>OW052246.1:517500-9560000 GCA_932526585.2 Philonthus cognatus
TGATACTCAGATGGCTAAGTAAATAGGGGCAATCAATCGCCCCGTTCATTAAATTGTATCCTACCATTACATCTGCATTCCTTCTTCTCTGCTCCAACGTACCTATATTCAAAACATGCAACACCTCAATGTAATCGCCGATAATCCCAAACTTGTAGGCGATAAATTTTGTGAATTTAACTTGGACCCTCTCGATGATATTCACGTCAGATCTGCTATAGGGATTCCAAATAGTGCAACAGTATTCAAGGTGGGGCCGGACAAGGGATACGTACAACCTCGTAATTGTACTGATGTTTAGGAAGTCTCGGCTATTACGTTTTATGAAACCAAGAACACGAAATGCCTTAGCAGTTATATTGCATAAGTGGCTTTGAAAATTCCAGTTATGAGACAATGATACACCCAAGTCTTTAATATTAAGAACGCGGGATAAAAGGGCGTTGGATATGTAGTAATTCCTCACTGTGCTGGCCCTTTTTTTAGTGAAGGTTATGCTGTTGCATTTATTGAGGTTAAGACTCATATTATTATCAGTACACCAAACCGAGAATCTGTTTAAATCTTCCTGCAACAACAAAGGAGATATATCGTCCGATATTTTTAAAAATATTTTTATATCGTCTGCAAATAACAAACATTGAGAATGATGGAAACAGTCTACCACATCATTAATAAAGATATTAAATAAAAGAGGGCCAAGGTGTGATCCCTGGGGGACCCCTGAAGTTACAAGTATTTCAGACGATATTACACTGCCAATACGCACGGCCTGTGTCCTTCCGGAAAAATAAGAGTGAATCCAATCTAACATGATCCCTCCGAATCCGATAAGCTTAAGTTTCAAAAGAAGGATGCTATGATCGACTGAGTCAAAAGCCTTAGAGTAATCGGTGTATATTGAGTCGACTTCATACCCCGCTTCTAAGGCTGTAACGATATAATCACTATACGACAGTAAGTTGGAGGAAGTAGAACACCCACTTCTGAAACCATGTTGCTTATCGGACAGGATACTAGATACACATTCTGATAGGGGTGCCGTGATTAACTTCTCAAACATTTTTGGAATAAGGGATAGGATAGATATCGGGCGATAGTTTGAAACAACGTTCTTTTTCCCACTTTTAAAAATGGGTGTAACTAAGGCACTTTTCCAGAGTAAAGGAAACTTGCCAGTACTTAGGGATTGATTGAATAGTAGCCATAAAGGACGACTCAGGCCAAAAGAACATTGCTTCAGCAGAATCGGTGGTAAACCATCAGGGCCAGTACAGTGTGAATCCTTCAAGTTTTCCAATTCGTTAAGGACATCAGTAATTTTTATTTTGTCTGCATTGCAATAATTTATATGATTGTAAGAATATATTAAAGGCGAAGGTGAAGTATCATTGTGTATAGGTCTATTATATACTGAACCAAAGTGATTAGCAAACAACTCTACAATATGAAGCGTATTATCCACTAAGACACCATCGTGCTCAAACGTTCCTGGAATAGAGGAGCTTGTTCTATTTAAGTTTACATGATTCCAAAATAGTTTAGGGTTGCTTAGCAGAGATTCTTCAACACATTGTACATGGTTCCTATAGCAGATCTGAGACAATTCTTTACACCGTGCGCGCGTAACTTTAAAAATGTCATAGTCCGATTCCAAGCCTGAAACCTTGAAGTTACGGTGGTGAGTTTTCTTAAGAGAAATAAGATCGATTAGTTCCGAGCTAAACCACTTGGGATACGAATGCTTCCGACAGGCAGATTGTTTTTCTAATACTCTAGGAGTATATAAATCAATAATCGAGTATAACTCACTATAAAATATATTTACATTTGTGTTTATATCGTTGTTTAAAAACATACTGTCCCAAGGCGTATTTAGAATTACACTGGCAATAGAACAGTAGTCAGCACGAGAAAAGTTGTATACAAACTTAGAGTTCCAATTTACGTTTTGCTGAGATGAATTTAAATAATCAATATCAAGAACAATTGGGGGATGATGATGATCACATGGAATTATATCAAAAGTAGCTCTTGAAACAGTATGGTCGCTAGCAAAAAAAGCGTCAAGAAATATGAGATCTAAAATCACGTAATTAACATTTGTAATATTATTTACTTGCTGGGAGTTTAATGTACTAAATGTGCTGGCAATTATTTGAGCTGCGGTAAGAGTTGAATTCGTTGTTATAATCATGTCAATATAATTCCATGTTACATTTGGGAGATTATAGTCACCCAAAATGCAAGTATAGTGATCAGTTAATATGTCACTAAGATCTTCGACTAGATGCGCATGATCATCATAGCATGATGATATACAGAGAGTTTTATGTACCACCGAACATTTTCATAATGATAAATTTTCTTTTAAATATACATAAGCTTTGTACATTTGCCGATGCTACGTTAATTAGAAGAATTTAATTTGAAGCTTTGAACGAGTGTTTTCCACTCCCAGGCTAAGCATGAAGTAAAATTTCGAGTTTAGAAAAGCCTGAAAATTTGGTTTGGTCGCGTAGCGCGAAGCGCGGAGCGGCCAAACCAAATTTTCAGGCTTTTCTAAACTCGAAATTTTACTTCATGCGCCACCGGCACACAACACTGATTTAATGAAAAGTTTGGCAGTGTGTTTTAATCTTCGTAATATGTCAGTGTTTTGTACCGGTGGCGCATGAAGTAAAATTTCGAGTTTAGAAAAGCCTGAAAATTTGGTTTGGCCGCTCCGCGCTTCGCGCTACGCGACCAAACCAAATTTTCAGGCTTTTCTAAATTCGAAATTTTACTTCATGCTTAGTCTGGGAGTGGAAAACACTCGTTTAAAGCTTCAAATTAAATTCTTTTAATAAACCGAGCATCGGAAAATGTACGACGTATGTTCGGTGTTACATAAAACTCTCTGTATATATATATATATACATATATATATATATATATATATATATATATATATATATATATATATATAACTGTAATTTGGCATTATTTTACATTTTTCCATATAATTTATCGCTTCTATTCGCTCCTCCATCTCCTAGCTAGGCTTCCCTTCCTGAATTCTCAATATTGTCTTGCATACCTCTATTCCTTTTCCACTCTCATATAACCATGTATTTATTAATACTTTTTTACCACCAGCATTCAGTACGTGTTTCATCACCTCGCACTCATTTATCCACTGTTCCCATATATCAATTCCCTTTAACTTTTACAAAATACAGCCCGTTAAATGCAGCCCGTTAAATGCAAAAAGTGAAAACAGTTGAAAAATCACGTCTTCCGGGAAATGCTAGTATAGAAAGATTTTGAAATATCGTTGGAGAAAAGTATTTAAAATTGAATGTACATATAGTATAATAAAACTAATCAGTGCAAAAAGAAATTACTACAATAATTAATAGAAAACACTTCACGTAACTAAAAGAAGAATATTGACCACAAGTATTATTCTTTACAATAAGGCCTAATCATTTTTCATTTTGGATTTAAAAAAGCCTGGCTGTATTTAGAATAGAGTCCCCTGGAGCAAATAGTTGCGGTTGGATAAGCCATCTCCCGGATCCAACACGTTCCTTGAGTAAATTCCCCTTACGGAAGCAGCTTTGTATAGCACAGTGTGCATGTGTATATATTCCCTGTGTCCGGTGATACACAATGCACCGTTTCGGCTCTTCCGCAACATTGGCCCCAGCATATTGCGAAACCGAGCCCGCCTTGGGGGTGTGGGAGGGGGGGGGGGGACTTTTGATTATTCTTTCGGCCGTTTTCAACTTTCTGATATACAACGCGTCCGCCAAAAACCCCGAGAATTAAGGACGTTGTTTTGTCAAACTTATAAAACCCACACACATACAAAGAGAAAGAAACTAACTAATATACAATTCGCCGGGCGAAAAGTTTTCGCCACTATTTCTATTCGGTTTTTGTTGGCCTGGCTAGCTAAAACCGAATCTTGGGCGGATCTAACATATATAAATAAGTAGCGCAGAAAAACACACAATGCCCAAAACACATATAAATTACGCGAAAGAATCGCATATCGAGAAAATACGGGTTGAATTATAAACACCCACGGACAAACAAATTCCCCATCAATTTTCCAGCGCCCCGGGGAACGTGCTTAATCTCCGATACGCTTGTTCATTTAAAAAAGTGCACTCTCATGTACGGGATTTTTCTCAATTCGCCTCTGCGCATTTAAACAGTGATGCATCGCCTTTTGGAAAGTTACAAGCGGCCTTAGCGGATTAACTCGCAAAGGAAAATTAATTTTTCTTCTGCAGTGAAAAAAAGTAGACAACAAGCGCATATCGCGTATTGTTTCCATTACTCATCCATGGATATATTTAATAGCATCAATTTATCACGAAAAAGTTTTCACGGAGACTGGATAAAACGGCAAGTTTTCAAAATTATTTACTTTGAGTAGAAAAAAACATGGAAAATTGGGAAAAAGAGGAAATTGCATTTTGCCACAGGTTCATCGAGCTTTGTGTACTAATAGGATCAGGCCGTTATCTAACCACATGCGGAAAAACTGATCTCCTTTCAATTAATATATCGGCTTTCCAATTACCATCGGCTATCTGTTATTTCCGTCCATAATGCACGTGTAATCTTACAGGCAGCCATTATTCACGGAACTTCCTCTAAATTACACCGCTCCTCCTACATATAGCAACACGATCGGACTTAACACTGATATCGTCCATTAATAAAACTGCATCACCATTAATTATAAACACAATACACAGTATTACACAACCATTATTAATACTCAAATTTATGACTATATCCTAGAGTATAAGATCTTCATACAAATAATTGAGGGGTATTGAAACAATGGTGACAATCTAAATTTGATGTTTTCATGAAGTTATAATGTCTTATCGTATTTGTCTATAAACCTCTAATATTCACAAAATAATGTTTGCTATATCTTAGTAAAGATCTGTTACATCTCAGCAGTATATATTTTTAAGTTTACTTTAAATTAGTGGTTTATACGCGTGGCGCATGAAGTAAAATTTCGAGTTTAGAAAACCCCTTTATATCAAAATCGTAATTTTAAAGTTTTGAAAAACGACTGAACTTGAAATTAAAGCTCCTTAAATTTAAAACACTTTTCTCTAACAATATTTCAATTTTTTCCAACAAATTTTATTTTAAATTAGCATTTAATGGAAGACGTGTATTTTCAACTGTTTTGACTTTTTGCATTTAAATGGCTGTATTTTGTAAACTAATTATAAGATTTGATTTATTTAAAAAGCAGTCAATTTAGGATTAAATTTGCTTCAATTTGAGTCACAATCGGTTTTCGTAGCTTAAAAAATGTGTTTCGTACAAGTGCTCAAAGTTGGATTTTGGTGGGTTGGTTAGTTTTCAGTTGTTTTTAAAAGTGGAAAAAGTTGGTTACATTTTGGTTTTTTGAGGAAAACAAATATCTTTAATTGTTTCTTATATAAGTAGGAGTGTTTGTGACTTTTTTCAGATTTTTTACGAAAATTTGTTTTTTTGGTAAAATTTCCATAACCCTTACGAGAAAATTGTGATTTTTCGATAAAAATTTGATTTTTTTTAAAATTCTTAAAAAAATCACAGATGCAATTATTGATGTAAGAAACAACTTGTGATAATTATTTCCTCGATAAAAAAATTGCGCATCAAGTTTTTTCCACTTTTAGCAACTGTGGAAAATTGACCAACCAGTCAAATTCCAAATTTGAGCGTTTGTCCAGAGCGTAATTTTAAAGTTTAAAAAAACGACTGCGCTTTAAAATGAAGCTTGTTCAATTTTAACTACTTTTCTTTAACGGTATTTTAAGTTTTTTTAACTAAAATTATTCTAAATTAGCATTTTCTGGAAGAAGTGATTTTTTAACTGTTTTCACTTTTTACATTTAACTGGCTGTATTTCGTAAACCAGCCATCAAATTTAATATATTTGAAAATAAATTAATTAAGGATTAAATTTGCTTTAATTTGAGTTCTAGTTAATAATCAAAGCTTTAAAAATATGCAATATACAAACTCCCAAAGTTGGATTTTGGTGGGTTAGTTACTTTTCACTTGTTTTTAAAAGTGGAAAAAGTTGGTTACATTTTGTTTTTTTGGGCAAAACAAATATCTTTAATTGTTTCTTATATAAGTAGGAGTGTTTGTGATTTTTTTCAGATTTTTTAAGAAAATTTGTTTTTTTGGTAAAATTTCCATACCTACCCCTTACAAAAATTGTGATTTTTCGATTAAAAATTTTATTTTTTTGAAAATTCTAAAAAAAATCACAGATGCAATTATTGATACAAGAAAAAACTTGTAATAATTATTTCTTTGATAAAAAAATTGCGCATCAAGTTTTTTCCACTTTTAGTAATTGTGGAAAATTGACCAACCAGTTAAATTCCAACTTTGAGCGTTTGTCCTGAGCGTAATTTTAAAGTTTCAAAAAACGTCTGTGCTTTAAAATGAAGCTTGTTCAATTTTAAATACTTTTCTCTAACGATATTTCAATGTTGCCTAGCAAACATCGTTCTAAATTAGCATTTTCTGGAAGAAGTGATTTTTTAACTGTTTTCACTTTTTGCATTTAACTGGCTGTATTTTGTAAACCAACCATTAGATTAAATTCATTTGAAAATAAGTTGATTGAGGATTAAATTTTCTTTAATTTGAGTTCTAGTTGATATTCGAAGCTTCAAAAATGTGCTGTATACAAACACTCAAAGTTGGATTTTGGTGGGTTGGTTACTTTTCAGTTGTTTTTAAAAGTGAAAAAAGTTGTTTACATTTTGTTTTTTTGGGCAAAACAAATATCTTTAATTGTTTCTTATATAAGTTTTTTTGAGAAAATTTGTTTTTTTGATAAAATTTCCATACTACCCCCTTACGAAAACTGTGATTTTTCGATAAAAATTTGATTTTTTTTTAAATTCTTAAAAAAATCACAGATGCAACTATTGATATAAGAAACAACACAAGGTGGTTATTCATCTAGTTTTTTCCACTTTTAGCAACAGTGGAACATTGATCAACCCGTCAAAATCCAACTTTGAGCGTTTGTCCTGAGCGTAATATTAAAGTTTCAAAAAACGATTGTGCTTTAAAATGAAGCTTGTTCAATTTTAAATACTTTTCTGTAACGATATTTTAATTTTTTTTAGCAAACATCGTTCTAAATTAGCATTTTCTGGAAGAAGTGATTTTTTAACTGTTTTCACTTTTTGCATTTAACTGCCTGTATTTTGTAAACCAACCATTAGATTAAATTTATTTGAGAATAAATTGATTAGGGATTAAATTATCTTTAATTTGAGTCCTAGTTGATATTCGAAGCTTCAAACATGTGCTTTATACAAACGCTCAAAGTTGAATTTTTGTGGGTTGGTTACTTTTCAGTTGTTTTTAAAAGTGAAAAAAGTTGGTTACATTTTGTTTTTTTGGGCAAAAAAAAATCTTTAATTGTTTCTAATATAAAAAAGAGTGTTTGTGATTTTTTTCAGATTTTTTGAGAACATTTGTTTTTTGGTAAAATTTCGATACCTTACGAAAATTGTAATTTTTCGATAAAAGTTTTATTTTTTTTAAATTCTGAAAAAATCACAGATGCAATAATTGATATAAGAAACCACTTGTAAAGATTATTTTCTTGATAAAAAATTGCGCATTTAGTTTTTTCCACTTTTAGCAACAGTGGAAAATTGATCAACCCGTCAAAATCCAACTTTGAGCGTTTGTCCTGAGCGTAATTTTAAAGTTTTAAAAAACGACTGTGCTTAAAAATAAAGCTTGTTCAATTTTAAATACTTTTCTCTAACAATATTTAAATTTTTTTTAACTAACATCTTTCTAAATTAGCATTTTCTGGAAGAAGTGATTTTTAACTGTTTTCACTTTTTGCGTTTAACTGGCTGTATTTCGTAAACCAACCATTAGATTGAATTCATTTGAAAATAAATTGATAAAAGATTAAATTTACTTTAATTTGAGTTCTAGTTAATATTATAATCTTCAAAAATGTGCTTTGTAGAAACGCTCAAAGTTAGATTTTGGAGGGTTGGTTACTTTTCAGTTGTTTTTAAAAGTGAAAAAAATTGGTTACATTTTGTTTTTTTGGACAAAACAAATATCTTTAATTGTTTCTAATATAAGTAAGAGTGTTTGTCATTTTTTTCAGATTTATTGAAAAAAATTATTTTTTTGGTAAAATTTCCATATCTACCCCTTACGAAAATTGTGATTTTTCGATAAAAATTTTGTTTTTTTTTAAATTTTGAAAAAAATCACAGATGCAATTATTGATATAAGAAACAACACAAGGTGGTTATTTTCTTGATAAGAAAATTAAGCATCTAGTTTTTTCCACTTTTAGCAACAGTGGAACATTGATCAACCTGTCAAAATCCAACTTTGAGCGTTTGTCCTGAGCGTAATATTAAAGCTTCAAAAAACGATTGTGCTTAAGAATGAAGCTTGTTTAATTTTAAATACATTTCTGTAACAATATTTTAATTTTTTTTAGCAAACATCGTTCTAAATTAGCATTTTCTGGAAGAAGTGATTTTGTAACTGTTTTCACTTTTTGCATTTAACTGGCTGTATTTTGTAAACCAACCATTAGATTAAATTTATTTGAAAATAAATTGATTAAGGATTAAATTTTCTTTAATTTGAGTCCTAGTTGATATTCAAAGCTTCAAACATGTGCTTTATACAAACGCTCAAATTTGGATTTTGGTGGGTTGGTTACTTTTCAGTTGTTTTTAAAAGTGAAAAAAGTTGGTTACATTTTGTTTTTTTGGGCAAAACAAATATCTTTAATTGTTTCTAATATAAGTGAGAGTGTTTCTGATTTTTTTCAGATTTTTTGAGAAAATTTGTTTTTTTGGTAAAATTTCCATACCCCTTACGAAAATTGTGATTTTTCGATAAAAAAAATTTTTTTTTTAAATTCTCAAAAAAATCACAGATGCAATTATTGATATAAGAAACAATACAAGGTTGTTATTTTATTAATAAAAAAATTACGCATCTAGTTTTTTCCACTTTTAGCAACAGTGGAACATTGATCAACCCGTCAAAATCCAACTTTGAGCGTTTGTCCTGAGCGTAATATTAAAGTTTCAAAAAACGATTGTGCTTTAAAATGAAGGTTGTTCAATTTTGAATACTTTTCTGTAACGATATTTTGATTTTTTTTAGCAAACATCGTTCTAAATTAGCATTTTCTAGAACAAGTGATTTTTTAACTGTTTTCACTTTTTGCATTTAACTGGCTGCATTTCGTAAACCAACGATTATACTGAATTCATTTCAAAAGAAATTAATAAAAGATTAAATTTACATTAATTTGAGTTCTAGTTAATATTCGAAGCTTCAAAAATGTGCTTTGTAGAAACGCTCAAATTTGGATTTTGGTGGGTTAGTTACTTTTCAGTTGTTTTTAAAAGTGAAAAAAGTAGGTTACATTTTGTTTTTTTGCGCAAAACAAATATCTTTAATTGTTCCTAATATAAGTAAGAGTGTTTGTGATTTTTTTCAGATTTTTTAAGAAAATTTGTTTTTTTTTGTTAAAATTTCCATACCTACCCCTTACGAAAATTGTGATTTTTCGATAAAAAATTTATTTTTTTTTAAATTCTGAAAAAAATCATAGATGCAATTATTGATGTAAGAAACAACTTGTGATAATTATTTCCTTGATAAAAAAATTGCGCATCAAGTTTTTTCCACTATTAGTAATTGTGGAAAATTGACCAACCAGTGAAATTCCAACTTTGAGGGTTTGTCCTGAGCGTAATTTGAAAGTTTTAAAAAACGTCTGTGCTTTAAAATGAAGCTTGTTCAAAACGATATTTTAAGTTTTTCTAGCAAACATCGTTCTAAATTAGCATTTTCTGGAAGAGGTGATTTTTTAATTGTTTTAATTTTTTGCATTTAATTGGCTGTATTTCGTAAACCAACCATCGGATTTAATTCATTTGAAACAAAATTCATTAAGGATTGAATTTGCTTTAGTTTGAGTTCTAATTGATATTTAAAGCTATAAAAATGTGCTTTGTACAAACGCTCAAAGTTGGATTTTTGTGGGTTGATTAGTTTTCAGTTACAATGAAAAAACTGTTTTTATTCCTTACTTCACTTTTATTTTTATGTGTTAGATGTACATTTCGAGTGCTAAGCACTCATTATCAATAACTAATAAAAGTGAAGTAAGGAATAAAAACAGTTTTTTCATTGTGATTAAATACTCCACATAACTCAAATCAAACAATTAGTTTTCAGTTGTTGTAAAAAGTGGAAAAAGTTGGTTACATTTTGTTTTTTTGAGCTAAACAAATATTTTTAATTGTTTCTAATATAAGTAAAAGTGATTGTGATTTTTTTCAAATTTTTATAAAAAAAATGTTTTTTTGGTTAAATTTCCATCCCTACCCCTTACGAAAATTGTCATTTTTCGATAAAAATTTATTTTTTTAAAAAATTTTGAAAAAAATCACAGATGCAATTATTGATACAAGAAACAACTTGTGATAATTATTTCCCTGATAAAAAAAATGCGCATCAAGTTTTTTCCACTTTTAGTAACTGTGGAAAATTGATCAACCCATCAAAAACCAACTTTGAGCGTTTGTCCTGAGCGTAATTTTAAAGTTTCAAAAAACGACTGTGCTTTAAAATGAAGCTTGTTCAATTTTACATACTTTTCTCTGACGATATTTAATTCTTTTTAACAAACATCTTTCTAAATTAGCATTTTCTGGAAGAAGTGATTTTTGAACTGTTTTCACTTTTTGCATTTAACTGGCTGTATTTCGTAAACCAACCCTCAGATTAAATTCATTTGAAAAGAAATTGATTTAGGATCAAATTTGATTTAGTTTAAGTTCTAGTTAATATTTGAAGATTCAAAAATGTAGTTTTTTCCACTTTTAGCAACAGTGGAAAATCAATAAGCCCACCAAAGTCCAACTTTGAGCGTTTGTTCTGAACGTAATTTACAAGCCTTAATTTGAATATATGGCATCAAATGCATATGAAATCAGCTTCAAATACCCTGACACTCAAGCTACTGTTGGTTTGTGTAATTGATGATATCATGTTATTTTTCTGATTGCAAGAGCGCTGAATGGAATTAATTAATTGCTGCAACAGTGATGTCGTTTGAAGTAGCTCAGGGCATTAAACACAGAACTCTGTTGACAAGTTATCGTTAATTCACCGTGACTGGAATTATTCCGATAAAATTGAAACTGACGTGAATTAGCCGCAGTTTCAGGAAAGTGATGAACCCTCGCGAACCGGCGCCGCGACGCATGCACGTATGTGTGTCGATCGGGCCAAGGCAATTGGCTGAATTCGCGCGGAATAGGTATGTAAATGGCTGTCAAAGTTAATAATTGCCAGTAATGATATGCATTACCCCCGCGGGTGTTTCGGGTGTATTGTAAACAGTGTGTCCTAGCCCCGGGGTTCGGTGGGGGGGTGGGAGAGACGACGGCGCCCAGAAAAGGGGTGAAACGCTTGCGCATCCGAAAACGCCGGCGTCGCGACTCCGCTTCGCACTCGGTCTGTTGCGCTCCTACTTGGCTGACGCTGCTTGGCGCGCTCTCGGCCACGTCCCGACGCCTTTTCAACTTTTTCGACGCTCTCGCGGAACCCCCCGCCGGGGTGGTCTTTTTTAACCAGTTGCGCGAAACTTCCTCCGGATAGTGTCGAGCTCTCAGATGCGTTCGCGCGTCACCAACATGCCCCTGTGTTTTCAAGTTTTAAAATGACGTGTTCTCTGTGGTGGCCCTGATTTCTTAACAACAATAAAAATCGCACGAAATAATGCACTTACTTGGGGATTTACTTCTTCTACTTTACATCTTTACTTTCCTAAATGGTACGTCTTTTATATATTTACATTATTGTTCACTAACTAATTACTTATGGTCATTCACAACTGTTTTTTGTATATTGTAAAAAACATGCACTAATCAGGGTTGTTATGTTTAAAATACTTTGTTTTAAAACTGTGTTTTAAACATGTTTAAAAACAGCCGTCGTGTTTTAAACGGTTTTGTTTCAAACATGTTTTAAATCTTAAATTTGTATGTATATATATGTATATACTGTAAATTTTACGACATTCGTTGTTTTTTTAGAAGATTTCAATTTCAATCTTTAAACGAGGGTTTTCCACACCCAGACTAAGCATGAAGTAAAATTTCGAGTTTAGAAAAGCCTAAAAATTTGGATTGGCCGCGTAGCGAAGCGGAGCGGCCAATCCAAATTAGGCTTTTCTAAACTCGAAATTTTACTTCATGCACCACACGTATAAAACACTGAAATATCGTGAAGTTTAAAATATACGGCTTTAGCAATCCAATATGTAGAAGTGAATAAAACGCGAATTAAATTATGCGCTGAAGAAATTGTTTAAAACAGTGATTATAGGCAACCCAGTAACTCGAATGTATATTAGGTTGCCTATAATCGTTGTTGTATGTGCGTATTTTTTTAACTTCACTGTAAATCAGTGTTTTTAAGCGTGGCGCATGAAGTAAAATTTCGCGTTTAGAAAAGCCTAATTTGGATTGGCCGCTCCGCTTCGCTACGCGGCCAAACCAAATTCTTAGGCTTTTCTAAACTCGAAATTTTACTTCATACTTAGTCTGGGAGTGGAAAACTCTCGTTTAAAGATTCAAATTGAAATCTTAAAAAACAACGAATGTTGTAAAATTTACAGTGTATACATATTTATTTTTTTTATTACAATAAAATATCACAACTGTGTGTGCATAAATGTGATTTTTAAATATAGGGACTTTTTCTTTCGGGTATACATATGTATATATATGTATATACTGTAAAGTTTACGACATTCGTTGTTTTCTTTAAAGATTCCAATTTGAATCTTTAAACGAGGGTTTTCCACTCCCAGACTAAACATGAAGTAAAATTTCGAGTTTAGAAAAGCCTAAAAATTTGGATTGGCCGCGTAGCGAAGCGGAGCGGCCAATCCAAATTAGGCTTTTCTAAACTCGAAATTTTACTTCATGCGCCACACGTATAAAACTCTGAAATATCGTGAAGTTTAAAATATACGGCTTTAGCAATCCAATAAGTAAATGTGAATAAAACGCGAGTTAAATTCTGCGCTGAAGAAATTGTTTAAATCAGTGATTATAGGCAACCCAGTAACTCGAACGTATATTAGGTTGCCTATAATCGTTGTTGTATGTGCGTATTTTTTCAACTTCACTGTAAATCAGTGTTTTTAAGCGTGGCGCATGAAGTAAAATTTCGAGTTTAGAAAAGCCTAATTTGGATTGGCCGCTCCGCTTCGCTACGCGGCCAATCCAAATTTTTAGGCTTTTCTAAACTCGAAATTTTACTTCATGCTTAGTCTGGGAGTGGAAAACCCTCGTTTAAAGATTCAAATTGAAATCTTAAAAAAAAAAACAACGAATGTCGTAGAATTTACAGTATATACATATATATTTTTTTTATTACCATAAAATATCACAACTGTGTGTGCATAAATGTGATTTTTAAATACAGGGACTTTTTCTTTCGGGTATACATATGTTTATATATGTATATACTGTAAATTCTACGACATTCGTTGTTTTCTTTAAAGATTCCAATTTGAATCTTTAAACGAGGGTTTTCCACTCCCAGACTAAGCATGAAGTAAAATTTCGAGTTTAGAAAAGCCTAAAAATTTGGATTGGCCGCGTAGCGAAGCGGAGCGGCCAATCCAAATTAGGCTTTTCTAAACTCGAAATTTTACTTCATGCGCCACACATATAAAACACTGAAATATCGTGAAGTTTAAAATATACGGCTTTAGCAATCCAATATGTAGATGTGAATAAAACACGAGTTAAATTCTGCGCTGAAGAAATTGTTTAAATCGGTGATTATAGGCAATACCCAATAACTCGAACGTATATTAGGTTTTAAATAAGTATAAATAAACCTTTATTCAATTTAACACACAAAAGATAGAAACAAAAACATTAATGACAACAGAGTAATCTTTTAACAATTCTCATATACTGGGGAAATGTATTAGAAAAAATATCAAAGTCAGGATAAATTAATAAAGAATTAGCTGTACGCATAAGACGTGTAGTCTGCCTATAATCGTTGTTGTATGTGCGTATTTTTTAACTTCACTGTAAATCAGTGTTTTTAAGCGTGGCGCATGAAGTAAAATTTCGAGTTTAGAAAAGCCTAATTTGGATTGGCCGCTCCGCTTCGCTACGCGGCCAATCCAAATTCTTAGGCTTTTCTAAACTCGAAATTTTACTTCATGCTTTGTCTGGGAGTGGAAAACACTCGCTAAAAACCTCAAATTAACCGCTTTGAAACAGCGAATTCCCGCAAATTTAAAAAACACTTAAATTATCAGGCTATATATACTCAAAAGAAAAATGCCCTGTATATTTTGTTTTAAATACGGTTTAAACGTGTTTTAAATATGGTTTAAACATTTAGAACACATAAGTGTGAATTATGTTATTATGTATTCTGTTAAAATTAATTATAATCCAGACATTTAAAAAAGAAAACACTTATAATTAAAATTGCCAAGAAAACACTTGGTTAAATTTCACTAATGTTTTGGTTTTTTATTCCAACTAGTTTCGACTTTGAGTCATTCTCAAGGACTCTTTGAGAATGACTTAAAAGTCGAAACTAGTTGGAATCAAAAACGAAAACATTAGTGAAATTCAACCAAGTGTTTTCAGTTTTAAAACATAATTTATTTATTTATTTATTTATTTCAATCAACGGACGAATCCAGTTACAGATTGATTAAAAGATATGAGACAATATAAAATAAAGATTGGCACTAAACAGTAAAGCAAAAAACAGTATACGCAAAATACAATACAATATGAGCGAAAATTATTCGAAATACTCAACAATCAAGTCGAAGAACGCCTTAGAAGATATGCAATTAAAAATGTCAATATCCGGATGAAGTGATAACACATTATTATATAATGACCACATTGAATACACTGGTGACTTGAGCATAATATTTGTATTTGGGATTGATAACTGGAAAAGACGTTTGTTCCTTATATTAACAGGCACATTAATATTAATTCATGCAAGTAGATCAGAGCAATCCATACGATTGTTGAGTATTTTATAATTAAATATGTTTCACCACGTGAAAGGTGAGAAACATAAAATATATATCTTCCTGTTTCAATAGAAAATAGAAAAAATGAATTAACACTAATAAGAAAAATAGCTATTTCATTAGGTTGCAGCAAATTCACAATTAACAAACTAATTAATAGACACAAAAGAAACCAAACATTACACTCCGTCACAAATCTCACACCACAAAAAGAAAGAAAAAATAACAAATTCGCTAGGTTTATATATACCAACAAAACTTCTAATCAATTCACAAAGATCTTGAATAAATTCAATATGACTCCTGCATTTTATAATAACAACAAATTAAAAACATATTAGGCAATCAATTTACAAAAAGGAGCCACTTAGAAGAGTCCGGAGTTTATTCAATTAATGCAATGATTGTGATAAATGTTACATAGGAGAAACTCAAAGAAATCTATTAAAAAGATTCAAAGAACATGTATATCATGTCAAAAACAACAACATGGTTTCATGAAAAATAAATCGACAAACACGGCCATTTTTGATTTCCTAACTGAAATTATGAAAGCGCTTGAAGATGCTAACATGCCCTTAGGGATATTCCTTGATCTAAGCAAAGCCTTTGACACCGTAAGCCACGCAATCCTATTGGAAAAACTGGACCATTACGGTGTCAGAGGAGTTGGAAAAAACCTAATAATGTCATACTTGGAAAACAGAAGATACAGAACGAAAATAAATCAACTTTCTTGTGAAACTTTGACTACTAACATCGGAATTCCTCAGGGAAGTGTTCTAGGCCCGATTCTTTTTATTATTTATGTCAACGACTTGCCTAATGTGATAAAGAATGATAGCTTTGTAACGTCATATGCCGACGACACGAATCTTCTTACCCGCGGTCTTAGTCAAACAGAACTTATACTAAATGCAAATAATACCTTCAAAATAGCGCAAGACTGGATGATACAAAATAAATTATTGATGAATAATGCAAAAACTAATCTGGTATTCTTGTAAATAAAACATAACAAACCTACTGTCGCGTAGTAACGACTTTTTATTATTCACATCTTCACTGCCGCAGTTTAAAAACCGATTAAAGCGCATTAAGTTGACAAATTTCATACAATGACCAGTGATCATAATTATTTATATTTATCTTTTAATTCAATATTTTATTCCTACATGTTATTTATTGCTTTAATGTTGTTAATTTCAATTGTAAAAAAGGTGAATTCCGTAAATAAAGAATAATAATAATAATAACATTAGAGAGTAATTGTAAACTTGTTTCCTTTGATGTCTCCAACATGTTTGCAAAAATCCCACCCGCCGATTGCATGGACCTAATCATTAAACACTTAGATAAAAGTAATGTTAACCCCATAGTAAAATCAGATTTCATATCATTATTAGATTTAATAATTAAATCAAACTATTTTTCATTTAACAATAAATTTTACAGTCAACATGAAGGCTTAGCAATGGGGTCCCCGCTGAGCCCATTGCTAGCTGAAATATTCATGAACAATATTACAAATACCATTTTAAATTCCACGTTAGGTAAAAAACACATATTTCATTGGTTTAGATATGTAGACGATGTTCTAGCATTCTTTAAAGGTACAGATAGACAACTCCAGCAATTCCTCAATTTCCTTAACACAATACACCCTTCAATAACTTTTACAGTAGAAACAGTTTTATTTACAAGTGTATTTAAGATGTACCACAAAGTGAACGCCTACAACACCAAACAATTAATCTGGTATTGTTCCAAGCCAAACGTAATAAAAATTCTCTGATAAATATATTATTAAATAATCAGTTATATGATGTAAAAGATGAAGCCAAAGTGTTAGGATTAGTAATTGATAGACACTTAAATTGGCACTCCCATTGTGCGAAATTGCAAAATAAATTGAATATGGTATGTTATACCCTAAGAATGTTACGTCAGATAATAGATGTAGAAACGTTACTTCTCATATACAGAGCAAATTTTGAAAGTTTATTACGGTATGGAATAATACATTATGGTGGTTCTAGTGCTGCAAAAGCTTTATTTATCACGCAGAAACGAGCAATAAGTATAATTTTTAATTTGGGCTATAATGAAACATGTAGAGGAAGATTCAGAAGTAATAGTTGATTCACTTTCTCTGACCTATACCTATATGAACTTTTAGTTTTCAATTTTAAATATAAAGAACAATTTTGCATGTATAATGCATTGATTAAAAAACTCTTAGAACCTTTCTTCAATACTAAGTATTGAAGAAAGGTTCTAAGAGTTTTTTAATCAATACATTATACATGCAAAATTTTTCTTTACTATAGTATTGAAGAAAGGTTCTAAGAGTTTTTAAATCAAAGTATAATTATCTTCAAGTAACTCAATCAATCCAAATGTATAATGCAAATCACTCATATGATACACGGAATTTAAAAACATATGCATTCCCCCCTCACAAACTCTCATTATTTGAGTCGTCGGCTATATATGCCGCGTTGAGGATGTTTAATAAATTACCCGTGCATTTAAAAAATATCAACTCTAAAAACACATTTAAAACTAAATTATAACAATATTTAATTGAACAAGAACACTACACAATTTTAGATTATTTAAATAGCGCTTAGCATTATAACATATTCATTTAAAAACGTCTTTATTATATCAATATTATTATACTATTTGTACTTGTATATTCTTTATGTGTATCTATGCATCACTTATGTTTATTTACGCAATCAATTGGCAGCAGTACTTCTTTTAATATGTAATTTTTTGTGATTGTGATTTTAAATGAAGCATGTATCCTTTTTTTGAATAAAGACTATATATATAAAAAAATAAAAACATTGATAAATCCGCTTTAGCTGACCATAATTTAAAAACAGGACATTATTTTTCAACAGACAATATCACATTACTAAAACAATCATCACATTTTCGATTAAATATGTTAGAAGCCATAGAAATGCACAAACATAAAGATAAATTATTAAATTTTGATTTAAGTTCTTTGGAAAATCCTTTGTTAAACCTTTTACAAGTTCCGAAAAAGTGTAATCCCATCAACAGTCTGTAATTTTAATCCTCTTAATGTTTTTCAGCCTAGCGACACCCTATGTAATTAAAATTAGGTTTTCCCATCTTTGTCAAGTATATATAGTTGCGCACCTAGTTGTAAGACCATTACTTATTGATAATGAGTGCTTTGCACTCGAAATGTACATCAACGAATAAAAATAAAAGTGAAGTAAGGAATAAAAGTGTTTTTTATGGTGAGAAACATGTTCAAGATAATCCAGACATTAATAATAAAGTCGTATTAAAGGCTACTTTGAATAATTATACAATTTCATTCATACATTTTTTTTAACGTTCAATTCAAACTAACTGCACATAAGGAATATGTTTGGATTATATCTTGAACAAGTTTCTCATCTTTCACGTAGTGAAACATATTTAACTATGATTTAATATAGAAAACACTTGGTTAAATTTCACTAATATATATAATGAAATGAAATTAATGAAAAAAAATTAATGAAATTAATGAAATTTAACCAAGTGTTTTCTTTATTAAATCATAGTTATCGATATTTGTTTTTGAGTTTCGTGAAGAGTATAATCATAAATAATTAACACTGTTGTATCCTTTCTTCACACTTTATTTTCTAATGGTTAGATATATATTTCAAGTGCTAAGCACTCATTTTCAATAACAACTTAGCTTTCAAGTTTCAATAACAACTTAGCTTAGCACTTGAAATATATATCTAACCATTAGAAAATAAAGTGTGAAGAAAGGATACAGTAGTGTTAATTATTTAAAATCATAGTTAATTCACTGACTATAGAGGCTTCTACTTCGTTATACATTCTTGAACATAAATAAAACATTGTTTATCACTTTGTTTGTATAACAATTGGTTTATTTGGTGACTATAGTTTCGATACTACACGTATCATTATCAAACCGACTAACGGTTTGATAATGATACGTGTAGTATCGAAACTATAGTCACCAAATAAACCAATTGTTATACAAACAAAGTGATAAACAGTGTTTTATTTATAAATCATAGTTAAATATGTTTCACCACGTGAAAGATGAGAAACTTGTTCAAGATATAATCCAAACATATTCCTTATGTGCAGTTAGTTTGAATTGAACGTTAAAAAAAATGTATGAATGAAATTGTATAATTAATCAAAGTAGCCTTTAGTACGACTTCTGAAATTCAAATATAATATTATAATTCGTAAATAACACATAATGAAATGTGTTTGAGTATAACGTTTTCAATATGCGCGCAAAATCCTGTATGACTTTATAAACGCGCTTTTCAATAAAGCGACCTTTCATCGAAAATGAACGTTACACGTTCGCTCCTTAGGAAGCTAATAAAAAGCCCCCTTCGACATCATACAGGATATTACGGCAGGAAAATATAAACACAAATTTCATTTCATAACAAGATACACCTATTATTCTTTAAATTTAACAGGCAACCATCCTATTGTGTGCACCGTACATATTTGATAAACTCTTCAAACAACTTTATTAATTAACGAGGTTTAGCTTCTAACGCATCAGTTTATTGAGTATGCAGAAAATGTTGCGAGGTGGTTTTTAAAATTAATCAGCATGCAATAATGTTAGCTGCCAATTAGTTTTTGAATATAATCACGTTGGGAAAACGGTATGCGGAAAGTTTGGTTCGTGTGAATTGTTATGCTTTTCATGTCGGTTTTCAATAAGTAACAAGTTATTGAAACATTAATACCCGTTTGCACCCAAGTCGATTAACTCAATCAGTGATTAGTACTTCCTAAAAACGCAACCACTGTATATTTAATTAATTTCTCACTTAACTCTTGGGTAAATATTTTTGAAGTATTAAAGGTTTCTAAATTGGTTTGTTCACATAATTTGTTTTATTACTTTTCAACTAGTTTCAATCATGGACCATTATCAAGGAATGTACATTGACGGATAAAATTTTACTTATTTATACAAAATTACAAATGTGATAACGGGATTATAGAATTAACTAATGAGGGCGGTTGATATAGGGGAATTTCAAATCTGCTAGATGTTGTTGGCGAGGGTTTTATTTTTGCTAATGGCCTTTTTAATCTCCAGGCCCTCTCTTAGATTCAACCGACCGCCCTTATTACCTGCGTATAAAATTTTGAAATTATCTGAATTAAAAATATAGCCGTTTTCTATGAAGTGTTGGGCAAAGCCTGAAGAGCATTTTGTATTTAAGATTGACTTTTTCTGCTCATTTATTCAATGACATTTACAATCGCTACACTGTATTTCATAAATTCCGCATTTATCCCATTTATAAAAACGAATTAAAATTAATATCGATATTAATTTAAATTCGTTTTTATATTTTGTAAATATTCTGCACACTATTGAAAAAATCAATTTTTCTTTATGTTAAATTGTCTTTATGTTTATCCCATTTATCTACAACTGGTTTACTGTTGACTAACATTTTTCTTAAATTAATGGGAAGAGTTTGGACAATATTAAATTCGTACCCGTTTTGTAAAATTTTACCTATGTTTGTGGATAGGTTATTACCAAAATCTATTTGATACCACACTTTTTGATCCAGTTTTCGTGGCGTGTAAAAATATTTGTTTAATTGTTTTTACCTTTTCTTTGTTACAATTAATGTTTCTTCATATCCATTATTCTTTGCTATCGTTTTTATTGTATTTAGTTCTAAATTGAAATTTTCTTTATTTAATGGAATATGAATTAATCTGTGTTGAAATTGAAATGTGCTATGTTTAATTTTGTAATGTGTATTTGAAGATTGTGGAATATTTGTGTGAGTAAAAGTATCTATTTTGAATATTTTAAAATCTAACTTATAATTTTCTTTAAAAATTTACAAATCTAAAAAGTTTAAACTATTATTTACCTCCAATTCAGTTCGGCCATTCCATAAATAAGTGCACACTTTTTGGGGGTACATCAGGGATTTTAGCGAATCTCATATATATTATAAAGGCTATCAAGACATGGTAGTTTGCTTGTTACTAGATGTTAAACAAATTATTGTGTCAAAAGTTATAACAATATAAACTTTTAGTACACTTTTATTTTGAACTCAAAAATATCGTAAACCGTTACTGCTACAAAAAAATGTATGTTTTATTTATTTAAAAAAATGTATCTAAATAAAGTTTTTTCGTTTTGGAAAAAAAAATTATTTTAAACTTTAAACAATTAAGCATAAAAAATCAAGTATAACTTTTCTTGTATCAGTAACGGTTTACGATATTTTTGAGTTCAAAATAAAAGTGTACTAAAAGTTTATATTTTTATAATTTTTAAAACAATCATTTGTTTAACCTCCAGTAACAACTAAAAACAATGTCTTGATAGCCTTTATAATATATGTGAAATTCGCTAAAATCCCTGATGTACCCCCAAAAAGTGTGCGCTTATTTATGGAATGGCCGAGTTGTAAATTGTATATGTTAATTTAGTGAATTTAAATAAGATGTGAATATTTCTAATTGTCAATTAGTTCCTTGCCATAAGCAGAAAATGTCATCAACATAGCGTACCCAGTAAAATATGTGTTGGCATAGATTATTAACAAATAAGTTTTTCTCAAAATTTGCCATTAAAATTTCTGTCAAAATTTGAGATAAAGGGCAACCCATTGGCAATCCAGCATTTTGAGAGTAAAATTTATTATCGAAATTAAAATAATTTTAGTCTATGCAAATGTTGATTAATTTACTCATTTCTTCCTTTTTTGCGCTTGAATGATTTATTTCCTTTGTTAATTTGTCAATTAATACTTTTATTTCTTCAGTTGAAATTGAGGTAAATAAGCTTTTTACGTCAAGTTTAGGGTTATGAGGAATATCAAAGGTTTTTAGTTTCTTAACCAGTTCTATGGAATTTTTGATTGAATATGGTGAAACAATGTTAAGCAAATTAGGTAAAACTGTATTCAAATACTACCGGTCTCATTGGTATACCCTGTTTGTGAATTTTGTGCAAACCATATAAAATCGGTGCTCTCGGGTTCATTTGTGTGAATTTGAAAATATCTTTTTTTATTATATAGTTTGTAAAAATGTAATTTCTGTACGTTCCTTGATAATGGGTAGAAGCCGAAACTAGTCGGAATAAATCAAGTATTTTGTGAAACGAACCAAGTGATTTTTATTTAAATAATATTCACACTTATACATAATTATAAATATATATATATATATAATTTCAAATGCAGGTTTTGTTTATTTAAACGCTGCCCCTTTTGTAGTAGAGAGCCTGTACAGTAGTTCGTTTACACGCTGTATATCTTTTTTTAATTTAATTTGAATTTTTAGACGAGGGTTTTCCATTCCCAGACTAAGCATGAAGTAAAATTTCGAGTTTAGAGAAGCCTGAAAATTTGGATTGGACTGTAAATTTTATGACATTCGTTGTTTTTTTAAAGATTTCAATTTGAATCTTTAAACGAGGGTTTTCCACTCCCAGACTAAGCATGAAGTAAAATTTCGAGTTTAGAAAAGCCTAAAAATTTGGATTGGCCACGTAGCGAAGCGGAGCGGCCAATCCAAATTAGGCTTTTCTAAACTCGAAATTTTACTTCATGCGCCACACGTATAAAACACTGAAATATCGTGAAGTTTAAAATATACGGCTTTAGCAATCCAATATGTAGATGTGAATAAAACGCGAGTTAAATTATGCGCTGAAGAAATTGTTTTAAACAATTTCTTCAGCGCATAATTTAACTAACTGATTATAGGCAATCCAATAACTCGAACATATATTAGGTTGCCTATAATCGTTGTTGTATGTGCGTATTTTTTGAACTTCACTGTAAATCAGTGTTTTTAAGCGTGGCGCATGAAGTAAAATTTCGAGTTTAGAAAAGCCTAATTTGGATTGGCCGCTCCGCTTCGCTACGCGGCCAATCCAAATTTTTAGGCTTTTCTAAACTCGAAATTTTACTTCATGCTTAGTCTGGGAGTGGAAAACCCTCGTTTAAAGATTCAAATTGAAATCTTTAAAAAAAACAACGAATGTCATAAAATTTACAGTATATACATATATATATTTATTTTATTACAATAAAATATCACAACTGTGTGTGCATAAATGTGATTTTTAAATACAGGGACTTTTTTTTCAGGTATACATATGTATGTACTGTAAATTTTACGATATTCGTTGTTTTATTTAAAGATTCCAATTTGAATCTTTAGACGAGGGTTTTCCACTCCCAGACTAAGCATGAAGTAAAATTTCGAGTTTAGAAAAGCCTAAAAATTTGGATTGGCCGCGTAGCGAAGCGGAGCGGCCAATCCAAACGAATACAAATAAAAGTGAAGTAAGAAATAAACGTGTTTTTTTATTGTGACACTCATTAGACATTTTTAATTAAACAATTTTATAAAATCAACGCATACACTGGATACTTTACAAAAAAATGACCTGTATTTAATCAATTTCAGAACGCAATTCATGTACCTACGAACATCATTTAAAAAACCGTTATATATCAAAGCGTTAAAACTACAAAAAAAAACGAACACCATCAAAACTCGTGCAATATCAAAAGCACAAACATATCGTAACAGTTTTTAACACCTTTTCAGCGAACACATTCGAACGCATTGTAAAGCCATTGAAAATCCGAGTTGTCATGTTAATCAACAATCAGCGCTGCATTCGGCATTCGGCATTCGGGGCATCCATTATCGTTTTCACAACAATATCGCGTGTTTCATCTCTCTGCAGTTTGTTGAATGATAAAACGAACGAGAGAGGAAACAAACAAAAAAATAGAGTAGATGATTAAATTATTTGTTCGCTGCGTGGGCCGGACAATAAATGAAAGTTTTCAATTCTCCCCGAGGAGAGATGATATAAAAAAAATAAATACGAGTAACGGGGTTCTATTGTAATTTTGTTATTGTTGTTGGTGTATGTATGAAAAAAATAAATCCCGGTTCTTTTGTTGTTCAGCGCGGGGGATCTAGGATTATGTTGCTGGCCCAATTTTTCGATTGGCACTGCGCCCTTTCGGAACGCATAATTGCGAAACGCATAATAAATGCGGATATCCGCAGACTAATTTGATTTTTCAGTTATACATGTTTCGTCTACCGATTCTGAAATGCAGAAATTCGATTAAATTTTACTATTAAAATAAACAGAAAACTTACAGAAATGTTAAGTGTGTCGTTGAAACAGGCAATTGTAACAATTTAATAAGAAATTTTATTAGCTACCCCATCTAATGTTAAACAGTGACATCGTCAATACTGAATACTGAACACAAATTCTATCATAGATTTACTATTGGTACACATTTAATGAATTAAAATTAAACAATTTTATCGATTTTCAGTGACAATTAATATAATAAAACTAGGCAATTTCATTGATTTTCAGTGACAATTAAGACCATAAAACTAGGCAATTTTATTGATTTTCAGTAAAATAAGCACTATAATTTTTATTACAATTTGGAGCATTTAATAACATTTCTTTGAAAAATACCGCTATAGCATTAAGTGCCCTAATTGAAAAGGTACTTGCCCCCTGAAATAAATTCATCACTCTCTCGCGCGCGCTAGCGAAGGGTCGTGATTGTAAATAAAATTTAAATGAGCCGGGCAAAGCCATAAATTATAACAGAACACCCTTAAGGGCGCCCCCAGAAATTCAACCCCCCAGGCGCACTGAAATTCGTACGTTTTTCCCGGGGAATCGGGACGGGTTTTATGCCTACATTACTCACGATTATTTTATAATCGCGGCCGGCAGTAAAAAGGGCCCCCCACTTTCGGAGATTTATTAAATCCTCATGAACCCATCAAAGATGAAGAAGGAGCGTCCCGCGCCCGCGTGCCTTTCCTATAGTTTATGTAATGGGAAATTATTGGAGACGTTTGAAGTGCTAATCTGCTGGAAATTCCGGGAGAATTACGAAGTAATTAGCTCGAAATTTCATTACTTACATTAATTACAAGCCCCATTCATAATCTTTACAAATTATTTTAACATGATCTTGGGAGAATCTTCCTTATCAAATTATTTAACAGTTTCAACAATACATATTTTAATACGAGGGAGATTTTATTTGGTTATTTTTGCAGCGAAATATATTTATCATAAAATTAATTAAAAAATCCCGTTATCCAAATTAGCAAATTCAGATCATTTCAGTTTTACTCTCATTTTCATTTTAATTTCGCATCGTGTGAAACAGATAGGGTGCTGTGAATTTAAGGGTGCAGATCCCCATCCTAGTTAATTGCTGTGAAGAAAAGGAGGCAGGAGATCGGGGCACTGTGCACAAATCGCATTAACTCTAAGAAAAATTATCTTACGGGGCGTTTCATAATCATGCCCTGGGTAAAGAGATTAGCAACACTCCGCTTAATGAAAATTAATGAAAATCACGCTTGTAATTACCACACTACTGCGTTTTCAACGTGCTTTAAAAAATAAATTGTTGATTCGCTTGCTAAAACTAATAGCCCAATTTTAATGTTTGAAAACATTATTTTAAATTAGTTTAATAATTTTCTCTGACGATTAGTTAATCTCAATAAGTCAATATTATTTTTATATATGTATTCGTGAGTTATGTGAAGATTTGGCTTGATTGAGTTACTTAAAGATAATTGAAAGTTTGGATAAAATACTCGGAATCTTTCTTCAATACTTTATAATCTAAGTATTTTATTCAAAGTTATGTGAAGATTGTTTTAATATGAATAAAAAGCGGTTAAATTCCTACTTAGAATCTTTCTTCAATACTTTATAATCTAAGTATTTTATTCAAAGTTATGAGATGATTGTTTTAATATTAATAAAATGCGGTTAAATTCTTACTTAGAATCTTTCTTCAATTTTTTTTTTGGCCTTGGTATCTAGACCATTAGCCATCAATCTATTTATATTTAACATTTTTTTTTTAATGTATTTTAACCAATTCTAATTTAGATAAATAACCATTTACTCCTGAAACAACACAAACTCATTCATACTACATCCATGGACCCGGATGGAATAATTTATTATTCATAAATTATTCCACCAGACGGGATTCGACGGGTCTGTGGGCAGGGTCTCTACCCACTCGGCCACCGAGGCCCCCTTTCTTCAATACTTTATAAAGTATTGAAGAAAGGTTCTAAGTATTTTATTCAAACTTATGTGAAGATTGTTATAATATTAATAAAAAGCGGTTAAATTCCTTTCTTCACTTAAATAAAAATTGAATAAAAACAGTGAAGAAAGGAATTTAACCGCTTTTTATTACTGACAATATTTTTAGTTAATTATGTTTGTACTACAAATATAAAATAATTGAATCCTAAATAATAGTGGTAAATAAACAATAGAAATAACTGATCTTTCTGGAAAAATAAAGGAGCACATCATAAGCAGTACAATTTAAACTTTGCATTAAATAGGCGTTTATACGCGTGGTGCATGAAGTAAAATTTAGAGTTTAGAAAAGCCTGAACATTTGGTTTGGTCGCTCCGAGCTTCGCGCTACGCGACCAAACCAAATTTTCAGGCGTTTCTAAACTCGAAATTTTACTTCATGCTTAGTCTGGGAGTGGAAACAAACGTTCAAAACTTTAAATTAAACGTTTTAAAGAAAGCGTTGAACTCATTCTTAAATTTTGTATGTAACTTTTTATACTCTTTAAACAAAAACTCGGGAATTTTTTTTTAAATTGTTAATAGTCGAGATAAAATGGTTTTATTTCCATTAATATTTTTTTGTAACGCGGAGGGTTTGACGTTGGCTTAATAAAAATTCACTCACTGTACTTGTAACATTGAGTTGAGGTGGAAGGACTTGAGGATAATTGAAGTCATTTATTATGCGCCAAACCGGAGTGAGTTAATTTGATTAAATTTTATAATTTATGTAAAGAGGCCGCTAGTGTCGGACGGCGGACGTTTAATGAATACCAGACATCCTCTCATTCCTTGTTGAAATTAATTTATATTTCACTTCTATTTACATTTATTGGCACAATTATAATCATATAATAATAATATAAATAATTAATAGTGTGAAGAAATATTCATTGGGTGAATATTTCCTTACACTATTGTTGATTAATTTCAATTGAATTTAATGCACTTTTTCCCGTTTGAAGTTTTAATATTTTGCGAATTATTAAAATCAAAAGTAAAAACCCACCGAGAACTATTTCTCGCTCACTTACTGGGTTTTACCTTTAAACCAAATACATCATTATTTATTATTATTTACTAACTATTCATTCAATGTAAAGATTTTACTTACAATCCAAATGAATTATTGCTATTTAAATACGAAAAGGTCTGTTTTAACTGTATTTATATTTTTGTGTTTAGATCGAATACTAAACTCTGTAACCTAATTTTTAATGCAAAAACTCCAATTAATATTATGTATAAGTCAGCAATTTACAAATTAACATGTCCAGATTGTGGAGGAGTGTACATCGGACAATCAGGTCGTAATTTTCAAACCGGATTAAAGGAACATTATAGATCGTACAAGTTAAAACATGACAATTAAACTTTTGCGAATCATTTGTTAGAAACAAGCCATAATTTCGGCAAGGATGTACTTTCGGTAATCCATCTCACCGAAAAAGGTAGACAGATGGATTTACTAGAAGCTCTTGAAATCCACAAAACAAAAATTAATCCAGGAATTTCCATCCTTAACGGCAAGGTTAATTTTCGAAGCTTTTTATATTTAGTACAGGTATATATACTAAATATAAAAAGCTTTGAAGATTAACCTAGTCGTTAAGGATGGAAATTCCTGGATTAATTTTTGTTTTGTGGATTTCAAGAGCTTCTAGTAAATCCATTTGTCTTACCTTGAGATGGATTACCGAAAGTAACCCGTGTAACTCGTGTTTTAAGTACTTAGTTTCAAAATGATTACCGTGTAATTGAAACTAGTTACGAAAGCAAAATAAAAGTGGAATAAAAAAGTTAGGTGTTTTCTTTATATCAATATTATATTTTTATTTTTAAAATGCATTCCATATACAATTATTTCTAGATAAATACCAAAATATTTTATCCTTTAAAATGAAATTGACACAAATTGACAGAATTATTAAGGTATTACAATTGATTTTCAATAAAATGTCAATTGGCATAATTTCAGTTACGCAGGTAATTTTTCTTTTAAGTATATAGTACACATCCCGATAATTACAGCGTTTAGTAAATATTATTGTACCTTTATGACTGTAAGTCACTATATTGACTAAAATTAGTCTATCGTGTCACCTTGACTTAAGACGACAATAGTCAAATACCGACTATCTACTGTGTCAACTTGACATGAGTTGCCGTCAGCTGACATTAGTCTATCCCGTCAACTTGAAATGATATTTAGTCCAATTTATCACACTTGATACAAATCGGCGTCAGCCGACGTTAGGACTATTGTCAATTTGAGATACCTATCATTTGAAATATATTATTAGATGGTCATGTTATTGTTTTTCTTTATGACGATTGCGACACATATTTTAATAGTTGTGACATATTTTAAAATAACGAGTGTCGTTCACTCCCAGACTAAGCATGAAGTAAAATGTCGAGTTTAGAAAAGCCCCGCGTAAAAAATTTGTCGAGGGTCGCGCAGCGACCCTCGACAAATTTTCACGGGGCTTTTCTAAACTCGACATTTTACTTCATGCGCCACCCGCATAAAACACTGATGTCAACCAAAGTTAAAACTATACTAGCGGTCACAGGCGACCAAAGAAGATGACTTTTAGTGAAAATATAGTTGCATTCTTCAAGAAGCCAATGCTGAAAACTCCGTCCTGCTATCTCTTCTGTAAATCTTGCAATCTTGGTACAACCGCAGACGCGTCCGAAACGGCTAATGGGCGGGCCTACCTTAAACCATTTCTATTAGACCGCATGTAAATTTCTCAGGGTGACCCAAGTGGCCCAAAATGGTTGAACATTTAATTTTTGGGAAACTTAATAGTCCACGTTCTTTATACTATGATCAAAGGCCTTCGTGAATTTTAACAGATTTTTTGGAGAGAAAAAAAAATCACCGAAATTTGAAAATTTTGTAAGGGATATACATGGAAAAAATTCAAATTTCGGCGATAACCCGAAAATCGCCAAATAACTTTATATCATACCAAAATGTAGCTAAAGAATTGGAGCATAATTTGTAAAAAGTTGAGCTAATTTACAAAATCAGTTTTTGTTTAGCTCGCTTTCAAAGCAGGCCTTCGTAAACCGGTCAAACATTTTTCTTGACTTTGCGATTTTTTTCTGGCAGTCACAGACGACTAATGAAAATTAGTGAAAATATAGTTGCATTTTTTAAGAAACCAATGCTGAAAAAGTCCTGATATCTCTTTTGTAAATCTTGCGTAAAAAGTTGAGCTAATTTACAAAATCAGTTTTGTTTAGCTCGCTTTCAAAGCAGGCCTTCGTAAACCGGGCAAACATTTTTCTCGACTTTGCGATTTTTTTCTGGCGGTCACAGGCGACCAAAGAAGATGACTTTTAGTGAAAATATAGTTGCATTCTTTAAAATTAAAGGCCTTCCTTCATTTTTTCAGATTTTTTTGAGAGAAAAAAAAAATCACCGAAATTTGACAATTTCGTAAAGGGTATACATGGAAAAAAAGTCAAATTTCAACGAAAATCAGAAAATCGCCAAATGACTTCATATTATACCAAAATGTAGGTAAAGAACAGTAGCGTAATCTCTGAGAAGTTGAGCTGATTCGGAAAATTTGTTTTCGTTTAGCCCGCTCTCAAAGCGGGTCTTCGCAAACCGAGCAAACATTTTGCTCGACTTTGCGATTTTTTTCTGGCGGTCACAGACGACTAAAGAAAATAAATTTTAATGAAAAGCTAAGGCAGTTGGCAAATTTTACTTTATAAAGAAACATTGCTAAACCAGTTGGCAAATCTAAAAGAATTATATGATATAAATGGATATGTTCCCAGAAAATGGGTTAGGGCTTAATGCAGTTGGCAAATCTCGGACGAAACAAATTGATGAACATTAATAAGTTTTACTAAAAGAAAATTTCAATTGGAATTAAAACAAATGAATCTAAATAATCTACGTCTTATTTGATATCTGCATTAAAAACGAAGTGAAATCGATGCAGGAAGTGATGAACACAGTGAAGAAAAATAAAAATGTGTTTGCGTTATCCTTTAAACTATGTCAGCTAATATATACAGCCGGGCTTTCAGTGGCAACAAATGAAAGAAGCTTTAGTTCATTGAAATTTGTCAAAAATTCATTGCGTTCTAGAATGAAGGAAGATCGCTTGGACGCATTAATAATTTTGAAAACAGAATCTGATATTACTGATAATATTGAATTATCAAATATTGTGAACTCCTGGGCTAAACTAAAGCATAGGCGAGTTATAATAAACTAATTCAAATTGTAAAACTCCATGTTTTATTAGGTATTGGTTAAATGTAATTATGTACATATGTTATAAAATATATTGAGAAGTACAAAGCACTATATTATTAGATAATAAATTAAGCTTAATTTATATAAATCAATGTACTACGTTATATTAATTTGTTAAAATAAAATAATATAAAAATAGACATTTTTATTTTAATTTTGAAGTTGGAAAATTATAGGTGTTTCCCCCCCCCCCCCCCCAAAAGTTAAGGCTTCGCTACGCCCCTGCCAGGGCGGTTCAAACCCACCCCAAAATATTAATTTATTTATTAATTTGAGAAAAACCAATATTTTTACTATTAACTCCCCCCCCCCAATTTTTTATAATCCCCTCTGAAATGTTTTTCTGGTTACGGCTTTGCCGAGATGTATGAAATTAATTTCGATTTACCGTAATTACGTGATTATGAACTGAAAATTGAATAATACAGCTCATGTATAATTCTTATTGGAGTGAGCACGTGGTTTCAGCAGATAGAAGTAGAAATGCGCTCACGGTGGCGCGACAACAGTAACCGGGTTTCGATTGTCGTTGGTCTTGAAAACGAAAGCAAAACTGGCTCACACACCCAACCACCTACACACGCACGCACGAAATCAACACTTACCAGTTCCACTAACCCTAAATCGGCAGACCGACAGCAGTTGCCCCCAGGACGAAGCAGACAAATCCGAGGACCGCTACACACGTGGAATACACTGGCTTGTTCATTCTCTATTTGCACTTCAAGTTAGTAAGTTTTACCTTTAAACCGATTCAATTATTAATCACGCATATTCTATTTATATTTCGCAGTATGTATGTATTGGTTTTATTGAATATGTGTGTGGTTTTTCTCTCTCAGTTCAATTTGCGAACTGCACAAAAACAGCGACACGTTTTTTATTCAATTTCTTCGATTTAGTGATTTATTATTCTATTTAATATGTGATTTAATACACATAGCGACATCTCTCGATTTATCGTAGAAGAATTAATTTTTGTTTGAATTTAAATTGTTAAATTTAATACATGCAGTGACATCTCTCGATTTATTGTCAAAGTTTTACCTTAAAACCGATCCAATTATTATTCACACATTGTCTATTTATGTATGTGTTGGTTTTTTTAAACATGTGTGTGTGGTTTTTTTCTCTGTCTTCAATTTGCGAACGGCACAAAAAAAGCCACACGTTTTCTATTCAATTTCACCAATTTGATCGATTTAGTAGAGGTGCAGTATCCGAAATGTAAACACGCGCTGAATCATTTTTTAAAAATAATTCCAAATAAAGTGCAATTGTACATTGTACAACGCCAAGTGGTAATTAGTATTCCTAATAGTGATTGTTAGTGTATGACTGTGGCCGCGCGAGTAGAAATTAGTGTGTGGGTGTTTTTATCAACGTGTACTAATTCAAAATGAAATCATTGAATGGATTTTGTGTTTTTATCTTCAACTTCAACACCTCGATTCATTTATTATAAGCATTTTCATGAAAATCACACACTGGTAGGAGGATTCGTGTTGAAGAAGAATGATTCGTTTTACTAAATAAATAAAGGTTGGTGACGTAATAATTACTCGATTGTTAAATGATAAACTTGTCCATTTGATTAAGTATTGTATAAAATTTAAAGACTCAATTTGGATCTAAGAATCTGCGTAAAAATAATTTTCAGTCTAAACACTTCAGTTATACCGAGTGTCTGGGATAAGGGGCGAACATAGGAATTTAACATGTGAAATTAAATATGTGTAATTATTAGCTCCCCCGTTCATTTCAGAGTAAAATCGTAAAGGAATATTTTTTAGAGTATTAAAAACTGTATTAAATGTATCGATTTAATTTACGTTTGTACCAGAATCCATATTATCGAAATGCTACCAAAGAAATTTAAATGATGATAAATAATTAATGCATGCTTTTCGTTTGGAATAAATCATAATAATAACACGTAATTAGTAGAAGAAAGATAATTTATTCATGATCAAGATAATTTATAGTGGTGTCAGATTACAAACAGTTCGTGATTTATTTTTGTTTAAATTTTTATTTTACTGTATCTACGCCCAATGGGAAATGTTAGAGCAAGTACTCAAAAAGTTCTCCATTCTGGTGTAAACAATAACTCAATCTGTTATAAAATGCCTGCCTTACATTAGCCAACTGCTTATCTGTAATTAATCTGCAATCCACAAAAATTGCTTCCCGCAAAGATTCAATATTTGGATGGCGTTTTTTATAAATTTTGTTTTTCAGGTGACCCCATAAAAATAAATCGCATGGTGTTAAATTAGGAGATCTTGGTGACCAGTTGATAGTGCCACCGCGACCAATCCAACAATTGGGAAAATTAGCGTTTAAACATTCCCTCACATTTAAACCATAATGGGCCGGACATCCATCATGTTGATACCATATCTCCTGATTTTCACGTGCATCTTCTTCTACCGCAGGGCCAACCTGATCGATTAAAAGGTCTAAATAAGAATTCGAATTTAAATATCCATACATTTCAAATGGCCCAATAATATTATTCTTAACCCATTAAGTGCCTTTGATGCATACACGCAACATTATTATTTTTTTGTTAATTAAATTACTAAATAAGCTAATTTTATATATTATATTATTTAACCTAACTTGAAAGTGTATAAGGAAAGCTGTAAATATTTTGATTATTCATCATAAACAAAAATGGTAGTGTATTTCTAACTTCACAATATTTCAGCGTTTAATACGCGTGGCGCATGAAGTAAAATTTCGAGTTTAGAAAAGCCCCGCGGAGAAAATTTGTCGAGGGTCGCTGGCGCGACCCTCGACAAATTTTCTACGCGGGGCTTTTCTAAACTCGAAATTTTACTTCATGCTTAGTCTGGGAGTGGAAACTCTTTCTAAACTTTATATTGCACGTTTTTATATAAAATCGACGAATGCCTAAAAATGTACATAGTACACATTTGGTATAATTAAAAAAAATGCACAGTATATCATACAATAAGTCATTCGTAGAAATCCTAAAAATAAGTGCACATTTATTACCTAAAACTAAATATTACAGTTATCTCTATAATTACTTGGCCGTTATTGGGTTAAAAATACCAGCCCAAATATTTATTTTTTGCGGGAACTGGGTTCTAGTTTCCTGGGTCCAGTATCGCGTGTTCTGTGTGTTGGGCTCCTTATTAACAGTGCATTCATCAGTAAAACAGATAGACTGCAAAAAGTTTCGGTCTGTGTTTGAATGATCCTGCATTATTTTACAGAATACACGAGTGCTTTCTTCATCCACTAGGTGTATCTCCATGACATTGATGTTTGTAGGGATGATATCCATGCTTCTTCAGAATCTTATGTACAGAGAATTTAGACACGTTGCACTCACGAGAAATACATCACGGGTGTGAAGTTAGCAATTGATCCAGCAATAGATTTTTCAAAATTCATATCTCGGAAAAAACGAAAGAAAATTAAATGAAATTTGAAGATATAGACTTCAAATAGCCTAAATTATTACCCCAAGAAATATAAAACCCTTAACTTTTACCCTTCATATTTTTTCACCCCTTCCAAAAATATGTTATGATTTTTTTTTTAATTTGGCAATATTTCATAAAGTTACTTTTTAGCTCAAAACATCTCTATAATACCTTCTTTTGATAAGTGAAATCAAAAAAACGTTTCGACACCCCGTTCGCCATTAAACTATGGTTTTCCCCTAAGATTTCAAAAATTAATATCTCAGAGAAAAAAAAATACAAATCAAATAAAATTTAAAATACACGATAAAAGATGTCTAAGTTATCACCCAAAAAAAAAATTGACCCAGAATTTTTACCTATAATATTTTTTCACCCCTTCCAAAAACGTAATCAATTTTTTTCTACTTTGGCAATGTTCCATAAAATTCATTTTTATCTCAAAATATCTCTATTCTACCCTCTTTTAATACACCTAATCAAAAACGTTTCGTCACCCTGTTCACCCCTAAAATATTTTTTTTACCCCGTGAATATGGGAATCAATATTTCCGAGAAAGCAAAATCAAATCAAACAAAATATTACTGAGGAATACATCTTAATTAATAGCAAAAAGAAGATCAACCCCTAAAAATACCCTTTCATTTTTCTTGTCTTTAAATGTAATATATATATTTTTTTAAATTCACAATCTTCTTAAATGTTGATATGTATCATATATTATTTCTTTTTATCATGAGTGTCTTTACTCTAATAAGCAAAAGTAAAAAAAAGTGTCAGGCACTTTACCCCCATCCAATAAAATAATAATCTCCTGCTCGTCGTATGGATTTATATGCGTATAGAATTATGTGCAACGATTTAAATATTATTTTTTCTGAATTTGGCAAAGGGCCATAGATAAAAAAAAAATATTCTTATCATTAATGTGTGTACTTTCATAATCAAAAGTCAAAAAAAACGTTTGGAGCACTTTGCCACCCCCGAAAAAAAAAAAAAAATAATCTCCCACTTGTCACGTATGGATCCATATGCAACAAATTAAACATTATTTTTTCCAAATTTGGCAAAGGGCCATAGATAAATAAAAATTGTTATTCTTATCAATAATGTGTTTACTTTTATAATCAAAAGTCAAAAAAACGTTTGAAGCACTTTTTCACCCCCGAAAAAAGAAAATTATCTCCCGCTCGTCGCGTATAGATCCATATGCAATAAATTAAACATTATTTTTTCGAATTCAGCAAAGGGCCATAGATAAATAAAAATTGTTATTCTTATCAATAATGTGTGCACTATCATAATCAAAAGTCAAAAAAACGTTTGAAGCACTTTTTCACCCCCGAAAAAAGAAAATTATCTCCCGCTCGTCGCGTATAGATCCATATGCAATAAATTAAACATTATTTTTTCGAATTCAGCAAAGGGCCATAGATAAATAAAAATTGTTATTCTTATCAATAATGTGTGTACTTTCATAATCAAAAGTCAAAAAAACGTTTGAAGCACTTTTTCACCCCCGAAAGAAAAAATAATCTCCCGCTCGTCGTGTATGGATCCATATGCAACAAATTAAACATTATTTTTTCCGAATTTGGCAAAGGGCCATAGATAAATAAAAATTGTTATTCTTATCAATAATGTGTGTACTTTCATAATCAAAAGTCAAAAACACGTTTGGAGCACTTTTTCACCCCCGAAAAAAATAATAATCTCCCGCTCGTCACGTATGGATCCATATGCAATAAATTAAACATTATTTTTTCCGAATTTGGCAAAGGGCTTTAGATAAATAAAAATTGTTATTCTTATCATTAATGTGTGTACTTTCATAATCAAAAGTCAAAAAAACGTTTGGAGCATATGGATCCATACGTGACGAGCGGGAGATTATTTTTTTTTTTCGGGAGTGAAAAAGTGCTCCAAACGTTTTTTTTACTTTTGATTATGAAAGTACACACATTAATGATAAGAATAACAATTTTAATTTATCTATGGCTCTTTGCCAAATTCAGAAAAAATAATGTTTAAATCGTTGCACATAATTCCATACGCATATAAATCCATACGACGAACATGAGATTATTATTTTATTAAATGAGCGTAAAGTGCCTGACAATTTTTTTTGACTTTTGCTTATTAGAGTAAACACACTCATGATAAAAAGAAATAATATATGATACATATCAACATTTAAGAAGATTGTGAATTAAAAAAAATATATATATATTACATTTAAAGACAAGAATAAATGAAAGGGTAATTTTAGGGGTTGATCTTCTTTGTGCTATTAATTAAGATGTATTCCTTAGTAATATTTTGTTTGATTTGATTTTGCTTTCTCGTAAATATTGATTTCCATATTCACGGGGTAAAAAAAAATATTTTAGGGGTGAACAGGGTGACGAAACGTTCTTTTGATTAGGTTTATTAAAAGAAGGTAGAATAGAGATATTTTGAGATAAAAATGAATTTTATGGAACATTGCCAAAGTAGAAAAAAATTGATTACATTTTTGGAAGGGGTGAAAAAATATTATAGGCAAAAATTATGGGTCAATTTTTTTTTTGAGTGATAACTTAGACATCTCTTATCGTGTATTTAAAATTTTATTCGATTTGTATTTTTTTTCCCTGAGATATTAATTTTTGAAATCTTAGGGTAAAACAAAAGTTTAGTGGCGAACGGGGTGTCGAAACGTTTTTTTGATTTCACTTATTAAAAGAAGGTATAATAGAGATATTTTGAGCTAAAAGGTAACTTTATGAAATATTGCCAAATTAAAAAAAAAACATAACATATTTTTGGAAGGGGTGAAAAAATATGAAGGGTAAAAGTTAAGGGTTTTATATTTCTTGGGGTAATAATTTAGGCTATTTGAAGTGTATATTTTCAAATTTCATTTAATTTGATTTTGTTTTTCCGAGATATGAATTTTTTAAATTCTATTGCTGGATCTATTGCTAACTTCACACCCGTAAATACATCGTATGACAGTTGTTGGTTCAGCATTTATCAAACCCAAAACTCATTCTTCCAATTCATTGTTGCATCTTCTGTTCCGTTTGCCTGCAAGGTTAATGTTTTTAAATTAATATTTGTTAAAATTGGACTATTAAAATACCTTTTGAATCATCTGCCGCTGTACTTGCTGCATTTTCAAACTTTTTCACAAACTTGGTAATTGTTGATACAGACGGAATTGGTCGATTGTTAAATTTAACCGAAAATAAGTCACGAACTCAGCGTAAACTGACGCCACTGTAAAATGTTTTTATATTGAATACCCTCTCTTCATTGGAATAATTCAGGTTATTTTTCATAACAATTATAATGCGTGAATTATGGCAAGAGTTTTTATTAAATGGTACATTGTTCAACTTATTTTTATTATTTTTCGGGTGGATTCTGGTACAAACGTAAATTAAATGGATACATTTAATACAGTTTTTAATACTCTAAACAATATTCCTTTACGATTTTTCTCTCAAATTAATAGGGGAGCTAATAATTACACATATTTAATTTTGCATGTTAAATTCCTATGTTCGCCCCTTATCCCAGACACTCGGTATACAGAAAATTTAAACTCTTCGTATAAAATCATGTTTACACAAAACAAAATAATCTCCCAATCTGAGTTTATTGATTTAATAATATTTCAGTCCCTGTTTATTATTCAAACAATAACAGAAAAATTAAAATTAAAATAATTCGAATAAATTAATGCTGAGTGGTCCGTTTAAGCTCGAGCTGAAAATAGCAATGAGTTGTTTGCGTTTTAACGAGCGTAAATAAACAAGCAATCTAGGATGAGAGGCGGCAACTAGGGATAACTCGGTGGGTGGCGGTTCAAGGGCATAACCATAATACTTTAGGGCTTCGAGGGCGATGTTATGGAAGCCCCGCCAAAAAATAAAAATAAACTGCACAACGCGTAATGATGAATTCGCGTCGATAAAAACTGGAGGGGAATTTCAATTACAAAATAATAATTAAAACGATTGGCGGTGTAAATAATTTAATTGGAAAATGTGAAACTTGATTGGATTCAGTGAAAGTATAATAAATGTAAAGTATTAAATAAAAATTATTTGCCAAATAATTTAGCATCTATGCTCAGTTTTCGTTTAGCCCGCTCTCAAAGCGGGCCTTCGCAAACCGGGCAAACATTTTGCTCGACTTTGTGATTTTTTTTTTGGCGGTCACAGGCGACCAAAGAAGATGACGTTTAGTAAAAATATAGTTGCATTCTTCAAGAAACCAATGTTGAAAACGCCGTGCTGCTATTTAATAAAAAAGCGTACACTTAGTGTTGGGCGACTAAACTTAGTCGCCGCACTCTTCAGAAAAAAAGGGAAAAAGGTAAAAGGACTCACCAAACTGCTCTCTTCTAAAGCCACTAAAATCCCGGAGGGCGATCAATGTTGCCGGAGGCCTTACTTGAGATTTTGGAAACCACGCGCTTTTCCCGTAAAAAAACGTCTGGCTCGCACCGTTTCTATTACGATTGTGTGTCGGGTAGGGGTAAGGCAAAAGGGTATGCGCGGTATAAGGAGAATTTTAAGCGGGCAACCCTGTTTGCACCAAACACTTACTTTTTACCGACTGCAATATGACATACTCTGCTATAGATATGGGAAGTTCAGATCTTTCATATGATTCGAATCAACCGAATCATTCCTTAAAAGTGATTCGTTCTTTAGGAATCGTTCGTAAACGAATCACTTATAATAATAATAATGATTTTAAAAGAAAAGGAAAAACGGACGAAATACCTACCAAGCTGGAGATGTTACATTATCAAATTGGTTGTTGATCCACATTTAATTGATATTGTCGCTAAACGCAATTCACATTTTGCCTTTTTAGTCGTAAGTTTCGTAAAGCTGTTCTAAATAAAACTTCGGTGCCTTGAATTCGTCATGCAAATATTCTGTGATTTGTCTCATAAGTAGAGAACAAACAGCAGCTGATAAAAGTACGCTGCCTTATTTGCAGTGAACAGAGAAATTCACACTAGATTCAGACCTAAAAAGAACATTACTGTTACATAACAGCTGATCAGACTAAATTTGTTTAAGCCTCACGAATTCAAGCGGGCGATTTATAAAACGGCCCGACGGGCGACGGTCGAGTCGTACAAAATACAAATTAGGGCTGGCGCAGCGGATTCGTTTTTGCAAGTTGTGTAACAGGAGGGCACTCACGCTAGACAAAAAAAATTAAGTTTGACAAAATAAGCGGTGGTGCTCACTGTTAACCTCCGGCTTGGCTCACTTGATCGGCAAGCTGAAAATAATAATGTTAGTTATTTCTGACCTTTGTTGCTCTAAAGTTTACGACTTAGAGTTGTAGTCTTCTTTCCTCTGACTATTTCTTCGCTGGATTGGCACAAACACTTTAACTTTGTTTATTATCAATTTTAGAGGTAACGGGGGTAAGCGAATGAGTTTAGATAAAATAATGTAAAAAAAATCAATTAGTTCATGAAAGAAACTGTAGTTTATTTACAAACCAAAAACAAATAGAGGAATTAATTAATATTTACAAAAAAAAGAACGAAAGAAAAGACAAGAACTAATTAGAATAAGGAAAAAAAAATGTCGCACTCGCATAAACTGGCCTCAATAATAGTTGAAGTAAAAATTGAAATAAACAGACACGACTTAGAAGTGCTTCGTGAAATTAAAAGAAAAAAAAAACAGCACTTGTAACTTTGAAAAAAAAAAAAAATTTGTAAACTCCACACGACCAACCCTAACTTCCAACTCCTAACTTCAGCTTCCAACTCACCACTTCTAACTGCCTACCACAACTTCCAACTTGTTGGGGGGAGAGGCTGGTAGGGCTAGCGCTTCACCCATTGGCTGACCCGTAGGGTTGGGGGTAAACGCAGATAGCGCTTCGCCGGGAACCAGTACGGATGTACAACCACATAATTAAATTTAAATTATTGCAAAATAATTGTATTTACAACTTTAATATATTTGCATGTTCTGGTTGTAGCAACCGTACCGACGGTAGGACTTTTTACCATGTTTGGTAAACTAATCGCTGATGTTCCCTGTATGAGTGGTATACCACTAGTATATGTGTGTCATTTATAATTAAATTCAATCACACATATTAAAAATAGAAATTATTTCGCAGCTGTACCCTCTCGCGTGTTTGCGCGTACTTTCCCTCTATTACCCTTAACAATAGCCCAGGTCTTTGGAATACCCGGGCGTCATAAACAGGGATTACAAAAATTCCCAGTCCGTAAAATGCGGGGCGTAACTGGTACCTGGGGTAATTCTAAAGAAAAATTTCGGGTACAGCGTTGTGGGAGTAACGTGCGGATTATTGAGCGTTTAACGCGAGTGCAATTTGTACATGGGGAAAAACCTACTAATCCTAAGAAAAAAGAAAACCTATATAAACTAAAAATTAAAATATACAAAATATACAAATTCAACTTTCAATGTATGTAATACGGACTTTACTCATTTTATTATTATTATGATTTATAAAGCTGATAAATAAAGGGAATTAAAAAAAACAAATGGGTGCCGCTGTAAAAAAAATTAATCAAAAATTATGTTGCCCGAAAAATTATTAAATTACGCTGATTAAATCAAAGTTCCGGCGTTTGCGGTAAAACGCCGGTAACAGTTGTGAGGAATCGTTTCAACCGACTCGAGCAAACGAATTAGTCATCCGATTCGGGCGAATTCAGATTCAGACCGCATGCACAAAACGGAGTTGAAGTTGTGCGCGGATTCAAGCAAACGAATTAGTCATCCGATTCGGGCGGATTCAGATCGCATGTACAAAGCGGAGTTGAAGTTGTGTGCTGATTTGAGTGAACGAATAATTCATCCGATTCGGGCGGATTCAGATCGCATGTACAAAGCGGAGTTGAAGTTGCGTGCTGATTTGAGCGAACGAATTAGTCATCCGATTCGGGCGGATTCAGACCGCATGTATAAATCCGAATCGGGAATACGATTCCGCTTGGCCTAAATCGTTCGGTCGGTCGTCTCGAGTGAATGAATCATTAACGAATCAATTTTTCTTGAAATACGGAATCAGTTCATTCAATTCACCGCACAGAATCGTTCTTTTCGAACGAATCATTCACGAACGACCCAATTCTATTGAAGTTGTGCGCAGATTTGAGCGAACGAATTAGTCATCCGATTCGGGTGGATCCAGATTCAGACCGCAAGCACAAAGCGGAATTGAAGTTGTGCGCGGATTCGAGCGAACGAATTAGTCATCCGATTCGGGTAGATTTAGATTCAGGCTGCATGCACAAAGCGCAGTTGAAGTTGTGCGCGGATTCGAGCAAACGAATTAGTCATCCGATTCGGGTGGATTTAGATCGCATATACCAGTGGTGGGGAAACTTTTTTTAAGACGGGCCATTTGTAATAACCAGACAATCGTAGCGGGCCAAAGAATAATGCTTAATCGTAGGTAGGTAGTTTTTATGCGGGTCGTCACATTACGAAGTAAGAACGCGTTCAAACATTCTCACGACGGCACTCTTAAACGGGCCGGATTAAACCTTTCCGCGGGCCGGACTTGGCCCGCGGGCCGTAGTTTCCCCATCACTGGCATATACAAAGCGGAGTTGAAGTTGTGTGCTGATTCGAGCGAACGAATTAGTCATCCGATTCGGGCGGATTCAGACCGCATGTATAAATCCGAATCGGGAATACGATTCCGCTTGGCCTAAATCGTTCGGTCGGTCGTTTCGAGTTAATGAATCATTAACGAATCAATTTTTCTTGAAATACGGAATCAGTTCATTCAAATCACCACACAGAATCGTTCTTTTCGAACGAATTATTTACGAACGACCCATTTCTACTTTGCTACACAAAAAATTTGTCAATTTGCGCTTGGCTCGCATGGTTGAGTACAACAAAAGCTGCAAAAGTTTTATTTTAAAGCTGTGGTGAAAATATGTGAATAGCCCATATTTTTACTTGTTTAGTGGAAAAATATTTTTTTTTTCATGTAAGTAGCCCATTCTGTTGAATTTTATTTTTAACATTCATGTTATGGCTGTTAATTAAATAAGTAAGCTGATTTGCATGTTAATGAATTGAGTTGGAACGCAGTTGTATTTTTTTTCTTCTCCGCGTTATTCCTGGTGCGGTATCAAGTTTAAAAAGTAATCCGCATAAATAGCGCATTCGCGGTCTTTCAATTCCGCGAGAGCGCCTGTATACCGCCTTAAAAAGCGCGAGAATGCCCGGATTAAAATTAAATTTTAATAAACTGCGCCCGTAAAAACGCTTTCCGCATTTTCAGCGCTGGATGCGAAATTTTAAGCACCGGCTGTTAAACGAGAGCGCGCAAATATTACGAAAAAAAAAAAAACTTTCAGGAAGCATAAACATCATTAAGAGGCGATTCGGACGCGCGGCGATTTTGAAATATAGCCGTGGAATTTCAATGAAAAGCGCAATAACGATATTTTCCGGGACGTAAAAGCTCGTTTCGAAGGAGCGCAAAAAATGCGCATAAATCGGCCACAGTTACGTTTTATTTGTCCTTTGGATGGGATGCATAAAAGTGTGTGTGTTTGAGGGGAATGTATAATTCACGTGAATTGTTAATGAAAGGGGGGCTTTTAGCGGTGGCGCTTTTTAATATAATAAATTGTGGAAATTGTGGACGTTTGGATCTGTGGATAAACGCAGAAATTACGGCCGTTATTTGCATAGGCGATTATTTAGTACAAATGCATCGGGCGCGCCGGGATTTCGGGTTTTTGGTGGAGGGTTGATATAAATCCGCTCGATTGCATCCGGAAAGGGGATGTTTAAACAGTGAAGGGAATAACAATCCGCGCGCACGGAAGTTTAATTGATGGCTGTCTTTTAAGAGGGAACATCTGTGTTTTCTTTGAAAGCGAGCGAAAAAAGTGTGCTGGAAAGACAGAGAATGGCCGTGATAAGCCCGTCTAATTATTATTAAAGTTGAGTGCATGATCTTTATTGGTGATTTATGACGGTTATATATCATTGTCAGCGTCAAGACTTAATGTTGGGAATGGGCTGCGTGTTTCGCTGAAGGAGTCATTGACAAACGTGTTCATTACTTTGCGGTTAGTTCCATCTGAAAAATAATATTTTACACCCGACCTGGCTAACCCAAGTTAACAACATTAACACTATAATAAGAAATTTTAAATTTACGTATAGAAAATTACATACAGAATTTAAGAATAAGTTCAATGCTTTTTTTAAAACGTTTAATTTGAAGTTTTGAACGAGTGTTTCCACTCCCAGACTAAGCATGAAGTAAAATTTCGAGTTTAGAAAAGCCTGAAAATTTGGTTTGGTCGCGTAGCGCGAAGCGCGGAGCGACCAAACCAAATTTCCAGGCTTTTCTAAACTCGAAATTTTACTTCATGCGCCACGCGTATAAAGACTGATTTACTGTGAAATTAAAAATATACTGTTAGATCAGTATTTATTTATTTATTGATTTTCCGAATAGAAATAAAATATACTTACAGGAGAAAAAGTAACCATAAATATATACATGAATCAAATTAAATAAGATTTTAAATATTTCATTGTATAATTCAATATCCGGAGGTGTATTTGCACAGGAAGTAGTTGTTTCAATGGATATTTATCGTCTTAAGTTGTCTTATAAATTAAGACATTGTTTGCATTGTCACGAATAGTTTTTTCGTAATTTTATATATTATATATACGTGAATACTTACAAAAACTTATGTATGTTATAATAATAATAATAATATAAATAATAATAATAATATAAATAATAATAATAATAATAATAATATAAATAATAATAATAATAATAATAATATAATTATACGCGTGGCGCATGAAGTAAAAGGCAGGAGGGTCCCCCAACAACTTCACCTTGGTGAGCAGCGACACCACCTTTCCGATGCTAATGGTGCAAAATCGGACCGGCAGCTCAGGCGCACCCGGGAGGACTTCGGTTCGAGTTCTACTGATGTCGGCCGTGGGCTGGCTCTGGCTAACCCCCGGACCAGCCCAAGACATGGTTGTGAGACCAAGGAGAAACCCCCAAAATCGGCCTCAATCGGATAGAGGCCAAAGGCAAGATGGCGGGGTGGAAGACATGCCTCCACACGATGACGACCCTCGCGATGACCAAGGACGATTTGAGTGGACCGATGAACTCAGGGACAGCCTTCTGCAATGCTACCATGAGAGTGAGCCGAGGCGGAGAGGATACATGGCTCGAATGAGAGCCCTGTGGAGTGACAATCACCCAGAGCACTCTACACATACCGCACAATATCTGCGGGACTATGTATCCTATCTCCTTAGGTCGGGATATACGGCTACGCCTGTGGTACCGAGATCACCAGTGCGTGCTGATCTACAGCAAGGCCCGGCCCAAGAAACTACGCCGCCTGAAACAAGTAGCATCGACGAACGTAGGCCATTACATAATATACGACCACTTAAACCACGCGATTTGGCCCAGGGAAACGCAGAAGTCGATGAAGGACTACAGGAGGTTTCCGATTTATGGCACATTAACTGCCGCGTGTACGACATTGCCCAGAGATATTTGCCAGAGGGTGACAACAGGGGCCCTACCCCTGCTCTTGCAAAGGCTGAGCAACGCGTCCGCAAAATCGGGGAAAAAATCCGATCGGCTAGGCAGCACACATCCCGTATTCAATGTGTGGTGGAATATATGACTGCCAATCGGCCATTTACTGGCAAAGTGCGTCGTATAGTCAACAATGTGAGACGCACCCACCACACAGTAAACAAGGAAGTGCTGTTGACCATCAAACAGCACTGCCTTGAGAGAATACGGATGTTGGTGGCGGTTAAAAAATCTCTGACAAGGAGAGCAAGGGCGCTAGCGGAAAACGCAGTCTTTCGTAAGCAACCCTCTCGCCTATTCCAACCACCGCCACCCTCTGTACTAAGCCCTCCGACGGTCGCAGAAATCGAAACCTTCTGGCGGGAAGTTTATGGACTGAAGCCTACCCTGCGGCTAGACACTCCAGCCCTGGTTCAATTTGAGTCCTTCTGTAGGGCTCATAGAACTAGGGAAGCGCACCAGCCGATAACGACAGCGGAAGTTCGGAGCGCCCTTGCAGGCTCGAAGAACTTTGCTGCTCCTGGCCCCGACGGGATCAACAGCTACTGGTGGAAAAAATTCACTTGAACCCACCAGCATTTAGCCAGAATTTTTAATACATGGCTGGATGGGGAGCAGCAAATTCCAACGTGGTTTGTCGACGGGAGAACCGTGCTACTTCCTAAAACAGGAGATTTGTCTCAGCCCAAAAACTACCGTCCTATTACATGCCTGAACGCGTGCTATAAGGCATTCACGCGGATCCTGTACTCCCGCATACTACATGCAACCGACGGGGTGTATCAACGGATATACGAGCAGCGAGGGTCAAAGATAGGCGTAGCTGGCTGCAAGGAGAACTTGCTGCTCGATCGCTGTATCACGCAAGACTCCATGCAGTTTAAGCGAAACCTATCAATGGCCTGGATCGATTACCGCAAGGCATTCGACACCACATCGCATGAGCTATTACTCCATTTGCTCGAGTGTCTTGCGATGCCAGACCCTATAGTGAGATGTATCCAACACCTTATGCCACTCTGGAAGACTCGGTTCATGATAAGAACCGGCGAACAACGAGTCAGAACAGAGCTGATCGCATATAAGACTCTTTTAGCCCTCTCTTATTCTGCATCTCACTGTTGCCGTTACCCGTTGCAATCCGTAGCACCCGCGGTTATAATTGCGGCCCACCTGGTAACCGGAGGCACAAGGTCACCCATCTTTTCTACATGGATGACCTTAAGCTATATGCCTCTGGAGAAAGGGATTTACACCAGTCTCTAAAAGCGGTGCAGGAGTACACTAACGCAATAGGCATGGAGTTTGGGCTAGCCAAATGCGCACTGGTTCACCTGAAGAGGGGACGATGTCGTGGCTTTGGAGAGGATGCGCAACTCGTAGACGGGAGCATTATGCACCATCTCAATGCTGGAGAGACATATGACTACCTAGGTGTGCCGCAGCACAATGTGCATGATGTGGCCGCTGTTAAAAACTCTCTCCGCGGCAAGTACAAGCACCTTGTCAGACAGATCTGGTCATCAGAGCTGTCTGGTAAAAACAAGGTGCTTGCCACAAATATGCTTGCCGCTCCGATAGTCATGTACTCGTTCGGGGTAATAAAATGGACGAGGGAAGAGTTGCGCACCCTTGACATCGACACACGAAAACGGATGCATCTCTTTAGGAGTTTACATCCAAAGTCGTCCGTCCCACGGCTTTATCTCCCACGCCATCTAGGAGGCCGTGGCCTCTTAGCGCTGGAGTGCCTCCACGATAGAGTGGTCCTGGGTACGGCTTGTAAGGTCGTACAAAGTTCTGACCCCCTGCTCTGCATGGTGCGAGAGCACGAACAAACAGGGGCCGGGGCATTTATCTTAAAGGCAGCACGAAAGGCAGCTGAAGACGTCGGTTTAAATTTCGATAACGGTCAGGGAGAACTCGCTACGCTCAATCCTGACCAGTTAAGAGTCCAGCTGAAAACCGCTGAAGTCCAAAAGCTGCTTCAACGCCACATGGACAAGCCAATGCATTTCGTCTTCTTTAAGAACATAGAAGAACTTGGCTTGTCCAAGCAGCTAACGTTTGGATTCCTGCGAGCAGCTGGACTAAAGTCAGAAACTGAGGGCTTCATCATAGCTTGTCAAGACGGTGTACATAACACCCTGGTCTACCGTAGCCGCATTATGGGTGTAGATGTCCCGGATATACGCTGTAGGGCGTGTCACGGGGCGCCGGAGACAATAATGCATCTGCTATCTTCATGCAGAGCATATGCGTCTTCGGCCTACATCCATAGACATAACGCGGCGCTACGAGTGCTATATTACCACCTGATTGGTGGTATTAGTCGTCGGTGCTCTAGGCGGCATCAGTGGCTCAATGCTGAGCAGCCTTAGGGCCATACCAACATGTCGCGACACCGCACACCGGAGGGATGCAGAAGGCCGTGATACTGGGTTCGCTGCGTCTGCTGAGATCGCATACCGTTAGGCACCACTAGTTACCCCACTTCCAGGCTTGGAGGAGGTAACTAGGGAATATATTTGGCATCCTCTCCACATGAAATCAGAGGCATGTGGGTGTAGAGGGTGACCATTCAATTAAAAATAATAATAATAATAATAATAATAATAACTAAGATCAGAGGCATGTTGGTAAAGAGGGTGACCATTCTTTAATAAAAATAATAAAAAAATAATAATAATTACAAGAAGTTTAAATTAAATTGAATTAAATCATTTTTTAGGTACTATAATAATATTTATAAGCTATTAAAGCAAGATTAAAAATATATTGTTAAACAAGAGTATTTTAAATTTCTAAATATATCAGTGTTTTATACGCGTGGCGCATTAAGTAAAATTTCGAGTTTAGAAAAGCCCCGTGAAAATTTGTCTCGGGTCGCTGCGCGACCCTCGACAAATTTTCTACGCGGGGCTTTTCTAAACTCGAAATTTTACTTCACGCTTAGTCTGGGAGTGGACAACACTCGTTCTTAGAAGTGTCAAATTGAAGGATGCCTCTAGATTACTGTTTATTACCATTTTACAAAGGCTACAGCTCGAAGGACCAATCATGGTCTTCGGAGACGGAAGGACTACAAGGAATCGATTTTTTTTTACAAGAAAACAACTAATAGCTGAAGGTTTACAGCATGGATAGGAAAGAAAATATCCAATTGTGAACAAATATTGAAGTTGGGTTGGTTTTCAGTGCATTTTTAACTTAACTTTAAATCAGTGTTTTATACGCGTGGCGCATGAAGTAAAATTTCGAGTTTAGAAAAGCCCCGTGAAAATTTGTCTCGGGTCGCTGCGCGACCCTCGACAAATTTTCTACGCGGGGCTTTTCTAAACTCGAAATTTTACTTCATGCTTAGTCTGGGAGTGGAAACACTCGTTAATACATTTAAATTGAACTTAATAACAAAAACAACGAATGATCTAAAATTCCTTGAATGGGATATGCATACATGAAAAAAAAGAACTTCCTGTATCACAAGACTATTCCCTCATTGAACATTATAACTCAATTTATCAAGAATATCTAATATTCGTCGAGAGCGCGTTTCATTCAGAGATTGTTGAAAAAAAAAACAACATGTATTTATTCTCCACCGGATTATGCAAACAGAAATTTTAATTTATGTGCCCTCTCTCGCGTACTTTTGCGAACAAACGCTAAACAAATTTGCCTCAACTTCCTCTCTTGGACCTCCATCCGAAAAGAACTTTTACAAGTTTTTTTTCCGCCCGTAAATTTACGCGAACAAGAAAAATGAAGGAAGGGAGGGGAATTGAGAAGTCGGAAGTTGATCTTTTTTTCTGTTCTAAAATATCTTTTTAGTGAGTTTATAATTTTATTTGTCAGTCATCTCGTAAATTTGTTTTTTTTTGTTTCCTATACGTTCCGTATGGGTAGGTTATAATAATAATAATAATATCATTTATTGCCCAACAGGAGACCCATTTACAGGACAATTTTACAATTAAAGAATAATATTTAAAACAGAACATGAGTATAAAACATAATAATTAATAAAATAACAATCAAACAACATATCACAATAAAAGCAACAAATTAAGAACATTCTAGGCAATGCATTGTTGTAATGTGAGCAATTACGTAAGATTCCGAACAAGTTCCAATATGTACCTAGACTTGCATTTACATGCAAGTCTGCACTTTTCGCCTAGTAACACCAGAATACGATCATCATCGTTTGTCACAATGCAATTAAGCATTTTTCACTTAGCAACAACGGTTAATTACAACACGTGTTATTACATATTTGGTATTGTTGGGATATCTAACGCCTGATTGGCGGAAGCTTATGTCAGCTTGTCGCGTCGGGGTATACCCTCGACGTAGCCATTTTTTTCTTGCACTTCAGTTTCGATCGTTGATAATATCACTTCAGTTTCGATCGTTGATAATATCACTTCAGTTTCGATCGTTCATAATATCACTTCAGTTTCGATCGTTGATAATATCACTTCAGTTTTTTTTTATACATTAAGTTTGTTAATCTCTTATATCATTTATAATTTTACACTTTATTACGCGTCAGTGTCGCGCTTGTTATACTTGTATGTTGAGTACTTTAGTAAAATAAACCATATTAATTTACCAACGAAGAAGGACTTTCCTCTTAACCAACCCGAAACCCCAAAAGTCGGGAGAAAACAGCCGCTCGTTCTCTCTCGCGCAAGTAGGGGTACAGTTTTACCACTCCAAATTTACCAATCCATTTTTAGCACCGCATTTTTACCACCATACTTTTTTACCGCTATACAGTTTTACCACCGATATTTGAACCAATAATTATACAATAAAACACTTTTTTACAAATAAAATCAGTTTTATTCAAAATTGTATGTTGTGACCGATCGCCCTTAAGTATTCTGCAATTTCCCCTTCTTCTTTTCTGACATCGTAATCTCGGACTATATTTGTAATCCTATCCTCAGTTTTAATTCTGGCAAGGTTTTCCGTACGTTTAATTTTTCGCCCAAGGTCCAATTCCCGGAACATTGCCTCGGTGTCTCCCTGTTCTTTTTGAAGCTCGACGACAAAAGCATATAGGCTAGGATGATCCCGGCCGACGACTACAGAAAAACGGTTATGCCATCCTTCAGACATGTTGTTCGTGCGTGCCGTATTCTGCAGAACTGCCTGATACATGTTCCACAGCATTGGCGGATATCGCGGGGATGTGGCACGTCGTCTTCCTCTTGCTGGTTTGCCTCGTACGTAAATGTTCTCGAAGTAGTCGGCAATATCAGCAAAGGCATCTGGAACATCCTCCAGAAATATATCAAAAGCCTCTTCGACATCTTCTACAGGCACAAAGGCTGTGGCGCACATCATCTGCGCCGCGATTTTGATTGAACGATCTTCACGATCATTATATGCCTGTTGGAGACCTTCAGCCTGTAAGCGACGAAAAATCGCTTGCCGCATATGAAAAAAGCAGGCTCTAATGTTTGCTCCAGGCACTGTTTCGGCTGCATTTATAATCGCAACTTCAAAGTCTGTTAAAATCGTCGTAACAGAAAGCCTGTAAGCATACCTGTCGCACTCCTCTCTTACAACATCAAAAACCTGGAAAGAAGTTTTAGTTATATTTATAATTATACATTTGTACATATATTTAGTTTGATAAACACCTTTTGATACGCAGCTTCTGTTTTATTTTCCATCAGCACATAAACAACGGGTAAAGCCACTCTTTGTTCGGTTCCACGTATAACTTGATAAAATCCAGCCATCACAGCAAAAAGTTGAAAAAATATTGTCGGGACGACTTTAAAAGTCCCGTCAACGAACCAGATTGTGCTGCTTGCCATTCGTCGCAAGTTCTCTTTTGTGGCAAAGATCATGAGTCGTCCAACCGACTCAATCGCGTCGTCATTGCGAGAATCATAAATGAGGAACTCTTCTCCACCTAGAGTTTGTTTAAACTTTTGAGGCAGGTTGCCCAACTGCTCAAGGGTTGTTGGGTTTGTCGGCGTATCTTTTAATCGGCTCCGCTGAATCGATTTAGTTAAATTTTGTCGTTCCGGGAGTTGGGACAAAACGTCTGACGGAACCTGGTGAATTAAAATGTAATAAAATTTTGTGTAACTTTATTTTAAACAAAAACAAGTCGTCACGAAATCTGGTGAAGTTCAGTCCTCAACAGCTGAGCCGGTGGAGCTTTCGGATGTTCTTCCGCCCGTCTTTTTAATCGATTTTTTATTCTTACCGCTTCGACAGCTTCTAGATTCGGGGCGTGAGTTTCGTGCGGCGATTGCACAGGACCTCTAATTACTTCCACAACCTGTCTGTGCGTTCGCTGTGACCGCGTTACAGCCCTGGCTCTACATTCCGGATCCTGCTTGCATCTCCAAAATATTCTTCCTTTTTTTTCTTCCGTTTTATGATACATATATCCATCGCCATGTAATAACTCAACAGTTTGATAACTTGCCATGATTTACAGAACGATGCAAATTTTGACGAGTGACCAACGATTTAGGCGAATGACAAACCGATAATGACATTGACAGGTTACGAATTGAAGTTGTCAGTTGTTATTCTAATTCGATTTTAAATAGCGGTAAAATATTGGTGGTAAAAAGAATACGGTGGTAAATACGTTGGTGGTAAAAAGAATTGGTGGTAAAAAGGGACGGTGGTAAAAATGGAGTGGTAATAATGGGGGCCAGTCGGCAATCAATTTACAAAAAGGAGCTACTTAGAAAAGTCCGAAATTTATTCAATTAAATGCAATGATTGTGATAAATGTTACATAGGCTAAACTCAAAGGAATCTATTTAAAAAATTCAAAGAACATGTATATCATGTCAAAAATAAAATCATTGATAAATCCGCTTTAGCTGACCATAATTTAAAAACAGGACATTATTTTTCAACAGGCAATATCACATTACTAAAACAATCATCACATTTTCGATTAAATATGTTAGAAGCCATGAAAATGCACAAACATAAAGATAAATTATTTAATTTTGATTTAAGTCCTTTGGAGAACCCTTTGTTAAACCTTTTACAAGTTCCGAAAAAGTGTAATCCCATCAACAGTCCGTAATTTTAATCCCCTTAATGTTTTAGGGGCTTTGCGACCCCTTATGTAATTAAAATTAGGTTTTTCTCATTTTTGTCAGGTATATATAGTTGCGCACCTAGTTATAAGACCATTAGTTATTGATAATGAGTGCTTTGCACTCGAAATGTACATCTCACGAGTAAAAATAAAAGTGAAGTAAGGAATAAAAGTGTTTTTTATTGTGATTAAATACTCCACATAACTCAATAAAACAATTAGTAACATATCACAACTTATCAAAAAATATGTCATCATAATGTTTCATTGCACTTCTACACATAACTGGCACAGGCGCACGTCGCAGACAGTTCGTCCGTACTCCGGGGATGTAAAAGGAGTTGCTATGCCTAGAACTTGATTGTGGTACATGAAAATTAATTCTTGATAGAAGAAACGATGCATCTGTGACATTATTAACAATTTTTTAGAGAAATTTTGCAGATTGCTCTTCTCTTCTAGCAGCCAGGGAGACCACGTCATGTTTTTGAAGCAGTAGTTCCTGCTCTATTCCACGCTCAGGGTAGATGCCGTCGACTCTATATGAAGGGTACCTTAAAAAACTTCGATGAATCCTGTCCAGAGGCATATTTTGACTCATATATAGTGGAAACCAGATGATACTTCCGTATTCTAGTTTGGAGAGGAGATATGCAGAATAAAGTGTTTTCATGAGGTTAATATTTCTGAAGCATACACAGACTCGCATTATAAATCCGAGAGTACGAGATGCGGCCATTACTATATTAGTGATGTGTTTTGAAAAACTTAAATCAGTCAAAAATAAAATACCCAAATCTTTCGTCTTGGTGCAGGATTTAAATTGTAAATCATACATTGTGTATGACAGTAAGAGTGGATTTCTTTTCCGAGTATAAGATAACGAACAGCACTTATCAACGTTAAGTAAGAGTTTATGTTTGCACACCATTCTGTAAGTTTGTTGATGTTGTTTTGAAGGGACAAAGCATCACTCAATGTTGTTACAACTGCAAAGAGTTTAATATCATCTGCATAAGCAAGCGCATGACAAGTTAATGAATCTAATAATGAATTTATAAAAATTATAAAGAGAAGCGGTTCAAGGTTAGAGCCTTGTGGAACCCCAGAATTAATTGAGATCGTTGACGATTGGAATCCGTTATAGGCAACGTACGCCTGGCGGTTAGTTAAGTACGATCTTACAAGTAGTTGTACTTTTGGAGCTGCTCCTAGATCCGTTAGTTTCACAAGCAGTATATCATGGTCACGGGTGTCGAATGCACGGGAAAAATCCGTGTATATAATGTCCACTTATCCTCTGTTATCAATTACTTCCTTTATATACATAAATGGAAAGAAAGTATTCGATAATACTAAAAAAAAAAAAAAAAACAGTGGAGATTAAGCAATTCAACTACAAATGATTTCGATAGCTAACGCCATCTAATGCTTCATAGTGGCATCGCGAGCAGAACTCTGTTTGTGAAACCAGAAAACAATTGTTTTCTGGTTTCACAAACAGAGTTCTGCTCGTTCGTGGACGAAACAGTGACCTGTATATGCACTTTGTCCATTCGTGTCACTGACGATGCCACTATGAAGCATTAGATGGCGTTAGCTATCAAAATCATTAATAGTTTTCACATATTGGCTTGAAATAGTCAGAAATGTTCAGTATTCCTCAGCACTGCGTCGGGACCACACTGAAGAGGACCTTGAAGTCCGAAACGCTTCTGTGGGTACCTGGTGCTGGAATACTGAACACAAATTCAAATTCAACTATAGTCTATTTCACGAATGTTTACACTCACGTCATCAATTATAAAATTTCGAATCAATCTGTTCAAGGTCATATATAATTGCGCGCATTGGCGTAACGTTAAAAAGGACTTTGGTGTTTAATTTTTTTACTGAATCTTGCATTGAAACCCTAGAAATTGCATTGCAACATGTAATCTTAAGAAGAACTCATGCCAATGAATTCATTATTGAAATGCACTTACAAAAAAAATCCTGAAAATACTGTTATGAGATTGACATTATTACAATTAATTTTAATAAAAAAATAATTATTTTCACTCCTATTGCGTCCATTTCAAAAACTATGAATTTTCATTTTTAAAATGGTCGCGATAGAAATCTTGTTTGTGTGGGTGTTCATGAGGCTATTTATTTTAAATTATCTACTTTTCAAACGACGATTACAAATAGTTAACGACGTTGGATATTAACCAAATAGTGACCTTTCCTCTAAAATGACCGGAGAAGCAGAAAAATGCATAAATGTGGTATTACATGATAAACCCCTACGTATACTTGATCGAATCAACACCCGGTAATTTGGTGGAAGTTGATTTATTTATTATCACTGTCTGTTACATCATCGTCTGAACTACTCTCATCCCCAATACGAATAATAAATTCTGGCACATTATCCAGAACGTTTTGGCTAATGTACCATCTGTCAATAATTGATTCTGTGTGCCTAACAACAGGATCCCACCTTTCCGGAGTAAATTTTTCTAAGGATTTCTGCCACACGACCAACACTTCATTGTCTTCATATCCTTTTTCGCCTATATGAGCATCATAATACTGTTTTGCCTGTGCTTATATTAGTTTTATGGCGTTAAATTCGCAGTGATATGGTGGGAGTCGCAATGTTTCATGGCCATGTTCGAGCAAATATTCGTCACCCACATATCTGTTAGGTCTAGCATATCGTTTGGCTAGGGCTAACAGTTCCGCCTTGAATTTATTACCTTCCACAGGCTTATTGCTATCTTGTAGCCAATGTGTGATTTGTGCTTTCGTCCCAGAAATTTTGGGCTGCTGTTCTACGAATACGCTGTGGTAAGGTGCATCTATAACCAGTCTGCAAGTTTTGAAGTTGTTGCATAAATAAGGGAAGCATTCTCCACGAAACCTGTACCTTGACCAGCATGCAAAATAACAAAGCGCTTTCTCTCACCGACAGCTCTTCTTATTTTAACAATTCACCTCATGGACTGCATCTAAAGGTAAAAGTTCTACGAATACGCTGTGGTAAGGTGCATCTATAACTAGTCTGCAAGTTTTGAAGTTGTTGCATAAATAAGGGAAGCATTCTCCACGAAACCTGTACTCTGACCAGCATGCAAAATAACAAAGCGCTTTCCCTCACCGACAGCTCTCCTTATTTTAACAATTCACCTCATGGACTGCATCTAAAGCTAAAAGGGGACCTCAATTGCATTTTTCCTGGTTGAAGTAGTCCATTACTTTAATAATCATATCTCGGGCTACTTCAGTAAGTCTTTTTCAGGCATTTTAAGTTTATGGTTATAAAAAACTAGATCTAATCGCAAAACAATTAATTCTACACTTACACTATGAAAAAACACGAAAAACTCACGATAAAAACTAAAACAAACAGAAATACTTGGAAACTTGAAAACTTGGAACGGATAGTGACGCTACTGATGTTTCTGGGAAGCGTTGTGCTGGGGTAGACATGCACTATAATGGCGTCTTTGTCTAATGCATCGCCTCACGTTTCCGAGCGGTGAGCACTGTTGTCGGTACTTGTATTAGGAGTCACAAGACATACGTTTCTATTATTTACTACGATGATCCGCATATAATAGTATAAAATGGTAGAATAACTGCTTGTCTTTGATACGTACATAAATTGATGACGTGACTGCCAACATTCGTGAAAAATACTGTACTTACATATCTATTACTAACACTTCATATAACTCCAACAAGAATATCATTGGTAATTTGAATTTAACAAATTTAGAGTTTAGAAGAGCCTAAATTTCGAAACCAGCTTATAACAAATTTACATGCAAACATCTCGGAAGAGAAAATAAAATTCTGAATAATAACACTCGAGCAAGACGCTGAGTTTACCTACACATACACACAGAACGAACCAACAAAGGAGGAGGAAGGAAACATTGAAACCGGACAGCTGCAGGACGTCCACTTTCGAGTGACAAGAACAACAAAGTTTCCGTAAACACCGTAAGCGGCGAACATCCATATGTTCCCGAAGGAGCGACCGAATTATTTCAAATGAAAGAGGAGCGTACACGAAACATCTGCAATTATTCCCAGAATTTACGATAAATATTTATTCAATTGTGAGTGCGCGAGATTACAGAGGATTTTTGTTATTATAACACGTCGAGTTTGTATGATTATAAATAAAAATTTTAATATTGGTGTTCCATAAGTATCATGTTATTTTTTGTGTGTGGGAGTTAAGAGGAAAAAAATTCTTTAGCCAAAAATTCCCTTAAAACAAACAAACTGCGCGAACCTCGACAAAATTTCACGGGGCTTTTCTAAACTCGAAATTTTACTTCATGCTTAGTCTGGGAGTGGAAAACCCTCGTTTAAAGCTTCATATTGAATTCTTTAAAAAAAAAACGACGTATATCCTAAAATTAACAGTATATTCGCTATAACTGGGATATGTATACTTAAAAATAAAGAGAAAAAAAACGCAATTACACCCTCTGTTTCTGCAATTAAAGAATTAATTGATTCGACTTCCGATTTTGCAAAAAAAACTTCCAGTAGAAAAAGCGATTTTTTGGTATGTACATTTCCAAAAAATCGCTTGTTCTACTGGAAGTTTTTTTTTTGCAAAATCGGAAGTCGAATCAATTAATTCTTTAATTGCAGAAACAGAGGGTGTAATTGCGTTTTTTTTCCTCTCTTTATTTTTAAGTATACATATCCCAGTTATAGCGAATATACTGTTAATTTTAGGATATTCGTCGTTTTTTTTTTTTAAAGAATTCAATATGAAGCTTTAAACGAGGGTTTTCCACTCCCAGACTAAGCATGAAGTAAAATTTTGAGTTTAGAAAAGCCCCGTGAAAATTTGTCGAGGGTCGCGCAGCGACCCGAGACAAATTTTCACGGGGCTTTTCTAAACTCGAAATTTTACTTCATGCGCCACGCGTATAAAACATCAATTTAATGGTTCAGAATATACAGTTTTAGCATACTGTTTTAAGAGTAGATTTTAAACTTCACTTGAAATCAAACCAAATTTTCAGGCTTTTCTAAACTCGAAATTTTACTTCATGCGCCACCGGTACAAAACACTGACATATTACGAAGTTTAAAACACACCGCTAAACTTTACATTGAATCAGTGTTTTGTACTGGTGGCGCATGAAGTAAAATTTCGAGTTTAGAAAAGCCTGAAAATTTGGTTTGGCCGCTCCGCGCTTCGCGCTACGCGACCAAACCAAATTTTCAGGCTTTTCTAAACTCGAAATTTTACTTCATGCTTAGTCTGGGAGTGGAAACACTCGTTAGAAACCTCAAATTAAACTTTTTTCAAAAATAACGAACGCTCGAAAATTTACAGAGTATACATACAACTTAAAAAGATTCCTGTATCAGGAATGGATTAACTTAATATTTCAAAATAAATCACTCATCGTTAGAGCAGAAGTGTTGCAAATTCTTTTAACCATCACTAAATCGCTGATCAAAAATTTGCTTGTTGATAAAATTGAGTGTTTGAGTGATTGCAATCAATTAATTAAATACCTATAATTAATTAAATTTGCAGAAATTACACTTTTTTTCACCAAGCTTAGCTAGTTAGAAAAAGGCGATTCTTTGGAAATGTATATCCGAATCAATTAATTTTTTAATTGCGGGTGTAATTGCGTTTTTTTTTTTCTCTCTCTTTGTGATGCAATAAAAATCCTTCGCCTCTGACGGACAGTGGTCTTGGGGACCTTTTGAAAAATAAAACGGGGGGGAGGGGGGGCTTGAAATGTTTTAGCCCTCGAATTTGTTTTGACCAGCCTTGTTCTAAGCTGAGGATATTAAATACTTGGAGAAAGAAAAGGGGAGGAATACATTTACAGTTATCTCAACGATTCTTTTAATTGGGTAGCAATTTTCTCATTAGCCACCTTTGATCCCGCAATTATTTCTTACAACCCGGATTTCTTCCCCCATTTTTTTTTTTCAATAGGTCCTCAAGACCATTGTCCGTCAGAGCCGAAGGATTTTTATTGCACTAGAAAGAGAGAGAGAGAAAAAAAATAACGTAATTACACCAGCAATTAAAGTTTTAATTGATTCGGATGTACATTTCCAAAGAATCGCTTTTTTTAGAGGAGGATAAGCTGGGCGAAAAAAAAAGTGTAATTCCTGGAAATTTATTCGAGAGTCGCGGCTTTGCAAGAATTAACATTTCCGCGCGATATGCGGTGCATCCCGGGTCCTTTTAATTCCGCCAATTTATATCGGTTAATGAAAGCAATTAGCGTGGCATATCGGGGCTAACCCCGAAATTATTATAAATTAAGGATGGATTATTATCATAGCGGTTATTCGGGGTGGGTTTCGGAATTTTGGATCGGGGGATAGGCCCTTTATATCAGCGCGGTAATTTATTTACCTAGGGATTAGGGTGTTAATTAAACATAATTAAACTTACGTAAACGAATATTTATCTGCTAAATAGATATTAATTCTAAATTTGGTAGAGTTTTACTAAAAAAAAATAACGCAAGTTTACTGATGTTCCAGACTAGATATGGGTCGTTCGAAAAGAATGATTCTGTATGGTGATTTGAATGAACTAATTCCGTATTTCAAGAAGAATTGATTCGTTAATGATTCATTTACTCGAGACGACTGACCGAACGATTTTGGGCGAGCGGAATCGTATTCCCGATTCGGATTTATACATGCGGTCTGAATCCGCCCGAATCGTATGACTAATTCGTTCGCTCGAATCCGCGCGCAACTTCAACTCCGCTTTGTACATTAGTGTTGTGAGTTGGTGAAAATTCGGCAGCACGTTCTCTATGACTGAAATGGCGAAATATATAGAACGTTCTGTTGGGAGAGCGCATTTAGCCCGCTGTTTTCACGCTCGCTAAATGCGCTGTCATCAATTATCCTCCTCGCACACACTGTTACATTCTCTCCTTTTTTTTTTTTTAGCTTACTAAGGATATCGTCAGGGTTGCCAAATCAGTGATTTTGTCATCAAATCTTGTGTTTTCCACTTTCGGATTCAGACAAATTGTTTGTGATTCAGACGTGGCTAAATTCTGGTGTTTGTTGGAAGTTTTCAGTAACAATCTAGTGATTTATTGTCATCAAATAATGATTAAAGTGAAAACAGTTGAACGTGGCAAAATACTGTCAAAACTATTAAAAATTGGAAAATATTCAGCATATCATTGATAAAATTGTTCATGTCCAAATGGTCAAACATTTGCAAGAGAATACTTTTTGATGAATCTTGTATGAATTATTTTCAAAGAGTATATTTTAAACTTCATTTGAATTCAGTGATTTGTACGCGTGGCGCATGAAGTAAAATTTCGAGTTTAGAAAAGCCCAGAAAATTTGTCTCGGGTCGAACTATATTATTATTATTATCAAAATAATATTAAAACACTTAACTTTGTTTTACCACTTTAATTAACTTTTTACAGTGACTATAGTTTCGACTACAAGCTAGTCATTATCAAACTGAGTCAATTATTATTATCATTTTTTATAAGTGATTCGTTTACGAACGATTCATAAAGAACGAATCACTTTTAAAAAAAAATGATTTGGTTGTTTCGAATCACCTAATAGATTCGAACTTCCCATATCTAATCCAGACACATTCGGTTTCGGTGGAAAACACATCAGTTATGAAATTGTAAATGAAACAAATAGGGTGTTTGTTCGATTTACAATTTCATAACTGACCAGGGGTTTTCAACATTTTTCAGGTCGCACCACCCCCCTAATATCTCCACGCCCCCCCCACCCCCCTCCCTCATTGATTTAATTTGTTTTTTTAGTTAGATTAAAACAGTATTACAGCCTTATTTTACTTCAGCTACTCTTTAAATATGTCGCGCGCCCCTAGTGTGGCGTGCCCCCTCGGTTGAGAAACCCTACCCTATACCATTTTTATGTTTGCCGAATTAATTTTTGCCTGTTCTTCTTTTCTCTTGCGAACTGCATTGTGCAGGTGTAATTCGGTTGACTTCGATTCATGTTCAATTGGAATTCAAAGCGGAGCTCCAAAGGCCGAAAAATTTTAATTGTATTTCCGAGCAAACGGGCATAAACAACGGTGCCCCCGCTGTTTATTCAATTATCGACGAGGTAATAAATACAACGTGACTTTCCACTCTGAATCGCGCGAACCGGGCCCCTCTGGAAGCGAATCGATTCCACCTACCACTTTTCCAATTTACTCCATAAATTAATGTTACCAGCATATTAATAGATTCCCTCTATGGGATTTCAATAGTATTGTGATATCTTAAAAATAAGTTTAAATTTAGATTAAATTTTACAATTCGCATTTTTTCAAATGTTTTAATAAAATTATCGGTAAGAATTTACTATACATCCCGTGGGTATTATAAATATAAATGAAATTCGAAAGTACTCGACGAGTACTATCTAGATATGCAATTAATTTCGACCGGAAATGTTAAATAAATTAAAAAAAATTGTTAACATTTTTTGAAAATATTGTGTCCTAGCAGTAAGTAAAATAATCATCGTGCGGAAAGAGATTTAAGCAATTTATTCTATTGCAAACCTTTCTCCTCTTCTCTCTTTCTGTTTGCTCACGTTGAATATTCCACATACTTCTAGGTTAGATTAGGTTTAACCTAGAAGAATGTGGAATATTCAACGTGAGCAAAAATTTTTTTCGGCGAAATATAGCCGTTGACACAAACAACAATTCGACCCAAATGAATTTCCAAATGTGTATTAATTTATGTTAGATATTCTATAAATCCATATGAGTCCAAGTGTAATGTGCTAATGTGTTATAATCATCATCCGGTAAAATCTAACTTTAAGTTGAAGTTAGATTGAAGTCATTAACAAACATTTCTTTTGACTTCTCCAATGTCTCCAGTAAAGATTGCAATGGTTAACAGCAATCAGTGAGGTTTTATACAAGTTTCTAGTCAAAATTTCAAAGTTGAAAACAGTGAACTTTTATCATTTCCGTAGTAAATTTATTGATTTTAATTGGTGATATATGTCAATACAGTGTAAATCTATATTATAATGCATATCTGTTGTTTGTAGCTAAATGTGTTGTTTGTTTTTTACTCTTTTATGTACCTATATTTATTATGTAGTTGTAATTATATTTCATTTATTATTATTTTTAGTTTTTATAATATTAATGAACTTAAATGGACTTCCGTTAATAAATAAATAAATTCCACGAGATGTAAAGTAAAGTCGAGCCAAATTATCAATTTCATGAAGTTTTAAACACATTTTGGGGTACTTACTCGAGGAATATTATATGAAATTAAAATTTTCCTTTAACGCTTTGGCGCATAAAATTGAAATACAAAGGGTGTAAAATTATCATAAGAATGGCGCAATAAAAGGCGAGTTTTACGACTAATAGAGTTAGAGTTAGAGCGGACTTATAATCATAAACATGACATGACCGAGGGCTCGGCATAAAGCTTTTGTAAAGGTATTCTGCAAACTTGCATATATGTTCACTAGGACCTACAACAAAGGAGTTTTTAATATGTTGCGCTTGGGAAACATAGTTTTACTTCATGCTCGAATTTCTTTGATTTATTTAAATTTTTCATAAAAAGAAATACAGATACCGGGTGAAAACTCGTAAACCGAACATAGACAACATGGGGAAACGCGTTTTGCAGATTGCTGCTATCTATTTGAACTTTTAAGTATAAACATTGTTTAAGACTTGATAATTGTGCTTAGAGCGAGCACTCAAAATCCAATTTTAGTAGGTTTGTTATCATCATCATCATCATCATCATCATCATCATCTTTATTTGACAAAATAGAATATACATGTTATACAATTCATACTTATATGTTATTTTGTTTGTCAAACAGGTTATCGACCTTAGGTCTTTCCACCTATTTTGTTTCTTCATTCTTCTTTTTTTGCAGATATTTTGGTGTTAGTGAGTTATCGACGTGATGCTATAATGGTTTCAAATATTGTGTTAGTGGGAAATTGGTATTTGGATGGGATACGGGGATTTCTGGAAATACAAAAACGTTTAATTATTGAAAAATTATAGGGTGAATTTGAGAATTTTTCCAACAAATATGGATAGCGTTCGTCGATGGGTATAATTTGTGTCTGATCATATAGGGATTCATTTGAGGGATTAAATAGTGGATTGCGTGGATTTCGTATTTTAGTCAGGGTACGTAGGGAGGATCGCTCTGCAACGAGAATATTTTGTAGGGTGCGTGGGTGAGAGGATAGTAAAATGAAACCATAATCCAGCATCGGGCGGCATATGGTTTTGTAAATTTTAGTGGCTAGGTTTGTTAATTTTCCGTCAATTTTTAAAATTGAGAAAAGTCGAAGAATAATTTTTTTCTTGAAGAAATAAATATCTCAGATTATTTTTAATCGTAGTAAGAGCTTCTGTGATTTTTTTGGATATTTATTAAAATATTTTTTTTGTTTGAAAATCTTGATTTTTTCCATGCCCTTAAGAAAATTGCGATTTTTCAATGAAAATTTTTATTTTTAGAAAAATCTAAAAAAATTTAAGTAATTCGTCTTAATATTAGAAATCACTTGAACTATTTTAATTTAATAAAAAAAATCATTTCACAAAAAATCAGCTATATAACGACATTTGAAAACTTTAAACCTAATGTAAAAATTGAAAAAAAGTCGCAAAATAATTTTTTTCTTGAAGAAATAATAGCTCAGATTATTTTTAATAGTAGCAAGAGCTTCTGTGATTTTTCTTAGATTTTTAAAAAAATATTTTTTTTTTTTGTGGAAAAATCTTGATTTTTTTCCATGCATACCCCTTATGAAAATAGCAATTTTCGATGAAAATTTTTATTTTTAGTAAAATCTGAAATAAGTCTAGGTTATTCTTCTTGATGTTAGAAATCACTTGAACTATTTTATTTTTATAAAAAAAAAATCAGTTCACAATAAAATCTGGTATTTAACATTTGAAAACTGTTTAAAACCAATGTAAAAATTGAGAAAAGTCGAAGAATTGTTTTTTTATTGAGGAAATAAATAGCTCAGATTATTTTTAATAGTAGTAACAACAGCTTCTGTGATATTTCTTGGATTTTTATAAAAATATTTTTTTTTGTGGAAAAGTCTTGATTTTTTCCACACGAAAATTGCAATTTTTCGATGAAAATTTTTATTTTTAAAAAAATCTGAAAAAAATCTAAGTTATTCTTCTTAATGTTAGAAATCACTTAAACTATTTTATTTTTATAAAAAAAAATCATTTCACAAAAAAATCTGCTACTTAACATTTGAAAACTGCCTAATACCAATGTAAAAATTGAGAAAAGACGAAGACATTTTTTTTTTAAGAAATAATTAGCTCAGATTATTTTTAATGGTAGTAAGAGCATTTGTGATTTTTCTTAGATTTTTATAAAAAAAATTTTTTTTTGTGGAAAAACTTGATTTTTTTCATACCAAAATTGCGATTTTTCGATGAAAATTTTTATTTTTAGAAAAATCTGAAAAATCTAGGTTATTCTTTTTGATGTTAGAAATCACTTAAACTATTTTATTTTTATAAAAAAAAAATCATTTCACCAAAAATAGCAGATTTTTTTGTGAAATGATTTTTCACAAAAAAATCTGCTATTTAATTAACATTTGAAAACTGCTTAAAACCAATGAAAAAATTGAAAAGACTCGAAGAATTATTTTTTTCTTGAAAAAGTAAATAGCTCAGATTATTTTTAATAGTAGTAAGAATATTTGTGATTTTTTTTAGATTTTTATAAAAATATTTTTTTTGTGGAAAAATATTGATTTTGCTATGCATACCCCTTACGAAAATTGCGATTTTTCGATGAAAATTTTTGTTTTTAGAAAAATCTGAAAAAATTCTAAGTTATTCTTCTTGATGTTAGAAATCACTTTAACTATTTTATTTTTATAAAAAAAAAAATCATTTCACAAAAAAATCTGCTATTTAACATTTGGAAACTGCTTAAAACCAATGTAAACATTGAGAAAAGTCGAAGAAATTTTTTTTTTGAAGAAATAAATAGCTCAGATTATTTTTAATAGTAGTAAGAGCTTTTGTGGTTTTTCTTAGATTTTTATAAAAATATTTGTTTTGTGGATAAACGTGATTTTTCTATACGAAAATTTTTCGATGATAATTTTTATTTTTAAGAACATCTGAAAAAAGTCTAGGTTATTTTTCTTGATGTTAGAAATCACTTGCACTATTTTAATTTAATAAAAAAAAATATTTTACAAAAAATCGACTATTTTACAACAGTTGAAATTTTTAAAACTAATGTAAAAATTGAAAAAAATCGAAGAATTATTTTTTCTTGAAGAAATAAATAGCTCAGATTATTTTAAATAGTAATAAGAGCATTTGTGATTTTTTTAGATTTTTATAAAAATATTTTTTTTGTGGAAAAATCTTGATTTTTTCTATGCGAAAATTGCGATTTTTCGATGAAAATTTTTATTTTAAAAAAAAACCTGAAAAAAATCTAGGTTATTCTTCTTAATGTTAGAAATCACTTAAACTATTTTATGTTTATAAAAAAGAATCATTTCACAAAATATCTACTACTTAACATTTGAAAACTGCTTAAAACCAATGTAAAAACTGAGAAAAGTCGAAGTATTCTTATTTTTTTTGAAGAAATAAATAGCTTAGATTATTTTTAATAGTAGTAAGAGCTTCTGTGATTTTTCTTAGATTTGTATAAAAATATTTTTTTTTTTGTGGAAAAACTTGATTTTTTTCGAATGGAAAAAAAGCAAGTTTTTCCACAAAAAAAATATACTGCGATTTTTCGATGAAAATTTTTATTTTTAGAAAAATCTGAAAAAAATCTAGGTTGGACTTCTTGATGTTAGAAATCACTTAAACTATTTTATTTTTATTAAAAAAAATCATTTCACAAAAAAATCTGCCACTTAACGTTTGAAAACTGCTTAAAACCAATGTAAAAATTGAGAATAGTCGAAGAATTTTTTTTTTTTCTTGAAGAAATAAATAGCTCACATTATTTTTACTAGTAGTAAGAGCATTTGTGATTTTTATAAAAGTATTTTTTTTTTGTGGAAAAATCTTGATTTTTTCCATGTAATACCCCTTACGAAAATTGCGATTTTTCAATGAACATTTTTATTTTTAGAATAATCTGAAAAAAATATCGGTTATTCTTCTTGATGTTAAAAATCACTTGCACTATTTTATTTTTATAAAGAAATATCATTTCACAAAAAAATCTGCTACTTAACATTTGAAAACTGCTTAAGACCAATGTAAAAAGTGAGAAAAGTCAAATTTTCTTTTCTTGAAGAAATAAATAGCTCAGATTATTTTTACTAGTAGTAAGAGCATTTGTGATTTTTCTTAGATTTTTATAAAAGTATTTTTTTGTGGAAAAATCTTGATTTTTTCCATGCATACCCCTTACGAAAATTGCGATTTTTCAATGAAAATTTTTATTTTTAGAAACATCTGAAAAAAATCTCGGTTATTCTTCTTGATGTTAAAAATCACTTGAACTATTTTATTTTTATAAAAAAAAAATCATTTCACAAAAAAATCTGCTACTTAACATTTGAAAACTGCTTAAAACCAATGTAAAAATTGAGAAAAATCGAAGAATAATTTTTTTTTAAGAAATAAATAGCTCAGATTATTTTTACCAGTAGTAAGAGCATTTGTGATTTTTCTTAGATTTTTATAAAAATATTTTTTTTTGTGGAAAAACTTGATTTTTTTCATAGGAAAATTGCGATTTTTCGATGAAAATCTTTATTTTTAGAAAAATCTGAAAAAAATCTCGGTTATTCTTCTTGATGTTAGAAACTACTTAAACTATTTTATTTTTATAGAAAAAATAATTTCACAAAAATATCTGCTACTTAACATTTGAAAAGTGCTTAAAACTAATGTAAAAATTGAAAAAAGTAGAGAAATTATTTTTTCTTGAAGAAATAAATAGCTCAGATTATTTTTAAAAGTAGTAAGAGCATTTGTGTGATTTTTCTTAGATTTTTATAAAAATATTTTTTTTTATAGAAAAACTTGATTTTTTCCTTACGAAAATTGCGATTTTTCGATGAAAATTTTAATTTTTAAAAAAATCTGAAAAAAATCTAGGTTATTCTTCTTGATGTTAGAGATGACTTAAACTATTTTATTCTTATAAAAAAAATCATTTCACAAAAAATTCTGCTACTTAACATTTGAAAACTGCTTAAAACCAATGTAAAAATTGAAAATAGTAGAGAAATTATTTTTTTCTTGAAGAAATAAATAGCTCAGATTATTTTTAATAGTAGTAAGAGGATTTGTGATTTTTCTTAGATTTTTATAAAAATATTTATTTTTGTGGTAAAACTTGATTTTTTTCATAGGATAATTGCGATTTTTCGATGAAAATTTTTATTTTTAGAAAAATCTGAAAAAAATCTCAGGTATTCTTCTTGATGTTAGAAACTACTTGAACTATTTTATTTTTATAGAAAAAATAATTTCACAAAAATATCTGCTATTTAACATTTGAAAACTGCTTAAAACTAATGTAAAAATTGAAAATAGTTTAGAAATTATTTTTTTCTTGAAAAAATAAATAGCTCAGATTATTTTTAATAGTAGTAAGAGCATTTGTGATTTTTCTTAGATTTTTATAAAAATATTTTTTTTTATAGAAAAACTTGATTTTTTCCTTACGAAAATTGCGATTTTTTGATGAAAATTGCGATTTTTATAAAAATCTGAAAAAAATCTAGGTTATTCTTCTTGATGTTAGAAATGACTTAAACTATTTTATTCTTATAAAAAAAATCATTTCACAAAAAATTCTGCTACTTAACATTTGAAAACTGCTTAAAACCAATGTAAAAATTGAAAAAAGTAGAGAAATAATATTTTTCTTGAAGAAATAAATAGCTCAGATTATTTTTAATAGTAGTAAGAGCATTTGTGATTTTTCTTAGATTTTTATAAAAATATTTTTTTTTATAGAAAAACTTGATTCTTTCCTTACGATAATTGCGATTTTTCGATGAAAATTTAAATTTTTAGAAAAATCTGAAAAAAATCTAGGTTATTCTTCTTGATGTTAGAAATGACTTAAACTATTTTATTCTTATAAAAAAATCATTTCACAAAAAATTCTGCTACTTAACATTTGAAAACTGCTTAAAACCAATGTAAAAATTGAAAAAAGTAGAGAAATTATTTTTTTCTTGACGAAATAAATAGCTCAGATTATTTTTAATAGTAGTAAGAGGATTTGTGATTTTTCTTAGATTTTTATAAAAATAATTTTTTTTGTGGAAAAATCTTGAGTTTTTCCATGCATATCCCTTACGAAAATTGCGATTTTTCGATGAAAATTTTTATTTTTAGAAAAATCTGAAAAAAATCTAGGTTATTCTACTTGATGTTAGAAATCACTTAAACTGTTTTATTTCTGTAAAAAAAATCATTTCACAAATAATTAGTTTTTTAACATTTAAAAACTGTTTGAAATCAATGTAAAAATTGAGAAAAGTCGAAGAATTATTTTTTTCTTGAAGAAATAAATAGCTCATATTATTTTTAATAGTAGTAAGAGCTTCTGTAATTTTTTTTAGATTTTTATAAAAATATTTTTTTTGTGTAAAATCTTGCTTTTTTCCATAGATACCAATATAAAAATTGAAAAAAGTCGAAGAATTATTTTTTTTCTTGAAGAAATAAATAGCTCAGATTATTTTAAATAGTAGTAAGAGCTTCTGTAATTTTTTTTAGATTTTTATAAAAATATTTTTTTTGTGTAAAAATCTTGCTTTTTTCCTTTCAAAAATTGCGATTTTTCGATGAAAATTTTTATTTTTAGAAAAATCTGAAAAAAATCTAGGTTATTCTTCTTGGTGTTAGAAATGACTTAAACTGTTTTATTTCTGTAAAAAAATTCATTTCACGAATAATTGGTTGTTTAACATTTAAAAACTGTTTGAAATCAATGTAAAAATTGAGAATAGTCGAAGAATTAGTTTTTTCTTGAAGAAATAAATGCTCAGATTATTTTTAATAGTAGTAAGAGCTTCTGTAATTTTTTATAGATTTTTATAAAAATATTTTTTTTGTGTAAAATCTTGCTTTTTTCCATAGATACCAATGTAAAAATTGAAAGAAGTCGAAGAATAATTTTTTTCTTGAAGAAATAAACACCTCAGATTATTTTAAATAGTAGAAAGAGCTTCTGTAATTTTTTTTAGATTCTTATAAAAAAATTTTTTTTGTGTAAAAATCTTGCTTTTTTCCTTTCAAAAATTTCGATTTTTCGATGAAAATTTTTATTTTTAGAAAAATCTGAAAAAAATCTATGTTAATCTTCTTGATATTAGAAATCACTTGAACTACTTTATTTTTATAAAGAAAATAATTTCACAAAAATTCAGCCCATTAACAATATTAATAACTGAGAAAAGTCGAGTAATAAATTTTTTCTTAAAGAAATAAACAGCTCAGATTATTTTTATTAGTAGTAAGAGCTTCTGTGATTTTTTTCAGATGTTTATAAAAATACATTTTCATGGAAAAATCTTGATTTTTTAACTATTGATTGATTTGTTTTAAATACCAGTTTATATATTATACTTATACTTACACATACCTCATTGTAATCTGTTGCATATTTTTCTTTTATGTAATAATAATTATTCTCTATGTAATCTAAGTTAAGCTTGTAGAAATGTAACAAAGTGAACACTTAGTGGGCTCGTCATGCTGTGTTCCAATCTCTATTAAATAATAAAAAAATAAAATAAAAGCGATCCTTAATGAGATAATTTAACTGTCAGTTATTCAAGCATAATTATTTACAGACTCCTCGCACAACTCACCATGCATGTTCACTTTTGCTAACGATGATAAAAAGATATCACGAAGTTCAGTACGGAGTTGATATCGCTTCTAACAATAAGGCAGAATTTTTGAGTACATTAAAATCTTAACACAAATAAGACAAATAACTTTGTTTGTATAACTGAGGATTTTATATTGATTTTATAGTTTCGACAACTTTAACTTGTCATTAATGTAAATGACAAGTTAAAGTTGTCGAAACTATAGTCACAATAAAATCCTCAGTTATACAAACAAAGTTAATTGTCTTATTTGTGTAAATAATGATGTATAACGAAGTAGAAGCCTCCACAGTGAACAGTTACATTAAAATCTTGTTTAATTTAATTTAATTAACATTTATGAGTATCATCACTTTAATAACTTAAGATAACCATATTGTTCTTAATCAAAGGCATTAACTAAATCACTCACCATGATCCAGATCCGCACATCCAGGTATTTTATTCCACTGGTCACGCATTTGTTGGGACCATCCAGACACCCGCTTGCCAACCTTCTGTCTCTCCTTCAAGCTAGATCCAGCTTAGTATGTTATTTCTTTCTTATTCTTAATATTGTTAGTTTTGGAAACTATTTTTGTGTTATATAGAAGCACCCTCTTCTCTTTCGTTATTTCTATATGTTTTCTTTGTAATTAGCCGTTTGCCTGTTAAGGAAATAAGGATTAGGAATTGTGAATTAAGAAAATTAAAAAAAGAACAATCCCCAAAACGGATGAAATATCTATCAATCATTTACAATATTACAACACAAAGTTAATCAAAACGCAAAACACAAAATTATATATTCGGGCAGACAATTCATTTTCCCGAATCTCTTATTTATTACCTCGGGGGCGGTGAGATACGCAGAAAAAAAAAATACCTTCTGTTGTTTTTTTCTTCTGCCCTCGTCCCTGGAAATTGCTAATGAAATATTTATTAATATTCGTTGATCAAGTATGCAAAGCCCGCCGCTTGTCTGAATAAATAATTAAATATTCACAAGTTATATTTTATTTTCTCGATTTAGCTCGGAAATTCTTAGGAGAAATTAAACTTGAAATATTCATGCTGGAAAACCCCCCTTGAGCGTTGGATTTTTCCTTATTACTTTATTAATATTTATTAACTAACATTACGATGTTTACGTATACAACGAGGTGTACATTATATTGTAATTTACAAATAAAAATATTTATAAAAATTGAGATACAGAAAAATATTAGTTTGCAGAATATTTACAAAATATAAAAACGAATCATCGATAAAACAGTAAATCTGTTGTGTAACTCAATTATTCATTGTTTAATTTAATATCTGTCAGGGAATTAGCTCGAGAAGTAGTTGTTTTAATGAATATTTGGAGAAGTCTCAGCGGGACTAAATTTTAGCAGAAAGTCGATATTCATTTTAATTCGTTTTTATATTTAAAAAAAATTGAGATGGTATTATATTGATAATTGAATAAAAGTCACCAGATTTTACTTGAACTCAGTGTTTTATACGCGTGGCGCATGAAGTAAAATTTCGAGTTTAGAAAAGCCTGAAAATTTGGTTTGGCCGCTCCGCGCTTCGCGCTACGCGTCCAAACCAAATTTTCAGGCTTTTCTAAACTCGAAATTTTACTTCATGCTTAGCCTGGGAGTGGAAAACACCCTTTTATTGCTTCAAATTAAACTCTTTTAAAAAACTAGGAATATCGGAAAATGTGCAGGGTATGCATACCTGTATATACTTAAAAGAAAATTTCTCTGTACCTTGAATATCAAGAGGGCTAAAAATTTGGAGATTAGAAAAGCCTTATGATTTTGATTAACGGGCACAGTAAACACCTAGATTCGAGATTTTTGGCGCCCAACGCGGGGCAGACTAATGCCGGCCCCGCGTTGGGCGCCAATAATCTAGAGCGTCTAAATTGAAAACTTCACACTAGACCATTATTTCGTACGCGTGGCGCATGAAGTAAAATTTCGAGTTTAGAAAAGCCTGAAAATTTGGTTTGGCCGCTCCGCGCTTCGCGCTACGCGTCCAAACCAAATTTTCAGGCTTTTCTAAACTCGAAATTTTACTTCATGCTTAGCCTGGTAGTGGAAAACACCCGTTTAATGCTTCAAATTAAACTCTTTTAAAAAACTAGGAATATCGGAAAATGTGCAGGGTATGCATACCTGTGTATACTTAAAAGAAAAATTTTCTGTATCTCGAAAATAAAGAGGGCTACAAATTTCGAGATTAGAAAAGCCTTAAGATTTTGATTAACGGGCACAGTAAACACCTAGATTCGGGGTTTTTGGCGCCCAACGCGGGGACAGACTAATGTCGGCCCCTCGTTGGGCGCCAAAAATCTAGAGCGTCAAAATTGAAAACTATACACTAGACCATTGTTTCGTACGCGTGGCGCATGAAGTAAAATTTCGAGTTAGTCTGGGATTGAAAACACTCGTTCGAAACCTAAAACTAAAAGCTTATATATTTATAAAAACAAGAAATGTCTGAAAATTGACAGCGTATACCCAAAAGAAAAATATGATTAATTCAGTATGTTTACATAATTTCTTACTTAACCCGTTGAAAAACATTCTTGAAATAATTCCAGATATTTCATTAAAACACTTTGTTTGTTTTACTTATCTGAAATTAGTTATTAACCCAAGTGTTTTAATTAAATATCCAGAATAATTAATTCAGTGTAGAATATTAGTTAATGTTGCTAAATTAAATAATCCATTTTTTTTAATATCAATCTAATATGAAGTATCTTTTACAACGCCATAATATTTTACAGAGGGAGCATTTTCATCCAACCTAAGCATATATTTTCATATAAAATATATGTAAAGCGTAAAAATTTGATTCCTCCTCCGAAATTTATAGCACTCGAGAAATTTAATTTTGTTTTGAGCTTGCGAAACCCGTTAACGTACTCACCTCACCACCCGAGGAATTTGCAATTTAAAATCGATGTCCCCGGGGCTTCAGCCTCCCCCTCTTCCCCCTGGATTTATAGTGGACAGAATGACAACACGTCAGATTGAAGATGACTTCTTTACAAGCTCCGGTGTAATAAATTCCGCAAAGTGGACGACCGTCTTAATTTTTACAGGGCAGCGGACTTTCTTGTATTACGTAACAAACATGTTTGTTCGGAATGAATGAGATGTTTGAGAAAGTTCTGTCGTAAAATACGGGATTGCTTTGAACAAAATAAATTAATTAAATTAAGCTACTGTTAGTGCACTATTTAAAAATAAAAATAAATGAATTTGCCAACTGTGCAAATAAAATTAAACTTAATTTATTTGATTCAATACTCAATTAAAATAAAGCTCTGTATTTGGATTAAAAAAATAATCTTAGAAGTAAGCACTGAAAGGGTAAGTAATGAAAATTAGATGAGGAATATTATTCAGAAAACATCCAGTGTAACGATCAAAGTGAGTTAATTAACAAACTGTAATTACCTTTCTCCAAATAATTAATCCCGTCTTGGTTATGTTTAATTATATGAAATAAACGTTCGCCGTTTTATTATCATGTTACTTACGCATTGACTGATTGCGCACTGCTCAAGTTAAATTTATTCTTAATTAACAATTATGTTATTGACAAAAATTAAGTGACCTCAAATGAATTCATAAAAGTAATTATTGATCATTTCCAGTTCAATGTGTTTGGTGCAACCAAAAGTTTAGAAAAGCCTGAAAATTTGGTTTGGTCGCGTAGCGCGAAGCGCGGAGCGGCCAAACCAAATTTTCAGGCTTTTCTAAACTCGAAATTTTACTTCATGCGCCACGCGAACGAAACAATGGTCTAGTGCAGTGGTCTCCAAACTACGGCCCGTGGGCCAAATCCGGCCCGCGACTTGCATGAATCCGGCCCGCGATTGTTTGTAATTTTTTTTGTTAATGTCATATTTTGAAATATTGTAACAATTGTTCCTTAAATTTTTTATAATTTTATAAAATTAATCGGATCTTGGCCGACTTTATTATGTAGAATTGTATTTGTGGCCCGCGAAGAAGATAGTTTGGAGACCCAGGGTCTAGTGTGAAGTTTTCAATTTAGACGCTCTAGACTTTTGGCGCCCAACGAGGGGCCGACATTAGTCTGTCCCCGCGTTGGGCGCCAAAAACCCCGAATCTGTTCACTGTGCCCGTTAATCAAAATCATAAGGCTTTTCTAATCTCGAAATTTTTAGCCCTTTTGATTTTCGAGATACAGAGAATTTTTTTTTAAGTATACACAGGTATGCATACCGTGCACATTTTCCGATATTCCTAGTTTTTTAAAAGAGTTTAATTTGAAGCTTTAAACGGGTGTTTTCCCCTCCCAGGCTAAGCATGAAGTAAAATTTCGAGTTTAGAAAAGCCTGAAAATTTGGTTTGGTCGCGTAGCGCGAAGCGCGGAGCGGCCAAACCAAATTTTCAGGCTTTTCTAAACTCGAAATTTTACTTCATGCGCCACGCGTACGAAACAATGGTCTAGTGTGAAGTTTTCAATTTAGACGCTCTAGATTTTTGGCGCCCAACGAAGGGCCGACATTAGTCTGTCCCCGCGTTGGCGCCAAAAACCCCAAATCTAGCTGTTTACTCTGCCCGTTAATCAAAATCATAAGGCTTTTCTAATCTCGAAATTTTTAGCCCTCTTGATTTTCGAGATACAGAGAATTTTCCTTTTAAGTATACACAGGTATGCATACCCTGCACATTTTCCGATATTCCTTGTTTATTAAAAGAGTTTAATTTGAAGCATTAAACGGGTGTTTTCCACTCCCAGGCTAAGCATGAAGTAAAATTTCGAGTTTAGAAAAGCCTGAAAATTTGGTTTGGACGCGTAGCGCGAAGCGCGGAGCGGCCAAACCAAATTTTCAGGCTTTTCTAAACTCGAAATTTTACTTCATGCGCCACGCGTACGAAACAATGGTCTAGTGTGAAGTTTTCAATTTAGACGCTCTAGATTTTTGGCGCCCAACGAAGGGCCGACATTAGTCTGTGCCCGCGTTGGGCGCCAAAAACCCCAAATCTAGGTGTATTCTCTCTGTATTTCGAAAATCAAGAGGGCTAAAAATTTGGAGATTAGAAAAGCCTTATGATTTTGATTAACGGGCACAGTAACCCGTTAATCAAAATCATAAGGCTTTTCTCATCTCCAAATTTTTAGCCCTCTTGATTTTCGAAATACAGAGAATTTTTCTTTCAAGTATACACAGGTATGCATACCCTGCACATTTTCCGATATTCCTTGTTTTTTAAAAGAGTTTAATTTGAAGCATTAAACGGGTGTTTTCCACTCCCAGGCTAAGCATGAAGTAAAATTTCGAGTTTAGAAAAGCCTGAAAATTTGGTTTGGTCGCGTAGCGCGAAGCGCGGAGCGACCAAACCAAATTTTCAGGCTTTTCTAAACTCGAAATTTTACTTCATGCGCCACGCGTACGAAACAATGGTCTAGTGTAAAGTTTTCAATTTAGACGCTCTAGATTTTTGGCGCCCAACGAAGGGCCGACATTAGTCTGTCCCCGCGTTAGGCGCCAAAAACCCCAAATCTAGGTGTTTACTGTGCCCTTTAATCAAAATCATAAGGCTTTTCTAATCTCCAAATTTTTAGCCCTCTTGATTTTCGAAATACAGAGAATTTTTCTTTTAAGTATACACAGGTATGCATACCCTGCACATTTTCCGATATTCCTTGTTTATTAAAAGAGTTTAATTTTAAGCATTAACCGGGTGTTTTCCACTCCCAGGCTAAGCATGAAGTAAAATTTCGAGTTTAGAAAAGCCTGAAAATTTGGTTTGGACGCGTAGCGCGAAGCGCGGAGCGCCAAAACCAAATTTGCAGGCTTTTCTAAACTCGAAATTTTACTTCATGCGCCACGCGTATAAAACACTGAGTTCAAGTAAAATCTGGTGACTTTTATTCAATTATCAATATAATACCATCTCAATTTTTAAAAATTTGTGATGTTCCAATGCTCTATGTATGCACAAAGAGCCTTGTAACATCACAATTTGAAAATTGAAAAAAAAGTCACATAGAACCTTGTAATAATAAGCCAGTGATTTGTTAAATAAAACATTTAAAAACGTAACAAATAAAATATAAATGATTTTTTGATGCTGCACTCTTGAAACGATATAATTAAATATATATATGTGTGTGTGTGTAGATAACGGAATCGTTTCGCTAACAGGATCATATCTGGGCTGGCAACCCCCAACAGCGTTTTATTATATATCGGACAAATTCGCCGCGTTTCTTCGGCGCACGCTGTGCAAACATCAAATATTGTGCGGCGGTAACAAGATTCTCGCGTGGACGCCACCGAATCGATTCGGTTATGTAACAGGCGTTGAGGGCCGGCCCTGTCCCCACCCCCTTCATCGCATTTTTCACAGAATGGAGATATCTCTCCGGGAAAATACCACCACCCGCCCTTTCCCTTTCCCTCGCTCGAGGAGAGAATCGGAGTGCAGTGAAGGGATTTGCCGACAAGCGAGGCGAAGAAAAAAATATCCGGAATTTTGTTGCCCTGGCATAATTACGCTTCCCTTTAATTATTTCCGCGAAATTGCGTTTCACCCCGGCCCCGGCCGCGATTCAAACATTAAACGATTAATCCGTCCAGTAATTTAGTTCCATTTGCCGGTTTTGTAATTGCTAAGTTTACATAATCTTCTAGGGCACGATTTAATCAATCGATTTCAACTGATTTGATCCGATGGAATTTGGTTCATGTTTAAACACCTGCATATTCGAATTAAACATATTTCTTAAAATATCGCCTATAAACTAATTAATGCCATAAAGAATCTGACCATTTCCCAGTCACTGTCGCAGTGGGGAACCGAAGGATGCATCAAGAAGAAAACGCAAGAAACGAACGGAGCTGGTCAGAAAAATCGAGATTAATATACATGCAAAATGTAAATAAAGTAAAATTTGAACAAGTAGAAGTGTCAGCGGGAGGGAAGGTACCCCACGCTGATTACCAACTAGCTCAGGTTGGTTGAGTTAAAGAGAGATGAGCAACTAACTTTTGAAACACATATACGGTTTTAAATTATTTATTTTAAACCAAAATAAAACAAATAAAACATTAAAGCAACAAATAGAATAAGAACAAGAGAAACAGTGCACGAGTTACAGGGCAGACTTGGTGTGGCGTCGGCGTCGTGATCGGGAATTTCTACTAGCCCAGCGGTGGCGTCTGGCTAGTGGTGGCTTCTGGAGGGAGGCGGCGTCAAAGTAGCAAGACGGCGTCTCGGTGTGAGACGGTGTCGGTGGGGTGGTGCGTCTGGCTGGATCCGGAGGCAGCAACAAACACTAGGCTCCTAGTGCGGGACGTCAGGAACGACGGCGGAACGGCTAGCGTTGGCGTCGGGCAAAGTTTCCTGGCGTCGGTGGGTTGCTGGCCTGGCCTGGATCCGGCGGAAGCAACAAACGCTATACTAGAGCGTCGTTGTGGCGTCGAGGCGACTGCGCTGGCAATCGGGGCGACGGCTGGGACGGCTAACGTCGGCGTCGGCTGTTTCCTGTTGTCGGAATCTTCTTCTGGCGGCAGGAACGACGGCTAGGACGTCTGGCGTAGGCGTCGGTCAGAGCTTCCTGGCTCAGACAGAAGAGTCGAGGAACGTAAGTTCCTCTTGAATCCACATGCTGTCCCCTGTACAGCACAAGAGTGGACTGCCTTCCTGGATGCCATCCCCCGGTATATATACCCCGAAAATTGGCGTGGAAAAGGGAGGGTTGGAGGACTACGTGACCGTTAACAAAGAATTCGATAGAAAGCAATTATCGCATACAAGATAATTACATTCAGCGAACTCTTAAATCCAAACAATCGTTAAGCTGCAATTTGAAAGAAGTATAGAAATTTATAATCTTTCTTCTATCAAATTGCAACGGTGGTCATTAGTCCTCTCCCTTAATTGCCGATTTCGAAAAACCCGAGGGGCAATCCGCCACACCTGCCCAGGTAGATGGTGGCCCGAGCACGGTCCGAACCGCGGGAGATAATCCTTTGGAACGGGCAATTAGTTAATTGCTGGGTGCGAACTCATTTTAAATAAAGGAAGAATTGTAAATATTATTTACAATTCTTGTAGCCGGAGATTTACATAATCCCCGGTAACAGAAGGTATAGAAACATTTAGAGAACTGATAAAACAGTCAATGTCGAGGGAAGCTAAGGGAAAACGCAGAGAGGGGGCAGTGTGGTTTGATGAAGATTGTAGGGTTGCGAAGATGGAGCTAAGGAGAGCAATTGGGGAGGAAAGAAATGAAAGAATGAATAACAAGGAGGTAGAAGATCCAAAAAATAAATTCAAATGGGTCTGCGACAGCAAGAAAGAATTTTGGACTACGAAAGAAATGGAGAGATAAGCAATGAAAAACAGTTATGGACGCCGTATACGAAAGTATCGGGAATGGAGATAGAATTTAACACGTGGAGGGAACATTTTAAGGAACTCTTAGGAAAAAACGAGAAGATATTAACAGACCCGAGACAAATATTTGACAAAAAGGAGGACTTCAGTATAGATGAGTTAAAGAAAGCTCTGAGAAGGATATACGTAGGGAAAGCAGTAGGTCCGGATCAAATTAAAGCTGAAGCAGGTTAAGCACAGAAGGGAATGTAAAAATGGTACAATTATTAAACAGAATTTGGAGAGGAGAGGACCCAGTGCCAAAAGAGTTGACGGAAGGCATTATTGTCCCAATACATAAAGGAGGAGAGAAAGCGGAACCAAAAAACTATAGAGGAATCACGTTGATGGACAGCATTTATAAAGTGGCAATGATGATGGCTATGGAAAAACTAGAAGTAGAGGTAGAGGAAAAGAGGCTGCTACCGGAAGTTCAGGCAGGATTTAGAAGAGGAAGGTCGACCGTGGAATAGATAGCAATGCTCAAATGGCTGGTGGAAAGAGAAAAGGCAAGGAAGGAAAAACTATATTTGCTATTTATTGACTCAGTGGACAGGAAGGTATTTATTGAATACATGAAACGGCAAGGCATATCGAAACAATTAGTAAATTGGGTGAACGAGATCTATAAAGGGCAGGTTAAGCACAGAAGGGAATGTAAAAATAGTACAATTATTAAACAGAATTTGGAGAGGAGAGGACCCAGTGCCAAAAGAGTTGACGGAAGGCATTATTGTCCCAATACATAAAGGAGGAGAGAAAGCGGAACCAAAAAACTATAGAGGAATCAGGTTGATGGACAGCATTTATAAAGTGGCAATGATGATGGTTATGGAAAAACTGGAAGTAGGGGTAGAGGAAAAGAGGCTGCTACCGGAAATTCAGGCAGGATTTAGAAGGTCGACCGTGGAATAGATAGCAACGCTCAAATGGCTGGTGGAAAGAGAAAAGGCAAGGAAGGAAAAACTATATCTGCTATTTATTGACTCAGTGGACAGGAAGGTATTTATTGAATACATGAAACGGAAAGGCATATCGAAACAATTAGTAAATTGGGTGAACGAGATCTATAAAGGGCAGGTTAAGCACAGAAGGGAATGTAAAATTGGTACAATTATTAAACAGAATTTGGAGAGGAGAGGACCCAGTGCCGAAAGAGTTGACGGAAGGCATTATTGTCCCAATACACAAAGGAGGAGAGAAAGCGGAACCCGATCTCCAAATTGAAACCCAATAGAACATGTCTGGGATATGCTAGACCGGAGACTGACAAGCTTACCGAACCCTCCACAGACTCTGGCTGAGCTGCAGCAGCAAATTCAGGTTGCTTGGGACGAACTACCTCAGGAGGAAGTCGATCACCTCATCGAATCGATGCCCAGACGTGTTAATGAATGCGTTCGAAATGGTGGTCGCGAAACACATTATTAGGTGTAATTTACTTGTTTGTTTTTTGTTTTGATTCAAATTGTTATCATGTATTAATTAACTTAAGACCTAATAAATAAAGATAAAATCAACTGCAACAAACCGTTATTTCTAGGTGTTGCATTTCTAATGTCATTCAGTATATTTGGGATACATGATTAGTGAGACGGGCAGCCAACATAAACATATAGAGTTTATTTGCAAGAAGGCAAGGGTGGCGATGGAGCGTCTGCGGAATACGAGGGACGATGTACTACGTGGAAACGTAGGTATGCAAATGGCGTGGTGGGATGCATGCGTCAGATCTATAGGGCTATATGCGTCAGAAGTATGGGGCGTGAGTGAACAAAGCAGAGTGGAAACTCTTCAAGTGCAATATCTAAAGAGAATACTAGGTCTGGAGAAAATAACACCTCGGTAAATACTGTTGCAAGAATGCTATAGATTGCTTGTAGGATGGTGGGCAGCAAGAAAAACGATTAAGCTTGAAAGAAAAGTATATGGCCTAGACAAGGAAAGACTGGTAAGGGAGGTATGGAGCTTATGCTATAAGCAGAGCAAGGGGAATGTAAATGGACGGAAATGGATGCAAGAAAGGAACAAGATATATATGAGCGCAGGATGGTCGAACACAATGTTTGAAGAGAATATTGCCAAGGAAGTAAAAGTAGAGGAGGTAGTGCTAAAAAATATTGAAGGTGCGCATCTGCAGGCAAGACAGGAACAGATTAGGGCGAGCAGGTACCATCCGGGGTGCGCAGCTTTACAAACATATATAATTCCCCAAGCTACATGAAAATATTGAAAGGAGAAGATGTACAAACCATGACCCGTTTAAGATGCGGAAACGAAGAAAGAGGCATAAAATGATGAATGGGACAGGACTACAACAGGTGTGCGTTATGTGGGAAGAGTCGGGATGTATGGGAAAACTGGATGTTTAATTGTGAGGAGATAGATGAAGTAATAAATGAGTGCGAGAAGGAAACTCTAAGACGAACAGGAAGATGTGAGTCTAGTCAAGGGTTAGAGACATGGAAAAAACTTTTGAATGGCCTGGCAGAGCGGCGTAGATGTTAAATGGACCATATCATACATTCAGGCTTTTCTAAACTGAAAATTTTACTTCATGCTTCATATATTTTGTTCAGTGTTGTATACGAGTGGCGCATGAAGTAAAATGTTCAGTTTAGAAAAGCCTGAATGTATGATATGGTCCATTTAACATCTACGCCGCCCTGCCAGTCCATTCAAAAGTTTTTTCCATGTCTTTAACCCTTGACCAGACTCACATCTTCCTGTTCGTCTTAGAGTTTACTTCTCGCACTCATTTATTACTTCATCTATCTCCTCACAATCAAACATCCAGTTTTCCCATACATCCCGACCCTTCCCACATAACGCACACCTGTTGTAGTCCTGTCCCATCCACCATTTTTTGCCTCTTTCTTCGTTTCCGCATCTTAAACAGGCAATGGTTTGTATGCTTATACTCGTATTTGGAATTGTATTAATGTCTGTTTCGTTCAATTAATTTTCTTTTTATGAAAATAATGTTTTATATTAAGTTTGACATGCATGAAGAAGATAAAGCAGTATAAAATTTAAATCTTTGAATATAGAAAATTCAATGCACGATCAACTACTGATACGATTACCGTGAAACACATTTATTTACAGCGAACAGCAATTAGAGTGCGACGCATTTAATACACTTCACGTTCATGCAGCGTATTTGTAATTAATTTATAATTCGATCCGCTCCATTCGTACCGAATGGAACCGAATGCCATTATCCCTCATTTATCTCAATTAAACTTGTTTCGAATTTGATCACGTGCCGTTCTTCCCCAACCCCTTTTAAGAAAGACACTTGCGTTTCCCGTTTCTTATTTCTCCTTTCTTATTACACCCCTCATTTAAATTAAACCGGAGAGGCCGCAAATCCAATTTTCCCAACGGGCCATAATCTACATAATAAACCGGAAAACGTGCGCAACGGTATTAAGATATAAATTCCAATTCCTTTGCCGCGGCAATAGCGGGGAGCGCGTGTTGTAAAGAATGTCCAACGTTAAATCGTTTACTCGGCGAATCCGGTCTGTATTGGAAAATATTATTATTATCATGTAATTGTCTGCAGGAATTATTACTTTCCGGTACTGCTTCGCTAATATATTGATGTGAGAGTAAGGTTTTTACATATTTTACGGCTTGTATGAAATTACTGCATTGTTTGCTCATAGAGGGGTAGAAATGGAGGATGCGCCGGGTGGAATAAAATGTTTAATTGCGTTTTCGAGGTAATTTACCGTTTTACATACAATTTAATTATTTTTTTAGGTTTATTTGTAGAAGACATGAATTTCACATACATGACAATTGCCAAAAGAGAAAAACACATATATAAAATTACTTAATGTTAACATGAAATACAAAAAGTTAAAATTACAATTAAAATTATTCACTTATATTGAACCGCTTATAGTGTATCATTAAAAGTGTCATGCAGAAAATTTTAATGCTAGTAGAAAACATGTTGTTATGTAATAAACACTTATTAATAGTTTTTAACAACTTTTACTAATTGAAGAATTTTAAACAATTTTTAAAACAGTTAATGCCCGAAAACTTTCAGGGTATGCATTGCGAAATACATTAAGTTTTTTTGTAAAGTATACGTATTCCAAATTCAGCTTATTTTCATGAAACCTTTAGATATTCGTTGATTTTTAAAAGAGTTCAATTTAAAACTTTTAACGAGTGTTTTCCACTCCCAGACTAAGCATGAAGTAAAATTTCGAGTTTAGAAAAGCCCCGCGTAGAAAATTTGTCGAGGGTCGCGCAGCGACCCGAGACAAATTTTCACGGGGCTTTTCTAAACTCGAAATTTTACTTCATGCGCCACGCGTATAAAACACGGATTTAAAGTGAAGTTAAAAATGCAGTGAAAACCAACCCAACTTCGATATTTTTTCAAAATTGAATGTTTTCTGTCCTATCCATGCTGTAAACCTTCAGATATTTCAAACAAGATAAATTCAAATTCAAAACTATTTGAATTCAAGAAAATAAGCTTACGCTTCTTATAGTTTGCACACTTTAAACATAATATATAAAATTACGAATTTTATATATTATTTTTAGATATTTGTTGTTTTCTTGCAAAAAACTTTGATTCCTGAAGTCCTTCGGTCTCCGAATACCATGGTTGGTCCTTCGAGCTGTAGCCTTTGTAAAATGGTAATAAACTTAGTAATTTAGAGGGATCATTCAATTTGTGATTCTAAGAACGAGTGTTTTCCACTCCCAGACTAAGCATGAAGTAAAATTTCGAGTTTAGAAAAGCCCCGCGTAGAAAATTTGTCGAGGGTCGCGCAGCGACCCGAGACAAATTTTCACGGGGCTTTTCTAAACTCGAAATTTTACTTCATGCGCCACGCGTATAAAACCCTAAAACACTGTAAAACTTATGTATAATTAAACCACATTTGAAATCAGTGTCTTATACGCTTGGAGCATGAAATCAAATTCCGAGTTTAGAAAAGCCCAGGAAATTTGTCTCGAATAAAATCAACAAAAGCCTGAAAATTATAAGATGTGTATAATTTTATATTAACTACTGAATTACAAAAATACCTAATCTCAATCAAAACTTTGTTAAAGTTAAAATTCATTGATTTTCCTGCGCGAAAAAGACATTAGCATCGTCTCTTAAGGGTCCGCGTTGTAATTTAATTAAGAGCGCATTTTATAAGTTAAAGATTATAAGTTCGAGAGAGTAACAAAAGGAAGAGTAGGAGAAGACAAAAAATAAAAGAACGTGGAAATGGAAAGGTTGTTAAAAGTCTTAGTGTTCCAGAAGTTAGCAGTATGTTGTTGAAGTAGTCGGATGGGAGGTAAATTGATTAAGAGGTTTTTATGAGACTTTCAGCAAAATACTTAGGACAAGCAAAATCGAGATAACTTTGTTAGGGAAATAAATGTCGCCGTTAGACTTTAATCTAATCTTAATAATAATCCATTATTAGTTTAATCATTTTAATATTGTTCACTTACCAATTTTTACTTGTTCAATCATATTTGAAATTGGATATAGGTATAAATATAATTATATTACTGCCCGTTAGCACCCAAGTCAATTAACTTAATCGGTGATTAGTACTTTTTAAAAGCACAACAATTGTATCAACAAATTGTTTACACAATTGCATATTCATGAAAGAGATATGTTTAAAATTATATCCTACAAATTAGGATATTTTACAAAATTATAACTTCAGTTTGGTTCTCATTGATCACTTGATAAAAAATGATTACAATATATGTAAATTAATTTGTAATAATTAATAGAAAAGGAAATCACTTGGATCGCTTCACTAGTATTATTTATTTATTCCAACTAGTTTCGATTAACAATAATTGAAAGTGGCTGTTAGTCGAAACTAGTTGGAATCAATAAATAATATTAGTAAAACAAACCTTTCTATTAATTTTCACAAATGAATTTACAAATAGAACTTCTATGTTCTAAAAATTTTACTTAATTAGAGATTTAATCAATAACTAGTGGATGTAGTAACTAAGGTCAATTTGCACCCCGACCGATTATCTTTATCGGTCGAGGTGAAAATTGACCTTAGTTACTCAAAATATTAATTAAAAACGTTTTACCTCTGTATAACATTATTTAGTTTTACATGACTGCAGCTCGGGAAATTTAGCTTGCTATTATCAAATATGAACTCTACTAACTACACTAAGTGTAATATTAAAATATTGCAGTGCTATTTACCTCACAATAGAGTACAAAATCCCGTGAAGTCTGTTAATTTCTGAATATCACCTGTTGCAGAAGAAGAGCAATTAAAAAAATAAAATAGAGCGGTCATCTTGTTTAAAAAAGTGTAAAAATTCCAAATTTTATGCAATCAACGTAAAATTTCTAACATATATTTAGAATTGATTGAACTTACATCCGCTTTACAAAAATTAGGATTATCTCGACGCATTTTCTTGAAATATTGAGCCAAAGTGAAAAATGTGTTGAAATTTCTTAAAAAATAGAGCGGTTATCTTGTTTGAAAAATTGTACAAACTCAAAATTTTATGCAATCAACGTAACATTTATAAAATGTTTTAAGAATTGATTGCATTTACATACCCTTTACATAAATTAAAAATATCTCGACGCATTTTCTTGAAATATTGAGCCAAAGTGGAAAATGTGTTGAAATTTCTTAAAAAATAGAGCGGTTATCTTCTTTGAAAAATTGTAAAAAATCAAAGTTTCATACAATCAACGTAACATTCCTAAAATGTTTTTAGAATTGATTGCATTTACATACCCTTGACATAAATTGAAAATATCTCGACGCATTTTCTTGAAATATTTAGCCAAAGTGGAAATTGTGTTGAAATTTCTTAAAAAATAGAGCGGTTATCTTGTTTGAAAAATATGTAAAAAATCAAAATTTTATGCAATCTACGTAATATTTATAAAATGTATTTAAAGTTGATTGCATTTACTTACCCTTTACATAAATTGAAAATATCTCGAAGCATTTTCTTGAAATATTGAGCCAAAGTGGAAATTGTGTTGAAATTTCTTAAGAAATAGAGCGGTTATCTTGTTTGAAAAATTGTAAAATATCAAAATTTAATGCAATTAACGTAACATTTATAAAATTTATTTAGAATTGATTGCATTTACATACCCTTTACATAAATTAAAAATATCTTGACGCATTTTCTTGAAATATTGTGCCAAAGTGGAAAATGTGTTGAAATTTTTTAAAAAATAGAGCGGTTATCTTGTTTGAAAAATTGTGGAAAATCAAAATTTTATGCAATCAACGTAACAATTATAAAATATATTTAGAATTGTTTGCATATACATCCTCTTTACAAAAATTAAAATATCTCGACGCATTTTTTAGAAATATTGAGCCAACGTGGAAACTGTGTTGAAATTTATTAAAAAATTGAGCGGTTATCTTGTTTAAAAAATTGTAAAAAATCAAAATTTTATGCAATCAACGTATCATTTATAAAATGTATTTAGAATTGATTGCATTTACATACCCTTTACATAATTTGAAAATATCTCGACGCATTTTCTTGAAATATTGAGCCAAAGTGGAAAATTTGTTGAAATTTCTTAAAAAATAGAGCAGTTATCTTGTTTGAAAAATTGTAAAAAATCAAAATTTTATGCAATCAACGTAACAATTATTAAATAAATTTAGAATTGATTGCATTTACATCCCCTTTACAAAAATTGAAAATATCTCGACGCATTTTCTTGAAATATTGTGCCAAAGTGGAAATTGTGTTGAAATTTCTTAAAAAATAGAGCGGTTATCTTGTTTGAAAAATTGCAAAAAATCAAAATTTTATGCAATCATCGTAACATTTATAAAATGTATTTAGAATTGATTGCATTTACATACCCTTTACATAAATTGGAAATATCTCGACGAATTTTCTTGAAATATTGTGCCAAAGTGGAAATTGTGTTGAAATTTCTTAAAAAATAGAGCGGTTATTTTGTTTGAGAAATTGTAAAAAATCAAAATTTCATGCAATCAACGTAACATTTATAAAATGTATTTAAAATTGATTGCATTTACATACCCTTTACACAAATTGGAAATATCTCGACTGATTTTCTTGAAATATTGAGCCAAAGTGGAAATTTGTTGAAATTTCTTAAAAAATAGAGCGGTTATCTTGTTTGAAAAATTGTAAAAAATCAAAATTTTATGCAATCAACGTAACATTTATAAAATGTATTTAGAATTGATTGCATTTACATACCCTTTACATAATTTGAAAATATCTCGACGCATTTTCCTGAAATATTGAGCCAAAGTGGAAAATTTGTTGAAATTTCTTAAAAAATAGAGCGGTTATCTTGTTTGAAAAATTGTAAAAAATCAAAATTTTATGCAATCAACGTAACATTTATAAAATGTATTTAGAATTGATTGCATTTACATACCCTTTACATAAATTGGAAATATCTCGACGAATTTTCTTGAAATATTGAGCCAAAGTGGAAATTGTGTTGAAATTTCTTAAAAAATAGAGCGGTTATTTTGTTTGAGAAATTGTAAAAATTCAAAATTTTATGCAATCAACGCAACATTTATAAAATGTATTTAAAATTGATTGCATTTACATACCCTTTACATAAATTGGAAATATCTCGACGAATTTTCTTGAAATATTGAGCCAAAGTGGAAATTTGTTGAAATTTCTTAAAAAATAGAGCGGTCATCTAGTTTGAAAAATTGTAAAAAATCAAAATTTTATGCAATCAACGTATCATTTATAAAATGTATTTAGATTTGATTGCATTTACATACCCTTTACATAATTTGAAAATATCTCGACGCATTTTCTTGAAATATTGAGCCAAAGTGGAAAATTTGTTGAAATTTCTTAAAAAATAGAGCAGTTATCTTGTTTGAAAAATTGTAAAAAATCAAAATTTTATGCAATCAACGTAACAATTATTAAATAAATTTAGAATTGATTGCATTTACATCCCCTTTACAAAAATTGAAAATATCTCGACGCATTCTCTTAAAATATAGAACCAAAGTGGAAATTGTGTTGAAATTTCTTAAAAAATAGAGCGGTTATCTTGTTTGAAAAATTGCAAAAAATCAAAATTTTATGCAATCATCGTAACATTTATAAAATGTATTTAGAATTGATTGCATTTACATACCCTTTACATAAATTGGAAATATCTCGACGAATTTTCTTGAAATATTGAGCCAAAGTGGAAATTGTGTTGAAATTTCTTAAAAAAATAGAGCGGTTATTTTGTTTGAGAAATTGTAAAAAATCAAAATTTCATGCAATCAACGTAACATTTATAAAATGTATTTAAAATTGATTGCATTTACATACCCTTTACACAAATTGGAAATATCTCGACGAATTTTCTTCAAATATTGAGCCAAAGTGGAAATTTGTTGAAATTTCTTAAAAAATAGAGCGGTTATCTTGTTTGAAAAATTGTAAAAAATCAAAATTTTATGCAATCAACGTATCATTTATAAAATGTATTTAGAATTGATTGCCTTTACATACCCTTTACATAATTTGAAAATATCTCGACGCATTTTCTTGAAATATTGAGCCAAAGTGGAAAATTTGTTGAAATTTCTTAAAAAATAGAGCGGTTATCTTGTTTGAAAAATTGTAAGAAATCAAAATTTTATGCAATCAACGTAACAATTATAAAATAAATTTAGAATTGATTGCATTTACATCCCCTTTACAAAAATTAAAAATATCTCGACGCATTTTCTTGAAATATTGAGCCAAAGTGAAATTGTGTTGAAATTTCTTAAAAAATAGAGCGGTTATCTTGTTTGAAAAATTGTAAAAAATCAAAATTTTATGCAATCAACGTAACATTTATAAAATGTATTTAGAATTGATTGCATTTACATACCCTTTACATAAATTGGTAATATCTCGACTCATTTTCTTGAAATATTGAGCCAAAGTGGAAAATGTGTTGAAATTTCTTAAAAAATAGAGCGGTCATCTTGTTTGAAAAATTGTAAAAAATCAAAATTTTATGCAATCAACGTAACATTTATAGAATGTATTTAGAATTGATTGCGTTTACATACCCTTTACATAAATTAAAAATATCTCGACGCATTTTTTTGAAATATTGAGCCAAAGTAGAAAATGTGTTGAAATTTCTTAAAATATAGAGCGGTTATCTTGTTTGAAACATTGTTAAAAATAAAAATTTAATGCAATCAACGTAAAATTTATAAAATGTAATCAGAATTGATTGCTTTGCTTTACAAAAATTCAACATTTTATGGAAATTCTGAGCGAAAGTGGATTTTATGCATCTAATAATAATTTTTAAAAAAAACATAAATCATGTTTACTCACAAAGATATTTATACGCGAATTTATAACAATGGATAAAGAGTGGCTCGACTTTTTTCTGAACAAATAAAAAGCTTATATGCACAGTACAGCGTGTGTGTATTGATTTCAGCTCTCCGACTTTACGGCACATCAAGTTTGTTCATTTTTTACCAGAGAAATATGTCAAGTCGGAAGGATTTTATGTGTAAATATACTCCCGCCGCGTGTGTATATCCAAATTTCCCTCGAGTAGATTTACGACAGACTTTATACAACTTGCAACATTACTTTAAGCCCTATTGGGACAGCAGGAATATTTTAATTAATGCTCTCACATTTATTACTTCATTAACTATATTAAATTGTTGGTGCACACATTATCCAGAACACCTTCATTAATATCATACAGGGATAATTTACATTCAAAACTATTTGAATTCGAGAAAATTAGCTTACGCTTCTTAAAGTTTGCACTCTTACATAATAACATAATACATAAACAAATTTAATGTATACAAATCATCGATGCTCCGCTGCAAATTTTCAATTGGTTACTGTTTTTGCATAATTGTTCAATTTGAATTATCTAACAAGTGTTTCAGTCCCAGTTTAAGCATGAAGTAAAGTAAAATTTCCAGTTTAGAAAAGCCTAACAATTTGGTTTGGTCGCTGTTTTAAACAGTTTTCAAATAAATTGATAAATTGATTGTGAATTAGTGAATTAATTTGACGAATACAGCACTAATAACCTTTTTTCACACTTTTATTTGAATTATTTCTTTTCAAACGTTGTTAAATAGCTTATTTTTTCTGATGATCCAAAGTATTTTTTGTTATATCATCTATTTTCTATAACCTAATTGATAATAATAATTAACTTTATTTTTCTAATCGAAGACACATTATACAATATAAATCATATACAGGGAATATTTCTTTAATGTATACGTATTCCAAATTCTGCGTATTTTCTTCAAATCTTTAGATATCTATTGTTTTTTTTTAAATAATTAAATTTGAAGCTTTAAACGAGTGTTTTCCACTCCCAGACTAAGCATGAAGTAAAATTTCGAGTTTAGAAAAGACCCGTGAAAATTTGTCGAGGGTCGCGCAGCGACCCGAGACAAATTTTCTGGGCTTTTCTAAACTCGAAATTTTACTTCATGCGCCACGCGTATTAAATACTGTTTCGGAGTGAGTATCAAATATACATAGATTTTACAATATTTAAGGGTTTTATACGGGTGGCGCATGAAGTAAAATTTCGAGTTTAGAAAAGCCCAGAAAATTTGTCTCGGGTCGCTGCCCGACCCTCGACAAATTTTCACGGGGCTTTTCTAAACTCGAAATTTTACTTCATGCTTAGTCTGGGAGTGGACAACACTCGTTTAAGGCTTTAAATTGAACTTTTTAAAAAAACAACGCATATCTGAAAACATAAAAATAATATACAAACTGCAGTCAAACTTTCAGTGTAGTATAAAAATGGCGAATGCGCCGGGTAAACCGAAGAAATAATAACATTACTGCATGTACAGGACAACCCAATTACAAAGTATTGTGTTGCTTGTTTATAAAATATAATAAACTAGTTTCCATTGTAAAATCTAGTGAATTCGTTCTTTGAATTACAAATAAAACAACTCTGATTTCACCATATTTTAATCCGCTTTATGTTTTAATTCCTACAAAGCAAGAATATCTCAAAGAAACTCGCTAATTATAAAAGAGCCCGCGTTTGTCCTTATTTTTAAAGCCTGCCATTAAATCTTAATAAAAATGCATTCATAAACCGGCGGAAAGGTGGAATCTCCGAAACTCTGCTTTTTTGTGTTTTATTGCGGGACATTACAAAACTAGCTCCCCGGGATTCTTTGAAACGGATCGAAAAAGAAAGGAGCCTGGAAATGGCGCACTCGGCTGCTCTCTCCAGTTTCCTTTCACAAATGTTTAATAAATAAATGGAAGAGTTACTTGAAAGTATAAGGAAATTCTGTTGGAGGTTCGCGTTTTTTTTTAAATTTTTTTCTATTTATTTGCATTTCTTGTCGAGTTTTTGAATTTACTCTAGTTAGTGGATGAACGTAGAGTAGATGCGAGTGCAATTGAATATTGTTAGGTTAGAGCTTCTTTTTAGAAGATAATTGATTTGTTAATTAAAGTAAAGGAGTTAGGTTTAGGGATTTGAGTTTTTTGCTGATGGCAATCGAAGGGGGACCGTTAAATGTTATTGAGTAATATTTATTATTCTGATTTTGAAAATTGGTGGGATATACTAATTTCAGGGCTTGTTTATTTATTTTATTTATTTATTTATTTATTTACGGTAAAAACCATTTTAACATTAACATAAAAAATAATATGCACTCTAAGTATACAAAACTAATTACATCACTACTAAACTAAACTTAACAAGAGCTTATAGTATAAAACTAATAAAACAATAGCATCTTCTATTAAGGGAAAGAATAATTAATATATGCAACCGAATTAATATGGATTAAGTAAAAAGCTCGAAATTGATAAACTTAATTTTGGTTTTGAATAGATTTTCCGATTTTTGAAAGAGGTACAAGGAATTAATATCTAGTAAAATATTACCAAATCGGAATAATCTTGTTAACGGGTTATTTAAGCTATAATTGCATGTTGCACTTTGGACCTAAAATGTACAGTGTTGCCTCGTTCTTCTGTCAGTTATTGGGACTACTAAGTATATTTTGGAGACAAGAAAAGAAGAATTAATATAGCCCGAAAAAAGTTTGTGCAAGTAACATAAATCATAATAAATGCGCCTGTGAATCAAGGGTTTTAGATTTATCGTCGATTTGAATGAATTGTTGAATTGTTGTTTTTGTTTTTTTTGAGTGCTGGAGTGTGGGGATAGCCCTAAGGTATACGTTGGACAAACTGGACGTAGCTTCCCAGATCGCATTTCAGATCATCAAAAATGCTTTCAATTTAAGAAAACCTCCTCAACCTACGCCAATAATTTAATCGAATACCAACATAACTTTAACCCTAAATTCAAAATCTTGCACGAATGTAACAAAAGTCGTAAATTAAACTTATTAGAAGAATTAGAAATTAATAAATATAACAAAAAAGGTATTCTATTAAATGACCAAATAGAAGTAAACAATTCACCCTTAATCAATATTTAGTCGCTCAAAATTGTTTGTATCAGTTTCAGCCTAATTACCTCATTACCCCTCCTCCTATTAACTTAATTGCATTAGTATATAAGCTTTCACCTGTACTTTGTTAAATCATTATTTCATTTGCCTGATGAAGCCACTGTGTGGTGAAACATGTTGCAGTGTTTAACAATAAAAGTGAAACTGGGAGGGTTTCACTTTTATTGTTAAACACTGCAACATGTTTGTATTGTTTTATTCCAAATAGTATTATGGAGTTTCCTCATGTATCTGCCTCATCAATTAAATAGTTAAAAGTTAAGGTATTGATAATTAAATAAATGTCACTTGGTTTGTTTCACTACTATTTTTTATTCCCTCCGACTAGTTTCGACGTATCGTCGTAAAGTGTTTTATTTTATTAATATCGTTCGTTAATTAAATTCATCTGTCGAGTGGAATAGGATTGTTTTTTTCTAAAGATAACTGTTTTAAATATTATTTATTTTTAATATTGTATTTTAATAAATTATCATGTATAACGAAATAGAAGCCTCCATCGTTTATAATAATAAATTGAAGTTGATAAAACCGGACATTAATCTTCTATTTATTAATAATAATGTTTATTATTATTACGTATGTTATTTTTGTAATTTGCTTGAATGTAACTCGTAACTTTATATCTTGAAGTAAAACCCCTCCATTACCGTTTCTTTCTTTCTTTTTTCCTTCTGTGTTGGTAATCCATACGAAATTTAGTTTCTCGTTCCGTTGTGGAGTTTTAATTAACGAATTAATAAAATATACAGTGGAGTGTAATTAAATTCGCAGTGAAATGGCACTTGCTACTGCTGCCGCTTTTCAGTGTGCCCCCATAATTCATTCAGCAGTGTGTTAAAGGAAGCATCTTAAGCATAATTTTAATTTTCAATTAACTTTATTCGGAAAGTGGGTCGGCGCGCATAAATCGAACTGGATGGGTATTCTCTAAATTAATTAGCGGGACTTGAAACGAAAAAGAAAAAGAAAAGGTGAATAGGTATCCGTACAATTACGTTTTATGTAAATTGATATTGGTTACGAGTAGCAATTTTTTTTTGTATAAAAAAATCTATGATCTAAAAAGATTATTTTTTTATTTCTACATGTGTATTACCATTTTACAAAGGCTACAGCTCGAAGGACCAATCATGGTCTTCGGAGACCGAAGGACTACAGGGAATCGAAGCTTTTTTACAAGAAAACAACGAATATCTGAAGGTTTACAGCATGGATAGGATAGAAAACGTGAAATTAAAAAAAAATATATCGAAATTGGGTTGGTTTTCAGTGCATTTTTATCTTCATTTTAAATCAGTGTTTTATACGCGTGGCGCATGAAGTAAAATTTCGAGTTTAGAAAAGCCCCGTGAAAATTTGTCGAGGGTCGCTGGCGCGACCCTCGACAAATTTTCTACGCGGGGCTTTTCTAAACTCGAAATTTTACTTCATGCTTAGTCTGGGAGTGGACAACACTCGTTCTTAGGAGTTTAAAATTGAAGGATCCCTCTAGATTACTAAGTTTATTACCATTTTACAAAGGCTACAACTCGAAGAACCAATCATGGTCTTCGGAGACCGAAGGACTACAGGGAACCGAAGCTTTTCTACAAGAAAACAACGAATATCTGAAGGTTTACAGCATGCATAGGAAAGAAAACTTCAAATTTTAAAAAAATATATTTAAGTTGAGTTAGTTTTCAGCGCATTTTTAACTTCACTTTAAATCAGTGTTTTATACGCGTGGCGCATGAAGTAAAATTTCGAGTTTAGAAAAGCCCCGTGAAAATTTGTCTCGGGTCGCTGCGCGACCCTCGACAAATTTTCTACACGGGGCTTTTCTAAACTCGAAATTTTACTTCATGCTTAGTCTGGGAGTGGACAACACTCGTTCTTAGGAGTTTCAAATTGAAGGATCCCTCTAGATTACTAAGTTTATTACCATTTTACAAAGGCTACAGCTCGAAGGACCAATCATGGTCTTCGGAGACCGAAGGACTGCAGGGAACCGAAGCTTTTTTACAAGAAAACAACGAATATCGGAAGGTTTACAGCATGTATAGGAAAGAAAACTTCAAATTTAAAAAAAATATATTGAAGTTGAGTTAGTTTTCAGCGCATTTTTAACTTCACTTTAAATCAGTGTTTTATACGCGTGGCGCATGAAGTAAAATTTCGAGTTTAGAAAAGCCCCGTGAAAATTTGTCTCGGGTCGCTGCGCGACCCTCGACAAATTTTCTACGCGGGGCTTTTCTAAACTCGAAATTTTACTTCATGCTTAGTCTGAGAGTGGACAACACTCGTTCTTAGGAGTTTCAAATTAATGGATCCCTCTAGATTACTGAGTTTATTACCATTTTATAAAGACTACAGCTCGACCTACATATCGTATTATTACTGAATTGCATTAGCGACGTTTCGTCTCCGTTTCGGCCGGTCGTAATTATCCCTAATTCCAAGACACGTCTGCTGCCCTGACAAGAACATCACCGCCTAATTCTGGGACGAGTTCTTTCTTCCCCTCGGCTTTCCATTACCCCATTACCCCCATTAGTCCCGTCATCCGAGCCGTTTCTCTTTCACCACCCGGAAATACATCTTCTGCCGTATGTTTGTCTAGGCTCGCCGACCATCCGCAGAAAAGGAAGTAACAAAATCACGACCGGATGGACTCCATTGCCGGCAATCGCAAGCTTTACAAATTTTCTGTTTTTTTGTTGTTGGTAAGACAAAAACCCATAAAAGGAAGGATTGTAGCCAATTAGTTTACAATAAAAGCTATGGGATCGAAACATAGTAGAACGGCAAACCTGGAGTCGATGTAAAGGGCTGTATCGATATTGCGTGCGCAATTTAAAATTGAGTTTGATTCTCACAAAACGATTTCAATGACTTTGATTAATAATAATAATAATAATAATAATAATAATTTATTCATGCTAATAACAATATTGTTTTACATACGTCAGGTAGAGATTCTGTGATAGCAAAGCCATACAATGATTAAACATAGAACATATTAAAATAGTGACAACAGTGAAACGTATACATAAATATTAAAATTTTAAACATAACGTCAGGTACGATAAGAAAAATTAAAATAAGAATAAATATTAAAATTAAAATATAATAATAATAATAATAAAGTGGCATATTAGAGTATTTTATGAATTGATATAAATTATTGACTAGTAGTTTATAGCTTAATAGTAATAGTTGAAGAAGGATGCTACTCTAGGTCTGTTTTGGATTCTGCCTTCAAAAGGTATTCCTCCCAGGTAAAGAACGCATTTACCGTCAAGTATTTTTTAATTCTTTTTTGGAACTCATTTGGTGGCAGTTTTTTTATAGTTTTCGGCAGAACGTTATAAAATTTAGGTGCCCAGTGTCTTGTCTCATTGAATGATTTAGACAGTCGCATCGGTTCAGTTCTCAAGTTGGATGTTTGTCTTGTTCCATAGTTATGAACTGTTTCGCTTGTTATATAGTTGTGTCTGTTTTTAGTGATATGAGTCAGGCAACTGTATATATAAAGACAAGGAAGAGTCATGACACCTAGCTGTTTATACAGAGGTCTGGAGTCATCTCTATATTTTGCACCTGCCAGAATTCTAACGCATTTTCTTTGCAGGCAAGTAGACAGTAAGTCATATAGACTGGCAGGTCGCAAAGTAACATGTTAGTTGCATTTGTTCCGAGACTGAGTTTTCCAGGTTTCTTAGTAGAAATATATTTCTATTGAGTCTGTTTGCTAGTGCCTCACCATTTACATCCCATCTCAGTCTCGTGTCAAGATGCACTCCAAGAAACTTTGTCGATTGAGCCATGTGTAAGTCATGATTTCTGAGCGTAAATAGCATATTGATAGTTTTGTTTTGGTTTAGGTGTAACTTATTCGTGTGGAACCACTCAGTTCCTTTAGTTACAGCTGTGTGGTTTTCTCTTAGTACTTCATTTATGCACGAGTTGGACGTTTTAATTGATATGTCATCAGCATACAGCACAGCAGTAAAGTTTTCCAGGTGAATTACAATATCATTAATATATATGATAAAAAGAAGGGGGCCCAGGATAGAGCCCTGAGGAACACCATACTTAGTGAAAGCTGCCTCTGACACATCATGGTTCAAACGCACAACTTGCCTTCTGTTATCAAGGTATGACGCAATTAGATTTAAACTACTATCTTGAAAACCATACATCGATATTTTAGTTAACAGTATATCATGACTTACACAGTCAAAAGCAGCTTTGCTGAGGTTAACGAAAGTAACTATAGAGTGCTCACTTTTCTCAAATGCGTCCAGAAGTTCATCTACTAGTGTTGTTATTGCGTCTGCAGTGGACATATTCTTTCTGAAACCAAACTGCGTTTTGTTTAATAATAATAATATGTAGTTTAATTAATTTTGTAATTCGTTCTACGTTTATGCAATATTTATCTTTATTTAGTTTACAACTAGTGTCTATTTTCTGTACTATGTATTTTTCTTTCTTTTTTTCTGACTTATGTAAAAGCTATGCTTAACAAATTAATAAATTACACAAATAAGACAATTAACTTTGTGTGTATAACTGAGGATGAAGTTGTCAGTTATACAAACAAAGTTAATTGTCTTATTTGTGTAAATAATGATGTATAACGAAGTAGAAGCCTCCACACTGAACAGTTTAATCAATAAATTATTATTATCATTCGGGGTTTTTAGTAGAGGCGAGCAGCTCGCAAATACCCGGCTCCACCAACAAATGTTCTTTTCCCCGTCGCCCAAGAGTGATAGAGAGAGAGAGAGGATTCTGGCCTTAAGTTCGTTGATGGCCAGCTTTGTGAGCTCTAAGGATGTGCAGCGACCCCAGGATCACCGCTTTCTGCATTCCTGCAATTATTCCGATTGCCTGCTAATTATTATCATTATTATTATATGTTGCGTACGTAATTTCGTTTTTTACCTCAAAGCCTCGACGCTAGCCTCTGTGCTATGCTTGCTGCTTAACTTCGTTTTAACCCTTAAATATTTCCTTGTGTTCTTTTACATCACAGCCTCGATGCTAACCTCTGTGCTGTGCTCGCTGTTTAACTTCGTTTTAACCCTTAAATATTTCCTTGTGTTTTTTTACATCACAGCCTCGACGCTAGCCTCTGTGCTGTGCTCGCTGCTTAACTTCGCTTTAACCCTTAAATATTTCCTTGTGTTTTTTTTACATCACAGCCTCGATGCTAGCCTCTGTGCTGTGCTCGCTGCTTAACTTCGTTTTAACCCTTAAATAGTTCCTTGTGTTTTTTTACATCACAGCCTCGACGCTAGCCTCTGTACTGTGCTCGCTGCTTAAACTTCCTTTTAACCCTTAAATATTTCCTAGTGTTTTTTTTGTAGAGTCAATAAAAACAACAGCAAAATATATAATATTAAGCACTTGAACAGCATTTGATATTAAAAGTGCCGAGATTCTTTTCGCAATCTACAACAAGTTAGTCTTACAAAGACTATATCAAACACGCATTGAAACAACTCCTTCCCGAGCTAATACCCCGATGGACATTAAATCATACAACAAGTGTTTGCTGTTACATATTTCACATACCGTTCCACAGAACTGATTATGCGAAACAGTCGGCTACTACACGCATTTTAAGGCATGCTAATCAATTTATCACTCGCACAGGTTTTGATATATTTGTAGGAACTCTAAGTTTTTTGCGTCGTGCACTCAGTGCAAAATAGTTAAGATTTTTTTAAAATGTCTGTAATATGCTTATATATTTGTAATATTATTGTAACTGTTCTGTATGAAATGGCCTCCGTTAATTATTAAATAAATAAATACAGTAACCTACTGCAAAGGTAACAATTTAGGTCAAATTATTTAGGCCATCTATATACGCGTTTCGAGATTTATATCTCATCAGTATAGCTTTGCTATTCCCTCTAAACAATTTAACACCTTAGACTGGCGGTTAGAGTGAATGGCAAAGCTATATTGATGAGAGATAAATCTCAAAACGCGTCTATAGATGGCCTAAATAATTAGACCTAAATTGTTACCTTTGCAGTAGGTTACTGTATGTAACAGCAAACACTTGTTGTATGATTCAATGTCCGTCGGGGTATTAGCTCGGGAAGTAGTTGTTTCAATGAGTGTTTGATATAGTCTTTGTAAGACTACCTTGTTGTAGATTGCGAAAAGAATCTCGGCACTTTTAATGCTTGAAGTATTCTGCAACCAAGAATTGGCAATTTAATTTATATTTGTATTTGATGTGTTATTTTACTATTAAAGTTACCCTAATAGAAATTCAAGCATTCATTCTTAGAAAGTAACAGTTTTACATCACCGGCCCTGCTCCAATAACCAAACAACACTCGTAAAACATAAAAGTTCGCCCAGTCCGTCAGTCATAACGCTCTCGGCATTAAAGTTATTCCGGAAATTCCTGGAGGAAAGTACGTGCAGCGGGGAAATAACAAGCTCGATCGCTGGGAATTTGTTTACCGTTCCGGACGGTAACCGGAAGCGAACCGTTCTCGTGTAACACACGGAGGGGGAGAGAGCGAGCGTCTTTTTATCCGGGCGTTGTTCTTCACTCAATATTTGCCGCAAATATTGCACGTATTGATGCGAAACGCGAGGTGTGATATATGAGATATGAGGTGCACGTGCGGCGCAGTCGGCACACGTTCCGAATATTGAAACATCTTATTGCATTAGGCGATGCCTGGGAAAAACTGCCGCATGGTGAAATTTTTTTATTGACAGTATTTTTATCTTAACGTTTATATCCTTATTAACTACGGTAAATACTTTGTTCACTGCACTCTCGATGAAACGAAATTATAATATTATGTAATTTCAAATGAATTTCACTTGTGTAGTTTCATGTTGTTGTATTCAGTTTCCTGGCACGTGTTTCGGTCAATGACGACCATTCACAAAGGATGTTATTTTTGTAATTCCTTTGAGAATGGTTATCATTGACCGAAACACGTATCAGGTAACTGAATACAACAACATGAAACTAAACAAGTGTTTTAATTTGAAATTACCTAATATTTATTAACTATATTTTAATCAAAAATGAATTACAATTTAATTAATACACTTAACTTTGTTTTACCACTTTTTTTAACTTTTCAGTGACTGTAGTTTTGACTACAAGCTCTTTGGTGCTGTAATATAAAAGCAATGTACAAATAATTTTAAGCACTTAGTTTATAATGACTAGCTATCGGAGGCGTGGAGGGTGGGGATGATGTGCCCGGTGCATAAAGGAGAAGACGAGAAGGATGCGAGGAGTAACTATAACAAGTTTGGGTATTGGCTGCGAGGAGTTATAGATGAGTAACTATAACAAGTATTAGGTACAAGCTGGCAATGATGGTAATGAGGAATTGGATGAAGGTAGAGGTAGAGGAGAAAGGGATACTGAGATACAGGGGGGGTTAGAAGGGGTAGGGGGACGAGGGGGCAGGTTTTTACCCTGGTAGAGAAAGTGATGGAACAAAAAAGATGTGTATACGCTGTATTCCTAGATTTAAAGGCAGCATATGACTTCAGTCTGATAGAGTGCTTGAGGAGGAGAGGGGTGAGTGAGAGGATGGTTGAGTGGGTGAGGAGACATGGGTGATGGCGAAAGTGGAGACGGATGTGTCAGAGTGTTTCAGGACTTGGGAGGGATTAAGGCAGGGGTGCCCGCTGAGCCCCATGTTGTTTAATATATAAATGAGTGAATTCGAAGAGGTGATGAGGAAAGAGCAGGCGGGAGAGGGTGGTGATGGGTAAGAGGAAAGTGTGGATGTTAGCGTATGCGGATGACATGGTGTTAATGGCAAGAGAGCATGAAGGGATGAATGACATGTTGAAAAGAGCGGAGAGGTTCATGGGTAAGAGAGGGATGAGTGTGAATGTGGATAAAACGAAGTGGGTGAAGTTCAGAAGGGGAAGGTGAAAGAATTGGAGTGGAAGGGAGTGGTTATTGAGAGGGTAAAAAGTTTTAAGTATTTATGTTATGTTCAAAGGGACAGAAGGGTATGGGGAGCATGTAAAATGGGTGCAGGGTAAGGCTAGGAAAGCGTGGGGGATGGCTTGGGGAAAATGGATGGGGAATAATGTGAGAGTGGCATGTAAAATATGGGATGCATGTGTGAGATAGGTGCTTATGTATGGAGTGGAAGTGTGGGGATGAAAGGGTGTAGGTGCATGGAGAGGGAAGAGATGTGGTTCCTGAAGCGCATGTTGGGGGGTGATAAGGTCCACGCCCAGCTACATAGTGCTTCAGGAGACTAATAGGGGGAGTTTAGAGTGCGAGGCAATGGTGAAAGTGGTGAGGTATGAGATGAGATTGTGGGACCTGTTGAAAGAGAGATTGGTGAAGGATGTTTGGGTGACGAGCGTGTGTGGGGGTGAGGGTAGATAGAGGGGGGAGACGAGGAAAATGTATGAGAGGGTAGAGTTGTCGGAGACGAAAGTAATAGAATGGCTAGGGAATGGGGTGAATGTGAATGAGTGGGTGAAGGGGAAAGAGAAGGAGGTGGAAGGGCAGGAAAGGCAAGTGCGTATCGGGAGAAGTAAGTACAATGATATGTATGGGAGGTGGCAGGTGTATGGAAGAGTGCTGAGATATCTGATAGAGAGAGCGGTGCTCCAACTTTTTTAACCCTTCAGAAAAATATGATTTCGGGAACTCTGCAAAATAAGCTTTAGTGACGGCGATGATCTCCTCATTTGAAGTAAAGCGCTTGCCTCCGAGCCAAGTCTTCATGTTTGTGAACAAAAAGAAGTCGCACGGGGCCAGGTCTGGAGAGTACGGGGGATGCGGCACCACCTCGTAGCCCAATTCAACCAATTTAGCATTGGCGATTCGGGATGAATGGGCCGGCGCGTTGTCGTGGTGGAAGAGCACTTTTTTCCGCTGCAAATGAGGCCGTTTCTCCTTCGATATGCCGTTGAATTGATCCAATAAATCGCTGTACTATTGTCCCGTGATAGTTCTTCCCTTCTGCAAAAAGTCAATGTGTATCACACCTTGCGAATCCCAAAAAACGGTGGCCATGACCTTTCTAGCCGATGGGACAGTCTTTGCCTTCTTCGGAGCAGATTCGCTTGGAGAAATCCACTGTTTCGACTGCTGCTTGGTTTCTGGTGTGTAGTGGTGGATCCATGTTTCGTCCACGGTCACGAATCGGCGAAAAAAAATCCGTTGGATTACGCTTTAACAAGGCCAAACACTCTTTCGAAGTCGTCACACGATTTTCGCTTGTTGTCCATAGTCAGGAAACGCGGCACCAATCGCGCCGACAGCTTTCTCATGCCCAAATGTTCGTGCACGATATTTTGCACACGTTCATATGAGATGCCCGTGGTCTCTACTATTTCGCGCAACTTCACTCGTCGATCGGCTAACACGGGATCATGGACTTTGTCGACCATTTCTTCATTTGTGGCCGTTTTTGGACGTCCACTGCGTGGTTCATCCTTGGTGCTCGTACGGCCACGTTTGAACTCGCTCACCCAGAAACTAATAGTCGAAAATGAAGGTGTGGATGTGCCATGAACTTCCTGCAAAATATCTCGTATCTCCGTCGCCTTTTTCCCATCCATCCAGAAATGTTTGATGACTGCACGAAATTCGTTTTTATCCATTTTTCCAAAGGTGCCTGACTTGCTTCACAAGATATCCTAGTAAACAAAAACGGAACGACGCACGTGACTGAAAATTTGACAGCTTACCTAAAATAGGTTAGCCTTGACAACCATCATAACAATTTCATGATACGCGCGCCATCTCTTGCCCATTTCGGAAACTTTTCAATCTACCCTCGTATTGTGTAAGCATGGGAAGGATACGTGGGGCCACTTGGCGGAGGAATGCGTGGGGGTGAAGGAGGAATGGATGGGAACGAAAGGGAGTAGAAGGGTGATGGAGTGGATGAGCGAGAATGGGGTAGGGGTAAGGACGTTGGAAAAGCTAGGGAGGGACAGGAAAAATAGAAGGGAGGGTAGAAGGGTGTATCGAGAGAAGTTTTTTTTTTAGATTTAGTTTTAGAATAGATTGTAAAGTTTTGTTTGTGATGAAGAATGCCAATAAAGGTCTTTTTTTATAATGACTACCTTGTAGTGAAAACTATAGTCACTGAAAAGGTCAATAAAAGTGGTAAAACAAAGTTAAGTGTTTTAATTATATTGTTACGAAGATGCCTACTAGGTGAACGCCAATTAAATCAAAGATTAGATAAATGAATTACTTAAAAAAAAAAACAAAAAATGTGAATTATTTGGAAAAATATTATAATCCAGTGAATCAGATGAACTGTCGATACTAAACCTGGAGAAAATATGTCTGTATTATATTTGTTATTACAAATATTTGTATTTGCAGCAACAAATTTAGGACAGACATATTTACCCAAGGTTTAGTACAGACGGTTTATCAATCGTAAAAACGCGTGACCTTACATAATATAAACATCACTTCTGTTTGACCTGCATCTCATTTAAAATTGAAATTAATCGAAATCATGTTTCTACGCTTATAACAGAATCAGTGACTATACATAACATTAACATCACTTATCTGGTATCTGGTATAAGGGGAGTGCGCATTGCTGCACTGCACTTAGACCTCATTAGGCCCATTGTGCTACCTTCCACTACGGGTCACCCATCCTAGGCTCAACCATCCCACCTTCTAGTCTAGTCTAGGTAGTCCAGTATTACTGAGGTGCGTCACCCTGATGGTGTCCATCGTGGGCCATCTTTCACCCAGTATGGATCCTCTCGTAGACGAGAGTGCCGGGCATTTGCTGGGGATTAACATCACTTACATTTAACTTAAATCTCTTCAGGGGAAAATTAATCTTTACACACGCATCACTCATAATCTTTGACGATTAACTTTTGATGAAGAGCAATAACCTTTTACTATCTACCACACACATTGAAAGACATAACACGCAAAATAACAACCCTCGCTCGCAATCAAGTTCGATTTAACAGCATCATGAACCATCCACGTACATCAATTTTGAATATAATAAATATAGCGCGTGCCATACCCATAGAGGATTTTTTTTAATTACAATGAATGACGGATCATTAATGGTTGATGTGCGCGTGTGTCTGCATTAATAGCCCGGGCCTATTACACATGCTTTTAATTTCCGGTCAGACTCATTTGCGCGATCCTGGATATTATATGTGCGACTATCAATCAGCATTTCATGACGGAATATGACAAATTGTATTTCGGCCCGACGTGTTATGATCGGGTGTAAATCATAAACTTCACATTAAAATAAATATCTAAAACGAAATTGATTAGTTTGGTAACTGTTTTGAAATTATTATCTTATATTAATTATCACAAAACGAAACTGTAATTATAAACAATAAATGTATTTTTTTTATTTATTTAATTAACGAAAATATCTTTCCAAACATAAAATTAATATTAATACAATACAACAAAGAATTGAAAAATAACCTACTGAAGTAACACCAATTACATTTCCCCATAACAAAATGAAGGACCCAAACTAAATGAAAATTAAATCCAGATTAACGACCACTACTGCCCTACGAAAGCATGAATAATTAGCGGCAAATAAGTCAAAATTTACAGAGGGTAGTAAACAATTGGCGGTGCGGGTTAATCTGGACAACGGATTGTTCCTAACGTACGTAGCACGATGCAATTTCTCTCTAAATAAGATTTGCTGTCTTGTTGAAGGTCCCGATCTTTGGTGCCAAAAATCGAGACCTGCCAACAGCGCGGGACAGCAAATATACCCGTTTATTAATTTATACAAAAAACACATATCAAAATAATTTCTGCGGGAAAGTAACGTCGATAAATCTAAATTTCCTCTAAGCAAACTATAGGTAAGCTGTGGATTCAATATATTCATCCTATACGCAACACGACGTAGGATTTTTTTCTGGACCATCTCCAATGTATTAACCAAATAGGTTTGATGAGGATGCCATATTGTTGCAGCGTATTCTAAATGTGGCCGAACCAAGGTGCAATACAAAAGTCTCAAGGTGTCAGTATTAAAGTCAGAACCAATTCGAGAAATGAAACCCAACATCTTGTAAGCTTTATTGGTTATGGATAATATATGCGTTTTAAATGACAAGGATTTCTCAAATATCACACCCAAGTCGTTTATGTCTGAAACCCGTTCCAAAGGGTTTAATACTAACGTGAGATTCCTATAAAACAAAATTTTAAAAATAGAAGCCATGCTCGAATACAATGAGGATTGCTCCATAATTAGCATAACTGAGCATTGGCTTGAAATTGAAATTCTGAAATTAACAAATTAAATTAATCAATATATTATTAACTTGTTTCTCATTATTCACTTCGTAAAACATTTTTACTAAATATAGGTGTTTAATTGAATTCACTTGGTTTGTTTTACTAAAAATATTTTATTTCAACTAGTTTCGGCTTAATGCAATTTTCATGAATATAAAATGTTGCATACAAGTAACAAGGGATTAGTTTTAAATTATGGGGAAGGACTGGAAATAAGTTAAGCCATGAAGGCGGGCAAAAACGTGGTCAACGACAACGACGAGCTTTGGAATTCCCCGATAATTAAAGCGCTTATTACCTGAAACGACGAAACCTAGTATATAACACCATTTTTTTTTTGTACATCATTCTTGAAAATGGCATTAAGCCGAAACTAGTTGAAATAAAATATTTTTAGTAAAACAAACCAAGTGAATTCAATTAAACACCTATAAATTAATTAATACAAGATTAAGTATGAAATTGAATCTTGTAGCAATATTATACAGGGAGTTAAATTGGGTAAAGTACTACACTTGTTATGTTCCATATTTTTATTTTCAGTTGCCTGACACGTGTTTCGATCCGTTACGGTCATTTTCAAAGTAAAAAATATGGAACATAACAAGTGTAGTACTTTACCCAATTTAAAAATTTGGTTCCATCAAGAAAGTAGCAGAACAAGTATCGAATATATTATACAGGGAGTTTTTCTTTAAAGTATACGTTTTTTAAATTCAGCTGCTTTTCTTTAAATCTTTAGATATTCGTTGTTTTTTAAATGAGTTTAATTTGAAGCTTCTAAGGAGTGTTTTCCACTCCCAGACTAAGCATGAAGTAAAATTTCGAGTTTAGAAAAGCCCCGTGAAAATTTGTCGAGGGTCGCGCAGCGACCCGAGACAAATTTTCTGGGCTTTTCTAAACTCGAAATTTTACTTCATGCGCCACGCGTATAAAACACTGATTTCAAGTGAGGTTCAAAAATACATAAATTTACAATATTCCTGTTTTGTACGCGTGGCGCACGAAGTAAAATTTCGAGTTTAGAAAAGCCCAGAAGATGTGTCTTTGTATGAATGAATACAATTACCAATATATATATATATATATATATATATATATATATATATAATATATATATATATATATATATATATATATATATATATATATATATATATATATATATATATATATATATATATATTGGTAATTGTATTCATTCATACAAAGACACATCTTCTTCTTATATATATATATATAATATATATATATATATATATATATATATATATATAAGTATGAGTATTATTTTAAGAAAAATCACTTGATTCGTTTCCTAAAATATATATATTTTGTGAAACGAACCAAGTGATTTTTATTTAATAATACTCATACTTATATATTTAATCATGTTTTACCAAGTGATTAACGGGAACATAGTGAAAACAATTACCAACACTTGATGTATAACTTAAATCGTCTAACGAGTGTTTCTACTCCCAGATTAAGCATGAGGTAAAATTTCGCTATAAATGTAATTAAATTGCTCTTTTGTTGAAAGGCAAACATTTACTCAAGCAAAACAATATAAAATAATCGAATCGCTCAGCAATACGCGAGATAGGTAAATACACACAAATATTGTAATTATCGGTAAAAGCTCTCGAGAGCATAATCTCAAGGGACGCACAACGCGAGTTATTTACGACGAATTGTAAATATTTAATAATATAATAATAAACGGAAGAATTCGTTTTGCGTATTTTTTTTTTTGCTGCCTCTTTCCACTTTCGAATGTTGGCCGATGCGCAAATAGGACGCCGATAATGGGAAAGCGTATTTTCCCCTTCGCGCCCCTCTGGGATTTCCAGCGGAGTCCGCTTAATTTTTAATGCGGTGCCCGAGGGCGCTGATCTACTTTAAATATTTAACATTGATCATGGAGACACCCACGCCGGTTAGCGTTAAACGATTTTTTTTCACTCAATTTCTTCAATTTATTAGACGAAATATTTTAAATTTCTAATAATAATTTTAGAATTATACAGCGAGTTTTTCAATTAATTATACGTATCATAGTTACATAATAATAATAATAATAATATCTTTATTTACGGAAACTCCATTATTACAAAATACTACAATTTAAAATTTATATAAGAATAAATAAAATACAATAAAACTTAAATTAAATTAAATAAACTACGAATAAATAAGTCAATTATTACATATTTGTCACTGCATTCATGTCAACAACCTTTAAATAACGCATCAGTTCCTGCTGAGACATAGAAAATAAATCAAAGTTAGAATTGCGTGAAAAATTATTAGCATAGCGCATTAATTGACTAAAGCAATTGTTGATACCATAATTAGTCCTGTGGAACGGTATTCGGAATAACGGTCTGCATCGTGTTAATTTGTTATCAGCGCTAATATGGAAGTCAATTTGAGACAGAATATCAGGGCATTCAACATCCCCATTAATAATTTTATGAAACAGTATCATAATCGCAGAAACTCTTCTGCTGCTTAAAGTGTCTAGACCAAAACTAGTCATTAGAGTTTCAAGATTTCTGGTATTCCCATTACCGATCTTATAGGAAAGAGATTTTAAAAATTTGTTTCGAACATTTTCAATTTCATCTTGATAAAACTTCTGACTAGGTGACCAGACACATGAAGCATACTCCAGCTGAGAGCGCACAAAAGCAACATAAATGGTTTTATAAGATGTGGGATTTAAATTACGGGAAATTCTTCTAATATAACCTAACATTCTAGCTGCCGAATTGCATATATTACTGATGTGACTAGAAAATGTTAGCTTTGCGTCAGAGAGGATGCCAAGATCTTTAATCTTTGTAATTTTAGATAATGCAATTTCCTCGATTTTATAAATGAAATCATGGTTCGATCGTTTTCGTGTGAAAGTAATTGAATTGCATTTATCTGCGTTAAAAAATAACTGACTACGGCAACACCAACCGCGAACAGATGACATATCCTCCTGAAGCAATGCACAATCATTAGATGATTTCATTTCTTTGAACAGCTTCAGGTCATCAGCAAAAAGTAGAAAGTGTGAGTGTTTGATTACTGCTGAAATGTCATTAATAAATAAAAGAAACAACAAAGGTCCGCAATGCGACCCTTGAGGTACCCCTGACGGAACATGCACGATTTCAGAAAGGTGGTTTTTTATTTTTACACACTGAGTCCGATCAACTAAAAAATGTTTAATCCATTTACAAACAGATTCATGGAATCCTAATGATTTAAATTTTGATACTAAAATGACATGATCTACTTTATCGAATGCCTTCGAAAAATCTGTATAAATTGCATCCACTACATTTTTATTATCTAAGGTATTGCGTATGAATGATTCATAAATTATTAAATTTGTTGATGTTGACCTACCATTTCTGAAACCATGCTGTTCATTTATTAAAACGTTTTTACTCATCCAATACAGTTGTTCAGTTAATAATTTATCAAATAACTTAGGTATTGCTGACTGAATCGAGACACTGCGATAATTTGTAATGTCGTCTTTCTTGCCAGATTTAAAGATTGGCGTAATATACGTTCGTTTCCATAATGTTGGAAACGAACACAAATTTAAAGAGTGACTAAATAACATATTATATGCAAGGGCAACACAATAGAGCAAATGCAGTTTTTTAAAAAGTTATTAGGTATACCGTCTGGACCAGCACTCTTACTGGCTTCTAAGTTTGTAATTGCATCAAAAATATCTAAACCGATAATTTGAAAGGCATGTGCAAAACCTCTTTTTCGGATACGAAATCTTTTTTTTTGAGTTGGACTGTAAATATATACCGTAGAAAAGAACCTTGCAAACAAATTTACACATTCACTACCATTTTCACTAATATCATTATGAAAGTGCATTACTTCAGGGCATTCCGATGTCCGATTATTGCATTTGACAAAATTCCAAAAGAGCTTCGGATTTAGTGCAATTCCGTTGTTCACTGAGTCAATATATTTACTATACAGGTAATTTCTCATTTCATTACAATTCCTTCGTAATATTTAAAAGGTTTGATAATTAATAGAAGTTCTGCATTGTTTATAATTTCTATGCGCTACTTTTTTTTTATTAATCAATTGAATAAGTTCCCTGGAAAACCATCTAGGATACCTTGAGCACTTGATACGTTTAACTGGAGTGTACAAATCTACAGCTTCGTATAAAATGTCATAGAAAGAATCAACAATTAAATCAATATTTTTGATATTCGTAACTGACGTCCAATTAATAGAGGCTAAGTGATAATTTACCGCGCCATAATTAGTACGACTAAAATCATAAACAAATTCATCATATTTAAATTGATTAGAAGCATCTTGGTAGAAAAATGTTAAATGATACGGAATATGATGGTGACTATTAATGATTTCGATCGCTAACGCCATCTAATGCTTCATAGTGGCATCGTCAGTGACTCGAGTTTCGTGTCACTGACGATGCCACTATGAAGCATTAGATGGCGTTAGCTATCGAAATCATTAATAGTTTTCACATATTGGCTTGAAATAGTCAGAAATGTTCAGTATTCCTCAGCACTGGGTCGGGACCACACTGAAGAGGACCTTGAAGTCCGAAACGCGTCTGTGGGTACCTGGTGCCGGAATACTGAACACAAATTCAATTTTAATATGATGGTGTTTTATTTCCAGTAATAATTCGGTGGCTTGTTCTACTAGCAGACTTTCCTCCGCAAAAACTAAATTTAGGAACACATCATTTTCATGCTGTACGTTTTCAGATATTCGTTGTATTTCAATTTAAAGCTTTAAACGAGTGTTGTCCACTCCCAGACTAAGCATGAAGTAAAATTTCGAGTTTAGAAAAGCCCTGTGAAAATTTGTCGAGGGTCGCGCAGCGACCTGAGACAAATTTTCTGGGCTTTTCTAAACTCGAAATTTTACTTCATGCGCCACGCGTATAAAACACTGACTTCAAGTGAGGTTCAAATATACATAAATTTACAATATTTTCGTTTTGTACGCGTGGCGCATGAAGTAAAATTTCGAGTTTAGAAAAGCCCAGAAAATTTGTCTTTGTATGAATGAATAAAATTAGCAATACTTGGTGTATAACTTAAATCGTTTAACGAGTGTTTTCACTCCCAGATTAGGCATAAGGTAAAATTTTCAGGCTTTTATAAACTCGAAATTTTATTTCATGCGCCACACGTATGAAACTCTGAAATTGTTGTTATTGTTATTGTTTATTTACGGATATCCATTTAAAATAAATACATAATGCTTAGTTTAAAATAAGTTAAAATTAATAATTAAGTTAAAATGGCGGATCATTAATGGTTGATGTGTGCGTGTGTCTGCATTAATAGCCCGGGCCTATTTATTTATTTATTTATTTATTTGGTAATAACCCAACAGACTGTAAAGTCCAATAACAGGGCTATATCATTATTATAAATTAAATACAATATAACTTATATAAATATATAACAAAAGATGCTTACACATGCTTTTAATTTCCGGTCAGACTCATTTGCGCGATCCTGGATATTATATCGCAAAGTTTATAATATACGGCTTTAGCAATCCAATATGTAAATGTGAATAAAACGCGAGTTAAATTCTGCGCCGAAGAAATTGTTTAAATCAGTGATTATAGGCAACCCAATAACTCAAACGTATATTAAGTTGCCTATAATCATTGCTGTATGTGCGTATTTTTTAAACTTCACTGTAAATCAGTGTTTTTAAGCGTGGCGCATGAAGTAAAATTTCGAGTTTAGAAAAGCCTAATTTGGATTGGCCGCTCCGCTTCGCTACGCGGCCAATCCAAATTTTCAGGCTTTTCTAAACTCGAAATTTTACTTTATGCTTAGTCTGGGATTGGAAAACCCTCGTTTAAAGATTCAAATTGAAATCTTTTAATAAAGCAACGAATGTGGTAAAATTTACAGTTTATGCATACGTAAACTGTAAATTTTACGACATTCGTTGCTTTATTAAAAGATTTAAATTTGAATCTTTAAACGAGGGTTTTCCACTCCCAGACTAAGCATGAAATAAAATTTCGAGTTTAGAAAAGCCTGAAAATTTGGATTGGCCGCGTAGCGAAGCGGAGCGGCCAATCGAAATTAGGCTTTTCTAAACTCGAAATTTTACTTCATGCGCCACGCGTATAAAACACTGAAAAATCGTAAAGTTTAAAATATACGGCTTTAGCAATGTAATATGTGGATGTGAATAAAACGTAAGTCAAATTCTGCGCTGAACAAATTGTTTAAAACAGTTATTATAGGCAACCCAATAACTCTAACGTATATTAGGTTGCCTATAATTGTTGTTGTATGTGTGTGTTTTCGAACTGCACTGTAAATCAGTGTTTTTAAGCGTGGCGCATGAAGTAAAATTTCGAGTTTAGAAAAGCCTAATTTGGATTGGCCGCTCCGCTTCGCTACGCGGCCAATCCAAATTCTTAGGCTTTTCTAAACTCGAAATTTTACTTCATGCTTAGTCTGGGAGTGGAAACACTCGATAGAAACTTCAAATTTAACTCTTATCAATAACACTTGAGAGATAAATTCGCTGCATCTAGGCGAGCAATGAAATTTTAGGTGAGACAAACTTTTCGCGGAGCTCACGTGAAATTATAGGAATCCCGGTAATTTATCGGGGCGGATGTAAAGCGATGTATTTTCATCTGGAAGCGCTTTATCGATTACATGTATCTTAGTCAAAGTCTGCGGAATTTAGATCCTAGCGCTCCCGCTTTTTACAGTAATACGTCACTGTCAGACCGCTTCCACTTCCACCGCTACTTTTTCAATAAATGAATTAAACTTTTTCGCCGTGAATTTGTCCTATAATTAATGCCCTTCCATCAGCAATATATATAATAATTTTTTTTTCTGTATTCGAAGAAATATCAAAATATTTTCGTATTAATTTTTGAACAAGATAAATTCAAATTCAAAACTATTTGAATTCGAGAAAATAAGCTTACGCTTCTTATAGTTTGCACACTTTAAACATAATATATAAAATTACGAAAAAACTATTCGTGAAAATGCAAACAGTGTCTTAGTTAACAAGACAATTGAACAAAACAGTGATTCAATGGATATTTATCGTCTTAAATTGTCTTATTAACTAAGACACTGTTTGCATTTTCACGAATAGTTTTTTCGTAATTTTATATATTAATTTTTGAATCTTGGAGGCGTTCACTTCGTGGAACATTTTCAATTTGATATAAAGGAAACACTTAACTTTTTTATACCACGTTTATTTTACTTTTGTGGCCAGTTTCAATTACACGGTAATCATTTATGTCAATCAAGAGTGCTTATTCAAACAAATTCCAAGCATCACCTAGTAACAAAATTGTTTACCGGTTGTCATGGCAACTTTGTCAATCACTTTTTTTTACAAAGGTATGCATATGGCACATCATTATAATTGCGGTTAAAAATTCTATTCAATGATGTGCATATTTTCATGTGCGCCAATAAGAAACATGTGATTTTAATATAAGAAAACAAAATCGAAACGTCCTTGAAATAAAACAGGTACGTTATTGTAATGGGGACCAAAAGTTGGTCCTCTTTTCGCCATTGAGTAAAACGTGAAAAAGTGACTCTGCTTCACGAAAACGGGATTTTAATATCTTTTCAAATAAAAAGTTTTCCATATGTGGCACCTCCAAAATGCACCAATCTGCAAATAAATAACCCCTGTATGTCAAAATTTACAAAAATCATAAATTTAAAAAAAATAGTAATTTTTAAATTAGATCGTCAAAACCATCACACATCATACAATTTTACAAAAACTTCAGAACTGTGAAAATTAGGACAAATTGACAAAAATATAAAAATTTATCGAATGAACAAAAATGTATAATTCCAAACAAGTAATTGATTAGTAGAATTTCACCTAAATTTTAAATCCATCTTTGAAAGATATTTGTCTACTATTTCGTGTCATAAACAAACATTAGGGAAGATTCTGTTGCAATAATATGGAACAAAAACCTATAAATCTAAGCCAGAGTTGAAATATGTATTATATTTTTAGGAAATATTCACGGAAAACAAGGAGCTGTTGGCTTTCTTCCCTTGATAGTACCATTTTTCTTTTATCTCTTCTACGTAATTAAAATAAATCTGGAAACTTTGAAGACGTTAACAAGCCCGGATGGACTTTGTATAAAATGCGACTACGGTTTGAATTAATCATAACCTTAAATAGAACTGTACTTACAATATTTCCTCAATATTTTAGGCGGACGGGGAATGTTAGTGGGGCGCATCAAAAAAGAGCCCGATTCACAAAATTACGGATATATTAATAGAAAAGAAGACACGCAAGAAAAAATTCTTCATGACGTATTTAAGGTATTAGACTCAGTCAACTTAGTCCCCCGAAGTTTAACTTTTTTGAAAAAAGATCTATTGCGCTAGACGGGCCTTCGCTAGCGCCAGCTAGCGCCACAAAAATTAGAGCTAGCGCCATTTAGACAAGAGAGTTACGGGGGTTTGAACTTTCGGGGGGCCTAAAGAAAATTTAACATAGAGACAAATTTTGCAGAATATTTACACAGGTATATAAAGGGTGGGCCCTCGCAATAAATCTTTTTAAAATGTTAATAAAACACAAACGGCTAGTTGGAATTTCATGATCTTCAATTTATTTTGTAGCCAAGTGTATCCGGTTATACATGGAATATGACATCAGCCAAGTGGCTGCCACGGCTGGCCTTACAATAATCCATTCTCGCGACCCAATTTTTCAGAACTTTTCCAACGTCTGCGATTCTATCTCAGCAATGGCATTTTGGATATTGACTTTAAGATCGTCAATCGTTGCTGGATCGTTGGCATAACAACGTTCTTTAACGGCACCCCAAAGATAAAAGTCCATGGGCGTCAAATCGTAGCTCCTTGCTGGCCAATTCACATCTCTACGACGGCTGATTACACGATTTTTGAACTTTGACCGCAATAAGTCGCTAATTTCGTTGCTGGTGTGGTATGTCGCCCCATCTTGTTGGAACCAGATGTTGCCCACATCTAAGCCAGCAATTTGCTCGTAAAAAAAGTTTGCTATCATGGTCCTATAGCACGATTACACGATTTTTTAACTTTGACCGCAATAAGTCGATAGTTTCGTTGCTAGTGTGGCATGTCGCTCCATCTTGTTGGAACTAGATGTTGCCCACATCCATAACAGCAATTTGCTCCTAAAAAAAGTTTGCTATTATGGTCCTATAGCACGACTACACGATTTTTGAACTTTGACCGCAATAAGTCGATAGTTTCGTTGCTAGTGTGGCATGTCGCCTCATCTTGTTGGAACCAGATGTTGCCCACGTCCAAACCAGCAATTTGCTACCAAAAAAAGTTTGCTATCATTGCTATGGCGGTTTTTGTTGACCGTTTAGCCGGATTTAAAGAAAATGGGACGATGATGCCGCCGGCCCATAATCCGCACCATACAGTCATCTCATATAAAGTTCGGGATGCATTGGCTGCTCAACAATCACGTGTGGGTTTTCCGACACATCTCCACGACGGCTGATTACACGATTTTCGAACTTTTACCGCAATAAGTCGATAGTTTCGTTGCTAGTGTGGCATGTCGCCCCATCTTGTTGGAACCAGATGTTGTCTACGTCCAAACTAGCAATTTGCTACCAAAAAAATTGCTATCATGGTCCTGTAGCGGATTTCGTTGACCGTTTCGTCGGATTCAAAGAAAAATGGGCCGATGATGCCGCTGGCCCATAATCCGCACCATACAGTCACCCCATACAATTTTCGGGATGCATTGGCTGCTCAACGATCACGTGTGGGTTTTCCGACACATCTCCACGACGGCTGATTACACGATTTTCGAACTTTGACCGCAATAAGTCGATAGGTTCGTTGCTAGTGTACCATGTCGCCCCATCTTTTTGGAATCAGATGTTGCCCACATCCAAACCAGCAATTTGCTCCAAAAAAAAGTTTGTTATCATGGTCCTATAGCGGTTTCCGTTGACCGACTCGCCGGATTCAAAGAAAAATAGACCGATGATTCCGCCGGCCCATAATCCGCACCATACAGTCATCGCAAACAAAGTTGGCTGCTCAACGATCACGTGTGGGTTTTCCGATGCCCAAAACCTGCAGTTTTGCTTGTTTATATATCCCTCGAGGTGAAAATGCGCTTCATCGGAAAAGATAATTTTTCGCCAAAGTTCACCATCGGCTTCCAGCTGCTCTAAGGCCCAATTAGTAAAGTTGCATCAAAGTGGATGGTCAACTGTCTTCAACTGCTGTGTTATTTGAATCTTATAGGCGAATAAACAGATGTCTTTATGCAAAATACGCCTCAAGGTAGTGCGACTAATGTTCAATTGCTGAGAGCGATGACAAGTCGAATATTCTCGGGTTGGCTTGCACACTACGGGCTACAGCAGCAATATTCTCGGGTGTACGAACCGAACGAGCGTGTGGAACTTTAGTACGGTCCACCAGCATACCAGTTTCACGAACTTTGTGCACAAGTTTCTGTAAAACACTTGCATTTGGTGCATATTCGCGACCGAATTTTGTACGCAATTTTCGCACAGATTCTGCAATACACGAATTACATTCAAAGTAAATTTTTAACATTTCCCAACGTTCATCGAGCGTATAGCGTGCCATTTCGTTAACCGGATGTTGTATAATAATAATAATAAATCTTTATTGATCAAAAATGCCATGTAACATGGATTTGACATGTCTGCGTAGGTACACTTAACTAAGATAAAAACACTTAATACATAAAAACATACAATTATTAAATGGGATAAATATAACCATCCTAAGAATATATATACATTATAAATTATCAATCATAAACTTCTGTATAGTATAATAACACTTTTGCACGAGGAAGTATTTGACCTGTTTTTTTAAAATGTTTGTAGATTTTTATATTTTTTATTTCTGAAGGAAGCTTTTGTATAGAGCATAAAATTCTAGCATAGTTTGGAGATCTTTCGAATGTTTTTGTATTATGATTCGGTAACCAAAGCATACATCCATTTCTTGTGCTATATGGGTGTGTATCGCCGACTGCTTTATACGAATCAATATTTTTGTGTATATGATTAACACATTTAAATATATATATATATATATATATATATATATATATATACAGGGCAATGTTAAAATATTTTGTTTTTTAAATGTGTCCAAACAATTGTTTGGAAGTTTTATATTAAATATGAGCCTAATAATCCTTTTTTGCTGTATAAAGATCCTATTTATTTTTGACACACCACCCCACGTCACTATATTGTAGAATAATAGAGAGTACACTAACGCATAATATAGACGAATCAAGGTATCCGCACCGACCATGGCCTTCATTTGGTAAATTGCATAGAATGCCCTGTTTAACTTATTGCAAACGTATTCAATATGCTCACCCCATGTTAGATTTGTATCGATTATTGTCCCTAAGAATTTAACTTTCGGACTCAAGTGGTAATTGATATTATTATGTCCGAAATGGAAATGTATGGGGAGCTTTTTACGTTTGCCGAAGCTAACAATCACCGTCTTGTCACAGTTCAAAATCAAATGATTTTTTGTACACTAATCTTGGAACTGTGTCAACACCTCCACTACCCTCTCGTCTAGTTTTGATTCAGTGTCTGCCGAGACTGCTATTGACGTATCGTCTGCAAACATTACTACGTGTCCCTTATTAATATGAGAAGGGAGATCATTCACATACAACAAAAATAATAAAGGTCCCAACACCGATCCCTGAGGTACACCGTAATAAATACCAAACTCACTTGATTCCGCCCCATTCACAGAGACAATGAGTCACCTGCTTTCGGGATATGATTTAAACCACTCCAGGCAATTCCCTCTGATTTCATTGGCACTCAGTTTAACTAATATGTGGTTAATATCTATGATATAGAATGCTTTTGATAAATCAAAGAACAGGCCAACAACGAAATAACCCTGATCCATATTATTTTGGACAAACTGCAACATCTGATTTGATGAAGTCTCTATTGATCCACCCGATCTAAAGCCATGTTGATTATCACATAAAATATGAAATTTATCAAGATATTTAGATATTCTATTGTGAACAAGTTTTTCTAATACCTTTGAAAGTGCGCTTAAAATCGATATAGGTCTAAAATTCTCCATATTATGTGGATTACCTTTTTTATACAACGGAATGACTTTGGCAACTTTTAAGAATGATGGACAGACGCCACTTGTTAAAGACTCGTTAAAAATGTGAGCAATGACATCCGATACTGAAGAACTGTCATTCATCAGATGTTAAATATCATGAAAATAAAAATAAAGTGGTAGTTCAAATGAATTCCAAGAGATTTAGTTTGTATAGTTTATTTTATTATCTTTGGGCAGAGCATTGTTACTATGATCCTTATTAAGCTAAATATTGAGCCAAGTGAAAACTTTCTGCGGCAGCCTAAGAAAAACGGCTAATTGCTTTCGCTTTTTAAGTGGCCCACCCTTTATATTAAGTCTAGAAAACTTCGAGAGTGGCGTGTAAATCAGGTCAACCTGATTGTTAAGGATGGAAATTGTCTTACGTTTATATTTCTGTATAAGTTAGTTTATGATGTAACAAAAATATACTAATACTGGATGATTTAAATTAAATTTAAATTTAAACACTTGGTTTGTTTCACTTATTTATATTTTCTCCAAACATATATACTTAAGATGAAAAATATGCATCTAATGATTATAAAATGATCCTCTTGCGATTTTCTCGAGTATCAAGAGTAAAATTATTACACCCAAATGTATAATACTTGCGTATATTTTTTCGTATTGAATTTATATGGGTATTTTTCTCGAGGGGAAAACTTTTTTTTTACTACTTTTAATCCTAAATATAGGCCACGATTCACGCTGGTGATTTGTTGTTGATTCCGATGCGGATGGCCGATAAGCGCGAGCTTTTATCCATCCAAGCAAGCCGAAAGCACACACAAGAAAAAAAAACTAAAATATTCCAAGTCTCGCATGAGAAAGGAGGGCGCAAAAAAATGTAGACTCTCACCCCAGTTTTGTCAAAAGAACAGCGTTTAGGGAATTTCGCCGACGCCGTGGAAGATGTTGGATATTTTAAAAAACAGACACACACAGGCACACCATCACAAATACCATCGCACACATATACACCATCGCACTCACACACACACACACACACACACTATATCACAAACACACACACCATATCACACACACACACACACACACACACACTATATCACAAACACACACCATATCACACACACACACACATATACATACACAGACCATCGCATGCACACATACCTACATACATACACCATCACACACACACAAATACTCAAGCAGGAAGAAAAGATAGGGAGTTTTTTCTGCAAAAAAATGTATAAAATAGGAGGGAGGTTATTTGGACAGGAAGAAAAACAGATACACATGCATGGAGGCGGACGAAGAAAAAACAGAAAACGGACTCGATCCTTCCGCCCTTTTCAGTTCTGGGAGAGGAGAAAACAATGAGGGATATATCGGTGTGGACCTGAAAGCGCGCTGAAAACTCGCCGCATTCGAGCAGAAGTTTTTCAAAGCCTCGCCGCTTGCAGTGCGCATTCAATGAATTGGAAATTTGTTGACAATGCACAAGATAAATTTACATACAGTAAGATTGTGTGTGTTTTTGTGTCGGTGTGTGTTTGTCGCTATATTTTACCGGTAAAAACCTCATTTTTCAGAGTTTTGTGTTGAATTGAAAGGTTATTTGTGTATTTCACAATATTTTTCTTTGTTGATCCTCAACAATCATACAGAGTGCATTTTTTTTAAGTGTACATACATACCAATAGACGAATGCCTGAAAATCAGAGTTGTGATGTTTAAAACAGTGTTTTTTAGAAGATTTCAATTTTAATCTTTAAACGAGGGTTTTCCACTCCCAGACTAAGCATGAAGTTAAATTTCGAGTTTAGAAAAGCCTGAAAATTTGGATTGGCCGCGTAGCGAAGCGGAGCGGCCAATCCAGATTAGGCTTTTCTAAACTCGAAATTTTACTTCATGCGCCACGCGTGTATAACACTGAAATATCGTAAAGTTTAAAATATACGGCTTTAGCAATCTAATATGTGGATGTGAATGAAACGTAAGTCAAATTCTGCGCTCAATAAATTGTTTAAAACCGTGATTATAGGCAACCGAACAACTCTAACGTATATTAGGTTGCCTATAATTGTTGTTGTATGTGTGTGTTTTTGAACTTCGCTGTAAATCAGTCTTTTTAAGCGTGGCGCATGAAGTAAAATTTCGAGTTTAGAAAAGCCTAATTTGGATTGGCCGCTCCGCTTCGCTACGCGGCCAATCCAAATTCTTAGGCTTTTCTAAACTCGAAATTTTACTTCATGCTTAGTCTGGGAGTGGAAAACCCTCGTTTAAAGATTCAAATTGAAATTTTTTAATAAAGCAACGAATCTCTTGAAATGTACAGTTTCTGCATACGTAAACTGTAAATTTTAATGCCTAAAAATCAGAGTTGGAATGTTTAAAATACTTTGTTTTAAAACAGTGATTTCTTAAAGATTTTAATTTGAATCTTTAAACGAGGGTTTCCCACTCCCAGACTAAGCATAAAGTAAAATTTCGAGTTTAGAAAAGCCTGAAAATTTGGATTGGCCGCGTAGCGAAGCGGAGCGGCCAATTCAAATTAGGCTTTTCTAAACTCGAAATTTTACTTCATGCGCCACGCGTGTAAAACACTGAAATATCGTAAAGTTTAAAATATACGGCTTTAGCAGTCTAATATGTGGATGTGAATTAAACGTAAGTCAAATTCTGCTCTGAATAAATTGTTTAAAACAGTGATTATAGGCAACCGAATAACTCTAAGGTTTATTAGGTTGCCTATAATCGTTGTTGTATGTGTGTGGCTTTGTACTTCACTGTAAATCAGTGTTTTATGCGCGTGGCGCATGAAGTAAAATTTCGAGTTTAGAAACGCCTAATTTGGATTGGCCGCTCCGCTTCGCTACGCGGCCAATCCAAATTTTCAGGCTTTTCTAAACTCGAAATTTTACTTCATGCTTAGTCTGGGAGTGGAAAACCCTCGTTTAAAGATTCAAATTGAAATCTTTTAATAAAGCAACGAATGTCGTAAAATTTACAGTTTATGCATACGTAAACTGTAAATTTTACGACATTCGTTGCTTTTTTATAAGATTTCAATTCGGATCTTTAAACGAGGGTTCTCCACTCCCAGACTAAGCATGAAGTAAAATTTCGAGTTTAAAAAAGCCTGAAAATTTGGATTGGCCGCGTAGCGAAGCGGAGCGGCCAATCCAAATTAGGCTTTTCTAAACTCGAAATTTTACTTCATGCGCCACGCGTAGAAAACACTGAAATATCGTAAAGTTTAAAATATACGGCTCTAGCAATCTAATATGTGGATGTGAATAAAACGTAAGTCAAATTCTGCGCTGAATAAATTGTTTAAAACAGTGATTATAGGCAACCGAATAACTCTAACGTTTATTAGGTTGCCTATAATTGTTGTTGTATGTGTCTGTTTTTGAACTTTACTGTAAATCAGTGTTTTTAAGCGTGACGCATGAAGTAAAATTTCGAGTTTAGAAAAGCCTAATTTGGATCGGCCGCTCCGCTTCGCTACGCGACCAATCCAAATTCCTAGGCTATTCTAAACTCAAAATTTTACTTCATGCTTAGTCTTGGAGTGGACAACACTCGTTCTTAAAAGTTTTAAATTGAAGGATCCCTCTAGATTACCAAGTTTATTACCATTTTGCAAAGGCTACAGCTCGAAGGACCAATCATGGTCTTTGGAAACCGAAGGACTACAGGGAATCTAAGTTTTTTTACAAGAAAACAACGAATATCTGAAAGTTTACAGCATGGATAGAAAAGAACACGTCCAATTTTGAAAAAATATCAAAGTTGGGTTGGTTTGCAGTGCATTTTCAACTTCACTTTAAATCAGTGTTTAATACGCGTGGCGCATGAAGTAAAATTTCGAGTTTAGAAAAGCCCCGTGAAAATTTGTCTCGGGTCGCTGCGCGACCCTCGACAAATTTTCTACGCGGGGCTTTTCTAAACTCGAAATTTTACTTCATGCTTAGTCTGGGAGTGGAAAACACTTGTTTAAAGCCTCAAATTACCCACTTTGAAACAACGAATTCCGGAAAATTAAAAAAAAAAACGCTGTAATTAACGACATAAGTATACTCAAAAGAAAAATAAATAATTTGTTGTGTTTTAAACACGTTTTAAACACGTTTTAAGGGGTGATACCTACTTGCGAGGCTGAAAAAATTCGGAATTTCGGGATTTTTTTTCTCGAAAACGAAACAAGATAGGAAATTGCAATTATACCAGTTTATTGGTTGTACATTGGTCTTTAATTACGAGTTTTTTCCACCTCTTTGGACCACCTGGGGGCCCGTGGTGCAGCTCCCTGCAGAAGACCTTTTTCAAAAGGCGTTTGGCGGTGACCGCGCTTGCATGTGTAAAAATCATCTGAAATCAAAATTTTCAATGGCGCTGCATTGAGAATGAGTAAAAGCGGTCATTGATCGTTGGGTTTTGAACAAATTTTTTGTTGAGAAAATGGCGGCCTCCTGAATGAAAAAGTCATTTTTTCGAGGCAAAAAAAGTGTCTTTGATCGGCTGTAAAAAATCGAAAATAAATAATAGGCAAAATCCGAACGATCAACGACTAGAAAAAAAGGTTTCTGATAGGAGACGCAAAGGCTCGTTCAAATTAAATGAATACACGTTGAGTTATCGCGGTCACCGACTTTGAAAAAGTGGTTTCGAGATAATCGCGTTTGAGATGTGTTTTCGGTGTTCTAAGTGATTAATTGTTGGCACTTATACGGACTCAGTTTTTGAGGTTATGTCACTAAATGTAAACACGGTCATGCGCATCCCAGTGCGCATGGGAAGAATGCCGATGCCTCTTTTGTATTTGGGCAGCAGTACGCACGCTTTGTTCCGCGCACAACTGGCGCGCGCTACCTGCTCCGGCAGGGGTGTCGACTACCTTTACATACTCTCGCATAACTTCGAGAATTTGTTTCCAATCGACATGAAACATTGGGAAAATATTCTTCAATGTGTACACTTTCGAATTCCGCAATAAACAAAAAATCGATTTTTTGAACCATTGCAGGTATGCTGTTTCAATGAAGAAACACGTTTTGTTAAAAGAAACTGTTTGCTTTAATAGAAATTAAAAAAAAAACGTTTATTTTTAACAGCCCTGCTAAAAATGTACACATTTACTGTAAATTTTCAGGTACCTATTCGTTGTTTTTGAAAAATGTTTAATTTGAAGTTTCTAACGAATGTTGCTTAAGCACTAGGTAACATTTTAAGCTTAGCAAAGTTTGTAAAATGAAGCAATTATATTGCCTGATAATTCTGGTAAGATTTTTTATTTATTTATTTGCAAATAAAACATAAAACATACATTTAGTGTTTTTATTGTTTGTTTTAGAAACGTATCCGCTGAAAAGTTTCTAATGAATGTTGTTTAAGCACTAGGTAACATTTCGAGCTTAGAAAAGTTTGTAAATTTGCAGCAATTATATTTTTATATAATTGTATGATATTTACAGTGAGATACTTTGTGAATTCTGGTAAGATTTAACCGATGTGAAGATAGCCACGGATTTTCCAGCCACGGATTTTGGCGCCTCCACCATCACACGAATTATGGAACAGATTCCCCAGACTTTCTAAATTTCATAACTCCCAAACCACATATTTTATTTTCAAAATTTCTTCAATAAATAATTAAACAATATACATAGAGCGAGTATAAATAACCAGAATGTTGTAACTCTTAATTGTTCTTTATTTAAACAATATATTGCTGTCCCGCGTATGTCACCTTTCATTCCAAATATTAAAAAAATCATATCTCCAAAAAATCCCATTTTATTTTCAAAATTTCTTCACTAATAGTTTAAACAATATATCTAGACCGAGCATAGATGGTCAAAATGTTGTCACTCTCATTTGTTAATTATTTAAATAATATATTGCTGTCCCGCGTATAGCCCCGTTCATACCAAGTATAAAAAAATCATATCTCTTGAAAATCCTATTTCACTTTCCAAATTTTTTCACAAATTACTTAAACAATATATCTAGACCTAGCATAGATGGTCAAAATGTTGTCACTCTTATTTGTTAATTATTTATATAATATATTGCTGTCCCGCGTATAGCACCGTTCATACCAAATATTAAAAAAATCATATCTCTTAAAAATCCTATTTGATTTTCCAAATTTCTTCACTAATTGTTTAAACAATATATTTAGACCGAGCATAGATGGTCAAAATGTTGTCACTCTCATTTGTTAATTATTTAAATAATATATTGCTGTCCCGCGTATAGCACCGTTCATACCAAGTAAAAAAAAATCATATCTCTTAAAAATCCTATTTTATTTTACAAATTTCTTCACTAATTGTTTAAACAATATATCTAGACCGAGCATAGATGGTCAAAATGTTGTCACTCTTATTTGTTAATTATTTATATAATATATTGCTGTCCCGCGTATAGCACCGTTCATATATAATATTAAAAAAATCATATCTCTTTAAAATCCTATTTTATTTTACAAATTTCTTTACTAATTATTTAAACAATATATCTAGACTAAGCATAGATGGTCAAAATGTTGTCACTCTCATTTGTTAATTATTTAAATAATATATTGCTGTCCCGCGTACAGCACCGTCCATACCAAATATTAAAAAAATCATATCTCTTAAAAATCCTATTTTATTTTTCAAATTTCTTCATTAATTGTTTAAACAATATATCTAGACCAAGTATAGATGGTCAAAATGTTGTCACTCTTATTTGTTAATTATTTATATAATATATTGCTGTCCCGCGTATAGCACCGTTCATACCAAATATTAAAAAAATCATATCTCTTAAAAATCCTAATTTATTTTCCAAATTTCTTCACTAATTGTTTAAACAATATATCTAGACCGAGCATAGATGGTCAAAATGTTGTCACTCTCATTTGTTAATTATTTAAATAATATATTGCTGTCCCGCGTACAGCACCGTTCATACCAAATATTAAAAAAATCATATCTCTTAAAAATCCTATTTTATTTTCCAAATTTCTTCACTAATTGTTTAAACAATATATCTAGACCGAGCATAGATGGTCAAAATGTTGTCACTCTTATTTGTTGATTATTTATATAATATATTGCTGTCCCGCGTATAGCACCGTTCATACCAAATATTAAAAAAATCATATCTCTTAAAAATCCTATTTTATTTTCCAAATTTCTTCACTAATTGTTTAAACAATATATCTAGACCGAGCATAGATGGTCAAAATGTTGTCACTCTTATTTGTTGATTATTTATATAATATATTGCTGTCCCGCGTATAGCACCGTTCATACCAAATATTAAAAACTCATATCTCTTAAAAATCCTATTTTATTTTACAAATTTCTTCACTAATTATTTAAACAATATATCTAGACTAAGCATAGATGGTCAAAATGTTATCACTCTCATTTGTTAATTATTTAAATAATATATTGCTGTCCCGCGTATAGCACCGTTGATACCAAATATTAAAAAAATCATATCTAAATAAAATAGGAGTTTTTAGAGATATGATTTTTTTAATATTTGGAATGAAAGGTGACATACGCGGGACAGCAATATATTGTTTAAATAAAGAACAATTGAGAGTTACAACATTCTGGTTATTTATACTCGCTCTATGTATATTGTTTAATCAATTATTGAAGAAATTTTGAAAATAAAATATGTGGTTTGGGAGTTATGAAATTTTGAAAATCTGGGGAATCTTTTCCATAATTCGTGTGATGGTGGAGCCGCCAAAATCCGTGGCTGGAAAATCCGTGGCTATGTTTACATCGGTTAAAAAGTACAATAAAACAACAATACAATAACGTTACTTATGAGTTAGAATCTAAAACTACACGACACGTACGCTTAAAATACTTCAGACTAACTCCGAACATATCAATTAAATTATAATATTTGTTAACTTTATGTATTAAGTAATTACGAGGGCTATTAAAACCAAATACAGATTTGTGAAATTCACAAGCAAGAAGTTGCTGATGCCGCGTTGCATGTCTGGGGATAAAAAATCATATAGATGACAATACATCTGAGCAATCGATTAGATTGTTAAATAAGCGATAAGCAAAGCAAAGCGAAGAATAAATTCTTCGTTTATATAGTGGAAGGATGTCAAGATATTTGAGCATCATATCAAAATTGTCATAATATAAATGACAACGAGAACAAATAAGATTAACCATTTTCGTTTGGACGTGCTCAATGCTATTGATATGACATTTGTAATTAGGGGACCATACGATGGAGCAATAATCAAGGATAGGTCTAACGAATGATTTGTATAATGTTATAAACGTTCCGATGGATGTGAAGTGTATTGACAGTCGTTTTATAAAGCCAATTAAATTAATTGCAATGCTTTTGCCAAAATAACATTTATATGACTTGTGAATTGGAGCTTACTGTCAAAAAATACACCTAAGTCTCTGATTACATCAATTCTCTCTAAGATATGACTGTTCAGAGAGTAATCAAAACGCTACAGTAAACTTTTTTTCTTTGAGAAACGCATAAGTTTACACTTATTTATATTTAAGTTAAAATCATTGTCATCCCACCATCGCATCAGTTTGGATTATGTTGCAGTCTTGCAAACACCTAATGGCTTTAAATATTTTTATGTCGTCAGCATAAAGTAGAATATTGGAGCTAATGTTGCTGCCAATATCATTAATAAAAATAAGAAAGAGTAAGGGACCCAAATGCGAGCCTTGTGGTACCCCAGATGTTGCATTAATTATAATGGTACCATTAAATCTAACAACCAACTGTCTATTGCAAATAAATGATTTTATCCATTCAAGCATGCATCCAACAACACCATAAGATCTAAGTTTATGCAAAAGTCTTGCGTGATTTACCCTATTGAACGCCTTGTTTGTTTCAGGAACGTATCCGCTGAAAAACGTCGCGCTCGACATCGAACCCAGGGTGGTGCAGAAAGGCGAATCTTCGCGATTGACCTGCATGTATGAAATAGACGGTGCTCAATTATACACGGTAAAATGGTACAGGGGTATCCACGAATTCTACAGGTACACGCCGAGCGAACTTCCCAGCACGAAAATCTTCTTCACAAAGGGCATCCACATTGACGTGAGTAACTAATACTTTTTACTTTTATATAAATAAAACAATTTAAACGCTTCCAAATATATATTGTGCATTCGCTTTCAATTGTTTTATTTATATAAAAGTGAAGATGAACTTTCAACATTTATTAGCCTTGTCAATCAATTTTTCTAATACTTTTTAATTTTGGGTAAAGCAACATTTTTTTCCTACCAACCTAATACTAAAATATGTGAAACTACGATAATGTTCGTAATAATTCAACATATATTCCTCGGATCTATATAACCCCAGTCCAAACTTCATAAATGTGTCGCTTTATCCCCTTTAATTTGCCAATGATACAGTGTTAATTTCCCACTCCTCGAACCTTACATCAGCCCTAGAGTCCCTACAAATATTCATCAATAGAACCTCCATATGGTTCTCCAAGTGGAGGCTGAAAATTAACAATAATAAATCCCAACTTTTTCTACCTTATCACCGAATTCCACCCAACCCTCTAACAGTAAATATCAATGGTACAATAATACCCTCCTCCCCCTCTTGTAAATACCTGGGAATCCACCTAGATCCAAAATGTTCCTTTAAGAAGCACATCTCCTTATTAAAAACTAACATCGTAAAGAGAGCAAAATATTTCCGTTGCCTAACCTACAACAACAAAGAAATAAGTACAAAGACCTGCACGAAAATTTACAAAATGATATGCCGTCCTATTCTTGATTATAGCTCTATTATTTATGTAAACCCAAATACCACTACCCTTAATAACATCCAGGTAGCATAGAGATCCTCACTTCGTACATTAATAAAACTCCGCCATCCACAGAACCCCCTTTATAATCCATCCAATGCTCTCTTATACAAACTAACCAAAATCACTCCCATAAAAGATAGGCTACGATTCCTTGCAGAACGCTTTGCATGCAATAACAACAACTTAAAATTAACATAAATAAGACACTTAAACTTTGTTTGTATAACTGAGGTTTTTTTATTGTGACTATAGTTTCGACAACTTTAATTTGTCATTATCAGTCTACAAGTTGTAGTCTGATAATGACAAGTTAAAGTTGTCGAAAAGACACAATAAAAAAACCTCAGTTATACAAACAAAGTTTAAGTGTCTTATTTATGTTAATAATCATGTATAACGAAGTAGAAGCCTCAACAGTTAACAGTTTAACTTAAAATTGCTTAAATAAATGTGCATCCTGAGAAATCCAGACATAACTCCCAAGTTTAAAAACCCGCCCATCACCCTATTTGAATATATATCTTCCTTGCATCCTTAAATTAAAACTAACAGTTAAAATATATCAAATACTGTAGATTTTTATAAAGGGCAGAAAGACTTTTGATCGATAGCCCTTACTTAAGTAAAGTTTGTACATACATATCATAAGTTGTATATAATATAATTACATGTAAAATCTTAAGTAATAACAATTTGTTAATAGTAGTGTTCGTAATATTAATATTAAAATATTAATTTTCTTCACAAAAGGCATCCACATAGACGTGAGTAACTAATACTCTTTAATTTTGGGTAAAGCAACATTTTTTTCCTAACAACCTAATACTAAAATTTATGAAACTACGATAATGTTCGTAATATTAATATTAAAATAGTTTAAATTCGATTTAAATGATGTATATTTTCATTCCTTAAATAAGCAAAGAAAAAATAGTACAAAACAAATAACCGGATGAAGCCTCTTAAAATAATCACGGCAATAAAACAGCGTTTATGGCTCGTGAAATGTAATCGCCACCATTAAAACAAGGATGATTAATTAAATTTGTTCACGCACAAATATGTATAAAAATAAATATCCGAGCGTTGTTGAGTTGCGGCGGTGGGCTCGTTATAATTAATATCCGTCTTTTCGAAACAGGGGGTGGTTATTTGGCTCATTTAACATCGCACGCATCACGCCAATTAATTACAGAAATAAACATTAATAACTCACTTAAGTACAATTATGTAATTGTATGTACGAAATCATGGATTTAATTCACGGAATACGTTACATACTTTATTTCAATTTACATAAAACATTTGACGAATAAAGCACTAATAATCTTTCTTTGCACTGTTTTATGTTGAAGTAGTTTACAATTTAACATAAAGAAAAATTGAGTTTGTCAATAGTTTGCAGAATATTTACAAAATATAAAAACGAATTAAATTTAATATCGACTTTCTGCAAAATATTTGTCTCATTGAGACAAATCTCCAAATATTCATTGAAACAATTTTTCACTCGCCCCAGTTTTGTGTACCTGTTTCGATGACACACTTCGACATTCCTGTAAGTTTCCTGTTTATTTTAATATTTTTTTGTATTAAAAGTCTAAAGCATAGCTATACTGATGAGAGATAAATCTCAAAACGCGTCTATAGATGGCTTAAGACATTTAAAATTCATTCCCTGTAATTTTTTCAATTTATTTCAATTTCCTGTTGTTTCATTTAGTTTGGTGAGAGAATAATTTGACCTGATGTTGTATTTTGCATATAAATTATGCACAGAATAGTAGAACTGTCGTGTAACTCAAATATTCATTGTATAATTCAATATCTGTCGGGGTATTAGCTCGAGAAGTAGTTATTTCAATGAATATTTGGAGACTTGTCTCAATGAGACAAAAATGTTGCAGAAAGTCGATATTAATTTTAATTCATTTTTATATTTTTTAAATACACTTGTAAATAAAACACTTTTTACTTTGTTTAACCACTGTATTTTGCACTTAATTTGTGACTATAGTTTCGACTATCTATTAGTCATTATAAAAGTAAAAGTGAAGAGTTTTAGTTGAAATTGAATTTGTGTTCAGTATTCCGGCACCAGGTACCCACAGACGCGTTTCGGACTTCAAGGTCCTCTTCAGTCTGGTCCCGACCCAGTGCTGAGGAATACTGAACATTTCTGACTATTTCAAGCCAATATGTGAAAACTATTAATGATTTCGATAGCTAACGCCATCTAATGCTTCATAGTGGCATCGTCAGTGACACGATTGCACACAGACGCGTCTGTGGGTACCTGGTGCCGGAATACTGAACACAAATTCAATTTTGATATTTGTTTTCTGGTTTCACAAACAGAGATCTGCTCGCTCGTGGACGAAACAGTGACCTGTATATGCACTTTGTGCATTCGTGTCACTGACGATGCCACTATGAAGCATTAGATGGCGTTAGCTATCGAAATCATTAATAGTTTTAGTTGAATAATGACTACTAGATATTCTGAAGTAAAAAGTATTTTATTTACAACTTTGAATTACCAAATGTACTCGTACAACAATAAATAAATATTTTGTAGCATTAATCTATTAACGTTGTTTATTAATAAATAGTATTAGAAATCCCTTTCGGGCGAGGGCATAAATAAATTAAATCGCATCAGTTAAAAACAAATTCTGGGCAGCTCCGGAGTTGGTATTAATCGTGTTTTTCCTCGCCGGAGAAATTTATAGGTTGATTAACAGAGGCCGCACTAAACCAGATAGCGGGATAGGTTTCTAAGTACGTATAAATTATGATCCGGTGGACAAATTAAGGCCGACGCAACAAAGGGAGGGCTGGGGGAGAGAATAAGGGAATCCGGGGATCCGGGGATCGCCGCCTCGTTTGTTTTAATTAGTATCGTACACCAGGACTGTAATTGACACGGAGAATTGCGACCCCTAGTCCTTCTCCTTCGTATTTTTTGCGTGGGGATATTAATAAATAGGATTAGTCTCCAGAATAATAAATCCTCATTTGAAGAGCTTAGTGGAAAAGTAGTATAAGTATCAAAAGATTGATTTGTGTAAATAGGAGATAAAGTTTAACTTCAATAAAAAAATCAGGGTTTTTCTATTGCATTTCACTTTATATCGAATGTGTATCTCTTTTTCTTAAATAAATTTCCCATTTATCTAATACATTTTTCTATTGTATTCAATTAAAAAAAATCTCTAGAGTGCCATGGAAAATACTCTAAGTTGGCAACTCTAAAAATATACATTATAATTATTATGTCTGACGTTTTATATGTCAATTCCTGAAGTGGAGTTTCGTGAGCGGAAACTATTTGTTAGATATAGCCCATGTTTGCACAGATTATACTCTCATTCTTTAGTTAAATTTTGGTTATAATATGAAGTCATTTTAAGATTTTAGGATTTTCGTCGAAATTCGATATTTTTGCATATTCTTTCTAATCAAAATTTGAAGAGTTCGTAACGGGTAGGCTTCAAATTTTCTGAATCTGAAAAAAATCACAAAAGCCCTTGATGAAGTTAGAAAGTAAGTGAAGCATTTATTTTGCCAAAAAAATTCATTTCCGCCCCCCCAGGGACTACTTGGGTCAAACCGGCTTATTTACATAAGGCCTAATGTGAACGGTCTTAGCGAGGTCCGCTAATTGGCTCCTTTGGACATGATGCTGTTCTGAGTGCGATTGCTCGGCTTACAGAAAACCTAGAATGTTAAGATTTTTAACATTCGATTCCTAAAGGATTAAGCTACATTTAGACCTACGGGTTTTCTTGTATCGCGCCTGTGGCTGCCACAAAAAAATCCCAAAGTCGGAACAATTTTTTCGCACACTTTTCGAGCGCCCACTTTTTCAATTCCTGAAATGGCCAACTTAAGTTTGGAAAAAAGGTAAATCATGGCACTCTGGAAGTTTTTTTATTGAACATATCATACAGAGAATTTTATGTAACACCGTACATGTTCATAAAGAGAATTTTTCTTTTAAGTATACATAAACATACGTTCCACATTTGCCGATGCTCAGTTCATTGAAAGAATTTAATTTGAAGCTTTAAACGAGTGTTTTCCACTCCCAGGCTAAGCATGAAGTAAAATTTCGAGTTTAGAAAAGCCTGAAAATTTGGTTTGGTCGCGTAGCGCGAAGCGCGGAGCGGCCAAACCAAATTTTCAGGCTTTTCTAAACTCGAAATTTTACTTCATGCGCCACCGGAATAAAACACTGATGCAATGTAGAGTTTAGCGGTGTGTTTTAAACTTCGTAATATGTCAGTGTTTTGTACCGGTGGCGCATGAAGTAAAATTTCGAGTTTAGAAAAGCCTGAAAATTTGGTATGTCCGCTCCGCGCTTCGCGCTACGCGACCAAACCAAATTTTCAGGCTTTTCTAAACTCGAAATTTTACTTCATGCTTAGTCTGGGAGTGGAATACACTCATTTCAAGTTTCAAATTAAACTCATTAAAAAAAAACAACGGATATCTAAAGATTTACGGCATATACGCTGTAATTTGGACATGTATACTTGAAAGAAAAACTTCCTGAGTTGAGGCATTAATTGCGATTGATTTTCTATAATTTGTAATGGTCATAGAGGCAATTCAATTTACACATAACTTAAAAATTAAACGTTTTTAATTGTATTGGATGAAAATGTTCGGTGTCACATAAAACTCTTTGTATATACTACTACTACATTTCCCTATATATTTCTTGAATAATTTTCTCACTTATCACTTGGTAAAACATTTTTAAATATTTATAATGAAGGTTTAAATTAAATAACACTTGGTTTGTTTCCCAATTTTTTTTTTTACTTTACTATTTACTCGACTAGTTTCGCGTTTTACAGCATTATCAGGAGTATATGTCAAAACCTCATCACAGTTTGTCAATTACATTTCACTTGTCAGCAAAATTGCTGCAGTTCGTCAAAAAATGCATACTAGCAATTAACTAAAAGTTTCTAACTCCATCAAGAGCTTTCGTAAATTATTTCAGATTTTGTCGGAAACAATGGTTTTTTTTATCGAAATTTGAAGATTTCGTACGTCAAATATCAAATTTTGGCGAAAATCCGAAATTCTCAAAATGACTTGATATTATATCTAGAATATAGCTAAAGAATAGGAGCATAATGTTTGCAAACATGTGTCATATCCGACAAATAGTTTTCGCTCACAAAGCTCTTAAACTAGGCCCTCGAAAAGTGGGCGAGAAATTGTTCGACTTTGGGATGTTTTTGTGGCAGCCACAGGCGCGATACAAAAAACAAAAATTTTTTTTGTAGCAGCTATCTACGATCTACGATGATGACCATAGGTCAATATGTAGATTAATCCTTTAGGAATCGAATGTTTAAAGTCTTAACATTTTAGGTCGTCTGTGAGACAAGCAATCGCACTCAGAAGGGCATCGCGTCCAAAGGAGCTAATCAGCAGGCCTTGCTAAAACCGTTCCCAAAAAACCCTAGTGTAAATGGGCCGGCCCGACCCAAGTAGCTCCTGTAGGCGGTAAATGATTTTTTTTCAAAATAAATGCTTAACCTACTTTCTATCTGCATTTTTTCGCAGAATTTTTTTTTACCGAAATTTGAAGATTTCGTATGCATGGAAAACTTTCAAACTTCGGCGAAAATCCGAATATCTCAAAATGACTTCATATTATAACCAAAATGTATCTAAAGAATGGGAGTATAACCTGTGCAAACATGGGCCATATCCGACTAATAGTTTCCGCTCACGAAGCTCCCAAAGTGGGCGCTCGAAAAGTGTGCGAAAAAATTGTTCGACTTTGGGATGTTTTTGTGGCAGCCACAGGCGCGATACAAAATAGACCGTGGGTCAAAATATAGCTTTATCTTTTAGGAATCGAATGTTGAAAGTCCTAGCATTCTAGATCCTCTGTAAGCCGAGCAATCGCACTCAGAACAGGATCGTGTCCAAAAGAGCCAATTAGCGGACCTCGCAAAAACCGTTTACATTAGGCCATTTCGACGAAAATCCTAAAATCTTAAAATGACTTTATATTATAACTAAAATGTAACTAAAGAATGGGAGTATAATCTGTGCAAACATGGGCCATATTTAACAAATAGTTTCCGCTCACGAAGCTAGCAAAGTGGGCGCTTGCAAGGTAGGCAAAAAAATTGTTCAATTTTGGGATTTTTTTGTGGCGGCCACAGGCGCGATACAAGAAAGACCGTGGGTCAAAATGTAGCTTAATCCTTTAGGAATTGATTGTTAAAAGTCCTAACATTCTAGATCTTCTGTGAGCCGAGTAATCGCACTCAGAACGGCATCGTGTCCAAAGCAGCCAATTAGCGGACCTCGCTAAAACCGTTCACATTAGGCCTTATGTAAATAAGCCGGTTTGGCCCAAGTAGCCCCTGGGGGGCGGAAATAAATGTTTTTGGCAAAATAAATGCTTCACTTACTTTCTAACTCCATCAAGGGCTTTTGTGATTTTTTTCAGATTCAGAAAATTTGAAGCCTACCCCTTACGAAATCTTCAAATTTTGATTAAAAGAAATATGCCTAAATATCGAATTTCGACGAAAATCTTAAAATGACTTTATATTATAACCAAAATGTAGCTATAGAATGGAAGTATAATCTGTGCAAACGTGGGCCATATCTGACAAATGGTTTCTGCTCAAAAAGCTCGCAAAGTAGGCGCTTGAAAGTTAGGCAAAAAAATTGTTCGACTTTGGGATTTTTTTGTGGCGGCTACAGGCGCGATACAAGAAAGACCGTGGGTCAAAATGTAGCCTAATCCTTTAGGAATCGAATGTTGAAAGTCTTAATGTTCTAGGTTTTCTGTGAGCCGAGCAATCGCACTCAGAACGGCATCGTATCCAAAGGAGCCAATTAGCGGACCTCGCTAAAACCGTTTACATTAGGCCTTATGTAAATAAGGCGGTTTGGCCCAAGTAGCCCCTGGGGGGCCGGCAATGAATCTTTTTGGCAAAATAAATGCTTCACTTACTTTCTAACCCCATCAAGGGCTTTTGTGATTTTTTTTAGATTCAAAAATTTGAAGCATACCCCTTACGAAATCTTCAAATTTTTATTAGAAAAAATATGCAAAAATATCGAATTTCGACGAAAATCCTAAAATAACTTCATATTATAACTAAAATGTAACTAAAGAATGGGAGTATAATCTGTGCAAACATGGGCCATATCTAACAAATAGTTTTCGCTCACGAAGCTCGCAAAGTGGGTGCTGGAAAGGTAGGCAAAAACATTGTTCGACTTTTGGATTTTTTTGTGGCGGCCACAGGCGCGATACAAGAAAGACTGTGAGTCAAAATGTAGCTTAATCCTTTAGGAATCGAATGTTAAAAGTCCCAACATTCTAGCTCTTCTGTGAGCTGAGCAATCGCACTCAGAACGGCATCGTGTCCAAAGGAGCCAATTAGCGGACCTCGCTAAAACCGTTCACATTAGGCCTTATGTAAATCAGCCGGTTTGGCCCAAGTAGCCCCGGGGGGGCCGGAAATGAATTTTTTTGGCAAAATAAATGCTTTACTTACTTTCTAACTTTATCAAGGGCTTTTGTGATTTTTTTCAGATTCAGAAAATATAAAGCCTACCCCTTACGAAATCTCCAAATTTTGATTCAAAAAAAAAAATATGCAAAAATATCGAGTTTCGACAAAGATCCTAAAATCTTAAAATGACTTCATATTAAAACCAAAATGTAACTAAAGAATGGAAGTATAATTTGTGCAAACATGGGCCATATCTAACAAATAGTTTCCGCTCACGAAGCTCGCAAAGTAGGCGCTTGACAGGTAGGCAAAAAATTGTTCGACTTCGGGATTTTTTTGTGGCGTCCTTAAGCGACACACAAGAATAATTATAAGTCAAAATGTAGCTTAAGCCTTTAGAAATCGAAAGTTGGAAGCCCTAACATCGTAGGATGTCTGTGAGCCGAACAATCGCACTCAGAACGGCATCGGATCTAAGGGCGCCTATCGGCGGTCCTCGTATAAATGTGGCCCCTGGGGACCAGAAATAATTTTTTTTGCAAAATAAACGCTTTCCCTACTTTCTATCCCCATCAAGGGTCTTTGTGAATTTTTTCATATTTTTTCGGGGAAACAAAAATTTCAAATGTAAAATTTCGCCGAAAATGCCTCTTCACTTTATTAAAGACAAAATAAATCTGTTTTTATTCAAATTCTTGATGTCATTCTAGCGAGTGTCTTTCAATCCTTATCCGGAAAATGGATGCTAGCGTAAGTAGTGTTATACAGAGAGTGTTATGTAACACCGAACATTTTCATAACGAGAATATTTTGTTTAAGTATACATATGAATTTAGTTGTATATTTTCCAACGCTCGGTTTATTAAGAGAATTTAATTAAAACTTAAAATGAGTATTTTCCACTCCCAGGCTAAGCATGAAGTAAAATTTCGAGTTTAGAAAAGCCTGAAAATTTGGTTTGGTCGCGTAGCGCGAAGCGCGGAGCGGCCAAACCAAATTTTCAGGCTTTTCTAAACTCGAAATTTTACTTCATGCGCCACCGGTCCAAAACACTGACATATTACGAAGCTTAAAACACACCGCTAAACTTTATATTGAATGTGTTTTGTACCGGTGGCGCATGAAGTAAAATTTCGAGTTTAGAAAAGCCTGAAAATTTGGTTTGGCCGCTCCGCGCTTCGCGCTACGCGACCAAACCAAATTTTCAGGCTTTTCTAAACTCGAAATTTTACTTCATGCTTAGCCTGGGAGTGGAAAACACTTGAAAACACTTGTTTAAAGCTTCAAATTGTATTCTCTTAATAAACGGAGCGTCGGAAAATGTACAACGTATGCATATGTATACATAAAAGAAATATTCTCGTTATGTAAATGTTCGGTGTTACATAAAACTCTCTGTATATGTATAAATAAAAATAAAATATTTCCAGACAAAAGTTATTATTACTGCAAAAATGTTCACTGACTATAGAGGCTTCTACTTCGTTATACAAAAAAAAAAACGGTTTGATAATGATACGTGTAGTATCGAAACTATAGTCACCAAATAAACCAATTGTTATACAAACAAAGTGATAAACAGTGTTTTATTTATGCAAAAATGTCCAACAAAAATATTAAACAGAAACGCATTTGATATATAGTGAAACTAATTTTGTAAATCAGGAAATCTTTTAGCACATATTTGACAACGTGAAAGATATTTAGGATACAGTGAATCTCATTTAATCAACAGTGAATAGAAAAACCCTGTATATTGAGAGATACACATATTGAATTGTAAGATTTTTTTCTATCACTAAATATGAATCTAGATATCTGTACTTATACCAATTTTTAAAAGAATAACACCTTTACCACTTTACCTCTGAGCCAATCATTTGTAGTTTGTGTTCGATTTAGATTAATCAGATTTGTATCTTTAAACCAGCGAAGTATTTTCATTGTATCTCCAAAGTACCTGCGCACACACGCCCAATTTCACCGCCCTAGAAACGACGCCCTAATTCCCAACTTGACTGAAAAACGTTTATTTAATCCCATCCAGGGGCGTGGGAAATTTACACGTAAAATTGCCGTGACGTAATTGAAAGTGAATGCGATAAACGTAAAGTTGTCGTGGGGGGTGCGAACCGATACACCCAAATTTATGACGCCATTCGGGCGAGATTTTTTCCTACACCTGTTTCGACTTCGGCCTACTTCATGAATGTTTCATTCAGTGGCAATGGCGCACCGTGCTCTTCCTTATAAATTGCTAATTTCGACCGCGAGGCAACCGCCGAGTAAGAACGATTAATTCGCCACGTATACGCGCATCAGGTATGCAAATTAAGTTTAGAAAGTGAGATGAGGATCACGGGAAATTGTTCATACTCAAAGTCGAATGAAATACTCAATGCTATAATCATTGAAAATTTCAGAGTTTTAATAAAAGTTCGATAAAAATCTTGTATTCAATCAACTGTTCCAAGAATCATTAAATTTGAAATAAAACAACGCAGTTGGGAGGGTTTCACTTTTCAAATAGTATTATGGAGTTTCATCATGTATACGCCTCATCAATTAAATATTTAAAAATAATCATTAAATTTGTGATTCGACCCTAGGTATTGTACAAATTTATAATTTGTGTTATTGTTTACGTTGTGTTGTGTGTGTAGTAACCCTTTAATTTACTAGGTTCGTTGTTTGTGTCAATATGCATTATCGTAAATGCTGTGTCTTTCTTCCCTTTTAATTTGACTAGGAGGATGCGTGGACAATAAATAAAACAGGATATGAGCTTAACGTATGCAAAGTTTATTAATCTTTCATGACATTTCTAATGAATTGGTATGTGTTATATTATATATATTTACAAAATATTTTATCCAACGTTTGTGCTTAGAAGCCATGTGCATTTAGTTAAACTTAAAAATTGTATGACTCTACTTGTGGAAGCAAAATTAACTAGCCCCTGCATTTGCACTACGAGATGGAAAACCCACAAAAACCATCCCGGAGGTAGCATCACACACTCGACACACTTGCGATTAGTTAGTGGGACAATCTCTCACATCGGCCCTACACATCAGTCGCCATACATTCTTGATTAATGAGTGGAACGACCTTTCACTCCGGTCCACTCATAATCGAATTCGTCATTCTTGTGATTAGTTAGTAGGACATTTAGCGCAATACTAACTCGGATTGGCCTTACACATCAATCAACTGGGTCGATTAGTTAGTAGGAAATACCTCGTTTTTTCGCTCACGTCGGCCTTACACATCAACCACCATACATCCCTCATTCGTGTGGTTAGTTAGTAGGACATTTAGAGCAATACTAACTCGGATTGTTCTTACACATCAATCGACTGGGTCGATTAGTTTGTAGGACATACCTCGTTTTCTCGCTTAAGTCGGCCTTACACATCAACTACCATACATCCTTCATTATTTTATTCTTTCTTGTTTTTTAAATCATTAGATTCGGCAGGAATACAATAAAATATCATAAGAATTGATTTAACTTATATCTTATTAGAAGAAAATTAAATTATTACAACAAATTTTTCTAAAATATTAGGCTAAAGTTTGAAATTATGCAAAATCAGCGATTTTGGAAAAATGTGCAAACTGCAGAATAAGTTTTTGATTGATCGTCTAACGAGGGTTTCCACTCCCAGACTAAGCATGAAGTACAATTTCGAGTTTAGAAAAGCCTGAAAATTTGGCTTGGGCGCGTAGCGAAGCGAAGCGACCAAGTCAAATTAGGCTTTTCTAAACTCGAAATTTTACTTCATGCGCCACGCGTATAAAACACTGACTTCAATTGAAATCTTTAAGCAATTAGTTAGAGTGAAATAAATTCAGTATGTCACTCTAACCAATTTTCACTGACAAATCTCAAATAACATTTATTTTTATTTTAAGTATCAAATCGGGAGTCTTAAAATTTTATTTATTTATTTATATGTTTATTGAATAAACGTTTAAACTTTTACAAATCTACAATAATTATAATACTTCTGGATAAACATGTTAATGTAAACAAACTAACAATAATAATATTGCATGCATTTTGATGTCAAACCGAATATTTGTCATTCCTGAAACATAATCAAGATAAGGAAAATTTCAATATGAGCTAATGATTATTGCCGAGCGAGTGTTAACCCTCCTTGATTAAGCATGAAGTAAATATTTCGAGTTTAGAAAAGCCTGAAAATTTGGTTTGGTCGCGTAGCGCGAAGCGCTACGCGACCAAACCAAATTTTCAGGCTTTTCTAAACTCGAAATATTTACTTCATGCGCCAGGCGCCCAAAACGCTGATTTAAAGTAAATTAAAAAAACACATACATTAAAATTAAACAATAACTATGTTTGTATATAACACTATTTATTTTCAGGTGACTGCACTTTCAGCAAATTTAGTTTTCCATTATCAAACAGGAAGCTTCATATTCTGAATCACTTTATAGTACAAAGTGATTCAGAATACGAAGCTTTATGTTTGATAATGTAAAACTAAATTTGCTGAAAGTGCAGTCACCTGAAAATAAATTGTGTTATACAAACATAACCATATTAATTATGAAAACGTGCGTTTCTTATTCGCAGTACATTTTCTATTCTTGGAAAATCATTTCTTAGGTAAATAATTCCTTATGTTATCTTTCAAGATAATTAACAAAGCTCGCGTCCTTAACGTTGAAAGTTTCCAACAATTTTAATTAAGAGACAATGGGAGAACGCGATCCCTTAACACTATTCCCCGCCCTAGTCCGAGCGAATAGCTAAACGATTTAAAATTATCCAGCAACGCTTACTTAATTTTTCCATCCAATTAACCCAATTTTCCGCCACCACATGAGAGGGGCGGGCCAACCCCCTCGCTTAAACACCCCATTTCGACAATTACACCTCCAGGAAGGGGAAGGGGAAGGAGAAGTCTCTTCATTCGCGCTTAAATTTTCAGAGTGAAGGGCTTTTTCTCGTCTTCGCGATCGTCGACACAATTTCTAATTAATTTTTCAGTCGCCCATTAAGCGGGGCATAATTGCCGCGATTGAAACGCGATTACTGCTAACGTTATTAAATTCTGCTGGAATTTAAAACTAAGGGCTCGCGAGATTAAGGGCCTCGACTGTTAAATGCACTTAGGGGGGAAATCAATAATTCAGCACTTATTTTTTTTTCTATATCCGTTCTTGAATTTCTTTTAAAAGGAGTAAATTGAATTTGATTGTTACCTACAATCGATCTTTCATTTCTTTAAAATAATTATAATTATTTTCTAAGATTCATTTCCAGTCCCAACCATTCGGCTTACGTACCCAATTATGACCCCACGCCTTTTCCTCTATCACAACCCCCCCCCCCCCCCGCATAGTACCGTTTATTCTTAAACTGCTTAAACGCCACAGTTCCTTCCTTTTAATATAATTCAGATGCAATTCCCTGTACGGAGTACCAGGTTTAATGCTGGTTTCTTTAAAATAATTATAATTATTTTCTAAGACTTATTAATTTTACATGTAAAAGAGGCAATGATTCTAGTGATAGATTAGCCTTAGCAAATTTTTTTAAATTAATTATAACAACTCAAGACAATAAATATCCATTGAAACAACTACTTCCCTTGCAAATACACCTCCGGATATTGAATTACTCTATGAAATATTTAAAATCTTATTTTAATTGATTATTTTTACACGAAGAACAGTTTCCTAATTTTATATATTATTTAAAGTGTGTAAGCTTAAGCTTATTTTCTCGAATTTAAATATTTTTTAATTGGAATTATTCTTAATTATAATTATTTTCGAACATTAATAAGTTTTGCATTCTGGTGAGAGTTTTTCCTAAAATTAAAAAATGTCCATCGTAGTATTTTACCATTATTTAAACTAGTGATACACAAATTTGTGTTTGTTCTAAATTTGAACAAAATATATAACAACAACTACTGTATGTATGATTTAAAATTATGTAACATAGCATTATATTAGATTAAGTTCCCTGTAATTCTATACTTGTATATCTGTTGGGAAAATAAAGAATAATAATAATAATAATAATAATAATAACAACTCAATTTATTACCTGTCGTACATTTTATAAAAGGGGAAACTGCAGGCACTCGTACGGTATCGACGAGACACCAGTGCTGCCATATGCTCCGGATGATAATGATATTGTGGGGTTTAAGTTGGTTTAAATTTCTATTATTATAAATGATGAAAATAATTTGATAAATGGATATGTGAAGAATGACATGAAGAAAATGAAACCGAAAATTCTGTAATTAATATCCATTGCCGATAATTTGAAAATAAAATCATTTATAAAAAGAAAAATCATTAATTCCCATTATTGCGAGAATTAATAATAACCGAATAAAAATTTGACGTGGAAAATAAGCGGTCTTTGTAAAAATTGCGAATCCCAAGCCCGCGGGCGTGTAAGAATAATTGCAAGTTTTTTTTTTTTGCAGCGGATTCCGAAGATAAATTATTATCAGCGTCGTTTCCACCCATCCGCGAGCACACGAGACAAATTCAAACTCGGCTACATAACAAAAACCAATTTATCCACCCCCGCATCATTTCGATGTTAAAAGTTAGCAACTTTTACGCCTCCGCACATGTATCAATATATGTCTCCGCATTTTTTACAACAACAATAAATAAATAAACATTCATAGCAAAAACTTCCTCGTTTATAAGTTTATATGCGATTCTCACTTGACAAGGTTTAGAAGAAGTTACAATTTAGCGATGTTTACGCAATTTTACACAACAAAAACACTACAAAAATAAACATTTATAGCAAGAAAATATGATTTCATTATTTTCTCCAATTCAAATAGTTTTGAATTTGAATTATTCTTATTTATTGAATTTAGTTTGTCATCATCAAACATGAAGTGTTAATGTTAAATTTGTCGAAACTCCAGTCACATTAAACAAAAAGTGTTATACAAACACAATAAAAAGTGTTTTGTTGAAATTAATTACTTCCTTGATTTCAGAATTTATCAAGAAGTTTTAAATATTTCAATTATTACTCATTTAAACAAATTTTTCAAGTATTTTTCAATGTAATTATAACTCCAAAATATTTCAGTGTTTTTTACGCGTGGCGCATGAAGTAAAATTTCGAGTTTAGAAAAGCCCCGTGAAAATTTGTCTCGGGTCGCTGGCGCGACCCTCGACACATTTTCTACGCGGGGCTTTTCTAAACTCGAAATGTTACTTCATGCTTAGTCTGGGAGTGGACGAGCCTCGTTTAAAGCATCGAATTGGATGATTTTATAAACTATCTAAGTAACTGATAACTACCCACTGAACACGGAAAAAAATTTAACATTGCTCGAATGTTGAACATGATACTCATAATAATAATAATAATAATATATTTATTTGTGCTACGAACATCAGTTTTACACAGGTCAAGATAAGTATAATAAAATGTACAATATAAAATAATATTCTGTGACAGCCAAGCAATAAGTTATAGATATAGAATATAGACGGTAGATTTCACAAAGGTGGCACTAAGCATAACACTGAACATAGAATACGCACTTTTAAAAGGTTATATATAAATAAGATATAATTAAAATAAAATAAAATACATTAAGGAAATTAATTAACTTAGACACACATATTAAAATCAATAATGATATCTTATAGACTTCATTCACTTCTTTTAGACAATTACGAGACGTGTACGACACGAGCACGAGACGTGCATGACACGAGATGAACACGACACGAGCACGGGACGTTAGACAATTACGAGACGAGTACGACACGAGCACGAGACGTGCACGACACTAGATGAACACGACACGAGCACGAGACGTGCACGACACTAGACGACACACTCGTATCATGAACGTCTCGTGCTCGTGTCGTCCTAGTATCGTGTTCATGTCGTCCTCACATCGTGTTCATGCCGTCCTCGTATCGTGTTCATGTCGTCCTCGTATCGTATTCATGTCGTCCTCGTATCGTGTTCATGTCGTCCTCGTATCGTGTTCATGTCTTCCTCGTATCGTGTCTATGTCGTCCTTATAACGTGTTCATGTCGTCCTCGTATCGTGTTCATGTCGTCCTCATATCATGTTCATGTCGTCCTCGTATCGTGTTTATGTCGTCCTTATATCGTGTTCATGTCGTCCTCGTATCGTGTTCATGTCGTCCTCATATCGTGTTCATGTCGTCCTCATATCGTGTTCATATCATCCTCGTATCGTGTTCATTTCGTCCTCATATCGTGTTCATGTCGTCCTCGTATCGTGTTAATTTTGTCCTCATATCGTGTTCATGTCGTCCTCGTATCGTGTTCATGTCGTCCTCATATCGTGTTCATGTCGTCCTCGTATCGTGTTCATGTCGTCCTCATATCGTGTTCATGTCGTCCTCGTATCGTGTTCATGTCGTCCTCGTATCTTGCTACAGAGTCCTTTTAATATACAAACTTTTGCCTCCATCCACCGCATCCTCACTACTTCAACAACACATCATTCTCCAACCACAACTATTCTGCTTACGCACCCGCCCTTTCTCCCTCATCTCTCCACTCTTGCTATTATTGTATTGTCGTGCTCGTATCTTGTTCGTGTCGTGATCGTCTCCTCAAATGTGTGGTATCTTAAGAAGATGATAATTATTAGCGATCTTGCATAAATCATAAAGTAACCCAACCAGTATATTTTGAACTTCGGACTAAATCAATGTTTTATACGCGTGGCGCATGAAGTAAAATTTCGAGTTTAGAAAAGCCCCGCGAAAATTTGTCTCGGGTCGCTGCGCGACCCTCGACAAATTTTCTACGCGGGGCTTTTCTAAACTCGAAATTTTACTTCATGCTTAGTCTGGGAGTGGAAAACACTCGTAAGATGTTTCAATTTGATTTTAATAAAAAATAAAATACTCCTGAGCATTTATAGAGCATTCATCGAGGTATGTACAGGGTTGCCCAAATTCTATGTTTTTATAGGGTCTCTTAGTAACCCGAGTAGTTAGACAAAATCTGATATATACGTCATGACCTCTTTTATTCATGCCCTTTTTTTCTCAGAAAATAACAATAGCATTGATACAAATAGCAAAAATTGTATTCTTGGGCATTCTTCAGGAAAGCCCTGTGGATGTTTTGATCGGGTCCCAACTAATCATGCCATGGGCTAGTTCGATTAGCTAGAACCCGATCAAAACATCCACAGGGCCTCCCTGAAGAATGCCCAAGAATACAAATTTTAATTTCTTGTCAAAAATACATTGTTTGTATTAGCAATACTGGGCTTTGGAAACAAAATCAATACAATTGGTTTTCAATTTAATATTTACAGTTCGCATTTGATTAGGCATAATATTTTTTATTTAAAATTGGATTTTTTTAGTGGAGTAACTGCGAAATATTCTAATTCTAATTCTAATTTCTAAGAATTCATCCATACATGTAATTTAGTTATTTAATTAAAATAAATTATCAAAATTATCTAATTATGGTGTATTATAAAGTAAATAGATTACCAGCAAAACAGTCAAAAAAAATGTGTGGATGTTTTAATAGGGTCTCTATGTTTTTATGTCATTAAATTCCCAAACCATGAAAACAAAAATTCAAAATAGGGCGCGGCATTTCAGATCGTTAACCTTCCAAAATAAAGGGATCACGACAAAAACAGCTGTCCACATCTATAAAATGATCTGCCGCCCCTATTAGAATATGCTTCAATCCTCTTTCTTAACCTTTGTCCCTCAACATTAAATAATATCGAAGTCGCAGAACGATCAGCCCTTAGAATCCTCACAAAAATCCGACACCCCAATAACCCACTCCACAACCCCTCCAATACCTTATTGTATGAAAAAACAGAAATAATCCCTATCCAACAACGACTTACCCATCTTCTCCATCCACTATCCCAAAAATTCGCATCTAACCCACACATCCATGACATCCTTAATCACCTCTGTTTAGTACGAAACCCCAATATTTCTCCCAAATTCAACAACCCAGAAACCACCATTTATCAATTCATTTCATCTCACATGAATCATAACTAAGTGACAAGACAAGGACAACTATAACTCAGGCTGAAAGACCGATGGTCGATAGCCAAGGATTCAAAAATAAAATATAAGTGTAAAAATAAACAAACTGTAATTTTTTTAGTGCACAATAAAGATGTTTATATATATATGTCATTAAATAGCATTTTAAAATAGCTCTACACTGATATACATTTTTAATAAGAATTCGTTAACACTGGCAAAAAAGACTAATTTTACTTTGAATTTTAATTTTTATTTACTTATAACTGAGTAACAATTAAAAAACGCTTGATATCTTCCAAAGTAATTAAGTTCGCCATGATCTGTTAACGCCATTATTAATATATCAGAAAAAGAGGTCACGCTTGCTTCCTGTTCGCTTCGCTCACTGTTGTTTTAATAGGGTATCTCGGTAAGCTAAAGAGTTGGAAAAAAATTGATATACACGGCAGCGAGCAGGAAGCGAGCAGGAAGCGAGTAGAAAGTGAGCAGATAGCGAGCAGGAAGCGAGCAGGAAGCGAGCAGGAAGCGAACAGAAAACGAGCAGGAAGCGAGTAGGAAGCGAGCAGGAAGCGAGCAGGAAGCGAGCAGGAAGCGAGCAGGAAGCGAGCAGGAAGCGAGCAGGAAGCGAGCAGGAAGCGAGCAGGAAGCGAGCAGGAAGCGAGCAGGCAAGCGAGCGAAGCGAGCTACAGAGTCCTTTTAATATACAAATTTCTTTCTCCATCCACTGTATCCTCACTACTTCAACAACACATCATTCTCCAACCGCAACCATTCTGCTTACGCACCCCTCCTTTCCCCCTCATCTCGCCGCTCTTGCTATTATTGTATTTCTAATTCGGGAAGCGAGCGTAGCCAGCAGGCAAGCGAGCGAAGCGAGCAGGCAAGCGAGCGTATCGAGCAGGCAAGTGAGCGAAGCGAGCTACAGAGTCCTTTTAATATACAAATTTCTTTCTCCATCCACTGCATCCTCACTACTTCAGCAACACATCATTCTCCAACCACAACCATTCTGCTTACGCACCCCCCCGTTCCCCCTCATCTCGCCACTCTTGTTATTATTGTATTTCCAATTCGGGAAGCGAGCAGCTCTTGTTATTATTGTATTTCTAATTCGGGAAGCGAGGAGGAAGCGAGCGTAGCCAGCAGGCAAGCGAGCGAAGCGAGCAGGCAAGCGAGCGTATCGAGCAGGCAAGTGAGCGAAGCGAGCTACAGAGTCCTTTTAATATACAAATTTATTTCTCCATCCACTGCATCCTCACTACTTCAACAACACATCATTCTCCAACCACAACCATTCTGCTTACGCACCCCTCCTTTCCCCCTCATCTCGCCGCTCTTGCTATTATTGTATTTCTAATTCGGGAAGCGAGCGTAGCCAGCAGGCAAGCGAGCGAAGCGAGCAGGCAAGCGAGCGTATCGAGCAGGCAAGTGAGCGAAGCGAGCTACAGAGTCCTTTTAATATACAAATTTATTTCTCCATCCACTGCATCCTCACTACTTCAACAACACATCATTCTCCAACCACAACCATTCTGCTTACGCACCCCCCCGTTCCCCCTCATCTCGCCACTCTTGCTATTATTGTATTTCCAATTAGGGAAGCGAGCAGGAAGAGAGCGTAGGCAGCAGGCAAGCGAGCGTAGCGAGCAGGCAAGTGAGCGAAGCGAGCTACAGAGTCCTTTTAATATACAAATTTCTTTCTCCATCCACTGCATCCTCACTACTTCAACAACACATCATTCTCCAACCACAACCATTCTGCTTACGCACCCCCCCGTTCCCCCTCATCTCGCCACTCTTGTTATTATTGTATTTCTAATTCGGGAAGCGAGCAGCTCTTGTTATTATTGTATTTCTAATTCGGGAAGCGAGGAGGAAGCGAGCGTAGCCAGCAGGCAAGCGAGCGAAGCGAGCAGGCAAGCGACCGTATCGAGCAGGCAAGTGAGCGAAGCGAGCTACAGAGTCTTTTTAATATACAAATTTATTTCTCCATCCACTGCATCCTCACTACTTCAACAACACATCATTCTCCAAACACAACCATTCTGCTTACGCACCCCCCCGTCCCCCTCATCTCGCCACTCTTGCTATTATTGTATTTCCAATTAGGGAAGCGAGCAGGAAGAGAGCGTAGGCAGCAGGCAAGCGAGCGTAGCGAGCAGGCAAGTGAGCGAAGCGAGCTACAGAGTCCTTTTAATATACAAATTTCTTTCTCCATCCACTGCATCCTCACTACTTCAACAACACATCATTCTCCAACCACAACCATTCTGCTTACGCACCCCCCCGTTCCCCCTCATCTCGCCACTCTTGTTATTATTGTATTTCTAATTCGGGAAGCGAGCAGCTCTTGTTATTATTGTATTTCTAATTCGGGAAGCGAGGAGGAAGCGAGCGTAGCCAGCAGGCAAGCGAGCGAAGCGAGCAGGCAAGCGACCGTATCGAGCAGGCAAGTGAGCGAAGCGAGCTACAGAGTCTTTTTAATATACAAATTTATTTCTCCATCCACTGCATCCTCACTACTTCAACAACACATCATTCTCCAAACACAACCATTCTGCTTACGCACCCCCCCGTCCCCCTCATCTCGCCACTCTTGCTATTATTGTATTTCCAATTCGGGAAGCGAGCGTAGCCAGCAGGCAAGCGAGCGAAGCGAGCAGGCAAGCGAGCGCAGCGAGCAGGCACGTGAGCGAAGCGAGCTACAGAGTCCTTTTAATATACAAATTTCTTTCTCCATCCACTGCATCCTCACTACTTCAACAACACATCATTCTCCAACCACAACCATTTCCTTCTTATCTCTCCACTCTTGCTGTTATTGTATTTCCAATTCCGTAAATGCCTTTATAAATATCCTGTTTGCATAACTGTAAACATCATTTATTAATAACTAAAAACAAAAATACTCCTGGTTATTAATATTAAAATTTTAATTGCAAAATATGTTATTTATATTCATCAAAATTAAATGTCTGTTTTATTGTGGTTTTTTATTCGTTCAGTTATAATTAAGTCCAGTTTGTGTATTTTTCGGCAGTCATACGAACTGCTGGAAATGTTTACTAATTGCCACTGCATTAATACGGTTCGATAGCCTCGTGTTTATTTCGTTCATATATTACGTGAAACAAATATATTTTAATAATTTCGATATTTACAATTTGCGCGTTTGTGTATGCGTGTGGATGGAATCAAATGTATCCATTAATATTATTTTAATTAACTTGCAATTACTCATAGGTGTATGGATGAATACATTTACAAACATTTATCGTTGAATTATTATACTGAATTGGCCTAGCCAGGGATTTTACTAGTGATAGACACGAGATGAAAAAGTATGCAAAACTTAGTTTTTAATAACAAGAATATTAATTATTCATGTTTTGGTTTATATTTAACATGAATTTCCACTCCCAGTCTAAGCATAAAGTAAAATTTTGACTTTATTAAAGCCTTATAATTTAGTTTGGTAGTGTTTTTAATAAGGATTTATTGTTTGCAGTTATACAAACATTTTTGTAATTTTATATATTATGTTAAAAGTTGTTTAAACCTAAAAAATCGCTTATTCTCTCAAATTAAAATAGTTTTGATTTTGAAATATTTATGTTTACCTATATTTAATCAAAATTAAAATTTCGTAAATAATATATAATTCCCTGTAGATTATAAATTAGGTCAAATAAATTATTTTTAATTAATTTGGAATGTTTGTAAATGTATACATTGTAAATAATTAACTTAAAATTACACTGAATAAATTGTTTTTAATTAATATTTCCAATTTATAAATGTATTTTTCTAATACATAGTAGAGATAATTGTTATTAATATTAGTTCAAGCAAAGTTTAAAAACAAAGTCGGTAAGAACACAAATATTAATTAATCTCCGACCATTTTCACATTTCCACTCAACTCGAAGCAGTCGTAAAATTATCTCAGATAGCGACCTAGAGAACTATTAGTAAAGTTCGAAAGATGGCAAACTTTATAAATGGTCTGGCCATAAAAGTTTCTTCCAGTTTTATTCACCTATTCTAATCAGCTCACGTTAAATCATAATTGATATGACTGATAATTAATTCATGTGCCAGGCGTAAAAAAACACTGATCGAACATGAAGTTAAAAATAAACTGCTTTAGCGGTGTATTTTAAACATCACAACATTTCGGTGTTTTCTACGCGTAACCAAGCCAAATTAGGGTTTTTTTAAACGTATTTTTCTTTTAACATAAAGTAAAATTTAGCATAAAGATAAATTGATAATAGAATTCTTGAATTTTGGAGGCGTTCACTTCGTGGTACATTTTCAATTTTGATATAAAGAAAACACTTAACTTTTTTATACCACTTTTATTTTACTTTCGTGACTAGTTTCAATTAGACGGTAATTATTTTCAAACTAAGTACTTAAAACACGGGTTACACAGGTATATATAATCTTTAATATTGTTGAAAACAACAGAGATTGTATTAATCTTCAAGCAGATATAGATAAAATATGCGAGTGGTGTAACTCAAATAAATTGACTTTAAATATATCTAAATGTTCAGTCGTGTCGTTTTCGCGTAAAATAAATACAATATGTTTTAATTATACAATAAATTCAACTATAATAGGTCGCAGCACGGAGATAAAAGATCTAGCGGTCACATTTGACAGTTCTTTAAGTTTTAATGTGCATAGTAATAATGTTGCATAAGATTGCTTCAAATTATGGGGATTCATACGTAGAAATTGTAAATCGTTCCGAAATATTAATGTTTTAAAGACACTTTTCTTCACTTATATATTAAGCAAAGTAACGTATTGTTCGGTTATATGGTCACCTATGTATTATAAATACATAAATTTACTCGAGAGCGTGCAAAAACGATTTCTTCGGTATCTATACTATTTAAAGTATAAAGTATATCGGTACGATATACCTTATTGTGAGTTGTTATCTGAATTTAACTTACTATCTATTCATGGAAGATTTATATATGTATCCTTATGCTATTTGTATAAACTAATACCATATTCAATTGACGATACTAATTTCTTATCGTATTTCAAATTTTGCGTGCCTAGACTGACTTCACGAAATGGACGAACATTTACCTATTCCATTCCAAATAGTAATTACTGTATAAATTTACCAGTTTATAGGATATCACGTCTGCGCAATGAATTTCAATATGTGACAGACATATTTCAACCTTCAATTAAAACATTTTCAAATGAACTATTATCTGTATTAAAATAATTATTTTTCTTGTTATTTCTTATATTTTTAGTTTCACTTATGTATATGCGTATTAATCTTAGTTCTAGTTTTAAGTCGTTTAGATATAATACATGTCTTATAACCACCCTGTAATAGGACGTGTGGTCTGCTGGGTTGTGAGTAAATAAATAAATAAATAAATATATACTAAATCTAAAAAGCTTAGAAGAGAGGGGTGTACATCAGGTCAGCCTGGTCGTTAAGGATGGAAATTGCCGGATTAATTTTTATTTTGTGGATTTCAAGGGCTTCTAGTAAATCCATTTGTCTACCTTTTTCGGTGAGATGGATAACCGAAAGTACATCCTTGCCGAAATTATGGTTTGTTTCTAACAAATGATTCGCAAAAGTTGAATTGTCATGTTTTAACTGGTACGATCTATATTGTTCCTTCAATCAGGTTTGAAAATTACGACCTGATAATAAAATTTTGATTAAAACACTTGGTTTGTTTCACTGACTAAAATCAGTGACACAAACCAAATGTTTTAATCGAAATTCTATTATTAATTAAATATGTTTCACCACGAGTTGGGTCAGAAATTAATTCATCATAAGAAAAATTGAGTTTGTCAATAGTTTGCAGAATATTTTTTTCGATATATTTTGTGATAAAGTTTGTCTTGATATCCAGTTATGGTTTCCCCACAAAATTGTTATTATATTGGGGTGGGGGACAATTCAAAATTTTCCTCCAACACTTCGCCAATTTGCGAAGTAAATTAAGTGAATACATTAAAGCACCCTTCCCTCTGTTTAAATTCTAGTTAGAATCGTCGACCGAGCACCAGGTGGTCCTACGGGATGTCGGCTTCACGCTAACGGGAAACTTCAGCTGCGAGGTGACCACGGAGGAACCCTACACGACAGCATCTGCGTCGCAGGATATGCTCGTTGTTGGTAAGAAAAAAATCTTTATGAAATTCCTTAAAGAACTAATAAAAAATTAATATTTTACTATCTTGAACAAGTTTCTTATCTTTCACGTGATGAAACATATTTAACTATGATTTAATAAAGAAAACACTTGGTTAAATTTCACTAATATAATATTATTTTTTTTAATTTTTATTTATTTATTAACGGAATCTCCATTTTATTACATAAGTGTACATATACATATTGTAATATATGACAAAAATAACAAAAAACATAAAAATCATATAAAGAATTACATTGATTACAACCGACTAAATTATTACTGAACAAAAATTATTAGTGAAATTTAACCAAGTGTTTTCTTTATTAAATAATTAATATTTTACATAAGGAAAAATTGAGTGTGCCAATAGTTTGCAGAATATTTTTAAAATATAAAAACGAATTAACGAATTATTATCTTCAATTTGATTCTCATTAATTACTTGATGAAACATGTTTACAATATTGATAATTAAATAAAAGTCACTTGGTTTGTTTTACCTTGAGAATTACGATAAGTCGAAACTAGTAGGAGAGAATAAAAAATAGTAGTGAAACAAACCAAGTGACTTTTATTCAGAGCTGGGACAAATCCTTGTAAAAAGGATTCGAATCACGAATCCGAATCACCTAATATGATTCAAATCACGAATACTCAAATAAAGGATTTATAAGAGATAAATATGATTCGAATCAAAGATTCAAATCCTGTTTTATCGAATCACGAATACAAATCCTTTAAGAATAAATTTGATTTTATTATTTTTTTCAACCATTTATATATAAATGTCGTTACCTGTTGTTTTAGCAAAAATATTTAAAACCTAATAATACTTTTTTATTCAATATTTGCTACAATTAGAATTACAAGTGGTTGTTAACAAATTTGAATACGTCAAAAAATAGAAAATAGAAATTCAGGATACAAAATTTAAGTTCTAGCCGCTCCATAACTAAGAAATTCTGAAATAGTGTAAGGTTCCATATTTCGCAAGTGTTCGAACGTTATTGGTTTAAATTTATCAAACTTATTTTCGATGATTATATGCCTTGGTAACAAATTATAATATTTAGCACATGCATAAAACGCAGATTTTTCTGTTAATGTTAAACGATGGCGTGGGTGTATCAAGTTATATTTGTTTCTTGATGCATCCCTGACATTTTCCGCAAATAGGTGTTTGTATTTGTGACAGAATTTTATACAATCAAAAATATATATATACCGGGTACTGTCAGTAGGAAGTGCTTCTTGAACATTCCCCGGCAGGTTTGTAGTTGGTTTATGCGGAACATTATCCTCAACACGCGTTTTTCTATCGTAGAAAATTTATTTAGCTCTTGAGAGCTGCCCCAGTGTATTAATTCAAATCGTATTGTGAATTAATTAATTATTTATTATTAACACTGAACATCGTTAATAATAGACTAAACATCTGATTCCCTGTTACTCTGGTTAAAGATGTATTTGTGTGTTTCTGAACTTTACTTTAAAATAGTGTTTTGTACGCGTGGCGCATGAAGTAAAATTTCGAGTTTAGAAAAGCCCGAAAATTTGTCTCGGGTCGCTGCGCGACCCTCGACAAATTTTCACGGGGCTTTTCTAAACTCGAAATTTTACTTCATGCTTAGTCTGGGAGTGGAAAACACACCTTTAAAGCTTCAAATCGAACTCTTTTATAAAATCGACGAATGCCTGAAAATTACGTAGATAAAAAATTCACTGAATATCATTAAAACCAGGAAAGTCATAAAATTATATTCAAATTGACCAAAACACTAACAAAAAAGCCATATGACATTATTAAATTTGTCAAAATCAGCAGGCAAATTACTTAACACGTAAAAATTTATAAAATTAATTTAAATATTGACAAAAACAATGAAAACAATTTAACAAAATGGAGGTTTCCCACAGAAGAAGGTTATATTATAAAGTCAGGGAACAAATCTTGAATCAGGGAAATGTCGAAAAATTTTAACAACTAGATTATTATCTTTAAAAACATTTTTAGTCATTTATAATAATAAATAAAACACTGTTTATCACTTTGTTTGTATAACAATTGGTTTATTTGGTGACTATAGTTTCGATACTACACGTATCATTATCAAACCGTTAGTAACAAAAAACTACAAAGGAACATTATTTATATTTGCAAATTTTCTAATAACAGCGTTAAAGAGGGGGGTGTATTTAAGGTCAAGCTGGTCGTTAATTACGGGAATTTCCCGATTAGCGCGGGCTCTGTGAATCTCCAAAGACTCCAGGAGGTCCATCTTTCTACCCTTCTCGGCAAAGTGAATAACTGAAAGTACATCCTCGCCAAAAGAATGGTTATTTTCAATCAAATGTTTGGCGAAAGATGACTTATCAATTAATCTATGCCGAAAAGAGTAAAGATGCTCACTGAGTCTGGTCTTAAAATTACGACCAGATTGACCTTACAATCATTACAGGTTAATTTATATATTCCTGATTTGTAAATACTTGGTATCTGAGTCTTATGGTTAAAAATATGATTTTTAATTTTTGTAAATGGTTTCATCGCTATATTTACCAATTGTTATACAAACAAAGTGATAAACAGTGTTTTATTTATGTTCAACAATGTATAACGAAGTAGAAGCCTCTATAATCAGTGAATTTATAATAATAATAATAATAATAATAATAATAATAATAATAATCAATAATGTAACCATTAGATCTCTAGTGGTATCAGCCACGGGAATTGTCCCAAAGTCACTAATAACACAATTGGATATACTAAAAATTAAAAACTTGATACCGAAAATCCAAAAATCAGTCATACTCGATACGTGTCACATCGTTAGAAGGTTCCTTAACATTGACTAATGCACAGAAGAACTTGACGCTGAAGTCCGTTCAATGTGCAAATCGAACATCTATATATGTAGAACAAAATACCACTTCCTAGAGTACAGCAGCTCAACTATGGAGCAAGAAGAACCCAGTCTCCACAGAGCCTTCCCCGCCCATGACCCCGCGAGGGGAAGGTGAATTTTTCCCAGCACCAGTGCTGAGGAAGTGTGCCGAAATTCAATAATAATAATAATAATAATAATCATTTATTTCTCCGCAGAATAAATTCTATTTACAGAGAAAAATACAGCTTTTTTTTAAATATACTAACTAATAATAAACATTAATACTAAAAATAAACATTAATACAAAATGGTAGAAATAAAGTTGAGTAGTCGATAAATTATATGGCATATTTGATAACAAAAAAACAAAAGAAAAGACTTATATTAACGGTGACAATGAGGTTCTGATATCAAGGGAGGTTACATTAAATATATCCATGTCTGGAGCATTGTTACAGTGTCGTACCATGCAGTTAAAGGGAGAATAATGGAGAACATTAGTTCTCGACACGGTGTACGCAAATGTACATCTGCTTCGGGAATTCAATCTTGGTACATAGAAATTAAGTTTTGACATTAAGTGGATATCGTCGATTTCATTATTTAGTAGTTTGTGTAGAAATAACAGAGAAGATAGTTTCCGACGTGTTTCGAGGGAGTGCATATTGAACTCTCGAAGCAGATTATCGTGATTGTAATTTTGAACAGGATAAGCTCGGTGTTTTTTGAAATAAATCATTTTTAGAAATTTGCGTTGAATGCTCTCTAGTTGGTTAATTTAATGTTCTTATCAAAGCATTCAGTTTGAAGTTTTGAACGAGCGTTTCCAATCCCTGTGGATTTTTTTAAATTTCGCATTTACCACAACAAACCACAAACCTTGCAAGTCTTGAAAGCCAAGATTGAAGAAGAAATCACCAATTTGGGGCCAGATGTTTTATGAACAACAATGCAAAATGTTGTAAAACGAGCACAATCAACATCAACTCAGGAAATGGTCATTTGACCGATATCATTTCTTTAACTCTATATTATCAATTTTACACCTTTAAATTAATTTTTAGTCAAAACATTGCCCATTTTTTCATTTCTAATAAAATGGCAGCCAATTTATAATATGACATTACTTTTGCCTTATATTACACGAGCCAAACAGTTTATATCTTAAGAAATGTTAATTTATGTTTATTAACATAAATTTACTATCGCTGTTAACGCATGAAGTAAAATATAGAGTTTAAAAATTCTGAATAATATTTCTAATAAAATGGCAGCCAATTTATAATATGACATTACTTTTGCCTTATATTACACGAGCCAAAAAGTTTATATCTTAAGAAATGTTAATTTATGTTAATAACATACATTTACTATCGCTGTTAACGCATGAAGTAAAATATAAAGTTTAAAAATTCTGAAAATTTGCGTAGCGAAACGGATAAAATATTGTGAAATTGAAAATATACTGGTTTTATTTATTATGTTTGAATTTCATAGGAAATTCAGTTTAATTTTATTAAAAATATCAATGTCCCGAGAAAAATAGGGAGTTTTTCTGACGTCAAACATGAAAATCTTCGCGTGGGGTGAAAAATCAATGTAATTAAACTAACAAGGTCGACTCGGTTTTAAACTAAGACAACCTTATACACAAACCCCCTTGATTGCGGACGTCACGCGTGGAAGTCCGTACGTGACGTCAACAATCAAGGTAATTAAACAATACAAGGTCGGCTCGGTTTAAATCAAGACACACTTACTTACACACCTTGGTTGATGTCGTCACGCGTGGAAATCCGCACGTGACATCAAAACCAAGATCATTACTGTGCAAGGTTGTCTCGATTTAAACCAAGTCGACCTTATCACGCGCGGAAATCTTCACATGACGTCAAAATCAAAGTCATTACTGTATAAGGTCGACTCGGTTTAAACTGAGACAGTCTTGTGTAAGGTTGTCTTCATTTAAACGAGTGTTTTCCACTCCCAGACTAAGCATGAAGTAAAATTTCGAGTTTAGAAAAGCCCCGTGAAAATTTGTCGAGGGTCGCGCAGCGACCCGAGACAAATTTTCTGGGCTTTTCTAAACTCGAAATTTTACTTCATGCGCCACGCGTATAAAACAGTGATTTAACGAGAAATTTAAAAACACACAAAAGACATTTTTCATGTTAATCCTCACAAATAATTCGAATTATTTTTGACGATTCAAATCATTTTGTAAGTATTCGAATCCTTTTATAAATATTGAATATTGTCTAGCCGGAAGTTCTTGTCAACCACGGGCCCCGTCCGCTTTCGGGAGCACTTCCTGTCCCCGAACCGGCTAACATACTCTACTTGCAAAACTCTTAAAATCACCCAAAACCGCAACATATACATTATAATAACATAACCTTTAAATTCTATTGTCTAAAGTTGAAGCCCATCCCTGCCCAAAACACACCCCAACATTTTAATTAACGCCTATGTTAAGGGAAAAAAGACTCCTAGTTTGGTAAAGAGAAGCTAAAGTTGTTGAAACTAGTCGCAATAAAAACTTTTTTCTGGAAAGAAAAACAATCTGGCAACACTGATTCGCCTTTATGAAGTTAATGAAAGCCTAAATATATTTCTGTAAATCAGCAATGTTCTTTAAATATTTGTAATTAACGAATTGATTGCATAACTAAGGGTTTTCACTCATTTTCCGTCCATGCTGTATATATAAATTCGATTGTTCCTAATTGTTTTCATTTTTTTTTTATCATACATTGTTGGATAATGTAAAATAAGTTCTGATTTTCGATGATTTTTGTGTTTGGATTTTTTCCGCCCTTGTTACTATTGTTAATTTTATTGAAGTATTTAACATATCTCTCGGCCGTGAATTGATTTTTTTTGTCCAATTGTTTCGTCGAGTCCCGAAACGTGATGCTGTGTAATTTAATTCGAGTCTGGGGCCGAGCGGTAACGTCGCCGGGCTGTATCGCTCGGCGAGCCACAAGTTCGGGTTCGATTCCCGTGCACGGGGAGACTTTATTTGAAAAATAATGTCTCGTCGTGACCCTGGGTGTGGTATGAATGTGTGTGATTGTCCGAATGAATAGTTATTAATACAAATTGTAATAAATTACTTGATACAAAAATAAACATTGATGATGGCTAATGGGCAAGTTCCCAAGGCCAGGCAAAAGCCAAAACCAAAAAAAAAAAAAAAAAATTCGAGTCTATTTTTTGTATTATATTTTTTGTAGCGAAAATGTAGTTTTCCCTAACAAAAAGAAAAAATCCTTTTATAAATATTCGAATCCTCTTATAAATATTCGAATCCTTTCATAAAGATTCGAATCACCCACATTTGGATTCGAATACGAATCCTCTTAAAAAAATGTTACGAATCCGGATCACGAATCCAGTTGAACTAAAGTATTCGTATGCCTTCTTTTAATAATCTAAAAGGATTCGAATCCTAATTGATTCGAATCCTGCCCAGCTCTGCTTTTATTTAATTATCAATAACGAATTGATATTGATAATGAAAGTTTAAATTAAATTACACTTGGTTTGTTTCACAATTATTTTTTTTTTGTGTAATTTAATTTAAACCTTCATTATCAATATTTAAAAATGTTTCACCAAGTGATAAGTGAGAAAATTATTCAAGAAATAACGAATTGATATCGACTTTCTTCAAAAATTTAGTCTCAATAAGACTAAATTTTTGCAGAAAGTCGATATCAGTTCGTTATTGACAAGTCTCTAAATATTCATTGAAACAACTACTTCCCGAGCTAATACCCCGACAGATATTGAATTATACAATGAATATTTGAACATTTAAGTTATTATTTCACAGTTTTTCCTGAATCGCCTCCAAGTTTAATCGCCGACAAGACCTTCTACTTAATCGGGGATATCCTCAAGGCGAACTGCACGTCGCCGCCCTCTAGACCGGCGGTCAGCCTGAGTTACTTCATGAATAACATCGCGGTAAGTTTTCGAATTGAAATATTTATGCGGGCCTCCAAGTTTCGCCGTTTTTTTTTTGTTCTCTGTTTTTCCAAACGCGCTTTATCATAATAAATCAATCACGCCGCACATCGCCTCCCGGGGCTCATAAATAACGGGCGGAATTTAAACAAAAATAAAAAATACAACGAACGCCCCCCGTATAATAAATAAATTACGCAGATTTTCGGCACCCACCGCGCCAGCGAAATTCGTCAGGTGATTGACTGCCTTTCACACGTTTATATTTTTTTATATATATAAAAATACGCGTGCGAATATGTTATTCGCTTTGCGGATTTATTTGACGTTCTCGTATTACTTTTTATTTGAAGTGAATGAAAAAATGTATGCGATTGTGTATTTCTACTGTAACCATGGTTAAATTAAATGTTCAAAGTGAGGAGTACACTTTCAAAATGTTCAACTATTTGAAATAACTGTTAACTGTTGAGGCTTCTACTTCGTTATACATCATTATTAACATAAATAAGACACTTAAACTTTGTTTGTATAACTGAGGTTTTTTTATTGTGAATATAGTTTCGACAACTTTAACTTGTCATTATCAGACTACAAGTAATTTAAAAATAACAATTTAGCAGGTATATATACAGAAATTACGGTCAAGCTGGTCGTTTATTACGGGAATTTCCGGATTAGCGCGCGCTCTGTGTATTTCCAAAGACTCCAGGAGGTCCATCTTACGACCCTTTTCGGCGAAAAAAAAAAAACCTCAGTTATACAAACAAAGTTTAAGTGTCTTATTTATATTTGAAATAAACTTGTAATTTTGCACTTTTTATAAACGATTAATTAAAATAGTCCGTATATAGTTTCAGTGAATCAGTCACACAATACGGAGTATCAAGTGTTTTAATGAATTGTTCAAAATGTTCCACTACGAGTTAAGTGAGAAATTAATTCTGTATTCGGGAGGTAAATTAAACTACACCAAATTATAAGCATTTTGTAACATCGGTGTCGCCGTTCAATAATTGTAAAGCAGGAAGATCTTTTAATCGTTTATTGGTCTCACGAAATCCACTTTTTATTACATCTGGATTTTTATAATAATTTTTTTATTATTTCATTTTCATGGTTACGCCTGGCGGGCCACCGCCTATCCGATTTATCCAGCTGTGCACCACAATTTCAAGACCTTTTGTACATCTAGTATATTGAACTATCAGCTATCAAAAAATTGATTGACAAGGCTAGTAAATGTTGAAAGTTTATCTTTACTTTTATATTAATAAAACAATTTAAACACTTTCAAAATATATTGTGCATTCGCTACAATTATTTCGCCACACTGTGGATTCTTCAGGCGAAGAAATGATCATTTCTCCGCCTGAAGAAGCCACAGTGTGGCGAAACAATTGTAGCGAATGCACAATATATGAGAGTTTTATTTAACACCGAACATTTTCATTCAAAACAATTTGACACCTATTATTTTTAAGTTAAGTGTTAATTATGTTGCCTATATGACCATTACAAATTGTAGCGAATCAATCGCAGTTAATGCGTCAACTTGTTTTAAGTTTTGAATTGATCTTTATAAAAAAAACAATGATTATCTAAAGATTTACGCCATATACGCTGTAATTGGGACATGTATACTTGAAAGAAAAACTCCCTGTTTCTTTCAAGTATACATGTCCCAATTAATTACAGCGTATATGCCGTAAATCTTTAGATAATCATTGCTTTTTTTTAAAGATCAATTCAAAACATAAAATGAGTGTGTTCCAATCCCAGACTAAGCATGAAGTAAAATTTCGAGTTTAGAAAAGCCTGAAAATTTGGTATGGTCGCGTAGCGCGAAGCGCGGAGCGGCCAAACCAAATTTTCAGGCTTTTCTAAACTCGAAATTTTACTTCATGCTCCACCGATACAAAACACTGACATATTACGAAGTATAAAACACACCGCTAAGCTTTACATTGATTCAGTGTTTTGTACCGGTGGCGCATGAAGTAAAATTTCGAGTTTAGAAAAGCCTGAAAATTTGGTTTGGCCGCTCCGCGCTTCGCGCTACGCGACCAAACCAAATTTTCAGGCTTTTCTAAACTCGAAATTTTACTTCATGCTTAGCCTGGGAGTGGAAAACACTCGTTTATAACTTTGAATTGAATCTTTTTAATAAACCGAGCGTCGGAAAATGTACATCGTATGCATATATATACTTTAAAGAAAATTTCTCGTTCTAAAAATGTTCGGTATTACATAAAACTCTCTGTATATTTGAAAGTATTTAAATTGTTTTATTTATATATCAGCTATCCAATGACGTTAGGGCTGACTAGTGAGTCGTAGTTGGTCAACCCTAGTGATGTGACAAATGCAATTGACACATCTCGTATGTCCCAATGCGTCATCGCTTTGAGTTAGAAAGCGGTCCGATTTTGGGACATACGATTTATGTCAAATGTATTTGTCACATTTCGTGTGGATTTGGCGCTTATATCAGGCTAGTGTGCTCTACGTGCAGTGCTCCATCCCGTACGAGAAACTAAAATGTAAGAATTTTGCCAGAACTTGCGCTCGGGCCACCGAAAGCGTGCCCCTACTTGCATCACTAGACTGAACTCATATATTTGGATTAATTGAGTAGATAATTACAGGGTGACTCAGAAGAGATTTTAGTTTTTAACACGTTATAATAACAGCATAAAAAGTGTTGGAATAATTTTAATATTAAATTAAGAAAGTACAGAGATGCGGATTTATCATTTTTTAAAGACAATGTTGTCCAAATGTAGACCATCCTTCTCATAGCACTCCTCCAACGCTGCTCTTAAATGTTTTAATACCCGCCGACACATTTCAATAGGAATTTTGTTAATGGTCTCTCGAATGTTGTCTTTTAACTGCTCCGTAGTGGCTGGAGGATCGTTGTAGACGATACTCTTTAAATATCCCCACAAAAAGTTGTCAAGGGGAGTAAGATCTGGTGATCTTGGCGGGCAAGAGATATCCCCAAATCTCGAAATAACAGTTCCTGGAAACAATTCACGTACAGTGTCCATTGATGCTGCTGCTGTGTGTGCCGTCGCCCCATCCTGTTGAAACCAGGTCCAGTTTGGGTCATAACCAGGAACGTTTTGAAGAGCTGGAGTCAAAAATTGGTGGAGCATTGCAGTGTACCGTTGGCTTGTCACAATAACAGAGCGGCCACGGGCATCCTCAAAAAAGTAGGGACCGATTATTCCAGAAGACGACATGGCACACCAAACAGTTACCTTCTTGGAATACAATTGTTTTTGGTGCTTTTCTTCTGGGTTCTTGGGGGCCCAATACCGACAGTTTTGTTTGTTTACGTGGCCCTTCAGGTAGAAGTGAGCCTCATCACTGAATAAAATGTTGTCCAACCCTCCTTCATCCCAAAACATATTCATCATGGTCTCACAATATGTTTTTCTAATTTCGTAATCTGTAGGCTTCAGGAACTCTACCAATTGAATTTTGGATGGATGGAAGTGTAAGTCTTTGTTTAAAATCCGTTGCACACTTGAGCGATGAATATTCAGGGCCTGGCTATGTTTTCGAATTGACCGCCTTGGATTTCCAGTCGCAGCACGTCGCACAATCTCAATGTTCTCTGGCGTTCTGATGGACTTCTGTTGACCTGGGTGCTTCCGATTTGCCACGGAACCTGTTTGTTGAAATCTTTGAACCCACGATTTCACTAAATTTGTCGACGGAGCATTACGTACACGCCGAATATTGTAATGGTTGCAAAAACGTCGAATAGTACATAGGAATCGTTCGCTTTAAAGAACGCCTCTACCATAAAGGCACGTTGTTCGTTCGATCACTGCTCCATGTTTACCGACAATCCGCACGTATTCGCCGCAAATTGTCAACGCTACCCCCCCCCACAACTTTTAAAGCGGTTGCACAGGGTACGTTCGAAAACTAAAATCTACTCTTAGTCACCCTTTATAACTTTAAATGAAATACTTGAAAGTATTGAAGAAAGGTTCTAAATATTTTATTCAAAGTTAAGTCATATACTCTGGGATTTAGAACACTACTTCATAGACAACCTGATAGTTATAATTAAGATTTCTAGATAAAATAACATAAGTCACCTAAAACAGCGATTACGCTGGTGAATTAATGCAATCAACGTGCCCACCGAAACGAACGTCCAGCCTTAATTGCAGCCCTCCCGTTTTGATAAATATTCGGCGCACCCGGCGCCTCCGCCATTTATCCTCGGGGCGCGCAAGAGATACGCGAAAGAAAAGCGATGCGGCCGCATAAAAAAAAAACCGCCGAATGCCATTTGCTTAATTCCTACCAGCCATAAAAATAAATATATCTGTATAAATCCGCCGTCGGGAGATATATGGGGTGGTTCGAATTTATGTCATTCGCCACTTGTTTCGTTACAATAAGAGAAATTTATCGTGCCGTAAATATCGGGAGCGATAAATTATTCCCGTTCGGGGGCTGGGGGAAAAGAGGGTGTGTATCGCTTTCACACATACAGAGATATTTACGGGGAACGTATGTCGGCCGCCGCCATAAAAACCTAGTTAATTCTATTGTGTGCTGATGGGAGTTGATAAAGACTCCAGTGGGAGGAGGTTTTTGTATTCGTGCGGGAATTAATACAAGTGCTTTTAGCGATACCAATTGAATTTCTTTTTCAATACAAGAATATTGCTCTACTGTTTCAAATTTGATAATACATAGATTTTTTATTATATGAGCCGTTTTCTTTAGTGTAAGTCCATTTTTGACAATAATTGCAAATAGTATATTCTCACCTATAACTACATCTACAGCAAACATCTAGGAAAAACAATAGAACGCAAGGCCATAGCCCTACAGCAAGAAATATAGTTAGAAATGTAATGATCAGGCCAGCTAGTTCAAATCGCCAAAACCGAGATCATACGGCCCGGAATTGGTCTTTCAAAATCTACATCGTTGTCCGGGCTTTTTGAGAAGTTGCTCCATCCTGCTAGAACTAACAATTCTTGAGACCCAATTCAGCAACTTGCCGCACAAAAAACTCGTTTAACATCTGTCCGATATGTTCAAACAAATTTTTTGTATGTAAAAGCGGCCCTGCGAGAGCAAAAACAATATTTTTACCATTAACCCCCCCCCCCAATTTTTTTTTCTGGCTACGGCCTTGAGGAAATGAAATCAGCCAATTACTTCCTGAGCAAGAAGCATTTACCTGATTCTCAGAGAAACTTTATTATATTTTTAATATATTCAAATAATTTGAGGCCGTAATTAAATCATATATCCTTTATTTTATTTTAATCTTGTGATGAATTGTCAATAACCAAGTGTGTTCTTTACCTTCATATTAAATCAGAGTTTAACACGCCTGGCGCATGAAGTAAATATTTCGAGTTTAGAAAAGCCTGAAAATTTGGTTTGATCGCTCCGCGCTTCGCGCTACGCGACCAAACCAAATTTTCAGGCTTTTCTAAACTCGAAATATTTACTTCATGCTTAATCAAGGATTGGAAAACCCTCTTTAGAAAACTATTAAAACCTTTAATAACAACATCGAATCCTTACAAAAAATAAACAATAAGATATTAAAACCTTTAATAACAACATCGAATCCTTACAAAAAATAAACAATAAGATAATTAAGGAAACTCTTTTTCATAGATACAAATAATTTGAGGCGGTAATCAAAACATATATCCTTATTTTATTTTAATCTTGTGATGAATTGTCAATAACCAAGTATGTTTTTTTACCTTCATATTAAATCAGAGTTTAACACGCCTGGCGCATGAAGTAAATATTTCGAGTTTAGAAAAGCCTGAAAATTTGGTTTGGTCGCTCCGCGCTTCGCGCTACGCAACCAAACCAAATTTTCAGGCTTTTCTAAACTCGAAATATTTACTTCATGCTTAATCAAGGATTGGAAAACCCTCTTTAGGAAACTATTAAAACCTTTAATAACAACATCAAATTCTTACAAAAACTAAACAATAAGATAATTAAGGAAACTCTTAAAGATTATGCAAATAACTACAGTTTGTGTTTGTTTCCCATTTTCATTAAAATGCTAGTGTTGTCATTAAAGGTTTTACTAGTAGCCGAACAAGTATTTTCCACTCCCAGATTAAGCATAAAGTAAAATTTCGAGTTTAGAAAAGCCTGAAAATTTGGTTTGGTCGCTCCGCTTCGCGGAGCGACCAAACCAAATTTACAGGCTTTTCTAAACTCGAAATTTTACTTTATGCGCCACGCGTATAAAACGCTGATTTTCAGTCAAGTTTAAAATATTCTATGAAGGCTGGTAATTTTTTTAATTTAAGTATTCAAATACAAATTTAAATAAATTATTCGAATATTTAAATATAAATAACACGTTTGACTATTTTAATATTCAAATATTTAAATATTTAAATATTTGAATATTAAATATGTTCTTAAATATATATTTATATATTCGAATCATTCAGTTAAATATTTGGCCACATCGAAAGAGAAAAAATAATAATTGAAATAGTCGAATATTTCCATCAATAGATTATTCGCATATTTGAATTTTTTAATATCTAAATATTGGAATATTTGATTTAAGTATTAAAATATTTATTTAAAAACGAATAAATATTTTAATACTTAAATCAAATATTCCAATATTTGCATATTCAAAAATACAAATATGCGTATAATCTATTGATGGAAATATTCGACTATATAAATTATTATTTTTTTTTTTTCGATGTGGCCCAAATTCACAGAGCTTTTGCTTCCATCCATTGGCGGAAGCGACACCGTTGTGAGTGCGATTACTCGATTTACAGATAACAAAGAATGTCGGATGTCAATATTATTTATTTTCCGAAAAATACAGCTACATTTTCATACAAGATCATTTATATCGGTGTGGCGTGTTCACCACAAAAAAATCGCAAAGTCGCCGAAAATGTTCTCCCACTTTTCGAGCGCTCTCTTTGCGAGTGTCGTGATCTGAAACTATTTCTTCTATGTGGCCCAAATTTTCTTTTACCGAAGAATACAGCTACAATTTTATACAAGATCATCCATATCGGTGTAGTGTGTACACCACAAAACAATCGCAAGGTCGCCGAAAATTTTCTCCCACTTTGCGAGCTCTGTCTTTGTGAGTATCGTGATCGAACACTATTCTTTCGATGTGACCCAAACTCACACAGCTTGTGCTCCCATTCATTACCTACATTTTGGTATAATATGAAGTCATTTGGCGATTTTCGGATTTTCAGCGAAATTTGACTTTTTTCCATACATACCCCTTTCGGTATTTTCAAATTTCGCCGAAAATCCGAAAATCGCCAAATGACTTCGTATTACACCAAAATGTAGCTAATGAATGAGAGTATTTGTTTAATGTGGCCCAAATTCGCACAGCTTGAGTTTGGGCCACATTAAACAAATAGTTTTCGATCACGATACTCGCAAAGACAGCGCTCGCAAAGTGGGAGAATATTTTCGGCGACTTTGCAATTTTATTTTGGTGAACACGCTACACCGATATGGATGATCTTGTATCAAAATGTAGCTGTATTTTTAGGAAATAGAATGCTTCCAACATATGACATTCTACGTTATCTATAAATTGAGTAATCGCACTCACAACGGTGTCGCTTCCGTCAGCGTCGATCGGCGCATCTCCCTTAAACCGTTCCCATAAGGTGCCATATTAATTTTTCATGGCGACTCAACTGGCCTGAAATGTTAGAAAATGATTTCTTCTCGGAAAAATCAATAGTCTACATCCTTTCTACCATCAAAAAGCGCCTTCATGAATTTTTTCAGATTTTTTGGGGAGATAAAATTTTTCACCGAAATTTAAAATATTGGAAGGAAAAAAAGTGAAATTTTGACGAAAATCTGAAAATCGACAAATGACTTCATATTACACCAAAATGTAGCTAATGAATGGGAGTATAAACTGTGTGAATTTGGTCTAGATCTAAACAATAGTTTTCGATCACGACGTTCGCAAAGAAGGCGCTCGCAAAGTGGGCAAATTTTTTTGCAGACTTCGCGATTTTTTTGCGACAAACACACTGCGCCCTTTTGGTTGATCTTATAAAAAAATATAGCTGTATCCTTCAGAAATCCAATGCTTTCAGTCCCGATATTTTACGTCATCTTTGAACCGAGTAATCGCACTCAGAACAGGATCGCGTCAGCCAGCTTCGATCGGCACGCCTCTTTTAAACCGTTCCTATAAGGCGTCATGTAAAATTTTCAGGGCCACTCAAGTGGCACAAAATACTAGAAAATTATTTTTTCTGGGAAAAAATAATAATCTACGTCTTTTCTACCATCATAGAGCCTTTATGAATTTTTTCAAATTTTTTGGCTAGAAAAATATTACACCGAAATTTTAAGAAATTACAAGGAAAAACGTAAAATTTTGACGATAATCAGAAAAACGACAAATTACTTCGTATTATACTAAAATGTAGCAAATGAATGGGAGCATAAGCTGTGTAAATTTAGGCCACATCTAAACAATAGTTTTCGATCACGGCGTTCGCAAAGTGGGCGCTAGCAAAGCGGGCAAAAATGTTTGCAGACTTTGCAATTTTTTTGTGGCAAACACACCTTACTGTTATAGTTAGTTTTGTACAAAAATGTAGCTGTATCTTTTGTTAATGAAATGCTTTTAGTCCTAATATTCTAGATTATCTGTGAACCGAGAAATCGCACTCAGAAGGAGGTCGCGTCCGGCAGCATCAATCGGCACGCCTCTCTTAAGCCGTTCCTATAAGGCGCCATGTTACATTTTCAGGGCCACTCAAGTGGCCCTGAAAATACTAGAAAATGATTTTTTATCAGAAAAAATAATAGTCTACGTCTTTTTTACCATCATAAAGAGCCTTCATGAATTTTATTAAATTTTTTGGCTAGAAAAATATTTAACCGACATTTTAAAATATTACAAGGAAAAAAGTAAAATTTTGACGAAAATCAGAAAATCGACAAATGACTTCGTATTATACTAAAATGTAGCTAATAAATAGTTTCCGATCACGGGGTTCGCAAAGTGGGCGCTCGCAAAGCGGGCAAAAATGTTTGCAGACTTTGCGATTTTTTTCTGGCAAACACACTTTACCCTTATGGTTAATCTTGAACTAAAACATAGCTGTATCCTTTATAAATCCAATGCTTTTAGTCTTGATATTCTATGTTATCTGTGAACCGAGAAATCGCACTCAGAATGAGATCGCGTCCGGCAGCGTCAATCGGCACGCCTCTCTTAAACTGTTCCTATAAGGCGCCATGTTAAATTTTCAGGGCCACTCAAGTGGCCCAAAATACTAGAAACTATTTTTTCCTCGGACAAAATATTATTCTACGTCCTTTCTTCTATCATAAAGAGCCTTCATGATTTTTTTCAGATTTTTTTGGCTAGAAAAAATGTTTCACCAAAATTATAAAATATGCAAGGAAAAAAGTCAAATTTTGACGAAAATCCGTAAATCGACAAATGACTTCGTATCAACCCAAAATGTAGCTAATGAATGGGAGCATAAGCTGTGTGAATTTGGGCCATATCTAAAAGATAGTTTCCGATCACGGTGTTCGCAAAGTGGACGCTCGCAAAGCAGGCAAAAATGTTTTGAGACTTTGCAATTTTTTTGTGGCAAACACACTTTACCCCTATAGTTGATCTTGAACGAAAATATAGCTGTATCCTCTATCAATCCAATGCTTTTAGTCCCGACATTCTACCTAATCTGTGAACCGAGTAATCGCACTCAGAACGGGGTCGTGTTCGCCAGCGTCAATCGGCACGTCTCTCTTTAACCGTTCCTATAAGGCGCCATGTTAAATTTTCGGGGCCACTCAAGTAACCCAAAATAGTGGAAAATAATTTCTCCTCGAGACAATTAATAGTCTACGTCGTTTCTAACATCATAAAGAGCCTTTGTAAATTTTTTCAGATTTTTTGGCCAGAAAAATTTTTCACCGAAATTTTAAAATATTGGAAGGAAAAAAGTCAAATTTTGACAAAAATCCGAAAATCAACAATTGACTTCATATTATACTAAAACGTAGCTAATGAATAGGAGCATAAGCTTTGTGAATTTGGGCCACATTTAAAAAACAGTTTCCGATCACGACGTTCGCAAAGTGGGCGCTCGCAAAGTGAGCAAACATTTTTGCAGACTTTGCGATTAATTTTTTGCAAACACACATCACCCTTGTAGATGATCTTGTACGAACATGTAGCTGTATCCTTTAGGAATCTAATGCTTCCAGTCCCGACATTTTATATTATCTGTGATCCGAGTAATCGCACTCAGAACGGAGTTGCGTCAGCCAACGTCAATTAGCACGCCTCTCTTAAGCCGTTCCTATAAGGCGCCATGTTAAATTTTCGGGGCCACTCAAGTGACCCAAAATAGTGGAAAATAATTTCTTTTCGGGAGAATTAATAGTTTTCGTCGTTTCCACCATTATAAAGAACCTTTGTGAATTTTTTCAGATTTTTTGGCCAGAAAAATTTCTCACTGAAAATTTAAAATATTGAAAGGAAAAAAGTCAAATTTTGAAGAAAATCTGAAAAGCGACAAATGACTTCGTATTACACTAAAATGAAGCTAACGAATGGGAGCATAAGCTGTGTAAATCGGGGCCACATCTAAAAAATAGTTTTCGATCATGACGTTTGCAAAGTGGGCGCTCGCAAAGCGGGCAAAACTGTTTGCAGACTTTGCAATTTTTTTGTGGCAAACACAAATTACTGGTATGGTTGATCTTATACGAAAATGTAGCTGTATTCTTTATAAATCCAATGCTTTGAGCCCCGATATTTTACGTCATCTGTAAACCGAGTAATCGCACTCAAAACGGGATCGCGCCCGCTAGCGTCAATCGGCACGCCTCTGTTAAACCGTTCCTATAAGGCGCCATGTTAACTTTTTGGGGCCACTCAAGTGGCCCAAAATAGTGGAAATTGATTTCTTTTTGGGAGAATTAATAGTCTACGTCCTTTTTAACATCACAAAAAGTATTCATGATTTTTTTCAAATTATTTAGCCAGAAAAACATTTTCACCAAAATTTTATATATTGCAAGGAAAAAAGTCAAATTTTAACAGAAATCCGAAAATCGACAAATGACTTCGTATTTTACAAAAGTGTAGCTAATGAATGGAAGTATTAGCTGTGTGAATTTGGGCCACATCTAAAAAATATTTTCCGATCACGGTGTTCGCAAAGTGAGCGCTCCCAAAATGGGCAAACATTTTTGCAGACTTTGCAATTTTTTTGTGGCAAACACATCTCATCCTTATAGATGATCTTACACGAAAATGTAGCTGTATCCTTTAGAAATCCAATGCTTCTAGCCCCGATATTTTACCTCATCTGTAAATCGAGTAATCGCACTCAGAACGGGGTCGCATCCGCCAGCCTCGATCGGAACGCCTTTCTTAAACCGTTCCTCGCTCAAGTGGTTCAAAATAGTGTAAAATTATTTTTTCTCGGGAAAACGAATAATTTGTAATCTCAATCTTTGTTTAATTAAGAGGTTAATTGGCTGAAGATATGTTGGATAAGAGTTTTAAAAAAGAAACCATATTCAATGCTGTGTCAAACCCAAGATTTAACTCCTCATTTTTATTCAATGAAGTTTTATTGAATAAAAATGAGGAGTTTAATCTAGGGTTTGATTTATTCTCCAGACAAGACCACGAAAAACTCAAAGATATAATGGGTCTATTACCTTATTTTTCTCCAATCCATCGTGACTATTTTCAAAATCTGAAAATGAAAAAAATTAAAATGTTATTATAAAGTTGTAATTAAAGTAATTTAAATGGCTTTACCTAAAGAAATATTGTAATAAAACCTTTATGTTTTGTTTTTTTTGTTATATTAAAAATTTCATTGAAAAAATTGGTTTGATTTAATTAAAATTCTGTATTTAATATTTCATAAATGTATAATTTTCACATTTTGTTGACATTGAAAATAGTTTAAGTCAATTTGAGGTCAATTTCATAAAAAAAATTGGTTTGATTCAATTAAAATCCTATATCTAGTGCAGAATACTGAAGTCAAATTCCATTTTGAAATCCTGTTTTTAATATCTCATAAATTTATGATTTTCACGTTTTGTTGACATTGAAAGTAGAAATTTCTTTTAACCAATGTTTAAAAAACGATTACATTATTTATTTATTTTTTGATTTATTTTTTACCCAACAGATAATACATCTAATAAAAGGGTAACATCAGTAAAACAAAAAATAACACACAACAATTTGTACATATTAGATGACAATATAAACACATGAATTTTAAAAATTACAAATTACAAGTAGCCGCAGTTATGTAATGAAACATTCGTTAATATGTTTGATAAAATCACTAAGCGAATCACCAAAAATATCGGCGTTATATTGTACACTGTGATATGACTTGTATAATTTATATTATAAACTTGAATCAATTTATTATTTAAAGAACAAACATTGAACATATTAACAAAAACCAATATTTTTTTAAACATTTAAATGCAAACTCTTAAATATCTTCATATAATATAAAATAGACTTACACCACTTGTAAAGAGAACGGCTTATATATATTTGCATCTGTTCAAGCCACAAATAAATCATTGAATAAAGTGTTTAATGTAAGACTTTATATGTTATTTTCCTTGTTACAGGTTTGTGAAAAATGTGAAACAAAAAAACACGCTGCCGAGAACGACCTGTTCTGGAGCGAGTTGACTTTGGAACTGCCGCTGTTTCCGTCGCACTTCAACGGAAACAGGCTGTCCCTGCGATGCGTGGCTCAAATCGCAGGCATCTACCAACAGGGTACGGAGCTCAAACTGGACGATACTAAAGATCCCGTCCCCGAAAGAGGTACAAATATTTATCCATTTTTTTTAAACTAAACTGTTGAAGATATTTTAAATTACATTATTAAACTTAACATTTTATTACAATAAAATATCACAACTGTGTGTGCATTAATGTGATGTTTAAAAACAGGCAATTTTTCTTTCATACACTGTAAATTTTACGACATTCGTTGCTTTTTTAAAAGATTTCAATTTCTATCTTTAAACGAGGGTTTTCCACTCCCAGACTAAGCATGAAGTAAAATTTCGAGTTTAGAAAAGCCTAAGAATTTGGATTGGCCGCGTAGCGAAGCGGAGCGGCCAATCCAAATTAGGCTTTTCTAAACTCGAAATTTTACTTCATGCGCCACGCGTATAAAACACTGAAATATCGTAAAGTTTAAAATATACGGCTTTAGCAATCTAATATGTAGATGTTAATAAAACGTAAGTCAAATTCTGCGCTAAAGAAATTGTTTAAAAAAGTGATTATAGGCAACCCAATAACTCTAACGTATATTAGGTTGCCTGTAATCGTTGTTGTATGTGTGTGCTTTTGAACTTCACTGTAAATTAGTGTTTTTGAGCGTGGCGCATGAAGTAAAATTTCGAGATTAGAAAAGCCTAATTATGTTTCACCAAGTGCCAGATGAGAAATTAATTTAAGAAATTATTGAAATAAGTAAATGAATTATGTTTGTAATTCATTTACTTATTTCAGCTTGCGATGTGCAAGCTAACATTTATTGTAAAAATACTTGATATACAATTTTACAGCAATACGTGCATAATAAAATGGTCGAATATAAAAGATATTGCGCCGCACCTTTCGAAATTAAATACAATGTAATATGCAGTTTGTAAAATCCGGTGAGCGCGCGGCGCCGTGAATTTATATCGGCACCTGAAAAATCTGTTCATGAAACGGCGCACTTAATGCTACTGATTACAGGAGCTTACACTTGAAATACGAGCCAGGCGTATTTCTTGCGTTACATACATACATGTCGGGCCGTAATGGCCCGACTATTACTGTAGTCATTTATTACCGGCTCTGCCCATATATCTGGATGCACTATTTTATTACGCCACAATAAAATCCCAACCCGATGTTGTTACAAATAACGCTCCTCGTGCTCAAGATAATTCCTTTTTTTAAACTCTGATGATGATACTCGTGAGGGATTTGAGATAAATATAAATTGTAATATGTTGCTGACACAAAAACAAAGAGAGTGTATTGTAAAACAGAGGGAAAACCGTATATCTCATGCACTGATAACTATAAGAAAACCAAAGAAGCGTGTGTACTTAAAACTTTAGGGAATACATTACTACCATTTTTATAGTTTTGGTTAATTGCCAAATTATTTTTCTTTCGGATTCTCCTAAATTGAAACATCTACTTATAATGCTTGTTTCCATTAAGTCTGCAAATTATTATTAATCTAAAGAACTAAAACAGTGCGATCGTTTAAATTATGATTAAGAGTAGGCGGTATTTTTTTGTGTAGTTGCCCTGAATGTTAAATAAATGGTGGAATAAATTTAAGGTTATGGTAAACTATGTGTTAACAGTCAGTAGTGCCAATCTTATTTGAAACGCAAAGCCTACCCTAAATCATGTTACATTTCTTGCTCTCTGCCTTTCCTATCCGGTGTAGATAGGACCCAAAGCTGCCATGTCCTGTTAATAACTGGGTCAAATGGTGTGTTACCAGCCCGTGCCTCTTCTCCACCCATGGTTTGATGTCCGGTATTAGCGCCTTAAGCCACCCTTCCCCGGTTGCCCACCTTTCCTGTTATTCGTGCATTGTTTTGTTTTGTGCCGATTCCCTGGCCTTAGTTCGGTATATCTTTTTTTTAATTATTTTATAGAGCGGATTGGGAAATCTGCTGACAAACAAAGGCCTTTGATCTTGTTAGGCCATTAGTGTTGGGTTTGGGTACCGATTAAACCCTTCCTCCTCTATTCCCTGGTATCGCTATCTCGGCATTTCTTCAGGGGTCTTCTTCTAATTACTCCCTTTTCAACCTTCAGGTTGCACCGTTCTCACCCGTTCCTCGGAGTATTTTCTGGGCATAACACAGGTCGCGAATGCGCTCATAGCGTCTCAAGCCTCCTCGCTCTCCAGGATTTTCTCCACCACCGCTTCTCGTCCAGCCTTCCAATTTCACTCTCAAGGACTAGTCTCTCCGGCTGCCATTCCGGACATATGATCATGGTGTGCCTGGCCGTGTCTTCTCTGTTCCAGCAGTAATCACATTTCTTGCTCCCTGCCTTCCCTATCCGGTGTAGATAGGACCCAAAGCTGCCATGTCCTGTTAATAACTGGGTCAGATAGTGTGTCACCAGCCCGTGCCTCTTCTTCAGCCATGGTTTGATATCCGGCATTAGCGTTCTAAGCCACCCTTCCTCGGTTGCCCACCTTTCTTGCCATTTGTGCATTGTTTTGTTTCGTGCCGATTCCCTGGCCTGTCGCCCTTCCCTCCCAGAACGCTTCTGCACGCTCCTTTAAGTACAGGTTTCCAGGTATTGTTGACGTCAACAACTCTGCGGCCTTGGTAGACACCTTTCTATACACCCGGATGGTACGTAAGGCCCCCACTCTGAGCGCTGATCTTGCTTTATTCCGGTTTCTAGCGGCTGTCATGGCTGTTTCTGCCCATACCGGTGCAGCGTAGGCCAGCTTCGCTCTTGTTACTGTTGCCAGTAGTCGCCGTCTACCTTTGCTGGGCTCTCACACGTTCGGTATGATCCGCCCCACTGCGGTGTCTGTCCTAATGGCTGCCTTCGCAGCCTCCATGCAGTGTTTACTTAGCCGCGGATTAGCTTCCAACCATACGCCTAGATACTTCACGCTCTTGGTGATTGCGACCTCGCTGTCCCCCACCCACAGCATTTATTCTAGGTTTTCCCCGCTCTTCTAGTTGACAACCAGACTGCCATGGTCTTATGTACCCTAAGCCCATTATCCTTCATCCAGCCAATGATCTTGTTCGTCGCGTCGTAGGCTATATGGTGAACCGTGTCCATTTACCTGTGCCTAACGCTTACTGTGAGGTCGTCCCCGAACCCACCGCGGTGTAGCACTAAACGGCAGTTGCAGGCCCAGCACTCCGTCGTAGACTAGGTTCCAGAGTGTTGGGCTAAGCACCGATCCTTGTGGGACCCCCTGGTCTACCTCCCTGCTTTCGCTCCTACCTCTCGCCTCGTAGGTGATTGCCCTGTGTTCTAGGCACGACCTAATCATTCTCGCCATCCCACCACTAAGTCGATAGGCGGACCACCCTGTTTGCCACTTATCATGGCAGTGTATTAAAGGCATTTTGGATGTCGTGGCAAACCTCCTTAGAGGACCATCGTTTGCCCCCCGTGCGATATCCTTGACTACTGCAATAGCTTCAACGGTGGATTTCCCCTTAGTGAAGCCATATTAGTGAGGGTAAAAACCTCCTCCAGCTTCGATCTCCTCGGCGACCCTGGTTGTCAACAGGTTCTCTAGTATTTTTCTTAACCCGTCCAGAAGACAAATTGGTCTATACGCACCTGGGGTGACTGATGCCTTGTTTCCTTTAGGAATTAGTGCTAGGCGGGCTTTTTTCCATATCCTAAAGAAAACTAAATCCTGCAGGCCCTTGTTGTAGACGCCGGTGAAAAGGTCTGGGTTCGCCTCGACCGCTCCCCTGATTGCCTCGGTAGGCAGCCCGTCAGGCCCAGGAGCCTTCTTACATAAGAGATTTTTAGCGGCCTCAAGCACTTCCTCTGTTGTAAATGGCTCAGCCTTATTAACCGCTGGGGGAGTTAATTTGATGTTTAATTCGCCGTTCCTTAGTGGGAAGAGCGCATCTACCACGGCCTTGGTACCTCCGGGTACCATCGCTTCAGGGTTAGGCGTTCTCTTTCTTAGTTTCCTATTTTATATGGTTTCCCCCAGGGGTCGGTTTCTACCTCCTCGCAGAGCTCTTTCCACTTTGCGTCTTTGCTTCTAGCTATAGCGTCCTTCAGTGATTTTTTGGGACATTTAAGGATCCCTGACATCTCCTCCTTTTACGTCCCCGCTACCTCTGGTCCTGATTAGCGCTCGACGTGACTTTAGTGCCGCTAGTCTAGCAGCCGCCACTTCTGCGTTCCACCAGTACAAGCCCTTTTTACCCTTACCCGTCCTCCTCGGCATCGCTATTTTGCTTGCTTTGGTCACCCTATCTACCAAAGAAACAGCCTGCTCATCCGCTAGTTTTCTGGTGCCAGTTAGAGCTCTTCCGAGTTTGTTCGTATTCAGCCGACTGACGTTCCACCGGGCTTCCGTTGCGACGTTGTTAAGTAAGCCACTGTACCTCATCTCAAACGTGATAAAGCCGTGGTCGCTTAGTGAGACCGTATCGAGGACCTGCTAGTTCGTACCTAGGTAGAGTTCATCGACGGCTGTAATGTCGATCCATGATTTCGTCGCCCCTCTAGTGAATGTGGGTTTAAGGCCTATGTTCGCAATGGTCAGCTCCGTCATCGCTAGTATCTCTACCACTTCCCGCCCTCTTCTATCTGTGGCCACCGGTCTAAGTCCAACAGACTTGGTGTGCTCAAGTTTTTACCTTTCGGTGTATACTTTTCGAGCGTCCGTCTAAGAACCGGTGGATCACTGCCATATCTGCAAACCACTGCCCGCCAACCCACGTGTGGACCGGAGGGGCGAGTAGGCACCCCTGAGCTTTTCAAGGCCCACCTCCGTCTCCTCATTTAGCGGCGACAAGCACCTGGGCTGAGTCAACCCCGCCGTATGTAAGTTAGCCCTATCCAAGATAGGAACACAGAGGCTACCTCAAGAAGGTCTATAGCTCCGACTTGGACAATCGTCCCCTTCAAACATCCATCGTCCGAAGACTCAGGTCTGCCCCAGACGCCTCCTATTTAGGTGATATGCTGGACCTCCGGTCCAAGTCTAACAGCTCGACTTTGCATTAAAATCCCTGGTGACCATTTTTAGTTGCTACTGCTCACCGACCGTCACCTTCAATAAGTATAGGGCGTGGTTAACGCGACTGGAGGAGGAAGTTTACAGATATCGGGGGGCAATGTCTGTGAAATTTCTCCTCCAGTCGCGTTAATCACGCCTTATGCTCATCGAAGGTAACGTTCGGTGAGCAGTAGCAACTAAAATAGACTATTTCGCCCACCCTTACCCACAAGGTTCCTTTCGCCCGTTGCCTTCTTTCCTGCCACTTCGCCTAGGATAATTGCCACGTCGCCCCCAACTTCATTCCTGTATCCGGCATCACCTATTCTTGCACTGTTCGGCTCGGATATTAGCGCGATTTCGGCCTCCTTCGCTACCATGTATTGGTGTAGTAGATCGTGAGCCGCTTTACACCTATTTAGGTTGGTTTGTATCACCCGCCAGTAGTTCTTGGGCCTCCTTAAAGGCTCGACGACCCTTGCTCGACAACCATTGCTCGACAACCCTTACTCGACAACCCTTGCTCGACAACCCTTGCTCCTGCACGGTATATCTACTTTATTCTGTTTGAACATGATATAGGTGTTTAATTGAATTCAATTGGTTTGTTTTACTAAAATTTTAGTAAAACAAACCAAGTGAATTCAATTAAACGCCTATATTTAGTAGAAATGTTTTACCAAGTGAATAATGAGAAACAAGTTAATAATATTGAACATAATGCTGAATACCCAAATATACGATTCTATCTAAAAAAATACATACCTAATTAATTATTTACTCAATGAGATAAGAATGAACTCTTATCGACAAACCGAGCGAACTCAAACAGATCGTAATGCGTGTGCACAATTATACACACCTAGAAATTCTCCCAGGTGGTAATTAATCAACATTAAATTAATTCAGCGCATTAATTAATTACCGGAGGGGCGCATCTATGCGTCTATACATCTATATGTCTAAACATGACGATCGATGTTGCGGCAAAATTAATAGCCGCAATAACCAAACAACAAAATAAAAACAAATATAATACCTTAAGGTGCAAGATGCGGGATTTTGACCCCAGATAATCCAATCAATTATAGGAATAACGTTCATTTCACGCCGAGCCCGATGGCTATTGGAATCAACTGTGTGAGGGGGATACAGAATTATTGGATTAATTCCGTTTGAATTAACTTTTTCTTGCACATACAAAAAAAATTGATTGATTCATAGTACAGGGAATTTTTATATAAGTATACATATCGCTGGTGATTTTACTGGTAATTTATTATTATTCTAAAGCGTATATTATGAACTTCACTATCAGTGTTTTATACGCGTGGCGCATGAAGTAAAATTTCGAGTTTAGAAAAGCCCCGTGAAAATTTGTCTCGGGTCGCTGCGCGACCCTCGACAAATTTTCTACGCGGGGCTTTTCTAAACTCGAAATTTTACTTCATGCCTAGTCTGGGAGTGGAAAACACTTGTTTAAAGCTTTAAATTAAATTTAAAAAAAAACAGGGAATATCCGCAAGTGTTGTATCAATTCCATGGTATGTCATTATTTTTATAAAAGCACATTACTTTTTCTTAAATATTTTAGCTGGAAATTTTCTGACATTCGTTGATTTTTAAAAGAGTTCAAGTTAAAGCTTTAAACGAGGGTTTTCCACTCCCAGATTAAGCATGAAGTAAAATTTCGAGTTTAGAAAAGCCCCGTGAAAATTTGTCGAGGGTCGCGCAGCGACCCGAGACAAATTTTCTGGGCTTTTCTAAACTCGAAATTTTACTTCATGCGCCACGCGTATAAAACACTGATTTCAAGTGAAGTTTAAAAATACATAAATTTCACAGTATTTTAGTGTTTTATACGCGTGGCGCATGAAGTAAAATTTGGAGTTTAGAAAAGCCCCGTGAAAATTTGTCTCGGGTCGCTGCGCGACCCTCGACAAATTTTCTACGCGGGGCTTTTCTAAACTCGAAATTTTACTTCATGCTTAGTCTGGGAGTGGAAACACTCTTTGAAACGCTATTACAAAATCAAGTTTGTAACTCACCCAAACAACCACATAATTCTTGTGTTAATGCTATTTTTCTCTTTTTTTTCACAGTGACATCGCCAAATAAAGCCGCGACACCGACAACAATCAAAATCTGGAGGTGCCCTTTAGGAATATTTTTATACCTAGTCCTGATTTTCAGGTAAGCCTCCTGAAAACAAGCCAAAGAACAAACAAACAAACCGGCGGAATAAGAAATGTACACACACATGGAAAAAAAAAGAAAATATATATGAGACTGTTTCATTAATGTTTTATGTTAAAATAAACGATGTGTATAAAACTTAAATAAAAAAAAAATAATATTTGTGATGATGAAGAACTCGACAAAAAATAAAAATCAAAGCTGCGCTGCAACCCGGATGATTTAACGGCGGGGATAAGGGGTGAATTTCCTAGTCGCGTTCAATTATTTTTTTTTTTGTTAGGGGAGAAAAATCAAAACAAAGTAAAACATGGAGTATAAGAAAAACATTGTAATAAGTAATTTTAAAAAGAAAAAAATACCGTAATATTGTAACAGAGGAAATAAAAAACGTTATTTTTAGTGAGTTGCCGCAAAACATTTTTGGAATATATGAGACGTTTAAATAAATATTTGTTTTTGGAATGGTTTTATTTATTATTGTTCTCCTTCAATTAAACATCCCTTAATTTTTTTTAGAGTGATTTAAATTGAAATTTTATTGATCGATTTCTACCTCAAATATACTGCTTATATACAGTGATTTCTTGTTTAAAGTAAACATTAAAATTTATTATTTTAAATTGCTCCAATTTTACAAACACTAGACGAATTATTTTTGGATAAAATTGACAAACTAAGGAGCTAATTAAATTAGTGTAAAAATTAACACTTTTAGTGAATAACACACTTGGTAAAGATTTCATTGTTTACTGATTGACACTGCAACAATTGTTTCGCCACACAGTGGCTTCATCACATAGATGAATGATCATCATTCATCTGCCTAATGAAGCCACTGTGTAGCGAAACAATTGTACCAGTGTCAATCAATAAACAGTGAAATCTTAGCCAAGTGTGTTATTTACTAAAAGTGTTGATATTGAATTTCACCAAGTAACAGCTTCAACTAATAAATGAGTGTACAAATTGTTGCTTTATTAAATTTTACAGTAATTATCGAGACAAAAATGTCAACAAGAAAGTAACAGGTAAGTAAATTTCACAATAAAACACCTTTCACTTTGATTGTATAACACATTTTATTGAATGTGACTGCAGTTGTACTTGTTTGATAATGACAAGCTAAATTTGTCGAAACTGCAGTTACATTCAATAAAAAGTGTTATACAAATAAAGTAAAAGGTGTTTTATTGTGAAATTAACATGTCTAACAAAGTAGAAGCCTTCACAATACAGAATTTAGGTAAGTAAATGTTATTTTATTGCTAATGTAATAATTCTACCAGTGGCGTATTCAGCTCTTGGTTGTAAGGGAGGCACTAACAAAAAGTGTCTATTAATCGAGAGAAAAAGCTCAATCTTATAAAAATAATCTTAAAAATAATAGAAATTGCCGGGCCTAGGGCAGGCAGTACCCCCAGTACCTGTCTAAATAAGCGCCAAGATTTGACCCTAGGTATTATACAAATCTATCATTAGTATTATTTTTATTCAATAAATCATACTATCCTATAATATGTATTAACTGTTCACGAACTTACATGTATCTTTCCTTTTCTTATTTATTCAAATTTTTGTTCTGTAATTGGGTTTATCCTGTTGGACAATAAAGTTGTTATTATTATTATTATTAAAACTTAAAACGAGTGTTTTCCACTCCTAGACTAAGCATGAAGTAAAATTTCGAGTTTAGAAAAGCCCCGTGAAAATTTGTCGAGGGTCGCGCAGCGACCCGAGACAAATTTTCTGGGCTTTTCTAAACTCGAAATTTTACTTTATGCGCCACGCGTGTTAAACACTAAAAGCACTGAAATATTGTGAACCAGTAAACTTCGATTCAAATCAGTGTCTTATACGCGTGGCGCATGAAGTAAAATTTCGAGTTTAGAAAAGCCTGAAAATTTGGTTTGGCCGCTCCGCGCTTCGCGCTACGCGACCAAACCAAATTTTCAGGCTTTTCTAAACTCGAAATTTTACTTCATGCTTAACCTGGGAGTGGAAAGCACTCGTTTAAACTTTAAAGTGACCTCTTTTAAGGAAACAACGAATATTTAAAAATTTATGTATACTCAAAAGAAAAAAATCACAAGAAATTATAATTTAAAGCTCTTCTAAAAGAAATAATACTAATATACTCGCAACTTAAACAGTATGACATTGTCATATAAGGTCAAAACTTGATACAACTAGGAAACATCGTTGCAGATACAACTGTCGGCATACTCTTTAAAAAAATTGAGCTACACATTCCACATCAATGAGTCATAGATATTTTTCCCGAATTCCGCTATATGTAAAATATTACAAAGTGGTACCTACTTAAAATAACTATTATGTTTAGTGCTATGCATAAAACTAAATCAAGCGCAATAATGCTGTTTTAAATTTTTAGTATTACGAATCAAAGAGATTTAGAATCATTTTTTCGATCCTATATATTCTCCAATTTCGGTTTCATAAAAGTTGACGACGACAAAGGCTGCCGCGGCCGGGATCGGATGAGAATTTATCTAGACGTGGGAAACAATACCATTAATTTGGCCCCGTTTGCGGGCGAGGGCTTTTATTAAATTCACGCGTCCACTTTAAGTCCATTCGGCACGACCGCAGCTTGAAAAATTTCAAAGTGTTATTATCTTTCCCCGGCGCGGCTCGGATAGATGTTAACGAATGGGGCTGCGGTTTCAACACTGGATAATTTAAACTCAAAAGAAGATAAATATGTAATTAATTTTAAAGAAAATAGAATTTTAAGATATGAGTATTTAAATCTATATGTGGAAGGTAAAGTACACTAAGTCACATTTTTTTACCTCTCTATAGAGCAAGGAAAAAGGTTAATTTAAATCGAGAGTAAATATGAGATTACATGTCTAGGGCCAAATTTAACGTAGAAAACAAGGGATTTTCCCATTGACTAATCAACCGAATTCGATTACAAAATCAACGTGAGCTAGCAAAACAAGAAAACAAGGGATTTTCCTACTAACTAATCAACCGAGTTCGATTAACAAAATTAATGCTAGCATTGTGGGCATGAATGTGGAATTACAACTGTAGGGCCAACTTAAGAGTGGAAAACACAGGATTGGTCTCACTCAATATTCGACCGAATTTGATTAAATATGTAGGGCTAACCTGTGTTAGTATTGTAAGAGATTGTCCCACTAACTAATCGCAAGTATTCCGCATGTATTTGCGATGACATGTCTAGGACCGAATTAAGCATGAAAAACGAGGTACTTCCCTATTGAATAATCGACTAACTTTGATTGCATATACATGGCCGATCTGAGTTAGTACTGAGAGATATTGTTTCACTTACTAATCTCAAGTACGCAGAGTGTGTGATGGATGATGCTACGAGATTGTCCTACTAACTAATCGCAAGTATTCTGACTGAATGTGCAATTACATGTGAAGGACCGACTTGATCGTGGAAAACGAAATACTGGAGTGAATATGCGATTACATGTCTAGGGCCAAATTTAACGTAGAAAGCAAGGAATTTTTGCACTAAATAATCAACCGAGTTCGATTACAAAATCAATGTGAGCTAGCACTATGAGCATGAATGTGGAATTACAACTGTAGGGCTAACTTAAGAGTGGAAAACACAGGATTGGTCCCACTCGATAGTCGACCGAATTTGATTAAATATGCAGGGCTAACCTGAGTTAGTATTGTAAGAGATTGTCCCACTAACTAATCGCAAGTGTTCCGCATGCATTTGCGATTATATGTGTAGGTCCGAATTGAGCGTGGAAAACGAGGTACTTCCTCATTACATATTCGACTGACTTTGATTGCATATACATGGCCGCACTGAGTTAGTACTGAGAGATATTGTTTCACTTACTAATCGCAAGTACGCAGAGTATGTGATGGATGATGCTACGAAATTGTCCTACTAACTAATCGCAAGTATTCTGACTGAATGTGCAATTACATGTGAAGGACCGACTTGATCGTGGAAAATGAAATACTGGAATGAATATACGATTACATGTCTAGGGCCAAATTTAACGTAGAAAGCAAGGAATTTTTACACTAAATAATCAACCGAGTTCGATTACAAAATCAACGTGAGCTAGCACTATGAGCATGCATGTACAATTACAACTGTAGGGCAAACTTAAGAGTGGAAAACACAGGATTGGTCCCACACAATAGTCGACCGAATTTGATTAAATATGCAGGGCTAACCTGTTAGTATTGTAAGAGATTGTCCCACCAACTAATCGCAAGTATTCCGCATGAATTTGTGATTATATGTGTAGGTCCGAATTGAGCGCGGAAAACGAGATACTTCCTCATTACATATTCGACTGACATTTATTGCATATACATGACCGACCTGAGCTAGTACTGAGAGATATTGTTTCACTAACTAATCTCAAGTACATAGACTGTATGATGGATGATGCTACATGAATTTGCTGCATGAATTTGCGATTAAATGTGTAGGACCGAATTGAGCGTTAAATAATCGACGGACTTTGATTGCATATACATGGCCGACCTGAGTTACTACTAAGAGATATTGTTTTACTAACTAATCGCAAGTACATGTGTAGGACCGAATTGAGTGTAGAAACGAGGCATTTTCTCATTAAATAATCGACTGACTTTGATTGCATATGGCCATGTATATGCAATCAAAGTCACCTGAATTAGTACTGAGAGATATTGTTTTACTTACTAATCGCAAGTACGCAGAGTGTGTAATGGATGATGCTAGGAGATTGTCTTACTAACTAATGGACCAAATGGAGCAAACAACCAAATGGACCAGAACACAATACAATACAAAAAAAAATACCAACAGGCCAGGAGGCTCCCAAGGCAAACGAGCCAGGGACCTCAGACAAGGCTAACAAGGAGGCTACCAAAGCCACAGGGTAAGGTGCCTTACACCGCAAGGGCCGCGCAAGGCACTGAGAATCAGTGTCATAGAAGCCGTGGACATAATGTCAGACAAAGAAATTCGTAGGGCAGCGATATCAGGGCTCGCAAAGGCCAAAGTGGTGCGGCGAGTGAAGCAAGGCCAAGATTATGTAGAGGCCAAACGGGCTGTAATCAAGGCCAATTTCATCAGCAGCCAAGCACGAGAGGCCCGAGGATCAAAACCAAAGAAGAAATCCCAAGAGCAACCAAAGTCCGGGGCTCCTTCACAAACAGCACCCCAAGGGCAAACAAAGTCCGGGGGAGCAAAGCAAAACGCTGAGAAAGCCTCGTCCAAGAGGCTCAGATCATATAGCAGCACGCCTAGGGCGGCCAAAAAGACCAAAGTGGGTGGGCTTTCCTTCACAGAGGCCCTTACATCAGTCAAGGTTGCCGTAGCAAGTGCAGATTTCCCTTAAATCCAACTAGAGCAGGAGAAGCTGAAGACACTCCAGGACTCGATAATGTCGGCGTACGAGCAGATACCGGAGCAAGGGTCAAAAGTCCGCTTCAGCAAATGCACGTACTGACCAGGCTACCTAACGGTAACATGCGCTGATACAGACAGTGCGCAAACCCTAAAATGCTGGGAGGGAGCATCCTTCAAGGAGTTGAAGGGGGACGACATTCCCTCTGGATCTGCACATCATATGTCCCGGACGAAGGAAAATAAAGACTGGGGGTCGACAGGATCCTCAATAGACTGAGGATAGAGAACAGAGACCTCAAGACACACCTCTGGACGGTGTGGGGAAAAACCAGAAAATCCAAAGGGGTGCTGTGGATCCTCTCGATTGACAAGCAGTCAATGGAGAAGGTGGAGAAGCTAAACATGCACCCCTTCTTCAGGTATGGTAGGCCGCGACTCAGAGAAGGCAACAAAGCGGTAGAAGGGGACAAATAGGTCAAAGAAGCCACAGCCCCGAAGAGGCCCGCTGAATCCCAAGGCTCAACCGAAGTCGGTGAGGAGGCAAATAAACAAGGCAACGTCTCATCCGAAGATCAGACCTCCGCCAGCGAGACCAGTCCGCTCTTAAGGCCACAGGCCAAAGAGACGAGGGCACCAATGGAGGGGACCAGAATCGAGAATGAGATGCCACAAGGTACCCCTCTTCAACAATAAGAGGGAGATTAGGGTCCTGCAGGCGAACCTCCAGCATGCGAAAGTCGCATCGACAACGCTGTGCAGATTCGATAATGAAGGCCTGGACATCGCCCTCCTGCAGGAGCCCTGGCTATTTCGAGAGAAAGTAGGAGGCCTAGCGCCACAACATCCCCAGGTGAATTACAGCCCAAACGCCGTAAGGCTAAGGGCGTGCATAATTCATAATAATAGGGTAAAGTGTACACTAATACCGCGGTTATACACTGATGATGTAGTTACAGGCATAACAACAGCTATGTCGGAGGATAGAGATAAGAGCTGGATGATCTGCTCCGCCTACTTCCCAGGGGATGAGATGGCCTGCTCTCCACGCATACTAACGCGAAATCAAACTGGTATACTGACGGCTCAAAGACAGATGAAGGAGTCGGAGCCGAAATATACAGCACAAAACCCGAGACACAGATTTCAGTCAGTCTGGCGAGCGACACCACAGTGTTCTAGGCAGAGGCGGTCGTGATCCACCTCTGCATTGAAGAAACAGCAAGGCAACAAAAGTCGGTCAGTAGCTATTTTCTCGGACAGCCAAGCGCTGCTAAGGGCACTAAGCCCACACAGGTCGATTCCAAGCAAGCGTGGGACTGTGTAAGCGCTCTCAATGAAATTGGCGGTCGCAAAAAAGTGACAATGCCTTGGTTCCCAGGACACAAGGGTTATTAAGGGAACGATAAAGCAGACGAACTGGCCAAACAAGGCTCGTCAAGCGCATTCATTGACCCGGAACCCTCCTGCGGTATCGCAAAAACTACAGTCAGAAAATCCATAAAAAAAATGGACGGAGACACAAACTCAAACCTGGTGGACAAACACACCAGGGCAGAGGCAGGCGAAACAGTTCCTCAAAAAACAATTGCCGGCTTTCACGACCGATCTTCTCAACCAAGAGAGGAAAACGGTTACAGCTATAGTACGTCTACTGATAGAACACTGTAGTCTCAACAAACACATGAGCAAAATAGGTCTGGCAGAGGATACAATATGTAGATTCTGCTAGGAAGAAGAGAAGGATCCTCTCCACAACCGGTGCCAATGTGAGGCCCTAGCAAGGGTTAAATACCTAAAGCTAGGCAACATTTCATCTCGTTATGCAAATCTACATGTTTTGTGAACTTAAATAATTTTAGAAGTACTAGTTCTTTAGAGATGTTATAATTTTAATTGTTTCAATGTTAAAAATAAGTATACATCAGAATATGTATACTTGAAATAAACATTCCTTGTATGGCCACTTGTTACGTATTAGAAAGTATACATACTTTACAGACAAAAAATCTGTAATCAAAATTTTTTCGTTTGTTTGATTTTACATCAAACTACACGTCAAGAATACTAAAAATCCAATTACCATTTATATAATACAAAAACAACGCCTTTTTTCTACCTTGTCGCGCTTATATTCGCAGGTAAACTAAGCTTATTAAGTCACGTAGCGAATCGCGCACAAAAACAGAATCAAAAAACGCGACTTACAAAAAATTCGCGCGCGCCAGTGAAAAACTCGTTAATTAGAAAGCATAAATTGGAAACTTAATAAGGCGATTTCGTTCCTACGAGTTGTTTTTCGGGAGGGGGCCGATCGGCGGAACAAGATAAATGAAAAATACGGCCGCCGTCGCTTTTTCTGCGTATTAATCAAAGGGGAGGAAAGAACGGCTTCACTCCCCTTTCCCCCCAAACCGTTTTTCTTTCCGGCTTTCTTTTTCCCTTTTTCGCTCGTGCAATTTTTTTCTATGCTGACGGAAATAATTCCCTGGGCTTTTATTAAGCGCACCCTCCAATACATCATTATTATAATTGATAAGTGTAATCAATTCATTTATTAATAATTGTATTTCTGGAAGGGTGAGCACATAGAAAATATTCTCGTGTAATATCTCATCAGGATACAAATGAGTCGCCTATTTCCAAAAAGCCATAAATCCATTTGAAAAAAATGGGTATTTAGAAGTAGGCGACTCAAATATTACCTCTATTAATTAGTAATACACAGACAGATTTTCCTTAAAGTATTTCAACTAAATCGTATTTCAATTTGTATAATTTTTGACACTAAAAATAAAGACATATCATTATTATATGCTGTGAATAATCAGATATTCATTGTTTTTTTTTCTTAAAAGTTAATTTTGAAGCTATAAACGGATGTTTTCCACCACCAGACTAAACATGAATTAAAATTTCGAGTTTAGGAAAGCCAATCTAAACTCAGGCGTATACATCTGAATATGTTGTAAATTTAATTCGTTCTTTTTTTAAAGGATAAATTTGAAGCCTTAAACGAGTGTTTTCCACTCCCAGACTAAGCATGAAGTAAAATTTCGAGTTTAGAAAAGCCCCGCGTAGAAAATTTGTCGAGGGTCGCGCAGCGACCCGAGACAAATTTTCACGGGGCTTTTCTAAACTCGAAATTTTACTTCATGCGCCACGTATGTAAAACACTGATATCAAGTGAAAAACAACAGTATAAACAGTGTAAATCAGTATTATAAACAAACTACTGAAGCAGGAATCAAATTATATGACTAAACAAGAAAATTTTGAATTTCACTTGAAATTAGTTTTTTTATACGCGTGGCGCACGAAGTAAAATTTCGAGTTTAGAAAAGCCCCGTGAAAATTTGTCTCGGGTCGCTGCGCGACCCTCGACAAATTTTCTACGCGGGGCTTTTCTAAACTCGAAATTTTACTTCATGCTTAGTCTGGGAGTGGAAAACACTCGTTTAAGGCTTCAAATTTATCCTTTAAAAAAAAGAACGAATTAAATTTACAGCATATTCAGGGCTTTTCTAAACTCGAAATTTTACTTCATGCTTAGTCTGGGAGTGGACCGTTAAGATTTTCAACACGTCGAAATTTTCGATATTTCTAGATTTTTGTCGATTTATTCACAGTTTGTATTGTATACAACCAATAAAGATTTATTTATTATAAATATATTATTGAATTAAATTAACGTCAAGATAGAAATAGTTTCTTGGTAGGTTAAAAATATTTTATTGTTATTTTACACATCAATAAATTATCTAAATAATAAAACGCTATATATTGCAATGAATACATTTTTCTTTTGTTTGTGTTCAACATTATTTAGTCTAATGTTTCCAAGCCGCCTTCATTGTTTGAATTCCCATTGGAACTGGATGAACTTAAGGTGTTGGTTATGACTCCTTTGTATTGGAAACTGTGCACTTGGACGTCTGGTCCGTACGGATTTTCAGCTGTTTCGTTGCATTTGTGAAGTACTTTTCCTATACAACAAATACAAAAAATACAATTATAGTCAATTTTAAAGTATTAATATAAATGAAATTGGCAATTTTTGGTTGCAGAATACTTCAAACATTAAAAGGCGATTCTTTGCGCAATCTTCAACAAGTTAGATGGCAATTCGTTTGAAAGGTAGCGTGACCGCCAATCTAAGGTGTCAATTTGTTTAGAGTGAATAGCAAAGCTGTAATGATGAGAGATAAATCATGAAACGCGTCTATAGATGGAATGAATTATTTGACCCAAATTGTTAGAATTGCAGTAGGTTACTGTATGTAACAGCAAACACTTGTTGTATAATTCAATGTCCGTCGGGGTATTAGCTCCGGAAGTAGTTGTTTCAATGAGTGTTTGATATAGTCTTTGTAAGACTAACTTGTTGTGGATTGCGAAAAGAATCTCGGCACTTTTAATGTTTAAAGTATTCTGCAACCAAGAGTTGGCAATTTCATTTATACTTATTACACATTAAGACATAATAAAAACAATAAATAAGTTATTTATATACAAGTTATCACACCCAATAAATTACAATTTTTTTAACAACCTTGAAAGCAGTAAACATTACCATATGACAATCCAATGGGTGAATAGCTAAGGTTTAAATTAATGGTACTTAACCGTTATATTAAATGCATTAAAAAAAAATTGTGATTACAGTTTTGACAACTTTAACTTGTTATTATCAAACTAGAAGTTGTCAAAACTACAGTCACACTAAAAAACTCAGTTATACAAACAAAGTTTAAGTGTTTTATTTGTGTAAATAATGATGTATAGTAAAGTAGAAGCCTCTACAGTTAGCACAGTTATTTTGTTATTTTTTGGGCAAACGTATAAATTTATATAGTTTTTCTTTTTCTGTAAGGATTAGATCCCGATGAATTTCCGACTACTTCATATTAGAAGAAGCTATTACTTTGAAATATAAATCTAAATATGCTAACATAAAAAAAAACACTTATGTTTTTTTATGTTAACATATTAACATTTGTATTTTAAAGTAATAGCTTCTACACTCGACCGCAAAAAAACGCGCCACTTGAAAATTCACGTTTTTTTCGTGAATATTCAAACAGCCATAACTTCGGTCGATGTAGATGAAATTTGATGAATTTTTGAGTTTTTGGAACGCTAAAGTTTTCTCTTTAAGGACACATACGTGGATATAACGAAATTTAAGCACTTCTGCATTTAAAAGTCCTACCAACAAAGAAATGTTCAGAATGTTAGAAATGATAAAAGTTGAGAAATAATACTGTGCCCAAAAAAAATCGTAGCTCCACTTTAAAAAAGCGCAACAAAATTCCATCATTTTCCTTTGAAATAAGCGAAAAATCATGTCGATCCAATGATTTGGCTCGAAGTTATGGCAGTTTTTTTAAAAAGTGTATTTTGGGGCATAACTTTGGCGGACAGGCATAACTCTGCTCGTAAACCTGTGACATTATGCGATTTAAAAAGATTGAAGTTTTCTCTTTAAGGGCATGTTAATCAGATCTTCAAACATGCACATTTTACCCCCTTCTACCCCCTAAAGGCGATGAATCAATTTTTCTCAAACTCTCATAACTTTACTCCAAATCAATTTATCGATCTGAATTTTTTCGCATATTAAAGGAGAAGGACTGGATTTATTCTGGATGTCCCTTGCTTGAAGCCACAATTTTTTTGCGCATTGTACAAGTTAACAAAGTTAAAAGTTTTAAAGTGAAAAACGTTTCATCGCCTTTAGGGGGTAAAAGGGGGTAAATTGTTTAAAGATCTGACTAACATGCCTCAAAGAAAAAACTTCAAGCTTTTTAAATCGCATAATGTCACAGGTTTGCGAGCAGAGTTAATAATAATAATAATAACCGTTTATTTCTGGCAGACATGATGTCTTACAAAGAAATATACAAACTTATGTTATGCCTGTCCGCCAAAGTTAAGCCCCAAAATACACTTTTTTAAAAAACTGCCATAACTTCGAGCCAAATCATTGGATCGACATGATTAAGCAGAAATGCTTAAATTTCGTTATATCCACTTAAGTGTCCTTAAAGAGAAAACTTTAGCGTTCCAAAAACTCAAAAATTCATCAAATTTCATCCACATCGACCGAAGTTATAGCTGTTTGAATATTCACGAAAAAACGTGAATTTTCAAGTGGCGCGTTTTTTTTTGGGTCGAGTGTATTAATATTAAGTAGTTTACTTTATTAAGTAGTTTACTTTACTCGTACTCGATGAAGCCATAAAAATTGCAAAAACTAAGATGCGGCCAATCAAAGTAGGACATTGGAAAATGAATAAAATAGAGATAGGGGAACTTATGTTTGCTGATGATATGGCCATTCTAGCAGAAACGGAAACAGACCTCCAATATAACATAGACATACTAGCAAACGAACTAAACAAAATTAACATGAAAATAAATACGGTAAAAACCAAAACGATGATAATCTCGAAACAAGACAAAACACACAACATGCAAATACAAGGGGAACGAGTAAAACAAGTGGATAGGTATAAATATTTAGGGACAATAATATCAAAAAATGGAAAGATAGATGATGAGATTAAGGACAAAATAGGGAAAGCAGGTAAATTATTTAATATGACAAAAACCACCTTCTTCGGAAATAAAGAAATACCCAGCAAAATCAAAACTGAAATCGTAAAAAAAGTCATAAGACCAACAATAATGTACAGCAAAAAGCGTGGACGATAACAAAGAATCAGCAGACAAAAATTAATGCTAGCGAAATGAGGTTCCTCAGGAAAATCGAAAACAAGAAACAAGAAAAGACAGAATAAGGAACGAAACGTACAGACAAAATTTAGAGATCGGAGATATAAACGAAAAAATAATCGAGGGACAACTAAGATGGTTCAGACATATATGTCGAATGGAGGACACGAGAACGACAAAAAAAATATTTGAAGCTCGAACAACAGGAAAAAACTACAAAGAAAGACCAAGAAAAACATGGATTGATGGAGTTAAAGAAGGAGCAGAAAAGAAAGGTATACCGTGGAAAGGAATAAAGGACAAAACACAAGACAGGAAACAATGGAGAGAATTGTACTCGGCAACACGATAATAAAAAAACAATAAAAGACATAAATTCATGCCTTACACCAAAAGGTATAAAAGGCAAAAGATTAAAAAAAAAGTTTACTTTATTTCATCATTTCCATACATACCTTTATCATTCTTGCAAATCGTGTCAACATTCAACATTTTCTTGTTTTCTGGATCTGAGTTCTTTTCAATGACTTTTATTGCCGTTCCATCGGGACAGTCACACCCATACGCTGCAATAAATTCGAAATAGGGGTATTATTTATATGAAACATAAATTCTGTTGAAGTATTTTTTTTTGTACGTAAGTATACACATCCCGATGTATACGCTGTACATTTTTAAACATTTTTAAACAAACGATACTTCAAATCGAAAGAGTGTTTCCACTCCCAGACTATAATATAATCCGAGCCTTATACAGTCTGTTTGATTTATTGTGACACAGCACATATGTCCGTTATTAGTACAGATAGAAAAAAAAGTTAAAGACAAAAGTTTTAGTGTTTTTTTATGATCTATTCAATCGTAATGTCAGAAAAACAGTTGAAAATCAAATAAACACGTGAAAGCTATTAGTTTCATTTTCTTTAATAGAACACCCTGTATATTTTGTTTATTTCAAATAGGCATTAATATTAGCCTTATAATGATACCACATAAGTACCCCTTTATTATAGAAATAACACGACAATTGCCAATAAATGAAATTTATCAGTTGACATGAATAACTATTTAAAGTGTCTGTTCAAAGTGACGTCCATTGTTTGCAATACATTCTTCACATCTCTTCATTAAATTTCGTCGTGCTTTTTGCAACATCCGTGGTGTTATTTGGCCACATGTTATACGAATACGATTTTTCAGATCGTCTAGATTTTCTGGACGAGTGACATAAACTTTATGCTTTAAAAATCCCCAAATAAAAAAATCTAAAATAGACAGATCTGGCGATCTTGCTGGCCAGTTTATAAGGCCACCATTTGCAATCAATTTCAAACCAAACTTTCTTTCCAAAATATCTTTGACATTTCTTGCGTTATGGGGAGGAGCTCCATCTTGTTGGAACCACATATCTCGACGTATTTCTAGGGGGATATCATCTAAATAATCTTCAAATTCTATCGTAAGAAAGTTGGCATATCGCTCCGCATTCAACGTTCCTTGATAAAAAAATGGTCCTATTATGGTATCACCTAACACACCAAGCCACACATTAACTGCAAATCTTTGTTGGAATCTGCATTCTCGAATTTGACGTGGATTCTCAGTATCCCAGTAATGGTCGTTTTTTCGGTTGGAGATTCCGTTGTTGTTGAAATTTGATTCATCACTCCAAAGAATTAAATTTAATAAATGTTGATTGTTGCTGAGCCAATTACAGAATACTATCCTCCTGTCAGAATCACCATCTCTTAAACCTTGTACTAACTTAATTTTATATGGTCTCATTTTATGTTTTCTCAGAATAGAAAATATTTTATGCATACTTATTCCTTAGTCAGCCACTGCTTCGCGTATTGAATGTGCTCTAAAATAGGCCAATATCAATAGTTCATTATTATCTTCTCTTTCTTGTCTTCTCCTTCGTAATTTATTATTAAAACACCAATTTCTCCGTAAATTTTGTTCAAGTCTTGCAAAAGTGCAATAATGTGGTTGTCTTCTTTCTGGATACATGTTTCCATAAGTGATACTAGCTCCTCTAGAATTATCGTTGCATCTAACGAAGACCTTTAGCATATCCATTTTTTCATCATTAGAATAGTAATTATCACCTATCTCTAAAGATTTGAATCAAAAACACGCAAGACGGGAAGTTACTACACCACTTTGACATTAAAGCGTTAACAAATTGTTTTATGTCAATTGTTATCCATGGCAACTGATAAATTTCATTTATTTGCAATTGTCGCGTTATTTGTATAATGAAGGGGTATTTATGTGGTATCATTATAAAGCTAAGGTTATTACCTATTTGAAATAAACAAAATAAACAGGGTGTTCCATTAAAGAAAATGAAGCTAATAGCTTTCACGTGTTTATTTGATTTTCAATTGTTTTTCTGACAATGCTACTGAATAGATCATGAAAAATACTAAAACTATTGTCTTTAACTTTTTTTTCTATCTGTACTAATAACGGACATATGTGCTGTGTCACAATAAATCAAACAGACTGTATATTAATAATGGTTCAATACTTACAAGATTGAAATAGTGTAACAAAACACACTAAAAACACAGCTGCGTATAAACACTTCATCTTTGAATATTTTTTGCAACAAACAAACAAAAAATCACAAAACTTATCACCACTGGACTCGACAACTCCCGATACCCAACAATATCCCAAGCGAAAAACCGTGCAGTATTTATGCTTTTCGAAAACACGACGCGTGTTATCAAAGATCAAGGTTGTTTTGTTGTGCCGCGAATGCGATTATCCATTTTTCCGAAGAAATCACGACCGTGTGTGCAGTTTTAACAACTTTTAACAGTATACGCGATAATAAATTCAGAGGACGATATTCGGATTTAATTGGAGCTAAAAATCAAGGCTTGTTTTCTATTGCGTTCGCGATTACCGCCGATTTTTCGCTTTGGAATTCCCGATCGTATTACGATGTGTCAGTTTGTTATTGTTAATCTATTTGTATTATTGTCAAGGTAAAATGTGCAGTTTTTTATTTATCAGTGGATGTTTAACATATTTCCTGCAATCGATGTTCTAGAACGTGAAATAGCTAGTTAATTACCACATTGAGTAATTTTTAGAATACTAAAACACTGAAATAATCCCATCCTTAGAATACTAAAACGCTGACATATTGTTAAGTTGAAAATAGTGCTTAAACAGTATGTTTTAATTAATGTAGTTGTATGAGTTACGTAGAGGTGTTAAGTTACTTAATTAAACACAGTTATATTCCTTTCTTCACTTTTATTTTTATTTTTTGCTAGATGTACATTTCGGGTACTAAGTACCCATTATCAATAGCTAAGTTTCCCAGTTAGCTATTTTACAACAAATTGCCAAATCATATAAAATCTTTAAACATAAAAATGTTTAAATCATAAGTGAAACGATTACTGTGTTCAGGGTCCTATTACAGTGTTAATGACTTTCTGAACGGTGACTTGTTAATATAAACATATGTATAATATTAGTAATTTTATCATATATTTAATTTTTGTCTTGTGTTTCGTAAAAATACTAATATGCGCTAATCATGTAAAAAATGTCTGTGCTTCTATGTCTTGTAATTACCTGATTTTATACTATTACATGTATGTTTTGACGTGTGTACAGCTATGCTTTTAACACTAAATAAATTGAAATTGAAATTGAAATTGAAAATTGAAAATTGAAATTAATAATGGGTTGAAAACGAAACTAGTCGGAATAAATTGAAACTTTAGTGAAACAAATAAAGTGTTTTTTTATTTTTAAATAGTTGAAGATGTTATTTGAAGTTAGTGGTTTATATGCGTGGCGCATGAAGTAAAATTTCGAGTTTAGAAAAGCCTGAAAATTTGGATTTGCCGGGGCGAGAGTCGCGCGCCCCGGCTAATCCAAATTTTCAGGCTTTTCTAAACTCGAAATTTTACATCATGCTCAATCTGGGAGTGGACAACACTCGTTAGAAGTTTCATAATGACTAGCTTGTAGTCGAAACTATAGTTACTGTAAAAAGTTAATTAAAGTGGTAAAACAAAGTTAAGTGTTTTACTATTACTCGTTAGAAGCTTGAAACTTTACCACAAAGAACAAAGGCATACAACGTATGCATCGTGATAGGTAAACAACCCTGTATAGTCAATATACATAGGAGAGTGTAAAAAAAATCTGATATGAATAAAACAGTGAACAAACGCTATAAAAATACCGGCTTTTGTTTATATATGGTAGTCCAGATAGGGCGGAAGTTTATTTAGTGCTCGCCGGTCGGTTACACTGGCGGATGGCTGATGGCGGCCGTTTGTCACTGTCGAAAACAAATAGAGATTGTTCAACATGTATGCTTTTTTTGTTTAATTGTCGGCCGACATCTTCCCGGGGGATATGATGAATCGGTCCGGGACGTGTCGACGCAGTTCCCTTATCCGCAGAGGGCAGAAGAGAAGAGGGTAATTGATAGTTCGAGTCGTTGCATTCGGCGGGATTTTATTCTCGCAGGGGTTAAACGGATTATTATTGAATTTTCAATCAATTTCACCACCGCTGGAAACCTTCAATATTTTCTTTAGAGTGACAGAATCATGTCAATGTGATATTTTAGTTACGGAAGTTAACAAATCAATTTTGAGGTGTTTTCGATATTTGTTTTTGAGTTTCGTGAAGAGTATAATTATAAATAATTAACACGGTTGTATCCATTCTTCACACTTTATTTTCTAATGGTTAGATATATATTTCAAGTGCTAAGCACTCATTTTCAATAACAACTTTAGGCAAAAAGTTGTTATTGAAAATGAGTGCTTAGCACTTGAAATATATATCTAACCATTAGCAAATAAAGTGTGAAAAAAGGATACAACAGTGTTAATTATTTTGAGGTGTTTGTTTAGCAATGAAATTATTAGCTATATTGTCCCAAGGGCAATGATAACGGAATTTTCAAGCTTCTAGCATCACACCATCTGGCCCTGCCGCTTTCCCTAGCTTCATATTTTCCAATCCCTTCTCCAACTCGCTCGTCCTAAAATCTCCTTCTGCACTATGAGATGCAGAAGGAGATTTCGGTTCCACTCCTCCACTCGGTTTCGGTTCCACTGTCTCCTCTTCATTCGCTGCCAGCAATTCTTTAAAGTGTCTTGTCCAAATATTCATGTTATTACCCGTCCGCTTCCGCTTTGTAGTCTTTGCTCTTGCTTTGATATACTTCCACAATTGGGCTTCATTTTTTAATGCACCTACTAGCTTCGCTTTATTTTTAATCCACCACTCTTTTTTCTTACGACAGATTTCCCGAAAACTGTTTTTTATAATTATCATCTCTTCTCCATTAGCATTGCCTCTTCTCCATTCATCTATTACCTTTCTAAGCCTTTTCTTGCAATCTCTGCATGCCTCATCAAACCAATATAAACTACCTTTTGTTCTTTTACATGAACTGTTAATCATAGCCTTTTTTTACTGTCATTATTAATTGCTTTACTGTTACTACTTCTTCCAAATCTAGCCATTGGATATTCTCCTAATATTTTATTTTCCCCTATTGTGCCCAACACCACTTGCTTTTATCCCCCTCCGGTTGCTTGTCTTGCTCAAGTTCTCCTATAGTAACCATCAATGGAATATGGTCAGAACCCCACGTATTTTCTTCCTGAAACTGCCTTACTTCATCCCTTACTTTTTTTAATAGCGGAGAAACTAAAATGTAGTTTTTTACCGACTGCCTTCTTGATCAAAAGTAAGTAATTTCCCCTTCCCAATCCCCATTTGTACATCCATTCAGTATCTCTAGTCCTTCGGCATTTGTCCAGTTGATAAAATCTATTATCCTTTCTTTATTAGCTGCTAAATCTTCGATTTTCTATATCCTCTTACATGCCCTTCTTAATCCATGGTAACCATGCTTCTATCTCCCACTCTCACATTCCAATTTCCTTTATTAATCCACTTTTCTGTCTTCGCATTCTAGTCGCAGATGACTTATATATCGCATTATTTCCTGACCCCTTTGTTGATTGTAAATTGTCAGAAACCCCCACTTTGTACTCTCTTTACTACATACCAGTCCCATTGCCCCTTCAAATATTTTATTTAAGTGGAATTCCTCTTCTTTTATCGTCATTCTAATCCCTGTTATAATCCCACCCATAGCTCCACCTTTTCTATTATCCCTTATCACCCCAGCACATTTCCATGCGAACTCATTTGGTAATTTGTCTCTAACCTTCTCCCACTCACACTCCTCTACCCAGATTTCTACCAACCCCACCACTTCTATGTTCTTTTTTTTTTTTAGGGACAGGAAACTGAAGTTAGGGTTATTTCTGCCCTAGCACCGCAGCCATGTGGCTTATTGTACTTCTTCCGTTACCGTAGTTAATCAAAAAGCTCTGTTTCCTTGGCTAGTCCCAGCAGCCTTTCGATCATCTTTCCCTTCGGGAAGTGGTTTGGATTCCCTTGGACAAGGTTTACTTCCCTCCAGGTGGAAAGTGCCTCGCACTCGAATAGTACATGTGAGGCGTCTTCATCCTCTTCCAGGCATAGTCTGCATATTGGATCATCTGTGAACAGTTTCATGTTATGCAGGTGCTTCCTTAGGGTATAGTGTCCAGTTATCTTTGTTTATCTTTGTTCTTTAGCCAATCTTCGAATTCTTCATATAAATGTTCATCATCCAACTTCTTCTTGAGTCCTGCTACATTCCAAAACGCCACCTTCACCTCTTTCATCTGTTTTTTATTGTTTGCCCTCTTTTTGTTCCCTTCCCCAATACCCCCTTCTTATTTTGCCTCTCTTCTGCCTTCTAATAGTTTTTTGTCATACAGTCTTCCTTCACTAATTTTTTTTCGAATTAGCTCCATAACCACTATTCTCCGTCTATTCAAAGCTTCTGGTAACGTACCATTACTCTCTTATTACACTTACGCTCTTCCGCTGCCCTTTTTCTTATTGCTATTCGTATGTCTCTTTTCTATCTATCTGTAATATTTTCGTTCCGAAACGAGATGACATTTTTGGTGTTCGTTAAGTTGGCAGAAATTAAAAAATTCTGGTAACGTACCATTACTCTCTTATTACTCTTACGCTCTTCCGCTGCCCTTTTTCTTATTGCTATTCGTATGTCTCTTTCCTATCTATCTGTAATATTTTCGTTCCGAAACGGGATGACATTTTTGGTGTTCGTTAAGTTGGCAGAAATTAAAAAAATCATGTGAGCCAACTGAAAGCATTGAAAAGCAGCGGTCTTTTCAGTTTGAGCCGATTGGAAGCAGGATTTTTTCACTTGGAGCCAATTGGAAGCAGGAGAATTATCAGCAGTGATAATTGCCCTCGAGGTAGTTTTTTTTAGAATGCTCTGTAAGACGAAAATGGAGCAATTCCATTGGTTGTTTGTTTTTGAAAGAATATCTTGAACAAGCTTCTCATCTTTTACGCGGTGAAACATATTTAACTGTATGTAAAATTATTTAAATAAAAACACTTGGTATTGTTTCTCATTCCTTTGAAAATGGTCTAACAAACCGAAACTAGCCGGAATAACATTTTTAATTTGTGAAACAATACCAATGTTTTTTTATTTAAATAACTTTACATATTCTAATATGTTTCACCAAGTGCCAGATGAGAAATTAATTCAAGAAAATATTTAACTGTGATTTGAAAAAGAAAACACGCTTGAATTTCACTAATATTTTGGTTTTTCATTCCAACTAGTTTTGACTTTGAGTTATTTGCAATGAGTACAGTAAATTACATTTTTACAAACATTATATACAAGAAGAGAGGTTACTTTAAATTGTATGGTTAGACAATAGGGGCTGTCTTGATTTGTGAGCTCCACAGATCTTTGATGTCATTAACTATTGGTTTTATATGTTTTATTGCTTTTTGGATTTCCAGTCTGCAATCAGGCCTGCTAAAATACAAAGTGTTAATTCAATAAAATAAATCACTTTAACTTTGTTTGAATAACGCAATAACACATATTGTGTTATACAAACAAAGTTACAGTTTTTTTTTTGGCTGTTGCCTGGCCTTGGGAACTTGCCCATTAGCCATCATCAATCTATATATTTTTGTATCCATTAATTTATTACAATTTACAATTTGTAGTATTTAACTATTCATTCGGACAATCACACACATTCATACAACACCCAGGGTCACGACGAGATATTATTTTTGAAATAAAGTCTCCCCGTGCATGGGAATCGAACCCGAATTTGTGGTTCGCCGAGCGATACAGCCCGGCGACGTTACCGCTCGGCCACCACCTGCCCCCAAAGTTAAAGTGTTTTATCTTATTGAATTAGCATGTATATCGAAGTAGAAGCCTTCACCGTTCATAATTTGAAGTGTAAATTAATTATTTTGCAATGCAATTGTTATTATGAATACAATGAAAATTTCTTTTTCGGGCCACTGTTAAAATAGATATAAAAGTAAGTATATATGAAAGCAACCAATATATATATAAATTAACTTTACTCGTACACAAACCGATTTTTTAAAAAGGAATTTATTTCTTAACACCCGTGTTCACGGTTTGGTCTCTAATTCATAACTAACGATACAATAATAAAATATAATATAATAAGATAAAATAGCGAAATAAGCATGAGATAACAATTATGCAAAATAAGCAGAATAATGTATAAATGGATAAATAGATAATAAGTGCTATTGTTTATAATGAAAGGAGTCTGTTGTGTTGGCGTCAGGTAACTTATATATATATATATATATATATATATATATATATATAAATTTCAGGTAAGAGATTTATCTCACATTCCCGTTACACAGGAAGAAAATTCTGTTGAAATTATCGATCATTTAATACCGCATCCGCTGTAGTTTTATTATTGGATATAAGGGTGGGATTAATTAAATCCCGAACGTGATTTATTCAGCCGGCGTCGTCGGCTCCGGGAGCGAGGAGCTAGTGAACGAAAAGCGAGTTATTAGATTTAAAAATAGTGTCCGCGCGCGTTGTTGCAAAACCCCCTCACGGCGTTTTCTTTCCAACCCCCACATTTCACCCGGCCGTAATTTACGTCTCCCCGGGGGGGTTTAACGCAAAATTAGTTCCTTTTATGGATTAAATTGCGCTCGGGCGAGTTATCGCCACCGGAATTAACCGTGTGTTTTTCTTTAATTGCGCACCTGATCTATGGGAATAATCAATTGGGTAAATTAACTCTCTCGAATAGTTAGAGCGAATTAAAAAAAAACGTCGATAAATACGGGATTTTACTAATTACTAAGGCTCGGATTATATGCTAAAATCAAATTTGTTATTAACAAAATCAATAAAATTCTAAGTTTATAATAATTCGACCCTGAGTAATGTACAAATTTATCATTTGTATTATTATTTACGTCGTCATGTGTGTGTAGTAACCCTTTAATTTATTTACCAAGATCGTTGTTTGTGTAAATATGCATTATCGTAAATACTGTGTTTTTCTTTCCTTTTAATTTGACTGGGAGGATGTGTGGAAAAAAAACAGGATGTGAGCTAAACGTATGCAAAGCTTATTAACCTTTCATGACATTTCTAATGAATTGGTATGTCTTATATTATCTATATTTACAATATATTGTATCCAACGTTTGTGCTTAGAAGCCATGGGCATTTAGTTAAACTTAAAAATTGTGTGACTCTACTTGTGGGAGCAAATTAACTAGCCCCTGTATTTGCATTACGAGATGGGAAACCTCCAAAAACCATCCCGGAGTTAGCATCACATACTCGACACACTTGCGATTAGTTAGTGGGACAATCTCTCACATCGGCCCTACACATCACATTCTCGATTAATTAGTGGAACGACCTTTCACCTCGGTCCACTTATAATCGTATTCGTCATTCTTATGATTAGATAGTAGGACATTTAACGCAAAGATAACTCGGATTGGCCTTACACATCAATCGACTGGGTCGATTAGTTAGTAGGACATACCTCGTTTTCTCGCTAAAGTCGGTCTTACACATCAACGACCATACATCCCTCATTCTTTTATTCTTTCTTGTTTTTTTTAAATCATTAGAATCTGCAGGAATACAACAAAGTATACTAAGAATTGATTGCACTTATATCTTATTAGAAAAAAAATAAATTATTTCAACAAATGTTTCTAAAATATTAAGCCAAAGTTTGAAATTATGCAACAAAATCAGCGATTTTGGAAAAATGTGCAAACTGCAGAATAAGTTTTTGATTGAACGATTAACGAGGGTTTCCACTCCCAGACTAAGCATGAAGTAAAATTTCGAGTTTAGAAAAGCCTAAAAATTTGGCTTGGGCGCGTAGCGAAGCGACCAAGCCAAATTAGGCTTTTCTAAACTCGAAATTTTACTTCATGCGCCACGCATACAAAACACTGACTTCAATTTAAATCTTTAACCAATTGGTTAGAGTGAAATAAATTCAGTAAGTCACTCTAACCAATTTTCAGTTAGTTAAACTCAAAAATTGTATGACTCTACTTGTTGGAGCAAAATTAACTTGCCCCTGCATTTGCATTACGAGATGGGAAACCCACAAAAACCATCCCGGAGTAAGCATTACACACTCGACACACTTGCGATTAGTTAGTGGGACGATCTCTCACATCGGCCCTACACACCAATCGCCATACATGCTCGATTAATGAGTGGAACGACCTTTCACCTCGGTCCACTCTTAATGGATTTCGTCATTCTTGTGATTAGTTAGAAGGACATTTAGCGCAATACTAACTCAGATTGGCCTTACACATCAATCGACTGGGTCGATTAGTTAGGAGGACATACCTCGTTTTCTCTCTTAAGTCGGCCTTACACATCAACGACCATACATCCCTCATTCTTTTATTCTTTCTTGTTTTTTTAAATCATTAGAATTTGCAGGAATACAACAAAGTATACTAAGAATTGATTGCACTTCTATTTTATTAGAAGAAAATTAAATTATTTCAACAAATTTTCCTAAAATATTAGGCCAAAATTTAAAATTATGAATAAGTTTTTGATTGATCATCTAACGAGGGTTTCCACTCCCAGACTAAGCATGAAGTAAAATTTCGAGTTTAGAAAAGCCTAAAAATTTGGCTTGGGCGCGTAGCGAAGCGAAGCGACCAAGCCAAATTAGGCTTTTCTAAACTCGAAATTTTACTTCATGCGCCACGCGTATAAAACACTGACTTCAATTGAAATCTTTAACCAATTGGTTCGAGTGAAATAAATTCAGTATGTCACTCTAACCATTTTTTACCAACAAATCTTAAATAACATTTATTTTTATGTTAAGTATCAAATCGGGAGTGTTAAATTTTATTTATTTATTTATTTGTTTATTGAATAAACGTATAAACTTTTACAAATTTACAAAAATTAAAATACTTCTGGACAAACATATTAATATAGAGAAACTAAGAATAATAATATCGCATGCATTTTGATTTCAAACAGAATATTTGTCATTCTTGAAACATAATCAGAATAAGGAAAATTTCAATATAAGCTAATGTTTATTGTCGAGCGAGTGTTTACCCTCCTTGATTAAGCATGAAGTAAATTAGAAAAGCCTGCAAATTTGGTTTGGTCGCGTAGCTCGAAGCGCGGAGCGGCAAAACCAAATTTTCAGGCTTTTCTAAACTCGAAATTTTACTTCATGCGCCACGCGTATAAAACACTGACTTCAATTGAAATCTTCAACCAATTGGTTAGAGTGAAATAAATTCAGTAAATCACTCTATCCAATTTTCAGTTAGTTAAACTCAAAAATTGTATGACTCTACTTGTTTGAGCAAAATTAACTAGCCCCTACATTTGCATTACGAGATGGGAAACCCACAAAAACCATCCCGGAGTTAGCACCACACACTCGACACACTTGCGATTAGTCAGTGGGACAATCTCTCACATCGGTCCTACACACCATACATGCTCGATTAATGAGTGGAACGACCTTTCACCTCGGTCCACTCTTAATGGATTTCGTCATTCTTGTGATTAGTTAGAAGGACATTTAGCGCAATACTAACTCAGATTGGCCTTACATATCAATCGACTGGGTCGATTAGTTAGTAGGACATAGCTCGTTTTCTCGCTCAAGTCGGCTTTACACATCAACCACCATACATCTCTCCATTATTCATTTATTCTTTCTGGTTTTTTAAATCATTCAAACATTTCATTATTTACACATATATTCTGCACACTTCTTTACTTAATATGTACCATAAAGTGAATGCCTACAACACAAAATACTTACAATTTTGTTGAAAAACCCTCTTTTTTTTTTTTCTTGTAATACTTATTTTTTTGCATTTACCTTCTATTATATTGTCCTGTAAGTAGGAAATCCTGTTGAACAATAAAGGCTATTATTATTATTGTTATTATTATTATTAACAGCAAATATACATTTTGCATATATGTAATCTGAGCCCTGATAATTACACTCGGTATTTATGAGATTTTATCCACGACCTTATCAAAATAATACATTTAAGTATAAATGAAATTGCCAATTCTTGGTTGCAGAATACTTCAAACATCAAAAGTGCGATTCTTTTCGCAATCTACAACAAGTTAGTCTTACAAAGACTATAAATATAGTCTTTGTAAGACTAACTTGTTGTAGATTGCGAAAAGAATCGCACTTTTGATGTTTGAAGTATTCTGCAACCAAGAATTGGCAATTTCATTTATACTTATGTTTGAACGGTAACGTGACCGCCAGTTTAAAGTGTCAAATTACATAGAGGGAATGGCAAAGCTATACTGATGAGAGATAAATCTCGAAACGCGTCTATAGATGGCCTGAATAATTTGACTCAAATTGTTGCATTTGCAGTAGGTTACTGTATGTAACAGCAAATACTTGTTGTATAATTCAATGTCCGTCGGGGTATTAGCTCGGGAAGTAGTTGTTTCAATGAGTGTTTGATATAGTCTTTGTAAAACTAACTTGTTGTAGATTGCGAAAAGAATCGCACTTTTGATGTTTAATACATTTAATACGATTGTATGCTTACCTACAAATCAGTCTAAGGAATTATGATAAAACTCATTCTTTTATTCCCCCTTCTATTTTTTTTTCTTCCTCTTTTGTTTGTTTGAATGATGATAGGACGCGAATGCGACCAGGTGAAGTATTAGATGTTCAATCAGACCTAATATTTTCCCTTCGGTGACATCTCCCCGGATTTGGGCGTTCGCCGTAATAAAGAAGGGGGAAAAGGTGAGTAAGACGAATGGTATCAAGACGCGAGGCGGAGAAAAACCATTTGTTTTAATGCTACCTGTGGATGGAAATGAGTTATGCGCGGATATTTTTATTATAAACTCGAATTGGGTACGCGAACCGGGAGGAAGCTGTATTTCTTATTGTGAATATCGCGTATTCTGCATGCTAAAACATGCATTTATTATTTTTGAGAATGAAAAGCAAAGGTGCTGGCACGCGTTAAATGCGGAAAATGTTATTTGAATGAAATTTTATGTTATTGATACGTGAAAGTGGCGTTGACAACTCGGGATTAGTTTGTTAAAGTACGGGGAATTCTATTGATATTGTAACGCTTTCTGCGGTTATTCAATGGGTGGTGATAATAAGATATTTTAAATTAAATCCGATGTTATAATAACAAAATGTAAAATCATGATGATGGTTGCGACCGAAACTACGTGGTAATTCATAATCACTGAATAAAACACTTACTATGTTTTTTACCACAAAATATTTATTGTATGTATATATATTATATTACACAAATATACACATAAATCCACGACTTAAGTTTCGACGTTTGACGGTCATTTTTATATATATATATATATATATATATATATATATATATATATATATATACATACAATAAATATTTTGTGGTAAAAAACATAGTAAGTGTTTTATTCAGTCACAAAATGTATACTATTTAGGTACCGCAAATTGCATCCGAATCTCTAATTCTTAAGGGTTTGGTTCGACGAAATACTCGTTGGAAAAATGTAATAACGAAATATCAAACATAAGGTGTGTATTATTAACTTCGCTTTAGATTAGTGTTTTATATGCGTGGCGCATGAAGTAAAATTTCGAGTTTAGAAAAGCCTGAAAATTTGGTTTGGTCGCGTAGCGCTACGCGCTACGCGACCAAACCAAATTTTCAGGCTTTTCTAAGATTAGAAGAGAATTTTTCTTTAAAGTATACACATCCCGATAATTACAGCGTTTGGTAAATTTTCAAATGTTGGTTTGGTCGCGTAGCGCTACGCGCTACGCGACCAAACCAAATTTTCAGGCTTTTCTAAACTCGAAATTTTACTTCATGCTTTGTCTAGGAGTGGAAAACCCTTGCTCGAAGTAAACTTTATACTTTTATAGAAACGACAACATTTGAAAATTTACCAAACGCTGTAATTATCGGGATGTGTATACTTTAAAGAAAAATTCTCTGTATGTACTAATAAAGATATAATTATCTCTTATATAATAATAAAACACTTAACTGTGTTTTACCATTTTAATTAACTTTTTACAGTAACTATAGTTTTGACTACAAGCTAGTCATTATCAAATTGAGTACCTAAAATACATTGTACATTGTTTTTATAATACAGCATCAAAGAGGGGAGTATACATTATGTCGGTCTGGTCGTTGATAAGGCGAATTTCGAGATTAGCTTTTAATTTGTGAATTTCCAGCGCTTCCAGTAAATCCATTTTTCGGCCTTTGTCCGACAAATGGATTACGGAAAGCATGCTGTCTTAGTAGGGGGACATTTCTTCCACTCCATTTTTGCCACTCTATTTCTTCCGCACTATTTCTTCCACCGCACTTTTCTTCCGCCAAGACTAATCTTCCACCAAGACTTTTCTTCCATCAATTTCTTTCCACAAATTTATTTACAAAATTACATTTTTTTTTTATTTTTTATTTTTTTTATTTTGGGTTTTACGTCATCTATTTCCGCTGCTATGGCCAATCATGACGCCAGAGATTAGGTCTACAGCTATCCGGGAATTTTGCCGAACTCGGTGGGAGTTCCAACTTACCAGTAGGGATCGTTAACGTGCACGCAACATCCAGGCAGTACACGGGCCCTACATGCATTTAACGTCATATCCGAGAAGACGGAGTGTTTGGCATTTTTATCCTAACCTATATAAATGCAGACAACTTAGCAGGCCGGTATTTGAATCCCGGCCCGTGACATTTTTATTACAATTTTTTAAAACTTAATGTTATGACCAATCGCCCGCAAGTAGTTTACAATTTCTCCGTCTTCTTTTCTCCCTTCGTATTCGCGAACAATATTTGAAATTTTTTCCTCCCGCTTTACTCTACTCTGTTGTTCAGCTTTCTTTATTTTACGACCGATGTCTAATTCACGAAACATTGTTTCCGTGTCACCTTGCTCCTTTTGCAATTCTACCAAAAATGTATATAAGCTTGGGTGATCTTTCCCGACAACTACTGAAAAACGATTGTGCCAGCCCTCGGACATATTATTAGTGCGAGACGTGTTCTGCCGGACCGCGTCAAACATATTCCACGGGGATGGTAGATATCGTGCTATGGTAGCGCGTCGCCTTCCTCTCGCTGGCCAGCCTCTAACATAATTAATTTCGAAGTAGTCTGCGATCACGAAAAACTCCTCTGGAACATCATCAAAAAAAAAAATCGAATGCCTCATCCACGTCTTCCAGCGGGACAAATGCAATGGCGCACATCATCTGTGCCGCTTCTTTTATCGACCGATCTTCAGGATCATTATAGGCCTGCTGGAGGCCTTCCGCTTGAATCCGGCGAAAAATCGATTGCCTCAAGTGGAAAAAGCAAGCCTTAACGTTGGTATTCGGCTGCAGTTCGGCTGCATTCAAAATCGCCAGTTCGAAGTCGGTCATGATTGTTGTTAGGGAAAGGCGGAAACCATGCCTTTCTATCTCGCTCCTCAAAACTTCGAAAACCTGATAAGAATTGACTTGTTTGGTTGTTTACTTTGAAGTTGGCTATAGACGTCAAATTTTGAATGTTTGAATAAAAAAAGTGGAACGAGAAATAGCGGAATTAAATTAGTGGAAAAAAGAATTCGGAGGAAAATATGTACAGTGGATGAAAAAAAAAAAGAATTGGTGGAAGAAAAGTACTGGTGGAAGTAATGGAGTGGAAAAAATGGGGTACAATCTTGCACAGAAGACAGCAGATTGTATCCCATTTTTCCACTCCATTACTTCCACCAGTACTTTTCTTCCACCAATTCTTGGTGGTTGTTTTCTATTAAGTGAGTTGCAAAAGTGGACTTGTTATTCGTTAAACCGACTGAATTTAAATGCTCTATTAATCTTATTTCAAAATTTATACCAGACTGACCAATGTATGCTCCTTTACATGTTTCGCAAGTTAATTTATAAATACCTGATTTTTTGTTTCTATTTATAATTGCTTTTGGATTATGAATAATATTTGCTATTTTAGAAAATGGTTTAAAAACCACGTTGACGTTTTCAAGGGTTCTTTTAATTTGGTTGCTAATGTTTCCGAAATATGTTATTGGATAAAATTTATTTTTATTTATTTTATTTGTTGAATAAATCAAGTTTTGAATTTGTTATAATTCATGTGTCGCTATAAGGTTGTCTATTAGAGCTGGATTGTAGCCATTGTTTGTAGCGATTTGTTTTATGATTGAAAATTCTTTGAGGCGGGACTCATCGGAAAGGGGTAATTTTATTGCTCTGTTAATAAATGAGTTAAATGCAGCAATTTTTTGATCGTATGGGTGGCGGGAGGTATTTGGAATTATGGAGTCGGTGTATGTGGGTTTCCGAAAAATATCAAAAGTTAGTATGCTATTGGTTTTAGTGATAGTTAGATCTAGAAAGTTCAGGCTGTTGTTATTTTCAAATTCAACTGTAAATTTAATTGAGGGATGAATTGTATTATTATAATTTAAGAATTGGTTGACTTGTCTAACTGTACCTTTGAAGCATGCAATGATATCGTCTACAATCAAAGCGGCATTGTTAATCTTTTCGCATCAGTTTTTGGCTCAGTTTACATTGATTCCTCCAACGTCATCGATGTTGCTCAAAGTGATACCCATATTAATTTGCACTCATTGACTGATATTCCCATTTCATCTGTGCTAAATGAACTTTCTTCCCTTAACAATAATAACTCCATGGGATCTGATGCCTTACTAGCTTTGTTTTTACAGCAATGTTCTTTGTCGCTTAGTCGACCACTTTGGTTAATTTTCAACAACTCTTTGAAGAGTGGCGAATTTCCTACCCATTGGAAGGACGCTCTCATAACACCCATTCATAAAAAGGGTTTGAAACTCATCACCAACTATAGGCCAATATCGATTCTTTCCCATATACCAAAGATATTTGAAAAATTAGTAACTGCTCAAATCCAAATGCTCAAATCAAATCAAATCCATGCTGTTCCTCAACAATTAAGGGATCAATAAGGGGGGATCTTATTGATCCCTTAATTGTTGAGGAACAGCATGGATTCAGACGCGGCCTTTCTACTGCCACAAATCTTTTGGTATACGGGAATTACATTACGAACGCTTTGGAGAGGTGTAAGCAAATCGATTCTGTATACACCGACTTTCCCAAGGCGTTTGATACTGTAGATCATGGCCTATTGTTAACCAAACTTCTCAGATTGGGCATACATGGCACTCTTTTTGAATGGATTCAATTGTACTTTTGCAAAAGAACACAAAGAGTTCGTATTGGATCTCATATGTCTTTGTTCATTTCTGTGTCCTCGGGGGTACCCCAAGGATCACATCTTCGTCCACTTTTATTTAATATTTCTATTAACGATGTCATTTCATGCTTTCATCATTCGCAGTGTCTTCTTTTAGCTGATGACATGAAAATATTTTGTAGCGTTGATAACAGTCATTCATCTCAACTTTTACAACAAGATCTGCATAGATTTAATCATTGGTGTACCCTCAATAAAATGCAGTTGAATATTGAGAAATGCCATGCTATCAGTTTCTTTAAAATTAGATCTCCGGTATCCAATGGTTATTTTCTTCATGACAGGCGCCTCACGCAAATTAATTCTAGTGATTCTCACTAGCAATTGGAATTGCTCAGCGCATATTAATGTAATTACGTCAAAAGCGTTTCAAATGCTAGGCTTTTTAAAAAGAAACTGCATAGAGTTTAAAAACCCCTTTACAGTGATCAAACTTTATGTAGCATTAGTACGACCCCATCTAGAATATTGTTCTTTGTTTTGGAGTTCTTATACCGCCATCGATGTTAATAAAATCGAAAGAGTTCAGCGCAAATTTTTAAGCTATTTACGTTTCAAATTTGGATTCGAAGATAGCTACAGCAACATATTAGTAGCACTCAATTTGCACACTTTAGAGCACAGACGATATAGTTCTGATGTTATTTTTGTGTACAAACTTATAAATGGACACATTAATTCACCTGTGCTACTTAATAGTATTAGTTTACACGTACCTTCTAGGACTTGAAGAAACTGTTGTATCTATTAATGATTTCGATAGCTAACGCCATCTAATGCTTCATAGTGGCATCGTTTTTTTTTTAACTGTTATATGTTCTCTGTGCCCACAAAAAGAACTGAGTACGCCAAACAGTTGGGAACAACGCGTTTGCTTTATAATTGTAACGCTGTCTCTGTCGATTTTTTTAATATCACTCTTAGGAAATTAAGGAACTATATTTTTAATTTAAATAACTTTGTAGTGTGTAAAAAAAATATTGATGTATCTTTTCTGTAATGTTTTAATATGTTTTGTGCGTTATTTTGTGTATATTTATTGTAATCTTACTTGTTTTAGGATCTATTACCAGTTTGTTTCATATTTTGTATTGTAAAATGGTTATCCGTAAATAAACTAAACTTAACATAATATATAAAATTACGAAAAAACTATTCGTGAAAATGCAAACAGTGTCCTAATTAATAAGACAATTTAAGACGATAAATATCCATTGAAACAACTACTTTTTGAACTCAAATAGTTTTGAATTTGAATTTATCTTGTTTAAACTTAACATATCTATACCACCAGTTGTTATGCTTTTTGCCCAAGGGGGAGATAAGAGTTTGGTTTGAATTTAGTAATCTCCAAAACTTTAACTGCAAAAATTAGTCCTGCAATTTTTTTACGACTTTATTATTTACGCTCTGGTTTAATTTAAAAATTGAAAAAGATTTATTTTCATGTGAAATTGTCGCTGTCCCTCTTTCCTTCTTTTTATACGAAACCCATAAAACCTTTCGTGTGCGCGTATATTATTTCAGTTTACGGGGGAGGGAGAATTGAACGGTTATCGAGTGGCCCGGAAAATAAAACAAAAATAATGCAGAGCGGTAACAAAAAAAAAATTTATATGTAGAAGCGCTCGACGCTCACCGGCACTTCCACAGATTGAATTTAAATTATGTATTTGGGAAATTTGTTTGACTTAGGTTCGTGCGGATGGCAAGCGCTTCCTCTTCGTCGCCCCCAGTTTCCGGTTGTTTTATTGCTTTTAATTTCACATGAGTTAATTGGTTTCGGGGCGAACGATTCATACCCTTGGAACAATTAATCTAGTAATTATTAACTGGGGCGTAAATTTGATTTGTTATTAAATTAGCTTTTTAAATAATTACGCGTTTTTTTTAATATTACTAATTATTGACAGGTGGAAAATGTAGCACGTAAAAAAAACTGTTCGCTTCTAAGTGCCTGATATCTGTAATATATATTTTAAACATAAGTATAAATAATACACAAAATTACGACTATTCGTGGAAAATCTAAACAATACGTCATAATTAATAAGACAACTTCAGACAATGAATACTCATTGAAACAATTACCCATAAGAATAAATAAAATAGCCAATACTTCAAACAATGTCCTAATTATTTATTGTCTTAACCCATTAACGGCCGAGCAATCATAGAGATAACTCTAAAAGTTGATTTTAGGTTAAATTCTGCACTTAATAATAATAATAATAATAATAACTTTATTTATATACTCAGTAACATAAAGGTACTAATAATAATAATAATAATAATAATAATAACTTTATTTATATACTCAGTAACATAAAGGTACTAATAATAATAATAATAATAATAACTTTATTTATATACTCAGTAACATAAAGGTACTCTATAAAAAAAAAAACTATAAAATCATGGTACACAAATCACGAGGTTCGATTCAGTATCGGGTAATAAATACCCAACTGTTATTCCATCTTAACCTAGACACTATTAAAGGTAATATATATATATAATTATATGAATTTAATATTATTTTCTTCCTAAATAACACATTTACATTTTCACAATATTACTGATCCATTATAATTGCAAATAAAAAAAAAACGATTATCTATTTAAATGAAGCTTATACTGGCGTTTAAATTGGAGTAGATTTAATTTTTTTAAATTGACCGGGATTGTATTATACACTTTGTATATTTGATAGAAGAAAGATCGTTGAAAAAGAGAGCAGCGATGAAATGGCGGTTCTAGAAGACCTTTAAATTTTGTGTTTAATGTATGAACATCTTCCCTAAATTTAAGTTTATTGAACAGATATGGTGGATTATGAGAAAACATTATTTTGTGATAAAAAATGACAGCTTGCGTGTCCCTTCTACTACGCATATTTACCCAACCCGCATCAGTGAGCTTATGTGATATTCGTTCAAATTTACGTATTAAATAAATAAACCTCAAACAGGAATTTTGTACATTTTGTATACGACGTTCCGTAATTTTATCAATTGCTGGATTATAGAGTGTTGAACAATAATTGAAACGTGAGAGGACAAAAGCATTACATAATGAGATTTTTAACGTAATAGGTAAACTAGATCTATGGGGGTATAATTTTTTTAGGTTGCCGTATGCAAGATTAACGTATTTATTTACTTGTTTCTTATATCTGAATGAGTTATCGATATATACTCCTAAGTTTTTGTTGCAAACACTGTAGGGAATTTGTGTTCCATTAATCTTGATATTTAATTTAGTTTCTAATTCATTACAGATTTTATCATTACCGAATAGCATAAAAGAAGTTTTAGCTGGATTTAACAATAGATTTAATCGATTTGAAAAATTGTATATGTCTTTTAAGTCGGAATTAATACAACATTCAGCGTTATTGTATGCGCCCGGAGAGAAAGAAAAATAAACTTGGCTGTCATCGGCGTACATATGACCCTTACAATATTTCAGTTGTTCCAAAACTGAACACGTGTAAATAGAAAATAAGAGGGGTCCAAGCACTGATCCTTGAGGCACACCCTGTACAATTCGTGCAGCTCTAGACAGAGAATTATTGAATTCAGTACGCTGCTTTCGTCCCCGTGCATAGCTGTTCAGTAGTTGTTTTGCTGTGCCATCTATACCAATATAGCTGTAAATAACGTCTAAGATATCATGAGACACTGTATCGAATGCTTTGCTATTGTCTAACAACACCAAGATAGTTACATTCCCCTTATCTGTAGCTGTTAGTATATCATCAGTTATATGGGTAAGAGCAGTCTCACAGCTAAAACTATCTCTGAAACCTGACTGCAGATTAGGTATAATTTGATTTTTTTTATGATATCCATAAATGACTCATTGCATTAAATACTGTGAATTTTTCATTTATCGACCATTGCCTGAAATTTTACAGCATATACATTATGTATATTATAATGTATATGCTGTAAAATTTCAGGCAATGGTCGATTCTATATAAAAACGTGCAGTATGAAGTTTAGAACAAGTGATTCCACTCCCAGACTAAGCATGAAGTAAAATTTTGAGTTTAGAAAAGCCTGAAAATTTGGTTTGGTCGCTCCGCGAAGCGGAGCGGCCAAACCAAATTTTCAGGCTTTTCTAAACTCGAAATTTTACTTCATGCGCCACGCGTATAAAACACTGAAATATTGTGAAGTTAGAAATACACTCTGACTTATTGTTTTAAAAGAAGTAATAATCTAAATATTTAAATAACAAAATATTTAAATTTATCTTCATACATTTTCAAGTCAGGTCAAATAATATAATATATCAAACTAATTTATTTAGTGATGTTATTAACTTAAAATTAATAATGTTGCGTGTATGCATCAATGGCGCTTAATGGGGTAAGTTATCTTCTTAGTTCGGACATTGTTTGCATTTTCACGAATAATATTTTTGTTTTCAATGGATATTTATCGTCTTAAATTGTCTTATTAATTATGACATTGTTTGCATATTCACGAATAATTTTTTCGTAATTTTATATATTAATATTTTTGTAATTTTATACATTATATTGCCAACACTTGATTGCAGAATACTTTAATCATTAAAAGTGCGATTGTTTTCGCAGTCTACAACTAATTAGTTTTACAAACACTCATTGAAACAACGGGAAGTAGTTGTTTCATTGAGTGTTCTATAGAGTTTTTCTAAGACTAATTAGTTGTGGATTGCGAAAAGAATCTCGGCACTTTTAATGTTTGTACACAGATTTTTTAAAAATAAATTGAGTTACACATTCACTGTATTACAATTGGAAAATTAGCTTAATATTATTATTATTATTATTAAATTGGTGGAGCATAAAAACGAAACATTTGAGCGTCTTGATGTTTTCAATTTTTTCTTTGCTGTCGAATAACAAATTACTGATTTAATGTGCTTTAGCAGTACATTTCAAACTTCGCTTTATATCAGTGTTTATTACGCGTGGCGCATGAAGTAAAATTTCGAGTTTAGAAAAGCCCCGTGAAAATTTGTCTCGGGTCGCTGCGCGACCCTCGACAAATTTTCTACGCGGGGCTTTTCTAAACTCGAAATTTTACTTCATGCTTAGTCTGGGAGTGGAAAACACTCGTTAAAAATATTGATAATTAATTAAAAGTCACTTGGTTTGTTTCACTACTATTTTTTTATTCTCTCCGACTAGTTTCGACTTATCGTCATTCTCAAGGAGTAATGACGATAAGTTGAAACTAGTCGGAGAGAATAAAAAAAATAGTAGTGAAGCAAACTAAGTGACTTTTATTTAATTATCAATATTGTAAACATGTTTCATCAAAAACAAAACTGCGAAAAACAATCGCACTTTAATCAAGTGATTAATGAGAACCAAATTGAAAGAAAAAAAAACGTTTAAAGATTCAAATTATCAACAACGAAAGCCTTAAAATTTACATGTAAATACTTAAAACAGACAATCCTAGATATATCCGTCAAAATTGGCTAAATTGGAATCGTTAAAATTAGTTTGATTAGATTTAAATGTGAAAGGAATGTTTCTTTTTTCTTTTTCGCAAAATATTATTTTCCTCCCTCCTGTTTAAATTATATTATTATTTCCCTTGCGTTTGACATCACTGCATGTAGGCTTAAGCTCTTATTGAGGGCGCACGTTCAAGAAGCAATATTAGGGGATAATAATTGGCGGCTTCGTGAATGATGCAAAGGAGGTGGCGCTTTAATGTCAAAGTTATATGTGTGTGGAATCCTGCTTTGCCTGCGTGTGTACACATTTTATGTTGTTCCAGATTCAAAGTTTCTATGGGTCCGCTCCGGGGGAATACAAATGTTGTTGGCGGCGTCTAACCCTCCAGAAACGGGGTGCGGGTTTCGCCCCTACAACTGAAGGCTAACCCGGCGCCGCCACCATAATGACGTCAAATGAAAAGATCGCGTTTCTGAGTGAGATGAATGTGAACAAAAGGGGATTCGTTGTATTAAAGTAAATACAACTTTATACCTTGCTTATCTATAAAAATTTTTGGATTATGCAGCTTTTAAAGTCAATTAACTTTACACTAAAAAAGACTGTTATTCCTTACTTCACTTTTTATTTGTATCGTTTATTTAACGATACTGTGGTGTCGCCTGAACAAGAATAATCCGGACGGCGGGGAGAGATAGGAAGGTTGCCGTGGACACAAAAAATAATAAAAAATAATTTTGGAGAATAACGCGTGCTAACGTTCGTTTTTGTACGTGACATAGTTAAGTATAAATAAAACTCCCCAAGTACCTGCATTTCTTGTGTTTTCCTGTGGTAAGATTCATAGTATAACGACGGAATCAAATGCACCTATAACTGCAACCAAATGCACCTATGACCGCCGTTATAATACAAATAAAAAGTGAAGTAAGGAATAACAGTCTTTTTTAGTGTAACAATCACTTCACGTAAACTCAAAAACATACAGTTATAAATTAACTTTATTCAAGGAAGGTTTATTCTATCTTTAACGAGAGCTGAAATATCTTCCAAAAAAGCACATTTTTTAAATGTGTTTGGTCACCTTCTTATGGTGTGAAAGTTGACCAAATTGAAAGAGTGCAGGATAAATTCTTGTTGTATATTTCCTACCAAATCGGCATTAATAGACGAGACTACAGTCGAAGTAATATGCTATAACTCTAACTCTAACAATCTCAAGCTAAACCTGTCAAAAACTGTTGAAATGACGTTCTCTTTGAAGCAATTTACACCCTCGCCAACAACTTCAGCCAAGTTACTGGGAATAACCGTTGACCCAAAGTTAAGTTGGGAATAAACACGGACATGATTTAAAAACCAAACTCTCTAAAAACACATATTTATTGCGTAATATGAAGAGATCAGTGTCCTTGGGTATAGTCAAAACTGCTTTTCATTCACTTGTTCAATCACATATTGCATACGGCATTCTTGTATGGGGTCATTCCTCTATTACCAATGATATATTTAGGCTTCAACGGCGAGCAGTGAGAATTACCGCAGGACTGTCCTGAAGGCAAGATTACCGTGAAGCGTTCAAACAGTAAACGTTCTTACGGTACCTTGTCTGTTTATACTTGAATGCTTGATGTATATCAAGAAAAATGAGCACACATTTACAAGCAACAGACACATACATGAGCACGATACTCGTAAGCGGGATAATATCCAGCTAAATTCATTTCGTTTATCGAAAGCTAAAACAGGTCCCCGTTTCTACTCGATTCGTCTACTAAACGCCCTACCACCTAATATAAAGTCACTACCGACAAAATTATTCAAAACCAAAATCAAACAAATACTCTTAGAAAACGCATTCTACTCACTAGAAGAATTTTTGCAGAAAGTCAGTGAAGGCATATGATATTTTGCATCCACTTGTGCATTCGATGTCCTTCTCTATTTACTTATTAATTTTCTTAATGTTTCTTTAAATTTTGTTATAACTTTATTTTATAATTTAGATATTATTATAGTAAATATTAATGATATTTGACGTGTGTAAGACTTCATGTTGTTAGCACTAATAAAGATTTCTATTCTATTCTATTCTATCAACACTTGCAATGACACCTCTGAGAGATAGACGTATCCATGCAGATTTGTGTGCACTTTTTAAAATAGTTAACAGCTTATTTGATTGTTGCGAACTTCTGTCAAGTCTAAATTTTAGTATACCATCTAAAACAAGAGCTACAGTAATCTTTCGCGAAACCATTTACAGGACGAATTACGGTAGGAATAATTCATTGTGTCGCATAGTCAAATTAGCCAATTTATTGTGTTGCTCGCCACATTTTGCGTTGTTTGGGACAACATTTAACGTATTTAAAAGAAATTTAAAGTTTATACACCGCATGATAACGTAAACGCTTGATTTAGTTGATGACTTACATTTTTAATTGTTTATTTTTACTTGCGAAATTTTGTTTATTTATATGTGTTAATTTGAGTTTATACTTAATTGAATTTAACAAAATTATTTTGTTAATTTGTGTAAAAGGTAATTACCGTAAAATAAAGTTTTATTATTAAATGCAAACTTACGTACCGTTTTTTGCATTTTGTATTGTTTTCGTGTAGCCTATCTTGTAGCCCTTGAAATTCTCTACAAACAATGTTTATTTGTTTGTTTGATGTGTACTTTTTAGAATTATGAGCTCTAGAGAAGATCGAATCGCGATCATTAGAATTTTCAAATCAAGTTCCAAATGAAAAAATACATTGGGCTTCGATCAGAAGAATGTGAAAGCTATCCTTTTGACCTAAGCTGAATGTATTTTTCCATTTGGTCCATCTGGAGAAAAGAAGCCTCTACCAACTACTAGTCAATGGGGCTAACATTGCAAACCATCAACTAACGACCATCGTCAAACATATTCAGAAGTGTATCGAGGCTGTGTGGCGGTTAAAGGTGAAAATTTTGTAATTTTGTTTAAATATTCTTGTAGAGAATATTCATCGCTTTCATTTTATGTAATTTGTGTTTTTTTCTTTAAAGTAAAGAGTACTGAGAAGAGGGGAAACTAGGAGGCAGGTAGGGGTGTCACTGAAAGAATGGACAAGGGAATGCAAGGAAGGGAGCGGAGTACCAGGAGGGATTGGAGAAGACAGACGGGGAAACAGAGAGGAAGAATTCACGGAGGAGGAGGTAGAGAGGGCCTTCAAGGAAGTGAAGAGTGGAAAGAGTGGAAAGGTGGCATTTTTCTTTAAAGTAAAGGGTACTGAGAAGAGGGGAAAGAAGGAGGCAGGTAGGGGTGTCACTGAAAGAATGGACAAGGAAATGCAGGGAAGGGAGCGGAGTACCAGGAGGGATTGGAGAAGACTGACGGGAAGACAGAGGGGAAGAATTCACGAGGAGGAGGTGGAGAGGGTCTTCAAGGAAGTGAAGAGTGGAAAGGTGGCATGGAGAGATGGTCTCAAAGCGGAGATGTGAAAGGAGATTGGGGAAAGGGAGAAGATGTGGAGGGGGGAGGTGAGCTTACCGAAGGCGTGGAGGATGGGGATGATGTGCCCAGTGTATAACGGAGTTATAGAGGAGTTAATATAACAAGTATTGGGTACAAGCTGGCAATGATGATAGTGAGGAATCGGATGGAGGTGGTGGTAGAGGAGAAGAGGATACTGCCAGAAACCCAGGGGAAATTTTGAAGGGGTAGGGGGACGAGGGAGCAGGTCTTTACCCTGGCGCGAATGGTGGAGAGAGAATTGGAACAAAAAGGATGTGTATATGCGGTATTCCTAGATTTAAAAGCAGCAAATGACTTCATACCGAGGGTGAGTCTGATAGAGTGCTTGAGGAAGAGAACGGTGAGTGAGGGGATGGTTGAGTGTATGAGGAGACATGGGTGATGACGAAAGTGGGGACGGATGTGTCAGAGTGTGCAGGACTTGGGAGGGATTGAGGCAGGGGTGCCCGCTGAGCCCGATGTTGTTTAATATATACATGAGTGTATTCTAAGAGGTGATGAGGAAAGGGCAAGTGGTGGGGGGGTTGATGGGTAAGAGGAAAGTGTGGATGTTAGCATATGCGGATGACATGGTGTTAATGGCAAGAAAGCATGAAGGGATGAAAGACATGTTGAAAAGAGCGGAGAGGTTTATGGATAAGAAAGGGATGAGTGTGAATGTGGTAAAAATGAATTAGGTGAAGTTCAGAAATAGAGGGAGGGAGGGGAATTTAAAAGAATTGGAGTGGAAGGGGGTGGTTATTGAGAGGGTAAAAAGTTTTAAGTATTTAGGGTTTATGTTCAAAGGGATGGGAGGGTATGAAAAGCATGTAAAATGGGTGCAGAGTAAGGCTAGAAAAGCATGGGTGGATGGCTTGGGGAACGTGGGGGAAGTGGATGGGGAATAATGTGAGAGTGGCATGTAAAATATGGGATGCGTGTGTGAAATCGGTGCTTATGTATGGAGTGGAAGTGTGTGGGACGAAAGAGTATGAGTGCATGGAGAGGGAACAGATGTTGTTCCTGAAGCGCATGTTGGGGGTAGAAAAGTCCACGCTCAGCTACATAGTGCTTCAGGAGACTAATAGAGAGAGTTTAGAGTGCGAGGCAATGGTGAGAGTGGTGAGGTATAAGATGAGATTGTGGGAACTGGAGTAAGAGAGATTGGTAAAGGATGTATGGGTGATGAGCGTATGTGGGGGTGAGGGTAGATGGAGGGGGGAGAGGAGGAAAATGTATGAAAGGGTATGGTTGTCGGAGGCGAAAGTAATGGAATGGCTAGGGAATGGGGTGAAGGTGGATGAGTGGGTGAAGTTGAAATGAAAGGAGGTGGAAGGGTAGAAAAGGCAAGGGCGTATCGAGAGAAGTGAGTACAATGATATGTCTCCCATACATATCATTGTACTCACTTCTCTCGACACGCCCTTGCCAGGTGTATGGAAGAGTGCCGAAATATCTGATAGAGAGAGGATGGAGTAGAGAGGAGAGGGTGATTGTAGCAAGGGCGAGGTTGGGATGGGAGAAGAGAGGAAGGAAAGTATGAATGGGGCAAAAATATGGAAGGTGTGTATTGTGTGAGCACATTACAATACAATACAATACAATACTGCTTTATTTTATATAAATACATAGAATAATTACATCGTATAATATATAAAATAGTGTCAAAGGAAACATCAGTATGACTTAAAGTTAAAGTATTCCTCTAATGAGTATGGTTCAACTTTGCATAGATAGGAATACATTTTGTTTTTGTAGTGTTTGAAATTTTTTTCTTTTTTTATTTCACATGGTAGGTGGTTATGAAGTCGTAGGTATAAATAGTGAACGCTCTTTTGGGTATGCGTTAATTTTACCCTTGGATATATCATATTCACTTTGTTACGTGTGTCATAATTGTGAGTTATTTCATTACTTGTGAAGTTAGAGTATTGAAGGCGCATGAAGGTTAAGCACTCGTAAATGTGCATAGCGAAAACAGTTAGTAAATTTAATGCTTTAAACCAATGTCTACAAGAGTCTTTGGGTCCTAGCTTACAAATAATTCTAAGCGCACGTTTTTGCAATATCAAAACTCTATTTGTGTCTGTACTACCACCCCAATGTATGATTCCGTATCGTAATTGTGATTCAAAATTGGAATGGTAAACAGTTTTTGCAAGGTTGGTGTCCACGTTTTTTCTCAGCACTCGAAGCATGTAGCAGACTTTACAAACTTTTTGGCATAGATTTTGTGTGTGCTGCCCCCACTTCAGTGATGTAACGCCTAGAACCTTTGTCGAGCTCACTATATTGTAGTCACTGGAGTTGATGCAAACTGTATTAGGTAAATTTTGTGCGTTGTGTATTTGAAATAACATGAATTTTGTTTTATTTTTATTGGGAAGCAAGTTGTTTTGCATTAACCATTTCTCTACATGTTGTAATATATATGTTGCATTTCGTTTCAGTTCAATGAAGTCTGCACCTTTGACTGCAATGTTGGTATCGTCAGCATAGTTTACCAAGGAATAATTTTGTGAAGTTTCGTATTCAAAAATATCATTTATATATAAATTGAATAGCAAGGGGCCCATCAGGCTTCCTTGCGGAAGGCCGCAGATAATTATTTGTGGAAGAGATGTGTAAATGTTGTTTGATTGTGTTATTTTAGCATGGGAAGGATACGTGGGGCCACTTGACGGAGGAATGCGAGGGGGTGAAGGAGGAATAGATGGGAGCGAAAGGGAGTAGAAGGGTAATGGAGTGGATGAGAGAGGATGGGATAATGGTAAGGACGTTGGAGAAGCTAGGGAGAGAGAAGAAAAATAGAAGAGAGAGTAGAAGGGAGAGGATTTAGTTTAAGAATAGAATATAAAGTTTTGTTTGTAATGAAGAATGCCATTTTTATTTCTTTATAGTATACGTATTATAAATTCAGATGATTTTCTTTAAATATTAGAATATTCGTTGTTTTTTTCATAAGAGTTCAATTTTAAATTTTTAACGAGTGTTTTCCACTCCCAGGCTAAGCATAAAGTAAAATTTCGAGTTTAGAAAAGCCCCGTGAAAATTTGTCGAGGGTCGCGCAGCGACCCGAGACAAATTGTCTGGGCTTTTCTAAACTCGAAATTTTACTTTATGCGCCACGCGTATAGAACACTAAAATGCTGTGAAATTTATTTATATTTGAACCTCACTTGAAATCAGTGTTTTATACGCGTGCCGCATGAAGTAAAATTTTGAATATTAGTCAACTAAATTGCCCAACTCTGCCAACAAAAATGTTATGTTTGTGTCAGAGCAATGTAAGCTTGTGCATTGTTTTTACGTTGATAATTTTGAATATTAGTCAACTAAATTGCCCAAATCTGCCAACAAAAATGTTATGTTTGTGTCAGAGCAATGTAAGCTTGTGCATTGTTTTTACGTTGATATTTTTTAGTAAAAATAAAAATAAAACAATTGCCCAACTCTGCCAAAAAAACTGTTATGTTTGTGTCAGGGCAATGTAAGCTTGTGCACTGTTTTATTATTGATATTCCTTAGTGAGAATAGAAAGAAAACAATTGAATTCCCGTCGGTGTCGCTTAATTAATAGCGTACGATAGCAGCAAAGTAAGTCCACAATAAAACCATTTTCTCCCTTTTCACAGTTTCTGAGCGGGGCAATTTATATTCCAATGAAATACGAAATTCGACTCGTGCAAATAAGCAAACACGGGCGAAATATAATAATGCACCGGGTCGTTTTGCATACACCCCCAAAAATAAAACGGAGTCCCTATCATCATCATCCGCACCGCGCAAACAAAGACGTTATGCTTATGCACAAATGAAAATTCAACAATTCCAAAATTGCCAAATTCGCACTTTGAAAACCGACCGGGGCTTTGGCATTTGCATTAAACACACGGGGCGGGTTTTGCATTCTAATCGCGTCTCGTGGAAACTTCTTTCATAATTTACATTGCATCAACTTTGGGTGAAAAAAATGTTAAGGTAATTTTAACTCGATCCATCAAGTTTGAAAAAACATGTACCCTTTTACATTAAAAAAGACTGTTATTCCTTACTTCACTTCAAAAAGTGAAGTAAGGAATAACAGTCTTTTTTAGTGTAATAATCACTTCACGTAAACTCAAAAACATTTAATTATGTACCCTTTTAAATCAATTGGCCTAAAAGGCGGATATTTCAGTTTTATTTTTATTAAAGCACTGCGTAATTATGTTTGTCAACTAGTGGATTGTAAAAACGAAAAATTGAGCTTCTTGAAGTTTTTAATTTTTGTTTAGTATCAAATTATCAATTACTGATTTAATCGACTAAAAATTGAGCTTCTTAGAGTTTTTAATTTTTGTTTGCTATCAAATTATCAATTAACGATTTAATCAACTAAAAATTGAGCTTCTTGAAGTTTTTAATTTTTGTTTTGTATCAAATTATCAATTACTGATTTAATCGACTAAAAATTGAGCTTCTTAGAGTTTTTAATTTTTGTTTGGTATCAAATTATCAATTACCGATTTAATCAACTAAAAAATGAGCTTCTTGAAGTTTTTAATTTTTGTTTAGTATCAAATTATCAATTACCGATTTAATCAACTAAAAATTGAGCTTCTTAGAGTTTTTAATTTTTGTTTGGTATCGAATTATTAATTACTGATTTAATCGCATCAATTTTGGGTGAAAAAAATGATAATTAATTCCAACTCGATCCATCACTTTTAAAAAACATGTACTTTTTTTAATCATGTCGTCTGAAAGGCGAATTTTTTATGTTTTTAAAGCACTGTGCAAATATGTTTGTCAATTGGTGGATTGTAAAACGAAAAATTGTAATATAAATTATGTTAAATTGTTAAAAGAATCAAATTTTTATAAACTATACATGTTAGAAGCAATTTATATGTTTGAAAATGAAGATAAGCTACTACATTTCGATTTAAGCCCAATAAATAATCCCCTCCTTGAAATTTTTGTTTGAGTGACACTGTCAATTAATAAAATAGACATATTTGTCAATTGTATTACTATTGAGAATGAACACATAGTGTTCGAAATGTACATTTAGTAAATAAAACAAATCAGTGAAGAAAAAGATTATTACAATAATTATTATTAAAAAATTGACCTTGAAGTTTTCAATTTTTGTTAAGTGTCGAATTACCAATTACTGATTACTTGTGCTTTAGCAGAATATTGCTTTAAATCAGTGTTTTATACGCGTGGCGCATGAAGTAAAATTTCGAGTTTAGAAAAGCCCAGAAAATTTGTCTCGGGTCGCTGCGCGACCCTCGACAAATTTTAACGGGGCTTTTCTAAACTCGAAATTTTACTTCATGCTTAGTCTGGGAGTGGAAAACACTCGTTTAAAGCTTTAAATTAAGCACTTTTCAAAAACCAGAAAATACCTGAACATTTACAGAATACACATCGTGTTATTTATGTGTACCCAAAAGAATAACTCGCTCATTTATTAAATTTCGCATAATTTTTTTACAATTATTAATGTTGTTAATTGATCCGCAGAAATGGCGAGTGTGGATAATTAATAATTGCTAATTATGCGCTGGTGCGTTAGTGTTTTGTAAATGATGGAATTAAAAGCATTTTGTTTTGTAATATTTTCGCGTTTAGCGAAACCGCGCCGGGGGTTTAATGAAATAAAATTTTATTGTTATCGAGGTACGTTTTCCACAATGGTCACCGGAAATTTTGAAACGCCGCATTTTCGAAAATAATTAATACGTTATTAATTTATGAGCATTTAAAAGGGTTACATTTTAATAAAAATTAATTCATAAAAATACGTTGTAAATTAATCACAATATGTAATATGTAAATTAATTTTAATAATTAATAAAAATAGATTAAATTAATTATGCATAATTTATCAAACAAGTGAATTTAAAGCTGTTTCTAATTCTTACAAATTTGTTTACGCTTTTAGTTGTGAAAACTTACATTTATTTATATTTTCAGTCAACGGAGGCCATTTAAAAAAATGAATAATATAGCACTACAACTAAAATTATAAAATTACACATTAAAACGTAATTAAAACTAAAAGGTGTTTTATTTTTTAAGGTATAGATCAATCATGGATACTTATTAAACCAATGCCAGAATGGGAATTTGTTCAAACTAATTTAAAGATGTTTTTAATTTTTATAAATTTGTTTACGCTTCTAGTTGTGAAAACTTACATTTATTTATATTTTCAGTCAACGGAGTCCATTTAAAAAATGAATAATAGAGCACTACAACTAGAATTAGAAAATTACACATTAAAACATAATTAAAACTTAAAGGTGTTTTATTTTTTGAGGTATAGATCAATCATGGATACTTATTAAACCAATGCCAGAATGGGAATTTGTTCCTGGCAATTTTGTTGAGTAGGCATAGGAAAATTATCATGCCAAAGCTCACAGTCGAACAACAATTACAAATTGTGGAAGTTTAGTTTGAAAATGCGTGGTCATAATACACAGTGACAGAAAGTAAAGCATTCAGGCGAAAAGACCAATGGTCGATAGCCGATTGACTGAAGAATTTATTTTATTTGTATTTGTATTTAATTTGATTTATGTAACTAATTCTGTCAATAATAATATTATATATAATATAGAATACTTCAAATTTTAAATAGTTTAAATATATTTTAGTTTTAGAATAGAATGTCAAGTTTTGTTTGTAATGAAGAATGCCAATTTTTGTATCCTTATAGTCTACGTATTATAAATTCAGATGATTTTCTTTAAATACTTCGTTGTTTTTTACAAGAGTTCAATTTGAAATTTTAAACGAGGGTTTTCCACTCCCAGACTAAGCATAAAGTAAAATTTCGAGTTTAGAAAAGCCCCGTGAAAATTTGTCTCGGGTCGCGCAGCGACCCGAGACAAATTTTCTGGGCTTTTCTAAACTCAAAATTTTACTTTATGCGCCACGCATATAGAACACTAAAATACTGTAAAAAAAAATCAGTGTTGTATACGCGTGGCGCATGAAGTAAAATTTGGAGTTTAGAAAAGCCTAATTCGGCTCGGTCGCTCCGCTTCCTCCTCTGTTTGACTATAGCTTTGTCGCATTCTGTTCTCAGTTGCCATTTTTTGACAGTGAGCTTGTAAGACAGATGTAAAATTGACTCAAATAGCCGGATTCTGGCGTGCAAAATGGACAGCCCGAATTCAAGTCGCTCTGGATTAACATATTTCTAGATGTTTAAATTGTTGAAATTCTTAGATGTCATACCACAGATGTAACATTTCATTGTAGATGTTGTTGTTGTAGCAGCATTGCACACCTTTCCATCAATCATACTGAGCATCATTTTGTGCTTTACCGAATAAGTTATGTCTGCCATTGTCACTTTAGTTTCTTGCAGCGCGCTTGCGGCGTTCCTGACATAGCTTATTTCTTCGTTTATTACATCTGTGGTTTCCTTTATAAATCTGATTCTTATCGGACGACAATAACGTGGAGAGGAGGGGGTTGGATTCTGCCAGATGACCTTTTTGTTCGTAGAGCACATAAGTTGTAGAGGCACAAAAGATCTTTGGAATATGTTCGCGTCCGAGTCGAAATCATTTTGAAACCTTTGCCAGAAAATTGCGCGACCCTCGACAAATTTTCACGGGGCTTTTCTAAACTCGAAATTTTACTTTATGCGCCACGCATATAGAACACTAAAATACTGTAAAATTTATGAATATTTGAACCTTACTTAAAATCAGTGTTGTATACGCGTGGCGCATGAAGTAAAATTTCGAGTTTAGAAAAGCCTAATTTGGCTCGGTCGCTCCGCTTCGCTACGCGCCCGAGCCAAATTTTCAGGCTTTTCTAAACTCGAAATTTTACTTCATGCTTAGTCTGGGAGTGGAAACACTTGTTAAAAATTATTTTTCAATTCAATTATCGATGCAAAGAAACGCAATTTCACAGACATAAACAAAACCCGGGTAACATAACCTGTAAAATACTCCAAATGTAACCAGAGTGAAGTCAGAACGGATGAAAACGCGATGTTGCCATGTTCATGTTTAATATTCAATTATTTCTCAAGTTAAAATAATTATAACTATACTGCGATATTGACCCCGAAAAATTCAACGAATATTTTGCAAATGTGGCGAATAATCTAATTAAAGATATTCCAATGTCTACCCAAACACCCCTTACGCTCATGTCGAAGTATCAAGTTACCTGCTCAGAGTACTTCCAATTCAAGGAAACTACATTTATAGTAATCAGAGATGTTATAAAAAGTCTAAAAAACTCCCAATCGAAAGATATTTATTTTCTTACAGCAGATCTAATAAAAAAAGTTTCTGATACCATCACAGTACCTCTCACTAAGTTGATAAATTGTTGCATTAAAGATTGCATATTTCCAAATTCGTTAAAAATGGCTCGTATCACTCCTATGCATGAAAAGGGGGATAAAGGAGACACAAACAACTATAGACCCATAGCCATACTACCTGTAATAGCGAAGATATTTGAAAAAGTTATGCTGGCCCAAGTATTAGACAACCTTGAAAAACATAACATACTGTCTGATTCTCAATATGGTTTTCGTAAGGGAAAATCCACTGCCAGCGCGATTGTCGACTTCACTAATAATGTCCTGCAAGGCTTCGAGTCGAATATGCATACCACTGCAACTTTCCTGGACCTCAGCAAGGCCTTCGACTGCCTGGATCATGGTGTTCTCTTACGAAAACTATATTTCTATAACTTCCACCCTAGCAGCTGTCGACTAATAGGATCCTACCTACACCATAGACGATAAATTGTCACCATAGATAGTAAACAATCGAGGGAAAAGTACCTCACTCATGGTGTACCCCAAGGATCTATTCTCGGGCCTGTACTTTTTCTCATCTACATTAACGATCTCTCGTCTACAGCAACAGCTTCCATTTTGTTTCAGTTTGCGGATGATACCACCTTTACAAACAGTTCACTTGACCTTTTACACACGACTGAGCAGCACAATAAATCAAAAAATGACGTCATTCATTGGTTTGAGACGAACAGATTAATCCTTAATCCAAACAAAACAGTCAACCTACTATTTTCTTTGCGTACAGACGCACCTGAACAAATGCCAGCTAAGTTTCTCGGTGTCTGTCTCGACAATAGGTTGACATGGAACAACCAGGCAGAGTCAGTAGCTCACAAAGTATGTCGTTCCATATTTTTACTGCGGCACTTAAAGGTAAGCCTCCCTCCGAGTGCTATACGTACTGCGTACCTCGCAGTATGCCAATCACACCTGGTATACGGGATTCTTGCATGGGGACACACACCTATATTGAATCGTATGTTTGGTCTACAAAGAGGGGCAGTACGTATAACAAACAAAACCAAGTGAATTTAATTTACAAACCATTATATTTAAAAATGTTTTACCAAGTGATTAATGAGAAAAAAGTGTCCGATAAAGTACGTATAATTTCAGACCTAAAATATCAGGACGACTGCAAAGCCAAATATACTGAGCTAGGCATTCTAACTCTCCCCTCGCTGTACATACTGGAATGCTTAGTCCATGTTCGGAAAAACATCACAGAATACGACCTGCACTCGCTGAGACATCGCCACGACACAAGAACTGCGTCAAAAATTTGTCTAAATCACATGCGTCTCAATAAGTCACGGAATGGCACCAATTACTACGGGCCAAAAATATACAACTTGCTACCAGATATAATAAGTCAGCAAATCAGGCAAAATTCAAAATTACGACAAAGAAATACCTCGCTGCCAAAGCATTCTACACATTAAATGAATGTCTTATAAATGACTACAGTAACGTATCCAGCACAGTCGAATTTTAATACATTTACTCTTTATTTATTGTATGTAAGTCTTAAGTTAATTTTAATTGTAACTACTCATAATTAAAACCTGTACTCTTCTTATATTATTTTGTGCCTAAATTTATTTATTATTGTTATATGTCTTATTTTATCTTACTACTTATATATGTATTCTTGACCTGTGTAAACTGATTTAATAGCACCAATAAAGTAAAGTAAAGTAAAGTATATTAATATAAATCCACTTCGCCCATTAACTGATTCTTACCGCCTAATAATTTTTAGTAATAAGGCTCATTTTTGGAGAAATGGACTCGCGAATAAGCAAAATTGTGTTACTGTGTGGTGTGGATTGCATGCTAGAGGCATCATTGGCCTCTACTTTTTCAAAAATGAAGACAGGCTCATTGTTACCGTCAATTGCGAGCGCTACAAGCCTATAATTTTGATCCCTAACGTCAATGGTTTCAACAGGACGGCGTAACACACACCGGGCGTAAAACCCTCACATTGTTGAGAGAGAAATTTGGTGATCAAATTATTTCGAGACATGGGCCTGTTATTTAGGCGCCTACATCATGTGATTTGATCATATTGGAGTACTTTTAATAGGACTCCGTCAAATCACTAGTCCGTGCTGATAAACCTGCAATGATTGAAGACTTAGAACTCTACTTTCGGCGCATAATTAGAGAGATTAGCAAAAGAATGGATCATATAAGACACAATAGCGGTGGTTACATGCCCAAAATTATTTTTAAACATTAAATGGTATTACATTAGCTACCTATTAAAGTCAAAATATCTGTTATTTTATCTATTTTTATGTGTTTTAGTTGAAACAGAAGTTTAATATCTCTAATTAAAACACCCTTTATAAATATTAAAAACAATTAAAAGGTTAAGGATTGGATGGTTCAGTTTAAAATAAGTAATAACTGAAAACATACATTTTTAAATATAATAAAACACTTTTTTATTTTCGTGACTGCAGTTTTGGCAATTCAACTTGCCATTATCAAACAGAGTAACTTAAATTACGGTATGGTACAGGTATATATACACAAAATGGTTATTTACAAAATAGCATTAAAAATGGGGGTATACACTTGATCGACCTGGTCGTTAATTATGGGGATTCCCGGATTAGCGCGGGCTTTCTGTATCTCCAGGGATTTTAGGAGGTTCATTTTTCGCCCATTTCGGCATAATGATGATCTTAAGTACATCCTCGCCAAAAGAATGGTTTTCATCGATTAGATGTTTGGCAAAATTTGATTTTTCTTTTATTTTACTGAATTTATTTATTTATTTATTTAATTAACGAAAATATCTTTACAAACATAACAAGATAAATTCAAATTCAAAACTATTTTAATTCGAGAAAATAAGCTTACGCTTCTTATAGTTTGCACTCTTTAAACATAATATATAAAATTACGAAAAAACTATTCGTGAAAATACAAACAGTGTCTTAATTAATAAGACAATTTACATGACCTAAACGTTACATATACTTTAATAGAGCGTTGTAACAAATCAAATTAAATAAGATTTTAAATATTTCAATGTATAATTTAATATCCGGAGGTGTATTTGCACGGGAAGTAGTTGTTTCAATGGATATTTATCGTCTTAAATTGTCTTATTAATTAAGACACTGTTGCATTTTCACGAATAGTTTTTTCGTAATTTTATATATTATATTACAAACATAAAATTAATATTAATACAATACAACAAAGAATTGAAAAATAACGTACTGAAGTAACCCTAATTACATTTTCCCATAACAAAATGAAGGACTTAAACTAAATGAAAATTAAATCCAGATTAACGACGACTACCGCCATACGAAAACATGAATAATTAGCGGCAAATAATTCAAAATATATCGAGGGTGAGAATTAACATGTATAACGAAGTAGAAGCCTCGACAGTTCATAATTTTTAAATGTATAAATAAACTCATAATATAAAAATGATAAAAGTGCAATTTTTATGAAACTTGGCGTTAGTAGAGATATCTACAAATGACATTCATATTTAGTGATAGAAAAATGGTACAATTGAATATGTGTATCTCTCAATGTAGTATACCATTTTATTATTTAAAAATAATAATAAACCTTTATTCACGGATGTACCATTTTCCAGAATATAAAAATATTATACAAAATAATAATTCAATACTAAAGATAGAAACAAACATATTAATAACAACACAGCAACCTTTTAACAATTCTCATTAACTGGGGAAATGTATTACAAAAAATATAAAAATCAGGATAAATTAACAAAGAATTTGCTGTACGCATAATACACGTCTTATGCGTACAGCAAATTCTTTGTTAATTTTTCCTGATTTTCATATTTTTTGTAATACATTTCCCCAGTTAATAAGAATTATCGGAGTGTGGAAAACATAATTCTGTTATTGATCAGACATCCACTGATTTTTTTATAAGTTTCTATGAATTAAACTTCATCTCCAATTTACATAAATAAATTTCATGTCACTTGTACTACTTTTCTTCTTCGTCAACCGCTGCTCTGCTGGCCTTTCTCGACAGAGTGGCATGGCTGAGCTGAAGAGTGACATAGCCCTAGGGGGGGATGCAAAAAGGGCCCATTGGGGTCTAATTGCTGTGTCTGGGTACACACCCCTTTATGATCCAGATCTAGATCCAGAGTTTTCTTCTGAGCCCCTCAAATTCCAACATAACACTTTTTTTTTTCGTGTGCAGTGTAACAAACAAACTAATACTTGCATTAAAAATGATGAATTCATTAATTTTTGCTGGTGCGTCTATATTTAATATTGAGCGTTCGCACAACATAATTTAAAACATCGGGAAAATATGTAAAATAATAATTCAATATATTGGAAACAAATCCATGCTTTATTAACATGGATTTTCGAATATGCAGGCGTGCGTGTATGTAATGCAATAATAACTGTTGTGTATTATTATATATAAAAAAAATACTAGCCAGTTGGAATTTTTTCAAAAATTGACTACATTTTATAACATGAATATTTTGTTAGTTACAGAAACATGAAACGATTCAATTAATTATTCACATGTTAAATGTTGCCATATAGTGTTACTATTTATATTAATAAAGCTTCACAAATTATTATACTAATTTAGAAAATACACTTGTACACATTATGTTTCCTGCAACAGTTACTTTATTTTTTAAAGACCTTTTCAATGATACCACTTCTACCTATCGTGCCATTTAAAAACCTGGAGTAATTAACATTTCTAAGCAAACTTCTAGGGGTGCCAACCCTTTTGCAAGAAAACAATATAACCATTTGTTGTTTTTTTGTTAAGAGTCTATGAAATAAATTGCAGATTCCTAAATATGAGCCGAATTATCTGTAAAGATAGAACTGTGATTTAGCAATAATATAAAGGCCATCGAAAAATTATAAAATAAAATTTTATATTTTTCTAACGACAAGTACTGGTTATTTTTAAGATAAATTAACAAAAATGGTGTAAATTTTAAACTAAATAAAGGCCATCGAAAAATTATAAAATAAAATTTTATATTTTTCTAACGACAAGTACTGGTTATTTTTAAAGATAAATTAACAAAAATGGTGTAAATTTTAAACTAAGTACAGAGGTGTTGTTATGTCTAAATATACGTTAAATTAAATTAATTAATAATCGTTAGTGGCTAAATGATCAAACCTATGCTAAGTAAACAGAAAAGACAAACATACTTATTTATCCGGCGCATTCACCAGAAATACAAATCTTATAAAAACGCATATAAAACACTGACATATTGTGAAGTTTAAAATATGCTGCTAAATCAGTATTCTAGAGCAGTGGTCTCCAAACTACGGCCCGCGACTTGCATGAATCCGGCCCGCCATTGTTTGTATTTTTTATGGTAAATGTCATATTTTGAGATATTGTAACAATTGTTCCTTAAATTTTTCATAATTTTATAAAATTAATCGGATCTTGGCCGACTTTATTATGTAGAATTGTATTTGTGGCCCGCGAAGAAGATAGTTTGGAGACCCAGGTTCTAGAGCAATATATTTTAAACTTTACCTTAAATCAGTGTTTTATACGAGTGGCGCATGAAGTAAAATTTCGAGTTTAGAAAAGCCTAAAAATTTGGTTTGGCCGTTTGGCCGTTTGGTCGCTCCATATCGCGGAGCAACCAAACCAAATTTTAAGGCTTTTCTAAACTCGAAATTTTACTTCATGCTTAGTCTTGGAGTGGAAACACTCGTTAGAAGCTTCAAATGTAAGACTTTTACAAACATTGCGAATGCCTAAACATTTACAGACTATGCATATTTAAATAAAACTACTGGATGCATATGTGAATGCAGTTTAAATTAAAAAGGCTGGGAGACACTGGTATGGAGTATAAAATATTGATTATTGTTATTTTTGAGTCATATAATAAAATTTATAAATCGTTACAGGTAAATTCAATTCAACTTATTAGTTTCAAGTAAAATCAACAATTTATTTTTTTTATTTATTTATTAATTAACGGAGGCCAATTCATACAGAACAGTTACAATAATATTACAAATATATAAACATATTGCAGACATTTTTAAAAAATCTCAACTATTTTGCACTGAGTGCACGACGCAAAAAGCTTATAGTTCCTACAAGTATTTGTTTATTTATTTATTTCAACGGCCTGCCATTTACATTAAAAATACAATATATCAAAACCTGTGCGAGTGATAAATTGATTAGCATGCCTTAATTATAAAGTTTTGAAAATCAATTACTTATTTCCGAAAATCCGTACAAACTGCCGAAATTTTCCCGCGTGAGCGCATCCCCCCAATAATTCCTAGCGCGACAATAAACCTTTCATTAGAATATTATCTGTAACTGCGCGCGATAAATCAGCGGAAAGCCGTAATGCGGGAATAAATTGCGGACGGAGTATTTTTCTGGTTTTCGGCCAATTTCTCGCCGATTGAAAATAGGAATGCGGAATTTTCCGTGAAAATCTCCAGAGCGCGCGCGACGTTTGATTTATCGCCGATGATAAAAATTAATTAGCCGGTATTTTCGCTCGGGCCCGGTGTTTGCGTGTCGCTTTATTAAACCGGATTTATGATCGGCGTACAATTTTTGCACGTCCAATTAATTGGAAGTATTGCTGCACCTGCATCGCAGATATATATCAGTATTTGTCTCTTTACTCTTTATTATATGTTATAATTTTTGTGAAAAACACATTCAGATTGTCAATATTGTAAACGGAATTTATTCGTGTTGTTTAAATAAAACTACTACACAGCATAAACCATCAAACAATAGCTGGTCTTATAACTACAGAGAGTTTAATGTAACACCGAACATTTTTATAACGAAAATTTTTCTTTAAAGTATCCATATGCACATTTGCAAAATTGCACATTTTCTGATGCTCGGTTTATTAAAAGAACTCAACGTTAAGCTTTAAGCGAGTGTTTTTCACTCCCAGGCTAAGCATGAAGTAAAATTTCGAGTTTAGAAAAGCCTGAAAATTTGGTTTGGTCGCGTAGCGCGAAGCGCGGAGCGGCCAAACCAAATTTTCAGGCTTTTCTAAACTCGAAATTTTACTTCATGCGCCACCGGTACAAAACACTGATTCAATCTAAAGTTAAGCGGTGTGTTTTAAACTTCGTAATATGTCAGTGTTTTGTACCGGTGGCGCATGAAGTAAAATTTCGAGTTTAGAAAAGCCTGAAAATTTGGTTTGGCCGCTCCGCGCTTCGCGCTACGCGACCAAACCAAATTTTCAGGCTTTTCTAAACTCGAAATTTTACTTCATGCTTAGTCTGGGAGTGGAAAACACTCGCTTAAAGCTTCAAATTAAATTCTTTTAATAAACCGAGCATCACAAAATCTGCAACGAATGCATATGGATACTTAAAAAAAATTCTCGTTATAAAAATGTTCGGTGTTACATAAAACTCTCTGTATATATATATATATATATATATATATATATAAAAAAAAACGTTTGTGCCATGTTTTCGTCCATTTGTTGATCTTCTAGTAGTTCTAGTTTAACCCAAATTGTTACTTTTGCGGTAGGTTACTGTACGTAACAGCGGACACTTATTGTATGATCCAATGTTCATCGGGGAATTAGCCGGGGAAGTAGTTGTTTTAATAAATGTTTGAATTAGTCTTTGAAAGACTAACTATAATTTTTTCAATTTATTTCAATTTCCTTTTGTTTCATTTAGTTTGGTTAGAGAATAGTTTGACCTGATGTTGCATTTTGCATATAAATTATGCATAGAACAGCAGTGCTGTCGTGTAACGCAAATATTCATTGTATAATTCAATATCTGTCGGGGTATTAGCTCGAGAAGTAGTTGTTTCAATGAATATTTGGAGACAAACTTTTTGCAGAAAGTCGATATTAATTTAAATTCGTTTTTATATTTTTTAAATTGTTGTAGATTGCGAAAAGAATCTCGAGCCTTATAATTCTTGAATCTTGGAGGCGTTCACTTCGTGGTACTTTTTCAATTTGATATAAAGTAAACACTAAACTTTTGTATAGTACTTTTAGTTTACTTTTGTGACTAGTTTCAATTACACAGTAATTATTGTCAAACTAAGTACTTAAAAACGAGTTACACAGGTACATATATTAACGCTCTTTTAATGTTTGATCTTCTAGTTCTTAAGATAAACTGGGAATTACGGTTATAATATTAAAGGATAAATTAATTTTCTATTTATCCTTAAATATTATTTTAAATTGTTTCACCAAGCGATAAATGAGAGAGTTATTCAAGTAATATTACGGTTATGGTGCAAATAAACAACTCGTAGAATATTCAACACCGGAATGAAATATTTATTTCATTTACTAGAAAAAATTGATTGATAAGGCTGATGATTGTGCGACTTTTCGTCCACTCCGTTTCGTCCACTGGCCGCTACGTCAACTAGTTTCTTCATCCACCGCCCTTCAAATCCACTAGTTCCTTCGTCCACCGCCCTTCAAATCCACTAGTTCTATCATCCATTCCATTTATAAATTTGAATATAATTAACATTTAACGTTAACCATAACCAAATTGACGTTTCAAATTAACATTTCACCTTAACTCCCTGCCTTCAAAATTATGGCTGAGCTTGTGAAATCACTGCGGGGTCACTTTTTACATATTGTCGGGTTTTTGTATTCTCATCACTCGGAGAAAAATGGCCGGAGAAATTAGAAGTGTCGTCTGTATCCCGAATGTAAGACGTGAGCGGTTACCCGATGTGGAACTTTGAACATCATCAAAGGCCCAGCTGAATCTCCCCACTCATCGCACTTCGCCAATTTCGAAGAGCCACCTCTTCGAAATTGGCGAAGTGCGATGAGTTGTGTTGTGTTGAAGTTGAAGGAAACTTTGAAGAGGAAGGCAGCGGAACATCCGGAGGCTCCTCCAGCTCAATTGCTTCGCAAAGAACTCCATGCTGTCCCGTCTAGCATCCTCGCACAACTTCCGGACCGTGTCAACCTCACGAAGTCCATGCAGCGTTCGCGTTTAAAGAAACTATCAACGAACCCGAGGACACTCGAGGACTTCGAAGATCTCCCTGAGGACATGAAACTGACTACCGGAGGTGAAAAGTTTCTATTGTACGACTCGAAAGATGACGATGAGGAAGATGAAGCTGTGGAACGATTACTGATATTTGCAACGAGAGAAAATTTGAGGTTACTGATGCGAAGCGATGTTTGGTATGTTGACGGGACCTTCAAGGTTGTGCCTGAAATTTTTTTCCAACTGTTTGCCATCATGTCGTCGTTCGTACAACGTCAGGGAGATGGTCATGATCAAAAAGTTGCGTTGCCGATGGTGTATGCGCTAAAGGAGAAGAAAACAGAAGCAGCTTATTCCAAAGTCTTTGTAGTAGTTCAATCAGCGTGTGAACGTTTTGGAATCCAGAAAAAAAATCCTTTATCCGTCTTAACTGATTTCGAAGTCGCTATCATAAATGCAGTAAAAGCAGTAATAGGCAACGAAATTGCTCGAGGCTGCTTCTTCCACCTTCAGCAGAGCATCCATTGCCGGATTCAGTCAGAAGGCATGCAACAAGCGTACGAAAATTCTGATGACCGTTCCCTGAAGATAGCAGCACAGATGCTTTGTGCCCTGGCGTTTGTTCCGGTGGAACGCGTCGGAGAAACGTTCGACCTCCTTATGGACGACGTTCCGGAAGAATTCCTCCCAATCGCACAATATTTTGAAGTAATTTACATCTGTTTATATCTATTTACATCTATTTACACCTATTTACAACTTTCAGTTAAACTACATTCGCGGTAGACGAGCAGTGGGACGACGGCGTGCCACTACGGCTCAGTATCTTCCTGAATTTTGGAATCAATCAGGCGCGACCCTACAAGACCAAGCAAGAACGAATAATGCGTCAGAAGGTTGGCACAACAGATTCAGTGTTGTTGTTGGACGCAGCCATCCAAGCCTCTACGCGTTTATTCTGGAGCTAAAGAAGGAGCAAGCTGATACGGAGGCCATGATTCGACAACTCGATTTGGGGCAGCGAATAAAGAGACCGCGTTTGAAATCGAAAATGAAAAGCGAACAACAAATAAAAAATATAGTTAGGGAGTTTGCAACATACGAGGTGTGGAAATTAAGTGATAAGATTGGCAGCATAGCGTTCGATACGGCAACACTGGAAGCACGTGGCTTGGAGGGGTGACAGATGGGCATGCGATAGGCGTTCAGTACAAGTTTGAACTTGATCGAGTCATTACGCTGTGCGTAGTCATTGTTCTCGTGAAACCGTATTTTGAAGTGCGTTCTAAAAATGAGTGATATTAATTTCGAGCAACGGTGTGCTATCAGGTTTTGCTTGAGACTTGGGTACAGTGCAACAGAAACTTTTGCAAAACTTCAGCAGGCCGGAGAAGTGTTTTATCAAGAGCCCAGGTTTTTCGACAGAATCCGGGAACTTGTGCGTTCAGATCGTCGGTTAACGATCAGAATGAGGGGGGGACAGTTCAATTTGAGTCACACCACCGTTCATCACGTTTTGACCAATGAATTGGGGATAAGAAAGATCTGCGCGAAAATGGTTCCATAAAACCTTTCGCAGGAACAAAAGGACATTAAAAGGGAAAGGTGCCTTGACTTTTTGGATTCGATTGAAAATGATCCACATTTTTTGGAGCATGTGATCACTGGTGACGAGAGTTGGGTGTTTGAATACGACCCGGAAACAAAACGCCAGAGCATGCAATGGTGCACGCCAGGCTCTCCAAGGCCCAAAATAGCAAGAATTAGCAAATCAAAAATTGAATGCATGCTGATTTGTATCTTTGATAGCCAGGGAATCGTCCACAAAGAGTTTGTGCCTCAAGGCCAAACAGTAAATCAACACTTTTACCGCGAGGTTCTTGAAAGACTCCGAAAAAGGATCATTCGTGTGAGATCACACATCAAGAACAATTGGAACCTGCATCATGACAATGCGCCGTGTCACACAGCAATATCAATAAACCAGTTTTTGACCAATAAAAATATTCCTGTGGCTCCTCAGCCTCCTTACTCACCTGACTTGAGTCCTGCTGACTTTTTCCTCTTCCCTAAATTGAAAATTCATCTGAAGGGACGTCATTTTGGGACACTCGAAAACATTAAAACGGCTGTAACCGACCAGCTGAAGGCTATCCCAGTATCCGAGTTCCAGCACTGCTATGAGGAGTGGAAGAAACGTCTCCAACGCTGTGTGGCTTCCCAAGGGAATTACTTTGAAGGAGACAACATTCAATTGTAATTTTATTCGAATAAAACTAATTTAAAAAATTTGTCTCGCCACTTAATTTCCACACCTCGTATATGATAAGGAAGACCGGATTTTAGAATATTTACGAACCATCGGCAACAATATTAATCTTTGAATATACACATTTGTAATATTTACACCTTTGTAATAAATGTTTATCAGAAAACTTATAATTATTTGCAGTGTACTAACAATTGGTGGAGTTTAAGGTAAGTGGAAGAAAAGGCCGGTGGAAATAATAGTTAGTGGACGAGAAGACCGGTGGACGAAACGGAGTGGACGAAACGGAATGGACGAAGCGGAGTGGACGAAGTGATCCCCTCCCCCCTAAGGCTGATAAATGTTGAAAGTTCATCTTCACTATTATATAAATAAAACACTTTAAACACTTTCAAATATATATTGTGCATTCGCTACAATTGTTTCGCCACACTGTGGTTTCTTCAGGCGAAGATATGAAATGATTTTATCGCCTGAAGAAGCCACAGTGTAGCAAAACAATTGTAGCGAATGCACAATATATATTTGAAAGTGTTTCAATTGTTTTATTTATATAAAAGTATTTCATTTACAACTATAGTCGTAGGAAACTTAATGATAGGGATTAATTTGATCCCAAGCTCTTTTATTGTAAAAATAAGTTTTCATTTTATGTAATTCAGTTGAAAATGTGTCAATATATTATGTTTTTCAAAAAGCAAATTAAAGATAGTTGAAAGTTTAAGACTTTCTTAAGAATTTCTGTACATAAATCATTTAAATAAAAAGAATAGTGTTCATTTGTAAGGAGCGCGTTGAAAAATAACAAATCTAAAATTTCTATTGTACTGCAAGAGAATTTAATGAATTGATATTTAATATTCAGTCTGGATATGCTTTGGAGGAAATGGCTCTGGAAAATATCTCCCTGCGGGCCCATAAAGTAGGGATTGCCGTGCCGCTTCCACCGATATTTTATTTATGACAAGCGAGAGATGTTTCAAAAGGAACATCGTCGATGATGTTGAAATAGTCCTGTCAGGAGTTAAGGATTGAATTAATAATCGTGCTCCCCCTCTCTTCCACACTTTCCCCAGCATCTCTTTTCCCAGGTGTATTTCGCTTTTCACGTTGGGAAAAGTGAAACACCACGAATGACACATTTTTTTTAAGAAAACTATTATTCTTAATAGTAGTTAATGTTTGTAAATAAAACAGTTTTTACTTTGTTTGACCACTGTATTTTCACCTAATAATGTGATTATAATCATATTCGACTATCGACTATTTAGTACTCATTCGCAAACATATTGGTTTTTTTAAATGAGTACCAGATGGTCAAAACTATAGTGAGATAATTAAATGCAGAATACGGAGGTTTAATAAAATAAAAAGTGTATCTAAGATGTTCCACAAAGTGAACGTAAACAACACAAAACAGGTAATTAATGAATTTTTTGTATTGTGGAGACTTCTACTTCGTTATACATGTTAATTTATTAATAAAAGAACGGTTTAACTTTGTTTGTATAACACAATTTATTTTTATGTGACTGCAGTTTCGGCAAAATTAGCTTGCCATTATCAAACATGTTGATGTAAAAATAAAAAACCACCTTTCTGAAATCGTGCATGTTCCGTCAGGGGTACCTCAAGGGTCGCATTGCGGACCTTTGTTGTTTCTTTTATTCATTAATGACATTTCAGCAGTAATCAAACACTCACACTTTCTACATTTTGCTGATGACCTGAAGCTGTTCAAAGAAATTAAATCATCTAATGATTGTGCATTGCTTCAGGAGGATCTGTTATCTGTTCGCGGTTGGTATTGCCGTAATCAATTATTTTTTAACGCAGATAAATGCAATTCAATTACTTTCACACGAAAACGATCGAACCATGATTTCATTTATAAAATCGAGGAAATCGCATTATCTAAAATTACAAAGATTAAAGATCTTGGCATCCTCTTTGACGCGAAGCTAACATTTTCTAGTCACATCAGTAATATATGCAATTCGGCAGCTAGAATGTTAGGTTATATTAGGAGAATTTCCCGTAATTTAAATCCCACATCTTATAAAACCAGTTATGTTGCTTTTGTGCGCTCTCAGCTGGAGTATGCTTCATGTGTCTGGTCACCTAGTCAGAAGTGTTATCAAGATGAAATTGAAAATGTTCAAAACAAATTTTTAAAATCTCTTTCCTATAAGATTGGTAATGGGAATACCAGAAATCTTGAAACTGTAATGACTATAGTTCTGGTCTAGACACTTTAAGCAGCAGAAGAGTTTCTGCGATTATGATGCTGTTTCATAAAATTATTAATGGGGATGTTGAATGCCCTGATATTCTGTCTCAAATTAACTTCCATATTAGCGCTGATAACAAATTAACACGCTACAGACCGTTATTCCGAATACCGTTCCACGGTACTAATTATGGTATCAACAATTGTTTCAGTCAATTTATGCGCTATGCTAATAATTTTTCACGCAATTCTAACTTTGATTTATTTTCTATGTCTCAGCAGGAATTGATGCGTTATTTAAAAGTTGCTGACATGAATGCAGTGACAAATATGTAATAATTGACTTATTTATTCGTAGTTTGTTTAATTTAATTTAAGTTTTATTGTATTTTATTTATTCTTATATAAATTTTAAATTGTAGTATTTTGTAATAATGGAGTTTCCGTAAATAAAGATATTATTATTATTATTAACATATATATGTTTGATAATGGCAAGCTAAATTTGCCGAAACTGCAGTCACATAAAAAAAAATTGTGTTATACAAACAAAGTTAAACCGTTTTTTATTAATAAGGTAATTAATGTTATTTTCATCTGTATTACTAATATCTTAAAAAAATCCATCCTAAATAACAAACAAACAATGGGGTTTGCCCATCATTGCATCGCATCCAATCATTTTTTTTTAATACAGACGATTTCCAAATTTTATATTTAGGTAATAAGGGACGAGAATTGAATTTTAGAGAAGGCCTGGAAATTAGCAAGGCAATAAAACAGGAAAAACACATCGTAAACGAGTACGAAGACATCTGGAACTTCTCAATACTTAAAGCCCCTATTACTTGACCTTCAAAAAAATATGTATATATAACTTGTAAAATATTTATTAATAAAAAACGGTTTAACTTTGTTTGTATAACAAAATTTATTTTTATTAATAAATTAATATGTATAACAAAGAAGAAGCCTCCACAATACAAAATTTGTAAAATATTTGTCTGTCCATGAGAATGACGATAAGTCGAAACTAGTCGGAGAGAATAAAAAAAATAGTAGTGAAACAAACCAAGTGACTTTTATTTAATTATCAATATTGTATTACTAATTTACCTAACAAGTCATTATGTAGATGTGAAAACGATTGCACTTTTTATATAAATTATTTTACAAAAAATATTACTGCAAGATCTAGGTGCAAAGCCTCGCCAATACCAGTTCTATTTGATTGCGAAAAAAATTGAAGAATTGCGTTACAAAACTTAGTCATTAAAAAACTAAAACTAAATTGAGTTTTTTGCAGTATAATTGAAGTAAAAATGATACAAATATGATAAAAATTATAAAAAATTCCAATATCATATTTAATTGATTTTTACAGTTTTCTTTTCACAAATTTGTGTATTCCTTGTCGTATTTTATTTTACTAACTCATTCAACAATATAATGCTGTAAAACATATTCGCTTGGCGCTTCTAGGGAAATCCTGTTACATCACTATTACCGATTTAATTAAAATTTATGTCAATATTTATTTTCGAGCTCACGTTTATGGATTGGGCCGAATGGCGTTTTTATGTACCGCGGGGAATTTTGTAATCAAATTAGTTCAGTCATTGGTATTTCACAGTTCATTATCCATAAGCGCGATGTCCAATACTTTCGCGCGGGATTAAATTTAAATAAATTACAGCGCGCGCTTATCGGGGAGTTTTACACAATCGATATATGCCAGAAAAAATTAAAACTAATTTTAATTATGTGTTATTTTGTTACATGCAATATATTAGTATGTAGGTGAATATATTCAAAATGTTCAATAAATCCTATGGATTTCTTTTTAAACATATATATTTTATTTTTCACGCTGTGAATTTTCAAGCATTCAAGTATTTCTTAATTTGAAGCTGCGAACGAGGGTGTTCCACTCCCAGACTAAGCATGAAGTAAAATTTCGAGTTTAGAAAAGCCTGAAAATTTGGTTTGGTCGCGTAGCGCGAAGCGCGGAGCGACCAAACCAAATTTTCAGGCTTTTCTAAACTCGAAATTTTACTTCATGCGCCACCGGTTCAAAACACTGACATATTACGAAGTTTAACACACACCGCTAAACTTTACATTAAAACAGTGTTTTGTACCGGTGGCGCATGAAGTAAAATTTCGAGTTTAGAAAAGCCTGAAAATTTGGTTTGGTCGCTCCGCGCTTCGCGCTGCGCGACCAAACCAAATTTTCAGGCTTTTCTAAACTCGAAATTTTACTTCATGCTTAGCCTGGGAGTGGAAAACACTCGTTTAAAGTTCTAATTGAATTCTTTTAATATACCGAGCGTCTAAAAACATTTTTCAGACGCTTGGTTTATTATTTTCATTTTCAGACGCTCGGTTTATTAAAAGAATTTAATTAGAACTTTAAATGAGTGTTTTCCACTCCCAGGCTAAGCATGAAGTAAAATTTCGAGTTTAGAAAAGCCTGAAAATTTGGTTTGGTCGCGTAGCGCGAAGCGCGGAGCGACCAAACCAAATTTTCAGGCTATTCTAAACTCGAAATTTTACTTCATGCGCCACGCGTATAAAACACTGATTAATTGTAAATTTCAACATTTACACTACTTATTATATTAGATAGTATTAACTAATTGATAAGTAGTTAAAACTTAAAAACGTATCTCGATATTAAATATAAAAGTTAATATAATATATCTCGATAATCACAATATTATGATTTATTTGTGAGTATTGTGTCGGGATGGTTGACGAAATATTTCTACCACCTGACTTTGCTACGCCACTGATTGTATTCAGTGCAAGTTGAATATCACTCCAATCTAAAGTTCCAAAATTTCCAGACATCGTGGCACGTAAATTCCTGATATTGACACGCGCATATTAATCATCGTCTGATCACAGAATGCAAATTAACGTATTAAATAATTTGTCCGGTTGAAGTGCGATGAATATTAGATGAACATTAAAGCGATTAAACTGAACCGGCCGCAGGTTAAAGAGCCCAGTAAAAACCCCCCTCGCCCCAGAAGTTAATTATTCATAGCAATTAGAGTATCGGTTCGATGTGTCGGGGCCGGCTCAGTCTTCGCCTCTCCAACAAAGGTCCAATATCCTGACATTTATTTTGCATAAATAAACAGACTTTGACCGCTGGACTCGCACACCCCCTAAATACACATCCCTTTGATATAAACCGGGCACGCAATTCCTCTCTGATGCAGCGATGGATTAATTTGAATTAACGCGTGTGGGAATCTTCCCCTTTACGCTTTTGTGTGGGCTAGGTCCTGTAGGTATCGGTATTTATTAGATTAGGAGGAATAAATAGTTTGGAGAACTCGCCGGGTTCGGGTTACGTGTGCTGGAGGTGGAGGTGCTTCCTTTGGGAATCGCGGGGAAAACTCTTTGGGATGGAGTTGAGGAAGTAGCGTTCTTTTTAAAGTAATCAGCGAATCCATTAAGTTTTTTTCTTGCGTTTTATCCTCGCGAGCGCAATCACACTTTTGCAATCGCTCTCTTTTGAGTGCAGGCCGTGTCAAGTGAAATCAAATAATGGAAACACTATAACAAAAAATGCAACTATTAATATCTCGTTTCAGCATTTTTCCACCACACAATACATTCAAATGAAGTTCTCCACCGCTATTCATATTAGCGGTGGAAAACTTCATTCGAAGTGAATAAGTAAATATTATGATAAATCCAGTTGTAAACACACACATATAGAAAGAGAAAAGGTCTCTTCACCCCCGAGGGGGCGAAAGACATTACTCCACGTCCTCCGATCCTGTCACCCGCTTAATCAAACCTTTTTCCCTATTAATCAATCCCTTTCCATCTAGTTGCCGATGAACGGCCAACACTTTTTTTCTCTCCCATCGCATTCAAATCCCAAATAAAAGATTGATGCGCCGTAATAACATATTTATAAGACAGAAATGAATAAAAAAATAATAATAAATACGTAACGTGTGACAGGGGATTTATCGCAGGGGATGTTTTTTTTTTCGGCTTGGGGAAAGTGGCAATTTTTTCGTATCTGTTAACATCAAGGAAGCGGGCGCAATTTAAGTTTAGAATCATTTTCGAAACTCATTCGGGGAAGTTATTTTTGTTTTGTTACAACGCTGTGTTTTTACTTTATTACACGTTTTTCGCGTTTTAAAAAAAAATTGTTATGCGTGTTGGGAGAAAAACGTGAATTACCCGAATGAATATTTTAATAAATATTTTTGCTATAAGTATACAATTGATAAATAAAGCACTAATAACCTTTCTTCACACTTTCTTTTTATTTTTTTTTTATTTTTGGGTTTTACGTCATCTATTTCCGCTGCTAAGGCCAATCATGACGCCGGAGATTAGGTCTACAGCTATCCGGGAATTTTGCCGAACCCGGTGGGAGTTCCAACCCACTTTTATTTTTATTCCTGGTTAGTATTAATCCATTGATAATGGTCACATTGTGTCCGAAATGTACATATGGAATAAAAATAAACGTGTGAAGAAAGGTTATTAGTGCTTTATTTATCAATTAAATTCGATCTTCGCGTAACTCACTCAATCAATTTAAATATACAATATTTGAAACCTTTTTAGCCACTTAAAATGTGTTAAAACTGTTAACGGTGGAGGCTTCTACTTCGTTATACATCATAATTTACAAATGTAACACGATTTTAACTTTGTTTGTATAACTGAGACTTTAATAAGTGACTATAGCTTCGACAACTTTAACTTGTCATTTTCAAACTCAAACCTTGATTTTGAAAATGACAAGTTAAAGTTACCGAAACTATAGTCACTTAATAAAGTCTCAGTTATACAAACAAAGTTAAAATCGTGTTTCACTTCAAAAGTAGCTAAGTTAATTTTCTTTTAATAATTTAAACTTCTAACGAGTGTTTTTAAACTCCCAGGCTAAGCACGAGCGACCAAACCAAATTTTTAGGCTTTTTCCAAACTGCAGTTTGTTCTAGTTGAAAACAGCTTAACTAAATTTATACGACCGCCACTTAGCAACTTGACCAAACCCAGTGCGAAATAATTAATTAACACGCGCTAGCTCTGATGTATCGCAGCCCTTACGACTAACGATAACGATACGATTGTGCATGTGCCAGTCTCCCAGGTGGTAGCACTTACTTATCCTCAAACGGATTAACCCCCGGGAGGAATTACGGTCCTGGAAACAAAGCAGCAGGCCGCTGGAGCGCGCGCGGGGGGTTAAATTTTGACAAGGCCCAGGCAATTAGGGCCGGTGAGGGATCCGGATCCACTCTTTATTATCTCTTCGGCTCTACCAGACAATTAACATGTAATTTAAGTTTCGGGAATAGCCGCCGACGTTGAATTTGGGTCGGGGATTTGCCCCGCGCGCGCGGCTTTCAAACCGAAACTTTAAAATTATGTAGACTATGTAGACTAAATTCGGGTTTTATTTAAGTGCATACTACTTATGTTTTTCTTACCGTATCCTAGAAATAAACTTTGTTCATAGTTTAACATGAATATACTCTACGTAGTTTCTTCCTTATTATATTTATTTTGTTTATTGCATAACAAAAAGAAATGTGTACTTAATATTTGGACAAAGTTTTTTTGCAATTATATTATAATTTAGATAAAATCACATTACAATAAAGTTTAATTGAAAATAACCTAAAAACTATTGATTAGGTATTTTGATATTCTACTAGAACAATGTTTACTTATTATCTATTACGATATCCCAAACATTTCTAAAGTTATGAAAATCTGAAGCTGGAATTGCATCAAAACTTAGATAAAATCACATTCCAATGTCGTTATTTGTAAATAACTCATAAATTATTGATGGGGTGTTTTTAGATTTTGATATATTTTGAAAGAGTAAAGTTTGCTTAACATCCAGACAAAGTTTATTGATGATATCCTACAAATCTTAAAAGTTATGGATGTCTGAATGGGGAATTTTAATAAAACTTAGATAAAATCACCTTCGAATGCAGTTTAATTAAAAATAACTCAAAAATTATTGATGGGGTATTTTTATATTTTGTTATATTCTAAAAGAACAATGTCTACTAAATATTTACATAAAATTTCATGACGATATCCTGACAATTTCTAAAGTTATAAAAATCTGAAACTGGAATTGCATACAAACTTGGATACAATCAAATTCCAATGTCGTTATTTGTAAATTGCTCATAAACTATTGATAGGGTATTTTTAGATTTTGATATATTTTAAAAGAGCAATGTTTGCTTAATATCCAGACAAAGTTTTATGACGATATCCTGAAAATCTCTAAAGTTATGAATGTCTGAAAGTGGAATTTTAATAAAACTTGGATAAAATTACCTTCGAATGCAGTTTAATTGAAAATAAGTCAAAAACTATTCCATGAATATTTTTAAATTTTGATATATTCTAGTAGAACAATGTCAACTTTATATCCACACAAAATTTCATAACGATATCCTGACAATTTACAAAGTTATAAAAATCTGAAAATGGAATTGCTTGAAAACTTGAATAAAATCACATTCCAATGTCGTTATTTGTAAAATGCTCATAAACTATTGATAGGGTATTTTTAGATTTTTATATATTTTAAAAGAACAATGTTTGCTTAATATCCAGACAAAGTTTTATGACGATATTGAAAATCTCTAAAGTTATGGATGTCTGAATGTGAAATTTGAATAAAACTTGGATAAAATTGCCCTCGAATGCAGCTTAATTGAAAATAACTCAATAACTATTGATAGGGTATTTTTATATTTTGATATATTCTTGTAGAACAATGCCAACTCAATATTTACACAAAATTTCATAACGATATCTTGACAATTTCTAAAATTATACAAATTTGAAACTGGAATTGCATGAAAACTTGGATAAAATCACATTCCAATGTCGTTATTTGTAAATTGTTTATAAACTATTGGTAGGATATTTTTAGATTTTGATATATTTCATTAGAGCAATGTTTGCTTAATATCCAGACAAAGTTTTATGACGATCTGCTGAAAATCTCTAAAGTTATGGATGTCTGAAAGCGAAATTTGAATAAAACTTGGATAAAATTGCCTTTGAATGTAGCTTAATTGAAAATAACTCAAAAACTATTGATAGGGTATTTTTATATTTAGATATATTCTAGTAGAACAATGTCGACTTAATATTCACACAAAATTTCATAACGTTATCCTCACAATTTATAAAGTTATAAAAATCTGAAACTGGAATTGCATGAAAACTTGGATAAAATCACATTCCAGTGGCATTATTTGTAAATTGCTCATAAACTATTAATAGGGTATTTTTAGATTTTAATATATTTTTAAACGACAATGTTTGCTCAATATCCAGACAGAATTTTATGACGATATCCTAAAAATCACTAAATTTATAGATTCCTGAAAGCGAAATTTAAATAAAACTTGGATAAAATTGCCCTCAAATGCAGCTTCATTGAAAATAACTCAAAAACTATTAAATGGGTATTTTTATATTTTGATATATTCTAGTAGAACAATGTCAACCTAACATCCACACAAAATTTTATAACGATATCCTGACAATTTATAAAGTTATAAAAATCTGAAACTGGAATTGCATAAAAACTTAAAATCACATTCCAATGTCGTTATTTGTTAATTTCTCCATAAACTATTAATAGGGTATTTTTAGATTTTGATATATTTCAAAAGAGCAATGTTTGCTTAATATCCAGACAAAATTTTATAACGATATCTTAAAAATCTCTAAAGTTATGGATTCCTGAAAGTGAAATTTGAATAAAACTTAGATAAAATTTCCCTCGAATGCAGCTTAATTGAAAATAACTCAAAAACTATTGATAGGGTATTTTTATTTTTTGACATATTCTAGTAGAACAATGTCAATTTAATATCTACACAAAATTTCATAACGATATCCTGACAATTTCTAAAGTTATAAAAATCTGAAACTGAAATTACATGTAAACTTGGATAAAATCACATTTCAATGTCGTTATTTGTAAATTACTCATAAACTATTGATGGGGTATTTTTAGATTTTGATATATTTTGAAAGAGCAATGTTTGCCTAATATTTAGACAAAAATTTATGACGACATCCTGAAATTCTCTAAAGTTATGGATGCCTGAAAGTAAAATTTGAATAAAACTTGGATAAAATTGCCTTCAAATGCAGCTTAATTGAAGATAACTCAAAAACTATTGATTGGGTATTTTTATATTTTGATATAATCTGAAAAAACAATGTTTACTTAATATTTACATGCAATTTTATGACAACATCTTAAACATTTCTAAATTTATAAAAATCTGAAACTAAAACTGCACGAGAACTTGGATAAAATCACAACCAATGTCCATTTGTTGTAAATAACTCATAAACCATTGATGGGGTATTTTTATATTTTGATATATTTCAAAAGTTCAAGGTTTGTTTATTACCCATACAAAGTTTCATGACGATATCCTGAAAATCGCCAAAGTTATAAATGTCTGAATGTGAAATTTTATTAAAACATGGATAAAATCACCTTCGAAAGCAGTTCAAAATTTTATGAAAATTTGTTGCTTGAGTTAATGATATATCTCTTTATGATTACACACAAATTAGGTTTGTTATTTAACTTCTTTAATCTTCTTTTATTGGTACTACAAAAATAGATAAAACACTGATGTAAATTAAAGTACAAAATATACAGCTTGCGTTTTATCTTACGTTAAAAAAAATGTACAAGTATTTATTTCGGCTTCCTCTTTGAAAATTTGGTTGAATTAGAATATTTATTAAGCAGAGATCAAATTTAAGCTGCATTATTAATTAATTATGAGGTAAAAGATAGAAAGCAGTGGAAGGAACTTACAAAGCGATGGGCCTAAATGGCCTGGACAAGCTACTATATATATATATATTCTAATTTAGTGATCTGGCTGTCTAAAACTAATCTGAACTCACTATTCCTGTTTTCTCCAGTTATTGGTAGATAGTTAGCTCGATAAATCATACTATTAAAAGATAATAAATGTTTTGAACTTCACTTGAAATCAGTGTTTTATGGGCGTGGCGCATGAAGTAAAATTTCGAGTTTAGAAAAGCCTGAAAATTTGGTTTGGTCGCTCCGCGCTTCGCGCTACGCGACCAAACCAAATTTTCAGGCTTTTCTAAACTCGAAATTTTACTTCATGCTTAGTCTGGGAATTAACGGATTCCTAAAAATCCTCGAATTACTCTAATAATCAAGATTTGTACACGTAAAAGAAAAATACCTCGTTTATATGTTAGTTATTCGAGTGACTCGAAATTTTTTATGTGTGGTATATTTTTATATAAGACTGCTAGGAGACAGGAAACAATATAAACAGTTTGTCCCCGGCAAATTGAATTCTCCCATATGATATTTGAAATACGGAGAGTTATACGGTAGCTAGTAAATGATCGTACATTTTCCGATCGTAAAATCCTCGGAAGGAATTCCGTACACCGCTTGCATTCCCATTCCGCCGGGGATTTCGCCGATTGCCTTCTCAGCGTTCCCAGTTTATGCCGAGGCCCTATCCCCCCTCACACACATATATATACGTGTCCCTTCGATTTCGTCAACTTAATTTCGACAAAAATCAAAAAGGAAGAAGAAAATCGACCGGATATTTTAAGATATATTTCAAATTTATGAAAATTACTACTTAAAGTGATTTTATTGAAGGATTTAGCCAGACGACAAAAATTAAATGTCGTCTGACTAGTTGAAGGGGATTTCCAATGAAAAGTTATCAACTGATCATTTGTTTTATCAACTATTACAGTGGATTTATCGGAATATGTATTTGATAATGCAGCAAAAAGCGAGACTAGTCGAGTAAATAGAAACAAATAGTGAAACAATCCAAGTGTTTTTAATTTATCCTTATAATTATTTCAAAATATTTCACCAAGTGATAAATGAGAAACTATTAATGATTTCGATAGCTAACGCCATCTAATGCTTCATAGTGGCATCGTCAGTGACACGAATGCACAATGTGCATATACAGGTCCGAAACGCGTCTGTGTGTACCTGGTGCCGGAATACTGAACACAAATTCAATTTTGATAAATGAGAAAATTATTCAAGAAAAAAAAGGAATATGTATATTTAAAAAAAAAATTCCCAACAAATTACACTATAACTTTCTCTAAAATATGTATACACGCATTCGGCCATGTAATTAATTTATTTTACATATTGTCTTGTAATTGGGATGTAATTTTCCTGTTGGGCAATAAAGACTTATTATTATTATTATTAAAAAGCTACTGAGCTCGAATTTTTAACAATGGAAAACACAAATGGATTAAAACGTTGATTACTAAAGGTATGCACTAATTAAGCCATTATGGAAAACTGAGCCAATTGTTTGCTACCCAACGTGTACTTACTCCAATAATATTAATACTCAATAATGTGCGCACTGCTCTCAACAGATTAAATGAATCTTAATATTGTTCTATTGCTGTTAATTTTCATTTCACCAACAAAGTTAAAAAAAATACAAACAATTCATTGCATTATGTGTTTACAAAATGCTCAAAATGCATGATGAAGTCGAGTAATATTTTCGAGTGTTTAGCGATAAATATTTCTGTTATTTTTTTTCTGATTCGTACGGTGAAAAAGTTATTGATGTATTTTCCGATTGACTAGTCGTGTATTATGATACGCCCCAAATAAACCATACACTTTTATTTTTGGTGGTTTCTCATCCCCTGAAAAATCGAACCTTTTTTATTTCGGTCACGTAGCCGAATACTATGAATTCTTTGATTAGCACAAATTGCGAATGCTCCCCCTTTTTTCTTTGATAATTTGTCGTATTGGAAATACACTGTATGAATAAATGCGGAGAAAACAAAATGACCAAACATCAATATAATATATTAGTAGAAATGTTTCACAAAGTGATCAATGAAATACAAGTAATTAATATTCATTATTTTATATCTGAAAAACTTTAATTTCCTGTAGTCTTTCGGTCTCCGAAGACTACAATTGGTCTTTCGAGTTGTAGCCTTTGTAAAACGCTCCTCTGAGTAATAAACTTAGTAATCTAGAGTTATCGTTCAATTTGAAACTTCCAATAACGAGTGTTGTCCACTCCCAGACTAAGCATGAAGTAACATTTCTAAACTCGAAATTTTACTTCATGCGCCACGCGTATAAGCCTCTGATTTCAACTGAAGTTAATTCGTTCACAATATTTCAGTATTGTCAGTGTTTAGTACGCGTGGCGCATGAAGTAAAATTTCGAGTTTAGAAAAGTCTGAAAATTTAGTTTGGCCGCTCCGCTTCGCGGAGCGACCAAACCAAATTTTCAGGCTTTTATAAACTCGAAATTTTACTTCATGCTTAGTCTGGGAGTGGAAACACTCGTTTGAAGCTTCAAATTGTTCGTTTTTATAAAAATAGAAAGAATACCTGAACGTTTTTAGTAAAATAGTTATTTATATAATTAAATTTATTCAGGAATTCATTTTATCAGGAATTTTTTAATAAATTAAATTATACAAATAACTATTTAACTAAATATTTTTAGGTATTCTTTCTATTTTAATAAATCATTCTTAAGTCAGTATGAAATTAATTCATTTTTAATAATTAAAAAAACTGTTTACATATTGTTGGTATACAGTATTCAGTTTAGTAAAAAAAAGGTTAGCTCTAGCTTAAAATATGTTTGTTTTTTAATATTTTATTCAATTTAAAACAATTCCTTTTCGTTCCTCAATAAAAAAAAAGAAAAATCGTAGTGTTCCGCATTTGGAATTATGCATGAGGCGATTAAGTTAATAGCGATTTGAAGTGGTGTTGGGACCCCCCGGAGACTCCGGGCCGGGTTTTGTATCGGGGAGAGGGTGATTTGATCGATGGCGGCACGGCACTATGGAAATTATTAAGAGTGCTTCAGATCCGATCCGGGGGTGATTGTGCGTGATAAAATACCCCCCTAGTACACTATCCCCAATAAATTCCTAATAGGGTGCTAATTCCTGTCTCGCCCCCAACACTTCCAACCAACTGGAATTTATTTTGTGTACTACGAAGGGAATTTTAATAGAATTGCAGATTTTTACATTAAATTAAATCACATCTTGAAGTTATAAATTAATGGTAGTTGAAATAATGCTTAATGAATGCTAAAAATTTATAAATTAATGTGCAAATGTAAAAACTGTAACAAGTTAAATTAGACAGAAAAATTAAGCAGGGTGTGGCAGGGAAATTTGCTGATTTGAAAGGTCAATAAAAGAAAAAGTATTTCACATATCGATTTACCTCTTTATTTATCTTATTGTACACATCTTGAATTTTTGTTTCAAGTGGTTTCAAAAATGACAGCGGACAAATAGCGAGCGATACACTGATCCACCCGCTTTTTGAAGTTTCGCTCCACTCTATCGAGCATATCTACGGGAATTTTAGCGACGGCTTGGCGAATGTTGTCCTTTAGGTGTTGCAGGGTCCGCGGTTTGTCATTCTAAACAATGGATTTGAGATATCTCCATAAAAAGAAGTCACAGGGAGCCAAAACGGGGGAGCGCGCCTGCCACAGTACGTCACCCCTCAAGGAGATTGGGCGCTCGTGGAAGTGTTCCCTCAAAAGTTCCATTGAAGTTCTCGCTGTGTGTGCCGTGGCTCCGTCCCGCTGGAACCATGCGTCCCCAAGTTCCATTTCTTCAAGTTTTGGGAAAAAAAAAATGCCGGGGAAAGCGCAAAAACGACCGCCTCCCCTCTCGACGTTTTCTGGTGTTCTGGAAGTCCGTTGACCTCCAGGCTCTTTTTTTGCCACATTGCTACTTTTCCTGAATGCGTCGATTGATTGCCGGCCAGGAACGGGACCCGTGGAATGAATATTGAACCGAGTTCCTAAGGCACGTTGGGTGGCAACCACCGAACGAAGTTCTCGCTGTGTGTGCCGTGGCTCCGTCCTGCTGGACCATACGTCCCCGAGTTCCATTTCTTCAAGTTTTGGGAGAAAAAATACCTCAATAATTTCTCTGTAGCGAATTGCATTCACAGTAACAGTATGCTCTTCTTTACGCTTTCGAACATATGAAAAGAAATGCGTTATTGTTCGGTACAAACAAGCGGTTTATCTGATCGGTTGGCAACATATTCGCTTTTTCCAAGTTTCACCCTTTATTGCAACTTCCCCAATCCTTGTTCGGTCCGCTGACCGAGAGAGGAGATTCGAAAAAGTACAGCGACACGCGACGGTCGATCTCGCGCCACCCCGGCCATTAGTGCATTAGTGACGATCACCTCCGAACTACACCCTCAGGAGAAACTGGAAGGACCCGGATAACAACACCTCAAAGGTCAGTTTCCTCTCGCTACCGGTCCCTTGAAATTTCTCCGACTTCGTTGTCGGCTGCTACAAAAAACCGCTATGAAATTCACGGCAGCTCCCGCTGCGAGTAACCATATTTCATAGGACACAAACCCCCCCAAACAGTTATAATTTTTTATATAAACAATATATTATATACGCGTAATGTGTAAATAAATAAAAAGAACACAACGAATAAAGTACAATAAGTAAAACTATTTCTCCCGAAAAAAAGTGAACATCTCGCAGCTCTCTAGAGTGCTTTGAAGTCTGAAATGAGGCCAGACCTCAAAAGGGTCGCTGGATAATAATAAATCCCTGCAGAAATGGAATATTATCCAATTTACTGTAATGAGATACAGATTTACCTTCTTCTTTCCTCTGTGTTTTTTTTTTTGTTCTTATTTTAGAAAACCGGCAAAAGGCGAAATGAAACTCGCTCTAAAAACAAGGGGAACAACAATTCGGAAAATTACAATTAAATCGCTCGCGTGAATGCGGTCACAACTTTTCCAATTCACGCCGGCTGCAGCGGCGGATTTTAAGCGGTGACAACTCAAAATTTATCCCCCCGATTGGAATAAGTAAAGTTTGCATTTGCGTTAAGGTTTAGGTGGTTTTATTGAATAGCAAAAACACTAATGAAAGGCTGATGTGGAAGAACTTTAATAAATTGATAATTAAAATTAATTAATTCATTCATTTATTTACGGAAATCTCCTTTCTACAAAAATTGTAAGCATATACATAAATCATCATGAACAATATAAACAATATAATGCCCAAATAAGTCAACTATTCAACATAAACTTTGAACATCTTTATCCCAAGTGGTTTGACAATTCAAAATTAAGAGTTGTAAGGTAATCTCAGGGGTACTTGCAAAATAAAAAATAAACAAATAAATCTTGAACAAGTTTCTCATCTTTCACGTGGTGAAACATATTTAACTATGATTTAATAAAGAAAACACTTCGTTGGATTTCACTAATATTTTGAAAATGAAAGTGAAACACAATTATTAAATAAGAAAGGGCAAAAAGACCTCTGGTAGATACCTTAGACAGACTAACTCTATATTGTATATAAACTCGAAATTTTACTTCATGCTTAGCCTGGGAATGGAAAACACTCGTTTAAAGCTTCAAATTGATTTTTTTTTGGAAAAAACAACGAATTTCTGAAAATTTACTAAGCTTAATTGGGATTTGTATATTTATAAATATTTAAAATTCAAAACCATGAATTATTTCGAATATCATTGGATGAGGAAAAAATATGTTTCTGATTGATTATAATAATATCAATTAAAAACATATTTTTTCCTCGTCCAATGATCACGATCTCCTAAAAATGATGTTTATTATGGATGTTTAATTGTAGTCATATAGGCTTTAAACAGTTTTCAAATGTTGTTAAATAGCTGATTTTTTGTTAAATTATTTTTTTTTTATAAAAAAAATAAGTTCAAGTAATTTCTATTATCAAGATGAATAAGCTAGATTTTTTACAGATTTTTTTAAAAATAAAAATTTTCATCAAATAATTTCAATTTTTCTAAGGGGTAAAATTAAGATTTTTACACAAAAAAATTTTTTTTTACAAAAATCTAAAAAAATTCACAGACAGTCTTACTAACATTATAAATAATCTGAGCTATTTATTTTCTCAAGAAAAAAATAATTCGTCGACTTTTCGCAACATTAAACATCCACAAAAATGTATAAACAACCTACAATTTCTTTTTGAGAGCGCGTTATAAGCACAATTTTTAAGTCTCAAACAATCTTTATACATTAAAAAAAACCTCATTTAATTGCAAATTGTTTAAATTTTAAACAAATCAAATCATTTAAAAACTCAATAAAATGCAGCGCTTTAAACATAATAAGGGCAAAATCGATTCATTGTTCGTTTCGAATTAAAACTAAATTTTAAATTAAATTTACTAAACGAATAATGTTTGTTTTAAGATGATGTTTTTTCAAACAAAATAAGCTTGAAATAAATGTTAATTACGTATTTGTATGTTATATATTGCGCTCATTGCGGATGCTTAATTGCAGTCACATTGGTTTTAAACAGTTTTAAAATTTTGTAAAATAGCAACATTTTTTTGAACTAATTATTTTTATAAGGAAAAAAATAGTTGAAGCGATTTCTTATATCATAAAGAATAACTGAGATTTTTTTTAGATTTTTTTATAAATAAAAATGTTCATCGAAAAATCGCAATTTTCGTGTGGAAAAAATCTAGATTTTTATACAAAAATAATATTTTCATAAATATCCCTAAACAATTAAAAAGGCTCTTACTAATATAAGAAATAATCTGAGCTATTTATGTTCTAAAAAAAAAATAATTCGTCGACTTATCTCAACTTTTAAAATTAGCGTAAAATTAACAAACCCACTAAAATTTGGTTTTGAGCGCTCATTCTGAGCACAATTTTTAAGGCAAAAACAATGTTTGTACATCAAATGAAAGCTCGTTTAATCGCAAATTGCTTACATTTTGGATTAACAAAATCAGTCAAATACTTTGTGAAATGTAGCACTTTAAACACAAGAAGTGCAAAATCGACAAATGTTCAGTTTCGAATAAAAACTGCATTTAAAGTTAAATTTACAAAACAAATGATGTTTGATTTATGACGAAGTGTTTACGAACAAAAGAAGCTTCAGAAAAATGTCAATTAGGTATTCGTATCTTGAAAATTGTGCTTATTATGGGTGCCTAATTGTAGTCACATTGGTTTTAAACAGTTTTCAAATGTTATAAGATAGCAGAATTTTTTTGAAAAAAAATTATTATGAGAAAAAAAAATAGTTTAAGTCATTTCTTATATCGAGGAGAATAATTGAACATTTTTTTAGATTTTTATAAAAAATAAAATTTTTATCAAAAAACGCAATTTTTGTAAGGGGTTTGTATTGAAAAAATCGAGGTTTTTACACAAAAAAAATATTTTTATAAAAATCCGAAAAAAAATCACAGACACTTTAACTAGTATTAGAAATAATCTGAGCTATTTATTTCTTCAAGAAAAAAATATTTCGTCGACTTCACTTAACTTTTAAAATTGGCGTAAAATTAACAATCCCACTAAAATTTGATTTTGAGCGCTCATTGTGAGCATAATTTTTAAGGGTCATACAATGTTTATACATCAAATGAAAGCTCATTTAATTGCAGATGGCTCACATTTTGTATAAACTAAATCAGTTAAATACTTTGTGAAATGTAGCACTTTAAACACAAGAAGTGAAAAATCGACAAATGTTCCGTTTCGAATAAAAACTACATTTAAAGTTAAATTTACAAAACAAATAATGTTTGTTTTAGGGCGATGTTTTTACGAACAAAACAAGCTTTAGAAAAATGTTAATTAGGTATTCGTATCTTAAAAATTGTGCTTATTATGTGTGCTTAATTGTAGTCACATTGGTTTTAAACAGTTTTCAAATGTTATAAACCAGCAGAATTTTTTTGAAAAAAAAAAAATTTATATAAGAAAAAAAAAATAGTTTAAGTCATTTCTTATGTCGAGGAGAATAATTGAGAATGTTTTTAGATTTTTATAAAAAATAAAATTTTTAGCAAAAAAAAAACACAATTTTTGTAAGGGGTTTGTATTGAAAAAATCGAGATTTTTATACAAAAAAAATATTTTTATAAAAATCCGAAAAAAATCACAGACACTTTAACTAGTATTTGAAATAATCTGAGCTATTTATTTATTCGAGAAAAAAATATTTCGTTGACTTCACTTAACTTTTAAAATTGGCGTAAAATTAACAAACCCACTAAAATTTTATTTTGAGCGCTCATTCTGAGCATAATTTTTAAGGCTCATACAATGTTTATACATCAAATGAAAGCTCATTTAATTGCAGATTGCTTACATTTTGTATAAACTAAATCAGTTAAATACTTTGTGAAATGTAGCACTTTAAACACAAGAAGTGCAAAATCGACAATTGTTCCGTTTCGAATAAAAACTGCATTTAAAGTTAAATTTACAAAACAAATGATATTTGTTTTAAGACGATGATTGTACGAACAAAATAAGCTTTAGAAAAATGTTAATTAAGTATTTGTATCTTAAAAATTGTGCTTATTATGGGTGCTTAATTGTTGTCACATTGGTTTTAAACAGTTTTCAAATGTTATAAAATAGCTGAATTTTTTTGAAAAAAAAATTATTATAAGAAAAAAAAATAGTTTTAGTCATTTCTCATATCGAGGAGAATAATTGAAAAGTTTTTTAGATTTTTATAAAAAATAAATTTTTTATCAAAAAAACAATTTTTGTAAGGGGTTTGTATTGAAAAAATCGAGATTTTTATACGAAAAAAAATATTTTTATAGAAATCCGAAAAAAATCACAGACACTCTAACTTATATTAAAAATAATCTGAGCAATCTATTTTGTCAAGAAAAAAATAATTCGTCGACTTTTCGCAACTTTTAAAATTGGCGGAAAATTAACAAACCCACTAAAATTTGATTTTGAGCGCTCATTCTGAGCACAATTTTTAACTCACAAACAATGTTTGTACATCAAATGAAAGCTCGTTTAATCACAAAATGCTTACGTTGTGAATAAATTGAATCAGCTAAATTTTTTGTGAAATTTAGCACTTTAAACACAATATGTGAAAAATCGACAAATTTTCCGTTTTGCATAAAAACTGCATTTAAAATAAAATTTCCAAAACAAATGATGTATATTTTAGAACGATGTTTTTACGAACAAAAAAAGCTTTAGAAAAATGTTAGTTAAGTATTCGCATCTTAAAAATTGTGCTTATTATTGATGCGTAATTCTAGTCACATTGGTTTTAAACAGTTTTCAAATGTTATAAAATAGCTGAATTTTTTGGAAAAAAAATATTATAAGAAAAAAAAAAATAGTTTGAGTCATTTCTTATATCGAGGAAAATAATTAAGATTTTTTTTAGATTTTTATAAAAAATAAAATTTTTATCAAAAAGCACAATTTTCGTAAGGGGTTTGTATTGAAAAAAATCGAGATTTTTATACAAAAAAAAATATTTTTATAAAAATCCGAAAAAAATCACAGACACTTAAACTAGTATTAGAAATAATCTGAGCTATTTATTTCTTTAAGAAAAAAATAATTCGTCGACTTTTTTCAACTTTTAAAATGATCGGAAAATTAACAAACCCATTAAAATTGGATTTTGAGCGCTCATTCTGAGCACAATTTTTAAGGCTAAAACAATCTTTATACATCAAATGAAAGCTCGCTTAATTGCAGATTGCTTACATTTAAAAATATACTAAATTAGTTAAATAGTTTGTAAAATGTAGTACTTTAAACACAATAAGTGAAAAATCGATAAATTTTCCCTTTCGAATAAAAACTGCATTTAAAGTTAAACTTACAAAACAAATGATGTTTGTTTTAGAACGATGTTTTTACGAACAAAATAAGCTTTAAAAAAATGTTAATTAAGTGTTTGTATCTTAAAAATTGTGCTTATAATGAGTGCTTAATTGTAGTCACATTGGTTTTAAACAGTTTTCAAATGTTATAAAATAGCTGATTTTTTTGAAAAAAAAAAAAATTATAAGAAAAAAAAGAGTTTAAGTGATTTCTTATATTGAGGAGAATAATTAAGAATTTTTTTAGATTTTTATAAAAAATAAAATTTTCATCAAAAAAACATAATTTTTGTAAGGGGTTTGTATTGAAAAAATCGAGATTTTTATACAAAAAAAAATATTTTTATTAAAATCCGAAAAAAATCACAGACACTTAAACTAGTATTAGAAAAAATCTGAGCTATTTATTTCTTCAAGCAAAAAATAATTCGTCGACTTTTCTCAACTTTTAAAATTATTGGAAAATTAACAAACCCACTAAAATTTGACTTTGAGCGCTCATTCTGAGCATAATTTTTAAGGCAAAAACAATGTTTGTACATCAAATGAAAGCTTGTTTAATCGAAAATTGCATACATTTTAAATAAACTAAATAAGTTAAATACTTTGTGAAATGTAGCACTTTAAACACAAGAAGTGAAAAATCGACAAATGTTCCGTTTCGAATAAAAACTACATTTCAAGTTAAATTTACGAAACAAATGATGTTTGTTTTAGGACGATGTTTTTACAAACAAAACAAGCTTTAGAAAAATGTTAATTAGGTATTCGAATCTTAAAAATTGTACTTATTATGGGTGCTTAATTGTAGTCACATTGGTTTTAAACAGTTTTCAAATGTTATAAAATAGCTGAATTTTTTTGAAAAAAAAAATATTATAAGAAAAAAAAATAGTTTAAGTCATTTCTTATATCGACGAGAATAATTTAAAATTTTTTTAGAATTTTACAAAAAATAAAATTTTTATCAAAAAGCACAATTGAAAAAAATCGAGATTTGTATACAAAAAAAAAAAAAAAATATTTTTATAAAAATCCGAAAAAAATCAAAGACACTTTAACTAGTATTAGAAATAATCTGAGCTATTTATTTCAGCAAGAAAAAAATATTGCGTTAACTTTACTCAACTCGGATTTTCTGTTTCGATTTTCCGTTTCGAATAATAACTAGATTTGAAGTTAAAAAAAAAATATTTTTATAAAAATCCGAAAAAAAATCACAGACACTTTAACTAGTATTAGAAATAATCTGAGCTAATTATTTCAGCAAGAAAAATATATTGCGTCAACTTTATTAAACTCGGATTTTCTGTTTCGATTTTCCGTTTCGAATAATAACTAGATTTGAAGTTAAATTTACAAAACAAATGATATATTCCCTTGGTATGTATACTTAAAAGAATAAACTCGCTGTATTATAAAGGGTATAGCAGCTTTACACAATCAAGTGATTAACATCGATGTGTAGTTTTAAATCAATGATAAAATATGTCAATATTCTCGTGAAGAAATGCGACATCATGAAAAATATCATTGGCTTAATAAAAAAAAAAAAGCGGTGGGGCTTTTATAAATCGCAAAATCCAAAATCGATTCCCCCCCGAACGGAATAGTACGGCTTGTTATCCCCGTCAGATAACTTACAATAATAGGATTTATCAGGCAAATGGGAACCGCCGAAGAGAAAAAATACTAATATAAGAAGGGGGCGGCGCGCACACACGATTTTTTGATGGAAACCTGATTCGATGGGAAGCGAGATTAATCGAAAAAATGTGAAAAAGAAAATCGCCGAACGTTTCTGAATCGACTAAACTAAATTCTTGTAAAGTGCGCTTGCTGTAGAGAAATATAATACGGGAATATTGCACGCGCTTTTGATGTTTAAACTGTTCCCGATATTTTATGTTATGCACTTGAAACCAACCCGCTGGGATGCGTTCACGGACTTTTCGGAACTCAAAAGGACTCCGGAGGATCCGTTGACAATGCGGCCTGATTGTGTGTGTATGTGCTTAAGAATTCGTCTTATGAAAACCCATTTCTTTGCGTTTAACTTGCATGCGCTGCATTTTTAAGGCGATTTGCGTCTTCATCGCATTTATGTTTTGCATTCATTTTCTATACAATATAATATTCAGAAATTTAACTATAATTCCAGTTGTTTATTGTTTATTATTTATTTACGGATGTTCATTTAAAATAAATACATAATGCTTAGTCTAAAATAAGTTAAAAGTAATAATTAAGTTAAAATATATAGAATCACAAACAATATACACAACAGATTAAAATCAAAATGCTCATCATTATGCTAAAAGTAATAAATAAGGTTAAAATATAAATCACAAACAATATACAAATAAAACAAACAAAACAGATTAAAATGTGGACAAAAATAAAAATCTAATTTGTCTCACGGAGCATGGACTTAAGATTCTTTTTGCTTGTGGTAGCAAAGTCTATATTCGCCGAGTTGCAGTGCGCGGCAACTCTAGCCATACTATAGTTTCTACCATAATTGGTACGATGAAATGGTACGTTGAAGAGGTCGAAGGAACGCAAACCCCTGCTAGGCACAATGATTTTAAACTGGCCCAGAAGGTAAGGGCAGTCGATCCAACCGTTTATCAAATTGAAGCCTAGCATTACATCCGCGTTCCTCCGTCGCTGCTCCAACGTATTCATTTCTAGGCTACTTAAAATCTCTTGGTAGGAACCACAAATATGGAACTTATACGCTATAAAGCGCATAAATTTCGTCTGGACCCTTTCAAGTAAATTTATCTCAGAGTTTTCTTTGTATCAAAATTGAAAATCTACTACGAAGTGAACGCCTCCAAAATGCAAGAATTAATCCTATTTAGATTTTCAAAAATTTACAATAGATATAGTTAGCAGAACAAAATAAATATATTTGATCCTCTTTCTGCTAGTTTCTTCTCAGGCAACTGAATATATTTACCTTTACCTTTACCTAATTTGTAAATTAATTTCACTTGGTTTTGTTTCACTTAGATGTATTTTATTTTTCTGCTCCTTGTATATGCACATATTGTCGTACAAAAATGTAAACTACCAATATTCCATTTATCAACTGAATCCCATACGATTCAATTGTCCCAATCGACACACTGATATATTTAAGACGTGATTTTTCATCGCGCCAAACTTCCTGGCAAAGAAAAAAGCGCAAAGAATAAAAAAAAACCGAAGGAATATACCTAGAGGGAGGGTTATTATTTTTTTATGTGGTGGAGAAATATCTTTCCCACGTTGGAAATTATATTCACGAGATATGTCTGCGAACTGACAAGACCTCTGCTACGAGTATATTTTATTAGATTTGGGTCGTTTAATTCGCATCACGTTTCTTGTAGATATCCGCCTTCTCCATTTAAGGTCCCCGGGATGTGCCGAATGAGGTATCAACTGAGCGGGGGGTTGTGCGCCCCCCTACCAGCCCCCGCAACTCTTAAGACAACACATCGGTCCGGGTCTGCATATAATCTGGATTTCCGTTCGTCCTCCCTTTTATGTTTCATAAATTTATTGCAAATATTACTGTTCCGGGGGGATGAATTTATCACACAATAAATTACGCGTGCTGGGAGGGTTGGGAAACGGAGAGGAGAAAAAAAAACGGTTTAGGGGGAGAGAAAAAATAATTCCGGGTGGAAGCTGAATCGTCACCACAGATTTTCCTGTAATATATTCTTTATGTCTTTTTGTCGATACATTTTTATTAGTTTTCTGCTTCCTTTCTCTGAGTCCCATTAAAGATAACGTTTTACATGTGTATTTTGAATCGTTTTATAAATTGAACGATTTACTGTTATGAATAAAATTTCACTTATAGATCATTATTTACGTGTAATTTAAAATGTCTTATAAGCACCTACAGTTGTACATAATTGTTGTTCCTAATTGTTTATTTGAGTTATGTAAAGTATTTAATCACTTTTTCAACTTGTTTCTCCTTGATCACTTGATGAAGCATGATTAAAATCAGTGAAACATACCAAATCATTTTATTTTAAATTTAATTTTTTTAAAATACTTAATCACAATGAAAACACTGTTTGTTACTTACTTCACTTTTATTTAAAATAACAATGAAGTAAGAAACAAAAAGTGTTTTTATTGGGAGGATTGTTGTTATTAAAGATTTTGATAGTTTTTGAAGAAGGGTTAGCCAATCTTTTATTAAGCATGAAGTAATGCTTAATAAAAGATTGGCTAACCCATCTTTTATTAAGCATTACTTCATGCTTAATATAAGATTGGCTAACCCTTCTTCAAAAACTATCAAAATCTTTAATAACAACAATTAATAAAATATTTCGTATTTACCCAAAAGTTAATATATATTTGTAATATTTATAAACGTGAGCATATTTTGAACTTCACACTAAATCAGTGTTTAATACGCGTGGCGCATGAAGTAAAATTTCGAGTTTAGAAAAGCTTGAAAATTTGGATTGGTCGCTCCGCTTCGCGGAGCGACCAATCCAAATTTTCAGGCTTTTCTAAACTCGAAATTTTACTTCATGCTTAATCTGGGATTGGAAACACTCTCTAGAGGCTTCAAATTAAACGTTTTTTACAAAACAACAAATTGCTGAAAATTTACAATGAAAAATCATGATGTGTACATCTACAACAAAACATCGCTGTATGAGCAGGGTCGTAAAAAAATGTAGTTTCGTTTTTCAATTTCTCTTAAGCCATAATCGAAAGCAAAACCCTCATACATCATCTCCTGGAGAAGGCCCTCAGTTCAGTGCTCAGTCCTAGGCGTATTGTTATAAGGGTTTATCGGAAGATATAATTGGATTAAGGGTTTGAGGGGGAGAAGGTGCCGAAAGACATTGGAGTTGTACGCACTGCGAGAGAGGGATGATTAATTGGCGGGGATTTAAGTCCCTAATACGATTTCCCGAAGAATATTGTGTCCCGGCCTCAAATTAAAACCGACCCGTCCCTAATCCCACCCTACATTTACATCGATACACCAGTCGTCTCTGACAGATGATAATTACCTTTTCTTTTTTTTGTCAAGTGTTTATCGAAGGTTTCGTAACGTAAATTGTAATGCGGACTCGATTAGGTAATTTAATATAGTCTAGACGGATTGAAAATCTTTAGTCTGTTGTTTTTGATACAGGAAATTAATCATAAATATAAATGAAATTACTAATACTTGGATATTAACCTTAAAACATTAAAAGTGCCATTGCGTAAAGAATCGCACGTTTAATGTAAAAAATAACATAATATTCTGTTGAGTTGTAACTGAATTGAAAAAAACCTTATTAATTTCTCCGTATGCACAATTATAGCACAAATGGCTTTTTTTGATATAAAGAAAATTCTTAACTTTTTTATACCACTTTTATTTTACTTCAGTGACTAGTTTCAATTACACGGTAATCATTCTCAAACTAAGTATTTAAAATACGAGTTACACAGGTATATATATTAAATCTAAAGCGCTTTGAAGAGAGGGGTGTACATCAAGTCAACCTGGTCGTTAAGGATGGAAATTCCCGGATTAATTTTTGCTTTGTGTATTTAACACAAATTAAACTTAATATATTTCTTTATATCAAAATTAAAGATGTACCACGAAGTGAACGCCTCCAAAATCCAAGAAGGCTTTTTTTTCTTTAGAAAATAATGCCACAGTCGATATTTTGTTTAAAATCATTTAATTAAAGCGACCAATTTATTTAACAATTTGTATAAATTTAAAAAATTATCAATCTTCCTAAAATTTACAAAATTCATCAAAAAATAAGTGAACTTTATTATCTTTAAAATAAAACAAACATAACACAATTGGTTTTTCTGTAAAATGAAGCCAAAGTCGATTTTTCTCCGATTGAAGCGACTAACTCATTTGACAATTTGTATAAATTTCAAAAACTTATAAATCCTCTTTAAATTTACAAAATTTATCAAAAAGTAAATGAAATTTATCATCCTGAAGAGAAAACAAAAATATCACAATTTGTTTTTCTGTAAAATCAAGCCAAAGTCGATATTTTGTTTGGAATCGTTTGATTAAAGTGACCATTTCATTTGACAATTTTTATAAATATAAACAACATATTAATTGTCTCAAAATTTACAAAATTCATTAAGAAAATAAGTAAATTTGGTCATCCTGAAGAGAAAACAAAAATAACACAAATGATTTTTCTGTAAAATAAAGCCAAAGCCGATATTATGTTTGAAATCACTCAATTAAAGCGACCAATTCATTTGAGAATTTGTATAAATTTAAAAATTTTATTAATCCTTTCCAAATTTACAAAATTTATCAAAAAATAAATAAACTGTATGATCTGAAAAATAAAATAAATAAAACACAATTGATTTTCCTGTAAAATTGGAGCCCGATTCGATGTTTTGTTTGAAATCGTTTGATTAAAGGGACCAGTTCATTTGACAAATTGGTTAAACTTGGAAAACTTATCAATCCTCTTCCATTTTACAAAATGCATTAAGAAATAAGTTTACTTTTTTATTCTGAAGCGAAAACAAAAATAACACAATTGGTTTTTGTGGAAAATGAAGTCAAAGTCGATATTTTGTTTAGAATTGTTTGATTAAAGCTACAATTTAATTTCACTGTTTTTATAAATTCAAAAAACATATGAATTTTCCTTAAATTTCCAAATGCATTAAAAACTAAGTTAACTTTATTATCCTAAAGAGAAAACAAAAATAACACAATTGGATTTTCTGTAAAATGAAGCCAAAGTTTATATTTTCGTCTGATTAAAGCGACCAACTCATTTGACAATTTGTATAAATTTCAAAAACTTATAAATCCACTTCAAATTCACAAAATTCATTAGAAAGTTAGTAAGCTTTATCCCCCCTGAAGAGAAAACAAAAATATCACAATTGGTTTTTGTGTGAAATAAAGCCAAAAATCGATATTTTGTTTGGAATCGTCAGATTAAAGCGACCAACTCATTTGACAATTTGTATAAATTTCAAAAATTTATAAATTCTCTTAAAATTCACAAAATTTATTAAAAAGTAAGTGAATTTTATGGCCCTGAAGAGAAAACAAAAATTTCACAATTGGTTTGTCTGTAAAATAAGGCCTAAGTCGGTATTTAGTTTAAAATCGTCCTATTAAAGTAACCATTCATTTGACAATTTATATAAATTTCAAAAACTTATAAATTCTCTTTAAATTCACAAAATTCATCAAAAAGTAAGTAAACTTCATCCCCCTAAAGAAAAAACAAAAATATCACAATTGGTTTTTGTGTAAAATAAAGCCAAAGTCGATATTTTGTTTGGAATCGTCAGATTAAAGCGACCAACTCTTTTGACAATTTGTATAAATTTCAAAAACTTATGAATCCTCTAAAAATTTACAAAATTCATCAAAATTAAGTGGTTTTAATCACCCTGAAAAAAATAAAAATATCACAATTGGTTTGTCTGTTAAATAAAGCCTAAGTCGGTATTTAGTTTGAAATCGTCCCATTAAAGTAACCAACTCATTTGACAATTTATATAAATTTCAAAAACTTAGAAATCCTCTTTAAATTCACTAAATTCATCAAAAAGTAAGTAAACTTTATCCCCCTAAAGAAAAAACAAAAATATCACAATTGGTTTTTGTGTAAAATAAAGCCAAAGTCGATATTTTGTTTGGAATCGTCAGATTAAAGCGACCAACTCATTTGACAATTTGTATCAATTTCAAAAATTTATAAATCCTCTTTAAATTCACAAAATTCATCAAAATTAAGTGATTTTTATCACCCTGAAAAAAAAAAACTAAAATATCACAATTGGTTTGTCTCTTAAATAAAGCCTAAGTCGGTATTTAGTTTGAAATCATCCCATTAAAGTAACCAACTCATTTGACAATTTATATAAACTTTAAAAACTTGTAAATCCTCTTTAAATTGACAAAATTTATTAAAAATTAAGTAAACTTCATCCCTCTAAACAAAAAAAAAAAATATCACAATTGGTTTTAGTGTAAAATAAAGCCAAAGTCGATATTTTGTTTGGAACCGTCAGATTAAAGCGACCAACTCATTTGACAATTTTAATATATTTTATAAATCCTCTTCAAATTCACAAAATTTATCAAAAAGTGAGTGAACTTTATCACTCCGAAGAGAAAACAAAAATATCACAATTGGTTTGTCTGTAAAATAAAGCCTAAGTCGGTATTTAGTTTAAAATGTTCTGATTAAAGTAACTAATTCATTTGGCAATTTATATAAATTTCAAAAATTTTAAATTCATATAATTTATTAAAAAGTAAATGAACTTTATCATCCTGAAAAGAAAGAAAATGTGCTACAATTGATTTTTCTGTAAAATAAAGCCAAAATCAATATTTTGTTTGGAATCGTCTGATTAAAGCGACCAACTCATTTGACAATTTGTATAAATTTCAAAAACTTAAAAAATCGTTTTCAAATTCACAAAATGCATCAAAAAGTAAGTGAACTTTATCATCCTGAAGAGAAAACAAAAATACCACACTCGATTTTTCTGCAAAATTAAGCCAAAGTCAATATTTTGTTTGGACTCGTCCGATTAAAGCGACTAACTCATTTGACCATTTGTATAAATTTTAAAAACTTAAAAATCCTCTTTTAATTGACAAAATGCATCAAAAAGTAAGTGAAATTTATCACCCTGAAGAGAAAATAAAAATATCACAATTGGTTTTTTTTTTTAATAAAGCCAAAGTAAATATCGACTTTGGCTTTATTAAAAAATAAAACAATTGTGATATTTTTATTTTCTCTTCAGGATGATAAATTTCACTTACTTTTTGATGCATTTTGTCAATTAAAAGAGGATTTTTAAGTTTTTGAAATTTATACAAATGGTTTAAAATCGTCCTATTAAAACGACCAACTCATTTGACAATTTGTATAAATTTCAAAAACCTCTAAATCCTATATAGATTTAACACATTTATTAAAAAGTAAGTGAACTTTATTAACCTGAAGAGAAAACGAAAATATTACAATTGGTTTTTCTGCAAAATAAAGCCAAAGTGTATATTTTTGGGATTCGTTGGATTAAAGCGACCATTTCATATGACAGTTTTTATAAATTAAAAAAATCCTTTAATTGTCTTCAAATTTACAACATTCATTCCAAAATAAGTGAGCTTTATAATTCTAAAAAGAAAATAAAAATAACACAATTCGTTTTTCTGTAAAATGAAGCCAAAATCGATATTTTTTTTAAAATCGTTCGGTTGAAGCGACCATTTCATTTGAAAATTTGTGAAAAATTAAAAAAACTTTTTAATCCACTTCAATTTAATAAAATTCATTAGAAAAATCATTAAAATGTATTACTTTAAAGAGCAAACAAAAATATAACAATTGATTTATTTGTAAACTGAAACCAAAGTCGATATTTTGTTTGGAATCGTCCGATTAAAGCGACCAACTCATTTGACAATTTGTATAAATTTCAAAAACTTATAAATTATCTTCAAATTCAAAAAATTTATCAAAGAATAAGTAAACTTTATTATACTAGAAAGAAGACAAAAATAACACAATTGGTTTTTCTGTAAAATTAAACCAAAGTCGATATTTTGTTTGGAATCGTTTGATTAAAACGACCATTTAATTTGACAATTTTTATAAATTAAAAAATAATGACAATTGTCTTCAAATTTACAAAATTTGTTAAAAAATAAGTGAACTGTATAATATCCAAAAGAAAAACAAAATAACAGGATTGGTTTTTCTGTAAAATGAAGCCAAAATCGATATTTTGTTTGAAATCGTTCTGTTGAAGCGACTATTTCATTTGACAATTTGTATAAAATTCAAAAACGTATCACTTCCTTTGAATTTTAGAAGTGTTAATAAAAAAATAAGTGAACTTAATTATCCTAAGGAGAAAACAAAATTATCACTATTGCTTTTTCTGTAAAATAAAGCCAAAGTCGATATGTTGTTTGAAATCGTTCGATTGAAGCGACCATTTCATTTGACAATTTGTAAAAGAAATTAAAAACTTATAAATTTCATTCAATTTTATAAAATGTTTTAAGAAAATAAGTGAAATTTATTATCCTAAAAAAAAAAAAATAAAAATGTTGCCATTGGTTTTTCTGTAAAATGAAGCCAAAATCGATGTTTTGTTTAAAATGGCTCGATTAAAGCGACCATTACTACACTGCTTTTTGGCTACTTTCTCGGTCTAGTAGATTAGGAAATGCTTTTTTTCGGTTCTTAATAGGTGCGTAAAATGTAACTTTTGGCGGGGACTTCAAACAAATAGGTGTGTTTCTCTTCATAATATCTAAGCTCGCTTGATGTTCTGTTTTGTGTGAAAAATAATAAATAAATTATATAAAGCCAATAATAAATGTTTAATGAATCGCGTCTTAAAATTATACCGTGCAGTATTTCTCTTCGAACACATTAGAGAGAAAGAGAGTAGTCATGGATACTTTATAGAAATCACCCCGTGTTTACGAAATGCAGACATCAAAGTGTTGAAACATCAAACATTAGTCATCGTACAAGTCATAATCGGCCTATGCTGGGGCCGGTGCGGTTTTAGTAGCGCCCCAATTAAATGTCACACATTACGCCCCTAAAACGTCAATGATATTACTCGGAAAATACTATGTGATCTTTACTAATAAACATGATTTGCAATGTGCACTTCTAATGGTGATAGAAAATGATTACGAGTTCTTTTGTGAATAAATATCAAAATAATCGAGTGTCATTTAAGTGCGCTTGTAGTAAAATATATTAAATGATGAGCTTCTTTTGTAATAAATTAAAACACTTTAACTTTGTTTGTATAACACAATATTTTTATGATTTAATAAAGAAAACACTTCGTTATATTTCACTACTATTAGTGAAATTTAACCAAGTGTTTTCTTTATTAAATCATAGTTAAATATGTTTCACCACGTGAAAGATGAGAAACTTGTTCATGATACAATATTTTTATTTTCGTGACCGCAGTTTCGGCAACTGAACTTGCCATTATTAAACAGAGTAGCATGTATAACGAAGTAGAAGCCTCCACCGTTCATAATTTAATTAGTTTCTTTTGTGTTTTCATCGGTGAAAGTCAATAAGTGCTAATGAGTTTCAACTTTAAACCAACCATTTAAAACAGTAAAAGTGCGATTCTATTCGCAATCCGCAATAGAATCGCACTTTTAATCTTTAAAGCCAAGCATTGGAATTTTCATTCATACTTATAATTATAGATTTTTTTTATAACACACGCAACATGAGTGATGAATGGACACGTAAGTTTAGAAAAATTGATTTATAGTGAAAGTGATGTAGGCTTCAAAATCATTTAATCGTAACTGAAAATAACAATTTTTCATTTGCATCATTACTTTAACCATTGTTTTTTCTTTTACGAATAAATAAAACTGTTGTAATTAATAAGTAGCCTGTTATATTTGGTTTAATGTGGGTCTGATGCAAAGATAATCCGGGCAAATTAATAGAGAGGGGTTTTATCAGCGAGATAACTGGACGGGTTAAATTTCCTATTCTATTTGCGGATAGGGGTTGTCCCGGCCAATAAACATAACGATAAATTTGATAATGCGCGGAAATTATAATTTCACCAAGGAGATGAGCGAAGGAGAACCTCGAACCTCGCTCACTCTCTGATAAAATCTCATCCCTTTCGCCCGAAGGTCGACCCGTTTTATTGCGTTTCTCGGTCTTAACAAATTTCACTTCACTTACACGTTATACACAAAGATGTTCGTATTTATATGGATTTCAATTAGGATTATTGTTATAATCGGGTTTTCAGATGTTAATTATTGATTTGTAATTAGTTTTCGTTTGAAATACACAGGGACATTTTCTTTTTTTTCTATATTAAAGTATTTCGATGGATCCGTTGTAAATTTCATGTGTTTATTTGTTTTTTTTTAAGTGGTAAATTTGAAGTTTAGAACGAGTGTTTCCACTCCCAGACTAAGCATGAAGTAAAATTTCGAGTTTAGAAAAGCCTGAAAATTTGGCTCGGGCGCGTAGCGAAGCGGAGCGACCGAGCCAAATTAGGCTTTTCTAAACTCGAAATTTTACTTCATGCGCCACGCGTATAAAACACTTAAATATTGTGAAATTGAATAAATATACTACTAAATTAATAATAAAAATAAACTGCTTAAGCATAAAAAATACTGCCAAACAAGAATATTTTCAGTTTTGCATTTTATTTATTTATTTCTACTAGGAAAGGTACAACAAAATTGTTTGCTCGCACTCGGTTTGTAAATTACTTTTACTAAAAAAAGAGAGAGACAAATATTTTGATTCAGACCTTTACAATATATACATTTAAATTTAATTTATATACAGTTGATAACAGGTTATTTATTAATATATTTGATAGCTAACGCCATCTAATGCTGCATATTAACATCGTCAATGAGAAGAAAGATTTGTTATTGACGATGCCACTATGGAGCATTAGATGGCGTTAGATATCGAATCCATTAATAGTTTCCACATATTGGCTTGATATAGTCAGAAATGTTCAGTATTCTATAGCACCGGGTCGAGACTACACTGACGTCACCTTGAAGTCCGAAACGCGTCTGTGGGTTCTGCTTCTTTGGGAAGTGCCCATTTCTGCACTGCACTTAGGCCTCATTAGAGCCATTGTTCTTCCTCCCGTCGATTATCCAGCCTCAGGTCAGCCATCCTACCTGGTTTAGGTAGTCTAGCAAAGCCGAGGTGGGTAGATCCCTTGTGTAGGCTATTGTAGGTCAACTTTCACTCAGTAAGGAGCCTCTAGTTGATGAGAGTTGACGAAAATGTAATAGGCCTATATGCCTTGGGAGCAGTGTAGTCAGCTCTGCCAGGTTTCGGTGTTAATTTTACCCTAGCTTGTTTCCAGGTCTTTGGAACAACCCAGCGCCAGACTAGATCGGAACATCATCACTACGTGCTCAAGCGGTATATCCCGTCCCCACTGTAGCAGGGCGGGAAAGATGCCGTCAGCCACCTAGGCTGCAGTGCATCCAGATCCGAAAGGAAGACGGCCCCCACAGGAAAAAAAAAAGATGCCGTCCGGTCCGGGTGCTTTAAAGGCGGTAAAGCTGTTAATTGCCTTTAGGATGTTTTCTTCATTTATCACTTCATGGGCTAGCTTCCCATCTTCTGTTGTTCCTAAAGTGATTCCAATTTCTCCCGTGGCTTGCCTAGAAAGTATGGTGCAGCCAAGGAAGTGAGTCTTGAGCAACAGTTGCAGACTTTCCAGGAGGTCGTCGACCATATAGTTGGCGGTCTTGTGATAGAGCCTTCTTGAGGCTGCTAACCTCTTGCGTGCTCTCGATGCTTTCACAGAAAGCTCGCCATGATGCTCTTTGACATTGCCTTATGAGTTTTTTGTACTCATTAAGGTGGGCCTTGTAAAAAGCCCAGTCATAGCTTTTTTTAGAGCGTTGAGCTTTATTATATGCTTCTGGATCTGGATCATAAAGGGGTGTGTACCTAAACACAGCAATTAGACCCCAATGGGCCCTTTTTGCATCCCCCCTAGGGTTGTGTCAATCCTCAGCTCAGCCATGCCACTCTGTCGAGAAAGGCCAGCAGAGCAGCAGTTGACTCTTCCCTAATGTCGGCCAATGTCGGCCATCTGGACGCCAGAATTTCCTCCCTTTGCGAGGCGAGTGCTAGACAATCACAAAGGATTTGCTCGGCAGTCTCGTCCTTCCCATGACAGCCTCTACAATTTGGCGAGTCAACGACTCCAATTTAGTAGAGATGCCCATTTAGTCCACAATGGCCCGTGAGGACGGCCGTTATGCGTCTCAGATTATTTCTGCTCATTTACAGGTATTGTAGTGCCGTCTTTTTGTTCGGATACCCTTAGGTTTCCCTAGACATCCTACAGTCTTTAATGTCGTCCCAGCGTTCCCTGAATTTCTTCAGGATTTCGTTGTGGATCAATTCGTTTAGGGTCGAGATGGTGGGTTTTACTAGCGGCTGTGGCGAGGAAATAGTTTCCCCAGCCGCTGCTCTAGCCAGTTTATCCGCCTTTCGATTGCCTACATTAATGTCATGGGCCTTCACCCATGATATTTCGATTCTATTTTCTGCAGCAGCAAGCCTGAGTTTGCTGTGGCAGTCCAGAACTGTCTCCGATGTCGTTACTCTGTTTTTCAGAGCTATCAGAGCCTGCCTGCTCTCTGTTAGGATGAGTAGCTTTTTGTTCCTCACGTTGCGGTTCTGTATGGTTTCAGCCGTAAGTGCTATTCCCTGTAGCATTACAAATTCAAAGAAATTAACTCTAAACTTAATATTTTAATTAATACAATTTAGGCCTGCTAGACGGGTTGTATATATTAAATATCTGCGAACCAACAGAGCGTTTTTGTCGCTTCGGCGTCCACATTCGGACGAATTGATAAAGTCGATTTTAGAAGGCACTCGCCTGAAGCGTACGTACGTGAATATATCGCTATCGTTTCGTGTTATTGTTCTGTGCCGAAGGGTTTCTTCTAAGCGAAGGTAAATCAAAATAACTTTTCTCTGTAAAATTCACCTCTTTTATAATGCTGATTTTAATCGCATAAACTAAGCGATTACAAGGGACTAATGCGCTACACATATATAATTTAGGAACCTTTAAATTTGGATTTTCTCGACGCCATTCTTTTGGAATCCCGGGCGCATCCCGCTGCTAAGAACCTAGACAAAATTGGTCACCGCCACATCGCTACCGCTACGCTCCCGTTCCAGCCGTCATTACTGGGACGCTGCCGTCTTCGCCTCAGCTACCGCAAACGCTACGCTGCCGTTTTTGTCGCGGCTACCGCATCGTAACCGGAGGCTATTTGCTGCGGACGGAGCATAAGATAAGTTAACTCCACGATTTATATAACAAGATTAAGAAGCTATCGCAGTTAATCGCGTTGCGCATTTTCGGCGGACTCGCATATTTTATTTATCGCTACGTCCCAGACGTGTATTCTGGGTGGCGCCCGTTACAGTTTTTTTTTTGTAAATAATTTATTCCAATAGTTTATTGAATTATCCATTTAGTTTTTGTTATATTTCTTTTTCTCGCGTACGTTTTCGTTCAAATGAATACAATCTTAATTTTACTAGAGTGTTTATTTTTATTTGTTTATAATAAAATTAATTTAATTTGATATTTTTTTTTTTTTTTTGCTTAAGTGAACCCTTACCCGCCCCGCACTTTCAGAGCAGCCGGAAGTCACACTGGCGCCCAACGTGGGGCCTGCCCGATTGCAAAAAGGGCACTAAAGGAAGGGTGTAGTTTTTTTGTATTTTTGTATTAAAATCGTCTAGTAATTTTTGTTATTTTATTCATTTGAATAGAAACGTGAATAGTTATCTAATTACACGTTAATTTATATGTAAAGTAAAATCCTCTGTGTTTGGAACGTTAGCATTTTAAAATGAACGTCACATATTTGCGTAAATCGGAAGTAATTTACGAGTTATCAATACGGGGTTTTACGGCCACTGAAAATGTTGATGTAGGTGATTTGAAGTTTATATTGAGAAAATTCCTTACGGACGCTAAACCGATTCTGTCTGGTGTTCACTCCGCGATGACCGCGCCGGATAAGAAAGAAGTCTTAGATACCTTATCAGATTTAGAAAAAATTGTTTCCGCGTTCCCGGGAAAAGATGCGAAAGTTACAGAGAAAAAGGTACGTTCGCGATTGGAACACGTTCGAGATAGACTTGAACGCTATGTTGATTCAGACCTAGCAGACTTTTTAGATTTTAAAAAGGACTCGTTAAGTAAATGTGATTTAATTGAGGCTAAGTTATCACGGGTGAAGCGTGAACTTACGAAAGCTATGTCGAGTACATTCTTAGATGAACGAGTTTCATGTTTTGAGCCACCTGAAGGCGATCAGAGTGATAGTGATGAGGAAGAGTTATCACAACCGAATCTCAGCTCTATCACTAATAGATCAGTGCCGGTTTATAAATGGGGAATAACATTTAACGGGCAGTCGGGATCAGACGAGTTATTAGATTTTCTAGAAAAAGTAGAAGAGTTGCGCTTAGCAAGGGGTGTATCGAAATTAGAATTGTTTCAGTCCGCGATTGATTTGTTTACTGGTGCCGCTATTCCATGGTTTAGATCAACTAGGACTAGAGTAAATAGTTGGGATGCCTTGGTGAACTGTTTAAAACGCGATTTTTTGCCAGAGGATTTCGATGACTTTATCTGGGAAAAGTTACGTAACCGTAAACAGGGTAAAAGTGAAAGAGTGACCATATTTATTACCAGTATGGAAAATTTATTTACGCGATTGTTTACACTGCCAGATGAAACAATTAGAGTTAAATTAATTAAAAAAAATCTCTTGCCTTTTTTTATTTCCCAGTTGAGTTTGACCGATGTCCATACGATTCCGTGTTTGTTATCGCTTTGTAGAAAAGTCGAAAATTGCAATGCAGCACATTTAAAATTAGAATCTTCAAATTTGCATGTTTTAAATGATGAGAAAAAAAACAATGAGATCATGAATGCGTTTACCGAATTATCTAAACAAATTAGGATCCTCGAAGACAAAGTTTCTAGATTAAATAATAACTCCGTCACTAGTGTTAAAGAGAATGAGGGTGTGTTTGACAAAACTGAGAAATGTTGGAATTGTGATAAAACAGGCCACCGGTTTTATGAGTGCAAAATAGCTAGGAAAAATAAATTTTGTTTCGGTTGCGGAAAAAGGGGAATAAGTAAACAGCAGTGTTCAGATTGTCAAAAAAACTAGTAAAGAGGGAGGTTGACGGCCGACCCTTCCAGAATGTTAATTTAGAGGCCGATAATAATAACATAGCGGATTGGCAAAACTGGTTGAAAACAGTAAATACATTTTGTACACAGCGTGTTAAAATTAATTCAATTTTCCATTTCATACAGGGTGATGACCGCCCCCATATAGATTTCACTATTTTTGATTCAAATTTTAAAGTGTTAATGGACACAGGGGCTAACAAATCAGTTATTGGATCAGAGATGTTGACATTTCTAGCTGATAAAAAACTAAACATATTGCCGTGTGACGTGTCAAATGTAGTAACCGCCGATGGTGAATTACAAAAGGTTGCCGGCCTTATTAGAATTCCTTTTGAAGCAGGAAATATTAAAGGGATTTTTGATTTTTTTGTGGTTCCATCTATAAAAATTAATTTAATATTGGGAATCAATTTTATCAGGAAATATAAAATAATAATAGACTTTGTAAACAATACCTGGCAACCTTTAAATCAGGATAATGACCCCCAAACATGTTTGATTTATGGCATAAGTGATCGTGTTTTATTGTCATCTGATCAAGAAGTCGAATTAAGTAATATTACATGTAAATTTCAAGATATTGGATGTCATAAGTTAGGTAAAACTAATATAGTTGAGCATTTTATTGATACCGGTGACGCACGACCTTTTAAAGCTAGGCCTTTTCCTTTGTCGCCGGCTATGCAAGAACATCTTAACGCGGAGATCGATAAAATGCTAGAGCTTGGCGTAATATCACCTAGTAAATCGCCGTGGTCTTCGCCGGTGTTATTAGTAAAAAAAAAAACGGGGGAGTTTAGATTCTGTTTCGACGGCAGAAAATTAAATTCGTTAACGGTTAGGGATGCATACCCTTTGCCGCGACTTGATAGCATTCTGGATAGATTGAGAAATGCACGTTATATTTCTAGTATCGATTTAAAACATGCATTTTGGCAAATACCGCTTGAGAAATCTTCAAAAGAAAAAACAGCATTTTCGGTCTTAGGTCGCGGGTTATTTGAATTTAATACAATGCCATTTGGTCTAAATAATGCCGCTCAGACGCAGCAGAGACTTATGGATAAGATTTTTGGTCCAGAAATGGAACCGCGGGTATTTGTATATTTGGACGACATCATTGTCGTAAACAATAACTTTAACGAGCACGTTGCGACACTAAATGAAGTTTTTACGAGATTAAAAAGTGCATCACTCACCGTTAATGTGAAAAAATGTGAATTTTGTAGGAAGTCGTTGAGATACCTAGGTTATGTTATAGATGAATTTGGATTGCGTACGGACCCGGACAAAGTTGATAGTGTAGTCAATTACCCTATTCCCAGAACTACTACGGAAATAAAAAGATTTATGGGAATGTGTTCTTGGTACCGTAGATTCGTGCCTAATTTTTCAAGTGTAGTTGCGCCCATTAATGCGTTATTAAAGGGCAAAAGGAAAGGCAATCATATAATTTGGGATGAAAATGCAGCAAAGGCGTTTAATGACATAAAGAGCGCATTAATTTCTGCTCCTGTTCTTTCTGCGCCTGATTTTTCGCGCCAATTTATTGTGCAATCCGACGCGTCTAACGTGGGAGTAGGGGCGGTTTTAACGCAAATGTTGGAAGACGGGGAAGAACATGTCATCGCGTACGCAAGTCGAACACTTAGTAAGCCAGAGCGTAATTATTCTGTCACGGAACGCGAGTGTTTGGCTCTAATTTTTGCCGTTGAGAAATTTCGACCCTATATTGAGGGTACAAGATTTAGGGCAATAACAGACCACTATTCGCTGCTCTGGCTTACTAAGATGCAAGACCCCATGGGCAGACTAGCGCGATGGGCGATGAAGTTGTCCCAGTTCAACATGGACTTAGAACATAGGAAGGGAAAACTAAACACCGTGCCTGATGCCTTATCGCGTTTACCCGTTGTAGGTGCGTTTTCATGTGATATCAAAGATGCGTGGTACGTCAAACAACTCGAGAAAGTAAGAAATAATCCCGAAAATTACCCTAGATGGCGAATCCGTGAAAACCGATTATTTAAATTTTTTTCGCGCGATAGTAAAATTCCAACTAACGCTTCTGAGTGGAAAATTGTGGTGCCGCTCGAAGGGAGAACAGATATTATTAAGTTTGCTCATGATGAGTCGATCTCTGCTCATTTTGGATATTTTAAAACTATTAAGAAAATATGTGAACAATATTATTGGCCTAAGTTAAAAGGTGATGTATTTAAATATATTCGGTCATGTAAAATTTGTGGTGCACAAAAATCACCAAATGCGTCTCGTGCCGGTTTAATGGGAAAGGAGAAACAAGTTAGTTTCCCCTTCCAAATAATTTCGTTGGATCTCGTTGGGCCCATGCCGCGTTCAACTAAGGGCAACAGATACATACTCGTGATAACTGATTGGTTTTCAAAATTCGTTTTTGTAGAACCGTTAAGAAATGCTACATGTCCCGAAATTATTAAATATTTAGAGAATCACGTTTTTTTAATGTTTGGTGTACCACAGATAATCATGGCTGATAATGGGACTCAATTCACTAGCGGTGCTTTTAAAAATTTATTGCTGCGTTATAACGTTCAGAAATTGTGGTTTAATGCAAGGTACCATCCGCAAGTAAATTTTACTGAACGCGTAAATCGCGTTATTGGGACAGCGCTTCGTTCGTATATAAATGACGCATTAAGTCATAACCGGTGGGATCAAGAAATTTATCGCATTGGTTATGCAATTCGCGCGGCGGTTCATGAAATTACCGGGTTGTCACCAAATACACTAGTTTTCGGACGTACCGTCCCTATATCAGGCGATTTTTATGGAGAATTGAAGGAAGAAGTAAACGATGAAAAATACGCAATTGAAACAAGTTCGCGGAGTGAATATGCTAAAAAACTGAATGAAATGGACGCTATATTTGAAAACGTAAAAATTCGACTAAATAAAGCTTATTCTAAAAACAAAAAGAATTACGACTTGCGCAAGCGCAATATTCAATTTGAAGAAGGGGATTTAGTCTGGAAATCTAATAAAGTTCTGTCGAGCGCTTCTGATAAGTTTTCTGCGAAATTGGCTCCCAAGTATGTACTTTGTTCCGTCAAAAAGACCTTGTCTCCTGTAGTGTATCAATTATGTGACGTAAATGGTAATGATGTTGGCAGGTGGCACATCAAGGATTTGAAACCATATTTTGGCAGTACTAAGGATTTAAATAACGTGTAGATTGATTTTCTAATAAAAATATGTTTATGTTTTGTCAAGCTGCTTTGACTTTGCCTTGTTTTATATAAAAAATCTTATGAAGATTTTTTATTTTCCGGGAGGAGGGGTAGTGTAGCATTACAAATTCAAAGAAATTAACTCTAAACTTAATATTTTAATTAATACAATTTAGGCCTGCTAGACGGGTTGTATATATTAAATATCTGCGAACCAACAGAGCGTTTTTGTCGCTTCGGCGTCCACATTCGGACGAATTGATAAAGTCGATTTTAGAAGGCACTCGCCTGAAGCGTACGTACGTGAATATATCGCTATCGTTTCGTGTTATTGTTCTGTGCCGAAGGGTTTCTTCTAAGCGAAGGTAAATCAAAATAACTTTTCTCTGTAAAATTCACCTCTTTTATAATGCTGATTTTAATCGCATAAACTAAGCGATTACAAGGGACTAATGCGCTACACATATATAATTTAGGAACCTTTAAATTTGGATTTTCTCGACGCCATTCTTTTGGAATCCCGGGCGCATCCCGCTGCTAAGAACCTAGACAAAATTGGTCACCGCCACATCGCTACCGCTACGCTCCCGTTCCAGCCGTCATTACTGGGACGCTGCCGTCTTCGCCTCAGCTACCGCAAACGCTACGCTGCCGTTTTTGTCGCGGCTACCGCATCGTAACCGGAGGCTATTTGCTGCGGACGGAGCATAAGATAAGTTAACTCCACGATTTATATAACAAGATTAAGAAGCTATCGCAGTTAATCGCGTTGCGCATTTTCGGCGGACTCGCATATTTTATTTATCGCTACGTCCCAGACGTGTATTCTGGGTGGCGCCCGTTACAGTTTTTTTTTTGTAAATAATTTATTCCAATAGTTTATTGAATTATCCATTTAGTTTTTGTTATATTTCTTTTTCTCGCGTACGTTTTCGTTCAAATGAATACAATCTTAATTTTACTAGAGTGTTTATTTTTATTTGTTTATAATAAAATTAATTTAATTTGATATTTTTTTTTTTTTTTTGCTTAAGTGAACCCTTACCCGCCCCGCACTTTCAGAGCAGCCGGAAGTCACATCCCATCACTTCTAGTTGTGCGATGGTTGTGTTCTCTCCCATTGGAGTCTTAAGGTTGATGCCCAGGTTTATTATATATTATATGCTTTCCTGGCCTTATCTTTGAGCGAGTCGAGATTTGGGGTCCACGATGAGGTAGCCCTAACTGTCTCCGACCTCCTCTTAAGTGGGTAGGACAATTTGTAAGCCCTCATTATCTTTGCCTGCACTTCCTCCGCAAGGAGGTCTAGGCTGACGCAGTCCTTAGGGTGCTGCGTATTTAAGGTGCACAATGTATGCATCCTCATCCGTTTGTCTCGGATTTCGATAGGGTTTGCCAGGACTGGTCTTTAAGCCTATCTGAAAAGTGACCCACCTGTGGTCAGAGATGGATGCTTTTCGACTGACCTCCCATTTGTCTATTTTATTAGAGATACCTAGACTAGCCATTGTAATATCGATCACCGTCTGGCTGAGAGCGTTCACGAAAGTAGGTTTTGTCCCGCGGTTAAGTATCTCTATATGGTTACTTATTAAAATGTCATGTAAGGACTTGCCTCTTTTATCTGAAATCCTGCTCCCCCATGAGATATGGTGCGAATTTGAGTCGCAGCCCATGATAAGCGGTAGTTCCTCCCTCCTGCAGTACTCAACAAGTCCTTCCATTCCGCTAGTTGAGGGCGGAAGGGTGGAGTCTCCAGGTAAGTAGACTGCGGCTAGGACCACGGTTCTTTCTTTGCTCATTGCTCCACTAACTCCTATCACGGTGGTGTCGCCATTAGAAAGTTGTGGCGACAAATGGGCTTCTATTTACCTAGGTGCGTAAATGGCAGTCCTAGGTTTCTTGTTTGGTATGTAAAATAATTACCGGTTAACTTGCCGATACCACAGATCCTAGATCTTACGATCCAGGGTTCCTGTATGAGGGCCAGAGTATCCTTAGTCGTATCGAGGCGGCAGCAGAGTGTTGCCGTAGCCGCCCTTGAATGACTCGAGGCAGCGGCAGAGTGTTGCCGTAGCCGCTCTTAAATGACTCAGGTTACATTAGATAAAATGTGGGTATCTGGTGCCGGAATACTGACCACATATTCAATTTTGATAACAGGTTAGTCTATCTGGCCTATTCACCTGCGGTTTTTCAGCACAATTAAATACGATTGTAAATCAATTAAATTAAAATTGTAAAAATTATAATGGTCAATCCATTCTCACAAAATTTAATTAAAAAAAACTGTATACGTATTATTTTATTTTTATGAAGACAAACGCGTCGTCTGGATATTGTAAAGAAGCGACATATTATTTAGTGGCATCGAGACTTGTAACGTGTGTGCTCAGAAATTTTCACGCGAGATTTTCCATGAGACTTATTGATATTTCAGTATATCACCGAGGCGTCAGATGGGAAGAGGCGCAAATGGGGCGGACTGAAATCGCGTTATGGTTGCACACATACACAAAAAAAAAACAATACATTCTAAGATAGAGTAAACAACTTAGAAAGTATCAAACAGTAAAAAAAAAAGAGAAGCAACAACTATTAAGAAAAAATCAATCTGCTGGTACCGACCATAAATTTAAATCATTTACACAAATTACTTCCTTGTAAGCGCTTAATAAATACAAAATTTCTGATTTTCAACTTTTTTGTATTCACTTTTATTTTGTAAACTGTGACCAGTTTTAACTTTTAAAATAATATCGTGAATACAAGAAAGTAATCAGTGTTAATTATTTTAATATTTACAATGTATCACAAAGTAACAGCCTCTACCACAAGATAAATTAAAATGTTACAGAATTAGAATAGGTTGTTTTCGCTTCTTAATCAATCGAAAGCAACCCATTCTAATCCTGTAACATTTTATTAATTAATGAAGTACATTTCGAGTTTATTAAGCCCTGTACATTTGGATTTGGACCAAAATGATACGTTTAAGTTCTTGAACTAATTTCTCATCTGGCACTTGGTGAAACATATTAGAATATGTAAAGTTATTTAAATAAAAAACAGTTGGTATTGTTTCACAAATTAAAACTTTATTCCGACTAGTTTCGGTTTGTCAAACTATTTTCAAACATTTACATTCCTTTGAAAATGGTCTAACAAACCGAAACTAGTCGGAATAAAGTTTTAATTTGTGAAACAATACAAAGTGTTTTTTTTTATTTAAATAACTTTACATATGTCTTAACAAATCTTTTGAAATTCTAGCGGCTAAAAAAAAGTGCATATTCCAATGTAGATATAATTAAAACAAAAATAAAGATTTTTGGATAGAAATATTTTTTTAATATCACTTGATATAATAGCAGACTATTTATGATTTTTAACTTTTTATTTCACTCACTACAATTGTTTTGCTACACTGTAGCATCTTCAGGTGAAGAAATAATATATTTATATTTTATTATATTATATTTCTTCACCTGAAGAAGCTTGCCACAGCTTATTATAACTTAAAAACTTCACACATAAATGGTCCACAATAAGTTGGCATAAATAGGAACCAAGCTAACTCACTGTCGAAGAGTTTGGTCGTAGGTATATTCTAAGTTAAATTACTTATTAAGGGCGCCAGTAACCATTTACACGCTGGCTTCTAAATACATAAAATAACCGGTTACAAATTATTTTACTGACGTTGGACCAATTATCATCAAGTAATTCAAACAAACATAACAATAATCAAAGGTGTGTCAAATTAACCAAAACCAGAATTAAACCCCAAATAAATATTTATTTAATAAAATATTCATTAATATATAGGTATTTGATTGAAATTTACTTGGTTTGTTCTACTAATAAATTGTTTTATTTTCAACTAGTTTCGGCTTAATGCCATTTTCAAGAAAATTATCATTTATTTCTTGAAAATGGCATTAAGCCGAAACTAGTTGAAAATAAAACAATTTATTAGTAAAACAAACCAAATGAATTTCAATCAAATACCTATATATTAATAGAAATGTTTTACCAAGTGATCAATGAGAAACAAGTTAACAAAAATATTTATCACAATAAAACACTTTTAACTTTGTTTGTATAACACAATTTATTTAAAAAAAATGTGTTATACAAACAAAGTTAAAAGTGTTTTATTGTGTTAAATTAACATGTATAACGAAGTAGAAGCCTCCACAATTGAAAATATTTATGTATATATGTATATCAAAATAATAATATTAAAAAACAGTAAATATGTATATATCAAAAAAAAAGGAATATGAAATTTAATTTGATTAATAATTGAATCGCTTAAATTTGTTCCAACAGTAAATAACTATATTTTCCCCCCAGAAATGATCATTCATGGTTCACAAAAAAAATGTAATCATTAATTCACACTTAGAATAAGAAAATCAAAATATTATTTATAACTTCGTTTTTTTTTTAATCATAAATTACGAATTTAAATTCTTTTAATTAATTATTGAATTAAGTCACTGCCGAATTAAACAAAGAAAAAAAACCTATTAATGGATGCGCTTATATCAGCACCGTAGCACAATATTTATTAAATTAAAATGATTCACTATTAAATTGTCTAACTTATTTATGTGTCCGAAATGTACATTTGGTTACAAAATAAAGTATTGAAGAAAGGTTCTAAGTGTTTTTTAATCAAAGTATAATTATCTTCAAGTAACTCAATCAATCCAAATAACTTATTGAATTTACAAAAGAATAACTGCCGAATTTATTTAACTTTATTTTCATTAAAATAAATCACGCTAAAAAAAATAATAAACGCATAAAACTTATCTTGAATCCTGTCCCGTAATCAGTCCTCTGCGCTAATTCCGAACGGAACCCCCGAGTGAAGTATTTTCCTCAATCCGATTAGAAAACTTGAGCATCCAACCAATCAGGAAAATAACCATAGAAACCGGAAACCTCGAAATGCATAGGATGAAAATCAGCTAACCCCAAGGTTTTAGAGTTTTTGAAATCAAACAAAAAAACCAACGTAATAAAAAAACCCTAAAATATTGAAATTTCATATAAGCATTTTTGTTTATGAGAACAAATAAACAGGAGTAACACAACAGAAGCACAAAGATAATCAAAGATGAATTAATTAAAATAAGCGCCGAGTGAACTCAGACAATAGGAAAATCATTTGACGCGCGCGCACAGCGCTATTTAAATTAAAACAGAAGAAGAGCGTATAAAATTTAACAATTAAGTTAAATACAAATTCATCTCCTACGTAATTAAATCTCTACTCAGCCAACTAATATTAGCAAATAATATTAATTAATTGAAAAGTGGATACCAATTTGTTATAAATGTAAGTAATACCGATAATATAAAAAAAATAAATCGTAATGATAAATTGAACCGTTACAAGCTACAGTGTAGCGAAACAATTGTAGTGAGTTAAATAAAAAGTTGAAAATCATAAAAGGTCTGCTATTATATTAGGTGATAATGGATTTTCAAAAAATTAGTGCCTTAACAATCAACGAGATATTTATAATATATAAAATTAAGAAAAAACTATTCGTGAAAATGCAAACAATGTCTTTATTAATAAGACAACTTAAGACGATAAATATCCATTGAAACAATTACTTCCCGTGCAAATACACCTCCGGATATTAAATTATACAATGAAATATTTAAAATCTTATTTATTTGATTTGTTAGATATTTTTTTCCGCGAAAATACAAATTATTTCCATGTGAACAAATCCATAATCTCCGATAAATATTTTCCTAAAACGTGTAGTTCTCCCCGGGAGAAAATTTCATTGAGCAATTTTCCAAAAAATAAAATCCATCAGCCCCGTATTCCGTTTAATCGGACCTGACGTTCCCCCATCACGTCACATTTCCGTTATCTCCGTTGTTCGAAATTATTGAGCCGTTTTCGCCGGTACGACGGCGATGGCAGCTAAAAATTTTCGAATGGATACTCCGGCCGCTCCACGATGCGATGGAGGTAATAACATTTGCTGACGCCGTCTAGAACTGGAAGAGAACGAGCCGGAGGTACGGCAGAACATGAAGGAAGGGTGGACGTTCCGGGAGAAGAAAAAAAAGTAAGGAAAATTTCCACCCCCTCTTTCAATAATCGTTAAGTTTTAGACGAGGGCGGCAACACAGCCCAACATTGGCTTCAATATAGGCGCTAATAGATTTGCTGGGAATTTTATCTTTCCAACATTGCAAGTTATTTATGCTATAAATATCTTTAGATATTTTCCCTCTACACCAAACAACTACATTTAAATCTCAAATAATAAAACTCGGTATTACTGGAGAAATGATTATGACAACTAAACGTGTTTTATTTTTAATTTGGTTCTAACTGAGCAAAAAACAAACAAATAGCATTAAATCAACATTTTAGTAACAATAAACGTTACATTAATGTTGATAAAACATTATTTCAAAAAATTTAATTTGCTTCGCAATACACAGTCGGGTTTCCTCAAAAACAAATCAACTGTTGATACACTGTTTGACTCCCTAAACGATGTGTACAGCGCCCTGGATAGAAATGAGGTTGCACTCACTGTCTACTTTGATCTCTCCAGGGCGTTTGACACAATTAGTCATGATTTGTTGCTGAGGAAATTATCCGCATATGGCATATCAGGTAATGCACACAACCTTATTAGGTCATTTCTCGACGAACGGAAGCAAACTATTAAAATACGATCCGATCTAGGAAATACAGCCAACCACGAGTACTCCTCCAGAAGAGAGATTAGTAAACACGGCACACCGCAGGGTTCTATACTAGCCCCATACCTATTCCTAATTTTCATGAACGACCTAGACTTGGCTTTCTCACATATGTCAAATGTGAAAGTCTTTAAATATGCTGATGATACATCCCTGGTGATCACGGAAAATTCTATTCAAAGTGCACATACCACATCTTGTGAGGCAGTTAAAATATTTCGCTCATGGTGTACTGAAAATGAGCTGTTGTTAAATTCTGACAAATCTGGCTTTATGCAATTTGTAAACTCGAGAAGTCGAATACAACAAAAAATGTCTAATCCTGTCTCAGACAATATTACAATAAAAGAATTGTAATATACTTAATTAAAATAGAAAGAAAACTATTTCCAAACCCACACTATAACTTACCTCACTTTAAAAGCACTTGATTATTTCACCAGGGAGGAAATATCAATTTCACACATCTGGCCAGATCCATTAGCACCCGCCCTCGCGCACTTTTTCCATTTTTCACGATAAACGCCGGCCACCGATCGAAACCCGCGATTATTTTTTTTTTTCTTACACCGAGAATATCCTCGAAACGAAAAATTTTACACTCTGCGGAATTAACGCGCGTGGCTGTAATAATTCAGGACGCGGATGCGCTCCTCTCCCCCGATCAACAATGTAATCTCGCGCGCTTAGAAAATTTTGAAATATGACCTCCGCGTGAGTCTCATTTTTCTCGAAACGGAACGCTCCATCACGACGCCCAATCACCCGCATCTTCATGATTGCTCCATAAATAAATAACATTACGGAGGTTTCTGGGGTACACGTGAAACCCATAAGATTACATACGATGTCGAAACAAATTAGAGAAAAAAAAAAAGGTTTATTCCTACATTTTATAACACAATATACACAGTTTGACTTCAAATACAGTTTACTATTATTTAAATAATCATCCCACTGAGCAAATCTATTTAAGTAATGTTTCATCAACATTAAAACAACATTTCTTGAATAACTTTCTGATTTATCACTTGGTGAAACATTTTGAAATAATATTAAAGGATAAATTAAAAACACTTGGTTTCTTTCACTATTTGGAGGTTTTGACTAATGAAACAAACCAATTGTTTTTAATGTATCCTTTAATATTATTAAAACAACGTTGAATGTTGCTACAATGTTGATACAACGTTATTTGTTTGTTTTTTGCTCAGTGGGTTAACACATTCTCAAGTTGTAAAATTGCTAGTTTAAAAGTAGAACTCATTAGGCTGAAACATGTACTCAGCACAATGGGCTTAATGAGGCCTAAGTGCTGTGCAGAAATGCGCACTCTCCAAAGAACCAGAACCAGAACATATACTCATTTCATAATATTGCCGGTAAATTTTGGAAAGCACTTTTTATTATTATATACCGATACACCGGTTTACCATTACAATTAAAAAACTACAATCAAAAATAATTAGTTGTTTTATCTTTCACAATGTTCTCATTAATCACTTGGTGAAACATGATTAAAATAAAATTTGAAATAAAAACACTTGGTTTGTTCCACTAAAGTTTTACTTATTATTCCGACTAGTTTCGGCTTCTAGCCATTATCAAGGATAATGGCTAGAAGCCGAAACTAGTCGGAATAAAAAGTAAAACGTTAGTGAAACAAACCAAGTGTTTTTATTTCAAATTTTATTTTAATTAGTTGTTATTTATAACCAAAAATAGTTTCGATTCTAAATTTGTTCCTTGCAATAGTATCCAATGTTCTATTTGCTCTAAGGTTAGTTGTTCTTTTGAGCCCCACGGGCCCTGAACTGGACTGGGTTCTATGAAATAGAGGCAGGCGAAACAGTTTCTTCAAATCAATTGCCGAATTTTACGACCGATCTTTTCGACCAAGAGAGAAAATGGTTAGGGCTATAGTAAGTCTACTGACAGGACACAGACTTGGTGTGCTCAGGTTTTTACCTTTCGGTGTATACCTTTCGAGTGTCTGTCTAAGAACTCTAAGAACTGGTGAATTACAACCATATCTGCGAACCACTGCCCGCCGGAGATCAACCCATGTGTGGACCGGAAAAGCGAGTAGGCAGCCCAGGGCTTTTCAAGGCCCACCCCCGACTCCTCATTTAGCGGCGACAAGCACCAGGGCTGAGTCAACCCCGCCGTGTGTAAGTTAGCCCTATCCAAGAGGATACCTCAAGAAGGTCTACAGCTCCGACTTGGACAATCGTCACCTTTAAACATCCATCGACCAAAGACTCAGGTCTGCCCCAGACGCCTCCTGTTTAGGTGCTATGCTGGACCTCCACTGACAGGACACTGTAGGCTCAACAAACACATGAGCAATATAGGTCTGGCAGAGGATATGACATGTAGATTCTGCCAGGAAGAAGAGGAGGACCTTCTCCACATCCTGTGCCAATGTGAGGCCCTAGCAAGAGTTAGAAACCTAAAGCTGGGCAACACTAAACCAAGCGCAGAGAGCTACACCCTCGGCTTACTCTTAGGGTTAATAGCGGTAATTAAAGAGACGAAGCTCGAGCACGTCGTCTAAGATAACAGGGATCCACAATAGATCTGCAAAGGTCGCGGTGGTACAGGCCAAGAGGCCACCTCAAAAATGATTTAATCTATTTAATCCATGAAATACGCGAAACCGCTTTGGATCCGCTACTGATTATTACTGAAATAAGTTGGATTTAAATACCCAGGTATACATTGGATTAGGTATTCTGTAAATACAGTTTAATTCACGTTGAAAAAACTGTAGATTAGATATGGGTCGTTTATGAATGATTCGTTCAAAAAGAACGATTTTGTACTGTTTGTCCAGTTGTAATCTCCTGGTTCTCGAGATTCAACCGGGGTTTGAAGATGTGGTGTAAAATAAAATACTTGATTCTAAGATGAATTTTGTATTTTACACGGAATGAAATAAAATTATGACATTCACAGCAAATGTAAAAAGTTTACAAGGTGTTTGTGTTGCAAGATTACAAGAGTAAGTGGTAAGAAAAAATGTACAAGTTTGAAAGGAAAAAATATACAAGTGAGTGGGGGAGTGAGGGGAGCGACGCATGTTCAGAAGGGTGGTGTTTCCGGCGGTCAAAAAATGCCAATTAGAAGGCCCAAAAAAGGTTTCGGCATCGGCGTAGCAAAAACAGCCGTTAGTCAATTTCACTGAACCCCAAATTATAAACAAATTTCATCCTTTGTTGGGTCACGTACAAATATTCCTCCGCTGGAATACCGAGAAGGAATATTTGTCGTGAACACCAAAATCTATACAATGGAGCCATAAAATAAAATTCATCTAACTTAAAATTAAATTGAACTCCTGAACATGTACGGTGATTTGAATGAACTGATTCCATATTTTGAGAAGAATTGATTCCTTAAATATTCATTCACTCGAGACGACCAACCGAACGATTATGGCCGATTCGGATTTATACATGCGGTCTAAATCCGCCCGAATCGGATGACTAATTCGTTCACTCAAATCCGCGCACAACTTCAACTCCGCTTTGTACATACGATCTGAATCTGAATTCGCCCGAATCGGTTGACTAATTCCTTTGCTTGAATCTGCGCACGACTTGAACTCCGCTTTGTACATACGATCTGAATCTGAAACCGCCCGAATCGGATGACTAATTCGTTTGCTAGAATCTGCGCACGACTTCAACTCCGCTTTATACATGCGATCTGAATCTGAATCCGCCCGAATCGGTTGACTAATTCCTTTGCTCGAATCTGCGCACGACTTCAACTCCGCTTTGTACATGCGATCTAAATCTGAATCCGCCCGAATCGGATGACTATTTCGTTCGCTCGAATCCGCGCACAACTTTAATTCATTCGATGGAAACTTGTTGGGTTGAAACGATTTCTCGCGACTTGCGGAAACGAATCCGCTGCGCCAGTCTTCATTTATATTTTGTTATAGCTTGAATTCGTGCGACGAACGAATTTAATCAAGCTGTTATGTAATAGTAATGTTCTTCTTAAGTATAAATTTAGTGATTTAATAATGAAAACACTTGGTTAAATTTCACTAATGTTTTGTTTTTTTTATTACAACTAGTTTCGACTTTGAGTCATTCCCACTCCTTAAGAATGACTCAAAGTCGAAACTAGTTGGACCAAAATATTAGTGAAATTTAACCTAGTGTTTTCTTTATTAAATCATAGTTAAATATGTTTTACCACGTGAAAGATGAGAAACTTGCTCAAGATATAAATTTTGTGTAAATTTGTCTGTTCACTGCAAATAACAAAGCATAATTTTATCAGCTTATGTTTGTTCTCTTCTTATGAGACAAATCACATCATATTTTTTATTTATTTTATTTATTCATTCTCTCACGGGAAACCCCTTTTACAAAGAATATGTACAAAATAATTTGCAAGATAATTTCCAGGCAGCGAAGTTTTATTATTATTATTACAAGTGATTCGTTTACGAACGATTCATAAAGAACGAATCACTTTAAAAGAACGATTCGAATGATTCGAATCACAAGAAAAATTCGAACTTCCCACATCTACTGTAGATACATAGGTTAATCTAACATTATTGAAAAAGTGACCACAGTCGTAATTCAAACACGCCGAACAAGTGAAAGAAGGTGGACTATTTTTTTTGTAACTTTTACGTGTATCCAAACCTTCGGTAATCCAGTTACAGGCCTGTGCGAATCCTTCGCGCAACTTTTCCTAACTCCGCACACGCAACTAATTCCAAACAGAATCTCACACCGAAAATAAGAAATTAGAGCCCATTCACCAAATAATTAATGCGAAATAAAAGTCCGATTTTATAACCCCGGAAACTGACGCGACTCGACGGCGATAACAATTTAAAAAAAAATAGGGGGTGGTATTTACATTACATTTCAATCTCCTGCTAGGGTTGGAGGGGAGGAGAACTCTCCCTTCTTGTTGTAAAAGGAAGGGATGCGATCGCGCCTTTCCACCTCATTTGCTACTTGCTTTTTTTGTCCCGGAGCCGAAGAAGAATCTTGAATCTTGAAGGTTGTCCTCGCGCAGAAGGTGAATTTAGATAATGGTTGTTTATGCATCCTAATCGATGGATAAATATGATTTACGATGCGTTTGAGGGATGATTGATGCTGCGGGATAAAAGAATTGAATCTGGATGAGGGATGAACTATTTTTCCCTAATGGGGAGAGCTCGAAATAAAAATAACAATACTTATACAAATATGTTTTTCTTTGACGGACAAAGAAAACAAACTTGAGTGTGGATCGCACTCATAAAAATGGGGCGAAAGGGTCATGTAACATTTTTATGATATTCAGAAATGGACAGAATATTTTTGAAATATCTTTGTTTAAACCAGGGTTGTTATGTTTAAAACACTTTGTTTTAAAAAACAGCCGTCGTGCTTTAAATGGTTTTGTTTTAAACATGTTTTAAATTTCTTGAATTAATATCTCATCTGGCACTTGGTGAAACATATTACAATATGTAAAGTTATTTAAATTAAAAACACTTGGTATTGTTTCACAAATTAAAACTTTATTCCGACTAGTTTCGGTTTGCTAGACCATTTTCAAAGGAATCTGATGGTCTAACAAACCGAAACTAGTCGGAACAAACTTCTAATTTGTGAAACAATACCAAGTGTTTTTAATTTACATAACTTTACATATGTTTTAAATCTTAAATTTGTCTAAAACATTAAATTTGCTTAAAACATTTTCTTTTTATCTTAAACTTCGTGATTATATTCAATACTACTTTATTAGGATTTTTTGTTTACATTTTTAAATTTTAACTAGTTGTTTGAAGATATTCCAAATTACATTGTTTACCTTAACATTTTATTACAATAAAATATCACAACTACGTGTGCATAAATGTAATTTTTAGATACAGAATTTTTCTTTCAGGTATACTATTATAATAATAATGTTTTATTAGTGTTATAGCAGAGCTTACACAAGTCAGAGTTTACAAGTTTTACAAGTTTAGGTATTTAAGATTTACTGATATAAACAATTACACAAATGCGTATACGAACACAAAATTTAAATAAAAACGATTATTTATACATACGTACAGAGTATATGAGCAGTAAATCATGACTAAAATGTATGCTTTAGAAAGTCCTCTATGGTGTAGAAGGCATTTTTGATAAGAATTATCTTAATTTCTTTCTTGAAATTTACTATATTTAGTTCCCTAAATCTATCCGGTAAATGATTGAAAAATTTCAGACTATAATAGTTCTGACAATTCCTGGATCTTTGGAGCCTGAGGTTGGGAATGCTTAAGTCACTTTTCGTTCTCGTGTGATGATTGTGCCTTTGTTGGTTTAATTTGTTGTCGTCGTAATTCGATTTAATTAATAGCACACTTTGCAGGACATAGAGACAAGGTAGTGTTAATATTTTTAGCTTTATGAATGCTGGTTTGCAGTTATCTTGGTAACCTAAGTTATCAAGTATTCTTACCACTTTCCTCTGAATACCAAAGAGCCTGTGTCTAATGGAGGAATGTCCCCATGCCACAATGTTGTATGAGAGATGGGACTGAAAAAGGGAAAAATATGCGATTATTAGCATGTGAGGGCTGATGTTGTTTTTTAGACCCCTGATAACAAAGATGCTTTTATTTAATTTTGCAGCTAATACATCGCCCTGGCTGTTCCACAGTAGATGATTATCTATATGAATGCCCAAGAACTTGATAAAGCTCTTGCGTATTCAAGCTGTAAATGGCTGTTTCGGTTTTATTAGCATTTAGAGTCAAGAGGTTGGCATTAAACCAAATTTTTGCTTCTTCAAGCAAGACATTATTTTCCTCCAAACCAGCATTCAGGTTTGGCGATGAATTGATGATTACGTATGCATACACTGTACATTTTACGGCATTCGTTGCTTTTTTAAAAGATTTCAATTTTAATCTTTAAACGAGGGTCTTCCACTCCCAGACTAAGCATGAAGTAAAATTTCGAGTTTAGAAAAGCCTGAAAATTTGGATTGGCCGCGTAGCGAAGCGGAGCGGCCAATCCAAATTAGGCTTTTCTAAACTCGAAATTTTACTTCATGCGCCACACGTATAAAACACGGAAATTTCAGAAAGTTTAAAATATACGGCATTAGCAATCCAATATGTAGATGTGAATAAAACGTGAGTCAAATTCTGCGCTGAACAAATTGTTAAAAACAGTGTTTATAGGCAACCCAATAACTCTAACGTATATTAGGTTGCCTATAATTAATGTTGTATGGGTGTGTTTTATAAAATTCGCTGTAAATCAGTGTTTTTAAGCGTGGCGCATGAAGTAAAATTTCGAGTTTAGAAAAGCCTAATTTGGATTGGCCGCTCCGCTTCGCTACGCGGCCAATCCAAATTTTTAGGCTTTTCTAAACTCGAAATTTTACTTCATGCTTAGTCTGGGAGTGGAAAACGTTCGTTAAAAGCCCCAAATTAACCGCGTTGAAACAACGAATTTCCGCAAATTTAAAATAATTTGTCTGGCCAGTGAACAGTAGTTAAATTTTGCATTAATATTATATTTTTTAACTAAGGGTTTCAAAATAGTTATAAAATTAATTGGATTTTGGAACATCCAATTACAGTACACAATTATTATTTATTTCTTGGTTTGGTGTTTGATTTGGATATTTATTTATTTATTTAATTATTTTATACGGTATCTCCTTTTTACATAAATTTTTACAAATCAATTATATAATTCTTGACTATCGTAACAAATTAATACAATGATTCACTACAATTTATTATAATATAAGCTACCATGACCACATTAACAATAACAAATCACTCAAAAATAACTAAACTGTCCCTTTTCCCAAATTAGAAAACAAGGTAGTCCAAAACTACGTCTCACAGAGTTCGCTGCTCTTGGGACTCTCACGGTCTCCTACCGTCTGTCCCGCTTTTTTCCTGTTTTCCTCACACACGGGGAAGTCCCTGCGTTCCCGTGTGTGCGCGTTTCCAATTCTGTGGATCCCATCGCTAAGATTATGATGCACCGACATGTACAGGGTGCGGTAAAACACACAGTGTAGTTTGGAAAGCCCAGTACATCCCGTGTGGTGGGGGTACCTACCTGTGAGGGATATCATTGTGTCGTGGGGGTCGTGTCGTTTTTTTTTTCAACCTCGATTGGAAGAACTGATAAAGAAAGCAGATCTGGGAGACATCTGGTTTAAGCAGGACGAGGCTACGGCCCATACTGCTCGAGTTTAAATGACGAACCTGCGACATGTGTTCCCTGGGCGTCTTGCTTCTCTGAGAGGAGATGTGGCGGGCCGCTCCACATCACCTCTCAGAACGCCCAGTACATCCCGTGTGGTGGGGGTACCTACCTGTGAGGGATATCATTGTGTCGTGGGGGTCGTGTCGTTTTTTTTTCAACCTCGATTGGAAGAACTGATAAAGGAAGCAGATCTGGGAGACATCTGGTTTTAGCAGGACGAGGCTTCGGCCCATACTGCTTGAGTTTAAATGACGAACCTGCGACAGGTGTTCCCTGGGCGCCTTGCTTCTCTGAGAGGAGATGTGGCGGGCCGCTCCACATCACCTCTCAGAACGCCCAGTACATCCCGTGTGGTGGGGGTACCTACCTGTGAGGGATATCATTGTGTCGTGAAGGTCGTGTCGTTTTTATTTTTTCAACCTCGATTGGAATAACTGATAAAGGAAGCAGATCTAGGAGACATCTGGTTTTAGCAGGACGAGGCTGCGGCCCATACTGCTCGAGTTTAAATGACGAACCTGCGACAGGTGTTCCCTGGGCGCCTTGCTTCTCTGAGAGGAGATGTGGCGGGCCGCTCCACATCACCTCTCAGAACGCCCAGTACATCCCGTGTGGTGGGGGTACCTACCTGTGAGGGATATTATTGTGTCGTGGGGGTCGTGTCGATTTTTTTTTCAACCTCGATTGGAAGAACTGATAAAGGAAGCAGATCTGGGAGACATCTGGTTTTAGCAGGACGAGGCTGCGGCCCATACTGCTCGAGTTTAAATGACGAACCTGCGACAGGTGTTCCCTGGGCGCCTTGCTTCTCTTAGAGGAGATGTGGCGGGCCGCTCCACATCACCTCTCAGAACGCCCAGTGCATCCCGTGTGGTGGGGGTACCTACCTGTGAGGGATATCATTGTGTCGTGGGGGTCGTGTCGATTTTTTTTTTCAACCTCGATTGAAAGAACTGATAAAGGAAGCAGATCAGGAAGCACATCTGGTTTTAGCAGGACGAGGCTGCGGCCCATACTGCTCGAGTTTAAATGACGAACCTGCGACAGGTGTTCCCTGGGCGCCTTGCTTCTCTGAGAGGAGATGTGGCGGGCCGCTCCACATCACCTCTCAGAACGCCCAGTACATCCCGTGTGGTGGGGGTACCTACCTGTGAGGGATATTATTGTGTCGTGGGGGTCGTGTCGATTTTTTTTTCAACCTCGATTGGAAGAACTGATAAAGGAAGCAGATCTGGGAGACATCTGGTTTTAGCAGGACGAGGCTGCGGCCCGTACTGCTCGAGTTTAAATGACGAACCTGCGACAGGTGTTCCCTGGGCGCCTTGCTTCTCTTAGAGGAGATGTGGCGGGCCGCTCCACATCACCTCTCAGAACGCCCAGTGCATCCCGTGTGGTGGGGGTACCTACCTGTGAGGGATATCATTGTGTCGTGGGGGTCGTGTCGATTTTTTTTTTCAACCTCGATTGAAAGAACTGATAAAGGAAGCAGATCAGGAAGCACATCTGGTTTTAGCAGGACGAGGCTGCGGCCCATACTGCTCGAGTTTAAATGACGAACCTGCGACAGGTGTTCCCTGGGCGCCTTGCTTCTCTGAGAGGAGATGTGGCGGGCCGCTCCACATCACCTCTCAGAACGCCCAGTACATCCCGTGTGGTGGGGGTACCTACCTGTGAGGGATATTATTGTGTCGTGGGGGTCGTGTCGATTTTTTTTTCAACCTCGATTGGAAGAACTGATAAAGGAAGCAGATCTGGGAGACATCTGGTTTTAGCAGGACGAGGCTGCGGCCCATACTGCTCGAGTTTAAATGACGAACCTGCGACAGGTGTTCCCTGGGCGCCTTGTTTCTCTGAGAGGAGATGTGGCGGGCCGCTCCACATCACCTCTCAGAACGTCAAGTACATCCCGTGTGGTGGGGGTACCTACCTGTGAGGGATATCATGGTGTCGTGGGGGTCGTGTCGTTTTTTTTTCAACCTGGATTGGAAGAACTGATAAAGGAAGGAGATCTGGGAGACATCTGGTTTTAGCAGGACGAGGCTACGGCTCATACTGCTCGAGTTTAAATGACGAACCTGCGATAGTTCCCTGGGCGCCTTGTTTCTCTGAGAGGAGATGTGGCGGGCCGCTCCACATCACCTCTCAGAGAAACTGCTCCTGATCTGAGCATTTGCGATTTCTTCCTGTGGGGCTACCTGAAGGAAAAGGTTTTTAGGCATCGACCTTGCGCCATTGAAGAACTCAGGGATCGAATTCGGAAATACTCTGAAAATTTATCGTCATTCGCTGTTTTTAAAAATCGTTAAAATTAAAACTTCTGACGAGTGGCTTAACTGAATATGTTTATGACGAAAATATGATTTGCTAAGTGTACGTAAGTACATCATTTTTTGATTATCTACAATTTTTCGTTGAAAGATTTGATAAATATTTAAAAAATCTCAACTTTTAATTGTAATTAATAATGGGATTGATTTGAATCCGACAAAGAAAAAGTAATTCCCGATCGCTCTCGGAGATTTACTTTTAATTTAAATCTCCTTACGGCGAAATCAATCCGTCTGTTTCCCAAACACGCAAAAAAAGTTATCGATGAAGCAGGCGGGGGGGGCGAGGTGGACAAAGTGGGAGGGGTGAAATTAATTGAAAAGTTCGCCGGGACCGTCCATCAAACAACCGGAAGAAAAAAAAAATAATGTTGCTAATGACATCGTCGACGAGACGTGACAAATCGCGCCCCCCGCAAATTTCTTAATACCCTTAATACCGCGCGAGCGGAGAGCGCAAAAAAAAATTAGATGGATTCCGCCCAGAAGGTGGTAATACCGTTTTAATAACAAGTGATTTATACGCTTAATCTTGAGCAGGTGTCCCCGACAGATCCGACCGTTGCGTTGGCGTTCTCCTTGTTGCATGTCCTCAAAAACCTTCAGTGAATATTATAAAATTTAATATACAGGGTGATGATATACTAACACAAAATGTAATAAAATGAAATATACAAGGTGATAATATACTAACACAAAATATAATAAGATTTAGTTAAGACCAGTTGTTTCCAAATGCTTTTATTCAGCAAAGCCACGTACAGTGAATTTTCGTTTTAAGTATACATACCGCGATGGATCCGCTGTATTAATTCAGGCATTTGTTGTATTTATAACAGCGTTCAATTTTATAATATAAACGAGTGTTGTCCACTCCCAGACTAAGCATGAAGTAAAATTTCGAGTTTAGAAAAGCCCCGCGTAGAAAATTCGAATTTTCACGGGGCTTTTCTAAACTCGAAATTTTACTTCATGCGCCACGCGTATAAAACACTGATTTAAAGTGTAGTTAAAAATGCACTGAAAACCAACCAAACTTCGATATTTTTCCAAAATTGGATGTTTTCTTTCCTATCCATGCTGTAAACCTTGAGATATTTGTTGTTTTCTTGTAAAGAAACTTCGATTCCTTGTAGTCCTTCCATAATTGGTCTTTCGAGCTGTAGCCTTTGTAAACCGGTAATAAACTTAGTAATCCTTCAATTTAAAACTTCTAAGAACGAGTGTTGTCCACTCCCAGACTAAGCATGAAGTAAAATTTCGAGTTTAGAAAAGCCCCGCGTAGAAAATTTGTCGAAGGTCGCGCAGCGACCCGAGACAAATTTTCACGGGGCTTTTCTAAACTCGAAATTTTACTTCATGCGCCACGCGTATAAAACACTGATTTAAAGTGAAGTTAAAAATGCATTGAAAACCAACCCAACTTCGATATTTTTCCAAAATTTGATGTTTTCTTTCCTATCCATGATGTAAGCCTTGAGATATTTGTTGTTTTCTTGTAAAAAAACTTCGAATCCTTGTAGTCCTTCGGTCTCCGAAACCATAATTGGTCTTTCGAGCTGTAGCCTTTGTAAAATGGTAATAAACTTAGTAATTCTTTAATTTAAAACTTCTAAGAACAAGTGTTGTCCACTCCCAGACTAAGCATGAAGTAAAATTTCGAGTTTAGAAAATCCCCGCGTAGAAAATTTGTCGAGGGTTTTCACGGGGCTTTTCTAAACTCGAAATTTTACTTCATGCGCCACGCGTATAAAACACTGATTTAAAGTGAAGTTAAAAATGCATTGAAAACCAACCCAACTTCGATATTTTTCCAAAATTTGATGTTTTCTTTCCTATCCATGATGTAAGCCTTGAGATATTTGTTGTTTTCTTGTAAAAAAACTTCGATTCCTTGTAGTCCTTCGGTCTCCGAAACCATAATTGGTCTTTCGAGCTGTAACCTTTGTAAAATGGTAATAAACTTAGTAATTCTTTAATTTAAAACTTCTAAGAACAAGTGTTGTCCACTCCCAGACTAAGCATGAAGTAAAATTTCGAGTTTAGAAAATCCCCGCGTAGAAAATTTGTCGAGGGTTTTCACGGGGCTTTTCTAAACTCGAAATTTTACTTCATGCGCCACGCGTATAAAACACTGATTTAAAGTGAAGTTAAAAATGCACTGAAAACCAACCCAACTTCGATATTTTTCCAAAACTGGATGTTTTCTTTCCTCTCCATGCTGTAAACCTTGAAATATTTGTTGTTTTCTTGTAAAAAAACTTCGATTCCTTGTAGTCCTTCGGTCTCCGAAGACCATAATTGGTCTTTCGAGCTGTAGCCTTTGTAAAATGGTAATGAACTTATTAATCCTTCAATTTAAAACTTCTAAGAACGAGTGTTGTCCACTCCCAGACTAAGCATGAAGTAAAATTTCGAGTTTAGAAAAGCCCCGCGTAGAAAATTTGTCGAGGGTCGCGCAGCGACCCGAGACAAATTTTCACGGGGCTTTTCTAAACTCTAAATTTTACTTCATGCGCCACGCGTATAAAACAGTGATTTCAAGTGAAATTGAAAAACACACATAATCATTATTTATAATTAGAATAACACAAAAACTAATTTCTTATTCACAATTTTCAGTGTTCGTTATAAATAATTAGGTTTTTATATTATGTAAAAACTAGTACCTGTTGCATAACATAATACATTTATTTAATTAAAACACTTAACTTTGTTTTACCACTTCTATTTAATTTATCACTAACTATAGTTTCGACTACAAGCTAGTCTTTATCAAACTAAGTACTTAGTTTGATAATAACTAGCTTGTAGCGGAAACTATAGTCACTGAAAAGTTAAATAGAAGTGGTCAAACAAAGTTAAGTGTTTTAATTTACGTGTTATAAAAAAACAACCTCTATAAGCACAAGAAAAAATCTACATACAAAATTAAAAAATTAAATTTAAATTAAGTCTACATACAAATTAAATAGATATATTCTATTGGTTCTTTCTTTTTAACTCCCTCTGCCAACCCAGTCTCGCTACAATCCTTAGACCAGCCTTATCCTCCCTCATCCATTCGGTAACTACTAAAATTTTGTAATAACTTTTTATTAAGAATGTACTTTCCTAATTGAAAGTTATTACAAAATTTAGTAAAGCGGTTAAAAGCACATCGACACATTTTTAGTTTTAACCCCTTTTTTACGATCATCAAAATTGTTCATTATCATTTTTCGAAATTCCGTAACGAGCTGAGCATCAGCTGGTGCTCGCACTAAAAATTATTTAGTCAATCGCCCTTTTACTACCCTCATCTTCCTCCTTATTCACTACACTACTTTATACAACCATTCATCCGACATAAAAACGCAACACAGGCAGCCCATATAAATTACGCTGCCCATCAGCGTTTCGTCTCACATACGACGAATAAATATAAAGTTTGTGTATTTTTTTCTGTTTTATTGAGGGCCACCCCTCTCGCCGAATGACCAACGCTAGCTTTTATTTCACATCGAATGCGAGAGAGATAATGTACGAAGAGGGCGAGGGTGGGTGTGCAACACGCGCCCCGCTTTTCATTTAATTAATTAAAGTAATGGTTGCATTTGCATGCGTGTTTCATATGAGTTCATTACGAAATTGAGGTAAATGGATCAAAATATTAATATTGTTCAGAATTAATAGTATTGTGACTCAGTTTGCGTAATTAAATTGTTTTTGAATTATATTCAATTAATTTTTTTGCACAGTTATAGCATTGTATGAAAATTTTTGGATTGATTGAGTTACTTGAAGATAATTATAACTTTGAATAAAATACCTAGAACCTTTCTTTAATACTTTGTATTGAAGAAAGGTTCTAAGTATTTTTTTCAAAGTTATATGAAAATATTTGTATTTATTTACATGAAATATAAATAATATATGCACAAATAAGACACGGAGCGACCAATCCAAATTTTCAGGATTTTCTAAACTCAAAATATTTACTTAAATAAAACACTTAATGATTTTCAACTAATTATGTATTTCACGCCAATTGTTTCGCAACGTTGTTGCTTCTTCAGGTGAAGAACTTATAATATTTACTTCAAATTTAACCAGGGAGTAGAAAACTCGTTAGAATAATACCAAGATTTCAATAAGATTGCTTTGATTGGATTTAATTTATTTCAATGACAAATCGTGAAATTGTTTCAATTAATTTAGTGAATTTCTACGATTTGTATTTTTATATATATTGAATATTGTAATATTTCAAATAATTTTCAATATTTACTATTTTCTGCCAATTATGTTCATTGTACATTTTAAAAATTCAAAATATAAATTTTGTTCATAATTTTGTATTGTTGTTAAGGATTTTATTTCGCTGGTTAATAATTTTTGCATTATTAAGGAATGTGATTTATCTTGTTTGAAAAATTGTAAAAAATCAAATTTTTATGCAATCAACGTCAAATTTATAAAATATATTTGGAATTGATTGCATTTATATCCGCTTTACAGAAATTAAAGATGTCTATACGCATTTTCCTGAAAAATTGAGCTAAGTGGAAATTGTGTTGAAATTCTTTAAAAAATAGAGCGATTTATCGTGTTTGAAAAATTTAAAAAAATCAAAATTTAATGCAATCAACCTAAAATTCAAAACATGTATTTAGAATTGATTAAATTTATATTCGCTTTACAAAAATTAAAGATATCTCAACACATTTTCCTGAACTATTGAGCCAAAGTGGAAATTGTGTTGAAATTGCTTAAAAAATAAAGCGATTTATCTTGTTTGAAAAATTGTAAAAAATCAAAATTTAATGCAATCAACGTAAAATATATAACATGTATTTAGAATTAAATATATTTATATCCGCTTTACAAACATTTTAAATATCTCGACGCATTTTCCTAAAATATTGAGCCAAAGTGGAAATTGCCTGAAATTCCTTAAAAAATAGAGCGACTTATCTTGTTTAAAAAATTGCAAAAAAATCAAAAATAGATGCCATCAACGTAAAATGTATAACATGTATTTAAAATTGATTGAATTTATATCCACTTTATAAACATTAAAAATATCTCGACGCATTTTTCTAAAATATTGAGCCAAAATGGAAATTGTGTTAAAATTTCTTAAAAAATAAAGCAACATATCTTGTTTAAAAAATTGCAAAAAATCAAAATTTAATGCAATAAACGTAAAATTTATAACATGTATTTAAAATTGATTAAATTTATATTCTCTTTACAAACATTAAAAATATCTCGACGCATTTTCGTAAAATATTAAGCCAAAGTGGAAATTGTGTTAAAATTCCTTAAAAAATAGAGCAATTTATCTTGTTTGAAAAATTGTAAAAAATCAAAATTTAATAAAATCAACGTAAAATTCATACCATGTATTTAGAATTGATTAAATTCATATTTGCTTTACAAAAATTAAAAATATCTTTGCGCGTTTTTCTAAAATATTGAGTCAAACTGGAAATTGTGTTGAAATTCCTTCAAAAATAGAGCGACTTATCTTGTTTAAAAAATTGTAAAAAATCAAAATTCAATGCAATCAACGTAAAGTTTACAACATGTATTTAAAATTAATTGAGTTTATATCCACTCTATAAATATTGAAAATATCTCGACATATTTTCCTAAAATATTGAGCTAAAGTGGAAATTGTGATAAAATTTCTTAAAAAATAGAGCGATTAAAGGATTTATCTTGTTTAAAAAATTGTAAAAAATCAAATTATTATGCAATGAACGTAAAATTTATAAAATATATTTAGAATTGATTGCATTTACACCCGCTTTACAGAAATCAAAGATATCTTGATGCATTTTCCTAAAATATTGAGCCGAATTGGAAATTGTGTTGAAATTTCTTAAATAATAGAGCGATTTATCTGGTTTGAAAAATTGTGAACCATCAAAACTTAATGCAATCAACGTAAAATTTATAACATGTATTTAAAATTAATTAAATTTATATCCGCTTTACAGAAATTAAAAATATCTTGATGCATTTTCCTAAAATATTAAGCCAAAGTGGAAATTGTATTAAAATATCTTAAAAAATTGAGCGACTTATTTTGTTTAAAAAATTGCAAAAAATCAAAATTCAATGCAATCAACGTAAAATTTATAACATGTATTTAAAATGAATTGAATTCATATCCACTTTATAAACATTAAAAATATCTCGACGCATTTTTCTAAAATATTGAGCCAAAGTGGAAATTGCCTGAAATTCCTTAAAAAACAGAGCGACTTATCTTGTTTAAAAAATTGCAAGAAATCAAAATTTGATGCGATCAGCGTAAAATGTATAAAATGTATTTAAAATTGATTGAATTTATATCCACTTGATAAACATTAAAAATATCTCGACGCATTTTTTTTAAATATTGAGCCAAAGTGGAAATTGTGTTGAAATTCCTTAAAAAATAGAGTGACTTATCTTGTTTACAAAATTGCAAAAAATCAAAACTCATTGCAATCAACGTAAAATTTATAACATGTATTTAAAATTGATTGAATTTATATCTATTTTTTAAACATTGAAAATATCTCGACGCATTTTCCTAAAATATTGAGCCAAAGTGGAATTTGTGTTAAAATTCTTAAAAAATAGAGTGATTAAGGGATCGATTATGTTTCAAAAATTGTTAAAAATTAAATTAATATGCAATCAACGTAAAATTTAGAAAATATATTTAGAATTGATTGCCTTTATATCCGATTTTTAGAAATTCCATATATCTTGACGCATTTTCTTAAAATATTGAGCCAAACTGGAAATTGTGTTAAAATTCCTTAAAAAATAGAGCGATTCATCGTGTTTGAATAATTGTAAAAAATCAAAATTTAATGCAATCAACGTAAAATTTATAACATGTATTAAGGATTAATAAAATTTATGTCTGCTTTACAAAAATTGAAAATACCACAACGCATTCTCCTGAAATATTAAGCCAAAGTGGAAATTGTGTTAAAATTCCTTAAAAAATAGAGCGACTTATTTTGTTTAAAAAATTGAAAAAAATTAAAATTTAATGCAATCAACGTAAAATTTATAACATGTATTTAAAATTAATTGAATTTATATCTACTTTATAAATATTGAAAATATCCCGACTCATTTTCTTAAAATATTGAGCCAAAGTGGAAATTGTGTTGAAATTCCTTAAAAAATTGAGCGACTTATCTTGTTTAAAAAATTGCAAAAAATCAAAATTCAATGCAATCAACGTAAAATTTATAACACGTATTTAAAATTGATAGAATTTATATCCACTTTATAAACATTGAAAATATCTCGAAGCATTTTCCTAAAATATTGTGTCAAACTGGAAATTGTGTTAAAATTTCTTAAAAAATAGAACGATTAAGGGATTTAACTTGTTTGAAAAATTGTAAAAAATTAAATTATTATGCATTTAACGTAAAATTTATAAAATGTATTTAAAATTGATTGCATTTACACCCGCTTTACAGAAATCAAAGATATCTTGACGCATTTTCTTAAAATATTGAGCCAAAGTAGAGATTGTGTTGAAAAAAAATAGAGCGATTTATCTTGTTTGAAAAATTGTAAAAATTAAAGCTTAATGCAATCAACGTAAAATTTATAATATGTATTTAGAATTAATTAAATTTATATCCGTTCGACAATAATTGAAAATATCTCGACGCATTTTCCTATAATATCGAGCCAAAGTGGAAATTGTGTTGAAATTCCTTAAAAAATAGAGCGACCTATCTTGTTTAAAAAATTGCAAAAAATCAAAATTTAATGCAATCAACGTAACATTTATAACATGTATTTAAAACTAATTGAATATATATCCACTTTATAAACATTGGAAATATCCCGACGCATTTTCTTAGTATATTGAACAAAAGTGGAAATTGTGTTGAAATTTCTTAGAAAAGAAAGCAATTAAGGGATTTATCTTGTATGAAAAATTGTAAAAAATCAAAATTTGAAGCAATCAACGAAAAATTTATAACGTGTATTAGGAATTGATTCAATTTACATTCGTTTTACAAAAATTAAAAATATCTCGACGCATTTTTCTAAAATATTTAGCCAAAGTGGAAATTATGTATTAAAATCAACGAAGTGAAGATGTTCATCTAAAAAAATTTTAAAAAAATTAGAAATTATTTTATTAACACAAAGTTTACACAAAAATAAATTTACTTTGATTTTTGAGATACCTCCAGCAATTATTCCAAAATTACGAATCAAAGTGAAAATTTCTTTAAAAATGGGCTATTAACGGATTTGTCTTGTAAATCTTTTGATATTTGTTGTTTTTTTAAACGAGTTTGATTTGTAGCTGTCTACTCCCAGATTAAGCATGAAGTAAAATTTCGAGTTTAGAAAAGCCCCGTGAAAATTTGTTGAGGGTCGCGCAGCGACCCGAGACAAATTTTCTGGGCTTTTCTAAACTCAAAATTTTACTTCATGCGCCACGCGTATAAAACACTGAAATATTGTGAACTTTGTGTATTTTTAAACCTCATTTGAAATCAGTGTTTTATACGCTTGGCGCATGAAGTAAAATTTCGAGTTTAGAAAAGCCCAGAAAATTTGTCTCGGGTCGCTGCGCGACCCTCCACAAATTTTCACGGGGCTTTTCTAAACTCGAAATTTCACTTCATGCTTAGTCTGGGAGTGGAAAACACTCGTTGATAGTTTCAAATTGAACCCTTTAGAAAAACAACGAATATCTAAAGATTTAAAGAAAATAAGCTGAATTTGGAATACGTATACTTCAAAGATAAAGTCCCTAGTATAATTGGTTTTAATAAATCTGTAAATATTATAAGTTCTTCACCTGAAGTAGCGAAATAATTATCGTGAAATACATAAAAACATAGTTGACATGAGCTTGTCGATATCCCCCTGAAGACTAACAGCTGCACTCCAGAACTTAAGTTTGAAAATAAGTATCGTTAAGTATTTTATGTAAGTAAAATCACATTTATTGATTTCTGTTTTTATGGGTGAAAATATACATCGAATAAATTGTTTTAATTGAAAAATTGTAAAGTGCACGAACAGACGCTGAAAAAGTTCGAGACGCGTATATCATCACACTAATCGTAAAACTAACCAATTTACGCGAACACCCATTAAAACTACCCCTCTACTAGTAACTCAACCCCTTCATAATATTTCCACGAGACATGACTAATGCCCCACGGTATCTTCCCCTCCCTGAATTACCTGTACGTGCCCTACCCCAATTAAAGACCTTCCCTCGCAAGAAAAATAAAAACCCAACCCATGAAGAGGGGAATCCGTTGACGTGTTTATAATTTGAGTTTTTATTATTATAAATTTAAAGGGTGTGTACTGGATAAACTCCCCTTGCGTATTATATCCGAAGCCACTTTGCCTAATTAAAAACAATAATCCCCGTTTTGAAATTTATCACCGGCCTACAATAGTGCTTTTAACTGTTAACAATTTTCAAGTGGAATTAAATATTCTCCCTGGAGGTTCTCGGTTTTGTTTTTTCGTTTTTTGCGCGCGCAATGTTTTCGTTGAGCGTTGTGGTCCGGGACTCCGGTCGTAAATTATATCACGCCCGGAGGATAATCATTGTAGGAAATGCGCGGGGAATTTATCAAAAAGAGTAATAATCTTGATTGTAGGTTCCCCTCGCGCATTCCAGGGGGAAAGTAACACATTCCTGGGGAGTCCGTTTTGAGTAATGAACCGGTGAATTTCGGTGTTGCAAGCGCAGCTTGTAATTTGTTGTGTGGGCATCATTAATTTTATTAAAATTTTGGAGTAGATTTATCATTGGGTAATCGACTGATGCTGTATTTTTACACGTATAACAACTAATATGTACCTAAGTTGTTTATGAATGTCTTTTTTTAGGCTACCAAATGCAGAGAATAAAATTGACATATTATGACGCTTTGGCGAAGAGAATGAGTAATGTGGTTCAATTCGATTTATTTACAAAATATATACAATGTGGTATTTGGCTGTCTCGGCTTTTGGGTCGTGGAAAAATATCTTCTCTCTCCTCGCTGAAGGGGTGTGACTTGACAGGGGGTGGTACTGATGGTGGAGGCGCCGGGTCGCGTCCTGGTGGAGGAGCCGATGCGTCCTGGGGGAGGAGCTGATGTGTCCTGGTGGAGGGGCCGATGTGTCCTGGTGGAGGAGCCGATGCGTCTTAGTGGAGGAGCCGATGTGTCCTGGTGGAGGAGCCGATGTGTCCTTGTGGAGGAGCCGATGCGTCCGGATGGGGGAGCCGATGCATCCTGGTGGAGGAGCCGATGCGTCCTGGTGGAGGAGCCGATGCGTCCTGGTGGAGGAGCCGATGCGTCCTGGTGGAGGAGCCGATACGTCCTGGTGGAGGAGCCGATGTCTTAAGCGTCCGGTATCTGCTGGCACAAGCGGTCCATTATACGTTGGAACATTGCGGGTGCTTAGCGCGACCCGAAAGGCATTCTTGTGAACTCGTAGAGGCCAAAGCATGACGTAAACGCTGTCTTTTGCTAGTCACTTGGCTTCATGGTTACCTGCCAATATCCAGAGCGAAGATCAATTGTCGGAACCATTTTGCATTGACCGTCGATCGTAGGATGTCCTCCATGCGGGGTAGTGGCTACTGATCTGCAAGGGTGACTGAATTTAGACCGCGATGTCGATGCATAATTGCAATTCACCATCTTTTTTTTTTGGTACAATGACCACAGGAGCTGACCAGGGCGATGTAGAATTTTGAATGATACCTTGGTCCAGCAGTTCATTCAGCTGTCTTTGTAGTTCATTTTTTCGCAGAGGGGATAGCTGATATGGCTTATTTTGCACTGGGGTGGCTGATTCGGTGTTGATGGAATGCTCTCCTAGGGTTGTGGCTGGTCCGTTTTCTTCAAAAATGTCTAAATGGTTGCGAAGGAGGCTGTTAATTTGTTCTCTTTAGGAGTCACCCATCTCCGGATCTTCATGATCTCGTAGTTCCACCATTCTGACCCTTTTGCTGACCGGTATCTGGCCATAACGTTCAGAATCTGCATATTCTTCGGTTGTTCGTCGTTCTTTGACTAGGGTTCATCCTAAACATGGTTTGTAGTAATCGTATTGTTGGTTATCGTCGAAAAACTTCCAAGTTTTTTGCGAAGCATCCAGTATTACTCTAGCAGCTTGGATGAAATCCATCCCAAGAATAGTTTCTTTTGATCTTGTGTCAGGCAATACATATAAGGTTGACCGTATTTTTCTTCCATGTATTGTTATCGTTGTTTCCGTTTTCTTCAAAAATGTCTAAATGGTTGCGAAGGAGGCTGTTCATTTGTTCTCTTTAGGAGTCACCCATCTCCGGATCTTCATGATCTCGTAGTTCCACCAATCTGACCCTTTTGCTGACCGGTATGGGGCCATAACGTTCAGGATCTGCATATTCTTCGGTTGTTCATCGTTCTTTGACAAAGGTTCCTCCTAAACATGGTTTGCAGTAACCGAACTGTTGGTTATCGTCGAAAACCTTCCAAGTTTTTTGCGAAGCATCCAGTATTACTCCAGCAGCTTGGATGAAATCTATCCCAAGAATAGTTTCTCTTGATCTTGTGACAGGCAATACATATACGGTTGTCCGTATTTTTCTTCCATGTATTGTTATCGTTGTTTCCGTGAATTGAATTCCCTGCCATGTAGGGTTGCCATCAGTGAAGGCAATTTGTCCCGTTTTTGGAAGATTGTTTCACCCCTCTGTAGCGCTTGATGTAGCCTCTGGGATGCCAGCGTCATTCGGGATCCTGTAGATTGCTTCTTCATTGATGTCGCTGACATGCAGACTTGGTGTGCTTAGGTTTTTACCTTGCGGTGTATACCTTTCAAGCGCCTGCCTAAGGACCGATAGATCACCTCACATATCTGCGAACCACTGCACGCCGGAGACCAATCCACGTGTGGACCAGAGGGGCGAGTAGGCACCCCTGGGCTTTTCAAGGCTCACCCCCGTTTCCTATTTTCGCGGCGACAAGCACCAGGGGTGAGTCAACCCCGCCGTATGTAAGTTAGCCCTATCTAAGATAGGGGCTACCTGAAGAAGCTCTTCAGCTCCGACTTGGACAATCGTCCCCTTTAAACATCCATCGTCCGAGACTCAGATCTGCCCCAGACACCTCCTGTTTAGGTGCTGTGCTGGACCTCCTCGCTGACATACAGTTGTACTTTTGGTGACTGATGTTTTGAATCAAAGTGGAGGGATGCCCTATCCCAATGGGGTTACATTTCGTATATTCACTTCGAACAACTCCGGGTGTCCCACAACCAAAACATTTGAAGTGAAATGTTTGAGACGGGCCTGGGTTGTATGTCGTCTGTTTTTTCTTACGGTATTCTTCTATCGTGTGTCGCGGAATTCTACAGAAGCTGCATCTTTTGGCCTGCCACCATTGTTCTGGTGTTATTTGGGACGTTTATGATCTTGTAAGAATTATTCTGCTTCTCTGTCGTGACTGATTAATTCGTGGTATGAACGTATCCCTAATCGAGGAATTTGGTTCTTCAGATCGTGATGGATGAGCACATACAGCATGTCCAAGATTTATTCGTCCGCTATCTCCGGCTCTACGGTCATTAACAGGGTTCTCTTCGTGGTCAGATACTGATTTGTGTTTATGGGGTTTTTCTGGGGATCGTTAAAGACATCGAGGAACATTTTTTCGGTGCAAAGTACTTCCTCAGATTATCTTTAGCTGCCTTCCATGTTCTTGTGGTCTTTTTTTCGGTGCAAAGTACTTCCTCAGATTATCTTTGGCTGCCTTCCATCTTCTTGTGGTCTTTTTTTCGGTGCAAAGTACTTCCTCAGATTATCTTTAACTGCCTTCCATGTTCTTGTGGTCTTTTGTTCGCTTTCCCACCAGTCTGCGGCTTCATCGAAGAGTAAGGCCGAAAATGTTTGTAATGCTGCATTGTCACTGATATTCTTGATTTCTTTAAACAAAGTGATTTGTTTGATGAAGCTTTCAAATTAGCAAAAAAACTTACAAAAATAGTTATTACGAAAGTTTATTAATTTTTTTTTTTAATTTGAGTGTGCAGAGCATTGAAGTAAGAAATGCATTAGATGAATAAAAAAAAATTAAATAAACTGGAAATACTTAAAATAAACTTTCTGTAATTTTAACGTTTCAAGTAAAGATAGGTATAATTACCCAAAGAAAGAAGGGGGTTTAAATATTCCATCATCCCGTTTCGGGCAATAACAGTAAAACGCGTCCGTCCCGGGCACTGCAGCCCTTTTCATATGTTAATTCCAACCGAACGTAACTCACAATTACGCGGATTAAAATTCGCGGTACGTTACACGGCGTGTGCATGTTTTTAATTTTATTTCATTCAGGAAGAATTGCGCTCTCGTTTCTACAGAAAATATAAAATAATAAAACAGGCGCGCCCTGAGGGCAATAATTTTAAGTGCGCGCGTCATTTGCGTTAATTAAGGTGCGGACTTATTTTGCACGAAATGTTCGTGCGAGGGTTGCTTTTTTTTAAATAAAAGAGTGATTATGGTCGTGTAAGACGTGGTAATTTGTGTGGTCATGGCGTGTGTGTACAAGAGGGTACATTTGTTAGGGTAATTACATGCACCCTCTCCAAAATAACATCTCTAGGGAGATGTAATCGTGTAAATGCATTAATACGATCTAGAAATTGTGCTAATGTTAGATGCTAATTCATGAAGAGATAAAATAGTTTAAGAAACGTTCTGATTTATGAGGTAATTTGTTATTAATTCATATTCATGCGATCGATGATTTTCTGAAGGTGTTCAATTTGAAGTTTCTAACGAGTGTTTCCACTCCCAGACTAAGCATGAAGTAAAATTTCGAGTTTAGAAAAGCCCTGTGAAAATTTGTCGAGGGTCGCGCAGCGACCCGAGACAAATTTTCTGGGCTTTTCTAAACTCGAAATTTTACTTCATGCGCCACGCGTATAAAGCACTGACTTAATGTGAAGTTAAAAATGCACTGCTTAAGTTTTATTTTAAAATAATTTATAAAAGGATAAAATAGTTTAAGAAACATTCTGTTTAATAAGGAAATTTGTTATTAATTCCAGTACTTAAGTGGTTTTTCTAGAAAAATGTCTTTGAAGTAAATGTTTCTTGTCAACTTGAATTTTAAAAATATTTCATCCACTTAAATAAGATAAATTTTATCTTATCATCCACTTATTTGATGCACTGAGATAAATATTTCATCCAGTTAGATAAGATAAGATAATATTTATATCTTATCTTATCTAATTGGATAAAATATTTTTTAAATTCAAGTTGAAAACAAACAGTTGCTTCAAAGATGTTTTCCCGGAAAAACCACTAAAGTACTGCAATTAATAACAAATTTCCTTATAAAACAGAATGTTTCTTATACTATTTTATCTTTTCATAAATTATTTCGAAATAAAACTTAGGCAGTGCATTTTAAATTTCACATTAGATCAATGTTTTATACGCGTGGCGCATGAAGTAAAATTTCGAGTTTAGAAAAGCCTGAAAATTTGGTTTGGTCGCGTAGCGCGTAGCGCTACGCGACCAAACCAAATTTTCAGGCTTTTCTAAACTCGAAATTTTACTTCATGCTTAGTCTGGGAGTGGAAACACTCGTTAGAAACATCAAATTGAACACCTTCAGAAAATCATCGATCGCATGAATATTTACCAGAGTATACATCAAAGTACGCCGATCAAAATTCGTATACGTTTCGTATACGTTTCGTATACGTTTTGTATACGTTTCGTATACGTTTCGTATACGTTTCGTATACGTATCGTATACGTTTTGTATACGTATCGTATACGTTTCATATACGTTTCGTATACGTTGAATTAATAACAAATTTCCTTATAAAACAGAATGTTTCTTAAACTATTTTATCTCTTTACAAATAACTCTAAATAAAACTTAAGCAGTGCATTTTAAACTTCACATTAAATCAGTGTTTTATACGCGTGGCGCATGAAGTAAAATTTCGAGTTTAGAAAAGCCTGAAAATTTAGTTTGGTCCAAACCAAACCAAATTTTCAGGCTTTTCTAAACTCGAAATTTTACTTCATGCTTAGTCTGGGAGTGGAAACACTCGTTAGAAACTTCAAATTGAATACCTTTAGAAAATCATCGATCGCATGAATATTTACCAGAGTATACATCAAAGTACGCGGATTAAAATTCGTATACGTTTCGTATACGTTTCGTATAATTTTCGTATACGTTTCGTATACGTTTCGTATACGTTTCGTATACGTTTCGTATACGTTTCGTATACGTATCGTTTACGTTTCGTATACGTTTCGTATACGATTTGTATACGTTTCATATACGTTTCGTATACATTTTGTATACGTTTCGTATACGTAAAAAAATCCCTGTATGTTATGACGAAAGTCAATAATAACAAATCACTTGATCACAATGAAAACACTGTTTGTTCCTTATTTTACTTTTATTTTTATTCATTAGATGTAAATTTTGAGTGCAAAGCATTAGTTATTGATAATAAGTGCTTAGCACTCGAAATGTACATTTAACGAATAAAAATAAATGGGAAGTATGGAACATAAAGTGTTTTTATTGTGATTAAATATTCCACATAACTAAAATAAACAATTAGTAAAATTACTTTTATGTAAATAAAATAATTTAAACACTTTCAAATATATATTGTGCATTCGCTACAATTGTTTTGCCATACTGTGGCTTCTTCAGGCGAAGAAATGACAATGTATATTTGAAAGTGTTTAAATTGTTTTATTTGTATAAAAGTGAAGATGAACTTTCAACATTTATTAGCCTTATCAATCAATTAGTAGAATCAATAGATGTGCTAAATTTATCCATAGTTATGACAAAAGTTTAAAATTCGCTCAACTCGAGCAGTATTAAAAATTATGGCCGGGGCAATTAACAATCTGACCACAGCGTTGCAGTTGGGGCGCTTAACAGTTCGGCGTTCTTTTTCCGGAGCAGCGGGATGTTGTAGTAAAATTTAAGCGATAATATTGGTTCAGCGGAGACGTAATTATATTTGCGAATGTTATTAATAGTTAAAGTTTCTGCGGGGGGCGGGGCGTGAGAGGTAACTACGTGTATTTTCGGAGTTACGCGCTCAAACTGTAACTGCTCGGAGGAACAAGCAGTCAAAATTATAAACAATACCGTAAATATAGATAAACATCATATAAATCATTCAGAATAGAAAATGTGATAAACAATAACAACAAATTAAATTATTGTTGAGTTACGTGAAGGTGAACGAAGTTATTAAATAAAAGAATTGAGTCTCCTTTCTTCACAGGATTTATTTGAAAATCGCAAATGTACATTTCGGTCACGATGTGACCATAATCAATGCTTAACTATTTACAAAATAAATAGTAAATAGTTAAGCATTGATAATGGTCACATCGTGACCGAAATGTACATTTGCGATTTTTAAATAAATCCTGTGAAGAAAGAAGACTCAATTCTATTATTTAATAATAACAACAAAATTAAGGGCCCCGATTATATTATAAGATTAGATTTATATATCTTGAACAAGTTTCTCATCTTTCACTTGGTGAAACATATTTAACTATGATTTAATAAAGAAAACACTTGGTTAAATTTCACTAATATTAGTGAAATTTAACCAAGTGTTTTCTTTATTAAATCATGATTAGATTTAAATTATTCTGACACAGTTTTTACTTTGTTTCTAAAAATAACTCTGAAATAAAGACATATTCTATTCAATTCTATTTAGTGGAAAAGTAGTAAAAGTTGTGTACACACAAACTCTAGACGCAGACGCTGAAATTCCATGGAATGTAACCACCTTGCGCAAACAGACGCATTCTAAGCAATTCCACCGTGGTCGCCTATACCTTCACCAACAGCCGATGACCGGACTATTGCGCAATAATTATTGAAATACACGCATTATTTATTTTGTAAATACCAAAATATTAGTGAAATTTAACCAAGTGTTTTCTTCTTTAATTAATTTCTCACTTAACCCGTGGTGAAATATTTTTGAATCTAATAGTGGATGATTTAAATTAAATTAAAATTAAAACACTTGGTTTGTTTCACTTATTTATATTTTCTCCGACTAGTTTCGACCATTGGTCATCTTCAAGGAGGAATGTGTTTTCTTTATTAAATCATTACTTTGCTTTAATGACATGTTGTATTAATAAAAGCGTTCTTACTTCCTCACAAAAATGTCATCGAAAATCAAGTTCGCAATTTATGCGCATAATATTAAATACCGCGATATTTCCCGGATAAAGAAAAAAACCGGAAGTGCACGTACATGCACGTGCGGAGTGCATAAAAGGAAGGGCTAAATGCAATTTCGTCTTCTAGTCTGGCACTCCGCGAGGACTTCGGGCGTGTCGGTTTTCGAAGGTGTCTTCGTAATGTCATTCCTGTTTGTTGTTAAAGTGGGTTTTGTGGAAAAGAGAATAATTTGAGACAATTGTAAGATAATGTTAAGGATATTCGTCTCTCTCTCTCTCTAATATAATTCTAATATCATTTTCTCATTAAAAGTATAGCTTTTAAGTAATCTACTTTTTTCAACAAGAGTGCACAATTAAGAACCAATGTATATATTATTAAACCGCAGCTTGATGTGATTTTATATTAAAAAACGATTATAAATTGCAAAGATGGTACGGGTTGAGCGCACTAATAGATAAATGGTGAATGCGCCGGGGAGAAAAATTTTAATTCGCCCATAAATTACGCAAATTAAATTTTTTTCTGCCCGGCGCATTCACCATTTATCTATCAGTGCTTGTTCCTTTAGTTTTAAAACAAACATCACCAAATATATGGAAATTACTACATGTAATTATCATTTTTATTTATTTTTAGTTAGTATATTTTAAATAAAAACTGTATTTTTCTCTGTAAATAGAATTTATTCTGCTGAGAAATAAATGATTATTATTATTATTATTATTATTACAATTTCGTTTTTAGGTGTTGGTTGTTTTTATGTTGATATTTATTTCACAAAGCAGGAATTAGTCAGTTAATACTAATAATATAAATAATATTCTTTACCACTTCTCAACCTGTATTTCTAGAAGGTCTAGATCTTCAGAATTTTTGCAGGGAATTTGGATGGCTAATTATATCTTAATGCCCGATTTTGTAGGAAATTAGGGAGGCTTATTAGAATTAAAAAAACCGGAATCATTTAATAAATTAATTCGCAATGTGTGTGATGTATTTATTTTAAGTGTGCGTTTATAATAATAATAAAATTCTTTATTCATGTATGCCACAAGATGTACAAAAATACATAAATACATATACACAAGGTAATAAATAGATACATAGATTTTTAGTGGATATGCGCGTCAAAATTTTGTTATCCTAACAAATTGTGTTGTTGTCGTCATAAAAAAGGTATGATGGTCGGGTTTGGAGATGATGGTCTAGACCCTGGGTCTCCAAACTTTCCAGCCTTAGGGCCATACTGATTACTCCAGTAAGTTCCGAGGGTCAACACCATATTATTATTTTTGCCTATGGTGAAAAGTGAAATAGTCCACTGATGAAAAAATATGTCCGAAAAAGTACGCAACGTTTAAAAAAGTACGCTAGCTCTCCGCGGGCCGGACAAAATCTGTCCGCGGGCCGGATGTGGCCCTCAGGCCGTAGTTTGGAGACCCCTGGTCTAGACCTTCAGAACTTTCTCACGGAATTCGGATGGCTAATTATATCCTAATATCCCATTTTGTAGGAAATTATTGGGGCTTATTAGAATTTAAAAATGGTGATGTGTCCATCATAGTACTTTCCCCCGTAAATTGCGTATTAAATCACATTTAAAATATTTGTAGCATTATTATTTTCAGAATGTCTTCAACTTTTTGATAACTACAACTTTTATTTGAAACATTTTTCAATTGTATCGACACATACGCTGTCACACACCAATAACTAGATAAAACACACAACTTTTGAAATATCTCAAAAACTAAGAGTGCTATGACAAAAAATAAATAAACAATACATCTTCATTTTGTTATTATCTACAACTTTTATTTGAAAGAACTTTTTGCTTGATGAACATTTATTGAAAAAATCTGAAAAAACTGAAAAACGCTAAGAGTAAAGTACCACTTCCGGTTTTCCGATTTTCACCAAAAGCTTTTCAGTTCTTCCGATTGTAACAAAAAGCTTAAGTTTCAAGTTTCATCTCGATATCTTTAGCGGTTTTTGCGGTACAGCGCACACAGACAGACAGACAGACAGACAGACAGACAGACAGACAGACAGACAGACAGACAGACATTTTTCAAAAATGGTCTTATTCGACTCAGGGGACCTCAAAACGGATATTTCCGCTAAAATTTTTGATTCGAAAATGTTCACGAAAACAATGGGAAACAATGTATTACATACGGGGGAAAGTAAAAAATCGGATTCATTCAATAAATTAATCCGCACTGTGTGTGATGTATTTATATTAAGTGTGGGTTTATGATGGTCGTGTTTAGACATGATTTAATTAGCGATGCGCGCAGTAAACGCAATAAAAGTTGAAATGTCTGACCGGTGGCAGCCCTTTGATTATTAACTGGATCATAATGGAAGGACGTGAGACACTTTATCTGAAATCTAATCTAGTTAGTGCGCGAGTTAATATTTGGCGAGTGACCGACCGGACCCGGTGTTTCCATTAACGTGAATCATCATTCGCCTTCGCCTTCGCAATTCTCCTGAAACGACCGGCTTTTCCCAGGGATTTGATTAATTAGCGGTCTCCTGGAATATTTACAGTGTGCTCATTAATTTATTCAAGGCGATTTTTAACGTTATTTATTTAAGATTATTTTTCCTAAGTAAACACATTGGGCTTTATTCTAGCAACAACAACAAAAGCGCTCTTCCCCTGTTAATCTCGACAGGATCAAAGAACTGCAAACAAAACACACACCTATAGATTACACAAACGAGACATTTAAGCCCCGGCAATGGTCTCTTTTCCGACCGACTGATTATTATAGCGTGCGCTGTTGTTTTCTGTGTGTGTATATTTTTATTTTCATTGCGTTTTTTTTTATCTTGTTGTTTCTGCGAGGAACGTAGAGAAAGGCGGAAAATTGTGTGCAAATACTGTATGCTGTGCGGTCGGTTATATGCTATATGCTAGAGGGGGATTATATTCGGCCCTGGCTTTTGGACGTTTCGTTTTCGCATCGCGTATCGTTCCTTCGGTTTGTGTGCACGCAAATATTTGGCCTATTTATTGAAGGATCAACAAATAATGAATGTTTCGTGGTTATTGTAGAATATATATATATATATATATATATATATATATATATATATATATATATATATATATATATATATGTATATATGTGTAACTGGCTGGAGTTAATTGGGCTACTTTTTCGCGTTGATTGATTTATTTGCGCTCTACGTTTCGGCAGCATCACTTCTGCCATCCTCAGGAGCTTTTTTATATACTGAGTGATAGATGTCACGTTCACTGTCATATATATATATATATATATATATATATATATATATATATATATACAGAGAGTTTTATGTAACACCGAACATTTTCATAATGAGAATTTTTTTTAAGTATCCATATGCATACGTTGCACATTTTTCGATGCTCGGTTTATTAAAAGAATTTAATTTGTAGCTTTAAGCGAGTGTTTTCCACTTCCAGGCTAAGCATGAAGTAAAATTTCGAGTTTAGAAAAGCCTGAAAATTTGGTTTGGTCGCGTAGCGCGAAGCGCGGAGCGGCCAAACCAAATTTTCAGGCTTTTCTAAACTCGAAATTTTACTTCATGCGCCACCGGTACAAAAAACTGACATATTACGAAGTTTAAAAGACACCGCTAAACTTTACATTGAATCAGTGTTTTGTATCGGTGGCGCATGAAGTAAAATTTCGAGTTTAGAAAAGCCTGAAAATTTGGTTCGGCCGCTCCGCGCTTCGCGCTACGCGACCAAACCAAATTTTCAGGCTTTTCTAAACTCGAAATTTTACTTCATGCTTAGCCTGGGAGTAGAAAACACTCGCTTAAAACTTCAAATTGAATTCATTTAATAAATCGAGCATCAGAAAATGTGCAACGTATGCATATGGATACTTCAAAGAAAAATTCTCGTTATAAAAATGTTCGGTGTTACATACAACTCTCTCTCTATCTCTCTCTCTCTATATATATATATATATATATATATATATATATATATATATATATATATATATATATATACTTGGTTGGTTTCTTCGGGTTTGGTCCCGCGTATTTTCTTGGCTCTGGTCCATTTTATTTTTAATTCGACGTTTCGATGACGTCGCAGTACATGTTACGCCCGCGAAAATCTACGTTTTAACATATATATATATATATATATATATATATATATATATATATATATATATATATATTAATTTTTAGGTTTTCGCGAGCAAAATATAACTGGCTTGAGTTTTTTGGGCTGCTTTCTCGCGTTGGTGGATTTATTTGCGCTCTACGTTTCGGCAGCATCACTTCTGCCATCCTCAGGAGCTTTTTTGTATACTGAGTGATAGATGTCACGTTCACTGTCAGTACATTTGTTTTGTAAACTAGGGACTTGTAGTCTAGATCTGCTGCGTGTTATTGGTCCACTCGATGTAGAAGGTGCAAAAATTTCTTGATTTGTGTCCGATGTATCTGCATTGTTGAGAATACTTGAATTTGTCTGAATATTCCGAAAATTGTTGACTTGCCTCCAATATCCACTGAGTGATAGATGTCACGTTCACTGACAGGGATTTTTTCTGTTAAGTATACATGCTATATACAATCATTCAATAAATCAAATAAGTACTTCCATTATTGAAATAATACATACAGGGAATTTTTGCTTTAAGTATACATACACATTTACACATGCATACGCTGTAAATTTTTCAACATTCGTTGTTTTTTTTTTTTAACGAATTAAATCTCAAGTTTTAATCGAGTATAGTTATAAAATAATTCCTTGTAAAACTTATTATGAATTCAGGATATATAAGTAAAATTCTACACACAAACGAAACACACATGCTCATAAATTCGTATGAGCAATTCGAGCGGGCAAATTGCATCCGCACATATTTAGCTGGCCATTTATTATGGAAACATAATTTTGAAGAGCGACATAATAAACCCAGGAGAACAATTATCCGGTGAGGTGAGGTGCGCGAGGGGGGAGCGTGCGGGAAGGAGATACCGCTTCATTTTCGTAGAAACTAATTAACGTTGGCCACTATCAATGATTAATTGAAAGTGTCTGGGGCGAAGCAGCGGAGATAAATGAATGCCCCGGATGAAATAATGCAGAGATACCCCCGGAACGCGCGGGCGGACGGACCGTTTCAGTTCCAGTCCTCCGCTTTTCATTTATAACTCGCTTCGAAATGACGATTATCGCGAATCCGGACATCTCGTTACGTAAATTGGTTCCTAATTAATTTTTTCTCGATTAATGAGTACAGGCGGTGTTAATTTTTTATTTTAAACTCTGCTTATGTCTTTTATTTTACATTTTACAACTACATATGTAAAGGGTATCCCAACAAGAGTGGAAAATTTAAATTTTAAATGTAACATAGTTTTTTGAGAAAATATTATCTGAGCTTTGCTGAAATGTCTTTGCGTTTACAGTAAAAGATGAAAGTTATATAATGTAATACCTTAAACCAGTGGTCTCCAAACTACGGCCCGCGGGCCAAATCCGGCCCGCGACTTGCATGAATCCGGCCTGACATTGTTTGTAATATTTTTTGTAAATGTCATATTTTGAAATATTGTAACAATTGTTCCTTAAATTTTTCATAATTTTATAAAATTAATCGGATCTTTGCCGACTTTATTATGTAGAATTGTATTTGTGGCCCGCGAAGAAGATAGTTTGGAGACGCAGGCCTTAAACCATTAAGCGCCATTAATGTATACGCGCAACATTAATAATTGTTTGTTAATTAAATTACTAAATAAGTTAATTTGGTATATTATATTATTTGACCTGACTTGAAAATGTATGAAGAAAAATGTATATATTTTTTTTATTTAAATATTACGACTATTACTCATTTTGTAAAAATAAATGTTAGTGTGTTTCAAACTTCACAATATTCCAGTGTTTATACGGGTGGCGCATGAAGTAAAATTTCGAGTTTAGAAAAGCCTGAAAATTTGGTTTGGCCGCTCCGCGCTTCGCGCTACGCGACCAACCCAAATTTTCAGGCTTTTCTAAACTCGAAATTTTACTTCATGCTTAACCTGGGAGTAGAAAACACTCGCTTAAAGCTACAAATTAAATTCTTTTAATAGACCGAGCATCGAAAAATGTACAACGTATGCATATGGATACTTCAAAGAAAAATTATCGTTATGAAAATGTTCGGTGTTACATAAAACTCTCTGTATATATATATATTTTTTTTTTGTTTGGTGGAATAGATGCAAGGTGAGATAATATCTCATCCAGCATTTAAACCCCCATTTTTATTATTAGAATTTATCTCCAACAGAAATTGATTTAAAATAAAACAATTCTGGTACTGGAGAATTTCTCTAGATTAGTAAAATTATACATACATACACATACAGTTTATGTGAAAAATTAATGTTATTAGAAAAATTAAGAGCGTATGGTGTAAACTTGGATACTGTAAAATGGCTGTCATCGTTTTTGTCCGATCGAATTCAACATGTTCGTATAAATAATTTTATTTCAAACCCCTTTCCGGTAACATCAGGTGTTCCCCAAGGCTCACATTGTGGTCCTATATTATTCAACATGTTTATTAATGACTTAACAACGACCATTAAACATTGTCAATGTTTATTGTATGCTGATGACCTCAAACTATTTAAAATAGTAAATACTATCGACGATTGCGCCTTGATACAGGAAGATTTGGGTCGCATCAACGAGTGGTGTTTTTCAAATAAGTTACGTTTAAATACCGCTAAATGTTATTCAATGTCCACTACAAGACGCCAAACCCAAGTCAACTTTACCTACACCATCGGATCATCCAATCTCACAAAGATTAATTCAATGAAGGATTTAGGTATTACCTTCGATTCTAAACTCTCCTTTGCCACACACATTCAAAATATTTCTAACAAAGCTCTACGAATGTGGGGTTTTGTGAGGCAGTTTGGAAGAAACTTAAGCATTGAATGTATGTACACCTTATACTGTTCGCTCGTACGATGTCATTTGGAATTCGGAACCTGTATCTGGACACCATCAACTTCTTTGCATATCAATTTGGTAGAATCAGTTCAAAAGAAATTCCTTCGTTTCATGGAATACAAGAAAGGATATCAACATGTCCCCGGTGACTACGAGATCATCTTGAACGAACTAAACCTTTCAACACTTCATGATCGCCGGATAACATCTGACTTATGTACACTACTATGGATCTTTGGAATCACCTTTCCTCTTGGAGCAAATAAATTTGTTGGTCCCATGCAGGACAACAAGATCAAAACAATTATTTTATCTTGAGTCTCACAGGACAGTTTCCGGATCTCACAATTCGATGACTCGCTTAATGGCTCTTGCGAATGAATATTGTGCCCATCCATGGTTTGACCTTTTCAACACAACTCTATCTAATTTAAAGTTTAGGCTAAAACGTCATTTCTAGTTTGTGCAATTTATGTTATTTCTATGATTTATGTTATTCAATTTATGTTATTTCTATAATTACTATATATACACGCACAATTACGTCGATTAGCTGTTATAATTGATTTTTATATATATATTTTTTAATTAATTATATTACGTTGTAATTTTATGTACAAATGGTGTTTACCGTAAATAAATTTACTTTACTTTACTTTATGATGTTGGAGTGATTATGATGATGATGGCTGATCGATATGTAATGATTTTTTTTGTATAAAATGAATCTTAGCTTTATCCTTGAACTTGTTTGTGTCCTTTAATTGCTTTATTGTGGTAGGTAAGTTGTTATAATACTTTATTCCCGAAACAAATATACTATTTTTTAAGATATCGGTTGAATTTTGTTGGATGATAAGATCACTTTTCCTGCGTGTATTGTGGTCATGTATTTCTTTGTTTTTTTTTTATCTCAATGTTTGAATTCTCGCTATTTATGATTTTATGTATAGCTATGCATCTTTCTAAGATAATTCTGTCGGTTATAGTCAATTCAGGTATAATTTCATACAGTTGTTTTGTAGGCGTGTATCTATCGAGGTTGTATATACCTTTTAACATTTTATTCTGCTGTCTTTGAATTGTATTGATGTTATAAGCACTTGTCCCACCCCATATGCAACATAAATAAACAATATAAAATCAGCAAATTGTGTAATAAACAGTCGCGTTTCGTGAGAATTTTTATTAGTGGGGATACAGAAGTAAACATACAAGGAATTTTGCTTTCAAGTATACACATCCTGATTCGGCGTATGCATTTTGAGGCATTCGCTGTTTTTTTAATGAGTACAATTTAAAGCTACTAACGAATGTTTCCACTCCCAGACTAAGCATGAAGTAAAATTTCGAGTTTATAAAAGTCTTAAAATTTGGTTTGGTCGTGTAGCGCGTAGCGCTACGCGACCAAACCAAATTTTAAGACTTTTATAAACTCGAAATTTTACTTCATGCGCCACGCGTACAAAACACTGAAATATTAGGAAATTAAAAAAAATACTGTTAAATCAGTATTGTTAAAAACTGCGCAAACAAGAGTATTGTGAATTTCCAAATATTTCAGTGTTTTATACAGTTTTAAATATTTCAATCAGTTTTTGAGTTCTCTTTGATTACACAAAGATTTTTAATTTGTTTGATTCTAGAATTATTTATTGTATTACAATATTCTCTGTGTATAGGCGACATTTATTCTTTAATCGATATTAAACGCATAAATATTACTGAAGATATTAGTTTTTGAGTTCTCTTTGATTAGCCAAAGATTTTTAATTTGTTTGATTCCAGAATTATTTATTGTATTACATAATTCTCTGTGTATAGGCGATATTTATACTTTAATCGATATTAAACGCATAAATATTACTGAAGATATTAGTTTTTGAGTTCTCTTTGATTACCCAAAGATTTTTAATTTGTTTGATTCTAGAATTATTTATTGTATTACATAATTCTCTGTGTATAGGCGACATTTATACTTTAATCGATATTAAACGCATAAATATTACTGAAGATATTAGTTTTTGAGTTCTCTTTGATTAGCCAAAGATTTTTAATTTGTTTGATTCTAGAATTATTTATTGTATTACAAAATTCTTTGTGTATAGGCGACATTTATACTTTAATCGATATTAAACGCATAAATATTACTGAAGATATTAGTTTTTGAGTTCTCTTTGATTACACATAGATTTTTAATTTGTTTGATTCTAGAATTATTTATTGTATTACACAATTCTCTGTGTATAGGCGACATTTATACTTTAATCGATATTTAACGCAAAGATACTACTAAAGATATTCGTTTTTGAGTTCTCTTTGATTACACAAACATTTTTAATTTGTTTGATTCCTGAATTATTTATTGTATTACATAATTCTCTGTGTATAGGCGACATTTATACTTTAATCGATATTAAACGCATAAATATTACTGAAGATATTAGTTTTTGAGTTCTCTTTGATTACCCAAAGATTTTTAATTTGTTTGATTCTAGAATTCTTTATTGTATTACAAAATTCTCTGTGTATAGGCGACATTTATACTTTAATCGATATTAAACGCATAAATATTACTGAAGATATTAGTTTTTGAGTTCTCTTTGAATACACAAACATTTTTAATTTGTTTGATTCTAGAATTATTTATTGTATTACAAAATTCTCTGTGTATAGGCTACATTTATACTTTAATCGATATTAAACGCATAAATATTACTAAAGATATTAGTTTTTGAATTCTCTTTGATTACACAAAGATTTTTAATTTGTTTGATTCCAGAATTATTTATTGTATTACAAAATTCTCTGTGTATAGGCGACATTTATACTTTAATCGATATTTAACGCATAAATATTACTGAAGATATTAGTTTTTGAGTTCTCTTTGATTACACAAAGATTTTTAATTTGTTTGATTCTAGAATTATTTATTGTATTACAAAATTCTCTGTGTATAGGCGACATTTATACTTTAATCGATATTAAACGCATAAATATTACTGAAGATATTAGTTTTTGAGTTCTCTTTGATTACACATAGATTTTTAATTTGTTTGATTCTAGAATTATTTATTGTATTACACAATTCTCCGTGTATAGGCGACATTTATACTTTAATCGATATTTAACGCATAAATACTACTGAAGATATTCGTTTTTGAGTTTTCTTTGATTACACAAACATTTTTAATTTGTTTGATTCCTGAATTATTTATTGTATTACATAAGTCTCCTCTGTGTATAGGCGACATTTATACTTTAATCGATATTAAACGCATAAATATTACTGAAGATATTAGTGTTTGAGTTCTCTTTGATTACCCAAAGATTTTTAATTTGTTTGATTCTAGAATTATTTATTGTATTACAAAATTCTCTGTGTATAGGCGACATTTATACTTTAATCGATATTAAACGCATAAATATTACTAATGATATAAGTTTTTGAGTTCTCTTTGATTACAAAAAGATTTTTAATTTGTTTGATTCTAGAATTATTTATTGTATTACAATATTTTCTGTGTATAGGCGACATTTATACTTTAATCGATATTTAACGCATAAATATTACTGAAGATATTAGTTTTTGAGTTCTCTTTGATTACACAAACATTTTTAATTTGTTTGATTCTAGAATTATTTATTGTATACATAATTCTCTGCGTATAGACGACATTTATACTTCAATCGATATTTAACGGATATTAATTGAAAATCTAATCAAAATATCTATTTATAATTTCTGAAAGTAAATAAACAGCAAATCGTGCACACAGTACAAACATAAAGGACAGACAAATGAGCGCAAATATTAATTATGAACCTCGAAATGTATTGTATGATACGGTATCGAATAGAAGGGAGAGATTGCTTTTAATCCTGCCTTCCCCTTTCCCAGAGTAGCAGGACACCGTCTCGACTTCTGACAAACACAAAGCAGCTAACTGAGGACAGTATTAACATTTTAGCCCTTTGTGTCCCGCTGAAATATAAGCGGGGCTTAAAGGATGGAACGGAATTAGAGCACCGATTCGACTTGTAATACCCCCATGAACGAAACAAATAATGCTTATTTGCATTTTATAGACGGGATATTTCGCTTTTCTATTGTAGTTTATTACACCACTTGATTTTATACTGATTCAATAATAAAATATATGATTTATTTCACCTCATTACATATGAGTTACATATTTCATGTGTTATTAATAAAAATAACTCTTAATTTGTCAAGTAAGTGCGTAATGTCTCACAATTTAATTTCTATAATCTAAATGCTTTTAGATTATAGAAATTAAATTGTGAGACATTACGCACTTCATCCACTCTTGATAATGCCGTAAAAGCGAAACTAGTCAAGTAAATAGAAACAAATACTAAAAAAAAACCAATGGCATCCCGAATAGAATGATATCAGGGGATGAGGTTCTAGATAACGGCGCAAGTATTTCAGCTGGCTTTGCAGATTTTTTTGCGGAGACTTATAAGGGTATGAGTACTAAATCAGGCAATTTTAATGTTGGAAAACTTGTCAATAATAATAAATTAAAAATAAACCTAAATGAAGTATTTAATGAGTTAAGCTCGTTAGGAAATAGTACAGCGATTGGACCAGATGGTGTTCCTTTCAAGATGTGTGTGTACTTTATCAAAACCACTACATTCGTTATTCGCTAATTCGCTTGAACAAGAATCGTTTCCACAAATTTGGAAAAGGAGTTTTTTGATTCCAATTCATAAGGCTGGCAGTAAAGACGTTATTTCGAATTATCGACGAGTCGCAATCCAATCACATATTCCAAAGATTTTAGATAAACTCATATCACGGCAATTATTCTGGATGGCAAAAAGTATTATTGTAAAGGAGCAGCACGGATTCTATGGAGGAAGATCAACCAGTACAAACCTATTATTAGAATTTCAACCTGATATTCTGACCGTCTTGGAGGCAAGAGGTCAATTGGACGTCATTTATACGGACTTCTCCAAGGCGTTCGATAAAGTAAATCATTCGATCTTACTTTAAAAAATGAGTGCTTATGGTTTTTGTGCAAGTGTTTTAAATTGGTTTCGGTCCTACCTTACAACTCGTATACAAAATGTTCCTCGCAGTCATTAATAGATTTTACTTCGTGTAGAATTCATGTCATCAGCATACAGGTAACATCTGGAGAATTTTAAATAATCAGTGATGTCGTTATTTAAAATAGGAAATAGAATTGGGCCATAGTGGCTACCCTGCGGCACACCAGACGTTACCTGTATGTCTTCAGACATGAAACTTCCAACTTTGACATTTTGTATACGAGTTGTAAGGTAGGACCCAAACCAATTTAAAACACTTGCACAAAAACCATAAGCACTCATTTTTGAAAGTAAGATCGAATGAGCGGATATTAATAATGTGTCTATGTGGTGCAATATCAATGATTTCAGTCTAAATATAGGCAAATGTAAATTAATAAGTTTTAACAAACACAAAAGACATATAAACTATGGTTATATGATCGATAATGTGATTCTTGAAAGGGTGGATACCATTCAAGACCTAGGTGTCCATTTCGACAGTGCATTAAATTTTTCAGTGCATATGAAGGCCGTATGTGGAAAAGCAATGCGTTCTTTAGGTTTTATCATGCGAAATGGTAAACATTTTAATATGAGAACTTTGCTGGTTCTTTACAACTCATTTGTACGATCTACTCTTGAGTATGGATCTTTGGTGTGGTTTCCATATTATAATGTGCACATTCTAAAATTGGAAAGGATCCAGAAACAATTTGTTAAATATCTATCTTATAGATTTAATGAGAATATCAATCTAAAGTCAATTCAGGGGCGTCATACAATATCAGGAATTTGCTTTATCCACAAACTTTTGAATGGCTATGTTGATGCTCCTGGCCTCGTAACTTTATTGAATTTCAACGTGTATCCGCATGGTATAAACCTTCGGAACGCTCCGTTATTTCGAGTCAATTTTCATCGGACTAATTATGGATATTTTTCACCACTTGAAATAATTGTTAGAAACTTAAATACTTTATATTGTGAGTCCGATTTTGACTTGTTTCATATGTCCCTACGTTCATGTAAACAGCTAATTAATTCAAGATTTCAATAATAGGTGCCAATTTTCAGAGTTTTTAAAATGATTGTTCAATTCTACCAATTTAACGTTCAATTTGTAATTTCTAGATTAGATCATTTTATTTATTCTATTTTAGAAAAATTTGTATATATATATATATATATATTTTTTTTTTGTAAGCAATTATAAAAAAGATAAATCCGTTAAATAAATAAATAAAAACAAATCAAGTGTTTTTAATTAATCCTTTAATATTATTTCAAAATGTTTCACCAAGTGATAAATGAGATAGTTATTCCAGAAATATTACGTACTTACTTGAAAAATTGAGAATTATCTTTATTCTCGAAATATTTATTACCAGTGGCAGCACCTTCATAAGAGCTGAGTTCAATTTGAACTTGGAACGAGCGTTTTCCACTCCCAGACTAAGCATGAAGTAAAATTTCGAGTTTAGAAAAGCCTGAAAATTTGGTTTGGTTGCGTAGCGCGAAGCGCGGAGCGACCAAACCAAATTTTCAGGCTTTTCTAAACTCGAAATTTTACTTCATGCGCCACGCACATTAAACACTGATTTAACTTAACTTCAAACAACACATCCTATTTTTGAGATGTTATATTTTGATATTACATCGTCAGTGACGAGGAAAATGTATTACAAGCACATTTTATCTTTGTCTTATCATTTTAGATCCGTTGTTGTAAAATAAATACGTCAACTCTCGTTGGACCCAATTAGGTGTTTTTCCATTGAAAAGGGATACTTATCGGAGTATTTGTATCCCGATGTGCAATACAAACACATACACACACACACACACACATAGAACAAGTACAGTGTGTAACTTATATTCAGTTCGCTTCGCGCTACGCGACAAAACCTTTGAAGTATCCGTATGCATACGTGGCACATTTTCTGGTGCTCGGTTTATTTAAAGAATTCAATTTGAAGCTTTAAGCGAGTGTTTTCCACTCCCAGGCTAAGCATGAAGTAAAATTTCGAGTTTAGAAAAGCCTGAAAATTTGGTTTGGTCGCGTAGCGCGAAGCGCGGAGTGGCCAAACCAAATTTTCAGGCTTTTCTAAACTCGAAATTTTACTTCATGCGCCACGCACATAAAACACTGATTTAACTTAACTTTAAACAACACATCCTAATTATTGAGATGTTGTATTTTGATATTACATCGTCAGTGATGAGGAAAATGTATTACAAGCACATTTTATCTTTGTTCTATCATTTCAGATCCGTTGCTGTAAAATAAATACGTCAACTCTAGTTGGACCAAATTCCGTGTAATAACCCGTGTTTTACCATTGAAAAGGGATACTTATCGGAGTATTTGTATCCCGATGTGCAATACAAACACACACACACATAGAACAAGTACAGTGTGTAACTTATATTCAGTTCCCTCCGGTGCAATCCGATATTGCCTTTTGGGTCCGCCCGGTTTTCGCTCGCATTCCCCGAATCGAGAGAGATGAAAGCGCAGGTCGGAAAGAGATGTCCTTATTATGCAGGGACACAATTTCAATTAACGAAAATTTCAAAGCGGGATTTTTACATTTATGTATGCGACGCTGTGAAAATAGAGCGCTCGCCGAAATACAAAAAAAAAAAAAACAGTGTTTCAGGCACTGCAATTAGCGACCTAATTAAATAGAATGCGTTCTTTTTGCTGTTTTAACAATTAGTATGTGAATTTACTGAAATGCTTATTTTTTTTACTGGTATACAATACTGAATTGAACGTGATTTTTGTTGCTTGAATTATTATTGCAAACTTTGTTCTTTCATGATATGTACAGGGTGTTTGAAAAGGAACTCCCTAGTTTGATTGTGTTATAGAAATTGTTCAAAGTGATGCACACTATTCTAGTTTGTGGTGTTTCCTGTACGTGCAGGGGAATTTCAGCGTAGCGTCGATAAGAGGGAATGTTGTAAATGACAGGCCGTTGATTTTAAGATGACGGATGGAAAATTTGCATCAAATTGCTTAGTAGAAATGTGAAATTGTTCGAATTTACTTGCACGTGAATATATCAGAATGATAAGATATTTTAAATAAACACGGATTTTACATTAAATTTTAGAGCTTAACTGTCGTTGAAAGAAAGAACAAACATAAATATTTCAAAATTGAATTTGTGTTCAGTATTCCGGCACCAGGTACCCACAGACGCGTTTCGGACTTCAAGGTCCTCTTCAGTGTGGTCCAGACCCAGTGCTGAGGAATACTGAACATTACTGACTATTTCAAATTCAAAACTACGCACACGCAAGGTGTTTGAAAAAGAAACTCCCTAGTTATATTGTGTCATAGAAACTGTTCAAATCACAATTCACTATTCACCCCTGCTTGATCTTGAGACAGCGCCAGGGCTCAGTTCGCTTAAATCAGTTCAGGCGTTTAGGCTACTCCGCAATAAAAAGCGCAGTGTGTTATTTGGCTTGTGCAAACTGAATATGTTATAACAGTGCAACCTAATTTTAGACGTCAGTATGGCATTGAACCTCCTACAACAAAAACTGCCCAATGACTATGTCTAGCCAATGACTTCTTTGGGCTCCGAACACACAAACCACGTATCTGTTGAGCAACATCTTTAGAAGTTCTTAGTCTACCTGGCGATTTTCCTTTTAAAACACAACCGGTTTTCTTGAAAGAATGTAGCCAATCAGGGATAGTTTTTGCTGTAGGAGGTTTAACACCATACTGACGTCTAAAATTAAGTTGCACTGTTGTAACAGATTCAGTTTGCACAAGCCAAATAACACACTGCGATTTTTATTGCAGAGTAGCCATTGCACCGCATTGCACGACTGAACTGAATTAAGCGAACTGAGCTCTGGCGCCGTCTCAGGGTCAAGCAGATGTGCCAGCTGTAGAGGAGCAAAACTTGCACAGTTTATGAATCAAACACCACAAACTAGAATAGTGTGCATCAGTTTGAACAGTTTCTATAACACAATTTTTGGTGCGAAGTAGCCATGCACTGCACTGCACGCCTGAACTGAAATAAGCGAACTGAGCTCTGGCGCCGTCTCAAGGTCAAGCAGGGGTGCCAGCAGCAGAGGAACAAAATTTGGACAGTTCATGAATCAAACACCACAAACTATAATAGTGTGCATCACTTTGAACAGTTTCTATAACACAATTCTTGTTGCTAAGTAGCCATTGCACTGCACTGTATGCCTGAATTGAATTAAGCGAACTGGCGCCGTCTCAAGGTCAAGCAGGGGTGCCAGCTGCAGAGGAGCAAAACTTGGACAGTTCATGAATCAAACACCACAAACTAGAATAGTGTGCATCACTTTGAACAGTTTATATAACAGATTTTTTGTTGCGAAGTAGCCATTGCACTGCACTGTACGCCAGAACTGAATTAAGCGAACTGAGCTCTGGCGAGGTCTCAGAGTCAAGCAGAGGTGCCAGCTGCAGAAGAGCAAAACTTGGACAGTTCATAAATCAAACACCACAAACTAGAATAGTGTGCATCAGTTTGAACAGTTTCTATAACACAATTTTTGGTGAGAAGTAGCCATTGCACTGCACTGCACGCCTGAACTCAAATAAGCGAACTGAGCTCTGGCGCCGTCTCAAGGTCAAGCAGGCGTGCCAGCTGCAGGGGAGCAAAACTTGGACAGTCCATGAATCAAACACCACAAACTAGAATAGTGTGCATCACTTTGAACAGTTTCTATAAAACAATTTTTGTTGCGAAGTAGCTATTGCACTGCACTGTACGCCTGAACTGAATTAAGCGAACTGGCGCCGTCTCAAGGTCAAGCAGGGGTTCTAGCTGCAGAGAAGCAAAACTTGGGCAGTTCATGAATCAAACACCACAAACTAGAATAGTATGCATCATTTTGAACAGTTTCTATAACACAATTTTTGTTGCGAAGTAGCCATTGCACTGCACTGTACGTCTGAACTGAATTAAGCGAACTGAGTTCTGGCACCGTCTCAAGGTCAAGCAGGGGTACCAGCTGCAGGGGAGCAAAACTTGGACAGTTCATGAATCAAACACCACAAACTAGAATAGTGTGCATTTTTTTGAACAGTTTCTAAAGGGTGTTTCAGAATGTTTTTCGTTTTTGAATTGACCAATTCGCGGCAACCGCAGGTAGCAGGGGGAGGGGAGTGGTCTCAAACGCTTGGCCATCTTGTTAAGTTTAGTAGTCATGAATCGTTTCACTGGACCACAGCGCGCGTTTTGCGTGCGAGCGGTTTATAAAAACAACGATTCCTATACTATTGTTCGTCGCCTCTACAGGACAAATTTTAATTTAACAAGCTTAAAACAAGTGCCAAGTGCCAATTTAATTAAGAATTGGGTTCGCAAGTTTGAAGAAACTGGGAATACAATGCCGGACAAATCGTCTGGGCGCAAAAGGACATCAAGAACGAACATAAACCTCGACCGCGTTCGCCAGTCTGTTATGGTCGACCCACGACTCTCGTTGAGATTGCGCGCAGCTTTTCTTAATTTGAAGACATCTACGGTTCATCGCATTATTTTGAAAGATTAACATTTTCACCCCTATAAAATTGTTATTGTTCAAGAAATGAAGCCTGATGATCCTGATACACGAGTCGAATTCTGCAGGACAATGAAAAACCGTTTTACGAGTTTCAATAACATCCGGTTCTCCGACGAATCAAATTTTCACATCAACGGTCACGTGAATAAACAAAATTGCAGATACTGGGCTTCCGAGAATCCGCTAGAATTGCATCAGAAGCCCTTGCACTCGCCAAAAGTTGTTGTTTGGGCTGCCATATCAAGTCAAGGAATTATCGGTCTTTATTTTTTTGAGGATGACTGAGGTCGAACTCAGACCGTTAATTCTGATCGATATTGCCATATGATCCGGACTTTTTCGGCTACAGAAATGCAAAACCAAGAGGGCTACAACCGCAACACCTTTTTCCAGCAAGATGGCGCCACTTCTCATGTTACAAATGACTCATTAGCTGCTCTTCGCGATTTATTCCCTGGAAGAATGATAAGTCGCCGAGGAGACATTAACCGGCCACCAAAGAGCCCTGATTTAACGCCTGCTGATTTTTTCCTATGGGGCTACCTAAAAAGTAAAGTTTACAATCCATTGCCACCCAACCTGAATGTTTTGAAGCAAAGAATCACTGAAGAAATCAACTCTATGCCAAGAGCGATGCTCCAGCGAGTGATTGAACATTTTAGCTCCAGGTTAAATGAGTGTGAACAAGTGAATGGTGCGCATTTGCAAACGGTTGTTTTTCATAAATAAACTTCAAGATTTTTTTTTTATTGAATTAATTTCTCATCTGGCACTTGGTGAAACATATTACACTATGTAAAGTTAATTAAAGGAAAGGCACTTGGTATTGTTTCACAATTAAAACTTTATTCCGACTAGTTTCGGTTTGTTAGACCATTTTCAAAATAATGTACAGAAAAAATTATTTCCTAAGTATATATACAATATTTTTGTTTCAGGTAATAAGAGAAGTCAGAATTGGGGAATTCCAAATCTCCTGGTTGTCGTTTACGATATTTTTCCCCATTTTTATGGCCCTGTTAATCTCCAGGCCCTCTTTGAGGTTTAGTGAGTATCCCTTATTACCTGAATGCAAAATCTTAAAATTATGCGGATTAAAGAAGTGATTGAATGCGATGCAATGTTTTGAAAAGCCAGTTGTTGGTTTATTATCTAAAACAGATTTTTTATGTTCTTTCATTCTGATTTCGAAAGATCTGCCGGTTTGTCCAATATACTTTAAGAACTGATCTTTAATTTAACAATAAATAAAACGAGATTTAATTGATATTGTTGTTCTTTATTTAACATCTAAAAAACGAACGAAAAACATTCTGAAACACCCTCAAGGTCAAGCAGGCGTGCCAACTGCAGGGGAGCAAAACTTGGACAGTTCATGAATCAAACACCACAAACTAGAATAGAGTGAATCACTTTGAACAGTTTCTATAACACAATAAAACCAGGGAGTTCTTTTTCAAACACCCTGTATATAAAATTACGATATTGTTCACATAAGCTGCGTGTGCGTAGTTTTGAATTCGAAATATTCATGTTTGTTCCTTCTTTCAACGACAGGTAAGCTCTAAAATTTAATGTAAAATCCGTGTTTATTTAAAATATCTTATTATTCTGATATATTCACGGGGAAGTAAAATCGACCAATTTCACATTTCATGCAAATTTTCTATCCGTCATCTTAAAATCAACGGCCTGTCATTTACAACATTCCCTTCTATCGACGCTACGCTGAAATTCCCCTGCGCTTACAGGAAACAAAAAAAAAACGAAGTCATAAAATGCAATCCTTTGAACAAAGCTGAGATAATTTTTGCCAACAACTCAAAACTGCACTGAAGTCGCATAAATTGCAAAAATTAAAAAAAATAGGTCGAGTAGGTTTACATCACGCACGTTTTGTCCTCTGTTTGTTGTTTAATAATTTTTATCTCCTGTATTTATTCCGCGCAAATAAAAATACGCGAGTGTAAAAGGGCGGCGTAAACGGGGCCCATCTGTTTTAATTACTTTCAACGAAACAAAAAATTGTATATATATTGCAGCCGGGCGCCGTAATTATAATTTAATGGCAGCGTAAGCCACTTTGAACTACACCGACGTTTTAATAAGGTGTTTATTTTGTAATGTCGTTAAAAAAAGCGAAATATGCAATTTATGATAAAAGGGGTGTGCGACTTTGTAAGGATAAGGTTCTTTTGTGTTTTACATTTACGCGCAGGTACTATTTTTCTAACGTGTGATGTTACGAAATTCAAGTATTCGTCTGTAAATTTTTTATTTTAAAACAGAAAATACTGCTGAAGATAAAACTAAAAATGCTTGTAGGAGGCACGTAAAATCAAAAGAGGTTAAAGTAATTTTTGGATTAATTGAGTTACTTGAAGATAATTATAACTTTGAATAAAATACTTAGAACCTTTCTTCAATACTTTCGTATTGAAGAAAGGTTCTAAGTATTTTATTCAAGGTTAAAGTAATGTTTTTGTTTTAAATTAAATTACTAACGCCTATAAAACACTGACTTAAAGTGAAGTTCTTCACCTGAAGAAGCAACAACGTTGCGAAACAATTGTCGTAAAATACGCAATTAGTTGAAAATCATTAAATGTTTTATTTAAGTGAAGTTTAATTTAATTATATTAATAATAATAATAATAATCTTTATTCAAAATGGAGACAGTAAATGATACATACAATAATTACTAGGATAATTACAACAGTAACATATTCCGTTGCCAATCGAATGCGTTAAAACCTAGGATATAAAAATGATAATGACAAATAACAAATTTAGTTCATAACATCACATGATATTTAGATTATTAAGACAGTTGGTAATCGTGATATTTTCAAAGTGAAATGCCAATTACTTCACTTCAAATCAATGTTTTGTACGCGTGGCGCATGAAGTAAAATTTCGAGTTGAGAAAAGCCCGAATTCGGATTTGGACGCTACGCGTCCAAATCCGAATTCTTCGGGCTTTTCTCAACTCGAAATTTTACTTCATGCTTAGTCTGGGAGTGGAAGACACTCGTTTGGTTTATTGAAAATTTGAATGAATTTTCGAGATTTAGGTTCTCACGATTTTTCATGAATTTCCACATTATTTAGATTATTAGGACACTTGGTAATCGTGATATTTTCAAAGTGAAATGCCAATTACTTCTCTCAAAATTAATGTTTTGTACGCGTGGCGCATGAAGTAAAATTTCGAGTTGAGAAAAGCCCGAATTCGGATTTGGACGCTACGCGTCCAAATCCGAATTCTTCGGGCTTTTCTCAACTCGAAATTTTACTTCATGCTTAGTCTGGGAGTGGAAGACACTCGTTTGGTTTATTGAAAATTTAAATGAATTTTCGAGATTTAGGTTCTCACGATTTTTCATTGAATTTCCACATTATTTAGATTATTAAGACAGTTGGTAATCGTGAGATTTTGAAAGTGAAATGCCAATTACTTCTCTTCAAATCAATGTTTTATACGCGTGGCGCATGAAGTAAAATTTCGAGTTGAGAAAAGCCCGAATTCGGATTTGGACGCTACGCGTCCAAATCCGAATTCTTCGGGCTTTTCTCAACTCGAAATTTTACTTTTTTTTTTCACTAAGCATGAAGTAAAATTTCGAGTTGAGAAAAGCCCGAATTCGGATTTGGACGCTACGCGTCCAAATCCGAATTCTTCGGGCTTTTCTCAACTCGAAATTTTACTTCATGCTTAGTCTGGGAGTGGAAGACACTCGTTTGGTTTATTGAAAATTTAAATGAATTTTCGAGATTTAGGTTCTCACGATTTTTCATGAATTTCCACATTATTTGTTAATTTGTTACGCTTTTTTTTGTATATTTCTGAGACAGGTTATATTTAAATAAAAAAAATCTCTTTATATTCGCATGAAATAAATGTACTGTAAGTAAAGAGATTTAATTTGGTATCCTGGCGCATTCACCATTTCCACAACTAAGAAAATCTCCCAATTTCTTTATATAAACTTTTTAAATAATTAACACTGATTACTTTTTTTGTATTCACTTTTTATTTTGTACTGTGACTAGTTTCGACTCAACAGCGAGTCATTCTCAAACTAACTACTTAAAACTAACATTGCAATCTTATATAAACTTAAAATTATTTATCAGGTAGAAAAGCGTCAAATAGAGGCGTATACATAAGTTCCGTCTGGTCGTTTATTAGCGGGATTCCCGAATTCAGTTTTGCTTTATGAATCTCTAATGACTCCAGAAGGTTCATTTTACGGCCTTTTTCTACACAATGCAAAACTGAAAGTACATCTTTATCAAAAGTATGTCCTTCTTCCATGAGGTGATTAGAAAGCGTGGATTTATCCTGTTTTAATTTATACGCTCTAAGATGTTCTTTCAGCCTAATATTGAAATTTCTACCAGACTGACCTATATATACCCCTTTACAAGACTGACATGTTAACTTATATATCCCGGATTTATTGTGAATGTTGGTTTTTGTTTTTGAATTGAAAATTTCATATTTTAGTTTCGAATATGGTTTAAATGTGACTGTTATATTCTCTTTTTTTAATATATTTTTAATTTTAATATTAGGCTGAAAGAACATCTTTGAGCGTATAAATGAAAACAGGATAAATCCACGTTTTCTAATCTCCTCATGGAAGAAGGACATACTTTTGATAAAGATGTACTTTTAGTTTTGCATTGTGTAGAAAAAGGCCATAAAATGAACCTTCTGGAGTCATTAGAGATTCATAAAGCAAAACTGAATCCGGGAATCCCGCTAATAAACGACCAGACGGAACTTATGTATACGCCTCTATTTGACGCTTTTCTACCTGATAATTAATTTTAAGTATATATAAGATTGCAATGTTAGTTTTAAGTAGTTAGTTTGAGAATGACTCGCTTTTTAGTCGAAACTAGTCACAGTACAAAATAAAAAGTGAATACAAAAAAGTAATCAGTGTTAATTATTTAAATATTTACAATGTATCACAAAGTAACCGCCTCCACCACAAGATATAAAACTTTTTGTTTTCGCGTTTATTTCCATTTTCCTTTTCAAGATTCTACGATAGAAGAAAAATCGAGTGTTAAGATTCACGCGATGCGGACTCCTGGTGTGCACCGGTGTGAAATAATCCCCCACACCAGTGCCGCCTCCGTCGAGTGCCGTTTGGGGTTTGCGCCACGCCGTCGTCGACCCAGAGCTGTGCTTCCACTAATGGACTAACGATTATACAGATTCCTGAGATGGGACGCGATAAGTTTCCTTTTTTTTTTTTGTTCAAAGTTGACGGTCGGGCATTAGCACTCGAGCGAATTTTCAACGGTCGAATTAAAGTCGGCGCGTGATGGGGATATTTGGGAATTTTAATTTGTCACTTTTATGATGGAGAATCCCAAAAGTGTTGTAGAAGATATTTTTAAAGAAATTTGTGTAAAGTGTATGGATTTTGTAAAGTGCAATAAAAAGCAGGTTATTCAATTTAAGAAATTTAAGAAAAAAGCACTCCTGGCCAATTCCATGTCAAAACAACGCAGTCTTTCAGCTTAAAATCTCAGAAGATTTGTTTGTAATTTTGTATACTTGAGTAGCCTATTTCCAACCCCCTCAAATCCACTCAAGTTAGTTTCAAGTAATTTAATTATTTGATATTCACTAAATGACTACGCGACCAAATAACATTTTTAGGCTTTTCTAAACTCGAAATTTTACATCATGATTTTGAGTTTAGAAATAAAATTTTTAGGCTTTTCTAAACTCGAAATTTTACATCATGATTTCGAGTTTAGATAAGCCTAAGCTTTTAAATTTGGACGTAAGCTGGGATTTTTTTGTATTGTTTTGGATTAAACTTAAATATAACTATAATGAATCAAAGCATTAAATAATCAACAATTGCAACGGTTTAATTCGCAATGCAGCGGATTTTAATTAACGCATCCAATGTTCTGCGTTTAAAAATCGCATTGAGGTCGCGTTTAAATCCGAACAACTTAATAATGATCTACTTGTAAACTTGTATCATAATGAACACGGAAAGTTCGCAGTTTGTGGCCGATTTTCATTATTAACCCGCTCTCGCAAATAAACCCCAGTGTTAATAACGAGCGAACGAACTCGAATCTAAAACAGAGGCAAGTACATTTCACTCGTATGCTGGTGTATCATTTTCAATTTCAATTGTTGATAAAATAATAGAAAACAATGTGTGAATGCTGATAAATTGTTTGAATTTAAAATTATTTGACACGCACTAAAATCTGCGTCTCTTTATTTTATTGAATATTTGGGTATTAACGTTTTTAAAACAATTAAGAGAAGGGTTAGGCCATGCAAAATTAGTATGGTAGGACTTCGTTTCCAGCGTTTGTTATAAGATAATAGTTTACAAACGTTTATTTACAAAGAATGTATGCAATAAACCTCTCGTAACAAAAAAGCGGAAACTGATTTTTATTAACTATTTTATTTCAAGCAGAAATATTTTCTTGAATTAATTTCTCATCTGGCACTTGGTGAAACATATTATAATATGTAAAGTTATTTGAATAAAAAGCACTTAGTATATTTTCACAAATTAAAACTTTATTCAGACTAGTTTCGGTTTGTTAGACCATTTTCAAAGAAATATGAAGAAGAAATATTGTTTGATTAGAGGTTTACTTCAAAATAAAGTAATTTATTATTATATATAGGGTATAAAAGTTCATGTAAGCGTTCTATTTTTACCATTTTATTATATAATGATCACTCTTGACGTGTGAAAGATAGAAAGCAAGCATTAACCTCTTTGGATTCGAAGTAGTTTTGCTTCCATATAACCAATTTAAATGTTCTGCTGTCTTATATGGCGTTAAAAAGTGACATAAGAAGTTCAAGTGACTTGGCCCCTCTTAATTTGAACGTTCTATCATCTTAAAAAAAGACCGCCAGTCTAAGGTATCAAATTATTTAGAGGGAATGGCAAAGCTATACTGATGAAAGATAAATCTCGAAACGCGTCTATAGATGGCCTGAATAATTTGACCCAAATTGTTACATTTGCAGTAGGTTACTGTATGTAACAGCAAACACTTGTTGTATAATTCAATGTCCGTCGGGGTATTAGCCCGGGAAGTAGTTGTTTCAATGAGTGTTGATATAGTCTTTGTAAGACTAACTTGTTGTAGATTGCGAAAAGAATCGCACTTTTAATGTTTGAAGTATTCTGCAACCAAGAATTGGCAATTTCATTTATACTTATCTTAATATCATCTTAATTTGAACGTTTTGTCATCTTATATGATGTTGAAAAGTGACCATGAAGTTTAAGCGATGTTTAAGCCAAAATTGACAACCGAGCACATAACCCCCCTCTTAAAAAAAGTTTTATGTTCGGTTTTAGCAACGTCAGTTAAATCTTATTCAAAGATTAAATGTATATATCGATTGAAACAGAGATTTTCCATGTCATGAACGTCAACAAATAATGAACTGATTAATTTATTTGGCATATATTTCAATAATATGTAACGTTCCATTTTTTGGTAACGTTCCGTTTATTTAAATCCCAATGTTGTGCTTGCTACGCCGATGGTTTTAAGTAAGAATCTTTCGCGATATCGAGAGCGCGCTGAGCGCACGGTGAGGTGCGCGGGTGACTTGGGGGACGGGCGAGAGAAGATCGGCGTGGACGGATGTGTGTGCTCGGTTAGTAAATTAGATTCGAGTTTTTTTAGAATTGATGAAAAATATAGAAACGCAATTAATAAATAAAAGGAATTGTTAAGCCAATTTAATGGCAGCCAGGCACACACACCGCTCACCTGTGTGTTTTGTATTTTTATGTGTAAATTTATTTATTTGTCTATCATGGTGGTTGTTTCATGTCTGATTACTGCATGCATTGATTCTTTTTAACGTTTAGCAAATTTAATCAAATTTATGTTTTTTATTATCACTTCATTGCTTATTCATTTTGCGCTGTGCGTAGTGTACGCGAGCTGTGACACTAAGTAGCCACGTAGGGCCCTTATAAAACTACGATACTGCCTTTTGCTCTTAACTGTAGATTAAACTTTGTCCCGAGCCGCTGTAAGGGAAGGACTCTTAGAAGGAAGGGACATTATCCGGAAAGGAAGTGTAGCTGCACCAACCTCGAACAGGAGCCAATGCTAATAAGGAGCCTCCAACCATAACGTAGCCCGGACATTGCTGCTACGTTCTGCACGATCCACAGCATGTTGCATGGCTTAACTTATGCCCGGAGGATTAAATTTGGTGAGGCTATTTATCCATAAACTGCGCCAGAAGAACGGGCCAATACGGGACCTTTAGTTGCTGCTAGAGAGAGAGAGCAAATTAGTCGGAAAATCAGTCATTTAGTTTGCTTGTCGTGGTTACTTTAGTTTGAATATTTTTTTTTTCATAATTTATATCCTCGCATTCATTACATTCATTACATTCAGTCATAATTTACTTCATTCTTTATTTGATTAAATTGTTTAATATATTAAATTGTTTGAATCTGTATGCTAGTTACTTACTAACTAACCGATAATTATATAGGATTAACAGCCCAACCCTTCTGTCACTCAGTGACTGGCTCCCAAATAATGCTGAAGTAAGTACTACAATCCGAACTACGACCCTGCTCCGCTAATTACCTAACCTAGCCGCGTGCATTGTGAGTTCAACGTCACAAATACTAGGTTATACTCCATGAAAAATCTACCATTACTGATTAATGTCGGGTTTTATCAGCGTCAGTTGAATCGACAAATAGTTAGTCGATTTAACTGACGTTGGTAAAACCTGACATTAATTAATAATGGTAAATTTGTTAACGCGTGCACGATGAATAAAATCATGGGTTATAATTGCTGTTGATGAATCAAAAGCGAAACAGCGAACGGATTTATGTGCACTCTCAAGGCAATTAAAAACAATCCAAAGAAATCCTCCCCCATTAATCCTTCCAATTTAAAATCCTGTTTTCTGTTTTCTCCCGGATCTCCCTTCTTGGCTCCTGCCCGGCAATTAATTTACCCCGAAGAAAGAAAAAATATATATACATAGCGAAAAAATCTGACCCTGACCACGCACATACATTTATTTTATTTATTCAGCGTGCGTGTGTAGCCTCCGCGACTCCAACAAATCTCCCCGGGCAATAAATCCTTACGACTGCGCCAAAAGCTCTCAACATCCGGACGCAATAATTAAAGCCCGTCCCCGTCTCACTTTGTAGTAATTAACACAGAAGCGCGCGCGCGACGATTTTTTTGTTTTAATAACAATCCGAACCGGTTCACTCGCGTGATTTATTATGTGCAGCAATCAGAAATTCCCTTCTTTGTCGCGAACAGGAGCCGGAATTGAATATCGAACGCCGGTTTGAAACAGAAAAAATTATAGTTAATCAAAGCGACGCTGCATTGAGTGTGAATCGCCGGATAATTGAAAAAAAAGTGAACAATATTGTTCACAATTAACTAGTCGTAGCACAGAATTTCAGTTTAAACATCAATAAACATATATTTTTGTGCGCTTTCGTAATGATTAAAAAGAATACTTTCATTTGATGTATGAATAGTTTCTAATACTTAAAAAACGTGCTTAGTACAAGTACTCAAAGTAAAATTTTGGTAGGTTTATTACTTGCCGTGCGTTTAAATATGCGTGAAATCTTAACTAAGTATTTTTTTCTGAGGGAAAAAAATTACCTGCGTTATTTCTAATATTAGTAAGAGCATCTGTGAGTTATTTCAGATTTTTTCAAAAATTAAAAAAATTCGAGTGAAAATCGTAATTTTTTCCATACCTACCCCTTACAAAAATTGCAAATTTCAAATGGAAATTTTTATATAGAAATAAACCTGGAAAAATTACAAACGTTACTTTAAGTATTGGAAATCAGCGTGAGCTACTTTTTTTCTTGTAAAAAAAATTATTTCATTCAAATTTTTACTATATAAAGAGACCTAACAACTTGGAAAAACAATAAAGTCCAACTTCCAGCTTCCACCCTGAACACAATTTCAATTAAAGAATTAAGCAATGAACAGAAATTTGAAGCTTGTTTAATCCCGAATACATTTCCCAGTAACATGTGTTATTTTTTACATACATTTTAATTTTAATTCGTGTTTTATATAAAAAGGCAACAATTTCGGTTTATACATTTATTGCATTTAAAGCGCTCTATTACATAAAGTCCCCAACTTATTTAATCTATTTAAAAAGCAGGCAATTAAGAATATAAAGACCTTCAATTTGTAGTATAAATAGTTTTCATGACTTAAAAATTGTGCTTAGTACGAGCACCTAAAGTTACATTTTGGTGGGTTTATAAATTTTTTGTGTGTTCAAAAATGAGTGAAATCTCAACTAAATATTTTTTTCTAGAAGAAAAAAATAACTCTTGTTATTTCTAACATTAAGAAAAGTATCTGTGATTTTTTTTAGATTTTTTCAAAAATAAAAAATGTTGAGTGAAAATTATGATTTTTTCCATACCTACTACCCCTTACAAAAATTGTAAAATTTCAAATAGAAATTTTTCGTTAACTTGTTTCTCATTGATCACTTGGTAAAGCATTTCTATTAATATTCATTCTTGAAAATGGCGTTAAGCCAAAACTAGTTGAAAATAAAACAATTTATTAGTAAAACAAACCAAGTGAATGTCAATCAAATACCGATATATTAATAGAAATTTTTATTCAGAATAAAATCTAAAAAAATTACAAACATTACTTTAAGTGTTGGAAATCCGGGTGAGCAACTTTTTATCTTGTAAAAAAAATTATTTCATTTAAATTTTGACTATATAAAGTTACTTAGCAACTTGGAAAAAAAATAAAGTCTAACTTGCTGCTTCCACCCTAAACACAATTTTAATAAAGGAATTAAGCAATGATCACTAATTTGAAGCTTGTATAATCCCGAATGCATTTCCTTGAAACATATTTCATTTCTTACATACATTTTAATTTTAATTCTTGTTTTATATAAAAAGGCAACATTTTTGATTTATACATTTATTGCATTTAAAGCACTCTATTACATAAAATCCCAAATTCATTCAATCAATTTAAAAAGCAGGCAAATGAGAATAAATAGACCTTTAATTTGATGTATAAATAGTTTTCTATGACTTAAAAATTGTTCTTAGTACAAGCGCTTAAATTTACATTTTGGTGGGGTTATACATTTTTCGTGTGTTCAAAAATGAGTAAAATCTCAACTAAATATTTTTTTCTAGAAGAAAAAAATAGCTCTTGTTGTTTCTAACATTGAACAGAGTATCTGTGATTTTTTTTTAGATTTTTTTAAAAATTAAAAATTTTGAGTGAAAATCATGATTTTTTCCATACCTACTACCCCCTACAAAAATTGCAAAATTTTAAATGGAAATTTTTTTCTTAGAAAAAATCTGGAAAAAATACAAACGTTACTTTAAATGTTGGAAAACAGCGTGAGCTACTTTTTTTCTTGTAAAAAAATTATTTCATTCAAATTTTGACTATATAAAGTTACCTAGCAACTTGGTAAAAAAATAAAGTCCAAATTCCAGCTTCTACCCTGAACACAATTTTAATAAAAGAATTAAGCAATGAACACAAATTTGAAGCTTGTTTAATCCCGAATGCATTTTCTTTAAACATATTTCATTTTTTACATACATTTTAATTTTAATTCGTATTTCATATAAAAAGGCAACATTTTCCATTCATTCATTTACTGCATTTAAAGCGCTCTATTACATAAAATCTCTAACTGATTTATTCTATTTAAAAAGCATGCAATTGAGAATAAAACGACCTTTAATTTGAGGTATTAATAGTTTTCAAGACTTAAAAATTGTGCTAAGTACGAGCGCTTAATGTTACATTTTGGTAGGTTTATAAATTTTTCGTGTGTTAAAAAAAGTGTAAAACCTCAACTAAATATTTTTTTTATAGAAGAAAAAAATAGCTCTTGTTATTTCTAACAATAAACAGAGTATCTTTTTTTAGATTTTTTTAAAAATAAAAATGTTTGTGTGAAAATAATAATTTTATCCATACCTAGCCCTTACAAAAATTTTAAAATTTCAAATAGATATTTTTATTTAGAAAAAATCTGAAAAAATTACAAACGTTACTTTAAGTGTTGGAAATTAGCGTGACCTACTTATTTCCTTGTAAAAAAAAATATTTCATTTAAATTTTGACTATATTAAGTTACTTGGCAACTTGGAAAAAAAAATAAAGGCTAACTTCCAGCTTCCACCCTGAACACAATTTTTAAAAAAGAATTAGGCAATAAACAATAATGTGAAGCTTGTTTAATCCTAAATGCATTTCCTTGAAACATATTTCATTTGTTACATACATTTTAATTTTAAATCGTGTTTTATATAAAAAGGCAACATTTTTGACTTATACATTTATTGCATTTAAAGCGCTCTGTTACATCAAATCCCCAACTGATTTAATCTATTTAAAAAGCAGACAATTGATAATAAAAATACCTTTAATTTGGGGTATAAGTAGTTTTTACGACTCAAAAATTGTGCTTAGTACGAGCGCTTAAAGTTACATTTTGGTAGGTTTATAAATTTTTCGTGCGTTGAAAAAAGTGTAAAATCTCAACCAAATATTTTTTTATAGAAGAAAAAAATAGCTCTTGTTATTTCTGACATTAAACAGAGTAGCTGTGATTTTTTTTAGATTTTTTCAAAAATAAATTTTTTTTTGTGAAAATCATGATTTTTTCCATACCTACCCCTTACAAAAAATGATAAATTTCAAATGGAAATTTTTATTTCGAAAATAATCTGAAAAAATTACAGACGTTACTTTAAGTGTTGGAAATCAGCGTGCTTTACTTTTTTCCTTGTAAAAAAAATTATTTCATTTAAATTTTGACTATATAAAGTTACCTAGCAACTTAGAAAAAGAATATAGTCCAAATTCCAGCTTCCACCCTGAACACAATTTTAAAAAAAGAATTAAGCATTGAACACTTATTTGAAGCTTCTTTAATCCCGAATGCATTTCCTAGAAACATATTTTAATTGTTACATACATTTTAATTTCAATTCGTGTTTTATATAAAAAGGCAACATTTTCGATTTATACATTTATTGCATTTGAAGCGCTCTATTACTAAAAATCCTCAACTGATTTAATCTATTTAAAAAGCAGACAATTTAGAATAGAAAGACGTTTAATTTAAGGTATAAATAGTTTTTTCCTACTTAAAAATTGTACTTAGTACGAGCGCCTAAAGTTACATTTTGGTAGGTATATACATTTTTCGTGCCTTCAAAATAGTGAAAAATCTTAACTTAATATTTTTTTCTGGAAGAAAAAAATTGCTCTTGTTATTTCTAACATTAAACAGAGTAGCTGTGATTTTTTTTAGATTTTTTCAAAAATAAAATGTTTTCAGTGAAAATCTGATTTTTTCCCTTACAGAATTGCAAAATTTCAAATAGAAATTTTTATTTAGAAAAAAATCTGAAAAATATAAAAACATTACTTTAAGCGTTGGAAATCAGCGTGAGCTACTTTTTTCCTTGTAAAAAAAATATTTTATTTAAATTTTGACTATAAAACTACTTAGCAATTTGGAAAAAAAAAAAATAAAGTCTAACTTCCAGCTTCCACCCTGAACACAAATTTAATAAAAGAATTAGGCAATAAACACTTATTTGAAGCCTGTTTAATCCTAAATGCATTTCCTTAAAACATATTTCATGTGTTACATACATTTTAATTTTAAATCGTGTTTAATATAAAAAGGCAAAATTTTCGACTTAGACATTTATTGCATTTAAAGCGCTCTGTTACATCAAATCCCTAACTTATTTAATCTATTTAAAAAGCAGGCAATTGATAATAAAAAAGCCTTTAATTTGAGGTATAAAGAGTTTTTAAGACTCAAAAATTGTGCTTAGTACGAGCGCTTAAAGTTACATTTTGGTAGTATTATACATTTTTCGTGCGTTAAAAAAAGTGTAAAATCTCAACTAAATATTTTTTTCTAGATGAAAAAAATAACTCTTGTTATTTCTGACATTAAACAGAGTATCTGTGATTTTTTAAAGATTTTTTCAAAAATAAAAAAAATTCAGTGAAAATCATGATTTTTTCCATACCTACCCCTTACAAAAAATGCAAAATTTCAAATGGAAATTTTTATTTAGATAATAATCTGAAAAAATTACAGACGTTACTTTAAGTGTTGGAAATCAGCGTGCCTTACTTTTTTCCTTGTAAAAAAATATTTTATTTAAATTTTGACTATATAAAGTTACCTAGCAACTTAGAAAAATAATAAAGTCCAAATTCTAGCTTCCACCCTGAACACAACTTTAATAAAAGAATTAAGCAATGAACACTAATTTGAAGCTTGTTTAATCCCGAATGCATTTCCTAGAAACATATTTTATTTGTTACATACATTTTAATTTTAATTCGTGTTTTATATAAAAAGGCAACATTTTCGATTTATACATTTATTGCATTTGAAGCGCTCTATTACAAAAAATCCTCAACTGATTAAATCTATTTAAAAAGCAGACAATTTAGAATAAAAGTACGTTTAATTTAAGGTATAAATAGTTTTTTACTACTTAAAAATTGTACTTAGTACGAGCGCTTAAAGTTACATTTTGGTAGGTTTATACATTTTTCGTGCCTTCAAAAAAGTGTAAAATCTCAACTAAATATTTTTTTCTATAAGAAAAAAATTGCTCTTATTATTTCTTTCATTAAACAGAGTAGCTGTGATTTTTTCTAGATTTTTTTAAAAATAAAAAAATTTCCGTGAAAATCATGATTTTTTCCATACCTAAACCTTCCAAAAATTGAAAAATTTTAAAAGGAAATTTTTATTTAGAAAATAATCTGAAAAAATTACAGATGTTACTTTAAGTGTTGGAAATCAGCGTGCGCTAGTTTTTTCCTTGTAAAAAAAATATTTCATTTTCATTTTGACTATATAAAGTTACTTAGCAACTTGGAAAAAAAATAAAGTCTAGCTTCCAGCTTCTACCCTGAACACAATTTTAATAAAAGAATTAGGCAATGAACACTAATTTGGAGGTTGCTTAATCCCGAAAGCATTTCCTTGAAACATATTTTATTTGTTATATACATTTTAATATTAATTCGTGTTTTATATAAAAAGGCAACATTTTTGATTTATACATTTATTGCATTTGAAGCGCTCTATTACAAAAAATCCTCAACTGATTTAATCTATTTAAAAATCAGACAATTTAGAATAAAAAGACGTTTAATTTAAGGTATAAATAGTTTTTTACGACCAAAAAATTGTACTTAGTACGAGCGCTTAAAGTTACATTTTGGTAGTTTTATACATTTTTCGTGCCTTCAAAAAAGTGTAAAATCTCAACAAAATATTTTTTTGTAGAAGAAAAAAATTGCTCTTATTATTTCTAACATTAAACAGAGTAGCTGTGATTTTTTCTAGATTTTTTTAAAAATAAAAAACTTTCCGTGAAAATCATGATTTTTTCCATACCTAACCCTTACAAAAATTGCAACATTTCAAAAGGAAATTTTTATTCAGAAAATAATCTGAAAAAATTACAGACGTTACTTTAAGTATTGGAAATCAGCGTGCGCTACTTTTTTTCTTGTAAAAAAAATATTTCATTTAAATGTTGACTATTTAAAGTTACTTAGCAACTTGGAAAAACAATAGTCTAACTTCCAGCTTCCACCCTGAACACAATTTTAATATAAGAATTAATCAATGAACACTAATTTGAAGCATGTTTAATCCCCAATGCATTTCCTTGAAACATATTTTATTTGTGACATACATTTTAATTTAAATTAGTGTTTTATATAAAAAGGCAACATTTTTGATTTATATATTTATTGCATTTAAAGCGCTCTATTACATACAATCCCGAACTGATTTAATCTATTTAAAAAAACAGGCAATTAAAAATAGAAACACCTTTAATTTGAGATATTAATAGATTTTAAGACTTGAAAATTGTGCTTAGTACGAGCGCTTAAAGTTACATTGTGGTAGGTTTATACATTTTTCGTGCCTTCAAAAAAGTGTAAAATCTGAACTAAATATTTTTTTCTAGAAGAAAAAAATAGCTCTTGTTATTTATAACACAAAACAGAGTATCTGTGATTTTTTTTCGATTTTTTCAAAAAATTATAAATTTCGAGTGAAAATCACGATTTTTTCCATACCTACCCCTTACAAAAATTGCAAAATTTCAAAAAGAAATTCAAAATATTTGTAATGATGAACTTATTTCTCTCTCACCTCACGGAATGAAAAATAATAATAACTAACATTTTAGTGCTGTCCGAAACAATGATTGTTGATTAGAGCGCCGGCGTCGAGAAATTTCCTAACCGGAAACCTTGAGGTATCTCCAATATTAACTTCCGCTCTCTCGCCTAACTAGTTAATTACACATTTACTTCGAGACAATTGATACTCGAAACTAACGTCAAACAAAATAGAACACTAATTGTAGAGTCCCTTGTCCAATTCGCTAATTAATTTAAAATTAATTTGGCGAGTAAAGCACTAATAACCTATCTTCATACTTTTATAAAGTGTGAAGAAAGGTTATTGGTGCTTTATTCGCCAAATTAATTTGATCTTCACGCAACTCACAATTAATTTATTTAATTTAAAATTAGTTTGAAGCTACATCGATTCTGTTATGAATTGAAATTGTGTAAAGACTTGTTATATTTATTTGTAAAAATTAATGAGTATTGTTCAATTGGTACAGAGAACGGTTTTTTAAATTAATGTTTCAAGTTTTTCAACTCTGGAAAACGTTTTTTTTTTCTTTATGCTTTCTAGCTACTGCATCTACTCTGTGTGGTATATTTAAAGGAAAAAAAAAGGGAGAGCATATTCTGAAATACACAATGTTCTCTCCTGAATGTTATCCTAACACCAATTGTCATATATTAGCATTAACATCGGCAATTAGTGCGGGTAAATAGCGCGGAAAAGTGGGTAGGGCTTATGCGGATTTGACTATTTCAGGGATTAATATTTTCATGAGGGGGGACAAATGTTGGCAATTAACGGGGCGCATAAATCGCCGACGAGGAGATAGCCCGAACGGCGCTATGAAAGGCTAAATAAAAGTCCGCATCAATCTGACCTTAATGGCAATAAAAACTGCATTAATATTAAGTGGATACAGACATTATTTCCCCAACACGAAATCCCCTTTTATTCCTTGATAATAACTATAAAAAAATATATAGTATACAGCAATTTTGTTGCATTGAGTGTACCTTTATATCCCAAAGCAAATTGCCTAAATCGGTCGAATTTTAGAAGATTTGCTTAGATGAAATACGCATTTGTAATAGAAGTATTAATTAATACTCCTATCACAAATGCATATTTCATCAAAGCAAATCTTCTAAAATTCGACCGATTTAAGCAATTTGCTTTGGAATATGAAGGTATACCTAAAGCAACAAAAAAATACTTTTCATTTAATGAATGCAAATTGCTTAAACCAATCAAATTTTAAAAGATTGGCTTAGACGAAACATACATAATACACAAGGGTTTTTTTAACTTTTTAGTATACTTATCCCGCGATACACACGCTGTGAATTTTCAGGCATTCGCTGTTTTTGATATAAAGTTCAATTTGAAGCTTCTAACGAGTGTTTCCACTCCCAGACTAAGCATGAAGTAAAATTTCGAGTTTAGAAAAGCCTGAAAATTTGGTTTGGTTGCGTAGCGCGAAGCGCGGAGCGACCAAACCAAATTTTCAGGATTTTCTAAACTCGAAATTTTACTTCATGCGCCACGCTTTTAAACACTGATTGAATAAGAAGTTAAAAACATACTTTTTAAGAATAATTATAAGCTTTCGACGTACAATCTTAACTTTAAATTCAATCAGTGTTTAAAAGCGTGGCGCATGAAGTAAAGTTTCGAGTTTAGAAAAGCCTGAAAATTTGGTTTGGTCGCTCCGCGCTTCGCGCTACGCGACCAAACCAAATTTTCAGTCTTTTCTAAACTCGAAATTTTACTTCATGCTTAGTCTGGGAGTGGAAACACCCGTTAGAAGCTTTAAATTAAATTTTTTAATACAGCGAATCACTGAAAATTCACAGCGGGATATGTATATTTACATATACATTCCTTGTGTATTATCCTAAAAAAGATAATTAACTTTTAATCGAATAAAAGAAAAATGCTATGTATATTCACATATACATAACTTGTGTATTATCCTAAAAAAGATAATTAACTTTTAATCTAATAAAAGAATAATGCTTGAATCGCTCAAATTTTAAAAGATTTGCTTAGACGAAATACATATTTGTAATAGGAGTTAATTAACTTTTAATTAATCATAAGAAGTATTTTTTTAACTTCGCATTCCATCGGTGTTTAATGTATATGTATATTTACATATACATTCCTTGTGTATTATCCTAAAAAAGATAATTAACTTTTAATCTAATAAAATAAAAATGCTTGAATTGCTCAAATCTTAAAAGATTTGCTTAAACGAAATACATATTTGTAATAGGAGTTAATTAACTTTTAATTAATCATAAGAAGTATTTTTTTAACTTCGCATTCCATCAGTGTTTAAAAGCGTGGCGCATGAAGTAAAATTTCTAGTTTAGAAAAGCCCAGAAAATTTGTCTCGGGTCGCTGCGCGACCCTCGACAAATTTTCACTGGGCTTTTCTAAACTAGAAATTTTACTTCATGCTTAGTCTGGGAGTGGAAACATTCATTAGAAGCTTCAAATTAAACTTTTTAAAACAGCGAATCACTGAAAATTCACAGCGTATGTATCGCGGGATATGTATATTTACATATACATTCCTTGTGTATTATCGTAAAAAAGATAATTAACTTTTAATCTAATAAAAGAAAAATGCTTGAATCGCTCAAATTTTAAAAGATTTGCTTGGACGAAATACATATTTGTAATAGGAGTTAATTAACTTTTAATTAATCATAAGAAGTATTTTTTTAACTTCGCTTTCCATCAGTGTTTAAAAGCGTGGCGCATGAAGTAAAATTTCTAGTTTAGAAAAGCCCAGAAAATTTGTCTCGGGTCGCTGCGCGACCCTCGACAAATTTTCACAGGGCTTTTCTAAACTAGAAATTTTACTTCATGCTTAGTCTGGGAGTGGAAACACTCGGTAAAAGCTTGAAATTGAACTTTTTATCAAAAACAGCGAATCCCTGAAAATTCACAGCGTGTGTATCGCGGGATATATATACTTTGAACAAAAATTACTTGTGGATTATTATAAAATGATCTTTGCTACATAAAAAACAGGTTGAGAACCGCTGGGGTGAAGTATTGGCAGTCCCGCAGCGGAAAGTGGACATCTGCGAAAAGTTTAGGATCAGAGTGCCGTGGTTATCTTTTCCAATCCGGCCGGGAGCCGAAGGGGGAAAACAAACAGATGATACTGAATAGACCAAAAAGTATTTAAAAGCATTCCGAGATTAAACAATTAAGATAAAACATCGCCGGAACGAAATCTCCGTCTTCGAGTCGAGTTTTGCGCGGAGGGTGAGGAGGACAATAAGCCGACGCTCGCTGCCGTCTACTATACAGGAATTAGCTTTTGGATCCGGTCCTAGTTTTGGATCCGCTTTTCCAGTTTTCCACTTTTCTGCGCGAGCTGTACATTAGTCAGAGTTGACGGGGACGTGCTTTCCGCGCCACTTTACACCCCTGCGAACTCTAAACTATCCATTCTTAAGTTATTTTATAGTCTTCTGACTGGAACACATATGGGACTGAAAATATATTCTTCATTATTTATACGCGAACTCAACCGGGTTTATATATACGTGTTCGTGTACGCTAACCAAAATATTTATCTTACTGCACATTTACATCTTTACATGGACCATAAGATGCTAAATCACTTAAATAAATCACTGAGCTGGGTGAAATACGCCGAGGAAATTTTACTGCAAACACGGGATTTCTGCTGGAATCTCGGAAAAATATCAGCGTGCTTTTTGAACAAACAATTTTTAAAGAGAGCTTGATAATTAAGTACGTAAATATTATTTAATTTTCCAACGAAGATTTAAATCTGTATTTTTTTATTTCTATTTAAAACTGGATTATAATCAACCTGTTAAGAGAAAAGAATCGTTTAAGGAAAAAACTTAGACGTAATCCCCGTCTATTTCAACAATTTTCTAATATTAGATCTTCCATCAGAAAGAAAACAAAACAGGCACATAATGAATATATTTTTTTTATTGAACGTAAGGTTATTTCCGACCCCAAACAATTTTGGTCATATGTCAACTCTAAAAAATCGAATTCTTCTAGATTTCCTTCAACTATTACATATAATGATAACATTTTGAAAAATCCAATTGATATTGTAAATAGCTTTAGTGAATACTTTAAGTCCGTTTACAGTCCCCCATCAAGTAATCTATTAGATAAAAGCTTCAACCTGCTTCCGAACTTTGTATTTACCATTGTAAAGGTGCTGCCCTTATTTGGTTGATAATATATTATTGTATATTATAGCGGAGGAAGAAATAACAACTGCACACATTAAAGGCTCAAACTCAACTGCTTTATTTCGGTACACGTAAAAATTATATACACAAAAAAACATACACTTTTAATATGCGCACGTGCACGGTACGATGTACAATTAATACACTTTACTGCACACCCTTTTCCTTAAAACTAAACATCATTCTCATAATACCTTATTGAAAATAAATTCTTAATACATTGTTTCTTAAAAACATTTTTAATTACCTTTCCTCGGTCTTAAGTTATAAGGTTGTTTTGGAACCTCCGGCTGTGCTGTTACTTCAGTTACTACTGCGTTATCAGTTTTAATTGATTCGTTTAGCGGTTCAGCCTGAACCTCCAAGACCCCTGGAATTTTAACATTCGCTGGTAGAGAACGTCTTAACTGATTAGCATGCCTTTTCACTAGCTTGTTGTCGTTAGTTTTAACCCCGAATGTTACATTTCCAGTTTTATTTATTACCTCCCCTCTTTGCCAGGTCGGCTGCGCAGGGTCTTTATAATCTTTGAATAACACTGAATCAGCTTCTTTTAAATCATTTTCATTCCGATTATTATAAATTAGTTCGTTTTTAATTTGGATTTCTTCGTCAACGTTCAGTGTTAGTAAAGTCAGTCGTGATCTCAAGTTTCTCCCCAAAAGTAACTTTGCTGGACTTTCGCCTGTTAATGAGTGGGGCGAATTTCGGTAATGAAATAAAAATAGTTGTAATGCCACCTCTGGATTTTTATTTTCGAAATGTGCCTTTTTAAGAGAAGTTTTTGCGGTTTTCACCATATTTTTAGCAGCGCCGTTGCTAGCTGGGTGATATGGTGGGGAAAATACATGAGACACTCCATTTTTCTTTAAAAATAGTTCAAACTCGGATGAAGTGAATGGCGGTCCGTTGTCACTTACTACACTGTGAGGTAAACCGAACCTAGCAAAAACTGTTCTTAAACAACTTAAGGTTGCATTAGCATCCGTCGTATTCATTTAGAAAATTTCAACCCATTTAGAATATGCGTCTATTATTAAGAAATATTTTTTTCCATAAATTGGACCAAAAAAATCGATATGTAATCGTGACCAGGGTAGCTTTGGTCGCGGCCAAGGGCGAACTGATACTTTGCTCGGATTGATATTAATTGCTTGACACACTTCGCAATTCTTACAAATTCCCTCAATGTCTGCTTCTATTCCTGGCCAAAAAACATAGGATCTAGCTAAAGATTTACTTTTATTAATTCCGAAATGCGGTTTATGAATTTCCTTAAGCACATTTATTTGAATTTTTTTTGGTATTTTTTTTTTAATATTTTTTTTTTGTTTTGGCTTTTGCCTGGCCTTAGTTGCTTTGACTATTGGCCAACATCAATTATTTATTTTTAACTTATATTATTATTTATAATTTATTTTGTAAGTTGTATTAACATATATTGGACGGCACAACACATTCACACCACACCCAGGGACACGACGAGTTATTATTTTTAAATAACAACTCCCCGTGCACGGGAATCGAACCCGGTCTGTCGCTCGCCGAGCGATTTACCGTCCGGCGACGTTACCGCTCGGCCACCACCTGCCCTCGTCGCCAATTGTAAAGGTGCTGCCCTTATTTGGTTGATAATATATTATTGTATATTATAGCGGAGGAAGAAATAACAACTGCACACATTAACGGCTCAAACTCAACTGCTTTATTTCGGTACACGTAAAAATTATATACACAAAAAAACATACACTTTTAATATGCGCACGTGCACGGTACGATGTACAATTAATACACTTTACTGCAACCATGACCACTAAGAAACAAGTCTTTGACCTTCTTAGGAAGCTTCCAAATAATAGCTCTTCTGGGGAGGATAAGCTACCCTCATTCTTATTAAAAGATTGCGCTACATTACTCTGTAAACCTCTTGCTACTCTATTCAATCTATCAATTAAGTCATGTACGTTTCCAAGATGTTTAAACGTTGCTGCCGTATGTCCGGTACCTAAAACGTCGTTTCATCTTAAAAATATCAATAATTATCGCCCTATAGCGTCTTCACTTATTGCAAAAATATTTGAGCGCGTATTATTTGACCAAATATATACACATGTCAGGCCTTACATGTCTGATAAGCAGCACGGTTTTGTCCCCAACCGCTCAACAGTCACTAATCTTACCTTAATTACTCATGATATTGCTGAAACTGTTGACGCCCGGGGGCAGATGGATGTCGTTTATACAGATATGTCTAAAGCGTTTGACAAAGTTCAACATAATGTTCTTTTATCAAAATTGGATAATTTTGGTTTTTGTAACTCATCCATATCATTAATTAAATCATATCTCCGTGAAAGTAAAACATATGTAGTTGCCAACGGTTTCAAATCTTGCAAATATTATCCAACATCAGGTGTATCACAGGGTTCCATTTTTGGTCCATTACTTTTTAACATATTTTTTAACGACCTTTCTCTAAACCTTGATTGTGAACATCTGTTATATGCAGATGATTTAAAAATTTACAATACTATATACAATATCAATGACTGCCGTAACTTGCAGATTAGCCTAAACAAAATTGTTACTTAGTGTTTAGAGAATGGGCTCGATTTAAATATTGATAAATGTAAATACATGTCTTATACTAAAAAAACTAATTTTATTCACTTTAACTCCGCAATTGATGGTAAACTACTTGAACGTGTTACAACATTTAAAGATCTGGGTGTTTATTTCGATTGTCACCTTAGCTTTAACTACCATATTGACGTTACGGTAAGAAATGCATTTAAGTCATTAGGTTTTATACGCCGTAACGCATCCCAATTTCACAATGTTGTCACACTTAAAACTTAATTTTATTCTTATGTATGGTCAAAGTTAGAATATGCGGCGTTAGTTTGGTTTCCTCAAAATCAGTGTCAAATTAAAAAGATCGAAAGTGTGCAACGCAAATTCCTAAAGTTGTTATACTACAAATTTGAAGGAAGGTATCCAGAGAGAGGCATCGAGCATAACATGTTATTGGAAATATTTGACGTTAGGTCGCTTGAATCTCGTCGTAAAAGTACATGTATTTCTTTCCTTTATAAACTTTTGCACAGCACAATTGATTCGCCTGATTTCTTAGCTAAACTCGGACTGCATATTCCTTCTTTTTTCAGCAGGAAGAAACCAACATTTCATGTATTTGCGCATCGGACTAACATGGGATTAAAATCTCCTGTCAGTATTATTTGTAATTGTTTTAATACAATTTCGCATTGTACTGACATCTTTTACGATTCTCTAAAAATGTTAACTTGGAGCCAACTGTGAATTAATTATTCTTACTAAAAAATTGTTTTTATATTCACAGGACACGCCTTCAACATTTAATAACTAATTTTATTGTTACAGAATTTATTCTAATTTCATTTATTATTATATTTTTATATGTACCAGGCTTATGTTTTGTTTTTGTCTTGTAATTGGGAAATGTTTCCTGTTGGACAATAAATGGATTATTATTATTACTATTAATAATAATAACAGCTATTTTTTATTAATATTATCAGATTTGACTGTTTGGTGTTATCTGATTTATAAATCATGTGAAATTCTATCAAATATTGTGTTAGTAAATAACACACTTGGTTAAGATTTCACTGTTTATTGATTGACACTGCAACAATTGTTTCGCCACACACTGGCTTCATCAGGCAGATGAATAAATGAAATATTCATTCATTTATTCATCTGCCTGATGAAGCCACTGTGTGGCGAAATAATTGTTGCAGTGTCAATCAATAAACAGTGAAATCTTAACCAAGTGTGTTATTTACTAAAAGTTTTTGATATGGAATATCACCAAGTAACAGCCTCAACCATTAAATATTGTGTTGTCAAGAATGGCTGATACACTACAGTAAGTATTGCTTAAATATTCAAATCTTGGCTAACATGAAATAACTTTTACGCACTTAAATTGTGGTAATAAAAAAAATGAACTACGATAATCTGACCAATAATGATACACCACACATTAATTTTCTGAGGATGCCGCTTATGAATCTGCTCCATCCAATGTCAATTTCTGTCAGACCAATATCGACAGTTATGGCGGTTAACATGTCCATTTAGACAAAATAGTTGACTTATCAGGGAAAAGGATAATAAAGTTACAATCCTAATCTATTCTGTGCATCATAGTTTCGTAAAATTCGATTCTGTTGTTAAAGTCGTCTCCACTTAATTCTTGTAGGGAGTGAATTTTATAAGCATGGTATTTTTCGATTTTAATTAATTTTTGTATGGATCCTCTACTTATGCTGTGGATTAAAGCCAACTGTTGCACTGAACTTTTTGGATTTTCTACAACATCCAACATGATATTCAAACATATTTCTTCATTTAATTTTCGGTTTATTTCAAAATTTGATCATTTTCTTAGAAAAACTTGTCGATATTTTTGAATTATCAATAACAAACAAGAGTTGTAATAATCAGTGTACAGGGTGGGGCAGAAAAACCTATCCGATTTCAAAACGTAATAAAATTAAAACCACTCAAGTTGACACATTTTTTTTTAACATATCGCAAATTTTATGCCATTTTTAAATTTAAGTTTTGAAAAGCACATCACTCAAATGTCGTCCTTGGGAGCGGATACACTGATTTAGGCGCTCGCGATAACTTTCCATGACTTTCACCGTCATTTCCACAGGAATTTCTTCAATTGCCCGAGCAATTTCCCTTCGTAAAGCAAGAAGGGTCCTTGGTCGATGCTGGAATACCTTCGATTTGAGGTAACCCCAAAGGAAGAAGTCACATGGATTGAGATCCGGTGAGCGCGGCGGCCAGCCAATATCACCTCTCAGAGAAATGAGGCGTCCGGGAAACATTTCCCTGAGAATGTCCATTGATCGTCGCGATGTGTGGGCGGTTGCACCATCCTATTGAAACCACACATTTTCCACGCCATTTTCTTCCATTTTGATTTGAAGAAAATTTTCCAGCATGAAACAATAGCGCTCGCTGTTGACCGTTACGGTTTGTACAATTTGTGTTTTTAACCCATTAACAGCCGAACGGTTATAAAGTTAACTCTAAAAGTTGATTTTAGGCAAAATTCTAGACTTTTTTTAATGATTTCTACAATTGACTTATTGTATTACATACTGTGAATTTTTCTTTTAAATATACATTATGTATACGCTGCAAATGTAAGGCATTCGTCGATTTTGTATAAAAACGTGCAATATGAAGTTCAGAACGAGTATTTCCACTCCCAGACTAAGCATGAAGTAAAATTTCGAGTTTAGAAAAGCCCCGTGAAAATTTGTCGAGGGTCGCGCAGCGACCCGAGACAAATTTTCTGGGCTTTTCTAAACTCGAAATTTTACTTTATGCGCCAGGCGTATAAGACACTGATTTCAAGTGAGATTCAAATATACATAAAAAATCATACATTTAAAATCATTAAAGTAACGAGTGTTTTACACTCCCAGAGTTTATAAAATCGTCCAATTCGAAGCTCTAAACGAGTGTCGTCCACTCCTAGACTAAGCATGAAGTAAAATTTCGAGTTTAGAAAAGCCCCGCGTAGAAAATTTGTCGAGGGTCGCGCAGCGACCCGAGACAAATTTTCACGGGGCTTTTCTAAACTCGAAATTTTACTTCATGCGCCACGCGTATAAAACACTAAAATATTATGAAGTTAGATATACACTGAAAACTTTTTTTTAAATAAGTAATAATCGAGATATTTAAATAACAAAATATTAACTTTTTTCTGTATACATTTTTAAGTCAAGTAAAATAATATAATATATCGAATTAACTTATTTACTAATTTAATTAATATAAAAGTAATATTGTTGCGTATACGCAGCATACTGGGTTAATCGAATAATTTAAATTTTATGCCAAAAAATAAGAAAACGTAAATTCCTGACGTTAACAGGTTAATTTATCACGAGCGAATCTTTTCTCCCGAACCCCAGCCATCTCCTATTTCCCGGAGAGTTCGAAATCTCTCCCCCGCTCCGCTTTTCAAATCGGATCCCTATTTTCCACCTAAAATAACTTAGGCCCTTCTATCTGCCATCATTCTTAACCGCCTCGACCTAATATTGCCACTCGAATCCCTTCCAGTGCTTTCTCTTTCCCATATTGTTTCGGAGTTTCGTAGTTTCGTTTTCTTCTGCTCGCGCTGGGTGCGGCACGCTCGCGGAACAATAGCATTTACATATCGGAGGTATTTTCAGGTATTTTCGGAGGGGTGGAATGCGCCGACAATTACACCGAGTCTGCCTAATGCGACGACGCTGAAATTAAAACAATGTCCAGGTTTATGACGCTTATGCGAGAACGGCCTCGTTTCCCCATTACAGCGCTTAAGAGGATTAAGTGGGAGAAACTTTTGGCTTATTTACACGGCAGTAGAAAAACGGTTTATATCTTTATACATATATTATAATAATTTGAGGCTTCTTTGGATTCTCTACTTTATAATCCAAAATTATTATGATAATGCGGAGATGAGATTTGTAGCATGGAAGACATGGACATACGGATAGGAATTGGTCAGATAGTTAAATTGTAGCGCATAGACTATCCATGTTTCAAAGAAGCTGTTTTTATATATTTACATATTAATTTCTACGGTCGATGACCATGTTCCGCATTTCTAAATTAGCGAATACATTCTTTATGTTGTGTTACATTATATCTCGCGCCAAAACCTGATAATATTAGTCGATGTTATTAGCCTTGACATTTATTAATACTTTTATGAGGTCATTGACGTTTCTGCGGTTAATAATAAGAATCTAATAATACAGATTCACCCCACAAGACAATAGATAACCCCTGCATTGGGGGTCAAAGTCATGTATGGGACCCCCGCTTTGGGGGGTTAAAGCTCTACATGAGCCCCTTGTGAAGGACCCTCGCATTGGGGGTCAAAGCCCTACATGGATGAAGGGGGTCAATACACTCTATGGGATGAATGTATTGACCCCCTTCATCCATGTAGGGCATTGACCCCCAATGTGAGGGTCCTTCACAAGGCTCTCATGTAGGACTTTGACCACCCAAAGCGGGAGCTATTATCTATAATTATAGGTAATTAGTCATTAAAGGTCATTCGTTGCCCAACCTTCGAAGGAGCAACATGTACTGCGCGTCGCTCTAAGCCAGTGGTCTCCAAACTACGGCCCGCGACTTGCATGAATCCGGCCCGCGATTGTTTGTAATTTTTTTTGTAAATGTCATATTTTGAAATATTGTAACAATTGTTCCTTAAATTTTTCATAATTTTATAAAATTAATCGGATCTTGGCCGACTTTATTATGTAGAATTGTATTTGTGGCCCGCGAAGAAGATAGTTTGGAGACCCAGGCTCTAAGCTAACTCTGGGAAACATAACCTTAAATTATTAACCTAGACTCTGTCAGCCATTGATCTACATGGAATCCATGGGCATACCCTGCAATGGGGGTCAAAGCCCCACATGGATGAAGGGGGGCGTTCCACTTTGGAACCTACCCTCCTCCAGAAGGTCTGAGGTGTCAAGGGGGAAGGAGTTTCTCCTCTTGGTCATCCGACCTCTCAAGGTCATCACTCTCCAGGTCCCTCACACAACCTTGAGGGTCATGACCTTGAGAGGTTGGAGGAGGTTCCAGAATCGGCTATCAACCTCTACTACTTTCCTGTCTTAAAATATATAACCTCCTTCTCGCAGGCCAGTTAATGGTGCTTCGACGAGAGATCACTTTTGATGACAACCTCAGGTGATTGGTTTGAGGTGTGGCAGGTTGTCCCATCTTGTTGAAACCATGTTTTCATATTAAAATCTTTAAACATCTGCAGTTGTGGAACCAAAAAGTTCCTTAACATGTCGCAATACCGTTCACAGTTTACAGTAAATGCTCGCCCTCGCCGGTCTTCAAAAAAATACCTTAAAGAGAAAGTATTTCTATTCACTTAATTAAATATATATTGTTATCATGTCATGCATGTGTAATAAATTACCACCCTGTTGTGATATTCTGCACGACTCTGTTAAATCGTTGATGAACAATCTGTCAAATAGCTGTCACACTCACGAGCGTCTTCATATTGTTTAGATTTAAATTTATTTATGTACATACATATATTGTTTATTATATTATCATTGTCTTGTCATTGGGAAATTTCCTGTTAGGCAATAAATACTTATTATTATTATTATTATTATTATAGCACACTATTTATGATTTTCAATGTTTTATTTAACTCAATACAATTGTTTCGCTACACTGTAGCTTCTTCAGGTGAAGAAATATAATACAATTTTTACAAACTAATTTACATTATATACAGTTTTCAGAAGTATGGGTGGAGGGGGTGTTTTTCTTCAGTTTAAGTAGGGGGGAGTTCAATTCTCTTTTATTCTATTCTATTTGCAGTAAAGCTCAATCGGTGATATCTATATAATAGCCAAAAAAGTCAAATCAAATGAAAGGCTTTCCTACATGTAATAGATAATTTGGAAAAGGATAAAAGAATACCTAAATTAACTTTCATACTCAATGCAACTTTATCAGCATATAATGTTTGAATACAGCTTTTTAAGTTTTTTTAAATATTTAATTGATGAGGCGGATACATGATGAAACTCCATAATACTATTTAAAATAAAACAACACAGTTGGGAGGGTTTCACATTTATTGTTGAATACTGCAACATGTTTCACCACACAGTGGCTTCATCAGGCAGTTGAAATAATGTGTAATAATGTAATAAATCATTATTTCATCTGCCTGATGAAGCCACTGTGTGGTGAAACATGTTTCAGTGTTCAACAATAACAGTGAAACCCTCCCAACTGTGTTGTTTTATTTCAAATGTTTAAGTTTTGTTATATTCTTCCGTCCATGATTAAATATCACTTGTAGAAAACCTAATCCTCTATCATTATCAACAAATGCCCTGGAGTGTCGCAATTCAGTAAAGGGTTGAGTGTTATTAAGGGTCGATATTATAAGATTGCAGCGCGAATTTCTTGTCCTCAGCCCTGAACTCGGAGGCGTTTGTGTGTTTTGAGTAGGTCTCTATCTCGTTACGTGTTTCGAGGGTTGGCCGAGATATTACATTGGGCGAAGTTACAATAGAGGCGAGCGCGCCGCGGCGGTTCCTTTATGTAAATCGTGCACAAACAAACGCCGTGCGGTTAGTCTGAGTAACCGAGAGAACTGAGAATTGCCGGGATCCGCGTAACGAGCCGGGGACTAACTTAATCACGTCGAATTAGCCTCGTTTATATCTCGCGATCAACAATATTTTCTATTGACACTGCTCGGGGAATACCCTAATTTCATTCAAAACGGCATCCTCGTAATTAGTTTTTGGTTAGATTGGATCATCAAAATTGGAACAAGATAAAAACAAAATTATTAATCTACATGAGTATAGGTAAAGAAATAAATACGGGATTTTGAAAATATTCATTTTTGTGTAATTGGCGAGTATTTCAAGTTAAAAGTTCTATTTTTTACATAAAAGAGGCATTAATTTGCAGATATAAAACCTTAATTATGAACGGTGGAGGCTTCTACTTCGTTATACATGTTAATTCAATAATATAAAACACTTTAACTTTGTTTGTATACACAATATTTTTTATTTAATAAATGCAAAATAACACAATATTTTTTATTTAATAAATGCAAAATGACACAATATTTTTTATTTAATTAATGCAAAATAACACAATATTTTTTATTTAATAAATGCAAAATAACACAATATTTTTTATTTAATAAATGCAAAATAACACAATATTTTTTATTTAATAAATGCAAAATAACACAATATTTTTTATTTTTGTGACTGCAGTTTCGGCAACTCAACTTACCATTATCAAACGGAGTAAACTCCGTTTGATAATGGCAAGTTGAGTTGCCGAAACTGCAGTCACAAAAATAAAAAATATTGTGTTATACAAACAAAGTTAAAGTGTTTTATATTATAAAACCTAAAATTCAACTTATCAAAAATCCCGTACGTATTTTTCTGCGGAATGTTGTTCTAAAGATATGGTGTAATAGTTCAGGGTAGAGTAGTGGATTTAAAATAGGTATATATTGTAACATAATAACTTAAATACATGACATGGTAGTTAATGGTTTGAGAGTCAAAATAACTCTGGTCAGTTGGCCTCCTCGCGGGTATTTATATTTGGTGTTGGTGCTGACTGGTAGCGTTGGCCCGGTGATTTGGGACGCCGATGGTCACAAAGTCCACAAGTCCGTTGCTGAGTTGCAGAAGTTGTTGCCGTGGATTGGCCGGACAGCCGCTCGTCATTCTTGCGTAAGTGGGGCATCAGGTAATTGTCCGGAATTGTGTTGTGTTATGATTGCATTATTGAATGAATGATGCAATCGTAATAGAATAATTAACAATTAATTATATGTCTAATCTTAGGGATTAGACATTCTGCCCACCGGGAGTGTGGGATATCAGCGGTTGTAGTTGGATGGACTCTGTCGGTGATAAGTTCCTTGGAAGTGGGTGTGTGTTGACATTTTTTGGTGTCCTCTGGACTGTACAGTATTCTGGAGATGCTCTGGAAGCTGGACTTGGAACCATTTGAAGTTCTTCTGGATGTGCTGCCGGTGAGGTTTCGCCACCTTGCTTTTTCTTCCAGATGTCCGGAATGTTGCGATTCCTAGTCTTAATACGCCAAATGTGCCTATGGATGTTACAGCACTGGTCCAGGACGAGTGGTATCTGATGTGTCTCCAGTTGATGTTCGAAAGTTGGTCCCTAAGTTCCTCTTCTTTGTTGATTATATCAGTTGCCATCTTATTGTTCTGCGATCGTAGAATAGATTTGAATGAAATTGGATTTATAGGCGGTACTGTTTGTCCACTTATAAGTGAAACGTTAGCCTTCTTTGAATATGTGGCCAGTATTGCTTTGGATTCCATCTGATTAGGCGTTAGCATCACATGTTGTGTGTGTATGATGCAATCCTGGGTTATTTGGATTACTCCTGTGTTGCTAAGTTGAACATCCTCTCGTGTACCATTGCAGGATATGGCTATTTTGATGGGTGATGGTGTGATGAATAACCATGTGTTTGACATATGTAGTTGCTTCCATGTAATTGAATGTAATCGAACATTTCTTGTTCTGCAATGTATCTTGTAATCTCGGTCGAATATTTGACTGATGTTGCATTCGGGATGTGTCTCGATGTCCATGATTTTGGTGGGTGCGCAGACATACTTGTGTCGTGTCAGTGTTCTGCAAGCCGAAAATTCTGTGTCTTGCAAATGGAAGTAGAGTTGTTGATTGTAGTCAACTGCGATGATGTCTTGAGATATATATCCAGCGCCTCGTAGTATGTTTTATGAATTTGACATGGTGTCGCTGTTGCTTTCATTATTATGAACTGTGATGTATCCACAAGAAGGAAGTGCCCATAAATGTGTATTGTGTTGCTATACTGTTTGCTTTGCACATTTGTGATAGGTGCGGATAGTATTTGTAGATTGGATGGGAGCTTTAGGTTTGCATGTTTTATGATGGATTGAATCTGAGAAGGAGGTATTAGAATATGGAAGTTATTTTGTCTGTAATGGATGCTTAAAATTTTGGAGAGGTGTTGGTAGGATTCGCTGAGGAAATTATGTGCTGTTTGATACGCACCAAGGAGATGGATATTTAACTGGTTGGAATTGATGGCTGCATACCATTTTGACATTTCATGGATTAATTGGAAACCTTGGTTTATCTTTAGTTGAAATCGTTCCAACTTCTTTGCCATGACTTCTTCTGTATTGTTGAATGTTGCCATGGCAGATATCATTAATTTTGTTTGATGTTGTGCTGAGTGGATGAGCTGCTTCTGGTTGGCATCAAGGCGGTCAATATCTGTGTAAACTTCGTCATTAACTCCAAATACTGCGGTCATCAATGTTCCTAGTAATCCTTGTTTGTTGCGTGATTTGTCTTGATTTGCTATGTCTGAGAAACAACAACATGGTTGTTAAAAATTTGGATTCAATACAATTAAACTTGTATCAGTTATCCTGCATGTGAAACTGGTCCCTCGCACAAATATTGGCAATTGCCAGTAGTGCGGAGTGGGTCTGACTATCAGGAGGGTGGCACTACAATGGGCCTAAAACTTGGCCTAAGTGGGCGCAGCTGCGGCTGCGGCTGCAATCCCGACAACCAATCCTTAAGTCTCAGAAGTGTACAAAAAAAGCGTTACAAATTAACAAAAAATGTGAAAATTAATGAAAAATCGTAAGAATCGTAGGATTGAGGATTAGTGAAATGCCAATTACTTCAGTTCAAATCAATGTTTTGTACGCGTGGCGCATGAAGTAAAATTTCGAGTTGAGAAAAGCCCGAATTCGGATTTGGACGCTGCGCGTCCAAATCCGAATTCTCCGGGCTTTTCTCAACTCGAAATTTTACTTCATGCTTAGTCTGGGAGTGGAAGACACTCGTTTTTTTTTTTTTTAATTTTAATAATTTTTTTGTTCTAAATTTATTAAAATTTTCAAAAAAAAAACGAGTGTCTTCCACTCCCAGACTAAGCATGAAGTAAAATTTCGAGTTGAGAAAAGCCCGGAGAATTCGGATTTGGACGCGCAGCGTCCAAATCCGAATTCGGGCTTTTCTCAACTCGAAATTTTACTTCATGCGCCACGCGTACAAAACATTGATTTGCACTGAAGTAATTGGCATTTCACTAATCCTCAATCCTTAACCTGCATGCCGATAAAAAAAAACGTGTTTAGTAAAAAACGTGTTCAAAGTTTTTGAGAAGCAGTGCTTGGGAAAAAGCTAGAAACTAGAAAACCAGAAAAACTAGAACATATGTAAATTGCAAGGGCCATAATAAATGGTCAAAGATGTTCAGTATTCTTCAACCATTAGTTCGGGACTATACTGATGATGGCGTTGAAGCCTGAAACGCGTATATAGTTATCCGGTGAATGAATACTGACCAAAAATTCATATTCTTGACATTATAAAACTGTTTGTACTTTATTCTAGATAGTTTAGTGTATCTTTTAAGACAATAAAAAAATCAACTTTTTGAAAATTCTACAGTAGTGTAACCCCTTAAAAGAAAAATTACTATTATGTATTATATATGTATGTATTATGGTTATACATTAAACCATAAATGTATCTATTGTTTGGGGTTGGTGATCTCACACTTCTTCTCACATCTGACATCTGTTTTTTATTTTTTTAAATTTTTTGTCACATAGATATAGATATTATTATTCATATTTACGATTATTATATATATTGTTACTACTATTTTTATATTATATGTATTATTGACGTGTGTAAAACAATAGTTAAAGCACTAATAAAAAAAATTAATAAAAAGACAATAAAAAAATCAACTTTTTGAAAATTCTACAGTAGTGTCACCCCTTAAAAAAGAAAACTTACTATTATGTATTATATATGTATGTATTATGGTTTAATGTATCTTTTAAGACAATAAAAAAATCAACTTTATGAAAGAAGACTGAAAGAATAAAAGAAAAATTGCTATTATGTATTCTATCACGGGTTATTCCTAAAAAATGCTTCCTTTCCAATTCACTCAAAAAATTGCTAGTATGTATTTGTTCACTGTCTATTCCTAAAAATACGTTTTTTTCAATTCACTCAATTACAATCTCATTGCAGCCAGGGCTCTCGCATTTTACGAGTTCAAAGCTCTTTTTCTTCGGATCCGCACTTCGCTGATGCATGGAAGTAGTTAAACGCAGTGACAGCTGCAACAGCGAGGAATGCAGTTGAACTGATAGCGTCCGCAACATATTCTTGTGAGAAATGCCAGGGCGAAAAATCTCACTTAAAGTTTTCTCCGCGTTGTTGAAATCTGGAGATTCCCAGCTTTCGAGTGTTTAAGATTCCATCCGATACGAGTGATGAGTCGATCGCGCGCGGATTTGGAGTATAAATAAAATGTTCGGTTCGAGCTCAGATTTAATTGAATGTTAAATATGACGTTAACGGTATACATTTGAAAGTTTCGTTTCGTGGGTGGACGCATTCAGGGAAAGTGGTAAAAATGAGCCTAGAGGTCAACGGACTTCCAGAACACCAGAAAACGTCAAGAGCCGTTTTTGCGCTCTCCCCGGCGTTTTTTCTCCCAGTACTTGAAAAAAATTGAACTTGGGGACGTATGTTTCCAGCAGGACGGAGCCACGGCACACACAGCGAGAACTTTAATTGCATTTTTGAGGAAACACTTCCACGAGCGCCTAATCTCCTTGAAGGGTGACGCACTGTGTTAAGCGCGTTTCCCCGATTTGACTCGCTGTGACTTCTTTTTATGGAGATATCTTAAACCGATTGTTTACAATGATAAACCACGGACCCTGCAACACCTGAAGGACAACATTCGCTAAGCTACCGCCAAGATTCCCGTCGATATGCTCGGAAGAGTGGAGCAAAACTTCAAAAAGCGGGTGGATTAATGTATCGCTAATGAGGGCCGCCATTTGTCCGATGTCATTTTTAAAACCACTTGAAACAAAAATTCAGGATGTGTACAAAACGATAAAAAATAATTAAACCGATATGTGATATACTTTTTCTTTTATTGACCTTTTAAATCAGCAAGTTTCCCGTGCGGCTGGGTACAAAGAGCACTAAGTTTTTTATGTGGAAGGGCGCCACCATGATACAAAAACAAGCAAATACAATTAAATCAACATTGTAGCAACATTAAACGTTACATCAATGTTGATGAAACATTACTTAAATGTGTTTGCTCAGTGTTTTTTTTTTTAAAGCTTTAATAGTCAACTTTAGATTTCTGTAATGTTGTTAATTGTGAGCATCCGAATTTAGCTTAGAAGGTAATTTGCCAAAATATGAAAAATTGTACTATTTTGTAGATGTACAGTTCTGATCAATCTATTCAATATAAAAGCATACAACTACTGAACCAGATTTCGACAGTACAGGGAGGGGCAGAAAAAGCTATATGATTTCAAATCCCTTTTTCTCAGAAGAGGGAACAGGTAGAGTAGTGGGGTAAAAACCGTTAGAAAGCCGGTTTTATGCCATTTGTCATTAGTCAACATGCCTTGGTCTGGTGAACATCGTGCTTTTGTTATTGAGCGGTTTATCGAAAACGGCGGTTCGATAATTGCTACACAACGTGCTTTTCGAATTCATTTCGGACTCGGGCGTCATGATCCTGTTTCACATCAAGCTACGATTAAAGTGTAGGTGTCAAATTTTCGACAGACGAGTTCAGCATTGAAAAAGAAGTCGCCTGGACGTCCCAGGGCAGCAACAGGACCTGAAAACGTGGCCAATGTGAGAGCCGCGATTGAACGTTCCCCGCGTCGTTCGGCACGAAAACATTCGCTCGCTTTGGAGATTTCCAACCGCAGTATTCGGCGAATTTTGCACCGGGACCTCAAAATGGTTGTTACACAGGAATTAATTAAAAGGGATTTTGAAACCCGTATGAACCTGTGTCGCGATCTCCGAGAACTCCCAATAGACGATGTTGTGCTCTTCTCGGACGAAGCCCATTTTCACCTTTGTGGCGCCGTAAACAGGCAGAATTTTCGATATTGGACTGACGAAAATCCTCGGGAAATCGATCAGAAACCCCTCCATAGCCCAAAAGTGACTGTGTGGTGTGCTCTTTCCCGCCTAGGCGTCTGGGGGTCTTACTTTTTTGAAGAGAATGGGCAAACCGTAACGGTCAACAGCGAGCGCTATTGATTCATGCTGGAAAATTTTCTTCAACCCAAAATGGAAGAAAATGGCGTGGAAAATGTGTGGTTTCAACAGGATGGTGCAACCGCTCACACATCGCGACGATCAATGGACATTCTCAGAGAAATGTTTCCCGGATGGCTCATTTCTCTGAGAGGTGATATTGGCTGGCCGCCGCGCTCATCGGATCTCACTCCATGTGACTTCTTCCTTTGGGGTTACCTCAAATCGAAGGTATTCCAGCATCGACCAAGGACCCTTCTTGCTTTACGAAGGGAAATTGCTCGGGCAATTGAAGAAATTCCTGTGGAAATGACGGTGAAAGTCATGGAAAGCTACCGCGAGCGCCTAAATCAGTGTATCCGCTCCCAAGGACGACATTTAAGTAATGTGCTTTTCAAAACTTAAATTTAAAAATGGCATAAAATTTGCGATATGTTAATAAAAATTTTTTTTGTCAAGTTGAGTGGTTGTAATTTTATAACGTTTTGAAATCGGAAAGGTTTTTCTGCCCCACCCTGTATCTCGCACCGCCTACGAATTTATCTAGGACCGCTACTGACTATAAAACATTTGTAGAATCAGTGAATGTTTGTTAAAGAATTTGTGGAGCCAGGATAAAACTAATGTTAATCCTGACAGAGGTTACTTGTGTGCATAATAATTATTTGTAAACGCTTTGAAAAATGTATTGTTTAGATTTTGTTTTCATTCAAACTAGTGTAGCATTGAATGGAATCAATTAATTTTTGCCATTAACACGTAACAATAAGCGACATCGACGGGCGCCCGAGCAATAACAGTATATCATTCATAAAATATCAATTAAGCGATTGGTATTAATTGCTTTGAATGCGACCATTTCCGGTTGGCATGTACTATAAATCCGGAATCCGCAGAGATCCATACAAAACACACGCGCGTATGAATATCATCCACCCTCATAATCGCAATCCGCGCGGTGCACACCATCACACAATACATCAATAAGTTTAAGTAAAGTGGAAACGGAATCAGAGGGAGAGGCGGCTTTGGCGGCGGCGGCGTCAGCGGCGTCATCTGCAGACTTTGATTAATTATGCGTCAGGATAATGAGCCTCGTTAAAGTTACATTATCGCGCCTTTAATTAATGCTGTGCTGTTCTCGGTGCGGCAAACTATGGAAAAAAAAGTCGCCGTGGAGGCCGAGCGATCGGTAAGTCGGTTTTGATGAGGCGCCATCTCTGCCGGCATCCCACATCATTAGCTGCCAGATTTTTGGTGGAGGTTTTTTGCGGTGTACCTAAGCGCAAACATTTCGGAGAGGAATTTAAATCGCTCTTCTGTGGCTAAACGAAACAAAAAAAAACGATTACAAGAACAACTTCTAGATGATATAATTAACGAAAAAATATTAAAACTTTAATAACTCGAGATTTCACCTTGTGCTTAACCTGGGAGTGGAAAACACTCGTTTAAAGCTTTAAATTGATCCTATTTTATAAAAACAATGAATGTCTGAAAATGTACAGCAGATACTGGAGATATGAATACTTAAATAAAATACTTCCTTTAGCGTTAGATCCAATTCACTGAATAGTGTTCACATATCGGTTTAATATAGTAAGAAATGTTCAGTATTCCTTAGCACTGGGTCGGGACCACACTGAAGAGGACCTTGAAGTCCGAAACGCGTCTGTGGGTGTCCGGTGCCGGAATACTGAACTCAAATACAATTTTAAAAACTTCCTGTTTGGATTCGTTGATCTTAGTTCTCACCAGTAACTAACCAGTAGACTAAACAGTATACCTTGCCAGTATGTTATTTTATGTTATGGGGTCGGTGGGTCGTATGGCTTCTGGGCCTTTCGAAGTTACCTCGACCTAAAAGATCTTTTGTAACTATCCCTGACCTACTTGAGTCCCTCAATGTCTAGACTTCTTATGAAGTCTACTATAACTTGAGGGTTAATGTGTACCAATTCCTCGGTGTTTAAAGTGGCCGATGACAGGTAGTTCCCTCTTTGAAGGGACAAGGCAGAGCATTCACAAAGTAGGTGCTCTGCTGTTTCTTGTACCTCGTTGCAGAACCTGCAGTTGGCATCAGTTGTCTGACCCATCTTGGTGAGGTGGTACTTCAGAGGACAGTGTCCAATTAGAAGGCCGGTTATGAGCCTTAGGTTGCCCTTGCTTAACCTGAGAAACTGTCCGGCTCTTACGGCAGAGAAGGCGATGAACCTTTTCGCCTGCCGCAGACCAGGTGTGTTTCTCAGGTGAGCACTTTTGGCAGCATCATCCCATTCCCAGATCATCCCCTTGATGCGGACTTTAGTTATTCCACTGTAAGGTTCTGGTCCGACAAATGGAGTCTTGGACCCTTCCTTGGCAAGGTTGTCGGCAATTTCATTGCCTTTGATCCCTGCGTGTCCCGGAACCCAGACCAGTTTGACTCTGTTGTTCCTAGCCAGCTGCTTTAGGGATAGCTTGCACTCCCAGACAGATTTAGACTTGCATGTAGGCGATTTTATTGTCATTAATGCAGCTTGACTGTCTGAGCAGATGCAAACCCTCTGTTTGTTGTATCCCCTGTCTAAACATATGTGGGCGCATATGTTTACCTTGCCAGTAACTAAACACAAAGAAATTATTAGAAAAGTTGCCATTTTTTGCAAGTTTAACAGTATACCTTATCAATAACTAAACTCGCAAATCGTGTGCGTAAATGTACCAGTTTACACCTAATTATCTAAATAATAATTTATTTTGGCACAAGAATCAAAGAAACATGTTCAATTTGAAGTTTCCAACGAGTGTTGTCCACTCCTAGGTTTAGCATGAAGTAAAATTTCGGGTTTAGAAAAGCCCCGCATAGAAAATTTTCAAGGGGCTTTTCTAAACTCGAAATTTTACTTCATGCGCCACGCGCATAAAACATTCATTCAGTCTAAAGTTCAATATACTCGTGTCGTGCACGTCTTGTGCTCGTGTCATGCTCATCTCACGTCTCGTGCTCGTGTCGTACTCGTCTCGTAATCGTCTGACAGAAGTGAAATGAAAAGTCGATAAAATTTCATAAGTATCATGCTCAACATTTAAGCAATGTTTAAAATGTTTCTATGTTCAGTGGATAGTTACTAGCTACACAGATAGTTTATAAAATCCCAGACTAAGCATGAAGTAAAATTTCGAGTTTAGAAAAGCCCCGCGTAGAAAATTTGTCGAGGGTCGCGCAGCGACCCGAGACAAATTTTCACGGGGCTTTTCTAAACTCGAAATTTTACTTCATGCGCCACGCGCATAAAACACTCATTCAGTCTGAAGTTCAATATACTCGTGTCGTGCACGTCTTGTGCTCGTGTCGTGCTCATTTCACGTTTCGTGCTCGTGTCGTACTCGTGTCGTAATCGTCTGACAGAAGTGAAATGAAAAGTCGATAAAATTTCATGAGTATCATGCTCAACATTTAAGCAATGTTCAAAATATTTCTGTGTTCAGTGGGTAGTTACCAGCTACTCAGATAGTTTATAAAATCCCAGACTAAGCATAAAGTAAAATTTTGAGTTTAGAAAAGCCCCGCGTAGAAAATTTTCACGGGGCTTTTCTAAACTCGAAATTTTACTTCATGCGCCACGCGCATAAAACACTCATTCAGTCTGAAGTTCAATATACTCGTGTCGTGCACGTCTTGTGCTCGTGTCGTGCTTGTGTCGTACTCGTCTCGTAATCGTCTGACAGATGTGAAATGAAAAGGCGATAAAATTTCATGAGTATCATGCTCAACATTTAAGCAATGTTCAAAATATTTCTGTGTTCAGTGGGTAGTTATCAGCTACTCAGATAGTTTATAAAATCCCAGACTAAGCATGAAGTAAAATTTCGAGTTTAGAAACGCCCCGCGTAGAAAATTTGTCGAGGGTCGCGCAGCGACCCGAGACAAATTTTCACGGGGCTTTTCTAAACTCGAAGTTTTACTTCATGCGCCACGCGCATAAAACACTCATTCAGTCTGAAGTTCAATATACTCGTGTCGTGCACGTCTTGTGCTCGTGTGGTGCTCATCTCACGTCTCGTGCTCGTGTCGTACTCGTCTCGTAATTGTCTGACAGAAGTGAAGTGAAAAGTCGATAAAATTTCATGAGGATCATGCTTAACATTTAAGCAATGTTCAAAATATTTCTGTGTTCAGTGGGTAGTTACCAGCTACTCAGATAGTTTATAAAATCCCAGACTAAGCATGAAGTAAAATTTCGAGTTTAGAAAAGCCCCGCGTAGAAAATTTGTCGAGGGTCGCGCAGCGACCCGAGACAAATTTTCACGGGGCTTTTCTAAACTCGAAATTTTACTTCATGCGCCACGCGTATTAAACACTGATTTTAAGTGAAATTAAAAAAATAATGGTTAATATATATATTTCACAAGGTATACTCCTAAACTTGTATAAAATGGCATTTTTTTAGAGTTTATAAAGATTTTATTTATATAAAATTCCAGCTTTTGTAACAATTTCTTTGTTAATCAAGTTATTCTATGACTATTTATAGTTATTAGCTATGAGTAATCATATGTACTGATTCCGTCATACGAATAAATACAATATTAACCAAAAGAAGAAAAACATCGCGATACAAAGATAGCTCTTTGGATAACACAATACATATTATAATTAATTTTGTGCGGACAAAGGGTATCTACGTGTTGTTGGGGCGTTTCCGAAAAGGGAAACACCGCCTGTGAAAAGTTCTTGCCGGGGTTTATTCCCTAATGTCTTTTTTACCCGCGCGCCGGGCCATTTAAATCAATTAACAGGATCCAGCCCTAGTCCGAAACATTAACTCGCTCCTCTCACGAACCCACCTCCTAAAATCCTCCCACTGATAACACTGATAACGTATCGAGTCTGTTGAAACTTTGGATAACTTTTTTTTTCTACTAGTTTAAGCAACTTTAATTAAATAACAGCCTTTTTTTGCTAATTTATACCGTGCGATCATTTAAATTATGATTTTTTTTTGTGCGGTTGCACAGAATGCTAATTGAAGGATGGAATAAATTTGAGGTTATGGTAAACTATGTGTTGACAGTCAATAGTGCCAATCTAATTTAATTTGAGTTTTAAATTATTTAAATTTTTATCTTTTTGAAAATGGCATTAAGCCGAAACTAGTTGAAATAAAATATTTTTAGTAAAACAAACCAAGTGAATTCAATTAAACACCTATATTTAAATTAGATTGACACTACTGACTGTTAACACATAGTTTACCATAACCTCAAATTTATTCCATCATTCAATAAGCATTCTAGGCAACCGCACAAAAAATGTCGCAAACTACTTGTTGTAAACAATCGCACGATATATACATATATATGTATACTTAAAAGAAAAATTCGCTGTATAATTATGCGCACCGCAGCGAGGTTAGAGTGGTTATTATCCAGGAATCATTAATAATTTCGATCAAACCTAACACACAAATTCCATTAGAAATCCGAGCCAACGGCATCAGCAGCTATCCGGAGAAGAGTCAATATTGCGGATGTTGGCCAACTTTTCAAACTATTCCTTCGAAGGATGCTAACCCCTCCTCATCCTCCGTTCAACCCCTCCTCATCCGCATTGTAACTCCGAGGGCGCTTAAAATTCTGAGGACCGATCCCGGGCCGCGGGCGGCGAGCCGTGGCCCGCGGCCCTTTATTAAATCCCTACCTCACCTCCCTCTCCCCGCAGACTAATTTCGGATCTGCAATGCTAACACAAACGGAATTTGAATACTTGCGTAAATATCAGATGTATCACCAGCGTTGCCAAACACAGCGGGACGATTTTACTTATATCAATTTTATTACACTAATGGTCCTTCTGTTTGTATTAATTTCATCATATTAACTTAAGCTTTCAGTATTTGTCTCTACACTCAAAACTAATGTTTAGATTTCACGAAATTCATTCGCTTACGATTACATTCAAACATCTCTTGCTTATTTATCAAAGTTGTTATAATATATAAAAATACGAAAATGATTTTTTGTGTAAAATGCAAACAATGTGTCTTAATTAATAAAACAAGTTAAGACAATAAATATCTATTGAAACGACTACCTCCCGTGCAAATCCGGATTCAAAGTTGTATTATATTAAGTGGATTTTAGACTTGTATACTGTTCCCTATAAACTTAAATTTTAAATATCTAAATTGGAAAGGTCATTGCGTGGAATTAAATTGCAAACTAAACTCGTTGTGTTTCGCTATGAGAGTACTTAAACCATTGGTTAACTTTAAAGCATTTTATATGGTTTATAAATCCAACATTGAGTCAATTATGAGGTATGGTATTATTTTTTATGGAAATAGTACCATGGCGAATAATTTATTTATTACGCAGAAACGTGCTGTTCTAATATTATTGGGATTGAAATACAATGAAACCTGTAAAAGCCAATTTAAAAAATTGGGTACATTAACAATACCAGGGCTATATATCTACGAAATTTTAATATATAATTTTAAATACAAGCCAACATTTCAAGCCTATATAACTAACCACAATTATAACACGAGGAATAACAATTTGTATGCTTATCCTGTACACAGGCTAACCCTCTCAGAAAAATCTCCCAAATATAACGGACTTAAATTTTATAGCATAATGCCACAATATATACAGAATATTAAAACATTGAAACGTTTTAAGCAAGAATTACTTACTTATCTGGTGGACAAAGATATCTACAATATTAATGAATTATAATAAAATAAACATCTATGTACAATTTTATAATTTCGATTCCGTTACGTTGTAGCTTAGTATTTTAGTTATCTGACGTAATTCTCTGTAATGTGCAACTTTTTTGTTTATGTGTATGTTATTTATGAATAAAGATTATATATATATATATATATATATATAACAAAGTTAATTGTCTTATTTGTGTCAAATTTTAAGGTTTTTCTAAACTCGAAATTTTACTTCCTGCGCCACGCGTATAAAACACTGATTTAAAGTGGCATTGTCTGTTAGAATTTTGGGAAAAAAATCTTGTTCCGCCCAGTTTTCTTCACAATTTTCTTGCCTTCACAATTTTCGCTCGGGGTCTAGGAATCCTGGAATAAATTCATAAATCTTCATGCAAAGTTCTTAAAAACAGATGCTTCGTATATTCCCATTTCCTTTTTTTTTTGGGATAACTAGCAATTTTTAATTCGTCGCCCCTTTAATGCCATTTCTTCAACTTTCTTAATGTTTGAATAGATCCTCTGCCTCGTTTGGACTGCTTCTTGCATTAATGAATATTACAAAGCTGCAGCCTAGTCATTTAAAATCAAGTGACTAGAGTAATTTGCTTTTGCACGTTGTCATTTAATTATAACTACATTACACATAATTCCCTTTTAGTCGATCTAGACGATCGGTCAACAGTCTTCCTGTTTTAAAGAGAATATTTTAATAATAATTCAAAAGAGATATATCAGGTATTATTTATAAAACTCCGAGCTCTGATAATAAGTAATTTGCACTGATTAATCCTTGCGAGATCCTTTTAGTTTCAATTCTAATTAAAGTTGGATGGTGGTAATCCGGGGATTGCGAAGGGCTCACAGGTCAGGATACGCATAAAGGAAAAGGGTTAACTTTGTTCCCATCGACACGATGATGGTCTTTACTGCGAAAAGCACTTTTAAGAAAATTGTTTCAGGGGCAATACTCTAACACTGCTACAAGATAAACGTAAACATTATTTAACAACAAATATCTATAGAAATTACTTAATTGATTCAATACAAAACAAAGTAAATATTCACTGACTATAGACTTATTGGAAAATACATATATGCCGGAATCGAACCTAAAACACATGCAACATATCGTTCCCTTACTTACTTTGGAAATATAACTCACAAAATTAAAAATATTTTAGCAAAACACAAATTAAATATAGCGATGAAACCATTTACAAAAATTAAAAATCATATTTTTAACCATAAGACTCAGATACCAAGTATTTACAAATCAGGAATATTTAAATTAACCTGTAATGATTGTAAGGGAGTGTATGTAGGTCAATCTGGTCGTAATTTTAAGACCAGACTCAGTGAGCATCTTTACTCTTTTCGGCATAGATTAATTGATAAGTCATCTTTCGCCAAACATTTGATTGAAAATAACCATTCTTTTGGCGAGGATGTACTTTCAGTTATTCACTTTGCCGAGAAGGGTAGAAAGATGGACCTCCTGGAGTCTTTGGAGATTCACAGAGCCCGCGCTAATCGGGAAATTCCCGTAATTAACGACCAGCTTGACCTTAAATACACCCCCCTCTTTAACGCTGTTATTAAAAAAATTGCAAATATAAATAATGTTCCTTTGTAGTTTTTGTTACTAACGGTTTGATAATGATACCTGTAGTATCGAAACTCTAGTCACCAAATAAACCAATTGGTATACAAACAAAGTGATAAACAGTGTTTTATTTAAAGTAAATATTTCCTATTATTACAACCAAGTATTGCCAAGTTAATTTATACTTGAATATTTCATGTCAAATTCAGTTTGTCGGTAAATGGCTGTAGTGAGAACCAAATTCAACGAATCCAAATTCAAAGGTAATTGAGGACATATCTTCATATCTTGATAATTTTTTGTAATATCTTTTTAAAATTTTGTGTGGACATCAAGTAAACATTGTTCTATAAATATGTGTGAAAATCTAAAAATACCCTATCAATAGTTTTTGAGTTATTTCCAATTAAACGTGAAAATTGATTAATTTTATGTGATGTGTTGAGGATATGAACACTTCCAAGATTCATACCTTAATAATTTTGTAGCATATCCTTTTAAAATTTTGGATAAATATTAAGTAAACAATGCTCTTTAAAATTGTCGACAAATCTGAAAATACCTTATTAATAGTTTTTGAGTTGTTTTTAATTAAAGGTAAAAATAGACTAATTTTATGCCATTGTTTGGAAAGATGAACATTTTAAAGAATTATATCTTGATAATTTTTTGCAATATCCTATTAAAATTTTGTGTGAATATCAAGTAAATATTATTCTATTAAAATATGTAAAAATCTAAAAATACCCTATCAATAGTTTCTGAGTTATTGCCAATTAAACGTAAAAATACATTAATATTATGTGATGTGTTGTGGAGATGATCACTTTAAAGATTGATACCTTTATAATTTTTTAGAATATCTCTTTGAAATTTTGGGTGAATATTAAGTAAACATTGCTCTTTAAAAATGTGGAAAAATCTGATAATACCCTAATAATAGTTTTTGAGTTATTTCCAATTAAACGTAAAAATAGATAAATTTTATGTGATGTGTTGAGGAGATGAACACTTTAAAGATTCATAACTTAATATTTTTTTTAGAATATCCCTTTGAAATTTTGGGTGAATATTAAGTAAACATTGCTCTTTGCAATTGTGTAAAAATCTGAAAATACCCTATTAATAGTTTTTGAGTTATTTTTGATTAAACGTACAGATAGACTAATTTTATGCAATTTTTTGAGAGATGAACCTTTTAAAGACTTATATCTTGATAATTTTTTGCAATATCCTTTTAAAATTTTGTGTTAATATCAAGTAAACATTGTTTTATTAAAATATGTAAAAATCTGAAAATACCCTATCAATATTTTCTGAGTTATTGCCAATTAATCGTAAAAATAGATTAATATTATGTGATGTGTTGAGGAGATGAACAGTTCAAAGATTGAATTTTTTAGAATATCTCTTTGAAATTTTCGGTGAATATTAGGTTAACATTGCTCTTTAAAACTGTCGAAAAATCTGAAAATACCCTATTAATAGTTTTTCAGTTATTTTTAATTAAACGTAAAAATAGACTAATTTTATGCGATTTTTTGGGAAGATGAACATATTAAAGAATTACATCTAGATAATTTTTTGCAATATCTTTTTAAAATTTTGTGTGGATTTCAAGTAAACATTGTTGTATTAAAATATGTACAAATCTGAAAATACCCTATCAATAGTTTCTGAGTTATTGCCAATTAAACGTAAAAATAGATTAATATTATGTGATGTGTTGTGGAGATGAACACTTTAAAAATTGATACCTTTATAATTTTTTAGAATATCTCTTAAACATTTTTGGTGAATATAAAGTAAACATTGCTCTTCAAAAATGTGGAAAAATCTGAAAATACCCTAATAATAGTATTTGAGTTATTTCTAATTAAACGTAATAGTAGACTAATTTTAGGCGATTTTTTAGGAAGATGAACATTTTAAAGACTTATATCTTAATCGTTTTTTGGAATAACCTTTTCAAATTTTATGTGGATATCAGGTACACATTGTTCTCTAAAAATGTGTAAAAATCTAAACATACCCTATCAATAGTTTTTGAGTTATTGCCAATTAAACGTAAAAATAGATTGTTTATGTGATGTGTTGAGAAGATAAACACTTCAAAGATTTATACCTCAATAATTTTTTAAAATATCCCTTTGAAATTTTAGGTGGATGTGAAGTAAACATTGCTCTTTGAAAATGTAGAAAAATCTGAAAACACCCTATTAATAATTTTTAAGTTATGTCTAATTTAACGTAAAAATAGACTTATTTTATGCAATTTTTTAGGAAGATTAACATTTTAAATACTCATATCTTGATCATTTTTTGGAATATCCTTTTAGAATTTTGTGGTGATATTAAGTAAACATTGTTCTATGGAAACGTGTAAAAATCTGAAAAGACCCTATCAATAGTTCAATAGTTTTTGAGTTATTTCCAATTAAACGTAAAAATAGATTAATTTTATGTGATGTATGGGAAGATGAACACTTCAAAGATTTATACCTTAATAATTTTTTGGAATATCCCTTTGAAATTTCGGGTGGATAATAAGTAAACATTGCTTTTTGAAAATATGAAAAATCTGTAAATAAACTATTAATAGTTTTTGAGTTATTTGTAATTAAACGTAAAAATAGATAATTTTATGCAATTTTTTGGGAAAATTAAAATTTTAAAGAGTCATATCTTGATAATTTTTTGGAAAATCTCTTTGAAATTTTGTGTGGATATTGAGTAAACATTGTTCTTTAAGAATGTGTAAAAATCTGAAAATACACTATCAATAGTTTTTGAGTTATTTCCAATTGAACGTTAAAATAGATTCATTTTATGCGATTTTTGTAGGTAGATGAAAATTTCAAAGATTCTGACCTAAATTTTTTTAGAATATCTCTTTGAAATTTTGGGTGAATATAAGGTAAACGTTGCTCTTTAAAAATGTGTAAAAATCTGAAAATACCCTATCAATAGTTTTTGAGTTATTTCCAATCGAACGTTAAAATAGATTAATTTTATGCGATTTTTCGGAAAGATGAACATTTGAAAGATTCCTATCTTAATTTTTTGTATATATCTATGTGAAATTTTAAGTGTATTTCCAGTAAACATTGCTTTTTAAAAATGTGCAAAAATCTGAAAATACTCTATCAATAGTTTTTGAGTAATTTCTAATTTAACGTTAAAATAGATTTATTTTATGCGATTTTTTAGGTAGATGAATATTTCAAAGATTCTGAACTTATTGTTTTTTAGAATACCTCTTTGAAATTTTAGATGGATATTAAGTAAACGTTGCTCTTTGAAAATGTTTAAGAATCTGAAAGTACCCTATCAATTGTTTTTGAGTTATTACCAATCGAAAGTTAAAATAGAATAATTTTATTCGATTTCTCGGGAAGATGAACATTTGAAAGATTCATAACTTAATTTTTTTTTAGATATCCATGTGAAATTTTTAGTGTATTATAAGTAAACATAGCTCTTTAAAAATTTGCTAATATCTGAAAATACCCTGTTAATAGTTTTTGAGTTATTTCTAATTTAACGTTAAAATAGATTAATTTTATGCGATTTTTCGGGAAGATGAACATTTCAAACATTCATATCTTGACATTTTTTTTTTGGAATATCCGTGTGAAATTTTGGTTGAATATTGAGTTAATATTGCTCATAAAAAATATGTGAAAATCTAAAAATACTGTGTTAATAGTTTTTGAGTTATTTTTAATTGAACGTAAAAATAGATAATTTTATGCGATTTTTTTGGGTTGAGAAATATTTTAAAAATTCATATCTTGATATATTTTTTATAATATCTATGTAAAATTTTACGTGAATATTAAGTAAACATTGCTCTTCTAATTCTGAATGTCAAATGAAAGTAGACGAGAAAATAACACGAATTATGGTAAACACTCATTTTTTTAAAAAGAAAAAGATTAAACTCGTTTTTTTCTTTTAGTCACAGATATCATTTAATAAAATGTATACAAATTATAATATATAAAATATACATGTGTATTATACAATATCTTTAGATATATATTAAGTATATATTTTTACATTTTATTTACAATATATTTGATTGCTGGGGTATAATTCCCTAAATTTGATGTCTTAATTTATTTCAAAACATCGTATTGATTTTTTTGTTTTGGAAAATAATCGAATAATAGTGTTATTCCAGTACAATTGCACAATAAAGTCGAAACGATGGCCTCCTGAGCCAATTCGATAAATTGACTCCGGGAGGGACAACAATAGCCGAGCAGCGCAGTATTGGAACGGCGGCAGTTTCTGAAATTACAAGCGTCTTTATCTCAAGAAAACGGGATTAATAAATTCCCGATCCGCGACCTATTCGCGATAAAGTGCAAACCTGTGCAGCCCTTTTGTAACACGAGCAAATAATAGACGCGCGCACGTCTGAAAACCGCCACACCTCAGCATACATAACCAGAACCTCGTAATTAAATTCCACACTCACGCACACATACAATTATGTCATTTTATATTATTAGTTGTACTGTATTTTTTAAATAGACTCTGTTGACTGAATAAATAAAATAAACGCATCAATAAACCAAATAAACAGAATTAAACAAGAATAATTCAAATTCCAAACTATTTGAGGTCGAGAAAATAGATTTACGCTCGAAAATCGACAATACCCGTTGGCGGATCCTGTATAATTTAATGTCTGTCGGAGTATTAGCTCGGGAAGTAATTGTTTTAATAAGTGTTTGATTTAGTCTTTGTGAGACAAATCTTTTGTAGATTGCGTAAAGAATCTCAGCACTTTTAATGTTTTGAAGTATTCTGCAACCAAATATTGGTAGTTTTATTGATACCTATTAGATTAGATTAGATATTCGTAGGGGTGGCCTCATTGGCCTGTACCACCGCGACCTTTTCAGATCTATTGTGGATCCCTATTATCCTAGACGACGTGCTCGAGCTTCGCCTCTTTGATTAGCCCTATTAACCCTGACAGTGAGCCTTGGGTGTAGCTCTCTGCGCTAGGTTTGATATCTATGCAAAAGTTATTGATTTCAAATGCACTTAATTTTTATCACGTGTAAACTGTTTAATAAAATGATAATTAATTGAATCAAGAGGGTGAAAGTTACAGTTAAATTTATGGGAGCGTTTTGATTACTTTAGTTTACTACTAGTAAATCTTATTCAGCAAGCGCGCGGGGACTGTTTAATTAGGACCGGATCAACACGCTCCATTTAATGACAATCAGATATTAATCTGAAGAAACGACTCGCGTCGCACAAAATTTAGTAATGAATATTAAGCGAGTCGGCGAGAGGCGCTAATTTTACAACCCGATGGCTCGCTAAAGGTACAGCGCCTGCACTCAATTCGAGGGGAAATTAATTGTTGTTCCGACTCGCTCAATTCGCTAATAACGTTCTTGCTAATTGGCACATCAAGTTATTACTACTCTACTACTTTCTATTTAATTTCATGAAATTGAAAGAAACTGATTATTCTCGAGATCTCAGTTAAATTTCATGAAATTGCAAGAAGTAGATAATTCTCGACTTTTATACTTTCTCAACTTATTTAAAAATAATTTAAGATCAAACATAATAATACATTATGTACTTATATTCGGTACTTGTTCAGATAAAGGGTGGTTTTTTAGCTGCTTGAGAAGTTTCGATGGTAGTTGTCTATCTATATTCAATGAGAATGTCAAACTGTATTGACATTTCTGTTCAGTAAGGTTAGGCAATTCATCATATATAATAATAATATTTATTCACGAATCAACCATTTTACAGCAACATACATGTAATATAAAAATATAGGTACAGTAATTTAAAGATAACAATAATAATAGCCATGCAAATACAATAAAGAAATGACAAAAACATATATAGTTTACATCTAGCTACAAAAAATATAACACAATAAAATCACAAACAAAATTAGAATGACATCATAAAATTGAACGAGGACTGAGTCAATATGGTAAAATTGGTATACAATTTCTAAGCATGAACATTTATTTCTTTAAATAAATAATTACGTAATTTACCCAATGTTGTGTGAAATAAATCTATTTGAACTTTGTTGCAGTTGTGAAGTAAACGCCGAGTACCAAATTGCTTTGCATAATCAGTCCTAGAAGCAGGTACGAAGAATGTATAATTAGTTCTGAGTGGTCTAGATGGTACGTGAATATAAATGTACTCTAATAAAATAGGTGCATTTATATGGCCATTTAACAGTTTATAAGCAAATATCACATCACAACAAAATCGCCTATGCTCTAGTGTGTACATGTTAAGTTTGCTCAAGACAACAGAGTGGTTATCGTCATAGCCAAATTTGTATGATATGAATTTCGTAAATCATCTTTGAACTCTTTCGATATTGTTTATGTCCATTAACGTGTAAGGATTCCAGAATATGGAACAATACTCGAGGTTTGAGCGAACCAAAGCCACGTAAAGTTTACTAAGTGTAGCTGGATTTTGAAACTCAGATGAATTTTCTTTTTAAAAATCCAAGCATTTGGAAGGCTTTTGATGTTATCATACATCGTTTAACGCCACAGCAACGCTTATAAATTGTGGAAATTTACTTTCACAAAAATAAATCTGTTCCCGAAATTCATAGAGCACTTCATCCATTTTCCGGTCAACATAATCGGCCTAGTGAGCAAGCAATCCGTGCAGTTATTGATCGTTTTCGCACTAATTTTACTCTTCTCGATTCAAAACTATCAACAAGACAAAGAAATGTGCGTACCGAAGAGAATATTGCTGCTGTAGCGCAAAGTGTTGAAGAAGGCGCCGAAATGTCGATTCGTCGCCGTTCTCAACTTGTTGACCTTTGTCCTTTGACTACGTGGTAAATTTTACGTAAGGATCTTAGATTACGTGCCTATAATATACAGCTCGTGCAACAATTAAAGCCAAATGAACATCGTTTACGTCGCATTTTTGCTCAAGCTCTTAAAAAAACACCCGTTAGTTATTATATAAAGAATATTATACAAGAAAAGTAGAGAAAATATAGTACTTTAAAGAAGATTTGTATTCAATGTCAATTTATCTAGAACCTAACAAACTTTGCACTTCTATTCCTTGGTATCTAGGGATATATTCTATGCAAGGTGTTTTTCTATTAAGTATACATACTGTTAGGTCACCACCGATCGATTTTTCTTGAAACGATAAAACTGGACTGTATTTTTTTTAATTTTGTGTGACCGCCTGGTTGCTTTCCCATGGTTAATATTTAGAGAGGACTTACCGGAACGAATTTCTTGTAATCCTTTCTACGGGTCGTGGATGGCGATGCTAAACGGCTAATTAACACTAGATATTGTCTATTAATACGAAAGAGCACTTTAACGCGAACTTGTGAGTTGGTGTTTTTTAGTTGTCACACGTTCTTCGTCGACATCTTCTCTTTAGACGTTTGGTTTAGAAAAGTGTTCAAATGTGTGTGTTTTTACTCCAAGATTAAGGATGAAGTAAAATTTCGAGTTTAGAAAAACCTGAACACATGGTCCGCGTTTCGCACTACGCGACCTAACCAAATATTCCGGCTTTTCTAAACTCGAAATTTTACTACTTACCACTTCGCATTTTAAAAATCTACAATTGTATTTTATTTTAAGAAAATGATTGAGCGCGTGTTTGCATTTCGGATATTGCACCTCTACTAAATCGATCAAATTGATGAAATTGAATAGAAAACGTGCGGCTGTTTTTGTGCAGTTCGCAAATTGAAGAGGGAAAAAAAAATAACACAGCATATTCAATAAAACTAACACATATATACCTGCGAAATATAAATAGAATATGTGTGAATAATAATTGAATCGGTTTAAAGGTAAAACTCACTAAGTTAAAATCGAAATGGAATCGAGCGGATGCTGATAAAAAAAAAATGAATGAGATGCATTCCTGCACGCACTCCGTTTATTTATTTGTGTGTGTGTGGATTTTATTTAACCTTCATTTGAGGTCAGCCAGGGACACGGTGCGTTTCGCGTCTTTAAAACTTTGGAACTTTTTTTTAGTCCTAATAATTATTACGAGTTTATGAACAGTGCGGCTTTTAATTAACTAATCAGAATTGTGTTGTTTGATCAAAAATATTTTGTGAGCAGTGGGGTTTAAATTAATTAATGGAGATTGTAATTGTAATGGAAAAACGGAAGCGCAGGTGATATGAATTTACAAGGAGACGAACAATTGCTATCGTTTTTGGAAGGATTAGTCATCTGAAGCCAGTATTTACAACCTCTAAGGTAATTATTGTCATAATGTTAAATTCCAGAATGAAATAATTTAATAATAATTAAATAATGATTTATACAATACAAAATTATACAAATGGCCACAGATCTAAGTATCTCAGCCAATTTCTATAAATCCTCAACATAAATTAAATATTTTGTTAAAATTTGAAATAAAAACACTTGGTTTGTTTCACTAACGTTTTACTTATTATTCCGACTAGTTTCGGCTTCTAGCCATTATCAAGGAATGTACAGAGAATACTTTTTTACACGATATTTATATACAAAATCAGGTAATAAGGGCGTTCATTATTGGGGAGATCCATAGCTCGTCATTGTCATTGACCACATGTTTTCCCGATTTTATTGCTTTATTTATCTCCAAGCCTTCTCTGAAATTCAGTAAATATTTTGTATTGTGGAAGCTTTTACTTCGTTATACATGTTAATTTAACAATAAAACACTTTAAACTTTGTTTTTATAACATTTATTTTAATTAAATTTAATATTTTATATCAGTAAATATCATATTTAATTTAATAATAAAACACTTTCCTTTGTTTGTATAACACTTATTTATTTTTCGTGACTGCAGTTTTGGCAACTTTAGCTTATATTTGAATTTTAATTATTGGCACTTGGTTTGTGTCGCGAATTTCTTTATTATCCAACCAGTTTCGACTTATCGTCATTCTCAAGGAATTATTCCTTGACAATGACGATAAGTCGAAACTAGTTGAATAATAAAATAAATTCGTGAAACAAACTAAATGCCTTTAATTCAAATTCAAATATTAGTTAAAATGTTTCATCAAGTGATCAATGAGAACCAAATTAAAACCTTAGCTTGCCATCATCAAACGTGTAGTGCATGCTTGATAATGGCAAGCTAAAGTTGCTGAAACTGCAATCACGAAAAATAAATAAGTGTTAGAAAAACAAAGTTTAAAGTGCTTTATTAGTAATCTAATACTGGATGATTTAAATTAAATTTAAATTAAAACAGTTGGTTTGTTTCACTTATTTATAATAAGTGAAACAAACCAAGTGTTTTAATTTAAATTTAATTTAAATCATCCAGTATTAGATTCAAAAATGTTTCACCACGGGTTAAGTGAGAAATTAATTAAAGTTTTATTATTAAATTATAAATGATATTTACTGATATAAAATATTAAATTTTAAAATAGATTAATTAATTTCTTACCTCAGAAATTTTGAAATAACAAATCAAACATAAATTATATATATGATTTACTAAACCAAACAAATAAATAAATATTAATAAACCCAGGGAATTTTTCTTTAAAATATAGGTGCATATCCCGATGTACGCTTTGTGAAATTTCAAACAATCGTTGTTTTAGAAAAGTGTTAAATTTATTTATTTATTTATTTCTTTTTTATAATCCCAACAGATTTACATCCAATTATAGGGTAATTTAACAGATAATTTTGGACTATGCGATACTTAACTTAATCAAACTAACATAAATTAACAGCAAAATTAAATATAATGTTATCCTAAAAAAAAAAAAATAGTATTAACGTTTAAGAATCGAAAATGGAAACCATAAATAGTATACGTTCACAATAGAGTTAATTTGAAGCTGATAACGACTGTTTCCACTCCCAGACTAAGCATGAAGTAAAATTTCGAGTTTAGAAAAGCCTGAAAATTTGGTTTGGTCGCGTAGCGCGAAGCGCGGAGCGACCAAACCAAATTTTCAGGCTTTTCTAAACTCGAAATTTTACTTCATGCGCCACGCGTATAAAACACTAATTTTAATTAAAGTTCAAAATACACAACTTTAGAATACCGCTTAATAAATATGTTTTGAAGTTCAACCAAAATTAGTGTTGTACACGCGTGGCGCATGAAGTAAAATTTCGAGTTTAGAAAAGCCTGAAAATTTGGTTTGGTCGCATAGCGCTTCGCGCTACGCGACCAAACCAAATTTTCAGGCTTTTCTAAACTCGAAATTTTACTTCATGCTCAGTCTGGGAGTGGAAACACTCGTTATCAGCTTCAAATTTAACACTTTTCTAAAACAACGAATGTTTGAAATTTTACAGAGCGTACATCAGAATATGCACGCACACTTGAAAGAAAAATTCTCTGTGTTTATTAATATTTAATTATTGAAAGAATTTATTGTCCCATTTGGGGATTATCGACGTTTATCGCGTGCGAGTTAAAAATGGTAAAATAAAGCAAACAGAGCAAGCCGAATGGGGTTCCTTAACGGCCTTAAAAGGCTACCTCTGTATTCACGCTGCGAACACTCCCCATGGGAAGGTTTTTAAATGAGACCGGGGAAAAAGTGCAACATGTTGCACACGAGTTTATTCCTCCTCCTAAAATTAATTACATTGCGTTTCTCTCATAAAACAAACCGATTTGTGATTATTACTTTAATATTCAAATATTGAATTTAAACATCATGATGTGTCCATTCTCTCCATTTGAATAATTAATAATTTTAATATATAAAATTACGAAAAAACTATTCGTGAACATGCAAACAGTGTCTTAATTAATAAGACAATTTAAGACGATAAATATCCATTGAAACAACTACTTCCCGTGCAAACTATAAGAAGCGTAAGCTTATTTTCTCGACTTCAAATAGTTTTGAATTTGAATTTATCTTAATTAATAATTGATTTGTGATTGGTATTGGAAGTCCAAAACAGGGGTTCTCAATCTTTTTCAGCATGCGCCTCTCCTCATAACTCCACGGAAAACAAGGATGTAACAATATTTCTACTGGTAGCATTCAACACGCTAAATTAAATCAGAGAAGAGGAGGGTCTCCGATTTAATTTAACGTGTTGAATGCTACCAGTAGAAATATTGTTACATCCTTATTTTCCACAGAAATCCTGATTAAGTTCACTATTTTTGTGATAAATCAAGGAACATTTTGGTCAAACCTGTTTGGAATTAAAGGAGCTATAATTTAAGGTAGAACAGATTTTTGAGAATTTTAAGATAAGGCCAGCACGCGCGCTGAAAGTTGGATTTTACTGGAGTTATCAACTTTCTGCTGTAAACAAAAGTGGACAAAATGAATGTAATAATTTTTTAACTAACAAAAAAATTTGCTCCAGTAGTTTCCAAACTCAAAAACTATATCTATGAATTTTTTGCGAAATTTTTAAAAATATAAAATTTCCGGTGCAAATATGCATTTTTTGTAAGGGGTAGGTTTGGAAAATATCACAGATTTTTTCAAGAATTTAAAAAATCGAAAAAAATTCATAGATACTTCAATTAGCATTATAAATCATGCGTACTACTTAATTTTGTCAGAAAAACAAATTTCTACAATATTTTTACGCTTTTGTTAAGAACAGAAAATTGCTGTTCACACAAAAGCTCAACTTTGAGCGCTTGTACTAGGCACAGTTTTTATGTGTGAAACAACTGTTTAACATAAAATTAAAGCTTATTTAATTCTTAATGGCTTGATTGTCAAATTAATTAAATCAAGTAAATATTATGTGATGTAAAGCTGGTTAAATGGTAACAGTAAAAAAATTGATAAATCCTTGCTTTTTGTTTAAATCTAGATTAGGTTTACTTTTTTTAATAAATCAAGAGATTTGATAGAGAAACCTGATAAGAATTAAAAGAGCTATAATTTAAGGTGAAACACATTTTTAAAAATTTTAAGCTAAGCTCAGCACGCGCGCTCAAAGTTGGGATTACTGCATTTATCAACTTTCTGCTGTATATAAAAGTGGACAAAATGAATGTTATAATTTTTTTACAAACAAAAAAATTAGCTCCAGCAGTTTCTAACATTAAGAAGTACATCTGTGATTTTTTGCGAAATTTTTAAAAATATAAAATTTCCGGTGTAAATATGCATTTTTTGTAAGGGGTAGGTATGGAAAATATCGCAGATTTTTTCGAGAATTTAAAAAATCTGAAAAAACTCACAGATACTTCAACTAGCATTAGGAATCATGCGTACTGCTTAATTTTGCCAGAAAAACAAATTTTTACAATTTTTTTACGCTTTTGTTAAGAACAGAAAATTGCTGTTCACACGAAAGCTAAACTTTGAGCGCTTGTACCAGGCACAGTTTTTATGTGTAAAACAACTGTTTAACATCAAATTGAAGCTTATTTAATTCTTAATGGTTTGATGTTCAAATTAATTAAATCAAGTAAATATTATGTAAAGTATAGCTGGTTGAATGCTAACAGTAAAAAAATGATAAATCCTTGCTATTTATTTAAATCTAGATTAGGTTCACTTTTTTTATTAAATCAAGAAATATTTTAGTGAAACCTGATTAGAATTAAAAGAGCTATAATTTAAGGTTAAAAACATTTTTAAAAATTTTAAGCTGAGCTCAGCACGCGCGCTCAAAGTTGGGTTTTACTGGATTTATCAACCTTCTGCTGTATATAAAAGTAGAAAAAATGAATGTTATAATTTTTTTACAAACAAAAAAAAATGCTCCAGAAGTTTCTAATATCAAGAAGTATATCTATGATTTTTTGCAAAATTTTTAAAAATATAAAATTTTTGGTGAAAATATACATTTTTTGTATTGAATGAAATATCGCAAAAATTTTCAACAATTTCAAAAATCTAATAAAATTCACAGATACTCTAACTAGCAATAGAAATCACGCATGCTACTTAATTTTGCCAGAAAAACAAAATTTTCTATTTTTTTTACGCTTTTGTTAAGAACAGAAAATTGCTGTTCACACGAAAGCTCAACTTTGAGCGCTTGTAATAAACAGAGTTTTTATGTGTGAAACACCTGTTTAACAATAAATGAAAGCTTATTTAATTTCTAATAGCTCACTTTTTAAATATATTAAATTAAGTAAATATTATGTGAAATTAAGCTGGTTGAATGTTAACAGTACAAAATTGATAAATCCTTACTTTTTATTTTAATCTGGAGTAGGTTTATTTTTTTTTTTAATGAATCAAGAAATATTTTAGTCAAACCTAATTAGAATTAAAAGAGCTATAATTGAAAGTAAAGCACATTTTTAAAAATTTTAAGCTGAGTTCAGCAGGCGCGCTCAAAGTTGGGTTTTACTGGATTTATCAACTTTTTGCTGAGTATAAAAGTGGACAAAATGATTGTTATAATTTTTTTACAAACAAAAAAATTAGCTCTAGCAGTTTCTAAAATCAAGAAGTACATCTGTGATTTTTTGCAAAATTTTTAAAATTATAAAATTTTTGGTGAAAATATGCATTTTTTTTGTAAGGGGTGTGAAAATATCGCGAAAATTTTCAACAATTTTAAAAATCTGAAAAAATTCACAGATACTTCAACTAGCATTAGAAATCACGCGTGCTACTTAATTTTGCCAGAAAAACAAATGTTCCAATTTTTTTTACGCTTTTGTTAAGAACAGAAAATTGCTGTTGACACGAAAGCTCAACTTTGAACGCTTGCAATAAACACAGTTTTTATGTGTGAAACAACTGTTTAACAATAAATTAAAGCTTATTTAGTTCTAAATAGCTCACTTTTCAAATACATTAAGTTAAGTAAATATTATGTGAAATAAAGCTGGTTGAATGCTAACAGTAAAAAATTGATAAATCCTTGCTTTTTATTTAAATCTGAATTAGGTTATTTTTTTTAATAAATCAAAAAATATTTCAGTCAAACATGATTAGAATTAAAAGAGCTATAATTTAAGGTGAAACACATTTTTGACAATTTTAAGCTGAGCTCAGCACGCGCGCTCCAAGTTGGGTTTTGCTAGAATTATCAACTTTCTGCTGTATATAAAAGTGGACACAATGTATGTTATAATTTTTTTACAAATCTATCAACTTTCTGCTGTATATAAAAGTAGACAAAATGGATGTCATAACTGTTCTACTAACAAAAAATCATAAATACATTTCTTGATGAAAGCTTAATTTTTGCTTTCATCAAGAAATGTATCTATGATTATTTGAAAAAGAAATAAATTAAAACGTGAAAATTCCGGTTAATATTTGCATTTTTTGTTAGGGGTAGGTATTGAAAATATCGCGAATTGTTTGACCAATTTAAATTTTTTTAAATAGTTTACAGATACTCTAACTAGCATTAAAAATCAATCAAGCTGCTTATTTTCCCCAGAAGAAGAAATGTTCACAGTGTTTTTTTGTCAAAAAAAACATCACTGTTTACACCAGTGATGGGGAAACTACGGCCCGCGGGCCAAGTCCGGCCCGCGGAAAGGTTTAATCCGGCCCGTTTAAGAGTGCCGTCGTGAGAATGTTGAACGCGTTCTTACTTCGTAAAGTGACGACCCGCATAAAAACTACCTACCTACGATTAAGCATTATTCTTTGGCCCGCTACGATTGTCTGGTTATTACAAATGGCCCGTCTTAAAAAAAGTTTCCCCACCACTGGTTTACACGAAAGCTCAACTTTGAGCGTATGTACTAATCACAATTTTTAAGTCTCGAAAAAATGTTTTTAACATAAATTAAAGTTCGTTAAATCCTAAATCGATTGCTGTTTGAATAATTCAAGTCATCTAAGTATTTTGCAATATAGAGCGCTTTAGAGGAAAGAAGAGGGAACAAACTAAATCAAGACGAATTTGTTTATAATCTTTATTGTGTGTTAAGAGCAAATGAAAGCTTTACACTTGTCAAGTATAATAATTCTTAATAAGTAAAGTAATTTTAATTCTAATTACAGTTTAAAAAAAAAATACAAAGTTAAACCGTTTTTTATTCATAAAAAAAGTGTATCAGGTATAGGTGTTTAATTGAATTCACTTGGTTTGTTTTACTAAAAATATTTTATTTCAACTAGTTTCGGCTTAATACCATTTTCAAGAATGATCAGGTAATTTTGATTTATACGTTTTTACGTATACAGAGAGTTTTATGTAACACCGAACATGCTTAAAACACGAATTTTTCTTTTAGGTATACATAAACATACGTTGTACATTTGCTGATGCTCGGTTTATTAAAAGAATTTAATTTGGACTTTAAACGAGTATTTTCCACTCCCAGGCTAAGCATGAAGTAAAATTTCGAGTTTAGAAAAGCCTGAAAATTTGGTTTGGTCGCGTAGCGCGAAGCGCGGAGCGGCCAAACCAAATTTTCAGGCTTTTCTAAACTCGAAATTTTACTTCATGCGCCACCGGTACAAAACGCTGATTCAATGTAAAGTTTAGCGGTGTGTTTTAAACTTCGTAATATGTCAGTGTTTTATACCGGTGGCGCATGAAGTAAAATTTCGAGTTTAGCAAAGCCTGAAAATTTGGTTTGGCCGCTCCGCGCTTCGCGCTACGCGACCAAACCAAATTTTCAGGCTTTTCTAAACTCGAAATTTTACTTCATGCTTAGTCTGGGAGTGGAACACACTCTTTCCAAATTCAACTCATTAAAAAAAAAACAACGGTTATCTAAAGATTTATGGCATATATGCTGTAATTGGGACATGTATACTTGAAAGAAAAACTCCTTGTATGTACAAGTTGAGGCAATAATTGCGATCGATTGACTATAATTTGTAATAGTCATATAGGCAACGAAATTTACACATAACTTTCAAATTAAAGAAGTCTAATTGTATTTTTTTGTATTTTTTTTATTTTGGGGTTTTACGTCATCTATTTCCGCTGCTAAGGCCAATCATGACGCCGGAGATTAGGTCTACAGCTATCCGGGAATTTTGCCGAACCCGGTGGGAGTTCCAACCCACCGGTAGGGATCTTTAACGTGCACGCAACATCCAGGCAGTACACGGGTCCTACATGCATTTAACGTCATATCCGAGAAGACGGAGTGTTGGGCATTTTTATCCTAACCTATATAAATGCAGACAACTTGTTAGGCCGGTATTTGAACCCCGGTCCGTGGCGTGGCAGTACAACACTCTGACCACTACACCACCAAGCTGCCCTATTTCTAATTGTATTGAATTAAAATGTTCGGTGTTAACTAAAACTCTCTGTATAATAAATTTTAATAAAAAAATTATTTGTGCGCCTCATTTCTGGTAGTAGATAGTTAGAAAAATTAATTTTAAATTCCTTTAATTACCGTAAAGAATCTCGGCACTTTCATTATTTTGAAGTATTCTACAACCAAGTATTGGCAATTTTATTCATACTAATGAGTAATAATTGTTCTATTATTTACATTCAAAAAAATCTACCTAAGCTTTCTGCAAAGTCAAACGTTTGACACTTTCTGCGATTATAAAACCACTCGACCAACCAAAAAGTCTGAAAAACCCCCTCAGACATTAACACTCGAGAGACCGAAGGCGACGTTGACGATCATCCGGCCCGATATGTCTCTAATCAGGAAGGCTTTGTTGCACTCTGGGATCAAAGCTCATTGTAACCCGATGTGGTGTTGGCCACCCCCCGTTTCACACTCACGCTGTTGATTCTCCGCACGTACACCCTCCAATCCCCCGGGGGGTAACCCGACTCGGACAACCCCCCTCATTCCACACTCGGCTCACACCACCACCCCCTCGAATAACACACCCTCAAGATGACGACACATCAACGCTACATCACCTCAGACAAATTGCATAACCGCCACTTTGCTCTCTCAATCTAGATTTCATTATCACCGCCCCCGGATAACGTAACGATGTTATGTCGTGTTTCCGCCTCCGCTTCGAGATAATTGCGTTATTTTCATACGTGCTCGTTTAAATGATGACACAAGTACATAAATTATAAATATATATTATTTTTCTACTCCTATTCTGAAATATCTTACTTATGGATCTGATTGGCACTGATTACTAAATGTAACGAGTGTCTATCCCAGTAGGTTCTCACTTCAGAAACATACGTCGTAATTAAATTCAGAACTGTATCACTACCCAATAACATATAATTAAATATAAGTATAAATGAAATTGCCAATTCTTGGTTGCAGAATACTTCAAACATTAAAAGTGCGATTCTTTTCGCAATCTACAACAAGTTAGTCTTACAAAGACTATATCAAACACTCATTGAAACAACTACTTCCCGGGCTAATACCCCGACGGACATTGAATTATACAACAAGTGTTTGCTGTTACATACAGCAACCTACTGCATGTATGTAATAGCAAACACTTGTTGTATAATTCAATGTCCGTCGAGGTATTAGCCCGGGAAGTAGTTGTTTCAATGAGTGTTTGATATAGTCTTTGTAAGACTTACTTGTTGTAGATTGCGAAAAGAATCGCACTTTTAATGTTTATATAATTAAATGTATTTGATGTTTCCAAGATTCACCGTTTCGTATGGCATAATTTAAGATATGTAAAGAATATGAATTTGTGTTCAGTATTCATTCATTTATTTCTCTAGATAATCTTGATATTTGTATTCTATAAAATAAAGCCCAGTTGTAGACGAACAATTGCTGTATACAAACGTTTGGTTTACCAGCTATTGACGATACTACTTAAGCTAATGGGCATTAGATGGCGTATACGCTGTCGAAACATACAGAGATTTTTGTGTAACACCGAACATTTTCATAACGATAATTCTTTAGGTATACATAAGCACACGTTGTATATTTACCGTCGCTCGGTTTATTAAAAGATTTAACGCTTTAAACGAGTGTTTTCCACTCCCAGGCTAAGCATGAAGTAAAATTTCGAGTTTAGAAAAGCCTGAAAATTTGGTTTGGTCGCGTAGCGCGAAGCGCGGAGCGGCCAAACCAAATTTTCAGGCTTTTCTAAACTCGAAATTTTACTTCATGCGCCACCGGTACAAAACACTAATGCAATGGAAAGTTTAGCGGTGTGTTTTATACTTCGTAATATGTCAGTGTTTAATACGCGTGGCGCATGAAGTAAAATTTCGAGTTTAGAAAAGCCTGAAAATTTGTTTTGGCCGCTCCGCGCTTCGCGCTACGCGACCAAACCAAATTTTCAGGCTTTTCTAAACTCGAAATTTTACTTCATGCTTAGTCTGGGAGTGGAAAACATTCGTTCAAAGCTTCAAATCTTTTAGTAAACCGAACGTCGGCAAATATGAGTGGAACACACTCATTTCAAATTTCAAATTGAACTCTATTAAGAAAACAACGAGTATCTAAAGATTTACGGCATATACGCTGTAATTGGGACATTTATACTTAAATGAAAAACTCCCTGTATGTACAAGTTACAAGCATTAATTGCGATTGATTGGCCACAATTTTTAATGGTCATATAGGCAACCCCAATTACACATAACTTAAAAATTTAAGGTGCCAAATTGCTTTGGATGAAAATGTTCGGTGTTACATAAAAATCTCTGTATGTAAGATTTGTAGTTTGTTTTTCAAAGCAATCCCGACAGTTTTTAGACACTCGTTAGTAGAATATATGGGATTTTTGATTATGTGGTTGTTTATGCCATCAGCCACACACTTGAATACATTTAAGTTCTTTTAAAATAACTTGGATCTGAATTTAATTCAGCCTTCTATAGTGTTCATGAGTGCCTAACATATGACTTTCAGCACCTCTGTGACACATAGTCACATATTGATTTTAATGTGTTTGTAATTGTATATACTTTATATTTTTTATAATTTTGATATTTTAATATTTTTATTATTATGACGATTTTAATATGTTTGTACTTGCGTATATTTTATTTTTTAATGTCTTTATTATTATTTATTCAAACTGTAATCACATTTTGTTTTAATTACTAATTTATATTTCTTAATATTACTGTATGTTTAATCACCACTAATTATACTCACTGACTTATGTACACCGATGTAATACATGAATAAACTTTACTATTACTATTACTATAATTTTAATAAGCGTAGATAAAACTGAAAAATTGTTTACAACGCAAAGCGCATCCCATTTAGCCCTTTGATCCATCCCATATCAAACTACAAAAATTGGGAACGATCCTTTCAGAAAACAGGTCGCGCTCCGCGCCGCGGCGGAAATAGCTTATCCTGCAGTACGTGCCCTTCGCCCCCCTTAATATCACCACCCCCCTTATTAAATTGCCGCTGTCACTTTATATATTTGGCAGAGCTGCAAGCGCGGAACTTTACACACACACACACACACACACATACCTGTAGGTGTGATAAATCGCGCAGGAAGGGCCGATTGAAAGCTGAAACCGGCGGCGTGCAACCTGCATACCAAGAGATCGAGAAAAAAAAAACGGACTTGTTTAGTTCAGTTCGAAGGACTAGGACGCGCGCCCTTTTTCCCTGAGACGTTGACGTTTTATTTTAAATGGGATCGTGCGCTCGATGCTGAAAGGGCCTCGGCCCCGATTTCCCTTCGACTCTCGACAGATTTAACAGATTAACGGTTTTTGCGGGCATCAATTTGCCCCCGTTTAACGTCAAAAGACAAATCGTCAAACATCGAAGGCAAATATTATATCACCGCTTTGGTGATCGATGGGCTCTGCTCGGGACCACGCGAAGTATGCATTAGGCCTGACTTATAAAATATATATCTTAAACATCAACCATTTATTCTACGTATGAAATATTAACAACAGTGAAAAATACAAATATTTATTGTTGACAGGCTTCTTTCGATTGATTAAATAAGAATGCAAAGTGCTTACTTAACTCGTTTTCCTCCAATTTACGACAGCTTTTTAGGTTCAAAACAAATTAGAGCATCGCTACTTAACAACATCAATAATATATACATGAAAGCTAATCCGTATACAAAGGAGTCAATATATTCGCATAAAGATCAGAGCTGGGACGAATCCTTGTAAAAAGGATTCGAATCACGAATCCAAATCACCTAATATGATTCGAATCACGAATACTCGAATAAAGGATTCGTAAGAGATAAATATGATTCGAATCAAAGATTCGAATCCTGTTTTTCGAATCACGAATACAAATCCTTTAAGAATAAATTTAATTTTATTATTTTTTTGCAACCATTAATATTTATATATATAATATATAATATATATAAAGAACTGTTAACGATACCAGTTCTTTTAAGAAAAATATTCAAAACCTAATTATTTATATATCGTTAACTTGCTTCTCATTGATCACTTGGTAAAACATTTCTATTAATATATAGGTATTTGATCGAAATTCACTTGGTTTGTTTTACTAATAATACTTATTAGTAAAACAATCCAATCAAATACCTATACACTAATTATTTAGTATTAACACTGAACATCGTTGATAACAGACTAAATATCTGATTCCCTGTTACTCTGATTAAAGATGTATTTGTCTGTTTTTGAACTTCACTTCAAATCAGTGTTTAGTATGCGTGGCGCATGAAGTAAAATTTCGAGTTTAGAAAAGCCCGAAAATTTGTCTCGGGTCGCTGCGCGACCCTCGACAAATTTTCACGGGGCTTTTCTAAACTCGAAATTTTACTTCATGCTTAGCCTGGGAGTGGAATCACCCGTTCGAAACTTCAAATTGATCTCTATTATGAAATCGACTAATGCTTAAAAATTACGTAAATAAAAAATTCACTGAATATCATTATAACCGGGAAAGTCAGAGAATAGTCATGGAATTATATTCAAATTGACCAAAACACTAACAAAAAAGCCATATGATATTATTAAATATGTCAAAATCAGCAGGTAAATTACAAAAAACGTAAAAGTTTATAAAATTAACTTAAATATTAACAAAAACAATGAAAACAATTTAACAAAATGGGGGTTTCCCACAGAAGTTAAAACGTCAAGGAATAAAATCTTGAATCAGAGAAATACCTCAAAAATTTAACATTTCAGATTGTTGGTAGCTAGCCACAATCTGAAATGTTAAATTTTTGAGGTATTTCTCTGATTCAAGATGTCAGTTTTAATTTTTAATTTTGAAAACTAGATTATTATCTTTAAAAACATTTTCAGTCATTTAATGTTCTTATCAAAGCATTCAGTATGAAGTTTCGAACGAGCGTTTCCACTCCCAGACTAAGCATGAAGTAAAATTTCGAGTTTAGAAAAGCCCCGTGAAAATTTGTCGAGGGTCGCGCAGCGACCCGAGACAAATTTTCTGGGCTTTTCTAAACTCGAAATTTTACTTCATGCGCCACGCGTATAAAACACTGATTTAACGAGAAATTTAAAAACACACAAAAGACATTTTTCAAGTTAATTCTCACAATTAATACGAATTATTTTTGACGATTCAAAACCTTTTGTAAGTATTCAAATCCTTTTATAAATATTCGAATCCTTTTATAAGGATTAGAATCACCCACATTTGGATTCGAATACGAATCTTTTTAAGAAAATGTAACGAATCCGGATCACGAATCCAGTTGAACTAAAGTATTCGAATGCCTCTTTTGAATCCTCTAAAAGGATTCGAATCCAGTATTCGAATCCTGAATGATTCGAATCCTGCCCAGCTCTGATAAAGATTTACTTCATGCTTAGTTTGGGAATGGACAACACTCGTCGAATACTTTAAATTGAATAATTTTCAAAAACAACAAATGCCTGAAAAATGATAGTAGAAAAGATGATGCCTTACATATTAATACGTTCATAATTGAATTCAAGTCACTTGGTTTAATAAGAATTAAATCTAAATATAGTTCCTTAATTAAACACAGTTATATTCCTTTCTTTACTTTTATTTTTCTTGCTAGATGTACATTTCGGATACTAAGTACGCATTATCAATAGCTAACTGAATATATATATATATATATATTCAGTTAGCTATTAATAATGGCTACTTAGTACCCGAAATGTATATCTAGCAAGAAAAATAAAAGTGAAGAAAGGAATATAACTGTGTTTAATTAAGTGACTTAACACCTTCACGTAACTCATACAACTACATTAACTAAATATAGTTGATAAATAGAATGCAAATAATTAAGACAATGCAAATGTATTAGGTATGACTAAAATATTCTTTGATTTATTAAAAAAAACTTAATCCCGATTTAAGTGAAAAACAAGGATTTATGTATTTTTTTACTGTTAGCATTCAACCAGCATTAATTCACATAATATTTACTTGATTTAATTTATTTGAAAAGTAAGCTTTTAAAAATTAAATAAGCTTTATTTATTTGAACAGTTGTTTCACACATAAAAACTGTGTTTATTACAAGCGCTCAAAGTTGAACTTTTGTGTGAACAGCAATTTTCTGTTCTTAACAAAAGCGTAAAAAAAAACAGGAAAATCTGTTTTTCCGGCAAAATTAAGTAGCACACTTGATTTCTAATGCTAGTTAAAGTATCTGTGAATTTTTTTAGAGTTTTAAAATTCTTGAAAATTTCCGCGATATTTTCCCTTACAAAAAATGCATATTTTCACCAAAAATTTTATATTTTTAAAAATTCTAAAAAAAATAATAGATGTATTTCTTGATATTAGAAACTTCTGGAGCTAATTTTTTTGTTTATGAAAAAATTATAACATTCATTTTGTCACTTTTATATACAGCAGAAGGTTGATAAATCCAGTAAAACCCAACTTTGAGCGCGCGTACTGAGCTCAGCTTAAAATTTTTAAAAATGTGTTTCACCTTAAATTATAGCTCTTTTAATTCTAATCAGGCTTAACTTAAATATTTTTTGATTTATTTTAAAAAAGTAAGCCTAATCAAAATTTAAATAAAAAGCAAGGATTTATCAATTTTTTTACTGTTAGCATTCAACCAGCTTTATTTCTCACAATATTCACTTGATATAATTTATTTGAAAAGCGAGCCATTTAGAATTAAATAAGCTTCAATTTGATGTTAAACAGTTGTTTTACACATAAAAACTGTGTTTAGTACAAGCGCCCAAAGTTGAGCTTTTGTGTGAACAGCAATTTTCTGTTCTTAACAAAAGCGTAAAAAAAAATAGGTAAATTTGTTTTTCTGGCAAAATTAAGTAGCACGCGTGATTTTTATTGCTAATTGGAGTATCTGTGATTTTTTTTAGATTTTTAAAATTGTTGAAAATTTCCGCGATATTTTTTTTTTTTTACAAAAAATGCATATTTTCACCAACAATTTTATATTTTTAAAAATTTTGCGAAAAATCATAGATGTACTTCTTGATGTTAAAAACTGCTTAAGCTAAGTTTTTCGTTTGTGAAAAAATTATAACATGCATTTTGTCCACTTTTATATACAGCAGAAAGTTGATAAATCTAGCAAAACCCAACTTTGAGCGCGCAAGCTGAGCTCAGCTAAACATTTTTTGAATCGTCTCTTACCTTAAATTATAGCTCTTGGAATTCCAATCAGGTTTACCTAAAATATTTCTTGATTTATTAAAAAAAAGTAAACCTAATAAAAATTTAAATAGAAAACAAGGATTTATGTATTTTTTACTGTTAGCATTCAACCAGCTCTAATTCACATAATATTTACTTGATTTAATTTATTTGAAAAGTAAACTATTAGGAATTAAACAAGCTTCAATTTAATGTTAAACAGTTGTTTCACACATAAAAACTGTGTTTATTACAAGCGCTCAAAGTTGAGCTTTCGTGTGAATAGCAATTTTCTGTTCTTAACAAAAGCGTAAACAAAATAGGAAAATTTGTTTTTCTGGCAAAATTAAGTAGCACACGTGATTTTTAATGCTAGTTGGAGTATCTGTGATTTTTTTTAAATTTTTAAAATTGTTGAAAATTTCCGCTATATTTTCCGTACCCACCCCTTACAAAAAATGTATATTTTTACCAAACATTTTATAATTTTAAAAGTTTTGCAAAAAATCACAGATGTACTTTATGATGTTAGAAACTGATCGAGCAAATTTTTTCGTTTGTAAAAAAATTATAACATACATTGTGTGGACACTTCTATACTCAACAGAAAGTTGATAAATCCAGTAAAACCAAACTTCGAGCGCGCGTGCTGAGCTCCGCTTAAAATTTTCAAAAATGGTTTTATTCTTAAATTATAGCTCTTTTAATTCTAATCAGGTTTGACTAAAATATTTCTTGATTTATTAAAGAATAATAAACCTAATCTAGATTTAAATAAAAAGTTAGGATTTATCATTTTTTTACTGTTAGCATTCAACCAGCTTTCTTGCAGCTAATATTTATTTGATTTAATTTATTTAAACAGTTAGTAATTTAGAATAAAAAAAGCTTACATTATATGTGAAACAGTTGTTTTTCACTTAAATCTGTGTTAAGTACAAGCGCTCAAAGTTGAGCTTTTGTGTAAACAGCAATTTTCTGTTCGTAACAAAAGCGTAAGAAAAATAGGAGAATCTGTATTTCATGCAAAATTAAGTAGCACACTTGATTTCTAATGCTAGCTAAAGTATCTCTGAATTTTTTAGATTTTTAAAATTGTTGAAAATTTTCGCGATATTTTCCATACCTACCCCTTACAAAAAATGCATGTTTTCACCAAAAATATTATATTTTTAAAAATTTTGCAAAAAATTATAGATGTACTTCTTGATATTAGAAACTGCTGGAGCTAATTTTTTTGTTTGTAAAAAAATTATAACATTCATTTTGTCACTTTTATATACAGCAGAAGGTTGATAAATCCAGTCAAACCCAACTTTAAGCGCGCGTACTGAGCTCAGCTTAAAATTTTTTAAAATGTGTTTTACCTTAAATTATAGCTCTTTTAATTTCAATCAGGCTTAACTAAAATATTTATTGATTTATTAAAAATAGGTAAGTAAAATTTAAATTAAAGCAAGGATTTATCAATTTTTTTACTGTTAGCATTCAACCAGCTTTATTTCTCACAATATTTACTTGATTTAATTTATTTGAAAAGCGAGCCATAAGGAATTAAATGAGCTTTAATTTGATGTTAAAGAGTTGTTTTTCACATAAAAACTATGTTTAGTACAAGCGCTCAAAGTTGAGCTTTTGTGTGAACAGCAATTTTCTGTTTTTAACAAAAGCGTAAAAAAAAGGAAAATCTGTTTTTTTTTTTGAAAAAATTAAGTAGCACACTTGATTTCTAATGCTAGTTGGAGTATCTGTGAATTTTTTTAGGTTTTTAAAATTCTTGAAAATTTCCGCGATATTTTCCCTTACCAAAAATTTCATATTTTGAAAAATTTTGAAAAAAATTATAGATGTACTTCTTGATATTAGAAACTGCTAGAGCTAATTTTTTTGTTTGTAAAAAAATTATAACATTCATTTTGTCACTTTTATATACAGCAGAAGGTTGATAAATCCAGTAAAACCCAACTTTGAGCGCGCGTACTGAGCTTAGCTTAAAATTTTAAAAAATGTGTTTCACCTTAAATTATAGCTTTTTTAATTCTAATTAGGTTTGGCTATCATAGTTCTTGATTTATGAAAAAAGTAAACCTAGTTTAGATTTAAATAAAAAACAAGAATTTAGCAATTTTTTACTGTTAGCATTCAACCAGCTTTATTTCACATAATATTTACTTGATTTAATTATCTTGATAAGCGAGCCATTTAGAATTAAATGAGCTTTAATTTGATGTTAAACAGTTATTTTACACATAAAAACTGTGTTTAGTACAAGCGCTCAAAGTTGAGCTTTTGTGCGAACAGCAATTTTCGGTTCTTAACAAAAGCGTAAAAAAATAGGAAAATCTGTTTTTCCGGCAAAATTAAGTAGCACACTTGATTTCTAATGCTAGTTGAAGTATCTGTGAAATTTTTTAGATTTTTAAAATTCTTGAACATTTCAGATTCCTGACTTACGCCCTTTTAATATAACCTCATTCAAATCTTAAGGATAGTTTTATGTATGGCAGGAAGAATAATTTTTTTTTATAAAAATATATGGTTTAATAGTTGAGGCTGTTACTTGGTGAAATTCCATATCAACACTTCTAGTAAATAACACACTTGGTTAAGATTTCACTGTTTATTGATTGACACTGCAACAATTGTTTCGCCACACAGTGGCTTCATCAGGCAGATGAATAATGATTGTTCATCGGCCTGATAAAGCCACTGTGTGGCGAAATAATTGTTGCAGTGTCAATCAATAAACAGTGAAATCTTAACCAAGTGTGTTATTTACTAAAAGTGTTAAAAATATATGGGATTGATGTTCCACGTACAAGTGAAGTTTCAGCACACTGAAATACTGTAAAGTTCAAATTACACTGCTTTAGAAGGATATTTGTAATTTTAAAACATTTGAGTATTTTATACGCGTGGCGCGTGAAGTAAAACTTCGAGTTATTTAGTCTCGCTGAAAAAATTATAATATTAACCGCGTTCGCTATTCTTTTCCCCTTAAATAAATTATCAAATTCTATAACCTTTATGTATATTAGGGAATACCCATGAAAACTTCGCGCGGGATTTCGTGAATTTCGCATGGATAACATAATTTAAAGTTTAATCCGGTGAAAATATGCCGGTTTTTGTTTTTTAGGCCGTCCAGAAATTTAACGTATTCCGTCGCCCATGAGGATTGGGGTGGAGTTTTAATTTAGTTGTTTGTTCACCCTGCCCACGGTGTAACAATTACATTACAATTTTAATTACTGTAAAATTACTCAAATGGGTAATATGGACATATTAATTACTTCTACAACATATGATATTTTTATTATTTAAAAGTAATACGCTTGCGTTCAAACGAGTAACATATTATTTTAATTAAATTTACGACTTTAGAAGTTGATCTCGCTTCAATAAAATATTACAAATGATTATTTCGTGAAACCAAATCTTTAAAATTCAAGCAGGTAAGAAATTTGCTTTCGGTATTTTTCTCTTAATTATATTTTAATTATATATTATTTATATATATATATATATTATTTATATATATATATATATATATATATATATATATATATTCGTGATTCGGATATATCGGGGTCATTTTTCAGGTTTATTTTTTTTTAAAGATGTTAATTTTAACAATTGACTGCGTACCGCCCTGAATAGGTAAAACGTTCCGGCGTCATTATTGAATTATATAGTATGTCTTGGTATGTAGGTGGCTACTGCACATATGTATATATATATATATATATATATATATATATATATATATATATATATATATATATATATATATATCGTGCTAGGTATAGCCAAAAGCTATATATATATAGTATATATAGTATATATATTATATATAGTATATATAGTATATATAGTAAATAACATATATATATATATATATATATATATATACAGAGAGTTTTATGTAACACCGAACATTTTCATAACAAGAATATTTATTTTAAGAATACATATGCATTTCGTTGTACATTTTCTGACGCGCGGTTTATTAAGAAAATTCAATTGGAACTTTAAACGAGTGTTTTCTACTCCCAGGCTAAGCATGAAGTAAAATTTCGAGTTTAGAAAAGCCTGAAAATTTGGTTTGGTCGCGTAGCGCGAAGCGCGGAGCGGCCAAACCAAATTTTCAGGCTTTTCTAAACTCGAAATTTTACTTCATGCGCCACCGGTACAAAACACTGACACACGAAGCTTAAAACACAGTGCTAAACTTTACATTGAATCAGTGTTTTGTACCGGTGGCGCATGAAGTAAAATTTCGAGTTTAGAAAAGCCTGAAAATTTGGTTTGGTCGCGTAGCGTAGCTTAGTCTGGGAGTGGAAAACACTTCTTTTAAGTTTCAAATTGAACTCTTTTGAAAATACAACGATTATCTAAAGATTTACTTCAAATACGCTGTTATTGGGACTTGGAAGAAAGACTTCCTGTATGTACAAGTTAAGACAATTATTGCAATTGATTAGCTACAATTTGTAATGGTCATAGTTTGGCGAAATAATTGTAGCGATTATATATTTGAAAGTGTTTAAATTGTTTTATTTATATAAAAGTATCAAATTGTATTGATTGAAAATGTTCGGTGTTACATGAAACTCTCTATATGTGCTTAGCTATTTTAAAAAAGGCTAATGGCAGCTAATTAAAGTAATCTCATGAATGAAATCTGTTATGTAAACAGGAAATTTTCTCGTTAAACATTAATTAAGTATTCAATTCGGCCAGGAAATTCCGAATACAAATGAAGCCAACTATTTCGCAATTTGTCGGGATGATTGTTCCATAAGCGAAGGGATGGATTTTATTAAAGACTCGCATCGCTAAATTTCCAACCTAGGGGAGGGGAGCGCGTTAAAATATTCAAATTGGAGGTCGAGAACGGAGCCTACTTGACCCTTCCTATATGTAAATCTAATAACAACAACATAATTCAATGTTGCGCTATTACCCTCACCCTTGCGCGCCAGGGAAAAGAAAATCACGCGCGAATGGGAAAATGAGGCGAAAGAAAAAAATAGTAGAGTGAGCATCAATTAGAGCCTGGAAGTTTTAAAGCCTTCTTGAAGGCTAATCAATTTCCGTTCGGAGGGAATATTGGAAAGCTGAGAAATGCGACTTTGGAACTGCGGAATAAACGATCGGGGCCTTTTAGAGAGGTAGCAAACATTAATGGGCGTCAAGTTTCAACTTTGCCAGACTCCAGCCATGTGATATTGACTGCTAATGGTTTTGCGTTAACTAATCACACTAATTTCACTAGCATTTTAACACTAATTCAATATTTAAGAAAATTGATGAATGTGTTTATACAGGAAACGTTTCTTTTAAATATACTATTGGTTTTGCGTTAACTTTGTGGTTTTCAGGAAAAACCAGTCAAGTCGATTTTACATGATTTCGAGTAATTTGAGTTTAATGATTCACAGGTCAACTTCATAATTATATAATAATAATATATCTTTATTGTGCTAATAGCTAATATTGCTTTACACTTGTCAAATTACAAATATTCTTAAAAACTATACAGGTACATTACTATTTAATAGATTACACATCGTTAAAGTTTACATTGTTAAAATTTACATAGACATGCCATAGATATAAATGTAGATCACTTGACTGTAGGTACTCATCCCAATTATAGTAAGCCTGTTTAATGAAGAAATCTTTTATCTTCGCTCGAAAGCGCGACGAAGATAACATGCGAGTTGAAGTTGGCAGTATATTATAATAATTAATTGCATAATACCTGGTACCTGTTTGGGAGGTGTTTAGTCGGAGTGCATTAGTGACATAGTTGTTTCTATGCCTGGTTGGATAATTATGGCAGTTTGAATGAGTTTTTTATTGGCTTTTTTTTTTGTTTGTTTTATTGGCCTTGGTAACTATGACCATTAGCCATCAATCGATATTTTATTGTTTTTAACTAATTCTATATCGAAATTACATCTAGGACGCCACAACACATGCACACTACAACCATGGACCCGGATGGAATCATTTATTATTCATAAATGATTCCACCGGACAGGACTCGAACCCGCGACCTCTGGGTCTGTGGGCAGGGTCTCTACCCGCTCGGCCACCGAGGCCCCTGGCTTTTATTTAAGTGATATATAATTTAAGCATTCAAAAAAATCAGAACACCAAGTATTTATTGCACGATTTTAATAAAATTTACACAATTTGATTATGTAAACGAACTGTATCGATGATAAAAAAATCAACTTGAAAAACAAAAAAACAAATGAATAAAAATTAATAATGTGTTGGGCCTCAACGATTTCCCAAACACTCATTAACACGTCGAGGCATGCTAGAAATCAGGCTGTCAATATCGACTTGGGGTATTTCATTCCAAACTTCAATAATTTGACCTCTGAGTTCCATTACAGTGTTAGCGGGGCGCTGTAAGTTACTTATTCTAACACCTATCATATCCCAAACATATTCTATTGACGATAGATCTGGAGAACGAGATGGCCAAGGTAACAAATTGATTTCGGCACTATCAAAATACTGTCTTGTAATGGCCGCTGTGTGAGGTCGAGCATTATCTTGCTGAAAAATGGGGTTCTGCAAGCCATTTACATAGGGCACTAACACTGGCCGTAAAATGTTGTCAATATACCGAATCGCGTTAAGACTTGCTTCTAAAAAAACTAGAGGAGACCGACTACCATATGCTATCGCCCCCCAAACCATAACTCCCTGTGTAAGAGCCGTATGTCTTTCAACAGCAAATTGTAAAATTCTGCGTTCACCGCGTCGACGTCTCACTCTTCTGCGGCCATCATGAGCCCATAAACAGAACCGAGACTCATCGCTGAAGATAATGTTATTCCATTCATGGGTCCAATGTTGTCTTTCCCTGCACCAATCAAGTCTTGCTCTGCGATGCTGCGGAGTAAGAGGTAGACAGAATTGTGAACGGTAGGATCTTATACCAAAACTGCGGATTCTTCTGTAAACAGTAGCCATGGATACTCTTTGGCCATTTAGAGCCAACCAGTCATTTCCCAATGCCCGCGACGTTTTAAATCTGTCCCTTAAAGTTGTAAGACGAAGAGCTCGATCTTCAGGCTCAGTGGTGCTTCTTGGACGTCCTGATCCAAGTCTACGTCGATTCTCCCCAGCTTCGGACCATCTAGACCAGCAGCGTACGATCACCGATACACTACGGCCTACCCTTTCAGCAATAGCACGAACCGAAAAGCCCGCTTCTCGCATTCCAATAATGCGACCCCTTTCAAATTTACTTAGATGATGATATTGTGCACGCCGACGAACACGGGGCATTTCTTTATGTTTTACAAATTGAAACGTTAAACTACTCAGAGGCTACTTGGATATTAGAAGCAATTACATTAAAAAATTAGCAGCTCTTCGTATTGGTAAAATCAAGGAAAAATACCAATAAATAGTAACCAAAACAATTGATTTTTTGATCATCGATGCAGTTCATTTACATGATCAAATTCTGTAAATTTCATTAAAATCGTCCAATAAATACTTTGTGTTCTGATTTTTTTGAAAGGCAGTATATTTAGAGATGGTAAAGTCAGTATTTTATTTTCCCTGAACACATTGCGATAATATTCTCTATATTGACACTTTCCAAGAATACGAACTGCTCGTCGCTGTAGCTCAAATATTCTTTGCCTAATGGGAGCATGTCCCCATACAAGCAGGGCATGTTCTTTGTGAGTGTGTACATGCGAGAAATAATACTGCCTCAATGCTGTTTGGGGTACTTGTGAAGCAAGGTTTCTTAATATATAAATGTTTTTACAGAGCCTATTGGCCATCACCATGGCGAGACCAGTTTAAATGAGTATCCAGATACACACCCAAGAATTTTACACACTCCACGCCACGTTGTTTCAAGGAAAACAGAAGATCTACTGTTTTATCCTCATTTATTTTCAAATACCTTGTAATGGCTCCGAATATCCATCTAATAGTATCTTGAACAAGTTTCTTATCTTTCACGTGGTGAAACGTATTTAACTATTTAACGTATTTAACGTATTAAAGAAGCCAATTTTACTGATATTTTTTTTTGTGGTGTGGAAGGGGAAATCCACTTACGGACAGAGTGTGGGACTCCTTCCAGTCAAAAAGCGACTGGAAGCCTACCCACTAAAACCCCTCCTACTTTACTGGCGTCGACTGCTATGGTCATTGGCCGATTACTGATATTATTATTGCTGTTCATATTATTTATTTTGATCTTTTAAAATGTGACAATTTTGAACATTCTCAGTGCCCACCGGCGGAACACCTGATATGATACATGCTGTGTACATTGTTAATCTTTTATTGTAGCATTTCTAAAAATTGTATTCTTATTCATAGTTCCCTGTATATGTGACGTATGTAAGACAATTGTCAGGCATTAATAAATTACTTACTTGCTTACTTACTTACTATGATTTAATAAAGAAAACACTTGGTTAAATTTCAGTCCTTGAGAATGACTCCCAGTCTAAACTAGTTGGGACAAAAACCAATAAATTAGTGAAATTTAACCAAGTGTTTTCTTTTTTAAGTCATAGAAACTCTGGACTCTCAGAAGAATTATTTAAATTTGGAAGAAAATCTGGATACTCTCATATACATATAATAGTATGTATATTAAAACAAAAAGTATATAAAACATATCGAAAGTGTGAATATGTCTTATATTTGTAAATAAAACACTTTTTACTTTGTTTAACCACAGAATCTTACATTTAATTGTGTGATTAGTTTCGACTATCTAGTAGTCATTCTCAAACTAAACTTTAGTTTGAGAATGACTACTAGATAGTCGAAACTAGTCACACAATTAAATGTAAGATTCAGTCGTTAAACAAAGTAAAAAGTGTTTTATTTACAAGTGTATTTAAGATGTACCACAAAGTAAACGCCTATAACACCAAACAGTGTCTTAGTTATAATTGAAAGGAAAACAGATAACTGGTTTTTCCTAAAAAAAAAGTAATTTATTTAGAAGTATTTTTCATTGACAGCTTACAACCATTTTATATTGAACAAATTGCAAAATATACATAAAAGTTGTTACAATTTCATGACTGTTTCACTAGGTTACGATACAAAGCAGGATTCGAGTACTCTGGTGCGTAATGGAGGCGACGATCCTAATTCTAAGGCGGAAAATGCGGGAGACCGTTCCGATGTCACCTCGCAAAATGCAGACGACCGTTAAGAAGCTGTGGCGCAAATTGCATAAGACAATTCAGATGTCGAATATTTCGGAGATGATTCCCGGGGTATGTATATGGCAATAATGTTTCTATTATGAGAATTTACTTCATGCACTATTTACTCAATAAAAACAACATTTGTATGTGAATTAACATTGTTATCAAATATGAAAAATGTTCATATATCATTCGATATATAAATATATCGAATTATATTATATATAATTAGTTTTCCTTATGTTATTATTGTTTTTAGATTTTGTTATTTCTATATAGAATAATTGTTGTAATTATTATCACCATTTATTAAATTTTAGTTATTAATGTTAATACGTTTTATCAATTTTTATATATTATCGTTATTATTTTGTACATATTCTTTGTAAAAGGGGTTTCCCGTGAGAGAATAAATAAATAAATAAATAATACTCATATATGTTCTTTCATGAATTATATATGCGAATATGTATAAACGTTAGCCATATATGGTTAAAACTGAATGTTAATACATTTATTATGCATTCAAATGGAATATAACTGGTTTTTCCTTAAAAAATGCCACATAACTGGTTTTTCCACAAAAATGTCACTTAACTGGATTGGTTTTGTATAAATTGTGCTAAATGTGTAACAGATAATATCATTTGGAGTTCACCAGGTTAAAATAGACGTAAATACCTATCATTGTCCGCACATAACTCAATTTGACCAAAAAAGTCACTTAACTGGTCAAAATCACAGAACTAATCGCAATAATTGTACTAGTATTTAAACACTAATTTAATACTTAACAAAATTGATTAATTTGTTTATACAGGAAAGGTTTCTTTTAAATATATGGTACATTTTCGGATATGTACGCTGTGAATGTTGTTACTAATTGCTTTTTTAATAGCGTTCAATTTGAAGCTTGTAACGAGTGTTTCCACTCCCAGACTAAGCATGAAGTAAAATTTCGAGTTTAGAAAAGCCTGAAAATTTGGTTTGGTCGCGTAGCGCGAAGCGCGGAGCGACCAAACAAAATTTTCAGGCTTTTCTAAACTCGAAATTTTACTTCATGCGCCACGCGTATAAACGACTGATTAAAAGTAGAGTTTAAGATATTCCGCTCAAGTTTAATTTCGCGTTGAAAATTACTTTTAAATAAAAAAAACTTCAATTTTATAGAACCCTACTTAGGTATGATTTGAAAAAAAAAACACTTGGTTAAATTTCACTAATATATTTATATATATTAGTAAAATTTAACAAGTGTTTTCTTATTCAAATTATAGTTAAATATTTTTCACCACGTGAAAGATGAGAAACTTGTTCAAGATACACCATTTAGGATTAAGAAATCTAAATTTGTACTTTTCCTCACATGAAAAAAATAGGAAAAAGTACTGTTTTTGCTAGCATTGTCAAATCAACTTGAAATAAAACAATTTTAACCTTTCTTCACAAATATAATCTTTACTAGGACATAATGTTACCATTATCAATGCCTTGATACTGTATCAAACCATTGATAATGGCCGAAATGTATATCTAGTAAAGAATTCATTTGTGAAGAACGGTTAAAAGTGTTATATTTCAAGTTATTACCATCTTCAAGTAACTCACCCAAATTAACACAATAAAACACTTTTAACTTTGTTTGTATAACACAATTTATTTTTATGTGACTGCAGTTTCGGCAAATTCAGCTTGCCATTATCAAACATGAAGTGAACTTCATGTTTGATAATGGCAAGCTGAATTTGCCGAAACTGAAGTCACATAAAAATAAATTGTGTTATACAAACAAAGTTAAAAGTGTTTTATTGTGTTAAATTAACATGTATAACGAAGTAGAAGCCTCCACAATTCAAAATATCACCCAAATTAATTTATCATCAAATTACATTTTTTTGTAGATATGTCAATTTTGGGATCCTCTAAGTGGTCTTATTCAACTTAGAGGACCCCAAAATTGACATTTCTACAAAAAATGTAATTTGATGATAAATTAATTTGGGTGAGTTACTTGAAGATTTTGAATAAAGGTCTGTCCGTCACAAAAGTACAGTCTTAACCAATCTAGATGTTAAGATAACACTATTAACTTAAGCATTTTATTATTCTTTGTTACTATTCTTTTAAAACATATCTTGTTTACTTTCGTTATTATTATTTTTATTTGGGACTGTTGGGATGTTTTATTTGCGTGTGCGAGAAATAAAAATACCGGTGGTATTTACCAAAGAGGAATTTGTGCGGAGTTTGCGGACGGCCTTGTTAGAGCGGATCCCGCCCGATGGGAGGGGAGAGAACAAAGGATAACGCTCTTGGATATTGTAGCCCAATTTAAATTAACTCCCGTGTTGTGCGTTCCTCATCCTTAGATGTAATTCGTAACTTATTTTCATGTAAATTCGTAAAAAGAAACACAATTTTATAACAACTTTCATCTCCGCGGTTTTAATGACACACTTCCTATTTATTTTTTTTTTTATTTGGATCGATGATCCTGGCATAGACACTCGCCACAGCCATATCTCTTGTGTATTTTTATGCTAATTATTCTCTCATTCGGACAAACACACACATTTATACCACACCCAGGGTCACGACGAAACATTATTTTTCAAATAAAGTCTCCCCGTGCACGGGAATCGAACCCGAGTTTGTGGCTCGCCGAACGATACAGCCCAGCGACGTTACCGCTCGGCCACCACCTGCCCACTTCTTATTTTAGCCACTTTTTTTGGTATAGAAATACGAGTTAACAAAACTGGAACTTTACGATATTTTACGTTTGGAATATAGTTGATTGTTCTGCAGAGATGATCTGTTTTGAATGAAGATACGCAATTTGCGCATCGGAATTATTTTTCCATTAAGATTCCCGCCGCGTTCCTGAAGTATCTCTCTTGTGTCCTCGCTTGGTTGCACCCGGGAGTGTAATTAGAGACTTTGCATGTCGCGAATTTAAGAGGATGCACCTCCACGCTAGTTTACTAACGACGATACTTCCAAGTTCTGCACGTGCACTCCCCCAACACAATGACGAGTTGATATATAATATATACTCGTATTAACAATTTTCCTGTTATTAATCCAAGATACATACTTTCATCTATGAACACAGGAAAATACTCGAAATGCTAGGGTACTTATAAAAAAACTAAGTTTAAATGAAATTGCCAGTACTTGGTTGCAGAATACTTTACACAAAAAAAATCTGTGTGTATTTTAAAACTAGTTTTTTTACATTAAAAGTGCCGAGATTCTTCCAAATCTTACAAAGCTTTAAACGAGTGTTTTCCATTCCCGGAGTAAGCATGAAGTAAAATTTCGAGTTTAGAAAAGCCCCGTGAAAATTTGTCGAGGGTCGCGCAGCGACCCGAGACAAATTTTCTGGGCTTTTCTAAACTCGAAATTTTACTTCAAGCGCCACCCGTATAAAACACTAAAATATTGTGAAATTTATGTATAGTCGAACTTTGCCAAAAATCTGTGTTTTATACGCATAGCGCATGAAGTAAAATTTCGAGTTTAGAAAAGCCCCGAAAAAGCCTCGAAAATTTTCACGGGGCTTTTCTAAACTCGAAATTTTACTTCATGCTTAGTCTGGGAGTGGAAAACACTGGTTTAAAGCTTTATAAGATTTTTCACGGAGCTTTTCTAAACTTGAAATTTTACTTCATGCGCCACCCGTATAAAACACACAAATATTGTGTAATTTATGTATATTCGAACTTTGCTTAAAATCTGTGTTTTATTCGCGTGGCGCATGAAGTAAAATTTCGAGTTTAGAAAAGCCCAGAAAATTTGTCTCAGGTCGCTGCGCGACCCTCGACAAATTTTCACGGGGCTTTTCTAAACTCGAAATTTTACTTCATGCTTAGTCTGGGAGTGGAAAACACTCGTTTAAAGCTTTGTAAGATTTTTCGCAGGGCTTATCTAAACTTGAAATTTTACTTCATGCTTAGTCTGGGAGTGAAAAACACTCGTTTGAAGCTTCAAATTGAAGTCTTTAAGAAAGAACAGCGCCTTTAACATAATTAAAGTCATGTCATCATAGTCTGAGAGTAAAAACATTTGTTAGAAGCTTCAAATTGCAAACTGGTGTATTTGCTACTTTTCTAAATTTAGTTAACTTGAAATTTTCTTTCATGCTTAATCAAAGACTTAAATACCAGCAAATAATTAAAAATACATGCGAATAATCCAAACCTTAGCTAATCTTCATTCTTTCATATTTATATCGATCGGATCCAAAACAAACAGTAACAATAGGACAATAGTTAAAATTAGAGATAGAAGCTTAATGGTGGGATTTTGTAACGTGGCCGCGATAAAGTCGAAGTGTAGAGGCGAAAGGTGGCAAAGAGACTTTGAGAAGTGGGTGGCAACAAAAGATGCAGTGGGATTAATGGATACATGGATGATGAAGGAGGAGTCAAAAATGGTGAGAGATTCACTGCCAAGGAGATTTAGGTGGTCGACGCAATGGGCAACGAAAGAGGCAACGAAAGGAAGGGCGAAGGGTGGTATGATAGTGGGAACGAAGTGGTCTCTAAAAACTGAAGAGGTGGCGTTTATAAAAGAGGTAGACGGTATGGCCTTGGTTAAATGCCAAAAGGGGGGTTGTCAATTGGATGTAGGAGTGGTGTACATTAATAAAAACTGGGCTGAAGCGCAGAAAGCGTTAGATGAGAAAGGCAACGAAGGAGGAAGATGTGTTGTGGGGGGTTTACTGAAAGAATGGGGGAGATAGAGGGAGGAGTAGGTGGGCAGGGTAAATTAATAGTAAGGACGTTTCAGGATAAAGTGATAAAGAGAGATGATAGATGGATGGGGAATTGGGTAATAGAAGAGTGATAAGAAATATTAAATGGATGCACTGAAGGAGATTGGCAAGGAAAGAAAACATATGTGGGACAACAAGGAACGTCAGTCATTGATTATGCCGTAATAAAGGGGTTAGATAAGGGAGAAGTTAGAAGAATGGAGGTGCAGCAAGTCCTGGGATCTGACTTATTGCCAATAATGGTAGAAATACGGATAGGCAAATTTAAGGAAAAGGAACAAGAGCAGGAAGTGTGAAAGATAGAGAATAGTTCGAGGGCTATTGAGAATATGGGAAAGCGCTTAGAGAAGATTGATTGGAATGAAGTGAAAACAATGAAAGAGATGGAAGAGATCATCGCCGGATGCGGAAGAAAAGTAAAAAGGGGGGACGGAAGGAGATGCCCATGATGGAATGAGGAGTGTCATGACACAAAGAGGAAAGTGAGGAAGGCAGTAAAGGAGTGGAGCTTGAGAAGGGGGTGGTGAGAGCGAGGGCTAGGTACGCCAACTATGCAAAGACAAGAAGATGCAGGCCTTGGAAAGAACTACCGATGAAATGAAATGATGTAGAAATGAAAGGGAGGTATGTTGTATTTTAAAAAGTAGTGAAATAAAAAAGCACATAGCAGTGTCTTTACAAAATTGGACACCGAAATGTAGTAAAATGACAGGAGAACCTGAAGGGGTAGGGGAACAAGAAGTAGTGGCGGAGATTGAAGAGTTTACGGAGGAGGAAATAGAAAAAGCGTTTGATGAGGTTAAGACTGGAAAAGTCGCTGGGCTGGACGGGTTAAAGACAGAAATGTGGATGGAGATACTAAAGGAGGGAAAGCAGAAGTTTGGAGAGTTGCTGAACCAAATTTGGAAAGGAGAATCCAACTTACCAAAGGTCTTGTGTGTGGGGGTTATGTGCCCGGTACATAAAGGATGAGATACATCAAATGCAAAGAATTACAGAGAAATATCGATTATGTGCACCGGGTACAAAATTGCAATGACGGTGGTAAAGAATAGATTGAAGAAGGAGGTGAAGACCAACGAAATGCTGCCGGAGACGCAAGGGGGTTTTAGAAAATGGAGGGGAACAAGGGACCAAATCTTTACGCTGGCAAAGATGGTGGTGAGAGTGTTGGAAGAGAGAGGGAGCATGTACGCTGTTTTTCAGGATTTGAAAGCAGCGTAAGATACTGTACCGAGAGAAATGTTAGTGGAATATCTGAGAAGAAGAAGGGTGAGCGAAGTAACGGTGGAGTGGATTAGAAGGGTGTAGAAGGAAACGTGGGTAAGGGCGAAAGTGGGAGAACATGTGTCTGAAAGAGTTAGAATTTAGATGGGGGTAAGACAAGGATGCCCGCTGAGCCCGTTGTTGTTTAACCTATATATTAGCGAATTGGAAGAGGTTCTGAGAAAAGGAAAAGCGGGCGGGGTAGTGATCAGAAAAAGGAAGGTATGGATTCTAGGTTATGCGGATAATATGGTGCTTTTGACAAGGGACTGGGGAGAGATGAAGGAGGTGATGCAGATAGTAGAGAGATATGGACAAATGAGGTCTGCGAGTAAAGGTAAGGAAAGCAAAGTGGATGAGATTTAGGAATAAAGGAAGGGAAGGAAGAGTGGGTAAATTGAAATGGAAGGGAGAGGTGATTCAAAGGGTAAACCAATTTAAATACTTAGGCTTTATATTTAATGGTCCGGGTGGATACGGGGAGTATGCCAAATGGGCTCAAAGCAAAGCAAGGAAAGCACGAGGCATAGTGAAGAAGAAAAAGTTGGAAAAATGGTTTACAAGAAACTTCCAATTGTCGTGCAAACTGTGGGACGCGTGTGTAGAAACCTATTATGTGGTAAGGGGTGGAAACATGGGGGATAAGGTAGTATGAATGTATTAAGAAAGAGCAGCTTTGGTTCTTGAAGCAGATTTTGGGAGTTGAAAGATCAACCCCTGGGTACACTCTACTTCACGAAACAAATAGAATGAGTGTACATGGTGAGGCAATGGAGATAGTGGTGAAATATGAGATGAAGTTGTGTGAATTGGAAAGTAAAAGACTGGCGAAGGAGGTGTGGAGAACGTGCAGGGGAACAGGGATGAGTAACTGGAGGATAGAGCGCAGAAAAATGTTTGAAAGGGCAGGAGAGTCAGAGAATATTGTGAATGGGTGGTTAGAGAATAGAGTAAATGTGGCGGCATGGATGAAAGAGAAGTGGAAGGAGGTGGAGATGCAGGAGAGGCAAGAGTATATCGGGAGGAGCGGATATAATCCGATGTATGAAAGGTGGCAAGTGCATGGGAGCGTGCCAGGGTACCTGATCAATAGTGACTTGTCAAAAAGAATAAGGTAACCCTGGCAAGAGCTACATGAGGTTCGTAGGAGAGAGGAAGGAAGGTTTGGATGGGAGAAAGGTATAGTAGATGTATACTGTGCGCAAGTGGAAACACTAAGTCTAAATGAAATTGCCAGTACTTGGTTGCAGAATACTTTACACAAAAAATGCTAGGGTACTTATAAAAAAACTAAGTCTAAATGAAATTGTCAGTACTTGGTTGCAGAATACATTACACAAAAAATCTTTGTGTATTTTAAAACTAGTTTTTTTACATTAAAAGTGCCGTCATTCTTACAAATCTTACAAAGCTTTAAACGAGTGTTTTCCACTCCCAGAGTAAGCATAAAGTAAAATTTCGAGTTTAGAAAAGCCCCGACAAATTTTCTGGGCTTTTCTAAACTCGAAATTTTACTTTATGCGCCACGCGTATAAAACACTAAAATATTGTTAAATTTATGTATATTCGAACTTTGCTTAAAATCTGTGTTTTATACGCGTGGCGCATGAAGTAAAATTTCGAGTTTAGAAAAGCCCAGAAAATTTGTCTCGGGTCGCTGCGCGACCCTCGACAAATTTTCACGGGGCTTTTCTAAACTCGAAATTTTACTTCATGCTTAGTCTGGGAGTGGAAAACACTCGTTTAAAGCTTCAAATTAAAGTTTAAAAAAAACCGCGCACTAAGATAAGGAAGGTTTGGGTGGGAGAAAGGTATGGTAGATGTATGCTGTGCGCAAGTGGAATGGATACATGGAACCATCTGGCACAGGAGTGTGAAGGGGTATGCGAGAAGTGGTTGGAGGGAAACAGGAGGGTAACCGAATGGATGAGGGAGAATAGAGCTAGTCTAAGGATTGTAGCGATACTGGGTTGGCAGAGAGGGATAAAACGGAAGGTCTATTAGAATATATATAGAAGTTTGATTTTGTTTGTAGACTTCTCTATGGCCAATAAAGGTTGTTTTTTTTATATCGATTGAAAAACGATAAGTTATTTTTTTGTTGTTATCTAATTAAAATAATTCTGCTAGAAATATGCATTGCAGAAAATTAACTTTTATTACTACAAAATTAAATTAATTTTTGTATAATATATGTCATATAATTGATATTAATATATTTAATTAAAAAAAAAATTATAACGTATCCATTTGGCGGCGACAGAAAATTAACCCCAGGTTATTATTAGACCTACATGTACATGCGTGTTTTATTGAAACGAATACACAAACCCCCTCAGGCAACAAAACATTTCCCTTTTTGATACATTTATTAACTCATTATGATAATGATAAAATTAAATTAATTTAATTATTGTTGTTATAAAATCCACTTCAATAAAATAATATAACGAGCATTACAATTGTATCCAATCTTTCGGGTGATTCGATTAATTACGTGGAATAAAGCGCTGTGTGTTGTCAGTTTTCTGGTTAAATCAACGTTTATTATACAAGTAAAAGATTGTTCGCCGTTGTCGGCAAATGCCCATCCATTGTGCAAGAGCGCCAAATAATTCTCCACTTATTTGATCTTTTCTGCTACGCCCGGGGAAAACCGCATATAATAACGATCTCGTAATAAAATAAGATGGAATGTAATACGTGTGTTCGTGTTTGTGTTTCTGTTTGTGTTTGTACAGGGATGAACACGTGCACGATGTTGCGGAACGAGTTTAGATTGGATTTCCTTTATTTTGATGTTCGCTTTGATGCAAGATTTCCTACCAGGAAATTAACTGTTGAGAAAACGAAACGAAAAGAGGGGCATTAGTTTTACTTTTTTCTATAAGAATAATAAAAAATGATCAAATAACATCTATGTATATCTTAGAACTATAAACATTAAAACTATAGACACTATGGAGGGGTGAATATTTTCAGTAGTAGAAGGAAGTTTGAGAGTTCCGTTTGCTGGTTTAGTAAGAGCCGGGTTTATTTTTCGAATCTGTCGATTTCCAGGTATCGAGGTTATCTTCTATTTTTTCTCTGTATGGAGGATTCCTAGTTGAAGTTGTAGTTTTCGGAAAGCAGATTTACTTGTTTATTTATTTATTTTACTTTTAACTCAAAGCGTAATTCCAGTAATTTCGTAAGTTTTTGTCTCAAATATTCAACTTTTATGTTAGTTAATGCTCACATTTATGAATCACATAAACCATATTACAAACTTAGCTCTACAATCACTTGGATTTATAAAACGTTTTGGCTACAAATTTTCTACTAACACTAAACGAACATTGTATTTGTCATTAGTAAGATATAAACTAGAATATGCGTCGAATATTTGGTCGCCATATTATAAAAATTCTGTGAACAGCATTGAAAGAGTACAAAACAAATTTTTATTAAATATATCATTCACTCTGGGCATATCTCGCGTTAATTACAGCAGATCACAAATGTTAGCACTTTTAAATTTAAAATCACTCCATGAAAGAAGGATTTATTTGGATTTATGTCTCTTATACAAAATAGTAAATGGTTTATGCGATTGTGTTGAGCTTCTTAACATGATTAATTTTAGTATCCCTACCAATACTAGATCCAAACTAACTTTTAGAATTAAAATGTTTAAATCAAATTATGGGAACAATGAACCACTTTCTAGAATGTGTCGATATTGGAACAAAATATGTGATAGTAGAAACATTTGTATCTTTGGTAACACATTTAATAAATTTAAAAAAATATTATTAAATACTGATGTATACGTCTGTTTATAATGTTATGTATTCTTATTATTTTTTTTAGACTCAGATTCATATGAATGTATTGTTATGTATTTCTATTTTGTTCACTGCCTACATTTGTATCTATTTTCTATTTGTTTTTTTATATCATTAAGTATCATGAATTAAATTTATACTGTATTATTGTAAAATGGTGATAAGCCGTCAATAAAGTAAATTAAATTAAATTAATGTAGTTATATGAGTTATGTGAAGGTGTTAAGTCACCTAATTAAACACAGCGCTAATCCGGGAATCCCCCTAATTAACGACCAGGTCGATCTAGTGTATACCCCCATTTTTAATGCTATTTTGTAAATAACCATTTTGTGTATATATACCTGTACCATATCGTAATTTAAGTTACTCTGTTTGATAATGGCAAGTTGAATTGCCGAAACTGCAGTCACGAAAATAAAAATAGTGTGTTATACAAACAAAGTTAAAGTGTTTTATTTCACAGTTATATTCCTTTCTTCACTTTTATTTTTCTTGCTAGATGTACATTTCGGGTACTAAGTACCCATTAGTAATAGCCCAGTCAGCAATTGATAATGGGTACTTAGTACCCGAAATGTACATCTAGCAAGAAAAATAAAAGTGAAGAAAGGAATATAACTGTGTTTAATTTTTATGTTAGTACATTATGTATTGACAAGCTTAAAGCTTCTTGCTGTTAACACAATTTATTTATTTATTTATTAACATAGATAGGTTGACGTATTTTTTGTTCTTCCTTTGCACTTTTGTGTTCTGCAATCCTATCTTGAAAAGCTCGTCCTGTTTGTCCGTTTTTGGGCAGTCATGAAATTCCCAATCTATCTTTTAATTTTCCGGCGAGAAGCAATTTAATGATTTTGTGCATTCTATAAAAACCCATAATATATAGTTTATTAATATCTTGGTAGTTTTTTAATGATATGTATGGTCCAAACACAGGTTCAAGAAAATAAAAAATGTCAGATCGTTAACCTTCCAAAATAAGGGGATCACGACAAAAACAGCTGTCCACATCTATAAAATGATCTGACGCCCCCTATTAGAATATGCTTCAATCGTCTTTCATAACCCTCGTCCCTCAACATTAAATAATATCGAAGTCGCAGAACGATCAGCCCTTAGAATCCTCACAAAAATCCGATACCCTAATAACCCACTCCACAACCCCCCCAATACCTTATTGTATGAAAAAACAGAAATCATCCCTATCCAACAACGACTTACCCAACTATCCCAAAAATTCGCATCTAACCCACACATCCATGACATCCTTAATCACCTCTGTTTAGTACGAAACCCCAATATTTCTCCCAAATTCAACAACCCAGAAACCACCATTTATCAATTCATTTCATCTCACATGAATCATAACTAACTGACAAGACAAAGACAAGTACAACTCAGGCTGAAAGACCGATGGTCGATAGCTAAGGATCCAAAAAAAAAAAAATAAAATATAGTGTAAAAATAAACAAACTGTAATTTTTTTAGTGCATAATTAAGATGTTTATATATACAGGGTGAGTCGGGAGGAGCGCACCAAACTCTAGGAGTGTATTATACACGTGAAAATAATGTAAAAAAACTCATTTGTTCTTATCCGATTTTCATTTGTTTTCAAGTTATGGCGTAATTAAAAATGTTCATCTAGCTTTCCACTTCTATCTGAATTTTAACATTATCAAAGTATGCCATGTTCGAGGCTTATAAACATTTGATAATTCTGACGTTTTGATGAACTGTCAGTGTACGGTGAACAATAACTGAACGTTTAAGTTCGAATTAATGTGATTGTTAGTGTTGCAAAATGCCACATACTTATTCAAATTTAGAATATGCAAATATGGTGTTTGTATATGGTTTCTGTAATGGAAATGCTACAGCTGCTGTTGAAGAATATTGTGAACGTTTTCCACACCAAAGACATCCTGATAAAAACATATTTATTAGAGTTTTCAACAAATTGTGCGAGACTGGTAAGCTCCCCATGGTAAGCTAACATAACATATGAGCGCGCTGCTCGACAAGGTTTTGTAGAAGTAGAAAATATTCTGCATCTAGTAGAAGAAGATGCAACTACTAGCTCACGGAGAATTGCCACTCAATTGGCAATTCCACAAAAAAGAGTGATGAACACGCTACACGAGCAAGGCTTATATCCTTATCACGTTCAGAGAGTACAGCACCTACAACCAGGGGATTACGCTAACCGTACGGAATTTTGTCGGTGGATAAATAATAATCATCGTAATGTATCGAGTATACTCTTTACGGATGAAGCTACATTTACCCGTAATGGCATTAACAACACTCGTAACTCTCATGTATGGTCTGATGAAAATCCCCACGCAACAGTCGAAAGCAATTTTCAACATCGTTTTTCTGTAAACGTGTGGTGTGGTATGGTTGACAGTTATTTAATCGGCCCTTTCATTTTGGAGAATCGTCTCACAGGAGGCAACTACCTCAATTTTTTACAAAATGAAATACAAGGCCTGCTAGAAGATGTTCCTATAAATATTAGAATGCAGATGTACTATCAGCACGATGGAGCTCCTGCACATGTCGCTCGTCAAGTCAAGCAACATTTGGACGAACATTTTCCAGGGCGTTGGATTGGTCGTGGAGGTCCTATTAATTGGCCTGCAAGATCTCCAGACCTCACACCACTAGATTTTTGTTTATGGGGCTGGATGAAAAATGAAGTCTACAAAATAAAAGTGGACACACGGGAATCACTAATTAGACGAATTGAGAATACTGCAGCCCATATAAAAGAAGAAAGAAATGAATCAATTGGGAGAGCAACAAACGCTCTTCGTAGACGAAGCAGAAAATGTTTAGAAGTCAATGGCGGTATTTTTGAACATTTGTTGAAAGAACGCTATGATTAAGAAAATGTTTTTGTATAATAACTTGTTTATTTGTTAATATGCTATAACTTGAAAACAAATAAAAATCGGATAAGAACAAATGAGTTTTTTTACATTATTTTCACGTGTATAATACACTCCTAGAGTTTGGTGCGCTCCTCCCGACTCACCCTGTATATATAAAAAATGTGTAGGAGTATAGGCATAAATAAATAGGTTAATCTCTCTCCGTTGTTGAACTGCGGTCTTTATTTTCTTATTTTGTTCCTTTAAAACTTTATTACAGTCGAAATGTTGCGGATTAAAAAAAAACTAAGGGAAATAATAAATCCATTGGGATCGGTTTGAGAATATAACTCAATGAAATGGGTTTGTAATTCTTGCAGTGGAAGTCCCCGCGCAATGTATCTTGTGTCTTGTTTTTTTTTTTGTTCCACCCTCTCTGCCCCAGCAAAAGTATTATATATACAGGTAGGTGGAGATGTAATTGAAATCTTGGCCTGATAAATGTGTCGCCGTTGGGGGGTGCAAGGGGGCGAATGTTTAATGCTGTGGCACGGAAACGTTAAGGAACATTAATCGCCCGCGCAGGATTTTTATGGAAGGCGATAACTTATGAATGCCCCGAATTTTTTTGTATTTAAAACTTTAAAAACTGCATGCCCTTTTATCTGCGCGCCCCCGCGGGCTATTATTTCACGTTGAATTACGGTTGTATCTCATTGTGCCCGTTTGTTGTTGCTGTTTGTCGTTCGCCCGTTCGGGATTGGCACTGGATAGTGCGCCGGGCTTTAATTAAATACGAAAAATTCGAAACTAGAATTTGCTCGTTTGAATTCCGACAGAGTGGAAATATTTGTTTTATTCAACTCCGATAACAATACATTCGTACAAATAAATTATTACGTGTCTATTATTGTTAACTCGCTTTTACTTAAAATGTTTGTTGATTAATTGTTTAAGGTAAACTAAAATACTCCCACGTTTAATAACAAATAATTTACCAATTGCACGCACAGTCGTCAAAATGATTAAAAAGCTGGCTAAAAACGCTATTCGGTTTTCGGACAGCTTTTTAACCATTTTGACCACTGTACGAGATGGAAACGACGAAACTTTTCAACGGGCTGTTCTAAACTCGAAATTTTACTTCATGCGCTACGCGTATAAAACACTAAAATATTGTGAACTCTAATTATATTTGAACCTTACTTGAAATCAGTGTTTTATACGCGTGGCGCATGAAGTAAAATTTCGAGTTTAGAAAAGCCCTGAAAATTTGTCTCGGGTCGCTTCGCGACCCTCGACAAATTTTCACGGGGCTTGTCTAAACTCGAAATTTTACTTCATGCTTACTCTGGGAGTGGAAAACACTAATTTAAAGCTTCAAATTGAACTCTTAAAAAACAACGGACCGAACGGAACGAAGGGAAAAATGCAGTGAAAACCAACCCAACTTCGATACTTTTTTAAAATTGGAAGTTTTCTTTCCTATCCATGCTGTAAACCTTCAGATATTTGTTGTTTTCTTGTAAAAAAACTTCGATTCCATGTAGTCCTTTGGTCTCCGAAGACCATGATTGGTCCTTCGAGCTGTAGCCTTTCGAAAATGAAAATAAAGTTAGTAATCTAGAGGGATCCTTCAATTTAAAACTTCTAAGAACGAGTGTTGTCCACTCCCAGACTAAGCATGAGGTAAAATTTCGAGTTTAGAAAAGCTCCGTGTAGAAAATTTGTCGAGGGTCGCGCAGCTGACAAGTTAAAGTAATCGAAACTACAGTCACAATAAAATCCTCAGTTATACAAACAAAGTTAATTGTCTTATTTGTGCTAAGATTTTAATGTACTCAAAAATTCTGCCTTATTGTTAGAAAAGATATCAACTCCGTACTGAACTTCGTGATATCTTTTTATCATCGTTAGCAAAAGTGAACATGTATGGTGAGTTGTGCGAGGAGCTCTGTAAATAATTATGCTTGAATAACTGACAGTTAAATTATTTCATTAAGGACCGCTTTTTTTTTTTTTTTTAATTTAATAAAGATGGGAACACAACAGGACGAGCCCACTAAGTGTTCACTTTGTTACATTTCTACAAGCTTAACTTAAATTACATAGAGAATAATTATTATTACATAAAAGAAAAATATGCAACAGATTACAATGAGTATTTAAAACAAATCAATCAATAGTTAAAAAATCAAGATTTTTCCATAAAAATATATTTTTATAAACATCTAAAAAAAACCACAGAAGCTCTTACTACTAATAAAAATAATCTGAGCTATTTATTTCTTTAAGAAAAAATTAATTACTCGACTTTTCTCAGTTATTAATATTGTTAATGGGCTGAATTTTTGTGAAATGATTTTTTTTTTATAAAAATAAAGTAGTTCAAGTGATTTCTAATATCAAGAAGATTAACCTAGATTTTTTTCAAATTTTTCTAAAAATAAACATTTTCATCAAAAAATCAAAATTTTTGAAAGGGAAAAGGCAAGACTTTTACACAAAAAAAATATTTTTATAAAAATCTAAAAAAAATTACAGATGCTCTTACTACTATTTAAAATAATCTGAGCTATTTATTTCTTCAAGAAAATAATAATTCTTCGACTTTTTTCAATTTTTACATTGGTATCTATGGAAAAAAGCAAGATTTTACACAAAAAAATATTTTTATAAAAAACTAAAAAATTACAGAAGCTCTTACTACTATTAAAAATAATCTGAGCTATTTATTTCTTCAAGAAAAAAATAATTCTTCGACTTTTCTCAATTTTTACATTGGTTTCAAACAGTTTTTAAATGTTAAACAACCAATTATTCGTGAAATGATTTTTTTTACAGAAATAAAACAGTTTATGTGATTTCTAACATCAAGTAGAATAACCTAGATTTTTTTCAGATTTTTCTAAAAATAAATATTTTCATCGAAAAATCGCAATTTTCGTAAGGGATATGCATGGAAAAAATCAAGATTTTTCCACAAAAAAAATATTTTTATAAAAATCTAAGAAAAATCAAAAATCCTCTTACTACTATTAAAAATAATCTGAGCAATAAATAGCTTCAAGAAAAAAATTATTTCTCTAATTTTTTCAATTTTTACATTAGTTTTAAGCAGTTTTCAAATGTTAAGTAGCAGAATTTTTTGTGAAATGATTTTTTTTATAAGAATAAAATAGTTTAAGTCATTTCTAACATCAAGAAGAATAACCTAGATTTTTTTCAGTTTTTTCTAAAAGTAAAAATTTTCATCGAAAAATCGCAATTTTCGTAAGGGATATGCATGGAAAAAATCAAGATTTTTCCACAAAAAAATTATTTTTATAATAATCTAAGAAAAATCATAAATCCTCTTACTACTATTAAAAATAATCTGAGCTATTTATTTCTTCAAGAAAAAAATAATTTCTCTACTTTTTTCAATTTTTACAATAGTTTTAAGCAGTTTTCAAATGTTAAGTAACAGAATTTTTTGTGAAATGATTTTTTTTATAAGAATAGAATAATAAGTCATTTCTAATATCAAGAAGAATAACCTAGTTTTTTTTCAGATTTTTCTAAAAATAAAAATTTTCATCGAAAAATCGCACTTTTCGTATGGAAAAAATCAAGTTTTTCCACAGAAAAAAATATCTTTAGAAAAATCTAAGAAAAATCACACCAGCTCGTACTACTATTAAAAATAATCTGAGCTATTTATTTCTTTAAGAAAAAAATAATTTCTCTACTTTTTTCAATTTTTACATTGGTTTTAAGCAGTTTTCAAATGTTAAGTAGCAGATTTTTTTGTGAAATTATTTTTTTTATAAAAATAAAATAGTTCAAGTAGTTTCTAACATCAAGAAGAATAACATAGATTTTTTTCAGATTTTTCTAAAAATAAAAATTTTCATCGAAAAATCGCAATTTTCGTATGAAGAAAATCAAGTTTTTCCACACAAAAAAAAAATATTTTCATAAAAATCCAAAAAAAATCACAAAAGCTCCTACTACTATTGAAAATAATCTGAGCTATTTAATTCTTCAAAAAAAAAAAATTCTTCGACTTTTCTCAATTTTTACATAGGATTTAAGCAGTTTTCAAATGTTAAATAGCAGATTCTTTTGTGAAATGATATTTTTTATAAAAATAAAATAGTTTAAGTGATTTCTAACATCAAGAAGAATAATCTAGATTTTTTTCAGATTTTTCTTATAATAAAAATTTTCATCAAAAAATCGCAATTTTCTGAAAAAATCAATATTTTTCCACAAAAAAAATATTTTTATAAAAATCTAAGAAAAATCACAAATGCTCTTACTACTATTATAAATAATCTGAGCTATTTATTTCTTCAAGAAAAAAATTATTCTGCGACTTTTTTCAGTTTTTTCATTGGTTTTAAATATTGTTTATTGTTTATTGTTTATTTACGGATATCCATTTAAAATAAATACATATGCTTAGTCTAAAATAAGTTAAAAGTAAGAATTAAGTTAAAATATATAAAATCACAAACGATATACACAACAGATTAAGATCAAAATGCTCATCACTATGCTAAAAATAATAAATAAGGTGCGCAACCCTCGACAAATTTTCACGGGGCTTTCACGAGACAAATTTTCACGGGGCTTTTCTAAACTCGAAATTTTACTTCATGCGCCACGCGTATAAAACACTGATTTAAAGTGAAGTTAAAAATGCACTGAAGACCAACCCAACATCGATATTTTTGCAAAATTAGATGTTTTCTTTCCTATCCATGGTGTAAACCTTAAGATATTTGTTGTTTTCTTGTAAAAAAACTTCGATTTCCTGTAGTCCTACGGTCTCCGAAAACCATGATTGGTCCTTCGAGCTGTAGCTTTGTAAAATGGTAATCAACTTAGGAATCTAGAGGGATTCTTCAATTTAAAACTTCTAGGAACGAGTGTTGTCCACTCCCAGACTAAGCATGAAGTAAAATTTCGAGTTTAGAAAAGCCCCGCGAAAATTTGTCTCGGGTCGCGCAGCGACCCGAGACAAATTTTCTACGCGGGGCTTTTCTAAACTCGAAATTTTACTTCATGCGCCACGCGTATAAAACGCTGATTTAATGTGAAGTTAAAAATGCACTGAAGACCAACCCAACATCGATATTTTTGCAAAATTAGATGTTTTCTTTCTTATCCATGCTGTAAACCTTAAGATATTTGTTGTTTTCTTGTAAAAAAACTTCGATTCCCTGTAGTCCTACGGTCTCCGAAAACCATGATTGGTCCTTCGAGCTGTAGCTTTGTAAAATAGTAATCAACTTAGGAATCTAGAGGGATTCTTCAATTTAAAATTTCTAGGAACGAGTGTTGTCCACTCCCAGACTAAGCATGAAGTAAAATTTCGAGTTTAGAAAAGCCCCGCGTAGAAAATTTGTCGAGGGTCGCGCAGCGACCCGAGACAAATTTTCACGGGGCTTTTCTAAACTCGAAATTTTACTTCATGCGCCACGCGTATAAAACACTTATTTAATGCGAAGTTCAAAATGCACTGAAAACCAACATAACTTCGATATTTTTTCAAAATTGGATGTTTTCTTTCCTATCCGTGCTGTAAACCTTCAGGTACTTGTTTTTTTTTGTAAAAAAACTTCGATTCCCTGTAGTCCTTCGGTCTTTGAAGACCATGATTGGTCCTTCCAGCTGTAGAATGGTAATAAAGTTAATAAGCTGTATATATATTTATATATATATATATATATATATATATATATATATATATATATATATATATATATATATATATATATATATATTAGAAACGGTTACAGTTGTGATTCAGCCTTGATCAAGATTGCCGATGATATTTTAACAGCGTCTGATCAAGGAAAAATATCGATACTAGTACTTCTGGATTACAGTAAGGCCTTCGATACAGTAAACTTTGATATCTTAGAAAAGGTTCTTTGCTATATTGGGCTTGACCATTCCGCAGTATCACTATTAAGGTGTTATCTCAGGGGTAGGAAACAATGTGTAGAGATAGGAAAAAATAGGTCAAATTTTATAGACATAAACCAAGGTGTTCCCCAAGGATCAATTCTTGGGCCTCTATTATTTTCAATATATACCAGCACTGTATTAAACACTATCCAGTATTCGAATGGTCATATGTACGCAGACGATAGCCAAATTTATTATTCATTTGATCCAAAAGAGTTTCAGCAAGCAGAGTTTTGTGTGAATTCTGACTTGGATCAAATTCATAGTATCTCAACTTATTTATGTCTACATTTAAATCAAGCAAAAATGTCTTTCCAACTTTTTGGTAAGAAAAGTGACTGCGATGTTATAAAAACTCAAATCAATATTTGTATAAATAGTTCAAAAATTGCATACTCTGAAAGTAATAAAAACTTAGGGGTCATTCTAGATAATTCTTTTAGATACAAGAAACAAATTAATAATTCTGCTTACATTAACTTAAAAAAAACTGTACCCCCATCGAATGTGCTTACCTATTAAAACTAAAACCATTCTTTGCAATGCGATTGTTCTTTCGCATTTCTCATTTTGTTCGACATTATATAACTCGTCAATTGATAAATTAACTGCCAAAAGAATACAATATGTTCAAAATGCATGTTTACGTTTCATTTATGGCATTCGGAAGTTTGATCGTATCTCGCACAAGCTTAAGGACGCCGGATGGCTAAATATGGAAACAAGGAGGCATTATCAAGCCGTTCGGTTTTACCATAAAATCATTGTAACAAAATCTCCAGAGTACCTGTATAACAAAATACGTTCATACCTTAAATACACGATTTAAGGGTAACCTATCACCACCTAAACACAAGACTACCCTTTTTGAGTAATCATTTTCCTTTCAAATTTATTGTGTATAGAATTCGGTATCTAATGATATTAAACAACTTAATATCAGGCAATTTAATAAAAAATATAAATCTCTCTTAAATGTGTAATGCAAGGTGTGGTTGTTGATACAATATTATATAAGTGTACACATTACTAATATTTAATTTACCTATTTTTTTAGTCTTTCTTATTCCATTTATTTTTTTTTTTTGTTGTTGTTGGATGCATTTAGTTTATATATTCATTAGTTTGGTTGACAATTCCTTTGTGTTATTTTTATATTATTCATATTTTATGTTCTTGCGTAAGCATAGTACTCAATAATTGTTTTTTCATACATTAAGGTTTAGATGGAAGACCAGTTGAGCAATAATGCTCAAATTGAATCTCGCCTTAAGGTTTGTAGAATACCTAATAGTTTTATTGTATATTATGTACCTATCTGACTACAAATAAAGTTTATTATTATTATATATATATTAGGGTGGGTCGAAAAAAGGGTATTTTTTTTAATCGTCGATGGCCCCCCCTAGAACTTAAGATAATTATGTCCTAAGAAGGTTTTTATCCAAGAAACATTTTTCTGAGCTGAACTGACCCAGCGCACGAGCCTAAAAAATGGCAATTTTTGCACTTTTTTTACATTTTAATCTCCAACAACTCTAGATATGCTCAAATCAACTTCGGAATAACATGTATCAACGCGTATTGAGTCACTCTATAAGTCAGTCATACTTACTTGCATAGGCAAACAACTTTCATCAACTCCCAGTGCTCCAAACATAGGGAAAAAATCGAAGTTTTGCAATTTCCGTAAGTTTTTTTAAATTGTATTAGTTTTACTTAAACTTTTGACCATTTTTCATAAAAGAAAACAATTTTCACATGTATTTTAATCACGGGATACAAACTTCTCATTCTTGAATGTCAAATAAATTATTAAAAATAATTTTCAATAATTACATGATAATAAAACGTACGCAAATTGTAAATAAATTACACATACAATAAAGATGATATTGCATTATAATGTCTTATTAAAAAATGTGATGTAGATATTTTTTAAAATGCCTGTAGCATTCCGTATTATTTATTCCCTTTCTGTACACGTAGCAAATAATGTTTTTGTAACGTACAATTGACTATCGGAACCATTCCAGTAATTTAAATGATTTTTGAAATTTTTTCTACGTTTTATTATCATGTAATTATTGAAAATGACTTTTAATAATTTATTTGACATTCAAGAATGAGAAGATTGTATCCCGTGATTAAACTACATGTGAAAATTGTTTTCTTTTATGAAAAATGGTCAAAAGTTTAAGTAAAACTAATAAAATTTTAAAAAAACTTACGGAAATCGCAAAACTTCGATTTTTGCCCTATGTTTGGAGCACTGGGAGTTGAAGAAAGGTGTTTGCCTATGCAAGTAAGTATGACTGGCTTATAGAGTGACTCAATACGCGTTGATACATGTCATTCCGAAGTTGATTTGAGCATATCTAGATTTGTTGGAGATTAAAATGTAAAAAAAGTGCAAAAATGGCCATTTTTTAGGCTCGTGCGCTAGGTCAGTTCAGCTCAGAAAAATGTTTCTTGGGTGAAAACCTTCTTAGGACATGATAATCTTAAGTTCTAGGGGGGGCCATCGACGATTTAAAAAAATACCCTTTTTTCGACCCACCCTAATATATATATATATATATATATATATATATATATATATATATATATATATATATATATATATACGTTATATTATCAGCAATCTTAAATTAAAAGTTGATACGTGTTTATAAACGAGCAATTTTCGTCAGCGCCCTTCTCCCCTCCTGGATCCCTTCCTCGCAGTTTGTCTGAATAGACGACTTCCTGTCTCTGGAGTCGCCGCGTCGCGAAACTTTATTTACCGCATCCTAGAGATGTCTTTTCATTTTTCAGGAGGCGACTTTTTTCCCCGTGCCTCCTTTGTATCCTTCTGCGAGCTAGTGTGTGTGTGTGTCGTGTTTTGATGTAAGGAGGAGCAGCGAGGGCGATATGCATACATGCAATTTATATTCAACATCCTTCCCTCGGCGTGGGCGTGAAAAAAAATAGCTCGGAGATAATTTAACGGCGTGTCCTTTTTCTCTTCGCTCTCTCGCTCGCCATTTTCGGTTAATATTTTTCAATTTTAAATTCAATTTTTCACATCTCGGCGAACACACCGTAAACATTCCAGCAACAAAGATACATTATATTAACATGGGATAAAAGAAGGTTCCGCCTGAAAACATATGTTTTTCATTCGGGCTCATTTAAATTTTAGATACAGCCAATGGGATAATCTTTAATATAGTTTGGAATCTGTGAAAGAATAATGTACAAACAAATATTTATTAGTATTTTCAATATTTAACACTTATTTAAATATTAAGTAGGTTCTTTTATTCTGGGTGAGGTTAAAATAACTTGATGTTTTTATATAACGAATATCAATTCTATTTTCTTAACTGAGAAACTTGTGAATATTACAATATAATATATTTAGAAACTTTAACTAGCTTGCTTAACGAAGTTTATTGAATTTAATCGGAGTAAGTAATATTTTTACTGTCTTGCGTTCGAGAGTCAAATCTGAAGTACCCGAAATAAAATCTAATAGTAATGAATAATGGTTTTTCTTTAAGCAAATCGGAGTAAGTAATATTTTTACTGTCTTGCGTTCGAGAGTCAAATCAGAAGTACCCGAAATAAAATCTAATAGTAAAGAATAATGGTTCTTCTTTAAGCAAACAATGCGTAAGAAGGGGCACGCATAAGCCGGGGTGAACTTTATCATCTTTAGCGGAATTTTTCCATTAAGTACAAATTCTAATTAACTATTTATTCTTCCCAGGCTTATCTGTGCTCTAGCATTAGCAAATGCATTCTGATAATAACATTTAGCAATGAATAATATTTAAGTCAACAAACATCAATAAGTGAAACAAACATAAATAACTTTAAATATGATTATCAAAAATGCATGATACTAAAGTATTAAATTATATAAATGAAATAAATATACAGATGGGTACATTACACATAGAATAAAATGATTATTCCAATATCTTGACTATATTATTACCACCATTGCTTTAAAAAATGCTTTACTTAAAGAGTGGCAAAAGTGCTTCGACAATTGGTTCAAACGCATGCGAAAGTGTATAGATCTTAATGGGGAATATTTTGAAAAACAATAAAGCGATTTTCAATAATTAGTATTTATTTTTGTATTTGAAATAAAACAACGCAGTTGGGAGGGTTTCACTTTTATTGTTGAACACTGCAACATGTTTCACCACACAGTGGCTTCATCAGGCAGATGAAATAATAATTTATTTCATCTGCCTGATGAAGCCACTGTGTGGTGAAACATGTTGCAGTGTTCAACAATAAAAGTGAAACCCTCCCAACTGCGTTGTTTTATTTCAAATAGTATTATGGAGTTTCATCATGTATCCGTCTCATCAATCAAATATTTATTTTTGTTCTCTAATCCCGAAATATATAAGGCAACCCTCGTATAACACAATTTATTTATTTATTTTTTTTACTTCATGTTTGATAATGGCAAGCTAAATTTGCCGAAATTGCGGTCACATAAAAATAAATTGTGTTATACAAACAAAGTTAAAAGTGTTTTATTGTGTTAAACAAAATTGTGTTATACAAACAAAGTTATACCCTGATTTAGTCATAATTCTAGAATATAAGAATGTTATAAATTTGTAAGATATCCTAAACAGGTCTCTATCATCAATATGTGATTGTGTAAATAATTTGTAAATTAAATTGTTGATGTTCATAATAAGTAGTAACCACTGATTAAATTAATTGGCTTGCGTTCATCCTAATATTGCTTATGCAGTGATTTAAACTGAAATAGAATGTAATCGGATTTCTTGCGTAATATTTACGAACCTTGATCTTTGATGTTGATCTTGATCGTTCCCAAACGTCGTGTTTTTATAAAGCATAATCCAAACGTCGTGTTTTTGTAAAGCATAATCCGATTAATCTCACGAGCAGTATAAATATCAGGAGCAATCAAGTCAGGTGTTGAAAATTATTAAATTTAGTGTTGTTAAAATGAAGTATTTTAGCGCAACTGTGTGGACAGTGTGTTTTGTTATACTGTTTCAATATTGTAAGTATTACTGATATATAAAATTAGGTAATGTTCTCTGTAATAAAATAAAACACGTTAGTAATCCTTTGTCTTCACTGGTTTATTTAGATCGCTAAATGTACATTTCGTTCACCATGTGAACATTTTCAATAGCTGTACTAAAACTAAATTTACAAACAAAAGTGCGGCATATATATACAGATTTAAGCTAATTATTTGTTATTGACAATGGCGGTAAATACAGGTAGTTTAGGTTAATCTTATTTCTTAATGACAGTGGCGTTAACAGGTAATATCTTTGTTGGGTACAGGTAGGGGGATTAAATCTAATAATACATTGTTAAGTGGTGTTAAATCGAAATTAAGTAATCTATTTTTGTGTTTTTTCATTTGGATTGCTTCTAGCATGTTTAAATTATGGTTGTTTGAGTTATCTAATAATTTTAATTTATCTATGGAAAATTTGTGTCCTGTTGTGAGGTGGTGTTCTGCGACTGCTGATTTATCTGGGTTCATTGACTTTAGGTGGTACATGTGTTCTTTAAACCTGATTTCTATATTTCTTTTTGTTTGCCCTATGTATAATTGGTCGCAATTTGAACATTCAATGGAATATATACCAGCTTGTTGGAGGTCGTTTTCTTTACAAACGGTGTTTCCTAAATGGTTCTTTAATTTTAAATTTGTGTAGTAAGCTGGTTTAATGTTAAATTGTTTGTACAGTTTATTCAGTTGTTGTTCGAATTTGGGGACGCATAACAATCTAGCATATATTTCATTCTTTTTGTTAGGTTCTGACTGTTTGAGTGTTGTAGCTGTATTCAGATTATGTTTATATTTGTGTTTGTTAATTAGTTTTATAATGGTTTTATGGTTGTAGCCTAGTGAACGTGCTATTTCGATTATAAAACTTAATTCTTTTTTCCTAATATTTTCAGTTAAAGGAATTTTAATTGCTCTGTTTATCATACAGTTAAAAGCCGACAGTTTATATTTAAATGGGGTAATTGAATGTGCTTGAATATAGTTTAAGGTGTGTGCGGGTTTCCTAAATATCTCAAAACTTAATCTGCTTTCATCATTTCTGTGTATTATGATGTCTAAAAAGGTGAGTTTGCGGTTGGATTCTAGTTCATATGTGAAATTGATACTGTCAAATAAATTATTGATTGAATTTACGAAACTGTCGATATTTAAAGTATCATCTATTATAGCAAAAATATCGTCTACGTACCTATACCAAGTTTTAGGGAAATCTGAGATTATGCGTTTGGCTTGGGATTCTAAGTGGTTTAGAAAAATGTTAGCTAGAAAGGGTGAGAGGGGATTCCCCATTGCTGTACCAAAAGTTTGTTTATAATAATTATTGTTAAAGGTGAAACCATTGCAATCCATAATCAGTTCCGTTAATCTAATAAACTCGGAGGACATTTCAGATGGTATATTGTTTTTGAATAGCAATTATTCCAGGATTTTTAAAGTGTATTTAATAGGGATGCTAGGGAATAAAGATTCTACGTCGAAGGAAATGAGTCTTTGGTTCTCTGTAATATTACATGATAACAATTGGTAATTTTAAACTTTAAATTACTAGTTGTTACCATGTTTCCAGTAATATTATTAAACTCAGATACATGAAGCAAAAATAATCTTGTAATCCCAAAAAGTACAATTTATTAAAATATTTAAATAATATAATTTTAAATTATGAACCATGGAGGCTTCTACTTCGTTATACATGCTAATTCAAAAAATAAAACACTTTAACTTTGTTTGTACAACACAATATACACTCGACCGCAAAAAACGAGCCACTTGAAAATTCACGTTTTGTTCGTGAATATTCAAACAGCCATAACTTCGGTCGATGTGGATGAAATTTGATGAATTTTTGAGTTTTTGGAACGCTAAAGTTTTCTCTTTAAGGACGCATAAGTGGATATAACGAAATTTAAGCACTTCTGCATTTAAAAGTCCTACCAACAAAAAAATGTTCAGAATGTTAGAAATGATAAAAGTTGAGAAGTTATACTGTGCCCAAAAAAATTATTATACAAACAAAGTTAAAGCATTTTATTTTATTGAATTTGACTTTAGTTTGAGAATAACCCGCTGAAGAGTCAAAACTGGTCACAATTAAATTAAAAAAGTGAATACAAAGATGCTGGTTACTTCTTTGTATTCACTTTTTTATTTTAAATTGGGACCAGTTTTGACTCATCAGCGAGTGATTCTTAAACCAAAGTCAAATTCAATAAATTAAAAAAATATGTTAATAATTTAAATATTTACAATGTATCATAAAGTAACCGCCCCCACCACAAGATATTGATGAAAGGTTATTGTTTTTATATAATGATAACACTTTTTATAATTTAAAATTACATAGAAAATTATTTCTATATAATTTATTGACTTGCCTTTAAAAAGTGTCTTCCACTCCCAGACTAAGCATGAAGTAAAATTTCGAGTTTAGAAAAGCCCCGCGTAGAAAATTTGTTGAGGGTCGCGCAGCGACCCGAGACAAATTTTCACGGGGCTTTTCTAAACTCGAAATTTTACTTAATGCGCCACGCGTGTAAAACACTGATATGATCTAAAGTTCGAAATTGACCGGTATTAATTATTTTTAAATAAATTACTTCAATAGTTATGTAACAGTAAATACAAACATAATCTAATTGTAAGTATAATATATAATATTACGAAAAAACTATTCGTGAATATGCAAACAATGTCTTAATTAATAAGACAACTTAAGACGATAAATATCCATTGAAACAACTACTTCCCGTGCAAATACACGGTGTAATTGCATGGGAAGTAGTTGTTTCAATGGATATTTATCGTCTTAAGTTGTCTTATTAATTAAGACATTGTTTGCATATTCACGAATAGTTTTTTCGTAATTATATATATTATATTTAAAGTGTGCAAACTATAAGAAGCGTAAGCTTATTTTCTCGAATTCAAATAGTTTTGAATTTGAATTTATCTTTTTCTAATTGTAAGCGTTAATAACTTAATTGTAAGCGTTAGTAACTTAAATAATAACTTCAGGGATTACCAAAAAACTAGCTCCCTCGGGTTTTTTGGTAATCCCTGAAGTTATTAGTGGCGCATAAATATCGAACAAATGTACATATGATATAACCTAGCTTCGATTGTGCGACGCAACTTCCACTCCATTTCTTCCACTGACCGTTACTTCCACTAGTTCTTATTTCCACTAACCATCACTTCCACTAGTTCTTTTTTCCACTCCATTTCTTCCACTCCATTTCTTCCACTCCAGTTCTTCCACTTACCAATACTTCCACTACACCTTTACTTCCACTAACCACCAATTCCACCATACCTTTTTTCCAATTCAAAATAATTGTATTAACGTCTGTCAACTGTACAAGACTAACTTGAGACTTCGATCCAATTTTCGAAATTCGAATTATGGAAGAACTAGTGAAAAAAAGAACAACCGATTCTCCGTGGTGGTGGGGCGCAATCATCTCAGCATGTATGCATTCCTTTTGGAAGTATTGGTAAGTGGAAGAACTGGAGTGGAAGAAATGGAGTGGAAAAAAGAACTAGTGGAAGTGATGGTTAGTGGAAATAAGAACTAGTGGAAGTAACGGTCAGTGGAAGAAATGGAGTGGAAGTAAAGGTGTAGTGGAAGTAACGGTCAGTGGAAGAAATGGAACGGAAGTAAAGGTGTAGTGGAAGTATTGGTAAGTGGAAGAAATGGAGTGGAAGAAATGGAGTGGAAGAAATGGAGTGGAAGAACTGTCCCCCTACGCCTAGCTTCACAATCTAGCTAGAATTAGACCTTGAAGATTGAACTATTAATAATGCCTCCAATATTAATAATTTCAGCGTACGGCTGTGACTGTCCTGAAGAAACCGTATTAAAAAGCATTGAAGAAAACTCCGATCCGGAAGACCCAAAAAAGTTGATCGTCGAGACGTTTTGTAAGAATAGCCAAGGTAGGTGATTGAATGTGTCCCGACAAAAAAATCACAAAAACCCGGCATTTCAATCATTAATGTAGTTGTATGAGTTACGTGAAGGTGTTAAGTCACTTAATTAAACACAGTTATATTCCTTTCTTCACTAATTTCAAGAAAAATAAAAGTGAAGAAAGGAATATAACTGTGTTTAATTAAGTGATTTCAATCATTGTTTTTTTTTTTGTTTGTTTGTTTGGCATAGGTTCTAGCCATTCAGCCACTAACGATGATTGTATTAATTTAACATATATTTGGACGTCACGACACATTCACACCACACCCAGGGACACGACGAGAAATTATTTTTAAATAAGGTCTCCCCGTGCACTCAATCATTGTTAATAATACTTTTACATTAGTTATTAAAAAGTCGGGTTGTCATGATTTTTTATTAGAAAAAAATAAGTGGATTTTTTCTAATAAAATAATTAAATTAAATAGAGCGAATTTGACGAATAAAGTACTAATAACCTTTCTTTACACTATTATTTGAATAACCAATTGAATTGTATCCGAAATGTACATTTGGTAATTCAAATAAAAGTGTGAAGAAAAGTTATTAGTGCTTTATTCGCCAAATTAATTTGATCTTCACGTAACTCACAATCAATTTATTTATTTTTTAAATAGAGCGAGTTTTTCTTTTAATGTTTATTGGTTATTCACAGAAATTCCATTCAAAAGTACATAATGTTTAATGCTAGGTATACATATCCCCATTATGTGTTGTAGATTTTCAAATATTCGTTGTTTTTTTTTTGAGCATGAAGTAACATTTTCGAAGCTTTCTAGATTTAGTATATATACCTGTGTAACCCGGTTTTTAAGTACTTATTTTGAAAATGATTACCGTGTAATTGAAACAAGTCACGAAAGTAGAATAAAAGTGGTATAAAAAAGTTAAGTGTTTTCTTTATATTAAAATTTTGAGCTTAGAAAAGCCCCGCGTGGAGAATTTGTCGAGGGTCGCGATTTAGGGATATTTTCCAAGTATACGATTTTTTTAAGAATTTATTTTGATGCTTAAAACAAGTGTTTTCCACGCCCAGGTTAAGCATGAAGTAAAATTTCGAGTTTAGAAAAGCCTGAAAATTTGGTTTGGTCGCGTAGCGCGAAGCGCGGAGCGGCCAAACCAAATTTTCAGGCTTTTCTAAACTCGAAATTTTACTTCATGCGCCACCGGTACCAAACACTTATTCAAGGTAAAGTTTATCGGTGTTTTCAACTGCGTAATATGTCAGTGTTTTGTATCGGTGGCGCATGAAGTAAAATTTCGAGTTTAGAAAAGCCCCGTGAAAATTTGTCTCGGTCGTTTCTACGCGGGGCTTTTCTAAACTCGAAATTTTACTTCATGCTTAACCTGGGAGTGGAAAACACTCGTTTTAAGCATCAAAATAAACTGTTGAAAAAAATCGTATGCTTAAAAAACATCTCTGTATGTGAAAGAACGAACAAATCGAACAATTTAAATTGGTAAGAAAATCAAAAACCGTCAGGCTGAAAGACCCCAGGGTCGATAGCCAATTCGCAGAATTAAATATTTGTTTCTTGTATATACTTATTATGCATTCTAATTGTTGTACTGTTGTTACCGGGGATTATTTTAATCTCCGGCAACAAGAATTGTAAATAACATTTACAATTCTTTATTTATTTAAAATGAGTTCGTACCCAGCAATTAACTAATTGACCGGTCCAAAAGATTATCTCCCGCGGTTCGAACCGTGCCCGGGCGACCATCTACCTGGGCAGGTGTGGCGGATTGTCCCTCGGGTTTTTCGAAATCGGCAATTAAGGGAGAGGACTAATGACCACCGTTGCAATTTGAAAGAGGAGAGATTATAAATTTCTATACTTCTTTCAAATTGCAGCTTAACGGTTGTTTGGATTTGAGGGTTCGCTGGAAGTAATTATGTTGTCTGCAATAATTACTTTCTAGCGAATTCTTTGCCAACGGTCACGTAGTCCTCAAAATCATCCCTTCTCCAAGCCATTTTTCGTGGCATAAATACCGGGGGACGGCATCCAGGAAGCCAGTCCACTCTTGTGCTGTACAGGGGCAGCATGTGGATTCAGGAGGAACTACCGTTCCTCAACTCTTCTGTCTGAGCCAGGAAGCTCCGACCGACGCCGACGCCAGACGTCCTAGCCGTCGTTCCTGCCGCCAGAAGAAGATTCCAACAACAGGAAGCAACCGACGCCGACGTTAGCCGTCGTTCCTGTTTTTGGACTAGGACGCCGAGAACCCGATTGCCAGCGCAGTCGCCTCGACGCCACAACGACGCTCCAGTGCAGCGTTCGTTGCTTCCGCCGGATCCAGGCCAGGCTAGCAAACCACCGACGCCAGGAAACTTTGCCCGACGCCAACGCTAGCCGTTCCGCCGTCGTTCCTGACGTCCCGCACTACGAGCGTAGTGTTTGTTGCTGCCTCCAGATCCAGCCAGACGCCGTCTCACACCGAGACGCCGTCTTGGTACTTGGACGCCGCCTCCATCCGGAAGCCACCACTAGCCAGACGCCACCGCTGGGCTAGTAGAAATCCCGATCGCGACGCCGACGCCACACCAAGTCTGCCCTGTAACTCGTGCACTGTGCTTCTCTTGTTCTTATTCTGTTTGTTGTTTTAATGTTTTTTTTATTTGATTTATTTTGTTTTAAAATAAATAATTTAAAACAGCATACGTGTTTCAAAAGTTAGTTGCTCATCTATCTCTAACTCAACCAACCTGAGCTAGTTGGTAATCAGCGTGGGGTACCTTCCCTTCCGTTGATACTGTGTATTCTGTGAATAAAGATATTATATATATATATATAAATATATATATATATATATATATATATATATATCAAAAACCGTTAGTTAAAAAAAATGAAATCCAACTCGACTAGAACTAAAAGAGAGTCTAGGAGTAGAGAACACTCATTCTTAGAAGTTTTAAATTGAAGGATCTCTCTAGATTACTAACTTTATTACCATTTTACAAAGGCTACAGCTTGAAGGACCAATCATGGTCTTCGGAGACCGAAGGACTACAGGGAATTGAAGTTTTCTTACAAGAAAACAACAAATATCTGAAAGTTTACAGCATGGATAGAAAAGAAAACATCCAATTTTGAAAAAATATCGAAGTTGGTTTGGATTTCAATGCATTTTTAACTTCACTATAAATCAGTGTTTAATACGCGTGGCGCATGAAGTAAAATTTCGAGTTTAGAAAAGCCCCGTGAAAATTTGTCTCGGGTCGCTGCGCGACCCTCGACAAATTTTCTACGCGGGGCTTTTCTAAACTCGAAATTTTACTTCATGCTTAGTCTGGGAGTGGAAAACACTCGTTTTAAGCATCAAAATGAACTCTTGAGAAAAATCGTATGCTTAAAAAACAACTCTGTATGTGAAAGAACAAATCGAACAATTTAAATTAGTAAGAAAATCAAAAACCGTCAGGCTGAAAGACCCCAGGGTCGATAGCCAATTCGCAGAATTAAATATTTGTTTCTTGTATATACTTATTATGCATTTTAATTGTTGTACTGTGTATTCTGTGAATAAAGATATTATATATATATATATATATATATATATATATATATATCAAAAACCGTTAGTTAAAAAAAATGAAATCCAACTCAAATAGAACTAAAAGAGAGTCTAGGAGTAGAGAACACTCATTCTTAGAAGTTTTAAATTGAAGGATCTCTCTAGATTACTAACTTTATTACCATTTTACAAAGGCTACAGCTTGAAGGACCAATCATGGTCTTCGGAGACCGAAGAACTACAGGGAATTGAAGTTTTCTTACAAGAAAACAACAAATATCTGAAAGTTTACAGCATGGATAGAAAAGAAAACATCCAATTTTGAAAAAATATCGAAGTTGGGTTGGATTTCAATGCATTTTTAACTTCACTATAAATCAGTGTTTAATACGCGTGGCGCATGAAGTAAAATTTCGAGTTTAGAAAAGCCCCGTGAAAATTTGTCTCGGGTCGCTGCGCGACCCTCGACAAATTTTCTACGCGGGGCTTTTCTAAACTCGAAATTTTACTTCATGCTTAGTCTGGGAGTGGAAAACACTCTCTTTAAGCATCAAAATGAACTCTTGAGAAAAATCGTATGATTATAAAACATCTCTGTATGTGAAAGAACAAATCGAACAATTTAAATTAGTAAGAAAATCAAAAACCGTCAGGCTGAAAGACCCCAGGGTGATAGCCAATTCGCAGAATTAAATATTTATTTCTTGTATATACTTATTATGCATTCTAATTGTTGTACTGTGTACTCTGTGAATAATGATATTAATTATATATATATATATATATATATATATAGATCTTCCAGCGCTATATGAAAAAAATGACTTCAAATTTGCAATAAATTTTTATACTTTTATAACACCATAAACCATAATCCTCAATAAAAGTATCCCTCAGCAAACAGCTTATTGCATGCTCGGCCGTGAGTCGGCTGCATAATTTCAGGTCCGTATTAGAACATTTTATTCGAATGACTGACGTAGATATGTAAAAATGGACATTCGGTGGTATTCTCTATCGAAAACGTTAAATTTAACGTTTGACAGCAGAGTTAAATCTAGTCTAAAATAAAGGGAAATTGATTAAATTCCCTATCATTTTAATAGTTTTTGTTGATATATGTATATAATCCTGTCATTGGCGGAATTAAAATGTACTGGGGATATCACAGATTAACTCAACTTCTGAACATCTCGACATTCCTCGAAAAACTAATGGTCAATTTGACCCTTTATGCCTTTTGGTTGGCCCAGGATTAAAAGGTATTGGGGATATCCCAGATTAACTCAAATTCTGGACTTCCCGACAAAATGATTGTTCATAACAATTTCTACTGAAAGTATACTTTTTCGTGTGATTTATAATACATATTTAGATTTGTTTTTTTTTATTTTTATTTTTTTGATTATTGCTTTCATGATTTTAATTAAATAATCGATAATTTTAAATAAAACTGTCCAATCCAACACTCTATACAAACAAATTCTATCAATTAAATTATATTATAACTTATTTCTAAATGTATTTTATTGCCAGTAGGGGTTGAAAGGGTTCAGATATTCATTTCTTTCTTGCACCACCTTATAAATAAAGATTTAATCTTTTACCAGTATTTATTTCAAATGTTTATACTTAACTGATTATCATTTATAAAGAGTTAGTAAAAATCCGTCGAAAAAATAATTATTTATGATAAAAATCTGATTTCTTCAATAATAATAAAAAAAACATTCAGGATTACGAAACGTGCTCGGATATTTTTTAAGATTTTTTGTTTTGAAAATACAGCACTTAAAAGTGGGGCGCCTCACTTTTTGAAATGGATGTAGGTATTTTCACATGTTTGATGGTTTGATAAATCACACAATTTAATATTAGTTAATGTTAAAAGAGCATAAATGTTTTGAACTTTACATTCTTACACTTAAATGAACTCGGTTAATCAATCAACATTTTTAATCTCAACATCTCTGAACATTTTTTCTTCCGCTGTTTGCCTCGCGCCCCGGGGACAACACACCTTGTAGCGGCCCTGTTCATTTCGGTCATGAATTTTCTATGCAAATCATCTGGCCAGCGCAGGTTAGTTTTATTGCGGTTATGGTCATAAACTCCCAATTATCATTTACAAGTTAACCGCAAACTGAAGTCATTTTTTTTCATATAGCGCTGGAACTACTATATATATATATATATATATATATATATATATATATATATATATATATATATATATATATATATATATATATATATATATATATATATATCACAAATAATTAGTAAAATAATTAATAATAATAGGCCACATGTTTGTGGTATCTGGTATACGCGCACATTGCGTATTTTAAGAGAGATTTCACATAGACTGGTAGTTTTTAAACGATTTGGATATCGAATTACACCATCCAGAGAAAAGTGGGTCAGATTGTGAAGAATTATGTCTATGTTATCGTTTTCATAAGTACCCCATTGCTGACTAAAGTTTAGTGCGTGCGAAGTGATTTATGCGCCTCGCAGTAGTAAAAGTAAATAAAAAACACAACAACTTACGCATCCACGAAAAATATCATGAACACAGGTAACCAGAAGTTCTCAAAAAGTAAAAAATGCATGAAAAATTATGAAAAATCCAATATTTCTTTTCCGATTTTATTTTTGCTGCAATTGGTGTCGAAATATTTTGTGTATACGCCCTTAAGAGGATATACATTAGATCGATTACACGCTGTATATATATATATATATATATATATATATATATATATATATATATATCAAAAACCGTTAGTTAAAAAAATGAAATCCAACTAAAATAGAACTAAAAACTTAAAGATAATACTGTTAACTGTGGAGATTTGTATAAATAATAATGTACAACGTGGCATGCAACGTTATACATGATTCAATGAAATGAACATGTATAACGAAGTAGAAGCCTCCACAGTTCATAATTAATTATACATGATTATTTATACAAATAAAACACTTAAACTTTGTTTGTATAACTAAGCTATTTTATTGTGACTATGCTGCCAACAACTTTAACTTATCATTATCAAATTAAACTTTGATAATAACAAGTGCAAGGTGTTGATCATATTGACAAAATTGTTAAGGAATGTTATCGTACACTAGGTTTTATCATTAGAAAGAGCAAGTCATTTTCTTCAGTATATTTACAATAAAACAACCTGTGTTATACAAACAAAGTTTAATGTCTGGTTTCACCAACTTCAATTAAATCTTATTCGTTGATTAAATTTATTTGTCGATTCTCTGTGCAGGAAAAATAATTCACAAATGCAAGGAATCTGCAGAGAATCTCTCCGGACCAGGCCTCAAAGTGTCCAATACGAAACATATTCTTCTGCCTGCAGCCACAAGCAACACTAAGATAACACTGAAGGGAAATTCACACAGGGAAGATGGCGGTGTCGAACCATATAAGTAAATAATATGGAACAATACAGGAGAAATACTCAACTGCAACGATTTATGTTTTTATTGAAAAATATAATCGTGTCTCAGATAATAATTTCAAAATAAATATTTAAAAAATGCAAAGAATTAAATTATAATCCAGTTTACGAGAGATCTCCTGTGACATTTAAGTTCAATTTAAAATAACTTTATTGTTATGAATCCCCTAGTTAAGAGAGTTTAGCATAATATACAATTCAGCACATAAAAATAGAAGAAATGATGTTAATATGAAAATAATGGGTGTTTTGGGGATCCCAGTGGGGTAGTGGGTAGAGGCCCTGCCTCTTCCTGCCTGGTGGGATCATTTTAAAGTACAAAATGATTCCATCTGGATCCATGGATGTGTTTGAATGTGTTTGTGGCGTCTAAATATAGTTAAATACAAAAATTTTAAGGTGAAATGGTGGAATGGTCTAGGAACAATATCCAGTGAATGTATTTAAAAAAAAATGGGTGTTTTTTTAGAGGTTTATTTTTTGACCTGGCAACACTGTTTCTAGTGACAGTCAAATTGATAGGTGACAGGTGATTTCTGCTCAGTATGCTTTGCCATTTCATCATGAATAGGTTAATGCCAGAACAACGCTTGCAAATTGTGCAAATTTGCTTCGAAAGTCGGCGTTCAGTTCGCGAAACTTACATGCAGCGTTGAATAGCTAGAAGTATCTACTATTCCATTATGAAAACACGTTTTTGTCGCTGTAGTAGTATTTGTTCTGTAGAGGTTAGAAACGAACGTGTTTTATTTTTGTGCCTATAACAATATGTGACGAAAAACACGAGCAACGGATCAGTGTGAAATTTCTCGTTAATTTAAAAAAAACTATTTGAAATAAAACAACACAGCTCCCAACTGTGTTGTTTTATTTCAAATAGTTTCACTTTTATTGTTGAACACTGCAACATGTTTCACCACACATTGGCTTCATCAGGCAGATGAAATAATGAAACATGTTGCAGTGTTCAACAATAAAAGTGAAACCCTCCCAACTGCGTTGTTTTATTTCAAATAGTATAATGGAGTTTCATCATGTATCCGCCTCATCAATTAAATATTAAAAAAAAACTCCGACTAAGGGCTAAATGTTGTTGAAAGAGGCCTATGGTGAAAATTATCTATCTCGTGCGCGTGTTTTTGAGTGCTATAAACGGTTTTCTGAAGGCCGAGAGATCACCAACGATAACCAACGTCCAGGTCGACCTGTCTCTGTTTCAACGCCGCAAACAGTGACCCAAATCAATGAAATTGTGCGCAGAGATCGTCGTATGAGCATTCGGATGATTGCTGAGACTGTAAACGCCGATAAACTATCAGACAAATTTTACATGACGAATTGAAAATCTGTGCGAAGTTGGTCCCAAAAAATTTGACCCCTGACCAAAAGCTCGCCCGTCAACATATTCTGTTCAGACGTTCTTAAAAGGTGAGATGAAGAGCCTGAATTGATAGAAAACATCATCACTTGCGATAAAACTTGGATATTCCAATACGATGTTGAAACTAAGCGGCGATCCATGCAATGGAAAACTCCTGCATCGCCAAGAATGAAAAAAGCAAGGATGTCGAAATTAAAATTTAAGGCCATGCTAATCGTTTTTTTTTTCGACATCAACGACATCGTGCTGGCTGAATGGGTTCCAGAGGGTCTAACTGTAAACCAAACTTATTATTTGACAGCTTTGGCAACACTGCGAGAGCGAGTTCGTAAGAAACGGCCGGAGTTGTGGAAAAACAAGTCGTGGATCTTGCACCACGACAACGCACCTGCCTATAACGCACTGTCTGTGAAGCGTTATTTAGCCGCTAGTGGCACTCGAACACGCGCCGTACTCGCCCGATTTAACACCCTGTGACTTTTTCCTCTTTCCGAAGATCAAGTCTGCCTTGAAAGGAACCCGGTTCGAGTCGATGGAAGAGGTAAAGCGAAAATCGGCGGAGCTCCTAAATGCTCTTACAAAAGGAGACTTTCAGCATTGCTTTGCCCAATGGAAAAAACGAATGGAACGGTGTGTGGTGAGGGGAGGGAAGTACATTGAATTGGAGAATTCGATTGTAGAATAATTTTTAAAATATAACTCTTTTTCATAAGCAGTCTCGTTATTTAATATGCGTCGTACGTTCGGAGAATGGGCCGTAAGCAAGATTGTTCTTGATCCTCATTTTTACCAAAAAAAATTGTTCAGCGATGAAGCTCATTTTTGACTCAAATACAAAACGTAAACAAACAAAATTGCCAGATTTGGAGCGAGGAAAATCCAGAAACCATTATTGAGACGCTACGTAAACAAACAAAATTGCCAGATTTGGAGCGAGGACAATCCAGAAACCATTATTGAGACGCCGTTACATCCACAAAAATTGGCTAATGGAATCATTGGCCCACATTTCTTTAAAGATGATACCGGCCAGCACGTGACAGTCAATGGAGAGCGCTATCGATCCGTGATTACTAACTTTTTCGTTCTCCAGTTGAATGGCGGTAATGTGGAGAGCTTTGGTTCCAACAAGACGGCGCAACATACCACACAGTTAGCGACACAATCAGTTTATTGCAGGAAACATTCGCTGACCGCATAATCTCGCGTAGCAGACCTGTGAATTGGCCTTCACGGTCGTGTGATATCTCACCTATGGACTTCTTTCTGTGGGTATATGTGAAGTCGCTAGTGTACGCCAATAAACCAATGACGTTGGATCAGCTGGAAGCCAACATTCGTCGCGTTATTGTCGATATGTGCAACCAGCTGCTTGAAAAAGTAGTCGTAGATTGACTTCCAGATTACACTTTATACGAACCAGCCGCGGCGCCCATATGTCCTAAATCATATTTAAGCAGTAATGGCATCAAATTATCTTTCCATTAAAACCAATACCATGGCTGTTAACATAATTTTTATGAGTTTCACTTCAGTTCACAGTTCTATACCTCTAAAACAACACCCTTTACCTTAAAGAAAAGTTGAACCATAGATTTCAAACTTGTAATCACACCTCTCGTAAATTCTACTATACAATTTAATTAAAACATTTAACTTTGTCACTGAATAAAACACTTACTATGTTTTCTACCACAAAATATTATTTTGTGGTAAAAAAACATAGTAAGTGTTTTATTCAGTGATTATGAATTACCACGTAGTTACGGTCGCAACCATCATCATGACTTAACTTTGTTTTATTTTACTTTGTGGTACATCTTCATAACAATTCAATTAAAACACTTTAATAAGACACTTAAACTTTGTTTGTATAACTGAGGTTTTTTTATTATGACTATAGTTTCAACAACTTTAACTTGTCATTATCAGACTACAAGTAATTTAAAAATAACAATTTAGCAGGTATATATACAGAAATTACGGTTACAAACCGTAATTTCTGTATATATATATCTGCTAAATTGTTATTTTTAAATTACTTCTAGTCTGATAATGACAAGTTAAAGTTGTCGAAACTATAGTCACAATAAAAAAACCTCAGTTATACAAACAAAGTTTAAGTGTCTTATTTATGTTAATAATGATGTATAACGAAGTAGAAGCCTCAACAGTTAACAGTTTACACTTACCACTTTTATTTTACTTTTCAGTGACTATAGTTTCGACTCCAAGCTAGTCATTATCAAATTAAGTGTGATAATGACTAGCTTGTAGTCGAAACTATAATCACTGAAAAGTAAAATAAAAGTGGTAAAACAAAGTTAAGTGTAAACTTAATTAAATTGTTATGATGTACCACAAAGTTAACGCCAATTAAACTAACGATTCTACTATACATTCATTCGTTATTAAATTATTGTGATTTTACGTATTTGCGTAAATGTGATTTATACGTTTACCATGTAATGCCAATTTCATTTACGGAAATCATTCAAGTCATCACCTAATTTTAACAATTCATAATCATCGCAAATTCGCCTTATAATTATTCATCATTCTTGAACGTTGTATATTTAACTAGACAAATGGTCCATAAAGGCTTGGCTGTGTAATGAATAGGTGGGTCATATGGTTAATTAAAATGCACACGCGCTGGAATTACAATGCCTGTACACTTGAGAGTGGTATTTTGCCCTGTTTGCATCATAATACACATCGATGCTCCATATTTGATGCACATTGTCCACGATCGTCCGTCAATATTTGCCAACAGGGTTGCGGCCCATCGCGCAAACTGCACACTGCGTTTCAATACACTTGAAATTTATTTATATCTACTATGTGTTATCTATGTTTTTTTTGTATATATTGTGAGTCCCGTTTGTTTACTAAGCACTAATATTTACGAGGTAATTAAAAAATGGAATAGAAATTAAATAATTATTCCACAAAACAAAAATAAATATCGTGAAAATTGATACAAAATAATGCATTCGAGTAAAAATAAGAAAATTCCAGACAAAATTGTAGACTTGAAGTGAATGCTATACTTTGTACAGGGTCTTCGGTAAAAAAAAAAGCGCCCAACGCCATAGCTCTGTAATTTATTGATCGATTTGAATGAACTAAAAACAAAGTCAATGGCTGTTTTAATACTACAAATTCTGTCAATTCTTTAATCGTATTATTTGCATTTTTATTATTATTATTAATTTAAGAATTCCCTGACTTTTCGCTTAAAAGGCCTGACTTTTCTCGACGAATAAATTTCCTTAACTTTTAATAAAAAACGGTTTAACTTTGTTTGTATAACACAAGTTAAATCGTTTTTTTTTTTAATAAATTAACATGTATAACGAAGTAGAAGCCTCCACAATACAATATTTCCTTAAGTTTTGCCTATTTTTCCTGGTTTTCCCGGTTGGTTGCTAGCCTGTTAATATATGTCTTCAATAAAAAAAGATCTACTTGAAAATTGACTTAAAGCTATCGAAATTAACCAAAATTTATAAATAGAATTAGTATGTTTAATTAACTCAGATGATTCAACACAATTTATCAACCAACCGAACAAACTTTTACTTTACAATATTTCAGTGTTTTATACGCGTGGCGCATGAAGTAAAATTTCGAGTTTAGAAAAGCCCCGTGAAAATTTGTCGAGGGTCGCTGCGCGACCCTCGACAAATTTTCTACGCGGGGCTTTTCTAAACTCGAAATTTTACTTCATGCTTAGCCTGGGAGTGGACCGTCAAGATTTTCAATTTTAAATAAAAACAGATAAACACAGTAGAGAATCACAATAGCTATTTATTTTAAGTAAATAAATATAAAACTGAAATATCTACTGTAAACAATATATTTTGTAGTACTTATATTTACAAATGAAAACAAAATATAATTCCTTTATTAGGTATCTTTGTAGACACTACAAAATTAGTAATATCACAATTCAACGTAAACAATAAATATTGCTAATTCAAATCATTTATTTTCTTATGAATACAAGTTAATATATAGTTATTAGCAAGCTAAGTATACGATAATAAAATCCTAATACTCTATACTTATTTTTACTAACGAATGCCAAAGTAGATAAAGTGGCAAAAATATCAACTTTGAATATATCAAATGATTTAAGTTTTTGGCCAAAGTCATTCGCAAACAAGAAATGAATAATATATTCAGTTTTTTGTTGTTAAAGTATCGTTTTGTCGAATCCATCTACTGATTTTTGTTGCATTACTCATGGATTGTAAATCTGATGCACTAGTTGTTCGATTGTAGAGATATTCAAGGCCGTAGCTAGAAAAAAAAAATCGGGCGAGGATACAAAGATTTCCTTGTGACGGGGGGGGGGGGGGGGTTGGTAGTAAAAATATTGTTATTGCTCTTTCGGGGTCGCTTTTACGTACAAAAATTTAACAAATTTCAGTGGAGGTTTGAAAGCAGGGGATATGGGCGTTCAAACCTCCACTGAAATTTGTTAAATCTCTCTCCCTGACTACGGCCTTGGAGATATTTGGCATAGTTGGTTCATCAGTCTCAACAAATGATGAGCTAACTCAGTTAGGTTTTAAAACGAACTTAGTTTTTCAGCTGAACCGATTGTTGTTCCGGATACTAGGTGATAACTTCTGTTGATTGATTAGTTATTAACCTATAGTTATCTCCGTTGGTTTGTCAGTTGTTGAGTTTGAAGACGAATGATGTGTAATTATGGTTTCATCAGTTGTTGAGATTGGAGGCGGCTGAGGTTTTTGAGCTGTTTAAGTGGTACTTGCCAACGTTGGCTTGACTGTTATTAATTTTAAATATGGCGTAGGTTGTTGTTTAAGTGCTACTTGCCTTCATTGGCTTGATAGTTGTTGATTTTAAAGGTGGCGTAGTTTTTTCAGAAGTACTGATGCTTGATTAAGTGGGACTGGCCTCTTTTGGCTTGATTTTGTAGGAGGCGTAAGTTTTACAGTATTACTGCTTGTTGTTTGAGTGATATTAGCCTCCGTTGGCTTCACAGTTGTTGATTTTAAAGGTGACGTAGGTTTTTAGTTGTACTGGCTGCTGATTGAGTGTTTCTGGCCTTTGTTGGCTTGATTTTAAAGGTATCGTAGGTTATACAGAATTACTGGTTGCTGCAAACAGCAACTAGTACTTCTGAATAACCTACGTCCAAGTGTTACTTGGCTTCTTTCGCTTGACATTTGTTGACTTTGAAGGTGGCGTAGGTTTTTTGGAAGTGCTAATTAGTACTGGCCTCCGTTGGCTTAATAATTCTTGCCTTTGTAGCTGACGTATTTTTTTTAGATGTTCTGGTTGTTGATTGACTGGTACTTGCCTCCGTTGGCTTGACAGTTGTTGAATTTGAAGTTGGCGTAGGTTATTCAGAAGTTTTCTCCTTGATAGTTGTTAATTTTGAAGTGACGTAGGTTATTCAAAAGTAGCGGTTGTTGTTTGAGTGGTACTTGCCTCCGTAAGGTTGACAGTTGTTGATTTTAAAGGTGGCCTAGGCTATGCAGAAGTACTATTGATTTAGTGGTACTTGCCTCCGTTGGCTTCACAGTTGTTGAATTTGAAGGTGGCGTAGATTATTCAGAGGTACTTTGCTTGGCAGTTGTTTATTTTGTAGGTGGCGTAGGTTATTCAGAGGTACTTTGCTTAGCTGTTGTTTACTTTGTAGGTAGCGTAGATTGTTTTAGTGGTACTTGCCTCCGTTGGCTTGACAGTTGTTGATTTTGAAGGTGACGTAGGTTATTGAGAAGTAGTGGTTGTTGTTTAAGTGGTACTTGCCTCCGTTAGCTTGACAGTTGTTGATTTTGAAGGTGGCCAAGGTTAAGCAGAAGTACTGGTTGTTGATTTAGTGGTACTTTTGTCCGTTGGCTTGACAGTTGTTGCTTTTGTAATTGACGTAGGTTTTTCAGTAGTAGTGGTTACAGTTGTCTTAATAGTCGATTTTGGAGGTGGCGTAGGTTTTTCAGTAGTAGTTGTCTTAGAGGTTGGCTTGACAGTTGTTGTAGGTGACGTAGGATTTTCAGTAGTACTGGTTACAGTTGACTTAATAGTCGATTTTGTAGGTGGCGTAGGTTTTTCAGTAGTAGTTGTCTTAGAGGTTGGCTTGACAGTTGTCGTAGGTGACGTAGGATTTTCAGTAGTACTGGTTACAGTTGTCTTGATAGTAGTCGATGTTGTAGTTGTTGTTTTCGGAGGTGGAGTAGGTTTTTCAGTTGGTTTCTCGGTTGTGGTATATGGATCTGGTTTAGGCGATGGCGTCGGATTTGGTGCTAAAAAAAACTTTCACACTTAACATTCTTTCAAAACAAGTATTTTTATGTTTTAAGCACAAGCAGTGCGAATGAATCTTAATAACTTCAAACTGAAAACATGTAGCTTCTATTAGATTCATACTCAGATAGCTATACATCTTGTGTAAAGTGTAGATTTATATTTTATAGAAATATAAGTTATTAAACTAGCTGGTTATTTTGTAAGTGGTAAAATATTGCGTTCATGTCTTTCCGTTATTGCGTATAGATTTCGAGCAGATACTTTGGCTCATACAATTTTTAAACGGATTTTTATGTTGCCTTAACGCAGTTTTGGGCACTGGAGGGTTACATTTCTAAATTAAATTTTAATTTCAATATTTTAAATTAACTATTCATTTTTTAGTTACGTGAAGTGTTTTCTATTAAATATTGTAGTAATTTCTTTCTTCGTGTATTAATACTAGAATAATTAATTCTAAATTTAGCTGCAAAAAATGGATCAAATTTTCAGAAGCTAGCGTCTTATCACTCTGGAAAAACATCGAATATTGTTAACTTAGTCAATAATTGAAAGTAAATAATACTCGCACTTATGATTCCACGAGTTTTATCGCAGTTTCTATATTTGAATCAATCACTTAATTTTTTTTATCACCTCAATGACACTATCAGATAACGTTATTTAAGTTTAGTTATATAATATTGTACTTCATTAATGTTAGACTTGTTAAAAAGTCTAACATTTATGAAATACAATATTATATAATTAAACTTAAATAACGTTTTCTGATAGTGTGTTTGTATAAACTAAAAGAAAAGTTACTTTTAGTTTATACAAACACACTAGTTTAAAAATGAAAACTTGAAGTTGTTGGAATTATAATCACTTAATAAAGTCTTAAAGTAACTGAGACTTTATTAAGTGAATATAGTTTTAACAACTTCAAGTTTCCATTTTTAAACTAAAAGTAACTTTTACTTTATACAAACAGAGTTAATAAATCTAAAAAGTCTAAATTAATAAATAAAATATTTCTGATTTTCAACTTTTTGTATTTATTTTCACTACAATTGTTTCGCTACGCTGTAGCTTCTTCAGATGAAAAATGTTAATGTCTTAGTTATACAAACAAAATTAAAATGTACTAAAAAGATTGTCATTCCTTACTTCAAAAAGTGAAGTAAGGAATAACAATGTTTTTAGTGTAATAATCACTTCACGTAAACTCAAAAACATACAGTTAAAATTAAAATGTGTTAATTTGTAATTTATGATGTGTAACGAAGCCGTTAACGTTAACTTACTTGCATTATGATCTTTAACAGCCAGAGTCACTGTTAAGGAGAAAACCACAACTCCACATACTCCCGTCAATAAAATTAATTTCTTTTCGAGACCTGTTAAAGTGTGCCACCAACCGCAACAACTGGAATAAATCAAGAAAAACAGTAGGGTTATTAATAAAAACGCACTTCATTTACCTATTTAAAATAAACTTGTATAGTTAACTCTATAATTGCTCTTCTGTGTATTAAATACTTAATATCTAATAAATTAATATCTAAATAAATACTAATGTGTTAAATACTTAATATCTAACAATTATTACAACAATATAAGCTTTGTTTTTAGGAGTTTCCTACTATAATCTTACCCTGTGTCGCCATTTTCACCCAAGGGCACATACCCTGACCCCGGCATCTCACTTTGAATTTTATTGTAGGTAATAAATCGCTCAGCGTTGGCTTACGACTGTTTTCGCTACGTGCCCATGTTCTTTATCACTAGATAAGATAAATTCAGTGGAGTTTGTTTTTTATCCGATGTTATCGTTTTGTAAACTGAATGATTTGGAAATGATTCAGAAATAAATTAGGAGTGTTCAATGTATCAAAACCAATAGGATTTATTTGATATACAGAAAATAGTTAAGATTTTTACACCACCTTTATTTTACTGTTCAATTACACTGTAATCATTACCAAACTGAATTACAGTGTAATTGAAACTGATAAGTTGTAATTGAAACGAGTTATTCTTCTGATAAGTTTTAATTACTCTGTAATCATCATAAAACTAAGTTGCAGTGTTAATCCATTAATAATGGTCACTTTTTGTCCGAAATGTACATTTGGTAATTCAAATAAAAGTGTGAAGAAAGGTTATTAGTACTTTATTCGTCAAATTAAGTTGCAGTATAATTTAAACTAGTCAGTAGTAGTTGAACTTAGTTACTGTCGTGACTAGTTTCAATTACACTGTAATCATTATCAAACTAAGTTAGATCGTAATTGGGCAAGTATGTTTCTAACCTTGCCTTTCTAGTCGCGTTAACAAGTAAAATATTCATTTTTGGGGAACAGAAAACCCTCGTTTTATTTAAGAGAACATGCAGTTTGATCAAAAAGTCGTTGTTTGGTGCGCAATATGCTCGAAACGAATCATTGGACTCTTCTTTTTTGAGCAATGCAGTTACTGTTAATGGTGAACGGTATCGAACAATGATACAAACATTTCTGCAACTACAGTTAAAAGAACTTGGCATAGAAAATTTCTGGTTCCAGCAGGATGGCGCTACATGCCACACAGCGTGTGAAACGGTCGCTCTTCTTAGAGACATTTTCCCTGCCAGGCTGCTCTCAAAAAATGGAGGTATTGAGTGGCCGCCCCATTCCCCTGATTTGACGGCACTAGATTTTTTCTTGTGGGAATATTTCAAAAGTAGAGTCTATATTAATCGCCCAGAGGCATTAGAAGACTTAATAATTGAAGCCATTGAACATTGAACATTTTAATTATTTGTCATTGTTCTATATATGTAATTTTATCTTGTGATTAAGTGATATTGTTTTTTTTTATACATATATATATTTTATTATATTTTGTATTTGACCTGTGTATAACCACCATGTTTTAGCACCAATAAATATACTTACTTACTTACTTACTTACTTACTAAAGACTAATATTCGTTGAAATATTCCGCAAAGTTATGCTACACGCTTAAAGTAAAATTGGTTATTATTGTCTGGCTTGTCGTGGCGGATTTTCGATGAAAATTGTTATTTTTAAAAAAATCTAAAAAAAAATTATTAAGATACTTGTTTATGTTTTTTCTTATAAAAAAATATTTAACTAAAATTTAGCTAAATAAAATCATTTGTAAACTACCCAAAAATTAAATTCTAACTTCTAGCATCCATCATTAAGACAATTTTTCTGTTAGAAATATGAAATTAACATCAATTTAGAACTTATTTAATTCTGAATACATACCTTGTAAATAAAATTTATTTACTTTTAAAATTTAACACTGTTTTAACGTTTTGTTAGAACAGGCGATTTTTACAATGTTTTATTTTGGCGCGTTAAAAGTGCTCTATTTCATAAAATACTTAAGTAATTTAATTTATTTTTGAGGCAATCGATTAAGGATTGAATCAGCTTTAATTTGAGCTATTAACATTTTTTAAGATTTACAAACTGTGCTTAGTACAAGCGCTCAAAGATTAATGTTAGTCGATTAATTACATTCTTGACATATTTAAAAGTGAGTAAAACTGGCGAAAACATTTTTTGTTTGACACAATAAACAGTTCATATTGTTTCTAGGTTTAGTAAGAAAATCTGTGATTTTTTTGGATTTTTTTATAAAACAAAAAAAATCGAGTAAAAATCGCATTTTTTTCTATACCTTACACCCCTTACAAAAAAATGTGAATTTTTGATAAAAAAATTATTTTTTATAAAATCAAAAAAAATCAGCAAGATACTTCTTGCTATTAGAAATAACTAAAGCTACTATTTTTTCTTGTAAAAAAATTATTCTATTAAAATGTAGCTGTATAAAATCATTTGAAAACTACTCAAAAATGAAATTCTAACTTCTAGCATCCACCATGAATACAATTTTTGTGTTGGGAATATGAAATGCACATTAAGTTAAAACTTCTTAAATTCTAAATACATCCCTTAAAAACAAAATTTATTTACTTTAAAAATTTAACATCGTACAAACGTTTTGTGAGAACAGGTAAATTATATATTTTTCTCTTGGCGCGTTAAAATTACTCTATTTTATAAAATACTTAACTTATTGAATTTATGTTTAAAGCAGTCTATTAAGAATTAAAAGAGCTTTAATTTGAGTTACAAACATTCTCCAAGACCTAAAAATTGCGTTTAGTACAAGCGCCCAAAGATTAATTTTAGTGGATTAATTACATTCCTGATATTTTTAAAAGTAAAATTAGCGAAAATAATTTGTTTCTTAGAAAATGAACAACCCGCATTGTTTTTTGGTTTGGTAGGAATATTTGAAAATTGTTTGGAATTTTTTATAAAATAAAAGAAAATCGAGTGAAAAACGCGGTATTTTCCATACCTACCCCTTACAAAAAATGCGAATTTTCGATGAAAATTTTTATTTTTAAAAAACTCTAAAAAAAAATATTAAGATACTTCTTTTTGTTAAAAATAACTTAAGCTACTTTTTTTCTTATTAAAAAAATATTTAACTAAAATTTAGCTGAATAAAATTATTTGTAAACTACCCAAAAATGAAATTCTAACTTTTAGCATCCACCATGAACACAATTTTTGTGTTGGAAATATAAAATTAACATTAAGTTAAAACTTATTCAATTCTTAATACATTCCTTACAAACAAAATTTATTTACTTTAAAAATTTACCATCGTACAAACGTTTTGTGAGAACAGGCAAATTTTCAATTTTTCCCTTGGCGCGTTAAAAGTACTCTATTATATAAAATACTTAACCTATTGAATATATGTTTAAAGCAGTCTATTAAGAATTAAAACAGCTTTAATTTGAGTTACAAACATTATCCAAGACCTAAAAATTGCGTTTGGTACAAGCGCCCAAAGTTTAATTTTAGTGGATTAATTACATTCCTGTTATTTTTAAAAGTAAAATTAGCGAAAATAATTTGTTTCTTAGAAAATGAACAACCCGCATTGTCTCTTGGTTTGGTAGGAATATTTGAAAATTGTTTGGAATTTTTTATAAAATAAAAGAAAATCGAGTGAAAAACGCGGTATTTTCCATACCTACCCCTTACAAAAAATGCGAATTTTCGATAAAATTTTTTATTTTTAGAAAACTCTAAAAAAAAATTAATAAGATACTTCTTTATGTTACAATTAACTTAAGCTACTTTTTTTCTTATAAAAAAAATATTTAACTAAAATTTAGCTGAATAAAATCATTTGTAAACTACCCAAAAATGAAATTCTAACTTTTAGCATCCACCATTAAAACTATTTTTTAGTTAGAAATTTGAAATTAACATCAATTTAAAACTTATTTCATTCTAAATACATACCTTGTAAACAAAATTTATTTACTTTTAAAATTTAACACTGTTTGGACGTTTTGTTAGAACAGGCGAATTTTACAATGTTTTCTTTTGGCGCGTTAAAGTGCTCTATTTGATAAAATACTTAATTAATTGAATTTATTTTTTAAGCAATCGATTAGGGATTGAAACAGCTTCAATTTGAGCTATAAACTTTTTTTAAGATTTACAAACTGTGCTTATTACAAGCGCCCAAATACTAATTTTAGTGGCGTAATTACATTCCTGTTATTTTTAAAAGTGCGTAAAATTGGCGAAAACATTTTTTTTTTTGTGGAAATAAACAACTCACATTGTTTCTAGGTTTGATAAGAGTTTTTGTATTTTTTTTGGAATTTTTTAAAAAAACATAAAAAATCAAGTGAAAATTGTGATTTTTTCCATACCTACCCCTTGCAAAAAATGCGAATTTTCGATGATAATTTTTATTTTTTAAAAAATCTGAAAAAAATCAATAAGATACTTTTTAATGTTAGAATTAACCAAAGCTACTTTTTCTTATTGTAAAAAAAGTTTCATTAATATTTATCTGTATAAAATAATTTGAAAACTACCTAAAAATGAAATTCTAACTTCTAGCATCCACCATAAATACAATTTTTGTGTTGGAAATATGAAATACACGTCAAGTTTAAACATATTCAGTTCTAAATACATTCCTTCAAAACAAAATTTATTTCAACTGTTCACTGTGGAGGCTTCTACTTCGTTATACATCATTGTTTACACAAATAAGACAATTAACTTTGTTTGTCTAATTGAGGATTTTATTGTGACTATAGTTTCGACAACTTTAACTTGTCATTATCAAACATAAAGTTTATGTTTGATAATGACAAGTTAAAGTTGTCGAAACTATAGTCACAATAAAATCCTCAGTTATACAAACAAAGTTAATTGTCTTATTTGTGTGAAATTTATTTACTTTAAAAATTTAACATCGTACGAACGTTTTGTGCGAATAGGCAAATTTTAAATTTTTTCTCTTGGCGCGTTAAAAGTGCTCTATTTTATAAAAAACTTAACTGATTTAATTTGTGTTTAAATAAATCGACTAAGAATTAAAAGAGCTTTAACTTGAGTTTCAAACATTTTTCAAGACTTAAAAATTGCGCTAAGTACAAGCGCCTACAGACTAATTTTAGTGGCTTAATTACATTTTTTATTTTTTTTAAAGTACGTAAAATTGGCGAAAATAATTTGTTTCTTAGAAAATGAACAACCCGCATTATTTCCAGGTTTGGTTAGAATATCTGTAAATTGTTTGGAATTTTTTATAAAATAAAAAAAAATCGAGTGAAAATCGAGATAATTTTCCGAATTTCCGATGAAAATTTTTATTTTTAAAAAAATCTGAAAAAAAAATAATAAGATACTTCTTGATGTTAGAAATAACTGAAGCTATTTTTTCTTTTTATAAAAAAAATGGTGTAATTACACGTAGTTCTAAAGTTAGAATAGGTGTATTGTAACTCTAGAACCGTAATGTTTTCTATGACAACGACCACATAATCATAATAAAAAAAATCTCAACTGATTTCCACGTAAAATACGTGAATCTAACAAAATGTTGGAAATTCCAAATTTAATACGCTCGGCTTGCGTTACAGAGACTGAATGTGGCCCCCTGATAAGTCAATTTTGACGTTAGTCAGTACACTCGACACTCGCGAAACTTAAATGTTCAGGCAAAAATCCATTCAGTTGTTTATTATTTACCATGATAAGATATACGATCAAATTGAGAGAAAGGGAGAGAAAAATCTAATCCCATTTTGAGATAGAGAATGTAGCAGTGTCATTAGCCGAAGATTAAAACCGGGTTGGGTCGTTAAGGTCCGGAAATTAAATAATTTCCTTTATCAGGTATCATCTTTACGATCAGAGTGTGGCATTTGCGTTCTTAACATTTACTTATTTGCTCGTCCGGGGGATATTTTCCATGCATAAAATAATAATAATTTAATATTCAGCGCGGCGGAAAAGAGATTGGGAAAATGTCGTCGGGGCGGGAATTAAAGAAGGGTGGAAAATCCGCTCGGGGGGCGCGGGTAATTTCGGGTGAATATTCGACGGCCGATCTTCGGACGCATGCAAATTCTGCGGTTCTCCTACAAATATGTGGCGTAATTGATACATTACGTACTTCCGGGTGTTGTCCTTGCGGTTCGGCTAATGGCTCCCTGTGGCCCTTTTCCCATGATTAGAAACACGAACTATATCATGATCACAATTTGCTGGTAATATATACATGCTAATATAAAAACGAATTAAAAAAAAACATGTGATACATGCTAATGTTCAAACGCCAATTTATGTGCAAGAAAAATATATTTATTAAAGTTTTAATGAATTTCACATCAGCTTATAACACATGGATGTTATTTTTTTAAAGTATATATAGCCATTTGTGAAGTTTTGAAGCTTGTAACGATTGTTTCCACTCCAAGATTAATCATGAAGTAAAATTTCGAGTTTAGAAAAGCCTAAAAATTTGGTTGAGTCGCGTAGCGCGTAGCGTGACATTTTTTTTTTAAAGTATAAATAGCCGATTTGTAAAGTTTTGAAGCTTGTAACGATTGTTTCCACTCCCAGATTAATCATGAAGTAAAATTTCGAATTTAGAAAAGCCTAAAAATTTGGTTGAGTCGCGTAGTGTTACCGGCGTTTTACCGGAAACGCCGCAACTATGATTATTTCGGCGATTTAAATATTTTTTATTCTTTCTCGCGATAACAACGGACCCCACATTGTTTTTAATCACCTTATTTTCACCTTCATAATCATTTAGTATCAAATGAATTAAGTTCGCTTACATATACGGAGTGTTCGGGTTTTTGTAAATATTATTTGTAAATATAGGATTAGTTTATTTTCATATTTTTATTAGGGTTTAGATTTTAGATTTATTACCTTACGCGGCACAAATCCCTTTTGGATCATAAAACGCAAAATTCCAAGCAGCGGCCCTAATCCGGGGAAATTTCACAATTAGGGCATTTCGTGATCACAACAAAAGCACGACAGATTTGCTCCCGAAACGCTCACAGCTAGGCACCGCCCTCCGGATTACGAAAGAGGCTGCATTTACAACCTAGCTGCTTGGAATTCGGATTAAGGGAAAATACCGAATATTTATTTATGTTTATTTTTCTTTTCTTTTCGCGGATTGTTTTATTGATAGCTAAATCAATCACGTCAGACATAGTAGATACGTAAATTATTGTACATATTTTATAACGGCCGATCATTTCACTTATGTAAACATACGATAATTTCTAAACTCACTAACAACAGAAATATGAAAACTTGCACACTTCAAAGTGACAACAACCATAAGATTTAGAACCAGGATATATATGGATATATGTATGTATATATATATAATAATAATAATTAGCAGCATTAATTTAATATATAAAAGCTATGATTATTAAACAAATAATTAGCAATTCGGATGCCGATTGCATCATCCGTTTACGCCAAGGCGCGTAATGATCAAGCGCAACTCACTTGCGCACGCCACCCCTAACTGCTGAACCAATCAGAGGCAGGAGCCTTAACCACCTCCAGCTCTCACATCCCTCCATGCGAGAATTACGGGAAGGGAGAAGGTGGTTAACAAAACTGTTGGTTCACGGGGGTGAACAACAATCGTCTTGAGTCTGGTGAATAGTGCGGTAACCAGTAAGTAGTGTTGTATAAATCATTTTTGTTTACGAAGTGGTCGAACCGTTAAGAAGTAGTCGCGTCGCGTAAGGTGTAGTTTTATTTAATTGTATATATATATTTCTCTGATTGTAAATTCGTTATTTTTATTTGTTTATTTGTAATAAACAACCTTTGTTAATGTTTTCGGAAACCTTAATCTTTCATTTGACGAACCTTTTGCATTTACCTGAAAATACGAAATATATATATACACAGTGAGTTGTTCCTGTAAATGCTGTTCCAGGACCTGATGTTTAGGGTGAGTTATTTATTATTATATTTTTCTCTTTCATTATATTTAAAGTAACTGTGTGGTACCTCTGCCTACGAGCTGCTAGGTAATCGAGGGTGATCCGATTTTGAGTATAAGGCCAATAACTTATTGAATATTATTTCTTTCAAAATCGGGGTGATTGTTTCCCAAGAGCCGACACCTTAATTTTTCCCCTTTGATAGTAGTACATGTTAAACAATATGTTAGTTGGAAGAAACTTCGGTGAGAAAGCGTAATTAAAGATTTCGTATGAAGTCTGAAGCGCATTTGTATTCGCAAAGCTAGGTAGCACTACTTTCTAGGTAGTTAGAGGCATTTCCCTTGATCCCCTTTTGTCCTAGACACACTCGCGTGTCGCATTTGCATTCTCCTACTGGAAAGCCAAAACGAACTCCTCCGCACCGTCTAATTAGACGAGTACCCGCCCTTCTGCCCTTCTGCCCTTCACCCCTTCTTTCACCACCACCAAAACGCACGCTCCGCCACTAAGGATAGGATATAAGAGATAAAGGACAGGAAGGGAAAGTTTAATTGCGGCTTCTCCTGGTGCATTTAAAACTAGCGAGTGTCTCCACTTTCTGTTCTTCTTCGGCTTCCAGTATGTGCGCGTGTGGAGGAGGATAATTGTTGTATCATGATGGCGGTGAATAATGTAATCCCAGTTCAAAGCGGGTTAGTAAGAACTTGGGGGAACAAGAGGTTCATCCCACTTCCTGAGACCTTAATGGGGTAGGCATAAGTGGAGGAATATGAATCCAGTGCTGCCTTGAGTGTGTTTGTGTACCAGTGCGCGTGATTGCGTTAACGTATCTCGGATAATGCTAATTACAAAAGCACTTCGTTTTCTGCGAATTTGTAGTATTGCTTTTTATCCTACAACAAAACTCAAATCATTCTTTCAAACAAATTAATCCATGAATTTTAAAGGCGCTCACTTCAATTTTGATATAAAGACAACACTTAATTTTTTATACCACTATTATTTAATTGTTCTGATTAGTTTCAACCAGTCGACTTAGTTTGATAATGAGTACAGTGGAGTTAAAACTAATCGAAACAGTAACTAGTTTCAATTACTTGTAACTAGTTTCAATTACACTAGAACTTAATTTGATGAATTAAATCAGTTAAGTATTCTATGAAAAAGAGCACTTTTAACGCACCAAGAGAAAAATGTGTACAATGTTTTAACTAATGTATTTAGAATTATATAAGTTTAAACTTGATGATGCACTAGGCATAAGTGGAGGAATATGAATCCAGTGCTGCTTTGAGTGTGTTTGTGTACCAGTGCGCGTGATTGCGTTAACGTATCTCGGATAATGCTAATTACAAAAGCACTTCGTTTTCTGCGAATTTGCGGTATTGCTTTTGATCCTACAACAAAACTCAAATCATTCTTTCAAACAAATTGATCCATGAATTTTAAAGGCGCTCACTTCAATTTTGATATAAAGACGACACTTAATTTTTTATACCACTGTTATTTAATTGTTCTGACTAGTTTCAACCAGTCGACTTAGTTTGATAATGAGTACAGTGGAGTTAAAACTAATCGAAACAGTAACTAGTTTCAATTACTTGTAACTAGTTTCAATTACACTAGAACTTCATTTATTAAATTAAATCAGTTAAGTATTTTATGAAAAAGAGCACTTTTAACGCACCAAGAGAAAAATGTGTACAATATTTTAACTAATGTATTTAGAATTATATAAGTTTAAACTTGATGGTAATTTTATATTTCCAACACAAAAATTGTGTTCTTGTGGGATGCTTGAAGTAAGAATTTAATCTTTGGGTAAAAAACGTTCGTACAATGTTAAATTTTAAATAAATATTGATTACCATCACATCTAAGCGTTATAGATTTTTAACTTTACTGTAAATCAGTGGTTTATACGCGGGGCGCATGAAGTAAAATTTCGAGTTTAGAAAAGCCCCGTGAAAATTTGTCTCGGGTCGCTGCGCGACCCTCGACAAATTTTCTACGCGGGGCTTTTCTAAACTCGAAATTTTACTTCATGCTTAGTCTGGGAGTGGACAACACTCGTTCTTAGGAGTTTCAAATTGAAGGATTACTAAGTTTATTACCATTTTACAAAAGCTACAGCTCGAAGGACTAATGATGGTCTTCGGAGACCGAAGGACTACAGGGAATCGAAGTTTTTTTATAAGAAAACAACGAATATCTGAAGGTTTACAGCATGGATAGGAAGAAAAACATCTAATTTTGAAAAAGTATCGAAGTTTGGTTGGTTTTCAGTGCATTTTTAAATTCACTATAAATTAGTGTTTTACACGCGTGGCGCATCAAGTGAAATTTCGAGTTTAGAAAAGCCCCGTGAAAATTTGTCTCGGGTCGCTGCGCGACCCTCGACAAATTTTCTACGCGGGGCTTTTCTAAACTCGAAATTTTACTTCATGCTTAGTCTGGGAGTGGAAGACACTCGTTACTTTAAAATACATCACAACTGTTAAAATATGTATCGTATTAGTATTTTGTCATTAAATCACTATTTTGACTGTATTTCATAATAATAATAATAATAATAATTCTTTATTAACGGACAAGCCATTTACAACGTAGAGCCAAAAACATATAACTAAAATGTAAGACACAAAACATGAATCACAAATATGCACAAAGACACCTATGTTAATCTGCGTAAACCATAATAGGGTTATAACATTTAGTGCACACCATCCGCGAGACTCCTCCTAATTAAACCTAAAGATGAGTTAAAAAAGTCAATACCGCTACAAATGTCATTAGCCGTGCGCGTTAATCGAGTCATGGGGCAATTTAAACTGCAAGTCGTCTTGCAAAATTCGTTATGAAGTAGCATGCGGCTACGTGCATGTCTAGGTGGTACATGCTAATTAATCATACTAACAATATGACTTGAATCTATTTTGCAGTTTATGATTTTATAAAGAAAACACATATCTAATTCCATGCCACGATGTTGCAAAGTTGTGAGTCCTAAGTATGCCATCGTTTCCTCGGTTGTTAGGTGTATATTTTTCTGGGTCAATTTATATGACATAAACTTAATGAACTTAGTTTGCACTTTTTCCATCCTGTTGACATATGTAACGTATAAGGGCGACCAAATCGTTCTACAATAATCAAAATGAGACCGAACAAGGGAGTTATACAGGATGTTAAAAGTGCGTACATCGACCAGATCTTTGGTAACACGTTTAATGAATCCTAGCGCCTTATTTGCTTTATTGACTACGAAGTCAAGGTGCGACTTAAATGACAGCTTTGAATCAAGCATGATCCCAAGATAAAAATAAACTTGACTCAATGTTAAGTTATTTAACCTGTAGTTATATGTTATTCCGTTCCTCTTACGCGAAAAACATATAAAACTACATTTATTGATATTCAGCTGCATATCATTCAGTGCACACCATTTATTGACCGAGTCAATATCTTCTTGAATTTTGATACAGTCTGCTGTGTTCTTTACGGTATAATACAATTTTAAATCATCGGCAAAAAGCAAATGAGGACACCTTAGCGATTCGGACAGGTCGTTTATAAAAATACTAAATAGTAGTGGTCCTAAGTTGGACCCTTGTGGAACACCAGACGTTGAAATATATGGTTCTGAGAGGTAGGATTTAATTTTTACATACTGTTTCCTCTTTGACAAATATGTTGCTAGCCAGTTTAGAAACGAATTACCTAGAACATACGCTTGCATTTTTTTTATGAGAATAACATGGTTGACAGAGTCAAATGCTTTGCTGAAGTCCGTGTAAATTGCATGGACTTCAGCATTATCATCTAAAGCTTTATGTATGTAATCCGTATATATGAATAAGTTGGTTAGTGTTGATCTGCTTTTATAAAAACCATGCTGGTGTTCCACAATGACCGATTTAAAAGTGTCGTAGATTGGCCTGTAGACTACTTTCTCAAATATTTTTGCCATCGTTGAGAGAATGGAAATAGGCCTGTAGTTTTCTACGTTAGATTTAGACTTGGATTTATGGATAGGTATCACATATAATTCCTTCCAAATTACAGGAAAGATACCTGTGCTTGATGACAATGAGTATATATAGTGTAAGGGATCTACTAAGGTGTCACAGCAGTTGTATAAGAATATAGCTGGAACATTGTCAGGACCAGCGCTGCTATTAGGATTCATTGAGCGTATTGCGTTATATATATCCTCATGTAAAATGTTTATATTGTTAAGGTTGATGATGCTGTCGAACTCAAGTGAGAAATTGTAAATTGATGATGGTCTATAAACTGATGAAAAATATGCAGCAAATAAATTAGCAATATCGGTTCCTGTAGACGCTGTAGTGTTGCCATAGACCATGGACACTGGAATGCCATGGCACTTATTCTGACTATGTACATAGTTCCAAAACGACTTAATGTTGCTCGGTATAGCCCTTTCAACATTGTTAATATAGCTTTTATAACAAGATTTAATTTCGGATTTACATTTTGATCTAAGGTTCGTAAATGTGTAGTAGTCAACTAGCTGAAGTGAGTTTTCCCATTTCAAATGTGCGATTTTTTTTTTGTTTTATTAACTAAATGACATTTTTAGAAATCCATAAAGGAAACGATGTACTCCTCGCGACCAGTTTAGGTACATACATATCTATAGCGAAATAAATAACAACATTAACATTATTAACATCGTCGAGGGATTCGAGGACCGACCAATTAACACTGCTAAGGAAAACATTAATTTTATTGTAATTGGCACGTATAAAGTCATACTTAAAATTTCCATTGTCATCTATAACATTAAAACTATTAACAGAAATGCGCACAGAAAAGGAAGGGTGATAAACATCGCAGAGTATGATTGGGGCACACTTTAAAATGCATATGTTTTCGATAGTGGTAAAGCACAAATCGAGTACAACGTTATATTGATTACTGATTGCATTGAACCGATGTAAACCAAGAGCACTAAAACCGTCTAATAATAACATCTCTGTTGGTTGCGTAACATTTATCGGGAGGAGACCAGTACATTCTTCGTCCGATATCCAATGAATGTGCGGTAAATTAAAATCCCACAGAACGATAACCTCACTGGACGGATGAGCGTGTATGATGTTTTGTATAGCTGTCACATGTTGAGTATAGACATCAATAGTAGAGTTTGGAGGAATATAGCAACAGAAGATAATAAACATTTTCTTATTGACAGTGATTTCGACTGCTACCATTTCTAAAGAATTGTCAGTTGTTAGTAGACGTGAAGGCAGCTTATTCCTGATGCTAATTAAGACACCTCCCCCAATACATTTATTACTGCTGATGTTTGATCTGTCGACGCGATATGCAATGTACCGATGGTCAAGCAATTCTACATCCATTATTTCCGGATGAATCCAAGTTTCTGTTAAAGCTAAAAAATCATATTCCTCAGATAAACACGAACAATAAAAATCCTTCAACTTAGTTCTTAATTCTCTTACGTTCTAATAGTAGAGTGTAAGCTCAGCTTTTATATTCCTGCAGGTGTTACGTTTGTTTGAAGAGAGATGTGGTATATTTAGTTATTTTGAGATTTAATAATTTGCGGATTACCCCGTACGTATTTTATGGTTAAGTTTTCTTCTCCATTTTCCTCTCTCACGGACAGCTCATTTTGCAGTGCTTTCAGATGATCTCTTTGGGCAAGAATAAGGTCAGTTTTGAATTTGATGTTACCAGTATCCATGATATTGGTGACACGAAGTACATCAATCGCTGATTTTCTATCTCTAAAAATTAATTTAATAGGCCTTCGGTTATTTCCAGGTTTACCCAGCTTAAAACATTTTAATGGTTCAAATACCACGGAAGGATCAATAATTTTCTTTAGTTCACCCATATCAGCCGTTGAACGTTCTTCAGGTGTGCCACTTTGTTCAGGCATGTTGAATACCACAACATTCGAAGACCGCCGTTGACGTTCTTCAAGTTCCTGCACTGCTTCATTTAGGTTGATTTTAGTAGTATTATTAATATTGGACCCTGATAATTCAGATACATTATTTTCTTCTAACTTGCTAATCCTGACTTTTAGCTCTTCAATGTCCGCATTTATTTCATTTAGTACTGCTCTTAGCTCAGACCTAAGCATGGCTGGTAATTCAGATTTCAACACTTCTTTAATCGTTTCTGAAATTGATTCTTGTTTTGTAACAGTACATCGGTCGTCCTGTGGAACACAAGTTAGACACATATTGCATACAAAAAACGGTTTCAAAAAATCTATAATTGAATAAATAGTACAAACAAAACAAAGACATAAAACAATTAATTCTATTTACCCTATTATCAAAGACAAATCTATAAAAAACTATTCATCACTAACATACACAGGAGAAATAAGCAATAAAGTCGCGAAAATGTTGGAAAAAATAAAAATTAAGGTAGCATTCAAAACAAATAATACAATAGGGAAAATAATTAAAAATAACAAAGATAAAACCTGTATAACTCAACAAAGTGAAGTCTATTTGCTAAATTGCAAAGACTGTCCTAAGACATATGTAGGACAAACCGGAAGGTCGTTCAAAGAAAGAATCAAAGAGCACAAAACCTCTTATAAACAAAGGAAAACCAACTCCACATACTCCAACCACCTCATCGAAGAAAACCACCACTTCGTCGAAAACTTCAAAGTGCTTCACAGAGAAGAAAAAGGCCGGAAACTTAACATCTTGGAGAGCATGGAAATTAATAAAAGAAAATACACAGGACAACTTTTGTACGACCAATTAGACTTAACAAACTCACCACTCCTAAATTTAAATTTCGCTGAAAAACCCACCCCCCCATAAACATTGTATATATACCTGTACTGACAAATGTAATTTATCATTTCTTCGCCTGAAGAAGCCACAGTGTGGCAAAACAATTGTAGCGAGTTTACAATATATATTTGAAAGTTTTAAATTATTTTATTTTATTTATATAAAAGTGAAGATGAACTTTCAACATTTATCAGCCTTATCAATCAATTATTTATAATGTATATTTTACAACAATGATTTAAGTGACGTACAGTCATAACATCACAATAGCCAAAATACAATCCATAAAGAGACATAATTAGACAAAATTCTATCATAATCAAACGACAGTCAATCAAGCCACTTACAGTCATAAAAATATTCTTCTAAAAAATATAATTACCTGGGTAAATGTTATAGTTATCTTAAAATAAAATACGTTATTAGATTTCTCGTTAAAATGTGCCTGTATAACCTTACTAATGTACATGGCGAATGTTGACCTTAATCGAAATATTTTGAGTAGGCGTATATTATGTGACTCCTTGGTGTTAAGCCATTTTAATTTCTCTGATGTGGTGTATGGCTCTTGTTTTGATAAAATTACTGCTGATCGTATACAGAAGATTCAAAACTCATGTATTCGCTTAATTTTTGGAATCCGTAAATATGATCACATCTCAGAGAAGTTCAGTGAGTTAAATTGGTTAAAAATGGCTGACCGAAGAATTTTGCACTCAGTAATTTTGTATTTCAAAATAATTAACTTTCGCACCCCACCTTACCTCTACAATAGAATCGAATTTCGTACCGACGTTCACTCTATTAATGTAAGATTTCAGGGATTAATCTCACCGCCAAAGCACAAAACTGAATCATTCAAACGTTCTTTTTCATACAATATTTATAAAATATTCAATAAAATCCCTAAAAGCCTGAAATCTCTCAGTTTAAATATATTTAAATCAAGTATACGGATCCTTATATTACGTGGTGAATTTTAGAGTTGCTGAACTGTACATATTGAATATACTTTAAATTAATAGCTAGACATGGAGACCTTGTTTTTGTCCCTTAAAATTAACAATAGGTTAAGTGGAAGAGCAGCGACAGATATATATATATATATATATATATATATATATATATATATATATATATGTATGTCTGCCTGAACTTCGCCTACGCAGACATATATTTTGTATAATTATAATGTATTACTTATTTGTAAACCATTGATAATGATTACATCGTGATCGAAATGTGCATTTGGTACTCCAAATAAATAAGTGAAGAAAAGATACAAGTGTTTCATTAATTTAAAACCATCTTCACGCAACTCAACAACAATTAAGGAATGTATTACTTATTTTTCTGAACAAAGACATAATAATAATAATAATAATAAAAAGTCTTAAATCCTTGCTGATTTATCAGCATAGACCAGTGGATTGTCGTAGCCCTACAAGAAGTAGTCCAATGGGGTAAAATCACACGACCCAGGCGGCCAATAACCAGGCACATGTCTCGAAATAATTTGACCACGAAACGAATCTCCCAACAATGTGAAGTTTCACACGGGGTCATAAACTCCTGTAGAGTATAATAACACTTTTGCACAAGAAAGTATTTGACCTGTTTTTTAAAATGTTTGTAGAATTTTATATTTTTTATTTCTGAAGGAAGCTTATTGTATAGAGTTATTCTAGGCTGTAAATGTAAGGCATTCGTCGATTTAGTATAAAAACGTGCAACATAAAGTTTAGAACGTGTATTTCCACTCCCAGTCTAAGCATGAAGTAAAATTTCGAGTTTAGAAAAGCCCCGCGTAGAAAATTTGTCGAGGGTCGCGCAGCGACCCGAGACAAATTTTCGCGGGGCTTTTCTAAACTCGAAATTTTACTTCATGCGCCACGCGTATAAAACACTGAAATATTGTGAAGTTAGAAATACACTAAAAACATTTTACGCAGACTTATATATTTTGTATAATTATAATGTATTACTTATTTTTCTGAATAAAGACATAATAATAATAATAATAAAAAGTCTTAAATCCTTGCTGATTTATCAGCATAGACCAGTGGTTTGTCGTAGCCCTACAAGAAGTAGTCCAATGGGGTAAAATCACACGACCTAGGCGGCCAATTAACAGACACATGTTTCGAAATAATTTGACCACGAAACGAATCTCCCAACAATGTGAAGTTTCACACGGGGGGCGCAGCTTGCGCCGTCCTGTTGAAACCATTTAGTTCTCAACAGATTTGCATTGACGTTCGGGATCAAACAGTGTCAAATCATTGACCTGTAGCGCTCGCGATTGACGGCAGCATTGGCTCCGTTTTCATTTCTGAAAAAGTAGAGGTCAAAGTAGTAGTACGAGCTCGTCTTGGGTTTGAAATTGTCTACAAGTGTATACATAGCCATAAATCAAGCCAACATTTTTCGTATATTGTCGCGCCCCTATCCCAGAGGTCGTGAAGGATTATCAAAGATAATGCAAAATCACATTAAACATAAATTTATTCACTTAATAATATAAATATTTACTTATGTTATGTTAAGTTATGGGGTCGGTGGGTCGTGTGGCCTCTGGGCCTTTCGAAGTTACCTCGACCTAAAAGATCTTTTGTAACTATCCCTGACCTACTTGAGTCCCTCAATGTCTAGACTTCTTATGAAGTCTACTATAACTTGAGGGTTAATGTGTACCAATTCCTCGGTGTTTAAAGTGGCCGATGACAGGTAATTCCCTCTTTGAAGGGACAAAGCAGGGCATTCACAAAGTAGGTGCTCTGCTGTTTCTTGTGCTTCGTTGCAGAACCTGCAGTTGGCATCAGTTGTCTGACCCATCTTGGTGAGGTGGTACTTCAGAGGACAGTGTCCAGTTAGAAGGCCGGTTATTAGGTTGCCCTTGCTTAACCTGAGAAACTGTCCAGCTCTTACGGCAGAGAAGGCGATGAACCTTTTCGCCTGCAGAAGACCAAGTGTGTTTCTCAGGTGAGCACTTTTGGCAGCATCTTCCCATTCCCGGATCATCCCCTTGAGGCGGACTTTAGTTATTCCACTGTAATAATATTTACTTACTTCTAACACTTAATTTCCTAAACACTTTTCTAATCACTGTCTTATCTATAACTCTTATTTTCACTCTTCTTTTAAAACTACGCTTCCAACCCTTCTTTCACAACTCTTTTTTATCAACTGCCTTTCCAACTAATCTTAATCTACTTCGACGATCAAATTCACCCCACCATACATTTCTAATCCGCTAATAAGCAAGTTACACATACACATCACCTGACTTTATAACTTGCTTAGTAACAGGTATTGCAAACTAAGCAAAGGTGAATCGAATCGCCCATCGAGCGTTCTAACTTGTAGCGTCAGCGTCTGGTATATTTCCGCTCATTTATTGAATAATTTTAATGTGAATTATAGCAAACGTGACAATATGCTGCTCAGATGGACAATTATGAGCACCACGAAATAAGAAAAGTACTTTATAAGTTTGACGCACAGAGCCCGCGTTTTTGAAATGAATTTCCACAATTTGTAATCGTTGCTCGATTGTGAGCTGTAGAGTCATAATTTGCCAAAGCTTACCGAACACAATTGCCACTAATAGCTTCCCATTTGGACATTGGTTTTACAGATGTCCATCATTAAAGTTCTATACCTCTAAAAAAACACCCTTTACATATGTAAAGGTGCTGCCCTTATTTGGTTGATAATATATTATTGTATATTATAGCGGAGGAAGAAATAACAACTGCGCACATTAACGGCTCAAACTCAACTGCTTTATTTCGGTACACGTAAAAATTATATACACAAAAAAACATACACTTTTAATATGCGCACGTGCACGGTACGATGTACAATTAATACGCTTTACTGCAACATATACAAACATGAACGAAAAGATAAAATGTACACAAAAAAATTAAATAAAGTTGAGTATATAATTCCAATAAATTGACACAAGTACTACTAAAAGGTGATCCAAGTAGAGATACTTTTTTCATTAGCCTTTTTTTGACAGATCACGTGTGAGTCGTGTCATGCTGTCATGTTATTTTTGTTTAGTATTGTTTGGCATTTCATAATGGAAAGACTTACGCCTCAACAACGTTTACAAATCGTTCAACTTTATTACGAAAAGTCACGTTCTGTGAGGAATGTGTTTCGTGCGCTTCGCATAACTTATGGTCAACATAATCGGCCTACTGAGCGTACTATTCGCAACACCATCACCCATTTTGAAACCCAGCATTCATGATTGGATAATATTCGACCGAATAGACCACGTCCAGCGCGCTGTGAAGAAAATATAGCGGCCGTAGCTGAGAGTGTACACGAAGACCGTGGAGAGTCGATTCGGCGCCGTTCGCAGCAACTCGGACTGACGTAAGGAACGACTTGGCGCATTTTACGTCGAGATCTTAAATTGAAAGCGTACAAAATACAGCTTGTGCAACAACTGAAGCCGCTCGACCTTGCCAACCGACATCGCTTCGCTCTATGGCCTCTTGAAAAGTTCCAAGAAGATCCGACGTTTTCGAGGCAAATTTTGATTAGCGATGAGGCCCATTTCTGGCTCAATGGGTATGTAAACAAACAAAATTGCCGAATTTGGGACGAAGAGCAACCTGAAGAGATTCAAGAACTGCCACTTCATCCAGAAAAAACAACGGTTTGGTGTGGTTTGTGGGCCGGTGGAATCATCGGTCCATATTTCTTTAAAAATGATACCGGGGCGAACGTAACCGTCAATGGCGACCGTTATCGTGCCATGATAACCGACTATTTGTTGCCTGGAATTGAAGCTCGTAATCTCGGCGACATTTGGTTTCAGCACCACTTCCCACACATCGCATCAATCAATGGATTTATTGAGAGATCATTTCAGTGAGCACATAATTTCACGTTTTGGGCCGGTCGATTGGCCACCAAGATCGTGTGATATCACACCGTTAGACTTTTTCCTGTAGGAATATGTAAAGTCTAAAGTTTATGCGGACAAACCCGCTTCGATTCAGGCCTTGGAGGAAAACATCACGCGTGTCATTCGCCAGTTACCAGTCGAAATGCTCGAACGAGTCATCGAAAATTGGACTCAACGGATGGACCATCTGCGACGTAGCAATGGCCAACATTTGATAGACATAATCTTCAATAAATAAATGCCAAAGAATGTTCTTTCAAATGATAATAAACATTCTCCAATAAATTTGAATTTTCTGTGTTTTTTTTTTTTTTTTTCTTTAAAAAAGTAGGAACCTCGAAATGGATCACCCAGTACTAATTAGTGATGGATTAATAAGTTAGACATTTCAGAATTAGATATTGATAATGAAGGTTTTGCCAAGTGATAAGTGAGAAAATTATTCAAGAAATTTCAGAATTAGAGTTGAAAAATAAAATCTCAATATGTATTATAGCTAATTTTAATTTATTTGTAGTTTGAAACACTTTATCAAGAATAGTCGGTATCAATTTAAAATCATTGCAAACTAATTTTCCGACCCATTTCAAAACTTGTAGCGCGCACGCGAACTCTTTACCCACCTGAAATTAAAGTTGGAATTGATATTTACTCGACTCGAATTGAATTATTTTCCCTAATACACGCCTCCGCCGTCTCGATATCGAAATATTTGCGAAACCTGGCACCGATACATTTCCTCCGACACGGCGCAGCATTTGTTGCTGGTATCCAATAATAGTTGGAAAACTTGCTCTTACTTTATCCATTTTTTTTTTGTTTGATCAATTTAACTTAAGTTTTACAATAACGTATAGAAATATAAAACTAACTAATACTCTTAGTTAGTTTTATGTTTCACTATTGATAATTAAATAAAAGTCACCTGGTTTGTTTCACTACAATTTTATATTCTCTCCGACTAGTTTCGAGTTATCGTCATTCTCAAGGAGTAATACAGAAAAATATTTTACAAGTTATATATACATATTTTTTTGAAGGTCAGGTAATAAGGGCTTTAAGAATTGGGGAGTTCCAGATGTCTTCGTACTCGTTTACGATGTGTTTTCCCTGTTTTATTGCCTTGCTAATTTTCAGGCCTTCTCTAAAATTCAATTCTCGTCCCTTATTACCTGCATATAAAATTTGGAAATCGTCTGAATAAAAAAAAAATGATTGGATGCGATGCAATGACGGGCAAACCCCGCTGTTTGTTTGTTATTTAGGATGGATTTTTTATGTTCATTTAGTCTTTTTTCAAAACATCTACCCGTTTGTCCAATGTATATTGCATCGCATTCACTACATTTGATACAATCGAATTGGGAATGAACAACACTAACTTAATAAATTAATTGAGTTCATTCATACAAGTCGCGGGCCGGATTTGGCCCGCGGGCCGTAGTTTGGAGACCACTGATTAGTGGTCTCCAAACTACGGCCCGCGGGCCAAATCCGGCCCGCGACTTGTATGAATCCGGCCCGCGATTGTTTGTATTTTTTTTGTAAATTTCATATTTTGAAATAGTGTAACAATTGTTCCTTAAATTTTTCATAATTTTATAAAATTAATCGGAACTTAGCCGACTTTATTATGTAGAATTGTATTTGTGGCCCGCGAAGAAGATAGTTTGGAGACCCAGGATCTAAATTGAAAATAACAAAATGCATGTGTAAATGGTTTAACTTCCCTTTACAACCGTTGAAACTAGTAGGTGTAAGTCTAAACCGTGGATTAAATAGGCGGCACTAAAAGTGCAATTAGTGTAAATTATAGTTGAGAGAGCGAGGGAGTGAGGAACGAGAAAAAGGAAAAGGAAAAGGCCGAGTAAAATGGGTTGAATTATTGCAGGTATTAGAGTCGCTTGTGCACTCCTGATGAAACAATTTGTAGGTTTAATGTAATTTAGGACGTCGGCTGTCCTGCTTTGCGGTGCCCTTAATGAATGGACGGGGTTTCCATGTCGACTGGCCCCTTGACCACAGCATGGCAATATTGGATGCCGCTTCGGAGGAGATAACGTATTCGTTGCACATCCTTAAGAGAATTACCACAATTACGATTCACGGGGCGGAGTTTCGTCGAATTTTGTTTTACGTTTAAATCTATATATATATTCTCTATTTCTATATATACATTGTGGACCAAAAGTTCGTTTATATTTCAAATGATGATTTAATAGAAACTAGTTATGTGAGATAAAAACTTTCTATTTATTATTAAAGTACACAAATAGGGATGTTATTTTTTTAAATTACATCAACCATATGTGATCCTTGACTATTTTGACACTGCTGCAACCTAGAGCGGAAATTTTCAATGACGGCCTCACAAGTGTTTTGTGAAATGTTTTGCATTTTCTCTCGAATTTTTTCTTTTAATTCCTCTAGGGACACTGGGTTGCTGTTGAAAACTTAACTTTCAAGGTATCCCTAAAGAAAGAAGTCCAGTGGGAATATAAATAGTCTTACATATTATTTTTTTTTAATAGTCACCCTCTACGCCAGTGGTGGGGAAACTTTTTTTAAGACGGGCCATTTGTAATAACCAGACAATCGTAGCGGGCCAAAGAATAATGCTTAATCGTAGGTAGGTAGTTTTTATGCGGGTCGTCACATTACGAAGTAAGAACGCGTTCAAACATTCTCACGACGGCACTCTTAAACGGGCCGGATTAAACCTTTCCGCGGGCCGGACTTGGCCCGCGGGCCGTAGTTTCCCCATCACTGCTCTACACCCACATGCCTCTGATTTCATGTGGAGAGGGTGCCAAATATATCCCCTATTTACCTCCTCCAAGCCTGGAAATGGGGTAACTAGTGGTGCCTAACGGTGTGTAATCTCAGTAGACGTAGTAAACCCATATTATAATTATTATTGTTATTTTTTTTCACTATTATTATTATTATATTATTTCTAGTTATGTAGTATTTGACACTATCAGTTTGGACACTGTACATTATTATTGTATAGTTTTCTTCACTTGAATAAAAAATTGAATTTAATTTGAATTTGATTTGAATAAGTCCGGGCTACGAGATGGTCAGTTAATGGCATCTCTTTTGGATATCACTTTTTGTCCAAAAATTTCGCGAACAGCACTTAATGAGTAATTGGAAGTGTGGTATATTGCCCCATCTTGCTGAAACCACGATCGTTGATTAAAACTATAGTGTCCGGGTGAAGTAAAATAGAAAATGCCCGAAAAACAACTTTATTCTGATTAAACAAATTAAATATAACAATTGATACAACTCGATTAATAGGCGCGCGTGTGGTCGCATCTGCGGCTAATACAATACTGGCGCGCACAGCTCAAGATGGCACAAAAAACTGATTAGTATAAAAACATATTAAATTTAAACTGAAATACACCACAATATCTCTCCCTTAAAAAAAATATAAACCTGCCATCCCTTTACCTATTTCCGCTAAAAAAAATCATAAGTTAATCTATTAGGCCGTTTTGTTGTACGTTTTGGTCTTTCATTGTTTTCAATTTCCGGTGACTTATTTTCAGATTTATTTTCTGCATTATTATCAACATTTACTGAATTCTCTGGTACAGGTAAACTGCCTCCTAGATAACTTTCATTCACTTTAATTATTTGGTTCGCATGGCGCTTCCATGTGACATTTGATTGCGGAATCTTAACAATGTACATACTAGAACCCATTTTTTTTATAACTGTTGCTCTAATCCAAGTAGGTTTTTTAACATTGAGTCTATAATCTCTCACTCGCACATTCTCACCAATAAAAAATTCGACTTTTCTTTTTCCCTTATAACATTGTTTTTGTTTATTTTGCTTAAGCTCGACATTTTCCCTAACATTTTCTCTTAGTAAATCAAAACGAGTTCGAACTTCCTCTCCAAACATTAATTTTGATGGTGGTACATTTGTCGTACAGTGTTTTGTGTTACGGTAATCGAACAAAAACGAATTTAATTTTAAGTTCAAGTCCAAAGAACGGTTCTCGCCCAAAGCTTTCTTAAGAGCATACTTAATTGTTTTTACTGAATTTTCGGCTGCACCGTTCGATTGTGCATGATAGGGAGCGATAGTAAGGTGACGTATACCATTTCCTTTTAAAAAAATGTCAAATTCGTTAGAAGTAAACGCCCTTCCATTATCAGAAACTAACAGCCTAGGTAAACCAAACCTAGCAAAAATACTACGTAATGCCTGTATAGTAGCGTCGGTTGTTATGTTTCTTAATGGAAAGACTTCTAACCACTTAGTATACGCATCGATAACTATTAAAAAGTAAGTATTTAAATAAGGTCCCATGAAATCAACATGCACTCTTTCCCATTTCTTATTTGGAAAGGGCCAAGGTGTCAGAGCTATTTTTGGTGGGTTAGTGCGCACCTTTGCACAATTTTCACAGTTACTTGCTAACTGTTCAATTTCTTTTGTTAGTCCCGGCCACCAAAAATACGCTCTAGCTAGGCTTTTCATTTTAACTACCCCCATATGAGTTGAATGTAGTTCTTTCAGTAATAATTCACGTAACTCCTTTGGAATACATATTTTGTTATTCCATAAAATGCACTCATTTTCAAGCGTTAACTCATATCTAATTTTAAAATAAGGTTTTAAACTGCTTTTAATATTGTTGAATCTTGGCCATCCATACTTTAAATATTTTTTTATTTCTTTAAATTCTACATCTTTAGAAGTAATTTCCTTTATTATCCTAAAATCAATTGGTGTGACCAACTTTAAATTAAAAAATTGTGAATAATCTAAATCTGAGTTATGTAAATTATTATTTTCATTTAATGGTAATCGTGATAGACAATCTGCTACATTTTTTTCTGACTTGACATACTCGATTTTGTACTGGTAATTTGAAAGAATCACCGCCCATCGTCTTAACCTGTTCGCTGAATACTGCGGAATACCCTTAGTGGGATTAAAGATAATTACCAAGGGTTTATGGTCAGTAACTAACGTGAATGTTCTACCATAAAGATACTGATTAAACTTGCTTAACCCGTAGATTATTGAAAGTCCTTCCTTTTCTATCTGTGAATAATTTTGTTCAGCCTTGCTTAACGTACGCGATGCATATGCAATCGGTTTCTCGCTACCGTCTTCCATGACATGGGACAACACAGCACCGATTCCATACGCACTGGCGTCTGTCGTCAATTTTAATTCTAATTCCGGGTTGTAATGTACTAGTACATCAGTTTTTGTTAAGACATTTTTAATTTGTTCAAATGATTTTTGACATTTTGTGCTCCATTTAAATTGTATATCTTTTTTTAATAAATTATACAGTGGAGTTAAAATAGTTGACAAATTATTTACGAACTTTCCATAATAATTGACTAATCCTAAAAATGACTTGACTTGAGTAACGTTATTGGGTATCGGAGCATTTAAAATCGCCTCCACTTTATCTTGTGCAACATGTAGCCCTTCTCTGTCAATCATATACCCTAAATATTTAATTTTACTTTGAAATAAACTACATTTTTCCAGTGACAATTTTAATCCAGCAGATTGCAAACGATCTAAAATTAAACATAACCTTGCTACATGTTCTTTACGGTTTTTTCCCGTTATCAAAATATCGTCCAGAAAACATGTTACGCCATCAACACCCTGGATTAAAGTATCCATAATTTGTTGGAACTTACTGGGCGCACACGCTATCCCAAAAGGTAGTCGTGTATACTGAAAAAGCCCCTTGTGTGTTGAAATGGTAACATATTCTCTGGATTTTGACTTTAACATTATTTGCTGATAAGCCTGTGACAAATCCAGTTTAGAAAATTCAACACCCCCTTGAAGTTTACTAAACAATTCCTCGATACGGGGTAAAGGGTATTTATCTACCTTCAAAACTGGATTCACCGTCACCTTAAAATCACCACACAGTCGAACAGTGCAGTCTTTTTTTAATACTGGCACTACTGGTGTGCCCCAGTGGCTAAATTCCACTGGAATAATTATACCTAAATCAAGTAATCTATTTAGCTCGTTTTCCACCAACTGTTTCATTGCGAACGGCAACGGTCTTGCTCGAAAAAATTTCGGAGTAACATTCTCCTCTTTTAATTCTAAGGAAATTTCGCCCTTATTAAAATATCCAAGACCGGGTGCAAACAGTTCTTTGTACTTGGACTCAATAGCTTTTACATCATCTTTAATAAAATTAACAGTACTAATTCCTAACTTGGCATATTTCAAAAAATCGCGACCTAGTAATGGATCGCCGCCGTTTTTAATTACATAAACATCCAACTTAAATTCATCATTATTAAATTTAAATTTTAAATTGCAAATACCTAAAGGTTTAAGTTGCTCACCGTTGTAAAAATATAATTCATTATCGGACTGTTTAAGTTCAAAATTATTAAAATATTTTTCAAACAATTTATCTGAAATAGCCGTTACGCCTGAACCAGTGTCCACTTGACACGAAAACAAAATATTTTCAACTAGTACGTCCAACATTAATGGTTTATCCATTATTTTACTATTAATTTCGAATGTAAACAAAGCTAAATCCGATTTACGGTCGGAGCGCTCAGCCGACTGTTCAGATTGCAAAAAATGTGCGTGTTTTTTACCGTAATTCCCGCCGTGCGATGTGTGCTGTTTATCCTTACATACCGAAGCGAGATGTCCCCTTCTTCCACATTTATGACACGCGCATTCGCGATATCGGCACTTTTCGGCACTATGCGATTTTCGACCACACACTGAACACTTTTCAAATTTTCGTATATACTCCTGCTCCTTGATTGGCCCATTCCGATGACGTCGTGGAGTCACATGGTGCAACCCTGGTTCCATCTTCACCTCTACCGGAAACTCTGTGTTGGATTTCGCCGCCATTTTTGCCGATGCTATTTCAACCACTTTTGAAAATGATATTGTTAACTCTTCTTCGAACAGTCTGTCTTGTACACTGCCCTTTTCGAATCCCATGATAAACTTATCACGCATTGCTTTCTCGATTTCTCCGTCTTCGAATTTACAATGTGCCGCCAAACTTCTCACCCGTGCTGACCACTCTTTCACATTTTCTGATGGACCTTTCACAGCATTATAAAACCTATATCTTGCAGCAAAAGCTGATAACTGTGGTTTAAAGTGTTCATCTAACACTTCTAATAGCTTCTTATACGCCTTCTTTTCCGGAAATTCCGGCAAACACAGGTCATAAACCAATTTGTATGCTTCTTCCGATAGTGCGTTTAAGAGAATCGCCCTTTTCCTCTCCTCTTCTTTAATACCATTCGCTGTGAAGTAGTTTTCCATCCTTCGCCTATAAATAGTCCAGTCTGCTGTCTTCGGATCATATTCACGTAAATGTCCAACGCTGCTTTCGACCTTAACGACCTCCGCTGGTTCCGCCATTGCACACGTGAATTTGCACACTCCGGGATTATTTAAAGTTTATTAAATCGATATTTTCACTTATCCTCGTCGCCAGTTATAGTGTCCGGGTGAAGTAAAATAGAAAATGCCCGAAAAACAACTTTATTCTGATTAAACAAATTAAATATAACAATTGATACAACTCGATTAATAGGCGCGCGTGTGGTCGCATCTGCGGCTAATACAATACTGGCGCGCACAGCTCAAGATGGCACAAAAAACTGATTAGTATAAAAACATATTAAATTTAAACTGAAATACACCACAAAAACCATCAAAATCCTGAAGCGCTCGTGAAAAAAAGTTCTGTAGCATGGCAATATACTGCTCTGTATTCACTGTAACAGCATTTCTTCTACGATCTTCAAAAAAGTATGGACCAGTAATGCCTCTTGCTGACAAAGCAGCCCATACAGTAACCTTGGGTAAATGCAGAGATTTTTGATGCTTCAATTTAGGATTAGTGTCACTCCAATACCTGCAATTTGGCCTATTCACATGCCCATTTAGATGGAAGTGTGCCTCATCTGAGAAAAACATGTTCGTAAAGCTGGTGAACCTCTCTAACATTTCGTTTGCAAATTGGAGCCTCTGAGCGTAATCTTGAGGCTTTAATTCCTGTACCATTTGGATTTTGTACGAATGTAAATGTAAATCTTTGTAAAGAATACGAATCAAAGATGTTCTGGGCACACCTAAGGCGTTAGACCGCTTCCGAGTAGAGAGTCCATGATTTTCTCTCTTACACGCTCGACGTTTTCGGGATCTGTTGATGTTCTATAATCTGTTTAATAACTAGGAGGAGCGTTTCAAATTTCACGCGCCAAAACCTACAACTCTGATTGGCCGAGAGCGCGCCCATTTTACACTATGCTAATTACGTCATTATTGGACGCAACAGCTGACATAACCTTAATTCGAAGCGTTACCGAGTTGCAACTTTGTCTGTTTCGTAATAACCTTTTGTGCGGTGTTTTTTTAGCATGGTTAAACATTAGTTTTGTTTATATTGTTGTGATGGATTATGGACCCAGTACAGCTCGGTGATAATATCACCTTCACCTCCAAAAAGATGTAAGAAGTTGGATTTGGGTGATTTATATCTGTCTGAAAAACGGTGCATAATAAATATGTATAAGCAGATGATAACAGATGATCCACATATGAAAATGACTGCTGTTGTATCAATTTGAATATAATTCCATGATTTTTCTCTGACTTTTCCGGTTTGAATGATATTCAGTGAATTTTTTATTTACGTAAATTTCAGGCATTAGTCGATTTTATAATTGAATTCAATTTGAAGTTTTGAACGAGTGTTTCCACTCCCAGGCTAAGCATGAAGTAAAATTTCGAGTTTAGAAAAGCCCCGTGAAAATTTGTCGAGGGTCGCGCAGCGACCCGAGACAAATTTTCGGGCTTTTCTAAACTCGAAATTTTACTTCATGCGCCACGCGTACAAAACACTGATTTGAAGTGGAGTTCAGAAACACACAAATTTATCTTTAACCAGAGTAACAGGGAGTCAGATATTTAGTCTGTTATCAACGATGTTCAGTGGTAATAATAAATAATTAGGTTTTCAATATTTTTGCTAAAACAACTGGTAACGATATTTATATATTAATAGTTACAAAAAAATAATATACGAAAATTTATTCTTTATGGATTTGTATTCGTGATTCGAAAAAACAGGATTCGCATCATATTTATCTCTTACGAATCCTTTATTCGAGTAGTCATGATTCGAATCATATTAGGTGATTCGGATTCGTGATTCGAATTCTTTTTACGAGGATTCGTCCCAGCTCTGATTTTATTTCATGGATATATGGCGAGATGCCGTATAAGCATTGTAATTAAACTGACGATATCGTACAATGGAAAAGAAAATACTTAACCACAATTAAGAAGTACAAAATTGATATTTGATTTTATTTAAAGAGTAATTATGAAATTATTTAAAATTACCGCCAAATTTATCTAGTGATATATTTGGTAACCCTTTATAGTGCAAATTGGGCTTTGGCACTTACTCCTTCTAGTTTTTAAACAGACTATAAGTCGGCCGGATCGTGGTTGATTCATTGTTGAACCTGTCTTCTCAAGCTTCTGTACCCATTTTCGAATCAATTGAATCGATGCAGCTTCATTTAATGTTTCAACGTGGGTTAAGTGAAAAGTAAATTAAACGTATCCGCCCCATGCAAGAAATAAATCTGCATTTGTTCGTTATTAAAATGTTGTGTTTTTGCAAATACGTGTGAATATAAGTTATTCTCACATATTTGCAAAAACCCACAACAATTTAATAACGAACAAATGCAGATTAATTACTTGCATGGAGCGGAATCGATTGAGTTTGGTTTTGACTAAGGGGTGCCTCAGGGATCTATGTTGGGACCTCCACTATTTTTATTATGTAGTGTCGCCTGAACAAGAATAATCCGGGCGGCGGGGAGAGATAGGAAGGTTGCCGTGGACACAAAAAAAGTAATAAAATAATTTTAGAGAATAACGCGTGCTAACGTTCGTTTTTATACGTGAGATAGTTAAGTATAAATAAAACTCCCCAAGTACCTGCATTTCTTGTGTTTTCCTGTGGTAAGATTCATAGTATAACGACGGAATCAAATGCACCTATAACTGAAACCAAATGCACCTATGACCGCCGTTATAATTATATGTCAATAATCTGACTTTTTATATTAATATTTGAAAATAAATCAACGCAGTTGGGAGGGTTTCACTTTTATTGTTGAATACTTAGCAGTGTTCAACAATAAAAGTGAAACCCTTGTTACGTGAAATTTTCGATAAATGAAATTTTGCTTTAATTTATTTTAATTCTAATGAATTAATATAGGCAATTGTATTTTCATTTGCGTTTGAATTGTTATTTTCGAGCGCGATTGTTTTTGCGAGTTTTTTTTGTGACTCCAGCCGGCCACGGCGAGCGCATCTTCTAATTGCGTATTCGTTTTCCGTGTGGCGATGTAAGTGCATCCACATCGTACATCAGCGGCGCACACGAAATTGAGAGTAATTAATATTGAAACCGTTGTGTTTTCCTCAAGTTTACGAGGGAGTATAATATTCTTAATTTAAAAGTGAGTTATCTTGTTATTTGTGATAATTTCGCAACGCGTAAAGCGGAGTAAACTGTGCGTACGTTTGGAAAGCCTCACTCCATCTTTGAGGTAAGCGAAACTCTTGTGTTAGAAATTCTTATCTAATGGATAGGGAATTATCTTAGGTTTTATTAACCGGACTAAAAGTTTCCTGGCGACAATCATTTTTGTTTGGTTGGATTGGCTAATTCGATGAGATTTGGATTTCGGCGGAGAACGTGGTTGCTGTTTTCATTATCAGTGGAGGTCACGTGTCGAGAAAATCTGGAGAGGTCGAATAGGAAATCTTTGGCTAGGACGTATTTCGAGAGTTACAAAAAGGGACAGAAAGCGGTGGAAGGAAAGTTGTGAAGGAAAGCTGTGGAAGGAAAACTGTGAGAAGAAAGGTGCAGAGAGTCGAGAAAATTCGATAAGTACTTTTTATCTCTTTACGTATTTTTTTTTCTTCTACGAAATATTTAATTAAACGAAGACAAATTTAATCACTGGGTTTCTTGAATTATTAAATTATTATTAAAAAGGTATATATTCTGAACTATTATTATTAATAGGGTATTTAATTGAAAAAAAAGGAATTTATTATAATAGAAAAAGGTTAGGTTTCGTGGACATTATTAATATTTTTGTTTATTATTTAAAAATAAAATAATTGCTAAATTACTAGGGTTTTCAAAGTAAATAGTAGGTTCATTATTATTTTATTTCGTTGTAATCTTAAAAGAAAATTCGGGAATTGATTTATTATTCTGTTGTGGGAGATTGTTTAATTATTATTACCAGAAATAATAGTGAAACTTTTATTATTAATAAAATTAAATTCAATAAGTATTTGATAATTTGAGTAATTGATTATTATTTGGGCTTAATGCCAAAGTAGAAAATATTAAAATAACATAATAGGGTATTTTTCTTATTGCTTAAGAAATATTAAGGTTATAGTTATTTTCTTATATGTGTATGATTATGTAAAGGTATATATACGTATATTTATCTACCAAAAGTGTATTGAAATAGTTTGAAATATTTAAGATTAATTTTGATCATATTTAATAACTTAACTCAGATAAATCCGAGTTAAATTTGAATTTATTTATGTATCTACATCTAGCTTCATTTCGTATTAATTAATTATATATTTTCTTTATCTAATCAATATTATTTTACCTTTCGGTAAGCCTAAAAAGGAAAACGTTAATTCAATTTAATTTCTTTTAAACAATGTATTTTATGTTGGGGTTAGAAAATTAAATAGACGTATTGTTAAAAATCAAGGTTCGTGGTTTTTCCTTTTTGTAGTATAGCTATTTCTTACCGCCCGTTAATCACGTGGCGCCCTTATTTTACTATCTTTCTTTGAACCCTCCCTTCTTCACTGGGTTAGTCTGGTCGAGCGGTAAGTACATTTTTAAATAGCTAAAAAGTAGCGTCGCACCCTCCCAACTGCGTTGTTTTATTTTCAAATAGTATTATGGAGTATCAACGGGCGCGAAGGTACCCACGCTGATTACCAACTAGCTCAGGTTGGTTGAGTTAGAGAGAGATGAGCAACTAACTTTTGAAACACGTATGCTGTTTTAAATTATTTATTTTGAAACAAAATAAATCAAATAAAAAAAAAAACATTAAAATAACAAACAGAATAAGAACAAGAGAAGCACAGTGCACGAGTTACAGGGCAGACTTGGTGTGGCGTCGGCGTCGCGATCGGGATTTCTACTAGCCCAGCGGTGGCGTCTGGCTAGTGGTGGCTTCCGGATGGAGGAGGCGTCCAAGTACCAAGACGGCGTCTTGGTGTGAGACGGCGTCGGTGGGGTGGTGCATCTGGCTGGATCCGGAGGCAGCAACAAACACTACGCTCGTAGTGCGGGACGTCAGGAACGACGGCGAAACGGCTGGCGTTGGCGTCGGGCAAAGTTTCCTGGCGTCGGTGGGTTGCTGGCCTGGCCTGGATCCGGGCGGAAGCAACGAACGCTGCACTGGAGCGTCGTTGTGGCGTCGAGGCGACTGCGCTGGCAATCGGATTCTCGGCGTCCTGGTCCAAGAACAGGAACGACGGCAGGGACGGCTAACGTCGGCGTCGGTTGTTTCCTGTTGTTGGAATCTTCTTCTGGCGGCAGGAACGACGGCTAGGACGTCTGGCGTCGGCGTCGGTCAGAACTTCCTGGCTCAGAAAGAAGAGTTGAGGAATGGTAGTTCCTCCTGAATCCACATGCTGCCCCTGTACAGCACAAGAGTGGACTGGCTTCCTGGATGCCGTCCCCAGGTATTTATGCCACGAAAAATGGCTTGGAGAAGGGATGATTTTGAGGACTACGTGACCGTTGGCAAAGAATTCGCTGGAAAGTAATTATTGCAAACAACATAATTACTTCCAGCGAATCCTCAAATCCAAACAACCGTTAAGCTGCAATTTGAAAGAAGTATAGAAATTTATAATCTCTCTTCTTTCAAATTGCAATGGTGGTCATTAGTCCTCTCCCTTAATTGCCGATTTCGAAAAACCCGAGGGACAATCCGCCACACCTGTCCAGGTAGATGGTGGCCCGGGCACGGTTCGAACCGCGGGAGATAATCTTTTGGACCGGTCAATTAGTTAATTGCTGGGTACGAACTCATTTTAAATAAATAAAGAATTATAAATGTTATTTACAATTCTTGTTGCCGGAGATTAAAATAATGCCCGGTAACAGGACTTTCATCACGTATCCGCCTCATCAATTAAATATTTTATATTAATAAAAGACACGTAGTAATGTTTGCAGACGATACATCAGTAGCAGTAGGCTTTTATATGAATATACGAATATACGAATTTAGATTCGTATAAAACACAAACATTAAGTGAAGTTCGAATATAAATAAATTTCAGAATATTTTAGGCTTTTATACGCGTGGCGCATGAAGTAAAATTTCGAGTTTAGAAAAGCCCGAAAATTTGTCTCGGGTCGCTGCGCGACCCTTGACAAATTTTCAAGGGGCTTTTCTAAACTCGAAATTTTACTTCATGCTTAGTCTGGGAGTGGAAAACACTTCTTTAAAGCTTCAAATTGAACTTAAAAAAAAACAGGGAATATCTAAAGATTTACAGAAAATAGGCTGAATTTGGAATACGTGTACTTTATACCCTGGCTATAAAAAATAAATGTGTATTATACAATTTGTTTACATATATATCAGAGCTGGGCAAGGTTCGAATCATTTAGCGTTCGAATTCTGAATTCGAATCCTTTTAGAGGATTCAAAAGAGATGTTGGAGCTCACGCCCTCCCTTAACCTTAATAAAGTTGGGTCCACTCGGGTTATAAACCCCCCACCCGGGGTGTCTTAGATTTAGTTGTAGTAGTAGGTAGTTTGTAAGAATTATATAAGTCAAGCAATAGACGTCAATGAGTAAACCACCCGAAACCAATATATGAATACTGCTATAGTACTCACACCAGTCAATTTTTCTACAAAGCCATTTTTTACTACTTCTTCCTATAAAGTATAAAAAGTTCTTTATTGAACTTGAGGGGGTTTTAGTCAGTAAGAGTCTGACATAACCTACTGTTATCCCTCCCATCCATGGGCAGGACAACAGAAGGTATCCATGAGGATTTTCTCCTCCTCTCTCCCCCCCCCCAAAAAAAAAAGCAATGAGTAAACATCTCTTAGTGTTATTATTGGAAAATATCCCCTCATGTTCACCATTTTACAAGAGATATTCAAATACTTCAGTTAAAAAGGATCCCTGACATGGATTCGTTACAATTTTTTTAAGATGATTCGTATTCGAATCCAAATACGGGTGATTCGAATCTTCATTAAAGGATTCGAATATTTAGATTTGTATCCATAACTGTCGCTAGGAATTAAACTTTTGGGCTCGAGGATATGAGCCCAAAAGTTAAATTCCTAGGGACAATTATGGATACAAATATAAATATTTGAATCCTTTAATGAGGATTCGAATCACCCGTATTTGGATTCGAATACGAATCATCTTAAAAAAATTGTAACGAATCCGGGTCAGGAATCCTTATTAACTGAAGTATTTGAATATCTCTTGTAAAATGGTGAACATGAGGGGATATTTTCCAATAATAACACTAAGAGATGTTTACTCATTGACGTCTATTGCTTGACTTATATAATTCTTACAAACTATCTACTACTACAACTAAATATAAGACACCCCGGGTGGGGGGTTTATAGCCCGAGTGGACCCAATGCCCGTTAAGGGTGGGAGTGACCTCCAACATCTCTAATGAATGCTCTAAAAGGATTCGAATTCAGAATTCGAACGCTAAATGATTCGAACCTTGCCCAACTCTGATATATATGTAAACAAATTGTATAATACACATGTATTTTTTATAGACAGGGTATAAAGTATACGTATTCCAAATTCAGCCTATTTTCTGTAAATCTTTAGATATTCCCTGTTTTTTTTAAGTTCAATTTGAAGCTTTAAACAAGTGTTTTCCACTCCCAGACTAAGCATGAAGTAAAATTTCGAGTTTAGAAAAGCCCCGTGAAAATTTGTCGAGGGTCGCGCAGCGACCCGAGACAAATTTTCGGGCTTTTCTAAACTCGAAATTTTACTTCATGCGCCAACCGTATAAAAGCCTAAAATATTCTGAAATTTATTTATATTCGAACTTCACTTAGTGTTTGTGTTTTATACGAATCTAAATTTGTATATTCGTATATTCATATAAAAGCGTAAAATTTTGTGAAATTTATGTATATTCGAACTTTACTTAAAGTTTGTGGTTTTTACGAATCTAAATTCGTAGCCTAGATTTATATAAAATTTTGTAATGCTTGAAAAATCGCAGTTTCTTTAAAAAAAAGCCCTTTTATGATAATTGTGTAACATATGCAAAGATTTACATTTTACAAGAGCAATAATTTACCATTTTTGGCAATGCAGAAGAAAAGCCTCGTTCTTTCCTTTTTGATGAATTTTATGTAGTCAGGTTCTGATTGTACGCCGTAAAATTTTATGTTAAAATTTATACGTTGTATACGTAGCACAAAACCGCCATTATACATGTTGATTCACCCATATAAAAGCAAACGGCAGCAATCATGAGATATTGACTACCCAATATATAATACACATGGCGGCGGCGTGGCTCAATTGTTCCCTTTTTCACGCACGCGATTATTAATGAGGCGCCCTATTCCCGTATTCCCATATTCCCGCCATTATTCACATCCCGCACAAACACCCCATTGGCTTTCTTTCCACCCGGAAATCTGGAGCAACATGTTTTATAATTGCGCGCCGTTTCGAAGATAAGTCCGGAGTCGGAGCCGGAGTACGCCCGGATTATCTCACTCGAGTTTAACAGAGTGATGTATTGCATCTGCCGGACAAGGGTGAGGGGCTTAAGGTGCGCTCGAGTTTTAGGGGTTATTCTTGTGAAACGAGTGTATCAATTCGGATTCGGATTTGATTTAGTAGATTAATTTCGGCCGTAATTTTGAATAATGGCTCTTGAATTGCCGGGTGACAAACACGCCGCGCGCTTATGAATTTATTGGATTTAATTACCCCCTTCCCCACCCCTTTCGCAATGACTAAATGTGTACGTTAAAGCCCTTTTCTATAACCGCACGGCAGGCACCAGGTGCTACTGCCGTTACCCCCGATGCCGGATTTATTTACTCCAGAGCGTTATGTTCGTGTTTTCGCATTAAGGATTGGAATTGATTTACACAAAAAAAAATATATTTTATAGCCATGGGAGCTAGGAATATCTTCTACAGAAAAGGGCAAAATACAATATTAATTAATAAACATTTTTATATAAATAAAACAATTTAAACACTTTCAAATATATACAGGGTGAGTTACTAACCGGAAATCGGTTTACAGTGGGCGTATCGTTGAAAATAGCAAAAAAAGTTTTAATTAAAAGTTGTTCAGAATCAAGTTTTGCATAACCTAAAATTATTGCTAAATATGGCGGCCTTGCGGTTATACCGGAAGTAAGCACCAACTTCCTTACTTTAAATAGAACACCCTATATATTTTTACACTTTTGGATTGCTCGTTAAAAATAAACACGAGTTTATTCACACAACATTGGGTCTCAGTTGAACCGTTTTCGAGTTATTTCGTTGTTTTTGATAAATTTGATGATTTCAGAGCTCGACGCCAGTAACAATATCTTCAAAACGAAATAAGTCAGAGTTGTGCGGCTTACGGTTTTGGATTCGGGAAGAAATGTAGTATTTGTTTAGGTTTTTACCATTAGTCAGATTTTCTCAATTGAACCGTGTCCGTCGACGGTATTCTTCAGTACTTCAAACATGCATAACTTCATTTTTTTTTTAATAGAACCATCTATCTTAAGATACTTTATCTGATGCAAAATTAAATTTCCTTTTTATTGATACCGGGTTGTTGCCATATCCTTCTAACAGTTTTTGAGAAATTTGCGATTTTGTAAAAATACATTTCGTATTATCGCGTTAGCCCTAGATACTGATGATGTTTGGTGATTTTGTTTTGACAGTTAGTTACTCATTGAGATATTCCCTGTTTTTTAAGTTCATTTTAAAGCTTTAAACAAGTGATTTCCACTCCCAGACTAAGCATGAAGTAAAATTTTGAGTTTAGAAAAGCCCCATGAAAATTTGTCGAGGGTCGCGCAGCGACCCGAGACAAATTTTCTGGGCTTTTCTAAACTCGAAATTTTACTTCATGCGCACAGATTTTAAGCGAAGTTCGAATATACATACATTTCACAATATTTGAGTGATTTATACGCGTGGCGCATGAAGTAAAATTTCGAGTTTAGAAAAGCCCAGAAAATTTGTCTCGGGTCGCTGCGCGACCCTCGACAAATTTTCACGGGGCTTTTCTAAACTCGAAATTTTACTTCATGCTTAGTCTGGGAGTGGAAACCACTTGTTTAAAGCTTTAAAATAAACTTAAAAAGAAACAGGGAATATCTTAGTGACTAACTTGATGTCAAAACAAAATCACCAAACATCATCATTATCCAGGGCTAACGCGATAATACGAAATGTATTAAAATTTTTACAAAATCGCAAATTTCTCAAAAACTGTTGGAAGGATATGGCAACAACCCGGTATCAATAAAAAGGAAATTTAATTTCGCATCAGATAAAGTATCTCAAGATAGATGGTTCTATTTAAAAAAATGAAGTTATGCATGTTTGAAGTACTGAAGAATACCGTCGACGGATTCGGTTCAATTTAGTAAAACTGACTAATGGCAAAAACCTAAACAAATACTACATTTCTTCCCGAATCCAAAATCGTAAGCCGCACAACTCTGACTTATTTCGTTTTGAAGAAATTGTTAATGGCGTCGAGCTCTATCGTCAAATTTATCAAAAAAAAAAATGAAATAACTGGAAAACGGTTCAACTGAGACTCAAAGTTGCGTGCATAAACTCATGTTTATTTTTAACAAGCAATCCAAAAATATAAAAATATATAGGGTGTTCTATTTAAAATAAGGAAGTTGGTGTTTACTTCCGGTATAACCGCAAGGCCGCCATATTTAGCAATCATTTTAGGTTATGAAAAACTTGATTCTGAACAACTTTTATTTGAAACATTTTTTCCGATTTTCAACGATACGCCCACTATAGACCGAATTCCGCTTAGTGACTTACCCTGTAAAAATAAAACAATTTAAACACTTTTAAATATATATTGTGCATTCGCTACAATTGTTTCGCCACACTGTGGCTTCTTCAGGCGAAGAAATGATAAATAAAATTTTTCGGGTCAGGTATATATACAATGTTTATGGGGGGCGGGTCTTTTCAAAAAATTAATATTTAAGAGGGGCGAATTTGTTAAGTCCGTTTGGTCGTTGAGAAGATGTCCCGTGTATTTTCTTTTATTAATTTCCATGGACTCCACGATTTTGAGTTTCCAGCCTTTTCTATCTTGATGTAGGACTTTGATAAATAGAGTTTACTGTCTTTATGTTTATTGTCTTTATCTAGAAGTTTTGTAAGAGGAAACATTTTGTATAAAAATCGTATTTTAAAACGCGTTTTTTCCCTTTCCCCTTCCATGAGCGAATTGTTACATTTCTCCTTGAATTTTAATAATGAAATCCATGTCAATTCAATTATTCACCACAAAATTCTTTAAAACACCAAGTTGACTTTCCCTATTAGTTATGCAAACGTCCTCGCCTCCTCTCTGCCTCCCAACCTCAGGGTCGTAGTCGAAAGAGACAAAAAAGGCAGCGCGAATAAAATCAACAGAGTCTATTTGTCAAACAGAAAGATTAATTAATTTATAAGGATCAGACGCCGCCACCGCGAATATTATACGACGCGCGGAGAGGCTTTCGTTTGCATAGATAAAACTCCGCCTGAACTTTCCCACATTCCTCAATATCCTCCTCGCGCTTTTATTTGATTGCATCCGTCCTTTATCCCAGAGTGGTTTATTAAAAGGGGATGCCATTTGCTGATGATCCCGTGTGAACGTGGAAGGGTTTAACGTGTTTCGTTCTAATTTTCGTTAAAAGAGGATTCGAAGTTTCTGAAAGTTTCAACACTTTACTTGCTTACGTAATACTACTTTGAAGATTAAAGGTGGTTGAATATTTTATTTTTTGTAAAATGATTTATTTAAAGGAAATATCAAGGTGCTAAACGTAAAAGATATCTATGATTTTATAAAGAAAACACTTTCATTTCATTTCAATTATTTCCAAAAAGAATTGTTACATTCATGGGTGAGTCAGAGAAGTACATGTGTAAATGTGAACAAGACAGTAAGTAAATATAAAAAAAATATAAGTATAAATAAAATGTAATAAATATAAAAATATATAACTTAATAGCTAGGTGCAACAGTATATAAAATTACGAAAAAACTATTCGTGAAAATGCAAACAGTGTCTTAATTAATAAGACAATTTAAGACGATAAATATCCATTGAAACAACTACTTGCATTTGCATTTTCCCGAATAGTTTTTTAGTAATTTTATATATTATATTTAAAGTGTGCAAACTATAAGAAGCGTAAGCTTATTTTCTCTAATTCAAATAGTTTTGAATTTGAATTTATCTTGTTAGGTGCAACAGATTAAAAATATTGTAAATGTGGACAAGACAGTGAATAAATATAAAAAAATAAAACCTAATAGCTATGCGCAACAGATTAAAAAATATTGTAAATGTGGACAAGGCAGTGAATAAATATAAAAATATATGTATAACTAAAATCGAATAAATATGAAACTTAATAGCTAGGTGTATAAACATGTTAAAGACGTGTATATGTGGACCGGACAAGAGTTTAATCTAACTCAATATTTAAAATTAGTATTGTGACTAGGCATTGTTCTCACAAAATTTAATATATTCATCCAAACTATAGAACGAGTGGTCTAATATACAGGATTTTATTTTATTAATAAGCAACTTATTAGGAAGAATTTTAATAGTGTTTGGCAGTTTGTTGTATAGTTGTACGGGTTGTATCACACACGAGTTGTGGATGTATGCGTGTTTGTGTTTCTGTATTTGGATACGTCTATATCTGACAATGTAGGTGTGTTCATTTTGATATTTGTCGAATAGATGCATATTATTAATTACAAATTTCAAAGATTTAAATATATACAGGCTGATAAGTGGCATTATTTTAAGCTGCTTAAATGATTCCCGGCATCCTGTATGAGGCTTTTTATTGCAGATTGCCCTTATTAGCCGTTTTTGCATGACAAACATTTTGTGTATGATCAATTAAGTGGTACAACCCCAAAATATTATGACATATGTTAAATGTGGTTTGCAATATGACATGTATACAGCTCGAGCAGTTTCTTGGTGGATATCGTTCCTACATGCATATATTAAATATGAGTACCTGGCAATGGTCGAGCACACCTTATTGATGTGCTCATCCCATTTCAAATCATTTTGTATGTTTATACCTAGAAATTTAGTGCTTTTGATTTCCTCAATGCTTTCATTTTTCAATTTTATATTTGTGTGGCCCAATTGTGATCTCATATTCATTACATACGTCTTTGTTGCATTTGCCAATAAGTTATTTGAGTCAAGCCACTTACTCAGATCATTTAATATTTGATTTGATGCCATATTTAAATTTGCTATGCATGTATTACTGACACTAAATGTAGAATCATCAGCAAACATTGTAATATGGGAATTGAGTTCTAGAGGCGTATCATTAATGAATAGCAAGAAAAGCAATGGACCCAAAATACTTCCCTGTGGTACACCTATTCTAGCATGGGCTTTCGACGATGTATACTGTGTATTATTTACGCTTATGGATGTTACTTGGCTTCTGCCATGTAGATATGTCGAGAGCAGTTTGTGGCAATTGCGAAGGATTCCATATCTCGTTATTTTATCCAGTAGTAGCGAGTGTGGAACATAATCAATGGCTTTCGACAGATCTAAAAATATAGAGAAAACCCTCGAATTCATGTCCAGGTTACTTAGTACGAAGTCTAAAAAAATAAAGATTGCGTGGTTTGTGGTGAGACCTTTCCTAAATCCAAATTGTCGATGTGTTAGTATATGATTTTTATCAATAAACTCAGTGACCCTGTTATATATGACCCTTTCAAATATTTTTGAAAATATGGGTAAAATTGATACAGGCCTATAGTTACCTATATTATTATGATCACCTTTTTTATATATTGGTATAATACGTCCGATTTTTAATATTTCCGGAAATATACCTTCAGATAACGACATATTAATTGCTTGCGTTAGGGGTTTAATAATATGTTGTGCATTGTGTTTAATAAGTGTAAATGATAAATCATCAAAATCTTTTGAATAGGTCGATTTCATTTGTGTAATCACATGTTTTGTTTCGTATTTGGTAACTGCATACATAAAAATTGTAGCTCTGGCTTGACTAGAATTATTGTTATTTTTTATTTGTTTGTTTTGGTTTCCTATTGTACTAAAATAATGATTTAATTTATCAGCTATTAGTTTTTGGTCATCTATTTTTACACCATCATCATATAGAAAATCTGGACATTGGTTACTTTGTTTATTGTTTGGTTGAGCTTTGTTTTTAATTAACGTCCATAGCGTTTTTGATTTATTATTGGATTCTAATACAAGACGAGTATTTTCATTTCTAATTTGATTTTGCATATGAGACTTATATATATTTTTAGCTAATTTATATTCTTTTTGTATATTTGGATTTTTGTTTGTAAATTTAGCTGATAAGGGAACTCCACATTATTTTTTGTGCTTTTAAGTCATCTGTGAGCCATACTCTTTTAGTGTTAAAATTGTTTAGAATTTTTGACTTTTTAGGACAATTTTTATTAAAACATTCGAGATATGTGTTATAGAATTTATTAAAATATGTCTCACAGTCGGCAAAAGACAGCAATAAAGTTTCCCAATTAATGTTTTCCAATTCCAAATTCATATCGTTTAGTGTTTTCGGATTAATCGTTCTTATATTTACAATTTTCCTTTCTTTTTTTGTATTTACCTGAAGTGTAATTATTTGACCGAAGTGATCTGATACATAAGTGTTAATTACTTTTGATTTATAAAATTTTGCATTTCTTAATATATTATCAACACATGACTTACTATTTTCAGTAATTCTTGTTTCACTATTTATTGTGATAGTTAAATTGTAGCTATCTACCATGTTTTTAAACTGTATTGTGTAATAAAATGGCTTCATGCGAAAATTGCTGTCCACCACCACCCTGTCCTCTACCACCATGTTGCTGTTCTCCTCCATCTCCACCGCAAACCCAAACAATATCAATGCGCCCCGGCTGCCCGGAGAAAAACTCACCCCCATTTAATTTCCAAACGAGCACAAACACCGATTCCGGTGCAGGTGTCTGCGTGGTGCCGCCGTCTTGTACCGCAAAAGACGGCACGAAAATCACGGAAATTTCGGATCCCGGCAGGGAAATGTTCGTCCTGAGAATAGGGAAGAAAAGCGAAGGCGGTAGCAACGAGAAAAATCGTGTAGATTTGGAGTTGTCGACTCCTAGGCCTGTTTACGTGCCCCCACCACCTGAAATGGAGCATAGGAAATGCCAGTATGATCTAAATAATTTTGGCGGGCTGACCGAAGGAAAGAAGGAAATGGGCGAGGCAAAAGGTGGAAAAGATAAAAAGAAGATCGACATTGAAGTCTCCTTCAATGATGACTCGTTTTTGCTCGTTTATAGTTATTTTATGTATAATATTCTCAAAAATATCTAAAAACTCATCAAAACTTCCCTGCGGGGGGCGGTAAATACATATAAAGACAATTCGTTCTTTGCATTCTGTGAGGAGTTCTGCTTCTTCTCAATAATAAGTTCCTTAGAAAATGTATTTTTATCGGGTCTGCTGTTTAGATTTACTTAGAAAAAATTGAAGCTCCTCCATGTGGGGAAGTTTTTCTTTTGTAGTATGAAATTAATTTGAAATTTGTGATATTGAGGAAGGTCTCATACTCTGAAATCCAGTGTTCAGTTCCTAGCAATATATTGACATTTATTTCAGATAGAAGTATATTTACTTGGTTAGCTTTATTTTTTATTGATTGTAAATTGTTATGGAATACTGTTATTGCTTTAATTTTATTATTTTTATTTATCGATGTTATTGGTTGGATTACATCTGTTTCTTTCTGTAAAAAAACGATCTACATATGCGCCAGCCGGCCACAAGTTTGATCCATTGCTTTTTGGAAATTTGACACATTAATTGTTATTTTAAAAGATGAGTAGTATTGAGGAAATTTGCTTTGAAGTAATACACAGGTAGCTTCCGGGAAATCCTTTTCCATGAATTTCTTCATTTTCTGCGGTGTAGTATCCGGCAACATACATCCCACGTAGAGGAACGCTTTCAGGGGTACTGCTTCGATGGTTTGCTTTTTTTCCGATACTCCAATCACTCCTCTCGATTTTTTCTTTCTCCGATTTACTGGGGTCCATTTATGTTCGCAATAATTGTTTTCAATTGATTCCGATTGTAATTGAATGTTTATGCTTTTTTGCAATTTTGTGGTTGGATTTCCACTGATAACGCTCGGCGACCTCAAAATTTGCAATGCGCTCGAGATCGGTGGATTCGGTTCATGAGATTTTGTGTCTGCAGTCGTGCTAGCGGATAGTGACCTATGTTTACTAACCTCATTTTCTTCACTGTGTCCACAGCAGATAATCCTTGTTGCATCTATAAACTCGATGCCTTTGGTTGTTTTGCTGCAGCTGCGGTTGTAGCAGTTTCCGCATTTGATGCATACAAGTATTTTACTCTGTGTATTAATACAGCACTTTAAATATATTGAACTTTGGTCTGGCGCACAAGCTTCGCCCGCCATCTTGGTTAAATTTCACTATTATTTAGGTTTTTTACTTCAACTAGTTTCGACTTTGAGTCATTCTCAAGGAGTACAGAAAATTACATTTTTACAAACATTATATACAAGAGAGAGGTTAATTTAAATTTTATGGTTAGGCAATAAGGGCTGTCATGATGGGTGAGCTCCACAGATCTTCGATGTCATTAACAATTGGTTTTCCCTGTTTTATTGCTTTCTGGATTTCCCGCCCTTCGCGATAGTTGAGATGAAGTCCTTTATTGCCTGTGTATAAAATCTTTAGCCTTTGGTTATTCAATTCGTGATTATTGTCAATACAGTGTTAAAGAGAAAGAAATGTGTGTTCTACAATAAGTGTTTGCTGTTACCTACAGTAAATATTAAAAATGCGAAGTTTAATTAGATCATATTAAACTGGAGTAGACTATATTTATAAAATGTTTATCTGATTTAATAATCATTGACTATTAAATAAAAAAGTTATTAAACATTTAAACCATCTCGGTAGTTTGGCGCCACCCTGTATTTAAATTCGATTGTTTTCTAGAATCTACAATTCTACAATCGATTTGCAACAGCTGTCTTTATTTCTTGCGGAGTGGAGTTTGATCTGGCTTTATTAAATAATAATTTTCTTAGAAACATTGAATAAATTAGATATTCTAATCTCTGGGTCTCTAAACTATCTTCTTCGGGGGCCATAAATGCAATTCTACATAATAAAGTCGGCCAAGATCCGATTAATTTTATAAAATTATGAAAAATTTAAGGAACAATTGTTACAATATTTTAAAATATGACATTTACAAAAAAATTACAAACAATCGCGGGCCGGATTCATGCAAGTCGCGGGCCGTAGTTTGGAGACCACTGTTCTAATCAATCATTTCTTGTAAATACAAGTTTCACAAGAGGCAGCATATCTTTTTGTTATTTAGATTTACAAAAAAGAGAATCATAAATAATTTGAAAATACAATTTCTAAGAAAATTATATCATAGTTTAAATTGTTTACATTCCTCCTTGAAGATGACCAATGGTCGAAACTAGTCGGAGAAAATATAAATTAGTGAAACAAACCAAGTGTTTTAATTTAAATTTAATTTAAATCATCCAGTATTCAATTGTTTACATCTTTTGATCAATTCTATTGTGAACATCGAAGTTTTCTAGTATTTTCCAGTTGAAAAGATACGAGCTGTAAAGGAGCACAATGGCGTCAGTTATGCCCGTTGTCCAGTCCTCACGTAAATAAACTCCCACTTAAAAATATCTCGCCAATTTTATGTTATCGCTTATTTCCCCATCTTCCGATTTTTTCCTCCAACCGAATTTATTTACCATCGCGAGGAATAGGAAAAGTTGCCTTCGCCTCGGCGCCTAGCTGAAACGCAGTCGTGTTTCGCCATAAAATTTTATTGAAAATTTACAGTCTGTAACTGCAGAAAAGTAATATCCATAACAATATCGATACGTTATCCACGGACGTGCATTTCCCCGCCCGGCTTCACAACAATAGAATCCAAAAACCGAGCGAAACAAACAATCGCCAACAAATCACAGAACATTTGCTTACGCGCGCGGCGATTCCCCAAGAATTGGCTTCTGCCAGATCCATAAGTCAGGATCATAATAGAAAACTCATAACTCATTACGCGAGCAACAAACAATCATTTATTTGCAAATTCCTCCCGGGGAATGATTGATTGCGCGACGAATGTGTATTGTGACTTTATAATGGATCCGTCAGAATAAAAATGGCCATTATCTTTTAGTTGCCAAAAAGCCACACATATAATAAATCACTCCTTTAGACGTTCATGAAGATCCGACACTCTTCCGAACTAATGCTTTATTTTCAGCGGGCGCTCTTTCTCTTTGAATTATGCATCTCCCCGACGGGAATGAAACTTTTATTCATGGGAGGTGCTCATTTGCAAGCCAAAAAAACACAACTACAAGTCAATCGATAAACTCCTCTCTCTCGGATCTCGATTGCCAATGATAAACGATGCCGTTGACATATATTTTATGCGCTACACTGTATTTTTGTCCCCCACTCTCTGGCTAATGGAATCTCGATAAAGTTCAAGTTTCGCTCCCACTCAAATGATACATATACAATTTTCTTGAAAAACATATCGATAGTTTAAAAAGTAAAAATCACTACGTGTAAACATTTTATTAATCGTCAAACATCTCGATATGTTATAAATCTGTTGACGATATTATAGTGATTTATACGCGTGGCGCATGAAGTAAAATTTCGAGTTTAGAAAAGCCCAGAAAATTTGTCTCGGGTCGCTGCGCGACCCTCGACAAATTTTCACGAGGCTTTTCTAAACTCGAAATTTTACTTCATGCTTAGTCTAGGAGTGGAAAACAATCGTTGAAAGCTTCAAATTGAACTCTTTTAAAAATCAACGAATATCAGAAAATTAATAGCTAAAATAATTAAGAAAAAGTAATGCGATTTTATAAAAATAATGACATACCATGCAATTGATTCAACAATTGCGGATATTCCCTGTTTTTTTTTTTTTTAAGTTCAATTTAAAGCTTTAAACAAGTGTTTTCCACTCCCAGACTAAGCATGAAGTAAAATTTCGAGTTTAGAAAAGCCCCGTGAAAATTTGTCGAGGGTCGCGCAGCGACCCGAGACAAATTTTCTGGGCTTTTCTAAACTCGAAATTTTACTTCATGCGCCACGCGTATAAATCACTATAATATTGTCAAATCTATGTACATTTGAACTTCACTTAAAATCTGTGTTTTATACGCGTGGCGCATGAAGTAAAATTTCGAGTTTAGAAAAGCCCAGAAAATTTGTCTCGGGTCGCTGCGCGACCCTCGACAAATTTTCACAGGGCTTTTCTAAACTCGAAATTTTACTTCATGCTTAGTCTGGGAGTGGAAAACAATCGTTTAAAGTTTCAAATTAAACTCTTTTAAAAATCAACGGATGTCAGAAAATTAACAGCTAAAATAATTAAGAAAAAGTAATGCGATTTTATAAAAATATTGACATACCATGGAATTGCTACAACAATTGCGGATATTTCCTGTTTTTCTTTAAGTTTAATTTAAAGCTTTAAACAAGTGTTTTCCACTCCCAGACTAAGCATGAAGTAAAATTTCGAGTTTAGAAAAGCCCCGTGAAAATTTGTCGAGGGTCGCGCAGCGACCCGAGACAAATTTTCTGGGCTTTTCTAAACTCGAAATTTTACTTCATGCGCCACGCGTATAAATCACTATAATATTGTCAAATTTATGTACATTTGAACTTCACTTAAAATCTGTGTTTTTACGCGTGGCGCATGAGGTAAAATTTCGAGTTTAGAAAAGCCCAGAAAATTTGTCTCGGGTCGCTGCGCGACCCGAGACAAATTTTCACGGGGCTTTTCTAAACTCGAAATTTTACTTCATGCTTAGTCTGGGAGTGGAAAACAATCGTTTATAGCTTCAAATTGAATTTTGTTAAAAATCAACGAATGGCTGAAAATCAACAGCTAAAATAATTAAGAAAAAGTAATGTGATTTTAGAAAAATAACGACATACCTTAGAATTGATACAACAATTGCGGATATTCCCTATTTTTTTAAAGTTTAATTTAAAGCTTTAAACAAGTGTTTTCCACTCCCAGACTAAGCATGAAGTAAAATTTCGAGTTTAGAAAAGCCCCGTGAAAATTTGTCGAGGGTCGCGCAGCGACCCGAGACAAATTTTCTGGGCTTTTCTAAACTCAAAATTTTACTTCATGCGCCACGCGTATTAAATACCAAAATATTGTGTAATTTATGAATATTTGAACTTCAATTAAAATTAATGTTTTATACGCGTGGCGCATGAAGTAAAATTTCGAGTTTAGAAAAGCCCAGAAAATTTGTCTCGGGTCGCTGCGCGACCCTCGACAAATTTTCACGGGGCTTTTCTAAACTCGAAATTTTACTTCATGCTTAGTCTGGGAGTGGAAAACCATCGTTTATGGCTTCAAATTAAACTCTTTTAAAAATCAACGAATGTCAGAAAATTAACAGCTAAAATAATTAAGAAAAAGTAATGTGATTTTAGAAAAATAATGACATTTTTCTTGTATAGTGTAAGTCATTTCGAAAACATTTACTTTAATCAAGTGACTACGAAATCTTTTGCCATTCTGATATCCGCAATTGTTGTTTCAATTCCATAGCATGTCATTATTTTTATCTTAAGTGCTTCCTTCGTTCTTTATGAACGTTTTTATATGAGAATTTAAGCCCGAAAAATTAACTTTGTTTCCAAACGTCGCCATTTTGTTTAGAATTAAAATTTATAAAATCCGGCCCGTATTTTTATAGAGTATACATCAGAGATTCAGAAAACATTTACTTTTTTGTTCCAGGTCCATTGCTGTTTTCAGGATCTTTTTCCCCGTTTTGCCCTACGCTCCGAGAGGGACCTCCATTTTTTTATTTTGTGTCGTCATTTTAAAAAAAAATCTTATAAAAAAAATTGGAAATTAAGTTCAATGTGCATACAATAAAGATATAAAAACAGTTTTTAAGTAGCACTTTTAGATTTTATTTAAAAAATCTAGAAAATGACCTTTTTTTTCCGAGTCTAGAGTGGCCTAATCCCTTAAATATGATAACTACTTCAATTTGGTTCTTATTAATCAGTTGATCACTTGGTATATCTGTTGGACAATAAAGATTGTTATTTTTATTACTATTATTATTGATGAAACATGTTTACAATATTGATAAGTAAATAAAAGTCACTTGGTTTGTTTCACTACTATTTTTTTATTTTCTCCAACTAGTTTTCTAAATAACAAACAAACAACGGGGTTTGTCCGTCATTGCATCGCATCCAATCATTTTTTTAATTCAGACGATTTCCAAATATTATATTTAGGTAATAAGGGACGAGAATTGAATTTCAGAGAAGGCCTGGAAATTAGCAAGGCAATAAAATAATAATAATAATAATCTTTATTGTCCAACATTCACCAATTACAGGACAATGTAACTAAATATGATATAAATTAAAACACAAATAGGTATGTATATATAAGAAACAAACAAAAAATAAAAGCAAAAAATAAACATATATAAAAAAAACTTAATTACAATACTTAAACACTAGACGTGTGATTCACTTAACATTCACTCAACAAAAGACATCATCAAAAACTTTATTTGCATTTCTGGAGATATGAAATAGTGGCGATTTATGTAAAGTGTTCGATTTGGCCAATTTTGTGTAGAACGTATTATTATGACGTGATTGAATTCTTGGGACAGACAGGTTGACTTGCGATAATAATTGTGAACAATCTATATCATTATGTAGTAGCTTGTACATGAATTTCGCACTATGGAACTCTCTACGTACTGACAAAGATAGGGAAAACACATCGTAAACGAGTACGAAGACATCTGGAACTATTTGAAATAAAACAACGCAGTTGGGAGGGTTTCACTTTTATTGTTGAACACTGCAACATGTTTCACCACACAGTGGCTTCATCAGGCAGATGAAATAATCCATTATTTCATCTGCCTGATGAAGCCACTGTGTGGTGAAACATGTTGCAGTGTTCAACAATAAAAGTGAAACCCTCCCAACTGCGTTGTTTTATTTCAAATAGTATTATGGAGTTTCATCATGTATCCGCCTCATCAATTAAACATCTGGAACTCCCCAATTCTTAAAGCCCTTATTACCTGACCTTCAAAAAAATATGAAATATATAACTTGTAAAATATTTTTCTGTATTACTCCTTGAGAATGACGATAAGTCGAAACTAGTCGGAGAGAATAAAAAAATAGTAGTGAAACAAACCAAGTGACTTTTATTTAATTATCAATATGATATCTACATACTTTAAATCATATGTAATGTAGAAATTAAGCATGTTATAAGTCAAATAGGATAAGTAATTTAATTAAAAGTAATTTCGACATATAGGTCACAAGCAACAACTTATCATCTCGACAAGAATTTCCAGCAAAGTTTCCGAGAGCAGCATGAAACTGTCGATGCCATTGATTACATCCAGTCTCAACAGCAACTTGTATTGTTCAAGTAATCTGACTGGAAACTCGTAGATTAGATAATTCCCGATAACAACGTATGTCCACCGAAACTCCATCCAACCAACATCTTCAACATCAACTCCCTAGGACATTTCAATTTCCTCCACCTGAGATGTGCATATTTACATTCGACATGCAGCGAATTTTCAATTAAATGATGGCGTAATATCGGTTGAGAGAAGTGAAGAAGTTGTCCCGTTTGCGGGAGGGATAAATATATTTCTGGGTCGGTTCGAAAAATATATCATCACGGTAAGGAAATGAGATCCGGGAGACAGGGCGTGCGGGCGAGGGTGAGTGGCTAAATCAATAGAGAGATTTAGCATTCGTGTGAGGGTGGGAAAGTGGGTGGGCGGATGCGGATGCTTTTTTAAAGCCATAAATAAATGGGAAAGGATAGTTGACCAGGCCCGGTATAACACCCCACTTTTTCAAATATACTACATATGAGAACATAAAAATGCGCCCGCTTCCTCGACTATAAATCCGCCGACATATATTTTTACCCTCTCTCAAAAACTTTTACATATGTATGTACGAGTACATACCTATACAGATTTACAAACAACTAACATTATTTTTTTAAATTTAATATTTATCACAAAGAAAAACTTCTTCTAATTCAACGAAAAATCCGTTAAGATGAATTTTGTAAAAAAAATTGTCTAAATATATATTCATACACTTGATTATCAACTAACTTCACCAATGATGATTTTCATCTGTTTTAAGACCCATCTTTTGTGCATGTCTGCCTAGGAAGCAGTGGCCCTTAAGGATGCCTACCGCCTTCTTTTTGTCGATTCAGTATAATAAAATGTAGTTTTTGTCGTAAAATCCAGGTTAGCTTAGGTTAGGTTTTAATAGCAGCAGTTGAACCGCTCACTTAGGCCCAAAGGGCCGCTTGTGATACCATAAGGGTAAAAATGAGTCAGATCTCTTCTCCCTCCCCACCTATACAAATCAATTCAAGCACCTAATAAACCCGATCAGATTTCTCACATCTAGAGGTTTGAGGTCCGCTAGTCCATTCGCGTAGTGTATACCAAGGTACTTCATTCTTTTCCCTTCAAGAGCAGGGCATTGTCCCAGATAGTGGAGTACCGTCCCTTCCTTCTCTACATCCAGGCATCCTCTGCAAATGTCGTTGAGTTTAAGACCCATCCTTTGTGCATGTCTGCCTAGGAAGCAGTGGCCCTTAAGGATGCCTACCGCCTTCTTTTTGTCGATTCTGCTAAGCGCAATTAATCTGTTCTGTTTATAGTATCCCATATATGCCATAGCTGCCTTGTAATGAGACACGTATCTTCTTCTCTCCGCCTAGGGTTGACCGATGCTATCATTTGCTCCCTAAGTAGTTTCTTGCATTCCACAAGAGGAATGTGGGTGGAGAATTCAGTGGACAGCTCCTTCATTCTTGCCCTCTTCCTTGCAAGGTCATCTGCAATTGAATTCCCCCTAATATCACTGTAACTAGGTACTCAGATGAGTCCCACGTCACAGTTGTTTGCAAGCCTATTTAGCGACTTTTTACAGTCTCTGACCACCTTTGAGATGCAATACGGACTATTTAGTATTCTTAATAGTGGCTTGGCTATCAGTAATAAATCTGATGCAGTTCCCCTGAAGGTCATATTTGTGGATCCAGTCCACTGTCACTCGGATGGCCATGACCTCTGCCTGAATATTACAGTGGTTTGGGAGTCTAAAAGACTTTCTGAGGTTGAAATCTTGTGAGAAGATCCCTCCCCCCCTTAGTCTATTTTCAGACTTGGAACCATCCGTAAAGAGTCAGACGTCCTTGCCTTGAACTATCTTGCCCTCTAACTATTTGGTTTTGTCTGGGATGGAAGCGAAGAACTTATTTTCAAAATTAAGTTCTGGAGTGCAGCTGTCAGTCTTCAGGGGGATATCGACAAGCTCATTCAGGATCCTTCCATGGCCCTGTTTGCTAGTGCTCCATGTCCCAACTGAGTTGATTCTGGGCGCTGTGGTAGCTACAGCATATCTGCAGTAAAGGTCGACTGGAGCTAGATTTAGTATTATATCTAGCACTTTGGAGGGGCTGGACCTAACCGCCCCCATTATGAGCAATTCGGCGGCTCTCTGAGCCTTGCCCAGTGCAGTTTTGTGGATCCTTTTGTCCAACTCAGTCCACCAGACTGCGGCCCCATAGAACATAATGGGTTTTACTACGGCCGTGTACATTCAGTGAACAACGGTTGGTTTTAGTCCCCAGTCCTTGCCCACTGCTCTTTTATAAGAGTACAGCGCGACGAGCCTTTTTCCTGTCAATTAGAATGCCCAAATATTTAGTATGCTCTTTTACCACCAGTTCCGTGTCGAACTATCTTGCCCTCTAACCATTTGGTTTTGTCTTGAACTTATTTTCAAAATTAAGTTATAGAGTGCAGCTGTCAGTCTTTAGAGGGATATCGATAAGCTCATTCAGGATCCTTCCATGGCCCTGTTTGTTAGTGCTCCACATCCCAATTGAGTTGATTCTGATCGCTGTGGTAGCTGCAGCATATCCGCAGTAAAGGTCGACTGGAGCTAGATTTAGTATTATTATGCAGTTTTGTGGATCCTTTTGTCCAGGGCAGTCCACCAGACTGCGGCTCCATAGAACATAATGGGTCTTACTACGGCCGTGTACATTCAGTGAAGAACGGTTGGATTTAATCCCCAGTCGTTGCCCACTGCTCTTTCATAAGAGTACAGCGCGACGAGCGCTTTCCTTGTCAATTAGAATACCCAAATATTTAGCTTGCTCTTTTACCACCAGTTCCGTATCGTTTAGAGTAGGAACTTTGAAGTTTGGTACTTTATGCATTCTGGTGAAGAGTACAAGCTCAGATTTAAGGGAGTTTACCCCTAGTCCACACTTCTCACACCAGCGGGTTGCCTTGCGGAGTGTCTGCTCCATAAGTTCGGATAGGATACTTAAGTGTTTGCCAGAGACCGTGAGGGTCACATCGTCAGCATAGGCAATTGCCCTACACCCTAAAGACTCTAGTTCTTTTAATAAGACATTTATGACTACGTTCCATAGTAGCGGAGAGAGGACCTCCCCTTGAGTGGTACCCCAAATAACCTCTCTTCTTAAGTGTGCGCCACCCAGCGAGGAGACAACGTGCCTTCCTGTCAGCAGCTCCCCTATGAAGAGGCATATCGACTCGTCCATGTGCAAGTTTCTGAGGGCAGAGAGAATTGCCTCTGGTTGCACAAAGTTGGAGGCTCCTTCGATATCCAGAAATACTGCCAAAGTAAACTCATTATTGCACATGGACTTCTCAATCTGGTTAATGCGGGAGTGCAGCGCTGTGTCCACTGATCTGCCCTTGGTATAAGCGTGTTGGCTAGTTGACCAAAGGTTTGGATTAATGCGTTTCTTTATGTACGCTTCAACTAGTCTCTCCAGCGTATTGAATAAGAAGGACGATAAACTGATTGGCGTATAGTCCTTCGGTGTTGAGTGGATTATTTTTCCTGCTTTCGGTATGAAAACCACATTTGTTTCTTTCTATCTCTGAAAATGGGCTTAAGTATAACAAACATAAAACTGTGATACAGCTAGAGAAGCGAAAGGGTTTGCTGTTTTTTTTTAATATTAATATTTTTACATAATATAATTACATAATATAAAAATTACGAAAAACTATTCGTGAAAATGCAAACAATGTCTTAATTAACAAGACAACTTAAGACGATAAATATCCATTGAAACAACTACTTCCAGTGCAAATACACCTCCGGATATTGAATTATACAATGAAATATTTAAAATCTTATTTAATTTGATTTGTTGCAACGCTCTATTAAAGTATATGTAACGTTTAGGTCAAATTCTCTTCAAACCAACTAACAAATACAAATTTAAAATGAAAGGAGAGATAGCAAAAAATTAGAAGTGAATAGACTTGGATTAAAACTAATGTCTTAGGCCATGCTTATGACGTTTTTAAAAATAATTAGGAATAAAATTAAAATGAACTTACTTGGAAAAAGTGTTGTGTGTGGATATTTTTAATTATTTGGCTACATTTTGATGTATTATTTGCAGAAGATAAGTAAATAAATGCACCAAACAGAATTTTGTTTGCTAAATCTAACAATCATCAATGTTGAAAGAAAGTTAGCACCAACCATATAATCTTCAAAACTATATGTCTCCAGTGCAAATATTTGGATTATTTGAAAATAGCGGAAGCGGAGCCGGGTCCGGTCTATTCATCGTTGATTGCGATTGAGGGAACGATTTTAATGGTCACGGGTCCATCGGGGTGGAATAATTGTCGAATGGTTCTGGAAGCGAGCGCGATTGTGGGACGAAAAGGCAACTAAACCATCTAAAACGGAGTTAATGAAACGCCCGCCATTCGATTTGTTGCGTTTCTTTATTTTGCTCGGAATGGATGGACGTCGACCGTTTGTCCGGGCGGAAATTCGAATGTCGGGACAAAAGGGCATAAATCGTGTATTAATTAATATCCCGGACAGAACAAGATGATAAACTGAACGCTGCTTTTTTGCAGGATTTATTCCCGTTTATTCAACATACTGTTATTTACGATTCCCACATTATTGTTATCAGTAATAATAATATTGTATTATACCAGACGCATTGTCAGCGTGCTGTTGAACAAAACCATTCGCTTCACCTTTGAGAGGAGATTTTGTCAATGTTAGTTTATACAACACACATCGTGTATTTTCTTAATGTTTACTAATTCGAAATAAATGTTTTTAAAAAGTCTCCCGCTCGGACTAAAAACATAACTTGTTTTTGGTAGCGCAGTTGTTATTGCTTTGAACGAGTGTTTTCCACTCTCAGGTTAAGCATGAAGTAAAATTTCGATATATTCAATAATTTGCCTACTACTTGTGACAAATTTTATGACTCATTGGAGTCAATTTTGCTCTGTGTTAGTTGTTAATTTAAAATGTAACTTAAAAGTTTACATTTTATTGTTTAGGTTTATCATTTATTTTGGTTATTATTATTTGTGAAGTATTATATTATTCTATTATATTATTCTATTATATTATTGTTCATATTGCTTTGTAATTAGGATTTTTCCTGTTAGGTAATAAATATTATTATTATTATTATTATTATTATAAAATAGTTAGGAGTTTGATAGCAACAGTTGGGGAATTTTATGATAAACGCACTGTTAACTGCAAACCCATTCGTAATTTTTGCAAGTGTACAAAATAGAATAGCTCGCCTGACGTTTTGAAATTCTAAATTGGCTCGTGCCAAGTTAGTCATAGTCTATCCGGTGAACAATTATAATAATAAAACAAACCAAGTATTTTTTGATTTATCCTTGAATATTATTTCAAAATGTTTCACCAAGTGATGAATGAGAAAGTTATTTAAGAAATATTATAATTTACTTTAAATTGACTTGTTGAAATTTTCATTTTTTCGCAGAATTGGAATTTTCAGCATTTCCATCTCCTTTCCATACCTCCAATATTGACTGAACAAACGTTGAAATGTTTTTAAGATTTAGTGTTATAAACTTTTATCATTTTCATATCTGGCGTGAATTTATGCCCCTAGCAAAAATTTCGTACATTGCGGCGATCTTGAATCATCCGATACGTGCCTGTATGAAATTGTGCGCCGGTTTATTTATGTGCAACGTGTCCGTGAAATTGCATGTGATTTAACGCGGGTTTTTTTCTGTTGCAGCGATGCGAAGAGCTCGTAACTTGATAGAGATATATCCGTTTAATTTATTGAGTTTATTGAACACATATCAAAGTTTATTGTAACGTGTCGATGGTTTCGAAATATATATATAGGTACAGACACAAAAGTTCAGTCGATTCCGCACACGTAGCGTTCTGTCCGTTCAATTTCGTCCCTGGATGATGGCGATGCTCTTCCTGGTTTATTGCAGACATCCGCCGCTGGATATCATTTCAGGCATGATATGTATTATCTAATTATTTTGGATTAATAAAGTTTCTAAGGGATTCTCGCATAATCCCTCATAAACAATAATAAAGAGTCGTAATGTTTAATCGAAAACAATCTGTATCTAGCGAATCCATTAATAGTTTTCACATATTTGCTTGAAATAGTCAGAAATGTTTAGTATTCCTGGGTCGGGATCACACTGAAGAGGACCTTGAAGTCCGAAACGCATCTGTGGGTATCTGGTGCCGGAATACTGAACACAAATTCAATCTAATACTGGATGATTTAAATTAAATTTAAATTAAAACACTTGGTTTGTTTCACTTATTTATATTTTCTCCGACTAGTTTTGACCATTGGTCATGTTCAAGGAGAAATGTACAAAAAATATCTAAACAACAATATATATACAAAATCAAACTATCATAAGACATCAGGTAATTGAATTTTGAAATCTTTAGTCCACTTCACGAGAGGTGTCCGGTGACATTTAAGTTCAACTTGAAATAACTAAAATATGAATCCCCTAGTTAAAAGAGTTTAGTAAAAGTTGCAATTAAGCATATAAAAGTAGATGGAATAATGTTAATATGAAAATAGCCCATAGAATAGTGGTACCGTAGATTTTAAATCTGTAATCATAGGACACCTATCGTGAATTTTACCCTATTTACATTTGAAGCCGTAAATGTTGAGGTATTTGTTGATTTTCTTATAAAGTTTAATTTGATGTCCTTAACGAGTGTGCACAATCCCAGATTAAGCATGAAGTAAAATTTCGAGTTTAGAAAAGCCTGAAAATTTGGATTTGCCGGCAGCGCGAAGCGCGCCGGCAAATCCAAATTTTCAGGCTTTTCTAAACTCGAAATTTTACTTCATGCGCCACGCGTATAAACCACTGTGTTCAAGCGAAATTCAAAATATACTGCTTATGTTTTAGAAACAACTATTTCGCTATTAAAATTTAAGCAAATCGCAATTCTTTGTAAGGTGAATTAAAGAAATTACTGTGTCCAGGCTATTTCTAGCATCAAGAATTTTTTTAAAAAAAGTTGGATATTCGCTTAACTTATAAAAGCGTTTTATTTTAAATTTCAAACGAGTGTTTCTACTCCCAGACTAAGCATGAAGTGAAATTTCGAGTTTAGAAAAGCCCCGTGAAAATTTGTCGAGGGTCGCGCAGCGACCCGAGACAAATTTTCTGGGCTTTTCTAAACTCGAAATTTTACTTCATGCGCCACGCGTGTGAAATACTGTGTTCAAGTGAAGTTCAAAATATACTGCTTATTGTTTAGAAACCACTATTGCGCTATTGAAATTTGAGCAAATCGCAATTAATTGTAAGGTGAATTAAAGAAATTACTTTGTCCAGGCTATTTCTAGCATCAAGAAAATTTTTAAAAAATTTGGACATTCGCTGAACTTATAAAAGCGTTCAATTTTAAATTTCAAACAAGTGTTTCCACTCCCAGACTAAGCATGAAGTAAAATTTCGAGTTTAGAAAAGCCCCGTGAAAATTTGTCGAGGGTCGCGCAGCGACCCGAGACAAATTTTCTGGGCTTTTCTAAACTCGAAATTTTACTTCATGCGCCACGCATATATAACAGTATATTCAAGTGAAATTAAAAATATACTGCTTATGTTTTAGAAACCACTATTGCGCTATTAAAATTTGAGCAAATCGCAATTAATTATAAGGTGAATTAAAGAAATTACTTTGTCCCAAAAATAGCTAATCGATGGATTGGATGATATGAATGTATGGTATGTTTTCAACTTCGTAATATTTCATTGCTTTATACGCGTGGCGCATGAAGTAAAATTTCGAGTTTAGAAAAGCCTAATTTGGCTCCGTCGCTCCGCTTCGCTACGCGCCCGAGCCAAATTTTTAGGCTTTTCTAAACTCGAAATTTTACTTCATGCTTAGTCTGGGAGTGGAAGACACTCGTTTGTTTCATCATTAAAACAATTTAAAATTGATGTTATAAGTTTTTTATCGTTTTATTAATAAACAATGTTCTGTATTGTTAAAACGGACTGTCAATTAATTCTATTGACTACCTAAACTAATTAAAAGTCGAATCCAAATATTATATTAATTATCATCTAACAAAATTGACAATATCGACTATTCTCTGACTATATTGACTATTATAACTAAATTGTCTGTCACTCGACAATTTGGATTATTTTCGTTGTGTAATAAAAAAAAAGTTTTTTTCTCAATCAAATTTTATGAAATCTTAAAATTTAAACGATCGTAATTTTGATAGCTTTCATTAGATCTTCTCGAAATCTTGTATGGGTGTTTAAAGAACATTGCTCTTTCAAAATATGTAAATATTTAAATATAATCCATCGATGGTTTTCAAGTTATTTCCACCTGATTGTCTAAAAGTGCGTTTTTTTTAAATCAATTTTTATGACACTAACACTTTAAACTTTGTTTGTATAACATTTGTGACTGCAGTTTCGGCCACTTTAGCTTGCTGTTATCAAACGTGTAGTAAATAAAATTAGAAACTAAACAGGTATCTATACAAAACTAAATTGTCTGTCACTCGATAACTTTGTTTATTTTCGTTGTGTAATAAAAAAAAAGTTTTTTTCTCAAACCAATTTTAAGGAATCTTAAAATTTAAACGATCGTGATTTTGATGACGTTCATTAGATCTTCTCGAAATCTTGCATGGATGTTAAAAAACATTGTTCTTTCAAAATATGTAAATATTTAAATACTTGATTTTCAAGTTATTTCCACCTGATGTCTAAAAAGTGGGTTTTTTTTTAAATCAATTTTTATGACACTAACACTAAACTTTGTTTGTATAACACTTGTGACTGAAGTTTCGGCCACTTTAGCTTGCTATTATCAAACGTGTAGTAAATAAAATTAGAAACTAAACAGGTATCTATACAAAACTAAATTATCTGCCACTCGACAACTTTAATTATTTTAGTTGTGTAATAAAAAAAAAGTTTTTTTCTCAAACCAATCTTAAGGAATCTTAAAATTTAAACGATCGTGATTTTGATGACTTTTATTAGATCTGCTCGAAATCTTGTATGGATGTTAAAAAAACATTGCTCTTTCAAAATATGTAAATATTTAAATACTTGGTTTTCAAGTTATTTCCATCTGATTGTCTAAAAAGTGCGTATTTTTTTAAATCAATTTTTATGACACTAACACTTTAAACTTTGTTTGTATAACACTTATTTAAGTGTCATGACTGCAGTTTCGGCTACTTTAGCTTGCTGTTATCAAACGTGTAGTAAATAAAATTAGAAACAAAACAGGTATCTATACAAGAAGCAGTTAAATGGATTACAAAACCCTTCAAAAAATCAATTTTTATGGATTGTAAAATGTAATAACATCATAACTTTAACATTTTAGGTGAGATCTTTATAAAATTTTATGTGGATGCTAGGAAAGCATTGCACTATTAAAATATGTCAAATTATTAAACACTCCATTGATAGTCGCTGACTTATTTACACAAAAACGACATAGTAACGTGATTTTATCTTAGTTTTAAGGCAATTTTAGTTTTATACTTTCATATTTTTTGGCTCTACATTGTAAATGGCTTGTCCGTTAATAAAGAATTATTATTATTATTATTATTATAACTTTCAACATTTTCAAGATATCGTTATAAAATTCTGTGTAAAAATCAACGAAACCTTGCCCTCTTAGAATATATCAAAATATTAAACTCCCCGTTGATAGTTTTTGAGTTATTTACAAAAAAGCGTCGCTACGACAAAAAGTGTATAAACATTAAATGCTCATTTTTTGAGTAGCTACAACTTTTCTTAGCAATTTCCGTATGTTTTTGAGTTTACGTGAAGTGATTATTACACTAAAATGGTATATTACGTAACGAGAGTGGTATGCAGCATATTACATGTGAGCGGACATATTGCGCACAAGCCGCGCAGCGGCAAGTGCAGTATTCCGCGAGTATGTAATTTCCATACCACTCGTGAAACGTACGATACTTTAGCTACGCCCTAATAAAATAAACAATGAGCATGAAAGAACAACTTAGTTATTGTAATAATTTTTAATAGTACCATGACATTGATGAAAACTTAATTACTACTTGATCAATATACAGGGAATAAAGCTGTACATTTTCCGACATTCGTTGTTTTTTTTTTAAAAGGGTTCAATTTGAAGCTTTAAACGAGTGTTTTCCACTCCTAGACTAAGTATGAAGTAAAATTTCGAGTTTAGAAAAGCCCCGTGAAAGCCCCCAGAAAATTTGTCTCGGGTCGCTGCGCGACCCTCGACAAATTTTCACAGGGCTTTTCTAAACTCGAAATTTTACTTCATACTTAGTCTGTGAGTGGAAAACAATCGTTTAATGCTTCAAACTGATCAACAAATTTTCTGGGCTTTTCTAAACTCGAAATTTTACTTCATGCGCTACGCGTATAAAACACTGTATTCAAGTGAAGTTCAAAATATACTGCTTATGTTTTAGAAACCACTATTGCGCTATTAAAATTTGAGCAAATCGCAATTAATTGTAAGGTGAATTAAAGAAATTACTTTGTCCCAAAAATAGCTAATCGATTGATTGGACGAAATGTTTTATACGCGTGGTGCATGAAGTAAAATTTCGAGTTTAGAAAAGCCCAGAAAATTTGTTGATCAGGTTTAAGCTTTAAACGATTGTTTTCCACTCCCAGACTAAGTATGAAGTAAAATTTCAAGTTTAGAAAAGCCCTGTTAAATTTTGTTACGGGTCGCGCAGCGACCCGAGACAAATTTTCTGGGCTTTTCTAAAATCGAAATTTTACTTCATGCGCCACGCATATAAAACACAGATTTTAAGTGAAGTTCAAATATACATAAATTTGACAATATTATAGTGATTTATTCGCGTGGCGCATGAAGTAATATTTCGAGTTTAGAAAAGCCCAGAAAATTTGTCTCGGGTCGCTGCGCGACCCTCGACAAATTTTCACGGGGCTTTTCTAAACTCGAAATTTTACTTCATGCTTAGTCTGGGAGTGGAAACACTCGTTAGAAATTTAAAATTGAACGCTTTTATAAGTTCAGCGAATGTCCACTTTTTTTTTAAAATTTTTTAAAAATGTATTCTATTATGAGTCTAAGCCTTACACTTACCAGTACATGTTTGGAGCATACAAATTAAGTACATATAATAAATAATTATATAGAAACAATATGCAAATAGCTAAAAATAACAGCTTTAAGTGACGAACTACAAACTAAGGGGACACATTGACAACGTATTCACCTAATGTATACGTTTAAAATGTACATATTTACACTTTTATATAAATAAAACATATTTACTTTTAAAACGGTTCATATTAGGACTATTATACCTAAAATCAATTTTAAAAGTTAACTTGATAATTGTTAAGGTTTAAATTGTTTAATTAATTAATTGTGCTGCACAAATTAAATCATCTAAGATTGAATAAATCGCGTTTATTAGGTTCGGGTTTAATAAATATTGTATCGAATTTTTATGGTATGCATTATGTAAGACCGGGGGGTCATTTATCTTGTGGAATCTAGGTGTTCGCCGAAACGCCCCGAGCGTGGAAACATTATCTCGCTGCACGGGTTTGAAAATTTCTTAGAAATAAAAAAAAACGAAAATCCAACCTGCACTGATTTATGGACCGCCGACGAAACTTCGAGCACCCGCATTAATTTGATTTTATGAAAAAAAAGACTGCACTTTTCAATGCATCAATAATTTTTATGATAGAATAGAGAAAATTTAAAATCTAAAGAGGAATAAATTATTAAACATTTTTTAAAGCTGTACAAGTCAAATGTAAATTAAAGCAGAAAATGTACATACATAAAGAATATTCAAACGCCGTGTCACCTAACCTCACACCTAACCCAACTAAGGTGTGAGGTTAGGTGAAATTGGATATTCAAACGCCGTGTTGGGAGTTGGGTTAGGCGTGAGGTTAGATGAAATTGGATATTCAAATGCCGTGTCAGGAGTTGAGTTAGGTGTGAGGTTAGGTGAAATTCGATATTCAAACGCCGTGTCAGGAGTTGGGTTAGGTGTGAGGTTAGGTGAATTTGGTTATGTAGACGCCGTGTGAGGACTAAGGTTAGTAGAAGTTGAAAATTCAGACGTAGACTTAAAATCAGTGCCATACGTGTCGTGCATTAAGTACACTTTTGAGTTTAGACAACCTGAAAATTTGGTTTGGTCACTCCGCTTCACTGGGAGTAGAAAATACTCACATAAACAATCAAATTGGATACTTAAAAAAAAAACAATGAATATCTGAAAATGTACAGCATATAACTTCACAATATTTCATTGTTTTATACGCGTGGCGCATGAAGTAAAATTTCGAGTTTAGAAAAGCCCCGTGAAAATTTGTCTCGGGTCGCTGCGCGACCCTCGACAAATTTTCTACGCGGGGCTTTTCTAAACTCGAAATTTTACTTAATACTTAGTCTGTGAGTGGAAACACTGGTTCTAAACTTCATAGTGCACGTTTTTATATAAAATCGATGACCTCCTAAAAATGTGTAGCGTATACATTATATTTATTTAAAAGCAAAAATCATAAAAGAAGTCATTCATAGAAATCATAAAAGGAAGTGCAGAATTTTACCTAAAATCAACTTTCAGACTTAACTTTATAATTGCTCTGCCGTTAATAGGTTAATGTGCTTATCATCTTTTTCTACTTTTTAAATGTGAGTGAATACGGATAAAATATATTTTTTTAAGAAAATAAACAGCAAGCATTGTTTCTAGGATTACTTAAAGTGTCTGTGAATTTTTTTAATTTATTTAAAAAAATAAAAAAAATGGTGAGAAAATCTGATTTTTTTTTCCATACTACCCCCTTATGAATTCTGCGAATTTTAAATAAAAATGTTTGTTTTTTTTTAAATCTGAAAAAACCCTAAGTATTCTTCTTTATGTTAGAAATAGCCTGGGCTATTTTCTTTTATTATGAAAAAATATTTCAGTGAAATTTCTGGTTTTAATGTGTTTATAATCTTTCTGTAATTTTTAATAGTGAGTGAAAACGGATAAAATATATTTTTTTAAGAAAATAAACAGCACGCATTGTTTCTAGGATTATTTAAAGTGTCTGTGATTTTTTTTTTATTTATTTAAAAAAAAATTGAAAAATGGTGAGAAAATCTGATTTTTTCCATGAATTCTGCAAATTTTAAATGAAAATTTTTGTTTTTTAAAAAATCTGAAAGAACCCTGAGTATTCTTCTTTATGTTAGAAATAGCCTGGGCTATTTTCTTTTATTATGAAAAAATATTTCAGTGAAATTTCTGCTATTAATTTGTTTATAATCTTTCTGTAATTTGTAAAAGTGAGTGAAAACGGATAGAATATTTTTTTTTAAGAAAATAAACAGCGCGCATTGTTTCTAGGATTACTTAAAGTGTCTATGAATTTTTTTTATTTATTTAAAAAATAAAAAAAAAATGGTAAGAAAATCTGAGTTTTTTCCATACTACCCCCTTATGAATTCTGCGAATTTTAAATAAAAATTTTTGTTTTTTTAAAAATCTGAAAAAACCCTGAGTATTCTTCTTTATGTTAGAAATAGCCTGGGCTATTTTCTTTTATTATGAAAAAATATTTCACTGAAATTTCTGCTATTAATGTGTTTATAATCTTTCTGTAATTTTTAAAAGTGAGTGAAAACGGATAAAATATTTTTTTTTTAAGAAAATAAACAGCACGCATTGTTTATAGGATTACTTTAAGTGTCTGTGAATTTTTTTAATTTATTTAAAAATTAAAAAAAAAATGGTGAGAAAATCTGATTTTTTTCCATACTACCCCCTTATGAATTCTGCGAATTTTAAATGAAAATTTTTGTTTTTTTTTAATCTGAAAAAAAAAAAACCTAAGTATTCTTCTTGATGTTAGAAATAGCCTGAGCTATTTTCTATAATTATGAAAAAATATTTCACTGAAATTTCTGCTATTTGTGTGTTTATACATTTTCTGTAATTTTTAAAAGCGAGTGAAAATGGATAAAATATTTTTTTCTTAAGAAAATAAACAGCACCCATTGTTTCTAGGATTATTAAAAGTGTCTGTGAAGTTTTTGGAATTTTTTTAAAAATTTAAAAAATTCGTGTGAAAATCTGATTTTTTCTCCACACTAGAATAGAATAGAATAGAAATCTTTATTAGTGCTAACAACATAAAGTCTAACACACGTCAAATATCATTAATATTTACTATAATAATATCTAAATTATAAAATAAAGTTATAACAAAATTTAAAGAAACATTAAGAAAAATAATAAGTAAATAGAGAAGGACATCGAATACACCAGTGGATGCAAAATATCATATGCCTTCACTGACTTTCTGCAAAAATTCTTCTAGTGAGTAGAATGCGTTTTCTAAGAGTATTTGTTTGATTTTGGTTTTGAATAATTTTGTCGGTAGTGACTTAATATTAGGTGGTAGTGCATTTAGTAGACGAATCGAGTAGAAACGGGAACCTGTTTTAGCTTTCGATAAACGAAATGAATTTAGGCGGATATTATCCCGCTTACGAGTATCGTGCTCATGTATGTGTCTCTTGCTTGTATATGTGTGCTCATTTTTCTTGATATACATCAAGCATTCAAGTATAAACAGACAAGGTACCGTAAGAACGTTTAACCTACCCCCCTTATGAATTTTGCGAATTTTAAATAAAGATTTTAATTTCTTTTTTAAATTATAAAAAGAACTTTAAGCATTCTTATTGATGCTAGAAAAAGCCTGGGCTATTTTCTTTTATTATGAAAAATTATTTCACTGAAATTTCTGCTATTAGTGTGTTTATACATTTTCTGTAATTTTTAAAAGCAAGTGAAAATTGATAAAATATTTTTTTCTTAAGAAAATAAACAGCACCCATTGTTTCTAGGATTATTAAAAGTGTCTGTGAATTTTTTGGAATTTTTTTAAAAATCAAAAAAAAAATACTTATGAATTTAGCGAATTTTAAATGAAAATTTTATTTTTTTTTAAATTCTAAAAAAAATCTCAAGCATTTTAATTGATGCTAGAAAAAGCCTGGTATATTTTCTGTAATTATGAAAAAAATATTTCACTAAAATTTCTGTTATTAGTGTTTATAAATTTTCTGTAATTTTTAAAAGTGAGTGAAAATGGATAAAATATTTTTTTGCTAAGAAAATAAACAGCACACATTATTTCTAGGATTACTAAAAGTGTCTGTACATTTTTTGGAATTTTTTTAAACATAAAAAAAAAATGTGTGAAAATCTTATTTTTTTCCATACTACCCCCTTATAAATTTTGCGAATTTTAATGAAAATTTAATCTTTTTTTAAATCTGAATCAAAAACTTTCAGTATTCTTCTTGTTGCTAGAGAAAGCCTGGGGTATTTTCTTTTATTATAAAAATATATTTCACTGAAATTTCAGCTATTAGTTTATACAGCGTCTCTCCTAAAAAGCGCCGTAGGCTATAACTTCTTTGTTAATTGAGCGGTTAAAAAAAAAACAAAAAAAAATTAAATGTCTCCATCAGATCTACAAAGAAGCCTTGATTTAAATTTTTTACCAAATCAACTTTCATGTCAGCGATAGTCAACTTTTTTTTTCAAATAGCTACGTATATTTTTTTAAATTTATTCTGATAGAGGATATTTTTCTAAATTCAAACATGTACAACAAGTTCGCTTTTGTGTAATTCAATGCAATTCATTTATTGTGTTATGAGCCTAAGCCTTACACTTCTCATTACATGTTTGAAGCTTAAAAGTAAGTATTAAAATATATAATTAGATAGAAACAATGTATAGTTAGATAAAAATAACAGATTTAAGTGGCACGTGGTATTGAGGTATTGAACACATACAAATCCATAAAAATAGGTAAAAATAAATCAATAATAATAATAAATAAAACAAAGTACAATTAAAAATAGCACACACTAAAAGCTACAGACGAGTCACTTAATAAAATACATAAAAAAGAAAAACGGAATACATCACATGATATTTATAAGTAACAAAAATAGAATATCGGTCAATAAACTGTTAATATTGTTAGCCATCACTTGAGTTATTTCACCTATAATAATAAATTTGGCTGACAAAAAAATCGAATCTGAGAGTCTTATAAATTTTTTTTAAGTATGCAATGGAAAAATAAAACTGAACACATGAAACAATAACTGTTATCTAAGTGACAGTGACTTAGATAACAGTTATTGTTTCATGTGTTCAGTTTTATTTTTCCATGGCACACTTAAAAAAATCTATAAAACTCCAACTTTATGTTAATAAACATTTTTTTTACTAATGACTATTGCACCAAAGCCAACTTGTTGTATACGTTTAGATTTAGAAAAGTAACCTCTTTCAGAATCAATTTAAAAAAAATATCCGTGGCCAATTGAAATATAAAAGTTGACTATCACTGACATGAAACTTGATTTAGTAAAGAAGTGAAATTAGAGCTTGTTTGTAGATCTTGTGGAGCCATTTTAATTGTATTTTGATTTTTTGAAATCGCTCAATAAATAGAGAAGTTATAGCCTGTGTTTCAGGAGAGACCCTGCATAAACTAATAGCTGAAATTTCAGTGAAATATTTTTTTATAATAAAAGAAAATACTCCAGGCTTTCTCTAGCATCAAGAAGAATACTCAAAGTTTTGTTTCAAAACTTGTAGAGCCTTTGAATTGATTTTTGTTTTTTTTTTAAATTGGTCAATAAATAAAGAAGTTATGGCCTGCGGCGTTTTTTCAGGAGACGCCCTGTATTTTCTATGTATGCTACGATATGCGCTCATTTAAAGAAAGGCAATTTTCATCAACATTCTCTGAATTCATTCAGGCATTCTAAAATAATTCATTCATTTAAACAGAATAAAACCGTGTTGAGTACCGTGACCGGGTCTGCACAAGCTCGAATTTCATAATGATATTATTCCGAAATTAATTAAGACCAGACATCCAAGAATAAGTCAATTAAGCGTACTGCAGTTGAACGTCTGCGAGATCACTCTTTGTCTTCGGGATATCACCCTTTGTGTTCCGCACCCTCCTTTTCGGGTCTATTGAGGCGATTTTTGCTAAAGTTGTAACGTTAAATTCACGTTTTAATGGCCGATTTAGTGGCGGGGCCGTTGCGGTGTTTTTATTCGATTAACTCGAATTATTCGCGTGTAAAGTGTGCCCGTGCTGTTGTTACTCGGGTACAAAGTTCCTGGATTAGTTAGGGGTTTCATGAATCCAGAATTTATATTTATAATGCGGTGTCTATTGCGGTTGGACCGTATTTAACGCGTGTAATTAATCGCATTAAGGAAATTGGTTGGTTATTTGGATTTAAGCGTATTAACAAATTACACATTTTAGTTTAACAAACTACAATGTCATACTGTTTAGTTCGCGAGTATATTAGTGTTCTTGCTTTTAGAAAAGCTTTAAATGATATTTTTTTTTCTTTTGAATATACTTAACCCAATTCGTCTTGTAGATTTTTAAATATTCGTTGTTTTCTTAAAAGAAGTCGATTTGAAGTTTAAACGAGTGTTTTCCACTCCTAGGTTAAGCATGAAGTAAAATTTCGAGTTTAGAAAAGCCTGAAAATTTGGTTTGGTCGCGTAGCGCGAAGCGCGGAGCGGCCAAACCAAATTTTCAGGCTTTTCTAAACTCGAAATTTTACTTCATGCGCCACCGGTACAAACCACTGACTCAATGTTAAGTTTAGCGGTGCGTTTTAAACTTCATAATGTGTCAGTGTTTTGTACCGGTGACGCATGAAGTAAAATTTCGAGTTTAGAAAAGCCTGAAAATTTGGTTTGGCCGCTCCGCGCTTCGCGCTACGCGACCAAACCAAATTTTCAGGCTTTTCTAAACTCGAAATTTTACTTCATGCTTAGTCTGGGAGAGGAAAAGCCTGAAAATTTGGTTTGATCGCGTAGCGCGAAGCGCGGAGCGGCCAAACCAAATTTTCAGGCTTTTCTAAACTCGAAATTTTACTTCATGCGCCACGCGTATAAGAAGCTGAGTTCAAGCAAAGTTTATTCATTCACAATATTTCAGTGCTTTTAGTGTTTAATACGCGTGGCGCATGAAGTAAAATTTCGAGTTTAGAAAAGCCTGAAAATTTGGTTTGGCCGCTCCGCGCTTCGCGCTACGCGACCAAACCAAATTTTCAGGCTTTTCTAAACTCGAAATTTTACTTCATGCTTAGTCTGGGAGTGGAAAACACCCGTTTTAAGTCTTAAATTGAACTCTTTTAAAAAGAGCGTATGCATATGTATTCCTAATAGAAAATTCCATGTATTTGAATTTGAATTTATTGTTTAGCACCAAATGGTATAACATTGTCAATATAGTACATAAATAACACATAAATAACACAGCACTAGAAAATTATAAATTAGAGTGTTTACATTAACTAACTACTACAAATATAAGAATGTAAAAATGTAAATAATGTCCAAAATAAAGATGCTTAAAATAGCTGTAAAACTGTGTATGTATACTTAATAGAAAAATCTTGGCGATAGTTTGGCGAATGTTATCCTTCAGGTGTTACAGGGTCCGTGGTTTGTCGTTGTAAACAATGGATTTGAGATATCCCTATAAAAAGAAGTCACAGGGAGCCAAATCGGAGGAGCGCGCCGGCCACAGTACGTCACCCCTTAAAGAGATTAGGTGCTCGTGGAAGTGTTTCCTGAAAATTAAATTAATTTCCATTAAAGTTCTCGCTGTGTGTGCCTTGGCTCCGTCCTGCTGGAACCATACGCCCCCAAGTTCAATTTCTTTAAGTTTTGGAAACAAAAATGCCTCCACCATTTCTCTTCAGCGAACTGCATTCACAGTAACAGTGTGTTCTTCTTGCTCGAAAAAGTAAGGCCCAATTATCTCCAGGCCCTTTTTTGCCACACTGCCACTATCCCTGAATGCGTTCAGCCACAAAACGATTGATTGCCGACCAGGAACGGGACCCGTGGGATGAATATTGAAGCAAGTTCGGAAGGCATGCTAAGTGGCAACCACCGAACGGCTATTGGAAAAATAGGCCTCGACGGCAAACGCACGCTCCTCCTTTGTCCAACGCATGACGAAAACTGGCTTGAGCGGTAACAAAACTTCAAGACCCCCTTTATCGAATGAGACCCTCTCTACCCCTTTCTGACCACGTCTCGCTCATTGGCGCCCAATTCAAATCAGCAAGTTTCCCCGCCGCACCTTGTATTAACCACTCGAAGAAGTATTTAAATATTACATCCAATTTCTATTATATTTCTGTTCCTGTAATTTATAAAGTTCGCTAAATCTAATTAACGACTGAAAGTAAAATGGTGAATTCTTGTGAGAATTTCAATACAAGAAGTAAGCAATACAACTGTAGATTGCTTTCGAGAATTACTTAATTGTATTATTCAAGGCGAGTCCACACGTCCGCCCCGACGCCCCCAATGCGTCAACAGCAAACAAATAAATTATATGGTAGTTTCTGAACAATCGCGCGTTGTGCAATCAAAGTTGTAACGTTATTGTAATTTACATCGCGAACCGGCGTCGGCGAACAACATCTGTATAAACCCCGCGCCGAGGGAGTGCGGAAAGAGTAATCAAGTTTTAATTCATCCCGCCTCCCCGCCCTCCGCCACTTTAATTCACCAAGTAGTTATGTCATCTTGCCCTGACACATGTCACACTACGGCGAACTTGAATGGAAGTAGCTGTTAAACATCATCAGTCTAGTAATGAAGTCCTTGCCATTGCCATTCAGTGCAAACCGCCGGTTTTGGATGAATGTCTGCGTGTTTGAATGTCTTGGGGGAGAAGAGCGAACGGGGTGGATAATACATCAAACTAATGGGGTAGTTATGTACTAGGTGGGAAATGTGGAAATGTGCTTCTCGTTAATTTCTACTCAGACTACTACGTTGACATTTTTTAAGCAGACACATTCCTAAATACAATCTTATATTTCATTTATTTTATTAAAATTTATAAAAATATTTCTTTAATTAATTTCTAAATTATGCGATTTATTTAATTTCTCACTTATGCGATCGTTTAAATTATTTATTTATTTGTTTATATATTAATTAACGGAAGTCCATTTAAATACATTAAAGACAATTTATCATAAAGAAAAATTGAGTTTGTCAATTAGTTTACAGAATATTTACAAAATATAAAAACGAATTAAAATTAATATCGACTTTCTGCAAAATGTTTGTCCAAATATTCAATGAAAAAACTACTTCTCGAGCTAAAACCTATTAGGTATTAGCTCGAGAAGTAGTTGTTTCAATGAATATTTGGACAAACATTTTGCAGAATGTCGATATTAAATTTAATTCGTTTTTATATTAAGTACATTAATATTATAAAAACTAAAAATAATAATAAATGAAATATAAATATAAATACAAATACATAATAAATATAGGTACATAAAAGAGTAAAAAACAAACAACACATTTAGGTACAACCAACAGATTAAAATATTTAGACTATATACCCTGTCGGAAGATGTTCTTCAAAGCATTCCTGCTAATTGCACCAAAGTCGGGATTGATGGCGTTACAATTATTGGCGATTCTGGATATGCCAACATTTTTACCATAGTTCGTCCTACAATATGGTACATGGAACAGATCGAAGGAACGCAAACTTCTAGCTGGCACATTGATTTTGAGTTGGTTAAGTTGTTACCGGGGATTATTTTAATCTCCGGCAACAAGAATTGTAAATAACATTTACAATTCTTCATTTATTTAAAATGAGGTCGTACCCAGCAATTAACTAATTGACCGGTCCAAAGATTATCTCCCGCGGTTCGAACCGTGCCCGGGCCACCATCTACCTGGGCAGGTGTGGCGGATTGTCCCTCGGGTTTTTCGAAATCGGCAATTAAGGGAGAGGACTAATGACCACCGTTGCAATTTGAAAGAAGAGAGATTATAAATTTCTATACTTCTTTCAAATTGCAGCTTAACGGTTGTTTGGATTTGAGGGTTCGCTGGAAGTAATTATGTTGTCTGCAATAATTACTTTCTAGCGAATTCTTTGCCAACGGTCATGTAGTCCTCAAAATCATCCCTTCTCCAAGCCATTTTTCGTGGCATAAATACCGGGGGACGGCATCCAGGAAGGCAGTCCACTCTTGTGCTGTACAGGGGCAGCATGTGGATTCAGGAGGAACTACCGTTCCTCAACTCTTCTGTCTGAGCCAGGAAGCTCCGACCGACGCCGACGCCAGACGTCCTAGCCATCGTTCCTGCCGCCAGAAGAAGATTCCAACAACAGGAAACAACCGACGCCGACGTTAGCCGTCCCAGCCGTCGTTCCTGTTTATGGACCAGGACGCCGAGAACCCGATTGCCAGCGCAGTCGCCTCGACGCCACAATGACGCTCCAGTGCAGCGTTCGTTGCTACCGCCGGTTCCAGGCCAGGCAAGCAACCCACCGACGCCAGAAAACTTTGCCCGACGCCAACGCTAGCCGTTCCGCCGTCGTTCCTGACGTCCCGCACTACGAGCGTAGTGTTTGTTGCTGCCTCCGGATCCAGCCAGACGCCGTCTTGGTACTTGGACGCCGCCTCCATCCGGAAGCCACCACTAGCCAGACGCCACCGCTGGGCTAGTAGAAATCCCGATCGCGACGCCGACGCCACACCAAGTCTGCCCTGTAACTCGTGCACTGTGCTTCTCTTGTTGTTATTCTGTTTGTTGTTTTAATTTTTTTTTTGTTTTATTTTGTTTTGAAATAAATAATTTAAAACAGCATACGTGTTTCAAAAGTTAGTTGCTCATCTCTCTTTAACTCAACCAACCTGAGCTAGTTGGTAATCAGCGTGGAGTACCTTCCATCCCGTTGATAAAGTAAATAGGGGCAATCAATCGCCCCATTTATTAAATATATCCTAGCATTACGTCTGCATTCCTTCGTCTCTGCTCTAACGAATGGATATTTAAAGATTGTAGGACATCATTGTAGGAGCCGACAATCCCGAACTTGTAGGAGATAAATTTTGTGAATTTAACTTGGACCCTCTCAACCATTTTTACGTCCGATTTGCTATGAGGATTACAAATAGTGCAACAGTACTCAAAGTGGGGGCGGACAAGGGATACATATAAGGTCGTAAGGGTATGAATGTTTGAGAAATCTCTGCTGTTACGTTTTAAAAAACCCAGAACACGATATGCCTTAGAAGTTATGTTGCGTAGATGGTTGTTAAAGTTCCAGTTGTGAGACAATAATACACCCAAGTCTTTAATAATTGAAACGCGAATTAAAAGGACGTTAGAGATATAGTAATTTCTCACTTTCGAGGCCCTTTTTTCTAGTAAATGTTATACAATTAGATTTTTTGAGGTTAAGATTCATACGGTTGTCAGTACACCAAACTGAAAATCTATTTAAGTCTTCCTGTAACAACACAGAAGATCTATCACCTGCGATTCGTAAAAATAATTTTATATCGTCTGCAAATAGCAAGCACTGGGAATTATGGAAACAATCAACCACATCATCTATAAAGATATTAAATAAAAGAGTTCCAAGGTGTGATCCATGGGGAACCCCTGAAGTTACAAGTATTTCAGACGATCTAACATTACCAATCTGCACGGCCTGTGACCTTCCAGATAAGTAAGACTGTATCCAATCTAACATGGATCCTCCGATTCCTATAAGCTTAAGTTTCGAAAGAAGGATGCTATGATCTACTGTGTCAAAAGCCTTAGAGTAATCGGTATATATTAAGTCTACTTCAAATCCCGCTTCTAAGGTTGTAACAATATAATTACTATAGGTCAGTAAGTTGGTGGAAGTCGAACACCCATTTCTAAAACCATGTTGCTTATCGGATAGGACACTAGATACACATTCAGGGGTGCAATGATTAATTTTTAATGATTAATTTTTTAAATATTTTTGGCATAAGCGATAGAAGAGAGATTGGGCGATAGTTTGAAACAACGTTCTTTTTACCGCTTTAAAAAATTGGTGTAACTATGGCACTTTTCCAGAGAAAAGGAAAACAGCCTGAAACTAGGGATTGGTTGTAAAGTATCCATAGAGGACGACTAAGGGAAAAAGAAAATTGTTTTAACAGAATTGGTGGTAAACCATCAGGGCCCGTACAGTATGAATCTTTTAAATTGGCTAGTTCGTTTAGGACATCTGTAATTTTTATTTTATCACCTTTGCTATAATTAATGTGATTGTAAGAATATATCACAGACGAAGGCAAAGTATCATTGTGTAGGGGTGTATTATAAACTGAACCAAAGTAATTAGCAATCAACTCTACAATATGTTGCATATTATTTACTAGAACGCCATCGTGTTCAAAAGTACCAGGAATAGTCGAGCTTGATCGATTTAGGATAATTTAGAGTATGCGGAATTTTTTTGTGCAGTCGCTCAGAATGTTAATTGAATGATGGAATACTTTAGTCAGCTCTGGTAATAATAATAATAATAATAATAATAAACCGTTTATTGACCATATCCAGTACAAATATAATTACATACATCTTAAGATAAATTCAGTGGTCAAAGGGTCCTGAATCAGTTTCAGTCCAAGGTATATAACCAAACACTGAACCTGATCTTCCTTCAGGCCGTACAGTAATAGACAGTACAATATAAATAATATACTATACAAATAATATAGCTAGTAATAATAAATTATGATGCACTTAGCATTTCTATATATTTCCGCTTAAAATCCGTGTATGAGCCAAATCGAAACTGTACCGAGTTCATGCAACTTGTAATTGTATAGGGAAAGCACTTTTTAAATATTTATAATCTATGCTTTGGGATGGATAGGAGCCCTCTACTTCGAATATTTATGTTATGCACATCACTTCTATACGTTATTTTGTTGAAGAGATATGGGGGCGGTTTTCTGGATATTATTTTGAAGTAGAAACAAGCCGTATGTAGTTTTCGCCTGTTGTGCATGTCTAACCAGCCACACTCGGGCAATCTGTGAGCTATACTGGTTCTCTTATTACCACCAAAAATAAGACGCAAGCATGAATTCTGTATTCTTTGGATTCTATTAGTATCTATTTTGTCGATAAATTCATGATAGAGTGTGTCACAGAAGTTAAAGTTCGAAAGCACCAAGGAATTACACAAAATAATGCGATGTAAGATTTTCGTATTAGATTATTGGTATTATCTTTGAATTTAAGTTTTGAATCTATAAATACCCCAAGATTTTTAACACTCTCATCTATAGATATCGTTTGACCATTAACTACTATCTTTAAGTTTTTTATCGCGTTTGTACGTCTTGTTGTAGGTCCAAACACGATAGCCTTGGTTTTGCTTTCGTTAATGCATAGTGAATGTGCCGACGAGTATTTTACTAAATTTTCCAAATCAAGATTCAGTTTCAGCTGTGCATCAACAATATCTTCAATTTTAAAAGATATTTATAGTTGAGTGTCATCTGCATATAGATGGTACTGTGAATAAGTTATAACATTTCTTGAATAATTTTCTCACTTATCACTTGGTGAAACATTTTTAAATATTGATAATGAAGGTTTAAATTAAATTACACTTGGTTTGTTTCACAATTTTTTACTTTACTCCTGATAATGCTGTAAAACTCGAAACCAGTCGAGTAAATAGTAAAGTAAAAAATTGTGAAACAAACCAAGTGTAATTTAATTTAAACCTTCATTATCAATTAGTTATAACCTCACTGATTGATGATGTGTAAATTGAATAAATTAGTGGTCCCAGAATTGTACCTTGTCCTACACCAGACATTATTTGAAGGGGAGATGAAACACTATCATCAATCACAACCCTTTGTATTCGTCGATTCATGAAACTATCGAGGAGTGCAACTGCCTCAACGCTCAGACCTACATAATTTAGTAATGCTGTTAATGTTTCGTGGTTGATCATGTCAAACGCCTTACTATAGTCTAATAGAACTAGTGCAGTAACGTTTCCAGTATCAGTGGCATTTACAACATCGTCAACAATGTGAGTAAGGGCACAACAGCAACTGTAATTTTGCCTGAATCCAGATTGGTTCCCAGGCAATATATTATACTCCTTAATGTGATTACTCAATTGTTTTTCAATTATAGTAAGAAAGTGCACAATGCACAAATTATGAGTGAAATATACATGCATCAATTTAAATAGCTCAATCGTGCTGTTTAATTAAACAATTTTGCGTGCTGACGATCAATTAATCCGAAACGAACCAATAAAGTCCTTATGGCAACAAATAGGTCATTCCGCGTCCGTTTTATAACCGGAAATGAACGGCCGCCATTTAGGAATACGCCGGATGGCAATAATAAATTCCGCGCGCATGATTGATACGCCATTACATATAAATTCCGCCGCTGAATTAGTAAACAAAGCGCGAGTATCAAAACTTGCTTTATACAAATTCGAAAAACTTTAAATTGATGTTCTTCGCCGATAGAACGGAGGGGAGAGAGAAAAGTATTAGTTGAAAAATAAATCGGGAATCTCCGAACTTATTTAATATATCAATATTATTTGTAGCAGCTGTCGGTGTCCTTTCCTTTCTGGAAGGGAAGGGAAAAAATTATTTGTGTGCGCACAGCATATTATTAAAATCGGATTTTACACCCTCGCGAAATGATTCTGTAAAAGAGGCGATGCTGGGCATTGTTCATTACAGACAATTGCTGTTATTTAAAACAATTTCTTACTTACCAAAAAAAAATGTTAACAATAAAAAAAATCGTTAGTTCTTATTTCTAATTTTAATTCCTGATGCAACAAAAACACAAGTAAAATGAAATATACAACAAATATTGAAAATCTATCATTGGATAATTAATTTTCAATGATTTAGTTAATTTTCTACAGAAAATAGTGTCTATACGCGTGGCGCATGAAGTAAAATTCCGAGTTTAGAAAAGCCTGAAATTATGGTTTGGCTGCTCCGCTTCGCATAGCGGACGTATGTTTTAAACCTCAATTAAAACCAGTATTTTAGCCGCGTGGAAATCCTCGCTGTTTTATCTGTGTAAATCTAAATAAAACGTGAGCAAAATAAATTTAACCAATTGTTTGATACTATGATTATAGGCAACACAATACAGTGGATGTACAATGGGTTGCCTATAATCATTGCTGTATATGTTTTTAAACTTAACTGTAAATCGGTGTGTTATACGCGTGGCGCATGAAGTAAAATTTCGAGTTTAGAAAAGCCCCGTGAAAATTTGTCTCTGGTCGCTGCGCGACCCTCGACAAATTTTCTACGCGGGGCTTTTCTAAACTCGAAATTTTACTTCATGCTTAGTCTGGGAGTGGAAAACACTCGTCCGAAAATTATTACCAGTATTTTAGCCGCGTGGAAACCCTCGCTGTTTTATCTGTGTAAATCTGAATAAAACGAGAGAAAAATGAATTTAACCAATTTTTTGATACTATGATTATAGGCAACACAATACGGTGAATGTACATTGGGTTGCCTATAATCATTGCTGTATATGTTTTTGAACTTAACTATAAATCGGTGTTTGATACGCGTGGCGCATGAAGTAAAATTTCGAGTTTAGAAAAGCCCCGTGAAAATTTGTCTCTGGTCGCTGCGCGACCCTCGACAAATTTTCTACGCGGGGCTTTTCTAAACTTGAAATTTTACTTCATGCTTAGTCTGGGAGTGGAAAACACTCGTGCGAAAATTATTACCAGTATTTTAGCCGCGTGGAAACCCTCGCTGTTTTATCTGTGTAAATCTGAATAAAACGAGAGCAAAATGCATTTAACCAATTGTTTGATACTATGATTATAGGCAACACAATCCCGTAAATGTACACTGGGTTGCCTATAACAACCATTGCTGTATATGTTTTTGAACTTAACTGTAAATCGGTGTTTTATACGCGTGGCGCATGAAGTAAAATTTCGAGTTTAGAAAAGCCCTGTGAAAATTTGTCTCGGGTCGCTGCGCGACCCGAGACAAATTTTCTACGCGGGGCTTTTCTAAACTCGAAATTTTACTTCATGCTTAGTCTGGGAGTGGAAATCACTCGTGCGAAAATTATTACTAGTATTTTAGCCGCGTGGAAACCCTCGCTCTTTTATCTGTGTAAATATGAATAAAACGAGAGCAAAATGCATTTAACCAATTGTTTGATACTATGATTATAGGCAACACAATCCCGTAAATGTATACTGGGTTGCCTGTAACAACCATTGCTGTATATGTTTTTGAACTTAACTATAAATCGGTGTTTTATACGCGTGGCGCATGAAGTAAAATTTCGAGTTTAGAAAAGCCCTGTGAAAATTTGTCTCAGGTCGCTGCGCGACCCTCGACAAATTTTCTACGCGGGGCTTTTCTAAACTCGAAATTTTACTTCATGCTTAGTCTGGGAGTGGAAATCACTCGTGCGAAAATTATAACTAGTATTTTAGCCGCGTGGCAACCCTCGCTTTTTTATCTGTGTAAATCCGAATAAAACGAGAGCTAAATGAATTTAACCAATTGTTTGATACTATGATGATAGGCAACACAATACCGTAAATGTACACTGGGTTGCCTATAACAATTGCTGTATATGTTTTTGAACTTAACTGTAAATCGGTGTTTAATACGCGTGGCGCATAAAGTAAAATTTCGAGTTTAGAAAAGCCCCGTGAAAATTTGTCTCGGGTCGCTGCGCGACCCTTGACAAATTTTCTACGCGGGGCTTTTCTAAACTCGAAATTTTACTTCATGCTTAGTCTGGGAGTGGAAAACACTTGTCCGAAAATTATTACCAGTATTTTAGCTGCATGGAAACCCTCGCTGTTTTATCTGTGTAAATCTAAATAAAACGAGAGCAATATGAATTTATCCAATTGATTGATGCTATGATTATAGGCAACACAGTACTTAAATGTACATTGGGTTGCCTATAACTATTGCTGTATATGTTTTTAAACTTAACTGTAAATCAGTGTTTAATACGCGTGGCGCATAAAGTAAAATTTCGAGTTTAGAAAAGCCCCGTGAAAATTTGTCTCAGGTCGCTGCGCGACCCTCGACAAACTTTCTACGCGGGGCTTTTCTAAACTCAAAATTTTACTTCATGCTTTGTCTGGGAGTGTAAACACTCGTCCGAAAATTATTACCAGTATTTTAGCCGCGTGGAAACCCTTCTGTTTTATCTGTGTTAATCTGATAAAACGAGAGCAAAATGAATTTAACCAATTGTTTGATACTATGATTATAGGCAACACAATACCGTAAATGTACACTGGGTTGCCTATAACCATTGCTGTATATGTTTTTGACCTTAACTGCAAATCGGTGTGTAATACGCGTGGCGCATGAAGTAAAATTTCGAGTTCTGGGCTTTTCTAAACTCGTAATTTTACTTCATGCGCCACGCGTATAAAACACAGATTTCACTTGATGTTCAAATATACATAAATTTCACAATATTTTAGTGTTTTATTCGCGTGGCGCATAAAGTAAAATTTCGAGTTTAGAAAAGCCCTGAAAATTTGTCTCGGGTCGCTGCGCGACCCTCGACAAATTTTCACGGGGCTTTTCTAAACTCGAAATTTTACTTAATGATTAGTCTGGGAGTGGAAACACTCGTTCGAAACTTAAAATTGAAAAAAGAAAAACAAAGAACGGCTGAAATTTTACAGCGCAAGCACCGACATTTTTACACTTAAAAGGAAAACTTAGGTGCTTAGAAAGCCTACGCGACCAAACGAAATTTTCAGTCATTTCTAATCTCGAAATTTTAAGTTCTAAACGAGTGTTTCCACTCCCAGACTAAGCATGAAGTAAAATTTTGAGTTTAGAAAAGCCCCGTGAAAATTTGTCGAGGGTCGCGCAGCGCCACACGTATAAAACACTGATTTCAAGTGAGGTTCAAATATACATAAATTTCACAGTATTTTAGTGTTTTATACGCGTGGCGCATGAAGTAAAATTTCGAGTTTAGAAAAGCCCAGAAAATTTTCTACGCGGGGCTTTTCTTACTTCATGCTTAGTCTGGGAGTGGAAAACACTGGTGCGAAAATTATTACCAGTATTTTAGCCGCGTGGAAGTCCTCGCTAGAAATAAAAGTGTTTATAAAAGCAACGAATGCTTGATAATTTAACGTGTATACACAAGTAAATTAATGTAGTTGTATGAGTTACGTGAAGGTGTTAAGTCACTTAATTAGACACAGTTATATTTCTTTCTTCACTTTTATTTTTCTTGCTAGATTTACATTTCATCCCCCTATTGATATACCCGTAAACATTTTAAAAGATTAATTAATTGAAAATTGAGTCCTAAAGGACAAAATAGATAATTACATTAAACTCACCGAAATGGTCATGGATTTTAACACATTTGAATTTAACGAAAAATTCTACAAACAAACATTTGGTACCGCTATGGGTAACCCGCTTTCACCATTCTTAGCAAACATTTTCATGAACCATTTCGAAAATCAGGCCAGAAACACTCTAGATTATTTGCCTAGAATATGGATCAGATATGTAGATGATATTTTTGCTATTATTGAACCAAATAGAGATATCACACAATTTGTCAATAACCTCAACAACTTATACCCCAGTATTAATTTTACATTTAAATTAAAATTCAACAACGAACTTCCATTTTTAGATTTAATAGTAATTAGAAACAAAAATAAACTAGATTTCAATATTTTCCGAAAACCTAGACACACCTTCAATTATATTTACTCAAGTTCACACAGCCCATTTATACATAAATTAGCTTCTTTTAATAGCATGATCCACAGAGCAGTAATACTCCCAATTTCAAAAGAAAATAGGAAAATAAATAATCTAAATTCATATTTAAAATTGCAGAATAATAATAATAATAATAATACTTTATTTCGTGCTATTACATTTTAGTGTACACAGGTCATGGTTCATGTTAAAAATTACACAATTAAGGATAATCACTTACAATGCGATAATATCAATTAAATAAAATAAAAGGTGTATGTAAAACAGTACAACATCTTAAAATAATAAATGAATAATATTAATAAATATAAAGTAATAAGTGTATATAGGACAGTACAACATGTTAAAATAGTAAACGGATAATGTAAATATATATAAAATAATAAAGTGTATATAGAACAGTACAACATAATAAAATAATGAAAGATGATATCAATAAATATAAAATAATAAAATATATATAAAACAGTAATATTAATAATATGTATATGTATATAAAACAGTAATAATAATAATATTAATAATATTACAACATATTAAAATAAATTGTAACAAGAATACTATAAACATTAAAACATTTTAATAAAATGAATCTATACCTTGAAGATTACTAGAAAATAGCTCGTGCATGCTATAGTATGCTTGGGAAGTAAAATGACGTTTAATAGTTAATTTAAACTTCTTCAGCGATAAGTTTTTTACTCGCTCAGGCAACTTGTTAAATAGTTTTGGTCCATAGTAATTGATCCCGTTTTGGGTTTTGTTTAATCTTGGACAGCGTGGATATATATTCAACGCATGTCTAATATTGTGCTCATGAATTTAATTATGGGTGTGGTATTTGTGGGTGTTGTTTTTGACATATACCAGGCATTCAAGTGCAAACATGCATGGGAGAGTTAAAATCTCTAGCGAGATAAAATTTGATTTGCAATCTTCCTGATAAGGTAAGTTACAAATAGCTCTTATAGCTCTTCTCTGCAACCCAAATAATCTACCACTAATCGCAGAATGTCCCCATACCAGGAGACAGTACGAGATATGTGAGTGAAACAATCCGTAGTAAGCCGAACGAAGAGCTACGAGAGGCAGTGAACTGTTGAGTCTTCTCAACAAGTAAACAATATTTAAGCTATAGTAAGAGAACAATTCAAAAATTAATCAACAGACACATTAGACTTCATAACATCCAATCCACAACCACTTTAGAACCAATTTTAGAATCAGACAACAATAAGAAATATACAAAAATAATTCGTGAGCCAAAAACCAACCAACATTTAAATAAAATATTCCAAAAATACAATTTCATTCCTGCACATTACACCAATACCAAACTTAAAATGTTATTGGGTAATACTTTTGAAAAACAATACTAGTTGCTGAATTCAGGGATTTACTCAGTCAATTGCAATAATTGTATTAAATTGTATATTGAACAAACAAACAGAAACGTTCACATAAGATTCAAAGAACATATGTACCACATCAAAAGCTAAAACCCTGACAAATCAGCAACTGCTCATCATACTTTGGCAACAGGCCACAAATTCAACATAAATAAAGTCAAATTATCAAAAGAATCTAGCAGTTATCAATTAAATATGTTGGAAGCGATAGAAATGATAAAAAATAAGACAGAACTACACAATTTCGATTTAAGCCCATTAACGAACCCCTTATTAAATTTATTACCCAACAGATAATCCTCATTAACACCATTGTGAACCCTTCCAAGTCGGAAGCCGAATAATCCCCAACACCCAAGTTACCGCATTCGTTTCAAAATTCAAATTACTTTTTTTGGATTTTCCGCCTAATCCGACTAGGTATATATTGTAAACATTTATCGTTTTATAATCAGTTAGCTATTGATAATGGGTACTTAGTACCCGAAATGTACATCTAGCAAGAAAAATAAAAGTGAAGAAAGGAATATAACTGTCCGCTTTGATTAAAACACTTGGTTTGTTTCACTGATATTTTATTTTTACTCCAACTAGTTTCGACCTTAGGTCATTCTCAAGGAGATATGTATATATCCTTGAGAATGACCTAAGGTCGAAACTAGTTGGAGTAAAAATAAAAAATCAGTGAATCAAACCAAGTATTTTAATCAAAGCGTATTAATTAAATATGTTTCACCACGGGTTAAGTGAGAAATTAATTTATCAGAATAGAACTGTGTTTATTTATGTATACACAAGTAAATGTGTGCTTAAAAAAATTCTTGTGTGTGAATTTTCCTCCTTAAAATCTGAAATAAAATATTGATTTTTACGCCTTGTGTTAGTTATAATTAAATAATTTAGTTAGAATAGTTGGGGGTAAGTTTAAACACCTCCTGTGGCAATATCACAAGAGACTGTCATGAACATACGTACCTTCAACCCGTCATCACCGCAATTATTATTATTATGGGAAACGTATAACACCTCCCGATTACCTACAGCTAATTAACAATGCATCAAGTTGTCACGGGGAACATCCGCCCCTATAATTAAACAAACCCCAATTACACCGACATGTCCCTTTATGCCAGCCTGTAGCAACAGGGACCTCCATTCCATTTCGTTCCATCCATTCCGCCAATTCTACCTCCCTAGCAGCAGCCAGCGGAGAAGAGGACATCATAAAGCCGCCCAATTTAATGACTGATGATATAAAGAAAACGAGCACAGATGCTTGATCAACTTAAAAGGATACGAATCGCAGATGAAATGAAATGAAATAAAAAATAAGTTGGAGTGGGGCGAAAATAAAAGGGCTCCTCTGGCGTTGGATGAAGCGGAAAATGATTGTGACCTAATAGTTGCTTTTTAGTTAGGCGGACCGAGACCGGGAAATCCCGAGGCCTTTTCCGCTTCTTCCTGTTTTAACAGAAAATAAATAAGGGGCGCTCACAGTTCGATACACACGCGTAACTTTACGGACGACTCAATTTTGCATCCTGTTATCGCGATTTCGGTTGCTCTTCTCGCGGAAAACTTTGTGCGCTCCCCGTTAAAAATCTAATGAACCCCGTGTTTTCCTTTCACCCCTTTTCAGTTTATTGTGCGCTACATCAAACAAATTATCGGTGCAGAAGTTTTCGCCCTTTCCCCGCGCGCGCTTAAGACGGCTCGCTTAAGAAAAATTTCGTGCTTCGTTGGACATATTATTAGCTGGTTTATAATTTATTTATTTCAACGGCTTGCCATTTACATGAAAAATACAATATACAAAATAACAAATATGTACAAACACTAAACTTAAAACTAAACAAGAAAAGTTACAAATCTTTTAAAAGGCGCTTTAATAATGAAAAATACCCATTAAAAAAGTCAAAATTTAAAATATTTGCGTGACGCAAAACCCAAACAGAAGCGGAATATTTCGCAAAATCCGTGCGCCTGTAGCCGATATGGAAGGTAATGTCAGACCGAAGAGAGCGCGGTGGAACCCATATAGCAACCAATTCCAACAGATCAGGGCAGGGTAGTTTGAATACTAACTTAATGTCAGCCTCTACACGCCTTTGCTTAAGGCTGCGAAGGCCAAAAGTCCTCAAAAGATCCAAGTAGGGCTGATCGGTACTAAATTTATAGACAAGGTACCTTACAAATTTCTTTCAAACTTGCTTAATTTTATTAATGTCGCATTCAGTGTATGGAGACCATACCGTTAAACAATATTCCAAGTGGGGTCGCACTAACGAATTATATTATTTGAAATAAAACAACACAGTTAAGAGGGTTTCACTTTTATTATTGAAAACTGCAAAACGAATTATATAGTGTTACCAGCGTTGTACTATTTGCTCTTACTGTTACGCTTTACAAAACCCAGCATTGGATAGGCTTTCGTGACAATATTTGAAATATGGTGTGCAAATGACCACCTTGAATCCACAGTGACACCTAAATCCCTTATTCTATCAACACGATTTATTGCTACATCGTTGAAAACATAATTTGTAATGACCGACCTTGTACTTCGTGAAAAAGTAATGACTTTTTGATGTTTAGCGTTAATCTGTTATCGTTACACCAGCTATAAAAGTGATCAAGTTCCTTTTGCAGGTTTGTTGCATCAAGAGTCGATTTAATACGCATATTAATTTTTATATCATCAGCGAAACGTAAACAATTGGCATTCTGAAAACAGCTTGTAGCGTCGTTTATAAATATATTAAAGAACAAGGGACCCAGGTGTGATCCCTGAGGAACACCAGAAGTAACCTTTAGGGGTCTTGATGTTATTTGCCCAATTTTAATCACTTGCAACCTATCTGTTAAGTAGGGCTCTATCCAATGTAAAAGAATATCAGTAATGCCAACATAATGAAGCTTGTTGAGTAATAGCGTATGATCAACAGAGTCAAACGCCTTGGAGAAGTCGGTACAGATGGATTTATAATGCGTTTCAGTAAATGGATATGCTTTTAACATCTATCCAAATAAATTAAAGCAGTTATTTCAATCCAATAATTTAAACTTAAATATCTGGATGCATGGGCGCCCACAGAATTTTCTTCAGCGAGGGACAAAATATTAAGGGGACCGGAAAGTAATGTCGTTTTTACGCATGTTGGTCTTTGTGGTCGCCTAGCAGCTTATTGGGTAATTCAAAGTACTGTCAAAGCCATTCTAAGGTTTGAGTGACTTGTTTTCTTGTAAGTTATAAAATTTTAAAGCTTTTTTACAATGTTTGGTGAAATGGTCAGTCAAAAACCAGAAGAGATACTGTAATGGTTAAAGTCTTAGTTTATAATTTTTGTGATAATCCGTGGGTCTTGATGTTATTTGCCCAATTTTAATCACTTGCAACCTATCTGTTAAGTAGGGCTCTATCCAATGTAAAAGAATATCAGTAATGCCAACATAATGAAGCTTGTTGAGTAATAGCGTATGATCAACAGAGTCAAACGCCTTGGAGAAGTCGGTATAGATGGATTTATAATGCGTTTCAGTAAATGGATATGCTTTTAACATCTATCCAAATAAATTAAAGCAGTTATTTCAATCTAATAATTTAAACTTAAATATCTGGATGCATGGGCGCCCACAGAATTTTCTTCAGCGAGGGACAAAATATTAAGGGGACCGGAAAGTAATGTCGTTTTTACGCATGTTGGTCTTTGTGGTCGCCTAGCAGCTTATTGGGTAATTCAAAGTACTGTCAAAGACATTCTAAGGTTTGAGTGACTTGTTTTCTTGTAAGTTATAAAATTTTGAAGCTTTTTTACAATGTTTGGTGAAATGGTCAGTCAAAAACCAGAAGAGATACTGTAATGGTTAAAGTCTTAGTTTATAATTTTTGTGACAAACTGTTACGAAGTTCTTTTATTTATGAATCTCCTAGAATTGAATTGTGAAAATAGCAAGCCAACTAGTTTAACGAAGTTCAATTTATTATTACTCGGTACAAAACTTTACAAAGAGTGTGCTTATGATGCGTTGTTGTATTCGTTCGAAAGTGGAAGAGGAGGGTTTTGGAAATGGACATGTCTTTTTTTATAAAAACAGTTCCACTTCCTTACGTCATTAGCGAGTAAAAGTTAGTACATCTATTTCTATAATACAGGGAGGGACAGAAAAAGCTATCCGATTTCAAATCCCTTTTTCTCAGAAGAGGGAACAGGTAGAGTAGTGGGGTAAAAACCGTTAGAAAGCCGGTTTTATGCCATTTGTCATTAGTCAATATGCCTTGGTCTGGTGAACATCGTGCTTTTGTTATTGAGCGGTTTATCGAAAACGGCGGTTCGATAATTGCTACACAACGTGCTTTTCGAATTCATTTCGGACTCGGGCGTCATGATCCTGTTCCACATCACGCTACGATTAAAGTGTGGGTGTCAAATTTTCGACAGACGGGTTCAGCATTGAAAAAGAAGTCGCCTGGACGTCCCAGGACAGCAACAGGACCTGAAAACGTTGCCAATGTAAGAGCCGCGATTGAATGTTCCCCGCGTCATTTGGCACGAAAACATTCGCTCGCTTTGGCGATTTCCGACCGCAGTATTCGGCGAATTTTGCACCGGGATCTCAAAATGCATCCCTACAAAATGGTTGTTGCACAGGAATTAATTGAAAGGGATTTTGAAACCCGTATGAACCTGTGTCGCGATCTCCGAGAACTCCCAATAGACGATGTTGTGCTCTTCGCGGACGAAACCCATTTTCACCTTTGTGGCGCCGTAAACAGGCAGAATTTTCGATATTGGAGTGACGAAAATCCTCGGGAAATCCATCAGAAACCCCTCCATAGCCGAAAAGTGACTGTGTAGTGAGCTCTTTCCCGCCTAGGCGTCTGGGGTCCTTACTTTTTTGAAGAAAATGGGCAAACCGTAACGGTCAACAGCGAGCGCTATTGTTTCATGCTGGAAAATTTTCTTCAACCCAAAATGAAAGAAAATGGCGTGGAAAATGTGTGGTTTCAACAGGATGGTGCAACCGCCCACACATCGCGACGATCGATGGACATTCTCAGGGAAATGTTTCCCTGACGCCTCATTTCTCTGAGAGGTGATATTGGCTGACCGCCGCGCTCACCGGATCTCACTCCATGTGACTTTTTCCTTTGGGGTTACCTTAAATCGAAGGTATTCCAGCATCGACCAAGGATCCTTCTTGCTTTACGAAGGGAAATTGCTCGGGCAATTGAAGAAATTCCTGTGGAAATGACGGTGAAAGTCTTGGAAAGCTACCGCGAGCGCCTAAATCAGTGTATCCGCTCCCAAGGACGACATTTGAGTGATGTGCTTTTCAAAACTTAAATTTAAAAATGGCATAAAATTTGCGATATGTTAATAAATTTTTTTTGTCAAGTTGAGTGGTTTTAATTTTATATCGTTTTGAAATCGGATAGGTTTTTCTGCCCCACCCTGTATAATTAAGAGGACGCATAATATTAAGTAAGTAAGTAAGTTTTTATTTCCAATTTAAATGAATACATTCCTGGATGAGTCAATATTGTTGCAGTATATTAGTATACATATAAAAATGAATATATTAGTAATTGGTAGCTTAATATAATGTTAGTAAAGAAACTGACAAACAAAAAGTGGAAAGCAAGGTTACAAACGTTTACTGTGTATTGGCGATTTTTGGGAAAACAATTATGTTAAAGGAATGCAATTAATGAACCACTTGCTGTTCCAATATTATCTGTGCAATGGAAACATGAAATATCGTAAATAACATAATAATAAATATACATAATAATATATACATATAAAGGGGTACATTACAATACATATCCGGATGTGTATGCTTTTTTCTGGGAGACATGTTGTCCAAAATATTAATTATTTATGCATTAATTGGCAATTTCATTTATACTTATAATTATTTATGAGCCACGCGTATATAAAAGCTAGATTTAATTGAAGTTCAAAATATACGATCTTAACATACTGCTTTAGTAGCGTTTTTACTAAATAATACTAACTATTTTCCGCAAAATAAAAAGGACAATTTTTATCAAGATCAACCGAAGCGTGGTTTACCCTCAAGTCACCTGATATTCCTCGAGAATAATTCAAGCCTTTGGATAGATCATTGTGGAAAATGGCCGTCGAGGAAAATAGAACACATGTCTCGAATTTTCCGCAGCGCTAGCGTCGGAATCGCTGAATGATAATCACGCAATTGTTCCCTTCTCTTGGTGTTGTTTTTATTTTTATTTCCTCCCTCTTTGCATTATCGTTTATTATTTACAATAACAATTGGCTTTTTTACATATGGAAGATTTAAGCTTAATACGGATTATTATTTATGTGAACAGAAGCAGTGATTATTTTTTGTATGCAAATTTATTAACAATACTGTATTATCGGATTTATAACTTGATGAATTATTCAATAAATTTTATTATTTTGGATTTTTGAGAGAGAACGAGACACTAAGCATTGCAGTTTAAATAGGAATGGACTTCATATCAGTGTTTTATACGCGTGGCGCATGAAGTAAAATTTCGAGTTTAGAAAAGTCCCGTGAAAATTAGTCGAAGGTCGCACAGCGACCCGAGATATATTTTCTGGGCTCTTCTAAACTCGATGTTTACTTCATGCGCCACGCGTATAAATCACTATAATATTGTCAAATTTATGTATATTCGAACTTCACTTAAAAGCCGTGTTTTATACGCGTGGCGCATGAAGTAAAATTTCGAGTTTAGAAAAGCCCCGTGAAAATTTGTCTCGGGTCGCTGCGCGACCCTCGACAAATTTTCTACGCGGGGCTTTTCTAAACTCGAAATTTTACTTCATGCTTAGTCTGGGAGTGGAAAACACTTGTTTAAAGCTTTAGATTGAACTTAAAAAAAAAAACGGGGAATATCCGCAATTGTTATATCAATTCCATAGTATGTCATTATTTTTATATAGTCGCATTACTTTTTCTTAATTATTTCAGCTGTTAATTTTCTGACATTCTTTGATTTTTAAAAGAGTTTAATTTGAAGCGTTAATCGATTGTTTTCCACTCCCAGACTAAGCATGAAGTAAAATTTCGAGTTTAGAAAAGCCCCGTGAAAATTTGTCGAGGGTCGCGCAGCGACCCGAGACAAATTTTCTGGGCTTTTCTAAACTCGAAATTTTACTTCATGCTTAGTCTGGGAGTGGAAAACAATCGTTTAACGCTTTAAATTGAACTTAAAAAAAAAAACGGGAAATATCCGCAATTGTTATATCAATTCCAAGGTATGTCATTATTTTTATAAAATCGCATTACTTTTTCTGAATTATTTTAGCTGTTAATTCTCTGACATTCGTTGATTTTTAAAAAAGTTTAATTTGAAGCGTTAAACGATTGTTTTCCACTCCCAGACTAAGCATGAAGTAAAATTTCGAGTTTCGAAAAGCCCCGTGAAAATTTGTCGAGGGTCGCGCAGCGACCCGAGACAAATTTTGTAGGCTTTTCTAAACTCGAAATTTTACTTCATACGCCACGCATGTAAAACACTGATTTGAAGTGAGGTTTAAATATACGAGTTTAGAAAAGCCTAGAAAATTTGTCTCGGGTCGCTGCGCGACCCTCGACAAATTTTCACGGGGCTTTTCTTAACTCGAAATTTTACTTCATGCTTAGTCTGGGAGTGGAAAACACTTGTTTAAAGCTTCAAATTGAACTTAAAAAATAAAACGGGGAATATCCGTAATTGTTATATCAATTCCATATTCCATATATTTTTTCCTAATTATTTTAGCTGTTAATTTTCTGACATTCGTTGATTTTTAATAGAGTTCAATTTGAAGCGTTAAACGATTGTTTTCCACTCCCAGACTAAGCATGAAGTAAAATTTCGAGTTTAGAAAAGCCCCGTGAAAATTTGTCGAGGGTCGCGCAGCGACCCGAGACAAATTTTCTGGGCATTTCTAAACTCGAAATTTTACTTCATGCGCCACGCGTATAAAACACGGCTTTTCAGTGAAATTCGAATATACATAAATTTGACAATATTATAGTGATTTATACGCGTGGCGCATGAAGTAAAATTTCGAGTTTAGAAAAGCCCCGTGAAAATTTGTCTCGGGTCGCTGCGCGACCCTCGACAAATTTTCTACGCGGGGCTTTTCTAAACTCGAAATTTTACTTCATGCTTAGTCTGGGAGTGGAAAACAATCGTTTATCGCTTCAAATTGAACTCTTTTAAAAATCAACGAATGTCAGAACATTAACAGCAAAAATAATTAAGAAAAAGTAATGCGATTTTATAAAAATAATGACAGTAAAAAAATACAAAAATGCTCAGAGTTTGTATTTTTTCATAAAAGTGGATAATATTGTTTTTTTTGAAAATCAAAAAGTTATTCAGAATTTTATTTATACAAAGTATATATAAAAGAACTGTAACGACAAACAACACCTTCGTTTATTACAATTTGTATCGAGGCAATAAAGGTTAATTTCTTCTCTAATGATGCGACTAGAGTGATTTTAAAATTTTACTAACTAAACTAATCTTAAGTCACAATCAAGACGAAACTTGAAAAGAAAACAACGATCAAATTGTAAACTTGTGTGTGTGTGTGTTTGAAGGAATTGGCTGCGAAACGATTAGAAGTTATCTTGCTCGGAGAGAAAATAGCAGAGGAAGAATGCCTCTCTCCTCGACGGATTAATTGAATTTGCTATCTAGCCCCTTAACAAGTTTACATCAATTTGTAGCATGTAATAAATCCAGCGAACTGAAAGTAAACAACACTGGCGACGACGCCTCATTTGTACTCTGCTGATACAGTTAATTTCAATGAACTCTTCGAACTTATGAGCTTGTTAATTAAACCAAATTCCAATTAATTATTAACAACCTCGCCCGTGCATTTGTTTTAGTTTAACGAAAACGAAAATAATATTTGTTTGTTTGTTTGGCATAGGTTCTAGCCAGTCAGCCACTAACGATGATTTTATTAATTAATTTAACATATATTTAGACGTCACGACACATTCACACCACACCCAGGGATACGACGAGAAATTATTTTTTAAATAAAGTCTCCCCGTGCACGGGAATCGAACCCGAGTTTGTGGCTCGCCGAGCGATACAGCCAAGCAATTACTTTATAAAATGTTATCAATCGCCTGTTGATTAATATGAGTTCTATAACTCTAATTTTATAATTGGATTTGGGTGAGTTACGTGCAGATTATAATAACTTCAATTAAAACACTTTTAACCTTTTTTCACAATTTTTATTATATATATATATATATATAATATAATATATATATATATAATAAAAATTGTGAAGAAAGGTTAAAAGTGTTTTAATTAAAGTCCTAATTTTATATTCAATCACAAAACTAAAAAATGTAAATCATCAGTTATTATGATGGTTTAATTTTTTAGTTTTGTGATTGAATATAAAATTCGATTTGGAGAATCAATTTCGTTGGGTAAATATCCGTATTTATTGAAAGCATACGCTTAACGAGTGTGCGTAACTGAGTGGATGGATACATTTCGCGTTGGTGTTAGAATTTTTGAGATAAGTGTGTAAATATTTGATCTAGATTAAACGATGAGGAAATTTGTATATTGGAAATTAATTTAAATATTAAACCGTTGATAATAGAACATATTTTAAAGACGCCACGGTGACTAAGGAAGGCAGGGAATGGATTGAGTGGGCGAATGATCAGGGGCTAGAGCAGTGATGGGGAAACTACGGCCCGCGGGCCAAGTCCGGCCCGCGGAAAGGTTTAATCCGGCCCGTTTAAGAGTGCCGTCGTGAGAATGTTTGAACGCGTTCTAACTTCGTAATGTGACGACCCGCATAAAAACTACCTACCTACGATTAAGCATTATTCTTTGGCCCGCTACGATTGTCTGGTTATTACAAATGGCCCGTTTTAAAAAAAGTTTTCCCACCACTGGGCTAGAGCTATTAAACGGAGACACAGCTGGCGATTGGGAGGGAGAAATTACATATGTTGGGCCAAAAGGACAATCAGTGATAGACTATATTTTAGTGGGGGAAGAGATTAGGCAAGATGTTAGGTATTGTAAAGTGGAAAATTGGATGGGTTCGGACCACTTTCCGGTAACAGTGATGGTTGGGGAAGAAACGGAGGCAGGAGAGAAAGATTGGGGGGAGGGTGGTCTTGGTCTGCTAAAGCAAAAATGGAGTATGCGAAGAAGATCAAAGAAGTCAACTTTGAGGGAGTTAAATCGTTGGAAATGTTAAAGGGAACAGTAGAACGAGCAATGATCAGGAAATGGAAGGGGAGTGGCGCGCACTACAAAACGCAGTGGTTCGACGATGAATGTAAAAAAGAGAAAAGGAGGCTAAGAAGAATTACGAGAGGGTGGAGGGAAGGAAGGATTAGAGAGGAGGAGTTCCGTGATACCAGGAGACTATATAAGGAGGTGTGGGAGAGCAAGCGACGAAAGTGGATGAAAGCGGAGTTGGAGATAGTGAGAAACATAAGAGAAGAGAAGAATCTCTGGAGCTACATAAAAGAAAGAACGCTATGAAGAAGGGTAAAAGGCGATAGCTTTTCAGTGGGGGACTGGAAAAAAACATTTCCAAAAACTGTCAGGGGAAGAAAAGGGGATAGGAATTACAGCCGATAGAAGGGGGAGGTTCGAGGAGAAGAATGACTTTAGCGAAGAAGAGTTGGAACGGGTACTAAGGGGAATGCAGGGTGGGAAAGCGGCGGGGCCGGATGGAATAAAGGCAGAGGCGTGAAAGTTATGCAGTTAGGAAGGAAAAACAACAATGTTAGCGTTACTGAATAAGATATGGAGAGGTGAAGATCAAACCACTACTATTCAATGACCATTGTAATACATATTGTATATATGTCCTTTTACAAATAAATTAAAAAAAAAATGCCGAGAGAGTGGCGGGAAGGGGTGATTATTCCGATACATAAGAGAGGGGATAGTATGGTGATGAATAACTATAAAAGAATTACTCTAATGGACAGCCTGTACAAAATGATGATGCTCTTGGTGAAGGAGAGATTGGAAATAGAAGCGGAAGAAAAACAACTGCTCCCGGAAGTGCAAGCGGGCTTCAGAAGAGGACGATCCACTGTGGAGCAGATAGCGACACTAAACTGGATTATCGAAAAGGAGATGAGCAAGAAGGAGAAAGTGTTTTTGATGTTCATAGACCTGAAGGCTGCGTATGATTCGGTAGAGAGAAAGTGGTTGATAGAGAGACTGAAAGGAATGGGTATTTCAGAGCAAGTGGTGAATTGGGTGAACGAAGTCTACAGGAGTACATGGTGTAAAGGAAGAGTGGGAGAGTCGTTGTCTGAGTGCTTTGAGGTGCAAAGAGGGGTGAGACAGGGATGCCCGTTAACCCCGCTACTATTTAATCTGTATGTGGCTGATCTGGAGGCAGAACTGGAGAGGGTTCAGGCAGGAGGAATAGTAGTAGGGAGTAAAAAGGTCTAGAGCAGTGATGGGGAAACTACGGCCCGCGGGCCAAGTCCGGCCCGCAGAAAGGTTTAATCCGGCCCATTTAAGAGTGCCGTCGTGAGAATGTTTGAACGCGTTCTTACTTCGTAATGTGACGACCCGAATAAAAACTACCTACCTACGATTAAGCATTATTCTTTGACCCGCTACGATTGTCTGGTTATTACAAATGGCCCGTCTTAAAAAAAGTTTCCCCACCACTGGTCTAGAGCCTGTCATATGCAGATAATGTAGTAGTATTGGCAAAAACGATGATTGAATTAAGGGAAGTGAAAGAGAGGCTTGAAAGGTATTTCGTGAGAAGAGGATTGACAGTGAATGTTAAAAAAACAAAGTGGTATGTAAGAATAGGGGCGGGAGGAGGACAAATGAGGTAATGATATGGATGAGTAGAAAGAGTGAAAGAATTTAATACTTCGGGTACGTGTTTTTAGAGAGTGGGAGCAGAGCGTCACATATAGAGTGGGTGTGTAAGAAAGTGAGAGTAGCTATGGCGCGAATGCGGAGAGTATGGGAAGTAATGCTAGAGAAGAAAGTATTGATGAAACTGACTTGGTGGGATGCGTGCATAAAAGCGATTATGATGTATGCGGCAGAAGTATGGGATCTGAAAAAATAGAGAGGGTATACCTGCGATACTTGAAAACAATACTAGGGTTAGAGAGAACAACGCCGAACTACATGGTATTGCAGAAGTGCCAGCGTATGTCGGTAGAATGGACGGCGATAATAAAGGTGGTGAAATTCGAGAGGAAGGTGTATGGCTTAGGGGAGGAGAGGTTGGTGAAGCAGGCGTGGTGGGGGTGTTACAGGGGATGGCAAAGGACGGGCAGAGGAGGAAGGTGGATAAGCGAAAGGGAAAACATATAAAAAAAGTGGGGTGGTCGGTGGGTTTCGTAGAAGAGTAATTGGGAAGCAGGGAGAAAATAGAAGTGGAAGTAAGAGAAAGGTTTAAAGATGTAGAGCTGCAGATAAAGCAAGAGAGCATCCAAGGGAGCAATTACAACCCCAGTTATAAGGACCTGCAAGTCTTTGGAAGCCATCCCCGGTATTTCACGAATTTGAGTGGGCAGGAAGTGCGTATGGAAGGAGAGGAAGTAAAGTATGGATAAGGGAAATGTTTACAAGGTGTGTGTTTTGTGGAATGGATAGGGACGTGTGGGAGCACTGGATGAATGGCTGTAAAAATTTGTTTATAGAGGGGAGTATGAAGGGTAAGAGGCGTGTGGAGACTTTAGATGAGAGCGGAAGAAAGATAGAGGTGATGAACGAGTTGGTAAGGCAGAGGGCAGGGAGGTGTAGCTAGATGCAAAACAGTGGCGGATAGCAGAGGAGCTCGCATTGGAAGTAGAATAGAAAGAATCTTAAAATATGTTATATATCATAAACCTTTATTTGGCACACACTTCTACAAATTATATACTACATAATACACTAATTATGTAGTATATAATTTGTAGAAGTGTGTGCCAAATAAAGGTTTATGATATATAACATATTTTAAGAACGAATTCTCTAACTTTCCCAAAAATTTGCAAATAACCCTCATATCCACCCACGACACTCAACCATCTATGCCTAACACGAAACCCAATCATTTCGCCTCAATTCTCACACCAATCAATCACCATTCATCAAATCATAACATCTTACGTAGGTTATGACTAACAGACAGACAAAGAACCAAATAATTGACAGGGATTTAGGCTAAAAGACTAATAATCGATATAATATCGTTTAAAGACACAATACAGAGGTTTATATTTATATTAGTTTTCCAAATTCAGCTTATTTTCTTTTAATCTTTAGATATTCGTTGATTTTTTAAAAGAGTTTAATTTGAAGCTTTAAACGATTGTTTTCCACTCCTAGACTAAGCATGAAGTAAAATTTCGAGTTTAGAAAAGCCCCGTGAAAATTTGTCGAGGGTCGCGCAGCGACCCGAGACAAATTTTCTGGGCTTTTCTAAACTCGAAATTTTACTTCATGCGCCACGCGTATAAAACACTGATTTCAAATGAGGTTTAAATATACATAAACTTCATAGTATTTTATTGTTTTATACGCGTGGCGCATGAAGTAAAATTTCGAGTTTAGAAAAGCCCAGAAAATTTGTCTCGGGTCGCTGCGCGACCCTCGACAAATTTTCACAGGGCTTTTCTAAACGCGAAATTTTACTTCATGCTTAGTCTGGGAGTGGAAAACACCCGTTTAAAGCTTCAAATTTAACTCTTTTAAAAATCAACGAATGTCAGAAAATTTACATCTAAAATAATTAAGAAAAAGTAATGTGATTTTATAAAAAAATTACACACCATGGAATTGATACAACAATTGCGGATATTCCCTGTTTTTTTTTAATTCAATGTTAAGCTTTAAACAAGTGTTTTCCACTCCCAGAGTAATCATGAAGTAAAATTTCGAGTTTAGAAAAGCCCTGTGAAAATTTGTCGAGGGTCGCGCAGCGACCCGAGACAAATTTTTTGGGCTTTTCTAAACTCGAAATTTTACTTCATGCGCCACGCGTATAAAACACTGATTTCAAGTGAGGTTCAAATATACATAAAATTCACAGTATTTTAGTGTTTTATACGCGTAGCGCATGAAGTAAAATTTCGAGTTTAGAAAAGCCCAGAAAATTTGTCTCGGGTCGCTGCGCGACCCTCGACAAATTTTCACAGGGCTTTTCTAAACTCGAAATTTTACTTCATGCTTAGTCTGGGAGTGGAAAACACTCGTTTAAAGCTTCAAATTCAACTCTTTTAAAAATCAACGAATCTCAGAAAAGTTACACCTAAAATAATTAAGAAAAAGTAATGTGATTTTAGAAAAATTACGACATACTTTGGAATTGATACAACAATTGCGGATATTCCCTGTTTTTTTTTTTAATTCATTGTAAAGCTTTAAACAAGTGATTTCCACTCCCAGAGTAAGCATGAAGTAAAATTTCGAGTTTAGAAAAGCCCTGTGAAAATTTGTCGAGGGTCGCGCAGCGACCCGAGACAAATTTTCTGGGCTTTTCTAAACTCGAAATTTTACTTCATGCGCCACGCGTATAAAACACTGATTTCAAGTGAGGTTCAAATATACAGAAACTTAACAGTATTTTAGTGTTCTATACGCGTGGCGCATGAAGTAAAATTTCGAGTTTAGAAAAGCCCAGAAAATTTGTCTCGGGTCGCTGCGCGACCCTCGACAAATTTTCACGGGGCTTTTCTAAACTCGAAATTTTACTTCATGCTTAGTCTGGGAGTGGAAAACAGTTGTTTAAAGCTTCAAATCGAACTCTTAAAAACACAGCGGTGTATTATTAATCATATCTCTGTTGAATTAAGATAATTCTAATTTCTGATAAATCTACGTGTAAACTTGCGGGTTACAAGATTATAATATTAATTAGAATTACTGGGACACCTTGTAAATTAAACAATATTACACTCACGGCGTCAGGGGAGTGATAACCCTCGTTCATGGGCCAACCCTTACTAAAGTACGGAAACGTTTTGTAGTTCTCGGCAATTTCCTGCTTTTCAGGATACTACAATTCGTATTTAATTAATCACATTATACAACTGAAACAACTTGATTTCAATTTATATTTGTGTTTATAGAAAAACATTTGTTTCCTTTAATTGCACATAAAATGTGTATATCCATCCACTATGGAGCATTAGATGGCGTTAGCTATCAAATCCATTATTAGTGTTTACATATTGGCTTGAAATAATCAGAAATGTTCAGTTTTCCTCAGCACTGGGTCGGGACCACATTAAAGAGGACCGGGAAGTCTGAAACGCGTCTATGGGGATCTGGTGCCGGAATACTGACAATTTTCAATTTATTTTAATTGGGCAAAATTCGAATGTAATATTATTTAATTATAAGAAAAACTTGACTCAAGCTGTTTCTACAACAGTGGACAATATGTGCGATTTTTTTCAGAAGTTTTATAAAATAATAATTTTTCTCGGAAATTTGCGGTTTTTGTAAAGGGTAGGTATAGAAAAAATGCAAATTTCCATACATAATTTTTAAATTTTAAAAAATTCGCAAAAAAATCATAAACTTTCTTACTAACATTATAAACAATATGAGCTATTTATTTCTGCAGGAAAAAAAATATTTCATCAATTTTTACATTTTTTTAAAGAGTACAGAAAATTACCAAACCGAATAAAATTGATCTTTGAGCGCTTGTACTAAGCACAATTTTTAAGTTATAAACAACGTTTTAACATAAAATTAAAGCTCTTTCAACACTTAATCTTAGACTATTTGTTTAATTTAAATCAGTTGTATAGTTTATAAAATATAGCGCTTTAAACACACCAAGTGAAAAATCGAGTACATTGCCTTTTCCGATTACAACCTGGATGTGGGAACGTATTTGAAAAACAATCAATAATTGTTTGAACGGCATGTATTTAGGATTAAATGCGCTTTAAGTTGATGTCAATTACGTATTTCTATCACTAAAAGTGATTGTGAGAATCCACTCTTAAAGTTGGAATTTCAGTTTTTTGACAATTTTCAATCTATTTTAATTAGGCAAAATTCGAATGTAATATTATTTTATTATAAGAAAAACTTAACTCAAGCTGTTTCTAGAACAGTGGACAATATGTGCGATTTTTTTCAGAAGTTTTATAAAATAATAATTTTTCTCGGAAATTTGCGGTTTTTGTAAAGGGTAGGTATAGAAAAAATGCAAATTTCCATACATAATTTTTAAATTTTTAAAAATTCCCAAAAAAATCATGAACTTTCTCACTAACATTATAAACAATATGAGCTATATATTTCTTTAGGAAAAAAAATAATTCATCAACTTTTACATTTTTTTAAAAAGTACAGAAAATTACCAAACCTAATAAAATTGATCTTTGAGCGCTTCTATCAAGCACAATTTTTAAGTTTTAAACAACGTTTGAACATAAAATTAAAACTCGTTTAACACTTAATCGTAGACTTTTTGTTTAATTTAAATTAGTTGTATAGTTTATAAAATATAGCGCTTTAAACACACCAAGTGAAAAATCGAGTAAATTGCCTTTTCCGATTACAACCTGGATGTGGGATCGTATTTTAACAACAATCAATAATTGTTTGAAAGGCATGCATTTGGGATTAAATGCGCTTTAAGTTAATGTTAATTACGTATTTCTATCACTAAAAGTGTATGCTTAGTGGATTCTTAAAGTTGGAATTTCAGTTTTTTGACAATTTTCAATTTATTTTAATTAGGCAAAATTCGAATGTAATATTATATAATTATAAGAAAAACTTAAGTTAAGCTGTTTTTATAACAGTGGACAATATGTGCGATTTTTTTCAGAAGTTTTAAAAAATAATAATTTTTCTCGGAAATTTGCGGTTTTTGTAAAGGGTAGGTATGGAAAAAATGCAAATTTCCTTGCATAATTTTTAAATTTTAAAAAATTCCCCAAAAAAATCATAAACTTTCTTAATAACATTATAAACAATATAAGCTATTTATTTCCTCAGGAAAAAAAATATTTCATCAACTTTTATATTTTTTTAAAAAGTACCGAAAATTACCAAACCTAATAAAATTGATCTTTGAGCGCTTGTACTAAGCACAATTTTCAAGTTATTAACAACGTTTGAACATAAAATTAAAGCTCTTTTAACACCTAATCGTAGACTTCTTGTATAATTTAAATCAGTTGTATAGTTTATAAAATATAGCATTGTAAACACACCAAGTGAAAAATCGAGTAAATTGCCTTTTCCGATCACAACCTGGATGTGGGATCGTATTTTAAAAACAATCAATAATTGTTTGAAAGGCATGTATTTAGGATTAAATGCGCTTTAAGTTGATGTTAATTACGTATTTCTATCACTAAAAGTGTATGCTTAGTGGATTCTTAAAGTTGGAATTTCAGTTTTTTGACAATTTTCAATTTATTTTAATTAGGCAAAATTCGAATGTAATATTATTTAATTATAAGAAAATCTTAACTGAAGCTGTTTCTACAACAGTGGACAATATGTGCGATTTTCTTCAGAAGTTTTAAGAAATAATAATTTTTCTCGGAAATTTGCGGTTTTTGTAAAGGGTAGGTATGGAAAAAATTCAAATTTCCATACATAATTTTTAAATTTTTAAAAATTCCCAAAAATATCATGAACTTTCTCATTAACATTATAAACAATATGAGCTATTTATTTCTTCAGGAAAATAAATATTTCATCAACCTATACATTTTTTTAAAAAGTACAGAAAATTACTAAACCTAATAAAATTGATCTTTGAGTGCTTGTACTAAGCACAATTTTTAAGTTTTAAACAACGTTTGAACATAAAATGAAAGCTCTTTAAACTCTTAATCGTAGAATTTTGTTTAATTTAATTCAGTTGTATAGTTTATAAAATATAGCGCTTTAAACACACCAAGTGAAAAATCGAGTAAATTGCCTTTTCCGATTACAACCTGGATGTAGGATCGTATTTTAAAAACAATCTATAATTGTTTCAAATGCATGTATTAAGGATTAAATGCGCTTTAAGCTGATGGTTATTACGTATTTTTATCACTAAAAGTGTATGCTTAGTGGATGTTTAAAGTTGGAATTTCAGTTTTTTGACAATTTTCAATTTATTTTAGTTAGGCAAAATTAGAATATAATATTATGTTGTTAAAAAAAAAATAACTCAAGCTGTTTTTATAACAATGGATTATATGTGTAATTTTTTTCAGAAGTTTTAAAAAATAAAAATATTCATCAAAAATGTTTAATTTTTGTATAAAATGCATATTTTCATGCATAATTTTTAAATTTTTAAAAATTAAAAAAAAATCATAACCTTTCTTATTATTTTTTTTTTATTTATTTGTACAAGACATATGTTTCACATGTATTGAAATGAAATGATGTGTCCCAAACGTATTATTTAAATACGTATGCATATCCTGTTGCTTAAAGTTGTTGTAGAATTTTCCGGCAAAAATAGTCACGGTCTTCGGTATTATCTTTTTGTATACAATATCTAATTTGGCGGGTTCATTAACCTGTTCATTGATAATTGAGCCTGTTGTGTTTCTGGCGCGAGTATTGCGCATAGGCGAATGTTGTGATGGTTGATAAGCGCGCAACTCACACTTAGATCCAGATCGTGGTGGAAGATGATTTTCGGCGCGATCAGTCGTAGGGGATCGTGTGTTATTTTCATTCAATATTCTACGACTCTCCGAGTTTAGCAACACTTGTCAAAGGAGAAGAAAAACACCTATATAAAATACTGTTAAAAATATTCTACTAATATTATTCACTTACTTAATTAAACCCAGTTATATTCCTTTCGTGACTTTTATTTTTCTTGCTAGATGTACATTTTGGGTACTAAGTACCCATTATCAATAGCTAAGTTAGTTAGCTATTGATAATGGGTACTTAGTACCCGAAATGTACATCTAGCAAGAAAAATAAAAGTGAAGAAAGGAATATAACTGTGTTTAATTAAGATCCATCTTTTTGTTTATTCTATCTATGATCATTTCAGTGTTAGATGAACATATCTGTTCTTTTATTAACTTTTAAAATATCTTATTATTAAGAAACACACAATTCTTTGATGATAAGTTATTTAGATGGTAATATTTCATTTGTATTGTGTGGTGGTTTTTGTGGAGCGGAGGCCAAATGGTCCATTAGAAACGCGAAGAAGTTCCACGGAAGTCGGGAGAGTACAAAGGCGAAGAGGGCGGGACACACTCGAAATATATATCAGGCGAGATTATTACATGTGATAATAAAGTGGAGTGAATTTGTGCTAAAAGCGGAGCCAATAAATTAAGCCCAATAAACCCATTCACATCAATTCGCAATGAATTTAAGTCAATTTGTAGCGGAACTCCGGAAGAGCGAGGCTTTCCCTTATCTTTTGTATCAATGAGGAGGAATTCACCCTCTCCCTCTTTCTCTGTGTACGTATGTGCGTTCGAGTTCTTTATAGTTATGGATTGTTCCTTAAGTTTCCCCGGCCGGAAGTTATCCAATATCCCCGAAACATGGAAACATGTTCTTGTAGGGGGTGTGTTCGCCAAGACTTCTGCCAAAAACGTGACTCTCTGTCCGATCGTATTTTTTCACTTTCGCCAACACGTGTTTGTTCACTGTTCACCTCTCGATTGCCTTTTACTTACTTATCACGATCAGTTCTTTTTATAACGTTTCAGTGAAAAATTATATGAAAAGTTGGATTATGTTTGTTACTGCTTTCTATGAATATTAATTCGAGAGCTTAACTTGTTGTGTGAATTTAATTTAGAATAATGATTGTTAGTAATCTAATTTAAATGTGACGGTGGTTACCACGTATATTGTATATTGTGATATTATTATTGTAAATTAATGTTTTTTTGTAAATGGTCCGCCGTATATTAATAAATAAATAAATATATTAATCAATACTCAACAATATTTACAGAAAATGTACAAGTGACAATGTCGCGTAGATAATATGTTCGTTGTAATGTCTGATTGCATCTGTCTCTCATCGTCTCTTACTGAGAATTTCCAAGGGGTTGGAGGAAGTGCCCAAAGAGAAAGTGGTGGTGGTGAAAATTACCCTAATTGGTTATTGGATTATGAACCTACCACCACTTTTACAAGGTTGCCAAACCGCCTTCATATTCGGTGACGAATCGCGTGGGTCTGGCACCCATGTGAGAAATACCCGCTAAGCCCTTTTCGGCCGAGGGCTAGTCGTATCGCACTTTTCGCGGAACACAAACAATAGCGCACCAAGCTCTTTACAAATGTACACATTTCTTCCCAAATAGCCCAAGTAAGTAAAAAAATCCTTTATTGGCATCAAAACTAAACCGCATTTCTAAATAAATACAATACAATACAAAATAAACGTATGTTTACTACCCTTGTACATTTAACAATGAAGTAGTTTCTATAAAAGTTATCTTAAAAAAATGCGAGAAACACTTTCATTTTTGAAGGAGGCCAGTTTAAAATTACATGGACTTAAACAAAATTATATTCAATTTAAAAAAAGATACAAAACTGCTCTTCAAGAATCAAAATTGAAAGGAAATGAAAATTTTATTAGTCAATCCACTAATAAAGTTAAGGTGATGTGGTCTTTAGTTAAAACCAAACGAACAAGCTGTGATATTAACAATAACTGTGATATTATGCCAAATGATTTTAATATATTTCTTACCACAATTGCTTCTAACATTGTAATAAACTTACCAAATAGTAATGTAGATAGCATTACTCTAATGTCTGCTAATTCTAATATTACTAATTTTTCATTTACCGAGGTGAGCGAATTTCAAATTCGTGAAACTATTATATCACTAAAAAACTCAAACGCCCGAGATGTATACGGAATGACTGTCGGTGTGATAAAATACATCAAAGATACGATTATAACACCTGTCACTCAAATAATTAACTTGTGTATACCAGAGCTGGGCAGGATTCGAATCATTCAGGATTCGAATCCTGGATTCGAATCCTTTTAGAGGCGTCGAAAAAGGCATTCGAATACTTTACTGGATTCGTGATCCGGATTCGTTTCGTTTTTTTTAAGAGGATTCGTATTCGAATCCATTTGTGGGTGATTCGAATCCTTATAAAAGGATTCGAATATTTATAAAAGGATTCGAATATTTATAAAAGGATTCGAATATTTATATATTAATATTTACAAAAGGATTTAAATCATCAACAATAATTCGAATTAATTGTGAGGATTAACATGAAAAATGTCTTTCGTGTTTTTAAATTTCTCGTTAAATCACTATTTTATACGCGTGGTGCATGAAGTAAAATTTCGAGTTTAGAAAAGCCCAGAAAATTTGTCTCGGGTCGCTGCGCGACCCTCGACAAATTTTCACGGGGCTTTTCTAAACTCAAAATTTTACTTCATGCTTAGTCTGGGAGTGGAAAACACTCGTTTAAAGCTTCGAACTGAACTTAATAAAAAACAAGGAATATCTAAAGGTTTACAGAAAATAGGCTGTTTTGCGGAAAACACTATTTCTACTAGCAGAAACAACTAGCACTATTACCAGCCAGAACTTCTAGCTCAGATGGTTGTAGCTTCAGATATCTTGCTACCAGCAGACGAGGCCTGTCTAGTATAACCAAGTACACTATTAGCCGAAAGAACCACTACTACAAAATGTAACGTTTACTTTTTTCAGTTATAAACGATTTGTCCAGTAGCAGAAAGAACTGCCGCTATTAGCAGACAGAGCTTCTAGTTCCGCAGACGGAGCCTATACTACTACTACTACTACTACTACTACTAGTAACAGAAAAAACTAGTGGTAGTAGAATAAAAAACTACTATTAAGCTAAAAGAACGACTAAGGCCGCAGTCAGAAAAAAAAATCGGAGGGGGTTATAAACATTTAATGGGGGGAGGGGGGGGCTTAGGAAAAAATATTGTTTTTGCTCTTACAGTCCCGGTTTTACATACAAAAATTTATCATTTTGAAAATTTCCCCTGTTTTTTAAAGATGCTCAGAATAACAGGAGCATTGTAAACAATAAAGTGTCCGACTGGTTCAATGCCAACCGACTTTCTTTGAATACAACTAAAACTATAAATGTTACATTTTCTCTAAAACGAGGCAATAATGAGGATGGCACTGCTAGGTTTCTCGGGGTTACACTTGATTTCAAAGTAAACTGGAAGGAACATGTGAAACTCCTTGGTAATAAACTGAGTAAAAACACATACCTTTTAAGAAACCTAAAAACTACTCAGCCTGAATATGCACTGTCGTCTGTGTATCATGGACTTTTCCAATCACATGCTAGCTACTGCAATTTGGTATGGGGTCACTAAAGTGAGGCTGTGAACATTTTTAAACTACAACCAAGAGCTATTAGAATATTAGGAGGGATTGGATATCGTGATGACTGTAGAAGCCAATTCATTAAATTCAAAATATAATAGCAGAATATTTATGATTTTCAACTTTTTATTTAACTTACTACAATTGTTTCGCTACACTGTAGCTTCTTCAGGTGAAGAAATATAATCGCCCGAAGAAGCTACAGTAGAGCCAAACAATTGTAGTGAGTTAAATAAAAAGTTGAAAATCATAAATAGTCTGCTATTATATTAAGTGATAATGGATTTTCAAAAAATAAGTGCCTTAGGAATCAACGAAATTTAAAATATTCACGATACCAAGTTTATTTATATTGGAGTCTCTATTATATGTTCGTAAAAACGTTAATAAATATATAACGCATGATGGCATCCACGGCCATGATACTAGAGGTAGTCATTTATTATGTATTGCACGAGCGCGATTGCAGAAGGGCAGAATTGCATATAATTATTAGGGACCAAAAATATTTAATCTACTGCCCCCTTCAGTAAAAGCTAAGTCGTATGATAACTTTAAAAAAGTAATAAAAGAATTTCTCGTAAGCAAAGCATTCTTCAGCATTGAGGATTGTATTTCTGGTGGATTAGAAGATTTGAAATTTTAATCTGTTTGTACTGTGTTATTTAATATTTTATGTAATTTAGTTTTATCGATAGCTTGTAATGCCAAATATTATTGTGTATACCATATGCTATGACGAATGTAAGCCCTCTGGTGAGACATGAATAAATTACATTACATATTTGTTACATCATTCTTCTCCTCTCCCTGTCCCACCCTAATCTCATCACAATTTTTACGCCTCCCTCGTCCTCTCGCATCCACTCCTTTATCTTTGTACTACCTGTCATTCATTCTTCACTTATCTCTTTACACATATCCGCTAAATGTTTCCACATATCCTTTCCACTCCCGCACAACACACACCTACCATACTATTCACCCATCCATACCTTTCTTCCTCTCTCCTCCGCCCCACACCTAGCCATACTACCATACTACCATACTCTTCACCCATCCATACCTTTCTTCCTCTCTTCTCCGACCTACACCCAGCCCTAGCTAGTGCTACCTTCTCTTTTCTACTTAGTAGACTATTCATTAGGTATCCTGGCTGTTTCCCGTGTATCTGCCACCTTTAATATAGAGGATTGTACTCTTGACGCTCCTGCTTTTCCACTTCCTACCATATTTTTTTCATCCACGACGCCACATTCACCCCTTTTTCGAACCACTCATTTACCAACCTTTCAGACCCCCCTGCTCTTTCAAAAATTTGTCTCCTCTCCATTCTTCAGCACTCTCATATGTCTTCCACACCTCTTTCACCAGCCTTTCACTAACCAATCCAATCAATTTCATCTCGTATCTTGCCACCCTTTCCATTGTCTCTCCATGCATACATGCTCTGTTCGTTTCCTGAAGCAGAATGTAGCTGGGCGTTGATTTTTCCACCGCTAGTAGCTCCTTCCGGAACGTCACCTACTCTCTCTCGATACCTTCACACCCCATGCCTTTATCCCATACATTAAAATTGGTTTAACGCATGCATCCCACAGTTTGCACGCCATCTGGAAATTCCCCTCCAGATACTTTCCCCACTTCTCCTTTACCACATACCATGCTTTCCTTGCCTTCAGTTGGACCCATCTGACGTGCTCCCTGTATCCTCGACACCCAAATATTTAAACTCTTTCACTCTTTCGATCACTTCACCCTTCCATATCAATTCCTTCATTCATCCTTCTCTTCCTCTATTCCTAAATCTCATCCATTTCGTTTTCCCTACATTTACACACAAACCTCGCTTATCCATATACCCCTCCCCCCTTTGTAACATCTCCTTCATTTCTCCCCATTCTTCCGCCAGCAACACCACATCCACACCTAAGTAAGTAAGGACAATCATTATGTTAATGAGGATTGGGTTACGGCGTATCAGGTAAAGTCGTTACAATATTAATACCAGTAAAATTAAATTATTTTAACAATAATAGAAAAAGTTGATTCTTTCTAAAATGTATTTTCAATGAAGTTCACGGTAATAATTGCAATTAAAAATGTATCCAGCGTTTAACGTTTGCGCCCGTTTTATGTCTGTTGTCTGCTTGTGTATATCACGGTGGATGGTCACAGGGCGGTGGCAGATGGTGCGCACTGATTTGCAATTTCATTAGTCATTATACTCTGTTGCAGCTTTATATGCAAATCAACGGGAGCGGCGATCGTTTTAAAATCACGTTTCGCACGGGACACGATCACTAATGCTATTAACTCGTTCCGTCATTTGATGGATACGTGAACCACCCCCCGAAAAAGCACACACGTACATATTAAAAACGCCTATATGCGTTTAAATGAAAATGTTTTCATTATGTTGTAGTGAAAGCTTTGCGGGAATATGCAAGGTTTATTTATGTATGGTATGTACAGAATTTGAATTTCAATTAGTGTTCCATGATGATAATATTTTCAGAGATAATATTTGTAGTGCAATTTTTTATACATCAGTTGAATTATTGAGATTATTGGAAGCAATATTTGATCCAATAATCTTGATAATTTAACTCATTTGTAAAAATATGTATTTGATTAAACATGTTTAATAATGGTAACAATTTAATTAAAACTGTAATGTACCAATGTATTATGTTAATGTCTTTATTATTGTATTATTATTTTAATGTTCTCTCTTATTGTATATTTTCGATTATCTTATTTATCTGTTATATTCTTATCTCTTCATTTATGTATATTGTGTTTATGTTTATTTTATAATTACGAGCGAACGCAGATAATACTGGGAACAGCCAACATTTAGTTCCTCTTTTGAAACTTTTTAATTTTCCATCAATAGTCATTATCTTATCTTATCTAATTCTTTGTCCAGCATTATGCGCGTCCGCACTAGATTTTGCAGAGTTAGTTTCTAGACTTCGGCCGAGAAGGTTAGAAACAATAAAATCGAAACTCTAAAAGTCTTCATTCATATTATAAATTATAAATAAAACTAACTGTTAAAGTCAAATTTCTAAAAGTCTTCATTCATATTATAAATTATAAATAAAACTAACTGTTAAAGTCAAATTTCTAACACTCTTCTGTTAAACTTGGATATTTACTTCACATAAATCACACACCCAAAATAGAACTTGAAACAAATAAAGAGTACAGCTAAAGTATTCTTTACAAAACACTTAACTTTGTTTCAACACGGGTTAAGTGAGAAATTAATTAAACAAACTCTTATTTATAGATATGTAAGTAGCACAGCTGAGGAGGATTCGAATCATTCAAGATTCGAATCCTTTTAGAGGATTCAAAAGAAGCATTCGAATACATTAGTTCAACTGGATTCGTGATCCGGATTCGTTACATTATTTTAAGAGGATTCGTATTCGAATCCAAATGTAGGTGATTCGAATACTTATAAAAGGATTCGAATATTTATAAATGGATTCGAATATTTATAAAAGGATTCGAATATTTATAAAATGATTCGAATACTAACATAAGATTTGAATCGTCAAAAATAATTTGAATTAATTGCGAGGATTAACATGAAAAATGTCTTTTGTTTGTTTTTAAATTTCTCATTAAATCACTGTTTTGGACGCGTGGCGCATGAAGTAAAATTTCGAGTTTAGAAAAGCCCCGCGAAAATTTGTCTCGGGTCGCTGCGCGACCCTCGACAAATTTTCTACGCGGGGCTTTTCTAAACTCGAAATTTTACTTCATGCTTAGTCTGGGAGTGGAAACGCTCGTTCGAAACCCCAAACTGAATGCTTTGATAAGAACATTAAATGACTGAAAATGTTTTTGAAGATAATAATCTAGTTTTTAACATTTTATTTAATATTATTTAAACTAAAACTGACATGGTAGCCACAATCTGAAATGCTATATTTTTTTCCGACATCTCCCTGATTCAAGGTTTTTTTTGCCTAGCGTATTAACATAACTTTCTTCTGTGAGAAACCGCCATTTTTTTAAAATTATTTTGATTGTTTTTGTTAATATTTAATTCAATTTTATAAATTTAATAATATCATATGGATTTTTCGTTAGTGTTTTGGTCAATTTGAATATAATTCCATGACTTTTTTCTGACTTTCCCGGTTTTAATGATATTATTGCGGGTCATATATACATTTATCTTTAACTATTTTCTATGCTTATTTTTTGTTATTCTTTCTAAATTTATTTCATGGCTCACATTTATTTTTATTGCAGTTTATTTATATTTATTGTTAAATCTGTTTTGCATTACTAGAAATGTTAGATAATAGGCTTTTGAATTCAATACTTTTTTAATGGACTGCCGTAAAATTAAACAGACCCTTTCTCACGGTGGAGGGTGTTGTTTAGGTCATCTGATGTTTCGTGGAAAATGTACATCTGCAATCTCACAAAGCATTACGGTACGACCGTGCGGTTAATTCTTAGAAAATAAATCCCTTACTTCACTTGAAGGAAGGGATAAGAAAAACACACCCACGAAATATCAGTGACCAATTACAATGCTCTCCCCAATTTGTAAATACTTACATTTTTTAAATTTTTAGTTTCATTTTTAATGAAGTCTATATCAACTCTTCAAACTGTAAACATCTTCGTTAAACTATATTTTTAAACCGCAAATTCACTTAGCAATAAATAAGAAAAATGTTATAACAAAATAATTCTCGTCTAACTAGGCCTTAATTAATACTCTTTGGTTTTTTGAGTTTAATTGCAAGTCTGCTAGTCGGGTTATAGATATTGATTTTTTTTTTTTTTGCTGTTGTATTTGGCTTTTGCCTGGCCTTGGGAACTTGCCCATTAGCCAACATCATTTATTTATATATATTTTGTATTAATTAATTGTTTAACATTACAATTTGTAGTATGTTATTATACTGATACACTCACATTCATACCACACCCAGGGTCACGACGAGAAATTATTTTTTTAAATAAAGTCTCCCCGTGCACGGGAATCGAACCCGAGTTTGTGGCTCGCCGAGCGACACAGCCCGACGACGTTACCGCTCGGCCACCACCTGCCCAGATATTGATTGTTTACAAATAAAATAAATGTTTTTTTGTCGTATCGGGCACTCGCGCCGATTAAATGCAAGACGCGACCTTTGCGATCTGCGTTCGAGGAGGAGCGGACTGGCCGTTCTGAGTGTTAATTTGTCGTTATCGTGTCTTTTTACCGAGGGGTTCTTCTTAACGAAGGTAATTACATTATATTCTCTGTCAATTTTGCAAATAAATGATGTTATGGACTAATTCTAGTATGTGTATGTATGTATATCATCTATATATACGTTAGTAACGCCTAAATAAATAATTAGGAACCCTTTAAGTGCGGAGTTTCGCAGCCATTTTGTACATATAGTGTTGATGCAACCCGGGAGTTAAATCAGCGAGGAACATTTAAGTCGTTATCGACTGCCGTTGTGACCGTTGCCGCTGACGCTGTGTTGTTGCTGCTACCGTTGTCGCTGCTGCCGTAGACCGTCACTGCTATCGCTGCTGTTGCCGTACCACCGCAGCTGCCGCCATCTCCGTCGCAACCGCCCTTAATTGCTACACACCGGATAACAGATAAGTGCATAAAATAATAGTGAAACAAAAAAAAAAGGAAAGGAAACTTAAGTTGCTGCATTTCGAGTTTTATTTTTCTTCGTAATCGCGTCGCGACTCTTTAATATATTACGCCCCAGACGTATAATTCTGGGTGGCGCCCATTGGTCAGAGTTTTGTAAGTTTAGTTTAATTTTAGTTTTTTATGGAATGCGTTTTTGTTAATATACTTGCGTTATGTTTTTGCTTACGTTTATTTACTTGAATTCATTTTTACTTCCACTCACATCCGCGAATGCAAATCTTAATTTCTAATTTGTCTTTGAATCACAGGATTGCGTTTTTTTTTTATTTTTTAATAAATTGAATTTGAATTATATCCTTTCTTTATTGAAGTAATTTTAATAAATTCGATTTGAATTAAAATTACTTATTAATTTTTTGTTTTGAACCTTCACCCGCCTCGCACTAATTAGAGAAACCGGAAGTCACAATGTAAATATAATGTAAATATTTCTACATTTTAAGGTGAGTATATTTATATAAGTGCAACGAATATTTTATTCTACTTAAATTCACCCACATCATAAATAGTGGCGATGTCTAGAACCAGTGAGAAATTAAAAAGAAACACATTTAATCAATCAACCAGATATTCAGTGATTTTTTTATTTACGTAATTTTGAGGCATTCGTCGATTTTTTAATAGAGTTCAATTCGAAGTTTTGAACGAGTGTTTCCACTCCCAGGCTAAGCATGAAGTAAAATTTCGAGTTTAGAAAAGCCCCGTGAAAATTTGTCGAGGGTCGCGTAGCGACCCGAGACAAATTTTCGGGCTTTTCTAAACTCGAAATTTTACTTCATGCGCCACGCGTACAAACCACTGATTTGAAGTGAAGTTCAGAAACACACAAATACATCTTTAATCAGAGGGAATCAGATATTTAGTCTGTTATCAACGATGTTCAGTGTTAATAATAAATAATTAGGTTTTAAATATTTTTATTAAAACAACTAGTAACGATATTTATATATTGATGGTTGCAAAAAAATAATAAAATCAAATTTACTCTCAAAGGATTTGTATTCGTGATTCAAAAAACAGAATTCGAATCTTCGATTCGAATCGTATTTATCTCTTCCGAATCCTTTGTTCGAGTATTCGTGATTCGAATAATATTAGGTGATTCGGATTCGTGATTCGAATCCTTTTAACGGGGATTCATCCTAGCTCAGGTAAGTAGTTAAATTCCATAATCTTCGCTGTTTTCTTTTTAATCTAAATGTACATTTCAGACACGATGTGCCCTTTTTCAATAGTATAGCGTAAAAATACGTTAAACTATTGAAAAAGGGCACATCGTGCCTGAAATGTACCGGGTGGGCAAATAAGCGAGGTAAGCGGCTGTATCTCAGAAACTAATGATCATAGAGAGTTACGGTAAAAAATGTTATAGGTAAAGTGGGCAAGGGAAAATGCTGGAAATTATTTTCAAGTTTCCCAGATGGCTGCCAGTGGGCGTTTCCACCATCTTGAATTACATTAAGTTACGTTTCTCGCGACTTTCCCCAATGAATGTAACAAAAAAGTAAACCGCATCTTAATATCTTTATTATTAAAATTATTATTATTGTTATTAGATATTAAGATGCGGTTTACGCAGGCTTATTGGTTGGTCATTTGTCTATTTTCTAGTCTAAATAAAACCATATCATCGCATTACATTTTTTTGAGAAAATCCAATATTTTGGTTATAATATCGAATAACGCCCTCTATCGGCGGCCGTGTAGGTCACGGCTGTCATAATTATGAGAAACCTAAAAGCCCAAGAAATGCTCTTTTCAATGATACCAAATTTATCCAAATCTATTGAGCCGTTTCGAAGTTACAGGCATTTATTTATAACAACATTCAAATACCCCCTGCCACTTTAATTCGAAAGATAGAGAAAAATTGTTTTTAATGTTCCACTTTAGGTTAGTATTAAATCGCAAATACTTTTTTGTTACATTCATTGGGGACAATCGCGAGAAACGTAAATTTATGTAATTCAAGATGGTGGAAACGCCCACTGGCAGCCATCTTGGTAACTTGATAATAATTTCCAGCATTTTCCCTTGCCCACTTTACCAATAAAATTTTTCACCGAAATTTGTAAAATCTAAATCAGACTCGGATAAACTCCCATCCTCTATGTTTTTGGATGATATTCAGTTAAACAATGGTAGAAGCATAACTAATGTATTCGCAAAACATTTTTCGTCTGTCTATAATAATCAACGTATGCTACCGCTAGGGTCAGATATTCAATCACATATACACTGAGCAGAAATAAATATTTCTCCATCTGAAGTACAGTCAGCGTTACTGAATATTGATGTTAAAGGTAGTACTGGTCCTGATCAAATACTACCAAAATTACTTCAATCTTGTCATTAGTCAATGTTTATGCCATTGCATATTCTGTTCTCCATGTCATTGTCTCAGGGCGAATTTCCTTCTATTTGGAAGTCATCTTATGTTCAGCCCATCTTTAAATCTGGTAACAAAAACGATATAAAAAATTATCGTCCAATTTGTATTCTGTCAGCTATTCCGAAAATGTTCGAATCACTTATTGCCAATTACCTGTCCAGCATATTCAAAAATGTCATTATCTCACAGCAGCATGGTTTCATGAGTGGACGCTCATCGGAAACTAATCTCTTTTTGTACAGTAATTTTATATTACAATCATTTGAAACTGGATACGAAGTTCATTCCGTATACATGGACTTTAGCAAAGCCTTCGACAAAGTTAACATTGAACTCCTGATAGTGAAACTTGGCAGGTACGGAAATTGTGGTCCTATTCTTAAATGGATAGCGTCATATCTAACAGATCGTACTCAGCAAGTTCGAACAAATAATTTCTTTTCTGATATCTATTACACAACATCTGGTGTTCCACAAGGTTCCCATATTGGCCCCCTTCTATTCAATATCTTCATCAACGATATCGGCACCGGAATCAACTCTCCATTGCTACTATTTGCGGATGATCTGAAACTCTTCAGACAAATTAAGTCAGAAACTGACGCTTTAATATTACAATCTGATCTAGAAAAAATAACCACCTGGTGTTTAAAAAATGACCTGAAACTTAATATAAATAAATGTCATGTAATGTTATTTAGTCGAAAAATTAATAAATTCAAGTTCAATTATCTTTTAGACAGCATATATCTTGATTATGTTGAAACTGTTAGAGATCTAGGTGTTTATTTTGATCCAAAACTTTCATTAGCTTACCACATCGAGACTGTTATTGCAAAAGCAAACAGAATACTCGGATTTATTAAACGAACCACTAAAGATTTTACAAACATCCGCAGTTTAACTACTCTCTTCGTAACATTAGTTCGGTCAATATTAGAATATTGTAATATTATTTGGTCACCACACTTCAACTGTTACATAGACAGACTGGAATATGTACAAATTAAATTTTTGAAATACATCAGATTTAAATTATGTTTTCATAATATATTTCTGAATGTAGACCAAGTGAGATCTTATGTAAATTTAAGTAGACTATCTAAAAGACGTGAATTCTATGACATTAGCTTCTCATATAAAGTTTTGAATAATTTTATAACTTCATCTGAGTGCTTAGAATGTTTTTCATTGAATATACCACAGTATTCCACACGTATCTTGCAGTTATTACATATTCCATTCTGTCGTATATCCTATAATATGTTTAGCCCGATTGTAAGAATGTGCAACTCTGTAAACAAACATTGTGATAAAATTAACTTTTTTGATGTATCCCTTATCAGATTTAAATCGGTCGCTCGGCATTTTGTTTGTTCGTAGTCATTTTTAAATTTAAGTTTAGTTTATGTACATTAATGCTATCCATATAAAATGTTATTTTTAGGTATATGTGTATTAATGTAATCGATGTAAAATGTTGTTTTGGCGTCAAATAAATAAATAAACTCTCTATGATCATTAGTTTCTGAGATACAGCCGCTTACCTCGCTTATTTGCCCACTCGGTACATTTCAGGCACGATGTGCCCTTTTTCAATAGTTTAACGTAAAAATAAGTTAAACTATTGAAAAAGGGCACATCGTGCCTGAAATATACATTTAGAATTAAAAAAAAAAAAACAGTGAAGATTAAGGAATTTACCTGCTTACATATCTACAACTAATACTTCACGTAACCCCAACAAAAATATCATTAATACTCTTATTTCATTTGTTTTTTTTTTTATTACAGATTACAACTAGTTCGGCCTGTAGGTTGTTTTATGCAAGGACTACATTTTCTTTTAGTTACAACCGAAAAATTTTTTTTTGTTTGTTTTCGGGTCAGATAATTTAAAAACTTGCAGAAGTCGTCCCGGGTTTTTAATTGAAAGAAATTAAAGCATTCTGGCGGAGCGCACCCTTTGACGCAGAGACAGAAACGAAGAATCCGCCATCTCCGCGGAAATAAAACGATTATTCGAAACTCCCTTTGAAGTTCCGAGTTTCGAACCTGTAACTTGTTTTGCCACGATGGCTCTAAAATGGGCGGAAGTAAAGTTTTTTTTTTCGACCCTTACACATCGTTGTCTGCGGCGAGTTGTCAATTGCACTTTTTCCCGTTCGAAGTTTTAATATTTTTGCGGATTATTTATCTATGTAAAAGTGCGCTTTCAATTCAATAATGTTTAAATTCTTTAATTACACTTACTTTAGTTTGAAAATGATTACCGTGTAATTGAAACTAGTCATGAAAGAAAATTAAAAGTGGTGTAAAAATGTCAAGTATTTTCTTTATATCAATAATGTATTTGGATTGAGTTACGTGAAGAGTTGAATATAATTTACTTAATAAAAGACTAACACTTTCTTCACTAAAAACATTTATTTTCGCTAAATGTACATTTCGAACACGTAGTACATTTAGCGAAAATAAATGTTTTTAGTGAAGAAAGTGTTAGTCTTTTATTAAGTAAATTATATCAATAATATTTCAATTTGTTAAGTTTTTGGTTTGTTTTAACAAACTTCTACTCATGTACTGATGCGTGAGGTTTGTTATTAATTACTCAGGAAATTGTCAAAATAGAGATTATTTCTTTATTTTAATGCAATGAATGTAAACTAACGTTTTACGTGCAAAATTCTTTATATGTCTAAAATATTTATTTTTTTGGTTGCCCTGGATTTTTCATCCGCCTCACTGATGCCTGGACCTCCTTGTTTGCCACGCTCTCGCCTGTACATTCCTCGAGGGTACGCCACAAATTTATAACTTCAATAACTGTGTTTTTGAGTTTACGAAGAAGTGATTATTACACTAACAACGACTGTTATTCCTTACTTCACTTTTTATTTGTATCATTAGATGTACATTTCGAGACACAGTGCTCATTATCAATAACAAACTAAATAAATAGTGAAGTAAGAATTAACAGTCTTTTTTAGTGTTATAAATTCCAGTAAGAAGAAATACAATACAAGATTCAAGGGATTGTACTTGTCGTGAACAATAATTATTTACACATAAGATTTTTCCTTCAATCGCCACAATAATGTTCAAAGAATAAACTTCAAAAGATTTAATGGACTCAATTATAACATTATATAACATTGATTCAAAATTTTCCAGAAAAGGTAAAATTACAATTTTTACAATTTTTAATTGTTATTTTCGAAGTTGAAGGTCCATCTACCGTTGAAACATTATGTTCTTCCGTTGATATAGAATGAAAAAGTTGCTAATATCAGGTGGGCCTGAAAGGCGTACGATTTTAAAAACACTCTTGCGTTTGAAGCTTCAGAGGGGACTGCGCGGGTGGTGGGGTTAAGTAGCCCGGTTCTCGGAAATTTAGTCGCGATGGATCACTTCACCCGAGCACAACGTGCATTCTGCGTTAAACATTATTACAAAAATGGCGATTCATGCGTTATTGTTCGGCGTTTATTTCGGCGTGAGTTTGGATTACATGACCTAAATCAGTGTCCAAACGAAAGTGTGATTCGATCGTGGGCCAGAAAGTTCGAAGCTACTGGTTCGACTCTCAAACAGAAGCCTGCGGGACGTCCAAGGTCAACGAGAACAGAAGACGCAATTGAACAAGTTAGAGCTTCAGTTCAACGTAATCCTGCTAAATCGACTCGAAAGCGTTCAGCCGAACTTGCGCTATCCAGAACATCTTAGCGTCGCATTTTGTTGAAAGATCTGAAATTGCACCCGTATAAAATTCAAGTTGTGCAGGAATTACAGCCAAATGTTCAAATTTTACGACGAGCCATTGTTCAAACAATGTTGGAACGCTTTCGGAGTGTCAACAATATTCTGTTCTCCGGCGAAGCCCATTTTCACATAAATGGGCATGTGAATAAACAGAATTGCCGTTACTGGGCTGCAGAGAACCCACGTGCAAAACACAAAAGTAACCGTTTGGGCGGCCATGACAGCGCACGGAATTATCGGACCCTACTTCTTCGAAAATCGACAAGGCCAATCTGTCACTGTAAATTCTGACCGATACATAGCCATGTTAAGGGATTTTTTCTTTCCACAACTGCAACAATTTGAAGCCTATAATCGTGCGACATGGTTTCAACAAGATGGCGAGACATGCCATACAGCTAATGCCTCTTTGACGGTCGTAAACGAGATGTTTGCTGGGAAACTGATATCGCGCCGAGGTGACATTGCATGGCCTCCTAGAAGTCCAGATCTAACGCCACTGGACTTTTTTTTGTGGGGATATCTAAAAAGTAGAGTCTACTCCAATAACCAATAACCTGCAATGTGCCAGCGAGTTTTTACCAATTTGAGGTTCAGATTCGAAGAATGTTTGCAGCGCGATGGTGCACACCTGGATGACGTTATTTTTAAGAAATTAATTTCCCAGATGTAAATTTTTATAGAAATAAAAATTTGTATGTGAATTGTACTTAGTTTTTTTTTTAATGATTTTTTCAAATTCGTAATTATTTCTGGCCCACCTTGTATTTTATGTGCAGTTTCTATTTTATTAGCAATGCTCTCGTCAATATATCCCTCTGCTACAGATGACCTTTTCCATCCTCCGTGACGTTTTAGTTGCATTAAGTCACCTCCACCATTAACCAATAATGTTGCTGATGTGCGGCGAAAACAATGGCCAGTATATAAATTTGATTCTGGCAGTTTTTGAAATTCAGCTATTACATAAGGCGTTTTACCTATCATATTAATTCCCACTACCTGTTTCGAACATTTACCTTTCGAATATCTCAGGATAAGACGACGTGGTGTATTTTGTGGTCTTAAAGCAATTTATCGTCTGATTAGTGAGGAGAAATCAATTGCATTATTTTTATCATTAGTAACAGCAAAAGTGCGGCTTCTGTTGGTTTTGCAGACGGGGATTTTAACAATTAGCATTGAATCCTTATGTTTAAGATCATCTAACATTATTTTCACCAGGTCATCCCGTCGGCATCCGCCGGCAATACCCAAAATTAATATAACCTTTTTCAACAAATATAACTGATCAGGAGCAGTACGCAGACATGATTCAATTTCTTTCCTAGTTAATATTTTAGACTTTTTTGGTTTGTATCCAACACTTTGTTTTTTCAAGAAAACTATTAATTTTTTATACTGACCAATATCTATGTCGCGATTAACTGATAAGACAGCTTTTAACATCGAGAATCTCGACCATAGAGTAGAGGCTTTAAACTTCTTACTCTGTTCCGAGAAATACACAAGTACACTTTCGCTGGGTGTTGCAATTTTTTTTGAGCGGCACCATTCTACAAAAATTTCATATTCCCGTTCGTGTTTTAGGCGTGACTTATCCGGCAGTAGGCTTAATGTTACCATTTTCGCGGCTTCGGCCATATCTGGTGGTGTTCATGTTGAATAATCTTCATCGTCACTCATTTCCATAATTATTCGATTTGATTTAGCGAGCATTTTTTTTTTATTTTGTTGCTTTAAAGCGACAAAGTGGCAAGTGACGTCTTCTCGAGAACCGCCTACTTTCTTCTGAATTTTGCGAGTGTAGAAGCCTACTTTCTAAAGGGATTGTAGGAAAAATGTATCTTGTTGCTAATATTAAACGACCTGTCTAAAACTGTATACTATTAATACGCACTAATAAATCATCATTACCTCTGGAGAGTAAGCGAAAACATTCCATACACAATAAACAACCACGTCAAATCATATCTTCGAATCAAACGTAAAAAAACACCAGAACTAGTATTTTCAAGCGCACTTACTGACTTTTACCTTTAATCCGAATACGTCATTCATTACACATTCTCTATTTGCATTTCAACTTACTGAGTTTTACCTTTAAACTGATTCAATTATTAATCACACATATTCTATTTATATTTCGCAAGTATGTATGTATTGGTTTTATTTAATATGTGTGTGTGGTTTTTTTCTCTCTCCTCAATTTGCGAACTGCACAAAAAACGCCACACGTTTTCTATTCAATTTTATCTATTTGATCGATTTAGTAGAGGTGCAACGTCCGAAATGTAAACACGCGCTCTATCATTTTCTCAAAATAATTCCAAACAAAATGCAATTGTACATTTTTAAAACGCAAAGTGGTAATTAGTATTCCTAGTAGTGATTCTTAATGTATGACTGTAGCAGTGCTTTACAACAAGAAATTAGTGTGTGAGTGTTTTAATTAATTTGTGCTAATTCAAAATCAAATCATTCAATGGATTTTGTGTTTGTATCTTCAGCTTCAACGGCTAGATAGTGATTTTATTTATTTATTATAAGCATTTTCATGAAAATCAAAGACAGGTAGGAGGATTCGTGTTTAAGAAAAATGATTCGTTTTACTAAATAAATAAAGGTCGGTGATGTCATAATTCAAACAAGATAAATTCAAATTCAAAACTATTTGAATTCGAGAAAATTAGCTTACGGTTCTTATAGTTTGCACACTTTAAACATAATATATAAAATTACGAAAAAACTATTCATGAAAACGCAAACAATGTCCTAATTAATAAGACAACTCAATACGATAAATATTTATTGGAACAACTACTTCCCGTGCAAATACACCTCCGGATATTGAATCATACAATGAAATATTTAAAATCTCATTTAATTTGATTGTCATAATTACTCGATTTTTACAAGGTTAACTTATTATTTTAGACTAATTTGAATTTATGGTATTTTTATTTAGGTTATGTTAAATTAATATATGCAGCTTTCTATACTTTGTTTAAATTAAATTAAAGATTCTATTGTTAAATGTTTTGTTTTGGTTTTGCTATGAGTATCAGCGAGTATCAGACGTGAAAAGAACGAAGAAAACTCATTGGGCGATAGACTGCGTTTTCTTCGTTCTTTTCACGTCTGATACTCGCTGCGTCAACACATCACATCACATAAAGACAATTTATCATAAAGAAAAATTGAGTTTGTCAATAGGTTGCAGAATATTTACAAAATATAAAAAGGAATTAAAATTAATATCGACTTTCTGCAAAAAGTTTGTCTCCAAATATTCATTGAAACAACTACTTCTTGAGCTAAAACCCCGACAGATATTGAGTTATACAATGAATATTTGCGTTACACGACAGCACTGCTGTTCTATGCATAATTTATATGCAAAATGCAACATCAGGTCAAACTATTCTCTAACCAAACTAAATGAAACAAATGGAAATTGAAATAAAATGAAAAAATTACAGGGAATAAATTGTAATTGTCTTAAGCCATCTATAGACGCGTTTCAAGATTTATCCCTCATCAGCATAGCTTTGCTTTAGACTTTCAATATAAAAAATATTAGAATAAAATAAACAGGAAACTTACAGGAATATCGAAGTGTGTCGTCGAAACAGCTACACAAAACTACATCAATTAAAGTTCATCACCCCATTTTGATTTTCGGAAATTAATTATTTAACTTTTAGGTTTCCTCTGCTTCCGGGTATATATATTCTGAAAAACATACCGTAACTTATTGAAAAGTTTTAAAATAATTTACTTCGCTGTTAGCGGATTCTAAGAGCGTGCCGTCCTCAAGAACCTCACACCACCTAGAGGTAAGCATATTCCAGTTTTTCGTAATCACTCAACATTTTTTGAAATTAATTTTGTGGTTGATAATATCCAAATTTTTATCCATGCAGGGTGATCCGTGTGATAGGTAATTTAAATAAAATTTGTGTATGGTTTAGAAGATTTCCTTTATCATATCCCTAATCTCTTGGGTCGTTTCAGGTTCGTATCTTGGGGTTACCTCTTCGATTTTCTGACCTAATGTATTTGACACTATCTGGTTGGACTTTTTGCTGACGCATGATTGTTCTGGATCTCACTGTTTGTATTGTTGCGAAAACATTGAAGAACACGGTGTGAAGGTGCTTAGAAATCTGGGGAAAACTTACGTCAGCAAGGATTGGTTGTGTGCTGTCGTTCTGATGGTAAGTGGTAGTGAAAAAGATGAGCTGAATTTAGCTAAGTATAATAATAATAATAATTCTTTATTAGTGCCATTACACAAAAGTTTACACACGTCCCCAAAATATGAATTAAATTACCTATCTTTAAATAAATTAATTACTAATAAAGGGATACATGTATAAATTTTTTTTTGCTGTAGTTGGATTATATAATCTGACTTGTGTGAATAATTAATCTGACTTAATATTGTCAACATTAATTATTATTACAAATACCATTATCGATTACATTTTTTTATTAGAGAATTAAGGCGGGGGGGATTAGGATTTGAGTACATAATAATAATAATAAAATATACAATTGTATAATCTCTATAAGGATTGGTATCTAAAGCTATACCTATTACTCTACATCGTCTTTGTGTGCAATTTATTTGATTCACTCTTTATTCTTAATTTTTTTTCTCCTTAAACCAAAATTTAAACATATCATTTATATTTCAATAATTAACACTGATTACTTTTTTGTATTTACTTTTTATTTTAAACTGTGACTAGTATCGGCTCAACAGCGAGCCCATATCAAACTAACTACCTAAACTAACATTAGGATCTTATATATAGTTTAGTTTTATTATAGTTTAAGTAGTTAGTTGATAATGGCTCGCTGTTGAGTCGAAACTAGTCACAGTTCAAAATAAAAAAATGAATACAAAAAAGTCATCAGTGTTAATTATTTAAATATTTACAATGTTTCACAAAGTAACCGCCTTCACCCCAAGATATATCATTTATAATTTTTTATTGATGCAATTGAGTTATCTCTTTTGGCCGACCGGTAAGTTAAGAGTAGCTGAAGTTGCATCGCAACTTATCCAATTGATAAAGTATTGTACACAATTTAAAGACTCAATTTGTATTTAAGAATTTGCGTAAAAATAAATTAATTAGGTTTACAAATGAGTCGCCTATTTCCATGGCTTCGCTCGCGTGCCCCGGCAAATCGAAATATTCAGGCTTTTCTAAACTCGAAATTTTACTTCATGCGCCACGCGTATAAAACACTATAATATTGTCAAATTTATGTATATTCGAACTATACTTAACATCTGTGTTTTATACGCGTGGCGCATGAAGTAAAATTTCGAGTTTAGAAAAGCCCAGAAAATTTGTCTCGGGTCGCTGCGCGACCCTCGACAAATTTTCACGGGGCTTTTCTAAACTCGAAATTTTACTTCATGCTTAGTCTGGGAGTGGAATCACTCGCTAGAAGCTTTAAAGTGATTTTTTTTTATAAACACAACGAATGACTAAAAATTTACAGCGTACATATCGGGAATTATATTTGAATTGAATTGATTAGAGAAAAAACGTAAACATTGAATTTTATATCTCCTGATATAAAAAAATTGAAATGTTGATATGGATTTCTACAAAGTAACAATTAAAACTATCGCGATAATTAGAAAAATATTTGTATGAGGATCCAACACATAAGTACCGAGAAATTCTCATAGCTTTCAACGAAATTAAATTCTACACAATTTATTAAGTCACCAACACGATTTTCATGCAAATTAAAAACGTTCACTTTTTTAAATAGAATTAGGCGTGTAATTTGGAAGGGAAACACCCTTCACGCAAAGGGGTGCGTCCTGTGTATACGTAGGTATATGTGTGTGTGTGTGTGAATGTCCGTGTCATTTCAATTAAATTATTAATCCGGCAACGTGTAATTTTCTAAGTCGCCCCACAAACTGCTAATTAAATCCACCTCGCAACTATTTTAACTATGACGATGTAATTAATTTTGGAAATTGCTCGCATAGCGAATCGCACTGCGTGTACGGCGCACCCTCATTTGTGACTAAAACAACTGATAATTATTAATAATTTGACTAACAGCAGTAATCAAATAATAGTTTATCAAACTAATAATCTCTTATTATCCTAAATACATTTTTATTTAATGTGCAGGGATTTTTCTTTGAAGTAAACAACTAACTTAATAGACATACAAGCTGTGTAAGAGGCTAGTAAGCGATGGTATCTAATCTGACCTAACCTACAGTTAAACACAATTACTCACTAGCATATAACCTAACTATGACTTCATTTTATCTTCTTTTAGGTAAACATATGCAGATGCACAGTCTGTAAATGTTCAGTCGTTCTTCGTTCTACAAAAGTGTTCAATTTGAAGTTTCGAACGCGTATTTCCACTCCCAGACTAAGCATGAAGTAAAATTTCAAACATAGGGGTTTACCCCCCCCCCTGTTTAATTTTTGTATATAAAACCGGCCATGAAAGAGCAAAAACAATATTTTTACTAGTAAAACCACCCCGATTTTTTATTCTAGCTACGGCCTTGAAACGAACATTCTATACTATAGAGTTACTATATAGTATAGAGCAGTGGTGGGGAAACTTTTTTTAAGACGGGCCATTTGTAATAACCAGACAATCGTAGCGGAATAATGCTTAATCGCAGGTAGGTAGTTTTTATGCGGGTCGTCACATTACGAAGTAAGAACGCGTTCAACATTCTCACGACGGCACACTTAAACGGGCCGGATTAAACCTTTCCGCGGGCCGGACTTGGCCCGCGGGCCGTAGTTTCCCCATCACTGGTATAGAGGTTATCTCGAAAAATTACAGTTCTAATGTAGTAAAGTGAGTTTTGCTTTTCTTCCTCAAAAAAATTATATTTGTAATGGTTTGATGATCGCTTTTTTTCGCAAATACTGAATCATCAGTGTAATAGTTAATAGAAAAGTAAAAACAATTGATTGCATCACGGCAAATGTAACTTAATCTAAGATTAAGTAAAGTTTGTGTAATTAGTATCGTAGGTCAGCGATAACCACACCATGTTATTTATTATAAAAATAGATGAGATATGGATTTAAAAATATTCCAATTATAACAATTTATTCCATAAATTATGCAACATCACATTTTGCGTAAACCAGCCGATTATATAATTTATTCATAATTGCTTTCTAAATTTTGACATATTTATCGTTTCGATTTATTCAAAACAGTGCGGTTATTTGTCACCTATTCGCAATGATTAAATTATTAACACAATTGGGACGCTGTTTGTGTACTTGTAATTAATTCATTGCCTTTACGGTTCCATTTTTTTTGTGTAATATCATTTTTACGGGCACGTAAATTTATGTAAATATATGGACCATTAAGGATTGCATTTTTATGGCATAAATTTACAGCCCAGTTCTCGGGTCACTTGGGAAATTATTTCGAAATTGAATTTTCAGCGGTTTTCATAATTAACACGGTTCACTGTATTTTTTTATCATTAGTGTGTAATTACGAATTAGCGTTTCATTTAAACATTTATTTTTTTCGGGGTTATTTTAAAATAATAAAAATATTTTAAAATCCTCGTCAAAATATGTTATAAAATAATAATTCATTAGTAACAAAATATTAAACAGTGCATTATTTATTAATAATGTATAAGCATAAGATTAAACGTAAACTTAAATTAAGCCAGTAACCAAACATAAACTTACAAATGTAACAGATTATGTTTTCAACTTTTAAGTGTAAATTATTCCGATGCATTCGCTGTAAAATTTAGAGCAATCGTTGCTTTTATTTAAATGCGTTCAATTTGAAGTTTAGACCGAGTGATTCCACTCCCAGACTAAGCATGAAGTAAAATTTCGAGTTTAGAAAAGCCCCGTGAAAATTTGTCGAGGGTCGCGCAGCGACCCGAGACAAATTTTCACGGGGCTTTTCTAAACTCGAAATTTTACTTCATGCGCCACGCGTATAAGACATTGATTTAGTTCGAAGTTCAAAATATACTGAACTGAGGAATACTGAACATTTCTTACTATATCAAGCCGGTATGTGAGAACTATTAAATGGACGAAAACAGTGACTTATATATGCACTTGTGCATTCGTATCATTGACGATGCCACTATGGAGCATTAGACGGCGTTAGCTATCAAATCCATTTAATAGTTCTCACATTTCATTTATATAGTAATAAAGAATTTGCATTACAAAAAGTATGAGGCAAGTACTGGAGTAATGGTAGGTGGCGAAAGATATAGTGCTATGATAACGCAGTTTTTTGTGCCTCAATCGAAAGATATTGCTCTTGATGACATGTGGTTTCAGCAGGACGGCGCCACATATCATACCGCCTATTAAACATTCACGAGTTTGCTCCTGGTCGTGTCATTTCCCGGTTTGGTGAGCAGAATTGGCCGCCATGCTCTTTCGATTTAACACCTTTGAACTTCTGAAATCACGGGTTTATGCCAATAAGACCACCGAAGTATTTAAGCCCAAAATTAGACACTCTATTAATGAAATAACGTCGCATGTATACAATATTGTAATTGCAAACTTTGCCAAAAGAGTACGCAAGTGTCAGCAAAGCCATGGCGGCTATTTACAAGATATTTTGTTCCATAGATAATTTCCAAATGTATGCATTATAAATCAACAAATATTTCAATATATTGCTACAGAAAGCAATGTTATATTAAACTTTAAAATCTTGAGCTCTTATTAAAACACCCTAGTAGGTACAAGAAAACGACTAGTAGGTACAAGAATTGTTTAACTAATTGTCTCTAATTTGGATATACGAGGTAAGTGCTAAAATTTCCGGGCCTGACATACATGGTTTGTCCAGTAAGTGATGAGAATGAAGACGAACTTTTTAATATTTGAAAATATAATTAAATTTAGTAAGTATTCTTAAACATACATCGTTTGGGCATTAATATACGATTTCTCGCGGTTTTATTACATGTAGTAATCCTCCAGGGAGTACTAGACTGACATGCCGGTCAGTGTGCGCGTCACGATATTTTGTACGAGTTTAATAGTTTCCAAATTTTTTTTTTCCACTTATATGACAACCTAGGTAACAAAAAGAACAAACAGAAGCAGATCTGGGCTACAGAAACATTTGGCCAGAATTTTGTTTTGCTCATACTCCCTTACCAATACCAACGAAAAATGCTCCGTAGTATTGAAATTTAGCACAGACTTTCTGAACGCTCTATAGGTTCACTCTCAGGTTCACTTTCCGAGAAAGCTACCTAAAAGCTCTCTGCACCTTCCAGCATAAAAGAGGATTTATTATAGGTTTAGTTGAAGATTTAAAGTGTTTTCCACTCCCAGACTAAGCATAAAGTAAAATTTCGAGTTTAGAAAAGCCCCGCGTAGAAAATTTGTCGAGGGTCGCGCAGCGACCCGAGACAAATTTTCACGGGGCTTTTCTAAACTCGAAATTTTACTTCATGCGCCACGCGTGTAAAACATTGATTTAGTCTGAAGTTCAAAATATACTGCTTAGGTTAATTTATGATTTATGCAAGATCGCTAAAAAATACCCCCTCGGTAAAGATACCACACTTTTGACGATAAGAGCATTATAGGAGCATTACATGACACGAGTGCTAGTCTGGTGTCGTGCACGTCTTGTGCTCGTGTCGTGCACGTCTCGTGCTCGCGTCGTACTCGTTTCGTAATTGTCTAAAAGAAGTGAAATGAAGCGAAGTCCATAAGATATCATGAGAATCATGTTCAACATTCAACATTCAACATTCAAAAAAATATAAGTTCAATTATATGGCACATTTAGATTGTCTTATCCTAATTACAATATTAAGCAGCAATATACTAGTATCCGAGGCAAACAAATTAGGTGAAGCTAAACTTATACAACTGCATGTTGCTTTTCCAAAAAAATAGTGCTCTCTGCTTCATCTCTATGAATGCTATATAATATTGTATCGCTCTGTTTCTAGCGAATCCTGAAACCGCCCGACCCACTGATGCCACAGCTTGAATTCACGGCAACGGGAAAAATACATGGAGTTAAAGCGAGTTTAGATTTTTTAGATCCATAAGATTTGCTGTTTATTCTATGGTTATTATTATTATTATGTAGTTTGAAATCATGTGTTATACTCGAATTTTACAATAATATTGCATCGCTCAGTTTCTTTTGCGAATTAGCGAATTCTGAAGATGTTAGTCCACCATCCGACCCACAGATGTCGCCGCTTGAATTTACCGTAACGCAAAAAATACATTGAGTTGAACTTCTATAAGGTATACGACTGTTACTTAAGCCCGAGTTTCTATAAAATTCGTCATTCATTCAACGGTTATACTAGAATATTACAATAATATTGAATTTAATACTGGATGATTTAAATTAAATTTAAATTAAATCACTTGGTTTGTTTCACTTATTTATATTTTTGGAGAAAATATAAATAAGTGAAACAAACCAAGTGTTTTAATTTAAATTTAATTTAAATCATCCAGTATTAGATTCAAAAATGTTTCACCGCGGGTTAAGTGAGAAATTAATTAAAGATATATATTTAATTTATCTGTTCCTTTTGCGAATCAGCGAGTTTTGGAAGTCCACTGTCCGACTTACAGGTGTCGCAGCTTGCGTTTTTCGAAACGCTAAAAATACATGGAGTTGAAGTTCTATAAGATTCGGTATGCATTCTACGGCAATACTTGAATTTTACAACAGTTTTAAATCGCTCTGTTTCTTTTAAGAATTAGCGAATTCTGAAAACCGTCCGACCCACAGATGTCGCCGCTTAAATGTACTGAAACGCGAAAAATACATACATAGAAAACATATATTTGAGTGAAGTTGAAAATATACTGCTTGCTAAAACAGTATTCAAAATGCACTGCTTAAGCAAGAATAACAATACACTGCTAAACAAGAATATTTTGAACTTTACGTTAAATCAGTGTTGTATACGCGTGGCGCATGAAGTAAAATTTCGAGTTTAGAAAAGCCCCGTGAAAATTTGTCTCGGGTCGCTGCGCGACCCTCGACAAATTTTCTACGCGGGGCTTTTCTAAACTCGAAATTTTACTTCATGCTTAGTCTGGGAGTGGACAACACTCGTTCTTAAAAGTTTCAAATTGGAGATTACTAAGTTTATTACCATTTTACAAAGGCTACAGCTCGAAGGACCAATCATGGTCTTCGGGGACCAAAGGACTAAAGGGAATCGAAGTTTTTTCACAAGAAAACAACGAATATTTGAAGGTTCACAGCATGGATTGGAGAGAAAACATAACATTGCCTTTTTAACTTCACTTTAATACATTGATTTATACGCGTGGCCCATGAAATAAAATTTCGAGTTTAGAAAAGCCCCGTGAAAATTTGTCTCGGGTCGCTGCGCGACCCTCGACAAATTTTCTACGCGGGGCTTTTCTAAACTCGAAATTTTACTTAATGCTTTGTCTGGGAGTGGAAACTCTTGATAAAAGTTGAAAATATTAATCTAAAACGCATTTTTTTCATTAACTTCCCTTTAAATCATTCTTGCGTAACGTACAATATAATTTATGCCTGTAATTTCAGTAATTCATTTGTTATCAACCTTAAATTAAATCAAGCGATACAATATTATTTATGCCTGATATAATTTCAGTATTTTACAGCTCCGAATAAATAAAACGGGGAATAATAATACAGAGTCCGGGCTTTATCAGCATTAAGATTTCGCGCCTTGTTTGACTGAATTATGTTGAGATTAATGAATTCCGTGTTGAGGTAAAGTTAATATTAAGCTAATTTTATACCCAATATTTTACAGGAAATTTACATTATTCCAAGCTGAATTAAATTATTTATCACTCCATATTTTCGATTTGAAACAATGACGAATTTAATACAGTGCAGATTAATATATACAAAACATATATAAGAAAATGAAACAACGATGAATTTAATAAAACACAGTGCAGATTAATTTATAAAATAAATTTAGAAATTTTGTTTTGCAAGAATATCATAAAAATAACAGTTTGGGAACCCCAGTGGGGTAGTACGTAGAGGCCTCCTAACCCAGGGGTCGCGGGTTTGAGTCCCGCCGGGTGGGCTCATTTTAAAGTACAAAATGATTCTACCTGGGTCCTTGGATGTGTGTGAATGCGTTTGTGGCGTCTAAATATAGTTAAATACTAATATATAAAGGTGAAATGGTGGAATGGTCTGGGACCAATATCCAGTAAATGTATTTATAAGAAAAAACAGTTTTTTTGTCGTCAGGTTTGTCAACATTATTAGTAGTTGTAGCAATGAGTATTAATATTTCTTAAGTTGTTTTTTAATTAGGACATATTGTTTGCATTTTACATACGGGGTGGGCGAAAAAAAGCGCCGAGGTTTAAACAAGAATTTATTGGAATTTTATTGATTGCATACAGTTAAAGAGATAAAAATTCAACTAAATAAGTATTTAATTGATGAGGCGGATACATGATGAAACTCCATAATACTATTTGAAATAGAACAACGCAGTTGGGAGGGTTTCACTTTTATTGTTGAACACTGCAACATGTTTCACCACACAGTGGCTTCATCAGGCAGATGAAATAATGATTTTACAAAGTACAGGTAAAAGCTTATATACTAATGCAATTAAGTTAATAGAAGGGGGGGGGGTAATGAGGTAATTAGGCTGAAACTAATACAAACAATTTTTAGCGACTAAATCTTGATTAGGGGTGAATTGTTTACTTCTATTTGGTCAATCTCCACACTCTAGCAAATACACGCCAGAGTTCGTAGTTTTATCAGATTTGTCTTTAGAATTATTAATGAATTTATTAGGTGAAACTACGAACTCTGGCGTGTATTTGCTAGAGTGTGGAGATTGCCCTAAGGTATACGTTGGACAAACTGGACGTAGCTTCCCAGATCGCATTTCAGAACATCAAAAATGCTTTCAATTTAAGAAAACCTTCTCAACCTACGCCAATCATTTAATCGAATACCAACATAACTTTAACCCTAAAATCAAAATTTTGCACGAATGTAACAAAAGTCGTAAATTAAACTCATTAGAAGAATTAGAAATTACTAAATATAACAAAAAAGGTATTCTATTAAATGACCAAATAGAAGTAAACAATTCACCCCTAATCAATATTTAGTCGCTCAAAATTGTTTGTATTAGTTTCAGCCTAATTACCTCATTACCCCCCCCCCTCTATTAACTTAATTGCATTAGTATATAAGCTTTTACCTGTACTTTGTAAAATCATTACTTCATCTGCCTGATGAAGCCACTGTGTGGTGAAACATGTTGCAGTTTTCAACGATAAAAGTGAAACCCTCCCAACTGCGTTGTTTTATTTCAAATAACTAAATAAGTGTTCAAAGTGGGAACCAGACGTATCCACTACGTGTAATAGGCGATTTTCGAACTCTTAAATAACTTTTACCAATGTTTCAGGTTGAATCGCATTCATTTCACTTGAAATTGCTTCCTTTAGCTGATTCAATGTTGTTGAAGGTGTTTTGAATATTTTATCCTTTAAAAATTCCCATAAATAAAAATCTAGAGGATTCAAGTCTGGTAAATAAGGAGGCCATTCCACATCTCCTCCAGTATGTTTAATCGCATCTAAACCGATATTCCTTTAATATATATTATGTTTAAAGTGTGCAAAATATAAGAAGCGAAAGCTTATTTTCTCAAATTCAAATAGTTTTGAATTTGAATTTATCTTGTTTGATATTCCTTTGATCGAAATGCTCCTCAATTGATTCAAACACTTCTGCGGTTCTATGGGGTGTTGCACCGTCCTGCATAAACCAAAAATCGTCAATTTTCCCGATTCCTTGGGCTGTTGGTAGGAAAAAGTTATCCAAAACTCCTTTATAAACTGCTGATTTTATAGTGGATTCGAAGAAATAAAGCCCAATAATTCCTGGAGAAGAAAGAGCACACCACACAGTAACATTTTTTGGGTGTAATGGCTTTGCTATTGCAATATGCGGATTTTCAACATCTCTAATCTCTGTTGCAGTGAATATTTGCCCATATTTCACACTGTAGTTCACAAAATCAAAAAATAAATTCAAAAACTCAACTGAAAATTAGACTAAGACGGCAGAGCTTTCGAAACAAATAAACCCCTAGGTAGTTAACTAGGGACTGTCTACTTACTAAATCAAAAATAAAAAGTACTCGGCGGGACTTTCCCGCCACCCTGTAAATATTTTCTTAATGTTATATTTGTTATTAGTTAGTTTAATTAATTCCTCACTTAACCCGTGGTAAAACATTTTAAACTATAAACTATTAATTAAAACACTTGGTATCACTGTTTTAAAAACAGTGAAACAATTTTATGGGACAGCACAGAAAATAAACTTTATTTAAACACGAAAAATCTGTAAGTCAAAGCAAGAAAAATTAGATTAATTTAATCAATTGATAATTTTTCGTTCTCTCGCAATGCATCGATTTTTTGTGTTGCTAAATATAATAAACTTTTGTGTAGTAATAACTACTTAGAAACCACGGAGGGAAGTAACGGTCGTACTTGTTGGGAAAACACAAAACTTTGTAAGAAGGAGCCAAAAAGCTCCGAAAGCTCGGAAATTAATAAATTAATTGGATTAAGCAACTAGCCTATCATAGTGGTCGATTACCCCGTAATAACTACTACACAAAAAATTATTATTGTTGCAGCACAAAAATAATACAATAAAACACTTTTAACTTTGTTTGTATAACACAATTTATTTTTATGTGATTGCAGTTTCGGCAAATTCAGCTTGCCATTATCAAACATGAAGTGCTATTGCAATATGCGGATATGTTTGATAATGGCAAGCTGAATTTGCCGAAACTGCAGTCACATAAAAATAAATTGTGTTATACAAACAAAGTTAAAAGTGTTTTATTGTGTTAAATTAACATGTATAACGAAGTAGAAGCCTCCACAATTCAAAATACAAAAATAATAATACATTTTTATTTTCAAAGTCAAAGATCTTATAAATTACAAAATTGATTTAAAAATCGTTTAAGTCATATTTTGTGTGATTCGAAAGAGAATGAACGCCTGAGATTTTGAAGGAAAATCTGCCGCATGTTCGCTCCTTCCATTTCAAAAAACCCTCATTGGTTCTTCGAGTTCGAAGAACGGTAGCAAACATTCAGGCTTTTCTAAACGTGAAATTTAATCAACGACAATCAAGAAAACTAAACCCATTGAGCAAAAAAAATACATATAACGTTTGATCAAAATTAAAACCACACGAAATGTTACCTTAATGTTGATTTGATCAAACGTTACCTAAATAAATGTTTGCATGTCACACATAACTGATATTTTTCAGTGAAACAATATCAAGTGTTTTAATTAATCGTTTATAATTATTAGAAAGGTTTCAGGAAAATCGGCAGTGTATACAAACATTAAAGATTGAATAGCAATCATAACATATATGTACATTTCAAACAAGATAAATTCAAATTCAAAACTATTTGAATTCGAGAAAATAAGCTTACGCTTCTTATAGTTTGCACACTTTAAACATAATATATAAAATTACGAAAAAACTATTCGTGAAAATGCAAACAATGTCTTAATTAATAAGACGACTCAAGACGATAAATATCTATTGAAACAACTACTTCCTGTGCAAATACACCGCCGGATATTGAATTATACAATGTCTTATTACAATTGTCTTATTAATTAAGACATTGTTTGCATTTTCACGAATAGTTCTTTCGTAATTTTATATATTATGTTTGTTAAATTGTGGTCACCATTGGAATTTCAAAAACTATTAGAAATACGAAGATGTTTGATACTTGTTCTGCTACTTTCTTGATGGAGCCAAAATTTCAAATTGGATGAAGTGAAACACTCGTTTTGGTTTAACTTTGAGAATGATTGTAACGGATCGAAACATGTTAAACAATTAAGCAACTGAAAATGAAAAAAATCGTAATGTGTCCATCATGGCACTCTCCCCGTTGCAGATATGCTGATTCAAATATCGATATGTGGGAAAGTTGCTGAAACTAGATGTATTTTACTTTTATTATTATTAAAATTATTTTAAAACTTTTTACAAAAAAAAGTAATTCTTGCATTTTTCTGTTACATCTCGGTAAATATTGATCATCTTCACATTGAAGCGTTTGTTATTTTTAACTTTAATATAAATCAGTGTTTTATACGCGTGGCGCATGAAGTAAAATTTCGAGTTTAGAAAAGCCCAGAAAATTTGTCTCGGGTCGCTGTGCGACCCGAGACAAATTTTCACGGGGCTTTTCTAAACTCGAAATTTTACTTCATGCTTAGTCTGTGAGTGGAAATCACTTGTTTAAAGCTTCAAATTGAATCAAAAAAAAAATCAGAAAATATCCGCAATTGTTGTATCAATTCCATAGTATGTCATTATTTTTACAAAATCACATTACTTTTTCTCACTTATTTTAACAGTAAATTTTCTGACATTCGTTGATTTTTAGAAGAGTTCAATTTGAAGCTTTACACGAGTGTTTTTCATACCCAGACTAAGCATGAAGTAAAATTTCGAGTTTAGAAAAGCCCCGTGAAAATTTGTCGAGGGTCGCGCAGCGACCCGAGACAAATTTTCTGGGCTTTTCTAAACTCGAAATTTTACTTCATGCGCCACGCGTATAAAACACAGATTTTAAGTATAGTTTGAATATACATAAATTTGACAATATTATAGTGTTTTATACGCGTGGCGCATGAAGTAAAATTTCGAGTTTAGAAAAGCCCCGTGAAAATTTGTCTCGGGTCGCTGCGCGACCCTCGACAAATTTTCTACGCGGGGCTTTTCTAAACTCGAAATTTTACTTCATGCTTAGTCTGGGAGTGGAAAACACTAGTTCGTAACTTTAAACAGCTAAAGTAATACAGTTCTAAAAAAAGGTGGCCCAGACGATTTAAATAATTACCGTCCAATTTCCATCCTACCAATTGTATCAAAATTATTTGAAAAAATGTTGACTGCTCAATAAACTGATTATTTTGAAGGGAATTACTTTCATAATAACCAACATAATTTTAGAAGCGAAAAATCCACTATATCCGCTGTTTAGGAGTTTGTGTCCGGATGCATAAATGGTTTTGAAAGTGGCGAATGCTGCATGCCACATTCATTGACTTGTCCAAAGCTTTTGACACCATCTCGCATGTTGTAATTCTCAGAACACTCTATATCTATGGTTTATATCCAAAAGGAGTGAGTGTGGAATGGCTGGGGGGAAAAAGGAGTGTAACTGAATGGATGAGAGAGGACGAAGCTGGCGTAAAGATGGTAACGGTACTGGGCTGGCGGAGGGCGGAAAAAAGAAAGGAAATGCTAAAAATTTTTATTCTATTATTATTTTGTTATTATTTTTTTGTAATTTTATTTTTTATATGCCAATAAAGGTCTTTTTTTATCCAAAAGCTGTCAGTGTAATATCCACATACCCATCAAACAGAATTCAATATGTGTCGTGCAATAATAAAACATCAGAGTATTCCTTGATTAATAACGGTGTCCCGCAAGGGTCAGTCCTCGGGCCACTCCTTTTCCTTATCTGCGTTAACGATTTACCATCAGTAATTAACGAGAGTAAAACAATTTTATACGCTGATGATACTAATATTAGTAGTATAGGTATTTCTGAGGAGGACAGTACGGAGAAAAATCGTCGGGCTAAAGTTAAACTTGGACAAGACAGTGAATACACCATATTCACTGTCTTGTCCAAGTTTAACTTTAGACCGACGATTTTTACACTAGCACTAGCTTACTACTCGGAATCACTGAAATTCCTAGGTATATATGTGGATCAAAAACTTACATGGTCAGAACATGGTAACCAACTATTTAAAAAATTGTTAGTTGGTTTGAAGAGAATTTGACCTAAACGTTACACATATACTTTAATAGAGCGTTGTAACAAATCAAATTCAATAAGATTTTAAATATTTCATTGTATAATTCAATATCAGGAGGTGTATTTGTAGTTGTTTCAATGGATATTTATCGTCTCAAGTTGTCTTATTAATTAAGACATTGTTTGCATTTTCACGAATAGTTTTTTCGTAATTTTATATATTATATATGTACATATTTAAACATTTTTTTTGTCAATTTTAAAACTGCAACTTTCATAATTATTTTGTTTGCGACTCATTACTAAATAAACTGCTTTTAAGTAAAATTCATTCAGTGCTAATTATACCCTATGCACTTAATGAAGATTACCTTAAAACCTACGTTATCACAATAATTATTCCATAAATTGCATAGCTTCAAATTTACGTCGTTTAAGTGGTATTTATATTTTCTATTTTCATATATTATATTTTTGTTTGTGAGTTTTAAGATTTCAGAAATGGCGAACTAATTAAGGTTAATTACTTATTTTCGGGCATGCATGTATGCATGTATGTATAAATAAGCCGGTTTAGATGTGCATTTGTCGTCGAGAGCCCTGGGGTTCTGGCTTAGTTCCAGTGAATTTCTTCATAGAAAAAGGTAATTGTTTTTCCATTTTAAAACGTTTTACGTAATACTTGTATGTACAATACTTTCTTTAAATAACAGATAGACATTTATCAAACAGTTAAAGTAAATAATAGAATAAATACAGTTTTGTGTTTAAATTAAAATCATTTGGTTACTACACTAACTGCCTTATTAATAAGTATATGTATAAATGTGTAAGTAGTTACATTTTTTTATGTTCACTATTTTATTTAAATTCTAGATGTACATTTCAGGCACGATGTGCCCTTTTTTAATAGTTTAACGTATTTTTTTATGTTAAACTATTGAAAAGGGGTACATCGTGCCTGAAATGTACATCTAGAATTAAAAAACAGTGAAGATAAAGGCATTTAACTACTTACATATCTATAACTAATACTTCACGTAACTCCAACAAGAATATATTTGAAGTATAAGTATAGTTTATTAATTAATATAAAGCATAGATATAAAAGAAGTTAATTAAAATTAATAAATTACAAAAATATAACAAGAAAAACCTTCTATAGAATGAAAAATCTTGCTATCTAATATAAAGGGATCAGGGATAACAAGTATCATTCTATTTTTATTTTAATTTTCTGATTTAAGCACCATCTTGTACCACTAAGAGAATTGTAGCCCTTTTTTGATTGAGCTAATATAAGATACCGGTTTTTGCCAGCCCCTTTATATCTATGTATTAGCAAATGATTTTAAGATTTCACTATTAAACCCACTATTTGTTACATTTTTGATTGAGCTAATATAAAATACCGGTTTTTGCCAGCCCCTTTATATCTATGTATTAGCAGATGATTTCAAGATTTCACTATTAAACCCACTATTTGATACATTTTTGATTGAGCTAATATAAAATACCGGTTTTTGCCAGCCCCTTTATATCTATGTATTAGCAGATGATTTCAAGATTTCACTATTAAACCCACTATTTGTTACATTTTTGATTGAGCTAATATAAGATACCGGTTTTTACCAGCCCCTTTATATCTATGTATTAGCAGATGATTTTAAGATTTCACTATTAAACCCACTATTTGTTACATTCTTATTCTCAAAATTCTTATTAAATTTTTTGATTTAATGTTGTTTAATCTTCATTTAAAATATTGTTATACATGTTTCTTGAATAACTTTCTCATTTATCACTTGGTGAAACATTTTGAAATAATATTAAAGGATAAATTATAAACACTTGATTTGTTTCACTATGTGTTATACATGGTTTGTTCAGAAAGTAAGGAAAATGATGTTGTAGAGTGTTTTGTAGTGCAGAGAGACACACTATTATTATTAATAAATTATTCCATTCGAGTCTACTAAATCCTTGTAATGTATTTTGTTATCCGTATGAGTTAAATAAGTGTATGAAATGGATAAAAAACAAATGATTAAATTAACACAACTTAACTGTTTGGTGTTGTAGGCGTTCACTTTGTGGTACATCTTAAATACACTTGTAAATAAAGCACTTTTTACTTTGTTTACCCACTGAATCTTACATTTAATTGTGTGACTAGTTTCGACTATCTAGTAGTCATTCTCAAACTTTAGTTTGAGAATGACTACTAGATAGTCGAAACAAGTCACACAATTAAATGTAAGATTCAGTGGTTAAACAAAGTAAAAAGTGTTTTATTTACAAGTAACACAACTTATGCTGGCTGTATGGCGAAAGCTGAAGCTATTGAAAACAAAATCTATTATTTATTTTTTTTAGATGAAGCTCATTGTATTTGGATTTTTGGTCTTTGCGGTAGTCGTGGCTGGTGTACCAGTTGACAATAGACCTAAGTCACTTGAATCTCCTGAGTCTCCTGAGTCTCCTGAGTCTCCTGAAACACTTAGGTCTCTTGAATCACCTGAATCGCCTGAGTCGCCTGAGTCACCTGAGTCCCTAGAAATCGTAGCTACTTTAATATCACGCCAAAGAAGATCCGCGTCACCTGCGTCTTCTGAGTCGCCTGAGTCGCCTGAGTCGCCTAAGACACCTGAGTCTCCTGAGTCCCCTGAGTCGCCTGAGTCGCCTGAGTCACCAGAAATCATAGCCACTATATTATCACGCCGAAGAAGATCCGTGTCACCTGCGTCACCTGAGTCTCCTGAGTCGCCTGAGTCCCCTGAATCTCCTGAGTCTCCTGAGTTACCTAAATCACCAGAAATCATAGCTACTATATTATCACGCCGAAGAAGATCTGCGTCACCTGCGTCATCTGAGTCTCCTGAGTTGCCTGAGTCACCTGAGTCACCTGAGTCACCTGAGTCACCTGAATCACCTGAGTCTCCCGAGTCTCCTGAGTCTCCTGAGTCGCCTGAGTCACCTGAGTTAACTGAGTCACCAGAAATCATTGCTACTATAGTATCACGCCGAAGAAGATCCGTGTCACCTGAGTCACCTGAGTCTCCTGAGTCACCTGAGTCACCTGAGTCACCTGAGTCACCTGAATCACCTGAGTCTCCCGAGTCTCCTGCGTCTCCTGAGTCGCCTGAGTCACCTGAGTTAACTGAGTCACCAGAAATCATTGCTACTATAGTATCACGCCGAAGAAGATCCGTGTCACCTGAGTCACCTGAGTCTCCTGAGTCACCTGAGTCACCTGAGTCACCTAAGTCACCTGAGTCACCTGAGTCACCTGAGTCACCTGAGTCACCTGATACTCCTCAGTCACCTGAGTCACCCGAGTCACGAGAACCTGAAATCGTAGCTCCTGTCTTGCCTCGCGCCAAAAGATCTCCTCATTATGGAATGAACTATGGATATTACCCATACTATCGGCCATTTTATAAACCATATTATAGACCATACTACTGGGGTTAAATTGAATAAGTATATATAGGAAATTGAATTTGAAATCATAATAAAACACCTGTGACTGTATTTTCTTATTTATTTTCGTACTTTTATCACTAAAACATACAATAGTTTTTCTGCTATGGTAATTAAAAATTAATTATTTTTAAAGTCTTACTTTGTGGATAAGAGATATCCACAACGCGATGTTCTTTTGTTTTTTCGTTTTCATCATTATAATAAGCATACAGTTTACTATTAAAATGACTATTTTTTATTGAATTATAACAAATTTTTACAGCAGTTTTTCCGATTTTTGTCTTTAGTGAACAACTCGTGAATCTTTGACTTTTGAAATGTGGTTATGTTATTAAACATCGATAATAATAATAATAATAATATTGACAAATTGTTTATTTCTATACTCATTATACATTCAGAATAAGAAAGTGTCTAAAGCGTTCTACTTATCCTGGGACAATCTGCATTTATTTATAAAAATGAACGTAGAGAAAAATTTTGTAAATTGTATACACTTAACACTGCATAAAGAAACTTGTCATAACTTAGTGGTGTCCTACATATAAAACATAAAACAGGACTAATCTGCCAACCATTTAGAAACGGTGTGTAATTTGAGTACTTATTTAAATCATTTATACAAACAAGCAATTTTTATTTTAAGTGTAGATATGCCGATGCATGCGCTGTAAATTTCAGGCATAAGTTGCTTTTTGAAAAGGGTTCAATTTGAAGTTTAGAACGAGTGTTTCCACTCCCAGACTAAGCATGAAGTAAAATTTCGAGTTTAGAAAAGCCTGAAAATTTGGTTTGGTCGCGTAGCGCGAAGCGCAGAGCGACCAAACCAAATTTTCAGGCTTTTCTAAACTCGAAATTTTACTTCATGCGCCACGCGTATAAAACACTGCATTATTGCAAAGTTTAAAACCCCTCTATCGTCGTATAGATTAATTATTACAACTGCTCATTTTCGAATGAGTCGAAATATGCTGAGTGAGAGGAAATAGAACCAAAGCGATTCGTTTCCTGTTTATGAGCCTCAGTATTAGGGGTGTCCTACATATAAAACATAAAAAAAACAGGACTAATCTGCTAACCGTTTAAAAACGGTGTGTAATTTGGGTACTTATTTAAATCATCTATACAAACAATGATTTTTTTCTTTTAGATATTCCGATGCGTGCGCTGTAAAAGTTCAGACATAAGTTGCTTTTTGGCAAGCGTTCAATTTGAAGTTTAGAACGAGTGTTTTCCACTCCCAGACTAAACATGAAGTAAAATTTCGAGTTTAGAAAAGCCTGAAAATTTGGTTTGGTCGCGTAGCGCGAAGCGCGGAGCGACCAAACCAAATTTTCAGTCTTTTCTAAACTCGAAATTTTACTTCATGCGCCACGCGTATAAAATACTGGATTATTGTAAAGTTTAAAACCCCTCTATCGTCGTATAGATTAATTATTACAACTGCTCATTTTCGAAAGAGTCGAAATATGCTGAGTGAGAGGAAATAAAACTAAAGCGATTCGTTTCCTGTTTATGAGCCTCAGTATTAGGGGTGTCCTACATATAAAACATAAAAAAAACAGGACTAATCTGCTAACAGTTTAAAAACGGTGTGTAATTTGGATACTTATTTAAATCATTTATACAAACAATGATTTTTTTCTTCTAGATATTCCGATGCGTGCGCTGTAAAAGTTCAGACATAAGTTGCTTTTTGGCAAGCGTTCAATTTGAAGTTTAGAACGAGTGTTTTCCACTCCCAGACTAAACATGAAGTAAAATTTCGAGTTTAGAAAAGCCTGAAAATTTGGTTTGGTCGCGTAGCGCGAAGCGCGGAGCGACCAAACCAAATTTTCAGTCTTTTCTAAACTCGAAATTTTACTTCATGCGCCACGCGTATAAAATACTGGATTATTGTAAAGTTTAAAACCCCTCTATCGTCGTATAGATTAATTATTACAACTGCTCATTTTCGAAAGAGTCGAAATATGCTGAGTGAGAGGAAATAAAACTAAAGCGATTCGTTTCCTGTTTATGAGCCTCAGTATTAGGGGTGTCCTACATATAAAACATAAAAAAAACAGGACTAATCTGCTAACCGTTTAAAAACGGTGTATAATTTGGATACTTATTTAAATCATTTATACAAACAATGATTTTTTTTTCTTTTAGATATTCCGATGCATGCGCTGTAAAAGTTCAGACATAAGTTGCTTTTTGGCAAGCGTTCAATTTGAAGTTTAGAACGAGTGTTTTCCACTCCCAGGGTAAGCATGAAGTAAAATTTCGAGTTTAGAAAAGCCTGAATATTTGGTTTGGTCGCGTAGCGCGAAGCGCGGAGCGACCAAACCAAATATTCAGGCTTTTCTAAACTCGAAATTTTACTTCATGCGCCACGCGTATAAAACACTGGATTAGTGCAAAGTTTAAAACCCCTCTATCGTCGTATTGATTAGTTATTACAACTGCTCATTTTCGAATGAGTCGAAATATGCTGAGTAAGAGGAAATAAAACCACAACGATTCGTTTCCTGTTTATGAGCCTCAGTATTATTACATTGGATGCACTTTTTTAAAAATACGTTTTTCATAGTGTAGAAATTATGTTTTTTACTGTATCAATAGGTACAGTTTAAAAACAAAAGGTGACTTGATGTAGATTACCTCCTACATACAGATATTTAAACAACTGCTGTTTCTTATGCGTATGGGATGGGTTAAATACACCTATAACTTATCTCAAAAGTAGGAGAATCACAATAAAATTTCCGATTTACACAGTCGCTTGAGTCACCTGAGTTGCCTGAGTCACCAGAAATCATAGCTACTATATTATCACGCCGAAGAAGATCCGTGTCACCTGAGTCTCCTGAGTCGTATGGGTTGAGTCGTATGGGATGGGTTAAATACCCCTATAACTTATCTTAAAAATAGAAGGATCACAATAAAATGTCCGGTCTACACAGCCAAATATTTTGATAAGTGGGAAGAGGTAATACAGAAATACTTTCTTTTAACACATTGATAACACTGATCAAACACAAGATGTGTAAATAGACGCAAGCCGCAATTTAGCAAAGAAACCTCAGTTGTGATTTTAACATGACAGCCGAAATTTCGCGTGCTTGGATCTCTATGCTTCAGTTCTATAAACAGTGAGGATTTTTTTTTGCTGAACATAGGTTTTTTATGTTCAGTTTTTGGCAGAGCATGTCAATACATTGTTTTATTTATTTCACACACTCAATACAATAGGAGAGTTAATGTTTGGGCTGGAATAGTTAACACTACCCTTATTGGTCTCTTTTACATTCAGGGCAACCTAACTGCTGTTAAATTTTTGGAACTTCCTCGAAGACACATTATATCACAACTGCAAATCATTAATATTGAGAACGTATGGTTTCAAATGGACGGCGCTCCACCACATTCCACAATAGGGCCTGTGGAATGTGGTGGAGCGCCGTCCATTTGAAACCATGCGTTCTCAATATTAATGATGACACGTTCCTTGAATGTTATCTTCCAGTATTGTTGGATTGGAAGATGTAGATCCATAGCTTGGCCACCTCGGTCCCCCGATTTATCGCCAAACGATTTCTGTCTTTGGGGTTATCTCCAATCCAAAATCTACAATAATATAGCAATAGAGAGTACAGAAGAACTAAAAAAAAAACAGAATAAGTACCGCCTGCAATAAAATAAATGCATTTTATTTAAGAAATCTGTACAAGGATTTTACAATCGCTTGGCATATTGCTTGGAGCAGGAAGGTGGTCACTTTGAACATTTGTACTAAACCTAAAATAGAAGTTCAGTCCTTTTAAAAGCATAAATAAAATATCCGTAAGATTGGTTGCCTAATCCTTGAAATTAATGAAACCATGTATTGACATGGACTTTCTAATACTAAACATAGGAAACGTATGTTCAGCGAAAGAAAATCCTCACAGTATTATGTTCAAAGTGTGCAAATTATAAGAAGCTTAAGCTTATTTTCTCGAATTCAAATAATTTTGAATTAAAATTATTCTTGTTTGAATTTGTCTATTCGGTTTGATCAGCTGATTTTTTTTGTGTTTCAAGACAAACCATAGAAAATCAATAATATTATAATGTTTAATCTTATTCTTTCAGCAGTATAAGCCACTAAGTCAGTACAAAATCAATAGCCTAATAATATTACATCTCATCGCTTTACAAGTAAAACCCATTGGGTGCATAAAAATTACCAGCACTTAGTATCTTTCACCTTTATTCCAAGCATATCTTTCCACTTTATGAAATTACCCCAATATCATCATTTTTTAATTGAATTTGTAAAGTCGGTCCGGCTACAGCCAGGGGCGCTGACGGGGGGTTTAAGGGGCGGAGGGTTGCGCATTTCATCAGTTTAAGAAGAACGGCGAGAGGGCGGCGCGGCACAGAAGAAAGGGCCATTAACTCGATCAAAATTTAATCCGTTTAGCGTGCAGACGATTTCATTTCCATTAACAAATAAGTTGATCGGAATGTGTAATGCTAGCGAGAAATTGGTCCGTGATTCGGCGATAGCGAACAGATCGATCTCTAGAGAAAATGCGAATTTCAGGATTCTATTCTAAGATTGTTTTGTAAAACTATGCAGGAGATTTAAAGGAAGTTAGAATAATTAAATTATGTAATAATTATGATGAATTAATTTCTCACTAAACCCTTGGTTAAACATATTTAATTAATAGTAGAACTTTGATTAATGCACTCTGTAAAACAAACCATTGTTTTAATCAAAGTCCTAATACGTGGTGTATCCAGAAAGTAAGTTCCGTTTGTATTTCTTACAACCGCAGAGCTGCGATCGGAATTTCGTACTTGCGCGATAATTTATTGAAAAGATGTTGACGTTAACATGAGTTAGCTGAGTGTTGTGTACGCTTGGTGGTGCTTGTTTGAAGTGGTGATTAAAATTGAAAAATGCAATAGAATTTTCAACAGATCTGTGAGGTGTATGGAGCAAATGTCATAAGTGCCATTGAATCACTTATCACGTTTTCAATGAACGAACAAAGTGAGCGTTTATGTTTGATTAGTAATGAACTGCAGCAACCAGTTAATTACTAATCAAACATAAACGCTCACTTTGTTCGTTCATTGAAAACGTGATAAGTGATTCAATGGCACTTATGACATTTGCTCCATTGATTCACAAAAACCGAAAGTGTACAATTTCTGCTCTCTCTGTGAGTCTTGGTGGCAAGAGGTTAAGCAATGATGATGAGATCAAAGAACATGTTACTTGATTGACATTACGTTGATTGTTAAGGCACTTATTTTTTGAAAATCCATTATCACTTAATATAATAGCAGACTATTTAAAATCATAAATAGTCTGCTATTATATTAGGTGATTGACATTAGATTAGATTAGATTAGATATTCGTAGGAGTGGCCTCATTGGCCTGTACTACCGCGATCTTTACAGATTTATTGTGGATCCCTGTTATCCTAGACAACGTGCTCGAGCTTCGCCTCTTTGATTAGCCCTATTGCCCCTGATAGTGAGCCTTGGGTGTAGCTCTCTGCGCTTGGTTTAGTGTTGCCCAACTTTAGGTATCTAACCCTTGATAGGGCCTTACATTGGCACAGGATGGGGAGAGGATCCTCCTCTTATTCCTGGCAGAATCTACATTGATTGACATTACAGGTTGACATCTCATAGCTAGGCACACGTTTTTGTATTCCCTTATCATAAGAAGGTATTCTTATAATAAGGGAATACAAACGCTTGTGCATAGCTATGAAAAGTGCCTATAAAATGGTGGAAGTCATATCGAACAATAGTTTAAGGTTCAACAATTCTTTCACTATATATTTTTTTCTGAATAAGAATAAAGATGGTATTCTTATAATAAGGGAATACAAAAGCTTGTGCATAGCTATGAAAAGTGCCTACAAAATGGTGGGAGTCATATCGAACAATAGTTTAAGGTTCAACAATTCTTTCACTATATATTTTTTTCTGAATATGTGTTATCTTGATCCAGTCAAACGGAATTTACTTTGTGGGTATACCACGCATATTAAGTAATGATTCTTATTTACAATTATAGGTTTTTCGGTGTCTGTTTTAATTGAATTTCAAGCGTATAAATCATTCAAACGACTCGACTTTCATAACAAATCGAAAATAAAAAAATCGCGAACGCTAAATTTCCTCGTGTCGCCTTTTGAAAACTCTGACGGATCCGTGTCAGAAGCACATAATAAAGGCCCCGCGCGGGCCATCAGGCCATCAGACAAGATGAATGTTGCGAGGCCTTCCCCCCATTGTGTAAAAGCCCCCGCCCTGCGCGATTCCTCAGATATGAACCGATGAAAAACTATGCAGATACGGCCCTTTTTGCACCGAAAACTTTACATATCAAACCGGCACGTCGTCATTTATTACCGCCTGAAATATGTTGTTTCTTCGCGGGTACGCGCGCTGTAAAAAAATATACGCGAAACTCTCGCACAAAAGCGGGAGGAATTTTTTTTTTGGCGGAGTGTCGCGAGGGAACTTTCCGGGGGCCCTCTTTTTTCGTAAGGGGAAAAACAAACGCTTTAAGTTGTCGTTTGTTGAATTTATGGCACGGAGAAGTCATCTTTATTTCATAATCTGGATTACCAACAATTTTCAGTGGGAAAGGAGGGAAATGTTTAGGCGAAAGTTGGAACTTACTTTTTCCCCCTTTTATATAAAGGGATTATTTTCGTAGGGCTTACAAAGGCTTTGTTATTATGCTTGCATACATAATTTTTATATTTATACTAAGTGACAAAGAAATGTTAACACCAAGAAATACATATTTCATTTCAATAATTTTTAGTATAGATATTCAGTGTGATAACACTGATTTTAAGTGGGTTTTTATTGTTGTTCTAATTTGGGTACGCTGAATTCGAATCCGATGCTCATTTGGGCCCAAAGTCACTAGACGTTGAGATATATTATCTCTAAGTGGTTAACATCAGCTATTTGTTGCGTTTTAGGCCCTCAGTAACTAAATTTCCAGTGACTTCTGGTCAGTGCGTTTTAAAGGCACAAATGTATACTTTTAGAATCAAAAAATTCGCTTAATTTTTGAGTAATCTCAAAATCGTGAGCCATGTTTTTGTTTATTTCGTGTTCAAAATATCAGTCCTTTCAAAAGCATAAATAAAATATCTGTAAGATTAGTTGCCATGTTATTGATTATTTCACGTTCAAAATTAATAAACAAAGGGTCCTTCTAGAGTCAAAATAAACGCCTTTAGACAGCGGACGGGCAGTCGGCGACGGCTGTTAGTTGTTTCGCTTGATTGCTGATTCGCTGTTTGCGAATCAAAATTTGCGATAATATAAGCAAATTCATCATTACTGCAGGGATCATCTTTCTTAATCATCATACAAACAAAATACAAATACAAAATGCAGTAATAATACATTTATTTATAAATAATATAAATAAGATGGGAACGACTGAAATGTCCTCCTCTTTGAGACTCTACCCTGCCAAACAAATACAAAATCAATCAATAACAAATACATGGCTCACAGTTTTTAAGATTGCTCATAAACTAAGCAAGTTAATTGTATTCTCTTTTTTGATTCTAAAAGTATAGATCTGTGCCTTTGAAAGGCACCATTACTCGCCGGCCAGAAGTTACGAGAAGTTTAGTTACTGTACAAATGGTAATAATGTGTTGGTCCTCCACCTTGCGTTACACATGTACGAGTATAAAGGGTGATCAACAATGATTGTAGACAAGTTAAATTTCTCGCCGAAAAATCTGGGGAATTTGATCGCTCCAAGTTCATGCCAAGGAAAAATTAATGAACAGTAACTCGATTTGACATTAGCAGCGTCGTGCGTCGTATTTTGCCATTGTGTTAATTCATTCTTCGAATTAAGTTATTTTTCATTTTGTTTCATAGACATCAGTTCTTATCAGGACTACTTTGTATAAGTCTTTGTTTGGTGGTAAGTGATTTGCTGTTTTTAAGGTTAGAAAATTAGAAAATTTAAGTTTAATCCTAAATTTACAAACCACAGCATGATGCTTTCATCCTGAAGGCTCATTATCGAAGTGGAACTATAAATAAAGATGGCACATGGACTTACTCATTACAATCGTGTCTGAATCAATTTATTCAAGCCTTCCCCGAAGTCCACATTCCTTACAAAACATTTTCCTCGCATAAAACCCGCATTGTTGACCGTTTTGATGGAAAGAATTGTATCTATAAGGGCAAATCAGCTGAAAGACTGCCTATCTTAACAGAAGAGGTTGTTGGCGACATTCAACAACGACTTGAACAAAGCCCAACAAAATCTTTAAGAAAACTTTCAGCTCAAACGGGTATGTTCTTAATTTTAAGGTGCGGACAAATTTTAATGTTTAATCCTTTTACAGAAGTATCGTATGGGAGTTGCATAAAAGCCGCAAAAATAATTCTGCATTTGCACCCGTATAAGGTATCGGTAGTTCAACAACTTCAGCCACTTGATTTCCAAAAAAGAATTGATTATTGCAATTGGTTTAATCAGAATTTAAATGATAATGGTATGTTGGACAAGACCATTTTTACTGACGAGGCGTGGTTTCACTTGTCAGGATATGTGAACAGCCAAAACTATCGTACGTGGGCTACAGAAAATCCTCATTCTTTTATTGAAACGGATTTACATCCACAAAAAATTGGTGTTTGGGTAGCAATTTCGAGACGTCGGATAATTGGCCCAATATTTTTTAACGAAATAATCAATGCAGAGCGCTACCGAACACTCATTCTAGATGAATTTTTGATTCAATTGCATGATGACGAACAGATAATGGGTTATTTTCAGCAAGATGGAGCCACTCCTCATACTGCGTTGGCGACATTAAATTACTTGAGGGAATTTTACGATGATCGCTTGGCAAGCGACGGATTATGGCCACCACGTTCGCCAGACCTCACTCCGTGCGATTTTTATTTATTCGGACATTTAAAAAATAAGGTTTTTAAAAATCGAATGCATACCCTAAACGAGCTTAAAGCAGCATTCGAAGAAGAGATAAGGAACATAAATCCGGAGGAGCTTCAACGTGTATTTCAAAATAGAAAACGTAGAGTTAACATTTGCCTAGAAAATAGAGGCCATAATTTTCAACATTTAATATAAAATTAGGGATGCTAACTCTACGTTTATTAAAAATACACAAATCCTTAACTTACTTCAATTTACTTTGTATATTTAATTAAAATTGTAAAAATTTTATATATAGTTTTGATTAAATATTTAAATTATTTTGGGAAAAAATGTTTGCTACGCCAATGGAAAAGCAATCTAGGGGATTTTCTTTTTATATAATCAGTTGTCCCAACATTTTTTGGCGGGAAATTTAACCTGTCTATAATCATTGTTGATCACACTGTACGTCTAGGCATACTTCTAATAAGATGATCAATATCCTCCTAGGATATCTTATCCCAAACAATCTGTTCTTCAGGGCAAAGATCCCTTAACGTTTATGGAGGACGAATTGAACGCCTTAATCTTCTACCCATAATATCCTACACGTGTTCAACTGGAGAACGATCAGGGGATCTTGCTGGTCAGGGTAAAAGGTTGACTCTGGAACGTTCAAAGAAGTTCAATGCAGCTCTTGCAACATGTGGTCGAGCGATATCTTGTTGAAAAATGGACGTTGGAATACTAAGGTAGGGTATAATATGGGGTCGTACAATTTCTTGTATGTAACAAGCAGAAGTCATACTGCCTCTGATAAACACTGTTTAGGTGACCTGCTACCATAGGCAATAGCTTCCCATACCATAACTCCAAGTGTTTGATGAGCATGCCTTATAACTTCATATATTTGGTCTCGTCTTTTACTGCGTCGTCTTCTCACCCTTTGTCGGCCATCATTCATCCCTAAACAAAAGCGGGATTTGTCGTTGAAGACAACTCTCTTCCATTCCTTATCCCATTGCAATCGCTCTCTGCACCACTGTAAACGATTACGTTGATACTGTGGGGTTAAAGCTAGCACAAATTATGGGCGCTAAGAAACCAAAGGACCAAAACTAACTATCCGTCTATAAACTCAGGTGAAAGTAACGGTCGTACTTCGTTGAAACACTTAGGGACTAGTAACAGCGACGTTGACCAGTGAGTAGGCTTTCTTATTTCAAGTAATCAATTTATTGAAATCAACCGAGCCGAGACAAATAATCGTCGAAAGCTCGGTTGATTTCAATAAATTGATTACTTGAAATAAGAAAGCGTACTCACTGGTCGACGTCTCTATTACTAATCCCTGAGTGTATCCGTCTATATTCGGTACGATTTCCAACATGCCTTCCAGGTTCTGCAAACCACTGAACTGCAAGTAGCCCTAGTGCTAGAGTTACGCTCGCTTATTGCTAGTTGCATAAGGCGGCGATCTTGGAACTCTGTTGTACTTTGCAGACGTCCTGTGCCCTTCGCTCGCTGTCTTCGGTCTTCCTGATATGCCTGGTATACCTGACAACAACGAATCACTGTATCGTATGTACATTTCTACTCATTTTTTTTAAGGGCTTTATATACAATAAAAATACATTACAAAATTAATATTTTAGAGCAATTTTACGAAAAGCAAAACCGCCATCTCGCGAGCCTTAATTCGACCTCTCTTAAAACTGAGCAAGTTAGCAAAAATTGGCATATCTTTGGACACTTGGCATAGCAAATAGCAGAAGTAAATGTTTTAAAAAGCAAAGTCAAAAATTAAACTCATACTGAAGCAACAAACGTTAAATATAATGATGCAGGTGGTAAAACAAAACAATGTAAAAATAACAATAAAAGAGTACAAGTACAAGGCTGAATTAATGTAGTTGTATGAGTTACGTGAGGATGTTAAGTCACTTAATTAATCACAGTTTTATTTCTTTCTTCATTTTTATTTTTCTTGCTAGATGTACATTTCGGGTACTAAGTACCCATTATCAATAGCTAATTAGTTAGCTATTGATAATGGGTACTTAGTACCCGAAATGTACACCTAGCAAGAAAAATAAAAGTGAAGAAAGGAATACAAGGCTGAAATTTTAATCACTGATTCTTTATGGCTAAATAAACACCCAACATTTTTTTCTTTTTATCAAAATAGCATCACAAATAGAAAGACTGTTATTCCTTACTTCACTTTTTATTTTTATGTTAGCTGTACATTTCGAGACACAAGGTGCTCATTATCAATAACAAACTGTTATTGATAATGAGCACCTTGTGTCTCGAAATGTACATCTAACATAAAATAAAAAGTGAAGTAAGGAATAACAGTTTTTCTATTTGTGATTAATCACTTCACGTAAACTCGAAACAATACAGTTTTCAAAATAGCTTAATTAATTCTCGGTGTTCACTTTTCATTATCACTTAATTTTCATGGCTAAACAACCACATACATTTTTTTTATTTTATCAAAATAGAATAATTGATGCTTGGTTTTCACTTTTCTTCAGCACTTATTATATTTTGAAATAATAGAAGAATCTTAATTAATTGCAAAAATCGTAATTACAGTTCCTAATTTACTTTGTAAATTGTAAATTTGTAAATACTTTGTAAATATAAATGCAATGTTATTAAAATTGGAATTGCAGCTGTAGCAGCATCTGGAAAATTTCACAATATCAAACGACGAGTAATAAGAATCACAAACGGCCTTATCACCCTTATCAGAAAAGCGGCGAAGGAACGAACCCTTCTTCCAGTGAGGGGGAGGGGCGGGCGATAACGCTCAACGATTGATTTTAAATTTGCATATCTGAACGATGCAGGAGGAGAATTTTGAAGGAATCACCAAATCGCAATAACTCGCCCTAAAAAATAGTAATCGACGTGGAATTTACAGAATCACACACATAGAAAATATAGATTGGTGTATTTAGAAAATTCTATAATGAAAAAAATTAACTCTTGAATCTTGGAGGCGTTCAATTCGTCGTACATTTTTACATTAAAAGTGCCGAGATTCTTTTCTCAATCTACAACAAGTTAGTCTTACAAAGACTATATCAAACACTTATTGAAACAACTACTTCCCGAGGTAATACAATCTAGGTTTCAATACCTCATGCAGAGGTATTTTTAAAGAGAATCGTTTATTAACGGTGTACGCGCTGTACGTTTTCGAATGCTTAACATTCATTTTTAAATACAAGCCCATTTTTAGTGAAAATAAAATTAACCATGATTATGACACAAGAAACAGAGCCAATTACATAATTCCAAAACATAGATTAACAGCTTCTGAAAAAAAATGAATCCATAATTGCATAAAACTTTTTATTCAATTTTGTTAATTTAAATCGACATTATTAACTCCATAACAACCGTAATAAACAAGGTTTTATTCACTAGTGAACTAAAATTTTTTTAGGTCACTAGTGAGTTAATAAATTTGTTATATAAACAATTACAACAACTAAACTTTGCAACAATTAAAATATCTTAGAAACCTGCGCGTTTATCACAACGAATTTAGTTCAAATACTTCATTATCTGGTTTTTCTTGAAATACTCCAGTGAGTTCAGACATTTTTGTGACACGAGATAGAAGTTTTACAAATTTTGAAAATTATAAATAATACGTCGTCATGAAAATGGATTTCACAGTCTACATAGTTTTTCAACATTTATTTAAAAATAAATGTAAAGTACATTTTCTTTACAATTTCGTCAAAATTGAATAAAAACATACATACGCCACGTGAATTAAACACCTTTATTCACTCAAAGAAACGATTTAACTCGCGCCGAGGCGCTCGTAAAATCAAAAATCTTTTCGTGAATAAAATCGTGTTTAATTCACTTGATGTATAATATTTATCAATCAACCACTTGAAAATATTAAAGTTATGCAAAATAATAAAGCACATAAAATAGCAATATTTGATCTGCGAAAAAGAACTGTACAGCATAAATGAATATTATAACTAATATGTATTTTTCACCCCCTCTTGACGCCTAATAATGTTATAATCATGCAATGTGAAGAAGAACATTGCATGATTATAACATTATTATTGTAATGTATTTTAGAAGAAATAAAGATGAATTATTATTATAATACCCCGACGGACATTGAATTATACAACAAGTGTTTGCGAAAAGAATCGCACTTTTAATGTTTAAAGTATTCTGCAACCGAGAATTGCCAATTTTATTTATACTTAACTTTTTTACACTACTTTTATTTTACTGTTCTGGCTAGTTTAAATTACACAGTAATCATTATCAAACTAAGTGTGAAAAGTAAAATAATGATGGTATTAATAAGTTAAATGTTTTTTTCTTTATATCAAAAAAATTAACTTTGATGAAGTTACAACATTAAACACAAAAATACAAGTATTGAAGAGTACTAGTTCTTTTAAGTAAACACCTTCTGATGTACTTGCTGTAAATTTAAAATAGGTTGTTCTAAAAGTATTTAATTTAAAGCTGCTAACGAGTGTTTTCCACTCCCAGGCTAAGCATGAAGTAAAATTTCGAGTTTAGAAAAGCCCCGTGAAAATTTGTCGAGGGTCGCGCAGCGACCCGAGACAAATTTTCTGGGCTTTTCTAAACTCGAAATTTTACTTCATGCGCCACGCGTGTAAAACACTGATTTCAATTTAAGTTTAAAATATACTGCCTTAGTTTGATTTAACGTTAATACAACTTAACTTTACTTTACTTTACTAAGTAAAGCTCCTTTAAATATTTAAAGCTTTACAAGAACAAGGCTGAAATTTTAATCAAACACATCCTGATGTACTAGCTGTAAATTTAAAATAGGTTGTTCTAAAAGTTTTTAATTTAAAGCTGCTAACGAGTGTTTTCCACTCCCAGACTAAGCATGAAGTAAAATTTCGAGTTTAGAAAAGCCCTGTGAAAATTTGTCGAGGGTCGCGCAGCGACCCGAGACAAATTTTCTGGGCTTTTCTAAACTCGAAATTTTACTTCATGCGCCACGCGTGTAAAAAACTGATTTCAATTTAAGTTTAAAATATACTGCCTTAGTTTGATTTAACGTTAATACAACTTCATTTTACTTTACTTTACTAAGTAAAGCTCCTTTAAATATTTAAAGTTTCCAACTTATATATTTCCTATATAAAGCAAATTTGCCATAATTTTGAAATAATGTGAGGTGTTTGATTACCTCACATTATTTCAAAATTATGGAAAATTTACTTTATATAGGAAACAAATAAGTTGGAAACTTTAAATTATTAAAGGAGATTGATGTGAAAAATTGTTTCAATATCCCACATTTAATTAGATTTTTAATAAGAAATACATGAATAAAAAAAAAAATCCCTGCACATACACAAACAAACCTACAAATTTACAGCTTATCCCTTATTTTTTTCTAACTCTCGAAATTAACAGGAAGTCCTGGCAAAAAAATCAAATTAAGAAATAAAAAAGAAAAACCTGCCTGGAGGCGTCGCGAAATATCAATATTAAATTATGACCAGACTGGAGGGGCCTTAATGGAAGAAGCCGTATTTTTTACCCCACTTTTTCCTTATTCGGATTCTTTCGTTATTTAATGCATTAATTACGGCGTAATTTATTTCCACGGGGCGGGGGAAGGGAATGAAAAGGACCCGAATTATTAAATTCTCACCCACCCGTTGGGAGTTAATATGTATCTCGCGCTTCGTCGTCTTTGCGCGCTCAATTGTTTTTTGTTTTCAGTTTTCGGTTTTCGCCGAATTATTATAATTATTAAATCGTCCACTTTTGTTCTCTCGTGATTGCGCGTGTTTTTGTGTTGATTTAAATGTAATCATTTGTTTGTACTTAATGATGAGGAGGAAGGAAATTAATTATTACATTTTATAGGATTGCTTATTAATTAAAATTTGTAAGGCTTTTTGTTAACGTATAATATATTACAACATTTAAATTTGATACTTAAAAAAAAGTTAGAACAACACCTATTAACAATTGAGTTAATATGTATCTCGCGCTTCGTCGTCTTTGCGAGCTCAATTGCTTTTTGTTTTCGGTTTTCGGTTTTCGCCGAATTATTATAATTATTAAATCGTCCACTTTTGTTCTCTCGTGATTGCGCGTGTTTTTGTGTTGATTTAAATGTAATCATTTGTTTGTGGTTAATGATGAGGAGGAAGGAAATTAATTATTACATTTTATAGGATTGCTTATTAATTAAAATTTGCAAGGCTTTTTGTTAACGTATAATATATTACAACATTTAAATTTGATACTTAAAAAAAAGTTAGAACAACACCTATTAACAAACTTAAAATGAACATTTCTTGCTTTTCAGAAAACTGACAAACTTTAGTTTTTGTATTGTGAAGTCTTCTACGTCGTTATAGATGTTAATTTCACAATAAAACACTTTTTACTTTGTTTGTGTAACAGTTTTTATTGAATGTGTCTGCAGTTTCGACAAATTTAGCTTGAATATTTGGTTTGGTCGCTCTGCTTTGCTACGTGACCAAACCAAATTTTCAGGCTTTTCTAAACTCGAAATTTTACTTCATGCTTAGCCTGGGAGTGGAAAACACTTGTTAGACAGCTGTTAGAACCTTCAATGACAACACTGATTTCTTGAATAAAATGGAAAACAAACAGAAGCTGAAGTTATTTTTATAATCTATAAATTTTGTTAATTATCTTAATGTTAATTTTTTTTAAGAATCTTGTGTTGTCATTAAAGGTTTTAATGGTGTTTGTGTAACACTTTTTATTGAATGTGTCTGCAGTTTCGACAAATTTAGCTTGTCATTATCATACATGAAGCTAAATTTGTCGAAACTGCAGACACATTCAATAAAATGTGTTACACAAACAAAGTAAAAAGTGTTTTATTGTGAAATTAATATCTAAAATGCCCTCACACATTCAATAAAAAGTGTTATACAAACAAAGTAAAAAGTGTTTTATTGTGAAATTAATATCTAAAATGCCCTCACACATTCAATAAAAAGTGTTATACAAACAAAGTAAAAAGTGTTATTATTGTGACTTTAGTTTTTATTTAATAATAAGATATAGCATGATCTCATGTTCTCATGTCTAAACATTTGAAAGTGTTTTGTATTGTAAAGGGTGTTAATAAAAAAATCGTCGAGACTACGAAAAAAGTGTATAATGTTTTCTTTATAGATATAATGTTGTTTTAGTATAAAGTATTTTTAGAGAAAATGTAATGTATAGAGTGACCGGATCGATGAGTGGATAATGTGAAAGCTTGTTATTGTCTGGGAGGGAAGGAAGCAGGTGATGCTCGCAGAAATTATCCTCCAAGGGAGTGGATATAAACGCCCCGTCGTCATTGTGTAAATTGAGCAAATGGCTTATGATATTGAATAATCGTCCAAGTTGAAAATAAGTTCACTTCCCCGGCACCGGCGCGAACTTGTTTGTGAAGTTAGTGTTAATTACAGTTGGTGAGTTCTCGCGAAAATTGACACAGGAATTAGTCGCTAATAGGTTTTCGGGAAGAGGAAGAATATACGATGGATGGTATTTTATGGGATGAGGGGTGTAATTCATCCCCCATCGCGTTCCGGAATGCGAATGTCAGTCGTCAGTTTACACTGCGTCGACACACAACCAGATCTGGGCCAACATCAGCCCACCCAAACACCGACTACAAGATGAATTACAACTGTAATTAGTGGAAAGTTCAGGACCGCCTTTGTCTCCGCCTCGGAGAGCTTATTGAGTTGCTCTCGCTACTTAATTATCAAGTCAATTCACATTTTAGATTGAGACTGCACTTTGCGGACGTACTAGAGTTTATAAGTAGTTTGTGTTTCAAAACAAATTAAATATTCATCAAGGAAAACAACTATTACAATTAGTAGGAGCGTATCAGCATGTTTGGTAATCGTAAGCTAAAGTTGCTCGAACTGCAGTCATGTAAAAATAAAATAAATAGTGTTATACAAACACAGTTATAACATTTTTTAATTATAAATTACCTTGTATAACGAAGTACGGTGAGAGCAAAGAAAATATCAAGTTTATTTTTGTGAAAATTATTTAAATTAATATTCATACATTTATGGTATATCAAGTCGATTAAACGACAATAAACTTATTACGCCAATTTTTTTAATGATAAATCGAACGAGTGTCTTCCACTCCCAGGCTAAGCATGAAGTAAAATTTCGAGTTTAGAAAAGCCTGAAAATTTGGTTTGGTCGCGTAGCGCGAAGCGCGGAGCGGCCAAACCAAATTTTCAGGCTTTTCTAAACTCGAAATTTTACTTCATGCGCCACCGGTATAAAACACTGATATATTAGGAAGTTTAAAACACACCGCTAAACTTTATATTGAATCAGTGTTTTGTACCGGTGGCGCATGAAGTATAATTTCGAGTGTAGAAAAGCCTGAAAATTTGGTTTGGCCGCTCCGCGCTTCGCGCTACGCGACCAAACCAAATTTTCAGGCTTTTCTAAACTCGAAATTGTACTTCATGCTTAGCCTGGGAGTGGAAAACACTCGCTTAAAGTTTCAAATTGGATTCTTTTAATAAACCGAGCATCGGAAAATGTGCAACGTATGCATATGGATACTTCAAAGAAAAATTCTCGTTATGAAAATGTTCGGTGTTACATAAAACTCTCTGCATATGCATATTAAGTGAGTGAGTGATAACTACTTTTTGATTAGTATTTAGTTTATCAGGATTATTATTGTATTTATATGTACCAAATAAGAAATAACAGCGAATTAGGTCATGTTAAAAAAATATTTTATCAAGTGATTGTGCAAGGAGGACAGAGGACGACGACGATTGTTTCGCTCTTTTTATAAGCTCCTCAGACCGCCACATCCTATGAGAAGATGGATTTGGCGGCCTGAGGAGCTTCTAAAAATAGCGAAACAATCGTCGTCGTCCTCTGTCCTCCTTGCACACTCACTTGATCAAATAATTTTTTCAACATGACCTAATTCGCTGTTATTTCTTATTTGGTACATATAAATACAATAATAATCCTGATAAACTAAATACTAATCAAAAAGTAGTTATCACTCACTCACTTAATATGCATATACAGAGAGTTTTATGTAACACCGAACATTTTTATAACGAGAATTTGGTACATATAAACAAAACAATAATCCTGATAAACTAAATAATAATAAAAAAGTAGTAATCATATTTTTTGATTTAAAATGTGCGTTCGATACCTTATATCACAAGTATTTGCTGTATAACCTAAATCAAAATATAGATATTATTAAACTTAGTTGTCCTCTGCTGTTACCGTACATCTCACATATTGTGAATTATGCACTAACGCTAATGATTTCCCAAGTAATTGGAAAAAAGCTATTATTGTGCCTCTTCCAAAAATCACAAGACCTGAAGAATACAAACATCTAAGACCAATTAGTATTTTGCCGACTTTATCCAAAATCTTAGAAAAAGTCATAGAAATGCAACTCAGGCAATTTATTTTGGACAAACAAATCCTCCCTGATAACCAATCAGGGTTTCGGCCCAATCACAGCTGCACGTCCGCATTATTATTCATAGTTGATGAAATCTTGTCATCAATCGATGATAATAATATATCAGTGTTAAATATTTAATTGATGAGGCGGATACATGATGAATCTCCATAATACTATTTGAAATAAAACAACGCAGTTGGGAGGGTTTCACTTTTATTGTTGAACACTGCAACATGTTTCACAGTGTTCAACAATAAAAGTGAAACCCTCCCAACTGCGTTGTTTTATTTCAAATAATATCAGTGTTGACTTTATTAGATTTTAGTAAAGCGTTCGACACCATTAACCACACTATCCTAATAGCCATTCTCGAAAGCATCGGTCTAGCAAAATCTGCAGTTACCTTCTTTTGTAATTTTCTTGTGAATAGAACTCAAAGCGTAAAAATATTAAACAAAGTATCTCAGTCTCAAATGGTAAAAACTGGTGTCCCACAAGGGTCTATTCTTGGCCCGTTGCATTTTCTGATATATACTTCCAACTTTAGTAATTATGTAAAGACATGTACTATACAAATGTTTGCGGATGATACGCAATTGCTACATTCATTTCCGCCTAATGAATGCGAAACTGCAATACACAGCATTAATAATTTTTTTTTTTGCCCCGTCACCTCCTTCTCGCCACTGTGAGACCGATGTGTAACCCGCACTTGAACAGATCAAAGCTCTTCAAGCCCGAGCGCTCCATCAATCACACTTCCAATATATATTTTTTATCAGTATTATTATTACCACAAAATAAATAACAATTCAATGATGTAGATACTATCTATAAATTAGCAACAAAATACTGTCTTACAATTAATCCCGAAAAATCAGTTGTTGTACTCTTTGGAAATAATAATAAAATCAATCAGGTCAGAGGTCTTGTCAATATTACAATAGATTCTACACTAATACCGTTAGTAGATGAAGCGCGAAATTTAGTATTAATTATTGATAACACCTTTCGATATACTTCACAGATAAACAACTATATTAGAAAAAGCATCAGTAACCTTAAACTGATTTATCCACATAGAACCTACCTCTCCTTAGAAACTAAATCTATGCTTTGTAACTCGCTTGTTCTCTCACATTTTTCTTATTGTAGCGAAATATATGGACCATCCATTACACAGGATGTATTTCGTCGTATTCAGAGAGTTCAAAATAGTTGTCTTCGCTTAATATTTGGTATACGCAAATATGACAGAATCAGTCATAAATTACTGGAAATACAATGGCTTAACATGCACAACAGGCGACAATTAAAGTTTCTTCTCTTGTGTCATAAAATCATCTTGCTGAAGCAACCAACGTATCTCTACAAAAAAGTAAAATTTAGAACTGATGTGCACGCTTTAAATTTAAGAAATAAGGGACTAATCACTCCACGAATTCACAAAACCGCAAATTTCGAAAGATCATTTAGTTACCAAATTTACAAATTGTATAATGAAATTCCTAGAAGCTGCAGGGACTTAAGTATCCCAAAATTTAAAGGATATATATAAGCTTTTACTCGATTCTCAAAGATAAAAACCATTTATTGTTTGCTCCTTATAATGATTTTTGTTCAATATTGTTTATTCTCTTCTCAATTATTTATATGTTATCTAATTCCAATTATATATTACAACTTTTAGTTTTAAGTATAAACTAGGCATTATGTATTAGTTATTTTTCTTTATTTTTAATGCAATGGTCCCAATGGAAGATCAAGGGTAGTTATCTACTTATTTGAATAGGCGCCATTTGATTTCACTAAGTAGACTATAGTTATGTCTTATATGTACTAATTTTGTTTATTTTTGTATTCTTCTACTTATGTGAAATAAAGTTATTATTATTATTATTATTATTATTATTAGAGGCAATACTAACAAATTTATCAAATCGTACCTGACAAACCGTAGTTTTAAAGTAAGAATTGGCAAAGCAGAGTCCAATATTTACAACATAAATAAAAGTGCTTCTCAAAGCAGTGTAATTGGTGTACAATTATATATTTTTTTATTAATAATCTGTCAAATTTCATAACTAAGGGTAAAGTACTAATGTACGCTAATGATACTTGCATAATAGTAGAAAGTTCTGATTATGTATCATTTAATATAAAAATAAGTTCAAAATATAAAAACGAATTAAAATCAATATCGACTCGAAAAAAAAAGTACTATCTCTGATCCGAGTGATCTACGACACATAAGCCTAATTTGTACCCTTTCTAAAGTTATGGAGAAAGCTATTGAACCGCAAATAAAACTTCACTCTTCTGATAACTCCATCCTACCAATGACAAAATCAGGGTTTCGTCAAAACTATAGCTGTGTCATTAGCCTCACAGATATTACTGATAAAATTATCCTTTCTCAAGACAATGGTCTTTTATCACTGCTGATACTATTAGATTTTTCCAAGGCTTTCGATACACTGAACCATAACACATTATTATCTATTTTGTCCTTTATCGGATTTGATCTGATTTCTTGCAATCTGTTTAAAAACTACCTACAAAATCGATCGCAAATGGTGAAATCTAATAATTGTATGTCTGAGGAAGTAGAAGTAAATAGAGGTGTCCCTCAAGGATCAGTTCTGGGCCCTCTTTTGTTTTCTATTTGCACCTCACAAATATTTTCTACGATCTACGATCAAATCGTACCTGACAAACCGTAGTTTTAAAGTAAGAATTGGCAAAGCAGAGTCCAATACAACATAAATAAAAGTGCTTCTCAAAGCAGTGTAATTGGTGTACAATTATATATTTTTTTATTAATAATCTGTCAAGTTTCATTACTAACATAAGGGTAAAGTACTAATGTACGCTAATGATACTTGCATAATAGTAGAAAGTTCTGATTATATATCATTTAATATAAAAATAAGTACAAAATATAAAAACGAATTAAAATCAATATCGACTCGAAAAATAAAGTACTATATCTGATCCGAGTGATCTACGACCCATTAGCCTAATTTGTACCCTTTCTAAAGTTATGGAGAAAGCTATTGAACCGCAAATAAAACGTTACTTGTCTGATAACTCCATCCTACCAATGACACAGTCAGGGTTTCGTCAAAACTATAGCAGTGTCACTAGCCTCACAGATATTACTGATAAAATTATCCTTTCTCAGGACAATGGTCTTTTATCACTGCTGATACTATTAGATTTTTCCAAGGCTTTCGATACACTGAACCATAACATATTATTATCTATTTTGTCCATTATCGGATTTGATCTGATTTCTTGCAATCTGTTTAAAAACTACCTACAAAATCGATCGCAAATGGTGAAATCTAATAATTTTATGTCTGAAGAAGTAGAAGTAAATAGAGGTGTCCCTCAAGGATCAGTTCTGGGCCCTCTTTTATTTTCTATGTACACCTCACAAATATTTTCTAGCCTCAATATAAATAACGTCCATCTCTTTGCTGATATTACCCAACTGCTATACACACTTGCGGAGAAGGGTGTAAATTCTGTATGTAACAAAATTAATCTGGATCTTTCCAATATATCAGCTAAATGCAGAGATCATGCACTAATAATTAATAATTCCAAAACGGAAGCAATACTCTTTGGTCCCAAAAAATACGTGAGAGAGTTCTACCTCAAATATCAATAACGATGAAGAACGATAATGTTGTGATAAAAGCATGTGTAAAAAGCCTAGGGCTTCAAATAGATTCTGATCTTAGATTCTACAACCATATATCCAAGTGCATTAATATAGCATATGCTAATCTTAGACTCATATTTTTAAATCGTCACTGTTTATCTCAGAGGCTGAAGACTATATTGTGTGATTCACTAGTGTTATCGCACTTCAATTACTGCGATGTTGTATTCAGTTTCTGTTTAGACAAAAAGACAATCCATAAAATTTGAATTGATTGAGTTACTTGAAGATAATTATACTTTGATTAAAAAACACTTAGAACCTTTCTTCAATACTTTATTTTGTAACCAAATGTACATTTCGGACACGAAGTGTCCATTATCAATGGTTTGATACTAATAGCGTATTAGTATCAATGGTTTGATACTAATAGTGTATTAGTATCAAACCATTGATAATGGACACTTCGTGTCCGAAATGTACATTTGGTTACAAAATAAAGTATTGAAGAAAGGTTCTAAGTGTTTTTTAATCAAAGAACAATCCATAAAATTCAACTAGTACAAAACTCTTGTTTAAGATTGATTTTCGGCATTCGAAAGTACCAACATATAAGTCACAAACTAAAAGAAATTGAATGGCTTAATATGAGTGATCGGCGTCTGTTGCACTTCGCGGTGTTTTGTCATAAATTAATTCTCTGTAAAACACCTCCTTACCTGTACGAAAAAATCAAGTTTCGTTCTGATGTGCATACTCTAAATTTGCGCTTTAGAGGCTTGCTAACACCGCCTCAATACAAATCAACCTTTGCAGAAAGAGCATTTTCGGTCCAGGTCTCTAAAGTGTATAATAAACTACCTCCTGTGTATAAGGAAAGTAGTGTTATGGTTTTCCGCAAATTGTTTGCTAAGCATCTTCGTGAATCTATCACCAATTACTGACACCCCAGGTTAATATATACTTGCCTATTTTTGATTACTATTTTTCTTGCCCAACCACCACAGTATACATTGTAACGGTTGTATGTGTGTATATGTGTCATGTTGTACTTAAATTTAGTCTTGCATTGGCCTAAAGGCAGAACAGTGCTATTAATCACCAAGAAATTGGAAATAATGGCACTGATTTAGGTCCATTTGACGATATTAGAATGTATTATTGTGTACCTATATAACTTATAATATGTATATTATCGGTCAATAAATGATTTATTATTATTTTTATTATTATTGTTATTATTAACTTTCCACTCGACTCTGTTGTCGGTTATATTATGCTTGGACGGGCGCTGGCCAAGTCCAGACATAGTCTATTTTTGGTTGAGGAAATTTCGTGTTATGTTGCATGTATGTAGTATGATTGCTTTCTGTACTTGTGTGTGAATGTTTTTGGGTAAATGTAATTCGTCTAGGTGTTGAGTGAACGTGTGTGGTGTTATGCCTGTTACCGAGGTTATGAATGGGATTATTTTAACTGTTTTCTGTTTCCATATTCTTTGGATTTCTATTGCTAGCGGTTGGTATTTGTTCTTCTTCTCTGTGTACTTATTTTGGACAGTATGGTCTGCCGGTACTGCTATGTCTATTATATATGTTGCATGTTTGGTTTTGTCTTGAATTGTGATGTCGGGTCTGTTGTGCGTGATACTTTTGCCTGTGTGGATCGTGATGTCCCAATATAATTTATAGTATTTGTTATTATTATTATTATTATTATTATTATTACTTTCTGCAGAAATTTTGTCTCGTTGAAACTTCACCACGAATTCATTGAAACAATTACTTCTTGAGCTAATATAACAATTTCTTGTGTAATTGCAATAATAAGGAAGTTTTTACTGTTTTTTTTATAGAGGAAAAAAAGTGGAAAAAATATGAATAAAATTTAATATTCAGCTCGCGATTTTATCGCAGTCCCCTGATTAAATATTCAATTATGAGCTCGAATTGAAATAAACCGCCGGCGAAAAATTCAATATTCCATCGGGCGGGGACATTTCTTATAAGCCCATTTATTGGATTACACGGCTGTTTTTAAACATTTGTATAAGCTAATTCCAGATACGCGTCTTCCCGTTCGAAATTATTATATTTTTTTAGTAGAAAATTCAGCGCGCTGTGCTACGGGCAGCTCTGATTTAATTATAAGCCAAAGTGGGAAAATAATAACGAAAGTGGGACTATAAATAAAAATAAAATTGATATAAAATTGTATACTCCAAGTTGTTTTGATTTTCATTTTATTTTAATTCGCTTGAAAGGGTCTTTTTAGTAATTGAAATTGCGTTGAATATTTTTACTAAGGTAATTGCGTAAGTCCATTTGGTTAAATTAAAACTTGCTTATTTATGAATTCATTATTCATTCGATTGGAACATTTCTTATAAGCCCATTTATTGGATTACACAGCTGTTTTTAAACATTTGTATAAGCTAATTCCAGATACGCGTCTTCCCGTCCGAAATTATTTTATTTTTTTATTAGAAAATTCAGCGCCCTGCGCTACGGGCAGCTCTGATTTAATTATAAGCCAAAGTGGGAAAATAATAACGAAAGTGGGACTATAAATAAAAATAAAATTGACAAAAAATTGTATACTCTTAAATTCACCCCCCTCTTTAACGCTGTTATTAGAACATTTGCAAATATAAATAATGTTCGTTTGTAGTTTTTTGTTACTAACGGTTTGATAATGATACGTGTAGTATCGAAACTATAGTCACCAAATAAACCAATTGTTATACAAACAAAGTGATAAACAGTGTTTTATTGATGTTTAACAATGTATAACGAAGTAGAAGCCTCTATAGTCAGTGAATTAATACTCGAATTTGTTTTGATTATCATTTTATTTTAACTTGCTTGAAAGGCTCTTTTTAGTAATTGAAATTGCGTTCAATATTTTGTTAAGGTAATTGTGTAAGTCCATTTGGTTAAATTAAAACTTGCTTATTTATGAATTCATTATTCATTCGATTAATTAAATTTCCACGAACATTTTCTAAAAGCTACGAAAACTCTCGCAGGAAAATCAAAGGTGCTTTTAGAATCACGGGGCCTATTGTAATAACATGATATGCCACTGGTTAACAGAACTGAGATATTGGACTTTGAAATTTAGAAAACAATGTAAAATGTATTACTATGATATTAAGAATTAATAGTAAAGTAATTGTTTGGTGCAAACAGGGTTAGGTTAAGTTAGGTTCATATGGCAACAGCCGAGGCTGTTCACTTAGGCCCATAGGGCCCGTTGTGATACCATGAGATACCAAACAGGGTTGCCCGCTTAAAATTCTCCTTATACCGCGCACATCCTTTTGCCTTACCCCTACCTTACACACAATCATAATAGAAACGGTGCGAGCCAGACGTTTTTTTACGGGAAAAGCGCGTGATTTTTAAAATCTCAAGTAAGGCCTCCGGCAACATTGATCGCCCTCCGGGATTTTAGTGGCTTTAGAAGAGAGGAGTTTGGTGAGTCCCTTTTACCTTTTTCCTTTTTTTTCTGAAGAGTGTGGCGGTTAAGTTTAGTCACCCAACAGTAATAAAAGTAAACAATTAGTATTCTGACCCAAGTGCGAACCCTGAGGAACACCAGAAGTGGCGTTTAGGTGTCTTGATGTTATTTGCCTAATTTTAATCACTCGCAACCTATCTGTTAAGTAGCACTATATCCAGCGTAAAATAATATCAGTGATGCCAACATAATGAAGCTTGTTGAGTAATAGCGTATGATCAACACAGTCAAACGCCTTGGAGAAGTCGGTATAGATGGAATTAACTTGAAAACCGCGTTCCAATTATCTAATTATCTAATCTGTTATTGATTTCCAAGCCAAATTTAAATTTTTAATACAAGATATTTTGCTTATTAATATATACAGGGAATTTTTCTTTTCAACACACATATCTTAAATATGAATTTGTGTTCAGTACTCATTCATTCACCGGATAACTATATACGTGTTTTAGGCTTCAACGCCACCATCAGTATAGTCCTTGAAGAATACTGAACATCTATGACCATTTATTATGGCTTGTGCAATTTACATATGTTCGAACGCGTAAACGCCATCTAATACCCATTAGTTTAAGTAGCAAAGTCAATAGCTTGTTTTTTACATAAAACTACTAGCTGTTGTTGTTGTTTCTTTTTTCTATTAAGGGGGTAGTACACTCTGAAATTTTCAAAAAATAGAATTTTTTTTTGGTCTTTAAAAATTCTTTTGAATATCTACTTTATGGTAGACTTAACCGCAAGTCCGCCAAAAACTACGTTACAGAGTTTCAGGCCAATTAGTGGACCCGTGTCACGGCGCTCCGAGCGCACTCAGAGAACCTGTTCGTCATCGGCGAAACGGGCGATGTTTTTAACATTAGAAAAATTAGAATTCTTGATACGTTTCATCCCTTTGGCATACACGCTCAATAGCACACTTAGGCCCAAACAGGGCCCATTGTGATGTCATAAGTGTTACCTTTCCCTCACGAGAACTATTTGAAGCCGATGATGAACTTTGCGAGGTTCCTGGCGTCTACCGACTCATGTTCAGAAAGTTCTTCCATATATGATCGGCTTGGGTAGGAATTTCTTATTCTAGCTAGAGAGGGGCATTGACAGAGGTAGTAAAGAACACGTTCATCTTTCTCTTCGTCAAGGCATCCTCTGCAGTAGTCGCTATGGAGAATACCCAGCCGGGTCCACGGGTCCACTAATTGGCCTGAAAACTCCATAGCGACTACTGCAGAGGATGCCTTGACGAAGAGAAAGATGAACGTATTCTTCCCTACCTCTGTCAATGCTTGCGTTTGGTCAATATCGCTAAAAACTATTCACAGCAGGAAGAAAATTGTGGAAATTGCGGCGAATGTGGCCGCATGCAATTTCAACGACGGCCTTAATGGCCTCTTGCAGATTATGAAGGTGCTCCAGCTCCAAATCGGCCCGACATGCAACAGTTTGTGTGCGAAAGCCGATAAAGAGCGCGTCGAGCGCGCTGAGAAGCGGGTGTCAGAAGCGGTAAAGGAGGCCCGCAGGTCCAACGTGGCCGTGAAAAAGCAGCAGGACGATGCCGATTTGAACATGGAAGGATTATTGTACGGGTCCGGTATAGCTGACTAAAGGTAAGTAGACAAAATCGCTAAAAAAAAAAGTTCTCGAAACTTTAAACGCGATTATCTCGGAAACATCTTGAAACGGTTCATCTGATTTAACAAAACCTTTGTTTATTGAATTGTACACAATATTTTTTATCATAGTACGTAGCCGTTTTTTGATATCGTCAAAAATAGATTTTTGGTGCACGCTTTTATCTAATTTTTTTTGTCCAAAAACGAACATCTTTTTTAACGCGTCGCCATTTTTCTTTTAATCAACATATCTTTAATATCCTATGTATCATGATAGAAAATCTATCTGACAATATCGACAAAAAACGTTTTCTCTTGCAACTCTAACAGGACGACCTGCAGAACTCCCGCCAACTTCACCTGCTGCAGCGGCCACAGGAGTGATTAATTTTTTTCTAAAAAAAAATATTTTTGCGCCGGAAGGTTTAACTATTAAAGCCATCTATTTCATTTATTCAAGGGTTGTTATTTATCCTTGGAAAAAAATTTCGCAAAAATCACCTTTTTTTGCGCTGCTAGAGTTAATATCAATTATAGTTCATAAAAATCAAAATTTCAATTAATTTCTAATGAAATATATTTAGCACGAAACTTCATTGTAGTAAGGGTGAAATAATAATGAAAGCGGCGGCACACAATGCGTGTCCATGATGTTTATAATGATTTATGTTCTCCAGGATGGAAAAGGGGATGAAGAGGGCATGAAGTATTGTTATTTGATTAAAATTGCCCGACATAAGGAGTTTACGCTTCTTCCGCTTTTATTATCTCGCGGAGCAATTTGAAAACGGCACCAGAAATTTCATTACCGCCCTCTCCTTCCCCCCCACTTCATCCCCTCGCAACTTTATATATCTATTTTATTAAAACCCCTCGCTCTTGTTGTTGTAACCTGTGGCCAAATGCGCCTTTTAAGTCCTCCACTTAACTAAAAATTTCCCCCGGAACTTAAATTAAAGAGTTATTCTTTATGTGTGTGTGTTAGCGAGTGCGCGCTCAAGAAAATGGTTCAATTTGGGTTGAAAAGGCCTGGGGGTTTTCACTCGCTGCCGGAATGATAATGTAATAAGCGTAATGCGAATTGCCGCGCCTAATTATTTATCATAATTTTAATCCGGCGCAACTTTTCGAATATCAGCCCCCACTCCCCAATGAGTTATTGAGTTACGAAAACTGTGCTTTTATCTTAATAACTTTTCGGAGCTACCACTCATATTAATTTGTCTAATTTGCTTAATTCGTCTCAACGTTAACTGAACTGCAATTTATTTCATTATTTATGCTCTAGATCAGTTATATAAATTGGAATTGTCATCAATAATATGAACAAGCACTAATACATTTGAAATCAGTCCACTAAACAACAACAACAACAACAAAAATATATATAAGTATTATTTTATGAACGTTTAGTGTTAACATAACATAATAAAATATTATTTAAATATATTTTGTTCAAATTTTATAAAATCTCTATTAATGTTTAATTTAGTGACAAATCGGTAAAATCAAACGAATTAATAGGCTTATCTACTTTTTTACAAACGTTATTAATGTTTACTTTTAGGTATACCTACATATAACGTATATTCAATAAAAAATAACTTCTTGATGTTTTTTTTTTTAATTTAAGTTGGCTACACGCTTTACAAATTGACATATAAAACGTCCGACAAAATATTTATAATATATTAATAATAATAATAATAATATTAATAATATTTATTTGTGTCTTATAACAATACAGTTTTACACACGTCGACAAACAAATACAAAAGAAATAAATTTTAAAGTTGCCAACCTACAATAATTCCAATGGCACTTTAGAGGTTTTTTTCAATGAAACATATGATACCAAAGCAAATTGATTAGACAAACTAAAAATTTGTAAATTTTATTAACAAAATTTGTAAAATCTGTTAACCTGAAATCAAACGTAAGTATATTTTAAACTTTACATGAAATCAGCGTTTTGTACGCGTGGCGCATGAAGTAAAATTTCGAGTTTAGAAAAGCCTAATTTGGCTCGGTCGCTCCGCTTCGCTACGCGCCCGAGCCAAATTTTCAGACTTTTCTAAACTCGAAATTTTTTTTCTTCATGCTTAGTCTGGAGGTGGAAACACTCGTTGAAAGCTTCAAATTGACGCTTTTTAAAAAACGACGGATGTCGGAAAATTTACAGCGTATGCATCGATATTTTTTATATTTCGGGATTAGAGAACAAAAATAAATATTAATCATTGAAAATCGCTTTATTGTTTTTCAAAATATTCCCCATTAAGATCTATATACTTTTGCCTGCGTTTGAACCAATTGTCGAAGCTCTTTTGCCACTCTGATTGAGGTATCTCCAAAACATGCATTCTGAACGCATCAACCGCTTCTTCAGGTGTCGAAAAACGTTGGCCTCTCATTTTATTTTTTACGGATGGGAATAAAAAGAAGTCATTCGGTGCCAAGTCAGGACTATATGGCGGATGACTCATCAAATCGATGTTTTGCGTGCTCAAAAATGCAGTTGTTTGAGCCGATGTGTGAGAGCTCGTATTGTCGTGGTGATGAGTGATCCGTTTTCGGCGGTTGGTTTTCCTGATTTCTTGGATGACAACTGGCAAACAAATGGTTGTGTACCACTCAGAATTGACTGTTCTGCGTTGTTCTAGTGGTACGGTTGCGACATGTCCAGTTTTTCCGAAAAAACAGGCGACCATTTGCTTGGAAGTGCTTCGTGCGCGAACAACTTTTGTTGGATTTGGCTCATCTTGAAACACCCATGCGGTCGACTGCTGTTTACTTTCGGGCTCATACGCGTAAATCCATGATTCATCACCTGTCACGATGTCATAGACGTGTTTCGAAGCACCGCAATCGTATTTTTTGAGCATTTCTTTGCACCAATCGACACGAGCCTTTCTTTGAGCGATTGACAAATTGTGTGGGATCCAACGCGAACAAATTTTTTTGACAGTCAAATGTTCATGGAATATTGAATGTATGCTGGTCCCACTAATGCCTAAGGTTGTCTCAATCTCACGATAGGTCACATGACGATCTTGCAATATTTGATTGCGCACAGCATCAATGGTTTCCGGAACAACAACTGATTTTGGACGACCTCCACGAAATTCGTCTTGAAGTGAACTACGACTTCGGTTAAATTCACCATACCATCGATAAACACTGGTCCTTGATGGAGCTTCATCGCCAAAAATTGAATTAAGTTCATCCATGCACTGTTGTTGAGTTAATCCACGTCGAAAGTTGTAAAAAATAATCGCACGAAAATATTCACGATTTAATTCCATTCTTTGGCCGAAGTAAATCTTTTAAGTTAGTGTAAACGACACAAATAACGCTCATATGTCAAAACGTTCTGAGTACGTATAATCTCAAAAATGTCAAACTTTACGATAGAGCTCTCAGTTGCCAGATTGCAACACTAAGGTTGCCCAATTCCGAAATATAAAAGGCAACCCTCGTATAACGTATATTCAATAAAAAATAACCTCTTGATGTTTTTTTTTTAATTTATGTTGGCTACACGCTTTATAAATTGACAAATAAAACGTCCGACATAATATTTATAATATATTATTTTAAAGTTGCCAACCTACAATAATTTCAATGGCACTGTAGAGGTTTTTTTTTCAATTAAACATATGATACCAAAGCAAATTGATTAGACAAACTAAAAATTTGTAAATTTTATTAACAAAATTTATAAAATCTGTTAAGCTGAAATCAAACGAAAGTATATTTTAAACTTTACATGAAATCAGCGTTTTGTACGCGTGGCGCATGAAGTAAAATTTCGAGTTTAGAAAAGCCTAATTTGGCTCGGTCGCTCCGCTTCGCTACGCGCCCGAGCCAAATTTTCAGGCTTTTCTAAACTCGAAATTTTACTTCATGCTTAGTCTGGGAGTGGAAACACTCGTTGGAAACTTCAAATTGACGCTTTTTATAAAACGACGGATGTCGGAAAATTTACAGCGTGTGCATCGAGATTTTTTTATTGGATAGACACATCACGATTTTTCATTGTAAATTTAAAGACATACGTTGTTTTGTTAATAATGGGTAATTTGAAGCTTCTAACGAGTGTTTCCAATCCCAGGTTAAGCATGAAGTAAAATTTCGAGTTTAGAAAAACCTGAAAATTTGGTTTGGTCGCTCCGCTTCGCGGAGCGACCAAACCAAATTTTCAGGTTTTTCTAAACTCGAAATTTTACTTCATGCGCCACGCGCATTAAACACTGGTTTATAGTAAAGTTCAAAATATACTGTTTACGGTATATGTTAAATTATATTACTGTAACGGTTCAATTTATCATTACGATTTATTTTTTTATATAATCGGTATTACTTACATAAAAATAAAAAGTGAAGTAAGGAATAACAGTCTTTCTATTTGTGATTAATCACTTCACGTAAACTCGAAACAATACAGTTATTACTTACATTTATAACAAATTGGTATCCACTTTTCAATTAATTAATATTATTTGCTAATATTAGTTGGCTGAGTAGATATTTAATTACGTAGGAGATGAATTTGTATTTACCTTAATTGTTAAATTTTATACGCTCTTCTTTTGTTTTAATTTAAATAGCGCTGCGCGCGCGCGTCAAATGATTTTCCTGTTGTCTGAGTTCACTCGGCGCTCGCGCCGGCGAGAAATAATCGTCTTTGGTTTTTTTAATCCCCTTCGGGGTTATTGGATTATCTTTCGCACGGACACGGAGAGGTGTGCTGTGGCTGACGCGTTAGTGAATTTTATTCATCAAATTTCTGGATTTACGTGCACCACTTTGTTCTGCAATTATTTTGGAGATATGTGTATTATTCTGAAGAATTTTGGAGTTAATTGCGGAAACACTCTGAGGAGGATTTGTTTTACTTCTAACCGTTGCCGTGGAAATAATTCGTTATCTATTTTGTGGAGATAAAAACCCTCTGAAAGAGGTTAGGTTTATTTTAATTAATTCATCTTTGATTATCTTTGTGCTTCTGTTGTGTTAGTCTTGTTTATTTGTTCTCACAAACAAAAAGCTTATACGAAATTTCAATATTTTAGGGTTTTTTTATTACGATTTAATAAAGAAAACACTTGGTTAAATTTCACTAATATTTTGTTTTTTTTATTGCAACTAGTTTCGACTTTGAGTCATTCTCAAGGAGTTCTCCTTGAGAATGACTCAAAGTCGAAACTAGTTGAAATAAAAAACCAAAATATTAGTGAAATTTAACCAAGTTTTTTCTTTATTAAATCATAGTTAAATATGTTTCACCACGTGAAAGATGAGAAACTTGTTCAAGATATTTTTTTATTACGTTGGTTTTTTTGTTTGAATTCAAAAACTCTAAAACCTGGGGGTTAGCAGATTTTCATCGTACGCATTTTGAGGTTTCCGGCTTCTGTGGTTATTTTTCTGATTGGTTGGATGCTGAAGTTTTCTAATCGGATTAAGGAAAATACTTCACTCGGGGGTTCCGTTCGGAATTAGCGCAGAGGACTGATTACGGGACAGGATTCAAGATAAGTTTTATGCGTTTATTATTTTTTTTAAACGTGATTTATTTTAATGAAAATAAAGTTAAATACATTAAGCAGTTATTCTTTTGTAAATTCAATAAGTTAGATTGCTGATATAAGCGCATCCATTAATAGGTTTTTTTCTTTGTTCAATTCGGCAGTGACTTAATTCAATAATTAATTAAAAGAATTTAAATTCATAATTTATGATTAAAAAAAAACGAAGTTATAAATAATATTTTGATTTTCTTATTCTAAGTGTGAATTATTGATTACATTTTTTGTGAACCATGAATGATCATTTTTGGGGGGGAAATATAGTTATTTACTGTTGGAACAAATTTAAGCGATTTAATTATTAATCAAATTAATTTTCATATTCCTTTTTTTAGATATATACATATTTACTGTTATTTATTATTATTATTTTGATATACATATATACATAAATATTTTATTAAATAAATATTTATTTGGGGTTTAATTCTGGTTTTTGTTTATTTGACACACCTTTGATTATTGTTATGTTTGTTTGAATTACTTAATGATAATTGGTCCAACGTCAGTAAAATAATTTGTAACCGGTTATTTTATGTATTTAGGAGCCAGGGTGTAAATTGTTACTGGCGCCCTTAATAAGTAAATTATCTTAGAATATACCTAGGACCAAACTCTTCGACAGTGAGTTAGCTTGGTTCCTATTTATGCCAACTTATTGTGGACCACTTATTTGTGAAGTTTTTAATTTATAATAAGCTGTGGCATTACAAATATTTATATAGAATATGTCAAAGTATAATTCAAAGAAAAAAATCACTGTATGCACATATAATTGTAAGAAGAAATGCCCTAACTGCAAAAATTCAATTAGCAAACAAACTCATTTATAAGTTAATCCATTGATAATGGTCAGTTTGTGTCCGAAATGTACATTTGGTAATTCAAATAAAAGTGTGAAGAAAGGTTATTAGTGCTTTATTCGTCAAATTCATCTGTACATTATTTTTGATAATGGCAGTAAACCGAAATTAGTAGAAAAATAAAATACATACAAAATCAAGGGAATTTAATTCACAAAACCAATATAAACGATAACATCCTTGTGTATAGAATCCCTGGTCACACAGAAACACCCATACTTTGTCGCCTAAGTAAAATGCATCAAAAATATTATAAGTGGAATAGTTTTCGCAATCAGTAGAGAAACAATGGGTCCTCTCATCAAAATATTCAACAATCAACATGTTTGGATTTGTCAAAAATATTATAAGTGGAATAGTTTTCGCAATCAATATAGAAACAAAGGGTCCTCTCATCAAAATATTCAACATTCAACATGTTTGGATTTGTTTGTGATGAAAGTTAGTATCTAATGAAAGGTACTGCGGTCGGTCTATTTCATACGATTGCAAAAATCCCGAATACGTTCACGATTAACAATCCGGTCATCAGAGAATTCTCCAATAATTGGCAGTAAACTCTTAACTGTTGTCTCTGATAAACGGGCCCATTGTCGTATTTTGCTAATTGCAAAATAACTACATTCCACTTGTAAATAAAACACTTTTTACTTTGTTTAACCACTGAATATTACATTTAATTGTGTGACTAGTTTCGACTATCTAGCAGTCATTCTCAAACTAAAGTTAGTTTGAGAATGACTGCTAGATAGTCGAAACTAGTCACACAATTAAATGTAAGATTCAGTGGTTAAACAAAGTAAAAAGTGTTTTATTTACAAGTGTATTTAAGATGTACCACAAAGTGAACGCCTACAACACCAAACAATTAACTACATTTCGACTACAAGTAGACAATCATTGTTATCTATAAAAAAACGATATTATTCTAAAAATATGCAAGTTTATGCAACTTGACGTTTTTATTACCTCTTTTTTTAGTTCGTGCGCTAACTAATATGGATAATAAAAACGATATTCATAGTGTAATAATCTGCGGGGCATGTTTTACAACGTTTTTATTACTGGAGATAGTGAAGAACCGGCATGCGTCCCCATTTCTATGTTAAAGCGTTTCCAATGGGATGTATCTGAAGGGGAAACATCAGAAACGACGGCGCCTCTTTTCTCCCCTTCTCCCTTGATGACCTCATTTCGGACACTGATAAAAAGAAAATAACGCAAAATTTTGCGAAATCAACAAAAATGATGAAAACAATGGTTGATCAAAATGATTTATTAATTATACACACATACAGTAACTATTAAATCTTTTTCATTAACAATCGTACTTAACCGCTTTTATTGATTTTACAAAACTATGTGTTATTTTGTTATTATTAGTGTGCAAAATGAGATCATTAACCCATTAACGGCCGAGCGTTATAGAGATAATTCTAAAAGTTGATTTTAGGTAAAATTCTGCACTTCTTTTTATGATATCTATGAATGACTTATTGTATTAAATACTGTGAATTTTCTTTTAAATACACATAGTGTATATGCTGTAAAATTTCAGATATTCGTCGATTTCATATAAAAACGTGCAGTATGAAGTTTAGAACGAGTGATTCCACTCCCAGACTAAGCATGAAGTAAAATTTCGAGTTTAGAAAAGCCTGAAAATTTGGTTTGGTCGCTCCGCGTAGCGGAGCGGTCAAACCAAATTTTCAGGCTTTTCTAAACTCGAAATTTTACTTCATGCGTCACGCGCATAAAACGCTGAAATATTGTGAAGTTAGAAATACATTCACATTTTTTTTATTTAATTAGTAATAATCGAAATATTTAAATAACAAAATATTTACATTTTTTTCATACATATTAAAGTCAATTCTAATAATATAATATATCAAATTAATTTATTTAGTAATTTAATAACCAAAAATTATTAATGTTGCGTGTATGCCTCAATGGCGCTTAATGGGTTAAGGGAGAAAATAATAAACTTAAAGTTATGTTAAAATTCATTTACCATTCTAGTTGAAATTCATATAATTCTTTGTGAATTATGATGTATAATAAAGTAGAAGCCTCCACCGTTAACAGTTTCATATAATTCTGTTAACTTTATACAACCATCTTAATTCAGAAATTAAACACGTTTTAAATTTTTTAGTATTACTGAGACAAACAAAACGTTAAAACGTGTTTTATTTGTCTTATAATTTTGTATAAGTATAATTATATGTAATTACCAATACGTGGTTGTCGAATACTTAGAAACATTAAAAGTACGATTCTTTACGCAATTTACAATAAATTTACGTTGAATAGAGAAATAAGAGTGACAAGATGAATAATAATAATAACACACTTTGTATCATATTATAATTAATCATGTCAACTAACTACTACATGCACTATTACCGCTCATTAATAGTGTTGAACATTTATTTGTTAAAATTAATGATAAAATATTGTTGGGTGTTCTTATATTCCACCATCCTCTCCATTATTTGTTTATGAACAGCATGCTGTTGCTTTTGAACATATTTGTTCTGATAATCCCAGTTTGGATTATATTTTTTGCGGTGATTATAACCTACCAACTGCTTCCTGGGATATCGCAGCTAATAACATATTATCTGATTTTAACACTTCTCAATTCGCCCGTGCTCTGTGTGATTGCTTTAATTTTAATAATTTACGTCAAAAAAATCATTTACCTAACGATCACGGCGTACTTCTTGACTTAATATTTTCAAACCTAATTAGCTTTAATATTAGAAAATCTAGTGATCCGCTGTTCAACAATAATTATCATCACATTTCCTATGACATTTCTGTACCGTTATGCGAATCTCTTGATTTTCTTAACACTAATTTTAGTTATTACGATTTCAAATCAGCCGACTATATTGCTATCAACGATTATCTTTGTAATGTAGATTGGAATCGATTATTTATTGAACCCAACATTAATTCGAACATTGATGGTTTTTATAATATTATTAATTCTGCCATTTCTTTGTATGTTCCGAAAAAGTATTATAACTAATTTATACCTCAGGGAAGGCCTAGAAATAAATAGGGCAATAAAAGACGGAAAACACCTCGTCAACGACAATGACGAGATTTGGAATTCCCCAATCTTAAAATCCCTTATTACCTGACTATATATAAGCTTGTCGGTATCTTTTGTAATTCACTCCTGATAATGCTGTAAAACGCGAAACTAGTCGAGTAAATAGTAAAGTAAAAAATTGTGAAACAAACCAAGTGTAATTTAATTTAAACCTTCATTATCAATATTAAAAATGTTTCACCAAGTGATAAGTGAGAAAATTATTCAAGAAATATTATAACTCGTCAAAATATCCTAAATGGTTTAATTATGAACTAATACAATTAATTAAATCCAAAAAAAGCTCATATCGCTTTTAAAATTAGTGGTAGTTTTACAGACTATAAAACATTTAAAAACATCAGATTTTGTCGCAGTTTAAGTGAAGCACTCTATCAATCGGATATAAGTAAATCTGAATGTAATATTAAACTTAATTCCAAATTGTTTTAATCGTTTGTTAATGAAAGTAAAAACATAAAAGGCTTTCCATGAAAAATTTTCTTCAATGACAAGCAATGCAACTCAGGAAGCTTCTGTGTTGATTTATTTGCCGAGTTCTTTAGTAGCGTTTATACCGAGGACATTATGATTGCTCCAATATTCGACTACGACAATAAAATTTCCTGTTCCATGTTTAATGTAAAAACCTCTGACATTTTTAGTTCAATAAATGATTTAAAAGATTCGTTGAACAATGGACCAGATGGTTTACCGCCGTATTTTTTAAAAAGATGTATATACTCTCTTGCCACTCCGATTGAATCACTGTTTAATAAATCTATCAAGTCTGCTGTATTTCCAAATCATTGGAAATATTCATATATAAATCCAATCTTTAAAGATGGCAAGAGAGATGATATACAAAATTATAGGGGTATTTCTATTCAGTCAACAATCCCTAAAATACTTGACAAATTAATATCTGACCAACTTATGTGGTACTGGAAAAATATCATTTGTGACGAGCAGCATGGATTCTTTAAAGGCAGGTCTACGATGTCTAACGTATTATCTTACCAGATGTATTTGTTAAGGGCTTTTGGAAAAGTTAGTTCAGTTTATACTGATTTTTCCAAAGTTTTCGACCGTGCTAGCTATTCTATTCTCTTAAATAAACTTGTGGGCCTTGGTTCCGGTGAAAATATTGTAAAGTGGTTCGATAGTTACCTACGTGAGCGTAAACAGTTCGTTATAATCGACAACTTTATTTCCAGTGCGATCAGTGTTACGTCTGGTGTACCACAGGGGTTGCATTGTGGCCCTATTCTTTTCTTACTTTTTATTAACGACATTGGCAGTGTTATTAAAGAAAGTAAATTCTTGATGTTTGCTGATGATCTAAAACTATATAGAAAAATCGAACAATTCAGTGATCATAATATTTTACAATTAGACTTAAATAATTTATCAAATTGGTGTTCAAGAAATCATCTTCATCTTAATTTAAAAAAGTGTATATCTATTTCTTTTAGTCGTCGTAAATGTATTAAATTTGAATATTCAATTAACAATTGTAGATTACCCGGGGTTGATACGGCACGCGATTTAGGTGTAGTTTTTGACAGTCACTTGACCTTTGTTCCCCATTTTATAAATGTTACCAGTAAAGCATATTGTACGCTAGGATTTATTAACAGATTTTCCAAACAGTTCTCTTTGGATACGTTTAGGACTCTGTATGTTAGTTTGGTAAGACCGCAGTTAGAATACTGTTTGGTTATCTGGTCTCCTAATTACAAAAACCATATTGAGTCAATTGAGAAAGTTCAAAATAAATTTCTATTGGTGGTTTTATTTAGAATGGGCATTGGTCGGGCGCAGTACAGTCGGTCGCATATCCTGACTACAATAAACTTAAAATCCCTACAATACCGAAGGGTAACACTGGATACGTGTTATGGATTTAAGCTGATAAATGGACTTGTGAATTCCAGTCATTTATTTTCTTTATTGAATTTTAATTTCTTTTTAAATACAACTGTTCGTAACAGGCCATTGTTCAGGTTAAACTTCCACCACGCAAATTACACTGGTCTGCAAAAAAAATTTTTTTTCGAGCCCTGACACCATTCCTGCTGATTCTTATGTAAAATGACCTCCCGAATCCAAATATGTATAAAATAAGTGAAAAAACTGCGAAAAAACGGAAAAAACGGATCATTTTGAAGGATTTTTTTACCAAAATCTACCTCCTTGCTACAAATGTTCATGATTTGGAACTTTTCACCTCTCTAGCCCCTCAGAAGAAACGTAAAGGCTAAAATAATCCTTTTCATCCCTCCAAATTATCTAAAAGTGATAAAAATAGGTTGGGGGGGGGCTCCCCCGAAAACGGTGGGTGATGGGGGAAAACGGGGGTCATATTCGGATTCAGGAGGTCATTTTACATAAGAATCAGCAGGAATGGTGTCAGGGCCGATTTTCATGCCGACCAGTGCTATGGCAGTCATAGTCCGGTTTCACGCATAATGCGGTATTTCAACATACTGATGTTAAATCCAAATTTTATGAAATTTTTAAACTCATATGATGTGATTAAACGCCACTTATCTTTCATTGATTTGGTTGTTATTATAAATTTCTAACATTTCTGTTTAATTTAATTTATTAAGTGTTGAACGCGATATTTATATATTGTTTTTTATATGTACCTATTTATTGTAATGCTGTAAATGGGAGAACTCCGTAAATAAATAAATAAACTATGAATACATCTATTAACCACTAGTTCAGTTTTTTAGGGGAAATGGAGGATTCAGCGAAGAAAAGATCTGCAAACTTTTCAACAACTTAAAAAATATAATCATGTGTAAAATTCGTCTTGAAAAATATCATCCGTGTCAAAATTTAATTCCACACGGTTCATTTTTAATATGCTAGGTGTTTTTTTTTTTTTTTTTATAGAAAACAACTTATTGTGCATACACAAGGGATCACTGACGGAACGAATTAAAACATTTGACGTAAAATATCTATTTCGAACTAAAATGCTTTGCCTTTTCATGTCATAATATACCAACAAAAATTAATAAGTAAGATATGATAACAAGAATATTAATAATCACTGAAGGCCGCAGCCAGAAAAAAAAATCGTAGGGATTTATAATGCTTATATGTTTGACTCCTACCCATAATATTATATTATGTTAATAAATAAATAATTTTGTCCACAAAATTGAAAAATAAGAAATTTAATAAAAATAAAACAATAAACCATTTGATAAATTTAAAATTAGATGCAGGTGTTTGCAGCTCAATAATCCCACTCCGTCCATTTTTGCAACTCGAGTCCCGCAATAAAAATTAGGACCGGGCTTTAGTATTTTCCTCTGTATTCTCTTATTTTATTTAACGACACCCCCGAGAGCACGAGCTGCTTCACTTAGTTCTCTTCCCCGATGTGTGTGTGCTCGCATGTGTCGAGGTGTACGTGTTAACAGCTGCCCGTGTCGTTCTTTTAAAGTTTACGTTCGGTTGGAACGGCGCCCTTCCGCCGTCCCTTCGCCCATCGATCCTTACCAAGTCAAGTATCAAATTAAAAACTTTCCCGGGCACAAAAAGTAATAAAACAGATTACCACAGTTAATCCCAATGTGGGGAGATGGTATCGTAACACAAACTCAATCTACGAATATCGAACCAATATGGGAGAAAGACCTCCAGAGGCCATCAGCTTAAACTACTGTATTTTCAAAGAGGATGCTTTTTTTTATTACTACACAAAAGGAACAAAAATAATTAAAGACTGGTATTAATATTATACAACGTTTGCTAGTTAACTGAAAAAAATATACGAGCCTGCCAAGTAACGTTTTTATATTATTCTAATAAGTAAAAATGTTTGATATAGAAATGTAACGTGTTTTTATGAAACATTCAGTAATGTTACAATATTTAAAGCGTGCCATATGCAAAAGGTCGTAAGTACCAATTGACATATTTTGCAGGAGAAACATAAAACGTGAATGAAAGGACTATGGCACTTAAAAAGTTTTTCTATTGCTTTTCTCTATATATCAAAAATTTTTCTCTATTTGTCAATGCTTTTCTTGTTTGTCAAATCATTTTCGTTTTGTATCAAGTAGTTTCTTTATATGTCAAATATCATTCGTTATTTGTCAGTTGTAATTCGTGTTTGCTAGCATTTGCTTTCATAATTACAAGTTTCATGGCAAAGCAGCCAAAGCGTAGAAAAAATAATAAAATCCCAAACGAAGTACGGCCGCTTATAGTAAGGGCGATGAATTCTGGTTCGTCGAGTATTCAGGTATCAAAACAATTTGGAATACTTCCGGATACTGTATGAAAAATACATAAAAAATACACGGCCACATGTGTAATAGAAAAAAGGCAGGCAGGTCATTCAAATAAAATTTTAGCAAATGTGCAAAAAGAAGAAATTTGTGACTGGGTGGATGATGATTGCACTTTAACCCTTGCAGCTCTTAAAAATAAATGCTTAGAGACATGGCCTGGATTGTAAATATCAATCTCAACAATTAACAGAGCGCTGAAGGACTTCCATTATTCATTCAAGATTGTTACAAATGTTCCAGCTCGCAGAAACTCACCCGAAATAATTCAACAGAGGTTCCAATATGCAATTCATTATAATCGAATAATGAATGAACGAAACAAAATTTTGTTTATTGATGAGTTTGGAGTTCAAGTAACATCTCGTACTTCTCATGGTAGATCCCCCAAAAATTTGCCTGCACATTTACATAAGGCCCAAATAAGAAGTAGGAATTATTCAATTGCTGCCGCTATGTCAAGCAATTCTTTATATCTATTCCAAATTCAAGATAGGCCATATAATGTCGAACACTTTGAAGAATTTATCGTTACCCTAATAAATCATTTGAGTAGCGATGGAATTGAAGGAAAATATTTTATTATGGATAATGTACCATTCCATAGAAATTTAGATATTAGAAACTTAGTTCAACGACACGGCCACAACTTGATCTTTCTTCCACCATATAGCCCATTTTTAAACCCAGTTGAGGACCTATTTTTTGCATGGAATAATGGAATAAAACGAGCAGAAGCAACTAATGCCGATGAATTATACGAGATAATTCATGCATCATCAGAAAATATATTGGAAACGCATTGTCTTCATTATGTTCAACATAGGAGGAAAATACTAAAGCCCGGTCCTAATTTTTATTGCGGGACTCGAGTTGCAAAAATGGATGGAGTGGGATTATTGAGCTGCAAACACCTGCATCCTACGTGATTGTTTAGAAAGAAAAGAAATTCTTTCCTAAAGTGATAATTACATATTTTGTTGTTATGTATAAAAGTTTTTATTTCTCGTGTTTGTTCAAAAGATTGTCAATGTTATTATTTCCAATAAAGTTTGAGTAAGAATTACATATTACGCATATTATTGTAGTTTAAGAATTACAATTGAGAAATAACGAAACAATTTTGACACTTCAAGAATTTATTTGACATAAAACGAAAAGCTTTTGACAAACAAGAAAAACACATTTGATATAAAAGGTATAGCAAAAGATAAACCCTGTATGACGTTTTGATAATTGAGTCCTTATTTCTGCCACTTGTAGTAGCACTATCACCCCGGTATTTATTGTACAAGTAAAGCATGACATTAAAAACATATTCCGCATTCATTTGACGGAAACACATTACTTGGCAGGCTAATAGATAAACATAATACTTGATTAACCCATCCACGGCCGAGCAATTATAAAGTTAACTTTAAAAATAATATTACGGTATGAGTTACGTGAAGATGATATTAAATTAAATAAAATTATTAAATAAAACTAGTAATCCTTTTTCTATACTGGTTTATTTGTAACACTAAATGTACATTTCGTTCACCAAGTGAACATTTTCAGTTTGGTATAGCTATTGAAAATGTTCACTTGGTGAACGAAATGTACATTTAGTGTTACAAATAAACCAGTATAGAAAATGGATTACAAGTTTTATTTAATTTAACTTTAAAAGTATATTTTAGGTAAAATTCTACACTTATCTTTTCGATTTCTACAAATGACTTATTGTATTACATACTGTAAATTTTTCTTTTAAACATACATAATGTATACGATGTGAATGTAAGGCATTCTTTGATTTTGTATAAAAACGTGCAATATGAAGTTTAGAACGAGCATTTCCACTCCCAGACTAAGCATGAAGTAAAATTTCGAGTTTAGAAAATCCCCGCGTAGAAAATTTGTCGAGGGTCGCGCCAGCGACCCGAGACAAATTTTCACGGGGCTTTTCTAAACTCGAAATTTTACTTCATGCGCCACGCGTATAAAACACTGATTTAAAGTGAAGTTAAAAATGCACTGAATACCAACCCAACTTCGATATTTTTTCAAAATTGGATGTTTTCTTTCTTATCGATGCTGTAAACCTCCAGATATTTGTTGTTTTCTTGTAAAAAAAGTTTGATTCCCTGTAGTCTTTCGGTCTCCAAAGAATTTGATTGGTCCTTCGAGCTGTAGCCTTTGAAAAATGGTAGTAAACTTAGTAATCTAGAGGGATCCTTCAATTTAAAACTTTTAAGAACGAGTGTTATCCACTCCCACACTAAGCATGAAGTAAAATTTCGAGTTTAGAAAAGCCCCGTGTAGAAAATTTGTCGAGGGTCGCGCCAGCGACCCGAGACAAATTTTCACGGGGCTTTTCTAAACTCGAAATTTCACTTCATGCGCCACGCGTATAAAACACTGATTTAAAGTGACGTTAAAAATGCAAAGAAAACCAACCCAACTAAGATATTTTTTCAAAATTGGATGTTTTCTTTCTTATCGATGCTGTAAACCTCCAGATATTTGTTGTTTTCTTGTAAAAAACTTCAATTCCCTGTAGTCCTTCGGTCTCCGAAGAATATGATTGGTCCTTCGAGCTGTAGCCTTTGAAAGATGGTAGTAAACTTAAGAATCTAGAGGGATCCTTCAATTTAAAACTTATAAGAACGAATGTTATCCACTCCCAGACTAAGTATGAAGTAAAATTTCGAGTTTAGAAAAGCCCCGCGTAGAAAATTTGTCGAGGGTCGCGCCAGCGACCCGAGACAAATTTTCACGGGGCTTTTCTAAACTCGAAATTTTACTTCATGCGCCACGCGTATAAAACACTAATTTAAAATAAAGGTAAAAATGCACTGAAAACCAACCCAACTTTGAAATTTTTTCAAAATTTGATGTTTTCTTTCCTATCGATGCTGTAAACCTCCAGATATTTGTTGTTATCTTATAAAAAAACTTCGATTCCCTGTAGTCCTTCGGTCTCCGAAGAATATGATTGGTCCTTCGAGCTGTAGCCTTTGAAAAATGGTAGTAAACTTAGTAATCTAGAGGGATCCTTCAATTTAAAACTTCTAAGAACGAGTGTTATCCACTCCCAGACTAAGCATGAAGTAAAATTTCGAGTTTAGAAAAGCCCCGCGTAGAAAATTTGTCGAGGGTCGTGCCAGCGACCCGAGATAAATTTTCCCGGGGCTTTTCTAAACTCGAAATTTTACTTTATGCGCCACGCGTATAAAACACTAAAATATTGTGAAGTTAGAAATACACTGAAAACATTTTTTTTTAATAAGTAATAATCGATTTATTTAAATAACAAAATATTTACGTTATTCTTCATCCATTTTAAAGTCAAGTCAATATATTATATTAAATTAGCTTATTTAGTAAGCTAATTTACATTAAATTAATAATATCTTTAATTAATTTCTCACTTAACCCGTGGTGAAACATTTTTTATTCTAATACTGGATGATTTATATATAATTTATATATATCAATGGCGCCTAATGGGTTAAGTTATCATTGTTTTTTATTTCAGTGAACTATATTTTAAACAAAGTCTTCATTATTAATAAATAGTAAAGTTTGCCTTAAGCAAAATTCTTGCAAAGGATGAAATATTGTGGATTTTAAGTTGATAGTTACACTACTTAGTAATGAAGCAAGGGTGAATAATTCATGAGAATCTCGGTAGATACGCTTTATTAAGTGCTGTTCAACTTAAAATTACCTCCAGCCAGAGTAATTAAAGTTTAAACTCAACGCCCTGAAAGCGCAAGTTTACTAAACAACAATCGCGCTTTATCAACTAGCATTTTTATTTTGATTTTGATTTTTCGCGTATCCGAATAAGAAATGAGATGAGCATCTCTGTAGGATGCGGTAAATAAAGTTCGGCGACGCAACGGCTCCAGGGACAGGAAGCCGTCTATTCAGATAAACGCAGAAAAAAATATATATCGAGAGGTATATTTTATTTTACAAGGGGCCGCTTTCCCGGTAAATACCAAGCGACAGTCGTTCCGGTTCGGAATCGAATATAATAAATATTTCGTCGGTGCAAGTGAAGTTTAATAAATAGAGAGGGCTTCGCCGCGCTTAATCCGTAGGCGGTCACTAAAAACCCCCATAAATTCTGTTAGCTTGGATAAGTGGGTTAGCCGGATGGCACGGAAAACCGGGGGGCCCGGGACTGTGTTCACCTTTGTAATATTATAAGCTTAATACTGGCATAATTCCATTCGGGCTTAAGTTCTTCGGTGCGTTTCGGTATTATCTTAACCTTAACTTCACCTCTTCAAAATATATCGCATTAAGCATCACTGACATTAATAAAACACAAATAGACTATAAAAAAAAAAACGACGCCCGTCTACCAAAAGTGAATCGGACAAGTTGTGTTGCTTTTGGTGGAAGCGCCGGGCTTAAAAGACGCGACAATCGCCTCCATTCATTAAAAAGTTATTTTACAACTTAATCTACTGCATTTCTAAAGGAATATAAACAAAAAATTGCAAGGTTGAAGCCCTTAAAAGTAGCCTATTTTATATAAAACAATTTACAACTTAATCCACTACATTTCCAAAAGAATATAAACAAATAAGTGCAAGATTAGAGTCCTTAGAAGTAGCCTATTTTATATAAAATATTTTACAACTTAATCTACTGCACTTCTAATAGAATTTAAACAAAAAAATGCAAGGTTAAAGCCCTTCAAAGTAGCCTATTTTATATAAAACAATTTACAACTTAATCCACTGCATTTCTAAAAGAATATAAACAAATAAGTGCAAGATTCGAGCCCTTAAAAGTATCCTATTTTATATAAAATATTTTACAACTCAATCTACTGCACTTCTAAAAGAATTAAAACAAAAAATTGCAAGGTTAAAGCCCTTAAAAGTAGCCTATTTTATATAAAACAATTTACAACTTAATCCACTGCATTTCTCAAAGAATATAAACAAATAAGTGCAAGATTAGAGCCCTCAAAAGTGTCCTATTTTATATAAAATATTTTACAACTTAATCTACTGCACTTCTAAAAGAATATAAACAAAAAAGTGCAAGGTTAAAGCCCTTAAAAGTAGCCTATTTTATATAAAACAATTTACAACTTAATCCACTGCATTTCTAAAAGAATATAAACAAATAAGTGCAAGATTAGAGCCATTAAAAGAAGTCTATTTTATATGAAATGTTTTACAACTTAATCTACTGCATTTCTAAAATAATATAAACAAATCAGTGCAAGAGTAGAGCCCTTAAAAGTAGCCTATTTTATATAAAATATTTTACAACTTAATCTACTGCATTTCTAAAAGAATATAAACAATAAATTGCAAGGTTTAAGCCCTTAAATGTAGCCTATTTTATATAAAACAATTTATAACTTAATCTACTGCATTTCTAGAAGAATATAATCAAATAAGTGCAAGAATAGAGCCCTTAAAAGTAGCCTATTTTATATAAAACTTTTTAGAACTTAATCTACTGCATTTCTAAAAGAATATAAACAAAAAAGTGCAAGGTTAAAGCCCTTAAAAGTAGCCTATTTTATATAAAACAATTTATAACTTAATCTACTGCATTTCTGAAAGAATATGAACAAATAAGTTCAAGATTAGAGCCCTTAAATGTAGTCTATTTTATATAAAACAAAATACAACTTAATCTACTGCATTTCTAAAAGAATATAAACAAATAAGTCCAAGATTAGAGCCCTTAAAAGTAGCCTATTTTATATAAAATATTTTACAACGTAATTTACTGCATTTCTAAAAGAATATAAACAAAAAAGTTTAATATATCGTTAACTTGTTTCTCATTGATCACTTGGTAAAACATTTCTATTAATATATAGGTATTTTATTGAAATTCACCTGGTTTGTTTGTAAAACAAACCAAGTGAATTTCAATCAAATACCTATATATTAAAAAAGTTCAAGATTAAAGCCCTTAAAAGTAGCCTATTTTGTATAAAATACGAAATTTTTAACAAGGACGTTGAAACACATCTCTACCTAAGAAAAATGTAATTTTGTACCACTCCTAATATATAAAATTACGAAAATGTTATTCGTGAAAATGCAAACAATGTCTTAATTAATAAGACAACTCAAGACGATAAATATTCATTGAAACAACTACATCCCGTGCAAATACACCTCCGGATATTGAATTATACAATGAAATATTTAAAATCGTATTTCATTTGGTTTCTTACAACGCTTTATTAAAGTATATGTAACGTTTAGGTGAAATTCTCTTCAAACCAACTAACAAATACAAATTAAAAATGTTTGTTTGAATTGTACCACTCAAATAATTTTATACAAAAAAAATTTCAAGCTACTAAAACGTTCTCATTCTATGCTTATTTTTGAAAGTTTGTTCTAGAATACTGCTTTTACTACTAATTTGTTCTAGGATACACCTTTCTGACTTGTTCTGTTTTTTGTATTCCTTTTATAAGTAAATAAATAAACAAAACTTTTACCTACTTCAACGGATTTTCTGTAATCCACAATTTTTCGTTTAGTGTCTAGAGTCTAGAGCAGGGGTTCTCAACCTGCGGGCACGCCACATTAGGGGGGCGCGGCAAGATGTCAGAGGGGGTGCAACAGATTTCCTAAAGAGTAAGTGCAGTGAAATAAGGCTATAATGGTGTTTCAATCTAACTAAAAATCCAAAATTTAACCAAGGAGGGGGGCGTGGAGTTATGAAAGGGGGGTGCGACCTGTAAAAGGTTAAGAACCCCTGGTCAAGAGTCATGGCGAACTTTTTTTCCGTGCGGGTCTAAATTATATTAATTTTAATGTAGTTGTATGAGTTACTTGAAGGTGTTAAGTCACTTAATTAAACACAGTTAAATTCCTTTCTTCACTTTTAGCTATTGATAATGGGTACTTAGTACCCGAGATGTACATCTAGCAAGAAAAATAAAAGTGAAGAAAGGAATATAACTGTGTTTAATTAAGTATATTAATTTTATTTTCAAATTTGGCTGTGAGTCATTCGTGTAAAATTTGATCATTCGTGGCTCATGAAATAATATCTCGAGTTTAGAACAGCCTAAAAATTCGATCAATTTTCAGGCTTTCCAAAAAAATTCTGTAAATGAATTATCTAAAATATTAAAATTTAGAATGTACCAATTCCAGTAAAATATTACGACAACTTTCTCTCCACATTAACACATTTATCTCAAAACTCTAACCACATGACACGGGGATAAACACGTCTGTCCAACGGTTATCAAAATACCACTTTTGACAAACAATAAAGTCAGTTAGCGACCCCGGTGCTCTAATTACTTCCCGGGACGCACATTTTATATTCTAATTGCTCTCTTATCACTCCATTTAATTTAGGCGTGTTCAACATCTAATTACACGTGACTTCCGCACCTGAACTTCACCCAGAACACACAATTCCACGCCCTTTCGTACTATATATGTATATAATATATAATACAGGACGATCCGTCGCTTACTAATACGTTAATTAATATTTTGAAATGGGATTTACATATATTATCATACATATGAATAATTAATCACACATTAGTCTTTTCATTTAATTAAAAGCACAAATATATTAAATAATTATTGTATGTAATTACTAATAAAAGTAATAATAAATGTCAATTATTTTAAATAGTACATAAAGAAAAAAACAAAATAGGTATTCTTTACATAGTATTACAATTTAAAACCATTTTTGCACGGTTATATCTCTATTAATAAAAAAGAAATAATGTTTAATCTGTATAATTTAGTTCTAAGTTTTATTTTTCTATACTGTGAGTTTTATATTATTTATTTATATTGATTTTTATCTATACAAATATTTTAATCTGCTCACCTAGTTATAAGTCTTATTCCCATATTATTACACATAAGAAACGAATTAAAATTGATATCGACTTTCTGCAAAAGTTTTGTCCTACGCGACCAAACCAAATTTTCAGGCTTTTCTATACTCGAAATTTTACTTTATGCTTAATCTAGGATTGGAAACACTCGTTAGAGGCTTCAAACTAAAAGTTTTTAATGAAGATGTAAATTTTCAGACATCTGTTGTTTGAAAATTCTAATCGAAAAATCGTGAAAGTTTAAGAACATTTATTAGCTCATCAACATTGATGTTTGAGCGCTCGTACTAAGCGCAATGTTACCTTTACAACATTTTTTTGCAACTTAAACGAAAGCTTATTTCATCCTTAATTGCCTGGTTTTCCAAATTTATTAATTTTGTATGGACTTTTTAACAATTAACCAGTTTAATTACAATAAATGAAAAATCGAGGTTGTCGATTTTTCGTATAAAACACTAATTAAAAATAAAATGTATTAAACAAATAAAATATGTTTTAAAGGAATAAATTCGAAATTAAACAGGCTTTAAATTTATATTAATTACCAAATTCTTTATCTAAAATTGTGTTCAGGGTGGAAGCTTAAAGTTGGACTTAATTTATATTTCAAGTTGTTAAGTAACTTTACATAGTGGACATTTGAGTGAAATATTTTTTTTTACTAGGAAAAAAGTAGCTCAAGTTAGTTTCTAGTACTCAAACTAACGTTTGTAATTTTTTCAGATTTTTTTTTAAATAAAAAATTTCATATGAAATTCGCAATTTTTGTAAGGAAAAAGCACAATTTTCACTCAATTTTTTTTATTTTTGTAAAAATTAAAAAAAAAATACAAATGCTCTTATTAGTATAAGAAATAACGTGAGCTATTTTTTTCTTTAGAAAAAAATAATTAGTTGAGATTCCACGCTTTTTTGAACACATGGAAAATTAATAAATCCCACAAAATTTTACTTTGAGTGCTCGTTCTATGCGCAATTTTCAAGTTATAAAAGCTATTTGTACATCAAATTAAAGCTATTTTTATTCCGAATTGCCTGCTTTTTAAATAATACAAATGAGTTGTGAATACTATGAAATAGAACGCTTTAAATACATGAATGTATAAATCGTGAAAGTTGCCTTTTCGTATAAAACACCAAATTAAAATAAAATGTATTAGTCAATTGAAATATGATTTACAAGAATGCATTTGGGATTGAATAAGCTTAAAATAAATGTCTATTGCTTAATTTCTTTATTAAAATTGTGTTCAGGGTGATAGCTAGAAGTTGAACTTTATTGTTTTTCTAAGTTGCCAAGTCACTTTATATAGTCAAAATTTGAGTGAGATAATTTTTTTAACATAAGAAAAAGTAGCTTAGGTTAGTTTTCAACACGAATAATAATGTTTGTGATTTTTTCAGATTTTTTTATTTATAATATTTTTTATTGAAATTCGCAATTTTTGTAAGGAACAAAATCACGTTATTTACTCAAAATTTTTTATTTTTCAAAAATTAAAAAAAAATCACAGATGCCCTCACTAATATAAGAGATAACGCGAGCTAGTCTTTTCCTATAGAAAAAAATAATTAATTGAGATTTCGCACTTTTTGAACGTTCGGAAAATTAATAAACCCATCCAAATTTAACTTTGAGCGTTCGTACTAAGCGCAATGTTTAAGTCTTAGAAACTATTTATATATCAAATTTATATATCAAATTGAAGCTTTAATTCCAAATTTGTTGCTTTATAAATAAATAAAATTAGTTTAGGATTTTATTTAATAGAGCGCTTTAAATACAATAAATGTATAAATTGAGAATGTTGCCTTTTCGAATTAAATTCTAATTAAAAGTAAACTGTATAAAACAAATGAAATATGTTTAAAAGGAATGTATTCGGGATTAAACAAGCTTCAAATTTATGTTAGTCACTTAGTTTTTTTAATCAAAATTGTGTTCAGGGTAGAAGCTAAAATTTGGACTCTATTTTCCGAGTTGTTAAGTAACTTTATATAGTGCAAATTTAAGTAAAATATTTTTTTTTTTCACTAGGATAAAAGTTGCTCAAGTTAGTTTCTAATACTAAAAGTAACGTTTGTAATTTTTTAAGATTTTTCTTTTAACAAAAATTTTCATTTGAAATTCGCAATTTTCGTAAGGGGTAGGTATGGAAAAAATCACGATTTTCACTCGAAATTGTTAATTTTTAAATTGTTGTTTTTAAATCACAGATACTCCTACTAAAGTTAAAAATAATGCAAGCTACTTTTTCCTCCAGTAAAAAATAATTAGTTGAGATATAGCACTTTTTTAACGTTCGGAAAATCAATAAACCCACTAACATTTGACTTAGAGCGCTCGTACTAAGCAAAATTATTAGTTCATAAATACTATTTGTACATCAAATGAAAGCTCTTGTTATTGCAAATTCCCTGCTTTTTAATTATATTAAATCAATTAGGGATTTCATGTAATAGAGCGCTTTAAATGCAATAAATGTATAAATCGAGAATGTTGCCTATTTGTATAAATCACAACTTAATAGTAACATTTATAAAACAAATTTAAAAAATTTTAAGTTCATGCATTTAAGAATAAACAGGCTTTAAATTGGTGTTAATTTCTTAATTCTTTTATTAAAATTGTGTTCAGGGTGAAAGCTAGAAGTTGAACTTTATTGTTTTTCCAAGTTGCCAAGTCACTTTATATAGTCGAAATTTGAGTGAAATCATTTTTTTAACTTGAGAAAAAGTAGCTTAAGTTGATTTTTAACATGAACAAAAGCGTTTGTAATTTTTTCAGATTTTTTTATCCATATATTTTTTTGATTGAAATTTTTGTATGGGAAAAAATCACGATTTTCAATCAAATTTTTCTATTTTTGTAACAATTTTTAAAAATTCGCAGATGCTCTTACTTATATTAGAAATAAGGTAAGCTATTTTTTTCTCCCAGAAAAAAAATATTATTTGAGATTTCACGCTTTTTTGAATACACGAAAAACTAATAAACCCACCAACATTCAACATTGAGCGCTCGTACTAACCGCAATTTTTAAATTTTAAAAACTAATTATACATCAAATAAAAGCTGTTTTAATTTCTAATTGGCTGTTTTTTGAATAATTTAAATCAGTTGGGGATTTTATGTAATAGAGCGCTTCAAATTCAATACATGTATAAAACGAGAAAGTTGCCCTATCGCAGAAAACACTAAATTAAAGTAGAATGTATGAAACAAATAAAATATCTTTTAAGGGATCGCATTCGGGATTAAACCAGCTTCAAATTGATGTTCATTGCTTTATTCCTTAATTAAAATTGTGGTTAGGGTGAAAGCTAGAAGTTGGAATTTATTGTTTTTCTAAGTTGCTAAGTAACTTTATATAGTCGAAATTGGACTGAAATAATTTTTTTTATAAAAAGAGTAGCTTAAGTTGGTTTTTAATACAAAAAATAATATTTGTAATTTTTTCAAATTTTTTATTCATATTTTTTTTTTTACTGAAATTCGCAATTTTTGCTAGGGGTAGGTATGGAAAAAAATCATGATTTTCGTCCAAAAATTTTTATTTAAAAAAAAATCCTTAAAAATTCACAGATGCTCTTACTAATGTTAGAAATAACGCGAGCTATTTCTTTACTCTGGAAAAAAATAATTAATCGAGATTTCACGCTTTTTTGAACGCACGGAAAATTAATAAACTAGCAAAATTTAAATTTGAGCGCTCGTACTAAGCGCAATTTTTAACTTTTAAAAACTATTCATACATCAAATTGAAGCTGTTTTTATTCTTAATTGCTTCTTTTTTAAATAACTTAAATCAGTTAGGTATTTTGTGTAATAGAGCGCTTTAAATACATTAAATGTATAAAACGAGAAAGTTGACTTTTCGCAGAAAACACTAAATTAAAGTAGAATGTATGAAACAAATGAAATATGTTTTAAAGGAACGCATTCGGGATTAAAACAGCTTCAAATTGATGTCTATTGCTTTAGTCCTTAATTAAAATTGTGCTCAGGGTGAAAGCTAGGAGTTGGAATTTATCGTTTTTCCAAGTTACTAAGTAACTTTATGTAGTCGAAATTTGAGTGAAATATTTTTTTTTCCATAAAAAAAAGTAGCTTAAATTGGTTTTTAACACGAAAAATAATATTTGTAATTTTTTCAGATTTTTTTATTCATAATTATTTTTTACTGAAATTCGCATTTTTTGTAAGGGGTAGGTATGGAAAAAATCATGATTTTCATCCAAACATTTTTATTTTTAAAAAAATCCTAAAAAATTCACAAATGCTCTTACTTATGTTAGAAATATCGCGAACTATATTTTCACTTCAGAAAAAAATAATTAGTCGAGATTTCACGCTTTATTGAACGCACGGAGAATTAATAAGTCCACCAAAATATAACTTTGAGCGCTCGTACTAAGCGCAATTTTTAACTTTTATAAATTATTCATACATCAAATTGAAGCTGTTTTTATTCTTAATTGCTTATTTTTCAAATAATTTAAATCAGTTAGGGATTTTGTGTAATAGAACGCTTTAAATACATTAAATGTATAAAACGAGAAAGTTGACTTTTCGCAGAAAACACTAAATTAAAGTAGAATGTATGAAACAAATGAAATATGTTTTAAAGGAACGCATTCGGGATTAAAACAGCTTCAAATTGATGTCTATTGCTTTAGTCCTTAATTAAAATTGTGCTCCGGGTGAAAGCTAGGAGTTGGAATTTATTGTTTTTCCAAGTTACTAACAAACTTTATATAGTCGAAATTTGAGTGAAATATTTTTTTTCCATAAATAATTAGCTTAAATTGGTTTTTAACACGAAAAATAATATTTGTAATTTTTTCAGATTTTTTTATTTATAATTTTTTTTTACTGAAATTCGGAATTTTTTTAAGAGGTAGGTATGGAAAAAATCATGATTTTCATCCAAAAATTTTTATTTTTAAAAAAATCCTAAAAAATTCACAAATGCTTTTACTTATGTTAGAAATATCGCGAACTATTTTTTCACTACAAAAAAAAATAATTAGTCGAGATTTCACGCTTTTTTGAACGCACGGAGAACTAATAAATCCATCAAAATTTAACTTTAAGCGCTCGTACTAAGCGCAATTTTTAACTTTTAAAAACTATTCATACATTAAATTGAAGCTGTTTTTATTTTTAATTGCTTATTTTTTAAATAATTAAAATCAGTTAGGGATTTTGTGTAATAGAGCGCTTTAAATACATTAAATGTATAAAACGAGAAAGTCGACTTTTCGTAGAAAACACTAAATTAAAGTAGAATGTATGAAACAAATGAAATAGGTTTAAAGGGAACGCATTCGAGATTAAACTAGCATAAATTGATGTATATTGCTTTATTCCTTAATTAAAATTGTGTTCGGGGTGTAAGCTAGAAGTTGGAATTTATTGTTTTTCCAAGTTGCTAGGTAACTTTATATAGTCGAAATTTGAGTGAAATAATTTTTTTTCCATAAAAAAAAGTAGCTTAAGTTGGTTTTTAACACAGAAAATAATATTTGTAATTTTTTCAGACTTTTTTGTTCCAATTTTTTTTTTTCTGAAATTCGCAATTTTTGTAAGGGGTAGGTATGGAAAAAATCATGATTTTCATCCAAAAATTATTATTTTTAAAAAAATCCTAAAAAATTCACAGATGCTCTTACTAGTGTTAGAAATAACGCGAGCTATTTTTTTACTCCAGAAAAAAATAATTAGTCGAGATTTCACGCTTTTATGAACGCACAGAGAATTAATAAAACCACCAAAATGTCACTTTGAGCGCTCGTACTAAGCGTAATTTTTAAGTATTAAAAACTACTCTTACATTAAATTAAAGCTCTTTTTATTCTTAATCGCCTGTTTTTTTAAATAAATTAAATCAGCTTAGGATTTTATGTGATAGAGCGCTTTAAACACAAAAAATGCATAAATCGAGATTTTTGCCTTTTCACTTAAACGCTAATTTGTAGATAAATTTACAAGAACAAATTAACATTGTTCTACAGAAATGTATTAAGGATTACGTAAGCTTAAAATGTATGTCAATTAATTATTTCCGGCAATAAAATTACGTTCAGGGTGGAAGCTAGAGATTACAATTTCCCCTTTTTTTTTTTATTTATTAAATATACACCTTTTTTTATGTTACCATATGCATACGCTTTTTTTAAATTTTTTAATTTAAAGCTTCAAACGATTGTTTTCCACTCCCAGGCTAAGCATGAAGTAAAATTTCGAGTTTAGAAAAGCCTGAAAATTTGGTTTGGTCGCGTAGCGCGTAGCGCTACGCGACCAAACCAAATTTTCAGGCTTTTCTAAACTCGAAATTTTACTTCATGCGCCACGCGTATAAAACACTGATTTAATGCGATTTTTAAAATATACTACTTACGTTTAATTTCACGTTATTACAGTTTATAAATATTTATTTGGAAATTAATTGAAGAGTTACAAATAATTATTTTAGTAAACCAAGTTTTGCGCTGTCTAAATTCTAGCAATTTTATTTAAGTTATTGTTGATTAAACAAACTCAAGAAGTATATTTTGAAGTTGACTGTGAATCAGTCCTTTGTACGCGTGGCGCATGAAGTAAAATTTCGAGTTTAGAAAAGCCTGAAAATTTGGTTTGGTCGCGTAGCGCTACGCGCTACGCGACCAAACCAAATTTTCAGGCTTTTCTAAACTCGAAATTTTACTTCCTGCTTAGCCTGGGAGCGGAAAACACTTGTTTGAAACTTTAAATTAAAATCTATTAAAAGAAGCGTATGCATATGTTTACATAAAAGAAAAATTCGGTTTTTGACACTGAATTTTTCTTTTATGTGAACATGTGTTTCCCTGTAATTTATTTCAATTTTCTGTTCATTTATTTAGTTTGGTGATATTTACAGGACGCGCGTTAATCATTATAGAATATGATTGGTTTAGTTTGAATTTGGTGCCTAAAGGCGTCAAGATGGATGCCAGTTTGCGATGCTCTCTCAAATATATGGACACTAGTTAGATGGGGAATTGATTATGATGTATAACGAAGTGGAAGCCTCCATAGTTAACAGTTTCAAGTTAAGATAATCGTAGAATTACTTACCTTACTAAGTGAAGCTCTAAAATTTAGGAAAATACAGGGGAAACAAATAAGACACATTTATTTTGTAGCCTAATCAAATCTTTTATTCGTATTAAAACGCTGAAAAACATAACCATCCTATCGAACGTAACCATTTACACGATTTGTTTATATTAATATTATCACAGTTAACATTTTCTTTTTATTCCTCAACATTCTTTGCTTAACAAAATAATTCAACGTTATTTTCTTAAAGGGGTGGTAGGTATGTACAGCTAACATTAATTTAAAACCGAACCGGTTACAAATGGAACGAAAACGAGAGAGAGAACAACCCATAAAACATCCGCCCCCCCCGCGCAAAACCGTCTGGTGGAGCGGAGAAATGACCTAAAACTACATTTATTATTTCGTCAAATAATTCTCTCTCACTCACTTTGGCGGCGGAACGCGAGTCGCAATCATTTCCCTGCCAAAACCGCCGCAGATATCATCCATTTCGCGGAAAGACGGATCGAATGATATATACTAACTTATGTGAGGTTTTTTTTTTGTTGCTGGGGTAATATCACCATTGGGTTTGCAGATTTTGAGCGTTTCGTGCGATTGTTTTTGCGGTTGTTCAAACACGCTGAATGCGAGGGTCGTTAACGTAAAACGTTATGAGCGAGCGGCCGATCGTTACATTTGGGAATTAATAACAGTGTGGAACAAATGCTTTCGGGTTTTCTGTAATATTTTCCAGGGAATTGCACATTTTGATTTCAAGAAAAAATGAAATACCGAATTAAAAAATTATGATTTAGAGTAGGCGGCAGTTTTTTTGTGCGGTTACCCAGAAAGCTAATTGAATAATGATATACATTTTAGGTTAAAGTAAACTATCTGTAAGCCTTCAATAGTGCCAAGCTAATTAAACATTTTCTACAATAAAGGGACGTGATAATTGCGCAAGGTTCGTTAAACTTTTGGTGGACACGCCGGGTTCAAAAGATTCAACAATCGTCTCCATTCATTAAATAATTATACCAGTGGCGGCCGGTGGCCAACTTCATGTGAAAAAATATGCCAAGGTAATGCATCCCGGAATTAAAAGGTGCGCTTGTTGTGCTGCTAAACGCATGTATTAATGACACAATTCCATGACGTAAGGAGCATTGATAAACAAAATGGATACGTAGTGCTTTCAACTTCATTTTTTGTATTTTGGATTTAAGCCTAACATGAAGATAGGCCGCGAACCGCCAGTGGGTGATTGTTTAAACCAGTGGTCTCCAAACTACGGCCCGCGGGCCAGATCCGGCCCGCGACTTGCATAATCCGGCCCGCGATTGTTTGTATTTTTTTTTGTAAATGTCATATTTTGAAATATTGTAACAATTGTTCCTTAAATTTTTCATAAATATATAAAATTAATCGGATCTTGGCCGACTTTATTATGTAGAATTGTATTTGTGGCCCGCGAACAAGATAGTTTGGAGACCTAGGGTTTAAACTATGATTTAAAGTAGGCGGCATTTTTTTTGTGCGGTTGCCCAGAATGCTAATTGAATGATGGAATAAATTTGAGGTTATGGTAAACTATCTGTAAACCGTCAGTTATGCCAAGCTTATTCAGAATGTTCTGCAAAAATGTCTAAAATAATAAATTTTCTACAAAAAAATGAGGTGATAATTGCGCAAGGTTTATGCAACTTTTGGTGAATGCGCCGGGTTCAAAGGATTCAACAATAGTCTCCATTCATTAAATAGTTGTTCCCGTGGCGGCCAGTGGCCAACTTCATATGAAACAAAAATGCTAAGGTGATTCATCTCTGAATTAAAAGTTGCGCTCGTTGTGCTGCTAAACACATGTATTATTAACACAATTACGGGACGTAAAGAGCATTGATAAACACTATGGATACGTAGTACTTTCAACCTTATATTTTGTATTTTGGATTTGAGCCTAACATGAAGATAGGCCGCGAGCCACCAGTGGGTTATACAGTGCGATTGTTTAAACAATGATTTAAAGTAGGCGGCATTTTTTTGTGCGGTTGCCCAGAATGCTAAATAAATGATGGAATAAATTTGAGGTTATGGTAAACTATGTGTAAACCGTCAGTAGTGCCAAGTTAATTCAAATTTTTCTACAAAAAATTTGTATAAAACAAATTTTCTACAAAAAAGTAACGTGATAATTGCGTAAAGTTTGTGCAACTTTTTGTGCATGCGCCGGGTTTAAAAGATACAACAATCGTCTCCATTCGTTAAATGATTATACAGTACCACTGTTAAAACTGTTTAAATTATGACTTGGGCCCAGTTGCACTAGAAATGTTGATCTCAGGTTCAAGCTGAACTCAAGTTTAAGATGATTTAATATCACTTTGAACTCAAGTTCAGAGTTGATCCAGTTTAACTTGTTTGGTGCAACTGGCCCTTAGAGTTGGCAGCATTTTTTGTGTGGTTGCCCAGAATGCTAATTGAATACTGGAATAAATTTGAGGTTATGGTAAACTATGTGTTAACAGACTACTGACTGTTAACACACAGTTTACCATAACCTTAAATTATTTATTTCATCATTCAATTAGAATTCTGGGCAATCTAATTTAAAATGTAAAGGCTACTTTAAATCATGTTTTAAATGATCGCACGGTGCATGTTTAAATTATTCAATTTACTCGACGTTTAACTCCAAAAGTTTTCTTTATAATCAATCGATGAAATAATCATTCTATTCCATTTCATTGACTTCTAAATACAGAACCTAAATATGTATAACGGTAATCGCACCCTCGCCTTTTAACCCTCGCTTACATCCCCCTCAATGCCCCATTATTAACAACGAAACGCCTTATTTAACCTCGCGAATACGCCGGAAAATCCCCTCCCTATTTCAATTCATGGAAAACATCATTTAACATATAAATAAGCAACGGAAAGGAGCTTCGCACCTCAATTTTCGTACGCTCGCTCACATTTTAATTTGCTTTTTTCCGTTTGGGGGAAGAGGAGGAGGAGGAGGAAAACACGCACACTTTTCGGATGTAATTCTTAGAGCAAACAAGGGTCGCCTCCACCTCTGGGGTTTCCCTCAAAAATGCAATCGCGTGACGTGATGAACCGGCATTAAGCGGGGCGAAATTTAATAAAACCGGCGTCGTCAAGGGAAGTCTAGACCTTTCCCTCCCGAATAAAACCGTAACATGCAAATGCGAAAGGCTTTCACCATCTGATAAAATAAACCGAATTATTCCATCCGATACACACTCGCTCACTCACATACCGCTTTAATTAGCCTTTCAAGATCGATTTTTGTTAAGAAAACATAACTAAATTCATCAAGTGCAGTTTCTATACATCTGGATACATACATATCTCAATTTTTAGGCTTTTTTGAACTCCAAATATTACTTTATGCTCATTCATGGAGTGGAATCACTCGTTAGAAGCTTCAACTTGAACGCTTTTATAAAAACAACGAATTCCTGCAAACATTAAAAGTGCGATTCTTTTCGCAATCTATAACAAGTTAGTCTTACAAAGACTATATCAAACACTCATTGAAACAACTACTTCCCGGGCTAATACCCCGACGGACATTGAATTATACAACAAGTGTTTGCTGTTACATACAGTAACCTACTGCAAATGTAACAATTTGGGTCAAATTATTTCGGCCATCTATAGACGCGTTTCGAGATTTATCTCTCATCAGTATAGCTTTGCCATTCCCTCTAAACAATTTGACACCTTAGACTGGCTGTCACGTTACCGTTCAAACATAAGTATAAATGAAATTGCCAATTCTTGGTTGCAGAATACTTCAAACATTAAAAGTGCGATTCTTTTCGCAATCTACAACAAGTTAGTCTTACAAAGACTATATTAAACACTAATTGAAACAACTACTTCCCGGGCTAATAACTACTTCCCGGGCTAATACCCTAATACCCTAATACACTCATTGAAACAACTTGTTTCAATGAGTGTTTGATATAGTCTTTGTAAGACTAGCTTGTTGTAGATTGCGAAAAGAATCGCACTTTTAATGTTTGAAGTATTCTGCAACCAAGAATTGGCAATTTCATTTATTTATACTTATGAATTCCTGCAAGTTTACCAAACTCTGTAATTATCAGGATTTGTATAGTATACCTTGTATATTTCTTCAATAATTTTCTCACTTATCACTTGGTGAAACATTTTTAAATATTGATAAAGGTTTGAATTAAGTTACACTTGGTTTGTTTCACAATTTTCTTCTTACTATTAACTCGACTAGTTTCGCGTTTTACAGCATTATTAGGAGTATACCTTGTATATTTAACCCTTTTCAGCCGAAATTATTATTTGTAAGTTAAAAAATAGATAAAAAAGAATGATGAAAAAATGCTTTATGTTTTAAATTATGTTGACTATACACTTACTTCTGTAAGGGACCATGGCCAATTACATCACAAAAGCACACTTGTTTTGCTCCATTTATTGATGCCATATATCATTATCATGGCACAAAAGTTCTAATATTGATTATTAACAGCAGAGTGCACCATTTAGCATCACTGGGCTAAAAAGGGTTAAAAGAAAAAATCCCTGAATATATTTATAGCTTGTGAAATTATGTTATAATTATTCACACTTTGAATTTATTATTTAACTTTGATTTTTTCTTATCTTTTCCGAGAAATTTGATATTTTTTGTTGTCCCGGCGAATGAGGACACGTACGCGCGGTTCTCTTTGTGCGCTTAGAGCGATCTCGCTGTAACAAACGGGATCGAACTGAAATGAGCAGATTCATGGACATTTAGTACATCTGCATATAAATATTTCAGGCACGGACCCGCCGATAAAATCCGCCTGGTATTTGGATATGTACGTGATGACGTCTCGTTTTTTTTTTAAACTCTCGCATTTGAATTCAGAGGGTTTCGAATCGGGATGATGCTGAAAATAATTCTATAAGGGGATGCAAATTAAACACAAAAGTGTTTAATTTATTATTTTTTTATTATTATGTTGATTTCTAAACTCGACATTTTACTGCATGCGCCACGCGTATTAAACATTGATTTGAAGTGAAGTACAAATATACTGCTAAGATTTGTATATTTGTGATTCACAGCCGACTTGGATTGACTTAAATTAAAGTTAAAAATTGGCTACTTAAGTTTTATCTCACTAATAACGTGGTAATTTTACTAAATTTGTTAACGTGAGATCAAACAAAAAACATGTTTGATTTCACGCGAAAAAACCTTTAAAATTTATTAACGTGAGATAAAACGATAATAAATTTTACAGATTATTAAATTTAAACTAAAATTTTGAGTTTAGAAAAGCCTGAAAATTTAGTTTGGTCGCTCTGCGCTTCGCGCTACGCGACCAAACCAAATTTTCAGGCTTTTCTAAACTCGAAATTTTAGAATTGACTTAAACTAAAGTTAAAAATAGGCTACTTAAGTTGTATCTTACGTTATTGAATTTTACTAAATTTGTTAACGTGAGATCAAACATAAAACATGTTTGATTTCACTTTAACAAAAATTTAGTAATCTGTAAAGTTTAGTAACGTATGATAAAACTTAAGTAGTATTCTGAACTTCAATTTAATCAGTATTTTATACGCGTGGCGCATGAAGTAAAATTTCGAGTTTAGAAAAGCCCCGTGAAAATTTGTCTCGGGTCGCTGCGCGACCCTCGACAAATTTTCTACGCGGTGCTTTTCTAAACTCGAAATTTTACTTCATGCTTAGCCTGGGAGTGGAGAACACTCGTTTAGATCTTTGAATTGAACTTTTGTAAAAAAAAAAACAACGAATGTTGTAAAGTTTACATAGCATGCATATGTATACAAAAGAAACATTCACTGAATATATATTTTAGGCCCGCCGTGGCCGAGCGGTTGAGCCGCTGGTTTCGCCAATCGTTCACGGCGGTGATCTGGGTTCGATTCCCAGCCGGGGCGAGTAATTTTTCCAACGAAAATTATTCGTCCCGGAGTCTATGGATGTGTGTGAATGTGTTGTGACGTCCAAATATATAGTTATTTATATGTACTTAGTAATAAGTTAAAAAAACAAATGTATACAAATAATAAAAATTGATGATGGCTAATAGTCTAGTAACTAAGGCCAGGCAAAAGCCAAAACCCAATAAAAAAAAAATATATATATATATATTTTTAAATAGTTTAATTTATTTCACAGCGCATTAGAAGAAAATAATCTCGCAGATTTCGATCTCGTTTAATTTCAATAACGAGTCGTAGATGGGAACGAAAATAAAACTAAACGGCGCGCGTCGGGTGAAAAATAAAAATTAAACTAGGAATCGGATTAAATAAGTGAGAAAAGAAACTGGGAAACATAAAGCGAACTGCATCAGCCGAGAAACACATAAAGGCAACGAACCGTGAAATTACATTTTTATATTTTGCAATATCCCGACGCCGGCGGTTTTTCTCAATGGCACACCGGCGGAGGCGTCGCGACGCCCGCACTCGAGCTTTAATACCTTATCGAAGGAGAGACGAACGCCGAAAACCGAAATCATTTATGAATTATTTGCAGACTTGAACGAATTAATCCAATAAAGAATATGTGTAAACTTGAATAGGTTTCTCATCTTTCTTTGTATAATCCTAATTTCAAGACCTAAATGATTTAATCCCATAAAGAAACTATATAATCCTATATCTCCGTTATACTTCATACTATCCTATATTACAAAAATATTTGAAAGAACAATATGAGATCAAATTAATCAAATTAATGCAAATTAATGGGGTGAAGATGGATGAGTGGGTGAGGGGAAAAGGGAAGGAGGTGGAAGGGCAGGAAAGGCAAGGGTGTATTGACAGAAGTCAGTATAATGATATGTATGGGAGGTGGCAGGTGTATGGGAGGGTGCCGAAGTATTGGATAGAGAAGGGATGGGGTAGAGAGGATAGGGTGATTGTGGCAAGGGCGAGGTGTGGATCGGAGGAGAGAGGAAGGAAAGTATGGATGGAGGAAGAATATGGAAGGTGTGTGTTGTATGGACAGGGGAAGGACACGTGGGGACGCTTGGCGGAGGAGTGTGAGGGGGTGAAAGAGGAGTGGCTGGGAGCGAAAGGGAATAGAAGGGTAATGGAGTGGATGAGGGAGGATGGGAGCGGGGTAAGGACGTTGGAAAAGCTGGGGAGGAAGAGGGAAAAGAGAAGGGAGGGTAAGAGGGATATGGGAGTGAAATGAGGTAATCAAATGTAAATGTAAATGTAATGTAAAGTGTGGAGATATGCCAATAAAGGTCTTTTTTTAATGCTTATGTGTCTCGGTATATATCACAGCAACAGCATGATTTCGTTCCAAATCGATCCACTGTAACTAATTTATCTATTATCACACATGAAATAGCGGATTGTCTTGACTCAACGCGCCAAATTTATATAATTTATACAGACATTTAATTATACACAGTTATATTCCTTTCTTCACTTTTATTTATCTTGCTAGATGTACATTTCGGGTACTAAGTACCCATTATCAATAGCTAACTGAATAAAAAACGATAAATGTTTACAATATATACCTACTCGGATTAGGCGGAAAAGCCAAAAAAGTAATTTGAATTTTGAAACGAATGCGGTATCTTGGAAATGGGGGTGTTGGGGATTATTCGGCTTCGGACTTGGGAGGGTTCACAATGGTGTTAATGAGGGTTATCTGTTGGGTAATATATTTAATTAGGGGTTCGTTATTGGGCTTAAATCGAAATTGAGTAGTTCTGTCTTATTTTTCATCATTTCTATCGCTTCCAACAAGTTTAATTGATAACTGCTAGATTCTTTTAATAATTTGACTTTATTTATGTTGAATTTGTGTCCTGTTGTCAAAATATGATGAGCAATTGCTGATTTGTCAGGGTTTTGGCTTTTGATGTGGTACATATGTTCTTTGAATCTGATGTGCACGTTTCTTTTTGTTTGTCCAATATACAATTTAGTACAATTATTGCGATTGACTGAGTAAATCCCTGAATTCAGCAACTGGTCTTGTTTTTCAAAAGTATTACCCAATAACATTTCAGGTTTGGTATTGATGTAATGTGCAGTAATGAAATTGTATTTTTTGAATATTTTATTTAAATGTTGGTTGGTGTTCGAGACAGATCCGCGCATTTTTTAATTTCAATACATTTCTTTCATTTGTATTTCTATTCTTCATTGTTATATCTATTTCTTTGTTACTGGAGACCAGGGCTGTATTTACAAGGGGCGATCATCGCCAACCCCAATAAATAGACTGTAAAACTCTTTCTTTAAGATCGATTAACTCCTCTTAAGGTCCTTTATATAATTATTTATTTGGTCCTCTTTTATTAGATGTAACTTCTGTCTCTAACTGTATTCATTTGTACATTTTTTGTTTGATTTTGTATTGTTTTGTGATTATTGTGTATATATTGTTGTATTTTTATTGGTCTCCCGTAAAAAATAATATATATATTTTTTTTTATTAGAAATAAAATGTTTACTCCAAACCATTGTGTCTCGCGAAGACGTGCCTCAGCGCTGGCAATAAAGATTCGGAGTTTTACAGCCTAAAAGTTGTAAAATGCAGTTCCTGAAAACCTAAAATTTCCAGAATATTCGTACGCTATCCTACTCTTTCTTGTGCAATTTTCTTTCTTTCCTTTACCTACCCTGACTACCCCACCACATCCTTTCAACCAATCAAATCATTCTTCTAAAATTCTCCCTGAGTCTCTTCTCCACAAGACTTCACTTCCAATCGACCAAGCGTACGAGTAAGTTATATCTTGTTTTTCATACTTGTGATTTTTGCAATTTGTAATATTTTCTAAGACTTCATTCGTTTACTTTGTTCATTTTCTCATATATTTTAACTCTTTACACTTTCATCTTCATTTAATATTCTTTTTTAATTACCTTGTTATTTTGTTTGTATATATTTGTTTGTTCGTCTTTGATGCACGTAGTTAATAATAAATCTTTATTTTAATTTTACGTGTTTAAGTAATTTTAAACCCAAACCGTCAATAGGCGTCAACAGTTGGTTTTTGGCTCATGAATTATTTTTATAAATTTCCTATTGTTGTCTAATTCTAAAATTGATTCTAAAGTGGTTGTGGATTGGATGTTATGATGTCTAATGTGTCGTTTTATTAATTTTTGGATTGTTCTCTTACTATAGTTTAAACAAGATAAATTCAAATTCAAAACTATTTGAATTCGAGAAAATAAGCTTACGCTTCTTATAGTTTGCACACTTGAAACATAATATATAAAATTACGAAAAAACTATTCGTGAAAATGCACACAGTGTCTTAATTAATAAGACAATTTAAGACGATAAATATCCATTAAAACAACTACTTCCCGTGCAAATACACCTCCCTATATTGAATTATACAATGAAATATTTTAATCAAATTAAATAAGGTTTTAAATATTTCATTGTATAATTCAATATCCGGAGGTGTATTTGCACGGGAAGTAGTTGATTCAATGAATATTTATCGTCTTTAATTGTCTTATTAATTAAGACACTGTTTGCATTTTCACGAATAGTTTTTTCGTAATTTTATGTATTATATAGTTTAAATATTCTGCAATTTTAATTATTAATTATTCAGTTAGCTATTAATAATGGGTACTTAGTACCCGAAATGTACATCTAGCAAGAAAAATAAAAGTGAAGAAAGGAATATAACTGTGTTCAATTAAGTGACTTAACACCTTCACGTAACTCATACAACTACATTTATTTATACAGACACGTCGAAGGCTTTCGACAGAGATAATCATAAACTGTTATTAGCTAAGCTTGATTCCTTTGTGTTTGGTAAAAGTGCATCCACACTTATTCGTTTCTATCTTAAAAATCGGTAATCATATGTTACCCTAAAATCCGACTCATACTTCCCACGTTCTGGTGTGCCGCAAGGCTCCATCTTGGGTCCATTGCTTTTTAATGTGCTTTATAATTGTGCATATTTGTGATTCATGTTTTGTGTCTTACATTTTAGTTATATGTTTTTGGCTCTACATTGTAAATGGCTTGTCCGTTAATAAAGAATTATTATTATTATTATTATAATTTATTTATAAATGATCTTTCGAAATTGTTGACATCTAAACATCTATTATATTATTAAATAAAAGAATTGAGTCTCCTTTCTTCACAAGATTTATTTAAAATCGCAAATGTACATTTCGGTCACGATGTGACCATTATCAATGCTTAACTATTTACTATTTATTTTGTAAATAGTTAAGCATTGATAATGGTCACATCGTGACCGAAATGTACATTTGCGATTTTAAATAAATCTTGTGAAGAAAGGAGACTCAATTCTTTTATTTAATAACTTAGTTCACCACGTAACTCAACAATAATCAAGTACATCTATTATATGTTGACGATCTAAAAATGTCCACCCTTGATGATTGCCTCCACTTGCAGAACCCACTGGATAGTATCTTGAACTGGTGCACTGTTAATAAACTAAACTTAAATATTGATAAATGAAAATTCATGTCCTAAAAAGAAATCCAAACCCATTTTCGTATCTAGTCAGTAATAAAACCCTCGAGCAAGTCAAAGTCTTCAAAGATTTAGGTGTTATCTTCGATAATAATTTCACATTCAATCCCCATTTAAAGTACAAAGAGAGCACTAGGTTTTATACATCGGAACTCAGACAACTTACGTGATCAGCGACTATAGTTTCGACTAGAAGCTAGTCATTAACAAACTAGGTTGTAGTCGAAACTATAGTCATTGAGAAGTAAAATAAAAGTGGTAAAACAAAGTTAAGTGTTGGCACGTGATTTTTGCGTAAAATTATTCTAAGTTATTTTTATTTTCAATATGAGGAATTAATATATACAACTTATTGTGCTTTATCAAAATTTATTCGAAAATGCTATTGTTTAATTTTTTTGTTGTCTCGGTCCTCCGTGGTCATCGCGCTCCGCGCTCTCGTTTTTTTTCACACCTGGGACTCGCGGCGTGGGGCAGGTGGTGGCCGAGCGGTAACGTCGCCGGGCTGTATCGCTCGGCGAGCCTCAAGTTCGGGTTCGATTCCCGTGCACGGGAGACTTTATTTGAAAAATAATGTCTCGTCGTGACCCTGGGTGTGGTATGAATGTGTGTGATTGTCTGAATGAATAGTTAAATAATACAAATTGTAATAAATTAATTGATACAAAATAAACATTGATGATGGCTAAAGGGCAAGTTCCCAAGGTCAGGCAAAAGCCAAAAACAAATTTAAAAAAAAATAAACTCGCGGCGTAAACACATCAAATCGATTAGAGGTCACCACCCCATTTTTATCTTCGGAAATTAATTTAATAACCGCTTGGTTGCCTCTGGTTTTAAGGGATAGATTTTCCTGAAGATTATATTGTAAATTGTTTGGAATTATTTAAAAATAATTTACTTCGCTTTAAGCGGATTGAAAAGCATGTCGTCCTCGATATCCTCAAATCATCTAGAGGTAAACACATTTCAGTTTTTAGGTTGTAATTAAATTATGATCATGCTAATATCAAATTTATTCACCAAATAGGATATTCCGTGTGACATAGGTATAAAGAAAAGGGGGTTTTATTATTTTTTTTCTCAATTGGAAAAAAAAAAACCTTATCATATCCCTAATCCCTTGGGACGTTTTAGGTTTCATGTCAGGATTACCTATTCGTTTCTGGTTCCGGTTTCTGGCTTCCGGTTTTCTATTTCCAATGACCGTACACTATATCAGTTTGGACTGTTGGTTGGCGCAAGATTGTTCTGGAATTCACTCCCCGTGGTTGCGAAATGCGAGGAAGAATACGTGGTGAAGACGCTCCGGAATTTCTTAGTCAAATTATGTCAACGAGGAATTGGTTGTGAGCTGTTGTGAGCTGTTACGTTCTGATAAGTCGGGTTGGAGTATTTGGAGTATTCACTTGCAGTTTAGTTTTTTTGTTTGTTTGGGGAATTGGGGAAAAATAAATGTTCAACGTCAATGTTTTTTTTTTTCTATTAATTGAAATGAAATGAATTTTAAGAATGAAAATACGTATATTTATTTTATTAATTGAATAATCAAAGCCAAGATGAGTAATTCTTACAAATAAATAATAAACCATTATATATTGTATAACCATTGTAAAGATACATACGTATAGCTATATATATTTATTTACCACCGGTCGGCGTGAGATCAGATCTATTAAATTTATTATTTCTGGTTCTCGAAACGTCAGACAAATTTATATCTATGTTTTCTTGTATTGTAGTACATTTAACTACTTTTAGTTTTTAAATTAGGTTTCAATTTTCAATTGACTACTTTTTATTAAAATTAATAAGAAATTACGCAGAAGGAAATATCTCTTAATTTAAATGTATTATTTTGTTTTGTATTGAATTAAGTTGTTGAATTTATATATGTTGATTTTTCTTAATATATGTATTAGTACGATCTTGGTTCGTGATTTCCTTTATTTGTGTACTACTTTACAGTCCGTAATCACGTGGCGCCCATTTAATTTTTTATTGTTTTAACCCCCCCTACTCCTCTGGGTTAGTCTGGCCGAACGTTAAGTTAATAGTAGTAAAAGTAGCGTCACAGTGTTTTAATTAAATTGTTATGAAGATGTACCACAAAGTGAACGCCAAGCAAATCAAAGATTCAAAAACGTTGGTAATTATTATTCGATTCTGTTTACATATGAAAAAAATGTAATCATCGCTCATTATCGTTCTGCAAAAACAAAAAATAAATTCACAAATGGGCCCGCCGTGGCCGAGCGGTTGAGCCGCCGGTTTCGCCAATCGGACACGGGGGTGATCTGGGTTCGATTCCCAGCGGAGGCGAGTAATTTTTCTAACGAAAAATACTCGTCTACGGTTCCATGGATGTGTGTGAATGTGTTGTGACGTCCAAATAGTCAAAATATATGTTAATATAGATATTATAAATCAACGTTAGTGGCTGAATGGTAATACCTATGCCAAACAAACCAAAAAAAAAATTCACAAATAGGAGAATAAGTTTTATTTGTGCAAATAATGATGTATAAAGAAGTAGAAGCCTCCACAGGAAACAGTTTAAAAAAAATAGTCATGGGGATTTAATTTGCACCGGCGTTTGTAGATCAAATAGTTTTACATTTTTTTTAATGAGTAAAGCGGATATTTCAGTTACATTTTTAATTTATTTCAAATTATATATACATGAATATTAATTTAAATAAAAATCAATTGGTTTCTTTCACAAAATATTTGATTTATTCCAACTAGTTTCAAATTTAGTAAATGATTTTCTTTGAAAATTGTCTGGAAATCTGTGGTGATATAAAACACATCAAACCTGTTGCTACACAAGTGTGTTTATGTTCTCTAGATGAAATATTTTCTTCTGTGTTCGGTAAATCATGGATTCGGTGGAAATTGGGTGGAAGGATTAATTTATTTGTATGAGTGTGTGTGTGTTTACAGAGGGACTGGTTTCTCTCTTATATTTTAATTATCCCCGGAATAGAAACCGGAGTTCAGCGTTTCCGGGTCACGGGCGGGTGTTTGAGCTGACGCGTGCCGTTAAATATTTACCGATATGCATGGCCGAATTGCACGGCTTTGGTGAAACTGGTGAAGGAAGTTTATTACAGAATTCAAAGATAATTTACTCTACACTAGCTTGATCATTAAATACAGCAATTTTTTTCTCGAAAATATACGTCCATAAGTCCATGCTCCGTGAGACAAATTAGATTTTTATTTTTGTTCACATTTTTATCTGTTTTGTTTGTTTTATTTGTATATTGTTTGTGATTTATATTTTAACCTTATTTATTACTTTTAGCATAGTGATGAGCATTTTGATTTTAATCTGTTGTGTATATTGTTTGTGATTTTATATATTTTAACTTAATTATTACTTTTAACTTATTTTAGACTAAGCATTATGTATTTATTTTAAATGGATATCCGTAAATAAACAATAATAATAATAACAATAATTCACTATATAGTAGCTAATTCATTGTACACAGCAAATGTTTCATTTAGGTATACTAAACATATTCTGATCCATTCTCTAAAAATGTTCAGACATTCGTTGTTTTTATAAAAATGTTAATTAAATGTGAGGGGGTGAAAGAGGAGTGGCTGGGAGCGATAGGGAATAAAAGGGTAGTGGAGTGGATGAGGGAGGATGGGAGCGGGGTAAGGACTTTGGAAAAGCTAGGAGGGAGAGGGAAAAGAGAAAGGAGGGTAAGAGGGATACGGGAGTGTAATGAGATAACCAAATGTAAATGTAAATGTAATGTAAAGTGTGGAGATATGCCAATAAAGGTCTTTTTTTTTATTCATTTTTAAATTTAGATTGTAATTTCCTGAAACACACCATACAGAGATTTAAAGTTTACACGTGTTAACAAACACCGTGGAATTTAAACGTGTGTAAGTTCGATGTTTATATTTTTAAATAGTGATACTAAATTTAAAACTCGCGTGAAATGCAATTCAATTTGAGACGCGCCTAATTTACAACATTTGCTGCCGTTTTGAAAATAGGGCGCTGCTCTTAATAAGAACAAGATGTTGCATTAACACATTTTTTTTTCTAGTTCATTTATGATACACTTAAGTTATGTAGGTTACTCGCTCATGGTTCTAATATGATATTTGAAATTTTCCTTCATCACGTTTCATTACATTTGTAATAAAAGAAAATAAGTCTGTGTAAGAATATAGTAACTGTAAAATGTATTGTCAACAATGTTATGAATTATAACGCTAAATTTCAACTTCTAACAAATGTTTCTATTCCCGAGTTAAGCATGAAGTAAAATTTCAAGTATAGTAAAGCCTGAAAATTTGGTTTGGAATTGGACGGATTTGGTAAATTGAAGCTTCTAACGAGGGTATCCACTCCCAGGCTAAGCATGAAGTAAAATTTCGAGTTTAGAAAAGCCCCGCGTAGAAAATTTGTCGAGGGTCGCGAAGCGACCCGAGACAAATTTTCACGGGGCTTTTCTAAACTCGAAATTTTACTTCATGCGCCACGCGTATAAAACACTGATTTATCTTGAACAAGTTTTTCATCTTTCACGTGGTGAAACATATTTAACTATGATTTAATAAAGAAAACACTTGGTTAAATTTCACGACTCAAAGTCGAAACTAGTTGGAATAAAAAACCAAAATATTAGTGAAATTTAACCAAGTGTTTTCTTTATTAAATCACAAACACTGGTTTAATTGAAGTTTAAAATACAACCTGAGTTTTATCTCACGTTATTAAGTTTTACAGATTCCTAATTATTTTTTAACACGATATCGAACAAATTTTATGTTTAATCTCACGTAAACAAATTAAGTAGTCACAAATAGAAAGACTGTTATTCCTTACTTTACTTTTTAAGTATGTAAAGTAAGGAATAACAGTATTTCTATTTGTGATTAATCACTTCACGTAAACTCGAAACAATTCAGTTGAAATTAAGTAGTCTGTAAAATTTAATAACTTAAGTAGTTTATTTTAAACTTTACTTTAAATCAATCCATGTCGGTTGTAAATCATAAATATACAAATTCGAGCAGTATATTTTGTACTTCTCCTTAAATCAATGTTTAATACGCGTGGCGAATGAAGTAAAATTTCGAGTTTAGAAAAGCCCCGTGAAAATTTGTCTCGGGTCGCTGCGCGACCCTCGACAAATTTTCTACGCGGGGCTTTTCTAAACTCGAAATTTTACTTCATGCTTAGTCAGGGAGTGAACAACACTCGCTCTAAGGAGTTTCTAATTGAAGGATCCCTCTAGATTACTAAGTTTATTAACATTTTACAAAGGCTACAGCTCGAAGGACTAATCATGGTTATCCGAGACCGAAGGACTACAGAGAATTTAAGTTTTTTTACAAGAAAACAATGAGTATCTGAAGGTTTACAGCATGGATAGGAAAAAAATATCTAATTTTGAAAACATTTCGAAGTTGGGTTGGTTTTCAGTGCATTTTTAACTTACTTTAAATCAGTGTTTTACACGCGTGGCGCATGAAGTAAAATTTCGAGTTTAGAAAAGCCCCTTGAAAATTTGTCTCGGGTCGCTGCGCGACCCTCGACAAATTTTCTATGCGGGGCTTTTCTAAACTCGAAATTTTACTTCATGCTTAGTCTGGGAGTGGAAAACCCTTGTTTAAAGCTTCCAATTAAACTTAAAAAAAAAACTACAAATTATTCGATTTCAAATAAATTGTTTTACACGCACTAAATGCTCAGAAAGGTATTGCATTTTTTGTTCTATGAACAAAAGCCCACACCGATTTATTTGTTAGAGGCAACCGCCAATGTATTTGATTGATTAATTCAACAAATTTTATTCACCATATTTTAAATAAATCCAACTTTTATCATTATTTCACACTATTCCCATCTATTTTATATACATACTTTTTTTATACACTGGAAATATCGTTATTCACTAAACTTTTCCATTACATCATCAAATTTCCTCGTATTTTCCCTCTTTCCTGGCTCAACTTTAAATAAGACCTCTCCCGCCTTTTACATTGTAATTTCTCCGTGCCGTGTCCCCTTAAATTATTTCCCAATTGAAATTCCCTTCCCTTTTTGTTCCCAAAATGACTTTTATAGGATTCGACAAAAAAAAAAAGTTTCGTGTGTGTGTGTGTCGCCTTTGATGGGTTTCGAGTTATGCGTGCGATGAAAGCGGCTATTTTCGCATTCCAGGCTTGGACGAAAGTGAAACCGGCTTTTCAGTTGCTCTTTAATTAGCCGCTGTCGTGACTCGAGTTTAATTGTAACAAGACACGCTGATTTAATTACGGTAAACGAACACTTTGTTTTAGCTTTTAGTTTTATTTTATTTGTCAAATCAACGAGAGCTATTTACAAAAACCCTTAAATATAAACATTAATACAATTAGTTTACGAATATAGCACTAATAACATTTTTTCGTACTTTTATTTGAATTTCCAAATGTGCACTTCTGTGCAATAAAATTAAATACAAGTCTTTTAATTATTTTTTTACAATATTTTAGTTGGAAATTAGGAAGGCGCTAACGCGGGGAAAACCGATTGTAAACAATATAGAAGAGCTTTGGAACTCTCCTATAACGCCCTTATTACCTGAAGTTTTATGATAGTTTGATTTTGTATATATATTGTTGTTTAGATATTTTTTGTACATTCCTCCTTGAAGATGACCAACGGTCGAAACCAGTCGGAGAAAATATAAATTAGTGAAACAAACCAAGTGTTTTAATTTCAATTTAATTTAAATCATCCAGTATTAGATTCAAAAATGTTTCACCACGGGTTAAGTGAGAAATTAATTAACGATATTTTGGTTGTATAATTCGGGTCTGTGTTAATTGCCTAGCAGCAATTTCAAGAAATAATAAAACACCATAACACTTTTTTATTGCTCCCAACGTTTCTCAACTTTGAAAACAGTGTCTTCACTGATGTTCACCAATCGAACAATTTGTTGACTGGCCCCCATTTTTACCACTCCAACAGGCATATAATGATCGTGAAGATCGTTCAATCCAAATCGCGGCGCAGATGATGTGCGCCACAGCCTTTGTGCCTGTAGAAGATGTCGAAGAGGCTTTTGATATATTTCTGGAGGATGTTCCAGATGCCTTTGCTGATATTGCCGACTACTTCGAGAACATTTACATACGAGGCAAACCAGCAAGAGGAAGACGACGTGCCACATCCCCGCGATATCCGCCAATGCTGTGGAACATATATCAGGCAGTTCTGCAGAATACGGCACGCACGAACAACATGTCTGAAGGATGGCATAACCGTTTTTCTGTAGTCGTCGGCCGGGATCATCCTAGCCTATATGCTTCTGTCGTCGAGCTTCAAAAAGAACAGGGAGACACCGAGGCAATGTTCCGGGAATTGGACCTTGGGCGAAAAATTAAACGTACGGAAAACCTTGCCAGAATTAAAACTGAGGATAGGATTACAAATATAGTCCGAGATTACGATGTCAGAAAAGAAGAAGGGGAAATTGCAGAATACTTATGGGCGATCGGTCATAACATACAATTTTGAATAAAACTGATTTTATTTGTAAAAAAGTGTTTTATTGTATAATTATTGGTATAAATATTAGTGGTAAAACTGTATAGCGGTAAAATAGTATGGTGGTAAATATGCGGTGGTAAAAATGGATTGGTAAATTTGGAGTGGTAAAACTGTACCCCTACTCAATTTGTTTAATAGAAAAATCATCTTCTATTTTAGTTAGAATTCTAAGTTTTGGATTGTTGTCTAAAAGACGCGGCATTTTGACATTAAGAAATTGACATATTTACGTTACTAGGAAACTCATCATGTCCGCTTTAAACTCTAACATATTTTGTGTACTTAATTTTATTGCACAGAAGTGTACATTTCGGACACAAAGTGACCATTATCAATGGATTAACGCGAATTGTATATTTGGTTTTTCAAATAAAAGTGTGAAGAAAGGTTATTATTAGTGCTTTATTTGTAAATTTAATTTAATCTTCACATAACTCAATCAACCAATTTAATCACAATCGTTTAAGTAGGTTATTATATGGTAAACTTAAAATATTGATTGCTTCTGTAGTAGGCTAAGAATTGCTTCTGTAGTAGGCTAAGAATTGCTGAATTGCAAAGACTACCCCAAAGTATATGTAGGACAAACCGGAAGATCGTTCCAAGAGAGGATAAAAGAACACCGAACTAGCTTCAAATAAAACAAAACCAACTCCACATACTCTAACCACCTCATAGAAGATAAACACCACTTCGATGAAAACTTCAAAGTCCTACATCAAGAAAGAAATGGCCGGAAACTCAACATCATGGAGTCCATGGAAATTAATAAAAGAAAATACACGGGACATATTCTCAATGACCAAACAGACTTAAAAAATTCGCCCCTCTTAAATATTAATTTTTTGAAAAAACCCACCTCTCATAAACATTGTATATTTACCTGACCCGACAAATTTTACTTATCATTTTTTCGCCTGAAGAAGCCACAGTGTGGCGAAACAATTGTAGCGAATGCACAATATATATTTGTTTAAATTGATTTATTTACATAAAAGGCTAAGAATATATCAATATCCTTACGTAGTCTCTGTATTTTTATCTTTAATCTGTAGATATATTAGTCTCTGCAACAATACTTCTTAAAGTTTTTATAACATCCACTTCCTAATTTATAAAATGTCTGCGGAACTCTGTCGTTAAATTCAACTTAGATTATTTTAAACGGGTAACTGTGGAGGTTTCTACTTTGTTATACATACATAGTTATACAAACAAAGTTTAAGTTTTTTATTTAGGTTATTTTGTCTCAATCACCGTTTTTAAAAGGCTAAGAATATATCAATATCCTTACGTAGTCTCTCTATTTTTATCTTTAATCTGTAGATATATTAGTCTCTGCAACAATAATTCTTAAAGTTTTCATAACATCCACTTCCTAATTTATAAAATGTCTGCGGAACTCTGTCGTTAAATTCAACTTAGATTATTTTAAACGGGTAACTGTGGAGGTTTCTACTTTGTTATACATACATAGTTATACAAACAAAGTTTAAGTTTTCTATTTAGGTTAATTTGTCTCAATCACCGTTTTTACTTTCCATCATAACTCAACACACATATTACAGCGATTCTATGGAGCGAATTATTCTTTTGAAAAAAAAAAAAAATCTTCTTGGTCTGCAAACCAGCTTTGCATAGCTTTCATCACGTCTTCGATGGAAGAAAATTTGCGACTTTTGAAACTATTTTTCAGTTTAGGAAAGAGATAATAATCGGAGGAAGCTAAGTCGAGTAAAAAAGGAAAAAAGGGGAGTGTTCCACTAATTCAAACCCCAAATCGGGAAGTTTATTAATAGCAAGGTACGATTTGCGTGCTACCGCATTGTTTTGCCAAACAAAACTCCTTTAGAGACTATTCTGTATTTGTTTTATACTATTTTTTACCCAATTCTGTTAGCAATTCTTCATTCTTTGGCGGTACAACCCTATGTGGGTTTTAGTCTTTTCGCCGATCTTCTATTCCGCTCTATCATTGCTGCTTCTTTACAATTTCTCACTCTGAGTGTTTTTAGATCTTCCTTCACTCTATTTATTATAGATGGATAGATGGAATGAAGGAAGCTCTCAAAACAGTCGGAGATCTAGGCCTTTTCACTGGCTTCCCTTCTATTAGTATACTTTTGCTGTAATGATAAATAATATTCTCCAGCTATAATGTTTGCCTTGTTCGGGTAATCTATAGAGATGATACCAAGACTATCCCAAAACACAAAAGGAATCTTCCTATAGATAATGTAATATGGAAGACGATACAGCCGGACATACTTTATGCTTAGTCTGGGAGTGGACAACACTCGTTCAAATCTTCACAATGATCTCTTTTAAAAAAAAGCAACGAATATCTAAAAAAAAAGACCTTTATTGGCATAATACTATATTACATTCATATCTACACTTATAACTGCCCCCTCTCTTTCTTCTGCTTTCCCTCTCTTCCCCCAACTTCTCCAGCGTACTTACTCCAGCCCCATCCTCTCTCATCCATTCCGTCACTTTTCTATTCCCTCTTATTCCCACCCTTTCCTCCTTAACTAAAGATTTACAGAATATAATTGGGATATGTATACTTATGCCAGTGCTTTCCACTACCTTTCCTTCTATTAGTATACTTTTGCTAATAATGCCTAATAATATTCGCAATCATAGAATGTGCGAGAACCAACATAGAGAAGGACTGTCGAAACAGGCAAATCTATATCATGTCCGATAGCCAGGCGGCACTGAAGGCTCTCCAGAGTCAAAAGACTTCATCCAAACTGGTATTGGAATGCTTCAATACCCTGAATGACCTAGCGAGACAGAACAAGGTTACGCTTGTCTGGACGCCGGGTCACTCTGGTATTGCGAGTAATGAAAAAGCTGACGAGCTAGCAAGGCAGGGAGCCACCATTTCATTTATGGGACCCGAACCTGCCTTGGACATAACAAAAAAGTCGAGTCGCCTTGAAGTCAGGAAGTGGACTCGCAACAAACACAAGGAATACTGGGAAAACAGACCAGGCCTTAACCATAGTAAGGCCCTTATAAAAGGGCCTAACTCAAGCCAAGCTGCAGGACTACTAACATTGAGTAGGACACAGCTGAAAACAACCATAGGACTGCTCACAGGCCACATGACTGTTAAAGAGCATCTAAGGAAAATCGGGCTATACAACGGCGACACCAACTGTCGCCTCTGTAATACGGCACCAGAAACAACTATGCACGTTCTGTGCAGGTGCAATGCGCTGGAGAGCAAAAGACGGCTCATATTTGGGAACAGACAAATGGAACCAAATGATTTCCACGCGCAACCTCTGAAGGACCTGCACAAGCTAGTGCAGGGCATCGAGTTCGGAATAGTTGCGTGAGTGTAATAATATTGGGGCAGTACAATAAGCCACCTAGGCTGCAGTGCATCCGGATCCGAAAGGAAGACGGCCCCCACAGGAAAAAAAAGTGCCCAATAATATTCTCCAGCTATAATATTTGCCTTGTTCGGGTAATCTATAAAGATGATACCAAGACTATCCTAAAACACAAAAGGAATCTCCTAAAGAAGTTGTAGTATGAAAGACGAGACAGCCGGACACATTCTCAGAGAATGCCCAGCACTCTCGTCAACAACTATATCCCTTATGTAGATCACCGTATTCCATCAAGGAGCCCTACTGGGTGAAAGATGGCCTACGATGGCTTACATAAGGGAGCACCGTATTCCATCAAGGAGCCCTACTGGGTGAAAGATGGCCTACGATGGCTTACATAAGGGATCTACACACCTAGACTACCTAGACCAGGTAGGCTGGCTGAGCTAAGGCTGGGTGGTCAACGGGAGAAAGCACAATGGGCCTAATAAGGCTTAAGTGCAGTGCAGAAATGCGCACTTCCTAAAGTACCAGAACACCGAAGCAAGAACTTTTCCAGGAGATTTTTGAACTTGAAATTTACTTGGCCGTGAAGACCTAGAGTGCGAGTGCCTCCCGAGAAATCAGCGGTAGCACACCTTACAATAACTACAGGTCATGAGTTTTTGATAAAAGATACAAGCCTTCTAAAATGTTCATCAAAAAATACATTAAATATGTTGTAGGCAATAAAAATTAAAAAGCAGCAAAAAAACTTCTTAATTTCGATTAAGCCCATTAAGTAACCCTTTTTTAGATTTAATACCCTCAATCAGCCCCGACTAACACATTTGTTAACCTTATCTAGGGTTTTTGCCCGATAATTCCCTTACCCACGTAATTTCCCAAAATATTTGTAGGTATAAATACGCCGCATCTTTTGTAAACTAGTCAGTATGCTATTGATGTTGAGTACTAAGTATTCGAAATGTACATCTAGCAAAATAAAAACTTATTGTGAAGAAAGTGTTAGTGTTTACATTCAAGTTTATTAATTGATGTTTTGTCTCTGGATCATGAAAATATACCCATAGTGACAAGTCGATTAATAAAATTTGGATCTGTCTTAAATCGGGCAACGATTAAACTTGATATTTCCAATCGTGCTTACTTTTCATCTGCGTTTGGGTTTTTGAGAATTCATTTTGCAGATGTTATACTAGCATTTTATACTTTAGAAACGTAGATGCCACACTTTGATTAAAACACTTGGTTTGTTTCACTGATTCAAATCAGTGAAACAAACCAAGTGTTTTAATCAAAGCGTATTAATTAAATATGTTTCACCACGGGTTAAGTGAGAAATTAATTCATCACGCCAATTAAAATCACACAGAAATGACATTTGTAGCGACCAAATCTTATTTGTGTGTGATTTTAGTTAGCCTCTACGTCTTTAAAGAACAATTCACTATTTAGTCTGCTTTCTGGTTATCATCATATGTTGATAATTGTTTCCAATATTCAAGATATTCTAATATTAAAAAAATTTGATTGCTAAATGGCCAAACGGTTTGACTTCAATTAGAAAATTCGTGAACAGTTAGAAGTAAACTTGTAATTATTTTGATTTGTAGACTAGCTTAGTTTTATCTTTAATTAATTTCTCACTTAACCCGTGGTGAAACATTTTTGAATCTAATACTGGATGATTTAAATTAAATTTAAATGAAAACACTTGGTTTGTTCCATTTATTATATAAATAAGAGAAACAAACCAAGTGTATTAATTTAAATTTAATTTAAATCATGTTAGCTTAGTTATAGTTGTTTATTTTCTATTGTTGATATTTTTATTTATTTTCTGTTGTTGATGCTACTGAATCCTGATGAATAATACACTTTTCATAAATAAGTTGTTTTAATTGGATTATTGTTTATTTTTAATCTTCTGTGTTTACGTGGAAATTTAATGTTAATAACAGTATTTAATCCGAAACGCGTCTTCTTGCATCACCCAAGAAATCGCGTAATTTCCCAATGAATATTTCATCTGCATAATGGAGAGAGAGGAAGGGCGCGTGACTGGCATCCCCTCGCTAGAGTTATCGAGCCCTCGAGCCCTTCCTCGCAAACCCTCGCAAACAGCTTAATTCGTGCTATTCTTAAACGGGGCGCCGCGACGTCGACGTCGACGCCGACGTCAACGCCGCCGACGACGACTCCCTTGTTGTTATTATTGTTGATCATGTTGATGGTGATATTACCCTCGCAACTTTCCACTTTGATGGCGTTCGCTCGCTCGCTCGCATGTTTATTGTAAGTGTGTGTGAAACGTGTCTCGGAGATGCGGAAATTCGTCAAATGATACAATCGCGTGAAAGTGAATTAATTAACAGAGAGAGAGAACATTCATCCGTACTTACATAAATATATATATTTATATAAAATCTCGGGGTAATCCCGGTTCGCACCCTCGTTAACTTCATCTGGCATTTATGTGAAGGAGGAGGACGAGATGCAGGACGACGGCGAAATGCGTGAAGCTGTTGTTCGTCGAACCGGTTGCTCTTACTGAAAATTAAATTATCATTAGAAATATATATAGCGAAGGCAAACGTGACATCGTATTGCGTAGGCTTTTTTATCTAAGAATTTTTTTAGGAATACATAACCAAGCGTGCATAATTTTTTTAGGTATTCGTTGTTTTTTTTATATAAGCATTCAATTTGAAGCTTCCAACGAGTGTTTCCAATCTCAGATCAAGCATGAAGTAACATTTCGCTGTAAATCATTAGATATTCGTTGCTTTTTTTAAAGAGATCAATGTAAAGATTTAAACGAGTGCTGTCCACTCCCAGACTAAGCATGAAGTAAAATTTCGAGTTTAGAAAAGCCCCGCGTAGAAAATTTGTCGAGGGTCGCGCAGCGACCCTCGACAAATTTTCACGGGGCTTTTCTAAACTCGAAATTTTACTTCATGCGCCACGCGTACAAAACACTGATTTTAAGTGATGTTCAAAATATTTTTAGAAGTACTTAACTTTCTTTTATTGCTTTTAGTCGAACTTCTCAATAAAGTAATAAAACAAAGTCAAACGGTTTATTATTATTTCATATAAAGATGTACCACAAAGTGAATGCTGACCAAATAAAATATTTCAAAATATTATTGTTTAGCAGTATATTTATAATCCTGCTTTAGAAGTATATTTTTAATTCTGATTTACAAGTATATTTTTAATTCTGATTTAGAAGTATATTTTGAACTTCACTAGAAATCAATGTTTCATACGCGTGGCGCATGAAGTAAAATTTCGAGTTTAGAAAAGCCCAGAAAATTTGTCTCGGGTCGCTGCGCGACCCTCGACAAATTTTCACGGGGCTTTTCTAAACTCGAAATTTTACTTCATGCTTAGTCTGGGAGTGGACAACACTCGTTTAAATCTTCACATTGATCTCTTTAAAAAAAAACAACAAATATCTAAAGATTTACAGCATATAATTGGGATATGTATACTTAAAAGAAAAACTCCCTGTTTTTATAAATATATATGTACCGGGTGGGCAAATAAGTGAGGTAAGCGGCTGTGATGCTGCAAACCGCATCTTTATATCTAATAATAATAATAATAATCTTTAAATAAAGATATTAAGATGGGGTTTGCGAAGGCTTATTGGTTGGTTATTTGTTTATTTTATAGTCTAAAAAAGTCATATCATCGCATTTAAATTTTGTGAGAAAATTCAATATTTTGGTTATAATATCGAATAATTTGAAGTTACAGGCATATATTTAAAACAAAATTCAAATACCCCCCACCACTTTATTTCGAAAGATAGAGAAAAATTGTTTCTACAAAAAATGTTCCACTTTAGGTTAACATTAAAACGCAAATACTTTTTTGTTACATTCATTGAGAAAAATCGCGAAAAACGTAACTTTATGTAATTCAAGATGGTGGCAGCCATCTTGGAAACTTGAAAATAATTTCCAGCATTTTCCCTTTTCACTTTACCTGTAAAATTTTTTACCGTAACTCTATATATATATATATATATATATATATATATATATACAAGGTCGCTACAAAGTATGGAAACACGGCTCTCACGTGAAAACGGCAAAAAACAGAACCACTAAAATTGGGATTTCTAAATGGGATATTTTCTTAAACAATTTGGCGTGAAAAAATCAAAAATGATTCTCAGAGTTTTCACATACGGACGCCATCTTGAATTTTTTTAAATGGAATTCGATTTTTTTTATTTTACAACTTTTATAGACCTTATAATTCTGATTACAACCATATACCTTTTTTTAAAAATACTTGTCTTTTCATCGATAAATATATATATATATATATATATATATATATATATATATATATATATATATATATATATATATATATATATATATATATATATATGATGTGTAATGCAGACTAATTATCCAAAGTAGGAAATTTAAACCGAGTAACCTGTGAACTTAATCATCGACTCGCATTCCAACTGCAGTAAACTAACCGCTTAAGTGCATATTTCGGGGGGTGCATAATTTTATTATTCGCGCCGAACAACACAAGTTGAAGAGATTACAGTCTAAACAATGATACTCTCCTTCCTCCGAGAAGGAGGAGAGAACGTCGTAACCGTGGGTCGCATTGTGTTTGTTAGTGTTATCGCGGAAGACACGGCGCACATAACAATACGTTACGGAGGGTCGTGAGCGCCGCAATAATTTCACTGCTTGGGGGTTGGGAGAAGGAGGAAAATGTGGGGGTACTAACCCCTCTCCGGGACGGGATTCCTGGCGCTATCCAGCTCTAAAGTCGCCTCTTCCTGGTAGACGTCCGCCACCTGGGCGATACAGCTCAGGACTAATCGGCCCTGCCGGAAGTGGAACTCGGTCAGGTGTAGTTCCAAGATCAGGTCACTCCATGCTGGTTCTAGGGAACGTCTTTGGGTTATTGGCTCCGATCGAGACACCTTTAACAAATGAGAAAACATGGTTTAATTAAGTTTTTAATGGATAAGGGCGTAGGCAAGATTTTTACTAAAAGAAGAGGAAATCCAAGAAAAGCCAATAATTTGACTAAGAGGAGAAATAATTTAAGAAATGCCAACATTTTGACCAGGAAGGACAACTTGGCTTAAAACATATAAATTTTTAAATATTTAATTGATGAAACTCCATAATACTATTTGAAATACAACAACACAGTTGGGAGGGTTTCACTTTAATTGTTGAACACTGCAACATGTTTCACCACACAGTGGCTTCATCAGGCAGATAATAATAATCATTATTTCATCTGCCTGATGGAGCCACTGTGTGGTGAAACATGTTGCAGTGTTCAACAATTAAAGTGAATCCCTCCCAACTGTGTTGTTTTATTTCAAATATATAAAAAATTTTCACAAGACACATGCCCAGAGTTGCTGCAAAAATAAAATTCTGTTAACGTAATGGCCATTTAATGTTAAATTATTAATGGTGAAGGCGCCGGGTGTACACATTTATTATTCACTGATTTGTTTTTCGAATAAAAAAAAACTGTTACGTAGAAAGCGAGAAATCTTCTTACTAGTTGGTCTTATAGATGTGTAACGAGTCAAGGGTTTACCTAAGTATGTATGAATAATAATTTTAATAAAAATCATTTGGTTTGTTTTACAAAATATATACCGTTTAATATTTTTTTCACGCAGCATAGCAAAATCCATAGATCAATACAGTATAATAGGATTTTCTCAAGTGAGAGATAGACAAAATATACAGCAGACAAATCGTGACAATTATTATTACCATGCCTACGTATTAGAAAATTAGTGTTATCCTGTTTGTCAAATTTAATTCAAATTTGCAGTTGTCAACTGCCGTGATGTCTTACACTCTGGAAGAGAGAATATAAGTTATTAAATGTAGCAAATTTTAAGAACCGGCAAATTCTACATTGATCAACAATTTTTTAAATTGTTCGGGGGTTGTTGTATATCGATTTACCTTGATTTTTGAGATTCTGAAAACGGAATCGAGGTAAACGTGTATGGGACGCACGAATCTAAAGTTCGTTGGTTAAGACGACTTACCGTTTGGTCACGAATTAAATTTTAAGTTCCACTTTTGAGGTTATATATGATCGTATTTTCGGCTAAATAAGCACATCAGGGATACCTATTACACACATGATGAAATTATCTCCTAAATCAGTGGTCTCTAAACTACGGCCCGCGGGCCAAATCCGGCCCGCGACTTGCATGAATCCGGCCCGCGATTGTTTGTAATGTTTTTTTTAAATGTCATATTTTGAAATATTGTAACAATTGTTCTTTAAATTTTTCATAATTTTATAAAATTAATCGGATCTTGGCCGACTTTATTATGTAGAATTGTATTTCTGGCCCGCGAAGAAGATAGTTTGGAGACCCAGGTCCTAAATGATGACGTAAATCATCCAATTTGTAGTGTTATCTTCATTAATTCAGTAAATATCACGATATTAATTTTACACTCAAATTGACGTCTACTGACGTTTATTTAAAATAATGGATATATAAATCAAGATTGATTAGTGAATCATATGTATTCTAATTAACGATTTTAAAAAATAGATGGCGCTAGATGTATTAAAACGAAATAAATATTAACTGTTTACGAAAACTGTCATCGACTACTTTGGGAATGATGTGAAATATTAATGTTAATATTTAAATATTCAGGGGCAAGAGACTTACGCAATTTATTCTATTGCAAACATTTCTCCTAACCTAATCTAAACTAGCAGTATGTAGAATAATTTATGTGCGCAAAGAGATTTAAGCAATTTATTCTATTGCAAACCTTTCTATTTACATAACCTAACTTACAAGTATTTGGAATAGTCACCGTGCGCAAAGAGACTTACGCAGTTTATTCTATTGAACACCTTTCTCCTAACCTAATCACCTAATCTAGAAGTATGTGGAATAGCCATCGTCTGCAAGGAGACATACGCAATTTATTCTATTGCAAACCTTTCTCCTAACCTAACCTAACCTAGAAGTATGTGAAATATTTAACTTGCGCAAAAAGACTTCGGCAATTTATTCTATTGCAAACCTCTCTACTAAGCTAACTTAAAAACATGTAAAATCGCCTAAGCATAATAAAATGTTTATCGGCATCTTATTATTTTATAGAAAAATATGTGGCTATACTAAGCCTTAAATCAGATAATTTTGCTTAGTTATGTGGTTCTATTAAATTATTTTAATTGTATTTAAATTTAGCTGTGTGTCTACTAACCAAACTGGATATGCCGTACAAATTTATTTTTAGTAAAAACAGTAAAATAAATTTAAAAGTAATATTTGTATGTGTTATTATATATTGTTATATTATTTATATTATTTGTTATTATTTTATTATTGCAGTAAATATCCTAGTTATCGTACGAAGGTGCCATCTATTTTTTATATCGTAAATTAAATTACCTATGATTTAATAATCAATCTCGATTTATATATCCATTATTTTAAATAAACGTCAGTAGACGTCAATTCTAGCGTAGAACTAATATCGTGATATTGGCTGAATTAATGAAGATAACACTACAAATTAGATGAATTACGTCCTCATTTTGAAGATAATTTCATCATGTGTGTAATTTGTATCTGTAATGTGCTTATTTAGCCGAAAATACGACCATATATAACCTCAAAAGTAGAACTTAAAATTCGATTTGCGGCCAAGCGGTAAGTAGCCTTAACCAACGAACTTTAGATTCGTACCTCCCATACACCTTTACCTTGATTCCATTTACAGAATCTCAATAATCATGGTAAATCGATATGCAATGAATCCATTGTTCGTGCTTTTGAACAGACGATGTATTGCTAACAATAAATGCCACAGAAGAGAACAAAGGGCTGCCACAGAACACCAGGAAAGACGGGACATAATGATTTGCGCTATAGTAGAAGAAGATTCGCTAAATTCGCTACAGAAGTTGGTATTAACAGGGAAACGGTTTGACAAGTTCTCGAACGAAATAGAAACAAATCTTGCAAAATTTCAACAGGTCATAAGATATTTCCAAAAGATGACATTGAAAGAAAAGTGTTCTGTAAACCGATGATGAACGTACAAATAAAAAAAAAAACGAATTAAAATGACGCCGCATGGATTTGCTTGAGTTCGCAAATCCACGCGGCGTCATTTTCATTCGTTTTTTTTTTATTTGTACGTTCATCATCGGTTTACAGAACACCATTGTTTCAGTGTCATCTTTTGGAAATATCTTATGACCTGTTGAAATTTTGCAAGATTTGACCCACAAAAATTAAAGGTATGGGCAGGTATGATCGGAGATCATATTGTTTGACCCTTCTTCATTGAGGAACATTTGAATAGAGTGAAGTATTTGGATCTTCTCCAGGATAAAATAATTTTATCAACAAGGCCACTTCTAAGAGTAGACTTCAACCATACATGGTTTCAGCAGGATGACTGTCCTGCGCACGACATTGTTAACGTGCGTGGATTTTTAAATATTACTTTTCCGAATCGTGTAATTGGTAGAAGAGGTGATCAGGTTGGCATCCAGGTCTCCCGATTTGCCTCTAATTGACTTTTTCCTTTCGCCATACGTAAAACAGTAATCATGAAACGCCCGGTATTATCAACTTTTTTAAACAGGCATATAGTTAAATAATATTTAGGTTAAGGATACATTTAAAATTGTCATGTGTATTATGAATCTTTGTAAAGAGTTTTTAAGTAAATGTAATTCTAAGATCTGTTGGTAATAGATTGCATATGGCGTTTTAGTAAATTTCATATTTGCAGGTAGGTAACACTGAATTAAAACCTTTAATATTTGCAGTCAGTCAATCAATTTGTTTATGTTTCGATTTATAAAACACTTGTTTGGTTTTTAGGTAAACGTATGCGTAAGCAGTAAATTTTACGACATCCGGCGGTTTTCAAATAAGCTTAATTTGAAATTTTAAAGGAGTGTTTTCCACTCCCAGACTAAGCATGAAGTAAAATTTCGAGTTTAGAAAAGCCCCGTGAAAATTTGTCGAGGGTCGCGCAGCGACCCGAGACAAATTTTCTGGGCTTTTCTAAACTCGAAATTTTACTTCATGCGTCACGCGTATAAAACACTGATTTCAAGCGAGGTTCAAATATACATAAATTTACAATATTTTTGGTTTGTACTTGTGGCGCATGAAGTAAAATTTCGAGTTTAGAAAAGCCCAGAAAATTTGTCTCGGGTCGCTGCGCGACCCTCGACAAATCTTCACGGGGCTTTTCTAAACTCGAAATTTTACTTCATGCTTACTCTACTACTTGGGAGTGGAAGACACTCGTTTAACAATACGTCTTAATTAATAAAACAACTTAAGATAATAAATACCCAATGAAACATTGTCTTAATTTGTCTTATTAATTAAGACGTATTGCTTGCGTTTCACACGAATTTTTCTAAACTTGAAATTTTACTTCATGCGCCACACGTACAAAACAAAAATATTGTAAATTTATGTATAATTGAACCTCACTTGAAATCAGTGTTTTATACGCGTGGCGCATGAAGTAAAATTTCGAGTTTAGAAAAGCCCAGAAAATTTGTCTCGGGTCGCTGCGCGACCCTCGACAAATTTTCACGGGGCTTTTCTAAACTCAAAATTTTACTTCATGCTTACTCTGGGAGTGGAAAACACTCGTTTAACAATACGTCTTAATTAATAAAACAACTTAAGACAATAAATACCCAATGAAACATTGTCATAAGTTGTCTTATTAATTAAGACGTATTGCTTGCATTTTACACGAATTTTTCTAAACTTGAAATTTTACTTCATGCGCCACACGTACAAAACAAAAATATTGTGAATTTATGTATAATTGAACCTCACTTGAAATCAATGTATTATACGCGTGGCGCATGAAGTAAAATTTCGAGTTTAGAAAAGCCCCGCGTAGAAAATTTGTTTCGGGTCGCTGCGCGACCCTCGACAAATTTTCTGCGCGGGGCTTTTCTAAACTCGAAATTTTACTTCATGCTTAGTCTGGGAGTGGAAAAAACTCGCTTAACAATAAGTCCTAATTAATAAAACAACTTTAGACAATAAATACCCAATGAATCCTTGTTTTAAGTTGTCTTATTAATTAAGACGTATTGCTTGCAACTACACGAAGTCTTCGTAATTTTATATGTTATGTTTAAAGTGTGCAAAATATAAGAGGCGTAAGCTTATTCTCTTGAATTCACATAGTTTTGAATTTAAATTATTTTTAATAAAATTGTATTATAAATGTTGCATTATTATTATTCACTTACCATTTACGCTATTTTCTATTCTTATAAAATACCCGTGCTCGAAAATATTCTCAAATATTAAACCCACATTTCGAATTTGATACAGTGTTGCACGGAATCCCAAGCATTTCCATATTCCCCCTATTTTCCCGTTGCATTATTTATTAGATCTAAAAGCCCGCGCCCTATATTTTCCGAGCGTGAAAATAAAGCCATTGAGACCTAATGATTGGTAAAATGTTGTACGAATTTCCACTGATACAAATCTTATGATTAATTTTCCACATTAATCATTTGCTGCAAAAAAATACGAGTAGTAATGTGGAATGAATATTAATGAAAAAAAAAAAAAAAAAACAATCGCGTGACGGAAATTTCTTGTTATTAACCAACGATGATTATGGTTAGGTTGAGTATGTCCCAACATAAAATGATTTATGCTTGCTGTTAAGTAATTAAGTCTGTAGGATTTTAATCAATCTTTATTTCATGTTTTATATACGTGATGCAAACAAAAATCTATGCAGTTTTAATGATTTTTTTTAATATTTACATAGAATGATATAAATATTAAAAAAAATTATTAAAACTGCATAGATTTTTGTTTGCATCACGTATATAAAACATAAAATAAAGATAGATTAAAATCCTACAGACTTAATTACTTAACAGCAAGCATAAATCAATTTATGTTGTGACATACTCAACCCAACCATAATCATCGTCGGTTAATAACAAGAAATTTCCGTCACGCGATTGTTTTCGTTTTTTTTTTTCATTAATATATAAAACGAATTTCGAATGTGGCGAGTGTACGATTTGCTAATTGCCATTTTGCCTTGATCATTGAGGTAACATTTTTAATTCATTAGAACTGCAATGTATACCAATACATTAAATAATAATAATAACCAATATTATTATTATTACTTATACATATTAATATCTATTTTTATTTAATTTCATTATTTAAATTCCATTATTTAATTTACAGTTAGTTGTTTTTCTTTTTAAATCATTAGATGACCAATTTTATTACCTATTCGCAGTAACGACATTAAATATACAAATAACTTATCAACCGCTATTCTAAATATTGTTCACTTTTAATTTTTATCATAAGTAAATATCTTTAATGCACATTTTCAACTTCATTGTTGCGGAGTAAATATTTTTCAATAACATAAATATATTTTTCTTTCAACGTCTCATTACTTATTTGTCAGTAGCTATTATCTAGTATTATGGATATTCTGTCGCATAGATAACATTGGGAACAGCAAATAGCTTTCGAGTTTAGAAAAGCCTGAACATTTGGTTAGGTCGAGTAGCGCGTAGCGCTATGCGACCAAACCAAATTTTCAGGCTTTTTTAAACTCGAAATTTTACTTCATGCGCCACGCGTACACAACACTAATTTAAAATTAAGTTCAAAATATACACATGATGCCTAATCTTATGTGAATACATATTAGAAATATTAATTTTGTCCAATTAAATCTTGCACTTTTAAAATGTAAGCCATAAATAAAATGCTTATTTCACGTTAATTTAGTAAAATACTCAATGATTTATTAACATTATTTTATATTTGCGATGTTAGTGAGGATAATAATTATTATAATGTTAATACTAGGTAGGTAATTTCTAATTTATATGAATAAATGATATTACAGCAGTGTATGGAATTAATTATATTCGGTGGTTTGAATCAATTAGGAATTAATTGGAATTTTAAATAATTATCCAAAATTAGCTATGTTGGTTATATTGACTGTGTATATTCGAGTACTGTTAATTACCTAATTTAATTGGAAATAACACAGTTATTTAATTAATAAAATTTAAAATTGATACACTTTTATTTAAATATAAGGTACTCTTTAGTTAACTATTGATAATAGACACTTAGTGTCCGAAATGTAGATATAGTACTTAAATAATAAAAAAAGTAAAGAAAGGAATTTAACCGCTTTTTATTACTATTATAACAATCTTCACATAACTCCCAAATACATATACAGGGCTATTTAAATAGAAGGAAGAGATAAATTCAAATGCAAAACTATTTGAATTCGAGAAAATAAGCTTACGCTTCTTATAGTTTGCACACTTTAAACATAATATATAAAATTACGGAAAAAACTATTCGTGAAAATGCAAACAGAAGGAAGAGATTTCAAACATTTATTTCTTCCAAACTAAGAAAGGTATAACTATAATTCCAATGTTCCTGGACAGACAAATGTTTTAAATTTGAACAGTCCAAGCAGAAGTTCCAACCACGGCCGCATTGGCGCTGTTGCTTGTCATTTTGATTGTCTCTAGTAAAATGGCGATACAACACGAAAAAGCACTTTGTGTGCTGCAATTAGCAAAACTAGAGTCCATTATTGAAGTTCAACGTGCTTTTTACCGCCTCGTCATAAGCAGATTTACCAGTGGTATCGAAAATTCGTAGACGATGGTTGCATCTACAAACAGAAAATCACGGGACGTCCACGCACATCGAATGAAAATGTCGAGCGTATTCGTAAAGTAGGAATGGAACCCCATAAAATCCACAGCACAGAAAACACATGGTGCTCATATTGAATGCATAAAAAATGGAACTTTTTTCTTTCTGGGAACGTCAGAATTTTGTTTCTACCTTTTGTAGTTTGAAAGAAATAAATGTTTTTTGTATAAACTTAGCTCATATGGCGTTTCGGGACTCATGCTTGAATAGCTACGGTCCTTTATTTGTAATAGGAAAATGTTAGTTAAAGTAAATAATATCACCTCTGACATTATAATTAACGCAACCTCAGGGGTGCCGCAAGGCTCCCATTTAGGACCGTTACTTTTTCTTATATTTGTAAATGATATTGGTAAATATCTTGCTTCAAATGTTCTTCTATACGCAGATGATATGAAAATATTTCGTAATATAGTCTATACATGATTGTAATACTCTTCAAAATGATCTAAATCAGGTCATGGTTTGGTGTAATGAGAATAATCTATATTTAAATATAAGTACGTGTAAGTCCACGCGTTTTTCTCGTAGAAAAGACTTTATATTACATTTTGAGTATTCATTAAATAATCTTATATTAAAAGTGCGATTCTTTTCGCAATCTACGCGTCTATAGATGGCCTGAATAATTTGACCCAAATTGTTACATTTGCAGTAGGTTACTGTATGTAACAGCAAACACTTGTTGTATAATTCAATGTCCGTCGGGGTATCAGCCCGGGAAGTAGTTGTTTCAATGAGTGTTTGATATAGTCTTTGTAAGACTAACTTGTTGTAGATTGCGAAAAGAATCGCACTTTTAATGTTTGAAGTATTCTGCAACCAAGAATTGGCAATTTCATTTATACTAAATAATCTTATTCTTCAGAGAGTTGACTCAATCAATGATTTGGGAGTCTTGTTTGATGCCAAGCTTCAATTTAATAATCACATCAACATAATCTCTTGCAGACTTGCAGATGTTTGGTTTTATTCGTAGTTTTACTTCACATTTTGATTTAATTAGAACTTTTGTATCTCTTTATATATCTTTTGTAAGACCTATTATGGATTACTGTGCAATTATATTATAAATGTCACGTAGATCGGCTAGAAAATGTACAACGTAAAATCGTCGGGTGAGAACTGTAGTATTCCATGTCCAGTTTGTTAAATTTTGCAGGGGAGGCATTTTAAGTTCAAAATTGCTATAATTTGCGAACTGTTATTTATATACAACGCTTTATATAATCACTTTTTAAAGACATCATGATGAAGTAAATATTTTGCAAAATTTAGGACTACTAATAATTTCGAACAAAAAAAAACAAAAACAAAATGGACATGGAATAATATGGCTCTATCTTGCGAGGTGTTAATGGCAAGATAATATTTTTGGTGCTAAGCGTATATGGACAATGCAATAATAGTTATTTTTTAATAGAAAGTTTATTCGAACAATTCCAAGTAACTTACAAAGCAACATAACATAATAAAAAAATATTGTAAACAAATTGTTTATTTTTCCACCAACAACTGATTCTCCCTGAATAATGCCTTCCAGGAATCCAAATCTTCTTTTGGAAAGTTTCCAAATAGATCCTTGATGTGTTGCTTTTTGTCTGCCGGAATTGAGGGTGGTTCCGGTAAAATACTTGGGTCCGGTATATTTTCCAAAAAACGATTTTTGTTATTTTTTAATATTGTAACAATGTCATTCTGTTGATTGTACGAATTACTAAACAATATACTGTTCACACCATTTCTATAAATTATCTTTACAGTTTTCTTGTAAGGTAACTTGATAACCATTAAAATCGCTAGTTGTTTGAAATCCACAAAATTATCTGGTCGAAGTTGAACCACTTTTTAAGGTTTTCGCGACCTGACACTCAGCAAAATTCGAAGTAGTGCAAGTGGACTATGAATTTCTAGGCCCTTAATTCTTCTATCTATTACACTGTGCATTGCGTCAACTTCCTGTACACAGCTGTGTCCAGGTTCCTGATATTTTTGGGTAATGGATGTTATTGTTGGATGATTTCTAAGGAAATGTAAGAGTGCTGCTGACATGTGAGAATTTTTGTTTTGTGGTATACAAGCGTCCGACCATAATATAATGTTCTTCACTTCAGGTCTTGCCTTAACAAGTTTTTCTAAAAGCACACTCAAAGCACTGGCAATGTCTGTCCCTTTGCGTCCTTCCATGCTCTCATTCCAGAACATACAGTATCCCAGTTTTGTGATTATATCAAATCCCGTTAAATTGTAAACTGCAATTTTTTTTTTATAATAAGATGTAGATACATCTGTTTGTGGTACTGTTAAAACGCTTTGCATGTCAAAACATAATAAAACAGTCTCTTTATCTTTCTTGCGTTTTTCTATATCTTCTTTTTTTTCCTTCTAGCGGAATTTTTTGCTACTGTGTGTGTTTCATATTTATTCTCAAGTTCTGCGCTTAAAGTATTTCCAGACTTATGAGTGTGATACTCTGTACAAATTGGGCACAAATCCTTTTTGGGCTCATGAAATTCGATGTTGAATTCGTAATTGAATATATTTCTGTACAACCACTTTTTTGCTGGATTAATTTGATTGTTGTTGCAATACTCCAAATACAGTTCGTACATCTTTGTAATATTTAGAGACCTTTCAAAGTACTCCTTAACAGTATTTTTTCTGCAGTAGTGTGATGAAATTCGAGGGAATAAATTTATGTGATTTCGAATTTGTTCTCTAGTTCCGTCATTTAATTTTGAAGTACTTTTTCTCCGATCACCTTGAGGAGTTCCAGTTATACCTTGTTTTTTTTATTTTCATGAAAATATGAAATTCTAATCTGACTCACAGCTAATACTCCAAGATAAAATTTTTTGCATACTCTTATTTTATTGATGCCTTAGAATAAAAAATATTTATAAGAATATGATTTAGTTTTTTGGCGTCCACCACGATTACGCATTCGTTGAACGATGGATCTAAGAGTGGTTTTGTCATAAAAGAATGATTTATTATTATCAGAATTTTGCAAAAATTCTGTGTGGATAACATTTACATCATTTTTGGAAAAGTTTTCCGAACATTTAAATCTCCATTGACCACAAGAAATTACAGGCATCTTTTGGGCCACAATATTCCCTTTAGAATTCACATACTCTTTTCCATTTTGTCTTAATAACTTACGCTTATTTTTTTTTCCACATCTTAGGGTCCGCTTTCCTTTTTCTTGTTCTCTCGGATTTATTCACATCTTCTGCATTTCTAACACTGCAGTATCAACGAAATAATTAATTAAAATAAAACTTAAAAAATATTATTAATTAACAACTTACTCGCTTGAGGTACTCTTGGTACTTTTAGAACCTTTTGGATCATCTTCTTCTTCACTACTGAAAATTTAAATTCGCAGCTGTAGCGACATAACCCTAAACCATGTTGAATAAAAATACCTATCGGGTGTATCTGATGGTATAAACTCCGATCCCGAATCTTCAAATGGTTCAGCATCCGAATCCATGATGATTTAAGGTAGTAAACCTTGCACTATCAATTAACCCAGCACTAAATACTCTTTGAAATGCAGCGTAAATAACCAAAACAAGCTACGCTCACAAGTAGTAGTATACTTATTCTATGTCCATATCTCTGTGATTGGTCGAGGGACATAGAATATTACAGTTTTAATAATTAACTGTTTGAAATGGACATGGAATAAAATGGAACATCAGAAAACACCTAAAACTGATATTATGTCGTCATCACTAACGAGGAATAGACGCACCATTGAACATAAAATATTACGGCATAAAAATATCATTTTTGAAAAAAAGTGGACATAGAATAATACAGTTCTCACCCGACAAAATGATAAAATTGATTTGTTTTCGCTGTCATGTATTGTATCATGATTATGATATGATACTTAAGTATCTTGGGTTCCTCCCTTTAGTTAAACAAAGAATCTACTTTCCATTATGTTTTGCGTTTCGCATATTAAATAGCAGAATTGATTGTCCTGAGATACTCTCATCAATTTCATTATATGTTCCTACGCGCATTACTAGGCAGCAGCAGCTTCTTGCTAGCAAGCATCAGGCAACAAATTATGCTTACAACAGCCCTAGAAATGTTTTAATTAATAACATTAATATGTATTGTAAATTAATTGATGATTTTGGTGTCAATTTACAGCGCTTCAAAAGAATATGTAAAAATGTGCTTGAAAGTAGTGCTTAGGGTATGTATGCATCTTTATATATAAATATATGTTTTTCTTGTAAATAAAACACTTTTTACTTTGTTTAACCACTGGATCTTACATTTAATTGTGTGACTAGTTTCGACTATCTAGTAGTCATTCTCAAACTAAAGACTTTAGTTTGAGAATGACTACTAGATAGTCGAAACTAGTCACACAATTAAATGTAAGATCCAGTGGTTAAACAAAGTAAAAAGTGTTTTATTTACAAGTGTATTTAAGATGTACCACAAAGTGAACGCCTACAACACCAAACAATATATTTTTCTTTTTAGTTTTAGTACATATTCATATTATAATGTATGTTTTTTTTTTGTTTTGCTATTATTTCATTTTGTTCAAAAATCTGTTTAATATTGTTATTTGTATTTGTTATCAAGATGTAATGGCCTACCGTTATAATGAATAAATAAATAAATAAATAAAATCTGTTTCTTTATTTTGAATAGCCCTGTATATAAGGTACTCAAACTTTAACTGTGAAAATAAACTGATAAAACCTAAATTTAACACAACAAATCGAAATAAAAGGTATAGTAAAACTAGATCTACTAGGTTGTGATAGATGGTGTACTAAAACTGCAATACTCAATAACCAGCTAAAATTGGAAATTAATTAATTGTAAGTAACAAACAATAATTGTGTAAATCAGCGCACCGTCGAATCGAATCTTTTTGCACTACACTAATTAACACTTAATTTGTAATTTAATTATCGTTGCAAACTATTCTGAATATTAATAAGCATACACAAATATGGTGTTTTAGTTAATTAGTTCGAAGCCTGTATGAAATTATCGTTTGACCGACGGAGTGACGATGGGAACGACATCGCTCCGCTGGGATAGGTAATTGTCCGTGGAAGCCCAAACGGGACAATTAAGAGCGGTCGTAATTTAATGGGTTGCGTGATCAATCTATAATGTGTAATCAATGCACGGTTGTAATTAAGTAATTTCACCACAAACATTGTTAATGATCGTTCCCACATCCAAATAACAACAATATCACGCTTAATAAAGGATGAGGTTTGAAATATTGCTTCCTATAATCAATTTCTTTTACTTAATATAATAGCAGACTATTTATGAATTTCAACTTTTTATTTAACTCACTACAATTGTTTCGGTACACTATAGCTTCTTTAGGTGAAGAAATATAATTTCTTCTATATTTGTATAAAAATGAATCACATTTTCATAAACAGAGAAATTTTCTTTTAGGTATACATAGTTGAGGTTAATTTTTAACTTTAAACGAGTGTTTTCCACTCCCAGATTAAGCATGAAGTAAAATTTCGAGTTTAGAAAAGCCTGAAAATTTGGATTTGCCGGGGCGCGCGAGCGAAGCGAGTCGCGCTCCGGCAAATCCAAATTTTCAGGCTTTTCTAAACTCGAAATTTTACTTCATGCGCCACGCGTATTTAACGCTGATTTTAAATAAAGTTAAAAATATACAGCCCCAGTTTAATATCTCTATGATAAATTACTTTAAGTGAAGTGTAAAATGCACTGCTTCAGCTTAATCTCTATGATAAATTTTAATAATTTTTATTTCATGCAATCAAATCTTACGTTTTTAAAATTCAAACAATTCGCTTTGGCATGTTTAAGTATACTTAAAAGAAAAATCCGTTTATTTTAAACTTGACACTGTATAAATGCGCCACGCGTATAAAACACTGAAATATTTTGAAGTTAGAAATACACTGACAAATAATTAAATTGAAAAATTGGCATGTTTGGGTATACTTAAAAAAAATCTGCTTATTTCAAACTTTACAATACAAGTTTGAAATACGCAGATTTTTTTAAAGTTTAAATTGAATAATTGGCATGTTTGGGTATACTTTAACAAAATCTGCGTATTTCAAACTTTACAATACAAATTTCAAATACGCAGATTTTTTTAAGGTTTAAATTGAATAATTGGCATGTTTGGGTATACTTAAAAAAAATCTGCGTATTTCAAACTTTACAATACAAGTTTGAAATACGCAGATTTTTTTAAAGTTTAAATTGAATAATTGGCATGTTTGGGTATACTTAAAAAAAATCTGCGTATTTCAAACTTTACAATACAAATTTCAAATACGCAGATTTTTTTAAAGTTTAAATTGAATAATTGGCATGTTTGAGTATACTTAAAAAAAATCTGCGTATTTCAAACTTTACAATACAAGTTTGAAATACGCAGATTTTTTTAAAGTTTAAATTGAATAATTGGCATGTTTGGGTTTACTTAAAAAAAAATCTGCGTATTTCAAACTTTACAATACATGTTTAAAAAAATACACAGATTTTTTTTAAGTATACCCAAACATGCCAATTATTCAATTTAATTATTTCTCAGTGTATTTATAACTTCACAATATTTAAGTGTTTTATACGCGTGGCGCATGAAGTAAAATTTCGAGTTTAGAAAAGCCTGAAAATTTGGTTTGGCCGCTCCGCGCTTCGCGCTACGCGACCAAACCAAATTTTCAGGCTTTTCTAAACTCGAAATTTTACTTCATGCTTAACCTGGAAGTGCAAACACTCGCTCGAAGTTTTTAATTGAACGTTTTTATGAAAACAACGAAAGCCAGAAAATTTACAGCGGATACATCGGGATGTGCATATTTAAAAATAATATATTCCCTGTATGTTATGATTAATATTTTTATTGTTCACTGATTTATAAACATATAATATAGTGCTGTTATGATTGATAATAATTTTGGGAACTCGGTTTGCGTAACAATATTATTTGTGCGGGAGCAAAAATGATTACACAACAATGTAGGAAATTATATCCAGCCGCTAATACATGATTATAATATTCGGAAACCGATACATGCATAATTCATTAATGTAAAATTTAGCCGGTGCGCGCGGTATTGTGCCCGAATAATTATGCAAATTGGCGGAATGGCCAGTCGATATATTTGCATGATTTTCAATAGGGGGGACAGAAACAGACATGGGGTTGGTTAGTTCGGAGGAAAGTCGCCCGAGGAGGAGGTGGAGATGCCGATTTATTGCGGGGGAGGCGAAATAGTAATGCCATTAGGAGGGTCGCGACCCTGTTCTTTTCGTCCCGCTTCCTTATGCCGATGCCGCCGCCAACGGCAAGAAATCCCGTCTGAGTTATCTCCGGCAAAAACTCTTATCGAACTCGGTCCAGAAAATAATTCAATTGTGACCGGAATGATATTTTGCATGTCGCGCTGGATGCGAATGGTCTTGAGTGATTTGGATCTCTCGGCTTGTTTGCCTGTCACCAACCTGTGGCCTACATTTCATTTATATTATTGATACAAAAAAAATATTATACAAAAAAATATTATACAACCTCAGGTGGAAGTAACGGTCGTACTTCGACGAAACACTCAGGGATTAGTAACAGGGACATTCCTGTTATTGTTTTCTACAGTTAGCTTCTATAATAAGGGAGATATTGCGTCTCAGGTGACCCTAGAAAAAGTAGACTAGCGCGGGTTCCCCTTTATGCTTTTTATTCTCGGAGTTTGCTGAATTTTTTAGAGTTAGGTTTATATTAAGGGACCCTGATAACAACATAAAGAGTAAAATAGGGTGAGTTAACTTCTATGCTCTTTATTCTGGAAATTTTTTGAATTTTTTAGAGTTAGGTTGTAAAATAAGGAAGATACGATGTTCCCGGTGACCCTAGAAAGAGTAGACCAGAGTGAGTTCCCCTTTATGCTTTTTATTCTCTGAGGTTGTTAAATTTTTTAGAGTTAGATTGTATAATAAGGAAGATAGTAGAACAGGGTGAATTTCCCTTTATACTTTTTATTCTAGGAGTTTGTTGAATTTTTTAGAGCTAGGTTTATATTAAAGGAGATACGACGGCCCTGATAACAACATAAAGAGTAAAACAGTGTAAGTTCCCTTCTATGCTTTTTATTTTGTGAATTTGTTGAATTTTTTAGAGTTAGGTTGTAAAATAAGGGAGATACGACGTCTCTGGTGACCCTAGAATAGTAGACTAGAGTGAGTTCCCCTTTATGCTTTTTATTCTCGGAGTTTGTTGAATTTTTTAGAGTTAGTTTGTGTAATAGGGGAGATATGACCCTAAAAAGAGTTTTCCCTTTATACTTTTTATTCTAGGAGTTTGTTGAATTTTTTAGAGTTAGGTTTATATTAATGAAAATACGACGGCCCTGATAACAACAGAAAGAGTAAAATAGGGTAAGTTCCCTTCTATGCTTTTTAGTCCGGGAATTTGTTGATTTTTTTAAAGTTATGTTGTAAAATAAGGGAGATACGACGTCTCTGGTGACCCCAGAAAGAGTAGAACAGTGTGAGTTTCTCTTTATGCTCTTTATTCTCGGAATTTATTGAATTTTTAAGAGTTAGGTTGTATAATAAGAGAGATATGACGTCCCTGGTGACCCTAGAAAGAGTAGACCAGAGTGAGTTCCTCTTTAAAGAATTCTGGGAGTTTATTGAATTTTTTAGAGTTAGGTTGTATAATAAGGGAGATATGATGTCCCTGGTGACCCTAGAAAGAGTAGACCAAAGTGAGTTTCTCTTTATGCTCTTTATTCTCGGAGTATATTGAATTTTTTACAGTTAGGTTGTATAATGAGGGAGATATGACGTCCCTGGTGACCCTAGAAAGAGTAAAACAGGGTGAGTTTCCCTTTATACTTTTCATTCTAGGAGTTTGTTGAATTTTTTAGAGTTAGGTTGTATAATACGGGTGATATGACGTCCCTGGTGACCCTAGAAAGAGTTGAACAGAGTGAGTTTACCTTTATACTTTTTATTCTAAGAGTTTGTTGAATTTTTTAGAGTTACGTTTATATTAACGGAGATACGACGGCCCTGATAACAACAGAAAAAGTAAAATAGGGTGAGTTCCCTTCTATGCTTTTTATTCCGGGAATTTGTTGATTTTTTTTTAGTTAGGTTATAAAATAAGGGACATACGACGTCTCTGGTGACCCCAGAAAGAGTAGAACAGTGTGAGTTCCTCTACATGCTTTTTATTCTCGGAATGTATCGACTAGAGTTAGCCAATCAAACAATGCTTTGTTTTTTTTTTTTCGAAAACGATTTTGAGTACAGATTATCTGAACTAATTATTCTTTATGCTTAATCTTGGCGTTAAAAACAATTGTTAGAAGCTTCAAACTGAACATTTACAAGAGTAAAATAGGGTGAGTTCCCTTTTATGCTTTTTATTCTAAGATTTTGTTGAATTTTTCAGAATTAGGTTGTAAAATAAGGGACATACGACGTCCCTGGTGACCTCAGATAGAGCAGAACAGGGTGAGTTCCTCTATATACTTTTTATTCTTGGAATGTATCGACTTGAGTTATCCAATCAAATAATTCTTTGTTTTTTCTTTCACGAAAACGATTTTGAGTACAGATTATCTGAACTAATTATTCTTTATGCTTAATCTTGGCGTAAAAAACAATTGTTAGAAGCTTGAAACTGAACATTTACAAGAGAAAAATAGGGTGAGTTCCGTTTTATGCTTTTTATTTTGGGACTTTGTAGTATTTTTTAGAATTAGGTTGTAAGATAAGGGAGATAGGACGTCCCTGGTGACCTCAGAAAGAGTAGAACAGGGTGAGTTCCTCTATATACTTTTTATTCTCGGAATGTATCCACTGGAGTTAGCCAATCAAACAATTCTTTGTTTTTTTTTTTTTTCTCGAAAGCGATTTTGAGTACAGATTATCTGAACTAATTATTCTTTATGCTTAATCTTGGCGTAAAAAACAATTGTTAGAAGCTTGAAACTGAACATTTACAAGAGTAAAATAGGGTGAGTTCCCTTTTATGCTTTTTATTCTGGGATTTTGTTGAATTTTTCAGAATTAGGTTGTAAAATAAGGGAGATACAACGTCCCTGGTGACTTCAGAAAGAGGAGAACAGGGTGAGTTTCTCTATATACTTTATTTTCTCGGAATGTATCGACTGAAGTTAGCTAATCAAATAATTCTTTTTTTTTTTCTCGAATACGATTTTTAGTACAGATTATTTGAACTGATTATTCTTTATGCTTATTCTTGGCGTAAAAAACAATTGTTAGAAGCTTCAAACTAAACATTTACAAAAGTAAAATAGGGTGAGTTCCCTTTTATGCATTTATTTCTAGGAATTTGTTGAATATTTTGGAATTAGATCGTAAAATAAGGGGGATATGACGTCCCTAGTGACCCCAGAAAGAGTAGAACAGGGTCAGTTCCCCTATATGCTTTTCATTCTTAGAATGTATCGACTGGAGTTAGCTAATCAAACAATTATTTTTTTTTCTCGAATACGATTTTGACTAGAGATTATCTAAACTAATTATTCTTTATGCTTAATCTTGGTGTAAAGAACAATTGTTAGCAGCTCCAAACTAAACATTTACAAAAGTAAAATAGGGTTAGTTCCCTTTTATGCTTTTAATCTTGGGAATTTGTTGAATATTTTAAAATTAGGTCGTAAAATAAAGGAGATACGACGTGCCTGGTGACCCCAGAAAGATAAAGCAGGGTGAGTTCCCCTATATGCTTTTCATTCTTAGAATGTATCGACTGGAGTTAGCCAATCAAACAATTCTTTGTTTTTTTTTTTCTCGAATACGATTCTGAGTACAAATTATCTGAACTAATTATTCTTTATGCTTAATTTTGGCATAAAAACAATCGTTAGAAGCTTCAAAATGAACATATTGTTTCGACAATCTTCTTTTGTAGATGTGACGTTTCGTTTGGAATGAATTGAATTTTATTGAATTGCACGCAAAAATATAGAAGTCGAAAAATGATGATTGTTGGTATGATGTTTACACATTTTGTTGATTTGGTAATTTTTTATGATTTTTGTTGATTTTGGTGATGGTTAACTAAAATCTTGAAAATTTACTTTACTTTCAGCAAACTAATCGAGTGTCTTCCACTCCCAGACTAAGCATGAAGTAAAATTTCGAGTTTAGAAAAGCCTGAAAATTTGGATTGGCCGCGTAGCGAAGCGGAGCGGCCAATCCAAATTAGGCTTTTCTAAACTCGAAATTTTACTTCATGCGCCACACGTATAAAACACTGACATATCTTAAAGTTTAAAATATACGGCTTTAGCAATCCTATATGTAGAAGTGAATAAGACGTGAGTTAAAATCTGCGCTGAAAAAATTGTTTTAAACAGTGATTATAGGCAACCCAATAACTCTAACGTATATTAGGTTGCCTATAGTTGTTGTTGTATGTGTGTGTTTTTTGAAAATCACTGTAAATCAGTGTTTTTAAGCGTGGCGCATGAAGTAAAATTTCGAGTTTAGAAAAGCCTAATTTGTATTGGCCGCTCCGCTTCGCTACGCGGCCAATCCAAATTCTTAGGCTTTTCTAAACTCGAAATTTTACTTCATGCTTAGTCTGGGAGTGGAAAACACTCGTTGAAAGCCTCAAGTTAACCGCTTTTAAACAACGAATTCCCGCAAATTTTAAAAAACGCTATAATATCGGGATATGTATTCTCAAAAGAAAAATGCCCTGTATGTTCTGTTTGAAACACGTTTTAAATGTGTTTTAAACATGTTTTTAATTGTTAAAGTTTTAAACGTTGTTTTAATGAAAACAGCTCGTTTTTAATAAAACGAGTTGTTTTCATTAAAACAACGTTTAAAACATTAACAATTAAAAACATGGTTGTTCTGCTTAAAATGAAATATACGTTTTTTTAACAACCCTGCCCCTCACACAATGTGATTTTGAAAGATATTTGACTAATATCTTGAACAAGTTTCTCATCTTTCACGTGGTGAAACATATTTAACTATGATTTAATACAGAAAACACTTGGTTAAATTTAACTAACAATTTGTTTTTTTTTTATTCCAACTAGTTTCGACTTTGAGTCATTCTCAAGGAGTACTCCTTGAGAATGACTCAATGTCGAAACTAGTTGGAATAAAAAAAAACAAAATATTAGTGAAATTTATCCAAGTGTTTTCTTTATTAAATCATATTTGACTAATATTGAACGAAGTATTAGTAAAAAGTAATCATATTTTTTTAAAATCATCGAATAAGATATATCATGTTAAAATTAGAGCAATAAATAACGCGTATCCAGATAAAAATTACGGTATTCGTCGAGGTTCGGAACTTGAGAAGGGAGCAGCAGAATTCATGAATTATATATGAGACGTTAAACCATAACATCGGCATTATTATTTCTTTGCCGTCCTCGTTGCGGCGACATTCGAAAAGTTTTGAGTAATGCGATCGTTTTATGCCCGGCGTGTAAAACATATAACGGCGTTAATGAAACATTAAACCGACACTCGACCCGTAATTGTTTTCAATTAGAAAGTTTACATTTTCATTTTTGCCGCCGACAAACGCGAATTAACTCACTCGCTCTGCTAACTATATTTTCTCTGTATTAAAATTAAAATTAAAATTGACTCCGCAGTTTATAACATCGAAAAGTTTTAAGTTAATTATTTAATTTAAATACTTTTTCAAAATGTATTTAATAAAATAATTAAAGTTAAAAATTGTATTCACAAAATAATGAATACAGTTATATATGAAACACTTTTCAATTTTGCTAAGACATTGATTTCATGAACATTTTGTTTCGACAATCTTCAGTTATATATGAAACACTTTTCAACTTTGTTAAGACATTGATTTCAAGAGAAGTTCGCTTGTATACAATATATCAGTGTTTTGAGTGCGCATATAGTTGAATATTCAGGCTTTTCTACACTCGAAATTTTCTTTCGTGCTTAGTCAAGGAGTGGAAACACTCATTCGAAACTTTAAATTGAATCTTTTAGCAAACAAGAAATTCCTCCATATTTACCAAGCGCTGTAATCATCAGAGCATGACTTAAATTAAATATTCGCTGTATATTAGGCGATAACATGTTTCTAAACTAGGAGATAATTATGTATCAAAAATTAGTGTAAATAGAGTGATATGGACATAGAATAGGCCAAAGATTTGGTATAGCATCAAGGTCTGCTTTACAAACGTTTAGTTTTAAACCTACCCCATTACCTAATAATATTATTAAATAGCATCCTATTAGAGAGAACATCCCAAATTAAAATCCGACAATCATATTTATTTTCATTTCTCCTCGTACAAGGTGTCCCCCAAGGTTTTCTCTTATCCCCAGTGTTGTACAATTTATACTGCTGTAATATATACAACCCGGGGTCTGGGTTGTATATATCACAGCAGTATAAATTGTACAACACTGGGGATAAGAGAAAACCTTGGGGACACCTTGTACGAGGAGAAATGAAAATAAATATGATTGTCGGATTTTAATTTGGGATGTTCTCTCTAATAGGATGCTATTTAATAATATTATTCAACCCTTCGCGATATTTCCTCCTTTTCGCGGATGATACAGCCCTCATCTCCCATGCTACAACCCTAAAAAATTCCCAAAAATCCTTGGACTTCATATAAAAATGGTGCTCAAAGTGGCGAATCAAAATAAACCCAGTAAAATCCCAACAAATATTTAGATTTGGGTTACAAATTGCTCAGGCTCAATTTAAATATAGAAACATTACTTTTTCGGAGAAATGTATTCGACATGTGCTTTTTATATAAAATTCTAAATGGGTACATTAACTGTTCATCTCTCTTAGGAGCACTGGACTTCTGGCATAAGCGCGGAGGATCATTGACGAGATCTAGAGTTTTATTTAGGGAAAAAAATCATAGAACTGCTTACGGTGGCAATAATCTTTTGTCCAGATTAATGCATTCGGCTAACTGCTTGCTCTCATCCCCGAATTTCGATCCATTTGCGAACAATTTCTTATGTTTTCGAAGAGCACTGGTGGTCATTAATCTGGATAAAACTTTTTAAGATTATGTTAGAATTAGCAATGTAGTTATCATAACGTATGTGTGCAGTCATTCTGCGGCTCCTTAACTTTTGTTATTTCTTATTTTGTATTATTTCAATGTTAAAGAGGTATCTCGTGAATAAATAAATAAATAAATAAACTATTCTCTCCCTACCACAAAATCACTCCTAGATCACCATATGTGTTCTTTGATAAAACTCTAATTCACCCAGTGTAATCCTGTAAATACCTTCGTATCCTACTCGACTTAAAATTATCGTTTAAGCCACACATATTCTCTAAAAAAATCTAAAATAAAGATAAAGGCGCGGCACTTCAGGGGATTAACATACAAAAATCATGGAATTTCTATTAAAACTGCAGTCCATATTTATACATCAATTTGTCGCTCTTTGATAGACTATAGGTGCATCCTCTTTAATCAGATCCGCCCCTCCACTCTATATCATATTCAAGTAGCCGAAAGGTCAGCACTCAGAACCATCACCAAACTAAGGCATCCTAACAATCCTCTTAAAAACCCTTCGAACGAACTCCTCTACAAAACCACAAAACTACCTCCAATAGAACAGCGTATACTTACCCTAAGTACCAAATTCTCCAAAGGTCAGCACTCAGAAACATCACCAAAGTAAGGCACCCTAACAATCCTTTTTAAAACCCTTCGAGCGAACTCCTCTACAAAACCACAAAACTACCCCCAATAGAACAGCGTATACTTACCCTAAGTACCAAATTTTCCAAAGGTCAGCATTCAGAAACATCACCAAACTAAGGCATTCTAACAATCCTCTTCAAAACCCTTCGAACGAACTCCTCTATAGAACCACAAAACTACCCCCAATAGAACAGCGTATACTTACCCTAAGTACGAAATTCTTCAAAGGTCAGCACTCAGAAACATCACCAAAGTAAGGCATCCTACCAATCCTCGTTAAAACTCTTCGAACGAACTCCTCTACAAAACCACAAAACTACCCCCAATAGAACAGCGTATACTTACCCTAAGTAACAAATTCTCCAAAGGTCAGTACTCAGAAACATCACCAAAGTAAAGCATCCTAACAATCCTCTTCAAAACCGTTCGAACGAACTCCTCTACAAAACCACAAAACTACCCCTAATAGAACAGCGTATACTTACTCTAAGTAACAAATTCTCCAAAGGTCAGCACTCAGAAACATCACCAAACTAAGGCATCCTAACAATCCTCTTCAAAACCCTTCGAACGAACTCCTCTACAAAACCACAAAACTACCCCCAATAGAACAGCGTATACTTACCCTAAGTAACAAATTCTCCAAAGGTCAGCACTCAGAAACATCACCAAAGTAAGGCATCCTAACAATCCTCTTCAAAACCCTTCGAACGAACTCCTCTAAAAAACCACAAAACTACCCCCAATAGAACAGCGTATACTTACCCTAAGTAACAAATTCGCCAAAGGTCAGCACTCAGAACCATCACCAAACTAATGCATCCTAACAATCCTCTTCAAAACCCTTCGAACGAACTCCTCTACAAAACCACAAAAATACCCCCAATAGAACAGCGTATACTTACCCTAAGTAACATATTCTCCAAAGGTCAGAAACATCACCAACGTAAGGCATCCTAACAATCCTCTTCAAAACCCTTCGAACGAACTCCTCTAGAAAACCACAAAACTACCCCCAATAGAACAGCGTATACTTACTCTAAGTACCAAATTCTTCACCTCAACAATTTTGAAATTTTGAACAAATTCTGTATTCCCCGAAATCCTAACATCACGTCCAAATACAAATTCCCAACAGAAACAATTCACCAATTCATTAGCTAGTTTCATCCAGACAGCTAAACAACCTACTGATTATTAATTTTAAATAACAAATAGTAATTTCATAACGCGTAAAGTAATATTTCGGCAAAAACAGGACTTCCACCTTTGCTTTCACAAGGAGCGTAATTCGATGGGCATTAACGGAACGAAAACTTCCGTAATAAGGTCCGAAATAGGAAGTGCCATTAGTAGCAAACCTAGACATAGTGAAGGACGTTATCATCTAACGAGAGATTCTAACACACACACACAGAGACACATCCTAGAGTCCTGTGTGAGAGGAAATGGGAAAGTGTGTAATTACTTACCGTAATATTGTTTAGGGTGAACTTCAGAAGGGCCGGAGGTTTGGAAGGCGGCGACGAGCAATTCGCACGCAGGATGTCGCCGTAGTCCAGGAGTTCCGTGCCGACGCTTATCCTCGGTGGATGCTCCGGCAATTCTGCGCAAATTAAATAAAGTGTTTTGCTGGGTTTACACTCGGCCCCGTTCTAATTATCTTTCAAATTGGATTCACTCAAAACATAATCTTAATTTAGATCTTTCTCCACCTTTCATCTCCTCTACAAACAGTGATATATTTTTTATGTAAAAAAAAAACAATGCAGCCCCCTATTTATTGAAAGTATAATCAAAATTTACATTGCTCTTATGAAGATTTTTAAGCAACGATTAATTTTATTTATCATTTATTTTAGATTAATCTATTTAATACAACATATTTATAATAATTACCTTAATAAATTAAAGCAATATGAAGAAAAAATAATGTTTACTATTGAAGTAATACACGGATTTATGTGATCATTTGACAGCGTTCCAATATTTAATTTATATTTAAACTAAGAAACATTTTTTTGAAAAAAAAAATACATACAGTCAATTTATTCGCAAAGCTTTAATATACAATATGTCTAAGTTTCAACGCTCTATTTTGAATATTGTGGAAGAATAATCGTCGTTCGTTGTTATGGCCAAATAACATGTAAATATCCGACCTTAAGCGGTTAGCCATCCAGTCACGACCAGTTTACTATTTTAATTTTTCATATTAATGAAAATGTGGACCACATAATTAACACCCATGGCATCTGGGACGAATATTTTTCGTTAAAAAAATTATTCGCCTCGAACTCGCATTTCTGCAGTGAGTCTAACGACTTAACCGCTCGACCACCGCAGTCCCGTTTATTATAATAATAATAATGTTTATTTTATTATACAGAGTGTTTTATGTAACACCGAACATTTTCAATGTTTTCGTATGTTCGATTTGTCAAATCAAAGCATTTAATATACTTTAAATTTTTAGGTTAAGTGTAAACAGGGTTGCCTATATGACCATTATAGCTACTCAACTAATGTCATTGGCGAATGCAAATTGCATTCTTCCCAGCATAGACTTATACAGTGGATCTTTGAATAGTTTTAAATATCGATTGAATACCAAATTTCAAATGTAATACTAATCGTACTGCTTGGACGTCAATTTTTAAAGTTTTCATTTTGTATATAAATTAACTTAACTCTACTTTAACATATCGCATACTTTTGTTATTATTATGTAAATAGGTGTTATACCGTTTAATAAATAAATAAATAATAATTATATCCAATTGCAATCAACGCCTCAACTTATTTATATGCAATTATAGCCAATTGCAATCAACGCCTCAACTTATTTCAGTACAAATTGTACAAACAGAGAGTTTTTCTTATAAGTCCTAATTATAGCGTGTGTGCCGTAAATCTTTAGATAATCCTGTTTTTTTTTAAGAGTTCAATTTGAAACTTTGAACGAGTGTTTTCCAATCCCGGACTAAGCATGAAGTAAAATTTCGAGTTTAGAAAAGCCTGAAAATTTGGTTTGGTCGCGTAGCGCGAAGCGCGGAGCGGCCAAACCAAATTTTCAGGCTTTTCTAAACTCGAAATTTTACTTCATGCGCCACCGGTACAAAACACTGACATATTACGAAGTTTAAAACACACCGCAAACTTCACATCGAATCAGTGTTTTGTAGCGGTGGCGCAAGAAGTAAAATTTCGAGTTTAGAGAAGCCTGAAAATTTGGTTTGGTCGCGTAGCGCGAAGCGCGGAGCGGCCTAACCAAATTTTCAGGCTTTTCTAAACTCGAAATTTTACTTCATGCGCCACCGGTACAAAACTCTGACATATTACGAAGTTTAAAACACACCGCAAACTTCACATTGAATCTGTGTTTTGTAGCGGTGGCGCATGAAGTAAAATTTCGAGTTTAGAAAAGCCTAATTTGGCTCGGTCGCTTCGCTTCGCTACGCGCCCGAGCCAAATTTTCAGGCTTTTCTAAACTCGAAATTTTACTTTATGCTCAACCTGGGAGTGGAAAACACTCGTTTAAAGCTTCAAATTAATTTCTTTTAATAAACCAAGTGTCGGAAAATGTACAACGTACGCTTTGTATATATAAAAGTAAAATTCTCTGTATGAAAATTAACATTGAAAATGTTCGGTGTTACATAAAACTCTCTGTATGTAAAGTTATTTAAATAAAAAACACTTGGTATTGTTTCACAAATTTAAACTTTATTCCGACTAGTTTCTATTTGTTAGACCATTTTTAAAGAAATTAGAGAAAATTATTTTATTATGTTTATTTTACTAAAATATGAGAATGTTTAAGTTCATATTCTGTAAATAATATAAATATATCAATAAACACGAAAATAAATATTACAGCTAGAATGGTGTTTTAATTAAATCCATCCCATTTATATACACGCACATATAATATGTATTTATTGCAAAGCTACATTCGCTGCAATTAAAACAGCCAATAATGTACAATTGCACAACGCAATTAACACATTAATATTTTGAACGGTGAGTTTAAAATAATATTTCCATAAAATATATTATATATGCGCATCGCGAGTTGTGTAAATAATTCCGCCACGCATTTAAAACACGAATTTCAAATAAAGTTTAAATATACATACATATTACAATATTTTCGTGTTTTATACGCGTGGCGCATCAAGTAAAATTTCGAGTTTAGAAAAGCCCAAAAAAATTTGTCTCGGGTCGCTGCGCGACCCTCGACAAATTTTCACGGGGCTTTTCTAAACTCGAAATTTTACTTCATGCTTAGTCTGGGAGTGGAAAACACTTATTTAAAGCTTTAAACCATAATGTACAATTGCACAACGCAATTAATACATTAATATTTTGAACGGTGAGTTTAAAATAATATTTAAATAAAATATATTATTTATGCGCATCGCGAGTTGTGTAAATAATTCCGCCACGCATTTAAAACACGAATTTCAAATGAAGTTTAAATATACATAAATATTACAATATTTTAGTGTTTTATACGCGTGGCGCATGAAGTAAAATTTCGAGTTTAGAAAAGCCCAGAAAATTTGTCTCGGGTCGCTGCGCGACCCTCGACAAATTTTCACGGGGCTTTTTTAAACTCGAAATTTTACTTCATGCTTAGTCTGGGAGTGGAAAACACTTATATATAGCTTCAAACAATAATGTACAATTGCACAACGCATTTAACACATTAATATTTTGAACGGTGAGTTTAAAATAATATTTCCATAAAATATATTATTTACGCAACTCGCGATGCGCGAGTTGTGTAAATAATTCCGCCACGCATTTAAAACACGAACTTCAAATGAAGTTTAAATATACATACATATTACAATATTTTAGTGTTTTATACGCGTGGCGCATGAAGTAAAATTTCGAGTTTAGAAAAGCCCAGAAAATTTGTCTCGGGTCGCTGCGCGACCCTCGACAAATTTTCACGGGGCTTTTCTAAACTCGAAATTTTACTTCATGCTTAGTCTGGGAGTGGAAAACACTTATTTAAAGCTTCAAACAATAATGTACAATTGCACAACGCAATTAACACATTAATATTTTGAACGGTGAGTTTTAAATAATATTTCCATAAAATATATTATTTATGCGCATCGCGAGTTGTGTAAATAATTCCGTTTTGTTTGGACGCGGCGCGTAATTTTCGATCGCTCGGCCAGAAAACTATTTGAACGCTTCAAATTAACACCTAACGCAAATCGAGTAATGGGACATTTCGCATGTCGCCGTTAAGCGCAATACGTTCTAATAATTTATGGGCACGGCGATAAATAAAATACAACCCTGCGACAAATTATGCACCGAATTGGTAATTGTGTCATCACTTCAATGCGTCAATTACATCGTTGAATTTGTATTTTACAAATTAATTAGTTATTAACAAACATACAAATTTTAATAACTTAATTGTGAGGCAGTTACTAGTTGAAAGTTCATTTTCACTTCGATTTTAGTTTAAATCAATTGTCGCCAGTACAATAAAATGTTTGAAAGTAATAAGTGTTTACTTATTACTTTTAAACATTTTATTGTACTCGCAACAATTGTTTGCCACACTGTAACTATTCTAAACTCGAAATTTTACTTCATGCGCCACGAGAATAAAACACTAAACTATTGTGAAGTTCAAAATATCCTCGTTTAAAATTTTTTGAACTTTAAACCTTATCAGTGTATTTCTAATACAATCAGTTTTGATTTACGTCCAAAGTAAATCACTCAGATTGAAATCATCTAGGAGGAAAGATGATTGTTTTCCTTGTTTACATTTTTTCATCTGGTTCTGTGGTTTCACATTCACGAACTACGACAAAGATTCGACTGGCAGATGTGCATAAACTAAATAGTGGATGGGACTGAAATGAACGGTTTGTTTACATTTTTCACTGCGTCTTTACTCTAGATCATGGGTCTCCAAACTACGGCCCGAGGGCCACATCCGGCCCGCGAACAGATTTTGTCCGGCCCGCGGAGAGCTAGCATACTTGAAAACTCCTTTTGGAGAACATATTTTTCATAGCAAATTAAATTTAGTTTTCTGAAGTATTCTAATTTTATGTTGAATAATTATTAATATGACATCTACATTGATATGGTCATGGGCTAACTACTCATAACATTGTTGTAGGCTTATTGTTATTGTTTTTGTGATAAGTTGAATAAAGAAACACATATTTGTAATGAGTAAAGACATAAATAAATAAATAAATAAATACATTTATTGCCCATCAGGAAACAAAAAGACCCAATTACAGGACAATATAGAAAACATAAATGTACAGCAAAAAGTAAGTAAAGTAACACATTCAAAAAATACTTAAATTAACATAGAGCGACAATTGACGATAGGTGATCATAAAATAAATCACAAGTTGGGGGTAGATCATTGACCACGTTACACATCACACTTAGAGGTGATTTTGAACCGGTCACTGTTTTATTAAAATTTACATAAAATGTAGACTTATTTCTACTATTGAAAGACGGAGTATGAAAATTGACTAGTTGTAAAATGTCAGCACAGTCGATATGATTGTGAATTAATTTATATAAAAATGAAACACATGATTTATTTCGTCTTTGTTTAAGTGATTCGAGTTCAAATCGATCAAGCAATAACACATGGTCACAGCCTCTTGCCGGGTAATTACCAGTATTTTTGAAGTACAAGAACTTAGCGAATTTGCGTTGAACACTTTCAACCAAGTTGATTTGCTGCTGGGTCTGGGGATACCAAATCAATGATCCATACTCCAACTTTGACCTCACATATACATTGAACAGAGATTTTAAGGCATTAGGATTCTGTAAATTTGCAGAATTTCGATGAATAAATCCCAATGCCTTAAAAGAACTCTTTACAAGCATTTCTACACGATTGTTGAATGTAAGTTTTTCATCAAACCATACGCCTAAATCCTTAAATGATCGCACTCGTTCGATATCACTATTGTTGACATGTATAATATGCAGAAAATTTAACTTTAGTATATAATAACTAACAAATTATTGAAATGAATCCAACTAACATTTTATACATTTTAAATAAAAACATAACTTATAACAAGCATAATGACATATGAAATACTAATGAGATTTATGTAATTGAGATTTTCCACTGACAATAGTTTGTAGTTGTGGACTAATTTTACTTGTACCAATTATTAAAAGAGATTTAAGATGCTCATCAGTTAATTTAGATCTGTAAACATTGTTTGTGTACTTTATTTTGGAGAAGGTCTTCTCACACAAATAAGTAGTACCAAAAACAGAAAACAGCCCACGAGCAAATTTATGCAAATTATCAAATTGTGTCAGTGGAAGACCCTTATAAAATTCCAACAAAGATGAGTTTTGATATTTGTTCTTAATTATATCACTGCACTGTAGATCAATCATATCCATTTGAAGTTCCGGGGCTAGGGTTTCCATGTCAGTATCAAAAGGATTCTGAAAAATCTTAATTTGATTCGCAATGGCATCAAAAGTCCGAGAAACGAGTATCAAATTTTTTTTTCAAAGCACTCAAAGTTTCGATTGCAAAATCGATAGGAAACTCAGTCTGAGTGGTGTGGCTGAATATTTCATGTTTTAAAATGTGAAAAACATTTACTTCGTAGTTGTGATTGAAACAGTATCAATTTCTTCCGGAATAATTTGATATTAGTGTATAAATCAGGAAGATGCTGGTTTTCTCCTTGCAATCTCAAATTCAGTTCGTTCACATGTTTTGTCAAATCAACATAGAATGCTAACTTCCACAGCCATGCGTTGTTTTGTAATTCAGTAAAAGGGCGATGCTTTTCATTCAAAAAAATTTCGATCACTGCTCGAAGTTCAAAAAAGCGCTGAAGGACTTTCCCACAACTAAGCCAACGTACGGCAGTTTGATAAGGTAAGTCATTTTCCCAATCTCTTCAATAAATTGTCGGAATTGTCGGTGATTCATCCCAAAAGATCTGATAAAATTAAGAGTTGATATGACTGGTTTCAGAACTTCAGACATATCCAAACATTTTCCGCACAAAGACTGTTGATGAATGATGCAATGTAAGACTCATGGTTTTGAACCACCGTCATTTTCTACAGCCTTTGACACAAGAGCGACCACTCCTTTATCTTTCCCACTCATGTTTTTGCCTCCATCAGTTGTAATACATTTCAAGTTTTTCCATCGAAGGTTCTTTTGATTAATGGCCATTTCAACTCTTTTAAAAATATCTGTACCAGTGGTTGTGCCATGAATACTATACATATCAAGAAGTTCTTAATGCACTTCATAGCTTTTATCTACTCCTCGAATATAAATCAACACCTGAGCAGTATCTGACACATCCGTTGACTCATCCAAGGCCAAAGAAAACCACTCAACATGTCCATTTGTGTCGAACAGTTGAGAGGATATATTTTCAGCGATGTTTTTTACCCTTCGAGCCACAGTGTTTGCTGACATACTGACAGTTTTTAATAAATTTACCTTTTCAGGGCACATTTCTTCGGCTACTGCAATTATGCATTCTTTGATCATTTCTCCATCGGTGAATAGTTTTCCACGTTTTGAAATTTCAAGAGCTACACGAAAGCTGGCACGAATGCAGCCTCTTGTTCAGTTTTGAGTTTTGTAAATGAAGATTGCTGCGATTTCAATCCGCGCTTCATAGCTTCGAATTTTGCTGTCCGCAATCTTTCTGTATATTTTGAGTAATTTTGAAAATGTTTTGTTTCATAATGACGTTTAATGTTATATTCCTTGAGAACGGCTATGCTTTCATTGCAAATCAAACATAGCGCCTTGTTACTGGACTCAATTACGAAATACTGAATGTTCCACTGATCTTTGAATCTTCTGCATTCACTATCAATTTTTCGCTTCTTTTCCATACTACTAAATCACACACAAAAGCAACAATTCAAATCAAAATACTGTTACAAAGATGTCTTAGACTTAAACACGCACACACACGTTTTAAGTAGGTACGCACTATTTTATTTCACAACAGTGTCATAGGAACTGACTTGTGGTTGCGCTACTAGCCTTCTTATATATTCCAATTACTGCCATCTAGAAGTGAGTGGAAGACACCAGAACTTTCTAGAACCAACGAGATTATTCTGTACGTGCTATTGGCGCCATCAGTAGAAAGTACTACCTATTTCCGCTTGTGTTCACCAGATGTCGTGTCACGTTACTCCTCATGGCTCGTACTCTACGACCAATCTACAAATTACAGATAATGACAGGAAAATTAATAATATGCAGTGTTGCCGTTTTGCGGACTTTAGTCCGATTTGAAGCCTTTTTTAAACGTTGCGTACTTTTTCGGACATTTTTTTTTCATCAGTGGACTATTTCACTTTTTACCACCGGCAACAATGATAATATGGTTTTGGCCCTCGGAACTTACTGGAGTAATCAGTATGGCCCTAAGGCTCGAATGTTTGGAGACCCAGGCTCTAGATGAATCTTCGGTTCGATGAACGACTCTTTCATCAAAAGTTGGTAGGGTGTCAATATGTTTCATCGTTCCTCTTTAGTGTACACTTTGGATACAACACAAATGAAAGGCTGTTTACACTTATCACTTTAGATGACTCCTCCAAATTAAACATCCAAAGTGTTGTACATACATAAAAATTAGGCTTTGAAGAGGCACTCAAAGTTAAATATTAGGGAAATTCATATTTTTTTAATCAACTTCAATTAGTGTTGGTGGTTGTTTTTATTTCTTTATTGAGAAAATAAGTAGCCGGAATCTTTTAGAACGTCTAGTAAAGCATCTGCGAATTTTTTGAGAATTATTGAAAAATTTAATTTTTTTATCAAAGTCGTGATTTTTTCGATTACTCCTTACAAAAATATCAATTTTGCAATGAATTTTTTAATTTTTAAAAAATTTTAAAAATAATATTGCTAACTATTAAAGATATTATTAAAAACGTGCACTACTTACATTCATAATAAAACGAATATTTCTTCAACTTGTATGCCTTTTTAAATCCTTTGAAAAGGGACAGGGGTTTGCGTTCCTTCGATCTCTTCAACGTACCATTTCATCGTACCAATTATGGTAGAAACTATGGTATGGCTAGAGTTACTGCGCACTGCAACTCGGCGAATATAGACTTTGCTACCACAAGCAAAAAGAATCTTAAGTCCATGCTCCGTGAGACAAATTAGATTTTTATTTTTGTTCACATTTTAATCTGTTTTGTTTGTTTTATTTGTATATTGTTTGTGATTTATATTTTAACCTTATTTATTACTTTTAGCATAGTGATGAGCATTTTGATTTTAATCTGTTGTGTATATTGCTTGTGATTTTATATATTTCAACTAAATTATTACTTTTAACTTATTTTAGACTAAGCATTATGTATTTATTTTAAATGGATATCCGTAAATAAACAACAATAACAATAAAAAAATAAGAATTCCAACTTTGAGCCTCTGCAGCAAGACCGATTTTAATTTTTAGAAATGAAATTTTACATTAAATAAAAGCTTATTTAATTTTGAATTGATTGTTTTTTTGAATTGTTTAAATCGAGTAAGAATGTCTTTATTTAGAACACTGTATGTGAGTTAAGTCAAAAATAACTAAATTTCTACTAGTGAAGAAAACTTTAAATTAATTAATTTACTGTTTGATTCATGACTAAAATGATTGCAGAATTAGATTAGGGATTAAATTAGCTTGAATTTAAGCTATAGTGTCCTATACAGACCTAAACATTAGGCTTTGAAAAAGCACTTAAAGTTAAATATTAGGGCAATTCCTATTTTTTAAATCGACTTAAATTAGTGTTGGTGGCTGTAATTATTTTTTTATTGGGAAAATAAGAAGCTGGAATCTTTTCTAGCATCCATTAGAGCATCTGTGAATTTTGTCAGAATTATTGAAAAATGCAAATTTTTTGATCAAAATCGTAAATGTTTCCATGCCCACCCCTTACGAAAATATCAATATTGCGATGAAATGTTTTATTTTTTAAAAAATTTAAAAATAATATCACTGATTATTCAAGATATGATAAAAAAAGTGAACTGTTTACAATTATCAGAAAATAAATATTTCTCCAACTTTTATGCCTTTTTATATCATTTCAAAATGGGAAGAAACAAGTATTTCCAACTTTGAGCCTCTGCAGCGGAAACAATTTTTATTTTAAGAAATGAAATTTGACATCAAATGTAAGCTTATTTACTTCTGAATTGGCTGCTTTTTGAGTAATTAAAATTGAATAAGAATTTATTCGCTAAGAACACTGTGTATGAGTTAAGTCAAAAATAAGTAAATTTGTACTAGTGATAAACAATTCAAATTACTTAATTTGCTGTTTGATTTATAACTATACTGATTGCAGTATTAGATTAAGAAATAAATTAACTTTAATTTAAGCTATAGTGCATTATACAGACTTAAAAATTAAGCTTTGAAAATACACTCAAAGTTAAACATTAGGGAAATTCATACTTTTTCAATCGACTTTAATTAGCGTTATTGGCTGTAATTATTTTTTTATTAGGGAAATAAGTAGCTGGAATCTTTTCTAACATCTATTGGAGCATCTGTGATTTTTTTGAAAATTATTAAAAAATACAATTGTTTTTATCAAAATCGTAAATTTTTACATACCTACCCCTTGCGAAAATATGAATTTTACGATGAAATTTTTTATTTTTTTTTTAAATTTAAAAATAATATCACAATTTATTCAAAATCTGGCAAAAAAGTGCACTATTTACATTTATAATAAAACTAATATTTCTCCAACTTTCACGCCTTTATAAATCACTTAAAAAGGGGAAAATACAAGTAATTCCAACTTTGAGCGTCTGCATGGGAGACAATTTTATTTTAGAAAATATTTTTTACATCAAATTAAAACTTATTTAATTCTAAATCGAGTGTTTCTTAAGTGGTGCAAACAAGTAAGAATTTATGCATTTAGAACACTTTATATGAGTTAAGTCAAAAATAACTAGATTTCTACAAGTGAAGAAAAATTCAAATTAATAAATTAGCTGTTTGATCCATAACTATATTGATTGCAGTATTACATTAGAGATTAAATTAGCTGTAATTTAAGCTATAGTGTCTTATATAGACCTAAAAATTAAGCTTTGAAAAGACACTTCAAGTTAAATATTAGGGAAATTCATATTTTTTCAATCGACTTCAATTAGCGTTATTGACTGTAAATATTTTTTTATTGGGGAAATAAGTAGCTAAAATCTTTTCTAACATCCATTAAAGCATCTGTGAATTTTTTGATAATTATTAAAAAATACAACATTTTTGATCAAAGTTGTAATTTTTTTAATAATATAATATAAAACACTGAAATATTGTGAAGTTTTAAATACACGAAGGTATTTCTTTTAATGAGTAATAATCGAAAAAGTTAATAATAAGCTATTCATAGAAATCATAAAAAGAACTTGATTTTAATTTTAATTCGTTTATATATTTTGTAAATATTCTGCAAACTATTGACAAACTCAATTTTTCTTTATGATAAATTGTCTTTATATAAAAAGAATTGCCGAATTTTACCAAAAATCAACTTTTAAAGTCAACTGTATAGTTGCTCGGCCCTTAATGGGTTAATTTAATTGAATAAAGAAATTTGTCTATGATTTACTTTATTAGTTAACTGAAGATCTGAGAGCAATAAGAGGACTACTCTTATTGCTCTCAGATCTTAAGTTAATTTAGGATGAAAATCAGTGGTTATAATTATTATTATTAACACCGAAAATCGATAACTATATTTGGCCCGTTCGCGATATCCTAATTAGAGTTTTTAAAGCTGATTTGTTTCGTTTTTCAGATTTTCAGACTTTTAATAACGCTCATTAAACTTTAATTATCAAACTAAAAAGCCAAGACACGTCGGCCCGGAAAACCCGCCGCATATTTCCGAAGCGGAAAAAAATTAACGAGAATTCAAACAAACGAAATCGTTCGCCGTTAATTAAGCCGTGGTAATGAGGTTGCTTACCTATCCGCTCACGATTTTTTTTCTCTCACAATTTATTCAAACTAAGTACTCGTGATCGCTGAACTTTTCCGCATGCTTGAGAAATTAATTAACAAGAAAGTGCAGTTTTTGTACGTAATTACTCTAAACATCGGCTCAGGCAAATACAAATAGTGGTTTAGGAGATTTACTGTAAATATTTGGTGAATATTTTAAATCTTAATCATTTTAGACTTCAAGAGTTTTAACTTAGCAAACTGTTAACAGAAAACCAAGTGTTTTAATTTAAATTTAATTTAAATCATCTAGTATTAGATTCAAAAATGTTTCACCACGGGTTAAGTAAGAAATTAATTAAAGATACTGTTAACAGAAGTGTGCTAAGTTACAACTCTTGAAGTCTAAAATGATTTAGATCTAAGAGGTTCACCAAATATTTACAGTAAATCTCCTAATTCACTATATGTATATGCTATTAGGTAATTCTCAAAGAAAAATTCAATCTAATACTGGATGATTTAAATTAAATTTAAATTAAAACACTTGAAACAAGATAAATTTAAATTCAAAAATATTTGAATTCAAAAAAATAAGCTTACGCTTCTTATAGTTTGCACACTTTAAACATAATATATAAAATTACGAAAAAACTATTCGTGAAAATGCAAACAGTGTCTTAATTAATAAGACAATTTAAGACGATAAATATCCATTGAAACAACTACTTCCCGTGCAAATACACCTCCGGATATTCAATTATACAATGAAATATTTAAAATCTTATTTAATTTGATTTGTTACAACGCTCTATTAAAGTATATGTAACGTTTAGGTCAAATTCTCTTCAAACCAACTAACAATACAATTTAAAATGAAAGGAGAGATAGCAACAAAATTAGAAGTGAATGGACTTGGATTAAAACTAATGTCATCTATAGACGCGTTTCGAGATTTATCTCTCTTCAGTATAGCTTTGCTTATGACGTTTACAAAAATTAGGAATAAAATTAAAACAAACTTACTTAGAACAAACACTTGGTTTGTTTCACTTATTTATTTATTTCTAAAATGTTTCACCACGGGTTAAGTGAGAAATTAATTAAAGAAAAATTGAATTTGCCAATAGTTTGCAGAATATTTACAAAATATAAAATCGTGTTAAAATTAATATCGACTCTCTGCAAACTTTTGTTACTAAGAGATTTGAAGGACTGAGTGTGGACGAAGGGACTAAAATTGCAGTGTGGGCTAAGTTTATGTTTGCAGATAATAAATCATAAAACCATTATGAAATTTAATCCAATAACCATTTATCTCGGAGCGGGATCTAAGGAGCCCGTGCTGAGGGCAAAAAAAAAACAAACACGAATCACGCCGAGATTTAAGTACGCTGTAAAACGTGCTCAGCGCCGATCGGCCCTGTTAAAGTTCGCAGGTTTTCAATGCGCTGCTTTGGCGTCAGTTTACGAGCGGTTCGGAATTATCGGTGGAAATTAGATGTTTAGATGTTTACTTTTTCGGGCGGAAAGCGCGACGTATCGGCCGTAAAATTATATGGCGGGATGCGCGCGGCCGGATCGGTCGATTTAACGGGACGAGGGTGATCATTCAAAAATATTTATCATCCCGGTTTATGGTTAACGGTCAAAGGATCGCCGCGTTTTTCGTTCGTTACGTGCACACCAGTAATTTCATTAATTCTATACATCCATTCGTGTTAAACGAAACAAATAAATGCGTCTGTTTGCCAGAGTAAATTCATATTCTCAGCGTTCTTTAAAATCGAAATTAAATATTTTGACTTTAGAACCTCTAAGTGCTTTTATACAATTGTTTGTTAATTATTTATTTATATTTGTAAATAAAACACTTTTTACTTTGTTTAACCACTGGATCTTACATTTAATTGTGTGACTAGTTTCGACTATCTAGTAGTCATTCTCAAACTAAAGTAAATACAAATTACACGTTAAAAACTATTTATACGGCTTCGAAGAGAGGGGTGTACATTAGGTCAACCTGGTCATTAAGAAGGGAAATTCCGGGATTAATTCGGGCCTTGTGTATTTCTAGTGCTTCCAGTAAATCCATTTTACGAGTACATCCTCGCCAAAAGTGTGATTCTCTTCTAAAAGATGGTTAGCATAGGTAGAACTATTATGTTTTAATCTAAAGGCTCGCTCGTGTTCTTTCAACCTTATTTCGATTCTACGACCAGATTGTCCAATGTACACACCTTTACAATTTTCGCAGTTCAATTTATAAATGCCTGATCTAACTAGGGGATTAAGTTTTGTTTTTGGGTTGAAAATTATATTATTAGGTTTATGGGGCGTTTTTAATATTATATTAATGTTACATTTTTTAAGGATGTTTTTAATTTTACAACTTATTGTACCATAGTAGCTGATTGTTTTAAAATGTTGATTATTTATTGACCTAATTCTAGGGTAGAAGAATTTCTGCACCTTTTTCATTTCATAATTATGAATTAAATTATCTATTAGTGAAGTTTGGATTTACTGGAAGCACTAGAAATACACAAGGCCCGAATTAATCCCGGAATTTCCCTTCTTAATGACCAGGTTGACCTAATGTACACCCCTCTCTTCGAAGCCGTATAAATAGTTTTTAACGTGTAATTTGTATTTACTTTAGTTTGAGAATGACTACTAGATAGTCGAAACTAGTCACACAATTAAATGTAAGATCCAGTGGTTAAACAAAGTAAAAAGTATTTTATTTACAAGTGTATTTAAGATGTACCACAAAGTGAACGCCTACAACACCAAACAATTTATTTATATATTCATTCAATGGTGGTCTACCATAGAATATTACATAAATTACGTTAGTATTAAGTTAGTATTAAACCCGCAGAGAAGTACTGGATTTGACAGTCTGTACCGGAAAAGTGAGCGATGTTATAGTAAATTAGCATGTGTCAGAAGAGCCATCATGCTCCTTATAGACACTTTATAGATGTATAGAATTAAGATCAATAAAATACAGAAGAAAAACCCGAGGAGACAGAAAACTTCTTACACTATTAAATTAATGAGAGTTAGAAATTATGAAACTGTAAGACAGATATTCAGCAAAAAGGCATACCATAACGATGCATCATTAAGTTACACCATTAAACACTTAAAACTTTTCACTAATGGTCGGCACTAGAAGAAAAAGAAAACGCACCCTACATAACACCGAGTTCCGCACTTTATTCACAAATAACGAGACATTTTCTCCCTTTACCCAACCCTCGAGATCCATTCGAACGCAATCGAATCACGAACATATTTCTCGCCTTAGCCGGTGTTTATCGGTGTTTAAGCCCTCAACTGGGAATGGGGGGCGCGCACACATTAACCCTCAACACGGCCCTTTTTTTGCTATCTCGCTTTCTTGCTCCCGACAAGAAAAAGCGAAAACGCGAGCGCTCATTTACATTCAACGGGTAGATCGAAAAACCGCAATTAAAATATTCAATGCGAAGTTTAAATTATTCAATCGAAACCCTTAATTATAGAGGAGGGTTTCGATGAGTATCCGGGTTTCGGGAGTTTCTTGAATTAAAAAGTTTCCGAGCCGGCTGCGGGATCGCCGGAGATGCCTGGGATTTAATTACTTATTTTAAGTTTAACTGTAAACAAAAGAAGTATATTAATTGTGAGAAAAATCGCAAATTGAAAAAGTTAATTGTCATGTTCCTAATTGAAGGGTTAAGGAGAAAAAACAAATAAGCCTGTTTTTGACACTATTGTGCAAAATACACACTAAATCTCAAAGCAGACACACTAAATCTTCAAAGCGTAATTTTTAAGTTTGTATAACGCACTATAGCTTTAATTGAAGCTTAATCCAATACTGTAATCAATATAGTTGTAAATCAAACCGCAAGTTTAATTTTTTTTCTCCACTACCTAAATTTAGTTATTTTTGACTTAATTCATATACAGTGTTCTAAATGAATGAATTCTAGCTCGATTTTAACCATTCAAAAAACAGTCAATTCAGAATTAAATAAGCTTTCATTTAATGTGAAATTTTATTCCTTCAAATAAAAATAAGCTCCGCTGTAGAGGCTCAAATTTGGAATTACGTATTTCTTCTCCTTTTCAAGTGATGTATAAAGGTATAAAAGTTGGAGAAATATTTGTTTTATTATGCATGTTAATATTGCACGTTTTTTATCATGTCTTAAACAATCAGTGACTTTATTTTTAAGTTTTTCAAAAAATTAAAAATTTTATCACGAAATTAATATTTTTGTAGGTATGGAAATATTTACGATTTTGATCAAAAATTTTGCATTTTTCAATAATTTTCAAAAAATTCACAAATGCTCCAATGGATGTTAGAAAATATGTCAGCTACTTTTTTTTTCCACTAGCTAAATTTAGTTATTTTTGACTTAATTCATATACAGTGTTCTAAAGGAATGAATTCTAGCTCGATTTTAACCATTCAAAAAACAGTCAATTTAGAATTAAATAAGCTTTCATTTAATGTAAAATTTTATTCCTTCAAATAAAAATAAGCTCCGCTGTAGAGGCTCAAATTTGGAATTACGTATTTCTTCTCCTTTTCAAGTGATGTAAATAGGTATAAAAGTTGGAGAAATATTTGTTTTATTATGCATGTTAATATTGCACGTTTTTTATCATGTCTTAAATAACCAGTGACTTTATTTTTAAGTTTTTTAAAAAATTAAAAATTTCATCACGAAACTAATATTTTTGTAAGGGGTAGGTATGGAAATATTTACGATTTTGATCAAAAATTTTGCATTTTTCAAAAATTTTCAAAAAATTCACAAATGCTCCAATGGATGTTAGAAAATATGTCAGCTAGTTATTTTCCCAATAAAAAAATAATTACAGCCACTAACGCTTATTAAAATCGATTTGAATTTTCCTAATGTTTAACTTTGAGGGTTTTTTTAATTCCAATTTTTAAGTCTGTATAATGCATTGTAGCTTTAATTAAAGCTTATTTAATTTATAATCCAATACTGTAATCATAATAGCTATGAATCAAACAGCAAATTCAATAATTATAATTTTTCTTCACTAGTAGAAATTTAGTTATTTTTGACTTGACTCATAAACAGTATTCTACATGAATTATATCGTACTCGATTTTAACCATTCAAAAAAGCAATCAATTCAGAAATAAACAAGCTTTTATTTAAAACAATAAAATACTTTTAACTTTGTTTGTATAACACAATTTATTTTCATGTGACTGCAGTTTCGGCAAATTCAGCTTGCCATTATCAAACATGAAGTTTATTTAATGTCAAATTTAATTTCTTGAAATTAAAAGTGGTTTCGCTGCAGAGGCTCAAAGTTGGAATTACTTGTTTCTTCCCCTTTTCAAAGGATTTAAAAAAGCATGAAAGTTGGATAAATATTTGTTTTATTATGAATATAAATAGTGCATGACGGCGCGACCCTCGACAAATTTTCTACGCGGGGCTTTTCTAAACTCGAAATTTTACTTCATGCTTAGTCTGGGAGTGGAAACACTCGTTCTAAACTTCACATTGCACGTTTTTATAAAAAATCGATTAATGACTGAAAATTTACAGTGTAAACACTTTGCATGTTTAAAAGAAAAAATTCACAGTATGTAGAATTTTTCTTTTAAATATGCAAAATGTATGTACTGTAAATGTTCAGGCATTAATCGATTTTTTTTAAAAACCTTCGATATAAAGTTAAGAATGAGTGTTTCCACTCCCAGACTAAGCATGAAGTAAAATTTCGAGTTTAGAAAAGCCCCGCGTAGAAAATTTGTCGAGGGTCGCGCCAGCGACCCGAGACAAATTTTCGCGGGCTTTTCTAAACTCGAAATTTTACTTCATGCGCCACGCGTATAAAACATTGAAATATTGTGAAGTTATATATACACGAATGTATTTCTTTTAATTAGTAATAATCGAAAAAGTTAATAATAAGTTATTCATAGAAATCATGAAAAGAACTTGATTTTAATTTTAATTCGTTTCGACAAATTTTCACGGGGCATTTCTAAACTCGTAATTTTACTTCATGCGCCATGCGTATAAAAATCTGATATATTGTGAAGTTATAAATACACGAATGTATTTTTTTACGAGTAATAATCGACAAAATTAAATAACAAAATATTTACATTTTTCTTCATACATTTTCAACTCAGGTCAAATAATATAATATACAAACTTAACTCATTTAGTAACTAAGAAATACATTCGTGTATTTATAACTTTACAATATTTCAGTGTTTTATACGCGTGGCGCATGAAGTAAAATTTCGAGTTTAGAAAAGCCCCGCGAAAATTTGTCTCGGGTCGCTGGCGCGACCCTCGACAAATTTTCTACGCGGGGCTTTTCTAAACTCGAAATTTTACTTCATGCTTAGTCTGGGAGTGGAAACACTCGTTCTAAACTTCACAGTGCACGTTTTTATAAAAAATCGATTAATGGCTGAAAATTTACAGTGGAAACACTTTGCATGTTTAAAAGAAAAAATTCACAGTATGTAGAATTTTTCTTTTAAATATGCAAAATGTATATACTGTAAATGTTCAGACATTAATCGATTTTTTTTTAAAACCTTCGATATAAAGTTTAGAATGAGTGTTTCCACTCCCAAACTAAGCATGAAGTAAAATTTCGAGTTTAGAAAAGCCCTGCGTAGAAAATTTGTCGAGGGTCGCGCCAGCGACACGAGACCAATTTTCGCGGGGCTTTTCTAAACTCGAAATTTTACTTCATGCGTCACGCGTATTAAACACTGAAATATTGTGGAGTTATAAATACACGAATGTATTTCCTTTAATGAGTAATAATCGAAAAAGTTAATAATAAGTTATTCATAGAAATCATAAAAAGAACTTGATTTTAATTGTAATTCGTTTCGACAAATTTTCACGGGGAATTTCTAAACTCGTAATTTTACTTCATGCGCCACGCGTATAAATCTCTGAAATATTGTGAAGTTGTAAATACACGAATGTATTTTTTTACGAGTAATAATCGAAAAAATTAAATAACAAAATATTTACATTTTTCTTCATACACTTTCAACTTAGGTCAAATAATATAATATACAAAATTAACTCATTTAGTAACTTGGTTAACAAAAAATTTATAATGTTGCGTGTATGCACCAATGGCGCACTGCGTACAACACCAACAGCCTCAATGGAAACCCTACTAAACCTCCAACCGCTGGACCTAGTGGTTAAAAGCGAGGCCAGACTAGGGGCATATCGGTTGAGGACAACTGGAAACTGGCACCCCACAGGAAACCACTCCAGAATAGAACAGGTAGTTACCAAACCTCTACTACAAATGGGAAGTGACTACATGATACCACGCTACTCCCTGAAGAGACCCTTCACAATAGAATGTGAGGGGGACAACGAAAAGCGCAACCCTTCACCTGGAACCCTGATCTGGTACACCGATGGGTCAAGAAGAGAAGGTGGAGCAGGCGCTGGGATTCACGGCGTAACCCCAAAATGTGACATCTACGTGTCTCTGGGGAGGATGGCAACTGCACATCAAGCCGAGATCTTCGCGATCAACCAATGTACCATGGAAAATCTGCGACGGGGATATAAGAGGCAAAAGATTCTGATCCTCACCGACAGCCAAGCCGCTCTAAGAGCACTCAACAGCTATAAGATCCAATCTGAGCTAGCATGGAAGTGCATCCAAAACCTGACGAAACTGGCGACGGAAAACACCGTAACACTACGCTGGACGCCGGGACACACAGGGGAGGATGGCAACGAGAAAGCCGATGCTCTGGCAAAGATTGGATCACGCAGACCCTACATTGGATCAGAACCAATGCTACCGATTCCCAAAAAATCAATAAGACCAAGCGCAAAAGAGTGGACCCTAGAAAGACACACCGAGCGCTGGAAAAACCTGACAGGGCATAGACACAGTAAACTACTGATGGAAAAACCCTGCCAAGAACTAGCAACTGAGGCCCTCAGACTCAGTAGAAACAACCTTAGAATAGTCACAGGACTGATAACTGGACACTGTACCCTAAGGAAGCACCTGCATAACATGAAACTGTTCACAGAAGATCCAATATGCAGACTATGCCTGGAAGAGGATGAAGACGCCTCACATGTACTATTCGAGTGCGAGGCACTTTCCACCTGGAGGGAAACAAACCTTGTCCAAGGGAATCCAAACCACTTCCCGAAGGGAAAGATGATCGAAAGGCTGCTGGGACTAGCCAAGGAGACAGAGCTTTTTGATTAACTACGGTAACGGAAGAAGTACAATAAGCCACACGGCTGCGGTGCTAGGGCAGAAATAACCCTAACTTCCGTTTCCTACCCCTAAAAAAAAAAAAAAAATGGCGCTTAATGGGTTAAATGTGCTGTTTTGTGTTGTAGGCAATGAAAAAAATTGAGTAACCGAGGATACTAAGATCTTTAACTAATAGCATATATAAATAGTGGATGATTAAGATTTAAGAGATTTACCAAATATTTACAGTAAATCTCCTATACTGTAAATATTTGGTGAATCTCTTAGATCTTAATCATTTTCGACTTTAAGAGTTGTAACTTAGCAAACTTTTGTTAACAGTGTGTTAAGTTAAAACTCTTGAAATCTAAAATGATTAAGATTTAAAACAATTACCAAATATTTACAGTAAATCTCCTAATCCACTATTTGTATATGATATTAGGTAATTCTCAAAGATCTTCGCACCGGTTATTCAATTTTTTTCATCTCGCCTACAACACAAAACAGCACGTTTAATTAAATTGAATAAAGACTATTTGTCTATAATTTACTTTGTGTCAAATTCAATTCCACGTACGCTTTTCATGTGCGCGTTATAAATATGTATATTCCAAAATCCGGTTAGTTTTCGCATTTTCGTGATACAAAGACGACAGTAAATAGCATAAAGAAAATGCGATTTCGGTCGGATAATACGAGTGTGCACACGGCCCTCTGTAGCCCTTTAGACCCCGGGAAGGGGATTCGGGATCTGGTGGAAATTTTCGTTAACACCCCCCTCTTTGTGCGGCCAACAATACACACAAGTGCATGTAAATTCCCATACAAGATTGTTACAACAATAAGGGCATTTAATTTCACCCCGGAATCCACTCTTGTGCCCTTACAAACGTTACACCCTCATCCCTGAAACTCGACTCGAACTCGAGTAATTACACTGTCGAGGGATAATTTTATTCTTCAACAAAAATCGTATGTGAAATAGATAGCAATCATAATATTGTAAATAAAATTGGGATATTTTATTAGAACACAGAATCGAGTTTTTGACGAATATTTGAAATATAAAAAAATGAAAATTATCCAATTTTCCCATCACTTAAACAAATAATATAATTAATGCTTGTTGCGCTACACTCTTCAACCGGATGTACAAATGTGGTGAAGAAAAACACTTGTTTTGTTCCATGATTTTATTTATACAGAGAGTTTTATTTAACACCGATCATTTTCATAATGAGAATTTTTCTTTAAAGTATCGATATGCATACTTTGCACCCAACTGAGCAAATCCATGTAAGTAATGTTTCACCAACATTAAAACAACGTTTAATGTTGCTACAATGTTGGTATAACGTTATTTGTTTGTTTTTTTGTTCAGTGGGACATTTTCCGATACTCGGTTTATTAAAAGAATTCAATTTAAAGCTCTAAGCGAGTGTTTTCCACTCCCAGGCTAAGCATGAAGTAAAATTTCGAGTTTAGAAAAGCCTGAAAATTTGGTTTGGTCGCGTAGCGCGAAGCGCGGAGCGGCCAAACCAAATTTTCAGGCTTTTCTAAACTCGAAATTTTACTTCATGCGCCACCGGTACAAAACACTGATTTAATATTAAGTTTAGCGGTGTGTTTTACACTTCGTAATATGTCAGTGTTTTGTACCGATGGCGCATGAAGTAAAATTTCGAGTTTAGAAAAGCCTGAAAATTTGGTTTGGCCGCTCCGCGCTTCGCGCTACGCGACCAAACCAAATTTTCAGGCTTTTCTAAACTCGAAATTTTACTTAATATAATAATAATAGTAAACTATTGATAATTTTCAACTTTTTATTTTATTCACTACAATTGTTTCGCTACACTGTAGCTTCTTCAGGTGAAGAAATATGATACAAACATTTTTACAAACTTATTTACATTATATACCGATTTCAGAAGTATGGGTGGAGGGTGTATTTTTCTTTAACTTCAGTAGGGGGGAGTTGGAGAGTTCTAGTTGATCGTTCAACAATATTCCTGAATGAATATTTTTATTTATTTCTAAATTTTCCAATAAAGTTAGTTTCCGTCCTTTGTTGGAAATGTAGAGGATTTTAAAATTGTTGTCAAAGTGTTTTACTTCATGCTTAGCCTGGGAGTGGAAAACACTCGCTTGAAGCTTCAAATTGAATTATTTTAATAAACCGAGCATCAAAGAAAAATTTTCGTTATGCAAATATTCGGTGTTACAAAAAACTCTCTGTATATATATGTGTGTGTATATATATAATATTTTTATTCTTTGCTTGTTACAAATTTTTATCTTGTGTTGAATATTCCTCTGTACTTCATATATTTTACCTCCCGTGGTCTTCTATGTTTTGTGTTGTATAAAGTCTTCACAATAGACCCTGTGAAGTGAAACGTGTGTAACTGTTATATTATTTTTTTCCTACCCATTATGACTAAGAATAATAACAAAGTAATTTGTAACAACTGCAATAAACTTTCGGTCTTTACAGATCATTCTCAAAGGTTGAACCCTTAACCTGTAAATCTGTAAAGACAGAAACACGTGTCAGCAAACTGAAAATAATATCATGGAATAAAACAATTGTTTTTCTTCATTAAATTTAAACAAATTGACATACTACACTAATTTCACTTGTCAATTGTCAATATCAGCGTTTTATACGCGTGGCGCATTAATCTAGGAGTGAAAAACACTCGTTGTAAACTCAATTTCATCAATTATAACCTCAAAGATGTTTTGATGAAACCTTTAAGGTTATAATTGATGAAATTGAGTTTACAACGAGTGTTTTCCACTCCACAATTAACATTAGGACTTACAATAACTTTGGTTATTTATGAAATATTGGGTTTATATTTTTACAACAAAGATAATTTCCAAATCTGCTACTGATTATCAAATTAGTTAAATCCTACCTTTGACAACCCAACCCAACAATTAATATAATACCTAATAATATATTAAGGATTAGTCTAATAACACGGTCGACGAAAAAAAAAACAGTCTGCAACTCCCACAGGTGTGATTAAGGATTTAATCCTAGCGTGAGATGACCTGTTTATAACTAACCCCGCAATGCGATTAAAATTAATTAAATTGAAAGCGTGCGTGTGACTGTCTGTATAATTATGCCCGCAAGTAATTTTTTTTATTTCGTGAAACTAATCCACCCTACTAGTAGTAGGAGAGAAAGAGAGAGGGTCGTGTTTCAGTTATTAAGTGTTATGAATAGACCGAAACGCAACAACTAAACCATCCCAAAATCAGTCAGTGTAATAAATGGGATTATATTTCATAGGGGATGTTATTGTTAGGGATTTTGTGGATAAATTATTGCTGGTTTTAAGGTAGAAGTCATCAAGTGATGCTGGTTTTCGTGGCTCTTTAATGAGTTTTCGTTTTAAAACCGCCGTTGAATTGTGTTATGTGTAATTAATAGCACAAAAATCAATAGATTTGTTGTATACGCAGAAGGAGTACTTTTTGATGATTCAAAGATATGTGATAAATTAATTGAGGCTTTAAGTTAATAAAAGTGTAGATCCAAAGCTTTCTAAACAGTCTACAAAGCTGCCGAAGATTGCAGAATACCGAAGAAGAGGGTAGAGGAGAATGCCTGGAAAAGTAGCAGGCGATTGGAGAAGACTAAAAGAAAACCAGAGCTGTATGATAAAAACTGGAAAAGAGTGGGAAAAACTAAGTAGCAGGCGATTGGAGAAGAGTAAATGAAAACCAGAGCTGTATGATAAAAACTGGAAAAGAGTGGGAAAAACTTAGTAGCAGGCGATTGGAGAAGACTAAAAGAAAACCAGAGCTGTATGATATAAACTGGAAAAGAGTGGGAAAAACTAAGTAGCAGGCGATTGGAGAAGACTAAAAGAAAACCAGAGCTGTATGATAAAAACTGGAAAAGAGTGGGAAAAATTAAGTAACAGGCGATTGGAGAAGACTAAAAGAAAACCAGAGCTGTATGATAAAAACTAGAAAAGAGTGGGAAAACCTAAGTAGCAGGCGATTGGGGAAGACTAAATGAAAACCAGAGCTGTATGATAAAAACTGGAAAAGAGTGGGAAAAACTATCCACTCTTTTCCACTTTTTATCATACAGCTCTGGTTTTTTTTTAGCCTTCTCCAATCGCCTGCTACTTTTCCAGGCATTCTCCTCTACCCACTTCTCCGATATTTTGCAATCTTCGGCAGCTTTCTAGACTGTTTAGAAAGCTATCGATCTACACTTTTATTAACTTAAAGCTTCAATTAATCTCTATTGTGAAGGCTTCTACTTCGTTATACAAACTATAAAAGATTGTAGAATACTGAAGAAGATTGCAAAATAGTAGAGAATTATGATTATAAAATGAAATATAGTGTACAGTCTGAACTTCAGTTTATTTCAGGACAGACTTCAGTCTGTTTAATTGTGCTTTTAACTATTAAATTGTCGTTAATAATTAGTTGAGCGTTTTTATCAAAAAACAACATTTAAGGCTTTAACCCAGTATTTTCACTACCAGGTTAAGCATGAAGTAAAATTTAGAGTTTAGAAAAGCCTAAAAAATTGTCTCAGTCGCACAGCTCATAGGAATATCCATTATTCAATTCTTGTTCATAACTAGTTAGGCGCTTTTTATCAAAAATTTCGTTTATAGTTTCTACAGGGTGTTTTCCACTCCTAGGTTAAGCATGAAGTAAAATTTCGAGTTTAGAAAAGCCTGAAAATTTGGTTTGGTTACGTAGCGCGAAGCGCGGAGCGACCAAACCAAATTTTCAGGCTTTTCTAAACTCGAAATTTTACTTCATGCGCCACGCGTATAAAACATTGATTTCAAATGCAGTTTATAACATACTTTTAAAGCAGTATTCTAAGGTAGTATACTTTAAATTTCATATTAATTTAATGTTTTATAGCTCATGATACACCCTAGCACAGCGAGATGTAAATCGAAATTTTACTTCATGCGCCACGCGTGTAAAACACTGATTTTGAATGAAGTTTATAACATACTTTTAAAGCAGTATTTTTATGCGGTGTACTTTAAACTTTTTATTATTTTAATGTTTTATACTCGTGGCGCATGAAGTAAAATTTCGAGTTTAGAAAAGTCTGAAAATTTGGTTTGGCCGCTCCGCGCTTCGCGCTACGCAACCAAACCAAATTTTTAGGCTTTTCTAAACTCGAAATTTTACTTTATGCTTAACCTGGGAGTGAAAAAACAGAGAGAAGCTTTAAATATACTTTTTGCTAAAAAGCGCTTAACTAATTACCAACGACAATGGAATAGTGAAAAGCACAATCCACTACATTGTTTGTTTGTTGTGACAACAATTTAATCATCACACACCCTAGTACATCCACACAACAGCCATCGGACTTTACGAGTAGATATCCCTTTGAGTTCGAGCACACGACCATCCCAGTACACAACATCCGGGTGTTGGTAACAAGTATCAAACTGGGGATATTGTCTAGTTTCGGTTATTGTCCGGACGCTATGCATATCTTTAGCATCCTGATCAATACACCCGTGGGTGCAGTTGAATCCGAAATGCATAGAATCCCGATTTTAATGCGCGATTCTGCAAGAACTACTTAATGTGTGCTGTGAGAATAGAATGTTTATACAACATGCAAATTCCATTAGGGGAATAAATACGGATTCGTGGAATCTGCAAATGTATTCTCAGGAACACGCAGGATTCGGAATGCATACTTCATGAACTCTACATGTCGGACTTATTTTGATTATGCAAATACGTCTTTTATGAGTCCCCCAGGAGTTGTATTGTAATTTAATTTTACTTACTTACTTACTTAGGTAGTAAGTAAATACGAATTAATTTAGTAGTTAACTATCAATATTGCAAAAACACGTTTTATCAAGTGTTTAATGAAAACTGAGAATGCTGGGGTGTATCATGAGCTATAAAAAACTTTTTAAAGCGAAGATTTCGTTCTCTTTAACACTTTAACGGTCAAATATCAATAGAAAAGAGCCTCATTGTTAAGAGGTAGTCGACTGCTCTCTAAACGTATAAAACTAAGCACACTGCCGTCTTAATTACATCATTGTTTAGGAATGAAATATTTTGAAAAAATAGGCATACTTTTAAGAAAGTGGAATCTTAATAAAATATTTCCCACTTTGACCGTTCTTTTATAAAAAAATATTAAACGTTGTTAAACTAGCGTAATCGCATCTTCAATATAATTTTATTCTGCAACATTTATAAAAAATATTGGAAAACTAAAACTGTCACATTGTAGAATAATTCTTTTCGAAGAATTTTGTTTCGGTATGCCAAAAGAAATATCTCCAGGCGTTTGAGTTTCGAATAATTCGCTCAGATGAAATAAACATTTGTAACGTTTATTTAATTGAGATTAAATAATTTTAACTTCAATAGAAATCAGGGTTTTATACGCGTGGCGCATGAAGTAAAATTTCGAGTTTAGAAAAGCCCCGTGAAAATTTGTCTCGGGTCGCTGCGCGACCCTCGACAAATTTTCTACGCGGGGCTTTTCTAAACTCGAAATTTTACTTCATGCTCAGTCTGGGAGTGGAAATATTAATGCCTGTCTTAATAAAATATTTCCCACTTTGACCGTTCTTTTATAAAAAAATATTAAACGTTGGTAAACAAGCGTAATCGCATCTTCAATATAATTTTTTTCTGCAACATTTATAAAAGATATTGGAAAACTAAATCAGTCACATTGTAGAATAATTCTTTTCGAAGAATTTTGTTTCGATATGCCAAAAGAAATATCTCCAGGCGTTTGAGTTTCGAATAATTTGCTCAGATGAAATAAACATATGTAACGTTTATTTAATTGAGATTAAATAATTTTAACTTCAATTGAAATCAGGGTTTTATACGCGTGGCGCATGAAGTAAAATTTCGAGTTTAGAAAAGCCCCGTGAAAATTTGTCTCGGGTCGCTGCGCGACCCTCGACAAATTTTCTACGCGGGGCTTTTCTAAACTCGAAATTTTACTTCATGCTCAGTCTGGGAGTGGAAATATTAATGCCTGTCTTAATAAAATATTTCCCACTTTGACCGTTCTCTTATAAAAAAATATTAAACGTTGTTAAACTAGCGTAATCGCATTTTAAATATAATTTTTTTCTGCAACATTTATAAAAAATATTGGAAAACTAAATCAGTCACATTGTAGAATAATTCTTTTCGAAGAATTTTATTTTTTTCTAATTATTTCTATCGTACAATAAATTCACTGGGATGTCGTGCGATATTGAAATTTTAGAAAATTTGAAAGACTGTTTTTTTTTTATTAGTGCTTTAACTATTGTTTTACCCACGTCAATAATACATATAATATAAAAATAGTAGTAACAATATATATAATAATCGTAAATATGAATAATAATATCTATACCTATGTGACAAAAAATTGAAAATAATAAAAAACAGATGTCAGATGTGAGAAGAAGTGTGAGATCACCAACCATAAACAATAAAAACACATAAATGATACAAATACAGTTTTAAAATAATAAATAAATAAATTAACATTAAAATAAATAAACATTAAAATAAAAATAAACATTAAAATAAAATTAAAATAAAATTAATTAAAATTAAAATAAAATCACAGACGATACAAACGATTTAAAAGAGAGCAGTCAAAAGTAGTAAAATGAATGTCGTAAAAGTCAAGGGATAAAAAACAAACAAACAAAGTGATAAACAGTGTTTTATTTATGATAAAAATAGTGTTTAAAATATAAATAAATTAACAAAATAAAAAAAAAATTAAAAAATTTACTTAAAATGTAACTGACGATAAATAGAATTACTAACGGTACAAACGATTTAAAAGAAAGAAATCAAACGAAGTAGAATGTCAGTTCGCTACTATACTAATGTGGTAAAATCGTACTCAAGGTACTCCTCCCAACTGTAGAAGGCTTGTGTAAGAAGGACCTCTTTAATCAGTTTTGAAAATTTGTTTACTTCTATGGATTTAATTTGATCAGGAAGGACATTAAAAAATTGAATGGCATGGTATCTAACACCCGTCTGTGATTTAGTTAACCTATTCCCCTTTGAATAAATATATGATTTGTGTCATAATTGTGAATATCACAGCTGGTCTGGAAAAGGTTACTATGATTTTTAATATACGTCAGGCACTCAAGAATATAATAACATGGCAAAGTTAGTATTTTCATGTGTATGAATACCTGACGACAATCCTCTGTATACCCACAGCCAGACATTATGCGGATAACTATGCGCTGTAAACCAAAAATTCGATGCCTTATAGCAGAATGTCCCCATACAATCAGTCCATAGACCATGTGGCTTTGAAACAGAGCGAAATAAGCCACTCGTAATGTATCTTCTGAAACAATCTTTGTTAAATTACGTATGGCGAAAGTGCTGGAGGACAGTCTACTAGCAAGAGCATCGCTAGTGAATCCCAGTTCAATTTAGAATCGATATGCACACCTAAAAATTTTACTGAGGCCTTTTCATTCACTTCTTTGGAGAGTGAGAAAGTAAGAGTCCTGGATTTAGAGTCATTAAGATTGAGCTGATTACTTAAGAGCCAGGACGAGACCGTTTTTAGGGATTCGATGTGCATTTCTCTAACGTCATCCAGTTTTTGATGTTGATTTATCAACGTAGTGTCATCCGCATATAAAATGATGTTCGCATTTGTAATTGATTGGGGTAGATCATTTACGTATATTAAAAACAACAGAGGCCCCAAAAATGGATCCTTGGGGAACCCCATGTTTGAGAGGCAGTGGATTAGATACATTTTCATTGTATATGACACATTGACTCCGGCCTGGCAGATATGACATTATCAATCTACAGCTACTTGGATGTATGTTGTAGAAATACAATTTACGTAGAAGTGTTTGGTGGGACACACAGTCGAATGCTTTCGACAAGTCAAGAAAGCTCGCCATTGACACCGATCCCTCTTCAAAACAATCGGTTGTTAGTTCCACCAATCTATGAATTGCATCAGAAGTGGATTGTCCTTTCCTAAAGCCGAACTGGTCATTAAGAAGCAGGTTCTGGTTCTCAAAATAATCAAGAGAAAGAGAAAATTCTTCAACTACAGCTACTAGTTGAAGAATTTTCTCATAGATTTTAGAGAATATGGGAAGTAGTGAGATGGGGCGGAAGTTATTGGGGTCATTATAATCCCCTTTTTTATGAATTGGTATGACTAGAGCCTGTTTTAATGCTTCCGGGAAAATATTATTTTCTACGCATTTTTACGCGCGACATCCTAGTGACTATATTTTACCAAATAAATAAATAAAAAAAATCACATATCTCTGCAAAGGAATTATCTACAATGTGACTGATTTAGTTTTTCAATATTTTTTATAGATACTGCAGACAAAAATAAAATTAGGAACGCGATTTCGCTAGTTTACCAATGTTTGATATTATTTTATAAAATAACAGTAAAAGTATAAAATATTTTATTGAGGCGGACTTAAAGATTGTACTTTCCTTGAAGTATACCTATTTTTTCAAAATATTTCATCCCTTAACAAGGATGTAATTAAGGCGGTATTACGCTTAGTTTTATACGTTTAGAGAGCGGTCGACTTCCTCTTAACCCAAAACTAAAGTTATCTATATAATACTAAAATTTAATTGTAGCTGTAATGGATCTAATGATACCTAAGCAAAGTGCTGCGGTTATTAGTATTTAATTTAAAAAAAATATATTTACATAGTTATTAGGTCGAAATAGGGTGCCGCAATTTCAGTGCAAAATTGCGTTATTTATTATTAAAAAAATATGTTCAATTTTAAATACATATTATAAATTTTACGTTGATTGCATTGAATTTTCATTTTTTGCAATTTTTTAAACAAGATAAGTCGCTCTATTTTTTAAGAAATTTCAACACAATTTCCACTTTGGCTCAATATTTTAGGAAAATGCGTCGAGATATTTTCAATTTTTGTAGAACGGATGTAAATTTATTCAATTCTTAATACATGTTATGAATTTTACGTTGATTGCAATAAATTTTGATTTTTTATAATTTTTCAAACAAGATAAATCGCTCTATTTTTTAAGAAATTTCAACACAATTTCCACTTTGGCTAAATATTTTAGGAAAATGCGTCAAGATATTTTCAATGTTTATAAACTGGATATAAATTCAATCAATTTTAAATACATTTTATAAAGTTTACGTTGATTGCCTTAAATTTTGATTTTTTGCAATTTTTTAAACAAGATAAGTCGCTCTATTTTTGAAGGAATTTCAACACAATTTCCACTTAGACTCAATATTTTAGGAAAATGCGTCGAGATATTTTTAATTTTTGTAAAGCGGATATGAATTTAATCAATGTTTAATATATGTTATACATTTTCCGTTAATTGCATTACATTTTGATTTTTTACAATTTTTCAAACACGATAAATCGCTCTATTTTTTAAGGAATTTCAACACAATTTCCACTTTGGCTCAATATTTTAGGAAAATGCGTCAAGATATTTTCAATGCTTATAAAGTGGATATATATTCAATCAATTTTAAATACATTTTTTAAAGTTTACGTTGATTGCCTTAAATTTTGATTTTTTGCAATTTTTGAAACAAGATAAGTCGCTCTATCTTTGAAGGAATTTCAACACAATTTCCACTTAGGCTCAATATTTTAGGAAAATGCGTCGAGATATTTTTAATTTTTGTAAAGCGAATATGAATTTAATCAATGTTTAATATATGTTATACATTTTTCGTTAATTGCATTAAATTTTGATTTATTACAATTTTTCAAACACGATAAATCGCTCTATTTTTTAAGGAATTTCAACACAATTTCCACTTTGGCTCAATATTTTAAGATAATGCGTTAAGATATCTTTAATTTCTGTGAAGCGGCTGTAAATGCAATCAATTCTAAATATATTTAATAAATTTTACGATGATTAATCGTTCTATTTTTTAAAAAATTTCATCACAATTTCCACTTTGACTCAATATTATAGAAAAATGCGTCGAGATATTTCCAATGTTTATAAAGTGAATATAAATCCAATCAATTTTAAACACATGTTACAAATTTTGCGTTGATTACATTAAATTTTTATATTTTACAATTTTTTAAACAAGAAAGTCGCTCTATTTTTTTAGGAATTTCAACACAATTTCCACTTTGGCTCGAAATTTTAGGAAAATGCGCCGAGATATTTTTAATTTTTGTAAAGGGGATATAAATTTAATCAATTCTCAATAAATGTTATAAATTTTACGTTGATTGTAATAAATTTTGATTTTTTACAATTTTTCAAACACGATAAATTGCTCCATTTTTTAAGGAATTTCAACAAAATTTCCATTTTGGCTCAATATTTTAAGAAAATGCGTAAAGATATCTTTAATTTCTGTAAAACGTATGTAAGTCCAATCAATTCTGAATATATTTTATAAATTTTACGTTGATTGCATAATAATTTGATCTTTTACAATTTTCCAAATCAACAAAACTAAGAAACACAACGTCTCATTAACAATAATATAGCTAATCGTGTGAAAACAGAAATAAGATATTTTCAATGGTTATCCTATAATTTGGGTTATCAGTTTACAATATTTCTAAATAAGCGGTTTTACACTCACAGTCATCTTAGTTAAATTAATATAATTAAAATAAATTGCTATTTTTTTTTCACTTGTTGGGTTACGATAATAATCCATCAAGTGAAATAATTTCGCTCGGTTATATTTAAGAGCATGTTTATTGGATTGTAAAAAAATCACGAGTCGCGCGGAAAGTTTGGCAATGAAATAAAAACGAAATGCGCAATGAAAAATAACGGCGCCTAAGAAAGAAAAGGCCATTTTCTTAAGTCAATAGATAATGACGAGGCATAAAAATAACGACGCCTTGACAAGAAAAGTCTATTCCGTAGACGAAAAATAAAAACTGAGATAATGATGGTGTATCAGTTACTTTTTTGTGTTAAAGGATATAAATCTAAAGTTTTTTGTTCGTGCGTAATTTGTCGTTTGTATTCGCAAGGGTTGTTTATTTATGATATCTCCTCATTTTAATATTTATTCAAGTAAAATACATACATTTTTTGTTTGTTTCGGTATGCCAAAAGAAATTTCTCCAGGCGTTTGAGTTTCGAACAATTCGCTCAGAAGAAATAAACGTTTGTAATATTTATTTAACTGAGATTGAATAATTTTAACTTGAATAGAAATCAGTGTTTTATACGCGTGGCGCATGAAGTAAAATTTCGAGTTTAGAAAAGCCTAAAAATTTGGTTTGGTCGCGTAGCGCGTAGCGCTACGCGACCAAACCAAATTTTCAGGCTTTTCTAAACTCGAAATTTTACTTCATGCTTAGTCTGGGAGTGGACAACACTCGTTTTTACCTTCAATTTAAAGTATTTACACAAAAACAACGAATATCTAAAGATTTACAGTGTATGCATATGTGTATATAAAAGAAAAATTCCCTGTATAACAAAATATTATATATTGTATAGATTTAGCGTAACCAGGGGGGAAGGGGGCAAGGGCACTACTTGAAAATAATCCAATTTTTCCAAAGTGTTCCTTACATTCGCCATAATAGTAGAAAATGTTGATTTTTGGAACTTTTAGTGCAAAAATTGAGTTTTAGCAAACAGTGGCAAGAAGTGTCTAGATCATTGAACCACTTGAAAAGAATTTAAATTTCCCGTAGTGTTTCTTACATTGGCCATATTAAAAAAATTCGATTTTCAGTACTCCTGGTTCTTTGCTCTAAAAATTAAATGTAACCAAACGGTGGCAAGAAGTGTCCAGATCATCGCACTACTTAAAAATAATTCAAATTTTTCATGTTTTTTCCTATATTTGCTATAATACAAGAAATACATCGATATTGGGTATTCCTGGTTCTTTGCTGTTAAAACTAAAGGGTTTTAAACAACGGTAAAGTAAATAATTTTTACATTATTTATATTAATAAGTATAAATGAAATTGCCAATTCTTGGTTGCAGAATACTTCAAACATTAAAAGTGCGATTCTTTTCGCAATCTACAACAAGTTAGTCTTACAAAGACTATATCAAACACTCATTGAAACAACTACTTCCCGGGCTAATACCCCGACGGACATTGAATTATACAACAAGTGTTTGCTGTTACATACAGTAACCTACTGCAAATGTAACAATTTGGGTCAAATTATTCAGGCCATCTATAGACGCGTTTCGAGATTTATCTCTCATCAGTATACCTTTGCTATAGATGGCCTGAATAATTTGACCCAAATTGTTACATTTGCAGTAGGTTAGTGTATGTAACAGCAAACACTTGTTGTATAATTCAATGTCCGTCGGGGTTTTAGCCCGGGAAGTAGTTGTTTCAATGAGTGTTTGATATAGTCTTTGTAAGACTAACTTGTTGTAGATTGCGAAAAGAATCGCACTTTTAATGTTTTATTTATATTAATTTCATCATTTAAAAATAATAGCCAATATTAAATGTGCCGGGATGAAGGTAATAATATTATTTTTTTATGTATTTCTTTAATTATTGTGAATTTTGCTATATTTTTGGTAAAGCAATATAAAGCACAAATGGAGCAAAAGCCTGAGTATATGAAACTTGATAAAATCTAAACTTAAAATTTATCATGAATTTTTCAGCATTGCGATTAATTTGCCCTCGGACACGAAGAAATCGTATATTTTTTACATTTCACGTGAAAATAATTGACTTATCATCTTTCTTGATCCCTCTCTCTTGGTAACAATTATTTGTCTTTTGAACTTCATCCCCTCCCTTGATATCGATCCATGTTTCCAGATGTTACAACAGAGATTAGCAAATAAATATGAACGAATTCATTGTAGTAAGAAGTAAAACAGAAAGTGGACATTTTCTCATTAAAGCTCCCCAGGTAAGGAAATCCAAACGAAAAGAAGGAGAGGAGCAAAAAAAAAAAAACGCTGAGCAATAAAAACCTGTATATTGGAACGAATGTCTTGTAGCGATCTTTACGACGCTCCCTCTGCGAAAACGAGCAAACGGCAAAAGGAAAGACGATTCGCAAAACGACCGGAAAACTCGCGCCGGTCCCGTCGTAAACCCGGAGGACCATCCCGCACCCGGAGGCGGCTTTGTGCGAGGAGCGGCAGTTCCTTCAGGACGGGGAAAACTCGAAAAAAAAAGAAAAAAACGAGGCGACACGCAAAATAAAACCACAATACACTTTAATCACCCGGAAAATATAATCTCCCGCTCCGCTTTAATTTTCCTAACGTTTTCCAAGAGATAAATTGACCCTCACCGCGCTTAAAGTATGAAAATTCCCCCCCGGCAGGGATAACTCGCAACAAACGCTTAGATTTTCATGAATTTATATACGCGGGATATTTCGGACGTTGATGATTTATTTAAAACGGCTCTTACAACGTGTAATATAAATTTACACATTTTATCTTCATCAGTTCCAGTATTCCCTAGATCGTAGGGATTTAACACGTGAATTTGACAGTTGGCGGGCGAATTTCAGGAATACTGTATAATTCACAACTTCAGTTTTTGGCTGATGGTTTGTGATGCGCGTATACAGGCGCTTGCACTAATTATTTATTTTACTGATCTGCGGACCCCGCTGGAAAGTGGTGTTTTGAGGGCGACTTACCCCGGTTGTGTGTTATGTGTGCTTCGGTGGTTGGATGGCCTAAAGACACGATAGTCTTTTTAAATTGGAGTTGGATTTTAACGAACACACTCGCGTTGCGCGCGTCTCACTCGACTTCTTCTCTGCAAGTGGCGCTATGAGCGTCACATCTTATGCTCGCACTTTCCAAGCGCGCGAATATTCAAAATATAAATCAAAAATCAAATATTTTATTTATTTATTTATTTGACGCCAAAACAACATTTTACATCGATTACATTAATACACATATACCTAAAAAGAACATTTTATATGGATAGCATTAATGTACATAAACTAAACTTAATTTTAAAAATGACTACGAACAAACAAAATGCCGAGCGACCGATTTAAATCTGATAAGGCATACATCAAAAAAGTTAATTTTATCACAATATTTGTTTACAGAGTTGCACATTCTTACAATCGGGCTAAACATATGATAGGATGTACGACAGAATGGAATATGTAATAACTGCAAGTTACGGGTGGAATACTGTGGTATATTTAATGAAAAACATTCTAAGCACTCAGATGAGGTTATAAAATTATTCAAAACTTTGTATGAGAAGCTAATGTCATAGAATTCACGTCTTTTAGATAGTCTACTTAAATTTACATAAGATCTCACTTGGTCTACATTCAGAAATATATTATGAAAACATAATTTAAATCTGATGTATTTCAAAAATTTCATTTGTACATATTCCAGTCTGTCTATGTAACAGTTGAAGTGTGGTGACCAAATAATATTACAATATTCTAATATTGACCGAACTAATGTTACGAAATATTGTACATTTGGTCCCTTTCACGAAAATTAAATAAAACCAAACAAATACCACTGGGTCGGTATTTGTTTGGTTTTATTTAATTTCCGTGAAAAGGACCAAATGAACACTATTTGATTTTTGATTTATATTTTGAATATTCGCGCGCGAAAATTCGCACTTGATTGAATATTTGTGCTGCTTAATAATAAATGTGCATTTGCACAACATTTAAAGTGAAATTAAAATACGTAAAGTTCATTAAGCCAATTGTTTAAAACAGTGATTATTTTAATTTCAAATTTGCTTTATTAAACTTTTTGAGCAGTAATTTCCCAATTGTTTCAAGCAATAAATCAAATACGAGTATCATCGCCAGTAAGCTGGATGCCATTGAGGATTAGCGAAGCGTGTGCACCGAGCACTAAAGCAACATATTTAACATTTAGAATGGTCGATGATCAATACAGATTATTGGCTGAATTGTGTCGATGTCGCTGCTTGTATACATGCACACGCCTGATAAATTCAGAGGCAATCCGGTGCGCATATTTATATTATTAATTGCTAGGTGCAGCGCTATTAAGGCCAAAATTATTATACAGTAGGTTAAACTAAGCTCGCGTTTGGTGCTAACACGAGCTTTCTGGAATATACGCTGTGATGATTATAATTTCCTTTATCTACAATCACAAATTAGTTAGAATCATTTCGACGCTTGGTTTAATAAAAGAATTTAATTTGAAGCTTTGAGCGAGTGTTTTCCACTCCCAGGCTAAGCATGAAGTAAAATTTCGAGTTTAGAAAAGCCTGAAAATTTGGTTTGGTCGCGTAGCGCGAAGCGCGGAGCGGCCAAACCAAATTTTCAGGCTTTTTTAAACTCGAAATTTTACTTCATGCGCCACCGGCACAAAACACTGACGTATTACGAAGTTTAAAACGCACCGCTAAACTTTGCATTGAATCAATGTTGTGTATCGGTGGCGCATGAAGTAAAATTTCGAGTTTAGAAAAGCCTGAAAATTTGGTTTGGCCGCTCCGCGCTTCGCGCTACGCGACCAAACCAAATTTTCAGGCTTTTCTAAACTCGAAATTTTACTTCATGCTTAGCCTGGGAGTGGAAAACACTCGTTTTAAGCTTCAAATTAAATTCTCTTAATAAACGGAACGTTGAAAAATGTACGACGTATACATATGTATATTTAAAAGAAAAATTATTTTTATGAAAATGTTCGGTGTTACAAAAAACTCTCTGTATGATCTATCAACCTATCTACCCTAAGGTGTAGAGAGAGAGTGTTTAAGTTTAAAATTCAGTCAACGGAGAGAGAGAGAGAGAGAGAGAGTGTTTAAGTTTAAAAGTCAGTCAACACAGAGAGTATTTAAGTTTAAGCTTCAGTCGACAAAAAATAAATTTAGTCAGCGGAAGTGGAATTACAGCCCCTTAAAGTGAGAATTTTTAGAAAACAATTAAATATTTGAGAGGAAATTAGTTGAAATATTTCTAAAAAAATCATTTTTTGGGCGAAACCTTTAAAATCCTAAAAAATGTTAAAAATTACTCAAAGTTTGAGATGCAACCAGCAGAAATTAAATTTAGTAGCTAGAAGTAAAATTACAGCCAGTTAAGTGAGAATTTGTGAAAAATTGTTGAATATTTAAGCGATAAAAAATTTGAAAATTTGTTAAAAATTCAACTTTTTCGTCGCAGCTTCAAAATCTTGTCAACTTTCAAAAAATTAACCAAAGTTTAGAATGTAGTCAACCGAAATAACATTTAGTAAGCAGAAATGGAAATTAGGCCACTCAAATTGAAAATTTTGAGTAAAATTATTGTGGTTGTAAGCGGATTCAAGTTTGAAAATTAATAAAAAAATCATTTCTTCTACAAGTGATTAAAAAATCGGAAAATTCGCGTAGAACTTATTACAGTTAAGCAAGCTATCAGTAAGAATTAAATTAAACAAGCAGTAATAGAGTTACAGCCACTCAAACTGATAATTTGTAGAAGGTAATTTAATATACAGAGTGTTTTATTTAACACCGAACATTTTCATAAAGAGAATTTTACTATTAAGTATATATATGCAGACGTTGTACATTTTACCACGCTCGGTTTATTAAAAGAATAAAATTAGAAGCTTTAAACGAGTGTTTTTCACTCCCAGGATAAGCATGAAGTAAAATTTCGAGTTTAGAAAAGCCTGAAAATTTGGTTTGGTCGCGTAGCGCGAAGCGCGGAGCGGCCAAACTAAATTTTCAGGCTTTTCTAAGCTCGAAATTTTACTTCATGCGCCACCGGTACAAAATACTAACATATTATGAAGCTTAAAACACACCGCTAAACTTTACATTAAATCAGTGTTTTGTACCGGTGGCGCATGAAGTAAAATTTCGAGTTTAGAAAAGCCTGAAAATTTTACTTCATGCTTAGCCTGGGAGTGGAAAATAGGTGTTTAGCAAGAAATAAACGCTCTTACTAAAGTTACAGGAAAGAGCCGCCTACTAGATTTTAAGGCTCAGTTGCACCTAATTTTTATTTTAAATGGATATTCGTAAATAAACAATAAACAATAAACAATACGTTGAACTGGTTCGTCTCTGAACTAGAGTTGACGTTAGAACAATTAGAACTGTCATCCTGAATTCGAGTTCAGAGGTGAACCAGTGTAACGTTTTCTGGTGCAACTGGGCCTTACTAAAGATACTTCCATTTATGTTTTTGTTAAAGACACGTCTACTAAAGGTTTTTCCTATTAACAGTTTTGTTCAAGACCTGCCTACTAAAGTTTTTCTGAAGACACGCCTAGTAGAGTTTCAATAAAGATACGCCTACTTATAATATTGTTTAAGACGCGCCTAGTAAAGCTTTTCTAAAGACACCCTATCTAGAGTTTTACTAAAGACACTCCTACTTATATTTTTCTTAAGGACGCCCCTACTGAAGTTTTTATAAAGACACGCCTACTAGAGTTTTATGTCAAATACGCATACAAAGTTTTTTGTTCAATACAGAATGTGTATAATTAGATAATTCTTTAGGATTAGATTTAATTTCAAGTTCAGTTATATTATATATATATATATATATATATATATATATATATTATATATATATATATATATATATATATATATATATTATAATTCCTTATTAAGGAATATTCATTTATCTATTTTGAATTGAATTATCTTCTAATTTGACTTATTCAATATCTATCGATTACAATGGATTAAATTAGTTGTTATTAGGAGACGTAGGTAAGGAAAGAAAAGTGGGAGAGTGTTAAAGGGGCGCTACCAGGAGGGTTTAGATGATCAATTAAATGGGCAAAAAAAGTGCAGCAAAAGGAAGGGCAACGGGCGGGATGATTGTGGGGATCTGAATCTAGATCTGGATCATAAAGGGGTGTGTACCTAGACATAGCAATTAGACCTCAACGAGCCCTTTTTGCATCCCCCCCTACGGTCGTGTCACTCCTCAGCTCAGCCATGCCACTATGTCGAGAAAGGCCAGAAGAGCAGCGGTTGACTCCTTCCTAATGTCGGCCAATGTCGGCGATCTGGAAGCCAGAATTTCCTCCCTTTGCGAGGCGAGTGCTGGGCAATCACAAAGGATGTGCTCGGCAGTCTCGTCCTCCTCATAACAGCCTCTACAATCTGGCGAGTCAACGACTCACATTTTGTAGAGATGCCCATTTAGTCCACAATGGCCCATGAGAACGGCCGTTATGCGTCTCAGATTATTTCTGCTCATTTGCAGGTAGTGTAGTGCGGTTTTTTTTGTTCGGATACCCTAAGGTTTCCCTAGACATCCTACAGTCCTTAATGTCATCCCAGCGTTCCCTGAGTTTCTTAAGGATTTCGTTGTGGATCAATTCGTTTAGGGTCGAGATAATGTGTATTATTTGCTAGCGGCTGTGGCGAGGAAATAGTTTCCCCAGCCGCTGCTCTAGCCAGTTTAGTCGCCTTTCGATTGCCTACATTAATGTCATGGGCCTTCACCCATGATATCTCGATTCTGTTTTCTGCAGCAGCAAGCCTGAGTTTGCTGTGGCAGTCTAGAACTGTCTCCGATGTCGTTACTCTGTTTTTCAGAGCCAGCAGAGTCTGCCTGCTATCTGTTAGGATGAGTAGCTTTTTGTTCCTCACGTTGCGGTTCTGTATGGTTTCAGCCGCAAGTGCTATTCCCATCACTTCTGGTTATGCGATGGTCGTGTTCTCTCCCATTGGAGTCTTTAGGTTTATGCCCAGGTTCCTGGAGTATATCCCCAGTCCCAAGCGTCCTTCTTAAGATGATGCGTCGGTGTAAATGCGATTACCCGATTCTCTCATGTCCATCGAGGGATGGACGCGTACCTCGTATCCTTCCGGTACGGTATTTGTGGGCGAGCACAGGTCGTTTTTAGCCTCTAACAGAGGTATATCTTTGCAGACATTCCTCCAGAGGTTGCCTCTAGCCATCCCACATGTGTTACGTGTCCATAACCCTTCAGCTTGGAGACGGAGTATGATATTTATGGTGTCCTTCTCCACATACAGATCCAGCGGATACATCCCAAAGGCCTGGAGACAAGTCAGGGTAGTTTTCATTCCCAAGCCTGGCAAAGCTAATTACACGGAACCAAAAGCTTACAGGCCGATATCGCTCTCGTCTTTCCTCCTAAAAACAATGGAGAGTCTGTGTGAGAGATATATAAGAGGCAAAACGCTTTAGGAATTACCACTGGAGAAGGCGCAACATGCATTCACAAGGGGTAGATCAACTAACTCGGCACTACACAGTGTTGTAGGCGAGATAGAGAAATCGTTGGATTCACGCGAATCCACCCTGGGTGTATTTGTTGACATAGAAGGCGCTTTTGACAAAACAACCTTACCAAAGATACGGAACGCCCTGGATAGGCGCGGAGTCCCAGTATCAATAGCTGACTGGATTAGCAATACGCTTGCTAACAGGACAGTCAGCGCGGAGGCAGGGGGACAACGTATCTCCTGCAACATAAGCCGGGGATGCCCGCAGGGAGGTGTATTATCCCCCTGCTGTGGAATATGGTGCTTTATAGCCTATTGAAGGAACTGCGCACGCAAGGTTTTACGGCCACAGTCTATGCTGATGACCTAGCCATCCTAGTAAGTGGAAAATTTTAAGATGCCATATGCAGCAGGATGCAGACGGCACTTGACACGCTCACGCTGGTGTAAAGATCACTCCCTCTCTGTTAACCCAGCAAAGACGGAGATGGTCATGTTTACCAGGAAAAGGAGGGTACCTCAAAGGGCACCCTCGCAAATGGATACGATATTGCAGTACAGCAAGTAAGTCAAATACCTGGGTATAACCATCGACAATAAACTAAGCTGGAAATCGCATATCGATATCAAAACAAACAAGGCCATACGGGCATTCTGGCAGTGTAGACGTGTAGTGGGGAGGACATGGGGTCTGAAACCAAAAGCGACACTATGGGTCTACACAGCGATAATAAGGCCAATGCTTGCTTATGGCGCCTCTGTGTGGTAGTCAAGAACGAAACTACGGACCACAATGAGGCGCCTATCCCAGGTACAAAGAATAGTTTGTCTCGGCGCGACGGGTGCAATGCGCACTACCCCGACTCTGGCAATGGAAGTCATGCTATGTCTTCCACCGCTGGATGGTTGTGGGGACAAGGGATGAGTTAAAGGCGGAGGTTAGAGAATTTACTGAGAAAGTAGAAGGCATGGTATGGGTGAGTTGCGATCAGGGACTGTAGCAACTGGATATAGGAGTGGTATACAGAGAGTTTTATGTAACACCGAACATTTTTATAACGAGAATTTTTCTTAGTATCATTTCGACGCTTGGTTTATTAAAAGAATTTAATTTGAAGCTTTAAGCGAGTGTTTTCCACTCCCAGGCTAAGCATGAAGTAAAATTTCGAGTTTAGAAAAGCCTGAAAATTTGGTTTGGACGCGTAGCGCGAAGCGCGGAGCGGCCACACCAAATTTTCAGGCTTTTCTAAACTCGAAATTTTACTTCATGCGCCACCGGCGCAAAACACTGACATATTACGAAGTTTAAAACACACCGCTAAACTTTACATTGAATCAGTGTTTTGTACCGGTGGCGCATGAAGTAAAATTTCGAGTTTAGAAAAACCTGAAAATTTGGTTTGGCCGCTCCGCGCTTCGCGCTACGCGACCAAACCAAATTTTCAGGTTTTTCTAAACTCGAAATTTTACTTCATGCTTGGCCTGGGAGTGGAAAACACTCGCTTAAAGCTTCAAATTGGATTCTTTTAATAAACCGAGCATCGGAAAATGTGCAACGTATGCATATGGATACTTCAAAGAAAAATTCTCGTTATGAACATGTTCGGTGTTACATAAAACTCTCTGTATGTGAACAAGAACTGGGATGAAGTGCCAAAGGGGTTAGACAGGAAAGTCAGCGAAGGGAAGAGATGTGTTGTGGGGGGAGATTTTAACGCGAGAATAGGAGATATGAGGGGAAGGGTAAGTGTTTAGGGGGAATTAATAGAACGAACATCTCAAGCCAAGATGATTAATAGTGAGGGTAGAAGGATGGGAGAGTGGATGTCGGAATATGTTTGACTTATTCAATATCTATCGATTACAATGGATCAAATTAGTTGTTATTAGGTCACCCAGATGCAAAACCAGAGTGGATGTTGGAGGAAGGATGGAATATGTTAAACGGGTGTGTAGAAGGCGATTAGGATGGTAAATAAAACCTACATTGGGCCACAGGGATCATCGGTGATAGACTATGTGATAATATAGGAGATAGATAAGGCAATAGTGAGAAGAATGGAGGTAGAAGAAGTGCTACGGTCAGATCATCTACCAATAGCAGTAAAAATACGGATGGGAAAGCGAAAGAAACAACAGCAGGGGGTAAAGTGGTGAAAATTGGCAGACGGAGCAAAGGAAATGCAAAAAATGGGTAAACGATTGGAGAAGGTCAATTGGAGTCAGATGGAAAACATGAAGGAGATGGAGGAGGTTATAGCAGGATGCGGAAGGAAAACGGGAAGGAGTAGTGGAGGTGGGTGCTCATGGTTTGACAAAGAGTGTCGGGAGGAGAAGAGGGTAATAAGGAGGGCAGTAAATGAATCGAGGAGTGTAACTTGTTTATCGCAACAAAACCTTTAACTGACCGATTGACTATACCAATTTTGTCATTTATCCCGAAGCTTTTCGAACGACCAGTAACTCGTTACTTGACTGAAATACTCCAACCATTAATCTCAACTAAACAGCATGGATTCCGTATGGGTAAAACAACCGCAACTAATCTCCTTATTTATGAATCATACATTGTCAGCGCCTTTGTCGATCGAGTACAAGTCGATTCCATCTATACCGATTTCTCGAAGGCATTCGACAGTGTTGATCATTGTATTTTCATCAATAAATTACGTAACCTCGGCATTGGATGTTTGGTTCTCCAATGGATCGAGTCGTATATTACGGCAAGATCTCAACGCGTTCGGATTGGCCAGTGTGTCTTGTGTAACATTATTGTCACCTCCAGTGTTCCGCAAGGGTCTCACCTGGGGCCACTGCTTTTTAACGTGTTTGTGGACGACGTAATTAAATGTTTTTCTAACGCTCAATGTCTACTATACGCCGATGACATAAAAATGTTCATGCGAGTTAGCACTCGTAAAGATGCCGTTCGCTTACAAAATGATTTGCTATCATTTCAATTATGGTGCTAGTTGAATAAACTTAAACTTAACTTAAAAAAATGCAAAGTGATAACTTTTTCTAGACGTCAGTCTACCGTTGTGTATGGATACCGATTGATGGATGATCCATTGGAACGCGTAACATTAATCAGGGATTTAAGTGTGGTCTTCGATTCCGTGCTCTCCTTCAACGAACATATATCGAATATTATTTATTTATTTATTTCAACGGCTTGCCATTTATATTAAAAATACAATATTGCCAAAGCCTATCAGCTTCTCGGATTCGTAAAACGGAACTACAGAGAATTCTCGGATTCGAAGACCATACTCATACTATACTACACTTTAGTGCGTTCCCATTTGGAATATGGCACTTGCGTTTGGTCTCCATACACGGCGGTAGACAAAGACAAAATTGAATGCATCCAAAAAAAGTTCATTCGGTTTTTGGGTTATAGATTTAACATTATCGGAAGCACTGCTGAACTCTGTACCTATTTCGGCATCCAAAGCTTAGAGCAACGTCGGTTTAACTTTGACGTAACTCAGGTATTTAAAATCGTAAATGGTCAAATCGATTGTCCGGACCTTCTAAATTGGATAGGAGTGCATGTTCCCGCTAGAACTTTAGGCAAAAATCAAACCTTTAACGTTCCATTTAGAAGGACGGATTACGCTCTACACTCGGCCTCTACGCGTATTTTAAGGAACGCCAACGAAGTCAATATTGACTTCTTTGTTGACTCCTACAACACCTTACTGCGCGTATTGAAATCGTTGTGAATTTCGTATTATTTTAATTTGTACCTAATTGTTATACACTTTTATATTAGTACTAATGTATAACTTTTAGGTATTATTGTGATATGTCTGCTGTAGGATGTATAATTCAATTCAATACTAAACTTATGATGAAACGTTAAACAATTATATATTTTGACTTGTGTAAACATACTGTAATAGCATTAATAATGATAATAATAATAATTATTATTATTATTATTTTTATTTTGCTGCTTTCTGTATTGTATTATTTATTTATATGTTATTATTCTGAATTTTTATATTTATGTATTTCCGTTTTAATAAAGATTAAAGATTAAAGAATTAAATAAACGTTATTGTTATCACAAAAATATGTTTGAAACAAACCATTTGATTACATAACACAAACTTATTCATGTTTCTTTCAACAAAAGGGTTTAAATTGAACGGAAAACCAACTTTCCTCACACCTACAGATAGAGAGAAAAAAAAAGGAAAACTTTTTCATTCACGCATCGGGCTCTTTCAACCGCACTGATTTTATTTCGTCTCTCACACACATACACATTCACATCCAGAAATTCGGGAGTTGATCGCAAACTTTCCACTTACGTACAACCAACATGGTCTGGGTATCCGTCCCCGTGGAGAGCACCTGTCCGTCCGTGGTCACCTCGCAGCTGAACTCCCCCGACATGTTGAATTCGATATTTTGCAGGAAGACTTGAGTGCTATTCGAGTGGTTCACCTGCGGAAAGAATACAAATTTCACACACGGCACAAAAAGGGGGAGGGAATATTCAATTTCAGCATCATTATAATGCGCACAACAAAAAAATACTCAACATCGAATCAATTTAATTTACATATTCCACATAAAATTCGCGTGGATATCGAATAACGCGTTTCCGTTTTGAGTGGTGTAATATAGTTTCGATCGAAATTTGAATGTGCAACGATATCAAATGTGTGTGTAGGTATAATTTGATAAATTGAATAATACACCTCTGCTCCGCCCTATTTCTCTTAATTTCAAGGCTATTCAGTCTTGAATGGGGCTCAAATTGAATGATAAGACAAGGGTGAAACTATGTAATCGGATGTATCTGAATCAATGAGGGCCTAATTACAAGTCATTCACTTAATAAGTGATGTGAATCAACTGAGTTAATCAATACGTATCAGCGCTAATTAACAACTAATTCACCAATTATGTTATCAAATGAGTCACCCAGATGCAAAACCAGCAATAAGTGTTTTGACAAATCCGCTTACTTAAAGTAATGACTTATCGTTAACTTGTTTCTCATTGATCACTTGGTAAAACCTTTCTAATAATATATAGGTATTTGATTGAAATTCACATGGTTTGTTTTACTAATAAATTGTTTTATTTTCTACTAGTTTTGGCTTAATGCCATTTTCAAGAATGATTCTTGAAAATGGCATTAAGCCGAAACTAGTAGAAAATAAAACAATTTATTAGTAAAACAAACCAAGTGAATTTCAATCAAATACCTATATAGTAATGACTTAAGCAAACAATTAATACTCTAGTGCCCGTTACTTGGGTGCAAGTCGATTAACCTAATTAGTGATCAGTAATTTTTAAAAACACAACAATTGTTAATAAAAAACGGTTTAACTTTATTTGTATAACACAATTTATTTTAATGTGACTGCAGTTTCGGCAAATTTAGCTTGCCATTATCAAACATGTAGTGACTAAAACTACTTACAAAACAGGTATATATACAAAATAGTAAGAGAAAAAACATAAACAAATTAAAAATTACAAAACGGATGTAAAAATGGGGGTATATACTAGGTCAACCTGGTCGTTAATGAACAACAATTGTGTTAACAAAATATTTACACAATTGCATATTGATGATAGAGACGTGATTAGGATATCTTACAAATTTATAACATTCTTATGTTCTAAAAATTTGACTTAATCAGAGGTTTAATCAACGATTAGTCGATTATTAAAGCTAATCGGTCGGGGTGCAAATGGACCGATATGAGTATTTTTGTATAAATCGTCGTTTCGAAAAATTTTCACAATTTTCAAAATCTGTCTGGTTTCTAAAATAGTCACTAAATTTTAGTATTTCGAGACGTGTATGATTTTTTTTTAAGTACCTTTCAATGTTTAAAAATCGTTTTAATACAAGCGCTCAAACTTGAATTTTACTAGATCGACTTATTCTCCACAATTTTTAAAAGTGGTAAAAAACGGAAGAATATTTTTGCATTGGGAGTTCTTTGTAATGTTTAAAAGAGTCTGTCAATTTCTTAAGATTTTTAATTGCTTGTTAATGCCTTTTATACCCATACCTTGAAGTTACATTGGCAGGGAGCCCTCTAGCCCAAGGCCGTAGCCAGGGGGGAGATATGGGGGTTTAAACTTCCTCCGAAATTTTTAAAATTCTAAATGTTTCTATGTAAAAGCTTCCATGAATAAGCAAATAGAATATTTTTACCAATAAACCCTCCTCCCCCCGAAATTTTTATAACCCTCTTCGATATTTTTTTTCTTAATTGAGTATGCCAGTGGCGTAACTATTGAGTGCCAGACCCTCTTATGTGGGTGACTAGAGCAAGCGGCCTTACTCTTGTTGCATTGTTGCACATTTTCCTATGATCGGTTTATTAAAAGAATCTAATTTGAAGCTTTAAGCGAGTGTTTTCCACTCCCAGGCTAAGCATGAAGTAAAATTTCGAGTTTAGAAAAACCTGAAAATTTGGTTTGGTCGCGTAGCGCGAAGCGCGGAGCGGCCAAACCAAATTTTCAGGTTTTTCTAAACTCGAAATTTTACTTCGTGCGCCACCGGTACAAAACACTGATTCAATGTAAAGTTTAGCGGTGTGTTTTAAACTTCGTAATATGTCAGTGTTTTGCGCCGGTGGCGCATGAAGTAAAATTTCGAGTTTAGAAAAGCCTGAAAATTTGGTTTGGCCGCTCCGCGCTTCGCGCTACGCGACCAAACCAAATTTTCAGGCTTTTCTAAACTCGAAATTTTACTTCATGCTTGGCCTGGGAGTGGAAAACACTCGCCTAAAGCTTCGAATTAAATTATTTTAATAAACCAAGCGTCGAAATGATACATCAAAGGAAAATTCTCGTTATAAAAATGTTCGGTGTTACATAAAACTCTCTGTATACCACTCCTATTTCCAGTTGCCACAGTCCCTGATCGCACCCATACCATGCCTTCTACTTTCTCAGTAAATTCTCTAACCCCCGCCTTTAACTCCTCCCTTGTCCCCACAACCATCCCGCCCGTTGCCCTTCCTTTTGCTGCACTTTTTTTGCCCCTTTAATTGATCATCTAAACCAGTGATGGGGAAACTACGGCCCGCGGGCCAAGTCCGGCCCGCGGTAAGGTTTAATCCGGCCCGTTTAAGAGTGTCGTCGTGAGAATGTTTGAACGCGTTCGTCACATTACGAAGTAATGTGACGACCCGCATAAAAACTACCTACCTACCATTAAGCATTATTCTTTGGCCCGCTACGATTGTCTGGTTATTACAAATGGCCCGTCTTAAAAAAAGTTTCCCCACCACTGATCTAAACCCTCCTTGTAGCGCCCCTTTAACACTTTCCCACTCTTCTTTCCTTACCTACGTCTCCTAATAACAACTAATTAAATCGTTTTAGTACTAGCGCTCAAACTTGAATTTTACTAGATCGACTTATTCTCTACAATTTCTTAAAGTGGTAAAACACGGAAGAATATTTTTGCATTGTAATGTTTTAAAGAGTGTGTCAATTTCTTAAGATTTTTAATTGCTTGTTAATGCGTATTATACCCATACCTTAAAGTGACATTGGCAGGGAGCCCTCTAGACCAAGGCCGTAGCCAGGGGGGAGATATGGGGGTTTAAACTCCCTCCGTAATTTTCAAAATGCTAAATTTTTGTATGTAAAAGCTTCCATTAAAGAGCAAAGAGAATATTTTTGCCAATAAACCCCGCTCCCCCGAAATTTAAAACTCCCTTCGATATTATTTTCTTAATAGAGTATGCCAGTGGCGTAACTAGGGCGTGCAAGACCCTCTAATGCGGCTGACGACCAAGGCCGCTTGCTCTAGTCACCCGCATAAGAGAGTCTTGCACTCTCTAGTTACGCCACTGGCATACTCAATTAATTTAAGCACTTCATGCATATTACACGTGCAAAATTGTACCACCTGATACCTGTTATTCCCCCTCTCCTACTACTTATTCACGAGTGATTTATTGGCCCAAATAAAACTCGGGCTTTTGTGAAAAGGGCGACGATACAAAGGGCCCGGAGTCATAAACAAGGTCACGATTTATTAACCCCCTGGATTCAATTTAAAAGGGCGCGAGAGAAGTGAGAAACGCCGGCGGCTGCCGCCGAAAAACCGCGAAACTTAATAAAACGATGGCCGAGGGTGAATAATGCGACCCTTATTTTTCCAGCAAGGTGCGCGGATCGCGATAATCGCGCGGATTTTCCACCCTCGCGGAAAACAGCCGGTGTTTTGAAGTTTTTTTTTTAAGGCGTCGCGACGCTCTGCGCGAAGAATCAACATATTTTAATGTATTTTTTATTCTTGAATTTTGGAGACGTGCACTTCGTAGTACATTTTCAATTTTGATATACAGAAAACACAACTTTTTTATACCAATTTTATTTTACTTTCGTGACTAGTTTCAATTACACGGTAATCATTTTCAAACGAAGTATTTTTTATTTTTATATTCATATTTTAATATTTTGAAATGCGATTATTAGTAAAGTTTAGATGGCAGAACAGTTTTAGGGTATGCTCTAAAACTGAATGCAGCTTTAGGATTAGCGTAGTAATAATTTTTAAATATTGTTTTTGCTCGTTCAGGGCCGCTTTTACATACAAAAATTAAACATTTTAAAAATTTCGGACCCCCATGGCCTTGCAATGGCTACAGCCTTGTCTGTTGGAGTTATGATAATACATGTAAATTACAGAAAATTATTTTAAGTTCTTAACATTATCATCACGTGTGAATTTCGCGATACATTTCATGTTTGACAAGAGCAACAGAACCGAAAATTTCGACTGGAGCGCGCATTCGCGCGCGTTTATTTATTGTTTCATGGTAATGAAAATTACACGAACGACGACGCTTCCACATAACAAATTGCTGGGTGTATACGTTCGCATAATCGCACGCGCACGCAAACACACACACAGATTATTGAATGTGTCTTGTTGTGCATAAATAAGCACGACACCCGGGGCCACAATAAACCCACCTCTGTTTAACCACTAAATTATATAATCTGCCCACGTTTCCACCTTACATGATATTAATTCATGTGTAAATATTGTGAAAATTCAAGTTTGATGCAGAATACGTGCCTTAAACGTGATTAATAAATCCTGCATTAAAATCAAAGCTTTTTAATCACAAAAACAATGATCATCCGTTATTCACGAGGTGAATGCAACAAACCTGGACAAAACAAATGTCACCGGTAATATATTAAACCGCCTTCCAGTTGATTAAGGGGCGCAACACGAATTGCGGTCGACGATTTATGCAAACACTTAGGTTATTGCGGTTTTTATCGCCGGTCCGGTTTCCGAACCCCATCCAGACAAAGGTCGTGCCGCGACCGTTAATCTTGAGGTGTTTATAAATGCCGCTCCATTGAACTTCTAATCTTTTAATGAGAACGGCGCCCATTCAACGAAAATCACCATCAATCTTCCGGTTAATTCCGGGAGATCTGTTATCGATGAGATTGCTAGGGAGGCGGCGCGCGTATGTGTGTGTGTCGATGTCTCTCCCTTTAAGAGCTTAGCCAATATTTGCCCCCTATTTGTTTGCAGAGGCTCGCAGACGCTTTGCCAGAGCCGTTAAGGCAACATATATTACGCGCTGTGTGAATTACGTATCAGGGAATTGTTTGTTTAGTTACACACAAAGAGAAATCAATCAGAATACTCGTGAGTTATTCCTATACTATAAACTAAACATTGTTCAAAAACTTAAATATTCTTCAAAACATCAAAAGTGCCGAGATTCCTTTCGCAATCAAAAATAAATTCGTCTTACAAAGATTAAAAAAATACTCATTTAAACAACTTCTAGGTGGCGGAAAAGTCATCACCCTATTGGAAGATTATTAATGATTTCGATAGCTAACGCCATCTAATGCTTCATAGTGGCATCGTCGTTTTTCTATTGGAAGATGCTACAAAAAAAAAATGGCGGCAAATATCAGTTCTGCTTTGACATTTGTAGAGTAAACAGACACATAATACACGTCAACCAGACATGAATCGCTATATTCCTTAAGAAAGCGGAGTAATTGAATAATTGCATTTCCGGGTCACATAATCTCTCGTTTTGGTGATTTTCACTGGCCGACAAGATCGCGCGAATTTAACCGTTTCAGACTTCTTTTTGTGGGGTTTCTTAAAGTCTAATGTCTATGTCAACAAGCCTTAGACTCTTGCAGCTATCAAATAGAATATCCGTCAAAAATGCGAGAACCTATCGACGGAAGTTCTAGCAAGAGTGATGGTTTTTCCATCACTCTTGCCAGAACTTCCGTCGATAGGTTCTCGCATTTTCGACGGATATTCTCTTTGATGGCTTCAAGAGTCTAAGGCTTGTTGACATAGACACTAGACTTTAAGAAACCCCACAAAAAGAAGTATAAAGCTGTAAATCGGGCCCGTACGGTCAATTCTGCCGGCGGCTACTTGATCGATATTATTTTCTTAACTTAATGGAAAATAAATTAAGGCATCCAATAAACACAATTCAAAAGTAGAACCAAAGTTTTTCATGTATAAAAAAATTACAGCCAAAGAACATCGGGTGACAACTTTTGCGCCACCTTGTACTTCTCGAGCTAATGCCCTGTCTTACATTAGATTATACAATAAGTGTTTCCTGCTGTATAATCCGATGTCCGTCGGGCCATCAGCCTGGAAAGTAGTTGTTTTAACGAGTGTTTGATTTAGTCTTTGTAAGACACATTTGTTGCAGAATTTAGAAATCAATCGGGTTATTGATGTTTTGAAGTATTCTACAACCAAGTATTAGCAATTTTACTTATATAGTCCAGTTCACGAGAAGTGTCCTATGACATTAAAATTAAAATTTAAATAACTGAAATAAGTCGGGTGTTCCGGACCTAAATAAACTATATATCACTGCGATTGCAAAATACATATTTAAAAACAAATCTAACCCTTCAATATTATACATGCATACACATAACTACCAGACCAGAATTGCAGAAAATAACTTTGCATATAATAAACAAATTAAAAAGACGATAGGAAGATCAGACAAATTATATTACACTGCCAAAGTCTATAATTACTTAACAAAAGAATTGAATATCAAAAACATTCATAACTACAACGAATTTAAATGCAAGTTGAAGAGACTAGTGAAAGATGTTGATCCCGATGTTGCCTTAAACATTTTGGGAAGGGAAGCGTAATAGTTAGGTTAATTTTATTATTATATTACTGTGTTAGCAAAATAATTTTGTTTTTTATTTTTCATTTTTCTTCTTATTTCTTTTTTATTTTTTCTCTTCTTGGATTTTTATATGTTATCTTATTTACTAGTTAATAAGAAAAATAATAATGAAGTCTCCTCCGTCTCTACAAGCTATTAGCTTCGAGACAAGGAAACTACTAAATTACAATACTTTGGAATAAGCGTTTATTTTATTTTAATTACCATACTCTGTTATTTAATTGTATAAGTTATTGGGAAAATAAATGTTTATGAATTAAAAAAAAATATATGAATCTCCTTGTTAAGAAGAATTAACTCATACCTTTGCCAAAGGCAGCAGATAGGTATGGTGAACAAAAACACATCAACTACAACATATGTAAAGTACCCAAAGGATCTATGCTTGGGCCCTTGCTCTTTCTGATAAATATAAACGATCTATCATGTGTATCAAATTTTCTCAGAGTCTTTCAATTCGCTGATGATACTACATTCATAAACGAATCAGCTGATATAGAAAGCATATATCCATGAGTAACGAAGTGTATTCTTGGTTTGGAGTGAACAAACTCTCACTAAATAAAAACAAAACGGTCAATGTTACATTTTCTCAATCAAACGTGTCTAGAGAAGTTACAGCAACATTTTTAGGTACAAGTCTTGATAACAAACTGACATGGCGCAGCCATAAGGAGGCTGTAGCAGCCAACATCTGCCGTTTAATTTACTTACTACGCCAACTAAAACAAAAACTTCTTGTGTCAGCACTACGCCCTGCATATTTTGCACTCTGCCACATATTCCTTGCGTGGGGTTATTCGGCCATACTGCTTCTTGCAGTTCGGATAACTAATTCTAACTTTGCTTCTTTGATTTTAAATAAATATACAAACAAAGTGATAAACAGTGGTTTATTTATATTCAACAATGTATAACGAAGTAGAAGCCTCTATAGTCAGTGAATTTCTTTGATTTTGCCAAAATCCATATAAAATGTATTAATAAGAATCTTCTGCTCTAGGAGCTAGGAGCACGAGTATTAAAAATTTGTATTTTTTATGTACTCTGTACTTAGTCTACCAGTACCTAATTCTTCAAGTACTAGTAGTAGTAGTAGTAGCTAGGAGCACGAGTATTAAAAATTTGTTTTTTTTATGTACTCTGTACTTAGTCCACGAGTACCTAATTCTCTAAGTACATTTTAATACTGCAAAATGACCTCGAGTACTTTTGGATGTACCTTCCTAATTTTTGCTTGTTTGCTATAACTGTCAAAACAAACGAATTATAGCACTAGAAATATTAATTTTGACAACCCTCTCAGGTAAAATATTCGGATGACAGTTGGCTGAATTCCATTTGTAATGATTCGACCCTAGGTATTGTACAAATTTATAATTTGTATTATTGTTTACGTTGTGTTGTGTATGTAGTAACCCTTTTATTTATTTACCAGGTTCGTTGTTTGTGTCAATATGCATTATCATAAATACTGTGTCTTTCTTCCCTTTTAATTTTACTAGGAGGATGTGTGGACAATAAATAAAACAGGATATGAGCTTAACGTATGCAAAGTTTATTGACCTTTCATGACATTTCTAATGAATTGGTATGTCTTGTATTAATTATATTCACAAAATATATTACCCAACGTTTATTCTTAGAAGTCATGTGCATTTGGTTAAACTCAAAAAAAAATGTCTCTACTTGTGGGAGCAAAATTAACTAACCCCTGCATTCGCATTACGAGATGGGAAACCCACAAAAACCATTTCGGAGTTAGCATCACACACTCGACACACTTGCGATTAGTTAGTGGGACAATCTCTCACATCGGCCCTACACATCAATCGCCATTCATTTTCAATTAATGAGCGGAACGACCTTTCACCTCGTTCCACTCATAATCGAGTTATTTTTTCTTGTGGTTAGTTTGTAGGACACTTAGCGCAATACTAACTCGGATTGGCCTAACACAACAATCGACTGTTTCGATTAGTTAGTAGGACATACCTCGTTTTCTCGCTCAATTTGGCCTTACACATCAACCACCATACATCCCTCATTCTCATCCCTCATTCTCATCCCCCCCGATCTTCCCCCTTTCTCAGATATTTAAATTATTTCGCTGGTTTTGTTTGTTTGATTTTAACTTAGTCGGTTTGATGTAGAATTAATTTTACTCTTACGTGATAGTCTCTCCAACGTTGTTATCCCTAACTCCATTCTCCGTTCTCTAACTCTCAATACTTAACTCTTTTCATTAACATTACTTCACTAACTCACATCCCACTGAAACTTCCCATTATCAACTGTTCCCATTTACATTCAGATACTGACTGTCCCCGTCCCGGTCCCAAAACTAACTGATTTTTAGAATCGTTTCTTTGCTGCTCTTAAAGTTCTCCCCTCCCCAAATTTTGTTGCTTAGACTTTATCTACTTCCATATTTGGTCACAAAACCCATCCCTCTCTGACGTCAACGTAATTTCCCTGACTTTGCACACTTGTTGTGTTTGCGTTTGTTAAACCCTGAACTGAATCTTTCTGTACGTCTTAGCATTTCTCCACGCGCCGGTACTTGTTTATTATTTTAAGGCGATGCTGCATTTGTTATTTCTTTCAGATAAAAAATATTGATCGACTAATGTTATTCTCGTATTTACCGGATGTTGATTTTTCTTTATTATTTTCTTGGGTAATTTTTGTAGTAATATTTTAATTTAATTTCGTCAAAAATAATATTTGCACATAACCCCTACTGACCTATTACACATTTAACCCATTAATGGCCAAGCAATTATAGAGTTAACTTTGAACGTTGATTTTTAGTAAAATTCTGCACTTCTTTTATATGATTTTTATGAATGACTAATTGTAATACATACTGTGATTTTTGTTAAATATACATAATGTATACGCTGTAAATTTTCAGACATTCGTCGATTTTATATAAATACGTGCAATATGAAGTTTAGCACGAGTGTTTCCACTCCCAGACTTAGCATGAAGTAAAATTTCGAGTTTAGAAAAGCCTTAAAATTTGGTTTGGTCGCTCCGCGAAGCGGAGCGGCCAAACCAAATTTTCAGGCTTTTCTAAACTCGAAATTTTACTTCATGCGCCACGCGTATAAAACACTGAAATATTGTGAAGTTAGAAATACACTGACATTCTGACATTTTTTTTTTTAAATGAGTAATAATTGAATTATTTGAACAACAAAATATTATCCTTTTTCTTCATACATTTTCAAGTCGAGTCAAATAATATAATATATCAAATTAACTTATTTAGTAATAAAATTAACAAAAAAAATAATAATGTTGCGTGTACGCATCAATGGCATCAATTATTGGGTTAAACAAACGATAACTAGATTAAAATCCATAATTTTTTTCTTTCTTTAACGTTTGGCTCTAACTATAAAACAAACGAGGTACGAGCAATTACAACTGAATGTACTTGATGACTTTTACCTTTCATCAATTGTAGAAACACTGGATTAAGAGTAATAAAAAAACGTTCATTGTTGATTATTTCCAATGCACTTAACCAGTTTTATTTTTAATCGAATTAGAGGTCACGTACACACGATTTGCGTTTGAGATTTTTTGTTGTTATCTGTGGAACAATTCAATCCAGTTCAGGTGGAATATTCGAAAGGTTAACACGCATTTATTTGTGAAGTGAAAACGAGTGTTTGTTCGATGGATTAATTTTAAACAAATATGATTGTTGGAATATGGAAACAGGACCGTTCTTTGGATTGTGTGGCCAGGGATTGAGAGGGACTTTCAGGCAAATAAAAAAGGTATTGGAATGTGCAATTTTTATTACTAATAGAAAATCATTACCTTGTGAAGTTGGATAATGGCAAGGTAAATTTGCCCAAACTGCAGTTACGTAAAAATAAAAAGTGCTGTACAAAGAAAGTGTTCGATAATTAAAAATATAAAAACGAATTAAAATTAATATCGACTTTCTGCAAAAAGTTTGTCTCCAAATATTCATTGAAACAACTACTTCTCGAGCTAATACCCCGACAGATATTGAATTATACAATCTGTCGGGGTATTAGCTCGAGAAGTAGTTGTTTCAGTGAATATTTGGAGACAAACGTTTTGCAGAAAGTCGATATTAATTTTAATTCGTTTTTATATTTTATAAATATTCTGCAACCTATTGACGAACTCAATTTTTCTTTATGATAAATTATCTTTATGTGTTCGATAATTGTTCTGCTACTGTTTTGATGGAACCAAATTTTGAAATTGTGTAACGAACAACCTCTATTTTCCTAGCTCCCTACTTAAAAAAAAGCAATGCAGCATAATGCACTCTTCATGCACTTCTAATAATAATAATTTATTTCTCAACAAGCATAGCCTAATAACAGAGAAATATATATAAACTAAATATAGGTTAACAGTGTAAGTGAGTAGGGTACAAACTAATAAGTTAATTAACAAATTTAGAAAACACATTATCGTAAGAAACTTTTTTTGCACCCTTTGGCTTAGCGACAAAACGATTTTTGGTGGAGGGGCTGGTGGATAGCGGACAGCCAGCCCCCACTGAGTATAAATTTAATCAATAATATTAAAAAGTTGGTCAAACCTAATTTATTCTACTTTTATTATTATTATTATTCCAAAACTATTCACAAAAAAAGTAACTTGCATTTTTTCGCTACATCTCGCTAGATATTGATCACCATTACATCTGAGCGTTATATATTTTTAACTTTACTGTAAATCAGTGGTTTATACGCGTGGCGCATGAAGTAAAATTTTGAGTTTAGAAAAGCCCCGTGAAAATTTGTCTCGGGTCGCTGCGCGACCCTCGACAAATTTTCTATGCGGGGCTTTTCTAAACTCGAAATTTTACTTCATGCTTAGTCTGGGAGTGGAAGACACTCATTAGTTTAAAATATGTCGATAGTAGTCAAAATGTGTATCGAAACTGTCACAAAGAAAAACAATTTCAAAACTTTTTTCGCTTAACCAAAGGGGAGCGAAAAAAGTTTCTTACTTTAATAAAGAGTGCATAAAGCATTGTTCTTAAATTAAATTTTTTAAGTGGGAGGCTAGGTAAATAGAGGTTAAAGAACAACACTTATTCGATATTTTCATTTTTAATATTAGAACTTTGATTAATACACTAGGTTTGTATTCACAAATAGAAAAACTGTTATTCCTTACTTCACTTTTTAAAAAGTGAAGTAAGGAATAACAGTCTTTCTATTTGTGATTAATCACTTCACGTAAACTCGAAACAATACAGTTATTAGTTTGTATTACTAAAAATCAGTGAATTGTTTCACTGATTTTCAGTAAAACAAACCAAGTGTTTTAATCTAATATTAAAAATGGAAATATCGAACAAAATTAGTGTTGTTCTTCAACCTCCATATACCTAGCCTCCCACTTAAAAAAAGTGTCTCAATAATAATTAAATATGTTTCACCACGGGTAAAGTAAAAAATTAATTCACTATATTTTTATTTTCAGTTGCTTGTCACATGTTTCGATCCGTTACGATCATTTTTAAATTTAAAACTGTTTAAACTTTGAAAATGATCTTATTTTCTCAATAAGTTAATAACATTTTTTGCTTTTTAAATTGCAATAATTATCAATAAACACATACATACATTGGTAAATCTATTTTAGTAGGGATATTAATCAAAGCTAGGTTGTGAACGGTTAAATCCTTGAACATCCGTGCGCGCATTAATACGATTGGGCATATTTCAGCAATTCAATCGTATGAAATTAATGTAACATTATTACGCACTAGTTCTATCAGTGCGAAACACGGGCGGAATGAATAATATTATTAAACGGCATTCTATTTACCATGCCATAATCGATTAGTTATGTAAAGCTGTTTTCATAATACATACAGTTTACTCTCTAATAGAGCGGACATGATCAAAATCTATGTATGGATGTGTTTATGGGTGTGCATTTTATTCCTCGATTATCACAACTAGAAAATTAGCAGATTTTTATACTCTAGTTTATATTTAAAACTGAATTTATTAATAATCACGAATTTTCTCTTTAGAATGTTAAAGCTCGTTTTTTTTCACACGACATTTTCCTTGTCTCAACAAAAGTCCACTTTAACGCAAAATTTCGGAAAAACCAATTGATATATCTGCATTTTCTTTTTAGAATAATGAAACTTGTTCATTTTCAAGCAAACGCTGTGAGTTTGAAACTTACAAGCTTACAAAGTGATGCGTTTTTATAAATTCCACAAACAAATTCCAGCCAAAACTCGACATTTTCCCTGCTCAACAAAAGTCCACTTTGACGCAATATTTCGGGAAAACCAATTATTATATTTGCATTTTTTTCTTAGAATTTTGAAGCTAGTTCATTTTCAAGCAAACACTGTAAGTTTAAAATGTACAAAGTGTTGCGTTCTTTTTTTTATTTCCACAAACAAATTCCAGCCTTAACTCAGCCTTCCCTGTCTTAACAAAAGTTCTTTTTGACGTAATATTTCGGGAAAACCAATTTATATATTTGCAGTTTCTTTCCAGAATGGTAAAGCTCGTTCATTTTCAAGCAAACTCTGTGAGTTTGAAATGTACAAAGTGTTGCGTTTTTTTTTTTTACAAACAAATTCTAGCCTTAACTCAGCTTTCCCTGTCTCAACAAAAATCCTCTTTGACTCAATATTTCGGAAAAACCAATTAATATATTTGCATTTTCTTTTTAGAATATTAGAGCTCGTTTATTTTCAAGCAAACGGTGTAAATTTCAAATTTGCAAAGTGATGCGTTTTGTTTTTTTTTATTTCCACAAACAAATTCCAGCCTTAACTCGACATTTTCCCTGTCTTAACATAATTCCTCTTTCACGCAATATTTCTGGAAAACCAGTTGATATATTTGCATTTAATTTTTAGAATGTTAAGACTCATTTATTTTTAAGCAAACGCTGTGAATTTGAAATTTACGAAGTGATGCGCTTATTTTTTTTTTAAATTCCACAAGCAATTTCCAGCCTAAACTCGACATTTTTCCTGTCTCAACAAAAGTCTACTTTGACGCAATATTTCTCGAAAACCAATTGATATATTTGCATATTATTTTTAGAATGTTGAAGCTAGTTCATTTTCAAGCAAACACTGTGAGTTTGAAATGTACAAAGTGTTGCGTTTTCTTTGTATTTCCACAAACAAATTCTAGCCATAACTCAGCCTTCCCTGTCTCAACAAAATTCCTCTTTGAAGCAATATTTTGGGAAAACCAATTAAAATATTTACATTTTCTTTTTAGAATGTTAAAGCTAGTTCATTTTCAAGCAAACACTGTGAGTTTGAAATGTACAAAGTGTTGCGTTTTTTTTTCACAAACAAATTCTAGCCTTAACTCAGCCTTCCCTGTCTCAACAAAATTCCTCTTTAACTCAATATTTCGGAAAAACCAATTCATATATTTGCATTTTCTTTTTAGAATATTAGAGCTCGTTTATTTTCAAGCAAACGCTGTGAATTTCAAATTTGCAAAGTGATGCGTTTTGTTTATTTTATTTCCACAAACAAATTCCAGCCTTAACTCGACATTTTCCCTGTCTCAACATAATTCCTCTTTCACGCAATATTTCTGGAAAACCAGTTGATATATTTGCATTTTATTTTTAGAATGTTAAGACTCATTTAGATTCAAGCAAACGCTGTGAATTTTAAATTTACGAAGTGATGCGCTTATTTTTTTTTTAAATTCTACAAGCAATTCCAGCCTAAACTCGACATTTTTCCTGTCTCAACAAAAGTCTACTTTGACGCAATATTTCTGGAAAACCAATCAATATATTTGCATTTTCTCTTCAGAATGTCGAAGCTCGTTTATTTTCAAGCAAACGCTGTGAGTTTGGAATGTAGAAAGTCATGAGTTTTTTTTTTAATTTCCACAAACTAATTCCAGCCTTAACTCGACATTTTCCCTGTCTTAACAAAATTCCTCTTTGACGCAATATTTCAGGAAAACCAATTCATATATTTGCATTTTCTTTTTAGAATGTTGAAGCTCGTTAATTTTCAAGCAAACGCTGTGAATTTAAAATTACCGAAGAATTGCGTTTTTTTTTTAAATTCCACAAATAAATTCCAGCCTAAACTCGACATTTTCCCTGTTTCAACAAAACTCCACTTTGACGCAATATTTCGGAAAGAAACAATTGATTTATTTGCATTTTCTTTTCAGAAAGTCGAAGCTCGTTTATTTCCAAGTAAACCCTGTGTTTTTTAAATTTACGAAAAGAAGCGTTCAATTTTTATAATTCTTCAAACAAATTTTAGTTATATCTCGATATTTTCTTTGAGCAACAATTTATTTCTTGTTCGCATGTGAAACAAAATTTAACAAAGTTGACTTATTTTTGTTGTAAATTTTTATTCACATGTCAAACAAAACTTGGCAAAGTTGACTGATTTTTGTTATTATTTTAGACGTATTCTAGCATATTTAGTGTCAAAAATCAGAAAATTGTATATTAATAATTTCAGGCATTCGCTGGTTTCTCTAAAAACATTTAATTTGAAGTTTAGAACGAGTGTTTCCAATCCCAGACTAAGCATGAAGTAAAATTTCGAGTTTAGAAAAGCCTGAAAATTTGGTTTGGTTGCGTAGCGCGAAGCGCGGAGCAACCAAACCAAATTTTCAGGCTTTTCTAAATTCGAAAATTTACTTCATGCGCCACGCGTATAAAACACAGATTTCAAGTGAAGTTGGAATATACATAAATTTTACAATATTCTAGTGTTTTGTACGCTTGCCGCATGAAGTAAAATTTCGAGTTTAGAAAAGCCCAGAAAATTTGTTAAGCCAGGAAATTGTGTATTATTTAGATATTTTACTGAATTTCTACAAAAATATATCACGAAGAGGAAATAAATTAGAATACGTATTAAATATTTATCTTTCAATTTGCAACGCCTTTACAGACGAGCCGCTCTTGGTAACGATTGTTAAAAATCAATTTATTTTTATACTAACACAAAAACTGATCATTCGCTTAAGAATACCAACAATATTCCGAAACGAAACGCGAGCAATTTTTCATTTCCCATCCGGCACTTTTGTACCCATTGTGTGTGTTTTGTGCGCCTGTGGGTTTTTGTTGCGGATTAATTGCGGGCCCTTGTTGGCGTTTTCTTTCCGGAATTCCGGCCCCTAGGAAAGTTGAATCAAAACGTCGGGCACGTATACACGTATGTGTGTGTGTGTGTGTATACGAGTCAACTTTAAAGTTGAGCGTTTTTCATATAAGTTCAAGGGGCGTGCGGAGAAATGTGACGTTCTCTTTCAAAAGTTATATTGGGGAAACATCAAAATTGGCACTAGCGAATTATTCACGTTGATATTTATCAAATGTTAAAATTGTTGGTAATAACTTACGATATGTTAAAAATGTTATTTGATACAAAATGAAAGTGTTGTTACAAACAAAAATTTAATATTTGATACAACAATGAAATTGTGCCAGAGTGGGTATAGTTTATAATTTAGTATAAAACACTGGAATATTGTAAAATTTATGTATATTTGAACTAACTTGAAATCTGTGTTTTATAGGCGTGGCGCATGAAGTAAAATTTCGAGTTTAGAAAAGCCCAGAAGATTTGTCTCGGGTCGCTGCGCGACCCTCGACAAATTTTCACGGGGCTTTTCTAAACTCGAAATTTTACTTCATGCTTAGTCTGGTATTGGAAACACTCGTTCTAAACTTCAAATTAAATGTTTTTGAAGCAAACAGCGAATGCCTGAAATTAATAATATACAGTTTTCTAGTTTTTAACAATAATTAAGCTAAAATACGTCTAAAATAAATAAATAAATAAAAATAAATAAATAAAATAAAAAAATAACAAAAATCAGTCAACGCATTTTTGTTGTAAATTTTTATTCACATGACAAACAAAATTTGACATTTGTTTGTCATGTGAATACAAATTTACAACAAAAATGAGTCAACTTTTTAAAATTTGGTTTGACATGCGAACAAGAAAAAAGCTGTTGCTCAAAGAAAATATCGAGTTAAAGCTGAAATTTGTTTGAAGAAATATAAAAAAATGAACGCTTCATTTTGTAAATTCCAAAAATACAGGGTTTACTTGGAAATAAACCAGTTTCGACTTTCTGCAAAGAAAATGCAAATATATCAATTGTTTTTTCCGAAATAATGCGTCAAAGTGGAGTTTTGTTGAAACAGGGAAAATGTCGAGTTAAGGCTGGAATTTGTTTGTGGAAATAAAAAATAAACGCATCACTTTGTAAATTTCAAATTCACAGTGTTTGCTTGAATATAAACGAGCTTTAACATTCTGAAAAGAAATCACAAATATATCAATGTTTTTTCCTGAAATATTGCTTCAAAGAGGAATTTTGTTGAGACAGAGAAAATGTCAAGTTGAGGCTGGAAATTGTTTGTGAAAATAAATAAAAAAAACGCATCACTTTGTAAATATAAAATTCACTGTGTTTGCTTAAAAATAAACGCGCATCAACATTCTAAAAAGAAAATGCAAATTTATCAATGAATTTTCCAGAAATATTGTGTTAAAGGGGATATTTGTTGAGACAGGGAAAATGTCGAGTTAAGGCTGGAATTTGTTTGTGAAAATAATAAAAAAAACGCATCACTTTGTAAATTTCAAATTGACAGTATTTGCTTAAAAATAAACGAGCTTCAACATTCTGAAAACAAAATGCAAATATATCAATTGGTTCTCCCGAAATATTGCGTCAAAGTGGAGTTTTGTTGAGACAAGGAAAATGTCCAGTTTAGGCTGGAATTTGTTTGAGCAACTAAAAAAAAAAAACGCATCACTTTGTAAATTTTAAATTAACAGTGTTTGCTTGAAAATAAACGAGCTTCAATATTCTGAAAACAAAATGCAAATATATCAATTGGTTTTTCCGAAATATTGCGTCAAAGTAGACTTTTGTTGACACATGGAAAATGTCGAGTTTAGGCTGAAATTTGTTTGAGCAATTAAAAAAAAGGCATCACTTTGTAAATTTTAAATTTACAATGTTTGCTTGAAAATAAACGAGCTTTAACATTCTAAAAACAAAATGCGAATTTATTAATTAGTTTTTCCGAAATATTGCGTCAAAAAGTAATTTTGTTGAGACAGGGAAAATGTCGAGTTAAGGCCGGAATTTCTTTGTGGAAATTAAAAAAAAAAACGCATCACTTTGTAAATTTCAAATTTACACAGTTTGCTTGAAAATAAACAGGCTTTAACATTCTGAAAAGAAAATGCAAATATATCAATTGGTTTTCCATAAATATTGCGTCAAAGTGGACTTTTGTTGAGACAGGGAAAATGTCGAGTTTAGGCTGGAATTTGTTTGAGGAATTAGAGAAAAAACGCATCACTTTGTAAATTTCAAATTCACACTGTTTGTTTGAAAATAAACGAGCTGCAACATTCTAAAAAGAAAATGCAAATATATCAATTGGTTTTCGAGAAATATTGCGTCAAAGTGGACTTTTGTTGACACATGGAAAATGTCGAGTTTAGGCTAGAATTTGTTTGAGCAATTAAAAAATAAACGCATCACTTTGTAAATTTTAAATTTGCAGTGTTTGCTTGAAAATAAACAAGGTTTAACATTCGAAAAGGAAAATGCAAAAATATCAATTAATTTCACCGAAAAATTGGACTTTTGTTGAGACAGGAAAAATGTTGAGTTTAGGCTTGAATTACTTTGAGGAATTAAAAAAAAAACGCATCACTTTGTAAATTTCAAATTTACAGCGTTTGTTTGAAGATAATCAAGCTTAAACATTCTTGAAAGAAAATGGAAATATATCAATTGGATTTCCTGAAATAGAGGAATTTCAAAGAGGAATTTTGGTGAGACAGGGAAAATGTCAAGTTAGGGCTGGAATTAGTTTGTGAAAATAAAAAACAAGCATCACTTTGTAAATTTCAAATTCACAGTGTTTGCTTGAAAATAAACGAGCTTTAACATTGTAGAAGGAAAATGTAAATATATCAATTGGTTTTCCCGAAATATTGCGTCAAAATGGATTTTTGTTGAGACGGGGAAAATGTCGAGTTTAGGCTGGAATTTGTTTGAGGAATTAAAAAAAACGCATGGCTTTGTAAATTTCAAATTTACAGCGTTTGTTTGAAAGTGAACAAGCTTAAACATTCTTGAAAGAAAATGCAAATATATCAATTGGATTTCCTGAAATATTGCTTTAAAGAGGAATTTTGTTGAGACAGGGAAAATGTCGAGTTAGGGCTGGAATTTGTTTGTGAAAATAAAAGAAAAATCATTCCTTTGTAAATTTCAAATTCACAGCGTTTGCTTGAAAATAAACGAGCTATAACATTCTGAAAAGAAAAATCAAATATATCAATTGGTTTTCCCGGAATATTGCGTCAAAGTGGCCCTTTGTTAAGACAGGGAAAATGTCGAGTTTAGGCTGGAATTTGTTTGAGGAATTAAAAAAAAATCGCATCACTGTAAATTTTAAATGAAGAGCGTTTGGTTGAAAATGAACGAGCCTAAACATTCCGAAAGGAAAATGAAAATATATCAATTGGTTCTCCCGAAAAATTGAGTCAAAGTAAAATTTTGCTACGACAGGAAAAATGTCGAGTTTAAGGAGTTTGTTTCTGGAATTTAATAATAATAATATTTATTTGTGTCTTATAACAATACAGTTTTACACACGTCGACAAACAAATACAAAAGAAATAAACAATAAACAAATTAGACTAATTATATTATCAATAAGATTTAGAGCACATATGTAATTCCCTAACTTAATTATTAAAAGCAACAATCAATTTGTTTAGAGCAACATTCACTCGGCCTAAATACTCCTTTAAACTATATCACTATATTGTGTGAATTCGTTGGTGCAGTAAGGCACCATTTTAATTAAAAATTCCTTAATGTATTTTTTAAATGAATTTATTTCTAGATGTCTAGTTTTCTCGGACAATTTATTGAAAGAAATGACTCCATAGTAATTATGGCCGTTTCTCGTTTTTTTCCAACCGGTGGTGTTTATACGCCAGGTTAGATTTAGTTCTTGTGGTATAGATATGCTGTTATGTGGAATATTCATGTATGTGGGATCTCACATATACCAGGCATTCAAAAATATATAGTGCCGGAAAAGTTAGAATATTTTTACATATAAATGTGTCTTTACAGTCACCAGTATATGGAATACCGGCAATTATACGCATTACCTAACGCTGCAGGCCAAATATGCGATGCCTGGAGTATGAGTGACCCCATATTATTATACCGTACCTAATTCTGGACTCAAATAGCGAATGGTATGCAGTTATTAACTGGGTGTTACCGACCCTCTTTGACATCCCTCGAATACAGTATATATTATTTGATAATATTTTTGCCAAAGTTTCACCATGTTCATCATAAAGTAATTTTGAGTCTAACTGCACGCCAAGAAATCGTGTGGTTCTGTTGCATGTGACATTATGTGGTTTCAAAGTGAATATAACTTATATATTAAAACATATGGATAACCTGTACATTTTCCGACATTCGTTGTTTTTTAAAAGAGTTTAATTTAAAGTTATAAACGAGTGTTTTCCACTCCCAGACTAAGCATGAAGTAAAATTTCGAGTTTAGAAAAGCCCCGTAAAAATTTGTCGAGGGTCGCGTAGCGACCCGAGACAAATTTTCTGGGCTTTTCTAAACTCGAAATTTTACTTCATGCGCCACGCGTATAAAACACAGATTTTAAGTAAATTTTCAATATGCATAAATCCTGAAATAAATCCTGAAAAATTGGCCTATTGGTTTAATTTTGACTTGAAATTGCAGAGAAATTAAATGTGTTTGATACTTATGATAAGGGCTGGGAATTCTTCTTCAATGTAGCAATTAGTTTTTTTCTATGATAACGTTGCAATCATACTGCAAGATAACTATAAACGTGTATGCAAGATAATATTGCAAGATAATATTGCAAGATAACATTGCAAGGTAACAATTTATTGTTTAACGTTGCAATCATACTGCAAAATAGCTATAAATGTGTCTGCAAGATAACATTGCAAGAATATATTACAACTGTGTAAGAGTATTTAGATTTTCATTCAAAAACGTATTCAAATTCAAGGTTGCCAGAGCAGCCGCCTCGACGTCCCGCACTACCAGCGTAGTGTTTGTTGCTGCCTCCGGACCTAGCCAGACGCAACACCCCACCGACGTCAACGCCACATCCCCTAGTTGACCACAGGACGCCGTCTTACACCGAGACGCCGTCTTGCTACCTGGACGCCGCCTCCATCCGGATGCCACCACTAACCAGACGCCACCGTTGGACTACAAATCCCGATCGCGACGCCGACGCCGCACCATTAAAATAACGTTGCAATCATACTGTAAGATAACAATAAATGTGTCTGCAAGATAATACTGCAAGGTAACAGTTTAATTGTTTTCAGATATTATTACAACAACTGTGTAAAAGTATTTAAATATTCATTCAAAAACGTATTCAAATTCGAATATTCCCATATTTAAATTATGAACGGTAGAGGCTTCTGCTTCCTTATACATGTTAATTCAATAAAATAAAACACTTTAACTTTGTTTGTATAACACAATATTTTTGGCAATGGCAAGTTAAGTTGCCGAAACTGCAGTCACAAAAATAAAAAATATTGTGTCGTACAAACAAAGTTAAAGTGTTTTATTTTATTCCCATATTTGATTATTTCCATTATCAACAAATGCGAATTTGAATATAAATATCCGAAAACTTCAATGTTAAACATTCCCAGTTCATTACAAAAAAAAAAAAAACATTTCAAAGCATTTTTCTTACAATACACACCAGTGACAAATCCACTAGGCCCGTATAAATATTTCAACTTTGAGTTTTACAAATGGCTTTATGCAAATCCGATCCTTTTTCAGTGGATTATCGTTCGCATACCGGAGAATAAAAAAAATCGCGCGCACACCCAGCTCGTTAGTCATGAGTCATGGGATTCCAGTGGCAAACACGCAAATTAACAGCGCGGTGTAATTGAATTACATATCAAAGTAACAAATGTTGTGTACTGGCGCAATGAACGTTAATAACCGAATTAAATTAATTACGTGCGGCCAATAAGTATGGTAATGTTCGCGTCAGGGTTCAACGATTATCGCATTATGCATACTTTTTTGTTAATGCGATCTAAAATTAATTGCACTGTTGGTAGCATTGAAATGGCTTTGAAAGTGTAAAGCACTAGTAATTTTATATTGTTGCTTTTGACAAATTAAGTAGCGGAATTTAAACATTTGTAGGCACTATAGATCACAAAGTAGTAGCAAATATTACATTAATTTCATAACTAGTTAATCAAGGAGTCGAAGTACTTGTTTGAACAGGTAATAGGTTGATTGAGGTGTCGAAAATCCAGATTCACTTTGTATAAATAAAATTCTGAATAACTTGCCACAGTGTGGCAAAAAAAGAGTCTAAAGTGCAACGGACTTCCAGAACACCGGAAAACGTCGAGAGAGTGAGGCTGTCGTTTTTGCGCATTATTTCTCCTAAATCTTAAAGAAATAAAACTTGGGGACGTATGGTTCCAGCAGGACGAAGCCACCCCGTACACAGCGAGAACTTTAATAGAACGTCTAAAGGAACACCTCCACGAGCGCCTAATCTCCTTGAGGGGTGACGTACTATGGCCGGCGCGCTCCCCCGATTTGGCTCCCTGTGACTTCATTTTATAGGGATATCTCAAATCCATTGTTTACAATGACAAACCAAGGACCCTGCAACACCTGAAGGACAATATTCGCCAAGCCATCGCCAACATTCCCGTTGATATTCTCGATAGAGTGGAGCGAAACTTCAAAAAGGGGGTGGATCAATGTATCGCTAATTAGGGCCGCCATTTGTCCGATGTCATTTTTAAAACCACTTGAAACCAAAATCCAGGATGTGTACAATACGATAATAGAAGAATTAAATCGATATTTCAAATACTTTTTCTTTTATTGAACTTTCAAATCAGCAAGTTTCCCTGCTGCACCCTGAAATTCTCAGATTTTTAATTTCATTGTAAACTTTTATTTACCCGAAGAAACAATAAATTTGCAAAACAATTGTTGTGCAATTAAACACTCCTTTTTGAAAACCATAAAATTATTCAGGGTTTTATTTATACAAAGTGAAAACTAGTTTGATTCAAAGAAAATGTCCCTGTATATTATTTCCTTTAACTAATAATAATTCCCCTGTACATTTTTGTATTAATAATCGCTGGTTAAATTTAACGTATTTTCCTTAATGGTAACTGGAGAATAATTCACCTTTTATATTACCAAAATAATATATGGCATGCAATTTGACGCACGAGCAGTAATTGCCCGAGCTCGCATCCACCGAAAAAAATGTAAGGAGGGGGAAAGCTAATTATTTTCCGCCCTCAGGGCGGATTCATATCTCGGCTGTGCACTCGGCGAGGCAAAAGCGGGGAAAGGCAAAGAGGCCAAGGCGACCCCCTTTTTTTTCCCCATTAAAAGAGACGGATCGAACGTCGCCTTCAATCATTCCAATATTTTGAATCGGCGCTCATTTAACGGACTGATAAAAATTGCGCTCGTTTCTCATTCGGATCGATTTTTCGAGAGGGGGGATATGATAAAAATACGACAATTAATCGTCCACCCTCCGCTTTTATTAGTATGCCGCCCTTTCACTGCCGGCGTTTATAAAAAAATAAGGATCCGCAGATTACACTTAATTTCTTAAGTAAAAACTTTTTATTGCTTCCCCTGTTAGGGCTGATAAATAATGAAGCTGCTTCTTGCTTTAGTCGCAACAATGGGGGTTCTTACATCAAGCGATATTAGGTTTTTCATATAAAATACAATGAATTTTAAAAATGGAAATTTATAACGCAATTTATACTCAAAGCAGTACTCCACAAATTCTATGAGAACTAATTTCTTGTGTGAATTAATTGACTTGTTCCTCTAAAAACGACCATATTTTGACTTTTTTTAAGTATTTTTTATTTTACAATATAAATTAAGTTTACACATCATATTGTAAAATGTATTCATTTGTTCCTCCCTTCTTCTTTACCACTGGATTTGTTAGGAAAATGTATTTATTTATTTATTTACGGATTTCTCATAAAGACAATTTATCATAAAGAAAAATTGAGTTTGTCAATAGGTTGAAGAATATTTATAACCTTTTTTCGGCTAAAATTAGTTTATTACCACCATAACCACACCCCCTACCGACACCCTCTAATTCCCTAATTTTTTAGTGTATATAAATCAGTGTAAAATGTATATTTTTCGTATTAGTATCAAACCATTGATAATGGACACTTCGTGTCCGAAATGTACATTTGGTTACAAAATAAAGTATTGAAGAAAGGTTCTAAGTGTTTTTTAATCAAAGTATAATTATCTTCAAGTAACTCAATCAATCCAAATATTTATTAAATATAAAAACGAATTAAAATTAATATCAACTTTCTGCAAAAAGTTTGTCTCCAAATATTCATTGAAACAACTACTTCTCGAGCTAATACCCCGACAGATATTGAATTATACAATGAATATTAGCGTTACACGACAGCACTGCTGTTCTATGCATAATTTATATGCAAAATGCAACATCAGGTCAAACTATTCTCTAACCAAACTAAATAAAACAAAAGGAAATTGAAATAAATTGAAAAAATGATAGGGAATTAATTCTAATTGTCTTAAGCCATCTACAGACGCGTTTCGAGATTTATCCCTCATCAGTATAGCTTTGCTTTAGACTTTCAATACATTTCCTTTTGTTTCATTTAGTTTGGTTAGAGAATAGTTTGACCTGATGTTGCATTTTGCATATAAATTATGCATAGAACAGCAGTGCTGTCGTGTAACGCAAATATTCATTGTATAATTCAATATCTGTCAGGGTATTAGCTCGAGAAGTAGTTGTTTCAATGAATATTTGGAGACAAACTTTTTGCAGAAAGTCGATATTAATTTTAATTCGTTTTTATATTTTACGGATTTCTCCCTTTTACAGCATTACAAACAATAGGTAAATTAAACTAAACAGAAATGTTAGTAATGATTTGCGGCTAAATTATCAGCAAACTGTAGAGATTGGAATTACAGGGTGCGACAAGGAAACATATCGATTTAATTCTTTTTTTATCGTATTGGACACATCCTGAATTTTGGTTTCAAGTGGTTTTAAAAATGACATCGGATAAATGGCGGCCCTCATTAGCGATACACTGATCCGCCCGCTTTTTGAAGTTTCGTTTCACTCTTTCGTGCACATCGACGGGAATGTTGGCGATGGCTTGACGAATGTTGTCCTTCAGGTGTTGTAGTGTCCGGGGTTTGTCATTGTAAACAATGGATTTGAGATATCCCCATAAAGTCACAGGGAGCCAAATCCGGGAAGCGCGCCGGCCACAGTACGTCGCCCCTCAAGGAGATTAGGCGCTCGTGGAAGTTTTCGCTTAAAAACTTCCATTGAAGTTCTCGCTGTGTGTTCCGTGGCTCCGTCCTGCTGGAATCATACGTCCCTAAGTTCCATTTCTTTTTTTGGGAGAAAAAATGCCTCAATCATTTCTCTGTAGCGAGCTGCATTCACAGTAACAGTGTGTTCTTCTTCCTCGAAAAAGTAACACCCAATTATCCCAACTCTCGACAATGCACATCACACAGTAACACTTTCACAATGAAGTGGCTTCTCATGAAGTTGATGGAGATTGGCACCACTCTAATAACGCATATTTTGTTTTTTACGCAGCCGGAAAGGTGGAAATGAGCCTCATCACTGAAAAACACGAGGGCGTCGTAAGGCAAGTTAAGAAGCGCTTCACATGCAGTTTGGCACACAAAAAATCGCTCTTGCACCACAGCAAGTTTCAAGAAAAACTTCTTCGTCTTTGAAACACCCTTTATTAGTGGCGGAATGTAGGTAAGCAATAATGTCTAATTCTTGGTGTGCGAGCAATGTAAGGAAAGGAAGCTTTCGGGGCTGGGAAAGGCGGTCCGAGTAGTTTCAGCGTTTCATTAAGACAATTTGCATGCCGTATTAGTGCTGAGCGTGCTGGAAACCGCAATAGATGAGACGGCAACGAAAACGCCTTCACCTCTCCAAAGCGCTTAATTCCACGACCCGAGACATCCTGAAAGTTTTATGTTTGCCCTCCCAAAAGCCCATGTTTACTACAAGAAAATTCATAATTTGCCTTTTGCCTTTTTTGTAATGATTTGATTCGTTAGTTTTGTTACTCTTGTTAATTGTATTTTTCTTAGAATGGTTGGAGTAAACGTGAGTATTTAATTGACGAAATCTATACATGAAACCCTCTCAACTGTGCTGTTATATTTAAAAATAGTTAATATGAGAAATTGATTTTTTTTTACTTATTTCAAAGAACTCACTTATGATTTGAGTCACTCATTTCCAAAAACCTTTATATTCATTATTTTCAAATGAATTTAAGAGTTTTTGGAAATAGGCGACTCATTTATTAATTCACTGACTATAGAGGCTTCTACTTCGTTATACATTGTTGAACATAAATAAAACACTGTTTATCACTTTGTATAACAATTGGTTTATTTGGTGACTATAGCTTCGATACTACACGTATCACTAACGGTTTGATAATGATACGTGTAGTATCGAAACTATAGTTACCAAATAGATTCATTTATTGCTTTATTTTTATTTTTTCTATGTAATTTTATTCTATCGGCCTATTGATAGATATGTTGTTGTTGTTGTTTCTTTATTAAACGGAATCTCCTTTTACAAAAAATAAACAAATCTAACTTATAATAGTAAATATTTAAATAAATAATCAGTGTACCCTAAAATACACTAAGTAGGATATAAGTTACATATCTACTAATGAATGTTTTTAGTTTCGTGAAGAGTATAATCAATTAAAATCAATAAAAATTAACAATTTTGTATGCTTTTTCACATTATGATGATCCAACAGTGTTAACATAAAGACAATTTAACATAAAGAAAAATTGAGTTTGTCAATAGTATGCAGAATATTTACAAATTATAAAAACGAATTAAAATTAATATCGACTTTCTGCAAAATATTTGTCTCGTTAAGATAAGTCTCCAAATATTCATTGAAACAACTACTTCTCGAGCTAATACCCCGACAGATATTGAATTATACAATGAATATTTGAGTTACATGACAGCTCTACTGTTCTATGCATAATTTATATGCAAAATGCAACATAAGGTTAAATTATTCTCTCACCAAACTAAATGAAACAAGAGGAAATTGAAATAAATTGAAAAAATTACAGGAATGAATTTCAATTGTTAAGACAATTGAAATACATTCCTGTAATTTTTTCAATTTATTTCAATTTCCTGTGTTAATTTTTATGTTCATATCTGTGTTGTTGACACGTTTAAGACTGATGCTGATAACACAATAAATAAATTTTAAATTGATATTGAATATGTAAAGTTATTTAAATAAAAAATCACTTGGTATTGTTTCACAAATTAAAACTTTATTCCGACTAGTTTCGGTTTGTTAGACCATTTTCAAAGGAACATTCCTTTGAAAATGGTCTAACAAACCGAAACTAGTCGGAATAAAGTTTTAGTTTGTGAATACCAAGTGTTTTTAATTTAAATTACTTTACATATTCTAATATGTTTCACCAAGTGCCAGATGAGAAATTAATTTAAGAAATTGATATTGAATATTGATAAATGATAACTTACGTCAACCATAATTCCTCCGTAAGGGAATATCTTGGTCTGGGGGTGGTCGGCGGGGGTGTATCGGTAGAACTCGTGCTGGCCCCTGTACCACTTGACGGAGTACAGGGGCACATCCTCCAGGTCGTAACTGCACCTCAGTATGGCGTTTTTGCGCCATTCGACCACCTTCGGCTCGATCGAGAGCTTCACGTTCCTCAGACACAGAGCACCTGTAAAACGAAATTGATTGCGATCACGCTGATATAGCCCCCATTGATATCCGATCTCGGATAAATTGCACCATCAATTCCTACTACCCAGATACATCAATTTATTGCCAACATTATTGTATTACACAATTTATAGACTATTACGTTTATTTAACAAATTTACATTTATCACTTAATTCTTACGTTGCATTTTATATAAAATAATTTTGTATTACACAATTTATAAACCAATTTATTTATTAAACAAATTAAAATTATCACAAAATTCTCACGTTTATTAAATTGCATTTTAAATTTAATCAATTTAATACAAATTAGACCAAATCTGTTCTATTCACTGTTGCGTTACCTGTAATACCTTCTAAGTCCAAGTGATTTTCTTTTAGGTAAAAAGAGTTTAATTTAAAGCTTTAAACGAGTGTTTTCCACTCCCAGACTAAACATGAAGTAAAATTTCGAGTTTAGAAAAGCCCCGTTAAAATTTGTCGAGGGTCGCGCAGCGACCCGAGACAAATTTTCTGGGCTTTTCTAAACTCGAAATTTTACTTCATGCGCCACGCGTATAAAACACAGATTTTAAGTGAAGTTCGAATATACATACTTACTTCATGCTTAATCAAGGAGTGGAAAACACTATTTGTTGAGTTGTGAATTAGATGGAATCATTTTTATTCATCATCATATTCACAACGCAACAATCTCACTTAATTAAAAAAAAAATCCAACTATTCAATGTATGTAATTCAACACAAAATTAATAAAAATGTATGAAAGTAACAGCACCAATGCGATCAATATTAAATTAATTACCTATTCTGATTATTATAAGGAAGAAACTTTTAATTACCCAAACGCGATGAGATAAATTTCACCGCGTCCAGAATAAACCGTATTGATTAATTAAATTCGAATTTTGCTTAATTTGCGCTTAGGAAGGCGCGTAATGATTGAATTAAATTCATATTTATGACGAAATAATTTCCTTAAAGAGGATTTAACTTGAAGCTTCCGCACGATTTGAATATAATTAAAAGTTGGGCAAGTTTTCACGGCGACTTGCCGCCACACTCGACATGAAATATTAATAGGCGATCGATTTTGTATTCGCCCATTTAATTATAATTCCACTTAAGTGGCTTACGTAGAAAAAAAAAACAAAAAAATTAGATATTAAAATATTCATTTAAAAGTTTTTCTTTTGGTCAGGGAAAGCTATTCAGCTTATTTAATAAACATGTTACATACTACAGTATTGTGCGAATTAATATGAACACGACCAAAAAATTAGTATTTTGTTTATGGCAACACTGTTATGCCCATTCTGACAGTTATCAGTTGATGTTAGATCATTTAACCTAGGTTATGTTGTAACGTACCGTATCCTATGCAACCCTGTACATATTTTCCTGTCATAGATTGTGTATTTTCCTTTATCCTCTATATCCTGGGTCTCCAAACTATCTTCTTCGCGGGCCACAAATACAATTCTACATAATAAAGTCGGCCAAGATCCGATTAATTTTATAAAATTATGAAAAATTTAAGGAACAATTGTTACAATATTTCAAAATATGACATATACAAAAAAATTACAAACGCCGGATTCATGCAAGTCGCGGGCCGGATTTGGCCCACGGGCCGTAGTTTGGAGACCACTGCTCTATATCATAGACTACCTTTACACTAGCATTTGGCCAACTTCACAATATAATTTCCATTTCCAACACCGATTCTATCCGCCAACCGCGTTTTTTCTTCAACCCCTTTTCCTATATAAACGCACTCGTCTCCTGGACAGAGTGCTGTGGCTGCCGCGGGATTCTCCACAGCTAGTGGCTGACACCGGGTCTATTTCGAAAACTATACGGTAAGTGTACGCTGAGTTTCCTACACGAACCGTACCCGCCGGATCACCGCCGAATCACCGCCGGATTATCACCGAATCACCGCCGAATCACCGCCGAATCACCGCCGAATCACCGCCTGATCACCGCCAACTTCATAACGTAATTTCCACTTCTAACACCGATTCCACTTATACATAATTCCAAAAAATGAAAATGAAATTTCAGATTTCCGATTATTAGATGTTGATAATCGTATAGCAGTTCCATTTAACTCACAAATTCGTATAATTGTTACTGCTGCCGATGTTCTTCGTTCATGAACAATTCCCTCAATTAGAGTTAAAATTGATGCAACACCTGGACGACTAAACCAAGTCGGATTCTCAATAAATCGCACAGGAATTTTCTTTGGACAATGCTCTGAAATTTGTGGGGTTAATCATAGCTTTATACCTATTGTGTTAGAAAGAATTTCTTCTGATTATTTTCTTAAATGAATTTCTCAAATAAGAGAAGATTACATTAGATGACTGAAAGTAAGTACTAGTCTCTTAAACCACTTTATAATAGGCTAACAACTATTTCTAATGAAAAACTTAGTTAAAAAATAACATTAGTGTGTCATTCTAAAATCATGTTTTTTTCAACCCCTTTTCCTATATAAACGCCAACTTCACAACGTAATTTCCACTTCCAACACCGATTCCACCCGCGTTTTCTCTTTAACCCCTTTTGCTATATAAACGGTACGCACTCGTCTCATAGACAGAGTTCTGTGGCTGCCGCGAGATTCTCCGGACCTAGTGGCTGACATCGAGTTTATTTCGAACGCTATACGGTAAGTGTACGCTAAGTTTCCTACACGAACAGTAACCGCCGGATCGCCGCCGGATCACCGCCGGATCACCGCCGAATCACCGCCGAATCACCGCCGAATCCGAATCACCGCCGGATTGCCACCGAATCACCGCCGGATCACCGCCAGATCACCGCCGGATCACCGCCGGATCACCACCGGATCACCATCGGATCACCACCGGATCACCGCCGAATCACTGCCGAAATACCGCCTAATCACCGCCGGATCACCGCCGGATCACCGCCGAAACCGTCAAGTCGCCGCTGTACCGCCGTAGTGAAAACCATTGGTAGTTGTACATACAATTTGTGGTGTATTCTATTTCGTTGTGTATATAATTATTTTTAGGAACTTATTTTATTTAATTGTGTATATATGAAGGTCCAATACACTTATGAATTCGCTTTATTTTCACGTGTTCGGCACAGGTAGAAATTAACAATCTTTTTTTATATAAAAAGTATTCATTTTAAAATTAAAATAAAAACTAATTCTTTTTACAAGAAATCGAGAAATGTCGCTGTGTGTATTAATTTACAATTAAATTAATAATACATCACAGTTAATAAACATATTAAAAGACAACTTGTTATCCGTCTACACTTAGGCGTAGTGGCGCCCGAGATCTGCTCAACCTCTTATCTCTAATCTCCACTGAATTTTCAAAAAAGTGTTACATTGTTTGAGAGATTTTGATATTATGCAATAATATTCAATAATTTCCAAGTTCTTTTCACGATTGTTTGGCATTTTGGATGTTACTCCAAGGAAAAGAGAAAATATCATTACGCTTAGTAAGCATATCTTAATGACACAGAGAAGCATTGCAATGGAATGTGGTGTGAGTTTGGGTGCTGTAAATAAACTATTAAAGCGGAAGAGAAAGACAGGATATCTTGAAGTGCAGCGAAAAGGAAAATGTGAAAGAAAAAGGAAGACCACTCCTCAAGATGAAGCCAGCCTTCTGCGAAACAGCAAATTGCATCCAAGAAAAACAAACCACGACCTTCAGCAAGATTTAGAACGAGTTGGGGTGAAAATCCATGACTCTACAGTACGCAGAAGACTCTTGGAAGGTGGAAGAAAAATCATAAGGCCACAGAAAATACAACTTGTGACTGCCTCTATGATGAAAAAGAGACTGAATTGGGCCAAAAAATATGCCAATTGGACCGAAAATGACTGGAGGAAGGTCAGACGAGACATACTTTCTAGTGCAGGGCCAGCGATTAAAATTCGTTCGTAAGGCATTTTGGATGTTACTCCAAGGAAAAGAGAAAAGATCATCACGCTTAGTAAGCATACCTCAATGACACAGAGAAGCCTTGCAATATAATGTGGTGTAAGTTTGGGTGCTGTAAATAAACTATTGAAGCAGAAGAGAGAGAGAGAGAGAGAGACGAGATCTCTTGAAGTGCAGCGAAAAGGAAAATGTGGAAGAAAAAGGAAGACCACTCCTCAAGATGAAGCCAGCCTTCTGCGAAACAGTAAATTGCATCCAAGAAAAATAAGCCACGACCTTCAGCAAGATTTAGAACGACTTGGGGTTAAAATCCATGATTCTACAGTACGCAGAAGAATCTTGGACGGTAGAAGAAATTCCATAAAACAACTTTTGACTGCCTCTATTATGAAAATGAGACTGAGTTGGGCCAAAAATATGCCAATTGGGCCGAAAATGACTAAAGGAAGGTGATGTTCTCAGACGAGAGAAGGTCGCTGAAGGTCGTGACCTTCAGCAAGATTTAGAACGAGTTGGGGTGAAAATCCATGACTCTACAGTACGCAGAAGACTCTTGGAAGGTCAAAGAAAAATCATAAGGCCACAGAAAACACAACTTTTGACTGCCTCTATGATAAAAAAAAAAAAAGACTGAATTGGGCCAAAAAATATGCCAATTGGACCGAAAATGACTGGAAGAAGGTCAGACGAGACATACTTTCTAGTGCAAGGCCAGCGATTAAAATTCGTTCGTAAGGCATTTTGGATGTTACTCTAAGGAAAAGAGAAAAGATCATCACGCTTAGTAAGCTTACCTCAATGACACAGAGAAGCCTTGCAATATAATGTGTAAGTTTGGGTGCTGTAAATAAACTATTGAAGCAGAAGAGAGAGAGACGGGATCTCTTGAAGTGCAGCGAAAAGGAAAATGTGAAAGAAAAAGAAAGACCACTCCTCGAGATGAAGCCAGCCTTCTGCGAAACAGCAAATTGCATCCAAGAAAAATAAGCCACGACCTTCAGCAAGATTTAGAACGACTTGGGGTTAAAATCCATGATTCTACAGTACGCAGAAGAATCTTGGAAGGTAGAAGAAATTCCATAAGGCCACAGAAAAAACAACTTTGGACTGCCTCTATTATGAAAATGAGACTAAGTTGGGCCAAAAATATACCAACTGGGCCGAAAATAACTAAAGGAAGGTGATGTTCTCAGACGAGACATACTTTATAGTGCAGGGCCAGCGATCAAAATTCGGTCGTAAGGCATTTTGGATGTTACTTCAAGGAAAAGAGAAAAGATCATCACATTTAGTGAGCATACCTCAATGAAAAAGACAAGATCTCTTGAAGTGCAGCGAAAAGGAAAATGTGGAAGAAAAATTAAGGCCACTCCTCAAGATAAAGCCAGCCTACTGCGAAACAGCAAATTGCTTCCAAGAAAAACAAGCCACGACCTTCAGCAAGATTTAGAACGAGTTGGGATGAAATCCTTGATTCTACAATACGCAGAAGACTTGGAAGGTGGAAGAAAAACCACGAGGCCACAGAGAAAACAATTTATGACTTCCTCTATGATAAAACAGAGACTGAATTGGACCAAAAAATATGCCAATTGGACCAAACATGACTTGAGGAAGGTGATGTTTTCAGACGACACCTTCCTCCAGTCATTTTTGCTCCAATTAACATTTTTTTTTGGTCCAATTCAGTTTCTTTTTTATGATCTCAGACGAGACACATTTTTTAGTGCAGAGCTAGCGATGGAAATTCGTTGGTAAGAGGGTGAATAAAAAACTTACTGCAGCCTATATTGTTCAATTAGTCAAACATCCAGTTAAGAAGATGTTCTGGGGATTTTTTTCGTATTTTGGACCTGCCAAACTTATTCCAGTAGAAGGAATGATAAATAGTGAAAAATATAAGGCAATGCTACATCGATGTTTGGCTAAAGAACTGGAGAATGTTCAAGCCAACGGCATCGCAACTTTTCAACAAGACTCAGCTGCATGCCATACTTCGAAGACTATGGTAAAATATTTCACGGACAAGAAGATTAGCATTTTAGACTCTCCTGGAAATTTGCTAGATCTCAATCCTATTGAGAATTTATAGGCGATTTTCAAGGTTAAATTACAAAAGAGTACGGCGAAAACCAAGATGGTGGACTCCATAATTCAGAAGATTAGCATTTTGGACTGGTCTGGAAATTCGCCACATCTCAATCTTATTAAGAATTCATGGGCGATCTGTAAGGTCAAATTACAAAAGATGGACTGTACTGCGATAACCAAGATGGTGGACGCCGTAATTCAGGTGTGGTATTAAAAGGAGGCAACCAAGAATAATTGTAAAAAACTAGTTGACTCCATGCCAAGAAAGTCCAAGCCGTGATTAAAGCAGAGGGAAATATGTCCTATTTCATATTAAATAATAGTATTTAAACCTTGTGAATATGTCTAATTATTTCGAATAAACAATATTTACGAAATCAATCCTTGTGTTTACATTAATTTGCACAATACTGTAATTTAAGCTTAAAAATAATATTTTGTGAAACGAAACAAGTGATTTTTATTTAAATAATATTCATACTTATATATTTATTCATGTTTCACCAAGTGATTAATGACAACACAGTGAAAGATATATTAAAAATAATATTTCATATTTAGTAGAATAACCATGATATACTACACCTTCTAGTTCATTATTAGCATAACAAAAATACGTCCAGCTTGTCTTTAAAGAACGCTCCTTTTTTTTTTATAAAAAACACACAAACAGTAACTTCCGCATAAACGTCCGTTACACAAAAATAACACCACCTTTGGCAGCCTTTTCATCCAGCAGTCCTTTTCACTAGCCAGAAAAGAATGGCTCTTGTCGTCTGATGGCGGAAAGTCTTTTGTAGACGAAAAAATGCGACGAGTGCACAAGTTTGAAAATTGTGGGCAGCATTAATAAACGTCACGCCGACTTTAACCCCCCTCCGCTAATTCCTCCCTGCAGTACGTCAGTGAGTTTATTCGTTTCCTTTTGAAATTAACGCAATTAATAAAGAGATTACGTGAACTAAGTCCTTGGGTGTTTCGCTGTAGTTTGTAGTAATTTTGTAATAAATTCCTCATAAACTTTGTAAATCTGGAGAAGTGAGATTAAGTGTTTGCTGCGAGGTAACATTTTTTTACCGAATTAAGAATCTTTTCAAGTATACGAAATTTGTAATTTGTGTCTTCATAATAATCAAAACACATATTATAAACAATAACTTAATTTTTTTTTAATTGACTATTACTGTGTGTGGTGATATAAGAGGGCCACTTAATAAGTAAAAGTAAAACTAAACTTAGAATCCGAACATATTGGAGCAGCGAGGCTAGATGCGATACAGCTCATGCTGCTTACATCGTTGACACCACCGCTTAGCAACTATAGTATATATTGATAGTTAGGTAGATTATAACCTGTTTTTTTTTTTCTTTTTTTTTTAATCTAATTTTGAAAAAATATCGTTGGAGAGAAATGCAAATTAATCAATCAATCAATCATTTATTTGTGTTTATACATAAATATACACACGTCATAACTATGTCATAATATCATATTATTATTTGAAATAAAACAACGCAGTTGGGAGGGTTTCACTTTTATTGTTGAACACTGCAACATGTTTCACCACACAGTGGCTTCATCAGGCAGATGAAATAATGAAATAAAATAAAAATGAAACGCTCCCAACTGCGTTGTGTTATTTCAAATAGTATTATGGAGTTTCATCATGTATCCGCCTCATCAATTAAATATCATATTATTAGTCTAGATTGTGTAAAAAATAACTAAAATAATAAACATAAAAAATATAAAAAAACATCACATTATAGATACAACAAATAAACATATTATAATTTTTAAAATATCTAATTTATTGACGTTAGAACAATCACAAGCAGTATATTTCAAACTTTATAATATATTATTCGCATGACGCTTCGCGTATCGAAGATTAGGTTCCAATTGCAGCAGTTAGACCGCTCACTTAGGCCCAAAGGGCCCCTTGTGATACCATAAGGGTGAAAAGGAGTTAGATCTTCCCTCCCTCCCCACCTATACAAACCAATCCGAGCACCTAATACACCCGATTAATTCGCGTATCGCGTATCGATGGTCAATAAAAAATCTTTTCTGTATGAATGAAAAATGATGAACTTGTAAATTACATTAAACTAGGAGAAGTTTATGTGGAGAACATAGGATATTTTTTTTAGAAATTTATTTTATCTAGCCTAATTGAAACTTGTTGATTTTCCAATTATTTAAAACTAAATAAAATTATTTCGTTCCAGTCAATAGTTTTTATAATTTTTTCAAAGAATTGCATATATTTTAATCGTTTCCAACAAAAAGCTATTGACGTTGATTTCTGTTGTCACTCTGGTTAGTTGTTGGTTGTTAAATTGGCTACAATCAAACCGTCAGTCAGCCTTCCTCTTCACTCATTATCCGAAGTGGCACGCCGACGTTGAAAATTAGAAACCCCACATGTATTACAACTGGTAATTAATGATTGGGCCCCGAGGCCGGATTTTCCGGATTTCCGTTTTTCGAATTTCTACCCCTCTGCCCTAATCCGTTCGGAAAGAGCAACAGTTTGCCGCTTGTTACTGATTTCCCGTAATTTGTACAGAGAGTTCTTCTTTTAAGTATATTAAGATATTCGTTGCTTTCTTAAAAGAGTTAAATTTGACGCTTTAAATGAGTGTTTTTCACTCCCGGATTAAGCATGAAGTAAAATTTCGAGTTTAGAAAAGCCCCGTGAAAATTTGTCGAGGGTCGCGCAGCGACCCGAGACAAATTTTCTGGGCTTTTCTAAACTCGAAATTTTACTTCATGCGCCACGCGTATAAGACACTAAAATATTGTAAAATGTATGTATATTCGAACTTCACTTGAAATCTGTGTTTTACACGTGTGACGCATGAAGTAAAATTTCGAGTTTAGAAAAGCCTTAAAATTTGGTTTGGTCGCTCCGCGTAGAGAACAATGTCTTAACATCCACACAAAATTCCATGATAATTTTTCAAAAGATGTTTATATTGTTTAATTTTTATAAATATTTTTATAAATTTGTATATTTTTGGCTTTTAGTTGAAAATAACTCAAAAACTATCAATAGCGTATTTTTTGTTCTTCACATATTTTGAAATAACAATGTCTTTTTAACATCCACACAAAATCCCATGATGCTTTCTCACAGAATTTTTATATTGTGAACGATTTATACTTTAATTTTCATAAATATTTTTATAAAATTGAATATTTTTTACTTTTAGTTGAAAATAGCTAATAAAATAATAAGAAAAATCGTACAACGTTTATACGAATTTTCTCGTAATTTTATGTTTCATATATTTAAATCATTTTCCATTTACGACATTTTATACTTCATATAAGTACATCATTTTACTAAATATGGCATATTTTTTATTTCCTGTTCTCCCCGAATGAAAATCCTGGCTATGCTCATGGCCCTGGCGTCGTGGAATTAATTAGTTTTAACAATTTTATCATCCAGTTCTACTTTATTTAAGAAACACAATATCCTTCTTTGTCTCCACTAGTTTCTTACTCAGCAGTAAAGCTGCGGAATTCTGAAAAAAAACGAATACTCGCCCCAGAGAGATTCATCTGGAGCTAGATTACGTTTCCTGTTAGCGTCGTAATTAAAACTGCACAATATTACTCTACTCTACACCACCAGGCGAGGACAAAAGGGCCTTAGACATCCTCCGCTTCCCTTAAATCTTAATTAAATCATCTTTGCAAAAAAATGAGAAATAAAACTGATCTCCCGAAAAGTTCTAGGGGCTCGTAAAAAATCCACGTATTAAAATTTTACACATTGGCAGTTTTAAAATTTCTGCGATAATCCCCGGGAAAAAGTTTCTTATAAAGATTTATCGGGCTTCGCCCCGGTTGTTTTTAAAATTAGACTCTGGGCGCAAGGATTAATTATGCGACGCGAAGGGGCGGGGGTGGGGTTCGAAAGGGTTGAAGGGTGTGCGACCGCAGCTCCTCCGGAGGGCGTAAAATTGTTTTGTAGCAGACATGATGGAAGCAGGAGTGTTTTTATGTTGTAACGAAGCTCAAACCCCGGGGCGCGTAACAAAGCACTTGTATTGTAGCGCATCTCACTTTGGACTACTTATCTTGTCTTTCTGACCCTCGGATCAAAAACATGCACGGTATTTCGCCATTGTTTCTGTTTGTCTAGTTATTTCTAGTGTTTTTATCATGGGTAAATAAAATGGAATATTTCGCTTTTGCGTCAATGATTTTTTTATTTCAGCTGGATTTCTAATTATAAATAAATAAATAAATAAATAAATACATTTATTGCCCAACAGGAAACAAAAAGACCCAATTACAGGACAATATAGAAAACATAAATGTACAGCAAAAAGTAGGTAAAGTAACACATTCAAAAAATACTTAAATTAACATAGAGCGACAATTGACGTAGGTGATCATAAAATAAATCACAAGTTGGGGGTAGATCATTGACCACGTTACACATCACACTTAGAGGTGATTTTGAACCGGTCACTGTTCTATTCAAATTTACATAAAATGTAGACTTATTTCTACTATTGAAAGACAGAGTATGAAAATTGACTAGTTGTAAAATGTCAGCACAGTCGATATGATTGTGAATTAATTTATATAAAAATGAAACACATGATTTATTTCGTCTTTGTTTAAGTTCAAATCGATCAAGCAATAACACAGGGAATTTTATTTGACCCATTCACATAGAATGACGTATACATATATTTATTATGATGAATTTAATATATTTGTTGTAAAAGTCACAAATATTACTATTAGATTAGTATAGTCACAAAAATAAAAAGTTTGAAAAACAAACCAAGTGCCTTTAATTCAAATTCAACTATCAAGGTTTTTTTTTAATAGAAAAAATCGTTTGGGTACCTTTTTATGATACAGTGATTTTAAATAGAAAAATTCTTTCACGGTGGTCAATGGACAGAAGTAAATTGGATTTATTTATTTATTTATTTTACAGTTTACAATAGATATTTACATAAACATCTTAATACAAAAAATTGACTAAACAAAAACAAAATCTAAATATGCCAACAAAATTTAAACTTATAACCCTACAGAAATATTTTATTTCAAAATATATTGCATATTGATCCCAAATAGTTCAAAACGTAACAATATGAAACAAGCTCCTTCCCACCTTCAAGTTACAATAAATAGATTAATTAATCAAACACTCAACCTTCAATCGATCAATTAATTATACAACCAATAAATTAATATATATATATATATATATATATATATATATATATATATATATATATAAATATAATATGAATATAAATATAAAATATATGACAAAACTTAATAAAAGGAACAGACCCAAACTCACACAAGATATCACAGCGATGTCAACAATACAAATTATCACAGATGGAACATAAATAGTATATGACGAATACATATTGAATAACAAACCACCAATATATATCTGTATATAAAAGGATAAAATGGTATCTTAACATGTACAACAAATGCAAATTATCACAGATTGAACATGAAGTGTAAATAACGAACACGTATTGAATTAGCAATAAGAAATAATATAATAAATAGATAATAGAATAAATAAATAATAAGAAGTATGTTCATGTTACATCAATGACAGCGGACAGATCGATATAACGTAAGTGGGTTTTAAAAAGGAAAGGAGAAATAAATGTATCACTAGTGTAGCGAAGTGATTTTCTTATTTTTTAATTAAATTAGTATAGTTATTTTTATTTTTTAAGGGTTTTATAATTTTATTTTTAAACATTTGTCAGTTTGAGCGTTTCGTTGAATTTGATAAAAGTTTTGTAACTGTTGTGATTTTTTTGTATATTATATTGCTATGTGTTTTGCTTTAGTTTATTTATTGAATCATTTACCGGTGGTCTACCAGAGAATATTACAACAAATTATATATTAAATAATAAAATTAAAGATTTGACATAAAACATAAACATTTAGTTAGTTAACTGGATGTACTTTCAAGTAAACTTATTTTTTTAAATCAAAATTATTCGTATACCAAACGACTTTTCAACAAAAGTTTATCTTAAAATTACAGTAATAATTCGTACAAAATTTAATAAATTCTGTACAAATTAGATTTGCAGTTTTCATAATTTTGACCAAAAAATATATTTAATAAATTCAAAGTTATTATTATTTATAAAATAACCAGTAAAAATAATTGGCACAGAACAGTAAGTATTGAAAATTATTTAGATTATTACGGAATAATTTATAACAATTTGCTTAAAATATTTTTAATAACATCGGTAAAACATGATTATTATGTTTTTCTTTAAGTTCTTAATATAATTCTAACGAGTGTTGTCCACTCCCAGACTAAGCATGAAGTAAAATTTCGAGTTTAGAAAAGCCTAAGAATTTGGATTGGCCGCGTAGCGAAGCGGAGCGGCCAATCCAAATTAGGCTTTTCTAAACTCGAAATTTTACTTCATGCGCCACGCGTATAAACCACTGATTTTAAGTGAGATTTATTTGTTGACAATATTTCAGTAATATCAGTGATTAATACGGGTGGCGCATGAAGTAAAATTTCGAGTTTAGAAAAGCCTGAAAATTTGGTTTGGTCGCTCCGCGCTTCGCGCTACACGACCAAACCAAATTTTCAGGCTTTTCTAAACTCGAAATTTTACTTAATGCTTAACCTGGGAGTCGAAAACACTCGTTTAAACATTCAAATTAATACTTTAAACAAGTGTTTTCCACTCCCAGACCAAGCATGAAGTAAAATTTCGAGTTTAGAAAAGCCCTGCGTAGAAAATTTGTCGAGGGTCGCGCAGCGACCCTCGACAAATTTTCACGGGGCTTTACTAAACTCGAAATTTTACTTCATGCGCCACGCGTGTAAATCATTGATTAACACAAAATTTAAGAATATTTAGAATATTACGGAATAAATTATAACAATTTGCTCAAATATTTCTAATAACATCGGTAAAACATGATTATTATGTTTTTCTTTAAGTTCTTAATATATTTCTAACGAGTGTTGTCCACTCCCAGACTAAGCATGAAGTAAAATTTCGAGTTTAGAAAAGCCCCGCGTAGAAAATTTGTCGAGGGTCGCGCAGCGACCCGAGACAAATTTTCACGGGGCTTTTCTAAACTCGAAATTTTACTTCATGCGAGACGCGTGTAAATCATTGATTAACACAAAATTTAAAATTATTTAGAATATTACGGAATAAATAAAATAAACGATTATTATGTTTCTCTTTAAGTTCTTAATATAATTCTAACGAGTGTTGTCCACTCCCAGACTAAGCATGAAGTAAAATTTCGAGTTTAGAAAAGCCCCGCGTAGAAAATTTGTCGAGGGTCGCGCAGCGACCCGAGACAAATTTTCACGGGGCTTTTCTAAACTCGAAATTTTACTTCATGCGCCACGCGTATAAATCATTGATTAACGCAAAATTTAAAAGCACATTATTTTTAATTGGAATAACAAGGAATCAGGTATTTAGTTTGATATCAACAAAGTTCAGTGTTAATAATACAAAATTAGGTTTTAAACTTATTTATTTATTTACAGGTTTTTCCCTTTTACATCATTGCAAAAAATCTATAAAATCAAAATTATAATTTCTATAAGTAAATATATATTTTAGTTAGTAAGAACTGGTATTACAAACGGTTGCAAAATAATTATGAATTCAAATTTATTGTTACAGGATTTGTATCTGTGATTCGAAAATCCTCTCTTTCGAATTACACATACAAATCCTTTAGCAATAAATTTGAATTTATTTTTTTTGCAAGCATTTTTAGTACCAGTTTTTACTAACAAAAATAAATCATATTTTTCTTTTACGATTATTTTAATAATAATAATAATAACCTCTAATAAAAACCCAATTACAGAGTAACAAATATTAACTTAAAATAACATTCTATTAACCAAACATAAACTATTACTTATAAAATATTAAAAATGTAAAATGAGATAATTAATTTATTGGAGTATTCGTGATTAGAATCATATTAGGTGATTCGGATTCGTGATAAGAATCCTATTTTTTTCAGGATTTGTCCCAGCTCTGCTTTATATAAATTACACAAATTAGTTTCTGATTGTTTTTTTTTTCTGTTTATTATTTTAATTTAATCGCAATCATCGAAAAAGTCTAATCAACTGTCACGAACCGATAAATTGTTTTATCAGCGCAAAATAATCCCTCCGACCGTAATGGACGAGGGGGCAATATTCGATCGATCTTTTTTTTTATTGTTTTCGCTTTCCGACATCATCGGTGTGAATCTGTCCCGGGAACATATTTCATTCGAAAATTTGACGCGGTGCCCGCTTCCCCGATTTTTAATTAGAAAACCCGTTTGTCATTTTAATTCGCCAAATGGAATTCGTGTAATCAAAAAATAATAGCGCCACCGGAATTCCGGCTAATGCACTTTTAAACGCCACGCGCCCAATAATTGCTCTCGCCCCCTTTTTTTCCTGCGGCAATCGATCGCCGAACATAATTGATATCTCTTGCGGGAACATCAAACAAAAAAAAATTAACAGAGATAATATCTTTTTGCATACAACAACACGGGGTTTATTAAATTAAGCACATGATTTATTCTTTAATAACACTGACCAATAAAAAAATATTTTCTGTATGTTTCCTGGTTCAAAATATCTAAATCTTAAGTGTAAATGATTGCAAATTCCTGGTTGCAGAATACTTCAATTATAAAAGGTGCGATTCTTTTCGCTTTTATTGTAGATTGAAAAAAGAATGGCACGTTTGAAGTATTCTGCAACCAAGAATTGGCAATTTCAATTATACTTATGTTTGAACGGTAACGTGACCGCCAATCTAAGGCGTCAAATTGCAAAACAATACTGATGAGAGATAAATCTCGAAACGCGTCTATAGATAGCCTGAATAATTTGACCCAAATTGTTACATTTGCAGTACTGTATGTAACAGCAAACACTTGTTTGTATAATTCAATGTCCGTCGGAGTATTACCTCGGGAAGTAGTTGTTTCAATGAGTGTTTGATATAGTCTTTGTAAGACTAGCCTGTTGTGGATTGCGAAAAGAATCTCGGTACTTTTAATTTAAATCTTAGTCATTTTCGGTCGAGGAAAACGAATATGGCAATGATATTTTTATATTAGTTTTTGTTTTCAAGATTTACAACAGCCCAAATCAATTTAAAGGTAAATTAAAGGAGAAAAAAGTTGCTGGATTATAAATATTAAACAATAGTTTATGTTTTATTAAACAATGTCAATTTTTCAACTCCATAAGAAAGGAGTGGTCGATTTTACCCTCTCTATTCGTGTAAAAATCTACACGAATAGAGAGGGTCAAATCGACCACTCCTTTCTTATGCAGTTGAAAATTTTAATTTGCCTCTTGCATGTTAAAACCGACGCATCTCTTGTAGCAATCCAGTAGTAGTCGGCTAGCATTGACTAGTGGTCTGTTAGATTGATTAAACATTTGAAATTTGATTCTAAAAGTCAAATAAAAAGAGCCATTTAAGAGGTCCATGTAGGTTCTGTATCTTGAGAACAAGAGCTAATCTAAACTTATCGTGAATATTTTCGTATTTAACTAGACAAAATATTTCGGAAATAATTATTTTTGAGCCCAAAACATTTTCGGTGCTGGCCAGTGTAATCAGATTCAATCAATTTTTAAGCAAAGCTGTTTGTATAGAGACCATCCAATTTAAAACCTCTAACAAGTGTTCTACTCCTTGATTTAGCACGTAGTAAAATTTCGAGTTTAGAAAAGCCCCAAAATTTTAATTTGCTGGTGAAAACGAAGTCTCTGGGAAATCTAAATACAACCAAGTATTGACAATTTTATTTATACTTATATTTAAATCCAAATAAATTACATTCCTTAATAATATGCATACGGGAACTATTAATGGATTTCAATAGCTAACGCCATCTAATGCTTCATAGTGGCATCGTCAGTGACACGTGATGCATACGGGATTTGAAAGCACTCTCCACAAAAGTTAGATATGCAGATATGAAAAATTACGAATCCTTTTATTTTTTTTATTTTTATTGCACAAGATAAACAGTATTATAAATATGCACCACCCGATTTAATTCCGTATTCAACCAGAGTCTGTATACGACTTCCTTATCATCATCCCGAACGAAATTTGGCATGAATTTTTGATTCTCTGGCATCGTCCCGGCGTCAGCCATCGTTCTTTTCTGTTTGTTTTCGGTCGTGTTTCGAGATAAGTTCGACACGTTTCCTAATAATGATCGAGCTGTTTGAGCTCGGGGGCGAATCGGGGGCAGAAGGAAGTCCTCGAATCGAGGTTAAGCATATTCTCACCCCACTACTTTCCTTTCAATTATCCTGTCAAGTCGAATGCATGAGTTTAATTTGATTTCTATTAATTTACATTCGGCCCTCATTGCTGAGTCTCCCGATGGATGTGAAATTGCCCCCTTCTTCCCCCCTAGCACTCTAGATCTTAGGGGGACAATGTTTTGCTGCTGGAGAAGACGTTCATTGAATAAGGATGATGAAATAATATAAATTTATGGGAGAGGGAGTATTAATCTAAACGTCTCCATTAATCATTAGAACTATATCATATGTTCAATAAAAAAAACCTCTAGAGTGCCATGATTTAATCTTTGATTTCAATAATTTAATTACTTGAAATAAGAAAGCCTACTCACTGGTCGACGTCCCTGTTACTAATCCCTGAGTGTTTCGACGAAGTACGACCGTTACTTCCACTTGAGATTCTATCAATTTTTTGTAAATTTTCTAATATCTTTGATTTCAATAAATTAATTACTTGAAATAAAAAAAGCCTACTCACTGGTCGACGTCCCTGTTACTACTCCCTGAGTTACTTCCACTTAAGATTCTATCAATTTTTTGTAAATTTTCTAATATGCGTTGTTTTTTTAAAATAGTTGTATTTGATGCTTTAAACGAGTGTTTTTCACTCCCAGACTAAGCATGAAGTAAAATTTCGAGTTTAGAAAAGCCCCGCGTAGAAAATTTTCACGGGGCTTTTCTAAACTCGAAATTTTACTTCATGCGCCACGCGTATAAACCCTGGTTTTGAGTGAATTTCAAAATAAACTTCTTACAGTTGATCTCATGTTTATAAATTCTATAAAAATGTATTTTATCTAACCAAATATTGCGCTTTTAATTCGAATAATTTGCTGTAGTATATGTAGGTAGATTTTATAACTATTGTTTCAAGCTTGAACAAGTTTCTCATTTTTCACGTGGTGAAACATATTTAACTATGATTTAATAAAGAAAACACTTGGTTAAATTTCACTAATATTGTGGTTTTCTATTCCAACTAGTTTCGACTTTGAGTCATTCTCAAGGAGTACAAGATTTATTAAATCATGTTGTTTCAAGATTTAGTTACATAAAATAAATATTTGTAACAGTAATTAACTTGAGCAGTGTATTTATAACTTCACTAGAAATCTGTGTATATTTCGCGTGGCGCATGAAGTAAAATTTCGAGTTTAGAAAAGCCTGAAAATTTGGTTTGGTCGCTCCGCGCTTCGCGCTACGCGACCAAACCAAAATTTCAGGCTTTTCTAAACTCGAAATTTTACTTCATGCTCAGTCTGGGAGTGGAAACCCTTATTAGAAGCTTCAAATTAAACACTTTTTAAACAGATCGAATGTCTAAAAATTTATAAATCGTGATACGTATACTTACAGAAGAAATTTCTATGGCAACTCCTAAAAAAAAAAATCAACTGTAGTATTACACAATATTTTTGTACATTTTCAATATTGCATTTTTACTACAATGGTTACTAAATTTATTATTTATGTAGGTATATGCTAAACTCATAAAAAAACATTGAATTGTTAAAAATGAAATCACTATATCATAAAAGCGTGTGATAGCCACGGTATTTTTCCAGAACAACTTCTGAAAACTCCAGAATGCCAATGTGAAAGATGTTATTGAGTGAAACCGCATTCGAATTCAGATATCGGAAAAATGCAATGTATAGTACAGTTCACATTTACGTATACATATGTTGAACAATCCATAAAATAAACAGCAATTTACTTTCTAAAAATTTTTTGAATAAATTATATTGTGTAAAGTTATCATAATATAAAAAAAACACTTGGTATTGTTCCTCTCGTTTTTTATTTTTGTTTTTTTTGTTTTGGCTTTTGCCTGGCCTTAGTAACGTAGACTATTGGCCAACATCAATTTTTATTTTTATTTATTCCATTTAAGTATTTAATTCTTTGCACGCTTATGCAACTAATTATGAACGACACAGCACATTCACTCACATCCATGGCTCCAGAGGGTGCCAATTTCCCCATAAGAAACTGGCACCCCCCCGGTGGGATTCGAACCCACGACCCTCTGGCCCAAGAGCAGGAGCTCTACTCACTGACCCACGAGGGTCCCCGTTAATCTCGTTAAAATGTTTAATTTGTGATACAATACCTAACATTTCTCAATTTGGTTCTCATTAACCCATTAAGCGCCATTGATGCATACACGCAACATTATTATTTTTGGTTAATTAATTTACTAAATAAGGTTATTTGATATATTATATTATTTGACCTGACTTGAAAATGTATGAAGAAAAATGTATATATTTTGTTATTTAAATATTTCGATTATTACTCATTTAAAATAGAAACAATGGCAGTGTATTTCTAACTTCATAATATTTCAGTGTTTTATACGCGTGGCGCATGAAGTAAAATTTCGAGTTTAGAAAATCCTGAAAATTTGGTGTGGCCGCTCCGCTTCGCGGAGCGACCAAACCAAATTTTCAGGCTTTTCTAAACTCGAAATTTTACTTCATGCTTAGTCTGGGAGTGGAAACACTCGTTCTAAACTTCATACTGCACGTTTTTATATAAAATCGAGGAATGCCTTAAAACTTACAGCGTATACATTATAAATATTTATAAGAAACACTCACAGTATGTTATACAATAAGTCAATTACAAAAATAAGTGCAGAATTTTACCTTAAATTAAATTATAAAGTTAACTCTATAATTGCTCGGCCATTAATATGTTAATTACTTGATGAAACATGTTTACATTACATTTAATTATCAATATACCTAACGTTTTTATTTGTTTATTTGTAATGTTTCGTTTATTTGTGTTTATAAACAAAAAAGTTGCAACAGGTTAGGTTAGGTTAGGTTAGACTTATACTTCCCTTACAAGCCGTTGAGGTTGAAGCATGGCGAATGCTATAGGCCTTAAACACATTAGTGTCTCATAAAGAAAATTTACCATAAAGAAAAATTGAGTTTGTCAATAGTTTGGAGAACTTTAGTGTCTACACGACTACGTTTCAGAATCACCTTGATCAAATTCTTAAGGGTTTGGCTGCCAACCGCTCTGTGAGGTCTTTTGGATGATACAAACAATCTCTGTTCGCTGCCCCTAATTATCTTTGTCTGGTCTGAATAATCTATTAAAGTTTTGACCACACAAATCTTCGGAATTTCCGGTGCAGAAAGTACCGGTTCAAGACTCTTTGGTCTTGATGTCTTAATTGGGTCTGTTATAAAAATATCAACACCCTCATCGCTAGTATAAATTACGATTTTTATTTTTATAACAGCCAACGTAAGCCTACACCGAAAGGTAAAAGGCAAATGATAATATATATATAACAGCCAACGTCCGAATTCGATGCGACGTTATTAACGCCAGCAAAGTAATTAGCTTTCTTGTTAGGGCACTCGTCGAGGTAATAGCGAATTGTGAGCTGTCGGGGGAGGCCGCGGAAAAACTGGCGTCTGAGCTGACCGAAGTCCTGAGAGGAGCCTGCGAGAAGGCGTTGATCAAGCGCCCCAACACCAAAAGGGGGTTTTACTGGTGGTGTAAAGAAGTAGCTCAGGCTAGGAAGGAGGCACAACGAGCCAGAAGAAGGGTTAGTAGAGCCAGAGGCTCGCGAGGGAGAGGCAAATTAAGATCGCGGCCCTAAGGAGGAAGATCGAGAGGAGCAAGGGTAGGAAATGGAAGGAGCTTTGCAAGCAAGTCAAGGCCGAATCCTGGAGGAAACCGTACAAAGTTGTGATGGGTCGAGTTAAAAAGAAAGGGCTGGACGCTGAGGCTCTGGTACCGGGAGGGGTCGGGGCGGTGGTGGAGGTTCTGTTGCGAACGGGCGAGGAAAAGAGACGTTGTGGGGATAACCTTCTCCAGACAGAAGAGCAATTCTCGACGGAAGAGATATTAATAGCGGCAAAATCTCTTAGCCCAAAGAAGGCACCCTCACCAGAGCCTCACCAACACCAAAAGGGAGTTTTACTGGTGGTGAAAAGAGGTAGCTCAGGCTAGGAAGGAGGCACAACAAGCCAGAAGAAGGGTTAGTAGAGCCAGGACCAAAGGAGAGGCTCGCGAGGGAGAGGCAAATTAAGATAGCGGTCCTAAGGAGGAAGATCGAGAGGAGCAAGGGTACGAAATGGAAGGAGCTTTGCAAGCAAGTCAAGGCCGAATCCTGGAGGAAACCGTACAAAGTTGTGATGGGTCGAGTTAAAAAGAAAGGGTTGGACGCTGAGGCTCTGGTACCGGAAGGAGTCGGGGCGGTGGTGGAGGTTCTGTTGCGAACGGGCGAGGGAAAGAGACGTTGTGGGGATAACCTCCTCCAGACAGAAGAGCAATTCTCGACGGAAGAGATATTAATAGCGGCAAAATCTCTTAGCCCAAAGAAAGCACCCTCACCAGAGCCTTACCAACACCAAAAGGGGGTTTTACTGGTGGTGTAAAGAGGTAGTTCAGGCTAGGAAGGAGGCACAACAAGCCAGAAGAAGGGTTAGTAGAGCCAGCGCGAAAGGAGAGGCTCGCGAGGGATAGGCAAATTAAAATCGTGGCCCTAAGGAGGAAGATCGTGAGGAGCAAGGGTAGGAAATAGAAGGAGCTTTGCAAGCAAGTCGAGGCCGAATCCTGGAGGAAACCGTACAAAGTCGTGATGGGTCGAGTTAAAAAAAAGGCTGGACGCTGAGGCTCTGGTACCGGGAGGGGTCGGGGTGGTGGTTGAGGTTCTGTTGCGAACGGGCAAGGGAAAGAGACGTTGTGGGGATAACCTCCTCCAGACAGAAGAGCAATTCTCGACGGAAGAGATTTTAATAGCGGCAAAATCTCTTAGCCCAAAGACGGCACCCTCACCAGAGCCTCACCAACACCAAAAGGGGGTTTTACTAATGGTGTAAAGAAGTAGCTCAGGCTAGGAAGGACAACAACAAGCCAGAAGAAGGGTTAGTAGAGCCAGGGCCAAAGGAGAGGCTCTCGAGGGAGACGCAAATTAAGATCGCGGCTCAAAGGAGGAAGATCGAAAGGAGCAAGCGTAGGAAATGGGAGGAGCTTTGCAAGCAAGTCGAGGCCGAATCCTGGAGGAAACGATACAATGTCGTGATGGGTCGAGTTAAAAAGAAAGGGCTGGACGCTGAGGTTCTGGTACCGGGAGGGGTCGGGGCGGTGGTGTTGGTTCTGTTGCGAATGGGCGAGGGAAAGAGACGTTTTGGGGATAACCTCCTCCAAACAGAAGAGCAATTCTCAACGGAAGAGATATTAATAGCGGCAAAATCTCTTCCCCCAAAGAAGGCACCCTCACCAGACGGAATTCAGAATGAAGTAAATAAGACACTTAAACTTTGTTTGTATAACTGAGGTTTTTTACTGTGGCTATAGTTTTGACAACTTTAACTTGTCATTATCAGACTACAACTTGTAGTCTGATAATGACAAGTTAAAATTGTCGAAACTATAGTCACAATAAAAAAACCTCAGTTATACAAACAAAGATTAAGTGTCTTATTTATGTTAATAATGATGTATAACGAAGTAGAAGCCTCAACAGTTAACAGTCCGAATGAAGTGCTCAAAGCGGCGGTGAAGGCGAACCCTGCAGTATTCGAAGAGGTAATGAATAGGTGTATAACCGAAGAGGTCTTTCCAGACCTTCCAGAACTATAGTTTCGACTACAAGCTAGTCATTATCAAACTAAGTGAGTTAATTTGCTAATGACTAGCTTGTAGTCGAAGCTATAGTCACTGAAAAGTAAAAATAAAAGTGGTAAAACAAAGTTGGGTGTTTTAATCTAAAAAAAGGAATTATTATTTTATAAGCTTTTAAGTACCAGTATATAAATCGTGAATAATCTCTAAAAATCCTAACAAATTTCATTCCATTAAAACGACTTTAATCAGTCTTTAATTCTTAATAAATTTCAGAGGTAAGTACCTGCAGGTGTAATAGATTGTAATTGCTCGAAAGAGTTATTTAATAAGCCCTCTAGGGCAGAATTTATACTGCCAAATAAGATTAGGTACGTAAAATACTGCTTTACGATGCGGGGATTTTCTGTCAAGATTTTTTTACTTAAATAACTATAATAATCCAATGTATGTTTCACTTCTAATTTGTTGCTATCTCTCCTTTCGCTTTAAATTTGTATTGTTAGTTGGTTTGAAGAGAATTTGACCTAAACGTTACCTATACTTTAATAGAGCGTTGTAACAAATCAAATTAAATAAGATTTTAAATATTTCATTGTATAATTCAATATCCGGAAGTGTATTTGCACGGAAAGTCGTGGTTTCAATGGATATTTCTCGTCTTAAGTTGTCTTATTAATTAAGACATTATTTGCATTTTCACGAATAGTTTTCTCGTAATTTTATATACAATGTATGTTTTGGAGTCAAATATTTTTCTACGATGCGAGTAAAATATTTTTCTACGATGCGATTTCTTTTTGGGACAGAAATCCCTTAAATCGATGGATGTTGATACAAGTTCGGTGGCTGTATAATAAAATCGCGCATTATGGAAAAAATATCGCCTACAAATCACCGATAAATTCCGGGCGAATGGCAAAAGTTTGTCAACTGCATTATTTCTGTACTTATTCGGGACGTGGGCGAAAACTAAATCGATAAATTTCGTCCCACTAATGTCGGCACGCTTTTTTCCCCCATGGACATTAACTCAGCTCTTTTCGGCGCAATGAATTTGAATATAAATTTCGTCTGATGGTTTAATTGCCGCTCGTTTTAACTGAAGGTCCAGCATAGCACGTAAACAGGAGGCGTCTGGGGCAAACCTGAGTCTTCGGACGATGGATGTTTGAAGGGGACGATTGTCCAAGTCGGAGCTGTAGACCTTCTTGAGGTAGCCTCTGTGTTCCTATCTTGGATAGGGCTAATTTACACCCGGCGTGGTTGACTCAGCCCTGGTGCTTGTCGCCGCTGAATGAGGAGTCGGGGATGGGCCTTGAAAAGCCCAGGGGTGAATACTCGCCCTCCGATCCACACGTGGTGATCCACTGGTCCTAAGATAGATGCTTGAAAGGTATACACCGAAAGGTAAAAACCTGAGCACACCAAGTCTGCTCGTTTTAACTACCAATATGTTTTTGGGCTAAAAATTGTAAATTATGAACGGTGGAGGCTTCTACTTCGTTATACATATTAACTCAATAAAATTACACACTTTAACTTTGTTTGTATAACACAATATTTATATTTTTGTGACTGCAGTTTCGGCAATTTAACTTGCCATTATCAAACTTAGTAAAATTGTAAGATTATAACAAAACTTGGATCTAGAAAGAGGATATGTTTTCGAGGATCCTCTAAATCAGCGACTTGCATGAATCCGGCCCGCCATTGTTTGTAATTTTTTTTGTAGATGTCATATTTTGAAATATTGTAACAATAGTTCCTTAAATTTTTCATAATTTTATAAAATTTATCGGATCTTGGCCGACTTTATTATGTAGAATTGTATTTGTGGCCCGCGGAGAAGATAGTTTGGAGACCCAGGCTCTAAATTGTTGAGACAAGTGGGTGCCCAAAATAATGCCTCACCAAGTACCTGGTATCGTGTCTGGTATTAGGGGGAGAGCGCATTGCTCCTCATTAAGCCCATTGTGCTGCCTCCCACTACTGGTCACCCATCCTCAGCTCTGACCTTGTCTAGGTAGTTCAGTATTACTGAGGTGGGTAAATCGCTGATGATGTCCATCGTCGGCCATCTTTCACCCAGTATGGTTCCTCTCGTAAACGAGAGTGCTGGGCATTCACTGAGAATGTGCCTCACAGTCTCGTCTTCCATTTCACACCCTCTACAAGATGAGGACCACCTGATCTTACTACGCCACTGGCAACTAGGCCATCTCGATCAGCTTCAAAATATTGCTAAACATTCAAGTCATAAGAATGTACTGTGCTAATACTTGAAACATGATTTAGATCAGGCTTTGAATTTTAAATAAGATTGGCACTACTGACTGCTAACACATAGTTTAATAATATAACCTAAAATTTATTTCATTATTGCACAGAAAAGTCATTCGATGATTTATTTATATAATATGTAACTTAAATGTTGTTTCTACTCTTAATACTTGTAATTTTCTGTATTTTGTTTTTCTTGTAATACTTAATTATATTTACCTTGTACGTTCTATTATATTGTCCTGTATGTAGAAAATCCTGTTGGACAATAAAGGCTATTATTATTATTATTATTATTCAATTAGCAACTGAACAAAAAAATGTCGCCTACCCTAAATCATAATTTAAACGATCGCACGGTACTAAACTACGAGGGCAATCCAGATAGTGACAGACGTTTTGGCCTAGCGCGGCAGTTGGCGGCACTGGCGCCACCATCTTGGATACAGTATTTTTCTACACCTAGTACACAACCAGCCGTGGTGACTAGAGACTCGTGCATATTGTACTTTTTATACAGTGGCGTTTTAAAATGAGCGGTGCAATTGAAAACCCCGCCAGTTGTGAAGTGCGTGGTGTGATAAGGTTTTTGTTAGCAAAAAGTTACAAACCAATTGAAATTTATCGCCAGATTTGTGATGTGTACGGCAATGGAATAATGAGTGAAAGCCGAGTGAGGCAGTGGTGCATTGATTTTAAAAATGGCCGAACCAATGTTCACGATGAGGATCGCATTGGTAGGCCTAGTATTGTGAGTGATGAATTGTTGGTAAAAATTAATGAAAAAATCCGTGAAAATCGTCGATTCACGATTACGGAACTCTCGGAACATTTTCCCCAAATTTCACGGAGTTTAGTTCATGAAATCGTAGTTGGTAAACTTGGATACCACAAATTTTGTGCCAGGTGGATTCCGAAAATCCTAACGGAAGACCACAAAACCAAAAGACTTGCTGCAGCACTGACATTTCTGGAAGAGTACGACAAAATTAGAAACCATGTTTTCGATCGTATCGTAATTGGTGACGAGAGTTGGGTACAGTACCTTACCTGCGAAATAATATGGCAGTCGATGCAATGGGGTCACACGCATTCGCCCCAGAAACCGAGGAAGTGTCTGCAGACGCTGTCAGCAAGAAAAATTATAGCTACTGTGTATTGTAATACTCAGGGAGTGATTTTGGTTGATTTTCTTGAACGTGGTCAAGCAATAAATTCAGAGAGGTATTGCGAAACACTCCGAAAATTAAGACGCGCGATACAAAACAAGCGTCGGGGATAACTTAACGAGAAAATTTTGATTCCCTATGACAACGCTCGTCCACACACAGCCAATCGTACTCAAATGCTCTTGCATGATTTTGGATAGGAAATTTTCAGTCATCCGCCATACAGCCCGGATTTGGCCCCGAGCGATTACCATCTGTTCCCAAAGATGAAGACGTGACTCGGTACGCAACGCTTTGACACTGACTCTCAACTCCATGCTGGTGTAAACCAGTGGTTGAACTCGCAGGCGGCAGATTTCTACAAAGAGGGCATTGAAAATCTTGTAAACCGATATGATAAATGCCTTAATTTATATGGCGATTACGTCGATAAATAGCCTAAGAGTTTACCTTCAAAATGTATATAATAAAAATTAGATTTTTCATTTTGTTTATTTTTTATTTCAAAACGTCCGTCACTTTGTGGATTGCCCTCGTATGTCTAAAACTAATCTTGTTCAAACCACTAATGAAATAGTTATATTTAAATTGATCATTATTAATAATGGTCCATTTAAATATAACTATTTGATTAGTGGTTTCAACAAAATTATTTTTAGACATAGTTTAGTCTGAGTGTTGTATAAGCAAGCAAATGTATTGTTGGGATATTTTTGTATACATTTGTTCATTATTGTTAATGTGGCAATGGATTTATGTAAAAGCAGCATTGCGGATATCCACATTTCTGCTCCCCACTCTTGTGCCCCAAAGTATTTCGGGATTATGAGCCGCCCTTTCGGTATTATGTAAACATCTCTGGGCATCACGTGAAATCCTATTTAAAAAACATCCGTCTCGCGTTCCGGGGTGGGACGAGGGGGGCGAAATCCCCCCCGGGCTGCTTCTGGATATTACGAGTGGAAAGAAGTGGAAGAAGACGTCTGTTGCGATAATCCTGGCGCGCGCGTAACGCGAAGGGGGCACAATTGCCAGACACGTCCGCGTGAAATACGGTCAGAAACGTCTGGCGAATTTCGCAGATTGCCACCCTTTGCCGTCCGTGAAGAGAAATGCGAATATGTTGCGCCTAACATATATTATATTGCACGGCGCGCCGAGGGGGGGAAAACACGGCGATTTTCCGCTCGGCGACTTTAAATTGTGCTATTATTTATATAACTTTCTTGTCATAACGTTAAATCTGATTTGTAAGTTATGTCGTTTCCCTAGTTTCTTTATGAAAACATGAAATATCCAAAATAATTCAGTTCCCAGACACAAAACGACTCAAATACTTTTAAACAAGTTAAATAAACCTTTAAAAATGCGCAGCTAGTTGTAAGATCATTAGTTATTGATAATGGGTGCTTAGCACTCGAAATTTTCATCTAAGGAAAATAATAGTGAAGTAAGGAACTAAAAGTGTTTTTATTGTCTTTAATAATGCCTTTATTAACGTAAGTATGATTTTCTTAAATAGCTAATCATATAATTGTGCAATTCTCTGTATGGTAGATTCATTCCTACTGAGTAGCGACATCTATGGGTCCGACGGTGAACTAACAATTACAGAATTCGCTAAGTAAAGAAAGAATTATAGGGATCTAATACAATGTATACAGAGAGTTATTGTTGAAGGTATACATATCGAGAAGTAGTTGTTTCAATGAATATTTGAAGACTTGTCTCAATAAGACAAACATTTTGCAGAAAGTCGATATTAATTTTAATTCGTTTTTATATTTTGTAATTACTGAGGATATTTACAGTATATCCTCTGTAATTGTGATATGTATCCTCAAATATTACTTGTTTTTCTAAGAGGTTAAATTACAGCTTGAAACGAATGTTTTCCACTCCCAGGCTAAGCATGAAGTAAAATTTCGAGTTTAGAAAAGCCCCGTGAAAATTTGTCGAGGGTCGCGCAGCGACCCGAGACAAATTTTCTGGGCTTTTCTAAACTCGAAATTTTACTTCATGCGCCACGCGTATAAAACACTGATTTCAAGTGAAGTTCTAAATATACTGCTCAAGTATGATCCTCTGGATTAATTTGCTTTCCTAATTCATTCTTTTATAAACTCGAAATTTTAATAAATGCAATAATAACGTTAGATCAAACTTAAGCAGTATATTTTAAACTTCACTGTAAATCAGTGTTTTATACGCGTGGCGCATGAAGTAAAATTTCGAGTTTAGAAAAGCCCCGTGAAAATTTGTCTCGGGTCGCTGCGCGACCCGAGGCAAATTTTCTACGAGGGGCTTTTCTAAACTCGAAATTTTACTTCATGCTTAGTCTGGGAGTGGACAACACTGGCTCTTAGAAGTTTCAAATTAAGGGATTGCTAAGTTTATTACCATTTTACAAAGGCTACAGCTCGAAGGACCAATCATGGTCTTCGGAGACCGAAGGACTACAGGGAATCGAAGTTTTTTTACAAGAAAACAACGAATATCTGAAGGTTTACAGCATGGATAGAAAAGAAAATATCCAATTTTGAAAAAATATCGAAGTTGGGTTGGTTTTCAGTGCATTTTTAACTTTACTTTAAATCAGTGTTTTATACGCGTGGCGCATGCAGTAAAATGTCGAGTTTAGAAAAGCCCCGTGAAAATTTGTCTCGGGTCCTCGACAAATTTTCTACACGGGGCTTTTCTAAACTCGAAATTTTACTTCATGCTTAGTCTGGGAGTGGACAACACTGGTTCTTAGTAGTTTCAAATTAAAGGATCACTCTAGATTGCTAAGTTTATTACCATTTTACAAAGGCTACAGATCGAAGGACCAATCATGGTCTTCGGAGGCCAAAGGACTACAAGGAATCGAAGTTTGTTTACAAGAAAACAACGAATATCTGAAGGTTTACAGCATGGATAGGAAAGAAAATATCAAATTTTTAAAAAATATCGAAGTTAGGTTGGTTTTAAATGCATTATTAAATTTACTTTAAATCAGTGTTTTATACGCGTGGCGCATGAAGTAAAATTTCGAGTTTAGAAAAGCCCCGCGAAAATTTGTCTCGGGTCGCTGCGCGACCCTCGACAAATTTTCTACGCGGGGCTTTTCTAAACTCGAAATTTTACTTCATGCTTAGTCTGGGAGTGGAAAACATTCGTTTCAAGCTTCAATTTGAACTCTTAAAAAAAAACAAGTAATATTTTAGGATATATATCACAATTACAGAGGATATACTGTATCTGGGAGTGGAAACACTCGTTTATAGCTTAAAGTAACCGAACATAACAGAATTTAAATCATCGCTTCTTTATCTAGTAAAGAAATTGTTAATTTATTTATTCATTGTTGTGATGTTGTAAATCAAGTCGGTTAACTTTTTAAATAATAAACCGCAACATTCAATTCAGCTTTATTAAATAAACCAAGGGCTCATAAAGTAAATACAACGAACGCGAAAAGGGAATCCCCAATTGAGGCCGATGTTTAAATATTTACGTTGTTGTTGCCGGCTCGTTTCTTATTTTTGCGGCACGTTAGAGTCGAAGGGAAATATTTATTAAGGCCCGCGGGCGTAAAGATTTAAAGGCCAGAGATAATTTTACGGCGCCTTTGTATATTTTATGATGATGGGGTCACTCTTTACTTCACATAATGTTCGGAGAGTTATACGTCTGCGGGGGGGTCCGGAGTAAATTTGATTTTTTTTTTCTCTGTGAGCGCGGGGAATTGGAATCGATAAATTTCGACGTGACCCTTTTCGACAAGATTTTCTCGTGAATTAAAGATTGGGGGTAGGAGTTTCATTTGTCGCTTTATTTTATTATGATACCTTTAGATTTCTATTCAAATATTACTTGTTTTTTTTTTAGAGTTCAAATTGAAGCTTGAAACGAATGTTTTCCACTCCCAGACTAAGCATGAAGTAAAATTTCGAGTTTAGAAAAGCCCCGTGAAAATTTGTCGAGGGTCGCGCAGCGACCCGAGACAAATTTTCTGGGCTTTTCTAAACTCGAAATTTTATTTCATGCGTCACGCGTATAAAACACTGATTATAATGGGAATATTAGAATTAATAATAACAATCCATCAACTTACTGTCAACCAGTTGATGAGATATTAGGACTAGACGTGCTCAATTGAAACCAATATTTAATTAACTATGGCTTTAAAACAGTGGTGGGGAAACTTTTTTTAAGACGGGCCATTTGTAATAACCAGACAATCGTAGCGGGCCAAAGAATAATGCTTAATCGTAGGTAGGGAGTTTTTATGCGGGTCGTCACATTACGAAGTAAGAACGCGTTCAACATTCTCACGACGGCACTCTTAAACGGGCCGGATTAAACCTTTCCGCGGGCCGGACTTGGCCCGCGGGCCGTAGTTTCCCCATCACTGCTTTAAAACAATTCGAATAATTCAATTGACGGTGAATAATGTTAGTACTGTTTCTAGGTTACACAATTATAATTTTCTGAAGTTTTATTTAATTCTGACTTCTGAAATATTCTGTATAGTTAAGGCTGTTAGTTATTGAAACTCCATTTTAATAAAACACTTAATTTAATAAAGAAAACACTTGGTCAAATTTCACTAATATTTTGGTTTTTTATTCCAACTAGTTTCGACTTTGAGTCATTGTCAAGGACCCACTCCTTGAGAATGACTCAAAGTCGAAACTAGTTGGAATAAAAAACCAAAATATTAGTGAAATTTAACCAAGTGTTTTCTTTATTAAATCATAGTTAAATATGTATCACCACGTGAAAGATGAGAAACTTGTCCAAAGATAAAACACTTAATTTGTTTAGGTTTTAAAATTATATTTATTTTGTACTGCAACAATTATTTTACCACATTGTGGCTTCATCAGGTAGATAAATGGTAAATAGTCGATTTTGAAATTTTCTTTTTTTCTTGAAAATCCGTCCAAGTTTGATTAGCGTGCGATCCAATTTTTATGCGCTGAGGGTTTTGTCATTTTTTCGACTATGAAGGACCCTTGTTGATAGAGTCTAGGAAACCTGGAATAAATGTCAATGCAAATCTACACAATGAAACTTTGAACAAAGTGCATCAAAGAATAAAACGGAAACTTCCGAGAAAAACGTCCGCGTAATGTAATATTTGTAAACGATAATTCTAGGTCTCGTGTTGCTTATATCGTAGAAGATAATCTTGAATGAAAGACAATTAAGGTTTAAGAATATCCGCCCTATTTTCGGGATCTGAAGCTTTGCGTTTTCAATTATTTTCAGACCGATGAAAAAAGCGTTAAAATGCTGGATTTTTGAGTCTGGCGTAAAAATACAGATAACTGTGGAAGACTTTTTCAATCAGCAGCCACAAAAAATTAACGAGCAAGGTATACGTCGGTTAACTCCGGCATGTTCGAGAATCCACAAAGTCCTGGCTGAATTTTTGAGTCTGGCGCAAAAATACATAACTGTGGAAGCCTTTTTCAATCAGCAGCCACAAAAAATTATCGAGCAAGATATACGTCGGTTAACTCCGGCATGTTCGAGAGTACACAAAGTCCTGGCAAAGGATGGAAGTGCTGCAAAAGAGGTAGGTTTCATCAAAAAATCTGACGCGACCTATACTGAAACAAAGAAGGAAAGTCTCAAGGAATTACTAAAAGTCCACTTTCCAGCCTTAGCAATCCTGTCAGAGGAGGTCATACGCGACAATCTCGGTCAAAGGCGAGTAAAGCTAGATCGAAATGACTGGAGGTTAGCCACAGAGATTACAAAACCAAGCAGAATCAAATGGGCCATAAGCAGGTTCCAACCTTATAAGTCCGCTGGGATGGATGGGATTTATCCTATCCTGCTACAGAAGGGCATAGAGGAGCTGGTGCCGCATCTGTTAAAGATCTTCAAAGCCTGTCTGGCCTGTCTGGCATGTCTTCAAACTCTGTCTGAACACGTACTAAGGGCGTGGCAAAGTGTAAGGGTAATATACTTGCCTAAGGTAGGTAGAATAGCAGATCTAACACCAAAGTCTTACAGACCCATCAGGATGATGGGTCTGTAAGTGACCCGGTGTTAGATCTGCTATTCTACCTCCATTGTTTTTAGTAAGAATGAAGAGAGGCTCTCTTCATTCCTACTAAAAACAATGGAGAGACAGGTCGACAGATATCTATGAGACGAGATACTAGCGAAAGATCCCCTCAGTAATCGTCAGTACGCTTACCAGCCAGGAAAGTCTATGGACTCGGCGCAGGAGGACCTAAATAAGCTCATCACGAAGTCAGGGGAGGACAAAAAGATAGCTATGGTCACATTCCTAGATATAGAAGGGGCGTTCAACAATGTCACAACCAACTCGCATATAGAGGCACAAGCAAGAAAAGGCGCCCCGCTAAGCCTCTACCAATGGATAAGGGCTAGCCTTGAGAAAAGGACAACTACATCCACTCTAGTGCACACCATTGAAGCCAGAGCCGGCGGAAACTGCCCGCAGGGAGGGGTTCTATCTCCACTGCTATGGGCAACTCTAGTGGACGAATTACTAATGAAACTGTCCGAAGAAGGAATTCACTGCCTAGGGTATGCGGATGACTTGGCCATAGTCATCAGAGGTCGGTTCGCAGGAGTTATCTCACAACGAGCACAAAGGGCCCTAAACATAGTAGACAATTAGTTTTGAAGGGAACGACTGACGGTCAATCCCGAAATAAATAGATTGTCGTGTTTACAAAAAGAAGGGTGCTTCACATTAGAGAAATAGCAAGGAAAGACAACAAAAGTCGATCAGTAGCTATTTTCTCGGACAGCCAAGCGCTACTAAGGGCACTAAGCGCCACACAGGTCGATTCCAGGCTGGTATGAGACTGTGTACGCGCTCTCAACGAAATGGGCGGTCGCAAAAAAGTGATAATGATATGGGTCCCAGGATACAAGGGTCATCAAGGGAATGATAAAGCAGACAAACTGGCCAAAACAAGGGTCGCCAAGCGCATTCATTGGCTCGGAACCCTCTTGCGGTTTCGCAAAATGCATAGTCAGAAAATCTATAAAAAAAAAAATGGACGGTGACACAAACTTAAACTTGGTGGACGAACACACCAGGACAGAGGCAGGCGAAACAGTTCATCAAAAACCAATCGCCGGCTTTCACGGCCGATCTTCTTAACGAAGAGAGAAAAACGGTTAGAGTTATAGTGCTTCCACTGACAGGACACTGTATGCTCAGCAAACACATGAGCAGAATAGGTTTGGCAGAGGATACAATATAATAATAATAATAATAATAATAGGTATTTATTGCCCAACAGGAAATTTCCCAATTACAAGACAATATGTCAGACAATATGTAGATTCTGCCAGGAAGAAGAGGAGGATCCTCTACACATCCTGTGCCAATGTGAGGCCCTAGCAAGGATTAGATACCTAAAGCTGGGCAACACTAAACCAAGCGCAGAGAGCTACACCCAAGGCTTACTGTCAGTGTTAATAGAGCTAATCAAAGAGGCGAAGCTCGAGCACGTCGTCTAGAATAACAGGGATCCACAATACATCATGGAGTCCATGGAAATTAATAATAGAAAATACACGGGACATCTTATCAATGACCAAACAGACTTAACAAATTCGCCCCTCCTAAATATTAATTTTTTGAAAAAACCCACCCCTCATAAACATTGTTTCGCCACAGAGTGGCGAAACAATTGTAGCGAATGCACAGTATATATTTGAAAGTGTTTAAATTGTTTTATTTATATAAAAGTGCACGATAGATCTGCAAAGGTGGCTGTGGTACAGGCCAATGAGGCCACCCCTACGAATATCTATCTATCTATCTATACGTCGGTTAGTAAAACAATTGAGTAGTTGTCTTCTTAATTATAACGGTAAATATTTGTAATTAAATTGTTGAATATTTTTGTTTACAACACATAGATGGGCTTCAAATAAACGTGCCTAGTAAAAATATAGCACATATTTGTTATATGATAACATAAAAATAATACAAAAAGATATAAAGGGAAATGTATCGTCTTTCAAATTGGAAAATTCAATTTTCCTTTATGATAAAAAATATTTTTATTATTTAATTCAATTCAATTTACTTATTTATCAAGTTATTTTCATAAATAATAAATGTTTTCTTTATGAAAATAAATTGATAAATAATTAAATTGAACTGAATTTAATAATAACAATATGATTGTTTTTATAATAACCTTCAGTTCATTCGATAAAATATAAAAAAAAAAAATACAGAAAGGGATATCTTGACTCTTTCCAATTCTGATGTGTGCGATTGTTTCTGGCCAAGGTAAATCCATGAGGGAATATTAGAAATTACTTTTCTGAAAATAACCGACAACCCACAGGCATTATGATCGTATTAAGATAGGACTTTATTGCGGAACGGAACCCACGAAGATTTAATAATAAAAAAACGCCGAAGGGACCGAAATCGAACGGTCTTCTTAAACGGTTTTGCGATCGGCCTTTTGCTTACCAATCCAACTCGCATTTTCCTTTATTGCCCCCCTCATTTACCTTATTTATAAACAGTTATGATCATATTTTTTTTATATGTATACAAAAATTGCTTGATTGGAGTATTTTACTCGTTAAGCAATTGCAATGATTATCAAATTCGTATTCATTAGGGTGGTCTATAAAACACAAAAGATTGATGATTTTATGTCTCAAGAGTTAATTTGCTTAAAATTGTTGAAAATAATACCTATAATTAAATAATTAAGCATAATTACAAGTAAACTTTACAAGGTCTATCCGCAACTTACAAATATTATTTTTTTTTTAAATAGTACAATATTCTTTATTTACAAATATTTACAAACATTCATTACAATAATACTATATTTATAATAAATGGTATTGTAAAATTTTAAATTTTTCTTTTTTTCCTTCCCTACTTCTTCGCCGCGGGATCGTTGGGTGATTGTTCCCATCTCGGGCTACTGGTATCGAGGGATATATGTTTTGTACATTTTCTGCTCCGATATATTTACTTAATTTATTTTGTTGTTTAGTATTAGGTTCTTAATTTTTAATTTATATGTTGGATAATTTAGTTCTTTTATGTTTTTGTCAAGTTTATTAAATTGTTTTATAGTTTCTGACATCAGTGTTATTGATGTGTAATTAGATGTGAATTTTTGTGTTCTTATGTCTGATTTTCTTTTCGTTTGGTATTGGTGAATTTGTTTGTTTAGTTTTATATCCATATTTGTTTTTATTTGATTGTTTTTGATTTTATAAAGTAACAATAAATTACTTGATTTTATCATGTTGGATATATTTAATTCTTGTGTTTGTTTATATAGTTGTTCCGTGTTAGTTCTTCTGTCCAATTTATAAATTATTTTTAGTATTTTATTTTGTTGTATTTGTAGTTTATTCAAATTTTTCTTCGTTGTGTCACCCCATATATTGTTCAGATACGTATTTTTTGAAGTAAACATTGAATTATATATTTGTTTTCTACAGTTTTCTGGGATGTAGTTTCTTATCTTTGATAATCCATATATCGTTTTCGTGTTTGTACTAATTAAATGTTTTATGTGTTTTAAAAATCAAAAGAACTAAAGTCACAAGACGCTCTTGTGATGTTTTATTCTTTTGATTTTTAAAATAATATTTGTAAGTTGCGGATACCTTGTAAAGTTTACTTGTAATTATGCTTAATTATTTAATAATCGTTTCCGTTCTGCGGTTGTGACTTGTGCAATGAAATGCTAAACAATTCTCTTTTTTGTTTCACGAATACATATAATTTTAAAACAAGATAAATTCAAATTCAAAACTATTTGAATTCGAGAAAATAAGACTACGCTTCTTATAGTTTGCACACTTTAAATATTTTTATTCATCTTATTTCTTACAAACTCACTTTACTTAACTTATTATTTTATGTATTAATTGTTTTATTATTATTACATAAAATAATAAGTTAAGTAAGGTGAGTTTGTAAGAAATAAGATGAATAAAAATATTTAAACTGTGAAAACTATGAATAAACCTAAATTGCTATGACCAAGAGATTATTGGTTGTAAACTCACACTAGTAGTCGACTTAAATTGTTCAATAATATGAATATGTCAATATCATAATTAGAACGGTGTTAAAGCCGTATGATTAAGTTTATTAATAAAGCTGTAGCTTTTTACAGGGTGTCTCTATTAAATATTACTATTCACCAAATAAGATTCACTATATCCCAAATTCCATTCAGCTTGTCAAATAAATGCCACCAGACGAAATGAGTTTCACTATATACGAAATACTTTTCGCTTTAATATTTTTGCTTAACATTTTTGCAGTAATAATAAATTTGTTCTGGAAATATTTTATTTGTATTTATACATACAGGGAGTTTTTCTCTTAAATATACGTATTCCAAATTCAGCCTGTTTTCTGTTAATCTTTAGATTTTAATGTTTTTTTTAATTCAATTTAAAGCTTTAAACGAGTGTTTTTCACTCCCAGACTAAGCATGAAGTAAAATTTCGAGTTTAGAAAAGCCCCGTGAAAATTTGTCGAGGGTCGCTGCGCGCTCCAAGACAAATTATCACGGGGCTTTTCTAAACTCGAAATTTTACTTCATGCTTAGTCTGGGAGTGGAAAACACTTGTTTAAAGCTTCAAATTAAATTAAAAAGAAAAACAGGGAATATCCGCAAATGTTGTATCAATTCCATAGTATGTCATAATTTTTATAAAATCACATTACTTTTTAAAATTATTTTAGCTGTAAATTTTCTAACATTTGTTGATTTTTAAAACAGTTCAATTAGAAACTCTTAACGAGTGTTTTCCACTCCCAGACTAAGTATACAGTAAAATTTCAAGTTTAGAAAAGCCCCGTGAAAATTTGTCTCGGGTCGCTGCGCGACCCTCGACAAATTTTCTGGGCTTTTCTAAACTCAAAATTTTACTTCATGCGCCACGCGTATAAAACACTAAAATATTTTCAAATTTATTTATTTTTTAACTTCACTTGAAAAATGTGTTTTATGCGCGTGGCGCATGAAGTAAAATTTCGAGTTTAGAAAAGCCCAGAAAATTTGTCTCGGGTCGCTGCGCGACCCTCGACAAATTTTCACGGGGCTTTTCTAAACTCGAAATTTTACTTCATGCTTAGTCCGGGAGTGGAAAACACTTGTTTAAAGCTTTAAATTAAATTTAAAAAAAACGGAATATCCGCAATTTGTGTATCAATTCCATAGTGTCATTATTTTTATAAAATCACATTACTTTTTCTTAATTATTTTAGCTGTAAATTTTCTAACATTCGTTGATTTTTAATAGAGTTCAATTAGAAGCTCTTAACGAGTGTTTTCCACTCCCAGACTAAGTATGAAGTAAAATTTCGAGTTTAGAAAAGCCCCGTGAAAATTTATCAAGGGTCGCGCAGCGACCCGAGACAAATTTTCTAGGCTTTTCTAAACTCGAAATTTTACTCGATGCGCCACGCGTATAAAACACTAAATTATTGTAAAATTTATGTATTTTTTAACTTCACATGAAATCTGTGTTTCATACGCGTGGCGCATGAAGTTAAATTTCGAGTTTAGAAAAGCCCAGAAAATTTGTCTCGGGTCGCTGTGCGACCCTCGACAAATTTTCACAGGGCTTTTCTAAACTCGAAATTTTACTTCATGCTTTGCCTGGGAGTGGAAAACACTCGTTTAAACAAAAAAATATAGAGCGAGTGTTTCTGTAGAGTAAACGTATTCCAAATTCAGCTTATTTGTTGTAAATCTTTAGCTATTGGTTGTTTTTTTTATTATTTAATTTGAACCTTTAAACAAGTGTTTTCCACTCCCAGACTAAGCATGAAGTAAAATTTCGAGTTTAGAAAAACCCCGTGAAAATTTGTCGAGGGTCGCGCAGCGACCCGAGACAAATTTTCTGGGCTTTTCTAAACTCGAAATTTTACTTCATGCGCCACGCGTATATAACACTAATTCCTAGTGAGGTTCAAATATACATAAGCTTTACAATATTCTAGTGTTTTAAACGGGTAGCGCATGAAGTAAAATTTCGAGTTTAGAAAAGCCCAGAAAATTTGTCTCGGGTCGCTGCGCGACCCTCGACAAATTTTCACGGGGCTTTTCTAAACTCGAAATTTTACTTCATGCTTAGTCTGGGAGTGGAAAACACTCGTTTAAACCTCCGAATTGAACCCTTTTAAAAAGCAACAAATGTCGGAAAATTTACAGCTTTTGCATATGTTTTCCTAAAAGAAAAATTCACTGTATGAAACAATACTTACGCCAGCATCCATTCTCCGGATAAGGAGTCCTCTTAGTTTCTTGCTAAGATGGATTTTTTCACGAACTGCAGCCATTTTGCTGACAAGTGAAATGTAATTGACAATCTGTGATAGGTGTTGACATACAAAGAAATGTAGGGAAATGTATTTGATAAATTGGAAATATATTTGGGATAGTCGATATATAGTAAAATACAATTGTAGAACTCTGTAATATTTGTAATAATTATTGTTTACTTTAGTTTTGTTTATGCTAACAGCCCACTATTGAATCTGAATAGTCTGTTTTCTTTATTAAAAAAATAATATACTCTACGTGAAATTTCCTTTTGATAAAAATATAACATCACTGCCGACGATGAGTTCCAACTCATAAAAGAATTTACATGTACAGAGAGGAGTGAGTTCATGCAGGCGTGCATTAATGCCCTGCTCATAAATTACACATTTATTACATCGTAAATATAGTGCATGCTTGAGAGTCCGTTTTTGCCATCTTTTAATATCCAGGCCCTTTAAATAAATGAGGAGCGCGCGTGTAACGCGCATACCGGATCGCAATAATAAAAATGCGAATATTTCAATAGTAATCAAAGCCGACGTAATGAACGTTTGGAGCAATAAACATCTGAAGTTTGAATGGAAAAACTGACTGAAGGGTCTATTATGCGAAAGGGGAATTGATCCACGTTTGCTACTTAAACTCGTAGGCAGGTTGATTTTCATAGATGTTTTTTGATTAATTAATTGTAACGTTCGCGTTTTCCACTCTCCGTTTTTTAAGAATATAAAATAACGTATTAAGATAATAGATAAATATAATCAAATCAAATAAAAATCAAAAACCATAAATTAACATAGGCAACCTAATTATTACCAAAATGTAAACAACATAAATTTTTAATTGAATTGTTTATTTAATTTCTCACTTTCCACCACAATTGCTTAAATAGAATCTTGATGGTTGCGTAACTTTAAACATACAAATTTAACTGGTTGAGGGCGTTGCATTTAGGAGAAATCCGTTCGCAGGATTATGGATAAAGGGGTGACGAATTTTCAAATAAATATAACCTCAAAGTGAATTGTTGTTTTAGTAAAATGGTGTTTTTGTTGTTCCTGGCAATTATGATTAATTCCGGAAAATGCTGGATAGGAAATATTTCACATAGCTCCACTAGATTGTTGTGTAGATGTCACTGTTTTACTTAACTGTCATTTACTATTTGTTAGGGAGCATTCACACTTATCGAACTTCGTCGGGCAGATTTGCGTTTGTTGATTTTTAGTCCGACTGTATCATTCTTTACATTTATAAATCATGTAGTGGGGTTTGACTTGCTGTGCTTCTGTTTCGAAACTGGTCAGAATTATTTCTCATCGTGACTAATTTATCGAACGAAAACGAGGTCGTGTAGGTACGTCATAATTTGCTACAGTCCGAAATTGCCAATTTCGTTTAATTCGAATAGGGGACGTTGGATTTTTTTAATCTCTGGATTAATTGACTTGGTGTCTGAAGCTTGATCTGTGCGGAGCTGTGTGCTCAGAGAGTAAAAAAAAGCAACGACACGTGCTGTGTGCGGAGTAACGAAAATCTTGGATTATCTTAGTGATCCGTCCACCAAAATGTATATTAAGAATATATTTAAAAGAGGCCGAACTACATCTAAAGGCCTCGTTGATTAGGTAAAAGGGTGCAATACAAATATTGTGATCCTGCTAAATTTATAATCGTGCAGTTCTGGGATTTGGTTCTTTTTCGAGAGAGAGAAGATGCTGTTCGATATTTTGACTGCTGACGGTGGTGGCTGTTTTATTGCTGATCGGGAGGCGTCTTAGACATTCTTGGACGAGGAGCAAGCGAGACAGGGGGAGATCGCCAACGGGAAAAATAGAATTACAGATAAGTGAAACCAAAATGCCGTTGAAAATTTATATTCTTTTAAATAAATTTTGAGTTTTTTGTTCTGCCAAGTAATTAAAACTGTCGATATAAATATCGCCTATTAAATGATACATTCGTGGCGGTTTTATTTGATTAATAAATTTTTCTATTTGTGCACTTGTAAATAAAACACTTTTTACTTTGTTTAACCACTGAATCTTACATTTAATTGTGTGACTAGTTTCGACCATCTAGTAGTCATTCTCAAACTAAAGCAAATACAAATTACACGTTGCAAACTATTTATACGGCTTCGAAAAGAGGGGTGTACATTAGGTCAACCTGGTCATTAAGAAGGGAAATTCCGAGATTAATTCGAATTAATCACAAGGCCCGAATTAATCTCGGAATTTCCCTTCTTAATGACCAGGTTGACCTAATGTACACCCCTCTTTTCAGATTTTCGTACTCCTAGTGCTTCCAGTAAATCCATTTTACGACCTTTTTCGGCAAAATGGATTACTGAAAGTACATCCTCGCCAAAAGTGTGATTCTCTTCTAAAAGATGGTTAGCATAGGTAGAACTATTATGTTTTAATCTAAAGGCTCGCTCGTGTTCTTTCAATCTTATTTCGATTCTACGACCAGATAGCCCAATGTACACAGCTTTACAATTTTCGCAGTTCAATTTATAAATGCCTGATCTAACTAGGGGATTAAGTTTTGTTTTTGGGTTGAAAATTATATTATTAAGTTTATGGGGCGTTGTGAAATTAAAAACATCCTTAAAAAATGTAATATTAAAAACGCCCCATAAACTTAATAATATAAAAATCGGAAAAACCGTCAAAAAAACGCTATCCTAGTGGTAGGAGGTATTACCACTAGGATAGCGTTTTCTTGACGGTTTTTCCGATTTTTTTTTTTTTTTAGGTAAATTTAATACATGCGATCTTGCGGTTTCTTGCAACTTGTTTCTAGATTCATGAACTATAAAAATGAATTTTAATTCTTTTCAATCGTCCGGCCTGACCTCTAAATCTGGCCTCAAATAAATCCGTGTCCGCCGTGTTTTCCCTCATGGCCGGAAAGATTTTTTCCATTCTGTGATTTGAAACGTAAAATGAAGTAAAAAAATAAATTTTAAGTTCGTTTATTGATTGCTGTCCAAATTCAGTGTTTTCTTTTTATTGATTGTAATTTTATTGTTTAACCCATTTCAAAATATTAACTGATCAAAACAATCATATGCGATGTAATTAAATCTTGTCAATCACGCTGATTTTCCAATTAAAGCAGATTTATTCGTCAAAAACAAACAAATTTACGTACGACACATAAAATTCTCCAGTGCGTGGATAATTATAAAACCGTCCGACGTCTACACGCGTAAAAATAATTAACGCGAAACGAGACAGCCGTAAGTGCTTTGATAAATTTAAAAGCGCCCCGCTTGTCAAAAATATTAATAGAAGCCATCAATGCCCGGCACCAGAAACGAGCGAAAGCCCGATTATTTCAACGGCCCGGCATTTTTCAGGAATTTCAGCACCTGCAACCGCGGCGCGCTTAATCCCGGTTCAGACAACCGGGGGTGTGTTGCAATTACACGTCCCTTTGTGCATTTCTGTAATTTATAATACGAGCAGATGTTCAAAAGCGCGGGACGTTTTGAGGAATTCCGGTTTATATTTAGATGGAGAAATGCGCGTTTCTTGTTTGAAAAGTAAATATAATCCTCGCTTGTTGTCTAGTTATTTATTTCTCTCAGTTAAATATGGATTCTGAACGGGTTCTATTTATTAGTTTGCTTTGTTAGTATTACACTTTTTTGTTTTTGAGTGTTGATTGCTTCAGTTTTAGTAATTCTAAATTAAACATTTACTCGCTAAATTTAAGACTATGAGTATTATGGTATTAAAGTTTCTTCAAAATTATAATAATAATAATAATAATAATAATAATTTATTTCTCAGCAGAATAAATTCTATTAACAGAGAAAAATATTTTTTTTTTAAATATACTATTATTCTTAATTCGATAGAATGTTAGATATATCTTCTTATGAATAGTTCTAGATTCTGAAAATTTTTAAAGTTATATTCGGCCCAGTTGCATCAAAAACGTTGAACTTGTTAGCCTGAACTTAATTTCAACGTTTTTGATGCAACTGGGCCGAATATATCTTTAAAAATTTTTAGAATCTAGAGCTATTCATAAAAAGATATATCTATCATTCTATAGAATTAAGAATAATTTTGAAGAAACTCTAGTTCAAGTTAACAAGATAAATTCAAATTTAAAACTATTTGAATTCCAGAAAATAAGTTTAAGCTTCTTATAGTTTGCACACTTTAAACATAATATACAGAGAGTTTTATATAACACCGAACATGTTCATCCAATACAATTAGACACGTTTATTTTTTAAGTTATATGTAAATTGGGTTGCCTATATGACCATTAAAAATTGTAGCCAATCAATCGCAATTAATGGCTCAACATATACACACAGGGAGTTTTTCTTTCAAGTTTACATGTCCCAATTACACCGCATGTGTCGGAAATCTTTAGATACTCGTTGTTAAAAAATATTAATTTGAAACTTGAAATGAGTGTCTTCCACTCCCAGACTAAGCATGAAGTAAAATTTCGAGTTTAGAAAAGCCTGAAAATTTGGTTTGGTCGCGTAGCGCGAAGCGCGGAGCGGCCAAACCAAATTTTCAGGCTTTTCTAAACTCGAAATTTTACTTCATGCGCCACCGGTACAAAACACTGACTTATTACGAAGTTCAAAACACACCGCTAAACTTTAAATTGCATCAGTGTTTTGTACCGGTGGCGCATGAAGTAAAATTTCGAGTTTAGAAAAGCCTGAAAATTTGGATTGGCCGCTCCGCGCTTCGCGCTACGCGACCAAACCAAATTTTCAGGCTTTTCTAAACTCGAAATTTTACTTCATGCTTAGTCTGGGAGTGGAAGACACTCATTTCAAGTTTCAAATTGATATATATTTTTTCAGGCTTTTCTAAACTCGAAATTTTACTTCATGCTTAGTCTGGGAGTGGAAAACACTCGTTTAAAGCTTCAAATTAAACTCTTTTAATAAACCTAGCATCGGCAAATGTGAAAGGTATGCTTATGTATATTTAATAGAAAAATTCTCGCTAAGAAAATGTTCGGTGTTACATAAAACTTTCTTCACACTTTATTTTCTAATGGTTAGATATATATTTCATTTGTTATTGAAAGTAAGTGCTTAGCACTTGAAATATATATCTAACCGTTAGAAAATAAAGTGTAAAGAAAGGATACAACAGTGTTAACTATTTATGATTATACTCTTCACGAAACTCAAAAACAAATATCGATTACACAAAACTCTCTTTCTAAAATTAAGAATAAACTATTCGTGAAATGCAAACAATGTCTAAATTAATAAGACAACTTAAGACAATAAATATCCATTGAATCAACTACTTTCCATGCAAATACACCTTTTGCTATTGGATTATACAATGAAATATTTAAAATCTTATTTAATTTATTTGTTACAACGTAGTATATGTAAGTATAAGTAACGTTTAGGTAAAATTCTCTTCAAAACAACTAACAAATACACATTTAAAATGAAAGGAGAGATAACAAAAAATTAGAAGTGGATTAAAACTAATATCTTAGGCCATATATTCCATTCGTATTGTTGTAATGTCACTTTGAACTCGAGTTCAGAGTTGAACCAGTTCAACGTGATTGGTGCAACTGGCCTTTAATATATATCTTTAAAATTTTTTACAATCTAGAACTTTTCATAAAAAGAAATATCTAACATTCTATAGAATTAAGAACAATTCTAAGAAAACTTTAATACCATAATACTCATAGTATTAAATTTAGCGAGCAAATGTTTAATTTAGAATGGCTAAAACTGAAGCAATCGACACTCAAAAACAAAAATACTCCCTCGCGATCTTAACTACAAACATGTATACTTCATTAATATTAAAACTAAGTTCAAGCGCACAGATATGGACAACTTTCGCAGTTGAAGCGTACTAATGGTTTTAAGAGCGCGAAGGGCAGGAAATTAATTGTTTTTAGTCCTGGTTCGTGACTAATGTGGAAAAGTTCATTTAGATTGCAGTTATATGGCTAATGCGCCGATAATAAACTTGCTACCATTTAAACTGTTGTTATCTAACATTAAACTTAACTGTCCACTTTACCGTACGTATTTTAATTAGAACTGTGAACGTGAATTATACGCTAACTTGGATGCTTATTTTATAGTTAATAGGGCTTTAGAAAAAGGAAAACGTGATTCTTTTAAGATGTACTGGAGAAACTCAAGGGGGATAAAATATATAAGTTTAATTTTCGGGGTGAATTGTTTTAGTTTTCCTGAATATTCCAGTTGCGTGTTTTACAACCGTTAATGATTTAATTACAAGTTGTTAAACTTAATGTTGCGATTTTTATTTTTACTTTTGCTACTACTTTTTGAGTTCACCTTCAAAGGACCAATTTGTTTTTCGTAGAAGTTACAAATAATGAGTTACTGCTTAATATTTTATAAATGTTTATATATTGACCAAACACCAAATATATACAAACAATATATTTGTATTACAACGTCGTGTAATTAGGATCACTGCAGCGCTGGGGTATCGTGATGAGTGTAGGGATATATCTTTAATTAATATCTCACTTAACCCGTGGTGAAACATTTTTGAATATAATTCTGGATATTTAATTAAAACACTTGGTTTTTATGATAGCCTGTATTTGTATATAAATAGTTGATTAGATATTTTTTGTACATTCCTCCCCGAAGATGACCAATGGTCGAAACTAGTCGGAGAAAATATAAATTAGTGAAACAAAACCAAGTGTTTTAATTAAATATCCAGAAGTGTAGGGATATGTTTAGGGAAATGGGCATATTAACAGTTCCTTGCATTTATATATTAGAATGCCTCATTTACATCAGGAAAAATATTCATAGATATACGAGTCATATTTTAAATCATGATCATGACACTAGAACAAAAAGAAACCTATGCCAGCCACAGTTAAGGTTAACTAGATGCTAAATGAGCGTCAATTACTTCGGAATCAAATTCAATAACATCCTACCACTTGATCTACGTGTCCTACCACTGAAACCTTTTAAAACAAAAATTAAAGCAATCTTGTTGGATGGTGCCTTTTATGACTGGGATGAGTTTCTGTCCTTAAAACTGTAACCCTCTGATTTTTTTTTTAATTTTAATGTGTTTTATGTTTTTGTACTGACCTATGGAAGATCTGTGATCCTTAACATCAATAAATTATTTTATTTTATACAAAATAGTTAATAATAATAATAATAATAATAATATTTATTTATTACCCAACAGGAAAAATCCTAATTACAAGGCAATATGTACAATAATATAGTAGAATAATATGATACTTAACAAATAATAATAAACAAAATTAAGTTAAGTGAAGAATGCCGCGTCGCGTGTTTACTCTTGAACAACTTGGGTTCATCTCCCTTTCTTCTTCTGCTGCTGTTATCCTCCAAGGGGTTGATGGAAAAGCTTCGGGGGTAAGTGGTGGTAAGTGGCGGTGATAACCTTCAGCTAATTTCCTAGTTTCCCACGCTTACCACCACTTTTGCGAGGTTGTCAGACTGCACCCTTATCTGGTCCTTGTAGAATCGGGTAGCCTCCGCCTGGCTTCCAGCTGTGGAAATATTATTCGGTTTTTTGCTCCTTTGTTTGGACGCTCTTCTTCCTTTGGCCTCGAATCTTTGTGGAACCCGCTAAGCCATTTTATAACTATATTGTTAAATCGCGCACTTTTCACAACCACCACAAATGTTAGCGGGCAAATTATGCCAATGAAATCTATTTTCAGACCGAGTCCTTTCACCGACTCAGACCACTCTCAATAAAATGTAAAGTAGGGGTTTGGGTTGCGACGTGTCAGGTAAAGTCGCAACAACTTTTAAGATAAAACATGTACTTTCAGAAACAATCCTTACAAACATTATGTAAAGAATTTAATTAATCAACGCATTTTCTACAACACAAAATCATTCTGGAATTATGTAAATGAATCTAGAAAAACAGAAGGATACCCCAAGTGTATGTATTTTAATGACAAAATTAAAATCGGGTGAAAGTAGTGTAAACCTATTTGCGGAGTTTTTTTTTCAAGTGTATACACTGAGAATCAAGTAAATAGTAATTCGAACACCAATGCTTCCGATTCAGTCAATTTGAATCAATTTATTATAACTATTACCGATATTTTTAATGCGATATTCTCTTTGTCTGACTCGTGCTCTCCAGGCCCCGATGGAATACCATCTCTATTCGTAAAAAAATGTATTTACTCATTGTGTACACCATTGCATATTTTATTTAATTCTTCGCTAAAAACCTCGGTTTTCCTGCCACCTGGAAGCAAAGTTTTATACGACCAATTTATAAGAAAACGACCAATTTATAAGGAAACGAATAGAAAGAGATTGGAATGTGAGGCGGTGGAGAGAATGGTGAAGTATGAAATGAAATTATGCGGAGTAGAAGAGGAGAGATTGGTGAGAATAGTATGGGAGGCGTGCATGAAAGTAGAAGGGAGGAGGTGGAGGGAAGAGAGAAGGAGAATGTATGAAAGGGGAGGACTGGCAAAGAGGAAGGTACAGGAATGGTTGGGTAGGGGGGTGAAGGTGGCGGCGTGGATGAGAGAGAAGATGAAGGAGGTGGAAGCGCAGGAGAGACAGGGACGGATAGACAAAAGTGAATATAATAATATGTTTGGGAGATGGCAAGTATATGGGAGGGTGCCAAGATACATAAGTGAGGATGGGTGGAACAGTAATGAAAGGGTGATAATGGCGAGGGCAAGGTGTGGGTCTGGGGAGAGGGGAAGGAAGAGATGGATGGGGGAAGAATATATGAGATGTAGGTTGTGTGAATGGGGGAAGAATACGTGGAGGCACTTGGCGGAGGAGTGTGAGGGTGTGAGTGAGGAATGGGTGGGAGTGAAAGGGAATAGAAGGGTGACGGAATGGATGAGGGAGGACGGAGCTAGGGTAAAGACGCTAGAGAAAGTGGGACGGGAGAAAGAGGGCAAGATGTAATATAGTGTCGACATTGTAAATAACTGTAGGATATGCCAATAAAGGTCTTTTTTTTTTATAAGAGTGGCGACAAAGAGAATACTGCAAACTATAGAGAGGTTTCAATCCAGTCTGTAATACCATAACTGTTGGATAAAATTATTGCTGATCAAATGATGTTTTCCTGTAAGAATGTAATATCGAATGAGCAACACGGTTTCTGCTATAGGAGGTCTACGGTATCTGACTTGCTAGTATACCATGCGTACATTATTAATTCCTTTAAAAATAATTCTCAAGTTGATGCTGTGTACACTGACTTCTCCAAAGCGTTCGACCGTGTTTCTCATACTGTCTTGATAAATAAACTGGAACGTATGGGCTTTGGATCATCGATAACTAAATGGATTTGTAGCTTTCTGGATAGTAGGATACAATTTGTAAAAATTAATAACTTCACCTCCAGGGCTATTAACGTGACTTCGGGGGTTCCTCAAGGTTCTCACTGTGGCCCAATACTATTCCTGTTATTTGTTAACGATATAAATAAATACATGAAAAATTGCAACTTCCTTCTATTCGCAGATGATTTGAAGATTTTTCGTGAAATAAAAATAACTCGGATGTCACATTCTTACAAGATGACGTAAATAATATTTATGAATGGTGTAGTAATAATGATTTGTTTCTAAACCTCGGTAAGTGTTCGTCAATTTCTTTCGGTAGAGGTCAAATTTCTAAAAATATTTACTCCATCAACGGGAACGACCTACCTTCAGTCGAACACATTAAAGATCTTGGAGTAATATTTTACTGTAAACTAACCTTTTATAAGCATATTGATACTATATGTTGCAAGTCATTGCAGACACTTGCTTTCATTACACGTTTTTCTAAAGACTTTTCTGTGAATTTCAAGTATTCACAGAAAAGTCCTTAGAAAAACTTGTAATGAAAGCAAGTGTCTGCAATGACCTGCAACATATAGTATCAATATGCTATCTACTTTTTATTACGTTGGTGAGATCACAGCTGGAATATGGTTCTTGTATTTGGTCCCCGTTTTATATTAATAAAATTATTCAAAATAATCGAGTCCAAAACAAGTTCCTTCTGTCAATATCGTTTAAAAATGGGATTAGAAGGGTTGATTATAGTCGTAGTTACATGTTGTGTTCACTACATTTGATCTCATTGCATGAGAGGCGTATATATGTCGATCTGTGTGTATTGTACAAAACTATACACGGTTTGATATGTTGTAGCGAGTTATTGGGTAAGTTAAACTTTAATATCCCGTCTAAAACAAGACAAATCAAAATATTTAACGAGGATTTATATCGTACAAACTATAATAATAATAATAATTTATTGGTGCTATTACATTACAAGTATGTTCACACAGGTCAAATTAAATAGAAAGTAAAATATATATTCATAGATAAATTGTTATAATAATATATTAAGGTAATCAAAAGTTGTCATCCAAGAATTGTTCCCAGGAGTAATAGGCTTTTTTACAAAGTAATAGTTTTATATTTCTTTTGAATGCGACAATGGGTAAGCATCGGATTGCAGCAGGGAGTTTGTTGTAGAATTTGAGCGACCAGTAGTTAACACCGTCTCTCGATTTATTAAGTCTTCGAAAAATACACATGAGATTTTCTTTGTGTTGGGTATCATATCCGTGAATATTAGCCGCAGAGGTGTAATTGTCCATATTTTTCCTGATAAACAATAAACATTGAAAAATGTACAGGCATGGTAATGTAAGTATATTCATTTTTATGAATACATGCTTACAGTCATCCCTGTAATTTACACTGCCTAATATTCTAACTGCACGTCTTTGGAGTGCAAAGAGCCTATGTCTACACGCCGAGTGCCCCCAAGTAATCAAGCAGTAAGACAATAGTAATTGGCATGTGGCAAAATATGAAGTTCTGAGAACAAACGGTTGTACAGAATTTGCTAGATTCTTTAACAGAAATATATTTTTGCTCAGTTTACTAGCAATGTAGTTACCATGCTCGTTCCGACTTGAACGCCAAGGAATCGAATTGAAATAAATTGATTGAGCGAGTTGATGTTTGTCGTTTCGGAGACAAAAGCACATGTGACCTGTCTTCTCAGCATTTAAATGTAGCCGATTTGAAAGCAACCAATTTCTACATGATTCCTGTTTATTTATACTGATCTCCACAACCCTGTCAGAGAAATTGCCTGATGTAAAGAATGTTGTGTCATCGGCGTAGAGAATCTCACATCACTTTCCTTGACATTAGAAGGAAGATCGTTAATGAAAATGGGGAATAGAAGTGGCCCAAGGATTGAACCTTGGGGTACACCGTGCTCCAGAGACAGAGGTGTAGAGACCTGAGATCCCACTCTTACAATCTGCGATCTGTTGGTTAGGTATGATGCTATGAGATCACGAGCACCTGAACAAAAACCATAAGAAACTAGTTTAGAAATTAATATTTCATGATTGACAGTGTCAAATGCTTTGCTTATATCTATAAAGGTAGCCAATGCGAACTCCTTATTCTCAAAACATTCAATTATTTTGCCAATTAGAGTATTCACAGCATCACATGTTGAAACACCCTTACGGAAGCCGTACTGTTCATTGCAGAAAAGCTCATTGCTCACAAAGTAGTCATATATTTGGTTGACAATAATTTTCTCGAACATTTTAGAGAAAACAGGTAGTATAGAAATAGGACGATAGTTGTTCGGATCGTCCATTTCCCCCTTCTTATGAATTGGTATAACAACTGCGATCTTAAGTACGTCAGGAAATACATTTTATGTAATACAGTTATTAAGTATTACAGTAAGAGGACCTAATATTACTTTCTTGCAAGATCTGATAACTTCAGTAGAGAATCCATCAAAATCTTTTGACCTTTTGAATTTTAGGCTTTGTATTGCATTTCGTACATCGCTTGTTGATATTTTTTTGAAGCAAAAATCTGCCTGCAATGACAGTACCGCATCCTTTGGGTTGACACAATTCGTAAAACTACTTACAATTTTTTCAACTTGTTGTACAAATGATAAGTTAAAATGTTCCGCAGAAATGTTAACGGAACTTGGTTTATTTTTTCTTTTCGTGCTGTGTGTTTATAATTTGCCACATGGCCTTACACTTGGATTTGCTTTTAGTGATGAAATTATCATTCGCTCTAATTTTCGACAATTTAACTTCTTTATTATACATATGCCTATACTTTTTAAATGAATTAATTGTTTCAGTTGTTCGACAAGAAACACTAATATCTTTTAAAAGCTGTAATTTATTTCGCATATCTATTAGGTTTTTGGTGTACCAGTGTATATTATTTATTTTGGAAATATCATTCTTTAACTCTTTCAGAGGGAAAGCTTGGATAAAACAATTTTTGAAAACCGTAATAAAATTTTCTAATTGCTTGGAGGGAGTATCGAAAAAATTCCAAACAATATCATCCAGCATCTGATAAAGTATAAATTTACCAGATTCAGTAATTGGCCTAATGATTTTTTTTGTAATTAGCTTTGGAATATTATTACAGTCCAAGTTTCCTATGATACCTATATGATCTGATAATGATTTGTTTAAAGGCATAGTATTATGTTGATTATACCAGGTACTACTCCATTAATCGAATGATAAGAACATGCAATTTAGTTTGTTCCTCCCCTCATTTTAGATTATTTAATGCGTCATTAAATACATTTAAGTTTCATCTAAAATTAATAGATTTGTCGGCTCTTATTACCGATTTTTTATAAGCGTATCTTCAAAATCTATGTTTGTTGATTAGTGAATGTAAATATATACTTGTAAAATTAATTACTTTATTTTTATGTTATTTACTTTATTTTCTTTGTTATGATTTTTGTAAAAAAGGAATTGCCGTAAATAAATGTTATTATTATTATTTTTTTTGTCTATTAGCTTTGACAATAAGGCCCCTTTGTCCAGCAATCCAACAATCCACTTAGATTTGTTCTCACTCAACTAAAGAGAGAGAAATTAAGCAAACACGATGGTAATGCGGGAATTCAGAGGATATCCGTATTATATTTATCATATTGGAATGATTAATATCGAAAGCTCTGAAATTTAGCAGCCCGAAGCGTCGCTTTATCCGCTCCCTAGCAAAACCGTTCCTGCCAAAGACAGGTGACACTCCAATTTTCCGAACACCTCCAGGCTGAAGAAGAGACTTTGCTCTACCAGATTCGATAACACATAATATTTGTATTGCACTCTTTGTTGCCTTCATGTTCAGAACTGTTAGGCAATAAATTTCAAATTTATTTGTATTAATAAATCAAGAATTTTCTCGTTATAGGAAATTATTATTCTCAACCTTGCGGGCACTAATTAATTTATTATTATTAAAAAGGTTGTAATAAATAATTTATTAACGTATTTTACATTTTCCATAGCGTATCGCTTGAATGGTCAATTAAAAAATGGTAATCTTTTCAAAATTGCAAACGAGAAAACACGCTATAATCATTACCACAAAGGCGGTTTTTAAGTACACAAAATCGTGTTTTTTTTTTTTAATTAAACTTTTAAATTAGGAAATGGAAAAAATCGGGAGCGTCTATTTAACAGGCGGAGAGCGCGCTCGCAACGGACGGAATTAATTATAAATTTGAAAGAAAGAAGTAACAAATGTATTTTTTACTGGTGTAATATTTATTTTACATGACATGTAAACTCTGTTTTTTTCTTTAATATGACCAAACTTAGGGTGTTTTATTTATTTAAATTTTGAGATGTTGGTAAATGATTATCAATGTGACAAATAAATCATAATTTAACACATCAAAACACTTTTAACTTTGTTTGTATAACACAATTTATTTTTATGTGACTGCAGTTTCGGCAAATTCAGCTTGCCATTATCAATCAAACTTCATGTTTGATAATGGCAAGCTGAATTTGCCGAAACTGCAGTCACATAAAAATAAATTGTCTTATACAAACAAAGTTAAAAGTGTTTTATTGTATAACGAAGTAGAAGCCTTCACAATTCAATAAATCATAATTTGTCAAATAAATTGTCACGATGCAGAGATTTTCAAAAATGAACAGTAGACTTTAAAGAAAAAATCCCTGTATGTGTTGTAAAGTTGCAAGTTGTAAATTCCGTCCGTTAGAAAATAAAGTATTGAAGAAAGGTTCTAAGTGTTTTTTAATCAAAGTATAATTATCTTAAAGTAACTCAATCAATCCAAAAAAAAAAATGTAGAGTTCAACTTGCAACTTTACAACACATACAAGGATTTTTTTCTTTTAAGTATACATTCACATATTTCATATAAACATTTGTGAAAGTAAGGAACATGTGATTAGAACTAAGTAGTGTATTTTAACTTTCACTTTATATCAGTGTATAATGCGCGTGGCGCATGAAGTAAAATTTCGAGTTTAGAAAAGCCTAATTTGGCTCGGTCGCTTCGCTTCGCTACGCGCCCAAGCCAAATTTTCAGGCTTTTCTAAACTCGAAATTTTACTTCATGCTTAGTCTGGGAGTGGAAAACACTCGTTAGAGTTTTTAAATTGAAAATGTTTAATAAGATCACGAATGTCTGAAACTCTACATTGAAAAATGGTAACATGTATACCTAAAAGAAAAATTCCTTGTAAAGGGTGTCTCAAAATTTTAAATTGAGCACCATTGTTTTGTGGCAAACATAGAGTACTAATCTTTGACAACTGGCATCAGGAAGTATTGAGGTTTATTCATGAATAATTACACGATCAAGCAACGTCTAGATTTTTTTTTCTTGAATAATTCTCTCACTTATCACTTAGTGAAACATTTTTAAATATTGATGAAGGTTTGAATTAAATTACACTTGGTTTGTTTCACAACTTCGTTTTTGTGTTTACTCTACTAGTTTCGCGTTTTACAGCATTATCAGGAATAAATTACAAGAAAAATATGACCAAACTAAGGGTGTTTTATTTATTTAAATTTTGAGATGTTGGTAAATGATTATCAATGTGACAAATAAATCATAATTTGTCAAATAAATTGTCACGGTGCAGAGATTTTCAAAAAATAACAGTAGACTTTAAAGAAAAAATCCCTGCATGTGTTGTGAAGTTGCAAGTTGTAGAGTTCAACTTGCAACTTTACAACACATACAAGGATTTTTTTCTTTTAAGTATACTTTCACATATTTCATATAAACATTTGTAAAATTAATGAACATGTTAGCAGAACTAAGTAGTGTATTTTAACCTTCACTTTAAATCAGTGTTTTGTGCGCGTGGCGCATGAAGTAAAATTTCGAGTTTAGAAAAGCCTAATTTGGCTCGGTCGCTTCGCTTCGCTACGCGCCCGAGCCAAATTTTCAGGCTTTTCTAAACTCGAAATTTTACTTCATGCTTAGTCTGGGAGTGGAAAACACTCGTTAGAGTTTTTAAATTGAAAATGTTTAATAAGATCACGAATGTCTGAAACTCTACATTGAAAAATCGTAACATGTATACCTAAAAGAAAAATTCCTTCTAAAGGGTGTCTCAAAATTTTAAATTGAGCACCATTTTTTTTTGTGGCACACATAAAGTACTAATCTTTGACAACTGGCATCAGGAAGTATTGAGGTTTATTCATGAATAATTACACGATCGAGCAACGTCTAGAATTTTTTTTTTCTTGAATAATTCTCTCACTTATCACTTGGTGAAACATTTTTAAATATTGATAAAGGTTTGAATTAAATTACACTTGGTTTGTTTCACAACTTCTTTTTTGTGTTTACTCTACTAGTTTCGCGTTTTACAGCATTATCAGGAATGAATTACAAAAAAAATATGACCAAACTAAGAGTGTTTTATTTATTTTAATTTTGAGATGTTGGTAAATGATTATCAATGTGACAAATAAATCATAATTTGTCAAATAAATTGTCACGGTGCAGAGATTTTCAAAAAATAACAGTAGACTTTAAAGAAAAAATTCCTGTATGTGTTGTAAAGTTGCAAGTTGTAGAGTTCAACTTGCAACTTTACAACACATACAAGGATTTTTTTCTTTTAAGTATACTTTCACATATTTCATATAAACATTTGTAAAATTAATGAACATGTTAGCAGAACTAAGTAGTGTATTTTAACCTTCACTTTAAATCAGTGTTTTGTGCGCGTGGCGCATGAAGTAAAATTTCGAGTTTAGAAAAGGATAATTTGGCTCGGTCGCTTCGCTTCGCTACGCGCCCGAGCCAAATTTTCAGGCTTTTCTAAACTCGAAATTTTACTTCATGCTTAGTCTGGGAGTGGAAAACACTCGTTAGAGTTTTTAAATTGAAAATGTTTAATAAGATCACGAATGTCTGAAACTCTACATTGAAAAATCGTAACATGTATACCTAAAAGAAAAATTCCTTCTAAAGGGTGTCTCAAAATTTTAAATTGAGCACCATTTTTTTTTGTGGCACACATAAAGTACTAATCTTTGACAACTGGCATCAGGAAGTATTGAGGTTTATTCATGAATAATTACACGATCGAGCAACGTCTAGAATTTTTTTTTTCTTGAATAATTCTCTCACTTATCACTTGGTGAAACATTTTTAAATATTGATAAAGGTTTGAATTAAATTACACTTGGTTTGTTTCACAACTTCTTTTTTGTGTTTACTCTACTAGTTTCGCGTTTTACAGCATTATCAGGAATGAATTACAAAAAAAAATATGACCAAACTAAGAGTGTTTTATTTATTTTAATTTTGAGATGTTGGTAAATGATTATCAATGTGACAAATAAATCATAATTTGTCAAATAAATTGTCACGGTGCAGAGATTTTCAAAAAATAACAGTAGACTTTAAAGAAAAAATTCCTGTATGTGTTGTAAAGTTGCAAGTTGTAGAGTTCAACTTGCAACTTTACAACACATACAAGGATTTTTTTCTTTTAAGTATACTTTCACATATTTCATATAAACATTTGTAAAATTAATGAACATGTTAGCAGAACTAAGTAGTGTATTTTAACCTTCACTTTAAATCAGTGTTTTGTGCGCGTGGCGCATGAAGTAAAATTTCGAGTTTAGAAAAGGATAATTTGGCTCGGTCGCTTCGCTTCGCTACGCGCCCGAGCCAAATTTTCAGGCTTTTCTAAACTCGAAATTTTACTTCATGCTTAGTCTGGGAGTGGAAAACACTCGTTAGAGTTTTTAAATTGAAAATGTTTAATAAGATCACGAATGTCTGAAACTCTACATTGAAAAATCGTAACATGTATACCTAAAAGAAAAATTCCTTCTAAAGGGTGTCTCAAAATTTTAAATTGAGCACCATTTTTTTTTGTGGCACACATAAAGTACTAATCTTTGACAACTGGCATCAGGAAGTATTGAGGTTTATTCATGAATAATTACACGATCGAGCAACGTCTAGAATTTTTTTTTTCTTGAATAATTCTCTCACTTATCACTTGGTGAAACATTTTTAAATATTGATAAAGGTTTGAATTAAATTACACTTGGTTTGTTTCACAACTTCTTTTTTGTGTTTACTCTACTAGTTTCGCGTTTTACAGCATTATCAGGAATGAATTACAAAAAAAAATATGACCAAACTAAGAGTGTTTTATTTATTTTAATTTTGAGATGTTGGTAAATGATTATCAATGTGACAAATAAATCATAATTTGTCAAATAAATTGTCACGGTGCAGAGATTTTCAAAAAATAACAGTAGACTTTAAAGAAAAAATTCCTGTATGTGTTGTAAAGTTGCAAGTTGTAGAGTTCAACTTGCAACTTTACAACACATACAAGGATTTTTTTCTTTTAAGTATACTCTCACATATTTCATATAAACATTTGTAAAATTAATGAACATGTGATCAGAACTAAGTAGTTTATTTTAACCTTCACTTTAAATCAGTGTTTAGTGCGCGTGGCGCATGAAGTAAAATTTCGAGTTTAGAAAAGCCTAATTTGGCTCGGTCGCTTCGCTTCGCTACGCGCCCGAACCAAATTTTCAGGCTTTTCTAAACTCGAAATTTTACTTCATGCTTAGTCTGGGAGTGGAAAACACTCGTTAGAGTTTTTAAATTGAAAATGTTTAATAAGATCACGAATGTCTGAAACTCTACATTGAAAAATGGTAACATGTACACCTAAAAGAAAAATTCCTTGTAAAGGGTGTCTCAAAATTTTAAATTGAGCACCATTTTTTTGTGGCAAACATAGAGTACTAATCTTTGACAACTGGCATCAGGAAGTATTGAGGTTTATTCCTGAATAATTACACGATTGAGCAACGTCTAGAATTTTTTTTTCGTGAATAATTCTCTTACTTATCACTTGGTGAAACATGTTTAAATATTGTTTATTGTTTATTTACGGATATCCATTTAAAATAAATACATAATGCTTAGTCTTGATGAAGGTTTGAATTAAATTACACTTGGTTTGTTTCACAATTTGTTCTTTTGTATTTACAAAAAATACAAAAGAAAAAATTGTGAAACAAACCAAGTGTAATTTAATTCAAACCTTCATCAAGACTAAGCATTATGTATTTATTTGAAATGGATATCCGTAAATAAACAATAAACAATAAACAATATTTAAAAATGTTTCACCAAGTGATAAGTAAGAGAATTATTCAAGAAAAAAAATTCTACTCTACTAGTTTCGTGTTTTACAGCATTATCAGGAGTGAATTACAAAAAAAAAAACGGACAAGCTTATATATTGTCAGGTAATAAGGGATTTTAAGATTGGGGAATTCCAAATCGTCTAGAAATTGTGAAAATTCATTACAGAAATGGCGAAAATTCATTACAGAAATGGTGAAAATTTTGCAGAGACGGTTCAAAAAGTCCGCACGTCTTTTGGTCATCATAACTCACTATCTCGCAACACTGTGGTGCATTTAATACAAAAAAATTGAAGTTATTGGTTCAATTCTAACCACAAAAGGCAGTGGCCGTTCTCGTACCGGTCGGTCGATTGAAAAAATAGCCGCAGTGAGTGCGAGTGTTGACGAAAGTCCTTTTTTTTATCTGGAGTAATAAAATTTGTTTAATTATTGTTTGGTTCAGTCTACTCGTCAAATATCCAATCACACTCAAATGGAATATTTTGTGCTGCACCGTCATATTCTCATATCAATGAACACACGCCTCCTACTTTAAAAATTACTTCCATCTTAACCGAGCTCCTGGCATTACAGGTAAATAGCTGCCCTGGTCCAGATGGCTTGCCCTCATCATTTCTTTTTAACTGCATTTGCGCTTAGCAGGCCTTTATGGCTTCTATTCAATAAATACCTGTGTGAAGGCACATTTCCTAACTGCTGGAAAAGCGCTTATAAAACTCCTATACTCAAATCAGGCGCTCAAAATCTTGTTGATAACTACAGGCCGATCTCTGTACTATCTGTAATTCCGAAATTATTTGAGAAGCTGTTCACAGAATATCTTACTGACACTCTTAATTCCTCAATTTCGTGCAATCAACATGGTTTTCGAAGTGGTAAGTCCACCCGCACTAACCTACTTGTGTACGAGTCTTACATCACGAATGCTCTTGAATGTAAGATGCAGGTGGACTCAATTTGCATCGATTTTTCGAAAGCCTTCGACAGTGTTGACCATAAAATATTAATCAACAAGCTACCTGTTTTAGGTATCGGTGGTATTCTTTTACAGTGGATTAAATCTTATCTCTTTGAGCGGACCCAGTTTGTACGTATTGGGCACTGTGTGTCTCGTCAAATTAATATCACATCAGGTGTGCCACAAGGGTCGCATTTGGGCCCATTGCTTTTTAAAATTTTATTGATGACGTTGTCAAATGCTTTACAAACTTATGTATGCGGATGACATACAAATATTTAAAAACATTTGTTCATTGAATGATGCCGTGCTGTTACAGGATGACCTTAACTCGTTTAGTGACTGATGCGCCACTAATAACCTTAGACTCAACCTTGATAAATGCCAGGTGATCTTCTTCTCGCGCAGACATACTATCCTCACTTTCAATTACTGCCTATCATCCCAAGTTCTGTCGCATGTTACGGCTATAAAAGACCTCGGCGTTACATTTGAGAGTACCTTATCATTTTCTACGCACATTTCGAATATCGTGTCAAAGGCTCACCAACTTGCTGGCTTTATAAAGCCTAATTCCATAGATTTCTCCGACACTCGGACAGTAATCACATTGTACAATTCTCTCGTCCGTTCCCAGCTTGAATACTGCCTGTCTCTTTACTGCTGTTGAGAAAGACAAAATCGAGATGGTACAGAGGAAATTCGTGCGGTTCCTCGGCTTCATGAGCAATACTGCTGTCGGCAGTTATGATGCTCTGCTCAAGGTCTTCAATATTGCTAGCTTAGAGGAAAGACGTCATAACACGGACATACTAACTGTCTATAAAATCCTTCGTGGACATAACGATTGTCCCGAACTACTGAAATGTATAGGCATCCATGTCCCATCTCGGTCACTCCGAAACACGGACGTCTTTCATATTTAGTACAAACGCTGTGATTACACGAAGCACTCTGCTATTGCTAGAATGCTTCGGCATGCAAATGAACCCTCCATCGATTTTTTTGCGGATTCTCTCGATGTTTTGAGAAGTGCTCTCCAATGAGATTTTAAATATTGTTTTTACCTTTGCGACGTATGTTTCTTGTTACAATCTATCTTAATTATGAACATGTTATTTGTCGGAACTTTTAATTGTTTTTATATTTATTGTTTTAATTATGTTTTAATGTGTAATTTTATATTTTTAGCTGGGTAATATTATGAAATTTTCAAATGGACTCCGTTGAATAAATAAATAAATAAATAAATTATTTAGTTATGTTGAAATTTACTATTGTAAGCTTGATTTGTATATATATACAAATATCTTTATTCAAGGAATTTATGTACATTATTCTTTAATATAATACGATCTTGTATTCTTATATCATAGGCTATCGACCCGAGGTCTTTCTGCTATTGTATTAGTGAGTGCTTGTGCTTTTAAAGTATGTTATGAATAGATGATGGTAATGAATGAATAGTATGAATAAATGTCGTTCTAGTTAGTAGGTGTTTCTAAGATGAAGTCAGCGATCGATGGTGGAATGTGGAAATTTAAATTTGGGGATTGTGTTGGGGTATCTGTGTAGGTAAAGGTGGTTTATAGGATCATGATAAGTGGGTCTGGATGCAAATTTATGGGCTAGGTGGATAATTCGAGTTTCTATAGGAGTCACTTGTGTTTTTTGATAAAGGAGGTTGTTGGAGGGATTGTGGAGGGGGTTGTTGGGATGTCTGATTTTCGTCAACACTCTCAGGGCCGATCTTTCTGCTACCTGTAAATTTTTTAGGGCTGTGGGATGGGGGTGGCAGTAAAGGATGGCCGCGTAATCAAAAAGTGGACGGCAGATCATTTTATATATAGTCACAGCAGATTGTGTTGTGATTCCATCATTTTTATATGTGAGGCATCTAAAATGCCTAGCCCTCTTCTTGACCGCGGCTTTAATATTTTGGGTGTGGGCTTTAAAGGTTATTTTGGTGTCATACAGAATTCCAAGGTATTTACATCTAGGTGAGGGGGATATTGGAGTGTGATGTATAGAGATAGTGAATGATTAGTATATTTTTTGTAAAAAGCAGATTCCGTTTAATATAGAAATTTAAACTTAATAAATTTGTGAATAAATGTTGAAGTGGTTTATTTTAAGTTAAACAATGAAATTACTTACCAAAGTACACTTGGTTGATAAATTAAGTAAGGCTTGGCAAGCCCAATCAATTGAAACATTCCGAAAACTAATAACAGCAATAAGCGTGCACTTCCGAAGGCGGAGACTAGGAACTTTGCATCACACACAAGCGGAAACTTGGGCCAACAAATGTTGGATAAGTTAATTGCCGGCATTAGTTTTACAAGTTTAACGAGTGTAATCATCACGCGACATTAATTCTCCCTCGCTGAAATTGGAATTATTCCACATTGGCATTTTTTCGCAAAAGTTCGCGCGCTCTGTATTTCGATTTATACGAGTCGCCGAATTTCGGTAATGTTAAACGCAAGAAGTTAAGTGAATCTGTAATTTATTTTCGCAACCCGCGCCGAAGTTTAGTGGGAGTGCAAAAGTTAATGGGGAATTATTGAAGTGGATTGAATTAACAGAACGTTGTAAATATACAATGTTAATTTTAAATTAAACAGAAGTATACTTTGGATCAGCAGTTTCTCAATCTTCTTACTTTCATTGTAAATTATCTTTTTATTTTAAAGTAAATGAAACAGTCACTTTTAGTGCAAAATGTAGTCTGATTTATTGTAGCATTATACATGTATTAATATGAAGACAATATCAATTTACAAACAATGATAATTTGTATTCAATATATTTTTTTAAATCTCAAAATAAAATAAAGATTCTCTCAAAGAAAAATTATTATTATTAAAGAAGAATTATTATGATCAAAGACGAATTATTATTATTAAATAAGAATTATTTCACTGATTATAGAGGCTTCTCCTTCGTTATACATTGTTGAACATAAATAAAACACTGTTTATCACTTTGTTTGTATAACAATTGGTTTATTTGGTGACTATAGTTTCGATACTACACGGTTTGATAATGATACGTGTAGTATCGAAACTATAGTCACCAAATAAACCAATTGTTATACAAACAAAGTGATAAACAGTGTTTTATTTAAATAAGAATTATTATTATTATTATACATCTTAGAAACTAGGTTATTTCTAAGATGTATAATAATAATAATAATAAGTCTTTGATAATAATAATTCTTCTTTAATAATAATAATTTTTCTTTGAGAGAATCTTTATTTTATTTTGAGATTTAAAAAAAAATATATTGAATGCAAATTATCATTGTTTGTAAATTGATATTATCTTCATATTAATACATGTATAATGCTACAATAAATCAGACTATATTTTGCACTAAAAGTGACTCTTTCATTTACTTTAAAATAAACTTACTTATTTAATTTTTTTGACCTACAAGAAAAAATCCATAAATCGGAAAAAATCCATGGTTAGTCGTTTATACTTATCTCGATATTTAAGTTATAAAAAGTAATTATAACTCAAATTAAAGCCTATGGGCATTTTTTGTTTATTTTATTAAATACAGCATTTTGAATTAAAAAAGTGAAAAAATCATCAAAACCGAAATCTGTAACAATCATTTAGATTCTGAGAAATTTAAGGTGATCTCCTAGGCACTCTGAAAACAGATTTTTTATAAATCCGATTTTTTATAAAATTCAAGTTTAAAGCGTTTCTCTAATACTTTGATTATATTACTTTTTTTTATTACAAAAAACACAGTTGGTTAAAAAATAATAAAAGATATAACAATTTAAATACTTATATAATAATAATGATTTCGATAGCTAACGCCATCTAATGCTTCATAGTGGCATCGTCAGTGAAGCATATGAAGCATTAGATGGCGTTAGCTATCGAAATCATTAATAGTTTTCTCATATTGGCTTGAATTAGTCAGAAATGTTCAGTATTCCGCAGCACTGGGTCGGGACCACACTGAAGAGGACTTTGAAGTCCGAAACGCGTCTGTGGGTACCTGGTGCCGGAATACTGAACACAAATTCAACTTATATAATAAATAACGTGGCCTTTCTAAATTTATAAAAACTGGCAGCGATTTAAATTAACATTTATTTTCTTCTATTTGAGTTTAATTAAAAAAAAATGTGTTATAATTCAAGGCGTTGCCCATTTTTTGAGGAAAATACTTAGCCTAAATAATTGATTGCTTAAGAACAACTGCGATTTCATCTGATATTTCAAGAAACATTAAATTAAATTAAATATTGTATGTGGTGTATGCACTAAATATTAAATTGTTCATGCAAAAATTAAAGGTTTCAGATCTTAGATCAACGTGTTAAAATAAAGTTGCAGAGTTTTTTGAAAAGACTAGAAACAACCTGGTGTACTTATTATTTTCTTGAAAAAAAAAAAATAAATAAGTACACCAGGTTGTTTCTAATCTTTTCCATAAGCTCTGCAACTTTATTTTAATACGTTGATCTAAGATCTGAAACCTTTAATTTTCTCCTGTACTAAACTTAATTTAAAAAAAAAAACTTTAATATTAAAACACTTGATTCACTGACTTTAGAGGCTCCTACTTCGTTATACATTGTTGAACATAAATAAAACACTGTTTATCACTTTGTTTGTATAACAATTGGTTTATTTGGTGACTATAGTTTCGATACTACACGTATCATAATCTAACGGTTTGATAATTATACGTGTAGTATCGAAACTATAGTCACCAAATAAACCAATTGTTATACAAACAAAGTGATAAACAGTGTTTTAAAACACTTGGTTAAGATTTCACTGTTTATCGATTGACACTGCAACAATTGTTTCGCCATACAGTTCACCTGCCTGATGCAGCCACTATGTGGCGAAACAATTGTTGCAGTGTCAATCAATAAACAGTGAAATCTTAACCAAGTGTGTTATTTACTGAAAGTCTTAACTTTTAAGTTACACACATAATTTATAACTTACATTTTTAATAACGAATAACTATTCGAAGAATTAAATTACAAATTTCTGAACAAAGGTAAATTTTCTTTAACGATATTTTAATTTTTGGATTGATTGAGTTACTTGAAGATAAATATAACTTTGAATAAAATACTTAGAACCTTTCTTCAATACTTTTTGAAGTATTGATGACAGGTTCTAAGTATTTTATTTAAAGATATTTTAGTTTACAAATTAAACACGATTGTAACTTTGTGTGTATAACTGAGACTTTATTAAGTGACTATAGTTTTGACAACTTTAACTTGTCATTTTCAAACTCAAAGTAGATATTGTAATTAATTAATTGAACAAATTAATAAATTTACAGTCGCTACTTTGATTTTTGCCTATGTTTAGGAAAAACAGAAGGGTAATTTAAAAAGTCAGTAAAAATATCTTGAATCAAGGAAAAGTCAGGGAAATTTAACATTTTGGATTAGTGGCTAAGATTCCTCAGTATTTATATATTTGAAATGTATTTAAATTGTTATATATTTTATTATTATTTAACCAATTGTGTTTCTTTGCAATAAATAAAAGTATTATAATTAAAATATATTTCAGCGAATATTTTTTAAATATACTAATGCACATGTTGTAAATCGTTAGATTTTCATTGTTTTTGAAAAGTGGTAAAATTTAAGCTATAAACGAGTGTTTTCCACTCCCAGGTTAAGCATGACGTAAAATTTCGAGTTTAGAAAAGCCTGAAAATTTGGATTTGCCGGGGCGCGCGAGCGAAGCGAGTCGCGCCCCGGCAAATCCAAATTTTCAGGCTTTTCTAAACTCGAAATTTTACTTCATGCGCCACGCGTACTAAAGATTGATTTGAAGTTAAATTTAAAACAAACTTCGTGTATTGAATTAGAAGGTTTTTTTCATAATAATTACAAGACATTACAAGAAAACAAAAATAAAGATTTGTTTTCCATTACTTAATAATAAAACACGTTTAACCTTTCTTCACAAATTTACTTGAATTAGAAGTGTTTTTTCATAATAATTACAAGACATTACAAGAATACAAAAATAAAGATTTGTTTTCCATAACTTAAAATAAAACACGTTTAACCTTTCTTCACAAATTTACTCTTAACCAGATGTACATTTCGGACACAAAGTCACCATTATTAATGGTTTGATATTGTATCAAACCATTGCTAATAATAATAATAATAATAATTCTTTATTAGTACCAACAATACAAAATATGTACATAGAGTAAGTCAAGAAAAAAGAAACGTATACTATAATGTCCTTTCCATAATAAATATAACTAAAATTGAAATTACGCCAAATATTAATTTACAGAATAATATGATTGCTCTGTTAAGTACGAGGGTTTCCGCTCCCAGGCTAAGCATGAAGTAAAATTTCGAGTTTAGAAAAGCCCCGCGTAAAAAATTGGTCGAGGGTCGCGCAGCGACCCGAGGCAAATTTTCACGGGGCTTTGCTAAACTCGAAATTTTACTTTATGCGCCACGCGTATAAAACACTGATTTAAAGTGAAGTTGAAAATGCACCGAAAACAACCTCGATTTTTTTTTAAATTGGATTTTTTCTTTCCTATCCACGCTTTGAACCTTTAGATATTCGTTTCTTTTTTAAAAAACTTCAATTCCCTGTAGTCCTTTGGTCTTTGAAGACTGCTATTGTTCCTTCGAGCTGTAGCCTTTGTAAAACGGTCCTTTGAGTAATAAATTTAGTAGTTAGAGTGATCCATCAATTTGAAACTTCTAAGAACGAGTGTTGTCCACTCCCAGACTAAGCATGAAGTAAAATTTCGAGTTTAGAAAAGCCCCGCGTAGAAAATTTGTCGAGGGTCGCGCAGCGACCCGAGACAAATTTTCACGGGGCTTTTCTAAACTCGAAATTTTACTTCATGCGCCACGCGTATAAAACCCTCATTTAGCGCAAAATTTAAAAACTCCTAGATAATTTTTTTTAGTTTTTTTTTATATTGACGCTTTTGCCATACAGTCACGACTTACATAAATAATAATAAATAAGAATATTTTTTTCCTTTTAAGTAACCCTTTTACATTTTTCACCGAAATTTAAGTTTTGGAATTAACTAGACGTTTCTTGAATGCCACGTTTATTATATATAGCATGCTATAAACGCACTAGCTCTTGAAAATAAAATGGATTCAACTTAAAAAAAGAGCAATAAAAAGTAGCAAAACTCTGAAAAAGCGAAAGGGTTGACGACCCATGACATAACTCATAATAACCCTTGAAACTAGCTGAAACCCTTCAAGTAGAAATATTTAGCGCCCCTCGGCTCCTCAGGGGAGTTGTAACAATCGGCGTCTCGTGCGTCTAGTGCGTCTTATTTTTTACGGGACACCTCTTCCGGCCTAATACAGATTTATGGCAATCTCCCCCCCGGGAGGGGGCTTAATTCCAGGCAACCCGAACGCTACTTCCGGTTAAGCACTGGCGCAAACACACCGCGTTCCACCTTCGTGAATACAAACCTTCGCAAAAAATGAACAGGACCAGAGGCACGATCCGCAAATCGCGTAACAGGGCAGTCATTTTTCACTGGATTATCTCACATAACACGGTTTTGTAAGAGTCCGGGCACAATTCGTAATTTATAATTATTAGTCCTGATTTATCGTGCGCTCTTTTCGCAGGGGGGCATCGCACGTTGTTTTTTCGAGGGGGGAGGCGGCGGTGCGCGTCGCGACGGGCTCCGGTTTTGTATTGAGGTGCCCATCCTGGCGGCATCGTGGGCTTCGCGTTTCGGGCGTCGCGACGCGCACGCGTCTCTCTCCCGCCGCACACGCTTTTCTACCCATTTCCGATTTCTGCGTTTATTTTTAATTCGGGCGATACGAAGGGGATTTCTTTATGCATTTTTTTCCCGACGAGCGTAAACACTAATTAAACTCAAATAAACAGTGTGTTAACATCAAACAAGCTTTTTTCGTGTTGGTGTGAAGTGTACATACACATGTTGCATTGCACCGAAAAATAAATAAATGTGTTCAGCGTTTCAAATATTATTGTACGTTTAGTCAGTATTATTTGTAACATAATAATAATATTTAATTGATGAGGCGGATACATGATGAAACTTCATAATACTATTTGAAATAAAACAACACAGTTAGGAGGGTTTCACTTTTATTGTTGAACACTGTAACATGTTTCACCACACTGTGGCTTCATCAGGCAGATGAAATAAATTATTTCATCTGCATGATGAAGCCACTGTGTGGTGAAACATGTTGCAGTGTTCAACAATAAAAGTGAAATCCTCCCAACTGTGTTGTTTCATTTCAAATATAATAATAATAATAATTAATTTCATGTTTATTAGCACAACCATTACATAAATCACAGTATCATAATCATAATTAATAATTAATTATGAAAATAAATATTAATATAAATAGCTTAATTGTTCATGCAATAATTGGTTGAAAGTTCATTTTCACTTTGAAAGTAATAAGTGTTTAATTTAAACAATTTTTTTTACAACAAGAAAAAGTAGCTTTAGTTATTTCTAACATAAAGAAGTATCTTCTTGATTTTTTTCAGATTTTTAATAAAATAAATTTTTTTATCGAAAATTCGCAAATTTCGTATGGGGTAGGTATGGAAATAATCGCGATTTTGACTCAATTTTTTTTTAGTTTTAAAAAAATTTAAAAAATTCACAAATATTCTTACCAAACCTTAAAACAATGTGAGTTGTTTATTTTCTCAACAAACATTTTTTTTTCTAATTTTACGCACATTTTAAAATAACAGGAAGGTAATTAAGCCACATACATTGATATTTGGGCGCTTGTACTAAGCCCAATTTTTAAGTATTGAAGAATATTTATGCCTCAAATTAAAGCTCTTTTAATCATTAATCGATTGCTTTAGAAATAGATTTAATCAGTTCAGTATTTTATAAAATAGCGCACTTTTACCGCACTTTTACCGCACTAAGAGAAAAAACTGTAAAATTCTCCTGTTCTTGCAAAACGTTTGTACAATGTTAAATTATAAAAGTAAATAAATTTTGTATTTAAGGAATGTATTAACAATTAAATGGGTTTTAAGCTCATGTTAATTTCATATTTTTAACACAAAAATTGTTTTAAGGGTGGATGCTAGAAGTTAAAATTTCATTTTTGGGTAGTTTTCAAACGATTTTATACAACCAAATTTCAGTGAAATAATTTTTTTACAAGAAGAAAAAGTAGCTTCTGTTATTTCTAACATAAAGAAGTATCTTGTTGATTTTTTTCAGTTTTTTTAAAAACTAAAATATTCTATTGAAAATTCGCAAATTTCGTAAGGGGTAGGTATGGAAAAAATCGCGATTTTGACAAATTTTTTTAATTTTTTTTTTTAATTAAAAAAAATCACACATATTCTTACTGAACCTAGAAATAATGTCAGTTGTTTATTTTCTCAAGAAAAAAAAAATCACTAATTTTACGCTCTTTTCAAAATAACAGGAAGGTAATTAAGCCACAAAAATTAATGTTTGGGCGCTTGTATTAAGCCCAATTTTTAAGTCTGGAAAACTGTTAATAGCTAAAATTCTAACCCTTTAAATAATTAATTGATTGCTTTAAAAATAAATTAAATCAGTTTAGTATTTTGTAAAATAGTACATTTTTAACGCGCCAAGAGAAAAAACTGTAAAATTCTCATGTTCTTACAAAACGTCCGTACAATGTTAAATTTTAAAAGTAAATAAATTTACTTTTTAAGGAATGTTTTAAAAATTAAATAAGTTTCAAACTAATGTTAATTTAAAATTTTTAATACAAAAATTGTGTTTATAGTGGATGCTAGAAGTTAGAATTTAATTTTTGGGTAGTTTGCAAACGATTTTATACAACCAAATTTCAGTGAAATAATTTTTTTACAAGAAGAAAAAGTAGCTTGAGTTATTTCTTACATTCAGAAGTATCTTGATGATTTTTTTCAGATTTTTTGAAAAATAAATGTTTTTATCGAAAATTCGCAAATTATGGAAAAAATCGCAATTTTGACTAATTTTTTTAATTTTTTTTTTTAAATTAAAAAAAATCACACATATTCTTACTGAACCTAGAAATAGTGTAAGTTGTTTATTTTCTTAAAAAAAAAATTAATTTCACTAATTTTACGCACATTTCAAAATAACAGGAAGGTAATTAAGCCACTAATATTAATATTTGAGCGCTTGTACTAAGCCCAATTTTTAAGTCTGGAAAAATGTTTATAGCTTAAATTAAAGCTCTTTAAAAAATTAATCGTTTTGTTTAAAAATAAATTAAATCAGTTGAGTATTTTATAAAATAAAACACTTTTAACGCGCCAAGAGAAAAAACTGTAAAATTCTCCTGTTCTTACAAAACGTCCGTACAATGTTAAATTTTGGAAGTAAATAAATTTCGTTCTTAAGGAATGTATTTAGAATTAAATAATTTTCTAATTAATGTTAATTTTATATTTTTAACACAAAAATTGTGTTTATGGTGGATGCTAGAAGTTAGAATTTCATTTTTGGGTAGTTTTCAAACGATTTTATACAACCAAATTTCAGTGAAATATTTTTTTTACAAGAAGAAAAAGTAACTTTAGTTATTTCTAACATGAAGAAGTATTTTTTGATTTTTTTCAGATTTTTTAAAAAATAAACATTTTTATTGAAAATTCGCAAATTTCCTAAGGGGTGGGCGGAAATATCGTCCCATTTGTGGACATCTTGGATATGGATGGGCGGAGGATGTATGGAAGAAATCGCGATTTTGACTAATTTTTTTAAATTTTTTGTAAAATTTAAAAAAAATCACAAATACTCTAACCAATCCTTGAAAAACAATGTGAGTTGTTTATTTTCTCAACAAACATATTTTTTCACTAATTTTACGCACTTTTCAAAATAACAGGAAGGTAATTGAGCCACTAAAATTAATGTTTGGGCACTTTTACTAAGCTCAATTTTTAAGTCTACAAAAATGTTTAGTGCTAAAATTAAAGCTCTTTTAATCATTAATCGATTGCTTTAAAAATAAATTGAATCAGTTAAACATTTTATAAAATAGAGCACTTTTAACGCGCTAAGAGAAAAAACCGTAATATTCTCCTGTTCTAACAAAACGTTTGTACAATGTTAAATTTTAAAAGTAAATAAATTTTGATTATAAGGAATTTATTTAGAAGTATATAAGTTTTAAATTTATGTTATTTTTTTTATTTTTTAAACAAAAATTGCATTCATGGTGGATGCTAGAAATTAGAATTTCATTTTTGGGTAATTTTTAAAGGTTTTTATACAACCAAATTTCAGTGAAATAATTTATTTACAAGAACAAAAAGTAGCGTCGGTTATTTTTAACATCAATAAGGATCTTGTTGATTTTTTTAAAATTTTTTAAAAAATAAAAATATTCATACAAAATTCGCAAATTTCATTTTTGGGTAATTTTTAAACGTTGTTATACAACCAAATTTCAGTGAAATAATTTTTTTACAAAAACGAAAAGTAGCTTCCGTTATTTCTAGCATCAATAAGGATCTTATTGATTTTTTTTTAGATTTTTTAAAAAATAAAAATATTCATACAAAATTCGCAAATTTCGTAAAGAAAAAATCGCGTTTTTCTCTCAATTTTTTTTTTATTTTTTAAAAAATTCTAAAAAAATCACAGACATTTTTACTAAACCTAGAAACAATGTGAGTTGTTTATTTTCTTAACTAAAAAATGTTTCCACAAATTTTACGTTTTTTTTTAAATAACAGGAAGGTAATTAAGCCACTAAAATTAATATTTGGGCGCTTGTACTAAGCCCAATTTTTAAGTCTGGAAAAATATTTATTGCTTAAATTAAAGCTCTTTCAATAATAAATCAATTGCTTTGTAAATAAACTAAATCAGTTGAGTATTTTATAAAATAGAGCACTTTTAACGCGCCAAGAGAAAAAACTGTAAAATTATCCTGTTCTTATAAATCGTCCGTACAATGTTAAATTTTTAAAGTAAATAAATTTTGTTTTTAAGAAATGTATTAAGAGTTGAATAAGTTTTGAATTAATGTTAATTTCATATTTTTAACACAAAAATTGTGTTGAGAGTGGATGCTAAAAGTTATAATTTCATTTTTGGGTAGTTTTCAAACGAATTTATACAAGCAAATTTCAGTGAATTAATTTTTTCACAAGAAGAAAAAGTAGCTTTAATTATTTCTAACATAAAGAAGTAGCTGGTTGATTTTTTTCAGATTTTTTAAAAAATAAAATTTTCTATTGAAAATTTGCAAATTTCGTAAGGGATAGGTATGGAAAAAATCGCGATTTTAATTCAATTTTTTTTATTTTTTAAATTTTTTTACAAAAATCACAGATATTCTTACTAAACCTAGAAACAATGTAAGTTGTTTATTTTCTCAAGAAAAAAAAAATTCACTAATTTTACGCTCTTTTTAAAATAACAGGAAATTAATTGAGCCACAAAAATTAATGTTTGGGGGCTTGTACTAAGCCCAATTCTTAAGTCGGGAAAAATGTTTAGAGCTTTAATGAAAGCTCTTTTAATCAATAATCGATTGTTGTAAAAATAAATTAAATCAGTTAAGTATTTTATAAAATAGAGCACTTTTAACGCGCCAAGAGAAAAAACCGTAATATTCTCCTGTTCTAACAAAACTTTCGTACAATGTTAAATTTTAAAAGTAAATTAATATTGTTTTTCAGGAATGTATTTAGACTTAAATGAGTTTCTAACTAATTTTAATTTCATATTTATAACACAAAAATTATGTTTATGGTGGATGCTAGAAGTTAGAATTCAATTTTTGGGTAGTTTTCAAACGATTGTATACAAGCAAATTTCAGTGAAATATTTTTTTTAAAAAAAGAAAAGGTAGCTTCAGTTATTTCTAACATAAAAAAGTATCTTTTTGATTTTTTTCAGATTTTTTAAAAAATAAAAAAATTATTGAAAATTCGCAAATTTCGTAATTTTGACTGAAATATTTTTATTTTCTAAAAAATTAAAAAACCTAGAAACAACGTAAGTTGTTTATTTTCTTAAGAAAAAAAAATTCACTAGTTTGACGCTCTTTTTAAAATAACAGGAAATTAATTGAGCCACAAAAATTAATGTTTGGGGGCTTGTATTAAGCCTATTTTTTCAGCCAAGAAACATTTTTAGAGCTTATATGAAAGCTCTTTTAATCATTAATCGATTGCTTGAAAAATAAATTAAATCAGTTAAGTATTTTATAAAATAGAGCACTTTTAACGCGCCAAGAGAAAAAACCGTAATATTCTCCTGTTCTAACAAATCGTTCGTACAATGTTAAATTTTAAAAGTAAATAAATTTTATTTGTAAGGAATTTATTTAGAAGTATATACGTTTTAAATTAATGTTAGTTTTATATTTTTAATACAAAAATTGTGTTCATGGTGGATGCTAGAAGTTAGAATTTCATTTGTGGGTAGTTTTCAAACGATTTAATACAACCAAATTTCAGTGAAATAACATTTTACATTTAACTTTAGTTATTTTTAACATCAATAAGAATATTATTGATTTTTTTCAGATTTTTAAACAAATAAAAATATTCATACAAAATTCGCAAATTTTGTACGGGGTAGGTAAAAATCGCGTTTATACTAATTTTTTCTAAATTGAACCTAAAAAAAACAAAGTGTATCTAAAGATTTACAGAAAATAGGCTGAATTTAGAATACGTATACTTAGAAGAAAAACTGCTTGTATAACTATATTATTTTTTATATCGTTAACTTGTTTCTCATTGATCACTTGGTAAAACATTTCTATTAACATATAGGTCTTTTGAAACGCGATTAAAAGAACATAGGAATGATATTCTAAATAATAAACAGACCACGGGGTTCGCAAAACATTGCATCGCGGCTAATCACTTTTTCAGCTCAAACGAGTGTAAAATGTTGCATTCGGGTAATAAGGAATTAGTTTTGAATTATCGGGAGGGTTTAGAAATAAGTAAAGCCATAAAGGCGGAAAAAAAACGTGGTCAATGACAACGAGGACCTTTGGAATTCCCCGATAATTAGAGCGCTTATTACCTGAAATGCCGACATCTAGTATATATAATCAATTTGCTCTTTTATACACCATTCTTGAAAATGGCATTAAGCCGAAACTAGTTGAAAATAAAACAATTTATTAGTAAATCAAACCAAGTGAATTTCAATCAAATACTTATATATATTATTTTTGTTCAGCCTAATTTATCTTTATATTCAATTCAATTCAATTCAATTTATATATTTGAAAATAGAATAAAGTACATTCATGGGTGTGTCAAATATGGTTTAGTATACACCAAAAGTAAATATTAAAATAGTGAATAAACATAATCACAATAATACGCTTTGATTAAAACACTTGGTTTGTTTCACTAATTTTTTATTTTTACTCCAACTAGTTTCGACCTTAGGTCATATCTCCTTGAGAATGACCTAAGGTCGAAACTAGTTGGAGTAAAAATAAAAAGTCAGTGAAACAAACCAAGTGTTTTAATCAAAGCGTATTAATTAAATATGTTTCACCACGGGTTAAATGAGAAATTAATTCATCATAATCACAATATTAAAATAGTAAAATATCATTGATAATTATGAATGCATAACTTATCAAATTTTTAAATATCAGTCGATGTTTTTTTCAAAGATGCATAAAGGTATATAAAAAAAAGTTATTAGTCTTATTCTGATGTAAATTATCACTGTGCTCGAGGGGTATAAAGAGTAGTCTTGCAGAACGATAGGGATCTGCCGGAATGAAAAGTTGAAGCAGCGCCCTTGAATGATGATGTAAGGATACGCGAATAGATCAAAGCCAAATCTATATTCCCCGCCATCGGAATCCGCACACGCACACCCTGACAAATTCATCGGGGGCGGCGAAAACCACCCCTCTTCAGATATTCGGCCCGCGTGCCGGATTCCATTCTCCAGAGAGGGCGGGGGGGTTGTTGTTTCAGGACGCCCGCATGTGCGATAGAGGGCCGTAAAAGTTGCAAAAATAAATATATATATATGTGTGTGCACAGGAAAAATATCAAACGCTAATCCGGAGTAACGGGCTTTTATTGTATCCGGTTCTGTTGCCCCGAGAAAGGAAAGGGTTACACTCTTTTACGGTCGGCACGTTTTAACAAAGTGCCGAAGGGACGGCCTCGTAAAAATCCCCTCGCGTTTTTCGACAACAGGGATTTTAATTAGGAGATTTTACCTGAATCGTAAAAATAATACGAGGAATTTTATTGATCTACAAATAGAAAATAAATTAATTTTAGATTATTTTTTGAGGAAGGATCTTAGAACAAAAATTTCCCATATAGAAATTTACTTAATGAGCAAACAGTAGAGAGGTCTGTTTGCTCATTGAGTAAATTTCCAGATGGGATTTTTTTTTTTCTACATTTTTTTTGTATACAGGAAGATTGGAAATTTTTAACGTGAATAAAAACTTAGAAAAAATTTCCGTACTGAATTTATTGATTTTAATTGGTGATATATATTTCTATTTTCTATTTTTTGACGTATTCAAATTTGTTACCAACAACTTGTAATTCTAATTGTATCAAATATTGAATAAAAAGTATTATTATTATTATTATTATTATTATATATGTCAATACATTGTGAATTTATATTATAATGCATGTTATTCCACGAGGTGTAAAGTAATGTCAAGCCATGAGCCATGAGTTGTGCTATTTTAAAAACCGCTGCTGGACCCTGTAGAACGAATTTTAAAAAATCTGTATATATGACAAGTTTTTCACCTGATGAAGCAACAACGCTGCGAAATAATTGTCGTTAAATACACAAAAAAATTCAAAATCATCAAGTGTTTTATTGAAGTAATCTTAGATTATTTTTGGGAAAAATGTGTTGAATTTGATCATAACGTAAACCTTAACAAAATTACGGAGCATTTAATAATATTAATTTACGTGTGGTATCCATTGCAGTACACACATATTCTTCTAAAGCGAAGCATTTTTCGCAGGAATTCTATAAATGCCAGTAAGTCTCTGGTATCTGTGTGCACGTTTATAATTTAAGAGGTCGCGCGATTTAGCGCGCACGCATTCCTTCTGCCCTCAAAAGAATTTCCACGTAAAGAGATAAATTGGTACTCAATTTCAAATTCCACCGAGATAACTTTCGCAACAGTGGCAATTTCCTTTAGATAAAAAAGACCCAGCCCGAAGCCCCTTGGCATGTGGGATAAAGAGAAAATATACTCACTCTGACTGCTAGAGTTACGGTTTCTGGATTAAACAGCTCAGTTATATTAAATACAGATTTAAATTTTACAAATAGTCAGAACTGTTCGAGATCTTAAAATAATAATTAATCTAACTAAGAAATAGTTTAAGTTAAATAAAAATAATTGGGAATAAAACACAAACGTTCATATTTGAGGCTTCAAACGAGTGTTTCTTTCCACTCCCGGCTTAAGCATGAAGTAAAATTTCGAGTTTAGAAAAGCCCCGTGAAAATTTGCCGCAGCGACCCGAGACAAATTTTCTGGGCTTTTCTAAACTCGAAATTTTACTTCATGCGCCACGCGTATAAACCACTAAAGTATTGTAATATTAATGTATATTCGAACTTCACTTGAAATCTGTGTTTAATATGCGTGGCGCATGAAGTAAAATTTCGAGTTTAGAAAAGCCCAGAAAATTTGTCTCGGGTCGCTGCGCGACCCTCGACAAATTTTCACGGGGCTTTTCTAAACTCAAAATTTTACTTCATGCTTAGTCTGGGAGTGGAAAACACTCGTTTTAAGCTTCAAATTGAATTCTTTTAAAAATCAACGAATGTCAGAAAATTAACAGCTAAAATAATTAAGAAAAAATAATGTGATTTTATAAAAATAATGACATACCATGGAATTGATACAACAATTGCGGATTTTTCCTGTTTTTTTTTTAAAGTTCAATTTAAACCTTTAAACAAGTTTTGTCCACTCCCAGACTAAGCATGAAGTAAAATTTCGAGTTTAGAAAAGCCCCGTGAAAATTTGTCGAGGGTCGCGCAGCGACCCGAGACAAATTTTCTGGGCTTTTCTAAACTCGAAATTTTACTTCATGCGCCACGCGTATCATCCACTAAAGTATTGTGATATTTATGTATATTCGAACATCACTTGAAATCTGTGTTTAATACGCGTGGCGCATGAAGTAAAATTTCGAGTTTAGAAAAGCCCCGAAAATTAGTCTCGGGTCGCTGCGCGACCCTCGACAAATTTTCACGGGGCTTTTCTAAACTCGAAATTTTACTTCATGCTTAGTCTGGGAGTGGAAATCACTATTTTAAAGCTTCAAATTAAACTTAAAAAACAACGAATAACCTTTTTTTGGGGAAAAGCGGCAGAATTAAAAAATGTTAGTTGTCATTTTATTATTTTTTAGAAATTTATTATAACTTGACGGAAAAAAACTATTAAACTACGAAAACTACAAAGTTTAAAGTTTGTTATTAACCATTTATCTATTTTGAAAATCTAGAAATTAATCAGTAACACTAAACTACTAAATGTGATTAATTTCTAGATTTTTAAAATAGATAAATTGCTGTTAATAAATTATAAGTTACCTAATTAAGAACAGATTAATCACGATAAGCAAATAAATCCGCGGGAGATTGTCTAAAAAAATTAACAGAATGAAAAAAGGGCCAATAAACGTATTGTGAAAGTTAAATAAAACTTCCCAGCCGGGGCGAACTTTACGTTTTTTTTTTTGTTCTCTGTTTGTTATCTAAGCGCCTTAAAATTTAAACTTTTAATTTAAAGCCCTACCCCTTTTCTCTCTCCCGTGTACATTTTTTCCCCGTTCCCCGAAAGACGATTAATTGCGAACTTTACCCGCTCGGGCTTTCATGTATAATGCAGTTCGAATTTTCTATATCTTATCGCCACTTATATAACTTAACCCTCGGAAGCGTTATTATTTAAGCAGTGCTATCGTTTTATTTATGCGCGGCGGAACCGTCGAAAATAAAGTTTTAAATTGCGTTTTATCAATGTTGGGTGGAAAAAATGATTCCTGTTGGGGACACTCGGATGGGGAATAATACGCCTGCGAGTAATAAAATTCTCACCCCTTTTATCTATTAGAATTATATATCAAGTTTTATGGGCGGAAGAGGCGGGTTTATTTTTCGTTTGTTTTTACAATCTATTGCTCGGGGAGAAATAAAGGAAAAGGAATACTTCAATAAATAACGTGTATGTTGTGAACATACAAAATCTAATTCAAGCCTGTTTTCTCCTAGATTCGCTGGTATTGACAGAATAAAATGTCGCATACGAGAACCCTTACTTTTTTAAACATTCCTTTTATAAACCTAATCATTCATTTTCAAAATTGCTATATCCGCAATTAGAAAATGTTTACTTTTACATTAATAAGACAATTTAGATACTTTCAGTTATATAAAAGTGAAGATGACCTTTCAGCATTTATCAGCCTTATCAATCAATACTGGATGATTTTAATTAATTTTTAATTAAAACTTGCTTTGTTTCACTAATTTATATTTTCTCCTTGAAGATGACCAATGGTCGAAACTAGTCGGAGAAAATATAAATAAGTGAAACAAACCAAATGTTTTAATTAAAATTTAATTTAAATCATCCAATATTAGAGTCAACAATGTTTCACTAATTTATATTTTCTCCTTCAGGATGACCAATGGTCGAAATTAGTCGGAGAAAATATAAATAAGTGAAACAAACCAAGTGTATTAATTAAAATTTAATTTAAATCATCCAATATTAGAGTCAACAATGTTTCACTAATTTATATTTTCTCCTTCAAGATGACCAATGGTCGAAACTAGTCGGAGAAAATATAAATAAGTAAAACCAACCAAGTGTTTTAAGTAAAATTTAATTTAAATCATCCAATATTAGAGTCAACAATGTTTCACTAATTTATATTTTTTTCCTTGAAGATGACCAATGGTCAAAACTAGTCGGAGAAAATATAAATAAGTGAAACAAACCAAGTGTTTTAATTAAAATTTAATTTAAATCATCCAATATTAGATTCAACAATGTTTTACCACGGGCTAAGTGAGAAATTAATTAAAGATATCTTATCAATCAATTTTGTACGCGGTTCTTTTCTAAACTCGAAATTTTACTTCATGCTTATTCTGTTAATAGAAACACTCTTGTAAACTTCATGTTGCACGTTTTTATATAAAATCGCCTGAAAATTTACTGCGTATACATTATGTGTATTTAAAAGAAAATTTCACTGTATGTAATACTTTAAGTCATTCATATAAATCATAAAAAGAAGTGCCGAAGAATTTAGATAAAATTCTTCGGCACTTATTTTATCAACTTTTAGAATTAACTCTATAATTGCTCGGCTGTTAATGGGTTAATAATTGTATTTAAATTAATTTTTATAAAAAAAATATACTACTTCTATCTAGTACTAGTGAAATAAAATAAAGGTTATTCGTTAGTCGTTTACGACTGTCTGTTTCGGAAAAGCAGAGCCGAAACGGTGAGGACTGGGATAATATAAAAGTCGACGCAGTGGAAAAGGGGGAATGAATTTGGAATTTAGTGTCTTGTAATCGGGGATGACATTGTTAAGGGTGGAGAAAAGGGACGGTTAAAAGGAGGAGAAACTGTTGCAACGCGATATATTACATGGGATCTACGAAACGTGTACTTATTTTATATCAACATGAAAATAACAAATTCAACCCGCTGTTACCCTTCGGCGTTTTATGTACGTCAATTCGTATACAATAATACTCATATTAAATCAATTAATTTAAAAATAACACACTTATTATTCGACTTAAATCATTAGCAACGTATTAGTTAGTATTATTAAAAAAAAAAACCTTTATTGGCATACTGTATTACAGTTTACTATCTACAAACTAATTGCTACCCCCTCTTTTTCTCCTGCTTTCCTTCTCTTCCCTCAACTTCTCGACCAGTATTATTAATTTACCCATTTCAACCTGACAAATATAGCACAAATAGCACGTTTATTTGAATTACCAAATGTAATTAAATAAAAAACTGCAAATAAAGGGTATTACAATAGAATTCATGAGAGATGTCCTATGATTACAGATTTGCAATGTATTATAGTTAGGTATTTTCATATTTACATTATTTATTTTACTTTTGTGTACTCAATTGCAACTTATGTTAAATTCTCTTATCTAAGGGATTCAAATCGCAGTTTTTGCCAAGTGATACTTGGTAATTTTTCAGGAGGTGCCTACATAAGTGTATAAAATACTTTTATTCAAATTCTCTTGTACTAACAAGATAAATTTAAATTCAAAACTATTTGAATTCGAGAAAATAAGCTTACGCTTCTTATAGTTTGCACACTTTAAACATAATATATAAAATTACGAAAAAACTATTCGTGAAAATGCAAACAGTGTCTTAATTAATAAGACAATTTAAGACGATAAATATCCATTGAAACAACTACTTCCCGTGCAAATACACCTCCGGATATTGAATTATACAATGAAATATTTAAAATCTTATTTAACTTGAAGAGAGATAAATCTCGAAACGCGTCTATAGATGGCCTAAGACATTAGTTTTAATCCTAGTCCTTTCACTTCTAATTTGTTGCTATCTCTCCTTTCATTTTAATTTGTATTGTTAGTTGGTTTGAAGAGAATTTGACCTAAAAGTTACATATACTTTAATAGAGCGTTGTAACAAATCAAATTAAATAAGATTTTAAATATTTCATTGTATAATTCAATATCCGGAGGTGTATTTGCACGGGAAGTAGTTGTTTCAATAGATATTTATCGTCTTAAATTGTCTTATTAACTAAGACACTGTTTGCATGTTCACGAATAGTTTTTTCGTAATTTTATATATTCTCTAGTACTGTATGAAGTTATGTATCCGGAAATTATCAATAAATATTATTATTATTATTAATAAGAAGTCTCTATATTCTCTCGATTTATCTTATTATTTGCACGTATTTTCATTAGTGTCTCTTAAAGCTGTGTTCGTTAAATGACTGTATTGAAACAAAATCGTTTTTTTTAGTTGTGCCACTATCAAAGCAAAGAAACGATATTATTATAGTTATTTTCATTTAAACTTAAATGTCACCACAGGACACCTCTCTTGTACTGAACTGTAGGTCTGTATTCAACAATTAAATTTGAAAGTATTATGGGATTACATGAAAAATTGTATATTTAAACTGCAAGCACATCTGGGTTAAGTTAAAATCAAGTCTTAATTCCAATAAAACTTATTTTAAACACATTACACAGATTATATTGCAAATAGAGAAATCTCAATTGTCACATTAGGCATTCGAGAGGAAGTATCATCGTTTAGGCATCCCATCACATTCTCATCATCTCCTCGAATGAAGACGATAAATTGGGGCGCGCGCGCTTTTAAAAGGGAAAGAAGCGCTTCCGTCGGCGGCGAAGGGCGCAAACTTTTCCCAAATGCGCCGCCCCCGACGAGACTTTGATGAGTGTTTCATTTTATTAATAGTTGCAAAGTCTTCGAATATTTTCCACTGGCATTAGTCTAACTATTCCTAACTGGATATCGGCGAATAACAAACAGATTTCGACTGGGGTGCTAAAAGTTATTTAAAATGTGTAGAAGTTTTTATATTGAGAAAGTTATACAGGGATTATTTCTTTTATATATACATATTCTGTATTGGTAGATATGCAGATATTCCTTATTTTTATAAAAGTCCAATTAAAGCTTCTAACGAGTGTTAGAAAAGCCTTTTCTAAACTCAACATTTTACTTCTTGCTTAACCAAGGAGTAAAAGCCTTGGTTAAGCATGAAGTAAAATTTCAGGCTTTTCTAAACTCGAAATTTACTTCATGCGCCACCGGTACAAAACACTGACATATTACGAAGTTTAAAACACACCGCTAAACTTTACATTGAATCAGTGTTTTGTACCGGTGGCGCATGAAGTAAAATTTCGAGTTTAGAAAAGCCTGAAAATTTGGTTTGGCCGCTCCGCGCTTCGTGCTACGCGACCAAACCAAAGGCTTTCAGGCTTTCTAAACTCAAAATTTCACTTCATGTTAAACCAAGGAGTGAAACACTTGTTCCAAGCCTCAAACTTTAACGTTTGTGTTTTAATAACTATCATTTCTCAAATTGAATCAGTTAAGTATTCTATAAAATAGAGTACTTTTAATGCGCCACGAGAAAAAATTGTAAAATTCCCCTGTTCTAACAAAACGTTCGTATAATGTTAAATTTCAAAAGTTAATAAATTTTGTTTATAAGGAATGTATTTAGAATTAAATTAGTTTTAAATTGATGTTAGTTACATGTTTCAACACAAAAATTGTGTTCATGGTGGATTCTAGAAGTTAGAATTTCATTTTTGCGTAGTTTTCAAACGATTTTATGCAACCAAATTTTAGTGAAATACATTTTTTACAATAAGAAAAAGTGGCTTAATTCAATAGGGCTAAAGCCTCCGGACAGTGGGTGGAGTATAGGAAGTCTCTTACGGAGTGAAATAAAGAACTCAGAAAATCCAAAGGGAGGACTTTCTACTGCGGGATAGATGATCTACATCCCACACAGCGCCTCCAAAAATTCCTTGTAAAGGATCACACAAACGGCATTGGATTATTAATAAAATCCAACGACGAATACACTGAAACCCTAGAAGAAGGTTTAAGAGCACTCCTATAAGATCACTTTCCTGAGTTTCATTAAATAAATAGTGAAGATTTACCTGCCGTTGGCTTTGAAGTAGAAGAACTCCCTACCAGAGAAAGCAAAAAACTGACAAAAAAATCTTCACCTCAAGCATAATAGCATAGGCGATTAATGGTTTAAATCCATTTAAATTCGCGGGAGTAGATGACATGTTTCCTCCTGAAAAAGGGAGGGAAGAAATTATTGCGACATCTCACTCAAATATTCAGAGCTAGCTACTCTCTTAGGTAAATCCCTAAGCAATGGAGGGATGTGGCCAAACTCACGAGTCTTATCGCTTCATTAGCCTTACATTTTTTCTCCTAAAATGGATGAAAATCATTGATAGAAATATCAGAGGAGGTGGTGTTTATACCAAAGGCTGATAAACGCCAAACAAGTCATATCGCCTCATTAGCTTCACATCCTTTATTCTAAAATGGATAAATATCATTGATAGAAATATCAGAAAAATAGCACTCCCCTAGCACCATTTTTACTTCATAAACACCAATTTGCCTACCAAGCAGGCAATTTAACAACAAATGCCCTTCATACACTAACAGGTGTAATTAAGAAGAGCATCGCAAGCAAAGAAGTTCATCTATGTGCATTCTTGGATATCAAAGGTGCTTCAGACAGCTCCTATGAATCTATAGTAGCTGTACCTATAGATTCAGCACCTCCTGTCAGAAGCACCTTTGATATCCAAGAATGCACATAGACTAGCAAGAGGAATTGATGCCTCCATATCCACATGAATCCAAATTATGCTCAGAGATCGTAGGATCACACTGTCCATTGGTGATGAGTCGGCAACTGCGTTCGCGGTAAAGGGGTGCTCACAAAGCGGGATTCTGTCGACCCTGCAGTAGTCACTAGTGGTCGATGGACTAATGTCAGTGTTATCTAACGACGGATACAAGGCTATGCTGACGACATCATCATCATAGTAAGGGAAAAGCATGACGACACGGTGTCTAACCGCATGCAGATAGCCCTTTTTTTTTGAGAATTTAGAATTTTATTTCAAAAACAATTACATATAAAATTACATGTTTTTTTTTTATAGTATGCATGTAGGTATATAATTTGTAATTGTAGTTGATGAGGTTCCTTCCTTTTTTCCTCGCCTCGTGATTCCAGGATGAGAGATCCGATCTCGGGCTAGCGGTATTAAAGGATGTCTGTGTGTTAATGTATTTGTGTATTCTGTTTAGTTGATATTGTTGTTTAGTAGTTTATTTTTTATTTTTAACTTATATGGGATGTATTTTAGACATTTTATGTATTGTGGTATATTGTTGTATGTTTCTATTATCTTTGTCATCAGGTGTTGCGTGTATTTTTTTGTATTATATTTTACTGTTCGTAGGTCCGATCTTCTTCTTGTTGTATAGTTGTGTGTCTTCTTGTTGGGTTGTATTTTGATGCGTGTTTTTATTAGATTGTTTTGTATCTTGTATAAGAATAATAAATTGTTATATGTAATAATTTTTTGTATATCTAGTTCTTTGGTGATTGTATACAGTTCTTTAGAATGTGTTCTTCTATTTATCTTATATAATATCTTCAATACTTTATTTTGTTGTCTTTGTAATTTTCCAATATTCTTTTTGTTTGTGTCTCCCCAAATTGGCGTTAGATAATTTATATTTGACGTGAATAGTGCATGATATACCGTTCGTTTTTTTGATATGGGTATATATTTGCTTATTTTCCATAATGCACCTATAATTTTTGAGTTTTTCATTATTAGTTTCTATATGTGGTCGTCCCACTTTAGGGTGTTTTTTATTTTTAATCCTAGGTATTCTGTTTCTTTCACTTCTTTTATGAGTGTTCCATGGATTTTGATGTTCAAGTTAATTGGTCGTTTCTGTCTGTTGAATATCATGTAGGTAGTTTTTTGTTCATTTATTGTTAACAGATTGTTGTAAAACCACTTTTCTAATTGTTTTAAAGTAAGTACATCGTGCGCGCGCTTCGCATAAACCCCAAAAATACTGTAATTGTACCATTTACAGGGAGAAGAAAGTTAAATCTTAAGGCGCCAACCATGATTGGTACACTCAAGACTATATGTCAACTGTCTACCTATAGATACAACGATTGAAGTGGCTATCTAAGGCCGCCATAATGTTGCAGCGAAAGTTAACCAGTTACAAGGCGCCCTGATAGTTTGCTTCACCGACGGATCTAAAACTGAAAATAGAGTCGAAATCGGTATCACTGGCCCTCGATTCCAGCCATCAAAGGCCTTGGGACGGTCCCTATCGATATTTCAGGCAGAAATCAAGGCCCTAAACACATGTGCCTATGTATGTTTAGAAGATAGCTGCAATAAAAAGAGAATATGCATATGCCCAGACAGTCGGGTTGTATTAAAGGCAATAAAAAAAACCCATACATGAAAGTCTAAATCTGTCTGGATATGCAAACCATCCCCAAAACAGCTGGCCAGAAACAACAGAGTTAAACTGCTCTGGATTTCAGTTCATGCGGTGACCAAAGGTAATGAAATTGCCAACAGCCTTGCCGAAGAAGGCTCCTAACTGCATTTGTTGAACCAGAACCCTATAGTAGAATAGCCAAAGTACGTATCAAGAGAATGGCCCAGGAGTCGAAAGATACTGCCAAAAGTTCTCACCTGACAAACACACCTGGCTTGAGGCAGGCGAAAAGGTTTATCGCCTTCTCTGCAGTAAGAGCCAAACATTTTTTTAAGATAAGCAAGGGCAGCCAAAGGCTCATAACCGGCCTTCTAACCGGACACTGTCCTCTGAAATACCAACTCACTAAGATGGGTCAGACAACTGATGCCAATTGCAGATTCTGTAACGAGGCAGAAGAAACAAGGGCAACCTAAGGCTCATGACCGGCCTTTTAACTGGCCACTGTCTTCTGAAACACCACCTCACTAAGATGGTTCAGACAATTGATGCCAATTACAGGTTCTGCAACTAGACACAAGAAACAGCAGAGCACCTACTTTGTGAATGCTCTGCCCTGTCCCTTCAAAGAGGGAACTAACTGTCATCGGCCACTTTAAGTCCTGATGAATTGGTACGTCACCTGAAATACCACCTGACAAGATGGGTCAGACAATCGATGCCAATTACAGGTTCTGCAACTAGGCACAAGAAACAGCAGAGCACCTACTTTGTGAATGCTATGCCCTGTCCCTTCAAAGAGGGAACTAACTGTCATCGGCCACTTTAAGTCCTGATGAATTGGTATACAATTCCGGCCTTCTAACCGGACAATGTCACCTGAAATACCACCTCACTAAGATGGGTCAGACACTCGATGCCAATTACAGGTTCTGCAACGAGGCACAAGAAACAGATGAGCAGTAACTTTCTGAATGCTCTGCCCTGTCCCTTCAAAGAGGAAACTACCTGTCATCGGCCACTTTAAGTCCTGATAAATTGGTACAGAATAATCCTAAAGTTATTGTAGACTACACAAGAGGTCAAGACATTAAGGGACTCGAGTAGGTCAGGGATAATTACAAAAGATCTTTTAGGTCGAGGTAATTTCGAAAGGGCTACATGACACACCGACCCCATAACATAACATAAGTAAATTCAAAACGGCACTAAGAGGATTTCCTATTGAAAAAGAATCTTATACAATGAATTGTATAAGGTTTTTTTTTTTCAACCAGAAAGCACGCGTTATAATTTAAAATTTTATGTAACTTATTATTTTTAATCATTGTATTTATCTTATATTTATCATTGTATGCTTTTTTGTGGTGAAATTAACGGAAATGGGGGTTATTTGGGCTCTAGGACCGCAGCTATGTGGCTTATTGTACTTCTTCAGTTTCCGTGGTTGATCGAAAATTCATTGTATTTTACTTGTGTACGATTTTTGTAATCTCCTGATACAAATTAATCATTATTATTATAAATTATAAGAAGCTTTCAAATGTTCTCTAACGAGTGAAATGCTTTGGTAATATATGGTTTTACTGTTCAATTCTATTTATTGTCCATCCATAAATTTAAATTGTTTTATTTTTGAGTCAATTACTTTATTTCCTTTGGTAGAGTTAGTTTTAAAGCGAAGGGTCGTATTATTTCCAAGCAAATCATTACTCCTTCCCCCCGAGTCCATTCAGAAACTGGGCGAATGGTCAGTCTGCGGTCGTTCCGACGGCGTCTGCATCGCGAGCGCATTTTCCGAAAGCCCTTTATGGGTTTTAATCCGGACGCACGTCCCGAAAAACTAGGACCCACTCCTCGGGTTTAATTTAGGAATTCGCCCCCCCTGCCACCCGCATAATAGTTTCCGTGCCAGACCAGAAGATAATAAATCGACGTGTATCGTTCGTTCGGTGCATGCATTCTGTGTATCCGGCCCGACCGAGTTTCGCGTCTTAAATGGCCACCATCAATTCCGCGCGCCGCTGGAAAACAACCCGCCCACTAAACATAATTCTCCACCCTTTAACCGAAACGAAAACCCATTCCGCCGGGTTGAAAGACAAACTTTCCATAAACACGGAGCGCGTGTCAATTGAGAAAGCTTAATCCCGGGTTAGTTTTATGGAATAATTGGGTCGGATTTTCTGCTTGTTTGGGGGATTGAATTACACGAATTTTGAAATACTGGTGGTGCGGAGAGAAGGGGTTGTTTTGTTTCTTCGTGTTTGCGAAACGGTCGCAGCTTGGGCGAATTATGAAAATCCAATACTGGAGTTGGCAGTTATTGTCCCAGATTATTTATGAGGACTAGGGCTTGTCGAAGCAATTTCCAAACGATTGTTCGATACTTAAGCTATACGCACTGTTATGTTTAACAATACGATTACTCACTCTTAATAATGTAACATGTAGGATTCGAATCCTGGATAAAAGAAACTCTACTCATAAGGCGTTCGCAAAAATACGTTTTTGGATAAATTTCTAAATAAAGAGAGTTTTTTTTTAAGTATGCGTATTTCAAATTCAGCCTATTTTCTATAAATCTTTAGATATTCCTTGTTTTTTTTTAAGTTCAATTTGAAGCTTGAAACGAGTGTTTTCCACTCCCAGACTAAGCATGAAGTAAAATTTCGAGTTTAGAAAAGCCCCGTGAAAATTTGTCGAGGGTCGCGCAGCGACCCGAGACAAATTTTCTGGGCTTTTCTAAACTCGAAATTTTACTTCATGCGCCACGCGTATAAAACACAGATTTCAGGTAAAGTTAAAAAATACATACATTTTACAATATTTTACTGTTTTAAACGCGTGGCGCATGAAGTAAAATTTCGAGTTTAGAAAAGCCCAGAAAATTTGTCTCGGGTCGCTGCGCGACCCTCGACAAATTTTCACGGGGCTTTTCTAAACTCGAAATTTTACTTCATGCTTAGTCTGGGAGTGGAAAACACTCGTTTAAAGCTTTAAATTGAACTCTTATAATAAGCAACGAATGTCGGAAAATTTACTTGATAATTTGCAGCGTATATTCGGTAAAAGTTTCCTTTTCAGTGAAGAGTTAACCTCTTGAATCCACAATAAATTGTTTCACTGCAGGAGCTTTGTGTAAGTGAAATTTAACGTGGCATAATGCGAGTCATAACGTAAGCTTAAGCTTAATTTTATGTAGTCCTGGATCCAGCGCAGACCCGCACACTGGATGCCGGCGAAAAGCTCCAAAAGGGGAGAGCTCAGTTATAAATGAGTCCTGGGAGTTGCTCTTGCTTTCTTTCTGCGGCTTGCATTTATGATTTACAACTCGGCATCGGTCCCCCGACGAGCGAAGAACATATGTATAGGTAATAAGTATGGATGGTGGAGACGGTGTCGTCCTTTGAACCCTCCTTCCTCTAAGGAATGGAATCCCTGGGTCGGTGGCGGGCAAACGTACACGTATATTAAATTGGCATTGCTCTTTCACGGTGTTCCAATTGAAAGTTTCTTGTTTCTATTCCGTGCCCGGAATGTTCTATAAGCAATCAAAAGGATAGCTAGGGGAGGGAGTTTCGCATCAACTTCACTTCAGAGCCGATCTGTTTCTGTTGGTGGCCGGTGAATAGCGGGAATTGGACCGGTCTCGCGTTTCGATTCTGTTTGCCCAGTTTGCGGTGTAAACCCACGGAATCACGATATCAACTTTCTTGAAAGGGTGTTTGGATCGGTGCCATTGTAAGGGGGCGACTTTACAAAAGCGATGGCCGGGGCTTCCCCGTGCTTCGGCTCACCTCAGGGCGGTGCTTTTATTTCTTTGCACTCTCTCGCAATATTATATTTACACCGAAAGGTTATACTCAATACTTACTAGGGCCAGTTTCACCAAACACGTTAAACTGGTTTAACTCTGAACTTGAGTTTAAAGTGACATTAGAACAATTGCCACTGTTATCTTAAGCGTGAGTTTAGCTTGAACCTGAGTTCAACATTTTTGGTGCAACTGGACTTTTCTGTTAATAAATAATGAAAATGACACATGACACATTTTACGACTTTAAGGATACCATTACAATCTAAACCAGTGATGGGGAAACTACGGCCCGCGGGCCAAGTCCGGCCCGCGGAAAGGTTTAATCCGGCCCGTTTAAGAGTGCCGTCGTGAGAATGTTTGAACGCGTTCTTACTTCGTAATGTGACGACCCGCATAAAAACTACCTACCTACGATTAAGCATTATTCTTTGGCCCGCTACGATTGTATGGTTATTACAAATGGCCCGTCTTAAAAAAAGTTTCCCCACCACTGATCTAAACAAATCCCACAGCATTTCTATAAAATTGTAAATAATTTCAAGTTTAAGTAATACTAAAACAGTACCTTATCATACATGAAATACAAAAAAAAAATAACATTAGTGTAATTTAACACCCCCAGTCATTCAGTCGGCCATTGGCTAGCGCAACGAATTACCTTCAACAACGGTGACGCTTTTCACAACGCACCCCCTAGGGGGTAAATATTGACGTTGGTAATTGCGAGATAACGGGGGTGGTCGTGGCGGTGTACTCTTCAGCGGAAAGATAGCGCGCCGGCAATTTCGGATGCTAATGTGATGCGGCATTTTTAATTACAGCGCTGGGTGTAAACACTGACGAGGGCGCAAGGTATTTGGGGTTCGTTTTATGTCTACGAAAAAAAAAAACAACAAGAATTGCGAGGGGTGGAAATTACCTGCGCAACTCTTAAAGCGAGAAGGGATAACAAATATATGAAATATATATGTATTTGTGAGTTATGTGAAGATTGTTATAATAGTAATAAATAGCGGTTAAACTCTTTTCTTCACAAAATATAAAAACGAATTAAAATTAAAATCGACTTAATGCAAAATGTTTGTCTCCAAATATTCATTGAAACAACTACTTCTCCAGCTAATACCCCGACAGATATTGAATATTTGCGTTAAACGACAGCACTGCTGTTCTATGCATAATTTATATGCAAAATGGAACATCAGGTCAAACTATTCTCTAACCAAACTAAATGAAACAAAAGGAAATTGAAATAAATTGAAAAAATTACAGGGAATGAATTTTAATTGTCTTAAGCCATCTATAGACGCGTTTCGAGATTTATCCCTCATCAGTATAGCTTTGCTTTAGACTTTCAATACAAAAAATATTAAAATAAAATAAACAGGAAACTTACAGAAATGTCGAGGTGTGTCGTCGAAACAGGTACATAAAACTGGGGCGAGTGAAAATGAAGGAATGTTATTTATAGGTAAAAGATTAAGTCATTAGTAGGTGCGAACAATTTTTAAACAGTGAAGGAAGGAATTCAACCGCTTTTTATTACAAATATATGGAAACTCGAAATTTTACTTTACGTATCAAGCGTATAAAGCTTGGCGCGTCAAGTGGAATTTCGAGTTTCCATATATTTGTTATCCTTTCTCGCTTCAAAAGTTGCCCATGTAATTTCCACCTCTTGCAATACTTGTTTTTTTTTTGTAGTCATAAACACTGATTTCAAGTAAGTTCAAAATATACTGCTTAATCATCAAATCAAACCAAATGGCTATTATTATTGACATAATTTGTTTGAATACACAGTTTGTTAAGCTAATTGAAGTAAATGAATGAAAATTAGTTTACTTAAATGATAATCCAATTATAAAGTGTTAAATTACATCTACGTGTAATCCTAGTGGTGGCAAATTACTTTCCAGTGTGGATATTGAGAATATCGCCGATATTGTGCAGCGTTCGAGGGCACCTGGCGGCAGTAAACATCCTCCGTTCTCCGGCAGCCGCATGTAGAGTGGAGTTTGAGGTCCCGCGACATGCAGGCGCAATGCGGCATAAAGTGGGAACGTGTCGATTCGCATCCCACTCCCCCGCACACTAAACACAATCCACTAGAATGCACATTTCCTCCTTCATACATGCACATTACCGAAAATACCCGTTCAACGGACACGTTTTCTTGCGCGCGCCCGGCGCATCCACCAGAATTATTAATAAAATTTATCGGCGTTAAAACGGTACGGCGGCATTCGTATTCATATCGGGACGGTTCCGAAATAATAATGGCACATGAGCGACGCCGATACACTGAAAAATTTACGGGCCACTTCGGTGCTTCGGTCCGATATAAATACACACGGGCATGCATAAGTGATAATCCCATTTCGTTTTAATGTCGCCAAACAGATTTAGAGCGACCGCACACTGCCGGCGACAATTGGAAAATATTACTACTTTTATTGCCAACGTTTACGATCGTGCTTATTCAATTTAGGTTGTGGTTGATTTATTTTAACCACGGTTTCCCTAGGGTCAATTAAAATGCATGCATGCATGATTTTACCCCATTTTTTTTCTATGTTACGTACAAAATACAAAATACGGAGAAAACAGGTTTTGCCGAGATAAAAATTGTACAAATATTTTAAACAACAGCCGGACAAAATCGCATTTGTCTCTCATTTTGCACATTGTCTAGACAAAATGCGTTGTGCCTAAAGACTCTCAGACAAAATGCATTGTGTCTAAAGACTTTCAGATAAAATGTGTTGTGTCTAAAGACTATCAGAAAAAATGCGTTGTGTCTAAAGACTATCAGACATAATGTGTTATAAAAATTTTCATTGAAGCAAATTGAAAAATACTAGAAAACATTACTTTGTTTTATTAACAATTTTATATAACAAATTATTTATAAGGAGTGTATTTTCAACTTCACATTAAGTCAGTGTTGTATACGCGTGGCGCATGAAGTAAAATTTCGAGTTTAGAAAAGCCTGAAAATTTGGATTTGCCGGAGCGCGACTCGCTTCGCTCGCGCGCCCCGGCAAATCCAAATTTTCAGGCTTTTCTAAACTCGAAATTTCACTTCATGCTTAATCTGGGAGTGGAAAACACTCGTTTAAATCTTCAAATTGAACTCTTATAAAAAAACGACAAATATCGGATTAATTACAGCATATGCATAATAATAGGTGTAGTAAAAAGGAATACATTATTTTGGCATGAAATTGAAGCCTTTATTTATCATGCGATTTAGGTCAAATATGCGCCGTTTTGATCAATAACTTGTTGCTATTTTGAAGGTAATTTCATTGTGTCTCTTTGATAGAAGCCCTTGTCCCTATTGGCATAAAACTGGAACAGTTTGCCAAGGACACAAACAGGTGGTAAGCACTTGATGCCTGGTCCAGACCATAAGGTGGATGCATAAGAGGCTCTTTTGCGTCGTCCTCTAAACGTGTAACAACTCCAGTTGACACTTTCCGCAGTGAAAATATGAGCGAAACTCTCCAGCCCAGAGGCAGGGGTTACACAGAACGCCACCAACCCCAAATACCTTGACACAATTTTATCCGGATCGCGTGACAAGATTGCCATTTTAAAGGTTATATCATTATGTCTCTCTGATAGAAGCTCTTGTCCCTATTGGCATAAAAGTGGAACAGTTTGCTATGGACAGGAACAGGTGATGAACACTTGATGCCTATAAGGTGGATGCAACTCCAGTTGACACTCTCCACAGTAAAAATATGACCGAAACTCTCCAACCCAGAGGCACCCTCTAGGGGCACAATGGATGGGTTACACAGATCGCCACCAACCCCAAATACCACGACACAATTTTATCCGCATCGCGTGACAAGACACTCATCGTCTGGAAATTGACCAGGGACGAGACCCAATATAGTGTCCCCCAGAAACGTTTCTATGGCCACTCGCATTTCATCTCCGATGTGGTCCTGTTGAGCGACGGCAACTACACCCTCTCCGGCTCCTGGAACAAGACCCTCCGACTGTGGGACTTAGCCGCCGGCAAGACGACCCGTCGCTTCGAAGATCACACCAAGGATGTCTTGAGTGTCGCTTTCTCCGTTGACAACCGTCAAATTGTGTCTGGATCCCGTGACAAGACCAAATTGTGGAACACCCTCGCAAAGTGCAAGTATACCATTCAAGACGACGGACAAACTGATTGGGTGTCGTATGTACGTTTCTCGCCGAATCACTCGAATCCGATTATCGTTTCTGCCTGATGGGATCATATGGTTAAGGTATGGAACTTTACCAATTGCCCTTTGAAGATTAACCATTCTGGACACACTGGATACTTGAACACCCTGACTGTTTCCCCCGATGGTTCCCTCTGCGCTAGCGGTGGCAAGGACTACAAAGCCATGCTTTGAGATCTCAATGACAGAAAATATTTACACACCCTTGACCATATTGACATCATCACCGCCCTTTGCTTCTCACCCAACAGGTATTGGTTGTGTGCCGCTTTTGGACCGTCAATCAAGATCTGGGATCTTAAAAGCAAGAAAATGGTCGAGGAACTCAGGCCAGAAGTTGTGTTGCAGACGAACAAGGCTGAGTCACCCCAGTGTCTGTTATTGGCTTGATCGACCTACGGACAATCCCTGTTTGCCGGTTACTCTGATAACACCTGATACCTGATCAGGGTATGGCAAGTCAGTATTCTTTCTGCTCGTTAAGGTGAACTTGTATATAAGAATACATTAATACTAAAACTTCGGAAATAAGAACCTCCCAACCAAGCCCCAGAAATTTATGGCGAGTCACTATCAAAATGTGTGGCCTGGCATTGTCCTGATGGAACATATTTCCTTCCCTGTTGGCCGAGGCTGACCGCTTCTGGGCGATTGCTTCATTCAGACGGCCCAATTTTGACAGTGACAGTGTTGACGTTGTAGTAAATGATCCACGATTCATTACCAGTCATCATCAGCTTCAGAAATGGGTCGATTTTGTTGCGATTCAGCAGCGATTCGCAGATGGAAATGTAGTCCATGAGGTTTGTTTGTGTTAACTGGTGTGGTATTCATCCACCGAGCTTATTTTTAAATTTACGGCCAAAAACGTACACACGACACCCAATCAGAGTGTCCGTCGTCTTGAATGGTGTACCTGCACTTGGCGAGGGTGTTCCACAATTTGATAGTTTTGCCACGGGATCCAGACACAATTTTAGGGTTGTCAACGGAGAAAGCGACATTCAAGACATCCTTGGTGTGATCTTCGAAGCGACGGGTCGTCTTGCTGGCGGCAAAGTCCCACAGTCAGAGGGTCTTGTCCCAGGAGCCGGAGAGGGTGTAGTTGCCGTCGTTCGACAGGACCACATCGGAGATGAAATGCGAGTGGCCATAGGAACGTTTCTGGGGGACACCATATTGGGTCTCGTCCCTGGACAATTTCCAGACGATGAGTGTCTTATCACGCGAAGCGAATAAAATTGTGTCGAGGTATTTAGGGTTGGTGGCGATCTGTGTAACCCATCCATTGTGCCCCTGGAGGGTGCCTCTGAGCTATAAAGTTTCGGTCATTTTTCACTGCTTATGCAAATGGTTCCAAACAATTTTTTGTATAATGTTTAGCTTCTGGGCAATCGAAACAGTGCTTACATGACGGTCGGACATGACGATTTCCATGATTTTATCGACAGTTGGCCTTCCAGAGCATGGTGTATCTTTGACATCGAAATTGTCGGAACGGAATCGACGAAACCAAAATTGAGCGTGATTGGCTGTTACAGTATCAGGACCATGAACATTATTCACATTTTTAGCTGCCTTGCTTGCGTTTTCGCCTTTATCGAAGAAAAACTGTAAAATATGGCGTATTATTTCTTTGCTGGTGTCTATCTTTAACGTGCGCTCAAACAAAATTAATTTAACCAATTGCAAAACTGCTAAAGACGTTTATTTGTACGAGATCTCGTCTTTTTAACGCCATAAAGTGTAACCCGGTTGGACTTCTACAACCCAAGATACAGATTACTAAATCCATCTATAGGAAAAACAATGGATTTCTTTTTACTACACCTATTATATTTTGTATTGTGGAGGCATCTACTTCGTTATACATGTTAATTTATTAATAAAAAACGGTTTAACTTTCATTGTATAACACCTATTATATATATTTAAAAGATAAATTCTCTGTACATTATTATCTACATGCATAAGAGAGTAAACGATTCTAAAACGGCGTCAAGTATTAATAATTTAAAGAACTTTAACACAGTCATAAATGCAATATGTTAGCACCTAGAAACTTACGTAGCTTAAGAACTCCGAATAATAATATGTAGATGCAAATGCTGCAACTTAAACAGTTTGTAAAGTTTCAAATTTTATTCGAGCGCAAAAAGCTCAAGTGCCTGCGAAGGCATTATTACAGTGTTGTGTCTTTCTCGGGAATAAATACGACCCTTCCCTTTGAAAAGGGATTTCCGAAAGGGATTAACTTGATGCGCTGCTTAAAGATAACCTAAGCAGACGGGTGTCAATGGACAAGCGATGTGTTCACGATAAATCCCACACTCAACGAGAGAGAAAAAAGACAAATCTTAAGAGAAAATCCAATTTCGTTAAAAAAAGTAAGTTTTAGTGTGTTTTTTTTTTCTTATTTAAGAATTAGTTAGTTTTTGGCATTTCATACGCTACGCGTATTTCTTTCACTATGTTCTCAGTAATCACTTGGTGAAACATGATTAAATATATAAGTATGAATATTATTTAAATAAAAATCACTTGGTTCATTTCACAAAATACGCGTATAAATGATCTCACCCACCCAGAAATGTATCATAATTCTTTTTATTTTTAACTTGTTTCTCATTGATCACTTAATGAAACATGATTATATATTTTTAAAAAATTAAATTTAAAATAAAATCACTTGGAATGTTGCACTAATTATACGTCTTTATTCATGGCTGATAGCCGAAACTAGTCGGAATAAAGATGTAAAATTAGTGAAACATACCAAGTGATTTTATTTTAAATTTATTTTTTTAAAAATCATAATTCTTTTCAAAATAAAAAAAAATAAATAAAGAAAGGTAGTAGTGTAGGTAAATTTTACTACACAACAAATACGCATGTTGTGGAGTAAAATTTAAAGTTTTGCAAAGCCATCTGAAAATGTGGCTTGGTCGATTGTTCGTAATTTTGAACATAATTAATTTTTTATGTGAGTTGTTTAGAATTTAAAATGCTATACGATAGGTCCGTATTGATTTTCAAAATAGTACTAATAGTAGAAGAAAAAGAAGATATAAATTAGTAATAATTTGAAAAAAATAACAATAGCCATGATTTTAAAACAAAATTTTGCGTCATCAATAACTACTAATAGTCATAATTTCTATAAAAAAAAAAACGAAGAAATTCACACTTTCTAATATTCAACTAGAAATTCCTCAAAACCCATTGATGGGGTATTTTCGGATTTTGACATATTTTGAAAGAGCAATATCTGCCTAATGTTCACGCAAAAATTCATAAAAATAAATCAAAGATTTTTTAAGTTACGATTTTTTTAAGTAAAAATTTCCCTAAAAAAAAACGAAGAGAACCACACTTTACAGCATTTAACTGGAAATTACTTAAAACCTGTTGATGGGGTATCTTCGGATTTTTACATATTTTGAAAGAACAATGTTTGATTAATATTCACACAAAATTTCACATAAATTGATCAAACAATTTTTAAGTTATGATTTTTTTGAAGTATAATTTTTAAGTAATAATTTCCCTAAAAAGACGAAGAAAATCTAACTTTTTAACATTCAAATGAAAATTGTTTAATGTTCACACAAAATTTTATAAAAATAAATCAAAGAATTTTTAAGCTATGATTTTATTGAAGTAATAATTTTTCTAAAAAAACGAAGAAAATCTCACTTTTCAGCATTCAGCTGGAAATTACTCTAAACCTATTGATGGGGTCTTTTTAGATTTTTACATATTTGTAAAGAGCAATATTTCCTTTTTGTTCACATACTGTTTTATAAAAATAAATCAAAGAATTTTTAAGCTATGATTTTTTTAAGTAATCATTTCCCTAAAACGCCAAAGAAAATCACACTTTTTAGCATTTAACTGGAAATTACTTCAAACCTGTTGATGGAGTATTTTCCGATTTTTCAAAATTTTAAAAAAACAATGTTTGATTAATGTTCACACCAAATTTCACATAAATATATATTCAAGAATTTCCAAGTTATGATTTTTTTAAGTAATAAGTTCCATATAAAGACAAAGAAAATCACACTTTTTAACATTCAAGGAGAAATTACTCAAAACCTGTTGATAGGGTATTTTAGGATTTTTACATATTTTGAAAGAATAATGTTTAGTTATTGTTCATACAAAATTTAACATAAATTTATAAGAGAATTTTAAAGTTAAACTTTTTTTAAAGTAATATTTCCCTAAAAAGACGAAGAAAATCTCACTTTTTAACATTTAGATTTAAATTACTCAAAACCTATTGATGGGTTTTTTTCAGATTTTTACATATTTGTAAAGAGCAATATTTCCTTAATGTTCACACAAAATTTTATAAAAATAATTTGAAGAATTTTTAAGCTATGATTTTTTTAAGTAATCATCTCCCTAAAACGCCAAAGAAAATCACACTTTTCAGCATTCAACTGAAAATTACTCGAAACCTGTTAATGGGGTATTTTCGGATTTTTCTAAATTTTAAAAGAACAATGTTTAATTAATGTTCACACAAAATTTCACATAAATATATCGAAGGATTTCCAAGTTATGAATTTTTTGAAGTAATAATTTCCATAAAAGACGAAGAAAATTATACTTTTTAACATTCAACTAGAAAATACTCAAAATCTATTGATGGAGTATTTTCGGATTTTGACATATTTTGAAAGAGCGATATTTGCCTAATGTTCACACAAAAGTTGATAAAAATAAATGAAAGATTTTTTATGTTATGATTTTTATTAAGTAATAATTTCCCTAAAAAGACGAAGAAAACCACACTTTACAGCATTCAACTGGAAATTACTCAAAACCTGTTGATGGGGTATTTTTGGATTTTTACATATTTTGAAATAACAATGTTTGATTAATGTTCACACAAAATTTCACATAAATATATCCAAGAATTTCCAAGTTATGAATTTTTTGAAGTATAATTTCCATAAAAGGCGAAGAAAATGACACTTTTTAACATTCAACTATAAATTACTCAAAACCTATTGATGGGGTATTTTCGGATTTTTACATATTTTGAAAGAGCAACATTTACCTAATTTTCACACAAAAATTCATGAAAATAAATCAAAGATTTTCTAAGTTATGATTTTTCTTAAGGAATAATTTACCTAAAAAGACGAAGAAAACTACACTTTACAGCAATCAGTAATGGAAATTACTGAAAACCTGTTAATGGGGTATTTTCAGATTTTTACATATTTTGAAAGAACAATGTTAGAATAATGTTCACACAAAATTTCACATAAATTTATCAAAGAATATTTATGTTATGATTTTTTTGATGTAATATTTCCCTAAAAAAATTCCACTTTTTAACATTCAAATGAAAATTACTCAAAACCTATTGATGGGGTCTTTTTAGATTTTTACATTTTTGTAAAGAGCAATACTTCCTTAATGTATGTACAAAATTTTATAAAAATAAATTAAAGAATTTTTAAGCTATGATTAAATAATATCAAGAAAACCTCATTAAATTAATTCCGTTATTCGTAGTGGAATCACCGCCCGAATGAATTACAAAGATTAAGAATTCCCGGGGTTAATTGCGAATTTCAAAGTTTCCCTCTGGAATCTGTCCGGGATTTGTAGGAATTCCACAGATAAACAGAAGGGCCCAACCGTATGTTTTTTTTTTTGCTGTTGGTTGCTCCTCATGTTCAGCTCCTAGGGCGGCCGGTTCAGATTTCTTGCGACCGCCCGAAAAGATATAGATACTAAATTATGCCGTCCTCTCTCGCCCCTTAGGGGGGAGCTTTATCGCATCAAATGTAGTGCTAGTAGTTTGTATCGCCGAAATCTGCCGTTGTCACCGAGTGCTTTACTCGGGCGGTGATTTATATCGCGTATGTGGTCGAGTGTTGTAGTTTTGAGAAAACGTTCCACAAGCACACGACTTATACGGGTGTATATATATATAGATATGTGAGTTGCTCTCTTTCGTAAGCCCCGGCATTATAGAATACCGGGCGATCGTATTTTTTTACGGTAAATCTCCGCAGGAAAACATCACGACCAGCTGCACTTCCGGGGCTTTCACGAAATATGGATAATGTTTACTGTTCCGGACGTTTGCTCACATAATTAAATAAACTGCATTTCTTTATATTTCCTTTAAACATAAATTGATTTTTTTCCTTTAACCAATATATTTTGGTGCTACATTTCAATTGTACCTTATGTTGTTTTGAGTTTCGCTCATTTATTTTAAAACTGTAATAACAAATCGGGGAAAATCAAAACGAACATTATATAAAGGAAATATAAATTGTTAGCTATTGACTTAGTACCCGAAATGTACATCTAGCAAGAAAAATAAAAGTGAAGAAAGGAATATAACTGTGTTTAATTAAGAGACTTAACACCTTCACGTAACTCATACAACTACATTAATTGGAATATAAATTATAATACATAATTGTATCGTAAACAAGTGAACAAAAGTTATTATTATTATTATTATTATGTATGGTGATCATCAGTTAAACATATTCAGACTCCTTGAGAATGACTCAAAGTCGAAACTAGTTGGAATAATAAACCAAAATATTAGTGAAATTTAACCAAGTGTTTTCTTTATTAAATCACAATTAAATATGTTTCGCCTCGGGAAAGATAAGAAACTTGTTCAAGATATATTCAGACTTATTAATAAATGTTAATACACAGTTTTAATGACAGTTGACAACCGTGATTTCACCTGATGTGAAATCCAAACATCTTTAACTTAAATCAGTGTTTTACACGCGTGGTATTTAGAAGACCTATGCGACCAAACCAAATTTTCAGTCTTTTGTAAACTCGAAATTTTGAGTTTTGAACGAGTATTTCCACTCCCAGACTAAGCATGAAGTAAAATTTCGAGTTTAGAAAAGCCCTTGAAAATTTGTCGAGGGTCGCGCAGCGACCCGAGACAAATTTTCTGGGCTTTTCTAAACTCGAAATTTTACTTCATGCGCCACGCGTATTAAACACAGATTTCACTTGAAGTTCAAATATACATAAATTTGACAATATTTTAGTGTTTTATACGCGTGGCGCATAAAGTAAAATTTCGAGTTTAGAAAAGCCCTGAAAATTTGTCTCGGGTCGCTGCGCGACCCTCGACAAATTTTCACGGGGCTTTTCTAAACTCGAAATTTTACTTCATGCTTAGTCTGGGAGTGGAAACACTCTCTCGAAACTTAAAATTGAAAAAAAAACAAAGAACAGCTGAAATTTTACAGAGCAAGCACAGAAATTTGTACACTTAAAAGGAAAACTTAGGTGCTTAGAAAGCCTACGCGACCAAACCAAATTTTCAGTCATTTCTAAACTCGAAATTTTGAGTTCTGAACGAGTGTTTCCACTCCCAGACTAAGCATGAAGTAAAATTTCGAGTTTAGAAAAGCCCCGTGAAAATTGGTCGAGGGTCGCGCAGCGACCCGAGACAAATTTTCTGGGCTTTTCTAAACTCGAAATTTTACTTCATGCGCCACGCGTAAAAACACAGATTTCACGTGAAGTTTAAATATTCATAAAAATCACAATATTTTAGTGTTTTATACGCGTGGCGCATAAAGTAAAATTTTGAGTTTAGAATAGCCCAGAAAATTTGTCTCGGGTCGCTGCGCGACCCACGACAAATTTTCACGGGGCTTTTCTAAACTCGAAATTTTACTTCATGCTTAGTCTGGGAGTGGAAACACTCGCTCGAAACTTAAAATTGAAAAAAAAAACAAAGAACAGCTGAAATTTTACAGAGCAAGCACAGAAATTTGTACACTTAAAAGGAAAACTTAGGTGCTTAGAAAGCCTACGCGACCAAACCAAATTTTCAGTCATTTCTAAACTCGAAATTTTGAGTTCTGAACGAGTGTTTCCACTCCCAGACTAAGCATGAAGTAAAATTTCGAGTTTAGAAAAGCCCCGTGAAAATTTGTCGAGGGTCGCGCAGCGACCCGAAACAAATTTTCTGGGCTTTTCTAAACTCGAAATTTTACTTCATGCGCCACGCGTAAAAACACAGATTTCACGTGAACTTTAAATATTCATAAAAATCACAATATTTTAGTGTTTTATACGCGTGGCGCATAAAGTAAAATTTTGAGTTTAGAAATGCCCAGAAAATTTGTCTCGGGTCGCTACGCGACCCTCGACAAATTTTCACGGGGCTTTTCTAAACTCGAAATTTTACTTTATGCTTACTTTTTCTGGGCTTTTCTAAACTCGAAATTTTACTTCATGCGCCACGCGTATAAAACACAGATTTTACTTAAAGTTCAAATACACATAAATTTTCACAATATTTTAGTGTTTTATACGCGTGGCGCATAAAGTAAAATTTCGAGTTTAGAAAAGCCCCGTGAAAATTTGTCTCGGGTCGCTGCGCGACCCTCGACAAATTTTCACGGGGCTTTTCTAAACTCGAAATTTTACTTTATGCTTAGTCAGGGAGTGGAAACACTCGTTCGAAACTTAGAATTAAAAAAAGGCTAAAATTTTACAGCGCAAGCAGCAAAATTTGTACACTTAAAAGGAAAACCGCTGTGTTAAAAAAACAAACTCTGATATACGTTAAAATAAACCGCCGCCGGATTAATATCTGTTTTTACGATACATAAAATAAATTACGCCCTGCACTCACGATAAGTGATTTATGGCGCCTTTTTCATCATGCTAATTAATTTTCTCGAACGGCTCATTTCCCCGTTGAAAAAAAAAAATGTCGACGACCGTAACTTAGCCGACGCGCGTTTGTTTATGCGCCTGAAATTTGTGGCCTCGTCCAAATTGCCAATTAAACAAGTCTGGAGGCAGTTAAAGTTTACACCGTTTTCAGGTGTCACTTTAATATAAACAAAATACAATGTACAGGGTGCAGCATTTTGGATGGTTTCTTCGAGTAAAGTACCATAAATATGAATAATAGACAGAAACTAATATATATTTCTATAGCTCTTTTTTAAAGCATATTCCATGTACCTAATTAAAATGTTTTTATCTTTAGTTGTTTTTGAGTTATACGTGTGTTCGGTATCAACAAGCGGTTTTTCTGATCGCTTGGCAACGTGCTCGCTTTTTCAAAGTTTCACCATATTTTGCTTATTTATTACTTTTACCATAATGATGAGCATTTTGATTTTAATCTGTTGTGTATATTGTTTGTGATTTCATACATTTTAACTTAATTATTACATTTTAACTTATTTTAGACTAAGCATTATGTATTTATTTTAAATGGATATCCGTAAATAAACAACAAAAACAACACTTCCCATATCCTTGGAGAGTCGAAAAAGTACAGCGACACGCGACGGTCGATCTCGCGCCACCCCGGCAATTAGTGCATTAGTGACGTCCACCTCCGAACTACACCCTCAGGTGAAGCTGGAAGGACCCGGATAACAACACCACAAAGGTCAGTTTCCTCTCACTACTGGTCCCTTGCATTTTCTCCGACTTCGTTGTCGGCCGCCACAAAAAAACCGCTATGAAATTCACAGCTTTCGCTGCAAGTAACCATATTTCATAGGGCACAAATCCCCCCCCCCCCCCCCAAACAACGCGAAAACTCAAAATTTGGCATTTTTGAAGTATTGTTATAACTTCTTTATTTAAAAAGATATTGAAATGCGGTAAAAACGTTCTATTTCTTGAATAATTTTCTCACTTATAACTTGGTGAAACATTTTTAAATATTGATAAAGGTTTGAATTAAATTACACTTACACAAATAAGACAATTAACTTTAACACAATTAAACACTTTTAACTTTGTTTGTATAACACAATTTATTTGTATGTGACTGCAGTTTCGGCAAATTCAGCTTGCCATTATCAAACATGAAGTGTTTGATAATGGCAAGCTGAATTTGCCGAAACTGCAGTCACATAAAAATAAATTGTGTTATACAATCAAAGTTAAAAGTATAAATGAAATTGCCAATTCTTGGGTGCAGAATACTTCAAACATTAAAAGTGCGATTCTTTTCGCAATCTACAACAAGTTAGTCTTACAAAGACTATATCAAACACTCAATGAAACAACTACTTTCCCGACGGACATTGAATTACACAACAAGTGTTTGCTGTTACATACAGTAACCTACTGCAAATGTAACAATTTGGGTCAAATTATTCAGGCCATCTATAGACGCGTTTCGAGATTTATCTCTCATCAGTATAGTTTTGCCATTCCCTCTAAACAATTTGACACCTTAGACTGGCGGTCACGTTACCGTTCAAACATAAGTATAAATGAAATTGCCAATTCTTGGGTGCAGAATACTTCAAACATTAAAAGTGCGAATCTTTCAATGTCCGTCGGGGTATTAGCCCGGAAAGTAGTTGTTTCATTGAGTGTTTGGTATAGTCTTTGTAAGACTAACTTGTTGTAGATTGCGAAAAGAATCGCACTTTTAAAGTTAAAAGTCTTTTATTGTGTTAAATTAACATGTATAACGAAGTAGAAGCCTCCACAATTCACAATTAACTTTGTTTGTATAACTGAGGATTTTATTGTGACTATAGTTTCGACAACTTTAACTTGTCATTATCAAACATAAAGTCGAAACTATAGTCACAATAAAATCCTCAGTTATACAAACAAAGGTTATTGTCTTATTTGTGTAAATAATGATGTATAACGAAGTGGAAGCCTCCACAGTGAACAGTTAAATTACACTTGGTTTGTTTCACAATTTTCTCTTTACTATTTACTCGACTAGTTTCGCGTTTTACAGCATTTTCAGGAGTGAATTACGAATTACGAAAAACGTTCTTATGACACTTTTTTAGTAGAATATGGTTTTATTATTTGATAATGAACTCGTTAAAGTAAGCGAGAAACTCTTGAAAAACATTAATTCTTAAATAAATTGAATCCACCACAGCAGCTAAACATGTTTTTTTTTTGTTTTTTTTTAAATAATAGCGAAACACTATGACTGCAAGGTGATGAATATGCCTCGAAAATTTATTATTAATTTCGGCTCGGGTCGAGTGCGGGGCGCGTCTTTTTCATACATACATTTTTTTTTAATAACGGCGGGGAGCCCTGGGGGAGGCCCCATCCGAAAAACATCCATCAAAACCGCCCCTGACGCTCTTCCACCCCTCACGACGATATTTCACGGGGATTTTTATTTAGACTTAGACTGCTTAAATTCTATTTTTTCCGTCCCACCAGCCGGCGTGTAAACTTGATAAATTGTTTCCCACAAGCGAATCAACTTGTTGATTACGTTTTCTGTTTTCACAATTTTAACTACAGTCTGCAGTTTTTTTGTTGTCATTATTATTATTTATAATTTATTATCACGCATGTTACAGTTACAAATGAATAAATATAATGTGACAGCGATGCGGTATTAAAGCTAACAAATAAATATTAATAATAATAATACTATATTACCCAACACATACAGAATCCAGTAACAGGGTAACATCATAACTTATGTATACAAATTTCAATATAAAAGGTATTTAAGGTGAAAATAAAATATAATAAATACAATCGTAATTTTCAAAATTATTTGAGAAGTTGATGGAGAAGCGAATACTATCATTTATAAATAAACACGGTATCTTTTCCAATTGCCATCATGGTTTCGTAAAAGGCAAAAATATTAACACAGCTATATTTGAATTTATTAATATTGTAATTAAAGGCTTCGAAAATGGTGAAATGGTGAACTTGTGGTATGTTTTTGGATCTATCGAAAGCATTTGATAGTATTTCTCACGATCAACTACTGGATAAATTATATTCCTTTGGTTTTCAAGTCAAGTCTGATGTTCAAAATATTTCCAGAGGGGTACCACAGGGAAGTATTCTTGGTCCCCTCCTATTTAATTTTTATATAAATCATATGTTTTCACTTAATAATGGACCAAATCACAGTATAATTAATTTTGCTGATGATACGAATTTAATCATACGGGGATCTGATTTTGTAGAGTTAAAGAAAAATGCTTCCAATATAATTAATTTGGTAGAAATGTGGTTTCAAAGCAACCAGTTGCATTTAAATGTTGACAAAACAAAGTGTATTATTTTTAAATTAAATAAAAGTTTTATAACTCCAAAATCTGTTTAAATTAATCACACTGAATATGAATTAGTTCCGGCTTTGAAATTTCTTGGAATTACAATTGATCAAAACCTAAAATGGTTCCAGCATATTGATCAATTGTGTACAAAACTAGGAAAAGCTGTGCACATGTTACGTACTTTAGATCACACCATCAACCATCCGTACGAATTAATGAGAACGGTACACTATGGAAATTTTGAGTCTTTGCTTCATTTTGGAATTTTATTTTGGGGAAATTCAGGACACATTGGTCGAATTTTCGTTATCCAAAAAAGAGCACTAAGAATTATTTATTTATTTATTTATTTATTTATTTATTTGCCCAACAGACTATGCTTAATTTAAAACGAATCGAATCATGTAGACGAAAATTTACAAATGCAGGAATCATAACAGTTACTGCAATATATATATATACAGGAATGTTTGTTTTTCATGTATAAACATCGTAAGAATTCAGTGAATATAGGTTTACTCATGATCATCAAACAAGGCACAGGGGTGATTTGAGATATCCTATATATAAATTCACGCGATCCCAGAAAAGACCTTTATATGCATCCTTAATGTTTTATAACCGTTTACCGATAGATATTAAAAATAAATCTAATTTTAGATCATTTAAGAAACGAATATATACTTATTTATGTAACATGGAGCCTTACTCCATTGATGAATATATTAACTTTTGTTAGATATTTTGCATTTTTGAATTTTGACGCTGGCTCATGTATTATATATATATATATATATATATATATATATATATATATATATTGTATTTCTATGTATTTACTAAAACTACTAAAACCGATTATTGCACGCATAACAAAGAAATGTACACGTCTTGCTAAATATTGTGTAGCAATATTTAATTTGGCAATTTTAACGGTCTCGCAATTGTAGAGTTAACTCTAAAATGATTGATTTTAGTTAAAATTCTGCACTTCTTTTTGATTTCTATAAATGACTTATTATATTACATACTGGGATTTTTTCTATTAAATATATATGATGTATATACTGTCAATTTTCAGACATTCCTCGATTTTATAAAAAAGAGATTAATTTGAAGTTCTAACGAGTGTTTCCACTCCCAGGCTAAGCATGAAGTAAAATTTCGAGTTTAGAAAAGCCTGAAAATTTGGTTTGGTCGCGTAGCGCGAAGCGCGGAGCGACCAAACCAAATTTTCAGGCTTTTCTAAACTCGAAATTTTACTTCATGCGCCACGCGTACAAAACACTGATTTCATATGAAATTCAAAACATATAAATTTCACAACATTTCAGTGTTTAGTATGCGTGGCGCATGAAGTAAAATTTCGAGTTTAGAAAAGCCTGAAAATTTGGTTTGGCCGCTTCGCGCTTCGCGCTACGCGACCAAACCAAATTTTCAGGCTTTTAAAAACTCGAAATTTTACTTCATGCTTTATCTGGGAGTGGAAAACACTCGTTTATAGCATCAAATTGAATTCTATTGGAAAAACAATGAGTTTCTTTTAGATATACATAATGTATACGCGTACATTTTTATGCATTCGTAAATTTTATATAAAAACGTGCAATATGATGTTTAAAACGAGTGTTTCCAATCCCAGACTAAGCATGAAGTAAAATTTCGAGTTTAGAAAAGCCTGAAAATTTGGTTTGGACGCGTAGCGCGAAGCGCGGAGCGGCCAAACCAAATTTTCAGGCTTTTCTAAACTCGAAATTTTACTTCATGCGCCACGCGTATAAAACACTGATTTAATGGTGGAGTTCAGAATATACTTCCTTAGCTTACTACTTCAGTAGTACACTTTAAACTTCATTTAAAATCAGAGTTTTATACGCGTAGCGCATGAAGTAACATTTCAAGTTTAGAATAGCCTGAAAACTTGGTTCTTTCTTAATCTTATTCTCTTAAATAGCTCATTTTAACTAGGCGAGGAACTAAAACACATTTTTGCTTACACACCAAAAGTCATGAGATACGACTTGTTTTACTTGTCAAAAGTCTATTGCAGTGTTAACATTTATTATTATATTATCTCCAAAGTTTCTACTCTTCTATCTACACAATTTCGCATTTAAAAACCACTCTAATCTCTAAAGTTCAACTCTTCTATCTGTACAGTTTTATATATATATATATATATATATATATATATATAGTACATCTTTATTCAGACAACAATTAATTAGATTTATAACACGTTTACATACATATAATTAAATAGTTAGTCTGTCTGGGCTTTCGACCAAGGGTCTTTCTGCTCACAGTTTTATATTTATTTAAAATTGAATTTGTGTTCAGTATTCCGGCACCAGATACCCACAGACGCGTTTCAGACTTCAAGGTCCTTTTCAGTGTGGTCACTGGGTCAAGACCACACTGAAGAGGACCTTGAAGTCTGTGGGTATCTGGTGCCAGAATACTAAACACAAATTCAATTTTAAATAAATATAAAACTGTGGACAGAAAGACCGTTGGTCGAAAGCCCAGACAGACTATTTATTTATATGTATGTAAAATTCAATTTTGATATTTGTTTTCTGGTTTCACAAACAGAGTTAGCTCGTTCGTGGACGAAACAGTTAGCATTTATGTCACTGACGATGCCCCTATTGAGCATTAGATGGCGTTAGCTATCGAAAACCATTCATAGTTTATATTTATTTAATTTGTTGCGATGTGGTGTTTGTTTAAAGTTTAATGAATTATTTCACTGGAAGATATCACCACTCTAAGGCAGATGTTTAAGATTTTTGTATAAAGAAAAACACTTCGAAGCACATTTAACTCGGTATATTCAAGATTTAAAATAATTATAAGTATTTACAGCGAAATGTTTGACAGTTGATGTTTAGATGTTTAAGATTGTTGTTTAAGGTTTGATGTTTATAGTTTGAAGTTTAAAACTAGAATGTTTATCTTAAAATTATAAAATACAAATTGAGAATAATATGTTTAGGAATGTGGGAGCAAAGTCGCTGTTATTGGTCACTCGTATTTCGGGGGGATGATCCCAAAAGAAGTGGTGGTAAGAAATTCCCTGAAAGAGAAAATCTGGGTTTTCTCTTTAAAATATTATTAATTTCGAAAATACGAATGATCAAAACAACTTCCCTGCTGTGCAAAAAGGCGCGACCGTTACGAATTTCTCCACCCTAACAAACTCAGAAACCTATTCAAAATAGATCTCTTTTGTTCAGATATACTTCCAAAACGTGATAATTCACATACGAGAGAATTATAAGATTTATTTCGTGTTTCTGGAAGACGACCTATTTTGAGGAATGTCAATAGGGTAGAGCAATTAAATAATAAAATAAAAATATACAAGAACGATTCGTAACATAATTATTTTTAAGCAAATCAATTTCACAGATTAACTTTACAGACATACAAATACGTCCACATTTTTTTGATTCTCTTGCCATTTTCTTTCTTAAATGAAACACATTTCACTTGTTTACATTTACACTAAATATCACTTAGTTTGATACTGACTAGCTTGTAGTCGGAACTATAGTCACTGAAAAGTAAAAATAAAAGTGGTAAAACAAAGTTTAGTGTTTTAATTAAATATCACTATTTTCTCTTTCAATGTCTGTATTGGGTGTCAAGGTTTTGTAAAAATACATATTTAATAAAGATTACATAACAATACCAGCATAAATTCACGAATTCATAAATACTGGAGTGTTCATTCCATAATTTAAATTTCTCACCGGAGCGTAAATCCGGGGGCATAATCCGGGCATTAGCGGGTTGCAGGTGCTCCGCACCTTTACACTTTATTAAAAACTGTTCATTCGCCGGAGTGTGCGACCGCAAAACGAACAACAAAATCGCGCCTTGAAACAATTCCCATTCAAAGGCAACGAGCCGGAAGCCGGAACTTTAATTTCCCATTTCAATTTCTGTTATTTTCAATTACAAATTATTGATCGCATCCCCCCCGAGGGGTGAACTTTACTAAATTAATTCTGCATTTCTGTTATTATACCATTTATATTGAAACTGATTAATTTTGTAATTCTAGACGAAAAAAAATAGTATTTTTTATCTAATGTGGTCATTATTGTGTTTGAAATTCTATTTAAAAAATAGTATTCTATTTAAAAACATAGTATTCTATTTAAAAAAATAGTATTCTATCTCTAGAAATTAAATTCCATTGCACTAATTATGCTTTTTACAATCCGTTATCAAGGATGATGCATTTGTGTAATGAATTGGGTCACAATGGAGGTAGTCTGTTGTTTTAAACATCATTCCTTCATTTTAGAAGATGTTTGGATGGTCTTGATCTGTCCAACATTAGTTAATATTAATCTTGAATTAAAATTATATTTTGACACGATTATATATTGTTTTGTTATCGTTTCTTGTCTTCAATTTGGTTTTCATTAATCACTTGATGAATTATAATTAATTATCAATATTATTTCTTGTTTAATGTACAGTGCGCTTAACTTTATATTTATTGATTTTATTGATATAGATTATTGTTAACGTACACATATTTTTTTGTATTGTTATTATATATCTTATAAAAAAGGTATCAACTTTTTTTACAAGATAAATATAAATATTATATATTCAAGCGCTACGGGCTCTGTAGACCCTGGGCTTTCTTCACTACTTCTCTCCATGCTTGTCTATCCTGTGCTAGTTCTGTCCAATTTGAGATGTTGAGCCTTTTCAAATCTTCCTCAACCACTTCTTTCCATAATATATAAAATTACGAAAATGTTATTTGGAAAATGAAAACAATGTCTTTTCATCCTCTTCTTGACCTGCCCCTTCTTCCACTTCCTGTTGGTTCCTGCCTTAGGACCTTCTTTGTTGTACGATTAGAGGAGAGTCTCTGCACGTGGCCGAACCATCTTATTCTCTGGCTTCTGATGATTCCTTCTATTTACGCCTCTCCATACATATTCCTTAATTCTTCGTTTGATCTTCTTGTCCATTCTTCGCCTACTTTTCTTCCCCCATGTATTTTTCTTAGCTGCTTTCTTTCCTACCTCTCCAACTTTTGTTGCATTGTTTGATTCATAACCCAAGTTTCACATTTGTATGTTATTGTTAGTCTGATTACTGTTTTGTAAATATATATTATAATATATTTAAAAGTGCCTTACGGCATGTTAGTATCTTTTCATCTAAATAACTAGGTTATTTTAATAATAATAATAATAATAATAATAAGCTTTATTCCAATAAATTATTAGACAACTTAACAATATTAACACATACAATGATATGAACATTACCAGCCGCTACTTAATATTAGAAATCGTCAAAATATAATGGAATTTAAATTGTAGCACATAAATTCCTCTACTGTATACGGTTCAACTTGCCGTACAATTTCATGCAAATATTTTTTGTATTTTACGAGACTAATTTCAGTTCTAATAAATACTGGTAATTTGTTGTAAAATCGCAAGCACGAGTAATGAACACCCCTCTCAGTCAGTGTAAATTTATGTAAAGGGTACATAAACTTACTCTTATGCCTCGTTGCATAAAAATGTTCATTTATGTCAGATTTGAAATAATAATTGTATTTCCTGACAAATATCAGACATTCTATGATGTATATACCAGCGACCGTTAATAAACCATTATTTCTAAATAATGTCCTACAAGAATCGTACGGACTTAAACCTAACATGGTTCTCAGCGCACGTTTTTGTAGACTTAATATGTTGTTCAAATGCGTGGAGCTGCCCCAGAAAACTATGCCATAGCGAACTAATGACAGAAAATTTGAACTATATACTAGTTTTAATATACTAAACGATACATTTGGTTTTAAAATTTTCAGCATATAGCATGTTGTACATAAGCGGGAAGACAAATATCCGATATGTTTTTGCCATTTTAATTTGTTATCTATAAATATTCCCAGAAATTTTGTGTTACATGTTATATCAACTCTAGTGCTGTTGATGGTGATTTGCTGTGGAAGGTTTGTAGCCTCGGATTTTTTAAATATAATGTAGTTTGTTTTACTCTCGTTTAAAACAAGTTGATTGTTATCAAACCAGGTTTTTATTAAGTTCAACAAAACCGTGATGTTATTTTCTAAATCTGAGATATTTTTAGATCGTACACAAATATTCGTATCATCGGCATAGTTGACGATATTATATTTGTCATTGTCAATTATTTTAAACATATCATTTATGTATATATTAAAGAGGAATGGACCCAGGACACTCCCCTGAGGCACCCCCAGAACTATGTCCAAGGCATTCGATCTATATGTAGTGCTTCCCGATACCACTTCTACTAATTGTTTTCTGTCAGTCAGATACGTTTTGAACCAGTCATATGCTGCACCTCTAATTCCATAATTGTACAGTTTAGAGAGCAGCAGACTGTGGTCGATACAGTCGAACGCCTTGGACAGATCCAAAAATATGCCACAAGCCATCTCATCTGATTCCATTCCCTCTATGATAAATTGGGTAAAATCATATAGAGCTGTATTGATGTTTTTACCTTTCCTGAAGCCATGTTGTCGGTCGGAAAATAGTTTGAATTTTTTGAAGAATGATTTGCATTGTTCGGTGACTATGTATTCAAATATTTTAGAGAAAGCTGACAAGAGACTAATTGGTCTAAAATTTTCTATTTTTGATGAATCTCCACTTTTGTGGATAGGTTTAACAACGGCAATTTTTAGTTTTTCCGGGAATATACCAAAACTAATTGAGTTATTTATAAGAAAGCACAAAGGCTCACATAATGGCTCCGCGCATTCTTTGATAACGAACATTGATATTTCGTCAATCCCGTAACTTTTTTTATTTGGCATGATTTTTATAACATTCATTAGGTCATTTTGCGTAACAGGATTAAAAAACAGGGAGTGTTCGTGCATGTTAACATTTATGTCAAGATTCGCAATTAGTTTTTTCGAATTTATTAAGTCTGGTGCAGCATTTACAAAATAGCTATTTATTTTATTCACGTCCGTTTCTAGAGTAGAGCTTTCGTAATTTGTGATTTGTTTTTTTCCAGTGATGTCTTTTATAATAGTCCATGCTGTTTTGTTTATGTTGGTTGATGTTGCTATTTTATTGTTATACTGTTGTTGCCGGTCATTTTTTAGCAATATATTGTACCTCTGTTTGCAACGCTTTAACGTTTCTTTACATTCGGTAAAATAATGTGCCAAAATATCATATAGTTCCAACTCTCTCTTGCAGGCAATAGTTTCTGCTGATAGTACTATTTTTTGTTTTTTATTACTGGATTTAACTGTCTCCAAAGGAAATGTTTTATTAAAATGACTTAGATGAATGCGCGTAAACTCATTAAATTGTTCATTTACGTTTCTATTTTCATACATCGTTAGCCAGTTTTCAGAATGTAGTCCACTATTAAATAATTTGAGTTTATTACTGGTAATACGTCTAAATATTTTTTGTGAAATATTTTCTTGTTCATTACTTACAAATGTAGCAATTTGAGCAAGGTGATCAGAGAACCCCGTACTTGCGACTCTACAACATTTTATACTCTCGTAATTTGTAATGATATTGTCTATACACGATTTAGTTCTGTTCGTAATTCTAGTATATTCATTAATTAAGAATCTGCAGTTATACGATTGAATTAACATATACAGATCGTTAGATGTTCTATCATGTCTAAGTATATCAATATTAAAGTCTCCGCAAATAAAAATATTTTCAAATTAATAGATCTGTTTTAAGTGTATATAAAATATGCAGTTCTTCAGTTGTTTTCAAATTAAACACTCGAAAACAATTGAAGAACTTCAAATTTTATACAAGTTCATGAAATGCGTTTAAAAAAATAGCTCTAGAAGCACTCAGAGAATTTTTATTTAAACGTACTTATGGATACACTGTAAATTTTCCGACATTTGTTGATTTTAAAATGAGTTCAATTTGAAGCTTAAAACGAGTGTTTTCCACTCCCAGACTAAGCATGAAGTAAAATTTCGAGTTTAGAAAAGCCTGAAAATTTGGTTTGGTCGCGTAGCGCGAAGCGCGGAGCGACCAAACCAAATTTTCAGGCTTTTCTAAACTCGAAATTTTACTTCATGCGCCACGCGTATAAAACACTGATTTCTAGTGATGTTCAAAGTATACTACTAAAGCAGTAAGCTACTAATCTACTACTAAAGCAGTAAGCTAAAGAAGTACATTAACCTTCAAGTTATTGTCAAGTAGTTCAGGGATAATTACAGAAGATCTTTTAGGTCGAGGTAATTTCGCTAGGCCCCGAGGCGACATGACCCACCGAACCCATAACATAATCTAAAGACGTGCATTCTGACCTCCACATCAAATCAGTGTTTTATACGCGTGGCGCATGAAGTAAAATTTCGAGTTTAGAAAAGCCCAGAAAATTTGTCTCGAGTCGCTGCGCGACCCGAGACAAATTTTCACGGGGCTTTTCTAAACTCGAAATTTTACTTCATGCTTAGTCTGGGAGTGGAAAACACTCGTTTAAGCTTCAAATTGAACTCTTAAAAAAAAAGCACAAGGAATATCTAAAGATTTGCAGCATATACTTAGGATTGTATACTTGAAACAAAGAAAAACTCGTTGTATCTATGATTTGTATAAATTTAATATTAAATTACCTGAAGAAGCCATCAAATAAATGTATAATCGCGCCTTTATTTCCTGGAGCCAGTGCGAGTATGTAAATATAAATAATTAAGTATGTGAGCACATGCCAATTAAATTTATACGGCTTAAGCCCCATTCAGGGCCTCGTTAAATTTAATAAGCAATTTACAGTACAGAGTGAAATTAGCGAATAAAATTTATAGGAGAACTTGGTACAAAGTTGCAATATGCAACACGGCCCGTAATGTGAGGGATTACATTAATGCATCTTAATTGTAGGTGTAATGCTAATCTCGTCAGATTTGCTCTGATGCCTCATGGGTTGTAAATGCAGCTGCCTAAACCCTTTTCTATGTTCAAATGGATTACACGCGTTCTATTAAGGGAACGTATTGATTCAAAAACCATTAATTATATAAATATAAATATTATTTAAATAAAAATCACTTGATTCGTTTCACAAAATATTTGGTTTATTCCGACTAGCCATTAATTAAACTTAGCTTTGTAAAATCCGTTATACACATAATTATTTTCCCTATTCAAGCATTTGAAGAATGATTAATTATCAATCAATTTATTCAAAACACTAATACTTTCTTCACAATAATTTATATTTTGCTAGATGTACAGTCGACGCAACCCAAATATGAACGCTCTTTGGTTGTCATGGTGTTTGTTACTGAAATTCATTCCTGTGATTCAGGTTTTGGCCAGTGGCGTTACAAAAAGAAATTTTTTACAATAGGTTTGAGAGCTGTAAAATTTAATTGCGACGCATAACTATGATGCACAGTGTAAATTACACCATTAAATTTCGGCGTTCAGATTTGGGTAGCGCCGACTGTACATTTATATTACTATGTACTCATTATCAGTAGTAGAAAGCTATTGATAATGACCACACATTATCAATAGCTTTCTACTACTGATAATGAGTACATTGTACTTAATATATACATCTAGTAAAGTAAAAATTATCGTGAAGAAAGTATTATTGTTTTCATTTCAAGTTTTTTAAATTTTATTTCATTTTTTTTTTCATGTAATACATTTTAAAATGGCAACTGTATACGCATTTTTCCGATGTTGCCTCTGTTCCTGGTGGGTGAACCAGCAGCTTTCGTAAATTTTAAGTTGCGATGAAAAACCAAAATTTGTTTAATTATTTATGAGAATAGCTATCGAACTACGTGGAAGTTTTTTGATAGAAAATACTTCGTAACGGGGTAATTGACCAGTGGTAGATTACCCCGTTACGAAGTTTTTTGTGTTTTCCCAACAAGTACGACCGTTACTTCCCTCCGTGATTTTTTGATACATTCATTTTTACAAAATTCGGGCACTTTTAAAATAAACCGTCTGAAATGCCATGAAAAATCGCTAGAGAATTATTTATTAAAAGATAACCAAGCAATATACTTAAAAATCCTACGTAGTTCGATAGCTTTTCTCATAAATAATAGAACAAATGTTGATTCTTTGTTGCAATTTTAAAATTGCAGTAGTTATTTGTCAACCCGTTAGGCCAATAGGCGTCATCGGAGAAATGCTATACATCTTTGATTTGGTTCGCGTTTACTTTGTGGTACATCTTCATAACTTAGGCACTTAGTTTGATAATGACCAGCTTTTAGTAGAAACTATAGTCATTGAAAAATAAAATAAAAATGCTATAAAGTTACCATTTCAATATGTTTCAGATTGAAACAAATATTTTTTTATAGTTTATTTTTATAATAAAGACCTTTGTTTAAAATATCAATTTATATCTGACTCTTTCTCAGTTAGCTATTGATAATGGGTAGTTAGTACCCGAAATGTACATCTAGCAAGAAAAATCAAAGTGAAGAAAGGAATATGACTGTGTTTAATTAAGTGACTCTTTCTCACTGTAAAGTGGCCTATTAAAAGATTTACTTAGTTAAAAATATGTCATCAACTGACCCACAGCTATTGATAAAAACAATCACTGTGCACATTAACTAATTACAATAATATCGTAACATCTGTTTATTGACCTGTCCATTCCATGTGGCTGACATTTCACAATTGCAAGATCTGTGTTTGATAGGTAGAGACATAATTAATCTATTTAATTATAATATTAATAACCTTATACCCTAACAGATATACATCAATTCACAGAGATACTTAAGAATAACTTAAACCTAACTTCAATTCAAATGTAAGCCACAACAATTAACTTCTTTATTTTATTTGTATAAATTACGATCTATGAACGTAAATTACGATCTATGTACGTAATATATCTACAAAGTAAGTTCCGTTTGACCAGTCAAACGGAACTTACTTTGTAGATATATTACGTACATAGATCGTAATTTATACATATCAAAGAAAAAAGTTAATAGTTGTGGCTTACATTTGGATTGAAGTTAGGTTTAAGTTATTCTTAAGTATCTCTGTGAATTGATGTATATCTGTTAGGGTATAAAGTTATTATTATTATAATTAACCTATATATAATTATGTCTCTACCTATCAAACACAGATCTTGCAATACCAAAATGTTATTAAAACGATACTCAGTTATTTTCGATTTGTTTTCTAGGAAAAAATTCTATTAAAATATTATGATTGAATCGCTTCACCGACCCACCACACACATATTAATACAAATATAATCGAACTGATCCTTTTGCACAAGTAACTTTTGAGGTATTGTCATGTGGAGGTTGAAACCGCGCACGACGATGTGGTTATACACAGCCATCATAAGGCCCATGCTTACATACGGCGCTTTAGTTTGGTGGCCCAGGACCAAACAGCTAACTACGAGGAAGCGACTCTCGCAAGTGCAGCGGGCAGTCTGTTTAAGCATAGCAGGCGCCATGCACACTACTCCAACGATGGCGATGGAGGTTATGCTATGCCTTCCGCTACTTGATATTCACGTGAAAAGGAAGGCCGTGGCGACCATACTTCTCTTTCAAGGCAGTGGGATCTGGAACAGTAACCGATGTGGGGAAGTCAGAGGACACCTCTGGAGGAGTGTCTGCAAAGACATAGCTCTTTTAGAGGCTGGCACTGACTACTGTAGACCGGGACTAATTCGGAATGCACCCTACACGGTTACCATTCAACCCACTAAAAAAATGAGAGAGTCGGCCATAAGGATCTAAGATGAATTAATTAAAAGGATCTACACAGATGGATCCAATAAAATGGATGGATCAGAGATTGGAGTCTCTTTCATAACCCTGAAAATCCAAACAAAGGTCCCGATGGGAAAGCATGAGACCGTCACACAATTAGAGACGATGGGTATAACACTTGCCTGAAAACATCATAATTCGCAAAGTGTCAAATGAAGCCATACTGATTCTAACGGACAGCAGGTAAACGCTACTGTCTCTAAATAAATCACATACAACTCCAGAGACAACATTAGAGTGCCACAGAAAACTCAGGCAAGCAGCAATGTATAACAACATTGAAGTCTGTTGGGTGAAGGGGCACGACTTAAACAGAGGTAACACGAGAGCTGACGCACTGTCAAGAGCAACGGCTGGGATGGACACTCTCTCGCCGGAGCCGCTAGTGCGTCTTGCGCCTTTGTCCCTGTGCAATATGGTACAAACCAACGCACTGGAGAAATTCAGGAAGCGTTGGGATGACATCGAGAGCTGCAAGCGCTCTAAGGAAACACTATTGTATCCCAATGAGAGATCAGCGAAACAGTACCTGCAGCTGAGAGGGAACCTTAGGTGCACAACTGCCACCCTGACTGGTCACTGCGGGCTAAACGCTCACCTATACAGGGTAGAGATAGTTGACTCTCCATCCTGCAGAGGGTTCAACATGGAAGACGAGACTGCCGGACACATTCTCAGCGATTGTCGGGCACTCTCGTCAACTAGAGGCTCCTTATTGGTTGAAAGATGGCCTACAATGGCCTATATAAGGGATCTACCCACCTCGGCTTTGCTAGACTACCTAAACCAGGTAGGCTGGTTAAGCTGAGGTTGGGTAATCGACGGAAGGAAGCACAATGGACTTAATGAGGGCTAAGTGCAGTGCAGAAATGCGCACTCCCCAAAGAATCAGAACCAGAATCACAACTACTAAACAATTTATTAAAAAATTCCTTGTAATTTACAACGTATAAACAAATTATGCCTAATATCCTGATATTTACGCTTATACTCTGCAATAACAGCATCAATCTGAGGATAATTCTCGCTAATCTTCTGCATCATCCCCTTCACCCTCAACCCCTCAGTGGATCGCTTCAACTGCGCCTCGGCCAACGCCTGTACCTCATCCCTACACGCCTCATCCTCACAATCAAAATACCTCCTAAGCCCATCCAAATCATCGTAACAAATCTGCATTTTCTCGAAGAATTCTTCGATTGTTGCGTTAACAACGATCAATCCGGGATTCGAGTTGAGACTCTCTTGCAAGTCCGTTTCGAGCCGGTCGATTCTGAAGACTAAATCCTTGGCGCATTGGAATTGCTGGCCTCTCCTGGTGCGTTCAAAAGCGAGGATATCTTCTTCAAGGCTGGAGATTCTGTCGCCTAATTTATCTTTGGCAGCGCTGAGGTTAGTGAGGAAGGTGTCGAAGTTTTGTACGGTTTTGCGGATTACGTTTTTGATGGCCACTCTGGTTATGTTGAATTTGGTGTCGTCACTCGCCTTAAAATTATTCACAGTTATTTTTCTAGTCTAGTAATATTAACATATTGATGTGTCTAGCGTAGTCATTTAAACAATTAATAATTGTGATAATAAACTCATTTTATTTTATTGTGTATTGAAAGTCTATAGCATAGCTATACTGATGAGGGATAAATCTCTAAGCGCGCCTATAGCTTAAGACTTTTTCTTTTTCTCTAAGATGGCGACCATATTCTCTCACCAAACTAAATGAACCAACAGGAAATTGAAAAAAGTTACAGGGAATAAATATTAATTGAAAGAATCTTAGGTGTAAGATTCTTTCAATTAATATTCATTGCCTGTAATTTTTTTTTTAATTTCCTGCTGGTTCATTTAGTTTGGTGAGAGAATAATTTAACCTGATGTTGCCTTTTGTATATAAATTAGGTATAGAACAGTTTCGCTGTCGTGTAACTCAAATATTCATTGTATAATTCAATATCTGTCGGGGTATTAGTTCGAGAAGTAGTTGTTTTAGTGAATATTTGAAGACTTGTCTCAGTGAGAATACATTTTTGCAGAAGTTAGATATTAATTTTAATTCTTTTTTTATATTTTGTAAACTTATTTCACTTGTAAACTAGTTAAAGACCTCTTTTAATTAAATTAGCGTTTTATACGCTACGTTACCAAAATAAATTTTTAGGTATTTGTACACTCAAGATTTTACTTCATGCTTAACCTATTACTTATTATTTTATACTTATACCGGTAGTTTTCCTTTTAAGTTTACATATCCGAATTAAAGACTGCAAATTTTCAGATATTCATTATTTTATAAAAAGGTTCAATTTGAAGCTTTAAACGAGTGTCTTCCACTCCCAGACTAAGCATGAAGTAAAATTTCGAGTTTAGAAAAGCCCCGCGTAGAAAATTTGTCTAGGGTCGCGCAGCGACCCTCGACAAATTTTTACGGGGCTTTTCTAAACTCGAAATTTTACTTCATGCGCCACCCGTATATAACACTGAAATATTATAAAATTAATAATATACTTAATCAATATTGAGATGTGTTTAAACGTTTTGTACCAATTTATTTTAATATTTCTACTAGAGGCGTAATTTTACAATATTTCAGTGTTGTTTCGACATATTTAGTGTCACACACACATTTGGATAATTTACATCGAATCACCCCAAACGTTTTTATTTTGTTCTGTTTAATGCTGCCAGTTAATCAAAGCACTGTATTTCAATATTTGCAACCAATTATATAACTCTCGTTAGAAACTTTATATTAAACGTTTTTAAAAAAACAACGACTACCTAAAATTACGCAGACGTGTATTATTTTTGTTACGTGTGTTATACATACCTGTACAGACCACAGACCAACAAAGAAAATAAGCAAACTATACTTAAACATCTTGACTCTAGCCAAATAATTAGAATTATACCAATACAAAAATTCCGCTTATTTTATACTCGCAGATAAAATTTAAATTATACAACCTACGGTGCTAAATTATATTTGTAAATTTTTAATGAGTTGATAAATATGGAAATTATACGCAAAACGGTTTTGTTGTTTTTATCGCAAATTCAAAGTACGTAGTAAATTTGTATTTGAAATTCAAATAAGATCTATATTAGTAGGTTGGGTTATGTATCTATCTCGTGCATGTATTTAAGATCATCGAACGCGTTTTTTTTTCTTTTCAGGCTTCTCTAAACTCGAAATATTACTTGATGCGCTACACGTGTAAAACACTAAAATATTATGAAGCTAAAAATACGTAATGAGTCTATTTTTATTATTATATTGCAATCCATCCGCATTTTAATGATAAACGATAATTTAAACATTTCACGATGAATGATAATTTAAGCGTTTCACTGCAGAGTTCTCAAATTATTTTCACCAATTAAATTAATTCCAACATAAAAAACTGCATACACACACATTCGTTTATAAGTTGAAAGAACACGTGTCATTCGAAACTGCATATTTCACATTTCCATTACATTTTTGTGTTACGAATAATAACTCTCGCAAATTTTTAATAAACGCGACTAGCATTATTACAGCGCAGACTTTCGCAATTGTTTGCCCTGTGCTTTTCGCAATTGTTTGCCCTGTTTATTTATTAATATTTTTTTCAGTCAGGTAAAAAATTCAACAGGAATGCATTCGCAATGTGTATATATGGGTTGAAATTACTGCACAGAGAGCGGTTATTACCAAAGTTCAAACGTGAAAGGCGATAAAAGTGCTTCGATTTTTCATTTTTTATTTGCGTTTAAATTGGTAATAATTTGTAATATTAGTTCAATATTTTTAGCGACAAAAACCGTGAAAGTAAAATTTACAGCCAATTGCATGTGAATTATACCGGTAGTTTTCCTTTTAAGTATACATATCCGAATTAAAGACTGCAAATTTTCAGATATTCATTGTTTTATAAAAAGGTTCAATTTGAAGCTTTAAACGAGTGTCTTCCACTCCCAGACTAAGCATGAAGTAAAATTTCGAGTTTAGAAAAGCCCCGCGTAGAAAATTTGTCTCGGGTCGCGCAGCGACCCGAGACAAATTTTCACGGGGCTTTTCTAAACTCGAAATTTTACTTCATGCGCCACCCGTATAAAACACTGAAATATTATAAAATTAATAATATACTTAATCAATATTGAGATGTGTTTAAATGTTTTGTACCAATTTATTTTAATATTTCTACTAGAGGCGTAGAAATATTAAAATAAAGTGATACAGAACATTTAAACACATCTCAATATTGATTAAGTATATTATTAATTTTACAATATTTCAGTGTTGTTTCGACATATTTAGTGTCACACACACATTTGGATAATTTACATCGAATCACCCCAAACGTTTTTATTTTGTTCTGTTTAATGCTGCCAGTTAATCAAAGCACTGTATTTCAATATTTGCAACCAATTATATAACACAATTACCACTAAACAATCACTCAACACGTTAACACGAACAATTCGATCAAACGATGAGATAATTGAATCCAAATTTAAAACCAATTCAAAAAACACAGCTATTTACGCAACGACCTGTGTTTAATCCCCACACAGAACTTAACAAAGGCAATAATAATTATGTGATATTTTTTTCTAGAAATATAAAAAGTTTCACCAATTGATTTTGACAAAAAATATGCAGTATTATTTGAACTTCACAATATTTCAGTGTTTTGTATCTATACTAGAACACTAGTCATGTTACGAGGTGGGTACTTCGGCTTTAAAATAGTTATTAAAAATAGCAACTATTTCACCACCAAGTAACTACCGACTAGCAAGCTCAATTCTTAATTAAGAAAATTCGACTGAAGCACTGATTCTATTTTATATGAAAAAAAAATACGATTTGAAAGAAAAAAATTGGCTCTCAACTTTAACAAATATATTAAAAACACGAATAATAAATTAACAAACAAATAACAAGACAAGAATAAAAAAAAAATAAAAACTTACACAGAATTACAGACGACTTACACTTTTGGATGCTGGATACAGAGTGAATTCTGTGGTCCAGTGGTAGCTTTTTTATATCGAAAAGAACAAACCCTCTACCCCTGTGACTCTCTCAGGTTCCCACCATTTCTCGCCACAGAAAAATAATGAGAATAAATATTTAATATAAAAATATTGAAATATAAAGTAGATCAACATGTGTGAGATGAAATTATGCATCCGTACACACATGTCACACATGTTGATCGGAGGCTAAAATGGTGGTTTCATGAGTTTTAATTTAATAACTCCGAAAGCATAAGTCGAACGAGAATGTGACTTAGATCAAAAAATAGTAACTTGCAATGCGCAACTTTTGCTCTAGTTCCTATACATATGGGATACACTAAACCTTGCCTGAATCTTAATTAATAACAATTAATCCTCCTGACAGCTCGTCTTCTATAGCGTACAAAATTGAAATAACCCCCTCGTGTTTAGTGTCATTGGACGTGACGTGGTTGTGTCATTGGACGTGACGTGGTTGTGACGTTCGCGTATGTATTCTACATTCGCGAACTACGTAGGGGATGTTCCTATCCCTTGCATTCGGCGGTTTTATAACCCCTGACGTCATGCCCGATTCTTTTGTGCTTCGCACGTACATTTCGCTCGCGCGATCGGGCCGGTCGCAGGTAGCGGCGTCCCATCGCAGATGTGGCGAACTCGGGGATAACCGGGAAATCCGTATATATTTTGGACAACCCTGAAACTGGATAGCTGAGAGGAGCTTCCACCACGAGAGGGTGAAGTTGAGCTGCCAGATATGCGAGGGCGCTAGTTGGTAAAACTAAACTAATGTATGGCGCGAACTTTACTCATTTGGAAATGATGAATACATATACAAAATAGCAGTTGACGGAACTTGTTAAAAAGTACCGGTAACAGTCACTTAAAAATGACACAAAAAATGTTGAAACTCGAGTTGTGTTCTTTTAATATAAATATGTAGTGGAATAAAACTTAGTATAATTTTTCTATTAACTATTTAAATTTACTGTTTGGTATTGTAGGCGTTCACTTTGTGGTACATCTTAAATACACTTGTAAATAAAACACTTTTTACTTTGTTTAACCACCGAATCTTACATTTAATTGTGTGACTAGTTTGGACTTTCTAGTAGTCATTCTCAAACTAAAATTTGAGAATGACTACTAGATAGTCGAAACTAGTCACACAATTAAATGTAAGATTCAGTGGTTAAACAAAGTAAAAGTGTTTTATTTACAAGTGTATTTAAATTTAAATACCACATAGCAAAGATCTTAACAATCTTGACGATAATGTCCCGATAATTTAATTAATTTCAGCTGTAAAATATTTTAAACACAAGTAATTTTTTTTGAATTTAAAAATTAAATCGCAGTTTTCATACCAGAATTATTTTTTTGCATGCATTGGTTATAACCTAGTTACGAATTTATAGTAATATTAGCCTGATAGAGTATCGAACATTTATGAGCGAAAATTGGCATATTATTAATTCAATTTGACCAGAAAATTTAATTGAAAACCATTCGCGTTCAAACTAATGAACACACACGTTTAGGGAAATATAGAAAATAAAAATCGATCCAATATTTACACCTATGCTGTAGAGTAATTAGTTTGGCCGTTTGTTAATAGATTTGCGAAAATTGCAATAATTTATATGTATTAAACTATTGATTTCGTTGAATGTTACCGAACGTTAATATTAAACTATCCCCCTTTAAATATCATCAGCAAAAACTTACTTTTTTTATATATAAATACCGGGTGACCCAATATGATTTATCCACTGAAATATCTGGACAAATATGCATCGTACAAAAAATGTTCCCAACCAAAGTTTAATGGTTTTGAGGGAGCCATCCGATCCTATAACATTTTCGTCCCCCACAGGGGCGGGGGAGGGGGTAACTATGAAATTTTAAATAGGAATCTCTATTTTTTTATTGAAGATTCGAATTCTACACCAAAAATTATGTAGGTTTTAAAAAACGACCTTTATGGAGACCGTAAGTCCTTGTATGAAATAAAAGTGTGCAAAGTTTACTTCTACAATTTTTTAACTCCTTGACTGACATTCCAATTTTTCTGTCAAAGACAGCTAAATTAAGTTGTTACAGTTTTACATCATATGCACAATCATTTATCGATTTGTAGCATTCATTGGTTTGCCTGGACTACATCGGACTTCCCAAGGAAGCCACAGTTATGATTACAGGAAGGGTTTTGCATGAAATTCCTCCGTGGCTGATATTTTTCAATGTTTAACTCTTGATAGATGGCAGTAGAATTGTTAACATTAGATTTTTTCAAAAATTTCGCTAACAATCGGTCAAGTGAACAAATTATGAATAGGTATTTTGTGTTGTTAGGTTGATTTGATCTTCATGTAAGGATTAAGAATTGGTTATCGGGAGGGCAGCTGCAGCCACGCCCACTTAGGCCAAGTTTTAGGCCCATTATAGTGCCTGAAGGTCGTTTTTTTTAGGTTAACCAAGAACGTTTTTATTTTTGTGACTACAGCTCCATTCAAATAAAATTTTAAAATATTCTCAGATACAATCCACATCATTTTTAGTGTAGAATCCGAATCTTCAATAAAAAATATAGGAGGAGCCTTGGAATTCCCCGATAATTAAAGCGCTTATTACCTGAAACGCTGGCATCTAGTATACTACACCAATTTATTCATTTTGGTCATCAATCTTCAAAATGGCATTAAGCTGAAACTAGTTTTCTAGTAAAACAAACCAATTGAATTCAATTAAACACCTATTAAAAATGTTGGTTCCTATTTTAGATTTCATAGTTGCCCCCCTCACAACGCCCAAGGGGAGTTATGGCGCCGAAAATTTCACAGGATCGGATGGCCCTCTCGAAACCATTGAACTTTTGTTCGAAACAATTTTTTGTACGATGCATATTTGTCGAGATATTTCAGTAGATAAATTAAAATGGGCCACCCGGTGCATCACTTGACCCACTTTCCCTATTTCCCTATAATCGAGGGGTGAAGTGAGGTTAGGTTAGGGGGTTGAGGTTATGAAGGTGAAAATGTGAAATATGAAGGTGAAAATGTAATCAATGTAAAGCTGTCGTGTAACTCTAATATTTATTGTATAATTGAATATTCCTCGGGATATTAGCTCGAGAAGTTGTTGTTTCAATGAATATATGGAAACTTGTCTCAATGAGACAAAATTTTTGCAGAAAGTCGATATTATTTTAATTGGTTTTTATATTTTTTTATACATCGATTTTTATTTTGAGGGGGATAGCTTTTATTCCCCTCGAAATAAAAATCGATGTATAAAAAAATATAAAAACGAATCAAAATCATATCGACTTTCTGCAAAAATGTAGTTTCACTGAGACAAGATTCTAAATATTCATTAAAACAACTACTTCTCGAGCTAATGCCCCGACGAATATTCAATTATACAATGAATATTTGAGTTACACGACAGCTTTACTGTTCTATACATAATTTATATGCAAAATGCAACATCAGGTCAAATTATTCTCTTACCAAACTAAATAAAACAACAGGAAATTGAAATAAATTGAAATAAATACAGGAAATATATATTAATTAGTCGATATTAATTTTAGTTCGTTTTTATATTTTGTAAATATTCTGCAAACTATTGACAAACTCAATTTTTCTCTATGTAAAATTTTTTTATGTTAAAAATCGATGAATATTGGCGAAAAATGCGGCGTAACTCAACAAAGTCGCTTGTTAACTCTAAGATGGACTACCCTGTATAATTTATGTCATATTTTAAATGAAAACAAGTTTTAAGTTTGGTTATGAGTTTGAACACAATTCAAACAAAATAAAATAAGCATAGATTTGATACTTTCTAAGATACTGTCGTGTATATTGATATTGTATTAATACTAAGTTGTTTGCCCGGCGCATTCACCAAAATATGATGTAGCTGTAGAGCGATATCAATTTATTTTAAAAGAACCGTATATTATATTTTACATAAATCAAACAAAGGAAAAAAAGGCACAACAAACACAATTATCAAAGTAAAGAAAAGCGCAGAGAGCAAAAACAAACTCAACCCGCGGAATAAATGATGTATTCAGGAGTCGTGATGTCCTCATTAATATTTCATATCGGGAAAATTAAAAATGCTCGCCGGAATGTAAACTTTATTTAAAACGGGAGCAAAGCCGCGACGGCAACAACATCCACACCGGAACAGCTTCCTGTTTTTTTTTTCACCACCGCCCCAGGGGGATTGCTTCACGAAACACGGAACAAAATTGAATCTTTTGTTTGTCGAGCGGATGCGTCCTTTTTTACAAACGACTTTTTTGAGGGGGCTAATAGAGTCTGGTGCTAATGAAAAGATGCTGAATGTTGACCAGTGGCGGGTCGTGAGGATTTTTATTGGTGGGGCTGCAGACATAAAGAACACACAGGGAGCACACATTTTTCTTTCAAGTCTACAAATCCCGATTTAGCGTATGCAATTTGGGAAATTTGTTCATTGTTCGTTACTTTTTTAAAAGGTTTTAATTTGAATCTTCAAACGAGGGTTTTCCACTCCCACACTAAGCATGAAATAAAATTTCGAGTTTAGAAAAGCCTAAGAATTTGGATTGGCCGCGTAGCGAAGCGGAGCGGCCAATCCAAATTAGGCTTTTCTAAACTCGAAATTTTACTTCATGCGCCACGCTTAAAAACACTGATTTACAGTGAGGTTCAAAAAACACACATACAACAACAATTATAGGCAACTTAATATGCGTTAAAGTTATTGGTTTGCCTATAATCACTTTTTTAAACAATTTGTTCAACGCAGAATTTGACTTATGTTTTATTCAAATCTACATATTAGATTGCTAAAGCCGTATATTTCAAACTTTCAGATATTTCAGTGTTTTATACGTGTGGCGCATGAAGTAAAATTTCGAGTTTAGAAAAGCCTAATTTGGATTGGCCGCTTCGCTTCGCTACGCGGCCAATCCAAATTTTCAGGCTTTTCTAAACTCGAAATTTTACTTCATGCTTAGTCTAGGAGTGGAAAACCCTAGTTTAAAGATACAAATTGATTTTTTTTAAAAAAGCAACGAACGTAAAACTAATTTACAGTGTATGCATACGTATAATTAAAAGAAACATGCTTTAAAAGTTGTTTCTGGATGCGGCACAAGGTACATGCCGCGCAGCCTAAACGTAAATTAAAACGCGGTACAAGGTACATGCCGCGGAGCCTAAACGCAAATTAAACCGCGGAACAAGGTACATGCCGCGGGGCCTAAAGGCAAATTAAACTGCTTCACAAGTGAATTCCGCGCGGCGATAATTTGTTAATGATTTCAAGTTACAAACATTGCAAATTCACAATTAATCTATCTATTTTTCTGAAAAACTACAGATAGGAAATAATCAATGAATGAATTTTAAATACTATTTGTGCAGTAACAATATCGAAAGAACTGCGGGAAAAGTGAGAACGTAATCCCGTTTTAGTGTTATAGCGGCGCATGCTGGGGGTATGGGAATATCTGCGTGGAACGATGGTGCAAATATGCTCTGTGCATGCAATAAAAATGAGCGTGTGCTGGCTGAAAGCGCCGATCACATCGGCTGTAATTTTCTGTTTACGGCCAATTCGGGGTTTATGCACTTTTCGCGTAGATGGCAACGTTACGCGGCCGATTTCGTATGAATTGTGAACTGGAAAACTGTAGCTATTAATTGCAAATTGTTGCGATAGATAGCGATATGATGAGGGTTGTGGTTTTCGGGATTTTGTGAAAGATGGCGGTATGAATCAGATATTTGTAGGGAGTAATGCTGGAAATGAAGGGATTTATTTTATATACAGGTTTATAGAGTTGATCACAGATGGCAGCGCTTGATTAGAGAGTAATGCTGGATATGAAGGGATTTATTTTATATACAGGTTTGTAGAGTTTATCACAGATGGCAGCGCTTGTTTAGAGAGTAATGCTGGAAATAAAGGGAGTTATTTTATATACAGGTTTATAGAGTTTATCACAGATGGCAGCGCTTGTTTAGAAAGTAATGCTGGAAATGAGGGGATTTATTTTATATACAGGTTTATAGAGTTTATCCCAGATGGCAGCGCTTGTTTAGAGAGTAATGCTGGAAATAAAGGGAGTTATTTTATATACAGGTTTGTAGAGTTTATCCCAGATGGCAGCGCTTGTTTAGAGAGTAATGCTGAAAATGAAGGGATTTATTTTATATACAGGTTTGTAGAGTTTATCACAGATGGCAGCGCTTGTTTAGAAAGTAATGCTGGAAATGAAGGGATTTATTTTATATACAGGTTTATAGAGTTTATCCTCGGATGGCAGCGCTTGTTTAGAGAGTAATGCTGGAGATGAAGGGATTTATTTTATATACAGGTTTATAGAGTTTATCCCAGATGGCAGCGCTTGTTCAGTTTATCAATAAGTGCAGGAATCTTTATGCAAGATAAATGTGCAGTTTATCAAGTTTTTGATTTAGTTGGCATTCACTGACACTTTCCCCGTTTAAAATAGGATGACTGAAATATCAACAGTATGGAAAAGTTGCACAAACTAAATTTATTCTACTTTTATGATTTTTATTCTAAAACTATTCACAAAAAAGTATTTCTTGCGTTTTTTCGCTCCATCTCAATAAATATTGATTACCAGCACATCTAAGCGTTGTATATTTTTATCTTTACTGTCAATCAGTGGTTTATACGCGTGGCGCATGAAGTAAAATTTCGAGTTTAGAAAAGCCCCGTGAAAATTTGTCGAAGGTCGCGCAGCGACCCTCGACAAATTTTCTACGCAGGGCTTTTCTAAACTCGAAATTTTACTTCATGCTTAGTCTGGGAGTGGACGACACTCGTTTAAAGCTTCAAATAGAACTATTAAAAAAACGAATATCTAAAGATTTACAGCATATACTATTAATATACCACAAAATTAATTTACTTTTCATTACTAAATTATATTTAATTTTAATGCTTTTATCCTTAGACTCTAACTATTTTAATGTGTTAGTTTTATTTATACTTATATTTTAACTGTAAACTGTAACTTCTTTAAAAATGATTTTTCAACGATACAGTAAGCTTACCTATGATATCAAATAACTTAGTCATTTTATTTTTTGTTCACCTTATTTTTTACGTTTATATTTAATCTAATTGCTTTTATCTTTGGACTTGTCTATTTTAATGTGTTTTTACTTATTACATATATTTTAACTGTAACCTGTAACGTCTTCTAAAAGTTATTTTTTCAACTATATAGTAAGCTTGCCTGTGATATCTAATGGCCTAGTCATTTTTCACCTTGTGTTATATACTTTAGTATACTGCTATAATTATATAATCATTATTTAAACATATATTTGTAATTTTTTCTTCTATGTATGGAAATTATCATCATACTATTTACATCAGTGAACGAGTGTACCCAATCTATAGCTTCAACTGTATTATAAAATTTAGCACACTTTTACAAACTTGTATTACATCATTGTATTTATTTTTGTATTTATTTTTGACTTATGTAAACGAACCGTAATTGCATGAATAAATTCTATTCTATTCTATTCTATTCTATTCTATTACTTTACGACAGGAAAGTGACAGGAAAGTGACATTAAAAACACTAAACTTTGTTTTACCACTTTTGAAAGTGGTAACACAAAGTTAAGTGTTTTTAATATTATTCAGTCAATCAATAGAATTATAGAAATCTATTTTCAAGAAGAATTAGGGAGAGAAACTCCAGAGCGGTTTAGTTTCCGCATAGGTACTTAAATTAGAGTATATAACAGATAGCAGTTTCCGCACAAAAAATCAATTTGCAGGAATCTGTATGCAAGAAGGGTAAGAGAGAAAAAGCAGCGATTTATTTGTGCGATTGTGTCAGGAGTTTATTACAGATAGCAGCATTTGTGCAGGAAATATTCAGTTGATCAATCAATTTCCAGAAATCTGCATGCAAGAAGGATAAGGAAGAAAAATCAGCGATTTAATTTCTGGATTCATATTTAGAGTTAATTACAGATAGAAGGATTTGTACAGAAAATATTCAGTTAATCAATTAATTTGCAGGAATTTTCTTGTAATTTTCTTGTACTTGTGTAACCCGTTAATAATTATAATAATATTAATAATGTTTATTGCCCAGCAGGAAACAAACTCGCGATTACAAGACAATTAAGTATAAACAAAGAGCAACTAAACATAACAACATTTTACTTCGTAACTAACAAAATTCTGATAAGGATGTCAATGGTTAAAAAGTTGATGGAAGTTGATTAAACAAATTGCAGATCCCATTAATAGGCGATTTTTATCCAAAATTAGTTCTATTATACTTCATATCAAATATGGTCTTATATCTACAATTGAAAGCTGGAATATGCAAGCCAACTTGCTGTAAAATATCAGAGCTGTCAATTCGATCATGCAGAAGCTTGTATACGAACTTGATGCCTAGTCCGTGACGTCGGCATTCAAGAGATTTGACATTAAATTTGTCAAGCAATAGTGAATAATCACAGCCTCTGTCAGGGTAATGTCCCTCAACTTTAAAGTGCAAAAACTTCAGGAACTTACGTTAAACACTTTCTACTAGGTTAATCTGAAGTTGAGTTTGTGAATACCAAATTAAAGATGCATATTCCAACTTTGAACGGACATAAATATTAAATAGAGAATTCAAAGCAATCGGATTTTGCAAATTTGCAGAAGTACGATGTATAAATACTGCTTGCTTAGCAAGTGTTTGAATGTGAGGATTAAATGTAAAATTGTCATCAAACCAAATCCCTAAATCTTTGAAGACTGTGACTTGCTCAATAGAATTATTACTAACTATATTATTAAATAAGATTGGTTTAAATTTTTTGGTAAAGGATATAAATTTGCTCTTATTGCTATTCAAATTAAGATTATTAATACTACACCAGTTCTAGATAACATCAAGTTGATTTTGTAAGCGTTGACAGTCAGCAGGGTTATTAATTGTTGAGTAAATCTTTAAGTTAGAGATGGGCGAAATGGCTCTTTCCAGTAAGCTGGTTCAAAAGATCTAACTTACTTCAAAGAGTCGATTCACTGAGCCAGCTCAAAAGAGTTACATGACTCAGTTACGAGCGAGCGAGCCGCCGAGAGTTCTGACTCTTATAGATTCATCTTATTCTCCAACTCATTCAATTTATCAATACGGTGATTAATAAAGTCGGTTATACAATGATTGCAACAATTTAATCATAATTTATATAAATACGTAAGAGTATAAATATGTAATCACAATGATAACAATCGCGTATTAATTTCGTGCGATTACACTTCAAGTGTGTTTAAATATATTGAATACGTGTGCGCGCCTATAAAAACACACATACATTCAGCACGAAAACAGCGATCCAACTCCAAATCTCCGACCTGGATCGCGACGATTTATGAATCATCGCGATGCAACGTGGAACTGGGTCGCAATGAGCGAGCTAGCTCAATCGGTTCAGCCGCTCAATCGGATTCAAGAATCGTCATGACTTTTTTAGAGTCGAATCGCCGCTAGCTTAATCGGTTTAGCCGCTCAATCAGATTCAAGAACCGTCATGACTCTTCTAGAGTCGAATCGCTCAATGGGTTTACGCATCGAAATTCGAATCGATGAAGCTGCAATAAAATAACATAGGAATATAACGATACCTATCTTCTTACTACAATAACAAACACTTCTTATTAAATTTACAACTTTGGTTACAAATAGGCGACGAAAGAAAAATTAGACTTCTAATGATTACTATACAGTAAACATGGGTGTTTGCTTATGATATTTTAAATTGTAGTATATGTGAATTAACAGATTAATTTTAATTAATAATAATAATAATAATAATAATAATTCTTTATTAACAGACAAGCCATTTACAATGTAGAGCCAAAAACATATAACTAAAATGTAAGACACAAAACATGAATCACAAATATGCACAAAGACACATATGTTAATCTGCGTAAACCACAATAAGGTTATAACATTTAGTGCACACCATCCGCGAGACTCCTCCTAATTAATCGAGTCATGGGGCAATTTAAACTGCAAGTCGTCCTGCAAAATTCGTTATGAAGTAGCATGCGGCTACGTGCATGTCTAGGTGGTACATGATAATTAATCATACTAACAATATGACTTGAATTGAATTAAAATAAACAAATAACATAGGTTTAGGAAATGCCGTGAAAATGTTGTTTTTAGAAATCAATTAAGTAGTGTGGTCGTGTCCCAAGCCAAATTAAAATTGCTTACAAATTAATTTTAATTATATTTCTAATTTTACTAAGTTATTTAATCAACTATAAACATTATTTTTATTTTCTTTGATATTTCTCATATTTTTTATTTTAATTAAAGTAATGTTTGAATTACTTACATAACGAAACATTATAACACACATAATTGAAAAAAAATAAAGATGATTAACTAAAATGCCGCAGACTAAGGAATGCCGAAAGAAAAAAGTGCATGCTCAGCAAGGCCGAGCCCAGACAGCCTGCCGATCGACGAGCCGCGTGAAAATCAAGAACCGTTAATACAGTGCGAATCAACATTCAAGGTGAGTCGTGTAACTCTAGAAGAGCAGGCGAATCAAAATTATTCATGGCTCAAAAAGAGCTGAAGATTTTGCACTGAGCCACTTGGCTCACTAGCTCACTTTACTGAACTGACTCTTTGAGTCGATTCGCTCAGGAGTTACTAATCTCTACTTTAAGTCATCTGCGTATAAGAGGTGTTTACACTTTAATAAATAAGAAATATCATTTATAAAAAGGTTAAAAAGTAATCGAGCCTTGGGGTACATCTGAACTTGGAAAGTATGAGTTCAATTTAAAATTATTTATTGCGACATACGATTCACGATCTGTAAGATAAGATGCTATAAGCGAGGCTGAATTGTCACAAAAACCAAAGTAGCTAAGTTTACCTATTAACAATTGATGGTCCACCCTGTCAAACGCTTTTGACATATTAGTATAAATTACATCAATTTGCCTTGCTGAATCTAATGATTTGGCTATATTATGCGTAATAATGGTCAAATTAGTTTCTGTAGAACGTTTTTGAATAAAGCCATGCTGTTGAGAAGATGGGTATAGAGAAACGGGGAAATAGATTTGATCATAAAGAGTTTTCTCGAATATTTTATCGATGTGAGATAGTATTGCTATAGGAAGGTAGTTATATTCCCTTGATTAAGTGACGTTTTAGGGAAGGGGCAAATCGATGCACTTTTCAATTTATTAGGAAATACAGATGTTTTTTATAGATAGGTTAAAAATTATTGAGAGCAGGTAACATAGAGTAGAAGCACAATCTATTAATATAAAGACTGATGCAAATCTATTTGGTAATTGCTTTAAAAATATAAAGACAGTTTTATCGGATATTTGCACAAAGGAAAATTAAGGGATATTGTTAACGTTCGGACCTGTGGTTCTTACAGATAGCATTGTGAAAACTGACTGAAAGTATTTCTTGACTCCTGATAATGCTGTAAAACGCGGAACTAGTCGAGTAAATTTTTTTTTTTTTTTTTTTAGGGGCAGGAAACGGAAGTTAGGGTTATTTCTGCCCTAGCACCGCAGCCGTGTGGCTTATTGTACTTCTTCCGTTGCCGTAGTTAATCAAAAAGCTCTGTCTCCTTGGCTAGTCCCAGCAGCCTTTCGATCATCTTTCCCTTCGGGAAGTGGCTTGGATTCCCTTGGACAAGGTTTGTTTCCCTCCAGGTGGAAAGTGCCTCGCACTCGAATAGTACATGTGAGGCGTCTTCATCCTCTTCCAGGCATAGTCTGCATATTGGATCTTCTGTGAACAGTTTCATGTTATGCAGGTGCTCGAGTAAATAGTAAAGTAAAAAAATTGTGAAACAAACCAAGTGTAATTTAATTTAAACCTTCATTATCAATATGACTGAAAGTATTTTCGAAATCCATTAGCAATATGTTTAGGTGTTTGATAAGCTTTATTCTCGAAGGATTAGATTTTTGACAAATAATATATGACCAAAATTGTTTTGGATTGCTTGTAAGCTGTAACTCTATGTTTAACATATAGTCTCTAATGCCCATTGCTTGGCGAATAAATGAGTACTAAACACAAATTCATATTCGAAATTAATCAAGTGTTTTATAGTGAATATCACAGTGTTATTGATTTGTATATCTACATTTTCAATTATTTCCGATTTTTCTATTCCGATAAGAGCCGGCTCGGACGTCCCGAGCGGAAAATGCACCCGCAAAAAAAAAAAATAATAATTCCGACAAAAGTCGATGATGCGGCATTTGCGGCGTCTGCGGTGGTTTTCTTCCTCTTGCATCGGAAATAAAACGGAGGGCGCAGATAACGATTCCGAGGAACCCGTCATTCCTGCCGGCCGTCGAAAGTGACGTCGAGGAGGAGCGTTATCGCCCTCAGAAATGGAATTCGCGTTATGGATTCACTGTGTGTCTGCGTTTCAATTTTTCATTCACGGATAAATGTCGTCGATTCCAACAAACCGTTCGCTGCACTCAATAGCAAACTCGAAGAGTTTATTCACGTACACAAAAAAATACAAATCGATTCACTATTTTTTATTCTTTTTGTAGATAATAATAACAAACTCTCGAGTTATTTATTTATTCCACGGATTTACCTCTTTAACTATTCTCTAGATATAAACAAACCTTTAATTATACAACGCCCCGTACTACACTACATGTTTTCCCCATTATATAAAATGCTGCGAAATTATCACGAAATTCAATGCTTTGTCGATATTTTTTCACTCTGTATACAACGGTTTATGTGTGATGTTACCGAATGTGTTTTCTGAATTTGTTAATCAACTTATTAGTGTGTACCCTACTTACTTACACTGTAGACCTATATTTAGTTTATATATATTTCTCTGTAATTAGGCTATGCTTGTTGAGAAATAAATTATTATTATTAGTATTATTAAAAATATTCTACAAATATTTATACAACCTGATAGCAGAAAACTAGCGTTTTTTTAGTGGTTGTTAGAGTGATTATACATGTAATACTTGATTCTAAAGGTCAAAAAGGGCTCACTTAAAATATAAATTACTAGCAGTGTACACCTAATATTTTGTGTACACATTAATTAAAACGCAAATATTATGAATCACAAACAAACCTTCCATAAAACAGCAAACTTTAAATATGCACATTAAATAAATTTACATTAAAATAATATTTATCCATATCGCAAACGAACGGAATCAAATTAAATGTAACTAAATAAATTGATTAAATATTGTATTTATTAATACCCCTCGGTTTGTTTGGCCTGGCGAGGGCTTTGTATAAAAAGCACAGTATTTTTTTTAGATATATTTTTCTATCCAAATTGCCCTGTTATTATTATTATTTCAAAATTAAATGAATACACAAAAGGGTCACTGTTTTAAATGCACCCGCGCAGCTGTTCTGTTGTTTATGGTTTATTGATTACATTTGAATAAACAGATTCGAGTATTATCTGTGGAAAATGAAATTACAATTTAACATAAAGAAAAATTGAATTTGTCAATAGTTTGCAGAATATTTACAAACAATTATATACAAATAATTCATTATGGACATAATTTATATGGAATTGTGGTTTATTTATCAATTTTACACATAACAGTTTAACATTATTATTATATAGCTAATAAGACAGTTACTTAATAATTATACATTGAATTTACATAGGTAATAAGTTCACGTGTTCTTTGATACAAGAACAATTGTTCGTTTTATTCAAACATGAATACCAGAATGTTTATCTTATAAATAGTGCTTGAATAGAAGAGAAAATATAATGCGATGCGGACAAGAGTATATTACAGGAGGAATCCTGAAAACATACCGCGGAACGAGACAAAGCGCGTGATTTATTTGTAGAGCGATATAAACTTTGCATTTGAGGATTTTGTGCAGCCGCTCGTGTACGTGTATGTAAATACGAAAATATAAAAGTAAATATTATGATGTATGAATCCGAATGAATCACAAGAGACTTGGTTTTTTTTTTTGTATTTCAGGTCGAGTGAGTATCGAATGGGAAAACCCTTCGCCGTTCTTTCCTTTACAAAGTTTACTGGCTTCCTGTACAGAAAGGTTTATTCATATATTATTCAGTCGTTATAAAGGAATTTACAAAATTATTAAAAGCTTTTCTATTAAAAATGAGAAAAAAAGTACATAAAGTATCGTATGTTCAATTAAAAAAAAGATCTAGAGTACCATGATTTTATATATTTGGTTTGAGTTACGTGAAGAGTTGAATATAATAAACTTAATAAAAGACTAACACTTTCTTCACTAAAAACATATATTTACGCCAAATGTACATTTCGTGTTCGTGTTCATTATCAATAGCTTACTCAGTAAGCTATTGATAATGAACACGTAGTGTTCGAAATGTACATTTAGCGCAAATAAATGTTTTTAGTGAAGAAAGTGTTAGTCTTTTATTAAGTTTATTATAGAGTGCCATGGTCTATTTTTTTTTTATTCAAGTTGGCTTGAAGCTTTAGGAATTGACATATCATATGTTTTGAATAATAATAACCTCTAGAGTGCTATGATTTCATCTTTTTTTAAATTTATGTTGGCTACACGCCTTACGAATTGTCATATAGAACGTCAAACATAATATTTATAATGTATAATGTCAGAGTTGCCAACCTACAATATATTCCATAGCACTATAGAGATTTCATTTTATTGAACATACGATATAAAACACAAGACATAATAATTTTAGAGTTGCCTACCTACAATATTTTTTATTGCACTCTAGAGGTTTTTTTTTAATTAAACATACGATATCAGCAGTTCATTGTAAAGTAGGTTGTACGTGAATTTAAGTTGGCTACACGCTTTAGGTTTAAGAATTATTTTTTAAATATACATATCTTGATGAATACGCTGTAATTGTTTCCGTTTAAAGCTTTTAATGAGTGTTTCCACTCCTTGATTAAGTATGAAAAAAAATTGAGTTTAGAAAATCCTAAAAATTTGGTTTGATTGAACCAAACCCATAACAAATGTTCAAGCTTTTTTAAACTCGAAGTTTAATATATACTTAAGCTGTATTCTAAAGCAGTACATTTTGAACTTCACTTGAAATCAGTGCTTAGTACGCGTAGCGCATACAGTTAAATTTTGAGTTTAATTTTTATCTATTGACCTCTTTTAAGAAAACAACGAACATTTAAAAGTCTACAACACGTAATCAAGATACGTGTTGTAGACTTTTAAATGTTCGTTGTTTTCTTAAAAGAGGTCAATTTGAAGTTTAAACGAGTGTTTTCCACTCCCAGGTTAAGCATGAAGTAAAATTTCGAGTGTAGAAAAGCCTGAAAATTTGGTTTGGTCGCGTAGCGCGAAGCGCGGAGCGACCAAACCAAATTTTCAGGCTTTTCTAAACTCGAAATTTTACTTCATGCGCCACGCGTATAAGACACTGATTTCAAGCGAAATTTACTCGTTCACAATATTTCAGTGCTTTCAGTGTTTTATACGCGTGGCGCATGCAGTAAAATTTCGAGTTTAGAAAAGCCTGAAAATTTGGTTTGGCCGCTCCGCGCTTCGCGCTACGCGACCAAACCAAATTTTCAGGCTTTTCTAAACTCGAAATTTTACTGCATGCTTAGTCTGGGAGTGGAAACACTCGCTCAAGCATATCTATACTTGAAAGAAAAAATCCGTCAAACAATCATTTACCAGATGAATTTTAATACGAGTTATTGTTGCAGCTTCCGATATTTTCCAGGTAAGTTCTAATTTTCTCCTTTTTACGAGCGTGTCGTTCATTTTCGTAATGGATGGAAATTACTTAATTTTCATGAACGTTTGTGATTTATGTCGGCTGTCGAATAAAGTGTAAACAGCTATAATTCATTTTTAGATGAAATTGCGAATATTCGCCGAAACTTTTATGGCTTTTTTGAGACCTGGCAGCCCGGGGAGGGGGGAGCGCGATGCTAAAAAGAGGACCGAATTGCTTAAATGATTGATGCCGCTCGCAATGGTAGTGCACACAATCTTATATTTCTTGGATTTTATGTATTTGTGTATTCAACAAATTGGAATGTAAGCATGTGTTATAGAAAGTCGTAAGGAATACTCGTAATACATATAACAATTTTACGTTAAAATAAACGTAATAATAAAATTACAGCAGTAATTATTATCTTGCATTACATTTAACTTTAAAATTCTTCATGAAATTGCTCGATGGTCAATTATAAACAAATAAAATTGCTATTAACATAATGTGCTTATTTAAAAAGTAAAAAAGTATACAGAGAGTTTTATCTAACACCGAACATTTTCATAACGAGAATATTTTTTTTAAGTATACATACGCATACGTTGTACATTTTCCGACGCTCGGTTTACTAAGAGAATTCAATTTATAGCTTTAAACAAGTGTTTTCCACTCCCAGGCTAAGCATGAAGTAAAATTTCGAGTTTAGAAAAGCCTGAAAATTTGGTTTGGTCGCGTAGCGCGAAGCGCGGAGCGGCCAAACCAAATTTTCAGGCTTTTCTAAACTCGAAATTTTACTTCATGCGCCACCTGTACAAAACACTGATTCAATTTAAAGTTTACCGGTGTGTTTTAAGCTTCGAAATATGTCAGTGTTTTGCACCGGTGGCGCATGAAGTAAAATTTCGAGTTTAGAAAAGCCTGAAAATTAGGTTTGGCCGCTCCGCGCTATGCGCTACGCGACTAAACCAAATTTTGACACTGACACTGATAAAGAAATGCCGTCCTCCATTATATAAATGCCGAAAACCAAGGTGGAGAGGGGTGGTTTTCTTGGTGCCGAATCCGTGCTGAATCTGTGCCGAATATATGCTGAATCCGTGCCGAATTCATGCCGAACCCGTGCAGAATCCGTGCCGAATCCGTACCGAATCCGTGCCGAATCCGTGCCGAATCTGTGCTGAATCTTATTACATTACAGGCATTCCACGAGTCTTGAGAATTGAAAATTTGGTTTGGCCGCTCCGCGCTTCGTGCTACGCGACCAAACCAAATTTTCAGGTTTTTCTAAACTCGAAATTTTACTTCATGCTTAGCCTGGGAGTGGAAAACACTCGCATAAAGTTCTAATTGAGCGCTGATGCACCAGTTTACTGGGTGAAAATCCACGTTTATTTTCCCTGAGGAAGCCGACAGGGTTGGCAAAATATTGGATTTGAAAAAATTGTTTGCTTATAGCCCTAGCCGTTACTATGCATACTTCCGCTTACTTCATTCTTCAAATATTACAGCGATATTTTCCTAAATTTATAATCTAAAACTCATACAAAAAACCTCTAACTTTCCTTGATTGCCTCTTGTTAAAATAATCTTGAATATTTTTTTTTTCAAGATTATGATTATTTTAGCAAGAGGCAGTTAAGGAAAGTTAGAGGTTTCTTTGTATGAGTTTTAGATTATAAATTTAGGAAAGTAACGCAGTAAAATTTGAAGAATGAAGTAAGCGGAAGTATGCATAGTAACGGCTAGGGTTATAAGCAAACTATTTTTTCAAATCCAATATTTCATACGTCTTAATAAAAAGCATTTTTATTCCTTACTTCACTTTTAGTTTTATTCGTTAGATGTACATTTCGAGTGCAAAGCACTCATTATCAATAACTAATGGTCTTACAACTAGGTGCGCAACTATATATACTTGACAAAGTTGGGAAAAACCTAATTTTTATACGTCTAATTGTATCACCCAGCTTAATATATGGCGAATGCCGCCGGGTTAGCAATGTCTCAAATTTTCGGGTTATTGAAATCATTGTAGAAGATATGAATTTTCTAAGTTTATTTTTTGTTTGATAGCCAATTATTAAAGAAAATGCCAGTTAATATATTCCTCTTATATTATAGTATACCTTTTTTATCTGGAGTTTAAAAATAAACTTGGTAAATTCATATTTTCTACAATGATTTCAATAACCCGAAGATTTGAGACATTGTTTACCCAGCGCATTCGCCATATATTAAGGAGAGTGATACAATTAGACGTATGAAAATTAGGTTTTTCCCATCTTTGTCAGGTATATATAGTTGCGCACTTAGTTGTAAGACCATTAGTTCTTGCCCGGCGCATTCACCATATCTTACGAAGAATTATATAATTAGTCGTATGAAATATGTTCTTAAAGAATTTTGAAGGTAATTGAAATGCGATATAATAACTGATAACGTTAGTTTGTTGTGAAATACAATCGAAATAACTTTATCATTACTTTTAGTTAATTTGCATTAAGAGGAAGTCGACCGCTCTCTAAACGTATAAAACTAAGCATACTGCCGTCTTAATTACATCCTTGTTTAAGGATGACATATTTTGAAAAAATAGGCATACTTTAAGGAAAGTGGAATCTTAATGCCTGTCTTAATAAAATATTTTCCACTTTGACCGTTCTTTTATAATAAAATATCAAACATTGTTAAACTAGTGTAATCGCATCTTGAAAATAATTTTTCTCTGCAACATTTATAAAAAATATTGGGAAACTATATGAGTCACATTAAAGAAGATTTCTATTCGAAGAATTTTATTTTTTTCCAATTATTTCTATCGTACACTAAATTCACTGGGATGTCGCGCGATATTGAAGTTTCAGAAAATTTGAAAAACTGTTTTACGCGCGACATCCTAGTGACTATATTTAACCAAATAAATAAATGAAAAAAATCACACATCTTTGCAAAGGAATTATCTACAAAGTTTTTCAATATTTTTTATAGATACTGCAGACAAAAATAAAATTAGGAACGCTATTTCGCTAGTTTACCAATGTTTGATATTATATTATAATATAACGGTAAAAGTATGAAATATTTTATTGAGACGGGCTTAAAGATTGTACTTTCCTTGAAGTATACCTTTTTTTCGAAATATTTCATGCCTAAACAAGGATGTAATTTACACGGCATTATGCTTAGTTTTATACGTTTAGAGAGCAGTCGACTTCCTCTTAAAGGTTCTACTTTTCTCTATAAAACTAAAGTGGTTGTTATTTAATTTGGCATGTGATAAAATACAAACAAAAAGTGAAATTTCGCTGAAAAGAAAGCATGTTATTATATTTAATATACATAATAATGTTATCCAAAAAATCTGTGCAGTATGCTTAGTTTTATACGTTTAGAGAGCGGTCGACTTCCTCTTAATCTTCTTCCTCTCGAAACTTTCTACCTTTGCAGGTGTTGGAGATTTAGCAAATCTAAATTTTTAATTAATTAACTTGCGAGGAAAAGCGAATTAAAACCGCAAGTTTAAGTTGGGAAAAAACAGTTTTTAACTGAAACAAACAAACACCATGTAATTTATTTCCGCCATAAAGAAATCGCTTCCGCGAAACTTTCGCGCCAGATGCACAAATTTGCAGAGTATCCCGTCCACCGGTGGCATTAAAACCCCCCGGAGGTGCCGGATATTAAGATCCTCTTCCACCATTTCCGGAAGTGCAATCGCGCGCTGACGGGACGACGCACAACGCGAAAAGTTCGGAATATTATCGATTTGTAAACAGAGCTTGTTTACATGAAAGGTCGGGGCCCGGAGTGTAAAACTAGTCCCTTTGTAAATCCTTGTTAGCGCGTTCGGAGTTTCTTGAAATATAGTGGAAACTCTAGGAAATAAGAAGTTTCCAAGTTGCTCTCGTCGCCCTCTTAAAGGATTGTTTGAGTTCAAAAGAGCTATATTTCAGGAATTTCGAAAGAAATACGCGTGTATGTACGTTTTTATGTGCTTGCTTCGTCGATTTTATAATAAATTCGTAAATCTATTTACCCTTAACCCATTAAGCGCCATTGATGTATACACGCAACATTATTATTTTTTGGTTATTTAATTACTATATAAATTAATTTGATATATTATATTATTTGACCTGACTTAAAAATGTATGAAGAAAAATGTAAATATCTTGTTATTTAAATAGTTCGATTGTTACTTATTCAAAAAAAAATTATGTAAATGTATTTCTAACTTCACAATATTTTAGCGATTTATGCGCGTGGCGCATGAAGTAAAATTTCGAGTTTAGAAAAGCCTGAAAATTTGGTTTGGCCGCTCCGCTTCGCGGAGCGACCAAACCAAATTTTCAGGCTTTTCTAAACTCGAAATTTTACTTCATGCTTAGTCTGGGAGTGGAATCACTCGTTCTAAACTTCATTCTGCACGTTTTTATATAATAATAATAATAATAATAATAACTTTATTTGTATACTCAGTAACATAAAGGTACTCTAACAAAAAAAAAAACTATAAACTCGTGGTACACAAATCACGAGGTGAGATTCAGTATCGGGTAATAAATACCGAACTGTTCTTCCATCTTAACCTAGACACTATTAAAGGTAAGATATATAATTATATGAATTTAATAAATTTGTCCTTCCTATGAAATCGACGAATGCCTGAAATTTTACAGCATATATACTATGTGTATATAAAAGAAAAATGCACAGTATTTAATACAATAAGTCATTCATAGATATCATAAAAATAAGTGCAGAATTTTACCTAAAATCAACTTTTAGAGTTATCTCTAGAAATGCTCGGCTGTTAAAGGGTTAATATAATATACCCCAAACAATACGTCCTAATTATCAGGACAAACAATATTTTTTAGAAACAACATATTGCGCATTATTTGGTTCAGAAAAATGGCTAATCCCCTCTACTCGTTATCCGGATTACATTTCAGGATTTTTTTCTTGAATAATCTCTATTAGCACTCGGCCCAAAGAACATCAGCGCTCTTTTCGGCTAAATCATATAGAAAAATCAAATTTCGCCAAACATCTAATCGATGAAAACCATTCTTTTGGCGAGGATGTACTTAAAATCATCCATTATGCCGATACGGGCCGAAAAATGAACCTCCTAGAATCCCTGGAGATACAGAAAGCCCGCGCTAATCCGGGAATCCCCCTAATTAACGACCAGGTCGATCTAGTGTATACCCTCATTTTTAATGCTATTTTGTAAATAACCATTTTGCATATATATATACCATACCGTAATTTAAGTTACTCTGTTTGATAATGGCAAGTTGAATTGCCGAAACAGCAGTCAAGAAAATAAAAATAGTGTGTTATACAAACAAAGTTAATGTGTTTTATTTCATTGAATTAACATGTATAACGAAGTAGAAGCCTCCACAGTTCATAATCTCTATTATGTTTAAAGTGTGTAAACTATAAGAAGCGTAAGCTTATTTTCTTGAATTCAAATAGTTTTGAATTCGAATTATTCCCATTTACCCTACTATCCTTGAATCAATTTTATAAACAATTATTTCTTAATTTTTTGAAGGTTACCTCTGGCCCTGGCCCTGACAATATTCCTCCGTTATTTCTTCGTAATTGTAGTAGATCGCTTTACAATCCATTATACAAACTGTTCTCTCTATCCTTAACTTCCGGTATCTTCCCTGATGAATGGAAATTATCATTTGTAACACCAATCCACAAATCCGGTTTTAAATCCAACGTATGTATTTATAGGCCAATTGTCAGTTATACCCAAGGTCTTTAAGAAATTATTAAATATTCAGTTGGCTGACGCTAATATTATCACGCAAAACCAGCATGGGTTCGTTAGGAGTCGTTCAACACAAACTAACCTTCTTGTTTTCACTGATTACATTGTCAAGGCTATCGAAAGTGGAGCTGAAGTGCATTCTATTTACACAGACTTCAGCAAAGCTTTCGATTGCGTAAGTCACTCTATCTTATTGCAAAAATTGTGTGGTTATGGTATAGGCGACCCTATACTGAAATGGATAAAGTTATATTTAACAGGAAGGGCTCAGTCTGTTAAGATAAACAATTTTATCTCAGATACATTTTACGCAAAGTCGGGTGTACCCCAAGGTTCCCATCTGGGACCATTACTATTTACCATCATTATCAACGACTTATCTGAAGAACTAACCTGCCCGCATTTGCTATTTGCAGACGATCTAAAGATATTTTTGAAAATCAGTGAAGCAGATGATTGTTCTATTATCCAGAGTAATTTGTCTTAATTTCACACTTGGTGCGTGTCTAACAATATGAAACTTAATATTAATAAATGTCAGTTTATGTCTTTCTCACGTAGTAAAACACCCATTAATTACATCTATAATTTAAAGGGAATTTCACTTAGTAGGGTAAATTACATAAGGGACCTCGGTGTAATATTAGATCCTAAGCTGACATATAACTTTCATATTGACCACACTATAAATAAGGCCAATAAAATACTAGGGTTCGTTAAGCGGAGTACGAGTGATTTTAGCAACATACGTGCCCTAGTTATTTTATACAACTCGTTGGTAAGATCACGTCTTGAATACTGCTGCCTTATATGGTCACCTGTATACAAAACCCATATAGATAGATTAGAATCGGTACAAAACAAATGTACTAAAGTTCTGGCATTTAAACTCAGTACTTCGGGAATATACCTTACACCCCAGCAATTCAGTGCATACGTAGGCCTCGCTTCGCTGAATACTCGAAGGAAGAGAATGGACCAAATTACTGAATGGGCGAATTGACTCGGAACAATATTAATGTACCAAGTCGTGAGTTGAGATGCAACAACTTCTTGTACGTGAATCACCACAGGACTAATTATGGCATGCATGGTTCCATGACGCGGATCGCCAGAAACGTTAACAACGCGGGTTCGTCACTCCAGGTGGTTGGGATTTTCTTTTCAACGTTCAAGGCCCAGCTAAGACATATTGAATGACTTTATTTATTATTTATTTATCTATAGTATAGTAATTTGTTTTATATTGTGTAAATATATCTACTTTTCTATCTTGTAAATGCAGTTAGCGTAAATAAATAAAGTATTATTATATTATTATAATCATGAAATGAAATTATACCTGTTATTTTAAATAATTTAATAAAAAAGGAGTATAAACTTTGGGTGTTTCTTTTGTATGTAAATTAAATTATATAAAGTCATATTCCAAACGTTACATTTCATGAACTCTGAAGTTTATCGCTTGCAGACGTGGCCGGGCTTTTTAACATTCCCTACGTGACAAATCCACGTAAAAGCTCCAAGTGTGGATGTGTGTGTGTGTATAAAGCATTGGTGGGCGAATTACATATTTAGCACTTTATTACGACCGCGATTACGCTTTCGCCGCTTCGTTTCCACACTTGACTGATCCCGGATTATACGCAGTAATCTCTTATTGGGCAAAAAATTGTATTTTCAACAACACCGATTTTCTAAAGGGAGAAATACAAAAATAAATGATTCAAAAATGTTTAAATTGGTGTCAACGTGTTCAAATAAAATAAAAATTCTTGAAATAATGTAACTGTAACTTACAGCACTGGGTCGGGACTACATTGACGAGGACCTTAAAGTCCGAAACGCATCTGTGGACATCCGGTATCGGAATACTGAACACAAATTTAATATCAGGTGTAATTTCTAATAATAATAATAATAATAATAAGTATTTATTGCCCAACAGGAAATTTCCCAATTACAAGACAATGATAATACAATAAACAATGTATGTATGTACATAAATAAATTTAAATCTAAACAATATGAAAACGCTCGTGAGTGTGACAGCTATTAATAATATAATCATATTTTTAGTTTAAGTTTTGGTCTTAGCCTTATTATATTAACCCATTAACGGCCGAACAATTATAGAGATAACTCTAAAAGTTGATTTTAGGTAAAATTCTGCACTTCTTTTTATGATATCTATGAATGACTTATTGTATTAAATACTGTGAATTTTTCTATTAAATACAAAGAGTGTATATGTTGTAAAATTTCAGGCATTCGTCGATTTTATATAAAAACGTGCAGTATAAAGTTTAGAACGAGTGACTTTACTCCCAGACTAAGCATGAAGTAAAATTTCGAGTTTAGAAAAGCCTGAAAATTTGGTTTGGTCGCTCCGCGAAGCGGAGCGGACAAACCAAATTTTCAGGCTTTTCTAAACTCGAAATTTTACTTCATGCGCCACGCGCATAAAACGCTGAAATATTGTGAAGTTAGATATACATTCACAATATTTTTTTAAATGAGTAACAATCGAAATATTTAAATAACAAAATATTTATATTTTTCTTCATACATTTTCAAGTCAGGTCAAATAATATAATATATCAAATTAATTTATTTAGTAATTTAATACCCAAAAATTAATAATGTTGCGTGTATGCATCAATGGCGCATAATGGGTTAGATCATTTAAAATAACAGGCATAATTATATTCCAGGATGAAGAAATATTTTTTTAAAAATTGATTCAGGGATAGTAGGGTAAATAGGAATAATTCAATTTCAAAACTATTTGAATTCAAGAAAATAACCTTACGCTTCTTATAGTTTACACACTTTAAATATAATAGAGATTATTAAAAAAAAAAATCCAAAAGTGTAATCTAGATAACGAGTACAGGGGATTAGCCATTTTTCTGAACCCAATATTGTGCAATATGTTGTTTTTAAAATTGTTTGTCCTGTTAATTAAGACGTTAATAATAGTAACAATAACCATAACAATAACAATTAATTCTATAATTAATAGAATCATCAAAGTTGAAACTTTACACGGGATTAGACAAAATTATAAACTCCCCCCGGTATTTTATTAATATAACACACCCAAACGTGCATTTAGCCGTTAGCAAAGTTGGTATTCCCATGAAGAACATTATTAATTCCTAAATGGGTTTTAAATTTAATACCTCGGCAAAGTGGCCGATGTAAATTATATACACGCATAACTCGTACTTTAAGATTCGATTCAGGTATTTGGCGCGAGAGGGGGCGTCGGGTTCGAGCAATGCCTCCCCGGGGAAAACCCTGAAATAGGCAAGGGGCTGAACATATTTTATGTGGGCATGTGTGCGTGCGCGTGTGTGTGTGTGTTGGGTTTTGCTAAAAGTAGCACTCAATTTTATTTGAAGCTCAGTGTTAATTAATACCAATTTTGAGGATGATACCGTGCGCGATCATTTAAATTATGTTTTAGATTTAGCGGCATTTATTTTTGTACGGTTGTCCAGAATTGAATGATAGAATAAATTTGAGGTTATGGTAAACTATTTGTTAACAGGCAGTTGTTCCAATCTAATTTAAAATTCAGAATGCTAATTGAATCATGAAATGAATTTGAGGTTATGGTAAGCTATGTGTTAACAGTCAGTAGTGCCAATCTAATTTAAAATTCAGAATGCTATTTGAACGATGAAATGAATTTGAGGTTATGGTAAACTATGTGTTAACAGTCAGTAGTGCCAATCTAATTTAATATTCAAAGCCTACTCTAAATTAGGGTTTTTTTTTATCATCCTCAAAATTAATAAGCCTGGAACACTAAAAGCATATAAATATGATATCATTTAATTTACAAAAAAATATATATTGTATTTTAAATTGTATTGTTAGTTGGTTTGAAGAAAATTTGACCTAAACGTTACATATACTTTAATAGAGCGTTGTAACAAATCAAATTAAATAAGATTTTAAATATTTCATTGTATAATTCAATATCCGGAGGTGTATTTGCACGGGAAGTAGTTGTTTCAATGGATATTTATCGTCTTAAATTGTCTTATTAATTAAGACACTGTTTGCATTTTTACGAATAGTTTTTTCGTAATTTTATATATTATAAAAAAATATATGTTTTTGATACTTTTTATCAGAGCTGGGCAGGATTCAAATCATTCAGGATTCGAATCCTGGATTCAAACATTTTAAGAGGATTCAAAAGAGACATTCGAATACTTTAGTTCAACTGGATTCGTGATCCGGATTCGGTTCATTTTTTTAAGAAGATTCGTATTCGAGTCCAAATGTGGGTGATTCGAATCCTTATAAAAGGATTCGAATATTTATTAAAGAATTTGAATATTTATAAATGGATTTAAATATTTATAAAAGGATTCGAATACTTACATAAGGATTTGAATCGTCAAAAATAATTCGGATTCTGAGAATTACCATGAAAAATGTGTCTTGCGTGATTTCAAATTTTTCGTTAAATCACTGTTTTGTACGCGTGGAGCATGAAGTAAAATTTTGAGTTTAGAAAAGCCCGAAAATTTGTCTCGGGTCGCTACGCGACCCTCGACAAATTTTCACGGGGCTTTTCTAAACTCGAAATTTTACTTCATGCTTAGCCTGGGAGTGGAAACGCTCGTTCGAAACTTCAAACAGAATGTTTTGATAAGAACATTAAATATTTAGCATTGTTTAATATTATTTTAAGTAAAACTGACATAGCAGCCACAATCTGAAATATCCTTTCTTTTCGACATTTGTCTGATTCAGGAATTTTTTCCCTGGCCTTTTTATTAAACTTTCTTCTGCGGGAAATCCCAATTTTTTTAAATTGTTTTCATTGTTTTTGTCAATATTTAAGTTAATTTTATAAATGATTACGTGTTTTGTAATTTGCCTGCTGATTTTGACAAATCTATTAATATCATATGGCTTTTTTGTTAGTGTTTTGGTCAATTTAAATATAATTTCATGACTTTTCTCCGACTTTCCCGGTTTTAATGATATTCAGTGATTTTTTTATTTACGTAATTTTCAGCCATTCGTCGATTTTATAATACGTTCAATTTGAAGTTTTTAACATGTGTTTCCCCTCACAGGCTAAGCATGAAGTATGGTATGGTATGGTATGGGGTCGGTGGGTCGTGTGGCCTCTGGGCCTTTCGAAGTTACCTCGACCTAAAAGATCTTTTGTAACTATCCCTGACCTACTTGAGTCCCTCAATGTCTAGACTTCTTATGAAGTCTACTATAACTTGAGGGTTAATGTGTACCAGTTCCTCGGTGTTTAAAGTGGCCGATGACAGGTAGTTCACTCTTTGAAGGGACAAGGCAGGGCATTCACAAAGTAGGTGCTCTGCTGTTTCTTGTGCCTCGTTGCAGAACCTGCAGTTGGCATCAGTTGTCTGACCCATCTTGGTGAGGTGGTACTTCAGAGGACAGTGTCCAGTTAGAAGGCCGGTTATGAGCCTTAGGTTGCCCTTGCTTAAGCATGAAGTAACATTTCGAGTTTAGAAAAGCCCCGTGAAAATTTGTCGAGGGTCGCGCAGCGACCCGAGACAAATTTTCGGGCTTTTCTAAACTCGAAATTTTACTTCATGCGCCACGCGTAAAAATCACTGATTCAAAGTGAAGTTCAGAAACACATAAATACTTTTTAAATTAGAGTAACATGGAATCAGATATTTAGTCTGTTATCAACGATATTCACTGTTAATAATAAATAATTAAGTTTTGAATATTTTTAATAAAACAACTGGTAACGATAATTATATATTAATAGTTGCAAAAAAATCATAAAATCAAATTTATTGTTAAAGGATTTGTATTCGTGATTCGAAAAAACGTGATTCGAATCTTTGATTCGAATCATATTTATCTTTTACGAATCCTTTATTTGAGGATTCGTGATTCGAATCATATCGAATCATCGATTAGAATCCTTTTTACAAGGATTCGTCCTAGCTCTGCTTTTTATGAAGTTAGGTTAGATTCTGGTGGTTGCACCCCATGAGAAAGTTCACATGTAAAACTCATTGTGATGAAACGGTTGTTCCTTTTCCTCACAAAAGCTTTTCATTAACTAGCCAAATATTTCATGATGAAAATAGTTAATTAGGTGTTTAAAACGTGGAAAAGATATATAAAAAAGTAAGTTGAGTTCATTGAATTATCCGGTAGGTAATTACATGTAGGGAAAAAGAAGTGAACGGAGAGGCAGGAACTCATAAAAGTTTTCCACGTTCCGGCGAATAAATCGAAAAGTGCAAACTTTCATTATTTGTCGACGTTGGCTGTTGGTCGGGATTGGGGCCGGGGGGCTGGTGTTGGATGCTGGGAAAGGGGGCCCGTGATGAAAAACCCAATGTTGAATTCATATCCGGGCCGCGACATTATACCTGCAGCTCGCAGCTGCGAGCGTCGTTTCGCAGGAAGGATTTCAATATCGGTTCTTTTGCGCCCTCACCACTGATATCCTCTCTCGCATACACCACCACCGACGAACACAAAAAAAGTACAAAAAAGCCCGCAACATCCGATGACCTAAATGTGCACCCACAGCGAAGCTTTTGCACTGCATAAGCTATAAGCTGCAAGTTAATATCAGTGCATGTAATAGATTTTATGTACCTCACACAAATTGTCTTATAATAGAACCTACGTAATACGAAATTAATTCATCTAATTAGTATTGCAGTGTTTCTTTACTCTTTAAAACCTTTTAAATGCAAATGTCCTAATGTAAACAAGAACCTAATTTATTGAAAACTGTCGCTAAAATTTTAAAAAGCCTCAATACTTCTCTGTTACTCATTATATGACTGAAATAAGTTATGTTCGTATATTAATTTGAAACAATTAACTATGTTGCAGTTATTAGCGCAGTTTAGTTTAGTAGATTGCTACCGTAGCGATTGCCCGTCAACTAAAGGCGTCTTACTGGGTGAAAGATTGCTTACAATGGCCTACATAGGGGATCTACCCACCTCAGCTTCTCTAGACTACCTGAACCAGGTAGGCTAGCTGAGCTAAGGCTGGGTGATCGACAGGAGGAAGCACAATGAGCCTAATGAGGTACAGTGCAGAAATGCGCACTCCTCAAATAACCAGAACCAAAGCCAGATCTCGATCGTCAGTGAAGTTAATCGTTTGAAGAATCGTTTGAAAGAGGGCACGCCTACTGGAAGCTTCAGGAAGCCTGTCAACGTGAAGGAAGGTACCTCACGCTGATTGCCAACTAGCTCAGGTTTTCAATGAATTTAATGAATAGCAAGAGCAACTAACTAAAACACAGAGACAGTTTTCACAGATTTATTTTTACGAATATACAATAAGGAATCAAAAAAACACAGTAAAACACATAGAGTACGGGGGGAGGGTTGGGCTGATAAGCGGTGTGCGGCGAAGTCGAGGTGGTGGCGGCAGCGTGCAGATAGCGATTATGTTGCGACGTCGAATACTGCGGTAGCAGTATTAGAGGGCGGCGTCGATGCACTGGCACCGACGGCGGCTGCTCTGGCAGCGACAGGACATGCAGTTGCACTGGCAACAGCAACAGGACCTCGAGTTAGTGCACTGGCACTAACAAAAAAACTAACCTCTTGAACACTAACGACTGCACTGCACCTGTTGACAAGTTGGATCTTGGACTTCAACTACCTTACGATTTGCTGCCCGCAGGTACTAATACCACGAAAATGATGGTGGGGTGGGGTTGTTTTTCGTGGCGACGTCACCAGCCGGCTGAGATTCGCCTAGTAACATAATTCATCGTAATGACATTCGACGAATCTCGAGCAAAAAAAAATCCATTTTCTGAAAAGGACTACGAAAAGAATTATGCAAATCTTCTTTCCGAAAGACGGACAACAACTGGTCACAAATCCTCCCTCTGGGTGGGCCCGAGCACGGCCCACACGACGGGAGATTAGCTAATCGCCGGATACGACCCATTTTTAACAAAGGAAGAATTGAAAGGTGATTTACATTTCTTGTTGCCGGAGATTAGAAATAATCCCCGGTAACAAGCCCAGAGGCCAAAACACCAGGGTAAGTCCCTAAATTGGCTGCACCGCTCCGCTCCGTAAAATAAAATTCGCTTACAGTCCATTTATAATAACCCCCTTCATTGCACAGGTGGAATTGACTTCAATATACAGTAAAAATATTTTGTTTTTAGTAACAGTATTTAGGTAAAATAATATGATTATTACCATGAAATGTTTGCCAATTAAATCCCTAACCCAAATCTTATCTCCAGTGTTAATTATATCAGATGAACTTAGCAAGTTTACGAAGCATCCTCCATCCCATCACGGACAAGGGTCCCGACTTCCTCTCCACCAGCATCTTGGCCCCGTCGTTTTTGTCCACCGGAAGCCCGAGCAACTTCCCACCTAAACCGCCCCCGATTTACCAAGGTGGCGCCTTTCTATATGTGTGTGTGTGTAATGCTGACACCGCGCTGCAATCGTCTTTTCCGACTTCCGACTTCCGCTATCCCGGTTTCCGGTGTGCAGTCATTAGCAGATGCGGAGTACCTGTCCGCAGGAAACGCGGGGTAAGAGGGTGGGGGTAGATAAGGGCGCAAAGGGCAGGGCCGGCAAATACGGCGATTTATGGTGCAGCGGCCCCGCCGGTCGCCCATAAATTGGGTTAATACGGTCGCAGGAGCAAAAGGGCCAGACCGCCGGAAATAAGATTAACAAATCTAGTGTTGCCATAAATTCATTTAGTTCTACCCTTAATCTATATGTGTGTAATATGCTGTTGAATTATACGCAACTTTAAACTCGACGCTTCTGTTTCCCCTTAATAATTCAAACGGACTTAAACACACAGAAGTATAACATTTATATAATTTTAAAGTAAAATATTTTAATAGTTTTTGTCGGCAACTCTAAAACCGCAAAATGTTTATAACTGATACATTTTTAATTAGTATTACGTATCTTAAAGGTGTTTACAATACACATAAGTAATAACTCACTACTGATAACAGACCATTAGAATCCATTATCTACAGTACTATTAAAATAAAAACTTATCAACAAAAAATAGATACAAATTAACTCTGTTTTATTAATTATACTCTTCTCGAAACTTAAAAACATACATTGAACAAACAATTGATAATTAGAAAACGATGAATTAGGAATATTTAGTGATGATAGTTAGTTTTGGAAACATTAGAATGGAAAAGGGAGAAAGGAAAAGAAAAAATAGGGCTGTAAGGGGGAAAAGGGTTATAAAACTGTACGTTACCTATTTTTCGTAACACTGTTAAAAGGAGAAATTCGTAAATTAATAAATAAATAAATAAATAATGTGTAAAAGAGAATATTAATCTAACTGTTCACTGTGGAGGCTTCTACTTCGTTATACATCATTATTTACACAAATAAGACAATTAACTTTGTATAACTGAGGATTTTATTGTGACTATATTTCGCCAACTTGAACTTGTCATTATCAAACATAAAGTACTTTATGTTTGATAATGACAAGTTAATGTTGTCGAAATATAGTCACAATAAAATCCTCAGTTATAAAACAAATTTAATTGTCTTATTTGTGTGAATATTAATCTACCCTGGAAATTTCCTGCTAGGCAATACAGACAATCCTATCATTTACTAATTTAGGAACATTTTATAAAACACACTTTAATTATATTATTTTTTTTAAAGTAAACTTTTTTTGTTAAGCAAATAAAGCTGATTATTTACTAATTTAGACAAAACCTATTAAAACACACCATAGTTAAGGTCTGCTTTATAAAATGTGACTAAATTAGTAAATAATAATCAGTTTTCATTGCTCAACAAGAAAAGTTTACTTGCAAACAATATATATCTTTTTGCTTAGAATTATAACAGTATAATCAGAAGCAGTATATTTTAAACTTTACGAATATTTTAGTGTTTTACACGGGTGGCGCATGAAGTAAAATTTCGAGTTTAGAAAAGCCTGAAAATTTGGATTTGCCTAGAAGTGGAAACACTTTTTAAAAGCTTCAAATTAAAAAGAAATAGCAATTCTACAGCGCATTATCTTAAACATCAAACGTGAGTCTATTTTAATAAATTTTAATGGTGTTGAAATTTCAAGTGATCACAATTTAATTTTCTTTGAAATATCTTAGTAAAATTGTGTTTAAATATTAATTAAATATTGCTCTTTAAAAATATGTAAAAATCAAAATATACCCTAGCAATACTTTTTGGGTTATTTTCAGTTAACCGCCAATCGAGTAAACTTTAATAACTTGAGTAATATACAAATTTTAAGAGATCATAACTTATAAATTCTCTCTGATATTTTAATAAAATTCTGTGTGAATGTTATTCAAATATTGATCTTTTAAAATATTTAAAAATCAAAATATACCCTACCAATAGTTTTTGAGTTATTTTTACTTAAACGTGAAACAGGAGACAATTTTAATTATTTTTAGTGATAGAGAAATTTCAAGAGTTCATAACTTGAATATTATTATAGATATTTAAATAAAACTTGGTGTGCATATCACTTATTTATTGGTCATTTAAAATGTATAAAAACTAAAACATACTTAAAAATACTTTTTGAGCTAATTTCATTTGATCGCAAAGCGGGAGTAAATTTTGATTACTTTGAGTGATACAGAAATTTCACGAGGTTATAACTTGAATACTATTTGAGGAATCTTTATAAAACTAGATGTGCATATCACTCAATTATTGATATTTTAAAAAATGTGAAAATTAGAATATACCCTATCAATAGTTTTTGAGTTATTTTGACTTGAACGTGAAATGGGAGACAAGTTTGATTATTTTGAGTGATATAGATATTTCAAGAGTTCATAACTTGGATATTATTAAAGATATTTTAATAGAACTTGGCGTGCATATCACTTAATTATTGGTCTTTTAAAATATATAAAAATTAAAACATACCCGATTAATACTTTTTGAGTTAATTTCACTTAATCGCAAAGCGGGAGTAAATTTTGATTACTTTGAGTGATACAGAAGTTCAAGAGGTTATAACTTGGATACTATTTGAGAAATCTTCATGAAACTTGATATGCATATCACTTATTTATTGATCTTTAAAAATTTGAAAAAAATAAAAATATACCCTACCAACAGTTTTTGAGTTATTTTCACTTGAACGTGAAACGGGAGACAATTTTAATTATTTTGAGTCATATAAAAATTTCAAGAGTTCATAACGTGAATATTATTAAAGATATTTAAATAAAACTTGGTGTGCATATCACTCAATTATTGGTCTTTCAAAATATATAAAAATTAAAACATACCCTATAAATACTTTTTGAGTCAATTTCACTTAATCGCAAAGAGGGAGTAAATTATGATTACTTTGAGTGATACAGAAATTTCAAGAGGTTATAACTTGGATACTATTTGAGAAATCTTAGTAAAACTTCATGTGCATACCACTCAATTATTGATATTTTAAAATATGTAAAAAGTAGAATATACCCTATCAATAGTTTTTGAGTTATTTTCACTTGAACGTAAAACGGGAGACAATTTTAATTATTTTGAGTGATATGGGAATTTCAAGAGTCCATAACTTGAATATTATTAAAGATATTTAAATAAAACTTGGTGTGCATATCGCTCAATTATTGGTCTTTAAAAATATATTAAAATTTAAACATATCCTATAAATACTTTTTGAGTTATTTTCACTTGATCACAAAGCGGGAGTAAATTTTGATTACTTTGAATGATACAGAAATTTCAAGAGTCCATAAGTTGGATACTTATTGAGAAATCTTTATAAAACTAAATATGCATATCACTTATTTATTGATCTTTCAAAATATGTAAAATTAGAATATATCCTTTCAATAATTTTTGAGTTATTTTCACTTGAACGTGAAACGGGAGACAATTTTAATAATTTTGAGTGATATAGAAATTTCAAGAGTTCATAACTTGGATATTATTAAAGATATTTTAATAAAACTTGGTGTGCATATCACTCAATTATTGGTCTTTTAAAATATATAAAAATTAAGAAATATCCTACTAATACTTTTTGAGTTACTTTCACTTGATCGCAAAGCGGGGGTAAATTTTGATTACTTTGAGTGATATAGAAATTTCAAGAGTTCATAACTTCAATCCTATTTGAGAAATCTTAGTAAAACTTGATATACATATCACTCAATTATTGTTCTTTTAAAATATTTGAAAATTAAAATATACGCTAATAATAGTTTTTGAGTTATATTCACTTGAACGTGAAACGGGAGACAATTTTATTTATTTTTAGGGATAGAGAAATTTCAAGAGTTCATAACATGAATAATATTGAAGATAATCAAATAAAACTTGGTGTGTATATCACTTAATCATTGGTCTTTCAAAATATATAAAAATTAAAACATACCCTATAAATACTTTTTGAGTTAATTTTACTTGATCGCAAAGCGGGAGTAAATTTTGATTACTTTGAGTGAACGTAAAACGGGAGACGATTTTATTTCTTTTGAGTGATATAGGAATTTCAAAAGTTCATGACTTGAATATTATTAAAGATATTTAAATAAAACTTGGTGTGCATATCACTCAATTATTGGTTTTTCAAAATTATTAAAATTGAAACATACCCTATAAATACTTTTTGAGTTAATTTCACCTAATCGCAAAGCGGGAGTAAATTTTGATTACTTTGAGTGATACAAAAATTTCAAGAGGTTATAACTTGGATACTATTTGAGAAATCTTAGTAAAACTTAATGTGCTTATCTCTCAATTATTGATCTTTCAAAATATGGAAAAATTAGAATATACCCTATCAATAGCTTTTGAGTTATTTACACTTGAACGTGAAACGGGAGACAATTTTGATTATTTTGAGTGATATAGGAATTTTAAGAGTTCATAACTTGAATATTATTAAAGATATTTAAATAAAACTTGGTGTGCATACCACTCAATTATTGGTCTTTTAAAATATATAAACTCAATTTGTAGGCGCTTCTAAATTATTCTCACCAAATTTTTTCTTAGCAAAAAATCGAGCAGTATGGGAGAAAATCCAATCCCCCTCTCTTCTTAAACGCAATAAAAAATCTCGCCTTGATCAAAATACTCATCACCTCTTAAAATCAATAAATAATTTCAGCGTTAAACCCAGAATTTCGTCCTGAATAAAGACGACTTCCTCGCGGCCAGTGTTTGTGTATTACACGACACACCGAGAGGGTTTTGATTTACGACGTGAGTTTATGGGACCGCATTAAATGTATTTGTATAAAACCAATAAATAATCCCCTTATGATTTTTGATTTATCGGCGTAATAGAAAGCGAAAGCGAAAGCTTTTACGACTTCACTTAATAGCACTTCGAGGAACGTTCGGAATCTCGTCGATTTCACATTTCCATCATCGATAGTTCCCCAAAGAGCGCGGGCGTAAAAAAAAATTAATAATAATAATGACGCCGTTCTCTCGTAAATTTTTATATGCACCGCGGATATTATTGCCCTATTTTTATATTGTAAAGTCTTTTCTTTTACGCCCGGCGCGCGTAAATCTTTAATGGTGCCGCTACTTTTCTGGGAGAGTAAGGATTTATTATCTAATCGTAAATTTTTGTTGTAATAAAGGTAGGCTGCGTTTCAAGGAGGGAGGGGTTGAGGCCGGGGTTGGTTTTTAATTAGCCACCTATGCAGAGTCACGACCCGTTAATGCTACTTAAGGTACAAAAGACACGTAGAGCGGCGAGGAATTAATTAAGTTACAGTCGGGATAATTAAAGTGTTGGTGGCTGCCACTGGGGTGGAAATGACAACGCCTGGATTTGAATAATTTGTCAAATCAGGGAAGTAAGTGTTTATTTCACATTTGCATCATCATTTTTTTAAGTAAACGTTATAATTAGCAATGACTTTCTTTTAAAAATCTGTTTCTATTCTATTCAACTTGATTGTTTAATTTTGTGTGTTTAAATTTAATTTTTGCAAATATTAATAATATTTATTCAAATGTATTATTATTAATAATAATAATACTTTATTAATGCTAAACACAATTGTGGTACACAGGTCAATGGAAACTACAATCGCTATCGTCGTTGTCACTTGACAACCCTATTTGTTTTTCGGGCTCCTCTACGACCCTTGCTTAGATCTCAACTTCCCCTTATCGGCTCAAGACATTTGTGGCAAATCGCGTTGCACAAATACACGAGCACCTCTCTCATGCATTTTGGAGACATGTCCCAGGCAAGGAAAATCCAGCGGGTGCGGCTAGCCCCCTTCACAATTGTTAGACCATCCCTTGTGGTGAAATGGTCCCCCTTTTCTTTATAAAGATCAAAAAGATTGGTCCCTCATCGTTGCACACCCAATATTTCGTTGCCTGATCCCAAAGGCCTATTAGTATAATCACATCTTGCTTCTCTTGACTTTCTTAATTCACAAATTTATATAACCGCATGTCTTCATTATTAAAGTTACAGCGCATTATCGCTTACGTAAGACACTTTGCACACATTTGCCGAGCTAAAATACAGAAAAAGTCTGAATTAAAATCCACAAAGTTCATCTCAGCTATAGAATATGGAATAATGAAAACTACGCTAAAACAAAATTATAAATGTACAATAAATATAAATACATGTAAGAGAATAGCAATAATAGCAAACGTTATCAGGTGTTTATGTAATGGGGTAATGTTGCTGGCATATGTTGGATTTTTAAGCTGTGACACTATAAATCCTAGTCCTGTCTTATGCTAGTTAAATCGAATAATTGTTATTTGTCGAATAAAATTTATTATTGAATACATACACACCTAAAAATAAATCAATTTACAATTATTTAACTTTTGGTGGATGCGCCGGGTAAAGATGTTATCTATAAATTTTGTTCTACTTAACTAGGCAAGAAATTAAAAAGTAATTGACCACATTGGATTAGCTCCTAAAATAAAAAAAATGCTGCATTAAAATATTCTAATTTTTAGGTAGACTACTGACTAGTTAAGTAACACAGATCAACTTTACAATAAAAAAACTAACTTTTGCAAATACTCCTATCCTCACATAATTATTAAATTCATAAAACACGTGATAAATTTGTATTATGAGCAAACAATGCAAATTACAAACGACTGCGGTTTTAAGCCGTAAATAAATAAATACCGCCCTCATATTAGCTCGGTTTAAGGGTGGTTAGGGGTGTGAGCGAGCGCTTAAACTCAAGACATTATCCGCACTCTATTAGGGAGGCGCCTCTCGAAGCTCCGGCTGAAAGCTTTTCTGCATAACCGAGGACTTAACTTTTACAAAATAAAACAATTAACCCACTTTAAAACGCTTTAATGGCCCTTTCTTAAGAGGCTCCCGGACTCAATTTAGTTCTGGGTATGGAAGGGAAGGGGGAAAACAGCGCGATAAACCGAATAGTGGTCGAGTAAACTACATAACGATGTGAATTTTAAGTTGTTCAATTTTTCACGGATTAGCGAGTGCTTATTATAGATGAGAAATATTTAAACACAGAGATTATTTTTGAGTATACATACTCTTTCAATGCTTAGGCATTCGTGGTTTTCATAAAAGTGTTTCATTTAAACTTCTAACGCGTGTTTCCAGTCCCAGATTAAGCATAAAGATACATTTTGAGTTTAGAAAATCCGCTTCGCTACGCGATTAAACCTAATTTTCAGGATTTTGCAAATTCGAAATTTTACTTTATGCGCCACGCGTATACAACACTGATTTACCGTGAAGGTCAAAATATTCTGCTTGAACTATATTCTTAAGCAGTATATTTTGAACTTTACTTGTAATCAGTGTTTTATATGCGTGGCGCATGAAGTAAAATTTCGAGTTTAGAAAAGCCTGAAAATTTGCTTTGGTCGCTCCGCGCTTCGCGCTACGCGACCAAACCAAATTTTCAGGCTTTTCTAAACTCGAAATTTTACTTCATGCTTAATCTGGGAGTGGAATCTTTTGTTAGAAACATCAAATTAAACATTCAGGCATTTTTAAGCTTGAAATTCTAATTTATGCTTAACTGAGGAGTGGAAAACTTGTTAGGAGATTTAAACTTATTTCCTTTTTCAAAACATAAGCAGAGTGCAGATAGGAATATGTATGTCAACTTATAAAGAAAAACTTCCTATATTATATCTAGTAGAATAAAAAAACAGACAATATCTTGAACAAGTCTCTCATCTTTCAAATCAAAGCAGACAATTTAAATAAACAGTATTTTTAGTAATTTTATTAGCGTTAGGGATTGCACTTCTCGTAATTTGTAAAAAAACCTTAAATACATAATTTGTTGATTTGTTTACGAGTATTTTGGAAATTTAAATAAAACAATTGTTAGATTGAGCCAGTTTATTACGATTTTTTTGTGCAAAATCTAATAAAATATCCAAGAAATTATACATTTTGGACGTTTCACATTGATTTCATGTAAATATAAAATTGATATTTTATAAGTATTTAACTATATTTGGCATATATTTTGACTCTTACCAATAATACTTTAATATTGTTTATACGTGTGCTATCATGCATGATTGAATTTTGGTTATATCCCGACTTATTGGCAGGTAATTGGTAGCTGGATGGGGGGTCGTGCCTTTATGCCGGAACATCGCAGGGGTTAACCGAAGTACTCGAAAAGCAATCAGGTTCACATGTTAGTGTACGCGTGCGCGAAATTCAATTTGCGACGAGTGCCCATATAACACTTGTTCTCATCTCCTCGTCCTCTGCACACCCTTCGTTCCCCCCTTTTCCGCCCTCCCGACACCGAAACCCTATTATAAGCCCGATAATGGAATCCATTTCCATAGCGTCCCTCAAACGCTTTGGATACTCGCCAATACACATTCTTACCACATTTACATACACACACCATCACTTTTCATTTAACGTTTTAATACACACACACACCCTACTTATCCGGGATGTAACAATGGAATAAATCAATTACTTGAGGATTTCGAAGGGTGAATGAGGGCAGGCGATTTGCATTATCCAATCTTTAGGCCTCTCACAGCGTTTTTAATGCAATTGTAAATGGGTTTAAATCTCACGTGAACCTAAAATGGATTACTACTATCTTCAATTATAATTACGCACAGTGAATTATATTCAAGTTTGATTATTTATTTATTTATTCATCAACGGAGTCCATTTAAAAAAATCATTACACAGTACGTTGGTAATACTTAAATCCCAATATAATTATTTATTGTTCAATAATTAATTTATTAAGTACAATATATGTAGTCATTCTGTATTTTTTTAATAAAAGAATAAACTATTCAACATCAACGAAATCACTATGTTTATTTTTACTACAAATCATTATTTTTTTAATAATTTAACACAAAATTAACACACAGAGTTTTTCTTTAAGGTATACATATCTCACTAAACGCTGTAAATGTTCGGATATTCGTTGTGTTTACAAATATTTCAAATTAAACTTTTAAATGAGTGTTTTCCACTCCCAGGTTGAGCATGAAGTAAAATTTCGAGTTTAGAAAAGCCCCGCGTAGAAAATTTGTCTCGGGTCGCTGCGCGACCCTCGACAAATTTTCACGGGGCTTTTCTAAACTCGAAATTTTACTTCATGCGCCATGCGTACCAAATACTGATGTGTTATGATGTTCAGAATACACGTTTTTAGCATACTGCTTTAGTAGAATATTTTGGGTGGATTCATGGACACCTGATTTTCTTTCGGATGGTAGTGAGGCAGGCATGGCAGCAGTAATTTACTTTTGGTATCTGGTTTCTGGTATAAGGGGAAGTGCGTATTGCTGCACTGCACTTAGACTTCATTAGGCCCATTGTGCTGCCTCTAGGCGCAGCTTGCTGCTGGACAGGGTGGCAAAGCTCTTCGAGCGCATCCTCGTGAACCGATTGGAGGAGGCGCTGGAAGCGGGTAGGGGTCTATCAGACAGACAATATGGGTTCATGAAGGGACGGTCGACTGCATCCTGGTGGTTTAGGCAGTCCAAGCCGAGGCAAACTCTGACCCGCTGCGAAAACGAAAACACTGCGTGTTGATAACCCTGGACGTTCGGAATGCATTCAACTCTCTCCCATGGGGGGAAATTGTAACAGCACTGGAGGAGCGACAAATCCTAGCGTATCTAAGGAACGTGATTGCGAGCTACCTCAGCGACAGATGTCTTCTCTACGAGAACGAGGGGAGCACTCGGTGGACAGGCCTAACCGGGGTGGTACCACAGGGATAAGTGTTAGGCCCCCTACTGTGGAACATAGTGTACGACGCGGTACTGGCACTTCGCCTGCCAGAGGGGGTACGTCTCTTCGGGTTCGCCGATGACCTGGCGGTAGTGATTTCTCACGAAGACGTCACTGAAATAAAGGCCAAAGCAACCGCCGCGACAGCCCCGATAAGGCAATGCCTGGAGGGAATAGGGCTCGAACTAGCCGCGGAGGCAGCGTGGCTCTCTACCAGGAGAGCGCAGAGGGACCCCGACGACACCCTACAATCACTGGGCGTGGATATACCCGTGGGGAAGGCCGTAAAGTATTTGGGAATTAAAATGGAGGCCAATGGCAACTGCAGCAGGCAAGTAGTGGAGGCAGCGGGATCGGCGTCCAGGACGAAAAGAGCGCTAGCGAGGCAAATGCCAAACATAGGAGGCCCATCGGAAGCTAGCAGGCGACTACTGGCCTGCGTAGTACAAGCAAAATTAATGTACCGTGCTCCGGTATGGAAGGGATGCCTAAAAGCCGCGAGGAACCGGGAACGACTGCGGGCGTCACAACGCGTTGGAGCGCTTCGAGTGGGGAGGGCGTACCGCCTCCACTACGGCGGTTGAAGTGTTGGCATCGAGGGTAGCCGTATACGATGAGATGAAGCTGGGAGTCAGGAACGCCAGCAGCTGCAAGAGGGAAACGCGAGCCAGAACCATCGAGAAGTGGCAAGGAAGATGGGATAGCGACGAGGACGGGCTCATCAGAGAAGTCGACCAGTGGTTAGACAGAAAACACAGGAGCACCACGCACTGGATGACCCAGCTGCTATCTGGACATGGGTGCTTCCAGGCATACCTGGCGAGGATCCGCAAGGTCGCTGACGAGCGATGCTCATACTGCAATGCGGAGGCGGACACGGCTGAACACACGCTCACGGAGTGCCCTGAGTGGGAGGAAGAAAGAGACGCCATGCGAGCGATAACAGGACGAGTAGCAAATGCCGACACGCTAATCCCTCTCATCCTCGAGTCCCAAGAGAACTGGGATGCATTAGCGGTATTCTCGGAATCCGTGCTGAGGAAGAAGGATGACGATGCAAGGATAGCGGCGGTGTCAGCTAGAACGGGTCATTTGGGAGAAGCATGCCGCAAGGCGTTTCCACTGACGACTCAGAGTCAAGAGAGGTGGTTTAGTGGGTAGGGCCCCTGGATGGGGAAGAGTCCCACACACCCTTTGTTGGAAGGAAAGTGCGTAACGCATTCCACCTCTCTATAAATAAAAAAAAATTCGCAGCTTGCTTATTGTCTAAGCTCACTCTCTGTATTCAACAATCGCTATCGTCGTTGCTACTTGACAACCCTATTTGTTTTTCGGACTCCTCTACGACCCTTGCTTAGATCTTAACTCCCCCTTATCGGCTCAAGACATTTGTGGCAAATCGCGTTGCACAAATACACGAGCACATCTCTCATGCATTTTGGAGACATGTCCCAGGCAAGGAAAACCCAGCGGACGCGGCTAGCCCCCTTCACAATTGTTAGACTATCCCTTGTGGTGAAATGGTCCCCCTTTTCTTTATAAAGATCAAAAAGATTGGCCCCTCATCGTTGCACACCCCCTATTTCGTTGCCTGATCTCAAAGGCCCATTAGTACAATCACATCTTGCTTCTCTTGACTTTCCTCATTCACAAATTTATATAACCGCATGTCTTTATTATTAAAGTGACAGCGCATTATTGCTTACGTGAGACGCTTTGCACACAATTGCCGAGCAAAAATATAGAAAAAGTCTGAATTAAAATCCACAAATTTTGTCTCAGCTATAGAATACAGGCTGGCTTTAGAATCGATAATTAAAATTACTCAGTTACAGCTGATTGATGTCGGAAATCTCACTAATAATTGACAACAAAAATGTTTTACGAAATTTGCTGTCTAGCAAACAGTGTCAAAAAGCCGATTATAATTTTAAAGCTAACTTTTTCTTCAAATTTGCTTTATGAAACCGAATTTCACGTTAAAGTCATATTTTAAGTCGCTTTAATTTGGCAATGAAACGGGCCGTAAGTCAATTTTAAAAATCTAAATGCGTTTTGAGATTACCTTAATGTCTACAGGCAAGTTATGCTCAAAACGTTGCTGCTCACTTACCCCCTTTGTGTTTCCCTATGGATTTGTCAGGGTGGGGGCCGCTTAAAATACTTCCCCCATCCACAGTTCATATATATCCAGTTAGCCAGTCACTGTATGAAATTTAGTAACAGCTTTTGGATGCTGCCTCCAGAATCGAAACCGGTGATTGGTGTATACAGTCGTCTGTCTTACTCGTACCCCACATCCTGACCATAGTCTCTTCTTTTCTACTAGATTTCCAGTTCTCCCATAAGCAGTGGCTCCTCTTGCCCCATCCTTGTTCGGTACGTTGAGCGAGAGAACAGTAGAATAATTTAAATAAAAAATTAGTGGTTATATCTACAAACATTAATCTCTAATGCTGCTTGGCTCTTACTTTTGATACATTAAAAAATATATTATTTAAAATAAATAGTATATTTTTTTAAGGTACACACGTAAAACGTGCACATTCAAGTTACAAATAGGCGGATTGTTCGGTCCACTAGAGCAATCTGAAAAAGATCCCCTGTGGGATTTTCGGGCCTACGACGGGACATCCTGATACGGGGTTTCTTAAAATGGAAAATGATGAGGACCCGTTTGAAACGTGGCGTTTTTATTGGTATTTGATGTGAGATATGGACGCTCCTCTCGTGGAGGGTGGCGTAATCTCACAACCCCCTACCGCCCGACTGACATGCACACCGCCTTTCCCCCAGCGGCCCTACGATTCTTTAAAAAGCCATATACGGCAGTTTATCAGCGCGTATAATGTGTACCGGCAGGCCGGGGAGCAGCAGCAGTAGGAGAAGAAAAAATGAAGTAACGAAATCTAGCCGAAAATTTATGCGCCATAAAGTTTATATAGTCTCGAGGTGCTCTAAAACTTTTCCTTCGTTAAAGCGGAACTCCTGAGTGTGCATTTAATTTCAGGAAAGGTTTATCCTCTAAGGTGATAGAACACTTTTTATTGTTGCACTATTTATTATCCTCACAATGAGATTGGAATAGCTGTTACTTGCTTTTAGATAGTCTGTGTTTCCACTGCATTTTTTATTCGAATACTGTTCACAATAAACTAACGTCAAAACCTAAACAAATGCAAAAATCAACCATTACGTATGGGAATCTAGGGTTATTACTGTAAATATTTAGTAAATACTGTTCACAATAAACTAACGCCAAAACCTAAACAAATGCAAAAATCAACTATTGCGTATGGGAATCTAGGGTTATTACTGTAAATATCTAGTAAATACCACAATTTGCCAGCCAAAGCTAGCTTTCACTAAACGATTTTGTTAGAACTAGTATTTACTAGAAAAAAAAAACACGTTTGACTAATTTCGTGTTTTCATTGCAACATATACAGGATTATTTAACAGATTTCAAATATACAGAGAGTTTTATGTAACACCGAACATTTGCATCCAATACAATTTGAGACCTTTAATTTTTAAGTTGTGTTTAAATTGAGTTGCCTATATGACCATTAAAAATTGTAGCCAATCAATCGCAATTAATGCCTCAACTTGTACATCCTGGGAGTTTTTCTTTCAAGTATACATGTCCCAATTACAGCGTGTATGCCGTAATTCTTTAGATACTCGTTGCTTTTTAACAGAGTTCAATTTGAAACTTGAAATGAGTGTGTTCCACTCCCAGACTAAGCATGAAGTAAAATTTCGAGTTTAGAAAAGCCTGAAAATTTGGTTTGGTCGCGTAGCGCGAAGCGCGGAGCGGCCAAACCAAATTTTCAGGCTTTTCTAAACTCGAAATTTTACTTCATGCGCCACCGGTACAAAACACTGACATACTATAAAGTTTAAAACACATCGCTAAACTTTACATTGCATCAGTGTTTTGTAGCGTTGGCGCATGAAGTAAAATTTCGAGTTTAGAAAAGCCTGAAAATTTGGTTTGGCTGCTCCGCGCTTCGCGCTACGCGACCAAACCAAATTTTCAGGCTTTTCTAAACTCGAAATTTTACTTCATGCTTAACCTGGGAGTGGAAACCACTCGTTTAAAGCTTTAAATCTTTTAATAAACCGAGCGTCGGAGCATGCACAGCGTATGCTTATGTCTACTTAAAAAAAATCTCGTTATGAAAATGTTCGGTGTTACATAAAACTTTCTGTATATTTTTTTCCAAACTACAAAAATTGTAAAGAAAATTTAACATAAAGAAAAATTGAGTTTGTGAATAGTTTGCAGAATTTTACAAATTATAAAAACGATTTCTTGAATAATTTTCTCACTTATCACTTGGTGAAACATTTTTAAATATTGATAATGAAGGTTTAAATTAAATTACACTTGGTTTGTTTCACAATTTTTTTACTTTACTATTTACTCGACTAGTTTCGCGTTTTACAGCATTATCAGGAGTGATAATGCTGTAAAACGCGAAACTAGTTGAGTAAATAGTAAAGTAAAAAATTGTGAAACAAACCAAGTGTAATTTAATTTAAACCTTCATTATCAATATTATAAAAACGAATTAAAATTAATATCGACTTTCTGCAAACATTTAGTTTGCGTCATTGAGAAAAGTCTCCAAATATTCATTGAAACAACTACTAGCTCGAGAAGTAGTTGTTTCAATGAATATTTGGAGACTTGTTTCAATGAGACAACATTTTTGCAGAAAGTCGATACTAATTTTAATTCGTTTTTATATTTTACAAAATTGTGTACCATAACTCCAACGTTCCTGCACAGACAAACGTTTAAAATTTGAACAGTTTAAGCAGAAGCATTGGCGCTGTTGATTATCATGTTGATTGTCAATAGTAAAATGGCAACACAAGAAGAAAATGCATTTTGTGTGCTGCAATTAGCAAAACTAGAACCTATTATTGAAGTTCAACGTGAAGATCAAATTAATTTGACGAATAAAGCACTAATAACCTTTCTTCGCACTTTTATTTGAAATACCAAATGTACATTTCGGACACAAAGTGAACATTATCAATGGATTAACACTGAATATAAAACAGAAATTTTAAACTATATATAGACAGGCAGATTATAATACAAAGGCGGTGGGAGTGCAAAGAGGGAAACAACGTAAATTAAGAGGTGAGCCTTTGTATTATAATCTGCCTGTCTATATATAGTTTAAAATTTCTGTTTTATATTTAGTATTAATCCATTGATAATGGTCACTTTGTGTCCAAAATGTACATTTGGTAATTGTTTAAAATTTCTGTTTTATATTTAGTGTTAATCCATTGATAATGGTCACTTTGTGTCCAAAATGTACATTTGGTAATTCCAATAAAAGTGTGAAGAAAGGTTATTAGTTCTTTATTCGTCAAATTCGTAGACGATAGTTGCATCTGCAAACAGAGAAGCACAGGATGTCCGCGCACATCAAACGAAAATGTCGAGCGAATTCATACAGTTTACGAAAGTAGCCTACAAAAATCCACAGCACGTGTAACACATGGTGCTCATATTAATTGCATGAAAAATTCAATTTTTCTCTTTCCAGGAATGTTAGGATTGTGTTTCTATCAGCCACGGTTTGCAGCCTAACTTCAGGGTAGGACAAGGTAATATGTATCCGTTATTGAAAGGTGACTTTGTTGTGCAACTCCTCGTATTTATGAAGCGCGATCCCAACGTCCAATTTTGTGTGCCTTGGCGTTGTGGCCGACCCTGAAGTTAGGCTGCGAGCCGTCGCTGGTTTCTATGTTTTGAAGTTTGCAAAAAATTAATGTTCCTTCATTTTGAATAACCCTGTACTTAAACACCTCCTTGTATCTGGAAACATATTTTGCATCGAGCCTAGGTTGCACTTAATCTGAATTATATCATCGCTAAATAAAAACTGATCTAATCAATTAAAGCAATCCGGTCAGTTCTTCCGGACTTAAAGGATATTCAATAACTCGTATGATATAAATCGATCCGGTTCGTTAGGGCGGCCGTTTCCTTTTCCAGGTGGGTTTGCGGCCCTTTTGTTGCGGACCCAACCGAGCCGAAAAAAAAATCGAACAAGATTCAAACGAGCCAGACATTTTTACAATTCTCCTCCAGCGATTCCGCTCTTAATTTAACACACGATCAACGTTACCCTCCATAATTTGTAAATAGAAGCACGAATGAGCCTTCCTCCTTTTGGTAAAATTAAAAGTGCAACCGTTGGAGAGATTTTTTTCTGCTTGGTAGAGGAAGGAAATCCGGGGCGGGGGGGTAATTGTGTTTGTTCTATTCTGGAATAAATTTGCGAACGGCGAAAACAAACGCCGCTACGGATGATTTGTAAGCTTCGGCGATTTGCACTCTAATTGCCAATCAGTTCCAATTATCTTGTACAATATTATTTGGTTTAATTCACTAATGAACACGGTATTAATTAAAATGATACACAAGTACACAATGAATTTTAGTTTACTTCGGGATAACCCAAATTATACATACAGAAATTCATGGATAATAAAATATATGCACTTCTAACCAAAACACTTTTTAACTACGTTTATTAAAACAGACAATAGCCATATTAAGAGAAGTAGAGTGTATGAACTAAAATGTGATGACTGCGATGCAATATACATAGGACTAACGGGCAGGTCCTTCGAAACCCGATTAAAAGAACATAGGAAGGATATTTTAAATATTAAACAGACCACGGGTTTCGCGAAACATTGCATCGCATCTAATCACTTTTTAGTTCGTTCGATTGTAAAATGTTGCATACAGGTAATGTTAATTCGAATTTTCCCGATGGAAAACGTGATTGATTTTTCTAAATTTTTTTGCTTATTTTTGTTCAATTTGTATATTCTTCTCTTGAATTTTTACAACTTGTTTGCGCCCGAATAAGCACGTATACCATTGTCCGAAAAAGTCTAGGATTTCTAAAGAGCGAGCCGAGAACGTGCTCGATTGGGGGCAATAGGCGCTAAGCCGCGAAGCGACGGTCGAGTCATAAAACTCTCTTCCCGGAACCCAAACCACCCTCAAAATTCCTGAATTTTTCCCTCTCTTAATGTGCTATCCTTATCTGTCCCTTTGCAAATGTTATCCCTTTCTTTGTTGTGTAAAATCCCTCTCCAGCGCCTATTGACCAATCACAGCTCCCTTTTGGAAATCCTACGACTTCGATTTAATTTTAAACCAAGTGCTTTTTTAACTCTCAAACTACGAACATCGTGCTTTTTCGGGTGTCCCGTGTCATTATTTTACGTGCATTTTTCATTATTAATTTTGTGTTTATCATCATCCGTTTGTTATATTTTTGTTACTGTTATATTTTCTGTTGCAAGTTATTAAATAAATAGAGTCTTTAATCAACTTGTTTAAGTAATTTAGAAAACAAATCGCGAACCCGCGTAATTACAGGTAACAAGGGATTAGTTTTAAATTATCGGGAAGGACTGGAGATAAGTAAAGCCATAAAGGCGGATAAAAAGGTGGTCAACGACAATGAGGAGCTTTGAAATTCCCCAATAATTAAAGCGCTTATTACCTTAAACGCCGACATCTAGTATATAACACCAATTTTTTTCTTTTGTACATCATTCTTGAAAATGGCATTAAGCCGAAACTAGTTTAAATAAAATATTTTTTAGTAAAACAAACCAAGTGAATTCAATTAAACACCTATATTTAGTAGAAATGTTTTACCAAGTGAATAATGAGAAACAAGTTAATAACAACGTTTAATTCCTGAATTTGCACAGGGTGGCCTAATTTGAATGTTTCTTTAGTGGATCTCGGTAACTACTAATAGAAAATATATAGGAAATAAACTTACTTTTAACGGATTGGACTCTGCTTTGATTTTTTAAAGGATGCCTATTTTTCGAGATATGCGCTGTTCCAGCTTTATTGAATCACCCTAGAGTACTTTTTATGATATTTTTATATTTTGTATTTTATTTGCTGGGTATACAAATCAACTTATTGTTATTATTATTATTAATAATTATAGCCCAAAATTCAATATTTTCCTGCATGACTTTTAAAATCTGACGCTTTGCTATGAACTCTATTTACTGAGCTATACATGTATGTCTTCTCAAATATTATTAACATTAAAACACAATTAACCAATTCAACACGATCAAACAAATACACATATTTCATTATAAACTTTGCCTTTGTGTGTAACGCACATATGAAAGACCTCATTACCGCTTCAAAACATGTCATGTTATTTTGTTTGATATTCAATTCCGACGAAATATAAAATTGAGTTGTTTACAGTCGAACGGGAGTCTCCTCGCATAATTAAAATTGTTCGTAATTAACGAAATGGATCACATGATTTTTAAATGGCACACAATAACACACATTTACAATTGTAGAGAATTCAATAATTTTATGATCAATGGTTTGTGTGTTATTAATTAATTAAATTATGAGTAAATGGATTGGTTTTTATCCAGTTGAATATTATTAGAATTGAAATTATTAGAACTCATTTTATTTGGGTAGGCGAGAAATTCAAAAGCATGTGTTTCGATGCTAAGAGCATTTCAAAGTTAAAAATAAGCTGTTATTCTTTAGCATTAGGTAATTTACAGAGAGTTTTATGTAACACCAAACATTTTCATAACGAAAATTTATCTTTAAAGTATCCATATGCATACGTTGCTCATTTCCCGATGCTTGGCTTATTAAAAAAATCCAATTTGAAGCTTTAAGCGAGTGTTTTCCACTCCCAGGTTAAGCATGAAGTAAAATTTCGAGTTTAGAAAAGCCTGAAAATTTGGTTTGGTCGCGTAGCGCGAAGCGCGGAGCGGCCAAACCAAATTTTCAGGCTTTTCTAAACTCGAAATTTTACTTCATGCGCAACCGGCACAAAACACTGATTCAATGTAAAGTTTAGCGGTGTGTTTTAAACTTCGTAATATGTCAGTGTTTTGTACCGGTGGCGCATGAAGTACAATTTCGAGTTTAGAAAAGCCTGCAAATTTGGTTAAGCCGCTCCGCGCCTCACGCTACGCGACCAAACCAAATTTTGACACTGACACTGATGAAGAAGTGCCGTCCTCCATTATATAAATGCCGAAAACCAACGTGGAGAGGGGAAGTTTTCTTGGTGCCGAATCCGTGCTAAAGCTGTGCCGAACCTATGCCGAATCCGTGCCGAATCCATGCCGAACCCATGCGGAATCCGTGCCGAATCCGTGCCGAATTCGTGTATAGTCCGTACCGAATCGGTGCCGAATCTATGCTGAATCTTATTACATTACAGGCATTCGACGAATCTTGAGAATTGAAAATTTGGTTTTTTCAGGCTTTTCTAAACTCGAAATTTGACTTTATGCTTAGCCTGGGACTGGAAAACACTCGCTTAAAGCTTCATATTAAATTCTTTTAATAAACCAAGCATCGAAAAATGTGCAACGTATGCATATGAATACTTCAAAGAAAAATTCTCGTAATAAAAATGTTCGGTGTTACATAAAACTCTCTGTATATTTATAAAACTGTTTTATGCAATTAGCATAAACTGTGTAATACTTTGTAATTACATTTTTAAATAAAACACGTTTGATTGATTGATTTAACCAAACATGTTCAATTTAAAGCTTCTAACGAGGGTCTCCACTCCCAGACTAAGCATGAAGTAAAATTTCGAGTTTAGAAAAGCCTGAAAATTTTGTTTGGTCGCGTAGCGCGAAGCGCGGAGCGACCAAACCAAATTTTCAGGCTTTTCTAAACTCGAAATTTTACTTCATGCGCCACGCGTATTAAACACTGATTTATAGTTAAGTTAAAAATACAGAGTTTAAGTTTAAGTTTGAACTGAATTTTACAAATATCTGCTTCGCAAAACCAAATCTTTTACTTTCAAAATTTAACATTTATCTTTGGGATATTTAGGTATAATTAATCTGAAAGCAAATTTCTCTAAGTGCATGAGTTTTGTAAGGTATTAGTAGCTGCATGAAATAAAGATTTTCAATATGGATTATTGTAAAATTAATCTTAGTCAGTATATTTTGAACTTTACTTGAAATCAGTGTTTAGTACGCGTGGCGCATGAAGTAAAATTTCGAGTTTAGAAAAGCCTGAAAATTTGGTTTGGTCGCTCCGCGCTTCGCGCTACGCGACCAAACCAAATTTTGAGGCTTTTCTAAACTCGAAATTTTACTTCATGCTTAGTCTAGGAGTGGAGACCCTCGTTAGAAGCTTCAAATTGAACAGGTTTGGTAAAATCAATGAACGCATGCAAATTTACAGTCAAAAGTGTTTTATTTAAAAATGTTATTACGAAGTATTACAAAGTTTATGCTAATTGCATAATAGAGTATTATAAATATATATTACTTAATGCTAGGGCTTTTCTAAACTCGAAATTTTACTTCATGCCTAATCTGGGAGTAAAAACACTCGTTGAAGTTACTAACGAACTAACCCTTTGTGTAAAAACAACGAATTCATACAAATTTCACAAACGCTCTAATCATCAAGATATCCACACTTAAAAGAAAATGTACTGTATTCACTCAAATCTAAATAGTACACTAAGCAACAGAAAAACTCACTGTATCCACTCAATTCTAAAAATAGTACAATAAGCCAGAGGGTAAACATTGACTTTAATTATGCATATTTATTTACTCGTAGCGAAGAGGAGCGGCTGAATAAAAAAAAAAAACTGTGCATTTTATGAAGTGGTGGAAGAGTGCAAAAGGGGGGAAGAACTCTCCGTGCCCCACTTTGGGGGATTACGCGATGCTCGAATGAGTCTCATCCTGAATCACAGGAATGGAACTTTGCTGACTCGTTAGCTTTGTGCGAGGCCCCGAGAAGACGCGCCCCCCTTCCGCCCCGCGGCGCCCTCTTCCGGCGATGTCCCCCTTTAATCCGGCCAGCAATTTAAATATTCTGAGTCTTTACAGACGCGCAAAGGGTTTTCAGAAATTAATAATAACGTGTGCTATTATTATTATTTCTAAAAATTCTTCACTGATTTCTTTAGTTTTGTTAATATTTCCACGTATTTGATGATTGTGCAACAACACTAGATTTTTCGACAAATAGCAATATAAAAATACGTTTCATTGTACTCTAATAGTTGAAAATAACAATCGACAGAGTGTGTGTTCAATAAAATAAATGTAAGAGTGCCATGGAACATATTTTAGGTTAACAACTCCTAACACATTCGCTACTAGGTTTTCAGAGAAAAATTTTACTAATTTTAAGAGAAAATGATACAAGAATTATATAATCACAAAATTATTGTGGAGGGCATAATGAAGTCACATTTTATAGTTTATTAATTTTTTAATTTTATTTTTAACTATACTAGAGTAAGAAATAATATATTAAAAAAAAATCAGTGTTCTTAATAAACGTTATAATGATTTATAAAGGAAAACACTAATATTTTGGGTATTTATCCCAACTAGTTTCGACTTTGAGTCATTCTCAAGGAGTACTCTTTGAGAATGACTCAAAGTCGAAACTAGTTGGAATAAAAAACCAAAATATTAGTGAAATTTAACCAAGTGTTTTCCTTTTTAAATCATAGTTAAATATGTTTCACCACGTGGAAGATCACAAACATTGATATAAAGAAAACTCTTAACTTTTTTATACCACTTTTATTTTACTTCAGTGACTAGTTTCAATTGCACGGTAATTATTCTCAAACTAAGTTTAAGAATGATTACCGTGTAATTGAAACTAGTCACTGAAGTAAAATAAAAGTGGTATAAAAAAGTTAGGAGTTTTCTTTATATCAAAATTGAAGATGTACCACGAAGTGAACGCCTCCAAAATCCAAGAAGATCAGAAACTTGTTCAAGATAAATATTTTGATATAAAAATACATTGAAATATTGACATAATATAAGAATAAGTATTTACAATGATACATGAATAGTTTCAATTGTATTTCAGCCTTTTTTTTTTCCTAAAAATGTTTTCATTTTGTTTTGAAATAATGAGCGACATGGGAATACGGACGTGGGGCCCAATAAATCCATCGGTAACTGAGAGGGAGTTGAAATAAAGCTCTGTTTGGACAAGACCTTTCCTAGCGGGCTTTAATCTTATATTGATGGATATTCCGGACGATATATGTGTTTGTCCACCACGGCAGAAAAAGAAAGAAAAGGGCCGGCCAAATCGAGGGAAGTTTTGCGGGGTAAACAGCATTTGAATGTTGCTCAATGGGGGGATGATAATTTTTTGAAATAGGCCGTTGATTCTCCCGGATGATTCACTCGATGTATTCCAGAGGGGTTTTCTTTTTTTCTTTTTTGATATCACGATCGGTTTATCGAATTATTTCTAGATGTTTGAGTTAGGATATAAATAAATTTGATTGATAAAAAAATCTGGATAGAGCGAGCAATCCAAATTTGTAGGCTGTTCTAAACACGAAATTTTACACTAGAACAGACTGTTATTCCTTACATCACTATTTATTTTTATCGTTAGATGTACATTTCGAGACACCAAGTGCTCATTATCAATAACAAACAAACAAACAAAATTGTACTTCGTATCTTCAATTTGGTTCTTATTAATCACTTGATGAAACATGTTTACAATATTGATAATTAAATAAAAGTCACTTGGTTTGTTTCACTAATATTTTTTTTTATTCTCTCCGATTAGTTTCGACTTATCGTCATTCTCAAGGAGTAATACAGAAAAATATTTTACAAGTTGTATATACATATTTTTTTGAAGGTCAGGTAATAAGGGCTTTAAGAATTGGGGAGTTCCAGATGTCTTCGTACTCGTTTACGATGTGTTTTCCCTGTTTTATTGCCTTGCTAATTTCCAGGCCTTCTCTAAAATTCAATTCTCGTACTTGATCAAGGAGGGGAAACACTAGTTTCAAGCTTAAAATTAAACGCATTTATAAAACCAGCAATTGTCAATAATGCCCGTGCTACCAGCGATTCTTTCAATCGTCGGCTACAAAAATAAAATTTCTGATTTTAATGTTTTTTGTATATAAAATAAGTTATCTCCAGCAATTACCTGAGGACCGATCCTAGAGGGAGGATCAGTGACCAGCGGCAGTCCGTTTTTCGGAAAAGAGATTTTTGTATCTTTTGCATTCTCCTTTCCAAAGAACGGATTAGATGAGATTCCAAAATTCTCGAGATTCGTCCGATGCCTGTAATCGAGACAGATTCGTCACAAATTCGGCGTAGATTCGGCACGGGTTCGGCACAAATTCCGCATGAATTCGGCACGGATTCCGCTCGGATTCGGCATAGGTTCGGCACGGATTCAGCATAGATTCGGCATAGATTCGGCACGGATTCGGCACCAAGAAAACTACCCCTCTCCACCTTGGTTTTCGGCATTTATATAATGGTGGACGGCACTTCTTCATCAGTGGCAACCCAGTAACAAAAGCGGCAACAATTTTATACAAGTGCCGCCTGTAGTGTTTAAGTACTTTTCAACTTCGTTTTTTTTTTGTGTAACTTTTCTTTGATTAGTGCAAGTGCACTAATCAGAAGAACCGGAATTGCTCTCAGTGCCGCCTGTCACCGCTCCGGTCTTCATTACTGCCCAAGCAGACTTTGGTCGATGCTTCCCGAAAACCTGCGGACTTTTTCCGACACCACTCGACTCCCGACGACGCCTTCCGGAGTTTTCCGACGTCGTCCGGTCTATATCTCTTCTCTCCGGACTCTGTCGACTCCTTCCGGATACATCCGGACTTTTCCAAAGCCGTCGTCGTATACCGGACTTTGCACTTTTCGTCCGGATTTCGCTGCCGCCACTCACCACCTCTGACGACCAGGCTGCCAGTGTCCATGCCCACTACGCCCACGTATCAATTATCATTTACTGCAGTGTTTTTATTTGTGCTGTTTTTTTGTGTAAATAAATTTGCTGTTTCGGATTGGTGTTTTAAGGACTAGTTGCTCGTGCTCTCCATCCCCAAACCTCTGAGCTAGTTGAAAGTGCATTCGGGGTACCTTACGCCTATGATACCTGCTTGCATCTAAGTCGATTAGGTTAATAAGTGATTAGTACTCCTTAAAAAACACAGCAATTTTTTGTATAAATTATTTACAAAATCGCATAATGATAAAAGAAACATGTTTAGGGTATCTTACAAATTTAAAACAATCATATATTTTAGAATTATGACTTAATCAGAGGTTTAATCAATGATTAGCAGCGCCTACTTCAGGGTAGGCCATAGACACAAGGTAATGTCTCCGTTATTGAAAGTTGACTTTATTGTGCAATTCCTTGTATTTTTAAGCGCGATTTCAACCTGAAATTTTGTGTGCCTTGGCGCTGTGGCCAACCCTGAAGTTAGGCTGCGAGCCGCTGCTGATGATTAGTGGTTGATTATAGTTAGTCAGTCGGGGTACAAATGGGCCTAAATCTATTAAATTATTTTAAATGCACTAAAAATTAATAAAATAGTAATGTTGGTTGCTCCAGGGTTATTATTATTATTATAAGTAATCAAATTGAATAAAATTCAATTCAAGATCATAACGTAGACAACTTTCCTTCGTTTTCATTTCATATGAAAATATCCAGCCCGAATATGTGACTGTTAGTTTTCGGCAAGTTTCTGGGCGCCCCGAACTAACTAACTAATAATCGAATTTTCCGAGCCCGTTTCCTACGAGGAAATGGGAACATTGCGAATGTATGCATAGAAAATTCGCCGGGAAATGCGCGGGATAGGCCTGTTGCGGAAACTATTTGTTATTCCATCGTACTTGTGTATGCATATGTTTTCATGTGCGTGCGTGCAAAGTTTTCTGTTTTAACATTTCGTTGCTCGTTTGTTATGTCAACGCTGTGTGTTTAAATAATGAATATTTAAAAGTTAGTACAAGGTAATTATTAGATTGAACGGTGACGTGACAGCCAGTCTAAGGTGTCCAATTGTTTAGAGGGAATGGCAAAGCTATACTGATGAGAGATAATATTAATAATAATAATAATAATAACATTTATTTACGACAATGCCTTTTTTACAAAAATCATAACAAAGAAAGTAAAGTAAATAACATAAGAATAAAGTAATTAATTCTACAAGTATATATTAACATTGGCAAAGCTATACTGATGAGAGATAATATTAATAATAATAATAATAATAACATTTATTTACGACAATGCCTTTTTTACAAAAATCATAACAAAGAAAGTAAAGTAAATAACATAAGAATAAAGTAATTAATTCTACAAGTATATATTAACATTCACTAATCAATAAACATAGATTTTGAAGATACGCTTATAAAAGATCGGTAATAAGAGCCGACAAATCTATTAATTTTAGATGAAACTTAAATGTATTTAATGACGCATGAAATAATCTGAAATGTGAGGAGGAACAAACTAAATCTCGAAACGCGCCTATATATGGCCTGAATAATTTGACCAAAATTGTTGCATTTGCAGTAGGTTACTGTATGTAACAGCAAACACTTGTTGTATAATTCAATGTCCGCCGGGGTATTAGCTCGGGAAGTAGTTGTTTCAATAAGTGTTTGATATATTCTTTGAAAGACTAACTTGTTGTATATTGCGAAAAGAATAGCACTTTTAATGTTTAATCGCCGTACTCGCCCGATTTAGCACCCTGTGACCTTTTCCCTTTTTCCGAAGATCAAGTCTACCTTAAAAGGAACCCGGTTCGAATCGATAGAAGAGGTAAAGCGAAAATCGGTGGAGCTCCTAAATGCTCTTACAAAAGAAGACTTCCAGCATTGCTTTGCCAAATGGAAAAACGAATGGAACGGTGTGTGGTGAGAGGAGGGGAGTAAATTGAAGGGGACCATTCGATTGTAGATTAATTTTTAAAATAATACTCTTTTTCATAAGCAGTCTCGTTATTTAATAGCCAGACCTCGTATTCTGCAACCAAAAATTGGCAATTCAATTTATAATTATTAGATATTTAAAAACACTTTATTCTGCATATGTTCTCTCCAAACTAGAATATGGAAGTCTCATCTGGTTCCTATTTGTCTTATTAATTAAGACATTGGTTGCATTTTAACGAATAGTTTTTTCGTAATTTTATATATTATGTTTAAAGTGTGCAAACTATAAGAAGCGTAAGCTTATTTTATCGAATTCAAATAGTTTTGAATTTGAATTTATCTGGTTTCTATTATATATGAGTCAAAATATGCCTCTGGACAGGATTCATCGAAGGTTTTTAAAGTACCTTTCATATAGAGTCGACGGCGTCTACCCTGAGCGTGGAATAGAGCAGGATCTAGTGCTTCAAAAACATGATGTGGTCTCCCTGACTGCTAGAAGAAAAAAGCAATCTGCAAAATTTCTCTGTAAAATTGTTTATAATGTTACAAATGCACCGTTTCTCCTATCAAGAATTAATTTTCATGTACCACGATCAAGTTCTAGGCATAGCACCTCCTTTTACATCCCCGGAGCACGAACGAACTGTCTGCGACGTAAGCCTGTGCCAGTTATGTGTAGAAGTGCAATGAAACATTATGATGACATATTTTTTGATAAGTTGTGATATGTTGTTTGATTGTTATTTTATTAATTATTATGGTATATACTCATGTTGTGTTTTAAATATTATTCTTTAATTGTAAAATTGTATCTTTAATTAATTTCTCACTTAACCCGTAGTGAAACATTTTTAATCTAATACTGGATGATTTAAATTAAATTTAATATTTGAAGTGAAACAAACCAAGTGTTTAAATTTAAATTTAATTTAAATCATCCAGTATTAGATTGTAAAATTGCCCAGTAAATGGGTCTCCTATTGGGCAATACATGATATTATTGTTATTATTATTATTAAATAATTGTTTCAAAGCTATCTGACTAACAGATTCCAAATGGTCACCATAAATAATGTAAATAGCACCAAAAGAAGAGTTACATGCGGGGTACCACAAGGCTCAGTACTCGGTCCTGTACTCTTTAAAATATATATAAATGAACTGTTACGAACAAATACAGACGTCAAATGCATATCATACGCCGATGATATAGTAATATATATTAATGGTCCAACATGGGAAAAGGTTTTTCAAAAAGCCTCATTGCATTTGTCAAGGATTAAATATTGGGTAGATAACAATTGCCTATGCTTAAATTTGAAAAAAACTGTCTTTATGCCATTTGGTTCATATATTAATTGCCTTCCTGCAACTGACAGTGTTAAGTTGCATGAATCAAATTGTGATATTCAAAATTGTAATTGCAGCATTTTAATCACTTCTGTAACGTCAACCAAGTACTTAGGCGTAACCTTGGATTCACATATGAATTGGAGCGATCATATCAATGGTGTGGTTTCTAAAGTTAGAAAATGTATCTATATGTTTAAAAAGATAAGATGTGTGCTGAACAAGAAGATGTTACTAACGATTTACTATGGCTTTATTCAATCTGTCCTAAATTATGGTTTATTGGTATGGGGCTCAGCAAGTGATGTCTATATGAAAAAAATAAATGCGGTATAGAATATTATTTTAAAGGTTGTGTTATCAAAAGAGATTTTATACCCAACTACTCAACTATATTTAGATGCTAAGGTTTTTAATGTAAATCAGTTAAACAATTTCTCAAATTCCCTACTTACCAGAAAGGCCATTGGGCAACGTACATTTTTATATAATATACCACGCGTTTATAATTATTTGTTAGAGAATAACCTATTACATTCTCAAACTACTGCCTCGATACAGAATTTTATAATAAACATTAAACGATTTGTGGCAAATTAAAACCAAGAGGAAGTGTTATTTATCATTGAAAGATAGAAAGGATGTCCTATCGGACTTCTACATATATTTTGATACGTATGGTACAAATTATTTACCATGAATTCTCTCTTTTATGTTAAGAATAAATTACTGGTAAATTATCTACAAGCTTTTTTAGCTTTGACTATTTGGCAGATAATAATTGGGATATTGTAAATTGCACTTTACTTTACTTTACTTTACTTTATTTAATTCTCTTATTCATATTTTTTTTTCTTTCTTATATGCTGTATATATATATATATATATATATATATATATATATATATATATGATGTATTGTATTATGTTAACTGAGTAATTAAATAAATAAATAAATAAATATTTAAATTAAAATTTAAAAAAAAAATAAGTAGGTTCTATTTTCTAGATTTAAAATGAAATATGTATTATTTATAATTTTTGCAACTCAACATAACTTGGAATACAAATAAAATTACGATTATATTCGTCCAAACCGCATTTAGTGAAGGAGTATGTTTATTTCTAAAAAAAATGGAAGTGCCCCCTCAATTGTACCACATTGATAACCAAAAACTGTTAAATATATCAAGTATTTTGAAATAAGGCGTCGCCGCAAAGTGACCTGAATTTCCCGGCCAAGGATGAATATCTCCGAATATCTCGCCGCAACGGATCCGTGAAATTACATTTGACAATTGCTTTCCAGACGACCATCCCGAGATGTCGGGGGGTCTGCCTTCTTATTCCACTTGAAACGCGATTAGGGGGATACGGCTCACCAGAGATGCCCCCCTCCTCCCCCACACGCCGCCATGGGAACACGAATGGGGGGCGAACTCGTGGAGTGAATTTGAATTTTCGTATTTTTTTTTTTTATGTGCAGGGAGTAGGATGTGTGTCGGATTTAGTTCCAAGGCCAAAATAGCAACAGATGGTATCTAGTGCTTGTGTGTACAGTGATTATTGCTTTTAAATATACATCTCCCGATGTATTTAAATGAAGTATTGAAGGCCATCTTGGAAAATAACTTCTCTGACTATTTCAAGGATTAGAAAAACGTTGGCATTAGTACATTGTGTCTGAAAGGGAGTACTGTGAAAGAAGTTAAATTGATTTGGAAGTTTAAATTAGAATTTTTAATTTTATAAAGTCCTCCTCTTTATAAAATTAAAAATACCAATTTAAACCTATAATACAATTTAAATTCTAAATAAACTGAACATAAATAAAATTATTAACATGTTTGAAATACTAAGTTCCCCTTTTCGCACTTTTCTTAAATATGTATTTAGATTATACAGCGAGTTTTTCTTTAAAGTATACGTATTCCAAATTCAGCCTCATTTCTGTAAATCTGTAGATATTCCCTGTTTTTTTTTTAAGTTCAATTTGAAGCTTTAAACGAGTGTTTTCCACTACCAGACTAAGCATGAAGTAAAATTTCGAGTTTAGAAAAGCCCCGTGAAAATTTGTCGAGGGTCGCGCAGCGACCCGAGACAAATTTTCTGGGCTTTTCTAAACTCGAAATTTTACTTCATGCGCCACGCGTCTAAAAGACTGATTTCAAGTGAGGTTTAAATATACATGCATTTAACAGCATTTTAGTCGTTGCGATGAAATTCGGCAGGCGCAATAAACCAATACATAGTCAAAACTACTTTCTGCAATTTTGCATTACAGTATTTTAGTCGTTGTGATAACATTCAGCAGGCACTATAAACCAAATTTTCGCTACGCGACCAAACCAAATTTTCAGGCTTTTCTATACTCGAAATTTTACTTAATGCGCCATGGGTATAAAACACTAAATTAAGGTGAGGCCAAAATAAACTACTCGTAATAGTCATTTTAGTAACGTAAAGATTTTAGTAACTATTAAAAATAGTTAGTCTATTCCTTCATTCACAATTTAATACAAACTCTAAGCGAAAATTAAATTTATTAAATTATTAATAATAATAATAATAACTTTATTGATTGATTATTAAGTGAGAAAATTATTCAAGAAATATAACTTTATTGTCCAACAGGATAAACCCAATTACAGAACAAAAACTTGAATAAATAAGAAAAGGAAAGATTCATGTAAGTTCGTGAACAGTGAATACATATTACAGGATAGTATATGATTTATTGAATAAAAATATCGTTGAATAATTTTTCGGAGCACTGGCACAACACTGGTGAACGCTGCAACACATTAGAGGGCGCCGTTGGTAAGCGGAATGTTGATGATAAACGTATTTATTATTGATTATTTAATACAGAAAACTATTTTTATAACTGAATTCTACGATTGAGGAAAATATGTTCTTCCCAATTACGTTCCAATACACTCTGAAATAAAATTGAGGAACGCCCAAACACAATCCAATTTGAAACCTTGTACATTATGCAGTGGTAAAAACCCGACGGCGAAACGTTCATTACATTATTAAATTCTACGTGTCCTCGGGAACGCTCCAACAGGTTGACTATTTAATATTTACCGGACACGCCGTCAAAACTGAAACTTTCGGATCGAAAAAATAAAAAGTGAACAAGCGAGAGACACGCGAAAAAAAAATACAATCTTGTTTATGGAGCGCGCGCGTTAAGTGCGCTGAAAAATTCACTCGCTCGCCTAATTGTCTCATGAATTTAGTCGATTTCAGCTAGTTAAATATAATGGGGTTTCTAGTTTACACGCTGTTTCGCGTTAATGTTTAGTTTAGCAGGAATTTTACGTTTATTTTATTACTTTTAAATGTTGTAACATGTAAGCTTTAATGTCTTCAATTACATTAGTTTTAATTGATTAACATGGGTGAATTTATTGCTCTAGTTAAACTGCAATTAACAAGATTTAAAATTTTACAATTAACAAGATTTAAAAAGCAACGAACGCATACGAAATATGTATACACATATTTTGGAAGCCATACCCACTGAACAAACACATTTAAGTAATCTTTCAACAACATTAGTTTTAAACAAGATAAATTCAAATTCAAAACTATTTGAATTCGAGAAAATAAGATTACGCTTCTTATAGTTTGCACTCAATGAATATTTATCGTCTCAAATTGTCTTATTAATTAAGACACTGTTTGCATTTTCACGAATAGTTTTTTCTTAATTTTATATATTAAACATTAGTTTTAATCCAAGTGCTTCCACTTCTAATTTGTTGCTATCTATCTTTTCATTTTACATTTGTATTGTTAGTTGGTTTGAAGAGAAGTTGACCTAAACGTTACATATACTTTAATAGAGCGTTGTAACAAATCAAATTAAATAAGATTTTAAATATTTCATTGTATAATTCAACATCCGGAGTTGTATTTGCACGGGAAGTAGTTGTTTCAATGGATATTTATCGTCTTAAATTGTCTTATTAATTAAGACGCTGTTTGCATTTTCACGAATGGTTTTTTCGTAATTTTATATATTAAACATTAGTTTGAATCCAAGTGCTTTCACTTCTAATTTGTTGCTATCTCTCTTTTCATTTTAAATTTGTATTGTTAGTTGGTTTGAAGAGAATTTGACCTAAACGTTACATATACTTTAATAGAGCGTTGTAATAAATCAAATTAAATAAGATTTTAAATATTTCATTGTATAATTCAATATCTGGAGGTGTATTTGCACGGGAAGTAGTTGTTAAAATGGATATTTATCGTCTTAAGTTGTCTTATTAATTAAGACATTGTTTGCATTTTCACGAATAGTTCTTTCGTAATTTTTATATTATGAAAATAACGTTTAATGTTGCTGCAATGTTGATATAACGTTATTTGTTTGCAAATTGGGTAAAGTACTACACTTGTTATGTTCCAACATGTTATGTTGGAACATAACAAGTGTAGTACTTTACCCAAATTGAAAATTTTGTTCCATCAAGAAAGTAGCAGAACAAGTATCGAATATGTTATTTGTTTGTTTTTTGCTTAGTGGGTACTTACTATGAGGTTAAGCACCACTGATCCAGATGACACAGCGTATAATAGTAAGTAATTGTATCAGAACCACTAATGCATTCATTCAATACGGAATTAACCGGATTCAAACATCAAGCGACAGGCCATTAAACTTTCAGCATGAATAGACTTATTGTCCGGATTGTCTTCATAATCCCAGGTTTATATGTGGGCCATGGCTGTGATTACCAGGTCACGTCTCACTGAGCCTCACTCGAATAATCGCGTATTTAATGAATAAAAAAACTCTCACAGGGGGGGAGGTGAAGAAAAAATATATGAGGAAACCGGAGGGAAAGTTTGAATAACTCCTCGAGGAAGTGAGAGAGGGTTGTGAACGGTAGGCTATAAACGAAATTACACTTGTAGAATATGCATGCCCCGCTGATTTCGTTCAATACAGGACGGGAATTTCGCTCTTCGAGCATTCACGAAGTTTATTATCAAACAGTTCGCGCGTACTTTCAATAAGAGTGCGTCTACTAATATTTGCGAATCAATTTTTCCCACTCGTTATTACTATGTATTTTTTTTTATATACAAAAAGTGTTTGTATATAAAAATACAAACAGCTTGTATACCAAAAAATGCGCCACGCGTATAAAATACTAAAATATTGTGAACTTTATGGATATTTGAACCCCACTTGAAATCGGTGTTTTATACGCGTGGCGCATGAAGTAAAATTTCGAGTTTAGAAAAGCCCAGAAAATTTGTCTCGGGTCGCTGCGCGACCGTCGACAAATTTTCACGGGGCTTTTCTAAACTCGAAATTTTACTTCATGCTTAGTCTGGGAGTGGAAAACAATCGTTTAAAGCTTCAAATTGAACTCTTTTAAAAAACAGCGAATGTCGGAAAATGGACAGCTTTATGCATATGTTTACCTAAAAGAAAAATTCTCTGTGTATTGATCAAATAGTAATTTAGTTTTTATCATTGCCATGGTACTATTAAAAATAATTACAATAAATAAGTTATTCTTTCATGCTCATTGCTTATTTAGCTAGGGCGTAGGTGAAGTATCGTATGTTTCTCGAGTGGTATGGCAATTACATACTCGCGGAATACCGCACTCGCCGCTGCGCGGCGCGTGCGCAACATGTCCGCTCATATGTAATATGCTGCATACCACTCTCGTTACGTAATATACGAGGGTAGATGGAAAAGTTTCCGGAATGGACAAGAGATGGCGCGCGTATCGTGAAATTGTTGATAGTTGTCAAGGCTAACCTATTTTAGGTATGCTATCAAATTTGCAGACACGTGCGTCGTTCCGTTTTTGTTTACTAGGATATCTTGTGAAGCAAGTCAGGCACCTTTGGAAAAATGGATAAAAACGAATTTCGTGCAGTCATCAAACATTTCTGGATGGATGGAAAAAAGGCGACGGAGATACGAGATATTTTGCAGGAAGTTCATGGCACATCCACAGCTTCATTTTCGACTATTAGTTTCTGGGTGAGCGAGTTCAAACGTGGCCGCACGAGCACCAAGGATGAACCACGCAGTGGACGTCCAAAAACGGCCACAAATGAAGAAATGATCGACAAAGTCCATGATCTCGTGTTAGCCGATCGACGAGTGAAGTTGCGCGAAATAGTAGAGACCACGGGCATCTCATATGAACGTGTGCAAAATATCGTGCACGAACATTTGGGCATGAGGAAGCTGTCTGCGCGATGGGTGCCGCGTTTGCTGACTATGGACAACAAGCGAAATCGTGTGACCACTTGGAAAGAGTGTTTGGCCTTGTTAAAGCGTAATCCAACGGATTTTTTTCGCCGATTCATGACCGTGGACGAAACATGGATCCACCACTACACACCAGAAACCAAGCAGCAGTCGAAACAGTGGATTTCTCCAGGCGAATCTGCTCCGAAGAAGGCAAAGACTGTCCCATCGGCTGGAAACGTCATGGCCACCGTTTTTTTGGGATTCGCAAGGTGTGATACACATTGACTTTTTGCCTAAGGGAAGAACTATCACGGGACAATACTACAGCGATTTATTGGATCAATTCAACGGCATATTGAAGGAGAAACGGCCTCATTTGCAGCGGAAAAAAGTGCTCTTCCACCACGACAACGCGCCGGCCCATTCATCCCGAATCGCCAATGCTAAATTGGTTGAATTGGGCTACGAGGTGGTGCCGCATCCCCCGTACTCTCCAGACCTGGCCCCGTGCGACTTCTTTTTGTTCACAAACATGAAGACTTGGCTCGGAGGCAAGCGCTTTACGTCAAATGAGGAGGTCATTGCCGCCAGTAAAGCTTATTTTGCAGATATTTAATTGATGAGGCGGATACATGATGAAACTCCATAATACTATTTGAAATAAAACAACGCAGTTGGGAGGGTTTCACTTTTATTGTTGAACACTGCAACATGTTTCACCACACAGTGGCTTCATCAGGCAGATGAAATAATTATTATTTCATCTGCCTGATGAAGCCACTGTGTGGTGAAACATGTTGCAGTGTTCAACAATAAAAGTGAAACCCTCCCAACTGCGTTGTTTTATTTCAAATATTATTTTGCAGAGTTCCCGAAATCATATTTTTCTGAAGGCTTAAAAAAGTTGGAGCACCGCTGGGAAAAGTGTATCGCCCTGCAAGGGTACTATGTTGAAAAACAAAAAATAAAACGTGTTCAATTACTGCGTTTTCTTGCCCATTCCGGAAACTTTTCAATCTACCCTCGTACTATAAAAGCACAATCAATTTTGAGGTAAAATAAAGTATTGTATCTTTTAAAATTCATAATTATATGATGATTATTATTTACATTTTAAATCCAACTAAATTATTAACAAGCTCGTAACTGTGTTTATGTAATTACTATTTAATTCATGGTCAAACTAATTTCATACAAGTTTGAATAAACACGCATAACAGAGTTAGAATATCATTGAAAAGTTAATCCAAATATTAATTAAACTGAACATTTTTACATCATAAACTGGCAGTTGGTAACTGGTAAAGAACCGCAACGGCCGCGTGCACATAATTTTGATTTAATTAGTTAGTATTAAATTAGTGAGCTAATGATTATCTGAATAGTTTGTAATCCGTAGAAATGGTTAATTAGTAATCATAATTGCGTCCCGGAATTACATCCATTTATCATGCCAAAGTGATTATTATTTTATAAGCTGCTGATCTAAATTAATTATTTAGTTGTATTATTAATTTATTTAATATTTGGGTACATATACAAGTTAATTTTAGTTAATTTATTCATGTTAGTAGAAATGCGTTTTACAAAAGTCATAAGACATTATTAAAATAATCAGACTACAAAAAAATAGAAATATATCTTTCACAATGTTCTCATTAATCACTTGGTGAAACATGATTAAAATAAAATTTGAAATAAAAACACTTGGTTTGTTTCACTAACGTTTTACTTATAAAAATATTATTAAAAACACCTGGAAAAAAATAGAATATGTGGCAGACCTTTCTGTAAAATTAAAAAATACTTTGAAAAACAACAAATTTGACATCATTCTAACAAACCCCATTAATTAAAGTAAATTATTAGTGAATAATAAGTTCAAAAAAGATAGAATAGAACTATCAGGTGTTTATGAATTAAGATGTAACGACTGTGATTCAGTATATATAGGTCAAACCGGACGATCATTCCAAATCCGTCTCGACGAACATAAAAAAGATGTTCTAAATAAAAAACAATCAACGGGTATGTCCAAACACTGCATCACAGCCGGTCATCTATACAACGGCAATAATTTTAAAATATTGTATACAGGCAATAAGGGTCGTATACTGAATTTCAGAAAAGGCTTGGAGATAAATAAAGCAATAAAATCCGGAAAACATGTGGTTAATGACAATGACGAGCTATGTATCTCCCCAATAATGAACGCCCTTATTACCTGATTTTGTTTATAAATATCGTGTGAAAAAGTAATCTCTGTACATTCCTTGATAATGGCTAGAAGCCGAAACTAGTCGGAATAATAAGTAAAACGTTAGTGAAACAAACCAAATGGTAATATATTTCTAATACTATTTTGATTTAGAGGGATTTTTTCTCTATAGTATATTTTTACATACTTCATAACTAGTTTTTTTTTCAAATTATTTCACAGCTAACGAGAGGTCGGATTTGATCGCATATTTTTACATATTCCATATACATATCTCTACAATAAATGAACATGTAATCAAACCTAAACCGTATATTTTAAACTTCACTGTAAATCAGTGATTTATACGCGTGGCGCATGAAGTAAAATTTCGAGTTTAGAAAAGCCCAGAAAATTTGTCTCGGGTCGCTACGCGACCCTCGACAAATTTTCACGGGGCTTTTCTAAACTCGAAATTTTACTTCATGCTTAGTCTGGGAGTGGAAAACACTCGTTTAAAGCTTCAAATTAACGATTTTTATAAGATTGACTAATACTTAAACCAAATTTTAATGCTATTCTAAACTCGTAATTTCACCCTGGGAGTGGAAACACGCGATAAAAGTATTTTTGATTTCGCAAGAGGTTTTAATAGATGCTTTACATGGACCGATTTTATAAAAAAAAAACAACAAATTCTTGGAAATTCAATAAATTGCAGCATTTGGTGAATTTTTAAGAATTCGTTGTTTTTTATAAAATTTTGAAAGATGTGGACTTTAGTAAAGAGTTTTCTCTAGGTGTGTCGATATATACAGATTCCTTTGTGATTAATCCAAGTTTATTTCTGATGTGTAGAACAAATTAACCTTTATTGGCACATGTAAAGTTATTTTAATAAAAAACACGTGGTATTGTTTCACAAATTAAAACTTTATTGCGATTAGGTTCGGTTTGTTAGACCATTTTCAAAGGATTGTGTGTTATTGGCACAATAAAATAATACATACTATTATACAAGGGCAGCTTGGTGGTGTAGTGGTTAGAGTGTTGTACTGCCACGCCACGGACCGGGGTTCAAATACCGGCCTAACAAGTTGTCTGCATTTATATAGATTAGGATAAAAATGCCAAACACTCCGTCTTCTCGGATATGACGTTGAATGTATGTAGGACCCGTGTACTGCCTGGATGCGTGCACGTTAAAGATCCCTACCGGTGGGTTGGAACTTCCACCGGGTTCGGAAAAATTCCCAGATAGCTGTAGACCTAATCTCCGGCGTCGTAGCAGCGAGAGGAAAGCACAATGGGCCTAATGAGGCCTAAGTGCAGTGCAGAAATGCGCACTCCCCAAAGAACCAGAACCAGAACTATTATACAAATTCAAACATATTTTTCTCGTATTCTATATTAAAATTATATAAATGTACAAAAACAAAAGCAGAAGAACGAACAAGAACAACAAATTGAAATAAACATCTCTTCTTTCAATGGTGTACGCTCAGCAGCTAGCTACATCTCCCTGGTCTTATTCTCCTTAGCTCTTTCACCACCTCTATCCCTCGTTTGCTCTCACACAAACTCTCTTCACGTGTACTACCTTTCATACTTCCTTTAATATCACCCCCCCTCCGCACACACATTCATCCAGTGGTTTATCTTTCTCCCTTCCACAATAAACACACTTCACATATTCTTCTCCCATCCACACCTTTCTTCCTTTTTCTTCACCCCCACATCTGTACTGAGCTAGTAAACGCACATCCTCCCCATTTTATACTTTAAAATAGCGCGGCGGCCCTGTAAATACCTGTATGTTCTTATAGTTGGAATTATAGGTGCTTTTTTGTATGTTCTCCTGTCAAACCTGTAGCTCAACTTCCCTCAGCCTCTTCCCAAATTCCACTTCCATTTTTTCCTTGCGCCCTATTGTCTCCCTTACTGCCAATCCCAACCACCCCACTTTCTGATTCACTCTGTCTCTCTCTAGCATTCACCCTAATCCCACTCCTTTCACTTGCAATTCTCTGTAACAAGCATACCAAGCCTCCCGCACCAGTCTTTCTTCTCCTAACTTACTCACTTTTCTCTCAAACTTCACCATTCTCTTCGCCGCCACCCATTCCACTGATATTCTTTGGCACTCCTGCAATAGTATATAATTCGGAGTCGTTCTCTCCAGAGCAAGAATTATGTTTAAGTATTGCAATTGAGCTCTCTCCATCTTCTCATTCAAAATTGCCCTGATACATGCATCCCACCATGCCATTTGCATACTAACATTCTCCCCTAACATCTCAGCCCATATTCTCCACGTCCGCGACATTGATACTCTCACCTTCTTATCTACAAATTCCACGCCTCGGGCTCTACCACCACTTTCAGAAAACATATACCCCAAATATTTAAATTCTTTCACCCGTTCCACCTTCTTTCCAATCCATTCAAGCTCCTCTATCTTCCTTCTACCACCCCTATGCTTACATACCATCCACTTTGTCTTCTTAGCTTGTTACAGAGTCTTCTTTTCATAAAAAAAACCTTTCAAGCCTCTCTTTCATTTCCTTCAGCTCGCTCATAGTCCTAGCTATCACAACCAAATCATCAGAAAACGCTAGGCTCCACACTATTTTGTTTTCCACTACTATTCCTCCCGCCTGCCCCAACTCTAACACTCTCTCCGAATCGGCTACGTACAGATTGAACAGTAGTGGGCTAAGTGGACACCCCTGCCTCACTTCTCGCTCTATTTTAAAACACTTAGACACTACCTCATTTACTTTAACACCACGTTTCTCTATATACTTCATTCACCCAATTCACAATTTGTTCTGATACACCCATCCAAACACCCAAACAACAGCCATCTCTCTACCGAATCATACGCTGCTTTCAAGTCCACAAGCAACAGGTATACTTTTCCTCTTTTGACAAGTCTCTCTCTCAATAAGCCAGTTCAATGTAGCTATTTGCTCCACCGTCGATCGCTCTTTTCTAAACCCTGCTTGGACCTCTGGCAATATACATTTGCTTCGTTGCCCTATCCACACTTTTTATCTAGTCATCGCCTGCTTAACCCTTCTCCTTAGCTGCTCTAGTTTAGTACAGCTCTTGAAAATGTTCACTTGGTGAACGAAATGTACATTTAGTGTTACAAATAAACCAGTGAAGAAAAAGGATTACTAGTTTTATTTCATTTAATATACATGTTTGCTCTACTTCCCTCTGTTGCCTCTCTTTCACCATCATCATCATGATCTTATAAAGACTGTCCATGAGTGTGATCCCTCAACTACAGAGGGATCACACTAATGGACAGTCTCCATAATATTATGATGATGATGGGTAAAGAGAGGCTAGAGAGGGAAGTAAAGCAAAAATGTATATTGCCAGAGATCCACCGTTTCGTCTCTTCACTTATGTACAGGAATCACAACTCCCTCCCTTCACTTTTTTAGAAACTCAAGCTCCCCTCTTCAAATGCCGTTCAATATATCTAGCAGTTTTCTTTTTCCTTCAACGCTGCACAACTTTCAAGCCTCTGCCTTTATACTGTCCGGCTCTGCTACGTTTCCTCCTTTAACCATACTTAACGCCCACTCCAACTCTTCCTTACTCAAGTCCTCTGCTCTACTAAACCTCCCCCTCTTATCTAAAATTCTTCTTTCACTGTTTTCCGTCCCAATCAATATTTTCTTCATTCCTCAATTGGAATGCCAACTCCTTTTGTTTTTTTCTTTGGTGTCCTTTCTGTCATTCATCTCTTATCTTTCTAACTTCCTCCAACTCCTCCTTCATCCACTTTTCCTTACTTCTTTTGCATGTTTCGCCAAACTTAGTCTTTGCCTCTCGCGTCTCCTCTTCGCCCCCACTCCCGCTCTTATTGGTCTTCGTAGCACTGTCTTAGCATCAATGCACCCCTAATCGAACCACTCGACTCTGCTTCGTTGCCCTATCCACACTTTTTGTCTGGTCATCGCTTGCTTAACCCCTCTCCTTAGCTGCTCTAAAGACTATACCTCTTCAAAACACACTTTATATTCTCCCTAAAGTTATTTTTCACCTTATTTGACCAACACCATCTTTCTCTTATCTCCACATCTGTTTTCCTCTTCTTCTCCCCTACCGCTACAGAAACTGAAAAGTGATCTGATCCACTGCAATCTTTCTGAAATTAATTCCCCTACATTATTAAAAGACTGTTTCTTTTTTCCTCACATTTTGTTATAGAATATTTTTATTGATAATTAAATAAAAGTCACTTGGTTTGTTTCACTACTATTTTTTATTCTCTCCGACTAGTTTCGACTTATCGTCATTCTCAAGGAGTAATGACGATAAGTCGAAACTAGTCGGAGAGAATAAAAAATAGTAGTGAAACAAACCAAGTGACTTTTATTTAATTATCAATATTGTAAACATGTTTCATCAAGTAATTAATGAGAACCAAATTGAAGATAGAATATTTTTGTAAATTATTTTTTTCTTATATTATAATTCGAAAATTTAAAACGCGTAAGTTATCAAAATCCCTAGTAGATATTATTTAAAACGCGTAAGTTATTAATTTCCCTAGTAGATATCATTTAAAACGCGTAAGTTATCAATTTCCCCAAGTAGATATTCCTGTAGAAAGAGGAGGGAATAAATCTTGCGAAAACACGACGAACGAGAATAAAATTAAAATGATGAATCGAACGCGCCCGGGAAATCCATCTTTTATCCCACTATTTCATTTTTCCTGGAGCGCGGGGCCCGGGCGAGGCGAGGCAAGGCGAGCGCGCCCGGATTAACTAATTAATTAATCCGGGCGTTTCGTTTTTCCCGCCAGACCGCAGAACGCGCCGCACGGCAACTGCGAGGTTTATGTATACAATTACGTACAAATCGAATTCGGATTGTACGCCGAGTGGCTGCTGCGACTGTTTATAAACTATTCAAAGGGTTTAATTTAATTAGCACAGTGCTCACTTGCCGTTGATGTCTTAATTAAAAACCGGTGAGGCGGATGTTGAAAGTGCAAGTGTCGGTTATTTATTAACATTAATTAATTTTTATTCACCGATATTAAATTCATATTTCATAGTCTCTCTTTCTTAATTTATTAAAATGGAAAAAAATCATAAATCATTTTATCATCATCATCATTTTTATTTGACAAAATAGAATATACATGTTATACAATTCATACTTATATGTTATTTTGTTTGTCAAACAAGTTATCAACCTTAGGTCTTTCCACCTATAAAATCATTTTATTATTGCGTAAATTAATTGTTTTTGACTTGTGTTAACACAAGTTTGTATTAAAGATTTAAATTTAAACGATAATCTCAGTTTTGAAATAGAGCATTCTATTTAAAATAAGAAAGTTGGTGAGTTCTTTCGATATTCGTAAAATCGTATAATCTGAGTAGTGATTGAAAATTACCCAAATGTTAAAAATCTTATCACAATACATTTATTAGAAGTTCATATACTTTTAATGCGCCCCGTATTTGGTGAATGCGCCGGGTATAGAAAAGTTTAGATTTATCATACGCGCTATTTTTTTTTTATAATCGTGTTTTGAAAAATATATATGTAACAAAAGCCAGTGCATTACGACATTATATTCAATACACAGTGTGCGCACAGTCTTTATTTGTCGTGGCGCTTTTTTTCCCTTTTTCCTTTTTGCAGCCATTCTCCCTTTTCTCCGGTGCCACTTTCTGTGTATATCCAGAAAGGATTATGTACGTGTATTAGTAATTTAATACACGACGGCAATACTAAGAGTGGAGTATAAAAATGAGCGCGGTAGAGTGGGGTTTCCAGATAAAACGAACGCGAGAGGCACCTTTCCGAGTGGCGCAGCCAACACACCCGTCTACGTGCTTCATAAAGAAAACATGCGGTTCCACTAAGCCTTCTATTAGTGTTCGAAATCACGTTCGGCGGGTAATTTCGTCCATTAGGGTGGCTGCGGTGTCCAGTAACGATTCAGCTATCAACCTGGATGACCATAATTCTGATAAGGAAAAAATAAACGAATCTCTTTTTGCATTACAGTATTTTTTTAATTTAATTATCCTATTGGTTTATAAAACAACATTTATTTATTAGTTACATAGATTCACGTTTCATTCTCATAACAGATAGAACGAAAATTATTAAGATGAACCAACATATTTAGTTTGTTTTATTTCCCATAACACAGAACGAAAATTATTGAGATGAACCAACATAATCAGTTTGTTTTATTTCTCATAACACAAAACGAACATTTTTGAGATAAACCAACATAATTAGTTTGTTTTTTATTTGAGTGTAAGCTGATTTAAAATTGTTAGGCTCAGTTGCACCTGAAACGTTGAATTCGAGTTCAAATTGAACTCAGTGCGAAATGGCAGTTCTTATTGTTACTTTGAACTCGACTTCAGAGTTAAACAAGTTCAACGTGTTTGGTACAACTGACCCTTAGTGTGCGATATGTTAACTAGTATTAACAAACAGAACTTATACTGCTAAAGTTCATTTATACTTATGAAAAATAAACAGAGGAACAAAACAATGCATATTTCACTCTGGATTACCAAGAGCGGTTGGTATAATCAATTAGCGAATTAATGCTGTGTAGTACGCGAACACGCTCGAATAGAAAATAGAAGAGCAGCTGCGAAATGAAGATATATGCGACTATATCGGAGGACGTTGTTCTTCATTAATCCGGAGTTGATGTGCGCTCCGGGACCAGAACAACCCCTTCCACAGCGCTAACCCTCCCCCGTTCGCTGACTGATGGCTCTCAGCCCGTGGAGCGAGGGAGAAGAATATTAATTATCGCGGTTCGCGCAACGCTGCGATAATAAACGGTGGGACATTAATTCGTTTGCCACCTTAAACTCCGACAACAAAAGGGTTAAAACATGTGCTGTTCACAAAACTAACACTGATTTATGTTAATTTTTATACACTACAAAGTAGGAGCGAATGCAGAGAGAGATTTTTGTCATGGGATGGTAATTATCTTTCAAAGACAATTGCGAAATTAAAGTTAAATTTATTTATTTATTTATTCTCTCACGGGAAACCCCTTTTAAAAGAATATGTACAAAATAATAACAATAATATTTAAAAATTGATAAAACGTATTAACTAATTCCACTAATCAGTTATTCGTTCGGACATTTTTGTTGGTTTTGTAAATTTTTACAAATTGTCCTAATTTTTACATTTCTGAAGTGTTTTTAATACTTTATGATGGAAAGTGAACAGTATATTTTAAATTTAACTTGAAATCAGTGTTTTATACGGGTGGCGCATGAAGTAAAATTTCGAGTTTAGAAAAGCCTGAAAATTTGGTTTGGTCGCTCCGCGCTTCGCGCTACGCGACCAAACCAAATTTTCAGGCTTTTCTAAACTCGAAATTTTACTTCATGCTTAGTCTGGGAGTGGAAACACTCGTTTAAAGCTTCACATTGAGCGGTTTTTATCAATCTGACGAATACTTAAAAATCTGCAATAAGTATACGATGTGTTTTTTTTGGGGGGGGGGTTGGCTTTTGCCTGTCCTTGGGAACTTGCCCATTATCCAACAATATTTATTTATATTTGTATTAATTGTTAACATTACCATTTGCAGTATGCTATTATTTCATACGGACAAACACTAACATTCATGCCACACCCAGGGTCACGACGAGAAAACGGTGTGGGTATACTTAAAAAACAAATTCCCTATAGATATAATTACATTCATTTACGTAATGGTTAAAATTGCTTATATGATAAATGATTATTTTTTGTATCTTACGTTATTAAAGATACGTAAAACAATAAAGATATCGCTCGCAAAACCATTAATTTCCCCCCAAAGGAAATCCAAAAAGGAGCGTTAACGCCGAATACGATTTTTCACACTGCGAAAAGATTCGGAGAGGCCCGGGGTTTTCGGTTCGGATGCGTGAATACAATTCGAACATAATAAATCTAATTCGCCGCGTCTCTTAATTTAATTTTAATGAAGTTCGGGCGCGGCGGGGCGAACGGGGGCACGCTCGGATCGGTGCCCCCGCCCCTCTGACCAGACACACCAGACAGCAGACAGGGCGCCATCAATCACCCGGAGGAGAGCGGGCGCCCGATGAGCAACCGGAGCCCGCGAGAGGCCCCGCCGATATCCGCCGCCATTTATCATTCCCCCCTTTTGTCTTTGCAAATCCAATCTATCCAACCCACCCTCTGTATCCACCGAAACAACGCATTTCTGAGAAGAAGAAAAAAAATGTGCTTCGTTTTTATTCCTGTGTACAATATTTAACAGGGTTGTTTCTTCGGAAGTTAGATTCAACAAGTTTTTTCTTTAAGGAAAAGCACTATCATAAACACTTGAGCATAATTTTTCTTACACAGAAAAAAAACTTAGTTTTTGCAAAAAACGAAGTACAGGCTGTGGCAGGGAAACTTGTTGATTTGAGAAGTCAATAAAAGAAAAAGTATTTTACATATCGATTTAATTCTTTTTTTATCGTATTGTACACATCCTGTGTTTTTGTTTCAAGTGGGTTTAAAAATAACATCGGTCAAATGGCGGCCTTCATTAGCGATACACTGATTCACCCGCTTTTTGAAGTTTCGCTCCACTCTTTCAAGCATATCGACGGGAATGTTGGCGATGGTTCGGCGAATATTGTCCTTCAATTGTTGCAAGGTCCGTGGCTTTACATTGTAAACAATAGATTTGAGATATCCCCATATAAAGAAGTCACAGAGAGCCAAAACGGGGGAGCGCGCCGGCCACAGTACATAGCCCCTCAAGGAGATTAGGCGCTCGTAGAAGTGTTCGCTTAAAACTTCCATTGAAGTTCTCGCTGTGTGTGCCGTGGCTTCGTCCTGCTGGAACCATACGTCCCTAAGTTCCATTTCCTTGAGTTTTGGGAGAAAAAACCCCGGGGAGACTGCGAAAAAGTTCTCGCTGTGTGTGCCGTGGCTTCGTCCTGCTGGAACCATACGTCCCTAAGTTCCATTTCCTTGAGTTTTGGGAGAAAAAACAGCCTTACCCTCTCGACGTTTTCTGGTGGTCTGGAAGTCCGTTGACCCTTTTTTTGCTACACTACCTCTTTCCCTGAATGCGTCCACCCACGAAACAATTAATTGGCGGTCCAGGAACGGGACCCGTGGGATGAATATTGAACTGAGTTTGGAAGGCACGTTGGGTGGCAACCACCGAACGACCATTGGAAAAGTAGGCCTTAACGGCGAACGCACGCTCCTCCTTTGTCTAACGCATGACGACAACTGGCTTGAGCGGCAACAAAACTTCTATCGAACGAGACCCTCCCTACCCCTTTCCGACCACGTCTCGCTCATTGGCGCCCAATTCAAATCAGCAAGTTTCCCTGCCGCACCTTGTACAAGCATCTACACAATAAATGTCTCTCATTTCAATTAAATGTTAGCCAGCTGCACGTTACAAAACAGAAATATTTACTAAACACAACAATGTTACACCGCACATAAACCAAACTCACAAACTCAACTCGTGTATCACTCGTCTGTTTAACAAACCCCTTTTCACTAACAAATAGGAAAAATCCAAACGGCGAGAATAATAATAAAGTGCATGTGCACGTAATACTATTCGAAAACACCGATCCGAGGCCCCCTTGTTGCCTTTTCTCTCTATGTATGTGTGTGTATATGAAAAGTTGCGCCAACTTTTAATTGGATGATGTTGAAGTTGTAACTGAAGCGGAAATTACCAGGGTCTGGGCCCCCGGTTTATATAAAACAAATCCATTTTAATTTAGTTTAAAGTTGTGCTTTCGGTTGAAACGGAATAAATTTATTGCTAATTTTAATCTCAAACAAGTTTACTTTGCAAAAAACAAGGTGTCTTTTATAAAATTTATCTACATCAATAAATGGTAATAATAAGTCTTTATTGGGGCAGGTGGTGGCCGGTAACGTTGCCGGACTGTATCGCTCAGCGAGCCACAACTCGGGTTCGATTCCCGTGCACGGGGAGACTTTATTAAAATAATGTCTTGTCGTAACCCTGGGTGTGGTATGAATGTGTGTGTTTGTCCAATTTTTTTTTATTTTTTTTTTTATTATTTGCAAAACACTTAGTTGTATTTTACTATAATTACAATCTGATCATAAATGGATCAATAAGTAATATTTAGCTAACTTAATTTACTAAAGGTTTGTCCAAAGGAGAATAAGTAGCAGAGCTGGGCAGGATTCGAATCCTGGATTCGAATCCTTTTAGAGGATTCAAAAGAAGCATTCGAATACTTTAGTTTAACTGGATTCATGATCCGGATTAGTTACATTATTTTAAGAGGATTCGTATTCGAATCCAAATGTGGGTGATTCAAATCCTTATAAAAGGATTCGAATATTTATAAAATGATTCGAATACTTACAAAAGGATTTGAATCGTCAAAAATAATTCGAATTAATTGTAAGGATTAACACGAAAAATGTCTTTTGTGTGTTTTTAAATTTCTCGTTAAATCACCGTTTTATACGCGTGGCGCATGAAGTAAAATTTCGAGTTTAGAAAAGCCCAGAAAATTTGTCTCGGGTCGCTGCGCGACCCTCGACAAATTTTCACGGGGCTTTTCTAAACTCGAAATTTTACTTCATGCTTAGTCTGGGAGTGGAAAACACTCGTTTATAGCTTCAAATTGAACTCTTCTAAGAAAAACAACGTAAACATTTTCTTTTAGGTAAGCATATGCAGAAGCTGTAAACATCCGACATCCGTTGTTTCTCCAAAGAGCTTGATTTAAAACTTTTAACAAGTGTTTTCCACTCCCAGACTAAGCATGAAATAAAATTTGGTAGCCACAATCTAAAATATTAAATTTTTCCGACATTTCTCCGATTCAATATTCGAATCCCTATAAAAGGATTCGAATATTTATAAAATGATTCGAATACTTACAAAAGGATTTGAATCGTCAAAAATAATTCGAATTAATTGTAAGGATTAACACGAAAAATGTCTTTTGTGTGTTTTTAAATTTCTCGTTAAATCACTGTTTTATACGCGTGGCGCATGAAGTAAAATTTTGAGTTTAGAAAAGCCCAGAAAATTTGTCTCGGGTCGCTGCGCGACCCTCGACAAATTTTCACGGGGCTTTTCTAAACTCAAAATTTTACTTCATGCTTAGTCTGGGAGTGGAAAATACTCGTTTATAGCTTATAATTGAACTCTTCTAAGAAAAACAACGTAAACATTTTCTTTTAGGTAAGCATATGCAGAAGCTGTGAATATCCGACATCCGTTGTTTCTCAAAAGAGCTTGATTTAAAACTTTTAACGAGTGTTTTCCACTCCCAGACTAAGCATGAAGTAAAATTTGGTAGCCACAATCTAAAATATTAATTTTTTTCGACATTTCTCCGATTCAATATTTTTTTCCCTGGCATTTTAATATAACTTTCTTCTGTGAGAAACCTTCATTTTGTTTAACTGTATTTATTGTTTTTGTTAAAATTTAAGTTAATTTTATAAATTTAATGATATCATATGGCTTATTTGTTTGTGTTTTGATCAATTTGAATATAATTCCATGACTTTTCTCTAACTTTCCTGGTTTTAATGATATTCAGTGAATTTTTTATTTACGTAATTTTCAGGCATTTGTCGATTTTATAATAGAGTTCAATTTAAAATTTTGAACGAGTGTTTCCAATCCCAGGCTAAGCATGAAGTAAAATTTCGAGTTTAGAAAAGCCCCGTGAAAATTTGTCGAGGGTCGCGTAGCGACCCGAGACAAATTTTCGGGCTTTTCTAAACTCGAAATTTTACTTCATGCGCCACGCGTACAAAGCACTGATTTGAAGTGAAGTTCAGAAACACACAAATACATCTCTAACAGGGAATCAGATATTTAGTCTGTTATCAACGACTTTCAGTGTTAATAATAAATAATTAGGTTTTGAATATTCTTCTTAAAACAACTAGTAACGATATTTATATATTAATGGTTGCAAAAAAATAATAAAATCAAATTTATTCTCAAAGTATTTGTATTCGGGATTCGAAAAAACAGGATTCGAATCTTTGATTCGAATCATATTTATCTCTTACGAATCCTTTGTTCAAGTATTCGTGATTCAAGTCATATTAGGTGATTCGGATCCGTGATTCGAATCCTTTTCACGAGGATTCGTCCCAGCTCTGATAAGGAGCATATTGAAATTATAAAAATTAATATACAAAAATATATAAATACATGATGTTGGCTAATAGGCAAAGTTCCCAAGGCCAGGCAAAAGCCAAAAAAAAAGGCATTACTGTCCTTAATCTTTTTTTGGCAGCTTGGTGGTGTAGTGGTTAGAGTGTTGTACTGCCACGCTACGGACCGGGGTTCAAATACCGGCCTAACAAGTTGTCTGCATTTATATAGGTTAGGATAAAAATGCCAAACACTCCGTCTTCTCGGATATGACGTTAAATGCATGTAGGACCCGTGTACTGCCTAGATGTTGGTGCACGTTAAAGATCCCTACCGGTGGGTTGGAATTCCCACCGGGTTCGGCAAAATTCCCGGATAGCTGTAGACCTAATCTCCGGCGTGATGATTGGCCCTTAGAAGCGGAAATAGATGACGTAAAACCCAAAATAAAAAAAATTAAAAAATAAAATCTTTTTTTGTATCAATATTTTTATCACTCCACGAACCACATTTTCATTTTTGCCCTTTTTTTGTTTCGATGCGGATAAAATTGGCGTCGGCAACAAAGAGCGGGCAATTGCAAAAATTACATCCCCACAGTAATAAAACACGGACCGCCAGGGCTTTTCCGGTTTTTACGGGCGGCGCGAATATTGTCCCGATTATAAATTTCAGGTCTCTCTTTCTCTCTCGTAACACAATAAAAAGCGAAATTTTTCCCCATATTGGCCGAGGCATTAATTCGCGCGCCGCGAAATTGAAACCCTCCTTCCTTTCAGAACCCCCTAACACACAGACACAGAAAAAAACATAATAATAAAACTCAGACCGCAGATGATACTTTAAAAGTTATGAAAAATGTGTAAATTAAAAAAAAAAAGTGTGTAATAATAAAGAAGATATAGTATTATAGAATCAATATTGAGAAGTGTTCCAATGTTTTATCCTACTATATTTTAATATTTTTACGACTCTAGTTTCGACATATTTAGTGTCATTTTCGAGTTTGACAAATTGACTTTGCTTCTATAACTAAAAAGTATTACTTTTATATAAATAAAAGAATTTTAACACTTTCAAATATATATTATGCATTTGCTACAATTGTTTCGCCACACTGTGGCTTCTTCAGGCGAAGAAATGATAAGTAAAATTTGTCGGGTCAGGTATATATACAATTTTTATGGGAGGTGGGTTTTTTCAAAGAAGTATTTAATAGTGGTGACGTATGCGGACGATGTTGTAGTTATTGCTAGAACGATGAGCGACCTGAATAAGATGAAAGGGAGACTTGAGAAGTATTTTAATAAAAGGGAGGTGATTGTGAGTGTGATGAAAACTAAATGGATGGTATGCAAGAATTCGGGTGGAAGAAGAAAGAAAGAGGAATTGTAGTGGATGGAAGAGAGGCTGGAAAGGGTGAGAGAGTTTAAATATTTAGGGTTCATATTTTCGGAAAATGGAGGCTGGAAGAGACATATAGACTATGTGTGTAAGAAAGCGAGAATGGCAATGGGAAGAATGCGGAAGGTATGGGAGGAAAGGTTAGGGGGAAATGTACGAATGAAACTGGTATGGTGGGATGCGTGTATAAGGGCAATAATAATGTATGCGTCAGAAGTATGGGGAGTAACTGGGCAGGAAAAAGTAGAAAAGGTACACCTGCAGTACTTAAAAAGCATTACAGGAGTAGAGGTTACAACACCAAGTTATATAGTGCTGCAGGAATGCCAAAGAATGACAGTAGAATGGGAGACAGCAAGGAGAGTAGTAAAGTTTGAGGGAAAGATAAGTATGTTAGGGGAAGAAAGGTTGGTAAAAGAAGCATGGGGTGTGAGTTATAGGGATTGGCAGAGGAATGCGAGCAGGGCAAGGTAGATGACTGAAAGGGAGAGGCTGTATCATAAAGTAGGGTGATCGTGGCTAGTAGTGGAGCAGAAAATAGCGTCGGGGGAGAGGCTAGAGATAGAGTATGGGAAGAGAGCAGGTGATGTCGAGAGGCAAGTACGACAAGATCGGATAGATCGGAGTAGCTCTAACCCACATTACAGAGAATTGCAGGTGATGGTTGGGCCCCCGCGTTATTTCCAACGACTGAACAAGGAAGAGGCTCGGCTACTGGCACGATTTAGATATGGGAACGTGGAAAGAGGAATGAAATGGTGGATGGGAGAAGAATATATGATGTGTGTGTTTTGCGGGATAGAGAAGGATGAATGGGAGCACTGGACGAGGGAATGTACGGGTTTGCAAGTAACGGAAAGGATTTAAGGTATGAGTCTAAATAAAAGTATGTGTGAGAGCGAAGAACGTATGGGCGCGATAATGGAAGTGGTAAATTAAAGGCCAGGGAGGAGTAGCTAGGAAAAGGAGGACGGAGGAAGAGGATGATTAAGCTTTATTTAATAAGTTTAGTTTATAAGTTAAGAGTGAATTGTTAATTTATTGCTTTTTAAATAATTAGATTTGGAAGTGCTAGGGTATATGCCAAATAAAGGTTATTAATATATAGTGGTGAATACAAGACATCCGTTTGTTCGTTGATAAGTTTTACACAGGGATTACAGGAATGTTTAAAAATTAGCGGCTTCTAAACCATTGAAACACTTCTCAATATTGATATATAGAAAACACTTAACTTTTTTATACCACTTTTATTTTACTTTTGTGACTAGTTTCAATTACACGGTAATCATTGTCAAACTAAGTAATATTCAAATAGTGAAAGAAACCATGTGTTTTTAATTAATCCTTTAATATCATTTCAAAATGTTTCACCAAATGATAAATGAGAAAGTTATTCAAGAAAAATAAAAAATAAGTAATATTGATTAATTAATATGGATTACCACGTGGTAACGCTCAATAATAATAATAATAATGATACTTATAATAATCTTTATTATCCAACGGATGTATTCAGAATAGGGATAATATACAGTACATTCTTAAAATTTATACAGATATTATAAAATCATTAAAATGCAAGTACCAAAACCATATGATTAACAAACTTTGTAAACGCATTCATGCAAAATCGTTCTTTTTTTTAACGCTCGAGTTGACGAGTTAATAAATAAAATCGCCGAGATGATAATGTGATTAAATTTGATGCAGTTGTGTACATAATTTTTGATAATAAAGCGGTGCTGGCTCCCACATAAAATTGATTTACACACAGAGCTGTTGGGGCCCGTAATTTAATGAATCGTCCTACTGCAAGAGGAGCTCAATTTTACAGCATTAAACTTTCAAAGTGCTCTAATGGTATTCAATTTTCGCGATTTTACTTGCTAAATCCGATTTGCATATTATCCCTTCATTACCACAGAAAAATATTCAAAAATTAATATTTTTAACGTTATACATGTTTAGAATAAAAATAGGAATTACAAAAATAATAGTATAGTATCTTCAATAGAATAAAACCTCTAGAGGGCAATGGAATATATTGTAGGTTGACAACTCTGAAATTATATATATATATATATATATATATATATATATATTTAGGTTTTCGCGAGCAAAATATAACTGGCTGGAGTTTTTTGGACTGCTTTCTCGCGTTGATTGATTTATTTGTGCTCTGCGTTTCGGCAGCATCACTTCTGCCATCCTCAGGAGCTTTTTTATATACTGACTGATAGATGTCACGTTCACTGTCAGTACATTTGTTTTGTAAACTAAGGACTTGTAGTCTAGATCTGCTGCGTGTTATTAATCCACTTGATGTAGAAGGTGCTTAAATTTCTTGATTTGTGTCCGATGTATCCGCATTGTTGAAATTACTTGAATTTGTCTGAATATTCCGAAAATTGTTAAATATTGGAGGCAAGTAATTTTTTTGTTGTTTTATTATATTCATCAAAGGTTTCCATGTGGTTGGTAATCTTGTGCCATCATCTCGTTTATTAAGGCACAAAGGATGTTGTGAGGTCGTGATTTTTTATGGCTAATTTATGTTCTTCTAATTTTTCTGTTGGTTTGGCCGATATATGATTTATGGCAGTCTTTACGGGGAATTTTGTATATTCCTTGTTTTTTAAGAAGAATTTTATCTTTATGGCTACGTTAAAGTTGTTTTATCGTAAGATATGGTTTGAACGATGTGTGTATGTTGAATTTTCTAAAAATTTTCGAAATTTTGTCTGTAATTCCTTTTATATAAGGAAGAGTTATTGTGTTCGTGTAATCTGTGTTTATAATGTTTATAGGTTTTGGTATATTGGCCCTATCAATTAGCTTGTTTATTGTGTTTTCTTGGAATTTGTTTGATTTCAAAATGAATTTGAGTGTATTTATTTCCGAAAGTATGTTGTTTTGATCTGTGAGTTTGAAAGAACGTGTAATTAATGTTTTGGCTACTGAACTAATTTGAGCAGGATGATGATGTGAGTCGGCGTTTAGGTATCGATTTGTGTGAGTTTTTTTCCTATAAACAGAATGTCCCAGGTTGCCATTTGATGTTTTGTAAAGTAAAATATCTAAAAACGGAAGTTTGTCATTTTGTTCTATTTCCATGGTAAATTGAATGTTAGAGTGAATACTATTCAAATGGTCCAAAAACATGTCTGCATTGTTTCAACCATGAGGCTAAATCACTAATGTGTCATCACCATATCTTAACCAGAGTTTTGGTTTTAAATTATGACTGCTCAAAGTTTTCTCTTCAAAAAACTCCATGTAAAGATTAGCTACAATTAGTGATAGTGGTGAACCAATTGGAGCACCTTCTATTTGTTTGTAGTTTTGGTTGTTATAGCTAATGTATGTAGAGGTAAGACACAGGTTTGCCAATTCCCAAATATCCTTCGGAGGACTGTGTTTCTTATCTATTATTTTTAGAGCTTCTTTAATGGGTACTTTTGTGAATAGGGATATAACATCGAAACTCATAAGGAGGTCGCCACTGTCCAATTCAATATCGTGAATAATTTCCAGGAGATGAGAAGAGTTTTTTAACAAATGAGTGCATTTGTTCCGATAAAGGTTGCTATTGTTTTGCTATAAATTTTGATAATTTATGTGTGGGCGATCCGATTGCACTTACAATTGGTCGTAAGGGAACACCTTCTTGGTGAATTTTTGGAAGACCGTACAATTTAGGGCACACCGATGACTTTTCTCTTGTTGTAATTACTTTTTTTACGTCGTCAGGTAAGTTAGCAGCTTTAATTTTGTTATATATATATATATATATATATATATATATATATATATTATATATATATATATATATATATATATATATATATATATTACAGTACTACAGGCCTTAAAGGCCAAAGACTTTCTTTGTTATACTATTTCTTCTTCTTCAATCCGTCTCACTATCTTTCTCCACTCCTTCCGATTCTGTGCTGTTCTCCTCCAATTCGTGTCGATTTCTCTTAAATCTGCCAGGACTGCTTTCAGCCATTTTTTTCTTAGGTCTTCCACTCTCTTTCTTCCCACCTTCTCCTTCCAACAGTGCTCTTCTTGCATGCCATCTTGCTCTTTGCGCCTTTATGTATCTACTTATGCTTGGTTTTTTGTACATTTCTTTGACCTCATTGTTTGTTCTTCTCCTCCATTGGCCTTCCTCCGTACGTATTCCTCCTAATATCGTTCTTAATGTTTTTCTGTCCCATGCCTCTAGCTTCATTTCGCTTTTATTTGTTAGGGTCTAAATCTCGCACCCATAAGTTACCGTAGGCCGAATCACGGTTCTGTATATCCTCATTTTGGCTGATCTAGAGATATCTTTTGCTATTAATAATATTCTGAGAGTTCCTGCCGCTCTACTACATTTTCTCACACGTTTTTGCAGCTCTACTTCTTCTTCATGTCCATATGTCACCGTTACTCTGAAATTATACATTATAATTATTATATCTGACCAAGGACAGTCGAGTATACGGTAAGAAGGATCGACAGAATCAAAAATGTTGGAATCCGGGTAGAGATCGCTTACGTCACAAATGCGCGCTGAATTTAAATGTGGTTACTTCATGGTAAACTTTAGGTAAACATGCACAGGCTGTAAATTTCCTGGCATTCGTTGTTTTTTTTTAAAGAGTTCAATTTGAAGGTTTAAACAAGTGTTGTCCACTCCCAGACTAAGCATGAAGTAAAATTTCGAGTTTAGAAAAGCCCTGTGAAAATTTGTCTTGGGTCGCGCAGCGACCCGAGACAAATTTTCTGGGCTTTTCTAAACTCGAAATTTTACTTCATGCGCCACGCTTATAAAACACGGATTTTAGGAGCAGTTCGAATATACTTAAGTTTCGCAATATTTTAGTGTTTTATACGCGTGGCGCATGAAGTAAAATTTCGAGTTTAGAAAAGCCCAGAAAATTTGTCTCGGGTCGCTGCGCGACCCTCGACAAATTTTCACGGGGCTTTTCTAAACTCGAAATTTTACTTCATGCTTAGTCTGGGAGTGGAAAACACTCGTTTAAAGCTTCAAATTGGACTCTTTTTAAAATCACCGAATGTCAGAAAATTTACAGCTAAAATAATTAAGAAAAAATTATGAGATTTTATAAAAATGATGACATACCATGGAATTGATACAGCAATTGGCAATATTCCCTGTTTTTCTTTTAGGTTCAATTTAAAGCTTTAAACAAGTGTTTTCCACTCCCAGACTAAGCATGAAGTAAAATTTCGAGTTTAGAAAAGCCCCGTGAAAATTTGTCGAGGGTCGCGCAGCGACCCGAGACAAATTTTCTGGGCTTTTCTAAACTCGAAATTTTACTTCATGCGCCACGCGTATAAAACACTGATTTCGAGTGAGGTTCAAATATACATACATTTCACAGTATTTTAGTCGTTGCGATGAAATTCAGCAGGCACTATAAACCAATACATAGTCAAAACTACTTTCTGCAATTTTGCTATTTCTGCGCCATCTCGTATCCCGAAAACACACATCCGGCAAAAATTGGCTCTCTTAAAAGGGAAACTATACAATGGTATTCGATATTTGGATATTTATATAAATATTATGATATTTCAAGTGAACAACAAATCCTGATTAAATAAAGAAAACACTTGGTTAAATTTCACTAATATTTTGGTTTTTTATTCCAACTAGTTTCGACTTTGAGTCATTCTCAAGGACACCTTGACAATGACTCAAAGTTGAAACTAGTTGGAGTAAAAAACTAGAATAGTAGTGAAATTTAACCAAGTGTTTTCTGTATTAAATCATAGTTAAATATGTTTCACCACGTAAAAGATGAGAAACTTGTTCAAGATAATAACAAACCCTTTTCTATCCCTATCCCCTTTGCTATTCCCGTAGACAGGATTATTAATATAAATAATAATAATTATTGGTATACGTTATTAGTGTTTCGATTGGTTAATTAAAATGGTTATTAAATGTTCTTTAATTTACCAATTAAGTAACTACGCTCGCGTTTGAACAGAACAATCTTGTATAATAAGAAACTAACTTGGAAACTTGCGCCATAGTTCAGTTTCCAGTTAGTGCTTTCAGTGTATTTCAGCACACACACAGAGAGACATTAATTGCAAATGGGTTATTACAATACTCATCACGCAGGAAATATTCGAATCGTTTGCACCTTTGTGCTGGGGGAGCAGGGTGTGGCAAATGCGCCCCCGATACTATTTAAATGTAAAGTGCAAGGAAACATTTTGCATTCAGTAAAATCCCTTTGATGCCGCGGCGCGGAATTTCGCGCTAAAACAGTTCACTTATTACACGGGAGGAATGAAGAAGTGGAGGCGAGCGCCACCCGGAAATATGCAACTTTAAAATCCCCCCCTACTTTTTGTTTTACTGTCGGGAGCATTCTTTCAATTTATGTCATCCCTTCCGAGTGGATTCGCCAGAGTCGCTCGGGAAGATTCACGTCTTCGTCAGGGGTAGTTTGTGATGTACTTTGGATTTTTATATTCTAAGGCTCAGTTTCACTAGAAAACGTTGAACTGGTTTATATCTGGAGCTTGAGTTCGAAATGACAGTTCCCATTGAAGAAATTAACCTTTATTGGCACAATTCTAATTCTTTTTTGTATATTCTCCTGCCGAACCTGTGCTCAACTTTCCTCAGCTTTTCCCAAAATTCTACTTCCAGCGCTATTTTCTTTCTTACTATCAATCCCCATTGTTCTAATATCACTTTAAAATCGAGTTCAGAGATAAACCAATTGCAATTGGCCCCAATTCTTTGTGTTCGGGTTTGGCAGGTAATTTGTACCTAAAATTACTGCTCGTGCCGATCCTTCGTTTACCCGTGTTACGGCATTAGAAACGGTACCCTAAATAAATACTCGGACTTCCTGGAAATACACCCCGGCCTGGAGACCATCGGTTTACGCGAAACCTGCCTTAGGTTCATACCTGCTTTCCAGGCCAAGACGAAAAAGGGACAACGATGACCACCCCCTCCACTATAAAGAAGACTGTGTACATATATTTTTGTAAATATTCATTACGATCTCAACCAGTGTACAGATAAGTTCAATAGAAGTATTTTTAAACGTGTGTTCTCTTGTTTTTCTTCCGAGTCGTAACAACCGCGTGCTCCTACAAAGCACACAACAAATAACAAACTTATTCACTTTGTAATCTATGTTTTTAATACAATTACGTTAGGTCTGTCAACGAGAGGGAAGGCTCCCCACGCTGATTACCAACTAGCTCAGGTTGGTTAAGTTTATGAGAGATGAGTAACTAACTTTTGAAACACCTATGCTGTTTTAAATTATTTATTTTAAACAAAATAAAACAAAAAATGACATTAAAACAACAAATAGAAGTAAGGAAGAGTATGAGAAACAGAGTGCACGAAATTACAGGGCCGACTCGGTGTAGCGTCGGCGTCGCGATCCGGATTTCTACTAGTCCAGCGGTGGCGTCTGGCTAGTGGTGGCATCCGGATGGAGGCGGCGTCCAAGTAGCAAACGGCTTCTCAATGTGAGACGGCGTCCTGTGCTCGTCGACGTCGGTGCGGTGTTGCGTCTGGCTGGATCCGGAGGCAGCAACAAACACTACGCTCGTAGTGCGGGACGTCGAGGCGGCTGCTCTGGCAACCTTGATGCTCGGCGTGGGCGTGACTTCAGGAACGACAGCGGAACGGCTAGCGTCGGCGTCGGGCAAAGTTTCCTTGAGGCGGCTGCTCTAGCAACCTTGATGCTCGGCGTCGCCGTGACTTCAGGAACGACGGCTGAACGGCTAGCGTCGGCGTCGGGCAACGTTTCCTGGAAGCGGTGGGTTGCTGGCCTGGTCTGGATCCGGCGGAAGCAACGATCGCTACACTAGAGCATCGTTGTGGCATCGTTGTGGCGTCGTTGTGGCATCGTTGTGGCGTCGTTGTGGCTTCGTTGTGGCGTCATTGTGGCGTCATTGTGGCGTCGTTGTGGCGTCGTTGTGGCGTCGCTGTGGCGTCGAGGCGACTGCGCTGGCAATCGGGTTCTCGGCGTCGGTGTGACAGAACAGGAACGACGGCTGGGACGGCTAACGTCGGCGTCGGTTGTTTCCTGGTGTTGGATTCTTTTTCTAGCGGCAGAAACGACGGCTAGGACGTCTGGAGTCAGCGTCGGTCAGAGCTTCCTGGCTCAGACAAAAGAGTCGAGGAACGGAAGTTCCTCTTGAATCCACATGCTGTCCCCTGTACAGGACAAGAGTGGACTGCCTTCCTGGATGCCGTCCCCTGGAATTTATACCATGAAAATTGGCGTGAAGAAGGGAGGTTTTTAGGACTACGTGACCGTTGGCAAAGAATTCGCTAGAAAGCAATTATCGCAGACAAGATAATCACTTCCCGTGAACTCTCAAATCCAAACCACCGTTAAGCTGCAGTTTGAAAGAAGTATAGACATTGATAATCCCTCTTCTATCAAATTACAACGGTGGTCATTAGTCCCCTTCCTTAATTGCCGAATTTGAAAAACTCGAGGGGTAATCCGCCACGCCTGCTCAGGTAGATATTGGCCCGAGCACTGTCCGAACCATGGGAGATAAGTTAACGCGATCGTTCATTAACTTAATACCAACTATCAAATGAATGTGAAATTGGATATTGTTATCAAATTGGATACAGAGAATGGCACAATACCTTGAATATGTCAGTCAACCTCTGGAATTATGCTGGGCTTGCAGTGTATGTCTGTCGCTCCTTATGTACGTGATCGAATGTTTCGATAGACGTCTCCACGTTGATTCTTCTGGATTTGTGTTAATCGTTGAGATGAAAATTCGTTTTTCAGGAACTGCGGTCTCGATGCCGTGAACTGTCTTGAAGAGGAACCACGAATATCCTACCGACTGCGCCAATTATCTGTTTTGTGGAAACGCACGACTATTTAAAAAACAACTCTTTATTGTGACACGCATTAAGATTCAAGCATAACTAACTTCTAATACTAATTTACAATATTTATAAGGTTAATAATTGATTACTTATTAAATTACATATTGCTTATTCATAGGTATTGTAATAAGTCAGGTGCGGTCGTTGATCAGGATCGCTGACGTGTTGTCTGGATGGTCATAAGGGTGTTATATGATGTTGACACATAACTCGGAACGCCTGCTCAGGTAGATATTGACCCGAGCACTGTCCGAATTGCGGGAGATAATCCTTTTTACCAGGCAATTAGTTAATTGCTGGGTGCGAACTCACTTTAAACAAAAGAAGAGTTGTAAATAATATTTACAATTCTTGTTCCCGGAGATTAAAATAATCCCCGGTAACGGATCTCTGGAGCTTGAGTTCGAAATGACAGTTCCCATTGAAGAAATTAACCTTTATTAGCACAATTCTAATTCAAATTATTTTTTGTATATTCTCCTGCTGAACCTGTAGCTCAACTTTCCTCAGCTTTTCCCCAAATTCTACTTCCAGCGCTATTTTCTCTCTTACTATCAATCCCCATTGTTCTAATATCACTTTAAAATCGAGTTCAGAGATAAACCAATTGCAATAGGCACTAATTCTACGTTTTTAAAACATTTACGTTAGATCTTAACATACATCTATAAGGATTTAAGAATAAAACACAAGTTTAATCAATGAAAGTGTGTTTGTATTGAGTATTTTACGTTGCATTAAAAGCTTAGGGTTGTCATTGGCATTGGACAGACAGGAGGTATATAGATCGTGGGTTCGGGGCCGCGTTAACAGCAAATAGCCCAAAAGGGGACAATAATTCGCGCCCGTCCGACAGAGATACACGAGCAAATGGACCGGCTCGGCCCCGTCACAAACCCGAAAAGATTCACGGTAATGGCGACGAATCCTCGGACAAACTACTAAAGCAGCCGTCCCGGATTTAGAGGACATAAGTACGCCTGTCAGACATTGACAGATGCAGAGATAAGATCGACGAGGGTCATAACACGTGAAAAATTGCGCTCGTTCAATCCGGGCGAATTAATTAAAAAAAAAAAAAAAACCTAAGAAAAATTTATCACTCTCGGAGACGGATGTAGAGCGCGCGCGCGCGCGCGCTTTCGGTCATTAATTATGATTTAAACGCGAAGGAAGGGAAAAAGTCAGTAGCATTTGTGGCGGAGTACAAGGCTGGGATTAATCCTTCTAGGAAAACAAAATCAATGGAGCTCATTTGACCCGACCGAAGGGGCCATATGCGCGAAATGAGAGGGCGATTAGTCCGCTTTTTACACGCCGGCACAAACACTGCTCGAGTGCACTATTTTTACTCCAATTAATTGGACCGCAAGCACAAACACCACATTAAATTACACGGAATACTTACTAACAAATTACTCTAATTAATCACAGCATATGTGCACGTTACTTTTTTTCTTTTATTTAGAAAAGTTTTATAACATAATTAATGAAAACTCTTTCTCCGTAAATGTATATTCAATTTCTATTTGCTTGAAATCTTCATGTAAATGTAAAGAAAAATGTCGTCAACGACAACGAAGACATCAGGACATCCCGGATCGCGAACGCTTTTATTGCCTGACCCTCCCCCTTTTTGTAAATCTGTATATATTTACTTTAAAGCATTATTTTTGTACATTCCTTGAAAATGGCTGATAGCCGAAACTAGTCAGAATAAAGATGTAAAATTAGTGAAACATACCAAGTGATTTTATTTTAAATTTATTTTTTTTTAAATATTAAATCTTGTTTCATCAAGTGATCAATGAGAAACAAGTTGAAAATATATTTCATGTAACTCAAATAATTAAATGATCTCAAAATCTCAAAAAGTGCTTTCATGTTTTTATCAATAAATGACATTTAGTAGTTTTTTTTGCCGTCAAATTATTAAAAACTTCTATAAACTTTTGGGGAAAAGCGGCCGAATGTATAGCGAAATATTGGCTAATTAAAATAAAGTTTTGGCTTAAAAAAAATAGAATTATATTTTTTTTTAAATTCGGCCGCTTTTCCCCAAAAGTTTATAGAAGTTTTTCTATCGATAAATTCACTGTTTGTTTTAAGTTATTCAATGTAACCAATCACTACTTTAATAAAACATAGTTTGATTTCTTTTCTTCGCTAATTCATTTTTCAATATTAGATGTACACTTCTGTGCAATAAAATTAAGTACAAGTCTTATAACTATTTTTCACAATATTCTAGTTGTGTAATTCGGGTCCCTTTTAATTGCTTAGCAACAGTTTCAATATATGATAAAACGCCATAGCCTAAAAATAACACTTTTATTAAAAAAAAACTAAGACCTTTACAAAAAATGCTCGTAATATATACAACAAAGCCGAAAACATATTTTTTAATACCGGGTTATAATACCATTTTCAGCAATTAGTGCATTTAATCGCCGAGGAACTGAATGAATTAATTTTCTTGAGTAATTTTGATCTTCCGCCAGTTCTTCCCAGGTATTTTGTACTGCTTTCCATAATTGTTCTGAGTTCTTAGGGTGAAAATTATTTTTATATAGCATTTGTATCATTCTGCCCCATACATTTTCAATTAGGTTGATGTCTGGACTATTTGCAGCCCATGGTAATGTTTCAATATTGTTATTTTGAAACTAGTCTTTAACAATTTCAGCAGTATGAACCGGGCAATTGTCTTGCTGGAAGATAAAACTGTTGTTGGGGTATAAATGTCCCACAGAAGGCATCATAACATTTTCTAAAATTTGTAAGTAACTGTCCGCTTTAAATCGTCCATCAACTTTCCAAGAAACGTCCATTCCGTTACAGCTAATCCATGTCCATACATTAATACTGAATCTCCCTGATATTCGGACTGCGCTCACATATCTTTCCTCAAACCCTGAATTTGTGGTCTATAAACACGAATGTGGCCGTCGTTGGTGGATTGGAAAACTTATTCATCTGTAAATATTACCCGTTCCCAAAATGCTAGATCTCTGTAGACGTAATTTAATGCAAATATGATACGAGCCTGTTTATTTTCTTCCTTTAGTATTGGTTTCTTAACTGCTGCTCTATTTTGCAAATCTGACTATTTAACTCTCCTGCACACTGTTGACCGAGAACCAGGAACATCTTGTGCATCCTTAGCGGTTCTTGCAGACTCAAAAGGGTTTTGCCTTAAATATTCTATAAGAGCTGTGTCTTCATCATTATTAGAAACTCTGGGACTGCTATTCTTCTAACACTTCTTTCCTAGCGTCTCTTAACTCTCAAAACAGTGTCTTTACTATTGTTCATTAATCGAGCAATTTGTCTAATAGAAAAACCATCTTCTATTTTAGTGAGAATTACAATTTTTGAACTGTTGTCTAAATGACGCGGCATTTTGACATTACGGAAATTGACATATTTACATATTTTTGTAACTAGGAAACCCATAATGTCCGCTTTAAACGATAACATATTTAGTGTACTTAACTTTATTGCACAGAAGTGTACATTTCAACTACAATTTATTTTCCAATAACTCAATGAATTTATCAATAAATTACTTTTATTATTCTGTGCAATCTTCTTCTTAAGAAATATGAAACACAAAAAAACTTAAAATTCAATAATGTTGTGATATTTTAATAAACTGCTAATATTAAAGAAAAACCATGATTAGAAAGTACCGCTAAAAACGTTTACGTGATAATTGAAGATTTTTAGATATTATCACACCTAAATTCAAATTTCCCACTAACATCAAAACTAACATCAAACCAGATATTCAGTCTTTTCTTAACTCAAAATTTGACTTCATTCCAAATCAGGAAGTGGGCACACTTGTTTCTCCTTTTATTTTCAAACCCGAAATTTTACTTCATGCTTAATCTGGGAGTGGAAAACACTCGTTTAAATTGTCATTTTAAACGCATTCTAAAAACAACGAATATCTGAAGACTTGCACATTTTCGATGCTTGGTTTATTAAAAGAATTTAATTTGAAGCTTTAAGCGAGTGTTTTCCACTCCCAGGCTAAGCACGAAGTAAAATTTCGAGTTAAGAAAAGCCTGAAAATTTGATTTGGCAGCGTAGCGCGAAGCGCGGAGCGCCCAAACCAAATTTTCAGGCTTTTCTAAACTCGAAATTTTACTTCATGCGCCACCGGTACAAAACAATGATTCAATGTACGCGCTACACGACCAAACCAAATTTTCAGGCTTTTCTAAAGTCGAAATTTTACTTCATGCTTAATCTGGGAGAGGAAAACACTCGTTTAAACTGTCAATTTAAACGCTTTCTAAAAACAACGAATATCTGAAGATTAGCACATTTTTCGATGCTCGGTTTATTAAAAGAATTTAATTTGAAGTTTTAAGCAAGTATTTTCCCCTCCCAGGCTAATCATGACGTACAATTTCAGGCTTTTCTAAACTCGAAATTTTACTTCATGCGCCTCCGGTACAAAACACTGATTCAATGTAGAGTTTAGCGGTGTGTTTCAAACTTCGTACTATGTCAGTATTTTGTACGGGTGGCGCATGAAGTAAAATTTCGAGTTTAGAAAAGCCTGAAAATTTGGTTTGGCCGCTCCGCGCTTCGCGCTACGCGACCAAACTAAATTTTCAGGCTTTTCTAAACTCGAAATTTTACTTCATGCTTACCCTGGGAGTGAAAAACACTCGCTTAAAGCTTCAAATTAAATTTTTTGAATAAACCGAGCATCGAAAAATGTGCAAGTCTTCAGATATTCGTTGTATTTAGAAAGCGTTTAAATTGACAATTTAAAGGAGTGTTTTCCACTCCCAGATTAAGCATGAAGTAAAATTTCGAGTTTAGAAAAGCCTGAAAATTTGGTTTGGTCGTGTAGCGCGTAGCGCTACGCGACCAAACCAAATTTTCAGGCTTTTCTAAACTCGAAATTTTACTTCATGCGCCACGCGTATAAAACACTGATTTTACGTGAAGTTCTAAATATTCTACTGAAGCAGTATGCTAAAAACGTGTATTCTAAACATCACATCAAATCAGTGTTTAGTACGCGGGGCGCATGAAGTAAAATTTCGAGTTTAGAAAAGCCTGATAATTTGGTTTCGCCGATCCGCGCTTCGCCCTACGCGACCCACCCAAATTTTTAGGCCTTTCTAAACTCGAAATTTTACTTCATGCTTAGCCTGGGAGTAAAAAACACTCGCTTAAAGCTTCAAATTAAATTCTTTTAATAAACCGAGTATCGAAGAATGTGAAAGTCTTCAGATTTTCGTTGTTTTTAGAAATCGTTTAAATTGACAATTTAAACAAGTGTTTTCCACTCCCAGATTAAGCATGAAGTAAAATTTCGAGTTTAGAAAAGCCTGAAAATTTGGTTTGGTCGCGTAGCGCGAAGCGCGGAGCGGCCAAACCAAATTTTCAGGCTTTTCTAAACTCGAAATTTTACTTCATGCGCCACGCGTATAAAACACTGATTTTACGTGAAGTTTGAAATATTCTACTAGAGCAGTATGCTAAAAATGTGTATTTTAAACATCACATCAAATCAGTGTTTAGTACGCGGAGCGCATGAAGTAAAATTTCGAGTTTAGAAAAGCCTGAAAATTTGGTTTGCCGCTCCGTTTGGCCGCTCTCGACCAAACCAAATTTTCAGGCTTTTCTAAACTCGAAATTTTACTTCATGCTTAGCCTGGGAGTGGAAAACACTCGCTTAAAGCTTCAAATTGAATTCTTTTAAATAACCAAGCATCGAGAAATGTGCAAGTCTTTAGATATTCCTTGTTTTTGGAAAGCGTTTAAATTGACAATTTAAACGAGTTTTTTCCACTCCCAGATTAAGCATAAAGTAAAATTTCGAGTTTAGAAAAGCCTGAAAATTTGGTTTGGTTGTGTAGCGCGTAGCGCTACGCGTCCAAACCAAATTTTCAGGCTTTTCTAAACTCAAAATTTTACTTCATGCGCCACGCGTATAAAACACTGATTTTACGTGAAGTTCTAAATATTCTACTGAAGCAGTATGCTAAAAACGTGTATTCTAAACATCACATCAAATCAGTGTTTAGTACGCGTGGCGCATGAAGTAAAATTTCGAGTTTAGAAAAGCCTGAAAATTTGGTTTGGCCGCTCCGCGCTTCGCGCTACGCGACCAAACCAAATTTTCAGGCTTTTCTAAACTCGAAATTTTACTTCATGCTTAGCCTGGGAGTGGAAAACACTCGCTTAAAGCTTTAAATTAAATTCACTTAATAAACCGAGCATCGAAAAATGTGCAAGTCTTCAGATATTCGTTGTTTTTAGAATGCGTTTAAATTGACAATTTAAACGAGTGTTTCCAACTCCCAGATTAAGCATGAAGTAAAATTTCGAGTTTAGAAAAGCCTGAAAATTTGGTTTGGTCGCGTAGCGCGAAGCTCTTCTAAATTCGAAATTTTACTTCATGCGCCACGCGTATAAAACACTGATTTTACGTGAAGTTCAAAATATTCTACTAAAGCAGTATGCTCAAAACGTGTATTCTAAACATCACATCAAATCAGTGTTTAGTACGCGGGGCGCATGAAGTAAAATTTCGAGTTAAGAAAAGCCTGAAAATTTGGTTTGGTCGCTTAGCGCTACGCGCTACATGACCAAACCAAATTTTCAGGCTTTTCTAAATTTTACTTCATGCTTAATCTGGGAGTGGAAAACACTGGTTAAAACTTACTTGACTTATTTAAAACACGAACTTCACAACAAGTTCACTGCATCAATTTTAGAAAGTTTCTAACCTCTTTGACGAATAAACCACTAATAACCTTTCTTCACACTTTTATTTAAATTACCAAATATACATTTCGGACACAAAGTGACCATTATCAATGGATTAACACTCAAAACTTAGTGCATTTTCACGAAGTACGGTCACCCTGTATATAGGAGGGTACTGTAATATTCTAAAAACTTAACCAGTTTTTGTTTTTTATTAGTAAAAATATAACAATAACCTGAGATTGTATCCTCGGGTTAATTCAAGCTGAAAGCAGGGTGCGTGTCTGCTCAGTCTCTGCTTACTTTTAATTAAATGTGCGTGAAAGAGACTTTGTATGCGGGCCGCCGCCTCCAGGTCGTCTGTCGGTGACACCCCCGGGGGGGGCAGCGGGGCTTTACATCCCCGCCCGCATTAAAATGCCCCGTGCGGTATTATAAGAGGCGTTTCGGAATTCTAATAGAAAACTGCGATCATATTTCACCTGAGGCCGCGTTGAACACTGGAAATTATTTTAATGCGGGTAATAAAGAGGACCGTTATTTATGGCGCCGTTTGTCTTTTCTGCCGAGGCACAATTTCTAGATTTTTATTGCCATACTTTCATTCTGGAGGGAAGATCTGTGTTTTGTGTGACCAATGCTGTCGGAAAAGCGGGATTTTATTTATCGGCTGTATTAAGGCACGCATCGTTCCGTTAGCCGACAGGGATGTCCCATTACACCGTTTAATATAAAGGCTCTGGACCACCAAAATAAACTCTTCTGACTCTATTACATCTCACAATTTCTTTAATAATAAAATATACTCAACGACTTAATGAAAATTCTCGTTTTCTAACGTGTAAGTCAAAACCCTAGTACAAACATATTTCGATAACTACCGATAATTACACTTGCAATTTTCTTAATTTTTTTTTATACCATTAAAATTAAGTAAGCTCAATTTGTGCGCAGAAAATTATAAATGAGGTTTAGATGCTGACTAGCTCTAATTTCAGTTAACCCATTAACGGCCGAGCAATTATAGAGTTACTTCTAATAGTTGGTTTTAGGTAAAAATGTTGCACATATTTTTATGATTTCTATGAATTCACTGATTATAGAGGCTTCTACTTCGTTATACATTGTTGAACATAAATAAAACACTGTTTATCACTTTGTTTGTATAACAATTGGTATATTTGGTGACTATAGTTTCGATACTACACGTATCATTATCAAACCGTTTGATAATGATACGTGTAGTATCGAAACTATAGTCACCAAATAAACCAATTGTTATACAAACAAAGTGATAAACGGTGTTTTATTTATATTTCTATGAATGACTTATTGTATGACATACTTTGCATTTTTCTTTTAAATATACATAATGTATACGATGTAAATTTTAGGCATTCGTCAATTTTACATAAAAATGTGCAATATGAAGTTTAGAGCGAGTTTTTCCACTCCCAGACAAGCATGAAGTAAAATTTCGAGTTTAGAAAAGCCCCGCGTAGAAAATTGCCAACTGGTTTAACTCTAAGCTCGAGATCAAAGTGACAATAATACAGTAGGAACTGTCATCTTGAACTCGAGGTCAACTTTTTTGGTGCAACTAGGCCTAATGATAAAGACATACACACGTGTGATTAATTATAAATGATGCAAACGCTGTGTCATACCTATACAATAAACTCATGCTTGATGCAGTGTTTCCGTCAATAAAGTTTCATAGACTGTTCTTTTTAAGTAAACGTATTTTTTTCATTTGTTTAGATATGGGCAAAAATGACTATCAAGCGAAGAGAATACGATTTACGGCGATGGACAGTGGCAGCAGTGATGGCTGCAATGAGATTAGGGTGTTCCTGGTGATAATAGACACTGATGAAACGAAACAACTATACCAACCATCTGCAGGAGCGTCTGTTGTCGGAAAATTATTTATTTTTATTATGTATTATAACATATTTAACATTAAAGAAAATAGAGTTCAAAATTTGTTTTTTTTTTTAATTTAAATAAAATGAGAAGTTTGGTTATGTAAATCTAGATAAATTAGCAGTCTAGTTAAGTAAATTTAAATCCAATCAGGAGTTAGCTTTAGTGAAATTAAAAATTAAAAAATTATATCAGGAGTTGGGTTAGGTCAAATTAATAATTGAAAATTAAGGCGCCGTGTGAGAAGTTAGGTTAGGTAAAGTTGAAAACTCAGACGTCTTGTCCGGAATTAGGTTGGGTGAAATTGGATATTCAAACGCCGTTTTAGGAGTTGGGTTAGGTGTGAGGTTAGGTTAAATTGATATTCAAACGCCGTGTCAGGAGTTGGGTTAGGTGTGAGGTTAGGTGAAATTGGATATTCAAACGCCTTTGTGAGGAGTTGGATTATTTAATGTTTTAAATTCAGACGTCGTGTTAGATGTAAGGTTAGGTAAAATTAGAGTTGGGTTAGGTGTGAGGTTAGGTGAAATTGGAGTTGGGTTAGGTGTGAGGTTAGGTGAAATTGGAGTTGGATTAGGTGTGAGGTTAGGTGAAATTGATATTCAAACGCCGGTTCGGGAGTTGGGTTAGGTGTGAGGTTTGGTGAAATTGGATATTCAAACGCCGTGCCCGGAGTTGGGTTAGGTGTGAGGTTAGATGAAATTGGATATTCAAACGCCCTTGTCAGGAGTTGGACTAAGTAAAGTTTTAAATTCAGACGTCGTGTTAGATGTGAGGTTAGGTGAAATTAGAGTTGGGTTAGGTGTGAGGTTAGGTGTCATTGGATATTCAAATGCTTTGTCAGGAAATAGGTTAGGTGTGAGGTTATGTAAAATTGGATATTTATACGCGTGTCAGGAGTTGGGTTAGGTGTACGGTTAGGTGAAATTGGATATTCACTCCTGACACCTCGTTTGAATATCCAATTTCACCTAACCTCACACCTAACCCAACTCCTGACACGGCTTTTGAATATCCAATTTCACCTAACCTCACACCTAACCCAACTCCTGACACGGCTTTTGAATATCCAATTTCACCTAACCTCACACCTAACCCAACTCCTGACGCGGCGTTTGATTATCTAATTTCACCTAACCTCACACCTAACCCAACTGCTAACCCACACAAAAAAAGGCTAAAATATTGTGAAGTTAGAAATGCACTGTCATTTTTTTAAGAGGAATAATGGAAATATTTAAATAACAAAATATTTACAGTTATCTTTATACCTTTTAAAGTCTCGTGAAATAATATAATATATTAAATTAACTTATTTATGAATTTAATAATTTAATTAACAAAATCATGATATTGTTGCGTGTATGCATCAATGGCGCTTAATGGGTTAATATACTTGACAAGTGTGTCTTATATATTAATTTAACTCTTGTTGGTTATCGTTATTGACAATTTCATGATTTTGCCGATTTAGAATTTGAGCTAACTTGATTCTAATTTGATTTCCATTAAATACATTTGAAAGGGGGAGTACTGTATTAATGAACTTTTGTAAGTAATGCTTAGATGCTGACATGCTCTAATTTCAATTAATATTCCTTGGTAAGGGTATAATTTCCTAAATGTCCCCTGCGCTTGCGTTGAGTCATTTGATTGTGTTTATTGAGAAGCCACTTAGGGACCCCGTTATAAACGTTTTACTGCCGCTATTTGGAATCCGTAGGTTTTGGGGAAGGCTCGGGGAAGGAGTGCCAAGCTGAGGCGTAAGCTGCCTTGCCCTAAAGTAATCCTGGATGGCTGGCCAAGCTGTTGGTGAATGTAAATTTAGCATGTGAGAGGGAAGCGTGAAGTTGCTACGCTGAAGCACTAACCACCACCATTGCACTACTCTGCTTTGCACGCTAGTAATATATATTTAATTGATGAGGCGGATACATGATGAAACTCCATAATACTATTTGAAATAAAACAACACAGTTGGGAGGGTTTAACTTTTAATGTTGAACACTGCAACATGTTTCACCACACAGACTATTTCATCTGCCTGATGAAGCCACTGTATGGTGAAACATGTTGCAGTGTTCAACATTAAAAGTGAAACCCTCCCAACTGTGTTGTTTTATTTCAAATCGCTAGTAATATAACACTGCTTGCATGCTGTACTCAACCCCTGCTTGAGCAATAGTTCATTAACCACATTTACAATAGCGGACAGGAGGCGACCATCATTACAAATTGGTGAGACCCACCCTCTTTCGAACTCAGAGAGAGCCAATACATGACCAGACGATCCGTTGCTTTAATCAATCATTAGTTCATTTGAGTAAATAATGGCTATATCTCTCACTGTATATTATCCTGCACTTACCCTCTAGTATACATTCATTTATATTTGTGTAATCTTGATCCGGTCAACTTTCAGTCAATTTTGTTAAATGTTACACTATCGGGCAATATATATTATCTTTTGTAAGGTTGAGTTTTTTTTTGTGTCGCCTGAATTTAACAGTTCTTTTCCCTTCCTGTCACTCCAGTGGCTGGCGCCCAGGTTGATGCTGAATTAAAAATAAATTAGAATAGCGAACCTTCACCCAACACCGCTGAATTGACCCTAGCCGTTGTCATAGTGAGGGAAGACACCTCACCCTGATTCCCAACTAGCTCAGGTTGGGTTGAATTTAGAGAGCGGAGCAACTTACCTTTGAAACACGAGGAAGAGTGTAAAAGCATTTATTGATGATTAAAAAACAATTAATAAATTGAAAAAAAAAATTATGAAAGAGGCACGACAACAGATCCAGGTGTGGTGTGGCTAGGCAGCGTCTTAGCGGGCATTCGAAAGTGGCTCCGGCTGATAGCGAAAGCTGGTGGCGGTGATGTGCGACCACGGCTTGTGGCGACGTCTGAAGGTGTCGGTGTGTTGATGTTGGGGATGGGGATGGCACACATCCGTGTGATCGTCAAGTTTGCAGGATCGGCGGCGGCAACGAGTAACTGAGGTGGAGTTTGAGGCGGCGTCAATGTGGTTGCTCCTGCTGTGGCGGTGATCGGCGGCGGCGACGAGTGACTGCACTGGCAGTTTGAGGCGGCGGCGATTATGGTTGCACTGGGAGGCGGTACTTGACGACGGCAACGAGGGACTCCACTGGCAGTTTGGTTGCTCTGAAGGCGGAGTCGATGGTGATGTCGGTGGCTGGTTGGACGGCAGGAACGACGGCGTCAGCGTCGGACAGAATTTTCTGGCGTCAGGTGAATAAGTGTAATTGTTTAAGTCAACGACTATTCTTTTAAACAATTACTGTTTGAGTCACTAGCTGTCCCCATGCACAGCGTGGAGAGTAGACTGCTTTACTGGATGCCGTCCCCCGGTATTTATGCCACAAAAATTCGTGTGGAGTGGGGATGTTTTCGAGGACTACGTGCCGTTGGCGAAGAATTCGCCGAAAAATAATTATTGTGAACAAGATAAATATTTCTAGCAAACTCTTTAACCCAAACAACCCTTTAAGCTGCAATTTAAAAGAAATGGGCTAAACCATAATCCCTCTTCTTTCAAATTGCAACTGTGGCCTTTGTCCTCTCCCTGGGGCGTGTTAATCGGCTTGGGCCGTAATTGCCGTACGTGATCCTCCAAAGGGCGTTCATAATCCAACCGTTAAGCAGGTAGAGGTGCTGGGCCCAACAATAATCCGCAACCAATCGCAGGTAGTGAAGTACTGGCCAAAACTCATTTTATTAGAAGAAAAATTCAAACTGAAAATTTGAATTTGTTGCCGACGATTAAAAATTAATCGTCGGTAACACCGTTAGCAAATATTGTAAACCTCGTAGGTTAGGTTATATTACATTGCCAAGGAACTGATCCTGGCTCGTTAAAATTTTCTGAGTAGCTATCTCTGGTAGCGACAGCACTGATACAGTAATGATGTGCATTTCTGTTAACATTTAGTGGGTGCACTGCAAAACCCTCGTTTCTCCAAGAGCCAAGTACTGTTTCTCCATTTTCTTCAAGTTCTACGTCCACAGATGCTTTTAGCATGTAGTTCTTGGAACGCACTAACAAGAAGCCAGTACGATTTTTCGAACTTCTTCGGGGGATAGGTGAATGGCATTCTAAAAGATCCTGAATCTGGAAGCAAGAATTTTCAATTACCCACTCACGATAAACTATTGCCACCAACACAATGGCAAGGAAATATAAACACTTTTAGTAAATTTCACACTTGGTTAAGATTTCACTGTTTATTGATTGATACTGCAACAATTGTTTTGCCACACACTGGCTTCATCAGGCAGAAGAATCATTATTCATCTTCCTGATGAAGCCACTGTGTGGTGAAACAATTGTTGCAGTGTCAATCAATAAACATTAACCAAGTGTGTTATTTACTAAAAGTGTTGATATGGAATATCACCAAGTAACAGCCTCAACTATTAAATTAAGGAAATATAAATCCAACACATAACTCAATTTCGCATTTTTTGTAATATGCTATGTTAAAACTTAAACGACGATTTGCGCTTAAAAAAAAGTGTGTGATAAATTAAGTGAAAGCACGCTAATTACTTATCACAAAAAAAAAACTTCGAAAAACAACTAAACTCTCCATTAAGCACTGTTATTCTTCCAGCCTCCATTATTTATAGCAAACTGCATGCATTCAAGTGGTTACTCGTTAATTATCCAGTAATTTTTTTTTCAGGGGCTGTTTTCTCGGAAGGGTGGACCCGCATATATCATAAACTTTCCCGGAGAAGAAACTCGAGAGCGCCGGATCTCTTTCTCCGATGTGTATTGTTGCCTCTCGCGCGCCCATTATTTCCCCCAGCGCGCGTTCTCTGTGAGAAAGGCTTAAGTCTTGCTTTTTTGTTTTCGTAAAAAGAGTGAAATGAGAATTTTATCACTGACGGCATTAATCATAATTAATAATTGATAAAAAAAAGAGGAGGCGCGCTGTAACGCGAGAGAGCGCGGAATTAAGATGGATGATAATAATCTGTAAGAGTGGTAAATTATAGATGATCCGAAGTTTGTAAACTCCGCCCTGTTTGCTTTATTGGGATAAAAACGGTTCTGTAGGTTTTGTAATGGGGTTACCCGGACGGTGGCATTTGCTACCACTACAATTTGTTAAACATACTGGGATTTTTTCTTTTAAATATACATACCAGGTCTGTAAATATGAAACCGGAGTTTTTTACACATTAATTGGATGAAAATTGTACAAAATATTTTATATAAAGTAGCGACATTTTTTGACGTGGCATCCACAAATCGGCAGAGAGATGCGAAAAATGTGTAGCTAGCTATGCGAAGTATTCGTATTCGCATCGCTAGCTACACATTTTTCGCATCTCTCTGCCGATTTGCGGATGCCACGCCAAAATAATTGTTGATCGTTTAAGACAAACCAATTATTGAGCCATTTTTGTAATAATAATAATAATAATAGTTTATTGATGCAAGTACATACAAGTAATGTTTACATAAGTCAAATAAAGAAAAGAATATAATGTAATGTGACATACTAAAAGTAGTGGTAGCAGGAGATGTGTTAAACATATTAAAATTAATGGTAATTAGTTAAGTTATTCCTTTATTCCTTTTACTTCACTTTTTATTTTAATTCTATATGTACATTTCGGGTACAATGTACTCTTTATCAATAGAAAAAACTAATTAATTAGTTTTTTCTATTGATAAAGAGTACATTGTACCCGAAATGTACATATAGAATTAAAATAATAAAGTGAAGTAAAAGGAATAAAGGAATAACTTAACTAATTACCATTAAACTAACCTTCACGTAACTCAAACAAGAATATCTTAGATATTAAAATTAGTTTAAAAATATATAAATATGAATTTAGAGTCAAAAATTAAGATAAAAGTAGATAAAATATGATAAAAGGTCAGGTATATAAAAAATAAATTTAATAGAGACTATAAATATAAATATATAAATAAATAAATAGTACAAAAAAAATAAATTAAAAAGAGAAAATAATATCACAGACTATACTATATCACAGTTACATCACTTACGCTCGAAGAAACTCTTCCCATGTAAAATATGGTGTTGAGCTCAAATTGTCTTTCAGATAACTTTTAAATTTTTTCAGTGGCAGGCATTTGACAATAGCAGGTAATTTATTGTAAAACTTAAGTCCCCAGTATCTAGGTCCATCCCTTGATTTACTTAGCCGTGTATACTGAATATATATATCATTTCTTTGGCGAGTATCATATGTATGTATAGAGGCGGCACACTGATATGACTCGATGTTTTTCTTAATGTGAACAAGGCATTTATATATATATATATATATATATATATATATATAAGCAGGGTAACGTCATAATTTTTAGTTTTACAAAGTATGGCCTGCATTCTTCGCGATATTGCGCACCGGCTACAATTCTGATTGCACGTCTTTACAATCCGAATATTCTCTCTTTGATGGCAGAGTGACCCCAGGCAAGGATGCAGTATGATATAACTGAGTGGCATGTACCGAAGTAGGCAGTTTTTAAAGCTGCAGGTGAAAGTGAATTAGACAAATTGCGCAAAAGAAAATATTTGAGCAGAGTCTGTTTGCTAACTTATTACCATGTACACTCTAAGTCAAAGAAGAATCTAGTTCAACACCCAGAAATTTTGCGGAAGTTTCAAAGTTATGTTCACACGGTTTTAATGTGAAGATTAAATCAATGGATTTATTCTCGTTTATGGCAAGTCTGTTACTATTAAACCAGTCGAACGAAGTACGTTTTGCATTAAGAAGTGAAGCGCTGCTCAGCAAATGCGTGTCCCATCGATGCAAGTAAGCAGTCATCGGATAGAGTTAAGTCTGGTATGCAAGCCGCATGCGGAAGTATTTCATCGTCAGTCACAATTCGATGAGGGAATGATTTTCTTTTGTACATAGTGAGCAGTATCTCGTAGATGGGTTTCTTGGTTCTCCTGCCGTCGTTTATGTGGAACCCATCTTCCTACCTTTTGGATCTTACGGCTTTCAAACGTATGGAGACGGCTTTTCGTGTCACATTTAACTGATGCGAAAGTTGTTGGTGCGTTTGAGCGTCATCCTCGTCCAAAAATGCTTGCAATGCGCGTCTTCAAACTTTCTCGATGGTCTTCCACGTTCTTGGTTTCTCACGTAAAAATCGCAACTTTTGGTATTTTAAGTCACTCAAAGCACTGTGATTTACCAAAAGCATGCTCATCGTAAGCTTCGATGCGATTTTGTAGCAGTTTTCCTTGAGTAGTAACAGAAAACCAATGCTTTCCACGAATCATCATTTTTGGGCTTAAAAACAGTCTTCTTCGACGCTATGAAAACATATGTAGTTGTATTAAACTTGTAGTCTTTTGAGTGAAAAGTCTTTGACAAATGTAAACACAAGAATAAGGGACGATTAACTTGACTTAACAGTCACTATATTGACAACGTGAGCCATTTATAAGCAAATTCCGGTTTCATACTTACAGACCTGGTATATGTATGCATGAGCTGTGCATGAGCTGATAATCGCTTGGTTTTTTGAATCACATCATCACGTCAATGTTTAGTACACGTGGCGCATGAAGTAAAATTTCGAGTTTAGAAAAGCCTGAAAATTTGGTTTGGTCGCGTAGCGCTACGCGCTACGCGACCAAACCAAATTTTCAGGCTTTTCTAAACTCGAAATTTTACTTCATGCTTAATCTGGGAGTGGAAACACTCGTTTGAAAGTTCAATTTGAAATATTTGTGAAAACAACGAATATCTGAAGATTTACAGCGTATACAGTATATTGAGTTATGTATACTTAAAAGAAAAACTCTCTGTATATCTGAGATAGTAATAAATGATATGCAGTGTACAAAACATTATTATGAGCACTATAAAAATTCCATAGCTAAATGGGTTATAGTATTTAATATTATTGGCATTGTTAAAACGGTTTTTACTGGCGGACAGAAGGATATGACTGGCGAGTCGCTAGACGAGCCAATCACCTTCTGGAGCCAGTAAAACCCGTTAACTTGCGTATATTGTTATATATTTTATTTGTCAATCATTTGTAATTAATTAAAATACAATTATTTGGTAAATTTAATCAAATTGGAATTACAAAAAAATATGTAGTAAGTTATGAAACATTTCCGTGGATACTTATGTTGTTTATTTGATTAAACTTCCATCGAACATTGTATGGTTCCCATAATCCTGTGGCACGTATAATGCGGTATTGTAATGTCCTTATGTTGTATCCCAACTTTTACATTTTTAGTAATTCTTACAGTGTATTCAAACGCCATTTACAGTTTATTAATCTGGATATTGTTAATTAGTGTATTTTTGTTTGTTGTATTATATTTCTCACTCTATTTATATGTTTTTCAAAGTAATATTATGTTTATCTTATATCACTATTTTTAATTGTGTATTGATGTATAAAGGAGATTTCCGTTGATAAATAAAATAAAATAAAATAAATTAATTATTATTTTAAGAATAATAGTATTTATTGTATTTTTCTTTAATAAATTCAATTCACGAAAAACTATAAATTACTATTCCTGTACTAACTTGTTAAATTTTAACAAGTTAGTATACTGACTTGTTAAAATTTTACAAGTCAGTAGCTTGAAAACGTAACCTTACTTGTTTAATACTGTCTATTGATAAATTGACGTTTACAAATGAGAGGAGACAAATAAAAGAGTTTACATGTTTTTAAAAAATATATCAAACATTCTTTTATGTAAAGTTATTTAAATTAAAAACACTTGGTATTGTTTCACAAGTTAAAACTTTATTCCCACTAGTTTCGGTTTGTTAGACCATTTTTAAAGGAATAATTTTCATAGGAATCATATTTGTTAGACCATTTTCAAAGGAATCACATTCCTTTGAAAATGGTCTAACAAACAGAAACTAGTTGGAATAAAGTTTTAATTTGTGAAACAATACCAAGAGTTTTTAATTTAAATAACTTTTCATATTCTAATATGTTTCACCAAGTGCCAGATGAGAAATTAATTCAAGAAAGAAAAAACATTCTTTGTTTAAAAGCAGCCTGGTGCTTACATTATTTTGTACATATTCTTTGTAAAAGGGGTTTCCCGTGAGAGAATAAATAAATGAATAAATAAATTATTAATTTTAAAGAGGATTTATGTTTTCCACCAATTATCAAACATAAGTATAAATGAAATTGCCAATTCTTGGTTGCAGAATACTTCAAACATTAAAAGTGCGATTCTTTTCGCAATCTACAACAAGTTAGTCTTACAAAGACTACATCAAACACTCATTAGGGTATTAGCCCGGGAAGTAGTTGTTTCAATGAGTGTTTGATGTAGTCTTTGTAAGACTAACTTGTTGTAGATTGCGAAAAGAATCGCACTTTTAATGTTTGAATTATCAAACATCTATAATTCCTTGTTTATACCAAGACAGTAGCTTAACTTCTTAAATTTTCAACTACCCACTCATCTGACAATAAGGGTGACTACTAGGGGTGTTGAACATCCCATCAGAGCAGAGATACAGGAGGAAATCTAAGACCCAAGCGATTTTTTTTATTGAATTTTTGTGGATACACGTCGGCGCGAATGTCACTCTGGTGGAATCAACACCGCACACATTTCCACTGACAACGGGACTCAAGTCTTCCAATCTTCTGGGCTTGCGTTGTCGATGCGAAGAGATTGCTTTCCCCGCTGACAGTTTTCCGTGTGCGACGCGGAAACAATTCAACCTAAACCCGAAAGCAAGAAAAGAACAGCACCGGCGATATATGTTTTCCAATTGTCTTAAAGTTAATGGAAAATTCCTCGTGACATCATAAATTATAGTAATAAAAAGCGGTTGAATTCCTTTCTTCACTGTTTTAAACACAGCGAAGAAAGGAATTTAACCGCTTTTTATTATTATTATAACAATCTTCACATAACTTACGAATACATATATAATCATAAATTATTTTTAAACAAATAATCGGAATATTCCTCGGGTTATTAGCCTGAGAAGTAGTTGTTTGAATATGTTGTTTAAATTAGGTTTTGTAAGATGAATTAGTTGTAGATTAAGCACTACTAAATATTTTTCAACCATGTTTATGCAATATTTATCTTGTAACTGTTTAAGTCATATTGTTAGTATGATTAATTATCATGTACCACCTAGACTTGCACGTAGCCGCATGCTACTTCATAACGAATTTTGCAGGACGACTTGCAGTTTAAATTGCCCCATGACTCGATTAACGCGCACGGCTAATGACATTTGTAGCGGTATTGACTTTTTTAACTCATCTTTAGGTTTAATTAGGAGGAGTCTCGCGGATGGTGTGCACTAAATGTTATAACCCTATTGTGGTTTACGCAGATTAACATATGTGTCTTTGTGCATATTTGTGATTCATGTTTTGTGTCTTACATTTTAGTTATATGTTTTTGGCTCTACATTGTAAATGGCTTGTCCGTTAATTAAGAGTTATTATTATTATTATTATATTCCTGTGTATGTCCTGTAAATTTTCTGGCTATCATTGCTTTTTTAAAAGTGTTCAATTTAAAGTTTCGAACGAGTGTGTCCACTCCCAGAGTGAGCATGAAGTAAAATTTCGAGTTTAGAAAAGCCCCGTGAAAATTTGTCGAGGGTCGCGCAGCGACCCGAGACAAATTTTCTGGGCTTTTCTAAACTCGAAATTTTACTTCATGCGCCACGCGTATAAAACACTAAAATTGTGTGAAATTCATGTATATTTAACCTTCAATAAAATCAGTGTTTTATACGCGTGGCGCATGAAGTAAAATTTTGAGTTTAGATAAGCCCCGTGAAAATTTGTCGAGGTACATATAAAAATATAATAATAATTAAATTAGAATAATTCTGTAACAATAAAATTACTTTGTATAGACTTATGTACCTGTGGGCATAAATAAAGTTACTATTATTATTAAAGTTATTAATATTATTATTATTACTTATTAAATGTTGAAAACGTGTCCTGTGAATATAAAAACAAATTTTTAGTAAGAATAATTAATTTACAGTTGACAGCTTATGTTTTGTTTTTGTCTTGTAATTGGCAAATGTTTCCTGCTGGATTATTATTATTATTAAAACATTTTGTACAAGTAGTAATTTAAAAAGGGTCAGAGCGATAAATACAGTTTGCAGTTTGTATTCGGTTCGGTGTAAGGAGAAGGCCCCTTATCAACCGGGCGCAACATAAATTACCGCTTCAAAACTTTGCACATCAATAAAGTTAATGTTTATTTCGAGTGCGGAGGCAAAAACAATACGGACGAATTTCCGCATTTCCGTGTTTCCGCACTGCCCGCCGAACCGTGCGCGTCGTCAGGTGGCCGCGATTCGGCCGGCATTTGTCACCGCCAGAAACAAGTAAAACGATAAAGAAAACAAGTTTTGTAATAATGCAAATCCACGCGATTTATGTTTAATTGTAACTAAATAGAAGTGATTTTTCAAGTTTTGTTAAAATTATTAAAAGCGCCGAGGCTGCATGTGCTATAATTTTTCCAACATTCATTGCTTTTGAAAGGCGATTGATTTGATGTTTCTAGAGAGTGTATCCACTCCCAGATTAAGCATGAAGTAAAATTTCGAGTTTAGAAAAGCCTGAAAATTTGGTTTGGTCGCGTAGCGCGAAGCGCGGAGCGACCAAACCAAATTTTCAGGCTTTTCTAAACTCGAAATTTTACTTCATGCGCCACGCGTATACAACACTGATTTATTGTAGAGTTTAAAATATACTGCTAAAGCACTGTACTAAAGCAATATATCTTAAACTTGATGTTAAATCAATGTATTATACGCCTGGCGCATGAAGTAAAATTTCGAGTTTAGAAAAGCCTGAAAATTTGGTTTGGTCGCTCCGCGCTTCGCGCTACGCGAGCAAACCAAATTTTCAGGCTTTTCTAAACTCGAAATTTTACTTCATGCTTAATCTGGGAGTGGAAACACTCTTTAGTAACAACAAATTAATCGCGTTTTAAAATGCTACGAATGCTTTGAAAATTTACAACATATGCAGCCTCGGCGCTCTTAATATTTTTAACAAAACTTGAAAAATCTAATATTTAAAATTACGAAAAACTATTCGTAATTTTATATATTATGTTTAAAGTGTGCAACCTATAAGAAGCGTAAGCTTATTTTCTCAAATTCAAATAGTTTTGAATTTGATTTTAACTTGAAAAATCACTTTAAAATGAATGTTTCTAGAGAGTGTATCCACTCCCAGATTAAGCATGAAGTAAAATTTCGAGTTTAGAAAAGCCTGGAAATTTGGTTTGGTTGCGTAGCGCGAAGCGCGGAGCGACCAAACCAAATTTTCAGGCTTTTCTAAACTCGAAATTTTACTTCATGCGCCACGCGCATATAACACTGATTTATTGTAGAGTTTAAAATATACTGCTAAAGCACTGTACTAAAGCAATATATCTTAAACTTGATGTTAAATCAATGTATTATACGCCTGGCGCATGAAGTAAAATTTCAAGTTTAGAAAAGCCTGAAAATTTGGTTTGGTCGCTCCGCGCTTCGCGCTACGTGACCAAACCAAATTTTCAGGCTTTTCTAAACTCGAAATTTTACTTCATGCTTAATCTGGGAGTGGAAACACTCTTTAGTAACATCAAATTAATCGCCTTTTAAAATGCTACGAATGCTTTGAAAATTTACAACATATGCAGCCTCGGCGCTTTTAATATTTTTAGCAAAACTTGAAAAATCTAATATTTAAAATTACGGAAAATTATTCGTAATTTTATATATTATGTTTAAAGTGTGCCACCTATAAGAAGCGTAAGCTTATTTTCTCAAATTCAAATAGTTTTGAATTTGAATTTAACTTGAAAAATCACTTCTATTTAGTTACAATTAAACTTAACTCTGGCATTTAGGGCTTTTCCTAACTCAAAATTTTACTTTATGCTTAATCTGGAAGTATATACACTCGTTCTGAACTTTAAATTGATCGCTTATAAAAATCGACGAACATCTGAAAATGTGCAGCTTATATAATACGTATATTTAAAAGAAAAAAATCGCAGTATGCTACGAATTTTACCTAAAAATAACTTTTATAGTTAAGATTTAATTACACATTTCTAATATATATTAACTTAACCAGTATATTTGGAACTTTAATAGAAATTAGAGTTTTATATGCGTGGCGCATGAATTCAAATTTCGAGTTTAGAAAAACCTGAAAACTTGGCGCCGAGGCTGCATGTGTTATAATTTTTCCAACATTCATTGCTTTTGAAAGGCGATTGATTTGATGGTTCTAGAGAGTGTTTCTACTCCCAGATTAAGCATGAAGTAAAATTTCGAGTTTAGAAAAGCCTGGAAATTTGGTTTGGTTGCGTAGCGCGAAGCGCGGAGCGACCAAACCAAATTTTCAACATTGATTTATTGTAGAGTTTAAAATATACTGCTAAAGCACTGTACTAAAGCAATATATCTTAAACTTGATGTTAAATCAATGTATTATACGCCTGGCGCATGAAGTAAGATTTCGAGTTTAGAAAAGCCTGAAAATTTGGTTTGGTCGCTCCGCGCTTCGCGCTACGCGACCAAACCAAATTTTCAGGCTTTTCTAAACTCGAAATTTTACTTCATGCTTAGTCTGGGAGTGGAAAACACTCGTTAGAACTTTCAAATTTAACACTTAAAAAAACAACGAACGCCTAAACAATCACAGTATGAATCGCGATGAGTACACTTAAAAAAAAAAATCCCTGAAGATTATATTGTATAAAGCATTAGTTTATACGAGAATATAAAATTTGTTAACAGACTACTAATGAGAAAAGTTTTGCAAACAGATTAAGTATAAAATGTAGTTTAATTCAGTATTGCTGAAGATAAATTCGGAGAGCATTAGTCTCCACCTGATGCGCACACTACATACTAATAAACGAGCCAGTAATTCCGAAAGCGTTTATACCTCATAGCAACACGTTTAAAACCAGAATTAATGCTTCTTAGTTGAATTCTCAGCCATCCCGGTTGATTAGTGGCCGAGTCCGTTTTTCAGACACGAGTAGTGCAAAGATAATCCGGCGGCTGCCGTTATAAATTGTCGCCGGTGCAGGCGTCGGAGCCGGAGGAAGGACTATGCGAAACTTGGGCAATAAATCATGCGGTATAATGGGTGTGTAATTTAATTACAATTAGATACACAACTTGAGACGACTTTGAGAACTCGGGTTATGAATTGGAGTAACGAATTGTATCTAATTCGGAGTATATTCGCGACGGAATTAACAATGAACGAAAGAGGGGGAGGCTTTTAGTGTGGATGTGCGTGTGGTTCAGCCGCCCCCTAACCGCCGTCTAAACAAAACGACACGATTGCAGATAAATAACATTTGGGGGAGGGTAATAATGGGCACAAAATGACGACGAGCTTTAATTGATGTTGTGTACTAAAAGGGGTTGAATCTGTCCCCAAATTACTGATTCCAAATTGCTTTACATTCTAGAAATTTCATAATAAATTAAATGTTTTAAAATCGGCTTAGCGATAAAATAAAATTGTAAAGAAATAAATGCACAAATTATGAAATTCACTAAATTGACACAGAATTTAATAAATTTAAAGACTTTTCAAGGATATTTATAAATAAATTGATTGTGAGTTACGTGAAGATCTAATTTATTTGACGAATAAAGCACTAATAACCTTTCTTCACACTTTTATTTGAATTACCTAATGTACATTTCGGAAACAAAGTAACCATTATCAATGGATTAATACTGCAACTGAGTGTTAATCCATTGATAATGATCACTTTGCGTCCGAAATGTACATTTGGTAATTCAAATAAAAGTGGGAAGACAGGTTATAAGTGCTTTATTCGTCAAAGGATATTTATATTTATTTGAATTGTTAATTATTGTGTATTTAGGTTTTATGTTTACTTTGTTTCATTAATTACATGATGGATTCCTTTAATCTGGAGGTCGACGGACTTCCAGAACACCAGAGGGAGAGGCTGTCGTTTTTGCGTTCACCCCGGCCTTCTTGAAACTTGAAAAAATGGAACTTGAGGGAGTATGGTTCCAGCAGGATGGAGCGACGGCACACACAGCGAGAACTTCAATGGAACTTTTGAGGGAACACTTCCACAAGCGCCTAATCTCCTGGAGGGGTGGCGCACTGTGGCCGGCGCGCTCCTCCGATTTGGTTCCCTGTGACTTATTTTTATTGGGATATCTCAAATCCATTGTTTATAATGACAAACCACGGACCTTGCAACACCTGAAGGACAACATTCGCCAAGCCATCGCCAACATTCCCGTCTATATGTACATTTGGTAATTCAAATAAGAGTGTGTAGACAGGTTATAACTGCTTTCTTCGTCAAAGGATATTTTTATTTATTTGAATTGTATTTTATTGTGTATTTGTGTTTTATGTTTACTTTGTTTTATGTAATTAAATGGATTAAATGGATTCCTTGGGCAGGTGGTGGCAGAGCGGTAACGTCGCCGGGCTGTATCGCTCGGCGACCCACAAATTCGGGTTCGATTCCCGTGCACGGGGAGACATTATTTCAAAAATATTATCTCGTCGTGACCCTGGGTGTAGTATGAATGTGTGTGATTGTTCGAATGAATAATTAAATACTACAAATTGTAAATTGTAATAAATTAATTGATACAAAAATATATAGATTGATAATGGCTAATAGGCAAGTTCCCAAGGCCAGGCAAAAGCAAAAAAAAAAAATGGATTCCTTCAATCTGGAGGTCGACGGACTTTCAGAACACCAGAGGGAGAGGCTGTCGTTTTTGCATTCTCCCCGGCCTTCTTGAAACTTGAAAAAATGGAACTTGAGGGAGTATGGTTCCGGCAGGACGGAGCCACGGCACATACAGCGAGAACTTCAATGGAACTTTTGAGGGAACACTTCCACAAGCGCCAAATCTCCTTGAGGGGTGACGTACTGTGACCGGCTCGCTCCCCCGATTTGGTTCCCTGTGACTTATTTTTATGGGGATATCTCAAATCCATTGTTTACAATGACAAACCACGGACCTTGCAACACCCGAAGGACAACATTCGCCAAGCCATCGCCAACATTCCCGTCGATATTCTCGAAAGAGTGGAGCGAAACTTCAAAAAGCGGGTGGATCAGTGTATCGCTAATGAGGGCCGCCATTTCTCCGCTGTTATTTTTAAAACCACTTAATACAAAGATTCAGGATGTGTACAATACGATAAATAAAGAATTAAAAAATAATTAAATCCTTTCAAATCAGCAAGTTTCCCTGACGCACCTTGTAGTATGTATTATTTTATTGTGCCAATTAAAGTTAATTTTGTTTCTTCTCTACAAAAAATCTCTCATGGTTTGTTGAAGTTTGTGAAATATGTTATGCTTTAAAATATATTACACTTTTAAATAAGTTTGGCTTTTAAAAACACACTGCAGTTGGAATTAAAAAAAAGCAACACAAATATATTGATACAAGAATTTAGAATTTTACAAGATTGCCAGGCTAGTAGTTTTATTCAAGGAACACATTTAACGGCCAAGTCCTTAGCATTCCGCCACTTTACGACCGTTTGTGATAAATTGTAAAGCGCCTAAAACGAATTGAAATTTACAAATTAACGACCAGCCGTTGAACTAACATTAATAAACTGACAGATGGAAATCGAGGTCGTAAAGTCTTTGCTACCCCTCGCTATCACAAATTAATATCTTTATTTGCTACATTAAAATCGACACTGAAATATTTGCAATTTAAAATATTTATAGCGGATTTTATCCGAAGAAAGTTTTAACGAGAATTGTTACAACTGTATTTATTGTAATAATGAATTTTGCGAAATAAAGTTTGGCGAAATAGTTTACTTATCGTACTCAGAATAAATTGTAAAAAAGAAGTATTGAATTTTACTAATTATTTCAATAAATTATTGTAGTAATTTTAGTTACGTAAGGATTTTAGGCCAACTAAATATTTCAATGAAAATTTGAAAGTCTCAAAAAGAAAAAAAATATTCTAAATTTCTAAACTCGAAATTTCCCCTCGACAAATTTTCACGGGGTTTTTCTAAACTCGTAATTTTACTTCATGCTTAGCCTGGGAGTGGAAACACTCGTTTAAAGCTTCAAATTGAAAGCTTTTAAAAATTAATGAATGTCAGAAAATTAACAGTTAAAATAATTAAGAAAAAGTAATGTGATTTTATAAAAATAATGACATACCATGGAATTAATACAACAATTGCGAATATTCCCTGTTTTTTTTTTAAGTACAATATAAAGCTTTAAACAAGTGTTTTCCACTTTCAGGCTAAGCATAAAGTAAAATTTCGAGTTTAGAAAAGCCCCATGACAAATTTTCTGGGCTTTTCTAAACTCGAAATTTTACTTCATGCGCCACGCGTATAAAACACAGATTTTAAATGAAGTTCGAAAATGCATAAATTTGACAATATTATAGTGTTTTATACGCGTGGCGCATGAAGTAGAATTTCGAGTTTAGAAAAGCCCCGTGAAAATTTGTCGAGGGTCGCTGCGCGACCCTCGACAAATTTCCACGGGGATTTTCTAAACTCGAAATTTTACTTCATGCTTTGTCTGGGAGTGGAAAACGCTTGTTGAAAGCTTACAATTACCCAGAAAATCACGGGGCTTTTCTAAACTCGAAAGTTCACTTCATGCTTAGCCTAGGAGTGGAAAGCACTCGTTTAAGGAATTAAATTAAACTCTTGGAAAAAAAATAACAAATATAAAAGGGTATAGAGAAATTTAGTTCAATTTTAAGCTTTAAACAAGTGTTGTCCACTCCCAGATTAAGCATGAAGTAAAATTTCGAGTTTAGAAAAGCCCCGCGTAGAAATTTTCGCGGTGCTTTTCTAAACTCGAAATTTTACTTCATGCGCCACGCGTATTAAACACTGATTTTAGGTGAGGTTTAAATATACAAAAATTTCACAAGGTTTTAGTGTTTTATACGCGTGGCGCAAGAGGTAAAATTTCGAGTTTAGAGAAACCCAGAAAATTCTTCCTACCATCATCAAGGGCTTTAGTAATTTTTTTTAGATTTTTTAGAGAAAAACAAATTTTAACAAAAATTTGAAAATGGAATATAATCAATTTTTAGCGAAAAGCGAAAATCGCTAAATAACTTCATATTACATCAAAATATAGCTAAAGAATAGTAGCATAATCTGTAAGAACCTGAGTTACATCCAAAAATCAGTTTTTAGTCAGCCCGCTCGCAAAGTGGATATTTGCAAGTGGGCGAAAATTTTGCTTGACCTTAGCGATTTTTTTTCTGGCAGTCACAGATGACCTAGGAAAATAATCTATACTAAAAATGTAGCTGCATTCTTTAAGAATTTAATGCTGAAAATTTGTTCCTTCTATCTTTTCTGTGAACTTTGTTATCTTGGTCCGACTGCAGATGCGTCTGGCAGTCACAGATGACCTAGGATAATAGTCTATACCAAAAATGTAGCTGCATTCTTTGAGAATTTATTGTTAAAAATGCCTTCCTTCTATCTTTACTGTGAACTTTGTAATCTTGGTCCAACGCAGATGCGTCTGAAAAAGCCAATCGGCTGGCCTTCCTTAAACCGTTCCTATAAGGCCCTATGTTAATTTCGTGGGACGACCCAAGTGGCCCGAAATGGTTAAAAATTATTATTTTTTAGTAAACTGAATAGTCCACATTTTTTCTACTATCATCAAGGGCCTTTGTGAATTTTTTCAGTTTTTTTTTGAGAAAAGCAAATTCGCACAAAAATTTGAAAATGTCGTAAGGGCATGGAAAATAGTCAAATTTTGGTGAAAATGCGAAAATCGCGAAATGACTCGATATTATACCAAAATGTACCTAAAGAATGGAAGCATAATCTGTGATAATCTGAACCACATCGAGAAATTACTTTTTGGTCAGCCCGCTCGCAAAGTGGACCTTCGCAAAGTGGGAAAAAATTTTGTTCGACTTTGCAATTTTTTTCTGGCAGTCACAGATGATCTAGGAAGATGATCTATAATGATAATGTAGCTGCATTTTTTGAAAATCTAATGCTGAAAACTCCGTCTTTCTATCTTTTCTGTGAACTTTGTAATCTTGGTCTAACCGCAGATGCATCTGAAAAGGCCAATCGGCGGGCCTTGCTTAAACCGTTCCCATAAGGCCCCATATTAAATTCGCAGGGCGACCCAAGTGGCCCCAAATGGTAGAAAATGATTATTTTTCAGGAAACTAAAAAGTCCACGTTCTTCCTACTATCATCAAGAGCCTTCGTGAATTTTTTCAGATTTTCTGGAGAAAAACAAATTTTCACAAATATTTTAAAATGTATGGAAAATAGTTAAATTTTGGTGAAAATGCAAAAATCGCGAAACGACTTCATATTATACTTAAATGTAGCTAAAGAATAGGAGCATAATCTGTGAGAACCTAAGCTAACTTAAAAAAATTGATTTAGATTAGCTCGCTCGCAAATTAGACTTTCGCAAAGTGGGCAAACATTTTGCTTAACTTTGCGATTTTTTTCTGGCAGTCACAGACAATCTAGAAGAATGATCTATAACGAAAATGTAGATGCATTCTTTGAGAATCCAATGCTGAAAATTCTGTTCTTCTATCTTTTCTGTGGACTTTATAATCTTTATCCAACCGCATATGCGTCCGAAATGGCCAATCGGCGGGGCTTCCTTAAACCGTTCCCATAAGGCCCTATGTTAATTTCACGGGGCGACCCAAGTGGCCCGAAATGGTTGAAAATGATTATTTTTCGGGAAACTAAATAGTCCAAGTTCTTCCTACCACCATCAAGATCCTTCGTGAATTTTTTCAGATTTTCTGGAGAAAAACAAATTTTCACAAATATTTTAAAATGTATGGAAAATAGTTAAATTTTGGTGAAAATGCAAAAATCGCGAAACGACATTATATTATACTAAAATGTAGCGAAAGAATGGGAGCACAATCTGTGAGAACTTGGGCTAAGTTAAACTATTTGATTTAGGTTAGCTCGCTCGCAAATTAGACCTTCGCAAAGTGGGCAAAAATTTTGCTTAACTTTGCGATTTTTTTCTGGCAGTCACAGACAATTTAGGAGGATGATTTATTATGAAAATATAGCTGCATTCTTTAAGATCCCAATGCTGAAAATTCTGTTTTTCTATCTTTTCTGTGGACTTTGTAATCTTTATCCAACCGCATATGCGTCCGAAAAGGCCAATTTGCGGGGCTTCCTTAAACCATTCCCATAAGGCCCTATGTTAATTTCACGTGGCGACCTAAGTGGCCCGAAATGGTTGAAATTGATTATTTTTCTAATACCTAAATAGTTCAAGTTCTTCCTACCACCATCAAGAGACTTCGTGAATTTTTTCAGATTTTCTGGAGAAAAACAAATTTTCACAAAAATTTTAAAATGTATGGAAAATAGTAAAATTTTGGTGAAAATGCAAAAATTGCAAAACGACTTCATATTATACTAAAATGCAGCTAAAGAATGGGAGCATAATCTGTGAAAACTTGAGCTAAGTTAAACTATTTGATTTAGGTTAGCTCGCTCGCAAATTAGACCTTCGCAAGGTGGGCAAAAATTTTGCTTAACTTTGCGATTTTCTTTCTGGCAGTCACAGACAATTTAGGAGGATGATTTGTAATGAAAATATAGCTGCATTCTTTAAGAATCCAATGCTGAAAATTCTGTTCTTCTATCTTTTCTGTGGACTTTGTAATCTTTATCCAACTGCATATGCGCCCCATGTTAATTTCGCGGGGCAACCCAAGTGGCCCGAAATGGTTGAAAATAATAATTTTTTTGGAAACTAAGTAGTCCAGGTTCTTTCTACTATCATCAGGGGTCTTCATGATTTTTTTCTGAATTTTTGGAGAAAAACAGATTTTCACAAAAATTTGAAAATGTCGTAAGGGGTATACAGCATAAAATTGAGAAATAAACTCAGGCCACTTTTAAAATAAACGGCTTATATCAGGTGTTTAAATACTGTATAGTTGAGGCTGTTAGTTGTTAAAACTCCATAATATTACTTTAATAAAACACTTAATTTGTTTACGTTTTAAAATTATATTTATTGTACCTCAACAATTGTGGCTTCATCAGGTAGATGAAGGTGTTTAGTTAGTTAGAAACCCGATCGGGTTGGCTATGAAATTTTCAAAACATTGTTTGCTCAGCATTTCAGAAAAATAGTAAAAAAATATAATTGTAATAAAGAAGAATATTTATAAATGTTGAATGGGGGGAAAATTGTATTACAAATTAAAATATAAAGTGCTCAAGGCTTGAAAGGGTTAAATCAATTAATGTTACCCACACAATTAATTACCCCCAATTGCTTATTGCGCGATTTTTGTTCGTTGGGGTGGGAATAATGCGGATTGTAACGTAGGCCGGAGGGTTGGGGCGGAGGGGAGGGGAGTTTGGAAAACGTAGAGATGTTGCTCGTGCGGTTTCAGGGAGAGCACATAATAAACAACTAACATCAACAAAAGCCACAAGCATCGCTTCCGCTCGGTTAAACATCGAGTCGGCGTTACAGGTCGTTGCTTCGATTTTGCGTTAAGGCCAAATTGGTCTAATGGGGCTCGTAATTCCTAAATGACCTACGGGACATGCACCGCGATTTATGCGATTCGCGCCGCGTCCCTCCCCTTTTCATATCTGCGGCATCCCACTTTATTCTCCCTTCCCTTGCACTTTTTATTACTTTTACTTTAAATAGTCTTCTCTTTAAAATGTCATAACAGTTACATGCAAATTGTAATAGTATCATCCCACTTTATTCTCCCTTTCCTTGCTCATTTTATAACTTTTATTTCAAATATTCTTCTTTTTAAGATCTCATAACAGTTACATGCAAATTGTAATAGTGTCATCCCATATTATTCTGTTTGTAGTGATGCTGTTTTGGTCCAGTTTGGCGCTGGGATATGCCCCCAAGGTCTGTAAACGAGCCAGGGTTGTTTTCATACCGAAGCCCGGTAGAGCAGACTATACTGCTCCTAAGGCATGCATACCAATTACACTCTCCTTGTTTTTCCTTAAAACACAGGAAAGGATTTGTGAATGGCACATAAGAACATCAGCTCTAGTCAGACAGCCGCTGATGGCGACACAACATGCATACACACGGGGGAGGTCCACTGATTCAGCCTTTCATAGTGTAGTGAGCAGAATCGAGAGAACATTGGATGTTAAAGAATCCACCCTAGGTGTTTTTGTTGACATAGAAGGTGCGTTTGATAAAACGACCATACCGAAGATAGGAAACGCGCTAAGCATGCGCGGAGTACCATCTAAAATGTGTGAATGGATTGGCAATGCACTGGCCAATCGTATAGTCACAGTGGAACAGGGAAGGGAACGTATAACCTGTAAAATTGACAGAGGCTGTCCTCAGGGAGGTGTTTTATCACCACTATTATGGAACATGGTTCTGGACAGCTTACTAGACGAATTTCAGCAACTAGGCTTGTTTGTGACAGCCTATGCTGATGATCTGGCCATATTAGTATGTGGTAAGTTTGAAGACGCCCTATGCGACCAGATGCAAGGAGCCCTAAACATAGTTTCTAGGTGGTGCAATAATTACTGCCTATCGGTAAACCCTGCCAAAATGGAGATGGTCCTGTTCACCAAGAAAAGGAAGGTGTCGAAAAAAGCACCCAAATTATTGAATACGATGTTACAGTACAGCGACGAGGTGAAATACCTGGGCATCACTCTCGACAGAAAACTGAGCTGGAAAGCGCACATCGACATCAAAACAGACAAAGCTATAAGGGCCTTCTGGCAATGTCGTCGGGCAGTCGGGCAGTGGGGAAAACTCTGTGGTTGTACACAGTTGTCATAAGGCCCATGCTGACTTACGGAGCTTCATTTTGGTGGCCCAGAACCAAACAGAGGACCACGAGGAAGCAAATCTCGGGGAAAACTCTGTGGTTGTACACAGTTGTCATAAGGCCCATGCTGACTTACGGAGCTTCAGTTTGGTGGCCTAGAACCAAACAGAGGACCACGAGGAAGCAAATCTCGCAAGTTATCATAAGGCCCATGCTGACTTACGGAGCTTCAGTTTGGTGGCCCAGAACCAAACAGAGGACCACGAGGAAGCAAATCTCGCAAGTTGTCATAAGGCCCATGCTGACTTACGGAGCTTCAGTTTGGTGGCCCAGAACCAAACAGAGGACCACGAGGAAGCAAATCTCGCAAGTTGTCATAAGGCCCATGCTGACTTACGGAGCTTCAGTTTGGTGGCCCAGAACCAGAGGACCACGAGGAAGCAAAGCTGCACTTGCGAGATTTGCTTCCTCGTGGTCCTCTGTTTGGTGACAGTGTGACAGTCTGCCTTAGTGTAACAGGCGCCATGCACACTACTCCGACGATGCCTTCCACCACTTGATATCCACGTGGAGAAGGAGGCCATGGCGACTATACTTCGCCTTCAGTGCAGTGGGATTTGGAACAGTAACAGCTGTGGGAAAGTTAGAGGACACCTCTGGAGCAATGTCTGTAGAGATATACTTCTTTTAGAGGCCGTTAATGACTGCTGTGTACCAACACTAATACGGAACACACTCTACAACGTTACTATTCAACCCACTAAGCGGATGAAATAGTCTGCTATAAGGATCTACACAGATGGATCTAAAAGGAGAGAAGGATCAGGCCCTGGAGTTTTCTCTAAAACCCTAAAAATCCAAGCAAAGGTTCCGATGGGAATTCATGGAACCACCACGCAACTGGAGCTGATGGGAATAACACTTGCGGCTGAGTACATCATAAACCGCAAGGTGACAAATGTAGCCATACTAATCTTAAGGGATAGCAGGCAAGCGACTCTGTCTCTGCAGAAAGCCTATGCTTCGTCAGAGACCGAAATAGAGTGCCACGGGAAACTCAGACAGGCAGCAATGCACAACAACATTGAAGTCTGCTGGGTGAAAGGGCATGATACAGACACAGGTAACGGGAGAGCTGACACGCTCGCAAGAGCTGCGGCTGGGATGAATCTACTCTCACCGGAGCCGCTAGTGCGGTTAGCTCCTCTCTCCCTGTGTAACATGTTACAAACCAATGCCCTGGAGAAATTCAGGATGCGTTGGGATGATATCGAGGGCTGCAAGCTCTCTAAGGAAACACTTGTGTATCCCAATGAGAGATCAGCGAAACGGTACCTGCAGCTGGCTAGAGGGAATCTCAGGCGCTTAACTGCCATCCTTACTGGTCACTGTGGACTAAACGGGCACCTCTATAGGATGAGGATAGTTGCCTCCCCATCTTGTAGAGGTTGCACCATGGAAGACGAGACTGCATGGCATTTTCTTTGTGAATGCCCGGCATTAACGTCAATCAGGGAGTCCATTTTGAGTGATAGATGGCCTACAATGGCCTACATAAGAGATCTACCCACCTCAGCTATGCTAGAATACCTAAACAAGGTGGGCTGGCTAAACTAAGGATGGGTGATCTACGGGTAGTGGCACAATGGGCCTAATGAGGCCCAAGTGCAGTGCAGAACTGCACACTCCCCTTTGCACCAGAACCAGAACCCACTTTATTCTCCCTCCCCTTGCACATTTCATGACTTTTACTTCGAAATTTCTTATTTTTAAAATGTCATAACAATTATATGCAAATTTTAATAGTGTCAGGTTGTTTTTACAAGTAGATTCGATTTACACTGACTTCACTGATTCATTTGACCGTTTAATAGATAAACTGCAATGTATGGCAAGGATGTAGCCAGAAAAAAAAAATCGGAGAGGGTTATAAAAATTAACCAGCTTGAAAATTTCGGGAGGGTTTGAACCACTATATCCCCCCCCCCTGGTTACGGCCGCAATGTAGGGTTTTCTACATTTCTGGGTAAAAATTTATTTTGAATAAAATTTACTGAAATTGACATTCGCGTATATTTGTATAAAACGATGAATATTTAGGTGTCAGCATATTGCTGCGGAAATATAATTTGATAGAGTTAACGGCATAATTAAACCGAAATTAAAATGCGATGTTGTTTAAATCCGCATCGGAACTTCCAAACTGTCGAAAATGAAATGAGTAAAATGTACTTTTAAATTATGCAAAAACGCACATAATTTGTGGATTGAGAGTGCAATAAATACCAAAAAAACAGTTTTTGATTTATTTGAATTATTTGTAGAATTAAAAATTGTTGATATATAAAACACAAAAAAATTGAGCAATGAAAAATATACTGTTAAATCAGTATTAAAAATAAACTGCTCTAACAGGATTAATAATATACAGCTAAACAAGAGTATCTTAAAATTCACATTAAATCAGTGTTTTATACGCGTGGCGCATGAAGTAAAATTTCGAGTTTAGAAAAGCCCCGTGAAAATTTGTCTCGGGTCGCTGCGCGACCCTCGACAAATTTTCACGGGGCTTTTCTAAACTCGAAATTTTACTTCATGCTTAGTCTGGGAGTGGAAAACACTCGTTTAAAGCATCAAATTAAACTCTTTAAAAAAAACAGCAAATATCTAAATATTTAAACTAAATAAGCTGAATTTGGAATACTTATACTTTAAAGAAAAACTCCCTGTATGTTCGCAGTGATTTTTTCTCATTGAATTTTCCCAGCTTATAATTACGGTATGAACTGTCTAATATAAATAGATATTAATGCTAGCGCACGGAGAATATTATTATTTTCAAGCACATTATCATATTACGAGCATTTCACAGGGACAATTAAACCGCGAGCATAACAAGAAGCAAGCTCCGTGATTTTCCGGGTAATTGTAAGCTTAAAACAAGTGTTTTCCACTCCCAGACTAAGCATGAAGTAAAATTTCGAGTTTAGAAAAGCCCCGCGTAGAAAATTTGTCGAGGGTCGCGCAGCGACCCGAGACAAATTTTCGTGGGGCTTTTCTAAACTCGAAATTTTACTTCATGCGCCACGCGTATTAATCACTGATTTCAAGTGAGATTCAAATATACATATATTTTACAATATTTTAGTGTTTATACGCGTGGCGCATGAAGTAAAATCCCTCGACAAATTTTCACGGGGCTTTTCTAAACTCGAAATTCACTTCATGCTTAGTCTGGGAGTGGAAAACACTTGTTTTAAGCTTACAATTACCCGGAAAATCACGGGGCTTTTCTAAACTCGCTTTTCTAAACTTGAAAGTTCACTTTATGCTTAGCCTAGGAGTGGAAAGCACTCGTTCAAGGCATTAAATTAAACTCTTGGAAAAAAATAACAAATATAAAAAGATTTGAAGAAAATTAGTTTAATTTTAAGCTTTAAACGAGTGTTGTCCACTCCCAGACTAAGCATGAAGTAAAATTTCGAGTTTAGAAAAGCCTCGCGTAGAAAATTTGTCGAGGGTCGCGCCGCGACCCGAGACAAATTTTCGCGGGGCTTTTCTAAACTCGAAATTTTACTTCATGCGCCACGCGTATTAAACACTGATTTTAAGTGAGGTTCAAATATACATACATTTCACGCTATTTTAGTGTTTTATACGCGTGGCGCATGAAGTAAAATTTCGAGTTTAGAAAAGCCCTGCGAAAATTTGTCTCGGGTCGCTGCACGACCCTCGACAAATTTTCTACGCGGGGCTTTTCTAAACTCGAAATTTTACTTTATGCTTAGTCAGGGAGTGGAAAGCACTCGTTTAAAGTTTCAAATTAAACTCTTTTAAAAAAAAGCTAATATCTAAAGATTTAAACTAAATAAGCAGAATTTGAAATACTTATACTTTAAAGAAAAACTCCCTGTATGTTCGCAGTGATTTTTTTTCATTGAGCTTATAATTACGGTATGTACTGTCTAAAATGAATAGATATTAATGCTAGCGTACGGAGAATATTATTATTTTCAAGCACTTTATCATATTACGAGCATTTCACTGGGACAATTAAACCGCGAGCATAACAAGAATGTACATTTACATGAGGAATAACTTTGAAAGTCCCTCTCTAAGGGCGTGGATTTAGATGACCACAGGGCACCAGTTTTACAGTCTTTACTGTACTGCTGTGCCAGGGCTTATCTTTCCACTCGTCCCGTGTTTGATCACCGCTTGAAACAAAGCTCCTCTCTCTCTATCGCGCGTGTATTTGTTCAGTTCACGCTCCCGTCACACCCACACACACTAATTAAACTTACGTAATGCCATTAAACTATTTAATGAAAGTGCGGCGCGTTTGAATTGTATGACTAGTTCCGTTAGAGAGGAGCGCGCGGTGGCAAAAAAGGAGGAGAGGACGAAGAAGGCGCCGGGTGATATATTTACGTAAAGTTTGATTGGTTTGTAAGTGCATTGGCGAAGTTTGTAATGTGTTTTCAACATATTGGGATGTAGTTTGTTACTAGCGGTAACAGGCGAGTAGAAGGCTCCACGCTAAAAGCCGCATTACAAATCGCCTGATGGATCCGGTCTGGAGTAAACATTTTAAAAGGGTCCTCATAAATTTCGCAACGCTTGACAAATGGATAAATATCTATACGTGTGTGTAGATTGCAAAAATAATAGATGGGATTTGCAATGTTAATTTCTGTATGCAGGAAACTTTTCTTTTTAGTAAAATTAAATTTCATTAATTTTTAATTTCTAGTTATCTATTTCTTTACTTATTTGAAACTATTTTTAGTAAAATTAATTTTCATTAATTTCTAATTTCTAGTTTTCTATTTCTTTACTTATTTGAAACTTTTTAATGCTGTAATTTTTTAAACGTTTTATACACATATATTGTACTTAATTTTGTCCTGTAATTGGTTATCTGTTGGGCAAATAAAGTTATTATTATTAAAGTTTATCTAAAAATACATGAAATTTTTTACGCGGGGCTTCTCTAAACTCGAAATATTACTTCATGCTTAGTCTGGGAGTGAACAACACTCGTTTAAAGCCTAAAATTGACAATTTTTTTTGAAATCTTTTTATATTTGCTATTTTTTTCCAAGAGTTTAATTTAATGCCTTAAACGAGTGCTTTTCACTCCTAGGCTAAGCATGAAGTGAACTTTCGAGTTTAGAAAAGCTAGTTTAGAAAAGCCCCGAAGCTGCCCTGGAACACAAAGAAATTTTACTTGCTTCCTTTTTGGATATAGAAGGAGCATTTGACAATACAGCCTTTAACTCTATAACTGCTGCCTTGAGAAAGCGGGGGTTGAAGGAAATTAGCTGCAGGTGGATAGACTGCATGCTAAGACAAAGGATGGTCTACACAACGTTCGTTGACCAGACACTAGCATCCAGGGTGGCCGGTGGTTGTCCGCAGGGAGGAGTTCTCTCACCCCTGCTGTGGAACCTGGTCATGGATGGCCTGCTAGTGGATCTCAGCAACGAGGGATACTCTTCCGTAGGATACGCGGATAACCTAGTCATACTCGTTGAGGGAAAATTTAACAACACGATCAGAGAGCGTATGCAACGTGCACTGAACGTGGTGAGCAAATGGTGTGCTAGAGAAGGACTTAAAGTCTCACCCTAGAAGACCACCCTGGTACCATTTACACGCAGGAGGAAACTATCGGGCCTTGAATCGCTCTTTCTAAATGGTGGCAACCTGAAAATGTCGGGTGAGGTGAAGTACCTAGGAGTAATCTTTGACTCCAAACTGACCTGGACCCCTCAAATCTCAAAAATCAGACGCAAATCGGAAATTACCCTTGCGGTAATTAGACGAATGTACGACCGACAATGGGGGCTCAGACCAGGAATGGTATACTGGCTGTACACCAGAGTGGTCAGACCCGCAATCATGTATGCTGCTTTGGTATGGTGGCCTAAAGCCACACAGCATACAACCATACAAATACTCAGCAAGGTTCAAAGACTTGCTTGTATTAGCATAACGGGGGCTATGAGAACCACGCCCACTGACGCCATGGAGACGGTTCTAGACCTCACACCACTTCATATTCTGATAGTGGGGCAGGCAAGACTGGCACTCTATAGGCTGCAATTATCATCGGCCAACGTAAGAGTTGATACCCCACACAGAAGACTCTTGGCAGACATAGGGGGACCTCTCCTGCAAATGAGGTCGGATCATATGGTAGTCAGATATTTTGAAAATTCACTATTTAAAGTCACTATTCCAGACCGCAACGAATGGAACGGCTTTAGGGAAGATATACACAAACAAAATGTGATCTGGTACACGGACGGTTCTAAATCAACAACAGGTACTGGATCAGGAATCTATAATGAAAACATGAGGACAGGCTATGCTCAACCATTGGGTAGCCTGGCATCAGTCTTTCAAGCAGAAATATTCGCAATCATAGAATGTGCGAAAACCAACATAGAGCAGGACTATCGAAACAGGCAAATCTATATCATGTCCGATAGCCAGGCGGCACTGAAGGCTCTCCAGAGTCAAAAGACTTCATCCAAACTGGTATTGGAATGCTTCAATTCCCTGAATGACCTAGCGAGACAGACCAAGGTTACGCTTGTCTGGACGCCGGGTCACTCTGGTATTGCGGGTAATGAAAAAGCTGACGAGCTAGCAAGGCAGGGAGACACCATTTTATTTATGGGACCCGAACCTGCCTTGGGCATAACAAAAAAGTCGAGTCGCCTTGAAGTCAGGAAGTGGACTCGCAACAAACACAAGGAATACTGGGAAAACAGACCAGGCCTTAACCATAGTAAGGCCCTTATAAAAGGGCCTAACTCAAGCCAAGCTGCAGGACTACTAACATTGAGTAGGGCACAGCTGAAAACAACCATAGGACTGCTCACAGGCCACATGACTGTTAAAGAGCATCTAAGGAAAATCGGGCTATACAACGGCGACACCAACTGTCGCCTCTGTAATACGGCACCGGAAACAGCTATGCACGTTCTGTGCAGGTGCAATACGCTGGAGAGCAAAAGACGGCTCATATTTGGGAACAGACGAATGGAACCAAATGATTTCCACGCGCAACCTCTGAAGGACCTGCACAAGCTAGTGCAGGGCATCGAGTTCGGAATAGTTGCGTGAGTGTAATAATATTGGGGCAGTACAATAAGTCACCTAGGCTGCAGTGCATCCGGATCCGAAAGGAAGACGGCCCCCACAGGAAAAAAAAAGCCCCCTGATTTTCCGTGTAATTGTAAGCTTTAAACAAGTGTTTTCTACTCCCAAATGCTTTGTCGTTCATTTTTATTGATTAGAACTGTGCATTATTAAATGCGAGTGGGATTTAATGATTATCGTTTGATTGCGAAAAGATGGGCTACGTTTAGACTGAAACACTTTAAAACAAAATCATCGACGCGAAGGGTTAAGGGGAGCGCCGCACACCCGCTTAAATTTTCATGTGTTAACCATCATAACTCATGAAACTTTCAGCAAATGTACGGAAACACACTTATGAAATCTTTGTATTATCTCTTTATTTATAACGCCGAAAGTTTAAGAGCTTTAAAAACACTTTACCAAACTTTTTTGCCCTCTTTCTTTTATTTTATGAGCTCGGGAATTTATTAAAATCTTTTCCTAGATATATCTCTCCCTGCGCGCGGACGGCCGACTTTTATAAATTATAACGTGCTACTCGACCTCCTGGTTATTCTCTTTATGTATGTATGCGTGCATGTTTGTAGTTTTGGTGTATGCTGAAATTGTGTTAAAGAGAGAAAAGCGTTAGGTGAAAAGAAATTAACTTCAGTGACAGATTTAGTAAAGAAAATCACTTGTTTTGTTCAATGATTTTATTTTCAGTTTCCTGACACATGTTTCGGTCTTTACAGATCATTCTTAAAGGTGACAGATTTCCATCGTTTTACTTAAGTATATAATAATAATACATTTATTTTCAATGTTATTGCAAAATATATACATGATATATACAGCAATTCGCAACTTTGCCCCCATTTAACTGATTCTCTATCTATTAAAATAAGCGAGATCCCCATAGTGCCGTTAGAAAAACGGGCACCCTGTAAATTGCTTTTTATGTTTGATCTCACGTTAACATTTTTTTACAAGTAAATTATGAACTGTGGAGGCTTGTACTTCGTTATACATGTTAATTCAATGAAATAAAACACTTTAACTTTGTTTGTATAACACACTATTTTTATTTTCGTGACTGCAGTTTCGGCAATTCAACTTGCCATTATCAAACAGAGTAACTTAAATTACGGTATGATATATATATATATATATATATATATATATATATATATATATATATATATACAAAATGGTTATTTACAAAATAGCATTAAAAATGCAGGTACACACTAGATCGACCTGGTCGTTAATTAGCGGGATTCCCGGATTAGCGCGGGCTTTCTGTATCTCCAGGGATTCTAGGAGGTTCATTTTTCGGCCCTTTTCGCCAAAAGAATGGTTTTCATCGATTAGATGTTTGTCGAAATTTGATTTTTCTATTTGATTAAGCCGAAAAGAGTGCTGATGTTCTTTGAGCCGAGTGCTAAAATTACGACTAGATTGACCAATTATTTCATTTTTACAAGTGTTTGTTTTGTCTAAAATATCGCAATATCATAATTAGAGCAATTTGCTTTGTGGCATGCAATATGTGAAGTAAAATTTAATTTTACAATTATTTGCAGTATATTTACAAAATTTGTTATTATGTGTACTTAGAAGAAAAAGTCTCTGTGTATAAATAAACATTTGTAAAAGTTAAAAAGAGATAGAATTGATAACAATGAATTAATATAAAAATTAAACTCGCAATTAAGATTTAATATTGTTGTAAAATTCTTCCATCGTATAGCGTACGACAACCAGTTTATCAAAGAGCAAGCTTTTCATAATAGCACAAGATTTAGCTTTTTTGAAATCTATGGGCAAACTATTGTACAGTTTAATACATGCATAGTATGGGCCTTTTTCAAACCGGGGTTATTTGTGAGATGGGAGACTATATTCAATTCCATGCCTCGTGTTGTAAATATTTCTTAATACATTTCCACGAAAAATATTTCGATTTATCCATAGAAATTTTACACATTCCAGAACATAAATACATACAGGTGTATGATGAATTAATTTCTCACTTAACCCGTCGCGAAACATATTTAATTAATACGCTTTGATTAAAACACTTGGTTTGTTTCACTGATTTTTTATTTTCACTCCAACTAATATCGACCTTAGGTCATTCTCAAGGAGATATACATATCTCCTTGAGAATGACCTAAGGTCGAAACTAGTTGGAGTAAAAATAAAAAATCAGTGAAACAAACCAAGTGTTTTAATCAAAGCGTATTACATACAGGTGTATCGATTAAGGGGAATTTATTTTCAAAAAGCTAATTTGGTGACAGATTCAAAGGTGACAGATTACCATCGTTTTACCTAAGAATATAAATATACATACAAGGTGTATTGACTAAGAGGAATTTCAAAAAGCTAATTTGTGGAATGAAGACGAGTGAAAGTGGTTAAATTGAATGGTGAAAGTAGCACGCGCCATTTGTAGGTAGGGTATATTTTGTAGGCCGTTGAGGGATAATTCTGGCGATTTGGTGGAAAAGTCGAGAGATCCGGTAAGCTAGATATAACGTGCGGATTCCGGGGGTCTCCGCGTCCCGCTGCCTGGTGGACAGGCGATCCATCAAGCCGACGTGGTTGATTAGTCGAACCCCGGGACGGAGATATATCCTTAATGGGGGCCCCGAGTCCTGACTTCGACCGCGATAGCGCCTAGATTGGCTCAAAGGATATACCGACCCGGATTACACGATGGAAATTGTTACATGCAACCCCTCCATCTTCCACGTTAACAATCGCTACTAAAGATGAGATAATAAAAAAATAAAAAGAAAGAGAGCGCGCGAGAGGGAAATAAAAGCACATCGAAAAACCACGTCTGTGTGTGAGTGTGTTTGCTGTGGCTGCTTTATATCGCATTTCGTGTATAATGCTTTCAAAAACTTAATACTTTCATGCGAAAGAGCACTCCGTACCATTTATCATTTTTAAATACATCCCCGCTTCGAAAAGAGGGATGCTTTTAAATAAATGATATTTCTCTCCCATTGTTACTCAGCGTCCATTGTTGATATCAAATTTATTATATTTATTTCATATAGTCCGGCATTAATTCCGCTCGAATCTCGGACCCAAAGCGACTTCTTGCGGCGGCAAATAAATCCCCCAACACACCATAATAACTAACTATAAACCGTTTTCTGCGCCATTTTCGCCCTGCCCGACGTGGATTTATTGGCGGACCACGATCGGAGGCTTTTAAACGCTTCCAGTATAAATTCTTATAATGCTGCCCGCGGATACATAAACATGCTAAAGTGTGCGCCCCAAAAAAAACCTTTTTCCCTTTGGACATGATTATTACGGTTGATTCAATATTTGCGCTGGCAAATAAAAACACGCTCATTTCTTCATGTATACAAGGGTGTTTATAGAGCGGGATTTATGTGTAAGGAATTTAGTCATTTTCGATTATGTTCAGGTTCGTTTGTTTGTTTGCGGGATTTGGGGTTAATATTGCTTTTGATACAATTTGTTTATTTTCTCACTTTAACGCCAATAATTCTCTCATTATTAACCCATTAATGACCAAATAATTATAAAGCTATCACATTCCTTTGAAAATGGTCTAACAAACCGAAACTTTTATTGATTACCTTGAAACGGGTGAGACTATAACTATTCGTACAATTCGTACTATAAATCTCTCAGTTTTGCCATTGACGTAAAACTGAGAGATTTATAGTACGAATTGTTGAATCATCCACCCTATTTACCAGAATAGCTCCATCAAACTTCCACCTGTTTTCAAATCTAAAGAAATTTGTAGCTGGAAATCGCCATGGCCAATGATTTCTGGGATGCAAAAGGAATTATTTTTATTGATTACCTTAAAAAGGGTAAGTCTATACCTAGCCAATACTATGCAATTCTTCTGGACCAACTGGATGAAAACATTCGGGAGAACAGGCCTGGATTGCAAAAGAAAAAAATCGTCTTTCATCAGGACAATGTACCTTTCCACAAATGGGCTCTGGCAATGGGAAAAGTGAGAGATTTGTAGTACGAATTGTTTAATCATCCACCCTATTTACCAGAACAGCTCCATCAAACTTCCACCTGTTTTCAAATCTAAAGAAATTTGTAGCTGGAAATCGCCATGGCCAATGATTTCTGGGATGTAAAAGGGATTCTTTTTATTGATTACCTTGAAACGGGTAAGACTATAACTGGTCAATACTATGCAAGTCTTCTGGACCAACTGGATGAAAACATTCGGAAGAACAGGCCTGTATTGCAAAAGAAAAAAAATCATCTTTTATCAAGACCTTCCCACAAATGGGCTCTGTCAATGGCAAAACTAAGAGATTTCTAGTACGAATTGTTGAATCATCCACCCTATTTACTAGAATAGCTCCATCAAACTTCCACCTGTTTTCAAATATAAAGATATTTGTAGCTGGAAATCGCCATGGAGAATGATTTCTGGGATGCAAAAGGAATTCTTTTTATTGATTACCTTGAAAAGGGTAAGACTATACCTGGCCAATACTATGCAAGTCTTCTGGACCAACTGGATGAAAAAATTTGGGAGAACAGGCCTGGATTGCAAAAGAAAAAAATCGTCTTTCATCAGGACAATGTACCTTTCCACAAATGGGCTCTGGCAATGGGAAAACTGAGAGATTTGTAGTACGAATTGTTGAATCATCCACCCTATTTACCAGAATAGCTTCACCTGTTTTCATATCTAAAGAAATTTGTAGCTGGAAATCGCCATGGCCAATGATTTCTGGGATGCAAATGGGATTCTTTTTATTGATTACCTTGAAAAGGGTAAGACTATACCTGGCCAATACTACGCAAGTCATTTAGACCAACTGGATGAAAACATTCGGGAGAACAGGCCTGGATTGCAAAAGAAAAAAATTATCTTTCATTAGGACAATGTACCTTCCCACAAATGGGCTTTGTCAATGGCAAAACTGAGAGATTTGTAGTACGAATCGTTGAATCATCCACCCTATTTACCAGAATATGTTAGCTTTATCAAACTTCCACTTGTTTTCAAATCTAAAGAAATTTGTAGCTGGAAATCGCCATGGCTAATGATTTCTGGGATGCAAAAGCGATTATTTTTATTGATTACCTTGAAACAGGTAAGACTATAACTGGCCAATACTATGCAAGTCTTCTGGACCAACTGGATGAAAACATTCGGGAGAAGAGGCCTGGATTGCAAAGGAACAAAATCATCTTTCATCAGGACAATGTACCTTCCCACAAATGGGCTCTGTCAATGGCAAAACTGAGAGATTTGTAGTACGAATTGTTAAATCACCCATCCTATTTACCAGAATAGCTCCATTAAACTTCCACCTGTTTTCAAATCTAAAGAAATTTGTAGCTGGAAATCGCCATGGCCAATGATTTCTGGGATGCAAATGGGATTTTTTTTATTGATTACCTTGAAACGGGTGAGACTATAACTATTCAATACTATGCAAGTCTTCTGGACCAACTAGATGAAAACATTCGGGAGAAGAGGCCTGGGTTGCAAAGGAAAAAAATATCTTTCATCAGAACAATGTACCTGCCTACAAATTCGCTTTGCAATGTGGAAACTGAGAAATTTAAAGTGCCAATTGTTGGATCGTTCACCTTATTTACTAGAATAGCTCCCTCTAATTTTCACCTATTTACAAATCTAAATAAATTTGTAGCTGGAAAACGCTTTGAGTCATAGCAGGAGTAGATGAATACTTTTCAGGCCTTGCAGAATCGCACTTTAGTAACACCGCGACCTTTGCAGATCTATTGTGGATCCCTTTTATCCTAGACGACGTGCTCGAGCTTCGTCTCTTTGATTAACAACACTAAACCAAGCGCAGAGAGATACACCTAAGGCTCACTGTCAGAGTTAATAAACTCTGACAGTGAGCCTTGGGTGTATCTCTCTGCGCTTGGATTAGTGTTGCCCAGCTTTAGGTATCTAACCCTTGCTAGGATCCCACATTGGCACAGGATGTAGAGAGGATTTTCCTCTTCTTCCTGGAAGAATCTGCATATTGTATCCTTTGCCAGACCTATGTTGCTTATGCGATTGTTGAGCCTACAGTGTCCTGTCAGTAGACGTACTATAGCTTTAACCGTTTTTCTCTCTAGGTTGAGAAGATCGGTCGTTAAAGCCAGCGATTGTTTTTCGAGGAACTGTTTCGCCTGCCTCTGCTCTGGTGTGTTCGTCCACCAGGTTTGAGTTTGTGTCTCCGTCCATTTTTTATTGATTCTCTGACTGTGGTTTTTGCGGTACCACAGGAGGGTTCCGGGCCAATGAATGCGCTTGACGAGCCCTTCAGGAATGGAATCCATTCATTGTAGAACCGTTGGGCAAAGTGCATTGTACAACAGGGGGACTACGTAGAAAAATAAAACTATTTTCAAGCCTAAAAACACAGTCTTTCACTGCCAAGCCGAGAGTTTTCCAATTTACCCTCGTATCTTCAAAAAAACCTCTGAACAAGATGTGATTTTTTTACACTTGTTCTGAGTCACGCTGTGGGGATGAAATCTGCACTTCAGGGATGGAATCCATTTATTGGAGATACGCTGGGCAAAGTGCATTGTACAACAGGGGGACTACGTGGAAAAAGTGCATTGTACAACAGGGGGACTACGTAGAAAAATAAAACAATTTTCAAGCCTAAAAACACAGCCTTTCACTGCCAAGCCGAGAGCTTTCCACTTTACCCTCGTATCTTCAAAAAAAACCTCTGAACAAGATGTGATTTTTTTACACTTGTTCTGAATCACGCTGTGCGGATGAAATCTGCACTTCAGGGATGGAATTCATTTATTGGAGAAACGCTGGGCAAAGTGTATTGTACAACAGGGGGACTACGTGGAAAAATAATATTATTTTTGAGCCTAAAAACACAGTCTTTCACTGCCAAGCCGAGAACTTTCCACCTTACCCTCGTATCTTCAAAAGAGCCTCTGAACGAGATGTGATTTTTTTACACTTGTTCTTAATCACGCTGTGGGGATGGAATCCGCACTTCAGGGATGAAATCCATTCATTGAAGAAACGCTGGGCAAAGTGCATTGTACAACAGGGGGACTACGTAGAAAAATAAAACTATTTTCAAGCTTAAAAAGTTGGAAGCGACAAAAAACACAAATTTTACTGCAAAGGACAGTCCTGCTCAGCACAAAGTCAAGGCATTTCCTGTAAACACTTCTGAGCGAAAATGTTTGCACTGCAAAGGCGATCATTCTATCTACAAGTGTTTTAAATTCAACAAACTCTCCATCTTCGAACGCACTGCTATTGCAGAAGAGAAACAGTTATGTTTCAACTGCCTTGGAAAAAGTCATGGTGTAAACAACTGTTCGTCAATCACATGTCGCAAGTGCAACAAACGACATCATACGCTGCTGCATCCGGAGCCTATAAAAACAAACGCCACAACTAGTACAAGTGCACCGAACACATCAGTGAATTTCGCATATACACCATCAAAAGTGATACTATCAACCTGCAAGGTTATAATCAAAGACAATTACGGGTGCGAACATATTGTACGCGTTTTATTAGACAGTGGTGCTCAAGCCAATTTGATCACAGAATCCTGTTCAACCCGACTAGGACTTCGTCGTAAAAACACCACCGTGCCCATCGTCGGTGTAGGTGGAAACACAGAATCTTTAAGACACGCCGTAAGTACTACAATTTCATCACGTACGTCAAATTACAAACTCTCAATCAGTGCTCTAGTTATCCAGACGATAACAAGTCGAACTCCATCATGCAAAATAGAATATGACGTATTTAAAATTCCAACTGGAATCAAATTAGCCGATCCCGAATTCTTTCAACCGCAAGAAATTGATATACTGCTAGGTAAAAACACAGTATTTCACTGCTAAGCCGGGAGCTTTCCACCTTACCCTCATATCTTCAAAAGAGCCTTTGAACGAGATGTGATTTTTTTACACTTGTTCTGAATCACGCTGTGAGGATGGAATCCGCACTTCAGGAATAAAATCCATTCATTGAAGAAACGCTGGGCAAAGTGCATTGTACAACAGGGGGACTACGTAGAAAAATAAAACTATTTTCAAGCCTAAAAACACAGTCTTTCACTGCCAAGCCGAGAACTTTCCACCTTACCCTCGTATCTTCAAAAGAGTCTCTGAACGAGATGTGATTTTTTACACTTGTTCTTAATCACGCTGTGGGGATGGAATCCGCACTTCAGGGATGAAATCCATTCATTGAAGAAACGCTGGTCAAAGTGCATTGTACAACAGGGGGACTACGTAGAAAAATAAAACTATTTTCAAGCCTAAAAACACAGTATTTCACTGCTAAGCCGGGAGCTTTCCACCTTACCCTCATATCTTTAAAAGGGCCTCTGAACGAGGTGTGATTTTTTTACACTTGTTCTCAATCACGCTGTGGGGATGGAATCCGCACTTCAGGAATGAAATCCATTCATTAGAGAAACGCTGGGCAAAGTGCATTGTACAACAGGGAGACTATGTGGAAAAATAAAACTATTTTTGAACCTAAAAACACAGTCTTTCACTGCCAAGCCGAGAACTTTCCACCTTACCCTCGTATCTTCAAATGAGCCTTTGAACGAGATGTGATTTTTTTACACTTATTCTGAATCACGCTGTATATTGATAATGGCTTTATGTTCTTAGGAAAATATTAAACCTAAAATAGTAATATTACAGCGCGATAAATCGGAAACAGGCGAGCTTCATCAAGAAACCCCTTTATGCCGGAGTCGCCTTCGTCTCGGATTTTTTCCTTCTTTAGTTGACGTATTAATTTTCTGCATCGGCGACATGAAAGGCATCGGGCTTCCTGAGGGACCTCCGAAAGTCTCGCTCCTTACGCCGTGCGCATTATTTATTCTCGCCGGCTCAAAGTAATAACGGTCCAATCACCCGTGCGGAATTCCCTTATGCGTGCACGGTAAATAATTCTCAAGAAAAATCCCATTCGGGATTCACCGTGCGTACGCGCGGGGCGAACTTCTGACTTAGGACAAAGCCCGCGAAATAGAAAAAAAGTGGCCAAAGAGCCACAATTAAATTGCGCTGCGGGGAAAGTTTTTAAAATTTAAATCCGACTAAGTTAAAGTACGCGCCCCCAATACAAAACACTTTGCATAATCCCAGGTGGTTTTTGCTAAAAGGATAATTTTTTCAGGAGGGAGAATTTATTAGGTCTGCCGGTGGCAAATGAGGACTGTTAAGTGATTATAAGAAGCTGCCGGAACGAATCCGCTAATTTTGGTAGTCAAATTAGCGGGCGCCCATTTGCCTTAATACAGTTGCACAAGTTGAATTATGAATGAGCAGTTAGTGTCGTATATACGCTGGTTATTATGGAGTGTAAGACAATTACACGGCTGAGAGGAAGGAACTTAATAATTCATCCCGTGTCCTAACCATTGTGTCTAAGTATGGGTACTTAAAGTCTCTCCCCTAGCTGGATGACAAACTTTACTTGCAGATACACCCGAGCCCTATTTCTAATGGGGGGAACGCGATTTTACCTTCATCCTGTTTGTTTGTATGTGTGCTTTCCTGCAACATATATCACCAATTTCCATATTTAAAATATCTATAAACAGAATAGCAAACTAAATCCTAAGTTAATTGAATCCTGTTCTATTCCCTACATACTAACGCCCTGGTGAGTATATAGGGAATAGAACAGGATTCGACAAATTAAAAGTTTTTTGGAAGATTATTTTGTAGCCAAGGGAAGCTAGGGAAAACAAAGTCGAGAAAGAACATTAATTTTTGTATTAAAAATATAAAATGATTAATTCTTAAATAATATTAGCAAAAATACAGTAAATTTTTCTTTTAGATAAACAATAAGCTGTAAATTTTCCGATGTCCGTTATTTTTTTAAATGAGTTCAATTTGAAGCTTTAAACGAGTGCTTTCCACTCCCAGACTAAGCATGAAGTAAAATTTCGAGTTTAGAAAAGCCCCGTGACCCAAGACAAATTTTCTGGGCTTTTCTAAACTCGAAATTTTACTTCATGCGCCACGCGTATAAAACACTGATTTCAAGTTAGCTTTAAATACACATGTTTCGCAATATTTAAGTGTTTTGTACGCGTGGCGCATGAAGTAAAATTTCGAGTTTAGAAAAGCCCCGAAAATTTGTCTCGGGTCGCTGCGCGACCCTCGACAAATTTTCACGGGGCTTTTCTAAACTCGAAATTTTACTTCATGCTTAGTCTGGGAATGGAAAACACTGGTTTGAAACTTCAAATTGATATTTTGTTATAAAATTGACGAAGTCCTGAAAATTTACAGTTACTACACCGAATATTCATTACTTAAAATAACAATTCCCTGTATGTGTAAGGGAATTGTTATTTTAAGTATTTACTACTGTGAATTCACTCCAAACTTTTAGGAATTCGTGAATTTTATAAAAAGAACGATCGTTTTTATGTTTCTAACGATTGTTTCCACTCCCGGACTAAGCATGAAGTAAAATTTCGAGTTTAGAAAAGCCCCTTGAAAATTTGTCGAGGGTCGCGCAGCGACCCGAGACAAATTTTCTGGGCTTTTCTAAACTCGAAATTTTACTTCATGCGCCACGCGTATAAAACACTGATTTTAAGTTAGCTTTAAATACACATGTTTTACAATATTTAAGTGTTTTGTACGCGTGGCGCATGAAGTAAAATTTCGAGTTTAAAAAAGCCCAGAAAATTTGTTTCGGGTCGCTGCGCGCCCCTCGACAAATTTTCACGGGGCTTTTCTAAACTCGAAATTTTACTTCATGCTTAGTCTGGGAGTGGAGAACACTAGTTTGAAACTTCAAATTGATATTTTGTTATAAAATTGAGGAAGTCCTGAAAATTTTCAGTTACTACACCGAATAGTCATTACTTAAAATAACAATTCCCTGTATGTGTAAGGGAATTGTTATTTTAAGTATTTATTACTGTGAATTCACTCTAAACTTTTAGGAATTCGTGAATTTTATAAAAAGAACGATCGTTTTTATGTTTCCAACGATTGTTTCCACTCCCGGACTAAGCATTAAGTAAAATTTCGAGTTTAGAAAAGCCCCTTGAAAATTTGTCGAGGGTCGCGCAGCGACCCGAGACAAATTTTCTGGGCTTTTCTAAACTCGAAATTTTACTTCATGCGCCACGCGTATAAAACACTGATTTTAAGTTAGCTTTAAATACACATGTTTTACAATATTTAAGTGTTTTGTACGCGTGGCGCATGAGGTAAAATTTCGAGTTTAGAAAAGCCCAGAAAATTTGTCTCGGGTCGCTGCGCGCCCCTCGACACATTTTCACGGAGCTTTTCTAAACTCGAAATTTTACTTCATGCTTAGTCTGGGAGTGTAAAACACTCGTTTGAAACTTCAAGTTGATATTTTTTTATAAATTTGACGAATTCCTGAAAATTTACAGTGCATACACCGAATATTTATTACTTAAAATAACAATTCCCTGTATGTGTAAGGGAATTGTTATTTTAAGTATTTATTACTGTGTATTATTCACTCAAAACTTTTAGGAATTCGTCAATTTTATAAAAAAACGATTATTTTTATGCTTCCAACGATTGTTTCCACTCCCGGACTAAGCATGAAGTAAAATTTCGAGTTTAGAAAAGCCCCGTGAAAATTTGTCGAGGGGCGCGCAGCGACCCGAGACAAATTTTCTGGGCTTTTCTAAACTCTAAATTTTACTCCATGCGCCATGCGTATAAACACTGACTTCAAGTGAGTTTCAAATATACATAAATTTCACAATTTTTTAGTGTTCTATACGCGTGGCGCATAAAGTAAAATTTCGAGTTTAGAAATGCCCAGAAAATTTGTCACAGGGCTTTTCTAAACTCGAAATTTTACTTCATGCTTAGTCTGGGAGTGAAAAACACTCGTTAAAGCTTCGAATTGAACTTAATTAAAAAGCAACAAATATCTAAAGATTTGAAGAAAATAAGCTAAATTACAAATACGTATATTTTTAAGAAAAATGCACATTAAAAATAATAATAACTTTAGCTTCCTACAAAAGTAAAGGTTTACATCCTAAACAGAATATTTTAAACTTTGCAATATAAATCAGTGTTAATTACGCGTAGCGCATAAAATAAAATTTCGAGTTTAGAAAAGCCTAAAAATTTGGATTGACCGCGTAGCGAAGCGGAGCGGCCAATCCAAATTAGGCTTTTCTAAACTCGAAATTTTACTTCATGCGCCACGCGTATAAAACACTGAAATATCGCAATGTTTAAAATATACGGCTTCAGCAATCCAATATGTAGATGCGAATAAAACGTGAGTCAAATTCTGCGCTGAATAAATTGTTTAAAACAGTGATTATAGGCAACCCAATAACTCTAAAGTATATTAGGTTGCCTATAATCGTTGTATGTTTGTGGTTTTTAAACTTCACTGTAAATCAGTGTTTTAAAAGCGTGGCGCATGAAGTAAAATTTCGAGTTTAGAAAAGCCTGATTTGGATTGGCCGCTCCGCTTCGCTACGCGGCCAATCCAAATTTTTAGGCTTTTCTAAACTCGAAATTTTACTTCATGCTTAATCAGGGAGTGGAAACACTCGTTTGAAACTTCAAATCATATTCATTGAAAAAAAAAACAACGAATGCCTCAAAATGCATACGCTTAATCAAGATATGAATACTTGAAAGGAACATTTCCTGTATCTTCATGTCTGTAGAATTTTTATAGCCGGGAGCTACAGCTCCAGCTATAAAAATTCTACAGACATGAAGATACAGGAAATGTTCCTTTCAAATATTCATATCGCTATAGCTATAAAAATCCTTAAACTGATCCACAGGCTGAAGAACAAACACACTGACTAAAACAGCCCTTAAATTAAACTAAACACAAGCACACATGACCAAACAAGTATTACGCAAAGTTATAATTAATACAAAATTAGCAATTGTGGCTTTATTATGCTAAAACGGCGCTCGGGGAAAAGTGAAATAATTTTCTGGAGGAAGTGTATCGAATGATATGGGTCGGGTTTAAGGGCTCTCCGGGTGTATGATGAATTCCTTTGAATCCGTAAACCTTGTTAATTATTCGGGTCCGAAAACTGCCTACGGGCACAAAACGTGATATCCCTCAATTTGTATACATTATTGTAATAATCAATTTGTGGGAGGATTTGAGGAATCTTTGATAGCAAATTGCGCTACGGATCGCAATTATTGTCATTATTATGTTGTGGGATTTAATGCGTATAAAACAGTGGACAAGTAGACAGTAGAAACAGTAGAATGGATTTTGTCTCAATACAAATATGAGCAAGTTTTCTAAAAATGTATCAATCCATTCATAATGATCACCTTGTGACCGAAATGTACATCTGGTAATAATAATAATAATAATAATAATAATAATCTTTATTGTCCAACAGATATATATATTTATGAATTGTATATACTTTTTGTTATTTGTCCTTTTATGGTATAAAGAAAATAACAATAAGTATATACAATTCATAAATATAAATTACAATAATTAATAAGTAATAAGTAAATATAGTTAATAAAATCAATAAAAATATATATTACCATAAATACCAAAAAAATGTTTTCACAGAAAAGCCGTTAGAGAAAAATATCCTTAGATATAAGATTTGCATTACGGCACATATGCGTAATGGGCGCTCTTAGTAACACATTTGTGTTTGCGGTAGGTATAAAAAACGTGGTGTTATGTCGCCATGCATTGATACATTGATTTTTACCAAAGATAGTAATTGAGTTGAATCAATATCATTGGCAATTAACTTGCGTAGGAGCATTGCACTACAATTTTCTCTACGTTCGGAAAGAAATACGCAATTATGCTGTCTGAGAATTTCAATGTATTCCATCAAATGATTAGGATAAACGCCGTTAATTTTAAAAGTAAGAAATTTAAGGAATCGCTTTTGTACTCGTTCAATTACCGAGTAACCGGACATGTAGAGAGGATAGCAAATGATTGATGCATACTGTAACCGGCTGCGCACGAGAGTAAAGTACAGCATCTTTAGCAATTGGATATCAGTAAAATATCATGATATATGCATTAGAAATACAAGCATTTTAAAGGCAGATTTAGCTATCGTGTGTATGTGATCTGAAAAAGTTAGTTGCGAGTCAAACCAAACACCAAGATCCTTTATTTTAATATCACGAGGTACAGAAGTATTCCCGATTTTATAATCTTTCAGTACTGGTTCTCGTTTCCGAGTATATGATACCACAACACATTTGCTTGTATTAAGAAATAGTTGATTAGTGGTACACCAATTAACTATAATATTTATGTTTTCTTCCGTATTCCGTATTGATAGTAGTATACAATTTTACGTCGTCTGCATAAGCCAAGACTGGACACGTTATACATGCGATTAAATCATCTATATAAATATTAAACAACAACGGACCTAAATTTGACCCCTGTGGTACCCCAGATGTGGATATGAAATAAGCTGATTTAAATCCATTATAGTAAACATAGTTCTTACGATAATCCAGGTTAGAAGCTAAAAAGTAAACAATGTTCAGAGAAAGTCCGAATGAATAATATAGATTTAACAATTAAGAAAATAAACAATAAACATAATTTTTCAATATTCCATAAACCAACACACACAGATAGTACAATACAGTTTAATTCAACACACCCATTTTCACAAAAACTTGCAGCCTACAACAGTATGATCCACAGACATTTATCAATTCCTATGTCAAAAGAAAATTACAAAAAAGAGTTAAACATAATTTATTAAATAGCAACTAGTACTGGTTTCAAAAAATCAATAATAGATAAAATATTAAATAAAAAACAAAAACAAACAATAATAAATTCAATTTACCCCTTAATAAAAAATAACCCCCAAACAAATTATTCATCTTTCACATACACAGGCAAAGAAACTAATATTATCACTAAAAAATTATAAAGACTAAATATTAAAATTGCGTATAAAACAGACAACAAATTAGGAAAATACATAAAAAATAATAAAGATAGAATATCCAGAGCTCGACATAGCGGTGTCTATTTGTAAAGTTGCGGTGACTGCCTCAAAGTATACGTCGGCCAAACTGGGAGAGCCTTTCAAGAAAGGATGAACCAGCATAAAACCAGCTTCGAGAAAAAGAAGAACAACTCGACTTATTCCAACCGCTTGCTAGATGAAGGCCACAACTTCAACGAAGACTTCCAAATACTACACATCGAGAAGAAAGGAAGAAAATTAAACATCCTGGAAAGCACCGAAATAAACAAAAGAAAATTCAGCGATCAATTACTAAACGATCAGACAGATATTAATAACTCCCCATTGCTCAATTTAAAACTGTAACCCCCACCCCTCTTACTTATCAGCTAGCCCTATATATACGTTGTAATTAGGTTAAGTTAATCACTTGTTCTTCACCTGAAGAAGCCACAGTGTGGCGAAACATTTGTTGTGAATACAAAATAAACAATTTTTGAAAGTTATAAACAAAGTGTTTTACTTAAAGTAACGAATGAATAAAGTTTATTTAGTAAGATTTGATGATTAATGGTGTCGAAAGCTCGAGAAAAGTCGGTGTAAACAACATCGACTTGTACACACTTATCAATCGATTCACAAATATATTGAGTGATAACTGCCAAATTAGTAACAGTTGATCTGCCAGTACAAAATCCATGTTGTTGTGGAGACATGTATATAATAAAAATTGTGTAGAAAGGTTAAAAGTGTTCTAATTCAAGTTATTATAATCTTCACGTAACTCACCCAAATTCAATTACAATACAAGTGTTTAACTTTACCTAATGTGAAACTTACAAATAATGCAATTTTAATTTACTGCTTCTGCTTTCCCGCAATAGTTTTTTTTATATATATAAATTTTTATATAAATATGAGAAAACCCAAAATAAGCCGCAACGCAGATATACCTGTTGAACTTATTTACGGCTTTCGTGATAAGAACACCTGTTTCCGGAAACAGCACAAGGGATAAGTGTAGTTTGAATTATTTAACATGCAAAGTCAGTAAAAGTCCAACGGAGTTTTTATACCGTCTCATTCAGTAATAAATTTCACAACTTAAAAGCAAAATATATCGCAGTTAACATCGTAAATGTTTGTAAATGACAATGGGTTTGTACCAGGGTTGTTAAAAACGTTTTTTTTTTTTGCTTTAATTAAGACAAACAGATTTTATTTTAACAAAACGTGATTGTTTCATTGGAACAGCGTTTAAACATAACAATTAAAAACATATCATTCACTATAGTCACATTAATCACTTGGTGAAACATGATTAAATATGTGTAAAGTTATTTTCTAAATTGTATTTTGCCGACACATTTTCATTTATATGTATTACCTTGTAATTACTTATTTCTTGAAAATAAATTACTATTATTATTAATATTATTATTTAAATAAAAAACACTTGGTATTGTTTCAAAAATTAAAACTTTATTCCGACTAGTTTCGGTTTGTTAGACCATTTTCAAAGGAATGTAAATATAAAGTTTTAATTTGTGAAACAATACCAAGTGTTTTTTATTTAAATAACTTTACATATTCTAATATGTTTCACCAAGTGCCAGATGAGAAATTAATTCAAGAAAATATAAGTATAAATATTATTTAAATAAAAATCACTTAGTTCGTTTCACAAAATATTTAATTCATTCCGACTAGTTTCGGCTTCTAGCCATTATCAAGGAACATTCCTTGATAATGGCCAGAAGCCGAAACTAGTCGGAATAAATCAAATATTTTATAAAACGAACCAAGTGATTTTTAATTAAATAATATTCATACTTATATAATTAAAAACATGTTTAAAACAGAACATACATAGCATTTTTCTTTTGAGTAAACATATCCCGATAATTACAGCGTTTTTTAAATTTGTGCTAATTCGTTGTCCAAAAGAGGTTAATTTGAGGCTTTTTACGAGTGTTTTCCACTCCCAGACTAAGCATGGAGTAAAATTTCGAGTTTAGAAAAGCCTAAAAATTTGGATTGGCCGCGTAGCGAAGCGGAGCGGCCAATCCAAATTAGGCTTTTCTAAACTCGAAATTTTACTTCATGCGCCACGTATTTAAAACACTGATTTACAGTGAAGTTCAAAAAACACACACATACAACGATTATAGGCAACCTAATATACGTTAGAGTTATTAGGTTGCCTATAATCACTGTTTTAAACAATTTATTCAGCGCAGAATTTGACTTACGTTTTATTCTCATCTACATATTGGATTGCTAAAGCCGTATATTTTAAACTTTGTGATATTTCAGTGTTTGATACGTGTGGCGCATGAAGTAAAATTTCGAGTTTAGAAAAGCCTAATTTGGATTGGCCGCTCCGCTTCGCTACGCAGCCAATCCAAATTTTTAGGCTTTTCTAAACTCGAAATTTTACTTCATGCTTAGTTTGGGAATGGAAAACCCTCGTTTAAAAAGTCAAATTGAAATATTTTAATAGAACAACGAATGTTCTAACATTTACAGTATATGCATATGTATGATATACCTGAAAGAAAAGATAAAATTTAGGATAAAACTGTAAATTCGGTTTTCGCTATAGTTTATGTGTCTGCTATTAAAAGACGTTTGCATTATCATCACCGTATTTCCTAACACGGTAAACTAAAACTCATTATTAAATGTGTATTTGTTAGTTGGTTTAAAGAGAATTTGACCTAAATGTTACACATACTTTTGTGATGTATGAATAATAACATGAAAATGTTTATAAACATTGTTTATTAACATATGAGTGAACGAGTGGATTGTGAGTGGTAAGCATAAACAATACGCGTCGCTGTAGTAAACAATAATACTAGTGTGATTATTGTTAACGCGGCATCGTGCTCTTTCAAGGCATCGTGTGCCATTGAACCAATGAGTGCCATTGAAGAGTCTAGTATATAAGTGTTAGTTTAAGACTAGATTAAGAGATAGACTGTCTACGCAACTCTCGATGTACCTACTTCTGTTGTACCTGAAATAAACATAGTCGAACCAATGTAGTGTTTTAGTGACGAACTGGAAGGGACCATCTCATGGCGATCCTGCCAGCCACTAGCAACTACAAGCCCTGGCCAGCCACCGAAAAGTTGAGACTGCTACCTTGAAATGGGGTCAACATCAACCAAAGAGGAGGTAATAATTGCCCAAACGGGGAATAATGGAACTATGGGTCTCTCGATGTCCGGGCTACCATTGAGGGATACAGCCCTTACTGTGACTTCAATAATTGTGGTGATATTCGTTGCATTAGTTGCATACAATCGATGCAAAAAATCACTGGAGACGAAAATAAGAAGAGAGATCTCCCGCAGCCAGGAACAGGTCTGATCCAATTTACGCATCTACTGGAGGAAGTTAGGGTGTTCAACCGAAATTTGAAAAAGGACAACCACGAAAGGAGAGAGACTGTCTACGCAACTCTCGATGTACCTACTTCTGTTGTACCTGAAATAAACATAGTCGAACCAAAGTAGTGTTTTAGTGACGAACTGGAAGGGACCATCTCACTTTAATAGAGCGTTCTAACAAATCAAATTAAATAAGATTTTAAATATTTCATTGTATAATTCAATATCCGGAAGTGTATTTGCACGGGAAGTAGTTTTTTTAATGGATATTTATCGTTTTATGTTGTTTTATTAATTAAGACATTGTTTGCATTTTCACGAATAGTTTTTTCGTAATTTTATATATTATCATTATTTATTGTGATTTACCGGAAAATTATCGGTAAACTGGTTTTGATTAATAAATTTACCAAAATAATATCAAAAGTCGGTAAAGTCACAATCCCTAGTTTAGATAACAATGATGATTACTAGGAATAAATTTGAATTTGGCCCTGTAGATTTCGCCGCATGCGGCATTTTATTAAATACCACCTCCGGATTTTCATGCGAAGCACGTCGCCAATATTAGCCCCCTTCATCGTCAGATAAATACGGAGGGAATGCATCCCCCTCGGCGGGGCCCACAAAACCAACCCTCCCTCCTGCACTCAGCGTGCGGTCCGAACCGATAATTTCAAGTGCGGTACTTTCATGACAGCAATATTAATCAAAGCGAAATGCTGTTTTCGTCACGTTGACGGCTCGCCGAATACCCGGACAGTTATATTGACAGGGGAAATTGAATTATATTGCACAACTGTTTAGCGCGCGCAACTGGCTGCCCCCAAAGCTCGAAAGCCCGACGACAGACAGGATGGATCGCGCCCGGGGACCTTCCAATTCAACCCCCGGCTAATCCACCCGAACTTCTTTTACTTCTCCTCCCCGGCAGCGATTCGTTTCCATCATTATAAATTAGAATTGATGAACGTGGGGGGATTTCTTTGTCCCCCCACGAAGAAGAGGAGCAAAAAAAACTGATGTGTGTCATAAAAATGGCCGGGCATTTCTCATGTCAAAGTGGAAGCCCCGGGTTGGGTTTTTATTCCCTCCCCGGTTGACGTGCAGCTCGGAATGTACACTTCTTCTGTTTGTGCGATTTTGATATCTGTCGAAGTTAGGGGGGCGGGATTAATAAATAATCCCCCCTTCCCCCCCTTAATCGCGATATCTGTCCGTGCGCCCCGCTCACAACATATTTTATTGATTATCCCCTGATATATAACGGCGTTAAAGTAAATCGAAAACAAATAAAACAATAACGAGAAAACTTGTGATTTACTGAGGCCGAACTTTCCATAAACATCGACGCCCCGATGATTCAGTATTTGTCGCTGACACGTATCCATTTCAGCCATCAGTGCTGCCACTCTGATCAATCACTTCGGGTGCATTTCGCATCTATCATTCCTACCACTAACGCTTTTTATAACAAACACTCAGGGTATTAAACGGAGCCCCCCTTTTCCCCCAACCTTTCCGCTTACACTTTCCTAAATTCCAAAATTCAAATCACGTATAATTTCGTTAAATCGCGATTTATTTTTTTTCCTCGTTGAAAGCCAGGCGGGGTGTTCATTGTGCGCGTTTCATTTTCACTTTTCGATCTCTGCGGATTAATGCAGACGTATTGTGGCAGGATTCCACAGTTAACAATGTATTTGTATCGGAAATCTACGTTTATTGTAGTCATTCTTTGGTTCATATTGATTTTTTTTCCAGCAACAACAACAATAACAACAAAAAAAAGATATTTGATTTGGTTGGCTTACTTTGTACTACATACATACGAGGTTTGTCCGTACAAAAGTGGAATAATAACTTGATTTTACAATTATTCATGTATTTCAATATGGTTTCCTTCAAAGTATTCCCCCTGAGACAAGATGCAGATCCTGCCAACGCCGTTTCCACTGTTGATAAGATCGCTATAGGTCTTCAGTTGTGAGGCTCTTTCGTTACCGTGTCGTTGCTGCCTTGATAGCTTCCACATCCCCCAAGTGCCGCCCTCGAAACACTATTTTGCATTTTGGGAACAGAAAGAAGGCTCTTTAGTTGCCGTGTCGTTGCTGCCTTGATGGCTTCCATATCCCCCAAGTGCCGCCCTCAAAACACTATTTTGCATTTTGGGAACAGAAAGAAGGCTCTTTAGTTGCCGTGTCGTTGCTGCCTTGATGGCTTCCACATCCCCCAAGTGCCGCCCTCGAAACACTATTTTGCATTTTGGGAACAGACAGAAGGCTCTTTAGTTGCCGTGTCGTTGCTGCCTTGATGGCTTCCACATCCCCCAAGTGCCGCCCCCGAAACACTATTTTGCATTTTGGGAACAGGAAGAAGGCTCATTAGTTGCCGTGTCGTTGCTGCCTTGATGGCTTCTACATCCCCCAAGTGCCGCCCTCGAAACACTATTTTGCATTTTGGGAACAGGAAGAAGGCTCATTAGTTGCCGTGTCGTTGCTGCCTTGGTGGCTTCTACATCCCCCAAGTGCCGCCCTCGAAACACTATTTTGCATTAAGGGAACAGAAAGAAGGCTTTTTAGTTGCCGTGTCGTTGCTGCTTTGATGGCTTCCACACCCCCCAAGTGCCGCCCTCGAAACACTATTTTGCATTTTGGGAACAGGAAGAAGGCTCTATAGTTGCCGTGTCGTTGCTGCCTTGATGGCTTCCACATCCCCCAAGTTCCGCCCTCGAAACACCATTTTGCATTTTGGGAACAGCAAGAAGGCTCTTTAGTTGCCGTGTCGTTGCTGCCTTAATAGCTTCCACATCCCCCAAGTGCCGCCCCCGAAGCACCATTTTGCATTTTGGGAACAGGCAGAAGGCTCTTTAGTTGCCGTGTCGTTGCTGCCTTGATGGCTTCCACATCCAGCAAGTGCCGCTCCCGAAACACCAATTTGCAGTTTGGGAACAGAAAGAAGGCTCTTTAGTTGCCGTGTCGTTGCTGCCTTGAAGGCTTTCACTTCCCCTAAGTTCGGCCCTCGAAACACCATTTTGCATTTTAGGAACAGGAAGAAGGCTCTTGAGTTGCCGTGTCGTTGCTGCCTTGATGGCTTCCACATCCCCCAAGTGCCGCCCCCGAAACACCATTTTGCATTTTGGGAACAGGAAGAAGGCTCTTTAGTTGCCGTGTCGTTGCTGCCTTGATGGCTTCCACATCCCCCAAGTGCCGCCCCCGAAACACCATTTTGAATATTGGGAACAGGAAGAAGTCGCAAGGGGCTAAATCGGGTGAATTAGCCGGGTGTTCTATCACGGTGATTGAGCTTCGGGCAGAAAAGTCACGCACAACAAGAGACGTGTGAGCAGGCGCGTTGTTGTGATGAAGGATCCACCTGCCCCCTTGTGCCAAATCCGGTCAAACTCGGGCCACACGAGCTCTGAGACGTCTTAAAACTTCAACGTAGAAATTTCCGTTCACTGTCTAGCCGGGAGGGAGAAATTCCTGGTGAACAGTGCCCCTAGAATCAAAGAAAATAATCAACATTGTTTTCACATTGGACGTTGATTTTCGTGACTTTTTCGTTCTCGGTCCCCTGCTTGCTTTGAGATTTCAGCTCCACATCGAATTCGTAGAACGAAGACTCGTCTCCAGTGATGACCTGGTTAAGAAAGTCCTCCCTTTCCTCTGCTTCCAACCAATCCTCACAGCAAGCAACCCTTCTTGCTTTCTGTTCTGCAGTCAAGAGCGATTTTCGCGCACAATTTTTTCATTACAAGTTTTTCAGTCAGAATTTTGTGGACGATTGTTTTGGGGATTGACAGATCCTCAGCTATCATTCTAGTTGTCAATCGGCGGTCTTTGAGAACACAAAGAGGAATTCGTTTAATATTTCCCTCAGTACCCGATATAGAGGGTCGTCCTGAGAGAAGGCCATCTTTCGCGTCTTCTCGGCCTTCCCGGAACCTATTCAACCTCTTGTTGACGGTAGGTTCGTCCTGAGAATTGTCTCCGTAAACTGCCCCTAGAATCAAAGAAAACAATCAACATTGTTTTTAGATTGGACCTTGATTTTCGCGACTTTTTTGTTCTTGCTTCCCCTGCTTGCTTCCACTCCTTACTTTGAGATTTTAGCTCCACATCGAATTCGTAGAATCAAGACTCGTCTCCAGTGATGACCCGGTTGAGAATGTCCTCCCTTCCCTCTGCTTCCAACCAATCCTCACAGCAAACAACCTTCCTTGCTTTCTGTTCTGAAGTCAAGAGCTTCGGAATGATTTTTGCGCACAATTTTTTCATTCCAAGTTTTTCAGTCAGAATTTCGTGGACGATTGTTTTGGGGCTGTCAATCCCCAAAACAATCGTCCACGAAATTCTGACTGACCTCAGCTATCATTCTAGTTGTCAATCGGCGATCTTGAAGAACACAAACCCGAATTCGTTCAACATTTCCCTCATAACTCGATGTAGAGGGGAGTCCTGAGCGAAGGTCATCTTTCGCGTCTTCTCGGCCTTCCTGAAACCTTTTTAACCTCTTCTTGGCGGTAGGTTCCTCCAGAAAATTGTCTCCGTAAACTGCCCCTAGAATCAAAGAGAACAATCAACATTGTTTTCACATTGGACCTTGATTTTCGCGACTTTTTTGTTCCCGGTTCTCCTGCTTGCTTCCACTCCTTGCTTTGAGATTTCAGCTACACATCGAATTTGTAAAAGCAAGACTCGTCTCCAGTAATGATCCGGTTGAGCAAGTCGTCCCTTTCCTCTGCTTCCAACCAATCCTCACAGCAAGCAATCCTTCTTGCTTTTTGTTCTGGAGTCAAGAGCGATTTTCGCGCAAAATTTTTTCATTTCAATTCTTTTAGTCAGAATTTTGTGGACGATTGTTTTTGGGATTGACAGATCCTCAGCTATCATTCTAATTGTCAATCGACGGTCTTTAAGAACACAAACCAGAATTCGTTCAACATTTTTCTCAGAATTCGATGTGGAGTTCGCGTCCTGAGCGAAGGTCATCTTTCGCGTCTTCTCGGCCTTTCCGGAACCATTTTAACCACTTGTTGACGGTAGGTTCCTTGCTTCCACTCAAACTTGTTTCAAACATTCAAAAATCTCACGGCCATTCTTGCCTAGCTTTGCAAGAAACTTGATGTTGCGCTGTTCCTCAATCAGAGAGAGCTCTATGTCGACGGCAGGTAAAAAAAGGGTTACTTACAATAAGCAGACGCAAACTCCTACTTACTCGCAGAGCGCTGTGTGTTTAAGGGCGCTCTTATATGGACGTTTTGAACGCAAGGCGGAACGCTCAGTTAGGGCGCTCTTATATGGGTGTTTTGAATGCGAGGCGGAACGGGAGCAGGCGCAAACGTTTGCTGCGTTTTAACACATGGGCTAGTATGAGAGTTCCTAGATGGATGGGTGCGAGGCGGAGAAAACGCCAGCACCCGTCCGTCTAGGAACTCTCATATAAACCCATGTGTTAAAATGCAAACGCTTGCGCCTGCTCCCGTTCCGCCTCGCGTTCAAAACGTCCATATAAGAGCGCCCTAACTCAGCGTTGAGGTGATTGCATGGTGAGGGGGGACCTCCGGGCCGCCCCTTCGCAACGTCTTGACACGTCGCCCCGAATTTTTTATACGTATTTTCCGGATAATCCTCGTATAAGTGAAATATGTGAATAATAAATTTTATAAAAAAAATTAACTGTACGTTAATGTAGTTGTATGAGTTACGTAAAGGTGTTAAGTCACTTAATTAAACACAGTTATATTCCTTTCTTCACTTGTATTTTTCTTGCTAGATGTACATTGTAAAACTTTTGTTTACAGCACGAATAAACTATTATTATTATTATTATTATTATTATTATTTCGGTTACTAAGTACCTATTATCAATAGCTAACTAACAGTTAGCTATTAATAATGGGTACTTAGTACCCGAAATGTACATCTAGCAAGAAAAATAAAAGTGAAGAAAGGAATATAACTGTGTTTAATTAAGTAACTGTACGTTACTGAAAAAAACATTAGATTTAATATTGATAATCAAATAATAGTCACTTGGATTGTTTCACTACTATTTTTTTAGTCTTTTCAACTAGTTTTGACTTATCGTCATTCTAAAGGAGTGATACAGAAAAAAATTGAAATTAAACATTCAGATATTATTAATGAAGGTTAAAGTTGTGCAAGTTTAAAGCTGTGCACTCGTGCAAAAGTAATAAACATATAAATCTGCGCGTAGTTGTGTACTTTTTTTCTTTTGTTTGTTTCTTTAGTACGGAGTAAACTATACGAGTCTGGATAAACAGTGTTGAGTTTTCGTGGAAGTGAGCGCGGAGCGGAGAATTGATGAAGCTCGTTACGGACCCGACACAGTCTGCTTAGGGCCTGATATTGGAAAATGCGTTTACCCAATACTTCACCCAACTATAAACCATCTGCGAAGGGAAAAGTGGGTGGAAAACCTGGGGGAAACGTTAATTGTGGCCGCCGACGCGAAGGCCGGAAATCATATGCAGTTCCGGGACTTCCGGTTAACTCGAGCCCCGGCGCTGTTCGCTTTCCGCCCTAATTAATGTCATCGGCTTTACTTATTGTTGATCCTTCCACGGTTAATTAAGTTAAACGTGTTAGTGTTACACCGGGATTTAATACTCTTCCGCACCTTATAATTCAGTTTATTTGATTACTCATAAATTATCTTTCCTTTTAAATCGATGTGTAAGCTGTGAATATTTATAAATATAAGTTTCTCACGAGTGTTTCCACTCACAGATTGAGCATGAAGTAAAATTTCGAGTTTAGAAAAGCCTGAAAATTTGGTTTGGTCGCGAAGCGCGAAGCGCGGAGCGGCCAAACCAAATTTTCAGGCTTTTCTAAACTCGAAATTTTACTTAATGCGCCACCGGTACAAAACACTGATTCAATACAAAGTTTAGCGGTGTGTTTTAAGCTTCGAAATATTTCAGTGTTTTGTACCGGTGGCGCATGAAGTAAAATTTCGAGTTTAGAAAAGCCTGAAAATTTGGTTTGGCCGCTCCGCGCTTCGCGCTACGCGGCCAAACCAAATTTTCAGGCTTTTCTAAACTCGAAATTTTACTTCATGCTTAGCCTGGGAGTGGAAAACACTTGTTTAAAGCTTTAAATTGAATTCTCTTAGTAAACCGAGCGTCGGAAAATGTACAACGTATGCATATGTATACTTAAAAAAAATATTCTCGTTATGAAAATGTTCGGTGTTACATAAAACTCTCTGTATATAAATATAGTAAAAAATTGAATTTGTGTTCAGTATTCCGGCAACAGGTTCCCACAGACGCGTTTCGGACTTCAAGGTCCTCTTTAGTGTGGTCCCGACCCAGTGCTGAGAAATACTGAACATTTCTGACTATTTCAAGCGTTAGCTATCGAAATCAATAATAGTTTTCACATATTTGCTTGAAATAGTCAGAAATGTTCAGTATTCCTCAGCACTGGGTCGGGACCGCAATGAAGAGGACCTTGAAGTCCGAAACGCGTCTGTAGGTACCTGGTGCCGGAATACTGAACACAAAATCAATTTTGATATAAGTTTTCTGGTTGCACAAACAGAGTTCTGCTCGCTCGTGGACGAAACAGTGACCTGTATATGCACTTTGTGCATTCGTGTCACTGACGATGCCACTATGAAGCATTAGATGGCGTTAGCTGTCGAAATCATTAATAAATATAGTATAGTTTAAAGTTCTAATTGAATTCTTTTAATAAACCGAGCGTCGGACCCTGCCAGGTTTTTAAACATTGTTAGATAGCGTTATACATTACATTCATGCTATTTAATAACAAAAAGCTTGTTTCTTTTCTTATTCTAGGACTTTTTTCTCTATCTTAGAATGTGGACAAAAAAATATTATGTCGAGCACAACCGAGCGTGCACTTTCACGTCAATTTTATTCAAGATCAAATGTAGAAAGGGCGAAATAAGGCACGAACAAGGCGGCGATCGGATTGGAAAATTTCAATCTGTCGGTTACGAATTACTGGCATAATAAAATCTGCCCCACCGACGCCGACGGCAAAATATAAAATACACGATTTTTCCCCCCACATTCTCCTTCCCTTCTTTTTGCTACTTGCTTCCATGTGCTCCATTCAACCGTACGAAACTATATTTGCCTATTTGTAAATTCGGCCAATAAAGAATATTATTGTGCAGAAAACATTGTGTATTGTGAGTTATATTAGTGAATAATTTTCTCACTTATCACTTGATGAAACATTTTAAAATATTGATAATGAAGGTTTAAATTAAATTACACTTGGTTTGTTTCACAATTTTTTACTTTACTATTTACTCGACTAGTTTCGCGTATTACAGCATTATCAGGAGTAAATATCCTGATAATGCTGTAAAACGCGAAACTAGTCGAGTAAATAGTAAAGTAAAAAATTGTGAAACAATCCAAGTGTAATTTAATTTAAACCTTCATTATCAATGTTATATTCGTATTAAAGAATAGTTGTTAGTGTTTGAATGGTTAAACCTATGCCAGTAAACAACCGAAAAAAAGAATAGTTTTTATATGTTAAATTGTTTTCTCATCTAACCCGTGGTAAAACATTTAAGTAATACTAGAATTTTGATTAAAACACTTACAAACCAAGTGTTCACTGATTTAAATATCTTTTGTATTGAAAGTCTAAAGCTTAGCTATACTGAGAAGGGATAAATCTCGAAACGAGTCTATAGATGGCTACATTCATACCTGTTAGACAGGAAGCAAACAGTAGTGATCAACCAAAAATCATCCCACGAAAGCGACATAAGACATGGTGTTCTACAAGGCTCCTTTCTTGGGCCGGTACTATTCATATTGTTTATTAATGACTTACCGTCAATAACATCCAACTCCACATTTCTTCTATATGCCGACGACACCTCTACGACACCTATACAAAGGGACCTGATATCAACGACTGCACACACCAGAATAATGCTGCTAAATATGAAGCGAGTATTTGGTTCAAGCGTAATAAATTATCATTAAACGAAAATAAAACAGTAAACATCACTTTCTCACTAAAATCGATACATAAAAATAATCAAATGTCTGTCAAATTTCCAGGAGTACACATCAACAGCAAACTTACTTGGCACATGCATGGCCAGGAAACCGCTACAAAAATTTGCAGAAATATATATTTACTGCGCCAACTAAGTACCTGCTTACCAAAAAAGGCATTACTTGTTGCATATTTTTCTCTGTGTGGCTCCCACTTATCCTATGGCATTACAGCCTGGGGCGACTCAACAATTATTACTGGTCTCCAAAGACGAGCAGTTAGGATCTTAGATGGCTTGGGATACAAAAATTTGCAGAAATATATATTTACTGCGCCAACTAAGTACCTGGTTACAAAAAAGGCATTACTTGTTGCATATTTTTCTCTGTGTGGCTCCCACTTATCCTATGGCATTACAGCCTGGGGCGACTTAACAATCATTACTGGTCTCCAAAGACGAGCAGTTAGGATCTTAGATGGCTTGGGATACAGAGATGACTGTAGGGAGGCATTTGCCAAGCTCGGCGTGCTCACGCTACTTTCACTCTATGCACTAAACTGCCTAACGTATATCTCTCAAAATATAGAGTCCTATCGCCTCCATAGTAGCATTCACATGTACGACACTAGAAACAAACAATATATACACATGTATCGGTCTCGCCTCACGAAGACACAAGACGGAATATATTTTTATGGTCCCAAAATTTATAACATGCTGCCCGAAAAGATAAGGTCATTGGGATGTAAGGAGTTCAAAAAAATTATAAAAACGTACCTCATTAAGAAAGTATTTTATAGCATGGAGGAATTATTGTCAGGCAAATTTGAATTGTAAAATCCTCATCTAATTATATGTATTTCATATTGATACTTCATCTTAACGTAACTCATTTTATTATGTCATGGATTTGTATTTTATACTTATTTTTATATGTTATACCTTTTGTATTGGTCTGAACTCTGTAAACTGATATATATTGCACCAATAAATTATTATTATTATTATTATTAAAGACAATTAATATTTATTCCCTGTATTTTTTTCAATTTAATTCAATTTCCTGTTAATTCATTTAGTTTGGTGAGAGAATAATTTGACCTGATGTTGCATTTTGAAAATAAATTATGCAGAGAACAGTAAAGCTGTCGTGTAACGCAAATATTCATTGTATAATTTAATATCAGTCGGGGTATTAGCTCGAAAAGTAGTTGTTTCAATGAATATTTGGAGACAATTAGACAACATTTTTGCAGAAAGTCGATAATAATTTTAATTCGTTTTTATATTTTGATTTAAATCAGTGAAACAAACGTCTCAATAATATTTGTTTTATTGATATTTATTTTGTTGAGAACAAATTAATTTCACTAATTTTACGCACTTTTCAAAATAACAGGAAGGTAATTAAGCCACTAAAATTAATATTTGGGCGCTTGTACTAACCCCAATTTTTAAGTCTGGAAAAATGTTTACAGCTTAAATTAAAGCTCTTTAAAAGATTATTCGATTTCTTTAAAAATAAATTAAATCAGTTGAGTATTTTATAAAAATCTGTTACTTTGTATTAATTCATAATATTCTTTTGTACTTTGCTAGTTGCTAGAACTGTTAGTCATTTTTCTATACATATATGTTTGCTTTATATATCTTTACGTGATATTCCATCTGTGATAATTTGCTTTAGCGAAGACACTGTGATTTATTCTATGATACAAACGTTTATACATTATACAACATTTTAGTTATATTTCTATATATACAATGTCATGAAATATTTAGTAAATTAATTATGTATTTTTTTACGTTTATTAACGATTGTTTGTCTTGTCATTCAACAGTAAAGTTGAGCAATAATAAATTTATAATTTTAGGGATTTATTGAACCATTTTGGGAAGTAAAGTAACATGTTTAAATTTAACGCACCAATTATGTTATGTTTTTACTGTTTGGTGTTGTAGGCGTTCACTTTGTGGTACATCTTAGATACACTTGTAAATAAAATACTTTTTACTTTGTTTAACCACTGAATCTTACATTTAATTGTGTAAATGTAAGATTCAGTGGTTAAACAAAGTAAAAAGTGTTTTATGTTTTTACTATAAGTATTACTATTCTTTGTAAATGAAAATATAGATTGTTAAATGAAGATTCCGTAAATAAATTAAATTAAATTAAATTATGTGTTTTAATCAAAATTCTAGTATTAATAGTTCTTTTGTTGCTTTGTGTAAACATAAAGATTTTTTTCTTCTTTGAATAAATTTAACTGCTAGTTTCTGTTTGTTCTTTAAGTACATATTTTTTGTTTTTTTTTTGTTTTGTTTTTGGCATAGGTTTAACCATTCAGCCACTAACGCCTATTTAATATGTATCTCTATCAAAACTTACTATAAATGGGAATATACAAGGGATACTCTTCACGCCAAGGGGTATATCGAGGCGACTTTAACAACAAACAGGTGCACCACGGTTAATGGGTTTATACCACAAAGGAATCATAACATAGGACAACACTTAAATTTTTATGATCTATTTGACTTCTTACACGTTAGAAGTACATATTTTAATTAAAATATTTTCGTTTTATCAAAACTTTCGTGCAAACATTAACAAACGAGGGAAAATTCCATTAGACAAGAAAGTTGGCGAGTCTCAGGCAAATACCATAAATATTTATTTAAAAAAAGCAAGAGGAAATGCAAGCTTAGAACTCCTCAAGGTAAGCCCTGAAAGAAAAAGGAAGTGCAATTAGCCGAGGCCCAGCATCCTCCTCCACCACTTCATATCCCTGCTTAAAAACAAGACGTCCTCCCTTAAGGCAATACATTTTCATTTGCGGGCGAGTCTGCATAAATCTAAATAGGGTGCGCTGAATCCCATTTCGCCACTTAGCGCGAGTACCTAGATAATTTCTCATTGTGTACATTAGGGTGGAACGGATCCCCAATTCGCCCCGACTTCGCACCCACACACACACATTTCAGCCTTTTACATTTCGGGGGTGAGTGTGAGAAGGGCGAGCGGAATTCGGCGATGTCCTACATTCGCAAATGGCCAAATTTATGTGTTACTCATGTAATATTTATTCCAACCCTCGCAAGCACTCACACATACCCGTCTGCACACACCCCTATCAGCCGAACCGTTTTTGGGTTTCGAGTGTGTGTGTGTGTGTGTGTTTATGTGTGCTTTCTCATTGGGCGTGTTTAACTTTTGAGAAGTGCTAATCAGACCGGTGGTGTTAATATTTAATGCGTTTCAATTCAATGAGAATTTTGTATGGTTTAAAATTTAAGTATTTTACAAGCTTTATTTTTAAGTGTACATACCCCAATTATATGCTGTAAATATTCAGACATACCTTATTTTTTTTTTTTAATTTGAAGCTTAAACGAGTGTTTTCCACTCCTAGGCTAAGCATGAAGTAAAATTTCGAGTTTAGAAAAGCCTGAAAATTTGGTTTGGTCGCGTAGCGCGGAGCGGCCAAACCAAATTTTCAGGCTTTTCTAAACTCGAAATTTTACTTCATGCGCCACGCGTATTAAACACTGAAATCACTGAAATATTGTAAACAAGCGAAATTTACTTAAAATCAGTGTCTTGTATGCGTGGCGCATGAAGTAATATTTCGAGTTTAGAAAAGCCAGAAAATTTGGTTTGGCCGCTCCGCGCTTCGCGCTACGCGACCAAACCAAATTTTCAGGCTTTTCTAAATTGAATGGTTGTATAAAACCGGCGAAATCTAGAAAATGTACAGTGTATACAATATGTGTACTTAAAAGAAACATTCCCAATATGTAATAAAATAAGTCATTCGTAGAAATAAATAAAAGCAGTGCAGAATTAGAATTTTACTTAAAATCAACTTTTAGAGTTAACTATATACTTGGTCGGCCGTTAATGGGTTCCATATTTAATATTAGCTAACTTCTGTAAACTCGTGTATTAACATCAAATAAATGATATTTATAAAATAACTGGAGATGGAGGAGATGATAGTGGGATGTGGAAGCAGAAAGAAGGGAGAGAGAAGAGAGGGGAGTACGTGGTTCGAGGAGGAGTGTAGGCAGGCGAAGAGGGAGTTGAGGAAGGCAGTGGGAGAATGCGTAATAAATGGAGGAGAAGGGGGGGAAAGTGGTGGCGGCAAGGAAATGATATGATGGTATATGTGAGAGGAAGAAGCTGCAGGCGGTGGAAAGAGTGAGCGAGGAATTGAGGAAAGAGGCGGTTAGGGATATCGTTGAAAGAATGGACAAGGAAGTGTAGAGAAGGTAGTGGAGTGCCAGTGGGGATAGAAGAAGGCAGGCGAGGGGATGGAGAGGAAAAGAAAAAGGTCGAAAGAGCGTTCAAGGAGGTAAAGGGAGGGAAGGCAGCAGTGAGGGATTAGCTGAAGGCAGAGATGTGGAAGGAGATTGGGGATGTGGGGAAGAAGAAATTCAGGGAGCTAGATGTATAGGGGAAGAGTTAACATACTGGCAGCATGGAGGGTAGGGAGGATGTGCCCGATACACAAAAGAGGGGATCAGAATGATGCGGATTGCTATACGGGGATAACAGTGATGAGCACAAGATACAAGATAGCTATGATGGTGGTAGAAAATAAGTAAGAGGAGGAGGCGGTAGAGAAGGGGCTGCTGCCGGAAACGCAGGGGGGTTTTATTAGTGGTAAGGGGACGAGAGAGCAGGTCTTTACGCTGGCAAAAATGGTAGACAAGATGATGGAAGAGAAAGGGAGCGTATATGCGGTGTTTGTGGACCTGAAGGCGGCGTACGACGCGGTACCGAGGGTAGAATTGTTAGAGTGTTTGAGGAAAGAGGGGTGAGTGAGGGAATGATAGAGTGGGTGAGAGAAGTGTATGAGGAAACATCTGCAGTGGCAAAAGTGGGAATGGAAAAGTCAGAGAAGTTTAGAATTAGATAAAGTATGGGACATTGTTATGTATGGAGTGGAAGTGTGGGGGACGAGAGGGTATGAGTGTATGAAGAGAAAGCAGTTGTGGCTTCTGAAGCATATGTTAGGGGTGGAAAGGTCAACACCCGGATACATAGTGCTTCAGGAGACGAATAGAGAGAAACTAGAGTGTGAGGAAATGGTGAGAATGGCTAGGTATGAGATGAAGTTATGGGCTCTGGAGAAAGAGACATTGGTGAATGAAAGAGTGGGTTTGTCGGAGACAAAGGCGATGGAATGGCTGAAGAATAGGGCGAAGGTACGTGCGTGGATGAAAGAGAAGGAGGTGGAAGCACAGAAAAGACAGGGGTGTGTAAAGAGGAGTGAATACAACGATAGATGCGGGAGGTGGCAGGTGCATGGGAGAATGCCGAGGCATTTTGTGGAGGGGAGATGGAGTAGGGAGGAAAGGGTGCTGCTGGGCAAGGTGTGGGTTAGGGGATAGAGGAAGGAAGGTGTGGATGGGGGAAGAATATGGGTGTTGTGTAATGTGTGAGTGGGGAAGGGAATCTTGAAGTCATTTTTCGGACGAGTGCGGGGGGGGGGGGGGGGTAAAGGATTAAGGGGGACGAAAGAGTAGTAAGAGGGAATAGTGACGGAATGGATGAGAGAGGATAGGGCCGGGGTAAGGACGCTAGAGAAGTAGAGGGAAGAAAGAGAAAGCAGGAGAAAAAGAGGGGGTAGCGATTAGTGCATATGTAATGTATTATTATGCCACTAAAGGTCTTTTATATATAAAATAACTGATTTTATAAACATAATAAAAGGTGATTATTGTCAATAAAATAAAAACGAAAAAACGTTTTCGAAAATAACGTTTATAGAATGAAAATATAATATATTTAACATAACTTACTGGAAAATAATTAATGTCTGAATGTTCGTTTGCTAAATTTTGTTATATAAGACTTTACTTGGCTCATATTTTTTTGCACTGAACTGCCGGAGATTAGTTTTATGCATCACACCATTTTTTTTTAATATTCTAAAGAGGTAAAAGGCTTATATGTTCTTTGAGTTTACTTTTTGTATTTTTCGAGAGGACATAGCTTAGTGTACTTTTAATGATAAGACAAAATATCCGGTTTTTACTGATAACTTATCCAAGATATGCGTACGCCTAACAGCTCGAGTTTGTTGTTCATTCGCTATTTTTTCCTGTTACACATGAATAAATACACACCTACTTTTTGTATTTTTCGAGAAGACATAACTTAGTTTACTTTGACGTATGTTTCAGATTAGTTAATGATAAGACAAAACTCCCGGTTCTTACTGATCCAAGATTTTGGTACGCCTAACAGCTCGAGTTTGTTGTTCATTCGTTATTTTTCCCTGTTACACATGAATAAATACACACCTACTTTTTGTATTTTTCGAGAAGACATAGCTTAGTGTACTTTGACGTATGTTTCAGATTAGTTAATGATAAGACAAAATTCCCAGTTTTTACTGATAACTTATCCTAAATTTTGGTACGCCTAACAGCTCGAGTTTGTTGTTCATTCGTTATTTTCAGCGTTTTTCCTGTTACACATGAACAGATACACACCCAGTATTAATTTTTTGGACAGTAGATTCGTGAACTTGTAACTTTCTTATCACATCTCTAAAAGAAGTACAAGAATTTCGTTCGTGAGCTTGGAGCTTTTTTGATTGTTTTGTCAGGAATTCGTAGTAGCTTGTCATTTTATTGTTTCCTATTTATAGTTTCAGGTTCTATTAATCTTTTAAATACATCTTTGTTAAAATTGAATTTGTGTTCAGTTTTCCGGCACCAGATACCCACAGACGCGTTTCGGACTTCAATGTCCTCTTCAGTGTGGTCCCGACCCAGTGCTGAGGAATACTGAACATTTCTGACTATTTCAAGCCAATATGTGAAAACTATTAATGATTTCGATAGCTAACGCCATCTAATGCTTCATCTTTGTTAATTTATTTGTTAAGTTTGGCAGCTTTTTGCAAGAGTCGAAGTTGAAAATAAAGGATTTTTAGTCCACTTACGCAGAATTTGTTTACGAACTGCAATGAACATGCAGTTCGTAAAAAAAATTAAAATTGAAAAATTGTGAAGATATTTTAATATTTTTAAAAACCGATCAACCTCTGACAGTAGCACAAAATCCTAGGATTTTATGCAATAAAATCCCTTAGAATTTATTAGAAACTAACTATTATTGTTTCATTTATCCCAGTACACGTATGTGACAATTTAACCGTAATCACTCTTTAATATCACACTGTTGATGTAAATTATAACTAATATTTATTTACGTTGAGTGATTGGTTTTCCAATGGTGTGTTTGGAGAGGTGTACTATATGTAGACCGTGTGGAAAACTTCGAAATCCCGGGTTATAGCGAACTATAGGTTTAAAACGAGTTTAACATACAATGGAATTCAATTAAACAAGCAACTCTGTCGAACATCACTGCACTAAACTTCCAGAATAATTCCCCGTGTAATGTCGGATTCGAATTCCGGCAGGACTCTCCCTGCAGGCTCATGTCTTCGCCAGAATTCCTGAGCGCACGGATGTTCAAGATACTCACTCCCCAACCTTTACATACGTGTGACCTATATTTAAACTATCGAGTAAATAAACACATCGAAAATAATCTTGTTATACAAGGAATTTGTTCAATTATTCTCTCACTTTAATTTTATTTCCCAACACCAGTGTATTAAAAAAATCAATTTCAATTAAACGATTGTTTTCCACTCCCAGGCTAAGCATGAAGTAAAATTTCGAGTTTAGAAAAGCCTGAAAATTTGGTTTAGTCGCGTAGCGCGAAGCGCGGAGCGACCAAACCATATTTTCAGGCTTTTCTAAACTCGAAATTTTACTTCATGCGCCACGCATGTAAAACACGATTTAAAGTGAATTTTAAAATACGCTCACCCCTTATGTTTATTCCTCACGTCAATACATTCTATTAATGTTGACTTTTGTGTATATCTTTATTAAATATCATTGTATTTATTTATTTTAGTTTAAACTTTGCCCTGAAGAAGCTAACAAATGTATAGCAAAATATTGGCTAATATTTTAATTAGCCAATATTTCGCTATACATTCGTTAGCTTTTTCAGGGCAAAGTTTAAACTAAAACAAATAAATCCAATGATATTTTATAAAGAGATACACAAAAGTCAACTTTAATAGAATGTATTGACGTTCAATAAGTTCTTACTAAAAAAATTAGAATTATAAATTTTTTAATTTGGCCGCTTTTCCCCAAAAGTTTATAGAAGTTTTTACTAATATACCGTTTGTTGTAACTCTTGTATTGTAAGATATTATGTTTTTCATATTAAATCGAAATTTCCATTACGAGAAAATATTATTGTTATACACAAAGAATTTGTATTATAATTTTCCAACACCGGTGCTTTTTTGCTACTAAAAGAGTTCAATTTCAATTGACTCATTGTTTTCCACTCCTAGATTAAGCATGATGTAAAATGTCTAGTTTAATAAAACCTGAAACTACATTTTCAAATAAACTTTATAATAGAAAGTTTCAGAATCACTGTGCATGCAACCGAATATTAGAAACGTGAAAAAAGAGAAGCTAACAAATGTATAGCGAAATATTGGCTAATTGAAATAAAGCTCTGGCTAAAGAAAATAGAATTATAATTTTCTGAATTCTGCCGCTTTTCCCCAAAAGTTTATAGAAGTTTTTAATAATAATTTGACGGCAAAAAACTACTTAATGTCATATTAGAAACGTGTTCTATAACTCCACTTTATCAACTGATTAATGCAATAAGCATTCTGACAATTACATTAATATTCGGCATGCGTTAACTTTAATAACATTACTCTTTATTAACAGTGTTTGCAAACTTCCGGCCATAAATCGCGTCCATAATTCACAATAACCCGGTCTCTATTATCTTTAATTGTAGTTCATTAATAACGCGGTGGAAATCAGAATTTTGCAATGTCTCTCCCCATAATAGAAAATTGATCTCGAGAGCCGGAGCGGCGTTCCGCTGGAAACGGCCCATTCAACTTGATCATTATGAAGTTGCTCAATGAACGGAAACAAGATCGAATTAATGTAGCGTCCCCGAATTAATTACTCCATCATCACAACCGACCGTACTCGTTTATTTATTAATAACATTCAATTATCAAGTAGTAGAGGAAGTTCCTCCCCGCCCCCCTAGATATAAGTAGGTGGCGTTTAGGGCTTAACTATCCCATCCGAGGGGGGGTGCAAGGTCGGATATAAATTGGCGACCACCGTCCAGATAAGATGTACATTTAGTAGAGTTTAAGTTTGTGTATGGAAGTAAGTTTAAGAGAAGTCAGAGCGGAGTTCAGAACACGCCAGTATCAGCGGTTACGAGGGTAGTTTGGAACCTCGGGAATCCATAACAGTAAATATCAACGGCGCTGTAGCTCGTTTAGCCTTGCGAGTAAGCGAGTTACACTTGGAACTTGGAACTTCCACGGCCGAAACTTTATGGCAGGCCCATTCGGAGTGGCGGGGGAAAGGGGGAGGGATATAAATTAACGGAAGCGAGATTCTATATCCGCGTTTTCGCTGAATTTGTGTATTTACCAGTTTTCTTAATGTAATCACGCTGAAATAGGGCCTCTGCGAGAAAAATTAATCGTGAGAGAAAAACAACGCACTTGTGGGTCGAAATAGTGGAGATAAATTTTGCAGAACTCACGTTTAGTAGATTAAATATTTACCTACTAAGGCCCATTTGCACCCCGACTGATTAACCTAAATAATCCACTATCCAATCAATCCATCATTGATTAAACCTCTGATTAAGTCAAAATTGTAGAATATAAGAATGTTATACATTTGTAAGATATCTTAACCGTGTCGCTTTCATTAATATGCAATTGTGTAAGCAATTTTTAAATAAAATTGCTGTCTTTAAGAAGTACTAATCACTGCTTAAGGTAATCGACTTTTTTTTTTTTTTTAGAGTAGAGTAAATTTATTAAATATAGGGATAATACATGTCATCTGCTAGATTACAACTTGGGTGCAAACAGGCATTAGTGTTGTAACTAATTAATGTTTTTTCTTTGTTGATAAGTATATGCACTCCTAAATCCAGCACTGATAGAATCCTGTTCTTTAAGTTACCTAATTGAGTTGAAACAAATTATAAACACGAATGATCGTTGTTCACGAAATTTCATACATTTTAAAAAATTATATTCTTTAGTTAATATTATTTAAAACATTTTATTCATATCAAGTATCGTACAACAAAAGCACCCCCCTTGCTACGCCTCTGTATACAGTGCGGATTTTTTATTAGGCTAAGTAGGCTAAAGCCTACGGCGGCAAATTTTCGACGGATACCTAGTTTTCATTTTGAGGCTTTTATGAATTTTTACTTAGACGGGAAACTCTATTTCTCCCGGCTAAATACCCCTGGGGGCAGTGTTGCAAACTTTCAATCATCAAATGTCTAAAAGTCGGTTTTTCTAATCGGTTGGCAACATGCTCGCATTTTCCTATTTCACCCTTTTTTGCTATGCACAACACTTCATAACGGACGGTCGATCTCGCGCCACCCCGGAGATTAGTTAAGTAGTGACGATCACCTCGGAACTACACCCTCAAGAGAAGCTGTAAGGACCCGGATATCGACACACCAAAGGTCAGTTTCTTCTAGCTACCGTTCCCTAGCAATTTCTCCGACTTTGGTGTCGGCCGCCGCAAAAAACCGCCATGAAATTCACGGCAGCTCCCGCTGCGAGTTGCAATATTTCATAGGGCACACCCCCCCCCCCAAAAAAAAAAAATTAACAACAAGCAATTACATAACATGTATATATATAAATTTATAAAAAAATTGATATTTTGTTGCTAATCGGCTATCGACCGGTGGTCTTTCTGCGTATAGAAGGGTATTTGAAGGATTGTGTAAGGGATTATTGGGGGTCTCATTTTGGTAAGTATGCGAAGGACTGAACGTTCAGCAACTTGGATTTGTTGTAGGACTGCGGGACGAGGATTGTGGAAAAGGATAGCTGCATAGTCAAGAAGAGGGCGACAGATCATCTTGTAAATGTGGACTGCGGTGTTGGTCGAAATTCCTTGATTTCTATATGTTAGTGATCTGAAATGCCGCACTCTCTTCTTGACCTTGTGTTTGAGGTTTAGGGCATGGGATTTAAATGTAAATTTAGGGTCATTTAAAACGGCCTGTTACTAGTAGCACCTGATACAGGAGTTATAAACAGAGCGGAATCAGACCGCGTTACCTAAGATACTATGAATCTTCTTCGTAAAGCCTGTGACGCGTCAATGCCTTTTACAAAGCCAAAAAGACCGGCCTACTGGTGGACCCAAGAGATTAGCAACCTGCGTAATACCTGTCACCATCTAAGGCGCAAAGCGCAAAGGGCCAGAACTAGAAAAGAGGCAAACCTACTCTCAGCAGAGAATAAAGCCCCAAAAGAGTACTTCTGCACACCATTAACCGGAGCAAGGCTGATCAATGGAGGAAGTTGGGAGAAGAAATAAACAACGACGTGCGAGCATATCCGCCGAGTAGCAGTGCAGAAAGCAGAATCAGTAACAACATCTTTGAGTAGGATCATAGCCAATACCCTAGGTCCGAAGTCCAGTAAGCGGCGCCTGCTCATGCCCACCGCGCAATCTATCTTTCTGTACGGAGCAGAAATATGGGAAGACAAGATGCACATCGAAGTATACAGAAAGCGTATAGCCTCTGTGCAACGGGAGTAACCTGCCCACATCGCATTGTTTCTAAGACATCTGTCCTTGTTGTCTGTGGAGTGATCCCCATTGGGATGCTAGTGATTGAGAAGAAAATCGTATACTAGAGGAAGGCGGAAATAGGTCGCAAAGAAGCTAGCAGAGAGGAAAGGGCACGTACCATGGCGAAATAGCAGGGCGCATAGTCCATGGAAGACAAGGGCAGATGGACTGCGAGACTGGTGCCATACATAATCCCCTGGGTTGAAGGAAAGCATGGAGAGGTAATTTTTTTTTATCACGTAGTTCTTGACAGGGCATGGTTGCTTTCGTTTCTACCTCCATAGGGTAGGAAAAACAGTGGCACCGATACTCCGTGCTGTGAGTATGAAAGGGATGACGCAGAACACACATTTTTTATCTGTAGGAGATGGACAGCAGAATGGAGTCTAGTGGAGAAAGAGCAAATGTTGGAGGATGGAAGGCGGTGGGAATTAGTGGCGACATTTTCCTTCTACGTAAAACACGCCAAGAATATATTTAAAGAGGAGCCAACGTGGCAGGTTGCAAGGCCCAACCCGAAGTAATGTGGTAAACGGTTCCGGGTTGGTGTCCTAAGAGATGGTGGGAGAGGTTTTAGTCACTAGCTGCATGGACTTACTTCGTACGTAAATGTATTTTCCTGGCCACCTAAAAAAAAAAAATACGCCGACTTATGTCAATTGTTATTATAGTCCAAATGTCGGCTGGCGCCGACTTGTATGTCAACTGTCATAAAATTGAATTAATAAATTGATGATTGCAGCGACGGCTCACAGCCTAAGGCCGGTCGTCCACTGGAAGCGACAACACGCGGCTACGCGCTCACGCGATCCTAGCAGCAACATGCGTATACGCGCGACAGATCCCGACGTGTGTAAATCCAATGAATCTCGTCCACTGCAAGCGTGCGCGGACATGCGGAATCTCGCGTGTAGCCGCTACTCTTGCAGCCGCCCGTTGCCGCTCGTAGCGCGTGAGCGCGTAGCCGCGTGTTGTCGCTTCCAGTGGACGACCGGCCTAAAGTACGGCCACAGCGCGAAGGCACACAAAATTGAAGGTTGGGATCGCGCTTTATAAATACAAGGAATTGTACAACAAAGTGACCTTTCAATAACAGATACATATTACCTTGGGTCTCTGGCCTACCCTAAAGTTAGGCTGCGAGCCACCGCTGGATAAATGATTAAAATTATGAATAACTTGGCGAAATCAGTACACTTTTTCAAATAAATAAATACCGCTTCCAACTTAAGGAGAGCGTGACCAACTTTTATTCATTATATTTCCGTTATCAATTACACGATTTTATTACCTCCAGGGGCCCGAAAGCGTATCCTCAGAATAGAAATTTTATCACCGCACATTAATTAACTCGGCTTTATTTGAAGGCGTAAACCAAACAAGAAAAGCTACAAGGGAAAGAAACAAACGGAACTCGTCTAAATCAGAGGGAATGGGGGGCGAAAACAGCCCTTGTTCCACAACAGTCTGCGTGCGTAATTGAAATTCTCGGCAGGTACCGACCATTGTTCGCTAAGCGTTATTGAAATATCTGGAATTAACAATTGTAAGTTTAAGCGGAGTTCAAGGAGCCGGGCCTGAGTGATCATTAAATATAAATTGGGCTTAGCGGGTGGGAGTGTTTAATTGTCTCGACTCGCTTAATCCAAAACTCGCTGTAGTCACCGATAATTCCACCCAGGCCAGGGATCTTATTCAACCAACAAATTCTCTTTTGTTACCCCTTTTTTTTCGCGAAAGCACAAAAGGGTAAAGCCCTGGATGTTGTTTCCAGTCCTTATCTGGGGGTGGGCTTTTACAGCTGTTGGAATTGATGTCGCAGAGCGCGCAACAGAATACGAAACAATACGGGACGGATTCTTAAGTTTTATTTACGTTCCGGGGGCATTAATCTCGGTCCATTATCGCAGTTAGGGCTAATGCGCCCCACTCGGAGTAATGTACTGTTTTGCATATTTTTTAAATAACCATTTGTTACAATACTTCAACAGGATGTCGGCGGTAAATTATGTGGACAACTTGGCGGATTTTAGGGCGCTCGCTTTTGAAATTTATTCGAGAAAATTATTACGTCGAGCCGAACAAATGTATTTACTGTTTATGGGATTGTTTTTATCAGCGGTTTGTTAGTTTACAACTTCGAAAACTTAATGAATATTTAAATAAATAAATCACTATAAAGATTTAGTAGGAAAGGAAAATACACGTTATGTAAAACTGATGCAGTTAATAAAATTATTGATAAATAAACAACAGGTAACCTTTGATCACACTTTTATTTGAATTAACAAATGTACATCACGGACACAAAGTGACCATTATCAATAGATTAATTCAATATTTAAAATAAAGATAAACTACTAAACTTCGATGTAAGCCCCCTAAATAATCTCCAAAACTTTTGTTTGAGTGACACGGTCAATTATTAAAATAAATATATTTGTCAATTGTATTACTATTGAAAATAAAGAGCGTTTGAAATAAATGTACATTTACTATAATAAAACTAATCAGTAAAGAAAGGAATTACTACAATAATTAATAGAAAACACTTGACGTAACTAAAAGAAGAATATTGAAGACAATATTAATCCATCGATAATGGTCACTTTGTGTCTGAAATGGATATTTCTTAATTCAAATGAAAGTGTGAAGAAAGGTTATAAGTGCTTTTTATCAATTAAATTTAAATTTGTAAAACAATACCAAGTGTTTTCAATTTAAATAACTTTACATATTAACGTTTGATAGTCACATTAATTCAATTTGCAACAAAGCATCAAAAATGTTGGGTTACATAAAAAGGATGGCCAAAGATTTATCGTCTCAATCATTCAAACTTGTCTATTTTGCTTATGTACGCTCTAATATGGAATACGTTTCATGTGTCTGGCCTCCCAATACCATTACTTACAGTAATGCTCTTGAGAGAATTCAGAACAAATTTCTGAAGATCCTTGCTTTTAAGTCACATTTAAACGATAGCCAAGTTATGTCGGTATTTAACATTGATATGCTTAAGCGACGCAGGATTCTTTTGGACTTGTCAATGTTTTATAAACTGCTGAGTAGCCAAATGCAATGTCCGTATTTATTAGCGCACGTTGATTTTTTCGTTAGTATATCAGATCGTACTACTCGTCATAGACCACTATTTCGCATTCCTATGCATAGGTATTTCTACAATACTTACCAACTATTAATAAATGGATTTAAGTTAAGTGACTTCATTAATATTACACACACATGCAGCATCTCTATGTCTGTGTCATTCTATGATTATTACTGATGTCGTATTACACATTCTTGTGTAATGCTTCACTATATATATTTTATTATGATTAGGTTCTAGTAATTAAGTTTATATTTCTATATTGACGATTGTAAAACTGTAGTTAACACATAATAAATAAATAAATAAAAAAATAGGTCAAACTATGCCTAAAACAATCCACTCTTCAGATGCATGCCTATTTCAAACTCTCTGTCTCTTGATCCCAATTTTGATTTGTTCTCACAATCCCATTCTCAATTTATGTCAAATCTAAAGCATATACATTTCTGATTACTTTTACTACATTTTATCTTACACCAATATTTAGAATTAGTCTATGTTGCTATAATAGCAGTATAATTTGTTATTTGTTAATTGTTATTTATAATATTTATATTTTGATGTAAAAAGGTTTAATACCGTTAATAAAGGAATTTGAATTTGAATTTGAATATTTTAATATGTTTCACCAATTGTCAGATGAAAAATAATTAAATTTTATCTTTACGTAACTCACCCAATCAATTTAATAAAATGATTACTAATTGTAATGAAAATAACACAGCTGGGAGGGCATACTGCAACATATTTCAGTGGCTTCATTAGACAGATGCGTTTTGTCATGTATTCGTCTCATCAATTATTATTTAATATATTAAAATCAACCCTTTTATTCAACAATTTTTGCACTCAATCGATTTTCCCAGGGATCCCCAGTACGAATAGGAAAAGTTTCGCAGGAATTCGCAATAAAAAAATACTACTCCCAGTCTGGTCCCTAAATTAAGAGCGAAACTTTGTACTTAAAGACCGCTGCAGGGCGCCCTCTCGTTTGCTGAATCTATAAAAATATCCGAAACCAAAAACGGGATAATCGTAAATACATTAACGGCACCCCTCCCGTCCCAAGAAACTTTCGCTTTAATTAATTTGACGCATTATTCAGATTCAAATCCCATTAAATTAATCAGCAACAAATTCACTAGTCTCTAATTTAAAACTTTTGCAGCTTTACGAATTTTAAAATTTGTATCGCTTAAACCATACTAAACTCAATAAGATATACGATGATTAAAAAAAAGAAAACACTTGGTTGAATTTCATTAATATTTTGGTTTTTTATTCCAACTAGTTTCGACTTTGAGTCATTCTCAAGGATAAAACGCATATTGACTTTCAATATCTTGACAATATTGTCAGTTTGTAGCTTTATTATTGATTTAATTTTCATATTTTATTGATATATGCCAATATGTCAATATGCGATTTGAATTTTCAGTACAGTCAAATGACAGTATTGCATGTCATTTGACTGTACTGAAAATTCAAATCGGGTATGGGGACACTTTTTCCACACCACTTTTTCCAATCCGAATATTCCACTCCTTTTATTCCACCAATCATATTATCCACTATTGTATTATTCCACCAATCATTTTATCCATTAATATATTATTCCACTATAAATATATTATTTTACTTCTTTATAGACATTTTACTTTACAAGGATTTACAAGGATTTACACGGATTAAAATTGAATGTTGTGCCCTACTGCGCGGAGGTACTCTGCTATCTCATCAGTTTCCTTTCGTACTTCGTAGTCCCTAACTATATTACATATCCTCTCTTCTGTCTTTACTCGCGCCAAATTTTCCGACCTTTTAATTTTACGTCCCAAATCCAGTTCGCGAAACATTGTTTCGGTGTCGCCCTGTTCTTTCCGTATCTCCAGGAGAAACGCATAGAGACTAGGATGGTCTTTGCCGACTACAACTGTGATGCCATCCTTCTGACATGTTATTTGTTCGTGATGAGTTAGTCATCACAGCCTCATACACGTTCCAGAGCGCTGGAGGATACCTCGGCTGCGTGGCACGACGTCTCCCCCTGGCCGGTTTGCCTCTTACATAATTATTTTCGAAGTAATCGATGATTTTAGAAAATTCTTCTGGTGCCGATTCTGAAAATATGTCGAACGCCTCCCCAACATCCTCAACTGGAACGAAACTAGTCGCACACATCATCTGCGCTGCCTCTTTGATCGATCGGTCATCCGGATTGTTGTAAGCCTGTTGCAGTCCTTCTGCTTGTATGCGACGGAATATTGACTGTTTCAGGTGGAAAAAAATTATTAGAAAAAAGAATGATTGGAAAAACCATTCAGTGGAAAAAAGAACAAGTGGATAAAAAACTCAGTGGAAAAAAAGGATTGGAAAAAGTGGGGTGAAATCTTCAAATCGCATAGTGACTGTACAAGAATCAATAAAATATCAAAATTAAATCAATAATAAAGCTACAAACTGTTCACTGTAGAGGCTTCTACTTCGTTATACATCATTATTTACACAAATAAACTTTGTTTGTATAACTGAGGATTTTATTGTGACTATAGTTTATGTTTGATAATGACAAGTTAAAGTTGTCGAAACTATAGTCACAATAAAATCCTCAGTTATACAAACAAAGTTAATTGTATTATTTGTGTAATAAAGCTACAGTTGTTAAGTAATTAGCAAACGATATCCAAACAAATCTTTCGCGGTTTATTGAACAAAAACAAAAAAAACTAAGGTGAAAAGTGTTTAGATAAAAGTTGTTTGTTCATTATCTACAACTTTTGTTTAAAATTTTTCGATTTGGTCGATAATAACGCTAAACTGTAGCGTTATTATCGACCAAATCGAAAAATTTTAAACAAAAGTTGTAGATAATGAAAAACAAACAACATTTATCTAAACACTTTTGTGTAATTATTAAAAGAAATAATCTTGGTTAGACTTTTTCCTTTCTTGTTCAAGAACAAGATAGCTAAAGTGAAAATTGTTTACACAATTTTTTCGTTTACTACAACATTTATATGAGACAATTTTTGATTAGGTTAACATTTTTCTATATTTTTAACTTCACTTGCAATCAGTGTTTAATACGCGTGGCGCATGAAGTAAAATTTCGAGTTTAGAAAAGCCCGCAAAATTTGGCTCGGTCGCTGCGCGACCGAGCCAAATTTTGCTCAGGGCTTTTCTAAACTCGAAATTTTACTTCATGCTTAGTCTGGGAGTGGAAGACACTCGTTCGCAAATTTTCGAATTATCATAAAGTTGTGTTTCGGTTTATAGAACAATAATAAAAGAGTTGAGGTGAAAACTCGAAATTTTACCTTTCTCACGAGTGTCTCCACTCCCAGACTGAGCATGAAGTAAAATTTCGAGTTTAGAAAAGCCCCACGTAGAAAATTTGTCGAGGGTCACGCATTCAGTGGGAAGATTTTAATTTAGACGCTCGCGATTTATGGCGCCCAACTAGGGGTCACAGCGTTAGCATGGCCCCACGTTGGGCGCCAAACTCAGGCTTTTCTAAACTCGAAATGTTACCGTATGCGCCACGCGTATAAAACACTGATTTAAAGTAAAGTTAAAAGTGCACTAAAAACCAACCCAACTTCGATATTTTTTCAAAATGTTTTCTCTCCTATCCATGCTGTAAACCTTCAAATATTCGTTGTTTTCTTGTAAAAAAAGTTCGATTCCCTGTAGTCCATTGGTCTCTGAAGACCATGATTGGTCCTTTGAGCTGTGGCCTTTGTAAAATGGTAATAAACTTAGTAATCTAGAGTGATTCTTCAATTTAAAACTTCTAAGAACGAGTGTTGTCCACTCCCAGACTAAGCATGAAGTAAAATTTCAAGTTTAGAAAAGTCCCGCGTAGAAAATTTGTCGAAGGTCGCGCAGCGACCCGAGACAAATTTTAACGGGGCTTTTCTAAACTCGAAATTTTACTTCAGGCGCCACGCGTATAAAACACTGATTTAAATTGAAGTTAAAAATGCACTAATAATCAACTGAACTTCAATATTTTTTCAAAATTTATGTTATCTCTCCTATCCATGCTGTAAACCTTCAAATATTTGTTGTTTTCCTGTGAAAAAACTTCGATTCCCTGTAGTCCATTGGTCTCCAAAGACCATGATTGGACCTTCGAGCTGTAGCCTATGTAAAATGGTAATAAACTTAGTAATCTAGAGTGATTCTTCAATTTGAAACTTCTAAGAACGAGTGTTGTCCACTCCCAGATTAAGCATGAAGTAAAATTTCGAGTTTAGAAAAGCCCCGCTTAGAAAATTTGTCGAGGGTCGCGCAGCGACCCGTGACAAATTTTCGCCTGGCTTTTCTAAACTCGAAATTTTACTTCATGCGCCACGCGTATATAACACTGATTTAAATTGTAGTTAAAAATGAACTCAAAATCAACTGAACTTCGATATTTTTTCAAAATTTATGTTATCTCTCCTATCCATGCTGTAAACCTTCATATATTTGTTGTTTTCTTGTGAAAAAACTTTGATTCCCTGAAGCCCTTCAGTCTCCGAAGACCTTGATTGGTCCTTCGAGCGGTAGCCTTTGTAAAATTTTAATAAACTTAGTTACCTATAGTGATCTTCAATTTGAAACTTCTAAGAATGAGTGTTGTCCACTCCCAGACTAAGCATGAAGTAAAATTTCGAGTTTAGAAAAGCCCCGCGTAGAAAATTTGTCTCGGGTCGCTGCGCGACCCTCGACAAATTTTCTACGCGGGGCTTTTCTAAACTCGAAATTTTACTTCATGCGCCACGCGTATAAACAACTGATTTACAGTAAAGTTAAAAATATTTAAAGCTTAGATCGGATGGTGATTAATATTTACAGAGATGTACCGAAAAAATGCAAAAATTTTTTTTTTGTGAATTGTTTTAGAATTGTAATAATAAAAATTGAATGAATTTAGTTTGAGCAACCTTTTCATATTGCTGATATTTAAATCATCATATCTTTAACAGGAAAAGTGCTATGATGGACACATCACCATTTTTTGATTAGTCGCTTACTTCTAGGTGATATATTTAAAAGCATAATTTCTTCTATTTAAGTATATATTTATAATAATATATATAATATATATATATATATACATAAATATATATATTATATATACAGGGTGGGGCACGGGAACCAAGTGGTTTTGGAATAATTACATAATTTTTAGATTTTGATGTGGAAGACATTTATTGGTAAAAAAAATCTTTATAAGTACAAAGCATTTTGTTATTATTCACATTTGGAAAATGAAATCTTGCATGTGATGACCATTTTCGTTAACTTTCTTCTATAGGGATATTTGAAAGAACGTGTTTACAAGGACAAGCCACGTACATTGATAGACTTGAAAGAGGCGATCCGTCAGCAAATCATCTAAAACAATAGAGATGTGCTGGAAAAAGTGGAGACTACTTTTCTTCAATGGAAGTTGAAGGCGTTGAAGAAAATTGATCTCCATTCTTCCCAGCTATTTTCTTCTGATTCGAGTGATTTGCTGACGGATCGCCTTTTTCAAGTCTATCAATGTAAGCGACTTGTCCTTGTGAACACGTTCTTTCAGGTATCCCCATAGAAAAAGTCACATGTGGCCAAGCGAGGGGACCATAACACGTCACTAAATATTGAAATAAGATGATTCGGAAATAGAGGTCGAAGAACAGCTATTGTTGCTCTGGCAGTGTGTGCCGTAGCCCCATCTTGCTGAAACCACAAATGCTGACGATCAATATTCCGTCTTTGTAACTAAGGGATTAAAAATGTGTTCACCATGTAAACGTACTGCTCACTTGTTACAGTAACGGTATCCTCATTTTGTTTGAAAAAAAATAGGGACCGATGATGCCGAATTTTCTAGTAACTGACTACTGACAGTGAAATGCTTTGAGCCAAGGAATGCAACGCCACCTAACGCACGCCCCTCCTTTCTATAGAGTAATACCTCTTCCAAAACCACTTGGTTCCCGTATCCCACCCTTTATATATATATATATATATATATATATATATATATATATATATATATATATATATATATATATATATTTATATATGTATCACTGTTTCTTCGGGTTTGGTCCCGCGTATTTACTTGTCTCTGGTCCATTTTATTTTTAATTCGACGTTTCGATGACGTCGCAGTCATCATCGTCATCGAAACGTCGAATTAAAAATAAAATGGACCAGATCCAAGAAAATACGCGGGACCAAACCCGAAGAAACAGTGATACATGTTACGCCCGCGAAAATCTACGTTTTAATATATATATATATATATATATATATATATATACATATATATATATATATATATATATATATATATATATATATATATATATATATATATATATACCAGCACAAGAAGTAACGGTCGTACTACGTTAGAGGCAGAGTTCGGAAAATTTCCTAACAGGGCATTCGATTTCTGTAACCACGCAGTTACGATTTTTTGTACACCATAACCTCGCATTTTAAATTCAACAACCACCATGAGTATCGATAGAATAATCAAACAAATGCAACGTCAGTTTAACAATAGTTTGTTCAAATAATCACAAATGTAAGCTCAAAATTTATTCGCTAATTTTTTTAAGAATTCGTCATTAACTAATAGTTTAATTCAGATCAGTAATTATTTGTTTTTTTTTGCTCATTGTTTTTTAGTGTTAAACCTGAGGAAGGGACAAAATGAGTCCCGAAAGCTTGGTATTACAATAAAGTAGATTACACACATCTCTCCTGCCGTATTATTGGTCGAATGCCCTGTTAGGTAATTTTCCGAACTCTGCCGCCTATATATATATATATATATATATATATATATATATATATATATATATATATATATATATGTATAATATAATTTTGTGATTTTAAATTATAAATGTCTCTAATTCCTACCCATCTTATCATTCGTTCGAAATCGTTGCTAAAAACCTTTAAAAGCGACTCGTAATCTCCCCCAAAGAAACTCCAATTTAGTAAATTAAACCGCGATAAAGAGACAGCTGTCCGGTCTCGCGGCCCACGAGGGGCCGTAAACCCTTTCGACCTGGGCCCCCGCAATAATAACACTTCTGCGGATTACGGTATTTTTGTGCAGACGTGTTGCTTCGTGTCGGGAAACTAAAACAAAAAAGGGAAACCATTCCGCGGTGGCCGAGACGGGAACGGAACATGTGCGATTCATTCGTCCTGAATATTGACGAACACTGTAAGGCCCATAAAAACAAATGCCGCTACTTACACTAGGAGGGAATGATGTTTGCTACGTTCTATATTAGAAACATGGCTTGAATATAATTTAACGATCAAGACCGGATCCAGGCATAATCCAGTTCACGAAAGGTATTCTGTGAGATTTGAGATTTAGGTTTTAATTAACTATATGTTTTTGAGTTTACCTGAAGTGATTATTACACTAAAAAAAAATGATTATTACACTAATAAAATAAAATAAAAGTGGTGTAATAGTTCAGGGTAGAGTAGTGGATTTAAAATAGGTATATATTGTAACATAATAACTTAAATACATGACATGGTTGTAATCAATTTAAGAGTCAAAATAACTCTGGTCAGTGGGCCGTCTTGCAGGTATTTATATTTGATATTGGTGCTGACTTGTAGAGTTAGCCCGGCGATTTGGGACGCCGATGGTCACAAAGTCCACGAGTCCACCGCTGAGTTGCAGAAGTTGTTGCCGTGGATCAGCCGGACTGGCGCTCGTCATTCTTGCGTAAATGGGGCATCAGGTAATTGTCCGGATTTGTGTTATGTTGTGATTGCATTATTGAAGGAATGATGCAATCGCAAAGGAATAATTAATAATTAAATGTATGTCTAATCTTAGTAAAGTTAAAAATATTTAGCGCTTAGATCTGATGGTGTTTAATATTTACCGCGATGTACCGAAAAAAATGCAAGAATTCCTTTTTTTGTGAATAGTTTTAGAATAATAATAATAAAAATAGAATGAATTTAATTTAATCAACCTTTTCATATTGCTGATATTTAAATCATCATTGCGTAAATGGGGCATCAGGTAATTGTCCCGAATTGTGTTATGTTGTGATTGCATTATTTAACGAATGATGCAATCGCAAAGGAATAATTAATAATTGAATGTATGTCTAATCTTAGAAATTAGACAAGTGGTATAAAAATGTTAAGTGTTTTCTTTATATCAAAATTAAAAATGTACCACGAAGTGAACGCCTCCAAAATTCAAGAACAAAAAAATTGTTATTGTTAGAGAAATATATTTGTTAGAAGACACCGAAAAAATTATAATAAAGGATTTCATACTGTAAATATTGAATTCCGGGACCGTCTGACGTTACCCTCTCGAGTTTATAAAAGTTAAGGAGTTTGCGGAATTATGAAAAGTTCCGGAACCGAACTTTTACAACTAACTCGAACATTAGACTAGATTTAAGAGCGGGTAATTTTATTTAAGGGAAAAAATAAAACGTTATTACATTTATTACAGCCATAGATTTTTGTTTGATGCACTCTAACAAAAACCTTGAAATAATAAAATTTAAAACACGTGTCAGGCAACTGAAAATAAAAACATTGAACTTTACAAAATTGAATTTGTGTTCAGTATTCCGTCACCAGATACCCACAGACGCGTTTCGGACTTCAAGGTTCTTATCAGTGTGGAATACTGAACATTTCTAACTATATCAAGCCAATATAGCACAATACAAGTATTTAATTTCTTAAATGTAACAATTGTTTATGTATTTCCTCGTAAGATGTAATTCTGTTGGGAATAAAGATTATTGTTATTATTATTATTATTATTTACTTTACCCAATTTGTATACAACACACTTTTATTTTATAAATTCTAATAAATGGCACAGTAAGTTCAATTTCCACAAAAATATTGGTAAGCAGTTTATTCAACAGTTTTCTTCATTTACTTCATTTACAATAAAAAAGACTGTTATTCCTTACTTCACTTTATATTTTATTAAAAGTAAAGTGTAATGAGTCGACCCTAGGTGTTATACAAATTTATAATTTATATTTTATATACGTTGTGTTGTGTATGTAGTAACCCTTTTAATTTATTTAGCGGATTCGTTGTTTGTGTCAATATGCATTATCATAAATACCGTGTCTTTTTTCTCGTTTAATAACAAGGAATATGTGTGTACAATAAATAAAACAGGATGTGAGTTTAACGGATGCAAAGTTTATTGACCTCAATTATGACATTTCTAATTAATTTGTGTTTCTTAAATTATTTATATTCTCAAAATACTTTATTTTCGTTTGTACTTAGAAGCCATGTGCATTTTAGTTAAACTTAAAAAGTATATGACTCTACTTGTGGGAGCTAAATTAAATAACCCCTGTATTTGCATTACGAGATGGGAAACCCACAAAAACCATCACGGAGCTTACCAGACAACCAACCAGCGGGAACACTCCTCTGTTAAGCAAGCAGATCCCGACGTCATCCGTTGTTTGTTTTGTGTCATTAACTAGCGGGAACATAACTCTGCAGTACTAACTCGGGACGACCACACCCGTTAATTGTTTTCAGGCAATTAACTAGCGGGAACATTCCTCCGTTTTCCACGCACAGCTCGACCATACCCGCCATTTGTTTTTGTGCTATTTACTAGCGGGAACATAACTCTGCAGTACTAACTCGAGACGACCAAACCCGTTAATTGTCTTCAGGCAATCAACTAGCGGGAAAACTCCTCCGTTTTCCACGCACACCTCGACCACACCCGTCAACTGATTTTGTGCTATTAACTGGCGGGAACATAACCCCACAGTACTAACTCGGGACGACCACACCCGTTAATTGTCTTCAGGCAATTAACTAGCGGAAACACTCCTCCGTCTTCCACGCACAGCTCGACCACACCTGTCAATTGCTTTTGTGCTTTTAATTACTGGGAACATAACTCTGCAGTACTAACTCGGGACGACAAAACCCGTTAATTGTCTTCAAGTAATTAACTAGCGGGAAAACTCCTCCGTTTTCCACGCACAGCTCGACCACACCCGTCAACTCATTTTGTGCTATTAACTGGCGGGAACATAACCCTGCAGTACTAACTCGGGACGACCACACCCGTTAATTGTGATCAGCAATTAACTAGCAGGAACACTCCTCCGTTTTCCACGCACAGCTCGACCACACCCGTCAATTGCTTTTGTGCTTTGAACTACCGGGAACATAACTCTGCAGTACTCACTCGGGACGACCACACCCGTTAATTGTTTTCAGGCAATTAACTAGCGGGAACACTCCTCCGTTTTCCACGCACAGCTCGACCACGCCCATTAACTGTTTTGTATTCTTTTTTGTTGTATAGTTTTAATATTTGTTGTATAATTTTGATTTTTGTTGTGTTATTCTTATTTCCCTCTGTGATTTGGAACTTGTGGTGCTTTTCGTGATGTTCTTCTTCCGAACTGTCTCTTGATTCCCCTGTTTTCCGCTCCGCACAGCTTTTATAACTTCTGTTTCCCACCTGATCGTGGAGATGGAAAATATCGCGCAGACCATATATGGTTATAAAATACCACCCATCCCTGACGGCACGCAATTCCCCCGACTTCTCAAATTCGTTGTGTTTGCGCTTGGTTAAACCTTGAGCCCAATTTTCCTTGCGTATCAGCATCTTCTCACGCGCCCGAACTTGTTTGTTATTTTAAGGCAGGCGATGCTGAGGTCGTTATTTCTCTTATTTGAAAGAAATATCGATGTAATTCTCATATTTACTGACTCTTAATTTGCTTTTATTATTTTCTTGGATGATTTTCAAATTAATATTGTAAATTATTTTCATCAAAAAAATATTTGCACATGACCCTTATTGACCCATTACAAATGTAAGGAATAATAGTCTTTTTTTTAGTGGAATAATCACTTCACGTAAATTCAAAAACATACAGTCTCTCAGTATCAATCCATTGACAATGGTTACCTTGTGACTGAAATGTACATCTGGTATTTAATAAAAATTGTGAAGAAAGGTTAAAAGTGTTTTAATTAAACTCTTTATTTACCTTTTAACAAAAAATTTATTTAATTCACATAACCAATCCAGCAATATACTTCTATCATCCGTTCGTGTTTGAGTGTCCAATATTAAATTCCCAAAACACACCGTACGGTTTAGCCGGCGGTGATCGAGCGTAGGTTTGAAGAGTTTGTGTTGTGTTTTCGAGGGTGTCGGCGAGTAATAGCCCACTTCGCAATTATACGAGCGGGGTTTTTCCCCATAAAAACCGGAAATATCACTAAATTAGACCGCAAGTATGAAACGAGGGGCCGAAAGGAGGCGCCGAGGAAAAAATCCAGGAGTAACAGCTGCCGAAAAATATATAGGGCCCCGGGAAAAAGGGCAATTATATGTGGCACCCGGACTGACCGTTCAAACTCCAATGGGTATTATTAAACGAGCCCCGGCCTGACATAACGCCCGTAAATCTTCTCCGAAAAACCCGAACGGGAGGAAAGCGTTTCAACACACAAAACTTCATAAATAACAATTAGTAGGTTGTATGTTGGAGAAAACATGTTACGTGGAGGAAATGTTTAATGATTTTTACTTCATTTCATAAACTAAGATATGAGCATATTTGTCCAATTTTCTACGATTTTTACTCAATATAATCCTATGAAAATAAGAGTTATAGATAAGACAGTGATTAGAAAAGCGTTTAAGAAATTAAGTGTTAGAAGGATATAAATATTTATGTTAGTAAGTGAATAAATTTATGTTTAATGTGATTTTGCATCATCTTTGATAATCCTTCACGACCTCTGGGATGGGGGCGTGACAATATTTCCTAAATATTTACTCTTTAGTATTCAATGATATAAGATTACAAATATACAGAGAGTTTTATATAACACCTAACATATTCATGAAAATAATTTTTTTTAAGTATCCATATGCATACGTTGCACATTTTTCGATGCTCGGTTTAATAAAAGAGTTTAATTTGTAGCTTTAAGCGAGTGTTTTCCACTACCAGGCTAAGCATGAAGTAAAATTTCGAGTTTAGAAAAGCCTGAAAATTTGGTTTGGTCGCGTAGCGCGAAGCGCGGAGCGGCCAAACCAAATTTTCAGGCTTTTCTAAACTCGAAATTTTACTTCATGAGCCACCGGTACAAAACACCGATTCAATGTAAAGTTTAGCGGTCTGTTTTAAACTTCGTATTACGTCAGTGTTTTGTACCGGTGGCGCATGAAGTAAAATTTCGAGTTTAGAAAAGCCTGAAAATTTGGTTTGGTCGCTTCGCGCTTCGCGCTACGCGACCAAACCAAATTTTCAGGCTTTTCTAAACTCGAAATTTTACTTCATGCTTAGCCTGGGAGTGGAAAACACTCGCTTAAAGCTTCAAATTAAACTCTTTCATTAAACCGAGCATCGAAAAATGTGCAACGTATTTAATAAACTGAGCATCAGAAAATATGCAACGTATGCATATGGATACTTCAAAGAAAAATTCTCGATATGAAAATGTTCGGTGTTACATAAAACTCTCTGTATAACATGGTAATGTCCCATATGTATTGTGAAACAATCACAAATGGCGAATGCGCCGGGATATGGCCTTCTTAACCCCAAGCTTGGGAATAATGTTTAACGATTTTTACTTCATTTCATAAACTAAGATACGAGTATATTTGTCCAATTTTCTACGATTTTTACTCATTATAATCGTATGATATGGCCTAAATATTTCTTTTTCAGTACCTAATAATTCATTGATAAGAGATTATAAATATATAACATGGTAATGTCCCATATGTATTTGTGAAACAGTCACAAATGGCGAATGCGCCGGGATATGGCCTTTTTAACCCCAAGCTTGTGGATAATGTTTGATGATTTTAACTTTATTTCATAAACTAAGATACGAGTATATTTGTCCAATTTTCTACGATTTTTACTCATTATAATCCTTTGATATTCCCTAAATATTTCCTGTTTAGTGCCTAATAATTCATTGATAAGAGATTATAAATATATAACATGGTAATGTCCCATATGTAATGCGAAACAATCACAAATGGCGAATGCGCCGGGTTGTGGCCTTCTTAACCCCAAGCTTGGGGTTAATGTTTAATAATTTTTACTTTATTTCATAAACTAAGATACGAGTATATTTGTCTAATTTTCTACGATTTGTTACTTAATATAATCCTATGATATTTCCTAAATATTTCCTCTTTAATGCCTAATAATTCATTGATAATCGATTATAAATATATAACATGGATATGTCCCATATATATTGTGAAACAACCACAAATGGCGAATGTGCCGGGATATGGCCCTCTTAACCCCAAGCTTGGGGTTAAAAGACTAATATGTTTCCATCTGTGTTGATTCGCGAATTTTATCTTGATTTTTGTATTCGTTTAAATATTGCTTTTAATAATAAATAACTCACAAGGGATAATTAATGTAGGTGAGTTCATAAATAATGCTCGTAATTATTTTCTGTAAATAAAATCCAATGTGAAAATAATAAGCCTTCTTTGAAGTACCTTTAATAAGTTGTCGTAACCTATGTTGTGCCTTTGAACGGAAACTTGAAAGGAAACGCAAATCTCTGTTAAATTCCTGTACTTAAAGCTCCCAGATATTACGAAGGATGTCGCGCTGCCTGCGCCTTTGTGAATATCCACAAACCAGATATCACCTTTACTCAGTTTACAGATTCTGTGATCAAACTATTCACTACACATATTATATTCTGGGATGCATAATTATAAATATGTAATGTAGCACATAAGTGCAAATACTGATTGAAAAGCATTAATTTTTGGGAGAAAAATTCATACACGTTGTAAACAGATTAATAATTAAATATATGTGGCGCATAACGAGGCCGTATCCAGAGGGGGGGTATAGGGGTTCAAACCCTCCCGCCCTAAAATGTTCATAATATAAATTTATTGTATGTAAAAGCGGCTCTCAGAGAGCAAAAACAATATTTTTACCAGTAACCCTCCCCCCCAAAATTGTTATATCCCCTCCCGATTTTTTTTCTTCTAGTTACGGCCTTGGCGTTTGAAGTAACATTTTTTTGACACAAATAAGACAATTAACTTTGTTTATATATGATATTTACTCAATAATATCCTATGATGTTCCCTAAATATTTTCTCTTTAGGGCCATATAATTTATTGATAAGAGATTATAAATATATAACATGGTAATGTCCCATATGTATTGTGAAACAATCACAATTGGTGCATGCGCTGGGATATGGCCTTCTTAACCCCAAGCTTGGGGTTAAAAAGACTAATATGTTTCTATCTGTGTTGGTTTGCGAATTTTATCTTGATTTTTGTATTTGTTTATATATTGCTTGTAATAATAAATAATTGACAAGGGTGATGAAACTGTTCACTACACATATTATATTACTGGATGCGTAATTTTTAAAAAATGTAGCACATAATTGTAAATACTGATTGAAAAGCATTAATTTTTGGGAGTAAAATTCATATACGTTTTAAACAGATTAATAATTAAATATATGTGTAGCTGGACAAGGCCGTAGCCAGGGGGGGGGATATAATATAATTTTCTACGATATTTACTCAATATAATCCTATGATGTTCCCTAAATATTTCCTCTTTAGTGCCTCATAATTTATTGATAAGAGATTATAAATATATAACATGGTAATGTCCCATATGTATTGTGAAACACTCCCAAATGGTGAATGCGCCGGGATAGGGCCTTCTTAACCCTAAGCTCGGGGTTAAAAAGAGTAATATGTTTCTATCTGTGTTGATTTGCGAATTTTATCTTGATTTTTGTATGTGTTCAAATATTGAATTTAATAATAAATAATTCACAAGGATGATCAAACTGTTCACTACACATTTTATATTATTGTATGCATAATTTAAAAAAATGTAGCACATAATTGCAAATACTGATTAAAAAGCATTAATTTTTGGGAGTAAAATTCATAAACAGATTAATATTTAAATATATGTGGCGCTTGACAAGGCCGTAGCCAGGGGGGGTATAGGGGTTTAAACCCTCCCGCCCCAAAATGTTTATAATATAAATTTATTGTATGTAAAAGTGGCTCTCAGAGAGCAAAAACAATAACCCTCCCCCCAAAATTGTTCTATCCCCTCCCGATTTTTTTTCTTCTAGTTTCGGCCTTAGCGTTTGAAGTAACATATTTTTTGACACAATTAAGACAATTAACTTTGTTTTTATAACTGAGGATTTTATTGTGACTATAGTTTCGACAACTTTAACTTATTTTTATTATCAAACATAAAGTAATTTAAAACAAACAATTCGTCAGGTATATATACGAAAAAATTACGGTTACAAATCGGCTATAAAAATGGGGGTGTATATTTGGTCAAGCTGTCGTTTATTACGGGAATTTCCGGATTAGCGCGTACTCTGTGAATTTCCAAAGACTCCAGGAGGTCCATCTTACGACCCTTTTCGGCTAAATGTATTATTGACAGTACATCCTCGCCAAAATTTTGAGTTTAGAGAAGGCTGAAAATTTGAATTTTAGACACCCAGCAATATTTTCTATTAGGTATGTATACTGGGATACGTATAATTAAAGCAAATTTGCCTCAAGCGATCGAATTGGTTAAACGAAATACACATTTGTCAAAACTATTATCGTAAAATTATTCCTCAACAATATATTTTAAACGTTACTAGAAATCAGTGGTATACACGCGTGGCGCATGAAGTAAAATTTCGAGTTTAGAAAAGCCTAATTTGGCTCGGTCGCTCCGCTTCGCTACGCGCCCGAGCCAAATTTTCAGGCTTTTCTAAACTCGAAATTTTACTTCATGCTTAGTCTGGGAGTGGAAAACACTCGTTTAAAGTATATTCACTATTTGTTTTGAGTTATGTGAAGTAATAAATCCCTAATAAAACACGATTTAATTTCCTTTCTTCACTTATTTATTTTTGTTTGTTAAATGTACATTTCGAGTACCATGTACTCATTTTCAATAACTGAATGCTTTAAGACTAATTACAACTGTTTATATACGGTATAGGGATTAGTGGAAAAACCTAAATCTAATTATGTCGGGTATCTATTGGTGGACCGGGATTATTGATAATGGGAGAGTTGTTTGCCGGTTTACAATTGTTTTTCGGAATGAGATTTAAAAGCGGGTTTTCCAGTGGGCTTAAATCGAAATTTAACAACTTGTCTTTACATTTGTACATTTCTATTGATTCCAACATGTTTAATCTGAAACTGTTTGATTGTTTTAATAATTTTACGTTGTGTAATGAGAATTGGTGGCCGGTTTGGAAATTATGGAAAGCTATTGCTGATTTATCTGGGTTTTGGTTTTTTATGTGGTAATTGTGTTCTTTGAATCTCTTGATTAAATTTCGTTGAGTTTGACCAATGTATATTTTATTGCAGTTGTTACAGTTAATTGAATATATACCGGATTTGTGTAGACTATCATGATAGTCTACACAAATCCGGTATATATTCAATTAACTGTAACAACTGCAATAAAATATACATTGGTCAAACTCAACGAAATTTAATCAAGAGATTCAAAGAACACAATTACCACATAAAAAACCAAAACCCAGATAAATCAGCAATAGCTTTCCATAATTTCCAAACCGGCCACCAATTCTCATTACACAACGTAAAATTATTAAAACAATCAAACAGTTTCAGATTAAACATGTTGGAATCAATAGAAATGTACAAATGTAAAGACAAGTTGTTAAATTTCGATTTAAGCCCACTGGAAAACCCGCTTTTAAATCTCATTCCGAAAAACAATTGTAAACCGGCAAACAACTCTCCCATTATCAATAATCCCGGTCCACCAATAGATACCCGACATAATTAGATTTAGGTTTTTCCACTAATCCCTATACCGTATATAAACAGTTGTAATTAGTCTTAAAGCATTCAGTTATTGAAAATGAGTGCATGGTACTCGAAATGTACATTTAACAAACAAAAATAAATAAGTGAAGAAAGGAAATTAAATCGTGTTTTACTCGTTTAAAGCTTCAAATTGAATTAAACACAACGAAAGTTTGTATGCATAAATGAAAAAATCCCAAATGACGCATTTAAAAAAAATCGAACAACATAATTTGATATAAACCGCAGTTAAAAAATTTCGAACAACATAATTTAATATAAACCGCAGTTACATTAAACATTTAAAAATAATATACTGGATATAATATAATTACTCTATATCCCAACGCTTGTTAATATTGTGTAATTACAAACTTAGTTTCTGAATTAATTGCTGAATTGATTCCGGGAATAAATTTGCAACGCTAAGTGTTCTGCACGTACGCGATAATGTTTCCAGTTTGCGTTTAGGAAACATGCTCATGTTTTCTCATTTTCGCATTCGGTTCACAATATCTCGCAAACTTAACAAACTCGGATTTATCAACACGTAATTAACTCCACACACACATACACACACGTGTAGGGCTGTAAAGCGGAATACGTCCGCTGACAAATTCGCTAATTTGCAGTCAACCGTCGTCATTTCATCCCTTAATAGACACGACAAAATATTCCTCATCCCTCATATCTCATCCCTCGTCATTCATCTCGGTCTCCTTTATGTTTACGTTGAGGGAAGAGATGTGTTGCTGTTTTGTAAAGTTAACATAAATCCCGCGCGCTCTGGGGGAATGAAATATTTATAAAATTAAACGCGCAGATTTATTTATGAAAACGACACCAAAAAAAGTTTTTGTGATTTTATTTTTGATATGCTTCAATTTAAAATGTGTTTAGCAAGTGTTCATGAAAGTTCTAATTAGATATTTATCTTGGAAATGAAATTAGAAAATAAAAGAATCCCAAATCCGATCCGATAAAAGCCGATAAATGCGTTTCCTTGGAATTACAGGCACGTTTACTGTTCCAGAAATTGGAAATAAAATTGTGAAGTGCTGAATTTATTGCCTTCCACACAATATCTACAAATTGATACATGTATGGTTCGCTAATTTGTTTTGAGCTCGTTGAATTTAAAATTGGAGTAAAAAAATTGATTGATAAGGCTAACAAATGTTGAAAGTTCATATTCACTTTTATATAAATAAAACAATTTAAACACTTTCAAATATATAAGAACGCTACAATTGTTTCGCCACACTGTGGCTTCTTCAGGCGAAGAAATGATATCATTTCTTCGCCTGAAGAAGCCACAGTATGGCGAAACAATTGTAGCGTTATTACAATATATATTTGAAAGTGTTTAAATTGTCTTATTTATATAAAGGTAAAATTGGAGTATTTATCTGGCAACGTAATCTAGATTTTCATGAACCTACCTAAAATTTCCGTAAATCAAAAATTGGTAAATTTGAATAAAACCTGAAATGGCAAGGTTACAAAAATCACTGTATTGATTTAAAATAGAATAACCCTCTGGTATTAAATAAGGGTATTTGTAGAACCTGCGGTTTTGTCTGAATCTATTCTAGGGTTAGAAAAGTCAATTTGATGATCGTTGTCAGTGGCACGTTCGTCGCGCCCCCAAACTTAACCCACCCTGTCACATGTTCTCTTGAGCTCCCGCAAACCTCTCTTCAACAATTAACACACACCAACTACCTGAACACACGAAACCGGCATACTTTCCTAATTAATTACGTCAATCACGCCCCCTCTAGGCGAGTTTTTGTCGTCGTTTTCCACCCTCGCTCCATTCAATTATCGTCCGAATGCAGCGAAGGGTTATATCCGATCAATGACAAAGCGCACGTCCTCCTCCTTCTCGTCCCAAAGGAGAAAAACACAATGGATTGAGGTTGATGATGAACAGCGTCGGCTAAAAGCCGAGATGCCGAGATGCCGAGAGGCCGTTGCTTCCAACCCCACGCCGCTCGCTTCCTCCTTTTTGTAGTTTCAAATTTCATTCCGCCACTCCGAATCGACGGACACTGTCGGAATATCAACTTCTCCTCATCCATAAATTGATATTTGCATCAATATGAACACAAAGGAATGTTACTTGATTAAAGCCTTATATCGTGGATACTTTGAAATACATTCCTACTCATTCTGTTATAGTAATTATCATTTACCATTTTAAATGATAAATATGTAAATGCAATTTTTTTATTTTTGGTAAATATTTAGGAATTCATTAGGGTCATAAAAGCAATCCCATATACTATATAATGTGCGTAGATGGGATCACTCCTCAATTAGGCACAGGATCTTTGGACTACAGCGTAAAGCTATACGAGTCAAAAACAATCTGGGGTATATAGATGATTGTCGAACCGCTTTCGTAACAATGCAAATTTTAACTCTACCATCTTCATATATCATATTATACACATTAAGAAATACATAAATAGGTACAAAGCACATCCAAGCACCCGACCCTCGACAAATTTTCACGGGACTTTTCTAAACAATTAAAAAATGTGTCTAAAACTAATTTTGTTAAAGAAAATCCTGCAAGCAATTATAGAATAATTTGTTACATTGTTTCGCCACTGATCTGACCCGAAACACGGATCGCATTAGTCTAGTGAACTGCCGGCGAGTAATTTTATTGAGGAGGATTACGCAACAAAAAAAAAAACAGAAACACAAAAACACAGCCCCTCTTTTTCTGATTGAGGTGGGCTATTATTGGACTAATCCCCCGGAGACCTCGCCATAATTAAATTAAGACCAAATGAATTGACGCCGTCGTGGATTTAATGACTAGAAGTCCGATTCGTTTTCCGCCTCCGATAATTGCGGCCAAATTGCCGGTTTTAATTGAACGAAAATATTTACGTTGCTTTAATTATGTATTTTATGATACACAACAAATAAATTATAGAAGTTAAGTTATGTAGAAAATAAAACAGAAATAATAATCCTGCCACATCTCTATCTAAAAAGTGTCCCAAAAGTAACTGGCGATTTAAATTTCTAATAAAACACATTTATTATTTGATAACTGATAATATTTTCATTGATTTAGAAAGTAGAGACATGCAGGTTATGTGTGATACAAAACATCTGACAAATAACCGCATCTGCTGTTCGAGCACATATTCACTTTTTTAATGAATATTACTCTGTAATTGGGATGTCCTGTTGGGTAATAAATATTATTATAATTATTATTTATCACAACATTTTTACATAATTGCTGGGAAATATTCGCAATGTTTTGTCAATTTTTATTTGAGGTCTTCAGTTGATTGTGGTTTATTGCTGTATACTCTATATTTAAGATAACCCCACAGAAAGAAGTCTCGTTAGACTTCTTTCTGTTGGGTTATCTTAAGTATAGATAGTCAAATCACACGATCTTGGTGGCCTATTCACATTACCTCGCTTAGAAATAACACGACCATTAAATGTGTAAAATTGAATTTGTGTTCAGTATTCCAGCACTAGATACCCACAGACCCGTTTCGGACTTCAAGGTCCTCGTCAGTGTGGTTCCGACCTAGTGCTGAGGAGTACTGAACATTTCTGACTATATCAAGCCAATATGTGAAAACTATTAATGGGTTTGATAGCTAACGCCATCTAATGCTCCATAGTGGCATCGTCAAATGTTTCTTGCAATAACTGCACGGTTTATTGGCAGTATGAAACGTTGCACCGTCTTGTTGAAACCATATTTCTTCAACATCCATATAAATAATTTCAGGCAATAACAAGTTTAAAATAATCTCACTATTTGGCATTCTGTTGACAGTAACCGCAGTTTGATTTTCATTTTAGAAAAATTAAGGTCGCCAAGGACCGAAACCCGCAACAAACTGTGGCCCGCAAAGGACTGTGGCGTATCTTTAGTTGGATACGCTTTGAATATCGGAGGAGGTGCTGGCGGACATGGATGATACGGCAATGGTAGTTGATTTGGTGGAGGAGCTGAAGGTTATGGTTCTATTGACAGTAACCGCATTTTGATTTATATTTTCGAAAAAATAAGGTCGCTAAGGACCAAAATCCGCAACAAACTGTGGCCCGTCGAGGAGGTGTACGAGAGTATCTCCCTGGATACGCTTCGAATATCGGAGGAGGTGCGGGTGGACATGGATGATACGGTAATAATGGTGGATTTGATGGAGCCGAAGGTTATAGTGGAGGAGCCGGAGGAATTGGTGGAGGAGCTAGCGGTTATAGTGGAGGCGCCGGACATGGAAGTTACAGGAACGCCTACAGAAGTGGATCTTCCAAAACCATGGGTCGTTACGGGGCAGGATTGTACGATTCCATTGCTTTTGCCGCTACATCTGCTGCTGCTACTGCTGCTGCTAGTGGCTACGGAGGCCATTCTTCTGGAGTTTATGTTGGCCCAGCTGGAGGTTATAGAGGCCAGGGAGGTTACGGTCCTGCACCATCTTCTGGTTATTCTGGTCCTAGCGCTTACAGTGGACCTAAAGCTCCGATAGTCCAACCACAGCAAACATACAACGGCCCTAATTCCGCTGCATCTGTTGCTTCTAACGGAGGCTACGGTGGTTCTGCTTCTGCTGCTACATACGGAGGCCCATCCGCTGGAGGCTATGGAGGATACAAAGCCGATTCTGGAAATGCTTACGTTGGATCACCCGCTTATGGCAACAAAGAATCTTCTGGATACTCAGCCCCAGCCCCGACGTCTAACTACGGCCCAGCCAAGGGAGGTTACTCTGCACCTTCTGGTTATGTAGCTCGGAAAGCTCCAGCTATGTCATATGGGGCTCCTTTTTACTCCCTACCAGCACCACAAGCACCAACCTATTCTGCCCCAGCTCTTCAATCCTCTTCTGCTCCAGCTCTTGAGAGTTACTCAGCCCTGCTCCTATGTACTCAGCACCAGCTCCAAGTTACGGACCAGCCCCAGCTCTTTTAGTTACATAATTTTGGGGTGGCTTGCGGGCTAGCCCCCCCCCCCTCCCAAGACTAACTAAATTGTAGTATTTTGACATATATACATAGGTTTAAATGCGTGAAATCATAGCCAGTGTTAGTGAAAGTGTCGAGGTAAATCCTTCAACATCAATTCATCGTCACAGCCAACAATGATGCGTTTAAAGGCAGGCGCGCACAGAAAAATTTGTATTAGGAGGTCTTGGGGAGGAGGGTTCACCCTGATCTCGTGGAAGGGCCATAGGACCGGGGTGAGCCCTCCTCCCCAAGACCCCCAAAGACAAATTTCTGGGTGCGCGCCTGCTTGGAAACGCATAATTGTTGGCTACGTCGACAAATTGATGTTGAAGATTTTCGTCGACAGTTAAACTAACACTGGCTATGATTTCATTTAAACAAGCCGTACGAGGACGACCACTGATCAAAATAAAAGCATATTCAACCAGAAATTTGATATTAATGTATATTTTAATTAATTTTTTACTTATCTTTTGAACAAAATACTGCGAAGTTCAGCAAGTAGTTAAAATAAATAAGTTTTTTTTTGTAGATAATGGTCACCTTGTGACTAACATCTAGTATATAATAAAAATTGTAAACAAAGGTTAAAAGTATAATTAAATTATTGTTGAGTTACGAGAAGGTGAATGAAGTTATTAAATAAATCCTGTGAAGAAAGGAGACTCAATTCTTTTATTTAATAAAGGTTAAACGTGTTTTAATTAAAATTAAATAAATGTTTCTTTGTTTACATTTTACGAGTATAAACTCGTAAAATATAAACAAAGAAACGTTTATTTATGATTTTACTATACATTAATTATGCATTGTTATCTATAATATACTTATGTTCTATGTTCTTATATACATTTTCCCTGTAATAGGATATTCTGTATCTGTTGGGAAATAAATACTATTATTATTATTATTATTTATTTATTTTAACTACTTGCTGAACTTCGCAGTATTTTGTTCAAAGCAGTAAAAAGGGGTGGGTAGGCCTAAAACGAATTATAAAAATAGTGATGCTCTTACAAATTGAATTTAATTTTAATTGAGGTGACAAAATAAATGTTTAAAATCACTACAACGTTAAAGACTTATTTTCTTTAAAGACAAATCACCATTTCTCTAAAATTGAAATTCCTTAGATAAAAATGGATATTCGCGAAGCCGACTACTTTTGAAAATTTGGTTTGTTCGCTTTTTTGAAATTTTACTTCATGCTTAACCAAGAATTAAAAACACTAGTTAGAAGTATTCGATACTTGTTCTGCAACTCTCTTGATGGAACCAAATTTTCAAATTGGGTAAACGTAAACACTTGTATAGTTACATGGTTTTATTTTCAGTTGCCTGACACGTGTTTCGATATGTTACGATCACGTTCAAAGTTAAAACAAATTAAATATTAGATAGATGAGGCTGTTACTTGGTGAAATTCCATAATATGTAGGAAATAAAACACGATCGTTTGAGAATTTTTACAGTTTTTAATGTCGAACACTTTAATGCGAACACTTTCGCCACACAGTGGCTTCATCAGGCAGATGAGTTACTTACTCATCTGCCTGATGAAGCCACTGTGTGGCGAAACAATTGTCGCAGTGTTCGACATTAAAAACTGTGAAAATTCTCAAACGATCGTGTTTTATTTCCTACATAAAACAAATTAGTTTTAGCTTTGAAAATGATCGTAATGGATCGAAACATGTGTCAGGCAACTGAAAATAGAAACATGGAACAATACAAGTGTTTACCTTTACCTAAATAGTTAGAAGCATAAAATTGAACGTTTTTTATAGATATCTTACAAATTCACGAAACACAGCGATTATTTGCGTATTCATACTTAACAAAAAAACTTGCTGTATATTTATTTAAAAAAATCGTTAACTCTATCGATTTTATATAATCGAACATTCGGAAATGAAAATGATTAGGCGTCGCAAATTGGAACAGGTCGTCCTGAAAATTGCCGCGCGCTCCCTTCCTAATTTAAATCTCGCAACTTTCCTCAAATAATCCCAATTTATTCTTCGGAAATTTCCGCCCGGCGCGCTCGCGTAGCGTCAAATCGGGCGTGCGTTTCGGGAATTTTGCAAAATTCCCAGATTTGTCGGTCCGGTTTTCGTGCGTCCATCCGTGCGTGGCTGGATACACGGGGCGGCGGATGTTTGTCCGCCCGCGGGGGGGAAGGCCGAAACGAGCTCCTGGATATATATTGGCTCATGCGAATCTATTTGTTTTGAAATCCTGATGAAATCGAGAAACAAACACATGCCTCGGGGTATAAATATTTAGGGCGCAGACCCTGAAAACCTCAGAAATAACAACTCGGAGGTTCAGAACGGTTTACAGCAGGGTTTTTCAACCGGGGGGGGGGGGGGGGGGAGGGATTGCTTCGTAAATCTGTAAAAATTCGTCGTTTTCGAAAAGTGTTCTAATTGAAGCTTCGAACGAGTGTTTCCCACTCCCAGACTAAGCATGAAGTAAAATTTCGAGTTTGGAAAAGCCCCGTGAAAATTTGTCGAGGGTCGCCCAGCGACCCGAGACAAATTTTCACGGGGCTTTTCTAAACTCGAAATTTTACTTTATGCGCCACGCGTATAAAACACTGATTCCGAGTGAGATTCAAATAAACATAAAGTTCACAATATTTTAGTGTTATATACGCGTGGCGCATGAAGTAAAATTTCGAGTTTAGAAAAGCCCAGAAAATTTGTCTCGGGTCGCTGCGCGACCCTCGACAAATTTTCACAGGGCTTTTCTAAACTCGAAATTTTACTTCATGCTTAGTCTGGGAGTGGAAAACACTTGTTAAAAGTTGTAAATTAAATTTTGAAAAACAACGGATGTCGGAAAATTTACAGCTAATGTATATGTTTACCTAAAAGAAAATGTTTACGTTGTTTTTTTTTTAAAGAGTTCAATTTTAAGCTTTAAACGAGTGTTTTCCACTCCCAGACTAAGCATGAAGAAAATTTCGAGTTTAGAAAAGCCCCGTGAAAATTTGTCGAGGGTCGCGCAGCGACCCCAGACAAATTTTCTGGGCTTTTCTAAACTCGAAATTTTACTTCATGCGCCACGCGTATAAAACACTGATTCCGAGTGAGATTCAAATAAACATAAAGTTCACAATATTTTAGTGGTCTATACGCGTGGCGCATGAAGTAAAATTTCGAGTTTAGAAAAGCCCAGAAAATTTGTCTCGGGTCGCTGCGCGACCCTCGACAAATTTTCACAGGGCTTTTCTAAACTCGAAATTTTACTTCATGCTTAGTCTGGGAGTGGAAAACACTCGTTAAAATTTTCAAATTAAATATTAGAAAACAACGGATATCGGAGAATTTACAGCTTATGCATATGTTTACCCAAAAAAAATGTTTACGTTGTTTTTTTGAGAAGAGTATAATTTGAAGCTATAAATGAGTGTTTTCTACTCCCAGACTAAGCATGAAGTAAAATTTCGAGTTTAGAAAAGCCCCGTGAAAATTTGTCGAGGGTTGCGCAGCGACCCGAGACAAATTTTCTGGGCTTTTCTAAACTCGAAATTTTACTTCATGCGCCACGCGTATACAACACTGATTTGTTCTTTCTATTGATTGAGAAATAAAATATTATTGTTATATAAAACTCAATACAGTGTCATAATTGAAATCTTAATTGAATTAGTAATTACTTATGAATGGAGGTTAATGACTTTGGCTATTATACTAGTAAGTATTTGATAGACGTAAATATGCATCCGCCCTCTGGAATCCATCAGATACAACAAAGTCTTGATGGGATTATGGCAGGCGAGCCGATCGATCTGTTTACAGACGCCCGAAGTGCTCCGATATGGATTATACATTGCAATAACAAATTATTTCAGCTTGATTTACTCACGCACAAACACTTCAGCACCGCCAGCGCCAAAATCGGACGAGTTGCTTTTAATGGATTCTATTTCAAGAACAAAGCAGAAAAAAAAACGATGATTTAATTCAATATATATACACTACATACTTTTTCTGTTCATGCGATGTAGTTATGAATGTTAAATTTCGATAAAAGAAAAAGTTTAGGAAACCCTAGTCTATAGTTCAAATAAGATAAATTCAAATTCAAAACTACTTGAATTCGAGAAAATAAGCTTACGCTTTTTATAGTTTGCACACTTTAAACATAATATATAAAATTACGAAAAAATATCTGACCAAGAAAAAAAAATGAACAATAAAATACAGAACAATACAATAGAGCAAGTGAGACAATACAAATACCTAGGAGTGATCATGCAAGACTCAGGTATGCAAGAAGCGGATATAAATAACAGAATAAACAATACAAACAAATTGTACTACACCCTGAATAAATATATAACAGAAAAAAGAGAAATTAACACGAGCACAAAAATAAAAGTATACAAATCTGTATATAGACTAGTACTAACATGTGGAAGTGAGACATGGATACTGAATGAAAGACAAAAAAGTAAAATAAGAGCAGTAGAAATGAGAAATCTGAGAAAAGCGTACGGCGTCACAATAATGGACAAAATGAGGAGTGAAAGAACAAGAGAAGAGCTACAAATAAGAAGTATAGAGGAATACATAGAAGAGAGAGACAATTAGGATGGTGGGGACATTTACAGAGGATGGACAAAAACGAACAAACCAGAAAAGTATGGGAAGCTAGAGCACAAGAAAGATAGAGAAGAAAGACATGGGAAGGAACAATAAACGAGATACTAGAGAAAAGAGGCATCATACGACAAGAAGCAATAAAAATGTCTAAAGACCGAAAGACCTGTAAGGAATTCATAAAGAAATAAAAATAAAACAAACACAAAACCCCACACCCATGCGGGTAGAGCGGGTCATTGAATATATATATCGTATATATATACGAAAAAACTATTAACGAATAGTTTTATCGTAATCTTATATACTAGTCTACAGTATTGAGTTGAATGCGTTTTATAAAAATCGCAATGAAATACCTATTCCGCGAATATAGTCCCCCAGTCAGCCACTTTTCGGCATTCAATTACGGTTAGAATACCTGCGTAAGTCTGCAGTAATTCCCTTGTTCTTGTTCGAGAGGTTGGGGGTTGTGGATGGCGCATTCCTCAGTCGAGTCGCGGTCTCATCCGCAGAGGAATTGCGAGAAAATGTGTTGTAATCTGTGATTTTACTGTTTGGGGTGAGATTGTGCGGTGTAATTGAGGGTGAGGAACTGTCGTCAACTGTCGCCTAGGGGAGGATACACGCCGCTACCACGAGAGCGAGAGACTAAAGTTGAATAGTCACACACACACACATACACATTTGAATGCTTCAAATTAACATTGTTGTCCCTAACGAACCGCAGGCTAAACATGTAGGAAATACTCTCGGAATTAAAAGACGAGTAGATTTTATCACTGGAGTTAATCAAATATGGTTTTAATATAAAAAATACGATGTTGGTAAAACGTAATAGCTCATATGAACTCTCTAATTGCAAAACACAATAACTAATATGAGTGGTCTAACTGCAAAACTCACATTCTATACTTTTTTGCGAAAATTGAGTTAGCGGTTTTTTATGTCCACCGTGTTAAAGTACACATGTTTTGTAAATTATCAACGAATTACTCAACTGACATTATATTCCACAGTTTTACTGAAAAATTAATAAGCTTTAGCTTAAAGCAAAGAAAGTTAAAAAATCGCAATTGGTTTTACAAAAATATTGACGTAAAGTTGTATGTTATTTTTAATTGGTTAAATTGGGCTGATTATTTTGTTTGGAAAATTGTAATTAATAAACGGATTACTCAACTGACATGAAATTCCATAGTTTTACTAAAAAATCAATGAGCTTTAGCTAAACGCAATGAAAATTACAAAAATGCAGTTGGTCTTAAAAAAATATTGACCCAAAGTTGGTTGTTTATAAAAAAAAAATGATTCAATCGGGAGGATTATTTTGTTTGGAAAATTGAAAAAAATCAACGAATTACTCAACCGACATAAAATTTTACCAATTTACTGAAAAATCAATGACGGTTAGCTCAACGCAATGAAAATTAAAAAATCTCAATTGGTTTTACAAAAATATACACGCAAAGTTAGATGTTTTTTCAAGAAAAAATGAATAAATTAGGGAGATTATTTTGTTTTGAAAATTGTAAAAAGTGAATGGATTACCCAACAGACATGAAATTTCATAGTTTTACTAAAAAGTAAATGAGCTTAGCATAACGCAAAGAAAATTGAAAAATCTCAAATGGTTTTACAAAAATATTCACGCAAATTTGAATTAATTTTTAAGAAAAATTGATTAAATTTGAGGAATTATTTTCTTTGGAGAATTTAAAAAAATCAACGGTCTACTCAACCGACATAAAATTCTACAGTTATACTGAATAATCAATAAGCTTAAGTTCAACGCGAATAAAATTAAAAAATCTCAATTAATTTTACATAAATATTTACGCAAAGTTGGATGTTTTTTTAAGAAAAAATTATTAAACTGGGGACGATATTTTGTTTGAAAACTTGTAAAAAATAAACGGATTACTTAACAGTCATAAAACTCCAAAGTTTTACTAAAAAATCAATGAGCTTTAGCTCAACGCAATAAAAATTAAAAAATCTTAAATGGTTTCACAAAAATATTCACGCAAATTTGAGTGTTTTTTTAAGAACAATTAATTAAACTGGGGGGATTATTTTGTTTGGAAAATTGTAAAAAATCAACGAAATACCCAACCGATATGAAATTCTACAGTTTCACAGAAAAATCAATAAACTTAAGCTCAACGCAACGAAAATTAAAAAATCTCAATTGGTTTTACAAAAATATTCGCGCACAATTGGATTTTTTTCTTAAGAAAAATTGATTAAATTAGGGAGATTATTTTGTTAGGAAAATTGTAAAAAATCAAGAGATTACTCAATCAACATAAAATTACCCGATTATATTCAAAAATTAATGAACTTTAGCCCAACGGCAAGAAAATTTAAATAACTCTACTGGTTTTAAAAAAATATTTACTGAAAGTTGGATTATTTCATAGAGAAAAAATAATTTAAAAAGGTTCATTCAAACGCTCGTAAAATATTAAAAAACAATTTTATTCATACAATACTCTCAGGATTCATTACGAAATGATTAATCTTTAATTCGTCGAAGATTAAAACAAAATCGAGCATCAGGAAGTAAAATAACACCGCTTCAAACTCTCCTACATTTTTGTTTAAATTAAAAATTAATTCAATTTTTAATAATAAAATAGTTTGTTTATTGAAATCTTTCTAAAATGTCGCAAGAGTTGTTTCTTCTCCATATTTCAATAATCACACTATTTTATTATTAAAAATTAAATTGAATTAAATTATTCACGCAAAGTTACATGTTTTATTTTAAGAAAAAATGAATAAATTCGGGGGATTATTTTGGTTGGAAAATTGTAAAAAATTAACAGATTACTCAATTAACAAAATTTCCCCATTTTATTCAAAAATCAATGAACTCTCTCTCTCTCTACTGGTCTTCAAAAAATATTTATTCAAAATTGGATTATCTCATAAAGAAAAAATAATTTGAAAAGGTTCATTCAAATGCTCGTAAAGTATTAAAAAACAATTTGATATTTACGAAACTCACAAGATTTATTACGAGAAGATTCATATTTAATTCGTCGAAGATTAAAATAAAATCGAGCATCTGGAAGTAAAATTAGACTGCTTAAAACTTTACTTCATTTTTGTTTATATTAAAAATTTATTCGATTTTTATTAATAAAATAGTGTGTTTATTAAAAATGATTCATCTTTGATTCGTCGAGGATTAAAACAAAATCGAGCATCTGCAAGTAAAATTAGACTGCTTCAAACTTGACTACATTTTTGTTTAAATTATAAATTTATTCGATTTTTTAATTAATAAAATATTGTGTTTATTAAAAATTTCAGAAAGTAACTGTGGGGAAATTTTATGGAGATTTTAATAAACACACTATTTTATTATTAAAAATTGAATAACTCTTAATTTAAGCAAAAATGTAGTAAAGTTTGAAGCAGTGTAATTTTACTTCCAGATGCTCGATTTTGTTTTGATCTTCGACGAAACAAAGATGAATGGTTTCGTAATGAATCCTGTGAAATTTTACTTCTAGATTTTTGGTTTTGCTTGAATCTTCTACGAAACAGAGATAAATGGTTTCGTAATGAATCCTGTGAAATTCTACTTCTAGATTTTTGGTTTTGCTTGAATCTTCTACGAAACAAAGATGATACAAAAATTTGTGAAACTCTGGGAACATGTTGGGGAGGAATCAATCTCTGTTTTGCATAAGAGAAGAAAAAAACAATACCAATCGCCTGAAAACAATATTTTTTCACTAGAATGCAATTTTTTAGTTTTATTATTTTAGAAACTCTCACTTTGAGTGGTTGTAACTTCACTTCCAATTAACTAATTTAATTTCTGCTTGCGGAATATTAATCTGTAATGCATTTTAAATATATATTCCAAATTTTATAGTTCTAGAGTTATCATTAGGTTTAAAAAAAATATATTTAAAAATCCGAGCATAAATATTTCAAAAATTCCTCAAAATCCTCGGCTTTTTAACTAAATTCTGCTCGAGAAATTAAAATCCAGCTTAGTGCGTTTTAAAAGGTGCTTAGTTTTAAATTATTTGCACTAAAAAATGATCATGAGTATTTAAAGGTTTGCATAATTAAAACATATGAAATTATTTTTAGAAAACAATTACCTTTTTACAAAATATAAAAACGAATTAAAATTAATTTCGACTTTCTGCAAACTATTTGTCTCATTGAGACAAGTCTCCAAATATTCATTGGCACAACTACTTCTCGAGCTAATACCCTTTTTATAGTTAATTTACGTGAGGAGTTTATTTATTTATTTATTCATCAACGGAATCCATATACAAAACGAGACTACAGTTCGTGATTCTTAAAACTAACAAAAGTACATATAAGGAGTTAAAATTAATATCGACTTTCTGAAAAAATGTTGTCTCATTGAGACAAGTCTCCAAGTATTCATTGAAACAACTACTTCTCATTCAATGACTATTTGGAGACTTGTCTCAAGGAGACAACATTTTTACAGAAACTCGATATTAATTTAAATTAGTTTTTATATTTTGTAACTATTCTGTAAACTATTGACAAACTCAATTTTTCTTTATGTTAAATTTTCTTTACATGAGGAATATTCGAACAAAAGGTAACATATCCACTTTTTGGCTTGTTGCATTTTTTTGCAGAATCATACGTAAATATATGAACTACACATTTTGGTTGAGTTTGGCGTATCAGATAGTAACAATTTCCATAGATAAACAAAGTCAAAATGTCTGTTTTCGAACAAAAAGAAACATTCAATCATATTTTAGTGATTCCTTAAACAATACCAACGATGGAAATGTTACCTTTTGTTCGAACACTCCTCACATATTTCGTTTTCATGTTTTTCTATTAAATAAAATATTTATTTTATTCGCTATAAATCAATATCAGATAATTAAATATGTATGTGTTTGCTCTATTTGAAAATCAGGAAAATTAAAATTAATAAATTAATTTCCACTAACAAGTAATAAATTAGAGGAGTAATTAAAGGTTTCATTAATTAAAACAAATAAAATTATTTCCAGAAAACAATAACCGTTTTTACAGCTATTTTACATATATTATAAAAGGTTTCGCTTTTATGTTTTTGTTATATTATTAGAATATTTATTTCGTTCAGTGAAAACCAATTCAAATTAATTAAATATCGCAATATTTACTGAATTTACACAAACGAATCCGCGAACCGTAAATTATTTTCATAGAAAAGAACCGCGCGTTTTATGGAATAAATAAAAAAAAGCTTTTCATTCGTAACAAGCTTTTCCAATTCAAATGAAATATAAATTCAGAACTGAAACATATTTTCAATAAAAAAATATATTTAAATTATATACATGCATACATAAAAAAACAGACAGTATTTATTAATGGTTATTAGAAAAAATATTTACTAACACAAAATGTATTTAATATAGGGCTCGACTTTACTTTACATCCCGTGGATTAACATGCATTATAATATGGATTCACGCTCTATTGACATATATCACCAATAAAAATCAATAAATTCACTACGAAAATGATATATCTTTATGTTTGATAATGAAAAGTTAAAGTTGTCGAAACTATAGTCACAATAAAATTCTCAGTTATACAAACAAAGTTAATTGTCTTATTTGTGTAAATAATGATGTATAACGAAACAGAAGCCTCCACAGTGAACAGTTTGATAAAAGTTCACTTTTTTCAACTTTGAAATTTTGACTTTTAATTGTAGACACATCCAGCACTTGGTGAAACATTTTTTAAAACACTGGATTTAAACTTTGTTTAAAAAATTTATAAAAAAAAACACTTGGTTATTGCTGAATCAAACACTTACTATGTTTTTACCACAAAATATTTATTGTATGTATATATATTATATTACACAAATATACACATAAATTCACGACTTAAGTTTCGACGTTTGACGGTCATTATCAAGTGAAACAAATTACAAAGGGGGGTTACATTTATACAGGTAAAACAATTTAGAGTGAGGGTAGCAAAACAAATTAGGTTAAACAGGTGCAAAGATTTATACATTAAAGGATTTCAAAGAGCGGCGTGTACACTAAATCGGTTTGTTCGTTTAACAGATTAACTAGGGGGTTCTTGGTTCGTTTGAAAATTTCGGCGGATTCGAGCAGGTTAAGCTTTGTGCCTTTGGTACAGTTATGTAAAATTTTAATTTTATTTATTTCTGGAAATGAATGTTTGCACTCTAATACGTGGTTAGAAAAGGAACTGGAGTCTTGGTTCAATCTAAATGCGCGAAAATGTTCCGAATATCTCTTTTCGAAACTACGACCGGTTTGGCCTACATACACACTATTGCATTCGGAACAAGGGATTTCATAAACACCTGATTTCTTTAAAGGATTAATTTTGTCTTTTGAATTGAATAAAATGTTGGATAATTTGCAACTGGGTCTAAACGCGATTTGCTGGTTTTGTTTTCGAAGAATGTGAGCTATTTTTTCCGTAATTTCGCCAAAGTATGTTAGGGTAATGTATGGATCTTTGTTCACATTTTCCAGTCTCGGATAAATGTGGGTCATTGTATTTTGATAGCGTTTTTTATTAATTATATTCTGAATAAGGTTGACTGGATAACCATTAGTTTTGGCAATATCTATAATTTTATTTAGTTCTATGACTCGGTTATTGGCTGATAAAGGAATTAAAAAGGCCCGGTGTATCATTGAATGATACGCGGCTAATTTATGCGACAATGGGTGATTGGAATTATATGGGATAGTGGAATTTACGTTGGTTGGTTTTCTAAAGATATCAAATTCTATTTTATTGTTCTTGTGGATTAAGGTCAAGTCTAAAAAGTTAATTTTATTATTTTGTTCCTGTTCTATTGTAAATTTTATTTTGGGGTGTATATTATTAATTAAATTTAAAAATTGATCAATTTGACGTGTGGTGCCACTAAAGCAAGCAATAATGTCATCTACATATCGGTGCCAGAATGAAATATGTTTTTTTGTGAAATCTAAGTTAAAAATGTTTTCCTCTATATGTGTCATGAATAAATCTGCTAATAGGGGGCTCAAGGGCGACCCCATTGCTAGACCTGTAGTTTGTTGGTAAAATTGATTGTTAAATTGGAAATAATTTTGTTGTAAACATACTTCAAATGCCTCGCACAGTTCTGCTTTAGTGATAACATCGATATTTAATTTATCTAACATGTTCTGGATAATTTTGAGACATTCATTAGTTGGGATATTTGAAAACATACTAGTGACGTCAAAGGATACAAGTTTGGAGCCTGTAGGGGTGGTAATTGTTTTTAAATGATTAGAAAGCTCAAGTGAATTTTTAATTGAAAATGTTGACGTAAAGTTTGTGTATTATTTAAAAATGTAATTTAATTTTATTGCTAATGTTCGAGATGGGCTATTAATATATGATACTACTGGCCTTATAGGGAGATCTGGTTTGTGGGTTTTTATTAAGCCGTACAATCTGGGTGCTAGTGGATTTATATTAATAATTTGATATTTTTCAAAATCAGATAAAATCACTTTAATGTTTTTTAGCAAATTTTTGATTTGTGATTGGAATGAAGTTGTCGGATCTTTCTTGAGGAGAGCTAGATTTTCTTGTTTAATGAATGTATTTATTTTGTCATTATATTGACTTGTTTCCAGAATAACAATTGAATTTGATTTGTCTGCTTTCGTGATTGTTAAGGCATTAAGTGACGCTTTTGATTTAATTTGTGATTCGGACAATGAGTTTTTTGGATATGATTTTATTATATTCGCAATTTGTGCTCTCGGGATAAGGGGTTCTTGTACCTTTTTTAACGCAATTTCGGACTCGACTACTAGAGTTGTTTTAGGGGTTTTGTGATTGACATAAGGACTGTAGTTAGGATTTTGGGATAGAAAAGTTTGTTCTGTCGTACTGAATGTAATGTTTGATAAATTAATAAATTTTGAGACTGATTGTAAGGGTTTGTTATATTTAGTGACTGATGCTGATTTATTTTGAGTTTGTAGTAGCGTATCTAATTTTTTCTTCTGGATGTTATATTTTGTATGTATGACTTTACTCACATTTTCTCTCACAAAATCATCAAATATATTGAACTCGGTTGAATGAAGTTTAAATGTAAGTTCCGAATGCAATACCTTAAGATAGTGTTGGATGGCGTCTCTCCTCCGATGCAGGTTTTGAATTTCGGTTCTTATCCATGTGTGTTGGGCTGCTTTGATGGCTGCGTTCGCGGCTGACGTGGTGGACCGCGTTTTGATGTTCACGTATCTCGGGATAACGTTGAGGCGTAGGCATTGTGAGTTGAACCAGATATCCTGGAAGGTGGTTCTGTACTTCTTCATTAATTTGTTATAAATTCTGGTCTGTTGTGCCGTACAGGCTGATTTAATCATAATGATGGTTGCGACCGTAACTATGTTACGTGGTAATTCATGATCACTGAATCAAACACTTACTATGTTTTTACCACAAAATATTTATTGTATGTATATATATTATATTACACAAATATACACATAAATTCACGATTTATTATTATGGTTATTGTTTTACTATTTGTTTCACAAATAACCAAGTGTTTTCTTTCATACATTTTTTAAACAAAGTTTAAATCCAGTGTTTTGAAATTTTGACTAGAAACTTCTATAAACCTCACTGATTGCTTTTAACCATTGCAATCTTTACTGGAGACATTGGGAAAGTCGAAAAAAGGTTTTTTTAAAGACTTCAATCTAACTTTAACTCAATGTTAGATTTAACCGGATGACGATTATAACACATTAGCACATTATACTAGGGCTCATTTGAATTTATAGAATAACTAACATAAATTAATTCACTCTTGGAAATTAATTTCGGCTGAATTATAGTTTGTGTCAACGGCTATATTTCTTTGAAAAATATGTTTGCTTATGTTGAAAAATTCTACATACTTCTAGGTAAGGTTAGGTTAGGTTCGGAGAAAGGTTTGCAATAGAAAAAAATGTGTAAATTTCTTTGAGCACGATGATTATTTTACATACTGCTAGAACTCAATATTTTCAAAATTTTCAAACTAAATCTTTGTATTTATTTAACATTTCCGGTCAAAATTAATTACATATCTAGACAGCACTCGAGTACTTTCGAATAACATCATTTTTATCTATAATACCCTCGGGGTGTGTAGTATAATCTTACCTAATATAGGTATAATATATAAAATATGACTGAGGTTTTTATTGTGATTATAGTATAATATTTGATTACTAATTGTTTAATTGAATAATGTGGAGTATTTAATCACAATGAACACACTTTTTAACCTTACATTCTTACTTTAACGGTGTTTTATTTGTGATAATATTGGTTTTATATTAAGATAAATAAAATGCTTACCTGTTAGAAGTTTTGTTCAGCATGCAAAGCAATGTCGAGAAAAGTGGAATTTCTTGCGGTCTTCCTAAATTATTAAATTTTACATACAGACGAATTTCCACAAAAGAAATCAAGTCCAGTGGTATATCATAAACTTCGCTTTAAATCAGTGTTTTATACGCGTGGCGCATGAAGTAAAATTTCGAGTTTAGAAAAGCCCGGTGAAAATTTGTCGAGGGTCGCTGCGCGACCCTCGACAAATTTTCACCGGGCTTTTCTAAACTCGAAATTTTACTTCATGCTTAGTCTGGGAGTGGAAAACACTCGTTTAAAGTTTCAAATTAAGCTCTTTTGAAAAACATCGGATGTCGGAATATTTACAACTTATGTATATGTTTACCTTATAAAAATGTTCACGTTCTTTTTTTAGAGGAGTTCAATTTTAAGCGTAAAACGAGTGTTTTCCACTCCCAGACTAAGCATGAAGTAAAATTTCGAGTTTAGAAAAGCCCCGTGAAAATTTGTCGAGGGTCGCGCAGCGACCCGAGACAAATTTTCTGGGCTTTTCTAAACTCGAAATTTTACTTCATGCGCCACGCGTATAAAACACTGATTTAAAGTGAACTTCACTTTAAATATACCACTTGACTTGATTTATTGTGTGGAAATTCGTCTGTATGTAAAATGTAATAATTTAGGAAGACTGCAAGAAATTCCACTTTTCTCGACATTCCTTTGTATGCTGAACAAAACTTCAACGACCGGCGACTGGAGACAAATTTTCTAGGCTTTTCTAAACTCGAAATTTTACTTTATGCGCCACACGTACAAAACAAAAATATTGTGAATTTATGCATATTTGAACCTTACTTGAAATCATTGTTTTATACGCGTCGCGCATGAAGTAAAACTTCGAGTTTAGAAAAGTCCAGAAAATATCTTGCAGTTTTCCTTAATTATTATATTTTACATACAGACGAATTTCCACAAAAGAAATCAAGTCCAATGGTATATTTTGAACTTCACTTTAAATCAGTGTTTTATACGTGTGGCGCATGAATTAAAATTTCGAATTTAGAAAAGCCCTGAAAATTTGTCTCGGGTCGCTGCGCGACCCTCGACAAATTTTCACGGGGCTTTTCTAACCTTACATTCTTACTTCAACGGTGTTTTAATTGTGATAATATTTGTTTTATATTAAGATAAATAAACTACTTACCTGTTAGAAGTTTCGTTCAGCATGCAAAGGAATGTCGAGAAACGTGGAATTTCTCGCGCTCTTCCTAAATTATTATATTTTACATACAGACTAATTTACACAAAAGAAATGAAGTCCAGTGGTATACTCTGAATTTCACTTTAAATCAGTGTTTTATACGCGTGGCGCATGAAGTAAAATTTCGAGTTTAGAAAAGCCCAGAAAATTTGTCTCGGGTCGCTGCGCGACCCTCGACAAATTTTCACGGGGCTTTTCTAAACTCGAAATTTTACTTCATGCTTAGCCTGGGAGTGGAAAACACTCGTTTAAAGCTTGAAATTAAACGCCTTTGCAAAAAAAAAACGAATCCCTGAAAACGTACAGTATATACATAAGTAGGTATAGGTACTTAAAAGAAAATTCTCTTTCGAAAAATCCAGTATTTTAAATGAGAATTTTTTTGCTTAACAAATAATTGGATTTTGTAAGTGAATTTTGTGTTTTGGGGAAAAATAACAGTAATTACACAATTAACAATAAATTTTTATTTCATTTTTTTTTATTTATACAGCTGGGCTTACACTTTTTTTGGGTAACAAATATGTTTATATAGTTTTACAACAATAAATTTATCTCATGTACGTAATTCAATTTAATTTAATTTTTTAGTCTGTCAAGAATCTTGACTCGAGATACATTGAATGTTCTATAAGAATCCCTCCGTTTGTATAAGAAATAATAAATAAAACAGACATAAAAAACACAAAATTAACTGAATTTATATTTTCAGAAACAACCAAAATTCATAAACAAACCAAAAATCACTTTGTATAACCGACAATTTACCATAACAAAAAATCATAAACGAGCCGATTATTTTGCTTTTGCACTTGTGCATTTTTAGTTGCAACTTTTTATTGCGCAATTTTTCAATAGAAAGTTGCAAGCAATAAAATGTCCTTTGATTAAAAAACACTTAGAACCTTTCTTCGATACTTTATTTTGTAACCAAATGTACATTTCGGACACGAAGTGTCCATTATCAATGGTTTGATACTAATACGAAAAATATACATTTTACACTGATTTATATACACTAAAAAATGAGGGAATTAGAGGGTGTCGGTAGGGGGTGTGGTTATGGTGGTAATAAACTAATTTTAGCCGAAAAAAGGTTATCTGTGGGTAAGTAGGTACGTGTTTGATGGGGATTCTAAGGGATTAGGAAAACACCCGAGTTTCAGGTGGACACACTAAATCTAATAATAATAATTAACCACCACACAACCACACCCCCTACCGACACCCTCTAATTCCCTCTTTTTTAGTGTATATATATATATCAGTGTAAAATGTATATTTTTCGTATTAGTATCAAACCATTGATAATGGACAGACACTTCGTGTCCGAAATGTACATTTGGTTACAAAATAAAGTATTGAAGAAAGGTTCTAAGTGTTTTTTAATCAAAGTATAATTATCTTCAAGTAACTCAATCAATCCAAACAATAAAATGTCATTATAAGTTCTTCACCTGAAGAAGCAACAACGTTTCGAAATAATAGTCGTGAAATACACAATTAGTTGAAAATCATCAATTGTTTTATTCAAATAAAATGTCAGTTTATAGTCACTCAAATCGATCTGTAAATTGACAATTTATTTGTGAAAAAAGTTCGCTATTTTAAAATTCAGCAACAGCAAGTTGCGCCATGAAAGTATACAAGTGTAGTTGCTCCCTAATTCCATTTCTTAATTTATGTTGTTGATAGTAATAATTTATACCAAATAAGGTAACGGCGCAATAGGTCAGGATAAAAATGAGAAAAATGATTAACTGAATGAAAATAAATGAAAATAAATGAAACGAAAAATCAAGTGTGCGTGCAAGGAGAACAGAAGATGATGACGATCGTTTCGCTTTTATTTTAAGCTCCTCAGGCCACCACATCCAGCAACCCAACTCACACACTTGATATTTAGAACTTGTATATATGTTAATCGTGGAAACGATGAGTTTTCAGTAATTAACATTTTTCGTACTTAAATTATTGTTGAGTTACGTGAAGGTGAACTAAGTTCACTTTTATATAAATAAAACAATATAAACACTTTCAAATATATATTGCTTTAACGCTACAATTGTTTCGCCACACTGTGGCTTCTTCGCCTGAAGAAGCCACAGTGTGGCGAAACAATTGTAGCGTTAATACAATATATATTTGAAAGTGTTTAAATTGTTTTATTTATATAAAAGTGAATATGAACTTTCAACATATATCAGCCTTATCAATCAATTTTGTGAACTAAGTTATTAAATAAAAGAATTGAGTCTCCTTTCTTCACAAGATTTATTTAAAAATCGCAAAGGTACATTTCGGTCACGATGTGACCATTATCAATGCTTAAGCATTGATAATGGTCACATCGTGACCGAAATGTACATTTGCGATTTTTAAATAAATCTTGTGAAGAAAGGAGACTCAATTTTTTTATTTAATAACTATTTTCGTATTTGTGTTGGGATGTGGTGGCCTGAAGAGCTCATAATAAGAGCGAAACGATCGTCGTCGTCTTCTATCCTCCTTGCACATTGTTTCATTTCATTCATTTTCATTCATTTCACTTATTTTCATCCTGACCTATTGCGCCGTTACCTTATTTGGTATACAAATTTAAAGGGTCGTTACTTCTTTATTAATAGTATTATAATCTTTATAATTTGAGGTTTTCTATCATAAACAACAGTTTTTAGTTAAGTAAATTCAGAATATATAATGTACATTTTTTAATATACCTAACCACAAATTGTTGTTTATGACTGAAAACCTCAAATCATAACCTACCTAACTCTATTTATATTTTTTTTTGTTGCTGACTTTAATCAACAACTAAAAATTTAGAAATGAAGTTAAGCTACTTTCAATATATTTCCATGGCTTGATTTTAAGTGTAACAATAAAGAAAAATGAACTAATTGATTGTTTCTGAAATGAATACAAATAAAACAATCGTAAGGAATTTATATTTTCGTTATTTGTTTGGCAATTAATTACGGTAACAGTTACATAATGATTGTTCCTTGTATACCTGTATGGATTTTCTCTCGTGTCTTCGTCTTTTTTGTCTTTAATATAAAAGTGGAAAATAAAATAAAAGTCGGACGACGCTGCTCTCTGTTCCGTTTCCGCGATGAAGAAAATAAAACGGGACGTTTAATTATTCGCTCCCGTTTTATTAAGTTTTCATCCGGATCCCCCCCAATTAATTTCGACTCTTCCTGAAGGATATAATCAAATATTTCACTTGGAATTAATTAAGCGTAATTAAATAAAAATTAAACGACTGACTGGTTTATATATAATTTATTGCTGGTTTTCTTTTTTTGATATATTACTAAGTAGTAATATATATAATTTATAGCACTATAAATTAACCTTAAACCTTAAATAAAACACTTAATGATTTTCAACTAATTGTGTATTTCACGACAATTGTTTCGCAACGTTGTTGCTTTCTTAGGTGAAGAACTTATTATAAGTATTTCAGAACAATTTTTTGGCAACGTTGTTGCTTCTTCAGGTGAAGAACTTATTATAAGAAGTAAGCTATTGATAATGAACACGTAGTGTTCGAAATGTACATTTAGCGTAAATAAATGTTTTTAGTGAAGAAAGTGTTAGTCTTTTATTAAGTTTATTATTATAAGAATATGGTTTTTGGAGTTACATGAAGATATAAATTAAACTTGCTTACTGAGTAAGCTATTGATAATAAGTACTTAGTATTCGCTTACTGAGTAGGCTATTGATAATGAGTACTTAGTATTCGAAATAAACATCTAGCAAAATTAAAACTTATTGTGAAGAAAGTGTTAGTGTTTTCATTCAAGTTTAACTTATTATACGTTCTTCACCTGAAGAAGCAACAACGTTGCGAAACAATTGTCGTAAAATACACAATTAGTTGAAAATCATCAAGTGTTTAATTTAAGTCAGTGGTCTCCAAACTACGGCCCGCGGGCCAAATCCGGCCCGCGACTTGCATGAATCCGGCCCGCGATTGTTTGTAATTTTTTTTGTAAATGTCATATTTTGAAATATTGTAACAATTGTTCCTTAAATTTTTCATAATTTTATAAAATTAATCGGATCTTGGCCGACTTAATTATGTAGAATTGTATTTGTGGCCCGCGAAGAAGATAGTTTGGAGACCCAGGATTTAAGTGATCATGGATTTTCAAAAATTAAGTGCCTCAACTATCTGCGATACTAAAGAGAACCATTTTTAGTGTTTCTTTATTTGTAGGAAAATTAAGTTAGAAAACGTTTTTAGTCCGTTGCATCCGTTTTCCGGCGGCGCCTTGGAAGGGGTGGGAAATATTTAATGATTAAATTTCTGAAGTGTATCCTGTAAATAACTGGAGTCCTATTAGGGTGAAATACGTTCGCGCAACCTCTAATTTAAATGCTCTTTTACGTGTTTACCGTTAGTTGTAACTGAATTAGAACTTACAGCCGGCGTAATTGGATTAAGCCAATGTAGCAGCAGCCAGGAAAACGGGCTTTTCCAGAATGCACGGGCATAAACTGCGGTTTATACAACCGATTGCAAAGACTTATATCAATAATTAATGGCAATTCCCTTTTACGCGAGCGCACACAAAAATAAATAGCGATTTTCTAATGAGATTTTACTACTTAGAAACAATTTTCTCATTATAAATGCTGAGTTTCCTGAGAATTAATTTAATTTAGAATAATATATTAAATATTTGTATTTTTTTTTATTTCTGTGTGGGTATTAGCTCGGGTAGTAATTGTTTCGATAAATATTTGTCTCAACGAGACTAAAAACCCAGCAATACATTTATTCATTTTTAAATCCATCTAAAATAAAAATGAATTAATACTTTTCTATAAATAAAACAATTTAAACACTTTCAAATACATATTGTGAATTCGCTACAATTGTTTCGCCACACTGTGGCTTCTTCAGGCGAAGAAATGATCATTTCTTCGCCTGAAGAAGCCACAGTGTGGCGAAACAATTGTAGCGATTGCACAATATATATTAAAAAGTGTTTAAATTGTTATATTTATATAAAAGTGAAGATGAACTCTCAATACTTATTAGCTTTATCAATCAATTTAATGAATTAATATATTAATGCAATTTTCTGGGTTCAATTTGAAGCGTCTAACGAGTGTTTATAATCCCTGGTTAAGCAAGAAGTAAAATTTCGAGTTGAGAAAACGCTGTAATAAATTAGCTTGAAACAATAAATACTTATTAGATTAAATAAATCAGTATTGCGTGAATAATAAATAAATCTCAGTGTCGGATTTCACATAACCGCATTAATTTTAGGCGGACACCAAAAACACGGGGAATTATCGACTGCCACCTGCTATAGGAGCTTATAAATTAATTACACAGCGTGTTACTTACATATTTCACATATCCACCCTAATTAATATTGTTACATAATTAGCAAGTGCCAGGGCTGACATAATTAGATAATCAATATCGCTCAACCGCCTGTAATTATATAATATTGTATTCGGATGGTGTTTCAGTTTGGGGACTTTCACATATTGCCAACACAAAGGCAATAAATTCATGTCAATTGTGTAAATCCGCTCTTCAAGTTGTCCAACGTTTGATTTAATTATTGTTTAATTCAGCTCTCATGTCAATATTATAAATAAGAGTTTACTTTATTTGAAAATTCAGATGTTTAAAATGCAGAGTTGCTACGAAGTAAAAGAAATTGTCAACTGAAATAAAATTAATTTAACACTTTAAGTAAATAACACACTTGGTTAAGAATTCAGTGTTTATTGATTAACACTGCAACAATTAAATTATGAACGCTGGAGGCTTCTACTTCGGTATACATGTTAATTCAATAAAATAAAACACTTTAACTTTGTTTGTATAACACAATATTTTTATTTTTGTGACTGTAGTTTCGGCAACTCAACTTGCCATTATCAAACGTACTAGGTTTGATAATGGCAAGTTGAGTTGCCGAAACTACAGTCACAAAAATAAAAATATTGTGTTTTCAAACAAAGTTAAAGTGTATTATTTTATTTACTCCAACAAATGTTTCGCCACACAGTGGCTTTATCAGGCAAATGAATATTGCTAAATTAATTTAATTAAATTTTTCGAGCAGTAAAAATAGTGTCTGTATGATTAAAATATTATGTGTGTATTGTATAAAATTGAATAAAGAATAAATAAATAAATATTTTGTCAAATAAGTTTGTAGGATTACTGAATCTATTTTTACTTTCCCTCATTTGCAAAACAAAGGAAAAGTATTGTTTGGCGAAAATATTTTTGTCTTGTAATTAAGAAATGTTCCCTGTTGGACAATAAATGGATTAATATTATAAAATCTTATAAACATTTTATAAATTGACAAAAATCTAGAGATATTAAAAATCTCATCAAAATTACGAAAATCTAATATATTTACGAAAACTGCCCAGGTTTTAAAAGTCGACTGAAAATTTAAATATAAAATAAGCAGTATATTTTGAACTTTACACTAAATCAGTGTTTTATACGCGTGGCGCATGAAGTAAAATTTCGAGTTGAGAAAAGCCCGAATTTGGATTTGGACGCTGCGCGTCCAAATCCAAATTCTTAGGGCTTTTCTCAACTCGAAATTTTACTTCATGCTTAGTCTGGGAGTGGACAACACTCGTTAGATAACTTTTTGATTGATTTATAAAAACTTGATTGTTTTCAAGATTTTTCTCAATTTTTTAAATCTTGGCAGTTTTCATGGATTCCTTAAATTTTCGTAAATTTAAAAAAATATGATAAAATTGAAAAAATAAAACGATTTAGAATAAATGTTGGTATAGTTTTTTACATTTTGACACTTTTATCATGAATTACCATCAATTTTTTAAATCTTGGCAGTTTTTATCGATTCCCTACATTTTCGTTAATTTAAAAAAAATATATTTATTTATTTATTTATTTATTTATTCAACGGGATCCATTTACAAAACGAGACTACAGGTCTAGATTCTAAAACTAACAAAAGTACATATATATATTATAAAATTAAAACAATTAAAAGATTTAAATTAATTGTTGGTTCAGTTTTTTACATTTTGACACTTTTATCATGAATTTCCGTCAATTTTTTAAATCTTGGCAGTTTTCATAGATTCAATAAACTTTCGTTAATTTAAAAAAAATATGACAAAATTAAAAAAGTAAAAAGATTTGATATAATATATGTTGGTTCTTTTTTTTTTTAATTTTGACACTTTTCATAAATTTCCGTCAATTTTTCGAATCTTGGCAGTTTTCATAAATTTTCTAGATTTTCTTTAATCTAAAAAACAATTGATAAAAATAAAAAAAAATTAAAAAATGATTAAATAAAATTATCGATTTTTCGAAATTTTTAAAATTGATAAAAACAATAAAGGTAAATAGTTAAGATTTTGAATATTAGCGAAAATCTAGGAGGTTTATCAAAACCATTCAAGAATTTGAAAGTTACCGGAGATTTAGGATGACAGTTAAAGTTATGGAAATTAACGACAATCTTGGAATAAAATGATGTGTCAACATTTTAATATTAATTTAAGAAGTGCAAAAAAACTTTCAAGATTTAGAAAAATGCACAAAATTTTATAAAAAGTTATAATTTTGGAAATTAGCGAAAATCCGGAAATTCAGCAAAATCGCCAGAATTTTAAAGATAAACGGAAAACTTTGAAATATTAAAAATCTCGAGAAAATTTTATAATTCGAGAATAATCTCCAAGTATTGAAAATTTTACAAAAATTTTGAAATATTGAAATCTTATGAAAATTGCATAAATCGAAAAAAATCTTAAAATATATAGAATGTTGTAAAAAGTGATCAATTTGAAAATTCTAACGAGTGTTTCCACTCCCAGACTGAGCATGAAGTAAAATTTTGAGTTTAGAAAAGCCCCGCGTAGAAAATTTGTCGAGGGTCGCGCAGCGACCCGAGACAAATTTTCACGGGGCTTTTCTAAACTCGAAATTTTACTTCAAGCGCCACGCGTATAAAACACTGATTTTAAGTAAGTTAAAAATGCACTAAAAACCAACCCAACTTCGATATTTTTTCAAAATGGGATGTTTTTTTCCTATCCATGCTGTAAACCTGCAGATATTTGTTGTTTTCTTGTAAAAAAACTTCGATTCCCTGTAGTCCTTCAGTCTCTTAAGACCATGATTGGTCCTTCGAGCTGTAGCCTTTGTAAAATGGTAATAAACTTAGTAATCTAGAGGGATCCTTCAATTTGAAACTCCTAAGAGCGAGTGTTGTCCACTCCCAGGCTAAGCATGAAGTAAAATTTCGAGTTTAGAAAAGCCCCGCGTAGAAAATTTGTCGAGGGTCGCGCAGCGACCCGAGACAAATTTTCACGGGGCTTTTCTAAACTCGAAATTTTACTTCATGCGCCACGCGTATAAAACACTGAAATATTGTGATTCTTCAACTGTTTAAATGGCAGAAAAAGTGGTATCTATGATGGACACATCGCTTTTTTAATATACAATAATTTAAATTTTATTCAGCTAACAAACTTTTTCATTAATTTCAAATTAATTTACTTGTATGCGCCAATTAAATTTGCATTAATAACCGTAGTGGAAAACTGCAAGCCGAAACACCGGCAACTGTTTGTAATATAGACAATTAATTTTCAATTAATGCGATTTTAGCAAACGGTAATTTATTAAATTACTATTTCAATTTCGTTGCCGTTTATTATAACAAATAGGTGAAGCTCGGGAGGGCCTGTTTTAAATTATCATTCGTATGTATGTGTGCCGAAATGAAATCGTTTAGTGTGTATGCATGGAAAATAGATTCGATTATCGTTAAATGGTTCTGCGTGTATAAATTATACTTTTATTGTGCGATTTGTGCGCAATTGTTGAAAACGCTCCTGGAATTGATTTCATTTCCAATCGAAATAATTTGAGTTGAATGTTTTAGCATTCGTTTATATTGATGTTAAATGTGTTTGTATTTAATTGTATGTATTATATTTTTGTTTTAAATTCTGTATTGTGGAGGCTTATGCATGTTAATTTTGCAATAGAAACACTTTTTACTTTATTAATAAAAAACGGTTTAACTTTGTTTGTATAACACAATTTATTTTTATGTGACTGCAGTTTCAGCAAATTTAGCTTGCCATTATCAAACATATAGTAGCAAGCTAAATTTGCCGAAACTGCAGTCGCATACAAATAAATTGTGTTATACAAACAAAGTTAAACCGTTTTTTATTAATAAATTAACATGTATAACGAAGTAGAAGCCTCCACAATACAAAACTTTTTACGCTTTCATTAAAACACTTGGTTTGTTTCACTGATTCTTTATTTTTACTCCAACTAGTTTTGACCTTAGGTCATTCTCAAGGAGATACCAAACTTTTTACTTTGTATAACACTTTTTTATTGAATATGACTGCAGTTTCGACAAATTTAGCTTGACTTTATCAAGCATGAGGTGTTTGATAATGAATTTAATTCAAATTGAACTCTTTTGAAAAACAACGAATACCTAAAGAATTACAGCTATGCGTGATCTATAATAATAATATTTTTTTCATGAAAATTGTAATTTTTGTTTAATCACCTAGGGATTTTTTGTTTTAAGTATATAGGCTTATAGCGTATACAACACTGAAATATCGTGAAGTTCCGAATTTCACACTTTAGCATAACACTTTAAAGGTATCTTATAAACTTTATTTGAAGTCAATGTTTTATACGCGTGGCGCATGAAGTAAAATTTCGAGTTTAGAAAAGCCTAATTTGGCTCGGTCGCTTCGCTTCGCTACGCGCCCGAGCCAAATTTTCAGGCTTTTCTAAACTCGAAATTTTACTTCATGCTTAGTCTGGGAATGGAACACACTCGTTTAAAGCTTCAAATTCAACAATTTTGAAAAACAACGAATGTTCGAAAAATTACAGCGTATATACCAGACTATACATACTTAAACTAAAATTCTCTGTGTAAATGCTTTAATAAAAAAAATCTATAAGTTTTTTATTAAATATTTAAATACTTAATCTTTAATTAATTTCTGACTTAACCCGTGGTAAAACATTTTTGAATCTAATACTGGATGATTTAAATTAAATTTAAACAAACCAAGTGTTTTAATTTAAATTTAAATTTAATTTTAATCATCCAGTATTAGACTTCCATACTTGTTAAAAAAAACTGGTAATTTGTATTTCCATTTTCTGCAGTTATAAATGATTCAAATCGAAATAACCGTAAAAGTTCTTGGTTAATTTACTTATTTATTTATTTAAACATAAGAACTTAAACAAAAATCACCATTGATTATACAATACATTTCATTTGGTTCTCATTAATCACTTGATATAATATGTTTACAATTTGCAACATTGATAATTTAATAAAAGACACTTGGACGAGGCAAACATTCAAATATAAATTTCATCCACTTTTTAAATCCTAATCCAATTTCTTTTTCTACTTTCTGTGGCAGCAAATTATGTTTACTTAAACCAAAACTAACCCAATAAATAAAATGCCCATTGTAAGTAATAATATCAAAAAAGGTTAATTGCAATCTCAACATAAACACAAAAAACTTTCTTGAACGAGTTTATCGTCTTTCACGCGGTGAAACATATTTAACTATGATTTAAAAAACATAATATATAAGGATTAAGGATTAAGGATTATTTGGCGGGAGGGCAGCAGCAGCTGCACCCACTTAGGCCACAGTCGGGCCCATTGTAGTGCCTCCCCCCTGATGGTTAGACCCACCCCGCATATAATATATAAAATTACGATAAGACTATTCGTGAAAATGACGATAAAGACGATAAATATCCATTGAAACAACTACTTCCCGTGCAAATGCACCTCCGGATAGTGATTTATACAATGAAATATTTAAAATCTTATTTAATTTGATTTAAGTGACTCCTTGAGAATGACTTGAAGTCGAAACTAGTTGGAATAAAAAACCAAAATATTAGTGAAATTTAACCAAGTGTTTTCTTTATTAAATCATACAAAATACTTTAAAAAGACAGTTAGTTATTCCTGACTTCACTTTTTATTTGTATAGTTAGATGTGCATTTTAAGACACAAAGTCCTCATTAGTAATTATTTAATAATTTCGGGTAGTTTCTCTTGTAACCACCGAAATAGGTCACAATGTCAATGCACCTCCCGGCGCATTCACCAAAAGTTTAATTTAATTAATATGTTGGGTATGTCATCGATTCAATACAAATCTTTCAATTTTGATGCACTTAATGAGAATTACTTATAAGCGTGCTTACTTTGACGTTTAAAACTCACTAAGAACTTACAAATAACACTGTATTTTTAAGCTTTATTGGAAAATGAATAAATGATACCATCGGTTTTTAAAGTAAAATTAAATACCTATTTATATTTATATAAATTTGTACGTTCTTGATAACATTTACTTCTAAAACTCACTAAGTACACAAGCTTGTCACTATATTTAATATTTCAGGCTTCGTTGTTTTTTTTAAATCGTTTGATTGAGATTTATTTGACTGTTTCCAATCCCAGACTAAGCATGAAGTAAAATTTCGAGTATAGAAAAGCCTGAAAATTTGGTTTGGTCGTGTAGCGCGTAGCGCTACGCGACCAAACCAAATTTTCAGGCTTTTCTAAACACGAAATTTTACTTCATGCGCCACGCGTATAAAACACTGAAATGTTATGAAATTTAAAACACACACTAAATCAGAAATAAAATTACTGATTTGAATGATTCGAATTTCCCTAATGGTAAACTTTGAGTGGCTTTTCAAAGTTTAATTTTTAAATTTGTATAACGCACTATAGCTTAAATTAAAGCTTGATCCAATACTGCAATCATTATAGTTATGAATTAAACAGCAAATTTATTAATTAAACATTTTCTTCACTAGTAGAAATTTAGTTATTATTGACTTAACTCATATACAGTGTTTTAAATGAATAAATTCTTACTCGATTTTAACCATTCGAAAAAACAGCCAATTGAGAATTAAACAAGCTTTTATTTGATGTCGAATTTTATTTCATGAAATTAAAATTGGTTTGGCTGCAAAGGCTCTAAGTTGAAATAACTTGCTTCTTCCCCTTTTTAAAGGATTCAAAAAGGCATGAAAGCTGGAAAATTTTTTGTTTCATTATGAATATGAATAGTGCGCGTTTTAAATATACAATTAAAAACGTGCACTATTAATATTTATAATAAAACAAATAATAATCAGTGACATTATTTTCGGATTAAAAAAAATTATCGTATGTAATACCACAAGAGGTTGGTTTTGGCCGGATATTTTTTTATTTAGACAAGTGCGTGGTTGCCTAGCAATTTTAACGAGAGAAAACTTGGATGACAAAAACACGAGAGCGAAGCTCGAGTGTTTTTGTCTATACAAGTTTTCTCGAGTAAAATTGGAAAACCACGCACGAGTTATTAAATGAAAAAATATCCTCCCAAAACCAAACCTCGAGTGGTATTTGATAAGATAATTCCATGACAAAGGTGTATTGTCATTCTATTTAGCGGCACTGTTAAATTTATATTACTTATAATTTCCTCCTTGGAAATTGTTCCGAAACGATTTGTGTGACAATTATGCATTACGTAGTGATTTGACGGATTGAACTTAACGTCACTAATTCAGCGCGATCGTACAGTCGTTGGCATGGAGAACGTAAATAAGATATAAATAAAACACTGTTTATCACTTTGTTTGTATAACAATTGGTTTATTTGGTGACTATAGTTTCGATACTACACGTATCATTATCAAACCGTTAGTAACAAAAAACTACAAAGGAACATTATTTATATTTGCAAATTTTCTAATAACAGCATTAAAGAGGGGGGGTGTATTTAAGGTCAAGCTGGTCGTTAATTACGGAAATTTCCCGATTAGCGCGGGCTCTGTGAATCTCCAAAGACGTAGTATAGCCATTTGAAACGGCTATACTTTTAATAATATCTATTTCTTTTTTAAATGAGGTTTCTGACAACGGAACAATAAAAGCTCGGTTTACCATGGAGTTAAAGGCAGCTAGTTTATGTTTATAGGGATGGTTGGAACAGTTAGGAATTACACGGTCTGTGAAAGTAGGTTTTCTATAAATATCAAAAGTTAGTGATTCATTAGTACGTGTTATTGAGAGGTCTAAAAATTTTATGTTATTGTTAGTTTCTGTTTCTACTGTAAATACTATATTTGGATGTAATGAGTTAATATAATATAGTATTTACAGTAGAAAACATTTACAGTAGAAACAGAAACTAACAATAACATAAAATTTTTAGACCTCTCAATAACACGTACTAATGAATCACTAACTTTTGATATTTATAGAAAACCTACTTTCACAGACCGTGTAATTCCTAACTGTTCCAACCATCCCTATAAACATAAACTAGCTGCCTTTAACTCCATGGTAAACCGAGCTTTTATTGTTCCGTTGTCAGAAACCTCATTTAAAAAAGAAATAGATATTATTAAAAGTATAGCCGTTTCAAATGGCTATACTACGTCAATAGTAGATAAAATAGTTAATCAATACAAAATTAAACTTATTAGAAAATACATATATGCCGGAATCGAACCTAAAACACAAGCAACATATCGTTCCCTTACTTACTTTGGAAATATAACTCACAAAATTAAAAATATTTTAGCAAAACACAAATTAAATATAGCGATGAAACCATTTACAAAAATTAAAAATCATATTTTTAACCATAAGACTCAGATACCAAGTATTTACAAATCAGGAATATATAAATTAACCTGTAATGATTGTAAGGGAGTGTATATAGGTCAATCTGGTCGTAATTTTAAGACCAGACTCAGTGAGCATCTTTGCTCTTTTCGGCATAGATTAATTGATAAGTCATCTTTCGCCAAACATTTGATTGAAAATAACCATTCTTTTGGCGAGGATGTACTTTCAGTTATTCACTTTGCCGAGAAGGGTAGAAAGATGGACCTCCTGGAGTCTTTGGAGATTCACAGAGCCCGCGCTAATCGGGAAATTCCCGTAATTAACGACCAGCTTGACCTTAAATACACCCCCCTCTTTAACGCTGTTATTAGAAAATTTGCAAATATAAATAATGTTCCTTTGTAGTTTTTTGTTACTAACATTTTGATAATGATACGTGTAGTATCGAAACTATTGTCACCAAATAAACCAATTGTTATACAAACAAAGTGATAAACAGTGTTTTATTTATGTTCAACAATGTATAACGAAGTAGAAGCCTCTATAATCAGTGAGTAAATAAGATAATTTTAAAATATCCACTTGCATTTTTACTTCTGCGATTTTGTTTGTTAGCAAATATGCATGATATTAGGTTGGAATGGAATTATCGCAAAATTAAAATTATTACAAGGGGTGGGTATTAAAAAATGTTGATGAAACATTTTTCATTTTTCAATAATAGTAAAAAAAATGTACAGATGCTCCAATGGATGTAAGAAAAGATTCAAAGAATTTATTTACCTAATAAAAAAATAATTACAGCCAGCAACGGTAATTGAATTCGATTGAAAAAATATGAATTTCCCTAATATTTAACTTTAAAGTGTTTTTTCAAGACTAATTTTTATCTTTGTATAAGACATTATAACTTAAATTATAGCTAATTTATTTCTTAATCCAATACTGCAATCATTATAGTTATGAATCAAAGATCAAATTTATCAATTTGAAGTTTTCTTCACTAGTAGAAATTTAGTTATTTTTGACTTAACTTATATAAAGTGTTCTAAATGAATAAATTCTCATTTGATTTTCACTACTTAAAAAACAGTAGCTTAAGTATTAAATAAGCTTTAATTTGATGTAAAATCATATTTTATAAAATAAAAATTGTCTCTCATGCAGGGGCTCAAAGTTGGAATTACTTGAATTTTCCGCTTTTTAAGTGATTTATAAAGGCGTAAAAGTTGGAGAAATATTAGTTTTATTATAAATGTAAATAGTGCACGTTCTCTATCAGATTTTAAATAATTAGTGATAATATTTTCAAATTAAAATAAAAAATAAAATTCATCCCAAAATTGATATTAAAAATTTAGGATTTAGATAAAAAAATTGTATTTTTTAATAATTTTCAAAAAATTCAGAGATGCTCCAACTGATGTTAGAAAAGATTTCAGCTACTTATTTCCCTAATAAAAAAATAATTACAGCCATTAACGGTAATTAAAGTCGATTGAAAAAGTATGAATTTCCCTAATGTTTAAATTTTAGGGTCTTTTTAAAACCTAATTTTTAAGTCTGTTCAGTGCACTATAGCTTAAATTAAAGCTAATTTATTTCTGAATCTAATGCTGCAATTATTATAGTTATAAAATAAACAGCAAGTTTAGTAATTTGAATTGTTCATCACTAATACAAATTTCGTTATTTTTGACTTAACTCATATACAGTGTTCTAAATGAATAAATTCTTATTCGATTTTAACCATTCAAAAAACACTCGATTAAGAAGTAAATACGCTTTTATTTGATGTCAAATTTAATTTCTTAAAATAAATATTATTTCCGCTGCAGAGGCTCAAAGTTAGAATTACTTGTTTCTTTCCATTTTCAAGTGTTATAAAAAAGCATAAAAGTTGGAAAAATATTTGTTTTCTGATATTTGTATATAGTTCACGTTTTTTATCATATCTTAAATAATCAGTTATATTATTTTAACATTTTAAAAAAAATAAAAAAAATTTATCGCAAAATTGATATTTTCGTAAGGGGTAGGTATGGAAAAATTTACGATTTTGATCAAAAATTTTGCATTTTTCAATAATTCTTAAAAAATTCACAGTTGCTCTAATGGATGCTAGAACAGCTTATTATTTCCCCAATAAAGAAATAATTACAGCCACCAACACTAAATAAAGTCAATTGAAAAAACAAACTAATAATGTTATTGATAATGAACACCTTGTGTCTCGAAATGTACATCTAACTACACAAATAAAAAATGAAGTAAGGAATAACAGTTTTTTTATGTGTAAAAATCTCTTCACGTAAACTTAAAACATACAGTTTTAAGAAACTATAATAATAAATCAACTATAAATGAACAATAAACACCGAATTTTAATAATCAATCAATCATATCAAGACATTGAAGAGGATCCTCCGAATCATGAATATTTGAATAAACAAACAGTTTCGAGCAGCGTCCCATTTTCAAACCCCTCAACGAACACATTTGTAAATCAGATTAGTTCTAACAAAAAAAAAAAAACAAGAAAATCATCATCATGGTACAAATTTTACACTTTTCTTAAATCTCCCGCAAAACCTCTCAATATATCAACTAACGTTTCTCTTTTTCCCATTTGTTTTTTTGTATCACTTTCCCTATTATAGGGAAAGTTGTATTGCAGGATTTTCCGTTTGATTTTCTCGATGTGGAAAATAAGTTTCGTTGTTTATAAGTTTTCATTATCACACACACACATTTTTTTTGCGGAAGAAAAACTGGGAAAAATGTATCTGTTGTTTTTGAAATTTTTATTATTTTTATTTACAACACTTAGCAACAAATTTAAAAATATTTTAAACCTACGTAAAATTAAACGTAAGCTAAATAAATTAAAATGTTTTTTATTAACAGCACACATATCATTATTTTTTCATACAAAGAAAACACTTAACTTTTTTATTCCTGAAACTACTTAAACATTTTAGAATGTCGTTGATTATAATTCTCAACAATAATTAAACATTGTTAAACATTTTGAATATTTCTTGAAAATACCTAAAATGTTTGAACATTGTTGATATTTCTTGAAAATACTTAAAATGTTTTAAACATTGTTGACATTTCTTGAAAATATTTGAAAGTTCAAACAAGATAAATTCAATACTATTAGAATTCGAGAAAATAAACTTACGCTTCTTATAGTTTGCACACTTTAAATATAATATATAAAATTACGAAAATGTTATTCGTAAAAATGCAAACATATTAATTAAGACATTGTTTGCATTTTCGCGAATAACAATTTCGTAATTTTATATACTTTAAAGTTCTTGAATATCGGTAATAATTATTTTTAAAAATACTTAAAGATTGTTGATAATTCTTGAAAAAATTGTATCTTGAGTTGACTAGTATTCAAAAATGGTTGGGATTGACTGAACATTGAACATTCTTGATGATTGTTATAAATTGTTTTGTAAGAAATTTGTTTGTTAAAAAAATGAAACCAATTTCCCGAAACGTAGAAAATCAAAACGAAAAACCCTGCAAGCATAAATCTCCCACTTTCCCCTTATGTAACAGACTCACACAAGGGAAACCATTCGTTATATATAATATTATGTATTCATTAAATCGACTCCATTCTCATCCTCTCCTCACATTATGTACAAATTGAAGCCGAAACACTATACACAAACTCTATTTAATATATACTTTTTTTTTGGTTTTGTTTAGACCTATTTTTCATTTTTATACACTTATTAGTATAATTCGTATTTATTTATTTCATTTAATTTAAATCCGAGTCCGAAATATTTACAGCACACTTCACACACTTGTTTTATCACATTATGGGTACCCTTTCCAGTTTGTTTATTTTTTCTTTTTCTTCGAAGTTTTTTGTTCGCTTAGTTTAAACTACACTGATAGATAGAACTAGTTTAGTTTTAGTTTTAGTTTAAAACTCACATATATAAAAGAATCTTCTGTTTAATCTGCGTTATTAGCCAGATGATTTTGATTTTAAAACCTCGTGGTTTTTGAGTTGTTGTTGTTGGTTTTTTTTTTGCTTGGTGGGTATAAAATAATTCTGTTTTAACTAATATTATTATTATTATTATTAAAGTCTCTTTTGTTTTGCTAATTTGCTCCTTGAAGTCCTATTTACAGCGCTTTTTTCCTTCTTCCCTCCTTTTGGTTTTCAATTATTTACATATAAATGATTGTAGTCAAAATATTATTTTTAACCTTTCGTATTTTTTGTTGGTTTCAGTTTAATTCTTCTTTTTAGTGGAGTTTGCCGTTCTGGGGGCTGTTTTGTTACCGTAGAATTAACGTGTGGATCAGGAGGACGATGTTCATCAGGAGGATTTCTCCATGGTATCTGCTGCCTGAAAAAAATAAAAAAATAAAAATTTAATTAATATTTGAGAGTGTTTAATCAATATTAAGACGTGTATCAATTTTTTTTTTATTAGTATCAAACCATTGATAATGGACACTTCGTGTCCGAAATGTACATTTGGTTACAAAATAAAGTATTGAAGAAAGGTTCTAAGTGTTTTTTAATCAACGTGTATCAATGTTTTTTACCACTTTATTATAGTAAACATTCTACATCATTGTACCAAAGGTAACAAATAGAATTATTTAGAAGCCGCTGAAATTTTTGAACAATCCCGAAATCCATGTGTGAAACTTTTGAATAAATAAACGGATGTGCTGTATTTACCACTGTTTAATACTTTATAGCTATAGAAACACTGTAAGTTTGTCAAACTTGAAAATGACACTTAATATATCAAAACTCGAGTCGTACAATTATTAAAATAAAGTTAGTTTTGATAGAGTTTGTTTCTTCTGAGTAACATGAAAATTTAAAATAAACTTTGAATGAAAACACTAACACTTTTTTCACAATGTAATTAATACTACACTGCCGAGCATAAAATTAGGGTCACTCCGTAATTTGAATTTTTTTGGATTTTTTGTAGAAATGTTTAGATTTTTACGTGTTGTTTATCGGTTGTAACAGTTCACTAACCTATTGCTTGAATAAACTAAAAGTTTTTGTTATTCAAAGTTTATTGAAAGTAATGAAAATGAACAATTTCAATTTGATATGCTAAGTCATAAAAATGAACAAGTTTACTTTCATACGCTTTTGTTGAAACAAAAGAAAGTTTAAGGACTTCAGTAGCTAGTATTCCCTCCTCTGGCAGTGATAACAGCTTGCAAACGACCAGGCATGCTCTGGATCAGATTTTGGATCATATTCTGCGGAAGATTGTCCCATTCCTGCACCAGTATGTCGCGAAGCTCTCTAGAATTTCTAGGGGCCTGCACATGTCTCCGTAAACTTTTTACCAGCTCATCCCAAACATACTCAATTGGATTTAAATTTGGACTGCGAGTAAGCCAAACAAAACGCGTGATTTGACACTCGTTAAGATACCCAGTAACTATCCGAGCAGTGTGGGGCATTGCGTTATCATGCATATATGTTGCGCCGTCACCAAGAATAACCATAAACAATAAAACATGGATTTCTAGAACCTCTGTCAGGTACCTATGCGCAGTCAACGTGCCATTCTCGATTAAGACTAACTCCGTATGAGTGTCAAAAGATATGCCTCCTCATGCCATAACTGATCCTCCACCAAATGGAAGTCGCTCGGCAATACATACTTGAGCATATCTCTCGCCTTGTCGTCACCACACTCTTACACGTCTATTTGAGCCCGTAAGACAGAATCGCGATTCATCGGAAAAAAATACGCGACTCCAATCCACTATTGTCCAAGCCAAGGGTTCTCGTGCACAATTCAACCTCACTATCCGGTGTTCACGGGAAAGCGGAGATCCAGTAGCTCTAGTTCGAGAAGATAATCCAGCAGCATGAAGTCCCCTGCTAACTGTCCACTCACTTGTGCTTACATTTCGCACTTCTTGTAGATGATTTTAAGGGGAAACTGCCGTGACCGTTTGGTTTCTCAGAGCATTAGAAACGAGAAAGCGGTAATCTCTAGCTGTTGTAGTCTTGCCTCGCCCTGATCCAGGTCTTTGAGTGAGCAGACCAGTCTCTTCGTACCGCCGCCATACTCATTGCACACTCAAGAGACTTACATCAACCTTTCTCGCAGTTTCGCGCAGACCGCGGCCGTCTTCTAAAGCCGCCACAATTCGTGCAGCAACAACAGGATTTATGCTCATTGCAAAACACTAACAATGATAACAATACACAAACAATATGCAACAGATAGATGTCATCACAGAAACAAAAACCATGCTTGTTTGTTTTAACAAAAGCATATGAAAGTAAACTTGTTCATTTTTGTTTGGTGTTGTAGGCGTTCACTTTGTGGTACATCTTAAATACACTTGTAAATAAAACACTTTTTACTTTGTTTAACCACTGGATCTTACATTTAATTGTGTGACTAGTTTCAACTATCTAGTAGTCACTTTAGTTTGAGAATGACTACTAGATGGTCGAAACTAGTCACACAATTAAATGTAAGATCCAGTGGTTAAACAAAGTAAAAAGTGTTTTATTTACAAGTTGTTCATTTTTATTACTTAGCATATAAAATTGAAATTGTTCATTATTATTACTTTCAATAAACTTTGAACAACAAATACTTCTTTGTTTATTCAAGCAATCAGTTAGTAAACTGTTACAACCAAAAAAACACGTAAAAAACTAAACTTTTCTAAAAAAAATAAAAAAAAAATTAAATTACGGAGTGACCCTACTTTTATGCTCGGCAGTGTATAAATGATTGCAAGAATTTTTCTAACACTTTCATAGTATTTTTGTTTGTAAATAAGGTGTAAGTGTTTTCATTCCAAGTTTAGTTTTGATACCTGTAGTGTTTCTGGGAGGGTGGTTTGACGAAAACACGTATGTTTCCCCAAACACAAATACTTTATTAAACCCCCACACGTTACACTAAAACCCGTATTGTATGTATAAAAGTCGCACAAATTCGAGGCCGTTTTATTTCGCCAGTCGCTATACGCGTACTGTCCGTTTTTCGCTCATTTTACATACATTACAATACCAAAAATGTTTTGTTGGTTTTTCTTTAATTTAATTACAGGATTTATTTATGTATGCAATTACATTTTAATTAGGGTAAAAAAATCTACTTCAGTTTTACTTGACAATTGCTTCAAAATTCTGTATAATTGTATTTGTTTCTAACTTTTCGTGAAGTCGACAATAATCAAATTTCATGTGTGTAGTTGTTATAAAAAGACATCTACTTCAGTTTTACTTGACGATTGTTTATAAATTCCCTCTAAATGATTCTGTTTTTAACATTACTGTAAACGTCGACGATATTAAAAATTGATCGAGAAAAAAAGGCCCGCCGTTACAAACAGGAATTGTGTGCGATACGCCGAACGCGGTGTCATTAGTTGCCTGATCTGTCAAAGGTTCTCAAAGCGAACTCCATTCGAACACTCTCCTGTGCAAATAATTGCCATTACTTTCATTTTTGCAAACGCGACATGATACGCAATAATAATGACTTTAAGCTCTTTTGTTCATCCAAACATTTAACATAGGGAAAAAATGTGATATCAGGTGATTTCTTTCTGCTTTTAATTACTAGTCGAAATATTTGTGTTTAATTAAATATAACATATAATTTATATTTAATTAAACACAAATATATCGTAACATTATCGCAATTTTATTTATTATGTATAAAATATGCTATTTTATCAAAAAAAAGAGGTCATGACGTGTATATAATATTTTGTCTTTTTGTCTAACTATTCAGGTTACTGAGATACCCTATAAAAACATCGAATTAAGGTCACTCTGTACATTTATGAATTATAGAAAAAAATGCCTTGTTGATTGTATTTAAAAGTTGATTTGCTATTATTTAAAATGTTAAATTATTGCAGCAGATAATTTATCATAATTTAAAATGTTAAATTATCAGAATTGCATTTTACATGTTAGATAAACATACACATTATGATTTAATTGTACCGTAATGTTTCAATAACAATACTTTATAATTACTTGCAAACATTTGGTTAGAAAAAAAATAGGAATAGTAATTTTATGATACATTGTTGAAAACAATATTTGCACTGTTATGAATAATTATTATTTTGCAATATTTAATTGTTTTACAACTCTATGCGTAGTTTAATGAAATAACAATGATTTGCAAAATGTTTGCGAATAAATAAATAACATTTCGTCTGTAAATATTTTCCCGAATTGTTTCTCTTGCTGGATATTATTGAAATAATTTTATCCACAATACGTTACAGTTAAAAATACGCTCAATAATATGCAAATCTTTAAGTACAATATTCTTTATTTACAAATATTTACAAACATTCATTACAATAATACTATATTTATAATAAATGGTATTGTAAAAATTGAAATTTTTCCTTTTTCCTTCCCTACTTCATCGCCGCGGGATCGTTGGGTGATTGTTCCCATCTCGGGCTACTTCAATTTGATTAAATTTATATAACTTGGTTTTCATATCATTAAGATTTCTTCAATGTATTTGTTACATTTAGTTAAGTGCATAATACATTTTATACAATGAGTTTTATGTAACACCGATCATTTTCTTAGCGAGAAATTTTGTATTAAATATACATAAGCATACGTTGTACATTTGCCGATGCTAGATTTATTAAAAGAATTTAATTTGAAGATTCAAACGAGTGTTCTCCACTCCCAGGCTAAGCATGAAGTAAAATTTCGAGTTTAGAAAAGCCTGAAAATTTGGTTTGGTCGCGTAGCGCGAAGCGCGGAGCGGCCAAACCAAATTTTCAGGCTTTTCTAAACTCGAAATTTTACTTCATGCGTCACCGGTACGAAACACTGATACAATGTTAAGTTTAGCGGTGTGTTTTAAACTTCGTAATATGTCAGTGTTTTGTACCGGTGGCGCATGAAGTAAAATTTCGAGTTTAGAAAAGCCTGAAAATTTGGTTTGGCCGCTCCGCGCTTCGCGCTACGCGACCAAACCAAATTTACAGGCTTTTCTAAACTCGAAATTTTACTTCATGCTTAGTCTGGGAGTGGAAAACACTCGTTTAAAGTTCTAATTGAATTCTCCTAATAAACCGAGCGTCTGAAAATGAAAATTATAAATCTGAAAAAATGTTTTCAAACGCTCGGTTTACTAGGAGAATTCAATTAGAACTTTAAACGAGTGTTCTCCACTCCCAGGCTAAGCATGAAGTAAAATTTCGAGTTTAGAAAAGCCTGAAAATTTGGTTTGGTCGCGTAGCGCGAAGCGCGGAGCGACCAAACCAAATTTTCAGGCTTTTCTAAACTCGAAATTTTACTTCATGCGCCACCGGTACACAACACTGATTTAATGTAAAGTTTAGCGGTGTGTTTTAAACTTCGTAATATGTCAGTGTTTTGTACCGGTGGCGCATGAAGTAAAATTTCGAGTTTAGAAAAGCCTGAAAATTTGGTTTGGCCGCTCCGCGCTTCGCGCTACGCGACCAAACCAAATTTTCAGGCTTTTCTAAACTCGAAATTTTACTTCATGCTTAGTCTGGGAGTGGAAGACACTCATTTTAAGCTTCAAATTAATTTTTTTTAAAGATTTACGACATATACGGTGTAATTGGGACATGTAAACTTGAAAGAAAAACTCCCTGTGTGTACAAGTTAAGGCATTAATTGCGATTGATTGGCTACAATTTTTAATGGTCATATAGGCAACCCAATTTAGACATAACTTAAAAAATAAAGGTATCAAATTGTATTGGGTGAACATGTTCGGTGTTACATAAAACTCTCTGTATGTAGATAAAAATATTTTCTCATTTCGAGCGTTGTATTCCTATTAAGTGAATTGTTAAAGACTGTGCCAACTGACGTGGGACGGGGCTCGTATATATTTTTTTGAGTAAAATTTGAGTAAAATAAAAATTATTCAGGAATGTTATTCACAGTTTTTATTAAGATTTTTATTCATTTTGTTTATATTAAACCTCAATTTTTCATTTCCAATCCCCGACAGTTTGTTTTATGCTCGTCTTTCATATTAGAGAGTCGTGAAACATGAAGAGAGAGAGAGAATGAGAGATATTAGAAAGGACGTCGAGTTCTCTGGGGCATTGTATTTTTGTTTACGCGAGGCTCGGTTGAAAATTTTAAATAATCAGCAGGAAAGTATTGCTTTTCGTAATTATCCCGCTTCGGCAAGCACGAGACTATGCTAATTAGCAGCCACTGCAGAAGTTGCAGCTTTTCCCTTCCTCGTTATTAAAGGGAAAACTCTCCCGACGGCTTTCAACAACGGCAGCAAGCAGATTTGCTTGGTAAATAGTTTGAAATTGATGAATTACTTCATTAAAAATATATTTATTACAGCAAAAAATGTTAAACACGGTGGCGCAGATGGATCAGGTGGTTTTAAAATACTTGTCAAACTGTCAATTTTAAAGGTATTGGATTGAAATAAAGTGCAAAACGTGTAGTTACAATGGAAGTTTATTAACAAAAAAATAGTAAAGTTACTTTTTAAAAATCACATCCATCAAATGCCCTCCTTCTCGAGCGACGCATTCTTGGAGTCGGTCCTTAACGTTCCGCATTGCCCGCTCAAGCACATCACCAGGAATTGATGTGATTTTGTTGTGAATTGCTGCCTTTAACTCTTGAATGGTCCGGGGTTTGTTCATGTAGACCCCTGCTTTTAAATAGCCCCATAAGAAAAAGTCACATACCGTGAGGTCCGGTGAGTGAGGGGGCCAATGGAAATCTCCATTACAAGAAATCAAACGGCCAGGGGCCAGGGAATAGAGCGCGTACAGCTTGCATTGATAACCTAGCGGTATGTGCAGTTGCCCCGTCTTGTTGGAACCACATATTCTCCATGTCGTAATTGTTCTCTTCAAGTTGTGGGAGAAGAAATTGTTCAATTATATTCACATAACGCTGCGAATTAACAGTAATCGCCTGCTCCCTTTCATTCTCAAAAAAGTAAGGCCCAATTATCCCAACCTTAGAAACCCCACACCAAACCGTCACTTTGTCACTATGGAGAGGCCGTTGGTGTAGCTCTCTTGGGTTAGTGTCGGCCCAGTAACGGCAATTTTGCTTGTTGACGTAGCCGTTAATGTGAAAGTGAGCCTCGTCAGACATCATGATAATCAGGTTTTCATCTTCCAATAACTCAAACATCCGTTGGCTACACTGAAGCCTTTGAAGATGGTCTGTTGGGAGAATCTTCTGGACCACCATGATTTTATAGAGGTGGAACTTTAGTTCTTAGTTAAGAATCCTTTGAAGGCTCCGACGTGACATTCCAAGAGCTTGAGCACGACGTCTCGTTGATCGACGTGGGCTCGTCGAGACATCGCGTCTCACACGCTCCACGTTCTCAGGCGTTCTTATTGTTCGAGGTTTAGGCGTCCATTTTGGAGCACATGAACCAGTAGTGCGGAAATTATGCACCCAACTCAATATCGTATCTCGCTTAGGAGCACTACCGCGAGGTGGGATGTTGAAACGCCGGCGAAAGGCACGCGTCACAGCAACAATTGACTCGTTGTTGCGTATAAACTCTTCCACTGCGAAAACACGATGCTTAACGGACCACGTAGCCATCGCGACTGACTGTCAGTCTTCACTTACACTTCCCGTCCCCCCACCACAGGACGGGACGAAGACCGCCGAACACCTGGCTCCCCCCCCCCCCCCTCCAGACGTACAGTCCACTTCAAAACCACCCGATCCATCTGCGCCACCCTGTACATATAATATTAATTCAACATTAAAACTAGTAGTTATGACACAGCATCTGTGCAAAACTACGGGGGACAGGTAGATGCAATATACACCGAATTTACATAGGCTTTTGATATAATACATCATAAGTTGTTACTTTGTAAACTAGATTTCTTTGGGCCTGTGTAATAACTGGATACTCTTTGTAAAGTCCTATTTATGTAACCGCACAAATTATGTTTATTTCAATGGTTTTAAGTCTACTAGTTCTCAAACTATATCTAGTGTTCCTCAAGGTTCTAACTTAGGCCCCCTTCTTTTCATTATGTTTACAGATGACCTGAGTAGTTCATTATCGTGTCCGGTACTAGCTTATGTCGACGACCTAAACATCTACAGCAGTATAAATATTGTAAATGATTGTATAGTACTACAAAAAAACTTGCATAAAATAGCTGATTGATGTTCAATAAATAGACTGTCCTTATACATTAATAAGTGTGCTGTAGTCTCATATAGTAGAAAACTACAAAACTACAAATTAATTTTTAATACACAATCGCTGGTACTTCTTTGATACTAAGATGAAAGACCTATGTGTGCTGTTTGATTCACATCTCACTTTCAAGGACCACATGCAAAAAATTAGCACTCCCGCCTGTAAAATGCTAGGATTTTATATGCGGTCATCCCGATACTTTAAAGATATTGATTTATTAAAAGTGTTGTTTTTTGTATGGTGATATTACACATGGAATATCTTAGTTATTGAACGTTGTCAAAAACGTTTTCTTGAATTTCTTGATTTTAAATCAACAGGAGTATACTCCGATTATACAATGGACTACAATACATTGCTACATAACTTCCACTTCATATCTTTATTTGAAAGAAGACAAACTTGTAGTGCACAGTTTATGTTAAAATTAATAAAGGGCTCTATTAATTGTCCCCAACTATTAGCAATGATACAATTCAATATACCTCGTATGTCATCTCGACAATCATCCACTTTTTATATTTCAGCAACTAAAACAAACTTACTACTTTTTTTTTTGGCTTTTGCCTGGCCTTAGTTGCTTTGACTATTAGCCAACATCATCGATTTATTTTTAACCTATATTATTTAATTTATAACTTATTTCATAAGTTGTATTAACATATATTGAACGTCACAGCACGTTCACGCCACACCCAGGGACACGACGAGTTATTATTTTTAAATAACAATTCCCCGTGCAAGGGAATCGAACCCAGTCTGTGGCTCTTACTACTTAATATAAGTATTTTATTGTTAAAGATCTATTTTAAATCGAGCCAACGAGCAGATGGAAAAAAAACGCGGAAATGGGGAAAGGGAAAGAAAGGATGAGAGAAGGCGAATGAAGTGGATTGTCCTTTATTCATGGAATATTTGATGTGGGAAAGTTTAATTTCTGAACGGTTGTCTTCGGCGCCCTCGCGGAAATTTTCGACTTTTCGATTTTAGGCCCGGTTAATAATTAATTGTGCAAAGTTTGCAAAGTTCGGACAATTCAAACAGGATTCGGTGAGTAAAAGAGACAATGAGCGAGGGTGGGAAGGAAAGTCAGAGAGAGGGAGAAACAGAGAGAACCCGGGCTAAATTAAATGCCGATTGTAGCATTCTGGTCGGATTGAATCACTCCTCCGGAACATCGGATCGATTTACAACTTCCAACTCCAATTTATATAAATAAATAACACTTGCGTGAATCATCGTGTGCTCTAGATTGGAGTTTACATATATAACAATTATACAGTGAGTGTACTTTGAGGTAGATATTTATTCAATACTAACAATAATAGCTTAAATCTATTCTAATAAAACTTGATATTTAATGTTTAGAGGAAATGGCAAAGCTATACTGATGAGAGATAAATCTCGATACGCGTCTATAGATGGCTTGAATAATTTGACCCAAATTGTTACATTTGCAGTAGGTTACTGTATGTAACAGCAAACACTTGTACAATTCAATGTCCGTCGGGGTATTAGCTCAGGAAATGTTTGATATAGTCTTAAGACTATCTTGTTGTAGATTGCTAAAAGAATCGCAAATGTAATGTTTGATATTTCATGAATTGACCCTAATTTAAAATCTAGTTTAGAGTAAGCTTGTAATTTTAAATAAGATTGGCACTACTGACTGTCAACACATAGTTTATCATAACCTCAAATTTATTCCACCATTCATTTAACATTCTAGGCAACCGCACAAAAAAATTTCACCTACTCTAAATCATAACTTAAATAATTTCACGTTAGTAGGGATTGCAATACCGATAAATCTTTTAAACTTGCTGATAATAATCTGTTTTTCTGCAGGTATTTCGATACATTAGTAATACTATTCTATCGACATACAGGAATCTCTTTAATCTGTATCCCCTATAAAAACCCGAATAACATTCAATTGAATCATTGTTTAAAGCAATAATTATGGGCAACTCAAAACTGTTAATGTATATTGGGTTGCCTATAATCGTTGTGGTGCATGTTTTACAAACATCATTATAAAATTTAATTAAATAATACTTTTAACTTTTTTTGTATTCACTTTTTACATCACAATAAATCAATGATAATGGCTAGAAGCCGAAACTAGTCGGAATAATAAGTAAAACGTTAGTGAAACAAACCAAGTGTTTTTATTTCAAATTTTATTTTAATCATGTTTCACCAAGTGATTAATGAGAACATTGTGAAAGATACTATAAATCAATGTTTTATACACGTGGCGCATGAAGTAAAATTTACAGTTTAGAAAAGTTTGGATTTGCTAACGCGATCATAAAATAGATATTAAAACTGAGACTTTTCTATTACAATAAATATAAAGTGAAATTAATTGATTTGTCTTATGATTATTTCGTATCAATTTTTGATACAAAGTACGATATTGATTTATATTCGTCAATATAATAAGAAATATTAGTGTCAAGTTAAGATATGCGGCATGAATATTGCGGAGCGTAATTCTCGTGCCGATTTCATAAGGTCGTGAGGCCAATTTATGCACGTCCGAATATTGCGCTGGTAAGTATCAATTTAGCGACGCTGCGCTGGAATTTTTAATAAAAATTTCTCTGAAAAATCACCCGACCTCACAACCACAACAATGCTGCAATTTATCTGTACTCTGTCTAATCTCTTCGAGAAAAATTAAAAGCACTTGAGGAATGTCAAAACAATTTTTTTTGCGTAAATGTAATTTATGTATTTTTGTATCTTTGATAATTATTTAGTTTTGAATCAATATAATCTCAATCCTGGTTGTGTTTTTGGAGAGCTGGACAAAATTACAGTATTTACTGCGAATAGAAATTTATATACCTACATATTTATTTATTAAATCTAACAGTTTTTTCTTACAATTCTTGCATTTTTCCGTGAGCAATAAAGCCAGCCTTGTGGATGGCTTTAATTACGTCAAGGAGACGGAAGGAGGAAAACTCTCACTCGCGATTTCCATAAACGAAATATAAATTTGTGAATTTCGTGCGGTGAAACGTCGCCCCGCGTCGTCTTCTGGGTTTGTTAAGCCCGAAAGTTATTATAAAGAATCTTCCCTTCAGGCGGGGATTCCGGGGGGCCGTATTAAACCAAAGCCACGTGCTCGAGATATTAAATACGGGACCCACCAGCGATCCTCGACTCTCTCAGAACGAGGGGGAATTTCCAGTCCCAGCGTAGTTGCACTCGAGAAAGTATATTTTAAATTAAAATTCTTAATATATTTTTTTTTGCGCTCGCGCGATTTTTTTAAGGCCCACAATATTTACATTTTGTCATGTGAATCTGGGGCAGTTTTTAAATTTATTCATGAGTGTATTTTTCTGTTATTCCTTTTCATTGTTTTATTAAAAAATTTATATCAAAATTTGTCTTCAGTTTAGTGTTTCCACACAAAATATACAATTAAATATAATGTTTCATGTGGAAACACTGCATTAAAGTAAATTTAGCTTGACATGTTCGCAGATTTGTCAATTGGATTGATAATTTGAAAAATCAAAGTGAGCCCAGTTTTCATAGCCAAATATTTTGCTGTACTTGTAATTATCTCTCGCAACTGTATAAATATATTACTAGATTTTATTCAATAAATAATTATAAAAATTGAATTTGTGTTCAGTATTCCGGCACCAGGTACCCACAGACGCGTTTCGGACTTCAAGGTCCTCTTCAGTGTGGTCCCGACCCAGTGCTGAGGAATACTGAACATTTCTTACTATTTCAAGCCAATATGTGAAAACTATTAATAATTTAAATAATTATTAGTCTATTTAATTGACGATGGTGAAACCCGGCATACATTTATTTGGGACTGTTAACACAAACTAATTCAACTACTACTATTTTACCATTCGAATTCATTTTTTTTCAGCAATATTCAATATCTCAATTCTCCCTGATTGCAACTGAAACTGCACCACGCTAATTATCCGTTTTCGTTCATTAAATTCGTTTCACATGAGCCTTTCTGTGTGAATACCCTCTGGTTTTTCTTTTTTTTTTGCTGCGTCGAACCGTAACGAACTATTGACGTCGATGGAACTCAATTACGATCATATGCATCAGTATATAAGAATCGGTCTCGCTAGACAAAACCGCGGATGATTTCCCAAGCGGATTCAAAACCGGCGATGCCATATAAGTCCCTAGTCAAGACGACTTTGTCAGAAAACCATCTGCCTGAAATACGCTCTTTAAAGCCAATCATATACGAATACAGTGGAGAATGCTAGAAAATAAATGGGAATTTATAGTTATTTATTGTGAGATATTTTAGAGTCGAACAACAATGCAGTATATTGTATAACTCTTTCAATAAATCCAAATTAATTAAAACTCCTGATCCCGTTTCACCACCTAAAGAATTCTCCATTTCCAATCACTAGTAACTACAATCAAATTCCATTCTCATCATCCAAATATTTTGGTCTGAAATTTGAAACTCAATTTAAATTAAAATCCTATGCCCTAAACCTTAAGGACAAGATCAAGAAGAGAGCGCATTTCAGATCACTCTCTTATAAAATTTCAAGTTATATATTGAATAATTTTCTCACTTATCACTTAGTGAAACATTTTTAAATATTAATGAAGGTTTGAATTAAATTATACTTGGTTTGTTTCACAATTTTCTCTTTACTATTTACTCGACTAGTTTCGCGTTTTACAGCATTATCAGGAGTGATAATGCTGTAAAACGCGAAACTAGTCGAGTAAATAGTGAAGAGAAAATTGTCAAACAAACCAAGTGTAATTTAATTAAAACCTTCATTAATATTTAAAAATGTTTCACCAAGTGATAAGTGAGAAAATTATTCAAGATATAACTTGAATTTTTATAAGAGAGTGATCTGAAATGCGCTCTCTTCTTGATCTTGTCTTTAAGGTTTAGAGCATAGGATTTTAATTTAAATTGAGTTTCAAATTTCAGACCAAAATATTTGGATGATCAAAATTCAAGTTGCTAAATGTTTAGCCCTTAGACACTTACCAAAATGAGATATCTCAGCAATCCTTTACAAAACCCTTTAAATAACCACCTCTACAAAAAAAATCCCGATTGAACAAAGACTCGCGAATTGTTTGTTGTATAACTCGTTCCATTTTACCATGTCAGAAATGTGGACATAAACAGACTTTTTACAGCATATTTTTATAATTTACTAATAAATGAATACTGCTATTATAATCCCTATACAGATAGAACTTAGTCAAAGTATCTTTGTGGAAAATTCTGATTTATTACCTGATGATGATTCTCTTGTGCCTAATACTGACGAAGGGTTCGGTCTCGGCCTCTCTTCGACCAAGACGTCGTCTTCTTGTGCGTGGTACAAATTGAAGAGACTCGCGGAACACCGGATCTTCGCCTTTCCATTCTGAAACGTGTTGCCGTCGATTTCTAGTTCGAGGCCGGCGACCGTGATCGTCTTTTTCCCGTCGTTGCTGTTCGAATCCGATAGACGTGTTGTATAACTAGCATTCACCTGCAAAAAAGAATAATTCACAAAAAATTAAAATAGGGGAAGATCATGGATGCAAAATTTGTTTATAAAGAGTGTTTAAACAAGAGCTTTTGTTTTAATTTGTTGAAAATCGAACAATTTTCTGGAACATTTTATCATAAAGAAAATTTAACATAAAGAAAAATTGAGTTGGTCAATAGTTTGCAGAATATTTACAAAATATAAAAAACGAATTAAAATTATTATCGACTTTCTGCGTCTGGAGACGTCTCAATGAGACAACATTTTTGCAGAAAGTTTATATTAATTTTAATTCGTTTTTTATATTTTGGGAAATTTTATATTTTAGTTTCAATCCAAAGTACAAACTATGCGAGTTATAATAGAATACAATATTTGCCAAATAGTCGCCCTAACTCTTACAGGAAATTATTCTTGAAGAAAACTTCCCATTCACACAATTGTGGCTCTGTATCGAGATTTTCTGCTGTAACATTTTCTTTGGGTGCTAGAACATTGGAGGAGACATCTCTAGATTGCAAATGTATTTTATGGTGTAAAAGAATTTGAAAATGGAATAAGTTTGATAGATTCGATGCTTGACCAATACATTATAATTTTGGCGAATGCGCCGGGTAAACAATCACTTTTCCACACACTTGCTGCTCTGTATCGAGATTTTCTGTTGTAACATTTTCTTTGGGTGCTAAAACATTGGAGTAGTCTTGTCTAGATTGCAAAAGTATTTTATGGTGTAGAAGAATTCGTAAATGGAATACGTTAAATAGATTCGAGGCTTGACCAATACATCAAAATTTTGGTGAATGCGCCGGATAACCAATCACAATTACACACACTTGCGGCTCTGTATCGAAATTTTCTGCTGTAAAATTTTCTCTGGGTGCTAAAACATTAGAGTAGACTTGTCTAGATTGCAAAAGTATTTTATAGTCTAAAAGAATTCGTAAATGAAATACGTTAAGTAGATTCGACGATTGACCAATACATCATAATTTTAGCGAATGCGCCGGGTAGCCGATCACATTTTTACACAGGTGTAGCTCGTTATCGAGATTTTCTGCTGTAACATTTTTTTGGGGTGCTAGAAAATTGGAGTAGACTTCTCTAGATTGCAAAAGTGTTTTATGGTGTAAAATAATTCGTAAATAGAATACGTTTAATAGATTCGATGCTTGACCGATATATCTTATAAATAATGTTGGCGAATGCGCCAGGTAATCGATTTATTTTTGTTGCCTGGCAAAGAGCAAACTTAGTGCTTGTCTCTGCCGTTCTGTCATTTTAAAGAAAATGGGTATTTTTGAGAAAATACACAGATTTCAAGTGAAGCTCGAATATATAAAACATCTTAATTCAGACAATTACAATAATATCATAGGTATACAGGGAGTTTTTCTTTTAAGTATACGAATTCCAAATTCAGCCCATTTTCTGTAATTCTTTAAATATTCCTTGTTTATTTTTAAGTTTATTTTGAAGCCTTAAACGGGTGTTTTCCACTCCCAGAATAAGCATTAAGTAAAATTTCGAGTTTAGAAAAGCCCCGTGAAAATTTGTCGAGGGTCGCGCAGCGACCCGAGACAAATTTTCTGGGCTTTTCTAAACTCCAAATTTTACTTCATGCGCCACGCGTATAAAACACTGATTTCAAGTGAGGTTTAAATATACATACATTTCACAATATTTTAGTGTTTTATACGCGTGGCGCATGAAGTAAAATTTCGAGTTTAGAAAAGCCCAGAAAATTTGTCTCGGGTCGCTGCGCGACCTTCGACAAATTTTCACGGGGCTTTTCTAAACTCGAAATTTTACTTCATGCTTAGTCTGGGAGTGGAAAACACACGTTAGAAGCTTTAAATTCAACTCTTTTTAAAAAACAACGAATATTTAAAGATTTAAAGTAAATTTTAAAATGTGTGTTGTCGAGCTGATAACTGTTGCTCTTTAGTTTGGAAGGCAGAAAAATGGCACATTCGTTGTGGGTGAATTATTATTTATTGTTGTTTATTATATTTTCCGTATGCGCAAAATGAAATACAGTAAGTTAATAATAAAGTTGTGAGTCATAAACTATGTAAAAGAAAAGAAAATTTGGTTTGGTTATTTTCTTTAAATATTTAGATATTCGTTGTGTTTTAAAAAGAGTTTAATTTGAAGCTTTAAACGACTGTTTTTCACTTCCAGACTAAGCATGAAGTAAAATTTCGAGTTTAGAAAAGCCCTATGAAAATTTGTCGAGGGTCGCGCAGCGACCCGAGACAAATTTTCTGGGCTTTTCTAAACTTGAAATTTTACTTCATGCGCCACGCGCATAAAACACTGATTTCAAGTGAGGTTCAAATATACATAAATTTCACAATATTTTAGTGTTTTATACGCGTGGCGCATGAAGTAAAATTTCGAGTTTAGAAAAGCCCAGAAAATTTGTCTCGGGTCGCTGCGCGACCCTCGACAAATTTTCACGGGGCTCTTCTAAACTCGAAATTTTACTTCATGCTTAGTCTGGGAGTGGAAAACACTCGTTGAAGGCTTCAAAATAAACTTAAAAAAAAAAACAAGAAATATTTAAAGAATTACAGAAAATGGGCTGAATTTGGAATTCGTATACTTAAAAGAAAAACTCCCTGTATACGTAAGATATTATTGTAATTGTCTGAATAAAGATGTTTTATATATAAGAAGCTCATATTGTTTATAATGTTGTTGATTGATTGATGATTTTGAAATTTCTTTAGAAATAAATATTTACAAAAATGTTTCATTTTTGAGGAGAAAATTATCAATTTTTCAAAATCTGAAAAAAATCACATGCTTTCTCGTGAATGTTAGCATTTCTCATGAATGTTAGCATGCTGTGCATTTGTTTTTGCTAGAAAAAAGTTGTCATTGACCAAACCTCAAAATTAAACTGTTTTAATTACTTAACATAAATGAAACTTGCGAATTTTAACGTTTATGCTAACTACAGTATTTTATTATTTTTTTAAAATCTGAAAAAATTCACATGCCTTTTATAAATGTTAGCATAGACGCTGTGAATTTGTTTTTACTAGAAAAAAAGTTGTCATCGACCAAACCTGTAAATAAAACTATTTAAATATCTAGACCTAAATGAAACTTGTAAATTTGAGCGTTTATGCTAACTACAATATTTGAATAATATAATGCACCATAACTCAAAATAAAGCTTAATTTATTCTAAAGACGCTGTTTAACAACGCATTTCAGATATTTTAATATTTTTATGTTTTCTCAACCTTTTCCTAAAAAAACTCAGTTTTCAAAAATATTTCACTGTACACACTTAAAACGCTCTCTTGTTTGAATTTTTAAACCGATTAGAATAATTCAAAAAGTTTTTGGTTGAGGATAGAACAAGCATTAATTTGAGGTACAATTGTTTTTATTAGCATAAAAATTGCGCTCAGCATGAGCGCTTAGATTAAGATTTTAATCGATTTATTGATTGTCTATCATTATTAATGTTTCATAAACTTAGTGTTATCATTTTTTTCTATAAAAAATAAGCAGTTTATATTGTTTTTAATATTGTTGAGTAAGTCTGCGATTTTTTTGAGATTTATTTAAAAATAAAAATTTTCAATCGAAAATGGATTTTTTTCCCTTACAAAAATCTCGATTTTTAAGAGGAAATTTTTATTTTTTAAAAAATCTGAAAAAATTCACATAATTTCTTATTAGTATTAGTATTGACGTTGTGTATTTATTTCCGCTAAAAAAAAATGTTTCACGGTCCAAACCTCAACATAAAACTAGATAAAAACTCGACTTAAACGATACTTGCGATTTTGAGCGATTGTGCTAACTGCAATTTTTAAGTAATAACTATGCATTGTAGCTTAAATTAAAGCTTATTCAATTTTTGAACATGCTGTTTTACAACGAGTTTTAATTATTTTAAAATTTTTTATATTCTTTAAACATTTTTCTAAAAAAACTCAGTTTTCAGAAAAGTTTACTGTGCCCACTTAAAACGCTCTATTGTTTGAATTTTTAAACTGATTAGATTAATTTAAAAAGTTTTTGGTTAAGGATAAAACAAGCTTTAATTTGAGGTACAATTGTTTTTATTTGCATGAAAATTGCGCTCAGCATGAGCGCTTAAATTTGGGTTTTAGTCGATTTATTGATTCTCTATCATTACTAAATGTTTCAAAAACTTGATGTAAACATTTTTTTCTATGGAAAATAAGCAACTGATATTGTTTTTACAGTTGTTGAGTAGATTTGCTATTATTTTTTTAATTTATTTAAAAATAAAAATTTTCAATCGAAAATCGATTTTTTTCGATAGCCACCCCTTACGAAAATCGCGATTTTTAGAGGTAAATTTTTATTTTTTAAAAAATTTGAAAAAATTCACATAATTTCTTATTAGTGCTAGTATCGACTTGGTGTACTTATTTCCGCTAAAAAAAATTGTTTTACAGATCAAACCTCAAAATAAAACTATATAAATACTCGACTTAAATGAAACTTGCGACTTTGAGCGTTTGTGCTAACTATAATTTTTAAATAATAACTACGCATCATGACTTAAATAAAGGCTAATTCAATTTAATACACGCTGTTTTATAAAGAATTTCAATTATTTTAAAAATTTTATATTTTTTCAGCATTTTCTTAAATAAACTCAGTTTTCGAAAAAGTTCACTGTGCACACTTAAAACGCTCTCTTGTTTGAATTTTTAAACCGATTGGATTAGTTCAAAAAGTTTTTGGTTAAGGATACAACAAGCTTTAATTTTAGGTACAATTGTTTTAATTAGCATAAAAATTGCGCTCAGCATGAGCGCTTAAATTTCGGTTTTAGTCGATTTATTGATTGTCTATCATTACTAAATGTTTCAAAAACTTGATGTATACATTTTTTTCTATGGAAAATAAGCAGCTGATATTGTTTTTAATATTGTTGAGTTGTCTGCGATTTTTTTGAGATTTATTTAAAAATACAAATTTTCAAACGAAAATGGATTATTTTCCATACCCACCCCTTACAAAAATCGCGATTTTTAGGGGTAAATTTTTATTTTTTTAAAAATCTGAAAAAATTCACATAATTTCTTATTAGTGTTAGTATCGACGTTGTGTACTTATTTCCGCTAAAAAAAAAATTGTTTTACAGATCAAACCTCAAAATAAAACTATATAAATACTCGACTTAAATGACACTTGCGACTTTGAGCGTTTGTGCTAACTACAATTTTTAAATAATAACTACGCATCATGACTTAAATTAAGGCTTATTCAATTTAACACACGCTGTTTTATAAAGAATTTCAATTATTTTAAAAATTTTATATTTTTTCAGCATGTTCTTAAATAAACTCAGTTTTCGAAAAAGTTCACTGTGCACACTTAAAACGCTCTCTTGTTTGAATTTTCAAACCGATTGGATTAGTTCATAAAGTTTTTAGTTAAGGATAAAAGAAGCTTTGATTTGAGGTACAATTGTTTTTATTGGCATAAAAATTGCGCTCAGCATGAGCGCTTAAATTTGGGTTTTAGTCGATTTATTGATTGTCTATCATTACTCAATGTTTCAAAAACTTGATGTAAACATTTTTTCTATAGAAAATAAGCAGCTGATATTGTTTTTAATATTGTTGAGTATGTCTGCGATTTTTTTGAGATTTATTTAAAAATAAAAATTTTCAAACGAAATTTTTCTATACCCACCCCTTACAAAAATCCCGATTTTTAGGGGTAAATTTTTATTTTTTTAAAAATCTGAAAAAATTCACATAATTTCTTATTAATGTTAGTATCGACGCTGTGTATTTATTTTTCCTAGAAAAAAAATGTTTTACAGACTAAACCTCAAAATAAAACTAATTAAAAACTCGACTTGAATAAAACTTGCGGTTTTGAGCGTTTGTGCTAACTACAATTTTTAAATAATTACTATGCATCGTAACTCAAATTAAAGCTAATTCAATTTTAAACACGCTGTTTTATAAACAATTTTAATTATTTTAAAAATTTTATATTCTTTTAACCTATTCTTAAACAAACTCAGTTTTCACAAAAGTAGTAAACTTTTGTGAAAACTGAGTTTGTTTAAGAATAGGTTAAAAGAATATAAAATTTTTAAAATAATTAAAATTGTTTTTAGGGGTAAATTAGTAGATTAGTTCAAAAAGTTTTTGGTTAAGTATAAAACAAGCTTTAATTTGAGGTACAATTATTTTTATTAGCATATAAAAACTGCGTTCAGCGTGAGCGCTTAAATTTGGATTTTAGTCGATTAATTGATTGTCTATTACAACTAAATGTTTCAAAAACTTGATGTAAACATTTATTATTATTGAAAATAAGCAGCTGATATTATTTTTAATATTGTTGAGTAGGTCTGCGATTTTTTTGAGATTTATTTAAAAATAAAAATTTTCAAACGAAAATGGATTTTTTCCATACCCATACGAAAATCGCGATTTTTAGGGGGAAATATATATTTTTTTTAAAATCTAAAAAAATTCACATAATTTCTTATTAGTGCTAGTATCGACGCTGTGCATTTATTTTTCCTAGAAAAAATTTTTTTTACAGACTAAACCTCAAAATAAAACTATTTAAAAACTCGACTTGAATGAAACTTGAAATTTTGAGCGTGTGTGCTAACTACAACTTTTAAATAATAACCATGCATCGTAGCTCAAACTAAAGCTTATACAATTTTAATCACTCTGTTTTATCATGAATTTCAATTATTTTAAAATTTTTATATTCTTTCAACATTTTCTTAAACAAACTCAGATTTAGAAAAAGTTCACTGTGCACACTTAAAACGCTCTCTTGTTTGAATTTTCAAACCGATTTGATCAATTCAAAAAGTTTTTGGTTAAGGATAAAATAAGCTTTAATTTGAGGTATAACTGTTTTTATTGGCATAAAAATTGCGCTCAGCATGAGCGCTTTAATTTGGGTTTTAGTAGATTTATTGATTCTCTATCATGACTAAATGTTTCAAAAACTTGGTGTGAAATTTTTTTTCTATGTAAATAAGCAGCTAATATTATTTTTTATATTGTTCAGTAGGTCTGCGATTTTTTTTTTAGATTTATTTAAAAATAAAAATTTTTAAACGAAAATGGATTTTTTTCCATACCTACCCCTTACGAAAATCTCGATTTTTAGGAGGAAATTTTTATTTTTTCAAAAATCTGAAAAAATTCACATGGTTTCTTATCAGTGATTGTATCGACGTTGTGCATTTTTTTTTTTAGTTACAAAAAATGTTTCACAGACCAAGCCTCAAAATAAAACTATATAATAACTTGACTGAAACGAAACTTGGGATTTTGAACGTTTGTGCTAACTACAATTTTTGAATACTAACTATGCATCCCAACTCAAATTAAAGCTTATTTAATTTTAAACACGCTGTTTTATAACGAATTTCAATTATTTTAAAATTTTTATATTCTCTCAAATTTTTCTAATAAAAACTCAGTTTTCAGAAAAGTTTACTGTGCCCACTTAAAACGCTATATTGTTTGAATTTTTAAGCCGATTAGATTAATTCAAAAAGTTTTTGGTTGAGGATAAAACAAGCTTTAATTTGAGGTACAATTGTTTTTTTTTTGGCATAAAAATTGCGCTCAGCATAAGCGCTTAAATTTGTGTTTTAGTCGATTTCTTGATTGTCTATCATTATTAAATGTTTAAAAAACTTGGTGTAAACATTTTTTTCTATAAAAAATAAGCAGCTTATATTGTTTTTAATATTGTTGAGTAGGTCTGCGAATTTTTTGAGATTTATTTAAAAATAAAAATTTTCAAACGAAAATGGATTTTTTTCCATACCTTACGAAAATCTCGATTTTTAGAGAAACATTTTTATTTTTTAAAAAAATCTGAAAAAATTTACATAATTTCTAATTAGTGTTAGTATCAATGCTGTGTATTTATTTTCTCTGGAAAAAAAATTTTTAGAGACTAAACCTCAAAATAAAACTATTCAAAATCTCGACTTAAATGAAATTTGTGAATTTAAGCGTTTGTGCTAACTACAATTTTTAAATAATAACTCCGCATCATAACACAAATTAAGGCTAATTTAATTTGAAATACGCTGTTTTATAACGAATTTCAATTATTTAGAAAATTTTATATTCTTTCAGCATTTTCTTAAACAAACTCAGTTTTCGAAAAAGTTCACTGCGCACACTTAAAACGCTCTTTTGTTTAAATTTTTGAACCAATTGGATTAATTCAAAAAGTTTCTAGTTAAGAATATAACAAGCTTTAAGGTCAGGTACAATTGTTTTTATTTGCATGAAAATTGCGCTCAGCATGAGCGCTTAAATTTGGGTTATAGTCGATTTATTGATTCTCTATCATTACTAAATGTTTCAAAAACTTGGTGTAAACATTTTTTTCTATGTAAATAACCAGCTAATATTGTTTTTTATATTGTTGACTAGGTCTGCGATTTTTTTTTAGATTTATTTAAAAATAAAAATTACGAAAATCTCGATTTTTAGGGGGAAATGTTTATTTTTTTAAAAATCTGAAAAAATTCACATGGTTTCTTATCAGTGATACCATCGACGTTGTGCATTTTTTTTTAGTTAAAATAAATGTTTCACAGACCAAGCCTCAAAATAAAACTATATAATAACTCGGCTGAAACGAAACTTGGGATTTTGAACGTTTGTGCTAACTACAATTTTTGAATAATAACTATGCATCGTAACTCAAATTAAGGCTTATTTAATTTTAAACACCCTGTTTTATAACGAATTTTAATTATTTTAAAATTTTTATATTCTCTCAACATTTTTCTAAAAAAAACTCAGTTTTCAGAAAAGTTTACTGTACCCACTTAAAACGCTCTATTGTTTGAATTTGTAAACCGATTAGATTAATTCAAAAAGTTTTTGGTTAAGGATAAAATTAGCTTTAAATTGAGGTACAATTGTTTTTATTGGCATAAAAATTTCGCTCAGCATAAGCGCTTAAATTTGTGTTTTAGTCGATTTCTTGATTGTCTATCATTACTAAATGTTTAAAAAACTTGGTGTAAACATTTTTTTCTGTGAAAAATAAGCAGCTTATATTGTTTTTAATATTGTTGAGTAGGTCTGCAAATTTTCTGAGATTTATTTAAAAATAAAAATTTTCAAACGAAAATGGATTTTTTTCCATACCAACCCCTTACGAAAATCTCGATTTTTAGGGAAACTTTTTTATTTTTTAAAAAATCTGAAAAAATTTACATAATTTCTAATTAGTGTTAGTATCAATGCTGTGTATTTATTTTCTCTGGAAAAAAAATTTTTAGAGACTAAACCTCAAAATAAAACTATTTAAAATCTCGACTTAAATGAAATTTGTGAATTTAAGCCTTTGTGCTAACTACAATTTTTAAATAATAACTCCGCATCATAACACAAATTAAGGCTAATTTAATTTGAAACACGCTGTTTTATAACGAATTTCAATTATTTAGAAAATTTTATATTCTTTCAGCATTTTCTTAAACAAACTCAGTTTTCGAAAAAGTTCACTGCGCACACTTAAAACGCTCTCTTGTTTAAATTTTTGAACCAATTGGATTAATTCAAAAAGTTTCTAGTTAAGAATAAAACAAGCTTTAAGTTCAGGTACAATTGTTTTTATTTGCATGAAAATTGCGCTCAGCATGAGCGCTTAAATTTGGGTTATAGTCGATTTATTGATTCGTTATCATTACTAAATGTTTCAAAAACTTGGTGTAAACAGTTTTTTCTATGTAAATAAGCAGCTGATATTGTTTTTAATATTTTTAAGTATGTTTGCGATTTTTTTGAGATTTAATTAAAAATAAAAAATTTTCAACGAAAATGGATTTTTTTCCATACCTACCCCTTACGAAAATCTAGATTTTTAGAGGAAAATTTTTATTTTTTTAAAAATCTGAAAAAATTCACATGGTTTCTTATCAGTGATAGCATCGACGTTGTGCATTTTTTTTTAGTTAAAAAAAATGTTTCACAGACCAAGCCTCAACATAAAACTATATAATAACTCGACTAAAACGAAACTTGCGATTTTGAGCGTTTGTGGTAACTACAATTTTCAAATAATAACTATGCATCGTTACTCAAATTAAAGCTTATTCAATTTTAAACACGCTGTTTTATAATGCAATTCAATTATTTTTAAATTTTTATATTCTCTCAACATTTTCCTAAAAAAACTTAGTTTTGAAGAAAGTTCACTCTGCGCACTAAAAACGTTCTCTTGATGGATTTTGTAAAATCTTGTAAAGTTCAAGAGGGTTTTTATTCGGGATAAAACAAGCTTTAATTTGATTTACAATTGTTTTTAGTAGCATACAAATGAGTGCAATTTGTATGCCATTCAAAACAGTTAGCGCCTAAATCTGGATTTTAGTAGATTTATTGATTGTCTATCGTTACTAAATATTACAGAAACTTAGTGTCAACAATTTTATCTAAAAAAAAAAAAAATAGGGAGTTTATTTTGATTTCAATATTGTTGAGTATATTTGTGATTATTTTTTTTATGATAATTTTAATAATGATAGTCTATTAGGTATATATATCCCAATTATGTGCTGTAATTGTTTAGATATTAGTCGGTTTTTTTGAGATTCAATTTAAAGTTTTAAATGAGGGTTGTCCACTCCCAGACTAAGCATGAAGTAAAATTTCGAGTTTAGAAAAGCCTGAAAATTTGGTTTGGTCGCGCAGCGCGAAGCGCGGAGCGACCAAACCAAATTTTCAGGCTTTTCTAAACTCGAAATTTTACTTCATGCGCCACGCGTATTAGACACTGACTTCCAGTGAAGTTCTCTTGTTCACAATATTTCAGTGATTTCAGTGTTTAATACGCGTGGCGCATAAAATTTCGAGTTCAGAAAAGCCTAAAAGTTTGGTTTGGTTTTAGAGCGAGTAAACCAAATTTTCTGCCTTTTTGAAACTCGTAATTTTACTTCATGCTTAACCTGGAAGTGAAAAACACATTGTTTTATTGACAAACAGTGTTTTATACGCGTGGCGCATTAAGTAAAATTTCTAGTTGAGAAAAGTCTGAAAATTTTCAGGCTTATCTCAACTCGAAATTTTACTTAATGCTTAACACACTCGTTTAAGACTATTAAGCTATTGATAATAAGTACATAGTGCTCGAAATGTACATCTATTAATAATAAAAAATATTGTGACAAAAGTGTTAGTGTTTTCATTCCAAGTTAATGAGATCTGAATTAATTTTTAATTATTTGAATAAATTAATGTATTGTTATGGACATACAGTGTTTTATACGCGTGGCGCATTAAGTAAAATTTCGAGTTGAGAAAAGCCTGAAAATTTTCAGGCCTTTGTCAACTCGAAATTTTACTTAATGCTTAACCTGGGAGTCAAAAACACTCGTTTAAGACTATTAAGCTATTGATAATAAGTACATAGTGCTCGAAATGTACATCTATTAAAAATAAAAAATATTGTGAAAAAAGTGTTAGTGTTTCCATTCCAAGTTAATGAGATCTGAATTAATTTTTAATTATTTAAATAAATTAATGTATTGTTAAAGTTATATAAAAGTAATTGTTATTCAGTTAGAGTAGCATTATCATGTTGACATTGTGCATAATTATGCGCCGGTGGGATTTTATTATCAGCCGTCGTCAGCTCTTGTGTGCGCAAAGAGGCAACCATCTGGCGTCGGACAACCCCTCGTCACTCCAAGTGACAACAGCATGCACCTATTTATCATCCCCCCGCTCCTAAAAACAGCGAGGGGGCGGCAAAAATACAACCTCGCAAACTACATTTCATTAGTTATTAGTCGGAATGGAGATGAGCGCACGATACATCACTTCTTGTTTATCCCGATGTTATTATTAAATTTAGATTTACGGCGGCAATTGTGTTTGTCATTTTAATTGTTACACACTTGCTGAATTTCGAATGTGCGCGCAGTAATTAATTAACAAAATGAATTAGCCGAGGAGGAGGTCGAGTGTGCCGCTCTAATCCCCCCGGGGGCGGAATTTGAAAAGCTGTTTTCGAATGTCCGTTTTGTTTATTGTTGTCGTCAAATGAATGCGTGTCTGTGTTAGCGGATTGAAAATGCGTTTTAAAAGGGGTATCTTTCATTTACAACAATCGCGCAGCACAATGGTGGGAAATGTACGCACGCACGCCTTTGAAATGTTCAAAATTCGAAAATGTGAAATTTATTGTGTATTCATGTGAGAAATTATGATTTTAGTTAAATTATAGTGGAAATTCTAATTGTAATTGTAAAAACCGTAGCAATTGTCATCAGGAGGATTTTCGCTCTGCTGCAATTATTCTTGGTCTGGAAAGCACTAACAACAAATAAAAAAAAAATTCACATTAGAAATATCAATTTCTGTACTAATATGTAAAGTTATTTAAATTAAAAACACTTGGTATTGTTTTACAAATTAAAACTTTGGTCCGACTAGTTTCGGTTTGTTAGACCATTTTCAAAGGAATGTACAGAAAAAATTATTGTCTAGGTATGTACAGAGAGTTTTATGTAACACCGAACATTTTCATAAAGATATTTTTTCTTTTAGGCAGTAAGGTTTGTCAAAAAAATTTAGTTTGAAGCTTTAAGCGAGTGTTTTCCACTCCCAGGCTGAGCATGCAGTAAAATTTCGAGTTTAGAAAAGCCTGAAAATTTGGTTTGGTCGCGTAGCGCGAAGCGCGGAGCGGCCAAACCAAATTTTCAGGCTTTTCTAAACTCGAAATTTTACTTCATGCGCCACCGGTACAAAACCCTGACATATTACGAAATTTAAAACACACCGCTAAACTTTAAATTGAATCAGTGTTGTGTACCGGTGGCGCATGAAGTAAAATTTCGAGTTTAGAAAAGCCTGAAAATTTGGTTTGGCCGCTCCGCGCTTCGCGCTACGCGACCAAACCAAATTTTCAGGCTTTTCTAAACTCGAAATTTTACTTCATGCTTAGCCTGGGAGTGGAAAACACCCGTTTAAAGCTTTAAATTAAATTCTTTTAACAAACCGAACGTCGGAAAATGTACGACGTATACAAATGTATATTTAAAAGTAAATTCTCTTTATAAAAATGTTCGGTGTTACATAAAACTCTCTGTATACATATTTTTGTTTCAGGTAATAAGGGAAGTCAAAATTGGGGAATTCCAAATCTCCTCGTTGTCGTTTACTATGTTTTTCCCATTTTTTGGGCCTGTTATTCTCTATTTCTTCTTTTAGATTAATTATTATTATTATTTTATATATATATATTACCTAAATACAAAATCTTAAAATTATGCGGATTAAAGAAGTGATTGAATGCGATGCAATGTTTGTAAAAAACAGTTGTTGGTTTATTATTAAAAACAGATTTCCTATGTTCTTTCATTCTTGTTTTAAATGATCTGTCGGTTTTCCCAATCTGTACTAATGCCTAATACCAAAAAAGTGGGAAGTGTCAGTGAGCAGTGGCGTAGCAGGTCGAAATGAACGCCCGCGGTGACAATAATGAAGTCACGTAGCGAGGGCGCAGTCTGTCTCTGACAGCGGGGAAGAAGTTGAAAGATTCCTCCAGCCGCCGCCGCCGCCGCCCCCGATAAAAATTAGAGTCACGCTTCCGCATTGAAAGATATGCACGAGGAATGCGAGATCCGGGAATCCGCCGACCCGCAAATTGAATATCATATTTAAAGTTTTCAGACGGGCGGTAATTTTAATCCGGATGTGCGCCACCGCCCTCCATCCCCAACCCCCCCGCTGTACACGTGTGAACACCCACGCCCAAACGCTCCGCGCTCTGACAATTCGCATTGATTGATGACACTCCCACACATCGATATCTGACTTTTCAGCTTTTTGTAATTTCATTGTGAATTTTGTCAATCCGAGATTTTTTTTATATAGTATCATAATGAGGAATAAAGGGTGGGCTATATATTAGTTCCTTTTTAAACTTAGTGTTATTTTCATATTGGCAACACTAACGCGCTTGACATATTGACATAAATGTAGTGTCAAACCTCCGCTGTAAGATGTGACCAATTAATGTCTCCAAAACGACTGATAACACGGTTACCAAACTTGATGTGCAAATAATCGATAATTTCATAAGTCGTGTGGCATGCTGCTCCATCCTGCTCGAACCAAAGCTAATTCAAGTTGAAATCATCTTATTGCGGCCACAATAAATCAGTCTGTAATGCTCGTGTGCTCGTGTGTGCTGGAACCAAAGTTAAAATCATCTAGTTGCGACACAGCACTTTAGAAATTATTTTTCAATATTCCCAACGTTGTTATACCGGGTGATTCGATCAGGTGTACATATGGATTTAATATGTAAAATCACATTTATGTATTTTATTGTTTCCAGAATCATTTAAGGGGAAAAGTATAAGAGTAAATAAAAAATAAGAACAAAATCCCATTTATTTTGCTCGTTATTTGGTTAAGATTCGACGTCGATTTCTATTTTTAAATAATTTTTGAAATGTACGAAAATTTAATAAAATAGCCTCAAGCCGAGTATAAGAAAATGTTATGGGTATTTACAGCACGTGATTACGGCTATTTAGAGGTCTAATACTTGACTTGTATGCCTAAAATCATCAACGCCGCATCCATAGCTTTCATTTAATGCCCCTTTCTCGATTCTAGCGCCTCCATATCAAAAATAATAAATGAAGACGGGTGTTCATGAGGCTGTTCTTTTAAATTTTCGCGATTTTTAAAATTGGATACAAAATAGTAAATGACGTCGGATTTTGAGCAAATAGCGACTGAAATACGTAGGATTTTATCAATAATTTCTGTTTACTCTTATATTTTTCCTCTAAAATGAGCCGGGAAGCAGGAAAATGCATTAATGTGGTTTTACATGTTAAATCCCTGATTGAATCAACACCGAGTATAACAACGTTGGGAAATATTGAGAAATAATTTCCAAAGTGAGTGCTGTGTCGCAATTAGATGATTTCACACAAATAAGACACTTAAACTTTGTTTGTATAACTGAGATTTTTTTATTGTGACTATAGTTTCGACAACTTTAATTTGTCATTATCAGACTACAAGTATAGTCTGATAATGACAAGTTAAAGTTGTCGAAACTATAGTCACAATAAAAAACCTCAGTTATACAAACAAAGTTTAAGTGTCTTATTTATGTTAATAATGATGTATAACGAAGTAGAAGCCTCAACAGTTAACAACAGTTAGATGATTTCAAATTAGATTAGCTTTGGTTCTAGCACACACGAGTACACGAATGTTACAGACTGATTTTTTGTGGCCGCAATTAGATGATTTCAGCTTGGATTAGCTTTGGTTCTAGCAGGATGGAACAACATGCCACACCAGCTATGAAACTATAGATCCTTTGCACATTACGTTTGGTTACCGTATTAACAGTTGTTTTAGAGACATCAATTGGCCATCGCTCAACTGCGATTTGTCCCTGCTGAACTGTTTTTTTTTTTTTTGTGGGGATATGGTAAGGACTGTTGTTACTGTAACGATCCACAAATAATTGACGCACTGAAGGCAAACATTCGTCGAGCTATTTGTGAAATAGAGCCACAAACAATAGAAAAATTGGGTGAAAATCAGGGTACGTCGATGGGGGTATCACATATGAACACATATGTGTTACAAGGTATGACAGAATTGTATCTATTTATGTTTCTCCTACCCCTCTCCCCGCAGGCCCTAATTCGTACGAGAGAGAACGATGACGTTGATTTGGTTACGTTTTTGAGTCTATCATAACCCGTCGATGGGGGTATCACATATGAACATATATGTGTTACAAGGTATGACAGAATTGTATCTTTTTATGTTTCTTCTACCCCTCTCCCCGCAGGCCCTAATTCGTGCGGGAGAGAACAATGACGTTGATTTGGTTACGTTTTTGAGTCTATCATAACCTCTCTTTCCGGTTTCGCTGTACTTTCATATATAGATTTTTAATATTTTGTGTTAAAAATAGGTGTTGTTAAAATTAGACTTTGTGTTAGTGTTAAGTGTCGACCAACCGGTTTCAGTGAAATATATCGTGATGTACAAATTAAAATTTAAAATTCTGTCGAAATAATGGACAAAATAATCCGCTAGGGCGAGCTGATTCAATTTCGTCAAGCTCAAAAAGTGGGATAGACATTCAAATATTTATTTACATTATACAGAGAGTTATTCTTTAAAATATACGGATTCCAAATTCAGCTTATTTTCTGTAAATCTTGAGATATTCCCTGCTTTTCTTTAAGTTCATTTTAAAGCTTTAAACTAGTGATTTCCACTCCCAGACTAAGCATGAAGTAAAATTTCGAGTTTAGAAAAGCCCTGTGAAAATTTGTCGAGGGTCGCGCAGCGACCCGAGACAAATTTTCTGGGCTTTTCTAAACACGAAATTTTACTTCATGCGCCACGCGTATAAATCACTAAAATATTGTGAAATTTATGAATATTCGAACTTCGCTTAAAACCTGTGTTTTATAAGCGTGGCGCATGAAGTAAAATTTCGAGTTTAGAAAAGCCCAGAAAATTTGTCTCTAGTCGCTACGCGACCCTCGACAAATTTTCACGGGGCTTTTCTAAACTCGAAATTTTACTTCATGCTTAGTCTGGGAGTGGACAACACTCGTTTAAAGCTTTGAATTGAACTTTTTTAAAAATCAACGAGTGTCAGAAAATTTACAGCTTATGCATGTTTACCTAAAGTTTACCATAAAGTAACCACATTTAAATTCAGCGCGCATTTGTGACGTAAGCGACCTCTACCCCTATTCTAAAATGTTCGATTCTGTCGATCCTTCTTACCGTATACTTGACCGTCCTTGGTTGAAAATAATGGACTACTGTCAATCTAGTCGCGGCAACCATTTAACTGAAATTGTTTTCCATAAATAATCGGAATGTGTAGTTTCTTGAATAAGGAAACAATCATTTAAAAATATACAATGGTGTAGTTTTAATAGAAATTTGAAAAAGAAACCATCAGATGGTCCACCCTCTACATCTCCAATCTTTAATTATTGCCATTAAATGTCAGGAAGCTACCAAAAATGTATCACTTATCTGTCTGGTAAAGTTACTGTGTTATTGAAACAAATTGCAGTGTTCAACAATAAAAGTAAAGCGGAAGCTACAAAAAAACGCATTACCCATCTCCCTATCTAAGGGATACTAATGAGTAAACCCTTAGTATTAAACCTTTAGTAAATTAAGTTAGCTAAATATTACTCATTGATCCATTTGTGATCAGATTGTAATTAGAGTAAAATACAACTAAGTGTTTTGCAAATAATAAAAAAAAAACCATCTCCCTGGTGAAGGAACTGTGTTTTTGAAACAAATTGCAGTGTTCAACAATAAAAATAAAGAGAAAGCTACAAAAATGCGTTACTTATCTCCCTAGTGAAGCCACTGTGTTTTTTAAATAAATTGCAGTGTTGTACAATAAAAGTAGAAAGGAAGCTACAAAAAATGCATTACTCATCTCCCTGGTGAAGCCACTGTGGTTTTGAATCATGTTGCTGTGTTGAACAATAAAAATAAAAATCCTCACTTGTGTTGTTTTTATTTAAAATAGTAAATTCATATTTGAATCCATTCGATTTTAATTCAGTCAACTTTTAGAGCGTGTAATTTAAAATTCGCCATTACGCGAATATGCTAACTTCAGTAATACTGCAAATATAAGTGCCGACCATAACACTATTTTTGTAGTAAATCCCCGCTTCATGACTCTGAAATTGTATTAAATTTGCATCAATTACCCTTTTTTTACGAGTGCAGCGCGCTTTAATTCCGAGCCGCTTACAATAACGTAACGTATTCATAAACGCGCTCCGGTAACAAAGAGTGGTAATTAAATAGGCCGGGTTTCATAGGTTTAGCAGCAGCCGCCGGCGGCCTTTTCATAATTCGACTTAATGGCTAGTTTTTGAATAAATAACAGGAATGGCTCACTTTGTGCCCGTTGATGTACCATGTTAAATTCAGCGCCGGATAGGACGGTGGAGACGTGCAGTTTCCTCGAAGGGTGTAGCCCAATTCGTAAGAGTCTTTTTCGATGTACATCTCCGGTTTACCTTCTGGCATACCTGAAAACAAAATTACAGTTGATTATTTATGGAAAAATGTTACTACTGGATTGTGGAGACAAGTCAGTGCACGCCCCAGCGCTCGCCAGTAGGGTGACTCACCACCCTGCGGCGAGGGAACGCACGCGTCCCCACCTACGTCACGCGGTACGAGCGGTGATGAAAGAGCCGGACCGCAAGGCTTAAATAGGGCGCACACCCCACAAACAGCATCAGTTCCTTCTACTCTAGCTAGCTAAGTAGAGGAACAGGCTAAGCGAGCTCACCATAGCACACTAGGCCAAAACAGAATCCACACGGTAATGCCGGATTCTGCCCCAACCATAACAACCTCCGAACCGGGTACCCACGCCCGCTTCCCCAAGAGGCTCCGGAACGCGATCAGAAGGTCGGCCAAGTACCTGTGTCAACGGGAGGGAAGGTACCCCACGCTGATTACCAACCAGCTCAGGCTGGTTGAGTTAAAGAGAGATGAGCAACTAACTTTTGAAACACATATGCTGTTTTAAATTATTTATTTTAAACAAAATAAAACATTAAAACAACAAATAGAATAAGAACAAAAGAAACAGTGAACGAGTTACAGGGCAGACTTGGTCTGGCATCGGCGTCGCGTTCGGGAATTTCTACTTGCCCAGCGGTGGCGTCTGGCCAGTGGTGGCTTCTGGAGGGAGGCGGCGTCCAAGTAGCAAGACGGCGTCTCGGTGTGAGACGGCGTCGGTGAGGTGGTGTGTCTGGCTGGATCCGGAGGCAGCAACAAACACTACGCTCCTAGTGCGGGACGTCAGGAATGACGGCGGAACGGCTAACGTTGGCGTCGGGTAAAGTTTCCTGGCGTCGGTGGGTTGCTGGCCTGGCTTGGATCCGGCGGAAGCAACGAACGCTACACTGGAGCGTCGTTGTAGCGTCGAGGCGACTGCGCTGGCAATCGGGTTCTCGGCGCTCCTGGTCCCAGAACAGGAACGACGGCTGGGACGGCTAACGTCAGCGTCGGTTGTTTCCTGTTGTTGGAAACTTCTTCTGGCGGCAGGGACGACGGCTAGGACGTCTGGCGTCGGTCAGAGCTTCCTGGCTCAGACAGAAGAGTCGAGGAACGGAAGTTCCTCTTGAATCCACATGCTGTACCCTGTACAGCACAAGAGTGGACTGCCTTTCTGGATGCCGTCCTCCGGTATTTATGCCACGAAAAATGGCTTGGAGAAGGGAGGATTAGAGGACTACGTGACCGTTGGCAAAGAATTCGCTAGAAAATAATTATCGCATACAATATAATTACATTCAACGAACTCTCAAATCCAAACGACCGTTAAGCTGCAGTTTGAAAGAAGTATAGAAATTTATAATCTCTCTTCTTTCAAATTGCAACAGTGGTCATTAGTCCTCTTCCTTAATTGCCGATTTCGAAAAACCCGAGGCACAATCCGCCACACATGCCCAGGTAAATGGTGGACCGGGCACGGTTCGAACCGCGGGAGATAATCAAACGAGCTCATTTTAAATAAAAAAAGACTTGTAAATAATATTTACAACTCTTGCTGCCGGAGATTAAAATAATCCCCGGTAACACCTGGTGGCACCGCGGCCGCTGTCTCCGTGCCACCATCACCCCGGAAGGCGCACAGGAGGCGAAGGACCTCCCCATACCTGGTGGTGCCACGTCTGCTCTCTCCGATACTTCCGTCACCTCGCAAGGCACGCAGGAGGATCGCGGATGTAACATTGTGACTGTAAATGGCTTGATTGACTGTGCTAGGATTTTATCTGATTATGTCTCTTTATGGACTGTATTTCGTCTATTGTGATGTTATGATTGTAAGTCACTTAAATCACTGTACCAAACACACTCAATATAGTGATTTAATAACAAAATACTAATACGGTATATAACAGTTGTGATGTATTTTAAAGTAACGAGTGTCTTCCACTCCCAGACTAAGCATGAAGTAAAATTTCGAGTTTAGAAAAGCCCTGCGACAGTAACGAGTGTCTTCCACTCCCAGACTAAGCTTGAAGTAAAATTTCGAGTTTAGAAAAGCCCCGCGTAGAAAATTTGTCGAGGGTCGCGCAGCGACCCGAGACAAATTTTCACGGGGCTTTTCTAAACTCGAAATTTTACTTCATGCGCCACGCGTATAAAACACTGATTTAAAGTAAGTTAAAAATGCACTGAAAACCAACCTAACTTCGATATTTTTTCAAAATTGGATATTTTTTTCCTATCCATGCTGTAAACCTTCAGATATTCGTTGTTTTCTTGTAAAAAAACTTCGATTCCCTGTAGTCCTTCGGTCTCCGAAGACCATGATTGGTCCTTCGAGCTGTAGCCTTTGTAAAATGGTAATCTAGAAGAATCCTCCAATACGAAACTCCTTAGAACGAGTGCACTGAAAATCAACCCAACGAGTGCACTGAAAATCAACCCAACTTCGAAATTTTTTCAAAATTAGATATTTTTTTCCTATCCATGTTGTAAACCTTCAGATAGTCATTGATTTCTTGTAAAAAAACTTCAATTCTCTGTAGTCCTTCGGTCTCCGAAGACCATGATTGGTCCTTCGGCTGTAGCCTTTGTAAAATGCTAATAAACTTAGTAATCTAGAGGGAATCACTGATTTAAAGTAAGTTAAAAATGCACCGAAAACCAACCCAACTTCGGTATTTTTTCAAAATTGGATATTTTTTTCCTATCCATGCTGCAAACCTTTAGATATTTGTTGTTTTCTTGTAAAAAAACTTCGACTCCCTGTAGTCCTTCGGTCTCCGAAGACCATGATTGGTCCTTCGGGCTGTAGCCTTTGTAAAATGGTAATCTAGAAGGATCCTTCAATTAGAAACTCCTTAGAGCGAGTGTTGTCCACTCCCAGACTAAGCATGAAGTAAAATTTCGAGTTTAGAAAAGCCCCGCGTAGATAATTTGTCTCGGGTCGCTGCGCGACCCTCGACAAATTTTCTACGCGGGGCTTTTGTAAACTCGAAATTTTACTTCATGCGCCACGCGTATAAAACACTGATTTAAAGTAAGTTAAAAATGCACCGAAAGCCAACCCAGCTTCGATATTTTTTTAAAATTGGATATTATTTCCTATCCATACCCTAAACCTTCAGATATTCGTTGTTTTCTTGAAAAATAACTTCGATTCCCTGTAGTCCTTCGGTTTCCGACGACCATGATTGGTCCTTCGAGCTGTAGCCTTTGTAAAATGATAATCTAGAAGGATCCTTCAATTAGAAACCCCTTAGAGCGAGTGTTGTCCACTCCCAGACTAAGCATGAAGTAAAATTTCGAGTTTAGAAAAGCCCCGCCTAGAAAATTTGTCGAGGGTCGCGCAGCGACCGGAGACAAATTTTCGCGGGGCTTTTCTAAACTCGAAATTTTACTTCATGCGCCACGCGTATAAACCACTGATTTACAGTAAAGTCAAAAATATTCAACGCTTAGATGTGATTGTGGTCAGCATTTATGTACATAAATTATAACAAAAGTACCCTTCGTTTTATTAGTACAGACCTGGGTCTTTCAATCTATCAGCAAATATTTATTTAGCAGTTTTTTTATTATATTGTTAACGTAAATTAATATTATGTAATTCGAGTTTGAAACAACATAATATTACACGCAACCTAAGTATGATTTCAAATGTAAAGCAAATATTTAACCAGACCTATTCGCCCAACTTCACAGGCTCTCGCTGTGCAAATATTTAGATTTATCCATTAGGGTTTATTACTGGATAATATTTATATTATATAACAAACTGATGTGCAATAATTATGGAGTCAATCTCAATGCCGGAAATTATGGAATTTGTATTTGAATTTTGTATGTGTGCACGTGTGTGTAACTGTATGTTTAAATTTGGAATAATATTTGAAGTGAAACGTGCTGTGGAACAGGATCAAATATTTGCATGGGCTCGAATTGATTTCTTGTTTTGTTTATCGCACCGGCGGCGTTTGTTTTGTATTGTAAAACTATGAAACGATTGAATGGTAAACATTTTTTTTTTTTAATAAATTTGGATGAGTTACCTGAAAGTATTTTTTTTTAATACGTGGGAGGGGAAATACATTTACGTACAAAGTGTCGGGCTCCTTGCGAATACCGACTAAAATCCCTAACACTATCGCCATCCCGGAACCGTTTACCACATTACTTCGGGTTGGGCCTCCTTTCCTGGCGCTCATGTCAAGACATGTTATGCGTCTTCATAATGTTATTTGCGAAGGACATCCTCCACGAAAGTTGCTACTTTATCCCAGCTTTCTTTACATTTAAGCATCTTTCCAATGATAGTATCAAGGAACCAGCGACGGCTCGCAGCCTAACTTCAGGGTCGGGCCACAGCGCCAAGGCACACAAAATGTGAGGTTGGGATCGCGCTTTATAAATACAAGGAATTGCACAACAAAGTCATCTTTCAATAACGGATACATACCTACTGCCATGGGTATTATAGTGAGAGTCCTTTATTTCGTAAGCACGACAATTTCAGTTTTGGCAGTCGCTAGCGTAAGCCCGTGGTCTCCCATCCAGCTATTAACTATTTACATTACTTGGTTTAGCTTTAGCTGTGCTGATTGTACAAATACGTGCTGTAATGAGAGCCGCCACGTCATCAGCATAGCCTACCAGGTGGGATTCATCTGGCATGCTTAAGCGCAGAAGACCGTCGTAAGCAATGTTCCATAGATCCGGGCCAAGTATGGAACCTTGTGCTGCTCCCGCTGTTACTCGTCATGATCTTTAGCCCGCTGCAGCATCATATCTTAGCGATATATTGCTTAGATAGTCTCCCAAGTTGTTAAGGAGATAGTTAGGGACGTGGAATCTTTCCAACGCCTGCAGCATATCACTCCATCTGGCAGAGTTGAACGCGTTTTTCACATCCAGGGTGACGGGAAGTACCAATTTTCGGGAGTGATGGTTTTCCGTTTGCGCATTCTCAGCAGCCTGGACTACTTGTCGTACTGCATCGATGGTGGATCTGCCCCTTCGAAAGCCCATATTGTCCGGCCGCGCTGATCGCTGAAAGTATCCGAGGCTGTAAAAGCTTTTCGAGTACCTTTCCCGCCGTATCCAGCATGCACAGTGGTCGATATGACGATGGTGCCAGGGCGTCACCCTTGTTCTTGCTAGTCAGTACGAGACGCTCTACCTTCCAGCATGAGCAGAAAACTCCCGCCTTCAACAGGCTTTAAACATTTTAAGCAAAAGCTCAGGTTTCGCCCGATGCGCGATCGTCAGCGCCTCACGGGGAATACCGTTTGGTCTCGGGGCTTTTCCATTCCGGAGAGATGCCACCGCAACTCCGAGTTCGTCCTCTGGGTATTTCATCAATGTCCGCCGCAATTTCTTTTCCTCCGCTTTGTGTTCGGAGGAGATTCGATTAGCTTCTTCTCTAGTATTAGCACGTTGTGCTCTTCGTCTAAGATTTAAGCAGGTCTTACGCATTTTACTAATCTCCTCCGTCCACCAATAAGCGGGTCGCTTGTTATGTTTTGGACGTACTTGAGACATTGATGCGTCGCACGCTCTGCTAAGAAGTGTCATGGTTTCGTCGATGACGCGTTCGGCTTCGAGTCGATTTGGGCTTCCGGAAGGTGGCAGAGTCCTCGGGGTGCCGGTTGTAATGGCTGCCGCGAACTTTGCCTCGTCTATTCTTTTAACGTTTCACCGTTTTCTCTCTAGTTGATTACGTAATTGTGTTCCAAAGTTGAGACGTATGCGGAACTTAATGTACTGATAGTCGCTACCAGTGTAATCTTCCATCACGCTCCACGCCTCTATCGCCGGTGCGAGCTCCTCTGTTGCAAAAGAAACATCAGGGATAGTTTCTCCGTAGCCTAGGTGGCGAAAAGTAGATATGTTTTCAACGTTTAAGACTACTAGGCCAGTTCTTGCAGCTATTTCCAAAACGTATTTCCCTCGGGTATCAGGGTTAAGCATCCCCCACTCTGCACCCCTAGAATTGAAGTCATCTGCCACTAATACTTTGCCCTCGATGTCCATAAGTGTATCTTCAAGAGCATTGACCTTTTCTCTGAAAGCTTGAATGGGCTCATTTGGAGGAACGTAGCAACTAAATAGTGTGGCATCCATACTCCTATCCCATACATAGCCACGCCCGCTTCCTTTTAGCCTTCTTTTGGACATGTTTATTTCCTTTTTAGTTTTTTATCGTAATTTTGTCCTTTACCCACTTACTATTTAGGCTTTCTAGCGTTGGACTTTCCTCGCGATTTGAGCTTTATTGTCTTAGATTTTTTTCCTCCCGCTTGTCTACGCTGCCTGTGATAGGGCTGTTTGCAGCACGTTTTGAGCTTCCTCCAGCAATTTTCGATTCGCTTGGTACATATCGGCATAGGTCATTGTCCTTTTTTGTGTTCTCTAATAGCTCTGAGTGCGCTCTCAGCCAGCTATCCCTGCAAAATTGGATGACGTCTAATGCCTCCTTAAGTTCCAAGATACCTCTTTTAATATCCATAGATATATTTCTTTGTCTGGACGTAGCGGCTTTCATCGGCCTATTACTTCTTTGCATCGCTGAAATTGCATTGCCTCATTGCTCATCAGTTTTGCTATGTAGTCCCGTTTAGGGGAAGAGAAGTTAATTTCTTCTACGGGTTGCAAATCTACTTCTTCTTGCTGCTCTTGTTCTGGCGAAACCACTTCGCCAAAACCTCGTTGTGCGGGCGGTGGAGTGCGCATGGTAGACGAGCGCTTTTTGAAGACTTCATCCTCGTTCGCTCACTGCGCCTACTCAGATCACAAACGATCAGGCACCACTTGTTGCCTTACTTTCAGGTTTGGAGGAGGTAACTGGTAGATCAATGTGGCATCCTCTCTACTTAGATCAGAGGCATGTGGGCATAAAGAGTGACAAATTCTTACCAGAAAAATAATAATAATAATAATAAACGTATTTATTTATAGAAAAAAGATACAAGGTGTAGAATGTATAGCAAAATTACATAGGCGAAGTTGAGTAGATCTGATAGTCAGATCTAGACCTAACGGGGCAGCTTTTAAATAGATATATATTTCGCACACAAAGTGACCATTATCAATGGTTTAGATATTGAAATCAAACCATTGATAATGGTCACTTTGTGTCTGAAATGTACATATGGCAAAGAATATATTTCTGTTTATTCATAACTTCATAATAAATTAAAGCAGCGCTTTTCTAACTATCAAGCCAACTACACGTAGATAAAATATATTTCATTTCTAGTAAACTAAATTTCAGTAAACCTGATCGCATAATTACACAACAATTTTTCTATTCATTCCCAACTTTCTAAATATAAACTGATATTATGACATATTAATTTAACATTAATTCCGGTTGGACCAACATTTAATATTTAGCTATTAGTAATAGTATACTGATACATCAAACACACATTAAATTACTCAAATATGCCATAGATATCGTATAATTTATAGCCTGTAATAATGTTCGATATATAATCTACATTTTACATTTTAAGCGACAAGGGCAGTAATATCATAATTCAAAATTAGAATTTACTTTAAAGTATTTTCAACTAACTGCAGAAATATCGCATTATTTCAAATGTTGGGAATATTGCAGTTTTTAGACAATTTAATGCGTTTATTGCAGGTTTTACAAATATGAAAAATATTAAATTTAGTTCTTAAATTTTGAAGGTGTTCTATTTGTGGTAAATTTTCAATTTTTAAATAAAGAAAACACTAAAATACAGGGTTTAGTGTTTTCTCTATATAAAAATTGAAAATGTACAGTTACGAAAGAAAAAAAACTAGTACAGCAAGAAGCTTTAGCCACTTCTAAAATATATTTATTTTTTCTTGTAAAACAATCTTGTCATTTACAGGTTAGAATTTTTTTTGACAACAAAACGGTGCTTATGTTGACATGCAATATCTCTAATGCTAATTCCGTCTCTAAACTGGTCGTTATTATTGCTTTTTGCGTTTCAGTCTGTTAAAACATGTCGACGTTAATTAAATTTCGTTTGATATTTCTGCCGAATTGTCAATTTGGTTGACAATTTGAAAAATCAAAGTGAGTCCAGTTCTTTACTATATCGTTAATTAATTTTTCACTTAACCCGTGGTGAAACATATTTGACTCTAATACTGGATGATTTATATTAAATTTAAATTAAAACACTTGGTTTGTTTCACTTATTTAAATAAGTGAAACAAACCAAGCGTTTTAATTTAAATTTAATTTGAATCATCCAGTATTAGAGTCCAGTTCACATAGCCAAATATTTTCTGTACTGGTATTTCTCTCTCGCAATTATACCACCACTTTTACATCAGGTGTTATAAAAAAGTTAAGTGTTTTTTTTTTTTTATATAAAATTTAGAATAGATAACAGCCTGTTTATAATCAAGGTAAATCTACTTCAAATATTTATTCGATTTTAAATTTAATGAAAATTTTATTGTAACCATTACAACGCAAATCCAATTTATTTCCCCCCCTAGAACATAATTATTCAGCTGATTACATTGATTTAATCCCCCATTTATTATTAACAAAAGCACTAACTGCATTAACGTTATTTATCAGATAATCCCGCGAATCGCGGATAATAATTAGAGTACATTACTGTTGTACGATTACGGGACAATTGAATAATCCGCAAATGGAATTACACGGTGTGAAGCATTATAAACAATAATTGGGTGGGAGCACTGAGTGAATGGAAACTTTGATGCCGCTTTAATTGTAGCAGAAACTGGCTGCTAACTTTCGCTCAGGTAATCTTCGGACAATTTCTGAAATCCACACACACACATATACAAGCGACTTCAGTTGGATACACGAACAGAATGAACAGAGTAGGAAGTTTGTTTCAAATTAACACTAAAGTAGAACGCTAAAGATAGAGCCAGGGGACTTTCGCGGAGCAGATGTTGAGGTAAAAACATTCTTTGGTGGATAAATAAGGCAGAGGGACAAAAAAAGGTTGATTGAAAAGGGGAGTTAAGAGTTTTCAAACTATTTTAATAATGCATGTTAGTCACCTGTAATAAAGTTTGTGTAAACATTATTAAAAGTTTTCTTTGTGAATAATTAGCAGTTTTCTACAGGGAAATATATTTGTATGACACATCTCTATGTATGCATTCTCATTTTTCAGGCAGTCGTTGTTTCTAAACAGCGTTTAATTTGAAGCTAAACGAGTGTTGTCCACTCCCAGGCTAAGCATGAAGTAAAATTTCGAGTTTAGAAAAGCCCCGTGAAAATTTGTCGAGGGTCGCGCAGCGACCCGAGACAATTTTTCTGGGCTTTTCTAAACTCGAAATTTTACTTCATGCGCCACGCGCATAAAACAATGATTTATTGTCAAGTTTTTTAAACGTTATCTCATTCTTTTTGTTTGATTTCATGTTACTAATATTGATTGAAAAGGAGAGTTGAGAGTTTTTAAACTATTTTAAAAATACATATTAGTCACTTGTAATAAAGTTTGTATAAACATTAATAAAAGTTTTGTATGTGAAAAATTATGAGTTTTCTACAGGAAAATATATTTGTATGATATATCTCGAGGTATGCATTCTAATTTTTCAGGCAGCCCTTTTTTAACAGCGTTTAATTTGAAGCTAAACGAGTGTTGTCCACTCCCAGGCTAAGCATGAAGTAAAATTTCGAGTTTAGAAAAGCCCTGTGAAAATTTGTCGAGGGTCGCGCGGCGACCCGAGACAAATTTTCTGGGCTTTTCTAAACTCGAAATATTACTTCATGCGCCACGCGCATAAAACAATTAATTATTGCGAAGTTTTTTAAACCTTACCTTATTCTTTGTGTTCGATTACATGTTACTAATATTGATTTAAGGGGAGTTAGGAGTTTTCAAACTATGTTAATAATGCATGTTAGTCACCTGTAATAAAGTTTGTGTAAACATTATTAAAAGTTTTGTTTGTGAATAATTAGTAGTTTTCTACAGGGAAATATATTTGTATGACACATCTCTATGTATGCATTCTCATTTTTCAGGCAGTCGTTGTTTCTAAACCGCGTTTAATTTGAAGCTAAACGAGTGTTTTCCACTCCCAGGCTAAGCATGAAGTAAAATTTCGAGTTTAAAAAAGCCCCGTGAAAATTTGTCTCGGGTCGCGTAGCGACCCGAGACAAATTTTCTGGGCTTTTCTAAACTCGAAATTTTACTTCATGCGCCACGCGCATAAAACAATGATTTATTGTAAAGCTTTTTAAACGTTACCTCTTTGTTTTTGTTTGATTACATGTTACTAATATTGATTGAAAAGGAGAGTTGAAAGTTTTTAAACTATTTTAATAATACATATTAGTCACCTGTAATAAAGTTTGTATAAACATTAATACAAGTTTTGTTTGTGAATAATTATGAGTTTCCTACAGAAAAATATATTTCAAGGTATGCATTCTAATTTTTCAGGCAGCCTTTTTTTTAACAGAGTTTAATTTGAAGTTAAACGAGTGTTGTCCACTCCCAGGCTAAGCATGAAGTAAAATTTCGAGTTTAGAAAAGCCCCGTGAAAATTTGTCGAGGGTCGCACAGCGACCCGAGATAAATTTTCTGGGCTTTTCTAAATTCGAAATTTTACTTCATGCGCCACGCGCATAAAACAATCAATTATTGCGAAGTTTTTTAAACCTTACCTCATTCTTTGTGTTCGATTACATGTTACTAATATTGATTGAAAAGGAGAGTTGAGAGTTTTTAAACTACTATTTATTTATTTTATTTTTGTCTTCTAATATTTAATTTATTAAGCTCCCGCGTATTTTTTAAATAAAACAAATTTCATAGCTTTATATATTTCTAAACAACTTGAGTGGAAATTAAATTATGATACAATTCCTTAATCCGCTTAAAACCCAAAAGAAAAAATGAAAATATTGTCGGGGGGAAACTCGAGCCGGTTAATTTATCCGCTGTATTAATTCCTTCCCGTAATTACGTTTTTCTTTCTGCGCTGGCTGGCGAGGCTAGGGTTCCAGTTTTAAAGCTACATTAATATTTCATTACGCTTATATAATTTTCTTTCGGAAAGTTGCGACAAAAACGCCATTACAAAGACATCTATTAGGGCTCCAAGACAAATCTCCGGTGCTTTGGTGCGCGAACAACAACGCGCCCATTAAAAAATTCCTATACGAAAAAAAAGTGATTACGCATTCTTTTGTAGCCTCCAAAGTTGAAACGAGTCGATTATAATGTGATATTATTAAATAAATTTGTTATTATGAGAAAAAATATTGCTTGTTTTTATTTCTTTTTAAAAGTTTCAGTCTTACATTTTTTATATGATTCAAGGACGTTGCCAGGGGGGGGGGATATAGGGCTTCAACAATCACCAAACGAAATTTTCAAAATGTTAAATTTTATTATGCTGCCTCGTTAGGTCAAAAACTGAATTTTTACTATTAAACCCCCCCTGAAATTTTTATATCCTCCCCCCGAACTTTTTTATGGTTACGGCCTTGATGCGATTTATAACGATATTTCTTTTTAGCAGTTTTTAGCAGTTATTATTTACATTACCTGCGCGAGAATTAAGTTAAACATTAGTTGATTTATTTATTAAGGATTTGTATCCGTGATTCGAAAAGCAAGATGCGAATCTTTGAATCGAATCATATTGTTTTCTTACGAATCCTTTATTCGGGTATTGGTAATTCGAATTATTTTAGATGATTCGGGTTCGTGGTTCGAATCCTTTTTTTGCAAAAGGGCTGTGAGGGGAGAAGGGGAAGGGAAGGGGAGGAAAGGGAAGGGAAAGGAATATAGCGGGAATAAAGTCTAAAGGGCAGTAGGACAAGTGGAAGAAGGACTTTGAGGAGTGAATAACTGGGAAAGACGTAGTGGGGATAGTAAAGACTTAGATGGTGAAGGAGGAATGGGGAGAAGTGAAAGGATGGTTACCGAGGAGGCTTAGATGGGAGATGAAAGAGGCAACAAAATGTGCGATGAGAGGAAGGGCAAAATTGTTGGTGGGAGAGAGGATGGATGGAGGAGGCAAGGGGAAGATGATGGAGGGAGGCGAAAGGCTGGTGTGGGTGAAATACCAGCAGGAAGGATACCGCGTTAAGGTGGGAGTGGTATACATCAACAAGAATTGGGGGGACATTAGAAGAGAAATAGATGAGAGAGCGGGCGAGGGAGGAAGTTGGATGGTAGGTGGGGACTTCAATGCCAGAATAGGGGAAATGAGGGGAGGGATTAGAGAGGATGGTTTGGATGTGAAGAGAAGTTCGCAGGATAAATGTATAAATGGGGAGGGCAGGAGGTTGAAGGAGTGGGTGATGAAGGAGGGATGGGAGATTTTGAACGGATGCACGGAGGGTGATTGGGAGGGAAAAATATCTTACATTGGGCCACAAGGGGCATTGGCGGATGACTATGTAGTAGTAAAAGAAATATTAATAAGAGAGATAAAGAGTATGGAGATAGAGGAGGTTTTGGGATCAGCTCACCTACCGTTAAAGGTGGAGATGTGGGTAGAGAAGGGACACGTGAGTGAAAGAGGGCAGAAAAGCGAGGTTCTTGAGTGCGGGGTAAAAGCGATGGAGCATATGAGAAGAAAGTTGGAGAGGATTAAATGGGAGGAGGTCAGTACGATAGAGGCGATAATAGTGGGATGTGGAAGAAAGAGAAAGGGTGAGAGAAGAGATAGTGACACATGGTTTGATCAGGAATGCACTTAGGCAAAACAGGTTTTGAGGAAGGCAGTGGGAAAGTGTGTAAAAGGCGGAGCGGGAGATATGAGAGTGGCGGAAGTAAGGAAGGGATATGAGGATATATGTGAGAAGAAGAAGCTGCAAACAGTGGAAAAGGCTAGCGAGGAATTAAAAGACTGTAAGAACGAGGCAGAAATGTGGAGGGTACTGAGGAGAGGGGAAAGGAGGAGGCAGGTAGGAGTGTCACTGAAAGAATGGACAAAGAAATGCAGGGAAGGGAGCGGAGTACCAGGAAAGATTGGAGAAGACAGACGGGGAGACAGAGGGGAAGAGTTTACGGAGGAGGAGGTGGAGGCAGGTAAGAGTGTCACTGAAAGAATGGACAAAGAAATGCAGGGAAGGGAACGGAGTACCAGGAGGGATTGGAGAAGACAGACGGAGAGACAGAGGGGAAGAGTTTACGGAGGAGGAGGTGGAGAGGGCCTTCGAGGAAGTGAAGAGTGGAAAGGCGGCAGGGAGGGATAGTCTCAAAGCGGAGATGTGGAGAGAGATTGGAGAAAAGGGGAAGAAGACATTCAGAGAGCTATTGAATCAGTTGTGGAGGGGGGATGTGAGCTTACCGAAGGCGTGGAGTGTGGGGATAATGTGCCCGGTGTACAAAGGAGGGGACGAGAAGGATGCAAGGAGTTATAGAGTAGTAACTATAACAAGTATTGAGTACAAGCTGGCAATGATGATAGTGAGGAATCGGATGGAGGTGGAGGTAGAGAAGATACTGCCAGAGACGCAGGGGGACTTAAGAAAGGGTAAGGAGACAAGAGAGCAGGTCTTTATTCTGGCGCGAATAGTGAAGAGAGTGATGGAGCAAAAAGGATGTGTATATGCGGTATTCCTAGATTTAAAGGCAGCATATGACTCCACACCGAGGGTGAGTCTGATAGAGTGCTTGAGGAGGAGAGGAGTGAGTGAGGGGATGGTTGAGTGGGTGAGGAGAGTGTAGGTGATGGCGAAAGTGGGGACGGATGTGTCAAAGTGTTTCAGGACTTGGGAGGGATTGAGGCACGGGTGCCCGCTGAGCCAGATGTTGTTTAATATATACATGAGTGAATTCGAAGAGGTGATGAAGAAAGGACAGGCGGGGGCAAAGATGGTGATGGGTAAAAAGAAAGTGTGGATGTAAGCGTACGCTGATGACATGGTGTTAATGGCAAGAGAGCATGAAGGGATGAAAGACATGTTGAAAAGAGCGGAGAGGTTCAAAATGTATGAGAGGGTAGGGTTGTCGGAGGCGAAAGTAATGGAATGGCTAGGGAATGGGGTAAAGGTGGATGAGTGAGTGAAGGGGAAAGGGAAGGAGGTAGAAGGGCAGGAAAGGCAAGGGCGTATCGCGAGAAGTGAGTAGAATGATATGTATGGGAAATGGCAGGTGTATGGAAGAGTGCCGTGGTATCTGATAGAGAGGGGGTGGAGTAGAGAGGAGAGGGTGATTGTGGCAAGGGCGAGGTGTGGATCGGAGGAGAGAGTAAGTATGGATGGAAGAAGAAAATAGAAGGTGTGTAATGTGTGAGCATGGTAAGGATACGTGGAGCTACTTGGCGGAGGAATGCGAGGGGGTGGAGGAGGAATGGATGGGAGCGAAAGGGAGTAGAAGGGTGAGGGGGTGGAGGAGGAATGGATGGGAGCGAAAGGGAGTAGAAGGGTGATGGAGTGGATAAGAGAGGATAGGGTAGGGGTAAGGACGTTGCAGAAGCTATGGAGGAAGAGGGAAAATAGAAGGGAGGGTAGAAAGGAGGGGATTCAGTTTTAGAATTGAATGTAAAGTGTTGTTTGTAATGAAGAATGCCAATAAAGGTCTTTATTTTCCTTTTTTTGAGGATTTTTCCCAGCTCTGCTACCTACCGAATTAAGACAGAATCAAAGTATTGTCTTAAAACTATCTTCGAAATGAATGAATACAGATTTTTAAAATATTTAACAGAGATGGGAACTAAGCATTATGATTATATGGTAATATATTTTCAGTAAGAAATATATAACAAGTTGAAATATATTGAAGAGTATTTTTAAAGATTTACGTTATGCAAGAGAAAAATCCCCCCTGATGTAAAATATGTATGAATCAGTGCGGGATTTAGAGGGGGTCGAGTTTAATGGAGGCCATCGGTCGGGAGTTGCAATTTCCATCCGCCGATAATCCGGGCAGATACGCCCATGGGAAAACCGAGAGCCGGCCAACTAATCAACCACGTCGACTTGATGGATGTCCGAGAAGGATGCGCTTTTTTTTACCGAAAGGGCCCCCCACTTTTGTCATACTTAAATATTTAGGAGCGCTCCCTCTTAAACTAATCACGGGACCGACCGAATTGGATAATTGCCGAACCCGGAATACATCAACGGGAAAAATCCGGTGTGTTAGACAAATGCCCGGATGAGATACGATTCGGAGGTTTTTTTTTTGTTTGGATACGTGCTGGGTCCGCACAGATTACTTTATGATGGAGAATGATGCCTTTCCGAAAAGGGGACGATCGATATTCATGGCTTTCCCGACCGTTACCCCCCATCTACAAGTTCAACTTAAATGGAAAATCTGGAATTTATGTTGCTACTTAATATTAATGTGCTATTTCAATATTTATAAACACACTCACTTTTTTTAGACTTCGATAATTCAATTGTTTACTTATATTATTCCGTGATGGGCTGTAGTTGTAATTACTTTTTACATAAAAATAGGTTTTTCCTTATTCCGATTTTTAAAACGAAAATTTGGTTTGAATCGCGTATGCTGGAACAAATTTTTGGCTTTTCTAAACCTGAAATTTTGCTTCATGCTTAACCCATTAAGCGCCATTGGTGCATACACGCAACATTATTGATTTTTGGTTATTAAATTACTAAATAAATTAATTTGATATATTATATTATTTGACTTGACTTGAAAATGTATGAAGAAAAATGTAAATATTTAGTTATTTAAATATTTCTATTGTTACTCATTTAAAAAAATAAAATGTGAATGTATTTCTAACTTCACAATATTTTAGCGTTTTATGCGCGTGGCGCATGAAGTAAAATTTCGAGTTTAGAAAAGCCTGAAAATTTGGTTTGGCCGCTCCGCTTCGCGGAGCGACCAAACCAAATTTTCAGGCTTTTCTAAACTCGAAATTTTACTTCATGCTTAGTCTGGGAGTGGAATCACTCGTTCTTAGTCTTCTGAGTGTTTTCAGTGATTGATGAAGCATGAAGTAAATTTTCCAGATTTTGGAAATAGGCTACTCAATTTTTTTATATAAACCTGTGGGTTATGATTTCATGCTTAACCCATTGATGCATACACGCAACATTATTGATTTTTAGTTATTAAATTACTAAATAAATTAATTTGATATATTATATTATTTGACCTGACTTGAAAATGTATGAAGAAAAATGTAAATATGTTGATATTTAAATATTTCTATTGTTGCTCATTTAAAAAAAAAAATTGAATGTATTTCTAGCTTTACAATATTTCAGCGTTTTATGCGCGTGGCGCATGAAGTAAAATTTCGAGTTTAGAAAAGCCTGAAAATTTGGTTTGGCCGCTCCGCTTCGCGGAGCGACCAAACCAAATTTTCAGGCTTTTCTAAACTCGAAATTTTACTTCATGCTTAGTCTGGGAGTGGAATCACTCGTTCTTAACTTCATATTGCACGTTTTTTACATAAAATCGGCGAATGCTTGAAATTTTACAGCATATACACTATGTGATTTAAAAAAAGAATCACATTATTTAATACAATAAGTCATTCATAGATATCATAAAAAGAAGTGCAGAATTTTACCTAAACTCAACTTTTAGAGTTATTTCTATAATTCCTCGGCCGTTAATGTGTTAATCAACGACTAAAAACACTGAGAAGCTTCAAATTGCTATAAAATCCCCTAAATCCTTTGTTTTCAAATAGATTTAGGGGATTTTCGAAATATTCGACTCAATTATGGTCGAAAAATAAGATTTTATAGAAATTTGAAGCTTCTGAGTGTTTTCAGTGATTGATGAAGCATGAAGTAAATTTTCCAGATTTTGGAAATAGGCTACTTAATTTTATTTTTATATAAACCTGTGGGATATGATTATTTTTCAAAATAACAATAAAGAAAACTCTTCTCATTGAAACGCCTATCTCTAAAATCCCCTAAATACTTTATTTTCAAATCGATTTAGGGGATTTTGGAAATATTTGAGTTAATTATGGTCGAAAAAAAAAAAATATAGCTTCTGAGTGCTTCGCGGAGCGACCAAACCAAATTTTCAGGCTTTTCTAAACTCGAAATTTTACTTCATGCTTAGTCTGGGAGTGGAATCACTCGTTCTTAACTTCATATTGCTCGTTTTTTACATAAAATCGGCGAATGCTTGAAATTTAACAACATATACACTATGCATGAAGTAAATTTTCCAGATTTTGGAAATAGGCTACTCAATTTTTTTTTATATGAACCTGTGGGTTATGATTATTTTTCAAAATAACAATAAAGATAACTCTTCGCATTGAAACGCCTATCTCTAAAATCCCCTAAATCCTTTATTTTCAAATCGATTTAGGAGATTTTGGAAATATTTGACTCAATTATGGTCGAAAAAAAAAAAGATTTTATAGCTTCTGAGTGTTTTCAGTCCTTGATTAAGCATAAAGTAAATTTTCCAGATTTTGGAAATAGGCTACTCAATTATTTCTTTATATAAATCTGTGGGTTATAAATATTTTTCAAAATAACAATAAAGATAACTCTTCGCATTAAAACAATTCCGGTTGGACGTCACATAAAGGTGGCAGATATATTAGAAAAATTAGACCGCAAAAGCGAAAATTTATTTCCTGCATATACAAGCGGGGGATCCAATTTTTTTCGGAATTTATTTATGAGCACGGCCCGACGAGCCAGAAGTTATGGCGGGAGGCAATTGGACCATATGTGACCGCAGGAATGGCACATGAAGGGGTTGGAAAGCGCGGGGGCGGCCCGGACACACCGTTAAATCAGATTAAAAAGCACGGACCGAGAATTCCTCTATTATTTATACGTTTTTTTTTTTCTTTCTTTTGCATTTCGCTTTATTTCTTTCGCAATTATTCCGTAAAATTTTAATTAAGCTAAAGTGAAAAAATACAACTCGTAAGTACTGAAACGATGGACGAGGAAGAAAAGTAAGTTAGGATGAAGAAAAAGTAATAAAAAAAAAATAAATTTTTCACACCACAAATTTATCTCACATAAAGACAATTTATCATAAAGAAAAATTGAGTTTGTCAATAGGTTGCAGAATATTTACAAAATATAAAAACGAGGTAAAATTAATATCGACTTTCTGCAAAAAGTTTGTTTCCAAATATTCATTGAAACAACTACTTCTCGAGTTAATACCCCGACAGATATTGAATTATACAATGAATATTTGCGTTACACGACAGCACTGCTGTTCTTTGCATAATTTATATGCAAAATGCAACATCAGGTCAAACTATTCTCTAAGCAAACTAAATGCAACAAAAGGAAACTGAAAAAAATTACAGGGAATGAATTTTAATTGTATTAAGCCATCTATAGACGCGTTTCAAGATTTATCCCTCATCAGTATAGCTTTGCTTTAGACTTTCAATACAAAAAATATTAAAATAAAATAAACAGGAAACTTACAGGAATGTCGAAATGTGTCGTCGAAACAGGTACACAAAACTGGGGCGACTGAAAATGAAGGAATGTTATTTATGGGTAAAGGATTAAGTCATTAGTGGGTGCAAACAATTTGAAACCTGAGAGAGAGTGACATACCGTATTATATTGAGAAGTAGTTGTTTCAATGAATATTTGGAGACAAACTTTTTGCAGAAAGTCGATATTAATTTAAATTCGTTTTTATATTTTGTAAATATTCTGCAACCTATTGACAAACTCAATTTTTCTTTATGATAAATTGTCTTTATATCAGGTAATTACTGTAAAGTTATAGAAATAAATATTTAAATAATTAACACTGATTACTTTTTTGTATTCCCTTTTTATTTTAAACTGTGACTAGTTTCGGCTCAACAGCGAGCCATTATCAAACTAACGCTGTTGAGCCGAAACTAGTCACAGTTTAAAATAAAAAGGGAATACAAAAAAGTAATCAGTGTTAATTATTTAAATATTTATTTCTATAACTTTACAGTAATTACCTGATATAAAGACAATTTATCATAAAGAAAAATTGAGTTTGTCAATAGGTTGCAGAATATTTACAAAATATAAAAACGAATTAAAATTAATATCGACTTTCTGCAAAAAGTTTGTCTCCAAATGTGTGTTATTTATTTAAATATTCACAATGTTTCACAAAGTAACCACCTCCACCACAAGATATTATAGAAAGAAGCACCAATTATTATTAATATTATTAAAATCAATATCACTTCATCAATTTTACCTGTAAACTGGTAATTTTCCTCATTGATAGAGGAAATTGTGCTTTTATGAATTTAATCAAGTATTTTTGTAAGAGTAATTTGTTCGCTCGCGTGAAATTTATTTAGAGGGCGAAGTCTTATCAATTTTGTAGTGAAAATAAAAAAGAGAGCCCACGCTCAGAATAATTACGATCTCATTTATCTCAATCAAAATCGCTTCACGATAATGCCGTGTGGGGGAGGACGAGCCGATTCACATAAAAATTGATGAATGCCAGAGTTGCGCTCTAACGTGAACAATTGATTAAGGATTGGGATTGTGATTTCAGCTAAACGAGCGATTTTTTTTTTCGTGTATGTGTGTGTGTTTGGGCTTGTATTACTGTAAATATACTATTACGATTCAGTAATAATAATGGGTGTGCTATTATGTATTTTTCTAATTTTACTATGAGAATAATTAGGTACACTTAATGGTCTTTGTAATTGATTTTTTTAAATTTTGCTCAAACTAGTTTCAACCTTCGGTCTTTACCAAGAAAATCGTTAGTAAAAATGTATGGCTTCGCAATCTATTGTTCCATTATGGCATCGCACAGTAGGCCAAAGCATGACAAAACCTGGCCAAAATATGAAGATCGGGAATCGCGTTACTTGTCAATAGATAATACTTTATACTTGGGCAGACATCATAACCAAGAACTAGCTGCTGCTACTAGTTGCTATTTTTCTTAAAATGACGATTTTAATGAGCAGCACGCTGCCGCGCGTAAACTACCGGCCATGCTATGCCACGGGTATCGTTGGCGGGAATCGCGTTACTTGTCAATAGATAATACTTCATACTTGGGTGAACATCAAATTCGTAATCACAGACCTCGAAAACCTATGTGTTGCCAATTTTGTACGATTCCATAGATTATTAAATTTGGGTTCGTTATTTTAAATTTTGAATTTTTAACATCAAATTCGTAGTCAGTGACCCCAAAATCCACAGAGGAACCAATTTAAAGCATATTCCTAGCTTTAAATTGGTTCCTCTATGGATTTTGTGGTCACTGATTACGAATTTGGTGTCAAAAATTCAAAATTAAAAAGGACAAATCCAAATTTAATAATCTATGAAATCGTACAAAATTTGCAACACATAGGATTTTAAGATCTGTGATTACGAATTTGATGTTCGCCCAAGTATAAAGTATTATCTATTGACAAGTAACGCGATTCCCGCCAACGATACCCGTGGCATAGCATGGCCGGTAGTTTACGCGCGGCAGCGTGCTGCTCATTAAAATCGTCATTTTAAGAAAAATAGCAACTAGTAGCAGCAGCTAGTTCTTGGTTTTTCCTCTTCAGTATAAAAATCCGAAGCAGGGAAGTTATTTTTCCAAGCGGAGAAACGCGGAGAAATTGTTTTCAAATGAATTTAGGAGTTCTGAAAATAGGCGACTCAATTGATTATTTTTATTTTTTCCAAATTCATTTATTTTATACATCTGCAATGATACAATTATATAATTATTATGGTAGTTTTCCCATTTGTTGAATTGCCTGGTCTTTGTATTTGTATTTTCGTGGTCTTTCCTTCGGTCTTCGCCTCGTGATGTCTAGGTTGGGCCCAATCTCGGGCTAACGGTATTGAAGGAAGCTCGTTGGGTTGTCTCATTGTATTATTCTTTTATATTATTTCGTTATTTATGAGTTTATGTTTGATTTTTAGTTTAAATGGAACAAGTTTTAATGATTTTATATGTGTTGGAAGTTTATTATATATGTTTATTATGTCCGTTGTCAAGTGTTGCGAGTATTTTTTGTGTTGAATTTGTCTAGTCTGAGGTCTAATTTTCGTCTTGTTTTGTAGTTGTGTATTTGTTTGTTTGTTTTAGTTTTAATCTGAGTTTTTATGAGGTTGTGTTGCATTTTGTAAAGCATTAATAAATTATTGTATAAAAACGATCGTCATCGTCAAAACCAAGATCATTACCGTGCAAGGTTATCTCGATTTAAACTGAGCCGACCTTATCACGCGCGAAAATCCTCGCATGACGTCAACATCAAAGTCATAACTGTATAAGGTCGACTCGGTTTAAACTGAGACTCATGTATAACGTTGTCTTCATTTAAACTAGTGTTTTTCACTCCCAGACTAAGCATGAAGTAAAATTTAGAGTTTAGAAAAGCCCCGTGAAAATTTGTCGAGGGTCGCGCAGCGACCCGAGACAAATTTTCGGGCTTTTCTAAACTCGAAATTTTACTTCATGCGCCACGCGTATAATACAGTAATTTATTGAGAAATTTAATAACACACAAAAGACATTTTCCATGTTAATCCTCACAATTAATTCGAATTATTTTTGACGATTCAAATTCTTTTGCAAGTATTCAATTCATATTTTGTAAATATTCGAATCCTTTTATAAATATGCGAATCATTTAATAAATATTCGAATCCTTTCATAAGGATTCGAATTCTTTTATATGGATTCGAATCGCCCACATTTGCCACTATGAAGCATTAGATGGCGTTAGCTATCGAAATCATTAATAAATTATTGTATGTTATTAGTATTTTTATGTCTAGTTCTTTTGTGATTTCGTATAACATTTTTGTACTAGTTTTTTGGTCCAACATATAGAGTATTTTAAGTATTTTGTTTTGTTGTCGCTGTAGCATTTGTATATTTTTTCCAGTAGTGTTTCCAAAGGTAGTTAATGTTGGATGTAAACAAAGCGTGATAGACCGATCTTTTTTTATTTTTTGGTATGTATTTTCGAATTTTCCATAGTGCTCCAATCGTAGTTGAGTTTTTTTTCTTTATTTTATTTATGTGTTCGTCCCACTGTAAATTCTTGTTTATTTTGAGGCCAAGATACTCGATATTGTTAGTTTGTTTAATTATGTTGCCGTTTATTTTTATCGTAAGGGTTGTTGGCTGTTTTTTAGGGTTGAAAATCATATATGTTTATTGTTTATTTTAATTTTCGTGAAAACTTGCCCGTAACAGTTTTAAAATGTATAATTTTTTGGTATCTAGAGGGGGGCCTGGGCACCTCCCCACCCCCTGGCATTCCCGGCTACGCCATCGACTGTATACCAGAGCTGGGCAGGATTCGAATCATTCAGGATTAGAATCCTGGATTCAAATCCTTTTAGAGAATTCAAAAGAGGCATTCGAATACTTTAGTTCAACTGGATTCGTGATCCGGATTCGTTACATTTTTTTAAGAGGATTCGTATTCGAATCCAAATGTGGGCGATTCGAATCCATATAAAAGAATTCGAATCATTATGAAAGGATTCGAATATTTATTAAATGATTCGAATAATTATAAAAGGATTCGAATATTAACAAAATATGAATTGAATACTTACAAAAGAATTTGAATCGTCAAAAATAATTCGAATTAATTGTAAGGATTAACATGGAAAATGTCTTTTGCGTGTTTTTAAATTTCTCATTAAATTACTGTTTTATACGCGTGGCGCATGAAGTAAAATTTCGAGTTTAGAAAAGCCCGAAAATTTGTCTCGGGTCGCTGCGCGACCCTCGACAAATTTTCACGGGGCTTTTCTAAACTCGAAATTTTACTTCATGCTTAGTCTGGGAGTGGAAAACACTAGTTTAAATGAAGACAACGTTATACAAGAGTTTCAGTTTAAACCGAGTCGACCTTATACAGTTATGACTTTGATTTTGACGTCATGCGAGGATTCTCGCGCGTGATAAGGTCAGCTTAGTTTAAATCGAGACAACCTTGCCCAGTTATGATCTTGGTTTTGACGTAACGTACAGATTTTCACGCGTGACGACATCAACCAAGGTGTGTAAGTTTAATTACCTTGAACAAAGCGTGATAGACCGATCGTTTTTAATTTTTTGGTATGTATTTTCGAATTTTCCATAGCGCTCCAATCGTAGTTGAGTTTTTTTTCTTTATTTTATTTATGTGTTCGTCCCACTGTAAATTCTTGTTTATTTTTAAGCCAAGATATTCGATATTGTTAGTTTGTGTAATTATGTTGCCGTTTATTTTTATTGTAAGGTTTGTTGGCTGTTTTTTAGGGTTGCAAATCATATATGTTTATTGTTTATTTTAATTTTGGTGAAAACTTGCCCTTAACAGTTTTAAAATGTATAATTTTTTGGTATCTAGAGGGGGGCCTGGGCACCTCCCCACCCCCTGGCCTTCCTGGCTACGCCATCGACTGTATACCAGAGCTGGGCAGGATTCGAATCATTCAGGATTCGAATCCTGGATTCAAATACTTTTAGAGGATTGAAAAGAGGCATTCGAATACTTTAGTTCAACTGGATTCGTGATCCAGATTCGTTACATTTTTTTAAGAGGATTCGTATTCGAATCCAAATGTGGGCGATTCGAATCCATATAAAAGAATTCGAATCCTTATGAAAGGATTCGAATATTTATTAAATGATTCGAATATTTATAAAAGGATTCGAATATTAACAAAATATGAATTGAGTACTTACAAAAGAATTTGAATCGTCAAAAATAATTCGAATTAATTGTAAGGATTAACATAGAAAATGTCTTTTGCGTGTTTTTAAATTTCTCATTAAATTACTGTTTTATACGCGTGGCGCATGAAGTAAAATTTCGAGTTTAGAAAAGCCCGAAAATTTGTCTCGGGTCGCTGCGCGACCCTCGACAAATTTTCACGGGGCTTTTCTAAACTCGAAATTTTACTTCATGCTTAGTCTGGGAGTGGAAAACACTAGTTGAAATGAAGACAACGTTATACAAGAGTTTCAGTTTAAACCGAGTCGAACTTATACAGTTATGACTTTGATTTCGACGTCATGCGAGGATTTTCACGCGTGATAAGGTCGGCTCAGTTTAAATCGAGACAACCTTGCACAGTCATGATCTTGGTTTTGACGTAACGTACGGATTTTTACGTGTGACGACATCAACCAAGGTGTGTAAGTTTAATTACCTTGATTGTTGAAGTCACGTGAGGACTTCCAAGCGTGACGTTAGCAATCAAGGTGGTAAGTGTATAAGGTTGTCTTAATTTAAAACCGAGTCGACCTTGTTAGTTTAATTTTTAGAAAATAATTTATTTATTTCAGTGTTTCAATTACAGGTATATGTATGTATATTATTTGTATGATATTTATTTGTTTGATGTATCGTCTGTAGTTGTCGCTGTTGGAGTTCCTTCCTTCTGTCCTTGCCTCGTGATTCTCGGTTGTAGGACCAGATATTACATTGACTTTTCACGTCAAGCGAGGAATTTTATATGTGAGGTCAGAAAAACTCCCTGGATTTCTCGGGACAGAGATATTTCTAATAAAATCAAACTGAATTTGCTATAAAATTCAAACATAATAAGTAAAAACCAGTATATTTTGTTTTTCCATTTGCCTGCTGATTTTGATTAATTTAAAAATGTCATATGGCTTTTTTGTTAGTGTTTTGGTCAATTTGAATATAATTTTATGACTTTTTTCTGACTCTTCCAGTTTTAATGATATTCAGTGAATTTTTTATCTACGTAATTTCCAGGCATTCGTCGATTTTATATAAGAGCTCAATTTGAAGCTTTAAACAAGTGTTTTCCACTCCCAGACTAAGCATGAAGTAAAATTTCGAGTTTAGAAAAGCCCCGTGAAAATTTGTCGAGGGTCGCGCAGCGACCCGAGACAAATTTTCGGGCTTTTCTAAACTCGAAATTTTACTTCATGCGCCACGCGTATAAAACAGTAATTTAATGAGAAATTTAAAAACACACAAAAGACATTTTCCATGTTAATCCTCACAATTAATTCGTATTATTTTTGACGATTCAAATCCTTTTGTAAGTATTCAAATCCTTTGATAAATATTCGAAACACACAAATACATCTTTAATCAGAGTAACAGGGAATCAGACGTTTAGTCTGTTATCAACGATGTTCAGTGTTAATAATAAATAATTATGTTTTAAATATTTTTGTTAGAACAACTGGTGACGATATTTATATATAAATGGTTGAAGAAAAATAATAAAATCAAATTTATTCTTAAAGGATTTGCATTCGTGATTCGAAAAAACAGGATTCGAATCTTTGATTCGAATCATATTTATCTCTTACGAATCCTTTATTTGAGTATTCATGATTTGAATCATATTAGGTGATTCGGATTCGTGATTCGAATCCTTTTTACGAGGATTCGTCCCAGCTCTGCTGTATACTGACATCGACTGTATACCATCGACTGTATACTGACATCGACTGTATACATGCCAATGACTGTATAATAATAATAATAATAATAATAATAATAATAATAATCGCTTTATTGTAACAAAATATATACTGACACTTGTAACATTTTAAATCTTTAAATTTGGACAATAATGACAGCGACTAAACCAAATTTTAGGGCTTTTCTAAACTCGGAATTTTCCTTCATGCTCAATCTGGGAGTGAAAACACGCGTTTTTTTAAAATAACGAATATCTGAAGATATATAAGGTATATAGTCGTGTACTGAAACAAAAATTGCTGTATATCTTTGCTATATTATTATTATAATCTTTTTGGAAAGCAATTGCTATCCTTTATTGTACGAGAAAAGATAAATGCGAATGAAATAATGTCGCAGAATTAAATTTTTCCTCCGGATGGTCCTTTCAGCGGAAACTTTATCACCGACTGCGGGAAATTCAGGGTCCAGAGGATAGGGGCACAATGAAGCGTGTCGGGGACTTTTCTTGTACGCCGATGTCATTATGCATGAAGTAACAGAGAACAGAGCCCCGGCCGGTTCCCCTCCTTCCCCTCCTGAGCGCAAAAGATATTAACGTAAAATTCCCTCTCTCGCATTGTTCCTGAAGGAAATCCGACAACCGGAAACCGCGCGACGACTTTTCATAAATAAACCATAAAAATTAAGCCCCAGTCCTGCTTCGTACACACACACACACATTTTAAAAAGGAGGGAGATTTATGCGTTTCTGAGTAAATTTAATTGTTGGTGAAAAGGAGGTAGAGCCCGGGTCGCATCTCCCTCGCGAGCTCCATTAACTGTACAAGTGTTTTGAGTCTTGAGTCGTTGAAGGGCGCTTAAGGAGAAGTAGGGCTGGGAATTATTTACGAACGCCACGTTGCGTCGCTTAAAGGTATTAACTGGTTTCGACTTTAATTAGGTCAAACATATTATTTGTTAAATTTATATACTCTTATAAATAAATAACACTGTTCTCTACACAAATTCAATAGTAAAATCTTCAATTTCATTTATTTAATTAGCAAAAGACATGTACAGTTTTCGGACGTATTGCATTTGTCATACAGATAAGAAACAATAATATATAGCATCTGAATCTACATGAGTATAGCTAAAGAAATACGTGAGAGATATTAAAAATAATCATTTTTATATAATTGGCAGGCATTTGAATGTAAAAGTTCATTTTTTTACCCAAAAAAATCATAAATTTGTGCATATAACAACTAAAATTCAACTTATCAAAAATCCAGTACGTGCTTCTCTGCGGAACTTTGTTTTAAAGACATTCTAAGACTTTGGATTAAAACAAATTAAACTTGTTTGAGTTATGTAGCGTGCCGTTTAATAAAGAAAAACGTATTTCGAGAAAAACGCGTTTAAAGTTATGAATAAGCTATTCAAAACAGTCTGAATCGCTGCTCATTAAAATCGTCATTGTAAGAATCTACATGAGTATAGCTAAAGAAATACGTGAGAGATTGTAAAAATAATCATGTTTATATAATTGGCAGGCATTTGAATGTAAAAGTTTAATTTTTTACCCAAAAAGGGCATTAATTTGTGCATATAACAACTAAAATTCAACTTATCAAAAATCCCGTACGTGCTTCTCTGCGGAACTTTGTTTTAAAGACATTCTAAGACTTTGGATTAAAACAAATTAAACTTGTTTGAGTTATGTAGCGCGCCGTTTAAAAAAGAAAAACGTGTTTCGAGAAAAACGCGTTTAAAGTTTTGAGTAAGCTATTCAAAACAGTCTGAATCGCTGCTCATTAAAATCGTCATTGTAAGAATCAACATGAGTATAGCTAAAGAAATACGTGAGAGATTTTAAAAATAATCATGTTTATATAATTGGCAGGCATTTGAATGTAAAAGTTTAATTTTTTACCCAAAAAGGGCATTAATTTGTGCATATAACAACTAAAATTCAACTTATCAAAAATCCCGTACGTGCTTCTCTGCGGAACTTTGTTTTAAAGACATTCTAAGACTTTGGATTAAAACAAATTAAACTTGTTTGAGTTATGTAGCGTGCCGTTTAAAAAAAAATCGTGTTTCGAGAAAAACGCGTTTAAAGTTTTGAGTAAGCTATTCAAAACAGTCTGAATCGTTTGAGAAAAAGCTGGAATTTTTAAGGAATCGATTTTTATTTTAAAATATTGTATGTAAAAGACATGGGTTTCACATGTATTACAATTTTTAGAGGAGAAAAAGACATACAAAGCATTTTTGTTTTATATCGGGTGTGTATAAATTGGCGGACAATCTACACGTGGTGATATTCTTCGTAACATTTCAAGCAAAATATCTTTATTCTAAAATGTTGCACTATGCTTCCTAAGCATTCACGAGATCCTCAAAGTTTGAACATTCAATCGTTTCATATGCGTTGTTGTTCGATATTAATTTACAGAAAATCCTGCAATTTTAGTAGAATGAATAGTTTGAAGATTATTTGCCAGTGTGTGCAATCTCTCTATCTCAAACGTCCGTTTTTAACACTTCTTCAGTAGGTTATTTTTATACAAAGTACAGCCGGCAACGTCTACTCCCGTCTACGTCAGTGACAAATGTTGACACTTACTATTATGAATTCATTAAAACTTGCTAGTTCCAATTTTGTGCAAATTCCGTTTTTCTAGTTATTATCGGTATTATTAGTTCCCACCTCTTAATGTTCTTGTGTTTCTGTGTTATTTTCGTGTTATTGTTCTGTTAATTTTATGCGACGTTGCCAAATGTCCATTTCATTTAAATGCCTCCTGATGGTATATGAAGCATGATACAACATTTTTGCGTCGACATTTTCTATTCAGAATTTTATGTAGAATATCGCCACGTGTAGATTATCCGCCAATTTATACACACCCGATATACAGAGAGTTTTATATAACACCGAACATTTGCATCCAATACAATTTGACATATTTCATTTTTAAGTTGTGTGTAAATTGAGTTACCTTTATGACCATTAAAAATTGTAGCCAATCAATCGCAATTAATGCCTCAACTTGTACAGGGAGTTTTTCTTTCAAATATACATGTCCCAATTACAGCGTATATGCCGTAAATCTTAAGATACTCGTTGTTTTTGAACAGAGTTCAATTTGAAACTTGATATGAGTGTGTTCCACTCCCAGACTGAGCATGAAGTAAAATTTCGAGTTTAGAAAAGCCCGAAAATTTGGTTTGGTCGCGTAGCGCGAAGCGCGGAGCGGCCAAACCAAATTTTCAGGCTTTTCTAAATTCGAAATTTTACTTCATGCGCCACCGGTACAAAACACTGCCATACTACAATGTTTAAAACACACCGCTAAACTTTACATTGCATCAGTGTTTTATACCGGTGGCGCATGAAGTAAAATTTCGAGTTTAGAAAAGCCTGAAAATTTGGTTTGGCCGCTCCGCGCTTCGCGCTACGCGACCAAACCAAATTTTCAGGCTTTTCTAAACTCGAAATTTTACTTCATGCTTAGCCTGGGAGTGGAAAACACTCGATTAAAGCTTCAAATCTTTTAATTAACCGAGCGTCGGAGCATGCACAACGTATGCTTATGTATACTTAAAAAATTCTCGTTATGAAAATGTTCGGTGTTACATAAAACTCTCTGTATACACACGGGTAGTTTTTCTTTTAAGTATACATATCTTTTGTAATTCACTCCTGATAATGCTGTAAAACGCGAAACTAGTCGAGTAAATAGTAAAGTAAAAAGTTGTGAAACAAACCAAGTGTAATTTAATTTAAACCTTCATTAGCAATATACATATCTCAATTATGTGCTTTACATTTTCAGATATTCGTTGTTTTTATAAAAGAGTTTAATTTGAAGATTTATATGACTCCACTCCCGGGTTAAGCATGAAGTAAAAATTCGAAGTATCAATAACCTTTCTTCACACACTTTATTTTAATACCAGATGTACATTTCTGTCACCAAGTGACCATTATCAATGGATTTTTAATACTAACTTATACAAACAAAAATAGGAGTATATATACAGAACAGATTAACAAAATATGATGAGCGTTAGGCGGTGGGGTTTAATGTGGGGAAAAAACGTACATTAACGGGTCGGTTTATGGAAAGGGGGATGAGCGGTAGGTAAAGACAGGTATATTCGGGTTAAGTAAAAGGAGGTATTAAATCTAGTAATTTGTTATTGAGTGGACTTAAATCAAAATTCATTAAGTTGTTTGCGTGTTTTTTCATTGCAATCGCTTCTAACATGTTTATGTGATAATTGGATGACTGTTTTATTAATTTCATATTATTGATTGATATCTTATGACCTTTTATTTCATCGCTTAATTCCTTTCATAACAGTATTAATTTCACTTATGAATACGAAGTAAACAATTCTCTTCCCTTCTTGGATCTGCTTATCACAAGAAATAAAAACAAATTAGATTTCCAAATATATAGAAAGCCCACACATACATTTAATTACTTGCATGCTAGCTCAAAAGCCCCAATGAAATATAAATTAGCCTCCTTTAATTACCTAATCCACAGAGCCTTCAACATCCCATTACCAACGGAGAATAGAAATAAAGAAATCCAAACCATCCATAAGATTGCAAAACAGTTAGAATACAATCCCAATACTATAAACAATTTAATAAATAAACATAAATTTAAAATTAATCTCTGTAACTCATCACGCCTCCTTCCAGACCCCCCTACCTTAGACAACAAATTTGTAAGAATAGTTTACGATCCGAACCTAGAAAACCCCTTAAACAAATTATTTAAAAATTACAATTTAACTCCCGCATATTATATCAAAACTAAATTAGGACAAACCTTGGGTAATACTTTTTCTCAACCAGAATATCTTGATAAATCAGGTATTTATTCAATTAACTGCAACAATTGTAATAAGGTGTATGTCGGGCAAACGCAAAGAAACTTAAGAATACGTTTTAAAGAACACATGAACCATTTAAGAAATTTTAATAATGAAAAATCAGCCGTAGCAAATCATTCACTAGAAACTGGCCATAAGATATCAATCAATAATATGAAATTAATAAAACAGTCATCCAATTATCACTTAAACATGTTAGAAGCGATTGCAATGAAAAAACACGCAAACAACTTAATGAATTTTGATTTAAGTCCACTCAATAACAAATTACTAGATTTAATACCTCCTTTTACTTAACCCGAATATACCTGTCTTTACCTACCGCTCATCCCCCTTTCCATAAACCGACCCGTTAATGTACGTTTTTTCCCCACATTAAACCCCACCGCCTAACGCTCATCATATTTTGTTAATCTGTTCTGTATATATACTCCTATTTTTGTTTGTATAAGTTAGTATGAAAAATCCATTGATAATGGTCACTTGGTGACAGAAATGTACATCTGGTATTAAAATAAAGTGTGTGAAGAAAGGTTATTGATACTTCTTTTTATTATTATTATAATCTTCACGTAACTCAATCATCTATTAAAAATTCGAGTTTAGAAAAGCCTGAAAATTTGGTTTGGTCGCGTAGCGCAAAGCGAGAATGCTCACCCAGTATAAGTTAGTGTTTATTATTGTCATCCAATATTTAGTAAATATACTTTAGGTGTAATAATTAGTTGCACTAACAATATGGTATAAAAGCGAGATAAACACTTAAAACACTGAGACCATCCATAATCCAAACTAAGCGGAACCTGTATAAATTCAAAAACCACAACTACACCCAGAATGGCGGAAACTTTAATATCGAGCCGAAATCTAGTTTATTAGCGCTGGTGGGGTAATAATCGTGAAATGTACGTTTTGCTAGTAGGGGCGCGGGTAGAGGGAGGGTCGTCATTACGGTCGACTCCGAATAGATTTTACGATCGGAAGAAGAGAGCGGTAAACCCGAAAACGTATACACTGTATATACAGAGAGGGCGGAATGCACAAACAGCGGAGCAGACATCAACAAACAACAACATTGTAGCCTTGTTTACATGTCGCGGATCCGACTGACAAATATCACCGAAATACAGGCATTCGGAGAGCTTTCTTGTTTCGCTAATACTCGCAGGGAATTTATAGCCCGTTGGAGCTTTTCATGCGAACGACGAGCTTTATTAAAGTATCCCTGTGTGTGCGGGTGTGCGTGGCGCAGACAGACGTGTGTTTCGTGAAGGATTTTTTCGCGTTTGCTTTTCAAATTTGCCATTCATCACACCCCGCCCGGGCGAAACTTTAAAAAGTAACATTTGTTTCGGCAGACGTTCGGTCTGGAAAGTTTTTCGCAACATCGTTTTTCTCGCTGGAATTAATTCACCGGTGACAATGTGAAAATAAAAAAACGTTCACAATCTCGTTTTGTACTTTCCTCGTGACATTCGTCAAACGAGATATTAACTTAGGTCGGTAAATCTATTTAAGTTTGCTCTCACTTATAGGTTTTGTTAAACACTTTAGTTTTAGATACAAAGCAAGGCAAGTTATGCACAACTTTTTGATTCTTCTTTTAAAACGATTTAGGAAGTTGAATAAATCTCTTTAATAATTGCATCACCCGGCGCATTCGCCATTTCCTAATAAATAACACTACTGATATTTCTTGAATAATTTTCTCACTTATCACTTGGTAAAACATTTTTAAATATTGATGAAGGTTTGAATTAGATTACACCTAATTTGTTTTGCAATTTAACACTACAGATGCGAGGCGGTAGCACGGTAACACAATCTCGTTTTGTACTTTCCTCGTGACATTCGTCAAACGAGATATTAACTTAGGTCGGTAAATCTATTTAGGTTTGCTCCTACTTATAAGTTTTGTTAAACACTTTAGTTTTAGATACAAAGCAAGGCAAGTTATGTACAACTTCTTGATTCTTTTTTTTTGAAACGATTTAGGAAGTTGAATCAATCTCTTTAATAATTACATCACCCGGCGCATTCACCATTTCCTAATAAATAACACTACTGATATTTCTTGAATAATTTTCTCACTTATCACTTGGTGAAACATTTTTAAATATTGATGAAGGTTTGAATTAGATTACACTTAATTTGTTTCACAATTTAACACTACAGATGCGAGGCGGTAGCACGGTAACACAATCTCGTTTTGTACTTTCCTCGTGACATTCATCAAACAAGATATTAACTTAAGTCGGTAAATCTATTTAAGTTTGCTCTTACTTATAAGTTTTGTTAAACACTTTAGTTTTGGATACAAAGCAAGGCAAGTTATGTTCAACTTCTTGATTCTTTTTTTTGAAACGATTTAGGAAGTTGAATTAATCTCTCTAATAATTGCATCACTCGGCGCATTCACCATTTCCTAATAAATAACACTACAGATATTTCTTGAATAATTTTCTCAATTATCACTTGGTGAAACATTTTTAAAAATTGATGAAGGATTGAATTAAATTATACTTGGTTTCTTTCACAATTCAACACTACAGATGCGAGGCGATAGGAGGGTCAAAACTTAGGAGAGCCAAACAGCGAAGCCAGTGGATCTACCAGCTTCTTTAGCAAACTCGTAGTTGGAATACTAGTTGCTATTATTAGGTTTTTACGCTAAATAAACATTTACTGGATTATACTATGACATGTTTGTTACAAATCTAAGAAGTAGTAACTTTTCAATTAAAAGAAATCATCTTGTATTTTTATATTTGCTAAAAACCTTTTACTAGTAGGTAATGGCAAGTTCGTTTATATTTTATAGTCGATTTTTCTCAGTTTATTTGTATTATTTCTATAAAATAATAGTAGCGAGACATCAATACTGGAAAATAGCAGTGTCGCGCATCCAAGACACGATTCGGTAAATAATGACTTTGCGGGCGGGCTGTTAGACAGACGGAGAGCGAGCTGAGCACTGAGAATACTGTCACAGGTCTGCCGGAGTGGGATCAAACTGTCGTGCAAATGCAGAAACTATTCGTTATTAATATTCGGGACGGTGCGCGCCCCCGCGGGGCCTCATAAATTTCATCAGGCTGACAAGATATAAAAGATGCGAAACTTCATTTCAAATCTTACTGAATATTTTCATTTATTTTTATAGGAATTTATTTAAAATTTCGTAAACATTAAAAGTGCCGAGATTCTTTTCGCAATCTACAACAAGTTAGTCTTACAAAGACTATATACCAAACATTCATTGAAACAACTATTTTCCGAGCTAATCGCACTTTTAATGTTTGAAGTATTCTGCAACCACGAATTGGCAATTTTATTTATACTTATGTTTGAACGGTTGCGTGACCGCCAGTCCAAGGTGCCAAATTGTTTATAGGGAATGGCAAAGCTATACTGATGAGAGATAAATCTCGAAACGCGTCTGTAGATTGGCCCAAATTGTTACATTTGCAGTAGGTTACTGTATGTAACAGCAAGCACTTGTTGTAAAGGGTGGGGCATAGGAACTAAGTGTTTTTGGTTTGGGTATTACTCGGCCATTAGAAAAGGGAGGGGCGCACGGTTTATTACAATCCATTCCTCGACTCGAAGCATTTCACTTTTTCAGTTGCCATTTGCCAACATGGAGCAGTGGACGCTAGAGCAACGCATGTTCGCGTATGATTGATTTCTTCGAAGTGGCAAGTCGGTGACTGCAGTACAGCGTGAATTTCGCAGAAGATTTAATATCCATCGTAATGCCTCTGTTTCTGCCCGAGACACCATCTTACGCTGGGTCAATAACCTTTGAACAGGAGGTTCAATAATGAAAAGATAGCCGCTCGGTCATCAACGTACTGTGCGTACTCCTGAGAATATTGAAAGGGTGAGACAAGCATTACTGGGAAGCCCATGCCGCTCTGCACGTCGACATTCAGCTGCACTTCAAATCAGCAATCGCACTGTACGACGGATTTTGCATGGTGAATTACATTTTCACCCATACAAAGTGGCGGTTGCGCAACAATTAAATGTAAGAAATTACGCCCAACGCTTGAATTTCGCACAACAAATGCTTCAACTTTTTGAGGAGAATGCTAACATGTTGTTAGTAATGAGTGATGAAGCTCATTTCCACCTTAATGGGACCGTCAATAAACAAAATTGCCAGTACTGGGCTGACGAGAATCCACGACAGTTACATGAGATGCCATTGCATAGTCCTAAGGTAACAGTTTGGTGTGCGGTGGGAAAATTAGGCATCATTGGCCCATATTTTTTTAAATAAAATGGGGTCACCATTACAGTAACATCTGAGCGTTACATTCATATGGTGAATACCTTTTTCATACCTGAATTGCAATGAAGATGTGTGAATATTCAAAATTTGTGGTTCCAGCAAGATGGGGCCACGGCACACATCGCCAGAGCATCTATGGCTGTTCTTCGCCGCCTGTTTCCAAATCGTCTAATTTCGAGATTTGGTGACGTTTTGTGGCCTCCTCGGTCTCCCGACTTATCGATTTGTGATTTTTTTTCTATGGGGGTACCTCAAGTCACGTGTTTACGAGGTCAAGCCCCGTATGTTAGACGAATTGAAGGAAGCGATTCGTTATGAAATCTCCCTAATCAACAGAGACATGCTGGAAAGAGTGGAGGGCAATTTTCGTGAACGGCTGCAACAGTGTATCAATGAAAACGGACATCATATGCCAGATGTAAATTTCCGTACTTGAATATTTTAAAATGCTTTATTATTAGCTATGTTGTACTACTAATAATTTTTTGTTTTAGAGTAAAAAATAATAGTTTTATTTATATAATATATAAAATTACGACAAAACTATTCGTGTTCACTTGATTCCCATGCCCCTATGTCCGTCGGGGCATTAGCTCGGAAAGTAGTTGTTTCGATGAATGTTTGATATAGTCTTTGTAAGAAAGACTAATTTTTTGTGCATTGCGAAAAGAATCGCACTTTTAATGTTTAAAGGATTCTGCAACCAAGAATTGGCAATTTCATTTATACTTAAAATTTCATAAATAATATTAAATATACCGAGATTGTACACAATTGAAAGCACATCTTTTCAAATTTGACTGTACTTTTATTTTACACTTAAATCTATATCCCAATAAAATTTAATCACTTCCTGTGTGTGCACACATCCATAAATAATTAATCAATATATGTTCATCGACGCTACAAATAATCGAATTTTGTTTAATAAACTATGTAGCGCATTTTAAAATTTATGAGGCCGCGCAAACACGACCGGTGGAATTATTTAAATGCTACAAGCGCATGTGAATAATTTCTGATTTATTTTCGGACAGAATACCATTAATACAGTCAACGTTCATTAATAATTAACCTTAATTAGTTTACGCGTTATTTTTGCGTTTTATCGTCACTGTAATAACCAATTAGTTTAAATTATATTTATTCATTCGCGTATTACTCATAAAGCGAATAATATTTTGCGTTAAAAATTATTTAAAATGAAATATTAACATATCATACTAGAATAAAGCAAACAAAATGTATAGCTTCCCGAATTTTAATTAAAAAGACTATTAATTAAAAAGGCATATTACATAGTAAGTAATTTTCTACATTAATTATTGAATAATATACTATAAGCGGTTCAATATATGTAAATAATTTTAATTGTAATTTCAACTTATTGTTAACATTATATAATTTTATATACAGGGAATGCTCCATTTAAGTATACATACGCAATTTTTAAATAGTTTAATTTAAAGTTTAAAAACTAGGATTTTTCACTCCCAGATTAAGCATGAAGTAAAATTTCGAGTTTAGAAAAGCCTGAAAATTTGGTTTGGTTGCGTAGCGCGAAGCGCGGAGCGGCCAAACCAAATTTTTAGGCTTTTCTAAACTCGAAATTTTACTTCATGCGCCACGCGTATTAAATGCTGAAAACGCCGAAATATTGTAAACAAATGAATTTCACTTGGAATCAGTGTTTTATGCGCGTGGCGCATGAAGTAAAATTTGGAGTTTAGAAAAGCCTGAAAATTTGGTTTGGCCGCTCCGCGCTTCGCGCTACGCGACCAAACCAAATTTTCAGGCTTTTCTAAACTCCAAATTTTACTTCATGCTTAGCCTGGGAGTGGAAAACTCTGTTTCTAAAACGATTAAAACCCTTAGCAAAAACACCTTATTTTTAAAGAAATAACAACAAGATAATTAAAGAAATTTATGAAATTTATAAAAATTACTACATTTTTGTTTCCAATTTTCTTTAAGTAATCAGTATTGTTTTTAAAGGTTCTAATTGTTGTCGAACAAGTGTTTTCCACTCTCAGACTAAGCATGAAGTAAAATATCGAGTTTAGAAAAGCCTGAAAATTTGGTTTGGTCGCGTAGCGCGAAGCGCGGAGCGGCCAAACCAAATTTTCAGGCTTTTCTAAACTCGAAATTTTACTTCATGCGCTACGCGTATAAAACACTGATTTCAAATAAAGTTAATTTGTTTACAATATTTCAGCGTTTTCAGCGTTTAACACACGTGGCGCATGAGGCAAATTTCGAGTTTAGAACAGCCTGAAAATTTGGTTTGTTCGCTCCGCGGAGCCACCAAACCAAATTTTTAGGCTTTTCTTAAATCAAAATTTTACTTTATGCGCCACACGTATTAAACGCTCATAACGCCGAAATATTGTAAACAAATGAACTTCACTTGAAATCAGTGTTTTATACGCGTGGCGCTTGAAGTAAAATTTCGAGTTTAGAAAAGCCTGAAAATTTGGTTTGGCCGCTCGCGCTACGCCACCAAACCAAATTTTCAGGCTTTTCTAAACTCGAAATTTTACTTCATGCTTAGCCTGGGAGTGGAAAACCCTGGTTCTAAAACGATTAAAACCTTTAGCGAAAACACCGTATTTTTAAAGAAATAACAAGAAGATAATTAACGAAATTTATAAAATTAAAAAAAATTACTACATTTTTGTTTCCAATTTTCTTTAAGTAATCAGTATTGTTTTTAAAGGTTCTAATTGTTGTCGAACAAGTGTTTTCCACTCCCAGACTAAGCATGAAGTAAAATTTCGTGTTTAGAAAAGCCTGGAAATTTGGTTTGGTCGCGTAGCGCGAAGCGCGGAGCGGCCAAACCAAATTTTCAGGCTTTTCTAAACTCGAAATTTTACTTCATGCGCCACGCACGTAAATCGCCAATTTATCCCGAAGTTCAAAAACATACACAAATTTCAATAAATGGTTCTAAGAAGTTATTCCATGATTTTGTTAAAATTATATGTTTTAATGAATCATTCAACAAACAAGTGAAATAAACCAAGTGCTTTAATTAAATATCCAGAAATAAATAGATTAATATCATTCATCTACCTGATGAAACCACTGTACTTTAATTAAATATCCAGAAATAAATAGATTAATATCATTCATCTACCTGATGAAGCCACTGTGTGACGAAACAATTGTTGCAGTGTCAACTAATTAACACTGAAATCTTTACTAAGTGTGTTATTTGCTAAAAGTGATAAAATAACTATTAGAAAAAAACGAAAAATCAGGCTGTGTACAATTTTCCAACTTCAATAGTAGTAAATCACTTAAGTCGACACGAAAATGCAAATACTTTCATGAAATTGCAAAACGGCGGAAATTGCTAACAATTCTGGTTAAATTCCTCGGGTGGAATGGGAAGTAAAGAAAAAGGGGCGCAATTTATGCCCCATTACAGATATAATCTTTACATTTAACGGGGCCGCATAAAAGTGCAGGGAGAGAACCTCCCAAAGGCGCGCCGTTAAAATTCAACCCTCGTGTCATTTCAGATAGTCGGCCAATTTCTCGAGCGATTTGACTTCGGTTTATAGGAAAACCGTAAACTGCATTCGGGCATAATTGAAACCGTTTCCGTGCGTAAGGGAAACCTTAAAGGCAAATCGTGCATTTATTAAAAAAAAAAAAACGGGGTTGCGAAAACATACGCTCGGAGCGTTACGATTCCATTTCGAAGGGACGGGATCGATGGGGGCGAGTCTGGAGTCCGGAGTCCGGGACTCCGGGACTCCGGTCTGCGGTCCGGTCTGCGTACGCTTTGAGGTTTGCGGCGGCCGTTCGCGCTGTTTGTACTGCGATATTATCATGCTTTCACGGTTGAATAAACATAGGGTCGACTTCACATAGCGTGTTTGCGTTTCTCAAATATATGGAAGCAATTTTACTAGCACCCTTTACACTTTGTAAATATTATAATCGCCCGCTAGCTAGTCATACGAAAATTCATTTATTAATTAACCAATAAATAAACCCTTTCTATTAAATTTCAATTAATCCTCATGGAAATATTCATTCATTTAATACTGGATGATTTAAATTAAATTTAAATTAAAACACTTGGTTTGTTTCAAATCAAGTGTTTTAATTTAAATTTAATTTAAATCATCCAGTATTAGATTCAAAAATGTTTCTCAAATATATGGAAGCAATTTTACTAGCACCCTTTACACTTTGTAAATATTATAATCGCTCGCTAGCTAGTCATACGAAAATTCATTTATTAATTAACCAATAAATAAACCCTTTCTATTAAATTTCAATTAATTCTCATGGAAATATTCATTCATTTAATACTGGATGATTTAAACTAAATTTAAATTAAAACACTTGGTTTGTTTCAAATCAAGTGTTTTAATTTAAATTTAATTTAAATCATCCAGTATTAGATTCAAAAATGTTTCTCAAATATATGGAAGCAATTTTACTAGCACCCTTTACACTCTGTAAATATTATAATCGCCCGCTAGCTAGTCATACGAAAATTCATTTATTAATTAACCAATAAATAAACCCTTTCTATTAAATTTCAATTAATCCTCATGGAAATATTTATTCATTTAATACTGGATGATTTAAATTAAATTTAAATTAAAACACTTGGTTTGTTTCAAATCAAGTGTTTTATTTTAAATTTAATTTAAATCATCCAGTATTAGATTCAAAAATGTTTCTCAAATATATGGAAGCTATTTTACTAGCACCCTTTACACTTTGTAAATATTATAATCGCCCGCTAGCTAGTCATACGAAAATTCATTTATTAATTAACCAATAAATTAACCCTTTTTAATAAATTTCAATTAATCCTCATGGAAATATTCATTCATTTAATACTGGATAATTTAAATTAAATTTGAATTAAATCACTTGGTTTGTTTCAAATCAAGTGTTTTAATTTAAATTTAATTTTAATCATCCAGTATTAGATTCAAAAATGTTTCACCGCGGGTTAAGTGAGAAATTAATTAAAGATATTCATTCATTTAATAAAATATTTTTTTAAATTTCAGAATACACAATGCTTCCCATAATAAATTACATATTTTGTCATTCAAATAAAAACCTTTTAATCCAAAGCTTCTAGCGAGTGTTTTCCACTCCCAGATTAAGCATGAAGTAAAATTTCGAGTTTAGAAAAGCCTGAAAATTTGGCTCGGGTGCGTAGCGAAGCGGAGCGACCGAGCCAAATTAGGCTTTTCTAAACTCGAAATTTTACTTCATGCGCCACGCGTACAAAACGCTGATTTAATGTGAAATAGTCCTTGACCGATTAACAACTCAAATACGTTTAATATGCCAATCATAAATTGTTCAAATGGCTGGGAAAGTGCTATGATGGACACATTATTATTATTTGTACTTGATTTGCTATAACTTTAGCAAAAATAATTTTATGAAACAAAATACTAACTAAAATCATTTTTTGTACTTGTTTTTCTATGCCTTTATAAAAAGTAATAATAAAACACACTAGAATATTATTAGTCACTAACTTATAAGCAACAAGGTATTTCAACTGACACAGCTGTCCATATATACAAATCGATCTGCCGACCCCTGCTGGAATACGCTTCTATCCTTTTCCAAAATCCCACACCCTTTGTTTTAAAAATCCTCCAAGTAGCAGAACGATCAGCCCTCAGAGTACTTACAAAAATCAGACACCCCCTTAATCCTCTTTATAATCCATCCAATACACTTCATTACGAACAAACCAAAATAATCCCAATTGAAGAGCGTATCCAAAAATTATAACTTAAATTTGCCTCTAATCCCGACTCCTTGGACATTATTAACCTCCTATGTATTTCTTGTAACCCGAATAAAATTCTTAAAGTTAAACACCCATGATACACAATTCATGAATTCATATCATCGTTGACAATGACAATAACAATGACGACTTACCAAGCCAATGACATAACAAAGACTGAAATAATTAAAATATTATAATTCCGATACCGGAAAAGTCAGGCTGAAAGACCCCAGGGTTGATAGCCAATTCGCAGAATTAAATATTTGTTTCTTGTATATACTTATTATGCATTCTATTCTAATTGTTGTACTGTGTATTCTGTGAATAAAGATATTATATATATATATATATATATATATATATATATATTTATATATATGCTAGAGCAATGGAATTTTAATAGTTATTCCTGACGATGATGACTGCGACGTCATCGAAACGTCAAATTAAAAATAAAATGGACTAGAGCCAAGAAAATACGCGGGACCAAACCCGAAGAAACAGTGATACATATACACATATACATATATATATATATATATATATATATATAATTAGCTTAAAATATACTGCTAATGATCTTTATAATACAATAAAATACACAAACATAAAAATTGAGTTAGGCTCACATACTTTAACTCACGCATTTATAATATTTGCTCAAACAGCAAAAAGTATGTAAACAAGGTGATTCAAAATAGTTGCACAAAATCAAATCTTGTGTTGCGTTAATACTTTGATGTTTAAATCTTACATTACACGCTGTTCGCCTAGTCTCCGTAGTTTTCTTGTGCCCTTCTACTAAAAGTTTGCCTACTCCTGATGTAATTATTTCTAAATTTGCATATAGAGATCCTATTTTAATTATTTAAATACAATATTTTTTCTTATAAAATAGTGCCAAGATATTTATTTCAAAACAAAGTACAAACTCTACGATTAGTTGTGGAAAATGATATCTGGTAAATGGCCACCTCGGCTTCTTCTGCAAATAGCTATTTTTCTGAAAAAGTTTGGCATCACATTTTTGCATTTTAACTTTGGTTCTTAATTCACTAATAACCGCTCAAATATTTTCTTTAAGCGCTGAATTAGGGTAATGTTCTCAGTTGACCTGGCGATACGAGTAGGAACTGGCAATTTTGTATATGATGAATTAATTTCTCACTTAACCCGTGATATTTAATTAATGATAGAATTTTGATTAAAACACTTAGTTTGTTTCACTAATTTTTATTTTTACTCTACTTTAGTTTACTATATAAAAAAAATTTGTGAAACAAACCAAGTTATTATTTATCTATTGTAACTTGAACTTTTGATTGTTGACTCATCTAACACTTGGTGAAACATCTTTACACTTTTTATATAAGGTTGATAGAATAAAACACTTGGTTTTTGTTTCACAAATTCAATTTGTGAAACAAAAACCAAGTGTTTTATTCTATCAACCTTATATAAAATGTATTGTAACTTGACTTGTGTAAAACTTTTGTTATAACATCAATAAATTGAAATTGAAAATTGAAATTGAAGTGTTTTAATCAAAATTATATTATGGTAATTTTACATCACTAGTTTGTTAATTTTGCTCTAATTAATGATAAGTTTCACGATGGCTTGGCAAGAAGGTGATTCATACGAACGCTGCGATCTATCTAGGCGAAATTTTTACCATATTAATATTGAATTTTTACTATTTCTATACGTTCTTGAAGCGTATATCATTTCAATTTCTCAAATCGTACACTTTTTACTTAAAAAGTGTGAAACAATCGAGGCCCTCTATTTAATAGTTTAAAAATGTTAGGGAATTTAAAATAGGACCTCTTAACTATTAGGCGCCATTTGTGCATCTACGCAACATTATTAATTTTATGTTAATTAAATTACTAAATAAGTTAATATGATATATTATATTATTTAACTTGACTTGAAAATGTTTGAAGAATAACGTTAATATTTTGTTATTTAAACATCTTGATTATTACTCATTTAAAAAAAATGTTTTCAGTGTATTTCCAACTTCACAATATTTCAGTGTTTTATACGCGTGGCGCATGAAGTAAAATTTCGAGTTTAGAAAAGCCCCGTGAAAATTTGTCTCGGGTCGCTGCGCGACCCTCGACAAATTTTCTACGCGGGGCTTTTCTAAACTCGAAATTTTACTTCATGCTTAGTCTGGGAGTGGAAATACTCGTTCTAAACTTCATATTGCATTATTAATGATTTCGATAGCTAACGCCATCTAATGCTTCATAGTGGCATCGTCCGAAACGCGTCTGTGGGTATCTGGTGCCGGAATACTGAACACAAATTTAATTTTCATATTGCACGTTTTTAGACAAAATCGACGAATGCCTTACATTTACAGCGTACATTATGTATATTTAAAAGAAATATTCACAGTATGTAATACAATAAGTCATTCGTAGAAATCATAAAAAGAAGTGTAGAATTTTACCTAAAATCAACTTTTAGAGTTAACTCTATAATTGCTCGGCCGTTAATGGGTTCAAGAAAAACTCTTAATTATACTAATATCAAATTTGAAATTAAAAAAAAACACTTGGTTTGTTACACTTACTTAAGTGAGTTAATGAAACAAACAAAGTGTTTTTATTTCAAATTTTATTTAAATCATATGTTACCAAGTGACTATTAAAAACTTAGCGAAAGGCATATTATATTGGTAGTCTGACTTTGGTTATTTTATCAATAAAATATTATTCAAATTAATTAATTGTTTGGTGTTGTAGGCGTTCACTTTGTGGTATATCTTAAATACACTTGTAAATAAAACACTTTTTACTTTGTTTAACCACTGGATCTTACATTTAATTGTGTGACTAGTTTCGACTATCTAGTAGTCATTCTCAAACTGTTTGAGAATGACTACTAGATAGTCGAAACTAGTCACACAATTAAATGTAAGATCCAGTGGTTAAACAAAGTAAAAAGTGTTTTATTTACAAATTAATTAACATATTTTTTGCTGGGTATGAAACGTGTGGATGTACTTTTGAAATAAATATTTGCGGAAGGGAAACAGTGGATAGATAGAAGGAAGAAAGAAAAGTTTGATCCGAAAATAAGTCGAGCACCTCCGGAGGGGCTGAATATATATTCACCGCATTGGAAACTATCCACCATTCGGGCGTGCTGCTTTTTTAAATTGAATTTTTAAGGCGCCGCAGAAGGTCCTCGAACTGATTGAATAATTTTACATGGAAATATTGGCCGGTAATTGAAAATCTCCCCCTTATTCACCCCTTCAGGCATTCCCCTTCTGGCTATAATTACACTCAATATAAAATAAAATATTCCAAACAGATTAAATACAGCTAATGCTTTAAAATTGATTGAAATTAGTTTCACACTGGTTTAATGTGAAGTTTAAATATGTTTTATTTACACAAATTTGTTTACATAACTGAGTATCAAAATTGAATTTGTGTTCAGTATTCCGGCACCAGATACCCACAGACGCGTTTCGGACTTCAAGGTCCTCTTCAGTGTGGTCGATGGACGATGCCACTATGAAGCATTAGATGGCGTTAGCTATCGAAATCATTAATAGTATATAACTGAGGCTTTTATTGTGACTATAGTTTCGACAACCTTAACTTGCCGTTATCAAACAAAGTTTAAGTGTCTTATTTGTGTTAGTAATGATGTATAACGAAGTAGAAGCCTCCACAATTAACATGTTTTATTAAAACACTTTTAGTAAATAACACACTTGATTAAGATTTCAGTGTTTATTGATTGACACTGCAAGAATCGCTTCGCCACACAGTGGCTTCATCAGGCAGATAAATGGTTTATTTAATTTGCGTTAGGTTTTTCTGGTATTCAGGTATGTATAAATTGTTAAATTGTATCAATAATATATTTTTATTTCGTAAAATTAAACTGATGAATAAGATATACACGTCTGAATCACCCTGTAGTGTATTTATGAGCTAATGGTGCTTTAATATTTGCCCGTTTTTAGCTGCAACTTTTTGTTAAGCAAGTTGCATTAACAAACAACAAAATATCAAAATTGCATTTGTGTTCAGTATTCCGGCATACCCACAGACGCGTTTCCGACTTCAAGGTCCTCTTCAGTGTGGTCTCGACCCAGTGCTGAGGATCAGGGCCGGTTCACGCTTATGGGACTTGTTTATACTATGGCAAACCTCGAGGCGTAATACTCAATAGATGTCGCTGACGTATTTTTCCATAAAAGCAAAAAACTCTTTAGCCAACGAGAGGGAAAACACTCTTAACCTCGTTCATTTGTTATTGTTAACGTATAGTGGTTGCATCTTGTATTGCAATAATTGCGACAATAGCTCTCTTTGCTGATTCCCAAACTGCTGTAAGAGGTTTTAGAATTTTTCTTATATCGATGTGAATTTAAGCTTGATTTAATTGTTAATTTACAAAACAATTTAGTGAGGTTAGGTTCATCAATCCAACACGTGGTGTTTGTTTTAGTAAGATTTAACAATACATTTTATTTCTCCTTAAATTTAGTCTAGATTTTGAACAGTGTTTTATAACTCAAACGGTGAGTGATTTCTAATATTACCACGTAGAAAAGTGTTTTTTAATAATAATCCAGTACATTTAAACGTGTTGTATCGAGGAGTGGTGTGAATTCTAGCAATTATTTATATAATTCGAAGTCCGAAACGCGTCTGTGGATACCTGGTGCCGGAATACTGAACACAAATTCAATTTTGATATTTGTTTTCTGGTTTCACAAACATAGTTCTGCTCGTTCGTGGACGAAACAGTGACCTGTATATGCACTTTGTGCATTCGTGTCACTGACGATGCCACTATGAAGCATTAGATGGCGTTAGCTATCGAAATCATTATTAGATTTATATAATTTCTTTAAAATAATAAATTCTAGCATTATTTAATAATTTAATTAATTTAGTTTTTAATAATAACGTAGTGTATTTAAACGTGTTGTTATATTACATGGTGTGATTTCTAGCATGATTTAATAATTTATTGACAAAACAATTTAGCTAAGTTTGTCAATGCAAGTACATACGTGGTGTTTGTTTTAGTAACATTTAAAAATATATTTAATTTCTCCTTAAATTTAGCCTAGATATTGATCAGTGTTTTATAATTTAAATTGTTAGTGATTTATAATATATAAAAAAGTGTTTTAATATAAATTTAGTTTATTTAAACGTGTTAAATATAGAGTAAAATCCCTGGAAATAGGAAATGTGTAATCAGAGGTTGTGAAGATAAAAGATCATCGAGGCACTTATTTCCTAAACCCAATAGATAGGTCAAGATTTCTTCAATGGGTTGCAGCGTGTGATAATAAAACATTAGATGATTTATCACCAGAATTAATTCATAAACAGAAGATGGTGTGCCATCTTCATTTTGCTAAAGAGCATCAGTCAACGAACAACTTTTTAACTTCTAACGCAGTACTCACATTATTTTTACCTACGAAACCAGATAAAAGTAATGAAGTAAATAATGACCTGAACAAAGCAGAAGAAATCAATGTAGATGACTAGGCCTCCTGGAGATACCACTTTAAAAAAAAACGACGTACTGTCACGTCAACTTTTATATATCGATGCGCCGAGGCTCGTTTCTGATTAAAAGTAAAATAAGAATCTAAATTATTAATTAACCATCAATAAAAGAACGTTCTACTTTGTTTGTACAACACAATTCATTTTTATGTGACTGCAGTTTCGGCAAATTTAGCTTGCCATTATGGCACATGAAGGGACTAAAACTACGTATAAAACAGGTATATATACAAAAATAGTTTTTAATAAATTAACATGTATAACGAAGTAAAAGCCTCCACAATAGAAAATTAATTAATCTTTATTTGAAAATATATTAATAGGTTGAAATAATCCCGATAATAGTATCATCCAATATTTATAATCAATACAGAATGAGCGAGAATATACAATTTCAATCAATTTATCCCGGCAAAACCGAAAAAACAAATCCGTTCCGCATGCAAAACAATTTATTTCCAACCTGCAATGCATTATTTCCATTTATTTACACAATCCTCCGTGCATTTGCACGTGCAGTAAATAATCCTTCACAACATTTACTTAAATCTGAAAAAAAGCAGAAATTGGAACAACACAATAAAGAATGTACAATTTACCGAAGCGATTTTCTCCCATTTATTTCCCCTGCACCGATGGGATAAAGACAGTTTTAAAATTCGCATCGCGGAAACGAACTAATTTCGCTTGGGTTTTTGGCGATGGTCCAATGCAAACTTATCATGTAAATTGGCGGGATTTGTGTTTATGTTGTGTTTGTGTAATCGGTTTAGTAATGTTGTACATGAATTATTTAAAAAAAAAAACATTTGCTTTGTGTATTAGATTTTTGTTGTGCAAATGAAAATATCTGGAAATAATAAAAATACAATTCTTTACACTAATACAAATATTTCTTTGTGAAATTCTACAACTAATTACGCAAGTGAAATATTTCAAAAAAAAAACACTTGTTTTGTGAATTAGATTTTTGTTGTGCGAATGAAAATATCTGGAAATATAAAAAATGCGATTCTTGACACTGCCCCAAATATTTCTTTTTAAAATTGTACAAGTAAGTACGCAAGTGTAAATGTCACACATGGATATTTGAATGAGTTTTTCTATCTGTATAAAAAAAGGGATATCACTTACTGACAACATACATGTAGCTCGCTTCCATTCGTGTGTAAAAATTGGGAGCATCCGATGATACTTCGCATTTATAACGGCCCGTGTGTTCCGGCCTGAGACTCCTGAGCACAATGGCCCTTTGATTCGACTTCGCCAACTGAAAAATACAATATCGAAACATCATAACACCGTTTTTTTACTTCCACCCAAGATTTTCCATATTTATGTTACAATAATTATATCTTTAAAAGCTGAAAACTACGAAAGATATTAAAAAATCTTAAGAAATTCTCAAAAAATTGAAAATCCCATTTTAACTTTTATAAATCGAGACACGCTTGATGATTAAACTTGAATTAAACAATTACGAGACGAGTACGACACGAGCACGAGACGTGCACGACATGAACACGATACGAGGACGACGCGAGCACGAGACGTTCATGACACGAGTGTGTCGTCTCGTGTCGTGCTCGTCTCGTGCTCATCTCATGTCGTGCACGTCTCGTGCTCGTGTCATACTCGTCTCGTAATTGTCTAAAAGAAGTGAAGTGAAGACTATAAGATATCACGAGTATCATGTTCTACATTCGAGCAATGTATAAAATGTTTCCGTGTTCCAATTCGACGCTTTAAACGAGGCTCGTCCACTCCCAGACTAAGCATGGAGTAAAATTTTGAGTTTAGAAAAGCCCCGCGTAGAAAATATGTCGAGGGTCGCGCAGCGACCCGAGACAAATTTTCACGGGGCTTTTCTAAACTCGAAATTTTACTTCATATGCTACGCGTATAAAACACTGAAATATTCTTATATTTTTATTTAAAAGGTGAATATTGATAATTTCGTAACCGTAAAAATCTGGTATAGAAAATTATCGATAATTGAAACATCGATACTTTTCACTACGATATTTTATCATATAGACACTAGTCTATACGATATAATCGATACCCAATATCAATATTTTTTGAGGATCAGAACATCGCTGCTTCTCATACCATGAAACTTCAGATTTGAATCGCACCCCTAAAAAAACAAATGAGTTTTATTTTTACTGATTAAATAAGGGTATAAAAAACTTAATCAATTGTATAATATTATCTAACTACCAGATTTGTCTGAATTAAAAAAAAGCTGCACTAATAAATTCTGATTATCTCACGAAAATCCCGAAACGAGCTTTTTCTCCCTCGCATAATATCCGAACGAGTGAATTCTCGGTTTTCCCTCCCGACGTTAATTGTTTCGCATTAGTGCTCGCCGAGGCCGTTCGTTCACGGGACATTAAGCATTTATGGCGGTTTAATCTAAAGGACAAATCCTCGACTCACATCGACGTCGATGTCCTGGTAGGGAAACACTTGGGTACTCGGCAACTCCTTCGGGATGTATCTGTAGAACTCCCTGCCCCCTTTGTACCATTTGAGGGTGTACAGGGGATCGCCCTCCAAGTCGTACCGGCACTGGAGGGTGACGGTGTCGCCGATGGACGCCGCCTGCGGCACCACCACCGAAACGTCTTTCAGCGCTCTGCCACCTGAAAAAAGAATGAAGGAAAAAGCACCATCAGATATAGATTTATTTACGTGGGCGGGACCAATAAAGTCCCCGTTTCGGCTTACGACCGCTATATAATAAATTGGGGTATTAGATGGCTGTAAGCTTGTATTTTCTCTAAGAGCTTTAGTTTAATCATCGAGGGTGGAAAGGGAAACAGTAAATGTATTTACGTTTCATCTAACATTTACTCCGAATACAATACAATATATGTTAGATGCTTATCTATTACAATTTTAAACATATTGTAAGATTTAGCATTAATGTTACAATTAAGAATTATAGAAAGTATATCGGACACTTTTTTCTCATTAATCACTTGGTAAAACATTTTAAAATATAATGGTAAGTATCTTGATAATGGCATTAAGCCGAAACTAGTAGAAAATAAAATACATATAAGTGAAACAAAACCAAGTGAATTTAATTTACAAACCATTATATTATAGAAAGTAGTTGTTTCAATAAATATTTATTGTCTTAGTAGTCATATTTTTTAACCAGCGGTCACGTATAAGGGGGACAAGTCTGAATTCCTGGAAACGACTTGTGGTGTCCCACAGGGATCAACACTAGGGCCTCTTTTGTTCCTAATTTTTATAAATAATTTTCCTCTGTACATGAAAGATGGTAAAGTGGTTTTATTCGCTGATGATACTTCTATAATTAACTCATCTAATAAGAAATAACGTCACATCCGACCTGGGATCTCGAGATTACTGCAAAATGGCTTTTAATAATCTTCAAAATCTCACATATCCCTGTTTGTAAGATTTAGCATTAATGTTACAATTAAGAATTATAGAAAGTAGTTGTTTCAATAAATATTTATTGTCTTAGTAGTCATATTTTTTAACTAGCGGTCACGTATAAGGGGGACAAATCTGAATTCCTGGAAACGACTTGAGGTGTCCCACAGGGATCAACACTAGGGCCTCTTTTGTTCCTAATTTTTATAAATGATTTTCCTCTGTACATGAAAGTTGGTAACGTGGTTTTATTCGCTGATGATACTTCTATAATTAACTCATCTAATAAGAAATAACGTCACATTCGACCTGGGATCTCGAGATTACTGCAAAATGGCTTTTAATAATCTTCAAAATCTCACATTTCCCTATTTGTATATACTGCATTATTTGTTGTCTGTTAAGTCTAGCTACTACAACCATATATTGCAACCTCTAAACCATATGTATCAAACCAGAACGAAGGACAACCTGTATGTACCAAATTTAGCATTGCAAAGATCTAGAAATGGTGTAAATTACTATAGCCTAAAAATTTTCAATGTTCTACCAAATAGCTACAAAAATCTTGGCATGATATTATTCAAGGCTAAAATTAAAGCATTACTACCGGAAAAATCTTTTTATTATTGGGAGGATTTTCTGGACCACACATTCTGATATAGAACTCCAAATGTCTTTTAATGTGTACTTACTAAATGTATTTTTTTTAAATTTTATACTAAAGTATTATTGAGTAAACCCAATTAAGGTACACTTCCTCGACTTGAAGGGTCGGGAATCATTCACCATAACACGGGGCGTCAAAATGCAACCGCGAAAGGCTCTTTCTGCCATCTATTGTTGTTGTTGTTATTTGCTGGTGTACACTCATCGCTGCCTAGAACTCTTCGTATAATGCTACAGGTGCTCAGTATCACTGCTTTTTGCATGGGAATGTAAAGGTGTCTGTCAATTCCCATTTTATCCAGACTGATGAATAAATTCTTGGGCACTTCTCCTGTAGTTCCAATCACGATTGGGATGATGGTTACGATATCTAACCCCCACAGTTTTTTGACTTCATCAGCCAAAGGTAAGTATTTGGAGATCTTGTCACTGTAAGCCTTTTCTATGTTTGCAGCTAGTGGTATCGTATTATTATTATTAGTATTATTATTATATTACAGTAAGTAAGTAAGTTGTTAATTGCTAGTACCACAGGTTTACAAACGTCAAGGAAAATACACATATAAAAAATAGGTATTGTAAAAAATAATCGTTTTGTATCGTATTACTCCTATGTAAGCTTTTCTGTATAAGACTACTAAGCCAATAAAAATGTTTGCAGTTTATACGAACATTTATACAGGGTGTCCCATTTGAAAGTACCTGACTATGCGATCACAGAGGGAAGTATTTGTTTCAATGAGTGTTTGATTTAGGCTTTGTAAGAGAAATTTGTTGTAGATTGCGTAAAGAATCTCGGCACTTTTAATCACATTTTTAACATAAATTATTTTCAAACGAAAAGAGAAAATATATTTAATTTGATAAATCCATTAACAAATGACGATGAATCATTCCCCACTATTGACAACCCACACAATAGATTATAAAATCTTTTTCAGAGCCATTACTTATTTCCCCGGCACAATTTCATTTCATCCGATTTTCGTTGTGTTCCGCTATTATTATTATTTTTTTAGGTATTGGCGTCGCGTCGGGGGATTATGACGATACGCCTTCTCGGATCGCGTCCATTGTTGCGTTCGCGTGTCACCGCCGAGTGAAACTTTCAGCCAGGAAATTGATAGCGTTTTGATTTGTAGTTTTCAATTGTGAAGCGGCCGAACAATAAATGCGAGGAAATGAAAAACCGTTCACACCGATACACACATACACCCACTTCGCAGCCCTCTCTCTCTGTGTATAATAGAAATTAATCCGGATTAAAAGGAAAATGCAAATAGCAGCAATGCTGGGAAATTGTGATCATGTTTTTTTTATGAAAGGGAGTGTGCATTAAAAGGTTTTAATCGAAATTGTGTTTGATACATCAAATGGAAAAATCATTTAATCGACCTCACCAGAAGGCCCCTTTTTGAAACAGAAAGGATTGATAAATAGAGCACTAATAACCTTTCTTTGCACGTTTATTTGGATTACCAAATGTACATTTTAGACACAAACTGACCATTATTAATGAATTAGTATTAACCCATGCATACACGCAACATTATTAATTTTTGTTAATTAAATTACTTAATAAGTTAATTTGATTTAATATATTATTTGCCCTGACTTGAAAATGTATGAAGAAAAATGTTAATATTTTGTTATTTAAATATTTCGGTTATTACACATTTAAAAAAATGTGAGTGTATTTCTAACTTCACAATACTTCAGGGTTTTATGCGCGTGGCGCATGAAGTAAAATTTCGAGTTTAGAAAAGCCTGAAAATTTGGTTTGGTTGCTCCGCGCTTCGCGCTACGCAACCAAACCAAATTTTCAGGCTTTTCTAAACTCGAAATTTTACTTCATGCCCAGTCTGCTAGTGGAATCACCGTTTTAAACTTCATACTGCACGTTTTTATATAAAATCGACGAATGCCTTAAATTTTACAACATAAACATTATGTTTATTTTAAAGAAAAAATACAGTATGTGAAACAATTAGTCATTCATAGATATCATAAAAATATGTGTAGAATTTTATATAAAATCAACTTTTAGAGTTATCTCCACAATTGATCGGCCGTTAATGATAATGGTCACTTTGTGTCCCAAATGTATGTACAGTTGGTAATTCAAATAAAAGAGTAAAGAAAGGTTATTAGTGCATAATATATAAAATCACGAAAATGTTATTCGTGAAAATGCAAACAATGTCTTAATTAATAAGACAACTTAAGACGATAAATATCCATTAAAACAACTACTTCCCGTGCAAATACACCTACGGATATTGAATAATTATACAATGAAACTGTATTGTTTTGAGTTTACGTGAAGTGATTAATCACAAATAGAAAGACTGTTATTCCTTACTTCACTTTTTATTTTTATGTTAGATGTACATTTCGAGACACAAGGTGCTCATTATCAATAACAAACAGTTTGTTATTGATAATGAGCACCTTGTGTCTCGAAATGTACATCTAACATAAAAATAAAAAGTGAAGTAAGGAATAACAGTCTTTCTATTTGTGATACAATGAAACATTTAAAATCTTATTTAATCTATAGACGCGTTTCGAGATTTATCTCTCTTCAGTATAGCTTTGCTTATGAAGTTTTAAAAAATAATATTAATAATAATAATCTTTATTCACATGTTCTCAATACAATTTAAAACATACAATTATCAAGAAGATATACATTAAGAAACAAGTGAATCAATAGGTGGGATTCAGTTAGGCATACGCCCACTGCTCTTCCATCCAAACCTAACAAATATGAGTAACATAATATATAGGTGTATACAACATACACTATATTTCGAAATAACAAAAATAAAATAAAACTAAAGTACAGCTAGGCATATGAGTTACAAAACTTATATAAAAAAACATTGACATAGATCGCATCGATTTATTACCAGACCATCTGTTAAAATGGCCTTTTTAAATTTTGTTTGAATTTGTGTAGAGAGAGATTCTTAAATTCTTGGGGTACATCATTAGAAAGACGATATATATTGTGAGAAAAGGATTGTTCAAATAGTGCGGGCCGATGTTTTGGAGGTGATAACCTACCCTTGAAACGGGTGTTGATGTTGTGTACGTCTTCCCGAAAAGAAATGTTGTTGTATAAGTATGGCGGGTATTTAGTTGTTATAATTTTATGATATAAACATGCTCCCTGTATTCTTCGACGCTCTTGCATAAACAACCAACCAGAGTCTTTAATTTTATGGGATGTTCTGTCAAATTTACGTAATCCGTGAATATATCTCAGACAAGTATGTTGTACTTTCTGTATGAGTTTTTTTGTTACACTGTCTATAGCAGCATGCCACAGGGTAGAACAATATGTAAACTTTGACAGTACTAGCGTATCACATAGCAAGATTTTTGGTTTAATTGATAGACTATGTCTGTGAGGGTATAGTGTTTTAAGATTTAAGTATGCAACTGCTAAAGATTTATGTATGTATGTTCTGTACCTATACGAGTTGTCCAATATAACCCCTAAGTTTTTACCATTATTACTAAGTGGTATATTTATGCCCTATAATTTAAATATTATATTCAAAGAGCACAGTTATCACATAAAAAACCAGAATCCAGAAAAATCTGCGATTGCACATCATAACTTTACAACAGGTCATAAATTCAGCATCAACAATATGAAACTCCTAAAAGAGTCCAATAAGTATTAATTAAACATGTTGGAAGCCATAGAAATGCGTAAAAATAAAAATAATTTATTGAACTTCGATTTTAGTCCCTTAAATAACCCGCTTCTAAATTTGTTACACACAACACTTTTTCCAAGTAAGTTTGTTTTAATTTAATTCCTAATTTTTTAAACGTCATAAGCAAAGCTATACTGAAGAGAGATAAATCTCGAAACGCGTCTATAGATGGCCCTAAGACATTAGTTTTAATCCAAGTCACTTCACTTCTAATTTGTTGCTATCTCTCCTTCCATTTTAAATTGTATTGTTAGTTGGTTTGAAGAGAATTTGACCTAAACGTTACATATACTTTAATAGAGCGTTGTAACAAATCAAATTAAATAATAATTTAAATATTTCATTGTATAATTCAATATCCGGAGGTGTATTTGCACGGGAAGTAGTTGTTTCAATGGATATTTATCGTCTTAAATTGTCTTATTACTTAAGACACTGTTTGCATTTTCACGAATAGTTTTTTCGTAATTTTATATATTATTGTTACCTCCATAAACAACACGCAATAAAATTTGCTAACCCACCCAAAGGTCTTCCCTTAATCTGGAGTTTTTCCCTTTAATCCACTGTAGGTATAAAGAAACCGCGCAACAGTTGTGAGAATTAGTTGTTATTGAAAATAAGTTCATAGCACTTGAAATATAAATCTAACCATTAGAAAATAAAGTGTGAAGAAAGGATACAACAGTGTTAATTATTTATGATTATACTCTTCACGAAACTCAAAAACAAATATCAAGTAGTAAGAGTTGGGATTTTATTTGATTTATATTTAGATTTAGTTTTTTGGAGAACTCGCAGATTTAATCTATATCGGAATTTATGTAAGCATTAGCCGTATCCAACAGTATAGGTGGAAATGAGTAAAATATTTGGGTATCATCTGCATACATATGCCCTTTACAGTTATCCAATGTATTTAAAATTAAGGGGGTGTAGAGAGAAAATAAAAGAGGACCGAGGACTGACCCTTGAGGGATCCCTTGATGAATATTAAGTAGTTCTGAGGTAGTAGATTCAATTTACGAGTACATTTAAAATAAACTTACTTGGAAAAAGTTTTATATAGACTAACTGGATATATACAAACTGTGACATAACTCACCTAATTAATTTAACAGAAAGAATTTTTACATTCTTTCATTACCTTCATTTAAACTATTATTAGGTCAGCATACCACAAACTTATTAATGAGTATTTATTTAAAGCTGCAATAAATTCCAGTTATTTAATAATTTGTAGTCGTGTGTCATATGTGTTAATTAATGCCGGTTATGAAGTTAAGTTGAATCCCATGGCGTGCAGAGTGCATGAGTCTAATAATTAGAGTAATAATTCCATTCGGGATCTGGATGGAGTTTTCTTTGTGACAAGTAAATTAGAGCGTGCGGCTGTGGGCTGGGGGGATCAATTAGCCCAGTGCAGCGAACGGAGGCGATAAATACGCCAATTTGCGGTAATTGCAGAAGAAATTAAGTAATAACGTGTTATGGAACTATATTAGTCGTCGGCAATAAAGGGGAACCCGGGCTTTTAATGGCACTCGGTTAAGTCTATTCCCCCAACGCCTAAACAGGCATTACCATTGTAATACTCCTCTAGCGCAACGCCGAAAACCACATAAAGGTGATGTAATCTTAATTAAACCCACTGCAATATATCATTTTTTAAGTTTATTAAGTGCAAGTTCATTCACTTCTTTTTTATAGTTTTACAATTGAAGATTTTTCTTTGATATATGTTTATTGAAACGCTGTACATTTTCAGGCATTCGTCGATTTTATATAAAAACGTGCAACATGAAGTTTCGAACGAGTCTTTCCACTCCCAGACTAAGCATGAAGTAAAATTTCGAGTTTAGAAAAGCCTGAAAATTTGGTTTGGTCGCGTAGCGCGAAGCGCGGAGCGGCCAAACCAAATTTTCAGGCTTTTCTAAACTCGAAATTTTACTTCATGCGCCACTGGTATAAAACACTGAAATATTGTGAAGCTATAAATTCAATGACATTTATTTTTTTAAATGAATAATTATCGAAATAATCAAAAAAATGTTTCTTTATACATTTTCAAATCAATTAACAAGAAATTAATAATGTTGCGTGTATGCATTAAAGGCGCTTAATGGGTTAAATAAAATGAGAAATATTATTTTGGAAATTTATGTAAAAAGTCATTACCGTAAAATAAATTATTAATAATAAAAAAATACGCTTGAAATTTATGTTAATTGCTTGTATCTAGTATAAAAATTGTGTTAATTTTATATATTTCAACCACTCCTATAAATATCCACACGAATAATCCAATTTCTGCCTTTTCTAGTAATCTTTCAACGTTATTAAGTTATTTCAGTCTAAGTTGATGTAACTTCAACCAATAAAATTTACGTCGGGTGTATTTTTAAACTGATGCATCGTCGCCTCTCGTGATACGGTGAGCCCATCAAAGTATTCCAGCAACGTAGCAAGTTACGATTAGTTCCAGCTATAAAGTTCTGAACGAAAATATGTAGTTTGCGAAAGTTTTCTCCTTTTTTTTGCGAGCGCGCATCGCACACTTTTTTATTGCCGTCTCGGGTTTCGGCCGCTCTCCGAGTTTTTAATGCCATCATTCCGACCCCTAGATAAGGACCAATAAAAAGATAGTTAATTGCACGGAAACTCCTTTAACACTAAAATAAAACGATGTTAATTATATAATCGTGTAATGAAAAATATTGCAAATAATACGAAAATAAACTATGTTAGCAAAAGGTGCTAACAAATTATTTTAATTTAAATTATACATACTTGTATTTAAATGCAGGTTAGGTTAGGCAGTTAGGCCCAAAGGGCCCCTTGTATAAAGGTGCAAAGGAATCAGATTTCCCTCCCCCCATAAATGCACGTATCGATTGATCTCTATTATCTCTATCTCTATTGTAATAAAAAATATTGCAAATAATACGAAAATTAACTATGTTAGCAGAAGGTGCTAACAAATTATGTTAATTTAAATTATACATACTTGTATTTAAATGCAGGTTAGGTTAGACAGTTAGGCCCAAAGGGCCCCTTGTGTAAAGGTGCAAAGGAATCAGATCTCCCCTCCCCCCATAAATGCACGTATCGATTGATCTCTATTATCGATTATTGAGATTCGAATAGTGGCCTCGATGCTCTGCTATGTTTTTACCCTTAGATGTTCTACTTATAAGGAAATAACAATTCCTTAATTTATTATCGAGAAATCATCATTCGAGTTATATTGACCTCCTACCTCGCTGCTAGCCTCGACGCTCTGCTATGTTTTTAGCCTTAGATGTTCTACTCATAAGGAAATAGATTAGATTAGATTAGAGATTCGTAGGGGTGGCCTCATTGGCCTGTACCACCGCGAACTTTTCAGATCTATTGTGGATTCCTATTATCCTTCGCCTAGCGCCTGGATTCCTATTATCCTTCGCCCCTTTGATTAGCCCTATTAACCCTGACAGTGAGCCTTGGATGTAGCTCTCTGGGCTTGGTTTAGTGTTGCCCAGCTTTATTATGTGGAGAGGATAATAACAATTCCTTAATTATTTATGGAGAGATCATCATTCGAGTTATATCGACCTCGTACCTCGCTACTAGCCTCGATGCTCCGCTATGTTTTTACCCTTAGATATTCTCCTCATAAGGCAATAACAACTCCTTGAATTTCGCACGAAAACCCCAAATTTAATTTCACTCTCACCCTCCGATTTCCCTCACATGTAATTACCCTACACGGCCTCGTTGCGAACTCATGCGTAAAAGTTAATCTCCTCAGAGCCCGCAATATCTCCAGACATAAGGAAATCGAGAATCCAACCCTTATGTTTTCTACTGTTATTGTTTCCGACGAAACTGCCGATTGCCTCTTTGATTACTCCATGCAGTCTTGAATCAACAAACATCGCAAACGCGAATTCGATTAGTAATAATTATTGCGAGTAACTAAGCGTGCGTAATCGTAATGCACGGTTTTGAAATTCCGCAGCGTTTGTCACTCCGGCTCCGTGCGCCGGGAATTAAATTTAATTAACATTTGTACGTAACTCGGAAATTTAATCTTGATACACGCCGAGGTGCTGGAGGTTTTGCTTTTAGACGTTAGCGGGTGGAAATGTCGCGAACAAGAAATGCAAGAAACTGTAGTTGGCTTCTCATCAGCCGCGGCCCTTTTGAGTCACGAGATGCGAGTTTTAGGTAAGTGTTAATTAATGTTTTGTCGTGCGGGGAGCGTTTGAGGCGAGTGTACATTTTCCTGTTATGTCTAATGTACTTTTGCGAGTTTCACTTGAAATAAAATAAAATATTCAACATAACTGTTATTGTTTAAGGTAGATTTTTGATAAACAACCTATTTTTATTTATTGCTGGATCGCATAGAAAATGAGTATGCTGCGTCGAGTATGCTGAGTCGAGAATGCTGAGTCGAGTATGCTGCGAGTATGCTGCGTCAATCGCTGCTCGCATAGAAAATAAGTATGCTGCGTCGAGTATGCTGAGTCGAGTATGCTGAGTCGAGTATGCTGAGTCGAGTATGCTGAGTCGAGTATGCTGAGTCGAGTATGCTGCGTATGCTGCGAGTATGCTGCAAGTATGCTGCAAGTATGCTGCAAGTATGCTGCGTCAATCGCTTCTGGCATAGAAAAGAAGTATGCTGCGTCGAGTATGCTGAGTCGAGTATGCTGAGTCGAGTATGCTGAGTCGTGTATGCTGCGTATGCTGCGAGTATGCTGTGTCAATCGCTGCTGGCATAGAAAATAAGTATGCTGCGTCGAGTATGCTGAGTCGAGTATGCTGAGTCGAGTATGCTGCGTATGCTGTGAGTATGCTGCAAGTATGCTGCGAGTATGCTGCGTCAATTGCTTCCGGCATAGAAAATAAGTATGCTGCGTCGAGTATGCTGAGTCGAGTATGCTGAGTCGAGTATGCTGAGTCGTGTATGCTGCGTATGCTGCGAGTATCCTGCGAGTATGCTGCATCAATCGCTGCTGGCATAGAAAATGAGTATGCTGCCTCGAGTATGTTGCGTATGCTGCGAGTATGCTGCGTTAATCGCTGCTGGCATAGAAAATAAGTATGCTGCGTCGAGTATGCTGAGTCGAGTATGCTGAGTCGGGTATGCTGAGTCGAGTATGCTGAGTCGTGTATGCTGCGTATGCTGCGAGTATGCTGCATCAATCGCTGCTGGCATAGAAAATGAGTATGCTGCCTCGAGTATGTTGCGTAAGCTGCAAGTATGCTGCGTCAATCGCTGCGGGCATAGAAAATGAGTATGCCGCGTTAATCGCTGCGGGCAAAAAAAATTAGTATGCTGCGTCGAGTATGCTGTATATGCTGCGAGTATGCTGCGACAATCGCTGCGGGCATAGAAAATTAGTATGTTGCGTCTAGTATGCTGCGTATGCTGCGAGTATGCTTCGTCAATCGCTGCAGGCATAGAAAATAAGTATGCTGCGTTGGTATTGTGCGTCGAGTATGCTGCGTCAAGTATGCTGCATCGAGTATGCTGCGTATGCTGCGAGTATGCTGCCTCAATTACATCTAGCCTAATTAAGATAATAATAACCTATATATTAAAGTGTTGTTGTATGCTGCGTATGCTGCGAGTATGCTGCGACAATCGCTGCGAGTATAGAAAATGAGTATGCTGCGTTAATCGCTGCGGGCATAGAAAATGAGTATGCTGCGTATGCTGCAAGTATGCTACGTCAATCGCTGCGGGCATAGAAAATTAGTATGCTGCGTCTATTATGCTGCGTCGAGTATGCTGCGTATGCTGCGAGTATGCTCCGTCAATCGCTGCAGGCATAGAAAATAAGTATGCTGCGTCGGTATGCTGCGTCGAGTATGCTGCGTCAAGTATGCTGCATCGAGTATGCTGCTTCAAGTATGCTGCATCGAGTATGCTGCGTATTCTGCGAGTATGCTGCCTTAATCGCTGCGGGCATCGATGCTCCAGTATGTTGTGACCCTCATTCAAACCAAAAATGACGTCTAGCCCAATTAAGATAAAAATAACCTATATATTAAAGTGTTGTTGTATAAATGTTGTATATTGCGTGCTTATGTATAAAATATAGTGTCACTTTGAAAGATAAGGGTTTTCAAAAGATCGCATCAAAGGGTCACTTTGTAAACCCCGGCAATTAATCCAAACGCATACGTAACTATCTTTATTATATCTACACGGTTTACTGAATAAAGGGTTATATACGTTCCTTGCAGAATGTGTAAAGAGAGAGCTTTTGATGTGAGCGAGACGCGAAAAGCGCTCAAAGCCCGGGCCCGGCCGGCCAATAGCTAATCTCGTGAATCGTCCACTGAATCCAAACTATCAAGTTTAATCCCTCAGAATGTACACAGAGCTTTCAGGCTAAATACGGAGGGGGGGCAACTTAAATAGCCCGTGCATATAAACCCCTCCCTGCACGCCCGCTCGTGTAATCTTTGATGGGAAACTTCTTATTCCCGCACGCATCGCGGATTCCCAAAAGCCTGAAACCCAAAACGGATCGCTTAGTTGATTTTACAAGGGTGGGAGGGATGGAGAGAGAGAGAGGGGAATTTGAATTTTCGTGTTATTCGGGTAAATATGGAATTTTCTTGGGGAATAATCCGCGGTCGGATCCTGGCTTTTTTGCGGGTGTAATATACAGAGGATATTATTAGGGAGAAAAGTCCTAAATTGCGAGAAGAACAAGGAAAAGGGGAATAAAGGGCCCCGTTTGAAATTCCTAGCTGGATTTTAAGGATTTCTGCGGTCAGTTCAGGAATATTTGCAGTTTATTATCTTTTTTTACCCCTGTTGTTGGTTGTGTGATGTTCCACCCATCGGAAATATTAAGTAGTGAATTCGTTTTTATTCTATGTGGTGATAGAATAAAAATGAATTCACTACTTAATATTCTATCTGCTAACAGTGGAGGCTTCTACTTTGTTATACATCATAATTCACAAATGAAACACGATTTTAATTTTGTTTGTATAATTGAGACTTTATTAAGTGACTATAGTTTCGACAACTTTAACTTGTCATTTTCAAACTTAAAGGGGGGCTTTGAGTTTGAAAATGACAAGTTAAAGTTGTTGAAACTATAGTCACTTAATAAATTCCCAGTTATACAAACAAAGTTAAAATCGTGTTATATTCTATCTAGTTATACTTTATACTTTATATCAGGAAAGTGTAGTGTAATAATTACGAGCACACATTATCCTCACGTCAAGGTTTTTATAATAATAATAAAAAAATCCACCACATAAAAAGACAGCAGGTCGTTTAATAGCCACCATCCCCTCAACGTTGGTGTTAATTACGATCATGGCCGCTTGTTGCGCGTCCCTTCGCCGGGAGGAAAAATAATTTCATATAAAAAAAGTGCGGGGGCGTCGCACGAGACCTAATTCAATTTAGGAGGAGACAAGATTAAGGTGAAGTGTACTCGACGGTCCCCGGGGATTTTTCCGTAAATTGGACGTTTCAATGTCGCTATTATGAACGACACAAAACTGCGATACCAATATTAAGACAGGCCGTTTCCCCTTTCTTACACCCACAACGAGCGAGTGCTTTATTTAAAAAAAAAAAGATTGTCTCACTCGGGGAAATTGTTTACTGCAGGCAGATTTATTAATCATTCGAAACACAATTGTTTTTAGATTGGATTTATAAAATATCTGGGAGGTGTTATTTACATCATTCGCGAAAATTGGTTTTTGATTAATTTCCTATGAAATCGGATTTGGTTGAAGAAAAAAATACATTTTCGATTAATTTAAAGCTCAAGTTGAAAAGAATCTAAGAATATAATATAGCATTTTAAAGTATCACCTGGAATATCTTGAAAATTATGCACAGAATCTTTAATTTTTATTTAACGGAAGGCCAATATATAAATATAAACATACAGAACACAAACATATACATAAGTAATTTAGTACTAACTGTATGTTTTTGAGTTTACGTGAAGTGATTATTACACTTATAAAGACTGTTATTCCTTACTTTACTTTTTATTTTTATGGTTAGATGTACATTTCGAGACACAATCATAACAAACTATTGAGGGTTGCGCAGCGACCCGAGACTTTTCTGGGCTTTTCTAAACTCGAAATTTTACTTCATGCGCCACGCGTATAAAACGCAGATTTCAAGTGAACTTGAAACACACATAAATTTCATAATATTTTATTGTTTTATACGCGTGGCGCATGAAGTAAAATTTCGAGTTTAGAAAAGCCCAGAAAATTTGTCTCGGGTCGCTGCGCGACCCTCGACAAATTTTCACGGGGCTTTTCTAAACTCGAAATTTTACTTCATGCTTAGTCTGGGAGTTTAAAACACTCGTTTAAAGCTTCAAATTTAATTAAAAAAAAATTAATATCTAAAGATTTAAAGAAAATAGGCTGAATTTGGTAAACTTATACGACCTGAGACACATTTTCTGGGCTTTTCTAAATTTAAAATTTTACTTCACGCGCCACCTTATAAAACACTAACATATTGCGAAATTAATGATATTCGAACTTCACTTGAAATCTGTGTTTAATACGCGTGGCGTTTGAAGTAAAATTTCGAGTTTTGAAAAACCCAGAAAATTTTCACGGGGCTTTTCTAAACTCGAAATTTTACTTCATGCTTAGTCTGGGAGTGGAAAACACTCGTTCGAATCTTCAAATTGAACTCTTTTTAAAAAACAACGAATATCTAAGGATTTAAAGAAAATACGTATTCAAAATTCAGCTTATATTCTTTAGATCCTTAGATATTCCTTGTTTTTTTAGAAGAGTTCAATTTGAAGCTTTGAACGAGTGTTTTCCACTCTCAGACTAAGCATGAAGTAAAATTTCGAGTTTAAAAAAGCCCCGTGAAAATTTGTCGAGGGTCGCGCAGCGACCCGAGACAAATTTTCTGGGCTTTTCTAAACTCGAAATTTTACTTCATGCGCCACCCGTGTTTAACACTGAAAGCACTGAAATATTGTGAATGAGTAAACTTCGCTTGATTCAGTGGTTTATACGCGTGGCGCATGAAGTAAAATTTCGAGTTTAGAAAAGCCCAGAAAATTTGTCTCGGGTCGCTGCGCGACCCTCGACAAATTTTCACGGGGCTTTTCTAAACTCGAAATTTTACTTCATGCTTAGTCTGGGAGTGGAAAACACTCGTTAGAAGCTTCAAATTATACTCTTCTTTAAAAAAACAATGAATATCTAAGGATTTAAAGAAAATACGTTTTCCAAATTCAGCTTATTTCTTTTAAATCCTTAGTTATTCGTTGTGTTTTTAAATGAGTTCATTTGAAGCTTTAAACGAGTGTTTTCCACTCCCAGACTAAGCATGAAGTAAAATTTCGAGTTTAGAAAAGCCCCGTGAAAATTTGTCGAGGGTCGCGCAGCGACCCGAGACAAATTTTCTGGGCTTTTCTAAACTCGAAATTTTACTTCATGCGCCACGCGTATTTAACACTGAAAGCACTGAAATATTGTGAATGAGTAAACTTCGCTTGATTCAGTGGTATATACGCGTGGTGCATGAAGTAAAATTTCGAGTTTAGAAAAGCCCAGAAAATTTGTCTCGGGTCGCTGCGCGACCCTCGACAAATTTTCACGGGGCTCTTCTAAACTCGAAATTTTACTTCATGCTTAGTCTGGGAGTGGAAAACACTCGTTAGAAGCTTCAAATTAAACTCTTTTTTAAAAAGCAACGAATATCTAAGGATTTAAAGAAAATACGTTTTCCAAATACAGCTTATTTTTTTTAAATCCTTAGATATTCGTTGTGTTTTTAAATGAGTTCAATTTGAAGATTTAAACGAGTGTTTTCCACTCCCAGACTAAGCATAAAGTAAAATTTCGAGTTTAGAAAAGCCCCGTGAAAATTTGTCGAGGGTCGCGCAGCGACCCGAGACACATTTTCTGGGCTTTTCTAAACTCGAAATTTTACTTCATGCGCCACGCGTATAAAACACAAAAATTTTGTAAAATGTATGTATATTTGAGCCTCACTTGAAATCAGAGTTTTATACGCGTGGCGCATGAAGTAAAATTTCGAGTTTAGAAAAGCCCAGAAAATTTGTCTCGGGTCGCTGCGCGACCCTCGACAAATTTTCACGGGGCTTTTCTAAACTCGAAATTTTACTTCATGCTTAGTCTGGGAGTGGAAAACACTCGTTTAAAGCTTTCGTTGTGATACTTTGCCGCAATGTTTTTTAAACGTTATAAAACAATGTTAAACGTTAGTATCATTTTTAATATTTAGGTAATACATGTAAATCAATATTGCACTCAAAAAGTTTATACAATGTTTGTAACGTTGCTAAAACTTTGTTGTAATACTGTTAATACAATATTTTATTTTAGTATTATGTATAATATTCGTGCAATGTTTAAAATCTTTCCGTGATCAGTGGGACAATATCAGTCTCAAACAATAATTTGAATCGTCGCTCGTTCCGCTGGTAGCGAACGACGACTCAAATTATTACCGGTCTTGTACTAACCGTTCGAGATGCTGATGTCGTTTTTTTGCACGATCGGAGAAGACGGACAACATTTCTTCGCAATTTTAATAGATATGTCATTGACGTTTTGCCAAATTTGATTACTGAAATTTGACTCCTTACAATTCCAATTGAGTTGTTTTTATCAGTTGCCATAAATAGTAAGTTCAATTTACTTTTCACTAAACGGTAAGAAATTTTTGAGTTTGTAATTCATAACAACTTGGTAAACACAATCTACATTCATAAATGGGGACAACATTTCTTTGCAATTTTAATGAATATGTCATTGACGTTTTGCCAAATTTGATTACTGAAATTTGACTCCTTACAATTCCAATTGAGTTGTTTTTATAAGTTGCCATAAAAAGTAAGTTAAATTTACTCTTCACTAAACGGTAAGAATATCTTGAGTTTGTAATTCATAACAACTTGGTAAACACAATCTACATTTATAGATGGTATATTTTATCAAAAATCAACTGATATTGTTTTCTTAAATTTCAGACTATTAATGCATTTGCGTAAAAATAATTCCGATTAATTTATAACCGTAAAAATGGAAAATAAGCAGGAAACTGTTTACACTCTTTAAAAACGATCAATTATGAAGTTAAAAGCGAGGGTGGCCATCGATGAATGGGACCGTAATGGAAAGTTTCGGTCGGATGTTGCTGTGATTTATCGGGTCATCTGTATTCATTAATTACTCACCCGCACAGAATTCACAATTTTTTTCATCATTTCCCACCCCGGCTAATGCTCACGTGAAATACATAAAATTCAATTTACCACCCGAAACTGTTCCCTAACCATTATTCCCAATTAAGCTCAACCGTCTTAACTGAAGAATATTTTATTTACTGCCAGTGCTTAAGGGATGAGTCATTGTACAGTTCACTGCTTAAATTTTGTAACTGCTTATAAATTGAGTAATACAATTATAATAATAATTGTAATAATAATAAGTATTTATTGCCCCAACAGGAAATTTCCCAATTACAAAACAATGATAATACAATAAACAATGTATGTATGTACATAAATAAATTTAAATCTAAACAATATGAAGACGCTCGTGAGTGTGACAGCTATTTGACAGATTGTTCATCAACGATTTAACAGAGTCGTGCAGAATATCAAAACAGGGTGGTAATTTATTACACAATTATGAGAATTTAAAGATATGGTTAATATAATGAACTATCTTGATACATTTACAAATACACGGATTTTTTTTTTAGGTACACATATCCCAATTCAATAATGTAAATGTTCAGATATTCATTGATTTTTTAGAAGCTTAAAATAATGTTTTGCACTCCCAGGTTAAGAATGAAGTAAAATTTAGAGTTTGGAAAAGTGTGAAAATTTGGTTTAGTCTGCTTCGCGGAGCGATCAAACCATATTTTCAGGCTCTTATAAACTCTAAATTTTGCTTCGTGCTTAATCTATGAATGGAAGACTGTCAACGTGAAGGAAGGTACCTCACGCTGATTGCCAACTAGCTCAGATTTTCAATGAATTTAATGGAGAGCAAGAGCAACTAACTAAAACACACAGACAGTTTTAACAGATTTATTTTTACGAATAAACAATAAGGAATCAAAAAAACCACAGCGAAACACATAGAGCACGGGAGGGAGGGGGGGCGGTTGGGCTTATAAGGGGTGGGCGGCGGAGTCGAGGTGGTGGCGGCAGCAAGGTGGCAGCGTGCAGATGGCGATTACGTTGCGGCGACGAATACTGCGGTGGCAGTATTAGGGGGCAGCGTCGATGCACTGGCACCGACGGCGGCTGCTCTGGCAGCGAGAGGACAGGCAGTTGCACTGGCAACAGCAACAGGACCTCAAGCTAGTGCACTGACACCAACAAAAAAAAAACTAACGTCTCAAACACTGACGACTGCACTGCACTTGTTGACAAGTTGGATCTTGGACTTCAACTCCTTACGATTTCCCGCCCGCAGGTACTTATACCACAAAAATGATGGTGGGCTTGGGGTTGTTTATCGTGGCGACGTGACCAGCCGGCTGAGATTCGCCTAATGACATAATCCAACGTAATGACATTCGACGAATCTCGAGCAAATAAAATCCGTTTTCCGAAAAGGACAATGAGAAGAATTATGCAAATCTTCTTTTCGAAAAGCGGACAACAACTGGTCACAAATCCTACCTCTGGGTGGGCCCGAGCACTGCCTAAACGACGGAAAATTAGTTAATTGCCGGGTCGAACTCATTTTTAACAAAGGAAGAATTGAAAGGGGATTTATAATTCTTTTTACCGGAGATTAGAAATAATTCCTGGTAACAAGACTGATAATTTGGTTTAGAGCGTCAACATTGAGCGATGCCGAATTCGCAGAAATCTCTTCTCTGATTTAGTAAGATGGCCACGGAGGTCGGAATCAGTACAAAACATATCCGAAACATCGTAAAAACTAAGCTAAAACTGCAAAGGTACAAAATTGCCCACATTTACTATCTCAAAGACGTAATAAAAATAAGGCAGCTGGAGAAATATCGGCGATTGATTCGCCTAGTTGGCGTTGGTCGCTTGGATAAATCTAAATAGGACTTAGAGATAAGAAGATTGTCACCATTGAGTCGTCCTACAACCGTCATGATTTTTGTCAGCTGGTTAAGAAACGCCAGCAGAAGCCTGTCGATGCGAAAACCATCGACAGAAGCCATTTCTCGGCTTCTGTGATGGTTTGTGCTGCCACGGGAATAGGCCACTGGTCTTCATCGAAAGAAACGTCAAACGTCGGTCGGAATCAGTACAAAACATATCCGAAACATCGTAAAAACTAAGCTAAAACTGCAAAGGTACAAAATTGCCCACATTTACTTTTTCAAAGACGTAATAAAAATAAGGCAGCTGGAGAAATATCGGCGATTGATTCGCCTAGTTGGCGTTGGTCGCTTGGATAAATCTAAATAGGACTTAGAGATAAGAAGATTGTCACCATTGAGTCGTCCTACAACCGTCATAATTTATGTCAGCTGGTTAAGAAACGCCAGTAGAAGCCTGTCGATAGGAAAACCATCGACAGAAGCCATTTCTCGGCTTCTGGGATGGTTTGTGCTGCCACGGGAATAGGCCACTGGTCTTCATCGAAAGAAACGTCAAACGTCGGTCGGAATCAGTACAAAACATATCCGAAACATCGTAAAAACTAAGCTAAAACTGCAAAGGTACAAAATTGCCCACGTTTGCTTTCTCAAAGACGTAATAAAAATAAGGCAGCTGGAGAAATATCGGCGATTGATTCGCCTAGTTGGCGTTGGTCGCTTGGATAAAGTCCTATTTAGAGATAAGAAGATTGTCACCATTGAGTCGTCCTACAACCGTCATGATTTATGTCAGCTGGTTAAGAAACGCCAGCAGAAGCCTGTCGATGCGAAAACCATCGACAGAAGCCATTTCTCGGCTTCTGTGATGGTTTGTGCTGCCACGGGAATAGGCCACTGGTCTTCATCGAAAGAAACATCAAACGTCGGTCGGAATCAGTACAAAACATATCCGAAACATCGTAAAAACCAAGCTAAAATTGCAAAGGTACAAAATTGCCCACGTTTACTTTCTCAAAGACGCAATAAAAATAAGGCAGCTGGAGAAATATCGGCGACTGATTCGCCTAGTTGGCGTTGTTCGCTTGGATAAAGTCCTATTTAGAGATAAGAAGATTGTCACCATTGAGTCGTCCTACAACCGTCATGATTTATGTCAGCTGGGTAAGAAACGCCAGCAGAAGCCTGTCGATGCGAAAACCATCGACAGAAGCCATTTCTGGGCTTCTGTGATGGTTTGTGCTGCCACGGGAATAGGCCACTGGTCTTCATCGAAAGAAACGTCAAGGTCAATGCTTCCAGCTATAAACAGCAAGTTCTTCGATGTCCACTTTCGCCAAGAGAGGTACACTTCGGCCAAAAAAGGTCTGCAAGACTGTGCGCCGTCACATTCGGCCAATTCGGCAATCGCCGTGAAAAGCTGTTTCTACGATTCTGAAACAAAGACGTTTGGCTACCTAACTAGCCAGACTTGAACCCGATGAACTTTTTAGTTTGATTAATCATGTAAAAAAAAGCCTCAGGAAAACGATACGCTACCCTGGACGCGCTCTTTGTTAATTGAAATACTAGTGGTAGTTTTGTATTGTGGAGGCTTCTACTTCGTTATACATGTTAATTTATTAATAAAAAACGGTTTAACTTTGTTTGTATAACACAATTTATTTGTATGTGACTGCAGTTTCGGCAAATTTAGCTTGCCAATATCACTATATGTTTGATAATGGCAAGCTAAATTTGCCGAAACTGCAGTCACATAAAAATAATAATAAATATTTGAACTGTACCGTAAGGTAAATAATAAGGTCTCACATTCTTCATACCTGCTAATGACATAATCCCCTTTCTTACATATAAATACCGACCATATTTTTCACTCATTCCATTTTTGTGTACCTGTTCATTCCACACACAACACTTTTTCCAAGTAAGTTAATTTTAATTTATTCCTAGTTTTTTTCAAAAACATCATAAGAAAAGCTATACTGAAGAGAGATAAATCTCGAAACGCGTCTATAGATGGCCTAAGACATTAGTTTTAATCCAAGTTCTTTCACTTCTAATTTGTTTTGTTGTTATCTCTCCTTCCATTTTAAATTTGTATTTGTTAGTTGGTTTGAAGAGAATTTGACCTAAACGTTACATTATCTTCAATTTGGTTCTCATTAAACATATTACATATACTTTAATAGAGCGTTGTAACAAATCAAATTAAATAAGATTTTAAATATTTCATTGTATAATTCATCTGGAGGGAAAACAGATATTTACAAAAATTACATGTGAAAAAATGGCATCAAAACAACCGGATATTTATACTTCTTATAAAGTAAGCGTGCCTATAGAGGAGCTGCCTGCACTAAAGGATCCATCAACATGGCCAAAGGGAATCAGTATTAACCCGTTTTTTCACTGGCTAACGAAACGCAACACCAACCCAGGGACAACTGTAGGGAACAACTCAAATTATTACACCTCAACATCCAATCCATCGGAAACTGTTTGAATGAACTGTGTGTATTCCTACAAGAGCATGGCTGTAATTTCGTCTGCTTAACAGAACACTGGCAATCACTTGATCAGATAACACTACTCAAAATCATGAACTATACTTGCGCTACAAATTTTTGTCGACAACACCACAAACACGGTGGTGTTGCAATTTATTGTCATGAAAATATTAAATTCATTATCCGCAATGATATCAACAATTTGGCGGAAATTAGACATTTTGAATGTGCTAGTGCAAACTTCAAACTAAACACAACTAACTCGATTAATATAACATGTATATATAGAACTCCAGACAGTGATTTAAATATCTTCTTTGCTAAGCTGGAACAAATTCTATTATTATTATTAGTAAAAAATGAAAACTTCTACATTTGTGGAGATTTTAATATTGATATTTCAAAACACGACAAAGCCACTAGTGAATTTTATGTTCTTATTCAATCATACAATTGCCATTTTCTTGTCAACGAGTATACAAGAATTACGAACATAAGTAAATCGTGCTTAGATAATATAATAACAAATGATTACTCAATAGGCTGTAAAATCGTAAACACGAATTTCTCAGATCACTACGCCCAAATCGCCACACTCAAATATGAACCAATAGAAAATTCGTTTTCAAAGACATATCGAAGAATTAATGATAACAGCATTCAAGTATTGAATAGAGTTCTAAAATTTGAAACTTGGCAAACGATGTATACAAGAACGAACGTAAATGAGCAATTCAATGATTTCATGTTTATCATCTTAAAACATTTTCATAATCAGTGTCCCTTGCAACAAGGGAAATCAATTAAAACGAATAAGAAAATAGAAATGTCTAAGGAAACCATTGCATGTAAAAAGGAATTGGAGTTGTATCACATTTTATCACAATATTTTGAGGAATGCAAGCCAAATTTAAAGCTGTGTAAACAACGTTATAATTTACTATTAAAAAACGACCGCAAACAACAATATGATAATAAAATCATAAAATCTGACAATATAAACAAAACGGCATGGTCTATCGTAAAAGATATTACGGGTAGAAAGCATGTAACAAATTACGAAAGTTCGGACATCGAATCTGACATAAACAACATCAACAAATATTTTGTAAATGCTGCATCTGATCTAATTAAATCGAAGAAACTTACAGAAGATCACAATATAGACATAGATATACATCAACATTCTCTGTTTCTTAAACCAATTACATGTTATGACATCAAAAATGTAATCAAACATATGCCTAACAAAAAAAGCTATGGTATTGATGAAATATCTATGTCTGTTATTAAGGAATGTATAGATAACTTATGTGAGCCATTAAGTTTTCTATTGAATAATTCAATCAGTTCTGGCATTTTTCCGGAACGGTTAAAGGTTGCAATTGTCAAACCAATCCACAAAAGTGGAGATTTCTCGAAAATTGAAAATTTCAGGCCCATCAGTCTTCTGTCTTCCTTTTCAAAAATTTTTGAGTATATTATATTAGACCAATGCAAATCTTTTTTTAAAAAGCACAACTTATTTTCTAATCATCAACATGGTTTTACCGAAGGTAAAAACATTAACACAGCGGTTTATGACTTTACCCAGTTCATTTTAGACGCAATGGAATCAGGCGATCTCACTTGTGGTATATTCTTGGACTTGTCCAAGGCATTTGACTGCATTAACCACGAGGTGCTACTATCCAAACTGTATAACTATGGAATCAGAGGAACCGCCTATGACTGGTTCAAAACATATCTTAAAGGGAGAAAGCAATTAGTGGAGGTGATATCAGGTAATACTGTGTACCGGTCGGATGCCTTGGACATAGTCGCAGGGGTTCCACAAGGTAGTGTTCTAGGACCTTTTCTTTTCAATATATACATAAATGATATATTTCAAATAATAAACAATCCAGAATACAATATTGTCAACTATGCAGATGACACAAACATATGTGTACGTTCAAAAAATATTTCTTCATTAGAAAACAACATCACCGTCTTACTAAAATCGGTAAAAGAGTGGTTCGATAACAATTTTCTTATCTTAAATGATAGCAAAACGAACTATATTGTATTCAAAAAATCGGACGTTTCACAAATCTCATCGCATATTGCTATAAATAACACACGTATCGACTTAACAGATCACACTAAATTCTTAGGAATATTTATAGATAGTAAACTGAAATGGCACCAACACATAGACTATGTTTCATCAAAACTAAGTAAAACTTGTTACATGCTTCGAATCTTAAAACCAAACATATCCTTCAATATGTTAAAAGTAGTATATAACTCCAATTTCTTGTCAATAGTGCGTTTCGGTATAGTATATTGGGGCAGTTCATCACATTTCAATAAAATAATGCTTATTCAAAAACGTGCGCTAAGAATAATATTAAATCTTAACCCCATAGCCTCTTGCAGGACTCACTTTACAAAAAACGGTTTTTTAACAGCAGTTGCTATATACATAATGGAATGTCTGTTATTCATTAGGAAAAACGAGAATTATTTTATACCAAACATTAATGTAAATAAATACTCAACCAGAAACAAGGGGACTCTAATATACCCTATTCATAAGTTTGCAATTACCGAAAAAGGTGTTCATTACTCTTGTTTGCGTTTGTACAATAAATTACCACTATCTATAAGATCGGAATTAAATTTTGTAAAATATAAAAAATACTTGCATGCAATATTACTGCAAATCGAACCTTATGCGATAGAAGAATTTCTTTCATTTGATATAAATTCTGTACAATATTCTGACGATGTTCTAGTATCAAATAACCAATAGAGTATATTTGTATTTCTGTATGTGTTATTTATACTTGAATAAAGCTTATTCTTATTCTTATTCTTATTCAATATCCGGAGGTGTATTTGCACGGGAAGTAGTTGTTTCAATGGATATTTATCGTCTTAAGTTGTCTTATTAATTAAGACATTGTTTGCATTTTCAAGAATAGTTTTCTCGTAATTTTATATATTATAAATTGTGTTATACAAACAAAGTTAAACCATTTTTTATTTCATAACCAACATGAAACGAGTTGACACAATTTTGTTATGGATTGGTTATCATAATTGGAGATTCCTGGACCACTTCGGACTTCCCTTTTTTATTAATAGTAGTGGTAGTTATATCCTGTCAACAGATCTAATAAATTGTGGGAACTTTTCTCCCATCCTGTAAATTCCAGCAAGGAGGCCCACTAACCAAAATTATTTTAACTGTCAAGTGATTACTATGTCATGTCATGTATTTACGTTTGTTATGTTTAAATCCAATACTCTACCCTTAACTATTACAGCCTTTATATATAAGTATACGATTTCTGCAATTTTCAAGACTTAAAACCTAACAATACCCGTCCCTATATTCTTCCGAAATTAAACAGACTCTATTGTTGTTTTTTTTCCTCCTTCGTTTCCCCCCTTTTTTTTGAATATTCGCAACCGGATATCAAACAAATTACAACGCTGTCGTTTCTATTCCATGCGCCACCGCGAGGAGGAGGTAATAATTGCGGTTTGGGGGGTGCATGATCATCGTCTCTGAAATTAAAGTTTCCTCTCTGAGAATGGGGACGCGAAAATAAAATTAAAAAAAAAACAATCTGCGCCACGCGGACGCTCCGCTCGAGGGCATTACGGAATAATAAAGCCCAACAATTGTATTCCGCAATTTTCCGCGCGGTTTCATCCATGCAAACCGACACGGCATTGTTTTACTCGCGCGATTGTTCAATTTCTCATCACACTCCAATTTTATTATTATTATGCAAAAAATGATTAAAACTTGAAATTGCCAATTAAAACTACTAAAAAATCTATAAAAACGCATAGAAACTAAATAATATAAATGAATATAAATGAAATTGCCAATTCTTGGTTGCAGAATACTTCAAACATTAAAAGTGCGATTCTTTTCGCAATCTACAACAAGTTAGTCTTACAAAGACTATAACAAACACTCATTGAAACAACTACTTCCCGGGCTAATACCCCGACGGACATTGAATTATAGAACAAGTGTTTGCTGTTACATACAGTAACCTACTGCAAATGTAACAATTTGGGTCAAATTATTCAGGCCATCTATAGACGCGTTTCGAGATTTATCTCTCATCAGTATAGCTTTGCCATTCCCTCTAAACAATTTGACACCTTAGACTGGCGGTCACGTTACCGTTCAAACATAAGTATAAATGAAATTGCCAATTCTTGGTTGCAGAATACTTCAAACATTAAAAGTGCGATTCTTTTCGCAATCTACAACAAGTTAGTCTTACAAAGACTATAACAAACACTCATTGAAACAACTACTTCCCGGGCTAATACCCCGACGGACATTGAATTATACAACAAGTGTTTGCTGTTACATACAGTAACCTACTGCAAATGTAACAATTTGGGTCAAATTATTCAGGCCATCTATAGACGCGTTTCGAGATTTATCTCTCATCAGTATAGCTTTGCCATTCCCTCTAAACAATTTGACACCTTAGACTGGCGGTCACGTTACCGTTCAAACATAAGTATAAATTAAATTGCCAATTCTTGGTTGCAGAATACTTCAAACATTAAAAGTGCGATTCTTTTCGCAATCTACAACAAGTTAGTCTTACAAAGACTATAACAAACACTCATTGAAACAACTACTTCCCGGGCTAATACCCCGACGGACATTGAATTATACAACAAGTGTTTGTTTGCCAGTCTAAGGTGTCAAATTGTTTAGAGGGAATGGCAAAGCTATACTGATGAGAGATAAATCTCGAAACGCGTCTATAGATGGCCTGAATAATTTGACCCAAATTGTTACATTTGCAGTGGGTTACTGTATGTAACAGCAAACAATTGTTGTATAATTCAATGTCCGTCGGGGTATTAGCCCGGGAAGTAGTTGTTTCAATGAGTGTTTGTTATAGTCTTTGTAAGACTAACTTGTTGTAGATTGCGAAAAGAATCGCACTTTTAATGTTTGTAATGAATGACTAAATAATATGTATATATAATTCTAAACATCTGATTTCAATAAATGACTTATTTTATTACATGCTAAGAATATTTCTTTAAAATATATCACTCATCGATTTTATAATTTCTGTCACTAAAGTATACCTACAAGGAATTTTTGTTTAAGTATGCATAGTCTGGGATATACCCTGTAATTTTTCAAATATTTGTTGTTTTTCAAAATCTTTCAATTTGAAGCTATAAACGAGTGTTTTCCACTCCCAGACTAAGCATGAAGTAAAATTTCGAGTTTAGAAAAGCCCTGTGAAAATTTGTCGAGGGTCGCGCAGTATTTATAGGTAAGAAAGGGGATTATGTCATTAGCAGGTATGAAGAATGTGAGACCTTATTATTTACCTTACGGTACAGTTCAAACATTTATTATTATTTTTATGTGACTGCAGTTTCGGAAAATTTAGCTTGCCATTATCAAACATATGGTGATATTGGCAAGCTAAATTTGCCGAAACTGCAGTCACATAAAAATAAATTGTGTTATACAAACAAAGTTAAACCGTTTTTTATTAATAAATTAACATGTATACCGAAGTAGAAGCCTCCACAATACAAAACTACCACTAGTATTTCAATAAACAAAGAGCGCGTCCAGGACAGCGTATCGGTTTCCTTAGGCTTTTTTTTACATGATTAACTAAACTTAAAAGTTCATCGGGTTCAAGTCTGGCTAGTTAGGTAGCAAAACGTCTTTGTTTCAGAATCGTAGAAACAGCTTTTCACGGCGATTGCCGAATTGGCCGAATGTGACGGCGCACAGTCTTGCAGACCTTTTTTGGCCGAAGTTTACCTTTCTTGGCCAAAGTGGACATCGAAGAACTTGCTGTTTATAGCTGGAAGCATTGATCTTGACGTTTCTTTCGATAAAGACGAGTGGCCTATTCACGTGGCAGCACAAGCCATCACAGAAGCCGAGAAATGGCTTCTGTAATTTTTCAAATATTTGTTGTTTTTCAAAATCTCTCAATTTAAAGCTATAAACGAGTGTTTTCTACTCCCAGACTAAGCATGAAGTAAAATTTCGAGTTTAGAAAAGCCCTGTGATTTTCTGGGCTTTTCTAAACTCGAAATTTTACATCATGCGCCACGCGTATAAAACACTAAAGTATTGTGAAGTTAGTAAAGATTAAATATAAAGGGATCTATGGAATAAAACGCTCCCTAGGGTGGTATAGAACCAGATCACAGTCCATTTGATTGATCCGCCGTTTCGTCGATTCAGGGACACCGAGTTGAACCCCGTCAGCAGGAATATCCGTCAAACTGGGTCGGACGCACGTCGCGCACGCTCCCGGAATATTCGGAATTACTTATAGCGATTAACCCTCGTCCGAAATTTGGAAATTCGCCGTTCATCCCGTCAATTTGTTATCCCTTCGGCGGAAAGTGGCGGAATATGCGACACCCGTACGCGATTTATGCACGTCAGATTACCTAAACCTCGCCCTCTTCCCCCTCCCTCGCCCCCCTTGTATTCCTATATAATTGAATGCCAGACTAATAACTTAATTATACATCTCCAGACAGTTCTACTAATCAGATTTTCAGATGGGACGATATTTCACGATTAGCGCACACCCTCGCCTCGTTCCAACGACTGAAAATTGCCAACGATACATCATACGAAGACATAAGGAAGCTGGATAATTTCATTAATCTATACATAACTTATGCTCACTACTAAAACTACCAAGCAGAGTTTTCTAATGTTCTATCATAATGTCATAATAATATCATATCATACTTTATTGATGTTAAATAGTATATTGTACAACGAACTATTAATCACGAGAACGAGGTTTGCGGAACGAGCCGAAGGCGAGTGGAGTGATTAATAGCCATCATATGCGAGTTACACTATACTTTGTTCACGACAACAACAATATACAACACAACATTTGTTATATATAAATTAACTTTACTCGTACACAAACCGATTTTTTAAAAAGGAATTTATTTCTTAACACCCGTGTTCACGGTTTAGTCTCTTATTTATAACTAAAGATACAATAATAAACGATAATATAATAAGATAAAATAGCGAAATAAGCACAAGATAACAATAAAGCAAAATAAGCAGAATTACATATATATGGATAAATAGATAATAATTAGAGAGGATTGGCAAGAGAGTTGGAATGGCTCCGAGAGCAAACTAAAACATATTAAGCTCTCCGTGACTCCCTGGCGGTCGCCGGTTGCACTTACGAGGAGGGAGGAGGTTGCCCTGTGCCGTCTTCGCATTGGGCATACCAACGTAACCTCCTCGTATCTTCTTTCCGGCGACGAAGAGCCAGAGTGTCATCTATGTCACGACCGGTTAACGGTGGAGCACATATTATTATATTGTCCAGTCTACGCTATACAGCGAAATAGGCTGAGGCTTGGTGGTACTGTGGCGTCCGTATTGGCGAATGATAAGGGGTCCGTAGAAACATGTCTTAGTTTTCTACGTGATACGAGTCTTTTAAAGCAATGTTAGCGATTTGTATATGTTCTTTTGTGTTAATTTATTATTAATTTATTGATTGATCTGTTTGATTTATGTACAGTGGCATCGAAGTCTCTTTACAACTTCGGTGTCACCTTTTAATTTTGTGTCTGTCCGCTCCAGAGTCTTTTTACAACTCTGAAGCACGTTTTGTATATAGTTTTAGGATCCGGCATCGGGGTCTTTTACAGCCCCGATACCGTATATCTGTGATATAAGGTTGTGGTGTCCGTTTCGTGTAGGCTCCTGCATCGGGGTATTTTACAACCCCGGTGTCGTCCGTTGTGATATTAGGTTTAGGTTGTGATTATCTTGTGTGTGTTGGTTCCGGCATTGGGGTCCTTTACAATCCCAATGTCGTCTTATCTGTGATAATAGGCTCCGGCTTACTTGTGATATTAGGTTTAAGGTGTGTTTGCCTATTTTGTGTATAATCGGTGCCAGGGTCATTTACAACCCTGGTACCACAAAATCTGTGATTTTAGGCTTAGGTTTATTTATGTAGTATATATTTTATCTTATTGTTTTAGTTGTTTCTTTTGTATTATTATTAAGTTTTCAAAGAAACAAGTAAACCGGCTAATGACCTTGTAGTCGAAGCCGGTAGGGTGGGAGGGGTTTTTAGTCGGTAGTCCTCCGCCTGGAGGGAGTCCGACACTCCATCCGTAAATGGATTCTCCCCTCCCACACAAAAAAAAAAAAAGATAATAAGTCCTATTGTTTATTATGAAAGGAGTCTGTTGTGTTGGCGTCACGTAACTTATATTTATCAAATATGCGTCAGTCTTAATGGTCGGTTTTGTTTCATAATATTGATGACAAATTGCGGTATTAGGATTTGAATGTGTAATAGGGTTAATTTCACTTTAACACAAATATGAATAACAAACAACATGATCACACCGAAAGGGATATTTTCACAAAGTAAAAAAAAAAAAACGTTGCTTTGTGTTGTGTTAATCCAATTATTCTTAATAAATAAATAAGTAGCGTTGATGTAACAAACAAAAAAATGCCCAAACATAATAGTAAACTTAAGGGAGAGTAGATAAATTGGCGTGAAGGTCCCTCGGCCAGATAAAAGCGGCATTACGGCCAGTGGACGCCGGAGGAGCCCGGCTAAATAAAATAAAGGCCTTAATGAAATAAATCATCATTACGAGGGCAGACAACAATAACAACACGAGAGAAAAATGACGAGAGCGCGACAAAAGGAACGGACAAAACAACGGGCCCACTCCAATGAATCGCCCACAAAAGAAACTCGAGGATTATATTTCCTTGATATATGTAATTAATGCCGTGCAATTCCGCTTTTTTACATCCACCAGAGAATGGGAGTGGAGAGGAAAAAATTACAGAGGGAACTGTAATTTAGTTATAAGTGCCATATTTGGATACAGTTGGGTTTTAATTGAACCATCAAAGTTTGATATTTTGTTAATAATAATAATAATAATAATAATAATAATAATAATAATAATAATAATAATAATAATTTATTTCCCAACAGAAATACACATTTCAAATTACAGGGAAAAATATACAAAATTCTAGCAGAAAATTATTACATATACAATATTTACTTCAGTTAAACAATACTTAACGATATCTGACATAGTGACTAAATTTATAATGTCATCTATTAATTGAATTTAAAAAGTAATAATACTTTCATACTTAAATTATATCTTATAATACGTTAATAAATCCTTACAGTCATATTTTTGAGATCACAGGAGGCAATCATTGCAATATAATAAATAATAAGCTAAATTAAAGTGTATATTTTTGGTGCATGCGCCGGGACCTACAAAAATTATTAACGCCTGTAAAGTGTGAAGAAAGGATACAACAGTGTTAATTATTTATTAATTATAAACGCATCTAGGGTAGCATTTCCTAAGCCTTGGGTCACAAAAGTCCGGTCCTTACTATCTAAATGTATTTACATATTCAAACTGTGATCTGTCTGAAAATATTATATTTCTGCGCTCTATAGGTTTTAATGGTTATTTGTATGCCAAAGTCGAGTGTTTTCCACTCCCAGATAAAGCATGAAGTGAAATTTCGAGTTTAGAAAAGCCTGAAAATTTGGTTTGGTCGCGTAGCTGTACATTTTCAGATATTCATTACTTCTTAAAAATCATTTATTTACTTATTCAAACGTTAACTGTCTGAAAATATTATTTTTCTGCGCTCTATAGGTTTTAATTGTTATTTGTATGCCAAGGTCGAGTGTTTTCCACTCCCAGACAAAGCATGAAGTAAAATTTCGAGTTTAGAAAAGCCTGAAAATTTGGTTTGGTCGCGTAGCGCGAAGCGCGGAGCGACCAAACCAAATTTTCAGGCTTTTCTAAACTCGAAATTTTACTTCATGCGCCACGCGTACGAAACACTGATTTCAAGTAGAGTTTAAAATAAATAAATTTCTCAGAATTTCAGTGTTTAGTACGCGTGGCGCATGAAGTAAAATTTCGAGTTTAGAAAAGCCTGAAAATTTGGTTTGGCTGCTCCGCGCTTCACGCTACGCGACCAAACCAAATTTTCAGGGTTTTCTAAACTCGAAATTTTACTTCATGCGCCACGCGTACGAAACACTGATTTCAAGTGGAGTTTAAAATAAATAAATTTCTCAGAATTTTAGTGTTTAGTACGCGTGGCGCATGAAGTAAAATTTCGAGTTTAGAAAAGCCTGAAAATTTGGTCTGGCCGCTCCGCGCTTCGCGCTACGCGACCAAACCAAATTTTCAGGCTTTTCTAAACTCGAAATTTTACTTCATGCTTTGTCTGGGAGTGGAAAACACTTAACCTTGGCATAAAAATAACAATTAAAACCCATAGAGCGCAGAAAAATAATATTTTCAGACAGTTAACGTTTGAATAAGTAAATAAATGATTTTTAAGAAGCAATGAATAGCTGAAAATTTACAGCATATACACTGTAATTGGGCTATGTATACTTAAAAGAAAAATTCCCTGTATATATGTTTTTGTATTGTTATTATATATTGATTTGTAAATTAAATTTATTTGAAATTAAACTCTTTTTAAAAAAGAATGAATATCTGAAGATTCATAACATATACACTCTAATTCGGTAATTAATCCAAATTTTGAGGCTTTCTAAACTTAAAATTTTACTTCATTCCTAATCTGGAATGGAAAACACTTGTTTAAACCTTAAAATTGAACTCTTAAAAAAAACTAGCGTCAGAAAATGTATGTATACTTAAAAATATTTAATTGATGAGGCGGATACATGATGAAACTCCATAATACTATTTGAAATAAAACAACGCAGTTGGGAGGGTTTCACTTTTATTGTTGAACACTGCAACATGTTTTACCACACAGTGGCTTCATCAGCCAGATGAAATAATCCATTATTTCATCTGCCTGATGAAGATACTGTGTGGTGAAACATATTGCAGTGTTCAACAATAAAAGTGAAACCCTCCCAACTGCATTGTTTTATTTCAAATAGCATACTTAAAAGATCATTTCTTTGTATCCACGCTAACATATTTCTTATGTTTCCAATAATTTCTATATGTTTTTGTTAAACTAAAACTGTTTGAGCTAACAATTATATTACAATATTTTACAATTTTGACTAGTACATTCGATGAATTCTTAAAGTTTTCAAGCGGTGGATTACTAATTCATCCCTGACTGGATTGAACGCGCGCTAAGATGCCGCGAATTTTGTCTCTTCTGAAGGGAGAAGGGCGTTAATTAGTTTGCCAACAATCACTACTTAGCATTTAAATTGAGTTTGGCGGAATCGAATAAAAGCTGGCGAGGATATTAAAATTCCTGCTAATTGAAATCCGACAGTGCGATCATCGCGAGCGGCTGTATAATTGGGGAATTTATAATTTCCGTCGCATATACACACACAACACTCACTTAATTATGACGCCGGCGAAATTTCAGATGTGATTTCTGATCTTAGCTAACTGTCATTTAAATTTTAATATAACATAAAAACCTATTTTCTTTAGTGCAAGGTTATCGTTTTCACACCACCTGCCGAATGATTGTAAATCCCTTTCAAGTAACAAGGTATTGCTCAAGGAACGGGTCTTCATAAATATTTTCATGTCATCGGCAAATAATAAGCACTCAGCATGAGTGAAACACATGATGACATCGTTAATGAAAACAGTGAAGAACAGGGGACCAAGGTGTAATCCTTGAGGGACACCAGATGTTACCTGAATGGGGCAGATGTGCAGAAACCAATTGCACAAGTTGTACCCTATTTGATATATAAGATTGCCATTGCAGAAATAGACCGTCAATGCCAGTAAGCCGCAATTTATAAATTAACAGTTTATGGTCAACAGAATCGAAAGCTTTCGAGAAATCGGTATAGATGGCATCCACTTGACATTTTTCTTCGAAAGCTTTGTGTATGTGTGACTCATAAACTAAAAAATTTGCTGTGAAGGGTAAGGAGTTTAATATCATATGTACAAACCAAACTAATTTAGAGAACCTTCTAATAAACAATAAATCCCCCGTGGACAAAACAACAAAGTGCGAAGTGTACGAAATTAAGTGTAGTGAATGTGACGCAATATATATAGGACAGACGTGACGATCATTTCATACACGATTAGAAGAACATAAGAAATCAATTTTAATTAATAAACATAATACAGGAATTTCCAAACACTGTCAGCCACGACTTGCTTTTAAATGAGTTTGATGCGGTCTCGCTACAATCAAGGAGAAATATTCTGGGTCAATTATTTTTATTTAAAATCCTTCACAACATGATTGATTGTCCAGACCTTTTATTTAAAATTAACTTTAATATCCCTAGGTTATCTAGTCGACATTATATGTGCTTCCATATCAACACTGCGCGGTCTAACGTCTTTGAATTCTCCCCATTGCGTCGTATCTGCGCACAATAATCTCGATTGTGACATATTTAACTGTAGTCGGAGAGAATTCAAGGCATTAATTTCTAGTGTGGAATTTAACATTTAAGGTTAAGGTTTTTTTTTACACTTAATTTTTAGTTTATATTTGTTACTCTGTAATTGGGTTTTTGCCTGTTGGGTAATAAAGATTATTATTATTATTATTATTAACAACAATCATTTTATAGATACCAATAATTTTAAGATTCTATGCTAAGGTAATAAGCGACAAATTTTAAATCTCAAAGAGGGCTTAGAAATTAATAAAGCCATAAAATGCAGAAAAAACCTCGTCAACGACAACGAGGAGATTTAGAATTCCCCAATTGCAAAATCCCTTATTACCTGATTATATATAAGTCGGTCGGTTTCTTCTGTAATCCACTCTTGATAATGCCGTAAAAAACGAAACTAATCGAGTAAATGGAAACAAATAGTGAAACAAACCAAGTGTTTTTAATTTATCCTTTATTATTATTTCAAAATGTTTCACCAAGTGATAAATGAGAAAGTTATTCAAGAAATAGAAGATTTGCGGTCTCTCTAGATATTTAATCTATACTAATTTGACTATTTAGTAATTCATGCCTGAAAAAAAACCATTTATGTTTGATTCAACTCTAAATCCTGAAGGAATAAAATTAGAATTTCTTCTCCGTAAAATGTAATTTCACATTAATATTTTTTATAAAATATGACCCATAAATCACGCTTCGACTGGCAACGGATACCTTTCCGCGTAAAATCCGAGTCCGGGATTTAATCGATTTCAATCATGACCGGATTCATTCGCATGCACGCCGTAATAAATGTGTATTTCTATATTCGGCCCGTTCCGTTCAATTTTTATTTTTACCGAAGCGAAAGCGCTTTTCAAAAGCAATTACACGTTCACAAACTACAAATAAGTTAAACGCTATTACGTCCATTACCTTTTCAACAAGCAAACTAATAACGCAGCTTTTGCGAATTCGTAATTTTTCTATTTTTAATTTAGTTATTTTAAAAACTTTGAAAATATTCTATTATAATCTAAAAAAGTTATGTATAATAAAATTCAGTTGTATTGTATTATATTGTACTACTAAGCATTGGCATTTTAATTGATACTTATATTTGCTTTATATAGTTTATGTTGTATACACCTATATATTATCTTACTCATATTTATTAAGTTTGGATGGAAGAACAGTGGGCGTAAGCCTAACTGAATCCCACCTATTGATTCACTTGTTTCTTAATGTATATCTTCTTGATAATTGTATGTTTTAAATTGTATTGAGAACATGTGAATAAAGATTATTATTATTATTATTTATCAATTATTGTTATTCATTATTTTTATTTCAAGACTTAAAGTTAAAGAAGACCTTCTTAACAAATAAATTATGGATAAGCCTCGAAAATAATTGGCTCTCTCTTACATCTCTCTTAACACAATTAATATATTTCCGAGTATACACATTTACTTATTGAAATATCAAATTAAAGTTCGCAGTAAGTTTGGAATTTCTAGTTAAATCCGGTGTAGGCGCTTAGAATATTAAACGCATGCTTTGATTATGCACGGGAAGTGAGATTATATTAATGAAGATGTAAATCCTGGCTTGTTTGATGAAATTCGAGCGGAGGGAAATTTCCGCCGAAAAACTATAGTAATTATCCAATTAATAACGAGTGCGTTTAATTATGATATGTAGGTTGTGATGGGAGCAAGTATCGTTTGTAAATCGGAGGGTTGGGAAAAGTTGCACGTAGTTGGATATTAGTTAGATAGACCCTAACACACACACGTGCACAAGTTTATAGCTGAGCGCGGAAAATTGTGTAAAACATACTTTACAACTCTTCTAAACTATTTATAAGACATTTTGAGGTTGTTAATTAAAATAATATTAACCAGAGCAAATTTTCAGGCTTTTCTAAACTCGAAATTTTACTTCATGCGCCACGCGTATTAAACACTAATTTAATGTGAAGTTAGGTAAGGTTGGGTTATGTTAGGTTATGTTAGGTTAGGTTAGGTTAGGTTAGGTTAGGTTACGTTACGTTACGTTTCGTTACGTTACGTTACGTTACGTTAGGGTAGGTTAGGTTAGGTTAGGTTATGTTACGTTACGTTAGGTCAGGTTAGTTAATATATTGCTTAAGCAGTCTAATAGGTAGAAATAAAACTCGAGTCAAATTCGTCGTTAAACCAAGAGTATTTGGGTTGCCTATAATTGTTGTTGTATGTATTTTTCAACCTTACTGTAAATTGGTTATATACAATTTTTACCTAAGACTGTTTGAAATTAAAAGGACTATAATTCAAGGTAAAACTGAATTTGGAGAATTCAAACCTTAGCACAGCACGTGTGCTCAAAATTTGGTTTTACTGGATTCATCAACTATTTGCTGTGTATAAAAGGGGGAAAAATGGATGTTATATTTTTTTACAACAAAAATAATTGCTCCAGTAGTTTCTTATATTGAACACTGTATCCATGATTTTTTTCAGAATTTTTAAAAATAAAAAAAATACGGTAAAAATGTGCATTTTTTGTAAGCGGAAATTTTCGAAAAATTAAAAAATCTCAAAAATTTACAGAAACTTAATTAAACATTAGAAATCATGAGAGTTGCTTAATTTCTTCAAAAAAACTTAAGGTATGGAAAAATTGCAGAAATTGTCGAAAATTTTAAAAATCTTAAAAAATTCACAAACACTCCAATTAGCCTTCAAATGATGCGACTTACTTAATTTGTCCAGAAAAACAAATTTTCCCAACTTTTTGACGCTATTTTTAACAACAGAAAATTGCTGTTTACACTATAGCTTCACTTTCAGCGCTTGTACTAAACACAGTTTTTATGTGTGAAACAACTGTTGCATATTAAATTAAAGCTTGTTTAATTCTAAATCGGATGCTTTTCAAATATATTAAATCAAGTCAAAATTATGTGAAAGTTTGTTGAATGTTAAAAGAAAAAATATGGACAAATCCTTGTTTTTCACTTAAATTCAAATTAAGTTTACTGTTTTTAGAATAAATAAGGAAATATTTTAGTCAGGCCTGTTTGGAAATAAAAAAAACTATAATTTAGAGTAAAGCAAAAATTTGAAAATTTAAAGCTAAGATCAGCACGTGAGCTCAAAGTTGGGTTTTACTGAATTTATCAACTTTCTGCTGTATATAAAAGTGAAAAAATGGATGTAACGATTTTTTACAAACAAAAAAAATTGTTTCCGTAGTTTCTATCATCAAGAACGGTATCTATGATTTTTTTTTGAATTTTTAAAAATATAAAATTTTAGGTGAAAATTTACATTTTTTGTAAGGGGTGTGGAAAAATCGCGGAAATTTTCGAAAAATTAAAAAATCTCAAAAATTTACAGAAACTTAATTAAACATTAGAAATCATGAGAGTTGCTTAATTTCTTCAAAAAAAATTATTTTCACCATTTTTTGTCGCCTATTTTAACGAAAGAAAATTGCTGTTTACACGAAAACCTAATTTTGAGCGCATGTATTAAACACAGTTTTTATGTGTGAAACAACTGTTTCACATCAAATTAAAGCTTATTTAATTCATAATCAGTTGATTTTCAAATAAATTAAATCAAGTAAATATTATGTAAAATAAATCCTGTTGAATGTTAACAGTAATCATTTTGATAAATCCTTCTTTTTCACTTGCATTCGAATTAAGTTTACTTTTTTTTAATAAATTGAGAAATATTATAGTCAGGCTTGTTTAAAATTAAAAGAGCTATAATTAAAGGTAGAACATAAATTTGAGAAATTAAAGCTTAGCTCAGCACGTGAGCTGAAAGTTGGGTTTTATTGGATTCAATAACTTTCTGCTGTATATTAAAGTGGAAAAAATGCATGTTACGATTTTTTTACAAACAAAAAAAATAGTTCCAGTAGTTTCTAAAATTAAGAACAGTATCTATGAACTCTTTTAGAATTTTTAAAAATATAAAATTTTTGGTGAAAATTTACAATTTTTTGTAAAGGGTGGGTATGGAAAAATCGTGGAAATTTTCGAAAATTTAAAAAATCTTAAAAATTCTCAAAAACTTTAATAAACATTCGAAATCATAAGAGCCACCTAACTTCTTCAAAAAAAGTTATTTTCACCATTTTTTTTTCGCTTTTTTAACACAGTTTGTACTAAGCTTGTACTAAACACAGTTTTTATGTGTGAAATAACTGTTTCATATCAAATTTAAGCTTATTTAATTCCTAATTAGTTGATTCTTAAATAAATTAAATTAACTTAATATTATATGAAATAAATCCTGCTGAATGTTAACAGTAATAATTTTGATAAATCCTTATTTTTCACTTGAATTCGGATTAAGTTTACTTTTTTTTTAATAAATTAAGAAATATTTTGGTCAGGCTTGTTTAGAATTAAAAGGGCTATAATTAAAGGCAGAACATAAATTTAAGAATTTAAAGCTTAGCTCAGCACGTGCGCTCAAAGTTGGGCTTTACTGGATTTATTAACTTTCTGCTGTATATAAAAGTGGAAAAAATGTATGTTATAATTTTTTACAAACAAAAAAAAAATTGTTTTAGTAGTTTCTAATATTAGGAACTGTATCTATGAATTTTTTTAGAAATTTTAAAAATCTAAAATTTTTCGTGAAAATTTACATTTTTTGTGGAAAAATAGCGGAAATTTTCAAAAATTTAAAAAATCTCAGAAATTTACAGAAACTTCAATAAACATTAGAAATCACAAGAGCCACTTAATTTCTTAAAAAAAAAATTATTTTCACCATTTTTAATCGCCTTTTTTAACGAAAGAAAATTGCCGTTCACACGAAAACTTAACTTTGAGCGCTTGTACTAAACACAGTTTCATGTGTGAAATAACTGATTTACATTAAATTAAAGATTATTGTATTCCAAATCAGTTGATTTTTAAACAAATTAAATTAAGTAAATATTATATGAAATAAATCCTGCTGAATGTTAACAGTAATAATTTTGATAAATCCTTATTTTTCACTTGAATTCGGATTAAGATTACTTTTTTTTAAATAAATTAAGAAATATTTTGATCAGGCTTGTTTAGAATTAAAAGGGCTACAATTAAAGGTAAAACATACATTTGAGAATTTAAAGCTTAGCTCAGCACGTCCGCTCAAAGTTGGGTTATACTGGATTCATTAACTTTCTGCTGTATATAAAAGTGGAAAAAATGTATGTAATGATTTTTTTACAAATAAAAAAAATAGTTTCAGTAGTTTCTAACATTTAGAACTGTATCTATGATTTTTTTAGAATTTTTAAAAACATAAAATTATCGGTGAAAATTTACAATTTTTGTAAGGCTGTAGTATGGAAAAAATTGTGGAAATTTTCAAAAATTTAAAAAATTACAGATACTTTAGCAAACATTATAAACTATGAGAGCTACTTAGTTTCTCCAGAAAAACATGTTTTCATCTTTTTTTGTTGCCTTTTTTAACGAAAGAAAATTGCCGTTCACACGGAAACTCAACTTTGAGCGCTTGTACTAAACACAGTTTTTAAGTCTAAAAAAAATGTTTTTAACGTTAGTTAAAGCTCATTGAATCCTTGATCGGCTGCTGTTTGAATTACCCAAGTTATTCAAGTATTTTACGAAATAGAGCGCTTTAAATGAAAATAAGTGAAAACAAATAATACCTGATAATCTTACAAATTGTCTTTCTTTATTATAACCAGTTATTTGAGTATTTTACGAAATAGAGCGCTTTAAATGAAAAAAAGTGAAAACGAAAAAACCTGGTCATATTACAAATTGTCTTTTTTTTATTAAAACCAGTTATTTGAGTATTTTACGAAATAGAGCGCTTTAAATGAAAAAAAAGAAAGTAACCTGACAATCTTACAAATTGTTTTTTTTTTAATTAAAATAAGTTATTTGAGTAATTTACGAAATAGGGCGCTTTAAATGAAAACAAGTAAAAACAAAAAAACCTGATAATCTTACAAATTTTCTTTTTTTTTATTAAAACTAGTTATTCGAGTATTTTACGAAATAGAGCGCTTTAAATAAAAAAAAAACAAAGTAACCTGAAAATCTTACAAATTGTTTTTTTTATTAAAATAAGTTATTCGAGTATTTTACGAAATAGGGCGCTTTAAATGAAAAAAAGTGTAAACGAAAAATATAATGGTTTGTAACTTAAATTCACTTGGTTTGTTTCACTTATATGTATTTTATTTTCTACTAGTTTCGGCTTAATGCCATTATCAAGATGATGGCATTAAGCCGAAACTAGTAGAAAATAAAATACATATAATTGAAACAAAACCAAGTGAATTTAATTTGCGAAATAGAGCGCTTTAAATGAAGAAAAACAAAGTAACCTGACAATCTTACAAATTGTTTTTTTTTATTAATAAAAATGTGTAAGTCAGTTAGACTTACACCCTTAACTAAATTTACTTTTATGACACGTGCAGTAAATTATTATTAACTCGAAATCTAACACCGCTGCAGAAATAAATCATCTAATACCAGAGCAAAAATAAATCCCCAACTCTCTGGAATAGAAGAAACTCGTCGACATTAATAAGCGTCCATCGGGAATCCACGGAGGCGTTGGAACTCGCTCATTTCCGCGAAGCGGCCGTCTGAAATAACCTCAAGCAGAATCCGCGAACTTCCGTTACATTAACCTTTTCGGTGGGACGTTTTATTCGAGTCCACTCAAAGCCGGAGCTCTCGTCTTTTTGATTCATTCAGCTTCTCCGTGACGGAATATTTTTAGATGCACATCTGGACGGCCATTCATGAATTCAATTTTTGGCCGCGGTTCAAGCTGGACGCAATGTTACGCCCCGATTTTAATCATCCCATAACTCCTTCCTTTAATGTATTATGTAAATATAGTTGTTGGATCCGCCTTTATATAATTATACCAAGCCATATCATTAACTAATAATTAACTAATATTACATGGATACTATAGCTATTCTTTTCGCAATCTACAAGTTAGTCTTACGAAGACTGTATCAAACACTCATTGAAACAACTACTCCCCGAGCTAATACCCAGAGGGGTATTAGCTCGGGAATTAGTTGATTCAATGAGTGTTTGATATAGTCTTTGTAAGACTAACTTGTTGGAGCATTAATAGTTTTCACATATTGGCTTGAATTAGTCAGAAATGTTTAGCACTGGATCGCTTTTCGAATAAATTAAGAAAAGTGAATATTATGTGAAATAAAGCCTGTTAAATGTTAATTGTAAAATAAATGATGCAGTTTCTGGTTCTGTAATAAATACAACTTCAGGTGTGCCCCAGGGTTCTCACCTTGGACCATTGCTATTTCTCATCTTTATCAATGATATTGGTAAAGAAATTCAATCAAATGTTCTGCTTTATGCAGATGATATGAAGCTGTATCGTAAAATCACCACCAGTGACGATTGTTGCATCTTGCAGAATGATCTGGATCAGCTTATTATATGGTGCTCCAGTAATGATTTGCATATGATCACAACTAAATGCAAATATATTCGTTTTTCAAGAAAACAAGGGATCTATTTACCGGCTATCTATTTTCTAGATAGTAATCTTTTAGAGAGGGTTTATAAAATCAATGATTTAGGCGCTCTACTTTACTGTAAATTTCAATTTCATGAGCACTTAGATTTAATTATTACAAAAGCATTCCAAAGAATTGGTTTCATACGGCGTATTACTATACATTTCAAATCTATCCGTACTTTAATGACATTATACTCCACCTTAGTCAGACCAATTCTAGACTATTGCTGCATAATTTAGTCACCGCACTATCAATGTCACATTGATAGATTAGAACGTGTACAACGTAAAATGATAAAACTCATTTGCTACCGGTCAAACCTTTCGTACGATAGTAATAATTATGACCTACTTCGTACATATCTCGGTTTGTTGTCTCTTGATAAACGAAGGATTTATTTTATGCTATGCTTCGCATATCGTATACTGAATGGACTGATAGTTTGCCCATCTATTTTGTCGTCTATTGGCATTAACGTTCCAGTTCGCTCAACCTGACAACAAAAACTTCTTGCTGACGTATGGCTATAACAGCCCACAAAACAATTTAATAAGATATGTTAATTCTTATGGCGAGTCAATAGATTTTTTTGGTGTCTCGTTGAACCGTTTTAAAAGACTTTCTTTAAGATCGATTGACTCCTCTTAAGGTCGTTTATATAATTATTTATTTGGTCCTCTTTTGTCTCTGACTGTATTCATTTGTACATTTTTTGTTTGTTTTTGTATTGTTTTGTGATTATTGTGTATATATTGTTGTATTTTTAATGGTCTCCCGTAATAAAGAATATATAAAAAAAATTGTAGAAATTTTGATAAATCCTTGTTTTTCACTTGAATTCGGATTAAGATTACTAGATTTTAAATAAATTGAGAATTATTTTGGTCAGGCTTGTTTAGAATTAAAAGAGTTATAATTGAAAATAGAACATAAAGACTAATACATATTAAACTTTTTTCCCTCTAACTAATTTTCTAAAGATTTTACTTGAAATCAGTGTTTTATGCACGTGGCTCATAAAGTATTATTTACTAATAATATATCGATAGTTTAGTTTACAAATAAGTTTAGTAAATTAAAAGTAATACAAATAAAATGAATAAATGTAATCCATTACAAAAAAAAAATGGTTATGTGTCCATCATAGTACTTTTCCCGTCATTTAAACAATTGATAACTGGCATACTATATTTATTTAACTCTTTCCAATTGGCTAAAGAATTCAATTGAAGTCAGTGTTTTATACGCGTGGCGCATGAAGTAAAATTTCGAGTTTAGAAAAGCCTAATTTGGCTTGGTCGCTTCGCTTCGCTACGCGCCCAAGCCAAATTTGTTGGCTTTTCTAAACTCGAAATTTTACTTCATGCTTAGTCTGGGAGTGGAAGACACTCTTTAGTCAATCAATCTGAAACTTATTTTACAGTTTCCTTTATTGTAAAATTTATGACATAAAATAAATAGAGTTAATGTCAACCATCCTTGAATGCGTTAAACTTATTCAAGAGCTTAAGCTTAAGAAATCTGTAATTTTTACAGATTCTAAATCTGCTTTTTTTTCTATCTATAAAAAGGGAATATTACCTAACAGACATCCAATATCTTCGAATATTCGTTCTTTGATATATAAAATGTATACTGAAGGGTTTAAAGTTATTCTTTGTTGGATCCCCAGTCATTCAGCGATTCAAGGAAATGAAACGGCAGATTACTTAGCTAAATCTACAGCAGGTCTTCCTCTTCTCGAATATTATTCGATACACCCAAAAATTCCCGCTTACACTTGGTTCTTTGACCCAAAGGTCAAAGGGCGAAGGCCATCTATATTATTTCGAAAGAAACTCTAATTTTCACAGTTATGACACCCGTCATCGAAATAGTCTTGCAGTTACAAGTCATGGCACGACACAATATGAACGAGGGCCAAATCATAACTGTGTTAAAATTTATAAAAAAATACCACCGGACATAAAAAGTGCCACAGCATACAAAGATTTTAAGAATAAATTAAAAATATACCCAATGGAGAACCTATATTATAACATAGATGATTATTTACAATAATGTGTTCCTTTATTCTGTTATAATATTTAGAAATAGAGTATGGGGACACTTTCCCATGACTTTTTTCCAATGGACATTTTTCCCATGACTATTAGATTTCCCATGATTTTTTCCCACAGCTTTACTTCTGATTCGATTTTCATGTTGTCGAACATTTCAAGTATTTCGAATACTTCGAACTTCCTAACCTGCGTTTGTCATAGCAGTTGTCATTCGTTCACCATCATTCGTATCAAAATTAACCAAATTATGGCGGGAGCTTTATTACCAATTACCCTGGAGCTTATAGAGAATGGAAGAGGCGGCCGGTTTCTGCACATCGACGGCTATCTATACTACAAGCATTCCGTCACGAAAAAAGGTCTCGTCAACTGGAGTTGCCGGAAAAAGGGTCAATGCTATGCCAGTGCGCAAACAACCGCCATATCGGGTACCCAGCTCCTCCTTACTCGGGGAGGCCCAATGGTTTCTGAGCATCTAGGCCACGCACCTAATCTCGAAGAGGTCGAAGCTGTTCGTGTCGTGCGGGCCATCAAACGAAAGGCTGCTGAACATCCTGAGATGCCCCCTGTCCAGGTTATGCGTACTCTGGTTGGCGTGCCGAGTAGCGTTTTATCGCAGTTGCCAAGCAGACCGAATATGCGGAAGGCCATTACGCAGGAAAGACTAAAAGATATGAGGGCAAATCCAGTTGCGATGGATGATCTTGCTGGTATTCCGGATAAATATAGAGTCACTCTACTGGGTTATTATTGCTTTGATACACTTTGACTTTAACTTCGACTTTTCTTTGACTTATACATTAAATTACAGGCGAAAATTTCATTTTATACGATTCTTATGAAGACGATGACTTCGATTTGGCATGTGGACGCGTTATCGTTTTTGGAACAGCTGAGAATTTGAGGAAACTTCAGAAATGCAGAACGTGGTTCGTCGACGGAACTTTTAAAGCAGCCCCTACAATTTTTACTTAGCTCTTCGCAATTTTGGGATCCATAGACGACATCGGTCAAGAAACCGCCCTTCCCTTTGTGTACGCTCTGCTGGCAACGAAAGATGAATCTGCGTACAGAAAAGTCTTCGATAACGTCGAATCACAATGTATAGAACTGGGCCTGCCATTTCGCCCTCCTCAAATTCTCATGACCGATTTCGAACTCGCCATCATCAATGCGGCCTCCAAATCGTATCCGACAGCAGATGTAAAAGCGTGTTTTTTCCATATGACGCAGTCGATTTTTAGGCGCGTTCAAGCGGAAGGTTTGCAAATCAGATACAATGACCGGGAAGATCGCTCCATAAAGGAGGCATCGCAAATGATGGCGGGTTTGGCATTCGATCCATCGGATAAGGTTGCAGAGATGTTCGACATCTTCGCAGAACAGGCTCCTGACGATTTCATGCCCCTCGTCGACTATTTTGAGTTAAATTATATTCGCGGAAAACCTGCCAGGGGACGTAGAAAGGCCGTTACTGTTCGGTATCATCCTTCGTTATGAGATCAGTATGATTCGGTGCTAAATCATGTAGCTAGGACGAACAACATTAGCGATGGATGGCACAATCGTTTCCGCGTGATCACTGGCAAAAATCATCCCAGTTTATACGCTTTTCTGACGGAAATACAGAAGGAACAGTCGGATACTGAGACGATGCTGCGGCAGTCGGCCCTAGGGCAAAAAATTAAAAGGAAACAAGGGCTTAACCCAGTGATTAGGAAACTACGGCCCGCGGGCCAAGTCCGGTCCACGGAAAGGTTTAATCCGGCCCGTTTAAGAGTGCCGTCGTGAGAATGTTTGAACGCGTTCTTTCTTCGTAATGTGACGACCCGCATAAAAACTACCTACCTACGATTAAGCATTATTCTTTGGCCCGCTATGATTGTATGGTTATTACAAATGGCCCGTCTTAAAAAAGTTTCTCCACCACTGGCCTAACCGAAAAATAACCGAGGACAGGATTTTCAACATCCTCTCAAAATTCGAAGATTATACAGACGGCGAAGACATTTTAGAATACCTTAGACTGATTGGATACAATATAGAATTTTGATTATTTACACTTGCCTTTGTATACAATTTGCACTTTTTTAATAAAATGATATTATTGGAAAATAGTTTTATTGGAAAATAGTATCATTGGAAAATGTTATCACGGGAAAAATGGCATGGGAAAAAAATCCTGGGAAAAACGGCATGGGAAAAGTGTACCCCAATCAGAAATAGATTTATATTATCTTTAACTTGAGTTGTCCAATACCTCTAGATTAATATGGATTAATAAAGATTATTATTATTATTATTATTATTTGTTACTTCTATAATACGTTTAAAGATGGGTCATAATTCATCACCGAGTCATTTATTTAAAATAGGTGCGATCTCCTCCCCAAATTGTTCCTGTAGAGAATTTGGAGATTTAAATCAAATTTTATTTTCCTGCAATAAAGAAATTCATAAGTGTCAAATTCTGTATTCGGATCTTATTTTAGCTAGTCACTATGCCCCTCTCTCAATTCTATCTGTTCTGTCTTTCCCCTCTGTTAAAACATATTCTATCCTCTTCTCCTTTTTATCTGATACTAACATGTTTATCTAATTCTATGTGAGTAAGTAAGTAAGTAAGTATATTTATTGGTGCTAAAAACATGGTGGTTATATACAGGTCAAATACAAAATATAATAAAATATATATATGTATAAAAAAAAAACAATATCACTTAATCACAAGATAAAGTTACATATATAAAACAATGACAAATAATTAAAATGTTCAATGTTCAATGGCTTCAATTATTTTAGTTGTGAAGTGTCGCTTAAAAGGTACTCGTCAATACTATAAAATCCATTGCATATTAGGAAGTGTTTGATTGATTTCCGAAATGCGTTTAACGGGAGAGATTTTACTGTTTCTGGTAGAACATTATACAGCTTGGGCCCACAATAGTTTAGACCATTACGTGACCTACTCAGTCGCAATCTAGGAATCTCGATAAGTGTTCCAAATCTAGTATTATGTTTATGTTTTTGGTCTTGTTTTACATATAAATTAAAATGTGTATGTACATAAGTTACGCATTCCAAGATAAATAAACATGGTAAGGTTAGTACTATTAGATTAATAAAGGCCTGTCTACAATCGTCGCGATAATTGATAGATGCGAGAACCCTTATTGCACGTCGTTGTAGTTTGAAAAGCCCTATAGTGATACTGGAGAGGCCCCAGACCAATATGCCATACGTAAGATGACTTTGGCATTGGGAATAGTACACTTGAAGTATGGCACTATTAGGAAGCCAATTTTTTAACTGCCTTAACGCATATACAGATTTCGATACTTTTTTGCAGTTTCTAGTTCGTGTTTGTGTCAGTTTAATTTGCTGTCAACATGGACCCCAAGAAATTTAACAGTACTTAAAGCTGCATTCCGTTTTAGGGAGAACACAACGTACGTAGATTTTTCCGGATTTAGAGATAGCCTATTGGCAACAAACCAGTTGGAAGCTTTCTGCACTGAAGTAGCATTAATTATTTTTGCATCGCTATCTGTTTGTGCACAAGATTTTATTGTGGTATCGTCTGCGAACAGGATAATAGAAAATTGATCCAACTGAAATGATAAATCATTTATATAAATTAAAAATAACAGTGGCCCCAGGATTGAGCCCTGGGGTACTTCACATGTTACTATGTTACTTCTAATTCACTTGACGCGGTGTTGTTCACATGTACTTGTTGAAATCTAGAGCTCAGATAGGAATTTATTAACCGGCAGCTTTCGGGATGGAAGTTGTAATAGTATAGCTTCCGCAAGAGGACGCCGTGAGAGACACAGTCAAAAGCTTTACTGAGGTCCAGAAAGGTTGCCACGGAACACGATCCAGTTTCAAACCCCTCGTATATTTCCTCAGTAAGCGCAATGACTGATAATGTTTGTTATTAGTCTATTTAAGGGTTATCCCTCCACTAATAATTTCCTTCCACTGTTTCAACCTTGAAAAGTACCTTCAAATCAAGTAGGTGTGGCTGGTCGACAGATCTGTTTAGCTGAGGCCCTTAATAATGCAACAAGAAGAAGAAGAGTTAATGTTATTTGTATTTTAGTCAAATTAGCATTTACAATTTGTTTTTTGAAAATGTTCATGAAAACAATACTTTTCTCTTGTATTAACTCATTAACGGCCGACCAATTATAGAGTTAACTCTAAAACTAAATTTTAGGTAAAATTCTACATTTCTTTATATGATTTCTACGAATGACTTATTGTATTACATTCTATGAATTTTTGTTTTAAAGATAAATGATGTATACGCTGTAAATGTAAGGCATTCGTCGATTTTGTATAAAAACTTGCAATATAAAGTTTAGAACGTGCGTTTCCACTCCCAGGCTGAGCATTTTATATATTGGGCCAATTTATAGCTTCGAACGAGTGTTTTCCACTCCCAGACTGAGCATGAAGTAAAATTTCGAGTTTAGAAAAGCCCCGCGTAGAAAATTTGTCGAGGGTCGCGCAGCGACCCGAGACAAATTTTCACGGGGCTTTTCTAAACTCGAAATTTTACTTCATGCGCCACGCGTATAAAACACTGGAATATTGTGAAGTTAGAAATATACAAAAAACATTTTATTTAAAGAAGTAATAATCAAGATATTTAAAAAACAAAATATTTATGTTTTTCTTCATACATTTTCAAGTCAAGTCAAATAATATAATATATCAAATTAAGTTATTTAGTATTTTAACTAACACAAAATAATAAAGTTGCGTATATGCATCAATGGCACATAATGGGTTAAGCTTGTACTAGACGACACTAAGTTACTGTACAAGAAAATATTATACTATTTTCTATCACAAAATATGACTAAACGCGAATCTGTAAAATTTTGTATAATGGAAATAGGACATTTCTTTATATGATTTCTACGAATGACTTATTGTATTACATTCTATAAATTTTTGTTTTAAAAATAAATAATGTATACGCTGTAAATGTAAGGCATTCGTCGATTTTGTATAAAAAGGTGCAATATAAAGTTTAGAACGTCCATTTCCACTCCCAAGCTAAGCATTTTATATATTCAGCCAATTTAAAGCTTCGAACAAGTGTTTTCCACTCCCAGACTAAGCATGAAGTAAAATTTCGAGTTTAGAAAAGCCCCGCGTAGAAAATTTGTCGAGGGTCGCGCAGCGACCCGAGACAAATTTTCACGGGGCTTTTCTAAACTCGAAATTTTACTTCATGCGCCACGCGTATAAAACACTGGAATATTGTGAAGTTAGAAATATACAAAAAACATTTTATTTAAAGAAGTAATAATCAAGATATTTAAATAACAAAATATTTATGTTTTTCTTCATACATTTTCAAGTCAAGTCAAATAATATAATATATCAAATTAAGTTATTTAGTAATTTAACAAACACAAAATAATAACGTTGCGTATATGCATCAATGGCACATAATGGGTTAAGCTTTTACTAGACGACACTAAGTTACTGTACAAGAAAGTATTATACTATTTTCTAACACAAAATATTATACTATTTTCTAACACAAAATATGACTAAACGCGAATCTGTAAAATTTTGTATAATGGAAAGAGGACTGGTAATTTCTTGTACAAAATGTTTGTACAAGAAAATACAAAGTTTACATAAGGGGAAAGTATAAATAAAAAAGGCACAATTGCCACAAATAAGGATTGTTTTCTTGAAAAATGCTCTCTAAAATGTATTTACATTTCAGTAAATAATAAATCAACTTGAATCCGATAAACTGTTGATTATTCCTCATTAAAATTAATGAGTTATTTAAATTTTATTAAATTAAAATTGAATTTCATCATTACGTAAATAATTATTATTATCAGGATTATTTGGATAAAATCAGCACATTACAATTAGTAATTTCCAGAAAGTAATAAAAGCACGAACATGCGCCAAAACCGCACAGAATCGAAAACGCAGTTTTCAACATTAATTATTAATTACATCCAATTATCGCGCACCCTCGTACATTTATAACAAATACCACATTATCCCAACCACCGCGAACGCAATTTTAAAACAATCAAACCGGATTCTAATTACGTTTTATTTTTTAATGAGCGCTTGAGAAAAAATAAAAACGCGCTTTTTGTGTGTGAATTTGTTTTATTCAAGATGGCGGAATGAACAATAGGGGTTTAATGGCGAATTAACGTCGCGACGCGCGATGCGAGTCTGTCTTTTTCGAGCTTTTCGGCGCTAAAAGGTGCGCCCTTGATGTGCGCCCTTAATTGCACATTTTAATTAAAACTAGCGTCGCGAAATTGTAATTAGTTAATTAAAATCGCTAGACGTTTATTCATAAACTTCACTTTTGAGACTGGCACGTTACATATTAAGTTTTTAACTAAAAATTTCATAACAAAACACAGACATTTCATTAAATGTTGCTTATAGTAATAATAATAATAATAATAATAATCCCTAGTTATTAGAAATACTTCTTTCTACTTGTTTCAAATAATATACACGAATTTTTGCTTTTAATTATTCAATACAATACAATATTATTTAATATGTGTTAACCATACATAGACATAGTACAGATACATTCGTCATATAAATTAAAGAAAAGTATAAATTTGCTTACAACTAACATAATATTTATCGTAAAATCAGCACCATAGACGACTGCAACATTTTACAAAATGATTTGGAGAAGATTTCAGCGTGGTGCTCTGATAACGATCTTTATTTAAACACTGACAAATGTAAACATGTACGTTTCTCTAGGAAATATACATCAGTTATACCCTTTATTTACACCTCCAATGGAAATACTTTGGAAAGGGTTGATTTAATTAACGATTTGGGAATATTATTGGACAATAAACTGCAGTTTATTGATCACATACAAAAAATTACTGCAAAATCCTTACAAGTCATTGGATTTATCCGTCGAATATCCAGCAACTTTAAAAACATTCGAACGTTTGTCACGCTCCACGTGACATTAGTGAGACCAGTTTTGGATTATTGCTGTATAATTTGGAGTCCGCATTTTATGTGCCTTATTGAGCGTGTGGAAAAGGTTCAACGGAAAATGGTGAAACTCATCTGCTTTCACACACACGTGCAATATGACAGAAATAATTACAACCTTCTTCTGGATTATTTCGGCCTGAGGTCTCTAGAAAAACGTAGAGTTTACTTTTCGCTTTGCTTTTCTTATAAAATATTGAATAATCAAATTTGTTGTTCTTCAATTTTATCATCTTTATCTCTAAATATTCCTCAGCAATCGGTAAGACATTAGTGAAATTTAACCAAGTGTTTTCTTTATTAAATCATCAGCATACATTTTTTGCTACGAGGTTCCACGGTACATCTTATGGCTCAAATGGCCCGGAAGCAAGGATGATGACAAATGTAAATACATTTTATAATTTAATAAACGTGTTTGGAGTTTCTCTAAAAATATTTAAACTAGATTGTTTAAAAGCGATTGATAATACGTGAACATACGTAAAGATATGTACCATAATCTTAGGTGTATATTTATATTTATATTTAGGTTATTGTGTTAATATAGTGCAAGTTGTTTTTTTTGTTTTAAATAATAATTTGTGACTATTTTGTAACAATTTAAATGGTTTCCGTAATAAAGAATTATTATTATTATTATTAATATATTAAATAAAAGCGAAATATAAAGAGGTTAGTGTATATGGGGCATTCCACGCCAAATCGGATACCATCTGGCTTTTACATCACCGATTTTTTTCATAATTTTTTATGTTATAGAACCAAATGAGAGAGGCCTCCGTGATTATTTCCAATTTTATTTGCGGTCTTTTTTTTAAATGCTAATAACTTTGTGAAAAATGGGCCGATTTTAACCTTATTTTTTTAAATTTCTTATTTTTCAAAATGCTTCTTGAATATAAAATCCAAAACATTTTAAAAACCATATTTCTATGAAATTTTCAAATTTTTAACATAAAATGTTGATTTCCAAAAAACACATATTGATCGATTTTCTTGAAATTTTTATCTAAAAGACTGTTACTCATTCTGCAACTTTTAGGCCTAGTCCGATAATGGGATAACAATAGGATCTATTTTTTTTTTCGAATTTTCAAAATCACATGTTTCAGCTATCAGTACTAAAAGTTAATAATAACCTTTCTCTCAGGTCCACCAGTAATAGTTTTTGCCATTTATGAACTGTAATAGAAATGACTGAATAATTTAATGGATTAAAGCCAAGGTCACTTATTAAATAATATTCGGAAAATATTTCCATAAAATTTTCAAATTTTTAATATAAAATGTTGATTTCCAATAAACCCGTAATGATAGATTTTATTGAATTTTTTTTCTAAAAAACTGTCACTCGTTACGCAACTTTTAAGCCGGTACTGGGATAACGATGGGATTTATTATTTTTTCTATTTTTTTTAAATTCCATATTCTAGTTATACAAGGATTGTGAAGACAAAAAAATAAATCCCATCGTTATCCCAGTATCGGACTAGGCTTAAAAGTTGCGTAATGAGTGACAGTTTTTTAGAAAAAAAAATCAAGAAAATCGACGAGTACGTGTTTATTGGAAATCAACATTTTATAATAAAAATTTGATTTTTTTTTATTATATTAATTTATTTATATTTTAAACACTATAAAAATAGTGTTTAAAATATAAATAAAAAATAATTGACTTTTAAGACATTCATTTTACTACTTTTGACTGCTCTCTTTTAAATCGTTTGTATCGTCTGTCTGTTTATTATTATTTTAATGTTAATTTTTATTTTAATGTTTATTTATTTTAATGTTTATTTATTTATTTATTATTTTAAAACTGTATTTGTATCATTTATGTGTTTCTATTGTTTGGGGTTGGTGATGTCACACTTGTTCTCACATCTGAAATCTGTTTTTTATTTTTTTAAATTTTTTGTCACATAGGTATAGATGTTATTATTCATATTTACGATTATTATATATATTGGTACTACTATTTTTATATTATATGTATTATTGACGTGTGTAAAACAATTGTTAAAGCACTAATAAAATAAATATATATTTTTGTATAAGTGACCTTGGTTATAATCCATTAAATTATTAAGACATATCTATTACATTTCATAAATGGCAAAAACTATTGCTGGTGGAACTGAGAGAAAAGTTATTATTGACTTTTAGTACTGATAGCTAAAACACGTCATTTTAAAAATTCGAAAAAAATAGATCCTATTATTATCCCATTATCGGATTAGGCTTAAAAGTTGCGGAATGAGTGAGTTTTTTAGAAAAAAAAAAAAATCAAGAAAATCGATCAGTACGGGTTTTTTGGAAATCAACATTTAATGTAAAAAATTTGAAAATATTATAGAAATATGGTTTTTAAAATTTTTTGGATTTTATATTTAAAAAGTATTTTGAAAGATACAAATTTAAAAAAAAAGGTTAAAATCGGCCCATTTTTCACAAAGTTATTAGCATTTAAAAAGGAACGTTTTTTTTTCAAAAATCGATATCTCAAAAGCGGCTACACAAATTAAATTTAAAAAAATCGCGGAGGCCTCTCTCATTTGGTACTACAACATAAAAAATTATGAAAAAAATCGGAGATGTAAAAGCCTGATGGTATCCGATTTGGCGTGGAATGCCCCATATACACTAACCTCTTTATATTTCGCTTTTATTTAATATATTATGTTAGTTGTAAGCAAATTTATATTTTACATTAATTTATATGACGAATGTATCTGTACTATATATGGTTAACACATATTAAATAATATTGTATTGTATTGAATAATAAGATGGTATCCGATTTGGCGTGGAATGCCCCATATATAAAATATATTTTACAACGATTTACAGCGTTTTTGCTGTAAATCTTTAAATATTCGTTGATTTTTACAAAAGTTCAATTTGAAGCTTAAAACGAGGGTCGGTCTTCCACTCCCAGACTAAGCATGAAGTAAAATTTCAAGTTTAGAAAAGCCTGAAAATTTGGTTTGGTCGCGTAGCGCGAAGCGCGGAGCGGCCAAACCAAATTTTCAGGCTTTTCTAAACTCGAAATTTTACTTCATGCGCCACCCGTATAAAACACTGATTTAATGTGAAGTTTAGAATATTCATTTTTAACATGGTGCTTAAGTAGTGTATTTTGAACATCACTTGAAATCAATGTTTTATACGCGTGGCGCATGAAGTAAAATTTCGAGTTTGGAAAAGCCTGAAAATTTGGTTTGGTCGCGTAGCGCTTGAATGTTTTTTAATTGAAATTGAATGTTTTTTTATGACACAAAAGAATTCTAGTTAGTATATTAATAATAAATCAGTGTTGAACGGTTTCATGGTTCGATGTTCAAATAATTACATTATCAATTTCGTTAGATTACATTTTCGCGTGCGGGAACACCGCATTTCCATCCATTACTAAATAATTAAGTGCTCTTATCCGACATCAGCATTTAGATCAATCTAAAAGCAGTAGAAAAAAAAAAACTACCGCCGTCTGGACATAATCCGTTAATCCCTTAACTGGCACGCTTCGCCTTTAATAAAAATTGACTGATTAATCCGTTCGCTTGTCGGAATTATTTCGGTTAAAGCGAAAAACAAACGAAACGGACAAGAATTGCATAAAGCTACAATGGCGGTCGGGAAAAGTGCAAACCATATACTCCGCCCTATCGACACATTTAAAACTTTTCTAAATGACCCCGACGGTCAGGAATTGCGAAAACATTTCACAGCGGTTTCTATTTATTCTTTAAGGGGGTCTTCCGGTATAATTTTTTCAAAAAATCATTTTTTCTTGTATGAAATCAAAGCTAAACATGTCTAGAATATGTGGGTAAAAAGATATTTCGATCCGGCAAATATTTACGTAGCTACAGGCCTTTGAATGCATCGCCGTCCCGAGCGGTATGGGTCGCGCAGGTATAACTTTAATCTCGAATTTCATAAATTTTGATGAGTATGAGTTTTTTTGGTCCGCCATATTGGATCCGCCATTTTGAATTTTTCAAATTTGACCTCAGATTCGTATTCAGTGACCCCGAAATATTGACTACTGTTTGCGAATTTTTCGCCGAATACTTTGAATTACACAGAAAAAATATTTCGCAAACTTTAAACGCGTTTTTCTCGAAACTACATTTTTCAAAACTGTGAGCATTCTAGCGTTTGAACGGTTCAACCAATTGACTTCGTTCTTTGCTTCCGTTATTGTAAACACTTTTCTTCATGGAATGAACTAACCTCCCGGTGCAATTTGCAATTTTAAAGATTTTTTACAGCCTGTCAAAGTCAAAATATCGACCGAAAAACACGACTTTTTTTTCAAATGCCCGTCATTTTGTCAAATTTTGAGTTTTTTCAAAATTTCGTAGTTCATTCCATTCTCTGAACTATACTCTTCAAGAAACTGAGCTGATTTTGTTTCTAGGTAGGTAGAATAGCGACCCCTAGGCTGCTCGCAGTTTTGGAACATTTCCGCCGGGCAGCCGTCATATTGGACGCCATTTTGATTTTTTCGACTCGACAAAAATCTCAATTGTAGAGCAAGGATGAATAAAGAGGTCTCTAACTCTTACCAGTTCCCTGGAAAAAAAATCCAAAGTTTGGGTCAATTATACCGGAAGACCCCTTTAAGGGTGCTTTTATATGGACGTTTTAAACGCGAGACGGAACGGGAGCGGGCGCAAGCGTTTGCGTTTTAACACATGGGTTTATATGAGAGTTCCTAGACTGACGGGTGCTGACGTTTTCTCTGCCTTGCACCCGTCCGTCTAGGAACTCTCATATGAGCCCATATGTTAAAACGCAAACGCTTGCGCCCGCTCCCGTTTTATGTCCATATAAGAGCGCCCTAAGTGATCAGCGTGTCGAAAAAGATAAAAATTATTGCTAGTATTAATCAAAATTGCATTTATGTTCAGTATTCCGGCACCGCATACCTACGAACGCGTTTCGGATTTCAAGGTTCTCGTCAGTGTGGTCTCGACCCATTGCTGAGAAATACTGAACATTCCTGACTATTTTAGCATGCACGCGACTGCCATCCTTACTGGTCACTGTGGACTAAACAGGCACCTCTATAGGATGGGGATAGTTGACTCCCCATCTTGTAGAGGTTGCAGCATGGAAGACGAGACTGCATGGCATTTTCTTTGTGAATGCCCGGCACTATCGTCAATCAGGGAGTCCATATTGGGTGATAGATGGCCTACAATAGCCTACATAAGAGATCTACCCACCTCAGCTATGCTAGAATACCTAAACAAGGTGGGCTGGCTAAACTGAGGATGGGTGATCTACGGGAGGTGGCACAATGGGCCTAATGAGGCCTAAGTGCAGTGCAAAACTGCACACTCCCCTTTGCACCAGAACCACCAGAACCACCAGCATGCACGCGATTTTGTTTATTGTTTTTACATTATTTCTATTATAATTTGTCTAGTGCTCATCTGCACCCAAGTCGATTAACTTTTGTTAGTATTTTTAAAAAACACAACAATTGTTTTTACAAATTGTTTACACAATTGCATATTGATGAAAGAGACATGTTTAGGACATCTTACAAATTTGTAACGTTCTTATGTTCTATTAATTTGACTTAATCAGACTTTTAACCATTGATTAGTGAATGATTAAAGCTAATCGATCGGGATGCAAATGGACCTAGAAGCATTACAATTTTCTAATATTGTAAAAGCATATACGTTAAATAAATAAATAATTACATTTTTTAACCCGAGGTCAAGCATAAAATCAAGCCAAATCGGATGGTGATTCACATCCGATTTGGCTTGATTTTATGCTTGACCTCGCGTTAAAAAATGTATTTATTTATTTATTTAACGTATATGCTTTTACATTTTTAGAAAATTGTAACGTTCATATCTTAGCAGTATGTTGATTAAAATTCAATTGATATCAGTGTCTTAATTTTATTTGAAGCTTTAAACGAGTATTTTCCACTCCCAGACTAAGCATGAAGTAAAATTTCGAGTTTAGAAAAGCCCCACGTAGAAAATTTGTCGAGGGTCGCGCAGCGACCCGAGACAAATTTTCACGGGGCTTTTCTAAACTCGAAATTTTATTTCATGCGCAAGCGTATAAAACACTGATTTCAAGTGAAGTTAAAAATATACGGAATGGATGGATGTTGAAAATCTAAGACATGTTGATGAAGTTGTTGAAGTTCAAAATAAACTGCTGATGTTTTATCACACGTTATTAATATTAAAAATGTCTATTTCTTGTGGCAGGCGCATGAAACAATGAAATATTGTAAAATTAAAATTGTTCTCGTTTAGAAGTGTATTTTTAATTCTGCTCTGGCAGCTTATATTTAATACTGATTTAACAGTATATTTTGAAGTTCACATGAAATCAGTGTTTTATACGCGTGGCGCATGAAGTAAAATTTCGAGTTTAGAAAAGCCTTAAAATTTGGTTTTGTCGCGTAGCGCTACGCGCTACGCGACCAAACCAAATTTTTAGGCTTTTCTAAACTCGAAATTTTACTTCATGCTTAATCTGGGAGTGGGAACACTCGCTTGAAATTTAAAATGTGAAAACTCTGATGCTTTTAAATATTGATTAAACAATTATAATGACTTGCGTAAGCGCAAAGCATTTTGGTGCTAATGTTTTCTGATTACACAAGTCATCATAATTGATTAATCAATATTTGAAATCATCAGAGTTTTCACCTTTTAAATTTATATGATAGGATAAGTTATGAATCAATACAATCATTACAGTGTTTCTAACAATAAGCAAAGTTAATTCTAAACAAACCTGTGAGTAATTTTATAAAAGCAATATAAATTGTAATATATAAAATTACGAAAAAACTATTCGTGAAAATGCAAACAATGTCTTAATTAATAAGACAACTTAAGACGATAAATATCCATTGAAACAACTACTTCCCGTGCAAAAACACCTCCGGATATTAAATTATACAATGAAATATTTAAAATCTTATTTAATTTGATTTGTTTCAACGCTCTATTAAAGTATATGTAACGTTTAGGTCAAATTCTCTTCAAACCAACCAACAATACAAATTTAAAATGAAAGGAGAGATAGCAACAAATTAGACGTGAACGGGCTTGGATTAAAACTAATGTCTTAGGCCATCCATAGACGCGTTTCGAGATTTATCTCTCTTCAGTATAGCTTTGCTTATGACCTTTAAAAAAAATTAGGAATAAAATTAAAACAAACTTTCTTGGGAAAAGTGATGTGTGTGGAATGAACAGGTACACAGAATTGTAATGAGTGAAAATGATGGTCGGTATTTATAGGTAAAAAGGGGGGATTATGTCATTACCAGGTATAAAGAATGTGAGAGCTTATTATTTACCACGGGAAGTAGTTGTTTCAATGGATATTTATCGTCTTAAGTTGTGTTATTAATTAAGACATTGGTTGCATTTTCACAAATAGTTTTTTCGTAATTAATTATATTATGTTTAAAGTGTGCAAACTATAAGAAGCGTAAGCTTATTTTCTCGAATTCAATAGTTTTGAATTTGAATTTATCTTGTTAATATAAATACCAATTTATATTAACTTACGTATTAAAAGTATCGGTATTCGTTTTTGTAAAAAGTGTCTAGAATGTTTAAAGTTGTGAAAAATTACTTACACCTGGTGCGCGTTTTGTAATATACGAAACGTTGGGGACTCTGAGAAAAGGCCATTGCAATTTCGTAATTAGAAAACTTAGCCGAAACCGGTCGCCGGGCCGTTTCTGAAAAAGACGGAACTATTAACGGGATTAACTCCGGCGCGAAACTTTTATTTTCCTATTATGTGCACTTTATTTACCGTCCTCGCTGCACACCATTTGTGCAGTTTAGGTAATACCGAAGTTACGGTCTTATTTATTTTCAGCGCCGACGCCGATGCTTTGGATAAACTAATTGCATTTCTTGGGATCCCGCGAAATGGCTGAAACTGTAACCGCTTAACACAGTTACAAAAATGATTTAAGTTTATTTAAAATAATCCAAAAATAATGGAAATGTTGAAACATTCTGATTGTAGTCAATTTTGCCTATGATTTATACCGTGAGATCGAAAAAAAGAATGATTCAGAGCCTTGACTCTAACAACACGATTGGCAAGCCTACTTTTAAACTGCGGCAGTGCATTAGAGGTTATCTAATTGATTAAATTTAAGAAATGTTAAATAAATAATAACGAAACAGTCCCACTGAGCAAAAAAACAACAAATAACGTTATATCAACATTGTCGCAACATTTTTTTTTTCTAGCGTGGGGGAAAATGCTTGTCGCACCATCAGGAGTTAGACCCGTTAACTCCCGGTGTGTGGGGCTTGCACCCACTAAAAACCCCCATTATGCAGACACTCCTGTTGTCGCAACATTAAACGTTGTTTTAATGTTAATGATATATTACCAAGATGTGATTTCTAAGTGGGGTATTTATATTTAGGTAACAAACTGAAAACTAGGATGAATACTAGTTAGAGTAGGTGTTCCAAATGTGATCCTTCAGCTTCGATACAACTAATAACTCTTCGTTTCATATTATCAAATGCGTTTTACAATGATCGAGGAGTAATTGAATTACATGCATTGGTAATTGCATCCATAAGTTCTTGTATCGTTTATGTTGTCTGTAAATTGTGTTTTTAAGAAAAGGGAAAATTAATAGTTTATAATGGTTCAATCAGGAGAACGCGAAGAAAAAGATACAATTCGGCCGTCAAAGAATTCCCGCAAGAACCTTATTGTTTGACGACTTGTGTGCGCAGTAGCGTTATCTTGCTAAAAATATTAGTTTAAGAGTTTATCGTCATTCAGTTGTTCAATGAAAGGTCGTATGAAATTATTGTGATATCTTTCTGCATACAAAAAAAATTAAAAAAAATAAAACCACCCTGCTTCATGAGAAAACCCGGCATAGCTTGGTTTCTCGATAGTATCTTTCTAAACCGACTGGCTTTGGAGGTTTCCTTAATTTTGTTGCAAAAGGTTCTCCAAAAAAGCCTGTCTAACAGCCTTCTTAAGGGCTCTTAGGCTGTCTTTATACAGAGACCATTCGCTGGTTTGTTCTGCATTGTTGAACAGCCTATTGCATACCTTTCTTAGGAAGGAATCTCCTAGTTCCACCATGGAGGCTTCTTTTTGTCTCGGTACACTTTACCAGGACAAGCAGCCCCCATTGCCTTGTTGCAGGCCTCTGTGAGGATCATTACCAGGCGATCCAACCCTCCCTCAGTGTTGGGTCTACGTAGTGTATCGCTAGGCAGAGCCCCAATAAGAACGGTCCTATAAAAGTCCCAGTCCGTAAGTCTTTTGTTAGTAATTATAGGGTTCACTGGAATGTGCATATTTACCTAAAACTCTATATACCAATGGTCGGGGAAGGAGTGTTCGCCACTGACCTTCCAATTTTTAACTTTGCTGTGCGTCAGGTCTGAGACCAATGTTATGTCTAGAACCTCGCGCCTGTTGGAATTAATGAATGTGGGTTTGGAACCAATATTACAAATGGAAAGGTTAGTTGCCAGAATAAAATCAGCTCCTCTGTTGTTCGTGTCGGAGCTCCCCCATATGGTGTTATGGGCATTCGCATCAGCGCCGATGACGATGTCAATTTCCTTCTGGTTTACCTCTCCCACCGCATTTACCAGGTCTTCTGGGGGTATTTCCCTATTATGGGAAATGCAGGAGGAGGCCACCCAAAGTTGGTGGAAGCCACCCTCCGTGGAGACGACAGTTGTGTCATATCTGCTGAAACAGGGAAGCAGAAATTTCTGCCTTTTAGGAGTTGATGACCGTGGTGTTCAGGGTCGTCTTCGGAGCAGGGAGAGAGAGTAAGATCTTCGTCTCTCTCACTCTCTCCCGTCTTCTCCGAGTGCGTGCGCAGCCGGCTCAAAGCCTCAAGAACCGATTCGCTTTCCATGTCCCGGTTCCATCGGCTCTTTAGGTACCATCTCCTCATTGGTTTTGACGGTTTCTTGGTCTTTTTTGTAAATTTCGAGGGTGATCGACGTAGCCGTAGCTTATCACACCCTCCCCCTCACCCACAGGTCTCCAGAAGGTCGATTGACTCCTCATTCACGATGATTATCACCGGTCGGGTGTTGCCCTTCGCCTCCTCTACGCTGACCACGATCCAGTCATCTGTCGGCAACTATGGGTTGCTCATGCGGATGAATTGCTCAATCGTCGGCGGGTCTGCGGGCTCGATCGGGATCCAGGCCCTACACCGAGGTCTGTTTGGAATCTTGTCCCTGGTAACAGCCTCGATCCTAGCACCTGGCCAGACTTCACCCACTTTCCCTATGGCCTAAACAGATCAGCGGATCTCTGATCTGCACAGGACACCAGTTTGACGTGGCCCTGGTGCCAACCTGCGTCTCGGTATTTAGGAGCCGTACCTGGATTTTTAGATAGGATCTCCATATAGACCTTGAGGAGGGCCACTTCTACCAGCTGCGAGTTCACTGGTAAGATTAAACCCTTCCTGTGGCTTAATCTTAGCAGCGAACTAGCAGCTGGTAGAAGTGGCCCTTCTCAAGGTCTATATGGAGATCCAATCTAAAAATTAAGGTACGGCTCCTGAATCATTTACAGTCCATACAGTGTGCTCCTTGAGGATGTTACTGAACGAGCGGCCGGGCGTGGTTTTTGGAGATGGCCCAGTCCTCGTCTTTTTAGGGTACGGTGGAGTATCCCCCTGCTATCGCTGCCTCTCGGGCGCCTCGGTCGCAGCAGGCTTCTCCCCGTGTTCCCTGATTACGTTCCGAGCCTATTCCAGAGCCACCTGAAAAGTTCGGTCTCCGGAGTGGACTCGAATTTTAGGCGAATTCTGTGAGCCGCTCTTCTATCCCTAAATGCCCTTTTAGAGGGCTTCAGGTTATCTTTGTAGATAGGTCGGTTCGTGCCAGACTTAGCCGTAGCTTTTCCCGATCTTTTGGAGTCCTTTCCGGACTGACCGTGTTTGCCCTTAAGGCCGGACACGGATGGACAGTTGCCCCCTCCAGCTCCGATGGGGCAGCCCGCTTGTGCGGGGTGGGATTTTTGCGTACCCACCTGGAGACCAGTTTTTTTTTTTGTTTTTATTGTCCATTTAATTTGAAGAGGGATGAAAGATGGTTTGCATCCCCCTTGAGTTCCGACTAGTTCGAAGAACTTTAGGGGACTCGAAAAAGCTAGAGATTTTGCCAAGGGTGGCAGTATAGAGGTGAAGTGATTCTACGAAGGAGGCTGTAACAGCAAGGAGGTTGTTTTAGCCTCGAAACGTTTAACGGTAGGGTAACGCCTTACAGTATCACAGGTATCCGGGTCTCCGAGAAGGAGACCCGTGTCTCCGCTCTCCGTTCATTGGCCCTCACCTTTCCTTGCTCCCACACCGCGTCAAGGTACGTTCCTACCGTGGGAGACTTTAAAGGATAAGGATAAAGGATTTTGTGCTCCAGCGCAAACATTTGGAAAGACTTACACTAGTATTACAACGGTAAACTTAAATAATTCTGGGAAGAAGATTGCAAAACTAACTTACATTTGAAATATCACTGTCACATTATAATTTATAGGGATTCTAGAACCAGTGTAACCCATTTTTCTATTTTCAGGATTGGTGGCTAACACAAGCTGCATCCTTTTTTAAACTTGACTTATCACCTAACACGTGGTGAAACATGTTTGTAATAATAACAGAAAATTGTTTTAAAATATTTTGTTGGCTGAAAGACCGCAGGTCGATAGCCATTTTACGGAATTGTTATCTTTTTTATATATATATATATATATATATATATATATATATATATTGTTTCTGTTTACATTTATATATGTATATGCTTTTTCTGTAAATAAAGATTGTTTATATATATATTTTGTTTTCGTATATTATTCCTTGTTTTTTCATCAACTAAGAAAATCACCACGAAAATGTTGCTGCAAATGGAACTTTCCGAACACAGTTTGAAACGAAGTAAATAATCGTTGATTGTTTCAAACTCATTTAATTTGCACAGCTCTAAAAGATATCATCGCCTCTATTCGCGTACAACGTGCTTATTGGGCGAAGTTACGACTTCCACAGTTCGCTAATCTGAAGAATTTTAAGGGCGCGCCCCGGGTTCATCGCATAAAACGGCCATCGACTCCTTCCGTAGACTATTCCTCTCCTAGAATATGGGGCATAACCGACAGGAGCGTTATAGAAAAGCGACATTGTCTCGAGTGATTCGATTCGATCCGCAGAAATTGTGTTAACGGTGCGAGATGGGGTAAATATGTTTATTGTGCAGCGTTTCCGCTCGGGCTGTTAGAGGAATTGATATTGAATGGGGGTTGGGGAAGGGCATTAATCCTGTATCATGTTTGTGCGATTGACTTATGGCGCGTTATATTTTTTATGGGTCTCTATTGTAAAAAAGAGAATATAAATATCTTTAATGGTTTCATCGTGAATGTAAACAAGTTTAATATAAAAACGAATTAAAATTAATACCGACTTTCTGCAAAAATGTTGTCTAGTTAAGACTTCTCCAAATATCCATTGAAACAACTACTTTTTGAGTTAATAGTTTAAATTTTCGATTATGGTGAGAGCTACACAAACATATATTAACATCGGTACAATAAAACGTGATAAGTGGATTCAACACAAAAGACTGTAAAATCTTATACTCGAGCAATAAGGGTCGATATTTAAATCTCCGCGAGGGTTTGGAAATTAGGAAGGCGCTAACGCGGGGAAAGCCGATTGTAAACAATATGGAAGAGCTTTGGAACTCTCCTATAACGACCGCCCTTATTACCTGATGTTTTATGATAGTTTGATTTTGTATATATATTGTTGTTTAGATATTTTTTGTACATTCCTCCTTGAAGATGACCAATGGTCGAAACTAGTCGGAGAAAATATAAATAAGTGAAACAAACCAAGTGTTTTAATTAAAATTTAATTTAAATCATCCAGTATTAAGTCGATCGCTATTAAATAGATTGAAAAGAGCTCCTGACTAAAAATGTTAGGAACCCCCGATTTAGGACATGTAATATTTTAATGTGTCAAGTTATATTAAAACACAATTCTATTTAAAAACTTCTACGAGTATAATAATGTAGATCATCTTGTTAATTAAGTTTGCAGCTCTCGTGCGTATAAAAAAAAACGTAAACTTGTCTCTAATGAGATATATGACGGCCCATCTGGAGCATACGCGCCTAGACTTTGTCCTCGTGACAAACGGGGGCCCCAATTTTTCCCAGAGATCCAGCCCGCGATAAAAGCGCCGCGTGTGTTTATTTTTCCGTTGGACGCTGTCTCCGGCGATGATTTGTCGGGCCCCATCAATCCGAGCCACTCGGCGTAATAAATGCTCACAGGAAATGTTTCATAAGCCCCGGCGACTTATCATTTCATTAAGAAGGTGGACTGGCACGTACAGGCCCGTACTTACTGCACCAGATGGCGGACGATCGTTTTCCTGCAAGATTGGACGTGAAAGGGTCGTCCACACGTGCCGCTCGTGCTCTTCATTAATTTTTTTTTCTCTCTTCTTCTATTTGCTCGTGCGGTTTTCTGGCTACTGAAATGCAACATCCGGTGAACACTGTCCAACTTCCCAGTTTCACGTACAGCGTGTGCACGCGGGATTAGTTGGCAGAGGTGACTGAACGACCAGCATGCGGTGGATTATGATTTTGATGGCACTCTCGGGTCAAACAAATTTTCGAATAAAAATAAATAAAATTTACTTCCTGCATTAAACTATTTTATTATTTAAATATATCGCATATTTACTGTATGATAACATAATTTTACTCTCTAGTACCGTGCAATCATTAAAAATATGATTAAGTTAAGCCACTGCCTGTATTTAATGATATCGTGCGATTTAAATGATGATTTAGAGTAGGCGGCATTTTTTTGTACGGTTGCCTAGACTGTTAATTGAATGATGAAATACATTTAAGGTTATGGTAAACTATGTGTCAACACCCAGTAGTGCCAGTCCAATTTAAAATTTAAAGCCTACTCTTTAAATTTAAATGTATTCCAGCTACCTGAACTTCGCTTACTCTAAAATATTAATTTTGTAATGTATTTTTATTGTAAATAAAGCCGTTAAAATAAAAATAAAATAAAAAATTAGACTAGCACTACTGGGTGTTGACACATAGAATACTATAACCTCAAATGTATTTCCTCATTCAATTAACAGTCTAGGCAACCGCACAAAAAAAATGCCGCCTACTCTAAATCATCATTTAAATCGCACGATATCATTAAATACAGGCAGTGGCGTAACTAGAGAGTGCAATGCTGAGGTAGGGTGCCTAGTAATGCCGTCTTAAGGTATAGATACAATAATAATTACTCATTAAAAAAATGGCATGTCCATTAAAGCACTTGGCCCGGTAAATATATAATGACTTAAATATCAACAGTATTGAACATTTACGCAAACTAAATTCATTGCAGTTTTATTATTATTACTCCAAAACTATTCACAAAATAAAAGTAGTGTTTGCATTTTTCGCTAAATCCAAAAAATATTAATCACCAGCACATCTAAGCGTTATATACTTTTAACTTTACTGTAAATCAGTGTTTTGTACGCGTGGCGCATGAAGTAAAATTTCGAGTTTAGAAAAGCCCCGTGAAAATTTGTCTCGGGTCGCTGCGCGACCCTCGACAAATTTTCTACGCGGGGCTTTTCTAAACTCGAAATTTTACTTCATGCTTAGTCTGGGAGTGGACAACACTCGTTCTTAAAAGTTTCAAATTGGAGATTACTAAATTTATTACCATTTTACAAAGGCTTCAGCTCGAAGGACCAATCGTGGTCTTCGGAGACTGAAGGATTACAGAGAATTGAAGTTTTTTTTTATAAAAAAAACAACAAATATCTAAAGGTTTACAGCATGGATTGAAAAAATATCAATGTAGGGTTGGTTTTCAGTGCGATTTAAACTTCACTTGAAATCAGTGTTTAATACGCGTGGCGCATGAAATAAAATTTCGAGTTTAGAAAAGCCCCGTGAAAATTTGTCTCGTGTCGCTGCGCGACCCTCGACAAATTTTCTACGCGGGGCTTTTCTAAACTCGAAATTTTACTTCATGCTTAGTCTAGGAGTGGAAGACACTCGTTACTTTAAAATATGTCACAACTGTTAATTCCGTTTATAAACAAATACATTTTCTATCAGTACAGTAAGTAATCAGCTGGATACCCGTCTGCAGGGGTGATATATAAGCAAATTATGGATCCTAGGAGTTGTCTAATGAGTGAGTTACTCAACTGTTTCCATGGCTTTATTTACAAAAAAAATAAATAACATTATACTAACGAAATTGGAAAAATATGAATATTTTAAAAGTTCAATTTCATTAATTTATTTAAAATTAAGTGAAAGTATAATTATATTAATTTCACAAAAACCAAACAACTGTTTCATAACTGCTTTTGATTTCGGTGTAACTTTCAGCGTGTTGACTGTTTTTGCTTATCTAGTGGAAATTGTTTAACTCGCTCCGTCGTGAGTTTTCCCTGTTAAAACATTACATTTAATATCGCCGCGATGCCTTCGGATAATAAAACAACTCTCAACAATTCGCATGGAGATAAAGTTAGTTCCTATTTAATTTAGAAAGTTTTGCTTGATTTAATTCAATCCCGTCCCGTGTGCGCTCGTTATGAAATTGAAAGATTTACAGATGTGCACTTATTCAAAGTTTAAGTTTCTCTTACTTTCATAATTTAGCTGCAAGCTGCACGGGATCTTGAGAGGATTTAATTTGTATTTTAATGGTTTTGGCATTAATGTATTTATTTCGGTACTAGTATAAGTAAAGGGTGGGCCATCTATTAGTTTATTTTTTAACTAATTGTTATTTCCTCATTGACAACACTGACGCGCTTGGCATATTGACATAAATGTAGTGCCAAACCTCCGGTGTAAGATATGAATCGTTTTTATTTGGAACACCATTGGAAAATATTAAAAATATATTTAATAAAAAAACGGTTTAACTTTGTTTGTATAACACAATTTATTTTTATGTGACTGCAGTTTCGGCAAATTTAGCTTGCCATTATCAAACATGTAGTGACTATGTCGTTTTAGTCACTACATGTTTGATAATGGCAAGCTAAATTTGCCGAAACTGCAGTCACATAAAAATAAATTGTGTTATACAAACAAAGTTAAATCGTTTTTTATTAAATATATTTTTAATATTTTCCAATAGTGTTCCAAATAAAAACGATCAGTCAATCTACTACTTACAAGACAGGTATATATACAAAATGGTTAGAGAAAAACACAAACAAATTTCAAATTACAAAACGGCTGTAAAAATGGGGGTATACATTAGGTCAACCTGGTCGTTAATGAGAGGGATTCCCGGATTAGCGCGGGCTTTGTGTATTTCTAATGCTTCTAGGAGATTCATCTTCCGACCCTTTTCGGCATAGTGAATGATGGAAAGTACATCTTTTCCAAAAGTATGGTTTTCATCTAACAGATGTTTTGCAAAAGACGACTTATCACACTGTCTCAACCGAAAAAATCGGAAATGTTCCTTGAGCCTAATATTAAAATTACGACCAGATTGACTGATGTAAACTCCTTGACAATCTGTACAAGTTAATTTATAAATTCCTGATCTATTGTTTACATCTATTTTGGTTTTGTTATTAAATATATAATTGTTAATTTTGCAAAAAGGTTTGAACGCTACTTCTATGTGTTATACAAACAAAGTTAAACCGTTTTTTATTAATAAATTAACATGTATAACGAAGTAGAAGCCTCCACAATACAAAATTTAAAAAAAAAATTATCCAAAGTATGTGTTATGTCGCAATGGAGTACGGTACAGGGACATGCTGACTGTTTTTTGTGGTCGCAATTAGACGATTTCGACTTGGGCGAGCTTTGGTTTCAGAAGGATGGAGCAACATGCTACATCAGCCGTGAAACTATCGATCTTTTGCACACTAAGTTTGGTAACCGTGTTATCAGTCGTTTTGGAGACATTAATTGGCCCTTGTGCAGCTGCTATTTGTCATCGTTGGACTATTTTTCGTGGAGATATGTTAAGGACCGTTGTTACTCCAACGATCCACAAACATTTTTTTTCTCCTTTATTCAATTTAGAAATAATACATATACATACTATAAATAAAGTTACAATAAATTATATGTTACTGCTAATTGAACACGTCAGACGAAAGAAAGACACAGCTTATTGAATATTGATAGTTTCTGACATTGAGTAATACTCCTTTCGGATTAGATAATCTTTGATTTGAGTTTGGAATGAGTATTCACTTGTGAGTGTTTGTAGTCGGGTTGGCAGTCCATTGAACATCTTCAGTGCGACATATAATGGTGATGTTTCATACAGCGATAATCTATGCCGGGGGAATACGTACTTATCTGTATTGCGTATATTATACATATGTTTCGCTTTATGGGAATGAAATTTGATTTTATATTTAAAATTAAATAGTAACACTTCGTAGGCGTACAAACTATAAAATGTAAGTATATTAGCCCTCTTAAATAATCCTTTCCAACTTTCAGTATATTTTAAATTAAAGATTATTCGTAATGCCCGTTTTTGAATTATAAACAGATTTTTCGCATGAGTAGATGAGCCGTGGTGGATTAGTCCGTATCTCAATATACTTTCAAAATGTGCGTGATATACTGTTATTAGGGTGGAAGTATCCAAAACTTGATTTAATGCTCTCAGAGCATAGCAGGCAGAGTTCAATTTAGCTATTAATTTCTCACATTGATAATACCAACTAAAGCTGCTATCTATTAGCATTCCCAAGAAGTTTGTTTTATTTTGCGTTTCGAAGTTTTCATCCTGCAACAATATGTTTTCTGGGATATTTTTTGAATTTTTCGTTCTAAATATTAAGATGTTAGTTTTGCTTGTGTTTAAGAGTAATTTATTCATTTCCATCCATTCTTTAGTGGTATTAAATATAATATTTGTTTTTTCAGTTAAATGAGAACTATTTAGTTTAGATATTAATAAATTCGTATCGTCGGCGTATGTAATTATACAAACATTAAAATTTTCGATAATTTTAGGCAAATCATTGACATAGACTGTATAAAGAAATGGACCTAAAATACTGCCTTGTGGTAATTGACGCACTGATGGAAAACATTCGTTAAACTATTCGTCAAATAGAGCCACAAACAATCGAAAATGTAGAGCGAAATTGGGTGAAAAGGATGCACTACTGTCACGCTAGCCGCGGCGGCCATTTAACTAAAATTGTTTTTGCATAAATAATCGGAAGGTTTACTTTCTTAAATAAAGCAAGAATCAATAAAATTTATTCAACGGTGTAGTTTTAATGGAAATTTTAAAAAGAAACCATCAGATGGCCCACCCTTTATATAGACATGTAAGCTAGATGGCCTGAGGGTTTAAAAATATTGATGTCCCTTCAAATTTTTGCTGTTTTATTCTGTATAATTGGAACCAAACTTAAGCAACGGCCTGAGGTAATATTTTTATTGTTATGCAGGTGGCGATCAACGTGTTAATTACTTAAACAGTTCAATTTTGATAATTAAATAAAAGTCACTTGGTTTGTTTCACTATTTTTTTTTAATCTCTCCGATTAGTTTCGACTTATCGTCATTCTCAAGGAGTAATACAGAAAAATATTTTACAAGTTATATATACATATTTTTGTGAAGGTCAGGTAATAAGGGCTTTAAGAATTGGGGAGTTCCAGATGTCTTCGTACTCGTTTACGATGTGTTTTTCCTATTTATTGTCTTGCTAATTTCCAGGCCTTCTCTAAAATTCAATTCTCGTCCCATATTACCTGAATATAAAATTTGGAAATCGTCTGAATTAAAAAAATGATATATATATATATATATATATATATATATATATATATATAAATATATATATGTTAAAACGTAGATTTTCGCGGGCGTAACATGTATCACTGTTTCTTCGGGTTTGGTCCCGCGTATTTTCTTGGCTCTTGTCCATTATATTTTTAATTCGACGTAGTACGTAAAAGTCAAACAAGTGGTTGCTAGAGCAATAGAATTTTGATAGTTATTCCTGACGATGATGACTGCGACGTCATCGAAACGTCGAATTAAAAATATAATGGACCAGAGCCAAGAAAATACGCGGGACCAAACCCGAAGAAACAGTGATACATATATATATATATATATATATATATATATATATATATATATATATGTATATATATATATATATATATATATATATATATATATGTATATATATATGTATATATATATATATGTATATATATATATATGTATATATATATAACTATAAATGAAATTGCCAATTCTTGGTAGCAGAATACTTCAAACATTAAAAGTGCGATTCTTTTCGCAATCTACAACAAGTAGATATAACTTGTAAAATATTTTTCTGTATTACTCCTTGAGAATGACGATAAGTCGAAACTAGTCGGAGAGAATAAAAAAAAATAGTGAAACAAACCAAGTGACTTTTATTTAATTATCAATATTGTAAACATGTTTCATAAAGTGATTAATGAGAACCAAATTGAAGATAGTTCAATTTTTATTTTACACCAGTTATATTTTTTTTTTTACAATTTCCAGTAATCATTAAAACACAATTAATTATTTGTTTGGCCTGAGGCTGATCCGAAAATTAAACCTTTTTTGGTGTAGCAACATAAAAACATTTCCCAAAAGGGCAGCAAATAAATGACTGCCGGCGCATCGCTTAATTTGTCCCCTCCCGCGCGCTCTTCTCACTCATCTGTGTACATAATTCGGAGCGCACAAAAAGACCAACTCTTTAAACAACTGGAAACGGCCCTTTTATTCGAGGCCACAATTGAATTAAATTAAACAGTCGGCGGATGTACATTTTCCACTAGACAAACTCTCTTGCCTCGCTACAAAGGACAGGCGAGCGTCGGGGCTCGTTTTGAAAGACTAAATGCCAAAAATTACAGTTCGGCTATTTTCGAATGGAAGTAAGGGGAATATCGGAATCCGCCTCATGCAATATTCAACGTCGGAGGGGCTTTATTTAATCTTTAGCTGAGCGATAATGTCCAGCGACGGCGGTTCCCTTCCGACCCTCGGGATGGATTTATTCCCACATATGAACTGTTATTGTTTTTTTTCTTCTGTGTCTGTTTCTTTTATTTTTCTATTATGTGAAACAGTAAAAATATACTGAAATAATATATAATTTATAAAAGGAGGAAAATACTTCTAGAAGTAACGATTTTTCTTTAGATTCTATATGAATTTTAAAGGTATGAACAAAAATATAATTGGGAATTCAAATCGGGTTTGAATAAAAAATTAAATGTGATTCGGAAGAGATTTTTATTTCTTCTTCAAAAGAAAAGAATTCTATTTATTTTCCAAATCACATGTAATATTTGTAGTGTTAAATTTCTGAAATAAGTTTCTATTTTATTAAATTTATTTCTGGAGAAACATACATTTTTTCTTCTTCTGAGTATACTATTCCATTATAAACATTTGTAAAACTAATGAATATGTGATCAAAGCTAAGTCGAAGTATATTTTGATCCTCACCTTAAATTAGGGTGGCGCATGAAGTAAAATTTCGAGTTTAGAAAAGCCCCGTGAAAATTTGTCTCGGGTCGCTGCGCGACCCTCGACAAATTTTCTATGCGGGGCTTTTCTAAACTCGAAATTTTACTTCATGCTTAGTCTGGGAGTGGAAAACATTCGTTCGAAGCTTTAAATTGGTCCATAATATAAAAACAACGAATTCTCTGAAAAAAATTATCTAGATATTGGAAATAAATAGGATTATATTGGTGACTTTTCCGGATGAACTTGTGTTCATAGAGAATTTTTTCTTAAAAAAATGTGTTCAGTGTGTTTCTAACTTCACAATAATTCAGTGATTTACACGCGTGGCGCATGAAGTAAAATTTCGAGTTTAGAAAAGCCCCGTGAAAATTTGTCTCGGGTCGCTGCGCGACCCTCGACAAATTTTCTACGCGGGGCTTTTCTAAACTCGAAATTTTACTTCATGCTTAGTCTGGGAGTAGAAAACACTCGTTCGAAGCTTTAAATTGGCCCATTATATAAAAACAACGAATTCTCTGAAAAAATTATCTAGTTATTGGAAAGAAATATGATAAGATTGGTGAATTTTCCGGATAAACTTGTGTTCATAGAGAATATTTTCTTAAAAAAATGTGTTCAGTGTGTTTCTAACTTCACAATAATTCAGTGTTTTAAACGCGTGGCGCATGAAGTAAAATTTCGAGTTTAGAAAAGCCCCGTGAAAATTTGTCTCGGGTCGCTGCGCGACCCTCGACACATTTTCTATACGGGGCTTTTCTAAACTCGAAATTTTACTTCATGTTTAGTCTGGGAGTGGAAAACACTCGTTTGAAGCTTTAAATAATTTAAATATTCTATAAAAACAACGAATTCTCTGAAAAAAATATCTAGATATTGGAAATAAATGTGATAATATTGGTGAATTTTCCGGATAAACCTGTGTTCATAGAGAATTTTTTCTTAAGAAAATGTGTTCAGTGTGTTTCTAACTTCACAATAATTCAGTGTTTTACACGCGTGGCGCATGAAGTAACATTTCGAGTTTAGAAAAGCCCCGTGAAAATTTGTCTCGGGTCGCTGCGCGACCCTCGACATATTTTCTACGCGGGGCTTTTCTAAACTCGAAATTTTACTTCATGCTTAGTCTGGGATTGGAAACACTCTTAGAGGCATCAAATTAAAAGTTTTTTATAAAACAATTACATTTCTAGGGCAGGTGGTGGCCGAGCGGTAACGTCGCCGGGTTGTATTGTTCGGCGAGCCACAAACTCGAGTTCGAGACTTTATTTGAAAAATAATGTTTCGTCGTGACCCTGGGTGTGGTATAAATGTTTCGTCGTGACCCTGGGTGTGGTATAAATATGTGTGTTTGTCCGAATGAGAATAATTAGCATAAAAATACATAAGAGATATGGCTGTGGCGAGAGTCTATGCCAGGATCATCGATCCAAAATTTAAAAAAAAAAAATCTGAAAATTTAAATGAAAAATTCGCCACACCTACAACAACCTTCTGTGTATTACACTATGTAAAGTTATTAAACTCAGCTTTTATCCCTCTCTGATTAAAATCCTGACTACGCTCATGTTTAAATGCAAATTTCAAACATACAAAGAAAATGTATAGGACTTAAGTAATTATTATTCATTGAGTAAATGTTTCTTATTTTGTGTTCCGCTAAAGAAACAAAATTTAACACGCCTTTTGTCAATTACAAAACAGGACGCGTGGGCCTGGGGCAATAAAACGTGAGGAAATTTTTACGACCTCTGAAATTATGGACGAAAATTAAAACACTTAATCCTAGTAAAACGGCTTCATTACATTCAACCTTTACCGCTTATAAATTTATGCAATAAAAGCGCAAATAGAAAGCCCGGGCTAATTTATGGGGCTCCGGGTATTATTTGCCTCCGGCTTTGTAAATATTATTCAATTTAACTTACTCCGTTTTGTGTGCGCTGCCTCTGGGCCCCTTACATTCTTTTTTAATTTAATTTTTATTATTTCCTTTTTTTATTCCCGTCAGTTTCGTGAATGTTAATTAATTCACACACAACTGGTGCACTTTTCTAATTAAACAAACTCAACTGAATATTAATTACGAAATTACATTCTCTGCTCAGTTTTATAATTTATACAGTTTTATTAAGAAACAGTTATATAGGTACATTAGATAGAAATTAAAAATTACTGATATTTTGAAACAAGTTACATATAAATCAAGTCATGTAGCTTAGAAATCTAGCCAAGTAGTTTAATAATCAAGCCTTGTAGCTTTAAAATAAAGTGATGTAATTTAAAAATCGATTAGCTAACAAATCATGTCAAGTAGCATAAAAATCAAGTCAACTATCTTATAAATCAAGTAACTTAAAAACAAAGTAAAATATTTCTTAATTAAATGAAGTAAATAAAAATAAACTTTTTCCTTCAAATAAAACACTTTAACTTTGTTTGTATAACACACAATTTTTATTTTCGTGACTGCAGTTTCGGCAATTAAATTTGCCATTATCAAACAGAGTGACTCTGTTTGATAATGGTAAGTTGAATTGCCGAAACTGCAGTCACGAAAATAAAAATAGTGTGTTATACAAACAAAGTTAAAGTGTTTTATTTTATTGAATTAACATGTATAACGAAGTAGAAGCCTCCACAGTTCATAATTTAAACTTTTTCCTATTTCTTTATACAATATAAAGCAAATTTCACTAAATTTCCTTACTTATGAATGAAGAAATTTTGTGAAATTTGTTTTATATTGTAGAAAACAATAGGTAACAATGTTTCTAACGTATAGAAGGATAATATACAAAATTATGAAAAAACCATTCGTGAAAATGCAAACAATGTCACGAATAGTTTTTTCGTAATTTTATATATTATGTTTAAAGTGTGCAAACTATAAGAAGCGTAAGCTTATTTTCTCAAATTATAATAGTTGTGAATTTGAATTTATTATTTAGAAGGATATCTGTGTATTTTTTTATATATATATATATATATATATATATATATATATATATAGATAAAAAACTTTTTTTCCAGAAAATTCTAATTTTCTGAATATTTTTCTTTTCTTAATAATTCAAAAAATTCAGAGATATCCTTCTATATGTTAGAAACTATGTTACCTATTGTTTTCTACAATATAAAATAAATTTCACTAAATTTCTTAATTCATAAGTTGAGAAATTTAGTGAAATTTATTTTATATTGTAGAAAAAAATAGGGAAAAGTTACGAAACTTATAAAAATCGAGCTTTCAGCACTTTCACTGAGCACAATTTTTAAGTTAAGAAAATGTGTTGTGCATTAAATCAAAGCCTGTTTAATCATTAATCGAATACTTTAATGAAATGATTAATTTTTTTTAAATTCAAAAAATAGAACGTTTAAAACGCAGATTGAGTAAAAAATCATAACACTGATTTTTCTTAGAAAATAATTTATAAAAAATACAGTTTCTCAAAAATTTTATTTCTGTTTGGAACGTCGTTCCTGTAAATAAACTGACTGTAATTTAAACTTGACAGCGTTTTTGTGACTCAAAAATTATGTTCAGTATAAATGCTCAAAATTAATAAATGTTCTTAAGTCGATTGTTTTGAGACGCTATAATTACAACTAAAGATATTAAAAAATTAAATTCTACAGAAAATAAACACCCTACTATATTTCTTGTACTAACAAGATTTTTTTCAAATTTTTGTGATTTTTAAAAAAAATAAAAATTTTCTTTCGTAAATTGAATTTTTCGTAAGAACTTGTATGAAACGAGGAATATTTTTCAAAAAATCTAAAGAATTCAAAGATGCTCTTTTACATATTAGAAACTATGTTACTTATTATCTTTTACAATAAAATTGTTTTTTCAATAAATTTCTCAACTTATAAAATCATGGAAAAGTTACGAAACTTATAAAAATCAAACTTTTAGCGCTTTCACTGAGCACAATTTTTAAGTTTAGTTAATGTGTTGTACATCAACTCAAAGCTAATTTAATAAAAAAATTGAATACTTAAAAATGAGATTGGAACAATAATAGATCGTTTTAAACCCAGATTGAGCAAAAATCATAAAACTGACTTTTGTTAAAAAATAATTGATAAAATATACAGTGTTTCGAAAATTTTGGATTTGTCTTAAGCATCGTTTTTACAAATAAATAAAATTTAATTTGAATTTGAAATCATTTTTGTGACTTCGAAATTACGTTTAGTACAAACGCTTAGAGTCAATAAATTGTTTTAAGTTAACTTTTTAGAGACGATTTAATTACCACTCGGGGTCTTAAGAATTGTTTTCATATGAAAATAAACACCCCACTATATTTCTAGCATTAACAAAAATGTCTGTGAATTTTTTGAGATTTTTTAAAAAATATTCTTTTTTTCCGTAAATAGAATTTTTGTAAATGGTGTGGAAAAAGCAGGTTTTCTAAAAAATAATAAATATTTTTTGAAAAATCTCACAAAAATCACAGATATTCTTTTATATTTTATAAACTATGCTAGCTATCATTTTCTATAATAACATTGTTTTTTTTTACTAAATTTCTCAATTTATAAAATCATGGAAAAGTTACGAAACTTATGAAAATCGATCTTTTAGTGCTTTCACTGAGTACATTTGTTTAAGTATACTAGATGTGTTGTGCATTAACTCAAAGCTTATTTTATTATTAATCGATTACTTTAAGAAAATAAGTAATTTGTTATTAGGTTCGGACAATAAAACGTTTTTAACGCATATTGAGCAAAACTGACTTTTCTTAGAAAATAATTAATAAAAAAATTGAGATTCTCGAAAATTCTAAATTTGTTTACGGCATTGTTTTAAGAGATAAACAAACTTTAATATGAACTGAAAAACGTTTTTGTGACTTAAAACTTACGTTCAGTATAAACGCTCAAAGTTAAGAAATTGTTTTAAGTAAACTTTTTTGAGCCGATTTAATTACAACTAGAGGTCTTAAAAATTCTATTCTTGAGAAAATAAACACCCTATTATATTTTAAGCACTAACACTCGTTCCTGTGAATTTTCTAAGATTTTTTGAAAAATAAAAATTTTTGCCAGTAAATTGAATTTTTTGTATGGAAAAAAAACGAAGTTTCTGAAAAATGATAAATGTTTTTAAAAAAATCCTTAAGAACTTACAAACATTGCTTTATATTTTAGAAACTGTGTCACCTATAATTTTCTACAATAAAATTATTTTTTTCACAAAATTTCTCAACTTATAAAATAATGAAAAAGTTACGAAACTTATGAAAATCGAACTTTTAGCGCTTTCACTGAGCACATTTTATAAGTTTACTAGATGTGTTGTACATTAACCCAAAACATATTTTATCAATAATCGATTACTTTAAGAAAATAAGTAATTTGTTGTTAAATTCGGACAATAAAACGTTTTAAGCGCATATTGAGCAAAAATCATAAAACTGACTTTTCTTAAAAAATAATTAATAAAAAAATTATGTTTTTCGAAAATTCTAAATTTGTTAATGGCATTATTTTTAAAAATAAATAAACTTTAATATAAACTAAAAAACGTGTTTGTGACTTAAAACTTACATTCAGTATAAACGCTCAAAGTCAATAAATTGTTTTAAGTAAACTTATTTGAGCCGATTTAACTACAACTAGAGGTCTTAAAAACTCTATTTTTGAGAAAATAAACACCCTATTATATTTTTAGCACTAACACTAATTTCTGTGAATGTTTTAGGATTTTTTGAAAAATAAACATTTTTGTCCGTAAATTGAATTGTTCGTATGGAAAAAAACGAATTTTCTGAAAAATGATAAATGTTTTTAGAAAAATCCAAAAGAATTCACAAATATTGCCTCATATTTTAGAAACTATGTCACCTATAATTTTCTACAATAAAATTATTTTTTTCACAAAATTTCTCAACTTATAAAATAATGAAAAAGTTACGAAACTTATGAAAATCGATCTTTAAGCGCTTTCACTGAGCACATTTTTAAAGTTTACTGAATGTATTGTACATTAACTCAAAGCTTATTATATTATTAATCGATTACTTTAAGAAAATAAGTAATTTGTTATTAGATTCGGAAAATAAAACGTTTTTAACGCATATTGAGCAAAAATCATAAAACTGACTTTTCTTAAAAAATAATTAATAAAAAAATTGAGTTTTTCTAAAATTCCAAATTTGTTTAGAGCATTGTTTTTAGAAATAAACAAACTTTAATATGAACTAAAAAACGTTTTTGTGACTTAAAACTTACGTTCAGTATAAGCGCTCAAAGTCAATAAATTGATTTAAGTAAACATTTTTGAGCCGATTTAATTACAACTGGATGTCTTAAAAATTCTATTCTTGAGAAAATAAACACACTACTATATTTTTAGCACTAACATTCATTTCTGTGAATTTTTAAAGATTTTTTGCAGAATAAAAATTTTCGTTCGTAAATTGAATTTTTCGTAAGGTATGAGTATGGAAAAAAACGGATTTTTTGAAAAATTATAAATATTTTTAGAAAAATCTTTAGGAATTTACAAATATTGCTCTATATTTTAGAATAAATGTCACCTATTATTTTCTTCCGTAAAATTGTTTTTTAAACCTAATTTCTCAACTCATAAAATAATGAAAAAGTTACGAAACTTATGAAAATCGAACTTTGAGCACTTTTACTGAGCACAATTTTTAAGTTTATTAAATGTGCTGTACATTAATTTGAAGCTTATTCAATCAACAATCGAATTCTTTAAGAAAATAATTAAGTTGTTGTTAGATTCCGACAACAGAACGCTTCAAAGGCAGATTAAGCAAAAATCATAAAACTGACTTTTTTGGAAAATAATTGATAAAAAATGCAATTTTAGAAAAATTTAAATTTTCTTTCATGCATCGCTTTAAGGAATCAACAAGCTTTAATTTGAACTGTGAAACGTTTTTGTGACGTGAAAATTACGTTCAGTGTAAACGCTTAAACTCAATAAATTGTTTTCAGTCAACTTTTTTAAAAGGACTGAACTACAACTGGAGGTCTAAAGAATTTTTTTCTTTGAAAAAAAAAAACACCTGACTATATTTCTAGCATTATCAAGAATTTGTGTGAATTTTTTGAGATTTTTAAAGAAATAAAAATTTTCTTCTGAAAATTGATTTTTTTGTAAGGTATATGGAAAAAAGCGAAGTTTTTGAAAAATTATAAATATTTTTTAAAAAATCTCCAAAAACTCACAGATATTCTTCTATATGTTAGAAAGTATGCTATTTATTATTTTCTATAATAAAATTGTTTTTCACTAAATTTCTCAACTTATAATATGACGGAAAAGTTATGAAACTTATGAAAATCGAACTTTGAGCGCATTCACTGAACACAATTTTCAAGTTAACTAAATTAGTTGTACATTTATTTGAAGCTTATTCAATCAACAATCGAATTCTTTAAGACAATAATTATGTTGTTATAAGATTCGGACAATAGAACGCCTTAAACGCAGATTGAGTAAAAATCATAAAACTGACTTTTCTTAGAAAATAATTGATAAAAAATACAGTTTTTAGAAAATTCAAATTTTGATTTGTGCATTGCTTTTAGAAATAAACAAATTTTAATTTTAATCGCAAAACGTTTTTGTGACTTAAAAATTACGTTCAGTATAAACGCTCATAGTCAATAAATTGTTTTCAGTCAACTTTCTTCAGATCATTGAATTACAACTGCAAGTCTAAAGATTTTTTTTCTTGGGAAAATAAACACCCCACTATATTTTTAGCATTAACAAGAATTTCTGTGAATTTTTTAAGATTTTTTAAAAAATTAAAATTTTCTTCGAAAAATTGATTTTCTGTAAAGAATTTGGAAAAAAGTAAAATTTCTAAGAAATTATAAAAAAATTCTCAAAAACATCTCAAAAAATTCACAGATATTCTTCTATATGTTAGAAACTATGCTAACTGTTATTCTATATAATAAAATTGTTTTTTCACTAAATTTCTCAACTTATAATTTCATGGAAAAGTTACGAAACTTATGAAAATCTAAGTTTGAGCGCTTTCACTAAGCACAATTTCCAACAATGTATAACGAATTAGAAGCCTCTATAATCAGTGAATTTCCAAGTTTAGTAAATGTGTTGTACATGAACTCAAAGCTTATTCAATTAGTAATGAATGCACTGGGTCGGGACCACACTGAAGAGGACCTTGAAGTCCGAAACGCGTCTGTGGGTACCTGGTGCCGGAATACTGAACACAAATTCAATTTTGATATTTGTTTTCTGGTTTCACAAACAGAGTTCTGCTCGCTCGTGGACGAAACAGTGACCTGTATATGCACTTTGTGCATTCGTGTCACTGACGATGCCACTATGAAGCATTAGATGGCGTTAGCTATCGAAATCATTAATAGTAATGAAATACTTCAAGAAAATAATTAATTTGCTATTAGATTCGAACAATAAAACGTTTTATAAGCAAATTGTGCAGAAATCATAAAACTGACCATTCTTAGAAAATAATTGATAAAAAATACAGTTTTTTACTAAATTTTGATTTTGTTTTAGGCGTCGTTTTTAGAAATAAATAAACCTTAATATGCACTTAAAAACATTTTTGTGACTTGAAAATTACGTCTAGTCAAAACGCATGAAGTCAATAAATTGTTTCAATTAAGCTTTTTTGAGACTATTAAATTTAATGTGGAAGTCTCAAGAATTTGATTTTTTAGGATAATAAATACCCCACAATATTTCCAGCATCAACAAAAACTGCTTTAAAATGTTTTTATAATAAAAAAAAAAACTTCTGAAAATTGATTTTTTTTATGTTTCACGTGGTAAAGCATATTTAATTATGTCTTTAATTAATTTCTGACTTAACCCGTGGTGAAACATTTTTGAATTTAATACTGGATGATTTAAATTAAATTTAAATTAAAGCACTTGGTTTGTTTCACTTATTTAAATAAGTAAAACAACCCAAGTGTTTTAATTTAAATTTAATTTAAATCATTTATTTATTTATTTATTTATTTCAACGGCTTGCCATTTACATTAAAAATACAATATACAAAAAAAAACAAATATGTACAAGCACTAAACTTAAAACTAAGCAAGAAAAGTTACAAATCTTTTAAGAGGCGCTTTAATAATGAAAAAGACCCATTAAAAAAGTCAAAATTTAAAATATTTTCGTGACGCAAAACGCGAACAGAAGCGGTCCAGTATTATATTTAATTATGATTTGGAAAAGAAAACACTTAGTTGAATTTCACTTATATTTTGGTTTTTTACTCTAACTAGTTTCGACTTTTGGTCATTCTCAAAGAGTATTTTTTAAATCATTGAATTTTTCGTAATGGAAAAAGCAGATTTTCTGAAAAATGATTAATATTTTTTTATAAATCTCGAAAAATTCACAATATTTCAGAATTTTATACGCGTGGCGCCTCAAATAAAATTTCGAGTTTAGAAAAGCTTGAAAATTTGGTTTGGTTGCGCGTACTCAGGATTTAAAAGTAAAACTGCTGCATTACAGTGATAATTGTTAGCCCGACGCATTCACCATTAATGAAAAATCTCGCGCACACGAAAAGTTTTAATTAACAACATTCCCCTATTTTTTCACTTTTTGAATTTTACGATCCGCTTGTTAAACATCCGCAACTCTGCATTTTTTTTTGCACCAACATAAAATACCCAAAGCCAGTAATTACCCGACCGTAAAATCCGCTTATTGCGTAAATATTTACAAGTTTTTAAATCGCGGACGTCGCCCTTTTTTCTTCTTCGTCTGCCCCTCATCGGTCCAATCCCTTCCATAATATATTTATCCGAAGCCCGTTATTTCCTTCAGGATATATCAACGAGAGCCTTTCAAAGGTTCCTTTCATATCTTTATGCAGTTCTTATGTGCGCAAAGGCCGTTTTAATATTTCATGTGCGCGTGTAAAAGCAAGGAAGAAAAAATAAATAGAAAACGAATGTTCGGATTTCGGGAATCGCTTAATCCGTTGAAATCTTGTTATTTACTCAGCGCGCGGGGATTTTCGTTGGGTTTTGGAATAATATTTTGTTGATTTAAATAGATTTATGCCCCAAGTCGTTGAACTTAATCAGTGATTAGTACTTTTTAAAAACACAACTGTTCGGATTGGACGAGGAATTTTTAGTACTTTAAAAATTCTCGTCCGTTTACCGAAATAGGATTAATTGTATTTAAAAATTGTTTACATAATTGCATATTGATGGAAAAGACATATTCAGGATATCTTACAAATTTATAAAATTCTTATGTTCTAGAAATTTGACTTAATCAGAGGTTTAATCAATGATTAGTGGATAATTAAAGCTAATCGGTCGGAGTGTAAATGGACCTTTAAATTTATAGAAAGCACTTATTGTGATTTTACAGGGAATTTTAAATTTACGAATGTGAACAAGATAAATTCAAATTCAAAACTATTTGAATTCGAGAAAATAAGCTTACGCTTCTTATAGTTTGCACACTTTTGTAACAAATCAAGTTAAATAAGATTTAAAATATTTTATTGTATAATTCAATATCCGGAGGTGTATTTGCACGGAAAGTAGTTGTTTCAATGGATATTTATCGTCTTAAGTTGTCTTATTAATTAAGACATTGTTTGCATTTTCACGAATAGTTTTTTCGTAATTTTATATTTTACGAATGTGTTTTTGTAAAAGTGGTCAATTTGAAATTTGTATCGGGTGTTTCCACTCCCAGACTAAGCATAAAGTAAAATTTCTAGTTTAGAAAAGCCTAAGAATTTAGGCTGTAAATTTTACGACATTCGTCGCTTTTTTGAAAGATTTTAATTTGAATCTTTAAACGAGGGTTTTCCACTCCCAGACTAAGCATGAAGTAAAATTTCGAGTTTAGAAAAGCCCTGTGAAAATTTGTCGAGGGTCGCGCAGCGACCCGAGACAAATTTTCTGGGCTTTTCTAAACTCGAAATTTTACTTCATGCGCCACGCGTATAAAACAGTGATTTGGACGTTAATAATTTATAACCGACTCAGACTTATTTTGAATTTATTATACTTAACGTTAATATATTTCTTAAATGTTAAATTCGTCTAAGCTTACCAAACTTGTGCGCTTAGAGCAGTTTGATCCAATAGCTCCACTATAGCTACGGCTCTATGTAAACTTAAATTTATTGTTTCGTTAAAAATAGGGCTGAAATATTTGTTAATATTTGTGAATATTCAAATATAAAACATTAAAATCAGTCAAATATTTAAACTATTTGAATTTATAAATTGTTTATTGATAATTAAATTACTTGGTTTGTTTCACTACTATTTTTTTATTCTCTCCGACTAGTTTCGACTTATCGTCATTCTCAAGGAATAATACAGAAAAATATTTTACAATTTATATATACATATTTTTTTGAATGTCAGGTAATATGGGCTTTAAGAATTGGGGAGTTCCAAATGTCTTCGAACTCGTTTACGATGTGTAATTATCAATATTGTAAACATGTTTTATCAAGTGATTAATGAGAACGAAATTAAAGATAAATTGTTTAGTTATAATATATATATATATATATATATATATATATATATATATATATATATTTATATATATATATATATATATTTATATATATATATATATATACCAAATAAAAAATTACAGCGCATTAGGTCATGATGTAAAAGTTATTTTTTATCAAGTGAGTGTGCAAGGAGGACAGAAGACGACGACGATCGTTTCGCTCTTTTTATGAGCTCCTCAGGCCGCCACATCCATCATCCTATACACACGATGTGGCGGCCTAAGGAGCTCATAAAAAGAGCGAAACGATCGTCGTCGTCTTCTGTCCTCCTTGCACACTCACTTGATAAAAAATAACTTTTACATCATGACCTAATGCGCTGTTATATCTTAGTTGGTACTTATAGGCAGGTCGTTAATTCTAATTTATATATCTATATTTACATTCTAACACTGATTTATTAAAATATTTGAATATTCAAATAGCTAAATTAATTAAATGTGACATAATGACAATTTAACATAATGAAATATTGAGTTTGTCAATAGTTTGCAGAATATTTACATATTTACATTTACATAAAAATGAATTAATATATGTGTCGGAGTATTAGCTCAAGAAGTAGTTGTTTTAATGAACATGTGGCTTGTCTTAATGAGGCAAAAATTTTGCAGATAGTCAATATTAGTTTTATTTCGTTTTTATATTTTTTTAAATAAATGTGAAAAAGTAAGGTATTTAATATAAGTAATGTGGTAAATATAAAATATATCCGTAGAGTTGTTTTCGGTAAAGCGGAAATTAATTTTTGTGGTGATTTTGTGTTAGTTAAGACTACAATATGGCTATTAATTGGGGCTGGGAAGATAGTGCGATCGTTAACAACATGATTTAGAGTAGGCTTTGAATTTTTAATTAGATTGGCACTACTGACTGTTTACACATAGTTTACCATAACCTCAAATTTATATTATCATTCAATTAGCATTCTGGGCTAATCCACCTACTCTAAATCATAATTTAAACGATCGCACTATATTTGAGTATCCGCGAATATTTAAATTCCCAGCCCTAATTAAAAACCATATTGTAGTCTTAACTAACACAAAATCACTAGAAAATTTAATTTCCGCTATTCCAAAAACAACCATACGCATTTTTTTATGTTCACACAAACCCAAATGCAAACAGTAACAGGTTGCGCGGAGAAATGCAAATTGTGATTTACGGCTTCGCCATGTATTTTTTTTTTTTTCAGCACGTTAACAATTTTTTGTGTATCTTCGGGACGGAACGGGGGCGGGTTATTTATGGTAGGGAAAGCGGAGGGTTCGTGTTTGGATTAAAAGGGCAGGGTCCCGCATTAAATTATGAATAAATTTTCGGTTCGCATGACCGGGGCCTATAATATTATTTTAATGGATGTCGGCCTATTGAAACATGATTTTAATGTAAAACACACACCTTGCGGCCATCGCCGATTTACGTTAATTATTGCCCGGTGAATTAATTCCCTAATATAATTCAATGTTTATTGCCCCTAATGAAATTTAATATTTGCTAATTTTGATTGGTTTAATCACCGCGGTTATATTATTCATAAATGTATACCTAAACCATATACAGGGAGTTTTCCATTAAATTATACGCATTATTAATTCAGCTTATTTTCTTTAAATCTTTAGTTATTCGTTGTTTTCTTTAAGAGTTTAGTTGGAAGCTTTGAACGAGTGTTTTGCACTCCCAGGCTAAGCATTGAGTAAAATTTCGAGTTTAGAAATGCCCCGCGAAAATGTTTCTTTGAAGTAAACATATGCATAAGCTGTAAACTTTCCGACATTCGTTATTTTTTAAAAGAGTTCAAGTTAAAGCTTTAAACGAGAGTTTTCCATTCCTAGACTAAGCATGAAGTAAAATTTCGAGTTTAGAAAAGCCCCGCGAAAATTGGTCTCAGTTCGCGTAGCGACCCGAGACAAATTTTTGCGGGGCTTTTCTAAACTCGAAATTTTACTTCATGCGCCACGCGTATAAAACACTTATTTCAAGTGAGGTTCAAATATACATCGATTTCACAATATTTTATTGTTTTATACGCGTGGCGCATGAAGTAAAATTTCGAGTTTAGAAAAGCCCAGAAAATTTGTCTCGGGTTGCTGCGCGACCCTCGACAAATTTTCACGGGGCTTTTCTAAACTCGAAATTTTACTTCATGCTTAGTTTGGGAGTGGAAAACACTCGTTTAAAACTTCAAATTAAACTTAAAAAAGAAAAACAAGAAATATCTAAAGATTTACAGAAAATAGGCTGCATTTGGAATGCGTATACCTAAAAGAAAAACTCCCTGTATGTATAAATACAAATAAAATATTTTCAGAATAAAGTTACGTTCAGCAAAAAGCTGTAAACTTTCCGACATTCGTTATTTTTTAAATAAGTTCAATATGAAGCTTTAAACGAGTGTTTTCCACTCCCAGACTAAGCATGGAGTAAAAATTCGAGTTTAGAAAAGCCCCGTGAAAATTTGTCGAGGGTCGCGTAGCGACCCGAGACAAATTTTCGCGGGGCTTTTCTAAACTCGAAATTTTACTTTATGCGCCACGCGTATAAAACACTTATTTCAAGTGAGGTTCAAATATACATCGATTTCACAATATTTTAGTGTTTTATACGCGTGGCGCATGAAGTAAAATTTCGAGTTTTGAAAAGCCCAGAAAATTTGTCTCGGGTCGCTGCGCGACCCTCGACAAATTTTCACGGGGCTTTTCTAAACTCGAAATTTTACTTCATGCTTAGTCTGGGAGTGGAAAACACTCGTTTAAAACTTCAAATTAAACTTAAAAAAGAAAAACAAGGAATATCTAAAGATTTACAGAAAATAGGCTGTATTTGGAATGCGCATACCTAAAAGAAAAACTCCCTGTATGTATAAATACAAATAAAATATTTTCACAATAAAGTTACGTTCAGCAAAAAGCTGTAAACTTTCTAACATTCGTTATTTTTTAAATAAGTTCAATATGAAGCTTTAAACGAGTGTTTCCACTCCCAGACTAAGCATGGAGTAAAATTTCAAGTTTAGAAAAGCCCCGCGAAAATTTGTCGAGGTTCACGTAGCGACCCGAGACAAATTTTCGCGGGGCTTTTCTAAACTCGAAATTTTACTTCATGCGCCACGCGTATAAAACACTGATCTCAAGCGAGGTTCAATTATACACAAACTTCACAATATTTTAGTGTTTTATACGCATGGCGCATGAAGTAAAATTTCGAGTTTAGAAAAGCCCAGAAAATTTGTCTCGGGTCGCTGCGCGACCCTCGACAAATTTTCACGGGGCTTTTCTAAACTCGAAATTTTACTTCATGCTTAGTCTGGGAGTGGAAAACACTCGTTTAAAGCTTTAAATTGAACTGTTTTAAAAAATAACGAATATCGGCAAGTTTACAACTTGTGCATATGTTTACCTAAAAGAAAAATTCCCTGTTTAAATTACCTTCGTTCTTAGCGAATTTGTTTTTAATTTAAAACTATAGTCAAGTTTATTAAAAGTATCCTGTGATATTTAACTTTAAAATTAAATAAATATAATATTGTTAATCCTCTAATTGGGAGAGTTTAGCGTAAATTGCAATTAGGCACACAAAAGCAGAAAAAATAATGTTAATATAAAAATATCTCGAAAAAAATTGTACCATAGATTTCAAATCTATAATCATAGGACACCTCTCACGAATTCTACTATACCATCATTTATCTGCCTGATGAAGCCACTGTGTGACTAATCAATTGTTGCAGTGTCAAGTAATAAACAATGGAATCTAAACCAAGTGTGTTGTTTACTAAAAGTGTCTACTATATTTACATATATTTTATATTTTTCAAATGCCTATTAGGCATTTGAAAAATATAAAAAATCTGTAAATATAGTGGACATAGATACATATAAAAATCTATAACATTTTTTAAAATTACGATTTCATTCGCAATTTATATGTAATTTCTTTTATAAAGCCTAATACTGTGCGATTATTTAAAACATGATTTAAAGTAGGCTTTGCATTTTTAATTAGATTGGCACTACTGACTGTTAACACATAGTTTACCATAACCTCAAATTTATTCGATCATTTTTTTTTTAAAAACTTTATTTTTTAAAATAATAACTTGTATTACAATACTTGTAAGAAATTATCATTACATTGTTGGTCTTCTTCCCTTCGTCCTCACTTCGGGATTGTTGGGCGTTGACTCCCATCTCGGGTTAACATTAGCATTAGCATTCTGAGCAACCGTATAAATAAAAATCCCGCTTACTCTAAATCATAATTTAAACGATCGCATAATACAAACCCTTATTGAAACAACTATTATTATTTAATTTCTAATAAGCCAATTATGAAACCATTTCGGATCATTTCCCGTTTCTTTTGTTCCCGGTTTAAGCTGGCCCCCTACGCCTTACCATTCGTCGTTTTGCGGGAGGCCCTTTTTCCGAGAAGTGCTGACGCGTCAGCCGGACCGAAGCAATCAATTTGTTGTAATTCGTATAAAAAGTAATCGGGGAACGCAATTGGGAATATGGCCGTATCTTGCATTGTGGAAGGATAAAAGACGGGATCAGTCTCCGGGAAAATCTCCGGAGACAAAGGACCCGGACGCAGGGGCAGATTTAGAGACTCCACTTTTTTTGCCTTATTCTGTCAGGGCTTGTCTTTATTAATACATATAAAATACTATATAGTATTGGCTATACGAGTAAGTTATGATTTTTTTTTCTTCTTGAATCCTTATATTATCTCGACACCTGAAATAGTGTAAGAATTCAAGATGAAAAAAAGTTGTGCTTCTGGTTATGATTCCTCTTTTTTTTAATTTTTTCTTTATTTATTTAAACGGGAAACCCCTATTACATAAAATACATACATAACAAATACTTAACATACAATAAAATATCGCAAACTTAATTAGAATAACTAGATTATACACTAAAATTATACATTATACACTAAAATATTGAATTAACAATTATATAAATTTATACAAGTTATGTTTAAGTGGTTATGTGACAACTCAAACAAATTAAACCATGGCTGTGAATTAAATGTATTTGCCGATCTTATCATCCTACTTATAGGGTTGTTATAGGTGTAGTTTGATCCGAAAGTCTTCAATCGGAAAAGAGTCATTGTTCTATGTCGACGCGTGCTCGATAATATTTGAAAATCCAATTGTGAAAGGAATTCAGGGCAATCAATCAGTCCATTCAGCAATGTATGAAGAGTACATTGATCGATGATATGACGCCGCTCAGCAAGCTGCTTCAATTTGAATTTCTCCATTACATCATCATATTTTCCCTGCTCATGAACAAGACCTAGCTTGAATTGGAGTGTACGCAGAAATTTCTTTTGGACCGCTTCTAATTGGTTAATATTACATTGCGTGTGAGGTGTCCAAATCACTGACGCATATTCCAAGTTCGGTAGTATAAGGGCAGAATACAAACGACTTAAGCAAGTAGCATCTAATTGTTTGCAAAATCTCCAAACAAAGCCCCAGGTTCTTAACGATGTAGAACAAATAGATTCAATGTGCGAATTAAAATTCATTCTTGTGTCAAACATCACCCCCACGTCTTTCAGTTCAGATGTTTTTGAAATGACATGATCCCCAACTATGTAAGTAAAATCGACGATGTTATGTTTACGAGTGAATGTTAATACATTACACTTCTCGGTATTTAGATATAGTTTATTCACTTCACACCATTTATATAATCTCATCATCCTGTAATAGAATACAATCTTCAATTGAGCGAATGTTTCTAAATATCTTTATATCATCAGCATACAAGTGCATGCTATTTACTATATAATCATCGATGTCATTAATAAACAGTGAAAACAAAATAAGACCAAAGTGACTTCCTTGTGACACCCCAGATGTTACGGCTATCGGATTTGATACAAAGTTATTAATTTTCACTATCTGTGTCCTATTTGTCAGGAACGAGGTTAACCAACGAATAGTTAATTTGTCAAATCCAAGGGAAGTGATTATATTTATGAGTACAGCGTGGTTGACTCTATCAAATGCCTTTGAGAAATCTAAATATATTGAATCAACCTGTATATTACTATCTGATTTTTACGAGCCCTATCATATTCATTGTAAATGGATTGGTTCGCATATCTGATCCTGTGATCTATCCTATTTTCGAACTTCGTCCCAAAGTGATCACCATAAAGCGATTTCTGGAGTTGATAAATCCTAGCAGGTTGTAAAGCCATGTGCATCATTCGTTTGTACCTACTCGCATCTTCTTTAATGAGAACAACGGTTTTCGGTCTCGCATTTTTTCGCACTCACAGGGAGCAGTTTTAGAGTAGCGTTGATTATTTCTTTCACGTCCTTGCCCTTATATTACTATCTAAGGAATCGTTAATGAATTGTGTACGCATTTGTTTTCCATTTCTTTCTGTGTCTGGTCATTGTTGTTATTTCTTCTAATGTTATTCCCTTCTTTGTCCATATTTCTTGAACTTGGCCCTAGTAATTAAACCTTCCGTGACTTCTGGTGGGCAAGTAATAGCGCGTTTTACAGGTGCAGATCTAAACTTTTAGAATAAAAAAAGAGAATGCTATTAACTCGCTTAGTTTTTGACCAATCTCAAAAACCGTGAGCCATGTTTTTGTTTATGCCGCGCTTAAAATTAAAAAACAAAGAGTCAAAAAAACGGTTTCAGGCAGCTAACGGCCCGTCGGCGATAGCTGTTGGTCGCTTCACTGGGAAATTTGAAATTGTCGATTGAATTTTTTTCGACGATTGAGTTTTGATTGAGCATTGCAAGAACAACAATAATGAAAACCTACTTAATTAAGAGGTGCTTTACAATTCGTGCATCAGTGTAATCAAAAAATCAATCAAATATCACAATGAATCGGTCACTATTAAATAATAATTACAAAATGTGATTATTGTTTAAATCCCAATAACAATTGTTTACAAGCTTCTCCTTTTTATAAATAAAAAATGCACCTAATGAATCGATAATAACAATCGATGAGTAGATAACATATTTTACTAATTAGTAATTGTGTTGCATATTCTTGACCTGTGTAAACTGATTTAATAGCACCAATAAAGTATAGTAAAGTAAAGTAAAGTACTAATGCTCTAACAACGACCGAAATTCGAAGCGGGAAATAAATTTATCAAAAATAAAAATGTAGCATGCTACACTTTTCATTGAAAAGTTTCATACTTTAATGGTTGTTTAATAAAAGAAATATTAAAAATCGGTAAATTAGCAAAATAATAAATACAGTGAAAATAAAGAGCAGCGAAACAAATAATGACTTATATATTCATCATGGCTCTCTGGTGAACCGAGTTTAATAAATCCTTCCAACTACAAACAAATATCAATTTAATCAGTGTCGAAATATATTTCTCAAAACAGTGTATAACTATACATTTGCTTCCAACCTTCAATAAAATTAATAATAATCTTTATTTACAGACAACATACAAAAATAAAATAATTCATAATTAATAATAATAAAATGATAGTAGCTCTCTGCAAATTGGCTATCGACGGGTGGTCTTTCGGCCTGTCTTTGTCAATTAATTGTTTATAAAAATAGGTATTAAAGTGTCATGATCACTAATGTCAGTTTAACTGTCTTTGTCTAAAAGTGAAAGTATGTCATTCGTCTGTGTCAACCGGCAGTTCTTCAACGTCATGATCATTATTGTCAATGAAGAATGTGGATGAAATGAATTCATAAATTGTGATGTCTGGAAATTTGTATTTTGGGGTTATTCCAACCTTTATTAAAGTGATTTTATAACTTACACCTAACCCAACTCGTGATTTTATAAATAACACCTAACCCAACTCGTGAATTTTATAACTTACACCTAACCTAACTCGTGATTTTATAAATTACACCTAACCCAACTCGTGATTTTATAAATTACACCTAACCCAACTCGTGAATTTTATAACTTACACCTAACCCAACTCGTGATTTTAAGTGACTAAATCTAATCATTACAAAGTGAAATTATATAACGATTTCAAAATTAAACTGTTGAAATCAGAAATGAGTTCACTCCACATAAAACGCAATTTATTACAATTGCTCACATACGACCTTTATCTGAAACTCTCCAAAAAAATACATATTTAATGACTTACTGCAAATCGTATTTGTTCAACTCATGTAAGGACGAGCATATTTGTACGATGCGAAAAACGCGAAAGAAAAAATATTGGGTTACAAAAAAGAAGGGTGTGTTGGGCCGTGTACGCTTCGAAACCGTGCATTTGGGAATTGTATCCCCCTTCCGAATATTCTCCGCACATATTATTTTCAGCATTATATTTATGTCGACAGTCTGGTGCGAATATCAATCATAAAAAATAGGGAGGGCGAAAAGATAGTTCTTTTCGCCCCCCAACCCCGCGATATCTGGTATATACGTTCCTCTCGTCACCAATAATAAATTCCGCGGAATCGAAAAGAAGAGGAGGAGAAAAAAAGGCGGCAGATTTCCGAATGCAATATAAACCAATATTCGGAGCCTTCGCGTTTTCGTCGCAAACAAAAAGCGGGGCGCGCTCGGGGATGATTTACGTCCGGACCCCCGGACGCGGGGAAAAAATTATAAATTGCCTCCGCGATTATATTACGGTTACGTACAAATGCGCGGGCATTCATCATCTTTCTTCAATTTTAACCAAATTTATTTTTGCGCTCTGTGTGTGCGCCTTTTATTTTTTTATATTTATTGTGCAACTTTTTTGCCTGTAAAGCGGTAGCTGAAGGAATAAATTTCGTATATTTCTCAAGTTTTATTCGTTGTGTTTTATTTTTGTTTTAAAAATAATAAAAAAAATGTGTATATACCTAACTTGAAACGTAAATATGAAAATAAAATTAATTTTATATGCGTAGGGGTCAAACGTAGTACAGCGTCGTTTATTTTTTTTGGATAGAATAGGGTAGAAACATAGTAGAGCGGCGAGGCTAGTATCGAGGTGAGAGGCTGTTCCCATCAGGGGGGTGGCTCACGGGCTTGAGCCCCTCTCCAAGACTAAGTAAATTGTAATATTTTAACGTATATACATAGCTTTGAATGCATTGATTTATACGCGTGGCGCATGAAGTAAAATTTCGAGTTTAGAAAAGCCTGAAAATTTGGTTTGGCCGCTCCGCGCTTCGCGCTACGCGACCAAACCAAATTTTCAGGCTTTTCTAAACTCGAAATTTTACTTCATGCTTAGTCTGGGAGTGGAAACACTCGGTAATAGCTGCAGGTTGTAAGCTTTTATAAAAACAACGAAAATTGAAAATTCACACCAAAAATCTGGGAGTGGAAACCCTCATTATTTTTTTTTAAATGGGTCTAATCACCTAATTTATGTAAAGTTGATGACAGTCAATAATGTAGTTATTTAAACTAATTTTATATGCGTAGGGGTTTAAACGTAGTACAGCGTCGTTTTTTGTGGATAGAATAGGGTAGAAACATAGTAGAGCGGCGAGGCTAGTATCGAGGTGAGAGGCTGTTCCCATCAGGGGGGTGGCTCACGGGCGTGAGCCCCTCTCCAAGACTAAGTAAATTATAATATTTTAACGTATATACATAGCTTTGAATGCATTGATTTATACGCGTGGCGCATGAAGTAAAATTTCGAGTTTAGAAAAGCCTGAAAATTTGGATTTGCTGGGGCGCGACTCGCTTCGCTCGCGCGCCCCAGCAAATCCAAATTTTCAGGCTTTTCTAAACTCGAAATTTTACTTCATGCTTAGTCTGGGAGTGGAAACACTCGGTAATAGCTGCAGGTTGTAAGCTTTTAAAAACAACGAAAATTGAAAATTCACACCAAAAATCTGGGAGTGGAAACCCTCATTTTTTTTTAAATGGGTCTAATTAACTAATTTATTCAAAGTTGATGACAGTCAATAATGTAGTAATTTAAATTAATTTTATATGCGTGGTGGTTTATACGTAGTACAGCGTCGATTTTTTTTGATAGAATAGGGTAGAAACATAGTAGAGCGGCGAGGCTAGTATCGAGGTGAGAGGCTGTTCCCATCAGGGGGGTGGCTCACGGGCTTGAGCCCCTCTCCAAGACTAAGTAAATTGTAATATTTTAACGTATATACATAGCTTTGAATGCATTGACCCCCTCAGAAACCGGGATGTTTTTCTTTTTTTAATCAACATAGACTTAAGTGTGCATGAATTATATATATATATATATTAATGTTTTTCACTACATTTTTCTGACATATTCCCATCCAGGAATATCTTTATTTGTAATTGGAAATTGATAAACTCACACTTTTACTTACCCTAATTTATAGTATCTTAAATGAAATCCAAATAGAAATATATTTTTAACTTCATAAAATTACTATATTTTTTATGATTATTATTGTTTTAATTAAAAACGAGACATGATTGGTTTATTTTCTAATTAAAACATTCCCGTAATAAATTGGAAAGCTACCGCAGTTGTAAACACATTGGTGCAAACGTGACTAATTTATATTTTTGTAGCGTCGTAATTCCCGGCTCCGGAGCGACATGTGCCGAATAAAATTTATCCGGTCGCTGTAAAGGGCCGGCCATTAAACATGCCGGGGCTTTACAAAAGCTCCGCGCCGCCCTTAAATATGGGTCACTATGTCAAATGAATGGACTCAGACAATGACCTTTAAATTACGCGGACGCCGACCTGCTCAAACTATACTGTATACAGGGTATCATTTTATTCATTAATTATCATACAAAAAGTGTTAATCTATTGATAATGGTCACTTTGTGTCCAAAATGTACATTTGGTAATTCAAATAAAAGTGTGAAGAAAGGTTATTAGTGCTTTATTCGTCAAATTAATTATCATACAACCAGATATTTTTTCTTTACAATAATAAGCGGAGCGACCTACCTAAATTTTCAATCTTTTCTAAACTAGAAATTTTACTTCATGCTTAATCTGTGAGTGCAACCCCTCGTGAGACAATCAATCAGGAACTTAGTTTGCAACTTCCTTTATTTCGTTGATTGTTAAAGCACTTATTTTTTGAAAATCCATTATCACTTAATATAATAATTAAGTTAGCTAAATATTACTCATTGATCCATTTGTGATCAGATTGTAATTATAGTAAAATACAACTAAGTGTTTTGCAAGTAATAAAAAAATAAAAAAAAAAATAAACTTAATATAATAGTAGACTATTTATGATTTTCAACTATTTATTTACTCACTACAATTGTTTTGCTACACTGTAGCTACTTCAGGTAAAGAAATATAATATATATATATATATATATATATAAATATAACTTCCTTTATTGTTAAATTTATGACGTAAAACAAATAAAGTTGATGTTATTTCTTACTTCCTAGACGTCAGAGATCTTGCAAGGTTTGTCATCAGCTCTTGTAAGAGGATGAATGTCTCGGTATCACAATGGGCCTTTTTTTGCCAAAATGCAGCTTTCAGATCAATCGAGGGTAGATACTTAGCACCGTTTAATTCATAAAGACAATCATCAATTCTGGGCAAAGTGCAGCAACATTTTTCTTTGAACGTTAGCATGCAACCTTCCTGCAGACGGACATTCAACGTTTATTCAACATTCATGCAACTTTTTAAGTTGCATGAATGTTGAATGTTTAAGCATTTGTTCAACATTCATGCAACCTTTTAAGTTGCATGAATGTTGAATGTTGAAGAGTTTGTTCAACATTCATGCAACTTTTTAAGTTGCATGAATGTTGAATAAACGTTGAATGTCCGTCTGCAGGAACGTTGCATGCTAACGTTCAAAGAAAAATGTTGCTGCGCCGTTGACAAAGCAACGCCTATGCAACACGAGCGATTACTTTTATTTGTAACGTTTTGTGTTGCGCGGTAACATTGTTGCAATGTGCCATGCAACGTTTCTTGGCTCAGTGGGGTACTAACTGTTCGGGATGCTTATGACTTTTTTGCACGATCGGAGAAGACGGACAACATTTTCCTCGTCTAACCGATTGTCTTCGACCGGTAACAAATCCTTAGTGTTTTCGATACTTAGCTTACTATAATTGCTTATGGTAATTTCAAAAACAAGTAAGAATTGTTTGTTTCCCGTGTTACTACACATATTTTAATGAAAAATTACCCTCAAGTAAAATATAAAAAGAGTCTTTCTAATACTAATATCTACTTATATTTAAAACAGTCTTAACAAGACAAAATTATTGCAGTATGACAATAAATTCGCTTTTTATATTTTATAAATATTCTGTTAACTATTGGCTAATTTAATTGTCCTTAATGATATACTTAAAAATTAAACGAAATGGTGATGTTTCCTCGCCATTGAAACAATTGCTAATTCACTTAATAAATGTATTTTACTCTAACCAATTTGTTGAAGATTTCACTTAGAGTAAGTGATTTATACGCGTGGCGCATGAAGTAAAATTTCGAGTTTAGAAAAGCCTGAAAATTTGGATTTGCCAGGGCGCGACTCGCTTCGCTCGCGCGCCCAGGCAAATCCAAATTTTCAGGCTTATCTAAACTCGAAATTTTACTTCATGTTTAGTCTGGGAGTGGAAACACTCGGTAATAGCTGCAATATTAACAAGACAAAATTGTTGCAGAATGACAATACATTCGCTTTTTATATTTTATAAATATTCTGTTACCTATTGGCTAATTTAATTGACCTTAATGATATACTTAAAATTTTAAAAACGAAATGGTAATGTTTCCTCGCCATTGAAACAATTGCTAATTCACTTAATAAATGTATTTTACTCTAACCAATTTGTTGAAGATTTCACTTAAAGTAAGTGATTTATACGCGTGGCGCATGAAGTAAAATTTCGAGTTTAGAAAAGCCTGAAAATTTGGATTTGCCAGGGCGCGACTCGCTTCGCTCGCGCGCCCAGGCAAAACCATATTTTCAGGCTTTTCTACACTCGAAATTTTACTTCATGCTTAGTCTGGGAGTAGAAACACTCGGTAATAGCTGCAGGTTATAAGCTTTTATAAAAACAACGAAAATTGAGTATTCACACCAAAAATCTGGGAGTGGAAACCCTCATAATTTTTTTTTTTAAATGGGTCTAATAAACTAAAATATATTTATGTAAAGTTAATGACATTGATTAATGTAGTAAATTGTGTCTTAATTAAAATAGTTTTATTAAAATATTTAGCACAATTTCATTTAATTTAATTTCATATACGAAGCAGCCCTTACTTAATTTATATACAAAACACACATCGTTTGTGTCCCTATTCTGAAATATTCATCCCTTGTCTCGGTGGAATTTTTATGGGGCCGCATTTTAATAATTCCAACATTAATGTGCGCGGGGAATTATCGTTTTGCCGCGTTTTCGGTTTCAGGTGCTCTTTTTTATTTTCTTCGTTCCTAATATTTATCATTTCTGTTTAAACTCTGTGTGGGGCTTGGTTTTAATGCCGAACAATGTTTTGCGAAGAGGAGGGTGCGATTCATGCATAGTTATGAGTGAGCGTACGCTTGTTTATGGCTTGATTATGGCGGATATTCATTTTCTGATTCTAATCGCGGACGATGCGAGAGAAAAGATGATGCCGGAAGATTATCCTTCGCATGAAAGCCTGTCACACGCTCGGTTTTCAATAAATATGGTTATCGCGCTGTTTTTCTAGGCCGAGATTTCCCTAATATCTATATTAATATTTATTCAATATTATTTATGATTATATTTGCTCAGCCCCCTATTAAATTAAACATAAATGTACAATTTAATAGGGGTTTTTATTGGTTACTTGGAAAACTATGAGAGATATTAAGGGGAGGGTAGCACTGCATTTATTGCATTGTTTAATCAATCCCTTACACATTATTTAAATAAATAAATTAACGACAGCAACATATATTATTATCCCAATCATAACAATTATGTATATTCAAAAAAATATTAGTTCTGACTTTAAACAAAGAAATAAGGTTAACGCAAAGAATTTTGAGTAATAACCTTTATAAAATAACGAAATTTTACAGAGTAGTAGCTATGGCATTGTTACATGTCATGAGTAAATTTGATAAAATTTACATCATTTATAAAGAAGTTGATATAGTCTTTGTAAGACTAACTTGTTGTAGATTGCGAAAAGAATCGCACTTATAATGTTTGAAGTATTCTGCAACCAAGAATTGGCAATTTCATTTATACTTATGCTTGAACGGTAACGTGACCGCCAGTCTAAGGGTCAAATTGTTTAGAGTGAATGGCAAAGCTATACTGATAAGAGATAAATCTCGAGACGCGTCTATAGATGGCCTGAATAATTTGACCCAAATTAATACATTTGCAGTAGGTTACTGTATGTAACAGCAAACACTTGTTGTCTAACTCAATGTCCGTCGGGGTATTAGCCCGGGAAGTAGTTGTTTCAATGAGTGTTTGATATAGTCTTTGTAAGACTAACTTGTTATAGATTGCGAAAAGAATCGCACTTTTAATGTATAATGAAGTTATTTGCTATTAATTAAAAAAATTATATTGATTTCCATCGTTTTGCCACCTTTTTCTAATTTATTTTTATAACACATTGTGCATTTTTTGTAGTAGCATACACATACTAATTACGTTTTAGTTGAGGCCAATTTTATTGCAATCCGTTAATAAATAGCTGAGATTCTTTGCATATTAATAAGCAATTTTATTAAAAGATGTTTCTGTGTTGGCGTTTATAAGGTCGTCATATAACGGTCACTTGTCCGAAGGACCGAAGATTTATTGGAGACCATAAATGAGACGGTTCGGCTGATCCATTGTTGGGCTGTATAATGGTTTTTCTTTTCTTAAATAACTAACGAATTTCACCATCGACGAGAAACCGAATGCTTATTAAAATACATTCTTGTGGGACGGTTTATAAAATGGACAGATCAGTTTTACCATTTAAAATGAATCATTTTCTATGCTAACTATTTAATTTTATCTAACTCCCTGTTTTATAAACAATTAGTTAGTAGTTTCTGACTATTTTCAGGGGTAAAAGTGTTTATCTAGCGTCAATGACAATTAGTTAGTAGTTTCTGACTATTTTCAGGGGTAAAAGTGTTTATCTAGCGTCAATGAATGTGCTATAAGTAATCGAAAAATATATACTTGCCAGCGAAAAATACTAAATAATAGTATTTTCGTAATCAGCATAAAATTTCGAGTCTAATGTGCTAATTTCATCTAAATCGGACTCCGTTTAAAAATCCATTGTTATGTGGTTTTTTGTTAATAACTTTTGCAGTTTAACTTGTCAGCGAATATTTTTTACATATTTGAATAGATCGTTAAATTCTAGATGGAATGTATAAGTTTCATGAAAATTAAGAGTAATAAATAAATCGAATTATGCGATTTACTCATAAAATATACATTGTATCAAATTGTGATTGGCACTTATCTAAAGTGCAACCCTTTTTCTAGTAGTGTGTGTATTTTAATCAACATCTGCTAAGTATTTATGGAGATATCGATGAACAAACATTACGAAATATACTTTATGGCTGGAAACTTTATGGCTAATATATAAAATTACGAAAAAACTATTCGTAAAAATGCAAACAGTGTCTTAATTAATAAGACAATTTAAGACGATAAATATCCTACTTCCCGTGCAAATACACCTCCGGATATTGAATTATACAATGAAATATTTAAAATCTTATTTAATTTGATTTGATTGATTTGTCTCGAATTCAAATAGTTTTGAATTTGAATTTATCTTTTATGGCTAACTTCACATGGGTAACTGATTGTATAAAGGTAAGATTGAAAAATACGAATATTATTGAGAATCGATTTTCTACAAAAGTTTACTACTTGTAATTTAAAATTGTTCAACTTGTGGGATAGTGGAATAGAGAGATTAAATTGAAATTCCAATAGAAAAACCAGCTAAACCTGGACCAGTATCGGTTAGAAGAAAATATACCAAAGAGATTATTTCTGCGCTCCAGAGAAAGCAGGTATAAATATAATTAGCATATTGTGCGAGCTGAAGAAGAAACGATTAAGCGACTTTGTCGCACCGCTCCAACCTGCGGGGGTTGGAGCGCGGGGTTACTCCTCTGCAGATTCGGTAGCTACAAGGTTGTAAAATGATTATAATTTTATTGAGGGTATTCAGTTCATTACCCAAAGAAAACAGGTACGGCTAACGCAAGGGTTTTTGTTGAAAGACCACAAATCTCTCTATAATTTATTACATATCTTTTTACTGGAAATCAGTAAAAAAATAATTTTTACGGTAATAAAAAGTAAAAAAATTGTTAAAAATTGTGTTATGTTTTTTTCTTGATTCCGCTCATTTTCACCCGCCTGCTTAAAAGAGGTTTTATTACACCAATGCCGGTTGAAAATGCGAGTTTAGCTACATCTAGGCGACCGTTCTTGTAAGTACTTCTTTGCTACCCTCCCGTTAAAGTACATAACTTACAATTACTAGTCGGAAAGAATAAAAAAATAGTAGTGAAACAAACCAAGTGACTATTATTTAATTATCAATATTGTAAACATGTTTCATAAAGTGATTAATGAGAACCAAATTTAAGATACTTACAATTAAATTTAAAAAAAGCCTTTATTGGCATAATACTACATTACATCCATATCTGCACTAATCGCTGCCCCCTCTCTTTCTTCTGCTTTCCCTCTTTTCCCCCAACTTCCCCAATTAAATAAATATATGTATTCAAAACATAAATGTTAAATAAGTGCTGATAATGTAAATATAAGCGAATAAAAGTTAATCCAGCATAAAATAATAGCAAATCGGAAACAGCGTGAGTGGATTTTAGTGTGAAATAAAATGAAGCTACGCGTCCGACGGTGCGTAACTAAGTCATTTTCTGGGGGTAAAAGGGGGCCCTCAGGCCCCTCTTCACTTTCCACGCCACATCAATTCCTCGGAACAGGTGAGGAATTGATTTAGCCTCTCCGAGGCAGCCGAGCGGCGCGAAAATTGCCCTAAAGTTAAAGGGCTCGCCTCCACAATCGTAAAATTATTTCTCTCAGCAGAAAAAAAAACCCGCACACACAAACACACTCGCGCAAAAGAATACGACCTCGTAAATGTAAAAAATACATATTGAAATTTCCCCAATAACTACTTCATCCAATACTTCTGCACTCTATAAGAATAAACTTCAAAAGAAACGGGGAAAAATAAGGAAATTTACATAAAAATACACAGCGGCTACAATTTGTAAATGCCTATCGTATCTCGGGAAACTTTTATTGGTTCGAGTTTCCAATAACGAAGTGCTGAGAGGGATGGAGGGAGAGGGTGGAAAAAATGGCCGTCTTCAATTAAGTCAATATCTACGGTGGGGTTGAGGGGGGGGGGAATCTTAACTGAATGCGAAACTGCTTCCTCGTGCGGCGTTTGAAATTAACGCGTTAAATAATAATTAATGAAATAGACGCGTCGGAATTGAGATAGGCGTTAAGATTGAGCGGAACGAGATAAGTTTGGCAACTTGGCGATATTGTGGAGTGATGGAGGGACGGCGATTTATCTAAAGGGGATATTTTTGGAATGAAATTTTCTTGCGAGTATTAATAGAAATTAACTTCGTTTTACGTCAAGGGGGGAAATTAATATGCGTTCCGCTGTATTTCACCAAGTTTCTTTCGATGACAGCTTAAATTTACGCAAGAAATGAATCAGTAGAATACTTGTTTTATTTAAAAATGTCGAAGGAAATTTGATTTAATATACAGGGAGCTTTTCTTTCGAGAATACATGTCGCGATGTAAAATCAGGCATTTATAATCATAAACACAGAAGGAAACACTTTTGATCTAACTTCTAATCATATAAACAGAAGAAAACACTTTTATTTTGAAATAAAACAACGCAGTTGGGAGGGTTTCACTTTTATTGTTGAACACTGCAACATGTTTCACCACACAGTGGCTTCATCAGGCAGATGAAATAATGAGTTTCATCATGTATCCGCCTCATCAATTAAATATTGAAAACACTTTTGATTTAACTTCTATTCTTAAAAACAGAAGAAAATACTTTTGATCTAATTTCTAATCATAAAAACAGAAGGAAACACTTTTGATTTAACTTCTAGTCATAAAAACAGAAGGAAACACTTTTGATCTAATTTCTAATCATAAAAACAGAAGGAAACACTTTTGATTTAACTTGTAGTCATAAAAACAGAAGGAAACACTTTTGATCCAATTTCTAATCATAAAAACAGAAGGAAACACTTTTGATTTAACTTCTAGTCATAAAAACAGAACGAAACACTTTTGATCCAATTTCTAATCATTGAAACAGAAGGAAACACTTTTGATTTAACTTTTAGTCATAAAAACAGAAGGAAACACTTTAGATCTAATTTCTAATCATAAAAACAGATGGAAACACTTTTGATTTAACTTCTAGTCATAAAAACAGAAGGAAACACATTTGATCTAATTTCTAATCACAAAAACAGAAGGAAACACTTTTGATTTAATTTCTGGTCATAAAAATAGAAGGAAACACTTTTGATCTAATTTCTAATCATAAAAACAGAAGGAAACACTTTTGATTTAACTTCTAGTCATAAAAACAGAAGGAAACACTTTTTATCTAATTTCTAATCATAAAAACAGAAGGAAACACTTTTGATTTAATTTCTAGTCATAAAAACAGAAGGAAACATATTTGATCTAATTTCTAATCATAAAAACAGAAGGAAACACTTTTGATTTAACATCTAGTCATAAAAAACATCTAGTCAGAAGGAAACACTTTTGATCTAATTTCTAATCATAAAAACAGAAGGAAACACTTTTGATTTAATTTCTAGTCATAAAAACAGAAGGAAACATATTTGATCTAATTTCTAATCATAAAAACAGAAGGAAACACTTTTGATTTAACATCTAGTCATAAAAAACATCTAGTCAGAAGGAAACACTTTTGATCTAATTTCTAATCATAAAAACAGAAGGAAACACTTTTTATTTAACTTCTAGTCATATAAACAGGAGGAAATACTTTTAATCTGATTTCTAATCATAAAATCAGAAGTAAACACTTTTGATTTAATTTCTGGTCATAAAAACAGAAGGAAACACTTTTGATCTAATTTCTAATCATAAAAACAGAAGGAAACACTTTTGATTCAACTTCTAGTCATAAAAACAGAAGGAAACACTTTTGATCTAACTTCTAGGTCTAGATGGTTGCACGATATTAATATTTTTTCAGAATAACGTAAATCTCTAATGTAAATGCATGAGAGGATTCACGCGATTCAGCCTTATAAATTTTAATGAAAAGGAAAAAAATCGTTAAATCCCCATTAATGAGGTCTTTTATAAACATCCCATTCTTAACCCGATTAGTATTTACATAAAGATTACAGAGCACCTATAATTAATCTCGTAAAGATGTAGAATATAAATGCCGGTGTATTTTTTTGCTGGAAATCCCATTAAACCGTCGTTAAAATGCAAATGCCTTCTGGCCAGAAAAAAGAGGGTCCTTTTGAGGGGCGCCCTGGTCCTTGCAGTTTTTCCTCCGCGGACTCATTGTTTTACAATCAATCACTTGCGTGCGTTCGGCCCGTTCGGATTGCACTCTATAACGGGAAACCCCCCCTCCGGACCGCCGCCATTAATCAATGTCTTTGTTTTTGGTGATCCAATTTCGTTTCCTTTTGTTTGCCCGTAATGTCCGGGCGATGTGATTCCCCGCTCGGCTGCTTCCGTTTTCCTAATTCGAAAAAGTTCACGTGCTCGACCCGGGGATAGTTCATTTCCTCGGAGATTAATTATTTTAAATGGGTCGACTTCTTTCAAAGAGGGTGATTTTACACCTCTACATACAAAACTTTCATCTCGAAAAAAGAAAAAGAAAACACAAGCTTGTAAAAAAGCAGGAATAATCCAGTTGTCTTAGCAACAATATTTAAAACTTCATTATTTATTATTAACACTGATCATCGTTGATAACAGACTAAATACCTGACTCCCTGTTCTATTCTATTCTATTGAAAGTGAGTGGGTAGTTATGCTACTCTCCACTGCGACCGCAAGGATCTATTGTGGCTCACAATTAAGGTCGAACATCCGACCTTACAGCTCACCTTCCAAGTCCATCTTCTTGATGAAGTCAAGGATCTTGTCAGGTGAAGTTTTCTCCAGGCCTTCAGGTTTAGCTTTGGTGTGCCAAACACCGTGGTCCTGATCTGGTTGCCATCTGAACAGGCACATATGACGTGCTCTGCTGTTTCATCATCCTCTAGGAATAGGCAGCACTCAGTGGTGTCGCTTAGTCCTAGTTTGTTAAGGTGATGCCTTAGACGGCTGTGTCCAGTGAAGAGAGCAGTTAATGAGTGGACATCTGATCTGCTCAGCTTCAACTATGAGGCCGTCCTGGCCGCAAATGGTCCACTTGTTGCCGCTCTGAAATGTCTCATCCCAGGGCGGTTTTGCCAGAAATCCTGTGCCTCGTGTCTCATCCATCCGTTGTTACGGTCTCTAGCTGTTGATCTGGGTATCCCCAGAGCGGGTTCTGGTCCGATGTAGGCTGTACGCGCCCCCTCTCTGGCTAGGGAATCGGCTAATTCGTTTCCCTCCACGCCAGAGTGGCTTGGCACCCACATCAGACTGACCCCGTTTACCTGTGCCATTTGGCAGAGGGCTTCCTTGCAGTTCCGTACAGCCAGCGAGGAGCATCTAGAAGATGCCAGGGCCCTAAGGGCCGCCTGGCTGTCCGAACATATTTTTATTGTCCTGCCCGCCCAACCCTTTGAAAGGATTTCGTGGGCGCACATTTTAATGGCGTATATTTCAGCCTGAAGTATGGTAGCATACCTGCCAAGGCTGTAGTAAAGTTCAGTCCTTGGTCCGACGACTGCGGCTCCTATTCCAGTGGACAGTTTTGAGCCGTCAGTGTACCAGTAGGAGTCAGCCTTTTCTGGGGTGATTTTGTGTCGCTCCCAGTCGTCCCTGCTTGGGAATAGGACCTTGTACGTCTGATCCTCGCAGTAGTCCGTGACTGCGTAGTCAGTCCACTTAGGGTGTCATCCGCCTCAATGGCAGTTGACAGCCCATTTGGTGTGAAGACTATCACCTTCGGATCCAATAGGGCCGCGTGGTGATATCGATACGTTGCCAATCTGGCCTCGCCCTGTATTAGGATATGCAGGGGGGTGAGGTTCGGTAGCATTTCTAGCGCCGCTGATGGGGTAGTGCGTATGGCTCCAGTTACCGCCACTGTCGCCATTCTCTGCAGTGAGGAGAGCCTTGATATGGCCGTTTTTCGAGTTGTAATCGGCCACCAGGCGATACTGCCATAGGTTATTATTGGTTTTATGACCAAACCATATAGCCAGTACATTTGCTTGGGGTTTAATCCCCATGACTTCCCGCAAATTCTATGGCACGTCCACAGGGCGTACCTTGCTTTGCGGATTGTCTTGTCCAAGTGGGAGTTCCAATTCAGCGATTTATCCAGGGTGATTCCTAGATATGACTCCCTGTTACTCTGAATAAAGATGTATTTGTGTGTTTCTGAACTTCACTTCAAATCAATGTTTTGTACGCGTGGCGCATGAAGTAAAATTTCGAGTTTAGAAAAGCCCGAAAATTTGTCTCGGGTCGCTGCGCGACCCTCGACAAATTTTCACGGGGCTTTTCTAAACTCGAAATTTTACTTCATGCTTAGTCTGGGAGTGGAAACACCCGTTCCACACTTCAAATTTAAAAACAATTTAACAGAATGGGGGTTTCCCACCGAAGAAAGTTATATCAAAAGGCCAGGGAAAAAAATCTTGAATCAGGGAAATGTCGGAAAAAATTACCATTACAGATTGTAACTGCCATGTCAGTTTTACTTCAAATATTATTAAACAAAATTTTGAGAACTAGACAATTATCTTTAAAAACAGTTTCAGTCGTTTAATGTACTTATCAAAGCATTCAGTTTGAAGTTTCTAACAAGCGTTTCCACTCCCAGACTAAGCATGAAGTAAAATTTCGAGTTTAGAAAAGCCCCGTGAAAATTTGTCGAGGGTCGCGCAGCGACCCGAGACAAATTTTCGGGCTTTTCTAAACTCGAAATTTTACTTCATGCGCCAAGCGTACAAAACAATGATTTGAAGTGAAGTTCAGAAACACACAAATACATCTTTAATCAAAGTAACAGGGAGTCAGGTATTTAGTCTGTTATCAACGATGTTTAGGGTTAAAAATAAATAATTAAGTTTGAAATATTTTTGCTGGGCTTTTCTAAACTCGAAATTTTACTTCATGCGCCACGCCTATAAAACAGTGATTTAACAAGAAATTTAAAACCACACAATAGACATTTTTCACGTTAGTCCTTACAATATATTTGAATTATTTTTAACGATTTAAATCCTTTTGTAAGTATTCGAATCCTTTTATAAATAATCGAATTCTTTCATAAATATTCGAATCCTTCCATAAGGATTCAAATTCTTTTATAAGGATTCAAATCGCCCACATTTGGAGTCGAATACAAATCCTCTTAAAAAAATGTAAAGAATCCGGATCACGAATCCAGTTGAACTAAAGTATTCGTATGCTTCTTTTGAATCCTCTAAAAGGATTCGAATCCTGAATGATTTGAATCCTGCCCAGCTGTGGTTAATTGTGATCTCCACATTTTCATTACAAACAATGAAATATATATTTAACAAACAAATCGTGATTGAATGGCTAATTCCCTTAAATACATTCCCATCCCCCAACCCGATTTCGTAACCATTCCTTAAAAAAAATAGTACGAAAAACCTGTTTACTCTATGAAAAGAGTATGTTATTATTTATATACGTATTTCAATTTTTATCTATAATGAAGGGATTTACTTCCATCCAATATACCCCCGATATGAATGGAAATCGATAATTTCTCGCTACGCGCGCTTTTTTCGGTGGAAGCGCCGGGCGTTTTCAGCGCTCTCCGCCCGAAATAAAAAGAGCCTCCACCCATTTATCATAATAATGGTCCGGAATAGTTAGCTGAAAACAAAACTAGAGAAAGATCGTGTCTGTTCCATAAATAAAGGCGATAAAAGTATCTCCAGGAATAAATATGATTTCCAGTGGAAATCCCGGGCGAGATAAGGAGCGTGTTTATTCCGAAATAAATTCAGCGCATTTGTCACTCGGATACATAAAATTCTACTTAAATCGGACGGTGTTCGGGGGTATTAAAATTTAAAGTGACTCCTTTTCGCTCCCTCCTTCTTTCCCATCCGACTTCCGCCTCTTATTCTCTCTCTTATTCCTCTCCCGACTTGTGTGTGTGTGTTTGTAAGTGCCTGATTTATATCGCTCGAATTCGTACATTCTCTATAAATATTAATAAATGGGAACATATATCATTTATTTTAATGCTCGTTTTACATGGATATTTGATGTGCGCAAATATGGAATCGTATTTGCTTCTTTTATCATACAGTTCTGTAAATATCTGTAAGTTTCTTTACATTTAGCAATCACATATAAAATCTATACTACACAATTTAGTTTAATTTTTTAGTTTAATAAGGACTACAGTCCTTAAAATTGAATCATTGAAATATTTAATTATTGAATCAATGAATCATGTGCTTCTTTCATTTTTTCGAAACCTATACCACAATATTCAGATTAATTGAAGGGCTCAAAAAAATGCTTCGACTTGATTAAGCAGTAATACAAGGTGCGGCAGGGAAACTTGCTGATTTGAATTAGGCGCCAATGAGCGAGACGTGGTCAGAAAAGGTAGGGAGGGTCTCATTCAATAGGGGGTCTTGAAGTTTTGTTACCGCTCACGCCAGTTGGACAAAGGAGGAGCGTGCATTCACCGTCGAGGCCTACTTTTCCAATGGCCGTTCGGTGGTTGCCATTCAACGTGCCTTCTGAACTCGGTTCAATATTTATTCCAGGAGTGGTGCCGATCCCCGTGAACTTCATGAGAAGCCACTTCATTATGAACGTGTTACTGTGTGGTCTGCATTATCGAGAGTTGGGATAATTGGGTTTTACTTTTTCGAGGAAGAAGAACATATTTATAATGAAGGTTTAAATTAAATTACACTTGGTTTGTTTCACAATTTTTTACTTTACTATTTACTCGACTACTTTCGCGTTTTACAGCATTATCACTCCTGATAATGCTGTAAAACGCGAAACTAGTCGAGTAAATAGTAAAGTAAAAAATTGTGAAACAAACAAAGTGTAATTTAATTTAAACCTTCATTATTAATATTTGAAAATGTTTCACGAAGTGATAAGTGAGAAAATTATTCAAGAAATAGAAGAAGAACATACTGTTACTGCAAATGCAGTTCGCTACAGAAAAATGATTGAGGCAGTTTTTCTCCCAAAACTTAAAGAAATGAAACTTCGGGACCTATGGTTCCAGCAGGAAAGAGCCACGGCACACACAGCGAGAACTTTAATGGAACTTTTGAGGGAACACTTTCACGAGCACCTAATCGCTCCCCCGATTTGGCGCGCCTAATCGCTCCCCCGATTTGGCTCCTTGTGACTTCTTTTTATGAGGATATCTCAAACCCATTGTTTACAATGACAAACCACGGACCCTGCAGCACCTGAAGGACAACATTCGCCAAGCCATCGTCAACATTCCCGTCGATAAACTCGAAAGAGTGGAGCGAAACTTCAAAAAGCGGGTGGATCAGTGTATCGCTAATGAGGGCCGCCATTTGTCCGATGTCACTATTAAAACCACGTGAAACAAACATTCAGGTTGTGTACAATACGATGAAAAAAATAATTAAATCGATATGTGAAATACTTTATCTTTTATTGACCTTTCAAATCAGCAAATTTCCCTGCCGCACCCTGTATAAAAAGCTACAGTATGCTCATATTGGCATGCAAACTTTGAAGAAATGGAACTTCTATGGGGACTTATGGTCCCAACCACCGCACACACAGCGACAGAGAAATGATTGAGGCATTTTTTCTCCCAATACTTGAAGAAATGGAACTTAGGGACGTATGGTTCCAGCAGAACGAAGCCACAGCACACACAGCGAAACTTCTATGGAACTTTTGAGGGAACACTTCCACGAGCAGCAAATCTTTCAAAACTTCTCAAAAAATCTACTAATAATTCTAAATATCACAGTAATACATTTTACATTTTTTTCTAAATTTTAAAGTCCAAAATCTCTGCTCTGTTTACTTATGGTATATCATGTTATTACAACAAGCCCCTCAATTATTTAGTACAATACAAAAAACTTGTATAATTAAAATTTAATCATTACAGATAACAATAATTGTTTGCGTGCAATTAAACCCCCAATTTCATTACATCCCTGCACGAGAAGAAGAAAAAGAGGAACAGAAAGAAAAAACAATTAAACAAGTTTTAATTTAAATTGGATGGCAATACCGTCGAGAGTTCGCCTCGGCCTCGACAACCGGCGAAAAGTTCGTGCCGAATTAAAACGGTTAAAAATTAAATTCAGGCCGTGTCCGAAAGCAAAAATGTACGGGGTGGAGGGAGGGAAAAGGCGCCCCCTTTAAAAATTCAAAAAAGCCCGCTCCCCGCGGGAACGGAACACGTAATTTCGCAGAAATTTTTAATGCCGCACAATTGCCGGTGCTGGGAAGGCCGTCTGGAGTGAAAATTTGATTAAATTCAGTGCCAGACTGAATTTCCCGCACGTTTGCTTTTTTTCCTTCTTGCTTTCTCGCCGAGGATGTAAAAATGTTATAAATCGTGAGGAAAAACTAAATGAAATATGCTTAGTTTTCCACTTGCGAAATGTTTATATTTAAAGTTATAACAGATTTATACATTATTGTTTTTAAACTTTTAAATAATAATTTAATTATACCACACATTTTACAATGATATATGAGTATATTTCAAATATTTTTTAAGTAATAATATACTCATACATGCTGCAAAAACAGCACAGCGCCATCTGTTGTTGGAATACTCAAATTTCTGTTATTTTATACTCGCTTCTAACGAGTGTTTCCACTCCCAGACTAAGCATGAAGTAAAATTTCGAGTTTTATCATTTTATACACATGCAACAATCAAACATGCTGCAAAAACAGCACAGCGCCATCTGTTGTTGAAATACTCAATTTTTTGTTATATTATACCCCTTTATCATACATGCGGAAAAAATGAAACATCGCCATCTATTGCTTAAAAACTAGAGGTATTATTACCACGGGCCTGACATGTAAGCATTTACTTTTAATTTTCCAACTGAGTAAGTTACTAAAATTTTCCAAAACAAAGGGAATTATTAGTTACGATAATTTTCATATAAATTAAGTTTACACTTATAGTTTGCAGAACTTTAAACATTATATATAAAATTTCTCGCTCGTATATATAGTTATTTCACGAATGTCTTACTCAAAACATTTGCCTGAAAAGCTTAACGTAGAATTAATTTTAATCACAACGATTGTGCATTATATAACATGGACTATGACATTCTCAAACATACTGATTGAATTACTAATTGGCGGTGGTGTCGTATTGATTAATTCAACTGCACTCAACACTAATTAACCGTTTCCAGGAGTAAATATGTTTACGTGCAGCAGTAAACAGTGTGCATTTATAGAAAGCCTTAGTAAAGACAATTTAGTTTGTGCCTCATCTGGGGATGTTTACAACAACGGTAATTAGAAACCTGCATGTAATTTTTAAAATGAGTATAATAATTATTATTATTGTTGTTTGGTTTTGTTTCATTCCCGTGAAAAGGACCAAATGTAGAATATTAAATTTTTGATTTATATTTTGAAAATTCGGGCGCTTGGATAGTGGGCGCGTAAGTGGTGACGCTCATGGCGCCACTTGCAGAGAAGAAGTCGAGTGTGGGCAGGATAACAGAAGGTACCAAGAAAATTTCTCCTTCCCCCCCCCCCCCCCCCCCAAAAAAAAAAAACTCTCTAATTAACAGATGGCACAATGGTCAACTTGCATGGTAGAAACATGAGTCCATTATAAAAAAGTCTTGAAAATTGGAAGTGTATTAAGCTAATGCTAATAACAATGTATGCTGTGAATTTAGTAACTAGAGACGTAATTAATTTCCTAAACAGCATAATAAATTATAAATACCCATTTTTAATTGCGATTCCGTACACCTCCCTAGAAAATATATTACCAACATTAATGAATGCCTTTAATCCATTCATCCCCGCCTCGCGCTTATAATTAATTAAACCACTGGGTTTACTTACAAAATTAGGTACGCCTGGAGCAAAAAAAAATACGCACACAGACTAAAAAACAAAAAAAAAAATCGCAAACTTAATCACCATCTACAAGTTGCCGGTCTGGTTTTAGTGAAGCTTATCCGCGGGACGAAAATAAACAGGAAGCCATTAATCGTAGGAAATTAATCGTTTTTTATAATTGTTCGCGGCGTACAGAAGCTATTTGCGAAACGCTGCATAAACATCAAAATGAAATATGAACGGTAAATGACGCGCAATTTTTGATATTTATACGTAGTGTATGAACGCGAAGTAGCGCCAGAGGAATTTTTTAATAATGCTCCCTCTCATCGGGATTTTTCTGCATTTCGCGTTTGCGAGTGAGGTAATGTAATTTTTTTCTTGCCCTTTGGTATGTTAAATGTGTTTTCTTTTCTTATATGAACTATGCATATTCGGTTTGAATACAACTTTTATTTGATATAAATTATTAATCAAAACATACTTGTAATTCTTAGATAAATTCAAATTCAAAACTATTTGAATTCAAGAAAATAAGCTTACGCTTCTTATAGTTTGCACACTTTAAACATAATATATAAAATTACGAAAAAAACTATTCGTGAAAATACAAACAATGTCTTAATTAATAAGACAACTTAAGACGATAAATATCCATTGAAACAACTACTTCCCGTGCAAATACACCTCCGAATATATAATATTACAAAAAAACTTGTAATTCTTCTCGTTTTCATATTTAATTAATTTTGGCTTGTGTAAACTGTACTTATTGTATTGGCTGTGAATTGGGACCACCTACTAACGCGGAATCAAGCTGGTATACTAACGGCTTGAAGAAAGACGAAGGAGTCGGAGCTGAAATATACATCACAAAACCCGAGACAAAGATTTCAGTCAGTCAGGCGAGGGACACCACAGGGTTCCAAGCAGAGGCGATCGCGGTCCACCTCTGCATTGGAGAAATAGCAAGGCAAGACAACAAAAGTCGATCAGTAGCTATTTTCTTGGACAGCCAAGCGCTGCTAAGTGCACTAAGCACCACACAGTACGATTCCAAGCTAGTGTGGGATTGTGTAAGCGCTCTCAACGAAATGGGCGGTCGCAAAAAAGTGACAATGGTATGGGTCCCAGGCCACAAGGGTCATCAAGGGAACGATAAAGCAGATGAACTGGCCAAACAAGGCTCGTCAAGCGCATTCATTGGCCCGAAACCCTTCTGCGGTATCGCAAAAACCACATTCAGAAAATCCATAAAAAAATGGACGAAGACACAAACTCAAACCTGTCCACCAGGTTTGAGTTTGTGTCTCCATCCATTTTTTTATGAATTTTCTGACTGTGTGTTGAACACGCCAGAGCAGAGGCAGGCGAAACAGTGCCTTAAAAAACGACCGATCTTCTCAACCAAGAGAGAAAAACGGTTAAAGCTATATTACGTCTACTGACAGGATACTGTTGGCTCAACAAACACATGAGCAAAATAGGTCTGGCGCAGAGGATACGATTTGTAGATTCTGCCAGGAAGAAGAGGAGGATCCTCTCCATATCCTGTGCCAACGTGAGGCCCTAGCGCGACAAAAGTCGATCAGTAGCTATTTTCTCGGACAGCCAAGCGCTACTAAGTGCACTAAACACAACACAGTACGATTCCAAGCTAGTGTGGGATTGTGTAAGCGCTCTCAACGAAATGGGCGGTCGCAGAAAAGTGACAATGGTATGGGTCCCAGGACACAAGGGCTATCAAGGGAACGATAAAGCAGACGAACTGGCCAAACAAGGCTCGGCAAGCTCATTCATTGGCCCGAATCCCTGCTGCGGTATCGCAAAAACCACAGTCAGAAAATCCATAAAAAAATGGACGAAGACACAAACTCAAACCTGTCCACCAGGTTTGAGTTTGTGTGTCCGTCCATTTTTTATGGATTTTCTGTGTATTGAACACACCAGGACAGAGGCAGGCGAAACAGTGCCTTAAAAAACGACAGATCTTCTCAACCAAGAGAGAAAAACGGTTAATGCTATATTACGTCTACTGACAGGACACTGTAGGCTCAACAAACACATGAGCAAAATAGGTCTGGCAGAGGATACGATTTGTAGATTCTGCCAGGAAGAAGAGGAGGATCCTCTCCATATCCTGTGCCAACGTGAGGCCCTAGCAGCAACAAAAGTCGATCAGTAGCTATTTTCTCGGACAGCCAAGCGCTGTTAAGGGCACTAAGCACCACACAGATCGATTCTAAGCTAGCGTGGGACTGTGTAAGTTCTCTCAACGAAATGAGCGGTCACAAAAAAGTGACAATGGTATGAGTCCCAGGACACAAGGATCATCAAGGAAACGATCAAGCAGACGAACTGGCCAAACAAGGCTCGTCAAGATTTTATGACTGTGTGTTGAACACACCAGGGCAGAGGCAGGCGAAACAGTGCCTTAAAAAACGACCGATCTTCTCAACCAAGAGAGAAAAACGGTTAAAGCTATATTACGTCTACTGACAGGATACTGTAGACTCAACAAACACATGAGCAAAATAGGTCTGGCTGAGAATACGATATGTAGATTCTACCAGGAAGAAGAGGAGGATTCTCTCCACATTCTGTGCAATGTGAGGCCCTGGCAAGGGTTAGATACCTAAAGCTGGCCAACACTCAACCAAGCGCACAGAGCTACATCCAAGGCTCACTGTCAGGGTTAATAGGGCTAATCAAAGAAGCGAAGCTCGAGCACGTCGTCTAGGATAACAGGGATCCCCAATAGATCTGCAAAGGTCGCGGTGGTACAGGCAAATGAGGCCACCCCTACGGATATCTATCTATCTACTGTATTGGCATCAATAAAGAATGATATGATGGTCTATATGTGTATTTGTAGTTTTCAATAGTTCCTGAAAGTATTCCTTCCATCTGTCTAATATTGAATGTATCTTTACCAGCACTTCATTGTTTTTGTTTCCGAAGTATTTCTTCCATCTGTCTAATATTGAATGTGTCTTCGCCAGCACTTCATTGCTTTGTTCTTGCTTTGTTGCATGCACTGCGTATTTAATCTCCTAAATACCATCAATAAATAAATCACCAAACATATTTCCCTGCGTTACTCCTCCCGGATGTAAGGCGGAGTGCTAAATCTCCGACACCAGTGAGCGTCCGTTTTAATCGAATTCCGGACGGGATTCCGGCAAGAATTCGCGACACGTCCTCGCAGAAGGCAATTGTTTTCGCGCCGCTGCCGGGGGGCGGGGGAGGGAAGCCACCCCGGATTTTTGTTCGCGCCGTGAAAGAAGAAGCCGACGAGCGATCATTAATCTCGGGCACCCCCCCGTTCCCGGGGTGTATAGACGTTGAAACATGGTTCGAATAATGTTAACAATTTTAAATAGCGGGGTGCGAAAAAAAAGAGTGGTGTTATGTAAATGGGGATTCTTGTGCGCTGATTTTTAAATGAGATTTAGATTAAAAAAGGGAACGTTTTCAATTTACATAGATTTTATAATTAATGAATCTGTGTACGTTTAACTCAAAAATGTTTGCTAGGTTTAAATTTGTCTAAAGTTAGCAAGCATTTTTAGGGTGTGTGAATCTGAAAATAATTAAAGTATGTTTTTTTTAAGGTGTATAAATCTGAAAATTTTGTTTGGCTGCTCCAGAGGCTTTACGGAGCGTCCAAACCGAATTTTCAGGCTTTTCAAAACTCGAAATTTTATCTGGGAGTGTAAAACATTGGCTTCTAGCATCAATTTAAACTCTTTTCAAAAACAAACCGATTTAGGAATGATTATCTTTAATTTATTTCTCACTTAACCCGTGGTGAAACATTTTTGAATCTAATACTGGATGATTTAAATTAAATTTAAATTAAAACACTTGGTTTGAATCACTTATTTATATTTTCTCCGATCATTGGTCATCTTCAAGGAGGAATTCCTCCTTGAAGATGACCAATAGCCGAAACTAGTCGGAGAAAATATAAATAAGTGAAACAACCAAGTGTTTTAATTTAAATTCAATTTAAATCATCCAGTATTAAAAATGATTTATGTTAACAAACGCGTTGTATGCGGGTTAAACTTGTGAGCGGAGATGTTGACGCGTTCCTTTCTACTTTAACAAAATGGTGTCGACGACGTCATTACCACAATGGTCAAATGTAAGACAAAGGAAGCTGATTTGACTAGCACCGCGCTGTTACTGCATAGCGACAAGAAATCTAACTAGGCAATTATATATATTCGTATTAAAAAACCACATTTATCACGCAAATCCCTTGCTAAATGTACTTGAGTGTTAAATGCACCTCATTTATGCTGCCCACACAATTAATTAATGCACATATTATAAGTTTGTCGTGAACAAAATAATTAAGGAAACACTGCCTTGATATACCTACAGGGAGTTTTTCTTTAAAGTATACATAGCGGAATTGCAGTGTATATGCTGTAAATCTTGAGATATTCATTGTTTTTTTTATTAAAAATTTATTTATTCCAATAAATACATACCCGTGTTATTTAAGTCATAATTGTTTCATTAATTTTAGATACTTTTAAGTATACACAGCCCAATTAGAGTCTTCAAATATTTATTGTTTTTTTTTTTTAAGAATTCAATTTGATGCCATAAACGAGTGTTTTCCACTCCCAGACAAAGCATGAAGTAAAATTTCGAGTTTAGAAAAGGCTGAAAATTTGGTTTGGGCGCGTAGCGCAAAGCGCGGAGCGGCCAAACCAAATTTTCAGGCTTTTCTAAACTCGAAATTTTACTTCATGCGCAATGCGTACAAAACACTGATTTCATATGAAATTTGAAATATAGAAATTTCATAACATTTCAGTGCTTAGTACGCGTGGCGCATGAAGTTACATTTCGAGTTTAGAAAAGCCTGAAAATTTGGTTTGGTTTGTTGTCTTGGTTTGATTTTCAAATAGAATTCAATTTGATGCTATAAACGAGTGCTTTCCACTCCCAAACAAAGCATGAAGTAAAATTTCGAGTTTAGAAAAGCCTGAAAATTTGGTTTGGGCGCGTAGCGCGAAGCGCGGAGCGGCCAAACCAAATTTTCAGGCTTTTCTAAACTCGAAATTATTCTTCATGCGCCACGCGTACTAAACACTGATTTCAAGTAAAGTTTAAAATATATAAATTCTACAGCAATTTAAGTGTTTAGTACGCGTGGCGCATGAAGTAAAATTTCGAGTTTAGAAAAGCCTGAAAATTTGGTTTGGCCGCTCCGCGCTTCGCGCTACGCGCCCAAACCAAATTTTCAGGATTTTCTAAACTCGAAATTTTACTTCATGCTTTGTCTGGGAGTGGAAAACACTCGTTTATAGCATCAAATTGAATTCTGTTTGAAAAACAAACTAAAACAACAAACCAAACCAAATTTTCAGGTTTCGCTAAACTCGAAATTTTACTTCATGCGCCACGCGTACAAAACACTGATTGCAAGTGAAGTTTAAAATATATAAATTTCACAGCAATTTCAGTGTATAGTACGCGGGGCGAATGAAGTAAAATTTCGAGTTTAGAAAAGCCTGAAAATTTGGTTTGGCCGCTCCGCGCTTCGCGCTACGCGCCCAAACCAAATTTTCAGGCTTTTCTAAACTCGAAATTTTACTTCATGCTTTGTCTGGGAGTGGAAAACACTCGTTTATAGCATCAAATTGAATTCCATTTGAAAAACAATGAATTACAGTCTTTTGTAATTGAGCTGTGTAAACTTAAAAGAAAAATATTTAGAGGTGGAGGCGGGTATTTTGTGAAACATTCAAACCATTTAAATAAATAACACTTTTAACTTTGTTGTGTTTATAAAAAAGTGAATACAAAAAAGTTAAAAGTGTTATTTAATTAAACAGTTAAAAGAAAAACTCCCTGTATCTAAAATTAGTAATACAATTATGACTTAAATAATAGGGGTATGTATTATTTGGAATGATACATTCTCATATCATTATTCTCTATATTAATTAATTTGGTTATGCGTATCCCATTTGCGGTAACCTACAAATTAAACAGAGAATCAAATGCAGCTGAATTCTGGTTAATATACGTCAGGCCTTGTCAGTGGTCAGCATTGCGATATCGATTTTGAATTGATATGACAATCCCGTGGACTTAATTTGTGCCCGTAAAACCCGACTCGCTCTATTTATTATGTGACTTTAACTTGTCATTTTCAAACTCAAACTTAAAGTTCGAAAATGACAAGTTAAAGTTGTCGAAACTATAGTCCCTTAATAAAGTCTCAGTTAAACAATCAAAGTTAAAATCATGTTTCATTTGTTATTTTCTCGAGTTCAAATATTTTTGAATTGGAATTATTCTTGTTTAAATTATTCGATTATATATTATGTCCTTTGCTGAAACATGAACTCACATTTTTCGCATTTTTTGATTGCGTATACAATTACAAACGCATTTTTCGTTTTTTTTTTTTTTTTTAATCAATTTCAACAATGGAAGTAGAGCGTAAAAACGTTGCGTCAATTATAATTTCGCATACTGTCATTTCCGAAACGTTTGAATCAATTTTAACACATACCCTATAGAGGATGCAATGTGTTTTTGAAAAAAAATACATATATAGTGAATCAATTTGAATAGTTAAATATTAATATACATTGTGATTTTGTTTTTATATTTGAAATTCAAATCGACGAATTCGTCGCGTGTTTGTCGATCATATGTCAATCGACTAGTTTGAAATACTCCTATTTTACAATACGTTATGTATTTTGATATGTATACAATCCGACAGAGCATAACAAACATGAATTCACAATCTTTTGCAGACTGAAAAAATCGCAAATTTTATATCTCGTGTATTGTTGAATTTTATATTTCGTGATCGCTTTATTTATATTTCTTATGTGTATGTTAAGAGAATGTCGGCTACTATATAAAGCAGTGGTGGGGAAACTTTTTTTAAGACGGGCCGTTTGTAATAACCAGACAATCGTAGCGGGCCAAAGAATAATGCTTAAACGTAGGTAGGTAGTTTTTATGCGGGTCGTCACATTACGAAGTAAGAACGCGTTCAAACATTCTCACGACGGCACTCTTAAACGGGCCGGATTAAACCTTTCCGCGGGCCGGACATGGCCCGCGGGCCGTAGTTCACTGATCTAACTGATCTCACTGATCTAAAGGTATAAAACTCACCATGGGGTGGGGTAGTGGGTAGAAGCCCTGCCTCCTAACCCATTGGTCGCGGGTTATGGGGTCATTTTAAAGTACAAAATAATTCCATCTGAGTCCATGGATTTGTGTGAATGTATTTGTGATGTCAAACTATAGTTAAATTACAAACTATAAAAGGTAAGATAGTGGAATGGTTTAAAACCAATACATATATTTATTTAAAAAAAGTCGACTGCTTGAAGACGACAATATGCGTTTAGAAAGCAGTCGACTTTAAATTAAAATAAATATATTTTTTATAGTGAAACTTTATACATAAATTGAGTATAGAATTCTAAAATCCACTAAAATATACCGGCACTTTTCCATGGAAGATGAGAGGTTCAGTTAGTTCGAGGAAGGACAAATGACTTCACATATTTTCTGCCGGAAATCAGATTTAGATTGCGCTTTCCTGTATTTATCATGGATGTATGAATAATGGCTTCCACTTCAGACCGATGGAAATAATCGGAGGGAAACTTAAATAACTGCCATTTCGTTTAACAAAACGAATCGTTTATTGACTTATATATATATTTATTATTCCACAGATTGACAACAGGAGCTCTGCTACTCGTTATCAAAGTGATATTGCGGTACCCACGCATCGCACCACACTATAAAATCAAAGTCCCTATTACATGTGCCTGACCCTTTACAACCACCTGCCTTGCAATATAAAAATGCTGAAACATTTCAACAAATTTAAACATTTGCTCAAAGATATGCTAATAGAAAAGGCATACAACTCAGTCAGCGAGTATCTCCAAGACAGAAACTTAAACCAGTAGAAAATTAACCAGTAACATTCTTTCTCTAATCACAAGACAGTGCCTGCACTGTTTAGTACTACCTTGTTTTACTGTTATCTGTAGCATTGTTTATATATTTATTTATTTTAATTGATGATTTACCACTACTATTCGATGACCATTGTAATACATATTGTATATATGTCCTTTTACAAATAAATTAATAAAAAAAAAATATTTTACTTCTCAAAATATTTCTTTAATAAGGAAATATTTAAAAGTTCAATTGAATCACCTGAAAGCAAACGGGTGGAAGTGACTAATAAAATAAAATTTTTTTTAAAGTTTAATTTGTAATGAAATCAACAATCAAAATAGTGAAGTGGTTATGTGGATTTACAAAAAAAAAATACTGGGTAGCAGAACCGATCAATAAAAAACCGTTTGCCTTGCATGTACTTAAATTTGATCAACTTCTCACGTAGACCCCTTTGATCTAAGCGCTTTAATTGTTTAATATAAATACTGTTTAATAAAGAACAATAAGACAATATTTACTATTAGTTTTATAACATTTTCATATAAATAATTTGTTAGTCCGTCTGGGCTATCGACCAACGGTCTTTCTGCTCTGTCTGAAGCTACTATTTGTTATTTAAAAATGAATTATCAGTAGGTTGTTTAACTCTCTGGATGAAACAAGCTAATGAATTGGTAAAGTGTTTCTGTTGGGAATTTGTATTTGGACGTGATGTTAGGATTTCGGGGAATACAGTATTTGTTAAAAATTACAAAATTGTTGAGGTTTGTGAAGAATTTGGTACTTAGGGTAAGTATACGCTGTTCTATTGGGGGTAGTTTTGTGGTTTTGTAGAAAAGTTCGTTCGATGGGTTATGAAGAGGATTGTTAGGATGCCTTAGTTTGGTGATGGTTCTGAGTGCTGACCTTTCGGCTACTTGGATCATATCCAAGTAGCCGAAAGGTCAGCACTCAGAGTGGAGGGACGGATCTGGCTAAAGAAGATGCACCCATAGTCCAACAAGGGCCGACAAATTGATGTATAAATATGGACTGCAGTTTTAATAGAAATTCCTTGATTTTTGTATGTCAGTCCTCCGAAGTGCCGCGCCCTTGTCTTTATTTTAGATTTTTTGGAAAGTACGTGTGGCTTAAGGGATAATTTTGAGTCGAATAGAATACCAAATTATTTACAGGAATACACTAGATGAATTGGAGTGTTATTAAGACACATATGGTGATCTGAATAGCTAGAGACCGTAACAACGGATGGATGAGACACGAGGCACAGGATTTCTGGCAAAACCGCCCTGGGATGAGACATTTCAGAGCGGTAACAAGTGGACCATCTGCGGCCAGGACGGCCTCATGGTTGAAGCTGAGCAGATCAGATGTTCACACATTAACTGCTCTCTTCACTGGACACAGCCGTCTAAGGCATCACCTTAATAAACTAGGACTAAGCGACACCACTGAGTGCCGCCTATGCCTAGAGGATGATGAAACAGCAGAGCACGTCATATGTGCCTGTCCAGCTGGCGACCAGATCAGGACCACGGTGTTTGGCACACCGAAGCTAAACCTGAAGGACCTGGAAAAAACTTCACCTGACAAGATCCTTGACTTCATCAAGAAGATGGACTTGGAAGGTGAGCTGTAAGGTCGGATGTTCGACCTTAATTGTGAGCCACAATAGATCCTTGCGGTCGCAGTGGAGGGTAGCATAACTACCCACTCACTTTCAATAGAAATAGAATAGAATGGTGATCTGGGAGTGATTTTGTGGTAGGGAAAGAATAGTTGGAATTTTATTGGGTTTATTTTGATTCGCCACTTTAAGCACCATTTTTGTATGGAGTCCAAAGACTTTTGAAGAGATATTTGGGCATTTTTTAGGGTTGCAGCATGGGAAATGAGGATTGTATCATCTGCGAAAAGGAGGAAATATCGCAAAGGGTTGATTTATGTAGGATCCGGGTTGTATATACAACAGCAGTATAAATTGTACAATACTTGGGATAAGGGAGAACCTTAGGGGACACCTTGTACGAGGGGGAATAAAAATGAAAATGATTGCCGGATTTTAATTTAGGATGTTCTTTCTGATAGGATCCTATTTAATAATATTATTAGGTGATGGGGTAGTTTTAAAAGGAAACATTTGTAAAGCAGATCTTAATGATAGAAATTAATATTAATCCGATATCGAACAAAAGTAATTCTTGAGGCTTTCGCCTTTTGCAATACATTTTGAATAAAAACGTAATTTTAGTATGTATATATTTAAATTAAATACCGCTAATTTATCTGTTTTGACAATATTGCAATAAAATGCAGTTGAATATTTCAAACACACGCTTTTTAATATACCCGGTGAAAATATTATCAACAATTTTCTGCTATTTATAAATTATACCATGTTTCGGTTGCATACATAAATATGTTACGAACAATATCTCCCTGGAATAATGAAACGAAACGACCACTCGACTCTTTCACATGAAAAACATTTTTTTAATTAATATTCTATTAAACCGAGCCATTAATTTCGGCGCACTCCACGCTGCACGCTGCAAAACCCGTTATCGAATATTATCCGTATAATTTAATTAAAATAAATCCTCATATCTGATGCCAATCATGTAATGCATGAGTTTATAACCCCATTATTTCATTTTGCTAAAACCTATGCGTGCGTGTTTGTTTGTTTAGTCGGAAAAAATAAATGCGTGAATAAATCGCTGGTTTTATGTTATTGTTTTTGTATGGATTTAATTAATTTCGAGGAGAGACCAAAATAATTAATGCGGAATTGTTTTCTTACTTATGGTAGATCTCGTGTGTATTTTTGTTGGTGGGGCTGCAGACATAAAAATACAGATATTTTTTTAAAGTATTTTATATGAATATAAAAAAAATACAGACAGCTAAATTAGATTATTTTGAATTTCCCGATATTTTAGTTTTTAAATGTGTGGTGAAGCTAACGAGTGTTTCCACTCCCAGACTAAGCATGAAGTAAAATTTCGAGTTTAGAAAAGCCTGAAAATTTGGTTTGGTCGCGTAGCGCGAAGCGCGGAGCGGCCAAACCAAATTTTCAGGCTTTTATAAACTCGAAATTTTACTTCATGCGCCACGCGTATATAACACTGAAATATCGCGAAATTCAAAATAATCTAATTTAGCTGTATATTTTTTAATCTTAGTTTGGTAGTTTATTTTTCAATACTGATTTAGCAGAATATTATTTGGTTCACAATAATACAGCGCGTGGCGCATAAAATAAATTTTCTAAATTTCTTAATTATTGTGAAACTAATAATATTCTGCTAAATCAGTTTAAAAAAAAAATAATCTGCTAAAGCAGGATTAAAATTTACTATAATTCTGCGAAACATTACACAGGACGAATTACGGTAGAAATAATTCATTCAGTCGTATGGTCAGATTGGCCAATTAATTGTGTTGCTCGGCACATTTTGCTTTGTTCGGGACAACATTTAACGTGTTTAAAAGAAATTTGAAGTTGATTCACTTAGCGGATGATGGTTTAGTTTGTGACTTGCATTTTTAATTGTCTATTTTTACTTGCGGAGTTTTGTTTATTTATATGTGTTTGTGTTATTATAAGTTTATATTTAATTATTTTTTAACATAAAAAATATTAAATTGATGAGGCGGATACATGATGAAACTCCATAATACTATTTGAAATAAAACAAGGCAGTTGGGAGGGTTTCACTTTTATTGTTGAACACTGCAACATGTTTCTCCACACAGGGCTTCATCAGGCAGATGAAATAATGATTATTTCATTATTTCATCTGCCTGATGAAGCCACTGTGTGGTGAAACATGTTGCAGTGTTCCACAATAAAAGTGAAACCCTCCCAACTGCGTTGTTATATTTCAAATAAGAAATATTATTTTGTTAATTTATGTAAAAGGTGATTACTTGAAAAATAAATTATTGTTATTATTTCTAATATTTTTGCTGCGATTATTTCAAAAACTTATTAACTGAGGAAATAAACACTCTCATTCACACATGAGCCATATTTACAGAATATAACAAGTTAAATAAAATGTGTCCCTATCGACTAGTTGGTACATTTTGAGTACGGGCAATCCGCACAGTGTGAAAACTGGCGGTGGTGGAGAAGTTTCCGGTTCCCCGGGGAGAACGCTATAATCGGGTCAAAATTAAAACCCTTCTTTCACGTTCCACAATTTTAATCCAATTAAAGTTTCTCTCGAACGAACGAACGGGTTCGACGTGTTTGCGGTCGACCCTGTCACCTGTTTTAAACGTACGATTATGTGCGGACACTAGGGTTAATAAAAGTTTTAGTTTACAGTTCGGATGAATTAAATTGATCAAAGCGTACGTAATTTTATAATACTAAAGCTTGTTGTAGATTGCGAAGAGAATCACACTTTTAATGTTTGAAGTATTCTGCAACCACGAATTGGCAATTTTATTTATGCTTATGTTTGAACGGTAACGTGACCGCCAGTCTATGGTGTAAAATTGTTTAGAGGGAATGGCAAAGCTATACTGATGAGAGATAAATCTCGAAACGCGTCTATAAATGGCCTGAATAATTTGACTCAAATTGTTATATTTGCAGTAGGTTACTGTATGTAACAGCAAACACTTGTTGTATAATTTAATGTCCGTCGGGGTATTAGCTCGGGAACTAGTTGTTTCAATGAGTGTTTGATATAGTCTTTATAAGACTAACTTGTTGTAGATTGCGAAAAGAATCTCGGCACTTTTAATGTTTGAATAATATAAAGAGAGTTTTATGTAACACCGAATATTTTCATAACGAGAATTTTTCTTTGAAGTATCATTTCGATGCTTGGTTTATTAAAAGAATTTAATTTGAAGCTTTAAGCGAGTGTTTTCCACTCCCAGGCTAAGCATGAAGTAAAATTTCGAGTTTAGAAAAGCCTGAAAATTTGGTTTGGTCGCGTAGCGCGAAGCGCGGAGCGGCCAAACCAAATTTTCAGGCTTTTCTAAACTCGAAATTTTACTTCATGCGCCACGCGTACTAAACACTGATTTCAAGTAAAGTTTAAAATATATAAATTCTACAGCAATTTCAGTGTTTAGTACGCGTGGCGCATGAAGTAAAATTTCGAGTTTAGAAAAGCCTGAAAATTTGGTTAGGCCGCTCCGCGCTTCGCGCTACGCGACCAAACCAAATTTTCAGGCTTTTCTAAACTTCGAAATTTTACTTCACGCTTCGTCTGGGAGTGGAAAACACTCGCTTATAGCATCAAATTGAATTCTGTTTGAAAAACAAACCAAACCAAATTTTCAGGTTTCTCTAAACTCGAAATTTTACTTCATGCGCCACGCGTACAAAACACTGATTTCAAGAGAAGTTTAAAATACAAAAATTTTACAGCATTTTAGTGATTAGTACGCGTGGCACATGAAGTAAAATTTCGAGTTTAGAAAAGCCTGAAAATTTGGTTTGGCCGCTCCGCGCTTCGCGCTACGCGACCAAACCAAATTTTCAGGCTTTTCTAAACTCGAAATTTTACTTCATGCTTAGCCTGGGAGTGAAAAACACTCGCTAAAGCTTCAAATTGGATTCTTTTAATAAACCGAGCACGGGAAATGTGCAACGTATACATACGGATACTTTAAAGAAAAATTCTCGTTATGAAAATGTTCGGTGTTACATAAAACTCTCTGTATGTTGTCTGTTGTTTGGTGAGAGAATAATTTGACCTGATATTGCATTTTGCATATAAATTATGCATAGAACAGTAGAGCTGTCGTGTAACTCAAATATTTATTATGTGCAACGTATACATATGGATACTTTAAAGAAAAATTCTTATTATGAAAATATTCGGTGTTACATAAAACTCTCTGTATGTTGTCTGTTGTTTGGTGAGAGAATAATTTGACCTGATATTGCATTTTGCATATAAATTATGCATAGAACAGTAGAGCTGTCGTGTAACTCAAATATTTATTGTATAATTCAATATCTATCGGGGTATTAGCTCGAGAAGTAGTTATTTCAATGTATATTTGGAGACTTGTCTTAGTGAGCCAAACATTTTGCAGAAAGTCGATATTAATTTTAATTCGTTTTTATATAATATATGTTGTTTTTAATTGGTTGCCTCCCTTCCATGTAATTACGTTTCTCTAGAAAAGCGGGACAAACTACAATTTCACCTAATTTTCCAACGCCTACGTTAAAGATCGTAACTCAATGAACTACGAAAACAGTAATCAGATATCCAGAGAGCCAAGGGATGGGAAAACAAAGGGCGCGTTAATCGTCCTCTGTTTTTTACGCGCCGGGCCTCAATTTTTTTGCCCATTTTCCTTTCCCTCGGTTCGGCGCAAGAAACGGCCCCTATATATAGATTAAAGGTCGAAGCTTATCAATTGTGTTATAGTTAATCACGTTTATAAGGGAGGCTGTTGATTCTGTTAGGGTTTTTCTACCCTTCGTCTCTGTAAGGGATCTTTATTGGTTTGATATATTATATTTGATTATATTTAATAGAAATGATATACAAATATTTAAGTAGGATTATATTGTAACGACTTTTTGTTTTATGAGGGCTTTCTGCCCTAAAAAATCCTAGCTGCACGTTTTTTGGGTGGGTTCATATAAAAGTGAATGTATATAGTGTTTATTTCAAGTATAGAACTTTAGGAATATGATTATTGTTAAAGTAAGTACTGGCCAACTATTTGGTTAAATAATAGTTTAGTAGTTTGGACCCAAAAGCCCTTTGGTCGACTGTAAAGTGTAAAACATCGCCTCCGGTGCGGTGTGGGGCATGTGATGCGGGATAACATCGGCGAGAGCATTGGCTTTGTGCGAAATAGGCAAGTGCCGGGAGGTCCGGGGAAACTGTGCGAGCATCGCAATAAGATGTCGCATTCCTCCCGTTAACAATGCGGGATGTAATAATAATAGTTGGACCATAACTCCGATAATTAGGAGGGAGAGCCGGGAGTTTGAACAGAACTGTCGTCGTCGTCGTCGGGGCATTTGAGCGTTTGAGCGCCGGGGCGTAGCTCGTTAAGTTGTCGATGTGCCGAACAATGGTCAACCGACAGCTACAGCCATGGCTACAATATAAGGACTGAGTTGGAGTTTGTTGAGATAACAGCCGGGCACGATTGCGGCGAAGGTCTGCCCTGGGACCGACCCTTTATCGGACCCAGTGGCGGCGTGGCGTGGCGCATACACCCACTATTTTACACACCGGGGCGAACAATGAACGTCGTAAAGCACAGACTTAAAATATGAGATTAGGATATAAATGGTTATTTCCCTGGAGCGTCGAGGCACATACCCAACCGAACCCGACGGCTCATTCCATCCCTTCCGTGGCTCGGAAAAAAGGCAGCGGCCCGCACAATGCCCTTTATCGTGCGCCTCTCCCTTTTTCACGTTCACACCTGACCCCACCTCGACAGAACATAAAAGAAACGGCCGATAACGCTTTAAAAAGTTCCCTCTCGCCCTGTGTTCCGCTCGGCGCTCGGAATTACTGTATTCCCTTCCAGCGCAGTATATTGTTTCATCAATTTCAGACCACCTGAACTCCCTTTTCCCGGAATTACCCTCAGCAATGAATGGGAGTAATGGATACGCTCTAATTAAAGCCTGTAACTAAACCAGTCGCAATAATTAAATTGTACTTACAATTACGCGCACATTGTCATTTCTCTACATTGAGAACTAAACGCATCAAAGATCAACTAAAAACATTTTATGAAATGCCTACATATTCACAAGAAAATTGTAATCTCTAAGAAGGCTGTATAATAAGGACCGCGTAGACCATAAGTTCCCAACCTTTTTTATTCAACCGCCCCACGGTGTTTTCTTTTATGCGTATGGCGCATGAAGTAAAACTTCATGCGCCATACGCATAAAAGACTACAATATTGTGAATTTTATATATTTTTTAACCTCACTTGAAATCAGTGTTTTATACGCATGGCGCATGAAGTAAAATTTCGAGTTTAGAAAAGCCCAGAAAATTTGTCTCGGGTCGCTGCGCGACCCTCGACAAATTTTCACGGGGCTTTTCTAAACTCGAAATTTTACTTCATGCTTAGTCTGGGAGTGGAAAACACTCGTTTAAAACTTCAAATTGAACTCATTTAAAAAAACAATAACATATTTTGAAAAAGCATACTTATCGCGATATCCACACAAAGTTTTATGTAAATCCATGCTTGTATTTTCGAGTTATGATTTTTTTGAATCCAATTTCTACAAAAATCAGTGTAAAAAAACATAAATTTCTACTTTGAGTGAAAATAACTTGAAAACTACAAAAATTATGTTACGTAAATTTAACATATTTTGAAAGACCATACTTATCGCGATATCCACAGAAAGCTTTATAAAAATCCAGGCTTGATTTTTCGAGTTATGATTTTTTTTAATCTAATTTCTACAAAAATCAGTTTAAAAAAACATAAATTTCTACTTTGAGTGAAAATTACTTGAAAACTACAGAATGATGTTACGTAAATTTAACATATTTTGAAAGAGATTACTTATCGCAATATCCACAAAAAGTTTTATATAAATCCATGGCTGGTTTTTCGAGTTATGATTTTTTTTAAATCCAATTTCTACAAAAATCAGTGCAAAAAAACATACATTTTTACTTTGAGTGAAAATAACTTGAAAACTACATAAATGATGTTGCGTAAATTTAACATATTTTAAAAGAACATATTTATCGCGATAACCACAAAAAATTTAATAAAAATCCATGCTTGGTTTTTCGAGTTATGATTTTTTTTAGATCCAATTTCAACAAAAATCAGTTTACAAAACACACATTTCTACTTTGAGTGAAAATAACTTGAAAACTACAAAAATGATGTTACATAAATTTAACATATTTTAAAAGAGCATACTTATCGCGATATCCACAAAAAGTTTTACAAAAATCCATGTCAGGTTTTTCGAGTTATGATTTTTTAAAATCCAATTTCTACAAAAATCAGTGTAAAAAACATAAATTTTTACTTTGAGTGAAAACAACTTGAAAACTACAAAAATATTGTTACGTAAATTTAACATATTTTAAAAGAGCATACTTATCGCGATATCCACAGAAAATTTTATAAAAATCCATGGTTGGTTTTTCGAGTTATGATTTTTTTTTTGATCCAATTTCAACAAAAATCAATTTGAAAAAACATAAATTTCTAATTTGAGTGAAAATAACTTGAAAACTACAAAAATGATGTTACGTAAATTTAACATATTTTGAAAGAGCATACTTATCGCGATATCCACCAAAGTTTTATAAAAATCCATGCTTGGTTTTTTGAGTTATGATTTTATTGAATCCAATTTCAACAAAAATCAGTATAAAAAACAGAAATTTCTACTTTGAGTGAAAATAACTTTAAAACTACGAAAATGATGTTACGTAAATTTAACATATTTTAAAAGAGCATACTTATTGCGATATCCACAAAAAGTTTTATAAAAACCCATGCTTGGTCTTTCGAGTTATGATTTTTTTGTCCAATTTCTACAAAAATCAGTGTAAAAAAACATAACTTTTTACTTTGAGTGAAAATAACTTGAAATCTACAAAAATGATGTTACGTAGATTTAACATATTTCAAAAGAGTATACTTATCGCGATATCCGCAAAAAGTTTTATAAAAATCCACGCTTGGTTTTTCGACTCATGATTTTTTTTTAATCCAATTTCTACAAAAATCAGTGTAAAAAAATATAAATTTCTACTTTGAGTGAAGATAACTTGATAACTACAAAAATGATGTTACATAAACTTAACATATTTTGAAAGAACATACTTCTCGCGATATCCACAAAAAAGTTTTATAAAAATCCATGCTTTTTTTTTGAAGTATGAATATTTTTTAATCCAACTTCTACATATATCAGTGTAAAAAACACATAAATTTCTACTTTGAGTGAAAATAAGTCTAAAACTACATAAATGATGTTACGCAAATTTAACATATTTTGAAAGAGCATACTTATCGCAATATTCACAGAAAGTTTTATAAAAATCCCAGGCTTGGTTTTTTGAGTTATTATTTTTTTTACTCCAATTTCTACAAAAATCAGTGTATAAAAACATACATTTCTACTTTGAGTGAAAATAACTTGAAAAATACAAAAATGATGTGTCATAAATTTAATATATTTTGAAAGAGCATACTTATCGCAATATTCGCAAAAAGTTTTATAAAAATCTATGCTTGGTTTTTTGAGTTATGATTTTCTTCGAATCCAATTTCTACAAAAATCAGTGTAAAAAAACATAAATTTCTACTTTGAGTGAAAATAACTTGAAAACTACAAATATGATGTAACATAAATATAACATATTTTATAAAAGCATACTTATTGCGATATTCACAAAAAGTTTTATAAAAATCTATGGTTAGTTTTTCGAGTTATGATTTTTTTGAATCCAATTTCAACAAAAGCAGTGTAAAAAAACATTAATTTCTACTTTGAGTGAAAATAACTTGAAAACTACAAAATGATGTTACGAAAATTTAACATATTTTGAAAGAGCATACTTCTCGCAATATCCACAAAAAGTTTTATAAAAATCCATGCTAGATTTTTTGAGTTATGATTTCTTTTTTAATCAAATTTCAACAAAAATCAGTGTAAAAAACATAAATTTCTACTTTGAGTGAAAATAACTTAAAAACTACAAAAATGATGTTGCGTAAACTTAACATATTTTGAAAGAGCATACTTATCCCGATATCCACAAAAAGTTTTAGAAATATCCATGCTTGGTTTTTATAGTTATGATTTTTTTTAATCCAATTTCTACAAAAATCAGTGTACAAAAACATAAATTTCTACTTTGAGTGAAAATAACTTGAAAACTACAAAAATGATGTAACATAAATTTAACATATTTTAAAAGAGCATTCTTATCGCGATATCCACAAAAAGTTTTATAAAAATCCATGGTTAGTTTTTCGAGTTATGATTTTTTTTGAATCCAATTTCAACAAAAGCAGTGTAAAAAAACTTAAATTTCTACTTTGAGTGAAAATAACTTGAAAACTACAAAATGATGTTACGTAAATTTAACATATTTTGAAAGAGCATACTTCTCGCGATATCCACAAAAAGTTTTATAAAAATCCATGCTAGGTTTTTTGAGTTATTATTTTTTTTAATCTAATTTCAACAAAAACCACTGTAAAAAACATAAATTTCTACTTTGAGTGAAAATAACTTAAAAACTACAAAAATTATGTTACGTAAATTTAACATAAAGTTGTTTAATAAATTATTTTTCAATAATTTAATTTATAAATTCGGTAGATTTTCCGCTTGCTAGATTAAATATTAATATATTTTATAAAATTTAAGAGAAACAATAAAAAAATTACTTAATTAAAATATAAATCGATTAAACACAAATACCCCAAATTCCATCGCCCGAGCTTAATTAAACACAGCATTAAAACTCGTTAAAGTATTTCCTCCAAAGAAAACACTCAAATTCCGCAATTTCCAGCAGAACCCCACTCCAGGTGATACATATATTTTTTCAGAAAACGTTCCGCATTAAAAATAAACAGCGCCCGCACACTGGAACACTTGGCCCAGAAAAAAATATTTACGTTTTCGTTTTCCGCCGTCAGGGATGAACGGTTTTATTTTTGTTTTTATTTTATTTTTGCGTCGACAGGATTGTGTTTGTGTTTTAAAAGAAAGATATAAATACAGGAGAGAACGTTGTTTATGCTGTTTTTTTTTTCAACATTGACAGTGGATTTCATAAGGTAAGGTAAATCAGGTTTTCGAATAAACAAATATAAGCTAGAGTCAGGCCATTTTAAGTTAGGCATAGATTTATTACAAAATTGTGGAAATTCAGGGTGTAGTGAGAATTTTATATCGTCACTTGACTCATTAATTATATACTTAATTCTACAAGTTGATTTTAGGTAAAATTCTGTGGTTATTTTTATGATTTGTGTAAACGACTTATTGTAGTATTAAATTCTGAGAGTTTTTTTTTCAAATATACATAATGTATACGCTGTAAATTTTCAGACTTTCGTCGATTTTGTAAATGCGTTCAATTTGGAGTTTTAAACGAGTGTTTCCACTCCCAGACTAAGCATGAAGTAAAATTTTGAGTTTAGAAAAGCCCCGCGTAGAAAATTTGTCGAGGGTCGCGCAGCGACCCTCGACAAATTTTCACGGGGCTTTTCTAAACTCGAAATTTTACTTCATGCGCCACGCGTATAAACCAGTGAAATATTGTGAAGTTAGAAATTCGCTAAACATATTTTGTTTTGAAATAAGTAATTATCGAAATTATAAAATATTTACATAATATATAAAATTACTAAAATGTTATTCGTGAGAATGCAAACAATGTCTTGATTAATAAGACAACTTAAGACGATAAATATCCATTGAAACAACTACTTCCCATGCAAATACACCTCCGGATATTGATTATACAATAAAATATTTTAAATCTTATTTAACTATATTTGTTACAAAAGTGTGCAAACTATAAGAAGCGTAAGCTTATTTTCTCGAATTCAAATAGTTTGGAATTTGAATGTACGTTGTTTAAAAATATTTACGTTTTTATTCACACATTCTAAAATTAGATCAAATAATACAATGTAGCAAACTAGTTTATTTCGTGGTTTAATTAACAAAAAAATAAACATGTTAATAAGTTAATTATAAACATTCCTTTAATGACTTACATTTTTATTAAAATCAAAAAATAACAATACCATCTTCACGTAACTGACAAAATTCATTTATGTATGATTTAATAAAGAAAACACTTGGTTGAATTTTACTAATATTAGTGAAATTTAACCAAGTGTTTTCTTTATTGAATCATAGTTGAATATGATTTAATAAAGAAAACACTTGGTTAAATTTCACTAATATATATATTATATATTAGTGAAATTTAACCAAGTGTTTTCTTTATTAAATCATAGTTAAATATGTTTCACCAGGTAAAAGATGAGAAACTTGTTCAAGATATTCATTTATGTATAGGTAAATAAAACAAGAAATCACTCTTATATAAGTGATAAATCATGTTTACAGCATCCAATCCAAGTTACTAGCTAAAATATTATTTTATTATTATTCTGATATCCATACAATTTAATCCAACAAACACTCACTTAAAACTTTTCGAGAATGAAGATAATTCAAACGAGGATTTCACTTTGTAAAACAAGCCAATCGCGTGAAAACATCCGAGGAAGCAATACTTCCGAATTTACTGCCCAATTTCATCTGGTAATCAGCAGCGTCTAAAAAGTGTGTCAAGTTCTAATGAAGGAACGGCGAAAGATCGAAGTGAGGGATAACGCTTTCGCTCCCCCCTAACCCCCTGCACACCCCCCGTTTTCCAGCAGACCAGAGATTGTATCTGCCCATTGTTCCGGACTCGGATCTATCAGACTCTCTGGAAATTTCAGACCTAATCCATCATAAAGCGCACACTTCGAGATAAACAGGGAGGTTCGAAACGCTGTACGCTTGTTATTAATCTCAGTATGGATTAATGTGTTTATGTGAAATTCATTTCAATGTTGAATTATTTAAGAACATTGTTTTTCAATAAATCATAAATAGATTCATTAAACATAGTTTCAATTCACAAATGAAACACGATTTTAACTTTGTTTGTATAACTGAGACTTTATTAAGTGACTATAGTTTCGACAACTTCAACTTGTCATTTTCAAACTCAAAGTGATTTAAACTAACAATTGTACAGGTATATATACTTAAAATTAAGCAAGATAAATTAAAATTCAAAACTATTTAAATTCGAGAAAATAAGCTTACGCTTCTTATAGTTTGCACACTTTAAACATAATATATAATATTGATAATGAAGGTTTAAATTAAATTACACTTGGTTTGTTTCACAACTTTTTTTACTTTACTATTTACTCGACTAGTTTCGCATTTTACAGCATTATTAGGACTCCTGATAATGCTGTAAAACGCAAAACTAGTCGAGTAAATAGTAAAGTAAAAAAATTGTGAAACAAACCCAGTGTAATTTAATTTAAACCTTCATTATCAATATTTAAAAATGTTTCACCAAGTGATAAGAGAGAAAATTATTCAAGAAATAATATATAAAATTACGAAAAAACTATTCGTGCAAATGCAAACAATGTCTTAATTCAGTGGTGGGGAAACTTTTTTTAAGACGGGCCATTTTTAATAACCAGACAATCGTAGCGGGCCAAAGAATAATGCTTAATCGTAATGCGGGTCGTCACATTACGAAGTAAGAACGCGTTCAAACATTCTCACGACGGCACTCTTAAACGGGCCGGATTAAACCTTTCCGCGGGCCGGACTTGGCCCGCGGGCCATAGTTTCCCCATCACTGTCTTAATTAATAAAACAACTTAAGACAATAAATATCCATTGAAATTCAATGGATATTTATCGTCTTAAGTTGTCTTAGTAATTAAGACATTGTTTGCATTTTCACGAATAGTTTTTTTCGTAATTTTATATATTACTTAAAATTAAAGTCTTATAATTGCGTTAAAATGAAGTAGAAGCCTCCATTGTTAATAGTTTCGATTCTTTAGGCATCACATTATTTGTAGAATGATGAAAAATTCAAGGACTAATCACTAATCAGTGAAAAAGCAATATCGTTTAATTGTAAATTTAAGCTAATGAAATTCCACATGAATTAACACATCTTAAAGCAAAAACCTCATTTCGCTATTTGTTGTTTCATGAACAGAGTGTAACGAAGTTGATGGGGGCGACCTAATTCGGATGTCAAACGCGAGCGGGGGTTTCCATAAATTCCAATTTCTTTGCAAAATTACGTTTACTTAAACGTGCTAAAAGTAATCTGCATCCGGTGGAACGAAAATACGAAAATCCCTTACTCGCGCGGCGGCCCCCTTCCGCGAAGGCAATTTCAGCCGAGACCCGGTTCTCTCGAATTAACCTGGGGTCTCCCGGCGGCAGTAACTCCGAAGGAAGGAGCCCTCCTACACGGCCAGAAGTGGCTTAGTCATGCCGCATTTAATTCGTCGTTAATGCCACCCTGTTTAGGCGGGATTTACTCGACAAATTTCCAGTTCCGACAATTTTAAGTGTTTAATCTAGTGCCGCCGATGAGGGCATTTACTTTAATTTATGGTCAGCATTCGACGGAAAGGGAGATTATTTTTTATTTTCGTTTAAAACACATTTTTTCCATGTCCACAAAATTCAACACAACGCTGGTTTTTATAAAAGTGCGTAGAATATGATATTTTGTTACCAAATTTGCAATTTTTCACTTTCGGATTGGGATATAATATTTTGAACGCCATTAATGATTAGTACATAATACTCGAAATGTACATCTAGCAAAAATAATAATATCTTCAATTTAGTTCTCATTAATCACTTGATGAAACATGTTTACAATATTGATAATTAAATAAAAGTCACTTGGTTTCTTTCACTACTATTTTTTTTTATTCTCTCCGACTAGTTTCGACTTATCGTCATTCTCAAGGAGTAATACAAAGAGTATTACTCCTTGAGAATGACGATAAGTCAAAACTAGTCGGAGAGAATAAAAAAATAATACAAAGAGTATTACTCCTTGAGAATGACTATAAGTCGAAACTAGTCGGAGAAAATAAAAAAAAATAGTAGTGAAACAAACCAAGTGACTTTTATTTAATTATTAATAAAAATAATAAATATTTCCCAACAAATCCCAACTATTCTCACCCTACCATCGCATACCACCTAATCTTCTCTCCATAAACATTAACGGATCTACTATATACTCCTCCTCATTATGTAAATACCTAAGAATCATGTTAGACTCAAAAACTGTCCTTCAAAAAACACACCTCCGATATAAAAGCAAACATCGTAAAGCGAGCAAAACATTTCCCTTGCTTGATATACAAGAATCAAGGAATTAGTACCAACACCTGTACCAACATTTACAAAATGATTTGCCATCCCATCCTAGACTACAGCTCCATCCTTTATATAAATCCATGCAATGTCACCAATAAAAACCTCGAAGTAGCCGAAAGATCCTCTTTCTGTACCCTTACAAAACTTCGACACCCTCAAAATCCCCTCCACAATCCATACAATGTACTCTTTTATAAAAAATACACAAATTACCCCAATAAAAAAAAACTTCGATTTCTCGCAGAACGATTAGCATGTAACGAGTCGAATTATAACCACCTAAAAAAATTGACATCGCTAGAAACCACGACATCATCCCGAAATACAAAAACCCACCTAGAACTCTATATGAATACATCTCCTCCTTTCATCCTACTATCCCACCTTGAAATCGACTAAAAAAAACGCACACAAACACATAGCACAGGGCAGAAATACCTATGGTCGATAGCCCTTGTAAGAGAGGGAAGTAAGAAATTATTTATAATACATAAAATTACGAAAAAACTATTCGAATAGTTTTTTCGTAATTTTATATATTATATTTAAAGTGTGCAAACTATAAGAAGCGTAAGCTTATTTTCTCGAATTCAAATAGTTTTGAATTTGAATTTATTTTGTTTAAAAAAGTATTTGGTAATATATTTATAACTGTATGTTTTTAAGTTTACGTGAAGTAATTATTACACTAAAAAAGACTGTTATTCCATATTTCACTTTTTATTTCTATCGTTTTTATCAGTTTGTTATTGATAATGAGCACTTTGTGTCTCGATATGTACATCTAATGATAAAAATAAAAAGAGAAGTAAGGAATAACATTGATAATTAAATAAAAGTCACTTGGTTTGTTTCACTACTATTTTTTATTCTCTCCGACTAGTTTCGACTTATCGTCATTTTCAAGGAGTAATACAGAAAATTATTTTACAAGATATATATACATATTTTTGTGAAGGTCAGGTAATAAGGGCTTTAAGAATTGGAGAGTTCTAGATGTCTTCGTACTCATTTACAATGTGTTTTCCCTGTTTTATTGCTTTGCTTATTAGAGAAGGCCTGGAAATAAGCAAAGCAATAAAACAGGGAAAACACATTGTAAATGAGTACGAAGACATCTGGAACTCTCCAATTCTTAAAGCCCTTATTACCTGACCTTCACAAAAATATGTATATATATCTTGTAAAATAATTTTCTGTATTACTCCTTGAGAATGACGATAAGTCGAATCTAGTCGGAGAGAATAAAAAATAGTAGTGAAACAAACCAAGTGACTTTTGTTTAATTATCAATATTGTAAAAATGTTTCATCAAGTGATTAATGAGAACCAAATTGAAGATAAGGAATAACAGTCTTTTTTAGTGTAATATGTTTACATATTATAAATTGTATTTTATTATAATGTGCTTCTTTCTTTTTTAATAAAGATGATATAGTAGTAATAAATATTATGAAAAAACTGTTAGTGTTTTTATTCCAAGTTAGTTAAAACCTTTACTTAACTCAAAAAAACTATATTCCTACAATATTTTGTATTTATTTATTATATTATGTATAGATAAAAAAGCCCAGTTTTGTGTTGTGAAGTACTTAATGTATAACCTAGGCATATTTTCCCATCTTTTTTCCTCCATCTGAAATTGATTGATTATTTACCCGTCGTTGCCGAAATGCGAAAAAAAAACTTTGACACAGTTCGCCAAAAACACATTAATCCGATCGAGTCGAGCATGGGAACGGCATTAGTACACTTCTAGTTTTACCACTCGAACATTGATTGAAAATCCACCCCCCTTTTATAATAAAACAAGGAACTCTGCAGAAAAAAAAGCAGAATATCGTCAAACAACAAATAAACTGTCGTTCCGTTCGGAACTTTACCTTATAAACATCCGCCCCGTTTGGGGAAAAGTTTCGCTTGAAAACGAAACATCTCACTGTTTGATCGATATAAAGGGAGTTTATACGTTAAGTGATTTACATAGAAAATGTTCTGTCTTATTTTAAAGGAAACCGTCAGTGGATAGTGTTCAATTATCTTTAGTTATATTTAACTTTATTCATAAATATTATTCATTTGTAGTTGGCTAATTTATCAATCATTTATGTAAGCATAGAAATGTATTATTACAAAAATAAAAAAATATCAATTATCAGCGTGAAGACGCATTTCATTTTGTCTCATATCATTTAAAGAAAATACAGTCCGCTTATCAATACAGTGCAACAAGCACAAATCCAACAGATAGGTTTTGAACTTTAATTATAATTTTGCGTTACTCTTAAAACTATTCACCAGTTTTTTGTTAATAACGTAAAATAGTTGAGACTTTATTAACTACATGGTATTTCATTTAAAATTATAAATAGAGAAGAGAGGGAGAAATTATGAAATTGTTAAAAGTGATTGTGGGGGATCGGGGTGTGATTTTGGGGAAATGGATGAAAAGTTGGGATTTAGAAGGAATTATTTTGATCCGCCATTTGAAACAGCAGGCTTGGACGGAATAAAAGGATTTTTGGAGGGCTTGTTGGGCTATCTGAAGGCAATGAGCGTAGGTAATAAGTGCGGTATCGTCTGCAAACAAAAGGGCGTATTGAGAAGGGGTAAAATGTGTCGGATCAAGGTTCTGGATATTATAGCAGTAAATATTATAAAGGAATGGGGATAATGGAGAACCTTGAGGGACCCCTTGTAAGATAGGGAATGCGTGAGAGAGTGTTTGGTGATATCTTACTTGGCAGGATCTGTTGGAAAGAAAGTTATGGATAAAAATGATAAGGTGGTGTGGAATTCGTAAAAGGAAACAATTGTAGAGGAGGCCAATATGCCAAACTGAGTCTAAAGCTTTTTGTATATCTAGGAAAAGCACTGAGTAAATATTATTTAGGAGTGGGGATAATGGAGAAACTTGAGGGACTTCTTGTAAGATAGGAAATGCGTGAGAAAGTGTTTAGCAATATCTTACTTGGCAGAATCTGTTGGAAAAAAAGTTATGGATAAGAATGATTAAGTGGTGTGGAATTCATAAAAGGGAGCATTTTTAGAGGAGGCTAAGATGCCAAACTGAGTCAAAAGCTTTTTGTATATCTAGGAAAAGTACTGTCGATTTTTGTTCTACTAGATGGGTGGCTTGCAAATTGGAGGTGAAAATGGATAAAGGGAATGATTTTTTGGGAAGGTAACCAAACTGGCATTCTGGGATAAATTTAGTGGATGCGGTAAGGGGCTTTTAGGGTATTTATTATCTTAAGTTGTCTTATTAATTAAGACGTATTGTTTTTATTTTACATGAATATTGTCGTAATTTTATAAATTAAAAGTAAAACTTTTCTATTTATAACGCAAAATGGCTTATATTTTATTAAAAATATTTTCAGAAAAAACGTATTTATTCAACAAAAGCTAATGCATGTAGGACACACATTGAGGATTCAAGCTTGGATTTTCATAAATATTAATAAAATATATCCTGCACTCATAAAAGCATCGCAAGCGGCATTTCCGTTACAACAAGAGTACTACAAAAAAACTGACTTTTAAAATTCACAGTTTTTAAATAATTTATCACCATGGATTTTATAAATGTAGTCCACTGACTTAATATAACTAAATTTAGATATTTGAGTTACGTAAGGATTTAGGTCACTTAATTATAATACAGTTATTATTTTTTGATTTTAATAAAGAAAGGAATATAACTTATGTTTAATATTAAAGGATAAATTAAAAACACTTGGTTTGTTTCACTATTTGTTTTTATTTTCTCGACTAGTTTCGCTTTTTACGGCATTATCAAGATAGTAAAGTAAAGTAAAGTAGTTTATTCTTGTTAAAAACCTATGCAGATTTACAATCGTCAAAAATTACAGGTTTTGTTTATAAACAGATAAACTAAATGTATAATTATAAACAAAACAGAACATAAATTTAAAACACTCACTCACACTCACACTCTTGATAATGTCGTAGAAAGCAAAACTAGTTGAGTAAATAGAAACAAATAGTGAAACAAAAAAAGTGTTTTTAATTTATCCTTTAATATTATTTCAAAATGTTTCGCCAAGTGATAAATGGGAAAGTTATTCAAGAAATAATTATGTTTATAAATAAATCATGAACATTTTGTTAATTAAACTACGAAATAAGTTAGGTTGCTATATTGTATTATTTGATCTAATTTGAGAATGTGTAAATAAAAACGTAAATATTTTATTATTTCAATATTTCGATCATTACTCATTTTTAGAAAAAATATGGTTAGCGAATTTCTAACTTCAGAATATTTCACTGGTTTATACGCGTGGCGCATGAAGTAAAATTTCGAGTTTAGAAAAGCCCCGTGAAAATTTGTCTCGGGTCGCTGCGCGACCCTCGACAAATTTTCTGGGCTTTTCTAAACTCGAAATTTTACTTCATGCTTAGTCTGGGAGTGGAAACACTCGACAGATGTTCGGTATTAATAATAAATTATAAATTTTTGAATATTTTTATTAAAACAACTGGTAACGATATTTAAAAATTCAAAGGAGTGTTCAAAAGATTTAAATTTATTATGTACATATATACATTGTTTATTGTATTATCATTGTCTTGTAATTAGGAAATTTCCTGTTAGGCAATAAATTCTTATTATTAAAAGAAACAACATGCTAGCTTTGACCGGTATATATGTTCACGAATGTGCTAAATTCTGGTTTAAGAACAAATACATTTTTCAAACGTGTACACCAACACCTCATTATCCGCAAAGAAACTTTAAATATAACTATCCAACTCACAGATTAAGCAAATTTGAAAAGGGGGCATATTATTCATGCTTAAAATTAATAAATCATCTTCCTAGTAGAGTAAAAGCTATAGATAATTATTTTTAATTTAAAAACAGTGTTTTCCGAATTATGTGTGAACTGGAACCGTATAATATTAATGAATTTTTTGATGTAAATATTAGTTAGCTATTGTTTTTATATCTTATGTATCCAACCGACCAGTTTCTGTTGCCATATATGTATATTTTTGTAAATTTCTTGTGGTGTATAGAAATAAACGTTATTATTATTATTATTATTATTATTATTATTATTATTATTATTATTATATATCAATGGTTGCAAATAAATAATAAAATCAAATTTATTCTTAATAAAGGACTTGTATTCGTGATTCATTACAACAGGATTCGAATCTTTGTTTCGAATAATATTTATCTCTTACGAATCCTTTATTTCAGCATTCGTGATTCGAATCATATTAGGTGATTTGGATTCGTGATTCGAATCCTTTTTACGAGGATTCGTCCCAGCTCTGATATTCAGTAGGTATAGTTGACAAGGTGCTATGTAAGTAAGTAATAGTTACTTTCTTAAGGTCGTATAGATATATAACAAAACATAAAGTATACATACACAAATAAGAAAAATCATATAAAAAAATAAAGAAACTTATAAATGATGAAAGATTACAATATCATGGTTTGTAAATCTGTAAATCAGGGAATCAGTGAATCAGACAGGCAGGTAATTCAAACCATGATATTGTAGGTTTGAATTACCTGCCTGCCTGATTCACTGATTCCCTAATTCACAGATTTACAGATTCACTGATTCCCTGAGTCACAAATTTACTGATTCATTGAGTCAGTTTCGAAAAACCCCTAAATCCATTTTGTTTTTAAATGCATGGAAACATGCGACTCAATTTAGGTGATTTGGATTCGTGATTCGAATCCTTTTTACGAGGATTCGTCCCAGCTCTAATATTCTGTAGGTATAGTTGACAAGCTGCTATGTAAGTAAGTAATAATTACTTTCTTAAGGTCGTATAGATATAACAAAACATAAAGTATACATACACAAATAAGAAAAATCATATAAAATAATAAATAAACTTATAAATGATGAAAGATTACAATATCATGGTTTGAATTACCTGCCTGCCTGATTCACTGAATCACTAATTCCCTGATTCACAGATTTACAGATTCACTGATTCCCTGATTCACAAATTCACTGATTCATTGAGTCAGTTTCGAAAAACCCTTAAATCCATTTTGTTTTTAAATGCATGGAAACATGCGACTCAATTAATCTAAATTCAATCAACTCTAATTATATCGTTAGACAATATAATCCTGATATAGTTATTACTGTGACATACGATACGAGCAGAGTGATTTATTCTAATTAGTTGTAGTTTGATGTGAAGATTTTCTAATAATGTAGCAATTAGTCTGGACAATTAACAATAATTAGTGCACCCGATTACTTGATTAATAACAGTAATTAAGCGTCGGGATTGGCTGTAATTATTTTCGTTGAATTTTGGGAAACACGACCTTTGTTGGCTCATATGTTAAGCTCCTAACATTCGTATGTATCTAGATAATTTATGGTCATTGCGGTGGACATCAACGCAATTGCTCGCTCATTATATCAATAAATGTAATCGCGATCCTCGCCGTATTTGTCTCTCGTTTTTCTTGTCCTCAATTTAAATACGAGTAATAAATGTCATTCATCGCGTTATGATTTTCTTTGTTGGTAAAACTACAGAGAATGTTTCTTTTTAGTTTACATATTCCGATGTAGGGTAGAGTGGGGCACCTTCCGACACTCAAGATTTTCAAGCCCCGTGAAAATCTAAGGCTTTGAATATTTATAAAAGATTTTAAATCGTCAAAAATTATTCGAAACAACTGTGAGGATTAACTTGAAAAATGTCTTTTGTGAGTTTTTAAATTTCTCGTTAAATCACTGTTTTATACGCGTGGCGCATGAAGTAAAATTTTGAGTTTAGAAAAGCCCGAAAATTTGTCTCGGGTCGCTGCGCGACCCTCGACAAATTTTCACGGGGCTTTTCTAAACTCAAAATTTTACTTCATGCTTAGCCAGGGAGTGGAAACACCCGTTCAAAACTTTAAATTGAACTCTATTATAAAATCGACGGATGCCTGAAAATTACGTAAATAAAAACATCACTGAATATCATTAAAACCGGGAAAATCAGAGAAAGTCATGGAATTATATTCAAATTGAGCAAAACACTAACGAAAAAGACCATATGATATTAATAAATTTGTTAAAATCAACAGGCATATTACAAAACACGTAAAAATCTATAAAATTGACTTAAATATTGAGAAAAACAATGATAACAATTTAACAAAATGGGGGTTTCCCACCGAAGAAAGTTATATTAAAAGGTCAGGGAAAAAAATCTTGAATCAGGGAAATGCCGGAAACATATTACATTTCAGATTGTACCATGTCAGTTTTTCTTCAAATAATATTAAACAAAATTTTGAAAAGTAGATTATTATCTTTAAAAAACATTTTCAGTCATTTAAAGTTCTTCTAAAATAATTCAGTTTGAAGTTTCGAATGAGCGTTTCCACTCCCAGACTAAGCATGAAGTAAAATTTCAAGTTTAGAAAAGCCCCGTGAAAATTTGTCTCGGGTCGCGCAGCGACCCGAGACAAATTTTCTGGGCTTTTCTAAACTCGAAATTTTACTTCATGCGCCACGCGTATAAAACAGTGATTTAACGAGAAATTTAAAAACACACAAAAGACATTTCTCAAGTTAATCCTCACAATTAATTCGAATTATTTTTGACGATTCAAAACCTTTTATGAGTATTCGAATCCTGCTATAAATATTCGAATCCTATTATAAGAATTCGAATCACCCACATTTGAATTCGAATACGAATCCTCTTAAAAAAATGTAACGAATCCGGATCATAAATCCAGTTTAACTAAAGTATTCGAATGCCTCTTTTGCATCCTTTAAAAAGATTTGAATCCAGGATTCGAATTCTGCCCAGTTCTGCTAAATATGTATGCTTTTTTTTAATTATTCATAGAGGGGTTTGGGCAATCTGCTGACAGAAAAAGGCTCTAGCCGTTTGCTAGAGTATGAGAGACCTGTATTACCATTTTCAGCATAAAAAGGTAAACGTAAAATATAAAGATTTTTTTTTTAATAAATACTGTGCTAGTTGAATGCAGAATTTACGGACACCCTTAAATTTTACCAAGCATACGTTTCTGTTGCCTAAAAATTAGTAAATAAATGACTCAAAATTAGCAATTTTCAGGATTCTTTAACGAAAAAACTAAATATTTCAGTCGTTTAATTGGTGACAATAAAATCCTGCAAATTTCAGCATTATTTTGATATACCCTGCAATTTTGTCCCGTAATCAGAACATCAATGGTGCTGGAACTAGTGACTACCTGTTTTTTTCTAAAATTGAAATCAAGAGATTCTTAAATTCATAACATTTGTAGCGGTATTGACTTTTTTAACTCATCTATAGGTTTAATTAGGAGGAGTCTCGCGGATGGTGTGCACTAAATGTTATAACCCTATTGTGGTTTACGCAGATTAACATATGTGTCTTTGTGCATATTTGTGTTTCATGTTTTGTGTCTTACATTTTAGTTATATGTTTTTGGCTCTACATTGTAAATGGCTTGTCCGTTAATAAAGAATTATTATTATTATAAAAATAATTTAAATGATTTTGCAATAGAATTTCATTCGGAAAATCATCAAACAAACCTTGTGTTATAAAATTCTCATTCTCATGATCTTGTTAGGCTAATAGTGTCGGGTTTTGGTGTCAATCGACTAAACATGACGATAAGTCGAAATTAGTCAGAGAGAATAAAAAACTGTAGTGAAACAAATTAAGTGACTATTATTCAATTAGAAATCGTGTAGAAATTAGTGAAAAATTTCACTAGTACATAATAAAGTGGTTAAACAAAGTTAAACGTGTTTTATTTACAAGTACCCATCTTATCTTATTTTAATTACCAGCGAATATTTGAGTCGCCTTTTTCCAAAAACCCTTGAATCCATTTTTTGCAGATGAATTAAGGGGATTTTGGAAATAGGCTACGCATTTGTAGACCTAGTAATCATGTTATTTTCACTCAAATTCTTAAATCCAAATTTAGTCTTCAAATTGTAAACAATACTTCATCAAATGGACAAGTTGAACATTTAAAAATCGAGTAATTATTACATCACTAACCTTTATTTATTTATTTAAAAGAATCATCCTTCATTAAAACGAATCCTTCTACCAGTGTGTAATTTTCATCAAAATGCTTATATTAAATTAATAAAATCACTATCTAGTTATTGAAGTTAAAGATACAGTTATTGAAGTTAAAGATACAAAAGAACAATCCATTAAATGATTGCATTTTGAATTAGCACGCATTGATAAAAACACTCACACACTAATTTTGTGTTGCAAAGCGCGGCTACATCCATACACTAAGAATCACTATTAGGAATACTAATTACCACTTCGCGTTTTAAAAATGTACAATTGCATTTTATTTGGAATTATTTTGAGACAATGATCGAGCGCGTGTTTACATTTCGAACATTGCACATCTACTAAATCGATCAAATCGATGACATTAAATAGAAAACGTTTAGCTGTTTTTTGTGCAATTCGCAAATTCAAGAGAAAAAAAACCACACTCACACACACATTTTTAATAAAACCAATTCATAATTGAATCGGTTTAAAGGTAAAACTTTGATAATAAATCAAGAGATGTCACTGGGTGTATTGAATTAAACAATTTAAATTCAAATAATAATTAATTTTTCTACGATAAATCGAGAGATGTCGCTATGTGTATTAAATCACATATTAAATAATAAATCCATGTTTTTTGTGCAGTTTGCAAATTGGAGAGAGAGACAAAAACCAGACACACATATTCAATAAAACCAACACATACATACCTGCGAAATACAAATAGAATACGTGTGATTATTAATTGAATCGGTTTAAAGGTAAGACTCAGTAAGTTAAAATGTAAATAGATAATGTATAATTATTGATGTATTCGGTTGAAAGGTATGATTCAGTAAGTGCGCAAGAAAATACTAGTTCTCGGTGGTATTTTACTTTTGATTCGAAGAAATGATTTGACGTGGTTGTTTATTATCTATGGAATGTTTTCGCTTACTCTCTAGACAAAATAATGATTTATTAGTGCATATTATCATGATGTTGTCTAACCTCTAACCTCTAACCTCCGATTGGAGGACTACAATAAGAATAATACTTTGGAATCTGTTGGTTAAATAACTATACATATGTAATGGTTGAAGTCTTAGTTTATATATCTTCAATTTGGTTCTCATTAATCACTTGATGAAACATGTTTACAATATTGATAATTAAATAAAAGTCACTTTTACCTGGTAACGCATCCGAATTGGAACTAAACAGGATACACAATCCGGTCTCGTAATTAACCGCATGGCACGAGTCGTTCCCCTGACACGTCTCAAGACAGTCGGTGAGCATGAGCGTGCCCGGAATCGAATCGAGCACGTTTCCGGGCGCCGAAAAGACGTACCCGGTTATCAGTTCGAAACCCACCATTTCGGGGTCGCAGTCGTCGAGCGGTCCTGGTGGAGGCGCCGGGAGCACTACTATTTTTTATTCTCTCCGACTAGTTTCGTTACTCCTTGAGAATGACGATAAGTCGAAACTAGTCAGAGAGAATAAAAAATAGTAGTGAAACAAATCTTAGTTTATAATTTTTGTGACAAACCGTTTCGAAGTTCTTTTATTTATAAATCTCCTGGAGTTGAATTGTGAAAATAGCAAGCCAACTAGTTTAACGAAGTTAAATTTATTATTACTCGGTACAAAACTTTACAAAGAGTGTGCTTATAATGAATGATACGTTGTTGTTTACGTTCGAAAGTGGAAGAGAACGTTTTTGGAAGTGAACATGTCTTTTATTATCAAAATCAGTTCCACTTCCTTACGCCATTAGCAAGTAAAAGTTGGTACATCTATTTCTATAATATAATTAAGAGCACGCATAATATTGGATAGCAAGGTTAAAAACGTTTACTGTGTATTGGCGATTTTTGGGAAAATAATTATATTAAAGAAATGCAATTAATGCTATTCCAATATTATCTGTGCGATGGAAAAATGAACTATCTTAAATAACATAATAATAAATATACATAATAATATATACATATATAGGGGTACATTACACATACAGTTTTAACCTCCGATAGGAGGACTATAGGAAGAATAATATTTTCTAAATCTGTTGGTCAAATAACAATACATATAATTAATCAATGCATTAATTATGAAACGCATGTAATTTATTGAATATTCCCTCTGTGCATATACATCTAAACAATTAATGTATAAACCATTACCCGTAGTTACTAAAACGTATTATAAATTAATTACACTCAACGAACCATATTCAGAAAATCAACATTACCGTCGGCGAATCGCGGAACTTTACGATAAAATTAATAGAGACAAAGTTTCGTACTTTGTGCAAGTGTCATCGCAACGACGGTAATTCCCGCGAAACTTGCCGCATAAAATACTTGATTGCTCGTGCTGAACACCCGAATTTCCCCCTCACGATATCATAAACATTAAACGACACTCACAAAAATATATATTAAGAAGAAAAAAAAAAAAAAAAAGATAAAATCGACGTACGAATAATCAGTAGTAATAATAAATATTATACATCAAGTGAATTAAACACGATTTTATTCACGAAATGATTTTTGATTTCACGAGCGCCTAGGCGCGAGTGAAATCATTTCTTTGAGTGAATAAAGGTGTTTAATTCACGTGGCGTATATATGTTTTTATTCAATTTTGACGAAATTGTAAAGAAAATGTACTTTACATTTATTTTTAAATACATTTTTTAACTCACTAGTGACCTAAAAAAAATTTAGTTCACTAGTGAATAAAACCTTATTTATTACGGTTGTTATGGAGTTAATAATGTCGATTTAAATTAACAAAATTGAATAAAATAATTTATTCAACGTATAAAGTACACATTTTAAAATGTTTCACCAAGTGACAAATGAGAAAGTTAATCAAGAAAAAAAAAGTATAAAGTACATTGTTTTATAATTATTGATCATTCTTACTTCGATTATATTTCAGTATTTCTTTATTTATTTACATCTACAACATTTCAGTAGATGCATTAAAATAAATAAGGAAATAATGAGATAAAATCGAAATGAGAATAGCCAGTGAATACAGAGACGTAGCGAGACTTCTAGGCGGCGCACAGCACATCAGAATCCCCAAAAACTGGCCAAAAGTTAAAAAAATTACTATCTGTGGATTTTGACGTCGCTATTTTGATAGATTAGTATTAGCTCTATTAAATTTTCTATGCAGTCACCGTTTATATCATATACCTAACCGTAGGTCCAATTTCAAAAGTAACTCTGGAGCGGTGCACATCTGGCGAGCACAATTGTGGGATTTTTTACGAGTTTTGTATGCGTGGATTGATAAGCGTGTAGTTAACGGAATTTAGATGTGTGAAATGGATTCATCTCCTTAAAGTAAGTAGAATTATTGACCGCATAATACAAATTTATTATTTTAATAATCAACGATCTCTGCCAATGAATATCTGCATAAAAAATAATAAAAATATTATTTCAAACTAGGAAAAAGTTATTTGTTCTGTCGTGTTCGGTCGAAAGCTTAACGCCACCTTTGTAATGCTATTGTGAAAATAAACAGAAAAAAACTAGTTGCCATTACAAAGACTAATACAAGAATTTTTATTTATATTTCAAATCCATGTCCATCATATAGCACTTTCCCCGTTAAAGATATGATGATTTAAATATGAACAATATGGAATAGTTGCTCAAACTAAATTTATTCTACTTTTATTATTATTATTCCAAAACTATTCATAAAAAAGTAATTCTTGCATTGTTTCGTTACAACTCGGTAAGTATTGATCACCATCAGATCTAAGCGTTATATATTTTTAACTTTACTGTATATCCGTGGTTTATACGCGTGGCGCATGAAGTAAAATTTCGAGTTTAGAAAAGCCCCGTGAAAATTTGTCTCGGGTCGCTGCGCGACCCTCGACAAATTTTCTACGCGGGGCTTTTCTAAACTCGAAATTTTACTCCATGCTTAGTCTGGGAGTGGAAGACACTCGTTACTTTAAAATATGTCCCAAGTGTTAGAATGTGTATTGTAACTGTCACAAAGAAAAAAAATAACATGGCAATCTTATTATAGTTCAATTCAAACTTTGATAGATTAGTATTAGCTCTATTAAATTTTCTATGCAGTTACCGTTTATATCATTTACCTAACCGTAGGTCCAATTTCAAAAGTAACTCTGGAGCGGTACACATCTGGCGAGCACAATTGTGGGATTTTTACGAGTTTTGTATGCGTGGATTGATAAGCGTGTAGTTAACGGAATTTAGATGTGTGAAATGGATTCATTTCCTTAAAGTAAGTAGAATTATTGACCGCATAATACAAATTTATTATTTTAATAATTAACGATCTCTGCCAATGATTATCTGCATTAAAAATAATAAAAATATTATTTCAAACAAGGAAAAAGTTATTTGTTCTGCTGTGTTCGGTCGAAAGCTTAACGCCACCTTTGTAATGCTATTGTGAAAATAAACAGAAAAAAACTTGTTGCCATTACAAAGACTAATACAAGAATTGTTATTTATATTTAAAATCCAAGTCAAAACTTACTCAGTTCTAAGTGGTTAGATGATTATGAAATGCATTTAACTACAAGAATCATCATAAGTAGAAATGGAATTGCTATGACTATTAAATGCATTTAACTTGATGAATAATCATAAGTATGAATGGAATTGCCAATATTTGGTTGTAGAATACTTCAAAATATTAAAAGTGTCGAGATTCTTTACGTAGTCTAAAACAAATTAGTCTTTCAAAGACTGTCTTTGTATGACAAATTTATTGTAGAAAATTTTAAAAGAATCACACTTCTAATGTTTACAAGAATAATAAAAACAAATAACATTTATTTTATAAATCTTTAAAATTAATGATCTCTATTTTAAACATTGCATCGCATTCAATCACTTCTTTAATCCGCATAATTTTAAGATTTTTCATTCAAGTAATAAGGGATACACACTAAATCTAAAAGAAGGCCTGGAGATTAGCAGGGCCATAAAAATAGGAAAAAAACATAATAAACGACAACGAGGAGATTTGGAATTCCACAATTTTGACTTCGCTTATTACCTGAAACAAAAATATCTAAAGGGTTTTCCAATTAGAGTGATATGATTTCTTAAAAAACACAAACTTATTGTTAACGAAATTTAAATGTTTTTTATTTAATGTGAAGTACAATCGATACAATTTCCCTTTCCCCGTTAAAGATATAATGATTTAAATATCAACAATATGGAAAAGTTGCTGAAACTAAATTTATTCTACTTTTATTATTATTATTCCAAAACTATTCATAAAAAAGTAATTCTTGCATTGTTTCGTTACATTTCGGTAAATATTGTTCACCATCAGATTTAAGCGTTATATATTTTTAACTTTACTGTATATCAGTGGTTTATACGCGTGGCGCATGAAGTAAAATTTCGAGTTTAGAAAAGCCCCGTGAAAATTTGTCTCGGGTCGCTGCGCGACCCTCGACAAATTTTCTACGCGGGGCTTTTCTAAACTCGAAATTTTACTCCATGCTTAGTCTGGGAGTGGAAGACACTCGTTACTTTAAAATATGTCCCAAGTGTTAGAATGTGTATCGTAACTGTCACAAAGAAAAAAAATAACATGGCAATCTTATTATAGTTCAATTCAAACTCGCGTCAAGGGGCATGAAAGAGTCCTTGGTTATTTTAGTAAAACCTTGTCGAAACCAAAAGGGAACTATTGTGTCCCCAGAAGGAAGTTATTGGCAATGGTAAAAGCAGTGGAACATTTTTATAAATATCTTTATGGTAGAAAATTCTTGTTAAGAACTGATCATGCTGCATTAAAGTGGTTTCTACAATTCAAGAATCCTGAGGCTGACCCTCAGGATTCTTGAATTGTAGAAACCACTTTAATGCAGCATGATCAGTTCTTAACAAGAATTTTCTTTCGCACGATGGATTAAGAGACTGCAGGAATTCGATAGAAACCTCTGTCTGTCGCACAAGGATAGAGGACGATATATGGCAGTCTCGCCGACTCCAAAAAGACCAAAAAGGCTGTTCAACTCCTATACCCTCCTGGCTACGGCCATGTGCGACTTTCTATAATCACTATTGTTCATAATTGTTTTTTCGCCGCGCCCCGGTGCCCCGTTACAATGAGCCTGCTCTGCCCCCACCTCCCTCTCGCTACGCCTCTGAGTAAATATAAAACAATTTATTATCCCTGTAATTAAATTATTCGTAACAAGGGTTTTCCACTCCCAGACTAAGCATGAAGTAAAATTTAGAGTTTAGAAAAGCCCCGTGAAAATTTGTCGAGGGTCGCGCAGCGACCCGAGACAAATTTTCTGGGCTTTTCTAAACTCGAAATTTTACTTCATGCGCCACGCGTACAAACCACTAAACTATTGTGAAATTTATGTATATTCGAATTTCACTTGAAATCTGTGTTTAACACGCGTGGCGCATGAAGTAAAATTTCGAGTTTAGAAAAGCCCAGAAAATTTGTCTCGGGTCGCTGCGCGACCCTCGACAAATTTTCACGGGGCTTTTCTAAACTCGAAATTTTACTTCAAGCTTAGTCTGGGAGTGGAAAACACTCGTTTCAAGCTTCAAATTGAACTCTTTTAAAAATCAACGAATGTCCGAAAATTAACAGCTAAAATAATTAAAAAAAGTAATGTGATTTTATAAAAATAATGGCATCCAATGGAATTGATTCAACAATTGCGGATATTCCCTGTTTGTTTTTTTAAGTTCAATTTAAAGCTTTAAACAAGTTTTTCCACTCCCAGACTAAGCATGAAGTAAAATTTCGAGTTCAGAAAAGCCCCGTGAAAATTTGTCTCGGGTCGCGCAGCGACCCGAGACAAATTTTCTGGGCTTTTCTAAACTCGAACTTTTACTTCATGCGCCACGAGTATAAAACACTGATTTAATGAAAATTTTAAAAATACAGAAGTAAATTATGTTTCCAATCGTCAACAAATTTCAGTTTTAATAATAAATAATAAGGTTTTTACCATCACTTTTTTTTTATTGAATTTGTGTTCAGTATTCCGGCACTGGATACCCACAGACGCGTTTCAGACTCCAAGGTCCTCGTCAGTGTGGTCCCGACCCAGTGCTGAGGAATACTGATCATTTCTAACTTAATCAAGCCAATATATGAAAACTATTAAGCAATGGAATGTAGTGTGAATGTATACTTTACTTATTTTGTTCTGCTTTGTTATTATATTTAGTTAACCTGACGCAATTTTCACTTTGTACAAATTTTGACACTTTAAAAATAAAGACATATTATTATTATTATTATTAGATTTAGCTATCGAATTTCATAGGGATTTTTTTTATTGAAAACCTTTGAAAATATACGTGCGATTGCGCATAGAACAAAACATCGCTAAATTATTGCAAATTCTACGCTTAGTGTTACAATTAAAGACGTTACTATGGCGTTAAATTCTTTAATGTACTGCCCCCTCATGTAAGGAATTTGCCTTTAAAAAGCTTCAAATCCTATATTAAAACTGTATTGACTGAGAATGCGTTTTACAGCTGGAACGAATATTTGAATTGTAATTTTAGGCCATAAATGTTTGTTTTATATACACTTCACCTATTTATTTGTTATTTAGTAGAGACTGTTTATTGAACTATTTATTTTTTTATTATCTATTTAATTATTTATTTATAGTATTTATAATATATGTAAGTGTAACCTCTCTGTGTACTTTAGTTTATTTAGTTTTTTTTTTTGTATACGTTTTTTGATTAAGGTTTATATATTATATGTATTGACACGTGTAAGGCTGATGCTGTTAGCACAATAAATGAATTTGAATTTGAATTTGAAAATTTGAATTTGATCTCGTCTGAGCACTAACTATTATTTCCCAACATTCACTTAAGTAAAAGACAAAAAAAAAGCTAATTAATATTTCGGACACACTTATTAACTCACTCAATGCCGGAAAGTTTTAATTAGCGACAGACCCTCATTTTTAATTCCGCCCTTAGCGGAGATGTTTAATCAAGAGTTAAAGCCGGTTGAAGGATTTACTTACCGCCCCCCCCCCCCCCCCCCCCCCTTACAAAAAAACACCCAAGCTGTTCACGACCAACAAAAAAAAATAGGTAATTTCACACTTTATTAAATTAAACAGGGGGGAACTTCAGACTGTGGGTTATTATTTTGAGGGCGTTCCGCTTATTATTTACATATATAACAGCGAAATTTCGTTAGATTATGTAAAATAATTTAAATTGCGGCGTAAATTCAAACGTCTGGTGGTGTATTATTTGTGTGTGTGCGGAGGAGAATAAAATGGAGCTGTAAAACGAGTTGCTCGGGGAGAATTTATGGTTTCGGAGTTTAGCAAATATCGCGAGATAATTATTGTTTAACTTAAAAGTTTCATTGCCGGAATTATTTCATTTTCAGTTTCTATATGTGTATTGTATTAATTCATAAATTCAGAAACATTTAATAATTATTTATATTGTGTTCATATAATATTACAGAATGAGGAATATTCAGTGAGTATTGTTGTTTTTGGATCGGTGTTTTAAGGACTAGTTGCTCGTGCTCTCCAAACCCCTGAGCTAGGTGGAAGTGCATTTGGGGTACCTTCCCCCTATGACGGTAGCTAGGTTGCAATTAATATTAGAAACATTACCAATATAACTATTTTCCACCTGAATCTAAGACAGGCATCCAAAACGCGACCACAACTGAGGGATGGGTTGTGGTCGCGTTTTGGATGACAGACATCCAAAACGCGACCACAACCCATCCCTCAGTTTTGGTCGCGTTTTGGATGGCTGTCTTCCATTCAGGTGGGAAATAGTTATTTTGGTAATGTTTCTAATATTAATTGCTACCTAGCTACCGTCCTAGCTACCGTCATAGGGGGAAGGTACCCCAAATGCACTTCCACCTAGCTCAGGGGTTTGGAGAGCACGAGCAACTAGTCCTTAAAACACCGATCCAAAAACAACAAAATTATTTACACAAAAATAAAACACAGCAACAAAATAAACTACAGCACAGCCAAAAAAACACAGCAACAAATATTAATTAATACGTGGGCGTAGTGGGCATGAACAGTGACAGCCTGGTCGTCAGAGGTGGTGAATAGCGGCAGCGAAATCCGGATGAAAACGGCAAAGTCCGGTATACGACGATAAGGTCCGGACTGCTTTAGAAAAGTCCAGATGTATCCGGAAGGCGTCGACGAAGTCCGGTGAGTAGAGATAAAGACCGGACGGCGTCGGAAAAGCCCGGAAGGCGTTGTCGGGAGTCTAGCGGTGTCGGAAAAAGTCCGGAGGGTTCCGGAAAGCATCAACTAAAAATTACTTTGACAGTAATGAAGACCGGAGCGGTGACAGGAGCAGTTCCGGTTCTTCCGATTAGTGCATTTGCACTATTCAAAGAAAAGTTACACAAAAAAAAATACGAAGTTAAAAAGTACTTAAACACCCCAGACTGCACTTGTATAAACTTATTGCCACTTTCGTTACTGGTTTGCCACTGATGAAGAAGTGCCATCCTTCATTATTTAAATGCCGAAAACGAGGGTGGAGAGGGCTAGTTTTCTTGGTGCCGAATCCAGGCTGAATCCGTGGCGAATCCGTGCCGAGTCCGTGCCGAAACCGTAGCGAATTTGTGCCGAATCCATGCCGAATCCGTGCCAAATCGATGCCGAATCTGTGCCGAATCCATCCCGATTACAGGCATTTGATGAATCTCGAGAATTTTGGAATCTCATCTAATCCGTTCTTCGGAAAGGAGAATGGGACAAGTGACGCTTTTTGTCGGTTTGCGGCGGTGGAATTTAATTTCGTGGATATTAATTTTAAATAGGCTTTATCGACTTATTGTGTAGTTTTTTTTGGTTGTACTTAAATTTAAAGCTTCTAGGGAGCGTTTCAAATCCTAGGTTAAGCATGAAGTAAAATTTCGAGTTTAGAAAAGCCCGAAATGCTGTTCATTTTCCGACATTCGTTGTTTTTTAACGAGTGTTTTCCACTCCCAGACAAAGCATGAAGTAAAATTTCGAGTTTAGAAAAGCCTAAAAATTTGGCTCGGGCGCGTAGCGAAGCGGAGCGACCGAGCCAAATTAGGCTTTTCTAAACTCGAAATTTTACTTCATGCGCCACGCGTATAATACACTAATTTTAAGTGAAGTTCAAAATATACTACTAAAGCAGTATGCTAAAGATACTGGTAGCAATTCCGGTTCTTTTGATTAGTGTATTTGCACTATTCAAAGAAAAGTTTCAAAAAGAAAACGAAGTTAAAAAGTACCTAAACAGCACAGACTGTACTTGTATAAACTTGTTGCCGTTTTAGTTACTGGTTTGCAACTGATAAAGAAGTGCCTTCCTTCATTCAAAATTAAATTTGTGTTCAGTATTCAGGCACCAAATACCCACAGACGCGTTTCGGACTTCAAGGTCCTCTTCAGTGTGGTCCCGACCCAGTGCTGAGGGATACTGAACATTCCTTCATTATTTAAGTGCCGAAAACTAGGGTGGAGAATGGTAGTTTTCTTGGTGCCGAATCCGGGCTGAATCCGTGCCGAATCTATGCCGAATCCATGCAGAATCGGTGCCGAATCCGTGCCGAATCCATGCCGAATCTGCCCCGATTACAGGCATTCGAAAAATCTCGAGAATTTTAGAATCTCATCTAATCCGATCTTCAGAAAGGAGAATGCAAAAGATGACACAAATCATCAGATGACACAATTTTCCGAAAAGTGGACTGCCGCTGGTCACCAATCCTCTATCCAGGAGGTCTGCTCAGAGAGCCCTCCAGGTGTTTGGACTCTACTCATACAAATTACCTGAGATAATCTCCGATCGGTCCTCAGGTAATTGCTGGGGATAAACTCATTTTATATACAAAAAAATAAAAATAGCAATTTAATATTTGTTGCCGACGATTGAAAGAATCGCCGGTAACACTATGAGTGTTATAGTGTTACCGGCGATTTTATATACAAAAAAAAATTGAAATTTAATTTTTGTTGCCGACGATTGAAAGAATCGCCAGTAACTATGAGTGTTATAGTGTTACCGGCGATTCTTTCAATCGTCGGCAACAAAACTTAAATTTAAATTTTTTTTTTGTATATAAAATGAGTTTATCCCCAGCAATTACCTGAGGACCGATCGGAGATTATCTCATGTAATTTGTATGACTAGAGTGAAAACACCTAGAGGGCACTCCGAGCAGACCTCCTAGATGGAGGATTGGTGACTAGCAGCAGTCCACTTTTCGGAAAATTGTGTCATCTGATGATTTGTGTCATCTTTTGCATTCTCCTTTCCGAAGAACGGATTAGATGAGATTCCAAAAATTTGCGATCCTTGGCAAATTATATGAATCCCTCCTCAAAAACAAAATCCTCTCATTATTCTCCGACCGTATTCCCAACTACCATTTTGGATTTCTCCCCAGACCCTCCATCAGTCTACCACTTTCTATCCTCACATCCAACCTACAGACATCTCACCTCAAAGGCAAACAGAGAAACAGGTTACATAGACTAAATGGGGCCCTCAGATGGGTTGATTTTGACGTAACTCAGTGCCCCCGACACGCCAAGACCACTCATGACGTTTGTCGAATAAAATAGTTAAGCATAAACGCAAATTAAAACGTTTACCCTTTTGAGTTGTTTGAGTGTGTGAAAACGGAACAATAGCAAGAAGTGGGGCACACCAAGCTAGACATTAAAGAAAACCCGAAGGAATTCCGTGCAGAACTGTACTATTGTTTCAGATTAGGGAGTTGACCCCATTTTCAAACTGACCGATTGAATTACTGCAAAACATACATTAATTCCCGTTCACCGAGACTCGACGGAAACGGTGCATTTATGTGCTACCTATAATTTGAAATGAATTAAATATGGACGAATTCCTAGAATTCAGTAAACGAGTCCGACATGAATTCACGATCGATTCGTATACACGTCTGCGGAGGCGTATGACTTGCGTTTATTTCACAAATGGGAATTCGCTGAATACCTGGCTAAAAGCTTTTGATATTCTTGTGTTTACCTAACAAAAAAAAAAACATGTATCCAATTACTAACACAATGAAATTATGTAGAAGAAAAAAACTAAATTAGGCACGAAGTAAGGAGTGATAACGTTTCGGTCGTTTTTCTTTAAGGTACTGTGAAATTAACAGAATTAGCGCACTGTCTATACCTGATTTTATTCAGTTTTTTAAGGCTTTTGTAAAAAAACAGCAAATGCCTGAAATTAACAGAATTGTAGAGAAATCAGAAACTGTTGTAAATTTATTAGTGGAGTATTATAAATTTTAGCTGGAGGAAAGTTACACGCAAATTTAGAAGGTTGTTAAATCGAATTTATGTATTGAACAGTGAAATAAAATCCCACAATTATTATATTTAAAACTAAAGCAGAAAAAATTGAGAATCCATCAATCCGCTGTAACACAATTCATATTTAATTAACTGAATAAATGGGATTAACCGCAAACATCGAAAACCTGATTTTATTCATTTTTTAAGGCTTTTGTAAAAAAAACAGCGAATGCCTGAAATTAACAGAAATGTAGAGAAATCAGAGACTGTTGTAATTTATTAAACAGCAGGACACTATGAAGTCATAAGACACAATAACAAATACGGACTTCGACGAAAAGAAATAAATCTGCGCAAATTATTTAACACTATACCTAGAGACATTATAACAAAAGTAAGGATAAATGAGTTTAAAAAAAGAGCGAGAGAGTGGTTATTTAAATGACAAAAACAATAGACAAAACTAGTAAATGCGATTGCCACATAAAAGTCTCGGACTTCGTGGCATAATAAAATAAAGTATTTTTCTTTAAGCACTATTTTTTTGTTTGCATCACTTGTTATTAAGAATTGTTATTTATTTTGTGGTAATAATAATACTGATAAAAAATATATATTGGAAGTGTGATTGATGGGGCGCTCGGGCTTGAAGAGCTTTGATCTGTTCAAGTGCGGGTTACACATCGGTCTCACAGTGGCGAGAAGGAGGTGATGGGGCAAAAAAAATAATATGTGGAATATTATATATTTTAGCTAGAGGAAAGTTACACGCAAATTTAGAAGGTTGTTAAGTCAAATTTATGTATTGAACAGTGAAATAAAATCCCACAATTATTATATTTAAAACTACAACTACAAAAAAACGAGAATCCAACAATCCGCTGTAACACAATTCATATTTAATTAACTGAATAAATGGGATTAACCGCAAACATCAAAAACCTGATTTTATTCATTTTTTAAGGCTTTTGTAAAAAAATTCAGCGAATACCTGAAATTAACAGAATTGTAGAGAAATCAGAGACTGTTGTGAATTTATTAGTTTTATATGTGGAGTATTATATATTTTAGCTAGAGGAAAGTTACACGCAAATTTAGAAGGTTGTTAAGTCGAATTTATGTATTGAACAGTGAAATAAAATCCCACAATTATTATATTTAAAACTAAAGCAGAAAAAACGAGAATCCATCAATCCGCTGTAACACAATTCATATTTAATTAACCGAATAAATGAGATTAACCGCAAACATCAAAAACCTGATTTTATTCATTTTTTAAGGCTTTTGTAAAAAAAAAACAGCGAATGCCTGAAATTAACAGAATTGTAGAGAAATCAGAGACTGTTGTGAATTTATTAGTTTTATATGTGGAGTATTATATATTTTAGCTAGAGGAAAGTTACACGTAAATTTAGAAGGTTGTTAAGTCAAATTTATTTTTTTAACATTGAAATAAAATCCGACAATTATTATATTTAAAACTACAACTACAAAATAACGAGAATCCAACAATCCGCTGTAACACAATTCATATTTAATTAACTGAATAAATGGGATTAACCGCAAACATCAAAAACCTGATTTTATTAATTTTTTAAGGCTTTTGTAAAAAAAAAACAGCGAATGCCTGAAATTAACAGAATTGTAGAGAAATCAGAGACTGTTGTAAACTTATTAGTTTTATATGTGGAGTATTATATATTTTAGCTAGAGGAAAGTTACACGCAAATTTAGAAGGTTGTTAAGTCGAATTTATGGATTGAACAGTGAAATAAAATCCCAGTTATTATATTTAAAACTAAAGCAGAAAAAACGAGAATCCTTCAATCCGCTGTAACACAATTTATATTTATTTAACTGAATAAATGGGATTAACCGCAAACATCAAAAAACCTGATTTTATTAATTTTTAAGGCTTTTGTAAAAAAAAAAACAGCGAATGCCTAAAATTAACAGAATTGTAGAGAAATCAGAGACTTGTAAATTTATTAGTTTTATATGTGGAGTATTATATATTTTAGCTAGAGGAAAGTTACACGCAAATTTAGAAGGTTATTAAGTCGAATTTATGTATTGAACAGTGAAATAAAATCCCACAATTATTATATTTAAAACTAAATCAGAAAAAACGAGAATCCATCAACCCGCTGTAACACAATTCATATTTAATTAACTGAATAAATGGGATTAACCGCAAACATCAAAAACCTGATTTTATTCATTTTTTAAGGCTTTTGTAGAAAAAAAACAGCGAACGCCTGAAATTAACAAAATTGTAGAGAAATCAGAGACTGTTGTGAATTTATCAGTTTTATATGTGCCGCAAACATCAAAAACCTGATTTTATTAATTTTTTAAGGCTTTTGTAAAAAAACAGCGAATGCCTAAAATTAACAGAATTATAGAGAAATCAGAGTCTGTTGTAAATTTATTAGTTTTATATGTGGAGTATTATATATTTTTGCTAGAGGAAAGTTACACGTAAATTTAGAAGGTTGTTACGTCAAATTTATTTTTTCAACTACAAAAAACGAGAATCCAACAATCCGCTGTAACACAATTCATATTTAATTAACTGAATAAATGGGATTAACCGCAAACATCAAAAACCTGATTTTATTCATTTTTTAAGGATTTTGTAAAAAAAAAAACAGCGAATGCCTAAAATTAACAGAATTGTAAAGAAATCAGAGACTGTTGTAAATTTATTAGTTTTCTATCAAATTTGTTGTTCATCAAATTTGTTGTTCTTCAAATTTGTTGTTCTTCAATTTTATCATCTTTATCTCTAAATATTCCTCAGCAATCGGTAAGACAGCATAAATTGTTTGCTACGAGTTTCCACGGTACATCTTATGGCTCAAATGGCCCGGAAGCAAGGATGATGACAAATGTAAATACATTTTATAATTTTATAAACGTGTTTGGAGTTTCTCTAAAAATATTGTAGATTGTTTAAAAGCGATCGATAATACGTGAACATACGTAAACATATATACCATAATCTAAGGTGTATATTTATATTTATATTTAGGTTATTGTGTTAATATAGTGCAAGTTGATTTTTTTTCTTTTTAAATAATACTTTGTAACTATTTTGTAACAATTTAAATGGTTTCCGTAATAAAGAATTATTATTATTATATGTGGAGTATTATATATTTTAGCTAGAGGAAAGTTTCACGTAAATTTAGAAGGTAGTTAAGTCAAATTTATTTTTTTTACATTGAAATAAAATCCCACAATTATTATATTTAAAACTACAACTACAAAAAAAACGAGAATCCAACAATCCGCTGTAACACAATTCATATTTAATTAACTGAATAAATGGGATTAACCGCAAACATCAAAAATATCCATTCGTTATTTATTTCCCGATAAATCAATTTTCAATTACATTGCATTATAATGCGATGCCATCGAATACCACCGATTTTATGTAATCATGCATTCACAACGCGATTTTTGTACAAATCGCTGAAATTATTATCGACGTAGGTTGGTTTATAGGCGGACGAGCGTTTTTTTTTTTCCATAATAAAACATCGTATTTTTCAAATAATAATCGAAATGTAAACGTTTCAAATAAATTTTTAATGAGAGTATTGTACAGGTGGTGAATTAAGAGATTATTAGACAAGTCGTGACGTTATAAAAGCACTGAGTTTTTTGTTTATGTACATTTATTGGATATTGGTTTTAAATTATTCCACCATTTCACCTTTGCATTTTGTAATTTATTATATTTAGACGCCACAAACATATTTTTACAGATCCATGGACCCAGGTGGAATCATGCGCTGCTCGGGTAAAAAAATGTAATCTTAAAAACTTTTAAAATGCTCATACTTTTGAAAACGGAAAGTTCTTAGGAAAGATCAGGGTATAACATATACAGAGAGTTTTATGTAACACCGAACATTTTCATAACAAGAATTTTTCTTTTAAGTATCCATATGCATACGTTGCACATTTTTCGATGCTCGGTTTATTAAAATAAATTAATTTGAAGCTCTAAGCGAGTGTTTTCCACTCCCAGGTTAAGCATGAAGTAAAATTTCGAGTTTAGAAAAGCCTGAAAATTTGGTTTGGTCGCGTAGCGCGAAGCGCGGAGCGGCCAAACCAAATTTTCAGGCTTTTCTAAACTCGAAATTTTACTTCATGCGCCACCGGTACAAAACACTGATATATTACGAATTTTAAAACACACCGCTAAACTTTACATTAAATCAGTGTTTTATACCGGTGGCGCATGAAGTAAAATTTCGAGTTTAGAAAAGCCTGAAAATTTGGTTTGGCCGCTCCGCGCTTCGCGCTACGCGACCAAACCAAATTTTCAGGCTTTTCTAAACTCGAAATTTTACTTCATGCTTAGCCTGGGAGTGGAAAATACTCGCCTATAGCTTCAAATTAAATTCTTTTAATAAACCGAGCATCGAAAAATGTGCAACAAATGCATATGGATACTTAACGGCCAAACCAAATGTTCAGGCTTTTCTAAACTAGAAATTTTACTTCATGCTTAGCCTGGGAGGGGAAATTACTCGCTTAAAGCTTCAAATTGAATTCTTTTAATAAACCGACCATCGAAAAATGTGCAACGTAGGCATATGGATACTTCAAAGAAAAATTCTCGTTATGAAAATGTTCGGTGTTACATAAAACTCTCTATATATTTTTTCAAAAAAAAAAACAATACTTTCCTTTAGTTTTGCATATGAAGGAAAGTAAAACTTGTTGTTATGCATTTCAAATTTCTTTAAAGCTTTCGTATATTATTCTTGTTATTTACCCAAACATAATTACAACGTTAAGAGCTGTTCAAACTATGAATACCAAATATGTTAAAAATTAAAGAGTAATTTCGAGGCATCTCGGCGGATAGTTTTAATTAAACCTTCACGTCGACCAATAAGGGCCGCAAACACTCGCCAACCTCGCGGCGATAATTAAAACCTTAATTACGGTTTATTATTTTTACTCCTTTTCAGCGCTGGCGTCTTCATGTAAAGGGAATTTTTAAGAAGGGCGTTCGTTAATGACGTCAGGGGAGCTGAAACAGGATATAAAATGTTGCGAAATAGAAAAAAAAAAATGAGAGACGAGAAGGGATGTGGTGGAGAGGGGTTTTCTCGCAAACTCAAACAGAATCGTGTTATTTTAATTTCCAATTACGGATGGTGAAACGTCAGGGGTGAGGGGTGAAGGTTGAGGGTTGAATGGGACAAATGACGCTTTTTGTCGGTTTGCGGGGGTAGAATTTAATTTCGTGGATATTTATTTTAGATAGGCTTTATTGAATTATTTTGTAGTTTTTTTCGCTTGTGTTTTAGCTTAGTTAAATTTAAAGCTTCTGGAGAGTGTTTGAAATCCTAGGTTAAGCATGAAGTAAAATTTCGAGTTTAGAAAAGCCTGAAAATTTGGTTTACTCGCGTAGCGCGTAGCGGATTTTTTTTGTAATATACATATGCCTATGCTTTTTATTTTCCGACATTCGTTGTTTTTTAAAAATAATTCAAATTTAAGCTTTACACGAGTGTTTTCCACTCCCAGACAGAGCATGAAGTAAAATTTCGAGTTTATAAAAGCCTGAAAATTTGGCTCGGGCGCGTAGCGAAGCGGAGCGACCGAGCCAAATTAGGCTTTTCTAAACTCGAAATTTTACTTCATGCGCCACGCGTATTAAACACTAATTTTACGTGAAGTTCAAAATATACTACTAAAGCAGTATGCTAAAGATGTATGTTCTGAACTTTACAACAATGCTCTAAACTGGTTTAAATCATACTTATCAAATAGAAAACAGAGAACGGCAATAAATAGTGAGGGAAAGGTGTTTAAATCAGAAATAAAAGTATGCGGAGATGTAGGAATACCTCAAGGGAGTATTTTAGGGCCAATTATATTCATTGTATTCATAAATGATATGCATATACTGAAGTGCAACAATAATCATCGCATCACAAATTATGCGGACGATACCAGCTTTCTAATAACAGCTAAAACTGTTTCGGAATTAGAAGAAAAAGGGAGCCACCTCTACAAAAAGATTTCAGATTGGTTTGCATCAAATATGTTAAAGGTAAACATAGAAAAAACACAAGCTGTTTTATTTAAAACAAAACAGAACAAATCACAAACCCCTCAACATATAACTTTGGGCAATGAGAGGATAACCTTGGAAAAAGGAATAAAATTCTTAGGGGTAGTGATTGACAATTCGTTAGACTGGCGCTCGCATATCGACGTTTTGGTGACAAAACTATCAAGAATGTGCTACATAATAAATAGCATAAAGTCATATCTTGGTAGTGAGTCGACTATGCTTGTTTTGACTCACTGTTAAGATTTGGGGTGATTTTTTGGGGAAATAGCACAACAATAAGCAAAGTGTTTGTGACACAAAAAAGGTGTATACGATCCATCTTTAGACTAAAATTTAAAGAGACCTGTCGCGGTATATTCAAAAAGAATAGGATACTGACAGTATATGCAGTCTTTGTATACGAATCATTAATTTTTATATTCAAAAATAAAAGTCTTTTCAGTAATGACAGTGACAAACTTTACAACACAAGAAATGTGAACATTAAACAACCGATGCACAAGCTCACGGTAACGGAAAAGAACGCTATGCATCGATGCATAACGTTTTATAACGCGCTACCTACGAAAATCAAAAATGGTGATTCACTTAAAAAATTTAAGACATCGGTTTTTAATCTCCTCGTTGAAGCAGAATTATATGCCCTGAGTGATTATTTTGAAGCTTGTAAATAATAGATATATACATATACTTGTTACGCTGACACAATTTCATCAATGTTCTTCCAGAATTATATTTTACTTTTGTAAGCATTATTGAAATAAAGTTTGTTTATTATTATTATTATTACAATAGTTCAGCGTTTTATACGCGTGGCGCATGAAGTAAAATTTCGAGTTTAGAAAAGCCTAATTTGGCTCGGTCGCTTCGCTTCGCTACGCGCCCGAGCCAAATTTCCAGGCTTTTCTAAACTCGAAATTTTACTTCATGCTTTGCCTGGGAGTGAAAAACACTCGTTTAAAGCTTCAATTTGAATTATTTTTATACAACAACGAATGTCGGAAAATGAACAGCATATTCATATGTATTACAGAAAAAAATCCCTGAATACGAATCAATAATAAGAACACTAAAAACTGAAATAAATCTCACTAAACACCAACATTCTTATGAAACCAGACATTTTGCTAACTATGCCTTGCCAATTCATTGGTTAACTAAGTACGAGAAAGATTGTTCGTATGTCGCTATGAAATACTTTAATAAACTGCCAAGTGATATTAAAAACAATAAAAAATCAAAATATACTAAATACGCGATTGTATGAACATTTATGCTTGGTAGAGCCATATTCTTTAAACACAATTAAGTGCTTCAGTGCCTAGAACGGAAGCGTTTCACGTTTGGTATGTTTTTTTTTTAGTTTTGTAATTATTTCAAACAAGTTTGAAGTTTGAAGTATTCTGCAACCAAGAATTTTCAATTTCAATTATACTTTTGTATTTATGTTTTATTTATATTATATTTAGGTACTTTTAACTGTTCATTCGACACGTTTTCATTAATATGTAATATTTTGTTTGTATGCGTATTTAAAGAAATAATAATTATACCATTATTATTATTAAATTCTATTTATACTTCAAATTTAACTGTTATTCGATCTTTTTTTTTTAATTGGGTTTGGCTTTTGCCTGGCCTTGGGAACTTGTCCATTAGCCAACATCATTTTATTTATATTTGTTTTATTTCTTTAACTTATTGCTAATTACCTATAACTATATATTTGGACACATTCACACACACCCATGGACTCCGGGACGAATATTTTTCGTTAGAAAAATTACTCGCCTCGGCTGGGAATCGAACCCAGATCACCGCCGTGAACGATTGGCTCAACCGCTCGGCCACGGCGGGCCCTGTTAATCGATTGTTTATTAGAAAAAGCACATTCATTGATTATTTCGCTTATTCTAATCAAAGTGTTGTATTTTATAAAATATCTAATTATTTTGATTCCCTAAAAAATTAATAGATTTAGGATTAAATGTGCTTTAAATTGATTTACAATAGGTTTTTTGATCTCTTTAATTTTACTTAGCACTAACGCTTAAGAAATTAATTTGGTAGATTTATTAATTACTGTGATTTTCAAATATAAAAAAAGTGCTTCATTTTGTTTGTGTTGAGAAACTAAATACAGCTCATTACTTCTAATATTAATAAGACTGCCTGGGATTTTATTAGGTTATTTCTAAAAATAAAATCTGTTGTGTATATTGTTTGTGATTTTATATATTTTAACTTAATTATTACTTTTAACTTATTTTAGACTAAGCATTATATATTTATTTTAAATGGATATCCGTAAATAAACAATAAACAATAAAAAAAAGTGTTAGATCGCGATTTTTCCCTTACGAAAAATAGGATTTTCTCTTTCAAAAATTAAGGATTTTTCGATTACATTTATTTTTTTTAAACTTTGAAAAAATGTCAGATATTCTCTTTGATGATAGAAGAAATTCAAGGTAATTATTTTTTGATATAGATAAGACTGCTTAACAGTTTTCTAAAAATAAAAAAAAATGTTTAAAAATCGCGATTTTTCCATACCTACCCCTTACAAAAATTGCGATTTTTTTTGGTTAACAATTTTTATTTTTAAAAAACTTTGAAAAACATTTCAGATATTTTTTATGGTGTTAGAACAAGTTACAGCTAATTATTTTTTTGCAGAAAAAAATATTTTACTAAAATTTCAGCTATTTTAAATTAACTGAAAACTGTTAAATAGATGAAATTCTAACTTTGCTCTGCCACCACTAATATAATTTTTATGATAGAAACAAGTAATTAACACCAATTTAAAGCTAATTTAATGCTTAATCTATTCTCTTAAAAGAAATTCTATTTATGTTTCAAATTAAACTGTTAATCAATTGTTTATTAGAAAAAGCACATTTTTGATATTTTCGCTGATTGTATTTAAAGTGATTTATTTTATAAAATATGCAAGTTAATTAATTCCTTCATAAATAATTCGATTTACGATTAAAATAGCTTGAGATTGATATATAAATATTTGTTTATTCTTTCAAATTGTGCTTACGACGAGCGCTCAAAACCTAAATTTAGTAGATTTATTAATTTTCTGTGATTTTCAAAAGTGAAAAAAATTGCTAAAAAACGTTTGTATTGAGAAAATATTTATAGCACATTACTTCCAATGTTAATAAAACTGTCTGGAATTTTATTGGGACTTTTCTAAAAATAAAAAAAAATCTGTAAAAAATTGCGAATTTTTCCATACCTACCTACCCCTTACAAAAATTACGATTTTTTGATTCTAAATTTAAAAAAAAAAAAAACTTTAAAAAACATATCAGGTATTCTCTTTGATGTTAAAATAAGTTTCAGATAATTATTTTCTTGAATAAAAAGTTATTTCACTAAAACTTGAAATAAATCAAAAGAAAACTGTTAAATAGATGAAATTCAAACTTTGGGCTTCCACCACTGATATAATTTGTATAATAGAAACAAGTAAATAACACATATTTGAAGCTAATTTAATGCTAAATCTATTCTCTCAGAACAAATTTTATTTATGATCAAAATTTTACTGTTAATCGATTGTTTACTAGAAATAGCACATTTTTTGATTTTTTCGCTTATTGTATTTAAAGTGATTTATTTTATAAAATATCTAGTTAAATTAATTCCTTCAAAAATTATTCGATTAAGAATTAAAATAGCTTAAGATTATTGTATAAATATTTGTTAACTTTATTAAATTGTGCTTACCACGAGCGCTCAAAACCTAAATTTGGTAGATTTATTAATTTTCTGTGATTTTGAAAAGTGAAAAAAAAATGCTAAAATATTTTTTTATTGAGAAAATAGTTGCATCACATTACTTCTAATGTTAATAAAACTGCCTGGAATTTTATTGGGATTTTTCTAAAAATAAAAAAAAAATCTGTAAGAATCGCGATTTTTTCTATACCTACCCCTTACAAAAATTACGATTTTTTGATTCTAAATTTTTATTTTTAAAAAACTTGAAAAAAATATCACATATTCTCTTGGATGTTAGAACAAGTTTTGGATAATTATTTTCTTAAATAAAAAATTATTTCACTATAATTTGGGCTATTTCAAATCAAACGAAAACTGTTAAATAGATGAAATTCAAACTTTGGTCTTCCACCACTAATATAATTTTCATGATAGAAACAAGAAATTAACACATATTTAAAGTTAATTTAATGCTAAATCTATTATCTTTGAACAAATTTTATTTATGATCAAAATTTAACTGTTAATCGATTGTTTATTAGAAAAAGCACATTTTTTGATTTTTTCGCTTATTGTATTCAAAGTGATTTACTTTATAAAATATCCAGTTAAATTAAATGCTTTAAAAACTATTCCATTTAGGAATAAAATAGCTTTAAATTGGTATATAAATATTTGTTTAATCTCTAAAATTGTGCTTAGCACGAGTGCTCAAAAAGTAAATTTGGTAGATTTATTAATTTTCTGTGATTTTAAAAATGGAAAAAAGTTGCTCAAAATTTTGTTTTATTAAGAAAATAATTACAGCTCATTACTTTTTACATTGAAAAGACTGCCTGGCATTTAATTAGGATTAATCTAAAAAGAAAAAAAATAAAATGTATAAAAATCGCAATTTTTCCATACCTACCCCATACAAAAATTATAATTTTTTGATTACAAATTTAAAACTAGAAAATAGTATCACATATTTTCTCTGATTTTAGAAGAAGTGTTAGATAATTATTTTCGTAAATAAAAAATTATTTCATTAAAATTTGGGCTGTTTTAAATCAAATGAAAACTATTAACTAGATGAAATTCAAACTTTGCGCTTTCACCACGAATACAATTTTTATAATAAAAACGTGTAATTAAGACTAATTTAAAACTATTTTAATTCTCAATCTATTCCCCTCAAACAAATTCTATTTATTTTTTAAATTTAAATGTTAATTGATTGTTTATTAGAAAAAGCACATTGTTTGATTTTTTCGCTCATTGTACTCAAAGTGCTTTATTTTATAAAATATCCACTTAATTCAATTACTTTAAAAATGATTTGATTAAGGATTTAAAGAGCTTTACATTGATATACAAATATTTGTTTACCCTATACAATTATCCTTAGCACAAGCGCTCAAAAATTAAATTTTGTAGATTTATTAATTTTCTGTGATTTTCAAAAGTAAAAAAAAAAATGCTAAAATATGTTTTTGTTGAAAAAATAATTACAGCACATTACTTTTAATGTTGATAAAACTGTCTGGGATTTTATTGGGATTTTTCTAAAAATAAAAAAAAAATCGTAAAAATCGCAAATTTTCCTTACCTACCCCTTACGAAAATTACGATTTTTCATTAAAAAATATGTTTTTTTTTAAAACTTTGAAAAACATTTCAGACATTCTTTTTGATGTTAGAACAAGTTTCAGATAATTATTTTCCTAAAATAAAAAAAATATTTCACTAAAATTAGGGTTATTCCAAATTAAACGAAAACTGTTAAATTGATGAAATTCAAACTTTGAGCTTCCACCACTAATATAATTTTTATGATAGAAACAAGTAATTAACACTAATTTAAACCTTATTTAATACTTAATCTAGTCTTTTAAAACAAATTCTATTTATGGTCAAAATTTAAATGTTAATCGATTGTTTATTAGAAAAAGCCCATTTTTTGATTTTTTTGCTTATTGTATTCAAAGTGATTTATTTTATAAAGTATCTAGTTAAATTTATTCCTTCAATAATTATTCGATTATGGATTAAAATAGCTTGAGATTTATATAAATATATTTGTATACTCTCTGAAATTGTGCCTAGAACGAGCGCTCAAAAACTAAATTTGGTAGAATTATTAATTTTCTGTGATTTTAAAAAGTGCATAAAGTTGCTAAATTATTTTTTTATTGACAAAATAATTACAGCGCATTACTTCTAATATTAATAAAACTGTCTAGGATTTTATTGAGATTTTTCTAAAAATAAAAAAAAAATGTGGAAAAATCGCGATTTTTCCATACCTACCCCTTACCAGAATTACGATGTTTCGATTACAAATGTTTATTTTTTAAAAACTTTGAAAAACATTTCAGACATTTTTTTTTGATGTTAGAACAAGTTTCAGATAATTATTTTCTTAAATAAAAAATTATTTCACTAAAATTTGCGCTATTTCATATCAAATGAAAACTGTTAAATAGATGAAATTCTAACTTTGCGCTTTTACCACGAGTACAATTTTAATGATAGAAACAAGTATTTAACACCAATTTGAAGCTAATTTAATGCTTAATTTATTCTTTTAAAACAAATTCTACTTATGTTTAAAATTTAACTGTAAATCGATTGTTTATTAGATAAAGCACATATTTTGATTTTTTCGCTTATTGTATTCAAAGTGATTTATTTTATAAAATACCTAGTTAAATTAATTCCTTTACAAATTATTTAATTAGGGATTTAATCCCTAATTAAATAATTTGTAAAGTAATTAGCTTGAGATTAATATAAAAATATTTGTTAAATCTCTAAAATTGTACCTAGAACGAGCGCTCGAAAACTAAATTTGGTAGAATTATTAATTTTCTGTGATTTTAAAAAGTGCATAAAGTTGCTAAAATATTTTTTATTGAGAAAATAATTACAGCGCATTATGTTTAGTGTTAATAAGACTGTCTGGAATTTTACTGGGATTTTTATAAAAATAAAAAATAATGTGGAAAAATCGCGATTTTTGAATACCAAATACAAATAAGGCTTTTCTAAACTCGAAATTTTACTTCATGCGCCACGCGTACAAAACACTAATTTTACGTGAAGTTCAAAATATACTACTAAAGCAGTATGCTAAAGATGTATGTTCTGAACTTTACAATAGTTCAGCGTTTTATACGCGTGGCGCATGAAGTAAAATTTCGAGTTTAGAAAAGCCTAATTTGGCTCGGTCGCTTCGCTTCGCTACGCGCCCGAGCCAAATTTTCAGGCTTTTCTAAACTCGAAATTTTACTTCATGCTTTGTCTGGGAGTGGAAAACACTCGTTTAAAGCTTCAATTTGAATTATTTTTAAAAAACAACGAATGTCGGAAAATGAACATAAATTAATTAATTTACAAATTATTTAATTAGGGATTAAAATAGCTTGAGATTAATATAAAAATATTTGTTTAATCTCTAAAATTGTACCTAGAACGAGCGCTCAAAAACTAAATTTGGTAGAATTATTAATTTTCTGTGATTTTAAAAAGTGCATGAAGTTGCTAAAATATTTTTTTATTGAGAAAATAATTACAGCGCATTACGTTTAATGTTAATAAGACTGTCTGGGATTTTACTGGGATTTTTATAAAAATAAAAAAAATGTGGAAAAATCGCGATTACAAGAAATACGATTTTTCGATTACAAATTTTTATTTTTAATAAACTTTGAAAAACATTTCAGACATTCGTTTTGATGTTAGAACAAGTTTCAGATGATTATTTTCTTGAATTAAAAATTATTTTACTAAAATTTGGGCTATTTTAAATCAAATGAAAACTGCTAAATAGATGAAATTCAAACTTTGGGCTTTCACCACTAATATAATTTTTATGATAGAAATATGTAATCAACACCAATTTAAAGCTAATTAATTGCTAAATCTATTCTCTTTAAAAAATTCTATTAATGTTTAAAATTTAACTGTTAATCGATTGTTTATTAGAAAAAGCACATTTTTGACTTTTTCGTTTATTTTATTCAATGGTAATTAGTTAAGTTATTCCTTTATTCCTTTTACTTCACTTTTTATTTTAATTCTATATGTACATTTCGGGTACAATGTACCCTTTATCAACAGAAAAAACTAATTGACATTTTGTAAATAAATAAAAATAGAAATACAACTATTTTCACAACCAAGTGCGATGATAGTAGTAGTATGATTTATAGAGCTATCCAGTTACCAATATCTGAAGAAAATAGAAAAAGTGAGTTTACATTAATTTTAGATTTAGCCAAAGCATTAAATTACGATACTAACATTATTCAGAAATTAATCAATAAACATAAAAGAACACATTCCATTCGTCTAGCATCACGTTTAGAACCAATAATAGAATCTAATACAAATAAAAATTACTGTAAAATTATTCACGAACCAAAATTAACTAATCAAATTAACAAAATTTACAAAAAATTCAATCTTAAACCTGCATACTACACAAAAAACAAAATTAAACTTTTATTGGGGAATACTTTTAAGAAAATTGATGATCATGAAAAGTCTGGGATTTATTCATCAAAATGCAGCAATTGCAACAAAATGTATATTGGTCAAACTATACGAAATTTAAAAACTAGGTTTAAAGAACATATTTACCATACTAAAAACCATAACCCAGATAAATCTGCGATAGCTCATCATACATTAACCACGGGACACAAATTTATTATAAATAATTTGAAATTACTAAAAGAATCTAACCATTTTCAACTAAACATGTTAGAAGCAATTGAAATGCACAAAAATAGGGATAACCTTCTAAATTTTGATTTAAGTCCTTTAAACAACCCACTTTTAAATTTAATTCCTTAAACTAGCCTGCCTTTATCTGATTTCAAATAAATCGCACTTGGTTGTGAAAATAGTTGTATTTCTATTTTTATTTATTTACAAAATGTCAATTAGTTTTTTCTATTGATAAAGGGTACATTGTACCCGAAATGTACATATAGAATTAAAATAAAAAGTGAAGTAAAAGGAATAAAGGAATAACTTAACTAATTACCATTAAACTAACCTTCACGTAACTCAAACAAGAATATCTTATTTTATTCAAAGTAATTTATTTTATAAGATATTCAGTTAAATTAATTACTTTACAAATTTTTCGATTAGGGATAAAAATAGCTTAAAATTAATATAAAAATGTTTGTTAATTCTCTAAAATTGTGCCTAGAACGAGCGATCGAAAACCAAATTTGGTAGAATTATTAATTTTCTGTAATTTTAAAAAGTGCAAAAAGTTGCTAAAATATTTTTTTATTAAGTAAATAATTACAGCGCATTACTTTCAACATTGATTAGACTGTCTGGGATTTTATTGGAATTTTTCTAAAAGTAAAATAAAAATATGGAAAATTCGCGATTTTTCCAAATTACCCCTTATAAAAATTACGATTTTTGGATTACAAATTTTTATTTTTTAAAAACTTTTAAAAAAATGTCAGTTGTTCTTCTTGATGTTAGAACAAGTTTCAGATAATTATTTTCTTGAATAAAAAATTATTTCACTAAAATTTCGGCTATTTTAAATCAAATGAAAACTGTTAAATAGATGAAATTCAAACTTTGCGCTTTCACCAGGAATACAATTCTTATGATAGAAACTAGTAATTAAAATTCATTCAAAGCAAATTTAATTCTTAATCAATTACTTAAAAACAAGTTTTATTTATCTTTCAAATTTAACGCGAACCGGAGCGACCAAACCGAATTTTCAGGTTTTTCTAAACTCGAAATTTTACTTCATGCGCCACGCGTATAAATCAATAAATTATTGTAAACTCCCAATACACACACCCATCATCATTTTAGTAAAAATAATAATACAAAACTAGATTAACCCATTAACGGTCGAGCAGTGATAGAGTTAAATTTAAAAGTTGAGTTTAGGTCCAATTCTGAACTTGTTTTATGATTTTTATGAATGACTTATTGTATTACATACTGTGAATTTTTCTTTTAAATATACATAATGTATACGCTATAAACTTTCAAGCATTCATCAATTTTATATAAAAACGTACAATATGAACTTTAGAACGAGTGTTTCCACTCCCAGACTAAGCATGAAGTAAAATTTCGAGTTTAGAAAAGCCCCGCGTAGAAAATTTGTGGAGGGTCGCGTAGCGACCCGAGACAAATTTTCACGGGGCTTTTCTAAACTCGAAATTTTACTTTATGCGCCACGCGTATAAGACACTGAAATTTAATAGTTGAGGCTGTTACTTGGTGAAATTCCATATCAAACACTTTTAGTAAATAACACACTTGGTTAATATTTCACTGTTTATTGATTGATACTGCAACAATTGTTTCGCCACACAGTGGCTTCATCAGGCAGATGAATCATTATTCATCTGCCTGATAAAGCCACTGTGTGGCGAAACAATTGTTGCAGTGTCAATCAATAAACAGTGAAATCTTAACCAAGTGTGTTATTTACTAAAAGTTTTTAAACACTGAAATATTGTAAAATTAAAAATACACTGACATTTTTATTAATAAGTAGTAAGCGTCATATTTAAATAACAAAATATATACCTTTCTATTCATAGATTTTCAAGTCAGGTCAAATAAATGTTATATTATAACTTATTTAGTAATTTAATTAACAAAAAAATAATAATGTTGCGTGTATGCATCAATGGCGCTTAATGGGTTAAAGAAATAAAACCCACTGAGCAAAAAAACAAACAAATAACGTTTTATCAGCATTGTAACAACATTAAACGTTGTATTAATGTTGATGAAATATTACATCAATGTGTTTGCTCAGTGGGAACTGACAAAACTCATCAGCATTAATGAAAGTTGGTTAGAAATTTGTATAGGAATGATAATTTGGTCTAACATTCTTTCAAAATTCAACTGTAGGGATTTTTCGGTGTTTTAGTTGGATTTTTAATATTCGTATTTACAAATCCAACTAAAGCACCGAAAAATCCCCACAGTTGAATTTTAAAAGAAAGTTCGTTTCATTTCGCCGATACCAGTGTAAATTAAAATATAAAATATGAATAGAATATTCATGTTATTAAAAATTCAAAATGCAAAACGTAACATGTACGTACGTACGAAAGAATATAAATCCATCATAACTAAATTACGTGCCGTAAACTTTATACATGAGCATTGATTTTCGTTATTTTCGTAAAGCGCTTGCTTCCGGAGAAATCCTACGTCATATTCAGATACAATATCGTAAATCTATATAAAGTACCCTCACATTTTCCCTTCCCCGGTAAATGCAAAGAGAATATATAAAAGGGGAACGGACGGCATAAAAATTTATCGGCGGAGTCGCTGCCGGATTAAAAAGTAAATCAACCTTTATATTTATGTACCTGCTGAATATATAACAAATATTTGTCGAATGTTCCCGACGTGCATACATACAAATCTTTTTTTCTCCTCCTCCCCCCTCCCTCCTTCTTTCTCTCAACCGTAATAAAGTTATATAAAATCGGAAACGCTGTGTTGTTTTTGTATTACAAATGCTCTGTAGGATGGATTTAGTCGAGTATAAAGATTTGCGCACTCAAACAGAATATTTACAGTCCATAAGCAATTATTGTAATATATGTACATACTGCGCGATCAAATAAATTTATTATCTAGAAAGTTATAAAGTTTGAATTAACGATGGTAGCACTTTATGGATCTAGATTATGCTAATTTGACAAATTAAATAATTTAATATAAAGGAAACACTTAACTTTTTTGTACTACTTTTATTTTACTTTTGTGACTAGTTTCAATTACACGGTAATCATTGCCAAACTAGTTGTCTTAGTTTGCAAATGATTACCGTGTAATTGAAACTAGCCCAAAAATGAACTGTTTCGTTTGGATTGAGTTTTCGCAGTGTTAATGTTTGTTCCGCTTTAAAAAACACTCACGACGGATAGTAGCACAATTGTTTAACCGATTTAAGAATGATTTCTCTTTACAAACGCGTTTTACGCGGGTTAAACTAGTGAGAACAGCGGAGATGTTGACGCGTTACTTCGCACTTTACTAAAATGGCGTCGACGACGTCATCACCACCATGGTCAATTGTAAGACAAAAGTAGCTGATTTGACCGGTTACTGCGTAACAGCAAAAAATCTATTTAGGCAATTATTTATATTCGTGCTAAAAAACCACATTTATCACGCTAATCCCGTGTTTAATATACTTGAGTGTTAAATGCACACAATTTATGCTGCCCACGCAATTAAATAATGCACATATTATAAAATTGTCGTGAACAAAAGTTGTTAACCCTAAATTATCTTATAAAACTTATTATTAAGGTTAGCTATTACCCATCCCTCCTCCATATCTTGTGGTGCCGAACTCTTGCCTTTGTAAAATATGCCTTTCTGTTAAAAAAAAGGTTGTTAACTCTTGATTATCCTATAAAACAGGGGTTAACGACTTATTTTTTGATTAATTAAATTAGAATCGTTAGGTTTTGTTAGTAAAACATTAATTTTCCTTAATTTTAATCACACTTGTATTAATTATCAAGAAACAAACAGCATTTGGTTTAACTGAAGCGTGAATTCGATTTCGAATTCGAATTGTAATTCACTGACGTCTTTAACATAAATCTGGTTGTTGCAGTTGAGCGCCTTTCGCTGCATCCATCCGAAAATGAATTGTTTAGCGCGCTAGGATATCAATGTCTCGTAATTAATACCGTTCGTAATTAACACGTAATTAAGCAAGGATAACATTAATTCACGAGGTGCGCACCGCGATTCCGTCCCATTGCCGAACAATCGCTAATTAATAATGCTTACGATCTCGATTCCGAATCGTTCCGTTGGTTAGGTTAGAATCATCGAGATTACTTGAAAGATCATTAAGTAATTATTTATTCAGGTAATGTTTCTATTAAGTATACATATCTGCCCACTGAGCAACAATATGAAAGTAATGTTTAAACATTGAAACAGCGTTTAATGTTGCTACAATGTTGATATAACGTTATTTGTTTGTTTTTTGCTCAGTAGGTGGATGCGTAGTTTGTAAATGTTCAACCTTTTATTTATTTTTTTTTATTCAAATTTATGGATTACACCATTTATAAAAGAGGTGATTGCTCGCCGAGCTTAAATTATAATACATATTTAAATAATATTTAAACACTAACAAGAATTTCGACAAATAATTTTATGAAATTTAGCGTAATACCCGCGCTAAATTTCATAAAAATAATTCCAATTCAATCAACATATCAACAAATTTTGAGTAATTTCCAGTTGAATGGAAAATAGTGTGATTATAGTTATCTTTTTAGGGTAATTGTACATTAAAAATATTATAACTGTAAAATTCTTTAGGCAATTTTTATGAAGCTGTGTGTGGATATTGATAAAGTATTGTTCTTTTAATATATGTGAAAATTCAAAAATATCCCTTCAACAGATTTCGAGTAATTTCCAGTTGAATGCAAAAAAGTGCGATTATAGTTATCTTTTTAGGGAAATTGTACATTAAGAATATTATAACTTGAAAATTCTTTGGGAAATTTTTATAAAACTGTTTGTGGATATTGATAAAGTATTGTTCTTTCAAAATATGCGAAAATTCATAAATACCCCTTTAACAGATTTCGAGTAATTTTCAGATGGATGCAAAAATGTGTGATTATAGTAATCTTTTTATTCAAATTATACCTTGAAAATATTATTACTTAAAGATTATTTGGGAAATTTTTATGAAACTGTGTTTGGAGATTGATCAAGTATTGTTCTTTCAAAATATGGGAAAATTCAAAAATACCCCTTCAACAGATTTCGAGTAATTTCCAGTTTAATGCAAAAAAGTTTGATTAAAGTAATCTTTTTAGGGAAATTATACATTAAAAATATTATAACTTAAAAATTCTTTAAGTAATTTTTATGAAACTGTGTGTGGATATTAATCAAGTATTGTTCTTTTAAAATATGTGAAATTTCAAAAATACCCCTTCAACAAATTTCGAGTAATATCCAGTTGAATGCAAAAAAGTGTGATTATAGTAATCTTTCTAGGGAAATGTTACATTAAAAATATTATAACTAGGAAATTCTTCAAGAAATTTTTATGAAACTGTATGTGAATATTGATCAAGTATTGTTCTTTCAAAATATGAAAAAATTCAGAAATACCCCTTTAACAGATTTCGAGTAATTTCCAGTTGAATGCAAAAAAAATGTGATTAGAGTAATATTTTTAGGGAAGTTATACATAAAAAATATTATATCTTCATAATTCTTCGGTGAATTTTAATGAAACTGTGTGTGGATATTACCTAAGTATTGTTCTTTAAAAATATGTAAAAATTAAAAAATACCCATTCAACAGATTTTGAGTAATTTCCAGTTGAATGCAAAAAATGTGTGATTATAGTTATATTTTTAGGGAAATTGTACATTAAAAATATTATAACTTGGAAATTCTTCAAGAAATTTTTATGAAACTGTATGTGAATATTGATCAAGTATTGTTCTTTCAAAATATGAAAAAATTCAGAAATACCCCTTTAACAGATTTCGAGTAATTTCCAGTTGAATGCAAAAAAATGTGATTAGAGTAATATTTTTAGGGAAGTTATACATTAAAAATATTATATCTTCATAATTCTTCGGGGAATTTTAATGAAACTGTGTGTGGATATTACCTAAGTATTGTTCTTTAAAAATATGTAAAAATTAAAAAATACCCATTCAACAGATTTTGAGTAATTTCCAGTTGAATGCAAAAAATGTGTGATTATAGTTATATTTTTAGGGAAATTGTACATTAAAAATATTATAACTTGGAAATTCTTCAAGAAATTTTTATGAAACTGTATGTGAATATTGATCAAGTATTGTTCTTTCAAAATATGAAAAAATTCAGAAATACCCCTTTAACAGATTTCGAGTAATTTCCAGTTGAATGCAAAAAAATGTGATTAGAGTAATATTTTTAGGGAAGTTATACATTAAAAATATTATATCTTCATAATTCTTCGGGGAATTTTAATGAAACTGTGTGTGGATATTACCTAAGTATTGTTCTTTAAAAATATGTAAAAATTAAAAAATACCCATTCAACAGATTTTGAGTAATTTCCAGTTGAATGCAAAAAATGTGTGATTATAGTTATATTTTTAGGGAAATTGTACATTAAAAATATTATAACTTCAAAATTCTTTAGGCAATTTCTATAAAACTGTGTATGGATATTAATCAAGTATTGTTCTTTTAAAATATATGAAAATTTAAAAATACCCCTTCAACAGATTTCGAGTAATTTCCAGTTAAATCCAAAAAAATATTATAACTTCAAAATTCTTTGCACAATTTATATAAAACTGTGTATGGATATTAATCAAGTATCGTTCTTTCAAAATATGCGAAAATTTAAAAATACCCCTTTAACAGATTTCGTGTAATTTCCAGTTAAATGCAAAAAAGTGTGATTATAGTAATCTTCTTAGGGAAATTGTACATTAAAAATATTATAACTTCAAAGTTCTTCGGGCAATTTCTATAAAACTGTGTGTGGATATTGATCTAGTATTGTTCTTTTAAAATATGTCAAAAATTCAGAAATTCTACTATAACAGATTTCGAGTAATTTCCAGTCAAATGCGAAAAAGTGTAATTATAGTAATCTTTTTAGGGAAATTGTACATTAAAAATATTATAATTTGAAAATTCTTTGAGAAATTTTTATGAAACTGTGTGTGGATATTGATCAAGTTTTCTTCTTTCAAAATATATTAAAATTAAAAAATACCTCTTCAACAGATTTCCAGTAATTTTCAGTTGAATGCAAAAAAAGGTGTGATTATAGTTATCTTTTTAGGTAAATTGTACATTAAAAATAATCCAACTTTAAAATTCTTTGGGTAATTTTTATGAAGCTGTGTGTGGATATTGATAAAATATTGCTCTTTCAAAATATGTAATAATGCTAAAATACCCCATCAACAGATTTTGAGTAATTTCCTGTTGAATGCAAAAAAGTGTGATTATAGTAATCTTTTTAGGGAAATTATACCTTGAAATTATTATAACTTGAAAATTCTCTATAAAATTTTTATAAAACTGTGTGAATATCGATTAAATATTGCTGTTTTAAAATATATAAAAATTCTAAAACACCCTATCAACAGATTCAAGTAATTTACAGTTGAATGCTAAAAAGAGTGATTTTCTTCGTCTTTTTAGGGAAATTATAACTTAACTTCAACATTCTGTATTATATTTTAATGGAATTTTGTGTCGACCATAATCAAGTATTTTATTTTATATATTTATACATTTTTTTATTGACAATTTAATTGCTCATAACTTTGGTATTTATCTATAGATTATCTTCATCAATACTATTTATCAATGATATCCAGTATGTAATTAAGAATTGTAACTTTCTGATGTTTGCTAACGATTTAAAATTGTTTAGAAGGGTAGAAACAACTCAGGACTGCAAACTTATTCAAGAAGACATCATCATCTTTATAGTTTATAGTTCGTAGGTATTTTGTTACTCATACAAGTATAATTTAATTTTTTAGTTTATTTGAATAATCTTGTAGTATCTAAGCCAGCATAAGCGCCCATTTTTGTATTTTTGTTATTGATATGTTTCATTTATGTATTATTGTAATAGTTGAAACGTAAATAAATAAAATAAATAAATAAATAAAAAACAACATAAATGATTGGTGTGTACGTAACCAACTTTTATTAAATATAAATAAATGTTACGTGATATCATTCTCCCGAAAGTAAACGAAATTTGCTTATACCTACTCTATTGATAGTTCCTCCATTACGCGTGTATCTGAAGTCAAGGATTTGGGAGTTTTGTTTGATGAAGGCTTATCTTTTAAAACACATATAGCAAAAATCCGTAATATAGCTTCGAAAATGTGGGGATTTGTCTGGCATGCTGGGAAACAATATAATGTAAAGTGTTTGAAAACTTTGTATTGTTCCTTAGTTCGTTGTCATCTAGAGTATGCTTTAGTAATATGGTCACCCTATACTATCGCAGACTGCAAATCGCTGGAAATTATCCAAAATAATTTTTTTAGAATAATGGAGCACAAACTAGGCAGGACACATAGTCCAGGGAATTACACTGACATAAAGGACCTGTTACAGATGCATACTCTGGAATCCCGCAGACGGATCAACGATCTGAGTACTCTGCATAGCCTCATAAACGGCTCCATTGGTTGTCCAGATATTTTAAAATATCTGGATTTTTACTTTTCCGCCAACAGCCGTGTATTACGATCAAGACCGCTATTTCGCGAACGAAAAATCTCTTCGAACTTTGGTCGCAACAACTCCACTGATCGTATAATGAGACTCGCTAATTTATATAACAACTGTGAATGGTTTGATATATTTAACAGTCCTCTAAGGAGTTTTAGATTTGGTATCATGCAAAATATTTTAGGATAATAAATCAATTTCATTATTAGTTTTCCTTATGTTATTATTGTTTTTAGATTTTGTTATTTCTATATAGAATAATTGCTGTAAATATTACCACCATTTATTAAATTTTAGTTATTAATGTTAATACGTTTTATCAATTTTTAAATATTATTATTATTATTTTGTACATATTCTTTGTAAAAGGGGTTTCCCGTGAGAGAATAAATAAAAATAAAAAATAAATACCTTGTTGTCTTCTTAAAAAGCGAACTATATGTAAACAAGAAGAAACGACATAATTTGAGGTTTTTTAATAAAATAAAGTCGAATTAAATGAGAAACATCGGTTTTTGGGCCAAAATAAAAATCTAAAAATGTTTGCATGGCGATAGAGTGAATTTTAGATTTTTATTTTGTTCCAAAAAATCGACGTTTCTCATTTAATTCGGCCTACAATAGAAGAATCGCTCCAAACTAGGGAATTGCATTGTTGTTAGGTCCAGTTTTTCCTCTCTTTTGTCCAAGTATACCTCGCGTAGGCAAAATAGAGCAAAAAACTGGACCCAAACAACAATAAGATTTCATAATTTAGAGGGATGAATCTATATTCATGTATTTTTATGTAGTAATATTTGTGAGCCAATATTATTTAAATTATCTTTAATTAATTTCTCACTTAACCCGTGGTGAAACATTTTTGAATATAATACTGGATATTTAATTAAAACACTTGGTTTGTTTCACTAATTTATATTTTCTCGGAGAAAATATAAATTAGTGAAACAAACCAAGTGTTTTAATTAAATATCCAGTATTATTTAAATTTTTATTAATTGAAACTTTTAAAAAAGAATATTAGTGAAATTTAACCAAGTGTTTTTATTTTTAAATCATAGTTAAATATGTTGCACTACGTGAAAGATGAGAAACTTCTTCAAGATTGAAACTTCTAAACGAGTGTTTCCACTCCCAGGCTAAGCATGAAGTAAAATTTCGAGTTTAGAAAAGCCTGAAAATTTGGATTTGCGGGGGCGCGCGAGCGAAGCGAGTCGCGCCCCGGCAAATCCAAATTTTCAGGCTTTTCTAAACTCGAAATTTTACTTCATGCGCCACGCGTATAAAACACTGGTTTAATTCAAAGTTCCAAATATATTGTTACGGATGTTTACGTTTATTTTGCAAGAAGCTGGAGTTTTATTGTATGTTTAGTCAAAATATATGCGTAATTTGAGAACCTATGTCATGTCAATTATTTTCACGTGAAACATCAAAAATATACGATTTAATGGTATCCTGGGGGGCAGGGGGAAGAGTTCAAGTGCCCAGTCCTGTCTCTTTTGACAACGCCCATAGTTATAAGTAAGGCTTGGATTATATGTAAAATGGATATTTGTTATTAAGAGGTATATCGTAAAACCTCTAGAGTGTTATGATTTTTACCTTTTTTAGATGTAAGTTGGCTAAGCGATTTAAAAATTGACATATAAAACATCAGACATAATAATTATAATACATAATTTCAAAGTTGCTAACCTACAATATTTTCCATGGCACTCTACAGATTTTTTTTATTGAGCATATGATTTTAACAAAATTGTAAGTTTTCTATGCCTCTAGAGTGCCATCCTGGGGGGCAGGAGGAAGAGTTCAAGTGCCTAGTCCTGTCCCTTTTGACAACGCCTATGGTTATAAGTAAGGTTTGGATTATATGTAAAATGGATATTTGTTATTAAGAGTTATATCGTATGTTCAATAATAAAACTTCTAGAGTGCCATGATTTTTACCTTTTTTAGATGTAAGTTGGCTAAGCGCTTTAGAAATTGACATATAGAACGTCAGACATAATAATTATATTACATAATTTCAAAGTTGCTAACCTACAATATTTTCCATGGCACTGTAGATTTTTTTTTTACTGAACTTACGATATCATCAAAATTGTATGTTTTCTATGCATATCTAATGGTTTTTAGTTAAAATAAGCTAAACATTAAATATTCATAAAAACTTACAATTTTGTTAATATACCTCTTAATAACAAATATGGATTTTGTATATAATCCAAGCCTTAGTTATTAAAATAAATAAAACACTGTTTATCACTTTGTATAACAATTGGTTTATTTGGTGACTATAGTTTCGATACTACACGTATCATTATCAAACCGTTAGTAACAAAAAACTACAAAGGAACATTATTTATATTTGCAAATTTTCTAATAACAGCAAAGAGGGGGGTTTATTTAGTTATTAGCTTCAAATTTTATACTTTTTAAAGAAGAAAAAGCCCGAAAATCGTGTAATGTGTCCTTACTTATTTCAAAGAAAAAACTCGTTGATTTTTACAAATTGGAATATTTCTTCACCACAAATGTTTCACAAATTTATTGCTTCTTCGGGTGAAGAGAGTTACCTCTTTAACTCTCTTCACCTGAAGAAGCAATACAATTGCGAAACAATTGTAGTCAATCAACATTTCAATTTTAAAAAATCAACGAGGGTTTTCTTTAAAATAAGTAAAATAATATGGATTTTTAACACTTGACTGCTTTAACAATCAACGCATATCACACTTCGTTGATTATTGAGGCATTTAAGTGTTAAAAATCCATATTATTTTACTTATTTTAAAGAAAAAACTCGTTGATTTTCAAAAATTGGAAGGTTTATTCACTACAATTGTTTAGCAAATTTATTCAAAAGTTGTTGTTTGGTTATAAAAAGAAATATTTTGATATTGTTACTAAGCACATAGTTCAAACGTTTGTGGAGTTGTTTATTTTATTTTACAATGGTAAGGAAGTGAGTAATTGTCATTAATTGCTAATTGCGTGGAACATATGTAATGTTGGACGTGTGTAATTACAACCGTTTTAGAGTGCGGAAAGCGCGCGAGCGCGCTTACGAAAATCTCCCCCGGTTTTCATATAATTTTTTTATTATTTTTTATTCCGTTACGTGATCACTTTTAAAAGGGGGGAATTTTCGGGACGTGCCACGAGGCTTATACGGGCGGTAATTGAGTGAGGACCCTTTTCACTCGGAGCCCAATTCCTTCAACCACCACCAGGCGAAAGAAAAGGGAATAAGAAAATAACAAAAAAAAGAGAAATACAGTAAGGGGTTTCACACGGCGTTATCTCGCTTAATTATTTCAACTTGATTGGGTTTTCGCACACACTGCTTGCTTATCGGATGTTGAGCACAATGAACTAACCGGTGATGACGGTCATGAGGAGCAGCACCAGAACGCGCTTCCTGCCGCTCTCGTACGGGGAACAAAACATCCGGGACGGTTCTATCATCCTGTCTTGTTCCTGTTTATCACACTTGAAACACACAACTTTGTTTTAGTGGAAGCGATTATCCAGAAACACTTTTTGCGGGGAACATAATTTTTGCACACTGCACTTGATTTATTTTATTGGTGTAGCGCGGTTTTTGGATTTTTTTTTGTCTGGAGTTGGGATTGGATTCGACGGCGGCGGCGACGACGACGGCGACGTCGAACGTCTTGTTGTTTGGAAGTGCGCGCGGAAACTGACGTAGTTCTGTCCCTTTCCGCGCGAGGCTGCGCCGCGTCGCCACCGCCGACGCACTCCGACGCCACTCCCACACGCCGCCAAACTTCAATCCCTTCGAAATGCCCCTCGGCACCTGTACATACTTTTCAATAAACACTATGCACACAACATAATTAAATTTATCAACATTAAAAAGACAATTTTAAACAACGTTATAAACGCGTGTATACACTGAAAATAAAAGTATAAATTAAATTGCCAATTCTTGGTTGCAGAATACTTCAAACATTATTAAATTGACTGTAATTTACCTATCATCTTTTTAACTTGTATTAAAATTGACATTCTCCGTCAATAAAAGGGCAATAAACTTATGACGTCAATTTTCAATTGTTTCAATGATGATAGAAACGAGTGTCTTCCACTCCCAGACTAAGCATGAAGTAAAATTTCGAGTTTAGAAAAGCCTGAAAATTTGGCTCGGGCGCGTAGCGAAGCGGAGCGACCGAGCCAAATTAGGCTTTTCTAAACTCGAAATTTTACTTCATGCGCCACGCGTACACAACAATGATTTAATATGAAATAGTCTTTAACGAATTTATAAGTAAAATAAGTTTATTATGTCAAATAACAATTGTTTAGGTGATGGGGAGAATGCTACGATGGATACATCACTATTTTTTATTTTCAGTGTATGTAGTTTGATAGTATTTTATCATTAAATAACTATTGTAACATTTTGAAGGTAATTGGTTAAAGATGATTTCACATTAAATCATTGTTGTATACGCGTGGCGCATGAAGTAAAATTTCGAGTTTAGAAAAGCCAAATTAGGGGCTCGGTCGCTCCGCTTCGCTACGCGCCCGAGCCAAATTTTCAGGCTTTTCTAAACTCGAAATTTTACTTCATGCTTAGTCTGGGAGTGGAAGACACTCGTTTGTTTAATCATTAAGATAATTGAAAATTGACGTGATACGTTTATTGTCGTTTTATTGACGGAGATTGTCAATTTTTATAAATGTTAAAAAGATAATAGGTAAATTACAAACAATTTAATTATTAAATACTATCAAAATGCCATAACAGTGAAATTACCTTTAAAATGTTACAATAGTAATTTAATGATAAAATACTATCAAAATGCGTGTACAGACTGAAAATCAAGAAATAGTGATGTATCCATCATAGCACTTTCCCCACCATCTACATACATTAGATCCTTTGTATCGGTTGGGAAATAAACGAATTATTTTTATTATTATTACTATTATCATCAAAACAATTGTTATTTGGCATAATAAACTTATTTTACTTATAAATTGGTTAAAGACCATTTCACAATTAAATCATTGTTGTATACGCGTGGCGCATGAAGTAAAATTTCGAGTTTAGAACAGCCTAATTTGGCTCGGTCGCTCCGCTTCGCTACGCGCCCGAGCCAAATTTTTAGACTTTTCTAAACTCGAAATTTTACTTCATGCTTAGTCTGGGAGTGGAAGACACTCGTTTCTTTCATCATTGAAACAATTGAAAATTTACGTAATAAGTTTATTGACGTTTTATTGACGGAGATTGTCAATTTTTATACATGTTATACATGTTAAAAAGGATAAAAGAGTGGCGACGCGAATACCATCGGCTCCGTTCCATTATTACAAATTGTGAGTGTTTAAAGTGAATTAAATACAACATTTTAGTAAATACTGAGTGAGCATTCCTTAACTAGTGAAGTAGTGAATAACCCAAGGTACTGAAGGTCGATAAGCAGTGTTTTAATAACAATAAATAATCGGAAATATAGGTTAAAACATCAATAAAAGAAACAAATCGTATTTATCAACGTCCTAGGGGTCGACCCGCGTTGATAAAGCGTGAATCGCGAACGCGAAGAAAATCACCTCGATCACCGGAGCAACCGACGCGGTGCGGTCGAATCGAGACACCGGCCGGCGGAGTACAGCCAAAAGAATACGGACAGCGCATCACATACTGCTCGCTTATTTAAAAGTTTACGCAAATTGAAATTAATATTATTTTAATTAAACGGAAATATAAAAATGAGTGATATGTCGAGAGTGGAACAAATGTTTGCACAAATAAATAGTAATATGATAAATATGAATGAAAAATTCGAAGCATTTGTCATAGAAATACAGGGCATTAAAGGGGAAAATGAAAAATTAAAAGAAATAGTCATAAAGCAAGAAGAGAGAATTAAAGAGTTAGAAAGAGAGAGTAGAAAAAATAATATTATAGTAAAGGGAATTAAGGATGTGGAAAATGAAAGCAATATAGAAACTAAACAGAAAATAAAAATGTTAATGAATAAATTTGAAACTAAAGAAAATACTGAAATTGAGACTGTTGAAGTTAGAAGAATTGGAAGATATACAGATGGGAGAGAGAGACCTATGTTTGTGAAACTTATAAATGAGAGTATAAAAAAAGACATTGTTTTTAACTCAAAACAATTAAAAGGTACAGATATTTGGATAGATGAAGATTACCCGAAGGCCATTCAAGCGGAGAGGAAATCTTTAATACCAAAACTAAAAGAAGCCAGGAATATGGGGTATAAAGCATACATAAATTATGACAAGTTGATAATAAAGGAAAATGAAGAGAAAAAAGAGATGAAGACACAGCTTGATAACGGAAGAGAAAGAAACAATAGTATAAAAAGATCAATAATGGACCGCTCGCCACAAGGAGAGAATGGAGATGAACATTTACGAAAACTTAACAAACAAAAGGGAACAAAAAACTTAAAGTAAACGCACTTAAATACTCTGAAGATAAAATAAAAAGAAAAAAAGACAATAAAAATATAAATACTGTAATGAATACATCTAAATCGACATATGCAAATGAAATTAAGGACAAAGAGAAGGAAAATATTCATACAAAAGTACAAACAAATAAAGCACAATTTATATATTATGGGACTTGGAATGTTAGGAGCATAAAAGGAAAGGAAAATTACCTAATTCAGGAATTTGAAAGGGCCAGACTAGAACTATTGGTAATAACAGAAACTAAAAAAAGAAATAAAGGCATAGAAGAAATAGGTAACGGACACATACTCATATGGAGTGGAGTTGATGAAAATGTTAGAGCCAAAGCAGGCGTTGCTTGTTTAATAAACAAGCAAAAAAATGGATATCTTAATAAATGGAAAGGCCTCACTGACCGAATTTTATTGCTTGAATTCAAATATAGAAACGAATATGAAACAATAATTGCTGTGTATGGCCCCAATGAGGATGATAAAGTGGATAATAAAAATAAATTTTGGCTGGAACTTGAAGCAACAATAACAAGGGCGAGAGGAAATGTATTTATAATAGGTGATCTGAATTCAAGAGTAGGGAAAGCAGATAGTATGTATAAAGTTCTAGGTCAATATGGTGAAACCGTAAGAAATACAAATGGCACAAGGTTATTGGACTTCTGTACAACTTATGATATGCTCATAGCAAATACGTACTACAAACATAAAGATATTCATACGTTTACGAGGGTAAATAATGAAGGAAATGAAAAGTCGATTATAGACTATTTTATAATAGAAAGGAAGTGTAGGAAATTAATTTGTGATGTAGTGGTGAAAAGGGGATATAAAATCAATAGTGACCACTATTTAATAGTGATGAAACTAAGGAAAAAAGAACAAGAAATTAAATATAGAGAGGAAAAAGGAGTACAGATTGAAACCATTAGATCATACAAGCTTAAAGAAGTAGAAACAGCAAATAAATACAATAAAATTTTAGAAAATAAAATAAGACAGAAGTGGAATACAGATGTAAACATCGATACAAAATGGAACAATCTCAAAAACATAATATTACAAAGTGCGAAAGAAGTGTGTGGTATATTTAATAGACGAACAAACAAAAACCTAACTGCTTGGTGGACAAATGAAATAAAAGAACAAGTGCAAATGAAGAGAAAAACATGGAATAAATACTTACAGTGTAGAAATAACGAAAATTATGTGGAATATAAAAAACAGAGGAGAATAGTTAAAGATCTTGTACGTAAAGAGAAGGAAGCAAAATGGAATGAGATTGGAAATAAATTAGAGAGAGAAAGTGGTAGTAATCAAAAACTATTTTTTAAAGCGCTAAAATCTATTAACAGTGATAAGAAAAATCAGCTTGTAACAATTAAGACGGAACATGGAGAAATTATAAGAGACTCAGTAAAGATAATGATGAGATGGAAAAATCACTTCCAAGAGCTTCTCAGCAACGACATAACATACAACAATAATGATAATGAAAACGAACAAATATTAATAAACAGCGACATTGATATTACTGAAGAAGAACTTCAATCAGCAATAAGAGATCTAAAAAATGGTAAATCACCTGGCCCAGATAAAATTACATCAGAAATGATAAAAAGTATGGGAGAGATGGGACAACATAAAATATTGGAATTATTCAGAGATGTATGGAAGAAAGAAAAAATTCCCAGAGAATGGACTACATGTCTAATTCTCCCAGTGCATAAAAAAGGAGATACTACTGACTGTAATAATTACAGGGGAATATCGCTAATTAGTACGGTAGTGAAAATATTTGAGAAGATTATAGAGAAGAAGCTAAGAATAGAAATAGAACCAAAACTCTCAGAGGCACAAAGTGGATTTCGGCAAGCAAGAAGTACACAAGATCACATATTCGCATTGAAGGACATAATAAGCAAAATTCTAGCTGCAGACAGAACAATATATTTAGCATTTTTAGATATGGAGAAGGCCTTCGACAAAGTACCCCGGAAAGAAATATGGAAGTATCTCAGAGAAAACCAAATTAATGGAAAACTGTTAAAAATTATAATGTGCCTTTATAAAAAAACAGAAAGCAGAGTAATATGGAAGAATAACATATCGGAGCCCTTCGAAACAATGGAAGGAGTAAGACAGGGGGGCAGTCTGAGCCCACTACTATTTGTTGTCTTCATGGATTCCATTATTAAGAAAGCAGAATCATCAACAAAACCATTTCAACTAGGATATAGAAATTTAAGTATTGTGAAAATTACAACTTGTGCATTTGCAGATGATGTAGTTATATTGGCTAACAGTGAAAAGGACTTACAAGACAATTTAAACACCTGGAACGAGTTACTAACAGAAAAAGGAATGAAACTAAATAAGTCAAAAACGAAAGTAATGGTAGTATCAAACGACAGCAGGACAATGGATGTGAGAATGGGTGGTATACCAATTGAGCAAGTAGTGGGATTCACATATCTGGGGGTATTTATAGATAATACGGGCAGTACGACAGCTGAAATATCAAGAAGGTTAGACAGCGCAAATAAGTTATATTACCAACTTAATAAAGGATTGTTAAATAGAAGGGAGGTATCGTCGCAAACCAAAATCAAAGTGTATAAAGCCTTATATCGGCCTATTTTTACATATGGGTGTGAGTCTTGGATACTGAATGATCAAGAGAAGAGCAGATTAACAGCAGCGGAAATGCGCTACTTACGAAAAGTGAAGGGAGTAACTAGAATGGACAAAATCAGAAATGAGTATATAAGAAAAGATCTAAAGATAGAATCTATTGAAACGTTCATCAATCGAAGGCAACTGGCATGGTGGGGACATATCCACAGAATGAAGCCGACTACACAAACAAGAGAAATTTGGGAGTCGAGGGTTGAAAGGAAGAAGAAAAGAGGAAGGCCAAGAAAGACATGGAGCAGTGGTATAGAGAGAATACTAGAAAAAAATGGAACATCCTGGAAAGAAGCAAAGACAATCACACAGGATAGGAAACGATGGAAAGAATACATCCAGAATTGCTGCTAAATTAATTTTATATTATTTTTTTCTTTGTTCTTGAAGTATTATATTTTTGTTGAATGCTGTTGTTAAACCTTACACCCCATGAGGGTATTTTGGGATTCGAATATATATATATATATATATATAAAAAGGATTTAAAAGATAATAGGTAAATTAGAGTCAATTTAATGATGAAATACCATTAAAATGACCTAATAGTGAAGTTACCTTGAAAATGTTACAATAGTCACTTAATGATAACATACTATCAAAATGTTATAATAATAAAATTCTCTCTTTCTGTTTTTTTAATCTGAAGATCAACACAACAAACTTGCAAAAACAAGACACTTTTCATAATTATTAACCTCGGCAGAAAGGCTAATAGCCAATTATCAAAATATTTATATAAGGGGTGTCCCAAAAGTAACTGACATTTAAAATTGGCGCCATTTTTTTCGCGGTAAAACTAGCATAGAGATATTTATATACTGTCATTTGTAAATATTGAAGTTAAATTACGAAAAAGTACACTATCGAACAACGGGTAGAAATTGTAAAAATTCACTTCAAACGTGGTGAGAATTTTGGTGAAGCCGTTGAAAGACGCCGTACTTTGTTCGGTCATCATAATGTTGTTACTCGTAGCACCGTGGTGAATTTAATTAAATAATTTAAGTCAACCGGTTCAGTTGAAAACAGTAAAATCAGTGGCAGTCCTCGTATGGCTCGTTCAAATGAAATCATAACCAATGTTAGTGAAAGTATCGAGGAAAATCCTTCAACATCAATTTGTCGTCGCAGCCAACAATTAGGCATTTCCAGAAGCTCTCTTCAATGAATTTTGATGAAAGATTTGAAATTGTTTGCTTATAAAGTTCAATTAAAACAGGAATTGAAACCACAAGATCATGCAAGTCGTCAGGCGTTCGCAAATCGGGTTGGAGAAACAAAAAGCTGATGGTGAGTTTTCGAATAAAATCATGTTTAGTGAGGAGGCGAATTTTTAATCTTAATAAACATCGAAATCAAAATCAAAATCCGGTTACTGTCAATAGAATTCGATATCGTTTTAAACTGTTTATTGCCTGAAATTAATGGTATGGATGTTAAAGAAATATGGTTTCAACAAGACGGTGTAACATGTTCTAGGTTCTAGTTATTAAGTTTATATTTCTATATTGACGATTGTAAAACTGTAGTTAACACATAATAAATAAATAAATAAATTAATAAATGTCATGTTGCTAATGAAACCGCGCAGTTATTGCAAGAAATATTTAGTGATTGTGTTATCTCTAAGCGAACTAATGTAAATTGGCCACCAAGGTCATGCGACTTGACACTAGACTTATTTCTGTCGATTTATCTTAAGGATAGAGAATTTATTTATTTATTTATTGAATAAACGTATGATCTTTTACAATTTTGTAAAAATTATATTACTTCTGGACAAATATATTAATATAAAGAAGCTAACAATAATAATATAATATAATAATATCGTATGCATGCTAAATTAACTGGAAAAATACAACAAAAAATGAATTTATGAATTTATCGAAGACGCCGCCAAAAAGCAACGTTTCCGAAATACATTACGTGATAAATTAAATAAATCAATGTAATTTGGCAATGAATTGTATGTGCGCATTGCTATACAGCAGTGGTCTCCAAACTACGGCCCGCGGGCAAAATCCGGCCCGCGACTTGCATGAATCCGGCCCGCCATTGTTTGTATTTTTTTTGTAAATGTCATATTTTGAAATATTGTAACAATTGTTCCTTAAATTTTTCATAATTTTATAAAATTAATTGGATCTTGGCCGACTTTATTATGTAGAATTGTATTTGTGGCCCGCGAAGAAGATAGTTTGGAGACCCAGGCTATACAGCAATAAACCATAAATTACTGAGGACTTTAAAGATAAAATTCGACACAACATTGTGAATATTTCCCAGCAATTATTTGAAAATGTTATGAATAATTTAATCAAAAGAGTGAATATGTGCTCTAACAGCAGAGGTGGTCATTGGTCAGATGTTTTGTGTCACACATAACCTCCACGTCACTACTTTCTAAATCAATAAAAAATATTATTAGTTATCAAATATAAAATATATTTTAATAAAAATTTAAAATATATTATTAATAAATAAGAATGCACAGCATGGGGACCTTGAAAACGGTAAAAGATACAGAGTGGCTTAAATTATCAAAAAGTTGCACTATTTAGAGTATGTGTATCGTTTTCGAAATTTTCCAAAAAAATGTATTTTTTCAAATTTTTTTTTTTTTTTGATTTGTGTATTTATTTTAAAAGATATTAAAAAACTAATGGCACTTTATCGTTGTCACTTTTTAAGCTCTATAAAATGGCCTCTTTATATGTTTTATCAGCGAGAAATCATTGTCAACTTCATTTTCTTTATATGGCCACAAAACTAGAAACAATTAAATTTATCAACATTAAAATCACAATTTTAAACAACATTATCAACGCGTGTATACACTGAAAATAAAAGTATAAATAAATCTTCTGAATCCTTTTTAACATGTATAAAAATTGACAATCTCCGTCAATAAAACGATAATAAACTTATTAAGTCAATTTTCAATTGTTTCAGTGATGAAACAAACGAGTGTCGTCCACTCCCAGACTAAGCATGAAGTAAAATTTCGAGTTTAGAAAAGCCTAAAAATTTGGCTCGGGCGCGTAGCGAAGCGGAGCGACCGAGCCAAATTAGGCTTTTCTAAACTCGAAATTTTACTTCATGCGCCACGCGTATACAAGAATGATTTAATGTGAAATGGTCTTTAACGAATTTATAAGTGAAATAAGTTTATTATGTCAATTCTTAATTGTTTAGGTAATGGGAAAAGTGCTATCACGCACACATCACTATTTTTTTATTTTCAAACTTTAAAAGTGTAATTCTTTTCGGAATCTACAACAAGTTAGTCTTACAAAGACTATATCAAACACTCATTGAAACAACTACTTCTCGAGCTAATACCCCGACGGACAATAAATTATACAACAAGTGTTAACTGCTATATACAGTAACCTACTGCAAATGTAACAATTTGGGTCAAATTCAATGTCCGTCGGGGTATTAGCTCGGGAAGTAGTTGTTTCAATGAGTGTTTGATATAGTCTTTGTAAGACTAACTTGTTGTAGATTGCGAAAAGAATCTCGGCACTCTTAATGTTTAAAATTAAAATATAGTGCATGATAGCACTTTTCTCATTACCTAAACAATTGATAATTGACAAAATAAACTTATTTCACTTATAAATTGGTTAAAAATTATTTCACATTAAATCGTTGTTGTATACGCGTGGCGCATGAAGTAAAATTTCGAGTTTAGAAAAGCCTAATTTGGCTCGGTCGCTCCGCTTCGCTACGCGCCCGAGCCAAATTTTCAGGCTTTTCTAAACTCGAAATTTTACTTCATGCTTAGTCTGGGAGTGGAAGACACTCGTTTGTTTTATCATTGAAACAATTGAAAATTAACGTTATACGTTTATTGTCATTTTATTGACGGAGACTGTCAATTTTTATACATGTTAAAAAGATAATAGGTAAATTACAATCAATTTAATAATAAAATACTGTCAAAATGCCATAATAGTGAAATTACCTTCAAAATGTTACAATAGCCATTTAATGATAAAATACTATCAAAATGCATACACTGAAAATAAAAAATAGTGATGTATCCATCGTAGCATTCTCCCCATCACCTAAACAATTGTTATTTGACATAATAAACTTATTTTACTTATAAATTCGTTAAAGACTATTTTACATTAAATCATTGTTGTATACGCGTGGCGGATGAAGTAAAATTTCGAGTTTAGAAAAGCCTAATTTGGCTCGGTCGCTCCGCTTCGCTACGCGCCCGAGCCAAATTTTCAGGCTTTTCTAAACTCGAAATTTTACTTCATGCTTAGTCTGGAAGTGGAAGACACTCGTTTGATTTATCATTAAAACAATTGAAAATTGACGTAATACGTTTATTGTCGTTTTATTGACGGAGATTGTCAATTTTTATACATGTTAAAAAGATAATAGGTAAATTACAATAAATTCAATAATAAAATACTGTCAAAATGCCATAATAGTGAAATTACCTTCATCATTAAATTGACTGTAATTTACCTATTATCTTTTAAATCCTTTTTAACACGTAAAATAAAAAATAGTGATGTATCCATCGTAGCATTCTCCCAATCACCTAAACAATTGTTAATTGACATAATAAACTTATTTTACTTATAAATTGGTTAAAGACCATTTTACAATTAAATCATTGTTGTACACGCGTGGCGCATGAAGTAAAATTTCGAGTTTAGAAAAGCCTAATTTGGCTCGGTCGCTCCGCTTCGCTACGCGCCCGAGCCAAATTTTTAAGCTTTTCTAAACTCGAAATTTTACTTCATGCTTAGTCTGGGAGTGGAAGACACTCGTTTGTTTCATTAATAAAACAATTGAAAATGGACATAATAAGTTTATTGTCATTTTATTGACGGAGAATGTCAATTTTGATACAAGTTAAAAAGGATTCAAAAGACAATAGGTAAATTACAGTCAATTCAATGATAAAATATTATCAAATTCTACAATAGTTAACAACTTGGAAAGAAGCATATTTCCATTAGTGAAGGAAGACTCTCACCATCCGACCCTAGCATTTAACATCACAAATAGCTCTGAAGCAGAACCGATCAAATTCTCTAGCACATGAAAACTCTACAATTTTTAGAAAGCAAACTTTTTAGGTCTCTATAGAGATATTACACTGATCGACTGGAAAGGCTTATACGATATTGTAGATGTCAACAATGCATGTGCCTTTTCTACGATCGTATATACTCTATATTTAATAAGCATGTTCCTCTAACTACAAACAAGACAAATAATTAAACAAATAACCCTTGTATTAGTGCCGAAATATAAGAACAATTAAAACAAAAAGACAAGTAGCGTAAACTCCATTTTAAATATCATTTGCCACAGCATAACACTTAAGAAAGTCATGTAAATATAATATTACTAAATATGTTAAACTTACCCAGGAGAGAATTGGACAGGAACCGAACCTATTTTTTTTTTTTTTTTTTGGCATAGGTTTTTGCCATTCAGCCACTAACGTTGATTTATATTAACTATATTAACATATATTTCGACTAATTTGGACGTCACAACACATTCACACACATCCATGGAACCAGAGACGAGTATTTTTTGTTAGAAAAATTACTCGCCTCCGCTGGGAATCGAACCCAGATCACCTCCGTGACCGATTTGGCGAAACCGGCGACTCAACCGCTCGTCAACCTATTATTTAACAACATAAACAATAAAAACAATTCAACTCGTATTCCTGGAGAAATCTTATATATGAATATAAATAATGAATATACTTACATTACCATGCCTGTACATTTTTCAATGTTTATTGTTTATTAGGAAAAATATGTACAATTACACCGCTGCGGCTAATATTCACGGATATGATACCCGATACAAAGAAAATCTCATGTATACTTTTCGTAGACTAAATAAATCGAGAGACGGTGTTAACTACTGGTCGCTCAAATTCTACAACAAACTCCCTGCTGCAATCCGATGCTTACCCATTGTCGCATTCAAAAGAAATATAAAACTCTGTATTGTGGAGGCTTCTACTTCGTTATACATGTTAATTACACAATGAAACACTTTTAACTTTGTTTGTATAACACGTTTTATTTAATGTGACTGCAGTTTCGACAAATTTAGCTTGTCATTATCAAACATGGACTCCATGTTTGATAATGACAAGCTAAATTTGTCGAAACTGCAGTCACATTAAATAAAACGTGTTATACAAACAAAGTTAAAAGTGTTTCATTGTGTAAATATAAAACTATTACTTTATAAAAAAGCCTATTACTCCTGAGAACAATTCTTGGATGACAACTTTTGATTACCTTAATATATTATTATAACAATTTATCTATGTATATATATTTTACTTTCTATTTAATTTGACCTGTGTAAACATACTTGTAATGTAATAACACCAATAAATTATTATTATATTATTATTATTATATAAACATTACTGAACCAGAGGAGATTGTAGAGTGTTTTAGGGATTTTTTTCAGCAAAACGTACTCATCCACTTCCTCCAAAGTAGTTGCTGACAGAAAGTACAGCTTACTTGGCGATTACTCCATCAGTTGTAGTGAAGTTGAACAACATTTACTCTGCCTAAAATCCAAACGCAACGCTGGCGCTGACCTAATTCCCGAAATGATTATAAGAGACTGTTCAGAGGTGCTATGCGAACCGCTTTCATTCATTTGTAATGTTATTTTATTGATAGGTGACTATTTGGAAAGAGAAATTTTACTTCATGCGCCACGCGTGAAACATATCAAATTAAAAAACATTTTATATATTTTATTGTATGATTCAATATCCCGAGGTGTATTTGCACGGGAAGTAGTTGTTTCAATGGATATTTATCGTCTAGAGTTGTCTTATTAATTGAGACATTGTTTGCATTTTTACGAATAGTTTTTTCGAAATTTTATATATTATAATTATTGTTGTTGTTATTTCTTATATGTTCATTTTATTTCTTATATTTTTATTTTAGTTTCACTTAGGTATCAGCGTATTAATCTTAGTTCTAGTTGTAAGTCTTTATATATAATATATGTATTGTAACCACCCTGTAATAGCACATCTAGTATGTTGGGTTTTAAGTAAATAGATAAATAAATGATAATTAACATAATAAACTTATCTTACTTTTAAATTGGTTTAAGACCATTTCACATTAAATCATCGTTGTATAGGCGTGGCGCATGAAGTAAAATTTCGAGTTTAGAAAAGCCTAATTTGGCTCGGTCGCTCCGCTTCGCTACGCGCCCGAGCCAAATTTTCAGGCTTTTCTAAACTCGAAATTTTACTTCATGCTTAGACTGGGAGGGGAAGACACTCGTTTGTTTCATCATTAAATCAATTGAAAATTGACGTAATAAGTTTATTGTCATTTTATTAACAGAGAATGTCAATTTTGATACAAGTTAAAAAGGATTCAAAAGATAATAGGCAAATTACAGTCAAATAAATGTTGAATTACTATCAAACTGCCATATTGTGAAACTACCTTCAATTCTCATATATTTCGGTTGAAGACCTTCACCAGCAACTACTGCCATTTCAATCCAATAGCAAGAACGATGAGAACAGCAAATCAACTCTCGGAAAAACGCTGGTTCAATTTATTTAATTCAAGTTTATATCACTTTAAGTATACGTTAAGGAAACATTTGTAATCATTTTGTCTATTTCAATTCTATTTCAATTTTATTATATGTATGTGTCAACAAATACTGTTATAGAACATAATCTTTTTGTTATAGTTTTTATTATATATGTATATATCATCGCTATATTATGTAATTATATTGTTTTTGTTAAAAAAGGGAATTCCCGTCAATAAATAAATAAAATGTTATAATAGTCATTTAACGATAAAATACTATCAAAATGCTTTAATAGTGAAATTCTCTTTTCGTGTTTTTCCAATCTTCACATCAACACCTAAACTGCGAAAACAAAACAAACTTATCATAATCATCAACCTTGGCAGAAAGACTATTGGCCGATAGCCAATTATTTATATATTTATTATGTTATAAAAAATCAACCTAAAGCTATGTGGGAAATCATAAATTGTGACGTCAGGAACTACTTCAAATATAACAGCAAACGATTTAAATGATTTCTTTTCGAATGTATTAACCAGTCTAGTAAATTCTGTACCTGAATCTGACGTTGATCCTATTATTTTAATGTGCATGTGGAATATATTTCCAATTTAATGAAGTCTCTACTAGTGTAGTGAGTGGTGCTATCAACAGCTTAAAACCAAGTAAAAGTAGGGACTTTTATGACGTTTTAAAATCAATCCTTGCGGTCATTCTAATACCTCTCGCAAAATTAATAAATAAATGTATCAGAGACAACGTTTTCCCTGCTTGTCGTAAGGTTGAATGGTTATACCTGTCTATAAAAAAGGCGACTCTTCGGATCCGTATAATTATCAACTAATCTCACTCTTACCCTTAATTGGCAAAGTGTTCGAACGATTATAGAGGGATCACTAAATGGTAAAAAATATATTCGTTTACTAAATGAAACCATTATTCTAGCCATTTGGCAATCGCCAGTGAAAGGAGGAATTATTTTTATTTTTTTGTTTCAGTTTACTAAAAATAAAAGAATCTGAATTCAATTATCATCACTTACATTTTTAAAGTCGACAGAACGCTGGTCTTCAAAGCCCCTCCGCGAAGATTTAATGCTCCAAAATCAACCGAGAAGAAATCCTGTTTGTTGAAGATTCACTTTTCACAATAATCCGGCCGCCATCTTCTCTTTACGCCGGGTTTTCAATCTTCACATCAACACAATAAACTGTGAAAACAACACACACTTACAAACCGCACAGAAAAACACACGGAATTCCACAAGGAATAAGCCAATTACAAGATATTCAATCCACGAGCAAAATTTACCAACAAAAATCTAAATTTATTAACAAGTTATTTCTTGAATTATGCCGGCACAGGGAAAAACAAACACTGTTTTTACCTGCTTGATTAAAGCGTGAAAATGCGAGTGCTGGTGGGTAATTGTTCATCAAAATGACCACAAATTTGTAAATAACGCGTTGTTGTTGGTTAATTTTAGTTTTAATAGAGTTTTACTGACGAAAACTTGATGAAAATAGGAGCGGATCTTCAAACACGGAGCCCCGAAATGTCACTGCGGACTAGGCCCAGCGCGCATGCGTCGCTGCCAACTTGAGTTTTTAAGAAAAATAATTAAATAACTAAACACTTGCAAGTCCAATATTTTATTAATTAATTTATTAAAAACAATTCAGAATTTTCGTTGAATGTTTGTACATGAAAAGAGAGGAAATGCAAACATTCTAGAAAAAAAATTAAATTTAAATAAGTGGAAATGAATTGTTAATAAATACATGTCGATTGTTTTCTTCGTGAAATTTCAAACGCTAAAGAATTTAATCGCGAGTGCATTTATTGTTATCTCTCGATAGCAGTGTATTAAGAGCAAATTACCCAACAGGTACAAGAAAAGAGGAAATGCAAACATTCTAGAAGCAAAATTAAATTTAGAAAAGTGGAAATGTATTGTTAATAAATACATGTCGATTGTTTTCTTCGTGAAATTTTAAACGCTAAAGAATTTAATCGCAAGTGTAATTACTGTTTTTTGTCGATAGCAGTGTATTAAGAGCAAATTAACAGGTTCGACTTAATTTTTTAAAGAAAATAAACAACACCAATCCAGCAATTATAAGAGTTCAACCATTCAGGGCCAGTTGCACCAAACGCGTTAAACTGGTTCAACTTTGGACTTGAGTTCAAAGTCATATTAGAACAAAACGAACTGTCATCTTGAACTTCAGTTTAGCTTGAACTTGAGTTCAACGTTTTTAGTGGAACCGGGCCTTAATTATTTTTCTTTAAATTTAGAGTGGCAGCGACGCTTGCGCACTAGTAGTTCACAGTGACATTTGTAGTGTGCCGTGTTTGAAGATTCGTTCCTATTTTCATTAACTTTCGGTTAATAAAACTTAACTAAAGCCAACATTAACTAAAATCAACGCGTTATTTTGATGTATAATTCACCCCTAGCACTAGCATTTTTACGCTTTAATCACGCTAGTAAAAACAGTCTCCGGTTTTGCCTGGCCGACATATTGAAAAAAAAACCCTTGTTAATAAACTCATACATCTGTTAGTAAATTTTGCTCGTGGATTGCATTTCTTGTTGTTGGCTTATTGTTTATGGAATTCCGCGTGTTTTTCTGTGCGGTTTAAAAGTGTGTGTTGTTTTCACAGTTTATTGTGTTGATGTGAAGATTGAAAACCCGGCGTAGAGGGAAGATGGCGGCCGGATTATTGTGAAAGGTGAATCTTTAACAAACAGGATTTCTTCACGATTGATTTTGGAGCAACAAATCTTCACGGAGGGGCTTTGAAAATCAGCGTTTTGTCGACCTTAAAAAAGTAAGTTTTTTGTAATATTCGTTTTCTCTGTATTACATTTTTATTTAGAGTGGTGTTAAAATAAAAATTAACACTACTCGTACACAAACCGATTTTTTAAAAAGGAATTTATTTCTTAACACCCGTGTTTCCGGTTTGGTCTCTATTCATAACTAACTATACAATAATAAAATATAATATAATAATATAAAATAGCGAAATAAGCATAAGATAACAATAAAGCAAAATAAGCGGAATTACATATAAATAGATACTAAGTCCTATTGTTTATAATGAAAGGAGTCTGTTGTGTTGGCGTCAGGTAAGTTAAATAAAATGCATTGCATATGCACTGAATTTGTATAAATAGCAGAAAGACGCAGGGATTTTAAAAGTATACATATCTCGATGCTGTTACATTAATTTTTGAACAAACTATTAATTTATGGATATTTAAGACACTTGGCTTATTTTACTAGTTTGTATTTTCTCCGACTAGTTTCATCCATTGGTCATTCCTCCTTGAAGATGAAGTGAAACAAACCAAATGTTTTAAATAACCAGAAATTAATCGTTTGTCTTGTCCCTGGGTCTCCAAACTTACTTCTTCGCGGGCCATAAATACAATTCTACATAATAAAGTCGGCCAAGATCCGATGAATTTTATAAAATTATGAAAAATTTAAAGAACAATTGTTACAATATTTCAAAATATGACATTTACAAAAAAAATTACAAACAATCGCGGGCCGGATTCATGCAAGTCGCGGGCCGGATTTGGCCCGCGGGCCGTAGTTTGGAGACCACTGGGTTAAACAAACAACATGATCAACCGTTGATGACTTTTACTTTCAATCAGACGATTTTTTCCCTTATCCCGCCGGATTTTTTTTTAATATCCCCCTTAATTTATTTTCGGCATTTCATCTCGGAATAAAATTTGGGCGCCTCTGAAATTTTTCTCCTTAGCAGACGTCGCCGCCTCCGCCACCGTCCTTTGAGCCGATTTTTAGCCTTTCTCTTAACGCCAGTTTTAAAATTAATAATTAAATTCTTATCCGCCCCTCACGCCCCTCCTTTATATCTCCGACACCGTCAAAGGGTCACGAATATTTTCCATATTTCATCTCCGTTTGCCCCCCCGAGTTTCAATTGAAAAGTAGCAGACGACGGGACGAAAAGAATCCGCGGAATTCCCGCTGGATTTAATAAAAGGCGAGGAACAATTAGAAACTCCGGAGAAAACGTTGAAGAGGGAAGGTACTGTGATTGTAATAAGGTTCGTTTTTTTTTGTTATAGGGATCGCTGTAAGGGGTGGTTTTGTGGTTGGTGGATGGATAAGGGTTGATTGACAGCGGTTTAAATTGTTCAGGCTAAATTACTTACGGATTTCTAGAATTCTTTCTCGAACGTATAGAGCGCTGTGAGTGAGGATTCGTTAATTCTACGAATATTTACATAATTAAAGCATAAATAAAAATAATGTTTATTGATATGTTGTGTAAGTGGGACAGCCATGGTAATGTTATTTTATGCCTTTTGAATATTTTAGCTGTCTGCCCCTCTTCTTATAAAGCGCTGTGAGTGAGGATTTGTAAATTCTTCAAACATTTCCATAATTAAAGAATAAATAAAAATAATGTTTATTGATTTGTTGCGTAAATGGGACAGCCATGGTAATGTTATTTTATGCTATTTGAAAATTTTAGCTGTCTGTCTCTCTTCTTATAAAGCTCCGTGAGTAAGGATTTGTAAATTCTTTGAACATTTACATAATTGAAGCATAAATATAAATAATGTCTATTGATTAGTTGCGTAAATAGGACAGCCATGGTAATGTTGTTTTTATGCCTTTTGAATATTTTAGCTTTCTGTCTTTGTTCTAATAAAGCCCTGTGAGTGAGGATTTGTAAATTCTTCGAACATTTACATAATTGAAGCATGAATTAAAATAATGTTTATTGATATGTTGCGTAAATAGGACAGCCATGGTAATGTTATTTTAGGCCTTTTGAATATTTTAGCTGATTATCTCTCTTCACGAAATTCTTAGATTTTAACCTCACGTTAGTTTTGGCTGTTACTTCGTGGTATTCCATATCAAAATTAAATACAACTATTACTATGTTTTTTACCACTTAAGATTTCAAATATATATGACTAAATATAGTTTCTATATGACTATTCAAAAATGGACAGCATTGATTGGATTATCTTTTAGTTATAATATGACTAATTATTGGTTCTATAAGACTACAAAAAAAGGACAGCATTGATTGGACCAGTTTTTGGTTATAATGTGACTAATTATTGGTTCTATAAGACTACAAAAAAGGACAGCATTGATTGGACCAGTTTTTGGTTATAATGTGACTAATTATTGGTTCTATAAGACGACAAAAAAAGGACAGCATTGATTGGACCAGTTTTTGGTTATAATGTGACTAATTATTGGTTCTATAAGACTACAAAAAATGGACAGCATTGATTGGACTAGCTTTTGGTTATAATGTGACTAATTATTGGTTCTATAAGACTACAAAAAAATGAACAGCATCGATTGGACTATCTTTTGATTATGATGTGACTAATTACTCATTACTCATCTGCCTGATGAAGCCACTGTGTGGCGAATCAATTGTCGCAGTGTTCGATATTAAAAACTCTGAAAATTCTTAAACGATCGTGTTTTATTTCCTACATATTATTCTGTGATATTTTATGTGGAAGCAATTGAGGTTTCTGAAGTACTGAACTAAATTTGGCATATTTTTTGCCCCACTCTGCTCACAATCTATAATGTGTGCTGTAATGTATGCAGACAATATTCAAATAACAATATATATTTTATTAATTCATATAAACTAGTTATAACATTTTGCGATTATTAGTAATTCATATAAACTGGTTATAATATTTTGCGATTGAGTGGCAGAATGTCTTGCGGACTGGCACTGACCTGGCACAAACTCGGCACCGACTCAGCACCGCACCGAAACGGCACCGATACGGCACCGACTTGGCATTGGTCATTTTGCGATGGACTGGCAGAATGTCTTGCAGACTGGCACCGACCCGTCACCGACCCGGCACCGACTCAGCACCGACCCAGCCCCGAAACGGCACCGACTTGGCATTGGTCAGACACCAGTCCGACACCGGTTCGCAGATCACCCTTTGGTGAGCACTGTACTTAATACGAACATTTTATTCTACTAATTACAATTTATGTTTGTTGCAAAGACAGCGTTTATTCTATATCATTTCTGTTAAATAAGAGCTAGATAATTTGAATTAATTAATTATTCACCATCAGTAGGTATTTATTATACAGAGAGTTTTTTGTAACACCGAACATATTCATAACGAGTTTTTTTTTTAAGTATTCATATGCATACGTTGCACATTTTGCTCGGTTTATTACATGAATCCAATTTGAAGCTTTAAGCGAGTGTTTTCCACTCCCAGGCTGAGCATGAAGTAAAATTTCGAGTTTAGAAAAGCTTGAAAATTTGGTTTGGTCGCGTAGCGCGAAGCGCGGAGCGGCCAAACCAAATTCTCAGGCTTTTCTAAACTCGAAATTTTACTTCATGCGCCACCGGTACAAAACATTGATTCAGTGTAAAGTTTAGCGGCATGTCTTAAACTTCCTAATATGTCAGTGTTTTGTACCGGTGGCGCATGAAGTAAAATTTCGAGTTTAGAAAAGCCTGAATATTTGGTTTGGCCGCTCCGCGCTTCGCGCTACGCGACCAAACCAAATTTTCAGGTTTTTCTAAACTCGAAATTTTACTTCATGCTTAGCCTGGGAGTGGAAAACACTCGCTTAAAGCTTCAAGTTAAATTCTTTTAATAAACCAAGCATCGAAAAATGTGCAACGTATGCATATGGACATTTCAAAGAAAAATTCTCGTTATGAAAATGTTTGGTGTTACATAAAACTCTCTGTATACATTTTATTCTACTAATTACAGTTTATGTGTATTTCAAAGACAGCGTTTATTCTATATCATTTTTGGTAAATAACAGCTAGGTAATTCAAATTATTTAATTATCCACCATCAGTAGGTATTTATCATATCTAAATGTAGGTATCATTGTTGGTTTAATTAAAATCTGATTTAAACTGGATGGTTTTTGCAAAAAATTGCACGCTATTTTAAAATAATAAGTGTACGCTTTTAGTCTACTACAAAAATATTGTATACAACTAATTCTTTACGGTTCACATAGTATAGTTGTTTTTTTGTAAAAGCTAATGAATGGATTCTTTATAAAATACATATTACAAAGGATTTTCGTTTTAATTAGATTTCCAGTTGTTGAAACTCGAATACAGTTTCATTCCGACCATAGAAAATGCGTTCGTTCTACAAACGTTCTCTACATTATGTTGGTTAATGCATGCATTAAACGATCTTGATGAAATTTCATAAAGGTTTCAGCAAACGACACTTTTAAATAATGTTTTCATATAATATTTTTTATTGTGTGATTCCTTCCTTTACTTTATTTTAGTGTACGCTGTATAAGTATTTCAAACACAAAGTATTCATTTTCAATAGCTAAATGACAATATTGATTATTTGATTAATTCACTTAATTAAACACAGATATATTCCTTTCTTCACTTTTATTTTTCTTGTTAGATGTACACTTCGGGTACTAAGTACCCATTATAAATAGCTAACTATTTAGCTATTGATAATGGGTACTTAGTACCCGAAATGTACATCTAGCAAGAAACATAAAAGTGAAGAAAGGAATATAACTGTGTTTAATTAAGTGACTTAACACCTTCACGTAATTCATACAACTACATTAATTTGATTAATTGATAACTCAAACACAAATTTCAAGGAGGGGATTATTTAGGGGGTTTAAATCGAAATTAAGTAAATTGTCTTTATACACATACATATAAATAGTTTCCAACATGTCTAATTTATTGGAAATAGATTCGTGTTTCCCTTGCATGTACCTTATATTTTTTCAAATTGGCACTTACACTATTTAAAAATATCAATTTCATTACGGAACGCTTAAACAAAATAAAATGATAAAACAGTATTAATAAATTATCAATAAAAAGTTAATTCCATTAGTGGGCACTTGAACTTATTACAATTCCTCTATTTGGATTTTTTAATCATTCCACGACGGCCAATTTAAAAACGAGCGTTCCCGCATAATTTCTAATTAAAGCCGGGTAGTGCAAGGAAAATGATAATTAAAATAATCCGAGGACGGTTTTATAACACACCAGAACACCACAGTTTCACTCGAATAATAATAATCTTAAGTGAAAATGAAACGAATCGAGAGAAAATTCTTGGGACAGAGAAATAGACCGGCTTTCACACTTTTTTCTAAACATGTCTTTTTTGTCAATTTGCCATTGTGTAAGCAATTTGTAAATAAATCTATTGGGTTTTCAGGAGGTACTAATCACTAATTAAGTTAAGTAATTTGGGGGCAAACGGGCATAAGTGGTTTAGCAAAAGGGTGTATTTTGGTTATTAAATAAAATCAGTGGAATGTGATAGAGATTTAATTTAGACGAATTCTAGTTTAATTTCTTTTAGGAATATAATATAGTAGACATTTTCAGGCTTTTTAAATTTGAAATTTTACTTCATGCTTAATCAGGGAGTGGAAACACTTGTTAGAAACTTCAAATTGAACGCTTTTATATAAAGCAATAAATGCCTGGAATTTGCACACACACACTCACTCACACAAACTTAAAGGAAATATTTCCTGTATACAGGGAGTTTTTTTTTTCAGTATGCATATGCCAATTATACGCTATACATTTTTAGATGTTAGTTGTCTATTTAAAAAAAGGTCAATTTAAACCTTTAAACAAGTGTTTTCCACTCCCAGACTTCGCGCTACGCGACCAATCCAAATTTTCAGGCTTTTCTAAACTCGAAATTTCACTTCATGCTTAGTCTAGGAGTGAAAAACACTCGTTTAAAGCTACTAATTGACCAAACCAAATTTTAAGACCTTTCTAAATTCAAAATTTTATTTGATGCTTCATCTAGGAGTAGATACTTATTTAAAGCTTCAAATAAAAGTCTTTAAAAAAAAACTGTATGCATATGTATATATAATTCCCTGTATATACATACAAATAAATGCCAAATTTCCATTTGTGTAGCCTTTTATAAACCCTATATCGATAAAGTAATTTCTGTACCTAAAAAAAAACAAGTTATTTAATGTACGTAGATAATTCGCCCGAAAATTTAATAATTTTTTTTCTCGTCCGCTTATTTTTCCATAATTCCAACCCTCGCAAACGTTGATGGGAAGCGTGCCGAATTTACATAAAGTTGCGTTCAGAAGCGTTATGTTTATTTCATATGAATATGCGCCGCATATTGCCCGCGGAGGGGGGCGCTGATAAAAAAAATGCGAAAAAAAATATATATAACGCGGGCTTTGAATAAATCGGCCATATGCGCTGCCCTCGTTTTTATTATTATATTTTTTGCATTTAAAAAAAAATAATACAAACGCCGAATCTCTTGCAGGAAACGGCCTCGGAATTAAAACCCGACCACCCTCCGAGGCCAGATTACGCCTCCCTCCCCGGACCGTGGAATTCGGGGGCTTTATTGAAAATTGGAGATTATCAAGCGGCGGATCGTGATTGTTAATGAAGCATCGGGATTGCTCTTTTCGTTGCGAAAATTGGGTTGTAAATAAATATCGATATTTAATGCATTGTCGAATAATATTAAAACCCAATCATGTTTTGAGATAATATAACTAATTAGAGCATAAAGAGAGGGGCCGGGGGGTACTCGCCAAATTAAAAAAATCTGTTGTATAGCTGCGGCTGTTAGTTGTTGAAACTCTATATCATTTTAATAACACACTTAATATGTTTAGGTTTCAAAATAATGTTTATTGTACTACAACAATTGTTTCACCACACAGTGGCTTCATCAGGTAGATGAATGATGAAAAAAAAATCTGTTTTTATTATTAGAATGTCTTGAAACATTCTATCCCATCTCTTAGCCTGTGTAAAACAACTGTTCCTGGCACTAATAATATTAATACTTAATTAATTTCCTACTTAACCTATGGTAAAACAGTTTTAAGTCAAATTTTGATTGTAAGTTAATGTAATGTTATTGCAATGATAAGCTGGCAGTGGCGTTGTAAGCAGTGATCGTAGCCACGCACCGGTTGGCGTAATTCGATAATGGGTGCAATGATCGAGGTTTGTGCAATTATCGGTCGGAATCAATAACATACGACACTTATCTATTGCGGATTTACGGTCCGGAGATTCACCGCAAATGGTCGTTATGCAAATTTCCGAGAATCCTGCAAATGTTGATTAATTTGCAAATACACAGATGAATTATCGGCTCACCGAGAAATTCCCGCATGCGACCTGGAACGTGCTTGCTTATCGTATTTTCGAACAGAGCACAAGATTTATATTTATGAATTACTTAATAAGTATACAAGGATTTTTTTTCTTTTAATGCGCTACTTTCTTCTTATCATGCTCTTTTCCATTCAAAATTACAATACTGCTCAAACAAGATAAAATCAAATTCAAAACTATTTGAATTCGAGAAAATAAGCTTACGCTTCTTATAGTTTGCACACTTTAAACATAATATATAAAATTACGTAAAAACTATTCGTGAAAATGCAAACAGTGTCTTAATTAATAAGACAATTTAAGACGATAAATATCCATTGGATATTTATTGTCTTAAATTGTCTTATTAATTAAGACACTGTTTGCATTTTCACGAATAGTTTTTTCGTAATTGTATATATTATATACAATACTCCTTATTTATCTAGAGGGACTCTAGCATAGCAGCTCGGATATTTGGCTTACAATGACGAGCAATTCGAATAATACCAGACATAGGATACAGAGACAAATGTGAGGATTGCTTCAGGAATCTTCGAATCCTTACTTTAACAGGATTGTTCATATTTGAATGTTCGCTACATGTTCGCAAAATCGTTAACCAATATTCAAAAACCAACCAAGTTTACAAATACAGCACGAAGAACTGTGAACTAATCTGCTATGATCAACTAAGATTATCCAAATCTTGGAATGGTGAAAACTTTTACTGACCTAAACTTTGATCATTTGCCACAAGTTGTAAAATCTCTCTTCTCTATTTAGTTTTTGCATATCGGTTAAGAATTGAAAATAAATACGAATTCTTTCGGGGATGTTGAAACTTCTGGTGATGTTGATTTTTAACGAGAAGATTTGGATGGAGATTCTTAGCCACTTGGAATTGTTACGGAGGATCATTAAGAGAGGGTTTTTGTAATTTGCGGAATCTTGTCCTGGAGGATTATACTTAATTTTCGGGGATCCGTAGTCTAAGTCTGAGTAGGAATGAGTTGGCGCGGACGTGGGTTTCTAAACACATTTCTTTCGGAATTATTGTTTTAGGGAGCTTTCTGTGACGGCGGTGCAGCAGGGCGTACTCTTGGGGCTTTGTAAGCCTCTTACCTCGTTATCTTCGCTGCTAGCCTCGACGCTAGGCTTGAAGCTCTACTGTGTTTCTTTCACCTTAAGACGAAAAACATTTTATTTTTTTTAATTCTGTGTAATTGAGATTGAATGCATATATATATATATATATATATATATATATATATATAACTGGCTTGAGTTTTTTGGGCTGCTTTCTCGCGTTGGTTGAGCGCAAATTATTATTATTTGCGCTCAACCAACGCGAGAAAGCAGCCCAAAAAACTCAAGCCAGTTATATTTTGCTCGCGAAAACCTAAATATATATATATATATATATATATATATATATATATATATATATATATATACAGAGAGTTTTGTGTAACACCGAACATTAGAATTTTTCGTTTAAGTATACATTAGCATACGTTGTACATTTGCCGACGCTCGGTTTATTTAAAGAATGTAATTTGAAGCTTTAAACCAGCGTTATCCACTCCCAGGCTAAGCATGAAGTAAAATTTCGAGTTTAGAAAAGCCTGAAAATTTGGTTTGGTCGCGTAGCGCGAAGCGCGGAGCGGCCAAACCAAATTTTCAGGCTTTTCTAAACTCGAAATTTTACTTCATGCGCCACCAGTACAAAACACTGATGCAATGTAAAATTTAGCGGTGTGTTTTAAACTTCGTAATGTCAGTGTTTTGTACCGGTGGCGCATGAAATAAAATTTCGAGTTTAGAAAAGCCTGAAAATTTGGTTTGGCCGCTCCGCGCTTCGCGCTACGCGACCAAACCAAATTTTCAGGCTTTTCTAAACTCGAAATTTTACTTCATGCTTAGTCTGGGAGTGGAACGCACTCATTTTGAGTTTCAAATTGAACTCCTTTGAAAAAAACAACGATTATCTAAAGATTTACGGCATATACGCTATAATTGGGACATGTATACTTGAAACAAAAACTCTTTGTATTAAAAGTTGAGGCATTAATTGTAATTGATTTGATACAATTTGTAATGGTCATGTAGGCAATCTAATTTACACATAACCTAAAAATTAAAGGTGTCAAATAGTATTTTATGAAAATGTTCGGTGTTATATAAAACTCTCTGTATTTATATATATATATATATATATATATATATATATATATATATGTTAAAACGTAGATTTTCGCGGGCGTAACATGTATAACTGTTTCTTCGGGTTTGGTCCCGCGTATTTTCTTGACTCTGGTCCATTTTATTTTTAATTCGACGTTTCGATGACGTCGCAGTCGTCATCGTCAGGAATAACTATTAAAATTCTATTGCTCTAGCAACCACTTGTTTGACTTTTACGTACTATTTTATTTATTTTATTGGTCAAAATATATTATCTCCGAACAACAACCAAGAAAGTGAAAATCCAACCCCTTCCGAAAATAATATTGAAATTGTCACTACTACATCATTAGAAGAACAAAACAGAAAAGTAACACGAAGCCAAACAAGAAATTCACGCATCAAGTATTACGTAAACGTCAAACAAGTGGTTGCTAGAGCAATGGAATTTTAATAGTTATTCCTGACTATGATGACTGCGACGTCATCGAAACGTCGAATTAAAAATAAAATGGACCAGAGCCAAGAAAATACGCGGGACCAAACCCGAACAAACAGTGATACGTATATATATATATATATATTTGTGGTATATATATATATATATATACATATATATATATATATATATATATATATATATATATATACATATATATATATATTGATCGGTTTTAAAACGTCTACCGGCGTTGTCTGATGTCTAATTTCTACTCCTTTTTGTTCTTCTATTGGTACTCTAGTAGATTTCTTGCGCTCATTGCCTTTACAATTCCTTCGTTCGACGTTTTTTGGGTCTTCCTCGTTTTCTGCGGTTTGTGGTATTCATTGCATAACTATTTTTGGTAATCCTTTTATAATATTCTCTGTATAGTTCTGTGCAATAAAATTAAGCATACAAAACATGTTATAGTTTAAAACGGACATGATGAGTTTCCTAGTTACAAAAATATGTCAATTTCCCTAAGGTCAAAATGCTGCGTCATTTAGATACCAATTTAAAAATTCGAATTTTAACTAAAATAGAAAATGATTTTTGTATTTCAACGTTGTTGTATTTATTATGAGTGTTTTTTCAGTTATGATGTTTTATTATTTATTGAAACTGCTGCTAGGCAATTAACACAGACCCAAATTATACAGCCCAAATATTGTGAAAAATAGTTATAAGACTTGTGCTTAATTTTATTGCACAGAAGTGTACATGTCCGTACCATATTAAATTCTTCCTCTCGGTGTCATTCAATTGTTCTTTCCTCGTCCATGCGTTGTCGTATCTCCTCGTTTCGTATTTCTTGTCTCCTGGATACTCCTAGTGTTCTTCTAATACGTCCATTTTCGTCGCCCCCAGTTTTCTTCTGTTACTTTCTGTAATTCTTCAGGTCTCCGCGCCTTATGTTAGACTGATTTTTATAATAGTTTCGTAGATAGATGTACTGCGCTTCTTCTCTATTTTTTATTTTCTAACCTCATAGTATTCCATTTAGACAACCAATTATTCTCCTTGCTTGTGTTTACTCCTAAATATTTCTATTCACTGGATGCTTAAATTTTGGATGTGCTTTATTAAATAATATGTACATGCAAAAAATGATTAAAGTAAGTAATAAATCCAACTATCGATCTGACTTACATCCATACAACGCGTAAGTATGGAATAAGATTAGACGCTTTAAATTCATCAGAAATCTCACGCTTCATTTACCCTCTCGCAAACGCTGATAACACACTAGGTTTTCTCCTCGAGCTCGCACGATCGAGTTCACTTGACGAAATTTTCCACCCGAACACGATCCGCACCTTCAACACCTCTAGAGATTAGCCCGCCCCCGTAGAAAGCCCTAATTAAAACGTCTTAATCACTCACCTTCAATAGAATTAAACGCCGGACGTATAATCGCAAAAGACTGCGAACTAGGACACGCGTTCAGCCTCACACACACACACACATACATACATACATATACACACCCTTATTTCGACACGTCCTCCGACGGCGAAAAGGAAAACTGAATTTCCCATGAGCCATAAATAATTCATGACTCTTTATAAACGCCAGTTCCAAGTTATTTTCGTGCAGACAATGCCATCGCGAAGGTGGATGATTACTTTATGGTTAGATTACGCGAGCCAGTTTTATTTCCATCTTATTTACTCTTCCAGTTCCGTGAAAATATCGCATATTTGATTAAATTCACTCTCTTTCCACCCCTGTCTTCGCGCGCGATTTTTACAGATTTTTTTTTTCTCTCCGACAAGCTTCTGCTACCAGTCTTTATTCCTAATATATTGTACACATTTATTTTAAAAGACACAGAATTGAAAGGGTGCAGAAAAAAAGACCTCTTAAACGCACTGATATCATATGTTCATTAAAAACAAAAACCACCAGAGTACCATGGAAAATATTGTAGGTTGGCAACTCTAAAATTATATATTATAAATATTATAATACTGGATGATTTAAATTAAATTTAAATCAAAACATTTGGTTTGTTTCATTTATTTATATTTTCTCCGACTAGTTTCGACCATTGGTCATTCTCCTTGAAGATGACCAATGGTCGAAACTAGTCGAAGAAAATATAAATCAGTGAAACAAACCAAGTGTTTTAATTTAAATTTAATTTAAATCATCCAGTATTAGAATCAAAAATGTTTCACCACGGGTTAAGTGAGAAATTAATTAAAGATATAAATATTACGTCTGACGTTTTATATGTCAATTCCTAAAGCGTGTAGCCAACCTAAATTTAAAAAAAGATAAAATCATGTCACTGGAGGTTTTTTTTATTGAACATACGATACATCCATATGCATAATTGGTTTTGTTCAACAAGTGAAGACAACTTGTATGGGATACATGAATTGTAGTCAGAGAAAATGTGAGACCTGGGACTGCTAATGTATTGAAAGCAGTTAACTTCTTTGTTAATTTTATAAAATCGGCGTTTCACGCTCCTGGCGCATGATGTAAATATTTCGAGTTTAGAAAAGCCTAAATTTTGATTTGCTCCAAATCCAAAAGTTCAGGGTCTTCTAAACTCGAAATATTTACGTTATGCTTAACCCATTAAGCGCCATCGATGCATACACGCAACATTATTTATTTTTTGTCAATTAAATTATTGAATAAGTAAATTTGATTTATTTTATAATTTGACCTGATTTAAAAATGTATGAAGAAAAATGTAAATATTTTGTTATTTAAATATTAAGATTATTACTCACTTAAAAAAAATATGTGAGTGTATCTCTAACTTCACAACACTTCAGTGTCTTGTGCGCGTGGCGCATGAAGTAAAATTTCGAGTTTAGAAAAGCCCCGCGAAAATTTGTCTCGGGTCGCTGCGCGACCCTCGACAAATTTTCTACGCGGGGCTTTTCTAAACTCGAAATTTTACTTCATGCTTAGTCTGGGAGTGGAAAACACTCGTTCGAAGCTTTAAATAGGCCCATTCTATAAAAACACCGAATTCTCTGAAAAAATTATCTAGATATTGGAAATAAATGTGATAATATTGGTGAATTTTCCGGATAAACTTGTGTTCATAGAGAATTTTTTTCTTAAGAAAATGTGTTCAGTGTGTTTCTAACTTCACAAGAATTCAGTGTTTTACACGCGTGGCGCATGAAGTAAAATTTCGAGTTTAGAAAAGCCCCGTGAAAATTTGTCTCGGGTCGCTGCGCGACCCTCGACAAATTTTCTACGCGGGGCTTTTCTAAACTCGAAATTTTACTTCATGCTTAGTCTGGGAGTGGAATCAGCCGTTCTAAATTTCATACTGCACGTTCTTATATAAAACCGGCGAATGCCTGAAATTTTACAGCATATACATTATGAAAATTGATTGATACTGCTGATAAATGTTGAAAGTTCATCTTCACTATTATATAAATAAAACAATTTAAACACTTTCAAATATATATTGTGCATTCGCTACAATTGTTTCGCCACACTGTGGCTTTTCAGGCGAAGAAATGATAAGTAACATTTGTCGGGCTAGGAATATATACAATGTTTATGGAGGGTGGGTTTTTTCCAAAAATTAATATTTAAAAGGGGCGAGTTTGGTAAGTCTGTTATACATTATGTATATTTAAAAGAAAAAATTACAGTATGTAACACAATTAGTCATTCATAGGTATCATAAAAGAAGTGCAGAATTTTACTTAAAATCAACTTTTAGATTATCTCTATAATTGCTCGGCCGTTAATGGGTTAAACAAAGATTGTAGACACTCGTTTAAAATACATTGCTTACTCAAAAGCAAAAAATAAAAAAGAGGTACTAAAAATCCTTGGGTAACAAAGGAAATAATAAAGCAAATACGACAAAGAAACCGACTGCAAATAAAATATCTAAAAAATCCTACAAATACAATCTTAAGAGAAAACAACGTAAATCATAAATCAACAACTACGAAATTAATAAAAAACACTAAAATAAAATATTACAAAAATTTATACGACAAAAACAAAACTGACCAATCAAAACTATGGAAAATAATAATCACACAAATTATAACAGATCAAAAGAAGGAGAACTACATAGAAGCAATAAATAATAGTGACGGTACACAAACCAATGACAACGAAGAGATAGCAAATGAATTAAATACATATTTCACAAGTGTTGGAAAAACACTAGCAGAACTACAAATGCAATGCTCAAATGATAAAAATGAAACGACAACAACAAAAAAATCATATAAGAACATGAGTTTTAAATATACGACCAACGAAGAAATAAACAAAATAATAACGGAACAAGAAGACAACAAAACACCTGGATTCGACAAAATAAGAAACACAATAGTAAAAGAGAACAAGAAAATATTAGTTCCAATACTTGTTAAACTTATTAATAATGTAATAAATGAAGGAATATACCCCAACTATCTAAAGACAACAATTATCAAACCCATCTTGAAAAAAGGCGAAAAATCACATCCTGAAAACTACAGACCAATAGCACTACTATCAACGCTAAATAAAATATTGGAAAAAGTTCTTCAAACACAAATAAGTGAACACCTCAAAGAAGAAAAAATAATAGATAAATACCAATACGCGTTTCAGAAAAAATCCGGCACAACATCGGCTGTGAATGACTTAATTCACTACATAAAAACAAATCTAGAAAACAAAAAAAAAGTAGTTGGATTATTCATTGATATGAAGAAAGCGTTTGATACGAAATCAAAAGAAATACTACAGGCAAAACTGAAAGCAATAGGCATAATTAATAAAGAATCAAACCTAATAGAAACATATCTGAAAAAAAGACCTCAAATAACAAGAACTAATGATTTAGATAGTAAACCAGCAGAAGCTGATTACGAAATTCCACAAGGAGGAAACTTACCACCCATACTCTACATAATATACACAAACGACATCTTCGAACAACAATTAAATGGGAAAATGTTTGCTTATGCAGACGATACATGTTTAATATACAGCGAAAATTCACACGATACGATACAAACGCAAATAATATCAGATATAAATAAACTGGAAAAATGATATTTCAACAACTTACTAACAATCAACGAAACAAAAACTGAATTCATGATTTTTAAAAACATAGATAACACAAAACTAACTATAAAAGTTAAAGGAACGCCAATACAACAAATCACAAAAGTAAAATATCTAGGACTCACAATACAAGAAAATTTAAAATGGGATGAACACATAAAACATTTAATTAGTACAAACACGAAAACGATATATGGATTATCAAAGATAAGAAACTACATCCCAGAAAACTGTAGAAAACAAATATATAATTCAATGTTTACTTCAAAAAATACGTATCTGAACAATATATGGGGTGACACAACGAAGAAAAATTTGAATAAACTACAAATACAACAAAATAAAATACTAAAAATAATTTATAAATTGGACAGAAGAACTAACACGGAACAACTATATAAACAAACACAAGAATTAAATATATCAAACATGATAAAATCAAGTAATTTATTGTTACTTTATAAAATCAAAAACAATCAAATAAAAACAAACATGGATATAAAACTAAACAAACAAATTCACCAATACCAAACGAAAAGAAAATCAGACACAAGAACACAAAAATTCACATCTAATAACACATCAATAACACTGATGTCAGAAACTATAAAACAATTTAATAAACTTGACAAAAACATAAAAGAACTATACAACATATAAATTAAAAATTAAGAACCTAATACTAAACAACAAAATAAATTAAGTAAATATATCGGAGCAGAAAATGTACAAAACATATATCCCTCGATACCAGTAGCCCGAGATGGGAACAATCACCCAACGATCCCGCGGCAAAGAAGTAGGGAAGGAAAAAAGAAACATTTCAATTTTTACAATACCATTTATTATAAATATAGTATTATTGTAATGAATGTTTGTAAATATTTGTAAATAAAGAATATTGTACTGAAAAAAAAACGTATTTTTTGACCTTGGCTCATTGTCATACAGTCAGCTAGTATTTGTATTAATTCTTTTCGATTATAATTTAATTTGTCCACGTACACACGTTATATAATTCATATGGACGTCACAACATCCATGGCTCCAGAGGGTGCCAATTTTCCCATAAGAAAGTTCGAACCCACGACACTCTGGCCCAAGCTTCTGCTCTTGGGCCAGAGGGTCGTAGGTTCGAACTTTATTATAAAAACTCACTGACTCACGAGGATCCCCGAAAAAACACATTATTACAAATTACTCTGCGAAAAGAAGTACAAAGAAGATTATTTGCAGTCCGTTATTTGTGTATCCCTGTTTTATTACTCCTGTTGGGGAAGTGTGGCCCACGCGAAAAAGGGGAAAATGTGTCGCGGCGCCAAGATTCACGATAATTCCTTGAAGTAAATCAAGTTTACGATTGTGAAAGGGAAAAGTTTTCCTGGGGCCCTGGCCTTACTATAACACCCGAAACTGAATTTCAAATTAAAAAGAAAATGTACCTTTACTCTTCCACACTGTAAAAAAATACCAAAACAGAAACCACAAGGTCACTAGTATTATTTTTTATTCGAATGTTAAAGTTATGAATTTTCCCCGAGAAATATGCAAAATTAAATTTATTTGCTGACCACAAATATTTTGTCTAGTTAAGAGGGCCAATTTTCGCTAGTAGTGTGTTTCTGGGCTACGAGACGGCGGTAAAAAGGCAATTTTGTTTCCTTATATTTATTAAAACAATATTTGTTTTAGTGTAAATTACATTATATTGTGGCTATTATTTTTTAAAACTTAAGCTACAATGGACAATGTTACAAACAAGGTACAAGTAACATGTGAACGTCACACAATTAGCTCTAATACAGCATAAATATACACTGGCGAAAGAAATTAACGCATCATTTGTGATTTTTTTGATATCTTGGAATCGAGTTTTCTTTGAACACAAACATATTTTTACAATAAGAAATCTTATCAAGCATGCTGTTTTACATGTTGTGTTTTCTCTTTTGTTCTCATGGTTTTCTGTCAATAAATAAAATGAAGCACTTTTCATTATTCTGACTGTAAGAACGGTTCATATAAAATTTCTTTTTGAGTTTGTTTTTAAGTAATTGTTAAAATTAAGTGCTAAATAGTGAAGAATGAATATGGATAGACGTCCGAATCTTAATTTAAGCAGTGAAGAAGCTGTGATTGTGGTTACACTTGCAGAAGAAGGTAGGAGTCAGCGTTACATCAGTCAGCGTCTTGGTGTTAATCAATCGACCGTATCCCGTGTCTTGAAGAGACATCGGGAAACTCAGGCATACTCAAGAAGGCTAGGACAAGGGAGAAAAAGGGCCACAACTGCTGTTCAAGACCGTTTTTTAATGATGCAGACGTTACGCGAACGGTTTATTACGGCTCCTAGGCTACAAAATATGCTCGCAGAGATCCACAATGTTCATGTAAGTTCCGTTACCATCAGAAAAAGGTTACGTGGTTTTAATTTAAATCCGAAAACAGCGGCAAAAGGACCACAATTAACCGCAGACCATCGCAGAGCCAGGTTAACATTTGCGCAAGAACATGTAAATATTGTGTAATATTGTTCCGACTGTTATGTTTGGTGGAGGCTCTGTTATGGTGTGGGGTGGTATCACTTTAGAGGCTCGTACGGAGTTGGTGGTCATACCAAGAGGAAGCATCACGGCAGCGTCTTATATTGCAAACATTTTAGAACCATCCGTAATGCCTTTTGCTCCCTTTGGAGGAAACGATTTCCTGTTTATGCATGACAATGCAAAACCACACAGTGCCCGAATTGTACAACAGTATCTTGACCTAGTGGGTATCAACACAATGCCAGCCAGGAGTCCCGATCTTAATCCGATCGAACACCTATGGGACGCGATGGGCAGACGCCTTAGAGCACTTCCTCGGCGTCCAAGCAATCAACAAGAGCTTGGACAAAGATTGCAGGAAACCAGGATGAAATTGGATCATTAATTAACAGTATGAGCCGTCGCTGTCAGGCAGTTATTCAAGCAAGAGGAGGAAACACTAGATATTAAGTCTTATAATTACATGTTAACTTTTTTCCTCTTTTTATTTATGACATTATTTTAGTCATTAATGAAAGAAAATGTGTTAAAAATCATTATTATAGTTCAGTTGGTTTTGTTGTTATTTTTTTTGTTTTTAAACATCAAAACTATATTTTTAAATTAAAAAAAATAATGTGATGCGTTAATTTCTTTCGCCAGTGTAGTTAATATATAAAATTAAGAATAAACTATTCGTGAATATGCAAACAATGTCTTAATTAATAAGACAACTTAAGACGATAAATATCCATTGAAACAACTACTTCCCGTGCAAATACACCTCCGGATATTGAATTATACAATGAAATATTTAAAATCTAATTTAATTTGATTTGTTACAACGCTCTATTAAAGTATATGTAACGTTTAGGTCAAATTCTCTTCAAACCAACTAACAATATAAATTTAAAATGAAAGGAGAGATAGCAACAAATTAGAAGTGAAAGGACTTGGATTAAAACTAATGTCTTAGGCCATCTATAGACGCGTTTCGAGATTTATCTTTCTTCAGTATAGCTTTCCTTATGACGTTTGATAAATATAGTTACTTAATACCACTGCCGTCAAAAGAAGGTCAGAATCTGTAAAGCCCGAAACACATGTCAGGAAACTTACTATAAAACCATGGAACGTATCAATGTTGCGTTTTTGTCACCATATTCCATTCAGTGTAAGTACTTGATAACGATTCAATTATTTAAAAAAATTCTGCACCACTCTTGAAGTCAATTAAAATGAGTGAATTGTTAAGGGGCGCGAGGAACGTGTAATTCGAGCAAAATTTTCATAATAATTACTTTATATGCAATTGCATTTCGTTAAGTTTTCGGAAGTTCGTAATTAGTGAGCGCATGTTGAATGGAAGTGCCCGCGCTATAATTAAACTTTTTCGCTAAAAAATATCGTCGCTGGCGGTTCCAAAGCGGCACTGGCTTTTCTTTTGTGCGGCGCTGACAAAAAGTTGTTAATTAAAGTTTTTTATTTAGAATTTCAACGGCCGGAAAAGTCTATTTACACGACGCGCGAACTTTTCCCCGGCTCCGCTTTAGAAGTGAATTTATAGAATGTGCGATGCCGATGCCGATGCGATGCGATGATACGGTCAAGTAGTCAATTAAAGGGCTCGGTAGCATCTGCAACAGCGGGACGCACTCTAGATACACCTGCTGCCTACATAAAACCACTTGAGAGGGCTTTTAGGCCCGCGCCGTTATTTAGTTAGTTACCCATGCCTTCGCTGCATTTTATATGTAATGCATTTAGGCGCTTGTACGTACAATCCATCCGGAGCTACTATCAGAATATCAATTTAAAGCTAACGACCCTTTTCCATCTAAGTATAAATTTTGAAACAACCTACACAGCATACTCTTACACACACTCACTATATTGTGGTAATGATACGAAGGGCCCTGAATAAATTTACTTTTATTTTCATACGGGGGAGACTCAAATGGGATTCCACAAATTCTCGCCCCGGCTTAAAAGCTGTTTGTACTAAAGATTACATTAAAAACAGATTTTATACAAAAATATAACTACACGTGTACATTTAACACATCCATTTATACATTATATTTATTGTAGAGAATTAGTTTCTGAAGCCCACTGATGGGGCGTGGGCTGATTTTTGGTATCTCGCGACAGCACCTTAAGAATACAGAGTGTTCCATTACTATATGATGTTTACACAGGTGACTACATTAGTACATTCTTCAAAGATATTAAAAAATATCTGTATTGTTTCGAGTTTACGTGAAGTGATTAATCACAAATAGAAAGACTGTTATTCCTTACTTCACTTTTTATTTTTATGTTAGATGTACATTTCGAGACACAATGTGCTCATTATCAATAACAAACTTGTTATTGAGCAAACTTGTTATTGAGCACCTTGTGTCTCGAAATGTACATCTAACATAAAAATAAAAAGTGAAGTAAGGAATAACAGTCTTTCTATTTGTGATTAAAAAATATACCTAATCTAACACAACCTTTTTTTATAGAGTGGATTGGAAATCTGCAAGCAGACAAAGGCCTTTGTTCTAATACGGCCGATTGTGTCGGAATAACATAACATAACCTAACCTGACCTATAGTATGGTATGTTGGAAGGTGGGTGGTTTGACCCTTGAGTTATTCGAATTACGACGTTAACATTTTAAAAAGTTATAAAAAAATATTAAAGATTTTGACAAAGTGTATTGACTAAATTATATTCAGAAAATATTTTTTTAAATTTTTTTTCAACATATCTTAGTAAATATCTATCACATCTTAGGTGTATATATTTTCAACTTTCCTTTAAATCGGTGTTTTACACGCGTGGCGCATGAAGTAAAATTTCGAGTTTAGAAAAGCCCCGTGAAAATTTGTCTCGGGTCGCTGCGCGACCCTCGACAAATTTTCTACGCGGGGCTTTTCTAAACTCGAAATTTTACTTCGTGCTTAGTCTGTGAGTGGAAGACATTCGTTACTTAAAAATATATCACAACTGGCAAAAAATGTGTGTCCCTAGTGTCACGAGCAAAAACAATAAAATTACCATCTGATTATATGGTTCGAATAATAGTTGTGTCAAATTGACACTAAGGTCTAAATATCGGCTAAGGTTAACTAATGTCAACTGTCATTTTAGTCCTAATGTCGGCTGTTGCTGCCTTATACCAAGTTGATACAATGGTGTAAATGTCGGCTAACTCCGAATCATGTTAAGTTGACGTTATAGCTGCGACGCTACTTTATAGCTACTGTGTACTTACCGCTCGGCCAAACTAACCCAGTGAAGAAGGGGGGGTTTTCAAATCAAAGATTTAACAAAAAGGGCGCCACGTGATTACGGGCGGCAAGGTAGCTAAACATAAAGGAAAATCACGAACCCAGATTTTACTAATACATATGTTCAATTCCCCATAAGTAAAATGCATAAATAAAATATAATAAACTATTTTATTTCCTGTAGATCGAACAACACCATAATATATTTATATATATATATTTCAATTTAATATATGAAAGAAACGAATTGAATTAAACAAAAAATAAACTATTAATTTTAAGTAAAATATGGAATAATACCAAAAATAATTTTCGTAATTCATTCAAATTAATTACCATCCTCGGTAGATAAATATAGCTATATATACCCTTACAAAAATCATACAAACTCAAACCGATATAAACATAATAAATTTAAATTCAATGCATAAATTAAAAATATGGAATTATCTGCAATAACTTTAAAATAAACGTTTAAATATTCCTTAAACGGCAAGAATTATCTATTATTTTATTATTTTTTTTTTCTTCAAACAAAAAAATTATAAATTGAAATGCAAAGTATAAAGTGAGAATTAATTATTATTTTTCAAAATCAAAGTTATTCAATTAAAATAATATTAATGTATATATTAAACATCAACAACAAAAAAAGAAATAATCCTTTACGTTATTATTTAATTTTTTTTTCTCTTTTTAAATTCTCATTCGAACAATTTAGAAAACACGTTATGCATATATACCCAAATAATTTATCGTAGAATTTATCATTAGAATTCGAAGTTTTAAATTTAAAAAAAGAATCTTTATGTAAATACCAAAAAAAAATGTACTTATCAAATTTCACTCGAGTCCAAGGGGTTTAAACCAAAATACGGACGAACAAAACGAATAAGTCGGATAAGACGGACGAAGGACAGCTACGACTTCTCCCTTTCCCGAACCAGAATCACAGGACAAGTCTTCGATGAAGTATTTTTCTTTCGGAACCCGGAACTAGAATCTCCCACGTGATCTCCACTGCTTATCAGCAACCACGGTCAAAATGGAATTCGAATCGAACCGGACCAAAAGTACATCAATCGAAATGTATGATTGTAAAACGACCACAATTAAAAACCTAAGAACATCCCTACGAATTAGAAATATACTGATAAGAAGAACAATGCTTACCTCTAGGTGAAAGTGAGGTTTTCTAGAACGGCACGCTTTTTCTCTCCGCTTATAGCGTAGTAAATTATTATTTGCCAAATAATTCACTTTTGAAATTAAGACAAATACGAATCCCTCTTGAGGAAACCACAACGGTTTATAATTTATTAATCTTAATTTACGCGTGTCGAACTGGACGTGTGAAACGTATACGCCTGGAGAGTTAAAAATGGACGGGACAGAGCGCAGTGTAAAAACTCCTCCGCGACACCGAATACAATAGAACAAAATCAATCGCAAAAAATTCCAATATTTAATTTTAAATGCGAAAATAAAATTGCCTATGTTAATTCATTAGAATTAGAATAAATTGAATATAAATTATTCGATTTACCAAAAATTAACGTAACATAGCCTACGCCGACTTGTGTCAAGTTGATACAATGCACGGCTATCGCTGACTTATGTCCAGTTGACAATCAACAAAGTGACGTGTCTATCGTGGTACTTTCTTCCAAGTCAGTCATACGAACTAAATGTACTGTCAAAATAATTGAATACCGTTCAAGTTTTTCAAAACAGTTTTAGATTGTTGAAAATCTAACAGCCGTTGAACAATAATGGAATTCTCTTACCAACTATAAACAAATAATGCCATACATTGGAAGTCCAATGTGGTCCAGGCAAACCAATAAATGCTACAAATCGATAAACGATTGTGCAAATAATGTAAAACTGTAACAAGTTAAATTGAAACTGTCTTTGAAAGAAACATTGAGATGAAAAAAAAAAGATGTGGTGCTCATTCTAGATAATATACACTTGTAATGACATCTGTTAAGTCACTTCACCGACAAGCATTGAAAAATGTAAATGTAACGACACATCAACACCGAAACATTTCCTTTTTTAAACGCACCCACCAAAAACTATTTCCATCCAGCTCTCTTGATTTGTAACCATATTTCCGAAACATATGATCCTCCTAGCGTAAATTATTTATAATTCCAGAGACGGGGATCATTCATAAAACTCCTGGTTACGAAAATAGCCCGAATGTTGTTTTAGTCGGCTGGAATTTACGGGAAATTAGCCTGGGATTATTTATCATACGGTTATTTCGATATTTTCGAAGAGGAGGAGCAACAAAATGCGGTGTTAAATCTTGTATCAGCGCGTCGACGCGGATTATTTACGGTTTACGCATCGTATATCATGGTCTAGATGTCATGCGGGGACTTAATGCATATTAAGAGACTTATGTTTGGGGTTTTACATACATACATATGGTATTTTAATATAAGTTTCTCTAACGTAACTTTACATTGGATAATTGCTGTTCAAAGAAATCATTCCACAATCGAGGGGGCCCAGTGGAAAAATAGTACAAGTGACAATAGATTTATTTGTCACTTTTATATAAATGAAACAATTGTATAACGCTCCAATTGTTGAAACATCTGATCCATTTCTTCGCACAGTGTGGCGAAACAACTGTAGCGTTATACAATAGATAATTTCTTGAATTAATTTCTCATCTGGCACTTGGTGACTATGTAAAGTTAATTAAAGGAAAGGCACTTGGTATTGTTTCACAATTAAATCTTTATTCCGACTAGTATCGGTTTGTTAGACCATTTTCAAAGGAATGTACAGAAAAAATTATTTCCTAAGTATATATACAAAATTTTTGTTTCAGGTAATAAGAGAAGTCAGAATTGGGGAATTCCAAATCTCCTCGTTGTCGTTTACGATATTTTTCCCCATTTTTATGGCCCTGTTAATCTCCAGGCCCTCTTTGAGGTTTAGTGCGTATCCCTTATTACCTGAATGCAAAATCTTAAAATTATGCGGATTAAAGAAGTAATTGAATGCCATGCAATGTTTGGAAAAGCTAGATGTTGGTTTATTATCTAAAACAGATTTTTTATGTTCTTTCATTCTGATTTCGAAAGATCTGCCTGTTTGTCCAATATAAATTGCATCGCATTCATCACACTGTATTTCATAAATTCCACATTTCTTTGAATTATCCGTTTTCGATTTATTGTTTATAAATAGTTTGCCTAAATTTAAAGGGTTTGAACATATAATATTAAAGTCTTTTCCCCTACAATGACTGACTATATTATATGACAGGTCATTAACAAAATTCAATTTATGCCATTTATATTCTATTGTTTGCTCAGGTGCGTAAAAGTATTTAATTAAATGTTTTTGTTTATGCTTTTTTAATAAATTATTTATAATTTCCTTGTTATAACCATTATTTTTGGCAATTTTTGTAATAACGTTTAATTCTTGTCTGAAATCAGATTCACTTAGAGGAATGTTAATTAATCTATTAATAAAAGAGGTAAATATGCTTAATTTGTGTGTTGTTTGAATTGGCTGGAATGATTGAGTCCGTATATGTTTCTTTTGTGTGTATTTTAAATTCTAGTTTTTTATTATTTTTAATAATGGTTATGTTAAGGAAATTTAGGCTATTGTTCATTTCTGTTTCAGTAGTAAATTGTACATTATTATTGATGGAATTTAGGTATTTTTCAAATGCATTTAATAGTCTTGTCGTTCCAGTCCAAATACAAAAGATATCGTCTACGTACCTTGCCCAGTAAAATATTGGTTTAGCCTCTGTCTTACTGAGAAGAGTCACTTCAAAGTCAGACATAAATATTTCAGCTAATAGAGGTGATAATGGTGATCCCATTGGCAACCCTTCCGTTTGTGAGTCCATTATATCATTAAATTCAAAGTAATTTTGCTTAAGGCACAGATTAATTAATAACAACATTTCTTTTTTACTTTCATCAGAATTATTACTTTTATTGATTAAATTTTCTAAGGTTACAGTTAGGCTCTGAATTGGTATGGACGTAAAAAGGCTCTTTACGTCAAACGATATCAGTTTTGCATTATGGGGGACACTAACGATTTTAAATTATTAACTAACTCTATTGAATTTTTTATTGCATGTGGTGGACTGAAATTAATAAACGAAGGTAGTGTTGAATTAAGAAATTTGCATAAATCATATTTATATGCTCCAACATACAAATTATGCAAATTTCTTAATTCTAATCTCCCTTATTACCTGAATGCAAAATCTTAAAATTATGCGGATTAAAGAAGTGATTGAATGCGATGCAATGTTTGGAAAAGCCAGTTGTTGGTTTATTATCTACAGGGCCATAAAAATGGGGAAAAATATCGTAAACGACAACGAGGAGATTTGGAATTCCCCAATTCTGACTTCTCTTATTACCTGAAACAAAAATTTTGTATATATACTTAGGAAATAATTTTTTCTGTACATTCCTTTAAAAATGGTCTAACAAACCGAAACTAGTCGGAATAAAGATTTAATTGTGAAACAATACCAAGTGCCTTTCCTTTAATTAACTTTACATAATACAATAGATATTTGAAAGTGTTTACATTGATTTATATATATAAAAGTGAAGATGAACTTTCAACATTTATTAGCCTTATCAATCAAGATTTATTTGTGTAAATTAGAGATAAAGTTTACCTTTTATAGGTTAATTTATAAGGCATTGGGGTGTTGAAAATCCATATTCAGTTTGTATAAATAAAATTGTACTTAACTTTTTGATTTTCAAAAAAGTGTGTCTATTTTCACAATTGTTATGGAAATTTATTGCTTTTTAGGTTAATGAAAGTTTATAGTAACTTTTATAGAAAAATCTGTCGATATCCAATCAATAACGTTGTACAGAGAGTTTTATGTAACACCGAACATTTTCATAACGAGCATTTTTTAAGTATACATAAACATACGTTGTGCATGCTCCGACGCTCGGTTTATTGTAAGATTTGAAGCTTTAAACGAGTGTTTTCCACTCCCAGGCTAAGCATGAAGTAAAATTTCGAGTTTAGAAAAGCCTGAAAATTTGGTTTGGTCGCGTAGCGCGAAGCGCGGAGCGGCCAAACCAAATTTTCAGGCTTTTCTAAACTCGAAATTTTACTTCATGCGCCACCGGTACAAAACACTGATGCAATTTAAAGTTTAGCGGTGTGTTTTAAACTTTGTAGTATGTCAGTGTTTTGTACCGGTGGCGCATGAAGTAAAATTTCGAGTTTAGAAAAGCCTGAAAATTTGGTTTGGCCGCTCCGCGCTTCGCGCTACGCGTCCAAACCAAATTTTCAGGCTTTTCTAAACTCGAAATTTTACTTCATGCTTAGTCTGGGAGTGGAACACACTCATTTCAAGTTTCAAATTAAACTCTGTTAAAAAACAACGAGTATCTTATGATTTACGGCATATATGCTGTAATTGGGACATGTATACTTGAAAGAAAAACTCCCTGTATGTACAAGTTGAGGCATTAAATGCGATTGATTGACTACAATTTTTAATGGTCATATAAGCAACTCAATTTACACACAACTTAAAAATTAAAGGTGTCAAATTGTATTGGATGCAAATGTTCGGTGTTACATAAAACTCTCTGTATATTATATTGAGAGACCCCCATATTCACTTGTAACATTTCTTCTATCACTAAATATGAATCCAATTTGTAAAAATCTGTACTTACACCAAGTTTCCAGAAAATTGAACTTATACTACTTTTCCATAATTCTGTAGTTAGTGTTTTTTTATTATTTTTCATAAAAAAATACATTTTTCTTTCAAGTAGATTAAACAAAAAATAATTATTTTGTTTACATGGTATCAAATATTCAGTCACTTCCAGAAATTAAATTTGCGATTAAACTTTTTCTCTTGTATTATCTTTACGACGCATGATTTATTAAATCACTGAACGCTCGAATAAACTTAAGATGTTTCATTATTTAGCCGAAGAAAATAAAAATCCCACGCGTTTTATGGATTTTTTTACAAGGTCTTAGGCGCGGGTTTGAAAACTTTAATTAATTCCCGGCTTTAGCATTCAAATGCGGGTATGAAATAAGCTGTTTGGTTTCTATTACACTCGAGTCAAGAGTCTAGTCTCAAGACGTTTCAAGTAGTATTACACGCTACGTAATGTTTATTTCTGTACTTGTTTTTAGTGTGTTTATGTTTAGATTAGCAGTAAAATTAGGTTAGACGAAATGAAAATTTATAAAATTTATTACCGTAGATAGTAAGAATACCAGCACATATTGAAATTAAATTAACTTTAACTTTAACTTTATTTACGGAAATCTCCATTATAATGTTTACATTATACAATCATTTACACACTTGTTTATAATCCTAGGTAATCCTAAATAGTATTAATGAGTAATAATGAAGTAAATCCCCAAATGGTTTAAAGAACTGACTCAGTGTTGCAAACGGCTTTATAAATTAACGCGAACGGGTTTATAATTTCAAAATTGTTACACTAATTATCACAGTTTCATCACAGACATGTTACACATTGAATGTACAAATATTGTAAGTTAAATGTTGCAAATAATCAAACAATTTTTGTATTGTGTTATACAAACAAAGTTAAAGTGTTTTATTTTATTGAATTAACATGTATAACGAAGTAGAAGCCTCCACCGTTCATAATTGATTATTAAACAATTTAGAGTTTTGCACTGTATGTAATGTTGACTTGAGCTTGACTAAAATCAAAATTTTATTCAAGTTTCATTTTCAAGCTTTTTTAAACTCGAAATATAAAACACTAAAATGTCTTTGATTTGGTTCTCATTCATTATCAATACTAAAATATTGTCAAGTCAAGAGATTTTTCTAAACTCCAAATATAAATATTGTAAAGTCAAGAGACGTCTCTTGACTAAAATATAAAATATTTGATGGATTTCGTAACCACTTTGAATCCGTTTTTATCCCCCCTTCAAATTAACCTTAAACTGATACCATTTCCAATTTTCTTTAATTTTCTTATTCCCATATTTCTTCTGATTGTATTCTTAAACACCTAAGGAAACTTCTCAATAAGTTCTCCTCAGGCGACGACAATTAACCTGCCTTTCTTTTGACGGATTGTGCTCTGATTTTTAGCAATCCTCTTTCAATTATTTTTAATTTATCACTTCAAACTTCTACATTTCCTAATAAATCAAACACAGCTTCAATTTGATCCATTCCTAAAACATTGGTGAATACCCGAAACATTGCTAACTACCATCCTATATCGATTCTTTCACATATTGGAAAAATCTTTGATAAAGTGCTTCATGATCAAATTTAAGGTACATGTTGCACCATATTTATCTATGCAGCAATATAGATTCATTCCTGGGCGTTCTACTGTTACGAATTTATCTGTTATTACATGCACATGACATATCTAAAGTTCTGGATTCATCGGTTCAAGTTGGTGTGGTGTACACAGATATTTCTAAGGCGTTCAATAGAGTCGACTTCAAATTGCTGTTGAACAAGTTAGACTGTTTTGGGTTCACGACTGGTCCACTATTGCTTTTGGGATCTTATCTGAATAACCGTAAATCGTATGTCTTTGTTAATAACTTTAAATCAAAATCGTACTTTCCAAGCTCAGCTGTTCCGCAGGGATCAATTTTGGTCCGCTTACTATTTAATTTATTCATTAATGATCTCTCGGCTGTACTTGAGGGTAAACATCTTTTATATGCCGATGATTTGAAGCTATGTATATGTGTGTCATCATTGAGTGACTTTGAGCAGGTACATCAACTAAAAATAGTTTCAAACTGGTGTACTTCACCTGAATGGTAGCAAGTGCAAGTTTATGAGATATACTAGAAAGATTAACATTGTCAAGTTCGATTATAATATTTATTTATTTATTTATACATATTTATACATATAGACCAGTGATGGGGAAACTACGGCCCGCGGGCCAAGTCCGGCCCGCGGAAAGGTTTAAACCGGCCCGTTTAAGAGTGCCGTCGTGAGAATGTTTGAACGCGTTCTTACTTCGTAATGTGACGACCCGCATAAAAACTACTTACCTACGATTTAGCATTATTCTTTGGCCCGCTACGATTGTCTGGTCATTACAAATGGCCCGTCTTAAAAAAGGTTTCCCCACCACTGATATAGACGGTCAAGCCTTTTTGAAGATAAAATACAGATTTTTAAAATATTACAATTAAAACAAATATAAACATAAAATAAAAACACCTACATACTAAATACAATAAATAACATACAATATTTCTTTTATAACGAGAACAGATTAAATTAAATTAAATTAAGTGCATTAAGTGTGCCTTGAAAGTGTTGAGGGAGTTTCCAAAAAAAATCGAGCGATAATGCGACACTGTTAACATGCCTGGCGATCCGTGGCATGGGACTGTTCATATTGAACGTGGTTCTATAGTGACCTATATGTAGAAGATCATTCGATCTTAAAGCTCGACCCTGCACATTGAGATTAATCAAATTATGCAGATTTATGCAATTTATCATCCCATTAAGTAATTTGTACATAAATGTTATGTCCATTCCCTTCCTTCGAATGTGCAATTCAGTAAGACCAATATATTGACAGGATTGCTGGGGCGTAAGATATATGCCAACAATGCTCAACTTATATGCTAAGACCTTGGAAAATTTGTATTGTATAGACTCTAATCTGTCTACATGCGTTTTGAAGGATGGTGACCAAATAAGGCAGCAATAATCCAGGTGTGATCTGACTAGTGCATTATACAAAATCACAAGAGCACGTACATTAATAAAATCAGTTGTAGATCGTTTAATAAACCCTAGCATTTTATTAGCCTTGTTCACTATGTAGTCAATATGTAGCCTGTAAGACAGTTTAGAGTCCAACAGCAGTTCAAGGTCCCGGATACTATCTACTCTGCAGAGAGAGGTATCATTCAAACGATAATTAAAATATGTTGGTACTTTACAGCGTGAAAACGGCATAAACTGACATTTACTTATATTTAGTGCCATATCATTATTTGTGCACCAGCATTGTATTAATAACAGATTATGTTCAATGATTGAGCAATCATTGATGTTGTTTATTTGGAGGAATATTTTGAGATCATCCGCGAATAATAAGTGTGGACAAGTAAGTATATCGGATAGATTATTTATGAAGATCGAGAACAGATGCGGTTCTAACTGAGAGCCCTGCGGAACCCCTGATGTGGCCCATATTTCATTAGATTAGATTAGATTAGATTAATTATTGGTAGGCATTTATTAACTGTTAAGTGATCATAATTGGAGAGGCATAGATCTAGCACAACATCATTAAAATTTGTTATAGAATTAAATTGATTCATACAAATAGAGCTTAAGCTATCACAGAAAATAACCTCAATAGGAGAAGACACGTTCGTTGGAGTTAAGCCGTAGCTATCGCAGTCATTTACCCAAGTAATATTAGGCAAATTGAAGTCACCCATTTTTTTGTTTGTTTTGTTTTGGCATAGGTATTACCATTCAGCCACTAACGTTGATTTTATAATATCTATATTAACATATATTTCGACTATTTGGACGTCACAACACATTCACACACATCCATGGAACCGGAGACGAGTATTTTTCGTTAGAATAATTACTCGCCTCCGCTGGGAATCGAACCCAGATCACCTCCGTGTCCGATTGGCGAAACCGGCGGCTCAACCGCTCGGCCACGGCGGGCCCAGAAGTCATCCATAATAATGATTTTGTAATCAGGATAATCTGTTGATATTTTTTCAAACGCTTTACAATAGTTTTCATACAAGCATGGGGAAGAGTTTGGGGGAATATAACAGCAACATATGATCAGTTTAACAGAGCGCTTGTTAATTTTTATGGATACCATTTCCAGACTATTATCTGTTACAATTCTGATAGATTGAATATATTTTTTATGGCAATGAGCACACCACCCCCTCTTGCTTTATTACTTGTAAGCACTGAGCGATCTGTCCGATATAACACATAACGACTATCCATAATTTCATTGTCGAAGATGGAATCGTGTAACCAAGTTTCAGTTAGAGCAAGTACGCAGTAATCCTCAGATAAGCAGGAGTTATAGAAATCAACCAGTTTAGTGCGGAAACCTCTTACATTCTGGTAATACAGCAAAAGGCCCTGTGTAGTTTTATTTACGACTTTGGATTTGATGGATTTGACGTCTGAAAATTTCCCGCTTGATCAGCTTTGTTCCGACGACGAGGAAAAAATTCCTTTACCGCGAGTCTTGTTGGCCACAAACTTGGATCTAAAAGTTGTTTAACAAGTGATTCTTTCACACCTAACTTGCACGAAGAGACATCGTCGTTTCTTGCAAGTTCGAAGCACTTGGCATCCTTTATATCCAGAACATCCTGAACATAATCCATAACAGATTCAACTGACGAAGACGGACTGCATCTACCAACGTAAATCCACTGACGTCTTTCAGCAGATATAAGTTAATTATGAGCTGCAGCGGAATTATTGACCATGACATTTTTAGCTGTCATAATCCTATTACCAATGATTAGTTGTTTATGAGGTTGCCCATCACTTTTACTTTTAACAACTACGGCGTTATCCGAAGAGGATTTAGATCTGGATCTTGTAAACGCAGTGGTACTATTATTTGATTTACTTAACATGTCTTTTTCCACAGTTGAAGCAAAGTTAAGAGTTGACACCGGCAGCTTTATTTCCATATTGATGGATTCGGTTGTTGGTTCCGGTGTTGTTGGTGGCGGAGAAGTAGTTAGAGCAGTTGATGAACAATCTTTATTTAATATGATGAATTAATTTCTCACTTAACCCGTGGTGAAACATATTTAATTAATAAGCTTTGATTAAAACACTTGGTTTGTTTCACTGATTTTTTTTTTTTTTCAGTGAAACAAACCAAGTGTTTTAATCAAAGCGTATTAATCTTTATTTAAGTTGAGTTTGTTTAGAATTGAATTAAGTAATATTGCAATAATCAGCTGGAAGAGGCAAAGGTATTCAGGGATCTAGGTGTATGGTTTGATGATTAATTTACCTTTAATATGCATGTGTAAGAAACTGTTCGTAGCTTATTTAAGGCTTTAGGCTTCATCCACCGACACTCCTTGGATCTTCAGGATGTCACAGCTTTGAAATCACTTTTAAATGCCTTTGTGCGATCAAAGTTGGAATACGCATCTTTGATTTGGTACCCTCAAACTAAATATCAGATTAATTTTATTGAAAGCATCCAGCGCACATTTTTGAAGTTTTTATATGTTAATATAAGAATATTCCCACTATATATCTACGCTTTTGAAGTGTGTCAAGATTGAAATTATCCAGTAGTACTTCTTGACTGAAACCTCTTAATGGATAGACACCCTCTATCCATTAAGAGGTTTCAGTCAAGAAGTACTACTGGATAATTTCAATCTTGACACACTTCAAAAGCGTAGATATATAGTGGGAATATTCTTATATTAAATTCTTCATAATAGAATTAATTGTCCCGTCATTCTTAACTATATCAGTTTATGTGTTCAAACTTTTAATTTAATGATTAAAAATATCATAGATTATGCTGAACAGTGACTTAGAGCCATAAATTGTGCGATTAGAAGCAACATTAAATATGCTTTTATATTTAATGTTGCTTCTAATCGGACAATTTATGGCTCTAAGTCACTGTTCAGCATAATCTGTGATATTTTTAATCAATTACCATCAACCTATTTGGATTGATTTAGTTACTTGAAGATAATTATACTTTGATTAAAAAACACTTAGAACCTTTCTTCAATACATTATTTTGTAACCAAATGTACATTTCGGACACGAAGTGTCCATTATCAATGGTTTATTAGTATCAAACCATTAATAATGGACACTTCGTGTCCGAAATGTACATTTGGTTACAAAATAAAGTGTTGAAGAAAGGTTCTAAGTGTTTTTTAATCAAAACCATTAACCTGTGATATTTTTGTTGACATATTATTATTTTTTAATAAACTCTATTAATGTATTTATATTTATTATCGGTATGTTCTTTCATGTTCCTGTGTATTTACATTTTTTTTTTCAATTTTGTTAATTTAAATCGACATTATTAACTCCATAACAACCGTAATAAACAAGGTTTTATTCACTAGTGAACTAAATTTTTTTTAGGTCACTAGTGAGTTAAAAAATTTATTAAAAAATAAATGTAAAGTACATTTTCGTTACAATTTCGTCAAAATTGAATAAAAACATATATATGCCACGTGAATTAAACACCTTTATTCACTCAAAGAAATGATTTCACTCGCGCCGAGGCGCTCGTGAAATCAAAAATCTTTTCCTGAATAAAATCGTGTTTAATTCACTTGATGTATAATATTTACACCAATTTTTTGTAAATATGTTGTCTTGTAATTAGGATTGTTTCCTATTGAACAATAAATATTATTATTATTATTAAAAAATCAAACTGAGTCGATTAGGAATGATAAACGGACATGTCTAAGCAGTATATTTTATACTGTAGAATATTTTAGTGTATAAAACACTAAACTATTGTACAGTATAAAATATACTGCTTAGACATGTCCGTTTATCGAGTTTAGAAAAGCTTGAAAATGGAATTTGAATAAAATTTTTAAAGGCCTTGTAAATATTGCTGGCCAAAGCCTTATAATTTTTCTGACATAAGAGACTGTAATTGATTTGTTTTTAATTTTAATATTATTATTAAATTTTATTCAATTGTTATACAAAATGTGTAAAAGTAAAGGATTTTATCGCAACGCATAAAATATTATCCGCATTAAAGCTCGTAGGCGCGCTACATCGAAAAAACATTAGACCTCCCTCTGAAAAATTCACCGTATGATTTCTTTATTTTGATCATAAACAACGGTTAGGGGCTGCGGCGGAGGAATCGACGGCCGAAAGTGAAATACAGCCGCGGGGAGAAATCGCGCGCGGACCTCTATTCTCACCTCAATTTTTATTTGGCCGATATAAGGTGGCGGCGGCAATGAAGATCTATGGTGGGTTCCGGGGGGACCGGGCGGCCATTTATCTTGAGAGCGGCTCCAGGTGGTAATCATTGAACGACCTGACTGATGACTAGACAACAGCCCCTCCCTGAATATTAATTACCCCGCCGAATTCCGAATTCCACTCAATATACCCAGGGCATTCGCAATGATTTACAACCCGACAAGACACGACATAAATTACTCGAGCGCCTACAAAAATATTACTAGTCCAATACACGTCAAACAATGATTCATTATGATCCCATCATTTGAACTTATATTAATACTCAAGAGAAATGAAACCCACAAAAATTAATCCATTCTTTATTCACAATATACAGGGATTTTCTTCTTTAAAGTACACATATGGATGCGCTGTAAATGTTCGGATATTCGTTGTTTTTTTAAAGAGTTCAAGTTGAAACTTTAAACGAGGGTTTTCCACTCCCAGGCTAAGCATGAAGTAAAATTTCGAGTTTAAAAAAGCCCTGTGAAAATTTGTCGAGGGTCGCGCAGCGACCCGAGACAAATTTTCACAGGGCTTTTCTAAGCTCGAAATTTTCCTTCATGCGCCACGCGTATAAAACACTGATTTCAAGTAAAGTTCAAATATCCATAAATTTCACAATATTTAAGTGTTTTATACGCGTGGCGCATGAAGGAAAATTTCGAGTTTAGAAAAGCCCAGAAAATGTGTCTCGGGTCGCTGCGCGACCCTCGACAAATTTTCACAGGGCTTTTCTAAACTCGAAATTTTTCTTCATGCTTAGCCTGGGAGTGGAAAACATTCATTTAAAGCTTCAGATTAAACTCTTTTAACAAACTACGAATATCTGAAGATTTAAGTATTCAAGTGAAGTTTAAATATACATAAATTTAACAATATTTTCGAGTTTAGAAAAGCTCAGAAATGTTGTTATTTTAAAGTGTACACATGGATGCCCTGTAAATGTTCCGATATTCGTTGTTTTTAATAGAGTTCAAGGTAAAACTTTAAACGAGTGTTTCCACTCCCAGGCTAAGCATGAAGTAAAATTTCGAGTTTAGAAAAGCCCCGTGAAAATTTGTCGAGGGTCGCGCAGCGATCCGAGACAAATTTTCTGGGCTTTTCTAAACTCGAAATTTTACTTCATGCGCCACGCGTATAAAACACTGATTTCAAGTAAAGTTCAAATATCCATAAATTTCACAATATTTAAGTGTTTTATACGCGTGGCGCATGAAGGAAAATTTCGAGTTTAGAAAAGCCCAGAAAATTTGTCTCGGGTCGCTGCGCGACCCTCGACAAATTTTCACAGGGCTTTTCTAAACTCGAAATTTTCCTTCATGCTTAGCCTGGGAGTAGAAAACATTCATTAAAAGCTTCAGATTAAACTCTTTTAACAAACTACGAATATCTGAAGATTTAAATATTCAAGTGAAGTTTAAATATACATAAATTTAACAATATTTTCGAGTTTAGAAAAGCTCAGAAAATTTGTTATTTTAAAGTGTACACATGGAAGCGCTGTAAATTTTCCGATATTCGTTGTTTTTTAGAACAGTTCAAATTGAACTTTAATCGAGTGTTTTCCACTCCCTGGCTAAGCATGAAGTGAAATTTAGAGTTTAGAAAAGCCCCGTGAAAATTTGTCGAGGGTCGCGCAGCGACCCGAGACAAATTTTCTGGGCTTTTCTAAACTCGAAATTTTACTTCATGCGCCACGCGTATAAAACACTGATTTTAGGTGAAGTTCAAATATGCCTAAATTTTACAATATTTACGTGTTTAATACGCATTTACGTGTTTAATACGCATGAAGGAAAATTTTGAGATTAGAAAAGCCCAGAAAATCGTGCTCGTGTCGTCCTCGTATCGTGTTCATGTCGTGTTCGTGTCGTGCTCGTGTCATCCTCGTATCGTGTTCATGTCGTGTTCGTGTCGTGCTCGTGTCATCCTCGTATCGTGTTCATGTCCTGTTCGTGTCGTGCTCGTGTCGTACTCGTATCGTGTTCATGTCGTGTTATGCTCGTGTCGTCCTCGTATCGTGTTCATGTCGTGCTCGTATCGTGTTCGTGTCGTGATCGTCTCGTCAAAAGTGTAGTATCTTAAGGAGAGGATATGTTTTAGCGATCTTGCATAAATTATAAACTAACACAACCAGTATATTTTGAACTTCGGACTAAATCAATGTCTTATACGCGTAGCGCATGAAGGAAAATTTCGAGTTTAGAAAAGCCCCGTGAAAATTTGTCTCGGGTCGCTGCGCGACCCTCGACAAATTTTCTACGCGGGGCTTTTCTAAACTCGAAATTTTCCTTCATGCTTAGCCTGGGAGTGGAAAACACTCGTTTAAAGTTTTACCTTGAACTCTTTTAAAAAACAACGAATATCGGAAAATTTACAACGCATTCATGTGTACACTTTAAAGTAACAAATTTTCTGGGCTTTTCTATAATCAAAATCTTCCTTCGTGCGCCACGCGTATAAAACACTTAAATATTGTGAAATTTTAATAAACTACGAATATCCGAAGATTTAAGTATATACGCTGTAATTGGGATATGTATACTTAAAAGAAAAACTGCCTGTATACATATTATATTATTAATTTAATAATCTATGTAAAGTACTTGTAATGTGGATATTCTAAAACAGCAATAAATTCCGGCCTTATTGTTATGAAATATTTAACAGCAATTGCCAACGGAGCGATAATTTAGGGATTTTGAAAACCACCGTGGCGGCGGCGTCGTTGGGGGCTGCCTGTACATTGTTGTTTTGGGGTAAGTGGAACAGGGAGGTCTGGGGGTGAGAGGGGGGCGTTCCCGCAAGCTATTAAGCTATCCCGAATATCCGTCCTCAATAAACATCCACCCTGGGAGGGGAATGTGTCGCGTTAAATTCGCAAATATTTGTCTCCCGAATTCTCCATCCAGCCCCCCCGCACAACCCGCGTATATTCATTCCTCTTCTAAGAATACGCGCGGCGTTCGTTTTCAACAGGTGAGCGCGTGCTGGGGGTTGCTCGATGAGGGGCGGCGAGGGAACAATTACCGGCGCGATTTATGGCGATTTACATGGTATGTCTATGCGGGGATATTATTTCCGCCTCAGGGCTTTGTATTAATTAATAAAGCCGTCGATTAAATTAAATTGTCTTTACCGTATTAACTTCGTTGACCTTAATTTCCTACGCAAACAAATTGTAAATAATTTAAACACATTAATTTTAGACATATTTAGTTTTCATGATTTTCTGGCTCAATTAAATTTTGAGTGAAACTATTTACAAAATTGAATTTGAGTTCAGTATTTTAGCATTAATAATAATAATAATAGTAATCTTTATTTTATAGAAATACACAATAAATACATTTGGGTATAATGTAAAAATAGTGTCACATGAAACAGTGTTCTTCTCTATAATCACCCCTGAAGGTGAGTTGTATGTAGGTTTAAGGTGAGTATAGCTAGGGGAAGAGTGGTAGATCGGTTTGATATAAACCGAATTGATATGGAGGGATATGGTTGGAGACATAAGTAAGGAGTTTATTTTTTAGGATATTTTCATACAGCTTGCCCAAGACAGAGAGCAGGGTAATAATAATAATAATAATAATAATAATTTATTCATGTTAGTTAGCACAGCCATTGCACAAGTCACAATATCATATCTTGCGCTATATATCACAATTAATAGTAGATTGATATCACATAAAGTAAAAAGATTCGTGTATAACTATTTAAAAATAATCACACTATATAAATGTTATAAAACTTACACTAAGAGGTAGATTTATCACATAATTAAAATAATTTATAAGTTAGTTAAAACTGTAAAAAAAAACAATAAAAACAATACGAATACAAATTAAATTTAAAAATCGTGAAACTTGTCTAATAAGCATTCTTCTTTGATGTAAGATATGTTTTGATTGATTTTTTAAAAAAAGTCCTGGACTTATTTTTGACACTGGTGGGTAACTTGTCATATAGTTTAATACCGAGATAGTTAACACCATTCTTTGTCTTACAGAGTCTTACGTATTTAGGGTAGATCTTGTCTCTTCCTCTAGTGCAGTGCGAATGTACCTCCGTATGAGTAACATACTTATCTCTATTATCAAATATATAAAGGAGACATTCTAATATATATAATGAGGGTAGTGTTAATATGTTTAGTTGTCTAAAAAAATCTCTGCAGTCTTCTCTATAGCCAGCACCTGCAATTATTCTTACTGCCCGTCTTTGTAGACCAAATTACCGAGGTGTGATGCTCGAGTGTCCCCACGACAACAAACCATAGGTCAAGTGAGTCTGGCAAAGTGCAAAATATACCGATCTTAGGGCTTTCTGAGGCAGTGAACATGACAAAAGTCTCAAGAGATAGATGTTACGGCATAGTTTACTGCATGTTTCGTCACCATGCGGCGCCTATTTCAATTTTGAGTCTAAGTGTATGCCTAGAAATTTCACAACTCCTAATGGGATAGTAGGTGATAAGGAGAACATAAGGTTCGCAGTCTTTGTGTCATTTATGGACAGCCTGTTTGAAATAAACCACTCAGACACAGTTTCTAGTAATGTATCATTATTTGTTTTCGCTGTGTTTATGTTAGATGCAGCACTTTTAAAGGTAGTGTCATTTGCATATAAAAATACCGACCCCATATCTATTTGACATGGTAGGTCGTTATAACATATCAGGAAGAGCAAGGGTCCCAGAATTGACCCCTGAGGCACCCCACTGTTAATTCCCATGCTTTCAGATATGTTATTATTAATCTTTACTCTTTGACGACGTAGTGACAGGTATGAGACCAAGAGCCGACAGCTTTTTGTATGAAAATTATAGTAGTACAGCTTTCGCAGGAGAAGATCATGAGGAACACAGTCGAATGCCTTGCTAAGGTCAACAAATGTTATAGCTGAATGTTTTTTTGTTTTCAAGATCTTCTAATATTTCCTCAAACAAAGGCTTCAACTGCGGCCCCTGTCGATCTTCCCCTACGAAAACCATACTGACTGTCAGAAAATAGTTCATTATTCTCAAAGTAGGCAGCTATTTGATTACATAATACCCTTTCAAGAATCTTTAATATTATTGGCAAATTGAGATTGGACTATAGTTTTTCGCATCAGACCTGTCACCACATTTAAATATTGGGGTAACATATGCCTCCTTTAAACTATCTGGAAACCTGCTCTTCCTAATACATTCATTAATGAGCTTCGTCATTGGTGTAAGAATTACATCGATACAACCTTTTATAAGCCCTGTTGTGATTCCATACATATCTCTGGTATTTGAATTTTTGAGACCTCTAACAATGTCCCGTATCCCAACACAGCTTACCTCACCAAACTCAAAATAATTAGTGTTACAGTTAACTTTACACATTCATGTAATTGGATCTATGGTTTGCTCCGGTAATTTCTCCTGAAGTAAGGTTGCTATGTTACAGAAATAGTTATTTAGGATGTCAGGATCTACACTACAGGGTGTATCTGTGCCTTTGTTTTTGTTTAATGAGCTTTTTGTTACTGACCACATTGCACGAACATTGTTGTTGGATTTCTTAATAAACTGTTCAACAGCTTGCTTTTTTGCTATCGTTAGTGATTTTTTGTAATCGTATAGTTTATTTCGATAGATTAGTTTTATGTCGGGTACATGTATATACACGATTCCATTTGTTTCTGGATCTCGCCTAGCTATGGAAAAGTGACAGTTTAAGTATTGTAAATGGGGCTGGTTGTGTTTTAAATCAGGGTTTTTAAATGTCACTGTCAGATGTTCGATTTTAAGGTTATAATTTCTGACTATTGTGATCTTACACTGTTGCCTGTTTTACAAATTTTCAGATATAAAAGGATAATAATATGCAGTTTTAAGATTAACAAAATTTACTACTTGGTTTTTGTACATACAAACACAGCAATAATAATATATAATTCGTCTCTGCAAACTTATTTCGTCATCCATTTGTATTTCTCGCTTGGGTCTTCCCGTTAACACATTTTGATCAACTCCATCCATCCACCTTAATTTTGGTCAGTCTCTCTTCTGTTGGCCCTCAGTATTGTTTGTAGAATTGCAAATTTATTCCCACCCTCTTGTGATACTGATAATCTTCATGTCAAACAATTTTTAAGCCCTCATTCCACTTTTATTATTTAGTCAAGAGAACCTGCATCTGAATCTTCTGATGTTTGTTCTGAGCCAGATTCCCCAAGCGAAATAATAAAAGGAGGAATGGTTTCAAAAGAAAGGTTCCCCGTGTGTTTTGTCCAGTCATCCGAAATAAGTTTTTCACAATGATCACAGAAATTTTGCCACATATCGGATGTACATTTTGAGAGAGACTCAAGCCATAAATTCTGAACACAATCCTTAGATGGTTGCTTAGAATTTATGTGCTTATTGTAGTAAGTCTTACAAAACCCCCATGCCATTTCAATTGGATTGTATTGACAATGGTATGGCGGTAATCTAAGAACTTCGTGCCCGTTCTTTCTCAAAATGTCATCAACTACGTAAATTTTGTCATTTGATCGAAAAGGTATAAATAAAGCCCATAGTTCCTTTTTGGTTAATTTTGGATTGAATTTTACATTGTGTTTAACCAACCACTCCTGCATTTCGCATTTCTTACAAGAAAATGAAGGAGATTTGTCTAATTGCACAGAATGGTATGCAGCATTATCCATAATAACTACACATTTCCCTGAAAGCTTAGCCAAAGCAGGAATAAGTTGATTAACCACCCAATTTTGAAAAGTATTACCATCCATTGTGGCATGGTAATCTCGGTCATTGTTTTTCGAATGTAATAAAAAATCGCACCCATCCAAAAACCCACCCCTATACCCAGCATGTAGAATGGTGAAGCGTTTGCCTTCATTTTTGAATTTAGTTGGATTACTTTTTATATCCGTTTCATGTACCCAGCGTCGAACCACGGATCCATTCTGATATATCCATGTTTCATCCGGGTATACGAATTGGATATCTTTACTGGAATTTTGATACTGTAAAAATTTTCTAAGGAAAATAGTTTTAGCTGCAACAACATGTTTTTGTTCACAGAGAATTTTGCGCCCATTAATTAATTTGAATTTATACCCCATACTTTTAACAACCCTATAAAGTGTTGTTCTACTCCCATGGAACTCATAATTTTCTTTCATATCATTCAAAAGATCTCTCAAAGTAAAATACTGATTTCTAGAGTTATATTGCCAAATTAGTTGTTGCAGATCTTTTCTAGCTAGGTGATTCCGAAAATGGCTGTTTTTAGATCGTTTGCCAGAAGTAGTAGATTTCAATTCATCAGGTCTTTGTCGTAAAATTAATTGTAATGAAGATCTCCCTACCTGAAACGTAATTATCTTTAATTAAATATATATGATAATTAAAATACTAGACATACCCCAAAAATATCTATTAAAATCGTAATAATATTGTGATGCTGTAGATTTGGATTACTTTGCCTAAAATGTTTGTAGGATTTCAGAATTTGTAACCTTTTTGATTCAGAGATAATCTTTGGCATGTTAATATTTAATATGTGCATGAAATTATTTTTCACTTTGACATTGACACAGCATTGCAACACTAGATTAATTTGATTTAATAATAAAATGCTCGAAGAAGCAACCGCGTGGCGAAATAATTGTTGCAAGATTAACAATAAACCTCTTGAAAATTAAAAAGAGGATTACTTATGATATCATAAATTATTGCAACACTGTTAAAATAAGGAATCAGGAGTGGCAACTAATAAAAAATGTAAATGTTGATACTACAACATAACAACACGAAAGCATGGCTAGGCGAGATCCAGAAACAAATGGAATGGTGTATACTTGCTTCTCTAAGGAAATTGACATTCTCCCTCATTGCCCTTAGTCTGTTGTTGAACCAAGATACCTTGCAGGTGTTGGATCTACTTGTGATCACTTTAGTTGGAAATGCATTTTCTATTGACTCCTGTAATATATGTAGGTCGATAGCTAGATACGTTTAATCTGTTGTTGTTAGGTTTAAGTATGCAGGTTATTACACCCTGCTTCTATTCTTGGGGAAAGAGTTGCAAGGAATATAGATTGTTAATAATCTTGAGGATATGCTGGTGTGTTTTCTGGAAGGGATTTAAGGATCATTCTAGAGATATTGTCATAAGCCGTCTCTGTGTTTTTACGAATTATGCAAGTTTTCGAAATACTCGGTCTCATCGATAATATCACCGGCGTATTGGAGGTGTAGGAGTTAAGAAATGATTGGTAGTTCCTCAATATTGTAAGGTTTTTTTTACAAATTAGATTATAAATTAAATGTGTATATGTTACATAATCCAGTTCTTGCTTAATATGTTTAGGTAGGTGATTATAAAAACGCAAACAAGCATATTGGACACCTTTTTGGGTAAATGAGCGATTTAAAATAAGGTATCGCATATTTTCATTATTTTCGGTATTATCTAATCCGAAAGGAGTATTACTCAATGTCAGAAACTATCAATATTCAATAAGCTGTGTCTATCTTTCGTCTGACGTGTTCAATTAGCAGTGACATATAATTTATTGTAACTTTATTTATAGTATGTATATGTATTATTTCTAAATTGAATAAAGGAAAAAAAAAAATGTGTAGCATTTTATGGGATCCAAATCTAATTTTATATTTTGCCAGAAACAGAAGACATTCATAGATATAAATCCCTGTTGCTGTCAAGATATTTTGAGTAGAAAATTTAGTTCTGTATGATTCCCTAGGTTTCAATTGAAGAATAATTCGCATGGCACATTAGATACCCACAGACGCGTTTCAGACTTCAAGGTGCTCGTCAGTGTGGTCCCAACCTAGTGCTGAGGAATACTGAACATTTCTGACTATATCAAGCCAATATGTGAAAACTATTAATGGATTCGTTAGCTATGGCGTTAGCTATCGAATCAATTAATAGTATCCATTAATGTTATGTTTTATTAAATTTATCTTAAATTACTGTTGTTAAAATGTATTATGTACAAAGGAGATTTCCGTAAATTTATAAATAAATAAATAATACTCCATAGTGGCATCGTCAATGAGATGACACTCATTGACGATGCCGCTATGGAGTATTATTTATTTATTTATTAATGGCTCTTACTACCTGTCATTGCTCTATTTTATTTTTTTAATTTAATTACTCCATAGTAAGTTCGAGTTCGTGCAACAGTATTTTTCCAGAGATAAATTAGCTTTGATAAAGTACGTTCAGGGCGGAAATGAAGTACGTAAATTACGCGAGAACTTTTCCCCCCTTTATATATTTTTTCCTCGTTCGTTCATTGGGGAGCAGAAGAAGGAAGAAAAAAAAAACGAGTCCGACGGGGATCAAAGTCTTTCGACGAAATCAGGTGGACTCCATTGATTGCGCATACCTAATTAACTTAAATATTATCTGGAAAAGGCGGAGGAGTTCCTGATTAAGATCGAACCCTCACCCCCCCCTCGCCATCGATTTTTATATCAAACATTTTGACGACGGGTCTCTGATGTGAATTTATGAAGAGGGATTTCCGTGTGTAAAGGAGACGCAATCACCGTTTCGGGATTTTTAAACGAAAAGTGTTTCAATATTGGAAAGAAGCGGGTGGTTTATTAAGTCAGTGTTGATATTCTATAATGTAGGAAAAAAATAATTTCTTAGTAAAAAAACGGTTTAACTTTGTTCAACACAATTTATTTTTATGTGACTGCAGTTTCGGCAAATTTAGCTTGACATTATCAAACATGTAGTACTACATGTTTGATAATGGCAAGCTAAATTTGCCGAAACTGCAGTTACATAAAAATAAATTGTGTTGTACAAAGTTAAACCGTTTTTTTATTAAGAAATTATTTTTACCTACATTATAGATTATCAACACTGACTTAATAAACCACCCGCTTCTTTCCAATATTGAAACACTTTTTATTAATAAATTAACATGTATAACGAAGTAGAAGCCTCCACAATACAAAAAAAAAATAATCTGCAAATTATAGCTGATATTGGTGAGCTGTAATTTTTGTGTCTCAATTGAAGCGTATGTATATAAAGTATTACTTTATACAGTAATTTTTTCTTTTAAGTATATGTATTTTGATACGTATCTACGCTATTTATTTTCAAGCATACGTTGATTTTAATAATGGTGTAATTTGAAGCTTTAAACGAGATTAAGCATGAAATAAAATTTCGAGTTGATAAAAGCCTCGAAAAGGCGAAAAAGTATTGTTCCGAACAAGTGCTTGAAGAATATTGAACATCTTTGACCATTTATTATGGCCCGTGCAATTTACATATGTATGTTCGAAAGCGTAAACGCCATGTAATCTCTATTAGCTTAACCCATTATGTGCCATTGGTGCATATACGCAACATTATTCATTTTATGTTAATTAAATTATTAAATAACTTAATTTGATGTATTATTTTATTTGACTTGACTTGAAAATGTATGAGGAACAACGTAAATATTTTGTTATTTAAATATCTCGATTATTAATCATTTAAATAAAATATTTTCAGTGTATTTCTAACTTTACAATATTTCAGTGTTTTGTACGCGTGGCGCATGAAGTAAAATTTCGAGTTTAGAAAAGCCCCGTGAAAATTTGTCGAGGGTCGCGCAGTGACCCGAGACATATTTTCTGGGCTTTTCTAAACTCGAAATTTTACTTCATGCGCCACGCGTATAAAACACTAAAATATTGTGAACTCTATGTATATTTGAACCTCACTTCAAATCAGTGTGGTGGGTATAAAAAGCTTGACTACCTCTGTTCTAGAAGTAGCACAGAATAATGTTGTATAGTTTACGAGCGTAGTTATTTTGAAATGTAAAGTCAAATAAAAATAAAAAAAGTCCCTACTGATAACCAATGAAGTTAATATAAGGTTCAAGGTAAATTGTAGTAATAAAATGTTTCTGTTTGTAGAGTATTCGCAGTGAAAAGTCCCTGAAATGTTTAGAGCTCACGGACCGGAAACGCGCGCCGACGTGTAAAAATAATTAAGCTTTTACACACGGAAACGCCACTAAAATTCCACTTTTAGTACGGTGCCGACACACAATTTCCACTAGGCCCCCCTCGGACGATAACAATTCTTGACTTTACGAGGACCGATTACGTTTATTTAATGCCGAAACCGAAACACCTCCCATTTTCGGTGCGCGCCCCCGCCATAAACATATGCGAATTGCAGTTTCAAAAGTCGTAAGCTGACATCCCAGGAAATAATAACAGCTGTGACCAGGACTGTCTCGTTTTATGGCGGACACTAAACTTTGTTACTGCAACAATCTCGTGGAGCACTTGTTACGTCCCGCATTAGATTATGATAATGGCGCGCGCCGGACTGCCGGATCTCTACATTTGCTTGCTCGCTAGTGCTAGTTTTGTATTGTGGCTGTGATTTTCTCTGCCACCCGAAATTAAGTTCAATACGGTGTGTATGTAAACAGAATGTCAACTCTATTCGGTAGTTTTATATCTTTTGTTTGGGAATTACCATGGCAAGCTGTCGGTAACTGTATCAAAACTACTCATTATGTGTTTGCTTTGTTATTACTACTAATAATTTTATTAATTAAAATTATATACATAAAAAAACTATTACATATGTATCTGATAGAACACCCACTGAACAAACTCATTCAAGTAATGTTTTATCAACAGTAATACAACGATTAATGTTGCTAAAATGTTGATATAACGTTATTTGTTGGTGTTTTGCTCAATGGGCATGTTGGTAAAATTTTCATCATTTTAAGAGAATTACGCTGAAAGATAAATTATAATGCTGAAAGCTTAATTTTAATGCTGAAAATTTAATTATAATGCTATACGTAAATCATAAATGGATAATTTAATCGGTACATTGTGAACTTCACTAGAAATCAGTGTTTTGTACGCGTGGCGCATGAAGTAAAATTTCTACTTTAGAAAAGCCTGAAAATTTGGTTCAAATACGCGTCAGTCTTAATTATATTTGCAGTCAATAAAAATTTAAATTATTACAACTATATAGGTTTATAACCTCATTACATTAGCTACAAAAACTTATCAAATAAAACCCTTAAAGATAGACGAGTATCTGCTAATGCCCGATTCGTCAAACAATCCGGTAATAAAATAAAAACAATGTGGTCTCTGTTAAAACTAAATAAGCACTTTATCAGTGATACAACTAGTAATATCGATCCCAATAGTTTTATTAACTACTTTCACACTATTGCCAACAACATCTTATTAGACATGGACCCGGGTAACACTGATCCCATTCAATATATGCACAAATTACCATTATGTAACAACAGTTTTGTCTTTCAGGAGGTACTATCGATGTCAGAGATGCTATCAAAGCTTTAAAAAACACAACTTATCGCGATAAATACGTCAAGTGTAATTGTGAAATATCTATGTGAAGTATTAATTTTCCCACTTACCAAGCTAATTATATATATATACATATGTGTATTTATTTTTAGTATATTCTTTTAATTTTAATATTTTTATTTTTTGTATTTGCAGCAATATTATTTATTTAAATATTTACTATTATTAGTTAGATTTGTTTATTTTTTGTAAAAGGAGATTCCGTTTAATAAAGAAACATGAAACATGAAACATAATAAATGCATAAAATCTGGCATTTTTCCCAAATGTCTGAAAGAGGCACTTATTGTCCCTATTCATAAAAAAGGACGTAAAGATGACGTTAAAAACTATAGACCAATATCCTTATTACCTATTGTGTCCAAAATATTTGAAAAAATTATCTTCAACCAAATTATTAGTTTTCTTGACGCGAACTCGGTCCTAAATCGTAACCAGTACGGTTTTCGTCGAGGGCTTTCTACAACTGATGCAATAAGAGCACTTGCTAAAGAAATTGAATCAAGCTTTGAATTCGGCGAATTTACAGTCGCTGCCTTTTTCGATCTCAGCAAGGCGTTCGATTGTGTGCCTCATTGTACACTATTACGAAAACTTTATTATTCCAACTTCCAGCCTATAAGCTGTCGTTTAATGAATTCTTACTTAACTGATAGATCACAACAAGTCAAATTCAATAAAGTATTATCAGACGCGGCCACAGTAATCCATGGTGTTCCGCAAGGTTCAATACTGGGTCCAATACTATTTTTAATTTATGCTAATGATCTACCGGCACAATTTAATAACACTAAGGTAATAATGTATGCAGATGATACAACTTCCATCTGTAAGTCGAATGATCTGCAAGAAGCACTCAATATGAGTGGAAATGTTACTTCTCAGATGGACCAATCCTCCATCTGAGAAGTAACATTTCCACTCATATTGAGTGCTTCTTGCAAATCATTCAATGCTAATAGCCTCTCTCTTAACATAGAGAAAACTGAAAAAATTACCTTTTCTCTAAGGCCATATGCAGGTGAACATGGTACTTGTAGGTTTCTTAGAGTACAATTTGACTCCAAGTTGAATTGGCATAAGCATGTCACAGAATACTGTAACAAACTCTGTAGGACGACTTACTTAATACGCAACCTAAGCCAATCTTTGCCAACTGAATCCCTAATGTCAGCGTATTACGCATGGTTTAATTCACATGTAAGGTATGGAAAATTGACTTAGGGACATTCTCCTATAAGCTCGAACATATTCTCGATTCAAAGAAGGGTAGTCAGAGTATTAGCATCTATACTTTACAGAGCGGACTGCAGATCTGCATTTATTGGATTGAAGATTGTCACTGTCCCGTGTGTTTTTATTCTAGAATGCCTTAAATTCACTCATAAAAATGTTCAATCTTTTAGAACTCATAGCCAAGTACATGCACATAACACACGCAATAAAAATAACATCCAGCCATATCACATACGACTGACTAAATGCAAAAATGGAATACATTTTTATGGTCCAAAACTGTATAATATACTCCCACAAAATGTAAAGTTACTTCCAAATATAAAATTCATAAAGTTAATTAAAGAATACTTGTCCACCAGGGCGTTCTATAGCATTAATGAATGTCTTGCACACAAATTCTGTGATATCTCACCAACGGGTCAAGAGTAAACCATTGTCTTGTATTTTATGTATTAGACTAAGCTTAATTTATTCTTATTGCTTTTTAACATTAATGGTCTTTGTTTTGATCTGTTTTATACATGTAGACAAACCTAGTCTTACTTATAATTTTAATATCAATGTTTTATTTATAGGCTAATATTATTTTATTTTATAGTTCAAATACTACTTTATGACTAGTGTAAACTTTATGTACTGGCACGCAATAAAATAACTAACTAACTAACTAACTAATTGAAATGCACTTAGTTGGTTTTACTAATAAATTATTTTATTTTCAACTAGTTTCAGCTTAACCTATTATGTGCCATTGATTCATATACGCAACATTATTAATTTTATGTTAATTAAGTTACTAAATAACTTAATTTGATATATTATATTATTTAACTTGACTTAAAAATGTATGGAAAGAAACGTAAATGTTTTATTTTTTTAAATATCTTGATTATTACTCATTTAAATAAAATGTTCTTAGTGTATTTCTAACTTCACAATATTTCAGTGTTTTATACGCGTGGCGCATGAAGTAAAATTTCGAGTTTAGAAAAGCCCCGTGAAAATTTGTCTCGGGTCGCTGCGCGACCCTCGACAAATTTTCTACGCGGGGCTTTTCTAAACTCGAAATTTTACTTCATGCTTAGTCTGGGAGTGGAAATACACGTTCTAAACTTTATATTGCACGTTTTTATACAAAATCGATGAATGCCTTACATTTACAGCGTGTACATTATTTATATTTAAAACAAAATTTCATAGAATGTAATACAATAAGTCATTCCTAGAAATCAGATAAAGAAGTGTAGAAGTTTACCTAAAATCCACTTAACTTGCTTGACTACCTCTGTTCTAGAAGTAGCACAGAATAATGTTGTATAGTTTACGAGCGTAGTTATTTTGAAATGTAAAGTCAAATAAGAATAAAAAAAGTCCCTACTGATAACCAATGAAGTTAATATAAGGTTCAAGGTAAAAAAATTCATAGAATGTAATACAATAAGTCATTCGTAGAAATCATATAAAGAAGTGTAGACTTTTACCTAAAATCCACTTTTAGGGTTAACTCTATAACTTCTCGGCCGTTAATGGGTTAATGCCATTTTAAAGGACTTTTAAAAATGGCATTAAACTGAAACTAGTTAAACATTTCTTGAATGACTTTCTCTCTTGTCACTTGGTGAAATATTTTGAACTATTATTGATGAACCTTTATCAATAATAGTTCAAAATTAAATAATTTAGTTGTAAAACAAACCAAGTTAATTTCGATTAAAAACCTATATTTACATTTGCAGTAGGTTTCTGTACCGGCCGTTTGATTAAGCGTGGCCACCGGCTGTGTCTCAGAAACTATGCAGCGTAGCGAGTTAGAGTAAGAAAATTCACAGTGAAAGTGGCTAAGAGAAATCACTGGAAATTATTTTTAAGTTTTTAACTTCATCGCTAGAGGGCGTAACATTTATCGCCAAACAGAAAAACATACATACGCTGTAAATTTTCCGACGTTCATCGTTTTTTAAAAGAGTTCAACTTTAAGCTTCAAACGTGTGTATTCCACTCCCAGACTAAGCATGAAGTAAAATTTCGAGTTTAGAAAAGCCTGAAAATTTGGCTCGGGCGCGTAGCGAAGCGGAGCGACCGAGCCAAATTAGGCTTTTCTAAACTCGAAATTTTACTTCATGCGCCACGCGTATAAAACATTGATTTCTGGCGAAGTTCAAAATATACTGGTTTAACGTACTGTTTAATGCAGTGCATCCGGATCCGAACGGAAGACGGCCCCCACAGGAAAAAAAAAACGTACTGTTTTAGAAGTATATTTTAAACTTCACTTAAAATCAGTATTTTATACGCGTGGCGCATGAAGTAAAATTTCGAGTTTAGAAAAGCCTGAAAACTTGGTTTGGTCGCTCCGCGCTTCGCGCTACGCGACCAAACCAAGTTTTCAGGCTTTTCTAAACTCGAAATTTTACTTCATGCTTAGTCTGGGACTGGAAAACACTCGTTTAAAGCTTCAAATTCAACACTATTACAAAATTTCAAATGCCTGAAAATGTACAGCGTGTTCATCGAGATATGAATATTTTATAGTAAAATTCCGTGTGTGTACTTGATATTTCACAATCTTCACTTTGGAGAACTACACTTAAACAAACTAAAAACGCAGTATCTCTGTTGCAGTGAAGCGTAAACGGAATAAATTCGTTTTTAATTAAAGTTAAAAGTGGATAAAATTCTTTGGTGTTCCTTTTCCCCGTTCGCCAGTAACGTTTCACGTAAGTAAATGCCACGTATATAACATGGTTTAACGTTATCCTATCTATTTAGGACAGTCGAGGGATAGTTGGGACTCCATGTAGCGTTTCGGTAATCCTCCAGGATCCGGGCATCGGAGTCATCCAGGAGGATCAACAGCCCAACCGCAGGCAAAATACGAGACATGCGTTAGCTGCCACATTATGTTCGAGCCACACACACACACACACACACTTTTTAAACCTCACGCTTTTACCCCCATTTTTACTCAGAACAAAAAAAATCTTTATCAAAAATCATTATTTGCATGTGATGATGTTTAATAGTGGTTTAATAATCGTAAACTATTTGTTATCTTAAATACCGTGCGTTCATATAAACTATGATTTAGAGTTGGCGGCATTTTTTAGTGCGGTTGCCCAGAATGCTAATTGAATGATGGAATACATTTGAGGTTATGGTAAACTATGTGTTAACCCACTGAGCAAATACAAACAAATAACGTTATATCAACATTGTAGCAACATTTAACGTTGTTTTAATGTTGATGAAACATTACTTAAATATTTATTGAATAATTTTCTCACTTATCATTTGGTAAAACATTTTAAAATATTGATAATGATTTTGCCATCGAATTAGCAACCATAAAAACAATATTTGAAATAAAACAACGCAGTTGGGAGGGTTTCACTTTTATAACTTTTATAAAAGTGAAACGCTCCCAACTGCGTTGTTTTATTTCAAATAGTATTATGGAGTTTCATCATGTATCCGCCTCATCAATTAAATATATAAAAACAATAGTTCGCAACAATGGGTATAATGCTGAAATTGTTGATAACATCTTAAAAAAGAAAAAGAAATAACAATTGATGAAACACTTCTATATCGAAGAAATTAATCAAATAAAATGGGCCAAACTTAATTATGTTAAGGATTTGTCAAATAAAATTATAAACAATATAAAGGGTAATGAATTTCGCATCATATGCACTAACCAGACAAATTTAGGAAAACTACTAATAAATAATAAATCCCCCATACACAAATTAAAAAAGTGTGGAGTGTACGAACTAAAGTGCAGTGATTGTGATGCATTATACATAGGACAAACAGGAAGAACTTTTCAGACAAGACTAGCAGAACATAAAAAATCAATTATAAATAACAAACAGTGTACAGGGATTTCAAAACATTGTATAATTAACAACCACTTTATAGATGTTAATAATTTCAACATTTTATATTCAGGTAATAAGGGCCGTAATATAAACCTCAGGGAAGGCCTAGAAATAAATAGAGCAATAAAAGACGGAAAACACCTCGTCAAGGACAATGAGGAGATTTGGAATTCCCCAATCTTAAAATCCCTTATTACCTGACTATATATAAGCTTGTCGGTATCTTTTGTAATTCACTCCTGATAAATAGTAGTAAATAGTAAAGTAAAAAATTGTGAAACAAACCAAGTGTAATTTAATTTAAACCTTCATTATCAATATTACTTAAATGGATTTGCTCAGTGGAAACAGTCAGTAATGCCAATCTAATTTAAAATGTAAAGCCTACTCTAAGGCCCAGTTGCACCAAAAACGTTGAACTCTAGTTAAAACTAAACACGAGTTCAAGATGATAGTTCCTATTGTTCTAATGTCACTTTGAACTAAAGTTCAGAGTGGAACCAGTTCAACGTGTTTGGTGGAACTGGCCCTTAATTATGCTTTTAACGATCGCACAGTATTATAATATTTGTTGACACTAAATACAGTTTGATTACTAATAAAACACGATTTAATTTCCTTTCTTCACTTATTTATTTTTGTTTGTTAAATGTACATTTCGAGTACCATGTACTCATTTTCAATAACTGATTCAGTTATTAAAAATGAGTACATGGTACTCGAAATGTACATTTAACAAACAAAAATAAATAAGTGAAGAAAGGAAATTAAATCGTGTTTTATTAGGGATTTATTACTTCACATAACTCAAAACAAATAGTGAATACAGTTTGATTACTATAGTTTCATGTCCCTTTTTACGAAAGTCAATTAATTTAATCTGTGGTTAAACATATTATTTATTTACAAATTTCCGGTGAAACGAGAACTGCAAATAAGGTTTATGGAAGATCCTTGAACTCGAATTTGTGTTTAGTATAAGCATACCAAATTTTAAATTGATATCTCACAAAATAAAATAAAACTGTGGTGTTTTGTCGATTTTGGTCGGTTACAGACCACTGTGAGGCATCGCAAGGTGGCACAGATCTAAGTGGTCTAATTTTCAATGACCCTGCCGCATAGATTCGGCTAAATTTGAGCGATGGCCTGGGTTATGTTGATTTTAAGGGTATCATTTTATTGTCGCTTATGGGCATAGACCTGCTACTTCAGAAAACCCCACAAGAAAAAGTCTAGCGGGGTCAAATCGCACAATCTTGGTGGCCAATTCACGTCACATCCGCGAGAGATAACCATACCATTAAATCGTTCATGCAGAATATCGATTGTGGCGGTTACTGTGTGGCGCGTAGCGCCATCCTGCTGGAACCATATATCGTCCATGTATATATCGTTCAATTCAGACCAAAATAAATTGGTTATCATTAATCAAAACTGCAATAAAACCCGTGTACTTTAACACGGCGGACATAAAAAAAATGTTGTATTTTATGTTAGTTCATTGTTATAATTTGTTATTTTGTATTAACTTTATCTTAGATTAAGCACTTTATAAATATGGCACAGATCTAAGTGGTCTAATTTTCAATGACCCTGCCGCATAGATTCGGCTAAATTGGAGCGATGGCCTGGGTTATGTTGATTTTAAGGGTATCATTTTATTGTCGCTTATGGGCATATACCTGCAACTTCAGAAAACCCCACAAGAAAAAGTCTAACGGGGTCAAATCGCACAATCTTGGTGGCCAATTCACGTCACATCCGCGAGAGATAACCATACCATTTAATCGTTCATGCAGAATATCGATTGTGGCGGTCACTGTGCGGCGCGTAGCGCCATCCTGCTGGAACCATATATCGTCCATGTATATATCGTTCAATTCTGACCAAAATAAATTGGTTATCATTAATCAAAATTGCAAAAAAAAAACGTGTACTTTAACACGGCGGACATAAACAAAATGTTGTATTTTATGTTAGTTCTTTGTTATAATTTGTTATTTTGTATTAACTTTGTCTTAGATCAAGCACTTTATAATTCTAACCTTATTAAATTGTGTATTTTGTTTCTTGTTGAATGTCTCATAACTTTATATAATTGTGTATATGCTAGTTTAAGTGATCCCTGTATTGTTACCCGTTTAACACTCCCTCCCCCTCATTAACTAATTAATATTTAAGGCAACTGTAACCAATTTGTAACATCATTCATCTACCTGATGAAGCCACTGTGTGGTGAAACAATTGTTGTAGTACAATAAACATTATTTTGAAACCTAAACATATTAAGTGTGTTATTTAAGTGATAAAAAAAACTGCTAACTCTATTTTCACAAAAAGTGGAAACTGTGAGTTTTTCAGTTAGACCACTTATATTTCTACTGGGAAAAATACGTTAACAAATAAAATATTTGCGTTTCATGATTAAATCATTTGATTACCCGCGTAATTGAATTATTATTATTTAAACATGTTCTCGCCTTTAGGCGCTTGTATAAATTAATCCACGCCATCGAAAACATATTTAAACTTCTCGAAATAGTAAATAAATATGTACACAAACTCGTACCAACATTTATTCTATCGCTAAAAGTTTCCAGTAATTAGAATATCCTTTCGCCGGGTCCATTATTTCGTTTCCAGAGTGTTACTGATGCCGAAGCAAACTTTCGCATCCAGCTCGGTGCAGCCGTAATAAATGCAGTCGCTCGTTAGCAAAAGTTCCCCAAAGAAAGTGTATACGTATATATTTAGCACACGCAGTGTCCTTTGTGGCAGCTGGGTGTAAATAAGTACCTGTGCGATTGCATGCAGACACACCGGGCGTAATTAATTCGGGCGCATTCAAGCAGGCCTTGCATTCGCAGAAGAGGAAGTTGCACTAAATAGGGTTTCTACAAAACAACGTTCTTGAATCTATTATGAATTGCAGAAACAATATCTACCTAGCAGCTTCATAATATGGTAAATCACAATGAGCTTGAATTTATATAGGAGTCAAAAAAAATTAAGATGCTAGCTAGCAATTAGCTTGAAATTTCTTTGTAAAAGGTTTTTCAATAAGGGCGGGTCGATGTTGAAATGGAATGAAATAAGCTGTGTGTGAGGTATTAATAATTTTTATTTTTTTATTTAATACCCCCATGTATGCAATTATGTTACTTTAAGTAAAACACTTTATTTATAACTTTCAAAAATTGTTTATTTTGTATTCACAACAAATGTTTCGCCACACTGTGGCTTCTTCAGGTGAAGAACAAGTGATTAACTTAACCTAATTACAACGTATATATAGGGCTAGCTGATAAGTAAGAGGGGTGGGGGTTACAGTTTTAAATTGAGCAATGGGGAGTTATTAATATCTGTCTGATCGGTTAGTAATTGATCGCTGAATTTTTTTTTGTTTATTTCGGTGCTTTCCAGGATGTTTAATTTTCTTCCTTTCTTCTCGATGTGTAGTATTCGGAAGTCTTCGTTGAAGTTGTGGCCTTCATCTAGCAAGTGGTTGGAATAAGTCGAGTTTTGTTTCTTTTTCATGCAATTATGAATAGAATTTGATATTGTTTAAATGTCCGCCGCGGCACAAAGTGGTCTGGGCGGCGACAAAACCTTACTTATTTTATAATTGAATTTGAGTTTAGTATTCCGGCACCAAATAATAATATGCTAAGGAATACTAAACATTTCTGACTATATTAATATAATGGTTTGTAAATTAAATTCACTTGGTTTTGTTTCATTTATATGTATTTTATTTTCTACTAGTTTCGGCTTAATGCCATTATCAAGAATGATGTACGAATGGATTTGTTTGGGAATATAAACAGTTTCGAGTTTTAGGTTTTATTGGGTAGTAAGGGCATTTGATATCGGGGAATTCCAAAGGTCTTCGTTGTCGTTGACCACATTTTAACTTGCCTTTATGGCTTTTGAAATTTCTAAACCCTCCCGGTAGTTAAGCGTTAATCCCTTATTACCTGTATGCAGAATTTTTAAATCGTTTGATGAAAAATGGTGATTAGATGTGATACAGTGCTTAGAAAAACCGGTGGTTTGTTTTTTATTCTCTATGTCTTTTTTATGCTCTTTTAACCTGATATCAAAAGACCTGCCGGTTTGTCCTATATACACTGCATCACAATCATTACATTTATTTTCATAAATACCACTTTTCTTCAATTTGAAAATGTTGGGTTATATAAAAAGAATGGCTAAGGACTTGTCGGGGGCAGCATTTAAACGGGTTTATTTCGCTTCTGTACGTTCTCATCTAGAGTATGGATCTTGTGTATGGGCACCATCACAACGCGTTTATATCAGTGCATTGGAAATCGTACAAAACAAATTTTTAAAGGTGCTTGCGTACAAGTTAGGTTTCGATTCTAGCACAAATTTAGAGATATTATCATCGGAACAATGTATTGATAAACTATGTTGTCGCCGGGTGTATCCCGACTTGTTATTTTTTCATAAATTAATTTGTAATGCTGTTAATTGTCTATATCTTTTATCACAAATTAATTTCAGTATTAATTTAACCTATCGCCCAACTAGACATTTACCTATATTTCGTCTTCAACTTCATAAGACTAATTACGGATATAATAGCCCACTTTCAAGGTTTATGCGAACAGCCAATACATTATCTGTACATCCAAACTTTGACATTTTCAACTCTTTCTCACCCTCACAATTCATGGCAAGACTCAAGCGAATAAATATTTGTAATTTTTCTTAGTTTAATAAGTCAAATTTATATTGTATTATATTATATTATATTTATATTTTATTATTGTATTATTTGTATTAAATTTTTGTTGTTGTTGTAGTAATTATATTTAGTTAAATATTAATTTGTAAAATGGATTTTCCGTTAAATAAATAAATAATTTTACAATTTTTAGTTTTGATTTTATTGTTAACTATTAATTTTCCTAAATTATTTGTGTTTGTCAAAATTATGTTATTATTCTTTCCTTTTAAATTATTTTTGATTTGTGAAGACAGTGGCTTAATGTATTCTAATCTATTCCATGTTATTGTGTCTGAATTTGTCTTACTATAAAAGTAATTTCGTAATTGTTTGTGTTGTTTCTTTTTTAACATTGTTAACTGCTATTGTTTTTATTGTGTCTAGTTCATTTTTAAAGTCTATTTTATTTAGAGGAATATTGATAAGTCTGTGTAAAAGGGCGTGGACTATATTAAGCCAATATGTGAAAACTATTAATGGATTCGATAGTGGTCTGGGCGGCGATAAAAATCTACTTATTTTAGTAGTAGTAGTAGAAAATGTTTGCAGAGAGCCGATAAATATTTTTTTTTAAATTCTATAATTATAGATTTATTGCCTTAATTTAAATATATTTCCTGTATTAACTCATTATTTTGTGTATATTAGAAGTGAAGAGCAAAATTGATAATTAAATAAAAGTCACTTGGTATGTTTCACTACTATTTTTTTATTCTCTCCGACTAGTTTCGACTTACCGTCATCCTCAAGGAGTAACGATAAGTCGAAACTTGTCGGAGAGAATAAAAAAATAGTAGTGAAACAAACCAAGTGACTTTTATTTAATTATCAATATTGTAGACATGTTTCAACAAGTGATTAATGAAAACCAAATTAAAAAAAAAAACCGAAGAGCAAATTTTCATACATACATTATCCTGAACTGTTTACTCTCATTTTTTTTTTAATTTCTGTATGCATTTATAAATAATAAATAAATCTATATAGTAGTTTCTTCTCGCTATAATGTTGATGCTTTTCCTCGCATAATAAAGAAATTATTGAAAAATGTTTGTACAAAGTTAATTCCGGGCAGATAATTCCATTGTGGAGAATCCGGAGAGAGAAAGAGAGAGTCCGGGGATGCGTGTAAGCGGAAAATTCAACGGGCTCACGAGCTCCGGTGGCTTTACGTGTATTTTAATTACCGCTAAATTACTTTGCGTCAGATACATCGGACGAGAGAGGTCTGGGCCGAGGGGCTCGAAAAACCTTGTAGAATTATTAATTTTAAGTGCCCCTCCATTTGCATGTTACATTGTCGGAAAAGCCGGTTGGTTATTCGCTGCATCTGTTTTATACCGTTTCGCTACGACTTTGTTATTTACCGGTTTTCATTTGTTGTTGTGCCCTCAATTTTCGAATCGGGGGCCCTTTCAGATGTATCATTACGCCACTAGCGCACAAGTGGAGATGTGATGTATAATCCTCTTTGAAATTCAGAGTATTTTATTGGTTTAATGTAAGCTGGGTTTTATGTATAATCCCCGCTTTCATTCAAACATTTTATGAATCTAAATATACATGAAATTGACATATCATTTCAATTATCACACTAATCATAGGTTAATTAAATTTCCACATGTGAACAACAGTCAAATTAATTAATACATTCTGTATTATAGAGGCTTCTACTTTGTTATACATGTTAATTTGACAATATAGCACATTTTTTGTTTGTATAACACTCTTTATTGAATGTGACTGCAGTTTCGACAAATTTAACTTGCCATTATCAAACATAAAGTTTATTTAATAAAAAAGTGTTATACAAACAAAGTAAAAGTGTTTAATTGTGAGTTTTAATTTGGTTTGAACTTGAAAGTAAAAAGTTATTGTGAAATTAACATGTATAACGAAATATATAAACGATTTAAAATTAATATCGACTTTCTGGAAAAATTTAGTCTTATTGAGTCAAGTCTCCAAATATTTATTGAAACAACTACTTCTCGAGCTAATACCCCGACAGATATTAAATTTTTGCAGAAAGTCGATATTATTTTAATTTGTTTTTATATTTTGTAAATATTCTGCAAACTATTGACAAACTCCATTTTTCATTATGTTAATTTTTTTTATGTATAACGAGGTTTAAGCCTCCATTATACAGAAACTAAAATTGCTTACCCTCGAAGTTCTGTTTATTTTGCACCTTGCTAATAACAAAACGATTTTTTTTGTACACTAAATGTGTTTATTTATTTATTCATTCATTTAACGGAGTCCATTTAAAAAATAAATAATATTGTACAACAAAAAATATTCAATTATACATTAAATCGTAATTAAATCAATAAATATAAAAACAATTCAAAGTTACGACAAATAACATTTAAACATTTTTAATCTTAGCTTTTTGTTTTAGTTTAATAAAACGAGAAAGATTTTTTCGAATATATTGTGCTAATTACTCACCAACTGTAGCCTTATTATTGACTTAATTTTGACATTTTATTGAATCTTGTACAGTCAATATGCGATTTGAATTTTCAGCACAGTCAAATGACAGTATTGCACTCAATATTGTCAAGATATAATAAGTCATTATACAATGCATTTTTTCAATCTCTGGACATACAAATATATTTATTTATTTATTTATTAAATAAATAAATAAATATATTTGTATGTCCAGAGATTAAAAAAACGCATTGTATAATGACTAATAATACTAATAATATGTTAAATTTTCTCTATGTATAACGAATTATAAGCCTCCATAATACAGTTTACCCTCAAAGTGCTGTTTGTTTTGCACCTCGCTAATAACAAAACAATTTTTTTTGTACACTAAATGTGATTGGGGTTCATTTTTCCCCTAAAATTTTCCCCCGGCAAATTTTCCCCTTATATTTTTCCCCCGAATTAATATTCCCCCAAATTAATATTCCCTCAATCTAATTTTCCCCCAAATGAATAATAACGCAACAATCAAATTAATTAAGTTATATTACAAAATTTATAACGTTATATTACAACCAATATTTCGTAAATAATCTAAAAGTTTGTCTTCCTCCCTGTAATCATCATATTTATATTTATATTTATTTATTTATTTGCAAATAAAACATAAAACATACATCAATATAAAGACTTTTATAAATAATAAAATAATGTGTTAAATTAATGCTTATCTGCAAAAGGACTAAGAGCAACTTAAGTTGATCTATGTCTTAGCCCTTCATAATACAGGTTAATAATATAAATAACAGCTACAATAGTAATAACAGTGCATATTTTTTTTTTTTTTTTTTTATATTTTTATATTTCGCGACTATGTTTTTGATTTGACGTTCAATCCTTCTCTGTTCATGCGATTTGGCTCTTCTAATGGGCTGTCCTAGCGAGAGTTGTCGCATCATGGTCATGACAAGTGTTTGTACTCCATGATTAAGCATGATGTAAAATTTCGAGTTTAAAAATGTCTGAAAATTTGGATTTGTCGGTGCAAGCGAAGCGAAGCCCGTCTAATCAAAATTTTTAGGCTTTTCTAAACTCGAAATTTTACTTCATGCACTAGACGTAGACTAGTGCATGATGTAAAATTTCGAGTTTAGAAAAGCCTAAAAATTTAGATTAGCCGGGCTTCTCTTCCCTTGCATCGACAAATCCAAATTTTCAGATATTTTTAAACTCGAAATTTTACATTACAAACACTGATTTAAAGTTAAAAATTTAGTGATTGTAATATTTATATTTGATTATTCGAGTATTTGAATTATTTATATTTATACAAAATATCATATTTTTCAAATATTAATAAAAATATAAACAAAATAGTTGTACTTAGCTCAAACATATTCTACGCAACTGATAATTAAGCTATAACCTTTCAACTTCAAATTGGGACTAATTAACATCAAATTCTGATAAAACAATTTCCTATTGGAACTTAAAACATTGCTGTCAATTAAAACACAATCGAATTGGGAATACGCAATTTAACATTTTTAGTTTCTTGTTATTTTCCTGGGGAGTTTAAGGTGAAACACCCTTTATATTCCTTAAATATTTAAAAAAAATCCTTTGAGTTTGGCTTATATAACATTTGCTACAATCATTGGACGCAATTGAATACATTTCTGAGTCTAAGTTTCATCTTCTTATAAAAATAATAGCTAGGGGAAAATTTGAGGGGAAAATTAATAGCGCGGGGAAAAATAACCTAGGGGAAAAATTGTAGGGGACCCCCAACGACTAAATGTACATACAAAATCTTGTATCGCGACCCAATAAAAATCAACTCACGACCCACAGTTCGAAAAACGCTGGGATAAAGGTTAAATTACTTATATAATATGTTATGTTATGTTATGGGGTCGGTGGGTCGTGTGGCCTCTGGGCCTTTCGAAGTTACCTCGACCTAAAAGATCTTTTGTAACTATCCCTGACCTACTTGAGTCCCTCAATGTCTAGACTTCTTATGAAGTCTACTATAACTTAAGGGTTAATGTGTACCAGTTCCTTGGTGTTTAAAGTGGCCGATGACAGGTAGTTCCCTCTTTGAAGGGACAAGGCAGGGCATTCACAAAGTAGGTGCTCTGCTGTTTTTTGTGCCTCGTTGCAGAACCTGCAGTTGGCATCAGTTGTCTGACCCATCTTGGTGAGGTGGTACTTCAGAGGACAGTGTCCAGTTAGAAGGCCGGTTATGAGCCTTAGGTTGCCCTTGCTTAACCTGAGAAACTGTCCGGCTCTTACGGCAGTGAAGGCGATGAACCTCTTCGCCTGCCGCAGACCAGGTGTGTTTCTCAGGTGAGCACTTTTGGCAGCATCTTCCCATTCCCGGATCATCCCCTTGATGCGGACTTTAGTTATTCCACTGTAAGGTTCTGGTCCGACAAATGGAGTCTTTGACCCTTCCTTGGCAAGGTTGTCGGCAATTTCACTTATATAATATAATAAATCAATAGACAAAATTGAAGTTTATGTTTGATCTGTAGATGATATTTTCAATCTGATAAAAAAAAAACGATGAATATGCAAACGTAGTGTGAATCTGGCTGAAGGCAAAAGCGGATGAAGAAAAAAAAAAAAAAACACGCGCGCAAACAGGATCAGGGACGGGATAAGCGGAACAGGGGGACACAATAAAGCATCGCCCTTTAAAAGGACGCTATAATTTTCCATTTAAGGATCCCGTAGATCAGAATATCTCTGTCTGGAGGCTTTAAATCCGGCAAGAGCTCCTGTATAAGATTGAGAGGGCTGCGGAGATTCATTCCTTATGTATGCTGCATTTGTTACATGTTATATCTCACATGGCGGCCACCCATATCCCGTTTCTATCTCACTTTCTCTCTTTCAGTCACACAAACACGCGAATGCTATGTATGTATATATAGGGTTCATCTATAATGTATGAGAGTCATCTTGAGTGATGTGTAAGCAAAACATAAAAGCGTCTTTATGGGCTGATAATCAAATGTTTTTCATACAAATATTGTAAATTTACTACTGCTACATTAAGAGCTATTAAAAGTCATTATTGAGCACTTTATGCAGTTCCATCAAAAAATGGTGAATGCGCCGGGAATTTTCACAAGAACTAATGGCAAATAGACATTGTAACTGGGTAATTAGTGTTAATACAAATATTAACAATATAATTTCCCAAAATTAACAACCTAATCTTAATAGTGCCCGAAAACATAATTCACTTAAGCCTAAGGCAATTACATAATTCACCCTTAGTTGATTCATTAATGAAATTGCTAAATTGTAAAACATGTTTTCCTTTTGAAGGTGCAAGATCCGAATCAGTTGATTACTTAATTAGGCCCGGATTGGCCCCGGAGGAGGAAAGTGGCGCTGGCAGAAAAAGGCGCACACGAAAACCCCAACCCCTCTCCGTTCCCCAACCCCCCAGTCAACCATCGGCACTGTTGTACTTCTGAAACAAATTTAATATAGGATCCCGTTCCGTGACAGAAGACATAATTCGAGTTGTTTTGTATCCTCGCCGAGTCTGTCACGAAGCCTCAAAATTTATGTTTGCAAAGTAAACAGATAAACACCGCATTGCCGGCGGTTCTCCTCATTCGGGGGTGTTCATATTTGTGTCGCATACTGTGTTTTTGTTGACACGGATCCGTAAAATATTTAGCAGCTAATACGGTATTTATTATTTGTTAAACCATTGTGCTTTCAATAATAACGTTAAGTTAACCAAACCAAATTTTCGGGCTTCTCTAAACTCGAAATTTTACTTCATGCGCCAGGCGTCTAAAACACCGATTTGATGTGAAGTTTTAATTGTAGTGTTATTAATTATTTTAATATAAATCAGTTCAAGAAGTATACATTATTATGTAATACTAAATAAACATTATGTCTTCATTATGGTTTATAATTATTCTCCAGAGAAAACAGATACAGGGATTTTTTCTATTAAGTATACGTATTCCAAATTCAGCCTATTTTCCGTATATCTTCAGATATTCCTTGTTTTTTTTTTTAATTCAATTTGAAGCTTTAAACGAGTATTTTCCACTCCCAGACTAAGCATGAAGTAAAATTTCGAGTTTAGAAAAGCCCTGTGAAAATTTGTCGAGGGTCGCGCAGCGACCCGAGACAAATTTTCTGGGCTTTTCTAAACTCGAAATTTTACTTCATGCGCCACGCGTATAAAACAGTAAAATATTGTGAAATTTTTGTATATTTGAACTTCACTTGAAATCTTTGTTTTATACGCGTGGCGCATGAAGAAAAATTTCGAGTTTTGAAAAGCCCCGTGAAAATTTGTCGAGGGTCGCGCAATAAATATAAATAAATATAAATATAACATTTGTTTATTTTTAAATTCAAGTTGAAGCTTTAAACGAGTATTTTTCACTCCCAGACTAAGCATGAAGTAACATTTCGAGTTTAGAAAAGCCCCGTGAAAATTTGACGAGGGTCGCGCAATAAATATAAATAAATATAAATATAACACTTGATTATTTTTAAATTCAAGTTAAAGCTTTAAGCGAGTATTTTCCACTCCCAGACTAAGCATGAAGTAAAATTTCGAGTTTAGAAAAGCCCCGTGAAAATTTGTCCAGGGTCGCGCAGCGACCCGAGACAAATTTTTTGGGCTTTTCTAAACTCGAAATTTTACTTCATGCGCCACGCGTGTTAAACAGTAGAATATTGTGAAATGTATGTATATTTGAACTTTACTTGAATTTTTTGTTTTATACGCGTGGCGCATGAAGTAAAATTTCGAGTTTAGAAAAGCCCCGTGAAAATTTGTCGAGGGTCGCGCAATAAATATAGATAAATATAAATATAACATTTGTTTATTTTTAAATTCAAGTTGAAGCTTTAAACGAGTATTTTTCACTCCCAGACTAAGCATGAAGTAATATTTCGAGTTTAGAAAAGCCCCGTGAAAATTTGACGAGGGTCGCGCAATAAATATAAATAAATATAAATTTAACACTTGTTTATTTTTAAATTCAAGTTGAAGCTTTAAACGAGTATTTTCCACTCCCAGACTAAGCATGAAGTAAAATTTCGAGTTTAGAAAAGCCCCGTGAAAATTTGTCGAGGGTCACGCAGCGACCCGAGACAAATTTTCTGGGCTTTTCTAAACTCGAAATTTTACTTCATGCGCCACGCGTGTAAAACAGTAAAATATTGTGAAATGTATGTATATTTGAACTTCACTTAAATTTTTTGTTTTATACGCGTGGCGCATGAAGTAAAATTTCGAGTTTAGAAAAGCCCAGAAAATTTGTCTCGGGTCGCTGCGCGACCCTCGACAAATTTTCATGGGGCTTTTCTAAACTCGAAATTTTACTTCATGCTTAGTCTGGGAGTGGAAAGCACTCGTTTAAAACTTCAATTTGAACTGTTCTGAAAATTTGTCGAGGGTCGCGCAATAAATATAAATATAACACTTGTTTATTTTTTAATTCAAATTGAAGCTTTAAACGAGTATTTTCCACTCCCAGACTAAGCATGAAGTAAAATTTCGAGTTTAGAAAAGCCCCTTGAAAATTTGTCGAGGGTCGCGCAGCGACCCGAGACAAATTTTCTGGGCTTTTCTAAACTCGAAATTTTACTTCATGCGCCACGCGTGTAAAACAGTAAAATATTGTGAAATGTATGTATATTTGAACTTTACTTGAATTTTTTGTTTTATACGCGTGGCGCATGAAGTAAAATTTCGAGTTTAGAAAAGCCCAGAAAATTTGTCTCGGGTCGCTGCGCGACCCTCGTCAAATTTTCACGGGGCTTTTCTAAACTCGAAATTTTACTTCATGCTTAGTCTGGGAGTGGAAAACACTCGTTTAAAACTTCAAATTGAACTGTTCTGAAAAACAACGATGTCGGAAAATTTACAGCTTATACATATGTTAACCTTAAAGAATAATTCACTGTATTTTGCTTGTATTGAGATTTTGCTAAGGAAATTGAGGATACCATGTTCATATTTTAAATTTTTGTGGCAAAACTATACAAGATATCAAACATTAATAAGAGACAAAAAGCTTTTCAATGAAGCAGTTTTTAAAGTAATATTTTTTTAATTTTTCATAAGGTGCACCAATAAATACATATTTTAGTTTTTATGTTGTGGTACTACTGTATTCATACTTCGTGTCAATCAAAGATGACTAGAATAACTTAAACGATGTGTTATATTATGATAATTAACCATAGTAAATTTGAGTCAAATCGAATATAGCGCCTAATCGTTACAAATTTAATTTATAATATTTTTTTGAACGTTAAAGACTAATTCCGGCTTAACCGTAAAGTTTTGGACACAGATAAGCTGTGTTAAATTAATATATTTTTATTCCAGGAATCTATGGTTAAACCCACATTAAAAAGGACACCCTGTATCAGCTGTACATATACAGGGTAGGTTTAACCATAGGTTCCTGGGATAAAAAAATATGATGATTTAACACAACTTATCTATATCCAAAACTTTACGGTTTTGGTACTTATTCCTTGCTGTTTGAAGGTCAGACATCTGAAATGTGCTGCCCGATTCTTGACTTCATTACATTTTATTTTCTCAGGGAAAACATTTTTCAACATTTTATCCTATCTATTAATTTTACTGAAACAGCTGGGTAATATACTGTAAATTAGGGTAAATTATAAATGGTAATTACCTACGTAAATTACTAACATCACTAATTACTACGTATATAAATAATTGTAAATTTTCCTTTGTTGGATTCATTCCTTAAAAAATAAAATTATTTGTATTATGACGACTTATTGTTTGCAGTTTATACGAACATTATCTTGAACAAGTTTCTCATCTTTCACGTGGTGAAACATATTTAACTATGATTTAATAAAGAAAACACTTGGTTAAATTTCACTAATATTAGTGAAATTAGTGAAATTTAACCAAGTGTTTTCTTTATTAAACGAACATTATCGTAAACAATATTAGTTTAATGTGCGATTCTTTTCGCAATCTACAAAAAGTAAGTCTTACAAAGACTATATCAAATACTCATTGAAGCAACTACTTCTTGAGCTAATACCCCGACTGTCTTTTTGTGTTTGAAGTATTCTGCAACCAAGAATTGGCAATTTCATTTATACTTATATTTGAACGGTAACGTAACCGCTGGTCTAACACATTACAATGATATTGTATTACTTCCATACATTTCACTGTTTTATATTTATATTGTACAATGCAATGTTTTCCTTTTAATCCATATATATCAATTATTATTATTGTTTATTTATTTATTTATATTTTTTACGCAAATTTATTTATTATACTTTTATGTATCTTACCCATAACGAGTGTACACTTTTGTAATAACACGAAAGAAAGGAAAGTTGAAAAGTTGAAAGTTGAAAGTAAGGTGTCAAATTGTTTAGAGAGAATGGCAAAGCTAAACAGATGAGAGATAAATTTCGAAACGCGTCTATAGATGGCCTCAATAAATTGACCCAAATTGTTACATTTGCAGTAGGTTACTGTATGTAACAGCAAACACTTGTTGTATAATTCAATGTCGGCCGGGGTATTAGCTCGGGAAGTAGTTGTTTTAACGAGTGTTTGATATAATCTTTACAAGACTAACTTGTAGATTGCGAAAAGAACTGCACTTTTAATGTTTGAATAATATATCGTCGGTGTAATTCTAATTCCTCGTAACCCATTTTTACTTTCCCCCGTATGTAATACAAAGGGAAAGTATTGTTTTCGTGAAAATTTTCGAATCAAAAATTTTAGCGGAAATATCCGTTTTGAGGTCCCCTGAGTCGAATAAGACCATTTTTGAAAAATGTCTGTCTGTCTGTCTGTCTGTGTGTCTGTGTGCGCTGTGCCGCAAAAACCGCTAAAGATATCAAGATGAAACTAGAAACTTAAGCTTTTTGTCACAATCGGAAGAACTGAAAAGCTTTTGGTGAAAATCGGTAAACCGGAAGTGGTACTTTACTCGTAGCGTTTTTCAGTTTTTTCTGATTTTTTTATTAAATGTTCATCAAACGAAAAATTCTTTCAAATAAAAGTTGTAGATAATAACAAAATGAAGATATATTGTTTATTTACTTTATGTCATAGCACTCTTAGTTTTTGAGATATTATAAAGGTTGTTTGTTTTATCTAGTTATTGATGTGTGACAGTGTATGTGTCGATACAATTGAAAAATGTTTTAGATAAAAGTTATAGGAAATAAAAAACTAAAGATTTTTTGTAGACTCACTTTTTGTCATTGCACTCTTAGTTTTTGAGATATTTAATAAATAGTGTTTTTTATCTAGTCATTGATTTGTGTCAGTGTGTGTGTTGATACAATTGGAAAATGTTTCAAATAAAAGTTATAGGTACTAAAATATTAAAGATTTTTTGTATCTTAACTTTTTGTCATAGCACTCTTAGTTTTTGAGATATTCAATAAATAGTGTTTTTATCTAGTCATTGGTTTGTGTCAGTATGTGTTGATCCAATTGAAAATGTTTCAAATAAAAGTTGTAGTTATCAAAAAGTTGAAGACATTTTGAAAATAATCATGCTACAAATATTTTAAAAGTGATTTAATACGCAATTTGCGGGGGAAAGTACTATGATGGACACATCACCATTTTTTTTTTTGGATTTTGGGATTATGAGCTATTCCCATAGTAAAAAATACGCAAATCGAGTGGAAAATCCTTCGTAAGCCTGCTTTATGGTTTACGAAGTATTTTCCACTCGATTTAGCGGGAAATAGTTGTTTTAATGAGTGTTTGATATAGTCTTTGTAAGACTAACTTGTTGTAGATTGCGCAATAAATGGCATTTTTAATGTTTGAAGTATTCTGCAACCAAGAATTGGAAATTTCATTTATACCAATATAAATTATACAGAATGCAATCGCTATAAAATTAAACGCACGCACACATCCGAAATTAATGGTTGAAATTCGTTTATTGAATGAAATTTATTTTCGGGATTCGTTGAAATAAATAATTCAGCGAGAACAACTTTCCGCTTGAATCGATCCGAATCGATCTGCAGCGATGGCCCGTCCAGAAAATTCCGGATTTATGGAACGAAAGTTTTTTTTTTCTGTAGCGATACAGTCCCTCGCTCCTCTTTTTTTTCTTCTTTATTTATAGTCCTCGCCCCGCAAATCCCGATTTTATTTAATTTTTCCACGCTCGCCATAAATAATTGATGCCTCGCATAAATTTTTCATCGCTTCCGCCGGCACCGCCGAATATAAAGTGTATTTAAAGCGGAATCCTTTTAAGATTAATACTAATCCACTGAATATAAATATAACGCGATAAATCACGCTCAATGTGCTGTTAAGATTAAATATCAAGTATAATAAAATTTGGATTCTAAATACTTTTAATTAAATTAAATAACTTTATTACAGATTCACCAATTAGTTAAAATTATAAAATCAATGCTATTTAAATCCGACACCCCCAAAACCCTCTTCATAATCACTTAGCAGAAAAAATCGCCTTAAATCCTATCCTCTACGACCTCATAAACTCTCTATGTATCCCCCGAAACAAATACATACCACCTAACCGAAAACTCCCCATCACCACTATTCATGAGTTCATATTTTCATGACATTAACGATCACGACAATTAAAGGACAGTACCGTTTTGACAAGATAACCGACGACATTAACAATCACCACCCTTTTGTACACCATAAAAGACAGTGACAGTAACTGAAACATTCAAGCGGAAAACCGATGGTCGATAGCCAATTGACAGAAGAATTTATTTTATGTTTATTTCTATTTATATGTATTTAATTTAATTTATGTAACCAATTCTGTAAATAAAGATTTTTACATATATATAAAAAATCAAAAACACAATTTTGTCTTATCGTCTTAGGTTGTCTTATTAATTAATTAATAATAATAATAATAATAATAATAATTTTATTTCCCAACAGATACAAATGATTTAATAACAGGGAAAATATATCAAACATTTAAACTTAAATATAATAACATAAAACAAAGTTGAGTATGCATACAATCAATGACACACATGTATAAAGTAAAATGTATTTGTGGTGGTTGGCTCGTATTACAACAAATTCATTACAGTGTTTGTGAAGTGACGGCTCGTGCAATTAAATATATCTATAGAGTCTTGAATAATAGTATGAGTTCGAAGCATTTTATTTATTGGCGAGTTAAAATAAAGGTTCGTGAAACTGCGCTTACATATGAACGTATCAATATTTCTACTACCACACCGCGGTATATTGTTTGCATTTTCACAAATAGTTTTTTCGTAACTTTATATAAAACACAATATATTTTCAACATGTTTCTCATTGATCACTAAATGAAACATGATTGAATATTTAAAAAAAAATTAAATTAAAATAAAATCACTTGGTATGTTTCACTAATCATACGTCTTTATTCCTTGAAAATAGCTGATAGCCGAAACTAGTCGGAATAAAGACGTAAAATTAGTGAAACATACCAAGTGATTTTATTTTAAATATAATTTTTTTAAAATAAAATACAATATTGGTTAATTACTTTATTTTATTATTTCAATTCATATGTATCTTATTTGATTTATGTAACCAATTCTGTCAATAAAGATATTTATATAAATAGGAAATCAAAAACACAATTTTGGTTAATTACTTTAAATTTTTAGATAAAATTCCTCAAATAATATTAGGTATATATTATTTGAGGAATCTTATCTAAAAATTTAAATTAATTAACCAAAATTGTGTTTTTGATTTCCTATTTATATAAAGTTATTTTAAACTTCACTTGAAATCAATGTTTTATAAATTTTATTAAAATTTTGAGTTTAGAAAAGCCTAAAAATTTGGTTCGGTAGCGTAGAAATCTGAAATCGTAATAAACGAACACAACGGCTACAAAAAAAGGGCGTTAAGGGCAACAGAGTCCCTCGTTGAATACATCATCTGCGGGAAGAGGGTCGCTTTTCTGGAGTTGTCAACTTCGTCGGGGAGTGGGAGATAAGCGACTCGCTCTGGTGGTTCATAATTTTTGAAATTCAAATTTTTAGACGCCGCTAAATCTCGGAATCGTTTCATTTCTTTATTCCTTGTCGCTCTTTTCGACGTGTTATTCTTTTATCGACAATACTCTATAACACTGATTCTCAAGCTTTTATTTACTAAGAGGGGCCTCATTGGAAATATAAATTATTAATGAATTAATAACATTTATAATTAACAAATAAGGAAAACCAGTGAATTAAGTCATGTTGAAAAAAAAAAAATTAAGTAAGTGTGCAAGGACAGAAGACGAGGACGACCGTTTCGCTTTTTTTATGAGCTCCTCAAGCCGCCTCATCATAACACTCTAGAACAGTGATTGTTAAAATTTTATTTACTAAGAACGGCCTCATTGGAAATATAAATTATTAATGAATTAATAACATTTATAATTAACAAATAAGAAAAACCAGTAAATTAAGTCATGTTGAAAAAAAAATTTATCAAGTGAGTGTGCAAGGAGGACAGAAGACGAGGACGACCGTTTCGTTTTTTTTATGAGCTCCTCAGGCCGTCTCATAAAATCCTAGCTCTCGTACAGTTATAATTATTTTTTAAAGCATTTCTTTAATAAATGCACCTTTATCTAAATTAATTGCTGTAAAAGATGCTTGCTGTAAAATATTTCCCATAAAGACTTAATGAAGAAAGTTGTCGGTTTAGGTGGGCACGGGCTTTAATTACGGCGCACTAGTACACAATGCGATCGGCGATTGTTGTCGGTGCAACGGCCCAAAATACGTTTTATTGTGTAACTTTAAACAATGAAAATCGGACCCGACATCGGAGACATCTGTTTGCTCGTAACGCGACTGCCGAACTTTACACTAAATATTACATTGAATGGAGACACGGTTTTCGTTCCGAAATAATACATTGAAAGTTCCTACACAGAACGGTTATTACAAATTTCAAATAACACGCTAGAGATAAATACAGGAGAATAAATTGCTGTAAACGAGTGTTTTCCACTCCTAGATTAAGCATGTAGTAAAATTTTGAGTTTAGAAAAGCCTGAACATTTGAACCAAATTTTAAGGCTTTTCTAAACTCGAAATTTTACTTGATGCTTAATCTGGGATCAGAAACACTCGTTATAACTTTCAAATTAAACGTTATTATAAGATAAACGTGTGCTTGAAAATGTACAGCGTAAAATTCCTTGTGTATTCAATATTAATAGCGATTTTTTTTGTTCATCTAATTTACATAGGATTGGACAAATACTCCTCTCTGGGAATTCCTTTTCGGTTTAGAAGGTCTGTTGCCTGTCTGTCTCCAGAGGGAAAGCGCTGAAAGCCGACGAACAACACGCCGGCTTTGCCAGTCCACAATAGGTTATCTATCTGGGGCTTATGCCAACATAAATAACTCATTGGATGCGCGCGCTGAATGTAAAATGTACGTCCGATTCAAAGACGTGAAATTGAAAATGTTAAAAGTTGATTCTTGAAAAGATATTCTCGTTATTCTCTATACTTACAAGCGTACTCTAGGGGGGATACGAAATGTGCATAGAAAATTAATTGAAATAGCCTCAGGGAATCTTTCTTTTAGGTAAACATATGCATAAGCTGTATATTTTCCATCATCTGTTATTTTTTTAAAACAGTTCAATTTGAAGCTATAAACGAGTGTTTTCCACTCCCAGACTAAGCATGGAGTAAAATTTCGAGTTTAGAAAAGCCCCGTGAAAATTTGTCGAGGGTCGCGCAGCGACCCGAGACAAATTTTCTGGGCTTTTCTAAACTCAAAATTTTACTTTATGCGCCACGCGTATAAAACTCTAATTTAATTAAGTTTTGATAATGGATATTTAAATTAAATTACACTTGGTTTGTTTCACAATTTTTTACTTTACTATTTACTCGGCTAGTTTCGCGTTTTACAGCATTATCAGGATAATGCTGTAAAACGCGAAACTAGTCGAGTAAATAGTAAAGTAAAAAATTGTGAAACAAACCAAGTGTATTTAATTTAAACCTCCATTATCAATATTTAAACATGTTTCACCAAGTGATAAGTGAGAAAATTATTCAAGAAATATTAATTAAGTTCGTCAATGTTTGCTATTACCTCAATTATTAAAACTTTTCGATAATTTAGTAGTATAGTAGAACGTATGTCATCAAGGTGTTTAACGTGTTTTGCCAACAAAGAAATTATGTTCTGGATGAAAACATTCGCTTGTTCAGCTTACTGGTAATCTTAAAGATTCCTTATTATTATTTCATTTGGTAAATTATCTATCCAAATATACCGCGAGCTTGGATGAATTATAAAAAAAAAATGTACTCGTACCTGTTACCGTTTAGTAATTTATCTGGTTCTGGTTTTCTGGGAAGTGGGTATTTCTGCACTGCACTTACTCAGCTCATCCAGCCTACCTGGTTTAGGTAGCCTAGCAAAGCTGAGGTGGGTAGATCTCTTACGTAGGCTATCGTTCACCCAGTAAGAAGCCTCTAGTTGATGAGAGTGGCGGGAAATCGCAACCAATATTAATCAAATATTGTTCTTTCAGAATATGTAAAAATCAAAATATACTTCATCAATACTTTTTAAGTTTTTAAGTCAATTCTGATAAATTTGAGTAATATTGAAATTTCGAGCGATCATAATTTGAAGATTATTTGAGATATCTGTATAAAACTTTATATGCATAAAAATCAACTATTGTTCTTTTAAAATATGTAAAAAATCAAAATATACCTCATTAATAGTTTTTGAGTAATATTCACTTGAACGTGAAACGGGAGGCAATTTTGATTATTTTGAGTGATATAGAAATTTCAAGAGTTCATAACGTGGACATTATTTACAAAATTTTAATAAATCTTAATGTGCACATCACACTATTATTGGTCTTTCAAAATATGTAAAAATTACAATATACGCCGTCGATAGTTTTTGAGTTATATTCACTTGAACGTGAAATGGGAGACAATTTTGATTATTTTGAGTGATATAGAAATTTCAAAAATGTATAACTTAGATATTATTGACGCAATTTTAATAAAACTTGGTATGCATATCACACAATTACTGATATTTCTAAATATGTAAAAATCAAAATATACGCCATCGATAGTTTTTGAGTTATATTCACTTGAACGTGAAACGGGAGAAATTTGTGATTATGTTGAGTGATATAGAAATTTCAAAAATTTATAACTTGGATATTATGTACGCAATTTTAATAAAACTTGCTGTACATATCACGCAATTATTGATCTTTCAAAATATGTAAAAATCAAAATATACGCCATCGATGGTTTTTGAGTAATATTCACTTGGACGTAAAACGGGAGACAATTTTGATTTTTTTGAGTGATATAGAAATTTCAAAAATGTATAACTTGGATATTATTCACGCAATCCTAATAAAACTTGCTGTGCATATCACACAATTATTGATCTTTCAAAATATGTAAAAACTAAAATATACGCCATCGATTGTTTTTGAGTTATATTCACTTGAATGTGAAACAGGAGACAATGTTGATTATTTTGAGTGATATAGAAATTTCAATAATTTATAACTTTGATATTATTCACGCAATTTTAATAAAACTTGCTGTGCATATCACACAATTATTGATCTTTGAAAATATGTAAAAATAAAAATATACGTCATCGATAGTTTTTGAGTTATATTCACTTGAACGTGAAACGATAGACAATTTTGTTTATTTTGAGTGATATAGAAATTTCAAAAATTTATAACTTGGACATTATTTACGCAATATTAATAAAACTTGCTGTGCATATCACACAATTATTGATCTTTCAAAATATGTAAAAATCAAAATATACGCCGTCGATAGTTTTTGAGTTACATTCACTTGAACGTGAAACGGGAGACAATTTTGATTATTTCGAGTGATATAGAAATTTCAAAAATTTTTAACTTGGATATTATTCACGCAATTTAAAAAAAACTTGCTGTGCATATTACACAATTATTGATCTTTCAAAATATGTAAAAATCAAAATATTCGCCATCGATAGTTTTTGAGTTCTATTCACTTGAACGTGAAACGGGCGGCAATTTTAATTATTTTGAGTGATATAGAGAATTTAAGAGTTCATAACTTGGATCTTATTTACGAAATATAACCAAACTTGGTGTGCATATTACACAATTATTATTCTTTCAAAATATGTAAAAATCAAAATATACGTCATCGATAGTTTTTGAGTTATTTTCATTTAAACGTGAAACGGGAGGCAATTTTGATTATTTTGAGTAATATAGAAACTTCAAGAGTTTCTAACTTAGATTTTATTTACAAAATTTTAATAAAACTTAGTGTGCATATCACACAGTTATTGGTCTTGCAAAATATGTAAAAATCAGAATATACCCTATCGATAGTTTTGGAGTTATATTCACTTGAACGTGAAACGGGAGGCAATTTCGATTATTTTAAGTAACATAGAAATTTCAAGCGTTCATAATTTAGATAATATTTACAACATTTTTATCAAGCTTAATGTGCATATTACACAGTTGTTGTTCTTTTAAAAGATGTAAAAATCAAAATATACGCCATCGATAGTTTTTGAGTTATTTTCACTTGAACGTTAAACGGGAGGCAATTTTGATTATTTTGAGTGATATAGAAAATTAAAGAGTTTATAACTTGAATAATATTTATGAAATTTGGATAAAACTTAGTGTGCATATCACACAATTATAAGTCTTTCGAAATATGTAAAAATCAAAATATACACCATCGATAGTTTTTGAGTTATTTTCACTTGAACGTGAAACGGGAGGCAAGTTTGATTATTTTGAGTAATATAAAAATTTCAAGACTAATTACTTGAATACTACTTAAGATATCTTCATAAAACTAGGTGTGCATATGCGAATAATAACGAGGATATTCAAAATATCCTAATATTGCGGATATACGGATAATGCGGATATCCGGATAACGCGGATAATTCGGATAATACGTATAACCGATTATTTGCATATTTAATACCCAAATACTCGGCTATTCGAATAATTTTTATTTTATCTGGATATCCGAATATTCGAATATCCGGATACCACAAATATCCGGATTTTAATCGCAGCTCTAGACCTAGACTTGAAACACATTTGTGGCTAATAGAATTGCACTGTAGTGTAAGAGTGTTATAATTTATTTTATAGTGATGTTCCTTTTTCCAATAAAAAGAAGGTGGTTTGGCTGAACTATGGGTCTTTTTTCTTGCAGCATCACATTGACTAAGGTTTAGGATGCATTTGTGGCCAATAATATTTTAATCGGTGTATGTAATATGGGTAATGAAAAAATATGGCTCTTGATTTTTGTTATGAGGGATGGATTTGGCTCATCTGCCTCTAATGTTCCTTAGAATTAGCTACAGTTTTCGTTGAAACCAAGAAAATATCATTACTAAGAAAACCCTTATGAGTTTTCTTAGAAATTATATTTTTTTGGTTTCAACGAAAAGTGTAGCTAATTCGGAAAAATTCATTCCCGTGAAGCAATATTGTTTCGAGAAGCTTGACTCATCATTTACAGAATTGGAGATTTCCTACTTCCAAATTTCAAATGAAATCCTTCGATTCCTGAAATTAGAACAATTCCCAGCATCGATGATTATATCCGTTATTGATTTAAACTTTTATTGCTCTTTCAAAACATGTACAAATCAAAATACACCTTACACAAATAAGACAATTACCTTTGTTTGTATAACTGAGGATTTTATTGTGACTATAGTTTCGACAACTTTAACTAATGACAAGTTAAAGTTGTCGAAACTATAGTGACAATAAAATCCTTAGTTATACAAACAAAGTTAATTGTCTTATTTGTGTAAATAATGAAAAATAATGAAAAATGTGGGAGTGGAAACCCTCATTATTATTTTTAAATGGGTCTAATTAACTAATTTATGTAAAGTTGATGACAGTCAATAATGTAGTAATTTAAATTAATTTTATATGCGTAGGGGTTTCGACGTAGACAAGCGTCGTTTTTTTTGGATAGAATAGGATAGAAACATAGTAGAGCGGCGAGGCTAGTATCGAGGTGAGAGGCTGTTCCCATCAGTGGGGTGGCTCACGGGCTTGAGCTCTTCTCCAAGACTAAGTAAATTGTAATATTTTAACGTATATACATAGCTTGGAATGCATTGATTTATACGCGTGGCGCATGAAGTAAAATTTCGAGTTTAGAAAAGCCTGAAAATTTGGATTTGCTGGGGCGTGACTCGCTTCGCTCGCGCGCCCCAGCAAATCCAAATTTTCAGGCTTTTCTAAACTCGAAATTTTACTTCATGCTTAGTCTGGGAGTGGAAACACTTGGTAATAGCTGCAGGTTGTAAGCTTTTATAAAAAAAACGAAAATTGAAAATTCATAGCAACAATCTGGCAGTGGAAACCCTCATTATTTTTTTTTTAAATGGGTCTAATTAACTAATTTATGTAAAGTTACACAAATAAGACAATTAACTTTGTTTGTATAACTGACGATTTTATTGTGACTATAGTTTAGACAACTTTAACTTGTCATTATCAAACATAAGGTATGTTTAATAATGACAATTTAAAGTTGTCGAAACTATAGTCACAATAAAATCCTCAGTTATACAAACAAAGTTAATTGTATTATTTGAGTAAATAATGATGTATAACGAAGTAGAAGCCTCCACAGTGAACAGTTTTAAAATACACCTTAATAATAGTTTTTGAGTTATTTACACTAGAACTTGAAAAATAAATTTCATTAACTTATAAAATGTTCAATCAATTTCATTTATTTTTTGCTAATCAGTCACTGTTCAAATTAATTAAATCACGTAAATATTATGTGAAATAAAGCAAGTTGAATGTTAACAGTAAAAATGTTGATAAATCCTATTTTTTCACTTGAATTCGAATTAAGTTTACTTTTCTCTAAATAAATTGAGAAATATTTTAGTCAGGCTTATTTAGAATTAAAAGGGCTATAATTTAAGGTAGAACATAAATTTGAGAAATTAAAGCTTAGCTCAGCACGTGATCTCAAAGTTGAGTTTTACTGGATTCATTAACTTTCTGCTGTATATAAAAGTGGAAATAATGCATGTAACGATTTTTTTACAAACAAAAAGAATTGTTTTCGTAGTTTCTATCATCAAGAACGGTATCTACAATTTTTTTTAGAACTTTTAAAAATATAAAATTTTCGGTGAAAATTTACATTTTTTGTAAGGGGTAGGGTAGGTATGGAAATATCGCGAAAATTTTCAAAAATTTTAAAAATCTAAAAAATTTACAAAAACATCAATAAACATTAGAAATCATGAGAGCCACTTAATTTCCTTAGAAAAAACTTATTTTTAGTATTTTTTGTCGCCTTTTTTAACGAAAGAAAATTGCCGTTCATATGAAAACGTAACTTTGAGCGCTTGTACTAAACACAGTGTTTATATGTAAAACAACTTTTTAACATCAAATTAAAGCATATTTAATTCCTAATCAGTTGCTCTTTGAATAAATTAAATCAAGTGAATATTATGTGAAATAAAGCCTGTTGAATGTTAACAGTAAACATTTTCGTAAATCCTTCTTTTTCACTTGAATTAGAATTAAGTTTACGTTTTTTTAAATAAATTGAGAAATATTATAGTCAGGCTTGTTTAGAATTTAAAGAGCTATAATTGAAGGTAGAACATAAATTTGAGAAATTAAAGCTTAGCTTCGCACGTGAGGTCAAAGTTGGGTTTTACTGGATTCATTAACTTTCTGCTGTATATAAAAGTAAAAAAAACTGTATGTAATGATTTTTTTACAAACAAAAAAAATAGTCCAAGTAGTTTCTAACATTAAGAACTGTATCTATGATTTTTTTTAGAATTTTTAAAAATATTAAATTTTTGGTGAAAATTTACATTTTTTGTAAGGGGGTAGGTATGGAAAAATCACGGAAATTTTCAAAAATTTTCAAAATCTCAAAAATTCACAGACGCTTTAATAAACAATAGAAATAATAAAAGCCACTTGATTTCTTTAGAAAAAACTTATTTTCACCATTTTTGTTGCTTTTTTTAACGAAAGAAAATGGCCGTTCACACGAAAACTTAACTTTAAGCGCTTGTACCAAACACAGTGTTTATGTGTGAAACAATTGTTTAACATCAAATTAAAGCTTATTTAATTCCCAAATCAATCGATTTTCGAATAAATTAAATGAAGTAAATATTATGTAAAATAAAGCTTGTTGAATGTTAACAGTAAACATTTTGACAAATCCTTGTTTTTCACTTAAATTCGGACTAAGTTTACTTTTTTAAAAATAAATTAGGAAATATTTTAGTCAGACCTGTTTAGAATTAAAAGGGCTTTAATTTAAGGTAAAACATAAATTTATAAATTTAAAGCTTAGCTCAGCACGTGCGCTCAAATTTGGGTTTTACTGAATTCATCACCTTTCTGCTGTATATAAAGGTGGAAAAAATGGATGTAATGATTTTTTTACAAACAAAAAAAATAGTCCAGTAGTTTCTAACATTGAGAACGGTATCTGTGATGCTTTTGATATTTTTTAAAATTATAAAATTTTTGGTGAAAATTTACATTTTTTGTAAGGGGTAGGTAGGTATGGAAAAAAAAGCGGAAATTTTCAAAAATTTAAAAAATTTTAAAAAATTCACAGACACTTTAACAAACATTAGAAATCATGAGAGCTACTTAATTTCTCCAGAAAAACTTGTTTTCATAATTTTTTGTTGCCTTTTTTAACGAAAGAAAATTGCCGATCACACGAAAACTCAACTTTGAGCGCTTCTACTAGACACAGTTTTCAAGTTTCAAAAAAATGTTTTTAGCATTAGTTAAAGTTCATTGAATCCTAAATTGATTGCTGTTTGAATTACCCAAGTTATTCGAGTATTTTACGAAATAGAGCGCTTTAAATGTAAAAAGTGAAAAAATATATAAAGGAGGAAAAAATGGATGTAATGATTTTTTTTCAACCAAAAAAAATAGTTCCAGTAGTTTCTAACATTAAGAACGGTATCTGTGATGTTTTTGAGAATTTTTAAAAATATAAAATTTTTGGTGAAAATTTACATTTTTTGTAAGGGGTAGGTATGGAAAAATTCGCGGAAATTTTCAAAAATTTAAAAAATCTCAAAAAATTCACAGACACTTCAACAAACATTAAAAATCATGAGAGGTACTTAATTTCTCTTGAAAAACTTGTTTTCATAATTTTTTGTTGCTTTTTTAACGAAAAAAAAAATTGCAGATCACACGAAAACTCAACTTTGAGCGCTTCTACTAGACACAGTTTTTAAGTTTCAAAAAAATGTTTTTAGCATTAGTTAAAGTTCATTGAATCCTGAATCGACTGTTGTTTGAATTACCCAAGTTATTCGAGTATTTTACGAAACAGAGCGCTTTAAATGTAAAAAGTGAAAAAAAAATCTGACAATCTTACAAATTGTTTTTTTTTTTATTAAAACAAGTTATTCGAGTATTTTACGAAATAGAGCGGTTTAAATGAAAAAAAGTGAAAAAAAAACCTGACAATCTTACAAGTTGTTTTTTTTTTATTAAAACAAGTTATTCGAGTATTTTACGAAATAGAGCGGTTTAAATGAAAAAAAAAAAAAAACACAAAGTAACCTGACAATCTTATAAATTGTTTTTTTTTAATTAAAATAAGTTGTTCGTGTATTTTATGAAATAGAGCGCTTTAAATGAAAAAAGTGAAAAAAAACCTGACAATCTTACAAATTGTTTTTTTTTTATATTAACAAAAATGTGTAAATCAGTTAGACTCACACCCTTAACTAAATTTACTTCTATGACACGTGCAGTAAATTATTATTTACTCGAAATCTAACACCGCTGCAGAAATAAATCAACTAATACCAGAGCAAAAATAAATCCCCAACTCTCTGGAATAGAAGAAACTCGTCGACATTAATACGCATCCATCGGGAATCCACGAGGGCGTTGGAACTCGCTCATTTCGGACAATATCGGACAATCATACAAAGATCTTCAATTTGATTAAATAATTAATTAAATAAATAATGCAATATTCAGGGAATTTAAAGATATTCGTTGTTTTCGTAAATGCTTTTAATTTGAAGCTTCTAACGAGTGTTTCCAATTTCAGACTAAGCATGAAGTAAAATTTCGAGTTTAGAAAAGCCCCGCGTAGAAAATTTGTCGAGGGTCGCGCAGCGACCCGAGACAAATTTTCACGCGGCTTTTCTAAACTCGAAATTTTATTCATGCACCACGCGTATTAAACACTGATTTCAAGTGAAGTTTAAAACGCACTGAAAACCAACCCAACTTCGATAATTTTTCAAAACTGGATGTTTTCTTTCCTATCCACGCTGTAAACCTTTAGAAATTTGTTGTTTTTTTGTAAAAAAACTTCAATTCCCTGTAATCCTTCGGTCTCCGAAGACCACAATTGGTCCTTCGAGCTGTAGCCTTTGTAAAATGGTAATAAACTTAGTAATCTCCAATTTGAAACTTTTAAGAACGAGTGTTGTCCACTCCCAGACTAAGCATGAAGTAAAATTTCGAGTTTAGAAAAGCCCCGCGTAGAAAATTTGTCGAGGGTCGCGCAGCGACCCGAGACAAATTTTCACGGGGCTTTTCTAAACTCGAAATTTTACTTCATGCGCCACGCGTATAAAACACCGAAATCTTTTAAAGTTAGAAATACACCAACATTTTTTTTAAATGAGTAATAATCGAAATATTAAATTAAAAACAATATTTACATTTTTCTATAATTTGTACACATTTTATTAATTCATGTTGATGCTCTTAACTTTCAGCATAAGCTGTTTGCTTAAAAATCCTAGCTCTAGTGATAAATATTTAAGTTACACAAACAGATTTACTGTTTTTTATAATTATAGAACAAAACTAGTAAAATGCATATTCATCCAACTCGAATAAAATGAAAAGGAAGAAAAAAACATGAATTGAATTACAAATAATTCGAATTGTTGCGATTTGCACTCAATTGACAATTGTATTGCGACACCACTTACCCGCACCGTTAAATTCGCTAAATCCAAATCGCTATTCGGACCCGCCCGAACGAAAAACAAACGAAAAAAAAAATGTTATTTCACCTCCGTCCGCCCCCATATTTTTCCCTCTCCCGCGCGCGTCGATCGAAACCGTTATTATATTTGCTGAGTAAGCGCATCATGGAAATTAATAAGTTATAAAGCTGTTCCCGGGGCTCGGATAATTCTTGTAAGTGGATTATCCGGCTACTTTTCCGCCGTAAATTTGAGCTCAATGGATATTTAAATAGGTAATCGAAGGGAAAGGGACGGGAAGGGCGGGTTTTCTTTGGTGGGCCTAGAATCCCCGCGGACCTGGACATGAGTAAGGACCACTTTAAACGAAATCCTCTGAAATTGAACCTATCGCTTAGAGATTGGATATTGACCAGAGAATCAATCCAAGCTTAAACGGATATGTTCGAATCATATAGAATGGCGGAGGATGTAATATGAATATCGATCGTTCGAAAGCTTCACTCAGCCAACCCTTGCAGTAATTGCAATTTACTTTAGTGTTATGAAATTACTCCAATATCTAGTAATAGTGTTACAATATTTACATTTGCATCCTTATATATGAATCGACTTGCATTAACACTATAAATTTATAAATACTATTTTGTGTCTTATACTAGATGATTTAAATTAAATTTAAATTGAAACACTTGATGATTTAAATTAAATTTTAATTTGAACACTTGGTTTGTTTCACTTATTTATATTTCCTCCTTGAAGATGACCAATGGTCGAAACTAGTCGGAGAAAATATAAATAAGTGAAACAAACCAAGTGTTTAAACTTAAATTTAATTTAAATCATCCAATATTAGATTCAAAAATGTTTCACCGCGGGTTCAGTGAGAAATTAATTAAAGATATTAAAACACTTGGTTTGTTTCACTTATTTAAATATTTAAATAAGTGAAACACACCAAGTGTTTTAATTTAAATTTAATTTAAATCATCCAGTATTAGATTCAAAAATGTTTCACCACTGGTTAAGTGAGAAATTAATTAAAGATATTAAAACACTTGGTTTGTTTCACTTATTTAAATATTTAAATAAGTGAAACAAACCAAGTGTTTTAATTTAAATTTAATTTAAATCATCTAGTACTAGATTCAAAAGTGTTTCACCGCGGGTTAAGTGAGAAATTAATTAAAGATACTATTTTGTCACTGAAAATGTTGAGGACTTAGCCTAGTTTTAATCAGCTCCAGTTTTCAGAGTATATTTTCATGAAATTTCTTTGAAATTATGTTGTCAAATAATAATCCAATAAATCATAATTAACATGGATAATGCAGATAATAGGATTAACCGATTATTCGCATAGTTAATACCCAAATATTCGGCTATTCGAATTATTTTTATTTTATATGGATATTCAAATATTCAAATGCCCGGATACCACAAATATCCGGATTTTAATCGCAACCTTAGACCTAGACTTAAAACGCATTTATGGCTAATAGAATTGTAGTGCTTTCTTAAGAGTGAATTTTTATAATTTATTTTATAGTGAAGTTTCTTTTTAAAATAGAAAGAAGGTGATTTGACTGAACTATGGGTCTTTTTTCTTGCAGCATCACATTGAATAAGGTTTAAAATGTATTTGTTTTCAGAGTATATTTTCATGAAATTTCCTTGAAATGATGTTGTCAAATAATAATCCAATAAATCACGGTTCATTATTTATTAATAATCCGCGTATTTTTTTCCGCAGGCACACCCCCTAATTCCACAAGCAATAAAGTGAAACGCGCCGCGGCACGCTTTCAACATAATTTAATTACGATTCGGATAAACGCGATGATTTCAAACGCCCGCTATTAAAAATCCCAACCCCCGTAGGCCTTAATTATTGAACGACCGGACTTTGTGCGTTTGACAGCCCGAATGAAGCGACGAAAAACAAACATGCGAATTTTCAGCGATGCGGATTAACGATTGCGAGGCACGCCATCAGATTGCCCTTAAATTCAGGAACAAAGTTACGAACGTCTCGTGAATCTTCTTGAGAAGGAAGCAAAAAGAATGGCGGAGAGTAAAATCACATTAAAGAAACATTAGTAAAAACAGAAAAGGGAAAAAATAAGGGGGTGGAGGCGAGCGCTAGTTTCTCTAGATAGCGGGCATTATCCTCGCGATTCTGGAAACGCCCAGGGATAGGAAAAAAATGGATAAAAGGAATTGCCTGATTTTACATTTATGCTAAAAACTTAATAGAGCTTTGTTTTACAATAAGAGGTTACAGATTTTTTCCACAACTTTACTCTTCTGTAATCGTTAATTCATATTTTCAAGCTCAGTACAAACGCTTATTCAAAATATTATTAATAATAATAATATTTATTAAAGGCAATCGCCTTTTACAAAAAATAATGATAAATATAAATGTAAATGTAAAACTATATGTAAAACAATAGACCACTAATATAAAAAGAAATATAAAAGAATTATAAAAATAACTAGTAAGCCTAAATATAAATAAAATAAATTCAAATTCAAAACTATTTGAATTCGATAAAATAAGCTTACGCTTCTTATAGTTTGCACACTTTAAACATAATATATAAAATTACGAAAAAACTATTCGTGAAAATGCAAACAGTGTCTTAATTAATAAGACAATTTAACACGATAAATATCCATTGAAACAACTACTTCCCGTGCAAATACACCTCCGGATATTGAATTATACAATGAAATATTTAAAATCTTATTTAATTTGATTTGTTACAACGCTCTATTAAAGTATATGTAACGTTCAGGTCAAATTCTCTTCAAACCAACTAACAATACAATTTAAAATGAAAGGAGAGATAGCAACAAATTAAAAGTGAAAGGACTTGGATTGAAACTAATGTCTTAGGCCATCTATAGACGCGTTTCGAGATTTATCTCTCTTCAGTATAGCTTTTCTTATGACGTTTAAAAAAATTAAGAATAACATTAAAACAAACTTACTTGGAAAAAGTATTCCACATACAACACTTTTTCCAAGTAAGTTTGTTTTAATTTTATTCCTAATTTTTTTAAACGTCATAAGCAAAGCTATACTGAAGAGAGATAAATCTCGAAACGCGTCTATAGATGGCCTAAGACATTCGTTTCAATCCAAGTCCTTTCACTTCTAATTTGTTGCTATCTCTCCTTCCATTTTAAATTGTATTGTTAGTTGGTTTGAAGAGAATTTGACCTAAACGTTACATATACTTTAATAGAGCATTGTAACAAATCAAATTAAATAAGATCTTAAATATTTCATTGTATAATTCAATATCCGGAGGTGTATTTGCACAGGAAGTAGTTGTTTCAATGGATATTTATCGTCTTAAATTGTCTTATTCTGTGGCTGACCGCAAAAACCTCATAACTCGAATTTTTGTCGAAATTGAGTTAGTTGCATTTTCGGTATTGTGTTGGTCCCTAGTTTCATTTATAATACCTATTTCACATATTTGCTCGTTATTTGACGAGAAATCGCCAAGAGAAAAAAGCAACAAAGTGGGCATTTCCCGTAAAAACCACATAACTCAACCATTTCCCGTAAAAACCACTTAACAAAAAAAAAAATGCAAATGCTTAGTTTTGAAATAACAAACAAAGCAAACAAATAGCGTTAATCGACCTAGAGGATAGCTCAAACTGCCATTTCAATATTTTTAAGGTCATTTGGTTGTATTTTTCACGCCTTTTTCACGCCTACTTATGTAAGGTTAGCTTCATAGGTACAATTGATGCATACAAGGCGGAAACAATGCATCTGTTTAAAAGTAGTAATTAATAATGTGTTGATGATTAATTAAATTATTTAATTGGTTAATTTACTTACTGTAAAACAGTTTATTCTAGAAATATTAATAATTTATAATCATGACCGTAAGAATCACTTAAGTGCGTTTCCCGTAAAAACCACATAACTCATTTTTTCTTGGATCACGGGCCTTCCTGCAGACAAAATACCTTCAGCACATAATTTCTACGTTTATTGTCATCCACTGAACACGTATTGATCGCTCAATTGATGTTATTTAATCAATAAGCAAAAGTAGCTTTCAAAACTTTAAACTCAAATATCTCGAAATCAAGAAAATACGAGTTATGAGGTTTTTGCGGTCAGCCACAGTATTAATTAAGACACTGTTTGCATTTTCACGAATAGTTTTTTCGTAATTTTTTATATTATGACTAAATATATATGTAATGGAACCAAAAAAAATAATTAATTTAATATAAATTCACTATTGAATTTCCCGATTAAAAATTACTTTTAAGTTTTCTCCTTTATTATTAAACAAGTCAAACCATGGCTCACTGTTTAACTTATTACCAATCCCAAGGAGTCTTGATAACGAGTTCATATGGCTTGATGTCGTTCGATGTGCATCCAAGTAAAATATTGTGTTGGAGCGTGTTTTCCTATTAGGCACATGTAGACCCACTGCACTTAGGAGGGAGGGAGAGTCTATAACGCCACGCCAGAAAGAGCACATCAGCAAACTCTCTGCGTTCCTTTGGTGACTTTAAATTTAGATTGGTAGGTTTGAACATATGCTGCCTTCCAACTTAAATTCTACACACCTCAAGAACTTTTTCTGTACAGCTTCTAAATTAGCAATATTATTTACTGTAAAAGGTGTCCAAATTTGAGAAGCATATTCATCCTGAGGTCTTACCAGTGAACAGTACAATGCCTTTAAATAGTCCGTGCTCGGATCTTTTCCTATTTACCACACAAATCCCCATGTTCTAAAGGCTTTCTTAACGGCCGCTGATATTTGAAAATTGAATGCGAATTTATTGTCAAATATTACTCCCAAGTCTTTCATTTGATCCACTTTTGAAAGAGCAGATGAGTTGATGGTGTATTGATAATTTACGAACGTCCTAGATCTGTATACAGACATGTAGTAGCATTTTGAAAGATTTAAATACAAATTGTTATCAATACACCATTCGTTTAAGCGCCTAATCGAATTCTGCAAATGATCGCAGTAATCAATGGAGCGAATAATTTTGAAAATTTTTAGGTTGTCGGCAAACAATAAGAAGTTTGTATCAGGAATGGCATCTTGTAAGTCGTTGATAAAAAGTGAAAAGAGTATCGGTCCGCAGTGAGATCCCTGGGGAACACCTGATGTAGCGTATAGCGGCTTAGATACGAACTCCTTAATTCTGACGTACTGTTTACTTTCTTTTAAGTATGATGATAACCATACTACAGTACTATGGCACAGCCCGATAGATTCCAATTTATGAAGCAGTAAATTGTTATTGCACTTGTAAATAAAACACTTTTTACTTTGTTTAACCACTGATTCTTACATTTAAATGTGTGACTAGTTTCGACTATCTAACTAGTCACACATTTAAATGTAAGATTCAGTGGTTAAACAAAGTAAAAAGTGTTTTATTTACAAGTGCAATAACAATTTACTGCTTCATAAATTGGAATCTATCGGGCTGTGCCCTAGTACTGTAGTATGGTTATCATCATACTTAAAAGAAAGTAAACAGTACGTCAGAATTAAGGAGTTCGTATCACATTTAAATGTGTGACTAGTTTCGACTATCTAGTAGTTCGACTATCTAGTAGTTAGATCAGGCATTTATAAATTGAACTGCGAAAATTGTATAGGTATGTACATTGGGCAATCTGGGCGTAGAATCGAAATAAGATTGAAAGAACACGAGCGAGCCTTTAGATTAAAACATAATAGTTCTACCTATGCTAACCATCTTTTAGAAGAGAATCTCACTTTAGCGAGGATGTACTTTCAGTAATCCATTTTGCCGAAAATGGTCGTAAAATGGATTTACTGGAAGCACTAGAAATTCACAAGGCCCGAATGAATCCCGGTATTTCCCTTCTTAATGACCAGGTTGACTTAATGTACACCCCTCTTTTCGAAGCCGTATAAATAGTTTTTAACGTGTAATTTGTATTTACTTTAGTTTGAGAATGACTATTAGATAGTCGAAACTAGTCACACAATTAAATGTAAGATTCAGTGGTTAAACAAAGTAAAAAGTGTTTTATTTACAAGTGTATTTAAGATGTACCACAAAGTGAACGCCTATAACACCAAACAGTTAAATTGATATTGATTCGATCAAATGCCTTGGTGAAGTCAGTAGAGACTGTGTCTACTTGATGTCCATCATCCAAAGCACTTGATACAAACTGTTTATACTCCAATAAATTAGTTATCGTGGATCGACAGTTTACAAAACCATGTTGTTCGTTTGACATAACCTGCTTAGAAAACCAAGCTAATTAATTTGCCACAATTTTATCCAATATTTTTGGTATGGTAGATTGTATACAGATCCCTCTGTAATTATGAACAGTGTCCTTCTTACCAGATTTATGAAGTAGAATTATGAATAACTGTATTGTTTCTAGTTTACGTGAAGTGATTAATCACAAATAGAAAGACTGTTATTCCTTACTTCACTTTTTATTTTTATGTTAGATGTACATTTCGAGACACAAGGTGCTCATTATCAATAACAAACTAAATTCTTAAAGAATTCTTTAAGAAAATAAAAAGTGAAGTAAGGTATAACAGTCTTTCTATTTAGAATTATGAAGCTGTCTTTCCAATTTGATTGAATGTTTTAATAAAAATGAGCAAAAAATGAAAGTACAAACGAGAACAAAAAAAAGTACAAACGATGCTCTTGAAAAATACGACAACCTTTTTAACTATTAATAACAAACTCACGCTCTGCCTCTCCACGCTTTCCACGCTCTGCCTCTCCTCTTCTTCCAAGCATAGCCATAAATAATTCCACGTGCGATATTTCGAAACGTTTTCCAAATTGAATGCATCAGTTTGATTTATAGTAAACACATTAAAGATGCACGAAGCAGAAATGAAAACGCCGGCGTCGCGCCCTCCGGCCCTATGTTTAAAAACTTTATTATTTTACGACATTGAAATCGAGAATTTACTGATTTTAAGGCGCTGCATAAAGGTGAATCTGGAATTTATCGAGTTAATTAAATTTCGCACGGCCTGGTTTAAATAGAGAAAGTGCGAGTTGCGTTTGTTGGAATTGTTTATCGAGTGGGGATTGCTGTGTAAATTATTTAATTAGGTTTTTTGGTGTTGTTGTTGTTGTAAATTCAATCTTTAGTGAAATTTTTAAGCTATGATTGTAAACTAACATATTTTGTTTATTTAGAAAAAAAGTGTTTTTGTATTACTTCAAAAATTAACGTTCTTACAAATAAGCTATTTTTGTTTAAGTATACAGGGTGACTACGCTAAACCTTTCGTTAAAAGTTTATGGGGTTGATATTGCACTAAAAAAAAAATCCTCGTCATACGCAAATTTTCCCCCCAATCGTACCATGTGATAAAAATGGGTCATTCCATTAAAAAAAAATGAATTAAGAGATATTGAAGAGCCCTTTGATATTGACATTTTAAGAACCCATGGTTAAAATTGACAGTTTCTAATTACTTTACTCATAGAGGCATCCTCTAGGTACAAGTAGAGATATAAATCATATTTTTATCTTATTCTTAAGACAAGTTACAGATAGATTTCAAGATGCCTTCTAGAGGTCAAAATTTTATAAATCATTTTTTTCTCTTAAAAAATATAAGAGACATATGTTCGAATAAAATATGTTTCAATGTAAACGAGAAATCCAAAAAATTACTAATATACAGGGTATTCTGTTTAAAATAATAAATTTGGTGGTACTTCCGGTGGAACCAGAAGTGATATAAAGTTGAGCGTCACATGATTACATTCCCTCCAATCAGAATCGCGTATTTCCATAGATACATGTTATCACAGCGGTAATAGAATCCTATAACCTTGTTTTGGTCGTTGCTACGAAAATTATTTGTCAAATCTGGCAGTCGATAATTAAAAATGTCAACCGGGCGATGGGGTGAGGTTTACAAGACAGAAATGCAGTGAAATTCGTTATATTTTCTCATCGAATATAACTCGAGGTATGATTAATAACCGATAATATTTATTCGTGAAAACGGAGCAGCACATTCAACTCGCGCTTCGGGCTCGTTAAATCTGTAGCTCGGTTTCACTCATAAATATTATCGATGATAATCATACCATTTGTTATATTACAGCTGAAAATATTTCACATAAGGAAAACTGATTCAACTGTATGACAAGGATTTTTTTCAAATTTTTAGTGCAACGGCAACCCTATAAATTTTTAACGAACGGTTTAGCGTAGACACTCTGTACATATTTCGATTAATACGTTGTAAAATTTCAAGCATTAAATGCTTTTTAATAGCAAACTTGTTTGCAGCTTCTAACGAGTGTTTCCACTCCCAGTGTTTCTCGTTGGAAAATATAAGAATAATAAATGATTTGTGTTTTCCATTTAAGCTTATACACGGCGAGATAGACTGCCAAAGCTTATTAGAACAATTAGACTTTTATGTGCCTGCTAGAGGTCCCAATAGATCGAAATTATTATTTTATTTGCACTATCATGCAGTTAATTACGCAAAATTTAATCCAATATGCAGAATGATGAGTTACTGTAACGAATTATACAATATCAATTATTTTTTATTACATCATTCTTCATTTTCAACATTTAAGGCTAATTTGAAACGAATCAATTTATCCGCTATTGTTAATAATGTTTTATCTTAATTTCAATTACTTAGTTTGTAAACTCATATAATTTTAATTCGATATTATATTATACAATCTAGTCTTTACTGTGATATTTTGCTCATCAGTTACTGATATTAATTTCAATATGTTATTTGTACAATTTATTAGTTGTTAATTTCAATAATGTTATTAGTTGTTTATGTATTTGTCTTTGTACCGATTTGTTGATTTTATCTCTAAATAATGTATTCACTCTTTAGTATTTTTATTATTATTATTTTAACTCGCGTAAAGTAAGAGTAACATGTACTTAATATATTTGTTATTTTTTTGCCATCCACTCTGTATATATAAATATACCAATATTATAAATTTATGTAAAAGGAGATTCCGTAAATCAATGAAATGAATGATTAAGCATGAAGTAACATTTCGAGTTTAGAAAAACCTGAAATATTGGTTTGGTACACACAAATAGAATGTCTGGGCAAGTTTACATCTAAATTAATTTAAGCTTAAGCTAAAAGTCATTAATTTAATAACTACAAACAAGAAACTTTCTTCTTCGTGAATATGCACATATGGATACCCATAATATTGTCTCGAGTATATTAATATCAGCCATAACTACACACAATCAAAATTATTAACTCCACGAGAGGAGTTACATCTATCATAAGGTATAGCCCTCCGTTCTTGCGGAATGGAATTGATTGCCACCCCTAAATCATATAGCCAGTTAACCGCAGACAGCCCGCTTGGCTTACAGATGCCCCGATACGAAGATACCGAGGCGACCCCGACACAAATCAACCCTCAACCCCTCACGACCAATACACTAATAGATTATCGATGCATGTTGAAATTAGCTGCGCTTAAATAAATTACATTCCTTGCATAATTCAGAGGATATATAAATATTTGGGTGGGATAAGAGATTGATTTCATAGTGATTAATAAATAACTGAACCAATAAGAACTGAATAAATAAACAAACACTTTGCAACTACTATAAACATAAGTATGTCATTTCTTTTAGGTAAACATATGCATAAGCTGTGAATTTTCCGACATCCGTTGTTTTTTAAAAGAGTTCAATTTGAAGCTTTAAATGAGCGTTTTCTACTTTCAGACTAAGCAAGAAGGTAAATTTTGAGTTTACTTTCTTTAAATCTTTAGATATTCGCTGTTTTTTTATAGAGTATAATTTAAAGCTTTGAACGAGTGTTTTCCACTCCCAGACTAAGCATGAAGTAAAATTTTGAGTTTAGAAAAGCCCCGTGAAAATTTGTCGAAGGTCGCGCAGCGACCCGAGACAAATTTTTTGGGCTTTTCTAAACTCGAAATTTTACTTCATGCGCCACGCGTATAAATCACTGATTTCAAGTGAGGTTCAAATAAACATAATGTTCGCAATATTTTAGTGTTTTATACGCGTGGCATATGAAGTAAAATTTCGAGTTTAGAAAAGCCCAGAAAATTTGTCTCGGGTCGCTGCGCGACCCTTGACAAATTTTCATGGGGCTTTTCTAAACTCGAAGTTCTACTTCATGCTTAGTCTGGGAGTGGAAAACACACATTTAAAGCTTCAAATTGAATATTTTTAATAAACTACAAATATCGGAAGATTTAAGTATATACGCTGTACGCAGCGAACAGAGAGTTTTATGTAACACCGAACATTTTCATAACGAGAATTTTGCTTTTAAGTATACATAAGCATGCGTTGTACATTTGCCGACGCTCTGTTTTTAAAAGAATTTAATTTGAAGCTTTAAACGAGTGTTTTCCACTCCCAGGCTAAGCATGAAGTAAAATTTTGAGTTTTGAAAAGCCTGAAAATTTGGTTTGGTCGCGTAGCGCGAAGCGCGGAGCGGCCAAACCAAATTTTCAGGCTTTTCTAAACTCGAAATTTTACTTCATGCGCCACCGGTACACAACACTAATTCAATGTAAAGTTTAGCGGTGTGTTTGAAACTTCGTAATATGTCAGTGTTTTGTACTGGTGGCGCATGAAGTAAAATTTCGAGTTTAGAAAAGCCTGAAAATTTGGTTTGGCTGCTCCGCGCTTCGCGCTACGCGACCAAACCAAATTTTCAGGCTTTTCTAAACTCGAAATTTTACTCCATGCTTAGTCTGGGAGTGGAACACACTCATTTCAAGTTTCAAATTGATTTTATTTAACAACGAATATCGAAAGATTTACAACATACACAGTGTAATTTGGACATGTATACTTGAAAGAAAAACTCCCTGTGTGTACACGTTGAGGCATTAATTGCGATTGATTGGCTACAATTTTTAATAGTCATATAGGCATCCCAATTTACACATAACTTAAAAAATAATGCCGTCAAATTGTATTAGATGAACATGTTTGGTGTTACATAAATCTCTCTGTATGTGCAATTTCGAATTTTTGTTTCTATTTGAATAATTTTATAATTAAATATGACATGATTATAAAATGTTAAGTGTTCATTTTTTAATAATTCGAAAGGAAAGGGTTGTAATATAATTACTATTTGTAGAAAAAAATAATATAACAAAAATGCGAATAATGACATTAACTTCAAATTTTATTTTAACAATTTTTCGTAAAAAATAAAATTAAAATAGGGGAGGTGAAAGATAGAAGAGAAGAATTATTTAATATTAAGTAATTTATATTTTTATTCAAATATTTTTTTCGATTCCGAACAATTTAAAGTAGATTAAATCGCTTTATAGCGAAATGTTCAGCTAGAATGAGGCTTTCGTCCACTGTTCGGCGTTTTAACTGATGTATTGTAATTTCAGCATTTATGTGATCGAGCGTACTATTTTAATCTCATTAGATACTTAGCTAAAAAATGTGTACATTAAAGCAGGCGATTTATAAACCAAGAAAGTAAAATAAAATTATTGATATCGTTATTTATTTTCATCATTCTTGTTTGCTTTTAGATTCCGAAAATAATTAGACAGAGCACGCCGCGCGCACAAAGGCAAAGGTAAAGGCAACTCGAGATTATTATAAGATGAAATATGAAAAACAAATGACAACCTGGAGCGATTTTTTTCGGTCGCTGCTCCGAACGGGAAAATCGATGCTCGCGCTCAACTTTGAAACTTCAAATTAAATAAGAATGTTTACTCGCAGCCCTGAAGAAATTGCGTCAACGTGGAGAACATTAAGTGAAACATTTTATATTTATTAATTTTGTGTTAAAAAAGAACGCCTTAAATCGATTGTCTGTGTATTTCATAAATTAAAATGCATGTGAAACAAGCCATTATATTAAATTTTTTAACTAATTGAAGGGTTAAGGGAAAAACTCAAATAAATTCAAAATGTACAGTAAAGTGTTTTTGAGGCCATTGTGTATTTTTACGTAGGCAAACTTAACGGAAAACAAACAAATGTGCCATAAGTTATTAACGGCAAACTTAACGGAAAACAAACAAATGTTCCACCAGTTATTAACGGCAAACTTAACGGCAAACAAACAAATGTGCCACCAGTTATTAACGGCAAACTTAACGGAAAACGAACAAATGTGCCACCAGTTATTAACGGCAAACTTAAAAGAAAACAAACAAATGTGCCACCAGTTATTAACAGCAAATTTAACGAAAAATAAAGAAATGTGCCACCAGTTATTAACGGCAAACTTAACGGCAAACAAACAAATGTGCCACCAGTTATCAACGGCAAATTTAACGGAAAACAAACAAATGTGCCACCAGTTATTAACGGCAAACTTAACGGAAAACAAAGAAATGTGAAACCAGTTATTAACGGCAAACTTAACGGCAAACAAACAAATGTGCCACCAGTTATCAATGGCAAATTTAACGGAAAACAAAGAAATGTGCCACCAGTTATTAACGGCAAACTTAACGGCAAACAAACAAATGTGCCACCAGTTATCAACGGCAAATTTAACGGAAAACAAACAAATGTGCCACCAGTTATTAACGGCAAACTTAACGGAAAACAAAGAAATGTGCCACCAGTTATTAACGGCAAACTTAACGGCAAACAAACAAATGTGCCACCAGTTATCAACGGCAAATTTAACGGAAAACAAACAAATGTGCCACCAGTTATTAACAGCAAACTTAACGGGAAACACACAAATGTGCCAACAGTTAATAACGGCAAACTTAACGGAAAACAAACAAATCTGCCACCAGTTATTAACATAAAAAATTCTGAATTTTCATTATGTTCCATTGTAACCGATGTTAAGATAGCCATAGATTTTCCAGCTACGGATTTGCCCGGCGCATCCACCATCGATCGTAAATTAAAATAAATGTTTTTCTTAATTTAGGGCATATTATTATTGAAACAAAGAAAACTAAACTAATTCCAGCCCTAAAAATATAGCTCATACAAACTTAAATTTATTTTCGTATATAGGCTTTATCAAACACAAATAGATAGTCCTCCCAAAAACATGTAATAAAATGACCAGATTTAAAACTTAAATTAAAAGTATGTAGTTGTGATTAAAATTATTTCTTTTAACTCTGACGTGTAGCTTAGAGTCTAACTAAGAGATTTGAGCTATAAAATTTTGGCAAAAATGTTAAATGAATTTTTTATAAATTTTTTCTATCCGAACGACTCGAATAAAATGACCAGATTTTAAAGTTAAATTAAAAATATGTAGTTGTGATTAAAATTATTTCTTTTAACTCTGACGTGTAGCTTAAAGCCTAACTAAGCCATTTAAGCAATAAAATTTTGGCAAAAATGTTAAATAAATTTTTATAATATTTTTCCATCCGAACGACTCGAATAAAATGACCAGTTTTCAAACTTAAAATAAAAGTATGTAGTTGTGATTAACATTATTTCTTTTAAATCCGACGTGTAATTTAGAGCCTAACTAAGCCATTTAAGCTATAAAATTTTGGCAAAAATGTTAAATGAATTTTTATAAAATTTTTCCATCCGAACGATTCGAATAAAGTGACCAGATTTAAAACCTAAATTAAAAATATGTAGTTGTAATTAAAATTATTTCTTTTAACTCTGACGTGTGGCTTAAAGCCTAACTAAGCCATTTAAGCAATAAAATTTTGGCAAAAATATTAAATGAATTTTTATAAATTTTTTCCATCCGAACGACTCGAATAAACTGACCAGATTTCAAACTTAAATTAAAAATATGTAGTTGTGATTAAAATTATTTCTTTTAACTCTGACGTGTAGCTTAGAGCCTAACTAAGCCATTGAAGCTATAAAATGTTGGCAAAAATGTTAAATAAATTTTTTATAAATTTTTTCCATCCCAACGACTCGAATAAAGTGACCAGATTTTAAACTTAAATTAAAAATATGTAGTTAGGATTAAAATTATTTCTTTTAACTCTGACGTGTAGCTTAAAAATTTACTAAGCCATTTAAGTAATACAATTTTGGCTAAATGATAAATAAATTATTATAAATTTTTTCCATCCGAAGGACTCGAATAAAATTACCAGTTTTCAAACTTAAATTAAAAATATGTAGTTGTGATTAAAATTATTTCTTTTAACTCTGACGTGTAGCTTAGAGCCTAACTTAGCCATTTAAGCTATAAAATTTTGGCAAAAATGTTAAATGAATTTTTAAAAAAAAAATTCCATCCCAACGACTCGAATAAAATGACCAGATTTCAAACTTAAATTAAAAGTATGTAGTTATGAATAAAATTATTTCTTTTAACTCTGACTTGTAGCCTAAAGCCTAACTAAGCCATTTAAGCAATAAAATTTTGGCAAAAATGTTAAATAAATTTTTATAATTTTTTTCCATCCGAATGACTCGAATAAAATGACCAATTTTCAAACTTAAAGTAAATGTATGTAATTGTGATTAAATTTATTTCTTTTAAGTCTGACGTATAGCTTAAAGCCTAACTAAGCCATTTAAGCAATAAAATTTTAGCAAAATGTTAACAAAACTTTTATAATTTTTTTCCATCCGAACGACTCGAATAAAATGACCAGTTTTCAAACTTAAATTAAAAATATGTAGTTGTGATTAAAATTATTTCTTTTAACTCTGAAGTGTAGCTTAGAGCCTAACTAAGCTATTTAAGCTATAAAATTTTGGAAAAAATGTTAAATGAATTTTATATAATTTTATTCTCTCCGAACGACTCGAATAAAATGACCAGATTTCGAACTTAAATTAAAAATATGTAGTTGTGATTAAAATTATTTCTTCTAACTCTGGCGTGTAGCTTAGAGCCTAACTATACATACTTTTAATTTAAGTTTGAAATCTGGTCATTTTATTCGAGTCGTTCGGAGGGAAAGCATTTGTAAAAAATGTATTAAACAATTTTGCCAACATTTTATTGCTTAAATGGCTTAGGTAGGCTTTAAGCTACACGTCAGAGTTCAAAGAAATAATTTTAATCACAACTACATACTTTTAATTTAAGTTTGAAATCTGGTCATTTTATTCGAGCCGTTCGGATAGAAAAAAAAATTAAAAAAATTCATTTAACATTTCTTCCAAAATTTTGTAGCTTAAATAGCTTAGTTTGGCTTTATGCTACACGTCAGAGTTCAAAGAAATAATTTTAATCACAACTACATATTTTTAATTTAAGTTTGAAATCTGGTCATTTTATTCGAGTATTTCGGATGGAAAAAAATTATAATAAATGTATTTAACATTTTTGCCAACATTTTATAGCTTAAGTGGCTTAGTTAGACTCTAAGCTACACGTCAGAGTTAAAAGAAATAATTTTAATTACAACTACATATTTTTAATTTAAGTTTGAAATCTGGTCATTTTATTCGAGTCGTTCGGATGGAAAAAATTTATAAAAAATTCATTTAACATTTTTGCTAAAATTTTATAGCTTAAATGGCTTAGTTAGGCTTCAAGCTACACGTCAGAGTTAAAAGAAATAATTTTAATCACAGCTACATATTTTTAATTTAAGTTTGAAATCTGGTCATTTTATTCGAGTATTTCGGATGGAAAAAATTTATAATAAATGTATTTAACATTTTTGCCAACATTTTATAGCTTAAATGGCTTAGTTAGACTCTAAGCTACACGTCAGAGTTAAAAGAAATAATTTTAATTACAACTACATATTTTTAATTTAAGTTTGAAATCTGGTCATTTTATTCGAGTCGTTCGGATGGAAAAAATTTATAAAAAATTCATTTAAAATTTTTGCTAAAATTTTATAGCTTAAATGGCTTAGTTAGGCTTCAAGCTACACGTCAGAGTTAAAAGAAATAATTTTAATCACAGCTACATATTTTTAATTTAAGTTTAAAATCTGGTCATTTTATTCGAGTCGTTCGGATGGAAAAAAATTATAAAAAATTCATTTAACATTTTCCCTAAAATGTTATAGCTTGAATAGCTTAGTTAGGCTTTAAGCTACACGTCAGAGTTAAAAGAAATAATTTTAATCACAACTGCATATTTTTAATTTAGGTTTGAAATCTGGTCATTTTATTAGAGTCGTTAGGATAGAAAAAATTTATAAAAAAATGTATTTAACATTTTTTCCAAAATTTTATTGCTTAAATCGCTTAGTTAGGCTTTAAGCTACAAGTCATAGTTAAAAGAAATAATATTAATTACAACTACATACTTTTCATTTAAGTTTGAAATCTGGTTATTTTATTCGAGTCGTTTGGATGGAAAAAATTTATTTAACATTTTTGTCAAAATTTTATTACTTAAATGGCTTAGTTAGGTTTTAAACTACACGTCAGAATTAAAAGAAATAATTTTAATCACAACTACATACTTTTAATTTAGGTTTGAAATCTGGTCATTTTATTACATGCTTTTGGAAGGACTATCTATTTGTGTTTGATAAAGCCTATATACGAAAATAAATTTAAGTTTGGATGAGCTATATTTTTAGGGCTGGAATTAGTTTAGTTTTCCTTGTTTCATTAGTTATATGCCTTAAATTAAGAAAAACATTTATTTTAATTTACGATTGATGGTGGATGCGCCGGGCAAATCCGTGGCTGGAGATTCTATAGCTATCTTAACATCGGTTTCTTTGTAAAGTCTCAAAATTGGGACTCATTTGGTTGATCTCCCTAACTTTTCAATTGTTTGAACATGTTTTGCAAAATAAGTTAGGCTATGTGCATTTTCAGGGCATTCGTTGTTTTTATTAAAGCAGTGTTTTCTTATTTTCTACTGTAAAACCTCTGTTCTTGAACATATGGCAATGTAGATTCCAAAAATCAAATAAATAAAAATATTCTTCGGATTCCAGCTCTATGGTTTCGCCACTTTAAACGTTTCAATAATTTAAACGTCAAGGCGCTTGAGTGAAATGAATTCCGCACAGCTTCGGGAAAGTGCCACACCTTCATGAAAGTAGAATTTTTCGACATCCAAAGTAGCCGGCTTGGGAAACGGTTTGTATAATAGGAAAATCTCGGTTCTGTGTCACGTATACATCGCGCCATTTGCCTCGATTGAATTTTATCGCGTTGAAAAAGAGTTGCGTTTCTTCAAAATCAGTTTTTCTCATGTTACCACAAGTTTGTCAAAACACGTATGGCTGATGCATCTAGGCGACTTAATTTTTAAACATGTTATTTATTAAATTAAATACAAAGGATTTTTTTTATGTCGATCTACTGCACTTATGAATTATTGAATATTCATATTTTTAAATAGCGTTCAATTTGACTTTTTAACGAGTGTTTCCACTCCCAGGTTAAGCATGAAGTAAAATTTCGAGTTTAGAAAAGCCTGAAAATTTGGTTTGGTCGCGTAGCGCGTAGCGCTACGCGACCAAACCAAATTTTCAGACTTTTCTAAACTCGAAATTTTACTTCATGCGCCACGCGTACACAACATTGGTTTCATGTGAAGTTCTAAATATACTGCTTATATTAAATAAGTAACCAAATCTTGCACTAACAATATTTGAGCAATTTGCACTAAATTTCAAGTTAAACTTAAAAGAAAAACTCACTGTATCCTAGCAAAAAATACGCTGGGTGATAGAATTTTTAAAGGTTTGGTTAGATGAGATATAATATGAGCGGTATATTTTGAACTTTAGTTTAAATCAGCGTTTTACACGCGTGGCGCATGAAGTAAAATTTCGAGTTTAGAAAAGCCCCGTGAAAATTTGTCTCGTGTCGCCGCGCTACCCTCGACAAATTTTCTACGCGGGGCTTTTCTAAACTCGAAATTTTACTTCATGCTTAGTCTGGGAGTGGAAACTCTCATTAAAAGCTTCAAACTAAACGTTGTTTAGGACAACGAACGCTTGAAAATATATGAATCAGGATTTGTATACTAACATTCCTTGTATATTTTTAAATTTTGTATTCAGGATAAATTAAGAAATAAGAGAAAGAAATACTTCTTTTGTACAGCGAATTTTCAGCGTTTTACACGCGTGAGGCATAAGGTAAAATTTCGAGTTTGAAAAAGCCTTGTGAAAATTTGTCTCGGGTCGCTGCGCGACCCTCGACAAATTTTCTACGCGGGGCTTTTCTTAACTCGAAATTTTACTTCATGCTTAGTCTGGGAGTGGAAACACTCGTTGAAAGCTTCAAACTAAACATTTTTTAAGACAACGAACGCTTGAAAATATATGAATCAGGATTTGTATACTAACATTCCTTGTGTATTTTTAAATTGTGTATTCAGGATAAATTAAGAAATAAGAGAAAAAAATACTTTTTTTGTACAGCAAATTTTCAGCGTTTTACACGCGTGACGCATGAAGTAAAATTTCGAGTTTAGAAAAGCCCCGTGAAAATTTGTCTCGGGTCGCTGCGCGACCCGAGACAAATTTTCTACGCGGGGCTTTTCTAAACTCGAAATTTTACTTCATGCTTAGTCTGGGAGTGGAAACACTCGTTACAAGCTTCAAACTGAACGTTTTTTAAGACAACGAACGCTTAAAAATATATGAATCGGGATATGTATACTTACATTCCTTGTATATTTATAAATTGTGTGTTCAGGATAATTTAAAAAATTAAAGAAAGAAATACTTCTTTTGTACAGCGAATTTTCAGCGTTTTACACGCGTGGCGCATGAAGTAAAATTTCGAGTTTAGAAAAGCCCCGTAAAAATTTGTCTCGGGTCGCTGCGCGACCCTCGACACATTTTCTACGCGGGGCTTTTCTAAACTCGAAATTTTACTTCATGCTTAGTTTGGGAGTGGAAACACTCGTTGAAAGCTTCAAACTAAACATTTTTTAAGACAACGAACGCTTGAAAATATATGAATCGGGATATGTATACTTACATTCCTTGTATATTTTTAAATTTTTTGTTCAGGATAAATAAAAAAAAGAAATACTTCTTTCGTACAGAGAATTTTCAGCGTTTTACACGCGTGGCGCATGAAGTAAAATTTTAAGTTTAGAAAATCCCCGTGAAAATTTGTCTCGGGTCGCCGCGCGACCCTCGACAAATTTTCTACGCGGGGCTTTTCTAAACTCAAAATTTTACTTCATGCTTAGTCTGGGAGTGGAAACATTCGTTAAAAGCTTCAAACTAAACGTTTTTTAAGACAACGAACGCTTGAAAATATATGAATCAGGATTTGTATACTAACATTCCTTGTATATTTTTAAATTTTGTATTAAGGATAAATTAAGAAATAAGAGAAATAAATACTTCTTTTGTACAGCGAATTTTTAGCGTTTTACACGAGTGACGCATGAAGTAAAATTTCGAGTTTAGAAAAGCCCCGTGAAAATTTGTCTCGGGTCGCTGCGCGACCCTCGACAAATTTTCTACGCGGGGCTTTTCTAAACTCGAAATTTTACTTCATGCTTAGTCTGGGAGTGGAAACACTCGTTACAAGCTTCAAACTGAACGATTTTTAAGACAACGAACGCTTGAAAATATATGAATCGGGATATGTATACTTAAATTCCATGTATATTTTTAAATTTTGTATTCAGGATAAATTAAGAAATAAGAGAAAGAAATTCTTCCTCTGTACAGCGAATTTTATTGTATTTGCCTGGCGAATAAAGCCGCGACGTGAAAATCTGATTAACGCTTAAACAAAGTGCGAGGCTGAATAACAAGGGCGAATTCCCAATGCAAATTACACAACAAAACAATTTAAACTGTTATAACTGTGAACAATATAACGTATTACGCCGAGGTGACGAGGACATTTTACAAACTCCTGAGGTTAATTTCATACGGTGTTAACTCGGCCTCGGCCGCTTTGGGCGCCCCCGAACCGAAAATACGAATTTCATCGAGTTAGCTGGGGCGCGCCCCGAAAGTTTCCGCGAGTTTAACTTCTTTTCTCAGACTCGCCCCGCGAACAATTCATTCTAATTTATTACCATTGTTTATGTTTTATACATTCTCGTGAATCTGTCGTTTTATTATGCATTTTCCATGAGGTTCTAAGCATAAGTTGTTAATTTTATGCTAGAAATATTTACATAGTAATAGAATATTTCAAAAACTTATAGTTACTAGTAATACCAGAAAAACTTAGTATAGTCTAGTTCACAAGAGATGTCCTGTGATATTAAATTTTAAACTAAAGTAACTACAGTTATATAAATCAATAGTAAAATATACAAACAAAGTGACGGCCTCCCAATGGGTTCGCCTTTGTTACCGTTATATCAGAAATATTTATGGCACACTTTGAAAAAGATTTATTCCAACAAAAAATTGCCAAGAATATATTTTACTAGAAAAGATATGTAGATGATACAAAAATTAAATTTGTATTCAGTATACACCAGATACCCGTTTCGGACTTCAAGGTCCTCTTCAGCGTGGTCCCGACCCAATGCTGAGGAATACTGAACATTTCTGACTATTTTAAGCCAATATGTAAAAACTATTAATGGATTTCGATAGCAAACGCCATCTAATGCTTCATAGTGGCATCGTCAGTGACACGAATGCACAAAGTGCATATACAGGTCACTGTTTCGTCCACGATGTAGATGATGATTATGTGTATTGGATTTGGACGGGCATTAACAGACAATTAGAAATATTTAAAAGCGAGCTAAATAATATTAATAGACATATACAATTTACCGAAGAAATAGAGACAAACAATAGCTTAAACTTTTTAGACATAACAATTATATGAACACATAATAAGTTGGAATTTAAATTTTTTAGAAAAGATACATTTTCAGACGCCATTATCCCAGAAACATCAAACACACACCACAAAATTAAATATAGCACATTTCATTCATTAATTCATAGATTAATACACATACCTCAAAGCGAACAGAACTTTTTACAAAAAACAAAAATAATAAAAACAATAGCAGTAAATAATGGATATAGTGAGCAATTAATTAATAATATGATTGCAAATAAAAAATCAAAACAGTACCAAAAATAGTTTTATATCCGAGACAAAAAAGAAAACACAAGTTGGTGTAAGTTAGATTTTGTAAGCGACTTTTCTCCAAAAGTTAAAAAATGTATTAAAGGGCAAGAATTTAACATAATCATGACAAACCCAATAAATTTAGGCAAACTCCTAGTGAAAAGCAAACAAAAAACTGATAAATTTAAAAAGTGTCGAGTGTATGAAATCCAGTGCGACTCGATATACATTGGCCAAATTGGGAGGAATTTCAAAAAACGATTGGAAGAACAAAAAGCCTTAATCCTAAATAAAAAATATTGTACTGGGTTAGCTAAACACTGCAATGACAATAATCACTTTTTTAATAACCAAACGGTAAAGATTTTATCCACAGGCAATAAAGGACGTCATCTCAACTATCGCGAAGGACTGGAAATCCAGAAAGCAATAAAACAGGGAAAACCAATTGTTAATGACATCGAAGATCTGTGGAGCTCACCCATCATGACAGCCCTTATTGCCTAACCAAAAAAGAAAAAATTTAATTAACCTCTCTTGTATAAAATATTTGTAAAAATGTAATTGGGCCCACCGTGGCCGAGCGGTTGAGCCGCCGGTTTCGCCAATCGGACACGGAGGTGATCTGGGTTCAATTCCCAGCGGAGGCGAGTAATTTTTATAACGAAAAATACTCGTCTCCGGTTCCATGGATGTGTGTGAATGTGTTGTGACGTCCAAATTAGTCGAAATATATGTTAATATAGATATTATAAAATCAACGTTAGTGGCTGAATGGTAATACCTATGCCAAACAAACCAAAAAAAAAAAAATGTAATTTCCTGTAATCCTTGAGAATGACTCAAAGTCGAAACTAGTTGGAATGAAAAACCAAAATATTAGTGAAATTTTACCAAGTGTTTTCTTTATTAAATCATAGTTAAATATGTTTCACGACGTGAAAGATGAGAAACTTGTTCAAGATATAAATCCTTCTACCCTAGACTATAGCTCCATCCTTTGTATAAATCCTGGGTCTCCAAACTATCTTCTTCGCGGGCAACAAATACAAGTCTACATAATAAAGTAGGCCAAGATCCGATTAATTTTATAAAATTATGAAAAATTTAAGGAACAATTGTTACAATATCTCAAAATATGACATTTACAAAAAAAATTACAAACAATCGCGGGCCCGATTCATGCAAGTCGTGGGCCGCATTTGGCCCGCGGGCCGTAGTTTGGAGACCACTGGTATAAATGATTGATTTGTGAAACATTAAAATAACTTCATTTGGATTAAGTGTTGGTTTTTCTTTGCATAACAACCTTTCAGTTTTATTAATTGCATTTTATATACAATATTGTGTGAATGTACTAATAATTATCACCGCACACATGGTAATTAAACTGTCTATTAACTGTCAATTTTTGATACAATATAATGTAAGTGTAATAAGAATTATCACCGCATAAATGCTAATTAAACTGTATGTTGTTTTGAATGGATGCTCGCGGATTTGCAACCCCACGCCCTCTGTTTGGCTGATGTAGGTTGCAGCTGGGGGGATTGACGTGCATGTGTGTATGTGTGTGTGTGTGTGTGGGTTGTATGCAGATGCCATGATGTGTGATCTAATTGAATCCGTTGGATGGCGCGCTTCCATTAGGTTTAATGCGATATCTCCATAAGCAGTCACGCCGGAGCCGAACTCATTACGTCGATGAGTACACGCCGTAACGCAAATACTCATTACGTTATGATACCATCGCTCATTGTGACACTGTCGATTCGAATTTCATAACTTTCCTAAATTACACCTTATTTGTCGCAGCGCTCCCAGCGCAATAACAAACATCTAACGTGTGCGGAACTTAAACGATGCATTTTACATTTAACACCTTATGCTGGAGTTTCAATCACAATAAGTTAGGAAAAGCATAAATGTATATTGTATTCTTTAATATAACAATTATAGTAGCATGATAGATGCATAACATCATTATTTTGATTGAGGTTGTTCTTTCAAAGTTTTAATATACATATTATAAATTTTAAGCCCGGCGCATTCACCATTTGTGCATAGTTTATTATTATTTTAACCCTTTCAGCTCTGACGGTGGCATTTGCCATTACTAAAATTTGGTAAACATATTAGATATCTTTATTTCAAATAAACATACATCTATGCATGAGCTCTAACTTTTCCAATAATCGTTTGTTTTTTAAAATAGCTTAATTTCAAGTCCTAAACGAGGGTTTTCCACTCCCAGATTAAGCATGAAGTAAAATTTCGAGTTTAGAAAAGCCTGAAAATTTGGTTTGGTCGTGTAGCGCGTAGCGCTACGCGACCAAACCAAATTTTCAGGCTTTTCTAAACTCGAAATTTTACTTCATGCGCCACGCGTATAAAACACTGATTTTAAGTGAAGTTCAAAATTATCTACTAAAGCAGTATGTAAAAAACGCGTATTCTGAACATCACATCAAATCAATGTTTGCGCCACGCGTATAGCGCATCAGCTTTTGTTATTTTGCATTTGTCATTTTGCTACAACTGTGTCAAAACACGTAGCTTTGAGCAACTTATACGATGAGGATTTTTTTTTTTTCGCTGAACATAGGTTTTCTATGTTCAGTTTTTGCAAGTCCATGTCAATACAATGTTTCATTTATTTCTATAAATTTTCCAATCACTAACAGCGTTTTTCTCTTAACAAAATGAAAAGAATGGATTTTTGTAAAACAGTATTCAATTTACTAAATGAAAATAAAGACATTTTACGCAAGATAGTTTTCACAGACGAGTCATCGTTTTGTTTGGATGGGATGGTTAATTCGCAGAATTATCGGTTTGTACCTAACACCTCTTTTCCTTTTCTCCTTATTATTCTGTTCTTATTCCCACAGGTATTAGTCGCGTACAAACAAACATGTTCAAAATTTAGCACACACTTAATACAATAGGAGAGTATTCTAACAATAATGCATCTAACTTTGTATCACACTCTTTTAAGCCAGTATTGATCAAATGGCCATTAGTGTTCTCTGCAATAGTTGTTATAACAATTCGTCTTGACCCTCATCTAAAAGCTTTTGGGCTAAAATAGTTGACATTTCCCTAATATTTCCTTTTTTATTGAGAGCAACCTAACTGCTGTTAAATTTTTGGAACTTCTTCGAAGAGACATTATACCACAACTACAAGTCTTCAATATTGAGAACGCATGATTTTAAATGGATAGCGCTTTACCAAATTCAACAGGCCCAGTTACACGTTTCCTGAATGAAACTTTCCAGGATCGCTGGATTGGAAGATTGGGTCCAAATCTTTTAATCCAGCGACCCTTGAAGGTTTCATTCAGGAAACGTGTAACGTGCCTGTGGAATGTGGTGGAGCGCCATCCATTTGAAACTATGCGTTCTCAATATTGAAGACTTGTAGTTGTGGTGTGATGTATCTTCGAAGAAATTCCAAAAATTTAACAACAGTTAGGTTGCTCTCAATAAAAAAAAGGCTTGGTCACCTCGGTCCCCCGATTTATCGCCAAACGATTTATTTCTTTGGGGTTATCTCCAATTCAAAATCTACAATAATATAGCAATGGATAGTACAGAAGAACTAAAAAAACAGAATAAGTACCGCCTGCAATGAAATAAATAAAGTTTTTAGGAAATACTGTACAAGGATTTTACAATCACTTGGCATATTGCTTGGAGCAGCAAGGTGGTCACTGAACATTTGCACTAAACCTAAAATAACATTTCAGTTCCTTCAAAAGCATAAATAAAAAATCTGTAAGTTTAATTGCCTAATCCGTGAAATTAATAAAATAATGTACTGACATTGACTTTCTAATACTAAACATAGCAAACGTATGTTCAGCGAAAAAAATCCTAACTGTATGTAAAAGATGTTTATTTTTTTTTTCGTGCTTTATAATAAATAAGTAGGATGTAAAAAATGTTAAGGGAAATGGAGCTGTCTGGCAGAGGAGATAGAGGGCGACTCGCTAATGGAATAGAGGAGAACTGGTACGTTGTTACAATTGACTATTGAACTTGATCGGATTCCGACCCTGTTTCTCCCCTCTCGCCTTCCTCATCCCTCTATCTGCCGACTTCATCCCTTGCAGGAAGTTCCTGCAGCGGAAACACATTTCTCGCCACTCTATTAACTCGGCATCGCACGTGCACGGATAAATCGATTACCCTTTATTTAATCTATTAGCGATAGGGAATGTCCCGATAATTATACGCATCAGTAGCCAACATTAAATCACACAAAGTTTTTACAATTTTACATTTAATTTGAATAAATTGATAATTGAAATGTAAAAAAAATGTACAAGGTGGGGCAAAAGTAATTTCAGAAGGTGAATTGGCTGCCATTTTGTTAAAAATAAAAAAAATTGGGCTCTGTTTTAACTGAAAGTTTATTCATGGGAGTCAAATTGATGACATTTGGTTGAAAAAATGACATCGGTCAAATAACCACCTTCTAAGTTGATAATAATTTGTGCTAGGCATTTTGAATTGTTGCTCGTTAAACATCTGGCTTCAAATTGGTGATTTCTTTTTTAATAATAATAATAAGTATTTATTGCCCAACAGGAAATTTCCCAATTACAAGACAATCATTAAAAGTGCGATTCTTTTCGCAATCTACAACAAGTTAGTCTTACAAAGACTACATCAAACACTCATTGAGACAACTACTTCCCGGGCTAATACCCCGACGGACATTGAATTATACAACAAGTGTTTGCTGTTACATACAGTAACCTACTGCAAATGTAACAATTTGGGTCAAATTATTCAGGTAACAGCAAACACTTGTTGTATAATTCAATGTCCGTCGGGGTATTAGCCCGGGAAGTAGTTGTTTTAATGAGTGTTTGATATAGTCTTTGTAAGACTAACTTGTTGTAGATTGCGAAAAGAATCGCACTTTTAATGTTTGAAGTATTCTGCAACCAAGAATTGGCAATTTCAATTATACTTCTTTTTTAATGTTTGCTTTCAAGACTTGCAAGGTTTGTAGTTTGTTGTGGTAAACGCGAAATTTTAAAAAGCTCTTGCAGTGAAAAAGTGATTGGCCCTTATTTTTTTAAGTACGCCAGCGGCACCACCGTAACCGTAACTCATGAGCGCTACAGACAAATGTTAAACGAGTTTTTTTGCCGCAAGTTGCTGAATTGGGTCTCGGGCATTGTTGGTTCTAGCAGGACGGAGGAACCGGTTACATAGCTTTGAAATACAAAATTCCGGGACGTGTGATCTCCCGTTTTGGCGGTTTGAACTGGCTGGATCGACAGATTTCACAACGTCAGATTCTCTCACCCGTTCTCTTTCTTCCACATCCCACTATTATCCCCCCAATCTCCTCTATCGTACTGACCTCCTCCCATTTAATCCTCTCTAACTTTCTCCTAATATGCTCCATCGCTTTTACCCCGCACTTAAGAACCTTGCTTTCCTGCCCCCTTTTACTCACGTATCCCTTCTCTGCCCACATCTACACCTTTAACTGTAGGTGATCTGATCACAAAACCTCATCTATCTCCATACTCTTTATCTCTCCTCATGTTAATTTGACGAATAAAGCACTAATAACCTTTCTTCACACTTTTATTTGAATTACCAAATGTACATTTCGGACACAAAGTGACCATTATCAATGGATTAACACTTTTTTTTCTCCTCATGTTATTCCTTTCACCACTACATAGTCTATCACCGCTGCCCCTCGTGGCCCAATGTACGTTTTTTTCCCCTCCGAATCACTCTCCGTGCATCCGTTCAAAATCTCCCATCCTTTCTCCATCACCCACTCCTTCAACCTCCTGCTCTCCTCATTTATACATTTATCCTGCGAACCACATCCCAACCGTCCTCTCTAATCCCTCCCCCCATTTCCCCTATTCTGGCATTGAAGCCTCCGGAGGGCACAGCGTCAGATTTCTTCCTGTAGGGCATTTTGAAATTTCGCATTTACCACTACAAACCTTGCAAATCTTGAAAGCCAACATTGAAGAAGAAATCACCAATTTGGAGTAAAATATTTTACCAGTTACAATTCTAAATACTGTAAAATGAGCCCAAATGTGCATCAACTCATTTGACCAAAAAGGTTTATTTAATTTCTTCTTCTGCTTCTTCTTCTTGTAAGACTAAGTCCTGTCTCTTTTCAATAGCGTTACTAAAGTCTGAGTTGGGATGCTGAGCTCCAGCTCTCATACCATCGCTTTGGTGAGCGTCCAGGAGGTCTGCTGTTGTGTGGTTTTCCATCCTTGGCAATTCTGGGCAATCGGTCTACGAACACTCTGTCAACATGATCTCTCCACTCTCTTCGTCATGCGAAGAAATCAGAGATATCTGTAAAGTGCAAGATGTGGTAAAATGAGCCCATTTTACCACATCTTGCACTTTACAGATATCTCTGATTTCTTCGCTTCTCATCCGGTCTCCTAGGGAGTAACCGGTTATGGCTCGAAGGGCTCGCATCCCTGTTGTTGTTCTTTTTTTAACTTAATGTCATCAATTTTCTACCTTCAAATAAACTTTCAGTTAAAACAGAACCCATTTTTTTCTATTTATAATAAAATGGCAGCCAATTCACATTATTACATTACTTTTGCCCCAGCTTGTATCATAAAATATATCAATAATTATAAATAATAATAATATTAATAATAATAATAATAAAGTTTATTTTCCCAACAGACATACAATCCTAATACAGGGAAAGTTAAGAGAAACAAAAAGTATGAACAACAGTTCTATATATAAAAATATAAGCAATAGTTTTACAACTAGATAGTACAATCTATATTTTAAACAAATAATTAAATAAATTGATTGTGAGTTACGTGAAGATCAAATTAAATTACCGAATAAAGCACCAATAACCTTTCTTCATACTTTTATTAGAATTACCAAATGTACATTTCGGACACAAAGTGACCATTATCAATGGATCATCCATTGATAATGGTCACTTTGTGTCCGAAATGTACATTTGGTTATTCAAATAAAAGTGCGAAGAAAGGTTATTAGTGCTTTATTCGTTAAATTAATTAATTAAATAATTACACAGATAATCTAAAAAAAAACAATTCTTATATATATTATATAAATATATGTTTCATGGCAATTTAGTTAAAGCATTAAAAAGTGATGTTCTTAGCGTAAGAAATATATCCACATCATGAGAAATATCATTACATATTTGGAACATCGTATTTAGTGGTGAATTCGCATACGCATGCGTATTAGGTATAGAGAAATAAAATAATCTATTGTGGCGAGAAGAGGTTCGTGGAACAAGAAAATTAATAAGAAAATTAATATATTTAAAAATACATACTTACCTTTATTTTATTCCAATCGTCATTAATGAAACTTTTGCTAGTTATTGAATACTGATAAAATAATTATTTAAAACACAATTTAACGTAAAAAACAAAATATATTTTCAATTCATCTTTTACAAAAACCTATCCTTTAAAATACAAAATATACATTTCACTATCGCAAATACACAAACGACAAAAATAATGATGTAAACATTCATATAATATATGTATATTCAAAACGTATAAACCGATTTAGAAACTGCACGTATGATTATTCGGTATTTAGGTATGTGTGTATGTTTAAAAAGGCTGGATGGAAACCAAACAAAAAACATTTCATATAAAAAGGCACACGATGGAAAACTTGTAAAATGATAACTTACTGCTAAACACCGCGTATTACAACTTCAACCATCACATTTTAACCATACAAAAACTTGCGATTTTTGTTGTTGTTTTTAGAAAAAGCTATGAATATGTATAAAAAATGTATAATTGGCCGCGCGTTTACTTTATTTTTATGTAACTAAACTAAACAACCCGATTTGAGAAATTATTACGCATTGAAGTAATTTCAAATAATTAAATTAATGAGCATTTTCTTGCTTTATTCATCATCGGCTTGTCCTGGAGTGGTTGGCTTTTAAATGTTGGTCCACACGATGGCCCGTTTCGACTTTTCCACGCTGGCCAAGAAGTTTCCGTAGGGGGACCAGGCTGTTGCCGTTGTTGCTGACCTGGAGAATATTCCATGAGATCTTCAGGTGCATGCAACAAAATAACGACAGCATGCACACACATGGCATATACAGCAGCAGATTAATTATTATAGCTCAATTTTCTCAAATAATTTCGACAAGAATAAAAAGATTAAAGAATCGAATGTAGGAATATTTGCTGTTTATGTTTTAGTATGCTTTACAAGTGCTTTGAAGTTAAAAGAATTGAAAAGTTTGAACGAGTGTTTCCACTCCCAGGCTAAGTATGAAGTAAAATTTCGAGTTTAGAAAAGCCTGAAAATTTGGTTTGGTCGCGTAGCGCGAAGCGCGCAGCGACCAAACCAAATTTTCAGGCTTTTCTAAACTCGAAATTTTACTTCATGCGCCACGCGTATAAAACACTAATTTAAAGTTAAGTTAAAAATACCCCGCAAGATATTTATAATTTCTTTTAATGATTAATAATCGAAATAATTAAATTGTAAAAATATTTACATTTTTAAGTGAAATTTAGTAGTTTTTTGCGGTCAGGTTATCAAAAACTTCTATATTTTTTTTAGGGGGAAACGCGGGCATAATTCAAAAATTATAGTTGTCTTTTTTAAGCCAGAACTTTATTTTTATTTAGCTAATATTTCGCTGAATTCAGGGCAAGTTAAAATTATAATTGGGCTTCTTTAGATAAAATTAAAAATTGTCAGATATCGACGTGTAAAATGTTTGTAATTTACAAACATTTTACACGTCAAAATCTAATTTTTAATTTTGTCTAAAGCCCAGTTATATTTTTAACGTGCCCTGAAGAAGCTGACAAAAATTTAGCGAAATATTGGTCACTATTGGAAATCAGATATTTTTCCTCTTTACATAGTTTTGAATCAGTTGAAATGAAGACTGATAGGATTTTGAGCATTTTCGTAATTTTGACGCAATTGAAGTTGACATGCGTTATGAATATCATGATTGTAAAACGAAAACTTAACATTCGACGTGTCTAAGAGTTAAAGATGTTCTGTTTCAACCAAAATCAATTGATTGTAAGCAATTAGAAATTATTGAGGCCAACATAGAAAGGTAATGTGTTGACTATACTATATATACTTGTCTTGCTTTAATACACAACTTGAGATTTTGTGAAATTATGTTGATATCAAAATTGTTTAAAAAAAAATTGTAACATAGATTTCAAATTATTATTTCTGGTTTAATTTATTTGCATATGATATGATTTATTTTATTGTAACACTAATATATATTTGTTTGTATTATTTTGTTAAAAAGGTGATTCCGTAATAAATTATTATTATTATTATTATTAAATCTGTAATTATAGGACAAATTCTCGTGATTTTTACTATAGACAATGTAAAGCATAGAAGACAGATATTTAGGCATAAATAAGCTCTGCTAAATCACTTGTTACAACATTCAAAACTTACGTATGCTCTTTTAGAATTGTTTCCACTTTAGCAGAATTGACACCCCAGACGTAGACGCTTCCATCGGCAGATCCAACTGCCACGTATTGACCATCTGGACTGAATGTTACTCTAGCCCAATCGCAACCAACTTTGAAACCATCGGAACTGGAACAAATAAAAAATTGTGTATATAGTCACACAGATAAATTTTACACACATATTTTGCTTTGAAGTGAGGCATACCATGTCACTCTCTCTCAGGTATCAAATTGTTCGCACCTACTAATGACCTAATGCCTTTACCTATAAATAATATCCCTTCATTTTCACTTGTCCCAGTTTTCTGTTTATTTTAATTTTTTTTTTGTATTAAAAGTCTAAGGCATAGCTGTACTAATAAGGGATACATCTCAAAACGCGGCTATAGATGGCTTAAGACTTTTTCTTCAAGATCGCCTGAGATTCTTTCAATTATTATTCATTCCCTGTAATTTGTACTACAAAAATGATATTCAGTAAACTTAAGATATTTTAAAAGAGCATACTTATCGTGATTTCTACAAAAACGGTTTATAAAAATCCATGCTTGGTTTTTCGAGTTATGATTTTTTTTAATCCAATTTCTACAAAAATCAGTGTAAAAAAACATACATTTCTACTTTAAGTGAAAATAACTTGAAAACTACAAAAATGATGTTACCTAAATTTAACATATTTTAAAAAAGCACACTTATCGCGATATCCACAAGAAGTTTTGTAGAAATCCATGCTTGGTTTTTCGAGTTATGATTTTGTTTGAATCCAATTTCTACAAAAATCAGTGTAAAAAAAACATAAATTTCTACTTTAAGTGGAAATAACTTGAAAACTACAAGAATGATGTTCCGTAAATTTGTCATATTTTAAAAGACCATACTTATCGCGATATCCACAAAAAGTTTTATAAAAATCCATAATTGGTTTTTTGAGTTATGATTTTTTTAATCCAATTTCTACAAAAATCAGTGTAAAAAAATATAAATTTCTACTTTGAGTGAAAATAACTTGAAAACTACACAAATTATGTTTTGTAAATTTAACATATTTTAAAAGAGCATACTTATTGCAATATCCACATGAAGTTTTATACAAATCCATTCTTGGTTTTTTGAGTTATGATATTATTTGAATCCAATTTCTACAAAAATCAGTGTAAAAAAACATAAATTTCTACTTTAAGTGAAAATAACTTCAAAACTACAAAAATGATGTTACGCAAATTTAACATATTTTGAAAAAGCATACTAATCGCGATATCCACAAAAAGTTTTATAAAAGCCCAGGCTTGGTTTTTCGAATTATCTTTTTTTTAATCCAATTTCTACAAAAAAACAGTGGAAAAAAACATAAATTTCTACTTTGAGTGAAAATAACTTAAAAACTACAAAAATGATGTTACGTAAATTTAACATATTTTGAAAGAGCATACTTATGGCGATATCCACAAAAAGTTTTATAAAAATCCATGCTTGGTTTTATGAGTTATGATTTTTTTTAATCCAATTTCTACAAAAATCAGTGTAAAAAAACATAAATTTCTACTTTGAGTGAAAATAACTTGAAAACTACAAAAATTAGGTTAGGTAAATTTAACATATTTTGAAAGAGCATACTTATCGCGATATTTACAAAAAGTTTTATAAAAATCCATGCTTAATTTTTCGAGTTATGATTTTTTTTAAATCTAATTTCTACAAATATCAGTGTGAAAATACATAAATTCCTACTTTGAGTAAAAATAACTTGAAAACTACAAAAATGATGTTACTTACATTTAACATATTTCAAAAGAACATACATATCGCCATATCCACAAAAAGTTTTATATAAATCTATGCTTGGTTTTTCGAGTTATGATTTTTTTTAAATCTAATTTCTACAAAAATTAGTGCAAAAAAACATAAATTTCTACTTTGGGTGAAAATAACTTAAAAGCTACAAAAGTGATGTTACGTAAATTTAACATATTTTAAAAGAGCATACTTATCGCGATATCCACAAAAAGTTTTATAAAAATCCATGCTTCGTTTTTTGAGTTATAATTTTTTTTTATCCAATTTCAACAAAAATCATTGTAAAAAAACATAAATTTCTACTTGGAGTGAGTGGAAGACACTCGTTACTATAACATATGTCACAAGTGTTAAAATGTGTATCGTAACTGTCATAAAGAAAAAATATAACATAGCAATCTTATATCTCATTATAGTTCAATGCAAACTCGTGTCAAGTTGGCGCGATTGGGTAAATATCAGCTTTTTTAACTTTTCATTACTACACATCACTAACTATAATTACTAGCAATTAAGCGTATAAGTTAAGAATCACCTCGTCTAAATAACATAAGTATAATATTTTCTTGAATTAATTTTTCACCTGGTATATGTAAAGTTATTTAAATAAAAAACACTTGGTATTGATTCATAAATCAAAACTTTATTTCGACTAGTTTCGGTTTGTTAGACTATTTTCAAAGGAATTCCTTTGAAAATGGTCTAACAAACCGAAACTAGTCGGAATAAAGTTTTAATTTGTGAAACAATACCAAGTATTTTTTATTCAAATAACTTTACATATTCTATTATGTTTCACCAAGTGCCAGATAAGAAATTAATTCAAGAAATTCTCATCTGGTACTTGGTGAAACATATTACACTATATAATTTTAATTTGTGAAACAATATTAAGTGTTTTTTTTTCTCTCAATAACTTTATATGAGTTAAATATGCCTATTTTTTTAAATTTATCTTTGACATATTGCTTGTTGAAAGTTGTGACAGTTTTTGGTCATTAAAACAATGTTTGCGTTGGATCCCACATAATTTGACAATCGCTTAAAAAGTAGGAAATATGCGTTGAAAATTGGTTCAAGGGCATGTAAAAATGTTTTGGTATTAATGGATAATATTTTAAAAAACAATAAAGCAATTTGTGATAATAAATAAATGTTTTCTTTTTTCCTAATCCCGAAACATAAATAGCAACTACTTAATTGATTGTGAGTTACGTGAAGATCAAATTAATTTGACGAATAAAGCACTAATAACCTTTCTTCACACTTCACAATTTGTCAAACGAATTGTCACGACACAAAGTGCGAGGAAATGTTATTAGTGCTTAATTCGTCAAAGCAACTACTAGTATAACGTTTTGCAATTGTACACTTTAAATATTGTGTTGAAACGCTATCCATATAACAGAATATTGCGAGCGATAAGAAAATCTCTTAGATACATCATCCCATTTCCATACTTTCACTTTTCGAGCGGGCCCGGGGAAAGTGAGTACTGATGAAAAACGAGGTCGTTTATTAAATCGTCAAATTTTCCGCGTCGGCGGAGAGATGAAGAAGTGCGGATCGCGCGGGTCGAGGACGTGTGCGTGATTCCCCCGGGAGTTCCCCTCAGCTATTTTATTTAACTTTTCAACCGACGCGTATTAATAAAACCGACAACACGAACAGCACAGATTTTATTTTTATATTTTTCCACCACGCACAGTCGCGATTTACTGTCTATAAGTATCCTAAGTTCATCGAAAGTTCATCCTAAGTTTTACAAGATTACGAAATGGCCAGTTGTTTTTTGCTATTTATTTTATTTTCAGGCAAAATTTCAATTTATAAACCTAAATTTCATAAGATTACGAAAAGGCCAGTCATTACTCGCTATTTATTTTATTATCAGGCGAAATTTTAATTTATAAACTTCAATTTCATAAGATTACGAAAAGGCCAGTCATTTCTCGCTATTTATTTTATTTTAAGGCCAAATTTCAATTTATAAACTTAAATTTCTCCTTTCCTTAAATATTTTTTACAAAAAGAAAGAGGCTGAATTAAATATTTTTAAAATTTATTGACGTTAGATCAATTATAAAATCAAGCTGATTCGGTTATGAATCATAAACATGCATATCTAAGTAGTATAATTTGAACTTCGCTTTAGTTTAGCGTTTTATACACGTGGCGCATGAAGTAAAATTTCGAGTTTAGAAAAGCCCTGTGAAAATTTGTCGAGGGTCGCGCAGCGACCCTCAACAAATTTTCTACGCGGTGCTTTTCTAAACTCGAAATTTTACTTCATGCTTAGTCTGGGAGTGGACAACACTCGTTCTTAAAAGTTTTAAATTGAAGGATCCCGCCAGATTACTAAGTTTATTACCATTTTACAAAGGCTACAGCTCGAAGGACCAATCATGGTCTTCGGAGGCCGAAGGACTAAAGGGAATCGATGTTTTTTTTACAAGAAAGCAACGAATATCTGAAGGTTTACAGCATGGATAGAAAAGATAACATCCAATTTTCAAAAAATATCAAAGTTGGGTTGGTTTTTAGTGCATTATTAACTTCACTTTAAATCAGTGTTTTATACGCGTGGCGCATGAAGTAAAATTTCGAGTTTAGAAAAGCCCCGTGAAAATTTGTCTCGGGTCGCTGCGCGACCCTCGACAAATTTTCTACGCGGGGCTTTTCTAAACTCGAAATTTTACTTCATGCTTAGTGTGGGAGTGGAAACACTCGTTTAACGCTTCATATTAAACGCGTTTATAGAAACAACGAATTCCTGTTAATTTAAACACTGTAATGATCGGAATATTTACACTTAAAAGCAAAATTCTCTGTTTAAAGTTAATTTAATTTATTGATGTAAAGGGTTTTCCAATAAGAGTGATATGATTTCTTTTAAAAAAACACACTTATTGATAAGGAAATTTAAATGTTTTTTATTTAATGTGAAGTATAATCGATACAATTAAGTTCTAAATAAAACGTGATTCAAATGGCCTCCAAGACTTCTTCTGCAGGAACGAATTCGATTAACCCAATTTTCGAGCACTTTTTTCACTAAATCAAGTCGTATGTCATAAATGGCACGTTCAATATTGACTTGTAAAGCTTGAAGAGAGTCTGGTTTATTTCGAAAGACCAATGACTTCAAATAACCCCACAAGAAATAGTCTAATGGTGTTAAATCACAATTTCTTGGAGGCCATTCAATATCACAATTTCTTGAAATAATCGAATCTCCAAACTTGTCTCGCAGTAATTCAATTGTTGCATTTGCTGTGTGGCACGTAGCCCCGTCTTGTTGGAACCAAATGTTGTCAAGATCAACTTTTTCCAATTTCGGCCATAAAAAGTTGGTTATCATCGATCTACCGCTCTCCATTGACAGTAACGGTGTTACCATCTTCATTTCGAAAGAAGTACGGACCGATGATTCCACCAGACCAAAAACCACACCAAACTGTCAATTTAGGTGGATTTTCTTGAATAATTTGTGGATTTTCTTCGCACCAGAATCGACAGTTTTGTTTATTTACCGCACCACTCAGATGAAAGTGAGCCTCATCGGAGAAGATGATTTTCTTAAAAAAATCGTTATCGTTTTCAAGTTGTTCCAAGGCAAAATCAGCAAATTCACGGCGTTTACGGTGGTCCGATGGCATCAGTTCTTGAGGGAGAACAATTTTATACGGATGCAAACCCAAATCCTTTTTCAAAATCCGCCAGGTTGTGGTTTGAGACAGTCCCAATTGTTGAGAACGTCTTGGAATCGACAAATTGAGGTCTTCAGCAACACTTGCCGGAACGGCATCAATATTTGCATTACTTCGAGCGGTTCTTTGTCTTATTGGCACTTTAACATTATGTAAAGAAAATGTACGCTCACAATTTTCAACAATTCGACGAATAGCGAGCACACTTGGACGATTATTACGACCATAAAATGGCAAAAGCGCACAAAAAGTTGCAATTGGAGAATGATTATTTTGATAATAAAACTGAATAATTTGTAAACGTTGTTCTTGCGTATATCTCTCTACGATGGAATTGTAAACACTACTGAATACAATGAAAAATAAATGACAGATCATGACATATTACATATGGCCGACACGTCACTTCAAAATCATATCACCCCTATTGGAAAACCTAATATTTAATAGTTGAGGCTGTTACTTAGTGAAATTCCATATCAACACTTTTAGTAAATAACACACTTTGTAAAGATTTTACTGTTTATTGATTGACACTGCAACAATTATTTCGCCACACAGTGGCTTTATCACGCAGATGAATAATTCATTATTCATCTGCCCGATGAAGCCACTGTGTGGCGAAGCAATTGTTGCAACGTCAATCAATAAACAGTGAAATCTTAACCAAGTGTGTTATTTACTAAAAGTGTTTATATATATATAATCAGTATTCCCTTTTACCATATGGTGTCGGGTTTCTAAAAGTGTTTATTAATGTATAATTTTTGTTAAAAACCGTTTCAGTTTATTGCGTTATTTAAATACCTAAATTAGTTTAGTATATATTAAACAAAATGCACAGTCACAAATGCAATTAGTTTAGTATCTAAGCTGATCGCATTTGTTACTGTGCTTTTTGGCAATTTTCCCAGTCTAGTTGATCGGGAAATGCTGATTTCTGGTTGTAGAGGACGCGAAACGTCACTTTCGAGGCGGTGAGTTCACACAATACTATTTTAATGATAGATTTATACTTATTTATTTTATTATCAGGTAAAATTTTAATTTATAAACTTAAATTTCATAAGATTACGAAAAGACCAGTCAATTCTCGCTATTTATTTTATTTTAAGGCGAAATTTTAAATTATAACTGTGCTTTTTGGCTATTTTTTTATTCTAGTTGACCGAAAAAATCTGTTTATTTGGTAACAGTGTTTAGACAATACTATCTTAATGATTTAAAGGTATGTATCTGGTGATGATTACAACTTTAATGATTACTGATGCAAATATCAAGAAAAGTTATCTAAACATTTGTATTCTCCATTGCATCTGGAAACTGCAACTTATTTTTATTACTCATTTGGTTAACTTACTCGGGCCTCGGCAGCTGAATCCGAATCAAAATTCTACTGCCTTGATCAATAAGTAACTATGTTATGTATTATGTTAAGTTATAATTGAAATAATTAGATAAACCGCAGCCAGCTGGAAAACGTCACTTTTGAGGCGGTGAGTTCAAACAATACTATTTTAATGATAGATTTATACTTATTTATTTTATTATCAGGCAAAATTTTTATTTATAAACTTGAATTTCATAAGATTACGAAAAGGCCAGTCATTTCTCGCTATTTATTTTATTTTAAGGCGAAATTTCAATTTATAACTGTGCTTTTTGGCGATTTTTTTATTCTAGTTGACCGAAAAATTCTGTTTTTCGGTAACAGTGTTTAGAAAATACTATTTTAAAGATTTAAAGGTATGTATCTGGTGATGATTACAACTTTAATGATTACTGATGCAAATATCAAGAAAAGTTATCTAAGCATTTGTATTCTCCATTGCATCTGGAAACTGCAACTTATTTTTATTAATCATTTGGTTAACTTACTCGGGCCTCGGCAGCTGAATCCGAATCGAAATTCTACTGGCTTGATCAATAAGTAACTATGGATTATGTTAAGTTATAATTGAAATAATTAGATAAACCGCAGCCAGCTGGGATTATAGCTGTCTATATTGGAATAGTTCGTGTGTTGTACAGCAAGCATCCGCAATTTGTGATATTCCATTTTGACAGAGAATCGCGCGGACGCTTTGAATATTCGAGCCCTTGAGGATGTGCATCGCGATTTTGCCAGATACGCTCAATCGCACCTTAATCCCAACGACTGGTTACACATAACGACGAATCGCTTTGAGCCCGGGTCCTCCGGAGTCTCCTCCCAGTTATCGGGATCCGGAGTTCTTCCCCTTCAGATAAACCCGAATGCAGTCGATGCAAAATGACTAGGAGACCGTATCTGCCTATCTTAGGAGAACAACTTGTTCCGTCGTGTGGCAGGCAGTGAGGTAAATTTGTTTATATCTCTTTCCCCGGGTGGATTCGCCGGCAGAACCGCTGAGATTAAAATAACATTCAACTTTTCCTATTTATCCAGCTCGGATCTCTTTTACTGCACTTCCTGCACACTTTCGAGATTTTAAACACGTACTTTATTACAGCCGGTCGGCTATCAATTTTAAATCCCCGCGGAAATTACGCGGTTTATCGATGTAAACTTAGTTTTTTAACGCAACAAACTAAAACCGCTTTGAGTAAAAATTATACATAAATAAATTAAATCAGGCAATTTCGCTTTTGAGTATAAATAACCCGATCATTACAGTGTTAAAATTAATAGAAATTCGTTGTTTTTATAAAAACCTTCAATTTAAAGCGTCAAGCGAGTGTTTCCACTCTCAGATTAAGCATGAAGTAAAATTTCGAGTTTAGAAAAGCCTGAAAATTGGGGTTGGTCGCGTAGCGCGAAGCGCGGAGCGGCCAAATCAAATTTTCAGGCTTTTCTAAACTCGAAATTTTACTTCATGCGCCACGCGTACTAAACATGGATTTCAAGTGATCTTTAAAATACACTACTAAAGCATCATGTTAAAAATGTATATTCTAAACTTCGCATTAAATCAGTGTTTTATACGCGTGGCGCATGAAGTAAAATTTCGAGTTTAGAAAAGCCTGAAAATTAGGTTTGGCCGCTCCGCGCTTCGCGCTACGCGGCCAAACCAAATTTTCAGGCTTTTCTAAACTCGAAATTTTACTTCATGCTTAGTCTGGGAGTGGAAACACTCGCTCGACGTTTCAAATTAAACGCTTTTATAAAAACAACGAATTCCTGTTAATTTTAACTTCATTACAACCGGTCGGCTATCAATTTTTAATCCTCGCGGAAATTACGCGGTTTATCGATGTAAACTAATTTTTTTAACGCAACAAACTAAAACTGCTTTGAATAAAAATTATACATCAATAAATTAAATCATTTTACACAAGCAATTTTGCTTTTGAGTATAAATATCCCAATTATTACAGTGTTAAAATTAACAGGAATTCGTTGTTTTTATAAAAGCGTTCAATTTGAAACCTCGAACGAGTGTTTCCACTCCCAGACTAAGCATGAAGTAAAATTTCGAGTTTAGAAAAGCCTGAAAATTTGGTTTGGTCGCGTAGCGCGAAGCGCGGAGCGGCCAAACCAAATTTTCAGGCTTTTCTAAACTCGAAATTTTACTTCATGCGCCACGCGTACTAACCATTGCTTCAAGTAATGTTTAAAATATACTACTAAAGCACCATGTTAAAAATGTATATTCTAAACTTCGCATTAAATCAGTGTTTTATAAAATTTATAAAATTGGGTTTGGCCGCTCCGCGCTTCGGGCTACGCGGCCAAACCAAATTTTCAGGCTTCTCTAAACTCGAAATTTTACTTCATGCTTAATCTGGGAGTGGAAACCCTCGTTAAACGCTTCAAATTTACCGCTTTTATAAAATAATTGCATTTTCTCTTTATGTTAATTTAAATATTTAATTGTATCATTTTATTATCAAAGTGCATTGCTTTAATTGCTTGAAAAACATAATTGATTTTGTTGTTGGACAAACTGCAAATCTATGTGTAATCAGCTAAACTGGAATACATCGACGCAATTAGCATTTGCGCAGTTTATTCAACGCATTCAATTTGCCCTACGCACCGCATCAATCAATTCCAGGCTGCAACAACAAACACCCCAATGCTATAATTGCTCCCTGGCAGAAATTTGTAAATAAACGTGTAATTACGTAGCTGGCGTATTATTTTGGCGGCAGCTAATAGTCACTAAAATTGTAAAGCTCTCTTTGTTATCATTTGATTAGCGGCGATAATGTTAGTTTGCGTCCAATTCAAATAACATGTTTAAATCCAGTAATTGATTGTAGCTTCAATTTTATCAATTAGGGTTGGAATTTATTTTGAATTTAGCTATACAGGCTATTCAGACCAAGTTTTCAGACTTATCTAAACTAGAATTTCTGTAATTTTTGTTCAAACAAGTTCGCAGAGTCGGAATATATTTAAAACGTTTCTCATATTAATAAAAAAAAGTATTAATGAAGATTTGGTTGGCGTTCACTTTGTGGCACATCTTTAAAAAATAATATTAAAACACTTAACTTTGTTTTACCACTATAATTAACTTTTTACAGTGACTATCAGTTTGATAATGACTAGCTTGTAGTCAAAACTATAGTCACTGTAAAAAGTTAATTAAAGTGGTAAAACAAAGTTAAGTGTTTTAATATTATTTTATAAATGAAATTGCCAATTCTTGGTTGCAGAATACTTCAAACATTAAAAGTGCCGAGATTCTTTTCGCAATCTACAACAAGTTAGCCTTACAAAGACTATATCAAACACTCACTGAAACAACTACTTCCCGAGCTAATACCCCGACAGACATTGAATTATACAACAAGTGTTTGCTGTTACATACAGTAACCTACTGCAAATGTAACAATTTGGGTCAAATTATTCAAGCCATTTATAGACGTGTTTCGAGATTTATCTCTCATCAGTATAGCTTTGCCATTCCCTCTAAACAATTAGCTCGGGAAGTAGTTGTTTCAATGAGTGTTTGATATAGTCTTTACAAGACTAACTTGTTGTAGATTGCGCAAAGAAATTTCGAGAAAATATCGTGGAGATGCGTACATTAAATGATATTATTTTATACATTTTTTGTAAACATTAAAAGTGCCGAGATTCTTTTAATGTGTACAAAAAAAAGTATAAAATAATATCATTCAATCTACGCATCTCCACGATATTTTCTTGAAATTTCTTTGCACAAGAGCGTAACATAATCAACCCTCCTCAAACGAGTTAATCCAATCACGATCCGATTTAATTGCGTCTCCTGGCCCATTTTTTTTTCTCTCGCTCCCTTTTCCCTCGCTCTAATTCTCTAATTATTTTCCTTTTCTGGTCGCGCCGAGGAACGCGCGGATTCCTCGTTACAACACATCTTCCTCCCGCGTACTTGTTGCTGGGAAATTTTTCCCGGTCCCCGGCTTTAGCCCGCAGACTTCAAAGGGAAAACACTTGCCGCGTTTCCCAGGGACAACTTCGTCTCCGCTCGGAGAGGAGGGGTCGAAATTAATTTCCCATCAGATATTTTCCCTCGAAAAACAAAACAGGTGCCCCTCCGACGAAATACATTAAAAGTTTCTTAATAAAGCTTCGGGAATAAATATAATAAAATTCCACTTTTGGAGTTTAGAGAATTGTGTGAGTACTGCAATTTGTTTTATTCGTCGACATAAATTTTAATTCTAACTAATTCACAATCAGTGGCGGAGCAATTACTTGTTTTACTAATAATTGTGAATAAGTTAGAATTATAATTTATCAATATAATTCATCAAGTGATTAATGAGAACCAAATTGAAGATATTATAATTTAAGTTGACGAATAAAACAAATTAAAGTTAATCGAAAAAACCGACTGTAAAATCGGCTTTCGGATAAAAATTTTTACTTTTTCAGAAGATTTGTTGGTTGTAAAAAAGTAAAATTCTTTATCCGAAAGCCGATTTTACAGTCGGTTTTAAAATATATTAAATGTTCGCAGAGTCGGAATAGATTTAAATTTTTTCTCTTAATAATAAAAAAGAGTCTTTACTTCTCGGTTAAGCATGAATAATCTAAAAGTTTGGATAAAGAATTTAGATTTTTTTAGATTTAGTGGTTGTTAAACAATTTATTGCAAATTTAATATAATATGAGGCTGTTTTTTTTTATAAACGGTTCTATTTGCAGCTTCTGAAAAGTTGATCAGAAGTTGCAAATAGAACCGTTTATAAAAAACAGCCTCAAATTGTATTAAATTTGAATTAAATTGTTTAACAACCACTAAATCTTCTAAAAATATCTGAAAATTTGGTTTGGTCGCGTAGCGCGAAGCGCGGAGCGGTCAAACCAAATTTTCAGGCTTCTCTAAACTCGAAATTTTACTTCATGCGCCACACGTATAAGAGACTGACTTCAAAAAATTCTTTATCCGAACTATTAGATTATTTATGCTTAATCGAGAAGTAAAGACTTTTTTTTATTAGAATGAAAAAATAAAAAATTTATTCCGACTCTGCGAACATTTAATATATTTTATATATATTTTTATTATACAGGGTCGCTACAAAGTATGGAAACACGGCTCTCACGTGAAAACGGCTAAAAACAGAACCACCAAAATTGGGATTTCTAAATGGGATATTTTCTTGAACAATTTGGCGTGAAAAAATCAAAAATGATTCTCAGAATTTTCACATACGGACGCCATCTTGAATTTTTTTAAATGGAATTCGATTTTTTTTATTTTACAACTTTTATAGACCTTATAATTCTGATTACAACCATATACCTTTTTTTAAAAATACTTGTCTTTTCATCGATTAACCGGACTTTGAAAAGTATGGAAACAGCCAAACGAGTACTTTTTCTAAATGCTGCAATACCACAAATGCATGTTCTATTTTTCATCAAAACCTAAAGAAATATTAAACAGTCAAATGAAAAAATAAAATATTAAACAATAAATGATTTTTTATTTTACAATATATGATCAAAGTGCTCTCCATTAACTTCTTGGCAGTAATGAATACGCTGGACAAAGTGTTGTAATGAACTAGTTAAAATATTAGGACGAATATTTGCAATTTCGGTTCTTATGCGTTCTTCTAATTTTTGTATATTGTGTGGCCTGTTGTTATAAACTCGATTTTTCAAATGTCCCCACAGGAAAAAATCAAGTGGAGTTAAATCGGGCGACCTAGCAGGCCATTCAATTGTTCCTCTCCTGCCTATCCATTTGCCGGGAAAAGTTACGTCTAAATATTCACGTACTATTAGTCCGAAATGAGCTGGTGCTCCGTCTTGCTGAAACCACATGTTTTCAGCTGGATTAGCCTGAGTTTCATAATTTGTTAATATTTGTCTAAGTCTGGGAACAACATGTTCTTGCAAAAGCTGTAAATATGTTTCAGATGTCAAATTGCCATTAATATGCTGCCCAATTATACCGCACCAAACATTAATTTTTTGTGGACGCTGCGTATGAATCTGCTACATACAATGTGGATTTTTGTTTGACCAGTATCTACAGTTATGGCGGTTAACTTGTCCATTTAAGCAGAAAGTTGATTCATCGGAAAAGAGCACACGGTTAATAAAATTAGCGTCCTGGTTTATCCTATTCATCATTGTTTCGCAAAATTCAATTCTGCGATCAAAGTCATCTTCATTTAATTCTTGTAGCAGCTGAATTTTGTAGGGATGATACTTTTCAATTTTTATTATTTTTTGAACTGATCTCCTGCTCATGTTGTTATTGAAAGCCAATTGCTGCACCGAAGTTTTTGGATTTTTAACTACATCTATCATAAGATTAAATGGATTTTCTTCATTTGTAACAGTTTTTGGTCGTCCAACTTTTGGACGATTTTTAACAGTTCCAGTTTCATTAAACCTATTCCATGTTTTAAATGCAACTGACCTGGAAATAGGTGCTCGATCTGGATGATTTATGTTGAAAAGATTAGCAGCTTCGGCAAAGCTTCGTTTTCTATCCCCACACCCAATCATCATGAGAATCTCTATGCGATCCGTTTCACTTAAATGTGGCATTTTTGCAACAACCAGTTACTTACTAATGTTTTTTACAAGTTTGACAGGCTAATGAAAACTGTTTTCAAATGCAACAATTTTTTTAAGTTGAAATTGTTAATTTTTATTTTTAAGTTTCGACCAAAAATAGAATATTTACAAAACAAATGAATATGAAAAAAAAAAATTCTAGTTGAAGGCCTTAACGTACTCTAAACCTTTGCAAAATTTCAGGACATTCCGATAAACCGTTCTCAAAATATTTCGCTGTTTCCATACTTTTCAAAGTCCGGTTTATCGATGAAAAGACAAGTATTTTAAAAAATAAGGTATATGGTTGTAATCAGAATTAAGGTCTATAAAAGTTGTAAAATAAAAAAAATCGAATTCCATTTAAAAAAATTCAAGATACCGTCCGTATGTGAAAATTCTGAGAATCATTTTTGATTTTTTCACGCCAAATTGTTCAAGAAAATGTCCCATTTAGAATTCCCAATTTTGGTGGTTCTGTTTTTAGCCGTTTTCACGTGAGAGCCGTGTTTCCATACTTTGTAGCGACCCTGTATATTATATTATATATTTTTTTAACTATCGACTAAATTGACAAATTTCAGACACGGCATAAAAATTTGCCATAAAAAAGTTTTTCCGTTTGGTTATAACTTTAAAAACAAATGAATTACTCTAACTTCATAAAAACGACATTTTATTAACTTCCGGTTATAGAGCGAAAACGGTTAGAGATAGATTCATTTTCTTTTCGCTATTGATTGAAACACGAAAAAGTGATCTTAGCTCGCGAAAACTGTTTTTTAATATCTCTTCAAATAAAAAAGTTTTCCATACATGGTACCTGTAAAATGCACCACCCTGTACAAAAAATGAAGTAAAATATGTGAATCGACAGTATTTATTTTAATACTCACCAAAATGTTTGAATAACTTGATTCTTTCGCAGATCCAAAAGCTTTAGTGTATCGTCTCGAACGCAGCTGATTAAATACTTGCAATCTAGAATAGAAATTGTATAGCTATGATTAAAGGTATATATATAAATATCTTTATTAGCAGATTGTAAACGAGACATATAAAAACAGATTGTATACAAGTATATCTAAATTATTCAAAAAATATATCTGCCAACTGGCTATCGACCAATGGTCTTTCCGCCTGAATATGTTATGATCTGTCACTATCATTTTTGATGTAAACAAGGGTGATGATTGTTATTGTCGGCTGCAGTGTTAATGTGGAGCTGATCTTCAATCGTCATGATCGCTAATGTCATGATATGATGAGATGAAATCATAGATGGTGGAGGAGGGAAGTTTGCGTTTGGGAATTATATTTTTATTTCGGTGGATACATAGGGGCTCTAGTAGATTATGGTCAGTAGGATTTGTGGCAAATTTTTTCTGCAAGATGGGAGAGGCAAGTTTGTATGGGAACGACTTCGGTTAATTCATACAGTAGTGTATTTGAGGGATTGCGGAGTGGATTTTGGGGATGTCGGATTTTAGTAAGCACTCTCAGGGCTGATCTTTCTGCTACTTGTATATTTTTAAGGGTGACTGGGTGGGGGGATTAAAGGTATTTTTTGTTAAATTTTAATATTATTAGATAATGTATAATTTTCTGTTCCTGAAAGGAGAATCCGCGATAATCAGCAATTTTACCTAAAGAGACATAAGACATCTCTTGGTTTACAAAACTCGATATTACGATTAATGTCCCTAGGTAACAAATATTTCTCTAATAAAAGAATCGATCATTTTATTATTAAACTTTACTAACTAAAGCGTAATCTAGCCTGCATGTTTTTATTTTTTATTTATTCTCTCACGGAAAACCCCTTTTACAAAGAATATGTACAAAATAATAACAATAATATTTAAAAATTGATAAAACGTATTAACATTAATAACTAAAATTTAATAAATGGTGCTAATTATTACAGCAATTATTTTTATATTATTATTATTATATTATATTATTATTATATTATTAAGTCTATAAATAATTCAGTTTATTATTTTTTAGCTCAATTTATATTTATTTGTGCACGTTGAAACAGGGCGCGGATACTTTAATTATCAATGTCATAGATCAGTGGTCTCCAAACTACGGCCCGCGGGCCAAATCCGGCCCGCGATTGTTTGTAATTTTTTTTGTAAATGTCATATTTTGAAATATTGTAACAATTGTTCCTTAAATTTATAAGATTAATCGGATCTTGGCCGACCTGATTATGTAGAATTGTATTTGTGGCCCGCGAAGAAGATAGTTTGGAGACCCAGGTCATAGATAATACTACTATATATTAATTAATTATTTTGTAAAAAGGTGTTAATTTAATAAATAAATTAATAAATAAATTGATACATAATAAAAAAATACACATGTGGCCGTATGACTTCCCTTTCGTAAAAGCTTTTGGTAAGTAAATAATTATATTTAGAATAAAAACACTAACATGTATCGTTGATTACTGAGGCACTTAATTTAAGATAATCCATAATAACTTTAATAGATTAATAAATAAAATAGTTCTAATTTTTAACTACATCAACAATCAATTAACATTATTTACTACTGAGGCACTTAATTTAAGAAAATCCATAATAACTTTAATAGATTAATAAATAAAATAGTTCTGATTTTTAACTACATCAACAACATGATTTACCTAAAGAAGCTACAGCGTAGCGAAACAATTGTAGTGATAACTAAAACTTATTTTACAATAATAATTCTAAAGAAAGTGTTAGTGTCTTTATTCCAAGGTTATTTTAAATCTTCACGTAACTGAAAAAACTAAATTGCTAACTAAATAATTGATTAGATGGAGTGAATTACTGTCTCCAACTTTAACGAAAAGAAAATCATCCAAAATTAATTTTTAGATATGTAAAAAACAAGATTAAGGAATTGGAAATATAAATATAATAAAAACCAGAAATTTGTAAAAAATATAAACTTGCTAGAATTTTATTAAACGAAGGAAACTTTGTGTAAATATCAAGCAAACATTAAAATATACTACTACCTAAAAAATACCCTATCAATATTTTATGAGTTATTCACAAAAAAGCGACATTGTATCTTATCATCACATTAAATCAGTGTTTTACACGCGTGGCGCATGAAGTAAAATTTCGAGTTTAGAAAAGCCCCGTGAAAATTTGTCTCGGGTCGCTGCGCGACCCTCGACAAATTTTCTACGCGGGGCTTTTCTAAACTCGAAATTTTACTTCATGCTTAGTCTGGGAGTGGAAGACACTCGTTTAAGGCATCAATTGAAGCTTTAGACGAGTGTTTTCCACTCCCAGACTAAGCATGAAGTAAAATTTCGAGTTTAGAAAAGCCCCGCGTAGAAAATTTGCCGAGGGTCGCGCAGCGACCCGAGACAAATTTTCACGGGGCTTTTCTAAACTCGAAATTTTACTTCATGCGCCACGCGTATAAAACACTGGTTTGATGTGAAGCTCAGAATATAATTCTTTGGCACACTGCTTTAGTAGGATACTATAAATTTTACTTGAAATCAGTGTTTTGTACGCGTGGCGCATGAAGTAAAATTTCGAGTTTAGAAAAGCCCCGTGAAAATTTGTCTCGGGTCGCTGCGCGACCCTCGACAAATTTTCTACGCGGGGCTTTTCTAAACTCGAAATTTTACTTCATGCTTAGTCTGGGAGTGGAAGACACTCGTTTAGGGCATCAATTGAAGCTTTAGACGCGTGTTTTCCATTCCCAGACTAAGCATGAAGTAAAATTTCGAGTTTAGAAAAGCCCCGCGTAGAAAATTTGTCGAGGGTCGCGCCAGCAACAATTGAATTACTGCTTTAGACGCGTGTTTTCCATTCCCAGACTAAGCATGAAGTAAAATTTCGAGTTTAGAAAAGCCCCGCGTAGAAAATTTGTCGAGGGTCGCGCAGCGACCCGAGACAAATTTTCACGGGGCTTTTCTAAACTCGAAATTTTACTTCATGCGCCACGCGTACAAAACACTGATTTCAAGTAAAATTTATAGTATCCTACTAAAGCAGTGTGCCAAAGAATTATATTCTGAGCTTCACATCAAACCAGTGTTTTATACGCGTGGCGCATGAAGTAAAATTTCGAGTTTAGAAAAGCCCCGTGAAAATTTGTCTCGGGTCGCTGCGCGACCCTCGACAAATTTTCTACGCGGGGCTTTTCTAAACTCGAAATTTTACTTCATGCTTAGTCTGGGAGTGGAAGACACTCGTTTAGGGCATCAATTGAAGCTTTAGACGCGTGTTTTCCATTCCCAGACTAAGCATGAAGTAAAATTTCGAGTTTAGAAAAGCCCCGCGTAGAAAATTTGTCGAGGGTCGCGCCAGCAACAATTGAATTACTGCTTTAGACGCGTGTTTTCCATTCCCAGACTAAGCATGAAGTAAAATTTCGAGTTTAGAAAAGCCCCGCGTAGAAAATTTGTCGAGGGTCGCGCCAGCGACCCGAGACAAATTTTCACGGGGCTTTTCTAAACTCGAAATTTTACTTCATGCGCCACGCGTATAAAACACTGATTTGATGTGAAGCTCAGAATATAATTCTTTGGCACACTGCTTTAGTAGGATACTATAAATTTCACTTGAAATCAGTGTTTTGTACGCGTGGCGCATGAAGTAAAATTTCGAGTTAAGAAAAGCCCCGTGAAAATTTGTCTCGGGTCGCTCGTGCGACCCTCGACAAATTTTCTACGCGGGGCTTTTCTAAACTCGAAATTTTACTTCATGCTTAGTCTGGGAGTGGAAGACACTCGTTTAAGGCATCAATTGAAGCTTTAGACGAGTGTTTTCCACTCCCAGACTAAGCATGAAGTAAAATTTCGAGTTTAGAAAAGCCCCGCGTAGAAAATTTGTCGAGGGTCGCGCAGCGACCCGAGACAAATTTTCAGCATGAAGTAAAATTTCGAGTTTAGAAAAGCCCCGCGTAGAAAATTTGTCGAGGGTCGCGCAGCGACCCGAGACAAATTTTCACGGGGCTTTTCTAAACTCGAAATTTTACTTCATGCTTAGTCTGGGAGTGGATGTTTCAGAAATTCATAACTTAAGACATTTTCAGAATGTTCAGTTAAGTATGAGAACATCACATAATTATAATTAAATTTGCCAATTGTTTGCAGAATATTTACAAAATATTAAAGCGATTTATGCAAAAATGTAGTCTTCTTATTTAAAAAAAAAATAAAATCACTTGGTATGTTTCACTAATTTCACGTGTTTTTCCGACTGGTTGCGGTGATTTTATTTTATTTATTTATTTTTATTAATATTTAATCATGTTTCATCAAGTGATCAATGAGAAACAAGTTGAAAAGTAGTCTTCTTAGTCTAAGACTTCTCCAAAAATGCATTAAAACAACTACTTACGAGTTTACAGGGATTTTTCCTCTTAAGTATACATACGCATACGCTGTAAATCTTTAGATATTTGTTGTTTTTTGAAAGGGTTCAACGTAAAGCGCTTTCCACTCCCAATAAAATTTCGAGCTTAGAAAAGCCTGAAAATTTGGATTTGTCGGGGCGCGCGAGCAAAGCGAGTCGCCATAATAATAATAATAATAATAATAATAAGTATTTATTGCCCAACAGGAAATTTCCCAATTGCAATACAATGATTATGCTGTTATTTGTGTGTGCTGAAGAAAAGAAAAACTAATTTTCTCCGAGCGCCTATTTCACTTTAACAACAATCCCATTTGAAATTCTTTTAGTGGGCACAAATTCACTAAAACCCAATTCCGCATATTTTGTTATTCTCAAGAACTTCTTTGTTTTTCCTCCCCGTTTTTTTTTTTTTGGTCTTGTTTGTTATTTTTTTCCGTGAACTAGTTATTTAATTCTTAAGTGCAGGTGGGAGAGTGCATCGCCAACATCCGTGTCCCGAGTTTAATTTCATTTACTTATCTAAACTCGTTACGGATTTCAATCCACTCGACTTAAATTGGAATTGAATTAAAAACAGTGCGTCACCGCCGCCCTTCCATTCTCTACCTCTCTCTCTCTCTCTCGTTTTTTTTTTTTTCTTGGCTCCTCGTTTTGTTGTTTCGAAAGAAAGGGTGCGGGGTTTAATTTTATTTTACCGTTACGTAATGGGGTGATTTCGTCGCGATAATAAAACGCGATGTAAAACAAATGCGCCGCCGGATTTATAGTTTACACTATATCACCCGCGAATGGAAAATACGGTGCGAGAAATGGGTTGAATAAATACGAACGCGTAGGGAAAGGAAATCTGATTTTGGATTTTTTTTAATTCGGGTGTTGTGCTTTAATTTTTAGAGCAGATTTTACCAATTGACATTTTATGATACTATCATATGAGTCGCCTAGATGCAAAACCAGCCATACGTCTTTTGATAAACTTGTGACAAAATGACAAAAACTGATTCTGCGGTGCCTTTTAAATAAATGAAAATAACGTCTAATATGCATTTTATTGAATGGAGAGAAGAGAAAATATGTAAAACTGAGTAAAAAGTTAACAGGATCTGCAACTGAAAAAATATGTTAGCTTTTGTAACTGAGACATGTAGCAGGCTTTGCATTCTACAAGATTTTTCAAACTTAATTTTAATAATAATAACTTTATTTATCCAACAGATAACCAATTACAGGACAAAATTAAGTACAATGTATGTGTATAAAACGTTTAAAAAATTACAGCATTAAATAGTTTCAAATAAGTAAAGAAATAGAAAACAAATACATATACAGGTGAATATTTGACTTTAAAGAGACATATTAACATAATTATGCTTACAAGTTTATTACAATAAAAGATAAAAGAGTATTCCTAAGTTGACGAAAATTCACATTAATTTTGGTTGGGTTTGGGATGGAAATAGAGGGGATTAGCCGATACGGGGCCAGGAAGGAAAAACCGGAATTAATTCCGAGAAAAGCTCAAAGTCACATCCGGTTAAAGCTCACATCCGGACGAAATCTCAGGTTCACTTGCCGAGAAAGCTACCTAAAAGCTCCCCGCATCTTCCAGCTCAACAGATAAATCCTCTGTTGAGCTGGAAGGTGCAGGGAACGGTTTAAGTTGTTTTCAAACCGCTCCCCGCACGTTCCAGCTCAACAGAGGATTTATCTGTTGAGCTGAAAGATGCGGGGAGCTTTCAGGTAGCTTTCTCGGCAAGTGAACTTGAGCCTTCGTCCGGATTTTGAAAATAGCTTAAACAGGTCCAAAACCAGCGTAAATAGCCCCGAAAACAGCAGACCTGTTTAAGCTATTTTCAGACCTGTTTAAGCTGTTTTTGACCTGTTTAATCTGCATTTGAACCTGTTTGATCCGTATTTGGACCTGTTTAAGCTATTTTCGGACCGGTTTAAACTGTTTTTGACCTGTTTAATCTGCATTTGAACCTGCTTGATCCGTATTTGGACCTGTTTAAGCTATTTTCGGACCGGTTTAAGCTGTTTTTGACCTGTTTAATCTGCATTTGAACCTGCTTGATCCGTATTTGGACCTGTTTAAGCTATTTTCGGACCGGTTTAAGCTGTTTTTAGAGCTGTTTAAACTGTTTTCGGACCTGTTTAAGGTATTTTTAGACCTGTTTAAGCTGTTTTCGGACCGGTTTAAGCTGTTTTTAAACCTATAATAAATCCTCTGTTGAGCTGGAAGGTGCGAGGAGTTTTTAAGTAGCTTTCTCGGAAAGTGAACCTGAACTTTCGTCAGGATGCGAGCTTTAACCGGATGTGACTTTGAACTTTTCGCGGAATGACATCCGGGATTACTTCTGGGATTACTTCCTGGCCCCGTATCGGCTAATCCCTCTAACTGATGGGTTTTGAAGGTCAATTTATTTTTATATTAGTAGCTTGAGACCAGTAGAATCCATGGATACTAAAATCTCAAAATTAAAAAAAGATATATGGCTAGTTTTGTATCTGGGCGACTCATATACAGAACCTTTATAAATAATCGAACGTTTTCAAATAACGCGGCAAAACAACGCAAGTTATTTTTAATGGTAAAATCACAATTAATCGGAGAAACGCAAAATCAGTAACAATAGCGCCATATAGAATAATTTAGGTAAAAAATATGAATATAGGGATCCTAGCATCAATTTTTTTATAACTCTATTTGGGAAGTCAATTAAGATAACACTAATACTTGCAACTGCTCATGTAATCTAATGTTTTTAGTTAGTATAGATAAGAAAATCGTGTAAAAATTAATCGCTTTATTTGCCGCACGAACGCAGTCGTTAAAAAAAACTAAGGCAATCAAAATAAACTGCAATCCGAGGTTTGGGTAGAGAGTCGTCAAATCTCGTGAAACGGGGCTAAACTAATTGCGAATGTAGATTTCTGTTAATGGCCGTAGGGGAGCACTTTTATTCGCGACCGGAATTGTCTTCATTGGAGTGTATTCCCGATTCGCACTCACTGTAAACTAATTATGCAAATGTTCCCCATCACCTGCCCTCGAGATTCTTCTAGCTAGAGGAGCTTGCGGAGCCAGAAAAAATACTTAATGGACACTTTTTATTTGATTGCTCCTCGGCGCGCGGAGGAAAAAAAAGGTTGAGAAATCAAAATAAAATTAGCCGCTCCTCGGACTTGTTTAATGTGTGGTAAAAGCACGGGCGCGATTTTGCATTATTCAATGCGTGCGAGGGTGCGCGGATGACGGGGAATTTCGTAAATAATTCAAAAGTTGGGGGTGGAATCAGTGGCCATTAGCGGGGACGTCCTGCATAATTTACGGTGTCCTTTATACCCTTGCGCCCTCGCGTAATGCACTTACCTCTGGTGAGGTCCAAAGACGTGACCTTTCCGTTGAGGGCGATGTCGACGATGGCGCTGTTGGATTCCGCCCGCGTGTCCCAGAAGCGGATCTTCCTGTCGAAGTGGCAACTGATGATTGTTGAACCGGCTCCGTCGGCCGTCACTAAATCGTTGCAACTTGAACCCGTAAATTTTGTTTCGATACCTGTAAAAAAAGTAATCAAAATCAAATCAAAGCATTTATTTGTGCCAAGCAGTATATATAAATACTTTAAACACGGTAGAAAATAAATAGACAATATAAAATAGCTAAAGAATACAATACATGCTAATAGTATTTGCTAATTATATTTATTCATCGTTTTTTCTTACAGATTTTAATGCTTACAAAACAAGTTATGCATTGTAGTCAAGATGTGCTCGATAAAAACATGAAATATCCATTACCTGGCGCATTCACCAAAAATTAAGCCGAGTGTGGCCTTGTTTTTGGTGGAACTGCCGGGAAAGTAACGATTTTTTAAGAAAATATATATATATGTATATATATATATATATATATATATATATATACAACCAAACTACATTCTACACTTCTGCCTTTCTACATATACTAAGAGTTTTATGTAACACCAAACATTTTCATAACGAGAATATTTCTTTTGAGAATACATATGCATACGTTGTACATTTTCCGACGCTCGGGTTATTAAGAGAATTCAATTTCAAGCTTCAAACAAGTGTTTTCTACTCCCAGGCTAAGCATGAAGTAAAATTTCCAGTTTAGAAAAGCCTGAAAATTTGGTTTGGCGGCGTAGCGCGAAGCGCGGAGCGGCCAAACCAAATTTTCAGGCTTTTCTAAACTCGAAATTTTACTTCATGCGCCACCGTTACTAAACACTGACATATTACGAAGCTTAAAACACACCGCGAAACTTTACATTGAATCAGTGTTTTGTGCCGGTGGCGCATGAAGCAAAATTTCGAGTTAAGAGAAGCCTGAAAATTTGCTTATCCGGCGCCTTCGCCAAAAATGAAGCCGAATGTACCCTTGTTTTTGGTGGACCTGCCGGGAAAGTAACGATTTTTTTTAGAAAATATGTATATATGTATACATACAACCAAACTGCATTCCGCACTCTCTATATATGTAGAGTTTTATGTACACCGAACATTTTCATAACGAGAATATTTCTTTTGAGTGTACATATGCATACGTTGTACATTTTCCGATGCTCGATTTACTAAGAGAATTCAATTTGAAGCTTTAAACAAGTGTTTTCCACTCCCAGGCTAAGCATGAAGTAAAATTTCGAGTTTAGAAAAGCCTGAAAATTTGGTTTGGTCGCGTAGCGCGAAGCGCGGAGCGGCCAAACCAAATTTTCAGGGTTTTCTAAACTCGAAATTTTACTTCATGCGCCACCGGTACAAAACACTGATTCAATGAAAAATTTAGCGATGCGTTATAAACTTTGTGATATGTTAGTGTTTTATACCGGTGGCGCATGAAGTAAAATTTCGAGTTTAGAAAAGCCTGAAAATTTGGTTTGGCCGCTCCGCGCTTCGCGCTACGCGACCAAACCAAATTTTTAGGCTTTTCTAAACTCGAAATTTTACTTCATGCTTAGCCTGGAAGTGGTAAACACTCGTTTAAAATTCTAAGTGAATTCTCTTAATAAACCGAGCGTCGGAAAATGTACAACAAAGTGCATATGTGTACTTAAAAGAAATATGGTCGTTATGAAAATGTTCGGTGTTACATAAAACTCTCTATATATTAGCATATATCTGCTACACATTTATATGCATGCATTTACTTCGAAATTTTCTTTATTAAGCAAACAAACACGCAGTATTTATTTCCGTATCAAATTTTATTATTATTATTATTATTATCATTTTATTTCATTTTGTTTATTCGTGTCTTTAATTCAATTTTTTTAAATTTAATACTGTTTCTTTGTTGAACCTATATTTCTTAAATTTTAAGAATGTACTGTATATTATCTCTATTCTGGATACTTCCGTTGGATAATAAAGATTATAATTATTATTATTAGCAAAATGCAAAATATCTGATATTAATCAATCCGTCTTTAATTTATATCAACATAAATGAATAATTCATTTTATGAAGGCAAAAAACCGTCCAAATTCAAAATGAGATTGGTCGGATTGATCCTAAATCTCCGTCAACCTCATCACCGAAATTCGCCGCCGTCGCCGGCCCCCCAAATTGATTTTAAATTAAATTATGAGTCAACATTTTTCAACACTTATCTGTATTCTGCATACCGACGACACTTTTGTGCCGTCCCCGTTAAGAGGCTTGAATTAATGGTTTTTCCCCGGCCCCTCGAGAAACCCTGCATTATCATCCCGAGGTGTGCGATTAAGACGTCCTCAAAAATTAACTCGCTTAAAATAATGCGGTGCGTAATCTCCAAGGGTGGGTTTTTTCAACGTGTTTATTGCAAGCAGAATTATTACATTAAGGTACAAAAAAAACTCTCCTAGTTTTACTTTGATTTTAGTTTAAATAAAACACTTTTTACTTTCAAACGAAACAAACATATTAGTAACAGATAGAGAAAAGTGTTTGAAAGTAATAAGTGTTTTATTTAAACTAAAATCAAAGTGAAAATATACTTTTAACTAATAACTCCCTTAACAATTAAGTTATTAAAACAATCTCCTACTTTTGCTTTACTTCTACTTGACTTTACTTTCTTCATGTCAAACAGTTTTCTCTTTTAAATCATAGTACATACATACTTTACACAGGTCAAAAAAATACAGAAATAATAAAAATAAAAATAGTAAAAACAGTTCAAATAAATTAACATTAAATACGTATAATAAACTAGCAGCGACATTACGAATAGAATCTTGGTGGGACGCGTTGAACTGTATACGAATAAATTCTAGTCGCGTGCCCGAGATACTGGTTTGGTTGATTGAAAATAAACACGTAGATTTTTTGGCAAAACAACAACGATTTATTTACACTTTTTACATAAAGTTTACAATTTTTTTGTGTGGGTCGAACAAAGTCTAGTTATCGAGTGAATGTGAATTTTTGGACTGAGTGCTACGATGAAAAAATGCAAATTTTGGGACCGTCCTGAAATTGGGGGTAACTGGTGTGTCATTGGTAGGTTCGAAATACACCACCAATAGGGTGTACTTTCTAGCTACATTGACTCGATGCGGGTGCAAATCTCTAGAATGTGAACTAGTGCACAACTTTCTCTTATTTCCAGGAAACTTTCCCCAGCAACGGTCACTTCCTTTTGTTATAAAAAAAGGGTTTGTAGCACTCAGTCCGTTACGCCTTCAAAAAAGGGCAGAAATAATTGATTTTAACTAAACTATTTACAGAAATAAATCTAGATGGAAAGAAACATATTTACAAAGACGAACAATTTTTAAAAGAGACAAATATATATAAAAAAAATCTCCTTGAAATTAGACACACTAACAATTTAATTGTTTATAAAATGAATTAATCATCAGGATTGCAATACTTGATTGATGGGCATTAACTGTGAAGTGTATGTGTGTTCATCTTTATAAATCAATTTTATAATTCACGCCGGCATTAATAACCGAGTAAGATATGTGTTCTGATGATGGATGGGATGAAATTATGATTGATCGCTGCCATGTCTATTGATGAAATCATAACAGCATAAAACCATAAGTTCCTTTTTTATCTATCACAATTCACTAATAATGGATAACTAAAATTATTTTCGCACACAACTAATATTGTTAAAGTTCACGAGACAGAATTATGAATGCTGCACTTGAAGATTTTGCTGCAGTTTATAATTCTGTAGTTTTACGTTGCCAGGCTTGCATCGCTGGCGGTGAACATTTCGAACATTCCTTGTAAGTTAAACTAGTGGTTTTTCTTTCTATGACTAAGAAAGTTTTCATATTACCTACTATTCTTTAATTAATTTCTCACTTAACCTGTGGTGAAACATTTTTGAATCTAATACTGGATGATTTAAATTAAATTTACTACCTACTATTCGTTTTTTTTTTTTGTAAAAGTTTAAATTAATATATGTTCGAAAATTTTAAACCTCGATATCTTCAAAACAAAGGCCGATCTAAAAAGTTATTTGTGATTTTTTGCTCAGAATGTGAGCCTGGGATACATTTGGCAGAGGAGTGCGAGGGGGTGAAGGAGGAATAAGTGGGAATAAGAGGGAAAAGAAGAGTGACGGAATGGATGTGAGAGGATGGAGCCGGGGTAAGGACGCTGGAGAAGTTAGGGGAAGAGAGGGAAAGCAGAAGGTAAAGAGGGGGCAGCGATTAGTGTAGATATGGATGTAATTTAGTTTAACACAAATGTTAATTTTTCGCCTCCTGCTATAAATCACCCTGTATTTCTAAGGTGTGGCCCTTGAACTATTTTGGGTGTTAATTTTAGCCCTCGAAGCAAATAATTGATTAAATCAAAACTGGTATGTCTAGCGTTACTCCTAGTTCTCTAAAATGTTTGCAATTGAAACAATTAAAATTCAGTGCCTGTTGTACGTAGAAGTAAATGCACAGCGCTGAAGGAGAAGGCGCTCATACACGTATTCGGTGGACTTAATGTATGTAATGTGTGGCGTGGAGAGGATGAGTGAATCTTGTCTTTGCCGCAAATTCCCAGAGCTGTCGTTACGGATGCGTTACACCTAATTAGTCTTACGTGACGGGGTTCCGTGATTTTACCTAATCCGCTTTAAAGTCTGATGAAAGCAAAGCTGAAACTTTAATCAGTTGTGTATGTTTTAAATGATCACTTTATAATAATAAACTAAATGATTTTTTTTTGTATATATTATAACGTGTTTTATATATATATATATATATATATATATATATATATATATATATATATATATATATATATATATATATAAATAGCTTTATTGACAGAATATGTACAGGTATGGATAAATCAAAATGAATACATATACATATAAAAAAAAGTAAAATGAATTTTTCTGTCAATTGGCTATCGATCATTGGTCGTTCCGCCTGGATTCTGCAGTTTCTGTCATTGTCGATTATAGTGAAAAAAAGGCTCATGACTGTTAATGTCGTCAATTGTCTTGTCAAAATGGTACTGCCCTTCAATTGTCGTGGTCGTTAATGTTATGAAATGAAATCATGAATAGTGGTGCTGGAGTCTTTTCGGTTAGGTGTTGTGTTCTTTTTTCGGAGAATATATAGCGGGTTAAGGAGTTCGTAAAGGATATTGTTTGAGGCAAATTTTTCAGCTAAGTGAGCTAGGCGATCTTCTATGGGGATAACTTTAGTTAACTCATGCAGAAGCGTGTTTGAAGGATTATGGAGGGGGTTTTGGGGGTGTCGGATTTTGGTTAGCACTCTAAGGGCCGATCTTTCCGCAACTTGGATGTTTCTAAGCGTCATAGGATGGGGATTATGATAAAGGATAGCAGCATAGTTAAGTAAGGGGCGGCATATCATTTTATATATATATGTACCGATGTGCCTATACTTATGCCATGTTTGTTATAGGTTAGACTTCTAAAGTGTGCCGCCCGATTCTTGACTTTTGCTTTGCAGGTTATCGAGTGGTTTTTACATGTGAGTTTGAGATCAAATTGTATACCTAGGTATTTACACGTGGCTAAGGGATGTATAACATGATTGTTTATGGATATTTAACACGGGGAGTTGTGGGGTTGGTGAAAGGGAATTAGGAGTTCGGATTTATTTAGGTTAATCGATATTCGCCATTTCGCGAACCATGTTTGGATGGTGTCAATTAGGCCCTGTAAAGTGCTAAGGGCTTTGGGTAGTGTGGAGGCATGTGCAATCAGCGCAGGGTCATAGGCATAAAGGAGGGATAAGCAGATGTATTTATATGGTTAGGATTGGGATTGTAGATAGGAGTTCAGGAGTAAAAAAGCTGGAAACATAAGGGCGTATTTTGACTTGTTTTTTTTTTCATATGCAAAACGAACGGAAAGTGTTGCTTTCGCAAACATTTTCAAATAAAAATGTTTAAAGTAGATATATCCGTTATGAGGTCCTGCGATTTGATTAAGACCATTTTTGAAAAAAGTCCGTCTGTAAGAGTCTATCAATATCTGGTGAAAATTCGGAAACCAAAAGTGATAGTGTACTTGTAGCATTTTTTGTATTTATCTTTAATACTGGTCATAGAAAAAAAAATGCTAAGAAAAATTATAGATTTTTATATAAATAAAATAATTTAAACACTTTCAAATATATATTGTGCATTCGCTACAATTGTTTCGCCACACTGTGGCTTCTTCAGGCGAAGAAAGAAATCATTTCTTCGCCTGAAGAAGCCACAATTGTAGCTAATGCACAATATATATTTGAAAGTGTTTAAATTGTTTTATTTATATAAAAGTGAAGATGAACTTTCAAGATTTATCAGACTTATCAATGAAAGTTGTAGATTATCAAAAAATGAGCATTTAATGTCAATACACATTTTGTCGCAGCGACGCTTTTTGTGTAAATAACTAAAAAACTATCTATGGTGTGTTTTGATATTATTTTGATGTATTCTAAAAGAAAAATTTTGAGTTGATTTTCATACAAAATTTCATAACGTTATCCAGAAAATTTCAAAAGTTATGAACGTTTGAAACTAGAATTGCATTAAAACTAAGATAAAATCACCTTATAATGCCGCTTTTTTTTTGTAAATAAGTCAGAAACTGTCGGTAGAGTAATTTGATACTATCACATATTCTGATAGAGCAATGTTTTTTTTACCAACCTTATAGAATTTTACAAGGATCTCACCTAACATGTTGACGTTATGATGTTTTTAAATTTTACAATGTATATAATATTACAATGTATATAATATAAACGAGGGCTAAATCATAACTGTGTTAAAATTTATAAAAAATTACCACCGGACATAAAAAGTGCCACAGCATACAAAGATTTTAAGAATAAATTAAAAATTTACCTAATGGAGAACCTATATTATAACATAGATGATTTTTTACAATAATGTGTTCCTTTATTCTGTTATAATGTTTAGAAATAGATTTATATTATCTTTAACTTGACTTGTCCAATATCTCTAGATTAATATGGATTAATAAAGATTATTATTATTATTATTATTATATAAAATTGGATTTATAAAAGAATGCATTTTTTGACAATCAGATGGAAATAACGCAAAACCATCGATCGAGTATATTTAAATTTTTAAATATTTTAAAAAAGCAATGTTTTCTCAGCATCAACGCAAAATTTCAAGAAGATCTAATGAAAACTATCAAAATTACGGTCGACTGTATTTTCACTATTATCGCATTTTAATAGTATTTCATGATTAAATTGACTGTAATTTACTTATTATCTATTTTTAATCCTACCGAAGCAGTATTTATTTAACAGCAATTCAGCAGTATATTTCGAAAAAATATAGAAACGAATTAATATTACGACTCACATTTTAACACTTGTGATATATTTTAAAGTAACGAGTGTCTTCTACTCCCAGACTAAGCATGAAGTAAAATTTCGAGTTTAGAAAAGCCTGAAAATTTGGCACGGGCGCGTAGCGAAGCGGAGCGACCGAGCCAAATTAGGCTTTTCTAAACTCGAAATTTTACTTCATGCGCCACACGTATAAAACACTGACATATTGTAAAATTCAATATATTCTTGTTTAGTAGTATATTTTTAATCATGCCAAAGCAGTAATTATTTAACAGCGATTCAGCAGTATATTTCGAAAAAAAATATAGAAACAAATTAATATTACGACTCACATTTTAACACTTGTGATAAATTTTAAAGTAACGAGTGTCTTCCACTCCCAGACTAAGCATGAAGTAAAATTTCGAGTTTAGAAAAGCCTGAAAATTTGGCTCGGGCGCGTAGCGAAGCGAAGCGACCGAGCCAAATTAGGCTTTTCTAAACTCGAAATTTTACTTCATGCGCCACACGTATAAAACACTGATATATTGTAAAATTCAATATATTCTTGTTTAGTAGTATATTTTTAATCATGCCAAAGCAGTATTTATTTAATAGTGATTCAGCAGTATATTTCGAAAAAATATAGAAACAAAATAATATTACGATACACATTTTAACACGTGTGACATATTTTAAATTAACGAGTGTCTTCCACTCCCAGACTAAGCATGAAGTAAAATTTCGAGTTTAGAAAAGCCCCGCGTAGAAAATTTGTCGAGGGTCGCTGCGCGACCCGAGACAAATTTTCACGGGGCTTTTCTAAACTCGAAATTTTACTTCATGCGCCACGCGTATAAATTAGTGATTTAATGTAAATGGTCTCTAACCAATTTACAAGTGAAATAAGTTTATTCTGTCAATTATCAATTGTCTAGTACCTGGGTCTCCAAACTTTCCAGCCTTAGGGCCATACTGATTACTCCAGTAAGTTCCGAGGGCCAAAACCATAACAATAAGCCTTTAAAATTAGAATACTAATTAAGTAATTTAATTTGCTATAAAAAATATGAATTTTCAAGTATGCTAGCTTTCCGCGGGCCGGACAAAATCTGTCCGCGGGCCGGATGTAGCCCTCGGGCCGTAGTTTGGAGACCCCTGGTCTAGGTTATGGGGAAAGTGCTATCATGGAGATATCACTATTTTTTTTATTGTGATTCATTGTGACCTTTTAAATAATACCACTTTTGACCTATTATGCGATTTGAAAATCTTGAGTTTTTGACATTTTTAAGCGAAATCTCAGGGATGCGAACCTTTTTGGGAAAAAGCAAGACTACGATTCGATTCTGCAATATGGCTTTAGTAATTTTTTTTTTTTATCCTAACTCTCTAAGACTAGCCGTATTCTCAAAAAATGCCTGGTACAGGTGGTTTGGGACACCCTGTATATGTTTTTTTTGCATATTGTATTTTTTATGCAAATGACACGCCGTTCAAATGAATAAATAAATATATAGGCTTCTGAAATCATGGGAAGCAGTGTGATGATTATTTCCGGAAAATCTGCACTTTCCCGGCGCATTCACCAAAAGTAACGCTCTAAGACCAGCCGTATTCTTAAAAAATGCCTGATACAGGTGGTCTGGGACACCCTGTATATGTTTTTTTGTATTTTGTATTTTTTATAAAAATGACACGCCGTTTAAATGAATAAATTAATATATAGGTTTCTGAAATCATGGGAAGCAGTGTGATGATTATTCCCGGAAAATCTGCTCTTTCCCGGCGCATTCACCAAAAGTAACGCTCTAAGACCAGCCGTATTCTTAAAAAATGCCTGATACAGGTGGTCTGGGCCACCCTGTATATGGTTTTTTTGTATTTTGTATTTCTATGCAAATGACACGCCGTTTAAATCAATAAATAAATATATAGGCTTTTGAAATCATGGGAAACAGTGTGATGATTATTTTCGAAAAATCTGCTCTTTCCCGGCGCATTCACCGAAAGTAACGCTCTAAGACCAGCCGTATTCTTAAAAAATGCCTGATACAGGTGGTCTGGGACACCCTGTATATGTTTTTTTTGTATTTTGTATTTTTTATGCAAATGACACGTCGTTCAAATCAATAAATAAATATATAGGCTTCTGAAATCATGGGAAACAGTGTGATGATTATTTTCGAAAAATCTGCTCTTTCCCGGCGCATTCACCAAAAGTAACGCTCTAAGACCAGCCGTATTCTTAAAAAATGCCTGATACAGGTGGTCTGGGACACCCTGTATATGTTTTTTTTGTATTTTGTATTTTTTATGCAAATGACACGCCGTTCAAATCAATAAATAAATATATAAGCTTTTAAAATCATGGGAAACAGTGTGATGATTATTTTCAAAAAATCTGCTCTTTCCCGGCGCATTCACCAAAAGTAACGCTCTAAGACCAGCCGTATTCTTAAAAAATGCCTGATACAGGTGGTCTGGGACACCCTGTATATGTTTTTTTTGTATTTTGTATTTTTTATGCAAATGACACGTCGTTCAAATCAATAAATAAATATATAGGCTTCTGAAATCATGGGAAACAGTGTGATGATTATTTTCGAAAAATCTGCTCTTTCCCGGCGCATTCACCAAAAGTAACGCTCTAAGACCAGCCGTATTCTTAAAAAATGCCTGATACAGGTGGTCTGGGACACCCTGTATATGTTTTTTTTGTATTTTGTATTTTTTATGCAAATGACACGCCGTTCAAATCAATAAATAAATATATAAGCTTTTGAAATCATAGGAAACAGTGTGATGATTATTTTCAAAAAATCTGCTCTTTCCCGGCGCATTCACCAAAAGTAACGCTCTAAGACCAGCCGTATTCTTAAAAAATGCCTGATACAGGTGGTCTGGGCCACCCTGTATATGGTTTTTTTATATTTTGTATTTTTATGCAAATGACACGCCGTTCAAATAAATAAATAAATATATAGGCTTTTGAAATCATAGGAAGCAGTGTGATGATTATTCCCGAAAAATCTGCTCTTTCCCAGCGCATTCACCAAAAGTAACGCCCGGCTCAACTTCAAAATGAGAAATTAGCTCGTATCCAATTATACATGAGCGTATTGCAGGACGTAATAGGGGGTTTAAATGTCGGCCTATTTACTAATAATGTACATGTACATACAGTAATAATTCCAAAGGGCTTAATTATAGCACAGAAGGGCGCAATGTTGCAGAATTAATATTGTCTATGTAGAAGCACCAGAGTCGTCGATGTCGGCGTCCTCCCTTGCCCATATTAATTTAATTAAGGATATTTGGCAGAGCCCGGACCTAATCATCCCCGTGTTCATGTTTACTAAACACACCTTGTTTGCAAACAGATATTTCCAGTGGCCCTAATAACACACACATAGACTACACTCAGTCAGGCACCGGTAAATTGATATTTAGTGTGCTCTTCAATCAAAGGCGGCCGCGTAATTCGATATAACGCGTGAGGTTTTTCCTGTCGTTCCTGTCGCATTGTCAGGGAGTAATTAAATAAGGAGGGCGGGAGAAGATGGATGTGCGGCAAGACGTCGATCGAGTGTAAAACAAACCTGACGATTAGGTTTCAGCAGGGCGTGATTTATCGGGGTTAATGAAAAAAGTCGCGAACCGGGGGGCGTGGGTTGGGTGAGTGAGGTGGCGGCGAATGGGCTCGATCAGGCGAGAAATTGAAATTACCCATGTTCTAAGGTGACGCATTTGCAGAGAAAGAGAGAAAAAACTGGAAAAAATATGCACTCGTTAAATTTGTAGGAATTTTAGGAATAAATACATACCTGTTTTATATGTAAAGTTATTAAGAAGAAAAAAAAACACTGAGTTGTCTTATTAATTAAGACGTATTGTTTGCATTTTATTTATTTTATTTTATTTTTTTAATCACGAATCCAAATCACCTAATATGAATTCCGAATCCCCAATACTCGAATAAAGGATTCGTAAGAGATAAATATGATTCGAATCAAAGATTCGAATCTTGTTTTTTCAAATCACGAATACAAATCCTTTAAGAATAATAATAATTTGATTTTATTATTTTTTGCAACCATTAATATATAAATATCGATACCAGTTGTTTTAACAAAAATATTCAAAACCTAATTTATTTATTACTAACACTGAACATCGTTGTTAACATACTTAATATCTGATTCCCTGTTACTCTGATTAAAGATGTATTTGTGTGTTTTTGAACTTAACTTCAAATCAGTGTATTGTACGCGTAGCGCATGAAGTAAAATTTCGAGTTTAGAAAAGCCCGAAAATTTGTCTCGGGTCGCTGCGCGACCCTCGACAAATTTTCATGGGGCTTTTCTAAACTCGAAATTTTACTTCATGCTTAGCCTGGGAGTGGAAACACCCGTTTAAAACTTTAAATTGAACTCTATTGTAAAATCGACGAGTGCCTGAAAATTACGTAAATAAAAAATTCACTGAATATCATTAAAACCGGGAAAGCCGGAGAAAAGTCATGGAATTATATTCAAATTGACCAAAACACTAACAAAAATATCATATGGCTTTTTTGTTAGTGTTTACAGTACGCTACTGCTAAAGGTAACGACGTACAGACTTTATGTCATTATGAACAAAGTCAAAACTGCAAGCATTGCATTTGGCCACTATTCTATATGTACCAAAGTTTCTGGCATAGTCCTTCCTTATTTTTTTTTGTGGGAGGGGAAAATCCATTTACGGACGGAGTGTCGGACTCCCTCCAAACTGGAGGACTACGGACTAAAAACCCCTCCCACTTACCGGCTTCGACTGCAAGGTTATTAGCTGGTTTACTCATGTATATTAAAACTTTTATAAAACAATACAATAAGTCTGCTTAAACAAACCGAAAAAAACACAACATAAAATAGTATAAATAAAACTAAACCTAATATCACAAAATCGTATTAACAGGGTTGTAAAAGTCCCTGCCACAGATCAAACACAAAATTTACACACACATCTTGAACCTAATATCACAAAGCGGACGACATCGAGATTGTAAAAGACCCTGATGCCGGAACCTACACTTAACGGACGACACAACCTAGATCACAGATAGACGATATCGGAGTTGCAATCGGGGTCCATTTGTCACTCCGATATCGTCTATCTGTGATATTAGGTCTAGGTTGTGTCGTCCGTTAAGTGTAGGCTCCGGCATCGGGGTCTTTTACAATCTCGATGTCGTCCGCTTTGTGATATTAGGTTTAAGATGTGTGTGTAAATTTTGTGTTTGATTGGACCCTAAAAACTATATACAATATATACTCCAGAGTTGTAAAAGGACTCTGGAGCGGACAGACACAAACTAAAAGGTGACACCGAACTTGTACAGGAGCTTCGGTGCCACTGCACAGGAACGAGACAGAATAATAAATAAATTAATAATAAATTAATGTTAATTTATTTATTGTTCTGTCTCGTTCCTGTGCAGTGGCACCGAAGCTCCTGTGCAAGTTCGGTGTCACCTTTTAGTTTGTGTCTGTCCGCTCCAGAGTCCTTTTACAACACTAGAGTATATATTGTATATACTTTTTCACGAATCGCTATAGTCGCTTTAAAAGACTTGTATCTCGTAGAAACGTTATACATGTTTCTACGAACCCCTTACTATTTGCCAATATGCACGCTACATCGGCACCAAGCCTCAGCCTATTTCGCTGTAATGCGTAGGCTGGACATTCGAGTAAAATATGTTAACCGGTCGTGACAGAATGGACACTCTGGCGCTTCATCGCCGGCAAGGAGATACGAGGAGGTTAAGTTGGTATGCCCTATGCGAAGACGACACAGGGCAACCTCCTTTCTCCTCGTAAGTGTCACCAGCGATCGCCAGGGAGCCACGGAGAGCTTTACAGACCTTACCTTGCTCTCGGAGCCGTTCCAACTCTGCTGCCAATCCTCTGTAATTTTCTTCTTGATGTACCCTTTCACGTCGTCTTGTCTAACGGGTACATCGTCTATGTCATCCGCTTCGGCTGCTTGACGAGCAGCTTTATCGGCCAGCTCATTGCCCTCGATACCTACGTGCCCTGGAGTCCAGACGAACACGATCGTCTTTCGCATCCGGGACACTTCGAATATCGAGGCTTGTATGAGCTGGACCAGCGGATCGACTGAGTATAACGACAATATACTCTGGATGGCACTTAATGAGTCGGAGCATATAACGAATGAGCTTTGGTGGGTATTCATCATACAATAGCGAAGGGCTTGATATAAAGCGTATAGTTCAGTGGTGTACACACTGGCGGACTCGTGAAGTGACCACGAATGTGGGATGCCATCAATAACGACGGCAGAGCCTACACCGTGATCAGATTTCGAGCCGTCCTTGTACAACCGCGGAGAGTCCAGGTATTCAGCGATAATTTGGAGAAAGCAGCCCCTAAGAATATAGGGGCTCATATCGCTCTTCTTAACAGAGGTCAGATCCAGATTATTAAAGGTATATTAAAGGTACTTCTGCTGCGAACTACTACTCGGAACATAAATGCCAAACGAATTAACAAGGGTGGAAGAGTCAATTATACCATTGATTAATTGGTAACCGAGTAATACATCACTATTTCTTCGTCGTTTTTCGAGATGTTGTATACCGACAGTTTGTAATTTACATGGTAGGCTCCAAAAATAATTAATTTATAAGAAATATAATTTAGGAACCTCCGCTGAGTTCTCTCTAAAACCGAGATCGTTTGCCGTAAAAGGGCACCATATAACAGAGCAATACTCCAGCTGTGGCATAACTAATGTCTTATAAAGATATAATACTGTTTCGATGTTAGTGAAGCAGTGGTTCTCTTAATAAATCCAAGTATTGTGGCCTAACTACTATCTTATAAAGATATAATATTATTTCAATGTTAGTGAAGCAGTGGTTCTCTTAATAAATCGAAGTATTTGGTTTGCTTTAGATGATATAGTGGAAATATGAACTAAAAAAGACCAATTACTGGTTAGAACAACCTCCAGAACTTTAATTTGGTATACCTGATTTAGTGGAATACCACCGAGATTAAAAGCACTTCGCATTGTAGTTTGTTTTCGCGAAAAAGATATAGTGAAACATTTGGCGATATTTAATCTCAATCTATTCGAGATACACCATTGGCTCAATCTATTTAGATCCTCCTGCATATTCTGCGATTCAGTTTAATCTTTAATATTGAAAAATATTTTCATGTCGTCGGCATATAGTAGGTACTAGCAGTATTTAAAACAGTTGGAAACGTCGTTTATAAATATATTGAATAATAAAGGCCCCAGGTGGGACCCTTGAGGCACACCTGAGGTAACTTTAATAGGGATTGATATTAGATTACCAATACGAACAGATTGCGTTCTGACTGTTAGATACGACTCAATCCAACTTAATAAACCACCACCAATACCAATATGGTGAAGCTTCCGTAGCAAAAGTTTATGGTCAACGGTATCGAACGCCTTGGAAAAATCAGTATAAACGGCATCAGCCGAAGAACCATTTTCCAAGGTATCCGTAATATACTGATCATAAACCGACAAGTTGATTGCAGTCAAGCAACCAGCTCTAAACCATGTTGATGTTCTATTAGCATTGGGTTTAAATGGTAAGCCAGATATTTTGACATAATTTAATTAAAGATCTTAGGAATTGTTGACAAGATGGAGACAGGTCGATAGTTACCAACATTATTTATGAATTGGCGTGATCAGTGCATACTTCCAGCAGGACGGAAAATATCCCAGTTTTAGAGATACATTATACATATAATAGCCAAATAGGTCTGCTAAGTACGAATACGCATTCCTTAAGTAATATACTCGGCAAGCTGTCCGGACCGAGAGAGTTTGATGCCTTTAGTTTTGACAATTCTACGTATACAGTAGGAATCGCAATTTCAGGACCATGCTGTAAATTGATGTCATTCGAGTCAATAGAAGCATGTATCGTTGGTAACGAGACATACGGAATATATACAGAACCAAAAAAATCTGCAAATAAACTTAAAATGTTATCTTGGCCCGAAATTGTGACACCATTGCTGACAAATGAATCAGGCAATAAGGAACAACTATATCTAGTCGAATTAACATATTTCTAAAACGCGCATGAATTATATCTAATATTATTTTTGATCCGCGAGATATGGTTTCTATAACAAGTGCTAGATAATACCCTGCACTCAGCCCGCAACGTTTTAAATGCATTATAATGTAGTGACGAACCAGAATTTTTGAATTCTGTGTACCGTTTCTTCTTCATAATGATATTGTTAATCAATTCAGAAGAGTACCATTTAGGAAAACAATAATCATACGTGTGATCAGTGCATCAGTGCATTATAAACTCGAAATTTTACTTCATGCTCAACCTAAGAGTGGAAACACTCGTTTGAATGATATCAAGCAATAAAAACATTGGTTCTGATTTTATTAATTTTATTGAAAACTCATGATATTTTTTTAAAGTTTAACTTATTTATATTATATTAAATATTGTAAGAGTTTCTGGCAATAATTTTTAGATTTTATAAATAATATTAGGTTTATATTCGTATGATTTGGATATGTCTCGTTATCATTTTTGTTTTTGTTTACAATTACCACAATTGTTTACAATTGCAGCAAATATCAAAGAATAAAATAAATCAACAGATTTTACACGAATATTTTTGTAATTTCACATATTATGATAAGTAAGAAATTAATTCAAGAGTGACAAAAATGAAGAGCCAATTTTGTATTTAATCGAAACTAAATAACTTAAAAAGGATAATCTTAGAGTGTACCTCATAAATTAATACATCGTTTAAGTTGAATGTTATCTGATGAACTCTGCTCCTATAAGTTCTATGTAATTAATTAATTTATAATACCACCCGGATGTTCCATTATATTGAAAAGTAAACGTTAAAATCCACCATTCTTCCTCGCGAGTAAAACCGTCGGAAGAGGCTCGCATTCCTAAAGGATTTATGCGTTATTAGCACACAGAAAGTCTTATTGGAATATAATTTGAGTCACGCTCTTGCACCGTAGGTAATGAACACGGACAAGTCGGCAAAAATTAACGCCGATTTCATCCCGAAGTTCGTGCCCGGACGTTGATTAATGGCGTCCTTTTATTATCTAACCGGATAATAAAAGGATGAGAGGGCGTGGCCGTTCCTTCCAACAGCAATCGGGACTCTCGATCAATTTTCTGTTTCGTTCGCGTCCAGTCTTCAATCGAGCTTTTTTTTAATTGGTTTTAATTTGTTTCATTTGATGAATTAAACGGTCCATTGTTTTGATGTGTCGGCCTCCGACAGCGCACCGTGATACCAATTTGAAAAAAAAAACTGGATGATTTTATCGAGGGACGCTTCAGCGCCGGATGGATAATCGTATCTATTTTTTGATGTACTGCTTTTTCCGCGATTGTCAGATGGCGTAATTGATTGCTAGAGGTGGAATTTAATAACAAGGATGTTGTTTTGATTACATGTGTTTTTTCAATTAAAATTGACATATTCATTGGAAACATAATTAAGGAAGCTACGCCTAAAGTTAAATACAATTTTTCACTTTAATACAAATAAAACAATTTAAACACTCTGAGATATCTATTATATTATATACATAGAGTTTTATGTAACACTGAACATTTTCATAACGAGAATTTTCTATTTAATTTGCGGGAATTCGTTTTTTTAAAGCAATTAATTTGATGCTTTTAACGAGTGTTTTCCACTCCCAGACTAAGCATGAAGTAAAATTTCGAGTTTAGAAAAGCCTAAGAATTTGGATTGGCCGCGTAGCGAAGCGGAGCGGCCAATCCAAATTAGGCTTTTCTTAAAAATTGATGGATTTTAAACTTCTCAAGGAAATTAGCACCTAATTGTACACTAAATATACTTACAAGCTCTACTCCTGAGATCCCATATTTTCAAAGTACGATCATGGCTTCCTGTGACCACCTTAGCAGGATCCCCCAGGAATTTTGCAGCGAGCACCTTCCCTGAATGACCCGTCAAAGTGTGCTGCAAATAAAATTTCATTTATAGTACATCTCAATATGAGAATAATATATATATATATATATATATATATATATATATATATATATATATATATATATATATATATATAAACATCTTTATTGTGCACTAAAAAAAATTACAGTTTGTTTATTTTTACACTTATATTTTATTTTACGATCCTTGGCTATCGACCATCAGTCTTTCAGCCTGAGTTGTAGTTGTCCTTGTCTTGTCAGTTAGTTATGATTCATGTGAGATGAAATGAATTGATGAATGGTGGTTTCTGGGTTGTTGAATTTGGGAGAAATATTGGGGTTTCGTACTAAACAGAGGTGATTAAGGATGTCATAGATCATACAATAAGGTATTGAAGGGGTTGTGGAGTGGGTTATTGGGGTGTCAGATTTTTGTGAGGATTCTAAGGGCTGATCGTTCTGCGACTTCGATATTATTTAATGTTGAGGAACGAGAGTTGAGGAAGAGGATTGAAGCATATTCTAATAGGGGGCGGCAGATCATTTGATAGATGTGGACAGCTGTTTTTGTCGTAATTCCTTTATTTTGAAAGGTTAACGATTTGAAATGCCACGCCCTATTTTGAATTTTTGTTTTCATGGTTTGTGAATGGAGTTAGAAGGATAGTTTGGGGTCGAAAGTGATGCCAGGGGACGCAGGGGATGGGCTGATTAAGGTGTTTGATATGTTTATGCTAAATGGGGAATAGAGCGGTCTGTGGAAAGGTATGAATAGATAGGATTTATTGGGATTAATGGATATTCTCCATTTGGCAAACCAAAGAGATAGCGAATCAATTAGCCCTTGGAGAGTAGACTCACTCCTGATAATGCTGTAAAACGCGAAACTAGTCGAGTAAATAGTAAAGTAAAAAATTGTGAAACAAACCAAGTGTAATTTAATTTAAACCTTCATTATCAATATTTAAAAATGTTTCACCAAGTGATAAGTGAGAAAATTATTCAAAAAATAGTGGAGAGAGCTTTAGGAAGGGTGGGTTGGTGTGTTATAAGGGCAGTGTCATCGGCAAAGAGCAGAAAATATGTTGAGGGATTAAGGTACTGTGGGTTGGGGTTGTATATGTCATGAACATAGATAATGTATAGGAGCGGAAATAATGGAGAGCCTTGGGGAACACCTTGTTGAGGAATAAAGGGCCGGGAGATGGTATTTTGGACGCGGACATTAAAAAGTCGATTGTTTAGGAAATTATCAATGAGATAATTAGGTTTAATGGGATATTGAGGGAGTCGCACTTAAACAGCAAACCTCGATGCCAGACTGAGTCAAAGGCCTTTTTTATATCTAGGAATAATATAGCTGTTTTTTTTTTTGTTTTCGAAGTGTGCTGTTTGGCAGTTGGAGGCTAGGATAGTGAGTGGGAGAGTGGTTGATCTATTTTGGAAGAATCTGAATTGACAGGGAGGAATGTGTTGGAGATATGAGCTAGGAGTTTATTTTTGAGGATGGATTCGAATATTTTTCCCAGAACTGAAAGCAGAGTCATTGGTCTATAGCTAGAGACTTCTAGCGCATCGCTATCATGTTTTAATATACACGTAATTATACCCTGCTTCCATTCCCAAACCATCGGGTTTGGTAAATAAAATTGAGGATTTTGATAATATATTTATCGATGTTTTCTGGAAGAGATTTGAGGATTGATCTAGGAATGTTATCATAACCAGGCGCGCTGTTTTTACCTTTTGAGAATAATATATATACTTTTTTAAATTTATTTATTGAATAAACGTATAAACTTTTAAAATTGTACGAAAAATTTACCTAATACTTCTGGAAAAAAATAATATAATAATATAAACTTTTAAATATTTAATTGATGAGGCGGATACATGATGAAACTCCATAATACTATTTGAAATAAAACAACGCAGTTGGGAGGGTTTCGCTTTTATTGTTGAACACTGCTAAAGTGTGTTCAACAATAAAAGCGAAACCCTCCCAACTGCGTTGTTTTATTTCAAATAATATAAACTTTTACAATTTTACAAAAAATATACCCAATACTTCTGGAAAAATGTAATAATATAAAGCAACTAACAATAATAATATCGCATGCATGCTAAATTATGGGTAGAATATTTTTTATGTAACATAACTATAAAAATACAATATGCGATGTTATGAATTTATCGAAGACGCTGCAAAAAGTAACATTTTCGAAATGCATTTCATGATAAATTAAATAAATCAATGTAATTTGGCAATAAATTATATTTGCGCATTGCTCTAGATATAAACACACTAATGCCGGGTTTAACTAACCTCAGTTAAATCGACTAATAGTTAGGTCGCCTTAACTGAGGTTGGTTAGACTCTATTAAAATCTAGTTATAATTACATACATGTCAAAAAAATCAAACAGTACACATGACATTGATGTCTAAGACATAGAAAGTGTCTATTCCGATCGACAAATAAATTTAATTAACGAATAAGATTTAATTAAAGTTGGTGAAACTGGGTATTAGATACAGTTCAAACAAGATAAATTTAAATTCAAAACTATTTGAATTCCAAAAAATAAGCTTACGCTTCTTATAGTTTGCACACTTTAAACATAATATATAAAATTACGAAAAAACTATTCGTGAAAATGTAAACAATGTCTTAATTATTAAGACAACTTAAGACGATAAATATCAATTGAAACAACTACTTCCCATGCAAATACACCTCCGTATATTGAATTATACAATGAAATATTTAAAATCTTATTTAATTTGATTTGTTACAACGCTCTATTAAAGTATATGTAACGTTTAGGTCAAATTCTCTTCAAACCAACAAACAATACAAATTTAAAATGAAAGGAGAAATGGCAACAAATTGTAACAAATCAAATTAAATAGGATTTTCAATATTTCATTGTATAATTTAATATCCGGAGGTGTATTTGCACGGGAAGTAGTTGTTTCAATGGATATTTATCGTCTTAAGTTGTCTTATTAATTAAGACAGTGTTTGCATTTTTACGAATAGTTTTTTGTAATTTTATATATATATATATTTTTTTTGGTTTGTTTGGCATAGGTTTTACCATTCAGCCACTAACGATGATTTATATATCTATATACATATATTTGGACGTCACAACACATTCACACTACACCCAGGGACACGACGAGATATTATTTTTAAATAACAACTCCCCGTGCTCGGGAACGAACCCGCGTTTGTGGCTCGCCGAGCGATACAGCCCGAACGACGTTACCGCTTGGCCACCACCTGCCCAATTTTATATATTATGGATATTAAATATTTCTAAATATTTCCATCATTATGACTAAAACAGTTGATATAATTAATTTTAGATTATTTATTTGCATGGAATTTTAGCGAGCAATTTACGCAATTAAACACATTACGCGAGGCTAGTTGTCGAATCCAGAATTCAGGTTCTCCGCCCCTCTCCTGACACTGACAAGTAGATCGCCTGAAAGATTGGAAATCGGGCCCCGATCACGATCCGTATTGCTGTTTTAAAATAGAGCACGTCCATTCGGCGTAAACTGCGATTTAGAGCAATACGAATCCGGAGAATGCAGCCCTGGCTCTTCTAATCGCGGAAGTTTATTTTTTTATATTTTATTCGAATGAGGCGAATTCGAAGTAGGTAATTTGAAAAAACATAATCTGGAGATGAGCCGACCGTGAAATGGACAACAAGGGAAAAAGTTTGTGAATTAATTATGCTTGTATTTTTTTAACAGATATTTGAACTGAACTTAAACTTTTTATATTATAATATATAAAATTACATACCTTTAATTAATTTCTCACTTAACCCGTGGTGAAACATTTTTGAATCTAATACTGGATGATTTAAATTAAAACACTTGGTTTGTTTCACGTATTTATATTTTCTCCGACTAGTTTCGACCATTGGTCATTCCTCTTTGAAGATGACCAATGGTCGAAACTAGTTGGAGAAAATATAAATGAGTGAAACAAACCAAGTGTTTTAATTTAAATTTAATTTAAATCATCCAGTATTATATAGAATTACGAAAAAACTATTCGTGAAAATGCAAACAATGTCTTAATTAATAAGACAACTTAAAACGATAAGTATCCATTGAAACAACTACTTTCCGTAAAAATACACCTCCGGATATTGAATTATACAATGAAATATTTAAAATCTTATTTAATTTGATTTATTACAACGCTCTATTAAAGTATATGTAACGTTTAGGTCAAATTCTCTTCAAAGCAACTAACAAATACAAATTTAAAATGAAAGGATATTAGATTATATTATAATCTGGTATTTTTGTTAACTTGATTAATCGGAGTATTTAAATAAACAATCACAAGGGTATAAAAATACCTCATTTGGAATTTCTCCGAGGAATTTAATTGAGCTTGAGCGGTAAATTAGCTATGTAAAAATGCAAACATATTTATTAACCTCTATTAGAAGCATAATAAACGGCAAAGTTCCTATAATTACATGCAATAGACGAAATAACAAGCGCCTTATCTCGGAACATCCTTAATTACTATATACGTTTGCGGAAGCCGGCCAGCTTCGCATTTTTGCGGGAAGCGCGCAGAAGAGGAAAAGGCAAAAAATATCCAACCTCCTCCTCGGAATCCACTTTTCCTCTCTTATGTAATCGCGTGTGTGTGTATTCTCTCCTGGTCTAGTCCGGAGCGGGCAACGATAAATCGCATTAATAAATAAAGCAACAGGGCCCGGAGGCGGAAACGGGGGCCCGCGGGCGAAAGAGCGGGAGTTTCGGTTTGGAAACTATTTGACCACCCACGCATATCATAACGCTCGGAGTGGTGCGGTTCCCGGACGATTTATGGACGTCCATTAGTTGGAAAAATCGCGAAGCATACGCCACTAATTACCAGTTATTTACTGTGCAGACCGAGGGCCGCTTTTTTACCCCGTGAGGACTGAGAGAGTCTTCGATGAACGGCGAACCACCGTGGAAATGCCTCGTTATTATATCATCACCGTGAGTTATTGCCCAGCCAGCAATTAAACAAGAGGAACTCACTCCCGCTATTTACCTTTTATTATTATTACTATCAACTAACAACTATTTCACTATCAATCTTCTAAATCAACAATATTAATTAAGTTTCTTGAAACAATATTTTCCTATAATGTAAACTACAATTCGTACTTTAACTTAAAAACAATAATTTAAACTTTTAACGAGGCTTTCTAGTCCCAGATTAAGCATCAAGTAAGTCTAGAAGAGCCTAAAAATTTGGTTTCTGAGCGTAGCGCTACGCGTGGTACTGTGGGGTAAAACATGTTGCAGTCATGGCGCCCACATGACTGCAACATGTTTCACCACACAGTAGTTTCATCAAGCAAATGACAAAACAGTGCCGACCTAAACAAAGCGGGGCCCGGTGCAAATTTAAGTTGCGGGGCCTTGAACAAGATCCACTCGGAGGAATTTCCTCACCCCCCCCCCCCTCTCCCCAATAGTCATGCGTAAAAATAAAAAAAAAAATGTATATATATTTATAATACTATTTCCTCGTTATTAAAATTACGATTAAATATTAAAAAATTATATCCTAAAACCCAAGAGTTACAATAAAAGTTATATAAGTATATATATATATATATAAATATATATATATATATATATATATATTTGTATAAATAAAATTCTGAATAACTTTTTGATTTTTAAAAAAGTGTGTTTATTTTTGCAATAATTGTTTCGCAAATTTATTGCTTCTACAGGTGAATGCGAGTTTTATTAGTAAATAGTAAACATTTGTAGAATGTATTGACGTAAGGATCAAACATAAGGGGTGGGTGTATTTTTAACTGTACTGTCAATCAGTGTTTTCTACGCGTGGCGCATGAAGTAAAATTTCGAGTTTAGAAAAGCCTGAAAATTTGGTTTGGCCGCTCCGCGCTTCGCGCTACGCGACCAAACCAAATTTTCAGGCTTTTCTAAACTCGAAATTTTACTTCATGCTTAGTCTGGGAGTGGAAACACTCGTTAGAAGCTTCAAATTAATAATAATAATATTTATTACCCAACAGGACATCCCAATTACAGAGTAATATTACAAAAGTAAAAATTCTTAAAATAATATATATAAACAAAACAAAATAAAATTACAAAAATAAAGATAAAGATCACGAGATTCTATTTAAACAAAATATATTAAATATTTAGAAATTGTAATAATAAAATAATGGCAAAATAACTAAGAAATAACAATAGTAAGTCTATGCAGCCGTTTGTTGTTATTAATATCAAGTACCAGAAATTATGTTCTTGAATTCACGTAAGTCCAAGTGAAAAATATCACAATGAGTGGCAAATATGTTGTGATAATAATAATAAAAGTTATTATAAAAACAGCGAATGTCTGAAAATTTACATTAAAAAATCGTTATATGGGTACCTAGAAAGAAAAATCTCAGTATTTATCTTTTCATTTAATTGATTGATAAACAATTTTGTAAACTTTTAATTTAAAAGCCTCCAACGAGTGTTTCCAATCCCAGATTAAGCATGAAGTAAAATTTCGAGTTTAGAAAAGCCTGATAATTTGGTTTGGTGGCGTAGCGTGGAGCCACTAAACCAAATTTTCAGGCTTTTCTAAACTCGAAATTTTACTTCATGCGCCACGCGTATAAAACACTGATTGAAAGTGAAGTTCAAAATATACTTCGACTGAGTTTTGTTTAGTTCATTAATTTTACAAATGTTTATATGGAATATGTGAAAGTATGCTGTCAATATTTAACAAAAATTTCAAATTTTAAATAATCATTACTATTTTAAATCGTTGAAACCGACAGTCAACATGAAATTTTACAAAAAATTGTTAATTTATCCCAATTTTCACAGTTCTGAATTTTTTGTAAAACTTTATGTTGACTCGGTTTCAACGATTTTAGAAACCAAGTCAACATAAAGTTTTACAAAAAATTGCTAATTTATCCCAATTTTCACAGTTCTGAATTTTTTGCAAAACTTTATGTTGACTCGGTTTCAACGATTTTAGAAACCGAGTCAACATAAAGTTTTACAAAAAATTTAGAACTGTGAAAATTGGGATAAATTAACAATTCTTTGTAAAATTTTATGTTGACAGTTGGTTTCAACGATTTTATTTAAACTAGAAATAATTATTTAAAATTTGTAATTTTTGTAAGGGTAAGAATATTTACCCAATCAACAGAAATGCAAAATTCGAAAGTGAAATTTATCCTAAATTTTAAAACTGTCTTTGAAGGGTAAATTTGCTCGCAAGATAAAATCGGTTCCTTCACAAGAAAATTGTCATTATTTTACACCAGTTCTCCGATTTTTAGATTTAACTGTAACTTTTAATTCTTTAGCAATTTCTATCGCGATTAATAAAAAAGATTTGAATCCCTATTCACGATATTTTAAAAAGACATTAAAAATATGAGTTTGCAATACTGATATCTATATTCGAACGATGAACCATCTTGCACACAATAGTTAGTAAATTCAGTATGTCATACCAAAAATTATAAATAAAGTTAGTTTATTTTATATCGATTTTTGGATTTCGAATTTTGTTTTGTTCGGTACAAACAAGCGGTTTTTCTAACCGTTTGGTAACATGCTCGCTTTTTTTTTTCTATTTCACCCTTTTTTTGCTATGCATAACACTTTCCTCATCCTTATTCGGTCCGCTGACCGAGAGAGGAGAGTAAATGGTAATAAACTTAGTAATCTTTAATTTTATACTTCTAAGAACGAGTGTTGTCCACTCCCAGGCTAAGCGTGAAGTAAAATTTCGAGTTTAGAAAAGCCCCGCGTAGAAAATTTGTCGAGGGTCGCGCAGCGACCCGAAGCAAATTTTCACGGGGCTTTTCTAAACTCGAAATTTTACTTCATGCGCCACGCGTATTAAACACCGATTTCAAGTGAAGTTTAAAACGCACTGAAAACCAACCCAACTTAAATATTTTTTCAAAATTGTATGTTTTCTTTCCTATCCATGCTGTAAACCTTTAAATATTTGTTGTTTTTTTGTTAATAAACTACAATTCCCTGTAATCTTTCGGTCTCCGGAGACCATGATTGGTCCTTCGAGCTGTAGCCTTCGTAAAATAGTAATAAACTTAATAATCTTAAATTTGAAGCTTTTAAGAACGAGTGTTGTCCACTCCTAGGCTAAGCATGAAGTAAAATTTAGAGTTTAGAAAAGCTCCGCGTAGAAAATTTGTCGAGGGTCGGGCAGCGACCCGAGACAAATTTTCACGGGGCTTTTCTAAACTCGAAATTTCGCAAATTTCGCAAATTTTGCGAAATTTGCGAAAGCTGTAGCATTATCATGATTGGTCCTTCGAGCTGTAGACTCTATAAAATGGTAATAAACTTAGTAATCTTTAATGTGAAACTTTTAAGAACGAGTGTTGTCCACTCCCAGGCTAAGCATGAAGTAAAATTTCGAGTTTAGAAAAGCCCCGCGTAGAAAATTTGTCGAGGGTCGGGCAGCGACCCGAGACAAATTTTCACGGGGCTTTACTAAACTCGAAATTTTACTTCATGCGCCACGCGTATTAAACACTGATTTCAAGTGAAGTTTAAAACGCACTGAAAACCAACCCAACTTCGATATTTTGCAATGCAATAAAAGTGATACCCTCCCAAACTGTGTTGTTTTATTTGAAATACTAATGGAATTTGGAAGTAAATTATACATATTCTAATACAAAATAATGTTTAACTACTAAATTTATTGATATTGAGGTGTAGTATATGCAAATGATGAATTGGGAACAATTTTTGCATTTCTGTATACCGATGTGGTATTACATGTTTACCATTGAGATGAACCGATGTCTCAAGACTTTCATTAAGCCGGCGAATATTAAAATCGACCCCCCGGGCCGCCATTATTTACCAAAATTAATATTTGAAAATGTGCTCGGTTGGAAAATAAGTTCCACCCGACGAATAGAGAGCATCATCAGCCAACGCAAGAGGCGGCATCCAAAACGTTTAATATTAATATCTTCATTAAAACTTTATGCCGTCCAAAGTCGCATTGTCTCCGCCTTCGACTCTCGCGCGTGTACACACCTTTTGTTTTCCATTTTCCCCACCTCTCCCCGGAATTTTAATCTACATTTAAATTAGGAAAATACGGATTCCGATTTTCGGAAACATCCACTTTACATACTTCTCGTTTCGACAACACGCCGTGTAATTACTTTCGATTGGCCACCCCGGTGGAGGAGGAGATGGAGGCGCGAGATAAAAGCCTTGTGTTGCATAATCAGCGCAAATCGAATTAAACCGGTCACGTAAATATAAATAAAACATAGAATTACTGCTACGCGAATTAAACACTCAACGCGCTGAAAATGTTGGATTATTTGATGAAACGCTCGGAGCTTCACAATGGACTCCAATTTAACTCCAATTTAAATCACTTCAAAAGTTTTAAGCCGGTTTCGACTCAAAAGGTGAACTAATTGTTATTTATCATATTACCGAAAACTTTTATTATTTTTTTAAATAAATTCAAACAACCTAATTCAACACTAAAAAAGACTGTTTTCCTTACTTCACTTTTTAACCTCATTCAACTAAAATAATTAAATTTTAAATAAATGTAAGTGATTTCTTTCAAGTAAAGTTGAAAATATATACTACTGAGATCTAATGGATCAAATTTACCGAGATATAGCAAAAAATTCTTTTTTTGTGAATATTTTAATAATAATAAGAAAAGTGGGTACAAAAAATTTAGTTTGAGACACTCTGCCACTTGGTTAATATTTAAATCATCATATCTTTAACGGAAAAAGTGCTTTTTATTTTATTTTTATTTATTCTCTCACAGGAAACCCCTTTTACAAAGAATATGTACAAAATAATAACAATAATATTCAAAAATTGATAAAACGTATTAACATTAATAACTAAAATTTAATAAATGGTGGTAATAATTACAGCAAATATTCTATATAGAAAAAACAAATTCTAAAAACAAACTTTGATGGACACATCACTATTTTTTTATTAGCTGTCCGCCAGACAACTTGGCCTAGGGGCACGAGTGTAACAGGGGGACGCAGCACAGTGGATCGACTCTATATAAAAATATGGACATTCACGAAAAAACATATTTTGGAATATAATTATTTTTTTACATAGAAGTTGGAATAGATAGTATAGAGTTTTATAAATTGCGGGTAATTTATTTTTACGAAAAAATATAGTGCCGTAATATAAACTCAAAGTTAAACAATATGTTTGAATCTACAAACCCTCTAAAAAGCGATTTAAATAATCAATGCGCATTGCCATTTAATAGAAAAAAAAAAGCTTTTTTATCTTTTACATAGGAAAGCAATTGTATTAGCTTCAAAATAGGATATTACTTTTAACACAATGAGGTGTACCCCCGGAGAACACACTCATTTTTAAAGAGAATAAAAAAATTGTAATGTATGAAGTTATATTAAGTTTTAAAAAAATGTCCAACTTTGTCCAACATTCTGTTAATAGTTTAGTAATAACCAAACTTTTAGCTTTTACGTGCTATAAAAAACTCTTCCATTCTTGTCCATTTATCAATTTAAATCAATAAAATATGAAAGGAATTACAGTTTGAGTAAAATTATATTTATATTATCAAGTCACCTTAACTTACCCAACACAATCTGACAGTACCTTGACAGTGAAATTTAATTATCTCAGTATTTAATTAATAAGTCTAAAAAGTTATGGAAAATATAAAAACAAACAGAGATTTGTATAATTTTTTAAAGAACGTTGGTTTTAAAGATGCAACTGCTGCGTTGGATGCATTAATATGTGCTTCAAGCGGAGGTATGAACGAACATATTAACGTTATGCTGAAGGAGAAAATTCGACTATTTTGCTATAAAATTAACAAGAAAAGGAGGGAATGTGCACATCAGGAGAAGAGATTTATATCAAAAAACATGAAATGGTTGGAGATGAAAATTATTTGGCCAAAAGAAGTTTTTGTTCAAAGGAATTCTAAAGGAGAACCCAATATAAGGAAAAAGTTTCAAAATTTAAGTGAAAAACAGAAGAAAAGAAGAACAGGATCATTAAAAGACATTCCGATAGAATATTTAACATATATGGTTAAGAAGAACATGTCCAGCGAAGGGAAATTTATTTATGATTTCCTAAATAATCACCCAGAGCATCTAAAGAAGATAAAGTTATATTGTGAGCAATTACTAAAAAACACTTTATGCGAAAAAACAATGCCAAAAGAAAAAGTTTTAAGTTTATATGTTGACGCAAAATTATCAAAATTTCAGTACAATCTAATACGAAGCTCTCTAAATGAGTATAGTAACTGTTTACCTAGCTATTATAGTCTACAAAAATTAAAAAATGAATGTTATCCTATTCGAGAATCCATAAATATTAATGAATTGTATGTCAAAATTAATCTTCAAGACCTATTAAATAAAACAGCAGAACGACTGGTAATTGTAAACCCACAGATAAAAAAATATACAAAATTAACAATGATAACAAAATGGGGTTGTGATGGGTCTTCTAATCAGTCACAATATAAAATTAAATTTGCAAACAATGGCAGTGATGATTCCTCCGTTTTTATTTGTAGTATGGTACCAATAAAATTGTTTGATGAAAAAACAAAATTATCTGTGTGGCAAAATGAAACTCCGTCTTCCACACGTTATTGCAGACCCATACAATTTCATTTTATGAAAGAAACTTGTGAATCTACATTACGGTTAGTAAATGAAATTAATCAAGAAATTGCACAACTCAAGCCGACTAAAATTCAAAATTACTGTTCTATAATACATAAAATGATTTTTACCATGGTTGACACAAAAATATGCAATGTTTTGACGGACAATAAATCATCTATGTGTTGCTTTATATGCAAAGCGACACCAAAAATGATGAACAATTTATCATTTGTTCAAAATCGAAAATGCATAGAAGAAAATTACCAGTTTGGTTTATCGCCGCTTCATGCATGGATTCGGTGTTTTGAGTGCCTTATTCATATATCATATAACTTACCTTTTAAAACATGGTCAATTCGTGATGAACGAATAAAAATGTTGCGCAATAAAAGGAAACAAATGATTCAGGATACTTTTAGAAGCAAAATGGGTTTGTTAATTGATATTGTGAAACAGGGATCAGGAAAAACACATGATGGAAATACAGCCAGAATTTTCTTTAAAAATTTTAAATTGTCTGCTGAAATCACTGAATTAGATATTGATCTAATTAAAAGATTATATGTAATATTACAGGTAATTGCATCAGGATTGGCAATAAATGAAGACAATTTTAAAATTTATACCTTTGAAACAGCGAAATTGTATACCAATTTGTACGGCTGGTTTTATATGCCTGTCACGTTACATAAATTATTATTACACGGAGCAGAAGTTATTAAAAACCATATTGTACCAATTGGTCAATTATCGGAGGATGCACAAGAAACTAACCACAAGTTATTTCGGCGATATCGGGAATTCAATAGCAGAAAAAATTCACGAATTGACAATAATACCGATTTAATTCATGCTCTATTAATTGCCTCTGATCCATTAATATCAAGTTATAGATCAAAAAAGAAGAGAAGTTTTAGTTTATTACATGAAGCAAAATTTTTGTTAAAAGATGACCACTCGGATGTAACATTTGTTAAAGATTCATCTGATATCGCAAATGATAGTGGTGATAATGAATTCGGCATAAGAGAAGAGGAAGAAGCAGAAACCTAATTTCTATGCGACTTTTATACTTTTTTAATACCATTTTATTTTATTTCTTCTATGTTAAAAAAATTAGTTTTAAAATTATTTTCTTTTCTGTCTCCATCAAAATATATACCTGTTCTTTTTGTAAATATTAGGTTCAATTTAAATGTTTATATTATTACCATATTTTTCTTACAGTTAATGAAAGTTATGTTTTATTATTTAAGAAATGCATTGTTACAAATTATTTAAAAATACATCAGTTGTACATACTCATTATTATATTTGTTTAACTATTAATATAATTCTGAACAGATAAGGCGTTAAATTCGACAAACAATTTCAAATAAAAAATTAATTTAATAAGAAAAAATGATATTTAACTAATTAACAGAAATAATTAGTGACACCCTTCATTATTACAGTTTTAAATATTTACTTATTACGTAAAAAATATAATTTCATGAATTTAATGCTGAAATTTCTTTAAAATGGCTCTATTTTAGTGAATGTCCAAAAATTTTCCAATTCAGCCCACTGTGCGCCGGTAACACGAGTTAGGATGTGGGGGCTATGGTTGCAGTGTTTAACAATAAAAGTGATACTCTCCAAACTGTGTTGTTTTATTTCAAATAGTAAAGGGTTTTCTAATAAGAGGTTTCATTTTAATATTTAAAAGAAAACGAGTATATTTCAAAAGATATCAATGGATATTTATTTTATTGTACAGAGAAAGGTATGCCATTAACGATGGAAAACGATATCAGCCAAATGGCTGCAACAACTACGGTTGCAGCACCATATCCTTTTCATGAATTTTTCCAGGACCAATTCGCACATTTGCGGCTGTTTGTTCTCTATAACTTCACGAATTCCATTATTGAGGTCTTGAATTGATTGTGGAGCATTGGCATAGACTTTATCTTTCACGTGGCCCCAAAGAAAAAAGTCTAAAGGTGTCAAGTCACAAGATCTCGGGAGCCAATTGTAATCTCTTCGCGAAATAACACGGCCAGGAAACTTTTCTTGCAAAATTGCGGTTGTTTCGTTGCTTGTATGGCACGTAGCGCCGTCTTGTTGAAAATAAACGTCGTCCACATCAATATCTTCCAATTCCGGCCATAAAAAATCATTAATCATAGCTCGATAGCGCAATCCATTCACCGTAACAGTTGCACTAGCCTAATTTGCGAATAAGTAGGGTCCAATCAGCCCAAACACCGCACCAAACAGTGACACGTTGAGAATGGAGAGGCTTTTCAGTAAGCATTCTTAGATTTTCTAAGAATACGGCAATTCTGCTTATTTACGTAGCCTCTCAGGTGAAAATAGGCCTTATCACTGAAGATGATTTTTCGATGTAAATCCGGATCATTTTGATGCATTTCAAGGACCCAATCAGCAAAGATACGATGTTGCTGGTGATCGACCGGCATGAGTTCTTGAGTTAACTGAACTTTAAAAGCCTTCAAATCTAAGTCTTCATGCAAAATATGGTGTAATGTCGTTTTTGGAATGTCTAATTCCAAAGATCAACGAGGAATCGACAAACCTGGGTTTTCGTTAACACTATTGGCTACAGCAGCAATATTCTCAATTGTTTTTGAGCGAAGCACATGGTTTCGATTCTTCACATCACTAAGTTGTCCCAACAGCTCAAATTATTTAACCAGTTTTACTATTGCTGGCCGAGAAAGTGCTTCACGACGACCCAAAAGTGCTTTAGTTTGGCGAACTGTGCCTGCAAAATTTTCACTATTTCTGTAGTGAATTTTAATAATTTCAATGCGTTGTTAAAGCGTATATCGTTGCATTTTTACTAATGGCATAGTTTTTACTTATCAAGTATCAAAAGATGGCAGCTGCAAAAGTGACAGTTGCCCAGATAGCGGGCTATTCAAAATGAAACCTCTTATTGGAAAACCCTTTATTATGGAGTTTTATTAGTTATCCGCCTCGTAAATTAAATAATTAAAAAAATGCGATTAATCCCTTGTGTAATAGTCTTTCATAAAAAATATTTAACATAAAGAAAAATTGAGTTTGTCAATAGTTTGCAGGATATTTATAAAATATAAAAACGAATTAAATTTATTATCGACTTTCAGCAAAAATTTTGTCGCATTGAGACAAGTCTCCAAATATTTTATTCAGTAATTGGTTTCGAGTTATGTGAAGTTGTAAACTTAAATTAAAAATTGAATGAATTGAATTGAAAAGACATTTGATTAAAAATACCACAAAGCTGAATACCTCAAAAGAAACCAGCGACATTAAGAATAACAAATTTGTTAAATTCATTTTCAACCCTCTAGTTCACCACCAAATCAACAAAATATTCAAAAAATTCAAATTAACAACTGCTAACTATAGCAACACAAAATTAAACATATTATTAAACAAAAAATCGAATAACAGGGATAATTTAAATAAATCAGGAATTTACATGATAGAATGTAACAATTGTGAAAAAGTTTATATAGGTCAGACTCAACGGAATTTATCAAAAAGATTCAAAGAACACACGTATCATATAAAAAATAGAAACCCCGAAAAATCCGCGATAGCATACCATAATTATGAAACCGGCCATCAATTCCCAATAAAAAATGTAAAATTACTCAAAGAATCAAACAGTTATCGATTAAATATGTTGGAATCAATAGAAATGTATAAAAACAAAAACAAACTACTTAATTTTGACCTGAGTCCCTTAGATAATCCTCTTTTAACCCTCCTTTCGGAAAATTGTAAATCACCGACACTCATTAACACCAATCCACCCCAAACAGGTAACCGACATAATTAGATTAAGGTTTTTCCACTAATCCTCAAACCATATATAAACGATTGTAAATTAGTTTTAAGGCATTCTGTTATTGAAAATGAGTACGTAGTACTCGAAATGTACATCTAACAAGTAAAATAAAATAAGTGAAGAAAGGAACAAATAAGTGTTTTAATTTAACTCCAAATATTTATTGAAATAACTACTTCTCGAGCTAATACCCTGGTAGATATTAAATACAATTAATATTTGAGTTACACGACAGCTGTACTGTTCTAGGCATAATTTATATGCAAAATGCAACATCAGGGCAAATTATTCCTTCACCAAACTAAATTGTTAAATTAACAGGAAAATTAAACAGGAAATTGAAATAAATTGAAAAAAATACAGGGAATGAATATTAATTGTCTTAAGCCATCTATAGACACGTTTCGAGATTTATCCCTCATCAGTATAGCTATGCTTTAGACTTTCAATACAAAACAATATTAAAATAAATAGGAGACTTACAGGAATGTCGAAGTGTGTCGTCGAAACAGGTACACAAAACTGGGGTGAGTGAAAATGAAGGAATGTTATTAATAGGTAAAGGATTAAGTTATAAGTAGGTGCGAACAATTTGAATAATCCTTCATTTTAATAATCACAAAATCGCTTAAAAGGTACCTACTGATTTTAAAGATCGTTCAAAGGAATAAATTAGCTTCTAACTCACAGCATATTTAAGGTGTAAATATCGCAATTTAAATCCGACGCGAATGTGAATCTGTGGAGAAAATCTGGACGAAACCGAAGCACAACAATGCTGAATTCGCTCGCGTGTAATTCACGTTTATAAGTTCGCATTTGCGGGCGCGTTTATCTAATTCGAACCATTTGCATGGAATTAACGCGATCGGCCATTCTTCAGCCGAACATTGGGGCTCGGACGCGTTTATCGCGTTCGGAATGCAATTAACATAACAAATGAGCTAAACAAATATCTGGTTTTGCGTGTCGTCACATCATAAAGCTTGTCGGCGGTCACGAACTCGTTATTCCGCGGCGGAACGACTGCAAAAATGCGTTACCAATATTAGCCCACCCATCTTTAAACGATAATTATAATACATAAAGATAATAATAATAATAATAGCAACTTTATTATCCAACGGTTTATACTAATAACTAAGCAAAAATAAAAATTATAACACATTATACTTACTTAAATAAAACACTTAATACGGTAAATACTTTGATCACTGCTCTCTTGATGAAACGAAATTGTAATATTAGGTAAATTAAAACAGTTGTTTGGTTTCATATTTGTATATTCAGTTTCCTGACACGTGTTTCGGTCAATAACGACCATTCTCAAACTCTCTCGTAATTAACCCCCTATATATATTGTAACATTTTTCAATTTTAATTAGTTATTCTTGTAATCCCTTTGAGAATGGTCGTTATTGACCGAAACACGTGTCAGGAAACTGAATATACAAATATGAAACCAAACAAGTGTTTTCATTTACCTAAAACACTTAATGATTTTCAACTAATTGTATATTTCACGACAATTGTTTCGCAACGTCGTTGCTTCTTCGGGTAAAGAACTTATAATATTTACAGATTTCTTAAAACTACTAGATTTTTTCTTATCTATTTTTTTATAAAATCGTTCAATTTGAAGCTTCTAACGTGAATTTCCTCTTCTATATCAAGCATATAGTGAAAGCACAAAACACTGATTTATAGTATACAGGGAATTTTTCTTTTAAGTATACATATGCACATGCTGTTAATTTTCCGACATTCGTTATTTTTTAAAAGGAATTCAAATTGAAGCTATGAACGAGTGTATTCCATTCCCAGACAAAGCATGAAGTAAAATTTCGAGTTTAGAAAAGCCTGAAAATTTGGCTCGGGCGCGTAGCGAAGCGGAGCGACCGAGCCAAATTAGGCTTTTCTAAACTCGAAATTTTACTTCATGCGCCACGCGTATAAACCGCTGAATTATTGTAAAGTTCAAAACATACATCTTTAGCATACTGCTTTAGTAGTATATTATGAACTTGAAATCAGTATTTTATACGCGTGGCGCATGAAGTAAAATTTCGAGTTTAGAAAAGCCGAATTTGGCTCGGTCGCTCCGCTTCGCTACGCGCCCGAGCCAAATTTTCAGGCTTTTCTAAACTCGAAATTTTACTTCATGCTTTCTCTGGGATTCGAAAACACTCGTTCAAAGCTTCAATTAGAATTCTTTTTAAAAAATAACGAATGTAGGAAAGTGAACAGCATGTGCATATGTATACTTAAAAGAAAAATTCCCTGTATACTTTAAATCAGTGTTTTGTGCTTTAATTTGGATTATTTTAAAAAAATAACGAAATTTACCTACGATTGGAACACTCGGTATATGCTTTTAATTGAAGGATTTTATAAAAACTACGAATATCTAAAAATTTACATCGAAAAATCGAAATATGTATACCCAAAAGAAAAATTCCTTATAGTTTAAAATATTTTGCTTATGTTTAATTTACGTTAATAAATTTCAAAGATTTTTATTTTATCTAACTAAATTTTGTCCTCTCAAAAACCGATAACAATTACAAATGTTGGCAGGTGGTGGCCGAGCGGTAACGTCGCCGGACGGTATATCGCTCGGGAAATTTACTAAATGAGCAAACAGACCTTTCCAGCTCTCCACTGCTTCAGATGAAAAACCCCAAACCTTTCACCTCCACTTTTTTAAATTTGTATAAAGTAGTAGTTTTAAGAAATCTGTAAATATTACAGGTTCTTTACCTGAAGAAGCAACAACGCCGCGAAACAATTATCGTGAAATACACAATTAGTTGAGAATCATTAAGTGTTTTATTTAAGTGATCATGGATTTTCAAAAATTAAGTGCCTCAACTATCTACGGCATTATACTTAATTCATAAAGACAGATAATCGTCAATTAATTAAATTTCAATTTCAATTTATTTAGTGTTAAAAGCATAGCTTTACAAACGTCAAAACATACATGTAATAGTATAAGATCAGGTAATTACAAGCCATAGAAGCACAGACATTTTTTACATGATCAGCGCATAATAGTATTTTTAACACAAGACAAAAATTAAATATATAATAAAATTACTAATATTATACATATGTTTATATTAACAAGTCACCGTTCAGAAAGTCATTAATACTGTAATAGGACTCTGAACACAGTAATCGTTTCACTTGTGATTTAAACATTTTTATGTTTAAAGATTTTATATGATTTGGCAATTTGTTGTAAAATAGTGGAGCGTAATAATTTTCACTATTCCTTGTTCTATAAATACGAGTATATTTTATCTTAACGTTGTCAGAAATTCTTGTATTATAACTGTGATGTTCCTTTGTAATTGTGTATATATACTCAATGCCATTAGAAGCGTAACACCCAGAAGGAGTTATTATTTTAACTTGATTTTTTGCTAGTATGGTAGTCTTACATCAAGAATAAAATGATTACATTTTCAAGAAATTTTATTAAAAAACAATCTAAAAAAAATTAATAATGTGTTTGGCGACCCCTTTGCTGTATACACTCCTGTAGATGTCTGGGCATCGACAAAATGAGATGGTCGATGTCTTCTTGAGGCATCTCGTTCCAAGCAACTTGAATTTCATCGATCAACTGTGCTAGAGTCTGTGGAGGATGGTGCAAAGGGAATATTCTTCTTCCCATGATATCCCACACATGTTCAATGGGATTTAAATCCGGCGAACGGGGCGGCCACGCCAAAACATTAACACCAGCTTCATTAAGAAAGTTCATAGTTCGACGAGCAATATGGGGACGTGCGTTATCTTGTTGAAAAAGTACGTCTGGGCGGCCATCTAAATAAGGCATCGAATGACGTCTTCAACATAACGCGCAGCTGTCATACTGCCTCGAATGAATACAAGAGGTGATCGACTACCATAAGCAATAGCCCCCCAAACCATTACTCCAGCAGTCCTGTGTACATGCCTCTCAATAGCAAACCTAAGATCAGGTCGTTCTCCACGGTAGCGTCGTACCCTTCTACGGCCATCATGCGTGCCTAGACAAAATCGTGATTCATCGCTGAATACGACATCGTGCCATTCTGCCTCCCAATGCTGCCGTTCTCTGCACCAGTCCAACCTTTGGCGACAGTGTCTCGCTGTTAAAGGAAGCACTAATCTTGGACGGTACGAAAGAAGCCCAAAGGATTAAATGCAGCGATATAAGGTTCGCATACTAACGGGCCTACCTTCTTCTCCAATCCATTGATCACCGATTTGACGCGTAGTAGCGATCGCAGGGCTATTTGTCTTAAGCGCCGATCTTGACGTTCTGTGGTACGCCTTGGTTGACCAATTGATCTTCTTCTTGCTCCTCTACCTTCTTCTGTCCATACCTGATACACACGTATTACAGTTGCTGCAGTGGAATCAATACGGTGGGCAATTTCGCGATAGGACATACCGACATCTCGATAAGCAACAACTCGACCCCGGTCAAAATCGCTCAAATGGTGATATTGTGGACGTCTTCGGACTCGAGGCATTTTATTTAAGCTTAACACACTCAACGGAAACACGAAAACTAAAAACATCTGTACTAAACAGCTCATATAAATAGTTTTATCAAAAAAGAAAAAGTGAAATATATTTTTTTTTTCACAATAAATATAAAAGGCATAAGGTTGAAATTGTTATCAATGTATGCTTTAAATATAGTCACTCTGTTGCTAAAATATGAATTCAAAGAAATCATTCCTTCTTGGTGTTACGCTTCTAATGTCAGTGAGTATATGTAGATTCGTTTTCACAAATAGCAGGCACCTTAAAATATATAATGACAGAACTGTTAAGATGTTTACGTTTTTAAAGTTATTTTTAATGTCTTGGCGAAAATGTAATTGGAGTAGGGCTCGTATACATTTTCGTTAAAGCCCAAATATACGTTTAATATGTGTGGTATGGCCCCATGACAAGATGGAGTAATTTATTTGTGATTGTACCAGCGAGTAATAGCAATTTAACATGGTTGTTAAATTATTTAATTTAGTTAAACTGCGGATCAAGTACACATATTTTGAAATCTTTTTACAGATAAATTCAGCTTGATTACTCCACGTTAATCCCGGGTCCAGCACAGCCCCTAAAAATTTGGTTTCGTTTTTGTTGACAATATCTGAGCAGTCCTTTAGACTGAAGATCATATTAGATGTTTTATGTTCATTCAGCAAGATCGAAGGTTAAAGAATGGTTAATCAGCAATCGTTTGTTGCTGATTAACCATTCTTTAACCTTCGATTGTGTATCCCCGAGACCATCCAGCAATACAGGGAGATGTTTCTTTGATTGGTAGCACGTAATTGAATTTGGCTCACTCGACTATGTAGTTTGGAGACCTCTGGCTTAAAGTAATTTAAAGTGTTGGCGCTTTATTTCACAAATTTTTTTTTTTATATAAAATTAACAACTGTACCAGATATAAAAATCTGTATATATAATATAAAAAGTTTAAATTCAATTATAATAACTGTTTTAAAAAGTACGAACATAATTAATTTACAAACTTTTTCTCTTGGTGTCCATTTCACGGTCTGCTCATCTCCAGATTATATTTTTTCAAATTACCTAATTCGAGTTAGCCTCATTCGAATACAATTTAAAAAAATAAACTTTCGCGATTAGATTACACAATTGGAACTGAACTTTAGGTTCTTAATAAAAAATAAAATATAAAAAAAAAAATGATTTTACAAAACGATTTATTTCTTAAAATATATTAGATATTAGTTTTGGCCCTTAAACAAATTTATGTTGGCCAGTCCTGAATTAAACATTAGAAAAACAGTTGAAATATTTAGCCAATTATTAATGGCAATGATTTTACATAAAAAATGTCGAAACTATTATTGATTTCTGCAAAAAAACTATAATAATTCTCAGACAAAGTTATTAAACTTGATTCAAAAGATATTAATTTTGTTTTTAACTAACAATCCCTTTCTCCCGCACCCCCGTCCTAAGCCCCTAGATTTACGTGAAAACAATTAACATTTTATAAGTTTTTAAATTAATTTGGCATGTTTTGATTGATTCTTGCAAATTTAACGACTCTTTTAAAAGACAACATATTTTTTCGATGTCAATTATTATCACATGTTATGTGTACATGTGAAAATAATTGACATTAAAACAATGTTTTGTCTTTTGAAAGAGTCGTTAAATTTGCAATCACTATTCTTAATTTATAAAATACAAACAGTTTTGGAGATGATTAATGTCTGAGGGCTACAAAAGATTTCTAATTAAAATGTAAATGTAATCATATGTTATGTGTGCACATATCATTCACTCTATGGGATTTAAAAACAGCGCTGAGAATTACGATCGCTGGTGAATATACGACCGCAACATATAACCCCCAGCCGCAATACAAGCAGCGGAATGATATATTTTTCTGTTATACGGTCTATATTGTTTCCCGTAATACCAGTATTACATTTTCGCGAGGTCTAGCGTGCGAAAGAACACGATCACGTAGCGACGTGAAACACCCACGCATCGCGAATAATCCACCAGACGACAGCGACTTTAATTTCAGCCTACACATTTATAAAAACCCCATTAGCGATTCGCTTAATATTTAAGCTCTGGATAAATATAAATAAGGCGGGCCCCCTAAAAGCGGCGATAAATAACCGGAGGGGATTACATTTTAAAATCTTCCCGCGTTAAAGTACAGCGCCGATCGGGACGAAATTGCGCCAATTTAAGGAATTTTTCAATGCCCCGCAGACAAACGTCCGCTATAAATTTTACGCGACAAAGGACTTTCTAATTCAACGCTAATAAATATAAAAATGCGACGTTTCCGGGTTCTTGGCTAGCACTCTGTTAACACCAACCCTAACAAAAATAAATAAATGTAAAATCTCAACAATTCCTATAGAGAAAAGAGCATTACATCATACTTGTAGAATTTTCAGACTAAACATAGGATTTTTTAGCAGGAAGTAGAAATTCGAGTTTATGAAAGAAAATTGCATTTACCTGACTTCACAGGTCAGGCACTGATTTATTCTGAAGTTAATAAACAGGTCAGGTATATAATAATAATAATAATAATAAGGAATATTACCATTTTTCATCTCAGTAACGGGAATCACTCCTAAAACGTTTACACAAAATCTGGACGTACTAAACATACCTGTATATACACACGAAAATATACAAAAAGCTGTGTTACTGTCAACACTTTCAATAACCAGAACCTTCTTACAATAAATAAAAAGGTAACTTCGCTTAGCCCGTTTCCTTTTTATAATGCCAGGACAAACCCCTGAGAAACGCTCATAATAATAATTATAACATAAATATTACCTGGAGTATTTAAAGTTGGGGTTAAAGATCTAAAATAAAGGGTCAGGATATTGATAGGAGAACAAATTTAAATAAAATATTAAAGGACTTCAAAATATTAGCTGCACTGGGCTTTACATTTTCTCTGAAAGGCACTGGATATGTACATTTATGACACATAGCTGACAGCTTTATTTTATTAAACCGGGTGTTCGATAAAAAAACGTCCAACGCGATGACTGTTATTTATTGATCGATTTTATTGAACTTAAAACCAGAGGCCATAGCCGTTTAAATAATAAGAAATGATATTTCTTAGTATTTACCTCATTGCCAAATAATAGCCAACTTAAAAATTTTAAACGGCTGCCTGGCATTTTTTTATTTTGATTACATTAGATATTATTTTTCTAAATCGAATAATGTGCAATATACTGTTTTTGAAAAATATTATTGTCGAAAATAAATTGTAGTAAATGATTAATTTCCAAAAAAAAAACCCTAAATGCATAGTTTTAAAATAGATTTAGGGTTTTTTTTTGGAAATAGGCCACTCAAATCTATTATTTCTAATTAAATTTAAAAAAAATGTAACTAGTGTGCCTGGCTTTTCTAAACTCGAAATTTTACTTCATGCTCAGTCTGGGAATGGACGACACTCGTTTAAAGCTTCGAATTGGGCGATTTTATAAACTATCTAAGTAACTGGTAACTACCCACTGAACACAGAAACATTTTAAACATTGCTCAAATGTTCATTTAACTTCTTTTAGACCCTGGGTCTCCAAACTATCTTCTTCGCGGGCCACAAATACAATTTTACATAATAAAGTCGGCCAAGATCCGATTAATTTTATAAAATTATAAAAAATTTAAGGAACAATTGTTACAATATTTCAAAATATGACATTCAAAGAAAAATACAATCGCGGTCCGGATTCATGCAAGTCGCGGGCCGTAGTTTGGAGACCACTGTTTTAGACAATTACAAAACGAGTACGACACGAGCACGAAATGTGCACGACACGAGATGAGCACGACACGAGACTAGCACTCATAGACTTAGCTTTATTTCACTTGTTTTAGACAATTACGAGACGAGTACGACGCGACCATGAGACGTGCACGACACGAGCACAAGACGTGCACGACACGAGCATGAGACGTGCACGACACGAGCACAAGACGTGCACGACACGAGCACAAGACGTGCACGACAAGAGACTAGCGCGGGGAGTTCAACACACTCGTGTCATGAACGTCTCGTGCTCGTGTCGTGCTCGTATCGTTAAAAGTTTGGTATCTTCAGGAGAGGATATGTTTTAGCGATCTTGCATACATCATAAACTAACCTAAGCAATATATTTTGAACTTCAGACTAAATCAATGTTTAATATGCGTGGCGCATGAAGGAAAATTTCGAGTTTAGAAAAGCCCCGTGAAAATTTGTCTCGGGTCGCTGCGCGACCCTCGACAAATTTTCTACGCGGGGCTTTTCTAAACTCGAAATTTTACTTCATGCTTAGTCTGGGAGTGGAAAACACTCGTTTCATCGTTAGAAATAATTTTATTGAACCCAATAATGCGCAATATGTTGCGCACTAATTTAATTTTATTTTTCAAATATAATTTGTGATAGAAAATTTATTTCAATTTATTTTGGACTACAATATTTTTCAAAAACAACATATTGGGCATTATTGGGTTCACAAAAACAATTTCTAACAACGAAACGAGTGTTTTCCACTCCCAGACTAAGCATGAAGTAAAATTTCGAGTTTAGAAAAGCCCCAAGTAGAAAATTTGTCGAGGGTCGCGCCAGCGACCCGAGACAAATTTTCACGGGGCTTTTCTAAACTCGAAATTTTACTTCATGCGCCACGGGCGTCAAACATTGGTTCAAAGTGAAGTCTGAATTTTCAAAATAGATGCATTCAAATAATTTTTCCAAGGCACACTAATTTAATTTTTTAAAATATATATAAATTTAAATAAATGTTCTGTTTTAAATTAAATTAAAAAAAAAATAGTGTGCCTTGGAAAAATTATTCGAATACATCAAATTTGAAAATTTGGACTTCACTTTGAACCAATGTTTGACGCCCGTGGCGCATGAAGTAAAATTTCGAGTTTAGAAAAGCCCCGTGAAAATTTGTCTCGGGTCGCTGCGCGACCCTCGACAAATTTTCTACGCGGGGCTTTTCTAAACTCGAAATTTTACTTCATGCTTAGTCTGGGAGTGGAAAACACTCGTTTCATCGTTAGAGATTATTTTTCTGAAGCCAATAATGTTCCCTGATTTTTTTTATTTTTAATTTGTATTCTACTTTCAAATATCATAGATGCCTTTTTTACGAAATAGCTTTTTATTGTAACCACCCACTTTCATTACACTTTTTTTTCTATACATGTGTGCATTTGCGTTACCCAGCGATCTGTAAAATTGGTAACCGCCCTCCTGTAAAAGTGTATACGTGCTCAAAGTGGGCCGCCGTCGGTCCCTTTAGCCAGGCACCGTCCACACACACGCGATTTTATGAATATTTTATAGGATTCGGAGTGGTGCTCACTTTATCCCCGACTGGCTGCCTTTTTAATAGCCATTTGACGTTGTAAAAATTTCAATACATGCATATAAATAGTGGATTCTGGCGGAGCTGCGGACTGAAAGCGCGCCCGCTGAAATTTCCCCAGCCCCACACTTTCTCGATATTATATATATTCAGATGTGGATGAGGAGGAGGAAAAGGAGTAGCGACATAAAAATGTTAACTGTGAAACTATGTTCAAAATTATTATGCGTTTGCTGTTTTATGGATGCGCTCGCAAGGCCGCTAAAAAGTGCTGGGTTTTACTGGTGCAATCAAAAAGTGTATTGCTTTTGAGCAGTTTTTAATTTTCTTATGAAAATATCGCCCGTATAGAGGTAAAAGTCTCTAAGTGCTATTGATTTTCAAATTGCTTGGTGGCGTTTAGTTTGTAACATTATATTAACCTATTCTTGTGTGAACTATTTTTAATAAGTGAGGCAAATAATGTATGATTTAAATTAAATTTAAATTAAAACACTTGGTTTGTTTCACTTATTTATACAGGGTGTCTACGCTAAACCGTTCGTTAAAAGTTTATAGGGTTGCCGTTGCACTAAAGATTTGAAAAAAATCCTTGTCATACGGTTGAATCAGTTCTCCTCATGTGAAATATTTTCAACTTTATATCACTTCCGGTTCCACCGGAAGTAGCACCAAATTTGTTATTTTAAATAGAACACCCTATATATATTAGTAATTTTTTGGATTCCTCGTTTAAATTGCAACATATTTTATTCGAATATCTGTACACGTATCTCTTATAGTTTTCAAGCAAAAAAAATATTTCTAAAATTCTGACCTCTAAAAGGCATCTTGAAATCTGTCTGTAACTTTTCTTGAGAATAAGATAAAAATATGATTTATATCATTACTTGTACCTAGAGGATGCGTCTATGAGTGAATTGATTGGAAATTGTCAATTTTAACAATAAGTGTTCTTAAAATGTTAATATCGAAGTGCCCTCTTCAATATCTCGTAATTCAATTTTTTAAATGGAATGACCCATTTTTTATCACGTGGCACGATTGGGAGGAAGATTCCCTACAAAAAAGTATTAACAACTATACTCCTAAAGCAAGTGGTTTTCCAATTATTTCGAAGATTCGTTTTTCGTCGCATTTATGCAGGGAATAATGCGCTCATAAGTCGCAACTGAATTTTAGTAGACAAGTAGTAATGCTTTTGTTTTGTGGCTTATGTAATGCGAAATGTCAAATAATTAAAACAATTAGTACAAAGTTATACAGAAATCAACAAAATGAATAAATACACCCATCAACAAATTATCAATTTATTCTTTATACATGGCAACTGCGATAGAATTGGTACTCGAACGTGTAGAATATTTAATGAAACGTATCCACATTTGCCGCCGATGAAAAAAACAAGATTTAGAAGATTGGAATCACATTTTGTTCAATTGGCAGTTGCCATGTATAAAGAATATATTGAAAAATTTGTTGATTTGTGTAATTATTCATTTTGTTGATTTCTGTAAAACTTTGTACTAATTCTGTTTATATTTAATTGATGAGGCGGATACATGATGAAACTCCATAATACTATTTGAAATAAAACAATACAGTTGGGAGGGTTTCACTTTAATTGTTGAACACTGCAACATGTTTCACCACACAGTGGCTTCATCAGGCTTCATCTGCCTGATGAAGCCACTGTGTGGTGAAACATGTTGCAGTGTTCAACACTTAAAGTAAAACCCTCCCAACTGTGTTGTTTTATTTCAAATAATTATTTTTATTATTTGACATTTCGCAATACAATCGCGACAAAACAAAAGCATACTACTGGCCTACTAAAATTCAATTGCGACTCATGCGCGCATTATTCCTTGCATAAATGTGACGAAAAACGAATTTTCGAAATAATTCGAAAACTACTTGCCTTAGGAGTATAGTTTTATAATACTTTTTTGTAGGAAATTTTCCCCCCAATCGTACCATGTGATAAAAATTGGGTCATTTCATTTAAAAAAATGGAATTACTAGATATTGAAGAGGGCACTTAAATATAATGGTTTGTAAATTAAATTCACTTGGTTTTGTTTCACTTATATGTATTTTATTTTCTACTAGTTAAATACTTAAATATTGACATTTTAAGAACACTTATTGTGAAAATTGACAGTTTCCAATTAATTTACTAATAGACGCATCCTCTAGGTACAAGTAGAGATATAAATCATATTTTTATCTTATTCTTAAGAAAAGTTACAGGCAGATTTCAAGATGCCTTTTAGAGGTCAGAATTTTAGAAATATATTTTTTTCTTGAAAACTATTAAAGATAAGTGTACATATGTTCGAATAAAATGTGTTGCAATTTAAACGAGAAACCCAAAAAATTACTAATATATAGGATGTTCCATTTAAAATAACAAACTTGGTGCTACTTCCGGTGGAACCGGAAGTGATTTAAAGTTGAAAATATTTCACACGAGGAGAGCGAATTCAACCATATGACAAGGATTTTTGTCAAATTTTTAGTGCAACGGCAACCCCATAAACTTTTAACGAACGGTTTAGCTTAGACACCCTGTATTTTCTCCGACTAGTTTCGACTAGTTTCGACCATTGGTCATCTTCCTCCTTGAAGATGACCAATGGTCGAAACTAGTCGGAGAAAATATAAATAAATGAAAAAAGCCAAGTGTTTTAATTTAAATTTAATTTAAATCATCCAGTATTAGATTCAAAAATGTTTCACCACGGGTTAAGTGAGAAATTAATTAAAGATAAAAATATTCAATTTTTAAAATTGGACAAACGATTAAAATATCAGGTTACAAAAATCCGTGTAAAATGCAAACAATACGTCTTAATTAATAATGAATACGAATTGTTTGCATTTTAGATGCTCCGATTTGCGGAGCGACCAAACCAAATTTTAAGGCTTTTCTAAACTCGAAATTTTACTTCATGCTTAGTCTGGGAGTGGAAACCCTCATTTATAACAAAATAATAATATCATAAGCAGAGCGGCGTTTTAGTTTTAAAGAATTCTGTATCACCTTATAATATACACATTTCTATTAGTAGATTTTGATAAAACCATTACTAACTTATCTATTACTGCCATTACTAACTTATCTATTGTAAAAAAAATTGATTGATAAGGCTGATAAATGTTGAAAGTTCATATTCACTTTTATATAAATAAAACAATTTAAACACTTTCAAATATATTGTATTAACGCTACAATTGTTTCGCCACACTGTGGCTTCTTCAGGCGAAGAAGCCACAGTGTGGCGAAACAATTGTAGCGTTAATACAATATATATTTGAAAGTGTTTAAATTGTTTTATTTATATAAAAGTTATCTATTGTAGTAACAATATCAACAAAACTAACACAAAACATTAAAAGTGCGATTCTTTTCGGGAAGTAGTTGTTTCAATGAGTGTTTGATAAAGTCTTTGTAAGACTAACTTGTTGTAGATTGCGAAAAGAATCTCGGCACTTTTAATGTTTGAAGTATTCTGCAACCAAGAATTGGCAATTTCATTTATACTAACACAAAACATTAGCAGACTAGCCAATGAATCGTCACATTAAAATAATAACTTCATCTAGTTATTTTTGTTGATTTTGAAGTCCCTCGTTTGCAAGCACGTATTTAGTTTGGAAGGTGTAATCATGTCATTGTAGTTATTATACATACAGCGCGGACGGAACAAATAAATTGGACGCAATTTGTGTGATTGCATGCGGCCGCACCAGCACCAGCAGATTCCATTTTCGAAAATCATCCAGACTAAATTACGAATTCCAATGTGCCCATCATAATCAAGACCAGACACAAAAAATATAAGCAATGTTTACCTTGTTAAAGTGTTTCTCTCGCAGCAATTTTTAAGCACTTTCACATTACAGTCTTGTAGTAGATTACAATGTAAAATCAGGGACAATTATTTACAGACAAATGACGCAGTGCACATGGTTAAATGCGAGGTGATTCAGAATAGGTATTCACATTAATATTTAACAATAAAGTATAACTCTCCCAATTTAGTTGGTAATAATAATACTGCTTCCTTTCATATAAATACACAGAAATCTTCATAATATGATTGTTATATGACACTACTTTATACATTATATCTATGTATCTAGGTTATAATGTGTAAAGTAGTGTCATATAACAATCATCTCATGAAGATTTAAAATTAAGATACTTATCTAGAGTGTATGGTTCTATTTCACAGAGCTGACGAACAACTTTTTCCTTGTAAGTCTTTACTTTGTGTTCTCTTTTAATTTCATTTCTTGAATGTTTGAATGTTTCTTTATTGAACGAAATCTCCTTTTACAAAAAATAAACAAATCTAACTTATAATAGTAAATATTTAAATAAATAATATTGCTGCAAACACAAAAAATAAAAATATTAAAATAAAAAAGAATATACTTTGAAAGGGGTCGCATTATTGGAATGCGAGAAGCGGGTTTTTCGGTTCGTGCTATTGCTGAAAGGGTGGGCCGTAGTGTATCGGTGATCGTACGCTGCTGGTCTAGATGGTCCGAAGCTGGGGAGAATCGACGTAGACTTGGATCAGGACGTCCAAGAAGCACCACTGAGCATGAAGATCGAGCTCTTCGTCTTACAACTTTAAGGGGCAGATTTACAACGTCGCGGGCATTGGGAAATGACTGGTTGGCTCTAAATGGCCAAAGAGTATCCATGGCTACTGTTTACAGAAGAATCCGCAGTTTTGGTATAAGATCCTACCGTCCACAATTGTGTCTACCTCTTACTCCGCAGCATCGCAGAGCAAGACTTGATTGGTGCAGGGAAAGACAACATTGGACCCATGAATGGAATAACATTATCTTCAGCGATGAGTCTCGGTTCTGTTTATGGGCTCATGATGGTCGCAGAAGAGTGAGACGTCGACGCGGTGAACGCAGAATTTTACAATTTGCTGTTGAAAGACATACGGCTCTTACACAGGGAGTTATGGTTTGGGGGGCGATAGCATATGGTAGTCGGTCTCCTCTAGTTTTTTTAGAAGCAAGTCTTAACGCGATTCGGTATATTGACAACATTTTACGGCCAGTGTTAGTGCCCTATGTAAATGGCTTGCAGAACCCCATTTTTCAGCAAGATAATGCTCGACCTCACACAGCGGCCATTACAAGACAGTTTTTTGATAGTGCCGAAATCAATTTGTAACCTTGGCCATCTCGTTCTCCAGATCTATCGCCAATAGAACATGTTTGAGATATGATAGGTGTTAGAATAAGTAACTTACAGCGCCCCGCTAACACTGTAATGGAACTTAGAGGTCAAATTATCGAAGTTTGGAATGAAATACCCCAAGTCGATATTGACAGCCTGATTTCTAGCATGCCTCGACGTGTTAATAAGTGTTTGGGAAATCGTGGATGCCCAACACATTAATAATTTTTATTCATTTGTTTTTTTGTTTTTCAAGTTGATTTTTTGATCATCGATACAGTTCGTTTACAAGATCAAATTGTGTACATTTTATTAAAATCGTGCAATAAATACTTGGTGTTCTGATTTTTTTGAAAGGCAGTATATATACATACATACATACACACATACACACACCAACATCCCTATTAATTAAATCATGCAAAATACATAACCGAATGGTTATACTAATAATTTTTTTTATCAAATCAAATACAAATGGTTAGATCAAGATGATTCAACCGTCTCCTAAATTGTTCAATCGGTTCATTAAAATATTCAAATTATAATTCGCAGAAAGTACATTTAGATTTCTCATGATTCTTGTTATTGGGTTATTTAAACCATAATTCGTAGTACGAAATAGTAGTCTGAACAAATCTTTGAATCTCGTATTTCTTGATACATTAAATTGAAATGAATATAACAGATAGTTACAATCAACAAGCCCATTAATAAGTCTGAAACCAAAATTTACGTCAATTACTATTCGCCTAGTTTTTAATGGTTTTAAATTCAGAGGGAGTTAACATATTTGAATGGCTCAATTCTACTGTAACCCAATTTAAAATTAACAATTCTCAAAAACTTACTCTGTACCATTTCAATTTTGTACGACCATTTTTCATATGTAGGATTCCAAATAATAGAGCCGCATTGAAGTTTAGATCTAACTAAAGATATGTACAACAACCTACTAGTATTTGCATTAAATAAGGATGAGAATCTTTTAATCAGACCGAGAGTTTTGAGAGAGTTAGATACAAGGTTGTTGATATATGGAATAAATGTCAATCTATTATCAAATATTATACCAAGATCTTTAATATTTTCAGTAGTACTTAGTATTTGATTATTAAAATGATACATAAACGGTATTGATTTTGAACGGCAAAATGATATGGTAGTACATTTAAAGATATTTAAATGTAACTTATTGGAAGTACACTAATGTGAGAGACGAGTTAAATCATTAATGATTTCAATAGCTAACGCCATCTAATGCTTCATAGTGCCATCGTCAGTGACACGAATGCATAAAGTGCATATATATGTCACTGACGATGCCACTATGAAGCATTAGATGGCGTTAGCTATCGAAATCATTAATAGTTTTCACATATTGGCTTGAAATAGTCAGAAATGTTCAGTATTCCTCAGCACTGGGTCAGGACCACACTGAAGAGGACCTTGAAGTCCGAAACGCGTCTGTGGGTATCTGGTGCCGGAATACAGAACACAAATTCAATTTTGAGTTAAATCATCTTGTAGCACAATACAATCATCAACATTTTTAATAATATAAAATAGTTTTAAGTCGTCTGCGAATAGTAGATAATTGGAGTATCGAAAGATATCCCAATGTCGTTAATAAAAAGTAGAAACAAAATTAGAGCGCAATGGGACCCTTGAGGTACCTCAGATGTTACATTGATTGCTGTTGACAGATAGTTATGAATCTTAACATATTGAAAGCGCGATGTGAGAAAACTTTGAAGCCAGTTAATTACAAGATTTCCGAAGCCTAGTTTTCTGAGTTTGTTCAACAGTATCATGAAAGCATGTTATGAATATTTACATATTTTATATTACCACATGATGTAATCTCTTCACGAATGATATGAATATCATAACTATTTAATTGATGTGGCGTATATATAATACTTCATATTATATAATCAGCTAAGAAGTTGATGCTATTTAAACAGATTTCTCGAAAGCGTTTGATCGTGTCAACCATGTTTGACACGATCAAATGCTTTCGAGAAATCGGTATAAATAGCATCAATTTCTTAGCTGATTATATAATATGAAGTATTATATATACGCCACATCAATTAAATAGTTATGATATTCATATCATTCGTGAAGAGATTACATCATGTGGTAATATAAAATATGTAAATATTCATAACATGCTTTCATGATACTGCAAAAAAAAATATATGACACAATTAACATAAAAAATTGAGGCGCCATTTCCGAGAAAAAAAGCGACAAACCGTCCCATAACCATATTAAGATTCTTATCAAAAACAGAGATTGATATTCGCTGAGCATTTACCAGCTTCATAAACGCTAATAACTACATTAAATTCGCGAAGCTGTTCTCACTTTTCTCCGTCTCTTTCGCAATCACGATCTACCTCTTCTACTCTCGCCATCTCTTCTATCTACATAAATGTAAAATGTATTCACTCGACTCAAACCCTTATCATTTTTTCGCGAAGTGAATTGTTTCTGAAAAGCGATAAGAGGCAAACGTTCGCTGTTCATATCTGCGAGCGTAATTTGCAATTTGTAATTTGCAATTTGCGGAAAGAAGACCGTTCGCGTTCGATATTTTGAATAATTATCTGTTGTTGATGGTGTGTTTGTGTCTGCTTTATGCACCGCAAACACCGGCAAACTGTAAATTGCAAACTGCAAACTGCAAACTGCAAACAGGTGCATGTTTCCTATTAGATGCACTGCGAGGGATTTACGTGTGTCATGCTAATATCTCGACGAATAACATGATACACTTGTTATAGGACGCGATAATGTAATCTATGTGACATGGGAGTTACACGCACGCATAATGCTGCATGATGTTGGAAGTTGCTTCATATTTCAATTTAAGTCTTGTTCATCAGAGATTTTCTCTAAAAGAAATAATATTCACATAAAAGACCTCAAGAAAAAATTGTAGCATAGGATTCAAGTCTGTGATCATAGGATACCTCTCCTAAATTCTATTATAATTAAATTATTTGTCTTAATTCATTTCAAGACTTTGAAATTTTGAATGTCTTAACCGAGATAAACTAATAATACAGTAATTAGTATATTTTTGTAACTTCATATTGAATCAGTGTTTTATACGCGTGGCGCATGAAGTAAAATTTCGAGTTTAGAAAAGCCCCGTGAAAATTTGTCGAGGGTCGCTACGCGACCCTCGACAAATTTTCTACGCGGGGCTTTTCTAAACTCGAAATTTTACTTCCTGCTTAGTCTGGGAGTGGACGACACTCGTTTAAAGCTTCGAATTGGATGATTTTATAAACTATCTAAATAACTGGTACCTACAGACTAAACACGAAAACATTTTAAACATTGCTCGAATGTTGAACATGATAATCATGATATCTTATTGACATCGCTTCATTTTACTTTTTTTAGATAATTACGATACGAGTACGACGCGAACATGAGACGTGCACGACACGAGCACAAGACGTGCACAACACGAGCACAAGATGTGCACGACACGAGCACAAGGCGTGCAAGACACGAGACTAGCGCGGGGATTTCAACATACCCGTGTCATAAACGTCTCGTGCTCGTGTCGTGCTCGTGTCGTGCTCGTATTGTCAAAAGTGTGGTAACTTTAGGAGATGATATTTTTTTTAGCGATCTTGCATAAATCATAAACTAATCTAAGCCGTATATTTTAAACTCCAGACTAAACTAATGTTTTATACGCGTGGCGCATGAAGTAAAATTTCGAGTTTAGAAAAGCCCCGTGAAAATTTGTCTCGGGTCGCTGCGCGACCCTCGACAAATTTTCTACGCGGGGCTTTTCTAAACTCGAAATTTTACTTCATGCTTTGTCTGGGAGTGGACGACACTCGTTTAAAGCTTCGAATTGGATGATTTTATAAACTATCTAAGTAACTGGTAACTACCCACTGAACACGGATACATTTTAAACATTACTCGAATGTTGAACATGACAATCATGATATCTTATTGACTTCGCTTCATTTCATTTTTTTTAGATAATTACGATACGAGTACGACGTGAGCTTGAGACGTGCACGACACGAGCACAAGACGTGCACGACACGAGCACAAGACGTGCACGACACGAGCACAAGACACGAGACTAGCGCGGGGATCTCAACATACTCGTGTCATAAACTCGTGCTCGTGTGGTGCTCGTATTGTCAAAAGTGTGGTATCTTTAAGAGAGGTTATTTTTTTAGCGATCTTGCATAAATCATAAACTAATCTAAGCAGTATATTTTAAACTCCAGACTAAACCAATGTTTTATACGCGTGGCGCATGAAGTAAAATTTCGAGTTTAGAAAAGCCCCGTGAAAATTTGTCTCGGGTCGCTGCGCGACCCTCGACAAATTTTCTACGCGGGGCTTTTCTAAACTCGAAATTTTACTTCATGCTTAGTCTGGGAGTGGACGACACTCGTTTAAAGCTTCGTATTGGATGATTTTATAAACTTTTTAAGTAACTGGTAACTAATTTTAAAAATTTTACTTCATGCGCCACGCGTGTAAAACACTGATTATTGCAAAGCTGGAAATATACTGCTTAGGATATGTAGGTTTACTTTTAGAGTAAGCTAAAGTTATTTTCATTCTATATTTACTGCTAGTATTTAGAAATAAATGCTCTATTTGTAATACAATAAATAATTTTCATTCTTTACTCGTTTCACGCAGCCAAGACCCCTGCTATTTATACTTTATACCTGTAACTATGACTTGTCTAATATTGTAATTGAACAATTTACGAGACCTATAAACTTGATTTGATTTGATTTGATTTCAAGTCACTTAAAACCTTGACGTCTCTACATATTGACTAATATTACAGTAATTCTTATTATTGTAAGAATTACTGTAATATTAGTCAATATGTAGATACGATATAAATTCAAAGCAATTTCCGTCTCAAATAACAACTTAACACACAATTCAAGTTGTTATTCGAAATAGAAATTGCTTTGAATTTACCTTATGTTTGTATTGTAAGAATTACTGAGTCAACAGGTAATACGGTTAAATAACTATAGACAGAATTGATATTTCCAATTTCACTTTGTTTCTCCGCAAAAATATATTTATAATTTTGTTTTTTAAGTTATTTTTATTATAAAGAAAAATTGAGTTTGCCAATAGTTTGCAGAATATTTACAACATATAAAAATGACATTTCGAACACTACGTGCTCATTATCAATAGCTTACTGAGTAAATACAAAAATAAGGCGGGATACTTATACCTAAAGGGGATTATGGGAAAAAACGCGGGCGAGGTTAACATTTGTGTTTGTCGGGGTTATTGGTCGGAATTACCTCTAATAAGGGATTGTTCAGGGGACTTAAATCGAAATTAAGTAAATGATTTTGGTGTTTTTTCATCTGTATAGCTTCCAACATATTTAATTTTTTATTTGAAGAATCATTAATAATTTTATATTGTTTTCCGAAAATACATGACCCGTAGTTATGGCGTGATGTGCAACAGCAGATTTATCAGGGTTAAGGTTCTTTATATGATATTTATGTTCATTAAATCTAATTGCTAATGTTCTTTGAGTTTGTCCTATGTACAGTTTTTCGCAGTTGCAACAATTAATCTTATATATTAAATATAGGAATGGAGTCCCGAGTATAGTCAGTACTCGGTCATCAGGAGTTGCAGTTAATAAGCCAAAAAACTAGTTGTGTATTTCCAGAACATCGGAGGCCTTAAATCAAAAATTCGTGATTTACATCTTAAGGTTAGCTGTTGTGTTTATGACGTCATAATTCTTATTGAAACGTGGTTCGATAATTCCGTGTTAAATTCTGAATTAAACTTATCGAACTATAATATTCACAGACAGGATAGAACAATCTTAAAATAAATATAAAAATATTCTGTTAGAGAAATTGCTAAAAAAATCAACAGATTGTTCAATCAAAATGGACTAAGGTGACTTAGATTGTTAAGAAATAAATAAACTGTTCTGTTCGAGAAATTTGTAAAACATCAACAACAAAAGAAATCAAGATGTAATTTACTTACTTCAATTTTCTGATATGAGATTACGGAGTAAATGTTGGATTTTGATAAAACCAAAAGAGATTGTAGAGAAATTAATAAACTTTGTGCTAATTTTTGAAAAAATATAGAAGCTCAAAGTTGAATAAAATGTTATCATTTTAAATAAAGGATAAAAATACGAAAACAGTACAGTGTCTCTATTTCTGATCTTAAATTACAAAGGAAATGTCGGATTTAAAAAAGTCAACAGAGATTGTTAAGAAATGAATAAACTTAAGAATATTTTCTCAAAGGAATTTATAATAAAAATCAGCAGATTGTTTAATTAATCAATTTACTTCGGTGAATTATAATATTTTATATTTTCAAGACTCAACAGAACTGTATTCATTTTATGTGTATATTTTTTATGAACTTCATTTTCACGTATATCGACTAATTTCTGTTCACTTTGATTTATTGCAAATTGAAATTATTCAAATTGCGTGGATTTTAACTTGACATTTCATTAATAATTGTTCGATTTGATTTTTTCTAACGTTAAAATAACAATTGGTAATTTCCTAGTAATAATAATAGAATTATTTTATGTTAAATAGTATTATATAATGTAAAATTATTGATATAGGATAAGTATGTCTTGAATTCAATAATATTTAGAATTCTAAGAAATGCGCTTATTGTCTAGGTCTTATTAATTAAGACCTAATGTTTGCGATTTATACAAATTTTACCATAAATATAATGTATATTTATAATAATTATCGATATAGTATTGTGTTTATGGCCTATGTTTAATTTATAGACTTAATTTTTGTTATTATCACTATCTCAAAATGTGTTCTTATTTTTGTAAAAGGTGTTTACCGTTGATGAATAAATAAATAAATAAATAAATAAATAAATAAATATGCCAGGTTTATGTAAATCGCTTATTTTATTGAATGTGTTTCCTAATAATAATGTTTTTAGTGAAGAAAGTGTTAGTCTTTTATTAAGTAAATTGTATTCAACTCTTCACGTAACTCAATCCAAATACATATAAAAACGAATTAAAATTATATCGACTTTCTGTAAAAAATTATTCTCATTGAAACAAGTCTCCAAACATTCATTGAAACAACTACTTCTCGAGCTAATACCCCGACAGATATTGAATTATACAATATTTCAATTTATTTCAATTTCCTGTTGGTTCATTTAATTTGATGAGCGAATAGTTTAACCTGATTTTGCATTTTGCATATAAATTTTGCATAGAACAGTAAATCTGTCGTGTAACTCAAATATTCGTTGTATAATTCAATATCTGTCGGGGTATTAGCTTGGGAAGTAGATGTTTCAATGAATATAAGGAGACTTGTCTGAATAAGACAAAATTTTTCCAGTTAGTCGATATTAATTTTAATTCGTTTTTATATTTTTATTACATAAAGAAAATATGAACGACCACACAGCAATAAACAATTATCACAAATCCTTACATCGTGCATAACAATAACGGCTCGAAACAGCTTTCACTTTCGCGGGCAATTTCACCGTTTAACCGCGCGCCGCCGCTTTTGGCGTTTTCTGAAAAATTTTCAGCGTGAAGGAGCTAATCGCCGCCTGTAACCGCTCGAAAATCGTGACGAAAGGCGACGTCGCCGAAGAAGCAGTGGAAGCCGATGAAGGGGAAAAAAAGCACGCGACGAAATCAATCAGCCGTGAGCGGAGTCCCACGGATGTCACGGACATTATCGCCGGTCGCCATCGAAGCCCGACAATAAATAACATATTAACGGGGCATCCACAAAGGAAAATTGCCAGTACCGTTTTTTCCCTGCTTCCACTTCGGGATCACAAAAGATGGAGATAATCTCGCGCGCACCGCCAGAAATGGTAGCGGAATTTGAATCTTCGCGTTACACCAAGATTGGATGTGATATGGTTCATCTCTCGAATAAAAAAAATGCAAATTTTGCTTCACGCCTGCAAATATAAATTTTCTACATTTATAAACTCGTTTTACTTTACTTCATGTTTGTAAAAATTATTGACGTGAGATCAAATATAAACAGTATCAAACAAGAATAATTCAAATTCTATTGGAATTCGAGAAATATTGTCGTAATATAATATACAGGGTTATTCAAAAAGAATGGACAGATTTCAAACGTTTATTTCTTTTAAACTACAAAAGGTAGAACCATAGTTCCAAAGTTCCTAGACAGATAAAAGTTTAAAATTTGAACAGCCCAGGCAGAAGTGCCAACTACGGCCGCATTGGCGCTGTTATTTTTCATGTTGATTGTCTGTAGTAAAATGGCGCACATTTTGTGTGCTGCAAATAGCAAAACTAGAGTCCATTATTGAAGTTCAACGTGCTTTTCGCAGTCAGTTTAATAAACAACCGCAGATTTACCAGTGGCATCGAAAATTCGTAGACGATGGCTGCATCTGCAAACAGAAAAGCACGGGATGTCTACGCATATCGAATGACAATGTCGGGCATACTTGTACAGTTTAAGAAAAGGAGCCCAAAAACCTATCTTGAAAATATGCGACATTGAATTTTTGAAGCTGTAAATTCGATAATTAGAGAGAGTGGCAAGTGTGGCATGAAATGAGCCATCGTTTTGATATTTGTCGATATGATATTTTGTCATGGTGGTCATATGAATTGAACTTTTCTCTTTCAAGGAACGTTGGAATTGTGTTTCTATCTTTTGTCGTTTGAAAAAAATAGATGTTTAAAATCTGTTTCTTAATTTTGAATACTTGTAATCAGTGTTTTATATGCACACTGATTACAAGTGAAGTTCAAAATACAGGGTGTCTACGCTAAATAGTTCGTTAAAAGTTTATGGGGTTACCGTTGCACTAAAAATTTGAAAAAAAATCCTTGTCATATGGTTGAATCAGTTCTCCTCATGTTAGATATTTTCAACTTTATATCACTTCCGGTTCCGCCAGAAGCAGCACCAAATTTGTTATTTTAAATAGAACACCCTATAAATTAGTAATTTTTTAGATTCCTCGTTTAAACTGCAACATATTTTATTCGAACATATGTACACTTATCTCTTATCGTTTTCAAGCAAAAAAACTATATTTCTTGAATAATTTTCTCACTTATCACTTGGTGAAACATATTTAAATATTAATAATGAAGGTTTAAATTAAATTACACTTGGTTTGTTTCACATTTTTTTTTTAACTATTTCTAAACTTTTGACCTCTGAAAGGCATCTTGAAATCTGTCTGTAACTTCTCTTAAGAGTAAGATAAAAATATGATTTGCATGTCTACTTGTACCTAGAGGATGCCTCTATGAGCGTATTAATTTGAAACTGTCCATTTTTACAATAAGTGTTCTTAAAATGTCATTACCTAAGTGCCCTCTTCAATATCTAGTAATTCCATTTTTTTAAATGGAATGATCCATTTTTTTATTACATGGTACGATTGGGGAGAAAATTTTCTACAAAAAAGTATTATACAACGTAATACTCGTAAAGCAAGTAGTTTTCGAATTATTTCAAAAGCCATAGTCGGGGAGTTGTTGAATTTTTTTATTCGGTCGATAATAACGCTACAGTTGGTGAGTGAGATTACTAAAGGAATAAATCTGGGCTAGACTTTCTCGTTTCTTGATCAAAAACAAAATAGCTAAGGTAAAAATTGTTTATAAAAAATGTTTGTTTTTTCGTTGGCTACAACTTTTGTCTGAGACATTTTTTGATTAAGTTAATATGTTTCTATATTTTTTACTTCACTTGAAATCAGTGGTTTATATGCGTGGCGCATGAAGTAAAATTTCAAGTTTAGAAAAGCCCCGTGAAAATTTGTCTCGGGTCGCTGCGCGACCCTCGACAAATTTTCTACGCGGGGCTTTTCTAAACTCGAAATTTTACTTCATGCTTAGTCTGGGAGTGGAAGACACTCGTTCGTAAATTTTCGAATTATCATAAAATTGTGTATTTTTTCGTTGCCTGCAACTGTTGCTTGATTGAATCGATAATAAAGCTACAGTTGATGAGTGAACAAAAACAAAAGAGCTGAGGTGAAAAGTGTTTAGGTAAAAGTGGTTTATTTTTTCGTTGACTACAACTTTTATTTAAAACTTTTTTGGTAATACTAAATTGTCGTGTAATTGGGAATGTTTCCTGTTGGGCAATGACCATTATTATTATTATTAAAACAGTAAACAGTGTTGCTATCTCTAAACCATAAAATGTCTAAAAAGTCTTTTGTTAAAAATCAGCATAAATCATTACAATATTCTGTTTTTTATTAAACGAATTTCAAATATGTTAACAACAAACAACTCTGAAATAATTAGGAACTTTCTTAGACTGCAGAATTTTCAAAAATATTTTCATTTTATATTTATTTTTTGCCATATATTTGCTAATTTAATACGTTTTTTATAAACAATTTCAAGCAATATCTTTTTGAAAATTTATAAATTTAATGCTTACTTATTTCTCTATGTATTACATTACTTATTTCGTTTAAACTTCCATCGAACATTGTATGGTTCCCATAATCCTGTGGCACGTATAATGCGGTATTGTAATGTCCTTATGTTGTATCCCAACTTTTACATTTTAGTAATTTACAGTTTATTAATCTGGATATTGTTAATTTGTTTATTTTTGTTTGTTGTATTATATTTCTCACTCTATTTATATGTTTTTCAAAGTAATATTATGTTTATCTTATATCACTATTTTTAATTGTGTATTGATGTATAAAGGAGATTTCCGTTGATAAATAAATAAATAAATGAATAAATAAATTACTTTATAGTTTTAAAAAAAAAAGTTTTTAACAAAAGTTGTAGGTAATGAAATAACACACAACTTTTACCTACTATGGCTTTCGACGTCTCAATTGTAAAATGTTTCAAACAAAAGTTGTAGCCAATGAGAAAATAAACCACATTTACCTTAACACTTTATACCTCAGCTCTTTTGTTTTTGTTCAATAAACCGAGAAAAAAATTTTTGATAAATTTTGCTAATCACAACAAAAATTGCAGACTACGAGAAAATACACAACTTTATGATAATTCGAAAATTTACGAACGAGTGTCTTTCACTCCCAGACTAAGCATGAAGTAAAATTTCGAGTTTAGAAAAGCCCCGCGTAGAAAATTTGTCGAGGGTCGCGCAGCGACCCGAGACAAATTTTCACGGGGCTTTTCTAAACTCGAAATTTTACTTCATGCGCCACGCGTATTCAACACTGATTTCAAGTGAAGTTAAAAATACAGAAACACAATAACTTAATAAAAAAATATCTCAAATAAAAATTGTAGCCAACGAAAAACCCCACAAATTTTGTATAAACAATTTTCACCTTAGCTATTTTGATTTTGATCAAGAAACGAGAAAGTCTGGCCCAGATTTATTCATCGGCGGCAAATGTGGATAAGTTTCATTAAATACTCTACATGTTCGAGTAACATTGCTATCGCAGTTGCCATGTATCAATATTCAATAGAAAAAACCTCTAGAGTGCCATGATTTTATCTTTTGTTTAATTTAAGTTGGCTACACACTTTAGGAATTGACATATAAAACGTCAGACATAATAATTATAATATTTTCCATGGCACTCTAGAGGTTTTATTTTATTGAACATACGATATAAAGAATAAATTGATAATTTGTTTATTTGTGTAATTATTCATTTTGTTGATTTCTGTATAACTTTTTACTAATTGTTTTTATTATTTGACATTTCACATTACAATCGCGACAAAACAAAAGCATACTACTAAAATTTAATTGCGATTTATGCGCGCATTATTCCCTGCATAAATGCAACGAAAAACGAATCTTCGAAATAATTCGAAAACTACTTGCTTTATGAGTATAGTTGTAATACTTTTTTGTAGGAAATTTTCCTCCCAATCGTACCATGTGATAAAAATGGGTCATTCTATTTAAAAAAATTGAATTACGAGATATTGAAGAGGGCACTTCGATATTGACATTTTAAGAACACTTATTGTCAAAATTGACAGTTTCTAATTACTTTACTCATAGAGGCATCCTCTTGGTACAAGTAGAGATATAAATCATATTCTCATCTTATTCTTAAGAGAAGTTATAGACAGATGTCAAGATGCCTTTTAGAGACCAAAATTTTAGAAATATTTTTTTTTTCTTGGTAACTATAAGAGATAAGTGTGCATATGTTCGAATAAAATATGTTGCAATTTAAACAAGGAATCCAAAAAATTACTAATAGATAGGGTGTTCTATTTAAAATAACAAATTTGGTGTTTCTTCCGGTGGAACCGGAAGTGATATAAAGTTGAAAATATTTCACATGAGGAGAACTGATTCAACCAAATGTCAAGGATTTTTTTCAAATTTTTGATGCAACGGGAACCTTATAAACTTTTAACGAACGGTTTAGCGTAGACACCCTGTATACTGCTTCAATTCAAAGTGAAGTAAGAAACAATAAGGGATTCATTATGATTAAATACTTTACATAAATCAAATAAACAATTAGTTTTACTAACTAACTAAATCTTGCGCTTTTAAAATTCGAGCGCTAGATCAATTTGCTGTATGATATGTACATGAGTATATTTAAATAAAAAATCCCTGTATAATTAATTACCAGAGAGACAATATTTTTTCGTAATTAGCGGTTTAAGTAGTAACTATTAAGAGTGATAAGTGTGCGAACGAAAAGGTAAAATCACAAGCACAAGCAGAAAGCAGCGGTGCGTCGTAGTTGTTTTAGTTAATCCAGTTGAACCGTCGAGGCGTAACTAATTGAACGCCACTATAAAATGGTTATTCAATTCGAGCGCTGTTATCGAACACTCGAAATCGAGTGGAAGTGTGCAGCGGAGCAGCGGTCTCCCCTAATTGTTATAAATGAAGGTGACCGGCCCCCCGATGGCCGCAGATATGTAGAGCACAGCGGCAGTATGCAAATAGGAAGAGGAAGTGGCCTCTGGTAAGTCACCATATGGTCAGGACGCCGCCGGTGAGGCCACTGAACGAAAGGAACCCTGGTTCGAGCTGTGCTGCAAATGCTGCCGACGACGAGACCACCGCATGAATATTCAAGAGCTGTGAACGACTTGGAGAAACAATAAGTGACGAATGGTTCAAACAGATGACGCTGGAGGACTGTTCACCTACAACAGGAATTTAAACATACATAATAAAGATTTAAATAATAATAATTGAGTCCCTACCGGTGGGTTGGAACTCCCACCGGGTTCGGAAAAATTCCCGGATAGCTGTAGACCTAATCTCCGGCGTCATGATTGGCCATAGCAGCGGAAATAGATGACGTAAAACCCAGAATAAAAAAAAAATAATAATAATTGAGATCAACACCTAATAAGTTTAATATTGAAACAGTTAGTTGGAAGAGATGCTCGCATTTTTTAATTGTCAACCCTTAAAATTTTCTACTTTAACTTAAATTTTGCTACGGTAAATACTTTGTTCACTGCTCTCTTGATGAAACGAAATTGTAATATTAGGTAAATTAAAACACATTAAGTGTTTTAATTTACCTAAATTTTGCTATTTATAATGATTCAATACAAAAACCAAAATATTTTAAACTGTTAACGGTGAAGGCTTCTACTTCGTTATACATCAAAATTCACAAATGAACACGATTTTAATTTTGTTTGTATAACTAAGACTTAAGTGACTATAGTTTTGACAAAACGTGTCGAAACTATATTCACTTAATAAAGTCTCAGTTATACAAACAAAGTTAAAATCGTGTTCATTTGCAAAGTATTTTACCTCAAAGACTCAACTAGACGTTAACACAAAGATGATTTACTTGAATTTCACGTCTTGTTCATATTTATTGCAATCGTTTGTGCTCACTGTCATTAGAAACATCTCCAAGAAGAGTAAACATTTTTAATAAAAACAAGAAACCACGGTCGTTATCATGATTTGTACATTTCGAGTGTTCGCCTGGCCGAGTGGGCAGCGCCTACTGCGCCATCAATTCGGAATTGCCGCGTAATTTATAAGGCATTTTTTTCAGCAGTGTGTAAATTGCTCGTGATTCGTATAAATGCCTGTAAACCCACACCGATCGCTTCGGATTACAGTATAAATAAGCAAGTCAGTTGATCTAATTAGAGCATTGAGTGTGCTCTGTACTCGGTTTTCTTGAATTACTTTCCCGTTTATCACCAAGTGAAACATTTTGAAAATAATGTCATGTGCAAATTGTTTATTTCATATATTTTGTTATAGTACTGAATTCATTTCGCTAATTACACCATCATCTCTGAGAAAATTAAGAAAAAAAAACTTACCAAGTCTGTAAATTTGTGTTCAGTACTCATTTTCAAAACTCCAAATGTTACTTCATGCGCCACGCGTATACATCACTGATTTAGAGTAAAGTTTAAAATATAATGCTGTAAATATATTTTACAATTATTTATTTCGTCTTTAACTCTTGAATTTTGAGTTAAAGACGAAATATAAGGCTATTTGCCTTGAAATGTGTTAATACATACATAACTAATAAAAATAATTTTCTGGGCTTTTCTAAACTCGAAATTTTACTTCATGCGCCACGCGCATAAAACACTTAAACATTATAAAATTCATGTACATTTCAACTTTACTTGTAATCAGTGTTTTATACGCGTGGCGCATGAAGTAAAATTTCGAGTTTAGAAAAGCCCAGAAAATTTGTCTCAGGTCGCTGCGCGACCCTCGACAAATTTTCACGGGGCTTTTCTAAACTCGAAATTTTACTTCATGCTTAGTCTGGGAGTGAAAACCCTCGTTTATAGTTTTCAATAATTAAAGGTATAAATAATATTGGCCCGGAGTGGATTCCTTGAGGAATCCCAAGTTTACCTTATATATATATATATATATATATATATATATATATATATATATATATATTTAATATATATATATATATATATATATATATATATACAGAGGATTTTATGTAACACCGAACATTTTCCTAACGAGAATTTTTTTTCAAGTATCCATATGCATACGTTGCACATTTTCCAATGCTCGGTTTATTAAATGAATTTAATTTGAAGCTTCAAGCGAGTGTTTTCCACTCCCAGGCTAAGCATGAAGTAAAATTTCGAGTTTAGAAAAGCCTGAAAATTTGGTTTGGTCGCGTAGCGCGAAGCGCGGAGCGGCCAAACCAAATTTTCAGGCTTTTCTAAACTCGAAATTTTACTTCATGCGCCACCGGTACAAAACACTAATAAAATATAAAGCTTAGCGGTGTGTTTAAAACTTCGTAATATGTCGGTGTTCTGTATCGGTGGTGCATGAAGTAAAATTTCGAGTTTAGAAAAGCCTGAAAATTTGGTTTGGCCGCTCCGCGCTTCGCGCTACACGACCAGATCAAATTTTCAGGCTTTTCTAAACTCGAAATTTTACTTCATGCTTAGTCTGAGAGTGAAACACACTCATTTTAAGTTTTCGATTGAAGTCTTTTAAACAAACAACGATTATCTCAACATTTACGTCATATACGCTGTAATTGGAACAAGTATACTTGTAAGAAAAACTGCCTGTATGTACAAGTTGAGGCATTAGTTGCGATTGATTGGCTACAATTTGTAATAGTCATATAGGCAACTTAGTTTACACATAACCTAAAAATATATGTGTCAAATTGTATTGGATGCTTTGGTTTGATAAATAGAACATACGAAAATGAACATTGAAAATGTTCGGTGTTACATAAAACTCTCTGTATATATATATATATATATATATATATATATATACACATATATATATATATATATATATATATATATATATATATATAAATATATATATATATATATATCAAAACAGAAACTCATTTATATTTTAATATGACTATCAGAAAGTTTTTCAAACATATTACACAACAGAAGTTTTCATAAAACTCATAAAATTTGGATTAGTTTGTATTTTGTAATGCGTTTATTAAATACCGATTATTAATAGAAGTTAGTAGATAATTTGTAGATTTTTGTACGGTTTTAATTAGTTATTTAATCGAATAACGTTTGTACTGTATGCCTTAAAAGTTTTGGCACAAAATAGAACTTTATGAAAACAGCATCTTTACCATCTGATTCTAATGGCATGGACATGCGTCTTTAAATTATTGAAGTAATTATTATAAAATTATACTTTATGATAACTATAAAATGTAAGTTCAACAGGTTATAATCCTAAGCCTTTCCAATTTCCTTAATATTTATACCCAGCATTCCACAATTATCAACTAATAGATATGCATAGGGAATATATTATACGTATAAATATCTAATACATTACAGACTAACCACGCGCGGAGATAACGAACAACAATATTTACAATTTTATGATTTAATTACAAAGCATATAAATAAATAATTGAACGCGGCCAATCAATTAATAATCCAGCAGGCAATACCACACATACACACTGGACACACGCGCATCGAGTAAACGCTATTTGCAATTCTAAAACGAAACGTGCTTTTCTGTTTACTGTTAGCTGTAATGGAATTTGTTTTCACATAATATATATTTACCTCTGTCATAATTTACATCGCGCCCGGCCAGTGTTTATCCGGACCCGACGTTTTCCCGCTCATGGGCTTCAGACCCACTGATCCAATTTTATTATATATATTCTATATACATACGTATATGAAATACGCGGTGCTAATAAATATTTTGATGGCTATGCAAATGCCCGGTGTGTAATAATACCAATTATATTGTTATCACTAGCGGATCAAGAGGTGTTATCTCTTATTACGGGATCGAGGGGGCTGTATGAATTATTCAGAACGATTTTGTTCATGCATATTTCGAGTTTTGTCGTCGCGCTGCCGGATTGATTGCGACGGAAATTACTTTGTTTAGTCATGGATGGAAATGTAATTACATACATCAGGACAATTTATTCTACGTTATAATAGTATAAAATAGTAAATTTACTAATACAAAATGATTTAAAAAGGGAGTCTATATTTTAATTTTATACGCGTGGAGCACTAAATAAAATATCGAGTTTAGAAAAGCCGAAAAATGTTAATATTCTAAATTCGAGATTTTATTTCACGTTTAATCAGGGAGTGGAAAACGCTCGTCTAAAGCTAAATACTTTTCAAAAACAACAAATGCCCAAAAATGTACGGAGTACACAGTCCCGATGTACTGGGAATTGTTCTTATATATATACAGGGTGGGCCACGAATAACGCCCATTAAAAGTTTGCAGGATTCCTGACAGAGGAAAAATTTGAAAAAATTCTACATTGCACGGTTGAATGCGATCACCTCATGGAAAATATTTCGACTTTCTATTACTTCCGGTTGTACCGGAAATGGCTACCAACTTTGTTATTTTAAATGGAACATCCTATATATTAATTTTTTTTTAGATTCCCCGTTCAATTGTCTACCCTTTCATAAATTTATGTAAACTTAACTCTTACAGTTTTTGAGTTAAAAATTTATTTGTCAAATATTGACCTCAAATAGACGTTTTGAAAAATGCCTATAACTTCTAGTAGGGATAAGATAGACAGACGAGCGGCATCTTGAATTGTTACTTATAGATCCCTCTAGAATTAAAAAATTGACATCTGTCAATTTTGACAATAGGTATTTCAAAAATGTCAATATTTCAGTGCCCACTTAAAAACATCATAATTCAATGTTTTCAAATGGAATGACCAATATTTTATCTCATATTTATTTTTTCTTCCAAATTGTACAAAATTTGACTCCAGTCTTCTAAATTTGCTTCTATCCATCGGCGGTAAGTGTGGGTAAGTTTTGTTAAAAATTCTGCAAGTTCTCTCAACAATTCTGTCGCACTGACCATGTATAACGAATAAATTCATAATTTCTTGATTGGTATACTTATTCATTTTAATATTACTCGAACGGAGCGTTCAAAAATATTGACAGATTCGGTTCAGTGAATATTGACAGTAGCCTGGTATGGTGCATGTGTGAATTGTACAGGAATTATTCAATTGTGCAAACATTCTGGGAGGAAAGAAATTTCGAAATAACTCAAAAACTACTTGCTCTAGATATAGGGAGACATAATACTTTTATGTTGCAAATTGTCTTGCCAATCACCATATGAGATAAAATATTGGTCATTCCATTTAAAAACATTGCATTATGATGTTTTTAAGTGGGCACTGAAATATTGACATTTTTGAAATACCTATTGTCAAAATTGACAGATGTCAATTTTTTTAATTCTAGAGGGATCTATAAGTAACAATTCAAGATGCCGCTCGACTGTTTATCTTGTCCCTACTAGAAGTTATAGGCATTTTTCAAAACGTCTATTTGAGGTCAATATTTGACAAATAAATTTTTAACTCAAAAACTGTAAGAGTTAAGTGGACAAAAATTCATATAAGAGGGTAGACAATTGATCGGGGAATCTAAAAAAAAAATAATATATAGGATGTTTCATTTAAAATAACAAAGTTGGTAGCCATTTCCGGTACAACCGGAAGTGATAGAAACTTAAAATATTTTCCATGAGGTGATCGCATTCAATCATGCAATGTAGAATTTTTTCAAATTTTTCCTCTGTCAGGAACCCCGAAAACTTTTAATGGGCGTTATTCGTGGCCCACCCTGTATATATATATATATATATATATATATATATATATATATATATATATATATATATATACCATCTTTATTAACACACAGATACATAGTTATTATTATTATTGTATTGAACTTACATAATATTAAATAAGGTAATTATGTGACTGTCACTGTCAAATTACTATCGACCAGAGGTCTTTCTGCCAAGGTTTGTCATTTCTGTCAAGCGTCAGTCATTGATGGGTGAAAGGATGAAATGTATTCGAAAAGTGTGTTTGGGGGGGTATTGTATTTCGGAGGAATTTCGGGATTTCTGTGAAAACGAAATAGGGATAGGATTTGGTAATTAAAATGATTTTTGGAGAATTTTTCGCAGAGGAATTAAAGGCGTTCTTCTATGGGAATTACAGAGGTAGCGTCGTAGAGGAATTGGTTTGAAGGATTGTGTAGTGGGTTTGAAGGATGTCTGAGTTTAGTAAGGGTCCTAAGGGAAGCTCTCTCACTAACCTGGATGTGGTGTAGTGTGGGATTCTGGATTGTGGAGAATAGGATGAGTGCATAATCAATTAGGGAGCCACATATCATCTTATAGATCAGGACAGCTGTTTTAGTGTTTATGCTCGCTTGTTTGTGTGTCAAGTTTCTAAATAGTTTTGCCCTAATTGTTATCTTGTTTTTAATATCACATGTATGTTTTTTCAGCTTAAGTTTAGGGTCAAGAGTAAATCCAAGGTATTTAATGTGGGTGGATGGATATATGGGGTTTTGTGATATGGAAACAATATATGGGTAGTTAGAGATTTTGTGGTAGGGAATAAGGAGCTGCGACTTTCGGGGATTAATTTTCATTCTCCACTTGGCAAACTAGCGTTCTAGTGTGTCAATTAGTTCTTGTAGGGTTTGCAGGGCTTTGGGTAGGGAAGGAGCATGTGATATAAGGGCGGTGTCATCAGCAAATTGTAAAACATATTTGGAAGGGTTGAAGTGTTTTGGGTCGGGGTTATATATGTCGGAACAGAAGATGTTGTAAAGGAGTGGGGATAGAGGAGAACCTTGTGGGACCCCTTGTTCGGGTGTGAAGGCAGAGGAGTAACAGTTGTTTATTCTCACTTTAAGGGATCTGTTGAAAAGGAATGAATGTAGGATCAGATGTGAGGGGATATTGAGGAGTTGACATTTGTAAAGGAGGCCTTTGTGCCATACGGAATCAAACGCTTTTTGGATAACAAGGAAGAGTGCTGCAGAGGATTTTCCTTCGATATGGGTGGTCTGAAGGTTGGACGTAAGAATAGTAAGTGGGAGACTGGTGGAGCGTTTGGGAAGGAAACCAAATTGATATTTGGGGATACGGTCTGCAATAAGGGAAAGGATTTTATTTTTTAGGAGGGATTCATACATTTTGCCTAGGACTGGCAGGTGTGTTATTGGACGGTAGCTAGGAATAAAGGATGGATTATGGTCGCGTTTGGGGATACATATGATTATACCAGTTTTCCACTCTGGTGGGAAATAGTTGTGTTGGTAGGAATAGTTAAGGATGTTGAGAATGTGGTGATGGATATGAGGAGGTAGGGATTTAAGAATGCGTCTGTGTATATAGTTATGTCCGGGTGCAGTGTTTTTTCCTTTTTTTAGGATGTGGTTATAGTCGTCTTCACTGAATAGGTCAGTTGGTTTTGTCAAATCCGTCGTATTGAAAAAGTCGTCATACCAGCTATCAACGTGTTTTAAAAAGTGTTTGTCAAAGTCTGTATCCTGTGATATTTTATAGGTATCGTTGAAGTATTGGGAAAATTTTTCAGCAATTATCTCTATGTCGGTGATAGTCTCGTCGGTGTCCGTGTCTATTATCTGTAGAAGTTTGTCGGTTTTTTTGTATTTCGAGAGTTTATTGATTTGTGTCCAAAATGTCTTCCCTTGAAGGTCGTTTATGTCTTTGCATGTGTTTAGCCAAAAATCTGTCTTGTATTGGAAAATTGGTCTTTTGATGTCTTTAGTATTTTTGTTGAATTTCTGTCTAAGTTCTGGTGTATCAGTAAGTCTAATGTCTCTGTACAGTTGTCGTTTATATTTCAGTAGTCTGAGGATAAATTTGGGAAGGGGGGAATTGTTCTTATTAGTATACATATTCGTAAATTTTTAAGAGTTTAATTTGAAGCTTTAAATAAGTGTTTAAATTTTAATTCAATTATAAAGCAGAAGAAATAAATGTTTACAAACAAAATCAAGGCAAGAAAATTGTGTTTCTTGAAAAACTTTCTCATTTATCACTTTGTGAAACATTTTAAAATAATATTAAAGGATAAATTAAAAACACTTGGTCACAATAATCAAACAAATCAAGTGTAGTTAATTTATTCTTTAATATTAAGTAAATTGTAATTGTACATTTCTATCACCTGAAGAGATTTGTGAAACAATTAAAAAATACTATATTTAAGTCAAAAGTGCGATTCTTTTCGCAATCTACAACAAGTTAGTCTTACAAAGACTATATCAAACACTCATTGAAACAACTACTTCCCGGGCAAATACCCCGACGGACATTGAATTATACAACAAGTGTTTGCTGTTACATACAGTAACCTACTGCAAACGTAACAATTTGGGTCAAATTATTCAGGCCATCTATAGACGCGTTTCGAGATTTATCTCTCATCAGTATAGCTTTGCCATTCCCTCTAAACAATTTGACACCTTAGACTGGCGGTCACGTTACCGTTCAAACATAAGTATAAATAAAATTGCCAATTCTTGGTTGCAGAATACTTCAAACATGTTTGCAACCAAGAATTGGCAATTTCATTTATACTATATTTATGTATTATAAACTATTTATTCAACACTTTTTGATTAATATGTTACATTTTGTTTGTAGGCGTGTTTTTTTTTTAATAATGATTTAATAATAATAATAATAACACCTTTCAATTTAACTTAATCAAAATTCAAATGGGTGTAATTTTAAATATTAAAACAATTCTAATCTAAATTATTTGTTTCTTTAATTAATACACTATAAATTCAATTCACAAACATTATTAAATTAAATTGACTAAAACCCATTCGATGAAATTAATTGCTCATTTGTTCGTTCAACTGTTGCCCGCTCGCTCGATTAACTAATTGTTTATATAAATAATCTACTCTGTAAGTGGCACGTGGTATGCGCTTAACTTCCTTTTAATTCCTCTTGTTGATTACAAGCGGAATTTATTCAGTTATTCCTTGTTTCCTTATATAATTTATTTATCGCCGCGGAAAATTCTTTATCAGGCCTCTCGATAATTAAAGCGCACACTTTTTTTATTTGAGTCCGTGCGGTGTTTGTTATTGGGTCAATGCAAATGTTTTAAATGTATGCTTCCTGTCGTATCATTTGATATAATCTGTATAATTGATTATTCTGTAAAACGGTGCTAATAAATATTATCTTTACATTTATGATGCATCAATGAATATTAAAGATTATCGCTTAGCAAATATTCTTAACTTCTAGAAAGTGTTTCCACTCCCAGACTAAGCATGAAGTAAAATTTCGAGTTTAGAAAAGCCTCGCGTAGAAAATTTGTCGAGGGTCGCGCAGCGACCCGAGACAAATTTTCACGGGGCTTTTCTAAACTCGAAATTTTACTTCATGCGCCACGCGTATAAAACATTGATCTAAAGTGAAGTTCAAAATACACTTTCTGAAAATCATCGGATTTTTTCTTTAAAATAAGTAAAGTAATATGAATTTTCAACACTTAAATGCCTCAACAATCAACGAAAAGAATAAATCTTTACCTTTATTCCGTACGCGACCAAACCAAATTTTAAGGCTTTTCTAAACTCTAAATTTTACTTCATGCTTAATCTGGGAGTGGAAAAACACTCGTTATTAACTTAAATTGTACCTTTCTACAGCTTACGACTTATTTATTCAAATGAATAATCAATTATATCACAATGATTAATGATTATCGTTTACGATTGTTTTATTATACTACATTACAAAATGTCACTTTTTTCAATATCCCAATTATTTGTTCTAATTTGATTTAATCTTGAGTAATGAGAAACTGGTCCAGTTCTGTGTTGGGAATTAGGAATATGTTTTTGGTCTGAAGAACGTGGAAGTGTTTGTAATGAGGGAACTTCTTTAACGGTTCTGTTGCCAAAAATGTATGCGGTGTGTTTCGGATTATAATAAATTGAGTGTCGTTTACAGATCGAGATAAATTCTGCGGCAAATATGGTGAAAATTAGCCCGGGTTATATTTAAATTGAATGTCTAGTTTGCAAATGCCAATAAAATATAAAAAAAAATATGATATATGAAATTAGTTGTAATATTTGTATAAATATCGGCACGCTTTTAAATTTTGTACATATCTCCTTGAGAATGACGTACAGTCGCAGCTATTTGGAGTTAAAATAAAAATCAGTGAAACAAACCAAGTGTTTTAATTAAAATTCTATTCTTAATTAAATATGTTTCACCACGGGTTAGGTGAGAAATTAATTCATCTTCAATTTGGTTCTCATTAAACACTTGATGAAACATGTTTACAATATTGATAATTAAATAAAAGTCACTTGGTTTGTTTCACTACTATTTATTGTATTCTCTCCGACTAGTTTCGACTTATCGTCCTTGAGAATGACATTAAGTTAAAACTAGTCGGAGAGAACAAAAAAAAAATAGTAGTGAAACAAACCAAGTGACTTTTATTTAATTATCAATATTAATTCATCATAAAATTTATGTGTGATTGTTTCAGAGTTAAATTTATTAGTGGTAAATGCTTGCTTAATAAATTAGATTAATGTAAAAGGACAATCCGTTAAGTAATAAATACAAAATATACATTAAATTAGGAAAAAGTAAGTGACAAAAAATAACAGGCATCCTCCAATACCAACAGCCCAAGACGGACCGATCTCACGGACCACTCTCTTGAGATGAAGACAGGAGGAAGGAACTTCTACAGCCAGCGTTCATAAGAAATATATATTTAGTTGCTTTTGTACCTATGTATATTAGCATTTATATAGGAACTTGTAATTCTTCTACAAATAAATAAATTCAGTTTAAAAAAAATTAAAACTAAAATCAGACCACTAGTATTTTGTTTGTTAATATTTTGGACTTTGAGGTTTCGAAAGTAGTTGATCGATATAACGGTATTTTAATCTAAAATTCCACTTACCAATTTGCGGCTCGAATTCGTTAAGGGTATAATCTTTGATTAAAGTTAGGTAATTTTAAACTAACTTATTACAAAGCAAAACAGCGAAACAAAGTGCGGAGGAGCTTAAGAAGAAGAAGAAGGAGAAGGAGGGAATCGAATATGACACACGCGGATGAACTTTCGAGACACTAATAATAACAAATTAGAGTCTTGGTGGGAGGGGGGCGCCACTGTTCGATAATGGAATTTCATTAGGCTAATTCGTGCCCGTGCCTGTGCCAGGGATCTTTGATCCTCCACGAGTTTTTAGCCAATTAAGTTTAATTTCGTTCGAAGACTTAATGCAATTTGCTAATTTCGCGGAGATTAAGAGTTAGCTCCCGCATATCGATTCGTTTCACTCCCATCCCCCGGGGGGTGAGAGATAGGGGGAGACTTCTTTAACGTCGGTTCATGTTGGGCACGTAGAAATCAAGAACAAATAATACTGTTAAATATTTTTTGTACCTGTTTGTGTATTTGGCGCGTATGCATCTGTTGCCTAACAGATATCCAATTACAGAACAAAATTAAATATAAAATATGTGTATACAATGTTTAACAGATTACAGCTAAAATAATTAACTATTAATAATAGAAATATAAGTACACTTACGTGCAAATAAAAACGGCTCTATAAAAGAGTAACATTTAATATTCGAACGAGTGTTTCCACTCCCAGACTTAGCATGAAGTAAAATTTCGAGTAAAACACCATGGTGGAACGCCCACCTCTGGTTCTGGTTCTTTGGGGAGTGCGCATTTCTGCACTGCACTTAGGCCTCATTAGGCCCATTGTGCCCACCTCTAAGACATAAAGAAAAAAGCCAGAAAACTATTCAACAGGGCCAAAAACAACAAAACGAAAAAGGACTGGGATGCGTATAAAGCATACCAACGCACCTAAATAAACGAGGTTCGCAACAGACAAAGACAAACCTTGAGGAAGTACTGCGAAGACATAGAGTCAACGAGTACAGCCGCTAGACTCAAAAAAGTGCTAGCCAAAGACCCACACTACCTTGAGAGCATCAAAAATCCCTGTCAAAGATAAGACAGTGCGGAGTGGATCTAACCATTAGGAATTACAAGGGGCCCGACTGTGGCCTAAATGGGTGCGGCTAGAGCTGCCCTCCCCCAAACAATTTTTAATCCTTAAATTGAAATTCCCTGTAGTGTCTTGTAATTGTTTTTTTCCTGTAATTGCTGGCAATCAAGACTTATTACTATTATTATTATTATTAAACTTGCACCATTTAAGTATACTTTATTCTTGATAATGGCATTAAGCCGAAACTAGTAGAAAATAAAATACATATAAGTGAAACAAAACCAAGTGAATTTAATTTACAAACCATTATATTTTAAAATGTTTTACCAAGTGATTAATGAGAAAAAAGTGTCCGATATAAGTATACTTAATGAGTTTTATTTTAAATCCGATAATTTTTATCAATCTCGTGTGTTGTTCGATTACAGGAAAACTAATGTCTTCGGAGAAAACTGCTGGGCGATTGCTACTATTGCGCTTACGGCCTCCCCACTCTCAGATCAGACCACGCCCACTGTTGTGTTAAAACGGGATTGCACATGAGCAGAGCCATCAGGGATACAAGGCATAAAATACAGGTAAATAATTATTCATAATTGATTGTTCAATAAGAAATGTTTAATGTGAGTAACAAGAAAATTTGTCGAGGATCGCGCAGCCAAGTTCAGTATACTGCTCACGTTAATAAATTTATATTTCATCCAACCAAATCTTTGCGCTTTCAAAATTCTAGAAAATAGTCTTAAGGATGTGTAGGTAAATATAATTCATTATAACCACCTCACCAACAAAAATATACAGACATAAGGACTGTAGCGTTGACAAAGTGACGGGGGACACAACAAGCTTTATTAATTTCCATCAAGAAATTTCCCCCCAATCCATTTCTCTTTTCTTTAACTACCTCTCTGAATCAATCAAACAAAACATCCTTGTTTACTTTAAAACACCCTATTAATTCCCACTCCCTAAATATATTTTACGACTGATTAAATACAAACGACAAATATACAGGGACATCAGACTGATAGACGATAGTAACTTGAAATCAAAATTTAAAAAATTGAATAAATACATTTACCGACTGATTCAGCAATACAAACCAGACCATTGGATACAAACTTGCAACGATATTAATAAAAAACATGGAAAGACATTTTGGCACGAAGTCATAAAACTAAGCAAATATCAAATGACGGACTATTTATAACACATACAGAACCCTACGACACGAATGACCGTAACGGAGGACCAGTTAATACCAGACATATTCGCAGACTACTTTAAAAAGACATTTAAGGCTACGGAAACGACGCTTACGGCAACACATTTTCCGAGGCAATTAATTCATGGTACAAATCCTTTAAACAAAACCTCCAACACCATTCATCCTTTGACGACATGAAAGAAGAAGAATATTATAAACGGAGGACCAGTTAATAGCAGACATATTCGCAGACTACTTTAAAAAGACATTTAAGGCTACGGAAACGACGCTTATGACAACACATTTTCCGAGGCAATTAATTCATGGTACAAATCCTTTAAACAAAACCTCCAGCACCATTCATCCTTCGACGACATGAAAGAAAAAGAATATTATGAAACACTTTGTAATCGTAAAATCACCTAGATTACTCAGATTGATCCTTAAATCCCTTCTCAATCACATTCATAAATAGGATTGATAAGAGAAGGGAAGTATGAACGATGTTCAATAAAACCAAGTTGAACAGCACACAACGATGCCAGGCCGAATCATATGGTTTTTGTATGTCGAGAAATATTACTGCGGATTTTTTACCTTTGAGGCGTGCTGTCTGGCAATTGGAGGTAAGAATTGTTAAGGGAAGGAAAGCTGGGCGATGCTCAATAAAACCAAATTGATAAGGGGGAATCATATCTAAAATGTGGGTGGGAACTTTTTTTGGATTATGGATTCAAACAATTTACCAAGGACAAGAAGCACGGTAATTGAGCGGTAGCTTGATACCAAAGCTGCGTCGTTTTCGGGCTTATGTATGCAAGTGATAATGCCCTTCTTCTATTCGTCTGGGATAGCTTGGGATCGGTAGATGGAAATAAATATAATTGTCATGGTTAAATTGTTTGAATCCTTAATCCAAAAAAGTCACCACTAACATTTTAGATATGATCCCCCCTTATCAATTTGGTTTTATTGAGCATCGCTCAGCTTTCCTTTCCTTAACAATTCTTACCTTCAATTGCCAGACAGCAAGCCTCAAAGGTAAAAAATCCGCAGTAATATTTCTCGACATACAAAAAGCATATGATTCGGCTTGGCATCGTTGTGTGCTGTTTAAGTGCAATTCGTTAGGCATCTCTCCAGACTGAATTAATATCATAGGCAGTTTCCTATCCAACAGATCCTTAAGCGTCAGAATCAGTAATTCCTAGTTACATTCATTTATCTCACTACAAGGTCTACCTCAAGGTTCCCACTGTCCCCGATGTTTTATAATATTTTTGTCCATGACCTTTACAATCCAAAAAAAAGACCTTTATTGGCATAATACTACCATATCTACACTAATTGCTGCCCTCTCTCTTCCTTCTGCTTTCCCTTTCTTCCCCCAACTTCTCCAGCGTCCTTACCCCGGCCCCACCCTCTCTCATCCATGCTGTCACTCTTCTATTCACTCTTATTCCCACCCATTCCTCCTTCACCCCCTCGCACTCCTCTGCCAAATGACTCTACGTATCCCTCCCCCGCTCACACGTTACACACCTCCCATACTCTTCCCCCATTCACACCTTCCTTTCTCTCTCCCCTGACCCACACTTCGCCCTCGCCAGCACCACCCTTTTCTCCCTACTCCATCCCCCCTCCACCAAATACCTCGGCATTCTCCTATGCACCTGCCACCTTTACAATCCAGTTCCACTCTATTTAAATCCTTCCGCATACCCTCTACTATACGCGGATGATACTGCCTTTATAACCCCCGCTTCCACTATTCTTAAAGCTTTTGGGCACTCTTCAAGGGCTGATAGATAGCATCCAAACCTAGTTTGCGAAATTTAGAATCTCCATCAACCCAAATAAAACCCAACTTCTCATTCCCTTCCACCGCCATCTAAACTGCCTATACCATATTTTAATTAATAATCATCCTATCTCACCGTCACCTAACTGCAGATACTTAGGCATTACCTTTGATCCCAAACTAACCTTTATTAACCACACTCAAATCCTAAAAACAAAGATAAAATGCAGTGCGCGCCATTTTAGATGGCTGACATTCCGAAAAGAAGGAATAACATTGAAGACCGCAGTTCATATATATATATATATATATATATATATATATATATATATATATATATATATATATAGCACTATATGTCGCCTCCTGCTAGAATATGCCCCCATCCTATTTCAAAATCCTCGTCTCAACGTTCTGAAAAATATAGAGGTTGCTGAACGATCAGCCCTAAGAGTGCTTACGAAAATCAGACACTCTAATATCCCCCTACATAACGCAGACAATACTCTCTTGTATAAAATGTGCAACATTCCTCTTATTAATCGACGCCTAGAATATCTCTCCTTGAAGTTCGCCACAAATTCTAATATCGCTACTATCCTCAACCCTAATACCCACCCTAAATTCAAATATCCAACATCTACCATTTATCAATTCATCTCAATACATCACCTGGACCCCGACAATAACGTTAGCGATCACGACTTTTAAAAAACAGACATAGACAGGAAAAGACAGGCGCTGAAAGACCGCTGTTCGATAGCTAGTTTCCGACTATTATATCTTTTTTATGGTCAACCCAGAAATAAAAATGTTTTATATATATATCATTCAGTATATAAAAAAGCTAGTGAGGATGGCAGAAGTGATGCTGCCGAAACGTAGAGCACAAATAAACAAATCGACGCGAGAAAGCAGCCCAAAAAACTCCGACCAGTTATATATATATATATATATATATATATATATATATATATATATATATATATATATATATGTTAACTCGTAGATTTTCGCGGGCGTAACATGTATCACTGTTTCTTATATATGATGTGGCGGCCTGAGGAGCTCATAAAAAGAGCGAAACGATCGTCGTCGTCTTCTGTCCTCCTTGCACACTCACTTGATAAAAAAATAACTTTTACATCATGACCTAATGCGCTGTTATTTCTTATTTGGTACTTATAAGCAGGTCGTCAATTCTAATTTATATATATATATATATATATATATATAAATATATATATATATATATATATATATATATAATTTATTTAGCCCTTTAATTAGTACAATCAATAAATGTCTGTAATTCATTAATAATCACAAACATACATCTCAAAGACTGTGATTTACTCAAGAATAATGTAACCGCGTGCAAAATTGAAAGAGGACAAACATTACGCCAGAGATGGAAATCCATCTACTTTATAACAAGAAAACGCAGCAGTAAATAAATTAAGCGCCCGAGGGAGAAACGAAAAAAAAAAAAAAGAAGAGAGATCGGAGCGCGGCGCGGGGGCGAATCAAAGTGCGCTTGTTTGTTTCGTCGCTGGAAATGTCCCCTTTTTTCGGGGCAGACGGCTAATTGAAGATGAAATCCGTCCCTTTTCGCCACCCAGAAAACACATTATGGCACCCTGTAAATGCTCGACGCGCACATCCATCAGCAGGTCTTTTTTTCGCCCGCGCCTGAAAGGACATCATTTAAATAGATTTGTTGACCTTTTTCCTTTTCCGCTTTTTAATTAATCATTGATAATAAAGAGATGAAGGGGTTTTATTTATTTTGTTGCTTTTAACGTTAACATTTGACCGCTTTAGACTTCTAGTCTGGTATTTTATATTTGCAATGTTTTAAAAGCTTATTTTAGGGCTCTAAAATTAATGCAAATATTTAACTAAACCCTAAAGCCGTATATAATTGTGTATATTTCAGAAAATATTACTACAAACTGTTGAAATCTTATCTTAAACAAGTTTCTCATCTTTCACGTGGTGAAACTTATTTAACTATGACTTTTTCAAATCATAGTTAAATATGTTTCACCACATGAAAGATGAGAAACTTGTTCAAGATATGATTTCAACAGTTTATGGCAGTGATGGGGAAACTACGGCCCGCGGGCCAAGTCCAGCCCGCGAAAAGGTTTAATCCGGCCCGTTTAAGAGTGCCCTCTTGAGAATGTTTGAACGCGTTCTTACTTCGTAATGTGACTACCCGCATAAAAACTACCTACCTACGATTAAGCATTATTCTTTGGCCCGCTACGATTGTCTGGTTATTACAAACGGCCCGTCTTAAAAAAAGTTTCCCCACCACTGGTTTATGGTAATAAAAAGCAAACACTTGGCTAAGTTTTACTAATATTTTGGTTTCATATTCCAACTAATTTCGACTTCAAGTCATTCTCAAGAGAATGATTCAAAGTCGGAACTAGTTAGAATAAATAACCAAAACATTAGTGAAATTTAACTAAGTGTATTCTTTTTCAAATCACTGTTGAAATCACTTACATTTAACATTTCGTTAGATAAGAAATCAGTATTCCAAATACTTATAAAAAAAAGATGTTCGTGATTGATTTAGTTTTGACAAGCTTTGAAAGACAAACGAATCAAAAATACAAACATTTTTTCTTTTAAGTACACATATGCATGCGCTGTAAATTTTCTGATATTCGGTGCTTCTTAAAAGAGTTCAAGTTGAAACTATAAACGAGTGTTTTTCACTCCCTGACTAAGCATAAAGTAAAATTTCGAGTTTAGAAAAGCCCCGTGAAAATTTGTCGAGGGTCGCGCAGCTACCCGAGATAAATTTTCTGGGCTTTTCTAAACTCGAAATTTTACTTCATGCGCCACGCGTATTAAACACTAAAATATTGTAAAATTTAAGTATATTTGAGCTTCATTTAAAATCAGTGTTTTATACGCGTGGCGCATGAAATAAAATTTCGAGTTTAGGAAAGTCCAGAAAATTTGTCTTGGGTCGCTGCGTACAGCATATATACTTAAATGTTACGATATTTATAGTTTATTAAAAGAGTTCAATTTAAAACTTCAAATTAGTGTTTTCCACTCCCAGGCTAAGCATGAAGTAAAATTTCGAGTTTAGAAAAGCCCCGTGAAAATTTGTCGAGGGTCGCGCAGCGACCCGAGACAAATTTTCTGGGCTTTTCTAAACTCGAAATTTTACTTCATGCGCCACGCGTATTAAACACTAAAATATTGTAAAATTCAAGTATATTTGAGCTTCGTTTAAAATCAGTGTTTTATACGCGTGGCGCATGAAGTAAAATTTCGAGTTTAGGAAAGTCCAGAAAATGTGTCTCGGGTCGCTGCGTACAGCATATATACTTAAATCTTACGATATTTATAGTTTATTAAAAGAGTTCAATTTAAAACTTCAAATTAGTGTTTTCCACTCCCAGGCTAAGCATGAAGTAAAATTTCGAGTTTAGAAAAGCCCCGTGAAAATTTGTCGAGGGTCGCGCAGCGACCCGAGACAAATTTTCTGGGCTTTTCTAAACTCGAAATTTTACTTCATGCGCCAAGCGTATAAAACACTGATTTCAAGTGAAGTTCAAATATACACGAATTTCACAATGTTTAAGTGTTTTATACGGGTGGCGCATGAAGTAAAATTTCGAGTTTAGAAAAGCCCAGAAAATTTGTCTCGGGTCGCTGCGCGACCCTCGACAAATTTTCACAGGGCTTTTCTAAACTCGAAATTTTACTTCATGCTTAGCCTGGGAGTGGAAAACACTCATTTGAAGCTTCAAATTTAAGTTTTTTAATAAACTATAAATATCGGAAGATTTAAGTATTTACGCTGTACGCAGCGACCCGAAACACATTTTCTGGATTTTTCCAAACTCGAAATGTAACTTCATGCGTCAAGCGTATAAAACACTGATTTCAAGTGAAGTTCAAATATACATAAATTTCACAATGTTTTAGTGTTTTATACGCGTGGCGCATGAAGTAAAATTTCGAGTTTAGAAAAGCCCAGAAAATTTGTCTCGGGTCGCTGCGCGACCCTCGACAAATTTTCACAGGGCTTTTCTAAACTCGACATTTTACTTCATGCTTAGCCTGGGAGTGGAAAACACTCATTTAAAGCTTCAAATTTAAGTTTTCTAATAAACTATACATATCAAAAGATTTAAGTATTTACGCTGTACGCAGCGACCCGAAACAATTTTCTGGACTTTTCCAAACTCGAAATGTTACTTCATGCGTCAAGCGTATAAAACACTGATTTCAAGTGAAGTTCAAATATACATAAATTTCACAATGTTTTAGTGTTTTATACGCGTGGCGCATGAAGTAAAATTTCGAGTTTAGAAAAGCCCAGAAAATTTGTCTCAGGTCGCTGCGCGACCCTCGACAAATTTTCACGGGGCTTTTCTAAACTTGAAATTTTACTTCATGCTTAGCCTGGGAATGGAAAACACTCATTTAAAGCTTCAAATGGAACTCTTCTAATAAATTGTAAATATCGGAATATTTCAGTATATTTTTTATTTTAGTTTCACTTATGTATTATCTATAAACGACTTAAAACTAGAACTAAGATTAATACTAGTTCTAGTTTTAAGTCGTTTATAGATAATACATGCATTGTAACCGCCCTGTAATAGGACGCCTAGTCTGCTGGGTTTTGAGTAAATAAATAAATAAATAATAAAAATATTAAAAATATACTCTCTAGTTGGGATATGTATACTACTACTAAAGAAAAACTCCATGTATATCCAAAATGTCATAAGGTAATGTAATGCACTTTTTTTAATTTATTGTTCTGGTATTCTGACTTTTACATCAAAATATTTACTTGAATAATTATCTTAAAGAAAACAAAAGGTGAGATATTTATTAGGAAATTATTTCTTGACTCATTTTTTTCACGATGGAATTTTATGACGCAAACAATTTTCAACACAATACTTCTCTGCAACTTTCTCAAATTTAAGCATAACAAATCAATACCATTTACACGAACTAGTTTCGTGAACATTCCCACCCGGAATAATTTAGTGAGCAAACTGCCTGTTTCTAAAGTTCGAGCGTCACATGTTCCACAACTACGAGTACTATTTTTCCCAACAAAACAAGAAAACGTAAGCGCTTAATTTCTATTACGCAACATTTTTTGATCAGTAATTAATTCGGCCTTTTCACAACTGAAATATACAGCGAATTTATCTTATAAGTATACATACTTATATCTTAATAATTTACAGTGTAAATTTGCAGGAATTCATTGAATTGAAGAAAGGTTCTAAGTATTTTATTCAAAGGAATTCATTGTTTTTCTAAAAGCGGTGAATACATGTTAAGCATCGAAAGAGTGTTTCCACTCCTTGATTAAGCATGAAGTAAAATTTCGAGTTTAGAAAAGCCTGAAAATTTACCTTATGCGTCACGCTTGTAAAATACTTTCACTTTGTACAATTTTTGGCACTTTGAAAATAAAGACATATTATTATTATTACTAATTTAAAGTGAAGTTAAAAATTTATTTAGATATCTTTAATTAAAACACTTTTAACCTTTTTTAACTTTAATTAAAGTTATTAATATCTTCACGTAATTTACACAAATTCATTTATACTTACTAGTAGATATGTACTAAGCACTAGACTCATTGTGCTTGATATATATCTAAGGAGTAAGTGCAGTGCAGAAATGCGCACTGCCCAAAGAACTAGAACTAGTAGATATGTACCACTATTTTTATATATTTAGAAACACTTTTAGTATATAAAAAATTTGGTTAAGATTTCACTGTTTATTGGCTTCATAGCTTCATCAGGCAGAAGAATAATGAATAAGTGCAGTGCAGAAATGCGCACTTCACAAAGAACTAGAACCAGTAGATATGTACCACCATTTTTATATATTTAGAAACACTTTTAGTACATAACACACTTGGTTAAGATTTCACTGTTTATTGGCTACATGGCTTCATCAGGCAGATGAATAATGATGTTTTAGAGTTAAATCTCTGTGGTGATATTCTTTTCACTGATTCTAAATGACCACTATTTCCGATGCGGGTGAATAAAATTGAATTAAAATACTTCGCAGCATTTATTAATTTAAACGTATATTCACCGTAAATATATGTACAGATTTATATACATAATAACATAAAAGTTGTTTTGCGTATTGTTAGATTAAATGTTTTGATGGTTATCGTTTCAAGAACAGAATTGTAGTGTTAGTTTTTAAATTTAGAAAATCTAAATTGAATGTTACGTTAAGTGGCGGTGTGTTGTTATTGGTCAGCGATGGTCACGGGACACAAAATCTGTCGCAAAGGAAGGGACGTACCCTTCGTTTACCTAGATTGTGTTTAAGGGACGAATTTCTAGGAATTAGCCACATGGCCATGCAAATGATATTTTTCTGAGTATTTTTCCGAAGGCGAACCAACAACAACACCCCCCGTAGCTAAAAGAACCGTTCAACTTAATATCGGTCTATTAAAACTACGTTACGATATTTATAAATAGGAAAAAATGTATGAGAGGGTAGGGCTGTCGGAGGAGAAGGTAATGGAATGGCTAGGAAATGGGGTGAAGGTGGATGAGTGGGTGAGGGGGAAAGGGAAGGAGGTGGAAGGGCAGAAAAGGCAAGGGTGTATTGACAGAAGCCAGTATAATGATATGTATGGGAGGGGGTAGAGAGGATAGGGTGATTGTGGCAAGGGCGAGGTGTGGATTGGAAGAGAAAGGAAAGAAAGTATGGATGGGGGAAGAATATGGAAGGTGTGTGTTGTGTGGACAGGGGAAGGATACGTGGGGTCACTTGGCGGAGGCGGAGGAATGTGAGGGGGTGAAAGAGGAGTGGCTGGGAGCGAAAGGGAATAGAAGGGTAGTGGAGTGGATGAGGGAGGATGGGAGCGGGGTAAGGACGTTGGAAAAGCTGGGGAGGGAGAGGAATAAGAGAAGGGAGAGTATGAGGGATACGGGAAGGGAGTGAGGTAATCAAATAAGAGTGACGGAATGGATGAGAGAGGATGAGGCCGGAGTAAGGACGCTGGAGAAGTTGGGGGAAGAGAGGGAAAGCAGAAGGAAGAGAGGGGGTAGTAATTAGGGTAGATATAATGTATGTAAGATAGTGTTATGCCAATAAAGGTCTTTTTTTTATTTTTTTATTTATAAATACAAAATATAAAATAAAAGGTCGATATACGAATAAACATATACATATTTATATGTACAGTAAAACGCCGCAACAAATAAATAATGAATTATTCATCTGCCTGATGAAGCCACTGTGTGGCGAAACAATTGTTGCAGTGTCAATCAATAAACAGTGAAATCTTAATCAAGTGTGTTATTTACTAAAAGTGTTGATATGGAATTTTACCAAGTAACAGCCTCAACTATTAAATTATATATTTAGAAATTCAGAATAGAAATTAGTTTGTTTTCCTTAAGTTAAGAAAATGTTTAATGTTGTGAAGTAAGCAGTGTAAACCAATAGACATGAAATATTACACAGCAACTCTTGACTAATTTACGTTTAACTTAATCTTACTAACGATTACTTCCCTCCAGAGTGGTCTTGAAAGATCTCCAGTATGCGCGCATCTCCCGCATAAATAAACCAATATATGTATAAATAATTTCTCAAAGCGGTGTTTACGTTAAATTATATATCGTTTTGCATAATCCTTGGCGCGGATATTTATCATTTTAATTTTCATATGTTATGTGTTCCCAGCCAATGAATCACACACACATACACACCGGGGATGCGGTGCCCCAGGATTCATCATGCGCCAGCATAGTCATCAGCATAAATCTATGAATTCAATTAGGCGGTGTGAATTTGATCACTTCGCAGTTTCGTGAAATATTGCCGCGTGCGTGAAATAATTATTCCGCGTCGCGCGGCGCTAAAAATTCCATGTTGAAATATGCGCTGAATGCAGTTGGGCACTTGTTAGTCGATTTTTGTATTGAATTTGCATCGAGGATTATTAATTACGTGTAAGAATTTGAAAAATTGTTTAATTATTAGGTTGGTGCATAATTATCGACGAAAATAACAATATTCACTTAAAACATCTTTAAATGTTTATTCTAGAGCCTGGGTCTCCAAACTATCTTCTTCGCGGGCCACAAATACAATTCTACATAATAAAGTCAGCCAAGATCCGATTAATTTAAAAAAATTATGAAAAATTTAAGGAACAATTGTTACAATATATCAAGAAAAAGAACAAGTTATTTGATAAGGACTGTGAAAGAGAGCTGGAGATCAGGAAGAAGTTAAGGTTAATAATGTTGAAAGAAGGATCAGAAAGAGCGAAACAGAAATATGAGCAACAAAGGAAAACAACAACAAAAAATCCTAAGAGAGAAGAAAAGAACCTACTATGAGAAAGTAATACAAGAAATTGAAGAGAACTACAATAGCAATCAAACCAGAAATCTATACCATAAAGTGGGAAAAGAAAGAGAAGGGTTCCAAGCCAAACCGGTATTTTACAAGACAAAGAAGGGAACGCTGATTGCTGAAGGAGAAGACCAATTGGGAAGATAGGGAGTATTTTAACGAACTGTTAAATGAAGAAAATAATGAAAGAATTTCTCAGTACAAGCGAGTGGTCAACCCGGACTAACAGTTGGCACCAGATACAGAGCAAATAGAAGAAATTATAACAAAAATGAGGAACAACAAGAACCCGGGAAGTGCTGGAATTCTAGGGGAGTTATTTAAGCATGGAGGATGCAAATTGGTAGAGTATATACAGATGTTACTCAAAGAGGTGTGGAAGAAGAAAGAAATTCCAGAAGAATGGGGAGAAGCCATCATCTGTCCTCTGCATGAAAAAGGCGACAAAAGTGAGTGCCAAAATTACAGGAGCATTTCACTACTAAATGTAGCATATAAAATACTGGCAATGGATTTAAAAAATTAATTATTGAGTGAAGTCGAAGATAAAATAAGGGAGTACCAGTGTGGGTTAAGACGAGGAAGGATCACGACAGATGCAATATTTACAATGAGGGAAATACAGGCTCAGATTTTTGAATTTGAGAAACCAACGGTAATGCTTTTCATTGAATTCAAACAAGCATACGACATACTGGCAATGGATTTGAAAAATAAATTAGTGAGTAAAGTCGAAGATAAAATTGGGGAGTACCAGTGGGTTTAGACGAGGAATAAGCACGACAGATGCAATATTTACAATGAGGATAATACAGGCTGAGAGTCTTGAATTTTAGAAACCAACGGTAATGCTTTTCCTTGATTTCAAACGAGCATACGACAGAGTCAAAAGAGAAGGCATTTTTGAAGCGTTGCAATATTTTGAGGTCAGTGAGAAGCTTATCAAGATGATTCAAATGACATTGCAAGACACTGAAAGTAAGGTCAAAATTAACAACAACGTCAGCGATGGGTTCAAAAGTCGCCAAGGAGTAAGAGGTGGCCCGCTATCTTCTATTCTTTTCAGCCTAGTGTTAGAAAAAGCTATAAGAGACGCTAACCTAAACAGAACAGAAATGATATATAGGAAGAAACACCAGTGTATAGCATTTGCTGACGATTTAGTAATACTAACGAGAAATAGGGAAGAACTAATTAGAGTAGTTACTAGGTTGGTGGATAAAGCAAGAAATATTGGCTTGATAATTAACCAATCAAAATCAAAATACATGGAATAGACGAAAAAGGAGTTTAGAAAAGGGACACAGATAACAATAAAAACGAAAAGTAATACAGAACTTATATTTGAGGAAGTAGACAGATATATATATATACTTGGTTGGAATTTCTTGGGTTTGCTCTCTCGCGTCAAATTGTTTCTTTGCGCTCTACGTTTTGACAGCATCACTTCTGCCATCATCAGAAGCTTTTTTATACTTAATGATAAATGTCACGTTCACTGTCAGTGCACTTTTTTTATAAACTAGGGACTTGTAGTCTAGATCTGCTGCGTGTCATTGGTCCACTCGATGTAGAAGGTACTAAAATTTCTTGGTTTGTGTCCGATGTTTGCGAGGGAACCTGATAATGGAATGGAAATCAAAGCGAGGGTAATGGCAGGGAATATGTGCATGGGGGGACTAAACAGGATATTAAGAAGTAAGAACATTTATAGAAATGCCAAACTGAAGCTATACAAAACAGTATTAAGACCGACGGTAACGTACGCCTGTGAAACATGGACAATGACTAAAAAGGAACAAATAAGTATAATATATAAAATTACGAAAAAACTATTCGTGAAAATGCAAACAATGTCTTAATTAATAAGACAACTTAAGACGATAAATATCCATTGAAACAACTACTTCCCGTGCAAATATACCTCCGGATATTGAATTATACAATGAAATATTTAAAATCTTATATAATTTGATTTGTTACAACGCTCTATTAAAGTATATGTAACGTTTAGGTCAAATTCTCTTCAAACCAACTAACAAATACAAATTTAAAATGGAAGGAGAGATAACAAAAAAATTAGAAGTGAAAGGACTTGGATTAATACTAATGTCTTAGGCCTTTCACTTCTAATTTTTTTGTTATCTCTCCTTCCATTTTAAATTTGTATTTGTTAGTTGGTTTGAAGAGAATTTGACCTAAACGTTACATATACTTTAATAGAGCGTTGTAACAAATCAAATTATATAAGATTTTAAATATTTCATTGTATAATTCAATATCCGGAGGTGTATTTGCACAGGAAGTAGTTGTTTCAATGGATATTTATCGTCTTAAGTTGTCTTATTAATTAAGACATTGTTTGCATTTTCACGAATAGTATTTTCGTAATTATATATATTATGTTTAAAGTGTGCAAACTATAAGAAACGTAAGCTTATTTTCTCTAATTCAAATAGTTTTGAATTTGAATTTATCTTGTTGGAACAAATAAGGTTGGAAGTGTGGGAGAGAAAAGTTTAAAGAAAGATATGCGGAGCTAAACACCTCGGAGAACTGTAGCTAAGACGATCAAACAACGATATAAAAGATATTTTCAAAGAAACAAATATAACAGGGGTAATACAAGTGCAAAGGCTACACTGGTTAGGCTGTGTACAGAAGATGGACGAAGCTAGACTACCAAAAATAGTACTCACCAGTACAATAGGAGGAAAAAGAAAAAAAGGAAGGCCAAAGACGAGAAGAAAAGGAGAAGTAGAAAAGGACTTGAAGAAATTAGGATTTACCGGATGGAAACAAAAAGCACAGAATAAAATGACATGGAGGAACATTACCAATCAAGCCATAGGCCAACTAGGCTCGCAGCGCTAATATTTTTGTTTGTTTTTTTTGTTTTGGCTTTTGCCTGGCGTTAGTAACGTAGACTATTGGCCAACATCAATTTTTATAAGAAACTGGCACCCCCCCAGTGAGATTCGAACCCACGACCCTCTGGCCCAAGAGCAGGAGCTCTACTCACTGACTCACGAGGGTCCCCCCCTAATATGTATATATTAAACAAAACGCCAGCTTTTTAAAAGAAAATAAGGCTTCGAAAAAAAGCCGTAATAAGTATGCACAGAGATAAACAAACCATTTTAGGCGTTTAGTTTGAATAAAATATTTGAGTGAATACAAAACACTACATTTGTAGTATCAATTCTGCAAATTGCATAAAACAAATTTCAGCACGTAGGAATTCATCGATAGTAAATTATTCGCTAATTGACACACTTCCAAATTTCATCCGAGCTAATCATTGCAAACATTTGATACGTTCCGCCGAGTTGAAACAAAATTACCCCCTCGGAATTATTCGGAATCCAATTAAACGTTCAGCAATTTTATTTAATGCTTTATTTTATAATGGACGTCCGCTCCATTTTAAAACGCGGCACACACACACATACGTAATTAAAACTATTACTCAAATCCAGTTCGAAAATTTGCGAATTACGTGCGTTGTGAGGCCGGAATAAAGTTTAATGCGTTTCGCGTGTTGAAAGTGAATTTATAACACAGGAAGGGATGATGGATAAGTCCTCGAATTTCGTGTGGATTCTATTAAATAACTTTTTTTTCTTTTGCATGAAGCCTTTCCTGATCTTCGGCAGGAAATTATCTGGTATATTTGTTGACGTTTATTCAAACGACTGGGCAGTGGAAAGTTTAAATGCAAATAAGCAATATACATTTGTGCTTCCTTTGGGAAATTGAAAATATTAAACATTTTCTATTTAAATGTTTATGTAATCATGATAATAATAATTTATTGATATAAAATATTCAGGGCAGAAAGACCTTTAGCCGACAGCCCGGACAGACTAAAACTAACATGTATGATAGATCCCAATAAAAAACACTTTTATTCCTTACTTCACTTTTATTTTTATTCGTTAGATGTACATTTCGAGTGCAAAGCACTCATTATCAATACAGTTATTGATAATGAGTGCTTTGCACTTGAAATGTACATCTAACGAATAAAAATAAAAGTAAAGTAAGGAATAAAAGTGTTTTTTTTATTGTGATTAAATACTCCACATAACTCAATAAAACAATTAGTGTATGATAGATATATAAATTTGTGTACCGTATATTGTATTGTCTGAATAGAGATGTTGGTAAATATAAGATATTCAATAATATGGTAACATACAGAGAGTTGTATGTAACACCGAACATTTTCATAATAAGAATTTTTCTTTTAAGTATACACTCGAACACTCGAACATACGTTGTACATTTGCAGACGCTCGATTTATTGAACGAATTTAATTTGAAGCTTTAAACGAGTGTTTTCCACTCCCAGGCTAAGCATGAAGTAAAATTTCGAGTTTAGAAAAGCCTGAAAATTTGGTTTGGTCGCGTAGCGCGAAGCGCGGAGCGGCCAAACCAAATTTTCAGGCTTTTCTAAACTCGAAATTTTACTTCATGCGCCACCGGTACAAAACATTGACATATAATGAAGTTAAAAACACACCGCTAAACTTTACATTGCATCAGTGTTTTGTACCGGTGGCGCATGAAGTAAAATTTCGAGTTTAGAAAAGCCTGAAAATTTGGTTTGGCCGCTCCGCGCTTCGCGCTACGCGACCAAACCAAATTTTCAGGCTTTTCTAAACTCGAAATTTTACTTCATGCTTAGCCTGGGAGTGGAAAACACTCGTTCCATGTTTTAAATTGAACTCATTCAAAAAGAAACACGGTTATCTAAAGATTTACGGCATATACGCTGTAATTGGGACATGTATACTTGAAAGAAAAACTCCCTGTATGTACAAGTTAAGACATTACTTGCGATTGATTGGCTACAATTTGTAATAGTCATATAAGCAATCCAATTTACACATAACTTAATAATTAAAGGTGTCTAAATGTATTGGATGAAAATGTTGTTCGGTGTTCCATAAAACTCTCTGTATGTCAGAAACATCGAAATTTTACTTTATGCTTGATTTGGGAGTGGAAACACTCATTGAAAGCTTCAAATAGAACACTTTGATAAAATCAACAAATGCTCAAACATTCATAGCGCATACATCAGGATATATACACCTAACAAACATACATACTTTTTTACTAGGAATTAAATCCTTTTCTACTTTTGTTTGGTTTCGGGTTGCATTTATTGTAACTATCTGTATGTCAGAAACGTCGAAATTTTACTTTATGCTTAATCTGGGAGTGGAAACACTCATTAAAAGCGCCAAATAGAACACTTTGATAAAATCAACGAATGCTCAAACATTCATAGCGTATACATCAGGATATATATATACCTAACAAACATACACATTTTTTTTATTAGGAATTAAATCCATTTATACTTTCGTTTGGTTTCGGGTTGCATTTATTGTTTGGAAGGATTAGGTTTTGCATGCGCCAGACGTGCCTCCGGAACGTTCTACGTACTTTGTCTTGGGAGTAATTGTTTGTGCGGTCGCTGAAGGGGAAGATTGCGTTACCGATACGATGCCAAAACGGCATAAACCGCGATAGACTTCGATGATGGAAATGGACCCACTCGAAAGTTTGCATAATGTAATTGTGCAGAGTGACTGTTGAGTTGATCGAAACGGAGAATGGGAAGAGTTGGTGTTTGTGTGCTGTGCCTTGAGTTGTTTGAGTTGGGTAGTTTAGGTTATTTGTTGTTACATTAGAAGCTTTATCAATTAATGCTCATGATTTGAAAAAAAGACACTTGGTTAAATTTCACCAATAAGGGGTACTCCTTGAGAATGACTCAAAGTCTAGTTGGAATAAAAAACCAAAATATTAGTGAAATTTAACCAAGTGTTTTCTTTAGTAAATCATAGTTAAATATGTTTTACCACGTGAAAGATGAGAAACTTGTTCAAGACTAATAAGGGGTTTTCCAATAGGGATGATATGATTTTGAAGTGACGTTTCGGCCATATGTAATATGTCATGATCTGTCATTTATTTTTCATTGTATTCAGTAGTGTTTACAATTTCATTATGGAGAGATATACGCAAGAATAACGTTTACAAATTATTCAGTTTTATTATCAAAATAATCGTTCTCCAATTGCAACTTTTCGTGCGCTTTTGCCATTTTGTGGTCGTAATAATCGTCCAAGTGTGCTCGCTATTCGTCGAATTGTTGAAAATTGTGAGCGTACATGTTCTTTACATAATGTTAAAGTGCCAATAAGACAAACAACCGGTCGAAGTAATGCAAATATTGCTGCCGTTCAGGCAAGTGTTGCTGAAGATCGCAATTTGTCGATTCCAAGACGTTCTCAACAATTGGGACTGTCTCAAACCACAACCTGGCGGATTTTGAAAAAGGATTTGGGTTTGCATCCGTATAAAATTGTTCTCACTCAAGAACTGAAGCCATTGGACCACCGTAAACGTCGTGAATTTGCTGATTTTGCCTTGAAACAGCTTGAAAACGATAACGATTTTTTTAAGAAAATCATCTTCTCCGATGAGGCTCACTTTCATCTGAGTGGTGCGGTAAATAAACAAAACTGTCGATTCTGGTGCGAAGAAAATCCACAAATTATTCAAGAAAAACCCTTACATTCACCTAAATTGACAGTTTGGTGTGGTTTTTGGTTTGGTGGAATCATCGGTCCGTACTTCTTTCGAAATAACGATGGTAACACCGTTACTGTCAATGGGGAGTGGTATAGATCGATGATAACCAACTTTTTATGGCCGAAATTGGAAGAAGTTGATCTTGACAACATTTGGTTCCAACAAGACGGGGCTACGTGCCACACAGCAAATGCAACAATTGAATTATTGCGAGGAAAGTTTGAAGATTCGATTATTTCAAGAAATTGTGATATTGAATGGCATCCAAGAAGTTGTGATTTAACACCATTAGACTATTTCTTGTGGGGTTATTTGAAGTCATTGGTCTTTCGAAATAAACCAGACTCTCTTCAAGCTTTACAAGTCAATATTGAAGGTGCCATTCATGACATACGACTTGATTTAGTGGAAAAAGTACTCGAAAATTGGGTTCATCGAATTCGTTCCTGCAGAAGAAGTCGTGGAGGCCATTTGAATGACGTTTTATTTAGAACTTAATTGTATCGATTGTACTTCACATTAAATAAAAAACATTTGAATTTCCTTAACAATAAGTGTGTTTTTTTTTTGTAAGAAATCATATCACTCTTATTGGAAAACCCTTTATTTTGGTTTATTATTCCAAATAGTTTCGACTTTGAAAATGACTTAGAGACGAAACTAGTTGGAATAAGAAACCATTAGTGAAATTTAGCTATGTTTTCTTTTTCAAGTCATGAGCAATAATTAATAGAGGTTCTAATGTAACAACAAATACATCACACAAATGTTTTACCTCGTAAAAATGAGAAACTTGTTCAAGATAACTAATGCTCATATAACTTTTATATATATATTTTAATAACACACCATTAGCACACACTAATGTTGTAAGAGATCTTGGTGTTACTTTTACGAACACTTGGAGCTTCACTAACCATATAGACACTGTAACCTCGAAAGCCTTGCAAATGTTAGGCTTTATTAAAGACAGTGTACAGATTTTTCTAATATAAGAACGCTCGTAAATCTGTATGTGTCTATCGTTCGGCCGCATATCGAATATTGCTCACTGGTATGGTGCCCAAATACATCCCAAAACATTAACCAAGTGGAGAGGGTTCAACATAGGTTCCTTACATACATAACCTTCAAATTCAATCTTGATAGCACTTATCCACATATATTGTCGTTTATTAATTTGCAATCGCTCGAGCGACGACGATTAAACGCAGATGTTATTTTTCTTCAAAAATTAATATCAGGTGTGATAATCTGTCCAGAACTGTTAAGCTTAGTAAACTTCCATGCTCCAAGTCGCCTATTACGGAGCAGTAAGTCATTTTATGAACAAATGTACAGAACTAATTACTGCAATAATTTTGGTATTAATAGGATTTGTGTTAATTGCAATAATATCAATTTTGACATTTTTAGTGGGACATTGAAACAGCTACGCGCATTCCTAATAAAGAAATAGGTTATTGTGTACATGAATCACGAACTGTAGTCTCATTTTGTATATGGATCCCATTGAATAAATAAATAAATAAATAAATATGTGTATCGAAATAATCATGTTTTACATATACACATATATAGCAGCAAATCAGTCGCCTATTTCCGAAAAGAAACCCTAAATCCATTGTTTTCAAAAGGATTTAGGGGTTTTTAGAAATGTCCTAGTTCTAACAACTTTTATTTATATGCTCAAAATATTGTTTGAAATACATCCCCCAGATGCGTAACCACGAATTGTTTTGTATTCGGCCTGGTGAATAAAAATTTAAAAAGTGAAATGCTTGTGTACAATACAGCATGCATCATTCATCGGATGTCTGCACATATTGTGTCAGGTGGTAGCATGAGAACGGTTCCGCAAACAGCACACATACACAAGCAAAGATCGGACATCGGCGCAGAGTGGCCTCCTGCTGGGCCCGAGGAGCTCCCATGTTGCGCCCGCCTTTCCTTAGCTTCGTCGAAGATATGTGATATATGCTGGGAGCGCTCTTTTGTGCTGTGCACAAGGGCTTATTACGTGCTCTCCGGGCTTTTATTTCCTCTCGTTCTCTCTCTTTTTCTGCGGATAGATTGATATCTATCATTGTTTCAAAGGTCAGTTTGCTTCTACTTACGTAAGGAATTCATTATGTAAGTTGGGTATTTTTGCTTGGATTATAATAAAAAAATTATGATAGGACTTTCCACGTCATTTAAACAATTGATAATTCACATAAAAAAATAATTTACCGCTAACCATGCTTGATAATGGCTTTAAGCCGAAACTAGTTGGAATAAATTGAAACTTTACTGAAACAAATCAAGCGTTTCTTATTTCAAAATTTCTTCTACCAAACAGTTGAAGATTTAATTTGAAGTTACTGGTTTATACGCGTGGCGCATGAAGTAAAATTTCGAGTTTAGAAAAGCCCAGAAAATTTGTCTCGGGTCGCTGCGCGACCCTCGACAAATTTTCACGGGGCTTTTCTAAACTCGAAATTTTACTTCATGCTTAGTCTGGGAGTGGAAGACATCCGTTTAACGACCAAAAAATATCAACTCAATGTTTTTTTTCTAATGATGTATATATCATAGCACTTTCTACGTCATTTAAACATTTGATAATTTACATATCAAATTTTTTCCACTCTAACCATCCTTAATAATAGCTTTAAACCGAAACTAGTTGGAATAAATTGAAACTTTACTGAAACAAAAATATCAACTTTATGTGTTCTTTCTAATGATGTGTTCATCATAGCACTTTCTACGTCATTTAAACGATTGATAATTTACATAACAAATTTATTTCACTCTAACCATCCTTGATAATAACTTTAAACCGAAACTAGTTAGAATAAATTGAAACTTTACTGAAACAAATCAAGCGTTTTTTATTTCAAAATTTCTTCTAACCAACAGTTGAAGATTTCATTTGAAGTTAGTGGTTTATACGCGTGGCGCATGAAGTAAAATTTCGAGTTTAGAAAAGCCCAGAAAATTTGTCTCGGGTCGCTGCGCGACCCTCGACAAATTTTCACGGGGCTTTTCTAAACTCGAAATTTTACTTCATGCTTAGTCTGGGAGTGGAAGACATTCGTTTAACGACCAAAAAATATCAACTCTATGTTTTTTTTCTAATAATGTGTTTATCATAGCACTTTCTACGTCAATTAAACGATTGATAATTTACATAACAAATTTATTTCACTCTAACCATCCTTGATAATAGCTTTAAACCGAAACTAGTTGGAATAAATTGAAACTTTACTGAAACAAAAATATTAACTCTATGTGTTTTTTCTAATGATGTGTTTATCATAGCACATTCCACGTCATTTAAACGATTGATAATTTTCATAATAAATGTATTTCACGCTAAATATCCTTGATAATAGCTTTAAACCGAAAATAGTTGGAATAAACTGAAACTTTACTGAAACAAATCAAGCGTTTCTTATTTTAAAATTTCTTCTAACCAACAGTTGAAGATTTCATTTGAAGTTAGTGGTTTATACGCGTGGCGCATGAAGTAAAATTTCGAGTTTAGAAAAGCCCAGAAAATTTGTCTCGGGTCGCTGCGCGACCCTCGACAAATTTTCACGGGGCTTTTCTAAACTCGAAATTTTACTTCATGCTTAGTCTGGGAATGGAAGACATCCGTTTAACGACCAAAAATATCAACTCAATGTTTTTTTTCTAATGATGTGTTCATCATAACACTTTCTACGTCATTTAAACGATTGATAATTTACATAACAAATTTATTTCACTCTAACCATCCTTGATAATAGCTTTAAACCGAAACTATTGGAATAAATTAAAACTTTACTGAAACAAATCAAGCGTTTCTTATTTCAAAATTTCTTCTAACCAACAGTTAAAGATTTCATTTAAAGTTAGTGGTTTATACTCGTGGTGCATGAAGTAAAATTTCGAGTTTAGAAAAGCCTGTAAATTTGGTTTAGTCGCTTTGCTTTGCTACGCGACCAAATCAAATTTTTAGGCTTTTCTAAACTCGAAATTTCACTTCATGCTTAATCTGGGAGTAGAAATACTGATTAGAAGTTTTAAACTAAATGCTTATATAATAACAAGGAATCTCTAAAAATGTACAAAGTATACATTTACTTAACAAAATTCCATGTATCTTTCTTTAGATGTAAACCCAGTCTAGCAAAATGATTCGTTTCATGCCCCTTCCTGGACAAAATCATTTACCGAGATATTTTTTCGTGACCAAAGTGAACAATGAACAAGTAGTGTTAAGGACAGTGAAGTTTTATGTGGATACGGGGGCTTCGTGTAGTATCATATTCGAAAAGTTCGCGAACATTTATGAGAAAGTTAACAGGGCAGACAGAGTAAAAATAAACGGTATCTCGGGAAGTACATATTCGACGGGGACGGCAGAATTAGAGCTAGTAGTCGGGACAGAGAAAATAAGACATTTGTTTGTGATGATGGCGGAATGTGATCTGCAGGTGGACGGAATATTGGGTGAAGATTTCTTCATTAAAAATAAGGCCGTTATAGACTATGGCCAATTGAAGGTTAAGATGCGCGGAAGAAGCAGCGAACTATACCTGAGCTTGGAAATGGGAAACGGCGGTATAGTGATTCCCCCACGATGTGAAGTGATAAAATACATAAAAAGTACGGCGGACAGGGAGAGCGTAGTGATCCCACCGCAGTTAGAAGAAGGAGTGTTCTTGGCAGGTGTCATAGTGAAGCCCCGGGATGGCAGAATACCAGTTACGTTGCTGAATACCAGGGACACGGAGGCGAGGATAAAGCAGATCACCCCAGAAATACATGACATGAGTGAATACAAAATTCCAACTTTCAACCAGGCCGAAAAAACAGCAGAAAGAGCGGAAACGGTGTTGAAAGATCTGGACTTGGAGGGGCTTAACAAAGAGGAACTAGGGACGATTAGGCAAATATGTGCCAAGTATGCCGATAATTTCCACATGGAAGGAGGTGCCTTGACGGCTGCAAGAATCCCTAAGCAGAAAATTATGTTGAGAAAGGATGCGGCGCCGGTATATAAAAAACAGTATAGGCTGCTTAGAGATGACAATATAGAAGAGGCTGCATCACCATGGTCTTTACCGATGCTGATTGTACCAAAGAAGTCTGACAAGGAGGGAAGAAAAAGATGGAGAGTCGTAATCGATTACCGTAGGTTGAATAAGCAGATTGAAGACGACAGATTACCATGCATTAATGAAATATTGGATTCCCTCTCTGGCGCCGTCTATTTTTCCCATTTGGACCTGGCAAAAGGATATTATCAAGTGGAGCTGGATGAAGAGAGTTGCCAATTCACGGCATTCACAACGGGTAGAGGCCAGTACCAGTTAAAGAGGTTACCCATGGGATTAAAGATAAGTCCAAGTGCGTTTTCTCGAGTAATGACCGTGGCAATGTCAGGATTACATTTCGATGCGTGTTTCATATACTTGGATGACCTTATTGTGTTTGGGAACAATGTGCAAAGCCACAATAAAAACTTATTAAAAGTAATGCAGCGGTTAAGAGATGTTAACTTGAAATTAAACCCGGGGAAGTGTAAATTCTTAAGGAAGAACATCCTGTATTTAGGCCATAAAATTTCAAAGGAAGGAATCCTGCCTGATCCAGAAAAGCTCAGGGCGGTACAGGAGTACCCCGTTCCAAAAGATTCTAGCAACACAAGAAGGTTCGTTGCTTTTACCAATGACTACAGGCGGTTTATAAAAAACTTCGCATGTATAGCGGAGCCCTTGAATAAGTTGGCTAGGAAGAACGCGCTTTTTAAGTGGGACGAAAACTGTCAAGAGTCGTTTGATAAACTAAAGCAAGCTTTAGCGAGCCCACCGGTGCTAGACTTCCCGGGCTTCAGTGAGGGTAATAAGTTTATTTTAAAAACTGACGCGTCAGGTTACGCTGTCGGAGCGATTTTATCAAATTGAAACGATAGGCCGGTAGCATACGCAACAGAGCGCTAAATAAGGCCGAGAGGAATTACGCCACGATCGAGAAGGAGCTCTTAGCCATTGTGTGGGCGGTGAAGCATTTTCGGCTGTACCTGTTTGGAAAGAAGTTCGAAATATTAACAGATCATAAGCCGCTGGTATATCTGTTTGGGATGAATGACCCATCCAGCAGATTGACGAAATTCAGGTTAATTCTAGAAGAATATAACTTTGTGGTGACGTATATTAAGGGCAAGGATAACGTCGTCGCCGACGCCTTGTCAAGATTCCAAGTAGAATCGGAAGAGCTAAAAAAGATGGGAATGGAGAAAGAAGTTGATGTCATGGTCACGACAAGAGGACAAGCGAAGCGGTGAAAGGAAGGAAGAACGACCGAGGAAGCGGGTCCAGAGGCGCAACGGCCAGGGGTGACAGAATTGATCAAGAAGCCGAATGGGGCAGTAGAAATAATATGGGTGTCCGGCGGAGAGTTCGAAGAACTAATGAATAACTTAGGGAGAGAAAGTGTGTGCAGGGGAAGAAGCTTATATTACAGAACCATGGGAGTAATGTATGTCGACTGTACAGCGCCGTCGGGACGCGAGCTGAATGCAGCACTGGATGACATGCTGGGAGTATGCGAGGAAAATGGTGTTACACAATTGTGCATGATTAAAGAAGTTGGGATGGAGGAACTGCTGGCGAGAATAGGGAAAAACATAAATTTGTTTAGAAAAGCAGGAGTTAATATGGGCGTGATAAGAGGAGTCACGAGAATAACGGACGACAAAACAAAGGAGCTAGTATTAAACGAAAGTCACATACTGCCGACAGCAGGACATGCTGGAATAAACAGGATGTATAATAACATTAAATGAAGATATTTTTGGGCAGGATTTCGGTCAGATATTGAGAAGTTCGTAAAACGATGCGATGAGTGCCAAAGATACAAACATACCAGGCAAAATAGGGAAACCATGGAGATAACGTCAACAGCGACAGCGGCATTTCAGAAAATAGCGATAGACATAATGGGGCCGATTAACACCGAGGAGGACGAAAATAGGTACATGCTTACAGTACAGTGTGACTTGAGCAAATTTGTGGAATGCTACGCGTTAAAAAATAAGGAGGCAGAAACAATAGTAAGGGCGTTAGTAAAGAACTTCATTCTGAGATACGGGATGCCCGAGGAAGTGCTATCGGATCAGGGTAAAGAGTTCCAGGCGAGGTTAATGAAAGAAGTTCTGGAATTGCTGGAAATTAGGCATTCAGTGTCGACGCCGTACCATCATGAGACGCTGAAAGCGCTGGAAAACTCGCATAAGCATTTAGGAGCATACATGAGGATGCAGATGGCAAAAGGGAAAGGGCCATGGAGTAGTTGGATTCAGTACTGGTGTTTTGCGTATAACAATTCCGTACACACCGCGACGGGATATACGCCGTACGAGTTAGCGTTCGGAAGAAGGAGTAGGAGGCCGTCCGGTATGGGAGACTCCGTGGAACCTGTGTATAATTTCGATGATTACCCCCAAGGAGTTGAAATACCGGCTGCAGACCGCCTGGCGGGATGCATGCATTATGAATAGCGACGGATTAATGATCATTGACATAATAATTAATCCAATTTTTGCGGGGGAGGTGTGATGGTCGGTGTTTACATAACAACGCATCGAATATAAACAGTCGACTAAGACTGTTTATTCAATGGCGCTTGATATGATAAACACCGCGTATTATAAAACAATAATTATAAATACGCCCGAGAACTACGTACACAAAAGTGCAGATTCAACAAGGACGCCACGGTACGTTGTACTCGCGACCTTACTCTTCCTCGTATAAAACATCACCTTATTTCTGTACAATCATTCAATTATTCATTGCTCATTAAGTATATAACTGTGTATATCTGTGATCAATATATTTTATTAATGTGACTACATCTACTACTACCCCCGACCAACCACCGAACATTGCAAGAAAACAATTGTTTAAATTTCACTTATATTAGTAAAATTAAGTGTTTTCTTTTAAAATCTTAGTTAAAAATGTTTCACAATGTGAAAGATAAGAAACTTATTCAAGATATGTTAAACCTTTAAGCCTGGAGTAAATAAATTTAAAGATGTGATCTAATATACTTCGCATACTCGCAAAATTCCAAAAATTAACATATCTTCAGATATAATTCCTAGCTGTTTGAGTACCGTTCTTGAAGTTAACAAACACCGCAGTCGTGATTCCATTACAGAATCCCTTATTAGCTTAAACGTATGTATTTCATCCATGTCGGGCCCCAGCATAATAAACCAACTTTTATTGTGTTTATAAAGATCCTATCAATTTTCCATTATACCACCAAACTGATTTACATATAAGATCGCATAATTGCGAGCGTGATTTATCGCCGAAGAAGGAGGACGGGGAGGTGACCGTCAATTCGGAAATGGCGCCCGGTAGCGAAATGCATCCATGATGCATCTGCCCATCTATCTCCGATAATTGCATACGCAACTAGGAACCGGTAATTAATTATTAAACACCAACACACTGATGGGTTACGTGTCGGCGCGGAAAGGCACGCGATTTCTTCCCGTGTTGCGGAAAGGAATTCCTCTTCCTAGCTTCCCGGTTTCAGCCCTGAAGGCACGAGCAGCCCTTAAATAATTACTGAAAGGTATTCGATTGCCGCATAGTTGTATGCATTCCAGATTTCCAATCTGTCAGCACTGATTACGGTAAGAAATTTATGCGAACACTTGTAGCTAATATTGCATAGCTGAGGCTGTTAGTTGTTGAAACTCCATAATATCACTTAAATAACACACTTAATATGTTTAGGTTTTGAAATAATGTTTATTGTACTACAACAATTGTTTCACCACACAGTGGCTTCATCAGGTAGATCAATGATGTTACAAATTTGTTACAGTTGCCTTAAATATTAATTAGTTAATGAGGCGGAGGGGGTGTTAAACAGGTAACAATACAGGGATCACTTAAACTAGCATATACACAATTATATAACGTTATGAGAAATTCAACAACAAACTTCTAGCTAATGTATATAACTTGAAACCATATTGTTGAAGAATATTTCACTTAGGTTTTTACTACTTGATTTGATTTTCGGGATGGATTTCGAGCATTTCGACAGGATCTACGACTTTTATTTGAAACATTTTTAGTCAGTATTTTGAATAAATGTTTATAAGAGTTTAATAAAATAAAATCTCTAGAATGCTATGGAAAATATTGTAGATTGGCAGCTCTGAAATTATACATTATAATTATTATGTCTAACGGTTTATATATCAATTCCTAAAGTGTGTAGCCAACAGAGCTGGGACGAATCCTCGTAAAAAGGATTCGAATTACGAATCCGAATCACCTGATATGATTCGAATCACGAATCCTCGAATAAAGGATTCGCAAGAGATAAATATGATTCGAATCCCGTTTTGTAATCACGAATACAAATCCTTTAAAAATAAATTTGATATTATTTTTTTTTTGCAACCATTAATATATGAATATCTTTACCAGTTGTTTTAATAAAAATATTCAAAACCTAATTATTCATTATTAACACTGAATATCGTTGATAACAGACTAAATATCTGATTTCATGTTACTCTGATTAAAGATGTATTTGTGTCTTTCTGAACTTCACTTCAAATCAGTGTTTTAAACGCGTGGCGCATGAAGTAAAAATTCGAGTTTAGAAAAGCCCGAAAATTTGTCTCGGGTCGCTGCGCGACCCTCGACAAATTTTCACGGGGCTTTTCTAAACTCGAAATTTTACTTCATGCTTAGCCTGGGAGTGGAAACACATGTTTAAAACTTCAAATTGAACTCTATTATAAAATCGACGAATGGCTGAAAATTACGTAAATAAAAAATTCATTGAATATCATTAAAACCGGGAAAATCAGAGAAAAGTCATAGAATTATATTCTAATTGACCAAAACACTAGTAGTAGTAGTAGTAGTAGTAGTTTATTCATGTTAAGTGTATATTCAGCTTACATTCGTCAAGTGTGTCACTAACAAAAACGCCATATGATATTATTAGATTTATCAAATTCAGCAGACAAATTACAAAACAAGTAAACATTTATAAAATTAACTTAAATATTGACAAAAACAATGAAAACAATTTAAAAAATGAGGATTTGTCACAGAAGAAACTTTAATTAAAATGCCAGGGAAAAAAAATCTTGAAAATGTCGGAAAAATGTAACAATTCAGATTGTGGCTGCTATGTTAAACATTTAATGTTCTATAATATATAAAGTTACGAAAAAAATTTCGTGAAAATGCAAACAGTGTCTTAATTAATAAGACAATTTAAGACGATAAATATCCATTGAAACAACTACTTCCCGTGCAAATACACCTCCGGATATTATATTATCCGGAGGTGTATTTGCACGGGAAGTAGTTGTTTCAATGGATATTTATCGTCTTAAATTGTCTTATTAATTAAGACACTGTTTGCATTTTCACGAAATTTTTTTCGTAATTTTATATATTATGTTTAAAGTGTGCAAACTATAAGAAGCGTAAGCTTATTTTGTCGAATTCAAATAGTTTTGAATTTGAATTTATCTTGTTTAATGTTCTTATCAAAGTATTCAGTTTGAAGTTTCGAACAAGCGTTTCCACTCCCAGACTAAGCATGAAGTAAAATTTCGAGTTTAGAAAAGCCCCGCGTAGAAAATTTGTCGAGGGTCGCGCAGCGACCCGAGACAAATTTTCACGGGGCTTTTCTAAACTCGAAATTTTACTTCATGCGCCACGCGTATAAAACACTGATTTAAAGTGAAGTTAAAAATGCGCTGGAAACTAACTCAACTTCAATATATTTTTTTTAAATTTGAAGTATTCTTTCCTATGCATGCTGTAAACCTTCAGGTATCCGTTGTTTTCTTGTAAAAAAGCTTCGGTTCCCTGCAGTCCTTCGGTCTCCGAAGACCATGATTGGTCCTTCGAGCTGTAGCCTTTGTAAAATGGTAATAAACTTAGTAATCTAGAGTGATCCTTTAATTTGAAACTTCTAAGAACGAGTGTTGTCCACTCCCAGACTAAGCATGAAGTAAAATTTCGAGTTTAGAAAAGCCCCACGTAGAAAATTTGTCGAGGGTCGCGCAGCGACCCGAGACAAATTTTCACGGGGCTTTTCTAAACTCGAAATTTTACTTCATGCGCCACGCGTATAAAACAGTGATTTAATGAGAAATTTAAAAACACAAGACACATTTTTCATGTTAATCCTCACAATTCGAATTATTTTTGACATTCAAATCCTAATGTAAGTATTCGAATCCTTTTATAAATATTCGAATCCTTTTATAAATATTCGAATCCTTTTATAAAAATTCGAATCCTTTTATAAGGATTCGAATCACCCACATTTGGATTCGAATACGAATCTTCTTAAAAAAATGTAACGAATCCGGATCACGAATCCAATTGAACTAAAGTATTCGAATGCCTCTTTTGAATCCTCTAAAAGGATTCGAATCCAGGATTCAAATCCTGAATGATTCGAATTCTGCCCAGCTCTGGTAGCCAACAATAAAAAAGGTAAAATCATGCCACTATAGAGTTTTTTTTTTTTTTTTTTTATTGAACTTACGATACTAATATTAGTAAATTAATAATATCTGAATTACGAGATTTTTTTGTTTGTAAAATCGGGACTTGCGAGGTAATTGATCAATATTATATTTGTGAGAGTTACTTATTTAGTGCTTTGAATTTGAAAAATGCTGTTAATTCATCGAATCGAAATTATATAATTAAAACAGCTTTGATGTAAATTAATTATCAAATCAACTTAAACAAAAAAAACCTAAAGAACTAGCGCTAATAACATTTTTTTTATTACAATTTTAGCTTTAAACGTAATTTACAGGAAAATTAATTTATAAATTTTCCCGGAATTTTCTTTTGAAATGCAAAAACTCCTTTCGGTCGGTATTCCCCGTTCCTCGAAGAGAACTAAACAAGTTTTCGCTCTATTATTACACCAGGCGAATATTCCCCTGTTTTTTAATTAAATCCGGCGTTAATTATGTCCCGGGATGAAATCTATAATTGGATTGATTCGAGGGGCCGTTAGACTCCGCTCGTGGTCGTCCCAAAAAAGAGGAATCGTCCTTTAATTATATTCGCGTTCGCCTCCTAATTTCTAATGGGGAAGGAATTGGAAGAGGGAGAGTTGAACGACTGATTAGTTAATTTCCTCGATCGCTTGCTTCCGCTCGAGGAATTTATCCCTTTGCGGGTCGGTTAACTTAGCGCTCTAAGTTGATTTTTTTGATTGATTTTATTTCTGAACGCAATCGATGGAGCATTTGAGTCGCCCAGATGCAAATCCAGCCATACTTGTGGCAACATGGCAAAAACTAATTTAACAGCGTCTTTTAAATACAAACTCAATGCTAAATATGTTCGTAATTTTATATATTATTTAAAGTGTGCAAACAATAAGAAGCGTAAGCTTATTTTCTTAAGTTTAAATATTTTTGAATTGGAATTAGTCATGTTCATGTATTCAAATCTATTTAAAAAGCAGAAGAAGCAGAAGAAGAAGAAGAAAGCGTAAGCATATTTTCTCAAATTCAAATATTTTTGAATTGGAATTATTCATATTCTATTCCAATAATTGTAGCGCCATCAATTCCGACTTTGGTGCAATTAGCAGGAATGCTTTGAAGAACATCTTCCGACAGGGTAAATAGTCTACATATTTTAATCTGTTGTTTGTACCTAAATGTGTTGTTTGTTTTTTACTCTTTTATGTACCTTTCTTTATTATGTATTTGTATTTATATTTCATTTATTTTTATTTAGAGTTTTATAATTTTATTGTACTTAAATGGACATCCGTTAATAAATAAATAAATATTCCAATCTATTTAAAAAGCAGAATATTATTAAAAATACGAATCGAGAACTTTTTTTCCATCTCCACAAAAATAAGTTTGAATATCATTGTTTTCTCTTAATTAATGTTTCCCCCTTTTTTGTTTTCTTTTAATTAATCCATCGTGGGGGCGCCAGGCGCACGGCGATACAAATAATTTAGCCATTTTCGCCGATACGCACACCGAGTGATTCACGCTGCAGCGCCCTAACAAGCAGCAGTAATTAAATTTCGGTTTCATTAACCTTCGCAGCGGGGCCTGGTTTTGGGTGATTGACGATGGCCATCGCTGATAGAGAAATAATGGACGTGGGGTCTTAACGCTGGGGGTTTTTGGAAAATTTGATGATTCATTCAATCGGCCGGTGAGGTTTAGCAGTGCACTTTACTAATCGAATTATTGTGATTGAAAACATTTAGGAGATAAATAATTATTTATGGTGAGGATGTACTGTCAATTATACATTTCGGAAAAGTATTGGATGTGTGTAATTTGTGAGCAGGGGAAGGATATGTGGAGTCATTTGGCGGAGGAATGCGAGGGGGTGAAAGAGGAATGGGTGGGAGTACGAGGGAATAGAAGAGTGACGGATTCGGGGGACGTAAGATGGACCTCCTGGAGTCTTTGAAAATATACAAAGCCCGCGCTAATCCGGAAATCCCCGTCATTAATAACCAGCTTGACCCCCATTTTTAACGCAATTATAAGACCTTAATTTTAAGTATATATGGCTGTTTAATTGTTAATTTAAATCACTTTGAGTTTGAAAACGACAAGTTAAAGTTATCGAAACTATAGTCACTTAAAAAAGTCTTAGTTATACAAACAAAGTTAAAATCGTGTTTCATTTGTGAATTATGATGTATAACGAAGTAGAAGCCTCCACCGGTAACAGTTTTTTAACAATTTTCATGTATTTCCTTAATATTTCCAATTACTTTAATTTGATTATTTGTTTAAAATTACGATACTTCATAAGTTCAGATAAATATTCTCTCTCTTGTTAAAAACAATTCGCGCTACTTCTTTTTCTTGCAAACATCTATTTTTTTACAATAATTTTAACTATTCAAACCATTTGAAAACTTTAAAAGGAAGAAATTCCATATTGTAGCACCATAAACACCATAAACACAATTTGTATGATGGGAACAAGTAATTAACACCAATTTAAAGCCTAATTTATTCTAAACACTATGCCTTAAAACAATGTTGAGTTGTTTTAAAAATTCAACTTAACATTCACGTTTTATTCGAAAAAGATAAATTATCGATTATTTCACTTGTTGCATTCAAAGCGCTGCATTTCGTAAACTGCGCGACTTATTCAATTGATTCGAAAAGCAAAAGATTCGGGGTTAAAAGAACTTTGAATTGACGCAGAAACTTCTTTGAAGACTTTAAAATTGTGCCTTGCGCGAGCGCTCAAAGTCACATTTTGTGAGTTTATTAATTTTTGGTATTTTTTAAAAGTGGAAAAACTCGGCCAAAACGATTTTTTTGTGGAAATAAATACCTCACAGTGTTTCTTATGGTATTAAAAGTGTCACTGAATTTTTTTGATTTTTTTTTAATACAAAATTTTAAGTGAAAATCTTGAATTTTTCCATACCTACCCCTTACGAAATTTACAATTTTTCAATACAAAAAAATATTAAAAAAAAAAAATCTAAAAAAATGTACAGATTTCTCCTTGATCATAGAAATAACTTGCGATAATTTTTTGTTTTAAAGAAAAATCATTTAATAAAATTTCAGCTGTTTAAAACTCTTTGAAAGTTTTAAAAAATGAAAATCGAATTTGTAGCATTCACCATGAACACAATTTTTATTATAGCAAAGAGTCATTATGACAAATCAAAGCCTATTTTATAAACAATATAATACCTTAAAAGAATGTTGTGTTGTTTTCAACATTCAGCTTCACATTTACGTTTTATTCGAAACAGAAAATTTATCGATTTTTTCACCTTTTGCATTCAACGCGCTGCATTTCGTAAACTGCGCAACTTATTTAATTTATTCGAAAAGCACAAGATCCAGGATTAAAATAGCTTTAAATTGATGTGTAAACGTTTTTTGAGACTTAAAAATTGTGCTCTGGGCAAGCGCTCAAAGTCACATTATGGTAAGTTTATGAATTTTGGGGATTTTTTAGAAGTGAAAAAACTCGGCTAAAAAAATTATTGTTTGTGGAAATAAATACCTCACAGTGTTTCTAATGTTAATAGAAATCTCTCTGATTTTTTTAGAATTTTTTTAAAAATACAAAATTTTTACTGAAAATCTTGAATTTTTCCATACCTACCCCTTACAATATTTGCGAAATTTTGATATTAAAAAATATTTTTTAAAAAATCTAAGAAAATTTACAGATATTCTCTTTCATCATAAAAATAACTTGCGATACTTTTTTTCTTATAAATATAAATAATTTATTAAAATTTCAGCTGTTTAAAATTGTTTGAAAGCTTTAAAACACGAAAATCCAACTTGTAGCATCCACCAGGAACACAATTTTTATGATACCAAAAAGTAATTAACACCAGTTTAAAGCTAATTTTATTTTTAACACATTACCCTAAAACAATGTTGTGTTGTTTTCAAAATTCAACTTCACATTTGCGTTTTATTTGAAACAGAAAATTTATCGATTTTTTCACCTCTTGCATTCAACACGCTGCATTTCGTAAACTGCGCTACTTATTCAATTTATTCGAAAAGCACGAGATTCAGGAATAAAAGAGCTTTAAATTGACGCGTAAACGTTTTTTGAGACTTTGAAATTGTGCTCTGGGCGAGCGCTCAAAGTCACATTTTGGTAGGTTTATGAATTTTAGGGATTTTTTAGAAGTGGAAAAACTCTACCGAAACATTTTTTTTTGTAAAAATTAGTACCGCACAGTGTTTCTAATGTTAATAGAAGTCTCTCTGATTCTTTTAGAATTTTTTTTAAAATACAAAATTTTGAATGAAAATCTTGAATTTTTGTATACCTACCCCTTACGAAATTTGCAAATTGTTGATAAAAAAAAATATTTTTTAAAAAATCTAAGAAAATTTACAGATATTCTCTTTCATCGTAAAAATAACTTGCAATACTTTTTTTCTTATAAATAAAAATAATTTATTAAAATTTTAGCTGTTTAAAATTGTTTTAAAGCTTTAAAACATGAAAATCCAACTTGTAGCATCACCATGAACACAATTTTTATGATACCGAAAAGTAATTAACACTAGTTTGAAGCTAATTTTATTCTTAACACTATACCCTAAAACAATGTTGTGTTGTTTTCAAAATTCAGCTACACATTTGCGTTTTATTCGAAACAGAAAATATATCGATTTTTTCACCTTTTGCATTCAACGTGCTGCATTTCGTAAACTGCGCAACTTATCTTATTTATTGGAAAAGCAAAAGATCCAGGATTAAAAGAGCTTTAAATTGACGGGTAAACGTTTTGTGAGACTTAAAAATTGTACTCTGGGCGAGCGCTCAAAGTCACATTTTGGTAGGTTTATGAATTTTAGGGGGTTTTTAGAAGTGGAAAAACTCGACCGAAACAATTTTTTTTGTGGAAATGAATACCTCACAGTGTTTCTAATGTTAATAGAAGTCTCTCTGATTCTTTTAGAATTTTTTTTAAAAATAAAAAATTTTGAATGAAAATCTTGAATTTTTCCATACCTACCCGTTACAAAATTTGCGAATTTTTGATAAAAAAAAAAATATTTTTTAAAAAATCTAAGAAAATTTACAGATATTCTCTTTTATCGTAAAAATAACTTGCAATACTTTTTTTCTTATAAATAAAAATAATTTATTAAAATTTGAGCTGTTTAAAATTGTTTTAAAGCTTTAAAACATGAAAATCCAACTTGTAGCATCCACCATGAACACAATTTTTATGATACCGAAAAGTAATTAACACTAATTTGAAGCTAATTTTATTCTTTACACTATACCCTAAAACAATGTTGTGTTGTTTTCAAAATTCAGCTTCACATTTGCGTTTTATTCGAAACAGAAAATATATCAATTTTTTCACCTTTTGCATTCAACGTGCTGCATTTGGTAAACTGCGCAACTTATTTAATTTATTCGAAAAGCAAAAGATCCAGGATTAAAATAGCTTTAAATTGACGGGTAAACGTTTTGTGAGACCTGAAAATTGTGCTCTGGGCGAGCGCTCAAAGTCACATTTTGGTAGGTTTATGAATTTTAGGGGTTTTTTACAAGTGGAAAAACTCGACCGAATGTTAATAGAAGTCTCTCTGATTTTTTTAATTTTTTTTTGAAAATACAAAATTTTGAGTGAAAATCTTGAAATTTTCCATACCCACCCACCCCTTACGAAATTTACGAATTTTCGATACAAAAAATTTTTTTTTTAAAAATCTGAGATAATTTACAGATATTTTCCTTGATCATAGAATTAACTTGCGATACTTTTTTCTTTTAAATAAAACTTATTTAATAAAATTTCAGCTGTTTAAAATTGTTTGAAAGCTTTAAAACATGAAAATCCAACTTGTAGCATCCACCATGAACACAATTTTTGTAATAGCAAAAAGTAATTAACACAAATTGGAGCTTATTTTATTCTCAACGCAATACCTTAAAACAATATTGTGTTGTTTTTAAAATTCAGCTTCACATTTGCGTTTTATTCGAAACAGAAAATTTCTCGATTTTATACCTCTTGCATTCAACGCGCTGCATTTCGTGAACTGCGCAACTTATTTAGTTTATTCGGAAAGCACAAGCTTTGGGATTAAAAGAGCTTTCAATTGATACCTAAAGGATTTTTGAGACTTTGAAATTGTGCACTGCGCGAGCGCTCAAAGTCACATTTTGGTAAGTTTATGAATTTTGGGGATTGTTTAGAAATGAAAAAACTCGGCCGAAACAATTTTTTTCTGTACAAATAAATACCTCACAGTGTTTCGAATGTTAATAAAAGTGTCTCTGATTAGTTTAGAATTTTTTTAAAAATACAAAATTTTGAAAAAAAATCTTGAATTTTTCTATACCTACCTACCCCTTACAAAATTTGCGAATTTTTGATTAAAAAAAAAATATTTTTTAAAAAATCTAAGAAATTTTACAGAGATTCTCTTTCATCCTAACAATAACTGGCGATACTTTTTTCTTAGAAATAAAATTAATTTATTAAAATTTCAGCTGTTTAAAATTGTTTGAAAGCTTTTAAGCTAGAAAATCCAACTTGTAGCATCCACCACGAACACAATTTTAATAATAGCAAGAAGTAATTAACACAAATTAAAGCTTTTTTTATTCTCAACACAATACTTTAAAACAATAATGTGTTGTTTTAAGAATTCAGCTTTACATTTGCGTTTTATTCGAATCAGATAATTTATAGATTTTTTCACTTCTTGCATTCTACTGCATTTCGTAAACTACGCAACTTATTTAATTTTGTCGGAAAGCACGCGATTTAGGATTAAAATGTAAATGTATTATTGTAATATTAAATTGGAGATTCCTTTAATAAATTAAATTGAATTAGAAGTTAAAACAAAGTTTGAATAAAGAAATTTTATTTACAATAAGTATAATAGTATAAATAATTTAATTCAATCCACTTTTAAAAGAATCTCTTATAAACTGTGATTTAAACGTATAACTTAAATAAGTTTAACTGTATGTTTTTGATTTCTTGAATTAATTTCTCATGTGGCACTTGGTGAAATATATTACACTATGTGAAGTTAATTAAAGGAAAGGCACTTGGTATTGTTTCACAATTAAATCTTTATTCCGACTACTTTCGGTTTGTTAGACCATTTTCAAAGGAATTCCTTTGAAAATGGTCTAAAAAACCGAAACTAGTCGGAATAAAGATTTAATTGTGAAACAATACCAAGTGCCTTTCCTTTAATTAACTTTACATAGTATGTTTATGAGTTTACGTGAAGTGATTATTACACTAATAAAGGCTGTTTTCCGTACTTCACTTTTAAAAAAAAGTGAAGTAAGGAATAACAGTCTTTTTTAGTGTTAAATAAGCTTGATATTGTCCATATACACATTGAAAAGACCGTATAAATTATAAAAGTTTCAGTCATGTTTGCGTCTAGGACTCCTGCACGAATTTGATTTCCCTCTAGTGCAACATATATATTAACTTAGCGTCAACTGCATAAATGCACAAAATTCACTTCCCATCCAAAGAGGGAAATCTAAACTGCGTTAGAATATTAAATTTACATACAGCGATTGTTTCTTTTAAATATACATATGCATACGCTATACGTTTTTAATCATTCGGTGTTATTTAATAAATTTAATTTGTTAACTGTTGAGGTTTCTACTTCGTTATACATCATTATTAACATAAATAAGACACTTAAACTTTGTTTGTATAACTGAGGTTCTTTTATTGTGACTATAGTTTCAAGAACTTTAACTTGTCATTATCAGACTACAAGTGAACTTGTAGTCTGATAATGACAAGTTAAAGTTGTTGAAACTATAGTCACAAGCCAGACAGGCAGCCTACAGACTGCACATAAATGGACACACTTTAAATGTAGGGTCATCCAGACCGGAAACATTTAAACTGCTACAAGAAGAAGAAATCCTAAAAATGAGGTCCGATTTCACTAAAATCGTACACCCATCCCGCAGATTCAAAATAATCATACCACAGCGGAGTGAATGGACAAATGGAACATACCCGGGAACGAGTAAAGGAACCATCTGGTACACAGACGGGTCCAAAAACACTAAAGGAACCGGGGCTGGTATCTATGGAGGCTGTAACCGGAGCAAACAATTCACGGTTGCTCTGGGGAAACATGCCTCCATCTTCCAGGCTGAAGTGGCCGCCATTGACTGGTGTGCCCACCACATAATGGAGTCGGGACTCAACAAAGGACCAATTACCATTATGTCGGACAGCCAGGCAGCCCTAAAAGCGCTAGCCTCGCCGATAGTTCAGTCCAGACTGGTTATAGACTGCATAAACAGGCTGGACGCACTGGCGACAACAACAAAAACACAGCTGGTATGGATACCCAAGGACCAAGGAATTATTGGACACTTGGGGGCCGACCTGCTGGCCAAACAAGGGGCAACAGGTGAATTTATAGGACCTGAACCCGCTTTCGGAATACCACATGAAACCGGAAAGGAAATAATCCGACGCAAGTTAGCAGAGGAGCATACAAAGGCATGGCACAACCAAATGGGAATGAGGCACACGAGACTATTCCTAGATGGCCCGGTACCTGATAGCGCATTAACGCTGTCAGGACTGAGCAGAATGAAACTAAGGAAAATCACAGGACTAATTACTGGGCACTGTGACCTGAATAAGCACAAACATAGGATGGGTCTTGAGAAAAGCCCCCTATGCCGTGGGTGCTTGGAAGAAGAGGAAACTCCCCAACACCTACTGTGCACATGCGAAGCCCATAAACGGCAACGCACGGAGCAACTCGGGAAGCCCGTGCTTCCTGAAGAACAGCTCAAGAACATCCCCTGGCCCAAACTCCTGGACTTCTTAGAAGACACAGGAATATACAGGGAGTAAAATAACCAGAGGAGCACAAAAGGACCACGGAGACCGCAGTGCAGGGACGCAAAGCGATACCACCTCATGAGAAAAAAAAAAAAAAAAAAAAAAATAGTCACAATAAAAAAACCTCAGTTATACAAACAAAGTTTAAGTGTCTTATTTAAGTTTAATTTGTAATTTAGGACAGATTTGCATACCACACTGACTGAAAAGTTCAGAATAATTGAGCAATCCTGAACTTATCTACGATTAAAATATATTCACGCTTTATCTCGCGCCCCATTCTACTCCAATCTAAATTTTTAGGTTTTTCTAAACTCGTAATTTTACCTTATGCTTAATTAGAAAGTGGAAACACTCGTAAGTAGCTTTTACAAAAACAATGAATTGCTGTAACTATCGGGATATGTATACACAAACAAAATTCCCTGTGTTGTACAATAAATCAATAATTAAATAGTTAACTAACTAAATGATTTTTTCGTCGGTGAACATTTTATTTAATTAGCTCTGAATTGGCATAGTGAATTGTACATTTCGCGTACATAACGCACGCGACCAATAAATAATTACGGGCTAATTTAGTGCCGTTTGAAAACATTTTACGTAGGACATAAAATGCACGGAACATTACATTTTATGCCTCGTTAAAAGGTACACACAAACACACTGTGCGTATCGCACACTCGAAATGTGTATCGGCTTTTACAACGCCGAATGTCTGACAGATTTAAAATTTTATCGCCCCCATTTTACATTTTCAGATTCAGCGGGAGTTATTTGACTGCCTCAAATCATACTTTTATGTAATAGAATAAAGATACTATAGAAATAAATAGCACTTTATTTGTTTTTTAAAGAAGTTTAATTTGAAACTTATAATGAGTGTTTTTCACTCCCAGGCTAAGCATGAAGTAAAATTTCGAGTTTAGAAAAGCCTGAAAATTTGGTTTGGTCGCGTAGCGCGAAGCGCGGAGCGGCCAAACCAAATTTTCAGGCTTTTCTAAACTCGAAATTTTACTTCATGCGCCACCGGCACAAAACACTGATTCAATGTAAAGTTCAGCGGTGTGTTTTAAACTTCGTAATATGTCAGTGTTTTGTACCGGTGGCGCATGAAGTAAAATTTCGAGTTTAGAAATGCCTGAAAATTTGGTTTGGCCGCTCCGCGCTTCGCGCTACGCGTCCAAACCAAATTTTCAGGCTCTTCTAAACTCGAAATTTTACTTCATGCTTAGTCTAGGAGTGGATTTCACTTATAATAATAATGATAATAATAATCTTTATTACCCAACAGGCAAAAACCCAATTACAGAGTAACAACTATAAACTAAAATAATCATTTGAATAAAAATGTTTAAAATATATATATATATATATATATATATATACATATATATATATATATATACATATACATATATATATATATATATATATATATATATATATATATATATATAAGGAAATGTATATATAACTTATTTTAAGTTTTAATTAAACTCATCTTAAAAAAACAACAATTATCTAAAGATTTACGGCGCTCGAATTGGGACATGTATAGTTTAAAGAAAAACTCCTTGTATGTACAAGTTGAGGCATTAATTGCAATTGATTAGTTACAATTTGTAATGGTCATATAGGCAACCCAATTTACACATAACCTAAAAATTAAAGGTGTCAAATCGTATTTTATGAAAATGTTCGGTGTTACATAAAACTCTCTGTATAACATGAATGAGTGAACATGACGTGTGAAAATAACTAAAGAATGCGTCTTGGGTAATAATTCCAGTTGTTACGGTACTCTTGATTAAAAATCCCGAAAGGAAACGTCACGTCAATTTCGGGTAGCGTTTGAAATTGTTGAGAGAGCAGACAAGAAGACGAAGGAAAAAAAACTAGCTCGTGAGCGATAATTAATGAAATTCCTCTGGGGAGCCACTAATATTGCGGATACCGAAATCGGCCCCGCCGTATATTACGAACTGTCGCAATTATGATGCAATATGTTGGCTCCTCTATTATGTTATGTAAATTCGGTCCAATTTATTTGATTTTCTAATTGAGTTGTATGTGTAATTGACAAACCATCAGCCCATACATATATGCATCGGATTATTACCATATTACACGCCTTTCAGCCACGGGAATTTACACGAGCACAATTTTCAATACAATCGCAACAATATTCATTTATTTACGTTATCATTTATATTTATATTTTATTGTTATACTTGGTACACTATTCATTTATTTGCGTAATAATTGCATTTTTCGCTACATCGCGATAAATATTGATCACCATCACATCTAAGCGTTATATATTTTTAACTTTACTGTAAATCAGTGATTTATACGCGTGGCGCATGAAGTAAAATTTCGAGTTTAGAAAAGCCCCGTGAAAATTTGTCTCGGGTCGCTGCGCGACCCTCGACAAATTTTCTACGCGGGGCTTTTCTAAACTCGAAATTTTACTTCATGCTTAGTCTGGGAGTGGAAGACTCTCGTTAGTTTAAAATACACCACAACTGTTAAAATGCGTATCCGCCCATTTTCCCGAATACATTTTCCCGAATATATTTTTCCCGAATTACTTTTTTCCTGAATAATACATTTCCCGAAAACACTTTCCCGAATACTACTTTCCTGAATCAACTTTCCCAAATGATGTTTTTCCGGAACTAAACTATCAAAACCCAAATAGGGTTTTTCTAGTTTAGGTGAATACTTCCAGAAACTGAAGTCAGAATTTAGCTTATATTTACTTTTTAGTTGAGGCTGTTAGTTGTTAAAACTCCATAATATCACTTTAATAAAACACTTAATTTGTTTAGGTTTCACAATTGTATTTATTGTATTTATTTCTTTCGAAAACGGAAAATCTCCAATTTTATACAATGATTACAAAATATAACTTATATCTAATACCTAAAGTCTATTTACTTACAAATAGGTACATTATGCACATTAATATCTAATACCTAAAGTCAATTTACATAAAAATAGGTACATTATGCACATTAATGAGGAACAAAAAATATTAAGGTGATGGAGTTTTGCAAAAATACTTTCTAAATTGGTACGCAGCAAATTACGTTTAAAAGTATTTATAGAATCAGCAAATAAATTAAAATTTTCAAAACGCTGTAACAAATTTGCAAAACGCATTATCCTCGAAAGTGGACTGCTATAAGTGTAAACCGTACGATGATATTCTGTTCTAAATAGTTTATATTTTATTCAGGAACAATACCTTTCGGGAAATTGGATTCGGGAAATGGGATTCGGGATTTCTATTTTCAGGAAATATGGCGTTCGGGAAAATATATTCGGGAAAGCGTACGGTAACCGTTAAAATGTATATTGTAACTGTCACAAAAAAAAAACAATAATATGGCGATCTCATTATAGTTAAATTCAAACTCGTGTGAAGTTGGCACGATTGGTTAAAGGTCGGCTTGCTCCGACTTTTGTTAACTGTCGTTATAGCTCAAGTGTCGGCTACCGCTGACTTATGTCAACTGTTATTACAGTCTAAATGTCGGCTGGCGAACACTTATGTCAACTGTCAGTATAGTCCAAGTGTCGGCTCACGGCGACTTATGTCAGATCTGTCCCGTACCTTTGATACTATTGACCACAATATTTTACTTAACAAGCTAAGTCAATTTAGTCTAACAGAACACACTCTAATAATTATGTCATCTTACCTTAAAAACCGAAATAACTATGTACATTTTACTGGATTTAAGTCATTTGAGTTCCACTCGACGTCAGGTATACCCCAAGGTTCCAACTTAGGCCCTCTACTGTTTATTGCTTTTATTAACGTCTTAATTACGTCTTTATCATCTCCAACATTAGCATACGCTGACGTTATTAACATTTACGCTTCGATAAGGTCTTCAGAGAATTGTCTGCTACTACAACATGATCTAAATAAAATCTCACATGGTGCTGTACAAATAAGCTCCGTCTACATTATTCATTTATTTACGTAATAATTTATAATTATATTTTATTCTTATACTTGATATATTGAACTTAATAATGATACGCACACTATCTAAATTTAAGTCTTAAAAATTTTTATGTGTTAGATATATATATATATATATATATATATATATATATATATATATATAAATTAATAAAAGTGGTAAAACATATGGTATAAGTTTTATTTAATTTTTCTATTTTATTGAAACTAATTTATTTCATATTAAAATCATTAAATAAATAGATAATTATTAAAAACATATTGTTTGGCATTGGCCTAATCAAAATGGAAACTTTTGCCCAATTCAATCGTCTTTGTACCTCTAATAGCTTATGAAATATATAATGGTAAGCACAATAAAATAAACGAACGGTACATACAGAGAGTTTTATGTAACACCGAACATTTTCATACCGAGAATTTTTCTTTTAAGTATACATATGCAATCGGTTGATATTTAGAGGTGCATCAAGTCTAAAACGTGTTTTTAAAATTTTTTCCTCGATTTTCGAGAGGTTTTAGCTTACTGTTCCAAAATAACGGGATGTTTGACGCCTCAGACACATTATTACATTCCAATACAAAGTATTCAAAGCGTTTCAGTCGCCAGATCTACTTTCGGAAAGATATATTGGCCAAAAAACCCATTTTTTAAGGCCTAAAAACCGTGACTTCAACTTTCAAGTTCAATAACTTCATATTTTTAGGCCCGCGATGCGTCAATTGTTGTTTGAACATAGTCTAGTATCACATAGCATTATTTGAATTCAAAATTCCAGAGAAAATCGGCCATCAGTTGAAATAATCTTCACTCGAGGGAAAACACGCACTACTTGAAAATGGACCAAAATGACAAAAATTCAGATTGCAATAACTCAGCTGTGTTTAGTCGAAATTGTATGAATCTTTGAGTTCTAAATAGGTTGGGATCTTCCGTTTAATGGAATGCATATAGCGAAATCCATTCCACCACCTCCCACTCCGATAAGAAAAAACTTTTTCATGATTTTAACTTGCAAAAAACAGCTAGTAGGTAGTGCCAACAAAATCGTGGTTTCAATCAAACAACAGAGTAATAAGTTTCAGTCATTTTCCTTTCAGTTCCCTAAAATGTCCAGTTTCTAAGATGATTTGGTGCAAAGTTATGAATTTTTTCAAAAAAAGCTGCATCTTGCTCTATTTTGGCCACAATTTTACTAATTTTGCACCATAATTGTTGATTTTTAATAACAATAATCGACAAATAATCAAATCAATAAAATGTATTGAACACAGAATTTATTCGAGTATTTACAAGTATATTACAGGAACGCTTTTTTTTGTAACGCTTGGCATTCGCCGCCTGTGCTCCGCGACAACTTTCAAAAGGTACTGCCTTTGTTCTTCGCTCGTTGTCAATTCGGAATTATATTTTGTTAATAAAGCTATACCCCTTTCCGCGGTATCGTTCGTAACGCGTAAAAATGATTTATGTTTTGCCTCTATGTAAGACTCGTTGGATTCCCACGCAGATGGATCTTCAGTTAAGAACTCGCAGTTCACATCAAATCTTTCCAACAACTTACGTGTATGTTGAGAGAATAGTTCAACGATGGAACGCGTTCTCCACATCTCTAATTCGGTGTCAGAATTTGGATTTAATAATAACCTTTTAACCGGCTCGTCGGACTCGTTACAACTGTCTAATGACAAAACCATTTTACATTTTATGTCCGCGGGAATATTGTTGTCAACTAAAGATAAACCTATCGCTTCGTCTGCAAGGTACCAGAGGTGGTTCGCAAGTTTCCGTATAGCGGCTAAAGCAACAATTTCGTTTTCTTCTTTGTACTTAATCAGGCTCTGAAGGAGTCGCAGATCATTCCACGGGCTGGAAAAGCGTGCGGCGCGGTAAACCAATATTTTACATAAAAACGCACTATAACAATACAAACTTAGCGCAAACCCCTTAATTCGCTTTTAGTTAGCTGAAACTGGTTTCTGAACATAAAAATCTTGAGGGCGTACAGCGCTTTCGACATCCACCTTGCGTGATGGATTGCCCCTGGAACTCGAAACTTGGAATCGCCGACTTGCGTTTCCCCCAGAAACAGAATGGTCAGGTCTAGAAACTCCTTGTAATCACAGTGATATGCATGATATTTAAAGGGAAGATCCCAACCTATTTAGAACTCAAAGATTCATACAATTTCGACTAAACACAGCTGAGTTATGGCTATCTGAATTTTTGCCATTTTGGTCCATTTTCAAGTAGTGCGTGTTTTCCCTCGAGTGAAGATTATTTCAACTGATGGCCGATTTTCTCTGGAATTTTGAATTCAAGTAATGCTATGTGATACTAGACTATGTTCAAACAACAAAAAATATGAAGTTATTGAACTTGAAAGTTGAAGTCACGGTTTTTAGGCCTTAAAAAAATGGGTTTTTTGGCCAATATATCTTTCCGAAAGTAGATCTGGCGACTGAAACGCATTGAATACTTTGTATTGGAATGTAATAATGTGTCTCAGTCGTCAAACATCCCGTTATTTTGGAACAGTAAGCTAAAACCTCTCGAAAATCGAGGAAAAATTTTTAAAGACACGTTTTAGACTTGATGCACCTCTAAATATCAACCGATTGGCTTCAGATTTTGGGAACCCGCCGGATTTTGAACGGGGAATCATATACTAGAGGAAGAGCGTAATAAAAAAATTTCGATTTTTTTGGCACAGTCTAATATGCATATGTTGTGCATTTGCCGACGATTGGTTTATATAATAAAAATAATTTGAAGCTTTAAACGAGTGTTTTCCACTCCCAGGCTAAGCATGAAGTAAAATTTTGAGTTTAGAAAAGCCTGAAAATTTGGTTTGGTCGCGTAGCGCGAAGCGCGGAGCGGCCAAACCAAATTTTCAGGCTTTTCTAAACTCAAAATTTTACTTCATGCGCCACCGGTACAAAACACTGATGCAATGTAAAGTTTAGCGGTGTGTTTTAAACTTCGTAATATGTCAGTGTTTTGTACCGGTGGCGCATGAAGTAAAATTTCGAGTTTAGAAAAGCCTGAAAATTTGGTTTGGCCGCTCCGCGCTTCGCGCTACGCGACCAAACCAAATTTTCAGGCTTTTCTAAACTCGAAATTTTACTTCATGCTTAGTCTGGGAGTGGAACACACTCATTTCAAGTTTTGGATTGAACTTTTAAAAACAAAACAACGATTATCTAAAGATTTACGGCATATACGCTGTAATTGGGACATGTATACTTGAAAGAAAAACTCCCTGTATGTACAAATTGAGGCATTAATTGCGATTAATTGGCTACAATTTGTAATGGTCATATAGGCAACCTAATTTACACTTAACTTAAAAATAATAGGTGTCAAATTGTATTGAATTATAATGTTCGGTGTTACATAAAACTCTCTGTATGTAACACCTGCATGTATGTATATATATATATATATATATATATATATATATATATATAGTAAACACATAGTAATAGTTTTATTTAATTTTTATATTTTATTGATATGTTTCTTAATTTTATATTAAAATCATTAAATACATGGAGAATTAATAAAAACAAATTGTTTGGCATTGGCCTAATCAAAATGGAAAATTTTGCTTAATTCAATCGTCTTTGTATCTCTAATAGTTTATGAAATACCAGTGGTAAGCACAATAAAACAAACGAACGGTAATAAATAAATTGGAAATCAGAATTCTAGGGGGAGAGGCGAATATGTGCGAGCACCCATGAATGCACTAAAAGTTTACATTTCACTTAATCAGCAATTAAACAATGATTTAATTTCTATACACTAGCCGAGAACTTCCAACTTACTGATGGCAGTTGAAGGGTCTGTGTAATGTCGGGGGGTGTTATTTTACGGCGTGTAAGTTATGAAGCAGAATCGAATCAATTGCAAATTAGTGAATATTTTACGACGGCGTTGGCCTCTATTAGAGGAGCTGGTTCGGACGTGTAATTGGCCGAAGTTTACGAGCGTTTGATGAAGTTTTCCTGTTCACCGGGTCATTACGTTCGGCGGTTAATCGGCGCGTGAAATTCGGTCTTTATTACCTGAATTCATGACAACATATAAATTAGGCACAACTGCAAATTAGCCAATAATCATTCCATTTCCTCACGTATTATTGACACGTTTTACGACAATGTGTTTACTACTCGGTTTTCATAATTGATTTCACCGCTTACTGTACTTTAGTTTAAAACATAATTTTCTCTTTAATAATAATTGTAAATCATAGGTTTTCAACCTTATTTTACCCACCGCCCACTTTGAGCATTTTTTTTTTCTAGAGCCCCCCCCCCCCCCAATTATTTTACTTACCATCTGTTGCGAATCTGAAACAGCTATTTCCACGATTATATTTTAACGTGTAATATTATACGCCCCCTAATTTTCTTTGAATTTTCTATTACGCCCCGGAAAGTAATGTAACCGATGAACCTATGATGTAAATGATAATATTGTTCAGGGACGTCCCGAACTACTAGGTCTGATAATATGAAACTGGAATTTTTTGATAGAAAATACACATTTATTGTATGAAAATGGTACTAAAATATTTTGTACCAATTTCATACAATAAATGTGTATTTTCTAAGTATTCGAAGTATTTCCCATCACTAGCTACATTTTTCCCATCTCTGTGCCAATTTGTGGATGCCACGACAAAAAACTTGTTGATCGTTTAAGGCAAACCAATCATTGAGCCATTTTTGTGCATTTTTGTAAGAAGTAAAGCTCTGCTCAGCAAGTGCGTGTCCCATCGATGCAAATAAGCAGTCATCGGATAGAGCCAAGTCTGGTGAGTAGGCCGCATGCGAAAGTATTTCATCACCATTAAAAATTCGATAAGGAACTAATTTTCTTTTGTACCTGGTGAGCTGTATTTCGTAGGTGGTTTTTTGGATCCCCTGCCGTCTTTCATGTGGAACCCATATTTCTAACTTCTGGATCTTTCTTATGGCTTTCAAACGTATAGAGGCGTCTTCTCCTTTCACATTTAACTCATACGCAAGTTGTTGGTGCGTTTAAGCATCATCCTCATCCAACAATGCTTGCAATGCTGCGTCTTCAAACTTTCTCGGTGGTCTTCCACGTTCTTGGTTTCTCACGTTAAAATCGCCACTTTTGAATATTTTAAATTACTCAAAGCACTGTGATTTACCAAGAGCATACTCATCGTATGCTTCGACAAGCATTCGATGCGATTCTGCAGCAGTTTTCTTCGAATGGTAACAGAAAATCAATGCTATAGGCGAACCATACATTTTAGGCTCAAAAACAGTCACCTTCAACGCTATGAAAACATATGTATTTGTATTAAATTTGTATTCTTGTGAGTTAAAAGTCTTTGACAAATGTAAACAAAAGAATAAGGGACCTATAATGCGACTTAACAGTCTTTAGAGCTATTTATAAGCAAATTCCGGTTTCATATTTACAGACCTGGTAAATGTATTCCACTTTTTGTTACCTGTTACTAATCCCTGAGCATTTTGATGAAGTACGACCGTTACATCCACCTGAGAATGATAGTAATAATTGCATTTATTGTAAACAACTTGTAGAATTACTAAAAGACATCCACCTAGATGTTTCAACGTGATTGTTTGCTATTATCAATTTTTTAATCTATTATATTATTTTGATTTGTCCTGTATTGGGTTTTTCCGTTTGGGCAATAAAGGCTATTATTATTATTATTATAAATTCTGTATGTAAACTACAATAAGTCATTTTTCTTTCAAAATACATTATTTTATGGTATTAGAATCAGGCTATTATTTCTCTCGAGAAACTGCTTTGTGACTGTTCGGTGTAGCCAATACCTTTAGAGGTACAAATCAGTTCAGAGATGACAAAAATGTATTGTCTAAATGAAGTATAAAATGAAAATCACTAACAGAGGACAAAGTTATAGTTTCCTTGCATAATTGAGCTAATCGAAATAAAGGCGAGTGAAAGAGTCGCCTGTTCAACTCCCATTCTTATCAAATTACTCCCAGTTCAGTTGCAGAGCGAATCCATCAAGTAATTGTCCCGCGCGCGAGCGGCAAATCGTGCCGAGTCAAAATTTAATCACCATTAGCCGTAATTAAAGTCGTTTTGTTTACGGCAGGTCGTCCCGAATTGGGGAGATAACAAGATAAAACGGCGACGAGAACACGACTGAAACCCACCGCGCCGCCATTTCAATTATTACTAATGCTTATTAAAATTGGGTGGTTAAAGGGCTAGTCTCCTCTCCCTTCTTCGGGTAAATAAAAAAAAAAATCGCACTCCAGCCGACGTTCGTTCCACGGGGATTTTCTTAGGAGAAAGCGATCTTAATCGGCAGGGGGATTATCGTGCGCCGGATCCGTGAAAAGGGGTAATGGAAAACGTTCTTTATTTTTAATAGGGAGCGATGGAATTTTAAGTTGAGATTCTATCGCCATTTGCAATAAGATAACGACGAATGGAATGGATTGAGTTCGTTTTTTTCTGTTTGTAGAGCGTTGGAGAGATGGAGCTTTTTACATGAATGTGGTGCAATTATCACAAATGCTTCATCCTAATAGCAATATTGATTTGAAATTTAAAGAAATAAACTATACAGCGATTTTGTATTTTTAAGTATACAGATTCTAATAATTACATACATACAAGTATGAATATTACTTACATAAAAATCACTTGGATCGTTTCACAAAATATATTTTGTGAAACGAACCAAGTGATTTTGATTTAAATAATATTCATACTTATATAATTAATCATGTTTCACTAAGTGATTAATGAGAACATAGTGAAAGATAATTACATACACATTACATTACATTTGATAAATTTGCAGAAATTCGTTTTTTTTACCCGTTCAATTTTAAGCTTTCAACGATTAAGATGACCACTTTTACAAAAATTAAGTATTCCTGCAAATTTACCAAACGTTGTAATAATCGGAATATGTGTATATACAGGGAATTTTGTTTAAGTCTTCGATAAAAAACGCCCAACGCCATAACTCTGTTATTTATTGATTTGAATAAACTAAATAGCAAAGTTAATCGCAGTTTCAATACCACAAATTGACACTAGTTATATTTATTTTTTCAAAATTAACTTTATTGCCAAATGATAGTCAATATTAAAGTTTTGAATAGCTGCATATACTTTTCTAATTTTAGTACATTTGTTCGCGCCTAACAATTTCCCGAATAAATAATCGTATTAATTTCTGGAAAAACGAACCCTTTGGTAAAATTTGAAATAACCTTTTAGAATTAGAAATTATATTTTAGCCCGTATTTTATTGCTTGCTTTCACCCAGGGAATAGTTCATTGCCAGTACGTGCTGAATCCCGAGCAAACATACCATAAACTCTTTCTTCAAAATTTTTAGCCGGACAATGGTGTTCCGCGGGTACGTGACTAGGAGATAATCCAGAGTTTGAGTTTATCATTGCCAGTACGTGCTGAATCCCGAGCAAACGGACCATAAACTCTTTCTTCAAAATTTCTAGCCGGACAATGGTGTTCCGCGGGTACGTGACTAGGAGATAATCCAGAGTTTGAGTTTATGGATATGAGTCGTAAAGTGCGTCCCTAGGGAAAGCGAAATTTGTGTTCTTCGAATTCTATCTATTTTCTTCTATCACTTTCTTACATTTGGCGTGTTATTTCTTGTCCTTGTTACTTTTCATCCCTACTTTCACCCCTACCTTCATCCCTACTTTTTTATTTTTCATGTAAACTTTTTCCCTCAATAAGAAGAACTCATTCATTCTCTCACCATCTTCTAATCGAGTAAGTTGTTCCTTCTTTACGTGAAACTTGTATTTTTGTGTCATATTTGTCCATATATTTTTTGTGTGTTCCTTCAACTTAAACATTGCTTTATTTATTTTCTAACTTTATGTGTAATTTCACTTGTGTATTTCATTTCATTTTAATCTTTCGTGCATATTTTCTTATCTAATTTAATTTGTTTCTTTACTTAATTTTGTTCAATTTGTCTAATTTTATTTGTAAATATTTGTTACTATTTGTTTTATTATTAATGATGCACATATTTATGTGAATGAAGAAATTTGTTCCTAAGTATCGTGTTTAAGTAATTTTGTAATCAAATCGCGCAAACCGCGTAAACAACATTGGTCATTGTTTTTCTGAATCCAATTATGCTAGATATGTTGATTTTAATTTTATATTTATGCTAGAAAAAAAATATAAGAAATCTTGTTTACATGATTTTTTGTGGCAATAAATGTAGTGTGCCTTAAAGCAATTAGACTTTTAATACTGATTAAAATTTATAAATAGAATTAGTATGTATAATCAGCTTAGAAGACTCAGCACAATTTGTCAACCAACTGAACAAAATAAAGGCTAGTATTTTTTAAACTTTACAATATTTCAGTGTTTTATACGCGTGGCGCATGAAGTAAAATTTCGAGTTTAGAAAAGCCCCGTGAAAATTTGTCTCGGGTCGCTGCGCGACCCTCGACAAATTTTCTACGCGGGGCTTTTCTAAACTCGAAATTTTACTTCATGCTTAGTCTGGGAGTGGACTGTTAAGATTTTCAACATATCCAGATTTTCGATATTTCTACATTTTTGTCGAATTATTCACAGTTTGGTATTATATTAAATGCAATTTTAATATTTAATAAATACTGTTTTTCTTAGGAATAGAATATTAACCCATTATGAGCCGAGCAAATTATAAAATATACTCTAAAAGTTGATTTTGGGTAAAATTTTGCATTTTTTTTATAATTTCAATGAATACTTGTTTGTATTACATACGTCGATTTTATAAAAGAGTTAAATTATAAGTTCGAACGAGTGTTTCCACTCCCAGACTGAGCATGAAGTAAAATTTCGAGTTTAAAAAAGCCTGAAAATTTGGTTTGGTCGCGTAGCGCGAAGCGCGGAGCGGCCAAACCAAATTTTCAGGCTTTTCTAAACTCGAAATTTTACTTCATGCGCCACGCGTATAAAAACAATGATTAATTGTCAAGTTTAATATATTTAAAACATATTTTTCACTATGATCTCATTAATCACTTGGTAAAACATAATTAAATATATATGGTATATCAAGAAATATCGAAATTTGACAATATTTTAAAGTATGTCGAAAAGTGATAATCTGTAATAAATAAATGTTTTAAATATAAAAGTATGAATATTATTTAAATAAAAATCACTTGGTTCTTTTTACAAAAAAAATAATTTGTGAAAAGAACCAAGTGATTTTTATTTAAAAAATATTCATACTTTTATATTTAAAACATTTTTTTATTACAGATTATCACTTTTCGACATATTTTAAAATATTGTCAAATTTCGATATTTCTTGATATTCCATCGCGTTTTAACATTGTTTCAACGTTTTCTCAAATTCAAACATTTTATCGTTTTTCGATCATTTTAGATTTTCTCAAAATTCATGCAAATTTCAACATTTTCACCTTGATATTTCATAACTGTTTAATGGTTTGAGCAGCACTGATTTTTCGAAACTCCGGCAAATTATAACATTTTCACCTTGGTATTTCATCACTGTTTAATGGTTTGACCACCACTGATGGTAAAATTAAAATAAAGACAATAAAGTCTATTGACTTATATTATATTTTATTATTATAAGACTCTGCAGGCGACCATGTTGGTATACTTAAAAGAAAAATTTCAGAAAAACACAGTTTGTTACAAAATAGTTAAAAATATAACATTTCAGCTGCTTCTAAATTTTATAAATAGCAATCTTAGCATATTAAGTTCATTAATTACTCATCGTCGGATGACTCCATAATGTTTGATTCAGAAGTAGGAGCATCTTTCCAAATACAGTTTAAACTGCAACTTTTGCGAACATTTTCACAATTTAAATGTTTAAACAAAATCACAATTTTCCAAATTTAGTTTAAACTGCAGCTTTTACGAACATTTTCTCAATTTAAATATTTAATTGATGAGGCGGATACATGATGAAACTCCATAATACTATTTGAAATAAAACAACACAGTTGGGAGGGTTTCACTTTTATTGTTGAACACTGCAACATTTTTCACCACACAGTGGCTTCATCAGGCAGATGAAATAATGATTTGACAAAGTACAGGTAAAAGCTTATATACTAATGCAATTAAGTTAATAGGAGGTGGGGGGGGGTAATGAGGTAATTAGGCTGAAACTAATACAAACAATTTTGAGCGACTAAATATTGATTAGGGGTGAATTGTTTACTTCTATTTGGTCATTTAATAGAATACCTTTTTTGTTATATATATTAATTTCTAATTCTTCTAATAAGTTTAATTTACGACTTTTGTTACATTCGTGCAAAATTTTGAATTTAGGGTAAAAGTTATGTTGGTATTCGATTAAATGATTGGCGTAAGTTGAGGAGGTTTTCTTTAATTGAAAGCATTTTTGATGTTCTGAAATGCGATCTGGGAAGCTACGTCCAGTTTGTCCAACGTATACCTTAGGGCAATCCCCACACTCCAGAAAATAAATTAAATATTTAAACAAAATCGCAAGTCTTCAAATCCAGTTTTAACTGTAACTTTTACGAACATTTTCACAATTTAAATACATAAACAAAATCATTTCCTAAAACGTTTCTCTTTTTTACGAATTTAATTTTTTTGCAATAATACCTTTTAAATATTAATTTAAATTTAATTAATTACCTTTCTATATAACAAATAAATCTCCATCAATAATTATCCCCTGTAGAATTACAAAAAAAACACCCCCAGCGGCTGTATTTGAGCAATTAAGGGGGGCAGAGCTTTGTTATCGAATAATGATCGGACACAAAGGAGAGCCGAGAGATGGAGGGAGTTTACTTGTATACCATTTTTACACCGAAAACAAACTTTTTCTTCCCCTTGCTTATCGCCCTTTATTAATTCACTTATTTGCCGTCGCACGGGGGTGCCGGGAAACTCAACTGGGAAATAACGAAATCCGGCCGTAATTAGAATCATTGACATGTTTCGCCTTTCATTTATTCCGTTTCCTTAAACAAGAACAAATACTAATAAGCAACACGATTCTATTCACCAAGCTGAAGTTGTGTGGATTTGCCGAAAACCTGCTAGCTTTAATGAATAACTATTTATCCAACCGGTCTCAGCGCATTGAATATATATGTCTGCTGAATTTTGCCCCACTAGTGGGGTACCTCAAGGGTCAAACCTTGGACTCTTACTATTCCTAATATAAGGGATATATGTCTGCTGAATTTTGCCCCACTAGTGGGGTACCTCAAGGGTCAAACCTTGGACTCTTACTATTCCTAATATAAGGGATATATATCTGCTGAATTTTGCCCCACTAGTGGGGTACCCCAAGGGTCAAACCTTGGACTCTTACTATTCCTCTTGTACATTAACGACATTGTAGATGATATAGATTCCAGGATATTAATATACGCGGATGATGTCAAATATTTAAAATATATTAATTCCTTCAATGATTGTTTCACTTTACAGCAAGATTTGATAACGATTAATAAATGGAGTTATGTTAACAAATTAAAACTTAACGCATTAAAATGCAACAGTATGTGTCATTTTATCGAACTGACCAGCATACTTCCCATAGCTATTTATTAGATATTATCCTCGAGTCCGTTAGGGACCTCGGAGTACTATTTAATAAAGAACTATCATATAATCGTCATGTCATGTCATGCCAATCGGTCTAAATCAATGAAAATGTTAGGATTTATTAGAACTAAATTGTATGAAGCATACAGAGAGTTTTATGTAACACCGAAAATTTTCATAACGAGAATTTTTCTTTGAAGTGTCCAAATGCGTACGTTGCACATTTTCCGATGCTTAGTTTATTAAAAGAATTTAATTTAAAGCTTTAAGCGAGTGTTTTCCACTCCCAGGCTAAGCATGAAGTAAAATTTCGAATTTAGAAAAGCCTGAAAATTTGGTTTGGTCGCGTAGCGCGAAGCGCGGAGCGGCCAAACCAAATTTTCAGGCTTTTCTAAACTCGAAATTTTACTTCATGCGCCACCGGCACAAACCACTGATGCAATGTAAAGTTTAGCGGTGCGTTTCAAATTTCGTAATATGTCAGTGTGACGATGATGACTGCGACGTCATCGAAACGTCGAATTCAAAATAAATGGACCAGTGCCAAGAAAACACCAAACCCGAAGAAAATCTTTAGATACTCGTTGTTAGAAAAAAAATCAATTTAAAACTTGAAATTAGTTCCACTCCCAAATTAAGCATGAAGTAAAATTTCGAGTTTAGAAAAGCCTGAAAATTTGGTTTGGTCGCGTAGCGCGAAGCGCGGAGCGGCCAAACCAAATTTTCAGGCTTTTCTAAACTCGAAATTTTACTTCATGCGCCACTGGTACAAAACACTGACATATTACGAAGTTTGAAACACAGCTTAACTTTACATTGCATCAGTGGTTTGTACCGGTGGCGCATGAAGTAAAATTTAGAGTTTAGAAAAGCCTGAAAATTTAGTTTGGCCGCTCCGCGCTTCGCGCTACGCGACCAAACCAAATTTTCAGGCTTTTCTAAACTCGAAATTTTACTTCATGCTTAGCCTGGGAGTGGAAAACACTCGCTTGAAGCTTCAAATTGAATTGTTTTAATAAACTGATCATCGGAACATGTGCAACGTATGCATACCGACACTTCAAAGAAAAATTCTCGTTATGAAAATGTTCGGTGTTATAAAAAACTCTATGTATGTACTTGACACCCAACACCTGAACGGGTATAAGGGTTTTGATAATATATATATATATATATATATATATACTTGAAAGGAAAATTCCCTATATTTTACTTTTAAGTATACATGCGCTGTAAATGTAAAAAGTTTAAGTTGAAACTTTAAGCAAGTGTATCCACTCCCAGACTAAGCATGGTTCGTTTTATTAAGAGAATTCAGTTTTAAACTTTAAACGAGTGTTTTCCACTCCCAGGCTAAGCATGAAGTAAAATTTCGAGTTTAGAAAAGCCTGAAAATTTGGTTTGGCCGCTCCGCGCTTCGCGCTACGCGACCAAACCAAATTTTCAGGCTATTCTAAACTCGAAATTTTACTTCATGCTTAGCCTGGGAGTAGAAGCCACTCGCTTGGAGCTTCAAATTAAATTGTTTTAATAAACCGAGCATCGAAAAATGTGCGACGTATGCATATGGATACTTAAAACAAAAATTATCGTCATGAAAATGTTCGGTGTTACATAAAACTCTCTGTGTGTACGTTTTAATGCTGTAATCATGTTAGGCCTAGCACTAGAAATATTGAACTTAGGTTCAAGCTGAACTCAAGTTTAAGATGACAGTTCTTATTGTTTTAATGTCACTTTGAACTTAAATTCAGAGCTGAACCAGTTTAACGTGTTTGGTGCAACTGGCGCTTAATATGTAGGTAATTAACTAATACAGATGTGTTCTAATGATAATATCAATTGACTTTTAAATAACGAAATCCTGAAGTAATTAGAGTCATTATTATGTTTCGCCTTTTATTTATTCGGTTCCTTGAACAAGAACAAATTATAATAAGCAAAAGTGGGATCGGTTTTTAGTCGGTAGTGTTTTGACTGAAAGGTGTCTGACAGGAGGTCCATAAATGGATTTTTCCGTCTCACACCACAAAAAAAAATAAGCAACATTTTTGTGTCCTTTTTTTTTATAACCCGTTGAAATACCATTTATTTTTACGTACGTAATTGCCTAATACAGATGTGTTAGTATGAGTGTAATAATATAATTAGACTTTGATTTAATTTGAAATCAAGTGAAAGCGAAAGTCGAGAGATTTATCCCTTTCCGCATTTTTTGTAATTCCGCACATGCGGATATTTATGGCCCTCGGTGGGCCGTTTTCCCCCCCGAACAGAAAACGTGAATAATGAGTCGATTATCAGTGTTAAAGGAGTGAAATATCGCGGGTCGAAAGGGTTCAATGGCTAAAGCCGAACTCTTTCGGTGCCACCAATTTAAACGCACCCTCCTCTTTCAAGCCCCTTAAAAACAATCCCCTTCCCCCGTAAACATTAGCATGTTTATCGCAAATTCGATTTTGAATTCCCGAGGAGTGAAAGCGACGCGGGGTTGTTTGTTTAGGACGGACAAGGTTTCTTCTCGCGCACCTTCCGAATTAAATCGTTCCCAATTAAAGCGCCGCCCTTCCGCCTCTAATCGCATTAATATTAATCGATTCTACCCTCCCCTTTCGTACACCCCGCGCGCACGTGACGCCTTTATTAATATGTTAATCAAGTGGAATTCTGCGTTGTTAACATTCCTCCAACTATATATCGCTAATTTTATGATCAAAGTTTCTACAAAACAAACAATATTCAATTATCTTGGTGAATATCTTCATAAATTTTAATTTTCAATTAACTACACCTACTTTATATATATAAGCTCTACTCGTATTTGAACTAACCTTAATACACTTCTAAATAAAACACTTCTTAATAATAATAATAATAATAATATTAACTTTATTGTCCAACAGGAGAAACCCAATTACAGAAGAAAAATTTGAATAAATAAGAAAAGGATAAATACACGTAAGTTCGTGAACAGTGAATACATATTACAGGATAGTATGATTTATTGAATAAAAATATCGTTGACTAATTTTTCGGAGCACTGGCACAACACAGTCACTGGTGAACGCTGCAACACATTAGAGCGCGCCGTTGGTAAGCGGAATGTTGTTGAAAACCGTGCAGACTTCACAGGGACATTAAACGGAATCCTTGCGAGAATTTCTGGACAGTCGATTTTCCCATCTACAAGTTTCTTCATAAACGTGGCACATCTCAAAGTTCTTCTGTCAGCGAGGGATTCAAATTGGTGACGCTGAAGAAGTTCATCGTTCGAAATTCCAATCGGAGGATAAGAGTGGTCAGGTTTAAAAGAGAGAAATTTTAAAAACCGACGGTGAAGACGATCCAACACAAGAGAGTGACTAGCATAAATAGGAAACCAGATTAAACTGTTAGTGCCTTTCCTTAATTAACTTTACATAGTGTAATACGTTTCACCAAGTGCCAGATGAGAAATTAATTCAAGAAATTAAACTGTTATATTCCAACTTACTTAATACGAAGGCGGAATATAGAGATTTAAAAGCATCAACATTGGAAAAGTCGCGGCTAATACGTAGAATAAATCCCATGGCCTTAGACGCATTTGTTCGGACTGAGTCAATATGAGGTTTAAAAGAGAGCTGGCTATCAAATGTAACTCCTAGATCCTTGAAAGTGCTACATCTGGACAGAGACATTCCATCAAATTAATAATTTGATTTAATAGAAGTACCGGTGCGAGAATAGCTTACCACACAACATTTGTTGACATTAAGTATTAAATTGACTCTTTTACACCAATCAGCAATAATGTTTAAATTTGATTGTAGAATGTCTACGTCCTGTGCGGATTTTATGTTAAGATATATTTTGAGATCGTCAGCATATGCCAAAACAGGACACGTAAACATGCCTAATAGATCATTAATAAAAATGTTAAATAGAAGGGGTCCTAGGCAAGAGCCCTGCGGAACACCAGTGGTAGGAGAAAATTCGTAGGATTTAAAACCATTGTAAAGTACATAACAGGAACGATTAAGTAGGTAAGGCCGAAAAAGTTTGGTGACCGCAGGGACCGCACCCAACAGGCTAAGACGATGAATTAGAATCTCATGGTCAATTGAGTCAAAGGCGCGTGAAAAGTCAGTGTAGATAACGTCAACTTGACCACAAGCATCCAGGGCATCAGCCAAGTATTGGGAGACTGTCGCCAGATTTGTTGTTGTAGATCTAGCCGGCATAAATCCGTGTTGATATTGTGATATAAAGGGGCCCACACCTTTGAATATGTCATTGTGCAGCACAATCTCAAAGATTTTTGCAAAGTTAGAAAGGATCGATATTGGACGATAGTTACGAAGATGGGATTTGTCGCCTTTCATGAAAACGGAACATAGTCTAGCACGTTTCCACATGTTGGGGAACTGGCATGAAGCTATTGAGAAATTTAAAATCGTACACAATGGACTGGCGAAGGTGAATTTACAATCGCGAATTAAAAAACTGGGTATTTTATCATCACCAGTGGTAAATTTATTTGGAAAACGTGACATTATATTAATAAGTAGAGATTCGTCTACATTATTAATCAGAATTGGCGGATACACAGTTGACTCGTTGCACAGTATGGGATTTGAAATGGGATTAAAATGACTATTAAATATATCAGCAAATCCATTAACTATGTCATTGGGATTAGTAAATTCTTCGTTGTCATTGTGTACCTCACTAGGGATTCGAGTAGTTCCACGTTTGGTAGAGACGAACTTCCATAAGTCAGAAGGATTTTGTTTTAGGTTGGTATCAGTAGTGTGTATGAATATGGTATACGCTTCAGATATTTGTTGTTTAATTAGATTTCGCAATCTTTTAAATTCTTGAAAAAAATATGGGTTTTTGGTCTTCAGCCACATATGTCTATTATAAACTTTGGATTTTAGGTTTGATTTGATTTCCGTCGTAAATCACGGTGGATAATTATGTTTGTTCGATTGATATGTTGGGACATGTTTGTATAGAGCAGAGTAAATTATATCATAGAACTTGGTAACCATTTCATTGACATCATTATATGACAATGAAAAAACTGTTTTTATTCCTTACTTCACTTTTATTTTTATGTGTTAGATGTACATTTTGAGTGCTAAGCACTCATTATCAATAACTAATGATTAGTTATTGATAATGAGTGCTTAGCACTCAAAATGTACATCTAACACATAAAAATAAAAGTGAAGTAAGGAATAAAAACAGTTTTTTCATTGTGATTAAATACTCCACATAACTCAAATCAAACAATTAATCATTATATGATTTGAGTATACTCCAATCTAAGCTACAAAATTCAATGTACAAGGATATAAAGTTAGCCCTACGGAAATTGAATCTGGTGTTATAATTACTGGGAAATGGCGAGGGCAAGTTTTTAAGATGATGTGAAAAAGTAATTTCAAGGGCAGGATGAAAGTTATCCTCTGGAACAAAAGGCAAATCTGCATGTGAAACAGACAAATCAATGTCTTGGTTACAGAGCACTAAATCTAACAACGAATTGTATTTGTTATGAATATTGTTGTATTGTTTTGTGTTAAGTATATCGGTGAAATATTTAAAACAAGAAGATTTCGAATTTGAAGACATGTGTTCATTCTGTGTTGACGGAAGATTAAAATCCCCAATAAGTAAAAATTTTTGGTGTAGTAAGCGAACTTCCAAATGTGAAGTCAGTATTTCTAAATTATTGTACGATATGTCAGGTGGAATATAAATAACTCCAATAATAATAGTACTAGACTCAAAATTACATTTACATAAAATACAATCAACAAGAGGAACAGCGCTCGTAATTTCGTTAGTATCAATTAAACTAACGGAGATGTGATTTTTTGATGCAAACAAGGCGCCGCCTCCTTTTGAACGATTAGCTAGTAGGAAATTCTGATCTGAGCGCATGACACTGAAATAATCATGAAATAGTTCACTGCTGAGTACTGAGTCGTTTAGCCAAGTTTCTCTTAATAAAACTTTCTGGTAATAAAAATTCTTACGTTGTTTAACCACTATATTTTGCACTTAATTTGTGGCTATAGTTTCGACTATCTGGTAGTCATTATTATACTAAAAGTAAAAAATTAAGTGCAAAATATAGTTCACTATGTTCTCATTAATTTCTTTTCATTTTAATTTTCTTTTTCTTTTTCGTTCTATTAATTTAATTTAATTTAATTTATTTTGTTTACTATTTTATTATTGTATTTATTTTACCTTGTATTGGATTCTTTCGTTGGGTAATAAAAATTATTATAATTATTGTTATTATTATTATTATTATTATTAATCTTTGATAATGGCTGAATAGTGGGAATAAATCAAATATTTTGTGAAACAAAACAAGTGGTTTTTATATAAATAATATTCATACTTATACAGAGAGTTTTATGTAACACCGAACATTTTCATAACGAGAATATTTCTTTTAAGTATACATATGCATTTCGTTGTACATTTTCCGACGCTCGGTTTATTAAAAGAATTCAATTTCAAGCTTTAAACAAGTGTTTTCCACTCCCAGGCTAAGCATGAAGTAAAATTTCGAGTTTAGAAAAGCCTGAAAATTTGGTTTGGTCGCGTAGCGCGAAGCGCGGAGCGGCCAAACCAAATTTTCAGGCTTTTCTAAACTCGAAATTTTACTTTATGCGCCACCGGTACAAAACACTGACATATTACGAAGTTTAAAACACACCGCTAAACTTTACATTGAATCAGTGTTTGGTACCGGTGGCGCATGAAGTAAAATTTCGAGTTTAGAAAAGCCTGAAAATTTGGTTTGGCCGCTCCGCGCTTCGCGCTACGCGACCAAACCAAATTTTCAGGCTTTTCTAAACTCGAAATTTTACTTCATGCTTAGTCTAGGAGTGGAAAACACTTGTTTAAAGCTTCAAATTGAATTTGTTTAATAAACCGAGCGTCGGAAAATGTACAACGCATGCATATATATACGTAAAGAAATATTCTCGTTATGAAAATGTTCAGTATTACATAAAACTCTCTGTATATGCACAACGTAGTGGTTAAACAAAGTAAAAAGTGTTATATTTCCATGTGTTTTTAATGTGTACCACAAAGTGAACGCTTGCAACACAAAATAGCGAACCTTAATATTTATTAATTTCATATATTTATTATATCTCACTGAATTATTGGTATAAATCTAATCAAATTATTTATTTTTGACAAAAAATGCATTTAAAAATTTATACACGAGAAATCTAATCAAATAATTTGTTTTTAACAAAAAAATGCATTTAAAAATGTATACACAAGAAAGCCTGAAAATTTGGATGAGTCACTTTGCTAGCCTTAAATATAATGAAATTAAAATATACTGCTAAATTACCAATAAAAATAAACTACTAAAGCAAGATTAAAATATACTGCTTAACAAGAATATTTTGAATTTAACAATTTTCAGTGTTTTCAGACTAAGCATTATGTATTTATTTTAAATGGATATCCGTAAATAAACAATAAACATTTGATTCATTGTGTTTTAAAAGAAAGCATTAATATTTCAAGTGCGTGCACGAGAGATGCTCGAAGTGAAGACATTGAGGAGTCAGGCCTGTCAATATCCCCGACAGTGATTTGTCTTAATATATATCTGCCCTTGTGGCGTACAGTCATGCCGGCGACAGCCACTTTATATCCGCTGGAATTGAATACAGGACGCCGACGGAACATATTTTCCACTTACATTCAAATTTCTCCTGAGAAATTGCGATTATTTATATAAAAACAAACCGCGAATCTCCGCGGAAAGCGCCTCGATAAATCCGCTAGGCTCGCTCCCCTGCGGATCACTGAATCACGTCGTTTTTTCGAAATTTATTGTTTTCATACTTTCGAAAGGCATTAAAATTTCATGGGTGCAGTCTTCTCTTCGATGCTTCAATGGGAAGAATGGGACAAGAGGAAGATAAACGCGCCCATGCTGGAATATGTGGTCGTTCCATGTCGGGGATCACGTTATCAATGAGATTACATACAGCGCAGTACCGTGTCGATGCATTTAATCGTACCTTGTACTCGATATCGATTCGATTTGCATTCGAAAAACACTGCTTATGCAAATTACTTCTGGTACGCTAACATACCTAATTGTACTTATCTCAATTCAATTACATTCGGATTATAATTAAAGGATGACTGCTTAAACAAGATCCAAATCATTGATCTACTTTATATATTCTTAAAATAACAGTTTCTGATAAATCGAGAGGGCTAATGACTTATGCCCTGGGTCTCCAAACTATCTTCTTCGCGGGCCACAAATACAATTCTACATAATAAAGTCGGCCAAGATCCGATTAATTTTATAAAATTATGAAAAATTTAAGGAACAATTGGTACAATATTTCAAAATATGACATTTACAAAAAAAATTACAAACAATCGCGGGCCGGATTCATGCAAGTTGCGGGCAGTAGTTTGGAGACCACTGACTTAAGCGATATTAACACTTACTATATATTGTATTTACTTGTAAATAAAACACTTTTTACTCTGTGTAAGGTCGGAAATTCATATGTTATTTAGCTATAAGAACGAACAACGATTATTATTAATAATAATAATAATAATCGTTTATTTCTCAGCTGAATAAATTCTTTTTACAGAGAAAAATACAGTTTTTTTTTAAATATACTAACTTAAAATAAACATTAATACTAAAAATAAACATTAATACAAAATGGTAGAAATTAATCTTCCCAATAATAAAAATAGATCTTTGCAACTGATACCAATTGCACATTGAAGCTTTGCAAATAAATTGACACTATTCTGTTTCAAAAAAAAATGTTTTTTGAATTATATATAAATGAAATGATGGAACATTCTTAAATGAACACATAAATCCGTGCAATACTTCTATAGAAAACATTATTTCTTCTTCATATTGCTTAAATTTATTAAAGTAATTATTATCAACATGTTGTACTAAATAAATTAAACTAAAATAAATAATAAATAAAATTAATCGTTGCTTAAACATCTCCATAAAAGCAATGTTAGTTTTGATCAGGGATCGGATAATCCCTAATCTGGAATATTTGGATTAACCCGGGATTGAAAATATTCCTTAATCCCACTTTCAGGATTAAGGATTAATGATTAATCCTTAATCCCACTTTGCATGGATTAAGGATTAATGATTAATCCTTAATCCCGCTTGACGGATTAATGGGATTAATATAAAAAATTCTCAAAACACGGAAAAATGTAAATAATATGTAATTAAATCGTTTAAAATTATAGTCGGTAAGAAAGGCGTCGTTCATTTACGAAAATCCAGGTGGCGCTGTTTTGTTGACAATGCCACTGTTTTCATGTGAGAGTCATGTTTGACGTTGGCGCGCTTCGACTTCTCTTCGTGTCGGTAACACTGAAATAAAGTAATATTGGAACGTGCTCTAGCGACGAAAGTGCGAGCTGAAAACCGCGTCTCACGGGTGATGGCATCTTTGTCGCACGACAAAGACACATGAAACTTGGGCAGTGCTCGTTCCAGTATTACTATATTTCAGTGGTCGGTATGGTAGGGACATTCATTTGAAATCGTCCAGATGGCACTTTTTTGTTGACATTGATTCTGATTTCCTAAGCGAGTCGGGTTTTTAAACATGTGTCTGAACATGTTTTCGACCAAGTTTCCTATTATTACAAATTTTCCTGGAATTGTGTCAAAAACATGTCCAAACCGGTTTTTAAACGATTTAATTTCATATTTTTTACATTTTTCCGTGTTTTTAAATTTTTAATATAAATCCCATTAATCCGTCCAACGGGATTAAGGATTAATCATTAATCCTTAATCCCCGAAGAGTGGGATTAAGGATTAATCATTAATCCTTAATCCCAGAAATTGGGATTAAGGAATATTTTCAATCCGTAATCCCGGGATTACCGGATTTCCGATCCCTGGTTTTGATTATGCTTTTAATATCAGTTGTGTTTTAAGAGTTTAATTTGAAGCGGTAAACGAGTGTTTTCCACTCCCAGACTAAGCATGAAGTAAAATTTCAAGTTTTGAAAAGTCCCGTGAAAAAGTAACTTTAATAATATGAATCCTTTTTTTAAGAAAGTTTATCATAAGTTGCAATTGAGCACGAAACAGTAGAGGTAATAATGTTATCAAAGAAAAGTTGCACTACAGATTTCAAATCTGCAATCCTACTCTTTAAACGAGTGTTTTCCACTCCCAGACTAAGCATGAAGTAAAATTTCGAGTTTAGAAAAGCCCCGTAAAAATTTGTCGAGGGTCGCGCAGCGACCCGAGACAAATTTTCTGGGCTTTTCTAAACTCGAAATTTTACTTCATGCGCCACGCGTATAAATCACTGATTTTAAGTGAGCTTCAGATACACATACATTTCACAGTATTTTAGTGTTCTATACGCGTGGCGCATGAAGTAAAATTTCGAGTTTAGAAAAGCCCAGAAAATTTGTCTCGGGTCGCTGCGCGACCCTCGACAAATTTTCACGGGGCTTTTCTAAACTCGAAATATTACTTCATGCTTAGTCTGGGAGTAAAAAACACTTGTTTAAAGCTTTAAATTAAACTTTAAAAAGAACAGGGAATATCCGCAATTGTTGTATCAATTCCAGGGTACGTCATTATTTTTATAAAATCACATTCCGTTTTCTTAATTATTTTATCTGTTAATTTTCTGACATTCGTTGATTTTAAAAGAGTTTAATTTAAACTCTAAACGGGTGTTTTCTACTCCCAGACTAAGCATGAAGTAAAATTTCGAGTTTAGAAAAGCCCCGTGAAAATTTGTCGAGGATCGCGCAGCGACCGGAGACAAATTTTCTGGGCTTTTCTAAACTCGAAATTTTACTACATGCGCCACGCGTACAAAACACTGATTTCAAGTGAGCTTCAAATATAAATAAATTTCACAGTATTTCAGTTTTAAACGCGTGGCGCATGAAGTAAAATTTCGAGTTTAGAAAAGCCCAGAAAATTTGTCTCGGGTCGCTGCGCGACCCTCGACAAATTTTCACGGGGCTTTTCTAAACCCTAAATTTTACTTCATACTTAGTCTGGGAGTGGAAAACACTTGTTTAAGGCTTTAAATTAAACTCTAAAAAAAAACAGGGAATATCCGCAATTGTTGTATCAATTCCATGGTACGTCATTATTTTTATAAAATCACATTACTTTTTTTTTATTATTTTATCTGTTAATTTTCCGATATTCATTGATTTTAGAAGAGTTACATTTAAACTCTAAACGAGTGTTTTCCACTCCCAGACTAAGCATGAAGTAAAATTTCGAGTTTAGAAAAGCCCCGTGAAAATTTGTCGAGGGTCGCGCAGCGACCCGAGACAAATTTTCTGGGCTTTTCTAAACTCGAAATTTTACTTCATGCGCCACGCGTATAAAACACTAAAATATTGTGAAATTTATTTCTATTAGAACTTCACTTGAAATCTGTGTTTTATACGCGTGGCGCATGAAGTAAAATTTCGAGTTTAGAAAAGCCCAGAAAATTTGTCTCGGGTCGCTGCGCGACCCTCGACAAATTTTCACGGGGCTTTTCTAAACTCGAAATTTCACTTCATGTTTACCCTAGGAGTGGAAAACCCTCGTTTAAAGAGTAGGATTGCAGATTTGAAGTTTGTAGTGCGACTTTTCTTTGATAACATTATTACCTCTACTGTTTTCTACTCCATTGCAAGTTATGGTAAACTTTCTTAACAAGAGAATTCATATAATTAATGTTATTTTAATCTAAACTTCGTAAGTATAGTTTACGAAGGTTAAATTAAAATAACTTTAATAATATGAATATGAATCCTCTCGTATTCACATTTTTTGTAGTTGAGAAAATTCAATCTTTCTTAATTTAATTGTCAGAAACAATAAGGAAACATTCGTTGTTTTCTTTTTTGTTTGGGATACAGAAGCCGGTGTGCATTTTCATTGGGGTTGCGGACGTTTATGTTTTATTTCTACGGTCCGGAGTGATTAATCGTCGAAGATTCAATTTCTGAGCGTCGAAAAGGTTCTTTTCCGCTGAAACGAATACACGGACCCGACCACTTTTTCCTTTTTATTGAAGTCTCCTCCAGCAATGTCAATTTGTCATTGGTTCGTGTGTTATTAGTAACGATATTAATTGATAAAACCGCGTTTGTGTCTGGCGAATCTGGCGAATTTGTGTCTGTTCAAATTAATAGGTAAAATTCACATTACCTATTAATTTAAACATTCGCCAGACACAAACGCCGTTTTATCAATTAATATCGTTACTAATAACACACGAACCAACGACAAAGATCACATTAACAATGAAAACAGTTTCAAATTTGAAATAAAACCACGCAGTTGGGAGGGTTTCACTTTTATTGTTGAACACTGCAACATGTTTCACCACACAGTGGCTTCATCAGGCAGATGAAATAATGATGAAATCATTATTTCATCTGCCTGATGAAGCCACTGTGTGGTGAAACATGTTACAGTGTTCAACAATAAAAGTGAAACCCTCCCAACTGCGTGGATTTATTTCAAATAGTATTATGGAGTTTCATCATGTATCCGCCTCATCAATTAAATAGTTTCAAATTTGTTTAAACAAGAACAATTCAAATTCAAAACTAAATTTAGTGTAGATATCAATTAAACATTGTATTTTTAGAATATATCGAAATATCAATAGATTTTGAATTATTATTATTCAAGTTGATTTTATCCAGGTTTTATTATAATGCCACTTTTAGAAATTCATAACTTTTAACGTTTATCCAGGTTTTATTAAAATGCCACTTTTAGCTATTCATAACTTTTAACGTTTTCAGGATATCGTCATGACTATTAAGCAAACATTGTCCTTTTAAAATATACCAAAATCTAAAAATACCCCTTCAAGAGTTGATAAGTTATTTATAAAAAAGCGACGTTGGAAAGCGATTTTATCGAAGTTTTAATGAAATTCCAGTGCCAGACATTTATAACTTTAGACATTTTCAAGATAATAATACTAATAATAATAATAATCTTTATTTCTTACCAAATAAGTATACAAAACATAGAACAACACTACAGTAAGAAAATGGCGAGGTTCAGTGTATTGTGTCCGATAAGGACACTTACTGTTCTTCCACCTAACCAGGAAAAATTTAACTAAATAACAGAATAATATAAAAAATAAAAAATGTACAATTTACAGACATACAGGTACATATATAGTATACACAAATATACGCTTATACATGCATACGCACATGTAAGAGCTTATGATTAATTTGAAATAACAAGTGAAATATTTCAATAATTATTGTTTTTCCAGCAAGAGAGATCTATATAGATTTTTGAATCGTAATATTGTAGCGTTTTTAAAGTGTGATATCGTCATAAAATTTTGTGTGGATATGTAGCAAACATTGCCCTTTCAAAGGATTCCAAAATCTGAAAATACCCTATCAATAGTTTATGAGTTATTTAGAAAAAAACAACTTTAGAAGGTGATTGTATCCAAGTTTTATTGTAATTCCAATTTTAGACATTAATAGATGTAAACTATTTTATGATATCGTCATGAAACTTTATGTAGATATTAAGCAAACATTGCACTTTTAAAATATATCAAAATCTATAACTACCCCATTAACAGTTTATGAGTTATTTACAAAAGAGCGACATTTTAAGGTGATTTTATCCAAGTTTTAATGGAATTCCTCTTTCAGACATTTGTAACTTTAAACATTTTAGGATATCATCATGAAATTTTGTGTAGATATTAGGCAAAACTTGTCCTTTCAAAATATTTTAAAATCTAAAAATACCCCATCAACAGTTTATGACTAATTTACAAAAGACCGACATTAGAAGGTGATTGTATCTTAGTATTAAGGCAATTTGTTTCACACATTTATAACTTTAAATATTTTTAGGATATCGTTATGAAACTTTGTGGCGATATTAAGCAAACATTTTCCTTTTGAAAGATACAAAAAACTAAAAGCACCCCTCAAATAGTTTATGAGTTATTAACAAAAAAGCGACATTGAAAGGTGATTTATCTAAGTTTTAATGAAATTTCAGTTTCACACTTTTATAACTTTAGATATTTTAAGGATACCGCTATGAAACTTTGTGTGGAAATTAAGCAAATATTGCCCTTTTTAAATATACCAAAATCTAAAAACAATCCATTAATTCTTTATGAGTTATTTACAAAAAAAGCGACATTTGAAGGTGATTTTATCCAAGTTTTAATGAAATTCCAGTTTCGGACGTTCATAACTTTAGACATTTTCAGGATATCGTCATGAAACATTTTGTGGATATTGATTACACATTACACTTTCAAAATATATCAAAATATAAAAATACCCCATCAACAGTTTATGAGTTATTTACAAAAGATCGACATTTGAAAGTGATTTATTCCAAGTTTTAATAGAATTACACTTTTAGACATTCATAACTTTAGACATTTTCAGGATATCGTTATAAAAGTTTATGTAGATATGAGGCAAAAATTGTCTTTTCAAAATATTGTAAAATCTAAATATACCCCATCAACAGTTTATGACTTATTTACAAAAGAGCGACATTGGAAGATGATTATATCAAAGTTTTAATGCAATTCAAGTTTCAGGCATTTATAACTCTAAACATTTTTAGGATATCGTCATAAAACTTTGTGTGGTTATTAAGAAAATATTGCCCTATTAAAATATAGCAAAATCTAAAATACCCCATCAATAGTTTATAACTTACTTACAAAAAAGCGACACTGGAAGTTGATTTTATCCAAGTTTTAATAAAATTCCGGTTTCAGACGTTCATAACTTTAGACATCTTTAGGATATCGCCATGAAACTTTGTGTGGATATTAAGCTAACATTGCTCATTCAAAATATACCAAAATCTAAAGATACCCCGTCAATAGTTTTTGAGTTATTTACAAAAAACGATTTTAGAAGATGATTGTCGTCAAGTTTTATTGCAATTCCAAATTTAGACATTCATAAACGTAGAAATTTTTATGATATCGTCATAAAACTTTGTGTGGATATTAAGTAAACATTGATTTTTCAAAATATACTAAAATATGAAAGGACTTCACTAATATTTTATGAGTTATTTACAAAAAACGACTTTAGAAGATGATTGTAGCCAACTTTTATTGCAATTCCAGCTTCATACATTTATAAATGTAGACATTTTCAGGATATCATTATGAAACTTTCTGTGGATAACAAACAAACGTTGCTTTTTCAAAATATAGCAAAAACTAAAAATACCCTATTATTAGTTTATGAGTTATTTACAAAAAAAAAAAAACATTTTAGAGGGTTACTGTATCCAAGTTTTATTGCAATTCCAGTTTCAGACGTTCATAAATATAGAAATGTTCAAGATTTCTTCATGAAACTTTGTATGGATATTAAGCAAACATTTTTTTTTTTAAATATACGAAAATCAGAAAAGACGCTAACAATATTTTATGAGTTATTTTCAAAAAGCGACATTTTAAGGTGATTTTATCCAAGTTTTAATGAATTTCCACTTTCAGACATTCATAACTTTAGATATTTTTGAGATATCGTCATGAAACTTCGTGTGGATATTAAGCAAACCTTGCCCTTTTTAAAATGTACCAAAAACTAAAAATACCCTATCAATCGTTTATGAGTTATTTACAAAAAAAAAATACATTGCAAGGTGATTTTATCCAGATATTGATACAATTCCAGTTTCAGACATTCATAACTTTAGACATTTTTAGGATATCGTAATGAAATTCTGTGTGGATATTAAGCAAACATTGCCCTTTTAAAATATACCAAAATATAAAAAGACCCTGTTAATAGTTTATAAGTTATTTACAAAAAAGCGACATTTCAAAGTAATTTTATCAAGTTTTAATGAAATTCCACTTTCAGACATTTATAACTTTAGACATTTTCAGGATATCGGTATGAAACTTCGTGTGGATATTAAACAAACCTTGCCCTTTCAAAATATACCAAAAACTGAAAATACTCTACCAATAGTTTATGAGTTATTTACACAAAAATATACATTGGAAGGTGATTTTATCCAAGTTTTAATACAATATTAGTTGCAGATATTGTTAACTTTAGACATGTGTAGGATATCGTCATAAAACTTTGTGTGGATATTAAGCAAATATTGCCCTTTTAAAATATACCAAAATTTTAAAAGACCCTATTAATAGTTTATGAGTTATTTACAAAAAGCGATAATTTAAGGTAATTTTATCAAGTTTTAAATGAACGAATAGTAATTTATCGAATAAAATCTAGTAATAGATAATTTATTTCTGCTTATTGCCATACAAAGTACAGATACAGTTGTCAATAATAAATCAGTACATTTACAACAGTTTATTAAATTCGTCTGCAATTGTCAATCAAGAGTTTTTTTAATTTTGCTTTGAAACATTTAAGATTTAATTTTTTATACATATCAGGTGAATATCAATAGTGAAATACACGCCAAAAACTCAATCAATTTATATTTTTTGACGTCAATAACATAGGAAATGTCTATTTTAATCGAAAAATCAATGTATTCTTTGAGTTCAATTTAACTGAAGTTTCTTAAATAATTTTCTCACTTATCACTTGGTGAAACAATTTTTAAATATTGATAATGAAGGTTTAAATTAAATTACACTTGGTTTGTTTCACAATTTTTTACTTTACTATTTACTCGACTAGTTTCACGTTTTACAGCATTATCAGGAGTCTCTCCTGATAATGCTGTAAAACGCGAAACTAGTCGAGTAAATAGTAAAGTAAAAAATTGTGAAACAAACCAAGTGTAATTTAATTTAAACCTTCATTATCAATATTTAACTGAAGTTGGTGAAACCGGACATTAGATTTTTTTATTATTAACCGATTATGGTGCGGGTGCTTGACCGGTTGCACTTTCCGCAGTGCACGAAATCGGATGCGTGCGTGATTGCCATTTCATTATGCTCTTCTGTGCCTCGAGGTATCTAGTTATCTGCTGGGCATGGCCTAGGGCTGGACTGGCTATGCATGCTAGGTAAAATTCGCTTTGCAATGCCTCCACGCTAATGCATCATTAAGGAGTAAACACATGTATTATATGGTATGTCACTGCTATTTACATGGAATGAAAAAACTTTACTCGTAATAGACATAAAGAAAAAAGAAAAACCTGGCATTGTTTCACTGATTTAAATCAGTGAGACAATAACAAGTGTTTTAATTAATAGTTTATAGCTTAAAATGTTTTACCACGGGTTAAATTAATAAAAGATAAAAAAAGTTAAAATATCCGTCAAAAAATATTTGTCGGTTTTAATATTTCTTTAATGTAAAAATCCTTCTAATATAGCTAGAACATACAGAGAATTTTTTTTTTAAGTATAGGTACATATCCTGATGCATACTTTCTAAATATTCAGGCAGTCGATTTTTTGTAATTAAATTAAAATTTGTAACGAGTGTTTCCACTCCCAGACTAAGCATGAAGTAAAATTTCGAGTTTAGAAAAGCCTGAAAATTTGGTTTGGTCGCGTAGCGCGAAGCGCGGAGCGGCCAAACCAAATTTTCAGGCTTTTCTAAACTCGAAATTTTACTTCATGCGCCACCGGTACAAAACGCTGCAATATTACGAAGTTTAAAACACACAGCTAAACTTTACATTGAATCAGTGTTTTGTACCGGTGGCGCATGAAGTAAAATTTCGAGTTTAGAAAAGCCTGAAAATTTGGTTTGGCCGCTCCGCGCTACGCGACCAAACCAAATTTTCAGGCTTTTCTAAACTCGAAATTTTACTTCATGCTTAGTCTGGGAGTGGAAAACACTTGTTCAAAGCTTCAAATTGATTCTTTCTTCGCGGAGAAGGAGCCAAAGAAGTTTACAAGTTCTCAGCCATTCCATATATTCCATATGTAAGCCAAAAGATTGCAAAAGAGATAACCAAACACAACATCCAAGTAATAGAAGTCAACAGCGAAAATTTAAAGAAACATTTAGTCAATAATAAAATAGAGACAATAGATCCGCCTTTTCTGCAATCAACCCCATAATATAAATACATTGTAACCTCTTCTTTTTAATTAGTTATTTTTATAATTCCTTTGAGAATTGTCGCCATTGAACGAAACACGTGTCAAGAAACTGAATATAATAACATGAAACTAAACAAGTGTTTTAATTTGAAATTACCTAACTTTAGCTTGTTATTATCAAACATGTTTGATAATGAAAAGCTAAATTTGTCGAAATTGCAGTTACATTCAATAAAAGAGTGTTATGTAAATGTTATACATTAAAACACCTTTAACCTTTCTTCACAATTTTTATTATATACCAGATGTACATTTCGGTCACAAGGTGACCATTATCAATGGATTGATACAGTATCAATCCATTGATAATGGTCACCTTGTGACCGAAATGTACATCTGCTATATAATAAAAATTGTGAAGATAGGTTAAAAGTGTTTTAATTAAAGTTATTATAATCATTACGTAACTCACCCAAATTTAAGTGTTATACAAACAAAGTGAATAGAAGCGTTTTATTGTACAATAGGTAAAGTTACAAAAAAAAGTATTACAAAATGTATATTATAAATGGTCGGGATTTAGAGGAAGATATTACGAATGTAATACATGCAGCATTAATGCTTGCATTTTTCAACTTGCCAGTTTCCATCCATGATTCGATTCACTAGCAGGTACTTAAAACTTTAAATGCGAATTCATCCGCGTGGCTATTACACACACACACATGCAGCATACATACACACACTCGCAGGTATCCAAGTATAATAACTCGTGTATTATACGGATCCATCAGCTTAAATGGCGAAGCCGCGACATTCCTTTAACTAACGAAACTTGCCGCGTCTCTTCTCGTTTTTCAGCCAATTTCCACTCGACCATAAGGAAATCAGGAAGGAATATTTCCCATTGTAGTCCCTATATGTCAACGAGATATTACTGGACGCGCGCATATACGGAATATCGCGGTTACGTTACTGTAAAACGGAGCGTTACGTGAAATCGCGTGTCTGCTTATTTTTGCTTTTCGGTTACCTGTTAATAGGTAAACAAGTGAACGCTGACTTCATCAATTGCTCTGTGTGCCGAGCTGTTGTTTTTTCAGAGATAAAGACTATAATGGGTAATTACTTTCTAACAATCTTACATAGAGATACAAAATTCCAATCCACAATATTAAATTACACAATGTTTTAATTAATAACCATTAATCTCGGTGCGATATTCATAAACATCAACGCTTAGAACAGCAACTTTGCGGCGTACGGCAACCTAACCTGTGAAATCTGCGTCTTATCCATTAGTCTTAGTTTTAATTATTATTCTATGATACTTTTATAATGGCGTGTGTAAAACATTGCTTGTTACTAGCACAAAAAAAATAAATGTAGTGTCGAACCTCCGCTGTAAGATATGAATCGTTTTAATCTATAACAACTTTGGGAAATATAGAAAAATTATTTGCAAAGTGTGCTGTGCGCTACAGAGACATACTGACTGATTTTTTGCGGCCGAAATTAGACGATTTCGACTTGGACGAGCTTTTTTTCCAGCAGGATCGAGCAATATTCTACACCAGACGTAAAACTATCGATCTTCTGCACACTAAGTTAGGTAACCGTGCTATCAGTCCTTTTGGAGACATTAATTTTCCATCGCTCAGCTGCGATTTGTCTCTGTTAAATTTTTTTTATGGGGGGTATGTTAAGGACTGTTGTTACTTTTACGTAACAAACCTCCGCTGCAAGATATGAATCGTTTTAATCTGAAACAACTTTGGCAAATATAGAAAAATTATTTCCAAAGTGTGCTGTGCGCTACAGAGACATACTGGCTGTTTTCTTTGCGGCCGAAATTAGACGATTTCGACTTGGACGAGCTTTGGTTCTAGCAGGAAGGAGCGATATGCCACACCAGACGTAAAACTATCGATCTTCTGCACACTAAGTTAGGTAACCGTGCAATGAGTCGTTTTGGAGACATTAATTTTCCATCGCTCAGCTGCGATTTGTTAACTTGGTTAACTGAATAAATAAATTGAAAAAAAAAATGATGAGGTAAAAGTGTTCAATATAGGGTAAATTATTATTATTAAAACACGATAAGCAAATTAAAAAAAAGAAGAGCTTTTAAATAGATTTCATACTCATTAGCAGTGCTAGCGAATCCAATATATTTTGAATAATCTTTTACCAAATAATTATAAAATCAACTTGGTTAACTGAATAAATAAATTGAAAAAAATTGATGAGATAAAAGTGTTCAATATAGGGTAAATTATTATTTGTAAAACACGATTAGCAAATAAAAAAAAGAAGAGGTTTAAAATAGATTTCATACTCATTAGCAGTGCTAGCTAATCCAATATATTTTGAATAATCTTTTACCAACTAATTATAAAATTAACTTTGTTGACTGAATAAATAAATTAAAAAAATAATTGATGAGGTAAAAGTGTTCAATATAGGGTAAATTATTATTTGTGAAACACGATAAGCGAATAAAACAAAAGATGAGGTTTTAAATAGATTTCGAACTCATTAGCAGTGTTTTAATATGGTCGCTACAAAGCTTTATGACCCCTGTAAAAGAGGAAAAGCCAGCGCGGATCCGGCAGACCGGAAAACTCTGAAAAACGAAAAAAAAAAAAAAGAAAAAAACTAGAGCATCGGGGGGCATTCATATTTCTGTAATTTCCTCTCACATATTCATGAGGTATATATACACGTACATGTGAGTAAGCGATGCCGCGGAGCCGAGCCAGGCCATTCTTCATTCAGGGCCCTAATGATAATGACTTTATAAATGCTAAAAATCCCCATCTGCATAATCTCCGCCGTGACTTACCGAAAAAAAAAAAAACAACGAAGAGCGAAACAAACAAAAAGTGGGAATAAACCCAACCGAATTATATAAAAACGTACGCGAGTGAAGAAACAAAAAAAAAAAGGTGGTTAACCGCGTGGATTTTGGTTATTAGCTTCCGTATGAGCGACAATTTTCGATGTTTGAACGAATCGCGCAGAGTTAAAAGACTTTTTGTAAGTAAAGTTTCTGTAAAGTAGGGAGGAAATAAACATGTGATTTTTTTTAAGATTCCCGATATTTACAGCGTTTTTTAAATTTGCGGGAATTCGTTGTTTCACAGCGTTTAATTTCAGGCTTTAAACGAGGGTTTTCCACTCCCAGACTAAGCATGAAGTAAAATTTCGAGTTTAGAAAAGCCCCGTGAAAATTTGTCGAGGGTCGCGCAGCGACCCGAGACAAATTTTCTGGGCTTTTCTAAACTCGAAATTTTACTTCATGCGCCACGCGTATAAAACACTGATTTCAACTGAGGTTCAAAAGTACATAAATTTCACAGTATTTTAGTGTTTTATACGCGTGGCGCATGAAGTAAAATTTCGAGTAAATTTCGCGCAGCGACCCTCGACAAATTTTCACGGGGCTTTTCTAAACTCAAAATTTTACTTCATGCTTAGTCTGGGAGTGGAAAACACACGTTTAAAATTTCAAATTGAACTCTTAAAAAGCAACGAATATCTAAATATTTAAAGAAAGTAAACTGAATTTAGAATACGTATAACTGGAAATTTTACTTCATGCGCCACGCGTATAAAACACTAAAATTCTGTGAAATTTATGTATTTTTGAACCTCACTTGAAATCAGTGTTTTATACGCGTGGCGCATGAAGTAAAATTTCGAGTATAGAAAAGCCCAGAAAATTTGTCTCGGGTCGCTGCGCGACCCTCGACAAATTTTCACGGGGCTTTTCTAAACTCGAAATTTTACTTCATGCTTAGTCTGGGAGTGGAAAACCCTCGTTTAAAGCCTTAAATTAAACGCTTTGAAACAACGAATTCCCGCAATCTTAAAAAACGCTGTAATTATCGGGATATGTATACTCAAAAGAAAAATGCCCTGTATGTTCAGTTTTAAACACGTTTTAAACATGTTTATAATTGTTAATGTTTTAAATGCTTTTCAATGAAAAAACGCGTTTTAGTAAAAAACTGTTTGTTTTATAATAATAATTATTATTATTCGTTTATTTTCCAACAGATACAAAGGATTTAATAACAGGGAAAATATATCAAACATTCAAATTTAAATATAATAACATAAAACAAAGTGAAGTATACATACAATCAATGACACACATGTATAAAAAAGACTTTTTGTAAGTAAAGTTTCTGTAAAGTAAAAGAAATAAACATGTGATTTTTTTTAAGATTTCAATTTGAACCTTTAATCGAGGGATTTCCACTCCCAGACTAAGCATGAAGTAAAATTTCGAGTTTAGAAAAGCCCCGTGAAAATTTGTCGAGGGTCGCGCAGCGACCCGAGACAAATTTTCTGGGCTTTTCTAAACTCGAAATTTTACTTCATGCGCCACGCGTATAAAACACTGAAATATCTTTAATTAAAATGAAAAAAAAAAATGTATTTGTTTAACTACCCTGCTTCTTACTTTATCACTGTATTTTGCACTTAATTTGTGACTGTAGTTTCGACTATCTAGTAGTTATTATCAAACTAAAAGTAATGACTACTAGATAGTCGAAATTATAGTCATAAATTAAGGGTAAAATATAGTGGTTAAGCAAAGTAAAATGTGTTTTATTTACAAGTGTATTTAAGATGTACCACAAAGTGAACGCTTACAACACAATACAGTTAGAGTAATTACATTTGAAAGCACAACTTCGGTTTTCAGTATTGGATAGAATCTGATTATATTTCATTTCATTTCATTGCATTTATTTATTTTATGTAATAGTGGTTATTACATAAAATACATACCTAACAAATACTTAACATACAATAAAATTATTTATTTTATGTAAAGTTATTTAAATTAAAAACACTTGGTATTGTTTCACAAAATAAAACTTTATTTAATTTGTGAAACAATACCAAGTGTTTATAATTTAAATAACTTAATATATTCTAATATGTTTCGCCAAGTGCCAGATGAGAAATTAACTCAAGAAAAAAATCTGATTATTCAAACAAAATAAATTCAAATTCAAAACTATTTGAATTTGAGAAAATAAGCTTACGCTTCTTATAGTTTGCACACTTTAAACATAACATATAAAATTACGAAGAACTATTCGTGAAAATGCAAACAATGTCTTAATTAATAAGACAAATTAAGACGATAAATATCCATTGAAACAACTACTTCCCGTGCAAAGGTATAATTCAATATCCGGAGGTGTATTTGCACGGGAAGTAGTTGTTTCAATGGATATATATCGTCTTAATTTGTCTTATTAATTAAGGCTTTGTTCGCATTTTCACGAATAGTTTTTCGTAATTTTATATATTAAATCTGATTATTATCATTACACGAACAGTTACTTACATCAACAGTGTTATTAGTGTTTCAAAATACGAGGATTTTGAACGAAATATGGTTATTTTTTTAGTGGGAATGTCACCAACCTTATAACTGGCATCATTATAAAAAGTATTCATGAAATCTCATTAAAAGATTACATATGCAAGAAACTCCTGTTATCATTAAAAGAGCCCATAATGTAATACTTGATTTTGTAAAGTCCTGAAATAAAAATTAATTAATATAATTCCCCTTGGGCGCTGTAAAGAGCGCAATTAGTAGTTCCGAGAAGAGGGGCGCTTAGCGCGCGAGATTAAGATAAATCCGAGTAACAATTAAGGAATAAGAGGCGAGCGCGTTTTTCGTGAATCCGACTGAAAATTATGTCATCCGCGCCGCGAATTTATTCCGGCTGCCCGGCTGAAAGTTGATACCTCTGGAGGCGGCCACAGACTAATCGCCGCGGTTTTCTGGAAAACCGTGGAGATTTTATCGGGGCTCGATTTAATTATATAAATAAGGCACACGTAACCGGCTCGGATGACTCGAATGCATAAAAGAGCCGGAGTACACGTAATCTTATTGTGGCGCGGTTACTTTACATTGTCGTGTAATTATTGTGCGGACCATAAGCGTTTAATGACTTTACCATTAAATCTTGTTAACACAAGACAAGTTTTAGTAGTATGAATAAATTTCATTTAAATCGGATTTAATAAAAAAAATACTTAAATGGGTATACAGTTATGTTTCTATTATGGATCAGGAAATACAATGAAAATTAATTTAAAATATAAATACTAAAAGAATATAAAGGAGGAAGAATACTTCGAAAACCTTAAAAAGGGAAAACACACTTCTCCTGGTTACAACAAGATTCTTAGACTCATCCTAAAATCCCTTTCAAGAAACATCCACACCTACATAATCCAAATTTTTAACCACATATATTCCACTCAGGGCATTCCATCGCAATGGAAAAGGGGTATAATTACATGCATACCCAAACCCGGAAATGATCCTTTAGATCAGTGGTCTCCAAACTACGGCCCGCGGGCCAAATCCAGCCCGCGACTTGCATGAATCCGACCCGCGATTGTTTGTAATTTTTTTTGTAAATGTCATATTTTGAATTATTGTAACAATTGTTCCTTAAATTTTTCATAATTTTATAAAATTAATCGAATCTTGGCCGACTTTATTATGTAGAATTGTATTTGTGGCCCGCGAAGAAGATAGTTTGGAGACCCAGGCTTTAAATCCTTGGAACTAGCACCCTATTTATTTTTTTATTTTATTTTGGGTTTTACGTCATCTATTTCCGCTGCTATGGCCAATCATGACGCCGGAGATTAGGTCTACAGCTATCCGGGAATTTTGCCGAACCCGGTGGGAGTTCCAACCCACCGGTAGGGATCTTTAACGTGCACGCAACATCCAGGCAGTACACGGGTCCTACATGCATTTAACGTCATATCCGAGAAGACGGAGTGTTTGGCATTTTTATCCTAACCTATATAAATGCAGACAACTTGTCAGGCCGGTATTTGAACCCCGGCCCGTGGCGTGGCAGCTATCGCCCTATTACCCTTCTCCCTATCATTGGAAAGCTATTTGAAACCATTTTAAAAAACAAACTTTTGGCCTGCACAGCTGATCTCATCCCACCCTACCAATTTGGATTTATTGAAAACCGCTCCACAACTCTACCTTTAACTATCCTCACATCCAACTGCCAAACAGCAAGTCTCGAAGGTCGCAAATCTGCCATTCAATTTTTAGATATCAAAAAATCACCGGGGCCTGTTGTTTGAATGCAGCTACCTGAATGTACCTGCTCACCTAGTTAACCTCCTAGACAGTTTTCTCCATAATAGATCCCATCAAGTCAAAATACGCCAGTCTGTCTCCAACTCCTTCACACCGGAACAGGGTTTACCTCAAGGTTCCCCTCTTTCACCTTTCCTCTAAAACATCCTCGTTTATGACATCTACAATCCTGATCCCAACTATAGTTTTCACATATTGGCTTGAAATAGTCAGAAATGTTCAGTATTCCTCAGCACTGGGTCGGGACCACACTGAAGAGGACCTTGAAGTCCGAAACGCGTCTGTGGGTATCTGGTGCCGGAATACTGAACACAAATTCAATTTTGATATTTGTTTTCTGGTTTCACAAACAGAGTGCTGCTCGCTCGTGGACGAAACAGTGACCTGTATATGCACTTTGTGCATTCGTGTCACTGACGATGCCACTATGAAGCATTAGATGGCGTTAGCTATCGAAATCATTAATAGTTCCCAACTATATAAATAAATCCGCCCATCCTCTTCTTTATCCCGATGATAATGCCTTCACACTCCCTAAAGCCCTTAGCACTCTACAGGGCCTGATCGATTCGATACAAACGTGGTTCGCGAAATGGCGAATATCAATAAATCCCAACAAATCCCAGCTCTTGATTCCTTTTCACCGATCCAACAATTCCCCTTTTACAATTTCCATAAATAATCACATAATACATCCCTCAGCCACGTGTAAATACCCAGATATCCATTTTGATCCAAAATTCACATTCAAGAATCACTCCATAATTCTAAAAGCAAAAGTCAAGAATCGGGCGGCACATTTCAGAAGCTTGACCTTCAAACAGCAAGGAATAAGTACCAAAACAGCTGTACATATATACAAAATGATATGCCGCCCCTACTTGATTATGCTGCCATCCTTTCCCGTAACCCCCACCCAGTCACCATTAAAAATTTGCAAATAGCGGAACGATCGGCCCTTAGAGTGGTAACCAAAATCCGTCACCCCCAAAACCCACTGTATAATCCCTCGAATATACTACTCTATGAATTAACCAATGTTGTTCCCATTCAAATTCGTCTCTCCAAACCTGCAGAAAAATTTGCCTCAAATCCTATTCACAATAATTTCCTAGACCTCCTCTGTATCCCCCGAAATAAAAATATAATCCCAAAAACGCAAACATTCCTCCTCCTGACATTAGCGATCATGACGATTAAAGAACAGTTCCACCTTGACGATATTAACAATCATGACCCTATTTTACACCAAATATGACAGTGACACACTAGAATAAATTCAGGCGGAAAGACTATTGGTCGATAGCCCATTGACGGATTTTTATTTAATGTTATAGTTATTTGTACATACTTTAATTTGTTTGTTGTATTTACTGTTGATATCTGTCAAAAAAGATATGTAAATATATATATATATATATATATATATATATATATATATATACTAAAAGAATAATCCAATATTTAGTTGTAGAATTGTTTTGATTTATTTTTATCAAGCTGATTTTTTGAATTATTTATCTCATTTGGCTGGAATATAGAAAAATTATTTACAAAGTGTGCTGTGTGCTACAGAGACACGCTGACTGATTTTTTGTGACCGAAATTAGACGATTTCGACTTAGACGAGCTTTGGTTCCAACAGGATGGAGCAATATGTCACACCAGACGTAAAACTATCAATCTTTTGCACAATAGGTTAGGTAGGAGGTTTGTCGCTGTTGGATTTTTTTTTGTGGGGGGTATGTTAAGGACTGTTGTTACTTCAACGATTCACAAACAATTGACGTATTGAAGGAAAAAATTCGTGGAACTATTCGCCAAATAGAGCCACAAACAATCGAAAATCTACAGCAATTAGGTGAGATTTGGCACCTGGTAAAAAAACACTTTTCAAAATTATTGAGTGTCTGAAAGTTTACAATTTAAAATTTGTATGCTTAAACGAAAATATCCCTGTATAACGTATCTAGCAGAGGTTAGGTAACCGTGCTATCAGTCGTTTTGGAGACATTTGCCGCTGTTGGATATTTTATTTTGTGAGGGGTATGGTAAGGACGGTTGTTACTTCAACGATTCACAAACAATTGACGTATTGAAAACGTAAAACTATCAATTTTTTGCACAATAAGTTAGGTAACCGCGTTATCAGTCGTTTTGGAGAGGTTTGTCGCTGTTGGATTTTGAATTTTTGACCAAATCATTTTGATTTTGAAAATCGTTATCACAGGACGTAAATATAATAATCTATTAATTTGTTTGTATACGCCGGGACACTACATCCTGCATTATTACTATATTTAATTTAATAACTTAAAGTTTTTTGCATAAACTACAATCGATGCACAATTGTATCATCCTTATTTTAAAGTCGAGTGAAGTTCTTTCCGCCATTCCCATTAAATTAGCGCCGCCGACGACAACTTCGCACTTAACCGTCGCCCTCTTATTAGATTAACCGCGAAATTTTCCCAACGCGCATTTTCCCTCCACCGTTAGAGCACACAAAAGTCGCTATTTTTTTTTTTTTCATTTTTATTTTTTCGTTCTTCTCCAAGGCGAAAATTACGAGCGGCCGGTGAGGAGCGCAAAAGCGGGATTTGCATAAAAGTTGCCAAAATGCAAATTTATGCGCAGAGCCCGGGGCCGGTCCTAAACTAATTTTTGGGATTCCTCCGGCGCCTCCGCCAAAACAAATTATCGCCCGACTGGGCAGGCCGAGGTTCACCAAACAAGACTGCACTAATCATCATCAAGTATTCTAATGTGGAGGGGAAAGGGCAATAATGGGGTTTAATTAAAATAAATAATCCTTGGCCGTGTAATCGGTGTAATTTGCTCTCTGATGGGTTAAAAGCCGCGATTCGGTAATTGCATTAAAAAGACTTTCTAAACCAGCGCTTCTAAAAAGTTTTCATTTTTGCAATATGATTTGTAAAAAAACGCCATTTATCGCCAAACAGCGCTACTTAAAGTTTTCATTAGTTCGATATAATTTGTGGAATAACGCCATTTATCGCCAATCAGCGCTACTCAAAATGTTCTTAATGTATTCGATACTTGTTCTGCTACTTTCTTGATGGAACCAGATTTTTACATTGGGTAAAGTTAAACACTTCTATTGTTCCATGGAACAATACAAGTGTTTAACTTTACCCAATGTCAAAATGTTCATTAGTGCAAAATAATTTGTGTATTAACGCCATGTATCTCTCAGAAATGAGTAATGTGAAATTACATTCTTTATAAGAGAGGTCCCTAAACTTTTTTTGTTTGCGGGCCACATACGTGACACAATTCGCACCCAGAAATTTGTTTTGGGGGGGAGCTCACGCGTCTTGAAGGGGGCCCATCCCGGTCTTATAGGGGATGGGAGGCTCACGTGTCTTGAAGGGGGTCCATCCCGGTCTTATAGGGGAGGGGGGGGGGGGGCTCACGCGTCTTGAAGGGGGCCCATCCCGGTCTTATAGAGGAGGGAGGGGGCTCACGCGTCATGAAGGGGACCCATCCCGCTCTTATAGGGGAGGGGCGGGGGCTCACGAAATTAAGCCTTTGTATATACAGAGAGTTCTATGTAACACCCAACATTTTCGATGTCCATTTTCGTATATTCTCTTTATCAAATCAAAGCATCCAATACGATTTGACATCTTTAATTTTTAGGTTAGTTGTAAATTGATTGCCTATATCACTATTACAAATTGTAGCCAATCAATTGCAATTAATGCCTTAACTTGTACATACAGGATGTTTTTCGTTCAAGTTTACATGTCCCAATTACAGCGTATATGCCTTACATCTTTAGATAATCGTTGTTTTGTTAAAAAGAGTTCAATTTTAAACTTAAAACGAGTGCGTTCCACTCCCAGACTAAGCATGAAGTAAAATTTCGTGTTTAGAAAAGCCTGAAAATTTGGTTTGGTCGCGTAGCGCGAAGCGCGGAGCGGCCAAACCAAATTTTCAGGCTTTTCTAAACACGAAATTTTACTTCATGCGCCACCGATACAAAACACCGACATATTACGAAGTTTTAAACGCACCGCTAAGCTTTATATTGAATCAGAGTTTTGTACCGGTGGCGCATGAAGTAAAATTTCGAGTTTAGAAAAGCCTGAAAATTTGGTTTGGCCGCTCCGCGCTTCGCGCTACGCGACTAAACCAAATTTTCAGGCTTTTCTAAACTCGAAATTTTACTTCATGCTTAGTCTGGGAGTGGAAAACGCTTGCTTAAAGCTTTGAATTAAATTCTTTTGGTAAACCGAGCATCGGAAAATGTGCAACGTATGCGTATGGATATTTAAAACAAAAATTGGGGCGCGCGAGCGATCCGAGTCGCGCCCCGGCAAATTCAAATTTTCAGGCTTTTCTAAACTCAAAATTTTACTTCATGCGCCACCGATACAAAACACCGACATATTACGAAGTTCTAAACACACCGCTAAGCTTTTTATTGAATCAGTGTTTTGTACCGGTGGCGCATGAAGTAAAATTTCGAGTTTAGAAAAGCCTGAAAATTTGGTTTGGCCGCTCCGCGCTTCGCGCTACGCGACCAAACCAAATTTTCAGGCTTTTCTAAACTCGAAATTTTACTTCATGCTTAGTCTGGGAGTGGAAAACGCTCGCTGAAAGCTTTGAATTAAATTCTTTTAGTAAACCGAGCATCGGAAAATGTGCAACGTATGGGTATGGATATTTAAAACAAAAATTGGGGCGCGCGAGCGATCCGAGTCGCGCCCCGGCAAATTCAAATTTTCAGGCTTTTCTAAACTCAAAATTTTACTTCATGCGCCAGGCGTATAAAACACGGATTTTAGGTAAAGTTAAAAATATATTATTTAGAAATAATTTGTCATTTTGTAAAACAAAATTAGGTTTTCTAGCAATTTCTTGTCTTGCAACGCATTTCGTCTAATAGCCCTTAGACACAACGCATTATGTCTAGACAATATGCAAAATGACAGACGAACGCAAATTTATTCGGCTATTGTCTGAAAACATTGGACAATTCGTAGTTTGTTTAGACAAAACGGGTTTTGTCCTTATTTCGAGTTTTGTTCGCAACATATAAAGGGTGGGCCATCGCAAGGAATATTTTTAAAATGTTAATGAAACACAAACGGCTAGATGGAATTTGATGATCTTGAATTTATTTTGTAGCCAAGAGTATCCGGTTACATGGACTATGACATCAGCCAAATGGCTTCCACGGCTGGCCTTACAATAGTCCATTCTCTCGACCTAATTTTTCAGAACTTTTTCCAACGTCTGCGGTTCTATCTTAGCAATGGCATTTTGGATATTCACTTTAAGATCGTCAATCGTTGCTGGATCGTTGGCATAACAACGTTCTTTAACGGCACCCCAGAGATAAAAGTCCATAGGCGGCAAATCGCAGCTCCTTGCTGGCCAATTCATATCTTCACGACGGCTAATTACACGATTTTCGAACTTTGACCGCAATAAGTCTATAGTTTCGTTGCTAGTCCGGCATGTCACCCCATCTTGTTGGAACCAGATGTTGCTTACATCCAAACCAGCAATTTGCTCCCAAAAATTGGGTGCGCGCCTGATTCTACATACTCGAGTGGCCTAAGATCGAACTAATTTTATAATAAAAAAAAATTAAATAAAACACTGTTTATCACTTTGTTTGTATAATAATTGGTTTATTTGGTGACTATAGTTTCGATACTACACATATCATTATCAAACCGTTAGGTTTGATAATGATAAGTGTAGTATCGAAACTATAGTCACCAAATAAACCAATTGTTATACAAACAAAGTGATAAACAGTGTTTTATTTATGTTCAACAATGTATAACGAAGTAGAAGCCTCTATAGTCAGTGAAAAAAAAATTGTTGAAATATGTCAAAATGCTACATTTATGCAAAATAAAACGTAGGCTCGCGGGCCGGACTTCAGCAGTTGGCGGCCTTATTTGGCCCACGGGCTTTAGTTTGTAGATCCCTGCTTTATAACGTGGGCGTAGCCAGGATTTAAAAATACCTGTGAATTTTAAAGTTTATTTTATGCAAAGTAAATTACATATAACTCCGTGTGTTTAATTAATTTCTCACTTAACCGGTTGTAAAACATCAAATTATGGTATATTTAATTAAAACACTTTGTTTCACTGATTACATTAAATTCCCTAACAATTTAATTTTCATATACTAAATCGACCATAAAATTAATTCCTAGCATTTAACACATTTATATCCAACAAAAAGAACTCTTTTAAAGTTCGAGTGCAGATATTATTTCGTAAATTTCGCAACGAGAAAAGGGAATTCTTAGTAAACATCGCGAATATAAATTCCCGGTGTTCCTTTGAACTTATCATCACATTTCTGCGCTCTGTAAATATTATCACGGGAATCGCTCGAGTTCAGTCCTGGTTTTCCCGTGTTATCCGCAACATTTAATTAACGTTTGCAGAATTGAATCGCAATTTGTTTCGCCGACCATAAAATTAATTACTCATACAGAATAACAGACACCACCTGTTATTGTTATTAAAAAAATATAATTGTTTCGGTCTTTACATTTCTAATTTAATAAAAATCATTGGATGGAGAAAAAATGGATAAATCCGAAATAATTATAAACAGCGTTTTATGAGGAGTTTAATAAAAAAATGCTTGAAACAAAAAGTGCTATTTTTAAATGTTTATAGTCGTAATTAATCTATTATTGGCCATTCATGCAATAACACGCAACATTATTAACACAGCGATAACAGCGATATATTGTGATATAATTCCACCGCATGTCAATATTTTGATAAAATCACATTACTTTTTTTTAATCTTTTAACTAAGAGAAACTTACAGCGATAAACGTTAACACGAATGAATTCGGAAATTTTCCCTCTACAATAAAGGTAAATAAATTTTAATTCAAAAATAAATAGGAAAGCCAATATATAAACATTACAGGGCCGAAAAATGAACCTCCTAGAATCCCTGGAGATACAGAAAGCCCGCGCTAATCCGGGAATCCCCCTAATTAACGACCAGGTCGATCTAGTGTATACCCCCATTTTTAATGCTATTTTGTATATAACCATTTTGTGTATATATATACCTGTACCATACCGTAATTTAAGTTACTCTGTTTGATAATGGCAAGTTGAATTGCCGAAACTGCAGTCACGAAAATAAAAATAGTGTGTTATACAAACAAAGTTAAAGTGTTTTATTTCATTGAATTAACATGTATAACGAAGTAGAAGCCTCCACAGTTCATAATTACAGAGATTTCCTATGTCGCGTCCGCCAAGTCAACACCCGGTGTATAAAAATCAATGAAAAAAACAAACTACACAAACCTAATGGAAAAAATTTTACAGTCAGAGCCCGCTAGTACCAAACAACAACAAATGCCTAAAATCGAGTTGTGTACACTTACAAGAAAAATTCCTTGTATTTTAACTTACACTCGAACTTAAAAACATGCAGTATTACTTCTCAAGGTACGAATTTACAAGGTACGCACATTCCGGCTATTTATTAACGTCGCGGATCCGAAATGAATAATAATACTTCGGGCTTGCAGACGTAGGCAGATGCAGGAGAGAACGAAATATTATTAAATGAGCTCGCGAGTGGCTGCGCTTTACTCGCTCTCTCGCAGGGAAATAATAATAAAGAAATTATTATTCCTGTATACTCGGATAGGAGTGAACGCACCATTAACCGTTCGGAAACAAAGCAGCACTTCTTCTCGTCTCTATTTGGGTGTTATGCGCTCAAGAGTCGGATTGTTACGTGTTATGCGCTAGGCGAGCCTGAGACTAATTTTAAGTGGTAGGTATTAGATATATGGATATGATGTTTGCGGAAAGAATGACGTTTGCTTATGGTTTTTAGTGTGATGGGTTTAAAGAGTGTTTCACATGTTACATTAATTTACGCTAAAAAGAAAGACTGAATAGAATAGAAATAGGAATTAGGGTCAGAACATAGTAGAGAGGCGAGCCTTATCTGATGATGTTTATACATTTTGATAAATTGTATACGGCCTTGATTAGGTTAGTGTTCGGTACAAACAAGCGGTTTTTCTAATTGGTTGGCAACATGCTCGCCTTTTTTTATTTCACCCTTTTTTTGCTATGCACAACATTTTTCCCATCTTTGTTCGGTCCGCGGACCGAGAGAGGAAAGTCGTAAATGTACAACAACACGCGACGGTCGATCTCGCGCCACCCCAGCGATTAGTTAACTAGTGGCGATTACCTCGGAGCTACACCCTCAGGAGAAGCTGTAAGGACCCGGATACCGACACACCAAAGGTCAGTTTCCTCTCGCTACCGTTCCCCAGCAATTTTTCCGACTTTGTTGTCGGCCGCCGCAAAAAATAGCTATGAAATTCACGGCAGCTCCCGCTGCGAGTTACAAGATTTCATAGGGCACAAACCCCCCCAAATAGTTACGTTAAAAATGTTTTTCATTTATTGTTTAAAACATGTTTCCGTCATTTACAACAACATTCCTTTGAAAATAGTCTAACAAACCACAACTAGTCGGAATAAAGTTTTAATTTGTGAAACAATACCAAGTGTTTTTTAATTTAAATAACTTTACATATAGTAACAAGTGCCGAATTGAATTGAAAAATAATTTAAATCTGTATTAAATTATCAATAACTTTGTGATTTAATAAATCGAAAGAGTATTCATTGACTTTAATCGATTAGTACTCGTAGGCATTATAAATAACTCAGTTTTGCTTTTAACAATACGCATTATCCGCAATTATTAACCTGGAGAGCTTGTTGTGTTAGTGTACTTAATATGTATCAAAGGAATCGAACAGAATGCATATAATAATAGCGCATATAAAGCAATAATAAACTTTGATAGCGATAGCTCCATACATGGAAGCAAAAAGGCATAAAGAGCAATTATTATATGGAAAGTGTGGCAGTAAGGTTAACCTAGCGGTACTCCCTTCAATTATTTATAATTAGGATGTTGCTACATTACCATCGCAATAGAATTTGTCCACACAAAAGAATCTAATTATTATACGAGGAATTAATTTTAATAATTTGTAATTGGGAGAAGTATTCAATACATATAAGAAACGCGAAATTAACCCATACATTATTTTTATTTATTTACGGAATTTCAATTTTACATTATATATTTCCATATCAAAGAATATTAATACTTATGATTAAAACCTAATCTAATTGGTGCGTTACATTTAAGCACTCAACTTTCAGTCCCAAAATGGTTTAATAAATCTATTTGATTAACATCAAGCCTAATCCATTGTTCAGGATAGTCTTCGACAAAGTTCAGTTTCTGTAAGTACTAATACCAAGAAAACTTTGAAGATGATCTACAAAATCTTTTTTGTTTCTGTGTCAGCAAATTAATTGGCAATTGAAATAGACTTGACTTGGTTCACTGTTGAAATTTTTAATAATAATTTTCAATTCCATTATTTTTTCATGTAGCTGATTATAGTAGTATTATTGATAAGTTTGCTTACAAATCAAACCTTGACAGTTTATTAGTTTGGACTTTTAAATCGTTTCGTACCTACTATTCACTTCATGTTTACTACAAAATATTAACTATTTTATTGACATCAAGCCTTATCTATTGTTCAGGATAGTCTTCGACAATGTTCAGTTTCTGTAAGTACTAACACCAAGAAGACTTTAAACATGATCTACAACATTTCCTTTGTTTCTGTGCCAGGAAATTTATTAGCAATTGAAATAGACCTTACTTGGTCTTATTGTCTTTTACTGTTGACTGAATGTATCGTTGCTCAACTTTACTGTTGAATTACAAGCATATCATACCTTACATAATATATAATTCAAAGATAAAAATGTTTACATTGTGTAAGATTTTAAATGTCTATCTCATGTTGATTTCAAAATAAATGGACTATTATAGCACAGCACTAAATTTACTAATCGAAATTAAAACCGCTTTCCCATTTCGCAATTAATCCCCTCCTCTTCTCGTGGGCGAAAATTCAATTAAATCGACATCCTAGAGCACCGCTTTTTCTCGAGTTTCCGGGACTAAATATTTATCATTTCCCATCCTCTTCACTTCCGGGCCGGGCCGGGACGGGAAGGGAAGGAGATTTACGGTATCGATAACGGGCAAAGTTGACGAAACCGCGCTCGCCCCCCCTCAAACTAAACTCACAACAATTACTTCGGACTTTGGGGCGAGAGGAGGGTCCGAATTCCTGCGTCCTAAATACCGATCGCAATCGGGAATGAGGGTGGGAAATTATTGCCTTTGCATTACAAATGTACCGCAATGCATTGACGTCTCCATAAAGAGTCCTGGGTTCTGGGTTAGGGAAACCGGGACTGGATTCTCACTTGTCAGTGATGGCGATTTGTCAAACCCGGAATGCTTTCACACTTTGTAAAATTGATAATTGATGATGTGCACGTGAAGATCAACTCAATTGTAATAATTTTAGTTAATTCAAATTAGATCAATAAACATGTATATTATCGTTATTGAAAATGAGGACTTTGTGTCTCGAAATGTACATCCAACGATAAAAATAAAAAGTTAAGTAAGGAATAACAGTCTTTATTAGTGTAATAATCACTTCACGTAAACTCAAAAACATACAGTTATGCATTCTTAACGGTCAACACCAACGTAATGTATAGATACGTGTTTATTGATTATTGACTTATTAATAAAAGTGGTGAAAACATTGACGAACCGGCAGAATATGTCCTGCAGACTGGCACCGGCACCGGCCCAGCACCGACCCGGCACCGACCCGGCACCGACTCAGCACCGACCCGGCACCGACCCGACTCCGACCCGGCTCTAACTCGGCATCGACCCGGCCACGACCCGACCCCGACCCGGCCCCGAACCGACCCCGGCCTGACTCGGCACCAACCCGTCCACGAGTTTAGATTTAGTCGACCTAGAATATTTTATTTAAAAAAAAACAACGTTCAATAAACGTTGAAACAAGTTGTAAATAAAACGTCGCTCACATTCAAAAATTCATTCCTATTACTCTAAATTTAGAAGATATGGATATGTAACATATTAAATTTATATTGTTTCTGTTATTATTGCTGAATATTTAATTTGGCTATTTTTTGAATTATATTTGTTCAGACCTACTTTAAAATCGTCGTTTAATCTTAGTTTTAATGTGTTTAAACTGACAGCTACGTTTAGAGTCCCAATTTTAAATTGCTTTTTCTTAATTTAATATTAATTAGTCTTAACTTGAAGTTGAAAATAACTTCAAACTAACAAAAAAAAAAACACTAAAGTGTTATTATTAAATGATAAATATTTTATTATATTATATTATATTATATTATATTATATTATATTATATTATATTATATTATATTATATTATATTATATTATATTATATTATATTATATTATATTATATTATATTATATTATATTATATTATATTATATTATTTATATCTGTCAGAGCTGGGCAGGATTCGAATCATTCAAGATTCGAATCCTGGATTAGAATCCTTTTAGGGGATTTAAATCTAATTCTTATTCGAATGCCCAGCTCTGACATCTGTATATCTTATTATGAGTTTATACCTGACTAATTTTTATTTTAAGCAATATTATTTTGTTCATTTACATAAATGGTGATTACCATAAAATAAATTATTATTGAATATGTGATATCTTAACTTTGTTTAACTTTTTTAATTTACTAATATTTTGCATATCTAAATGACATTATGTTATAAAATAATATATTATTATTATTATATAGACGTGTTATTAAATTTGATATCCTGTAATTAATATTTATTAGAAAATGTTGAAATTATAATTAAAGTTCGCTTTTTACGACGGGCTAAAATTTTTAATTAACGCCAGGCGCTTAGAAAGACACACCTAGCAGGGAGCAAGAGAGAGAGATGGTCTAAAATGACGGCACATAAAAGGACCTGCATGTCGATAATTAAGTTTGGCGCCCGTTAGCGTTTTACGAAAAATATCATCGAAGGTGTATCATTATAAATTAATCAGAACAGCTCGGGCTCTTTAATTTATTAAATATAATTTCACGTATTAACGCACAAAGGCGTGCTTGGTATTAAAATATGACTTAGAAAAAAGTTAATATCAATTCAGTTTAGTGTATAAAAAATGCGTTGATTACTTTTTATTATTAGCATAAATATTATTATTAAACTAATAATGGAAGTTATATTATATTTAAAACCGTCATTACCAATATGTAAAGTCATTTATATTTAAAAAAAACATATGGTATTGTTTCAGAACTTAAAACTTTATTCCGACTAGTTTCGGTTTGCAGACCATTTTCAAAGGAAATTTGAAAATGGTCTAAAAAACTGAAACTAGTCTGAATAAAGTTTTAATTTGTAAAACAATACGAAGTGTTTTTATTTAAATAACTTTACATATACAAATGTAATGTAATGATATTCGTATAACATAATAACATAATATTTTCCCGGAAGCATTAAAACAGACTGTAGTTATACCCATTCATAAAAAAAGGGGAATATAATGACCTCAATAACTTCCGGCCTATCTCACTACTTTCCATATTCTAAAAAATATTTGAGAACTTTCTACAACTACAACTACTTGAGTATTTTAAGAGCCAGAACCTGCTACTTAATGACCAGTTCAGCTTTAGGAAAGAAAGATCCACTTCTGATGTAATTCATAGATTGGTAGAACTAACAACAGAGGGTTTTGAAGAGGGATCGGTGTCAATGGCGAGCTTTCTTGACCTGTCGGAAGCATTTGACTGTCTCCCATCAAACACTCCCACGAAAACTGTATTTCTACAACATACATCCAAGTATTTGTAGATTGATATTGTCATATTTGTCAGGCCAGACTCAGTGTGTCATATATAACGAAAATGTATCAGCACCACTGCCTCTCAGACATGGGGTTCCGCAGGGATCCATACTGGAGCCTCTATTGTTCTTAATATATGTGAATGATATACCACACTCAATTCCAAACGCGAAAATCATTTTATATGCGGGTGACACTACGTTGGTAGATGAACATAAAACACTAGATGATGTCAAGGTAACACACCGAATCCCTAACAACGGTTTCTTCTTGGTTCTTAAGTAATCACCTTAAACTTAACGACTCTTACCTTCTCACTCTCCAAAGGAATGAAATGAAAGAAAAACACTTAGTTAACTTAATGACTCCAAATCCACGACTCGTACCTTCTCACTCTCCAAAGGAATGAAATGAAAGAAAAACACTTTGTTAAATTTTTGGGTGTGCAAATCGACTCGAAATTGAACTGGAATGCTCATTGTGATGCCCATGCTAGTAGACTGTCCTGCAGCATTTTCGCCATACGTAATTTAGCAATGATTGTTCCAAATGAAACGTTACGAGTGGCTTATTTCGCTCTGTTTCAAAGCCACATGGATTATGGGCTGATTGTACATTTTGTAACTAGGCATCGTATTTTTGGTCCGCTAGATATGTAAATCAATTTAATATTTTAAAATGTATAATATCAGTGCTTCGTTTTTTTAAAGAAACGAATGAAAAAAGGCAAAAAATATCGAATTGCGTAAAAATTTACATTAATTGAATGCAACAATCATATTTTTTTAAATACCGTGTGACCAGTGCAAAATATTTGAAAATGTAATTTGGGTTGCCTATTTTTAGATACTTTTCAAAATACCTTTAAGAAGCTCTATTTTCTAAAGGAAACACTTATGCCAAGTCATTTATTAACACTATCAGTTTGCTTTATTGTGTTTCGCAAGCCCCAGAAATGTATCCCAACAATCCATTAAAACGCTGTATATTTTTAAATAAATAATATTATATAAATGGGTATAAATTATCTAAATACGAGGATTTTAGCAACTAAATCTATTAGAGAATAAATATTCCATCCCAGTAAAACCGAACCACCCTCAATCCCTTATCCCAGACACTGAAAACACATTTAAACCAAAGGTTTCCTTTTCCCTCCATCCGGTTTATTTAATGTTGATTTGTGTATTCTTCAAATTGAATAAACGCCCGGTAGGTTTCCCCAAAATCAGAAATCAATTTTATAGCGACCGCAGATGGCGTTTAGGCCATTATCGGTCGGTCGGGCAGAGGCAAAAAAAGGAACCGGGGGGGCCGAAAATTTGTGCGGCCCGGTTAATCCCCAGATAAACCGGATGGTGGGACAAATTGAAACACGAAAGCCCCTCAATTAATTGCTGATCAATTCGACTCCACACAAAAAAATCTAATTGTAATTATAAATTGTTGATTAATTGTATTTACTCACAAATGAATCAACAATTTATAATTACAATTAGATTTTTTTGTGTAGAGTCGAATTGACCAACAATTTATTGAGGAGCTTTTGTGTTTTAATTTGAGATTGAGATTGTAACAGAAACCTATTTAAAACAGACAGTACGTTTTCAAAAAAAAAAGTAAAACTGATTCCAATTCTTGATTAAGCATAAAGTGAAATTTCGAGTTTAGAAAAGCCTAAGAATTTGGATGGTCGCGTAACAAAGCGAAGCTAACAATCTATTTTTTAAGCTTTTTTTAAACACCTAATATTTAAGTTTTGTTTCTGTTTTTGACCAACCAAAACAAATTCAGTTTAATTACGTAATAAGCGTAAATTTCGCGATTCGATAATAAAATTATTATATTTTTATATATACACGGCTTGTGTTTTGTTTTTGTCTTGTAATTGGGAAATTTTTCCTGTTGGCAATAAATGGATTATTATTATTAAAGAAAAAAATGTGCAGATACTGGTCTAATTGCTAAATGTTTTTCTGCATATAATAATAATAATAATATTTTATTCACAAAAAAAAACCTTTCTACATTATTTTATTTATAATTTTGCAAACTTATAATACATATTTAACAATAACAATACCAATAACCTGTCGGCTTTTATATTTTTACAAATTGTTTTCAAAAGAAAATCCAGTCTTCATAACACAATGTTAATTAAAAAATGGAATTTAAACTAGTAAAACGTAGTTTAATTTCCTTTTTTCAGATCCTTGCGTTTATTTAGGTGTTCAATAATATCCCAACAAGTGTTTACAGTTCTCTTTAATTTCTGTAATAAATTGATTAAAAATTGAATTAAAACTAGTAATACATATATCGTTAACTTGTTTTTCATTGATCACTTGGTAAAACATTTCTATTAATATATAGGTATTTGATTGAAATTCACTTGATTTGTTTTACTAATAAATTGTTTTATTTTCAACTAGTTTCGGCTTAATGCCATTTTCAAGAATGGTGTACAAAAAAGCAAAATTGATTATATATACTAGATGTCGGCATTTCAGGTAATAAGCGCTCTAATTATCGGGGAAATCCAAAGATCCTCGTTGTCATTGACCACGTTTTTTCCCGCCTTTATGGCTTTACTTATTTCTAAACTCTCCCGATAATTCAAAACTAATCCTTTATTACCCGAATGCAACATTTTACAGTCGTTTGAGCGCTTATTACGTGAAATGCCGACATCTAGTATATATAATCAATTTTGCTCTTTTGTATACCATTCTTGAAAATGGCATTAAGCCGAAACTAGTTGAAAATAAAACAATTTGTTAGTAAAACAAACCAAGTGAATTTCAATGAAATACCTATATATTAATAGTTATACATAGTTTAATTTTCTATTTTCAGATCCTCACATTTATTTAGGTGTTCAATGATATTCCAACGAGTGTTTACAGTCCTTGTTTAATTTCTGTAATAAATTAAATTATTAAACCCCCCTTTCAGTATAATTTTTAACAATTAAAATACTTTTATTTAGGTAATAAATTTACTCAATGAATGCATGGGAAAGTTGTTGCACATATAAAATAACACCCGATCAAAGGCTTGATACGCCGAGAAATCGCATTCCTTGCATTCGTAATGCGCTTGATTTTCAACACAATTTTCCGTGTTTTCACGCGCATATAATCCTCATTAAGCGCCCCGATAAAAACAAAAAAAAAACTGATATATTAGCATTAAATATTTACTCGGAACCGGAGCCGCGTAAATCCACGCAAGTCGCTCAATTAAAGCTAACGATGACAGCAGAAAAAAATAACAAACGAGTCAGGTCAGAGATCTTTTAACGTCGCGTTTTGACAAAAAAGCCCATTGCGTCGCGTTTTTGCCAATAGCGGTAATTATTTCGCCATATAAATTCAAATTTAGGCTCATAGAAATTCATGAGGGTCCGGATTACAATTTCACAATCGGATTTCGCGTTAGGGGTTCAACCGAAATACAAAAGCAGAAAAAATATGATAAGATGCTAATGATTTACTTATTACATTTTAATTAAACAAATATACATGTGCATACAAGGAATGTTTATTTTAAGTATACATATCCCAATGCGTACTCTGGAAATATTCAGGTATTCTTTGTTTTTTTAAAAGTGTTAAATTTAAAACTGCTAACGAGTGTTTCCACTCCCAGACTAAGCATGAAGTAAAATTTCGAGTTTAGAAAAGCCCTGCGTAGAAAATTTGTCGAGGGTCGCGCAGCGACCCGAGACAAATTTTCACGTGGCTTTTCTAAACTCGAAATTTTACTTCATGCGCCACGCGTGTGAAACACTGAACTTTTGTGAAGTTAGAAACACACTGAACACATTTTTTTAAGAATAAATTCTCTATGAACACAAGTTTATCCGGAAAATGCACCAATATCATATTTATTTCCAATATTTATATAATATTTTTAAAGAATTTGTTGTTTTTATATAATAGGCCAATTTAAAACTTCGAACGAGTGATTTCCACTCCCAGACTAAGCATGAAGTAAAATTTCGAGTTTAGAAAAGCCCCGCGTAGAAAATTTGTCGAGGGTCGCGCAGCGACCCGAGACAAATTTTCACGGGGCTTTTCTAAACTCGAAATTTTACTTCATGCGCCACGCGTGTGAAACACTGAACTTTTGTGAAGTTAGAAACACACTGAACACATTTCTTTAAGAAAAAATTCCCTATGAACACAAGTTTATTCGGAAAATTCACGAATATTATCATATTTATTTCCAATATCTAGATAATTTTTTCAGAGAATTCGTTGTTTCTATATAATAGGCCAATTTAAAGCTTCGAACGCGTGTTTTTCACTCCCAGACTAAGCATGAAGTAAAATTTCGAGTTTAGAGAAGCCTGAGTTTGGATTTGAACGCTACGCGTCTAAATCCAAACGCTCAGGCTTTTCTAAACTTGAAATTTTACTTCATGCTTAGTCTGGGAGTGGAAAAACTCAAAAGTTTTAAACTGAAAATTGAAGAAACAATCCCTCTATGTTTATCTTTAAAAATCATATTCTTACAATTTAAAAGTGATTTTCTTACGTTTTTCTAAACTCAAAATTTTATTTCATGCTTAGTCTGGGAGTGGAAACGCTCGTTAGAAGTTTGAAATTTAACACTTTTATAAAAACAACGGATGCCTGAACATTTACACAACTTCAGTGTTTAATACGCGTGGCGCATGAAGTAAAATTTCGAGTTTAGAAAAGCCCCGTGAAAATTTGTCTCGGGTCGCTGCGCGACCCTCGACAAATTTTCTACGCGGGGCTTTTCTAAACTCGAAATTTTACTTCATGCTTAGTCTGGGAGTGGAAACACTCGCTAGAAGTTTCAAACTGAAAATTAAAGAAACATTCCCGGTATGTATATCCTTAAAAAAAAACATATTGTTACAACTTAGAGTGATTTTTTTACGTTTTACATTAGGTTACACGGAATTCAGTAATACCGATAGATAAAATTACCCGACACCTGAAAGGGTAAATGGAATTTTTGATTATATATTTGATTATATATACTGTGTGTAACTGTTTAATATATTAAATTGGTTGATTGAGTTACAAAGATCAAATTAAATTGACAATTAAAGCACTAATAAATAACCTTTCAGTTTGATGTGGGTGTTAATGCTTTCATGATTGGAAAAAGGAAACATTTAGTTAAATTTTATTAATATTTCCATGTTTTATTCCAACTAGTTTGGGCTTTGAGTAATTCTCAAGGAGTGAGATTTTACGGCGTTACTTTCCTAATAGTCTAATAACCTTTTATCCACTTTTATTTGAATAACCAAATGTACATTTCAAAAACAATCAATAAAATAACAAAATTATTCTATTTGATAACTTCTTTACAATCTACATAACAATATGTAGATTGTAAAGAAGTTATCAAATAGAATAATTGGGTTATTATTATCCATATAATTTTCAAACTATCTCAAAGTCCATTGCACTAAAGCAGCATAGCACAGATTGCTATCAAAGGATGCTATGATTCGATTGTGCCCAATCCGTTTGGCCCATGTCGAAGGTGCGTGTTACCGTTTAAGCCTCAGTTCAATGCAAATTACCAACGGATAATTCAATCAATTGATTTCGCCTGATCGATCCTGATCGATGTGTGTATCATGTTCAATCAAATCCGATGATTAATTAAATTATCTCGACTGCACATCCCCTAGTATTATGCACACACTTGGCTCATACTTCACAACCTCTCGGCATGTAATTATATAATGCAATATTATAGTTCGCAACCAATATTTCCGAGTGCTTTGTGATAAAATTGTGATAAAATATTTCCACTCGAAATATTCGAAAATTAATTTAAATACGTAATAACTTCATTGGAATATCCATTTATTAGTTTATTTCAATAATTAATTAATAATTCCGGGTAGTTTCGCATGTAACCACCTAAATAGGTCACAATGTCAATGCACATCCCGGCGCATCCACCAAAAGTTCAATTTAATTAATATGTTGGGTTTGTCATCGATTTAATACGAATCTTTCAATTCTTATGCACTTATTGAAGATTACTTTTAAGCGTGCTTACTTTTATGTTAAAAACTCACTAAGTACATACAAATAACATTGTGTTGATGTATGATGTGTTACTTTATACAACTAATTGTGTTAATTTCAATTGTAAAAAAGGTGAATTCCGTAAATAAAGAATAATAATAATAATAATAATAACTTTATTAGAAAATTAATAAATGATACCATCGGTTTTTAAAATAAAATTAAATACCTATTTATATTTATAATAATAATAATAATAATCTCTTCACTTTTCTCTGGACAGACATTACATATAAGTATACATACACTACATAACACTGTACAGGAAAAACTAGTCAATAAGCAAGAATTTTACTTAAAATAGATATTTAAAAAAACAAAACTAATCAACCATATAAGTCTGCCATTGTATAAGGCTCTAAGCTACAGAGATAATTGAAGAGTTATTTTTTTCCTAGAGTGCACATTTCGCACATGATTAATCATCTTTGGCAGTACAATAAGCCACCTAGGCTGCAGTGCATCCGGATCCGAAAGGAAGACGGCCCCCACAGGGAAAAAAAAATTATCTTTGGCAGGTGGTTTACTATTTTCAGGCATGAATAGTAAGCACACTTCTCATAACAATTTAATCTGTGTTGTGGTAGAGTAAATTGTTGACCATGTCTTGTGCTGTAAGCGTTTGGTAGTAAATTTGTGCTGAAAAGATCCATGTGACTCCATACAAATTTTATAAAGTTCGTCTGAGAATGTAAGCAATATCTAGTTGATTTCATTCCCATTTCGATATCTCTAAACTCCCTAAACACAAACACAATTTAGGTTAGGCTTTGCTAAATTGTATTGACCTGTCTAACATATATCTTCTAAATAGCACACGCGTACAAAACATTCAAATATTGTGAAATTTAAAACACACTAAATCAGTAGTAAAATTACTGATTTGAATTTCCCTAATGTTCAACTTTGAGTGTCTTTCCAAAACGTAATTTTTGAGTCCGTATAACACATTATGGCTTAAATGAAAGTTTAATCCAACACTGTAATCATTATAGCTGTGTATCAAACACCAAATTTGATAATTTGAAATTTTCTTCACTAGTGAAAATTTTGTTATTTTTGACTTAACTCATATACAGTGTTCTAAATGAATTAATTCTTACTCGATTTTAACCATTTAAAAAATAGTCAATACTGAATTAAATAGGCTTTAATTTGATGTAATACTTTATTTCATTAAATAAAAATTGGCTCCGCTGCAGAGGCTCAAAATTAGAATTACTTATTTCTTCCCATTTTCAAGTGATTTAGAATGGCGTAAAAGTTGGAGAAATATTTGTTTTATAATGAATAATAATAGTGCACGTTTTTTATTATATTTTACCTTATCAGTGATAATATTTTCAAATTAAAAAAAAAAACACTAAACACCAAATTTAATAATTTGAAATTTTCTTCACTTGTGAAAATGTTGTTATATTTGACTTAACTCATATACAGTGTTCTAAATGAATAAATTCTCACTCGATTTTAACCATTCAAAAAATAGTCAATACAGAATTAAATAAGCTTTAATTTGATGTAATATTTTATTTCTTTAAATAAAAATTGGCTCCGCTGCAGAGGCTCAAAATTAGAATTACTTATTTCTTCCCATTTTCAAGTGATTTAGAATGGCGTAAAAGTTGGGGAAATATTTGTTTCATAATGAATATTAATAATGCACGTTTTTTTATTATATTTTACCTTATCAGTGATAATATTTTCAAATTTAAAAAAAAATACTAAACACCAAATTTAATAATTTGAAATTTTCTTCACTAGTGAAAATTTTGTTATTTTTGACTTAACTCATATACAGTATTCTACATGAATTAATTCTTACTCGATTTTAACCATTCAAAAAATAGTCAATACAGAATTAAATATGTTTTAATTTGATGTTATATTTTATTTCTTTAAATAAAAATTGGCTCCGCTGCAGAGGCTCAAAATTAGAATTACTTATTTCTTCCCATTTTCAAGTGATTTAGAATGGCGTAAAAGTTGGAAAAATATTTGTTTTATAATGAATATTAATAGTGCACGTTTTTTTATTATATTTTTCCTTATCAGTGATAATATTTTAAAATTTAAAAAAAAACCAAACACCAAATTTAATAATTTGAAATTTTCTTCACTAGTGAAAATGTTGTTATTTTTGACTTAACTCATATACAGTGTTCTAAATGAATTAATTCTCACTCGATTTTAACCATTTCGTATTTCGTATTTCTTTAAATAAAAATTGGCTCCGCTGTAGAGGCTCAAAATTGGAATTACTTATTTCTTCCCATTTTCAAGTGATTTAAAATAGCGTAAAAGTTGGAGAAATATTTGTTTTATAATGAATGTTAATACGTTTTTTTATCACATTTTAACTTATTAGTGATAACATTTTTAAATTTAAAAAAAAATAAAAATGACATCGTAAAATTGATATTTTTGTAAGGGGTGGGTATGGAAAAATTTACGATTTTGCTCAATTTTTTTTATTTTTCAATAATTCTTAAAAAACTCACAGATGCTCTAATGAATGTTAGAAGAGATTCTAACTACTTATTTTCCTAATAAAAAAATAATTAAAACCAGCAACGCTAATTAAATCCGATTGAACAAATTTGAATTTCCCTACTGATTAACTTCAAGTGTCATTTCAAAGTCTAATTTTTAGGTCTGTATAAGACACTTCAACTTAAATTAAAGCAAATTTAATTCTTAATCCAATACTGCAATAATTATAGTTATGGATTAAACAGCAAATTTAATAATTTAAAGTTTTCTTCACTAGTAGAAATTTAGTTATTTTTGACTTAACTCATATAAAGTGTTCTAAATAAATAAATTCTCACTTGATTTTAACCACTTGAACAACAGTCGATTTAGAATTAGATCGGCTTTAATTTCATGTAAAATCATATTTTTTTAATTAAAAATTGTCTCCTATGCAGAGGCTAGAAGTTCGAATTACTTGTATTTTCCCCTTTTTAAGTGATTTATAAAGGCGTAAAAGTTGGAGAAATATTAGTTTTATTATAAATGTAAATAGTGCACGATTTCTAACAGATCTTAAATAATTAGTGATATCATTTTAAAATTTTTAAAAAAATAAATAATTTTGTCGCAAAATTGATATTTTTGCAAGGGGTAGGTATGGAAAAATTTACGATTTTGATAAAAAAAAATTGTATTTTTTAATATTTTTCAAAAAATTCAGAGATGCTCCAATGGATGTTAGAAAAGATTCCAGCTACTTATTTTCCTAATAAAAAAATAATTCTAGTCATTAACGCTAATTAAAGTCGATTGAAAAAGTATGAATTTTCCTAATGTTTAACTTTGAGGGTCTTTTCAAAGCCTAATTTTTAAGTCTGTTTAATGCACTATAGCTTAAATTGAAGCTACTTTATTTATAAATCAAATACTGCAATCATTATAGTTATAAATCAAACAGAAAATTTAGTAATTTGAATTTTTCACCACTAGTAAAAATTTAGGTATTTTTGACGAACCTTATATACAGTGTTCTAAATGAATTAATTCTTATTCGCTTTTATCCATTCCAAACACAGTCGATTCAGAAGTACATAAGCTTTTATTTGATGTCAAATTTAATTTCTTAAAATAAAAATTGTTTCCGCTGCAGAGGCTCAAAGTTGAAATTACCTATTTCTTCCCATTTTCAAGTGATATAAAAAGGCATAAAAGTTGGAGAAATATTTGTTTTCTGATAATTGTAAATAGTTCACCTTTTTTATCATATCTTTAATAATCAGTTATATTATTTTTATATTTAAAAAAAATAAAAAATTTCATTGCAAAATTGCTATTTTAAAAAAAACTGTATTTTTCTCTGTAAATAGAATTTATTCTACTGAGAAATAAACGATTATTATTATTGTTATAATTTTTGTAAGGGTATGGAAAAATTTACGATTTTGATCATAAATTTTGTATTTTTCAATAATTCTAAAAAAATTTAGAGATGATTTAATGGATGTTAGAAAACATTCCAGCTTCTTATGTCCTCAATAAAAAAAAATAATTACAGCCACTAACGTCAATTAAAGTCGATTGAAAGCATATGAATTTCCCTACTGTTTGACTTTGAGTGTTTTTTAAAAGGCTACTTTTTAAGTATATATAGCGCACTATAGCTTTCAAAAGCTCCTCAATCCAATACTCTAATCATTAAAGTTATTTATTAAACAGCAAATTTATTAATTTGAATTTTTCTTCACTAGTATAAATGGAGTTATTTTCGACTTGACCCTTACACACTGTTGTAAATGAATAAATTCTTACTCGATGTTAACCATTCGAATAACACTCGATTCAGAAGAAAATAAGCTTTTATCTGATGTCGAACTTTATTTCTGGAAATAATAATTGTGTCCACTGCAGAGGCTCAAAGTTGGGATTACTTGTTTCTTCCCATTTTCAAGCGATTCAAAAAGGCATAAAAGTTTGAGGAATGTTTGTTTAATTATGAATGTAAATAGTGCACATTTTTTTATCATGTCTTGAATAATTAGTGATATTAATTTTAAATTTTTTTAAAAATAATAAATTTCATCGCAAAATTGATATTTTCGTAAAATTTACGATTTTGATAAAAAAAATTACATTTTTCAATAATTCTCAAAAAATTCAAAGATGCTTCAATGGATGTTAGAAAAGATTTCAGCTACTTATTTTCCCAATAAAAAAATTATTACAGCCAATAACGCTAATTAAAGTCGATTAAAAAAGAAGGAATTTCCTTAATGTTAAACTTTAAGTGTCTTTTCAAAGCTAAATTTATAAGTCTCTAAAACGCACTATAGCTTAAATTGAAGCTTATTCAACCCTTAATCTAATTCTGCAATCAATATAGTTATGCATCAAACAGCAAATTTAATAGTTCGAATTTTTCATCACTAGTAGAAATGAAGGTATTTTTGACTTAACTCATATACAGCGTTCTAAATCAATAAATTCTTACTCGATTTTAACCATTTGAAAAACAGTCGATTGAGAAGTAAATAAGCTTTTATTTTCTGTCAAATTTAATTTCTTCAAATAAAAATTGTTTTCGCTGCATAGGCTCAAAATTGTAATTACTTGTTTTTCCCCATTTTCAAGTGATTTAAAAAGGCGTAAAAGTTAAATAAATATTTTTTTTATATGAATGTAAATAGTGCACGCGTTTTATCATATCTTGAATATATAATGATATTATTTTTAAATTTCTTAAAAAATAACAAATTTAATGGCAAAATTGATATTTTAGCGAGGGGTGTAGGTATGGAAAAATTTACGATTTTGATTAAAAAATGTACATTTTTTAATAATTCTTAAAAAATTCAAAAATGCTTTAATGGATGTTAGAAAAGATTTTAGCTACTTATTTCTCCAATAAAAAAATAATTATAGCCACCAACGATAATTAAAGTCGATTAAAAAAGTATAAATTTCCCTACTGTTTATCTGTGAGGGTCTTTTCAAAATTTTAGGTCTGTATAACGTACTGTAGCTTAAATTAAAGAAAATTTAATCCCTAATCCAATATTGTAATCGTTACAGTTGTGAATCATCCAGAAAATGTAATAATTTTAATTTTTCTTCAGCAGTAGAAATTTAGATATTTTTGACTAAACTCATATTAAGTGTTCTAAATGAATAAATTATAATTCGATTTTAACTATTCGAAAAACAGTCAATTTTAAATTAAATGAGCTTTTATTTGATGTAAAATTTCATTTATTAAAATCAAAATTGTTTCCGCTGCAGAGGCTCAAAGTTAGAATTACTTGTTTCTTCCACTTTTCACGTGATTTTAAAAGGCATAAAAGTTGGAGAAATATTCGTTTTATTATGAATGAGAGTAGTGCACGTTTTTATAATTATTTTTAAAAAAATTTAAAAATAAAAAAAATCATCGCGAAATTGATATTTTTGTAAGGGGTAGGTATGGAAAAATTCACGATTTTGATCAAAAATTTTGCATTTTTTAATAATTCTCAAAAAATTCAGGGATGCTCTAATAGATGTTATAAAATATTCCAGCTACTTATTTCCATTATAAAAAAAATATTAAAGCCACCAACGCTAATTGAATAGTTAGTGATATTATTTTTTAAAAATTTTAAAAATAAAAAAAATCATCGCAAAATTGATATTTTTGTAAGGGGTAGGTATGGAAAAATTCACGATTTTGATAAAAAATTTTGCATGTTTTAATAATTCTCAAAAAATTCAAGGATGCTCTAATAGATGTTACAAAATATTCCAGCTACTTATTTCCATTATAAAAAAAATATTAAAGCCACCAACGCTAATGGAAGTCGATTGAAAAAGTATGAATTTCCCTCATGTTAAACTTTGTGTGTCTTTTCAAAACCTATCAAAACCTAATTTTTAAGTCTATACAACGTATTATAGCTCAAATTGAAGCTAATTTAATCCTTAATCTAATACTGTAATCGTTATAGCTGTAAATCAAACAATAAATTTATAATTTTGAATTTTTCTTCACCAGTAGAAATTTAGTTATTTATTTTTGACTGAACTCATTTGTAGTGTTATAAATATAGAAATTCTTATTCGATTTTAACCATTCAAAAAACAGTCGATTCAGAAGTAAATAAAGTTTTATTTGACGTCAGGTTTAATTTTTTTAAATTAAAGTTGATTTTACTGCAGAGGCTTATAGTTAGAATTACTTATTTTTTCCACGTTTCAAGTGAGTGTAGGAATTTAGTGAAATTTAACCAAGTGTTTTCTTTATTAAATTGTAGGAATACAAGTTGAGATAGGATGGATTATTATTATTCTTATTAATATCTCATGTTAAGTATTTACGAAAACCGATAAAAAAAAAAAAAAATTATACGACGAACAATTTCGAGATATCCAATCAACCAATTAATTTTTACTACCAAACAACTCAAACCATCAAAATATTACTAACCGCGCATTCCGGTTTCAGTTTTCACTTTTCCCACATGCATAACTATCCCACACGTATCCCTAAAATCATCATTAGTTTACATTTTAAGCATGTATTCCGAGCAGATTTTCCGCGTTCGTTTCACCGCTAATGATTTATGCAGTGTACATATAAAGTGGCCCTCTTGGCCGCATTAAACGCTCTGGCCGTGATACCGGTTCTCAATTACGTTATCGCCAATCAATACGCTTGTACGTCTCAGACATGACATACAAGCTACATGACTACCACAATGTCAATCACGTGTACGCGAATCGACGCCTGCGGTAATGCAAATACACGTTCGGACTTGCGGAATTTATTTCTATCGGTCTCGAGTAAAATAATATGCGGAAATTCAAGTGTTTGATTGATATAGATTGATAATACGCAATTGTATACATAACAGTGTCATTTTTTTGCTAAAGAAAATCATGATGATTTGTTTTAAAATCTTTATGCTAACAAGAAATAATCATAGATAAAAGAATAGTGATAACAAATATTTTATTTAAATTGATCGATTAGTGGCTCAATGGTTAAACCTATGCCAAAAACAAAAAAAGAAAAAATTAAGCGATTTGAATTGATTGATTTTTTAATTGTGAATTAATTAGATATTTAACCTTTTATATGATCCACTGTGGAGCAAATAGCTACACTAAACTGGATTATCGAAAAGGAGATGAGCAAGAAGAAGAAAGTGTTTTTGATGTTCATAGGCCTGAAGGCTGCGTATGATTCGGTAGAGAGAAAGTGGTTGATAGAGAGACTGAAAGGAATGGGTATATCAGAGCAAGTGGTGAATTGGGTGAACGAAGTCTACAGGAGTACATGGTGTAAAGTAAGAGTGGGAGAGTCGCTGTCTGAGTGCTTTGAGGTGCAAAGAGGGGTGAGACAGGGATGCCCGTTAAGCCCGCTACTATTTAGTCTGTATGTGGCTGATCTGGAGGCAGTACTGAAGAGGGGTCAGGCAGGAGGATTAGTAATAGGGAGTGAAAAGGTCTGGAGCCTGTCATATGCAGATGATGTAGTAGTATTGGGAAAGACGATAAATGAATTAAGGGAAGTGAAAGAGAGGCTTGAAAGGTATTTTGTGAGAAGAGGATTGATAGTGAATGTTCAAAAAACAAAGTGAATGGTATGTAAGAATAGGGGTGGGAGGAGCACGAATGAGGTAATTAGATGGATGGGCGAGGAAGTAGAAAGAGTGAATGAATTTAAATACTTAGGGTACGTGCTTTTAAGAGAGTAGGAGCAGAGCGTAACATATAGAGTGAGTGTGTAAAAAAGTGAGAGTAGCTATGGCGCGAATGAGGAGAGTATGGGAAGGAATGCTAGAGGAGAATGTATTGATGAAACTGACTTGGTGGGATGCGTGCATAAAAGCGATTATGATGTATGCGGCGGAAGTATGGGGTGTGAATGGATCTGCAAAAATAGAGAGGGTACAGCTGCGATACTTGAAAACAATACTAGGGTTAGAGAGAACAACGCCGAACTACATAGGATTGCAGGAGTGCCAGCGTATGTCGGTAGAATGGACGGCGATAATAAGGGTGGTGAAATTCGAGAGGAAGGTGTATGGCTTAGGGGAGGAGAGGTTGGTGAAGCAGGCGTGGTGGGGGTGTTACAGGGGATGACAAAGGACGGGCAGAGGAGGAAGATGGATGAGCGAAAGGGAAAACATATACAAAAAAGTGGGGTGGTCGGTGGGTTTCGTAGAAGAGAAATTGGGAAGGGGGGAGAAAATAGAAGTGGAAGTGGGAGAAAGGTTTAAAGATGTAGAGCTGCAGATAAGGCAAGAGAGCATCCAAGGGAGCAATTACAACCCCAGTTATAAGGACCTGCAAGTCTTCGGAAGCCATCCTCGGTATTTTACGAATTTAAGTGGGCAGGAGGTGCGTATGTTCGCGAGATTCAGGTGTGGCACATGAAGAGAGAGGAAGGAAAGTAGGGATGGGGGAAATGTTTACAAGGTGTGTGTTTTGTGGAATAGATAGGGACGTGTGGGAGCACTGGATGAATGGCTGCAAAAATGTGTTTATAGAGGGGAGTATGAAGGGTAAGAGGCGTGTGGAGACTTTAGATGAGAGCGGAAGAAAGATAGAGGTGGTGAAAGTGTTGGTAAGGCAGAGGGCAGGGAGGTGTAGCTAGATGCAAAACAGTGGCGGACAGCAGAGGAGCTCGCATTGGAAGTAGAATAGAAGAGTGTATTATGTAGTATATAATTTGTAGAAGTTTATGCCAAATAAAGGTTTATGATAGATATTCAACCTTTAATACATTTTTTTTTGCGCATCTTCTGCTAAGGACATTAGCTATCACATCATAATCATCTATAACTTTTTGAAGTCTATTGGCGCAGAAGTTGGTCCTGTGATATATATGGTCAAGTCGTCTACATACAAGCATGTCTGTACAGGTGCTCTGGCAGATGCTGCAATACTGTTCACTGGAATGGCAAACAGTGTTATACTGATTGTGGAACCCTGCGGGACGTCGTTTTTAAAAGTGTAAACAGACGAAAGCTCGTTTTGGACGCGCACCCAGATTCTGCGGTCTGTGAGAAACGAGGATACAAATAGCGGAAGGTTTTCCCGAAATCCCCATTCGTGCAGTTGCTGCCGCGCGTGGCGCATGAAGTAAAATTTTGAGTTTAGAAAAGCCCAGAAAATTTGTCTCGGGTCGCTGCGCGACCCTCGACAAATTTTCACGGGGCTTTTCTAAACTCAAAATTTTACTTCATGCTTAGTCTGGGAGTGGAGAACACTCGTTTAAAGTTTCAACTTAAACTTTTTTGAGAAACAACGATAATCGGAAAATTTACAGCGTATGTATACTTAAAAGAAAAATATAGGGAATTTTTCTTTTAAGTATATATAAGTCACTTATTATAAAAAAACAGCTAAATACATTATTTTCAAATGAATTTAGGGGTTTTTAGAAATAGGCGACTCATTACACTGATTATGGAACCCTGCGGTATGTCGGTTTGAAGAGTATAAACAGATGAAAGCTCGTTTTGGATGCGCACCCAGATTCTGCGGTGTGTGAGAAACGAGGATACAAATCGCGGAAGGTTTTCCCGAAGTCCCCATTCGTGCAGTTGCTGCCACGCGTGGCGCATGAAGTAAAATTTTGAGTTTAGAAAAGCCCAGAAAATTTGTCTCGGGTCGCTGCGCGACCCTCGACAAATTTTCACGGAGCTTTTCTAAACTCAAAATTTTACTTCATGCTTAGTCTGGGAGTGGAGAACACTCGTTTAAAGTTTCAACTTAAACTTTTTTAAGAAACAACGAATATCGCAAAATTTACAACGCATGTATACTTTAAAGAAAAATATTGTGGAACCCTGGGGGATGTCATTTTCAAGAGTGTAAACAGACGAAAGCTCGTTTTGGACGCGCGCCCAGATTCTGCGGTATGTGAGAAACGAGGATACAAATCGCGGAAGGTTTTCCCGAAATCCCCATTCGTGCAGTTGCTGCCGCGCGTGGTGCATGAAGTAAAATTTTGAGTTTAGAAAAGCCCAGAAAATTTGGTTTGGTCGCGTAGCTTAAAAAAATAAAGAATTAAAGATTTTCATTTTTTTTATTTCAATTTTTGTTCTGGAAATTAAGTATTTTATAACAAAAAGAAAAAAAAGAGAGAAAATAAATAATGACAATAATTAAACAAAGATTCTATGGGGAAAACTTATTACATAATATATATTTTTTTATTGCTTGTTTGTTATGGACATTTAAAATACAAAGTAATACTTCGAGTATACACTCCAATCTAAACCAATATTATTTATTTGCACGATATACATGTAAAGGAAATTTGTGCTATCGACGTTAGTTCGCAATTATGTCGAGTGGATAATCCTCCATTACACATTATCATTGATCTCCACCTTCATCCTCATGTCGAAGATACTCAGGCTCCTAATAACGACAATTACATGTAGTTTCGTTATGGCAAATTGCAAATGAAACATGCCCAGCACGTGCTCTGCATTATCTCCCAAGTCCTTATTATGACCAATGAAAGAAACGTGCAACGAGAGTGCAAATAACTTTCCTCTACGTGCCGATGACAACTTTCTGTCTGGAAACAGACGGTTTTATTTCACTCTTTGTTGTCTGATTCTAAATTCTATGCTTCTAAAAAGGTTCATTATTATTGATTGGAATGCTGGTGAATAATATTTATACTCATAATTGAATTTGTGTTCAACGAAGCATTAGATGGCGTTAGCTATCGAAATCATTAATATTTATACTTATTTTGAAGTTAGTTTATTTATGCCTGCTTAACCCATTAGGCGCCATTGATGCATATACGCAACTATTAATTTTATGTTAATTAAATTACTAAATAAGTTAATTTATTATATTATATTATTTGAGTTTTATAGTTTATTTACGGATAACCATTTTACAATACAAAATATGAAACAAACTGGTAATAGATCCTAAAACAAGTAAGATTACAATAAATATACACAAAATAACGCACAAAACATATTAAAATATTACAGAAAAGATACATCAATATTTCTTTTACACACTACAAAGTTATTTAAATTAAAAATATAGTTCCTTAATTTCTTAAGAGTGATATTAAAAAAAATCGACAGAGACAGCGTTACAATTATAATTATAGTTGACTTGAAAATATATAAAGAAAAACGTAAATATTTATATATAAATATCTCTATTATCACCCATTAAAAAAAAATTTCAGTGTATTTCTAACTTCACGATATTTCAGTGTTTTATACGCGTGGCGCATGAAGTAAAATTTCGAGTTTAGAAAAGCCCCGTGAAAATTTGTCGAGGGTCGCTGCGCGACCCTCGACAAATTTTCTACGCGGGGCTTTTCTAAACTCTAAATTTTACTTCATGCTTAGTCTGGGAGTGGAAATACTCATTCTAAACTTCATATTGCACGTTATTATACAAAATCGACAAATGCCTTACATTTACAGCGTATACAATATGTAAATTTAAAAGAAAAATTCACAGTATGTAAAACAATAAGTTATTCTTAGAAATCATTAAAAGAAGAGACATTATAACAAAAGTAAGGATAAATGAGTTTAAAAAAAGAGTGAGAGAGTGGTTATTTAAATGACAAAACCAATAGACAAAACTAGTTAAGGCGATTGCCACATAAAAGTCTCGGACTTCGTGGCATAATAAAATAAAGTATTTTTCTTTACGCACTATTTATTATGTTTGCATCACTTGTTATTAAGAATTGTTATTTATTTTGTGGTAATAATAATACTGATAAAAAATATATATTGGAAGTGTGATTGATGGGGCGCTTGGGCTTGAACAGCTTTGATCTGTTCAAGTGCGGGTTCCATATCGGTCTCACAGTGGCGAGAAGGAGGTGATGGGGCAAAAAAAAGAAAAAAAAAAGTGTAGAATTTTACCTAAAATCAACTTTTTGAGTTAACTCTATAATTGCTCGGCCGTTAATGGGTTAAGTTAATCAGTGATTAGTACTCGTTAAAAACAGCAATTTTATGTATAAATTATTTACAAAATCGCATAATGATGACTTAGGGTATCTTACAAAATTAAAAACATTTTTATATTCTAGAGTTATGACTTAATAAGAGGTTTAATTATTGATTAGTGGTTGATTAAAGTTAATCAGTCGGGGTGCAAATGGGCCTTATTGTAAATAAAACACTTTTTACTTTGTTTAACCACTGAATCTAGATTTAGTAGTTAAACAAAGTAAAAAGTGTTTTATTTACAAGTGTATTTAAGATGTACCACAAAGTGAACGCCTACAACACCAAACAGGGCCTTATTGTATTAATTTTTAATTACTTCATTTCGTCATTTCTAGTTTGTGCAATTTATGTTATTTCTATGATTTATGTTATTCAATTTATGTTATTTCTATAATTACTATATATACACGCACAATTACGTCGATTAGCTGTTATATTTGATTTTTATATATATATTTTTTTAATTAATTATATTACGTTGTAATTTTATGTACAAATGCTGTTTACCGTAAATAAATTTACTTTACTTTACTTTACTTTACTTTACTTTACTTGCTTTCTGTGTTTTAGCTGAAAGTTTATTTGAAGGTGTAAACTTGACGATATTAAATTAGAAAAATGTGATGCATATTTGGCTCGTTTTACAGCTTTTTGAGTTAAAAAAACATTCACAACTTTAAAATATTGCGTAAAATCGCTATGAAATTTTGTGGGGATTTTAAAAAGACATTGTTTTTTAAGCATATATGAAAATTAATACCCTATCCATAGTTTTTATGTTATTTGAATCTGAATATCAAAAAGTGTGTTTTTTGTTATAATTCAAAATTTGTGTATTTTAAAAATGTTAAAACAAATATAACTTTCACAAATTGCGTGGGATCTTTATAAAATTTTGTGAGTATGTTAAGAAAACATTGCTCTTTAAGCATATATGAAAATTGAAATCTACCCTATCCATACTTTTTTGTGTTATTTTAATTTGAACGTCAAAAAGTGTGTTTTTTGTTATAATTTAATATTTGTGTATTTTAAAAATGTTAAAAATGATTATAGCTTTGAAATATTGCGTGAGATTTTTATGAAATTTTGTAAGGTTGTGAGGAAAACATTTCTCTTCAGGAATATATGAAAATACCCTATCGATAGTTTTCGAGTAATTTCTATCTGAAGGTCAAAAACTGTGTTTTTCTTAGTCAAATTTTATCGTATCTATAGTTTTTGTGTTCTTTCAATCTGAACGTCAAATGGTGTGTATTTTTTATATTTCAAGTTTTACGTATTTTCAAAATGTAAGAACATTCACCATACTTCATTTATCATTTATCCAGATTTTACAATCAAATTTTTCACACCGAATTTTCCCCACCCCTAAATAATTGCGAATATAAAAAATGATCATCTTTCGATTTTTTATGATAAATAATAAATTTTCAGTAATTGCTCCTCCGAAATTTAATAATATTTTTACACAGGTGTGTTCTCCATACTTTATTTAATCAGATTCATTAATCAATTTTTTCACACCGAACTTCTAGATTCAGTGGTTAAACAAAGTAAAAAGTGTTTTATTTACAAGTGTATTTAAGATGGACCACAAAGTGAACGCCTACAACACCAAACAGGGCCTTATTGTATTAATTTTTAATTACTTGCTTTCTGTGTTTCTGTGTTAATTTCAGTTGGGATTCTCTTATGCTTGTTGTACAAGTGAAGGTCAAGAAATCCATCGATCCTGTTGCAATCGCTTGCGATGATGAAAGTCGAAGCTTATAGAGTTATCTGAAAGTGAATAGCAACAGCAATAGCAATCTCAATCTCGTTGGGTGTCTGCGTGACGCCGGCGAACCTCAGACTCGTCGTAATCCTATTTGTTGCATCGGGCTTCGCGAATCCAATCACAATCACAAACACCACGATACAAATGTGAAATGACGATACGTCCATTATTATATCACCCCTTTATGGATCCCTAACACTCGCACGCCCTTTTCCTACGAAACGTAATATCGGAAAACCGTTCGCTGTTTGCTGAATATTACAATTGTGTAATTCTGGTGGATTATTACGCTGGTAATGCGAACTATTCGGAAATTGGTTGTTTGTTTGATTTGTGAAATTATTATTAAGGTTATTATAATTATTATATTATAAATTATGAACTAATTGATTCAAAAACTGTATTTATAACATCAATGGATCAAACGAAAAAAAAAAACGATAAACAGACTACGAAAAGATACACTCGGGATAAGTGAGTTATGAAACTGAAATATGTGACTTTTTCATAATGAGCAAGGAATGAAACATATACATAATAATAATAATAATAATAATACTGCTTTATTTCATAGAAATACACAGAAATAGATACATCGGTATAATGTATAAAATAGTGTCCTCTAACAATATACAATCATCTTACGAAGATTTAAAATTAAGATACTCATCTAGGGTGTATGGTTCTATTTCACAGAGGAGACGAAAAGTCTTTTCTTTGTATGTCTTTAGTTTTTGTTCTTTTTTAATTTCATTTGGTAGCTGATTATATAAACGCAGACATATATAATGAACACTTTTCTGTGTGTGAACTGAGTTTACTTGCGGATATACCATATTTTGTCTGTTACGTGTGTTATATTCATGAACAATCTCGTTGTCTGAAAAATTTGAATTATGATATCGTATGAAGAGTAGACATTCATATATATATAAAGCTACTATTCTTAGCATATTTGACAATCTAAATTTATTACGGCATGACTCCCTAGGTCCTACCTTACAAATAATTCTAATAGCTGAACAGCCTCCCCAGTGTATGACTCCATATCTCAGCAGTGATTCAAAATTTGCATGGTAATTTTTGCTATGTTCGTATCAACATTTCTTGTTAATACCCGTAGCATATAACCAACTCTGCCTATATGAGTCGCCTATTTCCAAAAACCAATAAATCCATTTAAAAATAATGTATTTAGGGTTTTTTTGGAAATAGGTGACTCATACAGAGAGTTTTATGTAACACGGAACATTTGAATAACGAGCATTTTTTTGAATTTTCAAGTCAGTTCAAATAATATAATTATCAAATTAAATCTTTAATTTGGTTGGCGTTCACTGTGTGGTACATCTTTATAAAATAATATTAAAACACTTAACTTTGTTTTACCACTTTAATTAACTTTTTACAGTGACTATAGTTTCGACTACAAGCTAGTCATTATCAAACAGTCTGATTCAAATAGCATTCCAGGAAATCGCACAAAAAAAACCGCCTACTCTAATTTATAATTTAAATGATCGCACGTTTTTTTTTTTTGTACAAAAAGTATCACTCGAAGTTATTCGGCAAAGTGTAGTAGAAAAAAAAAGTTGAGAATTAAAGGGATTCCAGATAAGGACCCGATGAAGTTCTCCTTCACGTTGGAGCGCGCCCGGGAGGCGAAAAAAGTCCTAATGCACGGATAAGAGTTTAAATAAATAGTGGGAATCAACTCGCGAACTACTTCGCCATTAATCTGACGTTCGCGTCGGCGTTTTTTTTATTTTTATTTTTATTTTGCCTCCGTTGTTTGATCATCCATGTTGTCTCACTACTAGACTCAAATTGAGATTGATGTTTATTCTGTGCCGGTAATATACCAGAGTGCATAAAGTGAAAGAAAAGCTCGCGCTGCAGACAGATTTAATATTGAAAACTCTGCGCGTCAGCGCTACTTTATTTGCACTGACCGTGGAGAGCCTTTTGTGAACACGAATTTCATATTTAGATTATTATCATTCAGTTTATTTATCATCAATTATTCTTTAAGGGGGAGTATTTTTATAATTGTGCCAAAACTACCTGATGTTTGGCAATTTTTTTGAGGAAACTGAAAAGACTTAGACACTTGCGGTTTTTGGCACAATGTTTATTCATCTCTTGTCTACAAAATGGAATATTTTCGAAGTATAATAATTTAAAATGGCGTCCATAATGGCGGCTCCGAGAAGTCATGCTTTGAAAATATTTGTTATCTGCGGGATGGATAGAAGCCGCAATACGTCACCTAGAAGCATGAAACCAAAAAATAAGTAAAGTTTAAACTCCAAGGAGGCATCTGAACCTAAGAAACATGAAGAAATTCCTTATAGAAACAAAATGGCGGCCGTTTGAAAAAAAGGTACGAATTTTCGCATGATTTTTTCAACCTTGGCATGCCGTTAAAAATCGTTAGTCATCCAAATGTTGCGATTTTAAAGGTTCAGAAGCCCATAAATTCAATTTCCTTTTAGGCAGTCAAAACTAGAAGTCGATTGGTTGAACGGTTCGCAAGCTAGAATTCTCGCAGATTGGAAAAATCTTGTTTCGAGATAAACGCGTTTGAAGTTTGACAACTGCGGCGGAATTGCTACCTGAGCGGCCGGTCCGCGCTCAGGACAATGGTTCATTGAAAGCCGTATAGCGACGGAACTAATGCACGGACCGCCATATAATTTTAACCAAATATTCTTCAGACATGTGGCATTAGATTTATGTAATAAAAAAATCGATTTTTTGAAAAAATTATAAAAATACTCCCCCTTAAGTAATAAATATTTATATGCATAATTTGTTTTTTTTTTTAATATGACCAATCAAATTTGACATTTCAAGAATTTAGTGGTGTGATGCTGGTTGGGTGTTTTAGGTTAGTACATGTTAATCACATGTTATGTTGTAAATCAACTTTTAATTTGTAGGTTATGTAAAAGAAAATCTGACATTAACCCATTAGGCGCCATTGATGCATTTACGCAACATTATTAATTTAATGTTAATTAAATTACTAAATAAGCTAATTTCGTATATTATATTATTTGAGCTGACTTGAAAATATATTACGAAAAACGTAAATATTTTTTTATTTAAATATCTCTATTATTACCAATTTAAAAAAAATGTTTTCAGTGTATTTCTAACTTCACATTATTTCAGTGTTTTATACGCGTGGCGCATGAAGTAAAATTTCGAGTTTAGAAAAGCCCCGTGAAAATTTGTCTCGGGTCGCTGCGCGACCCTCGACAAATTTTATACGCGGGGCTTTTCTAAACTCGAAATTTTACTTCATGCTTAGTCAGGGAGTGGACGACACTCGTTTAAAGTTTCGAATTGGAATATTTTATAAACTATCTAAGTAACTGGAAACTACCCACTGAACGCGGAAATATTTTAAACATTGCTCGAATTTTGAACATTAATACTCATGTTATCTTATAGACATCGCTTCATTTCACATCTTTTAGGCAATTACAAGATGAGTACGACACGAGCACGAGACGTGCACGACACGAGATGAGCACGACACGAGCACAAGACGTGCAGCACACGAGACTAGCACGGGGCGTTCAATACACTTGTGTCATCGTCAAAAGTGTGGTATCTTTAGGAGAGGATATTTTTTAGCGATCTTGCATAAATAATAAACTAACCTACGCAGTATATTTTGAACTTCAGACTAAATCAATGTTTTATACTCGTGGCGCATGAAGTAAAATTTCGAGTTTAGAAAAGCCCCGTGAAAATTTGTCTCGGGACCCTCGACAAATTTTCTACGCGGGGCTTTTCTAAACTCGAAATTTTACTTCATGCTTAGTCTGGGAGTGGAAGACACTGGATCTAAACTTCATATTGCACGTTTTTATACAAAATCGACGAATGCCTTACATTTACAGCGCATACAATATGTAAATTTAAAAGAAATATTCACAGTATGTAAACCAATAAGTCTTTCTTAGAAATCATTAAAAGAAGTGTAGAATTTTACCTAAAATCAACTTTTTGAGTTAACTCTATAATTGCTCGGCCGTTAATGGGTTAATATGAAAATTTAATTAACTCACAAAGATTATGATTACAAATGTATTTACCTATCACCGCCTCAAATTATTTGTATCTACTACCAATTGATTAAAATGCCTCTGAGGATCAGGTAGGATAGGAGGATCAGATAACATTCCTTCCTCAGGAATGTCTGTCTTCTTTGTTATCTGCCCATTTATATGATTAAATTTCTAAAAAGTTCTAAATACAAAGAATTTTTCTTTTAGATATACACGTTACGATTTTTCAATGTAAATAATCAGACATTCGTGATCTTATTAAAAACTTTTAATTTAAAAACTCTAACGAGTGTTTTCCAATCCCAGACTAAGCATGAAGTAAAATTTCGAGTTTAGAAAAGCCCCGTGAACATTTGTCGAGGGTCGCGCAGCGACCCGAGACAAATTTTCAGGGCTTTTCTAAACTCGAAATTTTACTTCATGCGCCACGCGTATAAAACACTGATTCAAGTGATGTTCAAAATATACTATTTAAGTTTGATCTTAACAATGTATCCCACAGTAAATTGATAGAATTTTGAAAGCGCAAAATATTAAACCAGACCAAATTGAAAACAAAAATTTAAGCCAACGAAAGACAAACAAAAATTTTAAGGCTTCTCTAAACTCGAAATTTCACAAAACCAACTTTTAAAGCTTCTCTAAACTCGATATTTTACTTCTGCATGCATAGGAAATAAATCGCATTCATACATTTTGTTACGCGGAATAAAATTTGATTAACTTTAACAAATTAGTTTCACAGCGCGTTCGTTTCGATCGAAATTATTCACAGACCGGCCATTGAAAAATTAAATGCATGTATTCCTGGGTGAGTTTGTGTCAACTTTATATGCAACATATAACAATCAATAACGCGTGTGCTAGGGAATGCGTGTAGTTTATTTAATAATATGTGCATATTGTGTTTGGTTTCGTTTCGCCATATCCTAATTTAAAAATAAAATCATATCATCTAGTAAGTATTTATTTTGTATTTATTTTTTGTATGACAAATAAAGGCATTTATTATTATTATTATTATTATTATTATTGTCTATAGCAATTTGAATAATATTATCAAAAGTCTTCGGAAATAAAATAAACGTATGAAAATCTATCAGCACACTTAAGGGGAAGGTAGCATTGCATTTCTTGCATTGTTTAATCAATCCCTTACACTTTATTTAAATAAATAAATTAACGACTGCAACATAAATTATTATCCCAATCATAAGAATTATATATATTCCAAAACATATTAGTGCTTACTTTAAACAAAGAAATTAGGTTAATGCAATGAATTTTGAGTAATTACTTTTATAAAATATCGAAATTTTACAGAGTAGTAGCTATGGCATTGTAACATGTCATGAGTGAATTTGATAAAATTTACATCATGTATAAAGAAGTTATTTGCTCTTAATTAAAAAAATTATATTGTTTTTCACCGTTTACCACCTTTTTCTAATTTATTTTTATAACAGATTGTTCATTTTTTGTAATAGCATAAACACAATAATTACGCTTTAATTGAGGCCACTTTTATCGCAATCCGTTAATAAATAGCTGAGATTCTTTGCATATTAATAAGCAATTTTATTAAAAGATGTTTCTGTGTTGGCATTTATACGGACGTTATATAACGGTCACTTGTCCGAAGGACCGAAGATTTATTGGAGGCCATAAATGAGATGGCTCGGCTGATCCTTTGTTGGGCTGATGATGGTTTTTCTTTTCTCAAATAACTTACGAATTTCACGATCGACGGGAAACCGAATGCTTATTAAAATATATTCTTGTCGGACGGTTTATAAAATGAACAGTTCAGTTTTACCATTTAAAATGAATCATTTTCTATGCTAACTAATTAATTTTCCCTGTTTTTTAAACAGGTAGTTAGTAGTTTCTGACCATTTTCAGAGTAAAAAGTGTTTATCTAGCGTCAATGAATGTGCTATATGTGAGCGAAAAATACTTGCCAGCGAAAAATAATAATATTTTCGTAATCAGCATAAAATTTCGAGTCTAATGTGCTAATTTCATCTAAATTGGACTTCATTTAAAAATCCATTGTTTTGTGGTTTTTTGTTAATAACTTTTGCAGTTTAACTTGCCAGCGAATATTTGAATAGAGCGTTAAATTCAACATGGAATGTATAAGTTTCATGAAAATCGGAGTTGTAATTAACCTGTAATTAAGAGTAATAAAAAAATCGAATTATGCGATTTACTCATAAAGTATACATTGTATCAAATTGTGGTTGGCACTAATCTAAAGTGCAGCCCTTTTTCTATTAGTGTGTGTATTTTAATTACCATCTGCTAAGTATTTATGGAGATATCGACGAACAAACATTACGAAACATACTTTATGGCTGGAAACTTTATGGCTAACTTCACAAGGGTAATTGATTGTATAAAGGTAAGATTGAAAAATACGAATATTACTGAGAATCGATTTTCTACAAAAGTTTACTACTCGTAATTAAAAATTGAACAACTTGTGGGATAGTGGAAGAGAGAGATTAAATTGAAATTCCAATAGAAAAAGCAGCTAAATCTGGATCAGTATCGATTTGAACACAATATACCAAAGGGATTAATTTTGCCCTCTAGAGAAAGCAGGTATAAATAATTAGCATATTGTGCGAGCTGAAGAAGAAACGATTAGGCGCTCGTGAAAAAGTTCCATTGAAATTCTCGCTGTGTGTGCAGTGGCTTCGTCCTGCTGGAACCATACGTCCCCAAGTTCCATTTCTTTAAGTATTCGGAGAAAAAATGCCTCAATCAGCGCTAAAACGACAGCCACACCCTCTCGACTTTTTCTGGTGTTGACCTCCAGGCCTTTTTTTTGCTACACTGCCACTTTCCTTGAATGCGTCCACCCATGAAACGATTGATTGCCGGCCAGGAACGGGACCCGTGAGAATAATATTGAACCAAGTTCGGAAGGCTCGTTGGGTGGCAACCACCGAACGGCCATTGGAAAAGTAGGCCTCGACGGCGAACGCACGCTCCTCCTGCGTCCAACGCATGACGACAACTGGCTTAAGCGGTAACAATACTTCAAGACCCCCTGTATCGAATAAGACCCTCTCTACCCTTTCCTGATCACGTCTCGCTCATTGGAGCAAAATTCAAATCAGCAAATTTCCCTGCCGCTCTATTTAGTCACGCCACAAGATGCACATCGATTTCTATACCTATCAATTGTACAGAATTACTTGCTGTTGTATTAAGATTCTGTATTGTTAATTTGTTTACATCATATATTTTTTCTTTTGTTTGAAATAAGACAAAATTAGTTTTTGCTATATTAGTTTGTTATTGGTGAAGCAACTGTGGATTTTGTACAAAATGTTATAAAAATGATTCTAAATCAGCATATTCTTTTCGAATCCATTTTTAGGATTTTAATTCTTTCTGAGGATTCGAACACGTTTAAAAGGACGCGTCTTCGTTTAAGGATTCAAATAATTTTAGAAGGATGCGAATCCGTTTAAGGGTTCAAATCACCTAACATTGGATTCGAATACGAATTCTCTCAAAAAAATGTACTGAATCCTTTTTAATAAAGTATTTGAATCCACGATTCCAATCCTGAATAATTAAAATGTTTCCCAGCTCTGATAAAAAACTATTATTATTGTTCGGTACAAAAAAGCGGTTTTTTTGATCGCTTTTTTCAAGTTTCACCCTTTTTTGCTATGCACAACACTTCCCCCATTCTTGTTCGGTCCGCTGACCGAGAAAGGAGAGTCGAAAAAGTACAGCGACACGCGACGGTCGATCTCGCGCCACCCTGGCAATTAGTGCATTAGTGACGATCACCTCCGAACTACACCCTCAGGAGAAGCTGGAAGGACCCGGATAACAACACCCCAAAGATCAGTTTCCTCTCGCTACCGGTCCCTTGCAATTTCTCCGACTTTGTTGTCGGCCGCCGCAAAAAAACCGCTATGAAATTAACGGCAGCTCCCGCTGCGAGTAACCATATTTCATAGGGCACAAACCCCCCCAAACAATTATTTTAATTTTTATACATATACTGGATATTGGTCTTAGACCATTCCACCTTTATATTTTTGTATTTAACTCTATTCAGACGCGACAGACACATTCACACACATCCATGGACCCAGGTGGAATAATTTTGTACTTTAAAATGACCCCACCCGGCGGGACTCAAACCCGCGACACCTGGGTTAGGAGGCAGGGCCTCTACCCACTAGCCCACCGGGGTCCCCAACTATGCATTTTTTCTTTTGGCCTCCTCGGCTTTCGTCATACAGCCATCATCTATTGTATTATTTTGTTTTATCTATTTAATTTTCTCTAATTCACACACCTAACTTCAAATTCATTTGGATGCCACATTACATTCACACAACATCTATGAACTCGGGATTCGAATCTGCGACCTCTTGGTCTGTGGGCAGGGTCTCTACCCACTCGTCCACCAATGCCCCTAACTACGCAAATTAGTTTCAGATATAAATATCTTTAATTAATTTCTCACTTAACCCGTAGTGAAACATTTTTGAATCTAATACTGGATGATTTACTTAAGTGAAACAAACCAAGTGTTTTAATTTAAATTTAATTTAAATCATCCAGTATTCAGATATAAATTTGAATCAGAATTAAAAAAAATCGAATATAAATTTGTACCGTAAGTTCCATTACATTATTTCACACTCACAACTAGCTGAGTATAAATTACGAAGGACTTGTATTAAAAACGGTTGTCTAGCGCGCGTTATCGTGACAAAATCATAAATTGTAATGAATTTATTGTACATTGGAGGGGATTTGGGTCAAATGTGGAATACGCTCCTATTTTTTTCTGGGATAGGACGATAAAACCCCTGCAACAATTTTGTAATAAACGGTGGCCATAAATCGCGTGTGACATCTTCAGCCGGCGGCGTGCTTTAGTGCAAAATAAGGAGGAAACATTGACACTATCCACCAGGAACACCCCCCCAGAAGTTCGTGTCCGCAAACCGCCCTAGGGCGATTTACACCCTTATTAGTATAACTGATGGGCGGATGTTACACTTTTTGTTATCCTCTCGTAACACCATCAAACTTACAATATATGATATATAATATATTCAACATTTGCTATAGAAAGTTATACAGTGAGTGTATATTTTAAGTATACATGTCAGAAATACAGCGTATTTGCTGTAAATCTTTAGATATTGGTTGTTTTTGTAAAAGAGTTCAATTTTAGGTTTTGATCGAGTTTTATCTAATCCCACATTAAGCATAAAGTGATGATATTTCGAGTTTAGAAAAAAATTAAAATTTGTGTTTTCCACTCCCAGGCTAAGCATGAAGTAAAATTTCGAGTTTAGAAAAGCCCCGCGTAGAAAATTTGTCGAGGGTCGCGCAGCGACCCGAGACAAATTTTCACGGGGCTTTTCTAAACTCGAAATTTTACTTCATGCGCCACGCGTATAAAGCATTAATTTAGTCTGAAGTTCAAAATGCACTGCTGAGGTTAGTTTATGATTTATGCAAGATTGCCAAAAAATATCCTCTCCTAAAGATACCACACTTTTGACGATACGAGCACGAGACGTTCATGACACGAGTGTGTTGAACTCCCCGCGCTAGTCTCGTGTCGTGCATGTCTTGTGCTCGTGTCGTGCACGTCTCATGCTCGCGTCGTACTCGTCTCGTAATTGTTAAAAACAAGTGAAATAAAGCGAAGTCCATAAGATATCATGAGTATCATGTTCAACATTCGAGCATTGTTTAAAATGTTTCCATGTTCAGTGGGAAGTTACCAGTTACTTAGATAGTTTATAAAATCATCCAATTCGAAGCTTTAAACGAGTGCCGTCCACTCCCAGACTAAGCATGAAGTAAAATTTCGAGTTTAGAAAAGCCCCGCGTAGAAAATTTGTCGAGGGTCGCGCAGCGACCCGAGACAAATTTTCACGGGGCTTTTTTAAACTCGAAATTTTACTTCATGCGCCACGCGTATAAAACATTGATTTAGTCTGAAGTTCAAAATACACTGCTTAGGTTAGTTTATGATTTATGCAAGATCGCTAAAAAATATCCTCTCCTAAAGATACCACACTTTTGACGATACGAGCACGAGACGTTCATCACACGAGTGTATTGAACTCCCCGCGCTAGTCTCGTGTCGTGCACGTCTTGTGCTCGTGCACGACACGTCTTGTACTCGTGTTGTGCACGTCTCATGCTCGCGTCGCACTCGTCCCGTAATTGTTTAAAACAAGTGAAATAAAGCAAAGTCTATAAGATATCATGAGTATCATGTTCAACATTCGAGCATTGTTTAAAATGTTTCCGTGTTCAGTGGGAAGTTACCAGTTACTTAAATAGTTTATAAAATCATCCAATTCGAAGCTGTAAACGAGTGCCGTCCACTCCCAGACTAAGCATGAAGTAAAATTTCGAGTTTAGAAAAGCCCCGCGTAGAAAATTTGTCGAGGGTCGCGCAGCGACCCGAGACAAATTTTCAAGGGGCTTTTCTAAACTCGAAATTTTACTTCATGCGCCACGCGTATAAAACATTGATTCAGTCTGAAGTTCAAAATATACTACTTAGGTTAGTTTATGATTTATGCAAGATCGCTAAAAAATATCCTCTCCTAAAGATACCACACTTTTGACGATACGAGCACGAGACGTTCATGACACGAGTGTGTTGAACTCCCCGCGCTAGTCTAGTGTCGTGCACGTTTTGTGCTCGTGTCGTGCACGTCTTGGACTAGTCTCGTGCACGTCTCATGCTCGCGTCGTACTCGTCTCGTAATTGTTTAAAACAAGTGAAATGAAGCGAAGTTTATAAGATATCATGAGTATCACGTTCAACATTCGAGCATTGTTTAAAATGTTTCCATGTTCAGTGGGAAGTTACCAGTTACTTAGATAGTTTATAAAAGCATCCAATTCGAAGCTTTAAATAAGTGCCGTCCACTCCCAGACTAAGCATGAAGTAAAATTTCGAGTTTAGAAAAGCCCCGCGTAGAAAATTTGTCGAGGGTCGCGCAGCGACCCGAGACAAATTTTCACGGGGCTTTTCTAAACTCGAAATTTTACTTCATGCGCCACGCGTATAAACCACTGATTTATTCTGAAGTTAAAAATGTATATCTTTAGCATACTGCTTTAGTAGTATATTTTAAACTTCACTTGAAATCATCCTTAGCCCGAGAGTGGAAAACACTCACTTAAAGCTTCAAATTGATAATCCACAAATATCCGAAGATTCAAGTATATACGCTGTAATTGGGATATGTATACTTGAAAAAAAAAACTCCGTGTATGTAGCTTTCTCTATAAATGTGATTTTTATATAGAAGTATTCTAAACTGATTTTAAATTGAACTTTTTCTGCGCCGCAAGCGAACATTTACAATTAATTACGCTTATTATAACTTCCATCTCAAACAACTTTAACTTCAAACTTAATTACAGCAACTAAGCTTATATTTAATTAAGTTTGCGGAAAACGTCGATTCTCACATGTTTCATCAGCAATCGTCGTTTTTGCAATTTTCCAATCGTGCTAATTTCCGTTTTCCATTTTAATTAAATTATCAGAGAAAGGAAAATATTACGCTCATGTGTGTTTAAATGCACAGTTTGTAGCCACCGAGGGTTATTAACATTTAACATTAAAGAGAGAGAAAATCGCCTGAAAATCTGGAATAATACGGATATTTGTTAACGTCTGGAGAGCGCGTGAGAAAGATGAGCTCGTTCGCTTTTAATTGGAGCATTAAACTATCTTTATACGATCAGAGGTTCTGTTCTTAATTATGCGAAATTACAAGGTGTTATAATTGGTGGACAGGATGGAATTTATTAGTGCTTTATTGTGTTGGTTGTTACGAGCCTGATGTTTACGGATAAAATGTTTATTGAATCAGGATGAAACAGTATGATTAGCCATGGCTTGCAGTAAATGCAAACAACATATAAAACATATAAAACATTCTGCAAACTATTGACAAACTCAATTTTTCTTTATGATAAATTGTTTTTATGTGAAACTGTACCGTTAAAGGCGGTATGTCACTCTCTTTCAGGTATCAAATTGTTCGCACCTACTAATGACTTAATCCTTTACCTATAAATAACATTCCTTCATTTTCACTCGCTCCAGTTTTATGTACCTGTTTCGACGACACACTTCGACATTCCTGTAGGTTTCTTGTTTATTTTATTTTAATATTTTTTGCATTGAAAGTCTAAAGCAAAGCTATACTGATGAGGGATAAATCTCGAAACGCGTCTATAGATGGCTTAAGACAATTAAAATTCATTCCCTGTAATTTTTTCAATTTATTTCAATTTCCTTTAGTATCATTTAGTTTGGTTAGAGAATAGTTTGACCTAATATAGCATTTTGCATATAAATTATGCATAGAACAGCAGTGCTGTCGCGTAAGGCAAATATTCATTGAATAATTCAATATCTGTCGGGGTATTAGCTCGAGAACTAGTTGTTTCAATGAATATTTGGAGACAAACTTTTTGCAGAAAGTCGATATTAATTTTAATTCGTTTTTATATTTTGTAAACACTGAAATATTGTGAAGTTTGAAATACTTTGATTTTTTGTTATGCTAGTGTATTTATGCTAGTGTTAATCCATTGATAATGGTCACTGTCTGTTTGAAATGTACATTTGGTAATTGAAATAAAAGTGTGAAGTGTTATTAGTGCTTTATTCGTCAATTTGTATTATGCTATGTTTTGTTTTGTTTGTTTTCGTGGTTAAAAAGGTATAATAGACATTTATTTTTATACCAGGAGAAAGCTTTTTTCCCTTGTCACCAGTTTACACCCCAGAGCCGTTGTAATAATGTCTGCGGCAATTTAAAACGTACCTACCAAAGGGATTACTCAATAAGGACCCATATATCCGAACAAATCCCGTCATCTATTTTTCAGACGTCAACAGCAATCCGGTCTCGCCTTTATTTATCCCCCCCGGCTGGCGAGACAAACGCTCCTCCGCGCGATGCTAATAATGCCCGCAGGGAAGATGATAATAACAATAAAAATAGCAACTACGCAAAAAACAAGGATAAACAAATTTAAATTTAAATGCATGCATTGTGTAGACCAGGAATGCCGACTGCGACGCACGGGGACAGTACATGCGCTCTGTGTACTTATACTTACTAACATGCTCATATAGTAAATAATGAAAACAATGCACAATCGTACAATAATGGTCCCCGGAGTGCACTTTTAACAATGTTTGTACCTAATTAATTAACGAAATTTGCATTCAATTACGCTGCGGAGTCCGCGCGGAGAAGAGACGAAGAAGCAGTGGGGAAAGGCTCCCAATAAGAGCGTACTCTCGCTCGGGGAAGTTTTAAGCTTCTGTCAGTGGTATTCTGAAGCCGGGTTCATTATGTGAAATGAAAATGCCGCGTTTCCGGCGAGGAGTAATCGGATTTTTCAGAGCGTAATCAATTATTATTGCCACCGACATGCCAATCAAGCTGGCTGCATAAAAAAATCAACGTCCATCAGGCAGTTTTTTTTTTCGCGTGTTTTAGAATTGATTGTCTACAACGGTGGCTCTATTGGCTTTTATGGAAAAATGTTTTTATGGTTTTAGTTTAACACAAAATACTATAACTAATGAAAGAAAAATAGCTTGATAGTATACATCTATCGATGTAAATGTTTGGACATTCGTTGTTTTCATAGAAAAGCGAAACGATATAACGAAATTTTCAGGTTTTTCTAAACTTGAAATGTTACTTCATGCTTAATCTGGGAGTAGAAATACTCGTTAGTAGCATAAAGAAAATTTAACATAAAGAAGCATTGAGTTTTTCAATAGTTTGCGAAATATTTATAAAATATAAAAACAAATTAAAATTAATATCGACTTTCTGCCAAATGTTGTCTCATTGAGACAAATCTCTAAATATTCATTGAAACAACTACTTCTCGAGCTAGTACCACGACAAATATTGAATTATACAATGAATATTTAAGAGACACTCGTTAGTATAGTAGCTTTAAATTGAAAACTTTCATAAAAACAACGAATGTCCAAACATTTATATCGATATACCGGGTGTTGATTCGACCAGGTAGACATAGGGGTTTAACATGTAAACCCACATTTATGCATTTTCCTGCTTCCCGAGTCATTTCAGAGGAAATATACAAGAGACACAAAAACTATTTAGGTCGCTGTTTGGTTAAAATCCGACGTCGTTTACTATTTTTATCCAGTTTTGAAAATCACGAAAATTTAAAATAGTCTCACGAACACCCGTCTTCATTCATTATTTTTAAAATGGACGCGACGAAAAGGGCATTAAATAAAAGCTACGGAACTATCAAACTATTTTTCTTTCATCACTTACAGTATTTTGTGTTAAACTGAAATTTATTCAAGCGATTTCAAAGTGGCGTTCGTTGGTTGTGATGCAGAGCACCAAACGTGTTTTGAACTTTTTGGCGAAGGGCCGCAGGTTCTCTGGCATTTAGCAGTTCCACCCCTACCATAGGGATTGCTTAAGCGACTTTAAACTTTTGTGGCGTGTAGCAGAGGCTCTTGCCTCCAAAATAAACCATACACTGTAGTCCATCGGATTGAGATCCAGCAAGTAAGGCTGCTGTTCCATCCCTGGCACAGGGATTGCTTCAGCGACTTCAAACTTTTGTGGCGTGTAGCAGGGGCTCTGGCCTCCAAAATGAACCATACACTGTCGTCCATCAGATTGAGATCTAGCAAGTAAGGCTGCTGTTCCACCCCTTGCACAGGGATTGCTTTAGCGACTTCAAATTTTTGTGGCGTATAGCAGAGGATCTAGCCTCCAAAATGAACCAAAGACTCTAGTCCGTCAAATTGAGATCCACCGAGTAGGGCTGCTGTTCCAGCCCTGGCACAGGAATTGCTTCAGCGACTTCAAACTTTTGTCTCTTGTAGCAGAGGCTCTGGCCTCCAAAATGAACCAAATACTGTAGTCTGTCGGATTTAGATCCAGCGAGTAAGGCTGCCACTCTGCAGATGTGATGAAACTCGGAAAATGGGCTTTGTAGGACTTCAATGTTATTTTCGCCTTGTGGGCTGGACAGAGTCTTGTTAAAACGTTTAATCCATATTCCCGTTGGTCTGCTGTGTCTGCAAAAGTACTCCGCCTCGAGGATCCTTCGTCGGTACACTTTTTGGCTGATTTTGACTCCTTGGTCAACAAACTTAAAAACTGTAACAAGTTAATAATGAATATTGTCTCTTGACAAGAATTGAAAAAAGAATTGAAAAATTAGGGGTTTCTTACCACTTTTGTACCAGTGGTAAGAAGCTCCTCATTTTCGTTGACCAAGGGGTCAAAATCAGCCAAAAAATGTATTGACGAAGGATCCTCGAGACGGTCTCAAATAATTTTGGCGATATTCGATGATCCCCGACGAGTCAGGAGCTTTTGTGGAGTATATCCTATCATTTTGGCTATTGTGAGCTTGTTCCACAGTGAACAAATTCTCATCTGCGTAGAGGATGCGCTCCCATTGCTGACCTGCAGCCCGACGCTTAAGTTGGCGGCATCTTCTGAATCCCACTCGCTTGTTCTCATCCGTAAGGAGCTGAATTTTTTGGAGCTTGTACAGCTTGAAGTTTAGCTCCTTTTTTTAGTCCTTCGACGCACTGTTTAGTCGCTGATGCCGGGCACATGGGCGATTTTTCGGATCGAAACCCTCGAATTTCGATCGACTCGCATCTTGGGGTTCCTTGATCATTTTGGGGCTCCTGGACGTGTTGACGGTGTACTTTCTTCCTCTTCTGGGACGGTCACCTTCATAACGATGCTCGTTGACCAATTTGTGGCGTTTTAAACAGACACATTCAGTAGACGAACAATCTCAAACTGGTGTTTTCCTCCACAAATAAGCTTTGAAATTGCATACCGTTTGATTGCCATTTTATATAAAACAAAACACAACACAACTTTGAACAGGCATAAGTACAAACAAGTCTAGAGAATTCAAAGAAACAACAATTGTTTCTCTACGACACAATACGTTCATTTCCAGGACGTAGAAAAGTTTAAGCCAGTTATTTTGCCGCACCTTGTATTGTATGTTCAATAAAATAAAACATCTAGAGTTCCATGGAAAATATTGTATGTTGGCAACTCTGAAATTATACATTATAATTATTATATCTGACGTTTTATATGTCAGTTCCTAAAGCGTGTAGCCAACTTAAATTCTAAAAAAGATAAAATCATGGCACTCTAGAGGTTTTTTTTTATTGAAAATACGATTTTATTACCATTTACAGTGTAAAACAGTCAGTGTACGCTTTTTTATTGAATAGAACTATACATGCAAAAAATGAATAACGGGGATTAATCCACATCGAAAAGGGGATTATAAGGGCTTCAAAAAAGAAGCGGCGAAACTTCACACAATAGTGTAGTACCATAAGTATGTATGTGAGTTGATTAAATCAATCAATTAAACAATTGTACATTCCGCCTCGGCTTCCCGTTAGTTTCCTTTATAAACTGTGGAAGTACTTAAATTTCCAGTCGATGCGTTTAATTAAGTAAGCTGAAAGACGTATGCTAATTACCGTATTAAATGAATAAATCAGCCCGGATCATTCCGGCGCTGATAATTGGAAGGGAGTTAATCCATTATTGGCTTTGCAATTAAGTCTTGTTGGATTAGCGAGCGAACATACTCAGTCGATAAGTCAGGCGCATGTCCACACTAAATCATATTGGAATTAAACAACAACAAAAAAATACAACGTTGAGGAATATCAGTTGATATCTTTTTAATCTCAAAGAGGATTATGTTGTTTGAATTAAATCATTCGGATTATTTTACGATAATTGGATTTAATCCAGTGTCAGATAACCAATAGTGTATTTTTTGTATTTTTGGATGTGTTATTTATAGTGGAATAAAGCTTATTCTTATTCTCAAAAAAAGGATATTTCTGTATTTTTGTATGTGTTATTTATACTGGAATAAAGCTTATTCTTATTCTGATTGTAATAAAATAGTGTGATGTCTAACAATCCCTTTTAACAATTTCATAATTTTTCCCTTCCACACATACAAATACCTAGGTATTCTTTTTGATTCCAAACTTTCCTTTAAACCCCACATCCTATCTATGAAAACAAAAATTCAAGTAAGGGCCCGCTATTTCAGGTCGCTTACTTATAGGCAAGAAGGCATAAGCATAAAAACCGGCACACATATTTATAAAACAATTTGCCGGCCCTTATTGAATTACGGAGCTATACTTTTTACACTCATCAAACCATCTTCTTTATACCACTTCCAAGTTGCCAAACGATCCTCTCTAAGAATCCTTACTAAACTTAGACATCCCAACAATCCTGTGCACAATCCTTACAATCAATACCTTTACAATTCCACTTAAATCACTCCATATCCCAACATGTAACCAATCTTACTAAAAAGTTTGGAAATAATCCCTATAATCAACCCCTTCTTAGGAAGTGTTGTATTACCGAAATCGTTAATATCCCTCCTAGATACAAATATCCCACTCTTACACCTTATGAATTCATTAGTTCGCTCCAAAACAGTTAAGCTAGCTAGCACAGATATTTCATTGCACATCACCATTAATTCAGACAGGGCAGAAAGACCTTCGGTTTATAGCCCGGACAGACTATGACTAACACTAACATGATATAGGTATATACATTTTTGTAACGTATATTATATTGTTTGAATAGGTCGCTTACTTATAAGCAAGAAGGCATAAGCATACATTTTTGTAACGTATATTGTATTGTTTGAATAGGTCGCTTACTTATAAGCAAGAAGGCATAAGCATAAAAACCGCCACACATATTTATAAAACAATTTGCCGGCCCTTATTGGATTACGGAGCTATAATTTTTACACGCATCAAACCATCTTCTTTATACCACTTCCAAGTTGCCGAACGATCCTCTTTAAGAATCCTTACTAAACTTAGACATCCCAACAATCCTCTTCACAATCCTTCCAATCAATACCTTTACAATTCCACTCAAATCACTCCCATATCAACGTGTAACTAACCGTACAAAAAAGTTCGCTAATAATCCCTTCTTGGGAAGTTCTGTATCCCCCGAAATTTTAATATTTCTCCTAAATACCAATATCCTACTCTCACACTTTATGAATTCATTAGTTTGCTCCAAAACAGTTAAGCTAGCTAGGCACAGACATTTCATTGCACATCACCATAAATTCAGACAGGGCAGAAAGGCCTTCGGTCTATAGCCCGGAAAGACTATGACTAACACTAATAACATGATATAGGTATATAAATTTTTGTAACGTATATTGTATTGTCTGAATAAAGATGTTTGTATATATAGTGTGATGTGAAAATTGAAATAATGGAAACTTTTAAATTGATTGGATTGCACACTAACAAATATTCAGCGCTAAATAACATTTAAATCAATTAAAAAAATATCAAATATCCTGTTTAGTTTAGTTTGTAAAACATGTTATATAATGTATGTCGTTAATTAAAGACGTTATTAAATTAAAACCTGCGGATCGTGTCTGCTCACGGTTTAGTTAGATATGCAAAACTGTGTCGAGACGTGCGGCAATTTCTGGTCTAATTTAATGGTACTTTATGGGGGTTACGATCTCTAGTGGTTTTGCAGACTGCGTACGGTAATCTACATTCGATACTCGATAAGGTTCAAAGGTGGCACGATGTGGGGCACCCCCCAGGTCACAAGAACACGCGAAGATAACACAGAGAGAGGGAGCGATTTATGTCGCACACTGCGCGATACTATTCTGATAAAAAAAAACTATGAACGTCTGGGTTTCTCGTTTTTAGTTTTAAAAAAAGATGTCTGGTTTTTACATGAAGATTAATTTAAACAAATAAATAAATGAGGAGTATAAAAACAAAGGTGACAATCTCCACTTTATGTTTTTATGAACTTATAATTTCTTATCGTATTTGTCCATAAACCTCAGTAGATAAGCTATGACATGTAAAGGTGTTTAAATAAAAACACTTGGTATTGTTTTACAAATTAAAAATTTTATTCCGACTAGTTTCGGTTTGTTAGACCATTTTCAAAGAAAAATGGTCTAACAAACCGAAACTAGTCGGAATAAAATTTTTAATTTGTGAAACGATAACAAGTGTTTTTATTTAAATAACTTTACATATTCTAATATGTTTCACCAAGTGGCAGATGAGAAATTAATTCAAGAAATTAAGCTATGACAGTTCTAGGACAAATTTACATGTAAATTTAAAGGAGGGTATAGATTCGATTTTTTATTCCCTAAATTTGACATTCCTCAAATTTGTCATCCCCTAAATTTTGCATCCCCTAATTTTTCATCCCCTAAATGTTGATCCCCCGGACTCCGGCCTTTTTGGCGCCCCCGCCCCTCAGCAGCCCCCGTTTTAATACAAGCCCCTCACGACCAGAGGAGTCCCCGCGACCTCAGGAGCTAGCTGATCAGAAAGGGACCCATATGTGAATTTGAATCAAACTTGCTTTATAACTTTATCAAATTCTATTCTACTGAGTAACAAAATCGACAGTGTTATAAATATGTGTATCTCACCAACCCCAACAATTTTGAGATTTTAAACCTCCCCCGAAAATGTTGCCATCACTTCCAAATACAAATTTCCGTCAGAAACACTTCATTAATTCATTAGCTCGTTTCATCCAGACAGTTTAATTACCTATTTATTATTAATCTCTATATAACAAATGGTATAATAAATTCAGACAGGGCAGAAAGACCGTTGGTCGATAGCCCAGACAGACTAACACAGTATTAATATATAATAGATAAGTATAAATGTTAAAAAATTAATTGTAATTGTTTGAATAAAGATATATATGTGTATCTTTAGGGATACAGGTTTTTGTTATTTTTTACAAAAACCATTAAAGTGGAGAATGCTAACTTTGTTTTTATATTAATAATCTATTAATAATAGAAGCTATTTATACAAGTACACAGGAAATTTTTATAAGTACTCATATCTCGATGCAAACCCTGTAAGTTTTCAGGTATTCATTGTTTTCGAAAAAAAGTTCGATTTGAAGTTTTTAACGAGGGTTTTCACTCCCAGATTAAGCATGTAATAAAATTTCGGGTTTAGAAAAGCCGGAATATTTTTTGTTTTAATTCAATTTGAAGCTTCTAACGAGTGTTTCCACTCCCAGACTAAGCATGAAGTAAAATTTCGAGTTTAGAAAAGCCTGCAAAATTTGGTTTGGTCGCGTAGCGCGAAGCGCGGAGCGACCAAACCAAATTTTCAGGCTTTTCTAAACTCGAAATTTTACTTCATGCGCCACGCGTACAAAACACTGATTTGATGTGAAGTTTAGAATGTACGCCTTTAGCATACTGCTTTACTAGCATATTTTGAACATCACTTGAAATCAGTGTTTTATACGCGTGGCGCATGAAGTAAAATTTCGAGTTTTGAAAAGCCTGAAAATTTGTTGTTTTAATTCAATTTAAAGCTTCTAACGAGTGTTTCCACTCCCAGACTAAGCATGAAGTAAAATTTCGAGTTTAGAAAAGCCTGAAAATTTGGTTTGGTCGCGTAGCGCGAAGCGCGGAGCGACCAAACCAAATTTTCAGGCTTTCCTAAACTCGAAATTTTTCTTCATGCGCCACGCGTATAAACCACTGATTTGATGTGAAGTTTAGATTGTACGTCTTTAGCACACTGCTTTACTAGTATATTTTGAACATCACTTGAAAGCAGTGTTTAATACGCGTGGCGCATGAAGTAAAATTTCGAGTTTAGAAAAGCCTGAAGGTTTGGATTTGGACGCTACGCGTCCAAATCCAAACCTTAAGGCTTTTCTAAACTCGAAATTTTACTTCATGCTTAGTCTGGGAGTGGAAACACTCATTAGAAGCTTCAAATTGAATTAAAACAACGAACTCATGAAACTAAACACTTACTCAACTCTGTAAACATCGGGATATGTATACTTAAAAGAAAGAAATATTACATAAAATAAAAATTGATTATAAATTAATTATTACGTACTTAAAGCTATAAAATGAAAACTCGGTTAAAAAAATAATAATAAAACGTCCAGTACCTATATTTCATTCTCTATTTTTTTTAATAACAATCAAACAGACTTGCAATTTGTCTTCTGTACATAATTCTGTTATTCTTTTAGCATTCTCATGTTCTTGAAGAAACTTGAAGTGATGATGAGGGTAAGATGAACTCATTAAGCGAGCCCTAATAAGTGTAAATAATGATACAAGGAAATAAAAACTATGCCGGCCGTAAAGTGCGAGCTTTTCTCCGCCATTAAAAACCATTACGTGTATTTAGAGTCAATGATTATCTTAATTATTCGTGCAAACGGTAATAAACATTTATAATGCGAATTTCATGGATGGTCTTTATGGCTGCATATAACTCATAATACGATCTTTATTATGATTGTAGGGGGACTAAATTGAGAGACTACGATGTTGTTTTTTTCTTTCTTCATTTTTGCAATTATACCAGAGGGTATTTTTAGACATATACCCTTAGATCTAAATTTTATTATTTTTTGGTTATCTATACTAAACATTCAGATCATCAATTCCAAAATTCTGAACTTCTGAATTTCGAGTTCCGGTAGGCACTGTTGTTGATACTTGCTTCAGAAGTCACAGGACATACATAAAAACCTTTATTTGGCATATTATTTACAAACATCTTACAATAACTACTATAAACTAACCATAAACCATGAAATAATAATCGAACTCTTCAGCGACATATAAACAATAAATAAAACTCTTAACTTTTTTATACCACTTTTATTTAACTTCAGTGACTAGTTTCAATTAGACGGTAATCATTCTCAAACACTTAGTTTGAAAATGATTACCGTGTAATTGAAACTAGTCACTGAAGTAAAACAAAAGTGGTATAAAAAAGTTAAGAGTTTTCTTTATATCAAAATTGAAGATGTACCACGAAGCGAACGCCTCCAAAATCCAAGAAAGAAATAAAACTATAAACAATTCTTTAAGTAGCCGTTTCGCTTCTTCTAGCTACACCTCCCTGCTCTCATTCTCAACAATTCTCTATATTCTATAATCCCCTTGCCACTCTCGCACAACACTTCATTTAAACTTTTACTCTTAAAACTCGGTCCCTCCGTGCACTTATACAACCAATGTTCCCATACATCTTCTCCCATGTTACAAAATCCACACCCCGTATACTCCGTTCCCATCCATACCTTTTTTCCTCATTCTTCATTCCCACACCTTAGCCGAGCTAGCATTCTTACATCCTCTCTATTCTGTAGGGCAAAGTAGCGCGGGGTTGTTACAGGACATACATTTTTATTATCTGCTACGATGATGCGCATACTAGGCCTGTTCAGATAAAAAAACGAACTTTATGAATTACGCGCCAACTGAGCTATTTAATGATATGCTATTGGCAGCACTGCCACGCGCATAACCTCCTTTGTTAGCGAATGTTCTTGGATTGTTGATATCTCATTTAGATTTCGTGAGATTCTTATTTAAGTGTAACGTGTTTAGGTGGTAGTGGCGATTTTTGTAATGTGCGAGTTTCTGGAGCAACGATGCCTTATAAAGTTTAGCGTGAAACTGAGGAAAACGTTCACAGAAACGTTTAATTATTTGAAAAAAGCTTGCGGAGATGATGCGCTGAGTCGTACGCAATGCTACGAATGGTTTTTACAATTTAAAAGTGGTCGTCAGGTAATTCAAGATGATCCTCAACCAGGAAGACCTTTTACTTCAACTGATAACTCTCACGTTCAGAAAATTAACGATCTGATGCGTGCAAATCGCGAATTAACTGTCAGAGAACTTGCAGAAGAGGTTAGTATGTTATACATGACCCAGTATAACATACTTACCTCTTCTGCAAGTTCTATCTATCCGATTTTGACTCGTTTGATAACCGAACAGCAGAAAGAAGATCGAGTGGATATTTGTCCGCAACTTCTTGAACAAGCCAAAGACGATGAAACGTTCATGCAAAGAATTATAAAGGAAGACGAAAGCTGGGTTTGAGGCTACCACATTGAGACAAAAGTTCAATCATCACAATCATTTAAACTAATGAGGAAAATAGCAAGTGACTTACCTCTAATATTAATATTTTAAATTGCTTTTGCAATTGCAGGCAATGCAATTTTATGGTAAAAATAATCTTATTTCATATTAGCTTCCTAAAAGTCGTCATCTTTTTCAATTACCTCTAAGTATGGCTAGGACCCCCACGTCCCAAGAAAGCACGTCAGTGTCGATCCAATGTCAAATTGATGCTCACAGTTTTTTTCGACTTTCATGTAATTGTGCATTTTGAGTTCTTGCCTTAAGGTGAAACACTCTGTGTGTACTATCAGGACGTTTTGAGTAAAAAAAATCCGCAAAAAGAGACTAAAGTTGTGATAAGACATGGTTCTTGCAACTCGACAATGCGCGCGCACACTCGGCTTTGGTAATTTGTCAGTTTTGTGCCAAGAATCAAATGACTGTCCTCCCGTATCCTGCTTACTCGCCAGATACAGATTTTTTCTTATTTCCGAAATTAAAATCAGTGCTGAAAGAACGCTATTTTTAGAGTATTGAGGACATCAAAAGCAAATTCGTCACAGACATTAGAGGCCATCTTAAGTCAAGCTATCCAGGACTGCTTTGCGAAATGGAAACACCGCTGGAAAGAGTGTGTGAATAGGAGAGGGAAGTACTTTGAAGGGGACAAAGACCAATAATATGAAATATTTAATAACTTCGTTCACCTTCACATAACTCAACAATAATTTAATTATGAATAATAAAGTTTAAAAAAATAAAAGTCGGTTATTATCTGAACAGACCTCATATAATAGTATTAAATTGTAAAAAAAAACTGTTCGTCTTTAATACGTACATAAATTGATAACATGAATGCCATGATTCCAAAATAGACTGTAAATGTATACGAGTTCAGAAATGCCTGAAAATTTGGATAATTTGGCACTCTTTCGTTTAATTATCACGAACAGCGCAATAATTGATTTGGTATTAAAATTTGTTATTATTATTATTTACAGCAGACAGTACGTGATACCAAAATAGCGTTTCGTGTTCTTTGGCAAGATCACGACGATTAAAGAGTGAGAAGTGCTGGTTAGCCATTTCCCATATAAAGACCGATTACATTTTATTCAAAGCATGAGACAATTAAAAGTGCAGTAATTAACAAAAAAACTGTTAGTCTTTGACACGTATATAAATTGATGACGTGAATGCCATGATTCCCGAAATAGACTGTAAGTGTATCTGAGTTTAGAGATGCCTGAAAATTTGATTAATTGGCACTCACTCGTTTGATAATCACGAACAGCGCAATAATTGATTTGGTATTAAAATTTGTTATTATTATTTACAGCAGACAGTACGTGACACAAAAAAAACATTCCGTGTTCTTTGGCAAGATCACGACGATTAGAGAAGTGCTGTTTAGCCATTTCCCATATAAAGACCAATTACATTTTATTCAAAGCATAAGACAATTAAAAGTGCAGTAATTAACACTAATGACCAAACAACTAAATTCCCCGATTAAATCTATCCAACAATTTATCCGTGTAATTATTCACAATTGATAATCACCCTCTAGTATCCGCATATCTGCATGAATAAACAGATTAAGATATTATTGCTACATGTGGAATAATAATTTAATTGAGGGTAAATATTAATGCACACAGATTAAAATATTCTGGATTCCGCATACTCCGGGCTTTACAGACGAGTAAATAATCGAATCTAAAAAAAAAACTCAGATGACAGAATCTAAAAATAAAAGTAACCTTGGATTCTGCACAGTTAAACAAAACAAATCTAAATACTAAAGTGAACAAAACAGGTTGATTTTTTTTATAACAGCGTTCAATTAGAAACTTCTAACGATTGTTTCCACTCCCAGACTAAGTATGGAGTAACATTTTAAGTTTAGAAAAGCCCTAATATTTAATTTGATTCGAATTATTAGTTTAATACTACGCCTACTCCAAACTCGAAACTTTTAAAGTTATTTAAGAAATCACAGTGTGTTATTTTGTACAAATTTCAAGTCGTTTCTCATTAATGTAATTTTTGAGCAAATATTAAAAGCGGACGTGTAACATTAATAAAATTTCAAGAAATATCTTAAACGGCCAATCGCTGGGGTGACGTAATTAATTACAGCGGAAAGCTATTAGCGATTTAGTAGCGTAATTGAAACTGATCATGTCGGCCGGCTAAATCACGCCGTTCGCTTTAAGCGTTGATACCGAGCTTTCAGCTTCATATCTAAATGCCTGTAACAATGTACAAGGTGTCCGTATCGGGGAACATCGTTTACTTTAATTGCCGGGCATTCGACATTAATTAAAGCGATCGGCGCGAGGTCAAAAAATGCCTGGCTGCAGATAAATCGGGTCGTGTGCTTTGTCTTCTATTGTAACGATAATTATCTAGGCTGGCTATACAGAAAGTTTTATTTAGATTTATTTAGAATAATTACTTATATAATGTTACCACGGTGTGAGTTATACAGTGAATTTTTCTTTAAACTATAAGTATCCTAATAAATAACCTGTAAAATTTGAGACATTCGATGTTTTTATAAAAAAGTTTAAAAAATTGATTGATAAGGCTGATAAATGTTGAAAGTTCATCTTTACTTTTATATAAATAAAACAAACAATAAAACAAGGTTTAATTTCAAGCTAACAACGAGTGTATCCACTCCTTGATTAAGCATGAAGGAAAATTTCGAGTTTAGAAAAGCCTGAACATTTAGCTTGATCACGTAGCACGAAGCGACCAAAACAAAATTTCAGGCTTTTCTGAACTCGAAAATTTCCGCGTATAAAACACTGAAATAAATGGTGGTTTTTTTTTGAGTAATTACGTTAGTGTGATCGTTAATAACACGACATTTTAGATAAACAATTGGAAACATTTGAAGTAACTAGAGATGCCACTTTTGTCGTTTATCTACGTGAACATTAATAACCTATGAATAATTCAAATTCAAATCTATTCGAATTCTTATAGTTTGCACACTTTAAGCATAATATATAAAATTACAAAATAATCGTGTAAAAATACACGAATATATTTTATGTATTATATTAATTATAAACTATATCGACTCGATATAATCAGCATCTACTTTCCTAAATCACGACAGATGACAACGTCTTATTTTGACATTTTGTTGTGACTATCTTGGTTAATTAGGAGGAAAATGTATGAATGAAGCAAATACAATGATAAAAAGAACACTATTTTTTTATGACTACGAAATGCAATTTCACGTACATTAGTTACATAGTTGCTTTAGAGATGCATAGCTGTTAATTATTGCAATCGATTCGGCGTTACTGCTCCATAAATTCGGATGTCGTTTAGCGCGCAAGAATGGATCTATTAGCGCAATTAGTACCGGCGAACGTGTATTGTTATTAATTCTCATTACTCATTAGTCGCAAATTGATTAACGCGGGGACCGCGCGCTCGAAATTCTGACGAGTCGACAATGCATAATCGTCCCTGCATTTCCCATTAAATCCCACGAAGAGATAAAACGCGAATTCAATGCGTCGAAACGCTAACAATGCAACAAATTTTACACGATATACTCCCGCACAATGAAAACATCAAAACTGGATATACACATATTAGCTCCCTCACACCCCCCACGTTTTGGACTACCGCGCGCTGTTTACGCTGCTGCATCGAAATATTACAATTTACAAGCGGAATTTTGACGCTAAGCTATCATAAATTGTAACACCTCAGATTACACTGATTTACAACAAGATGATTAAATAGGATTTCATTGTTGTTCTTTACTAATTTAGGTACTGGGGGCCCAAAAATACTCAGTTTGACTGCTTTGAAATGAGATATTTTAAAATTTGGAGACTTTGGGGCTGAACGGGCCTCGGATTCGGATTCAGTTTGACTGCTTTGAGATAAAATATTTCAAAACCAGGCGACTTTTGGTCCAAATGAGCATCGGTCCGTCTTGCTGGAACCATACGTCCCCAAATTCTATTTATTCAAGTTTTGGGAGGAAAAATGCCGCAATCATTTCCCTGTAGCGAACTGTTCTGCAAGTCCGTTGACCTCCAGGTCCCTTTTTTGCCACACTGCTACTTTCCCTGAATGCGTTCACCCACAAAACGTCTGATTGCCGGTCAGAAACGGGACCCCTGGGATGAATATTGAATCGAATTCGGAAGGCACGTTGGGTGGCAACGACCGAACGGCCATTGGAAAAGTAGGCCTCGGCGGCGAACGCACTCTCCTGCTTTGTCCAACGCATGACGACAACTGGCTTGAGCAGTAACAAAACTTCAAGATCCCCTCTATCGAATAATACCCTCCCTACCCCTTTCTGACCATGTCTCGCTCATTGGCGCCCAATTCAAATCAGCAAGTTTCCCTGCCGCACCTTATACTTTGTACTCATAAATGCACTTAAGTACTCGTTATTACGTACTTGTACTTAGTACTCGAGTACAATTTGCTCAAGTACATTTTATTTGTACTCGGAACAGCTTTAGATACCTCTCATGAATTTTACTTTAAATATAAAATGTATAAAACGAAACATTGCGTTTAAATAAAATGTATCGATATTAGAGCCAGATCGGAGATTTAAATATCAATTTGCATAAAAATATCGATATTCTAAGATATTGATATATATAAAACATTCCTAGATTCTGCAATTATTGATTTTGCATTATTTCCTTCAGGTAAATCGAAGCAAACCTCGTGCAGGGTAGCAAACGAAGGGTAATCCCCATAATTTCTGTTTATACGCCCGCGTTCATTCCCACACAGCACCTACATTCGAAAACAAAGCCATACCTAAAGCCATTTGACCATTGTAAACTATTAGAAGCTCCGCAACAAAGTTACAACTAAACCAGGTAAGCAGACACCGGCGATCAATTAATTTAATTAATGACGCATCGCGAATTCAAATTTTATGCAAATTTATGCAGACTGCGCTGCTAAACCCATATTAATTAATAACATAATTTTGTAATAATTTATGTAATTCATCATTTTGAGAATGTTTAATCATGGGAAGTGGTTTACTCTGTATTTAAAATTGAATTTGTATTAATATTTAATTGAAAGGGTTTAAATTCATGTGTGTGTAGGTAAAAACAGTGCTGAGAGAAGATGGCTTGGGTTATAACAGTGATATAAAGACCAGGATGTGCCGGTGCGCCATCGATTATATGAATATATGCATTTGTAGTAAATTATTGCGGGCTCCGGAGCCTCGGCGTTCAGTTCGTTTCGCATTAAAGAGAGCGAGAGAGGTGTTAAATTATAAAGTGCAGCATGGTAAGTTGGTGGGCATTAAATAAGCCGCAAAGGACTACATTAGAAAACAATGAATAATTGAAATATAACGCCATTCTATGCAGTATCGCATAAACGTCAGCGGTTCAGACTTATTTAAATCGTCCCAACATCTGCACTTATCCGTGGATACAGTCTGTTTCGATGTGAGTCTAGTGTGTGTTTCAGCCGATAAACGTTACAGATTTATGGGAACTGGTACACGTAGGTATTATTATATTGCTGCAATATCACGATGTGCTCACATCTAGAATAGTGAGCGTTTGGAAAATGTGCAATTTTACCTATTCATACCTCTAGGGTATTTTGCATTAAATAATCGATTAATTTGAATTCATGTTTGAAATTATTTTGAAAGCAAAGATTTTTAAACTGTTCATTTTAAAGGGTGTGTCAAAATAAATTAATGTATTCCTAAAGTAAATTTTGTTTAGGGAATAAAACGTTTTATAATACGTACTGAGTCCGCTGCTATTCTCTCTGATTATAGACGATACAATCAAAAGTTGTAAAGGAAAATGCAAAACAATGAATGTAGGAAATTGGAAAATAAAACCAGTGAATGTACAAGAACTCCTATTTGCAGATGATATGATACTAATAGCTGAGTCAGAAGAAAAACTACAACATAACATAGCGGTATACCAAACGGAACTTAGGAAAATTAATATGATTGTTAACATAGACAAAACGAAAACTATGATTATAGCAAATAACGGAAAAAAAAACACAGAATAGAAATAGATGGAAGAAATCTAGAACAAGTAAAAAGCTACAACTACCTAGGAACACTGATACAAGCAAATGGGAAAATAGACAAAGAAATAAAAGAAAGAATAGGAAAAATTGGAAGAATATACAACACACTAATGAATACATTCCTGAGAAAAAAGGAAATATCAAAGAAAATAAAAACAGAAATTTACAAGAAAGTAGTAAGGCCAGCGCTAATATATGAAAGTGAATCGTGGACAGTAACAAATAGGATAAAAAGCAAAGTAACAGCTATAGAAATGAGGTTTCTAAGGAAAATAAAAGGAATTACAAGAAGAGATAGAATTAGAAATAATGTTGTGATGGAACAGCTAAACATAAAACCTATAGAAAAATTGATTGAAGAGAGACAACTTGGGTGGTTAGGACACATGTACCGTATGGACAACGATAGAAAAGCCAAGGAAATATACGAAGTCAGGGTACCGGGGAAAAACAGAGTAGGGAGACCACGGCAAAAATGGAGTCAACAGACTAGACAAGCAGCGGAGAAAAGAGGGATTGTATGGAGAAATGCCAGCACGCTAGCACAAAATAGGGAGGAATGGAAAAGAAGAATCAAGAATTGAAAAGTCAACAAAAATCTAGATTAAGTTAAATATACTGTAATAATATTAGTTCGACACCGAAAGGTAAAAGAACGTATAGATTAAATAAATAAAATAAATAAATAATACCGGGCATTAATATAATAATTAGAACCTACTGTTTTGTTTCGTAATTTTAAAGTTGATATCTATAATATTATAGTTGATATCTATTTTTTTCTTCACTTCCAAATATTATTAGCTCACATGCTACAATTATCATATTTTAATGATGATAAATTATAATCTCGTGTATGTCTTATACCCACAATATATGATATATGTGATTTATCCAAATTAATTATGATAAATAAATTACCAGTAGGAGTTATCAAACGGACGAGGAAATACCAATTAATTACAATTTTCTCATACACACACACAGAGTGGTCTCTGGTACTAATCGTAACTAATCATTTCCCAGCCGTTCGTTACCCGCAGAAAGAACGAACACAGCGAGTGATTAATTCGTCATTAAATCCGCTAAACTAACCAAACTAATTAATCACTGCGAAATAAATAAAAACACGCGGAAAAAGAGATGAGATTAAAATGTGAACCATCTGTTGCGGCCTAATTAATAATATATTTTTAATTTAAATCTGTATTTACATTTTGCAATTATTTGGATTGTTGCAGTTTGTTCATTGTTCAGTCAATAATGATGTAATATTTATGATGAATTGAAATTGTTTCAGCTTGTGGAGTAGAGTGTCTGCTTAATCATTCATGGGGCTTGCGCATTAAAATTCGAAATTAAATAAAAGTCACTTGGTTTGTTTCACTACTATTATTTTATTCTCTCCGACTAGTCATTCTCAAGGAGTAATACAAAGAGTATTACTCCTTAAGAATGACGATAAGTCGAAACTAGTCGGATAGAATAAAAAAATAGTAGGGAAACAAACTAAGTGACTTTTATTTATTTATCAATATTGTAAACATGTTTCATCACGTGATTAATGAGAACCAAATTGAATAAAATTTGATGTATTTAATACCGGTAAATATTGTTAACTTTGAGCTATAATCATAGCATTATTGCATCGATATTTGCATATCATAGAATGTGATCTGAGTACTTATGTAATATAACAAAACACAAATGTTTAAAAGGTCTTTTCGGTACAGAATAGCCCATGTTTTGAATAAGGTTCCTATCGACTCCAGTTACTCATTATCAGAGTTTAAAATGAACTATATAGAGTATTTAAACAATTAAAATTATGTATTGCTTAATATATATATATATAAATTATTTATTTTTTTATTATACGTATTATTTTATAAGTATTTTTTTTTAGGAATAGTCGGCAGACTAGCTGGTGAACACCAAGCTAAGGCCTGTTCCTCTTGTAACGTATACATATATATATATATATATATATATATATATATATATATATATATATATATATATATATATTTTTAGGTTTTCGCGAGCAAAATATAACTTGCTTGAGTTTTTTGGGCTGCTTTCTCGCGTTGGTTGGTTTATTTGCGCTCTACGTTTCGGCAGCATCACTTCTGCCATCCTCAGGAGCTTTTTTGTATACTGAGTGATGGATGTCACGTTCACTGTCAGTACATTTGTTTTGTAAACTAGGGACTTGTAGTCTAGATCTGCTGCGTGTTATTGGTCCACTCGATGTAGAAGGTGCTAAAATTTCTTGATTTGTGTCCGATGTATCTGCATTATTGAAATTACTTGAATTTGTCTGAATATTCCGAAAATTGTTGGATAAAACAACAAAAAAATGACTTGCCTCCAATATCCAACAATTTTCGGAATATTCAGACAAATTCAAGTAATTTCAATAATGCAGATACATCGGACACAAATCAAGAAATTTTAGCACCTTCTACATCGAGTGGACCAATAACACGCAGCAGATCTAGACTACAAGTCCCTAGTTTACAAAACAAATGTATTGACAGTGAACGTGACATCCATCACTCAGTATACAAAAAAGCTCCTGAGGATGGCAGAAGTGATGCTGCCGAAACGTAGAGCGCAAATAAACCAACCAACGCGAGAAAGCAGCCCAAAAAACTCAAGCAAGTTATATATATATATATATATATATATATATATATATATATATATATATATATATACTAATGTTATGTAATTGAATATGTATTTTGTTTTGTATTTGTTGTTACAATAAAGCGATTATTATTATTATTATAAAATGATTTAATTCATTTGTAAAGTTATTTAAATTAAAAACACTTGGTAATGTTTTACAAATTAAAACTTTATTCCGACTAGTTTCGGTTTGTTAGACCATTTTCAACGGAATTCATTCCTTTGAAAATGGTCTAACAAACCGAAACTAGTCAGAATAAAGTTTTCATTTGTAAAACAATACCAAGTGTTTTTAATTTAAATAACTTTACTTAGTCTAATACGTTTCATCAAGTGCCAGATGAGAAATTAATTCAAGAAATTAGTTCATTTTCTTCTTGTGGGGGCGGCAGAAAACAAATGTCTAGCGCCCCAAAATAGTTTAATCCGGCCCTGACACCGAGCGTTGATTTTAACAATCGTAACCTTTTTTTTTCCATTATTAACTTTTTTCTGCATTTGATGCGGTCGAATTAATTCGACGCGGAAATTAATCCTTAATTGACCGCTTAAATGCCGAAAAATGTTAATTTACGCGGCCACTGGAAACGCGGAAGGACGCGCGAGAAATTGTTTATGTCTCGTCGCTTTTATTTGAAACTTTAAATTTATTTATTGCTAAACGGCGCGGATTTAATTAGGCGGGCCCCGGAATTAAATTGCTCGTGGATTCAATTTAAACCCGCCGTGTGGGGAAAAATACACATGGATCTTCTGAAAAAAAAGGAGCACACGAATTTCGATAAATCTTGTTACGCAATATTGTGATGTATTAGTCGAGTTGAATTCACGAAATGTGATTCGATAAATTTAGAGACCGTTTTGCACTGTGATGTATCTCTATCCTGTAAACTATTTCTTGATTTAAAAAAAAATGATATTAATCCGAAATTTAGAGATGAATTGTAGCTTGTTTTTTTTAATTTAACATAAATAATTGGTCTTCGAACTATTGTTCATATTAACCAGCCTATAATAAATGAGATGAATAAGACGTGGTGCACTAAAGATTGAGAGGGGATTTCGTCAGTGAGGGCCTTCGCGACTATTTAGGAATATACACGTTCACAACTTTGGGCCCGATGGAAGGGTTCACAGTAGAGAAAGAAGGTTGTTAATGAGGTGAAATTTATAAAGAGATGCCTGTATTTTTTACGAAATCTAATGTTGCAATAAGAGCGTTCACGTTTACCGAGTTGACAATCGTTTTATAAGATACTTGTTCTTCATTTATATATCGTTTAATTGAGTTTTTAAAGTTACGTCTTTGAGTATTAGAAAGGATGAAATTTTCAAAAATATGGTCTAAGGTTTGTATATCTCTTGTGCAATTACAAAGTGGCGATGGAGCTACACCTATTCGATGTATTTCAGTGTTTTATACGCGTGGCGCATGAAGTAAAATTTCGAGTTTAGAAAAGCCCCGTGAAAATTTGTCGAGGGTCGCTGGACTCTTCCAAATATAACGAATGCTTTAAAATGCACTTACAACTTTCAACTTCTTTAAGTAATTTTTAGAAAACAAAAGACTTTAAATCTGAGACAATGCAAATTTAAAATTTGAAGTAAAAACGTGTGAGAAAGAGCTAGCAAAACTTGACTTGCATCAATCAAGATTTATCAAATGAACACTAATAAAATTAGCATACCAGTTTCATTTCAACAAGCAGTCGCAATCACTTAAACACAGGTACGAAATGTCGATCACGTCCAAGCCTACATTACCGCTATCCGCTTATCAATTGTTAAAGCAATTACAAATCTACTCGCAATAAGTAAAATATGCGCCGGCGCCATTGTTGGCTGTACGTAAATATCGTCGCACTAAGTGCTGGTTTAGATAACGTTTCGCCAGTGAGCTTTAATGTGTGGTTATTCTTAGTACTCTACGCCTCCTCAAAGGACATGGACGTGTGGGACTTGAAGTCGAGCCCCGCTATCAGGAACATGAGCTGCTGCCAGCTCCTTTGATTCACCGAAACACGCAACTCTTTCTCGTTTGACCGTGACAAGGTGATAACCGCGATGGGTGAGGGGAAGGGAATTCCATAAAATGGAAATTCGATTAATGTTTATTGCTGAAACATGATCCATTAGTCCCTTTATTATTGTCTTACTAATTTTGAATAAAATCAACTCATCAAAGCTGGGTTGAATCTGGGATGAAGTTCGCTTCTTAACAATATTTTTGCGTTTTCAGTGTTTACACCGCGTGGCGCATGAAGTAAAATTTCGAGTTTAGAAAAGCCCCGTGAAAATTTGTCTCGGGTCGCTGCGCGACCCTCGACAAATTTTCTACGCGGGGCTTTTCTAAACTCGAAATTTTATTTCATGCTTAGTCTGGGAGTGAACGACACTCGTTTAAAGCTTCGAATTGGACGATTTTATAAACTATCTAAGTAACTGGTAACTACCCACTGAAGACGGAAACATTTTAAACATTGCTCGAATATTGAACATGATACTCATGATATCTTCTAGACTTCGCTTCATTTCACTTCTTTTAGACAATTACAAGACAAGTACGATGCGAGCACGAGACGTGCACAACACGACACGAGCACAAGACGTGCACGACACGAGACTAGCACGGGGCGTTCAACGTCTGGTGCTCGTGTCATGCTCGTATCGTTAAAAGGGTGGTATCTTTAGAAGAGGGTATTTTTTTAGCGATCTCGCATAAATCATAATGTAACCTAAGCAGTATATTTTGAACTTCAGACTAAATCAATGTTTTATACGCGTGGCGCATGAAGTAAAATTTCGAGTTTAGAAAAGCCCCGTGAAAATTTGTCTCGGGTCGCTGCGCGACCCTCGACAAATTTTCTACGCGGGGCTTTTCTAAACTCGAAATTTTACTTCATGCTTAGTCTGGGAGTGGAAGACACTTGTTCGGAAGTCATAAATATTAATCTCGAATGTCACACGTGTCAATTAAATAATGCCTAATGATTAGAACAGCCTGAAAATTTAGTTTCATCTGGGATTGAAAAACACTCGTTAAAAGCTTCAAATTAAACACTTTTTTTGAAAAAACGACAATTACGAGACAAGTACGATGCGAGCACGAGACGTGCACGACACGACACGACACGAGCACAAGACGTGCACGACACAAGACTAGCACAGGGCGTTCAACGTCTGGTGCTCGTGCCATGCTCGTATCGTTAAAAGTGTGGTATCTTTAGGAGAGGGTATTTTTTAGCGATCTCGCACGAATCATTAACTAACCTAAGCAGTGTATTTTTAACTTTAGACTAAATCAATGTTTTGTACGCGTGGCGCATAAAGTAAAATTTCGAGTTTAAAAAAGCCCCGTGAAAATTTGTCTCGGGTCGCTGCGCGACCCTCGACAAATTTTCTACGCGGGGCTTTTCTAAACTCGAAATTTTGCTTCATGCTTAGTCTGGGAGTGGAAGGCACTCGTTTAGAAGTGATAAATGTCATTGTCGAATGTCACACGTGTCAATTAAATAATGGCTAATGATAAGAACAGCCTGAAAATTTGGCTTCATCTGGGATTTAAGCTTCAAATTAAACACTTTTTCAAAATAAACGAATGCCTGAAATTAACAGCGTATACATGTACATAGGTATACTTAAAAGAAAAAATCCCTCTCCGTATATTAACTGAAAAAAATATAATTTTATACAGTGTCTAAAATTGTTTCCATTTATACCATAAATATAGAATTTAGATAATCATCAGGCATTTTAAGCGAAACAACTTTTTTCCCGTATTCAAACACATCAAATAAATTACGCCGAAGCGCGCCCATTAAAAACCGATAAAATAACACAAAATATCTCTTCCAATACAAGTTCGTTACGGCTTTATTGGTATTTAATATAAAAATCCGGACCGTTATGAAACTCTAATAAATTAACAAAATCACTTGGGATAAAACGGGAAAGTTTCCAATTTGCAGGAGAGCTCGCGATACGTTTTTTTTTTTTAATATATATCACAAGCATAGCGGCAAAACATAATTTATATCGACGCTTAAATATCTTTTTAAAGTCTGTATTATATCGATTAACTTGTTTTTATTTTGCGTACCTTGTTCGGCTTCTTTTTCAATCCTTGCTGTTATTGTCCAAAATTCATGTAACTTTTAATTAGCGTAACAATTTATTTTTTAAATAAATTATTTTTTTAATTTATTTATTAATTCTCTCACGGGAAACCCCATTTACAAAGAATATGTACAAAATAATAACAATAATATATAAAAATTTATAAAACGTATTAACATTAATAACTAAAATTTAATAAATGGTGGTAATAATTACAGCAATTATTCTATATAGAAATAACAAAATCAAAAAACAATAATAACATAAGGAAAACTAACAATGAAATTGATTTATTATCCTTAAATATTTTGCATGATACCAAATCTAAAACTCCTTAGAGGACTGTTAAATATTTCAAACCATTCACAGTTGTTATATAAATTAGCGAGTCTCATTATTATTATTATTATTATTATCATTTGCCTTACATAACATAGTAATAAAAAGTTAAATGATTAAAAATTATGTATTATTATAAAACATTATTGAAATTAAAATACATTTAAATTTCAATAATGTTTTATTATAATACATTCTTTATAATCATTAAACGTTTTATCACTATGTTATGTAAGGCAAATAATAATAATAATTAATTTAAAATTTAATAGCTGAGGCTGTTACTTAGTAAAACTCCATATCAACATTTTTAGTAAATAACATCCCTGGTTAAGATTTAACTGTATATTAGTTGTCATTGCAACAATTGTTTCGCCACACAGTGGCTTCATCAGGCAGATAAATGATGATTTATTTATTTCCAAATAGAATTGAGGGGCTCATTGGAAAAGTGGTACAAAAGTGGTGCTATTTTTCAAAAAATAGGTATAAGTACAGATATCTACAAACAAGATTCATATTTACTGATAGAAAAAATGGTAAAATTGAATATGTGTATTTTTCTTAAGTTTCTCTACTTGACATGTGTAAATTCTATATATTTTTTTAACATGAATAAACTATTATTATTTTTTTTTGTGGTGTGGGAAGGGAAAATCCATTTACGGACTGAGTGTCGGACTCCCTCCATAAGGACTACCGACTAAAAATCCCTCCCACTTTACCGGCGTCGACTACTTAGGTCGTTGGCCGGTCTAATTATTATTATAATTATTATTATTATATACAATGTTCTTAATTAGACGTCCACATATTTTTTCTATAAAAGTTAAACATTATCTAAAATTTACACAAATAAATCTCTTGTCACTTGTATAACTTATCCACTGAGCCCCTCAATTATTAATCGTTTTATATTTCATAAAAATTAATCACGAACTTGAATATTTTTTAATAAAAAGAAATATGATTCTTATTAAAAAATATTTAGGTTCGTGATTAATTTTTATGAAAAATATAAAACGATTAATAATAACACAGGCCTACATTTTTCTTTTTTTTTCTTCATGAAAAAGTTTTTCACGTTTAATAGGTGTTCTATAGTAAATGGGGTGTGCTAATCACGAATCTGTGCTTATTTTTTTTATCACGTCAGATTTTCAGGAAAAGTGTGTTTAAAATTTTTCATAGAAACTGCCAAAAATATTTAGGAAATATTTATTGAAACTATATTTAATAGAAAATTATACTGCAAAATTGATATGTAAAGTTATTTAAATTAAAAACACTTGGTATTGTTTCACAAATTAAAATTATTATTCCGACTAGTTTCGGTTTGTTAGACCATTTTCATTTTAAATAAATTTACATATTCACCAAGTGCCAGATGAGAAATTAATTAAAGAAATTTGCAAAATTGAGTTGTTAATTAAAAAAAACAATGCAGTATAATCTACGTTAGAGAATCGTTGTTTGATTTTTATAAAATCGCTCTCCTTTTCCCTCAAAACTGCGTTTTGTAGTTTTCTTTTTGTGGATTTTTGTGAGCGAGTCCCTCTTCAAGGTCCAGCAGTAACCAGCCATTATTCTAATATCCCATCTTCCTTGATAACGTCTCTCCACCTCCTTTATATCTTGATGGAACCTCTCTCCCTGTTCCTCGCTGACAGCTTCAAGATTTTCTGGAAAAAGAGTCAACGTGGGAATTCAGAAAATGAGGTTTGACGCTCATATTGCATCCCAGTTTTTTTATAATTGTCGACCATGTTGGCTACAATTTATTTATAATTTGGAGACTTGTTGTTTCCAAGGAAACCGTCTATGACTTCTACGAAATAACTCCATGCTTCAGATTAATCCTAGGTCATTGTCACTGTCCGATTTCAAGGTTCGAATTTCAGGACCTACAACAATTCCTTCTTTAAGTTTAGCTTCAGAAAGTGCAGGGAATTTGTCGCACAGGTATTTAAAGCAGTCACCTTGTTTGACAAAGCTTTGACAAACTGCTTCATCAATCCTAACTTTATGTGAAGGGGAGGCAAAAGAACTAATGCATCACGCAGCACATTTTTTTTGTCCCGGTACAAGTCTTTCTCTGAGTGGGCATTCTTTCTTAACGTAATGTAAATTTTGTGCTCGCCTGTCCCACTCGCACAAAAAACATGGATACTTTGTAAATCCAAACTGCTGACTCAAAAGCATGGATATTATTTTGAGGTCTCCACAGAGTTGCCTACAATATTTTAGTATAATTTCCAACAGCTCAAGATTCTCATACGTTTCTTTGAGATGCACAGAGTGAGCAACAGGCACTAAGGCATAAGTATTACCATTGTGTAACAAGACACCTTCAAGACTTCTCTTAAAAGAATCAATAAATAACCTCCATGATGTTGAATCGTAATTGTCAGCTAGCAGTTTCATGACTACTTCAGGAATATTATTACAATACACCAGTCACATTGTTTATTTAAAGCTTTGACAAACTGCTTTATCAATCCTAATTTAATGTGAAGGGGAGACAAAAGAATTAATTTTGGGTCAACCAATGCATCACGCAGCACATTTTTTGTCCTGCTACAAGTCTTTCTCTGAGTGGCCATTCTTTCTTAACGTAATGTAAATGTTGTGTTCGAATGACAAAAGCATAGATATTATTTTGAGGTCTCCACAGAGTTGCCAACAATATTCGCTATCTTTATTGTATTTAGCAACAGCTCAAGATTCTCAAACGTTTCTTTGAGATGCAAGGAGTGAGCAACAGGCACCGAGGCATAAGTATTACCATTGTGCATCAAGACACCCTCTAGACTTCTCTTAGAAGAATCAATAAATAACCTCCATGATGTGGAATCGTAATTGTCAGCTCCCAGTCTCATGACTACCTCAGGAATATTATTACAAAACACCAGTCACATTGTTTATATAAAGCTTTGACAAACTGCCTTATCAAACCTAACTTTATGTAAAGGGGAGACAAAAGAACTAATTTTGGGTCAACTAATGCATCACGCAGCACATTTTTTTGTCCCGGTACAAGTCTTTCTCTGAGTAACCATTCTTTCTTAACGTAATGTAAATTTCGTGCTCGACTATCCCACTCGCACAAAAAAACATAGATACTTTGTGAATCCAGACTGCTGACTCAAAAGCATGGATATTATTTTGAGGTCTCCACAGAGTTGCCAACAATATTCGCTGTACTTTATTGTGTTTAGCAACAGATCAAGATTCTCATACGTTTCATTGAGATGCACGGAGTGAGCAACAGGCACCGAGGCATAAGTATTACCATTGTGCAACAAGACACCCTTTAGACTTCTTTTAGAAGAATTAACAAAAAACCTCCATGATGTGGAATCGTAATTGTCAGCTCCCAGTTTCATGACTACTTCAGGAATATTATTACAACACACCAGTGAACCCTTTTGAGAAAAATATTCCGTGAACTCGGTTTTACGATGCCTATACCACGAAAATGTGGTTCCTGGAGCCAACATATTTCTGTCTTTCAGTCGTGATTCTAAGATTTGTGCAGCATTCTTTGATAGGCCCAAGTCTCTCACTAAGTCATTTAGTTCAGCTTGGATAAACTATTAAGGTTCGTCTCATACGTTTTTTTTTGAGTTGCACGGAGTAAGGAACAGGCACCGAGTCATAAGTATTACCATTGTGCAACAAGACACCCTTCAGACTTTTCTTAGAAGAATCAACAAATAACCTCCATGCTGTGGAATCGTAATTGTCAGCTCCCAGTTTCATGACTACTTTAGGAATAGTATTACAATACACCAGTAAACCCTCTTAAAAGAAATATTCCGCGAAATCGTTTTCATGATGCCTATACCACGAAAATGTGGTCCCTGGAGCCAACAGATTTTTTCCTTTCAGTCATGATCCTACGATTTGTGCAGCATCCTTCGATGGGCCCAAGTCTTTCACTAAGTCATTTAGTTCAGCTTGGATAAACTGTTGAGGTTGGTCTATATCAGGATTGAATTCGTCTTCATAGGTTTTTTCGTTTAATCTATCATCTGATGATTGTTGTTGGATGGTGCGAAGAAAAGGTGGAGGAATGGGAATTCCTGGTCCATGAGGTACAGGTCGTTTAGCAGACGGTAAATCAGGATACTAAAAAGTATGTTTATTTTTCGAATTAAAACCCTTGACATCGCAGGAACAAAATTAACAGTCGTCTCCATGATTTGTTTGTTCCCTCCATACCATAGGAATGCCAAAGGGTAAAGAGCTACGTGTACCTTTTGTCCATTTTCTCAGTAGCTCGACACACTGAAAGCACACTTTGTGTGACGTGCAAATCGATCGTCGGAACTGGGTATAGGGGCAGAAAGACTAATCTAACCATCTAGTAGCTGGTTCTCTCCAAAGTTTCTCTCAGGATAGCTGGTAACCGGTATGAGCGAGTCTCATCCGGTAAAGCGAATGATTAGAGGCATTGGGGTCGAAACGACCTCAACCTATTTTTAATCTTCAAATGGGTGAGATCTCCAGCTTGCTCGAACGATGAAGCCGAGAGACAAATATATATTATTATATGACGAATCCAGGGTGCCAAGTGGGCCACTTTTGGTAAGCAGAACTGGCGCTGTGGGATGAACCAAACGTCGAGTTAAAGCGCCCAAATTAACGCTTAATGGGTACCAAGGTTTGTCCTGATCACCAAGCTTTACACCGAAGTAAGCGTGATAAGCTTTCTTAATAAATTCTGTTATGTTTCGTTGATGCTTTGCTATCGTTAAATCACCACACACGTGACAAAATATATTAGGGCTGTTTTTGCACTTTCTTGATGACATTATGACGCACTAAACACTCAGTAAACAAAACTCAACTCGATGCTACAAACAACTGACGCTGACTAACTATTTCGTAAACAACTGCCGATGCCATCAAGTTGACCTTGACAGATGCGAGAATGAAAGTGTTGTCATTGAAATGCAATAAACATAATATTATACTAAAATATTTTCTATCGATGTATCAAGTATTTTAAAGAAATAATTTTAATGCAATTTAGGAAATATCATAAAGTTTCTTCTTTGCTTTTGTTTGGTATTCGAAAGGATTAATCTACCGCGCTAAATTCAATTCAATTTCGCGCACGCGTTTATCGCAGCGAAGTTCAGATCATCCCTCTTTGCGCAGTAGTTAATTAGTCGTGAGACAAGTCACATCGTACATAGCAGAAATTACGACCACCCTTTTAGCAGCGTGAGCAGAGATACACGTGCAACCTGTGCTACTGGATCTACTAACAACAGGGTAAGTCCTATTTCGCTGTGCGCCTCAATAAATTCATTTATAGATACAGTCTACTATACAGCCTTTTTCCTGCAAGGGAAGAACGCTCAAACAGCTGTAGTACAAAATATCTTACAAGGTTTTTTTTTTTAATTTTGTGAATGATAAGCTCAAGCCAAATTCACATTCAGAATCAACGTACCCGTATTAGCTAAGAACACTTATCAAATTCAAAACAATAAAATCATGTAGGCCTGTGTAATTGAACTGAACACATTTTTGTTAATATTGTAAATATCATATTTTGTTAGGATCATCCTAACTGGCCATCAATCACGAGATTATTATTCCTGTTTCCCTAGTATCGCGGTATTTTCTAATGATAAAATCAGTGCGTTTTTGGGTGAGACCCTCCAATTAGAACGAATTAAATTCGGACATGTATTTTTTGTTCGTTAATTAATTCTCGCAGGTCGGTCTCCCTTTAATCCCGATTAATTCTGTTGGCGGCAATGATTACTCTCGCTTTTGATGACCCTTTCGGACCTGGGGGAATTAATTGTTCGGGCTTGCAGGAAAATCTGCAGGAACGCCCACGAAATGTGCGTGGCTTAATTCGTTTTCGTAAATTACGACCGGCATTCCTATACCCCAGTCTTTCTCTTCTCTAAAAACAACAAAAAAAAAACACACACACGCACAATGAAAAAACATAAAACAGAAAAATACACAATTTCGTGTCTGCTTTGAAAATCGCAGATTGTATAAATTAAAAAAAAAACAATAAATACTTTTAATCCAGAAGTATTTCTTGTTTTTTTTTTAAATTTATACAATCTGCGATTTTAAAAGCAGACACGAAATTGTGTATTTTTCATCATTTTTATTTTTAATTGCATGCATAATCTTAAATTTTAATAATAGTAATAAAAAGCGGTTAAATTCCTTTCTTCACTGTGAAGAAAGGAATTTAACCGCTTTTTATTACTATTTTTTTTTATTTATTTACGAAAAAAATCCATTTTTATACTATTATAACAATCTTCACATAACTCACGAATACATCTAAATTTTAATAACGTGAAGAAGAGCTGCAGTTTGCTCATTTTTTACTTTAACCTTCTAACGAGTGTTTTCCACTCCCAGACTAAGCATGAAGTAAAATTTCGAGTTTAGAAAAGCCTGAAAATTTGGTTTGGTCGCGTAGCGCGAAGCGCGGAGCGACCAAACCAAATTTTCAGGCTTTTCTAAACTCGAAATTTTACTTCATGCGCCACGCGCATAAATCACAATTTTCAAGTGAAGTTCAAAATATACTCCTTAGACAAGTAGGATTCGTGATTCACAACCAACTCAGCTTAAAAATTTAATTAAGTTCGATCTTATATTAATGAATTTTTGTTAATTCATCAAACCCAATTTTGCGACATAAAAATTCGAGAACCTGCAGCAGTGCAGCAATAAATCGCTGCTCAAATGACAATTAAGTAGAGTAATACGAATTACCCACAGTCAGGGGTGTAGACTGTAGATAATTCGTATTACTTTACTTAATTGTCATCTCAGTGGCGATTTATTTATTAATTTTCCAATAAATATATTGCATCCAATTATAGGGAAAATTACACTCGATGACAATTGAATGGAGTAATATCTATTACCCATTGTCAGGTGCAATAATATTACAAATCGCTACTTTTTTGATAGTGGCACAACTAAAAAAAGAACTTGTTTTTAATTCAGTTATTTAATGAATACAGCTTCAAAAGACGCAAATAAAAATACGATCAAAAAATAAGATAAATCGAGTGAAGAGACAGACTTCAATATTTAAATAACAGTGTCTAGTAAACTTTTGCAGGCTCCTCCTAAAAAAAAAAAAAAATTACTTGTGCCATTATAATAATAATTATAATCCATTTATTGTCCAACAGGAATCATTTCCCAATTACAAGACAAAAACAAAATATAAGCCTGGTACATACAAAAACATAATAATAAATAAATTAGAACAATTCTGTAACAATAAAATTACTTATTAAATGTTGAAGGCAGGTCGTGTGAATATAAAAAACAATTTTTTAGTAAGAATATTTAATTTAAATTGGCTCCAGGTTACTGACTAACAATTTTAGAGAATCGTATTTGAAATAAAACAACACAGTTGGGAGGATTTCACTTTTATTGTTGAACACTGCAACATGTTTTACCACACAGTGGCTTCATCATTATGATCATTATTTCAACTGCCTGATGAAGCCACAGTGTGGTGAAACATGTTGCAGTGTTCAACAATAAATGTGAAACCCTCCCAACTGTGTTGTTTTATTTCAAATATTATTATGGAGTTTCATCATGTATCCGCCTCATCAATTAAATATTTAGAGAATCGTAAAAGATGTCACTACAATGCAAAATTGTATAAAAACAATTACAAATAATTCGAAAGAGATTTTAATCTCGCGTTACTTCAATGCCAAAATATATGAAATGTTCTGGTTGCTGGAAAAAGAAGGAATATGTAGTCCGAGTTAAGCTAAGAAAGCAGGCGAATCAATTATCCATTATCTATTATCAAAGAAAAGCAGCCATATTATTACTTTCTTAATGAAATAAATATAATCAAAATAAAACCAAGTGTTTTACTTTACCCAATGTGAAAACCAAGTGAATTTTATTTACATAACCAATATTTTTATTTAGATATGCAGAACATCTGGATTTTTCATATTCCATATCTAACTCAATTTATACATGAGTTTACTTTAAATCCTGTAATTACAATTTTATACAATTAAAAAAACAGTTATTGTATTTTTTTAATTCAATAATTAAGATTACATACCATCTTAATTATTGAATTAAAAAAATAGAATAACTGTTTTTTTTTAAATGATTTAATTTCGTGTTAGTTTTTTGTTGTAACACAATTTATAATGAAGATGATTTGATGTATTTAATATATATTCACGAAATCCGCGTGAATAATTAAAACGTAATTATCTCATGTTAATAACGCGTTTCGGATGTTTATTAAGAGCCTTTTACAACTTTCGTGATAACTATTTTGCGAAATTGTACATAATTTTGAAACGAAGTTAAAAACAGTATGTAATTAAACGAAATATTCTGCGAAACGCAACAAGGATCTATTAAAATTACACATTTAATCATTACTGAAAACTGTATGTGTGTATTTTGTTTGAATGTTTCCAGCGAGGTATAATTAGAGTAATTCAAATTCAAAACTATTTAAATTCGAGAAAATAAGCTGATGCTTCTTATAGTTTGCACACTTTAAACATAATATATAAGGTATAATTAATTTTCGTATTCAGTTTTAGAATTTTGTACTTTGAGGTTTTAGTGGAAATGTGTTGATGGAAGCATTCGGAAATTTAAAATATACTGCTTTAAAATACTGCTTGAGAAGTATATTTTAAGCTTCACGATATTTTAATGTTTTCTACACATCGCGCATGAGTAAAATTTCGAGTTTAGAAAAGCCTGAAAATTTGGTTTGGTCGCGAAGCGCTACGCGGTACGCGGTCAAGCCTAATTTGTAGGCTTTTCTAAACTCTAAATTTTACTTTATGCCTAATCTAAATTGCCTAATTTAATTTAAGTCACAGATCGTTTTTGTAGCTTCAAAAATGTGCTTTGTACAAGCGCTCAAAGTTGGATTTTGGTTGGTTGGTTAGTTTTCTGTTGTTTTTAAAAGTGGATAAAGTTGATAAAATTTCTATTTTTTTGATAGTAATAAATAGCTTTCATTGTTTCTAATATAAGTAACACAATTTGTCATTTTTTTGAGATTTTTTAAAAATATTTGTTTTTTTTTGTGAAAATTCCATACCTACCTTATTTTTCGATAAAAATTTTATTTTTTTTTTAAATTCTGAAAAAATCACAGACACAATTATTGACATTAGAGACAACTTGAGATGATTATTTGTTTGATAAAAAAATTACGCATCAAGTGAAAAATTAATAAACCCGTCAAAATCCAACTTACTAAAATTCTTTTTTTTCCATACATTTTTTTTTAATTTTGAAAAAAATCACAGAGACAATCATAAATATAGGAAGCAAGTTGTGATGATTATTTTCTTGATAAAAAAATTACGCATCAAGTTTGTTTAACTTTTAGCAATAGTGGAAATCTAATAAACCTGTCAAAATCCAACTTTGAGCGTTTGTCCTGAGCGTAATTTTAAAGTTTCAAAAAACAACTGTACTTTAAAATATAGCACGTTCAATTTTAAATACGATTCTTTAACGATTTTTTAATTTATTTAACAAATATCTTCCTAAATCAGCATTTCCTGGAAGAACTGATTTTTCAACTGTTTTCACTGTTTGCATTTAACTGGCTGTATTTCTTAAACTAACCATCAGGTTTATATTATTTGGAAAGCAATCGATTTAGCATTAAATTTGCTTCAATTTGAGTCACAGATGGTTTTTGTAGCTTCAAAAATGTGTTTTATACAAGCGCACAAAGTTGGATTTTTGTGGGTTGGTCAGTTTTCAGTTGTTTTTATAAGTAGAAAAAGTTGGTTAAATTTAATTTTTTTGAGCAAAATAAATAGCTTTTATTGTTTCTAATATAAGTTAGAGTGTTTGTGACTTTTTTTAGATTTTTTGAAAATATTTGTTTTTTTTTTGTGAAATTTCCATACCTTACTAAAATTAAGATTTTTCGATAAAAAATTTTATTTTTTCTAAATTCTCAAAAAATCACAGACATAATCATTGATATTAGAAACAACTTGTAATGATTATTTTTTTAATAAAAAAATTACGCATCAAGTTATTTCCACTTTTAGCAACAGTGGAAAATTAATAAACCCGTCAAAATCCAACTTTGAGCGTTTGTCTAGAGCGTAATTTTAAAATTTCAAAAAACGACTGTACTTTAAATTAAAGCACGTTCAGTTTTAAATACGATTCTTTAAAGATTTCTTAATTTTTTTGAACAAATATCTTCCTAAATCAGCATTTCCTGGAAGAAGTGATTTTTCAACTGTTTTCACTGTTTGCATTTGACGGGCTGTATTTCGTAAACTAACCACCAGATTTAATTTATTCGAAAGGCAGTCGATTTAGGATTTAATTTGCTTCAATTTGAGTCACAGCTGGTTTTAGTAGCTTTAAAAATGTGTTTTGTACAAGCGCACAAAGTTGGATTTTGGTGGGTTGGTTGGCTTTCAGTTGTTTTTATAAGTAGAATAAGTTAGTTACATTTTGTTTTTTTGAGCAAAATAAATAGCTTTTATTGTTTTTAATATAAGTTAGAGTGTTTGTGATTTTTTTCCGATTTTTTGAAAATATTTGTTTTTTTTAGTGAAATTTCCATACCTACCCCTTACTAAAATTGAGATTTTTCAATAAAAATTTTATTTTTTTCTAAATTCTGAGAAAAATCACAGACACAATTATTGACGTTAGAAACAACTTGTAATGATTATTTTTTTCATAAAAAAATTACGTATCAAGTTATTTCTACTTTTAGCAACAGTGGAAAATTAATAAACCCGTCAAAATCCAACTTTGAGCGTTTGTCTAGAGCGTAATTTTAAAATTTCAAAAAACGACTGTACTTTAAATTAAAGCTCGTTCAATTTTAAATACTTTGCTCTAACGACATTTACATTTTTTCTCACAAATATCTTCATAAATCACCATTATCTAGAAGAAGTGATTTTTCAACTGTTATTACCTTTTGCATTTTACCAGCTGTATTTCGTAAACCAATCATCAGATTTAATATATTCGAAAAGCAATCGATTAACGATTGAATTTGCTTTAATTTGAGATACAGCTGGTGTGTGTAGCTTTATATATTTGTTTTGTACAGGCGCTCAAAGTTGGATTTTGGTGGGTTGGTTAGTTTTCAGTTGTTTTTAAAAGTGGAAAAAGTTGATTAAATTTTGTTTTTTTAAGCGAAATAAATATCTGTTATTGTTTCAACTATAAGTAAGAGTATGTGTAATTTTTTTCAATTTTTTTTAAATATTTGTTTTTTTGGTGAAATTTCCATACCTACTGTCCCTTACTAAAATTGAGATTTTTCAATAAAAATTTTAATTTTTTCTAAATTCTGAAAAAAATCACAGACCTAATTATTGATAGTAGAAACAATTTGTAATGATTATTTTTTTGATAAAAAAATTATACATCAAGTTATTTCCACTTTTAGCAACAGTAGAAAATTAACAAACCCGTCAAAATCTAACTTTGAGCGTTTGTCCTGAGCGTAATTTTTAAGTTTCAAAAAACCACTGTACTTTAAATAAAAGCTCGTTCAATTTTAAATATTTTTCTCTATAGATATTTCAATTTTTTCAAACAAATGTCTTTCTAAATCAGCATTTCCTAAAACAAATGATTTTTCAACTGTTTTCACTGTTTGCATTTAACGGGCTATATTTCGTAAACTAACCATCTTTGGTTCATAAAGACAAATAATAATAAAATCGCGGATTGTGCACTTTCTCATGGGAACTGCAAAGCCGCGATGCGTCTTGGGTGGGTGCATATTTTCAAATCCGCGACCTCATTTCTAGGAATAAATGGTATATTTGTCAGATTTATAAAAATGTCTTTTGTCAGGTAGGTGCGCATTTAGAGTCGGAAATAGATTTCCATTTATTCCGTCAGGATGTGGAAATAAATTTAGATCAAAATATATACGTATATTCATGAGTTAAATGTATAAAAACGACTTCCAGCAAATTTACCAAAAGCTGTAATTATCAGGATATGTATTACTTTTTAGAAAAAGGAAAACAGGAGGAAGAGAGGCGGTAGCGATTAGTTGTAGTTAGTAAAGATGTAATACATTATGCCAATAAAGGTTTTTTTTTGTATTACTTTTTACATTCAACGAAAAAGAAATTATGATTAAGTTTTTTATTTTATATTTTTCTCAATTTCAAGATTACTTTTTCTACATCTGATACTCCTTAAGTGTAAAATTATTTAAATTAAAAAAACACTTGGTTTCACACATTAAAACTTTATTCTGACTAGTTTCGGTTTGTTAAACCATTTTCAAAGGAATGTTCTATGTTTCACCAAGTGCCAGATTAGAAATTAATTCGAGAAACTCCTCAAGTGATTGAGTGGTTCAAGGAATAGAGATAAAAGTGGAAGCAATCACGCACAACAAAAAGAGAATATATTAATTTTGTATTAAAGAATTTTATAGCAACATAGTTGAGTGTAAGTACAGTTATCAAGAATTAAGATACGAGTCCTTCGCCGGCGTGTCAAATGTGAATTTTTGCGGAAGGCCCGGAGTCAGTTATCGTAGAACCCTTGCGGGCACATCTGGGAATATGCAAATGCACCATTCATATTATGCAAAACGTACCATGGTACACGGGAGATAATAACCTATAACTGAGTAGGTGTTCTCATTTACGAGCACCGCGCACAATCTTGTGCAGGTTGACAAATGGATGGCCTGTCTGGCGGACACGACACAAAACCTTAACCGTAAACCGTACCTCGAAGAGATCCTCTCCTCCATCTCCATCTCTTCCAGGCTAGAATATAGTCGTTATTGGTCATGCATTGTGTTGTCGGGTATGGGAGTTCAAAGGTCTCGGGGGGATGTAGGTTTCTAGAATCCACCGAACAACGGAATATTCTCTCCTTCAGTCGTGTGCACTGCGTTTTGTGCCGTGTCGCCGTTTACAGTTACATCTGAAAGAATCGCGCCATCATCCACTCGGATATTCAACCGGCTCCCCTTTGCGCATTCATCTCTTTCATTATTACATCTGAATAACATAAAATTTACTTCATTCCAAACAAACAATAAGCATTTATAAATCAGCGAACTCTTACTAAACAACCTTTACAATAGTCCTCTACTATTGTGCCAATTTTGTGCTTGTTATAAACTACCACAACTAGGTAACACAAAATATAATGTGCCAATTCTGTGCTTGTTATAAACAATCTCAACTAGGAAACACAAAATATAAAAACAAATTAGTATCGACTTTCTGTAAACATTTTAATCTCGTTAAGAGTTGACTTAATTAGAATTGCTGCTTTGTACATTTTTTAAATAATATCTGGAAGTGGCGCAACAAGAAAATTAAAAAACCCATATATTGATTTCAAGTTATTTCAAACGGAACGTAAGAAATCGCTCTTTTATAATTCGAATTTTATGTAATTTTAAAATGAGAAAAATTCATAAATTTGAAATTTTGCGTGGGATCTTTACGAAATTTTGTGGGAATGTTAAAAACCGAATGCCCTTCCGGAATTTATAAAAATTAAAAAATACCCTATCCCTAGTTTTCGAGTTATTTTAATCTGAACGTGAAAACGTGCTTATTTATAATTCTAATTTTATGTATTTTTAAAACAAGAAAACATTCATAACTTTCAAATTTTGCGTGGGATCTTTACGAAATTTTGTGGAAATCTTAAAAACTGAATTCCCTTTCAGAATTTGTAAAAATTAAAAAATACCCTATCCCTAGTTTTCGCATTATTTCAATCTGAACGTGAAAACATGTATTTTTATCATTCTAATTTTATATGTTTTTGAAATGAGAAAACATTCATAACTTTGACATTTTGCGTAGGATCTTTATGAAATTTTGAGGCATTGTTAAAAACCAAATGCCATTCCGGAATTTGTGAAAATTAAAAAATACCTTATCCCTAGTTTTCGAGTTATTTTAATCTGAACGTGAAAACGTGCTATTTTATAATTCTAATTTTGTGTATTTTTAAAATGATAAAACATTCATAACTTTGACATTTTGCTTGGGATCATTACGAAATTTTGTGGGAATCTTAAAAACTTAATGCCCTTTCAGAATTTGTAAAAATTAAAAAATGCCCTATCCCTAGTTTTCACGTTATTTCAATCTGAACGTGGAAACGTGCTTTTTTATAATTCAAATTTTATGTATTTTTAAAATAAGACAACGATTATAACTTTAAAATTTTATGTGACATCTTTACGAAATTTAGTGGGAATGTTAAAAACCGAATGCCCATTCAGAATTTGTAGAAATTAAAAAATACCCTATTTCTAGTTTTTGAGTTATTTCAATCTGAACGTGAGAACGTGCTTTTTTATAATTCTAATTTTGTGTATTTTTAAAATGAGAAAACATGCATAGCTTTGACATTTTGCGTGGGATCTTCACAAAATTTAGTGGGAATCTTAAAAACCTAATGCCCTTTCAGAATTTGTAAAAATTAAAAAAATACACTATTCCTAATTTTCGCGTTATTTCAATCTGAACGTGGAAACGTGTTTTTATAATTTAAATTTTATGTATTTTTAAAATGAGAAAACAATCATAACTTTGAAATTTTGTGTGGGATCTTTACGAAATTTTGTGGGAGTGTTGAAATCCAAATGCTCTTTCAGAATTTGTAAAAAAAATACCCTATCTCTAGTTTTTGAGTTATTTTAATCTGAACGTGAAAACGTGCCTTTTTAAATCTAATATTTTGTATTTTTAAAATGAGAAAACATAATATGTAAAATTACGAAAAAACTATTCGTGAAAATGCAAACAGTGTCTTAATTAATAAGACAATTTAAGACGATAAATATCCATTGAAACAACTACTTCCCGTGCAAATACGCAATTAAGACACTGTTTGCATTTTCACGAATAGTTTTTTCGTAATTTTATATATTATGTTTAAAGTGTGCAAACTATAAGAAGCGTAAGCTTATTTTCTTGAATTCAAATAGTTTTGAATTTGAATTTATCTTGTATGAGAAAACATTTATAACATTGAAATTTTGCGTGGGAGTCTTAAAAACTGCAATAAATCCACAATATTGAAAATTATGCTAAGTGTTACAACAAATCAGCATCCACCTCCAAACAGAATTCCTCTCTTTTTCTTACATTTTGTACTGGAGAGCGACCAATCGAAATTTGCAGGCTTTTCTAAACTAGGAATGTTACCTAATGCTTAATCAAAGGTTGGAAACACTCGTTAGTAGCTACAAATGGTACGTTTTTTGCAATAATTGGAGTATAATTTAAATCCTGAATCTCTAATAAAGATTGATGAAGGTTTGAATTAAATTACAGTTAGTTTGTTTCACAATTGTCTCTTTACTATTTACTTGACTAGTTCCGCGTTTTACAGCATTATCAGGAGTGAATTAATAAAGAAGTGTAATATGATATTGGTTCAAAATAAATACATGATTATCTTGTATTTAATATTTCAATTAGTTTGTACATAAAATTGAAGATATGCACATAGAAATATTTTTTTATAATGTATTCACGAAGGAACAACATTCCTCCATTGTATCTTGAGCTAGTCGCCAGTCACTACCGACATTAGAGAGTCCGTGGCGCAATAATGCACGGAATTACGAACAGAACAAAAGGAGCAATATATTACGAGATAACATAATATGCTGTGTACATATAGTACATATACAATACCGCAATGGACTGTAAACTATCAAAACGAAAGCGGTTCTTATATCACGCGCTCATATTGCACAGCATGTAGAGTTATTGTTGTTTCGGCTTTGAAACTTTTCATTACCATTTTTGCTTTTTGGGGGTTTCGGTTTGTTAAGCGTGAACGTACCGAATGGTTTGTATCAATTTTCCCACTGTTGTTTTTCCACGCAGGCGATTTTATTAGGATTTTCGCGTATTGTAAAAGTAACTAGGTTTTATTGTTGAACACTGCAGCATGCTTTACCACACTGTGGCTTCATCAGGCAGATGATTTTGCAGTGGTTAACAATAAAACTGTATGTATTTTATTATTTCAAATACCGTGCGATCATTCAAGGCATGATTTAGAGTAGGCTATAAATTTTAAATTAGATTGGTACTACTGACTGTTAACACGTAGCTTACCATAACCTCAAATGTATTCCTTTATTCAGTTAGCGTTCTGGGCAACTGCACAAAAAAAATGCCGCCTTGTTTAAATCACAATTTAAATTATCACATTAGAGCTACTGACTGTTGGAACTACTGACTATTGGCACTACTGACTGTTAACACGTAGCTTACCATAACCTCAAATGCATTCTTTCATTTAATTAGCATTCTAAGCAACTGCACAAAAAATGCCGGCTCCTATAAATCACCATTTAAATGGTCACATTGGCACAACTGACTGTTGGCACTACTGACTGTTGGCACTACTGTCAGTTGGCACTACTGACTGTTAACACGTAGCTTACCATAACCTCAAATGTATTCCTTCATTCAATTAGCATTCTGGGCAACTGCACAAAAAATGCCGCCTTGTTTAAATCACAATTTAAATTATCACATTGGAGCTACTGACTGTTCGCACTACTGACTGTTGGTACTACTGACTGTTAACACGTAGCTTACTATAACCTCAAATGTATCCCTTCATTTAATTAGCATTCTAAGCAACTGCACAAAAAATGGCGGCTCCTATAAATCACCATTTAAATGGTCACATTGGCACTACTGACTGTTGGCACTACTGACTGTTGGCACTACTGACAGTTGGCACTACTGACTGTTAACACGTAGCTTACCATAACCTCAAATGCAGTCCTTCATTCAATTAGCATTCTGGGCAACTGCACAAAAAAAATGCCGCCTTGTTTAAATCACAATTTAAATTATCACATTGGAGCTACTGACTGTTCACACTACTGACTGTTGGCACTACTGACTGTTAACACGTAGCTTACTATAACCTCAAATGCATTCCTTCATTTAATTAGCATTCTAAGCAACTGCGCAAAAAATGGCGGCTCCTATAAATCACCATTTAAATGGTCACATTGGCACTACTGACTGTTGGCACTACTGACTGTTGGCACTACTGACAGTTGGCACTACTGACTGTTAACACGTAGCTTACCATAACCTCAAATGCATTCCTTCATTCAATTAGCATTCTGGGCAACTGCACAAAAAAAAATGCCGCCTTGTTTAAATCACAATTTAAATTATCACATTGGAGCTACTGACTGTTCGCACTACTGACTGTTGGCACTACTGACTGTTAACACGTAGCTTACTATAACCTCAAATGCATTCCTTCATTTAATTAGCATTCTAAGCAACTGCACAAAAAATGGCGGCTCCTATAAATCACTATTTAAATGGTCACATTGGCACTACTGACTGTTGGCACTACTGACTGTTGGCACTACTGACAGTTGGCACTACTGACTGTTAACACGTAGCTTACCATAACCTCAAATGCATTCCTTCATTCAATTAGCATTCTGGGCAACTGCACAAAAAAAATGCCGCCTTGTTTAAATCACAATTTAAATTATCACATTGGAGCTACTGACTGTTCGCACTACTGACTGTTGGCACTACTGACTGTTAACACGTAGCTTACCATAACCTCAAATGTATTCCTTCATTTAATTAGCATTCTAAGCAACTGCACAAAAAATGGCGGCTCCTATAAATCACCATTTAAATGGTCACATTGGCACTACTGACTGTTGGCACTACTGACTGTTGGCACTACTGACAGTTGGCACTACTGACTGTTAACACGTAGCTTACCATAACCTCAAATGCAGTCCTTCATTCAATTAGCATTCTGGGCAACTGCACAAAAAAAATGCCGCCTTGTTTAAATCACAATTTAAATTATCACATTGGAGCTACTGACTGTTCACACTACTGACTGTTGGCACTACTGACTGTTAACACGTAGCTTACTATAACCTCAAATGCATTCCTTCATTTAATTAGCATTCTAAGCAACTGCGCAAAAAATGGCGGCTCCTATAAATCACCATTTAAATGGTCACATTGGCACTACTGACTGTTGGCACTACTGACTGTTGGCACTACTGACAGTTGGCACTACTGACTGTTAACACGTAGCTTACCATAACCTCAAATGCATTCCTTCATTCAATTAGCATTCTGGGCAACTGCACAAAAAAAAATGCCGCCTTGTTTAAATCACAATTTAAATTATCACATTGGAGCTACTGACTGTTCGCACTACTGACTGTTGGCACTACTGACTGTTAACACGTAGCTTACTATAACCTCAAATGCATTCCTTCATTTAATTAGCATTCTAAGCAACTGCACAAAAAATGGCGGCTCCTATAAATCACTATTTAAATGGTCACATTGGCACTACTGACTGTTGGCACTACTGACTGTTGGCACTACTGACAGTTGGCACTACTGACTGTTAACACGTAGCTTACCATAACCTCAAATGCATTCCTTCATTCAATTAGCATTCTGGGCAACTGCACAAAAAAAATGCCGCCTTGTATAAATCACAATTTAAATTATCACATTGGAGCTACTGACTGTTCGCACTACTGACTGTTGGCACTACTGACTGTTAACACGTAGCTTACCATAACCTCAAATGTATTCCTTCATTTAATTAGCATTCTAAGCAACTGCACAAAAAATGGCGGCTCCTATAAATCACCATTTAAATGGTCTCATTGGCACTACTATAACCATAACCTCAAATGCATTCCTTCATTCAATTAGCATTCTGGGCAACTGCACAAAAAAATGCCGCCTCCTTTAAATCACAATTTAAATAATCACATTTAATATCATTTATTAATAATATAATATTATGAAATTTCATCATACATTAGCCTCGTAAATTAAATAATCTGAAAGCTTATGCTAATAAAGGTAGAATTAAGTATAAATGAAATTGCCAATTCTTGGATACAGAATACTTTAAACATTAAAAGTGTCGAGATTATTTTCGCAATCTACAACAAGTTAGTCTTACAAAGACTACATCAAACGCTTATTGAAACAACTACTTCCTGAGCTAGTACGCCGACAGACAAATGCATGTAACAGCAAACACTTGTTGTATAATTCAATGTCCGTCGGGGTATTAGGTCGGGAAATACTTGTTTCAATGAGTGCTTAATATAGTTTTTGTCAGACTAACTTGTTGTAGATTGAGAAAGGTAGAATTTCTTCTCATTTTATCCATTAAATAAAATCATTTTGTGATGATAATCGAATCTGGTATCAACATCTCATTAACCTACCTTGATTTTAATAAATTATTCATATATTAACATTAATAAGAACATTAATTGCACTAATTATATCACGCACCGATAAACCAAACCAACCCAACAAGTTCCATTATTTATTTTATTACAGCAGACGATATTATTGCACGCAAACAAAATAATTTATAATAAATCGATCGAGTGTAACGTGCCATTACAGAATCGGTAGTTTTTACTCGGCGGTCGCACTTAGAATAAAATTTAAAAAAATATATATACGCGGAGATAAAATTGCTCTAATGGCATGCCTATCGTCCCAACGATATTATTACTCGGGTAAGTGTAGCGACTTTTTCGCGCTACTTCGGTTTTAATTGTGAGTGAATTAGTTTGAATACAATTAACAGGGAAGATTGGATTCGTAACGGTCGGTCGTGTTAACAGTAAAGGTAATTTATAGGTGAAATCTTGCACGCTTTTAACACACATTCCTTTCGATACATATACAGCGAATTTTTATTTTAAGTATACTAATCCCCAATTGTACGCTGTTAATTCGTACAATTTAAAGCTTCGAACGAGTTTTTCCAATCACAGCATGAAGTAAAATTTCGAATTTAGAAAAGCCTGAAAAATTGGATTTGTCGCTTCGCGTATTCCACTTCCAGACTAAGCATGAATTAAAATTTCGAGTTTCGCTTCGCTTCGCGTGTTTTCTACTCCCAGACGATACATATACAGCGAATTTTTATTTTAAGTATACTAATCCCCGATTGTACGCTGTTAATTCGTACAATTTAAAGCTTCGAACGAGTTTTTCCAATCACAGCATGAAGTAAAATATCGAATTTAGAAATGACTGAAAAATTGGATTTGTCGCTTCGCGTATTCCACTTCCAGACTAAGCATGAAGTAACATTTCGAGTTTCGCTTCGCTTCGCGTATTTTCCACTCCCAGACTAAGCATGAAGTAAAATTTCGAGTTTAGAAAAGCCCCGCGTAGAAAATTTGTCGAGGGTCGCTCGAAATTTTACTTCATGCGCCACACGTATATAACACTGGAATATTGTGAAGTTTAAAATATACTTTATAAATATTTATGATTCGTAACTAACTCAGTTTGATTATATTTTTGGTCAATTTTACAAATGCTCTAACCTAATTTTGCTCTTTCAAAATGTTGCTCCAACACCAGCTACGCTCCTGGAATTCCCGTTTTGTATCTTTGAGGTAATTAAACGATATAAATTAATTGATAATACCATTGTTTAACTCAAATACAAACAGGTTAATACAAAACTAAAATAAATTACATATAATCGAGAATGTGAACGCCATCTAATGCACATTTGCTAGATTTACGATCAAAGATGTTTAGTATTCTTCAAGCACTTGTTCTGGACTACACTGATGACGACGTTGAAGCCTGAATTACGTATATAGTTGTCCGGTAAATGAATTTATACTGAACCACTGGCGAATCGCGGCCTAACTTCATGTAAGGCTCAAATCCAAGATAAAAAAAATTCGTGACATTCGACATTGACATTTTTGACTTCGGAACGAGTGTCTTCCACTCCTAGACTAAGCATGAAGTAAAATTTCGAGTTTAGAAAAGCCCCGCGTAGAAAATTTGTCGAGGGTCGCGCAGCGACCCGAGACAAATTTTCACGGGGCTTTTCTAAACTCGAAATTTTACTTCATGCGCCACACGTATACAACACTGTAATATTGTGAAGTTCAAAATATACTTTACAAATATTTATGATTCGTAACCAACTCAGTTTGATTTTATTGTTTGGCAATTTTACAAATGCTGTAACCTAATTTTGCTCATTCAAAATGTTGCTCCAACACTAGCTACGCCCCTGGAATGCCCGTTTTGTATCTTTGAGGTGATTAAACGATGTAAATTAATAGATAATAACATTGTTTAACTCAAATATAAATAGCTTAATACAAAACTAAAATAAATTACATATAATCGAGAATGTGAACACCACCTAATGCCCATTTGGTAGATTTACGATCAAAGATGTTTAGTAGTCTTCAAGCACTTGTTCCAGACTATACTGATAATGACGTTGAAGCCTGAAATGCGTATATAGTTATCCGGTGAATAAATTAATACTGAACCACTGGCGGCTCGCGGCCTAACTTCATATAAGGCTCAAATCCAAGATAAAAAAATTCGTGACATTCGACATTGACATTTCTCACTTCCGAACGAGTGTCTTCCACTCCCAGACTAAGCATGAAGTAAAATTTCGAGTTTAGAAAAGCCCCGAGTAGAAAATTTGTCGAGGGTCGCGCAGCGACCCGAGACAAATTTTCAAGGGGCTTTTCTAAACTCGAAATTTTACTTCATGCGCCACGCGTATAAAACACTGGTTTAAGATGAGGTTCAAAATATACTGTTACTAATTATTTTTAAATATGCAAATCACTTCAAAAAGTATACCTTATTATGTAACAGTAAATAAAGATAATATTTTTGTCAAAGACAGTTTCAATTAACTTGTTACAGTTTAACATCAATTGCACAATCATATATCGATTTGTAGCATTCATAGGTTTGCCTGGACCACATCGGACTTCCCAGAGATAATATATGATTTAATTTCTTGAATTAATTTCTCATCTGGCACTTGGTGAAACATATATTACACTATGTAAATTTAATTAAAGGAAAGACACTTGGTATTGTTTCACAATTAAATCTTTACTCCGACTAGTTTCGGTTTGTTAAAAATGGTCTAACAAACCGAAACTAGTCGGAATAAAGATTTAATTGTGAAACAATACCAAGTGTCTTTCCTTTAATTAACTTTACATAATATATGATTTAATTAATTTCTTGAATTAATTTCTTGTCTGGCACTTGGTGAACCATATTACACTATGTAAAGTTTTTTTTTTTCTTTAAAAGGCAGGATGATGGACGGAAAATTAGGTTGGGGGATGAGAATATATTTGAGGGAATTGACTTACTTTTTAAATTTTTATTTCATTGTTTTTAATAAAAATGCGACAACACAATTAACACCCATGGAATCTGGGACGAATATTTCTCGTCAGAAAAATTATTCGCCCCGGGCGAGGCTTGAACTCGCATCCCGCAGTTTATGTAAAGTTATTAAGAAGAAAAACACTTCACAAATTAATTTGGGAAACAATACCGACTGTTTTTCCTCTCAATAACTTTACATATTGCATAAAATAATAATATTACCGAAACATCTGGATAATAACCGTAATTTACGGTAAACTACCAGTGGTAACGTAAATTACCACCGACATAATTAATCATACTTACAGTAATTACTTTGTTCACTGCACTCTTAATGAAACGAAATTCTAATATTAGGTAATTTCAATTTAAAACACTTGTTTAGTTTCATGTTATTGTATTCAGTTTCCTGACACGTGTTTCGGTCAATGACGACTATTCTCAAAGGAATCTTCTTTAACTTTGTCTATTTGTACAAAAAGATAAAGTTATAAAAGATTCCTTTAAGAATGGTCGTCATTGACCGAAACACGTGTGTTTTTGTAAAAAAAGACAAAGTTAAAGAAGATCCCTTTAAGAATAGTCGTTATTGACCTAAACACGTGTCAGGAAACTGAATACAACAACATGAAACTAAACAAGTGTTATCTTGAACAAGTTTCTCATCTTTCACGTGGCGAAACATATTTAGCTATGATTTAATAAAGAAACACTTGGTTAAATTTTACTAATATATTAATGATATTCAACGTAGTGTTTTTTTATTAAATCATTATAATTTGAAATTACCTAATAAATCATAGTTATATGTATAAAATAGTTGTTCATAATTTGGAAATATTTAAAAATAATAAAACAAGATATTTTCTTTTATTTAATGATTCGCGGCAATGAAAATTTTGAGCACAGTAAATATTTTCAGCGCGGTTTCAGTTGATTAATTGTAAGTAATTGCAGTTGCGCGAACTGCTGTAAACTTGTGCGAGATATTTATGCGGGGGATTAAATTAAGATATAAATTAAAACGCCGAGTTTGCTTGCGCGTGAGTGTGTGTACAAAATCGAGTGCAGTGTACTGTAATAGAGTTTAATTGATAATCACATCGAATCGAATGGAAAACAGGTATGGTTAGAGGGGGCAAAAAAGAACGCGCCGGCCACGAAAAGTGAATTACCCGACCGCAACCACTCGCTTTCAACGAATTATTTCCATCGCGGTTCCCATACCGTAATATAATATCGTAATATGTGTGTATGCATGTGTTGTGTGCTCGCCCCCACCGACATCTGAACATTGTGTAATGCGGTAAAGCTCGAAAATGAACGGTGAACATGGAAATCACACGCCGCGTTCACCTGAAAATGAAACTGCGTTCGTTGTACAGGTGCAATTTTCCGTAAAAGTGGATCCGCACGACTGCCAGCGCATGAGGAGATTTTTCTTAAAAATCCTCTCTTCTCTGCACACTCGGCCCGGAAAAAAATGCTGAAAGCAAAAGCTAGAGCCTTTTCCGCACTGTAATTAGAATGCGACCGCAGCACTGGACACCACCAATAATGGGGGCCGTTTTCATTCGGCGGCCTTTAATGTTCGCACTATTAAACGCCCTTATTAAGTTATTTATTGGATAATTTTCCTAATTTTCCCCACCACGGCCCCGATTGGAAATATCGAGATTATCAGCGATCCAAATTGCTGCCGGCCGGGAAATTGCCCCATCTCGTCATACATACGCCAATAATCAACTGTTATTATCCCAAGGAATGTTGGCCATCGAATCGTGCACAATGGGCGCAGTTCTCTAATCGCAAAACACAAAACGCACCATTCCGATACTTCCTACGAGAAGTCAAAATATTACTTAAGCTTTACTTCACTGCTTTCCAACTTGAGGCCTATTTTATAAGGGGCAAGTGAAAATTAATAGAATGGCTATAACCAAATGCATTAATTCTGTAAGAGGGGCAATTTTAGCTGCTAGTGTATTGCTGGGATACAAGATGGCGCTTATAGAGCAAATTTGCTGAAAGTAGTTTAAAATATTTATTGGTTTATTTATAAATTTGCAGTGTACATAACGTTTACATTTGTCAAAAAGAGGTATACAAAACACTGTAGTAAATAATGGTAAAAACAAAACAATTACCATACGTTGATAATATCTTTAATTCATTTCTCACTTAACACGTGGTGAAACATTTTTGATTCTAATACTGGATGATTTAAATTAAATTTAAATTAAAACACTTGGTTTGTTTCACTTATTTAAAGTGAAAAAATTACTGAAACATACTAAGTGTTTTAATTTAAATTTAATTTAAATCATCCAGTATTAGATACGTTGATAAAATTAAACATCTGTATACGTTCGAATGTTAAGGAACTTATCAATATTGTAGAATGCATATTGGAGTAATAACCGAGTTACAGCTGTTTTAAATCTTTTGAATGGCAGCTCTCTAATCTGTTATGATAAGTGGTTAACGACTTTGTTACCGAAATAATTGGTTCCAGTGTGCGATCTATTGAGGCGAAGTCTACCTTGAAGTAAGTCATTTTTTAAACGAATCCAGTAATTGTGAATATAAAGTGAATATTCACTTTGATTTTGTTTAATGTAGCAGAGGCATTCGAGCATGTATAGATAAGGAAATATAAGAATGCTTAATGTAAGAAAAGCATTTCTACAATCTCCCGTGTACGCAACCCATCCCAATATGCGCACTGCACGTCTTTGCAAAACAAATATGCGACGTCTAGACGTGAAATAGCCCCATATCAGGATACCATAACGCAAATGTGTTTCAATAAGCCCAAAATATGCAGTATGCAACACTTCTGAAGACATGACATCATTAACATTCTTCACCTGAAGAAGCTACAGCGTAGCGAAACAATTGTAGTGAAAATAAATACCCAAGGTTGAAAATCAAAAATATTCTATTTATCAATTTAACCCATTATGTGCCATTGATGCATATACGCAACATTATTAATTTTATGTTAGTTAAATTATTAAATAACTTAATTTGATATATTATATTATTTGAATTGACTTGAAAATGTATGAAGAATAACGTAAATATTTTGTTATTTAAATATCTTAATTATTACTCATTTAAATAGAATGTTTTCAGTGTATTTCTAGCTTCACAATATTTCAGTGTTTAATACGCGTGGCGCATGAAGTAAAATTTCGAGTTTAGAAAAGCCCCGTGAAAATTTGTCTCGGGTCGCTGCGGTTCTACGCGGGGCTTTTCTAAACTCGAAATTTTACTTCATGCTTAGTCTGGGAGTGGAAATACACGTTCTAAACTTTATATTGCATGTTTTTATACAAAATCGACGAATGCCTTTCATTTACAGCGTATACATTGTGTATGTTTAAAAGAAAAAATCATAGAATGTAATACAATAAGTCACTCGTAGAAATCATATAAAGAAGTGTAGAATTTTACCTAAAATCCATTTTTAGAGTTAACTCTGTAATTGCTCGGCCGTTAATGGGTTAATAAAGTAATCATGAATTTTTAAAAATTAAGTGCCTCAGTCTGAAGAGGCTTTGTTTTTTAAGTTTCTCATCAAACAAAAAATATTTCTAGATATGATCTTTACCACTTATTCTCCATGATTATTCCAGAGTAGACAAGCATCTAGATTTAATAAAAAAAATTAGGCAAGTGGTTCAATTATAGATTCACGGGTAATAGAAAACTTTAAGTTTTTTTGTCTTGCTTTCATTTAACATTAATTTATTATTCAAACACCAAGACGAGGCACTAACCAGGTAATTTTGATCTGCTCTAATAGCATCGGTCTCCAAGTTTTCCACACTTAGCACTGTTGTGTCATCTGCGAATAATAGATAGAACACGCGGATTGTCAATGGATGTGGGCATATCATTAATAAATATTAGAAAAAGAGCAGGGCCCAGAATGGAGCCTTGTGGGACACCGTGTGGTAAGGGTAGAACTAAAGACCGATTACTATTCGTTTCCACAAATTGTGCTCTATCAGACTCTATTAAGAAGTCATTATGTTTAGGTTATTTGGTAGAAAATTATATCTTGCCAGTTATTTTATTAGTAGATCGTCTTAGACACAGTCAAAAGCCTTGCTCAAATCCAGAAAAGATGCCACACAATGGGTATTGTTTTCAAAGCAGCTTATGACTATGTCACACTGATCCAAAAGGGCACTTGTAATACTCCGTTTACTTCTAAACCTGAATAGTTTTGTGTAGAATAAGTAATTAAATTTAACATACTAACAATCTGTATTTTTAGGATATATTCAAAGATCTTGGAAATGATTGGTAGCAACGATATTGGCCTATAATTATTAATATCTTTATGCTTTCCTTTTTTAAAAATACGGATTACTTTTGCATGCTTTAACACATCTAGGAAAGTAGAAGAAGTAATTTAGCTGATAATTAATTTGGTCAGTGGCTTAACGAGAATGTCCGTCAAGCCCCTGATCAGAGATGTATTAAAACCACACAAGTCAATTGATGAGCCATTTTTAGAGTAATTAAATGCCTCTCTAACTTGAATCTGGAATACTGTTTTGAAGTTAAATGTAATTGACATTTGGTAATTTTTTTCCGTCAAGTTATTTAAAAACATTTTACACGTCGATATCTGAAAATTTTGAATTTTATCTAAAAAAGCCCAGTTATATTTTTAACTTGCCCTGAAGAAGCTGACAAAAGTTTAGCGAAATATTGGCTAAATAAAAATAAAGTTCTGGCAAAAAAAATACAACTATCATTTTTTAATTCTGCCGCTTTTTACTAAAAAGTTTATAGAAGTTTTTGTTAAATGAAATTGTTTCATCAGTTTGTATGTGAGAATCAGAATAATTTTTACCTGTATGTTTTCAGCAACATCTGTAAAAAATAAGTTGAAATCTTTGTAGTGCCACCGAATTGTATCACAACGAATAATACAAATAAGCGCGAGGACAACGAATCGGTATCAGACTGTTCCGAGTATAAGTAATATGTACTCGAGTATTGAATACAAGCACTCCAGGCAACTTGTACCCGAGTACTAAGTACAAGTACGTGATCACACGAGTACTTTACAATATTTATGAGTACAAAGTACTGAGTACAATAAATAGAAACAGATGGCATCGAGTGATGACGGCAAACTACTTATCAATGCCTGATGTGCCAATCCCCATTTACATTTCAATTGTTTCTATACACTTGTAATGTATTTTTTTTTGCTTTTGCCTGGCATTAGTTTCACGACTATTAGCCAACATCATTTAATTTTTAACATATTAATTTATTGTTAACTGTTGAGGCTTCTACTTCGTTATACATCATTATTAACATAAATAAGACACTTAAACTTTGTTTGTATAACTGAGGTTTTTTTATTGTGACTATAGTTTCGACAACTTTAACTTGTCATTATCAGACTACAAGTCTGATAATGACAAGTTAAAGTTGTCGAAACTATAGTCACAATAAAAAACCTCAGTTATACAAACAGAGTTTAAGTGTCTTATTTATATTAATTTATTAACTAACTTATTCAGTTATTTAATAATATCTATGTTTGGACGTCACAACACATTCACACACATCCATGGAACCGGAAACGAGTATTTTTTGTGAACGATTGGCGAAACCAGCGGCTCAACCGCTCGGCCACGGCGGGCCCTAATGTATTTTAGTATTATTATAATTACGATTCAATTAATCATGATATAGTCCCTTTTTGGCTAAAGTATTTAAATACATCTTTTAAATCCTCGAAAAGGCTTAAAATTCTGATTTGAACCTGATTTCTGATTTCTTCATACCTCTGGTTTTTGAGTGCAGAATTTTTTCCATTTAACTAAACTAACTTCGAGCAATAAATCCATTAGCTTATCACCAAACACGCAAAAAACGCAGGCAAAATCGGACGGATTGCAAGTGCGCCTCTATTCATTCACCTTGATAACTCCAGTGAAGATCAATTATTCACACAGTGTACATCGTATTTTCGCTATTTAAAAAGCACTGATTGGTTTTCGATTTGATTTGGAGTTTTTGAGTGTGTGTGTTTATTTATTTATCTACGATAGAAATTGCTGTGGCGGGTCGACAGAGGTGCAAAGTTAAGGCCGTTAATTACACAGGAAGAACCAGTGCTAGTGTTTTGATTCGTTGGTGAAGTTGTGCTGAACGGATTATTAAAAATAAAATCTAGCAGTAGAAATTTGGATTTATATGACCGTCTATTATACATTAAGAGGTTAGTGCGAGGGTTTATTATTATTATTCCATTAAACTCCATAGGAAGCATAGGGCACCTTAACAGGTGTTTCTGAGCTTTTTTTTAAGGTAGCCAGCCTTATGAACTCTTGCTTATACTTTCTGCAATTTTTTTCCATTTGTTTTTATCTTTTGCGTCTTGCTTTATTTCATTCCATGTTTTATTGATCCTTGTGTGTTCTTTCCGTGGGATGGTTTGCTTCTTTCTATTTATAGATGTTGATCGATAGGGCTTTGAAGCTAGCGCCATTCATTTCGCAAGAAGAAGAAGGGAAACTGTTGCTGAATTCGAAAAATAAATAGTTTCAGAAAAACTATAGACGCTTCGAATCAGACAATTATCCTCAAATACCTAAAAATGTCTTTGTCTTTCTAAAAGAAAAAAAAAACATCATTCCTTTTTATCCCCAGCATTCGGTGTCAACGGTTTTTTCTTTTTTTCTACTATTTAGAAAGTACATAAATCTATGTTTTTACTTCTTTTATCATTTAAGAAACCCATAAGTCTACTTAAATTAAACAAGGTCGCCAAAAAGTATGGATACAGCTAAATATTTTCCAAACGGCTTAGCAGAGTTCATTGAAATTTAAAAAACGGTTTAGCGGAGCTCGTTGAAACTTGGGATACAGTTAGAATCATTCCCTTTTACCCCCAGCACTCGGTGCCAACTGTTTTCACTTTTTTTGAACGATTTAGGAAGTACATAATTTACTTTTTTGCCATTTAAGAAACCCATAAGTCTATTAAAATTATACAAGGTCGCTAAAAAGTATGGATACAGCTAAATATTTTCAAAGCGGTTTAGCAGAGTTTATTGAAATTTAAGATACAGTTAGAAGTGCTTAAATTCTATCATCTCAGATTTTTTTCAATTTTCTATAATTATTTATTTTGAAAATACAAGGCTAACTTGATCTATTTTTAAATGGCATGGGTGGTCAAACTTGTTATTTTTGAAAAGAGAATTTTCTCCTAGTTCTGTGATGTAACACATGCATGCATATCTTATTTTAATTGAAACATTAAACAAAATTATCGAACAAACACAATTTTTAAAAATGTTAAATTTTGTTAGCCTTGAAAATGTTGTCTTTATCTATCGTTAGTTCTTTGCCGGCTGAACTTTGACCAAAAAATAAATAAAAGTTAATAAGGAATGTTAAAATAAGACATTCAACTGAAACAGAACACATTCTTTGTAAAAGGGGTTTCCAGTGAGAGAATAAATAAATAAATAAAATAAATTCGAATAAAAGAAAAAAGCTTAAACACGAAATACATAATATTGAAGGATAAATTAAAAACACTTGGTTTGTTTCACTATTTGAAATAGTGAAACAAACCAAGTGTTTTTAATTTATCCTTCAATATTATTACAAAATGTTTTACCAAGTGATAAATGAGATAGTTATTCAAGAAATACGAAATACATTTTTTGTTTGGATTGATTGAGTTACTTGAAGATAATTATACTTTGATTAAAAAACACTTAGAACCTTTCTTCAATACTTTATTTTGTAACCAAATGTACATTTCGGACACGAAGTGTCCATTATCAATGGTTTGATACTAATACGAAAAATATACATTTTACACTGATATATATACACTAAAAAAGAGGGAATTAGAGGGTGTCGGTAGGGGGTGTGGTTATGGTGGTAATAAACTAATTTTAGCCGAAAAAGGTTATCTGTGGGTAAGTAGGTACGTGTTTGATGGGGATTCCAAGGGATTAGGAAAACACCCGAGTTTCAGGTGGACACACTAAATCTAATAAAACATTTTCGAGCGGACTTAAATCGAAATTTAACAGTAGGTTTTCTTGTTTTTTCATTTGAATTGCCTCCAACATATTTAAATGATAGTGTGTAGAATGTTTCAATAATTTTACGTTTTCTAAAATGAACTTTTATTTTAATCAAAACGAAATACATGTTTGAATTTAATTTCTTTTACCTTTTAATAAAAATAAAGGTGGGCATGTGTAACATTACTGAATTCACAAAAAATACTCTTTAAAAAAAAACAATTTTGACCACTTGTGCCATTTGAAAAAAATCAAGTAAGCCTTGTATTTTCAAAATAAATGATGGTAGAAAATTGAAAAAATCTAAGATGATAGAATTTAAGCACTTCTAACTGTATCTTAAATTTCAATAAACTCTGCTAAACCGCTTTGAAAATATTTAGCTGTATCCATACTTTTTAGCGACCTTGTATAATTTTAATAGACTTATGGGTTTCTTAAATGGCAAAAAAGTAAAAAAAATAGATTTATGTACTTCCTAAATCGTTCAAAAAAAGTGAAAACAGTTGGCACCGAGTGCTGGGGGTAAAAGGGAATGATTCTAACTGTATCCCAAGTTTCAACGAGCTCCGCTAAACCGTTCTGAAAATATTTAGCTGTATCCATACTTTTTAGCGACCTTGTATAATTTTAATAGACTTATGGGTTTCTTAAATGGCAAAAAAGTAAAAAAAATTGATTTATGTACTTCCTAAATCGTTCAAAAAAAGTGAAAACAGTTGGCACCGAGTGCTGGGGGTAAAAGGGAATGATTCTAACTGTATCCCAAGTTTCAACGAGCTCCGCTAAACCGTTCTGAAAATATTTAGCTGTATCCATACTATTTAGCGACCCTGTATGTAAAATATTAGTTTTGAAGTAGCAAAAACTATGTGGATGTTTTTACGGGGTCTCACTTGAAAATAACACCTTCATTAAAAAACCAAAAATAAGACATTTGGAAAAAAAAGCACCCATAATAAATACAACAAAGCCAAAATAGAAAAACCATCTTCTATTTTTAGTTAGAATTTGAATTTTCGAATTGTTGTCTAAATGACGCAGCATTTTGACATTAAGGCAATTGGCATATTTACATATTTTCGTAACTAGGAGACTCATTATGTCCGTTTTAAACTATAACATATTTTGTGTGCTAAATTTTATTGCACAGAAGTGTACAGATGTAAAATTTTGAGTTTAGAAAAGCCTGAAAATTTGGTTTGGTCGCGTAGCGCGAAATAAGAGGGATAAATGTCATAAATATAAAAAGTGTCAAGACAATTTAAAATGTGTGAATTGGACAAAATAAAACAATTAAAATTGTATTATGAACGGTGGAGGCTTCTACTTCGTTATACATGTTAATTCAATAAAATAAAACACTTTTACTTTGATTGTATAACATAATATTTTTTATTTTTGTGACTGCAGTTTCGGCAACTCAACTTTCCATTATCAAACGGAGATAATGGCATGTTGAGTCGCCGAAACTTGCCGAAACTGCAGTCACAAAAATAAAAAATATTGTGTTGTACAAACAAAGTTAAAGTGTTTTATTTTATTGAATTAAAATTGTATATGGGACATTACATAACAATTTAAAATTTGCAAATAAGACAAGACAACAATTTAAGATTTGTGAATTTGACAGAACTAGATAATTCGAATTTGTATATTGGACATAGCGCAACGATTTAAATTCTGTAAAATTGGACATAAAACATGATATACATAATCAGATACTGCGCAAACATATACAGTTAATTTTTCTTTTAGGTAAACATATGCGTAAGCTGTAAATTTTCCGATATTCCTTGTTTTTTAAAGGGGTTCAATTTGAAGCTTTAAACGAGTGTTTTCCACTCCCAGACTGAACATGAAGTAAAATTTCGAGTTTAGAAAAGCCCCGTGAAAATTTGTCGAGGGTCGCGCAGCGACCCGAGACAAATTTTCACGGGGCTTTTCTAAACTCGAAATTTTACTTCATGCGCCACGCGTACTAAACACTGATTTTAAGTGAAATTCCTAGTATCCTACTAAAGCAGTATACCAAAGACGTATATTCTGAGCTTCACATCAAACCAGTGTTTTATACGCGTGGCGCATGAAGTAAAATTTCGAGTTTAGAAAAGCCCCGTGAAAATTTGTCTCGGGTCGCTGCGCGACCCTCGACAAATTTTCACGAGGCTTTTCTAAACTCGAAATTTTACTTCATGCTTAGTCTGGGAATGGAAAACACTAGTTTATAGCTTCAAATTAAACTAAAAGAATTATTTAAAATATGTTATTAGATGGCCATGTTACTGTTTTTCTTTATCACTCTTGCAACACATATTTTCATAGTTGTGACATATTTTACAGTAACGAGTGTCTTCCACTCCCAGACTAAGTATGAAGTAAAATTTCGAGTTTAGAAAAGCCCCGTGTAGATAATTTGTCGAGGGTCGCGCAGCGACCCGAGACAAATTTTCACGGGGCTTTTCTAAACTCGAAATTTTATTTCATGCGCCACGTTCCCGCAAGCCAGGTTTTATTTATGGCGGCACGCAACATAAATGCTATAAAATTGAATTTGGAACTAAATTAAGAACATTCTTAATCTGCATGAGTATGCATCAATACATACGGGATTTGAAAATATTTTTTTGTGTATTTAAAGTTAAAAGTTCAATTTTTGATTTATAAAAGGGTGTTAATTTGTAGATATAAAATGTAAAATTCAACTTAATGAAAATCCTCTGCGTATTTCCCTGCGGAATGTTATTTTAAAGATATGCTAAAAAATTGGACTGAAAAAATTAATTTATTTAAGTTATACTGCGTACCATTTCAAAATGTAAACGTGTTTCGCGAAAAACGCGTTTAAAGTTTTTAGTAGTTCACTTTTCATTTGTATCGTTAATAATCGTTAATAATAATCACTTCACGTAAACTCAAAAACATACAGTTTTGAGTAGTCGTTTAGGAGCGATACTAACCTTCTGGAAAAAAGGTTAAAGTTTCAACTTTTTTTCCAGAAGATTAGTATCGCTCCTAAACGACTACTCAAAACTGTATGTTTTTGAGTTTACGTGAAGTAATTATATGAAAACGATTTTCGGTATATATAAAACTGTTTTCACTGTATTCTAGACGGTTTACAGTATTATTTAAACAACAAAAAACAGTTTTTACAGTGAGGGTTACATCACTGTAAAAACTGTTTTATGTTGTTTAAATAATACTGTAAACCGTCTAGAATACAGTGAAAACAGTTTTATATATACCTAAAATCGTTTTCATATAATTACTTCACGTAAACTTAAAGTAATGCTTTGTTGATGCAAACTGAACGTTAATTTAAAACTAACATTTTTTTAATAAAAATATCTGTATATAATAGTATGTGCACCTATACTCACGTTATTAAAATTATAGAATTATGTTTAATATCAAATTTTAATTGTATGTCATAAGAACAAAACCTCGCACGGTAATATAGTTAATAACAAGTTAGCGGTGAAGTTTTGAGTTAGACCTAGTGCCTGATCCATAGACACGTAGTTTCTAAACACCGTATGCTTTAACGAAGTTTCTCAACTGCATCGCGCTTGACAATTGCAAATGCAAAGTAACAAAACTTTACCTTGAAGGAACATCCCGTAATAGCAACTAATTTTAACTTGATAATCAAATTATGAAGGAAAAAAAAAAACAATTTATTGCCATCCACTATTTACATACAGGAAATTAGGTATACATACCCGGAATATTTGAGTGATCGCTAGAATGATGATTCATGCAAGGTGTTTTTCTTTTAAGTATGCACATCCCAATTATTATTATTATTATTATTAAAGTTTATTTATTTTCACCAAGTAAAATCAACAGGTTGTTTACAATCATTACAACTAACATTACAATGAATATTTTACAAAATGATCCTACCAGGTGGAAAATAAAAAGGTATGAATTCAGCGCAACCGAAGTGCGGCTGATCTTCCATTCAACCAATAAATTACCGTAACAAATGTGATGGATTCAATATAACAAAAAAAGTAAATAAAAATCATAAGAAATAAAAATTGAAGAAATTATATTCTGTAGATCCTTAGAAATTTGTTATTTTTTTCTAAAGAGTTCAATTGAAAGCTTCAAACGAGTGTTTCCACTCCCAGACTAAGCATGAAGTAAAATTTCGAGTTTAGAAAAGCCTGAAAATTTGGTTTGGTCGCGTAGCGCGAAGCGCGGAGCGGCCAAACCAAATTTTCAGGCTTTTCTAAACTCGAAATTTTACTTCATGCGCCACGCGTGTAAAACGCCGATTTGATGTGAAGGTTTAAAATGGGCCGTTATTAATTATTTTCAAATAAATCGCTTTGTATGCGTAAACTGATGAACAGAAAGAAGAAAAAAAAATATTTCATAAAAATAAAAAAAAAAACTATTACTTTCTTTCAATAAAAATTAAAATCATTAACTTTAATAAAATTTGTTAAACAATTTCGGAAATAACTGTATTGTTTCGAGTTTACGTGAAGTGATTAATCACAAATAGAAAGACTGTTATTCCTTACTTCACTTTTTATTTTTATGTTAGATGTACATTTCGAGACACAAGGTGCTCATTATCAATTGTTATTGATAATGAGCACCTTGTGTCTCGAAATGTACATCTAACATAAAAATAAAAATTGAAGTAAGGAATTTCTGAAACTCAAGAAAAGCGTCAATATTTTAAAAATCGAAGAATGGAACATTTTTATACATACTCGTAGACTGATTCAGACATTCGTTGATTTTCTTTATTTTTCCATTTTAATGCTTTTCTAAACTCGAAATTTTACTTTATCATTTCGAGTTTAGAAAAGAATTAAAATTTGGTTTAGGATACCAGCAAACTTTTCGAAAGTAATAAGCGGAAACTCAAGAAAAGCGTCAATATTTAAAAAATCGATGAATATAACATTTTTATACATACTCGTAGACAGATTCAGACATTCGTTGATTTTCTTTTTTTTCATTTTAATGCTTTTCTAAACTCAAATTTTTTTTTATAATTTCGATTTTAGAAAAGCATCAAAATTTAGTTTAGGATACCAGCAAACTTTCCGAAAGTAATAAGTTTACTATTTTTGTTAGCCCTTAGCCTCCTTTAAGATCACGTCGTAATTAGGAGAAAAATAAAAACACTTTGATTCCCATTTTCCGATAAATGACAAACAAACAAAATATACGCTGCATTCTGGGTAAGATTTTTACAGCGCGCCGAGCGGAATTTTAATTCCGGACCCGCTGCGCGATTTGTTTTAATTAGGTGGGAATTGTATTAGGGACTTCGGGTGCTAATTGGAGTAATTTCATATTGTGTGCACTTCAGGTAGCAGCGCGAACTTGTTTTGTTTGCGAATTGCATGGCCGGAGGTTGTTTCCTAATTGGCTCAATTTAGGATTTGATCGTTTGTATTACGTTACAACAATTAAAACGAGACGTCGTAATCGAGTCCCGGCGAATTCACTAGTTTTCGTGCGGCTGCAAGCGAATTGCCAACAAACTGATTATTAATATTATTATTAAATTAATTAAATATGTAATTAAACATTTAATTCGGGGCAGCTTGGTGGCGTAGTGGTTAGAGCAGTGGTGGGGAAACTTTTTTTAAGACGGGCCATTTGTAATAACCAGACAATCGTAGCGGGCCAAAGAATAATGCTTAATCGTAGGTAGGTAGTTTTTATGCGGGTCGTCATATTACGAAGTAAGAACGCGTTCAAACATTCTCACGACGGCACTCTTAAACGGGCCGGATTAAACCTTTCCGCGGGCCAGACTTGGCCCGCGGGCCGTAGTTTCCCCATCACTGGGTTAGAGTGTTGTACTGCCACGCCACGGACCGGGGTTCAAGTACCGGCCTAACAAGTTGTCTGCATTTATATAGGTTAGGATAAAAATGCCAAACACTCCGTCTTCTCGGATATGACGTTAAATGCATGTAGGACCCGTATACTGCCTGGATGTTGCGTGCATGTTAAAGATCCCTACCGGTGGGTTGGAACTCCCACGGGGTTCGGCAAAATTCCCGGATAGCTGTAGACCTAATCTCCGGCGTCATGATAGGCCTTAGCAGCGGAAATAGATGACGTAAAATCCAAAATAAAAAAAAAAATGAAAATTAATTCCACTAGCGTTTAACTATTTCACATAATTTTTAAGCGTGTATTATCCAAAAAAACACAATATACAATGATTTTTTTTAAATAAAACCTATACTCAGAAACATAAATAACAGTAATAAGTTGCTTCATCTAATTAAAACGCACACGGAAATGTAGAATTTCAAAGGATGCGAGACGCATCCATCCAGAGGAGCTTTTCGCCGAGTTTATTCAGTGTTCGAGATGTCGGGTTTTCGCTATTTTTCACGTTCTCGAGTGTTTCGAGATAGACCGAGGAACGGAATGCAAATGGATAATATCCAGTGTGCCGTGGATCGGGAAGCGTTACGAGTGTTTGTTTCTTGCATTACTACACGAGAAACTAATATAAACTCGTCGTGAAAAAATCAAGTATGCACCACTTCTGTATTCTGGGACATGATATTTCAATAAAGTGTTTTTTGTTATTTAACTTATTCCTACTTTAAATATAAATTGCAGTTTTCGTGTTGGATATAAAAATTAAATCCTTTTCATAAAAAAAAAACGGTTTAACTTTGTTTGTATAACACAATTTATTTTTATGTGACTGCAGTTTCGGAAAATTTAGCTTGTCATTATCAAACATATAGTTTGATAATGGCAAGCTAAATTTGCCGAAACTGTAGTCACATAAAAATAAATTGTGTTATACAAACAAAGTTAAACCGTTTTCTATTAATAAATTAACATCTATAACGAAGTAGAAGCCTCCACAATACAAAATTTGTTAAATCCTTGTCATTTTTTACAAGTTGGCTAGGGAGTGGTTTAAACCAGTATAACACTAAAAAACCACCATGGTCCTGCTACCACTACTTTTAGTATATCACATTACATTATCTGTATTTCTGTAATTGACTTATGTAAACATTATTTGTATGTACTGGCATCAATAAATTATTATTATTATTATTATTTAATGCACTTTCGAGTTTAGCAAAGCCCAGAAAATTTGTCTCGTGCCCAACGTGGGGCCATGCTAACGCTGGGTCTTGTTGGGCGCGATGAATTGCGAAAGTAAAAGTTAATAACTTCACACTGAATTAGTGTTTGTAAAATTTCAAGTTTAGAAAAGATTGGGGTCAGACGCTACGGGTCTAAATCCAAACGCTCAGGCTTTTCTAAACTCAAAATTTTACTTCATGCTTAATCTGGGAGTGGAGAACACCTGTATAAAAATACTTGAAACACTTGCATTTGAGGCCCGACGTAGGGCCAGGCTAACGCTGTGGCCCCTAGTTGGGCGCCACAAATTGCAAGCATCTAATTTTAAAACTTCCCACTGAATCAGCGTTTCGCACGCGTGGCGCATGAAGTAAAATTTCGAGTTTAGAAAAGCCCAGAAAATTTGTCTCGCGCCCAACGTGGGGCCATGCTAACGCTGGGTCTTGTTGGGTGCGATAATTTGCGAAAGTAAAAGTTAAAAACTTCACACTGAATTACTGTTTGTAAAATTTCAAGTTTAGAAAAGATTGAGGTTAGACGCTACGGGTCTAAATCCAAACGCTCAGGCTTTTCTAAACTCAAAATTTTACTTCATGCTTAATCTGAGAGTGAAGAACACCCGTATAAAAATACTTGAAACACTTGCATTTGAGGCCCGACGTAGGGCCAGGCTAACGCTGTTAGCCCCTAGTAGGGCGCCATAAATTGCAAGCATCTAATTTTAAAACTTCCCACTGAATCAGCGTATCGCACGCGTGGCGCATGAAGTAAAATTTCGAGTTTAGAAAAGCCCCGTGAAAATTTGTCTCGGGTCGCTGCGCGACCCGAGACAAATTTTCTACGTTGGGCTTTTCTAAACTCGAAATTTTACTTCATGCTTAGTCTGGGAGTGGAAAACACTCGTTTAAAGCTTTAAAATGAACGCTTATTAATTTAATTTCTTTAAACTTATTGATTAATGACTAAATACGCTTTCATTTGATTCGTTACATTTTTTATATACTTATCAAGAATTGTAAATTACCCTTGATTCAATTAGTGAATCTAAACTGGTTTACCGATAATTCACCAGGAAATCATGATATCGTTGTTTCGTGGGCAAAATTCATTGAGAGAATTTAAATATTTACCTTTACCGAGTGTTCTCCATTCCCAGACAAAGCATGAAGTAAAATTTCGAGTTTAGAAAAGCCCCGTGAAAATTTGTCGAGGGTCGCGCAGCGACCCGAGACAAATTTTCTGGGCTTTTCTAAACTCGAAATTTTACTTCATGCGCCACGCGTGCGAAACGCTGATTCAGTGGAAAGTTTTAAAATTAGATGCTTGCAACTTATGGCGCCCAACTAGGGGCCACAGCGTTAGCCTAGCCCTACGTCGGGCCTCAAATGCAAGTGTTTTAAGTATTTTTATACGGGTGTTCTCCACTCCCAGATTAAGCATGAAGTAAAATTTTGAGTTTAGAAAAGCCTGAGCGTTTGGATTTAGACCCGTAGCGTCTAACCTCAATCTTTTCTAAACTTGAAATTTTACAAACACTAATTCAGTGTGAAGTGTTTAACTTTTACTTTCGCAATTTATCGCGCCCAACAAGACCCAGCGTTAACATGGCCCCACGTTGGGCGCCAAAACACCGTAGCGTCCAAATCCAAATTCTTTACTCGAAATTTTACTTCATGCGCCACGCCTATAAAACACTGAATATATTGTAAAATTGGAAATATACTGCTTTTGTATAATACATTTTAACCAAATCTCACGCTATCAAAATTCGATATTTGGCCCCAGCCGCCGTTTTTTCTTTACTGCGGCGCTGTATGTTTGTAAATATTTTATTCCTTACTTTACTTTATTTTATTGTAGGCTATATGCGCATTTCAAAGACAAAGTGACCCTTATTAATAACGAAAATTGCCTAGAATAAAATATAGTGATGTAAGAAAACAACTTGAAACAACTTTACGTAACTAAAAGAAGAATATTGAATATTTTAAGTATTGTGTTCGGTTTTGTTTAATTTCCGTGAAAAGGACCAACTGTAGAGTATTTGATTTTAGATTTATATTTTGAATATTCGGTCGCTTGGAAAGTGCTCGCATAAGGGGTGACGCTCATAGGGCCACTTGCAGAGAAGAAGTCAAGTGAGACGCGTGCAACGCGAGTGTGTTCGTTAAAATACAACTCCAACTGAAAAAGACTATCGTGTCTTTAGGCCATACAACCACCGAATCACACATAACACAAAACCGGGGTAAGTCGCCCTCAAAACACCACTTTCCAGCGGGGTCCGCAGATCAGTTAAATAAATAATTAGTGTAAGCGCCTGTATACGCGCATCACAACCCTTCAGCTAAAAACTGAAGTTCTGAATTATACATATTAACTAGATCAGTGGTCTTTAAACTACGGCCCGTGGCCAAATCCGGCCCGCGACTTGCATGAATCCGGCACGCGATTGTTTGTAATTTTTTTTGTAAATGTCATATTTTGAAATATTGTAACAATTGTTCCTTAAATGTTTCATAATTTTATAAAATTAATCGGATCTTGGCTGACTTTCTTATGTAGAATTGTATTTGTGGCCCGCGAAGAAGATAGTTTGGAGACCCAGGGACTAGATAATTATTGATCACACAAGAGGATTAATGTGTATTGTTGGATCCACCCTTAATAATGATTCTTTTGTTCACTTATCATTTGCTTAGTCAGCAGTATAAATATAATATAAATACGGATCCAGCGCATCCCCGAGCCAGTCTAGTTTTGTCAGCCACGCGTACCGCGTACCACTGCGCGTTATTTTAGTTCATTTTTAAGTCAATTTAAATTAAGTTAAGTTAGAGTTATAATCTTTAGGAAATATATTAAGTGTCTTTAAAAAGTGTTTCCTTAAAAAAGCTCACCCTTTAATCATATCCGATTCGTAAACGTTTAAAATCATAAATAATTAATCATTCGCGGCTGGGATCCGTCAAAAATCACCCTGGTGTCAGAAGTAAGATAAATAAAAAACCTTTCGTGATTGTGTGTCGACCCTTAAAAATCAGGATTAGTTCGGGACGCAACAGTATATTCTTACATTAAATACGCATTATTAAAGGAGAAAATCAGCAATTTAACAACAATAAACCTCCCGACTGATTCGACGCGAATAACTTGAAAAGGTGATTGTTGCAAAGCCAAAGCTGCGCGAGTCAATTTTTCAATCACCTGTTGCGCGCCTTTCCGAACGCTCTGATCAAACATCACAAGATCCAATTTAAATATTTGAATGCGCTATCCGTTCCGGTCATTAATCACGACCCGATGATAATCATCGAGACATTTGTATTTACCAACAGCGGCGTAATTAATAACTCGACACCGGCCGACAAATTGAAAACTAATTACACTTACAGTTTACTCGTCGACAGATGAATTTTTTTATTTGTTAAATATTTAATAGTGTACATAATATGCGTTTAATGATGTGTAAAAACTGTTAAAAATAATAATGAGTAGATAACAATGTTCCACTCATTATTATTTTTAACAGTTTTTACGCATACTCGTATCCTGATTTAAGCATTCGTTGATTTTATAACAAAAGTTAAATTTGTTGCTAAAAACGAATGTTTTCCACTCCCAGACTAAGCATGAAGTAAAATTTCGAGTTTAGAAAAGCCCCGCGTAGAAAATTTGTCGAGGGTCGCGCAGCGACCCGAGACAAATTTTCACGGGGCTTTTCTAAACTCGAAATTTTACTTCATGCGCCACCCGTGTAAAACGACGATTTGGAAAGAAGTTAATAGACCCGTATTAACTATTTTTTAATAATTGATAATGAAGGTTTAAATTAAATTACACTTGGTTTGTTTCACAATTTTTTACTTTACTATTTACTCGACTAGTTTCGCGTTTTACAGCATTATCAGGATAATGCTGTAAAACGCGAAACTAGTCGAGTAAACTAGTCGAGTAAATAGTAAAGTAAAAAATTGTGAAACAAACCAAGTGTAATTTAATTTAAACCTTCATTATCAATGTTTCACAAAGTGATAAGTGAGAAAATTATTTAAGAATTTTTTTAATAAATCTCCTAATAAGTATATGTAAAATGATGAATATGGAGAAAAAAAAAAAAAAATAAAGTTTGATAAAACTAAAAAAAACAATTTCTTTTTTCCATTAAAAATTAAAATCATCAATTTTATTGAAATTTGATAGAAAATCTTGGAAACTCACGAAAACGGTCAACATTTTAAAAATCGAGGACATTGTCAGCGTCAAGATTTTGAAAATCAACGGAAATCTTGGATATTAAAAATTACCGAAAATCTAAAAAGTAACGAAAACCGTCAAGAGTTTTCGTGAAATTCTATTTTCAATTTTTTTTTCAAGATTATCAATAAAGTTAAAGGAAATTTATTAAATCAATGTTCTGATAAATATTAGAAATTATAGAAATTCACAAAAAACCGTCATGATTATTAAAACTAGCGGAATTCCAGAAAAAAAAAAATCAGGAAAATTCAAAATTAACGACGATCCTGAAAATACATGAAAAGCGTCATTATTTTTACAATTAATGAAAATCTCGAAAACTGTAAAGATTTGTTATAGAAAAAAAATACAGGAATTTTAGGGAAAGAGTTATAATTTTTAAAATTAATGAAAATCTTGGAAAATCACGAAACGTCTTCTATATTTTGAAAACTAAATATAATTGTGAAAAATTTATAAAAACTGTTAAAAATTTACTAAAACTACCAAAGTTTAAAAAATGGTCAGTTATTAAGTGTCAAATTTTGGATATCTGGGAAATTCACGAAAAACGTTCGAGTTTTAATTTAATGAACATTTCCCAAGTGTAATTTAATTTAAACCTTCATTATTAATACATTTAGGAAATTTACGAAAACTACCAAGACGAAAACTGATAAGAACTGCATAATTTTTTTAATTAACGGAAATTTGAAAAGTTCATAAAAAACATTAGTTCATTATCAGAGTTTTGACGATTTTTGGTGAATTTTCAGAATATTTGTTAATACAAGATAAATTCAAATCAAATCAAAATAAATAAGATTTTAAATATTTCATTGTATAATTCAATATCCGGAGGTGTATTTGCACGGGAAGTAGTTGTTTCAGTAAATATTTATCGTCTTAAATTGTCTTATTAATTAAGACATTGTTTACATATTCACGAATAATTTTGTCGTAATTTTATATATTATATTTGTTAATGTTTACCACTTTTTGTAGATTTTGATATTTATATAAAGGGTGCGCCATTTATTAGTTTCTATTGGAACTAAGTGTTATTTCCACATTGGCAACACTGACGCGATTGACATATTGACATAAATGTAGTGTCAAATCTCCGCTGTAAGATTTGAATTGATTTAATCTGGAACAACGTTGGGAAATATTAAAAAATTATTTCCAAAGTGAGTGCTGTGTCGCAATGGAGTGCATTACAGAGACATGCTGACTACTTTTTGTGGCAGCAATTAGACGATTTCGACTTGGACGAGCTTTGGCTTAGCAGGATGGAGCAAAAGCCCCACCAGCCATGAACCTATCGATCTTTTGCACACTAAGTTTGGTGACAATGTTATCAGTCGTTTTGGAGACATTAATTGGCCATCGCGCAGCTGCGATTTTACGCCGTTGGACTATTGGAATATGTTAAGGGCCATTGTTACTCCAACGATCCACAAACCATGGACGCACTGAAGAAAAATATTCGTCTAACTATTCGCCAAATAGAGCCACAAATAGCCGAAAATGTACAGCAACATTGGGTGAAAAGGATATGAACTACTGTCAAGCTAGCCGCGACGTCCATTTAACTGCAGGTTGCAATTGTTTCCCACAAATAATCGGAAGGTGTACTTTCTTGAATACAGCAACAATTATGTAAAGATATTAAACGGTGTAGTTTTAATAGCAATTTCAAAAAGAAACGATCAGATGGCCCACTCTTTATTATAAGTATAATTAAAAAAAAGGAAAATTGCTCCAGGAATGAATTTCAGAAGATTTAGTTAGATGAAACAAACATTTGTAATTTTTGCTTCTCTCTATAAAAAGAAAACGCTAACAAAGATGCATATGCAGTTTACTTTCTGTTTGTCTGCTTCATCTACGTAGGATAATAATGATCTTATTTTTTTCACGATACAGGATGGCAAACACATTGATACTGATCTAATCATTTTACCGTTCAAACATAAGTATAAGTGAAATTGCCAATTCTTGGTTGCAAAATACTTCAAACATTAAAATTGCGATTCTTTTCGCAATCTACAACAAGTTAGTCTTACAAAGACTATATCTAACACTCATTGAAACAACTACTTCCCGGGCTAAACCCCGACAGACATTGAATTAATTATAGAAACGCGTCTATAGGCCTGAATAATTTGACCCAAATTGTTACATTTGCAGTAGGTTACTGTATGTAACAGCAAACACTTGTTGTATAATTCAATGTCCGTCGGGGCATTAGCCCGGGAAGTAGTTGTTTCAATGAGTGTTAGATATAGTCTTTGTAAGACTAACTTGTTGTAGATTGCGAAACGAATCGCAATTTTAATGTTTCTAATCATTTTATCATTTTCAAATACCTAATTATATAAAGATGATTTATGTTGGGAATCGTAATTACTAACATAAAATGAATACAAGCCAAATAATGATAAATAACCACTCAATATATCAAAATTAAGAAAAGTTAAGAATCTCAAGAACTCGAACCTCCCAAGGGCCCCTTTAGCAGATAAACTTCCACGTTAATTAAAAAAAAAAAAAACTAAGACCAGCTTCAACGAAAGCCGAAGACATCCCCCAATCTCCACCATCTCGATCGCTCTCAATTTGTTATGTCACATCTTCTGATTTGCGGCCGTCTCCTCAGCCATCAATCAAAAAACGTTACGTCACTCGTTTTGACGCCGGGATTCACATTCTCCCGCGGCCAGAGAGTGGTAATTAAACCCGAGCCGTTTTTATCTGACTCGGTGATCGGCGCATTCTCGCTTTCAAACCGTGTATGCAAATAGCAGCAATGCATCGTTATGTGGTTATTGTAAGAGTTGGAACTTGAAAAGCTTTTGACGTAAGAGTGGTAGCGGAAGAGTCGCGTTCTTAATTACAGTCTCCTCCTCCTGCATGTGACATGATGTAATCTCTTGAGAGTATCGGATCAAATTAAAGTTTATATTGTAATAAGACGTGAGTTACACCGTTGTTGGCTCCTGTGATACCCACCAGGCAAGCTCATTCTTATGCATTGTTCTTGGGACTGGAATACGCTTCCTAATTACGCAAATTAAGCATTTATTTGATTTTAAAAAATATGTAATTTGTGTAGTTAGGAAGCATATTCTAGTATTCTAATGATTAAAAAAAGGAACTTCACTTAGGTAAAAAAGTGCTATAATTCAAAATTAATGTTTAAATTTTACCTCTTCATGTGCAATATAAAGAGATCTGGATCTGGATCATAAAGGGGGTGTGTACCTAGACACAGCAATTAGACCCCAATGGGCCCTTTTTGCACCCCCCCCCCCCTAGGGTTGTGTCACTCCTCAGCTCAGCCATGCCACTCTGTCGAGAAAGGCCAGCAGATCAGCGGTTGACTCTTCCCTAATGTCGGCCATCTGGACGCCAGAATTTCTTCTCTTTGCGAGGCGAGTAAAGAGGTAAAAGTTAAATATTAATTTTGAATTACAGCACTTTTTTTACCTATTTAAAACATCTTTGCCCGTTTACTCCCAAGTCGATTAAGTTAATCAGTGATTAGTACTCTTTAAAAGCAATAATATGTATAAATTATCTGCAAAATCGCATAATGATAAAAGAGACATGTTTAGGATATCTTACAAGTTTAAAACATTCTTATATTCTAAAATTATAACTTAATCAGAGGTTTAAACAATGATTGGTGGTTGATTGAAGTTAATCAGTCGGGGTGCAAATGGGCCGTTATATTTTAAAGTAATTGCAGATATTGCAATACACTGTGTTAGGTGTTGAATTCCTTGCTCTTTTGACTAAATTAATGAAACTAAAGCAAAAGCATAGGAGGATCCTTTCAAGGATGTAGAACATAAGTTTACCAGTAAATAACAAAATCGTTTTTTAGGAGTAGAACGCAATAAATACATGCAAACTAATTAGCGTTTAAGTACTTACCTTTAGCAACGGTTTCCACTCCTGGATTATCTTAAGTAAAATAAAGAGTTTAGAAAAAAACAATGGATTTGGACGCGGAGCGAAGCGCTAAAATTCTAATTTTCACGCTTTTACAAACTCGAAATTTAACTTCGTGCGCTAGGCGTATTAACCCTTTCGCTACGAGGAGCGTATCCATACGTTTTGTATTTATGTGCTCTATGTACGAAGAGCGTATCCATACGTTTTGTTTTAATGTGCTCCATGTACGAAGAGCGTATCCATACGTTTTGTTTTAATGTGCTCCATGTACGAAGAACGTATCTATACGTTTTGTTTTTATGTGCTCCATGTGCGAAGAGCTTATATTTTCAAAAGCCTGTAAATCGTGAGCGAAGAGCGTACGAAGTTTGGTACCTCTTCAATACGCAGTCTATACAGTGTATATTAAAAAAAATCTAGGGCCAACTGTTGTTTATTTTCTTTTTTGTATTTTTGCAAAAAATCTGTTACAGTAAGATTGTAGCAATCAACACCCAGCTTTATAATATTGTGTTTTCGAACACCGCACACAGGGCATGAATTTGAAGTTAAAACTGCGTAGCGAAAGGGTTAAACATTGATTAAGTGTGAAGTTACAAAGAAAACACCTTATTTGTACAATAATACAAAGTCAAATTAATACGAATTATATTCGCAATAATAGAAAATCACACATTGTAATTTCAATATCCAAATAACCAATTAATTAATTAATGTATGTACATTTAATTAATTTAAAATGTTGTAAATATTTCATATTTAATGAAAATATACTTTGAAGTTGTACAAAATAAACACAAGTGTTGGGAATGCAGGGCAAGGCGTGCAACATCATTAATTATAAAAGTGCATTACTCTTCCGCGCGCGCTGGAATTAAAAAGTAAATAATTTTATAGATAAAATAACTCGGGGCGAATTGAATAGCACCCCCGGATTCCACAATTTTTTCACCGGCATAAAGCTGCCAGAAATAAACGAAGAAAATGAATGGACTGCGAGCGCGAGATTCCATCTCGAAAGTAACGCACTCGGACTCGGGGCATTACAACAAATTACATCTGTATTACGCTACGGTGTTTTTTTTTTTGTTTGTTTTTCATAAATTCCGAACATTCGGACGTCCATAATTAAAATGCAAATATTTCCCTGCGCTTCGCCAAATACGGCCGGCTTCCTGGAAGTCGTGCGTGATTTAAGCGCGATGTTAATCTGGCCGCAAGTAAATGTAGCAATACAGATAAAACATTCCAAATAGAGGCAGACTTCTCCGCGGGCATGAGCATAGATAATGGGCGAACGGTCCGGTCCGGACTCCGGACTTCGGCCTGAGCATAATGGCTCAGGCTAACGCACCTTTTACTTTAAATACACCCTCCTATCGCGCCGAAAGATGCATACTAGTACGTGTACCGGTTGCTATCTGCAGGATCGGACTGGCGCTGATAAGGATGTGGAGCAATTTGCAGTGCGCCTACCGGAACTCCAGCTAAAGGTTGTTGAGGATATTCCTCTAGAAAAGACGCTGGGGTTAGATTAGCGAAATGCCCTTTATATCTTAATCTAAATCTCGATTGAGGACAAACTTAGTAGTGAATTCATCACTACAGGTTTTTATAAACTAGGAGTAACAAATTTACAAAAAAAGAGCCAGTGGCTCTAACTGAAGCGCAGAAAGAAAAAACAGTTTAGACTTTTCATGTACTCAGTATTCAGTCCACGAGTACCTTATTTTCTAACTACTTTTACTTGTACCGGAAGCATTTTAACCGCAAAACGTACTCGAGTAAATACGTTTGTACTTGACAGAGCTGGGACAAATCCTTGTAAAAAGGATTCGAATCTGGTGTCCGGATCACCTAATATGATTCGAATCACGAATACTCGAATAAAGGATTTGTAAGAGATAAATATGATTCGAATCAAAGATTCGAATCCTGTTTTTTCGAATCACGAATACAAATCCTTTAAGAATAAATTTAATTTTATTACTTTTTTCTCAACCATTTATATCTAAATATCGTTACCAGTTGTGTCTACAGAAATATTTAAAACCTAATTATTTAATATTAACACTGAACATCGTTGATAACAGATTCTTTTTTTATTTTTTTTGTTTTTTTATTTTTTTTATTTTTATTTTTATTTTTATATTTTTCGTTTATTAAATTAAACATCTGATTGCCTGTTACTCTGATTAAAGATGTATTTGTACGTTTCTAAACTTTATTTCAAATCAGTGTTTTGTACGCGTGGCGCATGAAGTAAAATTTCGAGTTTAGAAAAGCCCGAAAATTTGTCGAGGGTCGCTGCGCGCCCCTCGACAAATTTTCACGGGGCTTTTCTAAACTCGAAATTTTACTTCATGCTTAGTCTGGGAGTGGAAAACACTCGTTTAAAGCTTCAAATTGAACTCTATTATAAAATCGACGATGCCCGAAAATTACGTACATAAAAAATTCACTGAATATCATTAAAACCGGGAAAGTCAGAGAAAAGTCATGAAATTATAATCAAATTGACCAAAACACTAACAAAAAAGCCATATGACATTATAAAATTTGTCAAAATCAGCAGGCAAATTACAAAACACGTAAACATTTATACAATTAACTTAAATATTGACAAAAACAAGGTAATTAAACAAGTCCATGCTCCGTGAGACAAATTAGATTTTTATTGTTATTCACATTTTAATCTGTTTTGTTTGTTTTATTTGTATATTGTTTGTGATTTATATTTTAACCTTATTTATTACTTTTAGCATAGTGATGAGCATTTTGATTTTAAACTGTTGTGTATATTATTTGTGATTTTATATATTTTAACTTAATTATTACTTTTAACTTATTTTAGACTAAGCATTATGTATTTATTTTAAATGGATATCCGTAAATAAACAATAAATAATAAACAATACAAGGTCGGTTTAGATCAAGACAAGCTTACTTACACACCTTGGTTGATGTCGTCACGCGTGGAAATCCGTACGTGACGTCAAAACCAAGATCATTACTGTGCAAGATTGTCTCGATTTAAACCGAGCCGACCTTATTACGCGCGGAAATCCTCACATGACGTCAAAATCAAATTCATTACTGTATAAGATCGACTCGGTTTAAACTGAGACAGTCTTGTACAAGGTTGTCTTTATTTAAACGAGTGCTTTCCACTCCCAGACTAAGCATGAAGTAAATTTTCGAGTTTAGAAAAGCCCTGTGAAAATTTGTCGAGGGTCGCGCAGCGACCCGAGACAAATTTTCTGGGCTTTTCTAAACTCGAAAATTTACTTCATGCGCCACGCGTATAAAACATTGATTTAACAAGAAATTTAAATACACACAAAATACATTTTTCATGTTAATCCTCACAATTAATTCGAATTATTTTTGAAGATTTAAATCCTTTTGTAAGTATTCGAATCCTTCTATAAATATTCGTATCCTTTTATAAATATTTGATTCCTTTTATATGGATTCGAATTACCCACATTTGGAATCGAATACGAATCCTCTGAAAAAAAAAATGTAACGAATCCGGATCACGAATCCTGTTGAACTAAAGTATTCGAATGCCTCTTTTGAATCCTCTAAAAAGATTCGAATCCTGAATGATTCGAATCCTGCCCAGCTCTGGTACTTGAATACATTTCTCCTAAAATTCAGTTTTTTATTTTATCTACACACTATTTTTTTATTAAAAATGTATACTTTGAATAAAATACTTAGATACTTAACCTTTCTTCAATAATTTTGTCACCAATTGTACATTTTGGACACAAAGTGTCCATTATCAATTGTTTGATACAAATACACGAAATGTACACTTGGTGACAAAATAAAGTATTAAAGCAAGGTTCTAAATATTTTGTTCAGAGTTATAAGTATCTTCAAGTAACTCAATCAATCAAAAAAAAATGTATACTGTTTAACATCTGAGGTCATATTAGCCATAATATCATTCTAAAATTAGAAAAAAACACATTCGTTAAGACAACCTTATACGCCAACAACCTTGATTGCTGACGTCACGCGTGGAAGTCCTTACGTGTCGTCAAAATCAAGGTAAATAAAAATACAAGGTCGACTCGGTTTAACCGTGCACAGCAATTGGATATGAACTGTGATATTATCAGGCTGCTTATTATTGGATATGAACTGTGATCTTATCAAGAATCGGACTTGGAATTAAAAAGATTCAATTTTAAATAATAAGTGATTATAGGGGACCGCCATCGTAATAACTCTTCCAGCCAGGAATTCCATGTCAGTTTGCTCTGATGATATTTCACGCAAATTTAAAAGGCCGGTCCTGAGGAGATGAGAACGCTGAGGGAACGGGTCCGGAGTGTAGGAAGAGGAAGAAGACGTCGCCGGTTCTGCAGAAACGGGTAATTCACCGTTGCGACTCGCTTCTACACCTCCGGAATTCTGACGGATGTAGGTGGATGATGTACAATTGTTCCAGAAGGGAGGAGCGGATCTGTCTCCGCTACTAAACGTCTAGTTATTTCTATTCACAGAAGAATCCATTACATGTTACCAGAGTAATGCTGTATTTAAAACTCTGAAGCATTTCATTAAAAATCAATTTTACCAATGATACATATATTCATTCATATCATTAAATTAATGTTACAAAATATTCGATCTAAAAAGTTTGTGTTCGGCATGTGCAAGGCCATAGCCAGGGGGAGGGAATAAAACCCTATATTCCCTCCCCCTGGCTATGGCCTTGCATATGCCGAACACAATTTTCTAGATCTCGTGACAGGTACGATACACATTTAAACAATTGTGACATATTTTAAAGTAACGACTGTCTTTCACTCCCAGACTAAGCATGAAGTAAAATTTCGAGTTTAGAAAAGCCTGAAAATTTGGTTTGGTCGCGTAGCTCGAAGCGCGGAGCGGCCAAACCAAATTTTTAGGCTTTTCTAAACTCGAAATTTTACTCCATGCGCCACGCGTACAAAAGACTGATTCACAGTCAAGTTCAAAATATACTTCTTAAGTTTAATCAACAATAACTTAGATAAAATTGCAAGAATTAGGAAAGCGCAAGACTTGGTTTAGTAAAATATTAAACACTTTTATAAAAACAAAGAACGACAACATTTACAGATACTATTTTATTAAACCAAGTCTTGCGCTCTCTAAATTCTAGAAATTTTATTTAAGTTATTGTTGATTAAACTTAAGAAGTATATCTTCAATTTGGTTCTCATTTCTCACTTGATAAATCATGTTTACAATATTGATAATTAAATAAAAGTCACTTGGTTTGTTTGACTACTATTTTTTTATTCTCTCCGACTAGTTTCGACTTATCGTCATTCTCAAGGAGTAAAAAATAGTAGTGAAACAAACCAAGTGACTTCTATTTAATTATCAATATTGTAAACATGATTTATCAAGTGAGAAATGAGAACCAAATTGAAGATATACTTCTTAAGTTTAATCAACAATAACTTAAATAAAATTTCTAGAATTTAGAGAGCGCAAGACTTGGTTTAATAAAATAGTATCTGTAAATGTTGTCGTTCTTTGTTTTTATAAAAGTGTTTAATTTGAAGTTACGAACGAGTGTTTCCACTCCCAGACTAAGCATGAAGTAAAATTTCGAGTTTAGAAAAGCCCCGCGTAGAAAATTTGTCTCGGGTCGCGCAGCGACCCGAGACAAATTTTCACGGGGCTTTTCTAAACTCGAAATTTTACTTCATGCGCCACGCGTACAAAAGACTGATTTACAGTCAAGTTCAAAATATACTTCTTAAGTTTAATCAACAATAACTTAGATAAAATTGCAAGAATTAGGAAAGCGCAAGACTTGGTTTAGTAAAATAATCTCTGTAAATGTTTAGTCGTTCTTTGTTTTTATAGAAGTGTTTAATTTGAAGTTTCGAACGAGTGTTTCCACTCCCAGACTAAGCATGAAGTAAAATTTCGAGTTTAGAAAAGCCCCGCGTAGAAAATTTGTCGAGGGTCGCGCAGCGACCCGAGACAAATTTTCACAGGGCTTTTCTAAACTCGAAATTTTACTTCATGCGCCACGCGTACAAAAGACTGATTCACAGTCAAGTTCAAAATATACTTTTTAAGTTTAATCAACAATAACTTAAATAAAATTGCTAGAATTAGGAGAGCGCAAGACTTGGTTTATTAAAATAATCTCTGTAAATGTTTAGTCGTTCTTTGTTTTTGTAGAAGTGATTAATTTGAAGTTTCGAACGAGTGTTTCCACTCCCAGACTAAGCATGAAATAAAATTTCGAGTTTAGAAAAGCCTCGCGTAGAAAATTTGTCGAGGGAATAATAACAATAAAAGTAGAATAAATTTAGTTTTCCATATTGTTGATATTCAAATCATCATATCTTTAACGGGGAAAGTGCTATGATGGACACATCACCATTTGTTTTTTTAAGTATACTTTCACATATTCCATATAAACATTTGTAAAATTAATAAACATGCAATCAAACCCAGGTATGGAAAATATCCGGATTTTCACACGCAAAAAAATATTTTATAAAAAATTTGAAAAAATTCCCAGTTAATCTTAGCAATATTAGAAACAACGCAAAATATTTATTATGCCAAGAAAAAAAAAGTGGTGGTAAGTTATTTCTTTTTTAAAAATTACAGCAAATTCAATAATCCACTAAAATTCATCTTTAAGCGTTCACACTTAGCACAATTTTAAGGCCCTAGACAATAATTATAATTCAAATTAAAGCTCTTTTAAATCTAAATTGTTTGGTTTTTAAAATAATCAAATCAGTTGAATGGTTTCTGAAATAGAGCACTTTAAACCGTACTGGTAATAAAATCGAGAAAATTGTTTTTTTTTTCACTTTTAAAAATTACTGCAAATTCAATAATCCACTAAAATTCATCTTTGAGCGTTCACACTTAGCACAATTTTAAGGCCCTGGGCAATATTTGTAAATCAAATTAAAGCTCTTTTAAATCTAAATTGTCTGGTTTTTAAATTAATCAAATCAGTTGAATGGTTTCTGAAAAAGAGCACTTTAAACCCTACAGGTGATAAAATCGAGAAAATTTCTTTTTTTTATAAAAAAATTGTGTAAAGTTAAATTTGGCAAATAAATAAAAATTCTTTAAGAGAATGTATTAATAATTAGATAGGCTTTAAACGTATGTTAATTACTTAGTTCCATCATAAAAATTGTGTTCATAGTGGATTCTAGAAGTTGGAGTTTTAATTTTAACAGTATTTATGTGATTCTATATAGTTGAAATTTTAATGACATAATTGTTTTCACAAGAAAATAAATAGCTGAAGCCGTTTCTTATATTAGGAAGAAGGTCTGTGATTTTTTCCAAAGTTTTTGTAAAAAATTTTTTTTATCAAAATTCGTAATTTTGTAAGGGGGAGGAGGTATGGAAAATATCCAGATTTTCACACGCAAAAAAATATTTTATAAACAATTTGAAAAAATTCCCAGTTACTCTTAGCAATATTAGAAACAATGCAAAATATTTATTATGCCAAGAAAAAAAATGTGGTGGTAACTTTTTTCGTTTTTCAAAATTACAGCAAATTCAATAATCCACTAAAATTCATCTTTAAGCGTTCACACTTAGCACAATTTTAAGGCCCTAGACAATAATTATAATTCAAATTAAAGCTCTTTTAAATCTAAATTGTCTGGTTTTTAAAATAATCAAATCAGTTGAATGGTTTCTGAAATAGAGCACTTTAAACCGTACAGGTAATAAAATCGAGAAAATTGCTTTTTTTTCACTTTTAAAAATTACTGCAAATTCAATAATCCACTAAAATTCATCTTTGAGCGTTCACACTTAGCACAATTTTAAGGCCCAGAGCAATATTTATAATTCAAATTAAAGCTCTTTTAAATCTAAATTGTCTGGTTTTTAAATTAATCAAATCAGTTGAATGGTTTCTGAGATAGAGCACTTTAAACCCTACAGGTTATAAAATCCAGAAAATTGCTTTTTTTAATAAAAAAATTGTATAAAGTTAAATTTGGCAAATAAATAAAAATTCTTTAAGAGAACGTATTAATAATTAGATAGGCTTTAAACGTTTGTAAATTACTTAGTTCCACCATAAAAATTGTGTTCATAGTGGATGCTAAAAGTTGGAGTTTTAATTTTTAACAGTTTTTATGTGATTCCATATAGTCAAAATTTTAGTGACATAATTGTTTTCACAAGAAAATAAATAGCTGAAGTCGTTTCTTATATTAGGAAGAAAGTCTGTGATTTTTTTCAGATTTTTTGTAAAAAAAAATTTTTTATCGAAATTCGTAATTTTGTAAGGGGTAGTAGGTATGGAAAATATCCAGATTTTCACACGCAAAAAAATATTTTATAAAAAATTTGAAAAAATTCCCAGTTACTCTTAGCAATATTAGAAACAATGCAAAATATTTATTATGCCAAGAAAAAAATGTGGTGGTAACTTTTTTCACTTTTAAAAATTACAGCAAATTCAATAATCCACTAAAATTCATCTTTGAGCGTTCACACTTAGCACAATTTTAAGGCCCTAGACAATCTTTATAATTCAAATTAAAGCTCTTTTAAATCTAAATTGTCTGGTTTTTAAATTAATCAAATCAGTTGAATGGGTTCTGAAATAGAGCACTTTAAACCCTACAGGTGATAAAATCGAGAAAATTGCTTTGTTTAATAAAAAAATTGTGTAAAGTTAAATTTGGCAAATAAATAATTTTTTTTTAAGACAATGTATAAATAATTAGATAGGCTTCAAACGATTGTAAATTACTTAGTTCCATCATAAAAATTGTGTTCATAGTGGATGCTAGAAGTTGGAGTTTTAATTTTTAACAGTTCTTATGTGATTCTTTATAGTCGAAATTTTAGTGACATAATTGTTTTCACAAGAAAATAAATAGCTGAAGCCGTTTCTTATATTAAGAAGAAAGTCTGTGATTTTTTCAGATTTTTTGTAAAAAAATTTTTTATCGAAATATCGTAATTTTGTAAGGGAAATATCCGGATTTTCACACGCAAAAAAATATTTTATAAAAAATTTGAAAAAATTCCCAGTTACTCTTAGCAATATTAGAAACAATGCAAAATATTTATTATGCCAAGAAAAAAATGTGGTGGTAACTTTTTTCACTTTTAAAAATTACAGCAAATTCAATAATCCACTAAAATTCATCTTTGAGCGTTCACACTTAGCACAATTTTAAGGCCCTAGACAATATTTATCATTCAAATTAAAGCTCTTTTAAATCTAAATTGTCTGGTTTTTAAATTAATCAAATCGGTTAAATGGTTTCTGAAATAGAGCACTTTAAACCCTACAGGTGATAAAATCGAGAAAATTGCTTTTTTTAATACAAAAATTGTGGAAAGTTAAATTTGGCAAATAAATAAAAATTCTTTAAGATAATGTATTAATAATTAGATAGGCTTTAAACGAATGTTAATTACTTAGTTCCATCATAAAAATTGTGTTCATAGTGGATGCTAGAATTTGGAGTATTAATTTTTACCAGTTTTTATGTGATTCTATATAGTCGAAATTTTAGAAACATAATTGTTTTTACAAGAAAATAAATAGCTAAAGCCGTTTCTTATATTAAGAAGAAAGTCTGTGATTTTTTTCAGATTTTTTGTAAAAAAAAATTTTTTAACGAAAAATCGTAATTTTGTAAGGAAAATATATAGATTTTCACACGCAAAAAAATATTGTATTAAAAATTTGAAAAAAATTTTCATTAATGATTTATGAAAATTTTGCAAATTAGTAAATTGAAATATATTCTCCAATCAAATCGAACTGCATCGTTTTTGAGTGACAAAAAAGCGTAACTAGAGAAACGCGTAGGTGTATGACATGTAGGTATATAGATCCAGCATCCGTTGAATAGCAAGTGATGATGATATTATAGCAATTATCGGTATCATAACTGGATCAATGGAACACGCGGCTTTTCTGCGGAAATTTATGTGCACAGGAAATTCAGAAAACGGATAAACGTGCATCCATTTTCCCAACCGGCAATTACAACAAATGCAACATGGCATTTATGCACGTACACTCAATACTGTTGTAAAATTAATAGGTAATACTCGCCGTTTAAGTGGCTGTATATTTTAATAATTGTCTTTAAGAAATGCAATCATTCAATTTATTTACTGTAATTATACAAATATTGGTGAAATATTTATTTCTTGAATGATTTTCTTATTTATTATAATAGAATAGTTATATTAATTTATAAATATATTTTTTAAGTTGACTCCGTTAACTATAAATAGTTTACATTTAACTTTACACGTGTCAAAATTACAATAGCATATGATACAACATACAATTAAGAAATTAATTGTGAGTTACGTGAAGATCAAATTAATTTGACGAATTTGACGGTTATTAGTGCTTTATTCGACAAAATACAATTGAAAATAAATATTTTATGTTAGACTACATCAATATCGCGTGAGTTACTTGGCGTTTCGATTTTGAGTCATTCTCAAGGAGTACTCAGAGTCGAAACTAGTGGGAATAAAAAACCAAAATATTCGTGAAATTTAATCAAGTGTTTTTCTTTTTAAATCAAGATATGTTTAGTTTATTAATATGTCTTACTCCAGTAGCTAAAGTTATATGTTGTAGCTACAACAATACAAATTCATTTTTTTTATTGCAGAATTCATAGCAGTAGCATAGTGATAAATTTAATTCAACATTCTTTCTAGATACACTACAAATTGAACATCAACATTAGCAGTTGGATAAACATGCACGAAAAAAATGATACTCCTAAGAAATTATTAAATACAACCGCTGTATATTAGACAGGAACACGTAACAAATATTCCTGAGCCCAATGCGGAATATTTAATTATATATTTTCTCTTCCAGCTATGGAAGTCGCTTCAGGATACCACAAGTCCGGCCAATAAATCCAAAGAGAAACATGCGCCGTACCGAACCGAAACATCGCCGGCATCCAAACGACGATTTTATGCATCGAAAGATGACGCTCGAAGCATTCGTGTATTTTTTTTTCATTTCAGTTATAATTACTTAATCCATTCACATGTGTCGGAAAACTCGTAAATTTTAACAGGCTCCATATATTAAGGTGATCATTATTTTTTTTATTGTAGATTTCATCAGTTTAAAAGTAAACGTGCTGTTAATTACTTATAATAATATTAGACTGTAAATAATTTTTATATATTTTATCCTTAGGCTATCTAGAAAATGTTAAAGGAAGTAGATTAAATAGACAGGGAATTTGTCTTTATAGTAGACACATCCCGATGGATAATATGCTGTAAATATACAGGTATTTGCTGCTTTTTGAAAAAACGTTTAATTCGAAGTTTAAACGAGTGTTTTCCACTCCCAGACTAAGCATGAAGTAAAATTTCGAGTTTAGAAAAGCATTAAAATCTGGGAGTGGAGCACACTTGTATAAAAATACTTAAAACACTTGCATTTGAGGCCCAACATGGGGCCAGGCTAACGCTGTGGCCTCTAGTTGGGCGCCATAAATCGCAAGCATCTAAATTTAATACTTCCTATTGAATCAGCGTTTCGTACGCGTGGCGCATGAAGTAAAATTTCGAGTTTAGAAAAGCCCAGAAAATTTGTCTCGGGTCGCTGCGCGACCCTCGACAAATTTTCACGGGGCTTTTCTAAACTCGAAATTTTACTTCATGCTTTGTCTGGGAGTGGAAAACACTCGTTTACAGCTTTAAAATAAACGCTTACTAATTTAATATTTAAAACTTATTGATCAATGACTAAATACGCTTTAATTAGATTCGTAATTTTTTTTATATATTTATTACGAATTGTAAATTACCCGTGATTCAATAAATTAGTGAATCTAAATTTTTGTACCGATAATTCACCGATTATCCGGTGAGTTATCGGTAAAAAAATGTAGATTCACTAATTTATTGAATCACGATCATGATATCGTTGTTTTAGGGGTAAAATTCATTCAAAGAATTTGAAGAAATACCTTACCGAGTGTTTTCCACTCCCAGACTAAGCATGAAGTAAAATTTCGAGTTTAGAAAAGCCCCGTGAAAATTTGTCGAGGGTCGCGCAGCGACCCGAGACAAATTTTCTGGGCTTTTCTAAACTCGAAATTTTACTTCATGCGCCACGCGTACAAACACTGATTTAAAGTAAAGCTCTAAATATACTATATTTACTGTTTATTTTAAGTTATGTGAAGTAATCAATCTAATAAACTACGGTTTGGTTTGCGTTCTTCAATAATTACCGAAGAAAGGATATATAACCGTTATTTATTAGTTCTAAATATACTGCTTAAGTTTGATCTTACGTTACTAAATATTACAAATGTTTATTTCGTAAATTAAATTGCGTTCGGATTGTTGTCATTAAACATACTTGTATTTCCAAACGAAGAAAATTGCTCGAGTTCTGAAAGCGCAAGATTTGCGTAGAGGAAATGAATATAATACTGGATATTTAATTAAAACACTTGGTTTGTTTCACTAATTTAGGAGGAAATGAATATTTGTAAAATTAACGCTAAATCAAACTTGAGCAGTAAATTTTGAACTTTAATTGAAATCAGCGTTGTATACGCGTGGCGCATGAAGTAAAATTTCGAGTTTAGAAAAGCCTGAAAATTTGGTTTGGTTGCTCCGCGCTTCGCGCTACGCAACCAAACCAAATTTTCAGGCTTTTCTAAACTCGAAATTTTACTTCATGCTTAGTCTGGGAGTGGAAACACTCGTTTGAAGCTTCAAATTTAACCCTTTTCAACAGCTTGAAAATTAATAGCGTACACATCCGCATATGTATACTTAAATGATAATAATTTTTGTATAAGAAAAAACTACGTTTAATTAATCAATTAATTACAGTAATTATTTTTTTTGCAGATGAAGGAGTTGAGTTTCCGGTCCGCGCAATTATGAGGATTTGTGTGGTGGTTTATTTACGGGCGGCGTTTCCAAATTGAAAGTAAATATTTGGCCGTCTTGTGAGCTCAATCAGCATATTCTGATAAGAGCAATTGGTGTGTGCGGTTATCGGAGTTTGCTCAACGAGAAGGTAGCAATTATTTATAAACTCAAAGCAAATATAACTAACGTTAATAGTTCACGAGATACCCAGCATATTCATCGTAAAATTGTAATTACGATTAAACTGTCGAGTGTTGAAAGGTCAGTAAAACAAAAATAAATAGAGATTTTAGAAAAGAAAGTTTGTAACATGAAAATGTCATATATTTAACGTAACTCTTACTAAAAATAAATAATTTTTGGGCCCGCAGTAGCCGAGCGGTTTCGCCAATCGGTCACGGAGGTGATCTGGGTTCGATTTCCAGTGGAGGCGAGTAATTTTTCTAACAAAAAATACTCGTCCTCGGTTCCATAGATGTGTGTGAATGTGGTTGTGGCGTCTAAATATAGTTAAATACAAAAATATAAAAGGTAAAATGGTGGAATGGTCTGAGACTAATATCCAGTAAATGTATAAAACAAAACAAAAAATTAACGTTTGTTAGCTAACTTTTATTTCTTGACTTCACTCTGGTCATATTTTGTTTGCACTGAACTGTAAGAGATTAGTTTTGTGCATCTCACTATTTTCTTAAAATATTCCAAAGAAATAGAGGGTGTTCCAATAGATCACCTAACCTGAGCTAATTAAAGCGCAGGGCCCACCTGGAGTATTGCTATGAGGGATCGTCTCACTACTTAATCGAATGATACCCACGTTTGTTTGATTAAGTAGTGAGACGATCCCTTGCAGCACTACCTGAGGTTAAGCGTTAATTGGCTTAGGTGATCAACTAGTGGGACGATCCCTTGATTGCAGTGTCGAGCCTACCTAAGTTTGTTAGCTAACTTTTTTTCTCAAGACTTTACTCTAGTAATATTTTGTTTGCACTAAACTGTCAGAGATTAGTTTTGTGCATCCCACTATTTTCTTAAAATACTCTAAAGAAGTAAAGGGTCTTCCAATAGGTCACCTAACGTAAGCTAATTCAAGCGCAGGGCCGACCTGGGATATTGCTATGAGCGATCGTCTCACTACTTAATCGAAGGATACCCACGTTTGTTTGATTAAGTAGTGAGACGATCCCTTGCAGCACTACCTAAGGTTAAGAGTTAATTACCGTAGGTGATCGACTACTGACGATCCTTTGATTGCAGTGTCGAGCCTACCTAAGTTTGTTAGCTAACTTTTCTTCCCTAAGACTTTACTCTAGTAATATTTTGTTCGCACTAAACTGTCAGAGATTAGTTTTGTGCATCCCACTATTTTCTTAAAATATTCTAAAGAAGTAAAGGATCTTCCAATAGATCACTTAATCTAAGCTAATTCAAGCGCAAGGCCAACCTGGGATATTGCTATAAGACCTAGGTCTCCAAACTTTCTAGCCTTAGGGCCATACTGATTACTCCAGTAAGTTCCGTGGGCCAAAACCATAACAATAAGCCTTTAAAATTAGAATACTTCTGTAAACTAAATTTAATTTGCTATAAAAAATATGAGTTTTCAAGTATGCTAGCTCTCCGCGGGCCGGACAAAATCTGTCCGCGGGCCGGATGTGGCCCTCGGGCCGTAGTTTGGAGACCCCTGCTATAAGGGATCGTCTCACTACTTAATCGAATGATACCCACGTTTGTTTGATTAAGTAGTGAGACGATCCCTTACAGCACTACCTAAGGTCAAGTGTTAATTAGTTTAGTTGATCAACTAGTGGGACGATCCCTTGATTGCAGTGTCGAGCCTACCTAAGTTTGTTAGTTAACTTTTTTTCTCAAGACTTTACTCTAGTAATATTTTGTTTGCACTAAACTGTCAGAGATTAGTTTTGTGCACCCCACTATTTTCTTAAAATGCTCTAAAGAAGTAAAGGGTCTTCCTATAGGTCACCTAACCTAAGCTAATTAAAACGCAGGGCTGACCTGGGGTATTGCTATGAGAGATCGTATCACTACTTAATCGAATGATACCCACGTTTGTTTGATAAAGTAGTGAGACGATCCCTTAGAGCACTACCTAAGGTCAAGTGGTAATTAGCTTAGGTAATCAACTAGTGGGACGATCCTTTTATTGCAGTGTCGAGCCTACCTAAGTTAGAAAAATGATAGTTGTTTGATTCGATTGTGTAAAGCAGTTCTATATCTAAACTTTGACAACTAATAGCGGCCATATTGTTGAAGCTTCATCTGTCGAATTGGCTGTCATTTATTTAGTCTGTTTTGCCAAATCACTATAGACGGATATAGCATTTAACAACACGTGCAAATGATAAAATTGTTTTATGTTCTGTTCGAGCAACGTTCCGCGCGCTTTGCCTATTTTACGGTCGCCATAATCGTCCTACTGAGAGGATTATTCGCAGTTTGGTGGACGAATTTGAGTCCACTGGTTCAGTAAATGATAAACCAACACCCGTACGACAACGAAACGTAAGATTTGCCGAAAACATCGCCGCTGTTCGTAAGAGTGTGCAGGAGAATCCGAGGCAGTCGATTTCGCGTCGCTAACAAGAACTCACAACTTGGCGTAACTTTAGCCTGCACCCGTACAAAATTCAACTGAGCACCCAGGAGCGAAAGGTAAACGACCACAAACCCTATTGCAGTTGGAAAGTAGCTCTAATTTTCGTTAAAAAATTATCTTCAGCGATAAGGCCCATTTCTGGATGAATAGGTACATCAATCAACAAAATTGTCAAATTTGGGACGATACCAATCCACATGAGATTCAAGAGCGTCCAATGCATCTCGAAAAAGTCACAGTTTAGTGTGGAGCAGTTGGAAAGTGGCCCTAATTTTCATAAAAAAATCATCATCAGCTATAAGGCCCATTTCTGGTTGAATGGGTACGTCAATAAACAAAATTGTCAAATTTGGGACGATACCAATCCACATGAGATCCAAGAGCGTCAAATGCATCCCAGTCCTGTTTGGTGTGGATTTTGGGCCTCCGGCGTCATCGGTCGATATTTCTTTGAGAACGACGTTGGCCAGGCCATCACCGTCAACGTCAAGCACTATAGGTCGATGATTACCAATTTCTTTTGACCTGAATTGGATAATATGGACACCAACGACATTTGGTTTCAACAGGATGGCGCTACACGCCACACAGCTCATGTCACATTGGATATTCTGCACGAGCTATTTGAGGGCATGGTCATCTTACGTGGAGGTGATGTGAACTGGCCACCGAGATCGTGCGATTTGACCCCGTTCGATTTTTTCTTGTGGGGTTTAATTAAGTCGCATGTCTATACGAATAAGCCACAAACCACAGCGGCCCTCAAAGCTAACTGAACTCATACCATCGATCAAATTCAGCCTGATTTATGCGCCAGAGTAATTGAAAATTGGATATTTCGGATGCGCGCCACCCAGCGAAGCCACGGCGAACATTTGCTAGATGTTGTATTCAATACATATTGGCATCGATAGGCCTTTCAAACAATTTTAGGCCCCCGACGTCATCAGTTCATATTTCTTCGAAGCCGACGTTGGCCGGGCCATCACCGTCAACGTCGAGCGCTATAGGTCGATGATTACCAACTTTTTTTGACCTGAATTGGATAATATGGACACCAACGACATTTGGTTTCAACAGGACGACGCTACGTGCCACACAGCTCATACCACATTGGACATTCTGTACGAGCGATTTGAGGGTCATCTCACGTGAAGGTGATGGGAACTGGCCCCCGAGATTGTACGATTTGACCTTGCTAGATTTTTTTTGTGGGGTTTTCTTAAGTCGCATGTTTATGCGAATGAGCCACAAACCACAGCGGCCCTCAAAGCCAACATAACTCATGCCAACGCTTAAATTCAGCCTGATTTATGCGGCAGAGTCATGGAAAATTGGACATTTCGGATGCGCGCCACCTAGCGAAGCCGCGGGGGACATTTGCAGGATTGTATATTCAATACATATGGAATCGACAGGCCTTTGAAACAAATAAAAAAAATCAATGATATCCCACAGACACTTTATTTTATTTTAATTTAAAGAAAGAAAGCGTTTAATGAAAGACCCTTTACAAGGCTTACAAGTTCTGAGTTTACTTTTTGTATTAGCCCATGCATTTTATGTGTTCGGAGCTCAAAGAAGTCATTGGCCAGATAGTTTTTGCTGTAGGAGGTTCAACACTATACTGACGTTTAAAATTACGTTGCACTGTTATAACAGATTCAGTTTGCACAAGCCAAATAACACACTGCGCTATTTGTTGCAGAGTAGCCATTGCACTGCACTGCACGCCTGAACTGAATTAAGCGAACTGATCCCTGGCGCTGTCTCAAGGTCAAGCAAGCGTGCCAGCTACAGAGGAGCAAAACTTGGACAGTTGATGAATCAAACACCACAAACTAGAATAGTGTGTATCACTTTGAACAGTTTCTATGACACAATGAAATTAGGGAGTACTTTTTAAAACACTTAACATATGTTTCAGACGAGGATGAGATGATAAGACAAAACTCCAAGGTTTTACTAACAAATGCTTGTTGTTTAAATTCGATTAAGATTATTTAAAATAAATTCGAGCATCAAGTCAGAGTGAGTGAGTGTCTGCGAGTAATATTGGGCTTAACGTCTGGAAGATCTTCATTTTTCTATGGGTTATAATCCGGGGCTCGGGTGGCGGGAATTTGCATAGAAATTGGGCCCGTATAAATCTGGAATTCAATAATAACACTCAATCAACGGCTTATATAAGTTAGCAATAAAACCTCAAGAGCGGTGTTACGTAATCCACGAACTAGGAGAGGCGCACTCGGCCGCTTATCTGCATCTAAACTATCGGGAAATTCCCATTATCGGGATGCGCTGCCTTTTCTTAATGGATAAAAGGTTGCTTTAAGACGTAATTAATGATTTTATTTACATTATTATTGAGTTTTAAAATAAGTATTCCATTTAAATAATGAATTAACAAAATATGTTAAAGACAAACATACAAGGTGGATCAAAAAGTTTGAAATAATCCTAAGAGATGGCTGCAATGATTTTATCCACACTACACTCAAATGACGCGTTTTAATCATCACCGCAATAAATCAATAAAACCTCTCTTTTTTGTTTGTTTTACGTAACTCAATTTTTTTGCTCTTTCTCTCTGGTAGTAATTATAAACCAGAAAGTGAGATGTTATTTCAATAATCCGAATTTATGGGCCCATTAATCTTGCGTGTTAGGCCGGCCGGTCGGACGTGTCGGACTTTTAATTTTTCCGCGGATTAATCGCGCGCCCGCCCCGGAGTCAAGGAAAACTCCGGGAAATCACGGCGGCGCACACACAAAAAAAAGTAATAACGTCGAAGGTTTAATTTATTGGCGTGCTTTATCTTCGGCCTAATAAAAGTTTTCGCTCGGGAAATGAAGTTATTTGTTTCTTTCACTTTATTTAGGGTCGGCCTCTCGATTACCAAACGAGTGTGAATACCAATGCGTTTTATATATATAAAAAAAAACGAGGGGTGGAGGAAATGGGTGAAGTCTTGTTTAAATACGATTTTTTGTGAGGAATAATTTTACGTTTCTGACGAGTGTTTCCACTTCTTGCGAAGCGAAGCGGCCAGACCAAATTTTTAGGTTTTTCTAAACTCGAAACTTTACTTCATGCTAAATCTGGGCGTGGAAACACTCGCTCGAAACTTTAAATTAAAATTAAATCGACGAAGGTCGTAGAATTTACAATGTAAGAAAATTTCTCAGTATGTAAAACAATAAGTCATTCATAGAAATCGTAAAAAGAAGTGCCGAAGACTTTCACCTAAAATCAATTTTTAGAGTTATCTCTATAAAAATAAAAATAAAGACCTTTATTGGTATTCTTCATTAGAAAAAAAAATGTACATTTTATTCTAAAACTAAATCCCCTTCCTTCTACCCTCCCTTCTATTTTCCTTCTTCCTAAATTAAATGATTTCATAACAATAAAACAATCTCTAACAAAATAAGCGTTGTAGGCGTTCACTTTGTGGTACATCTAAAATAAAATTATATCATTCAATAATTATTTACAATGAAATCGAGAAACAAAACAATTACACACGCGTATCAAATTTCGATATAATCGAAAACCTTGGCGGAAGGAACAAAGCCCTTATCGCCCCGCAGGAATCGCCCACACCTTATCTTTCCCCGTTCGCGTTCGGCAAACAAAGGTTTGATTAATTTATAATCAGCGTTTAGCATATAATTATTCATAGCGCTCTCCCTTTACGAGAGAGAATCCTACCGGCTCAACGAGATTGTCTGTATTAATCATGGCAACTTTATAAATTAGAAATTAGATGATGGGAATTTCTGAATCAACGGCATTTGCATTTTAAGAAGTTGCCGGTAACAACAATAACAACAACAACAAGAACAGCGGGGATTGCGAGTGGAAAAGTGCGTTGTTTATTATGGATGAGTTTTTGGATTAATGTGATTAATCATAAGCTTGTTGAGTTTTGATTTTATTTACATTTATTAATAATTAACATTATTTTTACATAAAATTACAAACTACAGTCTTTTTTGTGAATGTTGACATTCACGTCATCAATTATAAAATTCCGAATCAATCTGTTCAAGGTCATATGTAATTGCGCGCATTGGCGTAACGTTAAAAAGAGGTTTGGTGTTTAAGTTTTTCACTGAATCCTGCATTGAAACCCTAGAAATTGCATTCCAACATGTAATCTTAGGAAGAACTCATGCCAATGAATAGGTTATTGGAATGCACTTCCAAAAAAAAAAATCCCGAAAGAATGATCACTGTTATGAGATTGACATTATTCCATGTACAATAATAATAAAATGCAATACAATTAATTTTAATATAAAAATATTTATTTTCATTTCTATCGCGTCCATTTCAAAAACTATTCATTCATAATGTATTCATGAGGCTATTTATTTTAAATTATCTAAAAATAGTTAACGACATTGGATTTTAACCAAATAACGACCTTTCCTCTAAAATGACCCAAAAAGCAGAAAAATGCATAAATGTGGTATTACATGATAAATCCCTACGTATACTTGATCGAATCAACACTCGGTCATTTGGTGGAAGTTGAATTAATCATTATTACATTACATCATTGTCTGAAATACTCCCATCCCCAATACGAATAATAAATTCTCGCACATTATCCAGAACGTTTTGGCGGATGTACTATCTGTTGATAATTGATTCTGTGTGTCTAACAACAGAGTCCTACCTTTCCGGAGTGCATTTTTCTAAGGATTTGTGCCACATGACCAACACATCGTTGTTTCCATATCCTTTTTTGCCTATATGAGCATCATAATGTTGTTTTGCCTGTGCTTCTATGATATGGTGGGAGTCGCAATACTTCATGGCCATGTTCGAGCAGATATTCGTCTACCACATATCTGTTAAGTCTAGCATATCGTTTGGCTAGGGCTAACAGTTCCGCCTTAAACGTATTACCTTCCACAGGTTTATTGCTATCTTGTAGCCAATGTGTGATTTGTGCCTTCGTCCAAGAAGTTTTGGGCTGCTTTTCTACCAATATGCTGTAGTAAGGTGCATTATCCATAACTATAAGTGACGGCTCTTCTAAATTTGGGATAAGTTTCTGCCTAACCCACTTCATAAATACATCGCCATTCATGTCACCATGTTAGTCTGAAAGATTTGAAGTCGTTGCATAAATAAGGAAAGTATTCCCCACAAAACCTGTACTCTGACCAGCATGCAAAACAACGAAGCGCTTTCCCTAGCCGACAGCTCTCCTTGTTTTAACAATTTAACTCCCCTTTTACCTTTAAATGCAGTCCATTTAAAGGTAAAATGGGACCTCCATTGCATTTTTCCTGGTTGAAGTAGTCCATTATTTTAATTATCAAATCTCGGGCTACTTCAGGAATCCTATTTCCAGGTATTTTGAGTTTATGGTTATATAAAACTAGATCTAATCACAAATAACTACACTTACTTACACTAAACTAAACTAATACACACTATGAAAAAACACGAAAAACTCACGAAAAACTAAATCAAACAGAAATACGTCTAAACTTGAAAACTTGGAACGGATAGTGACGCTACTGACGTTTCTGGGAAGCGTTGTGCTGGGGTAGACATGCACTATATTGGCGTCTTTGTCTAATCCATCGCCTCACATTTCCGAGTGGTGGCACTGTTGTCGGTACTTGTATCAGGAGTCACAAGACATACGATTCTATTATTTACTACGATGATGCGCATATAATAGTGTAAAATGGTAGAATAACTGCTTGTCTTTGATACGTACATAAATTGATGACGTGCCTGCTAACATTCGTGAAAAATACCTTAGTTACCTTAGGGTGCACCTAATACATTTTTTCTTCTGTCAGTATTGCCGTTAATTTATTGACAAGCATCCAATATCATAAGAAAAGGCACGAATTATTTTGTGTGAAATTTTGATGTATTTATTAAATTGAATTATTTTGATTCGAAACTTTTAACGAGTGTTTCCACTCCCAGGTTAAGCATGAAGTAAAATTTCGAGTTTAGAAAAACCTGAAAATTTGGTTTGGTCGCTCCGCGAAGCGGAGCGACCAAACAAAATTTTCAGGTTTTTCTAAACTCGAAATTTTACTTCATGCGCTACGCGTATTAAAAGCCGATTTAAAGTTAAATTCAAATTTTCTTCTTCGATATTTATATTTAAGTTAAGTCAACTTGTTTTCATTTATTTCAAATTTTTAAGTTACATACACAATTGAGTTACTTGTTTGAATGTTTATTGAATCTAAAAAAATGTTTACATCATTATTTCTACAATTTGACAATTTTTTTACACTGCCCGACCTTAATTTTTCCCTGAAGAAGCCAACAAGTTTTAGCGAAATATAGGCACATATATATATTTTTTAATAATTTTAAAAATACGTAATTACATACATATTTTTACAATAAAGTCTTAGTTTCCATTTTATTTTTTGAATTAATTCTGCCGCTGAAACCAAAAACCCAGTTAATATTGTTGATAGAATCTTCTATTTGATAGTTTGTTCTTCTTTTTATTTTATAGCTGATGTGTAATATTAATAATAATAATAACAATAATAAATTGTCTTTATTCAAAAATTCAGGAATATTACAAGAGAGAATAACATATAGTAGTGCAGGCGAAGTTCAACCAGTCTGTATGACTTTAGTTGCTCTTCCACTTAACCTGCTTCGGTAAGAAAGATAATCCATAGAGGAGGACATAATTATAATAATAAGTCTTAAATATTAAATGAACAAAAAAAGATACAACTTTAATTAAATGAAAAAAAAAACTCCAATCAAATCAGATACCTAGAATTTTAGATCTAATTTGTCGGGACATGGCTATTTGTTATAATATTCATCCTAAAATAAGAATAAAATAAACAAATTGGTACCAATTGGCCACCTAAATTGGTACTAATTTTTGTTTATTCTATTCTTATTTTAGGAGGAATATTATAACAAATAGTCATTAAGTTATGCTTTATTTTATTGTGAGAAAGTCGAAACGAGTGTTTTCCACTCCCAGACTAAGCATGAAGTAAAATTTCGAGTTTAGAAAAGCCCCGTGAAAATTTGTCGAGGGTCGCGCAGCGACCCGAGACAAATTTTCTGGGCTTTTCTAAACTCGAAATTTTACTTCATGCGCCACGCGTATAAAACACTGATTTCAAGTGAGGTTTAAATATGGATAAACTTCACAATATTTTATTATTTGAAATAAAACAACACAGTTGGGAGGGTTTCACTTTAATTGTTGAACACTGCAACATGTTTCACCACACAGTGGCTTCATCAGGCAGATGAAATAATGATTTTACAAAGTACAGGTAAGAGCTTATATACTAATGCAATTAAGGTAATAGAAGGGGGGGGGGGGGGTTAATAAGGTAATTAGGCTGAAACTAATACAAACAATTTTGAGCGACTAAATATTGATTAGGGGTGAGTTGTTTACTTCTATTTGGTCATTTAATAGAATACCTTTTTTATTATATTTATTAATTTCTAATTCTTCTAATAAGTTTAATTTACGACTTTTGTTACATTCGTGCAAAATTTTGAATTTAGGGTTAAAGTTATGTTGGTATTCGATTAAATGATTGGCGTAGGTTGAAGAGGTTTTCTTAAATTGAAAGCATTTTTGATGTTCTGAAATGCGATCTGGGAAGCTACGTCCAGTTTGTCCAACGTATACCTTAGGGCAATCTCCACACTCTAGCAAATACACGCCAGAGTTCGTAGTTTTATCAGATTTGTCTTTAGAATTATTGATGAATTTATTAAGTGAGTTGACCGTTCTAAAAGAAGGAGTTAGGTTTAAGGATCTGAGTTTTTTGCTGATGGCAATCGAAGGGGGACCGTTAAATGTTAATGAGCAATATTTATTACTCTGATTTTGAAAATTGGTAGGATATACTAATTTCAGGGCTTGTTGTCTTTGTTTTTTAAAAAGGATGTCTAAGATGAGCTTTTGACGAAAGCCGTTGTTATTAGCTATTATGAGGATTCTGTTGAGCTCATTATTAAAATTATTAATTGATAGGGGGATAGTGGTTAGCCTATGCAACATGGAATGGTAAGCTGCTAGTTTATGTTGCATAGGATGGAATGATGTGCTATGGATCGTAGTATCTGTATGGGTCGGCTTGTGAAAAATATTGAATTCATGTTTTTGACCTGGATGTGAAATTGTTAAGTCTAAAAAATTAATAGATTTATTAGATTCGATCTCCCTAGTGAATGAAATATCCTTGTGAATTGAATTAATGAAATTTAAAAGTTGATCTAGCTGTCTCTCCGTTCCTGTGAAACAGGTGAGAATATCATCAACATATCTAAACCAGTATAGGCATTTATTAAAAAGTGGGTGTTTACTAATTATTTCTTCTAATGAATTCATGAAAATTTCGGCAAGTAACGGACTGAGGGGATTACCCATGGCTAATCCTTTGTTTTGGATGAAGAAGTTGTTATTGAATTGAAAGTAATTTTGTCGTAAACATTCATTAAGGAGATCAAGAATCTCCGACTTAACAATCGGATTAGTCCCCCGGGCGGTCAGCAATCCCTCAACCAATACAATATTTTATTGTTTATACGCGTGGCACATGAAGTAATATTTCGAGTTAGGAAAGCCCAGAATTATGATTTTCTCCAGCAATTTAAAAAAATCAAAATTTCTTATACACGTAACAAACGCTTAATAAAATGAATCGTATAATTCAGCTTAAATAAGTTATTAATTTTGATTTATGCTTATTATATTTTTTATTGCGCGCTCGTATAATTACATCGACTTAAAGGAGTTTCGTAAATGTCTCAGGATGTCGGCCATTCAATTTCATTAATAGTGTTATTAACCTCGTTACTTTACGGTAAATAATTACTACAACTGGGCATGCAAAACGTTTTTGTGAATGAAATAATACGTGCCGAGCTCAAACTACTTGCATGCACGGTGAAAATGAATGAGCAGATTATTAAATTATGGCCTGTGCTGGATTCTTTCATTCTTTTATTATCAGGTGTGGGTAATTGTAGTTTTTATTTGCCATCTGTTGATTATGCAAGCTTAATTACTTGCTTTTATAACAATACATTATAAACTTTAATTAATTCAATTAAACACGTTTTTTCTTCTTATTTTTAAAGCTGTGATATTTCTTGTTTCAATTAGGTTTTTAATGATTATTTTTTAAACTGTTCACTGTGGAGGCTTCTACTTCGATATACATCATTATTTACACAAATAAGACAATTACCTTTGTTTGAATAACTGAGGATTTTATTGTGACTATAGTTTCGACAACTTTAACTTGTCATTATCAAACATAAAGATTTATGTTTGATAATGACAAGTTAAAGTTGTCGAAACTATAGTCACAATAAAATCCTCAGTTATACAAACAAAGTTAATTGTCTTATTTGTGACTATTTTTTAGCTTCTGTAGACACATATTTCTTAGTGCCTATTCAAAAATTACCAATTTAGATATTCCTTGTTTTTTTTTTTAAGTTGAATTTAAAGCTTTAAACGAGTGTTTTCCACTCCCAGACTAAGTGTTTGATGCAACTGGCCCTAAGTTTGGTTATAATACATGCAAGATCGTTATCGGTATCGACTCGCGATCCACCAGTAGGTCGCGACCCACAGTTTGAGAAACGCTGCATTAGGCAACATAATTTCTTGAATTAATTGCTCATCTGGCACTTGGTGAAACATATTAAAATACATATAATCAAATTAAATAAGATTCTAAATATTTCATTGTATAATTCAATATCCGAAGGTGTATTTGCACGGGAAGTAGTTGTTTCAATGGATATTTATCGTCTTAAGTTGTCTTATTAATTAAGACATTGTTTGCATATTCACGAATAGTTTTTTCGTAATTTTATATATTATATATTAGAATATGTAAAGTTATTTAAATTAGAAACACTTGGTATTGTTTCACAAATTAAAACTTTATTCCGACTAGTTTTGGTTTGTTAGACCATTTTCAAACGAATGTGACTAGTTTCGGTTTCAAAGAAATGTACAGAAAAAATTATTATCTAGGTATATAGGGTTTTTAAAAAGAAAGTCCTATTTTAAACGACTCATATCGTGGCTGATTTTTATGCATTTATGAAAATAATAACAGTATCAGGTCTCAGGGAAAACGGGATTTTTGTTTTACACCTTTCGGTCGTCATAGCAACAAACTTGTTTACAACAGTTGCGTGAAGAATAAAGTGTCTTCACAGGTTTTTCAAATACCTTTTTTTTGTGAAAAGACATGGTTTTGCCTCTGCAAACTCGCATTGGACTTGTCCAATATTATTACAAAAGTGGACGGAGTTTTTTGGCAGGTATTCGACGGTTTCGCAACCGTAACGATTTAAGAGGTGGCCCATGCACTTTAAAAGCTTTTCGAAAGCTGGTAGCAAAATTTGAGGAAACTGGTTCTGTTATGAATAAAAAGAAATCAGGAAGACGCGCTGTGGCAACAGATGTTGCAGTTGCTGAAGTTTTACAAGAAACGCAAAATTTAGCAAATGAAAACGAATATGGAACATCTAGTGTCAATAAAATAGCAGGGCGTCTGAAGATGAGTGGCACCACAGTCTGGCGCATTCTTCGAACGCAACTTAGAATGCAAGTTCTGTTCGAACTGAAGGAAGCTGATAAAGGTATAAGAACTGATTTTGCCCTGCAAACAATAGCGGACATTCAAGTGAATCCACAGTGGCTTGATAATGTTTTAAGGACTGACGAGGCACACTTTCAACTTAATGGTGGTGTGAACACACATAATTATCGAATTTGGTCATTAAATAATCCGCATTCGGTCATTCAACAAGGACTTCACGATTCAAAAGTTACCGTTTGGTGCGGCTTTACATCACGATTTATCATAGGTCCATATTTTTTTGAACAGATTGTGGATGGACGAACAAACACAGTTACAGTAAATGGACAACGTTATTTGAATATGCTTCGTGATTATGCATTACCATTATTACAAGAGCACGACATTAAAAATATCGTATTTATGCAGGATGGCGCACCTCCGCACATCTTTAACCCAGTAAAACAGTTTTTAAGGAACACTTTTGGAAACTGCATTATCAGTAGACAATTTCCTGTAATTTGGCCCGCAATATCGCCAGATCTTAACCCTGCTGATTTTTGGTTATAGGGATATCTAAAAGAAAGTTTTTTTTTTATAAAACCTAATTCAATTGATAAATTGAAAGAGTCCATTACTCAGAACATAGCAGCTATTCCACCAGACCTACTCAGAGCTGCGGTTTACAGCATTGAAGAAAGGCTACTTCTTGTTGTAGAAGAAGATGGCGGCCACATTCAACATTTACGATAATTGTAATATTTTTATTAAATCCCATTTCTTTTGGCATATAGAGACATTTTTCATTTTCAAATTGCTCAATTATTGATGAAGATATCAATTTTTAAAAATAGGACTTATTTTTGAAAAACCCTATATATTATTTTTGTTTCAGGTAATAAGGCAAGTCAAAATTGGGGAATTCCAAATATCCTCATTGTCGTTTACTATGTTTTTTCCCATTTTTATGGCCCTGCTAATCTCCAAGCCTTTTTTTAGATTTAGTATGTATCCCTTATTACCTGAGTGCAAAATCTTAAAATTATGCGGATTAAAGAAGTGATTGAATGCGATGCAATGTTTGGAAAAGCCAGTTGTTGGTTTATTATCTAAAACATATTTTTTATGTTCTTTCATTCTGGTTTCGAATGATCTGCCGGTTTACCCAATATTCCTTTCAAAATGGCTTAACAAACCGAAACTAGTCGGAATAAATTAATGTAGTTGTATGAGTTACGTGAAGGTGTTAAGTCACTTAATTAAACACAGTTATATTCCTTTCTTCACTTTTATTTTTCTTGCTAGATGTACATTTCGGGTACTAAGTACCCATTATTACAGTTTTATTACAGTTAGCTATTGATAATGGGTACTTAGTACCCGAAATATACATCTAGCAAGAAAAATAAAGGTGAATATAACTAAATTCTGTATTGTGGAGGCTTCTACTTCGTTATACATGTTAATTACACAATGAAACACTTTTAACTTTGTTTGTATAACACGTTTTATTTAATGTGACTGCAGTTTCGACAAATTTAGCTTGTCATTATCAAACATGGAGTAACTTAAACTAGAGGTTTTACAGGTATATATACACAATTACAAGACAGCGGTAAAAATGGGGGTGTACATTAGGTCAACCTGGTCGTTAATTAAGGGAATTCCCGGATTAGCGCGGGCTTTGTGTATCTCTAGTGCTTCTAGCAAATTCATTTTACGACCCTTTTCGGCATGATGGATTATGGTAAGTACATCTTTTTCAAAAGTGTGATTTTCGTCTAAAAGGTGTTTTGCAAAAGACGACTTATCACTCTGTTTAAGCCGAAAAGAGCGCAAATGTTCCCTCAATCTTATGTTGAAATTACGACCAGATTGGCCAATGTATATCCCTTGACAATCTGCGCAAGTTAATTTATATATTCCGGATTTATTAAATTTATCTAATTTTGTTTTACTATTAAAGATATGGTTATTGATTTTACAGTACGGTTTAAATGCAACTTGAGTTTTCAAGTTAAAAATATCCTAAAAAAGCATAATATTCAAGTTGCATTTAAACCGTACTGTAAAATCAATAACCATATCTTTAATAGTAAAACAAAATTAGATAAATTTAATAAATCCGGAATATATAAATTAACTTGCGCAGATTGTCAAGGGATATACATTGGCCAATCTGGTCGTAATTTCAACATAAGATTGAGGGAACATTTGCGCTCTTTTCGGCTTAAACAGAGTGATAAGTCGTCTTTTGCAAAACACCTTTTAGACGAAAATCACACTTTTGAAAAAGATGTACTTACCATAATCCATCATGCCGAAAAGGGTCGTAAAATGAATTTGCTAGAAGCACTAGAGATACACAAAGCCCGCGCTAATCCGGGAATTCCCTTAATTAACGACCAGGTTGACCTAATGTACACCCCCATTTTTACCGCTGTCTTGTAATTGTGTATATATACCTGTAAAACCTCTAGTTTAAGTTACTCCATGTTTGATAATGACAAGCTAAATTTGTCGAAACTGCAGTCACATTAAATAAAACGTGTTATACAAACAAAGTTAAAAGTGTTTCATTGTGAATATAACTGTGTTTAATTAAGTCGGAATAAAGTTTTAATTTTTAATTTAAATAACGTTACATATAGGCAACATAAATCATGTATACGACATACTTCTGTAAATTGCCCTTCTTTAATAATTGAGACATTCGTAGTATAATGGTTATTTCCGCATGAAAAGAAGAATTGGAAATGTTCATATCACCCACATCCGGTTAATTACTAGAAAAGCTCGTGTGCAGGAAGAGAAATGAAATTTTTGCCGGCCTTGCGATTCCACTGCAATAAAACTTAAAAATCCGCGCATATATGAATAACAGCGCATAAATTACCATCGGATGTGAAAATCGATCAATTCCGAAAAGGTCGCAGCCGATAATTACTTTTGTCCCTTTAAGAGTACACCTGATGCACGCACATAAATCAGTTTGAAAATTGGTTGTTGAAAAAAAAAAAATTAGCGTGCGCGCGTGAATTTCGCGCTATAAATAACGCACTCTCTAGTTTTCATAATTATAACAATTACTGGATGCGATATTTTATCGCCTGCGTTATTAATGACCGCAACAATTAACTATTCATAAAATATCCAATCAATTTGATCGCGGCCAACATCTGCCGTTTTTGTATAAAATTACACACCTCTGCGTGTAATGAAAATTGTTCGATCGTGATGAATTGCCCTCTTTTTAATTTGAATTTGAACGTAATCATTTATTTAATAAATCTTAACATTTTAAATTTGGATTTGTCGCTCCGCGCTATGCGAATAAACCAAATTTTCCGGCTTTTCTAAACTCGAAATTTTACTTCATGCCTAATCAGGGAGTGGAAAACACTTTACAGAAGTAGGGAATGGGACGTTTCATCGCCGGGCCAGTTCATCGCCTGGCCAGTTCATCGCCGGGTCAGTTCATCGCCTGGCCAGTTCATCGCCGAGCCAGTTCATCGCCGGCTGTTTCATCGCCAAGCCAGTTTATCGCCAGGCCAGTTCATCGCCAGGCCAATTGCGATAGGATATGTCAGGATAGGTGAGGATAGGTTTGGATGGGTCAGGATAGGTAAGGATAGGCTAGGATAGGTTAGGATAGGTTTGGATAGGTTAGGATAATTTATGTATAACATTTCCATTTTTTTGTGTGTATCCTGGCGTTACAACGTCCTACGTGGTCACACCGCCAAAATTTAACACATTGGTCAGACTTACTGTTTTTGTCAAAAATATACATATGTCCTCCGTGGATAAACTTTTCTTTCTCTCTTTTGGTCAAAATTTGTGTTTCCGTACTTGCAAATAGTAAACTTTAATCTGAATTGCACTCAATGACATATATCAAAAAATGACAGCATAAATTTTGAAAGAAAGATAAACTTTCAAATATTACCCAATTCTGGAAATTGTCCACTAATTTAATATTAGGTTTTATAACCAAGTAATCGTTACTCAAACTTAATAAAAATCGAATGAGAATTTTTATTAAGTTTGAGTAACGATTACTTGGTTATAAAACCTAATATTAAATTAGTGGACAATTTCCAGAATTGGGTAATATTTGAAAGTTTATCTTTCTTTCAAAATTTATTTTATAAAAATATTGGCGATGATAAAACGGCCGGCGATAAACTGGCCCGGCGATGGAACGGCGGCGATGAATCGGTGGCGATGAATCGGTGGCGATGAATCGGCGGCGATGAAACGTCCTAGACCGACAGAAGTATAATTGAAATTGCCAATTCTTGGTTGCAGAATACTTCAAACATTAAAAGTGCCGAGATTCTTTTCGCAATCTACAACAAGTTAGTCTTACAAAGATTGTCCATCGGGGTATTTGCCCGGGAAGTAGTTGTTTCAATAAGTGTTTGATATAGTCTTTGTAAGACTAACTTGTTGTAGATTGCAAAAAGAATCTCGACACTTTACAGAAGTTTCAAATCGCGTATTAGAGAAACAGCGAACGCCTGAAAAAACGCAACAAATCCCACACTATCAAGTACTCTAACCCAAAGTAATAACTTGTTTTCATAATCCGATATTTACATTTCAAGAAGAAACTAACAAAAAAAAAACAAGCCGTTTCCCAGAACGTTTATTAATTTATCGGCGTAGCATATGAATACTAATTAGCGTGCGATAAGAGCGAGGTTCTTCGCCGCTCATTTGCAAACCAAAAATATTGTTAACTTTGATAAATCGCGGACTCAAATTGCAATAACCGTGAAAGAAAACGAGAGGGGATTAAAAAAAGAGGTACACATAGCGCCGAGCGTTGAGCACGTAAAAGATTAATTTAGCGTATCTGGAATTTTAATATTCGGCATTACAGGATGCTGCGGATTTAATTAAGATTTTAATTGGGCGAGGTCGTATTTTTTATAATGATATCTGTATGTAGATAAATGACTTAATAAGTAATTAATAAAGATTATGGCTTTGATTGTGCTATTTTGAGCATAACAAGAGTGTATTATCTCCATATACTTAAATCTTCCGATATTCGTAGTCTATTAAATGAATTCAATTTGAAACTTTAAATGAGTGTGTTCCACTCCCAGGCTAAGCATGAAGTAAAATTTCGAGTTTATAAAAGCCCCGCGAAAATTTGTCGAGGGTCGCGCAGCGACCCGAGACAAATTTTCGCGGGGCTTTTCTAAACTCGAAATTTTACTTCCTGCGCCACGCGTATAAAACACTGATTTCAAGTGAAGTTAAAATATACATACATTGCACAATATTTTATTGTTTTATACGCGTGGCGCATGAAGTAAAATTTCGAGTTTAGAAAAGGCCAGAAAATTTGTCTCGGGTCGCTGCGCGACCCTCGACAAATTTTCACGGGGCTTTTCTAAACTCGAAATTTTACTTCATGCTTAGCCTGGGAGTGGAAAACACTCATTTAAAGTTTCAAATTGAACTCATTTAATAGACTACGAATATCGGAAGATTCAAGTATATGACATGTAGTAAGTATTTCTCATTATGTTTAGGTATAATTTTTTCTTTCTTTTTGTCTTCTTAACTTTGTGTATCTCTTTATAAAATAGCATTATAATAATCTATTTTAGTTTAAACTTTGCCCTGAAGAAACTAACAAATGTATAGCGAAATATTGGCTAATTGAAATAAAGTTCTGGCTAAAGAAAATAGAATTTTAATTTTTTGAATTCAGCCGCTTTTCCCCAAAAGTTCATAAAAGGTTTAAGTATATACGCTGTAATTGGGATATGTATACTTAAAAGAAAAACTCCCTTTATATGAGGTTTTATTAATTTGTACAGGAACCTAATATATTTTGTAAGCTGCATTCAACCACACTGTTATTGTATTGATTGGCTTTAATATAACTTGAGCTTTAACTTAGAATTTAAGGCGATTTATATGTTAAATAATTAAATATTCAAATAATTAAACTAATCTAGTTAGATTAGGGCTGTATTAGTATCAAACCATTGATAATGGACACTTCGTGTCCGAAATGTACATTTGGTTACAAAATAAAGTATTGAAGAAAGGTTGTAAGAGTTTTTTAATCAAAGTATAATTATCTTCAAGTAACTCAATCAATCCAAATAGGGCTGGAAGTTTAAATATTTGAATAAATAATTAGTTTTTTGGATTGATTGAATTATTTGAAGATAATTATAACTTTGATTAAAATACTTAGAACCTTTCTTCAATACTCTATTCAATAAAGCATTGAAGAAAGATTCTAAGTATTTTATTCAAAGAAATAATTGGTTGTTGTATATACGAGGGTAGATTGAAAAGTTTCCGGAATGGGCAAGAAAACGCAGTATATGAACAGGTTTTATTTTTTATTTTTCAACATAGTACCCTTGCAGTGCGATACACTTTTCCCAGCGGTGCTCCAACTTTTTTAAGCCTTCAGAAAAATATGATTTCGGGAACTCTGCAAAATAAGCTTTAGTGGCGGCGATGACCTCCTCATTTGACGTAAAGCGCTTGCCTCCGAGCCAAGTCTTCATGTTTGTGAACAAAAAGAAGTCGCACGGGGCCAGGTCTGGAGAGTACGGAGGATGCGGCACCACCTCGTAGCCCAATTCAACCAATTTAGCATTAGCGATTCGGGATGAATGGGCCGGCGCGTTGTCGTGGTGGAAGAGCACTTTTTTCCGCTGCAAATGAGGCCGTTTCTCCTTCAATATGCCGTTGAATTGATCCAATAAATCGCTGTAGTATTGTCCCGTGATAGTTCTTCCCTTCTGCAAAAAGTCAATGTGTATCACACCTTGCGAATCCCAAAAAACGGTGGCCATGACCTTTCCGGCCGATGGGACAGTCTTTGCCTTCTTCAGAGCAGATTCGCCTGGAGAAATCCACTGTTTCGACTGCTGCTTGGTTTCTGGTGTGTAGTGGTGGATCCATGTTTCGTCCACGGTCACGAATCGGCGAAAAAAATCCGTTGGATTACGCTTTAACAAGGCCAAACACTCTTTCGAAGTGGTCACACGATTTCGCTTGTTGTCCATAGTCAGCAAACGCGGCACCCATCGCGCCGACAGCTTCCTCATGCCCAAATGTTCGTGCACGATATTTTGCACACGTTCATATGAGATGCCCGTGGTCTCTACTATTTCGCGCAACTTCACTCGTCGATCGGCTAACACGAGATCATGGACTTTGTCGACCATTTCTTCATTTGTGGCCGTTTTTGGACGTCCACTGCGTGGTTCATCCTTGGTGCTCGTACGGCCACGTATGAACTCGCTCACCCAGAAACTAATAGTCGAAAATGAAGGTGTGGATGTGCCAAGAACTTCCTGCAAAATATCTCGTATCTCCGTCGCCTTTTTCCCATCCATCCAGAAATGTTTCATGACTGCACGAAATTCGTTTTTATCCATTTTTCCAAAGTTGCTAGACTTGCTTCACAAGATATCCTATTAAACAAAAACGGAACGACGCACGTGTCTGAAAATTTGACAGCTTACCTAAAATAGGTTAGCCTTGACGACCATCATAACAATTTCACGATACGCGCGCCATCTCATTCTGGAAACTTTTAAATCTACCCTCGTATTTGTTATCAGTTTTTACGATGTTATTGAATTCATTGCCATTAAACGGTTTTCATTGTGAACAAATATTTTTAGGGTATCATCTGGTTTATTCTATAAACAAACAAAATTCAGTAAAACTGGATTTATTAAACGAAGCCGTAATTCGAAATAAATATGGTTAAATGCACGTGAATCGTAATAAATTCATGTGAACATTTGTTTCGAAATCGATACGTAAAAACGAAGCTAATTTATAGGCACGTAGTTGCATTATCCTCAACGCAATTGTCGGTAATCTGCATAGCATCGAATTTGCCGCGCTGAAAAATTGCAGAAAATTGAGCGAGCTCGCAAAAATCACAGCGCATATTCATCAGCTTGTGAACTCAATACGGAACGGATTTGCGCAACAAGAACAAAACAACAAAAATCACGACGCGTGTAAATTGTACTTTAAATTTATGTTAATTTGCGAATTTATCGCTTTTATAACCTACATACAGTCAATAATTATTGTATTTCAGTATTACTTAAAACAATTTTCTGTATCTATTAAACAGAGTGATTTTGAATAAAATATACTCAATGACATTAGAAGCGTAATACCAAGAAGGAATGATTTTTTTGAATTCATATTTTAGCAACAGAGTGACTATACTTAAAGCATACATTGATAACAATTTCAACCTTGTGCCTTTTATATTTATTGTGAAAAAAAAAATATTTCACTTTTTCTTTTTTGATAAAACTATTTATATGAGCTGTTTAGTACAGATGTTTTTAGTTTTCGTGTTTCCGTTGAGTGTGTTAAGCTTAAATAAAATGCCTCGAGTCCGAAGACGTCCACAATATCACCATTTGAGCGATTTTGACCGGGGTCGAGTTGTTGCTTATCGAGATGTCGGTATGTCCTATCGCGAAATTGCCCGCCGTATTGATTCCACTGCAGCAACTGTAATACGTGTGTATCAGGTATGGACAGAAGAAGGTAGAAGAGCAAGAAGAAGACCAATTGGTCAACCAAGGCGTACCACAGAACGTCAAGATCGGCGCTTAAGACAAATAGCCCTGCGAGACCGTTTCGCTACGAAGAAGTTGATCGATGAAAGTCAAGTTGCTTGGAACGAGATGCCTCAAGAAGACATCGACCATCTCATTTTGTCGATGCCCAGACGTCTACAGGAATGTATACAGCAAAGGGGTCGCCAAACGCATTATTAATTTTTTTTTTAGATTGTTTTTTAATAAAATTTCTTGAAAATGTAATCATTTTATTCTTGATGTAAGACTACCATACTGGCAAAAAATCAAGTTAAAATAATAACTCCTTCTGGGTGTTACGCTTCTAATGTCATTGAGTATACTTAGAACCTTCATTCAATACTTCAATACAAAGTAATAAAGAATGGTTCTGAGTATTTTATTCAAAGTTATAAGTATCTTTAAGTAACTTAATCAATCAAAACATAGTGATGTAAAATTTAAATTTGTGTTCAGTATTCCGGCATCAGATACCGACAGACGCGTTTCGGACTTCAAGGTCCTCGTTAGTGTGGTTCCGACCCAGTGCTGAGGAATACTGAACACTCTTATCAAGCCAATATGTGTAAAAGTGATGTGTTTGTCAAACAATACTTTTTTCTTCTGGTTTTCTTCTGTTAAAGATTGTGTTTCTTTATTTCTCAAAACTATTTCCTATTTCTATTAAACAGAGTGCTGTGTTTGTCGTCAAACAGACGCGGTTCGGACTTCAAGGTCCTCTTCAGTGTGGTTCCGACCCAGTGCTGAGGAATACTGAACATTTCTGACTATTATCAAGCCAATATGTGAAAAAGTGATGTGTTTGTCAAACAATACTTTATTTCTTTTGGTTTTCTTATGTTATAGATTGTGTTTCTTTATTTCTCAAAACAATTTCCTACTTCTATTAAACAGAGTGCTGTGTTTGTCGTCAAACAGACGCGGTTCGGACTTCAAGGTCCTCTTCAGTGTGGTTCCGACCCAGTGCTGAGGAATACTGAAAATTTCTGACTATTATCAAGGCAATATGTGAAAAAGTGTTGTGTTTGTCAAACAATACTTTTTTTTTGGTTTTTTTTCTGTTATAGATTGTGTTTCTTTATTTCTCAAAACTATTTCCTATTTCTATTAAACAGAGTGCTGTGTTTGTCGTCAAACAGACGCGGTTCGGACTTCAAGGTCCTCTTCAGTGTGGTTCCGACCCAGTGCTGTGGAATACTGATCATTTCTGACTATTATAAAGCCAATATGTGAAAAAGTGATGTGTTTGTCAAACAATACTTTTTTTCTTTTGGTTTTCTTATGTTATAGATTGTGATTCTTTATTTCTCAAAACTATTTCCTATTTTTATTAAACAGAGCGCTTTGTTTGTCATCAAACAATACTTTTGAGAAATTCTAAAAAATACAGTTGACAACAGAAGAAAATCACAATGAAATGACTGTGTTTAGTTAAAATATTCCTTATTACTTTCTAGTAATAATAATAATAATAATTTATTTCTCAACAAGCATAGCCTAATTACAGAGAAATATATATAAACTAAATATAGGTTCACAGTTTAAGTGAATAGGGTACAAACTAATATGTTAATTAACAAATTCAGAAAACACATTCGGTAACATCACACATATACTGTTCTATAGTATGGATAAAGAGTAGTGTACCCCTTAAAAAAAATCGAGCTCGAGATTTAAATTTGATGCTTTTAACGAGTGTTTCCAACCCCGGATTAGGCATGAAGTAAAATTTCGAGTTTAGAAAAGCCCTCAAATTTGGTTTAATCGCTCCCTCATGCTTAACACATTAACGACCAAGCAATTATAGAGTTAACTCTTAAAGTTGATTATAGTTATAATTCTGCACTTCTTTTTTTGATTTCTATGAATGACTTATTGAATTACATACTTTGAATTTCCTTCAGATATACATAATGTATACGCGTACATTTCTATGCATTCGTAGATTTTATATAAAAACGTGCAATATGATGTTTAAAACGAGTGTTTCCAATCCCAGACTAAGCATGAAGTAAAATTTCGAGTTTAGAAAAGCCTGAAAATTTGGTTTGGTCGCGTAGCGCGAAGCGCGGAGCGGCCAAACCAAATTTTCAGGCTTTTCTAAACTCGAAATTTTACTTCATGCGCCACCGGTACAAAACACTGATTTAATGTAAAGTTTAGCGGTGTGTTTTAAACTACGTAATATGTCAGTGTTTTGTACCGGTGGCGCATGAAGTAAAATTTCGAGTTTAGAAAAGCCTGAAAATTTGGTTTGGTCGCGTAGCGCGAAGCGCGGGGCGGCCAAACCAAATTTTCAGGCTTTTCTAAACTCGAAATTTTACTTCATGCGCCACGCGTATAAAACACTGAAATATTGTGAAGTTAGAAATACACTGACATTGTATTTATTTTTCTTTTAATGAGTAAAAATCGAAATATTTACATTTTTCTGCATACATTTTCAAGTCAGGTCAAATAATATAATATATCAAATTCACTTATTTAGTAATTTAATTAACAAAACATTTATAATGTTGCGTGGATGCATCAATGGCTCTTCAATATGAAGTATAATAGAAATAATTTTGGATTAAAATTGCGTATTGATCTGCAATTTGTTTAATCAACTTCCACCAACTTGTGACGTATTTTTTTTTTCAACCATTGACATCCCTATTAGAATTATTTTAATTACGAAGTAAAATGTTCTATACTTTTAAAACTTTTTTTGCTAATACTATATTTTCTTGTAATTGGGAATTTGTTTTCTGTTGGGCAATAAACATTATTATTATTATTATTATTAATGGGTGAATCTAGGAGTGGAAAACACTCGTTTAAAGCTTCAATTTCAACTCTTTTAAAAAGTACGAATATCTGAAGATTTATATGCTGTTATTCGGATATGTATACTTAAAAGAAAAGCTCCGTGTATAAATATTCATGATGGGTGGTCAAAATTACAAGCCATTTCAGCCTCCTTTATATCAATTAGTCTGTATTTAGCAATATTACATTGTGCAATAGGATAATCCAACCTTGACAATGACCTGTTAATATTATAAATGTGCGCTCGACGCGGACAAAAAGCTTTTCATAAAAGCGCTAATTAGCCCGAGCGTTATGTGCAGCTTGTATTGTTATACCGGTCGTGTCTGATGGCAATCTGGGGTTTATTACGGCTGTTAAAATGAAAAATATCATTCAACAACACCGGCCCGAAAATAATTGCCGCCGTGTGTGAAGCTCGCCTATTAGGCGCATTAGACGCGCGCAAAAAGTCGTCTGGGTGTAGATAAACGATAAACATTTCACCTTGAATTCAATTGAAGCTCGCTTGTGTGTTGCGGAGGTAATCTCCTGTGAACTTCACGTGAACGGAGTTCTTTTTTATTTTCTCGTAATCAATTAGACGCGCGTTGCGTTCGCGTTTGATCGTGCGTCGTTCCGCGCGCAAGAAAATTAATTACAACGATTTCACAAAGGGTTCGGGGGGTTTGTGCGTTTAGGCCTCGGATTTCCCCTTTCAGCGTTTTATCCTACGGGGCTATCATTACGCAGATAATTGAAGCGGCACACATTCCCTCCTAACCACAAGATGTACTTATTAGAATGTCAAGTGCAAATGTTGTTTAATAATTAAGCCCATCTTGATCTATTACATGTATTTGATTGTACAAATAGAAATTGATAATCAAGAAATTTAATGGTTTTCAGAAATGAGGAATTGAAAATATTAACTGTTCCTCTTTGTGTGCCATATCCTTAGTGGGCATTGGCGTCCAATTTGGCCCATCTAATTCTATCTACTGCTGATCTGAATAAATCAATAGTTGTTCTTCCTATCCATTGTCTTCTTGTAAATTCTTCAATCAACAAGTCTGTTTAGGGCAGGTGGTGGCCGAGCGGTAACGTCGCTGGGCTATATCGTTTGGCGAGCCACAAACTCGGGTTCGATTCCCGTGCACGGGGAGACTATTTGAAAAATAATGTTTCACCCTGGGTGTGGTATAAATGTGTGTGTTTGTCCGAATGAGAATATTTAGCATAAAAATACATAGGAGATATGGCTGTGGCGAGAGTCTATGCCAGGATCATCGATCCAAATAAAAAAAAGTCTGTTTTCCTCTCTTGGTTGAGAAGATCGGTCATAAAAGTCGGCGATTGTTTTTTGAGAAACTGTTTTGCCTGCCTCTGCCCTAGTGTGTTCATCCACCAAGTTTGAGTTTGTGTCTCCGTCCATTTTTTTATGGATTTACTGACTGCGATTTTTGCGATACCGCAGGAAGGTTCCGGGCCAGTAAATGCGCTTGGCGAGCGCCAGTTAGTCTGCTTTATCATTCCCTTGATGGCCCTTGTGTCCTGAGACCCATACCATTGTCACTTTTTTGCGACCGCCCAACAAAATGGGCGGTCGCAAAAAAGAGCGCTTACACAGTCCCACCCTTAGCAGCGCTTGACTGTCTGAGAAAATAGCTATTGATCGACTTTTGTTTCCTTCCTTACTATTTCTCCAATGCAGAGGTGAACCGCGATCGCCTCTGCCTGCAACACTGTGGTGTCCCTCGCCAGAGGACTAGGTGAGCCGTTCGCCCAGTCTTCCCTCTGTGGAATCATCACGTTGTATTTCCTGTCGAAATTATATTTCTTGACCATGGCATCGCTTAGCATTCCTGTTGTAGGGTTTAACTTCAGCTTTTCTTTTAGCCTTTGGTACTTTTTTCCGTGGTGATTGGTGCATTAGTCTGTATGTTACGGCCCTGGCCTCCCCTTGTATGAAGATGTGCAGTGATGGTTGGTTCAGGATGATTTCTAGAACTGCTGTCGGGGTAGTGCTTATGGCTCCCGTGACACTGAGATATGCTAGTCTTTGTGTGCTGTTCAGGAGCCTTATGGCGCCCTGCTGTTCCTTCCTTGTCCACCACACTACTGTCCCGTAGGTTATCATGGGCTTGATCACCCTTGTTTATATCCAAAGGGTTATTTTGGGGTTAAGCCCCCAGTTTTTCCCGCATATTCTTCGACACCTTCCTAATGCTATTGAAGCTTTTTTGGCGGTTTTCGTGATGTGCGTCCTCCACGTCATTTTGTCGTCAAAGATTACTTCCAGGTATTTCGCCTCCTTGAAGAAGCGAATTTTTGTGAACCTGGGCGTCGGTGGCCTCAGGCCTTCTAACACTCTTCTTTTTGTGAACACGACAATTTGTGTTTTTACTGGATTAACCGTTAGTCGTTCCCGTCGACACCAATTATCTACTATGTACTAGGGCCCTACGGACAGTTTCCTTAGTAAGTCGTCCACTAGAGTTGCCCATTCCAGTGGAGATAGTACCCCTCCCTGCGGGCAGCCTCCGCCGGCTTTATCCTTAATGGTGTGCCCTCCTAGAGTCCTTTCCTCTAGACTAGCCCTTATCCATTGGTAGAGGTTTGGCGGGACGCCTTTTCTAGCTTGTGCCTCTATAAGCGCGTTGGTTGTGACATAGTTGAAAGCCCCTTCTATACCTAGGAATATGAACATAGCTATCTTTTTGTCCTCCAATGCCTTGTGATGAGCCTGTTTGGGTTGTCCAGCGCCGAGTCCGTAGACTTTCCTGGCTGCTAAGCGTAGGGAAGGGATCTCTCCCCACTATCTCATCTCGTGGGTATCTGTCGACCAGTCTCTCCATTGTTTTTAGTAGGAGGCTGATGGGTCTTTAAGACTACGGTGTTACATCTGCTATTCTACCTACCTTAAGCAAGTAGATTATCCTTACACTTTGCCACGCCGTTGGTACGTGTCCCCATGCCAGACAGACTATGAAGATCTTTGACAGATGCGGCACCAGCTCCTCAATGCCCTTCTGCAGCAGGATGGAATAAATGCCATTCATCTCAGCGGGCTTATAAAGTTGGGACCTGCTTATGGCCCATCTGATTCTGCTTGGTCTTGTGACCTCCAATCATTTCGGTCTGGCTTTTTTGGCCTTTGGCCGGGATTTTCGAGTGTGCCCTCCTCTGACAGGATTGTTGAGGCTGGAAAGTGGACTTTTAATAGTTCCTTGAGACGTTCATTCTTTGTTTCAGTATAAGTCCCGTCAGATTTTCTGAGGAAACCTACCTCTTTTGCAGCACTTCTATCCTTGCCAGGACTTTGTGGATTCTCGACATTATATCTTATTTCAAAGTAATCTTCATGTTTGATAATGAGAAGCTAAATTTGTCCGTTACATTAAATAAAAAAGTGTTATACAAACAAAGTGTTACTTTATAAAATTACGAAAAAACTATTCGTGAAAATGCAAACAATGTCTTAAATAATAAGACAACTTAAGACGATAAATATCCACTGAAACATCGTCTTAAGTTGTCTTTTTAATTAAGACATTGTTTGCATTTTCACGAATAGTTTTTTCGTAATTTTATATATTATGTTTAAAGTGTGCAAACTATAAGAAGCGTAAGCTTATTTTCTCGAATTCAAATAGTTTTGAATTTGAATTTACCTTGTTTAAAGTGTTACTTTGTTTGTACAACACTTTTTTATTTAATGTAACGGACAAATTTAGCTTGTCATTATTTTTTATATCACTCTAATTATAAATAAAAGTGGCATAAAAAGTTAAATGTTTTGGTTGTTTCAAAATGTACAACATGTGAATATCTAATGAATTATGCTGAAGGCAATGATATCCAAAAAAATTATTTCTGTCCGAGGAAAGCCCGGATTGGGAAAGAGCGCGACTTTCCCTGGTGCGCAATTAACGCGAGCGGCCCCGGAAAAAATGCGGGGATTTAATTTTAATTAAAGAACGAAAACCCGTTGTATATTTATAAAGAGCTCCTCCAGTGCAAACCAGCAACAGCGGGCGTTGTTATTTCTGTCGTCTGGAACGCCGAAATGTCCCTATTCTTGTTATTTGTTGAACCTTGATGAAAGCCGCTTGTTTATTTTTCATATTCTATGTTCTGTATTTAATTGTGAAAAAGTGTTATTTTAAAATAAGACGTCATTAATGGTAAAGTTTCAAATAAAGGGTTTTACATATAAATTGTTCCTAAATACAGTGATTATTATAATAAAAATAATTTTAGGTATGCAGTTTTGACAGAGAGGTAATTTTGAATTTAACTTGTGTCCTATCTGGGCGAAAATCCTCGATAAGCAACTTTTTTTATAGAAAATTAGCCCATAATAAATAATTATACATAATTTAAAAATAAACGTCATATTCGGTAATGGCAAGCTAAATTTACCGAAACTGCAATCACATAAGAATAAATTGTGTTATACAAAGTTTAAACGTTTTTTATTGTTAAAAATATATCCTTTCAGTAGTAGTTAAATTTTAATTTTTTGGAACATTACTAGATCAAGTATTATTTATAGAAAAATGTACTTGAAGAGTGATTGTGGAGATTTTTTTTTACCACAAAAAATGAGAATCTTGGCCCAGTGCTGCATAAACGTAAAATTATTATTTTTTTGTTAATTAAATAACTGAATAAGTTAATTTAATACATTGTATTATTCGACCTGATTTGAGAATGTGTGATGAAAAATGTAAATATTTTCTTATTTGAATATTTCGTTTATTTCTAATTAAAACCAAATGTTTTCAGTGTATTTCTAACTTCCGAATATTTTAGTGTTTTATACGCGCCACCCGATTAAATGTAAACATTAAATTATACTGCTTTCGAATACTGCTTTAGCAGTATATTGTAAACTTCACTTTAAATCAGTGATTTATACGCGTGGCGCATGAAGTAAAATTTCGAGTTTAGAAAAGCCCCGTGAAAATTTGTCTCGGGTCGCTGCGCGACCCTCGACAAATTTTCTACGCGGGGCTTTTCTAAACTCGAAATTTTACTTCATGCTTAGTCTGGGAGTGGACGACACTCATTTAGAGCTTCGACTTCAACTGGTAACTACCCACTAAACACGGAAACATTTTTAACATTGCTCGAATGTTGAATACGATACTCATGATATGTTATAGACTTCGCTTTATTTCACTTCTTCTAGACAATTACGAGACGAGTACGACGCGAGCACGAGACGTGCACGACACGAGATGACGTGACACGGGCGCAAGACGTGCACGACACGAGACTAGCACGGGGCGTTCAACGTGTCATGAACGTCTGGTGCTCCTGTCATGCTCGTATCGTCAAAAGTGTGATATCTTTAGGAGAGGGTATTTTTTAGCGATCTTGCATAAATCATAAACTAACCTAAGTAAGTATATTTTGAACTTCAGACTAAATCATATTTTATACGCGTGGCGCATGAAGTAAAATTTCGAGTTTAGAAAAGCCCCGTGAAAATTTGTCTCGGGTCGCTGCGCGACCCTCGACAAATTTTCTACGCGGGGCTTTTCTAAACTCGAAATTTTACTTCATGCTTAGTCTGGAAGTGGACGACACTCATTTAGAGCTTCGACTTTAACTGGTAACTGACCACTGAACACGGAAACATTTTAAACATTGCCCGAATGTTGAATACGATACTCATGATATGTTATAGACTTCGCTTTATTTCACTTCTTCTAGACAATTACGAGACGAGTACGACGCGAGCACGAGACGTGCACGACACGAGATGACACGACACGGGCACAAGACGTGCACGACACGAGACTAACACGGGGCGTGCAACGTGTCATGAACGTCTGGTGCTCCTGTCATGCTCGTATCGTCGAAAGTGTGGTATCTTTAGGAGAGGGTATTTTTTAGCGATCTTTCATAAATCATAAACTAACCTAAGTAAGTATATTTTGAACTTCAGACTAAATCAATATTTTATACGCGTGGCGCATGAAGTAAAATTTCGAGTTTAGAAAAGCCCCGTGAAAATTTGTCTCGGGTCGCTGCGCGACCCTCGACAAATTTTCTACGCGGGGCTTTTCTAAACTCGAAATTTTACTTCATGCTTAGTCTGGGAGTAGACGACACTCATTTAGAGCTTCGACTTTAACTGGTAACTGCCCACTGAACACGGAAACATTTTAAACATTGCCCCAATGTTGAATGCGATACTCATGATATGTTATAGACTTCGCTTTATTTCACTTCTTCTAGACAATTACGGGATGAGTACGACGCGAGCACGAGACGTGCACGACACGAGATGACACGACACGGGCACAAGACGTGCACGACACGAGACTAGCACGGGGCGTGCAACGTGTCATGAACGTCTGGTGCTCCTGTCATGCTCGTATCGTCAAAAGTGTGGTATCTTTAGGAGAGGGTATTTTTTAGCGATCTTGCATAAATCATAAACTAACCTAAGTAAGTATATTTTGAACTTCAGACTAAATCAATATTTTATACGCGTGGCGCATGAAGTAAAATTTCGAGTTTAGAAAAGCCCCGTGAAAATTTGTCTCGAGTCGCTGCGCGACCCTCGACAAATTTTCTACGCGGGGCTTTTCTAAAATCTAAATTTTACTTCATGCTTAACCTGGGAGTGGACACCCGTTAGAGGTTTTAAATTAAACTATAAAAAACAAACGCCTAAACCAGTTATCAGGCTTTTCTTTTCTTTTTCTTTTCTTTTCTAAACTCGAAATATTTACTTTATGCGCCAGGTGTGTAAAATACTGATAAATTATAAAGTTTAAAATATATACAACATTCTGTATTTGATGGTATAAACTGTCATTATAAAACTTTGATTTCGACCAATGCATTCTTGTCATTACTAGATATAACAAAAATACTTACATAATTTTATGTTCATATCTGCATTAATTTTAACATTTATGATGCCTTCTTGTTTAAGCAATATACTCGTTTTTATAAGCATTTTACCTTGCTGCTAAAGATTCATTTTAACATGAATAGCAATCAGATTTTTTTTAACATAAACGATGCATATTAAAATAAAGACATAGAATTTTAATAAAGCACAACCCCCAGTTTATTACATATTTACACGTGCTTTCAATAAATCACGAATTCCACGCAAACACACTTCTGCATATTTGCATCCGCGGTATTTATTGGCCGCCACAGCATCCCATGAATAAACAAAATAAACGAACAGAAACAGCGGCGCGCACTATTCATTAGGCGATCGCCTTTTGTTACTATCAGCGTCTGGTGATCTCGTTCCGGGCGCGATTACAAATGATTTTTGTTATTGGGAATTTCCAGAGGAATTTACAAGAGCATATTTCCCCGGATGGCTTTTTGCGAGTGTTTGCCCGATGGTACGGAGTCGATAGCGCTCCCGAACGTGTCGTTTATTTATTGCCATTGTGTGGCGGCGCTCGTTTCGAAATCGAAACTGCCCCGAAGGTGTTTCCCATCTATCTGGTCGCGTGTACCGTTGCAGGTGGTGCTTCCTGGGGCGTCCTTAGATGGACAATACGAGGACTCTGATAAGGACTGCCAATTTTTTTTCGAAGTGTTCAAATGCAGTGACTTTTATAATCTACAATCTAATAGAAATTTATATTACCTATCTTCAACAAGTTTCTCATCTATATTATATTTCCTTATTAAACAACTATATTTTAATTTCATTTAGATTTAATTACAACTAACAAGTGTCCATAAACTATCGGCATCTTGGTTGCTTTGAAAAACAAATCACATATTTTAGATTAAGTCATACGATTCGGTGCATCTCGGAAACGTCAAATAAATTTAAAGATATGTCTAATTACGACGTATGCTTTTGGTCAGAACCTATTGGGATGCCAACAGTTTATAGACAATCGTTATATTTCAAAAGTGGATAAGATAACACTTTCGCTCAACATACATATTTTCCATCTATTCAAATGAAAAGTAATCCTTCTCGAAGCTATAACCATAATGGGTCATTAAGGGGAAAACAAATAGCCAGCTTATCAACATCCATGAAGCGCGCATTGAATGAAAAAGATTACAAAAAGCAACAACTCTCGACATTACAAAGCGATAGTGGTTTCAAGGCGTAGATAATGATGCAGGTAGGCAATAATAATGTACAATTAGGTCCATATCGGTTCTGGAAGGAACGCCCTCCCGCGCACAGCCCTGCCGGCCCAGAGGCGACAAAACAACTGTCGGAAGTAGGATAGAGCCTATTTATCAAAAGGCTAACTAAATTCTAGAGGCGGCGGCCAACCGTGAACTCGTTCCTGGGCTCTCGTGTAATTTAAATCACCCCGATAAGTGTCGACCGGTACTGTTAGAGGTTGCAGGTACGAATCTCTCCTCCGGGCGCCAGAAATATTGATATGGAAAAATTATAGTAATGCTCGTAATAAATAACAACATGTAATGTTATATTGTTATTCAAGCAGGGAAGAAGTGAACAGAAGCAGTTTGCTTATGTGGTCAGTAATTTCAAGACGAATGAATAAGAATAAGAATTACCTCCTCAAGAAATAATAACCAAGAAAGCGAATTTCGTTAATAGAAAATTGAACGATAAAAGTACTGGAATGAACAAATAATTTCTAAAATCACATCAGACATAAATCCATAACAATGAATACAAATTTGTTACACTTGTACAATTAAAATTATTTAATTCATTTCTGTATGAATAAAAAAGTAAATTTTAATAATTGGATACATGCATTTACACGACGTCAGTTCTACAGTTCGTCAGTTCTATTAATCGTTAGATCATCATTTCTAGAGTTCATTAGTTCTACAGTTGATTTGTTCAATAAATTGTAAAATCATCAGTTATACAGTTTATCAGTTCTATAAATCGTCAGATCATCAGTTCTAGAGTTCAGCAGTTCTATAAATCGTCAGATCATTTGTTCTACAGATTATCAGCTCTATAAATCGTCAGACCATCAGTTCTATAATTCATCAGTTCTATAAATCGCCAGGTCATCAGTTCTACAGCTGATCAGTTCTATAAATTGTCAGATCATCAGTTCTAGAGTTCAGCAGTTCTATAAATCATCAGAATATCAGTTCTATAATTCGTCAGTTCTATATATCGCCAGATCATCAGTTCTACAGCTGATCAGTTCTATAAATTGTCAAACCATCAGTTCTAGAGTTTAGCAGTTCTATAAATCACCAGAACATCAGTTATATAATTTATCAGTTCTATAAATCGCCAGATCATCAGTTCTACAGCTGATTAGTGCTATAAATTGTCAGATTATCAGTTCTACAGTTCATCTACAGATAGAGGGGGCAGTAAAAGATTAATATATTCGATTCTTGTTCTGCTACTTTCACTCAATGTGAAACAGTTTTACCTTTGAAAATGACCGAAACGTATTGAAACACGTGTAAGGTAACTAAAAATAAAAATTTGGAACAAAACAAGTGTTTCTTTAAGACAAAGAATGGTGTATACAAGATTTGCTGACCAGATACTAGCATCCCGGGTGGCCGGTAGTGCCCTCAGGGAGGAGTTCTCTTATCCCTGCTGTGGAACCTGGTTATGGAACCTGGTTATGGATGGTGGCGCACGCGGGAAGCTTTCAATATTATCGAAGCACCAATTTTTGTAACTAGCACAACATCCTATTCAAGGGATATTTCTTTTGGGTATATATAACTGTGAATTTTGAGCCATTCGTTGTTTTTATATTTAAGCTCAATTTGATGCTAATAACGAGGGTTTCCATTCCCAGGTTAAGCATGAAGTAAAATTTCGAGTTTAGAAAAGCCCCGTGAAAATTTGTCGAGGGTCGCGTAGCGACCCGAGACAAATTTTCTGGGCTTTTCTAAACTCGAAATTTTACTTCATGCGCCACGCGTATAAAATACTAAAATATTGTGAAATTTATGTATACTCAAATTATACTTGAAATCTGTGTTTTATGCGTTTGGTTCAACTCTGAACTCTAGTTCAAAGTGACAGAACAATAGGAACTGTCATCTTAAACTCGAGTCCAGCTTAAATCATCAAAACATCAGTTCTATAATTCATCAGTTCTATAAATCGCAAGATCATCAGTTCTACAGTTGATTGGTGCTATAAATTGTCAGATCATCAGTTCTACAGTTCATCTACAGATAGAGAGGGCAGTAAAAGATTAATATATTCGATACTTGTTCTGCTACTTTCACTCAATGTGAAACAGTTTTACCTTTGAAAATGATCGAAACGTATTGAAACACGTGTAAGGCATCTACAAATAAAAATTTTGAGCAAAACAATTGTTTCTCTGAGACAATGGATGGTGTATACAAGGTTTGCTGACCCGATACTAGCATCCAGGGTGGCCGGTAGTTGTCCTCAGGGAGGAGCTCTCTCATCCCTGCTGTAGAACCTGGTTATGGATGGACTGCTTTTGGATCTTAACAGCAAAGGATACTTTTTCCTAGGATATGCAGATGACCTAGTCATTCTCGTTACGGGAAAATGTAACAACACTATCAGAGAGCGCATACAACGTGCACAGGACATGAAGAGAAGGACTGAATGTCTTATTCTCTAAGACCATTCTTGTACCATTTACAAGCAGAAGGAAACTGAGGAGCTTTCGAAGTTTTATGAATGTTGTTCTCTCTTGTTCTATTTTGCCTCTTCTTACTTTTTCTGGGTTTCATTCCTTGTTTAGCATGTATCTTAAGTATTTAAATTTTGTGACCTGTTCAACCTCTTTACCATTTATATGTATTCTTACGGATATTATTCCTGCTTACAGCTCTGGTTTTTGTTTTTTTAGATGTTAATTATTAAGCCCAATTTTATGCTTGCTTGTGGACCTCGCGAATCTTAGAAATCATACGAAAATCGGACATTATCCCTTGCGGTATTAGACGAATGTACGACAGACAATGGGGACACAGAGCAGGGCTGTATACCAGAGTGGCTACACCCACAATCATGTATGCTGCTTTCGTGTGGTGGCCTAAAGTTACGCAACATACAACCATAAAAACCCTTAGCAAGGTTAGAAAACTTGTTTGCATCAGCATAACGGGAGCTATAAGAACCACGCACACTGCAGCCATAGAGATGCTACTAGACTTCACATCACTTCATATTCTGATAGTGGGGGAGGCAACATTTTCAATGTACAGGCTATAGTTATCAGTTGGAGAAATGAGAGCACCTGTAGCACCGCCAGGCAGATATGGCCTCAGTGCGACAAAAAAAGAAGCGAGGCACTTATCTCTTTAAAGAGGAGTAGAGCGCTCAAACGGTAAGCGTCATTACGGGACACTGCCCTTTCGGCAAGCACGCTCAAAGGGTAGAAATTCCCCACAATGACTACTGCAGAGGGTGCCTTTATGATGAAGAGGAGGAAAGCGTTGTGCACTATCTCTGTCAATGCTGGAATAAGAAGTTCATACCTAGGGCGTTCGTACCTGATTGAACTCTCAGACCTCCAGTCGCTAGATGTTAAGAACCTCTTAAAGTTTGTCGTCAGCACCAAATAGTTCTTGTAAGAGAATGGTTAAACCGTGGTATCACAATGGGCCCTCTTCGGGCCTAAGTGTGCACCTTCATGTGCGGTGCAACCACTACAACCTAACCTTAGGGAGGTTGAGGTCGGGCCTTATGATATCTTTAAAATGCATTCTTTAAAGTTACTATTTCAGACCGCAACCAATGAAATAACTTTAGAGATGATATCCACAAACAGGTATGCGGGTAGTTCCAAATCAGACACAAGTAATGGATCAAGAATCTACAATGTAATATGAAAACAGGCTATGTCTAACCACTGGGCAGCCTGGCATCAGTTTTTTCAAACTAAAACATTTGCAATTATAGAATGCACGAGAACCAGCATAGAGGAACTGTCGAGACAGGCAAATCTATATTATGTTCGATAGCCAGGCGGCCACTGTAGGCTCTCTAGAGCCACTAAAGTCTTTTGGCTAAACTGGTATTCAACTGCTGAACTGAATGACCTGGCCAGACAGAACAAGGTCACGCTTGTCTGGCCGCCGGTTCACTCCGGTATCGAAAGTAATGAAAAAGCTGACGAGCTAGCAAGGCGAGATTTTTTCTTATACCCAAGACAGCTTTATATTCTAAAAATGATATGGTGAATATATCATGTATGGAACATAAACCTGTCTTGGGCATAACAAAAAAAGTCAAGTCGCATAGAAGTCAGACAGAGGACTCGCAACAAACACAAGCAATATTGGGAAAACAGACCAGGCCTAAACCATTGAACCGTAGTAAGGCCATAATAAAATAACCTTACTCTAACCAAGCTGCTGTTAATATTAAGTCAGGTACAGCTGAAAACCATCATCGGACTGGTAACAGGCCACATGACTGTCAAAGAGTACCTAAAGAAAATCGGTCTACATAACGGCGGCTATAGTTGTCGACTCTGTGATGTGCCACCGAAAACAGCAATGTACATTCTGTGCGGTTACAATGCGCTGGCAAACAAAAGACGTATCAACTGGTAACAAATGATTTTCACGCACAACCACTGAAGGACCTGCACAAGCTAGTGCAGGGTATCGAGTTCAAAATAGTTACGTGAGGAAGGCAATATTCGGATCCGCAAGGAAGATTGCTCTCATAGGAAAAACAAGTGTTTCTCTTGCCCAATTTGTAAGAGTAATAAACTAATTGGGTGTTTTTATGCCCAGTATTCTAATGAATTGTTAAAGCATTATAAGAGGAAAATTTAATACATGGAACAGAAAGCGAAAAAGCACAAAAAAATCTGTATCTCTCATATATCCTATTATAATTAAAGATACTTTAGTTAATATGCCAATAAATACAACATACTGGCATGCATTTAAACCCGACCTCTCTGCAAATTGATTAGATTGTGCGTCTTTGCCTCTGCCGAGTCTACTAAAGCATCTAAGCGTGCTTGTAATTCTGGGGCAGGATTGCGCTCACGACCGAAACATCGCATAGTTAGTTTGTAATTGGGTATTCACTCGAGATCCTAACGATGAAAATCTCAAATTCCTAAATATCGCGATCATGATTCGCAAAACGCCCTAATTGGATATTAAAATAGTTCCGATATCGCGGTGGCATTGTGCTCGGTGCTTCGGGACAGAGCGAAGCGTGTGTTAAGTTATTTTTGTAATCAAATGCGCAGTGGATTTTCCGATAGCGCGGGAATTGAGTGAAACGAATGAAGCTGAAGCTGAAATTCGTCGTAATACGCTTATTGCATTTTCGATATAATATTCGTAAGTGGTTTTGAATTTACCTCGGCGGGGCTTGCTCGGAATCCAATAATCTTACAGTGTAACATCCTGCTAGAGTACTTTTTTTTTTAGTGGCGCACGCTTCCCTTTCAATATTATCGAAGCACCATTTTTTGTAACTAGCACAACATCCTATTCAAGGGATATTTCTTTTGGGTATATATAACTGTGAATTTTGAGCCATTCGTTGTTTTTGTATTTAAGCTCAATTTGATGCTAATAACGAGGGTTTCCACTCCCAGGCTAAGCATGAAGTAAAATTTCGAGTTTAGAAAAGCCCCGTGAAAATTTGTCGAGGGTCGCGCAGCGACCCGAGGCAAATTTTCTGGGCTTTTCTAAACTCGAAATTTTACTTCATGCGCCACGCGTATAAAACACTAAAATATTGTGAAATTTACGTATACTCAAATTTTACTTAAAATCTGTATTTTATACGTTTGGTTCAACTCTGAACTCTAGTTCAAAGTGGCATTAGAACAATGAGAACTGTCATCTTGAACTCGAGGCCAGCTTGAACTCAAGTTTAACTTTTATGCTTTTATGGGCTTTAACTAGTATATTTTAAACTCCACATAAACAAGAGACTGTCATCTTGAACTTGAGGCCAGCTTGAACTCAAGTTTAACTTTTATGCTTTTATAGGCTTTAACTAGTATATTTTAAACTCCACATAAACAATATATACGTATAAATCTACTCATGCACTGAAAAGGAATAAAGCTCTCTCACATTGAAGCCAGCAATAAAGAATACCATCCCTAAGTAAGAAATGATTATTAGCACTAGCACACTGACATTTAACCCGAGAGTGCTAATTCAGAACTTCTTGAGCGATTATTTTTTTTCAGTATTGTGCTGCGCGAGTGAGTGCTGAAACGAAAGTGAAAAGCCCAGTCATTCCAACTCGCTCTTGTGCATGTCTGGCGCGCGGCTTGATGAATTTATGCGCGTCTACTTTCCAATTGACAAGAGGTACTCGTTCATTCAATTACCGGTGTCATAACATTCGCCGCAATTGATGGAGTGTCGTGGCCGCTCGGCGAATCAATCATTCGTCTGTGTTCGCACGCAGTTCTACCCTCGGTTTTTTTTTTATTTTCAGAAGGTGAAATCTTGCTTGCCGAAAAATCGTTAATTGATTTTTACAATTATTATTGCATAAGAAATTTAATTTAACAATGAATATTCTGTCATGATTCAAATTAATATTATTAGTTGAATGTGCAATTGTAACTTTGCCATTTGCCGATTTTTTCTATCTCTTTTTTATAACCGAGAAAAATCAATTTAAAAAAATCAACACTTACCAAACTATCTAGTCATTAAATAGTGTTCACATATTAGCTTGATATTATCAGAAATGTTTAGTATTCCTCAGCACTGGATCGGGACCACACTGAAGAGGACCTTGAAATCCGAAACGCGTCTGTGGGTATCTAGTGCGGAATACTGAACTCAAATTTAATTTTGATATCTAGTTACCCTTGGCTTTTTCTAAAATCAAGTAGAAGATTTGGGAAACACAGCATTTTAAATGAAAAAAGTGAGAAAAACCATCAAATTGGCTGTTTCTATAAAAATCTCTGCAAAATATTAAAACTTCAGGAAAATTAAACATTATTCTAAAATAGCTTAACTAGCACCAACTAATGACTTAACCCCTTTACCTATAAATAACATCCCTTTATTTTCACTCGCCCCAGTTTTGTGTACCTGTTTCGAAAACACACTTTGACATTCCTGTAAGATTCCAGAAACGCTTGAAATTGAATTTAATTGAAATATCTTCGTTTTTAAAGAAATCAAATCGACTTACAGGACCTAAACATTTTTTTCTGCGGAAAATTATTAGCCTAAATTATACCTTATATTGTTATAAATATCTGTGAATTTTTTGAGTTTTTAAAAAAATAGAAATTTGATGCGTAAATTGAAATGTTTTAAAGGGGTAAGTATGGAAAAAAATGATTTCTAGATAAAAATTTTGTACTTTTTAAAAAATTCTAAAAAAATTTAGCAAGATCCTTACAGATGTTAGAAACAACCTAGGCTACTTATTTTCTGCAGAAAAAATGCATGCCACCAATTTTTTCAACTTCTATTAATAATAGAAAATCAAACAATCGACCTAAATCCATGTTAAAGCATTTATAATAAACTCAATTTTAAAGTTATAGAAAACAATTAAAGCACAAATCAAAGCCTGTTCTATCACGAGTTGATATCTTTATAAAAAATTGCAATCAAATAAAAGTTTTGGGAAGAACAGCGCTTTAAATGGAAAAAGTGAGAAAATCATCGAATTGGTGATTTCTATAAAAGCTCTGCAATTTATTAAAATTTTAGGAAAATTCAAAATTGCTCTAATTTAGCTTAGCTGAAAGCAAATTTGTCTTAATTATATATGACGCCCGCTGTTTTAACTTTAAAATTGTGTTCAGTACAAGCGCTCGAAATTGAATTTAATTGAAATATCTTCGTTTTTAGAAGAATTCTATTCGATTTACAGGGTCTAAACATTTTTTTCTGAGAAAAATTATTAGCCTAAATTGTACCTTTTATTGTTATGAATATCTATGAATTTTTTGAGATTTAAAAAAAATAAAAAATTTCATGCGTAAATTGCAATTTTGAAAGGGATAGGTATGGAAAAAAGTTGATTTTTAAATAAAAATTTGTATTTTTTAAAATATTCTAAAAAAATTTGGGAAGATCCTTACACATGTTAGAAACAACTTAGGCTACTTATTTTCCGCAGAGATAATTTATGCCACCAATTTTTTCAACTTCTATTAATAATAGAAAATCAAACAATCGACTTAAATCCATGTTAAAGCGCTTAAAATAAACTCAATTTTAAAGTTATGTAAAAGAGTTTAAGCACAAATTAAAGCCTATTTTATCACGACTTGATATCTTTACAAAAAATTGCAATCAAATTAAAGTTTTAGGAAACACAGCGCTTTAAATGGAAAAAGTGAGAAAATCATCGAATTGGTGGTTTCTATAAAAATCTCTGCAAGTTATTAAAATTTTAAGAAAATTAAAAATTATTTGAATTCAGCTTAGCTGGAAAAAGTTGTCTTAATTTTATACGACGCCCGGTATTTTAACTTTAAAATTGTGTTAGGTAGAAACGCTCGAAATTGAATTCAATTGAAATATCTTCGTTTTTAGAAGAAATCAAATCGACTTACAGCACCTAAACATTTTTTTTTGAGGAAAATTATTAGCCTAAATTAAACCTTATATTGTTATGAATTTCTATGAATTTTTGAGATTTAAAAAAAAAAAAAAAATTTCATGCGTAAATTGCAATATTTGAAAGGGGTAGGTATGGAAAAAAGTCGACTTCTAGATAAAAATTTATATTTTTTCAAAAATTCTAAAAAAATGTAGAAAGATCCTTACACATGTTACAAACAACCTAGGCTACTTATTTTCCGCAGAAAAAATTTATACCACCAATTTTTTCAACTTCTTTTAATAATAGAAAATCAAACAATCGAACTTATTCCATGTTAAAGCGTTTATAATTAACTCAATTTTAAAGTTATAAAAACAGTTAGAGCACAAATTAAAGCCTATTTTATCACGAGTTGATATATTTATAAAAGATTGCAATTAAATGAAAATTTTAGGAAGCACAGCGCTTTAAATGGAAAAAGTGAGAAAATCATCGAATTGGTGGTTTCTATAAAAATCTCTGCAAATTATTATAACTTTAAGAAAATTAAAAATTACTTAAAACATTTACTTAAATTTAGCTTAGCTGGAAGAAAATTTGTCTTAATTTTATACCACGCCCGGTATTTTAACTTTAAAATTGTGTTTAGGAGAAACACTCGAAATTGAATTTAATTGAAATATCTTTGTTTTTAGAAGAAATCAAATCGACTTACAGGACTTAAACATTTTTTTCTGAGGAAAATTATTAGCCTAAATTATACCTAGTATTGTTATGAATAACTGTCAATTATTTTTAAATTTAAAAAAAAATAAAAAATTTCATGCGTAAATTTTTGAAAGGGGTAGGTAGGTATGGAAAAAAGTTGATTTCTAGATAAAAATTTATATTTTTTAAAAAATTCTAAAAAAATTTAAGAAGATCCCTACACATGTTAGAAACAACCTAGGCTACTTTTTTTTCGCAGAAAAAATTTATGCCACCAATTTTTTCAACTTCTATTAATAATATAAAATCAAACAATCGACCTAAATCCATGTGAAAGCGTTTATAATAAACTCAATTTTAAAGTTATAGAAAACAGTTAAAGCAAAAATTAAAGACTATTTTATCACGAGTTGATAGCTTTATAAAAAATTGCAATCAAATGAAAGTTTTGGGAAACACAGCGCTTTAAATGAAAAAAGTGAGAAAATCCTCGAATTGGTGGTTTCTATAAAAATCTCTGCAAATTATTATAGTTTTAAGAAAATTAAAAATTACTTAAATTTAGCTTAGCTGGAAGAAAATTTGTCTTAATTTTATACCACGCCCGGTGTTTTAACTTTAAAATTGTGTTCAGTAGAAACGCTCGAAATTGAATTTAATTGAAATATCTTCGTTTTTAGAAGAAATCAAATTGACTTACAGGACTTAAACATTTTTTTTCTGAGGAAAATGATTAGCCTAAATTATACCTAGTATTGTTATGAATAACCGTTCATTTTTTTTAAATTTAAAAAAAATAAAAAAATTCATGCGTAAATTGCAATTTTTGAAAGGAAAAAAGTTGATTTCTAGATATATATTTATATTTTTTTAAAAAATTCTAAAAAAATTTAAGAAGATTCCTACACATGTTAGAAACAACCTAGGCTACTTTTTTTTTCGCAGAAAAAATTTATGCCACCAATTATTTCAACTTCTATTAATAATATAAAATCAAACAATCGACCTAAATCCATGTAAAAGCGTTTACAATAAACTCAATTTTAAAGTTATAGAAAACAGTTAAAGCACAAATTAAAGACTATTTTATCACGAGTTGATAGCTTTATAAAAAATTGCAATCAAATGAAAGTTTTGGAAAACACAGCGCTTTAAATGAAAAAAGTGAGAAAATCCTCGAATTGGTGGATTCTATAAAAATCTCTGCAAATTATTATAATTTTAAGAAAATTAAAAATTACTTAAATTTAGCTTAGCTGGAAGAAAATTTGTCTTAATTTTATACCACGCCCGGTATTTTAACTTTAAAATTGTGTTCAGGAGAAACACTCGAAATTGAATTTAATTGAAATATCTTTGTTTTTAGAAGAAATCAAATCGACTTACAGGACTTAAACATTTTTTTCTGAGGAAAATAATTAGCCTAAATTATACCTAGTATTGTTATGAATAACTGTCAATTTTTTTTTAAATTTAAAAAAAATAAAAAATTTTATGTAAAAATTGAAATTTTTGAAAGGAAAAAAGTTGATTTCTAGATAAAAATTTATATTTTTTAAAAAATTCTAAAAAAATTTAAGAAGATTCCTACACATGTTAGAAACAACCTAGGCTACTTTTTTTTCGCAGAAAAAATTTATGCCACCAATTATTTCAACTTCTATTAATAATATAAAATCAAACAATCGACCTAAATCCATGTAAAAGCGTTTACAATAAACTCAATTTTAAAGTTATAGAAAACAGTTAAAGCACAAATTAAAGACTATTTTATCACGAGTTGATAGCTTTATAAAAAATTGCAATCTAATGAAAGTTTTGGAAAACACAGCGCTTTAATTGAAAAAAGTGAGAAAATCCTCGAATTGGTGGTTTCTATAAAAATCTCTGCAAATTATTATAATTTTAAGAAAATTAAAAATTACTTAAATTTAGCTTAACTGGAAAAAAAATTGTCTTAATTTTATACCATACCCGGTGTTTTAACTTTAAAATTGTGTTCAGTAGAAACGCTCGAAATTGAATTTAATTGAAATATCTTCGTTTTTAGAAGAAATCAAATCGACTTACAGGACCTAAACATTTTTTTCTGGGGAAAATTATTAGCCTAAATTATACCACACACAGTTATGAATATTTGTGAATTTTTAAAAATTTAAAAAAAAATTAAAAATTTCATGCGTAAATCAAAATTTTTGAAAGGTATGGAAAAAAGTTGGTTTTTAAATAAAAAAAAATATTTTTTAAAAAATTCTAAAAAAATTTAGAAAGATCCTTACACATGTTAGAAACAATCTAGGCTACTTATTTTCCGCAGAAAAAATTTATGCCACCAAGTTTTTCAACTTTTATTAATAATAGAAAATCAAACAATCGACCTAAATCCATGTTAAAGCGTTTAGAATAAACTCAATTTTAAAGTTATAAAAAACAATTTAAGCACAAATCAAAGCCTATTTTATCGCCAGTTAATGTCTTTAGAAAAAAATTCAATCAAATGAAAGTTTTGGGAAGCTCAGCGCTTTGAATGAAAAAAGTGAGAAAATCATCAAATTGGTGGTTTCTATAAAAATCTCTGCAAATTATTAAAACTTTTAGAAAATTCAAAATTACTTCAATTCAGCTTAGCTGGAAACAAATTTGTCTTAATTTTATAGGACGCCCGGAATTTTAACTTTAAAATTGTGTCTAGTAGAAACGCTCGAAATTGAATTTAATTGAAATATCTTCGTTTTTAGAAGAAATCAAATCATCTTACAGGACCTAAACATTTTTTTCTGAGAAAAATTATTAGCCTAAATTATACCACATATAGTTATATATATCTGTGAATTTTTTGAGATTTAAAAAAAATAAAAAATTTTATGCGTAAATTGAAATTTTTTAATTTTTTTTTTTTATGGAAAAAAGTTGATTTCTAGATAAAAATTTGTATTTTTTAAAAAATTTTTAAAAAATTTAGAAAGATCCTTACACATGTTAGAACAACCTGGGCTACTTATTTTCCAAAGAAAAAATTATTGCAACCATTTTTTTCAACTTCTATTAAGAATAGAAAATCAAACAATCGACCTAAATCCATTTTAAAAAAATGACAATTTTGATTGTATTTTAAATTGATACAATTAATACAATAGTGAATAAATGGTTTGTAATTTAAAGGCGATACAGTTATGAAAGAGCATCTCTTTATTCACGGATTACCGGCCGGGGAAAAGGTTTCTTATTTTAAATTGAAATGAGCCAGCCCCGGTCTCTTTCCGATCTCGCAATTGTATCCCGCAAAAATGAATTCCGACGGTCGCCTTCGATAGCGATATCCCCATTCACGGTCTGAAATGAGAAACCCGTCGCGTAATTTCCCCATAAGAGGAGATCCAATTTTTGCGCGCGAACGGAAGAACGTGGAACAGGAGAAAAAAAGACGACGGCGACTCGTTGTTTCATTATAAATTTCGCGTGCACTCCAGATATACTGGTTGAATGCGAATTTGCATTTCGCGTCGGGATGAATAGGTGATGCAACAATGCGCGTTTCGAGTACGTTAAATGTATCAAACCTCGCGGGGTCTTGGACAAAAGGTCACGGGAGATAAAACTGCTTATTCATATATGCCTTAGGTGAATTCCTTCTATGGATTTGACCCTAAGCTTAAGTTTGACGAACACCGATATTTTGTAGATAAATCTAAATGAATAGTTGAGTCGCCTATTTTGAAAAACCCTTAAATCCATTTGTTTTCAATTGGGTTTTTAGAAATAGGCGACTCAGTTATTTAGTTCATTGATTTTGTTTGGTGTTGTGAGCGTTCACTTTGTGGTACATCTTAAATACACTTGTAAATAAAACCTCTTTTTACTTTGTTTAACCACTGAATCTAGATTCAGTGGTTAAACAAAGTAAAAAGTGTTTTATTTACAAGTTCATTGATTTTGTATAAATAAAATTCTAAATAACTTTTTGATTTTCAAATTTATTGCAAATTTATTACTTCTTAAGGTGAATGAAAGTTTAGAGTGAAATTAGAAATCTTAGAACTATATATACAGAGAGTTTTATGTAATACCGAACATTTTCATAACGAGAATTTTTCTTTGAAGTATCCACATTTTCAGATACCCGGTTTATTAAAAGAATTTAAGTTGAAGCTTCAAGCGAGTGTTTTTCACTACCAGGCTAAGCATGAAGTAAAATTTCTAGTTTAGAAAAGCCTGAAAATTTGGTTTGGTCGCGTAGCGCGAAGCGCGGAGCGGCCAAACCAAATTTTCAGGCTTTTCTAAACTCGACATTTTACTTCATGCGCCACCGGTACTAAACACTGATTCAATGTAATGTTTAGCGGTGTGTTTTAAACTTCGTAATATGTCAGTGTTTTGTACCGGTGGCGCATGAAGTAAAATTTCGAGTTTAGAAAAGCCTGAAAATTTGGTTTGGCCGCTCCGCGCTTCGCGCTACGCGACCAAACCAAATTTTCAGGCTTTTCTAAACTCGAAATTTTACTTCATGCTTAGCCTGGGAGTGGAAAACACTCGCTTAAAGCTTCTAATTAAATCATTTAATAAACCGAGCATCGAAAAATGTGCAACGTATGCATATGGATACTTAAAAAAAAATTAGTTATGATAATGTTCAGTGTTACATAGAACTCTCTGTATATACATTAATACTATTGACACTATGGTGGGGTGGATATTTTTAGTAGTCTCTGTATATACATTAACACTATTGACACTATGGTGGGGTGGATTTTTTAGTAGTGGGGAGTTTGACAGTTCTGTTTGTTCGTTGAGTGGGAGGCCGGTTTTTTCGAATCTGTTAATTTCCAAGTCTTCCAGTAGATTAAATTTCCTTCCTTTTTTCTCTGTATGGAGGATCTGGAATTCCTTTTGAAGCTGTGGTTTTCGGAGAGCAGGTGATTCGCATAGCTTGAGGTGTTCATTGATTGATTTTTTTACAAAAAGTTAAGGACATTGTACTTGAAAATCTGTAGTAAATATATCCGAGAAAATGTAAGAGAAGTATCAGGCACTAATTTAAGCCCTATCATAGATGAATAGACACACCAGCAGTAAGCTAGCAGAGTAGAACAATAAAACATCACTAGCCGGTATAAAGTAAGCCCAATCTGATGGAATCCCTTTTTATTCCACACAAACATTCGTAAAAACCCTCCCCCCCCCCGCGCATCCCGCTCTTCTCCCCGGAATCAGATTACATACGCAGCAATACGTATTATTGGAATATTCCGAGATTATCAATTTTTGTAAGGAGCGTCTCCCGGGTTACGGGCTCCTCCAGCTGCCGCCTCCGCGAACTCGGGAATCTCGAAATCTGGGTAGCGTACGGTCTACCTTCCGACTCCCATTTACATACGGTACACTCCTCTCGCATCTGGGAAGAATGCGTGTTGCCCGCCGATAGGGAAATGTCCATCGTTTGTTGTGCTGCTTTATTGGCCGCACGCTATCATTATAATAAATTGGACAATCCCGTCGCCTCTGGAAATCATCTTGTTGCCATCTTATCCCAACTAATATTTCTCCTTATTCTTTTCCGAACGCTTACTGTTATGTATGAGCCAGATGGAGGGAAAGAATGGGGACGCGAGTAATTACAGATTGCTGCTTAAATTAAATACTGGCCATTTTAGTTTTGACCATATATTGGTTCAATTAAGGTCGGTGTTATTGATCTTATATTTGGGTTGCATGCAATTAAATCCCCGATAAAGGTATGAATACGCATTGCGTATGCACTTTGCATTCATGATTTATCGACGGGGAATAGTGATAATAAAATTTCCTTAGGCTTATACATGCATGCTTATAAGTATGTATGTCACAGAATAATAACAATAAATACATTTTAATGAAATTCATTAAAGTTATAAATGGAAGTAAATTAAAACCTTTACATGGTTTTTAGCTCTTAGGATTATATTTATAGCTCTTATATTACATAGAAATAATAATAATAATAATATATTTATTCACCCAACAGGTTTAACCAACCCAATTACTGAGTAACATACAATATATTTGTACATGTGTAAATCTTAAAACTAATTACATTTATTGTATTAAATTGGAATACCGATATATTGGTTAAAGAAAGGAGGTTTTAACAGGGAATGGGGAAGGAAAAAAGGAAGCGAGGAGACTACAATATCATTTTGAAATATTGCGGGGTTGAAGAAAAAAATAAGGATAATGCTGGAAATTTGAAACTAGAAAGTTGGGTGAGGAAAAAAGACTTTGTGAGTATAATAGGAACATGGGCGGAGAGCCAAGAGTGGGAAAGTATAAAAGACAGAATGCCAAACGAGTATGAATGGAAGTGTACGGGAGCTAGGCGTTAAAAGGCTAAAGGTAGAGCTAAGGGTGGAATTATTGCCGGTGTCAGAAGTGGAATAGAAGAGGGAGATGGGTTTGTATGGAAGTGTGCGGGAGCTAGGCTTCAAAAGGCTAAAGGTAGAGTTAAGGGTGGAATTATTGCCGGTGTCAGAAGAGGATTAGAAGAGGGAGATGGATCAAATGCAAGGGATCTACAAGATGGGGTAGTATGCAGCACATTCAGTAAGGGACAACAGAGATGGAAAGTAGTAACGGTATATAACCAACAAGCAAGGAAGGATATTAGGGAGTATATATCACGGCTACAGCAGAACGCTGTTGAAGCAGGGAACATAATTGTGGGTGGTGATTTTAATGTAAGAACGGGAAATCTACAGACAAAAAGCATAGATGAGGATGGTAAAGTCGTTATAGTAAGAAAGTCCAAGGATGTGACTATAACGAAAGAAGGAGAAAAATGGATTGAATGGGCCGATTGGGAGGGATTAGAAATATTGAATGGCTGTACAGCAGGCGATTGGGACGGAGAGGTGACCTACAACGGAACACGAGGGAAATCAGTAATTGATTACATACTAGTAGGGAAAAATGTAAGAAGAGAAGTAAAAAAGTTCGTAGAAGAAGACTGCAGTGGGTCGGGTCACTTTTCAGTAATGGTTAAGATTTGAGGAGGGGGAAGGAATTGCAAATAACAGATAAGAAAAGATGGTGCTGGTCAGAGGAGGCAAAAATAAATTATATGGATAGAATTAGGAAGGTGGATTTCGATGGGGTAAGCTTAATGAAGCAACTAACCACGAAGAAAATCAGTAATTGATTACATACTAGTAGGGGAAAATGTAAGAAGAGAAGTAAAAAAAGTTCGTAGAAGAAGACTGTAGTGAATCGGATCACTTTCCAGTAACGGTTAAGATTTGAGGAGGGGGGAAGGAATTGACAACAACAGATAACGAAAGATGGTGCTGGTCAGAGGAGGCAAAAATAAATTATATGGATAGAATTAGGAAGGTGGATTTCAATAGGGTAAGCTCAATGAAGCAACTAACCACGAAGAAAATCAGTAACTGATTACATACTAGTAGGGGAAAATGTAGGAAGAGAAGTGAAAAAGTCCGTAGAAGAAGACTGTAGTAGGTCGGATCACTTTCCAGTAACGGTTAAGATTTGAGAAGGGGGGAAGGAATTGCAAACAACAGATAAGAAAAGATAGTGCTGGTCAGAGGAGGCATAAATAAATTATATGGATAGAATTGGAAAGGTGGATTTCGATAGGGTAAGCTCAATGAAGCAACTAAAGGATGGAGTCAAGTGAGCGATGACGCGATGACGCGCGGTGGGTACATCGACCAAAAGAGGCTGGTTCGATAACCGGTGCAAAGACGCGAGGCAGGGGTTAAGGTATGGAACCAAGAAGTAGAGGACAGGGAGGGGCACAAAGGAGGAAATGAAGTAAGCCAAGCTCAACTACGAGAGTGTATGCAGGAGTAGAAAAGAGGAATGAATGAAAGAAGAAATGAACAAAGTGCAAGAAATTACGAGGGAGAAGTAACTGTGGTCGTTTTTAAAGAAACGTAGCTCGAAGGTGGTAAAACGGGGAGGGGAGATAAAGATGGTACAATGGGGGAGCTACTTCGAAAATCTATTGAGGGGCGAGGAGGAGAAAAAAAAGGGAGGAATAAACGAAGCAGATTTGACATAGCAAGGGACTGCACGGAGGAGGAGCGAGAAAGAGCGCTCCGGAGAATAAAGGGAGGTAAATCGACGAGGCCTGACGGGATCCAGGGGGAGGCGTGGAAACGGTGCAGTGTAGAGGGCAAAAGTGCTACACTGAAGATATTAAAGAGTATATGGCGAGACGACGAACAGTTCCCGGAAGAATGGAGAGAGGGGACAACTGTACCCGTATATAAAGCGGGGGGTGAGAGGGACCCTAAACTATAGGGGTATTACCTTGATAGACACCCTGTACAAGGTGATGATATCAATGGTCAAGGACAGATTGGAGGAGGAAGTAGAAGAAAAGGCATTGCTACCTGAAATACAGGCTGGGTTCAGAAAGGGAAAGTCAAAAGTAGATCATATAGCTACTCTGAACTGGATAATTGAGAGGGTGATAGCGAGGAAGGACAAAGTGTACTTGTTATTCGTAGATTTAAAAGCGGCGTATGATCCGGTTGAGAAAGAGTTGTTATTAGAGTGTTTGAAAAGTAAGGGGGTATCAAGGCAGATTGTAGAGAGGGGGAATGAGGTCTACAGGGAGACGTGGTTGAAAGTAAGAGTGAGTGAGTGGGAGTCAGAGAGGATTAGGGTAGTGCGTGGATTAAGACAAGGATGCCCATTGAGAATTCTATTTAACCTGTTTGTAGCGGATATGGAGAAGGTATTGGAGCGGGGGCAGGCAGGTGGGATTGTGGTGGGAAAAATGAAAATATGGAGCCTGGCGTATGCGGACAATGTTGTATTGTTTCCCAGAACGCTGAGTGAATTGAATGAGATGACGGGGAGGCTGAAGAGGTATTTTAATAAAAGGGAGCTGAGTGTGAGTGTGTTGAAAACAAAATGGATAGCAAGTAAGAACGCAGGTGGAAGAAGAAAGGAAGAGGAATTGAAGTGGATGGGAGAAAGCCTGGAAAGGGTGAGAGAGTTTAAATATATGGTTCATTTTTTCGGAAAATGGAGGATGGAATAAACATATAGACTATGTATGTAAGAAAACGAGAATGGTAATGGGAAGACTGCAAAAGGTGTGGGAAGAAATATTAGAGGGGAATGTACGGATAAAACTGATATGGTGGGATGCGTATATAAGGGCAATAACGGCAGAAGTGTGGGGGGGTAAAGAGGCGTAAAAGGGTAGAAAGGGTACATCTGCAATACTTAAAAAGCATTATAGTAGTAGAAATTACAACACCAAGTTATATAGTGTTGCAGGAGTGCCAACGAATATCAAAAATATCATATTTTTTTTCTTGTAAAACAAATTTGTCATGTACAGGTTAACAACAATGTTTTTCTCCGTTCCATCAAGACGGTGCTTTTGTTGACATGTACTTCATTAGCAATGTCTCTAATGCTAATACCGTCTCTAAGCGGGTCGTTATTATCACCCGTTTATAGACATTGCTAATGAAGTGCATGTCAGCAAAAGCACCGTCTTGTTGGAACGGAGAAAAACATTGTTGTTAACCTGTACATGACAAGTTTGTTTTATGTTAAAGTCAGTTGAGGCACGTTGACGTTAATTAAATTTCGTTTGATTTTCCACAGATTTGTCAATTTGAAAAATCAACGTGAGTCCAGTTTCCTTACCCAAATATTTGGCTGTATTATTTTTTTTCTCTCGCAACTATACATTTTAATATTTTATAAACTTGATGCATTTAAAACCCTGGAAGTTGCATATATCAGTGGTCAGTTGTTATAGGGGAGGGATAAGGGTAAAGGGATAAACGGCCCCGGGGCGGTGGGAATTCGAGGGACGTATTGATTTAACCGACCATTGCGAAGGAAATAGATTTGCCCTATGACCCGGAGCTCTAATAACGAACCGCACAGTTGTGGCCGTCTGCAATGAGCTTGATTAACAACTTTTATTCGGTCTAATGTTCAAACTCTGCCCCAGCTGAAACTTCGCCCCGAGCCCAATTATAAAAATCAACAAATTACACTCGGGCCGCGCCGCGCCGCGCCGCTTGTGCACTCCATCGCTGCAAAAATTAGGGGAAGGAGGGGGGCGAAACTTCCCCTAATTACGTCTTCATTTAACAGACGTAAATTAGCAGTTAATGTTTAGCCATTGCGGTGGACAAGATTGTTGCTAAACACAAGCGGCTCCGAGATAGCGGTTTATTGAGCCATTATGAAAATGCGCACCGAGTGGGGGTGTTAATGAAAACGCGATTAACTCAATGGGACTAGGGGATTATAATAAAAAACAATGTTCGGAGTTAACAGTCGTTATATTTGATGAGATTATCACTACTCTTTATAACAATAGCTTTCAATTGCCTTATTATTCATGTATAATTACACCAAATTAGTTTTGACGAAATAACCATATAAATCACTTAGAAGCAAAGGAGTGTAAGTAGCTAATACAAAAAGAGAAATTCACACAAATTGTTTTTTATCAAAAGAGTTAATTTTGAAGCTATAAATGAGTGTTCTCCACTCCCAGACTAAGCATGAAGTAAAATTTCGAGTTTAGAAAAGCCCTGTGAAAATTTGTCGAGGGTCGCGCAGCGACCCGAGACAAATTTTCTGGGCTTTTCTAAACTCGAAATTTTACTTCATGCGCCATGCGTATAAAACACTAAAATATTGTAAAATTAAAATATACATAGAACCTTACTTGAAATCTGTGCTTAATACGCGTGGCGCATGAAGTAAAATTTCGAGTTTAGAAAAGCCCAGAAAATTTGTCTCGGGTCGCTGCGCGACCGGAGACAAATTTTCACGGGGCTTTTCTAAACTCGAAATTTTACTTCATGCTTAGTCTGGGAGTGGAAAACACTCGTTTAAAGCTTCAAATTGAACTCTATTAAAAAACAACGAATGTCGGGGAATTCACAGCGTATGCATATGTTTACCTAAAAGATTACCTAAAAGAAAAATTCCCTGTATGTATTTGAGTTAATGTTGTGTATGGTATAAACATTTAATTGTTATATTATGTAAATTTACTTACTTACCAAATCCGCGAACATTTACACTGAATAAAACCGAACTAAGGAGAAGCATTTGAATGTATATCCCTTAATGTTTTGCGGATCGTTTCTTCCGGAATTACCAGCGGATTCGAAAGTTTGGGTACACGGATATTATCATATAAATATAAATAGAAGGGCAGTAAAACTGGCGTAAACGGTCGAATACAGATGATGCTTTCGCATTTTACGCGATCTGAGATTTAGGGTCGCTATTCTAAAATTGTATTATTTTTTAATAAAATGATATTTACTCCACCTAGAAAAACAGATTTCCTCTGTAAAAGTCAACACAACATAGAAACATATTATTTTTATTTTTCAATGTATAATAGAATTTTATCAAGTATCCACCCCTTTATAAAAGTTATTAATTTCACAGCTAGGTAATAAATTTTACTTTCAAACCGACTTTTTCAATCATTGTGTTTAAATCAATCAGTTTGTTATTGATAATAAGCACCTAGTGTCTAAAAATGTACCTCAAACGATACAAATAAGAAGTAAAGTAAGGAATTACAGTCGTTTTTAGTGTGATATTAAATGTCCTAGATGCCCAGCGCATCCACCATTACTGTAGATTGATAATAATAAAATAAATTATAGTTCTAAAAAATATTATTATATAGCACTAAATTGTTTAAAAAAACTTCTTTAATGAATAAAAGAAGTCATTTAAAGTAATTTTCGGAGAGATTTTTAATTAAGTAAATCAATGGATGCCAACGAGATTTATTTAAAATTCTCAAGTGCAGGCTCTAAATTTTTAATAAATTGAGACAAAGCGAGGAGTCTAAGGAAAAATTAACCTAATTGGTAAGACAAGTAAAATTATGAAAGTAAATATAATTATTCAAAATAAGTCAATTATGTACAATTCATAAACTATATTAGTTTTTCTATTTTTCATAAATATAGTCTTCTTATCGCTAGAATTATCAGAATATCAGAATAATTGAAAAATTATAGAGAAATGAAATACATAATTTCATTTCTCTATATTTTTTCAATAATTCTGATATTCCCAATTATTATAATTTATTAAACAGTATTATTTGACTTCAATGGAAATCAGTGTTTTGTACGCGTGGCGCATGAAGTAAAATTTCGAGTTTAGAAAAGCCTGAAAATTTGGTTTGGCCGCTCCGCGCTTTGCGCTACGCGACCAAACCAAATTTTCAGGCTTTTCTAAACTCGAAATTTTACTTCATGCTTAATCTGGAAGTGGAAAACACTTGTTTAAAACTTCAAATAAAACTCAAAAAGGAACAAGCGATATCTTAACATTAACAGCATATACACTGTAAATTTGGACATGTATACTTGAAATAAAAGCTCCCAGTATAATTTTCGGTAATTTCAATTTCAATTTTTCAATTCGTATTATTATTATTTTAACTACAATTGAAATTAAATGTTTTTAAGTATAAATCAGTGTTTTAGATCCTATCAGAGAGAACATACCAAACTAAAATCCAGCAATCATATTCATTTTCCCTCATACAAGTTGTCCCCCAAGGTTTTCCCTTATCCCCAGTATTGTACAACTTATACTGCTGTGATATATACAACCCAGATCCTACATACTTAAACCCTTGCCGATATTTCCTCCTTTTCGCGGATGATACAGCCCTTATCTCCAGTATTATTTGACTTCAATAGAAATCAGTGTTTTATACGCGTGGCGCATGAAGTAAAATTATAAGTTTAGAAAAGGCTGAAAATTTAGTTTGGCCGCTCCGCGCTTCGCGCTACGTGACCAAACCAAATTTTCAGGCTTTTCTAAAATCGAAATTTTACTTCATGCTTAATCTGGGAGTGGAAAACACTCGTTTAAAACTTCAAATTAAACTCAAAAAAAAACAAGCGATATCTTAACATTAACAGCATATACACTGTAAATTTGGACATGTATACTTCAAATAAAAGCTCCCAGTATAATTTTCGGTAATTTCAATTTCAATTTTTCAATTCGTATTATTATTATTTTAACTACAATTGAAATTTAATGTTTTCAAGTATAAATCATTTATAAAGTATATTTTGAACTTTACAATATTACAGTGTTGTATACGCGTGGCGCATGAAGTAAAATTTCGAGTTTAGAAAAGCCTGAAAATTTGGTTTGGCCGCTCCGCGCTTCGCGCTACGCGACCAAACCAAATTTTCAGGCTTTTCTAAACTCGAAATGTTACTTCATGCTTAATCTGGGAGTGGAAAACACTCTTTTAAAACTTCAAATTAAACACAAAAAAAAAACAAGCGATATCTTAACATTAACAGCATATACACTGTAAATTTGGACATGTATACTTAAAATAAAAGGTCCCAGTATAATTTTCGGTAATTTCAATTTCAATTTTTCAATTCGTATTATTATTATTTTAACTACAATTGAAATTAAATGTTTTTAAGTATAAATCAGTGTTTTAGATTCTATCAGAGAGAACATCCTAAATTAAAATCCGGCAATCATATTCATTTGTATTTCCCCTCATACAAGGTGTCCCCCAAGGTTCTCTCTTATCCCCAGTAATGTACATACTTATACTGCTGTGATATATACAACCCAGACCCTACATACTTAAACCCTTGCCGATATTTCTTCCTTTTCGCGGATGATACAGCCCTTATCTCCCATGCTGCAACTCAAAAAGTGCCCAAATATCCCTTCAAAAATCCTTGGACCTCATACAAAAATGGTAATCAAATAAACTCAGTAAAATCTCAACTATTCTTTCCATACCACAAAATCACTCCCAGATCACAATATAGGAGTGGATAATGTTTGCGTTTATATTGCAAATTCTGTTTAATTTGTCAAGTTTATTATTCTTTCAGAGAAACGAGATTTGATTTTTGTTTAAATTATGTTTTTGCTGTACAAACTGAACTTGCATTTTTCTTCAAACTTCTTATACCCGGATATTTTATGACAGCATTGTGAATAATCTTTTGAGCACAATGCAACCCTTGGGCCGAATACAATAGGTGAGGATTAAGGATTTTTTAGCGTTTTGGACATCTGTGACGGTCGTGTTCAAACTTGTCGAGCTATACGCAAAATTCTAAAATCTACGTGCGTCTCAGGGCAGGGTCGCCAAACCTTCATTTTGGTGCGACCCTCGATTTAATGCGCATGTCGCCCCTCTTACAAACTATCTCCCCCCTACGCGTGAGGGTGCTTTTTGTAAATATTTTAATTTTGAACGAGTCTGAAGTTATCATTGAGAGTATAAAGTTGTATCCGTGTAAATAATTGTAAATTTGAATAAGAGTGTGTAATAGACGTATTAAACTAAATATCGTTGTGTATCATTACCACAAGCAAAAACTACGAACAGATCTTCAGGAACCAGGAAGATATAAGAAACTGTTCGAACATAAACAGATAACACTCCTTTAAAACTTTGAATTGAGCTTTTAAAGAAAAAACAAGCAATACCTGAAAATTTACAGCACATACACTGTAAATTGGGACATGTATCGTTAAAAGTACAATTTTCAGTAATTTTAATTTTATTTATTTAATTCGTATTATTATTATAACTACAATTAAAATTAAATATATTCAAGTGTTCTAACATCTAAACGAATACATTTTTAACATTATATTTATTTAACATCCCTGTTATTCGTTTTAAATACAAGTAAAATTAAATGTATTCAAGTGTTCTAACATCTGAACGAATACATATTTAACATATTATCCATTTAACATCCCTGTTATTCGTTTCAGTGTTGTTGTTTTTTTTTTCTTCCGCCGGAATAAATGTAAATCCATCAATGTGATTTTTCATCGTGCATTTAATAGCCAATTTAAAATAATTACTACGTGCCCCCCCCCTCCTATTGTTACCATCAGTGCAGTTAACGTAAAGGGCGGGCGGGGAGTTTTATAGCGCTTAAAAAGTTCAAACAGTAAGATATTGCTCAAAATGTAACAATAGCTCACTACATTGTGCGCAATTTTTACATAACAAGCGATCCTGTCCCTCGACATATTTTTTGCGACGGCGAACCGAATTAAAAACTTTCATGAATAATTATGAAGCAATAAATTCGCTTTTACGAGAGAGTGAAGAGCCTTGGAGTGCGGCTACTTTGTGATTAATATTGTTGGGTGATTAAATCGGATTTGTTGTACTTTTTCTTGCTGATTATAAGGCTGCTTTATTGCTAATTGTTATTAAGTGATTTTAATGAGTTTCATTTATTAAATCCAGTAGTTTTTGTTTGCCTAACATTTCCGTTGCCGGGCTCTTGGAGAAAAATTCCAAAACTGGTGTTTTTACATGTTTGCTAGGGGCCTCGGTGGCCGAGTGGGTAGAGACCCTGCCCACAGACCCAGAGGTCGCGGGTTCGAGTCCCGTCCGGTGGAATCATTTATGAATAATAAATGATTCCATCATTTATGAATAATAAATGATTCCATCCGGGTCCATGGTTGTAGTGTGAATGTGTTGTGGCGTCTTAGATGTAATTTCGATATAGAATTAGTTAAAACAATAAAATATAGATTGATGGCTAATGGTCATAGTTACCAAGGCCAATAAAACAAACAAACAAAAAAACATGTTTGTATTAAATTAAAGAACAATTGCTTCAAAATTAACTCAGAACATATAACACATTTTAATTAAATTGAAGAACAATTGCTTTAAAACTGTCCTTTAGCTCAGAACATATAACACATTTTAATTAAATTAAAGAACAATTGCTTTAAAACTGTCCTTTAGCTCAGAACATATAACACATTTTTATTAAATTAAAGAACAATTGCTTTAAAATTGTCCTTTAGCTCAGAACATACAAGACATTTCTATTAAATTAAATAAATTGCGTAGAAAACCAGAAAAAGGTAATCATCCCTAAGCTCAGAACATACAACACAAATTATTTCAAATTTATATTGGCAGATTTTCTACAAGCGTGCAATTTGAAGCTTCAAACGAGTGTTTCCACTCCAGAGTAAGCATGAAGTAAAATTTCGAGTTTAGAAAAGCCTGAAAATTTGGTTTGGTCGCGTAGCGCGAAGCGCGGAGCGACCAAACCAAATTTTCAGGCTTTTCTAAACTCGAAATTTTACTTCATGCGCCACGCGTATACAACACTGTAATATTGTAAACTTCAAAATATACTTTGAATTGCGTTTTTGTGGGTCTCGCAAAGTTTAAATTTATGATTAAATTTTCTAGACATTTCAACTGCCCAATAAAGCCACTGTGTGGTGAAACAATTGATACAGTAGTAATTGTTTCACCACACAGTGGCTTTATTGGGCAGTTGAAATGTCTAGAAAATTTAATCATAAATTTAAATTTTGCGAGACCCACAAAAACGCAATTCAAAATTGATCAACCTATAATTACTACCAAATTATAGCCCCACGTTTCCTCTACAACGGGAATTTTTTATTTTAAAAATATCGAACCAACTTTTTGAGAAAAACATTTATTTATGTCGCGAGTCACCTCAAAACGACTATTCTAAATTTTAACTTTGCGAGACCCGCAAAAACGCAATTTAAATTTTTTCAATTTATAATTACCACCAAATCATAGCCCCAAGTTTCCTCTACAACATGAATTTTTTGTTTTAAAAATATTGAACCAACTTTTTGAGAAAAAACATTTATTTATGTCGCGAGTCACCACAAAACGTCTATTGCGCGCAGATACTGGTTTTAGAGGCATGTCGCTTCACAGAACCGCCTAGTCCAAGTGTGTTATTTATAACACACTTGCTTAAAATGTTACAGTTTATTAATTACTACGGTAACAATTGTTTCACCACACAGTGGCTTTATTGGGCATTTGAAATGTCAAGAAAATTTAATCATAAATTTAAATTTTGCGAGACCCACAAAAACGCAATTCAAATTTATCCAACCTATAATTACTACCAAATTATAGCCCCACGTTCACTCTACAGCGGGAATTTTTTATTTTAAAAATATCGAGCCAACTTTTTGAGAAAAACATTTATTTATGTCGCGAGTCACCTCAAAACGTCTATTCTAAATTTGAACTTTGCGAGACCCGCTAAAACGCAATTTAATTTTTTCCAATATATAATTACTACCAAATCATAGCCCCAAGTTTCCTCTACAACAGGAATTTTTTATTTTCAAAATATCGAACCGACTTTTTGAGAAAAACATTTATTTATGTCGCGAGTCACCACAAAACGTCTATTGCGCGCAGGTACTAGTTTTATAGGCATGTCGCTTCACAGAACCACCAAGTCCAAGTGTGTTATTTATAACACACTTGCTTAAAATTTTACAGTTTATTAATTACCACTGTAACAATTGTTTCAACACACAGTGGCTTCATCGGGCAGATGAAATGCCTACAAAATTAATTAAATTAAATTAAATAAAAATTAACATACCAATAAAAACTTTAATTCAAGAAAACTGAATTGATAATAAGCCTCTAACTGATAAATATTATTAAACTCGTAAAAATTTTACTCTCTTCTGGGAAAAATAAAAACTTTAATGAGAAAACCCTCGCGACTCTCTCTTTCCCTCCCTCCGGCTTGCATCCAGAGAATTCAACTTTATTACCATTAACTTTTATTACGACAAATAGTTTGTCCGGAAAACCTCATCAAACGAAATAATGGAATTGATTCAACGGGGAAACACACCGCTCCCAATAAAACTAGATTTACGATCCCGAACACAGGCCGGTCATTTACGACCGGCCCGAGAGGTCGCGAAAGAACGAAATTCTTAATTTAACGCTGATGTTTATTATAATTAAATTTAAATCTCACGATCTAAGGAATGCCGTCACTCGCGAAATCGAAACCCGTTTTGTTGATAATATTACGCAAGTTATTGATTTTGTTAATTGCAAATAAATATTGAGTCTCTCGTTAAAATTGATTAGGTGAATATCGTCGCGTTAAAGGTAAAACTCATTAAGTGGTATTTGATTTTCTGTCTGCATATCATACCTGGTTATTTGAAACAGGAAATGATTATAATGTTCATTTATTTATTTGAAAATAAGAAGATACAGACAGGACAAGTCCCAATATAGTATCTAAATTCAATTAACAACTAATAAATAACAACAAATAACAAATAATATAAATATTGTAAGCTTAATATATCATAATTATAGTAAATAACAATCAACAGTAGTTACATTTATGTAATGATGATTGCAAATCTAAGATTGTTACGTACATAACGAATGAATGAAGTATGAACAAACAAACAACAATATTGCTCCGGATATTGTATTATATTCTTATTTGTATTTATGTGTATCACTGTTGTTCTATCTTTTATATATATATATATATATATATATATATATATATATATATATATATATATATATATATATATATATACATCTATTGACTTATGTAAACTGTATTAGTTCTGGCATCAATAAACTATTATTATTATTATTATTATTAATGAAATTGCGACTTTCTTGATCATTTGTTTAAATCATTTACATATATTGATAATTAAATAAAAGTCACTTGGTTTGTTTCACTACTATTTTTTTATTCTCTCTGACTAGTTTCGACTTATCGTCATTCTGAAGGAGTAATGTAGTGAGACAAACCAAGTGACTTTTATTTAATTATCAATATTGTAAACTTGTTTCATCAAGTGATTAATGAGACCCAAATTGAACACATTTACATATCACAGTCAGTAACGTGCTGTGCGACATGTGGCTCCATCTTGTTGAAACCACATGTCATTTAAGTTGAAATCATTGGTTTCAGTGGTACTCCACTATCTGGAACAATGCCTTGCTCTTGAAGGGAAAAGAATCAAGTACCTTGGTATGCACTATGCGAATGCACTAGCGGACCTCACACCTCTAAATGAGAGAAATCTGACGGGTTCATTAGGTGCTCGGATTGGTTTGTATAGGTTGGGACGGAGGGAAGATCTGACTCCTTTTCACCCTTATGGTATCACAAGGGGCCCTTTCTGCCTTAGTAAGCGATCTAACTGCTCCCATTAAAGCCTAACCTAAACCTATAAACACATTGTTGGATATAATTTAAAAACATTAATTGTAAAACTTTTTAATTAAAGTAACTCCATTCAAAAGGTTATGTCTCAATAAACTTTCATTTGTATATGTGTCAATTTCCGAATTAATTACTTTCTTCTATAAATAAACACAATAATAAAATCCAATCCTCAGAGAGCCCGCATCGCCGTCGAATTTCCATTCAAAAATATTGATTTATCGCGCACTTCGGAAATTCATTAACACCTCAAATTAACCACAATGCTATGTTTGGGAAACAATCCATCGGCCATAAATCAATAATATTATCGTGGCACACACAACTGTTATTTCAACCCAGCATTTTTTATATAAATTGTGTTATCTTTAATAAATAAATTATATAATTTGTTGCCCACACGTTTGTGCTACTGATTAATTAATTGCTGTTAAATATTGTTTACGTTTTTAGTAATTAAACACATAAATGGAAATAATGCTTGTTTCCAGGATACAAAGGTAATTGATATTTTCAAAAATCCACTTAAATAAATATAATATTAATAGTTAATATTCCGTTACTCGCGTGGGGTGTTTGAAAATCAATAAAGTGAATGAATGCCAAACCGTTTCACTTTATTGAGTATCACAACTGAATTTGATTTAATCTATTTAATATTAACATTACGCAGAAATTATTCCATTTTTAAATCATAACATTTGCTCAAGATATTTCTGGGCCCGTATTAACAGCACTCATGCAATTTGTCATCGGCGAGAACTTGTACCAAAATGACGTCATTTTACTCCATACGGTTTGGTAAATTCTTTCCAAAATGGCGTCATGTTAGTGCGACTTCTCACTGATGACAAATTGAATCGGTGCTGTGAATAGGAGCCCAGAAATATCTTAGGCAAATGTTATGATTTAAAAATTGAACAATGATAAGGGCCCTTTTTTTACTCCCATAATTTTTCTGTAGTTTTTACTTATATTTTGTACAATACACAAACTTTCTATTGTATTGTCCTATAAGAAGGAAATCCTGTTGGACAGTAAAAGCTATTATGTAAATAAAACACTTTTAACTTTGTTTAACCACTGTATTTACACTTAATTTTGTGACTATAGTTTCGACTAGCTAGTAGTCATTCTCAAAAGTCGAAAGTAGCTAGTCGAAACTATAGTCACAAAATGAAGTGTAAATACAGTGGGTAAACAAAGTTAAAAGTGTTTTATTTACAAGTTTATTTAAGATGTACCACAAAGTGAACGCCTACAACACAAAACAGTTAAAAGCTATTATTATTACTAACAATAATCCGTAAATAACATGATGAATTACTAATAAATCAATATTTCATTTTTTAAATGCTATAAAGAAAATAATTACTATCATTCCACTATCGTACTAATAGTGGAATGATAGTAATTATTTTCTGTATAGCATTTGAAAAGATAATAAATGAAAGCATCAGCTTGAGACGAATGTACCCAACATTAATAAATCCGTCACACATACACTAGCATTAATTAATTTTTGATTGAGAAAACCTAATGAAAACACAGCCTGCTATGCATCTAAATGAAACTAACAAACAGGAAACGGACGAAAAGCGCATCAATCATAAAATCACGCACTTTATCTCGCCTGAAAGAATAAATAAAACTAAGGAAGAGGGGTCTCGGTTTTAATGTCCCATTATGCGATCCGCAGTCGCGCATCCATCAAGCGCGCGGCCCTTTTGTCGAGAGGAGGGCGAAAAAGGGAGCAACAGGATATACATGGATCCCTCAGGATGCGTAATAAACGATGTAGACTTTAAGGATAAAAAATCAGGCGCATTTAAGTAGATAAATCTTGATTATTAAGAGGAGTGCTGTGTGGGTTTTTCGTCGCGGGCGCAAAAAAAATGGGGGAAAAAAGAAAAACACGCACACAACAACAAAATAAGCGCCATTTATAAAATTTTCCGCTCTGCGGCGCTCCCATTTTCCAGACCGGGGGCAAAAAGTGGATGTTGCTCCGCGGAAAACTCTCTCATCTTATAATCCCTTTTATAATATCATCTTGGGTTTTTCTTTAAGGGATGGAAACGGATTCACGTGAAGTTCCATAAAACGGCATTGAATTATTTTTAGATATTCAAAATCATAAATTGGCTCGATCGCTCCGCTTCGTTGCGCGACCCTTGACAAATTTTCACGGGGCTTTTCTAAACTCAAAATTTTACCCGTCATTTAAACAATTGATGATTGACACACTAAAAATATTTTACTTGTTAGTTGGTTAAAAACCATTTTACAATAAATCTTATGTTGCTGATATCTCATTACATTACAAACTATTTAATGAAGACATCCAATGCCCGGCTCTTCTTTCTCGCATGTATTTTTCTATAAAATTTGATAATCGGAATCCGCCGCTTTTTCGCATACCGTTCCATAACACGAATTATGGTTTCCACACTCCGACTACTCGTCTTATGCGTACAGCTAAATCTCTGTTAATTTATCCTGACTTTGATATTTTTTGTAATACATTTCCCCAGTTTATGAGAATTGTTAAAAGATTACTCTGTTGTCGTTTATGTTTTTGTTTGTATCTTTTGTATTGAATTGTTATTTTGTAAAATATTTTTATTTTCTGTAAAATGGTACATCCGTGAATAAAGGTTTATTTATTAATTTATTTAAATCAGCGTTTTATACGAATGGCGCATGAAGTAAAATTTCGAGTTAAGAAAAGCCTGAACATTAATGATAATATATCTTTCACAATGTTCTCATTAATCACTTGGTGAAACATGATTAAAATAAAATTTTAATTTAAAAATAATAATAAATAAAATTTTATTTTAATTAAATTATTAGTGAATAATAAGTTTAAAAACGATAGAATAGAACTATCAGGTGTTTATGAATTAAGATGTAACGACTGTGATGCAGTATATATAGGACAGACCGGACGATCATTCCAAATCCGTCTCGACGAACATAAAAAAGATGTTCTAAATAAAAAACAATCAACGGGTATGTCCAAACACTGCATCACAGCCGGTCATCTATACAACAGCAATAATTTTAAAATATTGTATACAGGCAATAAGGGTCGTATACTGAATTTCAGAGAAGGCTTGGAGATAAATAAAGCAATAAAATCGGGAAAACATGTGGTCAATGACAATGATCAGCTATGGATCTCCCCAATAATGAACGCCCTTATTACCTGATTTTGTATATAAATATCGTGTAAAAAAGTATTCTCTGTACATTCCTTGATAATGGCTAGAAGCCGAAACTAGTCGGAATAATAAGTAAAACGTTAGTGAAACAAACCAAGTGTTTTTATTTCAAATATTATTAATGATAATGTTTGTTTTTTTTTTAATTTACTTAAAATTTTTGCTTTAGTTGAGGCATTTGTACATTAGTTTATTGAAAACTAAATAAAACATAAACTAACCTTTCTGGAAGCACATTTATTTTAATTTTCTTTTTGTTTAATTTTAATTAATTATTCTGATCAACAAAACACTACATTATTTTAATTAACAACATATAACATTGGTTTAATTAATAAAATATAAAGTTAGTTTCATTAATTAAAATGTATACACAAAATATAAAATTCCGGAAATTGTCATAATTCACCAAACCGGACCACCTGTAAGATATCAATTTTCGGGTTGAATAATCCTGAACGAAGAAGTGTCGGATTAAAAACACTTTAGTCGCGTGTTGCTGAAATCTAGGATGTCGGTAATTATGGTGAATTAATTTGGTGCCGGGCAATTAGATAGGAACGAAAAAGGCAATGAGGAAGTCGCTGTCAGGATCGTAAAAGTGAAGCTAATCTTTAAAGGTTTGCTGCTGCGAGAGAAAAAAAAAAATGTGTTCATTAAACTCCGCCTTATTAAAAAGGATAATGAGCTTAGCGGTAATGTTTAGGTTGAATCTGAGGAATATCACGTTTGCACACTTAAAAAATTAATCGAGAGTTTACGATATTCTATAATGTGATTTTTTACGGTTGCGTGAAATATGATTAAAACATTTGGTTCTTTTTATTTTTTTAATGTTCGTATACCGTTTTTTAACACGTTGGCTGCTGTGTGAATTCGAGATGAGCGAATTAGCTCTTTTCAGTGAGCTGGTTCACAAGATCTAACTCACTTTGAAGAGCTGGTTCAGTCTGGCTCACTGAACCAGCTCTTCAAAGTGAGTTAGATCTTGTGAATCAGCTCACTGAAAAGAGCGATTTTGCTCATCTCTAATTCACACAGCAGCCAACGTGTTAAAAAACGGTATACGAACATTAAAAAAATAAAAAGAACCAAATGTTTTAATCATATTTCACGCAACCGTAAAAAAATCACATTATAGATCAAAAGATTTACATGACTTAATTACGAGCTAGCGATCCGCCGAGAGTTCTAACTCTTAGAAATCCATCTGATTCGTCAACTCATTGAATTGAGCGACGCGATGATTCGTTATTTTGATTATACAATGATTGCAAGAATTGAATCATAATTTGTGTAAAAACGTAAATGTTATATATTCATTTTTACGTTTTTATAGAAATTATGATTAAATTGTTGCAATCATTGTATAACCGAAATAATGAATCACCGCGTCGCTCAAAATTATAGTAAGCGTGTATTTATTTCATACTCTTCAAGGGTGTTTAAATATATTGAATACGTGTGCGCGCCTATAAACACACATACATACATTTAGCACCTACACATCGCGATCCAACTCCGAGTGAGCTATTGCTCAGTCGGATTCAAGAGTTCCGTAAAACGAGATAGTTCAGTTGGATTCTAGAGCCGTCGTGAATCATCGCGATCCGACTCCGAACCTCGGAGTTGAATCCCGATAAGTGAGGTATCCGATTTCGAACCTCGGAGTTGGATCCCGATGAGCGAGCTATAGCTCATTCGGATTCAAGACCTCCGTAAAACGAGATAGTTCAGTTGGATTTGAGAGCCGTCGTGTATCATCGCGATCCAACTCCGAACTTTGGAGTTACATCCCGATGAGTGAGCTATAGCTCAATCGGATTCAAGAGCTCCGTATAACAAGGTAGTTCAGTTGGATTCGAGAGCCGTCGTGAATCATCGCGATCCGACTCCGAACCTCGGAGTTGAATCCCGATAAGTGAGCTATAGCTCAGTCGGACTCAAGAGCTCCGTAAAACGAGATAGTTCAGTTGGATTCGAAAGCAGTCGTGAATGATCGCGATCCAATTCTGAACCTCGGAGTTGGATCCCGATGAGTGAGCTATAGCTCAGTCGGATTCAAGAGCTCCGTAAAACGAGATAGTTCAGTTGGATTTGAGAGCCGCCGTGAATCATCGCGATCCAACTCCGAACCTTGGAGTTGCATCCCGATGAATGAGCTATAACTCAATCGGATTCAAGAGCTCCGTATAACAAGGTAGTTCAGTTGGATTCGAGAGCCGTCGTGAATCATCGCGATCCGACTCCGAACCTCGGAGTTGAATCCCGATAAGTGAGCTATAGCTCAGTCGGATTCAAGAGCTCCGTAAAACGAGATAGTTCAGTTGGATTCGAAAGCCGTCGTGAATGATCGCGATCCAACTCCGAACCTTGGAGTTGCATCCCGATGAGTGAGCTATAGCTCAGTCGGATTCAAGAGCTCCGTAAAACGAGATAGTTCAGTTGGATTTGAGAGCCGTCGTGAATCATCGCGATCCAACTCCGAACCTTGGAGTTTCATCCCGATGAGTGAGCTATAGCTCAATCGGATTCAAGAGCTCCGTATAACAAGGTAGTTCAGTTGGATTCGAGAGCCGTCGTGAATCATCGCGATCCGACTCCGAACCTCGGAGTTGAATCCCGATAAGTGAGCTATAGCTCAGTCGGATTCAAGAGCTCCGTAAAACGAGATAGTTCAGTTGGATTCGAAAGCCGTCGTGAATGATCGCGATCCAATTCTGAACCTCGGAGTTGGATCCCGATGAGTGAGCTATAGCTCAGTCGGATTCAAGAGCTCCGTCAAACGAAATAGTTCAGTTGGATTCGAGAGCCGTCATGAATCATCGCGATCCGACTCCGAACCGCGGAGTTGGATCCCGATGAGTGAGTTAGCTCTGTCAGATTCAACAGCCGCCATGGCTCTTTTAGAGGCGATTCGCCAACGCAATGGGTTTATTTAACTACATTTGCACGAGTCGTAATTCGAATCGATGATGCTGCAATAACATAATAGAAATATAATGATAGCGATTTTCTTACTACAATAACAAACACGTTTTATTAAATTTACAATTTTGGTTACAAAAAGGTGACGAAAGAATAACTACACGTTTAATGTTTACCAGATAGTGAACAACGGCGTTTGCTTATGATATTTTAAATTGTAGTATCTGTAAACTAAAATCAATCTAAATAAACTTTAAACACGGCTCGTGGATCGACAGGGCGGTTTCTCTCAGCCTTGCTGAACGTGCACTTTTTAGTTTTTGCGTTTAATTACTACTTAATTAATTTACAAAAACTGAATATTTTCCTAAACCTGCGTTATTGGTTCAAGAAATTAATCAGTTTTAAGAAATTAATTAAGTGGTATACAAGTGCAAAAACTGAAAAGTGTATGTTCAACAAGGCTGAGAGAAGTCGGCCTTTCGATCCAAGAGCCGCGTAAAAATCAAGAAGAGCAGGCGAATCAAAATGAGTTATGGCTCAACAAGAGCTACATATTTCGAACTGAGTCACTTGGCTCACCAGCTCACTTCACTGAGCTGACTCTTTGAGTCGATTGGCTCAAGAGTTACCTATCTCTAGTGTGAATAAAATACAATTCAAGTTAAATGGAAATCTCCATACGTAAAAATATTGCGACATTCAACGTGTTAATAATTATCATTAAAGAGAGAGAATTGTGAAATTTAGTAAATGAAATTGATGATTTTTAATGTCCAGAGAGGAGTCCAGGTTAGTTTTCTTTCCTTGGCATTCCTTTGGCTACGTCCGAGTGTTTTTTTTTTTAAATAAATTATAATTTTCATTGAGCAAATCTATTTAAATAATGTTTTATCAACATTAAAACAACGTTTAATGTTGCTACAATGTTGATATAACGTTATTTATTTGATTTTTGCTCAGTGAGACTGTTAATTTAAAATTTATAAACATTTTAAAATACATTTAAATTTACGTTCAATTTTATTGAAAACAGATATAAATATTGACAATTATCTCATTTATTAATACTCTCTTCTCTTTTATATCACTCTAAAAATAATCTTGATTTAATCATCGTGAGAGATTTATGAAGTTTCGATTAAAATAAATTCCCATCCTTACCTACACAAAACGAATCATCTCCAACATAAATGTCTATCATATATTAATAATATTAAAGTTTTACAAATATATTACATATATAAACTTATGTATAATATATAATAAGTACCTTACTTATGAATAACAAGTCCTGATGTGACAATCCTGAACTTCATCATCGGTAATTGACAGTCAATTACAAATCTAGTGGAAACGCGCTGTGATTGATTGGCCCGTGAATCTCCCCCACGCAGGAATGAATTTCGTCCGACAGAACTCGAATCTCGATGAAATACGAGAATAAAAAAAAACCTTCAAGGGCTTAAAAACCCCGACAGTATTATAAAGAAAGTAATTGAATATTATAACCCGATGATCAATTATTTTTTGCCCCCGCCGCCGGAAACTTCGTACAGGAGGCGGCGGAAAAGGGGATGAAGCGCACGCGAGAGTCCGGGGGTTGGGTAATTTATATCCGGGGCTTTGCCCCGGAAATCTGTGACACTAGTTAGACTTGAACGGCTGCGGGTGAACAAACGGGACGACTGAAAGAGTGCGCTTCGGATAATTAAAAAAGAAAATCCGCACTACATCAACGATGTTTGCTTGTAGTTCGAAGATAATCTCTTAAAGGGAAAAACGCTCTTTTAGGAAGTCTTGCGTCGACTTGAATTTATCATCATAAACGTTACTTTTCATTAAATGAAATACTTAATATAATAGCGGACTATTTATGATTTTCAACTTTTTATTTAACTCACTACAATTGTTTCGCTACACTGTAGCTTCTTCAGGTAAAGAAATATAATATATATTTCTTCACCTGAAGAAACTACAGTGTAGCGAAACAATTGTAGTGAGTTAAATAAAAAGTTGAAAATCATAAATAGTCTGCTATTAAATTAAGTGATAATGGATTTTCAAAAAATAAGTGCCTTAAAAATCAACGAGATAAATGAAATACTATTTCTAGGTTATTAAGTAAACAACTCAAACTCAATTGGGGGCATAATTATTTTTAATTATTACTAAAAGAAAAAATATATACTCTGATTCAATAGGATCTTAATTAAAATTAAATCTCAACTCAAATATTAGTGAGATTGTCAATCAAAAATACTTACACAGGGATTTTTTCTTTTAAGTATGCATACATACTGGATGTTGACTTGGCGGACGCAACATAAATGTTCAAATATTGGCCTCCCTATTTATTTTAGAGACAAAATGTATTTCACTTTTTTGTAGAGGGAAAAAATCTCAATTTATGAATGTCCACACTTAACACTGTACCGTTCTCTAAGTTACAATAATTGAGAAAAAGTAAAGTGATTTCATAAAAATAATAACATACCATGGAATTGATACAACAATTGCGGATATTCCCTGTTTTTTTAAAAGTTTAATTTATAGCTTTAAACGACTGTTTTCCACTCCTAGACTAAGCATGAAGTAAAATTTCGAGTTTAGAAAAGCCCCGCGTAGAAAATTTGTCGAGGGTCGCGCAGCGACCCGAGACAAATTTTCACGGGGCTTTTCTAAACTCGAAATTTTACTTCATGCGCCACGCGTATTAAACACTGAATACACTGAAATATATTGTGAACAAGTAAACTTCACGTGAAATTAGTATCTTTTACGCGTGGCGCATGAAGCAAAATTTCGAGTTAAGAAAAGCCTGAAAATTTGGTTTGGTCGCTCCGCGCTTCGCGCTACGCGACCAAACCAAACTTTCAAGCTTTTCTTAACTCGAAATGTTACTTCATGTTTAACCTGGGAGTGGAAAACACTCATTTAAAGCTTCAAATTGAACTCTTAAAAAATCCCAACGAATATCTGAAGATTTACAATATACAATTGGGATATGGGATATGGCTTTTCTAAACTCGAAATTTTACTTCATGCGCCACGCGTATAAGACACTATAATATTGTCAAATTTATTTATATTCGAACTTTACTTAAAATCTGTGATTTATACGCGTGGCGCATGGAGTAAAATTTCGAGTTTAGAAAAGCCCCGCGAAAATTTGTCTCGGGTCGCTGCGCGACCCTCGACAAATTTTCTAGGCGGGGCTTTTCTAAACTCGAAATTTTACTTCATGCTTAGTCTGGGAGTGGAAAACACTCGATTGAAACATCAAATCAAACTCTTTTAAATTTAACGATCAGAAAATTTACAGCTAGAATAATTGAGGAAAAGTAATGTGATTTTATAAAAATAATGACATACCATGAAATTGATACAACAATTGCGGAAGTCAAAATAGCACAAGATATTGCTAATAATTAATTAACGACAAAAAACATAATGCCAACATTCGAAAACATTTACTTTAATCAGGTGACTGCAATATCTTTTGCCATTTTGACATCCGCAATTGTTGTTACAATTTCATGGCATATCACTATTTTAATAAAATCACATTACTTTTCCTTAATTATTTGAACTTAGAGAGACGTAAAGTGATAAACGTTAACACGAATGAATTTAGAATTTGTCGCTCTGCAAAAAAGGTAAATACATTTTGTTTCTAAAATAAATAGGGGAGCCAAAATTTGAATATTTCAAAATGTACATGGGATTTCCTATGTTGCGTCCGCCAAGTCAATACCCGGTATGTATTCGTATATCAAGAATATGAATTTGTGTTCTAACTATATACGCGTTTCAGGCTTTAACGCCATCATCAGTATAGTCCCGAATCAGTGCTTGAAGAGTACTGAACATCTGTGACCATTTATTATGGCTTGTGCAATTTATATATGTTTGAAAGCGTAAACGCCATCTAATGCCCATTAGCTTAAGTAGCATCGTCGTAGCAGCTATTGACGATGCTACTTAAGCTAATGGGCATTAGATGGCGTTTACGCTTTCAAACATATGTACATGCATACGTTTTTTTTTAAAGAGTCCAATTTGAAGCTACAAACTAGTGTTTTCCACTCCCAGACTAAGCATGAAGTAAAATTTCGAGTTTAGAAAAGCCCCGCGTAGAAAATTTGTCGAGGGTCGCGCAGCGACCCTCGACAAATTTTCACGGGGCTTTTCTAAACTCGAAATTTTACTTCATGCGCCACGCGTATTAAACACTGAATACACTGAAATTTTGTGAACAAGTAAACTTCACGTGAAATTAGTATCTTTTACGCGTGGCGCATGAAGTAAAATTTCGAGTTAAGAAAAGCCTGAAAATTTGGTTTGGTCGCTCCGCGCTTCGCGCTACGCGACCAAACCAAATTTTCAGGCTTTTCTTAACTCGAAATTTTACTTCATGCTTTACCTGGGAGTGGAAAACACTCATTTAAAGCTTCAAATTGAACTCTTTAAAAATCCCACCTATTATCTAAAGATTTACAATATACAATTAGGATATATATACTTAAAAGACAAAATCCCTGTATAGGTATGATTTTATGTATTCATCGCGTCAAGTTAGGGAATTTTAACATGTTGACCTAATTAATTGATGAAATTTTGTATTGTGGAGGCTTCTACTTCGTTATACATGTTAATTTATTAATAAAAAACGGTTTAACTTTGTTTGTATAACACAATTTATTTTTATGTGACTGCAGTTTCGGCAAATTTAGCTTGCCATTATCAAACATATTATATGTTTGATAATGGCAAGCTAAATTTGCCGAAACTGCAGTAACATAAAAATAAATTGTGTTATACAAACAAGGTCAACCGTTTTTTATTAATAATTGATGAAATAATTTGTTGAACCTAAATCAACATTTTTAGGCTTTTATAAACTCATGCTTAATCAAGGAGCGGTATTTTTATCCAAGCCTGTTTTTTTTTTTCTTCATATTTTCCACTGAATTACCTCAACCTTTTCATAACAATGAATCTTTTAGACTAGAAGTAATTAATTTTATTGATCGTATCTTAAGAAAAATATTAATTTTCACACCTTAGTTGATTTTTTTCTGTACAAGTTGATAGATACCGTTTATCCAATCAATTCACCTCCAATATTCCCATTATAAAAATACAATCAACTTTCAACAATCAAAAAATGAACCTAAATTAATTTCCTATTCATCGAAAATATCAAATAATTGATTATAGCTGATCTTTCGAAAAATATATAAGTTCAACGAGTCGGAGTCGTTTCATTAATTTTTATTCAGAAAGCACGCGGGCGGCTTCTGTTTCGAAAAAAAAGGTGTTGGCTCCGTGAAATTATTAATCACCGCGAATGATTAACGTTCGATTGTAATAAAAGCCGTGCGGATAGTTTTAATTAGCGTTATTAATAACGGCGATTTATCGACGGTTAACAGCGAGGGAAAAAAATATTGTAACATGTGCGTTCGGATTGAATTAATTGCGGATTAATAAACGCGGATTTTCAGTTGTTGATTTGATGATTATCAAGGAGCACGAATGTTCGAGTTTAAAATATTTAATGAAGATGAGGAGGTAATTGAAAACAGGAATCATGACATAATAAAAAACACTTTTATTCCTTACTTCACTTTTATTTTTATTCGTTAGATGTAGCTATTTTTTTAGTTATTTATTAACTCCTTTTCAGGCAATAAAAACTTGTACTACGTAAAATTCAAGGGTGTCCGCTCAGCATTCATTAAAAAAATTAAATATTTAAAAAAAATAAATTTCAAATAAAATCACTTGGAATGTTTCATTAATTTTACTTCTTTATTCCGACTAGTTACGGCTCTTGGCCATTTTCAAGAAATGTACAAAAATAATGTTTTACAGTAAATATATACAGATTTACATTTTATTTGTAATTTAATTTTTTTAAATATTTAATCATGTTTATCTATAAAAAAGGCGACTCTTCGGATCCGGATAATTATCGGCCAATCTCACTATTATGCCTTCGAGAGGTCGAGAAAGGTAGATTTGCAAGTATTTTTTTCCTCAAAACAATCAACAGTCATTTCAACGAAATTATATATTGCTTCGGTGGCTGATCGCCCTTTTCTGAACCCATATTGCTCCTTACAAAATATCTCATAATGTTCAAAATACTCGGTTAACTGAGATTGCAAAATACGTTCGAACACTTTGCCAAAGTGTTGGCAAAGTGTTCGAACGTATTTTGCAATCTCAGTTAACCGAGTATTTTGAACATTATGAGATATTTTGTAAGGAGCAATATGGGTTCAGAAAAGGGCGATCAGCCACCGAAGCAATATGTAATTTCGTTGAAATGACTGTTGATTGTTTTGAGGAGAAAAATACTTGCAAATCTACCTTTCTCGACCTCTCGAAGGCGTTCGACTATGTCTCCCATGAAATTCTATTAAAAAAGCTATATTTCTATAACCTGCATCCGGATAGCCGCAGACTAATAGTATCATACCTTAGTGATCGAAGGCAGAGTGTACGAGCCCAAAGTACTAACCCTATTATACAGCCTATTGTACGAGGTGTGCCCCAAGGATCTATCCTAGGGCCACTTCTATTTTTGATATATATATATATATATATATATATGTATATATATATATATATATATATATATATATATATATATATATATATATATATATATATCAATGATCTTCCTAGTACAATAGATCAAACAAGCGTTGTGTTATATGCGGATGATACTACTCTGATCACTCTGGGTCACAGCGTTGCACGCGGGGCACAATCGAGCGCCTCCAGATGGTTTTGTAGCAATCGCCTTAAACTAAATGAAGCAAAATCGGCAAGTTTAACGTTTTCCCTCGGAACAACTTATCATCAGGTGGAAACAACAACATTTCTTGGAATGCATATAGCGACAAATCTATCATGGAATACTCATGGTGAAGCCCTAACAATTAAACTCGCTACTAGCATATTTCTCATTCATTCCCTATCTAAACAGGCATCGCGTGATCTTCTGTGAGTTGCATACTTTGCCAATTTTCAATCACATCTCTCGTACGGACTACTTGCTTGGGGTCACTCTGTAATACGGCATAGGATATTTGGACTGCAACGGAAGGCTGTACGAATTCTAGGTAACTACGGTTACTCCGAGGATTGTAAGCAGGCTTTTATGGACATGCATATTTTAACGTTACCATTTCTGTATGTTTATGAATGCCTGTTGCACGTCAAAACCAAAATTGAATCGTACAGTACTTATCCAAGTACCAATACCCGCCTCACTAGACAAAACTTGAACGTTTACCAACAATTTATAAGACTTTCTAAATCCCGAACAGGCGTAAAGTACCACGCAATTAATTTTATAATGCACTACCACTAAAAATCAGGGACTTGGTCATTCCAAAATTTCGAAAAGTCATTAAAAAATTTTTGATTGGAAATACATTCTACAGTTGGGACGAATACCTAAATTTTAATTTTACAAAATTTGAACATGTGTTTGAATAACTCCATTGTTTCGAGTTTACGTGAAGTGATTAATCACAAATAGAAAGACTGTTCTTCCTTACTTCACTTTTTATTTTTATGTTAGATGTACATTTCGAGACACAAGGTGCTTATTATCAATAACAAACTGAGTTTGTTATTGATAATGAGCACCTTGTGTCTCGAAATGTACATCTAACATAAAAATAAAAAGTGAAGTAAGGAATAACAGTCTTTCTATTTGTGATGTGTTTGAATGTACTCGCATTTACCTTTATGTATTTTTAACGTGTGTGTGAATGTATCTATATATTAGTTATAATTTACTTATTTGTCTATTAATTTATTTATAGGGCAGCTTGGTGGTGTAGTGGTTAGAGTGTTGTACTGCCACGCCACGGACCGGGGTTCAAATACCGGCCTAACAAGTTGTCTGCATTTATATAGGTTAGGATAAAAATGCCAAACACTCCGTCTTCTCGGATATGACGTTAAATGCATGTAGGACCCGTGTACTGCCTGGATGTTGCGTTACCCTACCGGTGGGTTGGAACTCCCACCGGGTTCGGCAAAATTCCCGGATAGCTGTAGACCTAATCTCCGGCGTCATGATTGGCCTTAGCAGCGGAAATAGATGACGTAAAACCCAAAATAAAAAGAAATAAAAAAATTTATTTATATATTGATTAATATTTTTATTTGCCTAATTATTTGTTTATTTACTTGTTTATCTATTTCATTTTTTATTCATTTTACTTTTAACTTTAACTCAAAACGTAATTCCAGTAATTTCGTAGGTTTTTTCTCAAATATTCAACTTTCATGTTAGTATTAAGTAACATTATGTATTGACAAGTGTAAAGCTTCTTGCTGTTAACACAATAAATTTATTTATTTATTTATCAAGTGATCAATGAGAAACAAGTTGAAAATTCATTAAAAAATTATTTATTATACGTTTAGCTTTTTATAGAAAAAAGTATATAATAAAATTAACCAAAGATAACAAATAAACATTTAAGTCAATCTAAACACAAATCGTCAAAATTGATTTAAAAATAACAGTTAACATTGCTTAATTCAACAGAAGTATAATTTACAGAAACGATAAGATTTAAAACACTTGTATCATCATGAAAGTTGAGATACTTATTGCAAATTCGGTGAAATTGATAAATTCCATATAAAATAATTAGGATCCTTAGAATCTAAAAATCTAATGTCAGTTTTAAAAAATATGATTATTACAAATGAATACCTTAATATTAGTTTTTAAGATATATTGAAATATGTTTACTGTAAATTTTCAAGCATTCGTGATTCTTGAAAGCGTTCAATTTTAAGTTTAATACGAGTGTTTTCCGCTCCCAGATTAAGCATGAAGTAAAATTTCGAGTTTAGAAAAGCCTGAAAATTTGGTTTGGCCGCTCCGCGCTTCGCGCTACGCGACCAAACCAAATTTTCAGGCTTTTCTAAACTCGAAATTTTACTTCATGCGCCATGCGTATAAAACACTGATTTGTTTCAAAGCTCAAAATATATTGATTGTGTATGTACATTTATGAAACATAGCATAAATAAATATATTTTGTCGATTTCCATCCTACTGTAATCAGTGGCGACCTTTGGGCGGTGCGAGCGGTGCAACAGCAGGACCGAAAACAGTCAAAAACGAAAAAGAGCTCTAATTTTTTTAATTTAAAGGGTCGCCACCATGAGATCTCGCACTACCTTAAAATTTAGCTAGGACCTCCACTGACTGTAATAAATAATTGAGAACGGGCGCCCATGAGCCCAATGTCCGTCGGGGTATTAGTTTGGGAAGTAGTTATTTCAATAAGTATTTGATTTAGTCTTTCTAAAATTAATTTGTTGTAGTTTTCGTAGGGAATCGCACTTTTAATGTGTGAAGAATTCTGCTACCAAGTATTAGCAATTTCATAAATACTTATGCTACAAATAAGTGTTTGAATTTATAAGACAAATCAATTGCACATTACGAAAAGAATCTCGGCACTATTAATATTTTTGAAATATTCTATGATATAACTAAGTATTGCCTATTTCGTTCATACTTTATGTTACATATTATGTAGATGATTTATTGTGTTGCGTATCAACTGAACTAAAGTTGAAAATTTATGTAATTTCTGCTTCTTCTTCTTCTTCTAGATTCAAGATTTTTTAACACAACTAAAAATAAGTCGGACCTGACTAAAAACTTTAAAAATGACTGAAAAAAAGTTGATTTATTGAAACTGAACAGTTTCAATAAAATCAACTTGTTTTCAGTCATTTTTAAGGTTTTTAGTCATCTTTACCAAATATTTCGTTTGTTACTTTTTTTATAGCAATTGTGCTAACCAACCTGAAAATTCTATAATTTTTTCGGCCTTTATTGGCAACTCGCGGCAGTCGCGAATGAATTGTAAAAACCTAAGGTAACAAATATCTATACAAACTAACTACTGCTGGATAATGTAGAAAAAACCGAACTTATTTTCATCTCTCTGTAAATCTGCCCTCAACTACTAGGTGTTAGAACGTTTCCATTGAACTTATCAGCGCCGGAATCAAATGGTAATTTATACAGTCGCATTCCAATAATCCCGCGGCTAGAGGGGCGAAGAGCAGTTCCTCTGTTTTCCGATTCAGATTCTGTTTCTGTACAAACCAGTGTGTACGTGCGGTACACAGCACTGGCGATATCTCGTGATCGCAACACCGTTACACGAATTCATCTTTTCTGAGTCTGTTTCTGAAATTTTCTTTAGAGTATGCGATGTATACACGGTAGATTTTCAGGTATTAATTGATTTTATAAAACTGTTAAATTTAAAGCTTCTAACGAATATCGTTAATTAATTTCCCACTTAACCCGTGGTGAAACATTTTTGAATGTGATTCGGATTCGTGATTCGAATCCTTTTTACGAGGATTCGTCCCAGCTCTGGTTCATAATCTTCAAGTTTTTTAGAGTGAAAACATTTGTTAGAAACTAATACTGGATGATTTAAATTAAATTTAAATTAAAACACTTGGTTTGTTTAACTTAATTATATTTTCTCCGACTAGTTTCGACCATTGGTCATTTTCAAGGAAGAAGATGACCAATGGTCGAAACTAGTCGGAGAAAATATGAATAAGTGAAACAAACCAAGTGTTTTAATTTAAATATAATTTAAATCATCCAGTGTTAGCTTCTAACGAATGTTTTCACTCTAAAAAACTTGAAGATTATGGACCAGAGCTGGGACGAATCCTCGTAAAAAAGATTCGAATCACGAATCCGAATCACCTAATATGATTCGAATCACGAATACTCGAATAAAGGATTCGTAAGAGATAAATATGATTCGAATCAAATATTCGAATCCTGTTTTTTCGAATCACGAATACAAATCCTTTAAGAATAAATTTGATTTTATTATTGTTTTGCAACCATTAATATATAAATATCATTATCAATTGTCTTGACAAAAGTATTCAAAACCTAATTATTTATTATTAACACTGAACATCGTTGATAACAGACTAAATATCTGATTCTCTGATTAAAGATGTATTTGTGTGTTTCTGAACTTCACTTCAAATCAGTGTTTTTTACGCGTGGCGCATGAAGTAAAATTTCGAGTTTAGAAAAGCCCGAAAATTTGTCTCGGGTCGCTGCGCGACCCTCGACAAATTTTCACGGGGCTTTTCTAAACTCGAAATTTTACTTCATGCTTAGCCTGGGAGTGGAAACACGCATTCAAAACTTCAAATTGAACTCGATTATAAAATCGACGAATGCCTGAAAATTACGTAAATAAAAAACTTACTGAATATCATTAAAACCCGGCAAAGTCAGAGAGAAGTCTTGGAATTATATTTAAATTGATCAAAACACTAACAAAAAAGCCATATGATATTATTAAATTTGTCAAAAGCAGCAGGCAAATTATAAAACACGTAAAAATTTATAAAATTAACTTAATTATAACAACAACAATGAAAACAATTTTACAAAATGGGGGTTTTCCACAGAAGAAAGTTATATTTAAAGGCCAGGGAAAAAAGAAATGAATCAGGGAAATGTCGGAAACTGTTACCATTTTAGATTGTGGCTACCATGTCAGTTTTACTTCAAATAATATTAAACAAAATTTGGAAAACTAGATTATTATCTCTAAAAACATTTTTAGTCATTTAATGTTCTTATTAAAGCATTCAGTTTGAAGTTTCGAGCGAGCGTTTCCACTCCCAGACTAAGCATGAAGTAAAATTTCGAGTTTAGAAAAGCCCCGTGAAAATTTGTCGAGGGTCGCGAAGCGACCCGAGACAAATTTTCTGGGCTTTTCTAAACTCGAAATTTTACTTCATGCGCCACGCCTACAAAACACTGATTTGAAGTGAAGTTCAGAAACACAAAAATACATCTTTAATCGGAGTAACAGAGAATCAGATATCTAGTCTGTTATCAACGATGTTCAGTGTTAATAATAAATAATTAGGTTCTAAATATTTTTGTTCAAACAACTGATAATGATATTTATATATTAATGGTTGCAAAACAATAATACAATCAAATTTATTCTTAAAGGATTTGTATTCGTGATTCGAAAAAACAGGATTCGAATCTTTGATTCGAATCATATTTATCTCTTACAAATCCTTTATTCGCGCTGCGCGACCCTCGACAAATTTTCTGGGCTTTTTTAAACTCGAAAATTTACTTCATGCGCCACGCGTATAAAACAGTGATTTAACGAGAAATTTAAAAACACGCAGAAGAAATTTTTCAAGTTAATCCTCACAATTAATTCGAATTACTTTTCACGATTCAAAACCTTTTGTAATTATTCGAATCCTTTTATAAATATTCGAATCCTTTCATCAGGATTCGAATCATCCACATTTGGATTCGAATACGAATTTTCTTAAAAAAATTTAACAAATCCGGATCACGAATCCAGTTGAACTAAAGTATTCGAATGCCTCTTTTGAATTCTCTAAAGGGATTCGAATCCTCTAAAAGGATTCGAATCCTGAATGATTCGAATTCTGCCCAGCTCTGTTATGGACCCAGATGGAATCATTTTGTACCTTAAAATGACCCAACCCGGCGGGACTCGAACCTGCGAACCCTGGGTTAGGAGCAAGTTCTAAGTTGTTTATTAACAATTACTATTATAAGATATTCCTATTTATATTATTGATATTGTTAATTTCATTATTTATAACTTATTCTTTTTTAAACTTATTTGTTTTGTACTTATTTTTTGAAATACTACCTAACCAGGGTCCCATAAAACTTGAAGTTTTTTTTTAGCTGAAAGTTTCACGTGAAAATAATTGGGATTTCTTAAGCATATTAACTAAATACAGTATACAAGGAATTTTTCTAATGATTAGTGTTTAGTAAATTTTCAGGAATTTGTTAAATTTTAAGCTTTCTGTTTTCATAGAATCTAGATTTAAAATTTCATCCGAATCGTATTTTGTTTATAATTGGAAACCGCGTGTTGTTTTAATTGGATCAGCTTTGTTAGACTGACCCCAATCCATGGAATTAATATTTCACGCACTCCTTTGGATTCGCTGTACGAATGAATGGAGCCGGTCGGCCATTATTCCGATTAATTTTCACGAGGGTCGCTCACCCACACTCACACACGTATTACACCAAAAAAAAACCTGCTGCAACCCTTGGTTAGGTCCCCTATTATATTTTATATATATATTTTTTTTTGTCGGGGAGCGAGTTCTCAAAGTGGGGTGGGCATCGGTTTTGCGGTGCGCGCGAGAACATCTCGTAACTCATCCGTTTGAAGGTTTTATTGCGGTAGCAGGCATTTTTATAATTGTCCGACACCCCAATTAACGTTATCAAACTGCGCGTTGCTCCTACAAAACGCGGAATGGCCGCCTATAAATAATCTTTTTTTTTTTTATTAATTCCGCGCTGCGACCGGAATTAGTCCTCTTCGGGAAAATATGAGCTTCACGCTTGTTTCCTGCGGTTTAATTAATATCGACTAATTTAATCAATATAAATATAATAAATCGCATTAAATCAATCAGTAATAAACAGCACTCAATTCAGTAATGATTTTACATAACGATCAACTACTTCTAATTATTAGCGCGAAGCGTGGCGACCAAACCAAATTTTCAGGCTTTTATAAACTCGAAATTTTACGCCTTGTTAGAAACAACAAATTCTCTATGTATTCTTTGATTTAGTTAACGTTCACGTTGTGTTTTATAAAATAATATTAGAACACTTAATTTGTTTTGCCACTTTAATTAACTTTTTACAGTGACTATAGTTTCGACTACAAGCTAGTCATTATCAAACTGAGTACACGGTTAGCTAAATCGCGATAAAATAAGAACCTCTTAATGTTTTGTATAAACCACAAAAGTGGTTAAAATGCAATGTTTCCAACCACCTAGGTTGGAAATATTGCATTTTAACTACTTTTGGTTATAAAACAGGTCTCTAAAATCATGTTTCTGTATAAATAAATATATTTTTCTTATTATCAGAAACATATTTTTTTAATTATTGCGCTTTAATTAACGAAGGTCACCCACTGTACGGCAACGAAAAAAATAATAATAATAAAAAGTGTTATCTCCTTAATCTAAAATTATTTATTTGTAGTGTTTGAAAAAGAGACAAGTGTATTTTTTATGTTTATTAAATTATGTGTGTAGAATCATTATATCGTATTCTATCTAGTCTATTTCATAATTTATTGATTATATCAAATATTTTTGCCGAACAAAAACGTATATTTATTAAACAAGAATAATTCAAATTCAAAACTATTTAAATTCGAGAAAATAAGCTTATGCTTCTTATAAAATTTAAACATAATATATAAAACTACGAAATATTCGTGGAAATGTTTGCATTTTGCACGAATATTTGGTAATTTTATATATTATCTATATTTATTAAATTTGTCTTGTCATATTTGATGTATATTTTGTAATTCTTTGAAAATAAAGAGAAATCATGCAGTGTTTTTTACAACTAAAATATAATTCCGTTACTAGAACATCTATTGTTTTTATCCAAGTCACAATTTATCAATATTCATGCGAGGATCCGGAGCAACAACAAAAAAATTATATACTGCCGAACGCATAAACGCTTTCCTTTTTCTGCGACGCTTCATCCCCAAATGATTGAATAAATTGATCCCGGCCAGCGAAGATTTCAATACCCCGGAGGATTCCGAAAAGCAAAAAAAACCTTTGCCGGATTACGCAACTGCGGACAGGATTTATACATATCCTCCGTTTGATTTACTCCGGGCTCTCTTCCTTTTTCAATCATAAGTCGTTTTCGCGGTTGACTCCGACTCGGTTTCTGCGACTTTTTCACCACTCACCAAATTCCGGATTCTGGACGGTCCGCGCGCAAAAAAATAAAATGAGAAAAAAACAAAGTAGCCAGGGTATTGGATTCGGGAGGGATGTTAAAGGGGAGGATTTGATTTTATAAGTTTGTTCAAATGGAAATTTTATTACTAATTGTTTTATTGAGTTATGTGGACTATTTAATCACAATAAAAAACACTTTTATTCCTTACTTCACTTTTATTTTTATTCGTTAGATGTACATTTCGAGTGCAAAGCACTCATTATCCATAACTAATAATTTGTTATTGATAATGAGTGCTTTGCACTCGAAATGTACATCTAACGAATAAAAATAAAAGTGAAGTAAGGAATAACAGTGTTTTTAATTGTGGAAATTTTATTGATTTAAAAAGGAAAACACTTGGTTAAATTTAACTAATATAAAACAACCTGACAAATATTAAATATTAGTGAAATTTAATCTAGTGTTTTCTTTTTTAAATCATAGGAAAATATGTTTCACCACGTGAAAGATGAGAAACTTGTTCAAGGGAAATTTTATTCAAAAATATAAAAACGAATTAATATTAAAATCGACTATCTGCAGCAATTAATTCTTACTTTTCTAAGTATTAATTGAAACAACTACTTCCCCAGCTAATACTCTAACGGATATTGAATTAAAAAATGAATATTTGAGTTACACAACAGATTTCTTGTTCTATGCATAATTTGTATGCAAAATGTAACATCAGGTCAAATTATTCTCTCACCAAATTGAATAAACACACAGGAAAGCAGTTTGCTGTTAAGTTTGAGGGAATAATTACTATAGATAGAATAGAAATAACGAGTTCAACTCCACAATAAAATTCCCTGTCATTTTTTCAATTTATTTTAAAATTGAAAATAAAATATAGGGAATTTTATTGTGGAGTGGAATTCGTTATTTTAATTTTATTCTGTCTATAGTAATTATTCCCTTAAACTTAACAGCAAATTGCTTTCCTGTGGGTTCATTCAATTTAGTGAGAGAATAATTTTATTAATTTTTTCAATTTATTTCAAAATTGAAAAAAAATACAGGGAATTTTATTGTGAAGTGGAATTCGTTACTTTAATTTTACTCTGTTTATAGTTTTACTTCCGGGTTAGGCTTTTACCTGGCCTTAGTTACGAGACTATTAGCCATCATCAATTTTTATTATTTGTATACATTTGTTTATTTTAACTTATTACTAAGTAAATATACCTATATATTTGGACGCCACAACACATTCACACACACCCATGGACTCCGGGACGAATATTTTTCTTTCGAAAAATTACTCGCCACCGCTGGGAATCGAACCCAGATCACCGCCGTGAACGATTGGCGAAACCAGCGGCTCAACCCTTAAACTTAACAGCGAACTGCTTTCCTGTGGGTTCATTCAATTTGGTGACAGAATAATTTGACTTGATGTTACATTTTGCATATAAATTATGCATAGAACACGAAATCTGTTGTGTAACTCAAATATTCATTTTTTAATTCCTTATCTGTTACAGTATTGGCTCTGCACTGCTTTATTTAAAATTCCAATAAAGTTTAAATCATATTTTATGCAACTGGTTTTGCTCGATCTACCCAAAAAAATCCGGTTGAGGAATTTAAAAGCCATAAATCGGATGATATATGCACGATGCGAAAAATAAACTAATCCGCGTGAACTTAATATATCTCGTTGGTGTTTGAGTGGACAGAAAAGACGCGTCCATTGGGTTGGAACGCTCAACATTAATTTTAATGCAGCGCGCAATTAAAATTAACCTGGATCGACTGGTTTAATATTTCCCAGAATGTAAAGCCATTTCTCGCTACTGGTGTCGTCTATCCGGGAATTTATCGCCTGCGTTTCTAATTAAATCATTAGTATACTACAAATAGATGTTAAGTATAGATCCATGCTAATTATTATTCGCAGTAATCTAGCTTACTAAAACATTCATATTTCCATCAAAGTAGAAAGATTGTACCAAGTTTTACACCACTATTTGAAATGAAATAGCACATAGTAAAGGTCTGAACACCGTGCGATCGTTTAAAAGATGATTTAGAGATCTTTTAAACGATCGCACGGTGTGTACTCGTATACAATATTCTTCAATATCATGGTAATGATTGTATTTTAAATGATTTTCCGGAGTTGAGGAGAGCGTTTTTAAAATGCAACTAGAAGAAGTAAGAGAAATTTTAGTCTGACAGGAAGGATTACTCTCCGTTCGTGTTACTTGCTCTACAAAAAAAAAAACAAGCGAAATTTGACAAATGCCCTCCGGGTGTTTCATCATGTAAGAAAAATATCTAGAGCTTGCCTTTATTTATAGTTCTTTTAAGTCCTAGGAGACGCTCCACTGGGATGGATTAAGCGAGATAACAAATAACATGTTTCCGTTTTAATATTCTTTTTTTAGAATAATCTTACTTCATTAAATTCACCAGAATTTTATTTTAATTTATATAATAGAGATGGGAATACAACACAACAAACTCCTTAAGTGTTTACTGTGTTGCAGTTTTACAAATTCGACTTAAAATTAATCGTCTGCAAAGTTTATCACAAATCCTTCGTTTAAGTGGTCGATCAAATCATTTATGAAGAGCAAACAAATTAAGGAACCTTGCGCTACAGACATGATGTGCTCAGGTTTTTACCTTTTGGTGTATACCTTCCGAGCGTCCGTCTAAGGACTGGTGGATCACCGCCATATCTGCAAACCACTACCCGCCGGAGACCAACCCACGTGTGGACCGGAGGGGCGAGTAAGTATCCCTGGGCTTTTGAAGGCCCACCCCCAACTCCTCATTTAACGGCTGAGTCAACCCCTCTGTGATCTGTATGTGGAGAAGGAGGCCATAAATATCATACTCCGTCTCCAAGCTGAAGGGTTATGGACACGTAACACATGTAGGATGGCTAGAGGCAGCCTCTGGAGGAATGTCTGCAAAGATATACCTCTGTTAGAGGCTAGAAACGACCTGTGCTCGCCCACAAATACCGTACCGGAAGGATACGAGGTACGCGTCCATCCCTCGATGGACATGAGAGAATCGGCTAATCGCATTTACACCGACGCATCATGTAAACAAGGACGCTCGGGACTGGGGATATACTCCAGGAACCTGGGCATCAACCTAAAGACTCCAATGGGAGAGAACACGTTCATCGTACAACTAGAAGTGATGGGAATAGCACGCTGAAAACAACCAAAGGACTGCTCACAGGCCACATGACTGTTAAAGAGCATCTAAGGAAAATCGGGCTATACAACGGCGACACCAACTGTCGCCTCTGTAATACGGCACTGGAAACAGCTATGCACGTTCTGTGCAGGTGCAATGCGCTGGAAAGCAAAAGACGGCTCATATTTGGGAACAGACAAATGGAACCAAATGATTTCCATGCGCAACCTCTGAAGGACCTGCACAAGCTAGTGCAGGGCATCGAGTTCGGAATAGTTGCGTGAGTGTAATATTGGGGCAGTACAATAAGTCACCTAGGCTGCAGTGCATCCGGATCCGAAAGAAAGACGGCCCCCACAGGAAAAAAAAAATAGCACTTGCGGCTGAAACCATACAGAACCGCAACGTGAGGAACAAAAAGCTACTCATCCTAACAGATAGCAGGCAGGCTCTGATGGCTCTGAAAAACAAAGTAACGACATCGGAGGCAGTTCTGGACTGCCACAGCAAACTCAGGCTTGCTGCTGTAGAATACAGAATCTAGATATCATGGATGAAGGCCCATGACATTAATGTAGGCAATCGAAAGGCGGATTAACTGGCTGGAGCAGCGGCTGGGGAAACTATTTCCTCGCCACAGCCGCTAGTAAAACCCACCATCTCGACCCTAAACGAATTGATCCACAACGAAATAAATCCTGAAGAAATTCAGGGAACGCTGGGATGACATTAAGGACTGTAGGATGTCTACGGAAACCTTAGGGTATCCGAACAAAAAGACGGCACTACACTACCTGCAAATGAGCAGAAATAATCTGAGACGCATAACGGCCGTTCTCACGGGCCATTGTGGACTAAATGGGCATCTCTACAAAATGGGAGTCGTTGACTCGCCAGATTGTAGAGGCTGTCATGAGGAGGACGAGACTGCCGAGCACATCCTTTGTGATTGCCCAGCACTCGCCTCGCAAAGGAAGGAAATTCTGGCGTCCAGATGGCCGACATTAGGGAAGAGTCAACCGCTGCTCTGCTAGCCTTTCTCTACAGAGTGGCATGGCTAAGCTGAGGAGTGACACAACCCTAGAGGGGGGGGGGGATGCAAAAAGGGCCCATTGGGGTCTAATTGCTGTGTCTAGGTTATGATCCAGATCCAGACCCCGCTGTGTGTAAGTTAGCCCTATCCAAGATAGGGACACAGAGGCTACCTCAAGAAGGTCTACAACTCCGACTTAGGCAATCGTCCCCTTCAAACATCCATCGTCCGAATATTCAGGTCTGCCCCAGACGCCTCCTGTTTAGGTGCTATGCTGGACCTCCAGCCTTGCGCTACACCAGTATTTATTGCAAATGTTTTAGACGTTTGTGTATTGACTACTACATAAAGTTGCCTCTCAGTCTTAACTTATTGACAACACCACATATTCGCATTGCACCTAATTAAGTTTTCACGAAAAGTGGATCTACGGTATCGAACGCTGGCGAAAGAGCGAAGAACAAACCCACTACACACATCCCTTACTTTAAGTTCCTGTGTATTTCTTTTATTAACTCCAAACCGGCTGTTTCTGTTGACTTTCCTCTCTAGAATCCATGTTGATTTTTTCTTAGGATATCAACTTTGTTTAAGTATTGCCAAATCTTATTGGCCAGCATTTTTTCAATGACTAGAAAATGAGCTCAAAATACAAACTGGGCGATAATTTGCTACATCATTTTTGATCCTGCTTTATGTATGGCAATTAGTTTTGCCGTTTTTTAGATTCTCAGGGGATACTCCAGTTTCGAATATTAGGTTTTTTTTTGTATTTGTTTGGCTTTTGCCTGGCCTTAGTTGCTTTGACTATTGGCCAACATCAATTATTTATTTTTAACTTATATATTATTTAATTTATAACTTATTTTTTTAAGTTGTATTAACATATATTGGACGGCACAATACATTCACACCACACCCAGGGACACGACGAGTTATTATTTTTAAATAATAACTCTCCGTGCATGGGAATCGAACCCGGTCTGTGGCTCGCCGAGCGATTTACCGTCCGGCGACGTTACCGCTCGGCCACCACCTGGCCAGAATATTAGGCTTGTTATTTATATTAGAGGTCGCGCGATTCTCTCTGCAATATTTTTTTATAACATTCATGATCATTACCGCTACTGTGCTTGTTTTTTAATATCTTTATTGTTCTTAATATATATGTATACCTGCCAGAACTGGGCAGGATTCGAATCATTCAGGATTCGATTCCCGGATTCGAATCCTTTTAGAGGATTCAAAAGAGGTATTCGAATACTTTAGTGAAAACGGATTCGTGATCCGGATTCGTTACATTTATTTTAAAAGGATTCGTATTCGAATCCAGACCTAGATGAGTCGAATCCTTATAAAAAAGGATTCGAACTCTTATAAAAGGATTCGAATCCTTATAAACGGATTCGAATCCTCATACACGGATTCAAATCCTCCCAAATAATTCGAATCATCGCTATTAAGGCTGGGATTCAATTAATTCAAATAGTTAAATATTGTAACATAAATATTTAAATCACTAAATTATTCATATTTGAATATAAATATTTAAATTTTCGAATAATTCAAATATTTGTGAATACATATTTGGTTACTTAACCACGAAAAACTTTCAACCTTAATAGTATATTTTTAACTTCACTTGAAATCAGTGTTTTATATGCGTGGCGCATGAAGTAAAATTTCGAGTTTAGAAAAGGCCCGTGAAAATTTGTCTCAGGTCGCTGCGCGACCCTCGACAAATTTTCTACGCGGGGCTTTTCTAAACTCGAAATTTTACTTCATGCTTAGTCTGGGAGTGGACAACACTCGTTTGAGCTTTAAATTTAAATCGACGTATGTAATATAATAAATCATTCATTGAAATCATAGAAAAAGATGCAAAATGTTACCTAAAATTAACTTTTAGAGTTTACTTTATAATTTGCTCGGCTCTTAATGGGTGAATATTCTGTTCGTAAGAAAAACCGTATTTGTTTAATAATGAAGTTGCATTAAAAATAATAATAAAGCCGAAACCAAGTGCCTTTCCTTTAATTAACTTTACATAATAATAAAGTGTGAATAAACCGACAAAAATCTAGAAATATCGAAAATCTCGACATGTAGAAAATCTTGACGGTCCACTCCCAGACTAAGCATGAAGTAAAATTTCGAGTTTAGAAAAGCCCCGCGTAGAAAATTTGTCGAGGGTCGCGCAGCGACCCTCGACAAATTTTCACGGGGCTTTTCTAAACTCGAAATTTTACTTCATGCGTCACGCGTATAAAACACTGATTTACAGTGAAGTTAAAAACGCACTGAAAACCAACCCAACTTCGATATTTTTACAAACTTGGATGTTTTCTTTCCTATCCATGCTGTAAACCTTCAGATATTCGTTGTTTTCTTGTAAAGAAACTTCGATTCCCTGTAGTCCTTCGGTCACCGAAGACCATGATCGGTCCTTCGAGCTGTAGCCTTTTTTAAATGGTAATAAACTTGGTAATCTAGAGTGATCTTTTAATTTGAAACTTCTAAGAACGAGTTTTGTCCACTCCCAGACTAAGCATGAAGTAAAATTTCGAGTTTAGAAAAGCCCCGCGTAGAAAATTTGTCGAGGGTCGCGCAGCGACCCGAGACAAATTTTTACGGGGCTTTTCTAAACTCGAAATTTTACTTCATGCGCCAAGCGTATAATACACTGATTTAAAATAAAGTTCAATAACACATATATCATCATTAATTAAAATAATTATTTAATCAGATATTTAGTCGGTAAATTAACATTTTTGTTAATAGAAACTGATGGAATAAAATGTTGCAAATAATAGATTCAAATTTATTTTGAAAGGATTTTGTTTACGCAAATTACGCGATTTATCATTGTCTTGTAATTGGGAAATTTCTTGTTGGGCAATAAATACTTATTATTATTATTATTTTGTTTTAAAAATTACTTAAACACAAAATTTGTAATAAAAGGTATATTCTCAAATAATGTGCATCAGAATATTTACATAAATATTTACAAATATCAAGTTAACATAATAATTTAAATAAACAATAAACACAAAGAAATGAATTAAGTTAAGAAAAGATTGAAGTAGAGATTAGGAAAAATGAGCAAAGATACACGGTGACAGAACAAGTTAAAGTTATGAGAAAAATACAAAGTTTCACGTTTTCGAATCAAAGAGAGAACTTACTCGTTTGCTGTTCAAAACAAGACTCTTCGATTTTTAGTTTTGAAGACGAGAATTCACAAGGTTCATACCCTTGTGAATTCTCGTCTTCAAAACTAAAACTAAAACTAAAAAAATGTGGGAGAAATTTTAGATAAAGAAAGAAGAACGTAGAACATGCAAAGAAGGAAAATAGAAGTGGAAAAAACAGAATAAATTATCTCTCCGACTGGCCTGCATTTTATAACTTCGACGAACATTTTTCGGCGACGGATTAGCGCCTATTGCGCGCCTCATCGGGCACGTAGAGCCGAAAACCCATTGTCACACAAGAAATTTTACACAAAGCATTTATTTGCTATTTTTCGGGTCTTCGGCTCTTAAGGTTGTCATAAAATGAAGCCAGTCTCTCACGACAAGAGCAAACAATTTTACAAAATAACAAAAAAGTCACGTACAAATTTATTTTCTAAAGTTCGGGGAATTTTTGACGCGAACAGATTTGTATCCGTGATTCAAAAATGAGGATTCGAATCTTTGATTCGAATCATATTTTTCACTTACGAATCCTTTATTCGAGTATTCGTGATTCGAATAATATTAGGTGATTCAGATTCGTGATTCGAATCCTGTTTTTGAGGATTCATCTCTGATACCTGCCATATAAACGAGTTTCCAATACCAAAGAATAAACTTAACAATTTCATCTTTAAAATTAAGCCGAAACTAGTAGAAAATAAAATACATATAAGTGAAACAAAACCAAGTGAATTTAATTTACAAACCATTATATTTTAAAATGTTTTACCAAGTGATTAATGAGAAAAAAGTGTCCGATATATTTAAAATTAAATTTTCAAAAATAATAAACGGACCCCCACAATTACCTCAAACATAAAAATCTCAATTATAAAAAACATTTCGCCCGGATGCTTATTTTTAAAGCGTTCCTCCATCCCCAGCTCATTTCTCCCGTAATTTAAAATCCGAGGATTGGCACCTGGGGGAATCTCGAAAGGCCCAGCGCTCGGAAGTACTTCACACACACATCTGCAATCTGCCTGTCCTTCACGGCGCATTGTTGAGAAGGTCAAACGTGCACGCATAAAGTCGCGCAATTGAACCGAGAGCGCACTCATTAATATTCATATCGGCCCTGATGCGCATTAACCGTGCATCAGGAAGTGAAAGTTATCATCTGTTGGGATCATAATAAGTTATTATGCATGGGCGCATCAAATGGAATATGGATAAGCTTAACTGTCCAAAACATTCAATGAACGTTCACACACCAATAGGGATGCATAAATACACATTTGTTGCGTAATTACTGTTGCTGTTTAACAATTCATTGATAGGGAAATTGTTCGAAATCATCGATTCAAGTTAACTTCATTACCCAAACGTTGAAAGTTCTATAAGTTAGATTATAATGAAATCAAAACTAGAATCAGTTAAATAATGGCTTAAACCATGCTAATTTAAACTAAGTTTATTGCACAAACGTTAAAAGTTCTATAAGTTGGAATATAATCAAAACAAAATTAGAGGCAATATTGAATTACACTTGGTTCAAGTATTCAAGAAATATTAGAGGCAATTTAATAGTTGCTTAAAGCATATAAATTAAACCTAAACTAAGTTTAGAATAGAATAGAATAGAATAGAATACCTTTATTATGCTTTTGCCATACATAGTATAGATACATTCGTCAAGTATAAATAAACATACATAATTTACATAATTTGTGAACATTTAGTCATATAACGGTAAATACATGCATACATAGACATTCACAATGACATGGTAAATTCTTCTACTGAGTAGGGTACATTCAGAAGTAGCATTTTCTTTAGATTATTTTTGAATTTATTTAGACTTAATTTTCTTAAATATTCAGGAAGTTTATTGTATTTAAATGACATACAGAGAATTTTATGTCATACCGAATTTGTTCATAACGAGAATATTTCTTTTAAGTATATATGAACATACGCTGTACATTTGTCGACGCTCGGTTTATTGAAAGAATTTAATTTGAAGCTTTAAACGAGTGTCTTCCACTCCCAGGCTAAGCATGAAGTAAAATTTCGAGTTTAGAAAAGCCTGAAAATTTGGATTGGTCGCGTAGCGCGAAGCGCGGAGCGGCCAAACCAAATTTTCAGGCTTTTCTAAACTCGAAATTTTACTTCATGCGCCACCGGTACAAAACACTGACATATTACGAAGCCTAGACACACCGCTAAACTTTACATTGAATCAGTGTTTTGTACCGGTGGCGCATGAAATAAAATTTCGAGTTTAGAATAGCCTGAAAATTTGGTTTGGCCGCTCCGCGCTTCGCGCTACGCGACCAAACCAAATTTTCAGGCTTTTCTAAACTCGAAATTTTACTTCATGCTTAGCCTGGGAGTGGAGAACACTCGTTTAAAGTTCTAATTGAATTCTCCTAGTAAACCGAGCGTTTGAAAAATTTTTTTCAGACGCTCAATTTATTATTTTCATTTTCAGACGCTCGGTTAATTAGGAGAATTCAATTAGAACTTTAAACGAGTGTTTTCCACTCCCAGGCTAAGCATGAAGTAAAATTTCGAGTTTAGAAAAGCCTGAAAATTTGGTTTGGTCGCGTAGCGCGAAGCGCGGAGCGGCCAAACCAAATTTTCAGGCTTTTCTAAACTCGAAATTTTACTTCATGCGCCACCAGTACAAAACACTGATGCAATGTAAAGTTTAGCGGTGTGTTATAAACTTTGTAGTATGTCAGTGTTTTGTACCGGTGGTGCATGAAGTAAAATTCTTTGAAAAGAGTTCTATTTGAAGCTTTTAACGAGTGTTTTCCACTCCCAAAATAAGAATGAAGTAAAATTTCGAGTTAATAAAAGCCTAAAAATTTGGTTTAGTTGCGTAGCACTACGCGAATTTTTAGGCTTTTCTTAACTTGAAATTTTATTTCATACTTAACCTGGTAGTGAAAAAAACTGGTTTAAAGCTTTAAGTTGAACTCTTTTCAAAAACAACGAATATCTGAAAATGTACAGCATACAACTGGGATACATATACAGGGTGGGCCACGAATAACGCCAATTAAAAGTTTTCGGGATTCCTGACAGAGGAAAAATTTTTAAAAATTCTACATTGCACGGTAGAATATTGACAATAGCCTACTATGGTGCACGTGTGAATAGTACAGGAATTATTCAATTGTGCAAGCATTCTGGGAGGAAAGAAATTTCGAAATAATTCAAAAACTACTTGCTCTAGATATCGGGAGACATAATACTTTTATGTTGCAAATTGTCTTGCCAATCACCATATGAGATAAAATATTGGTCATTCCATTTGAAAACATTGAATTATGATGTTTTTAAGTGGACACTGAAATATTGATATTTTTGAAATACCTATTGTCAAAATTGACAGATGTCAATTATTTTAATTCTAGAGGGATCTATAAGTAACAATTCAAGATGCCGCTCGTCTGTCTATCTTGTCCCTACTAGAAGTTATAGGCATTTTTCAAAACATCTATTTGAGGTCAATATTTGACAAATAAATTTTTAACTCCAAAACTGTAAGAGTTAAGTGGACATAAATTCATATGAGAGGGTAGACAATTGAACGGGGAATCGAAAAAAAAAATATATAGGATGTTCCATTTAAAATAACAAAGTTGGAAGCCATTTCCGCTACAATCGGAAGTGATAGAAAGTCGAAATATTTTCCATGAGGTGATCGCATTCAACCGTGCAATGTAGAAAGTTATAAACAAAGTGTTTTACTTAAAGTAATGAACAATGTAGAATTTTTTCAAATTTTTCATCTGTCAGGAACCCCGAAAACTTTTAATGGGCGTTATTCGTAGCCCACCCTGTATTTAAAAAAAACTCCTTGTATATTAATATGTACGAATATGACTAAGTTAAAAGGCTTTAGAAAACCAACATAATTATAAATGTGATTGTTATTTCTTGCGGAATTGAATTCCTATTTAAAAATAACGTTATCGCAGAAATTTGTTGTTTTAAACGAAAACTTATCGCAACCAATGTTTTCCCAAGATGCCGTGCAATAAATTCCGCAGAGCTAACAAGCAATATGCTTGTGCGTCCGGGATTTTTGATGTCACCTGCAATTTTTGCGAAGCATACAAATTAGAAATGTCCTCTCTTCCTCCATGCCGTTTACCATATACGTCCTAATGACGTTAAGGTAACAATGTTTATGCTGATTCAAACTGAAATATGCACCTGCAGTATATTCACACATAATTTATTAAAAAGAAATAAGAAAAATGCCTCGTCTAATACCTACACTTAAATCATAGTACTGTAGTGTCGCCTGAACAAGAATAATCCGGACGGCGGGGAGAGATAGGAAGGTTGCCGTGGACACAAAAAAAATAATAAAGATAATTTTAGAGAATAGCGCGTGCTAACGTTCGTTTTTGTACGTGACATAGTTAAGTATAAATAAAACTCCCCAAATACCTGCATTTCTTGTGTTTTCCTGTGGTAAGATTCATAGTATAACGACGGAATCAAATGCACTTATAACTGCAACCAAATGCACCTATGACCGCCGTTATAAATTGGTGACCCCGACGTGATCTTTCCACAACGATCTTCGCCACGGGAATCATCAAGATTCAGGATCTACAAGGCGAGCTGACTACAGGAATACCCGCCAGCATCAGACGTCGACGCCAAGGACCCTTTTTCGGACGAATTCCTGACTGCATCGAGCATCAACGACGGAGCCCTGTTTCAAGTGCAGAAAACCGGACCTTGTCAACAGCCGCCGGCCGCGGCGCCCGCTCCTAACCAGGGTACCGAGCCTGCAACCTTGCCATTTGCCGCCAGCACCCACTCCCAACCAGGATTTTGGATTTTGAAGTGACAGGTGACATTTACTAGCCCCCCTCGTATTTCGAGGAAACTACTTTGACTATTTTCTCAACCTTAATCTCTCTACTACTCTGCTTACTTTCCTTACCTTTCCTATTTTCAATCACACATCATGGAAGAACAATTAGATGCTGCCGTTGGCACCGTAAGATGTAATTTTCCCCCATTTTTCCGCGCTGACCCTTTAATCTGGTTCGTGCAGATTGAAACGGAATTTTTGAACTCGCGCATTACAAATTCTAGTCGCAAGTTTTATCGAGTTGTAGCCGCCTTACCCCCAGACATTGCCATCGAAGTTAGGGATTTACTAATTGAACCTCCCGCTGACCTTCCTTATGAGACGCTCAAAGTGGAGATAATCAAACGAACCACCATTTCCGAAAAAAAGCGTTTGCAGCAATTGTTGTCGACGGAAGTGCTCGGCGACCAAACGCCTTCACAACTACTACTAAAATTGCAACAATTGCTGGGAACAACGCCAATAGACGACAATCTCCTACGCGAAATTTTTTTAAATCGTTTACCGTCGGGCCCGCCGTGGCCGAGCGGTTGAGCCGCCGGTTTCGCCAATCGGACACGGAGGTGATCTGGGTTCGATTCCCAGCGGAGGCGAGTAATTTTTCTAACGAAAAATACTCGTCTTCGGTTCCATGGATGTGTGTGAATGTGTTGTGACGTCCAAATTAGTCGAAATATATGTTAATATAGATATTATAAATCAACGTTAGTGGCTGAATAGTAATACCTATGCCAAACAAACCAAAAATACCTATGCAAAAAAAATCGTTTACCGTCAGATGTGCAAAAATTTCTAGTGTCTGCAAAAACCACCTCATTAACAAACTTAGCAGAAATGGCAGATCAAATTTTAAAAATTTCGGCTCCCACCATCATTAATAACACCAACGTTTCTCACACCTCGGCAATTGAACATCCAACATCTTACAACGCTAGAATTTTAGAACTGCAATCCCAAATTTCTGAGTTGACACAAAATTTAAATTCATTAACAACCGCTTTGACGAAGCAATCTAAAAACAAATTTTGGAACAGAAGTCGGTCAGCATCAAGAAACCGCTGGCAATTAGGCGATGACCCGCAACACAAACTGTGCTGGTACCATCACAATTTTCGTGGTGATGCACGGAAGTGCACTCCACCATGCCAGTGGGGAAACGACGAACAGCGGGGCTAATGTCGGCCCATTCCTCCGCTGTCTCTCCAGGCCCGTTGTTTTTCGTGCGTGACACTAACTCTGGGACAAAATGTTTAGTAGATACGGGAACCTAGGTTAGCATTTTGGCGGTGGATCAACTCTTCGCCAACACTCATCGCCAATCAAAATGTTCGTTAACCACCGTTAACGGTAGTTTAATACCCACGATGGGTTCTTCAAAATTAACAGTACACATCGGTATGGACGTAAAACTTGCGTGGAATTTCGTGCTTGCACACGTTAACCACTCCATTCTGGGCACCGACTTCCTTCGGCATTTCAACATGATTGTTGACATTGCCCACGAACGTCTCGTAAGGAATGTATTCGGCCCATCAGAAAAACTCAAAATTTGTTTCTTGTCTACCCAAAATTCACCTTATTCGAAATAATTGCAACAATTTCCTACACTACAACAATGTTAACTTTAACGAGAATGAAACTCCTTAGAAGCTTCAAATTCAACGCTTTTATAAAAACAGCAAATTCCTGCAAGTTAACTAAACGCTGTAAATATCGGGACATGTACATATAGTCAAAAGAAAAATTCTCTGTATCTGGCTTGAAGCATCTCAATTCTATCCATATGTATATTTTTGATTTGGCACCAAATCGCAAGGCTATATTCCAAAATTTTTAAGGAACAGACAATACATTTTCACACGTGAATAAGGAATTTAATATAAAATACCTAAATTATGGATTGAGATATAATACTAAATTAAAATCTAAAATCTTCGATGCCGCATAAATAGTTTTTAATATGTAATTTTTATTTACCTTGTTTGAGAATGACTACTAGCTAGTCGAAACTATAGTCACAAAATTAAGTGTAAATACAGTGGTTAAACAAAGTTAAAAGGGTTTTATTTACAAGTAAAATCTAGATACACAAATAAGACAATTAACTTTGTTTGTATAACTGAGGATTTTCTTGTGACTATAGTTTCGACAACTTTAACTTGTCATTATCAAACATACTTTATGTTTGATATTGACCAGTTAAAGTTGTCGAAACTATAGTCACAATAAAATCCTCAGTTATACAAACAAATTGTCTTATTTGTGTAAATAATGATGTATACATTTTTTAAAGGAAATAGAACAATTGGTTAGTCCTACACTGGAACTCCTTATAAATCACGCATTCACAAAGGGCGTCTTCCCTAGCGAATTAAAGTGCTGTAAGGTTATTCCAGTGCATAAAAAAGGTAACATTCACTTAGCTACAAACTACAGACCCATAAGTATTACACCAGTTTTTTCCAAAGTTTACGAAGTTGCGATTAAAAACCGGTTGTACTCCTTTATAGAAAAATTCATCAGTAACGGTCAATATGGTTATATTCCAAAAAAATCAATTCTGCACGCAGTGCAGGACTTAACTGAAGACATCATGCTCGGGTTTGAAAGAGGCGATACCACTACTGCAGCCTTTTTGGATCTTAGTAAAGCGTTCGACACAGTGTCATGGGACAACCTATTGTATAAACTTGAATATTATGGAGTTCGTGGTACAGCACTATCGGTTTTCAGATCATTTTTATACAATAGAAAACAGTTTGTATCTTTCCAGGGCAATACCTCCTACTCTGTAAACCTAAACCAAGGAATTCCGCAAGGGACAATTCTTAGACCTTTGTTATTTGTGCTGTATACTAATGATCTGAATATTAATGTGACAAAAGCACGTACCTATCAATACGCAGACGACACGACTCTCATAAGCAAATGCACATCTTCGGTAGCCGAACTGAGATTTGAAAAGGAGGCAGTAGACTGGTTTAATAGCAATAATCTGGCTATCTGGCAAGACAGAAATAATGAACTTTTCCCTCTCCAGTACCAACAGAAACAAATTTGTAAAATTCTTAGGTGTAACCCTTGATCCACTACTAACTTGGAATAAGCACGTGGAAAATATTTGCAGTAGGATAAGCAGAAATCTGTATCTCCTAAGGAGAATATCGGAGAATGCTAATTTCGATACAGTACAAGCTTCTTATTTTGCATTCATTCACACTCTAATTGTAAACACTATTTTAGTATAGGGTTGCAGTCCATGCAGTAATAAAGTCTTCATTTTACAAAAAAAGGCAATAAGAATACTAGCCAAATTAAGCATGAAGGAGAGTTGTAGAGGACACTTTATTCAGCTTAACATATGTAACATATGTACTGTCACAAGAAAATGTTTATTACTTATTAATAAAATGTTATTCTAAACAAATACGTTGTATAAAACGGCATGAGAACGATAATTATTCAGCTTAACATATGTACTGTCCCAGCACTGTATGTCTTTGCTTGTTTGTTATACATGTTTGATAAAAAACCATCACATCACTGTAATAAAGACCTGCATAATTACAATACCAGAAAAGAGGCTGATATACATATGCCTATACATCGACTAAGCAAAACACATAAAAGCTTCTTAATTCAAATAATTGATTGATAAGGCTGATAAATGTCATTATGTCAAATATCATTTCTTCGCCTGAAGAAGCCACAGTGTGGCGAAACAATTGTAGCGAGTTTACAATATATATTTGAAAGTTTTAAATTATTTTATTTTATTTTTATAAAAGCTTCTTAATTCAAGCTGTTAAATTCTACAACCATGTGCCCTATGCTCTTAAAGACCTCTCGAGGAAAGAATTCAAGTATAAAATTCTGAAAGTTTTAGTATCGGTCTAATTATATTGTATTGATGATTTCTTCAACACTGTGATATCTTAAAAACATCACCACAAGCTATAGACGGAAAGAAATATAAATATTTTACACTATATGTATGTGTATGTTTGTGTTAATATTTAATGTTTTTTATTGTGTCACTATTTAGTGAATACCTGTAAACTATTTTATATTATATTGTACTTTTATCAATTTTTCATGACATATCCTAACTATATTTCTGTACACAAATTTAGGATCAATAAATGTACTTACTTACTTACTTACTAACGAAGTAGAAGCCTCTACAGTGAACAGTTTAAAATCTAGATATTTTTATCAGGCATTGCTACGTCCTCTGCCTTCCTCGAAGGATGAGAAAAAGGAACTTTACCGATTGATTCTTTCAACAAATCCTAATACTTTTTCTTCCCTATTAACTGGGAAGTTTTATTCTAAAAATTATATTCTGAAATATATTTTTATAAGTGGTTTTGTTTACTGCAAACATCAACAGTAAATTGAAAAATTGTACTAAGTTTTACACCACTATTTGTAATGGAATAGCACGTAGTTTAGCATAACCTCAAATTTATTCCATCATTCAATTAGCAGTCTGAGCAACCGCACAAAAAATGCCGCCTACTCTAAATCATAATTTAAATGATCGCACTGTATTTATAAACAGAGAAACAGTGTTCATTTCACCGTAATAATTTTCCACGCGAGTTTTGAGATCGAATTTGTCGATTTTTTGCATGTATGCATGTATGTCTTCCTTGCGAACGCTTTGATCTCGGTAGCCCTTTGTTGTATAAAGTTTATTCTTTTTTGTTCCTCCGATTTAAAATTCGGGACGATTTTCCCGGCCGACGTCATCGCTTTTACGTCCACTTCTCACCCTCTCGACGGCCGGAAATCGCATTTTTACCCTCCCGTCCCCAGTTCGAAATTAACATTCCGCACTCGGCGCGCGTGCTTTTACAAAATTGAAACGTCCCGCTCGAGAAAATTAAAGGTGAATCTACACGCGGAGAGGATTAAACTTTAATCTCCTCAAAATCCAATCCTTTCTGCGATTATTAGCAAGCTTCATCCGGCCTGCTGGAGCTGGATAGTTAGCATTTTTAATTCTTCCCTCCCTGGGGATAATTAGGATGTTTTATTGTGCTGTGTTTATGATATCCATTCTGGAGGTTTGGGTATTATACGGTTGAGCCTGCAGGACACATAATGTTGATTATGGTTTAATCTAGGTGAGGTCTGAGGGACATGATTAGGGCGAGGGAGGGCCGTGATTAGTGTCGTGTTGATGTGACCGGGCGATCCCGGCTCCTGATGAATGCTCTCTCTGCTGGTGAAGATTAGCATGCAGATGAGGGTGTTAGCATATTGCCCTGCGCGAAACCAATCAGCGCCCGCTTATTAATGCACTCCCAGACATTGTCGCGTTTAATTTATCAGAACCCTCACACACACATACACACAGAGTTGAATGCTGGAGGGGCTGGTTATTTTTTGCATGTATTAGGTTTTCCATTAGGGATGATATGATTTTGAAGTGACGTTTCGGCCATATGTAATATGTCATGATCTGTTATTTATTTTTCATTGTATTCAGTAGTGTTTACAATTTCATCATGGAGAGATATACGCAAGAACAACGTTTACAAATTATTCAGTTTTATTATCAAAATAATCGTTCTCCAATTGCAACTTTTCGTGCGCTTTTGCCATTTTATGGTCCTAATAATCGTCCAAGTGTGTTCGCTATTCATCGAATTGTTTAAAATTGTGAGCGTACATTTTCATTACATAATGTTAAAGTGCTAATAAGACATAGAACCGCTCGAAGTAATGCAAATATCGCTGCCGTTCAGGCAAGTGTTGCTGAAGACCGAAATTTGTCGATTCCAAGACGTTCTCAACAATTGGGACTGTCTCAAACCACAACCTGACGGATTTTGAAAAAGGATTTGGGTTTGCATCCGTATAAAATTGTTCTCACTCAAGAACTGAAGCCATTGGACCACCGTAAACGTCGTGAATTTGCTGATTTTACCTTGGAACAACTTGAAAACGATAACGATTTTTTTAAGAAAATCATCTTCTCCGATGAGGCTCACTTTCATCTGAGTGGTGCGGTAAATAAACAAAACTGTCGATTCTGGTGCGAAGAAAATCCACAAATTATTCAAGAAAAACCATTACATTCACCTAAATTGACAGTTTGGTGTGGTTTTTGGTCTAATGGAATCATCGGTCCGTACTTCTTACGAAATGAAGATGGTAACACCGTTACTGTCAATGGAGAGCGGAATAGATCGATGATAACCAACTTTTTATGGCCGAAATTGGAAGAAGTTGATCTTGACAACATTTGGTTCCAACAAGACGGGGCTACGTGCCACACAGCAAATGCAACAATTGAATTATTGCGAGAAAGTTTGGAGATTCGATTTTATCAAGAAATTTTGATATTGAATGGACTCCAAGAAGTTGTGATTTAACAACATTAGACTATTTCTTGTGGGGTTATTTGAAGTCATTGGTCTTTTGAAATAAACCAGACTCTCTTCAAGCTTTACAAGTCAATATTGAACGTGCCATTCATGACATACGACTTGATTTAGTGGAAAAAGTGCTCGAAAATTGGGTTCATCGAATTCGTTCCTGCAGAAGAAGTCGTGAAGGCCATTTGAATGACGTTTTATTTAGAACTTAATTGTATCGCTTGTACTTCACATTAAATAAAAAACATTTGAATTTTCTTAACAATAAGTGTGTTTTTTTTAAAGAAATCATATCACTTTTATTGGAAAACCCTTACTTTGACAAAAATACAATCTGAAAATAAATTGTGGCCCAAAAATGTAATGTGTTATGTTTAAAAAATAATTACTTGTGTTTAATAAAGTGCTTTCCTATTTAATTCTATTTCTATTTCCGAAAAGAAGAGGTTAAAATGTAAAAAATATTGTATTCTAAAAAAAATTGCTGGAACCCATCAAATTTCAAAAGGTTTGATAAGAAGTATATTTTGAACTTCACTTAAAATCACTGTTTTATACGCGTGGCGCATGAAGTAAAATTTCGAGTTTAGAAAAGCCCAGAAAATTTGTCTCGGGTCGCTGCGCGACCCGAGACAAATTTTCTGGGCTTTTCTAAACTCGAAATTTTACTTCATGCTTAATCTGGGAGTGGAAACAATCGTTAGAAGCTTCAAATTAAACTCTAAAAAATCAACGAACTCTTGAAGATTTACAGCGTATACATCGAGATATGTATACTTAAAAGCAAAATTCTCTATATGTACATTATATTCATTTTCATTTCATTTCATTTCATTTATTTCCAAAAAGAATTGTTACATTCATGGGTGAGTCAGAGAAGTACATGTGTAAATGTGAACAAGACAGTAAGTAAACATTCAAATATTACTACCCCAAAACTGGAATATTTGTATTTTTACACATTCACAAAAAAGGTTGAGTTTTCTGATTTTTTAAAATGTTTGCATATTATGAGATAACATATTTTAAGTTTAATAAATTAACATACAGAGAGTTTTATGTAACACCGAACATTTACATAACGAGAATTTTTCTTTGGTGTATCCATATACATACGTTGCACATTTCTCCATGCTTGGTTTAATAAAAGAATTTAATTTGAAGCTTTAAGCAAGTGTTTTCCACTCCCAGGCTAAGCATGAAGTAAAATTTCGAGTTTAGAAAAGCCTGAAAATTTGGTTTGGTCGCGTAGCGCGAAGCGCGGAGCGGCCAAACCAAATTTTCAGGCTTTTCTAAACTCGAAATTTTACTTCATGCGCCACCGGTACAAAACACTGATTCAATGTAAAGTTTAGCGGTGCGTTTTAAACTTCGTAATATGTTAGTGTTTTATACCGGTGGCGCATGAAGTAAAATTTCGAGTTTAGAAAAGCCTGAAAATTTGGTTCGGCCGCTCCGCGCTTCGCGCTACGCGACCAAACCAAATTTTCAGGCTTTTCTAAACTCGAAATTTTACTTCATGCTTAGCCTGGGAGTGGAAAACACTCGCTTAAAGCTTCAAATTAGATTATTTTAACAAACCGAGCATCGGATAATGTGCAACGTATGCATATGGATACTTCAAAGAAAAATGCTCGTTATGAAAATGTTCGGTGTAACATAAAACTCTCTGTATTAATACAATAAATCACGATTATTTTATCATAAACGATAACGCATAAGAATCACAAGAACTCATTTGAAATGATAATAATTCTTCTGGTTTTCTACATGGTAATACAGAACAGATTAATCTTTGCCCATCATAGACACTTATACGCTTGAATTTATTGCGACACTCCTAATCTTCCAAGCAGCGCAGACTGACACAAGAACCCGTCTTAATTTCTATATGTAAACGCTAAATTACCACAAATAATCACCCGTAATTGCAGGCGATTACACAAAAATAAGATGTTCAGGTGTGAACGATTATATTAAATTGGTGTAGATGCAACACATAAAGTAAAAAAAAAATAATAATAATAGGAAAGTGATCCAGTTTTGATTGACTGTATAATTGGATATTTAAACATTTAAAAAAGGTGTTGCTTGAACGAACGGTCGAAAAGTAAAAGCGTTTAAAAAATGCATTGGAAATTGAGTAAAGCATTGATAATTAATATTATTATTAGTAAAAAAATGCGGGTTGTCTCGCTTTCCGCGAAGCGGAGCGGTTAAACCAAATTTTCAGGATTATCTAAACTCGAAATTTTACTCCATGCGCCACGCGTATACAACACTGATTTACAGTGAAGTTCATAATATACCATTTTTCGTTTTTTGTTTATTTGTATATGTATACACGCATACGGCCATGTAATTAATCTATTTTACATATTGTCTTGCAATTGGGATGTAACTTTCCTGTTGGGCAATAAAGACTTATTATTATTATTATTATTATTTATATTTGATCTCTGACTAAGACATTTTTTGCTTTAGGATATCTATACAAGTATATCTTGAACAAGCTTCTCATTTTTAACGTGGTGAAACATATTTAACTATGATTTAAAAAAAAAGGAAAACACTTGGTTAAATTTCACAAATATTTTGGTTTTTTATTCCAACTTGTTTCGACTTTGAGTCATTCTCAAGGAGTAATGACTCAAAGTGAAAACTAGTTAGAATAAAATACCAAAATATTACTGAAATTTAACCAAGTGTTATCCTTTTTTTAAAATCATATACTAGTATATTTTAAAGAAAAATCTGTGTATGTATCACTTACATATATTATTTTAATTAAATCCGGCATATTTCAGTACCTACTTGAAAATGTTTTGCCAATTTGATTTAATTATTCGCATGTATCACTCGACTAATTTTAATTTATAACTTATCCAAACATAAACTAACACTTGACTGGCGCCAATTAAATGTTTCGTTAACTGTATAAATAAACTGTGCCGTAAATTATAATTAAATTTGCATAATAGCAAATATGTACACTATTAATTCCATTGTGTGTGCGTGCGACTAACGTAGCCGGCAATAATTTCAGTTTTAATTGTGCATACAATTTTCCACAGCGTTCGTTTTGTTAAATCATAACCATCTTTCCGATCGATTGCGTATCTCCAAAACAATTTATCGAATTCGTGAGATCGTTGAAATTCAGTACTCTCGTTTTCGTCCGGTAAGAAACTGGTGTTAAGAGTTTTCCCACGATACTAATTTTAGAATCGACAAGGCATATATCGCGCTAAGAAAATTGCGGGGAATTTAAACCGGCGACAATGAACAGTTACGCACATGACCAACTAATGTCCCCTTTGAATTATGTATTAACCTACTCGGTTACGTGTAAATTACTGCCTATTATGAAGTACATGCTTAGAAAGTTTACAACAAATTTAATATAGGTACTCATTTATATTTATTTCAGACAAAGTAGGCTTTGTTGAGGGGACATAGTTATGTCTATAATTGATAAATTAAAATAAATGTTTTTACAGTTTTATTACATTTGCACAATTATTTATTGATTGTTACTTTAAGTAAAACACTTTGTTTATAACTTTAAAAAATTGTTTATTTTGTATTCACAACAAATGTTTCGCCACACTGTGGCTTCTTCAGGTGAATAACAAGTGATTAACTTAACCTAATTACAACGTATATATAGGGCTAGCTGATAAGTAAGAGGGGTGGGGGTTACAGTTTTAAATTGAGCAATGGGGAGTTATTAATATTTGTCTGATCGTTTAGTAATTGATCGCTGAATTTTCTTTTGTTTATTTCGGTGCTTTCCAGGATGTTTAATTTTCTTCCTTTCTTCTCGATGTGTAGTATTTGGAAGTCTTCGTTGAAGTTGTGGCCTTCATCTAGCAAGTGGTTGGAATAAGTCGAGTTGTTTTTCTTTTTCTCGAAGCTAGTTTTATGTTCGTTCATCCTTTCTTGAAAGGCTCTCCCAGTTTGGCCGACGTATACTTTGGGGCAGTCACCGCAACTTAACAAATAGACACCGCTATGTCGAGCTCTGGATATTCTATCTTTATTATTTTTTATGTATTTTCCTAATTTGTTGTCTGTTTTATACGCAACTTTAATATTTAGTTTTTCTAATTTTTTAGTGATAATATTAGTTTCTTTGCCTGTGTATGTGAAAGATGAATAATTTGTTTGGGGGTTATTTTTTATTGAGGGGAAAATTGAATTTATTTTTGTTTGTTTTTGTTTTTTATTTAATATTTTATCTATTATTGATTGGTTGGTGGCTTAGTTTGATGTTGTTATTGGTATATTTTTCCGAAATAATTATATTTTGATTTAATTAATTTCAGAGGTAGGTTAGGTTAGGTTTCAATAGCAGCAGTTGGACCGCTCACTTAGGCCCAAAGGGTGATACCATAAGGGTAAAAAGAAGTCAGTTCTCCCCTCCCTTTCCACCTATACAAACTAATCTGAGCACTTAATGAACCCGATCAGATTTCTCACATCTAGAGGTGTGAGTTCCGCTAGTCCATTCGGATAGTTCATACCAAGGTACTTGATTCTTTTCCCTTCAAGAGCAGGGCATTGTCCCAAATAGTGGATTACCGTCTCTTCCTCTTTCACATCCAGGCATCCTCTGCAAAAGTCGTTGTGTTCAAGGCCCATCTTTTGTGCATGTATGCTTAGGAAACAGTGGCCCGTGAGGATGCTCTACCGCCTTCTTTATGTCGATTCTGCTAAGTGCAATTAATCTGTTGCTGTTTATAGTATCCCATATAGGCCATAGATGCCTTGTTATGAGACACGTATCTTCTTCTCTCCACTTATGGTTGACCGATGCTCTCATTTGGTCCCTAAGAAGTCTCTTGCATTCCACAAGAGGAATGTGGGTTGAGAGTTCAGTAGACAGATCCTTCATTCTTGTCCCATCCTTGGAAGGTCGTCGGCAGTTAAATTCTCCCTGATATCACTGTGACTAGGTACCTACATGGGCCCCACGTCACAGTTATTTGCGAGCCTATTTAGCAATTACAGTCTCTGACCACCTTCGAGGTGCAGTGCGGACTATTCAGTATCCGAATGGCGGCTTGGCCAGTAATAAACCTGATGCGGTTCCCCTGAACGTCATTTTTGTGGATTTAGGCCACAGCCACTCGGATGACCATGACCTATGCCTGAAGAATATTACAGTAGTTTGGGAGTCTAAAAGACTTTTTGAGGTTGAAATCTAGTGAGAAGATTCCTCCCCCTACTCTGTTTTTAGACTTGGAACCATCCGTAAAGAGCCAGACGTCCTTGCCTTTAACTATCTTGCCCTCTAATCATTTGGTTTTGTCCGGGATGGAAGTGGAGAATTTATTTTCAAAATTAAGTTCTGGAGTGCAGCTGTCAGTCTTCAGGGGGATATCGATAAGCTCATTCAGGATCCTTCCATGCCTCCGTAAAGAGCCAGAGGTCCTTACCTTGAACTATTTTGCCCTCCAACCATTTGGTTTTGTCCGGGATAAAAGTGGAGAACTTATCTTCAAAATTAGGTTATGGAGTGCAGCTGTCAGTCTTCAGGGAAATATCGATAAGCTCATTCAGAAACCTTCCATGCCTCCGTAAAGAGCCAGAGGTCCTTACCTTGAACTATCTTACCCTCTAACCATTTGGTTTTGTCCGGGATAGAAGAGGAGAACTTATCTTCAAAATTAAGTTCTGGAGTGCAGCTGTCAGTCTTCAGGGAAATATCGATAAGCTCATTCAGGATCCGTCCATGCCTCCGTAAAGAGCCAGAGGTCCTTACCTTGAACTATCTTGCCCTCTAACCATTTGGTTTTGTCCGGGATAAAAGTAGAGAACTTATCTTTAAAATTAGGTTCTGGAATGCAGCTGTCAGTCTTTAGGGAAAATAAAAGAGGAGAACTTATTTTCAAACTTAAGTTCTGGAGTGTAGCTGTCAGTCTTCAGGGAAATATCGATAAGCTCATTTAGGATCCTTCCATTCCTCCGTAAAGAGCCAGAGGTCCTTACCTTGAACTATCTTGCCCTTTAACCATTTGGTTTTGTTCGGGATAAAAGTGGAGAACTTATCTTCAAAATTAAGTTCTGGAGTGCAGCTGTCAGTCTTTAGGGGGATATCGACAGGCTCATTCAGGATCCTTCCTTGGCCTTGTTTGCTAGTGCTCTATATCCCAACTGAGTTGATTTTGATCGCTGTAGTAGCTGTAGTATATGTGCAGTAGAGGTCGACTGGAGATTTATTGATTGGTTGGTGGAAAGCTTAGTATTATATCCAGCGCTTTCCAGGGGATGGATTTGTCCGCCCAGGTTATGAGCAATTCGGTGGCTCTCTGAGCTCAGGCGTATAAAACACTGAATTTAAGCGAACTTAAAAATATACTGTATTAGCATAATACTTTTGCAGTATATTTTAAACTTCACTTTAAACCAGTGTTGTATACGGGTGGCGCATGAAGTAAAATTTCGAGTTTAGAAAAGCCTGAAAATTTGGTTTGGTTGCTCCGCGCTTCGCGCTACGCAACCAAACCAAATTTTCAGGCTTTTCTAAACTCTAAATTTTACTTCATGCTTAACCTGGGAGTGGAAAACACTCGTTTGAAGCATCAAATTGAACGTTTTTCAAAAGCAACGATTGAAAGCAAAATTCTCTGTATGTGTAATTAAAATAAACAACAAACAACAAAGAAACTCTTATTTAATCATGTCTATAACCATATACTATATATTACCATATATTAGTGAAATTTAACCAAGTGTTTTCTTTATTAAATCATGTCTATAACCATTATTATAACAAGTAGGGTCAGGTAAAGATTAGCCGATGATAAAACCGTTTAGAAAATATCGAAGGAAAGAAAAAAAAACATGATAATGATTGAAAAATCTCGAGAGCAGTAAATGATAATAAACGTAAATTTATAGACGCGTAGCATTCATATCTAATAATCGATACACGAGTGAAGCATCTGGGGAGTGTGTGGGCGAATGCCAAGTGCTTATTGGCGGATATAAACATGTCCAATTTTCAGTACTAAATAAGATCGTTATGCGGCGCGTTCCGGGTGCCCGGAAAAATTTATCGCCGAAATTCCGCCGGAGGCCGACGCCGCACCGCGGCACACGGCTGGACGAGTTTGTCCGTTCGCCCATTCAGGTGCATCATTATGGACAATTTGTGCCGGCCAGGCCGTTTATAAAATGATCGGTAATTGAATATTATGTAAATCGAAAATGGGCATTGCACAAGCGCTCGCTCTTGGTGGTTGATTGTCGTTTAGAAAAACTAAAACGACCATATAAATTAATTTTCTCTATTGCAGAGTAACATAAAGAAAAATTGAGTTTGTCAATAGTTCGCAGTATATTTACAAAATATAAATAATAATGAAAATGTCAAAAAAATGGAATTTACACATGTCAAGTAGGGGAATCTAAAAACTAATATAATTATTTATTTATTTATTTATTTATTAAGGGATGAACATTTAAGTGCAATAATATTATACAACTAAAAATAAAAATAAATGTCATATAAATACAAACACATAATAAATAAAGGTACATAAAAGATGAAAAAAACAAACAACACATTTAGGTACAAACAACAGATTAAAATATGTAGACTATTTACCCTGTCGAAAGATGTTCTTCAAAGCATTCCTGCTAATTGCACAAAAGTCGGGATTGATGGCGTTACAATTATTGGCGATTCTGGATATACCAAAATTATTACCATAGTAAAATAATATTATTTGAAATAAAACAACGCAGTTGGGAGGGTTTCACTTTTATTGTTGAACACTGCAACATGTTTCACCACACAGTGGCTTCATCGGGCAGATGAAATAATGAAATTATTTCATCTGCCTGATGAAGCCACTGTGTGGTGAAACATGTTGCAGTGTTCAACAATAAAAGTGAAACCCTCTCAACTGCGTTGTTTTATTTCAAATAGTATTATGGAGTTTCATCCTGTATCCGCCTCATCAATTAAATATGTAAAATAATATAGTTTACATACGTAAGTACAGCTAAAAATTAACATTCAGATGACAGATATGCGAGATTCGACATAAACAGGGAATAATAATTAAATAAATAATATAAATATTAACCTAACCTATTATAAATGTTATGGAGTAGTAGTTACTGCCTGTTTTTGCTTTGTAAGCCTTCTACTACAGAGGCTTTTAATTTACAGAGTTTTTCTATTGCATTTCACTTTATATCAAATATGTTAAAGGGATACATATTTGATATAAAGTGAAGATATATTTCTCATTTATCAAATACATTTCCCTATATACCGCTATATTTCCCTACATGTCAAAACCTTATCACAGTTTGTTAATTACATTTCACTTGTCAGCAAAACCGCTGCAGTTCGTCAAAAAATCCATGTTAGCAATGAACTAAGAGGACTCGTTATCCGGAGACTGGATGCTGGCGTAAGTAGTGCTATAGATGTATAAATAAAAGGAACATTTTTCAAGAAGAAAGGTATTATTACTGCAAAAATGTTCAACAAAAATTTTAAAGCGAACAGTATTTGGTATATAACTGTATGTTTTTGAGTTTACGTGGTGATTATTACACTAAAAAAAATAAATGTTATTCCTTACTTCACATTCTATTTGTATCGTTAGATGTACATTTCGAGACACAATGTGCTCATTATTAATAACAAACTATACAGTGAAACTCGTTTTGTAAATCGGGAAATCTTTTAACATACAGAGAGTTTTATGTAACCCCAAAAATTTACATAACGAGAATTTTTCGTTTGAGTATCCATATTATTCGATGCTCGGTTTATTAAAAGAATTAGATTTGAAGCTTTAAGCGAGTGTTTTCCACTCCCAGGCTAAGCATGAAGTAAAATTTCGAGTTTAGAAAAGCCTGAAAATTTGGTTTGGTCGCGTAGCGCGAAGCGCGGAGCGGCCAAACCAAATTTTCAGGCTTTTCTAAACTCGAAATTTTACTTCATGCGCCACCGGTACAAAACACTGATATATTACGAAGTTTAAAACACCGCTAAACTTTAAATTAAATCAGTGTTTTGTACTGGGGGCGCATGAAGTAAAATTTCGAGTTTAGAAAAGCCTGAAAATTTGGTTTGGCCGCTCCGCGCTTCGCGCTACGCGACCAAACCAAATTTTCAGGCTTTTCTAAACTCGAAATTTTACTTCATGTTTAGCCTGGGAGTGGAAAACACCCGCTTAAAGCTTCAAATTTAATTCTTTTAATAAACTGAGCATCGGAAAATGTGCAACGTATGCATATGAATACTATAGATGGCCTAAGACATTAGTTTTAATCCAAGTCCTTTCACTTCTAATTTGTTGCTATCTCTCCTTTCATTTTAAATTTGTATTGTTAGTTGGTTTGAAGAGAATTTGACCTAAACGTTACATATACTTTAATAGAGCGTTGTAACAAATCAAATTAAATAAGATTTTAAATATTTCATTGTATAATTCAATATTTGGAGGTGTATTTGCACGGGAAGTAGTTGTTTCAATGGAAATTTATCGTCTTAAGTTGTCTTATTAATTAAGACATTGTTTGCATTTTCACGAATAGTTTTTTCGTAATTTTATATATTATGTTTTAAGTGTGCAAACCATAAGACGCGTAAGCTTATTGTCTCGAATTCAAATAGTTTTTAATTTGAATTTATCTTCTTCAAAGAAAAATTCTCGTTATGAAAATGTTCGGTGTTACATAAAACTCTCTGTATATTTGACAAGGTGAAAGTTATTTGGGATATTGTGAATCTCATTTGACCAATAGGGAAATGCAATAGAAAAACCTTGTAAGTGTTATTTATTTTTGTAAATCTTTATCTTTAGAAGCCAGTTCATCATTTGAATCAACACGTAAACTCTTGGTTGGTGGTAGTGGTCTGTGTCCCCGTTAAGGTACCTACACCACGAGCAATTGTTCGATTTTCCTCATCGAGACATCTGGCCACGATCGCCTCGTTTTATTTGCATAAAACGTGCTAAATTAAACGCGCGAAATGGGGGGAAAAGGCCGGAATGACCGCCTAACGGTACGACCCGAATAAAGGATTGCGTCATTGTATGCTTATGCCGGAATCCTGCGAGGAAGCGCAAAAATTCTAATGGCGCTCACGTTTATCAAACACTCCCGCTCCTACATCGTAATCGTTCCTTATTTCAACAATTAGCATTTTGGAAATTGAGAAAAGGAGGACCGTTTTGTCCTCCACCACAAGTTTTAATAAAGTTAATTGCGCGCAAGCAGGACTGCGGTAATTGTTTCGTTATTCCGTGCCCTCGCCGGCCCTATTCCGGGTCGACCGCAGAATGGGGCAACAAGAATCTGTGCAGACGCCATAAGGGGCGTCGGCGACAATTCTAAACACATTTCGAGCGATAATCGTCAAGTTTTCACACGTGAAATTACTCCGCGCGTTGTGCTCCCAAAATGAGCCAAAGTTGTAACTTCAAGAAAACCGCTTACCCAACATTTACTCCGTGTTTAATTAACACCAATTTTACTTGGAATTACAGTTATCATATACATAAATGACTAACGATAACCACTAGCTTTCTCAATATTCGCAGCTGTGCTTTAAAACTAAGTTTTTTATACTATACCTTTTCAAGTTCAAGTTGGTACTAAACATATTCAAATATAATGGTTTGTAAATTAAATTCACTTGGTTTTGTATTCACTTATACATATAAGTGAAACAAAACCAAGTGAATTTAATTTACAAACCAATATATTTCAAAATGTTTTACCAAGTGATAAATGAGAAAAAAAGTGTCCAATATAAACATATTCAAGTTGGCAATAATCAAAATCAAGTTGTCAATAGTCATATGCAACTTCAATGTGATTAGTGACAACTTGATTTTGATTACTGCCAACTTGTACTTGAAACGGTATAGTTTTGCAAACATTCTCGAAATTATCTAATACATTTTTTGTATTGTAAAGGCTTCTACTTCGTTATACATGTTAATTTACTAATAAAAAACGGTTTAACTTTGTTTGTGTAACACAATTTATTTTTATGTGACTGCAGTTTCGGCAAATTTAGCTTGCTTTTCAAACATATATGTTTGATTATGGCAAGCTAAATTTGCCGAAACTGCAGTCACATAAAAATAAATTGTGTTATACAAACAAAGTTAGACCGTTGTTTATATCTAATACAGGTTAACTACACTAAAAATTACTGCTATTCCTTACTTCACTTTTTATTTGTATCGTTAGATGTACATTTCGAAACACAAGATGCTCATTATTAATAATAAACTGCAGATTGACTACCCTTTTTATACCCACAACCGGAAGTCCCTAGGGCGAATCCTCAAAATAAAAGGGTTCGAATCACGAATCCGAATCACCTAATATCAGTGGGGTAGATAAGGGGGTGGGAAGTCTAAAATTAAGAGTGTAATAAATCTTTTTCTGTTCGCAGTGCGACGAAACCAAATTTCTAGGCTTATCTAAACTTAATTCCACGCTAATAAATTTAAGAAATGTGTATTTTGTCTAACTAAAACTTGAGCTTTTAAAATCCGCCTAAAGCAATTTCTTTTGGGGTATATAAAAAAAAGATCCTAATATTTTGAACTTCGCATCAGTCTAGTGTTTTTTATGCGTGGCGCATGAAGTAAAATTTCGTGTTTAGAAAAACCTAAAAATTTGGACTGGTGTGGTAATAATAATAATAACCATTTATTTCCGATAGACATGATGTCTTACAAAGAAATATACAAACTGTGTTACTGAAGATAAGTTGAAAATATGCAGATTATTACGTACAGAGGATTTTTATTTTAAGTATATACAACCATTCGCTGTTTATTTTAAATCGTTGGATTTGAAGCTTTAAACGAGTTTTTCCACTCCCAGACTAAGCATGAAGTAAAATTTCGAGTTTAGAAAAGCCTGAAAATTTGGTTTGGTCGCGTAGCGCGAAGCGCGGAGCGACCAAACCAAATTTTCAGGCTTTTCTAAACTCGAAATTTTACTTCATGCGCCACGCGTATTAAACACTGATTTCAAGAGAAATTTGCTCGTTCACAATATTTCAGTGCTTTCAGTGTTTAATACGCGTGGCGCATGAAGTAAAATTTCGAGTTTAGAAAAGCCTGAAAATTTGGTTTGGCCGCTCCGCGCTTCGCGCTACGCGACCAAACCAAATTTTCAGGCTTTTCTAAACTCGAAATTTTACTTCATGCTTAGTCTGGGAGTGGAAAACACTCGTTTTAAACTTCAAATTGACTTCTTTTAAGAAAACAACGGATATTTAAAAATCTACAACACGTAGTTGGGATATGTATACTCGAAAGACCTTCAAATTTTTCTATCCTGAGTTACCATTTGAAAACTTTGCCATCTTTAATTAAATCTGTTTCGTTTGTCGATTTTTATCATATCTAGTTTATCGCGGAGCGATCAAACCAAATTTTTAGGCTTTCCAAAACTCGAAATTTTATTTCATGCGCCACGCGTATAAAACACTGATTTCAATTGATTTTAAGAATAAACTGCTTCTGATTAATCCCACGTTAATAAATTTAAAAAATGTGTAATTTGTCTAACTAAAACTTGAGCTTTCAAAATTCGCCTAAAGCAACTTGCTTGAGGGTATTTAAAATAAAGTTCCTAGTATTTCAAACTCCATATTATTTCAGTGTTTCGTACGCGTGGCGAATGAAGTAAAATTTCGAGTTTAAAAGAACCTGAAAATTTGGATTGGTCGCTAGTGTTACTGAAGATAAGTTGAAAAGATGCAGATTATTACGTACAGAGAATTTTTCTCTTAAGTATACACAACTGGATGTAGATCAACGCTGAATTTTTTTAGGCATTTGTTGTTTGTTTCAATTCCCTAGATTTAAAGCTTCAAACGAGTGTTTCCACTCCCAGACTAAGCATGAAGTAAAATTTCGAGTTTAGAAAAGCCTGAAAATTTGGTTTGATCGCTCCGCAAAGCGAAGCGATCAAACCAAATTTTCAGGCTTTTCTAAACTCGAAATTTTACTTCATGCGCCACGCGTATAAAATACTCATTTCAATTGATTTTAAGAATAAACTGCTTCTGATTAATCCCACGTTAATAAATTTAAAAAATGTGTAATTTGTCTAACTAAAACTTGAGCTTCCAAAATTCGCCTAAAGCAACTTGCTTTAGGGTATTTAAAATAAAGTTCCTAGTATTTTAAACTCCATATTATTTCAGTGTTTCGTACGCGTGGTGCATGAAGTAAAATTTCGAGTTTAAAAAAACCTGAAAATTTGGATTGGTCGCTAGTGTTACTGACGATAAGTTGAAAAGATGCAGATTATTACTTACAGAGGATTTTTCTCGTAAGTATACACAACCCGATGTAGATCAACGCTGAATTTGTTTAGGCATTCGTTGTTTGTTTTAATTCCCTAGATTTAAAGCTTCCAACGAGTGTTTCCAATCCCAGACTAAGCATGAAGTAAAATTTCGAGTTTAGAAAAGCCTGAAAATTTGGTTTTATCGCTCCGCGAAGCGGAGCGATCAAACCAAATTTTAAGGCTTTTCTAAACTCGAAATTTTACTTCGTGCGCCACGCATATAAAACACTGATTTCAATTGATTTTAAAAATATACTGCTTATGTTTAATCCCATGTTAATAAACTTTAAAAATGTGTATTTTGTCTAACTAAAACTTACGCTTCTAAAATGTGCCTGAAGTAACTTGCTTTGGGGTATTTAGAAGAAAGTTTCTAGTATTTTAAACTTCGCCGAATTAGGGGACCAATACCCCCCTCTCCTCTACGAGTTTAAAATTAAGAGTGTAATAAATCATCTTCTGTTCGCAGAGCGACCAAACCAATTTTCCAGGCTTATCTAAACTCCAAATTTTACTTCATGCTTAATCAGGGAGTTTCTAACTGAACGCTTTTTAAAAAACTAACGAAAAATTCTAGGCGTTTCACTCCTCGGGATATTTATACTTAAAAGAAAAATTCAAATTAAACGTATATTCATTTTATACTTAGTATTCACTACAGAAAAGATTTTAATACGCACTCGTATGGATTTTTCCGCGTGGCGCACACAAATCACCGACGACCGGTCGTCTTGAGAACCATCTCTTTTTCCGATCTCTATCATTAAAAGCAGATTATACCGGCGCGCAAATCCAAATAAAATAAACCGGTGAGCGCTGTAAGTGCTCTTTTAGCCATCTAATACGGGTGTTCGACGGCGGTTTCGTTTTCATTAATCTAGCCAAGATGGGAGGGAGCGTTTAATTATTGCAATCTATGCACGAGAGGGCAGTGCGGATGATATCCATCATTTGGCGAAATCATTCCCGGATAGTTCGGCCCTGCAAAAAACCACAGCAACACACGTAATCTTCTTTTATGGGCACTTATATGCAAGAACAATTAGTAAACTGAATCAGTTTTTATAGCACTGTAGTTTTATATAGTGTTTTCGACGCTCGTTGAAATTAAATTATTATCATAGCAAATTTGGAAGGGGATGGAGGAGGCCTATGCTCAGTAGTGGACTTCTACGGGCTGATGAAGAATAATAGCAAATTCAAGACAGCCACCCTTCATGATTTCTATCCTTCATATACAATTGTCAAAAATTGGGTTGAGAGAAACATTTTCCATGACCAGATAGGTAGCTCATAGACCACATCAATATTTTCTGAGGTTGACTGATGGATCTTCCAGCCATTTTATTGAAGGATAGTAAATTCAAGACAGCCAATACCCTAAGTCTATGACTTAATAACTGCAAGAAGTACATCAGATACAAGGACGATCGGAGAGAAAACTCCTAGAGGAACATTTTCTATTCAAGATGATGAGAGAGTTAAATCATAGACTGCATCGATATTATCCGAGGTCGACACTGAAATGGATTTCTTGGCCATTTCAGTGTCAACCTTAGAAAATATCGATGCAGTCTATGACTAGGAATATGTTCAGCAGTGGACGTCTACGGGCTGAAGAACAGGAATAGCAAATTTAAGACAGCCAATACCTTCAGGATTACTATCCTTAATATGCCATTGTCAAAAATTGGGTTGAGAGAAACATTTTTTATGATCAGATAGTTAGGTCATAGACTACATCGATATTTTCTTAGGTTGACTGCTGGATCTTCCAGCCATTTTAGTGTCAACCTCAGAAAACATCAATGAAGTCTATGACTTAATGACTGCAAGAAGTACATCAGACAAGGACGATCGGTGGGAAAACTCCTAGAGGAACTTTTTCTATTCAAGATGATGAGAGAGTTAAGTCATAGACTGCATCGATATTATCCGAGGTCGACACTAAAATGGATATCTCAGCCATTTCAGTGTCAACCTCAGAAAATATCGATGCAGTCTATGACTAGGAATATGTTCAGCACGGGCTGAAGAAGAGGAATAGCAAATTTAAGACAGCCAATACCCTTCAAGATTACTATCCTTCATATGCCATTGTCAAAAATTGGGTTGAGAGGAACATTTTCCATGATCAGATAGTTAGGTAATAGGCTACACCGATATTTTCTGAGATTGCCTGATGGATCTTCCAGCTATTTGTCTATGACTTAACAACAGCAAGAAGTACATCAGATACAAGGATGTTTGGAGGGAAAACTCCTGAAGGAACAGTTTCTATTTAAGATGATGAGAGAGTTAAGTCATAGACTGCATCGATATTCTCCGAGGTCGACACTGAAATGGATCTCTCAGCCATTTTAGTGTCAACCTCAGAAAATATCGATGCAGTCTATGACTAGGAATATGTTTAGGTCGACACTGAAATGGATCTTTCAGCCATTTCAGTGTCAACCTCAGCAAATATCGATGCAGTCTATGACGTGTGGGTATCGTCCACTGTCTACGGGCTGAAGAAGAGGAATAGCAAATTTAAGACAGCCAATACCCTTCAGGATTACTATCCTTAATATACCATTGTCAAAAATTGGGTTGAGGAACATTTTCTATGATCAGATATTTAGGTCATAGACTACATCGATATTTTCTGAGGTTGATTGATGGATCTTCCAGCCATTTTAGTGTCAACCTCAGAAAACATCGATGAAGTCTATGACTTAACAACAGCAAGAAGTACATTAGACACAAGGACGATCGGAGGGAAAACTCCTAGAGAAACATTTTCTATTCAATATGATGAGTGAGTTAAGTCATAGACTGCATCGATTTTTTCCGAGGTCGTCACTGAAATGGATCATTCAGCCATTTCAGTGTCAACCTCAGATAATATCGATGCAGTCTATGACTAGGAATATGTTCAGCAGTGGACGTCTACGGGCTGAAGAAGAGGAATAGCAAGTTTAAGACAGCCAATACCCTTCAGGATTACTATCCTTAATATGCCATTGTCAAAAATTGGGTTGAGAGGAACATTTTCCATGATCAGATAGTTAAGTCATAGACTAAATCGATATTATCTTAGGTTGACTGTTGGATCTTCCAGCCATTTTAGTGTCAACCTCAGAAAACATCAATGAAGTCAATGACTTAACAACTGCAAGAAGTACATCAGACACAATGACAAACGGAGGGAAAACTCCTAGAGGAACATTTTCTATTCAAGATGATGAGAGAGTTAAGTCAAAGACTGCATCGATAGTATCCGAGGTCGACACTAAAATGGATCTCTCTGTCATTTCAGTGTCAACCTCAGAAAATATCGATGACTAGGAATATGTTCAGCAGTGGACGTCTACGAGCTGAAGAAGAGGAATAGCAAATTTAAGACAGCCAATACCTTTCATGATTACTATATATAACATGTATGATGTAAATTTTGTAATAGCGTTAAGTATTTTGTATATTTAAATGTATAAAAATGGATTTTTTTTTCGTAAATAAATAAATAAATAAATATGCCATTGTCAAAAACTGGGTTGAGAAGAACATTTTCCATGATCAGATAGTTAGGTCATAGACTACATCGATATTTTCTTAGGTTGACTGTTGGATCTTCCAGCCATTTTAGTGTTAATCTCAGAAAACATCAGTGAAGTCTATGACTTAATAACTGCAAGAAGTACATCAGACACAAGGATGATCGGAGGGAAAACTCCTAGAAGAACATTTTCTAAACAAGATAATGAGAGAGTTAAGTCATAGACTGCATCGATGTTTTCCAAGGTCGACACTGAAATGGATCTTTCAGCCATTTCAGTGTCAACCTCAGAAAACATCGATGCAGTCTATGACTTGTGGGTATCTGAGGAATGGGAGGACTTTCTTAAGCGGGTCATCACTGGAGACGAGTCTTGGTTCTACGAATTCGATGTGCAGCTGAAATCTCAAAGCAAGGAGTGGAAGCAAGCAGTAGAACCGAGAACAAAAAAGTCGCGAAAATCAAGGTCCAATGTAAAAACAATGTTGATTGTTTTCTTTGATTCTAGGGGCATTGCTTACTAGGAATTTGTCCCTCCCGGCTAGACAGTCAAAGGAAGTGTCTACGTTAAAGTTTTGAAACGTCTCAAAGCTCGTGTGGCCCGAGTTCGACCGGATTTGGCATAAGGGGGTAGGTGGATCCTTCATCACGACAACGCGCCTGCTCACAAGTTTCTGGTTGTGCGTGACATTTCGGCCCGAAGCTCAATCACCGTGACAGAACACCCGGCTTATTCACCCGATTTAGCCCCTTGGGACTTCTTCCTGTTCCCAAAATGCAAAATGTGTTTCGGTGGGATGTGGAAGCCATCAAGGCAGTAACGACACGGCAACTGAAGAGCCTCACAACTAAAGACTTTCAGCGATCTTATCAACAGTGGAAACGGCGTTGGCAGAAGTGCATCTTGTCTCAGGGGAAACCGTTGAAGGAAACCGTATTAAAATACCTGAATAATTGTAAAATAAAGTTATTATTTCACTTTCATACGTATTTTCCGGACAAACCTCGTATGGTGTGCTGTTGGAAGTTTTAGTGTAATTGGGCCTTACTTTTTTTAACACAAGCATGGTGTAACGGTCACCGTAAACTCTGCCCGTTACGTAAACATGCTTAGAACATTTCTTATGCCTGAGCAAAGGAGAAGACACATTAATAGGCAAAGAATATGGTTTAGACAAGATGGAGCGACTGCTCACACATCTAGAGTGTCAATGACTGAAGTGCGTCACCTTTGTCCAAGACATGTAACTTCTTTGCGAGGAGATGTTGCCTGGCCCCCTCGGTCGCCTGAATTGTCCCCACGCAATAAATATCTTTAAGAATACATTAAAGCAAAAGCTTACATCAACAAGTCGAGGACTGTACCAGAACTAAAGAAGCGATTCAACGAGAGGTGGGGTGGCAGCTATCCCTTGATAAATGAATTCAGCAGCTGATGTTAAACTTTCGGAAGAGGCTCGAAGAGTGCGTGCGCCGAAATGGGCATCATTTGGAAGATGTTATTTTTAAAACATAGGTTGTCCAGGACATGTAATTTCTTTGCCAGGAGATGTTGCCTGGCCCCCTCGGTCGCCTGACTTATCCCCGTACGATTAATCTCTATAGGGATACATTAAAGTAAAAGCTTACATCAACAAGTCAAGGACTGTACCAGAACTAAAGAAGCGATTCAACGAGAGGTGGGGTGGCAGCTATCCCTTGATAAATGATTCAGCAGCTGATGTTAAACTTTCGGAAGAGGCTCGAAGAGTGCGTGCTCCAAAATTGGCATTATTTGGAAGATGTTATATTTAAAACATAGATTGTCCAGGACATGTTATTTCTTTGCGAGGAGATGTTGCCTGGCCCCATCGGTCCCCTGACTTATCCCCATGCGAATAATCTCTCTCAGAAAACATTAAAGCAAAAGCTTACATCAACAAGTCGAGGACTGTATCAGAACTAAAGAAGAGAGTCAACGAGAGGTGGCAGCTATCCCTCGACAAATGATTTAGCAGCTGATGTTAATTAAACTTTCGAAAGAGGCTGGAAGATTGCATGCGCCGAAATGGGCAGCATTTGGAAGATGTCATTTTTAAAACAAACATTTCGATTTTTGATTATTCAATGGCAAGTCCTTATGAACATATTTTATTAATAAAGCTTTTAAAAAATGGTAGTTTGTGCAGTTTTTTAAACGATAAAACTGTAAATAGAACCCTGAAACAACCTGTACATGCCAAAATATCAAGCTATGTATAATTTCTTCTTCAAATTGAGTTTTCGCTCGAACTTTGAAGTACCTTAAGAATTGATATAAATTATTTAAATATTAAGCTGTATTAAAACCATCAGCTTTACAATGAATACTAATTATCACAATTCGTGTTGCGATATTAATTAACATTTAATACGGAGTTAATAATAATTTCATTGCGACAACGTGCAATTTTCATTATTTATGCCAGGAAGCTAATCGACTGGAAAATTCCCACTGGATCACTTGAACAGAAAATTGGATGTTAATTGATATCACGATATAATATAATATAATACAACATTGTATTACGACCCACTTTAGATCTGGAATACCTGGGAAATTATAATTATGAGTATAATTATAATCTTCAGTATCAATTAATAATCAACGATTTTACATAACGTGACAATTAGGAATAAATCAAGTTTTTGTTGCATAGTTTCTTTGTAATGAATATTAATAAACTTCTTATTATATATAGCAAAATAATACTGAAGATAAATTAAAAATATACAGTTTATTTTTCTTTTATGTAGATAAGATAAGTTAAAAATATTTAGTTTTTTTTTTTAACTATAAAAATATATACACATTGTAAATATACAGATAATTACGTACAGAGGATTTTTATTTTAAGTATATACAACCAGATGTAGATCAACGCTAAAAATCAGGCATTCGTTGTTTGTTTTAAATCTTTAGATTTGACGCTTTAAACGAGTGTTTCCACTCCCAGACTAAGCATGAAGTAAAATTTCGAGTTTAGAAAAGTCTGAAAATTTGGTTTGGTCGCGTAGCGCGGAGCGACCAAACCAAATTTTCAGGCTTTTCTAAACTCGAAATTTTACTTCATGCGCCACGTGTCTAAATCACTGATTTAAATTGATTTTAAAAATATATTGCTTATGTTTAATCCCACGGTAATAAATTTTAAAAATGTATATTTTGTATAACTAAAACTTGAGCTTTCAAAATTCGCCTAAAGCAACTTGCTTTGTGGCATTTAAAAGAAAGTTCCTGGTATTTTAAACTTAGCATTATTTTAGTGTTTTGTACGCGTGGCGCATGAAGTAAAGTTTCGAGTTTAGAAAAACCTGAAAATTTGGATTGGTCGCTAGTGTTACTGAAGATAAGTTGAAAAGATGCAGTTTATTACGTACAGAGGATTTTTCTCTTAAGTATACACAACCCGATGTAGATCAACGCTGAATTTTTTTAGGCATTCGTTGTTTGTTTTAATTCCCTAGATTTAAAGCTTCAAACGAGTATTTCCACTCCCAGACTAAGCATGAAGTAAAATTTCGAGTTTAGAAAAGCCTGAAAATTTGGTTTGATCGCTCCGCTTCGCGGAGCGATCAAACCAAATTTTCAGGCTTTTCTAAGCTCGAAATTTTACTTCATGCGCCACGCGTATAATACACTGATTTCAATTGATTTTAAAAATATACTGCTTATGTTTAATCCCACGTTAATAAATTTTAAAAATGTGTATTTTGTCTAACTAAAACTTGGACTTCCAAAATTCACCTGAAGCAACTTGCTATGGGGTATTTAAAAGAAAGTTCCTAGTGTTTTAAACTTCGCACTATTTCAGTGTTTTGTACGCGTGGTGCATGAAGTAAAATTTAGAAATTAGAAAGGCTGAAAATTTGGACAAGTCGCTAGCGTTACTAAAGATAAGTTGATAAAATGCAGATTATTACGTACAGAGGATTTTTATTTTAAGTATATACAACCCGATGTAGATCAACGCTGAAAATTTTCAGGCATTCGTAGTTTGTTTTAAATCTTTAGATTTAAATCTTCAAGCGAGTGTTTCCACTCCCAGACTAAGCATGAAGTAAAATTTCGAGTTTAGAAAAGCCTAAAAATTTGGTTTGATCGCTCCGCGATTTTAAACTTCGCATTATTTCAGTGTTTTGTACGCGTGGCGCATGAAGTAAAATTTCGAGTTTAGAAAAACCTGAAAATTTGGATTGGTCGCTCCGCTTCGCGGAGCGACCAATACAAATTTTCGGGTTTTTCTAAACTCGAAATTTTACTTCATGCTTAATCCGGGAGTGGAAACACTCGTTTTATTCACCAAATCGAACGATTTTACAATCACAAGATCGGGATATGCATACCTAAAAGTAAATTTCCCTGTTATCGTATTTTCTAATGTTCAAATATCTGAAATGTGTGTTAATTAGAAATATGTACAGGAAAATATCCCCAGCAACCAGCAAAGAGATCCTGCGCAGAATTTATTTCTTGTAGCGTCGCATCGCGACACACTTTTTGCCCGGTATGAAGAACGTAATGTGCTGTATACGCTGAATCCTAAATCTAAATCCCGAGCGAAAGAAGTTATGGATAGAAACATAAGGAAGTCGTGTGTGTATGTGTTTCTGTATAGAAATTCCCAGATTATCTACAGTTAACTAGAAACAAAGTTCTACGCATATACAAACATGTGATCTAGCACTGTAACAGTACAGGGGGGCCATTAGTCATCGGCTCCTTATACGGCGAAGCCTGCTAGATTGATACATTATCGCCAGTTTTTGATAACAGTACTGGATTGTTAATTTATTTTTCGGTGCTTAAACTATGGAATAAATTCACTTTATCATGCGGAATCCGTTAGCAATATGTTTAATTTTAAATAATCATTACGTTTCGATTGTAACAGGATTATACGTTTAACAGTTTTATCCAATCATTACAGATCTTTCGTAATTACACAATTTACCAAAATGTTCGTTCTTACGAGGAAATTTTGAATTACACTAATTGCCGTTCGCGAAACATATGGCTTCCATTCACATTCGGATTACCTTTTAACAGAATTTATGTTCATAATTATTTCTACTAAAATTTTAAGGTAGAAAGTCACCCAATCTATACAACTTAAGAATTTCATAAGTTCGTCTTATTTAATTAATTAAATGCTGATCTATCAAATAACACCATATTCAATATGGGATGTTGGTGAAATAGGATTTTGGATGATAAAAATGTTAATGGAGTTGCTTTAGCGGTGGTATGGAATTAGGAGTTGGGATTTGTTTGGATTCATTTTTATTCTCTATTTGGCAAACCGCAATTTAAGGGTGTCTATAAGTTGCTGTAAGGTTTGTAGTGATTATGGTAGGGTGGATGCGTGCGTGATTAGGGATGTCATCAGCATATAGTAAAACATAGGATTCTGTATTAAAATACATGGGATCGGGGTTATGAAGGTTGATACAATAGAGGTTATATAGGATAGGAGATAGTGGTGATCCTTGTGGAACACCCTGTTCGGTACTCAATATTTTGGATGTAATTACACATACTCTTACTTATATTTGAAACAATGAAAGATATTTATTTCGATCAAAAAAACAAAATGTAATCAACTGTTTCCACTTTTAAAAACAACTGTAAACTAGCCAACCCACCAAAGTCTAACTTTGAGCGCTTGTAGAAAACACATGTGTAAAGCTACAAAAACCAGCTGTACCTCAAATTAAAGAAAATTTAATCCTTAATCGATTGCTTTTCGATATTCAATCTGATGATTGGTTTACGAAATACAGCTGGTTAAATGTAAAAAGTAATAATAGTTGAAAAATCACTTTTTCTAGGCAATGCTGATTTAGGCAGATAATTGTTATAAAACATTTATATATCGTTAGAGAAAAGTATTTAAAATTGAACTAGCTTTAATTTAAAGTACAGTCGTTTTTTGTTACTTTAAAATTACGCTCAGTACAAACGCTCAAAATTGGATTTTGAAGGGTTAATTAATTTTCCATTGTTGCTAAAAGTAGAAAAAACTTGATGCTTAATTTTTTTATCAAGAAAATAATCATCTGAAGTTGTTTCTAATGTCAATATTTGTGTCTGTGATTTTTTTCAGAATTAAAAAAAAATTAAAATTTTTATGGAAAAATCTCTATTTTTGAAGCTACAAAAACCAGCTACAACTCAAATTAAAGCAAATTTAAACCTAAATCGATTTTTCTTCAAATGAATTAAATCTGATGGTTAGTTTACGAAATACAGCCCGTCAAATGCAAACAGTGAAAACAGTTGAAAAATCACTTCTTCCAGGAAATGCTGATTTAGAAAGATGTTTGTCTAAAAAAATTAAAAAATCGTTAGAGAATCATATTTAAAATTGAACGTGCTTTAATTTAAAGTATAGTTGTTTTTTAAAACGTTAAAATTACGCTCACAACAAACGCTCAAAGTTGGATTTTGAGGGGTTTATTAATTTTCCACTGTTGCTAAAAGTAGAAAAAAACTTGATGTGTAATTTTTTTATCAAGAAAATATTCATCTCAAGTTGTTTTTAATCTCAATAATTGTGTCTGTGATTTTTTTCAGAATTTAAAAAAAAATAAAATTTTTATGGAAAAATCTCAATTTTAGAAATGGAAATTTCACCAAAAAAACAAATATTTTCAAAAAATCTTAAAAAAATCACAAACACTCTAACTTATATTAGAAACAATATAAGCTATTTATTTTGCTGAAAAAATTAAAATGTAACCAATTTTTTCTACTTATAAAAACAACTGAAAGTTAACCAACCCACCATAATCCAACTTCGTGCGCTTGTACAAAACACATTTTTGAAGCTACAAAAACCAGCTGTAACTCAAATTAAAGCAAATTTAATCTTAAATCGATTGCCTTTCAAATGAATTAAATCTGATGGTTAGTTTACGAAATACAGCCCGTCAAATGCAAACAGTGAAAACAGTTGAAAAATCACTTCTTTCAGGAAATGTTCATTTAGGAAGATATTTGTTTAAAAAAATTAAAAAATCGTTAGAGAATCGTTTTTCAAATTGAACGTGCTTTAATTTAAAGTACAGTCGTTTTTCTGGAACGTTTAAATTACGCTCAGGACAAACGCTCAAAGTTGGATATCGAGGGGTTTATTAATTTTCCACTGTCGCTAAAAGTAGAAAAAACTTGATGCGTAATTTTTTTATCAAGAAAATAATCATCTTATGTTGTTTCTAATGTCAATAATTGTGTCTGTGATTTTTTTCAGAATTAAAAAAAAATTAAAATTTTTATGGAAAAATCTCAATTTTAGTAAGGGGAAATTTTTACTAAAAAAACAAATATTTTCAAAAAATCTGAAAAAAATCACAAACACTCTAACTTATATTAGAAACAATAAAATCCATTTATTTTGCTCAAAAAACAAAATGTAACCATTTTTTTCTATTTATAAAAACAACTGAAAGCTAACCAACCCACCAAAATCAAACTTTGTGCGCTTGTACAGAACACATTTTTGAAGCTACAAAAACCAGCTGTAACTCAAATTAAAGAAAATTCAATCCTAAATCGATTGCCCTTCAATTGAATTAAATCTGGTGGTTAGTTTACGAAATACAGCCCGTCAAATGCAAACAGTGAAAACAGTTGAGAAATCACTTCTTCCAGGAAATGTTGATTTAGAAAGATATTTGTTTAAAAAAATTTAAAAATCGTTAGAGAATTGTATTTAAAATTGAACGCGCTTTAATTTAAAGTATAATCGTTTTTTGAAATGTTAAAATTACGCTCAGAACAAATGCTCAAAGTTGGATTTTGAGGGGTTTATTAATATTCCACTGTTGCTAAAAGTAGAAAAAACTTGATGCGTAATTTTTTTATCAAGAAAATAATCATCTCAAGATGTTTCTAATGTCAATAATTGTGTCTGTGATTTTTTTCAGAATTAAAAAAAAAATAAAATTTTTATGGAAAAATCTCAATTTTAGTAAGGGGTAGGTATGGAAATTTCACCAAAAAAACAAATATTTACAAAAAATCTGAAAAAAATTACAAACACTCTAACTTATATTAGAAACAATATAAGCTATTTATTTTGCTCAAAAAAATAAAATGTAACCAATTTTTTCTACTTATAAAAACAACTGAAAGCTAACCAACCCACCATAATCCAACTTTGTGCGCTTGTACAAAACACATTTTTGAAGCTATAGAAACCAGCTGTAACTCAAATTAAAGCAAATTTAATCCTAAATCGATTTCCTTTCAAATGAATTAAATCTGATGGTTAGTTTACGAAATACAGCCCGTCAAATGCAAACAGTGAAAACAGTTGAAAAATCAATTCTTCCAGAAAATGCTGATTTAGGAAGATATTTGTTGAATAAATTAAAAAAGTCGTTAGAGAATCGTATTTAAAATTGAACGTGCTTTAATTTAAAGTACATTCGTTTTTTGAAACGTTGAAATTACGCTCAGGACAAACGCTCAAAGTTGGATTTTGAGGGGTTTATTAATTTTCTACTCTTGCTACAAGTGGAAAAAACTTGATGCGTAATTTTTTTATCAAGAAAATAATCATTACAAGTAGTTTCTCATATCAATTATTGTGTATGTAGGGCTATTAGGACATTTGATTGACCATGCTCCATGGTCTTCACCCCCGCAGGAATTACATTTTATGGGATTGTTGATTGACACAGTAAGCCACGAAATTTTGTTAGAAAAATTGGAGCATTACGGGGTTAGAGGCGTCGGAAAAAGCTTAATTTATTCGTACTTAACAAACAGAACATATCGAACAAAAATAAATGAGACAGTTTCAGATAGTATGACAACTAATATAGGGATACCACAGGGTAGCATATTAGGCCCCATTCTATTTGTTATCTATGTTAATGACTTGCCATCAATAATTGAAAAAGAAAACGTCTGTGTAACTACATATGCAGACGACACGAATCTCCTCATTTCTAGGGCGAATGAAACAGAACTTGTAAACAAAGCAAGTAATGTTCTAAGAATTACCCAGGAATGGTTGAGGAAAAACAAATTACTAATGAACGAAACGAAAACCAATTTAGTATTATTTCAAACAAAACGGAAAGAAAATATGCTAACTAAGATAACACTGAACAACCAATCATTTGATTTGAGACATCACCTATATATGCCGCGTTGAGGGTGTTCAATAAATTACCTACCTACCTAAAAATGATTAAACATGAGAAAAGATTTAAAACAGATTTGAAAGATTATTTGATCGAACAGGAAAATTACTCTATTTTAGATTATATGAATTAAGTGAATAAATGCATACATAAGTATATGTACATAGCTACATGTATTAATAGTTTTTCTTTTTAGTCAAGTATTATTTTTGGAATTGTATAGTTTCTTCTTTTTTGACGCATTCGATTGGCAACGAAATATGTTACTGTTGTAATTATCCTAGTAATTATTGTATGTATCATGTACTGTCTCCATTTTGAATAAAGATTATTATTATTATTAATATATTTTAATGAAAAATTGCACATACATAACTCTTCTATTATACAAATTCACAAAATATAGAAGAAGTATAGTTGTTTGATATAGTCTTTGTATAACTAACTTGTTGTAGATTGTGAAAATAATTGCACTTTTAATGTTTGAAATATAGAAGAGTTATGTGCGAATTAGTAAAGGTCTACTAAAATGTATTCAATCATTATTATTTGATATTAATGTAAAACGATTAAAGCACTTCTCATTAATATCAAATATTGATGATTGAATACATTTTAATAGACCCTTGCGAAACCGAACATAACTCTTCTTTCATTAAATTTCACTAAATTTTTTATATACCTATTTCCATTAATAATTTGTGAATTTACAACCGTTTTGGACATAATTTACGATTATTTTAATAAACTATTTATATTCATACGGCGTTAAATTTACATGGTTTTCACGAGGCAATTAGAATGCCGAAAAACGCCGGTGCTTAATTACTCGATTAATTAAAACAAATGGGTTCCGTTTATAGCGTGATGTTTCTTTCCTTTAATTATTTTTTAATAACATTTATCAGCCAAGGAAATTACATTAAAACGGCTACAAATTATCAATAACATGTACTTGTTTATACGTTAATTTGCTACACAATTTATACTCATTAAAAATAAATGTTTTTAGGGTATTTCCAGTTTCACAATTTTTCAGTGTTTTATACGCGTGGCGCATAAAGTAAAATTTCGAGTTTAGAAAAGCCCCGTGAAAATTTGTCTCGGGTCGCTGCGCGACCCTCGACAAATTTTCTACGCGGGGCTTTTCTAAACTCGAAATTTTACTTCATGCTTAGTCTGGGAGTGGAAACACTCGTTCTAAACTTCAAATTGAACGCTTGAAGTTTGAATATACATAAATCTCACAATATTTTAATGTATTATACGCGTGGCGCATGAAGTGAAAAGTAATGTTTGAAATGATTAAATATGTTTCACCAAGATGAGAAACTTGTTCAAGATAAAAGAAAGTAATCTCAATTATCATTAGCAATTTTTTTCAGTGGATCGATCAACATTTATAAGAAGCATCGCCGCTGAAGCGGATCTCTCACCGAGGACTCGCAACAACAACAGTCCTCAGGAAACCGACATCGGCGAGTGTATAAGCGCAGAGAACAGTCGAGTAGGTGAAGCAGTCGAGGAGTTTGAGCAGAGTGAAGTGGGGACAAGGCCGCTTCAGGGATGCGAAGGTCGCGTCGAGTGGAATGAACCCGCACGCCATCCGCACAAACTCACACTCCCGGAGCCCTGGCACACACGACTTTTTCCCACCCGAATCCCACAATTTTTCCACAATCTCACCTGGCGATCTTCTCTCTCTCCGAGAGCGAACAATTCGCAATTCGCGATTCGCAATTCACGGAGGCGCGCACCACTCCAGTTACGTGGAGTGTTTCAGAATTCGTCCTTAAACGTCTTCTCCGCCGCGCACGTTGCCTCCTGGATCGCGGAGCACAATGACCGTAAAAATGCATTCGCGACTTCCGCGTAATAATGTTTTCAATTAAAATAACGCTGAATGTGTATTAATAATCATCGCTATACATTTGTTTCTTTACATATTCCAATTACTTACGCTGCGTGCGGAGCTTAATCACCGAGCTTACCTGAAACAAATAAAAACCAATCATTAAAATTCATTCTGATATGGATTATGAGTTTATTAATTACATATAATATTTGTAATTTATTACATATACTCGCACAGATGATATAATACAATAATTTTAATGTAATAATTGCAAAATTACCAGTTTGCTCGTCAGCAATATTTATTTATTTATTTATTCTCTCACGGGAAACCCCTTTTACAAAGAATATGTACAAAATAATAACAATAATATTTAAAAATTGATAAAACGTATTAAAATTAATAACTAAAATTTAATAAATGGTGGTAATAATTACAGCAATTATTCTATATAGAAATAACAAAATCTAAAAACAATAATAACATAAGGAAAACTAATAATGAAATTGATTTATTATCCTAAAATATTTTGCATGATACCAAATCTAAAACTCCTTAGAGGACTGTTAAATATATCAAACCATTCACAGTTGTTATATAAATTAGCGAGTCTCATTATACGATCAGATTCGACATAATATTGGAATAACGTGTTTAATTTACAAGAAGAATAATTAACAGCTCACTAATAATTGATAATTTTGTCCAATTTTAAGATTTTTATCCAAAATTAATGATTTTCTTTTAATTTTTCGATAAAAATAACGAAATTTTCCTAAAACAAATTATGAAATGTTTCTGATTTCGATAAGAAATGTTAAAAATGTCCAGGAAATCTAGGAAAGTGTCAAAATTGTTAAAAGTGTCATAATTTAGTAATCTTCCGCGAATTTCTTTAATTTTAACGATTCTATGCAACTTTTCGAAATATTCATCATCATCAATGAGCCCTCTGAGCCCACTGCTGGACATAAGTCTACGCCGTGTATGTCCATTTCTTATGTAACACCGAACATTTTCATAACAAAAATATTTCTTTTAAGTATATATATGCATTTCGTTGTACATTTTCCGACGCTCGGTTTATTAAGAGAATTTAATTAGAACTTTAAACGAGTGTTTTCCACTCCCAGGCTAAGCATGAAGTAAAATTTCGAGTTTAGAAAAGCCTGAAAATTTGGTTTGGACGCGTAGCGCGAAGCGCGGAGCGACCAAACCAAATTTTCAGGCTTTTCTAAACTCGAAATTTTACTTCATGCGCCACCGGTACAAAACACTGATTCAATGTAAAGTTTAGCGGTGTGTTTTAAGCTTCGTAATATGTCAGTGTTTTGTACCGGTGGCGCATGAAGTAAAATTTCGAGTTTAGAAAAGCCTGAAAATTTGGTTTGGCCGCTCCGCGCTTCGCGCTACGCGTCCAAACCAAATTTTCAGGCTTTTCTAAACTCGAAATTTTACTTCATGCTTAGCCTGGGAGTGGAAAACACTTGTTTAAAGCTTCAAATTGAATTCTCATAATAAACCGAGCGTCGGAAAATGTACAACGTATGCATATGTATACTTAAAAGAAATATTCTTGTTATGAAAATGTTCGGTGTTACATAAAACTCTCTGTATATATTTACATTTTAAGGATAGTTCATGAAGTGATAAATGAAGAAAACACCCCAAAGGCAATTAACAGCTTTTCCGCCTATAAAGTACCTGAACCAGACGGCATCTTTCCCGCGCTACTACAGCGGGGACAGGAAATACTGCTTGAGCACGTAGTGATGCTGTTCCGAACCAATCTGGCGTTGAGTTGTGTTTTAAAAGCCTCGAAACAAGCTAGGGTAATATTCATACCGAAAGCTGGTAAAGCTGCACTGCTTCCAAGGCACACAACCCTATCACACATTCCTCGTTTCTTATGAAAACGCAGGAGAGAATTTCTGAATGGCACATAAGAGCGACAACACTAACTAGACAGCCCCCGACAATGTCACATGCTTACACACGGGGAAGATCTACCGACTCTGTCAAACATAACGTAGTGAGCAGGATTGAGAGACATTCAGTAGTCTCTCAATCCTGCTCACTACGTTATGTTGGGCAAAGAATCTACCCTGGGTGTTTTTGTTGACATTGGAGGTACGTTTGATAAAACGATCATACCGAAGATAAGAAACGCGCTTAACAAGCGTGGAGTACCATCTAAAATAAGTGAGTGGATTGGTAATACACTGGTCAACCGTATAGTTACAGAACAGTGAAGGGGAACGGATGACCTGCAAAATTGACAGGGGCTGTCTAGAAGGAGGTGTCTTATCACCCCTACTATGGAACATAATTCTGGACAGCATTCTGGACAGCCTTCTGGACAGCCTTCTGGACAGCCTTCTGGACAGCCTTCTGGACAGCCTTCTGGACAGCCTTCTGGACAGCCTGCTGGACAGCCTTCTGGACAGCCTTCTGGAACAACTTTAGTAACTAGGCTTTTGTGTGACAGCCTATGCTGATGATCTAGCCGTGATTGTAAGTGACCACTTTCAAGACGTTCTATGCGATCAAATGCAAGGAGCTCTAAATACAGTTTCGCGGTGGTGCAATGATCACTCCCTATCGGTAAACCCTACCAAGAAGGAGATGGTCATGTTCACCAAGAATAGGAAGGGGACGAAAAAAGCACCACAATTATTGAATACGATGCTGCAGTACAGGTGACGTGATATACCTGGGCATCACTCTCGACAGGAAACTGGGCCGGAAGAAGCACATCGACATTAAAACAAAAGAAGACATAGGGGCCATTTGGCAATGCCGTCAGACAGTGGGGAAAACCTAGGGGTTGAAACCGCGCACCACGATGTACTTATTCACAGCCATTATAAGGCCGATGCTAACATACAGCGGTTTAGTTTGGTGGCCTAGGACCAAACAGCTAACTACGAGGAAGCGACTCTCACAAGTGCAGCAGTCTGTCTAAGCATAATAAGCGCTATGCATATTACTCCAACGATGGCGATAAAGGTCATGCTATGCCTTCGGCCACTTGATATATACGTGGAGTTAAAGGACGTGGCGACCATATTTCACCTTCAAGGTAGCGGGATCTGGAACAGTCACCGCTGTGTGGAAGTCAGAGAACACCACTGGAGGAATATCTGCAAGGACATACCTCGCTTAGAGGCTGGCACTGACTACTGTAAGCCGATACTCATTCGGAATACACTCTACACGGTTACCATTCAACCCACAAAACAAATTAGAGTGGGCTATAAGGATCTTCACAGATGGATTCAAAAGGATAGATGAATCAGGGATTGAAATCTTCTCAGGACCAAACAGCTAACTACGAAGAAGCGACTCTCACAAGTGCAGCAGTCTGTCTAAGCATAATAAGCGCTATGCACATTACTCCAACGATGGCGATAAAGGTCATGCTACGCCTTCCGCCACTTGATATTTACGTGGAGATAAAGGACGTGGCGACCATATTTCGCCTTCAAGGTAGCGGGATCTGGAACAGTAACCGCTGTGGGGAAGTCAGAGAACACCACTGGAGGAATATCTGCAAGGACATACCTCGCTTAGAGGCTGGCACTGACTACTGTAAGCCGACACTCATTTGGAATACACTCTACGCAGTTACCATTCAACCCACAAAACAAATTAGAGTAGGCTATAAGGATCTTCACAGATGGATTCAAAAGGATAGATGGATCAGGGATTGGAATCTTCTCCAGAACCCTGAAAATCTAAACAAAGGTCTCGATGGAAAAGCATGCCACCGTCACATAATTAGAGACGATAGGTAAAATAACACTTGCGAGAATATCATAAACCGCAAAGTGTCGAAGCCATACTGATTCTAATGAACAGCAGGCAAACGCTACTCTCTCTCTCCTTGAAGAAACCACATACAACTAGACATTCTCTCACTAGTGCGTCTTGCATCTTTGTCCTTGTATAATATGGTACAAACCAAAGCACTAGAGAAATACAGGAAGTGTTGGGATGACATCAAGCGCTCTCTACGCAAAAACTATTGTATTCCAACGAGAGATCAGCGAAACAGTATATATATTTTATCCTGGTCACTGCGGGCTAAACGCACACCTATACAGGATCGGGATAGTTGACTCTCCATCCTGCAGAGGGTGTAACATGGAAGACGAGACTGCCCAACAGCGGTTGCCCGGCACTCTCATCAACTGGGGGCTCTGTACTGGCCTAAAGATTGCCAGCATAAGGGATCTACCCACCTCGGCTTTGCTAGACTACCTAGACCAGGTAGACTAGCTGAGCTGAGCCTGGGTGGTCGACAGGAGAAAGCACAATGGGCCTAATAAGGCCTAAGTGCAGTGCAGAACTGCGCACTCCTTAAAGAACCAGAACCTCAAGCTAATGGCCGTATATCAGGTGAATGCTGCTGGTTGATTTTGTAAGTGATACATTTTTTTCTTGCTATATTATTTATTTTAAGCAAAGGCGCTTGAAAATGTAATTTGCGGTATTACATACGATATACATATTTAATATACGATATAATCGATACTTTTTGGGATCAGAACATCCCTAAGATACCCATTTTATAAGGCGTGTGGTGGTTTAACAGGATTTATTTACAAGAATGTCTATACACAGAAAATATGTATGAGTCTTCGCTGTAGACGGGTGGCGTGGGTGTGCTGTGTGCAGTAGGGTCCTCGTGGATTAAGGCGGCTAGCGGTAGAGGGCCTCTTCTGTGTGGCGACCAGGGTGTTGTTTTGGATTGATACGGCGTCTCAGAGCAGTACGTCGTCTAGGACCTGGGTGCCGTCCTGAAGGCTTACTTCGTGTGAGAGCGTAGAACAATACTAGACCGAAAAGACGAGTGCTAGCTATCGCTTAGGTTAAGCTTATTAGGCCGAAAGAACGAGCGCTAATAGACTAACGTCTATTTTTTTTTTTGTTGGGGAGAGAGGAGGAGAAAATCCTCATGGATACCTTCTGTTATCCTGCCCACGGATGGGAGGGATAACAGTAAGTTATGTCAGACTCTTACTGACTAAAACCCCCTTTTGTATGTCAAGTCCAAACAAGAATTTTTAATACTTTATAGCAGTGGTCTCCAAACTACGGCCCGCGGGCCAAATCCGGCCCGCGGCTTGCATGAATCCGGCCCGCGATTGTTTGTAATTTTTTTTGTAAATGTCATATTTTGAAATATTGTAACAACTGTTCCTTAATTTTTTTATAATTTTATAAAATTAATCGGATCTTGGCCGACTTTATTATGTAGAATTGTATTTGTGGCCCGCGAAGAAGATAGTTTGGAAACCCAGGCTTTATAGGAAGAAGTAGTAACATGGCTTTGTAGAAATTGACTGGTGTGAGTACTATAGCAGTATTCATATATTGGTTTCGGGTGTCGGAGTGACGTCTAGTCGGGGTGCTCAGCGTTATATAGGGCTCCCAGCGGGTAGTCTTCCTGGCAGGGGTAGTGCGCGGTCATCACAGGCATGGAAGGATCCTGAATGAGCTTATCGATATTTTCCTGAAGACTGACAGCTGCACTCCAGAACCTAATTTTGAAGATAAGTTCTCCACTTTTATCCCGGACAAAACCAAATGGTTAGAGGGCAAGATAGTTCAAGGTAAGGACCTCTGGCTCTTTACGGACGCATGGAAGGATCCTGAATGAGCGTATCGATATTTCCCTGAAGACTGACAGCTGCACTCCAGAACTTAATTTTGAAGATAAGTTCTCCTCTTTTATTCCGGACAAAACCAAATGGTTAGAGGGCAAAATAGTTCAAGGTAAGGACCTCTGGCTCTTTACGGAGGCATGGAAGGATCCTGAATGAGCTTATCGATATCCCCCTGAAGACTGACAGCTGCACTCCAGAACTTAATTTTGAAGATAAGTTTTCCACTTTTATCCCGGACAAAACCAAATGGTTAGAGGACAAGATAGTTCAAGGTAAGGACCTCTGGCTCTTTACGGAGGCATGGAAGGATCCTGAATGAGCTTATCGATATTTTCCTGAAGACTGACAGCTGCACTCCAGAACCTAATTCTGAAGATAAGTTCTCCACTTTTATCCTGGACAAAACCAAATGGTTAGAGGGCAAGATAGTTCAAGGTAAGGACCTCTGTCCGGGGTGGTAGGAGATGCGAGCGGTGGTGCGTTGGCTCGTCTACCTGCCCAAGGGTCGAGCACGCTTACTCGCGTTAAGGGAGCGGCGTTACAATTTCAGTTTTTGATCTAAAGTGTTCATCATCTTCCAGAAGAAAGTAATTGGTAAATTATATTATAAATATCTACTTTAATAAAATATAAAGACGAATTAAAAATAATATCGACTTGCTAAAAAAAATATTAATTTTAATTCGATTTTAAATTTTGTAAATATTCTGCAAACTATTGGCAAACTCAATTTTTCTGTATGACCTACTATATTGATTAGTTTCATCATTAATGGCAATGTCAATTCTATCTTATGCACGTCAACAATTACATTTATATAAAATTTCTTCATGCGGTGTTCTATGATTAGACACACATATAAAAAACCAACCAACTACTAGTATTAAAGGACTTTAATAAGTCCATTACAATAGTTACACCATTTACAAATGATGATTGCGTTAGATCTCCCGGATTAGCTTCAGAGGCGCCGATTTGAGCCATTAAAAAGTGAAACCGTAAATCGATTCCTCTCGTAATGGCACCTTCATTGAATTCCGCAGAACAAGAGAAACGCGACCATCACGATTGGCCGGCGTTAAAGCTGGCAATCCAACAGTCGACTAGTCGAACTAACGACTCGTCCTCGGTGCACCGCAGAAATAAAATTACTCGAACCTTCGGGTTCCCATGATAATAATGGAAAACGCGTAGATGGGCTCAGAAAGAAGGGCTGTTGCAGTTGGGTTTTATGGAGGAAATAAGACCTAAAAGTGTTATTAATGAAGTGAAAATTATCGCCACAATTAAATCCCGCGCAATAAAATAACGATTAATTTTAATGTTTGGAATAAAGCTCGGGCGTAATTGCGATCGTTCTATCTGCATAAGTGCCCCGGTTGCCAATTCGGTGGAATAAATTCATTAGAGCTTTTGAGCTTTCGATCCGTTATCCTTTTATGGGTCCAGGTGCAAACACCGTCGCTTGTAATTAGTTTTGTCTGGTGTCGCCGGGGGTCGCGCGCACAAATCAAATTATGCATTATGTAACGCGCCGGACAAGCTTTAACAATTACGACCATATATATCGAGATGTAGTGAGATGATGGGAAAAATCGCGCAGGCGATTTCTTCCTGGTTGTGCGTAAAATAATTTTGCAACTGCATCTGACTTACACGATACGTTTCATTTCTTCAAATGAATTACCGCGTGTCGCGTGCGTGATGATTTACTGTGTCGCCTGTCGCTCTTTGTTAAAATATCGCGGAAACTGAAGCGGAGGACTTTATTTATGTTGGTTTAAATTGCGATAAGGCCGAGTAAGATCCTGCACAGGATGGACAAAATACAAGGAATTTTTCTTTTAAGTGCGCGTAGTCGGGTCATAAGTTATGCCTTAAAATTAAATCGCTATAAAATAAAACAAGAAAAACCGAGAAACGAAAAGTATATTAGGAAATTAACAGTATACAGTATTGTAACTGCAAGTGGCTCGATTGACCGTCTTTTGATTATGCTAGGATTTTGTTCAATTATGTCTCTCTATGGGCTGTATTTCGGCTATTATGATGTTTTGATTCCAAGTCACTTAAATCACTACATCAAATACAGTCAATATGGTGATTGACTGACAAAATACTAATACGATACATATTTTAACAGTTGTGATGTATTTTAAACTAATGAGTGTCTTCCACTCCCAGACTAAGCATGAAGTAAAATTTCGAGTTTAGAAAAGCCCCGCGACCCGAGACAAATTTTCACGAGGCTTTACTAAACTCTAAATTTTACTTCATGCGCCACGCGTATTAAAGCCTGATTTAAAGTAAGTTAAAAATGCACTGAAAACCAACCCAACTTCGATATTTTTGCAAAATTGGATATTTTTACTCTATCCATGCTGTAAACCTTTAGATATTCGTTGTTTTCTTGTAAAAAAACTTCGATTCCCTGTAGTCCTTTGATCTCCCAAGACCATGATTGATCCTTCGAGCTGTAGCCTTTGTAAAATGGTAATAAACTTAGTAATCTAGAGGGACCCTTTAATTTGAAACTCCTAAGAGCGAGTGTTGTCCACTCCCAGACTAAGCATGAAGTAAAATTTCGAGTTAAGAAAAGCCCCGTGTAGAAAATTTGTCGAGGGTCGCGCAGCGACCCGAGACAAATTTTCACGGGGCTTTTCTAAACTCGAAATTTTACTTCATGCGCCACGCGTATAAAAGACTGATTTAAAGTAAGTTAAAAATGCACTGAAATCCAACTCAACTTCGATATTTTTGCAAAATTAGATATTTTTATCCTATCCATGCTGTAAACCTTTAGACATTCGTTGTTTTCTTGTAACAAAACTTCGATTCCCTGTAGTCCTTCGATCTCCCAAGACCATGACTGGTCCTTCGAGCTGTAGCCCACGTGTGAATAAACCAGACATCAACGTCTTGAAAATCGCCTAAAGACACAGTAAACTGCACTTTTTCACAACAACAACAAAAAAATTAAAGGCTACAGCTTCGGGATTGCTTAGCGCCGGCTAATCGATCGGAATGCCGTTGTGCAACGGGCTATTAGTCTTCGGAAGATTCAGAAATTGATTTCTCTTCGACACTTAGCTAATGTGCGTGTGGATTAAGTAGTGTGTATTTAAACTGGTTAAGCTTAAGCGATTATTAAAAGAAATCGTGTAATTGTATGGGAAATTCGAGTGAGCTGTTAATTATCGCGCGGGTAAATGTCGAGATTTGTTATCGGACACTGTTTGTCTCGTTAATTATGCGCATATTTAATGGTTAATTGGGAATGGTTTTATCCTCATGCTTGGGTTCATTATGGTTCAAGAGAATTGTCTTTTATATGTGTTAGAAGGTAATGAGAAATTCACTCAATAAATTGATCAATAATTTAAAAGACAAATCTGATAAAAGCACGGTTTCTGGCGTATTTAATTATTTAAATTATTAAGTTGTACCTATCAGAACTGGGTAAAATTGTCAAAAAAAAAATTGTTTGTCTCGTAACATATGCGCATATTTAATGGTTAATTGGGAATAGTTTTATCCTCATGCTTGGGTTCATTATGGTTCAAGAGGATTGTCTTTTATATATGTTAGAAGGTTATGAGAAATTCACTTAATAAATTGATCAATAATTTAAAAGACAAATCTGATTAAAGCACGGTTTCTGGCGTATTTAATTATTTAAATTATTAAGTTGTACCTATCAGAACTGGGTAAAATCGTCAAAAAAAATTGTTTGTCTCGTTAATTATGCGCATATTTAATGGTTAATTGGGAATAGTCTTATCCTCATGCTTGGGATCATTATGGTTCAAGAGAATTGTCTTCTATATGTGTTAGAAGGTAATGAGAAATTCACTCAATAAATTGATCAATAATTTAAAAGACAAATCTGATCAAACCACGGTTTCTGGCTTATTTAATTATTCACATTATTAAGTTGTACCTATCAGAACTGCGTAATATCGTAAAAAAAAAATTTCAAATCACGACTCCGATTCCTCATATTTAAAATAATTTAATAAAGAATATTTATATAGCACTTTTGCTATACATGAAAATATACTATTACAAATTTAACTAGAAATATATATACAGAGAGTTTTATGTAACACCGAACATTATCAATGTTCATTTTCGTATATTCTATTTATCAAACAAAAGCACGATTTGACACCGTTGATTTTTTAGGTTATGTGCAAATTGGGTTGCCTACATGAACATTGCGAATTGTAGCTAATCAATCGCAATTAATGCCTCGACTTGTAAATACAGATTTTTCTTTCCAGTATACATGTCCCAATTATATACTGTAAATTTTTAGATAATCGTTGTTTTTTTTTAAAAGAGTTCAATTCGAAACCTAAGATGAGTGTGTTCCACTCCCAGGCTAAGCATGAAGTAAAATTTCGAGTTTAGAAAAGCCTGAAAATTTGGTTTGATCGCGTAGCGCGAAGCTCGGAGCGGCCAAACCAAATTTTCAGGCTTTTCTAAACTCGAAATTTTACTTCATGCGCCACTGGCACAAAACTGATTTTATTGCTGCGTCTCATAGCCTAGAGTTAATCTTTGTAATATGTCAGTGTTTTATACGCGTGGCGCATGAAGTAAAACTTCGAGTTTAGAAAAGCCTAATTTGGATTGGCCGCTCCGCTTCGCTACGCGGTCAATCCAAATTTTTAGGCTTTTCTAAACTCAAAATTTTACTTCATGCTTAGTCTGGGAGTGGAGGACACTCATTTTAAGTTTCAAATTGAACTCATTTTAAAAAACGCAACGATTATCTAAAGATTTACGACATATACGCTGTAATTGGGACATTAATTGTAATTGATTAGCTACAATTTGTAATGGTCATATAGGCAACCCAATTTACACATAACCTAAAAATTAAAGGTGTCAAATCATATTTTATGAAAATGTTCGGTGTTATATAAAACTCGCTGTATGTATAGAAAACTGTTGTATGTTATAGGCTTGAAAATAATCTACTTTAAACTTCAATTCACGAATAAGGGGATGCGTGATTAGAAGTTTAAAGTAGATTATTTTTAAGCCCATAACAAACAACAGTTTTTTAACAGTCACAGTCAAATAACGTTAAAATATGACTTGTAATTCGAAATAAAACGAATTAGAGAATACTATAAAAATGCAGTAATGTTCGTTCTAGTAATTTCCCCGTCAGTTTATAGCAACAAAATTTGAATTTCCCGCCATAAATGTTATCAACTACTGGTACAAATAGTAATTTAACTGGTACCTATCTAATATTAGAATCTGAGTATCCAGACATTAAAATAGCGATTCAAACGACAAACAAATACAAAAAAAATACAGTGTAAGGTCGTTGTTCCGGACATTACATGGCTAGTTAATCTCCTCGCTATTTTCATTGCGTGAACGCTGAAAAATCCACGCCGTTAATTGATCCGCTCACTCGGGTCCATTACCATAAGTTTCTGTACACATCCATCCCGACGAGCAGCCCAACACACGGTCAGATCCTTCCCGGCGATAACGACTCGAAGGAGTTACGACCGGAAACGGCGAAAACCGGAAAAAAATGCGCGCAACACGTCGACGGTAATTAATAATTAACCGCGTCTCGATTAATAATAAAAATCTACGTATGTACGTCTAAAATAATGTTAAGAAATTGATTCAATTAGTTCGAGTGTCGGAAAACAGAAATTATGTCGATTATTAGCAACATTAGCAGATGAAGAAACAACATGTCCGCCTTTCGGAAGTTCAATAAAAAAATATTATACAGATTTAGTCCTGAAAGTAGAACACTCTGGGCTATCAGACGAAGAAATTAAATTGAATAAAATATCTGGACACTGTGCTATCAGACGGAGACTTAAATTTTGGAGGAAAATGTGGGCTATTAAATGAAATAAAATTCGGAATAAAATCTGGACACTCTAGGCTATTGGAGTAGAAATAAAATAAGGAAAAAAATCTGGGCTATCAGATGAAATAAGATTCGGAACAAAATCTGAACACTCTGGGCTATTAGAAGCAGAAATAATCTGGATACTCTAAGCTATCAGACGCAGCAACAAAATTTGGAAGAAAATCTGGACACTTTGGGCTATCACGTAAAGAAATAACATTTTGAAGAAAATCTGGAAACTCCGGACTATCAGAATTAATAAAATTGGAAAAAAATCTGGACACTCTGGGCTATTAGACAAAAATATGAATTTTTGAAGAAAATCTGGGCTATTAGATGAAATAAAATTCGGAATAAAATCTGGACACTCTAGGCTATTGGAATAGAAATAAAATTAGGAAGGAAATCTGGGCTATCAGATGAAATAAAATTCGGAACAAAATCTGGACACTGGGCTATCAGAAGAAAAAATTATCTGGACACTCTAGGCTATCAGATGCAGCAATAAAATTTAGAAGAAAATCTGGACACTTTGGGCTATCACATGAAGAAATAACATTTGGAAGAAAATCTGGAAGCTCCAGACTGTCAGAATTAATAAAATTGGAAGAAAATCTGGACACTCTGGGCTATCAAACGAAGATATGAATTTTGAAGAAAATCTGGGCTATTAGATGAAATAAAATTCGGAATAAAATCTGGACACCTAGGCTATTCGAGTAGAAATAAAATTAGAAAGAAAATCTGGGCTATCAGATGAAATAAAATTCGGAACAAAATCTGGACACTGAGCTATCAGAAGAAAAAATAATCTGGAAACTCTCCATATTTTCTTCCAAATTTTATTGCTGCATCTGATAGCCTCAGATGCAGCAATAAAATTTGGAAGAAAATCTGGACACATTGGGCTATCACGTAAAGAAATAACATTTGGAAGAAAATCTGGAAACACCGGACTATCAGAATTAATAAAATTGGAAAAAAATCTGAACACTCTGGGCTATTACACGAAGATATGAATTTTGAAAGAAAATCTGTGCTATTAGATGAAATAAAATTCGGAATAAACTCTGGACACTCTGGGTTAATAGAGCAAAAATAAAATTAGGAAGAAAATCTGGGCTATCAGATGAAATAAGATTCAGAACAAAATCTAGACACTCTGGGCTATTAGAAGCAAAAATAATCTGGACACTAGGCTATCAGATGCAGCAATAAAATTTGGAAGAAAATCTGGACACTTTGGGCTATCAGATGAAGAAATAACATTTGGAAGAAAATCTAGAACCTCCGGACTATCAGAAGAATTAATAAAATTTGGAAAAAAATCTGGACACTCTTGGCTATCATAAGAAATAAAATTTGAAAAAAAAATCTGGACACTGGGCTATCACATGAAGCAACAAAATTTAAAAAAAAATCTGGCTACTCTGGACTCAGAAAAATTAATAAAATTTGGAAAAACATCTGGACACTCTGGGCTATCAGAAAACGAAATAAAATTAGGCAGAAAATCTGGGCTATCCGATGAAATTTGCATCAAAATCGGGACACTCTGGGCTACTAGAACAAGAAATAATCTGGACACTCTAGGCTATAAGACGCAGCAATAAAATTTGGAAGAAAATCGGGACACTTTGGGCTATCAGATGAAGAAATAGCATTTGGAAGAAAATCTAGAAACTCCGGAAAATCTATAAACTCCGGAAAAAAATCTGGAAACTCTGGACTCAAAATAATTAATATAATTTGGAAGAACATCTGGACACTCTGGGCTATCAGAAAAATAAATAAAATTCGGAAGAAAATCTGGGCTAACATCAAATAAAATTCGGAATAAACTCTGGACACTCTAGGCTTTCAGAAGAAAGAAATAATACTGGGCTATCACATGAAGCAACAAAATTTTAAAGAAAATCTGCCTACTCTGGACTCAGAAAAATTAATAAAATTTAAAAACATCTGGACACTCTGGGCTATCAGAAAACGAAATAAAATTATGAAAAAAATCTGGGCTATCCGATGAAATAAAATTTGCATCAAAATCGGGACACACTGGGCTACTAGAAGAAGAAATAATGTGGACACTCTAGGCTATGAGATGCAGCAATAAAATTTGGAAGAAAATCTGGACACTTTGGGCTATCAGATGAAGAAATAGCATTTGGAAGAAAATCTAGAAACTCCGGAAAATCTATAAACTCCGGAAAAAAATTTGGAAACTCTGGACACAGAAAAATTATTTAAATTTGGAAGAACATCTGGACACTGGGCTATCAGAAAAAGAAATAAAATTCAGGAGAAAATCTGGGCTATCATTAAATAAAATTCGGAATAAAATCTGGACACTCTGGGCTTTCAGAAGAAGAAATAATCTGGACACTCTAGGCGACGAATTCTCAACCGGGGTGGGCACGCTAGATTAGGAAGAAAATCTGGGCTATCCGATGAAATAAAATTTGCAACAAAATCGGGACACTCTGGGCTACTAGAAGAAAAAATAATCTGGAAACTTTAGGCTATGAGACGCAGCAATAAAATTTGGAAGAAAATGCGGACACTTTGGGCTATCAGATGAAGAAATAACATTTGTAGGAAAATCTAGAAACTCCGGAAAATCTATAAACTCCGGAAAAAAAAAAACTAGAAACTCTGGACTCGGATTAATAAAATTTGGAAGAACATCTGGACACTCTGGGCTATCCGAAAAAGAAATAAAATTCGTGAGAAAATCTGGGCTATCATCAAATAAAATTCGGAATAAAATCTGGACACCCTGGGCTTTCAGAAGAAGAAATAATCTGGACACTCTAGGCCACGGGTTCTCAACTGGGGCGGGCACGCTAGATTAGGAGGGCGAGTAAGTGAAGTGAAATAAGGCTATAATGGTGTTTCACTCTAACTAAAAAAACCGAAATTAAATCAAGGAGGAGGCGTGGAGTTATGAGGGAGACGTCGCGACCTGAAAGAGATTGAGAACCCCCGCGCTAGGCTATCAGATAAAGTAATACAATTTAGAAAAAAATCTGGAAACTCTAAACTCTTAGAAGAATTAATAAAATTTAGAAGAAAATCTGGGCACTCTGGGCTATCAGATGAAACAATGAAATTACAAAGACATATATTGGACACTTTAGGCTATCAGAGAAAGAAATAAAATTTGGAAGAAAATCTGGAAACTCTAAACTCTCAGAAGAATTATTAAAATTTAGAAGAAAATCTGGACACTCTGGGCTATCAGAAGAAATAAAATTTGGAAGACAATCTGCATACTCTGAACTCTCAGAAGAATTAATAAAATTTAAAAGAAAATTTGGACACTTTGGGCTATTCAGATAAAACAATGAAATTTAAAAGACAAATTTTGGACACTTTAGGCTATCAGAGGAAGAAATATAATTTAAAAGAAAATCTGGAAACTTTTACCTCTCAGAAAAATTAATAAAATTTAGAAAAAAATCTGGACACTCTGGGCTATCAGAAGATATAACATTTGGAAGACAATCTGGAAACTCAGAATTCTCAAAAGAATTAATAAAATTTAGAAGAAAATCTGGACACTCTGGGCTATTCAGATAAAACAATGAAATTTACATGACATATTTTGGACACTTTAGGCTATCAGAGGAAGAAATAAAATTTGGAAGAAAATCTGGAAACTCTAAACTCTCAGAAGAATTAATAAAATTCATAAGAAAATCTGGACACTCTGGGCTATCAGAAGAAATAAAATTTGGAAGAAAATCTGGAAACTCTGAACTCTCAGAAGAATTATTAAAATTCATAAGAAAATCTGGACAGTCTGGGCTATTAGAAGAAACAAAATTTGGAAGACAATCTGAAAACTCTGAACTCTTAGAAGAATTAATAAAATTTAAAAAAAATCTGGACACTCTGGGCTATTTAGATAGAACAATGAAATTTAAAAGACATATTTTGGACACTTAAGGCTATCAGGTGAAGAAATAAAATTTGGAAACTCTGAAATTCAGAAGAATTAATAAAATTTAGAAAAATAATCTGGACACTTTGGGCTATCAGAAGAAGATATAAAATTTGGTAGAAAATCTGGACACTCTGGGCTATCAAAAAAAAAATAAATTTAGAAGAAAATCTGAACACTCTGGGTTATCAGATAAAGAAATAAAATTCGGAACACCGCCCTTAAAAGTTCAATAAACAAATTAAACACTAGAGATTGAACTACAGGAAGCAATAAAATTAAAGTAAATTATTTTAATAGTTATAAGTAGTTAATATTTAATGAAAATACAAGACACCATTATCTTTATACGCAGAGTCAAACATTTTATAGAAAAATAAATAAACAAAAAACCGTGCAACAAGTCGCCTTTAATTAATAAATTAAGCCAGCCTCAATTAATAATAAAGGCTAGGCTAAGCCCGAACGACGAAACCGGATTCCGGGACTCGGGGACATGTGCCAGAAATCTGACAGTTCTAAACTGTAATTATTAATTAGATATGGGGAGCGAAGGCGCTTTTCCCGCTTCCCAGGGGATGGCTCTCCCTCCGGCTTTTCCTCCTAGAAATGCTGATGAGATGTGGAAATTTAATGAATTCAGTAAATTTCGAGGATTATTGTTTGTCCTGTTATTAATACCCATTGTTCGGAAATCTTGTTAACATTTCGAAAATCTAATAATGGGTCATTATTATATTATCCCTATATAAAATTAAATCATTAAGGATAACATAAACTAATAAACTCAAATTACCACTAAAAAATAATCTTGTTAACATTTCGCAATTGTATTAATACGTACAATTATTACATTATCTCTACAGGGTTTTTATTTCAAAAGAAGCCACCCTGAATAACTCCGGATCTGACCGAGATTGGGTTTTAAGAAAAAAACACTTCAATTTTTTTTTTTTTTTTGCAGAAGGAACTTGAAAAATACTGTTTTTTTTAATTTTAACTTTCAACCTCTCACCCCCAGCCACCCCAACTTAATAATTTTAAGTGACACCCCCATCGTGTGATACCGCATTTTAAAGGGCATACAAATTACATTGAAGGATAAATTAAAAACACTTGGTTTGTTTCACTATTTGCAAATAGTGAAACAAACCAAGTGTTTTTAATTTATCCTTCAATATTATTTCAAAATGTTTCACCAAGTGATAATTGAAAAAGTTATTCAAGAAATACAAATTAAAATCCAGCAAAAAATAATTGAAATCAGTTGATTTGTTTTACTTTTGGGGATTGGGGATACAGTATTATTTTTCAACCTTCTATACTTGAAACACGCGTTGACTTAAATTATGTTTTGCTATTTAATTATATAACACTTTTTACTTTTTTGTATTCACTTTATTTTATATCTTTAATTAATTTCTCACTTAACCCGTGGTGAAACATTTTTGAATATAATACTGGATATTTAATTAAAACACTTGGTTTGTTTCACTAAATTAGTGAAACAAACCAAGTGTTTTAATTAAATATCCAGTATTACACTTTATTTTATTTTTACGGTGACTAGTTTCGACTCGTCAGTAGGCCATTCTTAAACCAAGTACTGACGAGTCGAAACTAGTCACCGTAAAAATAAAAAAGTGAATACAAAAAAGGTCAGTGTTATTTAATTAAATAGTTAAATGTTTCACAAAGTAACCGCCTTCACCACTAAATATTTTTTGCTAACTCAATAGTATTTTTATGGCCTTTAAAATGAGGTATACATTTTCAATTTATATTAATGATACTTAGGGCCTGGATTAATCATTATTATTATTATTCTTTATTTTCCCAACAGATATACATGTATCCAATTACAGGGAACTTAATCTAATATAATGCTATGTAACATAATTTTAAATCATACATACAGTGCGCAGAGAAAGAAGAGAAAAGAAAAAAAACAAACTTAAAGCCTAAAGATTTATAACAATATCACTGGTACCGATAAGTCTGACATTATTTCGATGAGGGATTTTCTGGTATCTACGAAAATATCTACTTTATTATTTAAACTATTAAACCTTCTAATCATTTTTAAAACGGGTGAATTAAAATGAGCTAGCGTATTGGCATGTGGTTGAAAAAATAGGTTATTACTGCGAGATGTTAGTCTAGGAACCTAAAACTTCAGCCTACCTAGGATTAATTCTAAACGGACGAGATTTGACGGCTTTCGCGATAGAAAAATAAAACTAGTGGAATCTTGGTTAACAAATAACAATTCAAGATTCCATTTCTATCAAGATTCCACCGCAATAAATCTCACACAATGGATTAACGAACCCGCACTGAATTTACACAACCAGTGGGAAACTGGATATTTTTTCTCCTTTTCGTATTCCATTAAACAAAACACGATTGTAGGCAATGATTACGACAATTTGACGAAAATAAAATCCGAGTCCGCGCTTTGCATACTCCGGAGAGAGCGCCCGTTAGACGGCCTAACAGTGTTTTGTTCGCTCAGTTCCATTTCTTTGAAAATACGCGTACTCATCTTTATTTCATGAGACTATTATAAATAGAAACACTTTTGCGTGTCTCGATTTGAAAGTTAAATTCAGGCGACAGAAGTAAAGCCGACGACGACGGCATTTTTACACACCCCCCAATCATTTAGAGTTTTAACCCGTTTCTTGCGTTTGTATTAATAATAATAATAATAATAATAATAATAATAATAATAATACTTTATTGTCCTACGGAAAAACCAATACAGGACAAGTAACAAAATTGTAATTATAACTTATATCTAAGATTAATATTAATAAACAAAAATATTTCATTCCAAATGACTAACATAAGAATATTTCATATTGAATGTGGACAATTTCAATTTCCAAATTTCTGGTTACTTCAAAATACATCAATAAAATATTTATTAAAATATATTAGCTATAGTTGTTGTTGGGTTTATTTATTTTAAGTTCACACCGCCGTAAAATCAATTGCGTGAATTATTACAGTGAAATATGAGTGATTGTTAACCGCAGAACTGTAATTCATTCCATCTTGCGGTGGTGCGTTGGACAGGTATGGTCACCATTGCGACGTGTACGAGTAAAATATTGGACTTAACGATCGAGAAACTATGCAAATAGAAAGAGTAAAGTGATTGGGTAATGGGTGTGTTTGTTGGGTTGTTTTGTCCGGCTTTTTTTAAGAAATTATTCTATTTAAATTTATAATTTTAATATTGTATTTTCCAATTGAAATTGATATTCAAGTTGGGTAATTTCAATTTTAAAATGCAATAGAATAATTATACAGAGAGTTTTATGTAACACCGAACATTTTCATAACGAGAATTATTTTTTGAAGTATCCATATGCATACGTTGCACGTTTCCCGATGCTCGGTTTATTAAAAGAATTAAATTTAAAGCTCTAAGCGAGTGTTTTCCACTCCCAGGGTAAGCATGAAGTAAAATTTCGAGTTTAGAAAAGCCTGAAAATTTGGTTTGGTCGCGTAGCGCGAAGCGCGGAGCGGCCAAACCAAATTTTCAGGCTTTTCTAAACTCGAAATTTTACTTCATGCGCCACCGGTAAAAAACACTGACATATTACGAAGTTTATAACACACCGCTATAACTTCAGTTATGCAATAAATAAATCCTCTAGATACATTCTATTTACATATACAGAGAGTTTTATGTAACATCGAACATTTCCATAACCAGAATTTTAAGTATCCATATGCATTTGTTGCACATTTTTCGATGCTGGGTTTATTAAAAGAATTTAATTTGAAGCTATAGGCGAGTGTTTTCCACTCCCAGGCTAAGCATGAAGTAAAATTTCGAGTTTAGAAAAGCCTGAAAATTTTGTTTGGTCGCGTAGCGCGAAGCGCGGAGCGGCCAAACCAAATTTTCAGGCTTTTCTAAACTCGAAATTTTACTTCATGCGCCACCGGTACAAAACACTGACATATTACGAAGCTTATAACACACCGCTAAACTTTACATTGAATCAGTGTTTTGTACCGGTGGCGCATGAAGTAAAATTTCGAGTTTAGAAAAGCCTGAAAATTTGGTTTGGCCGCTCCGCGCTTCGCGCTACGCGACCAAACCAAATTTTCAGGCTTTTCTAAACTCGAAATTTTACTTCATGCTTAGCCTGGGAGTGGAAAACAGTCGCCTAAAGATTCAAATTAAATTCATTTAATAAACCGAGCATCGAAAAATGAGCAACAAATGCATATGGATACTTAAAATTCTCGTTATAAAAATGTTCGATGTTACATAAAACTCTCTGTATATGTAAATAGAATGTATCTAGAGGATTTATTTATTGCATAACTAAAGTTTCAAGAAAACAAATTTAATATTATAATAAATCAATACTTGTTTGTTCGCTTCATCTCTGTCAACTATTATTATTATTTACAGAGATAGAGCGAAAAAATAAATGTTAAATTATTTCATTGATAGAAATAATCGATATAATAATGCGATAATTTGCGGGTAAGCAGCAATATTTAATAATTAAAAACTTAAATCATTAATTGTTATTATCCATACTCTAATAACATTCACAGGCATGGCTGATAATAATAATCATAAAATTCCATCACTAAATTAATATTATCTTAATAGCAATTCCACGGGCGCACGTGTGTATAAAGCGTTAAAACATTATCCGGATAAGCAACAAGTATTACTTTTAGCCTTTTTCGGACGGTACATCATAATTAAATCGCCCACATTAATATAACCATTTAAATAATTCATACCCATCTGCATTCGCTAATGCAACGCTTCCTTCTAATAACATCCTCACTCCGGCATTCGCAATCAAACGGGATTTTTTCCCTACGACAAACACGAAACGAAATTAATGAAACGAAATGAAATGCGGCAACTATTAAACCATTAAAAATAAACGGATATACGTATTCCCGAGGATAATTTCATAGGCTGTGACTGAGGTAATAAAATGTATGAATTATAAATTACAAATCGGATACTCATTACTTAGTTATACATACATGTATGTAGAAAATACAGTGTTATTCTAAGATTTTTATTCTTGTTAGTTGCACAACTTTCAATTATATTGTGTTTTTTTTTTACATAAGTAATATTATTTTATAAGTCTATTTGTGTAAAGTCATTTAAATAAAAGAGACTTGGTATTGTTTTACAAATTAAATTATTTAAATAACTTTACATATTCTAATATTTTTATATAAAGAAAACTCTTAACTTTTTTATACCACTTTTATTTTACTTCAGCGACTAGTTTCAAATACACGGTAATCATTCTCAAACTAAGTACTTAAAACACGAGTTACACAGGTATATATTTTAAATCTAAAGCGCTTCGAAGAGAGGGGTGTACATTAGGTCAACCTGCTCGTTAAGGTTGAACATTCCCGGATTAATTTTTGCTTTGTGTATTTCAACGGCTTCCAGTAAATCTATTTTCTTACCTTTTTCGGTGAGATGGATTACCGAAAATACATCCTTGCCGAAATTGTGGTTTGTTCCTAACAAATGGTTTGCAAAAGTTGAATTCTCATGTTTTAAATTATATGATCTATGATGTTCTTTTAGTCTGGTTTGAAAATTACGACCTGGTTGTCCGATGTACACTCCTTTACAATCTGGTCATGTTAACCTGTAAATTCCTGACTTGTACATCTTATTTATTGGGGTTTTTGCGTTGAATATTAAATTACAAAGTTCTAATATGTTTCACCAAGTGCCAGATGAAAAATTAATAAAAAAAAGTCTGTTTGTTAGCAGAGATTTTATCTTGTGAGTATACTTCGCTCTAAATGTTCAGACATTCCTTGTTTTTTGTTTGTTAAATGTTCAATTTGAAGCTTTTTAGAAATATATATAATCCTTGATTAAGCACGAAATAAAATTTCGAGTTAAGATAACCTGAAAATTTGGTTTCATCGCTCCGCGAATTTGTTAAATCTTAAAACAAGATATAATAAAAACTTTGCGTTTAAACTCACATTTAACATCGGTCCAAGCCATTAGAACACCCTTTATTTTGGCAGAATAGCCTAAAATATTTAACTCACATTTAACATCGGTCCAAGCCATTAGAACACCTTTTATTACATGATACATGATATATTAAAATCTTACCTACGCGACAGATATCATTGCACAAAAATAACAACCATCAATGGTAATACACTCCTCTCGTCGAAGCGTAAATTGAATATAGGAATCCCTCAAGGAAGCATTTTAGGGCCATTACTTTTTATCATTTACATAAATGACTTAAGTAAGGCCGTTCATAATAGTAAGGTCATAAATTATGCTGACGATACAAATATAGTGGTAAATGGAGATACCTTGAACCAGCTTACAACGGTATGTGATGATAGCATGAACATGGTAAATAATTGGTTTCAGCAAAATAAACTTGTATTAAATGAAACCAAATCAAACTATATGTTATTTAATAAATCATTAAATGTAGAACATTTAACACTCGATGGGATTAAATATAAGTTAAATAGCGATGCTAAACTATTAGGGATAACAATAGACACAAAATTAAATTTTAATGTACATATTGTTAACATATGCGCTAAAATATCTAAAAATATTTTTGGGTTACGCATATTGATAAAAAGTACTAATCCGTTCATTAGTAGAATTTTTTATTATAGTAATATATACTCGATTATACGATATGGTATAATTTTTTGGGGCTCCAGCTCAAACCTAGATAAAGTTTTTATGCTTCAAAAACGTGCTCTCAGAGTTATGAAAAACATGCATTATCTAGAATCCTGCAGACAAAAATTTAAAAACGAACGTCTACTCACAGTGCCAGCCATCTATATGTATGAATGTGTTATATTCCTCAAAAAGCACTCTCACTACTTCTCAGATAGTGTTATGAAAAGTAATTACTACACTAGGCAATGCAATACGTACGTAATTCTTAAACACAGGTTGACTTTATATGAAAAGGGCACATTTTATTCATGTATAAAAATATGGAATAGTATGCCTGATACACTAAAAGAATGTAAACCTTTAAATTTATTAAAAAAACAATTATTTAATTATCTGTGCGAATTAGAGCCCTATTCAATTAATGAATTAGGTATTTGATTTATATACATTTCGCGTTTTGCTTTGTTTTGACCCTATTTTAAGTTCTTTTCCATAGTATCAGAATGTATGTTTTGTATATCTGTATGTCATGGGGAACTATAAAATAAAGAATGCTTATTATTATTATTATTATTATTATTTTGGCAGAATAGCCTAAAATATTTAAGTCACATTTAACATCGGTCCAAGCCATTAGAACACCCTTTATTTTGGCAGAATAGCTTAAAATATTAATATTTACTATTATGAAATCCTTTGAATAAATGCAAACCGATCGAAACAAGAGAATCCCCCTCCCCAAAAAATTGTATGAAGCCAATGCCGCTATTTGCTCAAACGCTGATCCAAAAGCAAGCTTTAACTCCAAAGCAAATATCCATTATTTAGTAAAGATAAACAGCGCAATCGGAGAGAGAGTCATGTATATTGTAATGCATGCATGTGTGTGTGTTAAGCTCAGCAGTTGTCAACCGCAAACTGCCACTTTCCTATGATGATACACCCACGTAGAACAGCGGGAACAGCACCGCAACGTCACGTGATGTACCAGCCTGGAAAGGACAGACAAAAACACGAAGCTCGTTTTGCATTTCCTCAATTTAATTAAAGCGATCGCGTTAATTCGAGCGCGCGGCGAAAAATTCTTCGAAACTATTCCGTGTACACACAGCTGAACAGCCACAAACGAGCTGCGGCCATTTAAAAAAAAAACTACAAAGACCATTACTTAGCTACTCGGCCAACACGTTTTAATCGACCCCGCATGCAACGCAAAAACAGTTGATCTGCATGAGCCCTAAACGGCTTATTAAATCCTGCTGCTTGCTCTTAGCCTAATATCACCTTAATTATCTTGTAATTAAGAACGCCACCATCATATCGTCCTTGGATATTGTTCATGTTTATAGTTAGTACACGATAATGCATGGGAAAATGTTTCTGAAATGTTGGTTCTTTGCTAATTTTATTTAATTAATGAGAGGCGAGAGATATCTGTAGTTTATTTGCAAACTAATTTATAAATACGTTGGCCTTAATTGTCCCAGCAAATGAATCATTGATTGATAATTAGTGGCAAAAACGGATGCACCAGTTTAATTAATCATGGCCAATTGAAATTCGAAATAGTTTCCACATTGTCTGTTCTATTAGTTAAGTACAATAACACTGGTCAACAAAATGTAACTTTTTGTCTGTTAAATTGGTTAGATAAGGTGTTTCTTATATTATTTTTTGCATTGATATTGAATTTACATAGCGTTTCTTTGTAAGAAGCACTATTTTTTTTGTAATCTAATTTAAAAAATGGTGATGTGTCCATCATAGCACTTTCCGCGTTAAGGGCGCTCTTATATGGACGTTTTAAACGCGAGGCGAAACGGGAGCGGGCGCAAGCGTTTGCGTTTTAACACATGGGTTTATATGAGAGTTCCTAGACGAACGGGTGCGAGGCGGAGAAAACGCCAGCACCCGTCCGTCTAGGAACTATCATATAAACCCATGTGTTTAAACGAAAACGCTTGCGCTTGCTCCCGTTCCGCCTCGCATTCATAACGTCCATATAAGAGCACCCTAAAGGTATAAACATTTTTTTTGGCTCTTGCCTGGCCGTAGTATATTTACCATTGGCCAACATTATTCTATATACATAACTATATACGTTATTCTTATTAATCAGATTGGGCTGCATATTCCAGTTTTTTGCAGCAGGCAAAAACCCATGTTTAGCATCCCTAACCATAGGACTAACGTGAGATTAAAATCTCCTATTGTTATCATGTCATGCATGTGTAATAAATTACCACCCTGTTGTGATATTCTGCACGACTCTGTTAAATCGTTGATGAACAATCTGTCAAATAGCTGTCACACTCACGAGCGTCTTCATATTGTTTAGATTTAAATTTATTTATGTACATACATACATTGATTATTGTATTATCATTGTCTTGTAATTGGGAAATTTCCTGTTGGGCAATAAATACTTATTATTATTAATATAGTTATAATCTAAACCATCCGTCGTATTCATACTAGGAAAATAGGAGAACTTGGACACATTCTCCTCACCTAGGGGCTCATCAGGGCATTTAAGTAAGACAAACAAAACTAAACCACGGCTAAATGGGCGACCCACAAAGTAAAAACAACAAAGGATTCTCATTCAAAATTAATTCACTCAATTTTTTAAATAATGATTTAAATATCCACAATATGGAAAACTCGCTCAAACTAAATTTATTCTACTTTTATTATTATTATTATTCCAAAACTATTCCCAAAAAGGTAATTCTTGCATTTTTCCGCTACATTTTGATAAATGTTAATCACCATTATACCTAAGCGTTACATATTTTCAACTTTACTGTAAATCAGTGTTTTATACGCGTAGCGCATAAAGTAAAATTTCGAGTTTAGAAAAGCCCCGTGAAAATTTGTCTCGGGTCGCTACGCGACCCTCGACAAATTTTCTACGCGGGGCTTTTCTAAACTCGAAATTTTACTTCATGCTTAGTCTGGGAGTGGAAGACACTCGTTAGTTAGTTAGTTAAAATTATAGTTACTATGAAATTTCAAGAAACTCAGATTTCTTTATTGTTAAATTGAAAATAAATCAAAAACTATAGATAGGGTATTTTTAGATTTTGGCAGATTTTTAAAGACCAATAGTTTCTGAATATCTAGTCAAAATTTCAAGAAGATATCTTGCTGGGTCTCCCACGTATATTTTCTTAAAATTATAGTTACCATGAAATTTCAAGAAAATCAGATTTCTTTATTGTTAAATTGAAAATAACTCAAAAACCATCGATAGGGTATTTTTAGGTTTTAACAGATTTTCAAAGACCTATGTTTTCTGGACATCTAGTCGAAATTTTAAGAAGATATCTTAATAGGTCTCCCACATATATTTTCTTAAAATTATAGTTACCATGAAATTTCAAGAAAATCAGATTCCTTTATTATTAAATTGAAATAACTCAAAAACTATCGATAGGGTATTTTTAGATTTTAACAGATTTTCAAAGACCAATGTTTTATGAATATCAAGTAGAAATTTCAAGAAGATATCTTGATGGGTCTCCCACGTATATTTTCTTAAAATTATAGTTACTATGAAATTTCAAGAAAATCAGATTTATTTATTGTTAAAATAAAAATAACTCAAAAACTATCGATAGGGTATTTTTAGGTTTTAACAGATTTTCAAAGACCAATGTTTTCTGAACATCTAGTCGAAATTTCAAGAAGATATCTTAATAGGTCTCCCACATATATTTTCTTAAAATTATAGTTACCATGAAATTTCAAGAAAATCAGATTCCTTTATTATTAAATTGAAATAACTCAAAAACTATCGATAGGATATTTTTAGATTTTAACAGATTTTCAAAGACCAATGTTTTATGAATATCAAGTAGAAATTTCAAGAAGATATCTTGATGGGTCTCCCACGTATATTTTCTTAAAATTATAGTTACTATGAAATTTCAAGAAAATCAGATTTATTTATTGTTAAAATAAAAATAACTCAAAAACTATCGATAGGGTATTTTTAGGTTTTAACAGATTTTCAAAGACCAATGTTTTCTGAACATCTAGTCGAAATTTCAAGAAGATATCTTAATAGGTCTCCCACATATATTTTCTTAAAATTATAGTTACCATGAAATTTCAAGAAAATCAGATTCCTTTATTGTTAAATTGAAATAACTCAAAAACTATCGATAGGGTATTTTTAGATTTTAACAGATTTTCAAAGACCAATGTTTTCTGAATATCAAGTAGAACTTTCAAAAAGATATCTTGATGGGTCTCCCACGTATATTTTCTTAAAATTATAGTTACCATGAAATTTTAAGAAAATCAGATTTATTTATTGTTAAATTCAAAATAACTCAAAAACTATCGATAGAGTATTTTTAGTTTTTGACAGATTTTCAAAGACCAATGTTTTCTAAATATCTAGTCGAAATTTCAAGAAGATATCTTGATGGGTCTCCCACGTATATTTTCTTAAAATTATAGTTACCATAAAATTTCAAGAAAATCAGATTAATTTATTGTTAAAATAAAAATAACTCAAAAACTATCGATAGCGTATTTTTAGGTTTTGACAAATTTTCAAACGCAATGTTTTATGAATATCTAGTCGAAATTTCAAGAAGATATCTTGATGCATCTCCCACGTATATTTTCTTAAAGTTTTAATTACCATAAAATTTCAAGAAAATCAGATTTCTTTATTGTTAAATAACTCTAAAACTATCAATAGAGTATTTTTAGATTTTGACAGATTTTTAAAGACCGATGTTTTCTGAAAATCTAGTCGAAATCTCAAGAGGATGTCTTGATGCATCTTCCACGTATATTTTCTTAAAATTATAGTTACCATGAAACTTCAAACAAATAAAATTTCTTTATTGTTTAATTGAAACTAACTAAAAAACTATTTATAGGGTATTTTTAGGTTTTGACATATTTTCAAAGACCAATCTTTTCTAAATATCTAGTCAAAATTTCAAGAAGATATCTTGATGGATCTTCCACCTATATTTTCTTAAAATTATAGTTACCGTGAAATTTCAAGAAAATCAGATTTCTTTATTGTTAAATTGAAAATAACTTAAAAACTATCGATAGGGTATTTTTAGGTTTTAACAGATTTTCAAGGACCAATGTATTTTGAATATCTAGTCGAAATTTCAAGAAGATATCTTGATGAGTCTCCCACGTATATTTTCTTAAAATTATAGTTACCATGAAATTTCAAGAAAATCATATTTCTTTATTGTTAAATTGAAAATATCTCAAAAACTATCAATGGGGTATTTTTAGGTTTTAACAGATTTATAAAGAACAATGTTGTGTGAATATTTAGACAACATTTTACGAAGATATCTTAAAGGGACTTTCGTTTATATCATTTTAAATTTTAGTTACCGTGAAATCTAAAGAAAATTAGCTTCAATTAAAAATAACTGAAAAACTATCGATGGGGTATTTTTAGATTTTGACAGATTTTCAAAGACAAATAGTTTCTGAATATCTAGTCGAAATTTCAAGAAGATATCTTAAAGGGTCTTCCAGGTATGTTTTCTTAAAATTTTAGTTACCGTGAAATTTCAAGAAAATCAGATTTCTTTAATGTTAAATTGAAAATAACTCAAAAACTATCGATGGGGTATTTTTAGATTTTGACAGATTTTCAAAGACCAATAGTTTCTGAATATCTAGTCGAAATTTCAAGAAGATATCTTAAAGGGTCTTCCAGGTATGTTTTCTTAAAATTTTAGTTACCGTGAAATTTCAAGAAAATCAGATTTCTTTAATGTTAAATTGAAAATAACTCAAAAACTATCGATAGGGTATTTTTAGGTTTTGGCAGATTTAGTTAGTACAGTGTTTCTGTAATATCTTGACAAAGTTTCATGAAGATATCTTAAAGGGACTTTCCGGTATGATTTTTTGAAATTTTAGTTATCGGTAAATTTATAGAAGAATTGCTATGTTTGAGGTTTAATTAAAAATAACTCATAAAATATTAAGAGGTATTTATAGATTTTGACAGATTTTGAAAGAGCAATTATTTTCAATATCTAGACAAAATTTTGCGAAGATATCTTAAATAGAATTCCACGTATATTTTCTTAAAATTGTAGTTACAGTGAAACTTTAAGAAAATCAGCCTACTTTAACGTTCAATTGAAAATAACTCATTCAGTAATTGGTTTCGAGTTATGTGAAGTTGTAAACTTAAATTAAAACACTTATTTGTTCCTTTCTTCACTTAAATAAGTGAAGAAAGGAACAAATAAGTGTTTTAATTGAAAATAACTCAATAACTTTGGATGGTGTATTTTTATATTTCAACATATTTTAAAAGAGCAGAGTTTATTAAATATTCAGACAAAATTTCAGGAATATATCTTGAAGGAACTTCCAGGTATAATTTTATGAAATTTTAGTTATAGTTAAATTTAAAGGAAATGTGCATTCTTTGATGTTTAATTGAAAATAACTCAAAATCTATCGATAGTGTATTTTTATATTTTCGCATACTTGGAAAGAGCAGTATTTTTTTTGCATATGTAGAAACAATTTTATGAAGATATCATGAAGGGACTTCGAGGTATAATTTTTGGAAATTTATTTTCCGTAAATTGTGAAGAAAATGTGCCTTCTTTGATGTGAAATAAAATAACACAAAAACTATCGATGAGGTATTTTTAGATTTTGACATATTTTGAAAGAATAGAGTTTACATAATATCCAGACAAAATTTCATAAACATATCTTGACAAAACTTCCAGGTACATTTTTTTTAAATTTTGGTTATCGTTAAATTTAAATAAATTGTGCCTTCTTTGATTAATTGAAAATAACTCAAAATCCATCGATGGGGTATTTTTATATTTTGACATATTTTAAAAGAGCAGAGTTTATTAAATATTTAGACAAAATTTTATAAAGATTTCTTGAAAGAACTTTCAGGTATATTTTTATGAAATTTTAGTAATCGTTAAATTTAAAGAAAATATGCATTCTTTGATGTTTGATTGAAAATAACTCAAAATCTATGGATGGGGTATTTTCATATTATCGCATACTTGGAAAGAGCAGTGTTTTTTTGGTATTTAGAGAAAATTTTATGAAGATATCATGAAGGGACTTTCAGGTATAATTTTGGAAATTTTATTTCCCGTGAATTGTAAAGAAAATGTGCCTTCTTTGATGTCAAATAAAATAACTCAAAAACTATCGATAAGGTAATTTTAGATTTTGACATGTTTTGAAAGAACAGTGGTTATAGAATATCCAGACCCAATTTCATAAAAATATCTTGACAGGACTTCCAGGTACAATTTCTTAAATTTTAGTTATCGTTAAATTTAAATAAAATGTTTTATTGAAAATAACTCAAAATCCATCGATGGGGTATTTTAAAATTCTGACATATTTTGAAAGAGCAGTGTTTGTTGAATATCTATACAACATTTTTTGAAGATTTCTTGAAAGGAGTTTCAGGTATAATTTTATGAAATGTAATTTCCCGTAAAATTTAAAGAAAATGTGATACTTTGATGTTCAATTGGTAATAACTCAAAAACTATAAATGAGGTATTCCTAGATTTTGAAATTTTAAAAAAAAACAATGTGTGTTAAATATCTAGATAAAATTTCATGAAGATATCTAGAAGGGACTTTCAGGTATAATTGTTTGAAATTTTATCTACCGTGAAATTTTAAGAAAATGTGGCTTCTTTGATGTTCAATTGAAAATAACTCAAAAACTATTAATAGGGTATTCCCAGATTTTGAAATATTTTGAAAGAGCAATGTGAGTTGAATATCTAGATACAATTTTATGAAGATATCTAGAAGGGACATTCAGGTATAATTGTTCGAAATTTCAGTTACCCTGAAATTTTAGGAAAACGTGGCTTCTTTGATGTTCCATTGGAAATAACTCAAAAACTATGAATGAAGTATTCATAGATTTTGAAATATTTTAAAAGAGCAATGTGTGTTAAATATCTAGATAAAATTTTATGAAGATATCTAGAAGGGACTTTCAGGTATAGTTGTTTAAAATTTTAGTTACCGTGAAATTTTAGGAAAATGTGGCTTCTTTGATGTTCAGTTAAAAATAGCTCAAAAACTATCGATGCGGTATATTTGTAGAGAGGAAAATTCGTTAAATGAATAAATAAAACGAGAATTGTACTGCACAGATACCAGATTAGGATAATAATGAAATCAACACACAAACGAGTGTTTTCCACTCCCAGATTAAGCATGAAGTAAAATTTCGAGTTTAGAAATGCCATGTGAAAATTTGTCTCGGGTCGCGCAGCGACCCGAGACAATTTTTCTGGGCTTTTCTAAACTCGAAATTTTACTTCATGCGCCACGCGTATAAAACACTGATTTGAAGTGACGTTCAGAAACACGTAAGTAGACGTACTTCATTGGAATTACACGGAATAAAATATATTTAGTCTGATACTAACGACTTTTATTATTAATAATAAATGTTTGTTTTCTTCCTCTTCACTTACCGTGAGTGGAAATATGTGAACTGTTTTTTTTTTGCTTCTCGCTTATTGTAGTCCAAGACAACTCGTCTTTAGTAAAGGTACCTGGTATAGACTATACAAAATATTTATTAATTGATAAACTAGTGCAGTAGAAGGCACAAGTTTATCAATTAATAAATATTTTCAAAATGGCAGTACTCGTGTTGCATATTTTATACAACGAGTATTAATAGTCAGTTCACTCACTCGTTATAAAATATACTATTATATATATATATAAAAAAAACAGCCAGGTATATTTTCCAATATTACGGATTGATATTCATTTTTATTGTGGGAAATGCACGGATATCGCGATGGTAAAAATCGAGGTGAGAAAGAGAGCCGACGCCCGAGAAACGGATTATATGTGCTATTACATGCTCCAATAAACATCGATGAATGCGGGAAGGTATGCGTTTCTTCGGGCTGTTTTTACCGGAACGCCGCGGCGATAGATCACCAGGAAGTGTCCGAGAATCGGACGGGCGAGTGATGTTTCGATTGCAATTTTTCCATTCCTTCATTCTTTCGCACGTACTATCTCTCCGACAAGGGGAGCAAATACCGAACCAATTAAATCTTCGAGAGAGAATAACAAAAAGAAACCAATCGAGAGAGCGTGATGGGTGATTGCCAGTTTGAAGCGTTGAAGGAACTATGTTTTTAATTGTTACTATCTGTCGAGGTTTTTTTTTTTATTTCAAGTTTGATACGATTATGTAACTAATTTATTTTACATATTGTAAATGAGTATAAATAAATAAATGAAACTGCCAGTCTAAGGTATCAAATTGTTTAGAGGGAATGGCAAAGCTATACTGATGAGAGGTAAATCTCGAAACGCATCTATAGATGGCCTAAATAATTTGACCAAAATTGTTACATTTGCAATAGGTTACTGTATGTAACAGCAAACACTTGTTGTATAATTCAATGTTCGTCGGGGTGTTAGCTCGGGAAGTAGTTATTTCAAAAAGTGTTTGATTTAGTCTTTGTAAGACTAATTTGTTGTAGATTGCGAAAAGCATCGCACTTATATTGTTTATTGTAAATGAATTTGGGTGAGTTACGTAAAGTGATAATAACTTAAATAATACACTGTTAACCTTTCTTCGCAAATTTATTCTTTACCAAACTGATAAAGAATAAATTTGTAAAGAACAGTTAAAATTGTTTTATTTTAAATTTACATTTTGTCTTGTAATTAGCATGTAATTTACCTGTAGGACGTATTATTATTTAGATCAATCATTCATATATTTCCATTCATTCTTATTTTTAGCTTTTTTAATACTGTCAATGCTTCACCTGACGGTGGCCCAAGAGGGGCGTTTTGAAAACGGAGACCGGTTTTAGGACGAAGATGAATTTAATGGTGTAACTAGAATTTTGGGAACCACTCCCAAAACAAGTTCTATGGTCCCTTATACGCAGGGTGTCCTTAGTGTGAAGAAGTGCATGGAGGTATTTGTGATTTAAAGATATAAAGCAGGGGTCGGCAAATTCGGGAGTTTTGTGGGCACAGTGAGTGAAAAGAAGAATACAAACACTACGTTTAGGCGAGTGATATAAGTTTAATTTGGTTCTCATTGATCACTTGATGAAACATTTTAACTAATATTTGAATTTGAATTAAAGGCACTTGGTTTGTTTCAGTGAGTGATATAAGATTCCCGAGGACACGTTAGATGAATACGTATCTTACTTGCAGTGTAATATCGTGTGTTATTGTAGCAATTAATGAAACACGTGAAAATATATAATCTGGTTCGTTAGAATAGCAATTGTTATCCATTTTAATTCGCATGTCCCTCACGGTGTCGCCTCGGTCTACCACCGGAGATAACCGGCTACCGTTTCTCAATTGTCTCATTGAATGTGTCGCTGATTTTTCGACGATGCGTTCACACATTAAATTACCCGGAGGAATCCGGAAATGGAAAAGGATTGCATGCGCAGAAACTGGCTCCCGGAGCGGCCTGCGATTTACATAACGCGAGCATTTCAAATTTCGTGACGGAGCCATATCCGCGAACAACACGGCCGTATTTCCCGAAGAACAACCGAACGGGAGTCGCTGACAGATTCGCGTCTTCTTCTTCTGGGAGGGGGGAAAGGGAAAATTAGGCGTAGGGCCATCGATTCGGCCTCCTCCGCCGCCACCGGTGGCTATTAATCATCCGCGTGCGGGCATTATCTTTTTATTGTCCGTCATTACGGTCTGACCCTCTTCCAAAACATCGACGACAGGTTATGAGGATGCCGATGCCGGGGGGACAAATCTGAAAACTTTTTGGGGCGCTAATGGGCTGGAAACTATCGTCCTGTAAGCGAATTTTACAAGGCTCGATCGTATATCTTACTAATCGACGTGGGATTTGCTTTTATTGAATGTAGCTCGAATATCTATTATTTATTAAAACAAACAAAACAACCATATACATTCAAACTACAAGACTTGAATTTAGAGCAATTTTGGTGGAAGGGGAGACAATTATCTTTAGGAGTTAAATTCCACTAATCTACCAACAGACCACAGAAATATACACTGCTCCAAAGAATTAGAGGGGGGCATAATTATATTTAGGAGTTAAATTCCACTAATCTACCCACAGACCACAAAAATGTATACTGCTCCAAAGAATTAGAGGGGGGGGGAGGGCAATTATCTTTAGAAACTAAATTCCACTAGTCTACCTACAGACCATAGAAATATACATTGCTCAAAAAAATTAGAGGAACTCTTTTTTAAAAATCTGTAATTTCTTAAATAAGAGCTATAGATACGTCAAATTAGATATGCTCCAAAAACATATCTTTTAGTAACACAATTGATAGAAACATATATACAATTATTAGTTACTTCTAAATTATAATATAAAATTCAAAATGATAACACCAAATTAAATAAAAACGACGTCTATCAACATGTATACGACCACTGACATAATAAAATTGCGAGTCAAATTTTCTGAGGTATTATAAAGATTAATAAGGGATATGTCCTCTGCGGGCACGAATTACTTCTTCGCACTTGTTTAGCATACTTCGCACTAGTCTGCCAGGGTATTCTTGAGGTATGCTTTCCCATTCCTCAATCGGAGCTTTTGTTAGTTCTTGGATGGTTTGTGACGGATTAAGGCGCTTAAGAACGCGATGGTCAAGCTGATCCCACGCATGCTCGATAAGATTCAGATCAGGACTTAACGCTGGATAAGCCATAATCTGATATTCACGTTCTAGTAAATAGTTTCTGGTGATAACGGCTGCATGTGAAATTGCATTGTCCTCCACCAGGCTGAAATTGGTACCGATACCATATTCCGCAGCTACTACAAGCTCTTCTAAGACATTTTTAACATAATTAATTGCATTTAGGGTTTCAGAAGCTAGAACAGGATCAGTTCTGTTATCTCCACTGGTTCCTGCCCAAACCATCACAGATCCACTACCAAATCTATCCACTTTCTGAATAGTATGGGCTGAGTAGCGTTCACTAGGACGTCTATCAACATGTACAAAACCATCACAACGAGTTAACCGAAATCTGGAATTATCTGAAACAGCACAGGCATCTAGTGACGAAGTTGCCAAACTGTAATCGAGAAAATCTGATTCGTGCTACTTTGTGATGCCGCGTAAGGTGTGGTGCCCAGATAGGTCTTCTAGGTGTCAAATGTGCTTTTTTTTTCCTGTGGGGGCCGTCTTCCTTTCGGATCCGGATGCACTGCAGCCTAGGTGACTTATTGTACTGCCCCAATATTATTACACTCACGCAACTATTCCGAACTCGATGCCCTGCACTAGCTTGTGCAGGTCCTTCAGAGGTTGCGCGTGGAAATCATTGGGTTCCATTTGTCTGTTCCCAAATATGAGCCGTCTTTTGCTCTCCAGCGCATTGCACCTGCACAGAACGTGCATAGCTGTTTCCGGTGCCGTATTACAGAGGCGACAGTTGGTGTCGCCGTTGTATAGCCCGATTTTTCTTAGATGCTCTTTAACAGTCATGTGGCCTGTGAGCAGTCCTATGGTTGTTTTCAGCTGTGCCCTACTCAATGTTAGTAGTCCTGCAGCTTGGCTTGAGTTAGATCCTTTTATAAGGGCCTTACTATGGTTAAGGCCTGGTCTGTTTTCCCAGTATTCCTTGTGTTTGTTGCGAGTCCACTTCCTGACTTCAAGGCGACTCGACTTTTTTGTTATGCCCAAGGCAGATTCGGGTCCCATAAATGAAATGGTGGCTCCCTGCCTTGCTAGCTCGTCAGCTTTTTCATTACCCGCAATACCAGAGTGACCCGGCGTCCAGACAAGCGTAACCTTGTTCTGTCTCGCTAGGTCATTCAGGGAATTGAAGCATTCCAATACCAGTTTGGATGAAGTCTTTTGACTCTGGAGAGCCTTCAGTGCCGCCTGGCTATCGGACATGATATAGATTTGCCTGTTTCGACAGTCCTTCTCTATGTTGGTTCTCGCACATTCAAATGTGCTTATTTTAACCTGTTTCTAACAGTTTGATCAACAATATCTATTCCATGTGCTCGTCTTGGATCATTTAAGAAGTCTCTTGTTGTAGAAGTACGCTTACGTATACAGGAAAGGACAATCAATCGGTCTTAGTTTTGAATAGTCTTTCGTTTTCGACCTTGCCTAGCTCGTCTGGTGAATTGTCCAGTTTCCTGAAAACGATTCCTTAGATGTTGAATAACAGAAGGACTAACATGCACGTCTTAGCAGGGACGAATTGTCCAGTCTCCAGAAACCGATTCCTTAGATGTTGAATAACAGAAGAACTAACATGCACTACGAATAAAGCGACCTCTCTGAATAAACACGACAGCACAAGCGGCTTGTACTTTACTAAGACGCTTCATTTTACTTTAAATCAACAAATATTGACAACAGAATTTATATGCAATCTTTAAGCAGATTCAAAGCGTGCTTAAACAATTTGTTCATATTATTTTTGGTATTTCTTTTAAGTATATCAGTGTAAATTTACTTAAAATATATAAATCTTCAATAATATTTGTCAATGTTGTTACCAAAATATATGTTTGATTAATCTAGAGATCTTATTTAAGAAATTACAGATTCTTAAAAAAGTGTTTCTCTAATTCTTTTATGTTTTTTGTTATTTGTGTCATATATTACAATATGTATATGTACACTTATGTAATAAAATGGAGATTCCGTTAATAAATAAATAAATAAATTCTTTTGAGCAGTGTATTAGTTAATATTTAAAAGTGAATTTCAATACATTTGAATAAATTACACATTTCCAAAGCAATCTGTTTTGATTATAGATTTACGGACAAACCAACACGAAGTACTGGCAATCATTTAAGCACACCTTAATGAATATCCTCGATACTTCGCATTTCGGTTTTGTTATAATTAATTATTTGAGGCGAATAAAGCCCGCAGACGGCGACAATTAATTAGCGGGAATGCGTAAAGATCAGGACGGCCAATAAATCCTTTAATAAATTAACACAGTCGATCGTTGAATCCCAATAATTCCACTCGAAATATTTATTAATTTTCGCTTTTATCAACCCGAAAATTTGCACTAATCGCGCAAACTTAGCACTCATTTTCCACGCCGTTACCACAAAATTAAAAATTGTCAATTCTCAAGTAGATAAGTTCCTTAGTTACGAACATTTTATTTTGTAATTGTTAGATAATTAATTATTTACATTAATTTTGGGTGAAAACTTGCCTGCAACAATTTTAAATGTATGATTTTTTGGTATCTACGGGAAGGGGTGCTTCCTCTAGATACCAAAAAATCATACATTTAAAATTATTAAATTAACGAGTGTTATTCACTCCCAGAGTTTATAAAATCGTCCAATTCGAAGCTTTAAACGAGTGTCGTCCACTCCCAGACTAAGCATGAAGTAAAATTTCGAGTTTAGAAAAGCCCCACGTAGATAATTTGTCGAGGGTCGCGCAGCGACCCGAGACAAATTTTCACGAGGCTTTTCTAAACTCGAAATTTTACTTCATGCGCCACACGTGTAAAACACTGATTTACATTAAAGTTAAAAATATATAACGCTTAGATGTGATGATGATCAATATTCACCTAGAAGTAGCAAACAATACATGAATTATTTTTTTTTGTAAATGGTTTTCGAATAATAATAAAAGTAGAATAAACTTGGTTTGAGCAAAACTTACCTGCAACAATTTTAAATGTATGATTTTTTGGTATCTACAGGAAGGGGTGCTTAGTCTAGATACCAAAAAATCATACATTTAAAATTATTAAAGTAACGAGTGTTTTCCACTACCAGAGTTTAAAAAATCGTCCAATTCGAAGCTTTAAAAGAGTGTCGTCCACTCCCAGACTAAGCATGAAGTAAAATTTCGAGTTTAGAAAAGCCCCGCGTAGAAAATTTGTCGAGGGTCGCGCAGCGACCCGAGACAAATTTTCGCGGGGCTTTTCTAAACTCGAAATTTTACTTCATGCGCCACACGTGTAAAACACTGATTTACATTAAAGTTAAAAATATACAACGCTTAGATGTGATGATGATCAATATTCACCTAGAATTAGCAAAAAAATACAAAAATTATTTTTTTTGTGAATAGTTTTAGAATAATAATAAAAGTAAAATAAACTTGGTTTGAGCAAGTTTTCCATTTTGTTGATATTAAAATCATCATATTATTAAAAGGGAAAGTGCTATAATAGACATATCACCATTTTTAAAATTGATGTAATTTCCGGTGAAACCAAAAGTTAAAATACGGTCTAAGAAAGATCTGTAAACTCGAAATTGTTTTTAGTATAAGCATACCAAATTTCAAATTGATATCCCACATAATAAAAAAAAAAAAAAAACCTGTAGGGTTCTGTCGCATTTTGGTCGGTTTCAGACCACTGTGCGGCCGATCGTTGAATCCCAATAATTCCACTCAAAATATTTATTAATTTTCGCTTTTATCAACCCGAAAATTTGTACTAATCGCGCAAACTTAGCACTCTCTTTTCACGCCGTTACAACGAAATTAAAAATTGTCAATTTTCAAGTAGATAAGTTCCTTAGTTAAAAACATTTTATTTTGTAATCGTTAAATAATTAATCATTCACTTTAATTTTGGGTGAAAACTTGCCTGCAACATTTTTAAATGTATGATTTTTTGATATCTACAGGAAGGGGTGGTTCCTCTAGATACCAAAAATTAATACATTTAAAATGATTAAAGTAACGAGTGTTTTTCACTCCCTGAGTTTATAAAATAGTCCAATTCGAAGCTTTAAACGAGTGTCGTCCACTCCCAGACTAAGCATGAAGTAAAATTTCGAGTTTAGAAAAGCCCCGCGTAGAAAATTTGTCGAGGGTCGCGCAGCGACCCGAGACAAATTTTCACGGGGCTTTTCTAAACTCGAAATTTTACTTCATGCGCCACGCGTACTAAACACTGATTTACACTAAAGTTCAAAATATATAATGCATAGATCTGATAATGATCAATATTTACCTAGATGTAGCAAAAAAGTACAAAAATTACTTTTTTTTGTGAATTGTTTTAGAATAATAATAAAAGTAGAATAAACTTAGTTTGAGCAAGTTTTCCATTTTGTTGATATTTAAATCACCATATCATTAACGGGGAAATTGCTATGCTTATTAAAATTTGGTATGCTTATACTAAACACAATTTCGAGTTTACAGATCTTCTTTTAACCTCATTTGAACCTTCGGGTTCACCGGAAATTACATCAATTTTACAAATGGGGACTTTTTAAAATTGATGTAATTTCCGGTGAACCCGAAGGTTTAAATGAGGTTAAAGGAAGATCTGTAAACTCGAAATTGTGTTTAGTATAAGCTTACCAAATTTCAAATTGATATCTCACAAAATAAAAAAAAACTGTAGGATTTTGTCACATTCTGGTCGGTTTGAGACCACTGTGCGGCCGATCGTTGAAACTCAATAATTTCACTGATTATAGAGGCTTCTACTTCGTTATACATTGTTGAACATAAATAAAACACTTTGTTTGTATAACAATTGGTTTATTTGGTGACTATAGTTTCGATACTACACGTATCTAACGGTTTGATAATGATACGTGTAGTATCGAAACTATAGTCACCAAATAAACCAATTGTTATACAAACAAAGTGATAAACAGTGTTTTATTTATGTTCAATAATTTCACTCGAAATATTTATTAATTTTCGCTTTTATCAACCCGAAAATGTGCACTAATCGCGCAAACTTAGCACTCTTTTTCCACGCCGTTACCACGAAATTAGAAATGGAAAAAACTAGAGGTGGAATTAAAAGGCAATTTCACGGGAATTCACGTAGCCGCTCTTTTATTCGTAACGTACGCATTTTTTTCAGCGGGCTGCACTTGCGGTCCGTGATTTAATGTCGCACTTTTTTTCGGCGAGATGTATTAATCTCTCGCTCAATTAATTAAGGTGTGAAAAAGCGGGCACGTACACCGAATCGTTGCAGGTTAGATTCTGGGTTTTTATCGTCGCTTGTTAAATTTTTGCAAGGTCAGGTTATTAATAAATTTGGCAGTTATAAAGTAACGGAATTATGATTGCATCCGTTGCTGATGATGGATTTATAAAGCTTTACAATTAGTTCAGGTATTAATTACTTGTCAGATTGATGTGAAATTTGTTTATTTCGTATTAGTCAGGACTTTTTTTTTCCTTTTCCGTCATTTTAGAAAAACATTATTAGCAAAAAGTGTCGCAAATCAATGTTATTTTCCTGGAAATGTTACTTCATAGGCCAGGCGTCTAGTATCTGGTATAAGGGGAGTGCGCATTGCTGCACTGCACTTAGACCTTATTTGGCCCATTGTGCTGCCTCCCACTACGGGTCACCCATCCTTAGTTCAACCATCCCACCTTGTCTAGGTAGTCCAGTATTACTGAGGTGGGCAAATCCCTGTTTTGTCCATCGCCGACCCTCTCTCACCCAGTATGGATCCTCTCATAGACGAGAGTGCCGGGCATTCGCTGAGGATATGCCTGGCAGTCTCGTCTTCCATTTTACACCCTCTACAAGATGGGGAATCAACTATTCCCATCTTGTAAAAGTATCCATTGAGCCCGCTGTGACCAGTTAAAACAGCGGTTAACCGTCTATGCGTCAGGCGTATACAAATAAAACACTGATTTGAAGTAAAGTTCAAAATATACTGCTTAGTAATGAATGTACCATATAAGGTACGATTCACGAGAGGTGTCCCATGGTTTCCTTGATTTAAATAAATAAATAAATCGTTTATTGACGGGATTATCCCCAATTTCAAAATTAAATACATAAAATGTACAAGTAATATCACCTCTAACTAACTAAACAATTAAAAATAATACTACAAATCAATAAGTCAGATGAACATAAAAGAAATTTGTTTGAATATAAATGCCCACAATTAAAATTATAATAAACATAACAAAAATTACTAAAATTAATTCAACTAAATCAATAATTTTAAATTTCGTTTAAATAAACTAAATTCGCTACCAATTAAATTAAAACGTGAATCATTATTAAGCTGATTAGAAGTTCTTAATAGTCTATTAAGCGGACTATTAAAAGTATAATTAGTTTTATGAATGCCAAGCTTAAATAATGCAAAATTCCTAAATTGTGTACAATAAGGATTCACATTGAAATTGACCAAACCTAGAAGCTCCAAACATTGTATATTTCCTGAGAGTAATTTGTGGAAGAAACATAGCTCTAATTCAAGTCTTCGAGACTGTAATGTCTTGAGATTTAAATCATTTAAGATTAAGTAATAATTGCTGGGATCAATGAAACCTAATTTGAACGAAATCATTTTTATAAATTTTTGTTGCACACATTCAATTTCTGAAATTTGAGTAACGTAAGAGGGGGACCAGACAATACTACCATATTCTAATTGTGACCTTACCAACGAGCAATATAAAATTTTAATAAATGATACATTAAACATATAGCTATTTCTGAAGATGAATTCTCATAGCTTTCCGAGTGATTATTTCGATGTGTTCAATAAAATTTAGCTTTGAATCAAAAACAATCCCTAAATCTTTAATATTGCCAACCTCGTCCAAACTTAACCCTTTCATATAGTATGTGCAGTTTAAATTGGTATTTCTTCTAGAAAATACTATATGTTTACATTTATTTATATTAAGGTCGAGATCATTACGTTTACACCAATCAATCAAGGTATTAATATTGTTCTGAATTATAATCTGATCTCCCTGACAGACAATACGTTTATATAGTTTAAGGTCGTCTGCAAAAAACAAATATTTACAGTCTTTAAACAGGTCGCTCGGATCATTAATAAATAGCAGGAAAATAATAGGCCCACAGTACGTGCCCTGGGGGACACCAGAATAAACTGGTATAAATTTAGACGTAATGTTACCTATTCGCACTGACTGAGACCTGCCTGTTAAAAATGAGTCGTTCCACTTAACAACATTTGCGTGAAATTCTAATCCACTGAGTTTATCAATTAAATGACGATGATTGACTCTATTGAATGTTTTGGAGAAGTCTGTGTAAATAGCATCAACTTGATAGCCTGCCTCCAAAGCATCTAGAAGATATGATTGATAAACCAATAAATTAGTTACTATTGAGCGACCTGTATAAAAGCCATGCTGTTCAGGAATAATAACATTTTTTGACATCTACATTAATTGGTTAGAAACCAATTTATCGAGCATTTTTGGAAGTACCGACTGAAGTGCCACACCTCTTTAGTTACTAATCTCATCCTTCTTACCAGACTTGTACACAGGCATTATAAAACTATGCTTCCACATTTCAGGAAATATACCAAGTGATAACGATCTTTCAAAAATTAAATAAATAGGTATTTAATTGATGAGGCGGATACATGATGAAACTCCATAATACTATTTGAAATAAAACAACACAGTTGGGAGGGTTTCACTTTAATTGTTGAACACTGCAACATGTTTCACCACACAGTGGCTTCATCAGGCAGATGATGCCTGATGAAGCCACTGTGTGGTGAAACATGTTGCAGTGTTCAACAATTAAAGTGAAACCCTCCCAACTGTGTTGTTTTATTTCAAATAAATAAATAGGTTTAATTAATGTGCAGACACATTTACTAAAAAAGTCACCAACAATTTCATCAGGCCCACTGCTATAATTATTATGCAAAGAAAATAATTCATTAAAAATGTCAATTTCACTAATAGAAAATAATTCACAGCTGGCACTTGAACTACACTTAAATGACGATAACCCACCAGATGCTGTTCCAGGTTTTTTATAATTTGAAGCAAAACTGTCAGCAAATAAATCCACTATATCCTTGAGGGTATTGAGAGTATTAATTTGGAGTACTTTCTGCACCAATACATGTAATACGGAAATAGTTTGCTATCATCAGATTGCGTGTGTGAAAAAAGACAGAAAACTTCATAATAGGTCTGCTATGGTTTTTAGATGGAACATGCGAAAACGAATGTTCCGGTGCAGCTTTAAAATTTTAAGGTTAAACGCCACATTTTGACAATATCTTCGTAAATCTAAATCTGCAAAAATCCAGCCACGAATCATTTTAATTAACAGTCGTTTTAAATGTGAGTTTAAGTGGTATGATTTTAATTTGCACATCTACTAAATATTTTACAGAAATAAATAATGCATTTATGTTGTTTTTCTGTCAGCTCAAACCAAAATGTTAGTTGAATCGAATGCGCATTCAGTTGATTTGGCAAGTAGTCATCAGGTTAATCTGTTAATACAGGGATTTTTTCTTTTAAGTATACATACAGGAAATGTTCTATTAGGTATACATATGCATACGCTTTTTTCAATTTGAAGCTTAAAACGAGTAATTTCCACTCGCAGACTAAGCATGAAGTAAAATTTCGAGTTTAGAAAAGCCTGAAAATTTGGTTTGGTCGCGTCGCGCGAAGCGCGGAGCGGCCAAACCAAATTTTCAGGCTTTTCTAAACTCGAAATTTTACTTCATGCGCCACGCGTATTAAGCACTGAAAGCACTGAAATATTGTGAGCGAGTAAACTTCGCTGGAAATCAGTGGCTTATACGCGTGGCGCATGAAGTAACATTTCGAGTTTAGAAAAGCCTGAAAATTTGGTTTGGCCGCTCCGCGCTTCGCGCTACGCGACCAAACCAAATTTTCAGGCTTTTCTAAACTCGAAATTTTACTTCAGCTTAGCCTAGGAGTGGAAAACACTCGTTTAAACTTTAAATTGATTTCTTTTAAGATAAACAACGAATTTTTAAAAATCTACAACACATAATTGGGATATGTATACTCAAAAGAAAAAATTATGATTTAAAACTTTTCTAAAAGAAAGAACACTAATATACTCGCGATCTAAACAGTATGACATTGTCACGTAACGTCAAAATTTGACACAACTAGGCAAAATCGTTGCAGATACAACTGTCGACATACTCTCTACTAAAATTGAACCACACATTCCACATGAATGAGTCATAGGACATCTCTCCCGAATTCCACTACATGTTCGATGGCCAATTCAGCTTGATTTTCGGTTTGATCTCACATTATTACATTTTTATTTGGTTCAACTTAATTCAGCACCTGGAGTAGTTTGTCCCAACCACAGTAGCCTCTAACTTAAGCAATGAGCGCTAAAATGACAGGGCCGCCATCACCTGCGGACGTAATGAAGATTTATTAATGAAACTTAAACAAGAAAGGAAGAACGCGCAAGAGGAAAAACTCCTTTGATATGTGGACTGGACGCCGACTCGCGAGCAATCTGTCTTTGACATCGCGGTGCTATTCTGTTTCACCGTTTCCTATCTCGAGTAATAACACGCTGAAATGTCTCCCCGTGGCATCGTAAGAAAATTCATAGAGATTATAAGGAAGCCAAAGATTTAAATTCAACTTGTTGTTTTTTATTTGGCTTGCGCTCGGGAGAAATAAACGATGCGTGGGTACGTAAAGCGTAGCAGGTCTTATATAACAACACTTAGCTGTAACAAGCAGTGAAGTGTCCTTAAATGGTCGGGGACAAAAGCAAATCGGTTTAGCGGGGAAAACGGTAATAACAATATTGCCTTTTGTACTGTAAACAAATTTGCTTTATATATCCGTTCTGGACATCTCTTTATGAGTACGTTGTTGTAGCTAGATAATACACAAACAAAATATAGATTAAAATTAGTGCAATTACATTTTTTTGTCACGAATTGTAGGATCAAACTTCAACAGTTTAATTCTGGGTATTTAAATAAAACACTTGGTTGGTTTCACTAATTCAAATCAGTGAAATAAACCAAGTGTTCTAATTAAATATCCAGAATTGGCAATGTCAACTCCCTTTCCTTAAAATCCCATCTAGTTTCTAATTACCTTACCAACAATCCCATTGATGTCATAATGATGGTTGAAACAAAAACAAAAAACTATTTTTCATTTAATAATTGGTCCTACATTCAAATTCCTTCCTCGACTCCCCAACAAAACCAACGAGGTGGCCCATTGGTGGCAGCCAGACCAGAAATAAAATTATTGAAATCAAATCCACCTAAAATAAACAATATTATGAACGAATGTCTGCACTGCACCATTGAGCTGCCTCAATTCTCACTCCACATTTTCTTTGTATACATCCACAACTCCTCTTCCATTGAATATACGATCCTCACAAAGGCTTCCCTTTATGATCATGTTGTCGTAATCGGTGATTTTAACATTAACAAAACAAAATCAAAGCAACTCGCCTCCTTTATAGCAAACTCCAACTTTGTGCGTATTCATACCAGTCCCACATTCATCATGTCAAACAACCAATCCACCACTCCCGATATCCTTCTTTGTACAAGCAACATAAATAATGTCACCCTAGTCCCTGATTTATGTTCAGACCACTTATCTATCCAATTTTCCCTAAATGTTTGCTCCCCTCTTCCATCCGTTCCCATGACAATTTTAAATTTCAAATACTGTGACACTACAAACGTGACCGACGAAATGACAAAATGTATCTCCGAAAATGAATCTATTAACCCTAACACGATTTCCCTTTTCCTAGAAACCCTATCTCAATCTATCAAACATAACACACCAACTATAACCAAAAAATCCTACAAATATCCTCTTTCCAAATATATCAGCTACTTAATTAAATACAAACGACAGTTATATAGAGACTTTAGACAGACTGACGACATGACACTTAAACAAAAATTCAACAGACTAAATAAGGACATACATACGATGATTATACAGTACAAAAGTTATCTCTGGATAAAATCGTGCAAACAAATAAACGACCTACATGGTAAACACTACTGGCAGGAGATTAAAAAAACTCAGCAAGTACCGGAAAACCGATTTTATCCAAAAAATCACAGACCGACCCAACGACAAAAAATACAGTAACGGACGATATCGACATTACTAACATCTTTGCGACTTATTTCAAACACACGTACACAATGACAGACCACACAGACTATAACAATGAATTCCTCGACAGTGTAAACTCCTGGTATGCGTCTTTTAAAATCACCCAAACACCTCTTCCCCCAAATGATGCTATAAAGGAGGAAGAATATTTCGAAAACCTCGAAAAGGGCAAAAACACGGCACCCGGTTATGACAACATTCCTAGAATTATCCTTATATCTCTTCCAACAAACATCCACACCAACATCCTAAAAATATTTAATCATATATACTCTACCCAAGTGTTACCGTCAGAGTGGAAGCGGGGTATAATTACCTGTATACCCAAACCCGGAAATGACCCACTAGATTCTAGCAATTATCGCCCCATCACCCTTATCCCAGTCCTCGGAAAATTATTCGAAACCATAATCAAAAACAAACTTATGTCCTGCATAGCTGACCTTATCCCTCCCTACCAGTTCGGATTCCTTGAACACCGCTCCACAACTCTACCTATATCCATTCTCACGTCCAACTGTCAAACAGCAAGCCTTGAAGGTCGTAAATCTGCTATATTATTCCTAGACATTCGAAAAACGTTTGATTCAGTTTGGCACCAGGGCTTGCTGTTCAAGTGTAGCTCCATTAATATACCTCCACACCTAATCAACCTCTTAGACAGTTTCCTGCACCACAGATCCCTTCAAGTTAAAATACGCCACACCTTTTCCAGCGCCTTTATGCCTGAGCATGGCCTCCCGCAAGGATCCCCGCTATCACCATTTCTTTACAACCTTCTCTTCCATGATATGTACAACCCCGATCCTAACTATTTTGATAAATCTGCCTACCCTCTCCTATACGCCGATGATACTGAGCTAATCGCACATGCTCCCACACTCCCAAAAGCCCTAGCACTCTACAGGGCCTTATCGACACCATTCAAACATGGTTTGCGAAATGGCGAATTTCTATAAACCCCAATAAAACCCAGCTTCTAATCCCTTTTCACCGAGAAAACCACTCCCCATTCTCAATTTCTTTAAACAATCAAGTTATCCGCCCTTTAACCACTTGCAAATATTTAGGTATCCTCTTTGACCCTAACCTTACTATCAAAGCTCACTCCGCAATTCTTAAAGCAAAAATTAAGAATCGGGCGGCTCATTTTAAAGGTCTGAACTTCAAACGACAAGGAATTACCACAAAAACAGCCGGTCATATATATAAAATGATATGCCGCCCCTTACTTGACTATGCCGCTATCCTCTTCCACGATCCCTATCCTACTACACTTAAACATTTACAAGTCGCCGAAAGATCGGCCCTGAGAGTGCTTACCAAAATCCGTCACTCCCAAAACCCACTGCACAACCCCTCCAACCTCCTGCTGTACAAACTAACAAAAGTTACCCCCATCGAAACCCGCCTATCCTATTTAGCTGATAAATTCGCCTCAAACCCCACCCTTTATAATCTCCAACACCCTTTATGCATTTCTCGAAACCCTAATATCACTCCAAAACGTAAACGTTTTACCTCTTCAATTCAACCCTAGTGATCACGACAATTAAATTCATTTGACTAGACAATGGACGACATTACCAATCAAGATATTTCCTACACAATAACTGACAAGGACAGAACTCTATAATTCCAGGCACAAAGACCAACGGTCGATAGCCAATTGGCAAATTATTTAATTTTACTTTATTTAATTGTATTATATTTTTGTATTATTACTATTACCAAAATTTGCCAATAAAGATTTATATATATATATATATATATATATATATATATATATATATATATATATATATCCAGAATTAGATTCAAAAATGTTTCACCACGGGTTAAGTGAGAAATCAATTATTTAACAGTATACTTTGAACTTTACTTAAAATCAGTGCTTTATACGCTTAGCGCATGACGTAAAATTTCGAGTTTATAATTAATTTCACTGTTTGGTGTGGATTTTGGCCTGGCGGCGTCATCGGTCCATATTTCTTTAAGAACGACGTTGGCTAGGCCATCACCGTCAACAGCGAGCGCTATAGGTTGATGATTACCAACTTCTTTTAACCTAAATTGAATAATATGGACACCAACGACATTTAGTTTCAACAGGACGGCGCTACGTGCCACACCGCTGGCATTCTGCACGAACGATTTGAGGTCATCTCACGTGGAGGTGATGTGAACTGGCCACCGAGATCGTGCGATTTGACCCCGTTAGATTTTTTCTTGTGGGGTTTTCTTAAATCGCATATCTATGCGAATAAGCCACAAACCACAGCGGCCCTCAAAGCCCACATAACTCATGTCATCGGTCAAATTCATTTTAAAGTGTACTCTAAACATTAGTTATAGTGTGTGATACATCAAGGTCAATGCATAACAGGAAATGTTTTCTTTTTGGATAAATTTTCAGGCTTTTCTAAACTCGAAATTTTACTTCATGCTTTGTCTAGGAGTGGAAAACACTCGTTTTAGGCTTCAAATAGAAAAACAATAAATGCCTGAACATTTACAGCGTATACATCAGAAGTATACGCTGTAAATGTTCAGGCATTTATTGTTTTTTAATTTTAAGCCTAAAACGAGTGTTTTCCACTCCCAGACTAAGCATGAAGTAAAATTTCGAGTTTAGAAAAGCCTGAAAATTTGATTTGGTCGCGTAGCGCGAAGCGCGGAGCGGCCAAACCAAATTTTCAGGCTTTTCTAAACTCGAAATTTTACTTCATGCGCCACCGGTACAAAACACTGATTCAACGTAAAGTTTAGCGGTGTGTTTTAAACTTCGTAATATTTTAGTGTTTTGTACTGGTGGCGCATGAAGTAAAATATCGAGTTTAGAAAAGCCTGAAAATTTGGTTTGGCCGCTCCGCGCTTCGCGCTACGCGACCAAACCAAATTTTCAGGCTTTTCTAAACTCAAAATTTTACTTCATGCTTAGTCTGGGAGTGGAAAACACTCGTTTGAGGCTTTAAATTAAAAAACAATAAATGCCTGAACATTTACAGCGAATACTCCTGATATATACGCTGTAAATGTTCAGGCATTTATTGTTTTTCAATTTGAAGCCCAAAACAAGTGTTTTCCACTCCCAGACTAACAATAAAGTAAAATTTCGAGTTTATAAAAGCCTGAAAATTTGGTTTGGTCGCGTAGCGCGAAGCGCGGAGCGGCCAAACCAAATTTTCAGGCATTTTTAAACTCGAAATTTTACTTCATGCGCCACCGGTACAAAACACTGATTCAATGTTTGGCGGTATATTTTAAACTTCGTAATATGTCAGTGTTTAATACGCGTGGCGCATGAAGTAAAATTTCGAGTTTAGAAAAGCCTGAAAATTTGGTTTGGCCGCTCCGCGCTTCGCGCTACGCGACCAAACCAAATTTTCAGGGTTTTCTAAACTCGAAATTTTACTTCATGCGCCACCGGTACAAAACACTGATTCAATGTAAAGTTTAGCGGTGTGTTTTAAACTTCGTAATATGTCAGTGTTTTGTATGCGTGGCGCATGAAGTAAAATTTCGAGTTTAGAAAAGCCTGAAAATTTGGTTTGGCCGCTCCGCTCTTCGCGCTACGCGACCAAACCAAATTTTCAGGCTTTTCTAAACTCGAAATTTTACTTCATGCTTAGTCTGGGAGTGGAAAACACTCGTTTTAAGCTTCAAATTGAAAAACAATAAATGCCTGAACATTTACAGCGTATACATCAGGTTATTCATATCCAAAAGAAACATTTCCTGTTATGCATTAACCTTGATGTATAACTAATGTTTAGATTAATTACACTTTAAAAGGTATACATTACCATTCTATAAATTCTAAATTTACATTTATAACAGATCACAAACGCTACTAATTAACACGCCAATGAACTGCTCTAAGGGGTGCCAATCTACTTTATCAAGTTTGCACTTTCCGTTACTAATTGAACTAACAAGCGACGGCTGCTGAATTAATTTTATAAACATGCGACACTTGTTTTTTTGCTCCTATTTAAATCCAAATAAGCGAAACCAGATCTTTTACACAGATATCCCGAGTAATCTAAAACGCGATTCCTGTAACTTAGCATATCATTTATATGGATGTTTACAGTTATTACGTGGTATTGATGTGGAGTGTAGTTGATGAATGAAAAACGTTTTAACTTTGTTTGTATAACACAATTTATTTGTATGTGACTGCAGTTTGGGCAAATTTAGCTTGCCATTATCGAACATGACTTCAAGTTCGATTGGCAAGCTAAATTTTCCGAAACTGCAGTCACATAAAAATAAATTGTGATATACAAACAAAGTTAAAACGTTTTTTATTGATAAATTAACAAGTATAACAAATTAGAAGCCTCCACAATTCGTAGGGGTGGCCTCATTGGCCTGTACCACCGCGACCTTTGCAGATGTATTGTGGATCAGCCTCCACAATACAAAATTTGTAGTTGATGAGTTTTACGTTTAATCCGACTCTAGAGATTTCTCTATGCAGTTGGGTATAATTTTTATAAAATTGAAAAGTCATAAAATGTAGATGTTTAAAGTTATTAAGTAGTATTGATCAGGAGTGTAGTGAGTTTTACGTTTAATCCAACTGTAGAGATTTCTGTATGCATGCAGTTAGATAAAATTTTTATGAAGTGGAAAACTCATGAAACGTGAATTTATCTCCTGGCTAACAATGATATAGCAGCAGTAAAGTCACAATAAACGACATTCGGATTCTTAAAATTACAAGAATCCCGGGCATCTCGACTAAAACACCATTTATTTACATCAAGGCGGCGGGGGTGATTTATAGTGGACGAGTCGGACGGACAATGTTGAGGATCTAGGATGAAAATCCCGGGGACCGACTGCTACTACTACTGCCGCTCCAACACCACAATACTCTCTCCTCTTCCCTGTATCTCGATTCGCTTATGAAACCAGAACGAGGATTTCCACCAAGACAAATAATCCATCACAAATTCACTTGACATATACATGGAAGCGTCACGTGCACGGCTGTAGAGCCGGCACATACATTATTCATACCGGTACGATATGCGTTACATAAAGTAAACATTAATATCGGCTAATTTATTAACGTGCCATTTCTGGATTTCTGTAAGTAATTGTGAACACAGATGAACATACTGCTCTACACAGCCAATAGGACTGGCCACCAGCTATAAATTATCTCGCCGGTGTGGAACCCACACGATGGCACTTCCAAAACAAAACTACCGTGGCTTTCACAACGCCAAACCTGGGAGAACTTTGTAATTTATACATATTCATCAAGAATTATTAAAGAATTAAATAATTTATCTAAAATTGTAAATTACTGCAACCATCATTTTTAGATTTAGTGTGTATTATAGGATACGTATATTATTATTATTTTTTTTTATTTTTTTTTTATTTTGGGTTTTACGTCATCTATTTCCGCTGCTAAGGCCAATCATGACGCCGGAGATTAGGTCTACAGCTATCCGGGAATTTTGCCGAACCCGGTGGGAGTTCCAACCCACCGGTAGGGATCTTTAACGTGCACGCAACATCCAGGCAGTACACGGGTCCTAGATGCATTTAACGTCATATCCGAGAAGACGGAGTGTTTGGCATTTTTATCCTAACCTATATAAATGCAGACAACTTGTTAGGCCGGTATTTGAACTCCGGTCCGTGGCGTGGCAGTACAACACTCTAACCACTACACCACCAAGCTGCCCTATATTATTATTATAACCATTTCTATCCCATTACTTATTTAATTTGTGAAACAATACCAAGTGTTTTTTATTTAAATAACTTTACATATTACTAGTCTTAATCATATATCGATCAACCGAATTAACGATATCTATATTTCTGCCATACTTCAGGAGCTGTCAGGGCAGACCTCTAGTGGAAAAAAGGGCTGGGATGGTTTACCGCCCGTCTTCTTACAAAAGTGTGCGTTTTCACTCTCTAGACCTTTGTGGCTCTTATTTAATAAATCCCTTAAGCCTGGCACCTTTCCTGACAGATGAGAGCATTCACTAATAGCACCTATCTTCAAGAAAGGCAAGAGGAACCTCGTTGAGAATTACAAACCAATATCATTGTTATCACACATTCCCAAGATATTTGAAAAGCTAGTTACTGATTGCGTTAGTAATGACTTGAACTCTATTTTAACCGATAAACAACATGGGTTTCGGTCAGGACATTCTACAGTATCTAATTTACTAATCTTTGGGGCAACAATTACTACATCGCTAGAAGAGGGGTACGAGGTTGATACCGTGTACACCGACTTTTCTAAAGCGTTAGACAGTGTTGACCATCAAATCTTGGTTGAAAAACTTGTAGGGGCTGGTTTATATGGGTCTTTGCTCGATTGGATTAAACCATACCTCAGCAACAGAACTCAAACAGTCCGCATCAGTAACTTCACTTCTCGTCCCATACCTGTAACTTCGGGGGTACCGCAGGGATCACATATTGGTCCATTACTATTTAATATTTTTATCAATGATATTGTAAAATAATAATAATAATAATAATAATAATAATAAACAATCTTTATTCCTTTAAAAATATACATAAGAAAGAAAATAAACATATACTTAATATAGGAATATTCCAATTGTCTTCTTTTTGCGGACGACTTAAAGCTGTATATGCCTATTAAGGACAATTATTCTAGCCATAAGCTACAACTCGACCTGGAAGCGATAAGTCGTTGGTGTATAAACAAATTGAAGCTGAATGTTTCCAAATGTTTTGTTGTCTCTTATTCTAAAAAGAGATTAAAGGGACTCAGAAATTACTCTCTTAATAACAAACCATTAGCACACACTAATGTTGTAAGAGATCTTGGTGTTACTTTTACGAACACTTGAAGCTTCACTAACCATATAGACACTGTAACTTCGAAAGCCTTGCAAATGTTAGGCAGTGTACAGATTTTTTTAATATAAGAACGCTCGTAAATCTGTATGTATCTCTCGTTCAACCGCATATAGAATATTGCTCACTGGTATGGTCCCCAAATACATCCCAAAACATCAACCAAGTGGAGAAGGTTCAACATAGGTTCCTTACATACATAACCTTTAAATTCAATCTTGATTGCACTTATCCACATATATTGTCATTTATTAATTTGCAGTCGCTCGAGCGACGGCGCTTAAATGCAGATTTTTTTTTCTTCAAAAATTAATATCAGGTGGGATAATCTGTCCAGAACTCTTAAGTTCAGTGAACTTCCATGTTCCAAGTCGCCTATTACGGAGCAGTAACAAATGAACTACAGCCCTCTTTTCCACTAGAGGTCTGCCCTGACAGCTCCTGAAGTATGGCAGAAATAGAGATATCGTTAATTCGGTTGATCAATGAACAAATGTACAGAACCAATTACTGAAATAATTTTGGTATCAATAGGATTTGTGCTAATTGCAATAATATCAATTTTGACATTTTTAGTGGAACATCGAAACACCTACGCGCATTCTTATTAAAGGAATAGGTTATTGTGTACATGGTTAGTTTGCCACTTATAAATTATCATTATATTTGTAGCTTTGGAAATATATATATATTTTTTTATACAAACAAGACAATTAACTTTGTTTGTATAACTGAGGATTTTATTGTGACTAGAGTTTCGACAACTTTAACTTGTCATTATCAAACACAAAGTACTTTATGTTTGATAATGACAAGTTAAAGTTGTCGAAACTATAGTCACAATAAAATCCTCAGTTATACAAACAAAGTTAATTGTCTTATTTGTGTAAATAATGATGTAACGAAGTAGAAGCCTCCGCAGTTAACAGTTTGATCAATTTTTTATTATACTTTAGTCTTACATGTACTTTTGTTAGTTTTAAGAATCACGAACTGTAGTCTTGTTTTGTATATGGATCCCGTTGATGAATAAATAAATAAATAAATGAATAAATAAATATTTTAGTATGTTTCACCAAGTGCCAGATGAGAAATTAATTCAAGAAAAAAAAAATCTATCACATTTATAATTTTTAAATTGAAGATCTTTGTAAAATCGGTGTAGTTGAGATACAAAATTAAAAATTAGGTGTATACCTAGTTTTGCATCTAGGCTATTATATAAAAATTACTATGTATACCCAGATTTAAAAAAACGCACTGGAGCGGTCGTGTGTACTATGCTTTATGGTGTGATTGTAGGCAACTAAACTTACGCATTAAAACGTACGTACGTACGCGTGAAAATTTACAGTACAGCGGCGGCTCGCAGCCTAACTTCAGGGTAGGCTAGAGACCCAAGGTAATATGTATCGAAGGATGACTTTGCTGTGCAATTCCTTGTATTTATAAAGCGCGATCCCAACCTCAAATTTTATGTGCCTTGGCGCTGTGGCCGACCCTGAAGTTAGGCTGCGAGCCGTCGCTGTACTGTCAATTTTCACGCGACGTACGTACGTTTTAAAGCGTAAGTTTAGTTGCCTACAATCACAACATAAAGCATAGTACACACGACCGCTCCAGCATATAAATCGCCCAGATGCAAAACTACTTTTTGATTTTGTATCTCAACTACACCGATTTTACTTGCTCCAAGGCGTTTCATCCCGCCTGTAGCTACGCCACTGGCTCGTGGACCTAATCAGACATCATAATTTCTAATTTCGACGGGCTCACCTGTCGGATTCAATTCCGCGATTTTCCGCGCAAACACGCGCTTCAACTTAGATAGCATCACGCGTGGACGAGTGTCTACGTGCGTGCTGTAAAAGTTCCCCTCCGACAAATATTTAATTCCGAGAGACAATTCCAAGTTAAATATTGAAAACCCTCGGAGCCGGGGGCTAGTCTTTGTGCGATTAAATTTGTAAGTATTATGTAATTAAAAAAGTTCGGGCAACGGGGAAGTCTTCAAGTTTTCCTTGTTCTTGCTGAAATCGCTTTTCCTTGAACACCTTTATAACTTCCAATGACCATATTGATTGACTTAAATAATGACTTTTGAATAATTTACAAAGAGAAAGAATTTTAATAAGCTTATACAGTGCGATCTTTTAAATTATGAGTTAGAGTAAGCGGCATTTTTTTTTTGGTGCGGTTGCCCAGACTGCTAATTATATGATGGAATAAATTTGAGGTTTCGAGGTTATGCTAAACTATGTATTAGCAGTCAGTAGTGCCAATCTAATTTTGAGGTTATGCTAAACTATGTGTTAACAGTCAGTAGTACCAATCTAATTTAAAACTCAAAGCCTAGATTAGATTAGATTAGATATTCGTAGGGGTGGCCTCATTGGCCTGCACCACAGCGACCTTTGCAGATCTATTGTGGATCCCTATTATCCTAGACGACGTGCTCGAGCTTCGCCTCTTTGATTAGCTCTATTAACCCTGACAGTGAGAATAAAAAAATCACAACTTTTAAATCCTTTTTACCGACTCTCCCCTAATTATCCTCATAACCTATTCATCTCACAAACTCCTATATTTCCCTCCCCTTACATTAAATACTTAGGTGTCACATTTGACACTAACTTAAAATTTAAAAACACGCGGCTACAGTTAATAAAATAATTAGTAGAGCGAAGCATTTTAGGTGTTTAACTTATATAAATAAGGGAATATTCACCCTAACCACTACCCGCATCAACAAGATGATCTGTCGTCCACTCCATTAGATAGATTAGATATTCGTAGGGTTGGCCTCATTGGTCTGTACCACCGCGAACTTTTCAGATCTATTGTGGATCCCTATGATCCTAGACGACGTGCTCGAGCTTCGCCTCTTCGATTAGCCCTATTAACCCTGGTAGTGAGCCTTGGGTGTAGCTCTCTGCGCTTGGTTTAGTGTTGCCCAGCTTTAGGTATCTAACCCGCGCTCAAAGCCTACTCTAAATCATGTTTTAAATGATCGCACGGTACTTTTATTCGTTTTGTAACTCCATTGCTATTCAGTAATACCACAATGCTAAGTAAAACCCATCATTAAAGTCAATCAAACCACCTACATGTAAGTCTAAATCTGTCAGGAAATGGAAACTATCTCTAAAGCAGCTGGCCAGGAACAACAGAGTTAAACTGCTCTGGGTTGCAGGTCATGCAGGGATCAAAGGGAATGAAACTGCTGACAGCCTTGCCAAAAAAAAACTTTAAAACTCCATTTGTTGGACCAGAACCCTTTAGTAGAATAACTATAGTCCGCATCAAGGGAATGATCCAGGAGTGGGAAGATGCTGCCAAAAACGCTCACCTGAGAAACACACCTGGCTTGAGGCGGGCGAAACGATTTAGCGCCTTCTCTGTCGTAAGAAACAAACAGTTTCGCAGGCTAAGCGATGCCTATTGATGGTGAAAATATCATTTTTTTCTAAAATGGTCAAGCAACCAAATTATTTTTTTCTGGATCATTTCAAATGGATGTTATGTTATGTTATGGGGTCGGTGGGTCGTATGGCCTCTGGACCTTTCGAAGTTACCTCGACCTAAAAGATCTTTTGTAACTATCCCTGACCTACTTGAGTCCCTCAATGTCTAGACTTATGAAGTCTACTATAACTTGAGAGTTAATGTGTACCAATTCCTCGGTGTTTAAAGTGGCCGATGACAGGTAGTTCCCTCTTTGAAGGGACAAGGCAGGGCATTCACAAAGTAGGTGCTCTGCTGTTTCTTGTGCCTCGTTGCAGAACCTGCAGTTGGCATCAGTTCTCTGACCCATCTTGGTGAGGTGGTACTTCAGAGGACAGTGTCCAGTTAGATGGCCAATTATGAGCCTTAGGTTGCCCTTGCTTAACCTGAGAAACTGTCCGGCTCTTACGGCAGAGAAGGCGATGAACCTTTTCGCCTGCCGCAGACCAGGTGTGTTTCTCAGGTGAGCACTTTTGGCAGCATCTTCCCATTCCCGGATCATCCCCTTGAAGCGGACATTAGTTATTCTACTGTAAGTTTCTGGTCCGACAAATGGAGTTTTGGACCCTTCCTTGGCAAGGTTTCAAATGGCTTGACCCCATGTATATGCATACGCTTTTATTAAAGAGTTTAATTTGAAACCTAAAACGAGTGTTTTCCACTCCCAGACTAAGCATGAAGTAAAATTTCGAGTTTAGAAAAGCCTGAAAATTTGGTTTGGTCGCGTAGCGCGAAGCGCGGAGCGGCCAAACCAAATTTTCAGGCTTTTCTAAACTCGAAATTTTACTTCATGCACCACGCGTATTAAACACTGAAAGCATTGAAATATTGTGAACGAGTGAATCAGTGTCTGATACGAGTGGCGCATGAAGAAAATTTTCGGGTTTAGAAAAGCTTGAAAATTTAAAACTGCTCTGGGTTCCAGGTCATGCAGAGATCAAAGGAAATGAAATTGCTGACAGCCTTGCCAAAGAAGGCTTCAAAACTTTATTTGTTGGACCAGAACCCTTTAGTAGAATAACTATAGTCCGCATCAAGGGAATGATCCAGGAGTGGGAAGATGCTGCCAAAAGTGCTCACCTGAGAAACACACCTGGCTTGAGGCAGGCGAAAAGGTTTATCGCCTTCTCTGCCGCAAGAGCCAAACAGTGTCTCAGGCTAATCAAGGGCTCATAACCGGCCTGCTAACTGGACACTGTCCTCTAAAATAACACCTCACTAAGATGGGTCAGACAACTGATGCCAATTGCAGATTCTGCAACGAGGCACAAGAAACAGCAGAGCACTTTGTGAATGCTCTGTCCTCTCCCTTTAAAGAAACTACTATCTGTTATCTGTCACATTAAAGCCTGATGACATAGTACTTAACCCTCAAGTTATTGTAAACTACGCAAGAGGTCTAGGCATTAAGGGACTCAAGTAGGTCAGGGATAATTAGAAAATATCTTTTAAGTCAAGGTAATTTTGGAAGGCCCAGAGGTCAGTGATTAACCGTAAATCAGCTGTTTTGGTAACATTGGTAATATTCTTTTGAGTGCGTTTGCAAGAGTTAAGGTAAAATAATGCTTTCTTGAAGAATATACACATTGATTTAATTTACTGTTACATAATAATAAATATACTTATTGAAAAGATTTACTTAAAAATAATGAATAAGAGTATATGTTGAACTTCACATCAAATCTGTGTTTTACACGCGTGGCGCATATAGTAAAATTTCGAGTTTAGAAAAGCCCCGTGAAAATTTGTCTCGGGTCGCTGCGCGACCCTCGCCAAATTTTCTACGCAAGTCTTTTCTAAACTCGAAATTTTACTTCATGCTTAGTCTGGGAGTGGAAACACTCGTTCGGAACTTCAAATTAAATACTTTTATAAATACAAAGAACGACAACATTTACAGAGATTATTTTATTAAGCCAAGTCTTGCGCTCTCTAAATTCTAGCAATTTTATTTAAGTTATTGTTGATTAAATTTAAGAAGTATATTTTGAACTTGACTGTGAATCAGTTCTTTGTACGCGTGGCGCATGAAGTAAAATTTCGAGTTTAGAAAAGCCTGAAAATTTGGTTTGGCCGCTCCGCGCTTCGCGCTACGCGACCAAACCAAATTTTCAGGCTTTTCTAAACTCGAAATTTTACTTCATGCTTTGTCTGGGAGTGGACGAAACTCGTCCACGACAAGTCATACATTTAAATGCCATTCATTTTGAAATTATGATGATTTTCATCATTTTATATTGAGTTTATCGATTTCGAGAAATTCTGGTAAAATTCAAAATTTTAACAAGTATGTTAAAAATCGATATACGTGTATAACACATGCATTTTTGCAATAAATCCATTGATTTATTTAATATGAATTTCAATAAAAATCAAATAAAACTATTAAAAAAGAAACGATTTGAATACAATATTAAACAAAATAAAAGCAAACAAATTGAATTATTAGCAGTATAAACGGAACCTGCTTTAAGTAAAACCGATAATAATTTCTTGCAAAAATAAAAATTGGTTAATTACCTTAAGAACAACCATTTTAATTTTTTTTTTATTCCTAAAATTTTAATTTTTAATTTTTTTAGATTTTTTCAATACTTATTTTTGTGGGAAATTATTATTGGTTTTCCTAATGAAACATTTTAGTGAAATACATTTTTTTTTAAGAAAACAATTGCCTAAGTTCTTTCTACCTACTATAAAGATAGTCTGTATAAATTACAGACTATCTTTATTTATAATAATATAATAATATATATATATATATTGGTGTTAATACAAGATTGTTTACACAGGTCACAGGTAATTTTAAATACTACTATAGTAGATAGAAAGAACTTAGGCAATTGTTTTCTTAAAGAAAAATGTATTTCACTAAAATGTTTCATCAGGAAAACCTATAATAATTTCCCACAAAAATAAGTATTGAAAAAATCTAAAAAAATTACAGACTTCATTTATTGTGTTAAAAAGAGCGTGTGCAATTGTTTCCTTACAGAAAAAAATATTTCAATAAAATTTCGGCTGTTTAAAATCATTTGAACGCTGACAAAAATAAAAATTACAACTTTTCGCAACCACAGCGAACACAATTTTTACAATAGAAATAAGTAAATAATATAAATTTAAAGCTTGTTTATTCCTTAATATAATCCCTTAAAACTATTTTGATTTATTTTTAAAATTTAACTTTACACAAACACTTTACGCGCAAAAGCAAATTTCGTGATTTTTCAATTATTTTACTAAAAGTGCATTGAGAAATAAAATACGTAGCTGATTTGATTTATTTAAAAAGCACGCGATTAAGGATTAAAAAACCTTTAATTCTATGTACAAACACTTTACAAGACTAACAAATTGTGCAAAGCACAAGCGCTTAAAAGAGACTTTTGCTGAGTTTAGCATTTTGCTTATATTTTTAAAAGTGGAAAAATTTGATAAAAGATTTTTTTTTGGGAAATAAATAGTTTGTATTGTTATCGAAGCTGCTGAGAGTGTCTGTGAGTTTTTTTTGGAAAATATTTAAAATATTTTTTTTTTTTATAAAAATCTGGCTAATATTTGATAAAATTTTTTATTTTTTACAAATCTTAAAAAAATTACAGACTTTCTCTATAGTGGTAGAAATAGATTGCACTATTTTATTTTTCTGCATAAATATTTATTTCACTAAAATTTGGGCTATTTAAAATCATTTCAACTCTGAAGTAAATAGAAATTTCAACTTCTCACATCCACAGCGAACACAATTTTTATGATAGAAATAAGTAACAAACATAAGTTGGAAGCCTATTTAATCCTCAATACAATCCCTCAAAACTATTTAGATTCATATTTCAAATTTAACTTTACACGAACATTTTATGCGCAAAAGCAAATTTCTCAATTTATCATATATTTTACTAAAAGTGCCCTGATTTATAAAGTACCCAGTTTATTTAACATATTTAAAAAGCACGCTATTGCGGATTAAATGAGCTTTAATTTGACGTGTAAACACTTTTTAGGACTTAAAAGTTGTGCAAAGCACAACCGCTAAAAAGTGACTTTTGCTGAGTTTAGCATTTTTCATATATTTTTAAAAGTGGAAAAATTTGATAAAAGATTTTATTTTTGAGAAATAAATAGTTTGTATTGTTATTAACGTTGCTGAGAGTGTCTGTGAGTTTTTTTGGAAAATATTTAAATTATTTTTTTTTTTAATAAAAATCTCGCTATTTTCCATACCAACCCCTAACAAAAATTGGAAATTATTGATAAAATTTTTTATTTTTTAAAAATCTTAAAAAAATTACAGATTTTCTCTATAGTGTTAGGAATAGGTTGCACTATTTTTTTTTTCTGCATAAAAATTTATTTCACTAAAATTTGGGCTATTTAAAATCATTTGAACGCCGAAGTAAATAGAAATTTAAACTTCTCACATCCACAGCGAACACAATTTTTATGATAGAAAAAAGTAATAAACATAAATTGGAAGCCTATTTAATCCTTAATACAATCCCTCAAAACAATTTAGATTCATATTTCAAATTAAACTTTACACGAACATTTTATGCGCAAAAGCAAATTTCTCAATTTTTCACTTATTTTACTAAAAGTGCCCTGATTTATAAAGTACCCAGTTTATTTAACTTATTTAAAAATCACGCTATGGCGGATTAAATGAGCTTTTATTTGATGTGTTAACACTTTTTAAGACTTAAAATTTGTGCAAAGCACAACCGCTTAAAAGTGACTATTGCTGAGTTTAGCATTTTGCTTATATTTTTAAAAGTGGAAAAATTTGATAAAAGATTTTTTTTTTTCAGAAATAAATAGTTTGTATTGTTATTAAAGTTGCTGAGAGTGTCTGTGAGTTTTTTTGGAAAATATTTAAATTATTTTTTTTTTAATAAAAATCTCGCTATTTTCCATACCAACCCCTTACAAAAATTGGAAATTTTTGATAAATTTTTCTATTTTTTAAAAATCTTAAAAAAAATTACAGACTTTCTCTATAGTGTTAGAAAAAGGTTGCACTATTTTTTTTTCTGCATAAAAATTTATTTCACTAAAATTTGGGCTATTTAAAATCATTTGAACTCTGAAGTAAATAGAAATTTCAACTTCTCACATCCACAGCGAACACAATTTTTATGATAGAAATAAATAATAAAAATAAATTGGAAGCCTATTTAATCCTTAATACAATACCTCAAAACCATTTAGATTCATATTTAAAATTTATCTTCACACGAACATTTTATGCGCAAAAGTAAATTTCTCAATTTTTCACTTATTTTACTAAAAGTGTCCTGATTTAAAAAGTACCCTGTTTATTTAACTTGTTTAACAAGAACGCTATTGCGGATTGAATGAGCTTTAATTTGATGTGTAAAGAATTTTTAAGAGTTAAAAGTTGTGCAAAGCACAACCGCTTACAGGGGACTTTTGCTGAGTTTAGCATTTTGCTTATATTTTTAAAACTGGAAAAATTTGATAAAAGATTTTTTTTGGAGAAATAAATAGTTTGTATTGTTTTTAAAGTTACTGAGAGTATCTGTTTGTTTTTTTGGAATATATTTTAATAATTATTTTTTTAATAAAAATGTCGATATTTTCCATATTAACCCCTTACGAAAATTGGGAATTTTTGATGAAATTTTTTATTTTTTTTAAATCTGAAAAAAAATACAAACTTTTTTATAGTGTTAGAAATAGGTTGCACTATTTTTTATTTTCTGCACAGCGACCACAATTTTTATAATAGAAATGAGTTATTAATATAAATTTAAAGCTTGTTTAATCTTAAATATAATTCCTTAAAACTGTTTTGGTTCATTTTTTAAATTCAACTTTAAACAAACACTTTGGCGCAGAAGCAAATTTCTCGATTTTTCACTTATTTTACTAAAGGTGCCCTGAATAATAAAATACCCAGCTTATTTGATTTATTTACAGAGCAGGCGATTAGGGATTAAAGTAACTTTAATTTCATGTACAAACACTTTACAAGACTTACAAATTGTGCAAAGCACAAGCGCTTAAAAGTAACTTTTGCTGAGTTTAGGATTTAGCTAACATTTTTAAAAGTGGAAAAATTTGATAAATGATTTTTTTTTTCCCGTTAAATAAATAATTTTTATTGTGTCTAAGGTTGGTGAGAGTGTCTGTGAGCCACCGACCCCATAACAAAACCCAACACAAGCTATTATTTGATTTAAGGTGATTTAAGTGATACATTTACATGTTTGATTTAAGTGATACATTAGTTTAATCGTCGAATAAATTTAAGTGATACATTAGTTTTATCGTCAAATTGTTTGTGAAACTAAATTTGTATACAATTTTATTGGTAGTTTAAAAAAAATCATCAATATTTTGTTAATAATGTTTCTTCGTGTTCCAAAAATGTTCATTTTGGCAGCTTCAGCATTTTTTGAAAGTTGTTTTATTATACTATTTGCATCGTCATAACTTAACACAAAATGATTACGCTAAATAAATGAAAAACGCAGAGCTCAAAAGAATTAACTGCAACAAATCCACTCTGACGTTTTCAATCCAACAGCAATAAACGTTAACAAAATGATAAGTATAAAAATTGGTATGTATTCCAGATGCGTGAAAGGATCAATGATACTGTATGTTGTGAAAAAAAAGAATAGCCGGAGGTGTTAAAACAATAAATCATCCAGTGAAAATCCATTGCCTGTCCACATGTTACTTATGAGCAATTTGCGAAAATTCCCACACGTGAAAAAAAAAGAACGGACATTTCAGCAAAGCCCCCGCAGGAACCCGGGCGTCGATTTCCATTCCGGTCATGAGCCACCGGAGTTCCTAGCGGCCGTCAGACCGGAGGAGTTAATATTCCGTTACAATACAGCAATTTTTATTTGCGGCGGAGTTGTCTGAAATATTTACCTCTTGTTTTGTGTAACAAGACAACCAGTGACATGGCCCGAATTTCCGAATGCCCGCTTTTCCAGTTTTGCGCATTAACATATCTCCCGGACGGATCTAATGTAGAACAAGAAAAAATAATACACGAAAACGAAACGATGTTTGCGCTACTGCCCCGGAGTTGATCCGGTTTATTCGAACCGGCGATTCACTTTAATGACGCTTTGTGTCTGCGAAGTTTTTGCATTCTGTAAGAACACTAATATAAATCGCGGATAATAGAAGTCTCAATTAATCATTGGGGATATTATGGCTCATATTTTATATTTCATTAATAACTATATATAATAATATGATTTATTACACTACGCTTAATAATGAAGACATTATTATAAATAATATTTATTATTTTCTACTATCCCCGTATTTAATACAAAAGAAACAGTATTGATTTCGTGAACATTTAGCATATTGAGAGGTCCCTTGAGTCGATTAAGATCATTTTTGTAGATTTCCTGTCTATGTGTCGGTTTGTTTGTATGTCTCGCAAGGACCCGATCAAAACATCCACGTAGTAAATTGCATATTTTAATCTACAAACTGCAAAATATTACAGGTGGTTACATTTCTAAAAGTTAGTACTAACAAGTAAGTATTTTTAATTTTTATTTAAAAGAAATGAACAAAACTATGCCAAAAAAGTAGACAGAATACCAGCAATACGTCTTCTGTCTACTTTTTTGACAAATGTAGTGTGGATGTTTTGATGAAGGAAGATAAATAATCTGAAATTTATTATAAAACCAGAGCTGGATAGAATTTTCAAAAAAATAATCGAATCACGAATCCGAATCAGGCTCTTATGCTCTTAAAATTTTACTTCATGCTTAACCAATTAGTAGGAACACTAGTTAGAAACTTGAAATTGAACCCTTTTATAATTGATCTGCTAATGGTGGAGGCTTTTACAATTAATTAATGCTTGAAAATGTACAGTATACATTTTTCCAGATATCTTATAAACGCTTATATACCAATTTCGGTTTTCGCATTTTTTCCGAAAACTCCTAGGATTGCAGTTAAAAGCTTATGTTTAACGTGTCTTCTCAATATCTTTAGCGGTTATTGCTGTACAGCTCTGAGAGACAAGGACCAACATCAATAGTAAAACCCACTACAGATATTGAGAAGACACGTTAAACCTAAGCTATTCACTGCAATATTAGGAGTTTTAGGAAATATTGAGAAAACTGGAAGTGGTACTGTATACCGGGTGTTGACTTGGCGGACGCAACATAGGAAATCCCATGTAAATTTTGAAATGTTCAAATTTTGGCTCCCCTATTTATTTCAGAAACAAAATGTAATTACCTTTTTTGTAAAGGGAAAAATTCTGAAGTCATTCGTGTTAACGTTTATCACTTTACGTTTCTCCAAGTTAAAATAATTAAGAAAAAGTTATGTGATTTTATAAATATAATGACATGCCATGGAATTGAAACAACAATTGCGGATGTCAAAATGGAAAACACTTGATTAAAGTGAATGTTTTCGAAATGATTTACAGTATACAAGGAAAAATCCTCCTAATAAAGTGGGATTATGCAGACCACGACAAAAAACATAAATCACATTACTTTTTCTTAATTAATTTAGCTGTATATTTTCTGACATTCATTGATATTTAAAACAGTTCAATTTGAAGCTTCAAACGAGTGTTTTCCACTCCCAGACTAAGCATGAAGTAAAATTTCGAGTTTAGAAAAGCCCCGTGAAAATTTGTCGAGGGTCGCGCAGCGACCCGAGACAAATTTTCTGGGCTTTTCTAAACTCGAAATTTTACTTCATGCGCCACGCGTATAAAACACAGATTTTAAGTGAAGTTCGAATATACATAAATTTGACAATATTATAGTGTTTTATGCGCGTGGCGCATGAAGTAAAATTTCGAGTTTAGAAAAGCCCAGAAAATTTGTCTCGAGACCCTCGACAAATTTTCACGGGGCTTTTCTAAACTTGAAATTTTACTTCATGCTTAGTCTGGGAAAACACTTGTTTAAAGCCTAAAATTGAACTTTACACAAAACAGGGAATATCCACAATTGTTGTATCAATTCCATAGTATGTCATTATTTTTATAAAATCACATTACTTTTTCTTAATTATTTAAGCTGTAAATTTTCTGACATTCGTTGATTTTTAAAAGAGTTCACTGTTAAGCTTTAAACGAGTGTTTTCCACTCCCAGACTAAGCATGAAGTAAAATTTCGAGTTTAGAAAAGCCCCGTGAAAATTTGTCGAGGGTCGCGCAGCGACCCGAGACAAATTTTCTGGGCTTTTCTAAACTCGAAATTTTACTTCATGCGCCACGCGTATAAAACACGGATTCTAAGGAAGTTCGAATTTACATAAATTTGAGGATATTATAGTCTTTCATACGCGTGGCGCATGAAGTAAAATTTCGAGTTTAGAAAAGCCCAGAAAATTTGTCTCGGGTCGCTGCGCGACCCTCGACAAATTTTCACGGGGCTTTTCTAAACTCGAAATTTTACTTCATGCTTAGTCTGGGAGTGAAAAACACTTGTTTAAATCTTAAAATTGAACTTAAAAAAAACAGGCAATATCCGCAATTGTCGTTATTTTTATAAAATCACATTACTTTTTCTTATTATTTTAACTTAGAGAAACGTGAAGTGTTAAGTGTGAACATTCATAAATTTAGAATTTTTCCCTCTACAAAAAAGTTAAATACATTTTGTCTCTAAAATAAATAGGGAAGCCAATATTTGAACACTTCAAAATTAACATGTGATTTCAACACCCGGTATAAGCGATATTAAGATATATATTGAAAAATGTATACTGTACATTTTCAAGCATTAATTAATGTGAAAAGGGTTTAATTTCAAGTTTCTAACTAGTGTTTCCACACATTGGTTAAGCATGAAATAAAATTTTAAGATCATAAGAGCCTGATTCGGATTCGTGATTCGATTCTTTATTTGAAAATTCTACCCAGCTCTGGTTTTATGTTAAATTTCAAGTTGTTTATTTTCCCTCGTCAAAACATTCACACTATACCTGGCCTAAAGGAGTTTGTGTGACCTCTTTTTTATACTAGATCCACAGAAACCGCGAGGCGGAAAACAAAAAAAACCAACAAAAATGAACATTAATTCAAACTTTGATATGCTATTACTAAATATTAGGTCAATTAATTATAAGAAACTAAACCAAATTGAAATAGATTGTAATCATTTAAATCTTAAATTTATTTGCTTAACAGAAACTTGGATGAATTCAGATACCATAAATGAAGTACATTTAAATAATTTTGTTTTAGGTGCTAATTATTCTAGACATGGACGTGGTGGAGGAGTCGCAATATGGCATAAATCTGACTTGTTAACAGCAGATCTTAATATTAATATTTACGGCATAGACAACGTAGTTGAAGTCTGTGGCTTAACTTGGATCTCTAAAAATAAAAAAAAACAACATCCGGATAATAATTTGTTACCGCCCCCCAGGCAGCAATTTTGAACTATTTCTAATGAAACTGCAACATATATTAGACGTAATATGTACAATAGACACTCCCCTGGTGCTTTGTGGAGATTTCAATCTAAACTCAAACCTACCATTGCAAGATTATGAGTCACTACAAAATTTGTTATTAACATACAATTTACCTAAAGTCAATATGGAAGATACTAGATGTTCAGGTACCTCTTCAACGTGTATTGACCACATATACAGCAACCTAAATTCCCGAAATACGTTAACAATAGACAACGTAATATCGGATCACAAATCCATATATTACAATTTTGAATTAAATTGCAATACTACCGAACCACGAGAACAACGCAGAAATTTTAATGATCACAATGTATATAATTTCATCTCAGATTTGCAATGCGAATCATGGAACGATGTCTATATTGGTAACAATCTGAACTCTAATTTTAAAACATTTCATAACATCTACACTTATTACTTTAATAAACATTTCCCTATATGTGCAAGAAAAGGGCGATCTGAGCAAACATGGATAAATTCTGAAATTAGAAATTCTAGTAAGAAAATGCATGATCTCTATTTATTACAAAAACAATATCCAGCATTAAAATCAAGCTATAAAGCTGACCATAAAAGGCATAATAAACTAATCACGAGAACCAAAAATTCCTTTTATCAAATCAAAATTATTAACTCAAAAAATTTGTCTAAAGATTCATGGCATATAATAAATGAAGTCTCGAATAGAAATTGTCACAAAAGTAGGAATAATATTATACTTAATCACAACAATCAACAGATCGAAGACCCCAACTCACTTGCCCACATGTTCAACTCATTTTTTAAAGACGAACTCCTAAAGATAGTTAAGGACCTCTCACAAACAAATAATGCGTTACACATAAAAACACAAGCTCATTCAATTTTCCTAAACCCATTCAAGGAACAAGAACTTTTGCTTATTATAAATAAATTAAAAAACAAAAAAACGTGTGGATTTGATGAAATATCAAATATTCTATTAAAAAAATCATCTTTGTTTATATTAGAACCTTTGGCATACTTAATTAACTTATCCCTGGAGCAAGGAGTTTTTCCTGAAATATTAAAGCAAACAGTTATCTGCCCTATTTATAAAAAGGGGGATCATAGAAATATTAATAACTATAGGCCTATAGCTCTAGTGTCACCGTTCTACAAGGTATTTGAACTGTGTATGTTGAACAGACTTAATCAGTACTTAAACATATCCATGACTCTGACAAACTCACAACTTGGTTTCAGAAAATCATTTTCCACACAAACCGCACTACTGTCGTTTTACAATAACATCATAAGATATATTGAAAAAGGAGAATACCCCGTGGGACTATTCATTGATCTGAGTCGAGCGTTTGATTGTATAAACATTAATTTGCTTCTAGATAAACTAAATAGCTATGGTATTAGAGGTGTTGCCAGCAACTGGTTTAGGTCATATTTGGAAAGCAGAAAACAATCCGTAAACATAACACATACAACTGAAAAAAATAGAACTGCATTCGTGTCATCGGCCGAAGTAATTAATATGTGTGTCCCACAGGGATCCATCTTGGGCCCCATATTGTGTATTCTCTATATGAATGACATAGTGGCCAATGTTGCCAACCCAGTTCACATGTATGCTGACGATACCTCAACCATAATAAGCGCAAAGGCAAACTCGGACCTGGAAAGCATTTCCGATAATATAATCAGTCAATTGTGCAACTGGTTTCAGAACAATCAACTTCAAATTAATAATTCAAAAACTGTATATATTAGATTCCATACGAAACAATGCAACCAAAATCTTAAACTAAATATTATGATGGACCAACATCTAGTATCTTCAGCCCGGAGTACTAAATTTTTGGGATTAACTATTGATGAAAATCTAGACTGGTCAGATCACTGTTCAAAACTAGCAACATCAATTTCGAAATCATGCTACAGCTTAAAAGTACTTAAAGAGTATCTCACTAAACGACAATTAAAAATGTTCTACATAGCTATAATCGAGTCCAGATTGCGATATGGTCTGTGTCTTTGGGGAGCGTCCTCATCGTGGAAGAAGGTATTCATATCACAGAAACGATGTATACGATCCATGGCTGGTATAGATCGCAAAACATCATGTAGACCATTTTTTATTAAATATGCTTTAAGTTACCATGTTTATTCATATACGAATTGAGTATATACATTTTTAAAAATAAGTCAGATTTTGCCATAGCGAAACACATCCATTCATATGAAACCCGATATAATGAAAGAATATATATACCACCATACAGATTAAATGTCACAAAACGATCACCTCCGGTGCTCGGTGCTACGGTATTTAATCACCTCCCAAAATCTGTTAGAGATGCACCATCGATAACTTTGTTTAAAAAAATGCTCATGCAATTTCTAACCGAGAAAGCGTTTTACGATTTAAATGAATATTTCATCTATGTTAGTAATTAGCTGTAAATATTTGTTATCTGTGACTATGTCTTATATGTGCCTGTTACTGATTGTACATCAATGGACAATAAATTTTTATTATTATTATATTGATTAAGCATAAAGTAATATATTGAGATCAGAAGAGCCTGATTCGGATTCGTGATTCGTGATTCGATTCTTTATTTGCGAATTCTACCCAGCTATGGTTTTATGTTAAATTTCAGGTCATTTATTTTCCATAACAGAAAAAAAAACGTAATTGAAGAGTCATTCAGCCCGCCCAAAATTTCACGCCTACGAAAATAAATCATTGTTCCTGTGCAGCTATAAAAAAAAAACGAATTAATACCGATATATATTCGAATCTAATTCCACACAACAATGCTGTTCGGTAACGGAATCCCGCGGAGGAAAACAAAAACAAAATCGGGATACGTATAGAAAAAAAAAATATTCGTCCGATTTCCGCGATCGTAAAAAAGTGTTTAAACGGTTATTGTGAAGCGTACTGTGCGTAATGTAATAATAATTCAAAATTAAATTCAGTTTCACGGTAATAAAACCAAACGGTTTTGCTTATGTTTATTAAAAGGAAGTGTTTTGATTTTGATTAAGCACGACAATACAGGGAGTTTCTCTTTTAAAAATACATATCCCAATTACAGCGTATATGCTGTAAATCTTCAGGTGTACGTTGTTTTTTTTTTCAAAAAATTCAATCTGAAGCTTTAATCGAGTCTTTTCTACTCCCAGACTAAGCATAAAGTAAAATTTTGAGTTTAGAATAGCCTGAAAATTTGGGTTGGTCGCGTAGCGCGCACTTCCTCTTTGTTGCCAAATCGCTCGCCTCTGAGTGCTTCTTTTCGGGGTTAAAAAACCACATGGAGACTGGTTTAAACTGTAAGGTCGATGTTCAAGTGTTTGTCAAGTAATTTTTATTATTTTCTGCTGCCTTGCAGCTCTTCTCTAGGGCCTAGCATTGTGTTGGAGGAACAATACTTCACAGATAGGACAATAACGTATTTTGTGTCGAATCTAAAGCCTAACTTGATCTAGGACGTAGCAGTAGCAAATTGCGTTGTTAGTTCAACATCTGTATAAGATATCCACCAGGAAGATCCCTCTCCAGTCCCAAACAACCGTGGCCAACTCAGATAATGAAATTTTGGCTTTCACAGATTTCTACCAGAAATCCAACAGGGGGATCCCTCTCCAGTCAAAAACAACCATGGTCAACTCAGACAATGGAATTTTGGCTTTGACAGATTTTCACCAGAAATCCAACAGGAGGATCCCTCTCTAGTCTCAAAATACCGTGGCCAACTCAGACAACAAAATTTTGGCCTTGACAGATTTACCTTGGCATTTACTTCTCGCTTGATTTCGATGCAAAAATTCATTTTTTAAAGCTTTTTCCATGAAATAGTATCATTCCCAAACTAGGCCTGAAGTCTGTGGTAAATTTTGACTGGTTTCACGTTTTCACGGATAAGGTACTTTAAAATTACTCATTGCACAAAAGTGACAGGACCACTCTTCACAATTATTGTTATAGCTACTAAATAAAGGACAGATCAAGGCAATTGGCGTGGTTTCCTAACTCTAGGCATCCCAACCTACTTGTAAGGCTTATCTCAACATTCACTAGAGAATTTCTTTTTTCACAAGCGGCGTGCTTTGACGAAAAAAAAAAGGGGAAAAATCCGCCAATAGTTAATGTCCCAATCTGGTTAAAGAATATAATAGACACACGCGGGGACAAAAGACCTAAAGGCTCGTTTATATTTGATAGATCCACGTATATTTAATTAAAACACTTGATTCTAACTTGAAGATCGAAACTTAAAGTCGAAACTAGGATAAACTAACCAATTTTAATTAAATAAACCATAATTTGATCTTTAATATTCATTATTCAACGTAAGTGAAACGTCTTGAGCCATTTCTCCTATCATAATTTTCTAAAAGCATTTTTTTCATTAAATGATTGTATAATTATTAAATATTCATTACTGATTATTGAAAATGTTCACATATGCATATTTTATTTATTAACAGTGGTATTCATGCGATTGATATTATTATTGATTTATGCGGTCGTATTAATAGTTGAACAAATATTGATTTAGTGAGCGCGATGGCAGGTTTTCTGCAGTTTCTCGATATGTGTGATTTTCATCTATATGCTAAGAGAGCGAGCGTATTTACATAGCGAGCCGATTCCCGCGCATCCATGCTTCGATTTATCTGGTGCTGTCCACTTACGGTTCATATCAAATATTTTACGGCTTTTAATTCTGAGAGAATCCCGCGGCTGGGTCGGGACTTCCTCAATATTTCCCGGCGCTATCAGGTAATTGAAATTATTTCACAGTATTTTATGCATTCGTATAGATTTAAACAGTAAATCTACACTTAGATAAATATAAGATAAATCATAATTATTAACTTGAAATGGACAATAAGGTGTATTTATAATTGAATCGGTTATTTTTAAAGAGCAGGCATTTCTACAAAATGAAAAAATAATCAATTTTTGAAAAATTCTGTTAAGTGAAAATCGCCTGGAGGCTGATTTGGATAATAAATGCTTATTTTAAATTTCTTGAATTAATTTCTCATCTGGCACTTGGTGAAACATATTACACTATGTAAAGTTAACTAAAGGAAAGGCACTTGGTATTGTTTCACAATTAAATCTTTATTCCGACTAGTTTCGGTTTGTTAGACTATTTTCAAAGGAATGTGACATGTGTCACATTCCTTTGAAAATGGTCTAACAAACCGAAACTAGTCGGAATAAAGATTTAATTGTGAAACAATACCAAGTGCCTTTCCTTTAATTAACTTTACATAGCTTATTTTAAAGGTGTATTTACAATTGAATCAGTCATTTTAAAAAAGAAGACACCTCCACAGTGTGGAAAAAAAAATCAATTATTGAAAAATTCTGTCAAGTGAAAATTGAATGGAGGCTTGTTTGGACAATTAATGGTAATTTTAATGGTGTATTTATAATTGAATCGGTCATTTTAGAAGAGGAAACATTTCCACAATGTTAAAAAAAATCAATTTTTGAAAAATTCTGTCTTTTTCAAGCAAAAAATCATGAATATTATCTAGAATTTTCTCCTAGAGAAATTTCTCAGGGCAATTTGCATCTTATTCTAATTTTATTTATAGCGTGTGAGATTAGGCGATACGAATTAAAGCGATAAAATTGCGCTGCGTTTATAAATTACAATCAGGAAGACGTTCCCTGCGCTTTGGTGAGGATTAATTGCGCTCACAGAGAGGCGACGTGGCCGCGCAAAAATCCCAAGGAAATTGTATAAACAGTTGGTATAACATTACAGACCCTGTCCAGTTTTCAGGATTATTTATGCGGGCATAAATTTCCCTAAGTTGGATCTATTATCCTTGAAAGAAAGAAAAAATCCCCGTATTCACTTATATATTTCATGCGGGCTTACTTTACAATGAGGTGCTAATGTGCTTTAACTTATTATATAACCATTTTTGGTTTGCGTATATTAAGTAAGTGTGTATGAAATAGTTAGTCATAAATTTTGTCGTTGTTAGAATTTTGTATAATTAAGTATACAGGGAGTTTTTTAAGTATACATATCCTGATGTGTACTCTATAGAAGAAAAAGTACTCTGTAGAAAATTCAAATACAACGAAAACCGAACAACTGTTTTCGTTGCTTTTGAAACTTCTAACGAGTGTTTCCACTCCCAGACTAAGCATGAAGTAAAATTTCGAGTTTAGAAAAGCCTGAAAATTTGGTTTGGTCGCGTAGCGCGAAGCGCGGAGCGGCCAAACCAAATTTTCAGGCTTTTCTAAACTCGAAATTTTACTTCATGCGCCACCGGCACAAAACACTGATTCAATGTAAAGTTTAGCGGTGTTTTAAACTTCGTAATATTCAGTGTTTTGTACCGGTGGCGCATGAAGTAAAATTTCGAGTTTGAAAATTTGGTTTGATCGCGTAGCGCGAAGCGCGGAGCGGCTAAACCAAATTTTCAGGCTTTTCTAAACTCGAAATTTTACTTCATGCGCCACGCGTATAAAACACTGATTTAAAGTGAAGTTCAAAATATACTGATTACGTTTAATAGCACGTTATTAAATAATAAAAATGTTTATTTTATGTAATTGAATGTTCCAAAATTGAATTTTCAGTTTCTGGAACTAAAAACGCATGACTCAAATCACAAGTGCGTGCTTCGCACGAATCAAATCGCATGTGTGATTCTAGTTTAAGTGAGACAATTATTAGTGCATGCAACCATTCAAGTTTTAGTTCCTGCAACTAAACAGTCATATACTTAAGTCGCAAGTACGTTGCTTCTCACGAATTGCATTGCAAGTGTATTTCTAGCGTAATTAAGTCAATCTTTAGTCCGTGCAACCTAAAAGTCGCATGGCTCAAAGTTTCGTTCGTGCAACTAAAAAGTCGCATGACTCAAATTCTAGGTGCGTTGCTTCACACTAATCAAAGTGCAAGTGTGTTTCTAGCGTAATTAAATTAAATTTTAAGTTTCTGCAACTAAAGAGTCGCATGACACCAATCCCAAGCGGTTGCTTTGCACGAATCAAATCGCTAGTGTGATTCTAGCATAAATGAGTCAATTATTAGTGCATGCGACTAAAATGTCACATGACTCAAGTCGCCAGTGCGTTGCTTCGCACGAATCAAATGGCAGGTGTGTTTCTAACATAATTAGGTCAATTTTTAGTTCATGCAACCTAAAAGTCGCATGGATTAATATTTAGTTCATGCAACTAAAAAGTCGCATAACTCAAATTCCAGGTGCGTTGCTTCGCACGAATCAAATTGCGGTGTGTCTAGCGTAATTAAATTTAATTTTTAGTTTCTGCAACTAAAGAGTCGCATGACTCCAATCCCAAGCGGTTGCTTTGCACGAATCAAATCGCTAGTGTGATTCTAGCATAATTGAGTCAATTATTAGTGCATGCGACTAAAATGTCACATGACTCAAGTCGCCAGTGCGTTGCTTCGCACGAATCAAATGGCAGGTGTGTTTCTAACATAATTAGGTCAATTTTTAGTTCGTGCAACCTAAAAGTCGCATGGATTAATATTTAGTTCATGCAACTAAAAAGTCGCATGACTCAAATTCCAGGTGCGTTGCTTCACACTAATCAAATTGCGGTGTGTCTAGCGGAATTAAATTCAATTTTGAGTTTCTGCAACTAAAGAGTCGCATGACTCCAATCCAAAGCGGTTACTTTGCACGAATCAAATCGCAAGTGTAATTCTAGCATAATTGAGTCAATTACACAGGTTTACAAAAAAAAAAAAGTCCGGACTATTTGACCGGACCATGGTATCCCGGGGTATTTTTGCGTCCTGAATCCGATCCCGGGGTCAGCTGAGCCCCATCAAGTCAGAAAAACGAGATTTCAAGGTCACTTAGAGGTTAATATGCTCATTTTTTGGAACTGGACCCGGGACAATGTTGCCGCATGAAATTAGTTCGTGTTTTCGATCTGGGGGCACCACTACTGCAATCTGGACTATTTGCTCCAAAAAATTAATTACAGCAGGCACAAATGGAAAATATGTAGGGATTTGAAGGTAGTAACCATACTTTTGGGACAACAGAGTGGATTTACAAAATACCCTTATTTTCTCTGTGAATGGGATAGTCGAGCTATGGAAGGAAGGTTTGGCCATCAAGGGAGAATTTTCTTGTTGGTCAGAATAACATAGAGCAGTTAGTGGATCCCAAAAGTATTTTACTACCTCCGCTCCATATTAAATTAGGGTTGATAAAACAATTCATCAAGGCTCTTAAAAAAAGAAGTAGCGAAGCCTTCCAATATCTCTACAAAAAATTCCCAAAGTTGTCAGATGCCAAAATCAAAGAAGGGGTTTTCAATGGGCCGCAAATAAGGGAATTTATAAAAGATCCAGAATTCCCGAAGACGATGACAGTGGATGAGGAAGAAGCATGGAAGAGCTTCGTGAATGTTGCCCAGCAATTTCTTGGAAACAATAAAGACCCAAACTATAGGAAATTGGTGGAGGGCTTGCTCCGGAATTACAAAGCTATTGGATGTTTGATGAGCTTGAAGGTCCATTTCTTGGATTCACATTTGCACAATTTCTCAGAAAACCTTGGACATTATAGCGAAGAACAAGGTGAAAGATTTCACCAAGATATAAAAGAGATGGAAAGACGCTACCAAGGTTTTTGGGACATCAACATGTTGGCAGATTACTGCTGGAACTTGAAGAGCGATACGACCAAGGGGCATAAGAGAAAGGCACTTAGAAGGAGTTTTGAGCAAACCTGCAGACCCCATAAACAAGCGCGGAAAGATTGAAAAAATAGGAGGGAGAAAAGTGAGAGGCAAGGGGACTCACTGTAAACAAGCACCTCGAAGGGAACAGAATCTGCAAAAATTGGGAAGGAGAAAAGTGATAGGCAAGGGAACTCACTGTAAACAAGCACCCCTAAGAGACCAGAATCTGCAAAAATTGGGAGGGAGAAAAGTGAGAGGCAAGGGGACTCACTGTAAACAAGCACCCCGAAGGGAACAGAGTCTGCAACGTCCACGTCGTTGTTCCTGGGTGATGCTAATAGCAGAGTTCAGTTTAATAGCAGGGCTGGGTTCCCTGTCAATATCTCACAGCGAACGGATCGCCGGAATTGGATGCCTTGACAGGGAGATCGAAATCCGCGAGATAAAACAATCATGGCAACATTTTATCCACTGGGGTGGCACTGTGATAGTCCCGATCGAGATTTAGGGTTCCTTGCCTATGTTTGGAAGATATTCAAGACCTAAACAGTTACCCTTTAACTTAACAGATCGCTTGAGAAATTGTCCCGGGTCCAGTTCCAAAAAATGACCATTTAAACCTCTAAGTGACCTTGAAATCTCGTTTTTCTGACGTGATGGGGCTCAGCTGACCCCGGGATCGGATTCAGGACGCAAAAATACCCCGGGATACCATAGTCCGGTCAAATAGTCCGGACTTTTTTTTTTCTAAACCTGTGTTATTAGTGCATGCAACTAAAATGTCACATGACGCAAGTCGCTAGTGCGTTGCTTCGCACAAATCAAATGGCAGGTGTGTTTCTAACGTAATTAGGTCAATTTTCAGTTCGTGCAACCTAAAAGTCGCATGGCTCAATTTTTAGTTCATGTAATTAAAAAGTCGTATGACTCAAATTGCAAGTGCGTTGCTTCGCACGAATCAAATCGCAAGTGTGATTCTAGCGTAATTGAGTAAATTATTAGTGCATGCAACCAAAAAGTCGCATGGTTTGAGTTTTAGTTTCTGCAACTAAAATGTCGATGACTTAAGTCGCAAGTGCGTTGCTTCGTACGAATCAAATAGCAGGTGCGTTTCTAGTTTAACATTTGTTTAGTTTCTGCAGCCAAAAAGTCGCACAATTCTAACAGCACTTGCTTTTTACTCTGTTTCAGAATTTCAAACACTTTCCAATTCTCATCTCACGTATGCACACACACCAGATTAGGTCTAGGTTGAAGGTCGCACACATACACTCTCGATTTCCAATTAATCTCTGGCCTCCGCCGGAATACCAGGTTCCAGCGAAATAATGGAGAACCAAGTGGTGCGTTTCTAAGTGAGTCTTCCTCGATGGTAATTACCGGATCGTGTTACTGAAATAAGAGTGCGCGCAAAAATGCCGGTACGGCTTCGATATTAAAAGCGCACGCACATCAGACCCGTTGACTGTTGGCGAATTTCACGGAACGAGCCGTCGCAATTATCGCGTCTGACACCCCGCAAGTGGCGATTACCGCGAAATTCTAGGGAATCCATCTTCTCGTCCGAACGTGAGTTATCGAGTTTGCATGCGAGAGGTATTTAGACGGGTTTCATGACTGAATAATTGCAAGGTGGAAAAAATATCACAAAAAGTGTTGGAAGTTATAAAAATGGTGATGTGTCCATCATTACCATTTCCCCATTTGTCATTTAAACAATTGATAATTGCAAATAGAAAGACTGTTATTCTTTACTTCACTTTAATAAAAAGTGAAGTAAGGAATAACAGTCTGTCTATTTGTGATTAATCACTTCACGTAAACTCGAAACAATACAGTTAATTGATAATTGGTTAAAGGTGATTTGACATTAAGACAGCCTCTTGTACGAGTGGCGCATGAAGTAAAATTTCGAGATTAGAAAAGCCTGAAAATTTGGATTTTGCTTCATACTTAATCTGGGAGTGAAAACACCCTTTAGAACCTTTAACTCAATATTATTCACCATTTCATCTACCTTAAAGATGATAACAATTGCGACCGTTATGTTATTGATTTTAGAAGAATGAACAATCATTGCCTTTCTTCCATATTTTAGTTACTGCATTGATTTATGTAAACATCATTGTATAAAAATTGCAACCGGTATGTTATTGATTTTAGAAGAATGAACAATCATTGCCATTCTTCCATGTTTTAGTTACTGCATTGATTTATGTAAACATCATTGTATAATTATTGTAAACAGCGGATATTTGGTTAACTTAATTCGTAATTTAATATGACCAACCGGAGGAAACAATTAGAGAGCGTTTTAAGCAGGTGAGCTTTTCTCGGTCCCGAGCGAGCATCGCCGGAAACGGCAATAAAGCCGTCGCTTCCCGTCTTAAAAACCAGAAAGCAAACTCGAAGAGAATGGCCTCACCGATCGTGGTACCTGGCGGCCGGCGTCCGCGTCACCGATAGACTAAACAATGCAATTAATAACCCGTGCAATTGCCCATAAAGTATTTCGAGCCCGCAGGCCGTGCCATCACCACAAAGAGTTAATTGTGTTTTTGCGCACCTGTCTTCATGCAAGATCGGATTTTCGGTCGGTCTTGCGGGCGGAAGGCAATTTCGCGCGGGCTGCAATTTTTGCCCGTTTGTTTTTTTGTTTTCTTTTGGGGGAACGCTAATTGCCTCCTTTCTAACTGTACATGCAATATCGGATGCAAATTGCCTGAGAAAGGTAATTTTATTATTCGGTGAATTTTTATGGATCTTTGGAACCATGTATTATGTGTGTTATTCGTGTCCGGTCAGGATTATTTTGTAAATATACTTCTTTCACGTCGATGATGAAGCAATCGTGTTTACAGTTTCAGGGGCGTGGTGGCCCACCGGGACATGTCCCAGTGCACCCTCCTGTCATGCCTCCTCAGCGTCCTCTCGTTACCAACACATCAATGTAAATATGTTATTTTTTAGATTTAAGTAAATTAGACATAGATTTAGGTAAATAACTAAGTAACAAACTAGAAGTTATGAGAATGGTGATGTGTCTATCATAACGCTTTCCCCATTTGTCATTTAAACAATTAATAATTGATATACTTAACTAATTTAATGTCTCGATTGCTTAAAGGCGATTTTATATTAAGACAGCGTTTTGTACGCGTGGCGCATGAAGTAAAATTTCGAGTTTAGAAAAGCCTGAAAATTTGGTTTGGCCGCTCCGCGCTTCGCGCTACGCGACCAAACCAAATTTTCAGGCTTTTCTAAACTCGAAATTTTACTTCATGCTTAGTCTGGGAGTGGAAGACACTCGTGAGGTTTAATTCATTTTAACAACTCGCACCTACTGGCATTCTCTAAATATATTTTCATATTAAATGTTTAAATTAAAAAAATGTATCACTATTTATTCAACTTTTCGTTTCCTGTCATGCCACTTCAGCGTCCTCTTGTTACCGGCACAATAATGTAAATATGTGAGTTATTAGATTTAAGTAACTAAGACTTAGATTTAAGTAACTTAGTCAATAACTAAGTAACTAAGTAGAAGTTATAAAAATTGTGATGTGTCTATCATAACGCTTTCCCTATTTGTCATTTAAACAATTGATAATTGATATACTTAACTAATTTAATGTCTCGATTAGTTAAAGGCGATTTTATATTAACACAGCGTTTTGTACGCGTGGCGCATGAAGTAAAATTTCGAGTTTAGAAAAGCCTGAAAATTTGGTTTGGCCGCTCCGCGCTTCGCGCTACGCGACCAAACCAAATTTTCAGGCTTTTCTAAACTCGAAATTTTACTTCATGCTTAGTCTGGGAGTGGAAGACACTCGTGAGGTTTAATTAATTTTAACAAATCGCACCTACTGGCATTCTCTGAATATATTTTCATATTAAATGTTTAATTTAAAAAAATGTATCACCATTTATTCAACATTTCTTTTCCTGTCATGCCTCCTTAGCGTCCTCTCGTTACCGACACAATAATGTAAATATGTTAGTTATAAGATTTAAGTAACTAAGTCATTAACTAAGTAACTAAGTAGAAGTTATAAAAATTGTGATGTGTCTATCATAACGCTTTCCCCATTTGTCATTTAAACAATTGATAATTGATATACTTAACTACTTTAATGTCTCGATTGGTTAAAAGTGATTTTACATTAAAACAGCGTTTAGTTCGCGTGGCGCATGAAGTAAAATTTCGAGTTTAGAAAAGCCTGAAAATTTGGATTTGCCGGGGCGCCACTCGCTTCGCTCGCGCGCCCCGGCAAATCTAAATTTTCAGACTTTTCTAAACTCGAAATTTTACTTCATGCTTAGTCTGGTAGTGGAAAACACTCGCGAGGTTTAAATAATTTTAACAAATCGCACCTAATGGTATTCCCTGAATACATTTTCATAATAAATGATGAATTTAAAAAAATGTATCACCATTTATTCAACTTTTCTTTCCCTGCCTTGCCTCCTTAGCGTCCTCTTGTTACCGGCACAATAATGTAAATATGTTAGTTATTAGATTTAAGTAACTAAGTAGCTAAGTAAGTAACTAAGACTACTTTTCATGAATTTTTAAATAATGTTTCTCAATGTTTAATGAATTTCTTAGATTATCGTTAATTTTAAAAATGTCAATACTTTTGGTGAATTTCCAAGATTTACATTAATTTTAAAATATTAATCTTTCTATTTATAATCTTAACGCTATTCCTAAATTTCCAAGATTTTTTTAAATTTTCAAGATTTTTGTTAATTTTTAAAATCTTGACACTATTCATCCGTTAATATTGAACATTCTGACGGATTTCTTCAATTTCCTAAAAGTTAGAACTTACTATAAATTTTCTAGATTTCATGCATTTTCTAGATTTTCGTCAATTTTTAGAAAAATGTTTACGTTTTTCATAAATTTTCAATCATAAATTTTCTAGATTTTCGTGATTATCTAGGAAAATATTGAAGTTTTTTTTTTGTAAATTTGCAAGGTTTTCCGATGTATTGAAAATTCTGACAGATTTACTCAATTTCCTAAATGTTGGAACTTTTCATACATTTTCTAGATTTTCGTCAATTTTTAGAAAAATTTTGACGTTTTTCATAAATGTTTAATCATAAATTTTCTAGATTTTCGTCATTTTTTAGAAAAATGTTGAGTTTTTTTGTAAATTTGCAAGGTGTTTCGTTATATTGAAAATTCTGACAGATTTACTCAATTTCATAAAAGTTAGAACTTATCATAAATTTTCTAGATTTTCATGAATTTTTAGAAAAATTTTAGGTTTTTTATAAATTTTCAATCATAACGGAAAACCTTGCAAGTTTACAAAAAAAAAACGACCAATATTTTCTAAAAAATGACGAAAATCTAGAAAATTTATTGTTGAAAATTTATAAAAAACTTTAACATTTTTCTAAAAATTGATAAAAATCTATAAAATTTATGATAAGTTCTAACTTTTAAGAAATTGAGTAAATCCGTCAGAATTTTCAATAAAACGGAAAACCTTGCAAATTTACAAAAAAAACGTAAACATTTTTCTTAAAAATAACGAAAATCTAGAAAATGATTTTCGTTATTTTTAAGAAAAATGTTTACGTTTTTTTTGTAAATTTGCAAGGTTTTCCGTTTTATTGAAAATTCTGACGGATTTACTCAATTTCTTAAAAGTTAGAACTTATCATAAATTTTATAGATTTTTATCAATTTTTAGAAAAATGTTAAAGTTTTTTATAAATTTTCAACAATAAATTTTCTAGATTTTCGTCATTTTTTAGAAAATATTGGTCGTTTTTTTTTGTAAACTTGCAAGGTTTTCCGTTATATTGAAAATTCTGATGGATTTACCCAATTTCTTAAAGGTTAGAACTTTTCATACATTTTCTAGATTTTCTTCAATTAAAAAAAAATGACGTTTTTCTTAAATTTTTAATTCTGAATTTTCTAGATTTTCGTTATTTTTTATAAAAATGTTGACTTTTTTGTAAACTTACAAGGTATTCCGTTTTATTGAAAATTCTGACAGATTTACTCAATTTCTTAAAAGTTAGAACGTATCATAAATTTTCTAGATTTTCATCAATTTTTCGAAAAATGTTAAAGTTTTTTATAAACTTTTAAACATAAATTTTATAGATTTTCGTCATAGTTTAGAAAAATGTTGACGTTTTCTTGTAAATTTGTAAGGTTTTCCGTTTTATTGAAAATTCTGACGGATTTACTCAATTTCTTAAAAGTTAGAACTTATCATAAATTTTCTAGATTTTCATCAATTTTTAGAAAAATGATAAAGTTTTTTTATAAATTTTCAATCAAAAATGTTCTAGATTTTTATCAATTTAAAATGTTTATGAGATTTCTTAATACTATTTTTTTTTTTCTACAAAACAGAAACAAAACAAAATAAGGTATTGATAATAATCGAACGAGTGTCTTCCACTCCCAGACTAAGCATGAAGTAAAATTTCGAGTTGAGAAAAGCCCCAAGAATTTGGATATGGACGCGCCAGCGTCCAAATCCAAATTCGGGCTTTTCTCAACTCGAAATTTTACTTCATGCGCCACGCACATAAAAACACTGATTTAGAGTAATTTTCAAAATATACTATTCATTTAAAATTCAAATTTTTAGTCGATTCATCAATTATAAAATCTTCATGAGATTTTTAATATTTCGAGATATTCGTGAAATTTCCAATATTTCGAGAATTTCATCAATTTAAAAAATGTTCATATTTCCAATATTTAGAGATTTTCATCAATTTAAAATGTTTATGAGATTTCTTAGTACTACTTTTTTCTACAAAACAGAAACAAACAAAATAAGGTATTGATAATTGTCGAGCGAGTGTCTTCCACTCCCAGACTAAGCATGAAGTAAAATTTCGAGTTGAGAAAAGCCCCAAGAATTTGGATTTGGACGCGCCAGCGTCCAAATCCAAATTCGGGCTTTTCTCAACACGAAAATTTAATTAATGCGCCACGCACATAAAAACACTGATTTAGAGTAATGTTCAAAATATACTGTTCATTTAAAATTCAAATTTTTAGCCGATTCATCAATTATAAAATCTTCATGAGATTTTTAATATTTCGAGATATTCGTGAAATTTCCAATATTTCGAGAATTTCATCAATTTAAAAAAAATGTTCATATTTCCAATATTTAGAGATTTTCATCAATTTAAAATGTTTATGAGATTTCTTAGTACTACTTTTTTCTACAAAACAGAAACAAACAAAATAAGGTATTGATAATTGTCGAGCGAGTGTCTTCCACTCCCAGACTAAGCATGAAGTAAAATTTCGAGTTTAGAAAAGCCCCGCGTAGAAAATTTGTCGAGGGTCGCGCAGCGACCCGAGACAAATTTTCACGAGGCTTTTCTAAACTCGAAATTTTACTTCATGCGCCACGCGTATAAACAGGGATTTAACGAGAAATTTAAAATCACAGAAGAAATTTTTCAAGTTAATCCTTACAATTAATTCGAATTATTTTTGACGATTTAAAACCTTTTGTGAGTATTCGAATCCTTTTATAAATATTCGAATCCTTTTATAAATATTCGCATCATTTTATAAGGATTCGAATCACCCACATTTGGATTCGTATACGAATTCTCTTAAAAAAAATGTAACGAATCCGGATCACGAATCCAGTTGAACTAAAGTATTCGAATGCCTCTTTGGAATCCTCTAAAAGGATTCGAATCCTGAATGATTCGAATCCAGCTCAGCTCTGATGGTGATAGATTTTTTTTATTAAACTTTTAATATGAAAATATATTTAGAGAGAACCAGTAGGTGCGATTTATTAAAATTAATTAAACCGTACGCAAACAAAACGACTCGCCTGCCATAAATTTCATTTGCGGCCGCGGAACAAATCGCGCGCAGTCAGATTTAAATATCCACCATATGCACGAAATTCCGCCGCATTCAATGAAAATACCGCTCGAAATTCTTATTTGAGCACATGTTTGCCTTTATTGGGTGCACGTGCGTCCTTTTTTTGTCTTCTTCAAACAGCAACAATGGATGATAATGCTTGCTACCGTTAACAACAATATATATTATGAAAGTTTTGATCGAGATGAAGGCGGTCTCATTGATGGTTATTATATTTATAATGAAAACGACGCAACGGTTTTGTGATTATAGATGAAAAAAAAAACAGGTGGATTGTTGAAATAACTTGGGATTGGTGTGAGGAATTTAATTTTGCAGTTAGAAAATGCTGCATTTTAATAATTATAATTTTAAATTAGTTGATTGAATAAGGCAGTAATTTGTTGATAACCTAAAATAAATATAGTGAGAAATTTGAAAGTCATTATTACATTTATATTGTTCTAAACTGGCGATTATTTGTTGATTTCATTTGAACAAAAATCTGTTCTCATCTTAACAGCTTCAATTGACTAATTGTTTTATTGAGTTATGTGGAGTATTTAATCACAATAAAAAACACTTTTATTCCTTACTTCACTTTTATTTTTATTCGTTAGATGTACATTTCGAGTGCAAAGCACTCATTATCAATAATTAATGATAATGAGTGCTTTGCACTCGAAATATACATTTAACGAATAAAATTAAAAGTGAAGTAGGGAATAAAAGTTTTTTTTTTGTGAACCTCAATTGATTTTTATTAAAATTGGGCATTGTTTGACCTTTTAGAAACCCAAGAATAAAAACAAATTTTTAGGCTTTTATAAACTCGAAATTTTACTTCATGCTTAACCTGGAAGTGAAAAACACTCGTTAGAAGCTTCAAATTAAACTCTTTCACAAAAATACTTTAAAATTTACAGCGTATACATCGAAATATGTATGCTTGAAAGAATATTTCCCTCTTAAATTCCATTCTTGTTTCTTGTAACTTTTAATACGGGATTCTCAGAGGTTTCATAAATGAAAACCCACAATTAAGGTGTCTAAAAGCGGTGTCGGTAGCAGACAAGGCACGTCTTCTGTTCGCCACACTAGACTGGCTCGGAGTAGCGGTAACGTATGAGGTAATGGAAAACCGATGTCCTTCCACACGCGGGCACGCGGGACCGATCGCTCAGCTCTTTCAAATGTTGGCAAAAGGCTGAGGAAAAGTAGAAGAAGAAGAAAAAAAAAACAGCGCAACTTTTATGCGACGCGATGCTTTATTACGAATAATGCGCTCACCGTAAATAACTTATGGGGAACAGGACAAGATAGTAACCTTATAGTGGGTAGTGTGGTAGTGAAGGCTGCGGTGATTTAGTTCGCTTGTAATGTAGAAGCAAAGTAATGTTCGACTTTGGAATGGTTAAAAATGATCTTTTCAAGAGCACTACACACTTTTCAAATGGGAGTTGGTATTAGTATGAAAAATTAGATGTAATGTAAAGTAACTGCATTAACTATAATTTAAATTGAAAACTTTTCTATAACTTGACTGAAATGATTTCCTTCTTAAATCCTCTATGCGACAATTTTAAAATAGATTTTACTTTTAAGGTTCATTTGCACCCTAACGGATTAGCTTTAATAATCCACTAATCATTGATTAAACCTCTAATTGAGTCGAATTTCTAAAACATGAGAATGTTTTAAATTTGTAAGATATCCTAAACATCTCTCTTTCATCGATATGCAATTGTATAAACAATTTGGGAACACAATTGTTGTGTTTTTAAAAAATACTAATCACTGATTAAATTAATCGATGAAATGAAACACTTCAACTTTGTTCGTATAACACAATATTTTTTTATTTTTGTGACTGCAGTTTCGGCAACTCAACTTGCCATTATCACTCCGTTTGATAATGGCAAGTTAAGTTGCCGAAACTGCAGTCACAAAAATATAAAATATTGTGTTATACAAACAAAGTTAAAGTGTTTTATTTCATTGAATTAACATGTATAACGAAGTAGAAACCTCCACAGTTCATAATTTAAATTAATCGACTTGGTTTCAAACAGGCATAAAACTCATAACTGCTACCTTGGGTAAAATACTTTTTTTGTTATAAATTGTCATTCAATTTTTACCTTATTTCTAGACTCTGCATTTTGAATTCATATTAATTAGAATTACCATCATTCTAATTTATTTCATCAGTATTTACATTTGCAGTTATTTCTAGACTCTACACTTTTAATTTATATCAATTAGAATTACCATCATTCTAATTTGTTTCATCACTATTTACATTTGCAGTAGGTTACCTTATGTAACAACAAACACTTGTATGATACAATGTCCGTTGTGGTTGTTTCAATGAGTGTTTGATTTAGGTTTTGCGAGACAAATTTGTTGTAGATTGCGAAAATAATCTCGGCACTTTTAATGTTTTCATCAATATTTATTTAAGCAAAGCATAATCTATAAAACATCAAAATTAATTAATCGAAATCGATTCAAATTTATATTAACTAATTAAACTAGTTCGGGAAGTCCGATTTCGTCCTGGTAAACCAATAAATGCAACCAATCGATAATGATTCTGTAATGTAATTAAAACTGTAGCAAGTTAATAATTGAGTTTTTTGAATTTATATATATTGTATCATTTGCCTTTTACCTTTCGGTGTAGGCTTAATTTACAATTCTTAATTTATTTTATGTGTAATAATTAAATACTGTCTTTTGAATTTACTATTCTTAATCTATTTCATGTATAAACAAGAGAGGGATGTGCACACGTTGGTTTATTTAATCGGGCTATTGAATTAACCTGTGGCTGAGCAGGCGAGCCAGAGGTGCGATCCCTGTACCGTGACAGATTAAAACGCTCTGTAAATCCATTTGACAAATCGTTAACTTTCCTAATGTGCCGCCATCGTGTTTTGTAAACAAAACGATACACCGCGGCTTGTAATTTGCTTACCGAGTCGAGCAGCACTCTTTGTTTTTTGTCGTTCTCCTCTTTTCAACACGTCCACCAAACTTAATCTAGAAATCCGCCGCAGACGTGTGTCACGTAATGTACATTTTAATGGTTTCGGTTTCAAAAGTTAGGTTATTTACCAAAACTAAAAATATTACTGTATGCGCCACGCGTACAAAACACTGATTGAAAGTTAAGTTCAAAATAAACAAAATGTTGATATTGGAAAAGAGAATTAATATTGCGATTTACTAAAATCGTCTCCACCGACAAATCTGGCAACAAATGGACCCACCATAACATCTGTATTTACCACAACACTCAGCGAGTGGAGCAATTTAGGTAGTCATCGGAAAGCGTGTAATTTATGACTTTATGAAGGGACTGTCCTTTATATCTGCTTTCCGTCTTTTGAGACTAATTTTCGATTTAAAGTAAATCACAATAAACTGTGGATGTTTTGATAGGGTCCTCTGGATTATGGTTCTACTAATATTCACACATGTGAGGAATTGAAATTTAATTTTCTCCCAGTACTAAGATTGTGTTAGTAATTGAAGAAGTCTTTAAAAATGTTATAGCAACGCTGTAAAATGATGATATCGCATTAAGAAAGATGTAATTGCCATACATTTAATAACCCGTTGATACATATAAAGATTACATCCATGTACACCGAAAAGGATAATTCCGAGCAATTAATGCAAATGACTAAATTTCATCATTACCTCCAGTTTTTTTTTTAAAACGCACATAAAATCCGCATCCGTCCCATTATCGGCATTAAACCTGGCCCCCGGGTCGTCTACAAATAACGGGCCGAAATTACCGCCGTAAATAAAACTCGTGCTCCTCATCCTCCTTGTCCATCATCTCGTTGCACCTCCGTTTTGCCTAATTGCAAAAGCGGCGCTCCGTTTTTTATTTTTTCCCATTTTTGATTCATTAAACCCATGTCGGATCACGGATCGCGAGAGTCACGCCACGGCCTGATTTCTCAGGTTCTCACAGCCACAATATTTTCGGATCCGATGTGAGAATGTCGTGTTTCGATAGGAGGGAACTAGGTAACAGGTGTTATTCCGGGCCGTGCAATTTTCTTATTTGTAATTCATCTTGAAGTCCTGTTTTATGCAACAGGTATGATTTCTCGGTCGGATTCAGAACGGATGGATTGTTTCTCGCTTTGTGGTGATTACGTTTTCGCTCGTGTGTATTGGCCTCTGTTATTATTTTAGTATTCATTACATTTAATCATTTTTAAAATACATGTTGCAACAAAAACAATGTGTAAAAATTAGTACAAAATTGACCTCCTATAGAAATGCTACATCCTTAACATCCCAAAGCATCTAATAATCCTTATTTACCAATTCCTAGCATAGATCCTGCAAAGTAAGAATCCGCCAAACTGTATCTCACTTATTCTCTCTTCTACAAGGTGTCCCACAAGGCTCTCCGCTATCCCCACTACTTTACAACATATTTCGCTATGACATATTCAATCCCAACCATTCCTACTTCAATCCAACGAAATACACCAGTCTCTTTGCTGATGGCATTGCCCTTGTCTCCTACGTTTCAACGCTTCTACAATTCCCAAATTTCCTTTAAAAGTCTATTAATTCCATACAAAAATGGTGTAAAAAGTGGCCAATCTAATTAAATTCTTCCAAAACAAAATTATTCATCTCTTACCATAAAATCACTTCACGATCTTCTACAATACTAATCAATAACACCACCATTCTTCCACCTATTCCTCTAAATCCCTAGGCATCGAGTTTAATTCAAAACTTTCGTTCCTCCCACATACAAAATCCATCAAAACCAAAATCAAACAAGGGCTAGGCATTTTCGATCTTTGGCATATAAGCAAGAATGCATTTCCATAAAAAACAGCAGTTCAAATATACAAAACGATATGCTTGATAGATTACGGTGCAATTTTATTCTTTCATCCGCCCTTCAATTTCATACCACATCCAAGTCACCGAAAGTTCAGCCCGACGAATCCTCACAAAACTTAGACACCCAACGAATCCTCTTCATAATCCCTCAAACAACATCCTCTACGAAACTACCCAAGTAACTCCAATCTCCCAACGCATAATAACTTTCAGTGAAAAATTCGCTGTAGACTCCTATAACCTAGAACCTAAATATTCTATAAAATTCAAATTCAAAACTATTTGAATTCGAGAAAATAAGCTTACGCTTCTTATAGTTTGCACACTTGAAACATAATATATAAAATTACGAAAAAACTATTCGTGAAAATGCAAACAGTGTCTTAATTAATAAGACAATTTAAGACGATAAATATCCATTGAAACAACTCCTTCCCGTGCAAATACACCTCCGGATATTGAATTATACAATAAAATATTTAAAATCTTATTTAATTTGATTTGTTACAACGCTCTATTAAAGTATATGTAACGTTTAGGTCAAATTCTCTTCAAACCAACTAACAATACAATTTAAAATAAAAGAAGAGATAACAACAAATTAGAAGTGAAAGGACTTGGATTAATACTAATGTCTTAAATTGTCTTATTAATTAAGACACTGTTTGCATTTTTACGAATAGTTCTTTTTTTTCGTAATTTTATATATTATGCCTAAATATTCTTTCTAAATATAAACATTCTCCTCTCACTATACATCAATTGATTTGTTCTGTTCATCAAGACAACTGTCTAGCATTAAATTTTTTTTTAAATAAATTAAATTCAAGACAGGGCAGAAAGACCTCTGGTCGATAGCCCTGACAGACTAACCCTACATTATATGTAAATAAATAAATATATATGTATGATATTATTGTAATTGTAATAAGTAAAACAAAAATGGTTTATATTATATTGTTTTAGGAGTGGAATCACTTGTTAGCAATATGTTTCTTTGTGAACTACGTGAAGATGAATTTAATATTAAATGAAACATGTAATCCTTTTTCTCCAGTGGTTTATTTTAATCATTAGATGTACATTATTTCATTCACCAAGTGAACATTTTTAATAATTGTACTAAACTGGTTTAGTTTAGTAAAATTATTGAAAATGTTCACTTGGTGAACGAAATGTACATGTAGTGATTAAAATAGACCAGTGGAGAAAAAGCTTTACTTGTTACACTCGTTAGCAGTTCCATTCCTAAAAAGTATCAATGATATTGGCCCAGAGTGGGGTCCTTGAGGAACCCCAAAGGTTACGGAAAGTGGTTACGAAATTAGTGTACCCTTTTTCACGATTTGAAAAAAATTCCTACAATCAACAGATAACATCATTTGCACAATCATTTATCGATTTGTAGCATTCATTAGTTTGCCTGGACCAAATCGGACCACATCGGACATATCAACAGATAAGTTTAGATTTAGTTTCAGTATTATATCTACACTACATAAGAAGCATTATACGAATGAGGAATTTATAATAATCAAAGCAAACTTTAAAGATAAATGATGCCTTGTTACACTTTTGAAAAATTGGCTTTCCATATAACGATCACCCCCTCTGGTAAAATATCTAATATAATTGGCTCCGGCACTTGCAAAGATTAATAACTCAATTTAGAGCGGAACATTTCCACAGCAAAAAAACCTAGTTACAAACACCTCCACACTTACCGCATAGAGTACACAAAGTGTGCAAATTCATCACGCGTAATTCGGTTTGTCCGGAGATACGTTATCTGATCGCGTTCGTATCAATAAGCGCCATCTGCCCACGACAGTGTTTTCATCTTACCAGGAAGCGTCAAGAGGATCGCAATGCGGAGGGAATCTGAATCTGGGATAAGTCAAAATCGCGATAGGGATGCGGTCGTTACGTGTCGGATACAGATAGTGTTAATTAATTAATCGATATGCCTACACACATCCTTGGGATTTTTGCACGAAGGTTTGATTTGATTCGACGATACGACCACTCGCGTACTTATCAAGATCATTGGGAAATTGTTCGAATTGCTGTTACTGTTATTTTTAAATTACACATAACTCTACAAAGAAAATGTCATAAGACGAAAGTACGATATGTTATACATACAGGACATATTTCTTTTAAGTATACATGTCCCAATTATAAGCTGTAAATCTTCAGATGTTTAAGAGATCAATGTGAAGATTTGAAAGAGAGTTGTCCACTCCCAGACTAAGCATGAAGTAAAATTTCGAGTTTAGAAAAGCCCCGTGAAAATTTGTCGAGGGTCGCGCAGCGACCCGAGACAAATTTTCGGGCTTTTCTAAACTCGAAATTTTACTTCATGCGCCACGCGTATGAAACACTGATTTCTAGTTGGGTTCAAAATATACTTCTAAATCAGAATTAAAAATAACCTGATAAAGCAAGGTTATAAATATACTGATCTAAACAATAATATTTTGAAATCTTTTGTTAGGATTCACATCTTTGTAAGAAATAATAATAAAACACTTAACTTTGTTTAAAAGTTTAATAATAATAAAACTATTGATTTTGGTTAGGATTCACATCTTTGTATGAAATAATAATAAAACACCAAACTTTGTTTAAAAGTTTAAATAAAAGTGGTAAAAGAAAGTTAAGTACTTCTAAGAATGTTTTGAACATTGCTTAAAATCAGTATTTTATACGCGTGGCGCATGAAGTAAAATTTCGAGTTTAGAAAAGCCCAGAAAATTTGTCTCGGGTCGCTGCGCGACCCTCCACAAATTTTCACGGGGCTTTTCTAAACTCGAAATTTTACTTCATGCTTAGTCTGGGAGTGGACAACACTCGTTTGAATCTTGATTTTAAAAATTAACGAAAATCTTGAAATATCCATGATTTTGAATATGATCGAAAATCTTTGGATTCAATGTAAATCGTTTAGATTATTAAAATTGACTCAAACGTTGAAAATTTACGAAATATTTTCGAGGTTTTAAAAATCAACTAAAATCGTGGAAATTCATGAAAATAAACAAACAGTTTAGGTAATCCACGAAAATTGCTAATATTTTTAAATCTGACAAAAATCTAGAACATTCATGAATACTTATTATTATTATTTTGGGTTTTTACGTCATCTATTTCCGCTGCTATGGCCAATCATGACGCCGGAGATTAGGTCTACAGCTATCCGGGAATTTTGCCGAACCCGGTGGGAGTTAATACTATTAACATTTATAAAATCTACGAAATTCACGAGACATTTGAAAATTACCGCATATCTTGGAATTTCGCGAAACGCGTTAAAATTAACGAGTGTTTATCAATCCTAAATTAAGCATGAAGTAAATTATTTTATTTTTTTAATTTGATTACGTTTTAGATATATTTTGCGATCGTATCGAACTGGCTTCTGACTACAGCTACAGCATACTTGATTTAAAAAAAGAAAATATAACATGAATTCAAATTAAAAAATCAATTTTCATGATGATGTCTTGCAATTGTAACGTGAAACTAATGCAAAATAAAAGGGATTGATCACGTCCAGTCCGGCATCAAGCTTTGCGAGTGCAGCAATCACTATTGCTGCCGAGTTCTGCACCCAAAGCGCAGTACGAACTGGTGTCTCGTGCTGCGACAACCAAAACCCCTGGCCCGGCCTAGCCCGGAATCAAGCTTTGTAGAACGAGGTGCCAGCCGAGTTCTGCCCCACTATTGCGACTCTGCACACGCCTATCCCGAGATCAAGCATTGCAGAACGAGGCACCAGCAGAACGAGGCACCACTACTGCGAACCTGCACATTCCTAGCCGAAGATTGAGCCCTGCAGAACGAGGCACCAGCCGAGTTCTGAAACACTACTGCAATACTGCGCACGCCCACCCCGGAATCCAGCTTTGCAAAAAAAAAGGCCAGCCGAGTTCTGCACCACTACTGCGACACTGCACACGCCAGCCAGGAATCGAGCTTTGCAGAACGAGGCGTCAACTAAGTTCTATCCATTATTGTGACCCTGCACACTTCTAGCCCTGGATCGAGCATTGCAGAACGAGGTGACAGCCGAGTTCTCCACGAAAGCAGCAAGAGGCGCCAACCAAGTGCTGCAACAACCCCAGAGCGAGGCGTAAGTCGAGTGCTGCGGCAATCAAAGCACCTGGCCTCGTCTAGCCTAGAATCGGGCTTTGCAGAACGAGGTGCCAGTCAAGTTCTGCACTCTAACCGTAGACTGAGGTAAAGCCGTGTGCTGCAACCACAAGCAAGCGAAGCGAGCAGCCTCATGCGAGCGAAGCGAGTTACACGCGAGTTACACGCAGAACGAGGCGTTAGCCGAGTTCTGCACTAAAGCTACTCACACTTCTTAAAGAAGCACGAGGCGATAGCCGAGTGCTGCGCTGCCCCACGCCCTCAGAACGAGGCGACAGCTGAGTTCTGCACGAAAACTGCAGCACAAGGCGCAAGCAAAGTGTTGCAACACCCCCAGAACGAGGCGCAAGCCGAGTGCTGCGACAATCAAAGCACCTGGTCACGTCTAGCCCCGGATTCATTTTGCAGAACGAGGCACCAGCCGAGTTCTGCACTCTAACCGTAGTACGAGGTGAATCCGAGTGCTGCAATAACGAGCGAGCAGTTACTGAATTCAGTTACATGCAGAACGAGGCGTTAGCCGAGTTCTGCACTAAAATAAACCCTACTTAAAGCAGCACGAGGCGATAGCCGAGTGCTGCGCTACCCCACATCCCGCAGAACAAGGCGACAGCCGAGTTCTGCACGAAAACTGCAGCACGAGGCGTCAGCCGAATGCTGCAACACCCCCAGAACGAGGCGCAAGCCGAGAGCTGCGACAATTAAAGCACCTGGCCTCGTCTAGCCCGGGATCGAGCTTTGCAGAACGAGGCGCCAGTCGAGTTTGCGCTTTAACCATAGCCCTAGGTGCATCTGAGTATTGCAAAAACGAGAGAGCAAAGCGAGACTTATACGAGCGAAGCGGGCAGTTACCGACCTCAGTTACACGCAAAACGAGGCGTTAGCCGAGTTCTGCACTAAAGCAACCCCTACTTAAAGCAGCACGAGGCGACAGCCGAGTGCCGTGCTACCCCACACCCGCAGAACGAGGTGACAGCCGAGTTCTGTACTACATCACCCCATAACAACAGCACGAGGCGTTAGCTAAGTGCTGTATCCACTCCTTTTTTCGTCCACTAAAACTATTGACTTTTGTTAAACTCTGTCGCGAGCGAGGTTGGTTTCGCTATGAGCGAAGCGAGCTAGAGAGTCTTTCCAATATACGAACTGCGACCTCCATCCACCCCATCTCCACTACCCTAATAACACTATAATCTCCAACAACAACCATTCCACTTGCCCCCACTTTTACCCTACTCTTGCTACAATTATTCAACTGCAATACCTGTATACCTACTGGTACAGACCAATGAGGCCACCCCTACGAATATTTATCTATCTATACCTATAAGTACGGGAGCACTATTTTTTCTAAGCTCCAATTAAATTTGGTCTTAGTTCCCCATACCGAGTACCGGGCTTACAGCTAGTAATTGTATAAAATGACGCACCTAACTTGTTTATTGCAGTGAAATTTGAATTTACGAAAATAAAATTGTGAATTAATCAGCCGATTTCATTTTCGAGATAGGTCGCCGTGAAACACAACAGTGAGTTAACGAGGAGACCAGAAATTTCAAGACTGCTGATGCACAGATGAACGCTCCAAAGACTCTCGTTAGTTGAAAGTGAAATACTTCGTTGTCAAGTAATTTATGTAAGTTAATCGAAGGAGTACATTAAATCGTATGTTAAATAAAGAAAAAACCTCTAGAGTGCCATGCTTTATTCTTGTTTTTAATTTAAGTTGGCTACACGCTATTGGAATTGACATATAAATGTCAGACATAATAATTATAACATATAATTTCAGAGTTGCCAAACTAGAGTGTTTTCCATGGCACTCTAAAGGTTTTTTTTTATTGAACATATGATATTAGTATTATACAGGGTGTCCCAAAATTAATATCGGAATTTAAAGAGCTATAGCTTGACGTTAAAAAATCAAAGATTGCTCCGCATGTTAGCGGAAATGATCTACGCGTAGTTTTTTCATTTCGATAATTTTTAATAATTATAACATACAGAGAGTTTTATGTAATACCGAACATTTTCATAACAAGAATTTATTTTTTAAGTATCCATATGCATACGTTGTACATTTTTCGATCCTAGGTTAATTAAAAGAATTTAATTTGAAGCTTTAAACGAGTGTTTTCCACTCCCAGGCTAAGCATGAAGTAAAATTTCGAGTTTAGAAAAGCCTGAAAATTTGGTTTGGTCGCGTAGCGCGAAGCGCGGAGCGGCCAAACCAAATTTTCTGGCTTTTCTAAACTCGAAATTTTACTTCATGCGCCACCGGTACAAAACACTGACATATTACGAAGTTTAAAACACACCGCTAAACTTTACATTGAATCAGTGTTTTGTACTGGTGGCGCATGAAGTAAAATTTCGAGTTTAGAAAAGCCTAAAAATTTGGTTTGGCCGCTCCGCGCTTCGCGCTACGCGACCAAACCCAATTTTCAGGCTTTTCTAAACTCGAAATTTTACTTCATGCTTAGCATGGGAGTGGAAAACACTCGCTTTAAGCTTCAAATTAAATTCTTTTAATAAACCGAGTATCAAAAAATGTGGTTGGTATGCATATGGATACTTCAAAGAAAAATTCTCGTTATGAAAATGTTCGGTGTTACATAAAACTCTCTGTATAGTTTTAGAGTTGCCAAACTAGAATATTTTCCATGGCACTCTAAAGATTTTTTTTATTGAACATACGGTATTAGTATTATACAGGGTGTCCCAAAATTAATATCGGAATTTAAAGAGCTATAGTCTGACGTCTAAAAGTCAGAGACTGCTCCGCATGTTAGCAGAAATGATCTACTCGTAGTTTCATTTCGTTTCCGGTAGTAAAATTTCCGTGAAGTAAAATTTCGAGTTTAGAAAAGTCTGAAAATTTGGTTTGGTCGCGTAGCGCGAAGCGCGGAGCGGCCAAACCATATTTTCTGGCTTTTCTAAACTCGAAATTTTACTTCAAGCGCCACCGGTACAAAACACTGACATATTACGAAGTTTAAAACACACCGCTAAACTTTACAATGAATCAGTGTTTTGGACCGGTGGCGCATGAAGTAAAATTTCGAGTTTAGAAAAACCTGAAAATTTGGTTTGGCCGCTCCGCGCTTCGCGCTACGCGACCAAACCAAATTTTCAGGCTTATCTAAACTCGAAATTTTACTTCATGCTTAGCCTGGGAGTGGAAAACACTCGCTTAAAGCTTCAAATTAAATTCTTTTAATAAACCGAGCATCAGAAAATGTGGTTGGCATGCATATGGATACTTCAAAGAAAAATTCTCGTTATGAAAATGTTCGGTGTTACATAAAACTCTCTGTATAGTTTCAGAGTTGCCAAACTAGAATATTTTCCATGGCACTCCAAAGGTTTTTTTTATTGAACATACGGTATTAATATTATACAGGGTGTCCCGAAATTAATATCGGAATTTAAAGAGCTATAGCCTGACGTCTAAAAGTCAGAGACTGCTCCGCATGTTAGCAGAAATGATCTACTCGTAGTTTCATTTCGTTTCCGGTAGATTAAGCTAGTTTTTCAAAAATTGAATTACGAAAACACGCAAACCGAATGATTTGCGCAAATTGACCCGCTGTGCAAATGCACGCGTAATGCAGAGCGCAAATATTTTAAAGACTAACCAAATTCGACAAAAACGAGTGAATATTAAATGGAATCGAGGCTCCATTACAGCGCACACTATTCATCAAAACAGCCGTTCGTGCCGCGCATTACTACAGGCCTTAATACAAATTCGATAGGCGATAGCAACATTCATCGCGGCCTTTTTTTTTTGAAAAACATTAAACCGGATTATCCCTCATACGTTCCGCAAATGTTTTAAAAAAATAACTACGAGGGCGCCAAAAAGCGCAAATAAAAAAAAAAAAAACGTTGATTTATGGTATGATATGCGCGTTAATTCCACTTTTGGTTGTAAAACTCAATAATGCGATCCGGGCGTGTACAAATTGCGCGAATTTTCAATGGGATCGACCGGCGTGTGTTATTTACGAGAGAATTGGTATTTAATTTTAAGTAAGCGTTTATAATTTTCGCAATGCTTGAATTTTATTGCTTTTCAACAGATTGTTAAATAAACCTGTAATTACGAATATACTCTTCATGCAGTATCGCGATAAAACAAGAAAGCCCTTAACATCACGATGGTTTTGAGCAATACTACGAGGTAATCCATGTCAAAATTAAATTAAAATATTACTATGTTTTCTTACCACTTTTATTAATTTTTACACAGGTGTTACATATAAATATTTTTACGACTTAAGTTTCGACAGTGTGAGTGTCATTATCAAGTATAACAATTTTCGGACATGCAGATCAATATATACCGTTTTTGAGGACTAACGTGCGGGTTGGAGACACTTATTATGGGTACAATCGCATACTGTTAATGAGCGGTGAAAATAAAATATCTGTTTGTTCGTTTAGGACCTGGATCTCCAAACTATCTTCTTCGCGGGCCACAAATACAATTCTACATAATAAAGTCGGCCAACATCCGATTAATTTTATAAAATTATGAAAAATTTAAGGAACAATTGTTACAATATTTCAAAATATGACATTTACAAAAAAAATTACAACAATCGCGAGCCGGATTCATGCAAGTCGCGGGCCAGATATGGCCCGCGGGCTGTAGTTTGGAGACCACTGGTTTAGGAGATTAGGAGATCATGGAACATGATTTTGATAGGAGAACGTATTTCTGTGAACAAATGAGGGAAATGTTAGATAACAATGTGATCCAATTAAAACATGTTTTTTTTTTCTTATGAAAATCCAGTGAGGATTTTCCGTCTACTAATAGTGGCAATGTTGACGATTAGGATAATAATCGTCAAAATTACCACTATTAGCCAACGTAAAATCCTCATTGGATGAGAGAACATACGCAATACCCTGTAAAGGTTAATGCTTGGGCAGAAATTGTTGGAAAACATGTCATAGGTCCCTTTTTCATTGATAGCAATTTGAATGGCGATAATTACTCTCAAATAAGGTCGTGCCAACTTTAAAAAACACATATCCTGATCCTGCAAACCCACAAGTTCCAGCGAATATGATATGGTTTTAGCAAGATGGAGCACCGCCCTATTACCAAATCAATGTCCGGCAGCACCTCAACCAAATATTTCCAAATCGGTGGATAGGGAGACGAGGATCGATGGAATGGCCAACACGATCCCCTTATCTGACGTTATTAGACTTGTTCTTATGGGGATGTGTCAAAAGTATTATATACAAACATAAACCACTCAATTTAGCTGACTTAAAAAAGACGAATAACTCTTGCGATTAGATCAGTCACACCTTAGATTAAAACCCACAAGTTCAAGCGAATATGATATGGCATTAGCAAGATGGAGTACCACCCCATTATCTGTTTGTTCGTTTAGGAGATTGATGTCGGGGTTCTTTGAATTTTTGAAAATTTCGGAGGTTGTAATATCTCTAGTTTTGTGCCTTCAGTACAATTGTGAAGAAATGTAATATGTTTTATTTCAGGGAATTTAAGCCCTTTTACAGTTACAGTTAGGCTTTCTAGTTTTATTTAACCCATTAAGCGCCATTGGTGCATACACGCAAGATTATAATTTTTTGTTAATTAAATTACTAAATGAGTTAATTTTGTATATTATATTATTTGACCTGACTTGAAAATGTATGAAGAGAAATGTGAATAGTTTGTTATTTAATTTTTTCGACTATTACTCATTAATAAAAAAAAAATCATCAGTGTATTTCCAACTTCACAATATTTCAGTGTTCTATACGCGTGGCGCATGAAGTAAAATTTCGAGTTTAGAAAAGCCCCGTGAAAATTTGTCTCGGGTCGCTGCGCGACCCTCGACAAATTTTCTACGCGGGGCTTTTCTAAACTCGAAATTTTACTTCATGCTTAGTCTGGGAGTGGAAACACTCGTTCCAAACTTTATATCGCACGTTTTTATAAAAATCGATTATTGCTTGAAAATTTACAGTGTATACATTTTGCATATTTAAAAGAAAAATTCTACATACTGTGAATTTTTCTTTTAAATATGCAAAATGTATACACTGTAAATGTTCAGTCAATAATCGATTTTTTATAAAAAAAATACGCGCAAAATGAAGTTTAAAACGAGTGTTTCCACTCCCAGACTAAGCATGAAGTAAAATTTCGAGTTTAGAAAAGCCCCGCGTAGAAAATTTGTCGAGGGTCGCGCCAGCGACCCTCGACAAATTTTCACGGGGATTTTCTAAACTCGAAATTTTACTTCATGCGCCACGCGTACAAAACACGGAAATATTGTGAATTTAGAAACACACTGATGTATTATTTTAAAGAGTAATAATCGAAAAAATTAATAATAAGTTATTCATAGAAATCATAAAGAGAAGTACAAAATCTTACCAAAAATCAACTTTTAAGGTTAACTTTATAATTTATTAATAAAAACGGTTTAACTTTGTTTGTATAACACAATTTTTAAATTGTGTTATTTAAACAAAGTTAAACCGTTTTTTATTCATAAATTAGCATGTATAACGAAGTAGAAGCCTCCACAATACAAAATTTGTTAACTCTATAATTGTTTGGCCGTTAATGGGTTAATAACGATTTTCTTTTTCCTTAGATACCGTTACAATTTTTTGCATGCACATCTAATAATAACATAATTTAATCAAGCACCTAGATTACCCCATAAAATTACACGACCGACAATAAAAGCAGCGTTCATGGGATTACAGACAAATCCCACATACTCGCATCTTAGATCTCGCGTAATTCCACTTTCGATTTCTAAACATGGAATCAGTGCTAAATTGATATCTATTTGCCGGCTTAAGTATGATGGAATGGAAACAAGAAGAGCGCCGCGAATCTCGTTCCTCTTCGGGCTTAATAATATAATTGAGAGAGATGCCCATTGGTCGTGAAATGAGGAGCATGTTTCCATCATTAAATATTAATTATGTCAGCCCGAGTATCAATTCCGATAAGGACGGCATAATTATAGGGAAGTAAAAATCCCTCATCGGCCTCCGTACGCGTTTTAATCTCCGGAATTGCGAATTCTCTGCAAACATGTAAATTACTGATCATTATGTGGGGAAAATTAGAGCTTTTTTTATTTCGCTCAATTTTAAATATGTCATAAATTTTAATATAAATATTAAATATTACATCCTGTTCGTATTTTATAGGAAACGAAACTGCCCATTTTATTTTCGCGAAATGCTAATCGCGGATGATGCTACGCACACGTTTTTGATAATATTGTCGGAAGCCCGTGCGGATTCTTTGTTCCGCGAACAATGCTCTCGGAATTACATATTATTACATTTACATTTCAATTTAAATTAACCGTTATGAAAAAAAGCAACACGCGAAGAAAAATTAAGTGGAGAAAACTCATTTTTTATAAAGAAATATAAAAAATACTGTGATTTACATTATAAAATACACACATTACTATTGTATAGGTTTTTAATTAAATTTACTTACAGTCCAGTTCAAGAGAGATATCCAGCAGCATTTAAGTGCAAATTAAAATAACTATAATAATATGAATAGCCTAATTAAGAGAGTTAGCATAAATTGTAATTAAAAACACAAAAGTAAAAGAAATTATGTTAATTTGTAAGTACCTAAAAAAGTGAATATTACCATATATATCTAAATAAATAAATAAACCTTTATTCACGGATGTACTATTTTACAGAATATATAAATATTTTACAAAATAACAATTTAACACACAAAAGATGGAAACAAAAACATTAATGACAACAGAGTAATCTTTTAACAATTCTCATATACTGGGGAAATGTATTAGAAAAAATATCAAAGTCAGGATAAATGAATAAAGAATTAGCTGTACGCATAAGACGTGTAGTCGGAGTGTGGAAACCATAATTTGTGTTATCGAACGGTATGCGAAACAGCGGCGGGTTCCGACATAGGCGATTATCAAAGTTTATAGAAAAACACATGCGAGAAAGAAGAGCCGGGCATTGGATGTCCCCATTAAATAGTTTGTAAAGTAATGACATATCAGCAAAGTGCTGCCTGCAACATAGTTGATCAATATTAAAATCAACGCTAACATTTACAATATTTACATTATTATGTATCGACTTAAATGCTAGATATTTAATAAATTTGCTTTGAACATCTTCAATACGTTTGATATAAATCTTTTGATACGGACTCCATACACATGAAGCGTATTCTAGATGCGAACGAACGTATGCAAAATATACAATTTTAAATGACAATACCGACAGATCCCTAGACAAACGTATAATATACCCTAGCATTTTAGCCGCGCGATTACATATAAAATTAATATGATGTTCGAAATTGAGTTTAGCGGCAAACCAAACCCCAAGGTCCTTCATTATATTAACTTTTAAAACCGTTCTGCCATCAATATGGTAATTAAAATCGCATGTTACTATCTTACGTGAAAAAGTTAGAGATTTACACTTGTCAATATTGAAACTGAGACCGTTTAAAATGCAGCAGTTAGCTAAGGAGGAAAGATCATTTTGAAGTAAAAGACAATCACCAATATCGCGTATTTCTCTAAATAACTTTAGATCATCAGCAAATAATAAAAAATTTGAGTATTTAATTGATAAAGAGATGTCATTAATAAAAATAAGGAATAATAAAGGACCACAGTGTGATCCCTGGGGTACCCCAGAAGGAACGTAGAAGATGTCAGAGAGATGGTTTTTTATTTTGACACATTGTGAACGGCCCTGTAAAAAGCTCCGAAACCATGAGATGACTGATTGGTTAAATCTTAATGCACTTAATTTTGATTAATGCATTATTTTAAACATGGTGCGTATCCTTTTGATACTGTCACTTATGACATGCTACTTAATGAATTATCGATACCATCAATGATACAGCGTCACAAATGTATATTGCTACTAACTTTATACAAACATGTGCACTACCATTTGGACAATCCGTTTTTCCTTAACATACTTTGCGTTCATGCTCCTAGATTTATCACACGCAATTCGTTAACGTTCTACAGCAAAAAACCTAATACTCTTCACTTTTCTCAATCCCCTATGCATAATATGTTAAATTGTTACCATAGTGTTGAAGATTATGTCGATGTATTTATGTCAAGTCTTTTTGAATTTTCACACAATTGTAACCTGGCCATTAGCCATTCGTAATTTTTTTTTGTTTTTAATTTTTTTATAATTATCGTTATGTGCGAGTATATATATATAAATATATTTTTAGATTAGTCTTTATATATAATTTAGTTTAATTTTTCATATGTTATAATAGTTATATTTTAAAATTTTCCCTGTAATTGGATTATTTCTGTTGGGAATAAATAAATAAATAAATAAATAATACGATATTATGTGATACCTTATCTAAAGCTTTAGAGAAGTCCATATCTATATCTATATATTAGGAAACATGTTTTACCAAAGTATCAAAAGAAACAAGTTATTGATAAATTACGGTATACCAATCATGATTACTCTAATTCAAAAAGGTTTCTAATGCCTAATATTCTTGAAATTGTATAGTAATAATGGAGAGTTAGAAACAGCGTCTTCTGTTAACTACAAAAATAATATTTATTATGTAATTTATATTATATGTGCCTTCTTCTTATATAATTGGCATTTGATATATAATAACGTTAATAATTCATAACAAGGCGGGCAAACGAACTAATTGAAAGTGCAAACTCAGGCGCATTCATCTCCTAATAGTTCTAACCGCCCCCCCTAACGAGCAACAAACAGAATCGCGTATCTTGTGAGCAAACAAATCCAAGAATTAACCGCATCAGCAACAGAGGAGCAAACACATAATTATAACTTCGACACACACACACACTAATTTCCACTTAAACATCTCTGGAAATGTTGTTGTTTTCAACGATTTCATTCCCAATTATTAAAGAAATATTAGGCCCGTTATCAAAGACAATAGTTGAGAGTTTACTGCCAACTGTTGGGGAATTCTCTGCTGACCGCAGTGTTAATCGTGAACGTGTTTGGGATTTTTGCAATCGTACCAAATAGACCGACCGGAGTACCGTTCATTAGGTACCAACATACATCACAAACAAATCCAAACTTGTTGAAAGTTGAACATTTTGATGAACGGGCCGGGCATTGATAATATCAATCTTAATAGCAGCCGGGCATTGATAATATTCAGAGGGGGTAGCAATTAATTGTAGCTAGTAAATATGTAATAAATTATGACAATAAAGATTTTTTCTTGATAATATTCGATTTCCAAAGATCTAATTATCATGATGAAATATACAGAGAATATTTTTAGACATACGAAAGCGTTGCTATTCAAGATTAAATCGTCATGTCATCTTCGGACTCATCTTTAATAAAAAAAAGATATACACTGATTCTTAAATATTTAATTCGCCATTACTCGCTGATGGCGTTTTAAATATATTTTGATACCGCAGATTTTTTTTTCGGACATGCGATCGCATGCTGTTTTTAATTTAAATCACCATAACGTGTACGTGTGTGTGCACGTGAAACTCATACCCATACAATTTGCGATCAGTACTGTAATGTATCCAACATCCGTGAAATTACACCGAGCTAATATTGCGTTAATATTTGAATATTTGTGGTGATGGCGGTGGCAACGACCCTCGTCCGCTTCCGATAAGTCTGCTCATCTCTGCTCATTTTTCTTACTCTTCCAGAACGCGTGGGCTGTTTAAATATTTGCAGTACCCACGTGAAAATAGCTCGAAGGTTATGTCAAGAGCGGATTAGTAATGTCCATTAATTATTGCGACAACTTGATAATTTATTCAAATTGCCGGTGGTCGTACCGTTATAAATTTCGTGTAAATCATTGCACGATCGTCATGATACTTCTACTTCAGGATGTGCAAAAGCTTTTACTCCATCTATCACAAATGCAGCGGTAAATTACGAGCACTTATCTTTTGATTTTTTGCGTACTTTTTTAAATGTCGTGTGTTAATTTTTTTATAATCGTGGATACTTTCCATTTAACCTAATTGTTGAGGCAGTTAATAGTTGAAAGTTCATTTTCACTTTGATTATAGTTTGAATAAAACACTTATTACTTTCAAAAAGTTTATTGCACTCGCGACAATTGTTTCGCCATACCGTGGCTTCTCCAGGCGAATAGTTTTCATATATTTGTAAAAAATTCTGCACTATTTTTTATGATTTTTACGAATGATTTATTGTATTACATGCTGTGAATTGTTCTTTTATATATACATAATGTATAGGCTGTATATTTTTTGGTATTCGTCAATTTTCTATAAAAATAACATTTAAATTTAGAAGGAGTGTTTCCACTCCCAGACTAAGCATGAAGTAAAATTTCGAGTTTAGAAAAGCCTGAAAATTTGGTTTGGTCGCGTAGCGCGAAGCGCGGAGCGACCAAACCAAATTTTCAGGCTTTTCTAAACTCGAAATTTTACTTCATGCGCCACCGATACAGAACACTGACATATTACGAAGTTTAAAACACACCGATAAATTTTACATTACATTAGTGTTTCGTACCGATGGCGCATGAAGTAAAATTTCGAGTTTAGAAAAGCCTGAAAATTTGGTTTGGCCGCTCCGCGCTTCGCGCTACGCGACCAAACCAAATTTTCAGGCTTTTCTAAACTCGAAATTTTACTTCATGCGCCACGCGTATAAAACACTGAAATATTGTTAAGTTAGAAATACACTTGTATATTTTTTTTAATAAGTAATACTTAAAAAAATCAAACAAAAAATATTTACATTATTGTTCATACATTTTCAAGTCAGGACAAATAATGCAATATACCAAATTAACTTATTTAGTAATTTAACTAACGAAAAATGTATAATGTTGCGTGTATACATCACTGGCGCTTAATGGGTTAATCAATTAAAGGAATGTTAATGATAGCTAATGAACCACATCGTTTTAAGAATAGTCTTAAAGTCGTTATATTTCATTGATTTGATAAAGATTATTTTCAACGGAGAACTCGGTAAATTTTTTTTTTTTTTGGTTTTGGCTTTTGCCTGGCCTTGGGAACTTGCCCATTAGCCAACATCATTTATATATTTATTTGTATTTGTATTAATTGTTAATATTACAATTTGTAGTATGCTATTATTTCATACGGACAAACACTAACATTCATACCACGCCCAGGGTCACGACGAGAAATTATTTTTAAACAAAGTCTCACCGTGCACGGGAATCGAACCCGAATTGTAGCTCGCCGAGCGATACAGCCCGGCGACGTTACCGCTCGGCCACCACCTGCCCTACTCGGTTAATTAAAAGACTAAATTCAAAACACTAGGAATTGTATATTTTAAAACTATCGCAACTATTTGAAATTTCCTACATTAATTTCTGCATATTTTTGCAAGCATTACCTCCAAAAACAAATTATTTATTTAAAAGTGTTTCATTGTGAAATTATTTCCACTTCCCATGAGACACAATCGCAATAACCATTATCCAAACGATTCCAGCAAATTCTGAATCGAATAATTACAGTAATACCACACACACACAACGGAAGAATAAATAGACCTAACAAGCAACATTATAAAACTCTACAGTTATGTACAGATGTTCCGATCTTGAACACATTTCGTATTTCCCCAAATAACCCAACTAAATTCCGACATTTACATGCAAAATACAATGGCAACCATTAAAACAAACCATAAATATCTTGTCTCTGGGATCTACTGACACACATCTGGATCCATTAGTTTGCGAGTGGTGACAAAATAAGGAGCATATGTTACGTTATTCCCGTACACTTTTTTTTTAAAGATGCATCTAACTGGAACAAACGGCTTTATTTGGATTTTCCGAATTTTACGAGTTTATTAATGAATGCCTAGGGTAGGTGTATGAATTTTCCGAATTATACGAATTTATTAATGGATGCCTAGGGGAGGCGTATATTAATAAGAAAATAAACAGGAAGCCGCGATTTATCATTAACTTGCAAATTAGGGTGCTGTTTTTGTTGGTGACCTTTATTTATGGTTTGTATAATGTCTTTGTTGTTGGGGGGACTGTGTATCAAAAGGGTGGCGATGTTAAAGTGGTGAAAATTTAGTCCCCAGCCAGTGAAAACGGGGGATGCTGGGCAGATCGTGTTCATTACAAGGACGGGAGAGAAAGAAAAAAAAAACATGTCGGCAATTTAAAGCCCGCTTGGTGTTTTGTGTTTCTTTACAGGATTTTGTAGGGAGTTTATATAATATTACATGATAGCTTTATTTATACAAAAGCACAGATTTTGTTTTCTTTACTAAACAATTATATGTACGAATGTAATTGTTTAGTAAAAAGTAAAAACTGTATTTTTTTAACTCGGCTCTTGGCCATACAGACAGCTGCTATTTGTATTATCATTTTTCGATTTTAAATTAACTTTTCCACATACACACGTTATTTATTTTTTTAATTTATTTATTTCCTCAACAGACCGAAGCCTAATTACAAAGGAAAAATATAGTAAAGTTATATAACTCATATCGACGTCACAGCGCATTCATACAACATCCATGGCTACAGAGGGTGCCAATTTTTCCCTAAGAAAGTGACACCCCCCGGTGGGATTAGAACCTATAACCCTCTGGTCCAAGAGCAGGAGTTCTACTCACTGACCCACGAGGTCCCAAAACTGTGTTATTGCATAAATCAAGGTATCATGTAGTATAATGTTAACTCCCTACAAAATTCTGCAAGAATTGTATATATTAATAATTCGTATCCACTTTTATATTAATAATAATAATAATAATCTTTATTTCTTACCAAATAAGTATACAAAACATAGAACAACACCACAGTAAGAAAATGGCGAGGTTCAGTATTATTAAATTTTATCTCGTGTTGTTTTCAATTAATGAATTAATAAAATCACCGAATTACGCCTGTTCAATGATTTAAATTTAAATCTAGGTTGGCAGCAATGCGACGCATGCGCGTTTAGTCTAGTTCGCAGTGAAATTTGTAGTGTAAAGTGTTTTGAAGATTCGCTCCTATTTTCATCTACTTTCGGCAAGTGAAACTTTACTAAACTCAAAATCGACCGACATCAACGTGTTATTCATGAACTTCCGCTCATTTTGATATATAATTCACCCCCAGCACTTGCATTTTCACGCTTAAATCACGCAGGTAAAAACAGTCTTTGTTTTCCCTGTGCCGACATCTTGCAAGAAATCCATGTTAATAAATTCATATTTTCATTCGTAAATTTTTCTCGTCAATTAATTATCTTGGTGTTAGCTTATTCTTTGTGGATTTTCGCGTGTTTTTCTGTGCGGTTTATAAGTGTATGTTGTTTTCATAGTTCATTGTGTTAACATGGAAATTGAAAACCGAGCGCAGAGGGAAGATGGCGGCCGGACAATTGAGGAAGGTGAATTTCAACAACAGAATTTCTTCTTAACTAATTTGGAGCAACTAGTCTTCGCAGAAGAGTGTTCTGTCAATTTCAAAAAACGTAAGCAAAATTAATTTAATTCTCCTATTTTTATTTTAAATATCGTTAATTTTCTCTTAGGGATTTAATTTCAATATTTATTGAAAGTAATGTTAAAATAAGTAATTGCGTATGCACTTAATCAATCTTAATAGCAGCAAGAAATATTATGTTGGCAATTTTTCCCCGTTCAATTCTAAACTATTTTATGACTAAATTTTATTTTATTTGCTTTTAGAGTTTTTTTACATTTGCATTTTTGTTTTCTTCTTTTGTGTTTACAGAAGGTAGGTCTTGCAAGAGATTTTTTTTTTTGCTTTCGCTCGTATGAACATTACTAATGTTAATTGTTTTATTGAGTTATGTAGAGTATTTAATCACAATAAAAAACACTTTTATTCCTTACTTCACTTTTATTTCAGACGTTTTTTATTGTGATTACTAATGTTACCAAAACAGCTAATTTACAGTAAACTACCAGTGATAATTACCGATGTAAGCTACCACTAACATCACTAGCTGAAACTATCGGGATATGTATACTCAAAAGAAAGATTTCCTGCAAGTATTATTTCAAAATTTCTCACTGAAACATTTATCCTAACATTGTAGTTAATTTAATATCTATAGTTGCGCATAAAATAATTTATTATTATTATACCATATTTGACATGGTATATCCATCTTTAGATTCAAACATGACAACATAACAGGCTTTAACTGATATTAACAGGATGCTTCGACGGCGAGTTACAAGTCGTAGCGCCATTTACTCTTTTACACATAATATCCCCACAATGCTCACGTCCGAGCCGCTATTAAACCATCCATAATCCCAGCAATAAGAAAACCTAAATTATCAATTGACACGCGTTCAGCAAATCACACATTATAAATAATAGCCATTTATATTCCGACAAAAACGCCGTGCCTAATCGTAAATTTAAATCGCCCGAGGCTCCCGTAATTATTTCAGGAATTCACAAATTAAATAGCTGCACACTTCTTTCGGCCCTTGTTGCGCGCTCGTCGGCCGATTTGCAATTCAAAAACTGCAGCCGGCCACGTGTTGCATAACGCTCTGGGAAAATCGGGTTGTGCGCTCCTTATCGGACGCGATATCGTGATTACGAATCGCGTTGGAAAAAATCGATGATAAAATTGCGGATTATTCAACGCACGCCGTAAATAAAGCGGGATAACGAAGAGGACGGACCGATCTGTGTATAATTGCGAGTTATGATGTCATCAAGTGTTTTGATTTATGCCGGAGGTCAACAGCATATTTCTGTTTTAGTCGATTTATTGAAATGGGGATGTAAAGGGTTGACAATGCGATGTGATAAACAACATGAAAACAAATCTAATTGATTCGTTGGCAATATTTTCTTTTTTATTAGTAAAACTGTGTTTCAGTGTTTCAACGGTACACACATTTAAAGCTTCAAAGCAACCGCATTTATAGAAACAATGAATTCCTGAAAATTTACTGTAATCATCAGGATGTGTAAATAATATAATAAATAATAATACAATTAATATCGTATGTTCAATAAAAAAAAAACTTCTAGAGTACCATGGAAAATGTTCTAGGTTGGCAATTCTGAGATTCAGTGGCGGCTCGCAGCCTAACTTCAGGGTAGGCCAGAGACCCAAAGTAATATGTAACCGTTATTGAAAGGTGACTTTGTTGTGCAATAACAATGCATTCCAGAAAATTTACTGTAATCATCAGGATATGAATAATTAATATCGTGCGTTCAATAAAAAAAAAAAACCTCTATAGAGCCATGGAAAATATTCTAGGTTGGCAACTCTGAGATTTAGTGGCGACTCGCAGCCTAACTTCAGGGTATGCCAGAGACCCAAGGTAATATGTATCCGCTATTGAAAGGTCTCAACCTCAAATTTTATGTACCTTGGCGCTGTGGCCGAGCCTGAAGTTAGGCTGCTAGCCGTCGCTGCTGAGATTATATATTATAATTATTATGTCTGACGTTTTATACGTCAATTCATAAGTGTTTAGCCAACTTAAATTTAAAAAAAAAAATATGGCACTCTAGAGGTTTTTATTATTGAACGTACGATAGAAAAATTGACTGTATACAGGAAGTTTTTCTTTTAAGTATACATATCCCAGTCTTCATGCGGTGTTTTGGGATTGTCACATGCCATGAAGTTTCATGACAATAGTCTCAGAAAATGTTTCTCCCTCTTTTAAAAAACCAACGATTGTCTAATGATTTAAAGCATATACGGTAAAATGTATATGCTGTAAATATTTAGATATTCGTTGTTTTTTTTTTTTAAAGAGGAAGAACCATTTTCTGAGACTATTGCTATTAAACTTCATGGTATGTGACAATCAAGGCTGTAGATAGGAGGGTTCAAACCCCCAACCCCGGAATTATCGAAATGATAAATGTTTGTATGTAAAAGTGGCTGTAAAAGAGCAAAAACAATATTTTTACCCGTAGGAACCGCCGAAATTTTTATATCCCCCCCCCCCCGAATTTTTTTTCTAGCTACGGCCTTGGTGACAATCCCCAAACACCTCATTAAGACTTTCTGGAATATTTCAATGAATTTTAAAAACTGGCAAATTCATAAATTAATTAAAAAAATATTATAAAAATAACAATGTCTAGAAATATATGAAATCTTTAAAAGTATATCAAATATATGTGAACTTCACAATATGTTAGTGTTATATACGCGTGGCGCATGAAGTAAAATTTCGAGTTTAGAAAAGCCCAGCATCAATTGAAGCTTTAGACGAGTGTTTTCCACTCCCAGAATAAGCATGAAGTAAAATTTCGAGTTTAGAAAAGCCCCATGAAAATTTGTCGAGGGTCGCGCAGCGACCCGAGACAAATTTTCTGGGCTTTTCTAAACTCGAAATTTTACTTCATGCGCCACGCGTATAAAACACTGATTTCAAGTGAGATTCAAATAAACATAAAGTTCACAATATTTTAGTGATTTATACGCGTGGCGCATGAAGTAAAATTTCGACCCTCGACAAATTTTCACGGGGCTTTTCTAAACTCAAAATTTTACTTCATGCTTAGTCTGGGAGTGGAAAACACTTGTTCAAGGCATCAATAGGAGCTTTAGACGAGTGTTTTGCCTCGCGACCCTCGACAAATTTTCTGGGCTTTTCTAAACTCAAAAATTTACTTCATGTGCCACGCGTATAAAACACTGATTTCAAGTGAGATTCAAATATACATAAAGTTCACAATATTTTAGTGATTTATACGCGTGGCGCATGAAGTAAAATTTCGAGTTTAGAAAAGCCCAGAAAATTTGTCTCGGGTCGCTGCGCGACCCTCGACAAATTTTCACGGGGCTTTTCTAATCTCGAAATTTTACTTCATGCTTAGTCTAGGAGTGGAAAACACTTATTCAAGGCATCAATAGGAGCTTTAGACGAGTGTTTTCCACTCCCAGAATAAGCATGAAGTAAAATTTTGAGTTTAGAAAAGCCCCGTGAAAATTTGTCGAGGGTCGCGCAGCGACCCGAGACAAATTTTCTGGGCTTTTCTAAACCCGAAATTTTACTTCATGCGCCACGCGTATAAGACACTGATTTCAAGTGAGATTCAAATATACATAAAGTTCACAATATTTTAGTGATTTATACGCGTGGCGCATGAAGTAAAATTTCGAGTTTAGAAAAGCCCAGAAAATTTGTCTCGGGTCGCTGCGCGACCCTCAACAAATTTTCACGGGGCTTTTCTAAACTCGAAATTTTACTTCATGCTTAGTTTGGGAGTGGAAAACACTCGTTTAAGGCATCAGTTGAAGCTTTAGACGAGTGTTTTCCACTCCCAGACTAAGCATGAAGTAAAATTTCGAGTTTAGAAAAGCCCCGTGAAAATTTGTCGAGGGTCGCGCAGCGACCCGAGACAAATTTTCTGGGCTTTTCTAAACTCGAAATTTTACCTCATGCGCCAACCGTATAAAACACTGACATATTGTGAAGTTTACGATATACTATAGAAATAGCTTAAGCTACTATTTTCTTCAAGAAAAAAATATTTCACTGAAATTTCGACCACATGAAATCACTTGATAACTTAAAAAAACAAGTAAATCGTAAGATCTAGCTTCCACCTTGAACGTAATTGTAATGCTGGAAATAAGCAATTAAAATAAATATTAACTTTATTTAATCGTGTGTACATTCCCATAAAACAATGTTGGTTTGATTTTCAAATCTAGCTACAAACCAGCGATTTATATGATGTTTACGAGTTTAACGATTTTTTATAGTTAATTAAAATAAACACATTGTATCATAAATAAACAAACTATTTATTAAATAAATGTGCATCTGAATATATATACAAACCAAAAATATAACAAAAATGAATAAAGTAAATTAATAAATGACAAGAATAAATGATGAAAAAATACAAGTTAAAGATTGAAAAATACAAGAAAATGAATTACAACAAAGTTTCGCAATTAGGTGAGATATTTTAAACTTACTTGTGTCGTGGTTGAAATTAGAATGATTTCAGTTGAAGGGATGTTGTGGAATGAAAACTAAAGGAAGCAGGATTGGTTGAAAGTTTTGAAAGTGGGGAAAATGTTTGGAAAGAAATGATAGTAATTTTGCACAGAAAAGAGTAAGATGGGGAAGGAAATTCATGAGAAAATATTTTAGGTCAGGACTGCGTTTTATAACTTATTATTATTGAGTCTTGGATGAGAGCTCAATCGTTATTACGAAATTTAAGGCACGTACTGCTGGAAACCATTGTCTGCTCCAAAATTTTTGACAATGAGTTTTACCGCTCGGTTTACGATGTTTTCCAGGAGTTCGAAGTTATAAAACGCACCCTGCCTCTGCGACACAAAGGCTGCAGGTACCAGAAAGGATACAATGAATTGTAAAATGGTAAAACATTTCACAACCCGAATGTAATGTTTACAAAATATTCAAAGAAATAGAAATAACACACAAATTTATAAAAATATATAAAAAAACACTTAATTCGCGATGTTTAGCGCGAACATGTGAAAATTTATACTTTTATTATAATTAATGCTCTCTATTACATAAAATCCCCAACTGATTTAATTGAATTTAAATGCAGGCAGTTAGAAATAAAATTTGCTTTAATTTTATGTACAAACAGATTTTAAAACCTAAAAATTGTGCTTGGTACAAGCGCTCAAAGTTCAATTTTGCTGGGTTTATTAATTTTCCGTGCGTTTAAAAACGTGTGAAATCTGCACCAATAATTTTTTTCCGAAAGAATTAAATAGCTCGCGTTATTTCTAACATAAGTTAGAGCATCTGTGATTTTTTTAAGATTTTTTTAAAAATAAAAATTTTCTAATAAAAATTAGGATTTTTCCATACTTTAAAATAGTGTGAAATCTCCACCAATAATTTTTTTCCGAAAGAATTAAATAGCTCGCGTTATTTCTAACAAAAGTAAGAGTATCTGTGATTTTTTTAAGATTTTTATAAAAATAAAAATTTTCTAATAGAAATTAGGATTTTTCCATGCTTTAAAATAGTGTGAAATCTCCACCAATAATTTTTTTCCGAAAGAATTAAATAGCTCGCGTTATTTCTAACATAAGTAAGAGCATCTGTGATTTTTTAAAGATTTTTTTAAAAATAAAAAATTTCTAATAAAAATTAGGATTTTTCCATACTTACCCCTTTCAAAAATTGCAAATTTCAATTGAAAATTTTTATTTAAAAAAAAATCTGAAAAAAATTACAAAAGTTGGGTTTAGTGTTAAAAGCCAACTTAAGCTACTATTTTTGTTGTGAAAAAATATTTAACTCAAATTTCGACTATATAAAGTTACTTAGCAACTAGGAAAAAAATAAAGTCGAACTTCTAGCTTCCACCCTGAACACAATTTTGATAAAGAAATTAAGCTATGAACATTAATTTGAAGCTTGTTTAATCCCGAATACATTTCCGTGAAACACATTTCATTTGTTTCATAAATTTTTCTTTAAATTAATGTCTTATACGAAAAGGCAACATTCTGGATTTATACATTAATTGTATTTAAAGCGCTCTATTATGTTAAATCCTGAACTGATTTAATTCATTTAAAAAACAGGCAATAGAGAATAAAATTACCTTGAATTTAATGTACAAAGAGTTTTTAAAACTTGAAAATTGTACTTAGTACGAGTGCTCAAAGTTAGATTTTAGTGGGTTTAGTAATTTTCCGCGCGTTCAAAAAAGTGTTGTTTCTAACATAAGTAAAAACGTTTGTGATTTTTTTTAGATTTTTTTAAAAATTAAAAATTTTCAATGAAAATTAGGTAATTTTCCATACCTACCCCTTACTTAAATTGCGAATTTCAATTGGAAATTTTTATCTAAAAAAAAAATCTGAAAAAATTACAAACGTTATTTTTAGTATTACAAACTAATTTGAGAAACTTTTTTTTTGTGAAATAAATTATTTCAATCTAATTTCGACTGTTTAAAGTTACTTAGCAACTTGGAAAAAAAATAAAGTCCAACTTCTAGCTTCCACTCTGAACACAATTTTGATAAAGGAATTAAGCTATGAATATCAATTTTGAGGTTGTTTAATCCCGAATACATTCCGTTAAAATACATTTCATTTGTTTTATACATTTTTCTTTAAACTAATGTTTTATACGAAAAGGCAACTTTCTCGATTTATACATTGATTGTATTTAAAGCGCTCTATTACATAAAATCCCCAACTGATTTATTTTATTTAAAAAGCGGACAATAGAGAATAAAATTTCCTTCAATTTATTGTATAAAGAGTTTTAAAAGTTAAAAAATTGTACTTAGTACGAGTGCTCAAAGTTATATTTTGGTGGATTTAGTAATTTTTCGCGCGTTGAAAAAAGTGTGAAATTCACCTAATTATTTTTTTTCCGCAGGAAATAAATAGTTTCCGTTGTTTCTAACATAAGTAAGAACTTTTATGATATTTTCTAGATTTTTTAAAAAATTAAAAATTTTCAGTGAAAATTAGGTAATTTTCCATACCTACCCCTTACTAAAATTGCAAATTTCAATTGGAAATTTTTATTAAAAAAAAAATCTGAAAAAATAACAAACATTATTTTAAGTATTAAAAACTACATTGAGCAACTTTTTTCCTTGTGAAAAAGATTATTTCACTCTAATTTCGACTACATAAAGTTACTTAGCAATTTGGAAAAAAAATAAAGTCCAACTTCTAATTCCGCAGTGAACACAATTTTGATAAAGGAATTAAGCTATAGACATCAATTTTAAGCTTGATTAATCCCGAACACATTCCCTTAAAACAAATTTCATTTGTTTTATAATTTTTTCTTTAAATTAATGTTATATAGGAAAAGGCAACTTTCTTGATTTATACATTGATTGTATTTAAAGCAATGTATTACATATTACCCCAAACCGATTTAATTTATTTAAAAAGCAGGCAAAAGGGTATAAAATTACCTTCAATTTAATGTACAAGCAGTTTTAAAAACTTAAAAATTGTGCTTAGTACGAGTGCTCAAAGTAAGATTTTGGTGGGTTTAGTAATTTTCGGCGAGTTCAAAAAAGTGTGAAATCTCAACTAATAATTTTTTTATGCAGGAAATAAATAGCGTGCGTTGTTTCAAACATAAGTAGAAACGTTTGTGATTTTTTCTAGATTTTTTTAAAAATAAAATAAATTCAGTCAAAATTCGGTAATTGGAAATTTCAATCAGAAATTCTTATTTAAAAAAAAATCTGAAAAAATTACAAACGTTTTTTTTAGTGTTAGAAACCAATTTTAGCAACTATTTTCTTTGTAAAATAAATTATTCACTCTAATTTCGACTATATAAAGTTACTTGGCAACTTGAAAAAAAAAATAAAGTCTAACTTCTAGCTTGCACCCTGAAATCAATTTTGATAAAAGAATTAAGCTATGAATATCAATTTGAAACTTGTTTACTCCCGAATACATTCCTGTGAAACACATTTCATTTGTTTTATAAATTTTTCTTTAAATTAATGTTTTATACGAAAAGGCAACTTTCTCGATTTATACATTGATTGTATTTAAAGCGCTCTATTACATAAAATCCCCAACTGATTTATTTTATTTAAAAAGCGGACAATAGATAATAAAATTACCTTCAATTTAATGTATAAACAGTTTTAAAAGTTAAAAAATTGTACTTAGTACGAGTGCTCAAAGTTATATTTTGGTGGATTTAGTAATTTTTCGCGCGTTGAAAAAAGTGTGAAACTCACCTAATTATTTTTTTCTGCAGAAAATAAATAGTTTGCGTTGTTTCAAACATAAGTAAGAACGTTTGTGATTTTTTCTAGATTTTTTTAAAAATTAAAAATTTTCAGTGCAAATTACGTAATTTTCCATAATTTTCCCTTACTAAAATTGCAAATTTCAATTGGAAATTTTTATTTAAAAAAAAAATCTGAAAAAATAACAAACGTTATTTTAAGTATTAAAAACTACATTGAGCAACTTTTTTCCTTGTGAAAAAAAATATTTCACTCTAATTTCGACTACATAAAGTTACTTAGCAATTTGGAAAAAAAATAAAGTCCAACTTCTAGCTTCCGCGGTGAACACAATTTTGATAAAGGAATTAAGCTATAGACATAAATTTTAAGCTTGATTAATCCCGAATACATTCCCTTAAAACACATTTCATTTGTTTTATAATTTTTTCTTTAAATTAATGTTATATAGGAAAAGGCAAATTTCTTGATTTATACATTGATTGTATTTAAAGCAATCTATTACATATAACCCCAAAGAGATTTAATTTATTTAAAAAGCAGGCAAAAGGGTATAAAATTACCTTGAATTTAATGTACAAACAGTTTTAAAAACTTAAAAATTGTGCTTAGTACGAGTGCTCAAAGTAAGATTTTGGTGGGTTTAGTAATTTTCGGCGCGTTCAAAAAAGTGTGAAATCTCAACTAATTATTTTTTTATGCAGGAAATAAATAGCGTGCGTTGTTTCTAGCATAAGTAAAAACGTTTGTAATTTTTTCTAGATTTTTTAAAAAATAAAATAAATTCAGTCAAAATTAGGTAATTTTCCATACCTACCCCTTAATAAAATTGCAAATTTCAATTAGAAATTTTTATTTAAAAAAAAAATCTGAAAAAATATCAAACGTTTTTTTTTTAGTGTTAGAAACCAATTTGAGCAGCTTTTTTCTTTGTAAAATAAATTATTCACTCTAATTTCGACTATATAGCTTCTAGCTTCCACCCTGAAAACAATTTTGATAAAAGAATTAAGCTATGAACATCAATTTGAAGCTTGTTTAATCCCGAATACATTCCTGTAAAACACATTTTATTTGTTTTATAAATTTGTCTTTAAATTAATGTTTTATACGAAAAGGCAACTTTCTCGATTTATACATTGATTGTGTTTAAAGCGCTCCATTACATAAAATCCCCAACTGATTTATTCTATTTAAAAAGCAGACAATAGAGAATAAAATTACCTTAAATTTTATGTATAACCAGTTTCAAAAATTAAATAATTGTACTAAGTACGAGTGCTCAAAGTTAGATTTTAGTGGGTTTAGTAATTTTCCGCGCGTTCAAAAAAGTGTGAAACTCACCTAATTATTTTTTTCTGCGGGAAATAAATAGCGTACGTTGTTTCTAACATAAGTAAGAACGTTTTTGATTTTTTATAGATTTTTTAAAAAATAAATTTATTTCTGTGAAAATTAGGTACTTTTCCATACTCCGCGCGTTCAAAAAAGTGTAAAATTTCAATTAATTATTTTTTCCTGAGGAAAAACATAGCTCAACATTATTTCTAACATAAGTAAGAGCATTTGTGAATGTTTTTTAGATTTTTTTAAAAATAAAAAATGTCGAGTGAAAATTGCAAATTTTTATTGGAATTTTTTATTTTAACAACAAATCTGAGAAATTACAGACATTGTTTTTAGTGTTGGAAACCAACTTAAGCAACTGCTTTTATTGTGAAAACGATTATTTCATTCAAACATAAAAAAAAAACGAGTGGTTCTAGTTCCAGGCTGAGCATTAACTAAAATTTCGAATTTAGAAAAGCCTAATCGTTTGGATTTGGACGCAAAATCCAAATTTAGGCTTTTCTAAACTCGAAACTTTACTTTATGAGCTACGCGTATAAAACACTGATTTTTCGTGAATTTCAAAATACATCCACTCCTTATGTTGTATCCTCACTTTAATACATCTACAAATGACCTTAGATTATTGAGGGGGATTTCTCCGGTGGATTCGCGCCCGTTTAAGACCCCGCAATTTAAGTTTGCTGACTTACGCAAAATTGGCCCATTCAGGGGCCTCATTCGGTCTCTGTAACGCAAGCCGAGCGTATACAATTTGGACTTTCTGATGTTTTGTCAGATTCGCGTATTCTAGGTCGCACTTAGTTTAGATTGTTTTTGTTATTGGTCGTTGCCATAGAGACCATTACAGTTCTAGGGTTACAATGAACCTATTGTAACTAGAATTAAAATGGTATGCGAGGTACTTACTGTTAAGATAACACCTTAAATCAGTATTTAACCCAGATCCTTCGATATTATTCAATAATTAAATTATTACTATATTGAAATCAAAAATAATCGCTAAATGTATTCAAAGTGATTTGCACGATACACACGATGATGACTTAACTTATGGTTTCTATGATAACGACCACATAATAAAAAATCGCATATTTACCGATCATTGATGGACCCATAAGTAAGACATTTCAGAATTGGAGTAGAAAATTAAATTAAAGTTTCATATACTTAGAATAAATAAGTAAAACTTTAAACGTAACGATTTAAAAACTTGAATATAAAACGTTTAAGCCTTCAAACTTTAGTGTAGCGAGTACTAACTTGATGAACACACTCGGCGGTTTTGTTCGAGGGTGCTTGATACTTTATGTAAGTTTATTCCGCGAGAATAGTTCGCCGTTGTGGAAGTTTTATTTAAACGTCGCGATATTTGAAAACATCACAACCGGGGTGTCAAGTGTGAGGGAATAAATTTAATAAGGAGCAATCGACGCGATTCCCGCGAGAGCGAACCGTGAGAGGGGGAGGGAATCATAACAGGAAGCTAAAAACGGGCGGATAATTGCAATTTCGCAATCGTAACAAGATCACCCGAGCTTTAAGGATTCGCCCGAGGAAGGATATAAAAGTGGCCACTCGTGAAGTGCTCGGTAGAAGAAAAAAAAAACTAAGTTCGCCAGAGATTCTCAAGCGGCGCGGCGATTAGAATTGTGTGTTTCTGAGCGCGGTTGGGTCTATTATACGCATATCTTCCCACACACATGGAAGGTAGTAAATAATGTAAATTTAATTAAATAAGGGATCTTTCGCGGCGCATGGTGAATAATGCACACGCTAAGAGCACGTATTTTGAGTCGGTAATTAGGCGTTTCTATGATATACCGTTTTGCAAAATTGATGCATGTGGAATCCCTCCAGTTCCGAGCATGTTATGATAATTATAAAATGCATCATTAAAATGCGATCCGTGGGTATGCCAACAATCGATCATGGCTTGCACTTGTTTAAGTAAATATTCCACTTTATACTTCGTAATTGGTAATTATTTATTATTAAAGCGCACACCTGATTTTTCATAACGTAAGTGTTGCAGGATTAATACCTACTGCCTAACTGACTAGTCTGGATGGGAAATTAACCTTATAAAGAATGTAAGCTTGTTTAAAAGGTAAATATTTCGTAAAAATGAATATAATATCGATTGGTTGTACATTCCAGGTGAGATTGGAATTTAATTAATCCGTTTAAATTTAACTGGATAAATGGAGGAATTTATGTGTAGCAATATATTATTATTTCTTCGTTTTAAAAGAACATGTTATATGGATAATAAGCTTAAATACAGGCAAACTTATTCTATCCAATCAATCATGGGCGTAACGAGAAATTTCACAAGGAAAGGGCCAAGAAATTAAAAATAGTACACGTTTGATAATGACAAGCTAAAGTTGCTAGAACTGCAATCAAGTAAAATAAAAAAGTGTTATAGAAAGTTAAAAGTTTTTTTTGTATTATGGAGGGTTCTACTTCGTTATAAATGTTAATTTATCAATAAAAAATGTTTTAAGTTTGTATTTAAGTTCAGTATTCCGGCACCGGATACCCAGAGACACGTTTCGGACTTCAAGGTCCTGTTCAGTGTGGTCCCGACCCAGTGCTGAGGAATACCGAACATTTCTTACTATATCAAACCGATATGTGAACACTATTAAGTGAATTGGATAGCTAACGCCATTTATAATTACCTATATACAGAGAGTTTTATGTAACACCGAACATTTCCATATTGAGAAATTTTCATTTAAGTATACATTAGCATACGTTGTACATTTCCCGACGCTCGGTTTATTAAAAGAATGTAATTTGAAGCTTTAAACGAGTGTTTTCCACTCCCAGGCTAAGCATGAAGTAAAATTTCGAGTTTAGAAAAGCCTGAAAATTTGGTTTGGTCGCGTAGCGCGAAGCGCGGAGCGGCCAAACCAAATTTTCAGACTTTTCTAAACTCGAAATTTTACTTCATGCGCCACCGGTACAAAACACTGATTCAATGTAAAGTTTAGCGGTGTGTTTTAAACTTCGTAACATGTCAGTGTTTTGTACCGGTGGCGCATGAAGTAAAATTTCGAGTTTAGAAAAGCCTGAAAATTTGGTTTGGCCGCTCCGCGCTTCGCGCTACGCGACCAAACCAAATTTTCAGGCTTTTCTAAACTCGAAATTTTACTTCATGCTTACTCTGGGAGTGGAACACACTCTTTTTAAGTTTAAAATTGAACTCTTTTAAAACAAAGAGTACCTAAAGATTTACGGCATATACGCTGTAATTACTTGAAAGAAAAACTCCTAGTATGTACAAGTTGATGCAATAATTGCGATCGATTGGCTACAATTTGTAATGGTCATAAAGGCAACCCAATGTTCACAATATTTAAAAATTTAAGGTGTCAAATTGTATTGGATGAAAATGTTCGGTGTTACATGAAACTCTCTGTATACACTTGTGCATTCGTGTCATTCACGATGCCACTATGGAGCGTTAGATGGCGTTAGCTATCCAATTCACTTAATAGTGTTTTAACTTTGTTTGTATAACACAATTTATTTTTATGTGACTGCAATTTCGGCAAATTTAGCTTGCTATTATCGAACACTTCATATAAAATTTAATTAAGGAAGATAACGATTTATTAATTACCAATTATAACTATTAAGATAACATTTTGCTTATTCAAAGAAAAATCCGCGATAAACGCGTATTTCAATTTTGCAGAGTGTACACGGCTACTTTAAAATTATTATACGTCGTATTCCCCCCAACGGCGTTTGTAATAAGTATAATGGACACAAAAGCACAACATGCAGCGCAATCCCCCCACCCGTATTCCGTTATGCAATGTTGAAAATTGTTAACCACTGTAATAACACGCAATAAACACTACTGCACAACCATATCCAGATATTCCAACTTGAAAATAAACAAAAACCTTTACGACTCGAAAAGTTTTTATTATCCATCAGCTCGCCTCTCTCCTCCATAATCTGCATCCATCAATCAATTTTCCCACACGTATCATTAACGATTGGATTCGTTTAAATAACGAAGATGCTCTTCTGGTGTATTACGTCATTTATTGATTATATTCGGTTATGCATATGTGTGTATAATTTAATGATTATTATGTATTTAAATTTAGTTACATGGAATATGTTTAATGGTTTCAAAAATACTGTTATGTACAATCAATTTGAAGGTAACAATCATTGAGTTATTTTCAAAACTGAAGCGCCTAGAGCAATTTGCTTCAACTGCTCCACGGTAGCTAAGCCCCTGATAGACTTGAATTAAAGAAAATAATTACTCGTTTGAGTGAAAAGAGAATTTCATGTATTAGTAGTAGGCATGAATCAAGAAGGGAATTAGTATGATAAACAAAATTCGTTGAGTATAATAGAGATGATGGGAGGAAGGATGGGATATGTTAAACGGGTGTATAGAAGGCGATTGGGATGGTAAAAAATCCTACATTGGGCCACAGGGATCATCGGTGATAGACTATGTGATAATAAAGGGGATAGATAAGGCAACAGTAAGAAGAATAGAGGTAAAAGAAGTGCTCATCTACCAATATCAGTAGAAATACGGATGGGAAAGCGAAAGAAACAGCAGCAGGGGGTAGAATGGTGGAAATTGGCAGACGGAGCAAAGGAAATGGAAAGGATAGGTAAACGATTGGAGAAGGTCAAGTGGAGTCAGGTGGAAAACATTGAGGAGATGGAGGAGGTTATAGCAGGATGCGGAAGGAAAATGAAAAGGAGCAGTGGAGGGGGGTGCTCATGGTTTGACGAGAGTGTAGGGAGGCGAAGATGGTATTAAGGATGGCAATAAATAAATAGAGGAGTGGAAGGGGGAAATTGTCAGACGGAGCAAAGAAAATGGAAAGGATGGGTAAATGATTGAAGGAGGTCAAGTGGAGTTAGGTGGAAAACATGGAGGATATGGAGGGGGTTATAGCAGGATGCGGAAGGAAAATGAAAAGGAGCAGTGGAGGAGGGTGCCCATGGTTTGACGAAGAGTGTAGGGAGGCGAAGATGGTAATAAGGATGGCAATAAATGAATAGAGGAGTGGAAGGGGGAAGGAAAAGTACGTAATGGAGACAAGAACAAAATACCAGAAGGTATGAGGAAAAGAAGGCCCAGGCTATCAAAAAAATTACAATGGACATGAGAGCGTGCCAGAACGAGAGGGAAATGTGGAGTATTTTAAGGAGAGGAGAAGTAAGGGGACAGATGGAGGTATCTTTGCAGGACTGGAAAAAGAAATGTTAGAAAATTGCGGGGAACCGGTAGAGGTGGGAGGGCGAGAGTTGAGAACAGAGGTGGAAGCGTTTACAGAAGAGGAGGTAGCCTTTTCCACCTCCTCTTCTGTCACTTTTGAAGAAGTGAAAGGAGGAAAAGCGGCTGGGCTGGATGGAGTGAAAGCAAAAATGTGGAAGAGGATTGGAGTTGAGGGAAAACGAAAATTTGGAAAGCTGCTCAATCAGATGTGGAGGGGAAAGAAGCATATTCCGGAAACATGGCGTGTGGGTGTAATGTGCCCGATACACAAAAATTGAGATAAAAAGAAAGCGGTAAATTATCGTGGGATAACCATTATGGGTATCGGGTACAAGATTGCGATGACAATAGTAAAGAACCGGGTAGAAAAGGAAGTAGAAGAAAAGGGGTTGCTGCTGGAATCGCAAGGAGGGTTCAGAAAAGGGAGGGGAACCAGAGATCACATTTTTACGCTAGCGAGAATAATTGAGAGAGTGTTAGAGAAAAAGAAAAGTGGGTTCCTGGATTTTAAAGCAGCGTATGATTCAGTCCCGAGAGAAAGGTTGATAGAGTGTTTGAAGAGGAGAGGTGTGAGCGATGTAGTAGTAGAATGGGCGAGAGGAGTGTATGAAGAAACATGGGGGAGAGCAAACGTGGACGGAAAGGTATCGGAAAAGTTTAGAGTATGGATGAGGGTGAGACAGGAATGTCCGCTTAGCCTGTTTAATTCCCCTCCGATGGGGAAAATGGCCGGAGGGGAATTTCCAGATGGCGTGCAAACTGTGGAATGCGTGCGTTAAACCTGCGTTAATGTATGGGGTGGAGATATAGCGAATGATAGCGTATGGAGAGATCAAGAGAGAGCAGGTGACGTTCCTGAAGCAGCTACTAGCGGTGGAAAAAATCAACGCCCAGTTACATTCTGCTTCAGGAAACGAAAAGAGCTTGTATGCATGGAGAGACAATGGAAATAGTGGCAAGATATGAGATAAAATTGATTGAATTGAGTAGTGAAAGGCTTAAAGAGGCGTGGAGAACATATGTGGGAGTAAGAGAGAGTGAATGGAGAGGAGACAAATGTATGAAAGAACAGGGGGGTCTGAAAGTTTGGTAAATGAGTGCTTGGAAAAAGGGGTGAATGTGGCGGCGTGGATGAAGAAAAAATGGGAGGAAGTGGAAAGGCAGAAGCGTCAAGGGTTTATTGAGAGGAGTGTGTACAATCCTCTATATAAAAGGTAGCAGGTACACGGGAAACTGCCAGGGTACCTCATGAATAGTCCACTAAGTAGAGGAGAGGAGGTAGCATTGGCTAGGGCTAGGTGTAGGTCGGAGAAGAGAGGAAGAAAGGTATGGATGGGTGAAGAGTATGGTAGTATGCTAGTATGGCTAGGTGTGGGGCGAAGGAGAGAGGAAGAAAGGTATGGATGGGTGAAGAGTATGGTAGGTGTCGACAAGTTCAGAATAACATCTGAACTAATACATAAATGCGTAGAAACCTTGAACAAAGTAGCAAATTCCAACCGCATAACACTAACGTGGACGAAAGGACACGATAACAGCCAGGGCAACAATAACGCAGACGAACTAGCACAAGAAGCATCGAAAATTACAACAAACCGTGCAGAAATAGGACTATCCCCTAGGTCCTTAGCCAAACGCATGCTAGAGTTCAATACTGCGAAACATAAAGAGAGATGGACAAACCTCACAACATGCAGCCAAACAAAGACATACCTGTTGGAACCCGACGGCCAAACAACAAAGAAGTTTCTAAAACTCACAAAACAGAAACTACGAATCCTAACCGGCTACATTACTGGTCACTACAACTTCCAGCATCACCTCGCAAAAATGGGAATCACCAGTGATGACATTTGTCGAGGATGCAACGAAGAAGAAGAAACAGCGAGACACATTCTTCACGCGTGTCCGGCGCTGTCAAAAATAAGAACCACGTTACTAAGGGAAGAAGCCCCAAATTGTGAAGGACCCGGATGGCAATGGTCACCCGCACAGATCCTGGCAATTGCCGACTGTGCGGGGTGGGTCTAACCATCAGGGGGGAGGCACTACAACGGGCCCGACTGTGGCCTAAGTGGGTGCAGCTGCTGCTGCCCTCCCGCCAAATAATCCTTAATCCTTAATGGTAGGTGTCTGTTGTGCGGGAGTGGAAGGGATACGTGGAAACATTTAGCGGATGAGTCTAAGAAGATAAGTGAGGAATGGACGAGAGGTAGTAAAAGGATAGAAGAGTGGATGCGAGAGGAGTAAAAATTGTGATGAGATTAGGGTGGGAGAGGGAGAGAAGAAGAATTATGTAAGAAATGAAGTAGTTGACATATATTTATTTTGTAGTGTATTGTTCTTAATTAGAGATATGTTTCAGTTTTGATGCTAATAAAGGTTTTTTTTTAATAGAGATGATAATAATCAAAAATTAGTGAGATAAGCAAAATAATAGAGATAATAATTAGAATTGGGTTACAAAATTGAGTACCGAAATGTGTTGCATGCGGATTATTACAGTTGTTTTGATTGCCACAATTATATAAATAACAACAAACGAAGCTTCGTAACTTTTTTTCACCGAAAGAATAAACTTGCGTCAACTTTCGCTCACCTCTGATTGCGAAGCGCATCCTTGCATTATTCAGAACGTCTCGTTTGCAGGCATTAAATGGGGCTTATTTAATTAAAACCTCATGTAGACTAACATATTGTATTTAATGACAGTGATTCCCGTATAATAACAAACGTCAGTATATAAATTAACATCGCGATGTGCGCGCATGTTTATTTATGCAAATGCGAATCACAGGGATTCCCCGATAATCTAGGACGATTCCTTTTTTGATTCCCGCTACTTCGAAGAAAAGGTCTTCTCCGCTATTTATCGCCCCCGAACCGAGCAAATTGAGTGTATCGAATCGCGCGCGCTTTTTATGCTTTTATTGGATTTCCGACGTCCATTGACATTCTCGATCAACATTTTCAAAGGCTGGGTTTATCCGTGTATGTTTAACTTTACCTATCGATTTTATTTACATGAATATCACTAGATTTTTTTTATTGCTAAATTAATTTATAATCACTTTAAATGACTAAGTTTTTTAATGGTCAATGGGCCCATTCATCAGAGACAACAGTTGGGAGTTTACTGCCAACTGTTGGGGAATAATCTGATGACCGGATTGTTAATCGTGAAAGTGTTTGAGATGTTTGCAATTGTACAACATAGACCGACCGGAGTACCGTTCATTAGATACCAACATACATCACAAAACAAATCCAAACATCACTTAATATAATAACTGTATTGTTTCGAGTTTACGTGAAGTGATTAATCATAAATAGAAAGACTGTTATTCCTTACTTCACTTTTTATTTTTATGTTAGATGTACATTTCGAGACAGAAGGTGCTCATTATCAATAACAAACTAAAAAACTCAATATAATAGCAGACTATTTATGATTTTCAACTTTTTATTTAACTCACTACAATTGTTTCGCTACACTGTAGCTTTTTCAGGTGAAGAAATATAATATATAATTATATTTTTTCACCTGAAGAAGCTACAGTGTAGCGAAACAATTGTAGTGAGTTAAATAAAAAGTTGAAAATCATAAATAGTCTGCTATTATATTCAGAGATAATGGATTTTCAAAAAATAAGTGCCTTAACAATCAACGAGAAATCCAAACATGTTGAATGTTGAACATTTTGATGAACGGGCTCATTGAGTTTGTGATTCGTTTTATATATAACAATAAATAAACATCAGAAACCAGATGGTGATTTGCTTTACAGAAAGCGACATACGTTGTTAATATTTGCTCGCTTAGTCTATTCTTCCAATAAAAACCATGTTTTTGTTAAATTTGCAATGTAATTTCGTTTGATTTATTTATTTAGCAGAAAGCTTAATGGTCCGTTAAATATTTTAATTAATGTATAAAAACTGTTATAATTAATCCCACGATTGTTAATTTTTTTGGGTTAGTAATCAACCGGCAATTTCAACAACCCACAGTAAACACAAATGATGGCCACAAAAAAATTTACAATCCAGACTGTAATCAATAATAGAACAAATGTTGCTCAATAAAATTTACAGTTAAAGCCTTATTTTTGCGCGAGGTAAAGAAAGAGGAATGTTAATGCCTCATTGGAAAGTGTTAAATCCGATTAGATCAGAAAAGTATTCAATTTTTTTAGGTATTCTCGCACAAGTTATGTGAAACGCGAGCGTATAAAACCGGCATTGCGTTCAGGTTTAACGGGCCGTTTTGCGGCATTTCATATCTAAACGGCGACGATAAAGTGCGAAATGTGTGTCGACTTGTTTGTTACACGCGGGGAAAACGGGATGCAGAGGAAGGAGCAGCATGTGGTGCGTTACGATATCGGGAGCAGGAAGGAAGTGCGATCCGCACCTGAAACCTGCTCACCCAGATCCGAAACGGGCACGAAAAAAAATCGGCTCGCGAATGAGGAATGAACAAGTGGTTAACGGTGAACGGGCTAACAGGTAGAGAGGAAACACGAAGAGTTCTTGCTCTTTTTGGGTCTGGTTTATTGAACGGGCTTGGCCAGCCCCTCTTGTGCGATTTACACGGACGGTCGAGAGAAGAAGGTACAAAAAAAAAATATAAACGAGAAGGAAAAGCTGGAGGAGTTCGAGTTGGAGGTGAGCTGTATCGTGACGAACGTCCAAGTTGGCTGTATCAGATTTTAGGTTTTTTGTGCACCGCCAGCGTGGGCGTGAGGATTCGAAATTGATACAATTATGAAACTCTCTGGGGAGGTTAATGCACCAATAAACGTTTTTGTATAGATTAACAATCATTCACAAGGTGTTATAGAATTTTAATAAATATTGCTTACCATCACTTCTAAGCGGTATATATTATTAAGTTTACTGTAAATCAGTGGTTTATACGCGTGGCGCATGAAGTAAAATTTCGAGTTTAGAAAAGCCCCGTGAAAATTTGTCTCGGGTCGCTGCGCGACCCTCGACAAATTTTCTACGCGGGGCTTTTCTAAACTCGAAATTTTACTTCATGCTTAGTCTGGGAATGGACAACACTCGTTCTCAGAAGTTTTAAATTAAAGGATCCCTCTAGATTACTAAGTTTATTACCATTTTACAAAGGCTACAACTCGAAGGACCAATCATGGTCTTCGGAGACCGAAGGACTACAGGGAATCGAAGTTTTTTTTACAAGAAAGCAACGGATATCTGAAGGTTTACAGCATGGATAGAAAAGAAAACATCCTATTTAGAAAAATATCAAGGTTGAGTTGGTTTTCAGTGCATTTTTAACTTCACTTTAAATCAGTGTTTTATACGCGTGGCGCATGAAGTAAAATTTCGAGTTTAGAAAAGCCCCGTGAAAATTTGTCTCGGGTCGCTGCGCGACCCTCGACAAATTTTCTACGCGGGGCTTTTCTAAACTCGAAATTTTACTTCATGCTTAGTCTGGGAGTGGACAACACTCGTTCTTAGAAGTTTCAAATTGAAGGATCCCTTTAGATTACTAGGATTATTACCATTTTACAAAAGCTACAGCTCGAAGGACCAATCATGGTCTTCGGACACCGAAGGACTACAGGGAATCGAAGTTTTTTTTACAAGAAAACAACAAATATCTAAAGGTTTACAGCATGAATAGGAAAGAAAGCATCCAATTTTGCAAAATTTCGAAGTTGGGTTGTTTTTCAGTGCGTTTTTAACTTCACTTTAAATCAGTTTTTTATACGCGTGGCGCATGAAGTAAAATTTCGAGTTTAGAAAAGCCCCGTGACAAATTTTCTAAGCGGAGCTTTTCTAAACTCGAAATTTTACTTCATGCTTAGTCCGGGAGTGGAAGACACTCGTTAGTTTAAAATACATACTTCTTTAAATCACTATATTGACTGTATTTGATATATTGATTTAAGTGTCTTACAATCATAACATCACAATAGCCAAAATAGAGTCTACAGAGAGATATAATCAGACAAAATCCTAGCAGTCAAAAGACAGCCAATCAAGCCACGTACAGTCAAAATAGTCAAAACACAGTCAAAAAAGATATAATATGATAAAATCCTATAATAGTCCAAAGACACTCAAGCAATTTTTTAAGATTCAAAATGTCACACCAGTATTTCGTATATAAACAAATACATTTTCTATCAGTACAGTAATTAATCAGCTGGATGCTCGTTTTCAGGGTTATACCATACATAATAATCCTAACAACTACCGCCCAATATCCATACTGCCTATATTCGGAAAAGTCTATGAAAAAATTCTCCAAAGACAGCTCATCGATTACTTTGAAAACAATCTGCTACGAGAAGAGCAGTTTGGATTCAGAAAGGGGCGAACCACAACAGATGCAATCCTGAAACTCATCGAAGGGACAATTGATTGTTTTAAAACAGGCGCGACCTCAAAGTCTATGTTCTTAGACCTCTCAAAGGCATTCGACTGTGTTTCACATCAAATTTTGTTACGTAAACTCTACTTTTATAACTTACACCCCGATACCTGTGGTCTGTTGATCTCGTACCTTTCAGGAAGAACGCAATGCGTATACTCAAATGAGATTAGATCACATAACTTACCATTATCTCACGGGGTTCCACAAGGTTCCATCCTAGGCTCATTACTATTCTTAATATACATTAATGACTTATCTGACTTCTCTTTCAATGTTATTTTGTATGCCGACGATTCCACCATAACAACACAAGGTAAAGATATTAAGGAAGTGACGGTCTTACAGAGAGAGTCTTACGACATAGCACTTGAATGGTTCAACTGTAACCAACTCAAACTGAACTGCGATAAATCGGCAAATATCACGTTCACCTTGTCTAGAAATTCGGCGGATAATACATCTACAAAATTTCTTGGACTGCACATTGATTCCCATCTGACTTGGCATACACATGGTGACGTTTTGGCCAACAAGTTATGCTCTAACATCTTCCTAATACGCAGATTATCGAAGATCGTATCCGCAGATGCGCTACGAGTCGCTTACTTTTCTCTAATACAGAGTCACATATGTTACGGTCTGCTAGTATGGGGTCACGCTGCTATTAAACACAGGATCTTTGGTCTACAGCGAAAAGTAATCAGTTTCATATGCTCCTACGACTACTCTGCTGATTGTCGCCAAGCATACATCAAAAGCGAAATACTCACTCTGCCGTCATTATACATCTTCGAGTGTCTACTATATATAAGGAAACACATCTCTTCTTACCGCTCCAACTCAGACGTCCATAACTATAACACCAGGCAGAGAACGAACATGCATACTCCAGCGGTTAGGCTCACTAAGTCACAAACGGGAGTACGATACTACGGCATCAAATTCTTCAATATGCTTCCCGACCATGTCAAAACTATGCCCACTAATGCATTTAAAAAACAAATCAAAGCATTCCTCATGGTGAATGCATTTTACAGCTCGGAGAAATACAAATTTATGCAGTAGATGTAGTGATTTTACAGTTTTACAGCTATTTTTAGCATCATTATTTTTTTATTTTTTTTTGGTTTGTTTGGCATAGGTATTACCATTCAGCCACTAACGTTGATTTATAATATCTATATTAACATATATTTCGACTATTTGGACGTCACAACACATTCACACACATCCATGGAACCGGAGACGAGTATTTTTCGTTAGACAAATTACTCGCCTCCGCTGGGAATCGACCCAGATCACCTCCGTGTCCGATTGACGAAACCGGCGGCTCAACCGCTCGGCCACGGCGGGCCCACAGCATCTTTATTTTGGACATTATTTACATTTTTACATTTCAACATTCTTATATTTATAGTAATTAGTTAATGTAAACACTCTAATTTATAATTTCCTAGTGCTATGTTATTTATGTGTTATTTATGCTATTTGTGTACTATATTGACAATGTTATACCATTTGGTGCTAAACAGTAAATTCAAATTCAATACACTAATGCCCGTTTGCATTAATCAGTGAATTGTATTTACAAATTGTTTACACAATTCTTTTAGTAAATAACACACTTGGTTGAAATTTCACTGTTTATTGATTGACACTGCAACAATTGTTTCGCTACACAGTGGCTTCGTCAGGCAGATGAATAAAGTGTTGATATGGAATTTCACCAAGTACAAGAGACATGTTTAAGATATCTTACAAATGTATACCATTCTTATGTTCTAAATATTTAACCTAATCAGAGGTTTAATCAATAATTTCTGGATGATTAAAGCTAATCGGTCGGGGTGCAAATGGACCTAACTAAATTAAATTCACTTTGCTGTAATCGCACACTTGTAAGTGTGTTCTTATGCTTATGATTTCATCACTGGATACTAGAAATCATAACCAATTGACTTAATTGATTGATAAGCGGTGGTATCCAGTAATTTAAATTAATCTCCATATCGAATATCGTACCAGGATATTCATGTAATTACGCACTAAAAGTAATCTTTTCGAAAATTCTTTGGTAACGCGGTAATTGCCGGTCAAGTCGCGGCCGGAGCAGAAGCTCTCGAGTTGAAGCCCCCACACGCACTATTAATATATTCCGAATGATAATTGCCTACCATTAGTCGTCGGCAGCAGTAGCTCAAAATGCAATAAACGGCAGGGGGTAATCACCGTCTGAATAAAATAAATTCGTGTGTTTATTAAACGGTTGAGCAAGCACGCTGGATAACATCATCTTCTGGTTGTGTAAACCAACTCATCCTGAACTCGAAGTAGTATTGCGAGATACAGAACAAATTGCGGCTGTGGTTTTTCAAAATGGATAATTTTATGGATGGTAACTTTACAAACATAATTATTTCATTTAGAATATCAAAAGTTAGTTTTGAGTAAATCTGTAAACTGTAGTTGAAATTGTAATTGTTTATTATTCTAGAATAATTTTGATTTTTGTTACGAGATGAACTATATTTACTTAACTGACCCTCAGAAACGTTATTGGTATACACTTTGTTAGCCTTGCAGCGTGATGGATTTCAAACAAACCGCGTTTCAAGCACACTATTTTTGATACGAAAGTTGCGGGAAAAAAGTAAACATGCGGTCTGAAATTGATGCGATTGTGAAAGGCCAAATTTTGCCGTATGTACGTGCTGGGAACTAATTTTATATAATTAAAAAGCTACTTAATGAGCAGGGAATCAGTGTCAGTGTTGGTATGATTAGCAAGATCAAGAAAACTAACGGAAACTACACCAAAACTAAAAAGAAGAACGTTGGATGGAAGTAGCCACTGTCAGAGCGTGATTTGAGATCCCTGAAAAATGACTTGCTCCAAGAAAATCCATTGCCGCTAAGACGATTAGCCGACAAGTATGGTATTTCTTATGTTCAAGTTTATTGATAAAGGTTGAAATTTGGTCTTAAAAAAGTGAATAAACGATGTGTACATGCAAATAGTCCGAAAGTTATCGAAAAGCATTCTAATCGTTCATGGTCGCTTTATCGGAAATTTAACAATGGAAAGTAGCGAAATTACTATACAAGTGATAAATTGATCTTTACTCTAAATAATGCCAACGGAAAAAGAAACATTTAATATGTGAGGAGTAACCAAAGCCGAAAAGACGCCGCTGTATTGCCTCAAATCTCCCACCCGAAGAGTGTAATGGTTTCGCTCGAAATTAGCGTCCAAGGTATAATTGGACCATACTTTGTAACTCCTGGAAACAAAATCAATGCTGCTTACTATCAGGAGGTTATCTTAGCACGATTCAAGAAAGATATCCAGAAAAAAATCCCAAAGTTCAACTTTACTTTCCATCAGGATTCTGGACCGGCACATTCGGCTAAATCAACTCAAGAGTGCTTGAAAAGTAATGAAATCAATTACTTAACACCCGAGAAATAGTTGCCGAACAATCCTGACTTGGCTCCACTTGATTTCTGCATCTGGTCTTACTTCAAATCGCAATTGAAACATCGCAAAGTTAACACTGTTTTTGGTTTAAAATGCGCCATAGTGAAAAGGATGCCGATGGAAAAAATTCTCTATTGTTTAGCAGCTTGGCCTAGGCGTGTTCTTAAAGTCTACAAGTGTAAGGATGGTCATATCATAAATCAGCTTTGAAAACAAACAAAATAAATGTTTTGTGTTGATTTCCATTTATTCACGCTGCAAGGCTAACAAAGTGTACCAAGACGAATATCAAATTCTAAAATTCATACCGAGTTCGAGATTCCCCGCAAACATACCTGAAATACTCACCGATTTAACTCAGTTTATGCACTCCAGTATGAAGAATATGCTAATGGGATCGAAGTGAATCGGTGCGTGTTGCGCATAAATTCCCTATTAAGTTATTAATCGTAATTGGCCCGCAGGGGATTTTTACTGCTGTCTAATTGCCGGTGTCGCGCTTCCTGCTGCAGATTTCGTAACAGCATTTGTTAAAATCTCGCATCGAAACGTGTTAGTTAGTTTGTTTATTCTGACGGAGAAGTGGGAAGAACTAATTCAAGAGCGAACCCATTAACAACAATGGAACGCGATGGGAAAAGGTGGGAAGTTCGATCGCGACTTGTTAGGTGCTAATTAGGGTCTCATCCGATCAACTTCGGGTGCTATGACCTGTTGGTTTTTTACGGTTGATGCTATCTATACAATTTGGACCCATATGTAATTTGTACATTAGGTGTGACCATAATTGTTATTAATCATTGGTTATTAAGCATACGCTTCCATCTTCATTTAAACGTTTTTCAATTGCTCTCTATGAACAAACAAAGAATGTATCTTTTAGATATACATATCCTGATAAATACGGGAATTCACAGTTTTTGATAAGCGTTTAATTTGAAGCTTTTAGCAAGTGTTCCACTCCATAAATAAGCATAAAGTAGAGCCTGAAAAACATAAAAATTTGGTTTAGCCGCGTGCTCAAAGTTTTCAGGCATTTTTAAACTCCAAACACGCCCATTTTTGTTTAAAACTCATATTCCAGACGCTTGTTAAACATATTAATATTATATTAAATTGATGAGGCGGATACATGATGAAACTCCATAATACTATTTATAATAAAACAACACAGTTGGGAGGGTTTCACTTTTATTGTTGAACACTGCAACATGTTTCACCACACAGTGGCTTCATCAGGCATATGAAATAATTATTTCATTATTTTATCTGCCTGATGAAGCCACTGTGTGGTGAAACATGTTGCAGTGTTCAACAATAAAAGTGAAACCCTCAAAACTGTGTTGTTTTATTTCAAATAATATTAATATTAAACAGTAATATGTAAGTGTTAAACACACTTACATATTACTTAAGTGCCAACTAATTATAGATTTTCAAAAATAAAATATCTCAACTATCTAAGATACTAACAGTATCTACGATACTGATTTTTTTTTTTAATATTTTTTTACAGAAATGCAGAATGTTTTCTGTAAATTATGCTTCACGTAACGAAAATCTTTTTTTTTGTTTGTTATTAAAAACTTATACAACACATCAAAAATTACCCGACTCCGTAACGCGATGAGTTGCACATTTTTTCACGAAGGCAGACAGGCCATTGTTTCAACACAGGGATGTGTTGAAATGAAATTTTTCGGCCGCCCGTCAACGCCCGATGGGAACTTTTCTGGCTCACCTGAAACAATAACAAGGAAAAAAAAACAAATTAAGACGCGTCGGCGTTAATTAATGTGAGAGCGAACTCCGTGAATGGTTTGTTAAAATTAACATGCGCACATTATTGTTAGCTCGCTGATTTTTTTTTCTTTTGCTTGACTGATTGTATGATTGCGACAGGTGTTGATTTTGATTAAGTTTTTAATTTCGCGAACAATGGTATTAATTGGATGATGGATTGTTTGTTTTATTTTTTGTATTATAATATAATATCTTTATTTACGGATCACCATTCTACAATAAAATATAACTGTTCACTGTGGAGGCTTCTACTTCGTTATACATCATTATTTACACAAATAAAAGAATTAACTTTGTTTGTATAACTGAGGATTTTATTGTGACTATAGTTTTATTGTTTGTTTTAAATTACTTTAGGTTTGATAATGACAAGTTAAAGTTGTCGAAACTATAATTACAATAAAATCCTCAGTTATACAAACAAAGTTAATTGTCTTATTTGTGTATAAAAAATATAGTTTATAACAATAAATTATGAAATAAATATAATAAAATAGACATTAGGTATAAACGCATTCACAAGCGAAACAATACTACAAGAAAAAAAAACAGGGAACGTGACAATAGTCACAATAACACATTAAAATAATACAATTTTAAAGTAATAATAATAATAATAATCTTTATTACCCAACAGGCAAAAACCCAATTACAGAGTAACAACTATAAACTAAAATAATCATTCGACTAAAAATGTTTAAAAAAAGAAAAAAAAATAATATATATATAATATATAATATATATATATATATATATATATATATATATATATAAGGAAATGTAATTAAGTGTAAACAAAAACAATAATACAGATTGATTACCTAAATCGCCGTTAACCTTAAATGTTAAATATCGTCAATATAATTAAATAGGTACCAACACAGTAGCAATATATTAAAAATCATTTAATTTTAAAAGTTTACTACGGAGCTGTCCTGAAGTAACATTAAATAAATCCACATCTACAACATTGGAATTATGAAGCAGACGCGAAGTTGCAAAATGTTACGCATATTCTGTTTTTTAAATTGGTATAAAAAAATTGTAATTGCTTCTAAGAGAGATGGTACATGAATATTAATGTTGTTTAATAAGAATGGTGAATTAATATGACAATTTAATAGTTTATACACAAACATTATATCATTAATAAAACGTCTTTGTTCCAATGTATGTAAACGGATTTACCTAAGAAATTAAGGTAGTCATCGCCCAAGCCAAATTTAAACGAACTAAATTTAACAAATTTACGCTGAACCGTTTCAATAATAAATGAAGGTACTCATCGCCCAAGCCAAATTTAAATAAACTAAATTTAACAAATTTACGCTGAACCGTTTCAATCTCATTAATTTCAGTGGCAGTTTAGGGGCACCAAAACAGTGAGCAATACTCCAAATGGGGACGAACCAATGCCACATACAGTTAAATGTGTGTATAGGGATTCTGAAACTCTGCGCAATTTCTTTTCACAAATCCAAGCATTTTAAATGCTTTTGATGTTATGGTGCTAATATGAGTAGAGAAGCTCCAAGTATTGGTGAGGATCACACTTAGGTCCTTAACTGAGTCTATTATTAGTTATTCATTACTGTGTAATTGTATTTGATATTTATTTGAATTGTTGGTTATTTATTATTGTGTATTTGCATTTTATTTTTAAGCAGTTTTGTGTAATTAAATGGATTTCGTAAATAAAGTAAAGTAAAGACTAAACCATTAACATTGCCATTTCCGCAATTTTCTCTGTTATGAATTCCCGATATAATCATTTATAGAGAAATTTATTACAAAAGTGAAAATCTTACATATTTATTATAATAAGACAAATCTCCATGCATCACTTGTAAACACACAAATAAAAGGCTGTTTATAGCATTGACCGCACTAATCAAATGATTTAATATGTCATTTGATAGAAGAAAATTCCGCTGGACTTCCTCGAGCCTCGTAAAATTTACTTTCTAGCTGAAATTGTAGAACAATTATCGGCAATTGACGGATATGCCTTACATATTAAACTGCGACCGTAAAACGCAAGCAACGCATTACCCTGCGCGCATAAAACGAGAAAGAACGCCTAATCTAGAATATTATGGTTTCCTCCGCGAGATTTACATTTTGAATCCACTTTCTGGAAAAAAAAGGAAGAAGCTTTAAACAAGTAATTTCCAAGTAAAATTTCGAGTTTAGAAAAGCCCAGAAAATTTTCACAGGGCTTTTCTAAACTCGAAATTTTACTTCATGCTTAGTCTGGGAGTGGAAAACACTTGTTTAAAGCTTCAAATTGAACTCAAAAAAAACAGCGATAATTTAAAGAGATCAACACTGCACAGATCCTTTAGGAAGTCCATGCAATCATTTGGAGATGTAATAATTTTAAAAATTTTGAGGACGTCAGCAAAAAGAGAAAACTTTGAATGTTGTTGTGTTGATGTGTTGATCTCTTTAGATCTTCCCTGTTTTTTTTAAGTTCAATTTAAAGCTTTAAACAAGTGTTTTCCACTCCCAGACTAAGCATGAAGTAAAATTTCGAGTTTAGAAAAGCCCCGTGAAAATTTGTCGAGGGTCGCGCAGCGACCCGAGACAAATTTTCTGGGCTTTTCTAAACTCGAAATTTTACTTCATGCGCTACGCGTATAAAACACTAACATGATGTGAAACTTATGTATATTTGAACTTCACTTAAAATCTATGTTTTATACGCGTGGCGCATGAAGTAAAATTTCGAGTTTAGAAAAGCCCAGAAAATTTGTCTCGGGTCGCTGCGCGACCCTCGACAAATTTTCACGGGGCTTTTCTAAACTCGAAATTTTACTTCATGCTTAGTCTGGGAGTGGAAAACACTTGTTTAAAGCTTTAAATTGAACTTAAAAAAAACAGGGAAGATCTAAAGAGATCTACACATCAACACAACAACATTCAAAGTTTTCTCTTTTTGCTGACGTCCTCAAAATTTTTAAAATTATTACATCTCCAAATGATTGCATGGACTTCCTAAAGGATCTGTGCAGTGTTGATCTCTTTAAATTATCGCTGTTTTTTTTAAAGTTCAATTTGAAGCTTTAAACAAGTGTTTTCCACTCCCAGACTAAGCATGAAGTAAAATTTCGAGTTTAGAAAAGCCCTGTGAACATTTTCTGGGCTTTTCTAAACTCGAAATTTCAGTTAATGCGCCACGCGCATAAAGCACTAAAATGTTGTGAAATTTATGTATATTCGAACTTCACTTGAAATCTGTGCTTTATACGCGTGGCGCATGAAGTAAAATTTCGAGTTTAGAAAAGCCCAGAAAATTTGTCTCGGGTCGCTGCGCGACCCTCGACAAATTTTCACAGGGCTTTTCTAAACTCGAAATTTTACTTCATGCTTAGTCTGGGAGTAGAAAACACTTGTTTAAAGCTTCAAATTGAACTTAAAAAAAAAACAGCGATAATTTAAAGAGATCAACACTGCACAGATCCTTTAGGAAGTCCATACAATAATTTGGAGATGTAATAATTTTAAAAATGTTGCGGACGTCAGCACAAAGAGAAAACTTTGAATGTTTATTATAGTGCTGGTATATTGTTGATAAACAACAAGAATAGTATTGGGCCACAATGGGAGTAGAATATTATGGTTTCTTCTGCGAGATTTACATTTACTGGAAAAGTAAGAAAAAAAAACGTTCCCACGTATAAAACACTAAAATGTGAAACTTATGTATATTCGAACGTCACTTAAAATCTGTGCTTTATGCGCGTGGCGCATGAAGTAAAATTTCGAGTTTAGAAAAGCCCAGAAAATTTGTCTCGGGTCGCTGCGCGACCCTCGACAAATTTTCACAGGGCTTTTCTAAACTCGAAATTTTACTTCATGCTTAGTCTGGGAGTGGAAAACACTTGTTTAAAGCTTCAAATTGAACTTAAAAAAAAAAACAGGGAAAATCTAAAGAGATCAACACTGCGCAAATCCTCTTAGAAGTCCATGCAATCATTTGAGGATGTAATAATTTTAAAAATTTTGAGGTCGTCAGCAAAAACAGAAAACTTTGAATGTTTAATATAGTGCTGTATATTGTTGATAAACAACAATAATAGTGTTGGGCCACAATAGGAGCCCTAAGGGAAACCCGATGTAGCAAAAAAGTATTTATCCAGATAGTCTTCTATCTAAAGGGTGGGCCATCTATTAGTTTCTTTTTCAATTGAGTGTTATTTCCATATTGGCAACACTAACGCGGTTGACATATTGACATAAATGTAGTGGCAAACCTCCGCTGTAAGATTTGAATCCATTTAATCTGAAACAACGTTGGGAAGTATTTAAAAATGATTTCCAAAGTGAGTGCTGTGTCGCAATGGAGAGCGTTACAGAGATATAATGTCTGATTTTATGTGGCCGCAATTGGACGATTTTGACTTGGACGAAATTTTGTGTCAGCAGGATGGAGCAACTTTCTATACCAGCCGTGAAACTATCAATCTTTTGCACACTAAGTTTGGTAACCGTGTTATCAGTCGTTTAGGAGACATTAATTGGCCATCGCGCAGCTGCGATTTGTCGCCGTTGGACTATTTTGTGTGAGGATCTGTTAAAGACCGTTGTTACTCCAATGATCCACAAACAATTGACGCTCTGAAGGAAAATATTCGTCGAACTATTCGTCAAATAGAGCCACAAACAAGCGCAAATTAACAGCAAAATTGGGTGAAAGGGATATGGACTACTGTCAGGCTAGCTGCGGCGGCCATTTAACTGCAATTGTTTTCCATAAATGATCAAAAGGTATACTTTCTTAAATAAGGCAACAATCATTTAAAAATATTCAACGGTGTAGTTTTAATAGCAATTTCAAAAAGAAACCATCAGATGGCCCACCCTTTATCTATCTTCACACTATGTCGATGATTTATTATAAATGACTCTATCAAATTTTATCTTGAATAATGCATCTCAGACATCCAAGAATACTTATAAATATGATTCAGTTTTTGTCTTGAGATTTTCCCATTGATGAAGATAATACACAGGGATTTTTATCTTTTACGTATAATCCCATGTTAATGGATTCCTCAAAAAACCGAATCCTTGTCTGAATCATAAACAACAAGAATAGTATTGGGGCACAATAGGAGCCCTGAGGGACACCCGATGTGGCAAAAGAGTATTCAGCCATATAGTCTCCCTTCTATCTATCTTCACACTAAGTCGACGATTTGTTATAAATGACTCGATCCAATGTTATCGTGATTAATGCAATTCAGACACCCAAGAATACTGATAAATATGATTCGGTTTTATCTTGAAATTTTTGCATTGATGAAGATAATATACAGAAATGTTTTCCTTTAGGTATAATCCCATGTCAACGGATTCCTTAAAAAACAAAATCCTTGTCTGAGCTACTCTCCGAAGATTAAAGTACTACATTAGGCACTACATTAACAGTGTTAAAGAAATGTTCCTATAAAGATAAAATTATTATTAATAATCGGGAATGGCTATCACCGCTTACAAGCTTCAATTAGAGCAAGATTATTAGCAAATGAAACAAATGAAGCACGATTTTAATTTTCAGATTATTAGCGTTTGACTATAAAAAGATTAGAACATTACTGCTGAAATTTCAAGCTGCCGTTAAAGGTTACTACGTGCGTAAATTTAGTAAATTCGGAAGAGTCTGCAAGGGCGGTGCAGATAAGGCATCAACAAAAGAGGGAGTTGAAGAAGACAGGGAATAAAAATTACAAGCAGACTGCTGAGGTTAACATGCAGAGCACTTTGAATCGACTGGATACGCAGTATGAGTTGACAAAGGAACGGGAAGAAGACGACCAGGCTAATCAAATTGTGGATGATGTTTTCGTATTTTTGGACGATCCCAATATAAACAGTTGAAAGAGGATCCCAAAACACATGATTACAACACGTTTTGGCCAAATTTTGGCTAGTACTGTTAGACCATCATTCATGGAGATGTCAACCTACCAAACCAAATTTTGGCTAATACTGTTAGACCATCATTCATGGAGATGTCAATCTACCAAACCAAATTTTGGCTAATACTGTTAGACCATCATGGAGATGTCAACCTAACGGGACATGAATTATAATATATATATATATATATATATATATATATATATATATATATATATATCATAAACGAATTTAGTTTGGCGTTAAGTGAAATTTTTTATATATATATAATTTTGATATAAGGGTGAGATATCAAAACTTCTACTGTCTTCAAAAATCTTCAACTTAAAATAGAAACAAGATATAATCACCACAATCCATTCACTACCTGCAATTCAGTAATAAATTTAGCAATTAACTACCGTGACGAATGTAGTCGAATTTTTTTAACATCCCGACCCAGCATTGTTAAATTGAAACAATTTCGCCTCCAATTATAACACCCAGAAAACAAAAAAAAAACACCGCCATATCAAAACCATTTATAAACCGACAACAACCAGGTGAGTGTAATTAATTAATCAAAACGTCCGTTTCAAGGCCTTAATCGTTCAGATCTGGCGGCCAAACGCAGTTGTAATAATAAATTAAGACGTTATTCCAATCCATTGTTGCGAAATCGTACGATCTCTTTTACTCTCTCTCTCTCTCTCGCTCTCTCTCTCTTTCTCTCTCTCTCTGCGTATAAATCTCCTCGATCTGATGAAGCCATTCGACATAAGTAGCCGGGGCTGTTGGGGTTATTAGCCCCATGTCGTGGTGTTTGCGGGGGAGGCGTCATGCGAGGGCCCCGATACGGATCGCGGAACATCTGAAAACATTTATTTAATCGTACGAGAGGATGCCAGAAATCTGATCTCGATAAATTCTGAGCGGTGTTTATTCGTTCTTCGTAATGTTTGTAATAAATAATATGAGAGGCATTACGCCAGTAGCTCTTTGAATCACCACCAGTGGATTTTGCGAATCGCATATGGATTTTATCTATGATAAATTCGATTAGTAAAGCTTAGTACTTTTAGTTAAGAGCATACCACTCGCTTGAAAAATAAGAGAAAATAGTGCTTTATGTGTATGCCGTTGTTACCAAGTTCTAAGTGATTCATATTAATTTGTATTTTTCAAATTAGATGTAGGAAATATTTCATAATAGCTACAAATTTTAGGTTTTCACAAACGGTAAATCAATTTATTTCAAAACTGATTTTGAGTAAGGATAATTTGATCCTAAAAGAGCGTTGATGTGAGCTAGTTTTTTTTTAATTTATTGATTAAATTAACCATAATAGAAGTAATTACAAATTATTACCATCAGCGTCATTATCGCAGGAAGATTATAATTTTATTACGCAATTACAAACGAGATAAGTAGCCAGGTAGGAAGTGGGTGTACCCAGCCGTCCTTCATAAAAGCGATACCGAAAAAGCACAAAAAAGAGTTCCATCCGGAGGTGGGCCAGTAACGCCACAGCGCGTCGCTTTCAATTTCACTTACAAAACGAATAGGTGTTAGTTGATGATGATGATGATGAAAGCATTCCTTGCATTCTAGTTAATTTACTTATGGGTAGATGAATCTTGTGGATTAATTTTTAACCAATTATTATTTTATTTTAGTACAATATAGTTTGAAGAATAATCCAAGGGTAGAAACGTATGTTAAACAAAATATATAAAATTACGAAAAAACTATTCGTAAAAATGCAAACAATGTCTTAATTAATAACACAACTCAAGACGATATATATCGATTGAAACAACTACGTCCCGTGCAAATACACCGCCGGATATTGAATTATACAATGAAATTTTTAAAATCTTATTTAATTTGATTTGTTACAACGCTCTGTTAAAGTATATATAACGTTTAGGTAAAGTTATCTTTAAACCAACTAACAATACAAATATATCGTTAACTTGTTTCTCATTACTAATTGTTTGATTTGAGTTATGTGGAGTATTTAATCACAATGAAAAAACTTTTTTTATTACTTCACTTTTGAAGTAAGGAATAAAAACAGTTTTTTCATTGTTTCTCATTGATCACTTGGTAAAACATTTCTATTAATATATAGGTATTTGATTGAAATTCACTTGGTTTGTTTTACTAATATTATTATTAGTAAAACAAACCAAGTGATTTATTAACAATACAAATTTAAAATGAAAGGAGAGATAGCAACAAATTAGAAGTGAAAGAACTTGGAATAAAACTAATGTCTTAGGACATCTATAGACGCGTTTCGAGATTTAACTCTCTTCAGTATAGCTTTGCTTTTGACGTTTAAAAAATTGGGAATAAAATTAAAACAAACTTACTTGGAAAAAGTGTTGTGTATGGAATGAACAGGTACACAGAAATGGAATGAGTGAAAATTATGGTTAGTATTTATAGGTAAAAAAGGGGATTATGTCATTAGCAGGTATGAAGAATGTGAGACCTTATTATTTACCTTACTGTACAGTTCAAACAAGATAAATTCAAATTCAAAACTATTCGACTTCCATAAAGCAAAACACTAATAATAACCATTTCTTAAGATTTAAACGAACTTTGGCATATTATCAAAATCCTGGGCCTGTATGTCCTGTATGAATTCATTTTTAGTATGGATTTATTTTTACCAACTACCTCTTATTACATAACATAATCAAGTTCTCATCCATATAATCAAATCATCAACAACTTCGTTAGTAAATTATGAAATCACGTTCAGAACATTTTTTTTCTATTCACTCTGATCAAGTCTATATATCTGTATTCATCACGTGAATTGGACAACTTGTATAATACCTTGTTATTTTTTTTTAAATCTACATTCGCTCCGTAATCACACAGTCAAATTCTGATCCATATCTTTTAAATCAATTAGGAGCTCATTAACAGCTGACCAGGCAAACATTTTTTTGCACGGTCATCTGTGTCCGAACTAACACATTATTCAAATCGGGCTGTCGCATTAAATCAGTGATGGACGCACGCAATTTTCGAAATATTTGAATATGGTAATCGAGGACAGGGGATTGTTGCTAATTTGCTTAATATATACTAGGGGATATTTAGGTGTTGTGAAGGGGGATTAATCAAGTGGTGTTGTTGATAACTTAATACTGTGAGAAACAGAAACCCTAATATACAAATACTCATAAGAATCAAGAAAATATAAAAACGAATGATCATCGATTTTCAGCAACAAACTAAAATTTCAGGCTTTTCTAAACTCGAAATTTTACTTCATGTGCCACCAGTACAAAACACTGATTCAATGTAAAGTTTAGCGGTGTGTTTTAAACTTCGTAATATGTCAGTGCTTTGTACCGGTGGCGCATGAAGTAAAATTTCGAGTTTAGAAAAGCCTGAAAGTTTGGTTTGGCCGCTCCGCGCTTCGCGGTACGCGACCAAACCAAATTTTCAGGCTTTTCTAAACTCGAAATTTTACTTCATGCTTAGCCTGAGTGTGGAAAACACTCGCTTAAAGCTTCAAATTGGATTCTTTTAATAAACCAAGCATCGTAAAATGTGCAACGTATGCATATGAATACTTCAACGAAAAATTCTCGGTGTTACATAAAACTCTCTGTATATTTACAAGTCATAACGCGATTTTAGTATATGAATGTATCATCTTTTGTAGTAAGACAATACATTCACATTTTAATAATTGTGGAAGTAATTGAGATTTATTGTTAATTGTGCTTTCACTTTATTTCCCACTCTTTGATCATTTCCTTGAATGTTAATGGCAAACAATACACGATCGCATGCGCGATTATTGGCGAAAAGGTATTTATTTAAATGTAAAATGAGTTCGTTAGAATTTTTCCCGAATACTAATTATGAGCGAACAGCGAGGAAACGAGATCCGCATTAACATAACTAGGAAATAAACGGCGAAACGGCGTAGTTACTAATTAAACATGTAGTAAGTAAGAGAAAAAGGAGCGAGAGTGAGAGATACTCAAATTCGACACCCTCGTTAAAGCCGGGCGTTAATGACTCGGAAGTTAATACGAAATTTTCTGTTTAGGCATCGGGCTGCCAATAAAATTTCGAAACCCGGGGCGAGTTAACGACTCGCGCTCGATTTATGCTCGTATCACGGGGCAAGAGCGGGATCGCTAATAAAGGAATTAAAAGCGCAAGTTTTCCCGTTAATGGGATTTTCTCTGTTTGCGAAAAGGAAACGTAGGAGTCGGTCCATTAAAGGCCCGAATGGCCTAATAATTCCTTTGAGGGATACCACCGTGCAGCGGGGCTTTAATGTGCCCCGTGTGCTTTTCGAGAAAGGAAAAAGGAAATTTTTGATTTGGTTGGCGTTCACTTTGTGGTACATCTTTATAAAATAATATTATAACACTTAACTTTGTTTTACCACTTTAAATGGATTAAAGTGGTAAAACAAAGTTAAGTGTTTTAATATTATTTTGAAAAAGGAAATGTTTTTTTTTTAATAAACTTGGAGAAACAATTTGCTAAAGAACGAAATGATTTATTGATTAAACGCCTTCAAAAAATAGGTGAAACTTGCGCAAACTTATCCAAGTACACCTCAACATATGCTAACCATTTAAAAGAAGAACACCTCCGTTTTAACAAAGAATTTAAAATCCTCTACATCGCCAGCGAAGGAAGAAAATTAAACCTTATGGAAAACCTGGAAATAAATAAAAAAACATTCATCAGGCCTCTCGCTGAACGAACAGATCGAGCTCTCCAACTGTTCAGGCTGAGTGGTGGGACGCATTGAACCTTTTACGATTAGATTCTATTCGCGTGCCCGAGATACTGGTTCGGTTGATTAAAAATAAACACGTAGATTTTTTGGCAAAACAACAACAACGATTTATTTACACTTTTTACGTATAGTTTACAATTTTTTGTGTGGGTCGAACAAAGTCTAGTTTTTCGAGTGAATGTGATTTTTCGGACTGAGTGCTAAGATGAAAAAATACAAATTTTGGGACCGCCCTGAAATTGGGGGTAACTGGTGTGTTATTGGTAGGTTCGAAATACACCACCAATAGGGTGTACTTTCTACCTACTTTGACTCGATGCAGGTGCAAATCTCTGGAATGTGAACTAGTGCACAACTGTCTCCCATTTGCAGGAAACTCGCCCCAGCAAGGGTCACTTCCTTTTGTGGGACCACCAATTTCAGGGCGGTCCCAAAATTTGTATTTTTTCATCTTAGCGCTCAGTCCGAAAAATCACATTCACTCGAAAAACTAGACTTCGTTCGACCCACACAAAAAATTGTAAACTTTACGTAAAAAGTGTAACTAAATCGTTGTTGTTGTTTTGCCAAAAAATCTACGTGTTTATTTTCTATCAACCGAACCAGTATCTCGGGCACGCGAATAGAATCTAATCGTAAAAGGTTCAACGCGTCTGTAGCACTCAGTCCGTTACGCCTTCAAAAAAGGGCGGAAATAATTGATTTTAACTAAACTATTTACAGAAATAAATCTAGACCAAAAGAAATATACTTACAATTAAAAGAGATAAACAAATATATACAAAAAAAGATCTCCTTGAAATTAGACACACTAACACTGAGAAAAGATCCTCGCTCCACCCCCATGTCATAAAACTGTGTATATTTAATGTAAATTTGTCTGTAAATAACATCATTAACATTCTTCAGCTGAAGAAGCTACAGAGAAGTGAAACAATTGTAGTATAAATAAATACAAAAAGTAAAAAACCTGAAATATTTTATTTAATAATCTAATAAAGTTATCATGGATTTTCAAGAAAAGTGAGGCACATACAGTAATTAACGAAAAAAACGAGAGTTTGCATTCATTGGTTAAGAATGAATTAATTCTCTTACACTCAGTAATAAAAGTAGTGCGAATAAATGAAATATTCCTTCTCTCCTGCAGAACATGCAGAAAATTATGTCTCAATCCAAGCAAACGCTTTAAAAGAGATGAGAACGCATCATATAAAACAAATAACAACATAAGAATTCGCACACGATTTCCAATTTAAGTGAAATCCTGCATCCTTGTTAACGCAGTATGGGGTCCCCCAAGGCACTACATTTTGACCTCTTTTATTTTCAATTCGCGCGTCCTCCATCAATTACAAGCACAAGGCAATCCGTTAAACTGGCTATACTTAACATACAGGGAATTTTTGTTTTAAGTATACGCTGTAAATTTTTAAATATTGAAGCTTAAAACGATTATTTTCCACTCCCAGATTAAGCATGAAGTAAAATTTCGAGTTTAGAAAAGCCTGAAAATTTTGTTTGGTCGCGTAGCGCGAAGCCTGTGTATTGTTTGCCATTAACATTCAAGGAAATGATCAAACAGTGGGAACTAAAGTGAAAGCACAATCAACAATAAATCTAAATTACTTCCACAATTATTAAAATGTGAATGTATCATCTTACTGTAAAAGACGATACATTCATACACTAAAATCTCGTTATGACTTGTAAATATATAATATATAAAGGAAAATGGAAGTTGCCAATTAATTAGAGAATAAATAATAAGTAAAGAAAGGAATAAATAGTTACTAGTTACTTTAGTTACTCGAAGTGTTTTTTATTATTTATTATTAATAAAAAAAACACTTTACGTAACTAGAAGAAAAATATTTAGAGAATACTTAAATAATATCTATTTTCTTTCTACAATTTTATATTATTTACAAGCACAAGGCAATCCTTTAAACTGACTATACTTAATATATACAGGGAATTTTTGTGTTAAGTATACGCTGTAAATATTCAAATATTGAAGCTTAAAACGAGTGATTTCCAGTCCCAGATTAAGCATGAAGTAAAATTTCGAGTTTAGAAAAGCCTGAAAATTTGGTTTGGTCGCGTAGCGCGGAGCGACCAAACCAAATTTTCAGGCTTTTCTAAACTCGAAATTTTACTTCATGCGCCACGCGTATAAAACACTGATTTGATGTAGAGTTCAGAATATACGTCTAGAGCACACTCCTTTAGTAGTATATTTTAAGCTTCACTTGAAATCACCGTTTTATACGCGTGGCGCATGAAGTAAAATTTCGAGTTTAGAAAAGCCTGAAAATTTGGTTTGGTCGCTCCGCGCTTCGCGCTACGCCACCAAACCAAATTTTCAGGCTTTTCTAAACTCGAAATTTTACTTCATGCTTAACCTGGGAGTGGAAAACACTCGTTTTACGCTTCAATATTTGAATATTTACAGCGTATACTTAAAACAAAAATTCCCCGTATATATTAAGTATAGTCAGTTTAAAGGATTGCCTTGTGCTTGTAAATAATAAGCTTCAATTTGAACTCTTTGCAAAGACAACGAATCTGAAGATTTACAACGTATACAGTATATTGTTAAAAGAAAAACTCCTTGCATGTTTGTATACTTTGGATGATAGAAAGAAAGAAAATGTGTGTATCATGATGAACATTTTATGTTTCTGTAAAGCCAGAGTAGTCTTGCATTTAACTTTATTTGTAGTAGGGTACGATTCATGATTGTGTTAGGTTAGGTTAGGTTAGGTTAGTAGTATGTGTATACCAGTGTACCCCAGGGATCGGTCCTTGGCTCAACACTCTGGAACCTCGTTTATGACGGAGTGTTTGGTCTAAAACTGCCGGAGGAGGCAACGACCATAGCCTTCGGACGACTTCGCTATTGTGGCGAGACACAGGGAGATGGATGGGGTCCGCAACATTGTAAGAGAAGCATCGGCAACAATCCAGAGATGGATAGATGACATCGACGGCAGAGGGTGTAACATGGAAGACGAGACTGCCGGACACATCCTCAGCGATTGCCCGACACTCTCATCAACTAAATGCTCCTTACTGGGTGCAGTGCTGAAATGCGCACTCCCTAAAGAACCAGAACCAGGACTAGCTCAGTCTTCTGTGGTTTGACCCCTAGGCCACACCTTGTGCACCTCATATATGTGTTACAATTGTCATTCTCTCAAAAAATAAAAAATAAATAAATTAATATATATATATATATGTATATATATATTAATTTATTAATTTTTTATTTTTTAAGAGAATTAATATTCTGTATTGTGGACCAAATGTTTAATTCACAACTTCACTTTTTGGCTGAATGTAACTGCAATAAAAAATGGTATACAAAGTAAAAAGTGTTTTTTTATTGTAGAAAACAATGTATTTTCAATTAATACTAGGTTTAGAGAAACATAAAATGCATGTATTTCTTTTTCTGAATAAAGAAGTGTAAAATGAAAAGGTGTATTCATGCAAATCCCGTCGTTAAAAAGGTAAAAACCATTAGGCTAATTTAAAATCAATAAAACTTGATGCATTTCACTTTAAAATCAACCACACACGATTAACCAAGCGCATTTACTCGTACTTGAAAAGGTCAGTCGAGTCAGCAAAAATTATTCTATTTTCCCTTGATAGTTTTGAATGAATGAATAACTTAGCAGACAATATAAGTACATGCAGTAATTCATTCCCCTCGCAGGCAATAAATCACAATTCACTGACCATCTTGCACAACCTTTAGGGGGAGAAGTGCCGACACTTCGGAGAACACCCGCTGCGCTTTTTTCTTTTCTTCAAATAAGCATTAATTAATTCCTACTTCCTATAACACACAGACCGTGTAATCCGCTCATTAACTGAAAATGGTAATTTCCCGTCGACAAATCGAGTGTGTAATCCAATGCAGCTATACAGGGATTTTTCTAATGGCGCGTGATTTTTTCGCGCGCGCAAATTTCTTATTAATTAACTGGGGAATCTCTAATATCTCTTATCGAGATGGATATCTGGTTGGAGAAGCTATCTAATTTAGCGCGCACATAAATCGGGACGACTAATTGCGCGTGTTTATCGTGCGATTCGAGCGCGTCGCGTCGTAAACCCTTTTTTCTTTTTTTTTTCTGCAAAACGAGATGGGGGCAAAAAGGAGGAAGAGGTTCCACGGCCTATTAATAGGCTTTATTTGCATAAACGGGGATGGTTTTTGTATCCAATGACCTTTTAAGGAATTTCCATCAAGTACTGGAATTCGAATATTGACAAGCGTTCCTCGTACTAATAAATAATAATATCAGGTGTTCATTTAAAAACCCGCTCGAAAAGGCGTTGGTTTTAGATAGAAGGAAATGGAAGGAAAAAGTGAAGTCGCAGCTTAATTTACGTTTAGTGATAGCCTGTCAGATTATAGTAATCAGTAGCTCATTAGAAACGGGACATTAATTTATAAATTTGAGCGATAATTACTAAAATGATCAAAAATCATAGGATTAATAAAAAAATGTACAGCTTATGTGGCATATTTTAAGGTAACGAGTAGAGCTGGGAATTTTGATGTTCGACGTATTCGACTATTCGAATTTCAAAATATTCGACTAGTCGACTTATTCGACTATTATTCGAAAATATTCTAACCGATTAAAATATTTGAACCGATTAAAATATTCGAACCGATTAAAATATTCGAACCGATTAAAATATCCGAACCGACTAAAATATCCGAACCGATTAAAATATTTGAACCGACTATTATATCCGAACCGATTAAAATATTCGAACCGACTAAAATATTCGAACCGACTAAAATATCCGAACCGATTAAAATATTCGAACCGATTGAATATATATATATATATAGAGAGAGAGAGAGAGATGTATATTTAATTATAGGTATTGAAGCGGCTTGTTGGGCTTGTTGGGTTTAAGTTCCAATATTTCGCCTACCATGTAGGCTTCCTCAGGGAACTGTAATTTATTGAAATGCGGATATTAGCGAAAAACAAAAATGATGTTTGTGATATAAGGACTCGCGTTTTGTAAGTTATTCTAAGCTCTATTTTTGTTTTTTGCTAATATCCGCATTTTAATAAGTAGGTAGGCGAAATATTGGAACTTAAAACAAATCTGAGTTAAAAACTTATTTAGCCCAACAAGCCGCTTCAATACCCATAATTAAATATACATCTCATATTTTTCGGTGTTACTTCCCCCTTACGTGTATATATATATATATATATATATATATATATATATATATATATATATATATATATAACAGTTTTTTTTTATATTTCTTAAAAATGCATTTTTTTTCAATTTTACTGGAAATAAACGTATATCTCAAAGTAGATCAAAGGATAAAAGGTAAAGGGTTCACATATAGAATATTTTTAGTACTGTCTCTAAGCTAAGTACTAATCTTAGAAAAGTTATAAACTATTATACAGGGTGTGTCAAATTTACTGCCGATTTTTTTTTCATGGAACACTGAATATTTTCACTTATTTTGAATCAGACGTTCTTTATCCCAAAAGAGATTGACATTATGAGGTGAGAATTATTATAATATTTAATATGATATAATTTGAAAATTTTAAACAAGTGGTTTTAAAAAAAATATTATTATTATTATATATTGTCGTGTTGCTTTGCAATAAAAATAATTTAATTAAAAACTTAAATGGTGTTACTGATGAAAATAATTATTTTTATTGCAAAGCAACACAAAAATATATATTTTAGTTTTCTGTAAGTAACACCATTTAAGTTTTTTATAATTCTTATAATTTTACTTTTATTTTTAAACATTAACTTAAGTACAATAGTTTTCACTAGCTGATTCCTATACATTGCTGCTTTAAAGGTTCCAGGATCAAAATAATAATAAAATCCTGTTAATAGAATTATATCTTTATTAAAAATAAAGAGACATATTTATTGTATCGTTATTTCTAAAAAAAGGCTCACATATAGAACAAATAATATATATTGTAGAAACAAATAACTCAAATAAGTAAAACTTAATAATTATATATATTTAAACAATTATAATATATTACTGAAATTAGAAGATGCTTATTTAATATACATTTTTTGTTTTAATTTGTATCTTGTTAATTTAGGTTTTGTATTAAATTTGTATTATGGCAACATCACCATTTTTATTTAATTTTAGAGCTAGGAATCCGAATAGTCGGATATTCGAAAATACAAAGATGTTCATGGAATTTATAATAGACAGGTATCCGAAGTTCATTGTTTTGAAGTAATATCGAACTATTCGGATTCCGAGTTTTTTTAATTTAATACATTTAATTCTTAATTGTTTTTTATTGGTATGTTTACGTTATTTAAAATAATCGATTGTTTAATGTTGAATTCTAACTATTTTTTTTATCAATGTTTTAATTAATACTTATATTTTTGATAAATATCTTGAAATAGTTACTATAATTACTAATATTAATTTAATGCTTTTTATTGTTGCAGAATCAAAAACGATTAGACTATTCAAAAACTAATATTATGTTCGATTATTCTTAAAGGATGGAAAATTCTAATAATAAAAATAATAATGAATAGAGAAATAGAACCGAATGCAACAGTTATTTAAAACCGAAAAGAATATTCGCGCCGAATAGACTAATCAAAGGTACGATTAAAATATCCGAACCAACTAAAATATTCAAACCGATTAAAATATTCGAACCGATTAAAATATCCGAACCGATTAAAATATTCGGACCGATTAAAATTCCGAACCGATTAAAATATTCGGACCGATTAAAATATCCGGACCGATTAAAATATTCGGACCGATTAAAATATTCGAACCGATTAAATTATTCGAAACCGATTCATAGTCGGTTAGTCGGATAAACAGTGTAATCGAAGACATTTTCTATTCGACTATTCGAACATCTGATAATCGAATATTCGACTTATTCGACTATTTTGCCCAGCCCTAGTAACGAGTGCCTTCCACTCTCAGACTAAGCATGAAGTAAAATTTCGAGTTTAGAAAAGCCCCGCGTAGAAAATTTGTCGAGGGTCGCGCAGCGACCCGAGACAAATTTTCACGGGGCTTTTCTAAACTCGAAATTTTACTTCATGTGCCACGGGTATAAAACATTGATTTAGTCTGAAGTTTAAAATATACTGCTTAGGTTAGTTTATGATTTATACAAGATCGCTAAAAAATATCCTCTCATAAAGATACCACAAATTTGACGATACGAGCACGACACGGGTGTGTTGAACGCACTGAGCTAGTCTCGTGTCGTGCACGTCTTGTGCTCGTGTCGTCTTCATCTCGTGTCGCGCACGTCTCGTGCTCGTGTCGTACTCGTCTCTTAATTGTCTAAAAGAAGTGAAATGAAGCGAAGTTTATAGGATATCATGAATATTATGTTCAAAATTCGAGCAATGTTAAAAATATTTCCGTGTTCAGTGGGAAGTTACCAGTTACTTAGATTGTTAATTAAATCGTCCAATTCGAAGCTTTAAACGAGTGTCGTCCACTCCCAGACTAAGCATGAAGTAAAATTTCGAGTTTAGAAAAGCCCCGCGTAGAAAATTTGTCGAGGGTCGCGCAGCGACCCGAGACAAATTTTCACGGGGCTTTTCTAAACTCGAAATTTTACTTCATGCGCCACGCATATAAAACATTGATTTAGGCTGAAGTTCAAAATGTACTGCTTAGGTTAGTTTATGATTTATACAAGATCGCTAAAAAAATATCCTCTATTAAAGATACCACACTTTTGACGATACGAGCACGACACGAGTGTGTGGAACGCACAGTGCCAGTCTCGTGTCGTGCACGTCTTGTGCTCGTATCGTCCTTATCTCGTGTCGTGCACGTCTCGTTAATTGTCTAAATGCAGTGAACTTAAGCGAAGTCTATAATAATAATAATAATCTTTATTGTCCAACATTTACCAATTACAGGACAATGTAACTACATATGATATAAATTAAAACACAAATAGGTATGTATATATAACAAACAAACAAACAAAAAATAAAAGAAAAAAACATATATAATAAAACTTAATTACAATACTTAAAGACTAGACGTGTGATTCACTTAACATTCACTCAACAAAAGACATCATCAAAAACTTAATTTGCATTTCTGGACATATGAAATAGTGGCGATTTATGTAAAGTGTTCGATTTGGCCAATTTTGTGTAGAACGTATTATTATGACGTGATTGAATTCTTGGAACAGATAGGTTGACTTGCGATAATAATTGTGAACAATCTATATCATTATGTAGTAGCTTGTACATGAATTTCGCACTATGGAACTCTCTACGTACTGACAAAGATTCTACTTCAAACCTATCCAATAACCGAGCATAAACAATGCCTTGTACAGGATATTCCCCATCTAGTTTGTAAGACAGGTATTTCAGAAATCTCCTTTGAATACCCTCAATTGCTATGGATAGGTAAGCATAGTGGGGATGCCATACTACAGAAGCATATTCCAATTTGCTAGGCACAAATGAAAAATAAACTGATTTAAGCAATTCGACACTGTTAAAATATTTAGTTGTGCGTATAATGAAGCCTAGCATTTTAGAAGCACTTCTACATATGGTTTGTATATGTTTGGAAAATGTTATACGGTTGTCAAAAAATACACCGAGATCCTTTATTTCTGACATTTTCTGCAACGCTGTTCCCAAAATATTATAAATAAAATTGTTAATGCGAATTACTCGACCATAACATATCATGAGTATTATGTTTAAAATTCGAGCAATGTTTAAAATGTTTCCGTGTTCAGTGGGTTTATAAAATCGTCCAATTCAAAACTTTAAACGAGTGTCGTCCACTCCCAGACTAAGCATGAAGTAAAATTTCGAGTTTAGAAAAGCCCCACGTGGAAAATTTGTCGAGGGTCGCGCAGCGACCCGAGACAAATTTTCACGGGGCTTTTCTAAACTCGAAATTTTACTTCATGCGCCACGCGTGTAAAACACTGATGTACAGTAAAGTTTTAAATACATAACGCTTAGATGAGATGGTATATGCTAAAAATAAACAAAATATCCTGCATTTATTTTACTTAAACTATTTGATAAATTAAATTTACATGGCTATAAGAATTCAATTCTTTTTTTCGCTTAAGCGAATTTAGTTTTTATCTACTTGAACATTATAATTCACCTTAAGGTAATTTCAGATTAAGAGGAGATCGATGAAGGTACCTAAACATAAAATTCTGCTTACTTTTAAAATTATTTTATCTCTAAAACAATAAATCTAGATTACCTTTGAGGAGAGGAATAAATAATGTTACAAATAACATTATTTATTCTTATCCTCAAAGGTAATCTAGATTTTGAAGATAGTTTAATGCCGCATTTACAACGGAAATAATAAAGCAAGTATATTAACTTAATTTACTCACGTCTTTTGTTCTTTCCGGAAAAGCGGTTTCAAGATCCTCCGGTGAAATATTAATTTCGTAATACACAGAGCAACAATTATCATCATAAAAATGATGGGCTCATGTAGAGCATTATAAATAATTGTCCTTTCCTAGAACACGATTCCACGTACGCTCTTCCTTTTGTAAATTAGTCTCAACTTTTGTGGAAAAACGCTAATCACCTGTATAATCTCATTATTCTTCCTAATGAAGCCCGCCTCCTCCACAAAAAAATTGTAACCTGTACACGTACGAGTATCATCATTTTATGGCCGAATTTACTGGCGGAAATCGGTTCTTAGATCACCTACCGCGCTCGCCTTTTTCATGTGGGGACTTTTATCGTCCTGATCTTTTGGTAAATTACGGAGCGGGCGAGGAAAAAAAACGGAGGTCCATTGCGCCAGAAATGACGGTTTCATTAAATTGTCGTTTCTCAATTTTCGTCGTCATTACGGAGATTTATACGGCGATTTGTTTTTGCGTTTCGCTTAGCCATTAAGAGACACGTGGCTTTTCCAATCTGGGTAAAAAAAACATACTGGACGGATTTTCATATGTGGAAAAATCGCTCGGATAAACCGCGCAATATATCCATTTATTCGGAGGAAAAAAGTTGCTATAAGGATAAAAAAGTTTGCGGTCGAAACATTTCTCTTATTTATTAGAATAGTGGCACAGTTTGGATTTTGTTTTAGGCGATTAAGTTATTTTTTTAATGTGACTAAATTGGTAAAATTACGCGCTTATTTACTTCAAAAAGTCCAAAAATTATTAAAAAATTATTAAATTAATATTGATTTTTATATTCGTACTCGATTTACTTTTCAATATTCGAATTTACTAACTTTACTGCGAATAATCGAATATTATAAAAAAAAAAACTACAACTAATGGTAGCAATTAGTTGTAGTTGTAGCTCTCTTCCTCCTGCATTCCTTCTCTTCCTCCAACTTCTCCAGCGTCCTTACCCCGGCCGATTCTCTCCCATCCATTCCTTCGCTCTTCCTTTAACCATAAACCTCTCCGCCATTTTTAACATTTTTTTTATCCCTACCCACTTTCTTGGCACCAGCATCATATCATCCGCATATGCCAACATCCACACTTTACTTTTACCAATCAACAGGGTAAAGACCTGCTCCCTCGTCCCCCTCCCCTCCTAAACCCCCCCTGCGTCTCCGGTAGCAACACCTTCTCGTCCACCTCTTCCCTCAGTCGATTCTTCACCACCACTATGGCTATCTTGTATCTAGTACTCATTATCGTTATCCCCCTATAACTATCCGCATCATTCTCATCCCCTCCTTTGTGTACCAGGCACATCCTCCCCACCCTCCATGCTGCCGGCAGGTTCACTCTTTCCCTCCACATTTGGTTCAGTAGCTCTCTGAGTTTCTTCTTTCCTCCTTTCCCAACCTCCTTCCACATCTCTGCCTTCAGCCCATTCCTCCCTCCTGCCTTTCCTCCCTTCACCTCCTTGAACGCTCTTTCCACCTCCTCCTCCGTGAACTCTTTTTCTCCATCCCCTCGCTTGCCTTCTCCCATCCAAACTGGTACTCCACTACCTTCTTTGCACTTCCCTGCCCATTCTTTCAACGGTACCTCTAACTGCCTCTTCCTTTCAGCTCCCCTCAGCACCTTTCCCATTTCGCTTCGTTCCTGCATTCTCTCAGTTCCTCGCTCACTCTTTCCACCGTCCGCAGCTTCTTCCTTTCACATATACGATCATATCTCTTCCTTGCCGCCAACACTTTCCCCTTTTTTCCTCCATTTCTTTCGCATTCTCCCAATGCCTTCCTCAACTCCCTCTTCGCCTGCCTACATTCCTTCTCGAACCACGTACTTCTACCTCTTCTCCCTCCCTTCTTTTTCCTTCCACGTCCCACTATTATCTCCTCCATTGTATTGACCTTTTTAATTGAGGTCCAGCCTCTTCTTCGTATCCTCCATCGCCTTTGCCAAACACTTAAGGTATTCGTTTTCTTCTCCCCTCTCCACTTCTCTTTCCTTCTCCAAAATAATATTAAATATAGATCAAAGAAGCTAAAATATCTCAACTTCAAGGAACATTTAAACATTTAAACATTTAAACATTTAAACATTTAAACATTTAAACATTTAAACATTTAAACATTTAAACATTTAAACATTTAAACATTTAAACATTTAAACATCTCAGTATTTCCATATACCGTGCGATCGTTTAAAACATGATTTATAGTAGGCATTGAGTTTTAAATTAGATTGGTACTACTGACCGTCAACACATAGTTAAGCATAACCTCAAATGTATTCCATCATTCAACTAGCATTCTGGGCAACCGCACAAAAAAAAATGCCACCTACTCTAAATCATAATTTAAATGATCCCACGGTACATTGTTTCTCATTTTTAAGGAGAAAAATTGTTATACAAGGATTAAAATAAAAATAAAAAAACTTGTTTTAACTAAGTAAATCGTTTAAAAGTAAATTGTGCATGCATTTTAATCAATTTTTTTTGGCTTTCGCAACTAAAACGAAGTTCTAGAATTCAAAAACCGCAATATTTGGTTGGACAAGATAAACATTTGTAAGTTTTATTACCATGAGATCAAACTTTAACAGTGTATTTTGAACTTTGAACTAAATCAGTGTTGTATACGCGGGGCGCATGAAGTAAAATTTCTAGTTTAGAAAAGCCTGAAAATTTGGTTTGGTCGCTCCGCGCTTCGCGCTACGCGACCAAACCAAATTTTCAGGCTTTTCTAAACTCGAAATTTTACTTCATGCTTAACCTGGGAGTGAAAACACTCGTCAAAGATTTTCCTAATTTAAAAAAAAAAACATTGATTAATCTAGTCATAAATTTATATTGGAATACATTGTATCGTTAATCTGATAAATTCACGTTTAGATTACAACTCAACTCTAAATTTATGCTAATCAAACCAATAATATTTGCATATTCAAATTAAACCTGCATTAATTTTGATCAAACAATTAGACGTGAAACGAGAATATCACACATACATGTACATATTTTTTATCGCATGAATAATTCGTGTGGGAGTTTTACAAATTAATTAATACAATTAATACAGTTCCTAAATGAATGTCATTGCAGAAAAAAAATAGTGTGGGTTTTTGAAACGGCGGTCTGGCCTACATATTATTCGGTATTTTATTTAATTGGATTTATATTGTTATTATTTTTTTTTTTTTTTCGATTGAGGATTTATTATACTTCACACATAATTAACTTATTAATATAAATTCCACTATTTCTTTCTGATGAATTTAAGGTTTTATTATATATCACACATAAATTAATTTATTGATACAAATTTACTATTTCTTTCTGTTGGATATGAGATTTTATCAAACATCACACATACATTAATTTAATGTTATAAATTTTATTAAAAAAGAGGCGCATGTTTTAAAATTTTTTACTTTCGTATCTCTTCAAACAAACGGGCCTACAACTTTTGAAACGGATATTAAATACATAGTTATGAAAACCAGAGTCATAGCTACGTGAAATTCGTTTTAAATTTGCATTGATTAGGTTTGGAATAACATTCAATTTCTGTCAACAGACAATTCAATTTAACTTGTTACTGTTTTACATTTGCAAAATCATTTATCGATTAGTTGGGTTCATTGGTTTGCCTGGACCACATCGAACGTCCCGATGTTAAAAGCTAAAAAAAATACTAAATATATTTGTACATGTACATCATTATTGATGATGGCATTAAGCCGAAACAAGTAGAAGAATAAAATACATATCAGTGTAATGTATAAAATTACGAAAATTAGATGGGTTAATACGTTTTGCATATTTATTCAGATATTTTTAACACATTTCGTGCATATAAACCTGCACGTTGCACGTTTCTGCATTAAATAAATGGTGCATGCGCCGGGCTAAGCAGTGTAATATATGAAAATATTACCTTCTGCATGAACGTAGCTAGAATTTTGGCGAGAAAGGGGACGATACTAACAAATACTCAGTTTAATCTTGAGAAATGTCAACTATTCTAATTCAATTTTGTGTCGAACATATGTTTGTACTCTTTGGTTAAGCATGAAGTAAAATTTGGAGTTTAGAAAAGCTTGAAAATTTGGTTTATTCGCGTAGCGAGTAGCGTAGCGAGTAGCGTAGCGTGTAGCGTAGCGTAGCGCTACGCAACCAAACCAAATTTTCAGGCATTTCTAAACTTGAAATTTTACTTCATGCTTAGCCTGGGAGTGTAAATCATTTGTTTAAAGCTTCAAATTGAACTTTAATACAAAAGCAACGAATATCTAAAAATTTACAGCATAAAAGAAAAACTGTCCATATGTACGTATCCATATGGATCAATCAATAAATTAATGTATTCTTCTTGATGAGTTTGTAGATAAACCTTTTTGATATACTGTACAGAAAGTAAATCAAATAAAAATTTAAAAACTCGAAATAAAGTTTAAATTCTCAACATTGTATTACATTAAATTGATTGGGTGAGTTACGTGAAGATCAAATTTAATTGTTAAATAAAGCACTTTCTTTGTGGGGTTTTGCTTTTATAATAGAAATTGCTTGGTATAAATTAATATATAAAATTGATGTTATCTTAATAAAGGTCTTTCTTTGCTGGTGCATAATATGTATCAGGGGAGGTATTGTAAGAAGGAAAGGAGGATCGTATTGGGCCCCGAGGTGTGTTAACCCTTGCCACACACGTAGAAAGAATGGCCAGAACAATCGGGAAGGAAGCTCCGGCCTGATTGGCTCTGGGGCTCTTTACCGGCCGTTATTTAGTGTGTGCGAAACGATATCGTGAATATCGGGAAAAGTGATTTATACGGAGAGCCCGATGGTCAATTCGCAATTCGATCGCATTATGCGCAAATTGCGGAATATACTTTGCTGCGTGGAACGTGTCTCTATCTGAACGCCCCCGAGCTCCGGTTCACGATTTTCTCTTCACCACCCCCAAGGGCCTGTATTACGTCGGACATCGGCTCGGTTACTTTTCAATTAGGCATAACTGCGGTTGAAGAACCTTTTATAAATCAATACTCATAATCTACAGGAATTGAAAACAATAACAAGTTGTGATTTGAAAAAAAAAACACTTATTTTTAATTAATTGTCAATGTGTCACATTCCTCCTTGAAGATGACCAATGGTCGAAACTAGTCGGAGAAAATATAAATAAGTGAAACAAACCAAGTGTTTTAATTTAACTATAATTTAAATCATCCAGTATTAGAAAAACACTTGGTTAAATTTTACTAATATTTTAATTTTTTATTCCAATTAGTTTCGACTAAGACATAATTTAAATAGGCTTTCCTAGATGAAAAACTGAAAAAATATACATTCCTCCTTGAAGATGACCAATGTTCAAAACTAGTCGGAGAAAATATAAACTAGTGAAACAAACCAAGTCTTTTAAATTTCTAGAATTATAACAAAAATATATTTATTGATTTCTTAACTTGTCGAAGAAAAAAGTATTCAAACACATCTTTTAAATCCTCTAAAAAGGTTTAAATCCTGGTTGAGTTTTAAGTGCATAAATATTCGCAATTATTTACCGAAACACCAAAAATAAAAACCGGTTTCAATCAATAAATCCCCATTCGCTTATCACCAAGTACGCAAAAAACGCCACGCCGATTTCAAGAGCGCCTCTATTTATTCATCTATTCAACTCCAGCTAAGATCGATTATTCACGCGGTGTATTTCGTGTCTTCGCTTTTTAGAACACTGATCGGTTTTCTAGTTTGATTTCGAGGTGTTAAGTGGTAGCGTTTATTTATTTAGTTATCTACGACAGTAATTGCTGTGGCTGGTCGACAGAGTTGCAAATTACGCAAGAAGAACAAGTGCTAGTATTTTAGTTTAGTGAAGTTTAGCTCAAAGGATTTTTCCAGCAGCTCAATCAACATAAAATTCACAGAATTTACTTAGAATTGATTGCATCTGCATTTGCTTTACAGAAAATTAAAATATGTCAAGGTATTTTTTCAAAATATTAGGCCAAAGTTGAAATTATGCAATAAATAGAACGACTTTCGTAGTATGTTTATTTTGAGAGAATTGTAAAAAAATCAACGGATAATCAAATCAATCTAAATTTCACAGAATCTACACAGAAATAGATATATTTTGATTATCTGTAATAGAAATTTAAATATCTCCACAAGATTTCCCAAAATATAAAATCCATGTTGAAATTAAGTAAAAAAAAAAACGTGATTAACGGATTTATTTTGTTGAAAAAAATCAAAAAATTAAAGTTTTATGCAATCAACAACGAATTCACAGAATTTGCTTTAAATTCATTTCGCTTACATCTTGTAGAAAAAAAATTAACTGATGTTGCCTCATTTTTCTAAAATATTCAGCCAACAATGAAATTATGCAATAAAATTAACAATTTTACAAAGCTGTTTTATTTTTTAATTGTAAAAAAATAAAATTTTATACCATCATCATGAAATTCACAGAATTTACTTTGAATTGATTGCACTTATATCTGGTAGAAAGATAATTTAATGATTCTAAAATATCCAACCAAAGTTGAAATTATGCAATGAAATTAATAATTTTACAAGGCTGTTTTATTTTTAATTGTAAAAAATTAAAATTTTATTCCATCATCATGAAATTTACAGAATTTACTTAGAATTGATTGCACTTACATTTTATAGTAAGACAATTAAATTATATCCCCATATTTTCTTTAAATATTCAGCTAAAGTTGAAATTATGCAATAAAACGAATAATTTTACAAGACTGTTTTATTTTTAATTGTAAAAAATTAAAATGTTATACCATCATCATGAAATTCACAGAATTTACTTAGAATTGATTGCACTTACATCTTGTTACAAGAGAATTAAATGATGTTGCCTCATTTTTCTAAAATATTCAGCCAAAGTTAAAATTATGCAATAAAATTAACAATTTTACAAGGCTGTTTTATTTTTTAATTGTAAAAAATTAAAATGTTATACCATCATCATGAAATTCACAGAATTTACTTAGAATTGATTGCACTTACATCTTGTAGAAAGACAATTAAATTATATCTCCATATTTTCTAAAAATATTCAGCCAAAGTTGAAATTATGCAATAAAATTAATAATTTTACAAGGCTGCTTATTTTATAATTGTAAAAAAATAAAATTTTATACCATCATCATGAAATTCACAGAATTTACAAAGAATAAATTGCACTTACATCTTGTACAGAGACAATTAAATTAGATCAACATATTTTCCTAAAATATTCAGCCAAAGTTGAAACTATGCAATAAAATTGACAATGTTACAAGGCTGTTTTCTTTTTAATTGTAAAAAAGATATTATTTTTATTATTAAAAAAATGAAATTTTATACCATCATCATGAAATTCACAGAATTTACTTAGAATTGATTGCCCTTACATTTTATAGAAAGACAATTAAATTATATCTCTATATTTTCTTAAAATATTCAGCCAAAGTTGAAATTATGCAATAAGATTAACAATTTTAGAAGGCTATTTTTTTAAATTGTAAAAATTAATATTTTATACCATCATCATGAAATTCACAGAATTTACTAAGAAGTGATTGCACTTACATTTTATAGAAAAACAATTAAATTATATCGCCATATTTTCTTAAAATATTTAACCAAAGTTGAAATTATGCAATAAAATCAACAATTTTACAAGGCTGTTTTTTTTTAATTGTAAAAAAATTAAAATGTATACCATTATCATGAAATTCACAGAATTTACTTAAAATTGATTGCACTCACATCTTGTAGAGAGACAATTAAATTATACTCCCATATTTTCTTAAAATATTCAGCCAAAGTTAAAATTATGCAATAAAATCAACGATTTTTGGAGAGTGTTTTCTTTGAAACAATTGTAAAAAAATAACAGATTATCAAATCAACATAAAATTTTTAGAATCTACACAAAAATGAAAAAAACGTTAATAGGTTGTTATTGAAATTCAAATATCTTTACTGGATATTCCAAAATATAAACTCAAAGTTTATATTTAATTTTATTTATATTTATAACTGTATGTTTTAGAGTTACTTCACTTTTTATTTTTATCGTTAGATGTACAGTTCGAGACACAAAGTGCTCATTATCAATAACAAACAATGTACATCTAACGATAAAAATAAAAAGTGAAGTAAGGAATAGCAGTTTTTGTTTAGTGATTTATATTTATTTTATAAAATTATTCAATAGAAATGCTGGGCCAGAACTAAGTTGGTTCCGGCGCGGCGTTGCGCTGAGGAACAAATGCAATAATGCCCTGGGGAACAAATGCGTTGTGATTTTTCTCTATTTTTTAAACTTACGCGGGCATTTTTTAACATTTAAAATGAGGAAAAATTATTTTTAAAATTAATTTTTAATTCTTGCTAAGGTTGAAATTACAGATAGTACCATGGCTCCTTGACTCTATTGGATGGGCCGCCGCTGTTTAGGAATATTATACATTCTATTTTGGAGAACATTGGAAGCACAATAGGCCTAAGTGCAGTACAGAAATGCGCACTCCCTAAAGAACCAGAACCAGGACCAGAGAAAATTAAAATTACAAGAAAATTGGATTACAAAAAAAGGTAGTTTCTTAAAAAATTCAGAGAATTTAATGCAATTAGAGAATTTTACAATATTGGTGATTATCTTGATGATCGATATTTATAATGTTTGCGTAACATATTGGATATTGTTTTCAATTGATGTTTCAAAGTGTTGCAAATTTGATTTTAACATATGATATTCATTTATTCATTTGTTCATTTATTTACGGTATCACCTTTGTACAATCAATATACATATAAGTATAAAACAGTATATGTAAAACTATACCAATATTATTATGTATATCACAATGAGCACTCTATAAGAAAATATGAATATAAAACATACTTAAAATAAGACAAATATTAATTTATAATTTGTGTTATGTACAGTTCTATTCAATAAAAACACGTACGCCTACTGTTTTATATTGTAAATGTGGATTACAATTCAAGTGGTAGCTATGGTAAATTTTTCAACAAAAAATAAAATTTAATGAAAACTCGGAAAATCGAACTTAAAGTTAACGATTTTTGTCAGTTTTCATGTAATTTCGATAGCCAACAATTAACTATATTTAGTTATTTTCACACTCTTTATGATGTTCAACTTTTAATATTGAAGACAATATTCATTCTCCTTCCTACAAGGTGTCCCGCAAGGCTCTCCGCTATCCCCACTTCTTTACAATATATATTGCTATGACATATTTAATCCAAACCCTTCCTACTTCAATTAAATGAAATACGCCTTCCTCTTTGCTGACGATATGGCCCTTATCTCCCACCTTCAACGCTTCAACAATCCCAAAATCTCCTTCAAAACTCTCTTAATTTCATACAAAAATGGTGCATTAAATGGCGAATCCAATTAAATCCTTCCTAAACCAAATTATTCATCCCTTACCATAAAATCACTCCACGATCTTTTACAATAATAATCAACAATGCCACTATTCTTCCATCCTATTCCTGTAAATACCTAGGCATCAAATTTGATTCAAAACTTTTGTTCCTCCCACATACCAAATTCATTAAAACCAAAATGAAAACAAGGGCTAGGCATTTCCGATCTTTAACGTATAAACAAGAAAGAATTTCCACAAAAACAGCAGTTAAAATATACAATTCGATATGCTGGGGGCAGAAAGACCGTTGGTCGACAGCCCAGACAGACTAACTATTTATTTATATGTATATAAAAGTGTTATAAATCTAAATGTAATTGTTGTCTGAATAAAGATGTACTATATACATCGATATGCCGGCCCTTGTTAGATTACGGTGCAATTTATTCCTTCACATCCGTCCTTCAATTTCATACCCTATCCAAGTCACCAAAAGATCAGCGATACAAATCCTCACAAAACTCAGACACCCAACGAATCCTCTCCATAATCCATCAAACATCATCCTCTACGAAACTACTCAAGTAACACCAATCTCCCAACGCATATTAACCCTCAGCGAAAAATTCGCTGTAAAAACATATAACCTAGAACTGATAAACAAATTCTGTATTCCTAGAAACCTAAATATCCATCCCAAATACAAACATGCTACTCACTATACATCAATTCATTTGTACCTTTCATCAAGACAGGTTACAAGCCTGACATTCTATCACATTGTTTTAAATAAAATAAATTCTAGACAGGGCAGAAAGACCTCTGGTCGATAGCCTCGATAGACTAACCCCATAGTGTAAATAAATATATGTATTAAATAATTTTATTATAATTGTCTGAAGAAAGATGTATATATATATATATATATATATATATATATACATATATACCATACATACGACGCCCAAAGCGGTATACTTGATCGATTATGTCAAGCCCACAGCCGACTTAGGAAGCCCGACTTCGGGCTTCCTAAAAATCTCCGTGTGTATTTTTGCTATATGGTCAGCAAATAACTGCAATGTATTTCATTGATTTTTATGGTTGGCTTCAAAAATGAGTTTATATCTATACATTATATATGGAAATAGTTCTTGTGAATTCCCTGTAGAGGGCGTCTTAGTAGACGTGTATATACATTTAATATATGATGTCGATATTAGGATGCCCCTCATGTATGCTGCATTATACGATGCCCGAAAAATTGACAACACTGTACGAGTATATACACATAAGACACTATTGATGTTTTGTTTCCTTATATTTTCAATATTTAGTGTAACATTGTTAAAATCAATAATACATTTTTTAAATTAGTTTTTTCTATAACCATTAATATTTGAAGATATTTTGATATTGTCATTAAATATTAAGAGAGATATAACAAGATCTGTGCAATTACGTATGAGGAATGTAAGAAAAAAAGGATTCTATGTCAGAAAAATGCCGGGTAATAATATACAATCAAAATTTAATATACCTATTATAATTTATAAAAAAAAAACATTATAAAAGTGCTATTATTAGTACAAATGTGAGTTACTTTTGTCTGAAGGTGTTGTAAACAAATGTTTTTATTCTGACCCAATTCTTATTTTTAAAAACTGCTTCAAAACGAGAAAGCAATTCTTCGCATTCAATTTTCTTTGGGGTTATTTTCCTTCTTATGTGATCCTTAAAATGCTTTAGGACAATTCTCTTTTCTTCGTCGCTCCAACGACGTCGCCCTTGATCTTGTTTACCTAAAACAAATATGAAATATATTGTAATTCAATTATACTCGTAATAATAGCTAATTCAATAACTATTATTTTAATTTATTAATTTTACATACCATCAATTTTATCCACTGTCTCTATTTTGTTGTACCATTTAACAACTGTTTTGGATTTTACATTTTTTCTGTATTTATTTTTATTATTGGAAGTATTGCTTTCGTCTACACCAGAGCAGGAAGGTTTATTTAGATTGTCATTATTTTCCTTTACACATGGCAAATATTCCGTATTATGATACATTGGAGCATCAGTGTCCTTATTTATAAAGCACGGCAATATTTCATCATCAACATTACATTCAGATTCTGAACTATAATAAACATCTTTTTGTAATTCAATGTCATTTAGACATTTGCCATGGAACTCTTTCCCTTTTCCTTTTTCAAGTAATAATAAAACTTTTGCGACTTTTGCAGTTTGGTATATGTCTTGGGGCAGCCTAATAATAAATGAAGATATTATTTATTTTTATACATTTTTATGTATTTGTAGTAGGCTATAATAATTAAACAGATATTGTTTAGTATAACAACATTCGAATTCAAATAAACGATACTCGAACTTAATTTAATTGAAATAAGCATTATTTTTATGATTTTGCAATAATAATATAAAAATAACGTTTGTAGGATTAGTATAACTGTACAAAATTTCATGTTTGCTAGAAAATACATAGTAAAGAAGTGAAACACATTTTGTTAAAATAAATAATAGTAATTAAGTAATGTACCTATACAAATAGTTAAAGTTAAAAATACTTTTATTTGTTGTACAGATAATATAAAATAAGATTTTACTTTATTGCGATCACACCTTGCAGTAGATTTTGCACAAAACTTAAGACAATATAGCCTATTATTAAGAAAAATGCACAAAAAAATTTCTATTTTAAAAACTAAAAGAAATCATAAAAATGGAGATAATCAGTGCCAAAAGTACTATAATTACTAGATACAATATTTTTTAATAAATCATTATTATCTCCAATAATAGAAAACTAATAAGTATGTAGATCAAAGTCGGTTTAAATTGACTGTAGGAGAACAGTTTTCGACTCAATCTACAGGGTAATATCTCATTTTTTAACAACTGAACAACAAATAAATGTAAAAATATTTTTCATGTCATATTTAAATTTCATATATTTCATTTTATTATCGATTAATTGACTAAAATTATAATTACCTGTAAAATTCCGCATGTGTTTTTTTCGTGTGGCCCATGAAATTTGCTACCTGCTCAATTTCATTTTCGTCCAAACACATTAGTTGTAAAGTTGTAGCTATGTGTTTTCGAAATTTTGTGGATGTCAGTAAAGAAGGCTTTTGTAGTCCACAACTATGAGCAAGACGTCTAATTACATTTGTACCGCTCATCCATCGACTTTCTGACCCAGGATTAGCAAACAAGTACGGGTTTGATTTTGGGACTATGTTAGAGGTGTTTCTTATATTAATTATGCATGTAATAAATTTCTGGAGTTTATTTGAAAATAATACTGCTACTGGTTTGGAACCTTTCCCACCTAATACAACTCTTTTAAATTTATTGCATATTAATTTTTCGACATCTGTAAGTGATTGCAAGAATGCTTCCTGGTCCACTACTTGTCGATCAGATAGGTATGTTTCAATTTTCAGATATTGAACATCTCCGATTCTCTTTCGGTTAAACATGACTGTTAATGTGAGAACACATTCAGTTAAGATCTTATAGTTGGAAGAACTGTAGGGTGAACCATTTTGTAATTTTATATAAACATCATCAGCAAGTTTATTCAAAAACAGATGAAAAGCTTGTATATCGCTGGTTAATGGAAGCTCTGTTCTGTTTTCCCATTGTGTTTCTTTAAGATTTTTTAATGCTAGACTTGATATCTCAGAACACCAATGGCCTAATATTAGTTTACGTAGTTCTTTTACTTCTAATTTTTTTGCATTTGTGTCAGTCCATGAAATGTTGGGAATGTCTCTTTTTTCCAGAATAAGTTTATAAGCAATGTCGCAAATTAATTTTAAGTTGGTACCCATGTGTAAGGCTAGGGATGGAGCTTTAAACGTTTTAGTATTAATGTCAAAACCACTTATGTTTTTTGTAGCAAATATTAATTCTTGGAAGTATTCAGGTTTTAAAATATCGAACAGGGTTTTGATATTATTGTTGGAAGATTTGATTGCAATTAAAAGTCGGGCCATTTCCCTTATTTTATTTGATACAACTGTCGCAATTTGTTGTCGTTTGTGCTTATTAAGAAGTGATTCTCCATAAAGGCAAATTAAAGGGTCATTTTTAGCTATAAAACTGATTTGATCGGGACGCATTATGTTGAAAACTTCTGTCGTAATTCGCGATGATTTTAAAAAGTTTTGATTTTGTAAAGCGATTGATGCCATAAATGTTTGAGACTTACTCAAACAGTTTTTTCCTGCATTTGTCATATCTGGTGGTTTACTATTGCATTTTTTCACGTGCTTATATAGCAACTTTTTTGAGTAATGTCCAAGGCAATAAGTGCAAATAAAATATTCTGTGTTAGGATCTTTTGATGTTTTTACCGGGTTTAAAACGCCCTTTTCTTTATTTAAATAAAAAAAACCTTGTTTTCTTAAGGCAGCAATTAATTCTTTACGTTGTTTGCTACCTGGCTTATAGCTCATTAAAGTTTTAATGTCTTTATGATCAGGGTGGTGGCGTGTTAAATGCCTCGAAAAATGATTCCTTATGTCATTATAACAAATAGGGCATAACAGTGGTCGTTCTTTAGCAGCCGGTTGTTTTGAATAATAAGTTTTATTCTGTAACAAAACAAACTACAATTGTGGATTTTGTATGTGACAATTTGGAAGTATGGTGAGAACAAATACCAAACAACTTACCATAGTACTAGTTCCTGCTTGATAAGCTATATGTGGCATTGTTGTTTGGTGTACATTGTTGTCTATCTTATTTAATTCTGCGATGGTTGAATGAATCTGTAATAATCTAAAATTAAAGTAACTGTAAAACTATAACAGCACGACTTACATTATTTTGAATAGGAATACTATCTGATAACAATGATAATTCATCATGCCAACTTGTTAAGGCTGCAAGTTCCTTTTCACTCGATAGAGAAGAAGTGCTGCTACTTGGAATAAATTCGCTTCCAGAACTTTGAAAATCAAAAAAATTTGATTGTTTCTAAAATAACATCATTTCTTATTAGGACCCAAACAATTAAATAAGGAGACACTTTGTTAAAGTATTTTATTGCAATTACAAGGGTGAAATCAAAATCACATAGTTTTTAAGATATCACATATTTAAAGGTTTTTCTTTTATACAGGGTGTTCCAGACCACCCGTATCAGGCATTTTTTGAGGAAACGGCCAGTTCATGGAAAGTTGAGACTAAAAATATTATTACAAAAGCCCTATTAAAGAATCGAATGGTGATATTGTCTTTTTCCCAAAATGGTCGGCATCGCTGAGAATTTGTTTAAAACTGTCAATTTGTTTAAAATAAGCAACTTTTGTACGAAACATAATTTTGTTACTGGCATCCATTTTGAGTAATATCTGATTAAAGTTATTAATATATAGGTTTTTTAGATAATTCACTTGGTTTGTTTTACTAATAAATTATTTATTAGTTATAAAATTTAAATTTTACATGACTAACTTATTTTAAAAGATTAGGTTTCATATATCAGTTATACCTCTCAAACCAGTGTTATGAAATCGTGAAATTAAATATTCGACTCCAACTTCGTCTCCGACTACTCTATTTTTCGAAAATCCTACGCTAACTCCGACTTCTGCTCCGACTCAGGTGAAATTTTAAAACTATATTTAATACTGCGATGTTTTGCAATACAAATAAATATATGAATAGTAGTACATCTGCATAATTGCAATCTAATAGTTTTTTTGGAAAACAATAGAAATGTTGGTTTTCGCTTATACAGAGAGTACTTCTTTCAAGTGTACATACCCCAATATGCTGAAAATGTTTAGATATTCGTCGTAGAGTTCAAATTTAAGCTTTAAATGAGTGTATGTTTAATTAATTTCTCACTTAACCCGTGGTGAAACATTTTTGAATCTAATTCTGGATATTTAATTAAAACACTTGGTTTGTTTCACTAATTTAAATTAGTGAAAATTAAGTGTTTTAATTAAATATCCAGAATTATATTTAAAGGAGTGTTTTCCACTCCCAGATTGAGCTTGAAGAAAATTTCGAGTTTAGTAAAGCCTGCAAATCAGGCTTTTCTAAACACGAAATTTTACTTCAAGCGTCACGCTAATAAAACACTAATAAAACACTAATTTCAAATGAAGTTCAAAATATACCACTAAAGCAGCATGTAAAAGAAATATATCTTTACACTATTTCAGTGTTTTATATGCCTGGCGCATGAAGTAGAATGTGGAGTTTAGAAATGTCTGATTTGGCTTGGCCGCCGCTTCGCTTCGCTCCGCGGCCAAGCCAAATTTTGCAGGTTTTTCTAAACTCGAAATTTTACTTCATGCTTAATCTGAGAGTGGACAACACTCGTTTGTAACTCCAAATTGAACTCGTTTCAAAAACAACGAATATCTGAAGATTTAAAGGAAAAATTCCCTATACTCATATCTATACAGATGAAAAAACCTCCCTGTAGGTTACATAGGTACATTTCCATTGTAATTAAAAACTATATTTGGGTTCAAATTTTAGAGAAACTTTTTTTTTAACGTGCAATCAAGTTCGATTCAATATACAGGGTGTCCCAGACCACCCATATCAGGCCTTTTTTGAAAAAAACGGATAGTCCTTGAGGGTTGGGATAAAAATATGTATTACAAAAGGTGCATTAAAATATACTCTAATTTATATAAAGAAGTTTATAATTTCATATTTCATAAAATGTCAAATCTTAAAATATAATTTTAGATTAAAGATCGAACGTAAACTATATTGGCTCAATATCTTACACACAAAATTTAATTTCAACAACATTTTAAAATGGACTATCATCAGCTTGGTTTATACCTTTCTCTAAAACAAATGTATTATTTTTCGGATAAATCATTATTTAATTGTTATTAGAATTGAATCTCAGCATTTATTGCGTCAAAATAAACCATTTCATGAATAATTATTGATTTAAAAGTATAATTGATTTTCGTGAATGCTATAAAAATAATCATTTAAATTCATTGACATATAGCATGATATACAGCTAAATTTGTCATTCTACAAAAAAGCCAAACGAAAATGTTACCTATTTGCTCTCAAATTATAAGGAAGAAAATATTTCTGCACCAAGACATTAACATTGAAAATCGTAAGTCCTGGAAAATCTCTACACCCTTTTTATTAATTCTAGTGCAACGTGTAAGCATGTAAAACAATGAATTTAATGGACTCCGTTGTCATAAAGTAACGGATTTTTATTGTACATACTTAATTGACAATACACTCCATAAGCATTACACAATTAGAAAGAATTCTACATAATTATTAAATAATACACTTACCGTCTCATCATTACTGGAAAAACTAAAACTGATGCCACTGTTTTTAAAATTCTCCGATTGACAATCTCCGCGTGTTTCGGCCCATTTAGCAATAGTAACGTTTCCAACATCAGAAACAAATGCTAAATTAGTGTTACACAATGGTAATTAAACATTTAAGTGAAGTACCTACCAATTTTTTCTTCTTGGGCAAGATTCATTATGAATTTACTTCTATCCATAATAGTGAATGTTGACTATTTTGTAAACACTAACAGAATTCACAAGCCATATTGCTGTTTAGATTCACGAAACGACGGCAACAGCGTTGGGTTGCGTAAAATGCGTACGCTATATGAATTATATACAAATGGGCTCTTTAAAGGCAGCAATACATGAATGGCATCCAAAGAATCGCCAAATATATATTAAAATGTATATTATAAATATTTTCCCCTCTCGTGTTGCCTTATATATACAAGTCATATGTTGTTAATTTATGTAAAATACACTCATCTTAGAGCAGTAGAAGTGCCGGGCATCTGGTTGCCTGTAGTGTGTACCGGGCTTAGTAAAGGTAGTTAGGTACGTATATATATATATATATATATATTAATATTAGGTTAAAAATTACTCAATACCATTCCTAGTCCACACAATTATTTGAATTTAAAATTACTCATAATACTCGATTATATTTTATATTAATAATATTTTAGTTGCATTTAATATTTTAATTTGAATGTTATTATTTTTGGTTGTTCACCCGTTGACCATCATCAGCCTCCAATCGACAATTTGCCCATGACCGACCCCCTGTCAAACTTCTTAGACCCCTAGGAGGGTTGGCACCGCCTCCGCTGGGAAATACTGGATTAAAATAATTAGGTAAGATATTTTAATATAATAAAATTAACATTGCAAATCCTTTTCCATCTACAGCATATAAAATTAATAATTGGATCAAAACTATATATTCATTTTGAAAATACTTTGGACGTTGATTTATTCATTTTCAATTATCTTATGCTTTCCCAAACAAGATTACCTCAAACTCTAACGACTATTCGTATTAATATCACGATTTAATGTTGTAGGCATTAATCGTTTCTACACAGTGTTCAATTTGAAGTTTTGAACGAGTGTTGTCCACTCCCAGACTAAGCATGAAGTAAAATTTCGAGTTTAGAAAAGCCCCGCGTAGAAAATTTGTCGAGGGTCGCGCAGCGACCCGAGACAAATTTTCGCGGGGCTTTTCTAAACTCGAAATTTTACTTCATGCGCCACGCGTATAAAACACTGATTTCAAATTCAAGAGTTCAAAATATACTGCTGCATTAGTTGCATTTAACATTTTAATTTGAATGTTATTATTTTTGGTTGTTGACCCGTTGACTATCATCAGCCTCCAATCGACCATCGACCCCCTGTGAATCTTCTTAGACCCCCTGAGGGTTGGCCCTGCCTCCGTTGGAAAATACTGGATTAAAATAATTAGGTAAGATATTCCAATATAATTAACATTGAAAATCCTTTTCCATCTACACCATATAAGATTAATAATTGGATCAAAACTATATATTCATTTTGAAAATGTAAGTGATTTCTTCTTAAGCAGGAAGTTGTAGAAGGCAAAACGCAAAGCCACTCTAGTTACGCTAGTTAATTGAATTGAATAATATAGGGGGTTGGATAATTCGCTGAAGATTTCCTCCTTTTTTTGAGTGAAGGCCGTCAATCACACGAGAAATTGTACGATGAGACTCCGTTGCACCGGGTTCACTATCAAGGACACGCGATACACTCCACACTCTGGGCCGGTGCTCCGTCAGGTTCACCGACCTAACCTAGGGACCATGTGTAACGTCTTCCAATTTCCTAAGAAATCAAATCGGAAGACGCGCTCGATCTGGTGGGCAGAAGTTCGGCCCGGGCCAAAAACACTTTTCCTTTCCACTTCCCCTGGTGCGAGCGTGTTAAAAATGAGTAAACAGAAGAAAAAAAATCTAGGATCTCGCGAAGAACCAATGATAGGCTCCGCGAGTTATAAATATGTGACGTTCCACCTGCTGTACTCGAGTAGTGGTAAGGCCCCACCACCACCGGGTGTTCTTGCAGAGTTGAGGCAGGAAAAGAAGCAGTTCGTCGCTCGCCAAAGCATTTCAATCGTGGTTGTGACCGTGAACGCACCGCAAAAGACAAGGCCAAGGACAGCGCCAGTGTCAGTGTCAAAGTCGCCTATACACACGGAAACATCAGGTAGGTGCAATGATCTGCGACCAACATCAAACACCTCCCCATTCAACGTTACTGGAACTTGGAAACCAAAGCGTAAAAGCAAAATTTATCAAAAATACGTGCCCCGTGTTACGCACTCGAGATATCAAGTGATAACGTCTCGAAACCAGTTTACTGTTACGATCATCTTCGTCTCCTTCCTCGCATATGGCATGCGAGAGCGCGGAAATTCTTCTTATTCCCCTCATCTTCTCGTCTCGTATAACGTAATCGATCATTTCCCTCGTATTCAGCAGTGACCGACCGAACCTAGGGGCCGAAAAATAAAGAAGTGCGCGATCTCCCATGAGCCCGCGGTGTGTCCATAAATCACCTCGTCATTACCGCAATCTAATCCCGACCTCGTCACCCCAAAACGACAAAAAAAAAAACGGCTTCGCGCGCGTAAGTTTCATATCTTAGTGTACGGGATAAGTAGAGGAGTCTTTTACTCTCGTGAGGAGCTCGTAAACGGTAAGAGATACTGTTTCAGATAAATGGAAAAGCCATCAGCAAAATGCAAAAGGAGTTAATCTTCAAACTTAGAGAAATTGACTTACCAAATTAAATTAAGTGGAAATATTTTTTAGAGATATTTTAATTAGGATTCTCTATTTTCAGTGAAAATTAAGAGAAAATCATTATAAAAATTGTAATATTTTTGTAGATATGTCCAGTAAGATTCTCTATTTTTAATACAAATAAAGAGAAAATCATTTAGATTTTATTTACGAAATTAAATTAAGTAGAAATATTTTTTTTGAGATATTTTAATTAAGATTCTCTATTTTCAGTGAAAATTAAGAGAAAATTATTATAAAAATTGTAATATTTTTGTAGCTATGTCCAGTAAGATTCTCTATTTTTAATACAAATAAAGAGAAAATCATTTAGATTTTATTTACTAAATTAAATTAAGTGGATATATTTTTTTAGAGATATTTTAATTAAGATTCTCTATTTTCAGTGAAAATTAAGAGAAAATCATTATAAAAATTGTAATATTTTTGTAGATATGTCCAGTAAGATTCTCTATTTTTAATACAAATAAAGAGAAAATCATTTAAATTTTATTTACGAAATTAAATTAAGTGGAAATATTTTTTTAGAGATATTTTAATTAAGATTCTCTATTTTCAGTGAAAATTAAGAGAAAATCATTATAAAAATTGTAATATTTTTGAAGATATGTCCAGTAAGATTCTCTATTTTTAATACAAATAAAGAGAAAATCATTTAGATTTTATTTACGAAATAAAATTAAGTGGAAATATTTTTTAAAAATATTTTAATTAAGATTCCCTATTTTCAGTAAATAGTAAGAGAAAATCATTATAAAAATTTTAATATATTTGTAGATATGTCCAGTAAGATTCTCTATTTTTAATACAAATAAAGAGAAAATCATTTTGATTTTAATTACGAAATTAAATTAAGTGGAAATATTTGTTTAGAGATATTTTAATTAAGATTCTATTTTCAGTAAAAATTAAGAGAAAATCACTATAAAAATTGTAATATTTTTGTAGATATGTCCAGTAAGATTCTCTATTTTTAATACAAATAAAGAGAAAATCATTTAGATTTTATTTACTAAATTAAATTAAGTGGATATATTTTTTTAGAGATATTTTAATTAAGATTCTCTATTTTCAGTGAAAATTAAGAGAACATTATTATAAAAATTGTAATATTTTTGTAGATATGTCCAGTAAGATTCTCTATTTTTAATACAACTAAAGAGAAAATCATTTAGATTTTATTTACCAGATTAAATTAAGTGGAAATATTTTTTAGAGATATTTTCATTAAGATTCTCTATTTTCATTACAAATTAAGAGAAAATCATTATTGAAATGGGAATATTTTTGTAGATATTTCCAGTAAGATTCTCTATTTTTAATACAAATAAAGAGAAAATCATTTAAATTTTATTTACCAAATTAAATTAAGTGGAAATATTTTTTTAGAAATATGTTCATTAAGATTCTCTATTTTTAGTACAAATTAAGAGAAAATCATTATAAAAATGAAAATATTTTTCTAGATATTGCCAGTAAGATTATCTATTTTTAATACAAATAAAGAGAAAATCATTTAGATTATACTTACCAAATTAAATTAAGTGGAAATATTTTTTTAGAGATATTTTTATTAAGATTCTCTATTTTCAGTAAAAATTAGGAGAAAATCATTATAAAAATGGGAATATTTTTGTAGATATTTCCAGTAAGATTCTCTATTTTTAAAACAAATAAAGAGAAAATCATTTAGATTTTAAAAGAAAATATTTGGTTATAATTCACTAATATTTTAGTTTTTTGATACAACTTTTTACTCTAAGTAATTCTCAAGAAATGCACTTATAAATAAAATATTTTTTACTTTGTTTAAACACTGTATGTAGTGGTTAAACAAAGTATTTTATTTATTTATTCTAAACAAAGTAAACACCTACAACACAAAACAGTCTCAAGATATACTTTGAGAATTACTCAAACTCGAAACTAGCTAAAATAAAAAACTAAGATATTAGTGAAATTAACCCAAGTGTATTCTTTTAAAATAAAAGTTAGATAAGACTAAATTTTTGCAGAAAGTCGATTTTAATTTTAATTCGTTTTTATATTTTGTAAATATTCTGCAAACTATTGGCAAACTCAATTTTTGTGTTATGTTAAATTTTTCTTTATAGTTAGAATTGTTTCACCACGTGAAAGATTGAGAACTTATTCAAAATACATAAAATCATTATAAAAATGGAAATATTTTTGTAGATATTTCCAGTAAGATTCTCTATATTTAATATATATAAAGAGAAAATCATTTATATATTTATTTATTTATTAACGGAATCTCCATTTTTACCAAATTAAATTAGGTAGAAATATTTTTTTTAGAGATATTTTGATTAAGATTCTCTATTTTCAGCACAAATTAAGAGAAAAATATTATAAAAATGAAAATATTTTGGTAGATATTTCCAGTAATATTCTCTATTTTTATTACAAATAAAGAGAAAATCATTTAGATTAAAAAAAAATATTTGTTTATATTTCACTAATATTTTAGTTATTTTATTCCAACTAGTTTTGACTCTGAGTAATACTTAAAAAATACACTTGTAAATAAAGTACTTTTTCAGTTTCATTTTAGTTTAAATAGGTAGTTTTATTTAAACTAAAATCAAAGTGAAAATGAACTTTCAACTATTAACTGCCTCAACAATTAAGTTATGAAAATACGATTTACTTTGTTTAACCACTGTATATAGTAGTTGAACCAAGTAAAAAGTATTGTATTTACAAGTGTATCTAAGATGTACCACAAAGTGAACGCCTCCAACACAAAACAGTCTCCAGAAATACTTTGAGAATGACTCAAACTCGAAACTAGCTGAAATAAAAAACTAAGATATTAGTGAAATTAACCCAAGTGTATTCTTTTAAATTAAAAGTTAGATAAGACTAAATTTTTGCAGAAAGTCGATTTTAATTTTAATTTGTTTTTATATTTTGTAAATATTCTGCAAACTATTGGCAAACTCAATTTTTGTGTTATGTTAAATTTTTCTTTATAGTTAGAATTGTTTCACCACGTGAAAGATGAGAACTTATTCAAAATACATAAAATCATTATAAAAATGGAAATATTTTTGTAGATATTTCCAGTAAGATTCTCAATTTTTAATACAAATAAAGAGAAAATCATTTAGATTTTATTTACCCAATTAAATTAGGTGAAAATATTTTTTTAGAGATATTTTCATTAAGATTCTCTATTTTCAGCACAAATTAAGAGAAAAATATTATAAAAATGAAAATATTTTGGTAGATATTTCCAGTAATATTCTCTATTTTTATTACAAATAAAGAGAAAATCATTTAGATTAAAAAAAAAAATTTGTTTATATTTCACTAATATTTTAGTTTTTTTGACTCTGAGTAATTCTTAAAAAATACACTTGTAAATAAAGTACTTTTTCAGTTTGATTTTAGTTTAAATAGTTAGTTTTATTTAAACTAAAATCAAAGTGAAAATGAACTTTCAACTATTAACTGCCTCAACAATTAAGTTATAGAAATACGTTTTACTTTGTTAAACCACCGTATACAGTAGTTAAACCAAGTAAAAAGTATTGTATTTACAAGTGTATCTAAAATGTACCACAAAGTGAACGCCTACAACACAAAACAGTCTCAAGAAATACTTTGTGAATGACTCAGACTCGAAACTAGCTGAAATAAAAAACCAAAATATTAGTGAAATTAACCCAAGTGTATTTTTTTAGAATCAAAGTTAGATAAGACTAAATTTTTGCAAAAAGTCGAGATTAATTTTAATTCGTTTTTATATTTTGTAAATATTCTGCAAACTATTGGAAAACTCAATTTTTGTGTTATAATAATAATAATAATAATTCTTTATTAACGGACAAGCCATTTACAATGTAGAGCCAAAAACATATAACTAAAATGTAAGACACAAAACATGAATCACAAATATGCACAAAGACACATATGTTAATCTGCGTAAACCACAATAGGGTTATAACATTTAGTGCACACCATCCGCGAGACTCCTCCTAATTAAACCTAAAGATGAGTTAAAAAAGTCAATACCGCTACAAATGTCATATGTTCAATTTTTCTTTATAGTTAGAAATGTTTCACCACGAGAAAGATGAGAAACTTATTTAAAATACATAAAATCATAATAAAAACGGAAATATTTTTTTTAAAGATAAATCCAGTAAGATTCCCTATTTTTAATACAAATAAATAGGAAATCATTATTAAAATATTTCTCACTAATTTCTCTATTTATTAATAATAATAATTTTATTATTTATTAGTTTGGTAAATTAAATTCACTTAGTTCACTAATGTGTAGTCGAAATCGAAATTTTGCGTCAAAATCGCGATGTTTACTTCAGAAACGACAAAATGGCATTATCTGCTGATTTAAGACAAAGTCGATTTTCTTTTCTTCAACGATTTTTAACAAAACAGTTGATATTCTGGAAAATCCAGTGGAGATATTTGAATTGCGAATGGAATCAGTCAACGTTTAATAATTTTTAAGTAAGTTGTTTCTTTAATGTTGATTATTTTGGTGAGATTTAGTTAATTGTGTAATTTTTATTCTCAAAAAAAAAACCGAGTTGAACTAAGGTAAAAACTAAGTGAATTTAATTTACTTTACAAAACCAATTAACTTATTATTATTAGAAAAATATAGAAATTAGTGAGAAATATATGTATTTTTATTTTTCAACTAGTTTTTTATTGATAAGTAGTAGTTATATTTTTTTTCAAAATACATTTATTTATACTGTTGCAATTAGGATTTTTACTCAATCGAGAGGTAAATAGCACTGTAAAATGTCAAAAATATGACTTGGTGTAGTTCGCCTTTAACATACAGATTTAGATAATAATTTTAAAATTCCAAAAAATAAGACTAAGCTATATTTAAAAAAAAACATCCATAAGCAAATTTATCGTCTTTTTGCAAACATTTTGTCTCATCCAGACTTTCCAAAAACAAATTTATTTATTTTGTATGTGAAAGTCAAACTACACCAAGTCACATTTTTTAAAAAATACATTTTTTATACTGTCGGAATTAGGATTTTTACTCAATAGAGAGATAAATGGAACTGTAAAATTTTAAAAATATGACTTGATGTAGTTCACCTTTAATATACAGATTTATATATTGATTTTAACATTCCAAAAAAGAAGACTAAGCCATATTTTAAAAAAAGCATACATACGCAAATGTGTCGTCTTTTTGCAAACATTTTGTATCGTCGAGACTTTTCAAAAACAAATTTATTACAGGAAGACGATACATTTGCTTGTTCCTTTTTCTTCACTATTCCTTTATCTTTACTATTTCATTTAAATTCTAAATATACATTTTAGGCAGTATGTGCCCTTTTTTAAATGGAAATCAGTTTATCGATTTAAAAATGAAAAAGGGCAAATGGTACCTGAAATATGCATCTAGAATTTAAATCAAATAGTAAAGATAAAGGAATATAACTACTACTTATCGATAAGAAAATAGTTGACAAAATATTCAAAATTAAACTAATTTTGTCAACTATTCAAATAGAATAATAATAAAACAAAATACAAACAAGCAAATGTATCGTGTTCCTGTAATAAATTTGTTTTTAAAGTCTCGACGAGACAAAATTTTTAAAAAAAGACGATAAATTTGCTTATGTATATGTTTTTTTTAAGACGGCTTAGTCATCTTTTTTGGAATCTTAAAATTAAAATATAAATCTGTATGTTAAAGGTGAACTACACCAAGTCATATTTTTGAAGTTTTACATTCGTCATCGGCGCTATTTACCTCTCGATTGAGTAAAAATCCTAATTCCAACAGTATAAAAAAATGTATTTTGAAAAAAAATGTGACTTGGTGTAGTATGGCTTCCACATACAGATAAAAAAATATGACTTGGTTTAGTTCACCTTTAACATACAGATTTATATTTTAATTTTAAAATTCTAAAAAATGTTTTATTAATTAAGACATTGTAATTTTATATATTATGACAAAATTCCTTCATAGCAATTTGAATTTCTGTGTTCTGCGTATCATATTTCAATGCCTACTTAACATCTTAAAGTGTACAATAAAATAAGTTAGTAATCAGTTTTAAGACTTCACTAAGCATGTTTATGACTTCGAACTGCTTCGTGTAGAACTAAAATTCTTTCCTTACGTGTGTAAATAACGCAGTTTCTTATTTACATATTTTTTCACGAGAAACTCTCTTCATTCATAGTTCCAACCTCCTTTTCTCTCCAACCTTTTCTCTTTCACTCAGTTCCTTCGATTACACAAGCCCGAGCCGAGTCCGTTGTTACATAACGCATCCTCGGGAGCGTGAACTCACTTTCATTGAATCATTAAACATTTAGTTAGCAATGACCGGTTTCCACCTGCTCGGGTCATTGCCGAAGATGAAGAAAGTGACCGCGAATTTTGGCGTTTTAATTATCGCGTTTTTCTTAGCTTTTTTTGCTTTATTTAAGAGGTCATTTGCGAGATGCAACGGGACAACAGCGCCATTAAAATATCATTATCAGTTCGAAATGGGAGAAAGAGAGGAGGATATTTCACGGTGTAATTTCACTTCACTTGGTGGAAATTGGTTGTGGGTGAACGGTGATGAGTTTCCTAGTGTGGGGTCAGTAATTGTTAATTTGGAATTTTGCAATATAAAGTTTTACGATTATGAGGGACTCGTTGTATTATAGGTACTTAATTTATACTAAATATGTATGAAAATTTAAAGTTATTTCCTAAAAATAAAATATTGTCTTTTCTTTTAGTTATAAAACGAATGCCTGAAAATTCACAGCATAAATACAGGGCTATTCAAATTAAAGGAGCAGATTTCAAACATTTATTTCTTCCAAACTACAAAAGGTAGAACCTTAATTCAAACATAAAGACAATTTATCATAAAGAAAAATTGAGTTTGTCAATAGGTTGCAGAATATTTATTTTTCTTAATTCTAATGTTGCTGGACAGACTAAAGTTTAAAATTTGAGCAATTTAGGCAGAATTACAACCACGGCCGCATTGGCACTGTTACTTGTCATGTTAGTTGTCTGTTGTAAAATGGCTGTAATACAATTAGCAAAACTATTATTGAACTTAATTATACACAGTTATATTCCATTTTTCACTTTTATTTTTCTTGCTAGATGTACATTTCGGGTACTAAGTACCCATTATCAATAGCTAACTGAAATATACATCTAGTAAGAAAAATAAAAGTGAAGAAAGGAATATAACTGTGTTTTATTAAGTGACTTAACACCTTCACATAACTCATACAACTACACTCGACCGCAAAAAAAGGCGCCACTTGAAAATTCACGTTTCTTCGTCAATATTCAAACAGCCATAACTTCGGTCGATGTGGATGAAATTTGATGAATTTTTGAGTTTTGGGAACGCTAAAGTTTTCTCTTTAAGGACACATAAGTGGATATAACAAAATTTAAGCATTTCTGCATTTAAAAGTCCTACCAACAAAAAAATGTTCAGAATGTTAAAAATGATAAAAGTTGAGAAGTTATACTGTGCCCAAAAAAAATCGTAGCTCTACTTCAAAAAAAGCGCAGCAAAATTCCATCATATTCCTTTGAAATAAGCGAAAAATCATGTCGATCCAATGAATTGGCTCGAAGTTATAGCAGTTTTTTTAGAAAGTGTATTTTGGGGCATAACTTTGGCGGACAGGCATAACTCTGCTCGCAAACCTGTGACATTATGCGATTTAAAAAGCTTGAAGTTTTCTCTTTAAGGCATGTTAGTCAGATCTTTAAAGATGCACATTTTACCCCCTTTCACCCCCTAAAGGCGATGAAACGTTTTTCACTTTAAAACTTTCAACATTGTTAACTTGTACAATGCGCGAAAAAAATTGTGGCTTCAAGCAAGGGACATCCAGAATAAATTCAGTCCTTCTCCTTTAATATGCGCAAAAATTCATATCGATAAATTAATTTGGAGTAAAGTTATGACAATTTGAGAAAAATTGATTTTCCCCAAACTCAATGAGCAGAAGTTAATTTTGGCCTGAAATAAGGCAAAAGCCTTACATAAACTTGCATTTCATGAAAAAACCTATTACCAAAAAACTACTGCCAGGTTTGCGAGCAGAGTAATGCCTGTCCGCCAAAGTTATGCCCCAAAGTACACTTTTTAAAAAAACTGCCATAACTTCGAGCCAAATCATTGGATCGACATGATTTTTCGCTTATTTCAAAGGAAAATTATGGAATTTTGTTGCGCTATTTTTGAAGTGGAGCTACGATTTTTTTTGGGCACAGTATAACGTCTCAACTTTTATCATTTCTAACATTCTAAACATTTTTTTGTTGGTAGGACTTTTAAATGCAGAAGTGCTTAAATTTCGTTATATCCATGTGTCCTTAAAGAGAAAACTTTAGCGTTCCAAAAACTCAAAAATTCATCAAATTTCATCCACATCGACCGAAGTTATGGCTGTTTGAATATTCACGAAAAAACGTGAATTTTCAAGTGGCGCGTTTTTTTTGCGGTCGAGTGTACATTAATTCTATTATTGAAGTTTAAAGGCACGTTTAATAAACAACCCCCTCGTCATAAGCAGATTTATCAGTGGCATCGATCGTTGCATCTGTAAACAGAAAAGCACGGGACGTTCACGCACAATAAATGAAAATGTCGAACGTAGTCGTATTTCGAAAGGAGCCAAAAAAAATCAAAGAACGTGTAATACATAGTGCTCATATTAAATGCAACAAATTTGAACTTTTCTCTTTCCAGGAACGTTGGAATTGTGTTTCTATCTTTTGTAGTTTGGAAGAAATTAATGTTTGAAATCTGTTCTTTTATTTTGAATAGCCCTGTATATCTGAAAATTCACAACAAAAATCGAGATATATATTTTTGCTGTAATTTTATAAAAAAAAAATGTCTTTTCCGTTAGGTATAAAACAAATGCCCGAAAATTTACAGCTTAAATATACAGGGTGGAGCACGGGAATTAAGTGGTTTTGGAAAGAGTATAACTCTCTCGTTTTAAAAAGCAGGGGCCTGCGCTAGGTGGCGTTGCATTCCTTGGCTCATAGCATTTCAAAATTGGGTATTATCGATCCCTATTTTTTCGAACAAAATGTGGTTACCGTTACTGTAACAAGTAGGCATTACGTTAACATGGTGAACACATTTTTCATTCCTCATACAAAGACGGAATATTGATCGTCAGCATTGACGTTTCAGCAAGATGGGGACACGGCACGCACCGCCAGAACATCAAATTAAATCAAATCAAATCAAATATTTATTTACCATCAAATACAACGTGTACATTGGTGTTGGTCAACTTAAAATTAACAAATTAAAAACTAAAAAACTTAAAACTAAATGTAGATTTACAATTGCACATAATAAGAACGAAACAATCAATGTATGAGTATAAATGAAATTGCCAATTCTTGGTTGCAGAATACTTCAAACATTAAAAGTGCGATTCTTTTCGCAATCTACAACAAGTTAGTCTTACAAAGACTATATCAAACACTCATTGAAACAACTACTTCCCGAGCTATCAATCAATGTATGTTCTTCGACCCCTGTTTCTGAATCATCTCATTTCGAGATTTGGTGACGTGTTATGGCCGCCTCGCAGCCTTGGCTTGTCGACATGTGACTTTTTCTATAAGGAGACCTAAACGAACTTGTTTACAAGGACAAGATACCGTCCATTGATAGACTTGAAGGAGACAGTCCGTCAGCAAATCACCCGAATCAGAAGAAATCTGCTGGAATGAGCGGAGAACAATTTTCTTCGACGCCTTCAACTTTCATTGAAGAAAATGAGTCTTCGGTGTTTTCAGCAGGTCTCTATTGATATTTGTAATTTGCTGACGGATCGCCTCTTTCAAGTCTATCAATGTACCTGACTTGTCCTTGTAAACATGTTCTTTCAGATATTCTCATAGAAGAAAGACAACGGAAATAGTCATCACATACAAATTTTAAATTTATAAACGTAAATAATAATAAAATGCTATGTACTTCTAAAGATTTTTTTATCAATAATTTTTTTTACAGCAAAATCTAAGAAAATTAAAATTATTAGAAAATTACTCGGTTCCCGTGCCCCACCCTATATCTGAAATTTTACAACAAAAATCGGGATAAATATTTTTCCTGTGATTTCCTGAAAATAAAAAGTTGTCTTTTGTTTAATGTTTAATGTTTATTTACGGATATCCATTTAAAATAAATACATAATGCTTAGTCTAAAATAAGTTAAAAGTAATAATTAAGTTAAAATAAACTTTTAGTTATAAAACGTATGCCTGAAAATTTACAGTACAAATATATGTCGATTTTTGTGTGAATTTTCAATTTTCGTTGTTTTTATAAAAGCTTTCAACCTGCAGGTATTAACGAGTGTTTCCACTCCCAGACTAAGCATAAAGTAAAATTTCGAGTTTAGAAAAACCTGAAAATTTGGTTTGGGCGCGTAGCGCGAAGCGCGGAGCGACCAAACCAAATTTTCAGGTTTTTCTAAACTCGAAATTTTACTTCATGCGCCACGCATATAAAACACTAATTTAAAGTGAAAAAGGTGTATAATAAATTATTATTATTATTAGTTTTGGGCCCGCCGTGGCCGAGCGGTTGAGCCGCCGGTTTCGCCAATCGGACACGGAGGTGATCTGGGTTCGATTCCCAGCGGAGGCGAGTAATTTTTCTAACGAAAAATACTCGTCTCCGGTTCCATGGATGTGTGTGAATGTGTTGTGACGTCCAAATAGTCGAAATATATGTTAATATATATTATAAATCAACGTTAGTGGCTGAATGGTAATACCTATGTCAAACAAACCAAAAAAAAAAAAATTATTAGTTTTAATTAAACAAAATGCACGTGTCTAAAGCTCTCAAGTTTTTTTTTATATATATATAAAAACACATTTTCACGAACCAAATTTGATGGGGAATTTGATCCCGTGTTATAAAACTGTTTCCACTCCCAGACTAAGCATGAAGTAAAATTTCGAGTTTAGAAAAACCTGAAAATTTGGTTTGATCGCTTCGCGAAGCGAAGCGATCAAACCAAATTTTCAGGTTTTTCAAAACTCGAAATTTTACTTCATGCGCCACGCGTATAAAACACTGATTTAAAGTGAAAAAGGTGTATAATAAATTATTATTATTATTAGTTTTAATTAAACAAAATACACGTGTCTAAAGCTCTTAAGTTTTTTTTTTTTTTTTTTTAATTTTTATAAAAACCCATTTTCACGAACCAAATTTGATGAGAAATTTGATCCCGTGTTATAAAATTAAAATATTATTTCGACATCGAATCCGTGTTTCAACGTGCAAAAAAAATATCGTTTTTCACAAATTGAATTTAAAATTTAATAATATACAAGCAATTTTTGATGGCCAGGCAATGGCGATATTGAATTTCGGCATTAATTTGATTCCCTTGAAAACGCGTGCAGTTAAAGTATTGCGAGCTGGGTATTTTTTGTTCGTTTTTATTTTTATATAGACGCGAATTTACTGTGAAATTTGTAATTCCAAACAATTTATCCAGTTTACAGTTATTTTGTTTCATATGTGGTGGTATTTTGTGTGTTATTTTGTATTTTATTGTTGCCACAGTACGCGTGAAAAATTAATTATCTCTTCTTGCGACTTATTTGTATTTTTACAAACCCCTCAAGACTTCAAAATTTTAATTTTTGTATGTTTTTACATACAAAAATTATTTTTTTTTCTGTAAGAGCAAAAACAATATTTTTACTAATAATCCACTTCGATTTTTTTTCTGGCAACGGCCTTGATTGTAGTTATTTGAGTTACGTGTTGATTTTAAGTCATTTAACTTTGATTTTATTTATTTGAGATATTCATGCGAAAATATTATAAAATACGTCAACATTTTTTTTCTTAGTTTAACAAAAAAAAAACGAAATAATATCCGGATTTGTCTTCGAGCGGGTAATTTTATTAAAATACCCGGTTTTCGAGATGCCGCGCCAGATTTAAAGTTTTAATGAGTGTTTTCGGCATAATCAAATCTCTTAACGTCCATTCTTGGGGCGGGTGGTAATGGGAAAATTCCCTAATAGAATTAATAATAAGGTTATAAGCCTTCGGATTTGACCTTATAGGGTTATAAGCCTCTGATTAAAGTTTAAAACTTCAAAGTGCGCCCCTCCCTCCTCCCAACCCCTCGCTCACTCAGAATTAGAATTTACATCTTTGCAAGGATTTTCACCCTAACTCTTTACAAAAAAAATTACAAGAAAAGTGAAAGTTTATTTATATTCAATTCATTTTTTCAAAAGTGGAGAATGTGAGTTTTGCAGTTAGTCCACTCAATTGACATACTGCAAAACTCACATTCTCCACTTTTGAAAAATATTGGTAAATTACAAAATTACAAAGTGTACTTTAACGTGAGAGATATAAAAAAATCGCTAACTCAATTTTAACAAAAAGTAGAAATTGTGAGTTTTGCATTTAGACCACTCAATTATAGAATATATTTATTACTTAAAAATAATTTAAAAAAAACAGGTACGCAATTTGCTATAATGTCGTTTTCATTTTTAAACAAATCTTCTATTCGGGTAGATTAGTTGATTTTTAAACGAGTGTTTCCACTCCCAGACTAAGCATGAAGTAAAATTTCGAGTTTAGAAAAGCCTGAAAATTTGGTTTGGTCGCGCAGCGCGAAGCGCGGAGCGACCAAACCAAATTTTCAGGCTTTTCTAAACTCGAAATTTTACTTCATGCGCCACGCGTCTAAAACACTGATTTAACGCGAAGTTTAAAATACACTACTTAAGTTTGATCTTGTGTTAATATATCTTTCATATAAGCGCAATTAAATCTTCTGATATTTAAGCACTTTTTAATTAATTACCCTTACATTTTTCAAATGAATTTTCTAGAATTTTTAAAGCGCAAGATTTGGTTAGACGAAATATATATTCGCATAATCTATTAACCTGAGATTAAACTTAAGTAGTAATTTTTAAACTTCAAATTAAATCAGCGTTTAATACGCGTGGCGCAAGAAGTAAAATTTCGAGTTTAGAAAAGCCTGAAAATTTGGTTTGGTGTAAACATCGCGTAATTTTTAGGGATTCGTCGGTTTTTTTTTTAAAGTTCGATTTAATGATTCAAACAAGTGTTTCCACTCCCAGACTAAGCATGAAGTAAAATTTCGAGTTTAGAAAAGCCCCGCGTAGAAAATTTGTCGAGGGTCGCGCAGCGACCCGAGACAAATTTTCACGGGGCTTTTCTAAACTGGAAATTTTACTTCATGCGCCACGCGTACAAAACACTGATTTAACGCGGAGTTCAAAATATACTACTTAAGTTTGATCTTAAGTTTATATATGTTTTATTTAGGTGAAATAAAATCAACTAATATTGAAGCACTTTTTGATTAATTACACTTACATATTCCAAATTAATTTGCTAGAATATTTAAAGCCCAAGATTTGGTTAGATAAAATAAATATTCGCATAATCTAATAAGCTGGGATTAAACTTAAGCAATAATTTTTAAACTTCAAATTAAATCAGCGTTTAATATGCGTGGAGCATGAAGTAAAATTTCGAGTTTAGAGAAGCCTGAAAATTTGGCATGGTGTAAATATCGCGTAATTTTTAAGAATTCGTCGGTTTTTTTTAAAGTTCGCTTTAACGATTCGAACAAGTGTTTCCACTCCCAGACTAAGCATGAAGTAAAATTTCGAGTTTAGAAAAGCCCCGCGTAGAAAATTTGTCGAGGGTCGCGCAGCGACCCGAGACAAATTTTCACGGGGCTTTTCTAAACTCGAAATTTTACTTCATGCGCCACGCGTACAAAACACTGATTTAACGCGGGGTTCAAAATATACTACTTAAATTAATATATGTTTTATTTAAGTGTAATTAAATCTACTAATATTTCAGCACCTTTTAATTAATTACAAATTAATTCGCTAGAATTTTCAAAACGCAGGATTTGGTTAAACGAAATAAATATTCGCATAATTTATTAACCTGAAGCAAACAATTTTAAACTTCAAATTAAATCAGCGTTTAACACGCGTGGCGCATGAAGTAAAATTTCGAGTTTAGAAAAGCTTGAAAATTTGGTTCGGCCGCTCCGCGCTACGCGACCAAACCAAATTTTCAGGTTTTTCTAAACTCGAAATTTTACTTCATGCTTAGTCTGGGAGTGGAAACACTCGTTCGAATCATAAAATAGAACTTTCAAAAAAAATAACGACTAATCCCTGTCAATTACGCGATATTTACATTTAAAATAAAACATTTTCAAACCAATAATTAAACTCGAAATGATAATAAACAACGCAAACGTTAATGGACCTCATTACCCTAAAAACAGCACAACAAATGCCCGGCCGATACCTTTTAATCACCAGCATCGAATTATTACCAACCGCACAAATCGAAGTTTTCAAAAGCATAACTCATCATGCGCGCTTAAAATCAAGAACACTTAACGACTTTTACACATAAAACCCGCACATAAATATCCTCGCACTCGTACGTAAAATTGTAAGTATATACATATATTTAATCAGCCTTAATAAAATTAATGGAAGACGAGTAAGTATGTGCATATACTTGCAAGTTTTTTTTTGTTTAATAAGCCTTAATAAAATTAATGAAAGGCGAGTAATTACGAACCGAGCCTTGCCGGTAAAGCGAATAATTTCTTTTTTTGTTGTTATTTCTTTCGGAGAGCATGTATGTTTAATAATACTTCGCCGTTTAAAATTAATTACGTTGATTATACAAAGCGGCGAAAAAAATGTACAAAGCGTTTTGTCTGTGTGCAGCAAGACGTTTATTAAATTTGTACTTAACTAAATGTCACGCTTGTTTCACGAGGGATTAAATTATGTCCGTTAATTGTAATTAATTTCCTTAATGAATTGTGTGTTTCACAGCGTTTTGGAACATAGAAAATTATGTTTATAAATATGAGTAAGTAAAATTGTATTATTTTGAAGTTTCTTTATGTAACATTTTTTGAAATAAATAAATAGTTTAATAAAACACTTAATTTGCTTAGGTTATTGTACTACACCTTTGCGTATCCTGCATCTAGAACAAATGCTCTTTATTACTCTCCTTTAGTTCGAATCATTCGAAATTGCAATAACAACCCAAATATTGATATATTCAATGTAACGCCCCAGCTAATCAGGAATGAATTTTTATAAGTAATTATCTATAGCGCACAACCTTATATATATCCATACTTCAAGATTTATACACTCCAAATTTTCCATGTTTTCTTTATATGTATTATTATTAGTAATAATTACACTATATTTTAGATATCATTATACATTTCTCTATAATTGGAATTAATTCTGTTGAGAAATAAAGCATTATTATTATTATTATTATTACATTACTACAACAATTGTTTAAACACACTGCGGCTTCATCAGGTAGATGTGATGGTCATCCTAAACAAATTAACTGTTTTATTAATTTCTTGAATTAATTTCTCATCTGGCACTTGGTGAAAAATATTAGAATATAAAAACGAATTAAAATTAATATCGACTTTCTGAAAAAGGTTTGTCCTAATATTCATTGAAACAACTACTTCTCGAGCTAATACCCCGACAGATATTGAATTATACAATGAATATTTGAGTTACACGACAGCACTGCTGTTCTATGCATAATTAATATGCAAAATGCAACATCAGGTTAAATTATTCTCTAACCAAACTCAATTTTTCTTTATGATAAATTGTCTTTATATTAGAATATGTAAAATTATTTAAATTAAAAACACTTGGTGTTGTTTCACAAATTAAAACTTCATTCCGACTAGTTTCGGTTTGTCAGACCATTTTCAAAGACCTTTGAAAATGGTCTAACAAACCGAAACTAGTCGAAATAAAGTTATAATTTGTGAAACAATACCAAGTGTTTTTAATTTAAATAACTTTACATGTTTTATTAAAGTGATACTATAGAGTTTCAACAACTAACAGCCTCAACTATACAGTAAATAAATAATGTCGAATATTGTTATATTTTCATTATATTATTTTTTCTATTGCTAAAAAGTTAATTCAATTGAAACATAAAGAAGATATACATGAAAAAAGCCTTTATTAGCATACTGCATACATGAATTACTCTTAACAGCCCGAACATATTTCCTCAAATAGTCTATTTACATTGTACGTTTAATTTATATTCCGCATAGAAACATAACTGAATTACTAAACTATTTATTACAGTGGAAAGCATAATGAAAGTGTTTACCTTTACTCATTGCACACTTGCACAAAGCGGCATCTGCGAAGTGCAAGAGCTCAAAGCCGGCGGTTCGCATAAATTACTCAATCTCGTAAAGTTGGACAATAAACGAAAGTTGATCGCCGTTGAACCGGGAAGGCCTTCTGGAACTTCCAATACGTGTTGGAAATAATAATCGGCGATTATTCATAGCATCGAGAGCACACACAAAACGACTAAAATTGTTTGCCCGGCGTCGGAAACTAACGGTTTAAAATTAATAGTTAAATTTGTATGCGGATGCTAAGAATAAGGAATATTTGTTCTTTACTCTGTGACGAATTTAGAGAAACTGCTTTTAATACAAAAGAAGGCATAAATAAATAAATGCTTTCACTATGTTTTGGATTAATTTATAGAACATGCTTTTAGTTACTTAATATAATAGCAGACAATTTATGATTTTGAACTTTTTATTTAACTCACTACAATTGTTTCGCTGCACTGTAGCTTCTTCAGGTGAAGAAATATGTCTTTACCTGAAGAAGCTACAGTGTACAGTGTAATGGATTTTCAAAATATAAGTGCCTTAACAATCAACGACATGCTTTTAGTACAAAAGAAGGTATAAATAAATAAATGATTTCACTATGTTTTGGACTAATATCAATGTAGAAACAATATAAATGTAGAAACTAAGAAAAATATTTTAAGTTTCAATATATTTCAATGCAGGAAATTAACTACATTTAAGGGATCCTTAAATTTAATGATTTAATGCTCATTTTATTAAACTAGGCGAGCAATAAGAACACATTTGTTCTCATAACTCCAAAAATGATAAATAAAGTGGTAAAAAACATTGAAACACGTCTCAATATTGATTAAAATGCGACTTGTTTAACTCATCAAAAGTGAATTATAGTAAAGACAATTTAACATAAAGATAAATTGAGTTTGTCAATAGTTTGCAGAATGTTTACAAAATATAAAAACGAATTAAAACTAATATCGACTTTCTGCAAAATGTTTGTCTCATTGAGACAAGTCTCCAAATATTCATTAAAACAACTACTTCTCGAGCTAATACCCCGACAGATATTGAATTATACAATGAATATTTGAGTTACACGACAGCTCTACTGTTCTATTCAAAATTTATATGCAAAATGCAATATCAGGTCAAATTATTCTCTCACCAAACTAAATGAAACAACAGGAAATTGAAATAAATTGAAAAAATTGCAGTAAATGAATTTTAATTGTTTTCAGCCATCTATAGAATAAGTTCAAAATCCATTATACAGGAAATAAAGGTCGTATCCTCAACTTCCGAGAAGGCTTGGAAATTAACAGAGCCATAAAATTAAAGAAAAACGTCGTCAACGGCAACGAAGACATCTGGATATCCCCGATCGCGAATGTTCTTATTGCGTGACCCTCCCCCTTTTTGTAAATCTGTATATATTTACTGTAAAACATTATTTTTGTACATTCCTTGAAAATGGCTGATAGCCGAAACTAGTCGGAATAAAGACGTAAAATCAGTGAAACATACCAAGTGATTTTATTTTAAAAAAAAAATTTAAATATCTATAGACGCGTTTCGAGATTTATCCCTCATCAGTATAGACTTTAGACTTTTAATACAAAAAATATTAAAATAAAATAAACAGGAAACTTACAGGAATGTCGACGTGTGTCGTCGAAACAGGTACACAAAACTGGGGCGAGAAGTAGTTGTTTCAATGAATATTGAAAAAAAAAAATGTGTGTCTCAATGAGACAAACATTTTGCAGAAAGTCGATATTAATTTTAATTCGTTTTTATATTTTGTAAATTATAGTAACGAAATGGCAATATTTTTAGGGAAATCACTTAATTAATTGCATAGATACACTTTGCAAAGATACAGATATTCAAGAATTTCTCGCCTTGTTAAATAAAATGAGACATATTAATGATTTCATAAAAAATCGTACAAACTGTGATGTTTTATTTTACATCATCATTCTATTGTGATATTAATATCTCTACAAATGCTACAATTATTTTCTTACACACACATTTATAAAAAAAGGGATTGCACTTAAGTTTAGGGATCCTTTAAATGTAGTCAATCCTCTTAGAATCAGCATTAATGATTATTGAAACACGTCTCAATATTGATTAAAATGCGACTTGTTTAACTTATTAAAAGTAAATTATAGTAACGAAATGGCAATATTTTTAGGGACATCACTTAATTAATTTAACAGATACACTCTGAAAAGATACAAATGTGTTTGCATTTATTCGAATTTCTCGCCTAGTTAAATAAAATGAGCCATATTAATGATTTCATGAAAAATCGTACAAACTGTGATGTTTTATTTTACATCATCATTCTATTGTTATATTAATATTTCTAGAAATGTTACAATTATTGTCTTACACACACATTTATAAAAAAAGGGATTGCACTTAAATTTAGGGATCCTTTAAATGTAGTCAATCCTCTTAGAATCAGCATTTATTTATTTATTTATTTATTTATTTATTCCCAACAGAAATAATCCAATTACAGGGAAAATTTTAAAATATAACTATTATAACATATGAAAAATTAAACTAAATTATATACATATAAAGACTAATCTAAAAATATATTTATATATATATATATATATATATATACTCGTACATAACGATAATTATAAAAAATTAAAATTAAAAACAAAAAAAAAAGAATTACGAACGGCTAATGGCCAGTTTACAATTATGTGAAAATTCAAAAAGACTTGACATAAATACATCGACATAATCTTCAACACTATGGTAACAATTTAACATATTATGCATAGGTGATTGAGAAAAGTGAAGAGTATTAGGTTTTTTGCTGTAGAACGTTAACGAATTGCGTGTGATAACTCTAGGAGCATGAACGCAAAGTATGTTGAGGAAAAACGGATTGTCCAAATGGTAGTGCACATGTTTGTATAAAGTTAGTAGCAATATATATTTGTGACGCTGTATCAGCATTAATGATTATTGAAACACGTCTCAATATTGATTAAAATGCGACTTGTTTAACTTATCAAAAGTAAATTATAGTAACGAAATGGCAATATTTTTAGGAAAATCACTTAATTAATTGAACAGATACACTCTGAAAAGATACAAATGTGTTTGCATTTATTCGAATTCCTCGCCTAGTTAAATAAAATGAGCCATATTAATGATTTCATGAAAAATCGTACAAACTGTGATGTTTTATTTTACATCATCATTCTTTTGTCATATTAATATCTCTAGGAATGCTACAATTATTTTGAGTTACGGTGTTTACGGTCGCCAGTTTCGTCAGGTTTTCCTTAGCTTAGATTGGATCTTGTAGCTATCAAGCGCTCTTAGAGCAGCTTGGTTGTCTGTGAGGATCAAGATCTTTTGCCTCCTATATCCCCGTCGCAGGTTTTCAATAATACATTGGTTAAACGCGAAGGTTTCGGCTTGATGTACAGTTGCCATCCTCCCCAGAGACACAAAGATGTCACATTTTGGGGCCAGCTCTACCTTCTTTGCCTGATCCGTCGGTGTTCCAGATCAAGGTTCCAGGTGGAGAGTTGGGCTTCTCGTTGTCCCCTTTACACTGTATTGTGAAGGGTCAATAAGGGAGTAGCGTGGTCTCATGTAGTCACTTCCCATTTGCAGTAGAGGTTTGGTAACTACCTGTTCTATTCTGAAGTGGTTTCCTATGAGGTGCCAGTTTCTTATATGCCTCTAGTCTGGCCTCACTTTTAACAACTAGAACTAGTTGTTGGAAGTTTAGTTGGGTCTCCATTGATGCAGTTGGTGTTGTATGCAGAGCGCCAGTTATGCATAAGCAAGCTGGTCGCTGTACTCTAGAGAGAGCTGAGTTGCCAATCTCCTTAGAATCAGCATTAATGATTAGACAAATAAATAGATAATATTCTTAGCAAGGGCTCTTTGAAAAAATGTCAAAAATTGACAGTTTCCAATTATTTTATTTATAGAGGCATCCTTTAGCTACAAGTAGAGATATAAATCATAATTTTATTTTATTCTTAAGAGAAGTTACAGACAGTTTTCAAGATGCTTTTTAGAGGTACAAATTATAAAAAAATGTTTTTCTTGTAAACTACAAGAGATAAATTCGAATAACATATGTTGCAATTTAAACGAGGAATCCAAAAATTACTATATAGTGTTACATTTAATATAAAAAATTTTGTGCAACTTTCGGTGCAACCAGAAGTGATAGAAAGTTGAAAATGTTTCACACGAGGAGTACTAATTTAACTGTGTGACGAGGATAATTTTCAAATTTTTAGTACAACGGCAACGGCATGAAATTTTCAAAACATTGTAAACAATAAGACAATACAGGCTGTTATTGTCCTATTGTTAACAATGTTTTGAAAATTTCACAGCCAACTCGATTAGGTTTTCAACTGAACACCTGATATTACCTAACAAAAAGATTAGAAACAATTTAAAATATATGTAAAGTTATTTCAATTAAAAACACAATACCAAGTGTTTTTAATTGAAATAACTTTACATATATTTTAAATTGTTTCTAATCTTTTTGTTAGGTAATATCAGGTGTTCACAAACTAAAACTTCCGACTAGTTTCGGTTTGTTAGACCATTTTCAACTTGCATTCGGGTAATAAGAGATACACGCTAAATCTAAAAGAAGACCTGGAGATTAGCAGCGCTATAAAAATGGGAAAAAACATAGTAAACGACAACAAGAAGATTTGGAATTCCCCAATTTTGGCTTTCCTTATTACCTGAAACAAAAATTTGTATATATACTTAGATAATTATTTTGTCTGTACATTCCTTTGAAAATGGTCTAACAAACCAAAACTAATGGTAATTAGTTAAGGTCTTCCTTTATTCCTTTTACTTCACTTTTTTATTTTAATTCTATATGTACATTTCGGGTAATAAAAATAGAAATACAACTATTTTCACAACCAAGTGCGATTTATTTGAAATCAGATAAAGGCAGGTTAGTTTAAGGAATTAAATTTAAAAGTGGGTTGTTTAAAGGACTTAAAACAAAATTTAGAAGGTTATTCCTATTTTTGTGCATTTCAATTGCTTCTAACATGTTTAGTTGAAAATGGTTAGATTCTTTTAGTAATTTCAAATTATTTATAATAAATTTGTGTCCCGTGGTTAATGTATGATGAGCTATCGCAGATTTATCTGGGTTATGGTTTTTAGTATGGTAAATATGTTCTTTAAACCTAGTTTTTAAATTTCGTATAGTTTGTCCAATATACATTTTGTTGCAATTGCTGCATTTTGATGAATAAATCCCAGACTTTTCATGATCATCAATTTTCTTAAAAGTATTCCCCAATAAAAGTTTAATTTTGTTTTTTGTGTAGTATGCAGGTTTAAGATTGAATTTTTTGTAAATTTTATTAATTTGATTAGTTAATTTTGGTTCGTGAATAATTTTACAGTAATTTTTATTTGTATTAGATTCTATTAACTAGTTAGAATAAAGTGTTTTAATTTGTGAAACAATACCTAGTGTTTTTAATTGAAATAACTTCACATATTCTGATACACCAAGTGCCAGATGAGAAATTAATTCAAGAAATTAATTTAAAATAATGTTCTTATCAAAAGCACTCACACAAAAACGAATTCTTAGCTGTGAAAGTGAAATCTTGTTCCTAGAATTAATCCTTCTAGGCTCTAACGTTGATAATTATTTGGCTATCAAGTGCGTGTAATCTGGAATTACCCACCGAATATCTGTCTAATTAAAAGGCACGCAGTTTTAATTTCTTATTGCGCTGCGTTGGCTTGCCTAATGCGGACTTTATGGCTGTTTGATCATCCCAATTTGGGCATACCAGAAAGAATGCTTTTATACACACTTACTTAGGCATTTCCGATTAAATTGTAGTTCTCGGTTAATTAAAATCGGGATTAATTAATGATGGGATTCTTATGAAGTGAGTGTTGTTCGGAGAAAATGTGAGGCCCGGAGCAACTAGTAATTTTGAGGCCCACTAAAAATGTATTTAAAAAAGATATGTTTTTGAAAGAATTGGAAACTCTTTCTTTTATTAATATCTTTAACTATAACTTCTGGTAACTTTTGAAATCCAAATTCGGGCTTTTCTCAACTCGAAATTTTACTTCATGCTCCACGCGTACAAAACACTGATTTGAAGTGAAGATATAGGCATTTCAAACTGAAAAATATCACGAATGCCAACTGCTATTCATTTCCTTAAAAAAAAACAATTCGTCGACTTTTCTTAACTTTTAAAATTGGCGGAAAATTAACAAATCCACTGAAATTTCATTTTGAGCGCTAAGCACAATTTTTAAGTCGCAATATAGACTTAAAAATTGTGCTTAGCGCTCAAAATGAAATTTTAGTGGGTTTATTAATTTTCCGCCAATTTTAAAAGTTGAGAAAAGTCGACGTTTTTTTTTTTTTTGAAGGAATTGAATAACAGTTGGCATTCGTGATATTTTTCAGTTTAAAATGCCCATATCTACACTTTAAATCAGTGTTTTGTACGCGTGGCGCATGAAGTAAAATTTCGAGTTGAGAAAAGCCCGAATTTGGATTTGGACGCTGCGCGTCCAAATCCAAATTCTTAGGGCTTTTCTCAACTCGAAATTTTACTTCATGCTTAGTCTGGGAGTGGAAGACACTGGTTTAGTTTTTTGAAAATGATGAATTTTCAAGATTTTAAGTTAATTATCAAAGTTTTAACAATTGTTCATGAATTTACAATATTTTAGTCGATTTTTAACGATTTCGTTTAATTTTAAAAATTCTGAAGGGTTTTATGAATTTACTAAATATTCTTTAACTTCAAAAATGTTGAAGGGTTTTATGAATTTACTAAATATTCTTTAACTTCAAAAATGTTGAAGTTTTTCATGAAATTTGAAGATTTCTGTTAATTTTGAACAATCTAGTGATTTTTTTGCAGTTAAGGGATTTTGTGTTATTTTAGTCGATTATTAACGAATTCATTTAATTTTCAAAATTCTGAAGGGTTTTATCAATTTACTAAATATTCTTTAACTTCAAAAATGTTGAAGTTTTTCATGAAATTTGAAGATTTCTGTTAATTTTGAACAATCTATTGATTTTTTCGCAGTTGAGGGATTTTGTGTTATTTTAGTCGATTTTTAACGATTTCGTTTAATTTTCAAAACTCTGAAGGGTTTTATGAATTTACTAAATAATCTTTACCTTCAAAAATGTTGAAATTTTTCCTGAGATTTGAAGATTTCTGTTAATTTTAAACAATCTGGTGATTTTTTCGCAGTTGAGGAATTTTGTGTTATTTTAGTCGATTTTTAACGATTTCGTTTAATTTTAAAAATTTTGTAGTGTTTTATGAATTCACTAAATATTCAAAAATGTTGAAGTTTTTCATGAAATTTGAAGATTTCTGTTAATTTTGAACAATCTAGTGATTTTTTCGCAGTTGAGGGAGTTTGTGTTATTTTAGTCGATTTTTAACGATTTCGTTTAATTTTAAAAATTCTGAAGGGTTTTATGAATTTACTAAATATTCTTTAACTTCAAAAATGTTGAAGGGTTTTATGAATTTACTAAATATTCTTTAACTTCAAAAATGTTGAAGTTTTTCATGAAATTTGAAGATTTCTGTTAATTTTGAACAATCTAGTGATTTTTTTGCAGTTAAGGGATTTTGTGTTATTTTAGTCGATTATTAACGAATTCATTTAATTTTCAAAATTCTGAAGGGTTTTATGCATTTACTAAATATTCTTTAACTTCAAAAATGTTGAAGTTTTTTATGAAATTTGAAGATTTCTGTTAATTTTGAACAATCTAGTGATTTTTTCGCAGGTGAGGGATTTTGTGTTATTTTAGTCGATTTTTAACGATTTCGTTTAATTTTCAAAATTCTGAAGGGTTTTATGAATTCACTAAATATTTTTAACTTCAAAAATGTTAAAGTTTTTTATGAAATTTGAAGATTTTTGTTAACTTTGAACAATCTAGTGATTTTTTCGCAGTTTATTTATTTATTTATTTCCCAACAGATAATACATCAAATTACAGGAAAAAGGTATAAAAAAAAAACATTCTACTAACAGTGCACAGTTTTAACTTAGATGTAATAATAATTAATTATGAACAAATAAGATAAAAAGAAAAAATAATTAAATTGAATTAAAAACTAAAACAGAATACAACACAAATGAAATAATAACAATAAATCGCAATAACAATATTAATATTGATGTAACTTGTACACTCCTACAACAACGTACCTATTTGGCTTGTAAATTCTGTAAGACTACAATTAAAAATATCAACAGATTGCTCAATTCTTCCATACAAATGCTTCATAGTATTTACCGGTAAATGATAATACACATTAGTAAAACTTCTGTTGCAGATAAAGGTCGTTGGATGTCTGCAAGTTACTCTAGGCACATTAAAATTTATTAATTTTAGTAGGTTCGGATCGTCTATTGTGCAATGTACAATTTGGTATAGACATTTTAGAAGACTTGCATTTCGTCGTATATAAAGGGGATTAAGTTCAAACATAGAAAGTAATGTACTATACGAAACGTTAAAATCCGGATAAGTATGGAATTTTTTATAGGGATATTGTGTTATTTTAGTCGATTTTTAACGATTTCGTTTAATTTTAAAAACTCTGAAGAGTTTTATGCATTTACTAAATATTCTTCAACTTCAAAAATGTTGAAGTTTTTTTATGAAATTTAAATATTTTTGTTAATTTTAAACAATCTAGTGATTTTGTCGCAGTTGAGGGATTTTATGTTATTTTAGTCGATTTTTAACGATTTCGTTTAATTTTTAAAATTCTGAAGGGTATTATGAATTCACTAAATATTCTTTTACTTCAAAAATGTTGAAGTTTTTTATGAAATTTGAAGATTTCTGTTAATTTTGAACAATCTAGTGATTTTTTCGCAGTTGAGGGATTTTGTGTTATTTTAGTCGATTTTTAACGATGTCGTTTAATTTTCAAAATTCTGAAGGGTTTTATGAATTTACTAAATATTCTTTAACTGAAAAAATGTTGAAGTTTTTCATGAAATTTGACGATTTCTGTTAATTTTGAACAATCTAGTGATTTCTTTGCAGTTGAGGGATTTTGTGTTTGTTTTCATAACTGTTGTAAAAATTGCGTAAAAATTCGATCGCTGAGCTGAAAATGCTCAAAGTTCACTAAAATATAGTTTCTTTTTTTTAAGTGTGCACGTCCCGATGCATACGCTGTAAATTTGCAGGGATTTGTTGCTTTTACAAAAGTGTTAAATTTGAAGCCTCTAACGAGTGTTTCCACTCCCAGACTAACCATGAAGTAAAATTTCGAGTTTAGAAAAGCCTGAAAATTTGGTTTGGTCGCTCCGCGAAGCGGAGCGGCCAAACCAAATTTTTAGGCTTTTCTAAACTCGAAATTTTATTTCATGCGCCATGCGTATAAAACACTGATTTAATGCGAAGTATTAAATATACTGGAAATTTATTTAATTAATTTATTTACATAAATAAATCACGTAGAAATATGTTTTAAAGATATCTCCATTTATAATAGAAACAAGGGGAAATATATTAAAGATCTATAAAATATTCCCTTATCTCAATTCAACAAAATAGAGAATTTAGTCGGAAATATATATAAAAAAAAAAATCATATTTATTCAATAAGTTTATTTACTATTTGAAATAAAACAACACAGTTGGGAGGGTTTCACTTTAATTGTTGAACACTGCAACATGTTTCACCACACAGTGGCTTCATCAGGCAGATGAAATAATGATTATTCGATTTGAATTATTATTTCATCTGCCTGATGAAGCCACTGTGTGGTGAAACATGTTGCAGTGTTCAACAATTAAAGTGAAACCCTCCCAACTGTGTTGTTTTATTTCAAATAGTATTATGGAGTTTCATCATGTATCCGCCTCATCAATTAAATATTTAAAAAAAAAAAATATTTAAAGTTTATTTACATAAATACATCACATAGAAAAATTTTTTTAAGATATCTAAGTCTCTAACGAGTATTTCCACTCCCAGACTAAGCATGAAGTAAAATTTCGAGTTTAGAAAAGCCTGAAAATTTGGTTTGGTCGCTCCGCGAAGCGGAGCGGCCAAACCAAATTTTCAGGCTTTTCTAAACTCGAAATTTTACTTCATGCGCCACGCGTATAAAACACAGATTTATTGCGAAGTATTAAATATACTGGAAATTTATTCAATTAATTTATGTACATAAATAAATCACGTAGAAATATTTTTTAAAGATATCTCCATTTTTAATAGAAACAAGGGGAAATATATTACAGATCTATAAAATATTCCCTTATCTCCATTCAAAAAAATAGAGAATTTAGACGGAAATATATATAAAAAAAAAAATCATATTTATTCAATAAGTTTATTTACATAAATAAATCACATAGAAATATTTTTTAAAGATATCTAAGCCTCTAACGAGTATTTCCACTCCCAGACTAAGCATGAAGTAAAATTTCGAGATTAGAAAAGCCTGAAAATTTGGTTTGGTCGCTCCGCGAAGCGGAGCGGCCAAACCAAATTTTCAGGCTTTTCTAAACTCGAAATTTTACTTCATGCGCCACGCGTATAAAACACTGATTTAATGCAAAGTATTTAATATACTGGAAATTTATTCAATTAATTTATTTACATATATAAATCACGTAGAAATATTTTTGAAAGATATCTCCATTTTTAATAGAAAAAAGAGGAAATATTTTAAAGATATCTAAAATATTACATTATCTTTATAAAACAAAATAGAGAATTTAGTCGGAAATATATATAAAAAAAAAATATTTATTATAATTGAAAATGGAGATCTCCATTTTCATGAAAAAAATAATTATTTTTTAAAGATATCTATATCTTTAAAAATACATAATTTCATGTGATGTGTTTATGTAAAACAAACTTATAGAATGAATTTTCAGTATATTTTATACTTTACATGAAATCAGTGTTTTATACGCGTGGCGCATGAAGTAAAATTTCGAGTTTAGAAAAGCCTGAAAATTTGGTTTGGCCGCTCCGCGCTTCGCGCTACGCGACCAAACCAAATTTTCAGGCTTTTCTAAACTCGAAATTTTACTTCATGCTTAGTCTGGGAGTGGAAACACTCGTTAAAGGCTTCAAATTGAACCCTTTTTTAAAAGCGACGAATTCCTGAAAATTTACAGCGTATGCATCAGGACGTACACACTTAAAAGAAAAAAGAAATTATATTTTAGTAAACTTTGAGCACTTTCAGCTCAGCGATCGAATTTTTGCGCAATTTTTACAACAGTTATGAAATCAAGGAATAAGAATTATAACACAAAAATGTCCAGGCTTTTCTAAACTCCAAATTTTACTTCATGCTTAACCTGGGAGTGGACAACACTCGCTTTAATCTTCAAATAGACCTTTTTTTTTAAAAAACTGAAGATTACCAGCATTAGGAAACTGTAATTAGGATGCGTATAATTACAAGAAAAACTACTAACTGTAAATCATGTAAGAAACGCGAATTTACATGTTATAAACATCTGCTTATCAAAAATAAATCCGGAATTTTTATTTCCCCGCATTTCAGTGTTACAAACACCCGTTACGTTTCCAACTATTTCTACACGCGTAGTAACATTTCCCAACAACAACTGGTTGTATGCATAGATGCAGTGTAGGTTACGGTATTATGTCACATTATAATGGAACGAGTATCCCATTGATGGACGGATAAATAAATACACATGTAGCGACCCAAGCCAGATATAAATCGCGGAATCTCGAAGAGATGTGTTTTGATTCGATTGTGATTGGCGATTCCATTCAAGGAATGATTTTTTTTTCGACTCGCTTGTATTCAAGTCTGAGCTTATTTGACACACATCTCATTGTGATTGCAAGAAAAAATGTTTTGATTTATCTTCGATTCAGATTTCGATAATTAATATTGATAAAGTGCTGTTATGGAAGTGATATCTTTATATCTAATCGGGCCTGCCGTGGCCGAGCGGTTGAGCCGCTGGTTTCGCCAATCGTTCACGGCGGTGATCTGGGTTCGATTCCCAGCCGGAGCGAGTAATTTTTCTAACGAAAAATATTCGTCCCGGAGTCCATGGGTGTGTGTGAATGTGTTGTGACGTCCAAATATATAGTTATAGGTAAATTAGCAATAAGTTGAAGAAATAAAACAAATACAAATATAAATAAATGATGTTGGCTAATGGGCAAGTTTTCACGGCCAGGCAAAAGCCAAACGCAATAATAAAAAAAAATATATCTAATCAGTAATTATTCAATAGTTCAATAGAAATAAATTTAAATTCCACATATTTTATCCAAACAAGTCAAAACTTACTCATTTCTAATCAGTAATTATTCAATAGTTCAATAGAAATAAATTTAAATTCCACATATTTTATCCAAACAAGTCGAAACTTACTCATTTCTAAGTGGTTAGATGATTATTAAATGCATTTAACTAAAAGTCTCATCATAAGTATGAATGGAATGGCCATGATTATTAAACGCATTCAACTTCAAGAATAATAATAAGTATGAATGGAATTGCCAATACTTGGTTGTAGAATACTTCAAAATATTTCTTGAATAATTTTCTCACTTGGTGAAACATTTTTAAATATTGATGAAGGTTTGAATTAAATTACACTTGGTTAGTTTCACAATTTTCTCTTTACTATTTACTCCTGATTATGCTGTAAAACGCTAAACTAGTCGGGTAAATAGTAAAGAGAAAATTGTGAAACAAACCAAGTGTAATTTAATTCAAGCCTTCATCAATACTTTAAAATATTAAAAATGCCGAGATTCTTTACGTAGTCTAAAACAAATTAGTCTTTCAAAGACTGTCTTTGTATAACAAATGTATTGTATTTAATTGATGAGGCGGATACATGATGAAACTCCACACACACATTCAACATTCAAAACATTCAAAATGTATTGTAGATTTTGTAAAGAATCACCCTTCTAATGTTTACATCATCCCAAATTCAAGAGGTGTTGATTTAGTTTTTTCGAATGTTAATGATATAAGTATTTATAAATCTATTAACAGGCTTCTTGAAAAAAGTATTCATCACATACCCTACTCAATTAGGGTGGAAAATGCGTCGGCCGGTCAACATCTTTATGCGGATTTATATTACTTTGATTTTAAGGCAGCTGACTATAGTTCGCTTAATCAGTATTTGAATTCATTAAATTGGGATATTATTGTTGATAACAATGATTTAAATGTTGCTCTCGAGAACTTCTATGAGGTTGTCAATGCAGGTTTAAGCTTGTTTGGTCCAATAAAAAGAAAGAAGTCATCTACTTATCCCAAATGGTTTAAACGTAATTTAATCGAACTTATTAATGAAAAGAAAGAAGCTCACGCTCGGTATAAATATTCTGGTAATTTATTCTTCTACGAAAAATTTAAATCTCTTAGATCTTAATGTGCCAATTATATAATATGTCTGCCTTGTTAAAGTACATGTGTTTTTTTGCAAATTGCCAAAGGTTTTAAAAGTGGAGAATGTGAGTTAGACCACTCAATTATTCTGTATAATCAATAACCCAGATTCCTACATAATCCACTCCACAATATATAATATTTACATAAGTAAGTGAAATACCATCACAAATAATATTTATTACTGTGTCAATCGGTGACTATCTATCTATAGTATTAATAATAATAACGGTTGCGATCAATGTGGAGCGTCCGCAGCGAAATATGTATCAATTTAGGTCTGACAAGAATTCCTCTCGATGCGTTTTATAATTAACGTGTCAATCAATTCCTAGCAGATGCGACTTTATTGTAATCCCAACAAAAGACCCCAAGAGTTGATCAATAAAATAATTCCCATTAAATTACACACACATCGTGCCAGTTATAAAACAGCGCCAGGAATTCGAGTAATTGGCACAATTGGGTTTGTTTTTATCTGTTCATTGTCGCGTTTTATTTGCGATTTCTTTTAATGATCGCGAAATTGCGTTTGAAACGTGTTGATGGGGTATTGGAGGAATGTTTTGATTGGATAATTGATTTGTTATTTGTGGATGTAAATCGTGTTAATGGGATGTTCTGCTTGATTCTTTGTGGTTTTATTTTAGGTGTAAATATCGCGTAATTTTCAGAGATTAGTCGTTTTTGTTTTAAGTTCGATTTTATGGTTCGTACGAGTGTTTCCACTCACAGACTGAGCATGAAGTAAAATTTCGAGTTTAGAAAAGCCTGAAAATTTGGATTTGCCGGGGCGCGCGAGCGAAGCGAGTCGCGCACAGGCAAATCCAAATTTTCAGGCTTTTCTAAACTCGAAATTTTACTTCATGCGCCACGCGTATAAACCACTGATACATTGCAAGTATTAAAAATCTACAAAGGCTTATTTTGTATAATTCGAAGCAGTTTGTTTTCGAGTATGTTCTTTTTATCTTTTTCCTTTTGTATTTTTCTAAATGTAATTTCAGGCTTCAGCAATCTAATCTGTAGATGTGAATAAAACGTGAGTTAAATTCTGCGTTGAACAAATTGTTTAAAATAGTGATTATAGGCAATCCAAATTAGGCTTTTCTAAACTCGAAATTTTACTTCATGCGCTACGCGTATAAAACACTGATTTACAATGAAGTTAAAAAAACACACACATACTACAACAATTATAGGCAACTCAATATATCTCTAACGTATATTGGGTTGCCTATAATTGTTGTAGCATGGGTGTGTTTTTTTAAATTCATTGTAAATCAATGTTTTCAAGCGTGACGCATGAAGTAAAATTTCGAGTTTAGAAAAGCCTAATTTGGATTGGCCGCTCCGCTTCGCTACGCGGCCAATCCAAATTCTTAGGCTTTTCTAAACTCGAAATTTTACTTCATGCTTAGTCTGGGAGTGGAAAACTCTCGTTAAAAGCCCCAAATTAACCGCTCTGAAACAACGAATTCCCGCAAATTTAAAAAACGCTGTAATTATCGGGATATGTATACCTAAAAGAAAAATGGCCCGTATGTTCTGTTTTAGACACGTTTGAAACGTATAACTATATTATATTGTGATGTTCAAAATATACTTTAAATTATTTTGTTGATATATACAAAACATGCAATTTACACCAGTTTAAAGTTAAATTAATTCTAAATAGCTTTCTTTCAAACAATTCGCATTTATTTTTAAAATTTTACCATAAATCAACTAACTATTCCCGAAAGGAAATTTATCGATGTTTTTACTTATTCCGTTAAAAGGGTTGCAATTCAGTAAATACTTAACTGATTTAATTTATATAAAAATCCGACGATTTGTGATAAAAAAAGCTTTCATTTGATATGCAAGCATTTTTTGAGACTAAAAAATTGTGCTTAGTACGAGCGCTCAAAAATAATTTTTTGTAGGCTTTTTAATAATCTGAAATTTTTAAAAGTTGAAATAGTTACTAGAAATATTTTTTTAATTTAAGAAAGAAATAGCACACACTCTTAGCAATGTTGGTAAGTGTGTTTGAGATTTTTTTTAGATTAAAAAAAATGTATCTTTTTTTGTCTAATTATTTCCATACCTACCCCTTACAAAAATTGCAAATTTTCAACAAAAATTTTTATTGTTGAAAAATTCTGGAAAAAATCGTAGATAATTATTATAACGTTAGAAATAACGTTAGCACGTTTCTTGGTGTAAGAAACATTTTTTGTGGGCTTATTAATAATCTGGAATTTTTAAAAGTGAAAATAATTAGTAAAAATATTTTTTAATTTAAGAAATAAATAAAAAACATTCTTAGCAATATTAGTGAGTGTCTAAGATTTTTTTTTAATTTAAATATATTTTTTTTTTTTTCTGAAAATCACATAAATTTTTGTTAAAAATTTGCAAATTTTGTAAGCGGTTTTAAGTAGTTTTAAACGGTTAAAATTTATGTGAATTATTTTTTTAAACACGAAAAAAATTACTGACGTTATTTCTAACGCTCTAAAGATTACGTACAATTTTTTCAGGTTTTTTAAAAAAATAAAATTTTTGTTGAAAATTTGCAATTTTTGTAAGGGGTAGGTAACAAAAATTTTATTTTTTAAAAAAACCTGAAAAAAATTGTAGGTAATCTTTAGAGCGTGAGAAATAACGTCAGCAATTTTTTTCGTGTTTAAAAAAATAATTCACATAAATTTTAACCGTTTAAAACTACTTAAAACCGCTTACAAAATTTGCAAATTTTTAACAAAAATTTATTTTTTTAAAAACTTTGAAAAAAATTGTAGGTTTTCTTTAGAGCATTAGAAATATCGTCAGCAATTTTCTTAGTGTTAAAAAAATAATTCACGTTAATTTCAACTGTTTAAAACTAGTTAAAACCGCTCACAAAAATTGCAAGTTTTCAACAATAATTGTACTTTTTTAAAAAAACCTGAAAAAAATTATAGGTAATCTTTAGAGCGTTAAAAATAAAGTCAGCAATTTTTTTTGTGTTACAAAAAATAATTTAAATACATTTTTACCGTTTAAAACTACTTAAAACCCCTTACAAAAATTGTAAATTTTCAACAAACATTTTATTTTTTTTAAAAAACCTGAAAAAAATTGTAGGTAATTTTTAGAGCGTTAGAAATACCGTCCGCAATTTTTTTCGTGTAAAAAAAAATTCACATAAATTTCAACTGTTAAAACTACTTAAAACCCCTAACAAAAATTGCAGTTTCAACAAAAATTTTATTTTTTTAAAAAACCTGAAAAAAATTGTAGGTAATCTTTAGAGCATTAGAAATACCGTCCGCAATTTTTTTCGTGTAAAAAAAATAATTCACATAAATTTCAACTAATTAAAACTACTTAAAACTCCTTACGAAAATTGCAGTTTCAACAAAAATTTTATTTTTTTTAAAAAACCTGAAAAAATTTGTAGGTAATCTTTAGAGCATAAGAAATACCGTCAGCAATTTTCTTAGTGTTAAAAAAATAATTGACATAACTTTCAACTGTTTAAATCTATTTAAAACCCCTTACAAAAATTGCAAATTTTCAACAAAATTTTATTGCTTTTAAAAACCTGAAAAAATTGTAGGTAATCTTTAGAGCGTTAGAAATAACGTCATCAATTTTTTTTGTGTTGAAAAATTATTCACATACATTTCCACAATTTAAAACTACGTAAAACCCTAACAAAAATTGCAAATTTTCAACAAAACTTTTATTTTTTTAAAACCTGAAAACAATTGTAACTAATTTTTAGAGCGTTAGAAATAACATCAGCAATTTTTTTCGTGTTAAAAAATATAATTTATATACATGTTTAAAACTAGTTAAAACTCCTAGCGAAAATTGCAGTTTCAACAAAAATTATATTTTTTTAAAAACCTGAAAAAAACTGTAGGTAATCTTTAGAGCGTTAGAAATACCGTCAGCAATTTTTTTCGTGTTAAAAAAATTATTATTCACATACATTTCAACTGTTTAAAACTATTTAAGATCCCTTACAAAAATTGCAGTTTCAACAATTTTTTTTTTAAACTTGAAAAAAATTTTAGGTAATCTTTAGAGCGTTAGAAATACAGTCAGCGTTTTTTTTTTCGTGTTAAAAAAAATATTCACATACATTTTAACTGTTTAAATCTACTTAAAACCCCTTACAAAAATTGGAAATTTTCAACAAAAAATGTTTTTTTTTTTAAACCTGAAAGAAATTGTAGGTAATTTTTAGAGCGTTAGAAATACTGTCAGCAATTTTTTGAAAAAAACTGTAGGTAATCTTTAGAGCGTTAGAAATACCGTCAGCAATTTTTTTCGTGTTAAAAAAATTATTATTCACATACATTTCAACTGTTTAAAACTATTTAAGATCCCTTACAAAAATTGCAGTTTCAACAATTTTTTTTTTAAACTTGAAAAAAATTTTAGGTAATCTTTAGAGCGTTAGAAATACAGTCAGCGTTTTTTTTTTTCGTGTTAAAAAAAAATATTCACATACATTTTAACTGTTTAAATCTACTTAAAACCCCTTACAAAAATTGGAAATTTTCAACAAAAAATGTTTTTTTTTTTAAACCTGAAAGAAATTGTAGGTAATTTTTAGAGCGTTAGAAATACCGTCAGCAATTTTTTCGTGTTAGAAAAAATAATTCATATACATTTCAACTGTTTAAAACTACTTAAAGCCCCTTGCAAAAATTGTAAATTTTCAACAAAAATTTATTTTTTTGTAAAAACCTGAAAAAAATGTAAGTAATCTTTAGAGCATTTGAAATAACGTCAGCAATTTTCTTAGTGTTAAAAAAATAATTCATATGAATTTCAACTGTTCAAAACTAGTTAAAACCCTTTACAAAAATTGCAAGCTTACAACAAACATTTATTTTTTTAAAAAACCTTGAAAAAATTTTAGGCAATCTTTAGAGCGTTATAAATACCGTTAGCAATTTTTTTCGTGTTAAAAAAATTATTCATATACATTTCAACTGTTTAAAAATACTTAAAACCTCTTACAAAAATTGCAAATTTTCAACAAACCTGAAAACCTGAAAAAAATTATTGGTAATCTTTAGAGCGTTAGAAATACCATCAGCAATTTTTTTCGTATTAAAAAAAAATTATTCCCATCAATTTCAACTGTTTAAAGCTACTTAAAACACCTTACAAAAATTGCGAAGTTTCAACAAAAATTATATTTTTTTAAAAACCTGAAACAAATTGTAAGTAATCTTTAGAGCATTATAAGTACCGTCAGGAATTTTCTTAGTGTTAAAAAAATAATTTACATAAATTTTAACTGTTTAAAACTACTTAAAACTCCTTACAAAAATTGCAAATTTTCAACAAAATGTTTATTTTTTTAAAAAACCTAAAAAAATTATCTAATGATTTATTAATCGTTTATAAGACCGGGCGTTATTGTAATTCAATAGTTCAATTATATTGTAATTGAATTTATTTTTAATTACATTGTAATTAAACTAGTTTGTAATTAAATTATGAACGGTGGAGGCTTATACTTCATTATACATGTTAATTCAATCAAATAAAACACTTTTTCTTTGATTGTATAACACAATATTTTTTTTATTTTTGTGACTGCAGTTTCGGCAACTCAACTTGCCATTATCAAATTTGATAATGGCAAGTTGAGTTGCCAAAACTGCAGTCACAAAATATAAATATTGTGTTATACAAACAAAGTTAAAGTGTTTTATTTTCTTTAGTTTGTAGTTAATTAATGCCTAATATTTAGGTTCAGTATTTCTAGATTATTTTCCACCTAAGAAGTAGAATGATCAGCAAAAACATAGTAGATTACTATTTAAAAAAAAAGAATAGCTTTATTTAAATAGTTATCTACTGTGTTTTTGCTGATCATTCTACTTCTTAAGTGGAATATAATCTAGATATACTGAACCTAAATTCAAGGCCGGCAAATTTGAATCTCTATGCAACTTGTCACGATACTTACAATTAAGAATAATTTCAATTTAATCCATAATTACCTTCCCCTTTCTATCGCTTTTTTTTATCGAATTCTTTCAAATAACTTACTGTGACAATGGCAAAGTACCGAAACGAAACGCTTCGCGTGAGGGCCGGTCGTATTTGCCCTAATTCACTTTCACGATCCACTTCGCCTCCCATTATTGCAAGTTACCTTTAATTAAGCGGATCAAAATTAAACGCTATAAATCCCGGAGACTAATAAGGTTTCGCTCTCGTGATGCATCGCCGAGACGTGGCCCCACAAAATCCCTTTTGCTTTCCCTTTCTACATTTTTCTCCTAATTCTTTAATTTATAAGAAAAAAAAAACAGAGCCTTTCATGATCATATAGTTAACAGATTCGTATATTCACACAAGTTCATACAAATTTTGTTTAATATGATGATTGTAATAATGTTTTCTTTTTTATGTTTCAGGTGAGTTCCTTCAAATATCTTCAATACTGTGTGTCTAAACATGTGCTACATTTCGTGTAAGTTTTTGAAAACGTTTTGCATGTTTCGTTACATTTTTAATAGAGTAATTTGATTTATTTCTTATTTATTTATTTATTTATTTATTAAACGGGATCCATATACAAAACGAGACTACAGTTCGTGATTCTAAAACTAACAAAAGTACATATAAGACTAAAGTACAAGACAAAAAAATAATAATAAATATACAAATACAATGATAATATAATATATAATTGGCAAACTAGCCATTTACACAATAACCTATTCCTTTATTAGGAATGCGCGTAGCTGTTTCAAAGCTGCTTTATAATACGCAATTTTATCTGCCTATTAGTTTTAAATTTTAAATAGTATTCAATTTGAATATCAAATGAGTGTCTCCACTCCTTGAAGTAAACTTTCGGATTTAGAAAAGCCTGGAAATTTGATTTGCTCGCTTATGCAACAAGTACAGCAAACACAAAATATAAATTCTCTCATAATTCTTAACCAATCAATAGATTAACAAAGCTATGTTTTGTGGATTAGATACATATAGGTCCATTTGCACCCCGACTAATTAACTGTAATCAACCACTAATCATTGATTTAACCTCTTATTAAATCATAATTCTAGAATATAAGAATGCTTTAAATTTGTAAGATATCCTAACCATGTCTCTTTTATCATTATGCGATTTTGTAAATAATTTATACATAAAATTGTTGTGTTTTTGAGAAGTACTAATCACTGATTAACTTGCAAACGGGCATTATTAAATCAGTTTTCGCTTTGCATATTACTTAAAGTCAAAACTAAAAAAACCTTAAGCTACTCCACTTAAATCAAACATCAAAGTTATCACTGACGTGCAAATCCACACACGGCATCCAGCCTTATTTGGCGTTTGATTCACGATCGGTATAATCCGCACGTCTATAGATTACACTCTCGTACAAGATACGCAATCTAGATGATAGCCAACAGGAACCAGAAGCAGAAATACCACGAGGAAGAGATAAAACATGCAAACAGCGATGGAAGTGCGCCCCGGTGACCATTAATTGCCGATGGTGCCGATGGTGCCGATATGCCGATATTGATAATAAATAAAGATACGGCCGATACTCAATCCCATAATAAATTCCCATCTGCTTAACAGGATCTCGCTGTTTGCTCGCGTTTCTTTCTCACCTCATCATCATCTTCATCATCGTCTTTACGCGATTGTTCGTAATTCTTAAATCAATTTCCTGCCGAGACTTAATTAACAGAGTTCTCAATACTATTACATAGAAGTGTATATCATTAGTTTATGCAGAAAAAACTCTGTAAGTGAATTTGCTAACTAATGATATTGTCAATATCCATAATTTTTTTATTCATTGTTTAATTCAACTAGTTGTTTGAATAAATATTTGTAAAAGTCTCAGCGAGACCAATTTTTGCAGAAAGTCGATACTAATTTTAATTGTTCTTTTATTAAATACAAACATCTTTATTCAGACAATACAATATATGTTACAAAAATTTGTATAAATATCATACATGTTACAGACAGACTAATATGTCCAGACTATCGATCAAAGCTCTTTCTGCCCTCTCTGAATTTATGGTGATGTGCAATGAAATGTCTGTGCTAGCTAGCTTAGAAAAAGTTAATTTTAACTTTAAACGAGTGTTTTCCACTCCCAGGTTAAGCATGAAGTAAAATTTCGAGTTTAGAAAAGCCCCGTGAAAATTTGTCGAGGGTCGCACAGCGACCCGAGACAAATTTTCTGGGCTTTTCTAAACTCGAAATTTTACTTCATGCGCCACGCGTATAAGACACTGATTTCAAGCTAAGTTTACTAGTGTACAATATTTCAGTGCTTTCAGTGTTTAGTACGCGTGGCGCATGAAGTAAAATTTCGAGTTTAGAAAAGCCCAGAAAATTTGTCTCGGGTCGCTGCGCGACCCTCGACAAATTTTCACGGGGCTTTTCTAAACTCGAAATTTTACTTCATGCTTTACCTGGGAGTGTAAAACACTCGTTTAAAGTTAAAATTAATTTCAGAAAAGCCTGAAAATTTAGTTTGGTTTGGAGCGAACTAATGAATTCATGATGTGCAATGAAATGTCTGTGCTAGCTAGCTTAGAAAAAGTTAATTTTAACTTTAAACGAGTGTTTTCCACTCCCAGGTTAAGCATGAAGTAAAATTTCGAGTTTAGAAAAGCCCCGTGAAAATTTGTCGAGGGTCGCACAGCGACCCGAGACAAATTTTCTGGGCTTTTCTAAACTCGAAATTTTACTTCATGCGCCACGCGTATAAGACACTGATTTCAAGGTAAGTTTACTAGTGTACAATATTTCAGTGCTTTCAGTGTTTAGTACGCGTGGCGCATGAAGTAAAATTTCGAGTTTAGAAAAGCCCAGAAAATTTGTCTCGGGTCGCTGCGCGACCCTCGACAAATTTTCACAGGGCTTTTCTAAACTCGAAATTTTACTTCATGCTTTACCTGGGAGTGGAAAACACTCATTTAAAGTTAAAATTAATTTCAGAAAAGCCTGAAAATTTAGTTTGGTTTGGAGCGAACTAATGAATTCATGAACTGCGAGTTCTTTTTTTTTATTTTTCATAATTTTACTTTTATACCGAAGATCAGTAACAGTTTTTCGTTTGAATGTTAGTTCTTGGAGTTTAAAACTTTGAAAATCCGTAGGACAGTTAAAATAAAATCGAAGGGATTAAAAAAATCTATGTTTTAAAGTCTGGAGAAAAAGAGGCTTTAAATTCTAAGATTATTCAACAGAGAAAATGTTCCTACAGATATAAAAAGGTTGAACATCCAAGTTTTCTGTATAATGAACTTCTGTAGATCAAATCCATGTAAAATATTCGGATATGATTATTTTAATAATGGACTTTTTAATAATAACTATGTTTTTGAGTTTACGTTAAGTGATTATTACACTGAAAAAGACTGTTATTCCTTACTTCACTTTTTATTTGTATCGTTAGATGTGCATTTCGAGACACAAAGTGCTCAATATCAATAAAAAACTGAATTCTTACAACTATTTGCGCGGTATATATATCTAAAGGGATTTAGGAAAAACCAATACGTAATTAGCTAGGTGTTACGGGGGCTAAGGGTTCGGCATGGTTGTCGATGGTATTACATTCTCTGTGGGGTTCATTTTGGGTAATAAATCTAATAATGGATTATCTAAGGGACTAAGAGCAAAATTTAATAGACTTTTGAAATTACTTAATTTTCAGTTTTGACGTGTAACTCAAAAACAATTTAGGATTGACAATTTTTTTTTCTTGAATTAATTTCTCATCTGGCACTTGGTGAAACATATTAGAATATGTAAAGTTGTTTAAATTGGTATTGTTTCACAAATTAAAACATTATTCCGACTAGTTTCGGTTTGTTAAACCATTTTTTAAAGGAATGTACAGAAAAAAATATTATCTAGGTATATATACATATTTTTGTTTCAGGTAATAAGGGAATTCCCCAATTTTGACTTCCCTTATTACCTGAAACAATAATATAATAATAATAATAATAATAATAATAATCTATTTAATGTCCAACAGGAAAAATTTCCCAATTACAAAACAAAAACAAAACATAAGCATCGTACATATAAAAATATAATAATAAATAAAATTAGAATAAATTCTGTAACAATAAAATTACTTATTAAATGTTGAAGGCGTGTCCTATGAATATAAAAACAATTTTTTAGTAAGAATAATTAATTCACAGTTGGCTCCAAGTTACAAAGTAACATTTTTAGAGAATCGTAAAAGAATATGTATATATACCTAGATAATATTTTTTTCTGTACATTCTTTTGACAATGGTCTAACAAACCGAAACTAGTCGGAATAAAGTTTTATTTTGTGAAACAATACCAAGTGATTTTAATTTAAATAACTTAACATATTGACAAATTTTGATTAGGCACATGAAATAAGCTGCAAAAAGAGCTCTTGGTTTTGTCTATCATTGATATTGATGGTACTTTATTTAAAGATTGAAATATTGTTGCCCTCAATACGAAATCCTGACTGCGGCACTGAACGAACGATATGTAAATATTTTTATCTCTAAACGGTCGATATGTAAATACTTGTGTACATTATAATTCAAACTAATGTCAGGTGGATCATTGGTTTCTTAAGCAGATTTTTGGCTCCATAAATTTGCTTTTCGGCACTCCTAGCCGGGTTCAAGTGATTATCACATAGCGAGATTACGATTACGAACTTGAACTTTTGGACCAAAGTGGAGGTGTGCGTGAATCACAGGTGTGAATCATCGAAAAATATCCGGAGGACCACAAAATGTCATTTGCATTCTGTTATGGGTTTGGAACAGTTAGGAGCAAAATTCCGATAAAATTTCAAGCGTATAAATGTAAGGTGTATGTGTAAACATCAATTTGATTGTGATTCGATCCTGTTGACCGTTTTAAAATATTCTCATCTTTAAAAATAATAATAGTTAACAGGGTTATGAGTGTGTTTGTTTGTTTAAGAGGTAGAGGTCCTTTTGAATAACATCTTTCGCTATAAAAAAATATTTTAAAATGAAGACATCGTTCTTCCTTACACTTGAACGGGCAAATATCAATAGAAAAAAGCCTTACTGTTAACCCAAAACAAACATTATTTATATAATAGTAAGAACTAATTGTACCTGGAATAGATCTAATGATTTTTTTTTCTTAAATAACTTTCTCATTTATCACTTGGTGATTTGAAATAACATTAAAGGATAAATTAGGAACACTTGGTTTGCTTCACTATTTGTTTCGAAACTAGCCGAGTAAATAGAAACAAATAGTGAAACAAACCAAGTGTTTTTAATTTATCCGTTAATATTGGATTTAATGATATTAGGGCAAGGTGATGCGGTTATTTGTATTTAATTTAAAAAAATATTTACATAGTTATTGAGGTGGGAACTGGATGGCGCAATTTCTGTGAAAAATTACAATATTTATGTCATCGCAAAAATGAGTAGTCTAACTGCGAAACCCACATTCTTCACTTTTAAAAACTTTTGGCAACTTCCAAAAAACACGTGTGTACTGTAACATGGCGGACATAAGAAAACCGCCAACTCAATTTTTACAAAAGAATGTGTTGATTCAGTTATGTGGGGAAACAGAATGTTAAGAAAATAATAAGTTCATAACTTTCTGATATTAGTAGAGAGTTTTTACACGTCGGCTGTCGTATGCTTTGAGTAAAATTTATATTAAATATAATTGATATATATATATATATATATATATATATATATATATATATATATATAATATAATATAATTTATAATTGATTGACTAAATTAGACCATGCAATAAAATTCTAAAAAAGTGGTTTGGGGATTACCAAAATTGTCAATATTAACGATATTCAACGTGTTCGGCAAAATTTAGTCTAAACAATGTTGAATAGCATGTGCAATTGGAAAAGTAATACCACAAGAAATCGAAAATAGTAATTCAAAGAGTTTAATAGAAAAGAATACATATTTCCTTGATAGAAATGTCCAACATCACACACACCGAGTTACAATTCTCATTCTTTCAAAAAATCATCATTGGAGAATAGCTGGAAAGAACAATAGCAATAAAACCGATACTTAATACCCCTAGCTTCAGCATTTTGAATCCTCGCAGAAATTACAGCATTGTTAGACAGTGGAAATAAGCGGCTCTAGCGCCTTTTCCCATTGTACGCCGAGATGGAACTGTTGATTCCGACATGCCCTATCTGCCCACCACGATTAATCCATCGCTAGATGGCGCGCGCGTTCGGGGAAATATATGTGTGTGTTTGTACGTGCCAACCGGAATAATTTGTGCAGTTGCAATTACACCGCTGAATGTTATCGCTGGACGGGAGAGGCTATTGATGAAATGACAATAACATGAAATACTGGCTGTGTTCAGCTGGATAGAAATGTGTAAACTATGCATGTTCGGAATGTTATTGGATTATCTGTCCCGGATGGGACAATTTATACATTTTCTGTTTCATTGATTAAAGATGTGTTTGTTGCGTGTTAATTCTAATTGATGTAAAGAATGGATATACTCGTACAATAATAATAATCTTTATTATTCAACGGAAAGATTCCATAAAGAATATAATCAAAAAGATACATATAACTTAAATATATAAAATCCAAAACTACAATAAAGAAAACATAATTAACTAGACTAAACAAATATTAGACTCCTGTAAATATATCATTATACAAAATATTTGAATTACGAGACAAATGTGTAATTGGCGCTCTGAGTAGTAAGTTAGTTTTAGCTGCTGGAATATTAAAAGTGGATGATTGACGTGATGACATACCTCATTGAATTGTATCATTGCTAATAGTTAGGAACAATTAATTTTAACATAAACTGTGCAGTACAAGCTTGTCTCCTTTCAGAAAAAGAGGTGCAGTCGTATTTATGTAGCAATGTATTGTAGTAGACTGTAAAATCGGGGTATACTCCTGTTGCTTTAAAATCAAGAAATTTAGGAAAACGATTTTGACAATGTTCAATAACTAAGATATCACATGCATAATATGGGTAACATACCATAGGTGCGTACTCCAGTTTACTTCTCACCATAGAAAAAAACAACACTTTTAATAAATCAATATCTTTAAAGTATTGGGATGATCGCATAATAAATTCTAGCATTTTACAGGCGGGAGTGCTAATTTTTGGTATGTGGTCTTTGAAAGTGCGATGTGAATCAAACAGCACACCCAGGTCTTTCATCTTAGTATCTCTCGTCAAAGAAGTACCAGCGATTGTGTAATTAAAATTAATTTGTTCTAGTTTTCTAATATAAAAGACTAGAGCACACTTTGAGGCAGTCTATTTATTGTACACCAATCAACTATTTTATGCAAGTTTTCTTATAGTACTATATAATCATTTACACTATTTATACTGCTGTATATCATCGGCATAAGCTAGTACCGGAAACGATAATGAACTAATCAGATCATCTATAAACATAATGAAAAGAAGGGGGCCTAAGTTAGAACCTTGATGGACACCAGATAAAGTTTGAAAACTAGTAGACTTAAAACTATTTAAATAAACATAATTTGTGAGATTACATAAGTAGGACTTTACAAAGAGTATCTAGTAATTACACAGGCCGAAGGAAATCAGTTTACAAAGTAACAACTTATGGTGCATTTTATCAAAAGCCTGTGTAACGTCGGTGTACATTGCATCTACCTGTCCCCGGCTATCGATAATTTCGCACAGATTTTGTTTCATAACTGCTGGGTTTGTAACTGTCGATTGACCTCTTAGAAAACCGTGTTGATTTGGAGAAATAAAAACTTTGATATGATTATGAAGGATGTTATAAATAACGTGTTCAAAAACTTTGAAATAGTTGGAAAGTATCGCGATTGGTCTATAATTCCGAATATTGAAAGGGTCGCATTTTTTGAAAATTGGGGTCATTCGAGTATGTTTCCATTGATCGGCAAATGTCATTGAGTTTAGAGATAGATTGGAAATATAAACCAGTGGCTTCACAAAAGCGAGTTTACAGTCTCTTATAATAAAACTAGGTATGCGGTCATCACCACACAGGAATTTTTAAGCTAATTGATACTATCCAATACGTCAGATTCGGTAATAGTTGGGATTGCTAAGAGTTAACGATTGTTGAACGTTTCCAAGGGTCAACCAATCGATCAGATGTATATACATTAGAAAAAACATCAGCAAATGCGTTTACAATGTCAATTGGTGTAGAGCCTGGGCCTCCAAACTATCTTCTTCGCGGGCCACAAATACAATTCTACATAATAAAGTCGGCCAAGATCCGATTAATTTTATAAAATTATGAAAAATTTAAGGAACAATTGTTACAATATTTCAAAATATGACATTTACAAAAAAAATTACAAACAATCGCGGGCCGGATTCATGCAAGTCGCGGGCCGGATTTGGCCCGCGGGCCCTCGTTTGAAGACTACTGGTGTACAGCTCTCCAGGAATCCTAGTCGCACGTTTGCTATTTCGTATAAAGTTCCACAGATCTTTAGGGCGTGTTTTAATATTGTGTTCAATTCGACTCATGTAGTCATTGTAGGCTCGGGTAATGCATTTCTTATTTAATCGACGAATTCTCTTAAACTCTTCATGATAAAAGTTAGAACCTGTAGTTTTCCATTTATGATAAAAATGTTTCCAATATACAATAAGATTGTCTCCTGATTAAATCGAAATTCTAACGAGCGTGTCCAGTTCCAGATTAAGCATGAAGTAAAATTTCGAGTTTAGAAAAGCCTGAAAATTTGGTTTGGTTGCGTAGCGCGAAGCGCGGAGCGACCAAACCAAATTTTCAGGCTTTTCTAAACTCGAAATTTTACTTCATGCGCCACGCGTATTCAACACTGATTCAAAGTGAGTTTAAATTATACACTTGTAAATAAAACACTTTTTATTCACTTCAATTGTTTCGCAAATTTATTGCTTCTTCAAGTGAAGAGAGAGTTATTTTTAATAAATTTATTGCTTCTTCAGGTAAAGAGAGAGTTATTTTTAACTGCACTTAAACTCAGTGTTCCATTCATCTGAATTAACTATTTTTGATCTCACGAGATATTATTATAATCGAAACTCGAAGAAAAAAAAACTCAATTTCCGTTTATTTCGTAATTATCACATCCCTTTCTGCCTCTGCGTTTTTTTCAGATCCTCTCATTGAATGTATCGTTTTCGTTGCTGATCGGGGAGAGGGAAAAAAATAATTAATGATCATTAAAAAAGCATTAATTAGCATATAAAGAGCGGTTTTAATTATGCCGTGGCGTCCAATTAGCGGACGGTGTATCCGGTCAGTTGCGGTCATTTTTCCGAAAATCGAGCATTCGAATCCGTGCCTCGAATTTATTTATTTATAAATTACAAATTAATCCCGCGAAACGTCCCAATTACGAGCTTTTTAGTATAATTATCAGTGGGTTTATTTATTTAACTTGTTGCGATTTAATTTGTGCTTTATTTTTTTTAATATTTGGTAGTTGTTGATTTTAATTAAATTAATTGTTTTTAAAATAATTTATTGTATATTTCATAAATGTATGGAATAAATTATTTATTTATTTCATTGTTTATTTTGTAAATTTTATTTATTAATGGAACTTTAGTCTCCCAAGAATTAATGAATTTGTTAAGCTCAATTTTTGTATTCACTACACCGAGATAAAGATACTATATCTCGGTGTAGTGAATACAAAAATTATTGTACTATACAATTTATGATTATTTGGTTACACAATAATTTTCACCATACACTTTGTTAGCCTTGCAGCGTTATGGATTTCAAACAAACCGCGTTTCGCTAAACAGGCAAGCACAGTATTTTGCGGCAAACTATCGTATTGAGCAGGTACATATCTATCCTTTGATGCAAAAGTTGCGCGAAAAAAGTCAACATGCGGTCTGAAATTGATCCGGTTGTGAAAGGCCAGATTTTGGCGTATTTACGTGCTGTGAACTCATTTTATATTATTAAAAAGCTAGTAAATGAGCAGGGAATCTCAAGTCACGCTCTGACAGTGGTGACTTCCATCCAACGTTCTTTTTTTTAGTTGGAGTTTTGGTGTAGTTCCCGTTAGTTTTCTTGATCTTGCTAATCACATCAACACTGACACTGGTGTTGGTGTGATTAGCAAGATCAAGAAAACTAACGGAAACTACACCAAAACTCCAACTAAAAAGAAGAATATTTAGTTGATGAGGCGGATACATGATGAAACTCCATAATACTATTTGAAATAAAACAACGCAGTTGGGAGGGTTTCACTTTTATTGTTGAACACTGCAACATGTTTTACCACACAGTGGCATCATCAGGCAGATGACTTCATCTGCCTGATGAAGCTTCATCTGCCTGATAAAGCCACTGTGTGGTGAAACATGTTGCAGTGTTCAACAATAAAAGTGAAACCCTCCCAACTGCGTTGTTTTATTTCAAATAAAAAGAAGAACGTTGGATGGAAGTCACCACTGTCAGAGCGTGACTTGATATCCCTGAAAAATTACTTGCTCCAAGAAAATCCATTGCTGTTTTGACGATTAGCCGACAAGTATGGTATTTCTTATGTTCAAATTTATCGATGGAGGTTGAAATTTGGTCTTAATAAAGTGAAAAAGCGACGTGTACATGCAATTAGTCCGAATGTTGTCGAAAAGCGTTCTAATGGTTCATGGTCGCTTTCTCGAAAATTAAACAATGGGAAGTGGCGAAATTACTTTACAAGTGATGAATCGATCTTTACACTAAATAATGCCAACGGAAAAAGAGACATTTAATATGTAAGGAGTGACCAAAGCCGGAAAGACGCCGTTGTATTTCTTCAAATCCCTCATCCAAAGAGTGTAATGGTTTGACTCGCAATCAGCGCCCAAGGTATAATTGGACCTTACTTTGTAACACCTGGAGTCAAAATCAATGCTGCTTACTATCAGGAGTTCATCTAAACACGATTCAAGAAAGTTGTCCAGAAAAAAATCCCAAAGTACAACTTGTCTTTCCATCAGGACTCTGCACCGGCACATTTGGCTAAATCAACTCAAGAGTGGTTGAAAAGTAATGAAATCAATTACTTAACACCCGAGGAATGGTTGCCAAACAGTGCTGACTTGGCTCCACTTGATTTCTGCATCTGGTCTTACCTCAAATCGCAATTGAAACATCGCAAAGTGAACAGTTCTTGGTTTAGTAATAGTAATAGTAATTTTATTCATGATAGTACTTAACAGTTTACATTCGTCATATACATATGTGATAAATATAATTTTATGAGATATACCAGGTAACTATATAAAAGGAGGCATATTTTATAAAATATAATGATAATGTTTAAAACGCGCCATAACACAACAGATCAAAAGGATGCCGATGGAAAAAATTCTCAATTATTTAGCAGCTTAGCCTAGGCGTGTTCTTAAAGTGTACAAGTGTAAGGGTGGTCAAATCGAAAATCAGCTTTAAAAACGAACAAATAAAAGTTTTGTGTTGATTTCCATTCATTCACGCTACAAGGCTAACAAAGTGTATAAGTACTTTATAGTATCTTTAATTAATTTCTCACTTAACCCGTGGTGAAACATTTTTGAATATAATACTGGATATTTAATTAAAACACTTGGTTTGTTTCACTAAATTAGTGAAACAAACCAAGTGTTTTAATTAAATATCCAGTATTACTTTATAGTAGCTTAATAAATTGCATTATTCTACTATACTATTCAAGATTATTTAGTTACACAATAATTTTGACCATACAAGTACTTTATTGTGACTATCATTTTGACAAGTGGAGAGAACACTATTATTTTTGTAGATATAATTTATATTTGCGTAATATTTAATTGAGAGAATCCGCCTACACCTTCAGACATTTCCTCCTGATTACAAGCTTTCATTAGTCTCCGCAGAGGTGAGTTGAGTGAAGCCCATTAATCCGGAAGACAATGGGTTTCTTCCAGATACGCATCTGCGGAAGGCGTGCGAAGGAGTCGCTCGCTAATGAAAGCGCGATGTCCGTTAGCGGGCGCACACACCGCGCGCCTCTGTGGGAGATCCCCAGGTCGCATGGGGTTGAAGCGGGTCACACACACACATGCAGGCCTTAATGAAATTCCCTCCTCGCCATCCGCAGGAATCGTGTCTGGTGAACAATGACCAAACGGCAGCGGATGCAAATATCAATAATGGCATTCCTGCGGTCCGCAATTTATACACAGTCTGAAAACCGAGATGATTGGATTCGATGTGCTGCTGGGGTTAGAGGACACGAACAGTAGCCCGGATGCGACGAAGTTCGAAGTCCGAAGTCCGAAGTCCGAAGATGACAACTTCACGTTCTCTGTGGGACGCGCGCGCGCCGATAAAATGAGACTGCAAGTTTGCCAATAATTACTCTGGTTGGGTAACTGTACAACTGGTAGCCCGAGGAATCCGAAAGCCACCAGCTCTAAACTAATTAAGATAACGATATTTGTGCTCGGGCTTGTGTACGGCGATTGCATAACCGGTCATGCGACGCGGGGGTGTGCTTCCATGTTCTGTCCTCTTCGGCATCCATCATAGCTGTTCGGGCAATCAACCATCCGGCCATCTGCTCTCTGGAGGATTTACTCCATTTGTTTACTTCTCTTAGCTGGATTTATAAATGCGTTCAATCTATAATAGTTGCAGCTTGAAAAAAACAAACTGCAACGTCAGCGAGATTCATGTTTAACCCATTAAACGCCATTATATGCAATACCGCAACATTATTAATTTATTTAAATTGAATTTGAGTTCAGTATTCCGGCACCACAGACGGGTTTAGGACTTCAAGGTCCTCTTCAGTGTGGTCTCAACCCAGTGCTGAGAAATACTGAACATTTCTGATTATATCAAGCTAATATGTAAACACTATTAATGGATTCGATAGCTAACGCCATCTAATACTCCATAGTGGCATCGTCAATGACACAAATGCACAAAGTGGATATCTAGTGCCGGAATACTGAACTTAAATTCAATTTTGATGTTTGTTTTCTGGTTTCACAAACAGAGTATAGCACGTTCGTGGACGAAACAGTGACCTGTATCTGTCTTGTCCACTAACGAGCTATACTCTGTTTGTAAAACCAGAAAGAGTGCCCTGTATCTGTCTTGTCCACTAACGAGCTATACTCTGTTTGTTAAACCAAAAACAGTGACCTGTCTCTGTCTTGTCCACTAACGAGCTATACTCTGTTTGTAAAACCAGAAAACAAATATCAAAATTGAATTTGAGTTTAGTATTTCGGCACCAGATACCCAAAGACGCGTTTGGGACTTCAAGGTCCTCAGTGTGGTCCCGTTCTGGTTTCACAAACAGAGTATGGCTCGTTCGTGGACGAAACAGATACAGGTCACTGTTTCGTTCACGAACGAGCTATACTCTGTTTGTGAAACCAGAAAACAAACATCAAAATTGAATTCGAGTTTAGTATTCCGGCACCAGATATCCACTTTGTGCATTTGTGTCATTGACGATGCCACCTGTGTATGCACTTTGTGCACTTATGTCATTGACAATACCACTATGGAGCATTAGATGGCGTTAGCTGTCGAATACATTATTAGTTATTAATTTATTGTTAATTAAATTACTAAATAAGTTCATTTTAAAAATTGCACAAAAAGTAAGGTTACAAGGTCTGTAATGAGGTGTGTACAGTTTGTAACCTTGCTTTTTGATCGTCCCTCGTATTATTTGACCTGACTTAAGAATATGTGAAAGAAAATGTAAATATCTGGATATTTAAATATTTCGATTATTTTTTTATTTCAAAACAAACAAAATTGAGTGTATTTCTTACTTCACAATATGTCAGTGTTTTATACGCGTGGCGCATGAAGTAAAATTTCGAGTTTAGAAAAGCCTTAAAATTTGGTTTGGCCGCTCCGCTTCGCGGAGCGACCAAACCAAATTTTAAGGCTTTTCTAAACTCGAAATTTTACTTCATGCTTAGTCTGGGAGTTTAAACACTCGATCGAAACTTTAAATTGTTATTTTATAAAATTGTTCAATTTAAAGTTTCGATCGAGTGTTTCCACTCCCAGACTAAGCATGAAGTAAAATTTCGAGTTTAGAAAAGCCTTAAAATTTGGTTTGGTCGCTCTGCGAAGCGGAGCGGCCAAACCAAATTTTAAGGCTTTTCTAAACTCGAAATTTTACTTCATGCGCCACGCGTATAAAACACTGACATATTGTGAAGTAAGAAATACACTCAATTTTGTTTGTTTTGAAATAAAAAAATAATCGAAATATTTAAATATCAAGATATTTACATTTTCACATAATCGAAATATTTAAATATCAAGATATTTACATTTTCTTTCACATATTCTTAAGTCAGGTCAAATAATACGAGGGACGATCAAAAAACAAGGATACAAACTGTACACGCCTGAACATTTTTCAGCGTATACATTATGTCAATACCGAAGCAGGCTAGTTAGGCGCCTCCTGCCAAAATTTTAAATAGCGGATTTTTATTTTCTTCTTACTGTCCTCATATGCAATACAAAACAATAGTATTTTTCGTGAACATTTGCAAATAGAAAAATGTAATCGAAATCGGGGGCGGATTTGTATCAAGACACGCCCAAACCTTGTAGAAAATTGATATTGACATATCACATCGACTAATGTAATAATTGCCAATTGACGTCAATGACGACTAACACTGATTCATGTCTAAATGTGTCGATAAACGTTGTGACACGCCAAACGTCAAAAGTGACACGCAAACTGTCCAAATATACGTAAAAAATACAAAAATGGCGTTAAAATGTGAATAGTGATACGTTGTGTTCAAAAAGTGAGAACATTTTATGCAAAAAAGTTCCATAAACTGCCAAAAACTCTCCAAAATGAATAAATGCGAAAAATATTGAAACAATTCAAGGCATGTATTTATTAAAAAAATAGTTGTGTTTTTAAAAAGTAATGGTTGATTAAGTTAATCGACTCGGATGCAAACAGGAATTAGTCTTTTATTGTTAGAATAATTTAAATTCAAAACTATTTTAATTAGAGAAAATAAGCTTACGCTTCCTATAGTTTGCACACTTTAAAAATAATATATAAAAATTACGAACATGTTATTCGTGTATAACATTTTCGTAATTTTATCTATTTTATAATTAGATAGATTTACCCGTAGAATAAACTGTGTCTATCGTTGTGAAACCGAGTATAAACTAGTATTATTTTAATTGATAAATAAAGCACTAATAACCTTTCTTCACACTTTTATTTTTATTCCATATAAAGATAAATCAGCGGAAGCTAATCACATAATCGAAACCGGTCATAAAATCACTGTTAAAAATATCAAATTACTGAGGCATTCGCCGAATTATCTATTAAATAGGCTTGAAGCTATCGAAATGAAAAAATCCGATTTTTTTTTTTTTGACCTCGGCTCTTGGCCATACAGTCAGCAGCCATTTGTATTATTATTTTTCGATTTTAAATTAACTTATCCACATACACACGTTATACAACTCATATGGACGTCACAAACGCATTCATACAACATCCATGGCTCCAGAGGGTGCCAATTTCCCCATAAGAAAGTGACACCCCCCGGTGGGATTCGAACCCACGACCCTCTGGCCCAAGAGCAGGAGCTCTACTCACTGACCCACGAGGGTCCCCAATCCGAAAATTATTTAATGAATTTTGATCTCAGCCCACTCCAAAATACCTTATTAGATTTAATTTGTACACGTTAATCCGGGTTTCCCCAATACGCTTATCCGGTCCATACCGAATAGCCTTAATTCTTTTTATTTTTAATGTGTACTTTAATGTATTGTACGTTAAATATATTTTTCTCTGTAATTGGACCTGGTCTGTTGAGAAATAAATTATTATTATTATTATTATTATTATTATTAATACCCTTACCCCGCCCATACCGCTACCCTTATGTTTTCTTGGAATTGTTAATTATGTTTTTTTCCCCAATTTCTTGCCTTCACTCCCACCGCTTTGTATGTGATCGTTTGTGTATATATGTGTTAAATTTTAGATTTGTTAGTTAGTATTATTCCATTGATAATGGTCACATTGTGTCCGAAATGTACATATGGAATAAAAATTAAAGTGTGAAGAAAAGTTATTAGTGCTTTATTTATCAATTAAATTCGATCTTCACGTAACACACTCAATCAATTTATTATTATTTTATTTTTTAAATGTAAATTACCACTTACCAATTTCAAGTTTGAATAAAACCATGATTTTAGCTCACCTGAAACAAAAATACAAAAAATTTGAAAAAAAATTGATTGTTTATTTTATGTTTGCTTTAAAAACTATACTATTATAATTGTCATCACAGTATATAAGAGAATTTATGTTTTAAATCATTTCCTCTTTACAAAACGCGAACATCACCAAACAAAGGCCAACTGTTCATAAACTAAGCGCTCGACTCGACGAGAACTCAAGACATAATATAAAATTATGCAAACGCTTCTTACAAAGTATCATCCCATACGAAGTAATTCCCCCGACAAACGCCCTTATCTCAACATTATCATCTTTCCATATTCGCAAGAGAAAAGAGCGCGCAGATATAAAAAGATAAAAATAAATGCAGCAGTAAAAATCCGGACCCTCGTTAAAACTCGACTAACTTTAACTAACTTAACATTAATTAAGAACTAATACGAACAATGAAGAATCGTTTAGTTCGAAGGTTTTGATGAGTGTTTCCACTCCCAGTGTTTAATTTGAAGCTTAAATCCCAGATGAAGCCAAATTTTCAGGCTGTTCTAATCATTAGCCATTATTTAATTAACACGTGTGACATTCGACATTGAGAGGTGTGCCTCTTTACGTGATTTGGGAATAATATTTGACGATCGTTTAACATTTATAGAACATATTAATAATATTTGCAACAAAAGTTATAAGATGCTGGGATTTATTAGTCGTACTTGTAAAGAATTCAACAATGTTGATGTAATAAAAAAACTGTATTTTTCTTATGTCCGTTCCAACCTTGAATTTGCCTCGATAATTTGGTGTCCCCAGTATTATATACATATAAACAAAATAGAAAGAATTCAGAAAAAGTTTTTAAAAATTATGTATTTCAAGTTGAATAAGGAATATCCGCCAATAACAATACCATCTCAGGAACTACTTGATACATTTAACATGAAATCGTTACATAGTAGACGCGACGATGCAAAGGTATTATTTCTACATGGAATCATTAATTGTACGATCGATGATCCAAACATATTATCTAAAATTAATATCCATGTGCCTAGGTATTGTTCTCGCTCGAATAGATTATTTTATTGTTCAACACCAAACACTAGGGCACATGGTAATTCGCCATTAAATAAGATGTTTAAAGTATATAATAATCGTCATCATCTCGTAGATATTTTCCACATGCCTAAAAAATCATTAATTAATATAGTTTTGTAGCGCTGCCTAGATATTACTGTTATAGCTGTAATAATTGAATTATCGTCATTTTTGTATGTTTATATGTTACTATATATATGTATATGTATTGTATAATTATGTATATGTATTGTATAATTATGTATTATATTGAATTTTGCTCTGTAATTGGACTGTCGTCTGTTGGGCAAATAAATAAATAAATAAATAAATAAATAGCATTTATCACTTCCAAACGAGTGTCTTCCACTCCCAGACTAAGCATGAAGTAAAATTTCGAGTTTAGAAAAGCCCCGCGTAGAAAATTTGTCGAGGGTCGATCAGCGACCCGAGACAAATTTTCACGGGGCTTTTCTAAACTCGAAATTTTACTTCATGCGCCACGCGTATAAAACATTGATTTAGTCTGAAGTTCGAAATATACTGCTTAGGTTAGTTTATGATTTATGCAAGATCGCTAAAAAATATCCTTTCGTAAAGATACCACACTTTTGACGATACGAGCAACGAGACGTTCATGATACGAGTGTGTTGAACGCCCCGTGCTAGTCTCGTGTCGTGCACGTCTTGCGCTCCTGTCGTGTTCATCTTGTGTCGTGCTCGTGTCGTACTCGTGTCGTACTCGTGACGTACTCGTGTCGTACTCGTTTTGTACTCGTGTCGTACTCGTGTCGTACTCGTGTCGTACTAGTGTCGTATTCGTCTAGTAATTATCTAAAAGAAGTGAAATGAAGCGAAGTCTATAAAATATCATGAGTATTAATGTTCAAAATTCAAGCAATGTTTAAAATATGTCCGTGTTCAGTGGGTAGTTACCAGTTACTTAGATAGTTCATAAAATCTTCCAATTCGAAGCTTGTAACGAGTGTCGTTCAGTCCCAGACTAAGCATGAAGTAAAATTTCGAGTTTAGAAAAGCCCCGCGCAGAAAATTTGTCGAGGGTCGCGCAGCGACCCGAGACAAATTTTCACGGAGCTTTTCTAAACTCGAAATTTTACTTCATGCGCCACGGGTATAAAACATTGATTTATTCAGAAGTTTAAAATATACTGCTTAGGTTAGTTTATGATTTATGCAAGATCGCTAAAAAAATATCCTTTCCTAAGGATACCACACTTTTGACGATCGTGCTCGTATCGTCAAAAGTGTCATGACACGAGTGTGTTGCTAGTCTCGTATCGTGCACGTCTTGTGCTCGTGTCGTGCTCATCTCGTGTCGTGCACGTCTCGTGCTCGTGTCGTACTCGTCTTGTAATTGCCTAAAAGATGTGAAATGAAGCGAAGTCTATAATATATCATGAGTATTAATGTTCAAAATTCGAGCAATGTTTAAAATATTTGCGTGTTCAGTGGGTAGTTACCAGTTACTTAGATAGTTTATAAAATCTTCCAATTCGAAACTTGAAACGAGTGTCGTCCACTCCCAGACTAAGCATGAAGTAAAATTTCGAGTTTAGAAAAGCCCCGCGTAGAAAATTTGTCGAGGGTCGCTGCGCGACCCTCGACAAATTTTCACGGGGCTTTTCTAAACTCGAAATTTTACTTCATGCGCCACGCGTACAAACCACTGATTTATAGTGAAGTTCAAAGTATATCGCTTAAGTTTGATCTGGCGTTAACAAATTTTACAAACGTCTATTTGAAATCTTACGCTTTTGAAATTCAATGATTTTAGTTAAGTGAGAAGAAAAGTAATATTTAAATATTGTGTTACAAAAAACATTCGGAAAATCGCGATTTTTATAAAACTGGTGGTATTTTGTGGAAAAATCTGCCATTACTTGAATTTCACCACTGTTGATAATTTTGAGACTAGTGGGATACCTTAAAGGCACTTAAAATCTGAAATTAAATTACCTGTTTTTCTGAATTCACACGACAAATATCTCAAAAATCGATTAAAAAACCAACTCAACATAAATTTATACTCCTCAATAATACGAATTTGGTAAAGATTCACTTTAAAACCAACCCAGCATTAATTCGTACTCCTAATTGATACGAATATCAAGTCAACTCAACCTAACCCTAATTTATATTCAAAATTATTACTAAATCACGTTTTTATAAATAATAATATGTCAAAAATTCTGCCTTCACTTGAGTTTCGTCGCTGTACACAATTTCGAAACTTGTGGGATACCCCTTAGGCAGGTAAAATCTGTGATTGAATTACCTATTTTTACGCATTCAGGCGACAAATATTACAAAAACCAGTTAAAAACTAACATATATTGATAATCTTGCAAAAAAATCACTTTAAAATCAACCCAACTTTAATTGGTACTCTTAATTAATACGAATAATTAAGAATATAAATTAGGGTTGGGTTGAGTTGACTTGATACTCCTGATTTATACGAATTTCGCAGATTCACTTTAAAACCAACCCAGCATTAATTGATGCTCCTAATTAATACGAATGCAAGTGAACTCAGCCCAACCCTAATTTATATTCTTAATTATTACCAAGTCACGTTTTTATAAAAAATGAAATTTGTAAAAAAAAATCTGCTTTCACTAGAATTTCGAGACTTGTGGGATACCTTGTAAGCAGTTAAAATCTGTAATTGAGTTACCTATTTTTACTCATTTAGGCGACAAATATTACATCAGTTAAAAAATATTGATAATCTTGCAAAGATTCACCTTAAAATCAACCCAGCATTAATTGACACTCCTAATTAATACGAATAATTAGGGTTGGGTTGAGTTGATTTGTAACAGTTTTGTGCGATATTCGTAATAATTAATAATATAAATTAAGGTTGGGTTAATTTGACTTGATGTCCACTCAACCCAACCCTAATTTATATTCTTAATTATAACGAATATCGCACAAATCTGTTACAGATTAACAACAAAAATTAAACTGGTACTAATTAACAATAATCTGATTGCAAGCAATCCAATTAGCGCAACTTATTTTAATACAAAACTCGCTTAAAAAAAAATTAATCAGATAGCGATCGTTCTTTGAGATTCTCAAAAGAACCCGCCTGCATTCCTCGCGCAAAATTGTGATCGTATAGAAAATGAAAATGAAGCCGTGATCGCGCGATTTGACGTGATGCCCGGTTCACCTGGCGATTGTATCAGTTTTGGCGAGGAGGAAAATGAAGCTATCCGCCTATCTAATTGAGCTTGGCGCGACAGCGGAAAAGTTGAATGGGAAATTTAGTGCTCGGAACAGTTAAGATGGCCAGTAACGTTTGGGGTTTATGTTTCGCCGAGTTTATCGCGAGATCGTTTTGCTAAGAGTAGGAATGTTTTGAAAACATTTCGTAATTGTATTTCTTGTTATATTTCGTTTTAATTTTAGCTCTAAGATATTAATGTACTCATTTAAATGGACTTCCGTTAAATAAATAAATGTATTAATTAATTTGATAAATGGACTTCGGTAATTGAATAAATAAATGAATAAGTTAGGCCCAGTTGTTTAGGCTAAACTCTAGTTCAAGATAAAAGTTCGTATTGTTCTAATGTCACTTTGAACTTGAGTTCAGAGTTGAACCAGTTCAACGTGTTTGGTGCAATTGGCCCTTAATATCGAAAAAAAAAAACAAATCATGTAGTATAAAGAACATGTAACATAAAGAAAAATTGAGTTTGTCAATAGTTTGCAGAATTTTTACAAAATATAAAAAAATGAATTAAAACTAATATCTACTTTCTGCAAAAATGTTGTCTCATTGAGACGTCTCCAAATATTCATTGAAACAACACTTCTTGAGCTAATACCCCGATAGATATCGAATTATACAATGAATATTTGTGTTACACGACAGCTTTACTGCTCTATGCATAATATATATGCAAAATGCAACTTCAGCCCAAATTATTCTATCACCAAACTAAATGAAACAACAGGAAATAAAAATAAAATGAAAAAATGACAAGGAATGAATATAAATTGTCTTAAGCCATCTATAGACGCGTTTCGAGATTTATGCCTCATCAGTATAGCTATGCTTTAGACTTTCAATACAAACAAATATTAAAATAAACAGGAAACTTACAGGAATGTCGAAGTGTGTCGTCGAAACAGGTACACAAAACTAGGTGAGTGAAAATAAAGGGATGTTATTTATAGACAAAGAGATTAAGTCATTATTAGGTACGAATAATTTGATACCTAAGAGAGAGTGACATACCGTACATGTAGTGTTAGAACTTGGTAGATAACAAATAGTTGTCTACCAAGTTCTAACACTACATGATTTGTTTTGTTTGAAACACTTCAAGCTATGATGGCAAATTTTATTGCATGAACAATTACATGTAGTTTAATTTAACAACACTGTTTGACTAATTTTATCTCAAACACCTTCAGAATTACAGTTAATAAATGAAACGATTAGATTTAGCAAAATATGCCAAGATTATAATTTTATTTAAAAAACCATCGAGTTCTAAAGTCAACGTCCTTTAACTAATTTATTATGCAAATCAAGCGATTGGATATTTTCATTTTTCACGTCTCAAATCGGTAAATTTAGCACATCCATTTGCATATTCAGAAAAACACTCGCTAGTGGAAAAGGTGTCGCAAATCACGCGCTCGAATCCGATATTCTTCGAATAATCCGGGATATTCAAACGACCGGAGATTATCGTGTGATCCGCGGAAATTACCGCGTGTGTATGTGTGTTGCTCTCACTAAAAATAGTCCGGCTAACAGTAAAGTGCATACCGAGAGCTCCCGTCGTACGAGATTGTCGCACGATCGATCGATCCGTTAACTCTTCCTCGATCTGGGACGATCGTCACCCACGAAAATCGCGTATTTGCATTATTCATGAAATCGGAGCGAAATGGTTCAAGGAATATGTAATTTTTTTGGCGAGGACCGGTCCTGCTACCATTTCAAAGGAAAAAAATACCGTATGCTGGATCTCAAGCGGTGACATTAAATAATTGCAGGTGGATTTAATTAAATCAGGCCACTAACCTCGAGTCTTGTGGGATACCATGTTGCTTGCGCAAAAAGATTAACTATTACGAGTATTTATTTTATTACAAAACAGTGAGACTTCTAGGATACCATATTATGCAGAATAAGTTTTTCATTTTTCACAAGGTGAAACATATTTAATTTCAATGGATATTCCAAATTCAAAACAAAATATTTAAATAACAATTGAGTCGCCTATTTTCAAAAATAGGCGACTCAATTACAAAACACCCCTGCGACTACCAAACCAGATGAAAATCAGACATTAAACCGAAAAACTTCACAACAAAGAAAAATACGATTATACTTATGTTTGAACGGTAACGTGACCGCCAGTCTAATGTGTCAAATTGTTTAGAGGGAATGGCAAAGCTATACTGATGAGAGATAAATCTCGAAACGCGTCTATAGATGGCCTGAATAATTTGACCCAACTTGTTACATTTGCAGTAGGTTACTGTATGTAACAGCAAATACTTGTTGTATAATTCAATGTCTGTTGGGGTATCAGCTTGGGAAGTAGTTGTTTCAATGAGTGTTTAATTTAGTCTTTGTAAGACTAACTTGTAGATTGCGAAAAGAATCGCACTTTTAATGTTTAAAGAAAAATACGATATCGTTAACAACTCAAAATTCATTTAGGTATTTTCTTTTTAAAATCAAATATAGTTATGTTTTGCAGTTAGTTTGATATTGGCTTGCTGTTGAGCCGAAACTAGTCACAGTTTAAAATAAAAAGTGAATACAAAAAAGTAATTATTTAAATATTTACAATGATTCACAAAGTAATCGCCTCCACCACAAGATGTTTAACAATCAGTTCAACAATTTGCTCAGTCTTTACGACATATCACAAAATATTCCATCGTCAATTATCTTGGGTTTAATCTTTAGTCCAGTCCAGTTTTCATCTCAGTTTCCAAATCAACTTGGTTTAGTCTCTGAGCTCAATCCATGACCAGTCTAATAATAAAGCTAGTCTGTACGCTGTCACAAAATATTCTTTAACTTCATCCTTAATTCAGCTTGGGTTTAGTCTTCAGTCCAGTGCAGTGGTTATCTCCCGAGCAACTTGGCTTAATCCACGTCCAATCTAATTAATAGTCAATTCGTTACGTTATGGTACAAAATATTCTCTATCTTCAGTTCAGCTAGGACTCAGTCTTCAGTCCAGTCTCTGACTAGGTATTTATTTTACGTTATACCATGTCTCCTAAATTAATCTGCATTTCAGCACGGGCTTATTTTTTAGTCCTGTATTTAGCTCAGTGATTACGTTAGGTTATAGCATATTTTCTAACCTAGTCTCGAATTTAGATTGATCTTAGTCTCTAGTCTAATTCAGTGATTACGTTAAGTAATAGCATACTTTCAATCATCTTGGGTTTAATCTTCAGTCCAGTCCAGTTTTTATCTCAGTCTCCAAATCAACTTGGCTTAGTCTCTGAGCTCAATCCATGACCAGTCTAATAATGAACCCAGTCTGTACGCGGTCACAAAATATTCTTCAACTTCATCCTTAATTCAGCTTGGGTTTAGTCTTCAGTCCAGTCCAGTGGTTAACTCCCGAGCAACTAGGCTCAATCCACGTCCAATCTAGTTAATAGTCTATTCGTTACGTTATGGTATAAAATATTCTCCATCTTCAGTTCAGCTAGGGCTCAGTTTTCAGTCCAGTCTCTGACTAGGTATTTATTTTACGTTATACCATGTCTCCTAAATTAATCTGCGTTTCAGCATGAGCTCATTTTTTAGTCCTGTATTTAGCTCAGTGAATGTGTTAGGTTATAGCACATTTTCTAACCTAGTCTCGAATTTAGATTGATCTTAGTCTCTAGTCTAATTCAGTGATTACGTTAAGTTATAGTATACTTTCAATTATCTTGGGTTTAATCATCAATCCAGTCCAGTTTTCATTTCAGTCTCCAAATCAACTTGGTTTAGTCTCTGAGCTCAATCCATGACCAGTCTATATAGGTTATAGGTTATATAGGGCCATTGTGAGGCGAGTCAGCCTCTCGTGAACTGCGACCTATCCGATCTATTGTTCTGCCCTTACCCAGTCACTTCCCAAGCAGTCCCACGTCCTCTATGAGCCTGGTAACTTCCTTGGGAGTGATGCTACTCACTTCTTCGTGGGATAATCGGCCGAAGTGTGAAAAACGCTTGTGGGTAATCGCGTCACAAGTGCAGAGTATGTGCTCGGTCGTCTTATCTGCCGAGTCACATAACCTGCAATTTCCACTTTCCTCTTTTCCCATTTTTCACAAATGGTACCGAAGGGCACAGTGCCCTGTCATGAGTCCCGTGAATGTTCTCAGCTCGTTCCTTGTTAGTTCGAGCACCTTATGGCTGTGATCTAACTTGATGAGTCGTTTTGATTGACGTAGGCCTGGGACGTTGTTCCAGTGTTTACGTATTCTGTCCTCTTCCCATATTTGCACCACCTCTTTTCGGTGCGCCATGGAGAGTCCGCAAAACGGCTCTGGTCCTATGGGAGTGGCATTTGCACCTCTTTTGGCGAGTTCATCTGCCACTTCGTTGCCTTTGATACCCCCATGCCCTGGGACCCACATGAGGGTCAACGAGTTGTTCTTAGCCAGTTGCGAAAGGGATCGTCGGCATTCCCAGACAGTCTGTGAGCCGTGGCTGTAGGCCCGAACGGCCTATAGTGCGGCCTGGTTGTCTTAGCAAATATATATATATGCCCGCCGTTTAGGTGCCTACCCAGGCATTTCCTGGCACACATATCAATTGCAATTGCTTCCGCTTGCAGAATCGTGGGTGTCTTACCCAGAGCCATGAAGCTCCTGCGGTTTTGGTTAGGCCCATAGATGCCTATTCCAGTACCTCTATTGTTCTTGGCACCATAAGTGTACCAAGCTGATGTGCCTCGACCAAGCTCGTTGACTTTGTTCGAAGCCGTTTTGGGGTCTTCTATGAACACCTTAAACGGCTTTTCGAATTCGAGCCTTCTGGTCGTGATGTCCGTTGGTTTGGACAGGAGGACCGGGTCAATTTGCTGCAGTACTACTAAGTGTCCTGTCCAGTCTCCCGGCAGAGTTTTCCTCCTCTGGTGTAGTCGGAGGGCATGACCAGTCTAATAATGAACCCAGTCTGTACGCTGTCACAAAATATTCTTTAACTTCATCCTTAATTTAGCTTGTTTTTAGTCTTCAGTCCAGTCTCCTAACTTAATCTCACTCAGTCTTAATTGAACGAAGTCTTCAGTCTAGTCCAGTAATACCGTTAAGTAATACTTTCAAACTCAGTCTTAAATTTAGATTGAGCTCAGTCTTCAGCTCAGTCCAGTAATTACGTTAACTCAGTCTTAATTTCAGCCCAGTGGTTATAATGAGTTATAGCATATTTTCTAACTCAGTCTCAAATTTAAATTGAACTCAGTCTTCAATTAAGTCCAGTGATCACGTAGCACATTTTCTCTCTCAATCTCGATTAACTTCAGTCTTCAGTCTAGTCCAGTGATTACGTTAAGTAATAGCATAATTTTGATTAGTGATTACATAAAGTTATAGAATATTTTATCACTCAGTCTCGATTGAATTTAGTCTTCAATCCAGTCCAGTGATTACGTTAAGAAATAGCATAATTTTACAACTGTGTTAAATTTAAATTGAGCTCAGTCTTCAGTTCAGTCCAGTGATTACATTAACCCATTAACGGCCGAGCAATTATAGAGTTACCTCTAAAAGTTGATTTTAGACTTAATGACTTATTGTATAACATACTGTGATTTTTTTTAACTATCCATATTGTATACGCTGTAAATGTAAGGCATTTATCGATTTTGTATAAAAACGTGCAATATAAAGTTTAAAACAAGTATTTCCACTCCCAGACTAAGCATGAAGTAAAATTTCGAGTTTAGAAAAGCCCCGCGTAGAAAATTTGTCGAGGGTCGCGCCAGCGACCCGAGACAAATTTTCACGGGGCTTTTTTAAACTCGAAATTTTACTTTATGCGCCACGCGTATAAAACACTGAAATATTGTGAAGTTAGAAATACGCTGAACACATTTTTTTTAATGAGTAATAATCGAGACATTTAAATAATAAAATATTTACGTTTTTCTTTATACATTTTCAAGTCAAGTCAAATAATGTAATATTTGATGTATTATATTATTTGACTTGACTTGAAAATGTATGAAGAAAAACGTAAATATTTTATTATTTGAATGTCTCGATTATTACTTAACTTATTGAGTAATTCATTTAACATAAAATTAATAATATTGCGTATATGCATCAATGGCGCCTAATGGGTTAAGTTACAGCATATTTTATAACTCAGTCTCAAATTTCGATTGAGCTGTCTTTAGTTCAGTCCAGTAATTACATTAGGTAATAGCATATTTTTTTAACTCAGTCTCAAATTCAGATTGTATCAGTCTTCAGTTCAGTTAAGTGATTACGTTCTAACTAACTCTCAAATTTAGATTGAGCTTAGTCCTCAGTTTATTCTAGGGATTACATTAAGTGATAGCATATTTTCTAACTCAATCTTAGATTCGCAATAAACTTAGGTCAGTCTTTTCGAGTGTGAAGCAAAGTTATTATTAGTGAAACTGTTCACTGTGGAGGCTTCTACTTCGTTATACATCATCATTATTTACACATATAAGACAATTAACTTTGTTTGTATAACTGAGGATTTTATTGTGACTATAGTTTCGACAACTTTAACTTGTCATTATCAAACATAAAGTACTTTAAATATTTAATTGATGAGGCGGATACATGATGAAACTCCATAATACTATTTGAAATAAAACAACGCAGTTGGGAGGGTTTCACGTTTAATGTTGAACACTGCAACATGTTTCACCACACGGTGGCTTCATCAGGCAGATGAAATAATTTCATAATCATTATTTCATCTGCCTGATGAAGCCACTGTGTGGTGAAACATGTTGCAGTGTTCAACAATAAAAGTGAAACCCTCCCAACTGCGTTGTTTTATTTCAAATATATATAAAGTACTTTATGTTTGATAATGACAAGTTAAAGTTGTCGAAACTATAGTCACAATAAAATCCTCAGTTATATAAACAAAGTTAATTGTCTTATTTGTGTTATTATTAGTGCTTTATTCGTCAAATTAATTTGATCTTCACGTAACTTAATCAACCAGTTCTGTCTTTCCGATATTTTTTCGTTTTAAAAAAAGTGATAAATTAACTAAATACATTCTAATTACAAATTGAAACAATTAAACTAGTTCATAAGAAAAGTATCAAGACAGTGCATTAAAACTCGATTCATTCACAAATCGTATAAATTATCATATCGCATCCAATTCGATTGGATGCGTTCCCCATTAGGCGTGTGTAACTGTAACTGTAATGGAATTGAATTGCCTAATTAAGGCGGGCCCGTAGATGGGTTTTATTATGAAATTTTAATTATAAAACCATCAACGTCGACAAACGGGAGTTAAAATTGATTGAAACAATGTTTTGATTAGCGTTTCGCGCTGAGTTGATGTTTCCAACAGTTTTCCGGACAAAACGAAGATTTGTTTATTCATTACTGATGAAAAGCATGATTTAGTTTGATAATCAGTGAGTAAGTGAGGTAATTTAAGAAGAATTGTTAGAGTTGTAGCTTGTGACAGTTTAGGTGTGTTTATAATTGGAATCTTTGATGGGATAATAATGATATTTTACTGTGATTAGAGGATTTTGTCAGAATGTGAAAATACACAAAAGTGTTATTAATCATCTTAAAATGATTATAACAATAATAATATTAATTTAAAAAAATTAGATATAAAAATTCCTTACGTCTAAGAAACGAAATTGCTCGAATTTTAAAAGCGCGATTTTTGGTTAAGTGAAATAAACTTTTGTAAAATTTAATAACGTAAGATTAAATATAAGAAGTTTATTTCAAACTTCACTTAAAATCAGTGTTTAATACGCGTGGCGCATAAAGTAAAATTTCGAGTTTAGAAAAGCCCAGAAAATTTGTCTCGGGTCGCTGCGCGACCCTCGACAAATTTTCACGGGGCTTTTCCAAACTCGAAATTTTACTTCATGCTTAGTCTGGGAGTAGAAAAAACAACGAGTGTCGGAAAATTTACAGCTTATGCATGTTTTCTTTTAAGTATACGTATTCCAAATTCAGCCAATTTTCTGTTAATCTTTAGAAATTCCTTGTATTTTTTTAGGCTTAATTTAATGCTTTAAACGAGTGTTTTCCACTCCCAGACTAAGCATGAAGTAAAATTTCGAGTTTAGAAAAGCCCCGTGAAAATTTGTCGAGGGTCGCGCAGCGACCCGAGACAAATTTTCTGGGCTTTTCTAAACTCGAAATTTTGCTTCATGCGCCACGCGTATAAAACACTAAAATATTGTGAAATTTATGTATATTCGAATTTCACTTGAAATCTGTGTTTATATGCGTGGCGCATGAAGTAAAATTTCGAGTTTAGAAAAGCCCAGAAAAGCCCACAAATTTTCACGGGGCTTTTCTAAACTCGAAATTTTACTTCATGCTTAGTCTGGGATTGGAAACACGCGTTAAAAGCTTCAAAGTGAACGCTTCCTGAATATTTACAACGTATGCAGGCTTAAAAGAAAAATTCTCTGCGGTGTCTTTCTTCAGAATTATAAAATGTTCAATTTATTATTAAACACGTATTTTTATGTGTTGAAATTAAACTTGATACGAAAATATTTCGTAAAAGCAGCATTGTAATAAAATCGTGTTAAATCCATTGTGTACACATATCATCACATCACCGATTTTCCATTACACCCTAATGCATCACACAGCGATGTGTGTGTGTATTGTTAAGTGATGCACATTCTGTTATTCAAAATAACTTTCAGAATTCGAAACCCCATCACTTTTGATTGACTCTCACCTCACACAGCTTTGAATTAAACGCATCCGAAAGGAAATTTAAATATTTATCACGAAACCTAGCGCGTTCGCGTTAATATTATTATCACAATAGGTTATTCGGAAACCCATCAGAGATTCCTCGTTGTCCAGCAGGAAAAAACTAAAATTCCGAATATTTATCACGAAACCTAGCGCGTTAATATTAATATCACAATAGGTTATTTGGAAACCCATCAGAAATTCCTCGTTGTCCAGCAGGAAAAAAACTAAAATTCCGTTACTCCCAATGGATGGATATCTTCACTTTCCTCTTTACTCTTACATAAGTGTATCTGCGCGCTCTCGGATGATGGTTATTATTTTAAGTGGTTTCGAATGTAAATCCGCTGGCGCGTTTTATTTTATTCTTTTTGTTCTAAGCGCGCGTCTCGTAAAATAAAATGTGCTCTTATTGATTTCCTAGATGGAATCTGTGCTAATGCCTTTTATGTCCCGATTGCTTTGATTTATCGGCGCTTTTCTGCACTGTTTACATGATCTATTAATGCCGGCGTATACAGTTAACAACTCTTATTTCGTTGAGCCGTTTATGGAAGCTCGGTTTTCCTGATTCTGATTTCAGGAGTGATTAAAGGTAAATGAAGATGTCTGCCGGGCTGGTAAAAACCGGATGATTCCTAATAGAGGTAAAGGCACGCGTGTTTATTGCAAATATTAATAGGAGAAAAAACGGCTTTGTCTTCGAGTCATCGATGAATAGCAACCGTTTTCTTGATGTGTTTCTTCTTAATAATGTTCGAACGTCACTCAAAGGAACACTTGTTTTTATTCGCCTGTACAGAGATGGAATAAATAAACATAACCGACATTCCTAAATGTATTTGTGATAGAAATATCTCGTGATGGGAATAATCGAGATTATAAATTATGTACTCTTATATCTGTGGTTTGGAGCTAAAAAGGCCACTGTAAAAAAAATCGCATTTAAGAAAATCTTATCAAAAAGTATTTTTTGTTTTAATTTTCTTATTCTGCTATTTTTTTTTTTTTAATCTTTATTTCCACTATAATGCTTTTTACAATAATTAAATTAACAATACATTACACAAAATACGGCAGCATAGTGAAAAAAGGCGGAGTTCAGCATATACATCTCTAGGAGATATTGCTGATCTTCCACTCAACCTTTCTTGTTAATATGCTCAATTTTGTCAGTATTCTTGTTAAAATTTTCAAAAAATAAGAAAATCTCTTTGAATGTTTTAAATTTCACACCGAACCAGTGGTTTATACGCGTGGCGCATGAAGTAAAATTTCGAGTTTAGAAAAGCCTGAAAATTTGGTTTGGTCGCTCCGCGCTTCGCGCTACGCGACCAAACCAAATTTTCAGGCTTTTCTAAACTCGAAATTTTACTTCATGCTTCGTCTGGGAGTGGAAAACACTCGTTACAATCTTCAAATTTCTATTAAAACAACTGTTGCGTGCAAACTTGCGAATGCGAATCAATTAGAATTAATTTTGTCAGTATTCTTGTTAAAATTATTAAAAAATAAGGAAAAATCTTTGAATATTTTAAATTTCACACAGAATCAGTGGTTTATACGCGTGGCGCATGAAGTAAAATTTCGAGTTTAGAAAAGCCCCGTGAAAATTTGTCTCGGGTCGCTGGCGCGACCCTCGACAAATTTTCTACGCGGGGCTTTTCTAAACTCGAAATTTTACTTCATGCTTAGTCTGGGAGTGGAAAACACTCATTACAATCTTCAAATTGCTATTAAAACAATTGTTGCGTGCATACTTGCGAATGCGAATCAATTAGAACTCGCGCAACGTCTGCAATTTTACGGTCCCTCCTCAACAATATTTCCTCGACCGACTTCCGTTTCACTCTTTGACATTTTCATATAACCATCGCGTAATGAAGAATTCCGAATAAATCCGGTCGGGCAGCGGTGCCGTCAAAGACCGACAACAATACAATTTATAATCCCATCCGACATGACAAATTACTCCGACTGGAAAGACAACGATCCCGGAAATTCGGATTCGCAATTTTTTTCTCTCGATTTCATTTCGGATTTTTAACCGCCCAAAGGTCTCTCTTTCCCCATGTCTGCCTGCATTCCAGTCGCCTAGATCGATCGATTGACGCGGCGCGATTTATCAATTCAGAGTTAATTGAATTCGGTCGGAGATTAATTGTTGTAAAATTGTCGCGTCGCGATTATCGGGACCGGTAATTGATTTGGATCTGGGGGGATTAATTAGTGGTGGTACTACTAGGAGTTTGAGAAACTGTTGTTTTTTTCTGGGCCTGTTAAAACCATTTAGTTCTCAACAGATTTGCATTGAAGTTAGGGAACAAAAAAATATCGAATCATAGATTTGTAGCGCTCACCATTGATGATAACATTGGTCTGTCTTATTTTTTTAAAAAGTAGACCAAATGATGATGCCATGATGATGTAGATAGTTATTTTTCTAAACTTGAAATAAACACGCGAACGCTTTCTTCACAATTTGCTAGATGTGCATTTCGAGTACTAAAGGGTGTTTTTTATAGAGGTATAGAACTTCTTTTTTAAATAAAACACATAAAAATCAATAAAACAACAGATGTTTTAGCTTTAATGGGTAACTAATGTAATGGCATTAATGCATAAAAATAATTTCGGGCATGTGACCACCACGATTGCGTCTTAGATGAACTCCATTGGTGAAATTTTTCCTACCTTTTTTCAATGCGGCCTGGCTAATCTCTCCAATTACGCGCTGAAAGTTGACCTCTAAGTCTTCAATCGTTGTTGGTTTATCAGTGACTAGTGATTTAACGTAGCTCTACACAGAGTAATCCAATGGGATCAAATCACCTGATCTAGGGAGCCAATTAACAGGCCTATGTCTCGAAATAATTTGATCACCAAACTTCTCTCCCAACAATGTAAGGGTTTGACGCGCGGTATGGCAAATTGCGCCATCCTGTTGAAACCATTCAGTTCTCAACAGATTTGCATTAAAGTTAGGGAACAAAAAAATATCGAATCATTGATTTATAGCGTTCACCATTGATGATAACATTGGTCTGTCTTCATTTTTTAAAAAGTAGACCACATGATGATGCTTATTCACGAGTCCATTCAGCCAAAAATGAGCCTCATCACTAACAATTATTTTTCGGTTTAAAATCAGTAAATGAGCGAAGTGCTCTATAAGTTTGACGCACAGAACGCATATTTTGGAAATAAATTTCTACAATTCGTAATCGTTGTTCGCCTGTGGCGTTTGGCATGATAATTTGCCAAAGCTTTCTAAGCAAAATTGCCACCAACAGCTTTCCATTCTGATATTGGTTTAACAGGCATCCATGATTGAAGTTCTATACCTTTAAAAAAATACTTACCAACAGCTTCCCATTCTGACATTGGTTTAATAGACATCTAAGATTGGATTATCAATAGCTTACTGACTAATTTACAAAAGATGCGGTGTATTTATACCTGAAAGGGATTTTGGGAAATTACGTTCGTTAAGCGATTATTGGGAAAACCCTCGATAGGGTTAACACATGTGTTAGTCGGGTCTGATTGAGGATATTTAATCTTACAATCAATTAATTATTAGGCTTAAATCAAAATTAGCCAATTTGTTTTGCTGTTTTTTCATTTCTGTTGTTTCAAACATATTTAATCTATGTTTTGATAAATATTTTAGAAGTTATAAAAAATTCAAGATCTGTTATTATGGTATAAATCAATGATTTTTCGGGATTCTGATTTTTGATGTGATAAATATGTTCTTTAACACGTTGATCACCGCGCGGCATTCACTTGTGCCGAAGTTAAATTTGCATTTAGACCCCGCGGTATGTACCTTGTGCCGCATCCAGAAACAATTTTTAAAGCATCGTGCAGCGCGTGCCGCGGATCTAGTATAACTGTATAGACATATAAACTAGGTGGCCTAAACGTTTAAAAACGTTGATGACCCTTAAAATGTTTGCTTTATTATTCTGTATAATTGGAACAGAAACTTAAGCAGCGGCGTAAGGTAATAGTTTTATTTTTATAAAAGTGGCGATCAATGTGTTAAATCTAGTCGCTACATTTCTTTGCGTCTGTCTTATATAGAGCATTATTTATCAAGTTAATTTATCATTCTGTTGAAATATTACGAAGAAAAAGTTGTTAAAAAAAAATTTTAAATAAATTTCTAGCATGACATCGATTTTCGCATAATCAATACATATAATCTTTAATATCTAAACACTGTTGTACATCGGCCCGCAATTCCCGATACAAATCTCAAGATAAACAAGGATAATTGCCATTTCATGTATGCGCTTCTCAGACAATTTTCATCTGCCCATCCTCGCCGATTATCACCGTAATTTGCATTGTGATGCGGCCAGGATAAAGCAATTTCAACGGAAAAATACACACGGATGGCACATTTCCTTCGGTGGTGCTCATTAACTTCATTATCTGATTAGCCTATAAATATTTTCACATAATATATACTTTTATATAAACATCGATATAACACGAGAAATAAAATATATAATGAAAATAATATAATAAAATATATAATAATAATATATTTAAATTTTATCACATCAATCAACTACTTTTGGAACCTTGAGTCTCGATTTTTTTTTTATTTCGTCGTTTAATTTTCCTCGTTTCCTCGTAAGTCAAGTTAATAATTTACTAATTTTAGTATAAACCATTAACACAAAATACTTATTAAAAACAGTTCATGATGAAGTTAAGCGTATCATTAAAAAAAATCAGAAGAATTTGCGCAGCTCATAAAATATTTAAGTAGTATTTTGTGTCTCCTGTAAAATTTGACATTTTGGACTTACGAGGTTTCGGAAGTAGTTGATCGACATATTGCTTTTTTAACTTTTGAAAGCAGCGGAAATATATAAATTAACAAAAGTGCTAAGAATTACCTATAGAAATAAGTTTAATAATGGCTCCCTGTTAAGCCGAAACTAGCCACAGTTTAAAATAAAAAGTGAATACAAAAAAGTAATCAGTGTTAATTATTTAAACGGATCCTTGATTAAGCTCAGAGATTGAGCCAAGTTGATTTCGAAACTGAAATAAAAACTGGACTAGATTGAAGACAAAACTCAAGCTGAACTCTAGCTGGAGTTAAATAATATTTTCTGAGCTATCGCAGACTGAGCGTGAATTGAGCCAGAGACCGAATCTCAACTCTTGAGACTGAGAGAATAACTGGACTGGACCGAAGACTAAAGTTAAGCTGAATTTAAGATGGAGTTAATAAATATTTTCTGAGATATAGTAAACATGGCGCAAATAGCTAGACTGGGCATTGATTGAGCCAAGTTGATCTGGAGACTGAGATAAAAACTGGACTGGACTAAAGACGGATTTAGTCTTTAGTCCAGTCCAGTTTTTATCTCGGTCTCCAGATCAACTTGGCTTAGTCTCTAAATTGAAGATGGAGTTAAAGAATATTTTCTCAGATATCGTAAAGACTAGCTGGACTAGGACTGGATTGAGCTTTCAAAGACTAAGCCAAGTTGATCTAGGGATAAATAAAAACTGGATTGGACTGGAGACTAAACCCAAGCTGAATTAAAGATGGTGTTGAAGAATATTTTGTGTCATATCGTGAGAGACTGAGCTGATAGGTGGACGACGTGGATTGAGCTCAGAAACTAAGCCAAGTTGACCTGGAGGCTGAGATAGTCCCTGAGCTTAATCCACGCCCAGTCTAAATATTAGCTTAGTCTCTTACGATATGTCACAAAATATTATTTTACTCCATCTTCAATTAAACTTGGGTTTAGTCTTTAATAAATTCCAGTTTTAATTTATCAGAGACTAAACCCAAGTTGAATTGAAGATGGAGTACAATAATATTTTGTGACATATCGTAAGAGACTAAGCTAATATTTAGACTGGGCGTGGATTAAGCTCAGAGACTAAGCCAAGTTGATCTTGTAACTAAGATAAAAACTGGATTAGAATAAAGACTAAACCCAAGCTAAATCAACAACGTTTTGTAAAAATAAGAAGAGAAGAAAGAAAATAACTTAACCCATATACCCAGTCTCGAGGTGACATTTAACTTTTAATAATGCCCCGGCCCTTTTTTATGTATAAACATTTTCACTTAAAAAAATCCTGGGCGATAAACACAAACGTCGAGAGAAAGAGTCAAGTGCGAGTTTTAATGAATTCTCCGAGCTGCGGCGGCATAATGAAAAGTAATGTTATGTTAATATGCAGAGTGTGGAAGCGTGAAAATTTTACTTTTAAACGAAACAAACATTCAAAAATAAAATGCCCGTGCAGCGCGCCGAGCTTCATGAAATAAATTTCAGAAATATTACACGTGGCGTTTGTTTCTCACACGGAAAGTTTGACAGTCTCATAGTTTTTTGTTGTTGGTGTGGAAGTTTAATCAAATCACATGGTTTGCTTTAAAGAGAATCTTCAGGCATTTGTTCGTATTGAAAAGGTTAAATTTTAATAATATTAAAGGATAAATTAAAAACACTTCGTTTGTTTCACTATTTGTTTTTATTTAATCGACTAAATAGAAACAAATAATGCTTTTTACGGCATTATCTCTTGATAATGCCGTAAAAAGCGAAACTAGTCAAGTAAATAGAAACTAATTGTGAAATAAACCAAGTGTTTTAAATTTATCATTTAATATTATTTCAAAATGTTTCACTAAGTGATAAATGAGAAAGTTATTCAAGAAATATTAAATTTTAAGTTTCTAACGAGTGTTTCCACTTCTCGATTAAGCATGAAGTAAAATTTCGAGTTTAGAATGCACTTGTGCATCCGTGTCATTAATGATGCCACTATGAAGCATTAGATGGCGTTAGCTATCGAATCCATTAATAGTTTTCACATATTGGCTTGAAATAGTCAGAAATGTTCAGTATTCCTCAGCACTGGGTCGGGGCCGCACTGAAGAGGACATTGAAGTCGTGAACGCGTCTGCGGATACCTGGTGCCGGAAAACTGAACACAAATTCGATCGATAGGATTAAAGTTGAAGAATACATTTCTCATTTAACAATAAATCAGTGATTTTATTCTTTAAATAACTACGTTGAAGTTATTTAATCTTTATTTCAACAATGTCATTTTTTTTGTGATATACAAAAAATGTACCCTCATAATTCACCCGTAGATAACCATCGCGTTTTGTTAGATGTTAATCACCCGCAGATCTGCATTCTAATTGTGTTGGCGATTTTTCCCATCGGCGAAAATGGAACGTGCCTCGAGCCGGCATCTTTCGACGACAAATTCGCCCACGATCAAGTGGTCCGTGCGCGCACACGTACACGAACGTGGGCTCTCGGTGTTCGTTTTTCTCTTTATCGGAGCCACCTCGTGTAAATATCCAGCGGACATAATGTATCGGTCATAAGGGAATGTGGAGCCCATAATGAAATCGCGCGCCGTATCTCGAATCGGAATTTTATTGGCCGCATTGTTGAATGCGGTTGATTCGTGGGCATCGATAACTGCCTTGTTTATTTCGCACTAATTCTATTCAGTGCGCTATTAGTGATTGTGTGCAGGTGGTGTGTGGATAGCTTTAGCAAGCTTTTATCGCCCGTTTAATGGTTATCTCCGTGAAGGGCGTGTTTTTACTTATAGCTTTCATTTGTGAATCAGATAGAGAACAAATGAATGCCACGGTACATCGTTTTAAAGTAAATTATTTCATATGTTTAATTAATTTTTCACTTAACCCGTGGTGAAACATATTTGAAGTAATTTTAAATATATTTTTTGTACATTCACCTTAAAGATCACCAATGTTCGAAACTAGTCGGAGAAAATATAAACTAGTGAAACAAACCAAGTGTTTTAACTTAGTTTATTTCACTAGTTTATATTATCTCCGACTAGTTTCGACCATTGGTCATCTTCAAGGAGGAATGTACAAAAAGTATCTAAGCAACAATATATAAATACAAATACAAACTACCATAAAACATCAGGTAACAAACCAAATGTTTTAAATATCCGAAATTATTTCATTGTCAACACATGTGTCTGCTTTCAATGGAAATTATTTCATTGTCAACACATTTGTCTGCTTTCAATGGCTGTCAATCATAAACGAGTGTCTATGAACTGTCGGTATCTTAGTAGATTCTGATTTCAGAAACATACGTCGTAATTAGACATTTGACGTTTTCGAGATTCACCGAATCGTATGACTTAATCTAAGATAAGTAATTTGTTTCTCAAAGCAACCAAGATGCCGATAGTTTATAGATCCTAATTATATGATTTAGCTTTAGTTAAAGGTAAATCATTAAATACTTAATTCATTTTCCCTGTGTTTACCCCTAATCCAACTAAATTATGATCAAATAGGGAATTATCACCAAACCCGTTTTAATTGGTAAATTTACCGAATTACCGGTAACTTAAAAAGTAGGTAAATTTAAATCCGTAATGAGCATCAGACTTATTGGAAAGAATAGCGTTAATATCGTTGAACAGAGATACGTGCATTAAATTGATTAATTAGCTTAGGAAATAATCAACAAATTGTATATTAAATACTTCCGCATGTTTGTGCTGAATTAATGCAAAATGCACTAGTGAACACGCAAACTAGACATTTTCACAGGAAAATATACAAATATGTAAACTTGACGTGAATAAATAAAATTGCAACCCTTGGAAGTTTCCACCTCGCAATTAATTCCCACAAAATATTTTCATTAGTTGCGTTCCAATGTAAATGTTCAGGCATTCGTTGTTTTTATAAAAGTGTTCAATTTGAAATTTGTAATGAGTGTTTCCTTGGTTAAGCATTAAGTAAAATTTCGAGTTTAGAAAAGCCCCGCTTAGAAAATTTGTCGAGGGTCGCGCAGCGACCCGAGACAAATTTTCGCGGGGCTTTTCTAAACTCGAAATTTTACTTCATGCGCCACGCGTATAAAGCAATGATTTAAAAAGAAGTTTAAAAATCTACTTAATTTATAAGAATAAAACATTTCGAGATAACATAAGCATTTATTTTGTTTATATTTTTCTGTGATTTGAATTTGGAAAGTTTCATAAAATTGACGAAAGTAATCAACATTAAAGAACATTAAACCATCAATATGTATGTACAAATAAGTCTAAGAATATTAATTGACAAACTTAATTTGCACAATATTAGATTTTGAATTTTTATAATTTACATTATTCTGTGATATTTTATGAAGAAACCATTGAGGTTTCTGAAGAAGTGTAAAACTGAATTTTGCATATTTTCTGCCCCACTCTGTTCAAAATCTCGACATTTCATTGATTTGGAAGTTAATATTTGTGTGCTAATAAAAGCAGACAATATTCAGATAATAATATATATTTTATTAATTTATATAAACTGGTCCTATTATTTTGCGACGGACTGGCACCGGCCCGGCACCGACAGGCATCGGGCACCGACTCAGCACCGACCCAGTACCGACCCGACACCGACCCGGCACCGACCCGGCACCGACCCGGCACCGACTCGGCACCGACCCGGCACCGACCCGGCACCGACCTAGCACTGACCCGACACCGACCCGGCACCGGCCAGACACTGGTCCGACACCGACTCGCAGACCACTTTTTAGAAAGCGCTGTACTTAGTACTAATATATACATTTTATTCTACTAATTTCAGTTTATGTATGTTGCAAGAATAGTATTGATTCCATATCATTTTTGTTAAATAACAGCAAGATGATTTGCATTAATTAATTATTCAGCATCAGTAGGTATTTATTATACCTATATGTAGGTATATAAATCTAGTCGAATTGCGCATGCAAGTGTAAATAATCCGAGCCGAACCAGTAGGCAGTATTTAGAAAAGTGCGTACTCCGCATCGGTTCTCACGTTTAGTTTCGATAATTAAGCAGCCGTTCCGGTCGGTTAATTCACTAATGCGTTTTCGTTACCGGATTATTTTTTTCTGCGGCGCCGTAAATGATGTGGGAGTGCTTGATTTTTCGGTAGCCTTTCGTCCAGACAGCTGACAACTCGCTCGTTCAACATGCCAGATTATTTGTGCATTAAGATGGAGTGAGATAATGCGCCTAATTGTGTTATAAGTTGTTAGGATTCTCTAATGGTTTAGCTGTTTCTATTGAAGCATTAAGTAAAGTTTAGAAGCATACAGTACGTGTGCGTGCAGTTTACAAAACTGTTGCAAATATCAAAGTTTGATTTAAGTGGTTGAATCGCTATAGAATTTGTTTCCGAATGTGATGACCATCTACATATCCCGATGTGTACTTTGTAAATGTTGACGTTCTATCGAGTGTTTTTAATTCCTGATTAAGCAAGAAGTAAAATTTCGAGTTAAAAAAAAGCCTAAAAATTTGGCTCGAAATTTTACTTCTTGCTTAATCCGGGATTGGAAATACTCGTTAGAACCTCAAATTTTACAAAGTACACATCGGGATATGTATATTTAAAAGATAAATTCGCTGAATGTAATTGTGTATGCTGTATTCTAACAGTAAATTTAAATATAGCTTAAAAAAACGATCTAATTTCCATAAACAGATATAGACCAAATCTCAAAAACTCGTTTTGTCCATGTCCTATGACGGTACTGCTGGCGGTATCGCACGCATGGTCAAGGAATGTTTATGACCGCGGACGTAACTGTGTTGTTGTCGGGAGGGTCAACTGGTCAACGATAAAAGCATCTTGCGGGAAAAGGTCACTTGGCCAAGGATGCCGTTGTAATCATCGAATTTACCAACGCGCCGGTCTCGTGGGTGTCCCTCTCCTACGCGGTCATTCATATCGATACAAATGTTTCATTTACCAGTCCCCCAGGCCGCTCGAAACAACCGTTTGATTCATTCACATCGACCGATTTGCATAATTAAAAGCAAAACAAATTCACTCGCCTTAATTGCCCGTGAATACACTTTAGAATGATCTGGTTGTTTTTGTGTGTGAAATGATATTAATACCTGTGTAATCGGTATCCCACGGGTTTCTTAGCGAGTGTTTTGGTTAAGCATGAAGTAAAATGTTTTGTTTAGGAAAACCTAAAAATTTGGTTGGATCGCTCCACGATATAATAAGGTATAGGTATATAAATTACGCTTTAAAATATTTCGCCTTTTAAAATTAGTCAATTAAAAGATAAATCTTTATTAATCGATTCTAGTATTTGTACATGCAATATTTTAATACGTATTATAGAGTCAAAGATCCTTTACTTTGTAAAAAGCATTTCTTTTGTTTATGCTGTATACAGAGAGTTTTATGTAACACCGAACATGCTAGAATGTATTCAATATTAATGTTTCTATATTCCCTTTGGACTGGGACGCATCAAAGCATTAAGTGCGATGTGATTGGCTACGATTTCTAATGGTAATATTGTCAACCCACTTTACAATACTTTAATGCGTCTCATTACAAATCAAACATAGGAAAATTAACATTGAGTACATTCTAGCATGTTCGGTGTTACATAATACTCTCTGTATATAGCATAAATAAAAAAAAATGCTTTTAACAAAGTATAGGGTCTTTGACTCAATAAATATTGCATATACAAAAACTAGAATGGATTAATAAAGATTTATCTTTTAATTGGCTAATATTAAAAGGCGGAATATTTTAAAGCGTAATTTATTATACCGAGAGCGTTTCAACGGCGAAATGATTTGTTTGCCCTAGGAAACTCCATAGTCCCGCGCTTAAAGTTCCGATCACGTGAGCAATTTGAATTGTCGCAGCGTACAGGGAACTAGTTGGGGAAACAATACATCAAGAATCGAAGCAATTACTAAAACTTCTATAAATTCGGGCTGAAATACGAACTCAATTAGAAATACACTCACACACACACACACATATTGAGTATAGGATCAATGCTCGCAGTGCTACTCCAACTCCATTTGATTTCCTAGTTAATATCCCCGCTTGTATTAATAACGATATTTCTTATTACCCGAACACTGTGTGCTAGTTATAATTAATGGGCTGGAAGCGCAAGCTTAATTATTATTGATTAAACTGTAGCTTCGGATTTAATTACCAATAAAGTCTGTCCTTAACAATATTCGCGGATCCGGGCATCTCGTAGTTTAAGGCGCTTTCGCCTCAGTCCCTAATTGGTTTTATTTTACATCTAATCTCAATTAAGGGCACACGTGGAAGCGGAACGAGAAGTTCAAGTGGAGCCAGACGTGTCGGATGCACAGGAGTTTCTATTATAATCCTTTAAGTGAGTGGTTCCTTCAGATGGAATACCATCAATTTTCTTTAAAATCATGAATTAATAAAAATCTTTCAATATAATTAGAACTCAAAATTGAATTTGAGTTCAGTATTCCGGCACCAGATACCCACAGACGCGTTGCGGACTTCAATGCCCTCTTCAGTGTGGTCCCGACCCAGTGCTGAGGATTGCTGAACATTTCTGACTATTTCAAGTCAATATGTGAAAACTATTAATGGATTCGATACCTAACGCTATCTAATGCTCTATAGCAGTGGTCTCCAAACTAAGGCCCGCGGGCCAAATCCGGCCCGCGACTTGCATGAATCCGGCCCGCGATTGTTTGTAATTTTTTTTGTAAATGTCATATTTTGAAATATTGTAACAATTGTTGCTTAAATTTTTCATAATTTTATAAAATTAATCGTATCTTGGCCGACTTTATTATGTAGAATTGTATTTGTGGCCCGCGAAGAAGATAGTTTGGAGACCCAGGCTCTATAGTGGCATCGTTAGAACTAAGACCGCATGACAGGTCTCAGCAGCGACACTCTACTATGTTTCCATCCTTAGTTGACCAACTTTTGCAACACTCGCTAGAAACATAAAATTGAACTTTTTTAAAAAACAACGAATGCCTGAAAATTTGCAGCGTACATATCGGGATATGTATACCTAAAAGAAAAATACCCTGTATACTTTGATATCATCTAAACTGGTATATACTTTTCATAGATTTAGAAAACAGATTAAAGAACGCTGGTCTAGAGTTGAGAGTCCTTAAATAAGCGTCTACATTCTAGAATGTCGAATTTAGAGTCCAGATACTAATTGAGCATAAAGTAAAAGTTTTGTCCAGAAACTAATCAATAAACTGGCGTAAACCATCTACACTTTAGATCTTTAAACTACGTAATTTGTCCATAGTTTATGAAAATTATTATACAATTAGTTGTATCTTGTCCACTTGTAAAGTTGTAAATATGGATCGCGAAGAAAAAATTTCCAGAACGCTGGTCTAGAGTTTAGAGTCCTAAGGCAAGCTACATTCCAGAACGCCAAGTTTAGAGTCCAGATACTAATTGAGCATAAAGTAAAAATTTTATCCAGAAACTAATCAATAAACTAGCATAAACAATCTACAGTTTAGATCTCTAAACTATGTAATTTGTCCGTAAAGTAATGTTCATGATTTTTTGCACTAAGCCGAATTAGAAAGCATACTTGGAGGACGTTTAAGGAAAAGTACAATTGTTTACTTGGCATAAACCATTCTAAAAAGAAAGAGAACTTAACTAGAATGAACATCGTGCAGAGGGGCTTTCAAACTCTCAGAGTTCAGAAAATGTAGCTAAGATAAAATCAATTTTAAAGTGTGATTGACATTTACATACATTTCAGATTGATGGTAGATAAGTTAGGCATGTCAAAATCCATTGTGCATGAAATTATCCCAACAAAATTGCAGATGTTCGGAGAGTCTGTGCCAAATTTCAACACTACGGAATATTTTTCATTAGTATTGGTAAGGCATTTTCGTAAAAAAAATCTATCGCGGCCCAGTTTTATCTACATACCAGATCTGCTTCTGTTTGGTTTCTATTTATTTCCTAGGTTGTCATTCAAGTTAGGAAGAATAAAAACGTAGATAAGTTAGGCATGTCAAAATCCATTGTGCATGAAATTATCTCAACAAAATTGCAGATGTTCGGAGAGTCTGTGCCAAATTTCAACACTACGGAATATTTTTCATTGGTATTGGTAAGGCATTTTCGTAAAAAAAAATCTATCGCGGCCCAGTTTTATCTGCATACCAGATCTGCTGCTGTTTGGTTTCTATTTATTTCCTAGGTTATCATTCAAGTTAGGAAGAATAAAAATGGCACTATTGAACGCGTACAAAATTTCGTGACGAGCGCTCTAACGACTTTCCAGTCTAAGACTTCCTAGAGGATGTGAGAAAACCGCCAGAAACGGTATATTGATGCCCACAGGATGTATGTTCAAGAATACTAAATGAATTTAATGATATTTTCAAATATAAAAAAGTTCTGGCACGATTTTCACTACTTACCGGACAAACCATGTACATTTGTGTTTAGTATTCCGGCACTGGATACCCACAGACGCGTTTCGGACTTCATGGTCCTCGGCAGTGTGGTCTCGATCCAGTGCCTGTTTGTAAAGACCAAATATCTTTACAAATTTCGCTCTAAAGCCGTCAGTTAGTTTGGTAACATCCAGATATTCTTACAGAAGCCCTAACAATACCTGAATAATTATATTATCCTTCCCAATTACACTGTAATTTATGGTTTTGTCGGGGTACTTATCCATAAATTATTGATTTAATTATAAATTCAATCTTAAACAAAACTACAATATGCAATCAGGTAGCGGTACACAAACTGGGACGCCCATAATATCAATATAATTATTCCCAGAGCCGAACTCGATAGAAAAGCGCAATTAACGACCCTCGGGGTCAAAAGTTCTTCTTGCAGCAGAGATTTCCCATTAGTTATCGCGACTAATTTAACGTTTTCCTTCTCCGCCGGTTAGCACAGTAACACATTTGCGTATCTCATCGGGTGTTCCACAAAAGCACGCGATCCATCGATCACATCGCTGTGAAATAATAATAGTGGCGCATTCTTCTTGTGAACACTTCGATAAAATGCCGGCGATGGGATAATTGAAGGAATTGTCGGGTTGGATAACTGTCTTCTGGTGTGTTCCGATGAAACGATCAGATACATCAGCAGATCTAACTGAAGACAATTTTGCGTCGTAAATTTATAGGAGGTATATTGTGTTTCTAATAACGGTGTTTGCTGTTTTTAAGAACTCTATTCTTTATAAATTCCTGATTTTAATTTCAAGAATTCAAATCAATTGGGGCTGCGTTTGCCACGCGGTTGAGCTGTTGGACTGGACTGTTAGACAAGTCCAACAGCTCAACTGTGTGGCCAACGCAGCCCCAATTGATTTCGATGAATTCTTGAAATTAAAATCAGGAATTTATAAAGAATAAAGTTTTATACAAAAGCAAACACCGTTATTAGAAACACAAAATTCCTCCTATAAACCGCGGAAATCTAGGTTCAAATCCTCGCCAGGGCGTGCAATTTTTGTAACGTATTATGGCGTCCCAAACAAATTTTTAATTTAGAAAAATTATAAACTGTTTGGTGTTATAGGCGTTCACTTTGTGGTACAGCTTAAATACACTTGTAAATAAAACACTTTTTACTTTAAAAGTGCGATTCTGATGGCCTGAATAATTTGACCCAAATTGTTACATTTGCAGTAGGTTACTGTATGTAACAGCAAACACTTGTATAATTCAATGTCCGTCGGGGTATTAGCCCGGGAAGTAGTTGTTTCAATGAGTGTTTGATATAGTCTTTGTAAGACTAACTTGTTGTAGATTGCGAAAAGAATCGCACTTTTAATGTTTGAAGTATTCTGCAACCAAGAATTGGCAATTTCATTTATACTTTTTACTTTGTTTAACCACTGAATCTTACATTTAATTGTGTGACTAGTTTCGACTATCTAGTTTGAGAATGACTACTAGATAGTCGAAACTAGTCACACAATTAAATGTAAGATTCAGTGGTTAAACAAAGTAAAAAGTGTTTTATTTACAAAAGCGGTGGATGGGATGTGAGATATAGGCACATATCCCATCCACCAAACATTATAATGTTTCTAGTTTAAATTTGTTTGGGACGCAATAATACGTTACAAAAATTGCACGCCCTGTCGAGGATTTTAACCTAGATTTCCGCTGTGAACAGTTAGACAAGTCCAACAGCTCAACCGCTGTGCATATTTAAAACTATAGACAAATACGTGTATCTAAGAATAAGAATAAATTTATATTGATAAATTATTGACATTCAAAAATATTTTGCACCCTCAAAAAAAAAGGTATAAATCTATTCGGTTTTCGGGATAAATTTCCGCGTAAAATATTAAACCACTTCCCTCTGGAATTCCCCGGGCGCGAATGAACGTTTATACACGCACAGTTATTTTTTTCTTGCTCGGGATTTACACTTGGCCGTTAAAAATGCCGGGCGGGAAGCGAAAAATCGACACCAAATTGAGAAGGATGACGTCGGTACAGCCATAAAGTTTTCCGTGAGCGCAATTTCCACGGAGTGCATTATCGATGCGGTCGAAGTTTGCGGAATGTTTAAGCGTTATTTACGCTCAAAGGGCGCCATAAATAACGGATATTGCCTGTCGGCCATTGTTCCACATATATATAAGAAAACAATAAGTTCACATTAAGTGACACAGAGACGTGCGCGCACGCTAACGTGCACGAGGAAAGAAAAATGGGATTATGATTTTCAATCGGGATGAATTGAGACTAGTGATGTTGGTAGGAATTTATTTCAGCAATTACCACTGATAATTTACCGTGAATTACCCAGTTGCTTCGGTAACAATAGTACTTTCGTGGATTTGCAGAAGAGATGATAAAATGTAAAAAAAAATATTTTTCCAGAGAAAATTTAATCTTAACTAATGTATCCACTGTAAATTTTATGACATTCGTTGTTTTTTTTTTAAAGATTTCAATTTAAATCTTTAAACGAGGGTTTTCCACGTCCAGACTAAGCAAGAAGTAACATTTCGAATTTAGAAAAGCCTAGTAAAATGTAGGCAAAATATTTTCCTAGAGAAAATTAAATCTTAACTAATGTATGCACTGTAAATTTTATGACATTCCTTGCTTTCTGAAAGATTTCAATTTAAATCTTTAAACGAGGGTTTTCCACTCCCAGACTAAGCATGAAGTAAAATTTCGAGTTTAGAAAAGCCTGAAAATTTGGATTGGCCGCGTAGCGAAGCGGAGCGGCCAATCCAAATTAGGCTTTTCTAAACTCGAAATTTTACTTCATGCGCCACGCTTAAAAACACTGAAATATCGTAAAGTTTGAAATATACGGCTTTAGCAATCTAATATGTTGATGTGAATAAAACGTGACTCGAATTCTGCGCTAAACAAATTGTTTAAAACAGTGATTATAGGGAACCCAATAACTGTAACGTACATTAGGTTGCCTATAATCGCTGTTGCATGTGTGTATTTTCAAACTTCACTGTAAATCAGTGTTTTTAAGTGTGGCGCATGAAGTAAAATTTCGAGTTTAGAAAAGCCTAATTTGGATTGGCCGCTCCGCTTCGCTACGCGGCCAATCCAAATTCTTAGGCTTTTCTAAACTCGAAATTTTACTTCATGCTTAGTCTGGGAGTGGAAAACACTCGTTGAAAGCCATAAATTAACCGCTTTGAAACAACAATTCTCGCAAATTAAAAAAAACGTTGTAATTATCGGAATATGTATACTCAAAATAAAATGAGAAAATAAAAAAATATTTTACTTCATGCGCCATGCGTATAAAACACTGAAATGTTGTAAAGTTTAAAATATGCGGCTTTAGCAATCTAATATGTAGATGTCAATAAAATGTGAGTCAAATTCTGCGCTAAACAAATTGTTTAAAACAGCGATTATAGGTAACCCAATAACTGTCGCGTATATTAGGTTGCCTATAATCGTTGTTGCATGTGTGTATTTTTAAAACTTCACTGTAAATCAGTGTTTTCAAGCGTGGCGCATGAAGTAAAATTTCGAGTTTAGAAAAGCCTAATTTGGATTGGCCGCTCCGCTTCGCTACGCGGCCAATCCAAATTCTTAGGCTTTTCTAAACTCGAAATTTTACTTCATGCTTAGTCTGGGAGTGAAAAACACTCGTTGAAAGCCTTAAATTAACCGCTTTGAAACAACAATTCCCGCAAATTAAAAAAAAAAAAAACGCTGTAATTATCGGAATATCTATACTCAAAATAAAATGAGAAAATGAGAAAAAATTTTACTTCATGCGCCACGCGTATAAAACACTGAAATGTTGTAAAGTTTAAAGTATACGGCTTTAGCAATCTAATATGTAGATGTGAATAAAATGTGAGTCAAATTCTGCGCTGAACAAATTGTTTACAACAGTGATTATAAGGAACCCAATAACTGTAACGTATATTAGGTTGCCTATAATCGCTGTTGCGTGTGTGTATTTTTAAAACTTCACTGTAAATCAGTGTTTTCTAGCGTGGCGCATGAAGTAAAATTTCGAGTTTAGAAAAGCCTAATTTGGATTGGCCGCTCCGCTTCGCTACGCGGCCAATCCAAATTCTTAGGCTTTTCTAAACTCGAAATTTTACTTCATGCTTAGTCTGGGAGTGGCAAAACCCTCGTTTAAAGATTCAAATTGAAATCTTTTAAAAAGAACAACGAATGTCATAAAATGTACAGTGCATGCATTAATTAAGATTTAATTTTCTCTACGAAAATATTTTTTTTTACATTTTACATAGGCTTTTCTAAATTCTAAATTTTACTTCATACTTAGTCTAGGAGTGGAAAACACTCGTTAAAAGCCTTAAATTAACCGCTTTGAAACAACAAATTCCCGCAAATTTTAAAAAACGCTGTAATTATCCGGATATGTATACTCAAAAGAAAAATGCCCTGTGTGTTGCGTATTAAACATGTTTTAAACATGTTTGAAACATGTTTCTAATTATAAATATAAATGATATTACTAATTCGTGGTTGCAGAATATTTCAAACATTAAAAGTGCCGAGATTCTTTTCGCAATCTACAACAAGTTAGTCTTACAAAGACTATATCAAACACTCATTTAAACAACTACTTCCCGAGCTAATACCCCGACGGACATTGAATTATACAATAAGTGTTTGCTGGTACATACAGTAACCTACTGCAAATGTAACAATTTGGGTCAAATTATTCAGGCCATCTAATTGTTAATGTTTCAAACACTGGTTTAATGAAAAAAACACGTTTGGTAGAAAAAATATATTTCATTATATAATTCAATATTCGGAGGTGTATTTGCACGGGATGTAATTGTTTCAATAAATATTTATCGTCTTAAGTTGTCTTATTAATTAAGACATTGTTTGCATTTTCACGAATAACATTTTCGTAATTTTATATAGTATATTTAAAGTGTGCAAACTATAAGAAGCGTAATTTCTTATTTTTATTTTTTCGAATTCAAATAGTTTTGAATTTGAATTTATCTTGTTACAACTGTTTGTTTTAATTAAAATAAAAAAATAAAACTTTTTTTAACAACCCTGATTGAGATAAATGAGAATTTAGTTTTATAATGAGTTTTCGGATTAATTATTCAGCTTCCGGTCCGAGCCGTTAAATATTTGCAATTATGAGTATTGTTTATTGGAGCTTTTTTATTGCGGGAACGCGTGGTTTGTTAACTGGCTTGTGTTGTGTGATGTAATGAATTTTATGGTGATTGTTATGGGATGGATACACGTAGTTTGCTTGGCGAAGTGTCTTTACTGTTATGGTTATTGCCGCGAAAATTGCTGTTAAATATTTAAATAGGTTTATTTAAATATCTATTACAAATTAAGCGATTCTTATAATTAACAGGTATAAAATAAATGGGGTTTAATTGCAGTTTTTGAATTATATAAAATATCTGAGTTGCAGATAAAGATTTCATAAAAATTTGACGAGTGTTTCCATTCCTTGATTTAACCATTAACGGCCGAGCAATTATAGAGTTACCACCAAAACTTGACTTTAGGTAAAACTCTGCACTTTTTATGCTTTATATCCTGGGTCTCCAAACTATCTTCTTCGCGGGCCACAAATACATTTCTACATAATAAAGTCGGCCAAGATCCGAATAATTTTATAAAATTATGAAAAATTTAAGGAACAATTGTTACAATATTTCAAAATATGACATTTACAAAAAAAAATTACAAACAATCGCGGGCCGGATTCATGCAAGTCGCGGGCTGGATTTGGCCCGCGGGCCGTAGTTTGGAGACCACTGCTTTATATGAATGACTTTTTCTTGAATTTTTTTTCACTACTGATAATGCTGTAAAACGTGAAACTAGTCGAGTAAATAGTAAAGTAAAAAATTGTGAAACAAACCAAGTGTAATTTAATTTAAACCTTCATTATCAATATGAATGACTTATTGTAGAACATACTATGATTTTTTTCTTTTAATTATACATAATGTATACGTTTCAAATTTTCAGGCATTCCTCGATTTTGTAAAAGCATTCAGTTTGAAGATTCTAACAAGTGTTTCCACTCCCAGATTAAGCGTGAAGTAAAATTTCGAGTTTAGAAAAACCTGAAAATTTGGTTTGGTCGCTCGGCGAAACGGCTTTTGAGTGTTTTCACGAAGTACGGCACTAAAGTACCATAAAATTTGCATCTAACAGTGAAAAATAAATTAGTAAGGAAAGGAAATCAAACCTTGCTTAATTAACGAACATTTTTATTGAAGCTTAAAAGAATACATATTTACTTCCTAATTACAGCAACACACTCAATTAAACACTCCGTGCACCCGAGTTCGCTTTGCTTAATTCTGTTTAAAGAACCGTGAAGCAATCCGCGTAATTAGTTTCGATGAAGCAATAAATCCGCATCGATTCGAGGCTCGTTACCTTCCTAGCAAAAAACAAAAAACAAACGCTCTGTGCTCTGTGCAAATACGTTTTCGAAAAGGATGTTCGCGTCGTGCTCAAAAACGCCGACACGACTGCGCGGAATCGTGCTGATTATTATTTTATGATGAATTAATTACGTGACGTTCGGCTAAATTAATTGTGATGAATTCGTTCGCAGCGAATTAATTACCCGAAGTGTGATTTATTGTTTGCGCACTCTCGGCCGCTTTTGGTCCGGACTGCGATGAGATGTTCTAACGCGGGTTGTAATTTATTGTTTCTTGGTGTTATTTAAACGATTAAAATACTACGTTTTAATTAAAAGAAACAAAAATATGACATAATTTCTAAACTCGAAATATTACTTCATACATGCTCAACCCACTAATCGTATTATTATTTTTTGATTGATTTTGTATATAACTCTGTAAAAATATATGTTCTGTACATTATTCCTTGAGAATGACGATAAGTCGAAACTAGTTGGATAATAAAGAAATTCGTGAAACAAACCAAGTGCCCTTAATTCAAATTCAAATATTATTTTTTGTTAGTTAAATAAAAAGTAGTTAGTTTTATAACAAATTTTTAAAGATTTGGTTACACGAAATAAACATTTGTAATAGTTATTACCTTACGATCAAACTCAAGTTGTATATTTTGAACTTCATTTGAAATCAGTGTTTTATACGCGTAGCGCGTGAAGTAAAATTTCGAATTTAGAAAAGCCTTAAAATTGGGTTTGGTTGCGTAGCGCGTAGCGTGGGAAATATTGCAATAATTGTAATCAACCCAACTAATTTGAATAAATTTTGAAACACATGTTCATGAGGATTTTCAGCAAATCGTATTCACTTAAGCCAAACATGGTTAAACCTGGCAGCAACACGTTATTTTTGTTGTGTGATAACTGTTTCGTTTCGCGTTTAATTGGATAAATAGACATTAACCCAATGGACTATTGCACTATTACAGATCCAGAAAAGCTAGTTTTGCTCGATCTGCGAGAGCTTGGATTAATTACAAATAAAACAGGCAAAATAAGTGTACTTCATTTATTCAGTTGGGAAACCGTTGCACTATTAATTATGAAGACACAAATAATAATAAAAAAAATGAGTTAATCACAATTCATGAAACATGAAAAAATAAATAAGTGCAAGCGATTTATCAGAATATCCAGATGGAGTGAATTTAAACAACTGGATATGACTGTAGAAATATTGATACAAAGATTTTTTTGAGTTTATAAAACTGTAACTAAACAAATAAATCTAGAATATGAATTTGTGTTCAGTACTTAGGATAAATAATTATTATTTCTCCTGTGTGTGTATGTTTGTGTTAACTTAACGATTTATCAATTTACCAGAATATCCAGATGGAGTGAATTTAAAGAACTGGAGATGACTGTAGAAATATTGATACAGAGATTTTTTTTGAGTTTATAGAACTGGAAATAAACAAAAAAATCTAGAATATGAATTTGTGTTCAGTACCCAGGATAAATAATTATTATTTATCCTGTGTGTATGTTTGTGTTGGCATAACGATTTATCAATTTATCAGAACATCCAGATGGAGTGAATTTAAAGAACTGGATATGACTATAGAAATACTGATGTAGGGAATTTTTTGAATTTATAGAACGGGAACTAAACAAAACAAGTCTAGAATATGAATTTGTGTTCAGTACTCAGGATAAATAATTATTATTTATCCTGTGTGTATGTTTGTGTTGGCATAACGATTTATCAATTTATCAGAACATCCAGATGGAGTGAATTTAAAGAACTGGATATGACTGTAGAAATACTGATACAGGGAATTTTTTGAATATATAGAACTGGAACTAAACAAAACAAATCTAGAATATAAATTTGTGTTCAGTACTCAGGATAAATAATTATTATTTATCCTGTGTGTATGTTTGTGTTGGCACAACGATTTATCAATTTAGCAGAATATCCAGATGGAGTGAATTTAAAGAACTGGATATGACTATAGAAATACTGATGCAGGGAATTTTTTGAATTTATAGAACTGGAACTAAACAAAACAAATCTAGAATATGAATTTGTGTTCAGTACTCAGGATAAATAATTATTATTTATCCTGTGTGTATGTTTGTGTTGGCATAACGATTTATCAATTTATCAGAACATCCAGATGGAGTGAATTTAAAGAACTGGATATGACTATAGAAATACTGATGCAGGGAATTTTTTGAATTTATAGAACTGGAACTAAACAAAACAAATCTAGAATATGAATTTGTGTTCAGTACCCAGGATAAATAATTATTATTTATCCTGTGTGTATGTTTGTGTTGGCATAACGATTTATCAATTTATCAGAACATCCAGATGGAGTGAATTTAAAGAACTGGATATGACTATAGAAATACTGATGTAGGGAATTTTTTGAATTTATAGAACGGGAACTAAACAAAACAAGTCTAGAATATGAATTTGTGTTCAGTACTCAGGATAAATAATTATTATTTATCCTGTGTGTATGTTTGTGTTGGCATAACGATTTATCAATTTATCAGAACATCCAGATGGAGTGAATTTAAAGAACTGGATATGACTGTAGAAATACTGATACAGGGAATTTTTTGAATATATAGAACTGGAACTAAACAAAACAAATCTAGAATATAAATTTGTGTTCAGTACTCAGGATAAATAATTATTATTTATCCTGTGTGTATGTTTGTGTTGGCACAACGATTTATCAATTTAGCAGAATATCCAGATGGAGTGAATTTAAAGAACTGGATATGACTATAGAAATACTGATATAGAGAATTTTTTGAATTTATAGAACTGGAACTAAACAAAACAAATCTAGAATATAAATTTGTGTTCAGTACTCAGGAAAAATAATTATTATTTATCCTACGTGTATGTTTGTGTTGGCATAACGATTTATCAATTTATCAGAATATCCAGATGGAGTGAATTTAAAGAACTGGATATGACTATAGAAATACTGATGCAGGGAATTTTTTGAATTTATAGAACTGGAACTAAACAAAACAAATCTAGAATATGAATTTGTGTTCAGTACTCAGGATAAATAATTATTATTTATCCTGTGTGTATGTTTGTGTTGGCATAACGATTTATCAATTTATCAGAATATCCAGATGGAGTGAATTTAAAGAACTGGATATGACTATAGAAATACTGATGTAGGGAATTTTTTGAATTTATAGAACTGGAACTAAATAAAACAAATCTAGAATATAAATTTGTGTTTAGTACTCAGGATAAATAATTATTATTTATCCTGTGTGTATGTTTGTGTTGGCATAACGATTTATCAATTTATCAGAATATTCAGATGGAGTGAATTTAAAGAACTGGATATAACTGTAGAAATACTGATACAGGGAATTTTTTGAATTTATAGAACTGGAACTAAACAAAACAAATCTAGAATATGAATTTGTGTGCAGTACTCAGGATAAATAATTATTATTTATCTTGTGTGTATGTTTGTGTTGGCATAATGATTTATCAATTTATCAGAATATCCAGATGGAGTAAATTTAGAGAACTGGATAGGACTGTAGAAATACTGATACAGGAAATTTTTTGAATTTATAGAACTGGAACTAAACAAAACAAATCTAGAATATAAATTTGTGTTCAGTACTCAGGATAAATAATTATTATTTATCCTACGTGTATGTTTGTGTTGGCATAACGAAAGTGCATCCAATCGATAACTACTGCTAATATGCTCACTGTTGGAATTCAATCAAGCTGAAGAGGATGTGTAAATATCCGGGAGGAGGAAAGAAAACGAAAGTGAATTTTTGGCCGACGGTGAGGATGATGCATTAATCTTAATGCCTGTTAATTTCCTGCAATAAAACGGAATTTAAATGTATCCTAACGTAGTTACCATCCAGGGATTATCTAGAGGAATTATTTAGGTCGATTAAGTGGAGAAAAAAATCGTAGAGTTGTGATTATTACTAGTTTATGTTTCCGTTACCGAGAGTTTTCTTTTTGTGTCTGCTTCGAGCAGCAGTTTTCTTGATAAAGCCTAGGCAAGGAGAGTGAGTTTCCGTGTTATTTGAATTTAAAAATAGAAATTCATTTACTATAATTTTTAAAAAAATACCGATTTAATTTATTAAAAAATAATCCATTCTATTTTTAACACAATAAAACACTTTTAACTTTGTTTCTATAACACAATGTATTTTTTATGTGACTGCAGTTTCGGCATTCTATTTTTGTTTACATAAATGAAACTACTCTATCTTTACAGAAATGCGCTAATTCGGATTTTATTTAAGAAACACATCAATACATATTTCTTGAATAATTTTCTCACTTATCACTAGGTGAAACATTTTTAAATATTGATAATGAAGGTTTAAATTAAATTACACTTGGTTTGTTTCACAATTTTTTACTTTACTATTTACTCGACTAGTTTCACTCCTGATAATGCTGTAAAACGCGAAACTAGTCGAGTAAATAGTAAAGTAAAAAATTGTGAAACAAACCAAGTGTAATTTAATTTAAACCTTCATTATCAACACATCAATACATTTTTTTTCCACAAAAATAAGGCGTTTATTTTACAAGTAGCCGAACTCTATTTTTCAATTTTTTGTTGTTGACTGTAATAAATAACCTTTATAATTTGAGATTTTCAGTCATAAAAAACAATTTGTTGTTAAGTATATTTAAAATATATACTATATAGATTGAATATACATACATAAGCAGACATTGTTGGTAATGACAGAAATCCTTAAATTATGAAGACTATTTTAGTCAACAACAAAAAATTGAGAAAAGGTTAAAAATCATAAATAGTTTACTATTATTAGTATATAATACACTTTTTTCAGTTACACAGCATATCTATATTATTAATTAGCCTCAAACCCTCTACAGAAAATACACTTTTTGCAAACGGATTTAAGGCTTTACTAACATTCCACTTAATTTTATTAATAATACTTATACTTAATTAGTGAAGCCTTAACACCATCTGCAAAAAGTGTATAATGTTTATGCTGTAAAATTTCAGGCATCGGTCGATTTTATATAAAAACGTGCATTATGAACTTTAGAACGAGTAATTCCACTCCCAGACTAAGCATGAAGTAAAATTTCGAGTTTAGAAAAGCCTGAAAATTTGGTTTGGTCGCGTAGCGCGAAGCGCGGAGCGGCCAAACCAAATTTTCAGGCTTTTCTAAACTCGAAATTTTACTTCATGCGCCACGCGCATAAAACACTGAAATATTGTGAAGTTAGAAATGGACTCACATTTTTTTATTTAAATGAATAATGGTCGAAATATTTAAATAACAAAATATTTACATTTTTCTTTATACATTTTAAAAGTCATGTCAAATAATATGAAATATCAAATTTACTTATTTAGTAATTTAATTAACAAAAAGTTAATAATGTTGCGCCATAGATCCGCGCTTAATGGATTAATAAAAATTCAATTTAGTCATCCCAAATTTGTTTTTCTCTTTACCTATTCGGGAAATCAGAACTAAAAAAGCATTAACTTCTATTAAACATGAAAAGCAATGCGATTTGAATAAATTTCGAAGTTTTATCCATTCACTTAATAATAATCTTGGAATTTATTACACAGCATATCTATATTATGAATTAGCCTCAAACCCTCTACAAAAAATACACTTTTTACAAACGGATTTAAGGCTTTACTAACATTCCACTTAATTTTATTAATAATACTTATACTTAATTAGTGAAGCCTTAAAACCATCTGCAAAAAGTGTCTAATGTTTATGCTGTAAAATTTCAGGCATCGGTCGATTTTATATAAAAACGTGCATTATGAACTTTAGAACGAGTAATTCCACTCCCAGACTAAGCATGAAGTAAAATTTCGAGTTTAGAAAAGCCTGAAAATTTGGTTTGGTCGCGTAGCGCGAAGCGCGGAGCGGCCAAACCAAATTTTCAGGCTTTTCTAAACTCGAAATTTTACTTCATGCGCCACGCGCATAAAACACTGAAATATTGTGAAGTTAGAAATGCACTCACATTATTTTTTTTTTTAAATGAATAATGGTCGAAAGATTTAAATAACAAAATATTTACATTTTTCTTTATACATTTTAAAAGTCATGTCAAATAATATGAAATATCAAATTTACTTATTTAGTAATTTAATTAACAAAAAGTTAATAATGTTACGCCATAGATCCGCGCTTAATGGATTAATAAAAATTCAATTTAGTCATCCCAAATTTGTTTTTCTCTTTACCTATTCGGGAAATCAGAACTAAAAAAGCATTAACTTCTATTACACTTGAAAAGCAATGCGATTTAAATAAATTTCGAAGTTTTATCCATTCAATTAATAATAATCTTGGAATTTATTACACAGCATATCTATATTATGAATTAGCCTCAAACCCTCTACAAAAAATACACTTTTTGTAAACGGATTGAAGGCTTTACTAACATTCCACTTAATTTTATTAATAATACTTATACTTAATTAGTGAAGCCTTAAAACCATCTGCAAAAAGTGTCTAATGTTTATGCTGTAAAATTTCAGGCATCGGTCGATTTTATATAAAAACGTGCATTATGAACTTTAGAACGAGTAATTCCACTCCCAGACTAAGCATGAAGTAAAATTTCGAGTTTAGAAAAGCCTGAAAATTTGGTTTGGTCGCGTAGCGCGAAGCGCGGAGCGGCCAAACCAAATTTTCAGGCTTTTCTAAACTCGAAATTTTACTTCATGCGCCACGCGCATAACACACTGAAATATTGTGAAGTTAGAAATGCACTCACATTATTTTTTTTTTTAAATGAATAATGGTCGAAATATTTAAATAACAAAATATTTACATTTTTCTTTATACATTTTAAAAGTCATGTCAAATAATATGAAATATCAAATTTACTTATTTAGTAATTTAATTAACAAAAAGTTAATAATGTTGCGCCATAGATGCGCGCTTAATGGATTAATAAAAATTCAATTTAGCCATCCCAAATTTGTTTTTCTCTTTACCTATTCGGGAAATCAGAACTAGAAAAGCATTAACTTCTTTTAAACTTAATAGCAATGCGATTTAAATAAATTTCGAAGTTTTATCCATTCAATAAATAATAATCTTGGAATTTATTACACAGCATATCTATATTATTAATTAGCCTCAAACCCTCTACAGAAAATACACTTTTTGCAAACGGATTTAAGGCTTTCCTAACATTCCACTTAATTTTATGAATAATACTTAAGTGGAATGTTAGTGAAGCCTTAAAGCCATCTGCAAAAAGTGTATTATCTCTAGAGCAGTGGTCTCCAAACTACGGCCCGCGGGCCACACATATGTGTATTTATTTTTAGTATATTCTTTTTAATTTTAATATTTTTATTTTTTGTATTTGCAGCAATATTATTTATTTAAATATTTACTATTATAAGTTAGATTTGTTTATTTTTTGTAAAAGGAGATTCCGTTTAATAAAGAAACAGAAACAAATTCGGCCCGCGACTTGCATCAATCCGGCCCGCGATTGTTTGTAATTTTTTTTTGTAAATGTCATATTTTGAAATATTGTAACAATTGTTCCTTAAATTTTTCATAATTTTATATAATTAATCGGATCTTGGCCGACTTTATTATGTAGAATTGTATTTGTGGCCCGCGAAGAAGATAGTTTGGAGACCCAGGCTCTAGAGGGTTTTAAGGCGTTACTAACATTCCCCTTAAGTTTATTAATAATACTTAAGTGAAATGTTAGTAAAGCCTTAAAACTCTCTAGAAAAAGTGTATTTTTTATAGAGGGTTTTAAGCTAATTAATAATTTAAATATGCTGTATAATAAATTCCAAGATTATTATTAATTGAATGGATAACGTATTCATTCATTCAAGAGATCTTTCGAAAGAAAATACTTGTGAATATCAGTAAAGTAAATTCCGTTCGTGCAATTGTACTCAAAATTCACTCTTCCTTGAATGGCATCTGCTGCCAATTAATGCCGAGGTAAAAGTGTTTATTATGTATCGGTACTCTGAAGTGATGTACGCGTACGTTGTTTTAATATATTAGAAACAATCATGTGTTAACATTCTATGAACAAATAACTCGTGATTGTTTGCAATCATATTAAGTACCTGCATATTCAGACAGCAGTAGATTTAAAAAAATATTTATAGTTTTCTCGGTACTGAATTTTCTTAGCAATGTTGGGATTGTCCCATTATTGATCGTTTCAAAAGAATAAGAAATAAATTGTGTTATTAAATAAATCCACCTTAAAATTTTTATTGTTGTTATTGGAAATGTAAGTTTAAAGGTTCTATCTTCTTAAAGTTGCGATTTATGATGGGTAAAATCCAACGTTTTGGGTAGTAACTACATAGTTTCAGTACAATCGATGTTTTGATTACGGGAAAACATTGCATGATACATCAAAATAATGCTGAAAGTTGTAGGATTTTAATGTCACCAATATTAAACGATTACGGTATTTAGTATTGAATCTTTATAAATTAACTTATTGTAATTGAATAAATTGTATACATTATTAAAAATATTTTCCTTTTTTTTCAGGTAAGCAAATATTTCCAGCATCCAAATCCAAGCTCAATTGCTTGGGGGGTAAGCGCATTACATTCCTATATATATATATATATATATATATATATATATATATATCAAAATCATGTGAGATACCTTAGATCTCGTATTACAAAGTTTTTTTTTTGTATTACTTTTGCGAAACGTAAGCTGATTTAGAATCTTTGAATCAAAAATATGTTTAAGGTAAATGAGATGAAATAATTGTACTTTATATCAAAACCATCGTTATGAAAGACCCCTTAACGTGAAGAACTGTATCTCTGTCTTATCATAGTACAATGTTAAGCTGGCTATATGGACTAGTATCCGAGGCCACCAAGAAAAAAAAAATATCAAAACTATCTTTAACGTTTTTTTTTTCTTTGATTTTAGTTTAAATAAAACACTTATTTATTTATTTTCACCCAACAGACATACAGTCCACTTACAGGGATTTAAACTAAAATTACATTTATTTATTTTCACCCAACAGACATACAGTCCACTTACAGGGATTTAAACTAAAATTACATGTTATAACACAAATATATATAAGTACACACTTATTACTTTCAAACACTTTATTGTACTCGCGACAATTGTTTTGCCACACTGTGTCTTCTTCAGGCAAGGAATAACAATTGTTGCGAGTACAATAAAGTGAAAGTAATAAGTGTTTTATCTAAACTAAAATCAAAGTAAAAATGAACTTTCAACTATTAATTGCCTTAAGAATTAGGTTAACATTTTTTATCATAAAAAAAATGAATTATCTAATTATTTCCATAAAAATTACAAAATAAAAAAGAATTTGTCGTTTCTCTGAGACTCTTTTAAATATTTAAGTAAAAAATATAATTGGACTTTAACACAAAACTATTTTTAACTTTCTTATCATTGAGTAAAATTGAAAAAAAAATTAAAATTGGTCGGTTTTATTTGAACATTTTTCAAATATTCAAGTAAAAAACATAATTGGACCTAAGATAAAATCTATTTTAACTTTTTCAACATAAAGTAACATAGAATTTGCCAATTATTTGCAGAATATTTACCGAATATAAAAACGAATTTATAGTTTTTCTCAGACTTTTTTAGAATATGCAATTTTCAATTGTAATAAAATTGACTTTGATTTTTTCAATGGAAATTTTAAATCTCTTCGATCCTTTTTACCCCTTAGGGAGATTTAAGCTATTTTTTAAATTTTATACCTTAACTAATTTATTCAATGTTTATATGTTTGTGTTTTTGTAAATAGCTACCGTCGATTTGACAAATAAAATAAAATAAAATAATTTTTACCCCTTAGGGAAGTTTAAGCTATTTTTAATTTTATACCTTAACTAATTTATTCAATGTTTATATTTTTGTGTTTTTGTAAACGGCTACCGTCGATTTGACAAATAAAATAAAATAAAATAAAATATTTGGAAAATTCTCAGACAAAAAGTGTTTGCAAATAAAATACACTAAAGTTGATATGTTGAAGTGAATTAAACAGAAAATTAGTACAAAATACGAGTTAACAAAATATGCAGAATCAACAGACTGTATAGATGACATGTTTTAAGCCTTAGTTATTAGATTTAAGTTAGTTTTATATCTTTACTATTGTAATTCATGTTTATATTTATGTATTTTTGTAAATGACTTCCGTTGATTTGACAAATAAATAAATTCATATTTGGAAAATCTGAACGAGACAAAAAATTTTAGCGGAAAAAACGATAAATTTACTTCTGTATTTTTTTAACTTTATTTTATAGATAATTAAAATATCTCTACGCGATTATTTTTCTAAATATACTTAAGTTGTTATGTTGAGAAATAGAAAGAAAATTAGGATAAAATACGAGTTAAAAATGTGCAAAATTAACAGATTATTTAGTCATAAAATTCACTGGATTAACAGAGATTTCAATCAATAATTGACATTTTACAAGTTTTTTTTTTTTAACTAAATTTCTCATATGTTTTAACTATTAACAACCCTCTGGACATAATATTATTTATGTCAAAATTGTTTTTCTACGTGAGTTTATTTCGGAATTATTATTTTTCTTTAAATGAGTATTTAAAAAAATGTCAAATGTCAAATACTCATTTATAGAAAAATAATAATACCGAAATAATATTACTTACATGTTGACCAAAATCCGACACCCCCAAAACCCCCTACATAACCCATCCAATACCCTACTTTATGAACTAACAGCAGTCACTCCCATCGAAACCCGACTATCACACTTAGCTGAAAAATTCGCCTCAAATCCTATCCTCTACAATCTCCTTCACCCTTTATGTATCCTTCGAAGCCAAAACATCACTCCCAAGCGTAAACGTTTCACCATCACCATTCATGATTTCATTGCATCATTCCATGACATTAGTGATCATGACGATTTGTGAACAGTAATCATCTGACAGACATTGGACGACACTAACAAACAAGAGGTTTTTTACACAAGAACGGACAAGGACAAACAATTAAAATTCAGGCGGAAAGACCAATGGTCGATAGCCAATTGGCAGAAGAATTTATTTGTTATTTTAGCCATCATAATTATTTTTATGTCAATTATACATTGTACAATCTGCCAATAAAGATTTATATATAAATATTACTTACAAAGACAATTTTGACATAAATAATGGTTAAAATATATGCCAAAAGTAGTAAAAAAAAAATTGTTAAATGTCAACAATCTCTCGATTTTCGACAAAATTACAGACGCTCAAAGTTTAATAAAAAAAAATAATAATTTACTTTAAACTCAATGGGCCGTATGATTTACCTTTCGTTAAAGTTAACGACAGTCGTTAAGTTTGTTTATCCCTGTTATATGTGTCAATTTTGACATAATTTCACTTACACTAATCAATTATTTAGTTAACGAAAGCCTTAACAAAGGGGACGTTACACAGCCCATTGAATTTAAAGTAAATTCCTTTTTTTTTTTATTAAACTTTGAGCGTCTGTATTTTTGTCGAATCGAGAGATTTTGTTGTTTTTTCAACTTCAACACAAAATTTATTCATTTCTCAGCAATCCCTCTTGATGTTAACAAAATCCGACACCTCCTTCATTATCTTAGATCGAAAAAAGAGGAACTGTTAGCTTTTAAAATATATATTTTTTTCATTTAACTTTAGGCGTCTGCAATTTTATCAAAAATCGGTCGATAAAGTTTTTCGGGGACCCCGGTGGGGTGATAGGTAGAGGCCCTGCCTCCCAGGGGTCGCGGGTGGGGTCATTTTAAAGTACGAAAAGATTCCACCTGGGTCCATGAATGTGTGTGAAAATTGTATTATATTTCTTCACCTGAAGAAGCTACAGTGTAGCGAAACAATTGTAGTGAGTAAATAAAAAGTTAAAAATCATAAATAGTCTGCTATTATATTAAGTGTGTGTGAATGTGTTTTGTAGCGTCTAAATATAGTTAAATTACAAAAATATAAAAGGAAAATGGTGTAATGGCTTAAAACCAATATCCAATAAATTTATTAAAAAAAATAATAATAATATTTGGTCGATAGCCCGGACAGACTAACACTAACATGTATGATAGGTATATACATTTTTGTACCGTATATTGCATTGTCTGAATAAAGATGTTTGTTTATAAAATTAATCATTTCAGTTTTTAATATTTTACAATTTAAACTTTTTACAATTTTAATAAATCACGCGAGAGTGAATTAAACAATCCACGAATCTATTCGAATTCCAGAGTTCATTCTAGTGTTATTAATTCGCTGCATCCTGCGTTGTTTTTTGCGCCCTTGATAAGAACAACAGGTAATGTAGAATTAAAGGCGTGCATTGGTTGAAACCGGTTTATTTTGGATTTTATTGTTAGTAGTGAGTGAATCGTTGATTGCGGTGAAAGTGTTTTACAAGAAGGTTCTGATAAATTAAATGTTAAATTTAATTCTAGTAATAAACAGTTGAGCTATTGATACTTAGTACCCGAAATGTACATCTGGCAAGAAAAATAAAAGTGAAGAAAGGAATATAACTGTGTTTAATTAGGTGACTTAACACCTTCACGTAACTTATACAACTACATTAATTAACCGATAATTTTAGGTAGCGATTTACTACCTAAAATTATCGGTTAATTAATGTAGTTGTATGAGTTACGTGAAGGTGTTAAGTCACCTAATTAAACACAGTTATATTCCTTTCTTCACTTTTATTTTTCTTGCTAGATTTACATTTCGGGTACTAAGTACCCATTATCAATAGTTAGCTATTGATAATGGGTACTTAGTACCCGAAATGTACATCTAGCAAGAAACATAAAAGTGAAGAAAGGAATATAACTGTGTTTAATTAAGTGATCGGTTAATTAATTGAGTGTATTTTAAAGTCAGTGCGCGAACTACTTCAAACGTTCGAGTTTTGAAGGTGCTGAATAAAACGAAATTTAGATTTGTAAAATTTTTGGATATGTGATAAAACATAAAATCTTGCTGTGACTGGTCGACAGGGTTTCGAAATTAATTTCACACAACAGGAATAGAAACAAAATAAAGAGGAATCAGGTATGAATCTTAAGAATTAAAATAAAGTTCACTCAAATTTATAAAACCAATGTGTGGTTTCACTAACTTTAATAAAATCTTATTCGTCGATTAAATTTATGTATCGATTGGAATACTCATTTAACGTTAATGACATGCGAATTGGTGATCTTAACACATCTGTGAGCTAAGGCATCGATACACAAGTCAAAAAATCAAACTTGTATGTCAATGCCTTAGCTCACAGATGTATTAAGTGCGTTCAGATTCTGAAGCACTTTTCACATCTGTAAGCTAAATCATCGATATAACTATTACTAAATTTTAATCGACAAATTAGTGAATATGACGTTGGTAAACCCCAGCATAAGAAGACCATTCGAAAAATGTTTTTTTTTTAAGTTAGTTTGAGTGCGTGTGGTTAAAAAATTCAAATTTAAAACTATTTCAATTTGATAAAATAAGCTTACGCTTCTAATAGTTTATACACTTTAAACATAAATGCAATAAATGCATAATGCAAACAAGACGTTTTGTTTGCAAAACGGATGTGATATATACTGATATGTCGATAGCATTTGACCGTATGAAACATCAGGTTTTGATAAACAAGTTGAAAACATTCAATATCAATGACAACATAACAAGAGTTATTGAAACATACTTGTCTGGTCGGGTGCAAGTGGTAGAATTTGAAGGTGTACAATCTTTCAACTTTGTTGCCACGTCTGGGGTTCCACAGGGCTCAAATCTCGGACCGTTGCTATTTTCACTTTTTATAAACGAGTTTACTCCTAGATATCAACACAATTTCCATAAATGATAGGCATAGGCGTATCTCATGCCTGTATCTGTACAAACTAGGTAATAACATCATTGATTATACCACTGCCATTGACTTACTTAACTTTCATGTACCTAGGTTGGCACTTTATCATAATAATTCTCCACTATATAAGCTGTAAAAATCATACCATAGTGTGCAATGTAATGCTGATATATTTGGTATTTCTTTCAGTTCATTCCTTAGTCATATCAACCAATGCTTTCATTTGTAATTGCGTCCAAGTACTAATTTTTTGTATTTTTATTTTATTTTTAAATGTTTATATTCTATTTTTACCTTAAATTTTTATATTGTTATTTGTATACTTAAGTTATGATTTGATTATTATTATACTTAAGTTATGATGTTACCCTGTTACTGGATTCTGTATCTGTTGGGTAATAAAGTATTATTATTATATTACACGAATAGTCGTAATTTTGTACATTATGTGTGTGGTTAATTAATATTTTTTTTACCGAGCGTGTTCGAAACTGCGAAGACGATACAATAAATTGTGTCTTGCGCTATCCTTTAATCCGAAAACTAACACTCGATCAGAGTAGGGTAAGCCCGGAGCTCGAGTGGTGCTTCAGAGCTCGTGCTCGAGCAGAAACGCGATCGAAACTTAACACTTTGATTAAAAATAAAGAGATCGCCACTTTCGTTAGTAACTAACTTCTGCGTTACATGCACAAGAACCACAAGTTTTTTTAAACTATATTCGTATTAAGAGAATTAAATAATGAATTGATAAATAAAGCACTAATAATCTTTCTTCATACTTATATTTTACTTCCATATGTACATTTCAGACACAAAGTGACCAATATCAATAGATTATTCGAGTATTTTTCCATCGATAATAATAATAATAATAATAATAATGCTTTATTTCTCAACAGAAATAATTCCAATTACAGAGAAATGTATAATGATCTTAATTTATGGTCACTTAGTGTCCGAAATGTACATATAGAAGTAAATAAAAGTGTGAAAAAAGGGTAGAATGTTTGAAACTGGAATTGCACTTTAGCTTAGGTAAAATTATTCTCCAATTTCGCTTTTTTTGTAAATAACTCATAAACTATTGATAGGGGATTTTTAGATATTAGTATATTTTAAAAGGGCAATGTTTGCTTGATATTCACACAAAGTTTCATGGCAATATCCTAAAAATGTCTAAAGTTATAAAAATCTGAAACATCCACTCCCAGACTAAGCATGAAGTAAAATTTCGAGTTTAGAAAAGCCCCGCGTAGAAAATTTGTCGAGGGTCGCGCCAGCGACCCGAGACAAATTTTCACGGGGCTTTTCTAAACTCGAAATTTTACTTCATGCGCCACGCGTATAAAACACTAAAATATTGTGAAATTTATGTATATTAGAACTTCACTTAAAATTTGTGTTTTATACGCGTGGCGCATGAAGTAAAATTTCGAGTTTAGAAAAGCCCAGAAAATTTGTCTCGGGTCGCTGCGCGACCCTCGACAAATTTTCACGGGGCTTTTCTAAACTCGAAATTTTACTTCATGATTAGTCTGGGAGTAGAAAACACTCGTTTAAAGCTTCAAATTGAACTCTTAAAAAAAAAACAACGAATATTTAAAGATTTGAAGAAAATTATAAAATAATTTCTATTAGGTAAAGATATTCCTACGCTGTTCATTTTGCTTGCTATTTAAATGAGTTCTATTTTAATCTTAAATTGAGTGTTTTCCATTCCCAGACTAAGCATAAAGTAAAATTTCGAGTTTAGAAAAGCCCCGTGTCGCGCAGCGACCCTCGACAAATTTTCACGGGGCTTTTCTAAACTCGAAATTTTACTTCATGCGCCACGCGTATAAAACACTAAAATATTGTGAAATTTATGTATATTAGAACTTCACTTAAAATTTGTGTTTTATACGCGTGGCGCATGAAGTAAAATTTCGAGTTTAGAAAAGCCCAGAAAATTTGTCTCGGGTCGCTGCGCGACCCTCGACAAATTTTCACGGGGCTTTTCTAAACTCGAAATTTTACTTCATGCTTAGTCTTAGAGTGGAAAACACTCGTCTAAAGCTTCAAATTGAACTCTTAAAAAAAAACAACGAATATTAAAAGATTTGAAGAAAATTATAAAATAATTTCTTCTAGGTGATGATGTTCCTAAGCTGTACATTTTCCGACATTCGTTGCTTTTTAAATGAGTTCTATTTTAATCTTTAATCGAGTGTTTTCCACTCCCAGACTAAGCATGAAGTAAAATTTCGAGTTTAGAAAAGCCCCGCGTAGAAAATTTGTCGAGGGTCGCGCAGCGACCCGAGACAAATTTTCACGGGGCTTTTCTAAACTCGAAATTTTACTTTATGCGCCACGCGTATAAACACTGATTTAATGTGATGACAAGATACTCTTTAAAAAATTATAATTGCCATTATGTGTTAATCTCAAATAAATTGCAAAATCTCTCAGCAGTTTTTTTTTTGTTAATACCGTTTCACAGTTCGCTATCAAACATAAAAACGCTTTTATTATTATTATTAAGCGCACACCTCGTTGCGCTAAATATCATTAACAATGACAAAAGGCGCGAAAATATTATAGGGGGATAGCATAGCAATAAAAATAAATCGAACTTTAATCGATTTGGTGGGTACGACCGCAATTGGTTTTTAGCCGATTTGTTCCACTGATCAATTTCCTTAAGGACATAACCGTTTTGTGTTCATAATTCACAGCGAAACGGACACCTAATAAAATCTAATGCCGCACTAAAGAAATCCATCACAGGCCGAACAAGAACGACCGTTTTCATGCTCCAGATAGCAATTATACATCGCGTTACTTACTGCAAACAAATACGTGCATTAATAAAACAAGAATACTCCAATAAATGTAATAAAACTTAAAGATAGAAGAGTACTGTAATATAATAAATAATATAAAAATAAACCACAGACTTTGCTAATAGTTAATTTTACACTGAGTAATAAGGTGATTTTTCTTTCAATATTTTGCTATTATTGGCTTTAACTTGCATTGTTATTAGTTAATGAATTGAAGCTGTTAAAGTGGTTAATGGTTAAATTATGTATGTTCAGATCCTTATAAGTTAAAACCAGGAACGTGTCAAGTGATGTAAAGCGGCATTAGCATCAATTGTTTCTCCGCCGTAAATCCCAATAATGAATACTGTTCTAATTGTCACGTGTGTCATGTTGCACCTCAACCGGTGAGGCCCTTTTAAGCGCCTTTCAGCCGTTTCAGCTCGGAGCTCGACCGGATAAAACTCCCAAAAGAACCGTTAGCGACCGCATACATATGCATACCGTATGCGCAGCTCCTCAGCACTTCCATAGCAGCACAATTCCCCGTTTTTCGCGAAACGTCTCGTGTCTTATTAGTCCTGGTGATGGATGGGCACGACCTTCCGAAACGACGTCTGTGCACACGCATAATGTCCATTCACCGACGAGGAATTCGCGATATCGCGTAACGGCACAACGGGCATTAATAAATTGTTATTAAGACGTCGATGAAAATAAGCTCGGCTTGTTGTAATTATTGTGATTCCGATTCTTGTTGTGAATCGCAAGGAACTACGGCACGTTTGCTCTGCGGGAGGTCAATAGCCATATTATCCGATGGCTACTTAAGCTCGGGACTTATCTTAATCGGACCGATCGATGATTAATTTTTATTGCCCGCTCAGAAAAAAAAGCACGACTTCCTATTTTAAAAATACGCGTTGAAAAAAAAAATAACGCCACACACTCTAACAAACGCCTCAGGACCAACGATCGATAATTAAATAGTGATTTTTGGATATTTTACTAAATATATCAGTAAAATTATTTAAGTTCCATTAAGGGCGAGTTGCACTAAACACGTTGAACTGTTCCAACTCTGAACTTGAGTTCAAAGTAACATTAGAACAATAGGAACTGTCATCTTGAACTGAAGTTCAGCTTGAACTCGAGTTCGAGTGATGAAGTATTTATTGAGTTGAGCTCGCTAGGAAATAGTACAGCTTCTATATAAATAAAACAATGTAAACACTTTCAAATATATATTGTCCATTGTGCATCTTCAGGCGAAGAAATGATAAACAAAATTTGTCGGGTCAGGTATATATACAATGTTTATGGGGGGTGGGTTTTTTCCAAAAAATATTTAAGAGAGGCGAATTTGTTAAGTCCGTTTGGTCGTTGAGAAGATGTCCCGTGTATTTTCTTTTATTAATTTCCATGAAGTCCATGATGTTGACTTTTCGGCCTTTTCTTTCTTGATGTAGGACTTTGAAGTTTTCATCGAAGTGGTGTTTTTCTTCTATGAGGTGGTTAGAGTAAGTGGAGTTGGTTTTATTTTGTTGGAAGCTAGTTAAGTGTTCATTTATCCTCCTTGGAAGATAAACTTTCAACATTTATCAGCCTTATCAATCAAAATAATACAGCGTTTACACCAGATGGTGTTCTGCAGCGTTTCTTTCAAGATGTGTCTGTACTTTATCAAAAAGATAACATACCTTATTCTCTAATTCACTTGACCAAGAATCGTTTCCACAAATTTGGAAGAGGAGTTTTTTGATGCCAATTCATAAAGCTGGCAGTAAAGATGTTGCTTCGAATTATCGAGGAGTCGCAATCCAATCACATGTTCCAAAGATTTTAGATAAACTCATATCGCGGCAATTATTCTGGATGGCAAAAAGCATTATTGTAAAGGAACAGCAATTCTATGGAGGAAGATCAACCAGTACAAACCTATTAGAATTTCAATCTGATATTCTGACAGTCTTGGAGAAAAAAGGTCAATACGGACTTCTCCAAAGCGTTTGATAAAGTGAATCATTCAATTTTTCTTAAAGAAATGAGTGCTTATGGTTTTTGTGCAAGTGCTTTAAATTGGTTACAACTCGTATACAAAATGTCAAAGTCAGAAGTTTCATATCTGATGACCATAGCGCGGATTTTTGCAGGGATTGCTCGTGAACCGTTGTCGCCCAGTCAAATTAAGCATATAACGCACGCGACTTGACGCCAATTACACAAGCGGACGACTGCATCCCCTGACACAGCTCCAGTCGTCCACCTATACATTCGACGCACAATCGCGCGCGTTATATGACCAACTCGACTGAGCGGCCCCGGTTCACGAGCAATCCCTGCCAAAATCCGCACCGTACTGATGACATACAGGTTACGTCTGGTGTGCCGCAGGGTAGCCACTATGGCCCTATTCTATTCCTTATTTTAATTAACGACATCACTGATTATTTAATACGTTGTACATTTTCCGATGCTCGGTTTATTGAGAGAATTCAATTTGAAGCTTTAAACAAGTGTTTTACACTCCCAGGCTAAGCATGAAGTAAAATTTCGAGTTTAGAAAAGCCTGAAAATTTGGTTTGGTCGCGAAGCGCGAAGCGCGGAGCGACCAAACCAAATTTTCAGGCTTTTCTAAACTCGAAATTTTACTTCATGCGCCACCGGTACAAACCACTGATTCAATGTAAAGTTTAGCGGTGTGTTTTAAGCTTTGTAATATGTCAGTGTTTTGTACCGGTGGCGCATGAAGTAAAATTTCGAGTTTAGAAAAGCCTGAAAATTTGGTTTGGCCGCTCCGCGCTTCGCGCTACGCGACCAAACCAAATTTTCAGGCTTTTCTAAACTCGAAATTTTACTTCATGCTTAGCCTGGGAGTGGAAAACACTCGTTTAAAGTTCTAATTGAATTCTCTTAATAAACCGAGCGTCGGAAAATGTACAACGAAATGCATATGTATCTTAAAAGAAATATTCTCGTTATGAAAATGTTCGGTGTTACATAAAACTCTCTGTATATAGTATTATTCAAATTAAAAAGATTGCATGCCGTTTATAATAATAATAATTTATTTCTTAACAAGCATAGCCTAATTACAGAGAAATGTAAAATATTAAATGTAGTTCTAGATTAGATCATTTAATTTCTTCTATTTTTTTAAAGTTTGTATATATATATTTTTTGTAAGCAATTGTAAAAAAGGTGAATCCGTTAAATAAATAAACTAAGGCTAAGAGTTAACAATTTTGTTTAAAATAATGAATAAATGATTCGCGAAAAAAAGTGCATGCACAATTTACAGTCAACACACACTGAATTATAAATCTACCGTACAGCAGAAATATATAAATTGGAAAACGCAATTACAACTATTTCAAACGCAGCGTTTCAAAATAAAAAAAAAAATTAATTGGAATATAGTTTCACAATTGAATTCATAGTAAATCCGCTCGGCTCGCATGAATATCAAAAATTGAACTCAATTTATAAATAAATTCAATTACAAATGCAATAAATCACGTAGAATCAAATAACACCAGGTAGAGTTAAAACCGATAAATTACATTAGGCAATATTTGTTAAATATAAATTTAAAAAAAACGAAATACCATCTGTGCGCGTGGAGCTATTTACAGATAATTAACATAATTTGATGATAAATAGTAGTATTAACCTTCCAGATAATAAATAAAAGTGTTTGGAAATCCGGAACGTAATTTGAATAAAATTATCATGGGTATGACACGAGTTCCTAACATATAATATAATAAATAATGTGGATGTGTTTAAAACGGTGATTACTTGGGTAATTGAATTAGTGAATGGGTGTTTTTTTTTTCGAGGAATGCGAAACTTAACCCATTAACAGCCGAGCAATTATAGAGTCAACTCTGAAAGTTGATTTTTAGGTAAAATTCTACACTTATGTTTATGGTTAAATGACAGTGACATTACATACTAGGTGTTATTAAACTTGGTTTAATGGGTTCGTGAATAAAACCCACAGGTTTTGTTTCAGCCGTTTATTAATTTTTGTTTGTACAAAATTTGCCGGGTAGTTCGCAGGGGTTCACAAGTTATTTTTTAATGTGAAATCTTCGCTAGCTGTCTCGAGAGTGTGAGCGCTCGTACCCTTGCAGGTACACCCCTGCTTATGGGAGGGATGAAACTTACCTCCCATCAACAGAGGCAACGGAGCACCGTCCATAATATCAATAAATAGAGTTGTATAACAAATATGAAGTAATACTACGTAATTAGTTCAACCAATCACAGCACAGAATCGTCCTTTTCGAACGAATTATTCATGAACGACCCATCTCAACTATACTGAATCAGTTACGAACCAATTCTTCTTGAAATACGGAATCAGTTCATTCAAATCACCGCACAGAATCGTTCTTTTCGAACGAATCATTCATGAACGACCCATCTCAACTATACTGAGTCAGTTACGAACCAATTCTTCTTGAAATACGGAATCAGTTCATTCAAATCACCGCACGAAATCGTTCTTTTCGAACGAATCCAATTCTTCTTGAAATACGGAATCAGTTCATTCAAATCACCGCACAGAATCGTTCTTTTCGAACGAATCATTCATGAACGACCCATCTCTAGTATACACTGTACATTTTCAGGCATTCGTCAGTTTTGTAAAAACGTTCAATTTGAAGTTTCGAACGAGTGATTCCACTCCCAGACTGAGCAGTTACATTAGAACAGTAGAAAATAAATTTAACCGCATTATTAAAATTATATTAATACTAAGCTCTATAATATGAGTAAATCCTTGTTATTTCAAAGTGTAAAACTCATTAAGTGCTGTTCAATAATTCCTACATTTAAAGCAGTGATTTATTTAAATACATCGAAGAGAAGAGGTAAAAAAAACCCGGTGGAAAGTTAATTATCCTGTCGTAGATTACATTACATATTACATCTAAAAATAAGCGTTTGTTGTGTTATTAACTTTTACTTTCGAGACCATGACACACGCTCCGCGGGCGACCATTAACGCGAGCACGGGAGTAAAAAAGAGGAGAACACGAACAACAATTTGTTGATATTAATTTGACGAGAGCGCCGATCCCGCCGAGCGTGAAGTTGAAGAGTTGACAAATTGATTCTTCCGCGGTTCGGGTGCGATGACTTTACGGAAAAATGGTTAGTATGAAGGCAAAAAAAAAACGTGACGATCGCCTAACTGTTCTTCCATGCACGCAGAAAAATCGCGAAGGTTATTTTTCGTGAAATTACTGTAATTGGTGATGATAGGCGATCGGTTTCACGAGAAGTGTTATATTTGTTAAAAGGTGTGTTTTGGCTCTGAGGCGTGTTGCACGTTCGCTTCTTGATTCCGTGATGACTATGCTGAAAAATGATACAAAAACATCATCGTGATATTGCAGAGTTTATAACAACACTTGTTTTTTTTTTAATAAACTTTATCTAAAATGTATTACTCGTACTTTCTTAGGTAACATATAGAGATTTTTTTATTAAACAGGAGGTCGACCACGATCTAAGCATTACAAAATTTGGCATGTTGTGGTCTTAACGAGTTATGTAAAGCCTAACAGTAGAGGGGATTAGCCTATACGGGGCCAGGAAGTAATCCCGGAAGTAAAACCCAGATGTAGTCCCGAAAAAAGCTCATGGTCACATCCGGTTAAAGCTCGCATCTGGATGAAAATTCAAGTTACCTTTCGGGAAAGCTCCTGGAAATGTTTCTGGTAAAAGCTCCCGAAAAGCTTACCGCACATGGTCATATCCGGTGCTCATGGTCACATGGGGTTAAAGCTCGCATCCGGATGAAAGTTCAAGTTCACTTTCGGGAAAGCTCCTGGAAATGTTTCTGGTAAAAGCTCCTGAAAAGCTCCCCGCACATGGTCATATCCGGTGCTCATGGTCACATGGGGTTAAAGCTCGCATCCGGATGAAAGTTCAAGTTCACTTTCGGGAAAGCTCCTGGAAATGCTTTTGGTAAAAGCTCACGAAAAGCTCCCCGCACATGGTCATATCTGGTACTCATGGTCACATGGGGTTAAAGCTCGCATCCGGATGAAAGTTCAACTTCACTTTCGGGAAAGCTCCTGGAAATGCTTTTGGTAAAAGCTCACGAAAAGCTCCCCGCACATGGTCATATCTGGTACTCATGGTCACATGGGGTTAAAGCTCGCATCCGGATGAAAGTTCAAGTTCACTTTCGGGAAAGCTCCTGGAAATGTTTCTGGTAAAAGCTCATATCCGGTGCTCATGATCACATGGGGCTAAAGTTCGCATCCGGATAAAAGTTCAAGTTCACTTTCGGGAAAGCTCCCGACAATTTTTTTGGTAAAAGCTCACGAAAAGCTCCTCGCACCTTCCAGCTCAACAGAGGTTCTATTATAGGTTCGAAAACAGATCAGAAACAGCTTAAACAGATCCAAAAATAACATAAACCAAGTCCTAAAGCGGGTTAAACCGGTCCAAAAACAGCTTAAACAGGTCCGCTGCTTTCGAAAACCAGCTTAAACAGGTCTGAAAACAAGGGACCTTCAAGCTGTTTTCAGACCTGTCTAAGCTATTTCTCAGGCCTCTAAAAGCTGTTATTGGACCCTTTTACCTGTATTTAGACCTATTTTATCTGTTTTCTAATCAGTTAAGCCGTTTTTAGATCTGTTGAAGCTGTTTTTGGATCTGATTTCGAACCTATAATAGATCCTCAGTTGAGTTGGAAGGTGCGGGAAGCTTTTCAGGAGCTTTTCCCGTAAAGCTTTCCAGGAGCTTTCCCAAAAAGCGAACTTGAGCTTTCATCCTGATGCGAGCTTTAACCGGATGTGAGCGATGGATGTTTGAAGGGGACGATTGTCCAAGTCGGAGCTGTAGACCTTCTTGAGGTAGCCTCTGTGTCCCTATCTTGGATAGGGCTAACTTACACACGGCGGGGTTGACTCAGCCGCTAAATGAGGAGTCGGGAGTGGACCTTGAAAAGCCCAGGGGTGCCTACTCGCCCCTTCGGTCCACACGTGGGTGGTCTCCGGCGGGCAATGGTTTGCAGATATAGCGGTCATCCAGACGGACGCTCGAAAGGTATACACCGAAAGGTAAAAACCTGAGCACACCAAGTCTGTTGTCTTTGATGAACGGGCCCATTATATTTTTAGCGCGATATTTTCAATTTAAAAAAAAACAGCCATGAGTGATCAGCCAACCCGATAAATGGGAAATTCCAAGTCTAAATTGCTTATTTACTTATCATTTGTTTCCATATTTCTTGTAAATTGTCCCTGTAATTAGATATACAGAGAGTTTTATGTAACACCGAACATTTTCATAACGAGAATTTTCCTTTGAAGCATCCATATGCATACGTTGCACATTTTCCGATGCTCGGTTTATTAAAAGAATTTAATTTGAAGTTTTAACCGAGTGTTTTCCACTCAGAGGCTAAGCATGAAGTAAAATTTCGAGTTTAGAAAAGCCTGAAAATTTGGTTTGGTCACGTAGCGGTTTGTTATTGAGAATGAGCACTTTGTGTCTCGAAATGTACATCTAACGATAAAAATAAAAAGTGGAGTAAGGAATAACAGTCTTTATTAGTGTAATAATTACTTCGCGTAAACTCAAAAACATACAGTTAATAACTTGGGTAATCATTATAAATCTTTTTGACATAGTAAATATTCAGATAACTACTTTATTTCCTGTTTGAATTTTTAATACGTTTCCAATATCCGTTGATAAAGTAGGTAAAGTAATAACTTGAAAGAATCATCGGATTATAACATTTGATCCCATTGAGCAAAATATCTGGTGTTATCCAGGCTAATTGTATACAATAACCTGTTAGGAAAACACCCACTGAACACAAAGAGCGGCGACAGCAATAAATAATAATCGATCCTCATTTTATTTATTGCCTGCGTACACCTGACCCAGCGGCCGAGGTGATGAGAAATATTTACCATTGAGGTTATTATCATTGTTTCGACGCTTTCGGCTATAAAATTTAAAAGTAACCGTTAAACTGGGAAAGCACATGGCAGCACGATTCCAGCTCTTTTGATCAGTCGACGTGGCTGCGGGGGCGGGCATCCGTAATCCAATAATCCATCCGAAACTAAGTCTTTGGAACTGCCAAATCTGTACAACTGTGTCCTCTTGCTTGTGCGGGAAATGTTTATAACTCGCACATGGATGGGAGAGAGGCGAGCATGTCAAATAAGATTAAAGTGGTCGAACGCAGCAAAACTTCTGACAGCTGAATACATCGGGATCGGTCTGGCGGAATAACCCCCGGTCAGCCCTCAGCCTTCAGCCCTCGGCCGTGCATAGTTGGATTCGTTCTGACAGGCCCGCCTCGGATATTTTAAATAACACGGTTTTCTTGGAATTACATAATCCATCTTGTTCGCGATAAATCGACCGGCGCGCGGATTCCGGAAGGGACCCGCCGGGACGTTTCAATCAACTTCTCAATTCATATTAGGAAATATCAACTGATACTCGTAAATAACTCAATTTGTAGCTTTCTATTATATTACACAACTTTTTTCGCACCAAAAAAAAAAAATCACAAAGAAAGATCAAAATCAGTTATCTGATTTCAATGAATGGATTAAGAAAGTGCCAGGCCTCCACATCCTAACTCGAGACCTTAGGCCAGGATTTCTGGCAAGGAAGTCCGTCTGAAGATTGAGGACAATGGCCTACATAAGGAATCTACCCACCTCGGCTTTGCTAGACTACCTAAACCAGGTAGTCTGGCTGAGCTGAGGCTGAGTAATCGACGGGAGGAAGCACAATGGGCCTAATGAGACCTAAGTGCAGTGCAGAAATGCGTTCTCCCTAAAGAACCAGAACCAGAACCAGCATGAATCATATGAGGACCTTAAAAGCCAAGAGAAACAAGTGCATACAAATAGATTTTCAGAAAAAAAAATGAAGGTTGAGAAAAGAGAGTAATCTAAAGAAAATTTGCACTCAATGTCTTATATTAAACTAGAAGTACCTTTTATTTACCAATATCAATATATCCTGTTGCCAACTAAAGATTGAATGTATCGAAACTATAATTACAATAAAAACTTCAGTTATATAAACAAAGTTTAAGTGTTTTTGCTTCTAGGAGATTCAAATAATTTTAATAAAGTTGTTGAAAAATTTGTGCATCGAAAAAACCTATATAGTATAATCCAAGAAGTATATAGTATAAATTGATATAATTTTTGATATAATTGCTAGTACTGCCCGATAAATTTTTGTTATTTTTTGTTTCAAAAATCATATATGAGGACCCTAGAAACCAAGGGATATAAGTGTAAATTTTATGGAGTTGCAAGTATGGAGATGGGTTTTCAATTCGACGCGAGAGAGCAGCCTAAGAAACTCCAACCAAGTATATTTTGCTCGCAAAAACCTAAAACTAAATATTAAAACTATTAAGTATCCATTTTTTTTGTCCAAATTTTTGTACGCAGGAGATAAATAGAAAAGAGACTATTAAAATAGAAGCCTTACACCTAAGGGTAGACAAGGCAATAGATTATATATATATATATATATATATATATATATATATATATATATATATATTTATATATATATATATATATATATATATATTTATATATATATATATATATATATATATATATAAGTATCCATTTACAATTATTTCGGCAGTTTTTCCTTATCGTGTCACGGGATTTTGAATATTTTTGAATATTTTGAAAACGGAATCAGGGGTAAACGTGCGCGAAATGAACAAGTCCGAAGTCGGTGTTTGAGAAAAACTTACTGTTTGGTTACAATTCCATGTATCCCTCACACATACAAAATAATCACGATTCAAATATCGGAAAATGTGGCAGTATCCTTTGCCCGTGTTCGGCACGTTGTTAACTAAGTTTTAAAATATTTTTGTCTGGTGGCTGCAGGTTCCTACTTCATTAACATTATGGATACGATCTGCAGAAATAAAACCTGGTTGATTGAGTGAACTAAGTTTATTGTAAAGATTTGATCTCAACCAAAGTAGTGATCAATATTTTATTATAATCTAACAAATCGCACACTTATATGAGTATATACAGTTAGTTACGCAAAGACTACACTTGAATGGAATCAAAGCAATCTCCATTAACATCTTGTGTCATATTTACCGTAAAAAGTGCGTATTCAAATCGTTCGACTGCCCTGAAAACGTCGCAATTACAATGGTCGTCAATCGCGGCCACTTGCACACGCACGCAACAAACGGTTGATATTACTTCCCACAGAGTTAATCCAACGATGAGTCCCAATAAACATCGGACGTTATCTTCCACGTGATAGCTTTACGATTCTCCGCCATCAAGAACGGTTAGCAATCGGCTTCTTGCCAGTGGTGTGCGAATACACACAAATACTCATGCATTTATGTAAGTGGGACGATTTTAGCAGATCTGATCTCATCGATGGTTTATTGTTTATTTGAAGGGCAAAAAAAGAAACACGAAGATGGGGAAGACGAGCCGTGCGCTAGTTACATAACGCCGTTGAAGAGGTGCGATCTTTTATTCAGGAGTTTTCTGTCCCGATACAATTCGATGGTTTCATAATTTAGTGGGGCAGCTTTTGAAAGCACCACCGGCGTCATTAAGTGATGTAATAAAACTGTCACCTGGGTCTTGTTGCCTTCTTTCAATTCATTCTCACGCACTTTACATTATGATGTTGAATATGATACTTAATTATTGAATATTATTTAGCTTACTTATTAATGAATTATTATTATTATAATGCTGTTCGTTCCGCACTGGCTTGTACTCGTAAGGGTGCCCCAAAAATAACGCAAGATTTGAAAAAAATAGAAAAACCTGTGTTAGTCTTTAGATTGTTACTTTTTATCATAAAGTGCATAGAATAGGGTTATTTATGGAATTACACATCGGGCAAAGCCATGGAGTGCGTATCTCTTTTGTCGAAATTTTCCATAACTATACTGCATAAATGTGGCTGAGTTTCGTGAATGAAGGTTTAATTTCCTCCTGTAATACACGAATGGTTGTGGGCTTGTTGACATAGACCTTTGACTTTAAATAACCTTATAAGAAAAAATCTAATGGTTTTTAATCACACGATCTAGGGGGCCAATTCTGATCACCGAAATGAGAAAGTACACGACTAGGAAATGTCTCATGAAGTCATTAAATGATTTTTTATTTTTAGTGATTATTATAGTTTTAATAAACGTTGAAAATATCTATTTTGTAATATATTTTCAACTTGTTTCTCATTGATCACTTGATGAAACATGATTAAATATTTAAAAAAAAAAAATTTAAAATAAAATCACTTGGTATGTTTCACTAATTTTACGTCTTTATTCCAACTAGTTTCGGCTATTAGCCATTTTTAAGGAATGTACAAAAATAATGTTTTACAGTAAATATATACAGATTTACAAAAATTATATAGTCGGAATAAAGACGTAAAATTAGTGAAACATACTAAGTGATTCTATTTTTTAATGCCTAATTTACACATTATGAGAAACACTTTTTGGATTAAATTGAAATAAATTACCACAGATTTACGCTATTCGGAATAATAAACCAGAATAAATTAACGTACTCAATCAATGCTTTAAGCAGTTTACTGAATTTGCAATAATGTGTTACTTTCTACCAATACGTACGTTTTTTTTTTTTTTGTATTTGGCTTTTGCCTGGCCTTGGGAACTTGCCCATTAGCCAACATCATTTATTTATATATATTTTGTATTAATTAATTGTTTAACATTAAAATTTGTAGTATGCTATTATACGGACAAACACTCACATTCATACCACACCCAGGGTCACGACGAGAAATTATTTTTAAATAAAGTCTCCCCGTGCTGGGGAATCGAACCCGAGTTTGTGGCTCGCCGAGCGATACAGCCCGACGACGTTACCGCTCGGCCACCACCTGCCCATACGTACGTAAATTCCCAATAAGCTAATAGCTGAATTAATGGCGAATGCGCCGGGCAAACACGAATATATCGTACAAAATTTCAATGATTTTCGACAGATTTTTCACTAATTCAAAAATATATTTTATTTCCTATTAAGCATTTTAATAAAAATTTTAGAAGAACATTCAGTGTGCTTTATTTTCACATCGTTAATACACAAATTCAAAATAACTCAATAAATATTTATAAATTGAAATATAATCCTAGTCATAGCTGAAGCTCTGGGTTAGATCAGAAGTTAAAAAAATATATGCAGCCCCTTAGGTTCATATTAAAGAAACAATGATAAAAATGTTTTAAATTCAATGTTAATCAATGATTCTTCTCAATTTTTAGGAAATGTTCCGTAAATAGAATGTTAACTGCCCTAACTTTTTGTATATATTAAACATATTGTTTGATATGAGAGAGAAAGTGAAGATATTTTAAGTTTTGGATTAATTATAAAATGTGTTTCTGTGGGTGTTTTTTTTTTTAGTTCTTGTATTTTAACGTGAATGTTAATTGCTTTACCATAACAAGAATGGTGTGTGTGTAATTACTTCTCCGCATAAAATATTTCAACAATGAACGTGTAAACATCCCTTTTTCGGAAGGGGGGGTCGGCCCTCTCTTCTCTCGGACTTAATGGAGGGCGTCCTCCGGAATTACGGTGTCGGCGCGCCGCTGGAAATTTACAGTTCGACGAAATAATGGCCGCCCCTAAAACGTGCGCCGCCCGTAAAACTGCTTTAGGATCGAATTAAAGCGAATTGAACTTCTAAATTGTAATCGCGAAGAAATTCACTCTAAAACTTCCATTAACAACACATAAAATGCACGGCGCCCGGCGTTTAACTGTATTCAATTCGAATAGACACACACACACACGTACAGACAGACAGACATACAACTAGCAGACCGCCATTTACCAGTTCGACAATGTAAAAAGCAAAGTATGCTTGAGTTTGGAGATAACCTTAGCGAATTATTTTGAATAAGTTTTTTTTTTCGAAGATAACTATAAAAGTTACTTCAATGGTAATTTCACTTCAAATTTAAATTCAAATAATAATAATAATTTATTTCCCAGCAGATACATACAGAGAGTTTTATGTAACACCGAACATTTTCATAACGAGAATTTTTCTTTGAAGTATCCATGATGCTCTGTTTATTAAAAGAATCCAATTTGAACCTTCAAGCGAGTGTTTTCCACTCTCAGGCTAAGCATGAAGTAAAATTTTGAGTTTAGAAAAGCCTGAAAATTTGGTTTGGTCGCGTAGCGCGAAGCGCGGAGCGGCCAAACCAAATTTTCAGGCTTTTCTAAACTCAAAATTTTACTTCATGCGCCACCGGTACAAAACACTGATTCAATGTAAAGTTTAGCGGTGTGTTTTAAGCTTCGTAATATGTCAGTGTTTTGTACCGGTGGCGCATGAAGTAAAATTTCGAGTTTAGAAAAGCCTGAAAATTTGGTTTGGCCGCTCCGCGCTTCGCGCTACGCGACCAAACCAAATTTTCAGGCTTTTCTAAACTCGAAATTTTACTTCATGCTTTGCCTGAGAGTGGAAAACACTCGTTCAAAGCATTTAATTGAATTATTTTTAAGCAGCGGAGCGACCAAACCAAATTTTCAGGGTAGCATTTCCTAAGCCATGGGTCACGAAAATCCCGTCCTTACTATCTAAATTTATTTACTTATTTAAATCGTTAACTGTCTAAAAATATTATTTTTCTGCGCTCTATAGGTTTTAGTGGTTATTTTTATGCCAAAGCCAAGTATTTTCCACTCCCAGACAAAGCATGAAGTAAAATTTCGAGTTTAGAAAAGCCTGAAAATTTGGTTTGGTAGCGTAGCGCGAAGCGCGGAGCGACCAAACCAAATTTTTAGGCTTTTCTAAACTCGAAATTTTACTTCATGCGCCACGCGTACAAAACACTGATTTCAAGTGAAGTTTAAAATGCATAAATTTCACAGCAATTCAGTGTTTAGTACGCGTGGCGCATGAAGTAAAATTTCGAGTTTAGAAAAGCCTGAAAATTTGGTTTGGCCGCTCCGCGCTTCGCGCTACGCGACCAAACCAAATTTTCAGGCTTTTCTAAACTCGAAATTTTACTTCATGCTTAGCCTGGGAGTGGAAAACACTCGTTTAAAGTTCTAATTGAATTCTATTAATAAACCGAGCGTCGGAAAATGTACAACGAAGTACATATGTATACTTAAAAGAAATATTCTAGTTATGAAAATATTCGGTGTTACATAAAACTCTCTGCATATGTTGCAATATCAACTTGTTTTATAATTTAGTTTTTATTTTGAAGTTTAAATGACCTTTGTGCATTTTCTTATACTATTTTCTCAATGTTCAGAAATCTAAACTTACAATAACAATTTTGTAACCAAATGTACATTTCGGACACGAAGTGTCCATTATCAATGGTTTGATACTAATACGTATTGTATTAGTATCAAACCATTGATAATGGACACTTTGTGTCCGAAATGTACACTTGGTTATAAAATAAAGTATTGAAGAAAGGTTATAAGTGTTTTTTAATCAAAGTATAATTATCTTCAAGTAACTCAATCAATCCAAAAAATTACAATAACAAGTATTTATTTTAAACAAGATAAATTCAAATCCAAAACTATTTGAATTCGAGAAAATAAGCTTACGCTTCTTATAGTTTGCACACTTTAAACATGGATATTTATCGTCTTAAGTTGTCTTATTAATTAAGACATTGTTTGCATTTTCACGAATAGTTATTTCGTAATTTTATATAATAAGTATTTATTTGTTCTAAACTTACAATTACAACTAATTATTTGTATATTATTACAAATATTCGTGAAGATGATACACTGACAAATTCCCTCTTGCTAACTCTTACACAATTTCAACATTCACCGACATTTACCGCTCGTTCCTGTTTGCAACCGTAATTCTCTCAGAGTTTCGAACACCAATTAGGCGTGCATTTTTACTGCGCATCCTGTTCACTTTGACTAGTCTGTCAATGGATATCGTTGTCCACTTTAATTACCATCTTGACACATTGTACAATCCCTGACGCGAGGAGAATTTATTGACGTCATTCAATATTAAATTAACGTATGCTAATAATCCAATAACGCATTTCCTTAACTCGTCACACGCTATCTGCATCGGAGATTGTCTTTGACAAGTGTTTTATACGAGTGTTATAAGAAAAAGGTGTAAGAATTCGTAATTGGCTTGTTCTCGATTTTGTAATAGACTGATGGATATTTCCTGTGTATAAATTTTAATATTATGTATAAAGGGATTTTTTTTAAATTAACATATCCCGATGTATATGTTCGAGCTTTCGCTGATTTTATATAAGCGTTCAGTTTAATGCTTCGAATGAGTGTTTTCATTCCTTGGTTAAGTATGAAGTACAATTTTAAGTTTAGAAAAGCCTGAAAATTTTGATTGGGCGCTCATGTTTAATCAATGCCTAATGAGGCCTAAGTGCAGTGCAGAAATGCACAATTTACCCAAAGAACCAGAACCAGAACCATGTTTAATCAAGCAAGGGAAACACCCGTTAAAAGTTTCAAATATACCGCTTTTACAAAAAAACTTAATAAGTTAATTTAATACATTGTACCGTGCGATCGTTTAAAACGTGATTTAGAGTAGGCTTTGAGTTTCAAATTAGATTGGCACTACTGACTGTTTTTTTTTTTTTAATTTGGATCGATGATCCTGGCATAGGCTCTCGCCACAGCCATATCTCTTGTGTATTTATTATTATTATTATTATTATTATTATTATTATTATTTCTTTTATAAACATTTAGCGACAATCAGGATGAGTTGATAGGATTTATATCTTGAACAAGTTTCTCATCTTTCACGTGGTGAAACATATTTAACTATGATTTAATAAAGAAAACTCTTGGTTAAATTTCACTAATATATTAGTGAAATTTAACCAAATGTTTTCTTTATTAAATCATAGTTGATAGGATTTATTTATATATTATAATTAACCAGTGAGGGCCGCCACGGCTACTGATTGCTAACACATAATTTAGCATATCCTTAAATTTATATACATTTACGGAATAATGGAATAAATTTGAGGTTATGCTAAATTATATGTTAACAGTCAGTAGTGCCAATCTAATTTAAAATACAAAGCCTACTCTAAATCATGTTTTCAATAATCGCACGGTATTATTTGTCCTGATTTGAGAATGTGTAAAGAAATATGTAAATATTTTATTTCTTGAATAATTTTCTCACTTATCACTTGGTGAAACATTTTTAATATTGATAATGAAGGTTTAAATTAAATTACACTTGGTTTGTTTCACAATTTTTTACTTTACTATTTACTCGACTAGTTTCGCGTTTTACAGCATTATCAGGAGTTTGTGAAACAAACCAAGTGTAATTTAATTTAAACCTTCATTATCAATATGTAAATATTTTGTTGAAATTGAATTTGTGTTCAGTATTCCGGCACCAGATACCCACAGACGCGTTTCGGACTTCAAGGTCCTCTTCAGTGTGGTCTGGACCAAGTGCTGAGGAATACTGAACGTTTCTGACTATTTCAAGCCAATATGTGAAGAAATATTTTGTTATTTAAATATTTGGACAATTACTAATTTTAAAAAAAGTATTGTTTACCTTCACAATATTTTAGTGTTTTACACGCGTGGCGCATGAAGTAAAATTTCGAGTTTAGAAAAGCCTAAAAATTTGGTTTGGCCGCTCCGCGCTTCGCGCTACGCGACCAAACCAAATTTTTAGGCTTTTCTAAACTCGAAATTTTACTTCATGCTTAATTTGGGATTAGAAAACACTCGTCAGAATATTCCGCTTTTACAAAAAAAAAAACGGGTTGAAAATTAAAGTATCAGCACATTCGTATCCCTATTATTTAATCCAATTCTAATCTAATATCTTAAATCAGTAATCTTTTGGACGTTTCGTGAAATATCCGAACTGCCGGGGTTATGATTGCGCGTAACGACGAAATGATCGTGGGAGGTAGTATGAGGAAACACTCCGCCAAATTGAAAATGGTAATGAGATAGGAGCAATGCTAATAAATCTTTTTTCGGGATCGATCGGAAAAAGAGTACCCGACATCCAATATCGCTAACAGTTTCCTCCCCGCGATGAAAAAAAAAACGAACGAAGAGCGGAACGCCCACCGGCACTCATCAACCCCCTGATATAAATACAAGATCCTTATTAAAAGCACAGGTATATTCATCGCTTAATGGATTCGCGATTCAATACACTTTCATCTTTCGCGAAATTGATGAATTATTTTGCGGCGGAGATTTATTAGCGATTATTCGAAAGGCGCGCACGCATGGGCCTAATGTTTTAATGTAATGTAATGGAATCGCTTTGGAATTCGGATGCTTTTAGCGACATCGAATAACAGACATTACAAGAAATTGATCTCGACTCCCGCAGTATTTCACAGAATAGTGTTATTTACTAGATGATCAATTTTATCGAAACGCTTTTTATCGGGGTTGACAAAAAAAAAACAAACAAATAATTTCTGGGAAATCTTGTTCATATTGAGCTTTCTGCTATTGTAAAAAAATCCATTTTACTTTTTAGATTAAAAGTGTAATATTTTCAACTGATTTATTTCATATATTGAAATTTCCCACTGATAAAAATATTGATTCGCAGAGTTTTTTGATGCGGTAAATGTACACTTCAGTGCAATAAAATTAAGCACAAGTCTTATAACTATTTTTCACATTATTCTAGTTGTATAATTAGGGTCTGTTTTAATTGCCTAGCAGCAGTTTCAATAAATGATAAAACACCATAACTTGAAAATAACACCTTTATTTAAAAACTAAAACTCAGATTAATTATTTACTGAAGTTAATCAATCAAGCAATTTGTCTAATAAAAAAAACCATCTTCTATTTCAGTTTGAATCCGAATTTATGAATTTTTGTCTAAATGACGCGGTATATTAACATCAAGAAAACTGACATATTTTCGTAACTAGGAAACTCATTATGTCCGTTTTGAACTATAACATATTTTGTGTGCTTAATTTTATTGCACAGAAGTGTACGTTAACTGGTAAAAGTGTACATTTACTGGAAAATATATGAGTCGCCCAGATGCAAAACCAGCCATACAACTTTTTTCGATTTTGATGTTTTGGTGTCCCTGGATTCTACTCGTTTCAGGCTGCAATTTTAAAAACAAATTGACCTTCAAAACCCATCCTTAACCTTTTAAAATTAAGTTTGAAAAATCCTTTCGAATGCAAAACCTGCTACATTTCTCAGTTAAAAAAGCTAACATATTTTTGGATTCAAAGAATCATGCTTCAAAAATGTCTACATAAATTTTTATGAAAATTGTTGAGAATGTTATTAAAACTTACCTCTTTCTAAATATGTAATAATAGAAATATACCTTATCCACAGTTTCTGACTTATTTTTGTTTGAAGTAAAAATTGCTTTTATTTTATGGTAAATTTCAGAAAATTGGATTAAAGAATCATGCTTTAAAAATGTCTACATCGATTTTCATAAAAATTGCTCAGAACGTTATTCGAACTTAGGTCTTTCAAAATATGTAATAATATAAAAATACCCTATCCACAGATTTTGAGTTATTTTTGTTTGAAGTCAAAATTGCTTTATTTTATTGCGAATTTCATGAAAATTGGATTGAAAAATCATTCATCGCAAATTTCTACATCGATTTTCGAAAAAATTGTTGAGAATGTTCGTGAAACTTACCTCTTTCAAAATATGTAATAATATAAAAATACCCTATCCACAGTTTTTGAGTTATTTTTGTTTGAAGTCAAAATTGCTTTTATTTTATGGTAAATTTCAGAAAATTGGATTAAAGAATCATGCTTAAAAAATGTCTACATCGATTTTCATGAAAATTGTTAAGAATGTTATTCAAACTTAGGTCTTTCAAAATATGCAATAATATAAAAATACCCTATCCACAGTCTTTGAGTTATTTATGTTTGAATCAAAATTGCTTTTATATTATCGCGAATTTCATGAAACAATCATGCTTCACAAATTTCTACATCGATTTTCATGAAAATCGCTGAGAATGTTATTAAAACTTAGCTCTTTCAAAATATGTAATAATATAAAAATACCCAATCCACAGTTTTTGAGTTATTTTTGTTTGAAGTCGAAATTGCTTTTATTTTATCGCGAATTTCATGAAAATTGGATTAAAAAATCATGCTTCACAAATTTCTACATCGATTTTCATGAAAATCGTTGAGAATGTTATTAAAACTTAGCTCTTTCAAAATATGTAATAATATAAAAATACCCCATCTACAGTTTTTGAGTTATTTTTGTTTGAAGTCGAAATTGCTTTTATTTTATCGCGAATTTCATGAAAATTGGATTAAAAAATCATGCTTCACAAATTTCTACATCGATTTTCATGAAAATCGTTGAGAATGTTATTAAAACTTAGCTCGTTCAAAATATGTAATAATATAAAAATACCCCATCCACAGTTTTTGAGTTATTTTTGTTTGAAGTCGAAATTGCTTTTATTTTATCGCGAATTTCATGAAAATTGGATTAAAAAATCATGCTTCACAAATTTCTACATCGATTTTCATGAAAATCGTTGAGAATGTTATTAAAACTTAGCTCTTTCAAAATATGTTATAATATAAAAATACACAATCCACAGTGTTTGAGTTAATTTTGTTTGAAGGCGAAATTGCTTTTATTTTATCGCGAATTTCATGAAAATTGGATAAAAAATCATGCTTCACAAATTTCTACATCGATTTTTATGAAAATCGTTGAGAATGTTATTAAAACTTAGCTCTTTCAAAATATGTAATAATATAAAAATACCCCATCCACAGTTTTTGAGTTATTTTTGTTTGAAGTCGAAATTGCTTTTATTTTATCGCGAATTTCATGAAAATTGGATTAAAAAATCATGCTTCACAAATTTCTACATCGATTTTCATGAAAATCGTTGAGAATGTTATTAAAACTTAGCTCTTTCAAAATATGTTATAATATAAAAATACACAATCCACAGTGTTTGAGTTATTTTTGTTTGAAGGCGAAATTGCTTTTATTTTATCGCGAATTTCATGAAAATTGGATTAAAAAATCATGCTTCACAAATTTCTACATCGATTTTTATGAAAATCGTTGAGAATGTTATTAAAACTTAGCTCTTTCAAAATATGTAATAATATAAAAATACCCCATCCACAGTTTTTGAGTTATTTTTGTTTGAAGTCGAAATTGCTTTTATTTTATCGCGAATTTCATGAAAATTGGATTAAAAAATCATGCTTCACAAATTTCTACATCGATTTTCATGAAAATCGTTGAGAATGTTATTAAAACTTAGCTCTTTCAAAATATGTAATAATATAAAAATACCCCATCTACAGTTTTTGAGTTATTTTTGTTTGAAGTCGAAATTGCTTTTATTTTATCGCGAATTTCATGAAAATTGGATTAAAAAATCATGCTTCACAAATTTCTACATCGATTTTCATGAAAATCGTTGAGAATGTTATTAAAACTTAGCTCTTTCAAAATATGTTATAATATAAAAATACACAATCCACAGTGTTTGAGTTATTTTTGTTTGAAGGCGAAATTGCTTTTATTTTATCGCGAATTTCATGAAAATTGGATTAAAAAATCATGCTTCACAAATTTCTACATCGATTTTCATGAAAATCGTTGAGAATGTTATTAAAACTTAGCTCTTTCAAAATATGTAATAATATAAAAATACCCCATCCACAGTTTTTGAGTTATTTTTGTTTGAAGTCGAAATTGCTTTTATTTTATCGCGAATTTCATGAAAATTGGATTAAAAAATCATGCTTCACAAATTTCTACATCGATTTTCATGAAAATCGTTGAGAATGTTATTGAAACTTACCTTTTTCAAAATATGTAATAATATAAAAATACCCTATCCACAGTTTCTGAATTATTTTTGTTTGAAGTCAAAATTGCTTTTATTTTATCCCGAATTTCATGAAAATTCGATTAAAAAATCAGGCTCCACAAATTTCTCTATCGATTTTCATGAAAATCGTTGAGAATGTTATTGAAACTTAGGTCTTTCAAAATATGTAATAATATTAATATACCTTATCCACAGTTTTTGAGTTATTATTGTTTGAAGTCAAAATTGCTTTTATTTTATCGCGAATTTCATAAAAATTGGATTGAAAAATCATGGTTCACAAATTTCTACATCGATATTTATAAAAAATTTTAAGAATGTTATTGAAACTTACCTCTTTTAAAATATGTAATAATATAAAAATACCCCATCCGCAGTTTTTGAGTTATTTTTGTTTGAAGTCAAAATTGCTTTTATTTTATCGCGAATTTCATGAAAATTGAATTGAAAAATCATGCTTCACAAATTTCTGCATCGATTTTTATGAAAATTGTTAAGAATGTTATTCAAACTTAGCTCTTTTAAAATATGTAATAATATAAAAATACCCTATCCACAGTTTTTGAGTTAATTATGTTTAAAGTCAAAATTGCTTTTATTTTATCGTGAATTTCATGAACATTGGATTGATAAATCAGATTTCCTAAAGAGTAAGTGAAGTGAAATAAAGCTATAATATTGCTTTAATCTAACTAAAAAACCCAAATTAAATCAGGGAGGGAGCCGTGGAGTTATGAGGGGGGGCGCAACCTGAAAAGGGTTGAAAACCCCTGACCTAAACAATTGATAATTGACATACTAAACTTATTTCACTTGTAAATAAGTTAGAGTCAATTTTACATTAAATTAGCGTTTTTTACACGTGGCGCATGAAGTAAAATTTCGAGTTTAGAAAAGCCTAATTTGGCTCGGTCGCTCCGCTTCGCTACGCGCCCGAGCCAAATTTTTAGGCTTTTCTAAACTCGAAATTTTACTTCATGCTTAGTCTGGGAGTGGACAACACTCGTTTTAACTTTCGAATTGGACGATTTTCGAAAGCAAATGATGCCTGAAAATTTACAGTGTTTGTATCAGGATGTGTATACTTAATAAAAAACAAATCTCTGCTAACACATCCCAATACTTATATTCGAATAAAAAAGGAGTCGAACGAATTAAACTAATTGCTTCGAGCAATGATTATAGGCAACCCAGTACAAATTAACAGTATTGGATTGCCTATAATCATTAACAAAAAGTCAACCGGTATTTTAACAATATCTTCGTCTAAATAGTTTTATATTTATAAAATTGAATAAAATACTAATAAACATTGGTCGTCTAAATAGGGGGTGATAATTAGAACCCAAGAGAACACCCCGTTGGTTTATTTTTTAGGGGGTGGGGGGGGAGGGGTGTCGTCTGCAATTACCGGAATGGAAAATGGATTTCCTAGAGTAGGTAAAGTGAAATAAGGTTATAATACTGTTTCAAAATAACTACAAAACCCAAATGAAATCAGGGAGAGGGGGCGTAGAGGGGGAGGCGCGACCTGAAAAAGGTTGAGAACCCTTGACCTAAAGAATTGATAATTGACATACTAAACTTATTTCACTTGTAAATGAGTTAAAGACCATTTCACATTAAATTAGCGTTTTTCACGCGTGGCGCATGAAGTAAAATTTCGAGTTTAGAAAAGCCTAATTTGGCTCGGTCGCTCCGCTTCGCTACGCGCCCGAGCCAAATTTTTAGGCTTTTCTAAACTCGAAATTTTACTTCATGCTTAGTCTGGGACTGGACAACACTCGTTTTAACTTTCAAATTGGACGATTTTCGAAAGCAACGTATGCCTGAAAATGTACAGCGTTTGTATCAGAATATGTATACTTAATACAAAAAACAAATCCCTGCAAACATATCCCAATACTTATACTCGAATAAAAAAGGAGTCAAACTAATTGAACTAATTGCTTCGAACAATGATGATAGGCAACCTAATACACATTTACTGTTAATGTGTATTGGGTTGCCTATAATAATTATTCAAAGCAATTAGTTCAATTCTCGAACTCGAATAAAAGAAGAGCCAAACGAAATAAACTAATTGCTTTGAAGAATGATCATAGGCAACCTAATACACATTTACTGTTATTGTGTATTGAGTTGCCTATAATAAATGTTCGAAGCAATTAGTTCAATTCGTTTGGCTCCTTTTTCTTTGCATTGCCTTTATGGATTGCTTGTAATCAATGAAAAAGCCAACCAGTAATTCAACAATATCTTCGTCTAAATATTAGATTTATTTATAGAGTAGAAAATGAAAAAGCCAACCACTAATTCAACAATATCTTCGTATATATATTTGATTTATTTATAGAATAGAATAAAATACAAATAAACATTAGTCGACTAAACAGGAGATGATAATTAGGACCCAAGAGAACACCCAGTTATTTTTTTTTCCGGGGTGTCGTCTGCAATTACCAGAATGAAAAAGGTCGTCTCTTCCGGATGCAAATTCGACCCGACTTTATTCAACTTCTCACCGAACGGTACAATAATGGTTACAATAACGTGGCTGAGGTGTCTTCCTTATGCAAATTACGTAAATTCATAAATCAAATGCAAATTCCGCAATTATCATTTTCATTTCGTTTTTTTCCTTGTTGCTGTGGCTGTTCGTCTTTTCTTGTGTTCAGATAATGGCACATCAGTCGTGATTTTTTTCTTCTTGTGCGGAAAATGGTAATTTATCAGTGTTCATTAATAACTGTGGAAACGCGCTTTTAAATGCCTAACGCGATAAGTTTGATTTATAAGCTGTGGATTTCTGGGTTTGTGTGTTAGAAAAGATACATTTAATGATAGAGCTTATTTTATTTAACTAAGCGAGAAATGCGGGCATCTGGATAGACGAGTGAAATAATTTGCCTAAAAATAATGATATCTCAATACTGCAATTTTCTTTTGATAAGTTAAACAAATGGCTTTTTAGAAATGTTGGTTTGATGTAAATAAATGTATTCCACTTTTATATAAATAAAACAATATTTGAAAGTGTTTAACTTGTCTTATTTATATAAAAGTGAAGATGAACTTTCAACATTTATCAGCCTTGTCAATTAATCAAATGTATTCCAATTTCTCGCCCACCTAAATGAAATCAGTTATTTTTGTAATTCCTTTGAGAATGGTCGTCATTGACCAAAACACATGTCAGGAAACTGAATACAACAGCATAAAACTAACAAGTGTTTTAATTTGAAATTACCTAATATTAAATAATATTATATCTTTCACTATGTTCTCATAAATCACTTGGTGAAACATGAATAAATATATAAGTATGAGAATATAACTCAAGCGTCACATGGCTATATTCCCTCCAATCAGAATCGCTTATTTCCATAGATGCACGTTATCACAGCGGTAATAGAATTGTATCACCTTGTTTTGGTCGTTGCTACGAAAATTATTTGTCAAATCGGACAGTCGATAATTAAAAATGTCAACCGGGCGATGGGGTGAGGTTTCCAAGACGGAAATATAGTGAAATTCGTTATATTCTCTCATCGAATATCACTCGTGGTATGATTAATAATCAATAATATTTATTCGTGAAACCGGAGCAGCACATTCAACTCGCCCTTCGGGCTCGTTGAATCTGCAGCTCGGTTTCACTCATGAATATTATCGATGATAATCATACCACCTGTTATATTATAGCTGAATATTATTAAGTAAAAATCACTTGGTTCTTTTCACAAAATATATTTTGTGAAACTAACCAAGTGATTTTTACTTAAATAATATTCATACTTATATATTAAATAATATCAGTTTAAAGTCATGAGTGTGATTATGAACTCGTATTGTGCGGTCCGGTAAATCCAAATTTTCCAAAAACCCAACAAATCATTCACAATTCGTTCATTCATGAACACCCAAGCCAATTATCCCTTGTCGCAATGAAGCACAAACTTTCCATACTAAACAGCTCAAGCTTCACATTACACTGAAAGTGTTGATGCAGAACGGCGATTCTCCTCGCTCCTTCGCATTTTTTTGTTCACCTCCTGCTCGAGCTTCAATTAACAAGCTTATTAATTATAACAGTGGGTTTTTGTGGCCGGGCGCTGGGCGGAGTCAATTAGATGCCACATAATTTATTAATTACCTGCAGACACAGTTCGCGCAGCAAAAGCGCGATACCTTGCTCAGCAGATTCCGAGGCGCGATTCGATACGTGGAATCAATTGATTCGCATTACACGCTCACACCGGGAATGATGAAGGCCTATTTTGTACACAATGAACACACATTCGAGAATTAATTATTGTCTAAAATTAGGTATCTGTGTTCAAAAAACATCTATAAATAAAAACAGTTACAAAGGAACCATTTTAGAAGCGCCTATAATTCGTTATAATTCTTTGATCTCATGGAAAAACCAGCAAGGGGGCGGTTGTTTTCATTTTTTTTTTTTTATTATTTATTATTAATAAATCTGAATATTGTTGATAACAGACTAAATATCTGTGGTAGTCTGATTAAAGATGTATTTGTGTGTTTTTCAACTTTACTTCAAATCAGTGGATTATACGCGTGGCGCATGAAGTAAAATTTCGAGTTTAGAAAAGCCCCGTGAAAATTTGTCTCGGGTCGCTGCGCGACCCTCGACAAATTTTCTACGCGGGGCTTTTCTAAACTCGAAATTTTACTTCATGCTTAGTCTGGGTGTGGAAACACTCGCTCAAAACTTCAAATTGAACTCCATTATAAAATCGAATAAAAGATTTGAATCAATTCGGTACTTTAGAAAATATAAAGCTCTACATACAAACAGTGGTTAAAATGTGAAATTGATAGTTTGTTTAGAAATCAGCTCATTTTAGGTTGTTTTATACGCAAATAAATATTTGTTTTCAACGTAGCGTCTTTTGAATAATAAGGCTTTAATTAAGGGTATGCATATTTTTCAAGTTTTTAAAATTAAGCTTAGTACAAGCGCTCAAAGTTGAATTTTATTGGGATAATCAACTCCCTTCTAATTATTAGGGTAAAAAAAAAGTTGTGTAATAATTTTTTTTAAGCAAAATTAACTACTCTCAAGTTGTTTAGAACATTATAGAAATGTCTGGGAATTTTTTGAGATTTTTGAAAAAATAAAAATTTTTGTTGTAAAATTGCATTTTTCGTAAGAGGTAGGTATGGAAAATAATCATATTTTTATAAAAAAATTATAATTATTAAAAAATCTCAAAAAAATTCACGATACTCCTACTTGTATTAGAAATGATAAAAGCTAATTATTTCCCGCAAAAAAAAACAAAATTTGATCAACTTTTAATGTTTTTAAAAACAAGAGAAAATGTATAAGTTCTCTAAAATCCAACTTTGAGCGCATTTATTACCTACAATATTTATTTCGTTTAAACAATTTTATATATAAAATTAAAGCTTGATTCATCCTTAATCGATTACTTTTCAAAAGATTTAAATCAATTTGTTGGTTTAGAAAATATAGAGCTTTAAATACAAACAGTGGATAAAATGTGAAATTGATAGTTTGATTAGGAATCAGCTGATTTTTGGTTGTTTTATACGCAAATAAATATTTGTTTTCAACGTAGCGTCTTTTCAATAATAAGACTTTTATTTAGGGTACACATATTTTCCAAGTTTTTCAAATTAAGCTTAGTACAAGCGCTCAAAGTTGAATTTTATTGGGATAATCAACTTCCTATTACTTATTAGGGTAAAAAAAGTTGTATAATATTTTTTTTAAGCAGATTTAAATACATTCAAGTTGTTTAGAAGATTAAAGGAATGTCTAGACATTTTTTCAGATTTTTTTAAAAATAAAAATTTTTATTGTAAAATTACATTTTTCGTAAGGGGTAGGTATGGAAAATAATCAGATTCTTATAAAAAAATTATAATTATTAAAAAATCTCAAAAAAATCACGATACTCCTACTTATATTAGAAATGATAATAAGGCTTTAATTTAGGGTATACATAGTATTCAAGTTTTTAAAATTAAGCTTAGTACAAGCGCTCAAAGTTGAATTATATTGGGATAATCAACTTCCTATTACTTATTAGCGTAAAAAAAAGTTGTGTAATAATTGTTTTTTAAGCAAAATTAATTACACTCAAGATGTTTAGAAGATTCAACGAATGTCTGGGAATTTTTTCAGATTTTTTAAAAAATAAAAAATGTTATTGTAAAATTGCATTTTTCGTAAGGGGTAGGTATGGAAAATAATCAGATTTTTATAAAAAAAATTATAATTAATAAAAAATCTCAAAAAAAATTACGATACTCTTACTTGCATTAGAAATGATAAAAGCTAATTATTTCCAGCAAAAAAACAAAATTTGATCAACTTTTAATGTTTTTCAAAACAAGAGAAAATGTCTAAGTTCTCTAAAATCCAACTTTGAGTGCATTTATTACCTACAATATTTATTTCGTTTAAACAATTTTATACATAAAATTAAAGCTTGATTCATCCTTAATCGATTACTTTTCAAAAAATTAAAATCAATTTAGTACTTTAGAAAATATAGAGCTCTAAATACAAACAGTGGATAAAATATGAAATTGATAGTTTGTTTAGGAATCAGCTGATTTTAGGTTGTTTTATGTGCAAATTATTATTTGTTTTCAACGTAGCGTCTTTTGAATAATAAGGCTATAATTTAGGGTACACCTATTTTTCAAGTTTTTAAAATTAAGCTTAGTACAAGCGCTCAAACTTGAATTTAATTGGGATAATCAACTTCCTATTACATATTTGGGTAATAAAAGTGGTGTAACAATTTTTTTAAGCAGAATTAATTACACTTGAGTTGTTTAGAAGAATAAAGGAGTGTCTAGGAATTTTTTCAGATTTTTTAAAAAATAAAAAATTTTATTGCAAAATTGCATTTCTCGTAAGGTATGGAAAATAATTATTCTTTTAAAAAAAATTATAATTATTAAAAAATCTCAAAAAAATTCACGATACTCCTACTTATATTGGAAATGATAAAAGCTAATTATATCCGGCAAAAAAACAAAATTTGATCAACTTTGAATGTTTCTAAAAACAAGAGAAAATGTGTAAGTCCTCTAAAATCCAACTTTGACCTCATTTAGTACCTACAATATTTATTTTGTTTGAACAATTTTATATATCAAATTAAAGCTTGATTCATCCTTAAGCGATTACTTTTCAAAAGATTTAAATCAATTTAGTACATTAGCAAATGTTCAGCTCTAAATACAAACAGTGAATAAAATATTAAATTGATAGTTTGTTTAGGAATCAGCTGATTTTAGGTTGTTTCATGTGCAAATTATTATTTGTTTTCAACGTAGCGTCTTAATAATAATAAGGCTTTCAATCAGAGTACTATTATTTTTTGAGTTTTAAAAATCAAGCTTAGTACAAGCGCTCAGAGTTGAATTTTATTGGGATAATCAACTTCCTATTACTTATTAGGGTAAAAATAGTTGTGTAATAATTTTTTTTAAGCAGAATTAATTCCACTCAAGGTGTTTAGAAGATTATAGGAATGTCTGGGAATTATTTCAGATTTTTTGATGAATAAAAATTTTTGTTGTAAAATTGCATTTTTCGTAAGGGGTAGGTATGGAAAATAATCAGATTTTTATAAAAAAATTATAATTATTAAAAAATCTCAAAAAAATTCACGATACTCCTACTTATATTAAAAATGATAAAAGCTAATTATTTCCTGCCAAAAAACAAAATTTTATCAACTTTTAATGTTTTTCAAAACAAGAGAAAATGTATAAGTTCTCAAAAATCAAACTTTGAGCACATTTATTACCTACAATATTTATTTCGTTTAAACAATTTTGTATATCAAATTGAAGCTTGATTTATCCTTAATCGATTACTTTTTAAAAGATTTAAATCAATTCAGTACTTTTGAAAATATAGAGCTCTAAATACAAACAGTGGATAAATTTAGTTGAAATCTTAAAAATACTAATGATTTGTGTTTTATTTTATTGGTAACGGAGATTTCCACTCCCAGACTAAGCATGAAGTAAAATTTCGAGTTTAGAAAAGCCTGAAAATTGGTTTGGTCGCGTAGCGCGTAGCGCTACGCGACCAAACCAAATTTTCAGGCTTTTCTAAACTCGAAATTTTACTTCATGCGCCACGCGTATAAAATACTGATTAAATATTTTATATGATTAGTGGTTGAATGTTTAAACCTATGCCAGTAAACAACCAAACCAAACCAAAATATATATGATTTACTTACCCAAGTCCTTTACATACCCCCAGTTCGCTACGCCAGTGATCAAGACTAACATTTTTTAACAGACCAATTAACAATGCCTTAATAAACAAAACTAAACTAATGTAATATATAAAATTACAATTTACTACTACAATTCAATGATAAATTCTACACTGGTAGGAATGCAAAAATTACATAATTACAAAGGAGTTGGAGTCTGGGAGGAAGATTAATACCCACGCGTGTTGCATGGCATTAATGGTAATCTGGAGGTTGCAACTTTTTTTCTTTCGCAATCAATTTTTGAGACGCGGTATTGGAATGCGTTTTCAAGTGTCGGCCGCACTTGAGCGAAACTTTAGTCATGCTTTATAAACGGAGGGAACACACCTAAGTAATCTAGCACGTAATTACAGATGACACGACAGAACGAGTGGACGTGTGGCGAAGAAGAGCAGGCGTCGAGTGTGTGAGGCAATTGTAATAAAATGTAAAACAGGATTGCTAAGACGTATACCTTATGATTACAGCTAATGCCAGTGTGCATTAAAACCGCCATAGTAAAACGCTCTAGTTATTAATTGTTATCAAATGAGATATTTTGTGTACAGCTTTGTACTTGTCTTGTATCCAAATGGCTAAGGACCGAGGGGATAGCTCTATCTTTGCGTGATTTGTAGTAATTTTGGATGCTTCACGTGCTAGTTCATCTGCTTTGTTGTTCCCTCGCTATTGCTGTGTCTTTTTATCCACGTCAATGTTATGCTGGTATCTGGTATCTGGTATCTGGTAAAAGGGGGAGTGCGCATTGCTGCACTGCATTTAGACCCCATAAAGCCCATTGTGCTTCCTCCCACTACGGGTCACCCATCCTCATCTCAACCATCCCACCTTGTCTAGGTAGTCCAGTATTACTGAGGCGGGAAAATCCCTGATGATGTCCATCGTCGGCCATCTTTCACCCAGTACGGATCCTCTCGTAGACGAGAGTGCCGGGAATTTGTTGAGGATGTGCCTCGCAGTCTCGTCTTTCAGTTCACATCCTCTGCAAGATGTTATTCTATATTATGTTATGGTACAACTTTTCATATAAACATCATTCCTTCTACTTTGTGTGCTCAATTGCAAGTTATGTTAAACTCTTTTAACTAGGTAATTCATATTATTGTAGTTATTTTAATTTGAACTTAAATCTGACAGGACACCCCTTGTGAACTGGATTGTTACATTAACTTACGCAATGTTGTAGTTAATTTATTAAGTAAATAGTAAAAACTATTGGGTCCTTTGTTGCTATTAAGTAGTTTACCTATACTGCTGATTACTAGTATAAATCGTTAATAAAAAAATTGTGCCTCGGGTGCGGAACTCTTCTAAGCTGTGTTTATAATGAGAACGCCATCACGCTATGACACAGAATCGTACCCGTAGTTATATTATGCAAATGACGCGTAACAGCTCTTAGTTAATTTTCTCACCACAACTAGATTAATAATAATGATAATGAAATTGCCTAGGAATTTTATTATAATTGTCAAGAAAGTTGCACACAATAGACTTATGCAATTGGGGAAGTAATGAATGGTTGTAAAATCGACCAAATTAACAAATTACAACTTTCTCAATTATGTATAAATGGTTGTTAACTAATGAAGTAAAGGAATAGTACAATTTTCAGAAAAAAATATTTTTCTTAAAAAATTGATAGGTTTGAGCTTCAATGAAATTCTTGTTGGAGTTACGTGAAGTGTTAGTTATAGATATGTAAGGAGTAGTTAAAAACCTTTATCGTCACTGTTTTACTTTAATACTTGTATAATTAACAACTTCAGTTTTTGGCTGAAGGCTTGTGATGCGTGTATACAGGCGCTAACATTAATTTGACTGATCTGCGGACCCCGCTGGGAAGTAGTGTTTTGGGGGTGACTTACCCCGGTTTTGTGTTATGTGTGATTAGGTGGTTGGATGACCTAAAGACACGATAGTCTTTTTAAGTTGAAGTTGTATTTTAATGAACACAGTCGCGTTGCACGCGTCTTACTGGACTTTTTGTCTGCAAGTGGTGTTATGAGCGTCACCCCTTACGCGCGCACTTTCCAAGCGCGCGAATATTCAGAATATTAATCAAAAATCAAATATTCTACATTTGGTCCTTTTCACGGGAATTAAACAAAACCGAACAATACTAGATGTTCACTTTAGACATGATGTGCCTGAAATGTATATCTAGTATTAAAATAAAATAGTGACTAACTTAACTACTACTTACATATCTATAGGTTTAAGCTTGAGGAACATTTAATTTATTTACTTCCTCCTTGAGGAAACAAAATATAAACATTTCACACAGCTGTAAGTTCTGGAAGCTCTGGAAATTCACAAATTAAAAGCTATTCAGCACCTCATTAATGACCAGACCGACATAATGTATACCCCTCTCTTTGATGCTGTAATATAAAAGCAATGTAAACATAATTTTAGGCATTTAGTTTGATAATGATTAGCTTGTAGTCGAAACTATAGTCACTGAAATTACGTCGATTAACTGTTATATTTGATTTTTATATATTTTTTTTAATTAATTATATTACGTTGTAATTTTATGTACAAATGGTGTTTACCGTAAATAAATTTACTTTACTTTACTTTACTTTACTTACTTAAAAGTAAAAATACAAATATTAAAACAAATAATATTAAAGGATAAATTAAAAACACTTGGTCTGTTTCACTATTTGTACACAAAGTGAAACATACCAAGTGTTTTTAATTTATACTTTAATATTATTTCAAAATGTTTCACCAAGTGATAAAAGAGAAAGTTATTCAAGAAATATTAAAACAAAGTTAAGTGTTTTAAATAAATTGCTGTAAGTATTTACTCGTGGTAGATAATTTATGTTGGAAGAGCCCCATGATTTATCAACTCACAACCCATCCTGCACGGACCATTATCACAGCCAGATTGATATTGCCTAGCACAGCGTAGGTTTTCACAAACATTTCCTAGTGTCGATTTTTTTCGCTCCGACAAGAAACTCACTTTCGGTGCAAGGATTCAAATAATATCCTCCACTCATAAACCATCATCAATCTCGCTAATTATCGCCGGACGCGCGCTCATCATTCCCCGCGCCCATAGCGAAACCCGAGAAACAAAAGAATCCCAGGCTAATGGCTGTCAATATGGAAATAATCCGCTTTACCACCAACGAACTCGGTCCACTTCCGCGTGGAAATCCATTCAGCCGGTGTCAGATACAAATGATATTGTTTTCTCCGGTCCGGTACAAAAAATAAAAAGGAATCGATTCCCGATTACATCATAATACGGCAAATATTAATGGCAGGTCGGGGCAGGAACGATCCATTATGCCAAATGGACGATACCAGCACGCCCGATTGCGCTCAACTTACATGAAGCCGAAACGAAACTTTTGCGAAGTATATGAAGAAGTCATGTGGCCAGCGCAGCGGAACCGCCCGAGCTTTATCTAATGTCTTAACGATAGCTCACACAGCAATGCATCATAATGTATCCAAAGGGAATATGAATAATTTATCTAATGTTGTTTTCATGTCGTCGATGAATAAAATTTATTTTAAAACACATATAGGAAGAGGAAGTTTATTTCATACAACATTTATTCTTGTCAGTGATACAAAAAAGATACATGTATATGAAAAATTAAGATACGAAATTGATTTCCATTAAAACTCCCAGGGAATGATTGAAAATATAAATATTAGAATTGGGTAGAATCATAAAAAAAAGGGATTCGAATCAGGATTACGAATCCTCACACTTTAAATAATTCGAAGAACGAAATCCTGAATCTAGATGTGAATCCTAGTTTTCGAATCAGGAATACCCATAAAAACTCCCAACGACTGTTTGAAAATATAAGTATCAGAATTGGGTAAAATCCCCCCCCACCCCTAAAAAAAAAGGATTCGAATCACGATTACGAATCCTTACACTTAAACGAGTGTTTTCCACTCCCAGACTAAGCATGAAGTAAAATTTCGAGTTTAGAAAAGCCCCGTGAAAATTTGTCGAGGGTCGCGCAGCGACCCGAGACAAATTTTCTGGGCTTTTCTAAACTCGAAATTTTACTTCATGCGCCACACGTATTAAACACAGATTTTAAGTAAAGTTCGAATATACATAAAATTCACAATATATTAGTGTTTTATACGCGTGGCGCATGAAGTAAAATTTCGAGTTTAGAAAAGCCCAGAAAATTTGTCTCGGGTCGCTGCGCGACCCTCGACAAATTTTCACGGGGCTTTTCTAAACTCGAAATTTTACTTCATGCTTAGTCTGGGAGTGGAAAACACTCGTTTAAAGCTTCAAATCGAACTTAAAAAAAACAAGGAATATCTAAGGATTTAGAGAAAATTGGCTGAATTGGAAATACGCATACTTAAAAATATTTTATTCGCCTGTACAATGATGGAATAAATAAACGTAATCGACATTTCTAAATGTATTTGTAAATATCTAGTGATGGGAATAATCAAGATTACAAATTATGTAGCCTTATATCTGTAGCTTTTCGACATTCGTTGTTTGTTCAATTTGAAGTTTTAAACGAGTGTTTTCCACTCCCAGACTAAGCATGAAGTAAAATTTCGAGTTTAGAAAAGCCCCGTGAAAATTTGTCGAGGGTCGCGCAGCGACCCGAGACAAATTTTCTGGGCTTTTCTGAACTCGAAATTTTACATCATGCGCCACACGTATTAAACACAGATTTTAAGTAAAGTTCGAATATACATAAAATTCACAATATTTTAGTGTTTTATACGCGTGGCGCATGAAGTAAAATTTCGAGTTTAGAAAAGCCCAGAAAATTTGTCTCGGGTCGCTGCGCGACCCTCGACAAATTTTCACGGGGCTTTTCTAAACTCGAAATTTTACTTCATGCTTAGTCTGGGAGTGGAAAACACTCGTTTAAAGCCCCGTGAAAATTTTCTGGGCTTTTCTAAACTCGAAATTTTACTTCATGCGCCACGCGTATAAAACACTAAAATATTGCGAAATTTACGTATATTTGAACCTCACTTGAAATCAGTGTTTTATAAAAGTGGCGCACGAAGTAAAATTTCGAGTTTAGAAAAGCCCAGAAAATTTGATTTTCACGGGGCTTTTCTAAACTCGAAATTTTACTTCATGCTTAGTCTGGGAGTGGACAAATTTTGTCTCGGGTCGCAGAAAATTATACATTCGATAAAAAAATCTCAAGTGTCTTAAGAAATCCACTTCACCACCAACGCATTTTATATTATTTATATTTGCCTGTTGTGGTCAAGTTTGTTGCAGAGCCAAGTTCATTGTCTTAATGGTTAAGTATACAGTTTCCAGTCTGAAGGTTGTCGATTCAACTCCGTTTTTTTTTTTTTTTTTGTTTCGATAACTCTTTTTATTAGTCTTGTGGTTTATACTTCGGTGAGAATGGAAGCGCATTTAGTTGCGTTTCCTTTATTAATTCGCAATCGTTATTAAACAGGTATTTTATATCGAACCGAATTGAAATTCATGGAATAATTACGAGTATAACAATTTCGTGTTCCGTAAAAAAAAGGTTACATTTATTGAAATGGTGGTTTAACTTAATTGGATTTCTTTAAGTATGCATTAAATGTAAATGTAAGTGGTTGAAAGTAATTGTGGTTTAAATATGTATTTAAACCAGGGTTGTTAAAAAAAACAGAAGACCAGTCGCGTCCCTAGCAAAATTTTTATCTCATAGTTTCTTTTTTTTTTTCATATAAATTAAAACAAACAGTTTTTTTTATAAAACGTGTTTTTTTAATTGAAAACGCGTTTGAAACATAATAATAATAATATTTATTCACGGATCAACCATTTTACAGCAACATACATGTAGTATAAAAATATAGGTACAGTAATTTAAAGATAACAATAATAAAAGCCATGCAAATACAATTAAAAACCTGTTTAAAACGCGTTTAAAAAATGTTTAAAACACGTTTAAAACTGAACATACAAGGCATAATTTTCTGTTTTATTATTATTTTTTATTTGTAATTTTAGTTTTTTATATGCCAATAAAGGTCTTTTTTTTACAAGGCATTTTTCTATTGAGTATACATATCCCGATAATAACAACGTTTTTCAAATAAATAACGCTTATATAAAAAACTCTCCCAACAGCACTAAAGCAATGTGGCATCTAGTAAATGCAAATAAAAAAAATAAAATAAATAATGAGCTATATCAACTTCATCCTAACATTTTAAACGAATTCTTTGCTTCAATATCAAAAGAATTATCAAATCATATATCAAATAAAGCTGTAGATCCAATATCTTTCTTCTATAACATGCCAACTCCTACACAATTATTCAAATTTACTGAAGTAGGATGTATAGAAGTAAGGAATACTGTTAATCAATTAAAACAATCAAAATCCAGAGACATATATGGTTTGAATGTAGAGGTAATTAAATCCGTCTTTGATGTAATTTTAGAACCTTTAACCACGCTGTTCAATATGTGTGTTAGAAATAGAGTGTTTCCATCATGTCTAAAAAGGGCATGCATAACGCCTATTTTCAAAAAAGGTAACAAGAGTGAATCGGGTAATAATAATAATAATAATAATAATTCTTTATTAACGGACAAGCCATTTACAATGTAGAGCCAAAAACATATAACTAAAATGTAAGACACAAAACATGAAATACAAATATGCATAATAATTATAGGTCCATATCAATTTTACCTGTATTAAAATTGAATTTGTGTTCAGTATTCCGGCACCAGGCACCCACAGACACGTTTCGGACTTCAAGGTCCTCTTCAGTGTGGTCGATGCGTGGACGATGCCACTATGAAGCATTAGATGGCGTTAGCTATCGAAATCATTAATAGTTTTCACATATTGGCTTGAAATAGTCAGAAATTTTCAGTATTCCTCAGCACTGGGTCTGGACCACACTGAAGAGGACCTTGAAGTCCGATACGCGTCTGTGGGTGCCTAGTGCCGGAATACTGAACACAAATTCAATTTTGATATTTGTTTTCTGGTTTCACAAACAGAGTTCTGCTCGTTCGTGGACAAAACAGTGACCTGTATATGCACTTTGTGCATTCGTGTCACTGACGATGCCACTATGAAGCATTAGATGGCGTTAGCTATCGAAATCATTAATAGTTTACCTGTATTATCTGAATTCTTCGAAAAATTATATTTAAACAAATTATTAAATAACTTGAAGAAAATTCTCTCTTATCAAATGCACAGTATGGTTCCAGGAATGGTAGGTCAACAATTGAGGCAATTGATGCACTTACACACAACATCATCGATGGTTTTGAGTCAGGACACCCTACATAGCTACTTTTCTAGATATGACCAAAGCATTCGACTGTGTTGATCATATCACCCTTTTAAGAAAACTCTATTTTTTTTTGGTTTTGATTCTAGTAGTTGCAGTTTAATCATATCTTATTTGGCTAAAAGAGAACAAGTTGTTTTAATAAACAATACAAAGTCCGATAAATTATACGTAAACAGAGGGGTTCCCCAAGGATCAATACTTGGGCCCCTATTGTTCTTGATATATATTAATGATATTAAGCAAGCTTGTGAAGATTCAATTATATATCAATTTGCAGATGACACAACCTTTATAAATCAAGAAAAAGATATTTCAAAAACACAAAACAAAAACCAGCAAACATTAATAAACATAAAAAATGGACAGTAGCAAACTGCCTAACCCTAAATGAAAACAAAACAGTAAATGTTGGATTCTCACTTTAAGCAAACTAATTATCCATAGACAATAAAAGCGATAGTTTTAAATTTCTTGGAATGTGCCTAGATTCAAAATTAGCCTGGTCGACGCAGCTTGAGAATGTTAGAATAAAGGTTTGCAGATCAATTTATTTATTACGCCAATTACAGAACAGTCTTGTTATGTTATGTTATGTTATGGGGTCGGTGGGTCGTATGGCCTCTGGGCCTTTCGAAGTTACCTCGACCTAAAAGATCTTTTGTTACTATCCCTGACCTACTTGAGTCCCTCAATGTCTAGACTTCTGATGAAGTCTACTATAACTTGAGGGTTAAAGTGTACCAATTCCTCGGTGTTTAAAGTGGCCGATGACAGGTAGTTCCCTCTTTGAAGGGACAAGGCAGGGCATTCACAAAGTAGGTGCTCTGCTGTTTCTTGTGCCTCGTTGCAGAACCTGCAGTTGGCATCAGTTGTCTGACCCATCTTGGTGAGGTGGTACTTCAGAGGACAGTGTCCAGTTAGAAGGCCGGTTATGAGCCTTAGGTTGCCGTTGCTTAACCTGAGAAACTGTCCGGCTCTTACGGCAGAGAAGGCGATGAACCTTTTCGCCTGCCGCAGACCAGGTGTGTTTCTCAGGTGAGCACTTTTGGCAGCATCTTCCCATTCCCGGATCATTCCCTTGATGCGGACTTTAGTTATTCCACTGTAAGGTTCTGGTCCGACAAATGGAGTTTTGGACCCTTCCTTGGCAAGGTTGTCGGCAATTTCATTGCCTTTGAGCCCTGCGTGTCCCGGAACCCAGACCAGTTTGACTCTGTTGTTCCTAGCCAGCTGCTTTAGGGATAGCTTGCACTCCCAGACAGATTTAGACTTGCATGTAGGCGATTTTATTGCCTTTAGTGCAGCTTGACTGTCTGAGCAGATGCAAACCCTCTGTTTGTCTGTCTAAACATATGTGGGCGCATATGTTCAGGGCCTCGATTTCTGCCTGAAATATCGATGGGGATCGTCCCAAGGCCTTTGATAACTCGAATCGAGGGCCAGTGATACCGATTCCGACTCCGTTCTCAGTTTTGGATCCGTCAGTGAATCAAACTATCGAGGAGCCTTGTAACTGCTTGACCCTCGCTCCAACATCAGAACAGTCTTAGCCCGATTGTAATCCGAAACGCCTATTTTGGGATATGTCAACTTCATCTAACATATGGGATACTTGTCTGGGGTCACGTTTTTTTTATTTTTTTATTTTGGGTTTTACGTCATCTATTTTCGCTGCTAAGGCCAATCATGACGCCGGAGATTAGGTCTACAGCTATCCGGGAATGTTTCCGAACCCGGTGGGAGTTCCAACCCACCGGTAGGGATCTTTAACGTGCACGCAACATCCAGGCAGTACACGGGTCCTACATGCATTTAACGTCATATCCGAGAAGACGGAGTGTTTGGCATTTTTATCCTAACCTATATAAATGCAGACAACTTGTTAGGCCGGTATTTGAACTCCGGTCCGTGGCGTGGTAGTTAAGTATTATAAGTAAATTATTCGGTTTACAGCGACGTGCCGTTAGAGTAGTAGCAGGGTTGAGTTACAGGGAGGATTGTAAAGAGACATTTATTACTCAGCGTATTCTAGCACTACCATCTATATAAATTTTAGAATGCTTACTTTACACTTATAAGAACATTGAATTATACCGAACACCATCTGAAATCCATAGTCATAATACCCGATGCAAATCAGATATTCGACTTCGTCCTCTAAGGCTATCGAAATACAGAAATGGTACAAATCACATTGGACCAAAATTGTTTAATATACTCCCAGATACATTTAAAATACTAACCATAAAGCAGTTTAAGCTTCGAATTACATCGTATCTGCTGAATAATCCGTTTTATATTGTAAATGAATGTGTGGCACAGGCGTTTAATAATATATAGTAGTTGTAAGTTGTCCAGCACGAACCTTTATTATACTTTTTTTTTAATTTATTTGTATAAGACATATGTTTCACATGTATTACAATTGTCAAGGAGAAGAAAAACACCTATATAAAATACTTAATATAAAGATGAAATACCATAAATTAAAATTACAACTAAAATTATTCACATATTTGAGGAGCTTACTTATAGTATGTCATTAAAAGTGTCATGCAGAAAATCGCTTACTGAGTAATACGCCTTTTTAATTAGTAGTCGTTTTAAAACATTTTTAAAAATATTTTGTTGCTTCATTTTTTTGAGGGAAACTGGTAGTTTATTATACAGCGTGAGACATCGATAATATAATTATTATGTTTAATTTATTATTGTGAATTGTGTTTATTAAATAGAAACTATTACTTTTATATCTTCTTTACTGCAGTCTTTAAAATTATTTTAAGCTAGTGTGTATTAACTATTTGTGTAATATTATATTATCTAGTAACATGACGAGTGTAAAGCTGTAGTGCTATTTCTCACAATAAAGATTATTATTAATAAATTTACAGGAATCCGTTGTTTCAAAGCGGATAATTTAAGGCTTTTAACGAGGGATTTCCACTCCCAGACTAAGCATGAAGTAAAATTTCGAGTTTAGAAAAGCCTGAAAATTTGGATTGGCCGCGTAGCGAAGCGGAGCGGCCAATCCAAATTAGGCTTTTCTAAACTCGAAATTTTACTTCATGCGCCACGCTTTAAAACACTGATTTACAGTGAAGTTTTTAAAACACAAACATACAAGAACGATTACAGGCAACCTAATATACGTTAGAGTAATTCGGTTGCCTATAATCACTGTTTTAAACAATTTGTTTAGCACAGAATTTGAGTCACGTTTTATTTTCATCTACATATTAGATTGCCAAAGCCGTATATTTTAAATTTTATAATATTTTACTGTTTATATTGTGCATAAACGAATACCGACGATTTTTCGTTCAAGTATACCAACATTTACAAATCGCGATATATATACTTTAACGAAAAAACTATAGCTTCTTTGTTGTCTGACTATACATACAAGAATTTGAAATAAAACAACGCAGTTGGGAGGGTTTCACTTTTATTGTTGAACACTGCAACATGTTTCACCACACAGTGGCTTCATCAGGCAGATGAAATAATGAAATAATCATTATTTCATCTGCCTGATGAAGCCACTGTGTGGTGAAACATGTTGCAGTGTTCAACAATAAAAGTGAAACCCTCCCAACTGCGTTATTTTATTTCAAATAGTATTATGGAGTTTCATCATGTATCCGCCTCATCAATTAAATATATACAAGAAATTTTTTCAAGTATACCAACATTTACAAATCGCGATATATATACTAGAAAAAAATGTCTTGTATATATAGTCAGACAACAAAGAAGCTATAGTTTATTATTTTGTGAGAGTTTAATTAAATTTAATAGACATTTGTGTTTTCATGTGTATTTTATACATTTAGCAATAAACATCGGTTTCAAGTCTCCATAAAAGTTTAATTTGCGGTTAGCCACAGATGATTTTTGTAAGTAGCTGCAAGCTAAAGAGCATTTTCTAAACTGTACTAGATGAAGATAAAAGTGTTATTTCATGGAGAGTACTATTATATTATTTCAATTACATAAATCGTGATTATATTACAACCTCTGACAATGAGGTGTATTTTTACCGTCGCGAAGAATGCACCGCAGGTGTGGCTCGAAGTGGACCAAAAAAAATCCAACAATAGCCAAGGATGCGGGCATCGGGTAATGAAAGTGATAAAAATGCGACTTTCTTAGAAGTCGTCTAGTTGTGCTGAATTATAATCATCCATATTATATACCATTAAAGGCCGTAGCGCGCGCATTATAACGTGATGTCTTGGTGATGTCTTTTGCGCGGAATCGCGCAAAAATCTCAATTGAATCCGGTAATAATTCTAACTTTTTCCTTTTGTTGCAGGTGAGTCCGTTACGGTGCGTTACCGCAGTGCCGAGGAGGTAATTGAAAACGCCGCTTTTTCCGTCCGCTCGCGGCCTTCTTGATGTCAGTGGAGTATTCTGCGGGGAATCCCCGATGCTGCACGCTTCGTATTCACGTGTGCTGTTCGCGTGCCGCCCCGCATACCGTATTTATTTATTTATACGCGAACCCACGTCCCGCACACAAAGATTGGCCCGAAAAACGGAAATATCCGTTCGCCTGGGATCCCGTGGTGGGTGGCTCACGCCATGCAGATCGCCTCGTTCTTTTCCTCCTCTCCGACATTCGAAGAGATATTTACAATCACGAGGAATAGCAAAACATACCGAGCTGATACCTAGATCGCCAACGTATCTGTGTTTTGTTGCTCGCCACGGCTGGCTTTGATTTCAATTAGGTTTTTTTTTTTCGTTGTCGGGTAAACCGGTGCAACAGAAGGCGCTGCCAATTACGCTGGTAATTTTCTGGTAATGAATTTAACAGTCGCACTGCGTTGTTATCAATTACTCTTGTTGCTAGCTATGACTAATAAAATCATTATGATCGGCGATGCGCCATATGCGCAGCGTAGTTAAGAGCTGGTAAAAACGTTGGAAAAAACTGCATTCCTGGAGTATTATGGCTGAATTATGTTTGGTGTGCCAAGTGTATCTTACACTACACGATTTACAATTATGAAACCGTAAGTATTAAAAAGCGAAATAATAAAAGTGAAAACTTACCTTCAAAAATTATACCTCCGTATAAAAGCAAACATCGTGATAACGATTTGTTGCCTGACGTACAAAAAGTAAGGAATCAGTACTAACGTACTAAAATACGAGGTCTGGCTATTAAATAGTGAAATAATAAAAGTGAAAACGTACCTTCAAAAATTATCCCTCCGAAGTAAAAGCAAACATCGTGAAAACGATTCGTTGCCTGACGTACAACAACCAAGGAATCAGTACTCACACTTGTACGAAAGTACGAGGTCTGGCTATTAAATAGCGAAATAATAAAAGTGAATACTTACCAGAGCTGGGATGGATCCTCAAAAACAGGATTCGTATCACGAATCCGAATCACCTAATATGATTTGAGTCACGAATACTCGAATAAAGCATTCGTAAGTAAAAAATATAATTCGAATCAAAGATTCGAATCTTAATTTTTGAATCACGGATACAAATCCTTTAAAAATAAATTAATAAGTAATATTTTATTCCATCAGTTTCTATTAACAAAAATGTACATTTACCGACTAAATATCTGATTATATAATTATTTTAATTAATGATGATATATGTGTTATTAAACTTCATTTTAAATCTGTGTTTTATACGCGTGGCGCATGAAGTAAAATTTCGAGTTTAGAAAAGCCCCGTGAAAATTTGTCTCGGGTCGCTGCGCGACCCTCGACAAATTTTCTACGCGGGGCTTTTCTAAACTCGAAATTTTACTTTATGCTTAGTCTGGGAGTGGACAACACTCGTTCTTAGAAGTTTCAAATTAAAGGATTACTCTAAATTACTAAGTTTATTACCATTTTACAAAGGCTACAGCTCGAAGGACCAATCATGGTCTTCGGAGACCGAAGGACTACAGGGAATCGAAGTTTATTTACAAGAAAACAACGAATATCTTAAGGTTTACAGCATGGATAGGAAAGAAAACATCGAATTTTGTAAAAATATCGAAGTTGGGTTGATTTTCAGTGCGTTTTTAACTTCACTTTAAATCAGTGTTTTATACGCGTGGCGCATGAAGTAAAATTTCGAGTTTAGAAAAGCCCCGTGAAAATTTGTCTCGGGTCGCTGCGCGACCCTCGACAAATTTTCTACGCGGGGCTTTTCTAAACTCGAAATTTTACTTCATGCTTAGTCTGGGAGTGGACCGTCAAGATTTTCTACATGTCGAGATTTTCGATATTTCTAGATTTATGTCGATTTATTTACATTTTGTTATTGTATTAAATGCAACTTTAATATTAAATAAAAACGGTTTTTTTAGGAATAGAATATTCACCCATTAACAGCCGACCAAATTATAAAGTTAACTCTAAAAGTTAATTTTAAATAAAATTTTGAATCTTTTTCTGATTTCAATGAATGATTTATTATATTACATACGTAGATTTTTTTAAAAAGTTAAATTTAAATTTCAAACGAGTGTTGTCTACTCCCAGACTAAGCATGAAGTAAAATTTCGAGTTTAGAAAAGCCCCGCGTAGAAAATTTGTCTCGGGTCGCGCAGCGACCCGAGATAAATTTTTGCGGGGATTTCCTAAACTCGAAATTTGACTTCATGCGCCACGCGTAATAAACACTGATTTAAAGTGAAGTTAAAAATGCACTGAAAACCAACCCAACTTCGATATTTTTTTAAAATTAGATGTTTTCTTTCCTATCCATGCTGTAAACCTTCAGATATTCGTTGTTTTCTTGTAAAAAAACTTCGATTCCCTGCAGTCCTTTGGTCTCCGAAGACCATGGTTGGTCCTTCGAGCTGTAGCCGTTGTAAAATGGTAATAAACTTAGTAATCTAGAGTGATTCTTCAATTTAAAACTTCTAAGAATCAGTGTTGTCCACTCCCAGACTAAGCATGAAGTAAAATTTCGAGTTTAGAAAAGCCCCGCGTAGAAAATTTGTCGAGGGTCGCGCAGCGACCCGAGACAAATTTTCACGGGGCTTTTCTAAACTCGAAATTTTACTTCATGCGCCACGCGTATAGAACACTGATTTCAAGTGAAGTTAAGAATATACTATTAACGTTGGATATTTTTCATGGTTAAGTAACCAAATATCCATTCACAAATATTTGAAATATTCGAAAATTTCAATATTTATATTCAAATATGAATAATTTAGTGATTTAAATATTCATATTAGAATATTTAACTATTTGAATTAATCGAATTCGAATCCCAGCCTGAATAGCGATGATTCGAATTATTTAGGAGGATTTGAATCCGTGTACGAGGATTCGAATGCTTTTATAAGGATTCGATTCCTTTTATAAGGAATAGAATCCTTTTATAAGAATTCGAATCCTTTTATAAGGATTCGAATCCTTTTATAAGGATTCGAATCCTTTTATAAGAATTCGAATCCTTTTATAAGGATTCGAATCATCTACGTCTAGATTCGAATACGAATCCTTTTAAAAAAATGTAACGAGTCCGGATCACGAATCCGTTTTCACTAAAGTATTCGAATACCTCTGTTGAATCCTCTAAAAGGATTCGAATCCGGGAATCGAATCCTGAATGATTCGAATCCTGCCCAGCTCTGATACTTATCTTCAAAAATTATACCTGGAAGTAAAAGCAGCTATCGTGAAAACGATTCGTTGCCTGACGTACAAAAACCAAGGAATCAGTACTAACACTTTTACTAAAATACGAGGTCTGGCTATTAAATATTGAAATAATAAAAGTAAAAACTTACTTTCAAAAATTATACGTGCGAAGTAAAAGCAAACATCGTGAAAACGATTCGTTGCCTGACGTACAAAAACCAAGGAATCAGTACTAACACTTGTACTAAAATACGAGGTCTGGCTATTAAATATTGAAATAATAAAAGTAAAAACTTACTTCCAAAAATTATACCTGCGAAGTAAAAGCAAACATCGTGAAAACGATTAGTTGTCTGACGTACAAAAACCAAGGAATCAGTACTAACACTTGTACTAAAATACGAGGTCTGGCTATTAAATATTGAAATAATAAAAGTAAAAACTTACTTTCAAAAATTATACCTGCGAAGTAAAAGCAAAACATCGTGAAAACGATTCGTTGCCTGACGTACAAAAAGTAAGGAATCAGTACTAACACTTGTACTAAAATACGAGGTCTGGCTATTAAATATTGAAATAATAAAAGTAAAAACTTACTTTCAAAAATTATACCTGCGAAGTAGAAGCAAACATCGTGAAAACGATTCGTTGCCTGACGTACAAAAACCAAGGAATCAGTACTAACACTTGTACTAAAATACGAGGTCTGGCTATTAAATAGTGAAATAATAAAAGTAAAAACTTAGCTTCAAAAAGTATACCTGCGAAGTAAAAGCAAAACATCGTGAAAACGATTCGTTGCCTGACGTACAAAAACCAAGGAATCAGTACTAACACTTGTACTAAAATACGAGGTCTGGTTATTAAATATTGAAATAATAAAAGTAAAAACTTACTTTCAAAAATTATACCTGCGAAGTAAAAGCAAACATCGTGAAAACGATTCGTTGCCTGACGTACAAAAACCAAGGAATCAGTACTAACACTTGTACTTAAATACGAGGTCTAGCTATTAAATAGCGAAATAATTTAAGTGAAAACTTACCTTCAAAAAATATACCTGCGAAGTAAAAGCAAACATCGTGAAAACGATTTGTTGCCTGACGAACAAAAACGAAGGAATCAGTACTAACACTTGTACTAAAACACGAGGTCTGGCCATTAAATAACGAGACTGCTTGTGAAAAAGAGTTTTATTTTAAAAATTATTCTACAATCGAATGCTCCCCTTCAATGTTCTCCACACCCCTCACCACACACCGTTCCATTCGTTTTTTCCATTGGGCAAAGCAATGCTCTAATGTACTCCACTTCCCTCACCAGACACCGTTCTATTCCTTTTTTCCATTGGGCGAAGCAATGCTGAAAGTCTTCTTTTGTAAGAGCATTTAGGAGCTCCGCCGATTTTCGCTTTACCTCTTCCATCGACTTGAACCGGGTTCCTTTTAAGGCAGACTTGATCTTCGCAAAGAGGAAAAAGTCACAGGGTAGATTCCTCTTTCCAAAGATCAAGTCTGCCTTTAAAGGAACCCGGTTCGAGTCGATGGAAGAGGTAAAGCAAAAGTCAGCGGAGCTCCTAAATGCTCTTATAAAAGAAGACTTTCAGCATTGCTTCGCCCAATGGAAAAAACGAATGGAACGGTGTCTGGTGAGGGGAGTGGAGTACATTGAAGGCGAGCATTCGATTGTAGAACAATTTTTAAAATAAAACTCTTTTTCATAAGCAGTACAGCGCGTGTTCGAGCACTGGAGTGCCTCTAGCGGCTAAATAACGCTTCACAGACATATGGGCAAATGCGTTGTCGTGGTGCAAAATCCCCGACTTGTTTTTCCACAACTCCGGCCGTTTTTTACGCAGTGTTGCCAAAACTTTCAAATAAGTTTGGTTTACAGTTTAAGCCTCTGGAACCCATTCAGTCATCGCGATGCCGTTGATGTCGAAAAAAAAAACGATTAGCATGGCTTTAAATTTTGATTTCGAAATCCTTGCTTTTTTTATTCTTGGCGATGCAGGAGTTTTCTAATGCATGGATTGCCGCTTAGTTTTAGCGTTATGGGCAAATGCGTTGGCGTGGTGCAAAATCCCTGACTTGTTTTTTCCACAACTTCGGCCGTTTCTTACGCAGTGTTGCCAAAACATTCAAATAATAAGTTTGGTTTACAGTTTGACCCTCTGGAACCCATTCAGTCATCACGATGCCGTTGATGTCGAAAAAAAACGATTAGCATGGCTTAAAATTTTGATTTCGACATGCTTGCTTTTTTCATTCTTGGCGATGCAGGAGTTTTCCAATGCATGGACTGCCGCTTAGTTTCAACATCGTATTGGGGTATCCAAGTTTCATCGCAAGTGATGATGATTTAATAAAAAAAACACTTGGTTAAATTTCACTAATATTTTGGTTTTTTATTCCAACTAGTTTCAACTTTGAGTCATTCTCAAGGAGTGCCAAGTGATGATGTTTTCATTCATCATTTCATCATTTTCTTATTCTTTTTCTCTCAAATAAAGCAAGACCTATTTATAATAACCAGGTAACATACATTTACTATAAATTTAATGTAAATTATGTTAACATTTATAATCTGACTAATCCAATCTGACAGATAATCGATATGAAAACAATGTCCATAGGCTAAATCCTCTTATACAATCCTCAACAACTATTACCATATCACTTTCAGTTGTAATCTTTTTCCCATTCTCTCTATCTCTCTCTCTGCGTGTGCTGTTCCCACTAACGCCCGAAAGCACATTCGAATGTTGTTGAATTTAAACGCGAATGTATTCCGTAATTAAATTAATCCTTAACCTCGGGGCGAGCCGCCCATAAATCTTGCTCACCGTTTCGCATTGAATTCATTCCGTGTTAATTCGCCGGCGCATCTAGGAATCTCATTTCCTAACCGTAAAATCCCGCAAAAGAGCCGCTCTCGCCGTGTGAGTGTGTGCGTGAGATTTCAGGCCAACCTCCCACATGGAAGAGAGGAGAAGAACATGCCTTTCCATCCCCAGCCGCTGTCACAACTTTAATTACTCGGCGATGCGGAGACTCACTTGTTGATTTCGGTGGAAATTCCATGGAATATTTTAAAACGAACACAACTAACACAGTTTTCCTGGTGTGAATCAAGTGCACGAAATCAATTGCTTAAAACGAGGATTATAGGCAACCCAATATTGTTAATGTATATTAGATTGTCGCTGTCGCCGCATTAACGCAACTACACGTATTTTCTACACAGTAGAAGTATTAGATTTTAGTTCTTAATGCTTTTAAAAATCATTGTTTACGCAATATTCTCTTGAAATAGGAAATAAACATTACTAATTTGACAGTGACGTGGCGACAAAGGCAACCCAATAAGCATTGTTTATTGCGTTGCCTATAATTATAGATTTTAACAACTGATTCAATGTGGATACTTAATATTTTAATTAACGATGTATAAGTAGTTTTGAACTTTACTTTCATATTGGGCAAAGTAAAACACATGTAACAAAAGAAGTTTTTTACTTTACCCAATATTCATAAATTTAGTTAAAGTCGATTGTATCCACAATAGATCTGCAAAGGTCGCGGTGGTACAGGCCAATGTCAGTTACGAAAAATAAAGTCGATTGCAAAGTATCATTAGAATATCATAGGAAGACATAACGTGAGGACAATAATTTGTATCTAAATGAACTTAGATACAAATTATTGTCCTCACGTTATGTCTTTCTATGATATAATCACATAATAAAGCTCTGCTCTCCCCAATTAAAACAGATTAGGGAAATATTTCTCAATCTCTCATTCATCTTAAATAAGAGACTGGGAAAAATAAAGATGTTTTAAAGCAGTGGTCTCAAAACTACGGCCCGCGGGCCAAATCCGGCCCGCGACTTGCATGAATCCGGCCCGCGATTGTTTGTAATTTTTTTTGTAAATGTCATATATTGAAATATTGTAACAATTGTTCCTTAAATTTTTCATAATTTTATAAAATTAATCGGATCTTGGCCGACTTTATTATGTAGAATTGTATTTGTGGCCCGCGAAGAAGATAGTTTGGAGACCCAGGTTTTAAAGAATAATTTGATGAAGCACACTATACACGCTACCTATTCACATTCTAGTCCATCTAATAACATTATCAACAACGAGATCTCGTTATAGACCAAGTTGTCGGGTGAGTTAGTGTGTAAAAACCACAAGTCGTTCTTGAATTTCTCGGTCTTCGTTAATTTAATGGCACAATCAAGACGTTGCCGACTTCTTCAGTCTTGTTCGTTAGTGGCCGTCGCGCATTTGTCACAGGACCGCGTGCGTTTTTTATTTCCACGATCGCTAATGCTCATGTGAATGAGATGTCTCTTCGGAAGAGAGATCCCGTGTTTAGTTTTACGACCCGACCCCAAAAAATAAATGATTATTACCGCGAAGACCGCAATGATTACTGGGAAGTGTTGAATTAATGTTGATGGTGTAAAACTGCAAGCGGTTGGCCGGGTGTTAAAATTGTAATAAAGCAGATTTTGAGAAACGCCGAGATTTCGCGAAATTAATTTATTAAACCAGCTTCTCGACATTTTTGCAAACTCATCGCAGTATTTTTTAAATTATATTAGAGCATAAAAGTTATTGTAGAACTTTGATAAAAACACTTGGTTTGTTTCACTGATTTATTTTAATGTTTACTCCAACTAGTTCCGACCTTAGGTCATTATCAAGGAGATATGTACAAAAATTTAATAGTTGAGGCTGTTACTTGGTAAAATTCCATACCAACACTTTTAGTAAATAACACACTCGCGACGGCCCTTATTACCTGAAATTTGCCGTTGTATATAAATATCGATACGTTTGTAAATTTTGTACATATCAACACTTTTAGTAAATAACACACTTGGCTAAGATGTCACTGTTTATTGATTGACACTGCAACAATTGTTTCGCTACACAGTGGCATCATCAGGCAGATGAATATTGTTTATTAACATTTAACGTATGTAACAAAAGTCGTAAATTAAACTTATTAGAAGAATTAGAAATTAATAAATATAACAAAAAAGGTATTCTATTAAATGACCAAATAGAAGTAAACAATTCACCCCTAATCAATATTTAGTCGCTCAAAATTGTTTGTATTAGTTTCAGCCTAATTAACTCATTACCCCCCCTCCCCCTTCTATTAACTTAATTGCATTAGTATATAAGCTTTTACCTGTACTTTGTAAAATCATTATTTCATCTGCCTGATGAAGCCACTGTGTGGTGAAACATGTTGCAGTGTTCAACAATAAAAGTGAAACCCTCCCTACTGCGTTGTTTTATTTCAAATAGATGAATAATGCATAAATAATAATAATAAATTATTCATCTGCCTGATAAAGCCACTCTGTGGCAAAATAATTGTTGCAGTGTCAATCAATAAACAGTGAAATCTTGGCTAAGGGTGTTATTTATTAAAAGTGTTGATATGTACAAAATTTACAAACGTATCGATATTTATATACAACGGCGAATTTCAGGTGATAAAGGCCGTTGCGATGGGGGAATGCCCATAATAATTCAACATATAAAAGTGATTAAGATTTATTAAAAACATTAACAGAAGGGAGTGTCCTCATAATACGGAATTAATTGCCATTCACGGCGCTGCTTAGCTAATTTATGATGTCTTACTCTTACCCAGAGCTGTAAATGATTTATATAACAAAAATTCCAGCAAACTGTAAAACATCTTCACCAACGTTGAACGTATCAATGTTATCCAGCTCCTGTTACACGAGTACAAAAGGGGCTCCATAAATAAATCCACCCATTATCATTATTATCACAGGAACTCAAGTCTCGGTTTGAGTTAAGTTAATGCCTTCAAGTCACGTCGTGTGTGTGTATCATGTACTAGTATGTATATATGAGCAAAAAAAACGCCATCCATGAGAAACCGGAACAATAATGGTGATTAATATTGCATGTGAATATTTCTCATGAGGTTTAAGCTTCTGGTCATACGAGTATGCAGATGAATATGATGTCAGTTACCCGTTATCGCCGTACAAATTATTTTGCGTAACGTGTGGGAAAGAGATCGGGATCAGATCGGAATCGAAACCGACGCGCATTAATTATCAATATTGTGCAGGAAACGCGGGAGCAGGTGTACCAACCAATGGTGCCCTATTAATCCTCCCGCTCTGGGATGTAATTGTTGGAAGGAAAAAAACGACGTTCCGCTGGTATCGCTTCCGGGTGCATTAAGCATGCTGTATGGGGAATTCGTGATTTTGGAAAAGACACGACAAGACATACGAGATCGTAAATACATCCTCTGAGTGTGTGTGTGTTGTGTGTGCGAGTTGAACGAGCAGCCGCATAAACTCAATCTTACCCCACGTGTACGCTCCTCGGACAACATGAGATCACCATCAGCTACGTAGGACTAGTAGTTTATTGTTTATTCAGTCGATTGTTTGTGCGGGATTTTTTTTATTAATATCTTCCTCGTCATAAGTTTCGTTTTGCTTCATATAAAGACTGCATAAACCCACGTGCTTTACCGGAGCTATGTTTGCATTTCCTCGAGAGAAAAAAATATCTACTTTATTGTTCTCAACTCAACATTCTTTAAACTACTCTCTCAACTTCATCATCTTTATTTGATAACTGGAATGTATCTGTTGTGTTTTAGGTTTGTTTTAACAAACTTCTACTTATGTACTGAAGCGTGAGGTTTGTTATTAATTACTCGGGAAAATTGTCAAAATAAAGATTATTTTTTATTCTAATACCAAAGAATGTAAACTAACGTTTTACATGCAAAATTCTCTATCTGTCTAAAATATTTATATTTTGGTTGCCCTGGATTTTTCATCCGCCTCACTGATGCCTGGAACTTCTTGTTTGCCACGCTATCGCCTGTACTTTCTTTCGAGGGTACGCCACATATCTTAGGAATTTCGAGTTCTTTTTTGAACTTTCTTGTCTTGTTGTCTTATTAATTAAGACATTGTTTGCATTTTCACGAATAACATTTTCGTAATTTTATATATTATTTTCTGGTGGTATTTCTGTACTAATCTGTTGACCAACACTGAGAAATTACAAAGGTTACAAAAAATATTGAATAGTGTATAAGTTTAGTTACAATAGATACGTAGATTGCGGTTCTAGAGATGTCAACAAGTGTCTAGATTTTATAGGATGCTTCAACCAGGAGCCAGTGGCGGCTAGACCGGGGAGGCAGGTGAGGCAGCGCCTCAATAAGAAACTTCTAGTAGAAATAGATATATTATTAGTTAAGCATTGATAATGGTCACATCGTGACAGGGATGCTTCAACCAGGAGCCAGTGACGGCTAGACCCGGGAGGCAGGTGAGGCAGCGCCTCAATAAGAAACTTCTAGTAGAAATAGATATATTATTAGTTAAGCATTGATAATGGTCACATCGTGACCGAAATGTACTTTTGCGATTTTTAAATAAATCTTGTGAAGAAAGGAGACTCAATTTTTTTATTTAATAACATATTATTTATTACATTATTAGACCGAAGGAATCAATACAATGTGTGATAAATCGCTGCTTTGCTTTGAGTTTAGAAGACACTTTTATTCTAATATTAAAGTCTCTATCTTCATTCAATGTATCGTAATTTTTGCACGTATTTTTATTTGTGTCTCTTAAAGCTGTATTTATTAAATAATTGTATTTAAAAAATCTCACATATATCCATTGTATTTTTCTTTTTAAGTATACATATGCATACGATTTTTCTATAAGAAATTAATTTGAAGCTTAAAATGAGTGTCTTCCACTCCCAGGCTAAGCATGAAGTAAAATTTCGAGTTTAGAAAAGCCCCGCGTAGAAAATTTGTCGAGGGTCGCGCAGCGACCCGAGACAAATTTTCACGGGGCTTTTCTAAACTCGAAATTTTACTTCATGCGCCACGGTTACAATACATTGATTAAGTCTGAAGTTCAAAATATACTGCTTAGGTTAGTTTATGATTTATGCAAGATCGCTAATAAATATCCTCTCCTAAAGATACCACACTTTTGACGATACGAGCACGAGACGTTCATGACACGAGTGTGTTGAACGTTCCTTGCTAGTCTCGTGTCGTGCACGTCATGTGCTCGTGTCGTGCACGTCTTGTGCTCGTGTCGTGCTCGTGTCGTACTCGTCTCGTAATTGTCTAATAAAAGAAGTAAAATGAAGCGAAGTCTATAAAATATCGTAAGTATTATGTTAAAAATTCGAATGTTTAAAATGATTCCGATTTCAGTGGGTACACATTATATTTTTAATTTCTGCACGCCAAATAAAAAGCACATATTAGCCTCTTGTCTGGTGAAAATGTAAAGTACATTCCCCATTCAAAGATACACACACACTGGGTGGGCAGTAACGAGGTCCTCGTTGTATAAATATAAAATTTATGCGAGTGTCGGACAAACGTGAAGTTGGTCGATGGCGTCCCGAGGACCGGCTCCTGAATACGCGACGCTTGTTAAGGACAGCGCCACTGATATTCAAATGGGTCAGGGGTCACTTTCGGAACTGATTTATTTACGTCCACTCCGGGGACTAATTACAATTTTGTTGGCCCCGGATTATATTCGACGAGGGAACTTCTCGACCACTTTTCCAGCGAAGTTTCTCTTTAGAATTTTCGGATACGTAAGAAGGAAGTTGTCTGCAAAGCTGGACTTGCAGTTTTGTAACATATTTATTTGTTGTGAAATCAATAAATAAATATATTTAATTAAAATTTAACATTGATAATGAAGGTTTAAATTAAATTACACTTGGTTTGTTTCACAATTTTTTTACTTTACTATTTACTCGACTAGTTTCGCGTTTTACAGCATTATCAGTAGTCAATATTTTAAAATGTTTCACCAAGTGATAAGTGAGAAAATTATTCAAGAAATAAAATTTAACATTTAACAAATGACATTTGGAGGATATTCTTGTTGGAGTTACGTGAAGTGTTAGTAATAGATATGTAAGTAGTTGAATTCCTTAATCTTTACTGTTATATTTTAATAATAATAATAATAATGCTTTATTTAACGCTAACTGCATTTACAAGATATACAAGTAGATATAATTACACAATATAAAACAAATAACTGTACTATAGACAAATAGATGGAGGCAAATAACATATAACAAATAAAGTCATTCAATATGTCAACTGGGCCTTGAACGTTGAAAAGGGCATCCCAACCACCTCGAGTGACGAGCCCGCGCTGTTAATGTTTCTGGCAATCCGCGTCATAGAACCATGCATCCCATAAAATACTAAATGTACATTTCAGGCACGATGTGCCCTTTCTCAACAATTCAACGTATTTGGAGGGTTTACGGTAAAAACCAATTGATTCCCATTCGTGTAAAAAAAACCTTTATTGGCATAAAAAAGTCTACATACAAAATCAAACTTCTATAGATATTCCAATGGTCCTTTTGTTTTACCTCTCTCTCTGCCAACCCAGTCGCTACAATCCTTAGACCAGCCCCATCCTCCCTCATCCATTCGGTTACCCTCCTGTTTCCCCCAAACCACCTCGAGTGACGAGCCCGCGCTGTTAACGTTTCTGAACCATGCATGCCATAAAATACTAAATGTACGTTTCAGGCACGATATGCCCTTTCTCAACAATTCAACGTATTTGGAGGGTTTAAGGTAAAAACCAAATGACTCCCATTCGTGTAAAAAAAAAACCTTTATTGGCATAAAAAAGTCTACATACAAAATCAAACTTCTATAGATATTCTAATGGTCCTTTTGTTTTATCTCTCTCTGCCAACCCAGTCGCTACAATCCTTAGACCAGCCCTATCCTCCCTCATCCATTCGGTTACCCTCCTGTTTCCCCCAAACCACTCCTCACATACCCTTTGGCACTCCTGGACCAGATGGCTCCATGTATCCATTCCACTTGCGCACAGCATATATCTGCCATTCCTTTCTCCCATCCACACCTTCCTTCCTCTCTCCTCCAAACCACATCTAGCTCTTGCCAGGGTTATCTTATCCTCCTTTGACAAGTCACTACTAGTCAGGTACCCTGGCATGCTTGAATGCACTTGCCACCTATCATACATTAGATTGTATCCGCTCCTCTCGATACATACTTGCCTCTCCTGCATCTCCACCTCCTTCCACTTCTCTTTCATCCATGCCACCACATTTACTCCATTCTCTAACCACTCATTCACAATATTTTCTGACTCTCCTGCCCTTTCATACGTTATTCTGCGCTCCAATTTTTGTAATTTTACAAGGGAACAAAATGAAATGTCAGAACTTTCTATGTTTCATAGGTTATTTATTTTCGTTGTTAAAAAAGACCTTTATTGGCATTCTTCATTACAGACAACAAACAAAACTTTACATTCTATAAAACTAAATCCCCTCTCTTCTACACTTCCTTTTATTTTCCCTTTACTTCCCTAGCTTCTCTAACGTTCTTACCCCTACCCTTTCTTATCTCATCCACTCCATCACCCTTCTACTCCCTTCGTTGTTAATACCTGGTGAACCAGGGAATCTCAGGCGCTTAACTGCCATCCTTACTGGTCACTGTGGACTAAACGGGCACCTCTATAGGATGGGGATAGTTGACTCACCATCTTGTAGAGGTTGCAGCATGGAAGACGAGACTGCGTGGCATATTCTTTGTGAATGCCCGGCACTATCGTCAATCAGGGAGTCCATATTGGGTGATAGATGGCCTACAATGGCCTACATAAGAGATCTACCCACCTCAGCTATGCTGGAATACCTAAACAAGGTGGGCTGGCTAAACTGAGGATGGGTGATCTACGGGAGGTGGCACAATGGGCCTAATGAGGCCTAAGTTTGACACTTCCAAAATTGTAATTGTATATTTTTTGTATATGATCTACAGTCAGAGGAAATAAATAAATAAAAAAAAGTGCAGTGCAGAACTGCACACTCCCCTTTGCACCAGAACCAGAACCTGGTGAACCATTTGTTTGTTTCCCGTTAAGCTTGCCTACGTAAAAATACTCCACAAAGCTACACAATGGCGTCAAAAACGATTTTCTCAACCTTTTGGACTCATTTGGCTTTGTCCGCTTTGTACAGTGAACACATCACTTTTTGAATAGTTATAAAGTAATCAATAATTACGAATACCATACCTCACATCTCCAGCCATCTATAAAAACAAAGCATGACTTTCTATCAAAACATTACATCCTAATAATCCGCACTTCAATTCCTATCGCACCATCGCAATCCGCTAATTCCCACTGAAGCCGTCGATTTTCTTGTTCGCAAACTTATTTACCTTTCTGGCGAAGGATCTCGCGGGGCGATAATGACATCATTGTGGATTCGCCGAGTGTTTGCTCACGAGGTGTGACCATTATATCATCGCCTCTCAATCAGTCCACGGGCAGATCGCTTACTTAAGAATGCGCAGAATGGCACGGAGATGCCCGTTCGGCAAACGATTTACATATCGTTATGAGGATTCCGTGGCCGCGGGAATTTTATCGTCGCCGGTGTGGCTAGTATTTTCCAATCGGGGTTTTATTGCTGCTTTCCTGTGGTGCGCATTAAATATAAGTTCAGGCGGCTTGCGCGTAAAAATAAATGTTTTCCTCATCAAGACCAATAAACTTATTTAACTGCTAAATATATTTATATACTTTAAAACGTATGCACACTTTATCTATTTTGGCATCATTTAACTCCATTGCGCATGGTAAAAAAATCAATTCAAACGCGTGCGCAGTTATCAATTTTACTTAAGTACACCGCAAGGCAACAAGAGAAAAAAAAAACTTTCTATACTCAAATTAAATAGGATTTTAAATATTTCTGATGTGGTGAGTATCCTGATGTGCTCAAAATATCAAAAGTGGTACCAGTTCACAAAAAGGGTGATCCAAATGATTGCAATAATTGCCGATTGATAAGCGTACCTCCAATTTTCTCGAAAATTGTGGAGAAAATCCTGTTCAAACATATTATTCAAAATGTGAAAACAACTCCCTAAGCGACGATCAATATGGGTTTAGGCAAGGCAAATCAACAACCAATGCAATACTAGATCTGTGCCAGAGCATTATAGCATCATTTGAGAAGGGTCAGTATTTGTTTGCCTCATACATTGATCTTTCGAAGGCGTTTGACTGTGTTTCTTATACATTATTATTGAGAAAATTATATATGTACAATTTCAGCCCACTAAATTGTAAGCTGCTGATATCATTTCTTTCTAGCAGATTACAATCTGTGTTTCACAATGGCGAAATGTCGGAATTGCTAGAAGTAAAATGTGGTGTCGCACAAGTGGGCCTTAGGACCTTTACTGTTGTTATTGTTTGTAAACGATTTCCCTGACTATATGTCAAATTGCAAAGTTGTCCTGTTCGCGGACGATACAACAATCATCAATTCATCGCCAAACCTGAATGCTGGTTTGGAGGAAAATAATGTCTTGCTTGAAAAAGCAAAAATTTGGTTTAATGCCAACCTCTTGACTCTGAATGCTAATAAAACCGAAACAGCCATTTACAGCTTGAATACGCAAGAGCCTTATCAACACAAAACGGTGTCATATAGATAATCATCTACTGTGGAACAGCCAGGGCGATGTATTAGCTGCAAAATTAAATAAAAGCATCTTTGTTATCAGAGGTCCAAAAAACAACATCAGCCCTCACATGCTAAGAATCGCATATTTTTCCCTTTTTCAGTCCCATCTCTCATACAACATTGTGGCATGGGGACATTCCTCCATTAGACACAGGCTCTTTGGTATTCAGAGGAAAGTGGTAAGAATACTTGATAACTTAGGTTACCAAGATAACTGCAAACCAGCATTCATAAAGCTAAAAATATTAACACTACCTTGTCTCTATGTCCTGCAAAGTGTGCTATTAATTAAATCGTATTACGACGACAACAAATTAAACCAACGAAGGCACAATTATCACACGAGAACGAAAAGTGAGTTAAGCATTCCCAACCTCAGACTCCAAAGATCCAAGAATTGTTTACCGGATAGATTTAGTGAACTAAATATAGTAAATTTCAAGAAAGAAATTAAGATAATTCTTATTAAAAATGCCTTCTACACCATAGAGGACTTTCTAAAGCATACATTTTAGTCATGATTTACTGCTCATATACTCTGTACGTATGTATAAATAATCGTTTTTATTTAAATTTTGTGTTCGTATACGCATTTGTGTAATTGTTTATATCAGTAAATCTTAAATACCTAAACTTGTAAAACTTGTAATTTCTGACTTGTGTAAGCTCTGCTATAACACTAATAAAACATTATTATTATTATTATTATTATTTTTATTTCATTGTATAATTCAATATCCGGAGGTGTATTTGCACGGGAAGTAGTTGTTTCAACGGATATTTATCGGCTTAAGTTGTCTTATTAATTAAGACATTGTTTGCATTTTCACGAATAACGTTTTCCTAATTTTATATATTATTTCTATACTCCATTCATTTCAAGATTAATGTAACTAGAAGACTGGTTTGTACGGCTAAAATGGCGGAACCTGTTGACATTTTTGGGCGCGGAATTTAAAATTTCACTGTATCCCAAATATCCCACCTTGTCAAATATATGCCAATAGATTTCCCGATTTACAAAATGAGTCTCACTATATACGAAATACTTTTCCCTTTTAAATTTATGCAGAATATTTTTGTAGTAAGAATAACTTTCATTTGGACATATTTTATTTGTATTTATACATACAGGGAGTTTTTCTTTTAAGTATACGTATTTTAAATTCGGCCTATTTTCTGTAAATCTTTAGATATTCCTTGTTTTTTTTTTAAGTTCAATTTGAAGCTTTAAACAAGTGTTTTCCACTCCCAGACTAAGCATGAAGTAAAATTTCGAGTTTAGAAAAGCCCCGTGAAAATTTGTCGAGGGTCGCGCAGCGACCCGAGACAAATTTTCTGGGCTTTTCTAAACTCGAAATTTTACTTCATGCGCCACGCGTATAAAACACTAAAATATTGTGAAATTTATGTGTATTTGAACTTCATTTGAAACCTGTGTTTAATACGCGTGGCGCATGAAGTAAAATTTCGAGTTTAGAAAAGCCCAGAAAATTTGTCTCGGGTCGCTGCGCGACCCTCGACAAATTTTCACGGGGCTTTTCTAAACTCGAAATTTTACTTCATGCTTAGTCTGGGAGTGGAAAACACTCGTTCAAAGCTTCAAATTGAACTCTTTTAAAAATCAACGAATGTCAGAAAATTTACAGCTAAAATAATTAAGAAAAAGTAATGTGATTTTATAAAAATAATGACATACCGTGGAATTGCTACAACAATTGCGAATATTCCCTGTTTTTTTTAAAGTTCAATTTAAAGCTTTAAACAAGTGTTTTCCACTCCCAGACTAAGCATGAAGTAAAATTTCGAGTTTAGAAAAGCCCCGTGAAAATTTGTCGAGGGTCGCGCAGCGACCCGAGACAAATTTTCTGGGCTTTTCTAAACTCGAAATTTTACTTCATGCGCCAAGCGTATAAAATACTAATATATTGCGAAATTTATGTGTATTTGAACTTCAGTTGAAACCTGTGTTTAATACGCGTGGCGCATGAAGTAAAATTTCGAGTTTAGAAAAGCCCAGAAAATTTGTCTCGGGTCGCTGCGCGACCCTCGACAAATTTTCACGGGGCTTTTCTAAACTCGAAATTTTACTTCATGCTTAGTCTGGGAGTGAAAAACACTCGTTCAAAGCTTCAAATTGAACTCTTTTAAAAATAAACGAATGTCAGAAAATTTACAGCTAAAATAATTAAGAAAAAGTAATGTGATTTTATAAAAATAATGACATACCATGGAATTGATACAACAATTGCGAATATTCCCTGTTTTTTTTAAGTTCAATTTAAAGCTTTAAACAAGTGTTTTCCACTCCCAGACTAAGCATGAAGTAAAATTTCGAGTTTAGAAAAGCCCCGTGAAAATTTGTCGAGGGTCGCGCAGCGACCCGAGACAAATTTTCTGGGCTTTTCTAAACTCGAAATTTTACTTTATGCGCCACGCGTATAAAACACTAAAATATTGCGAAATTTATGTGTATTTGAACTTTACTTGAAACATGTGTTTAATTCGCGTGGCGCATGAAGTAAAATTTCGAGTTTAGAAAAGCCCAGAAAATTTGTCTCGGGTCGCTGTGCGACCCTCGACTAATTTTCACGGGGCTTTTCTAAACTTGAAATTTTACTTCATGCTTAGTCTGGGAGTGGAAAACACTCGTTGAAAGCTTCAAATTGAACTCTTTTAAAAATCAACGAATGTCAGTAAATTTACAGCTGAATTAATTAAGAAAAAGTAATGTGATTTTATAAAAATAATGGCATACCATGGAATTGATACAACAATTGCGAATATTCCCTTTTTTTAAAGTTCAATTTAAAGATTTAAACAAGTGTTTTCCACTCCCAGACTAAGCATGAAGTAAAATTTCGAGTTTAGAAAAGCCCCGTGAAAATTTGTCGAGGGTTGCGCAGCGACCCGTGAAAATTTGTCGAGGGTCGCGCAGCGACCCGAGACAAATTTTCTGGGCTTTTCTAAACTCGAAATTTAACTTCATGCGCCACGCGTATAAAACACTAAAATATTGCGAAATTTATGTGTATTTAAACTGTGTTTAATACGCGTGGCGCATGAAGTAAAATTTCGAGTTTAGAAAAGCCCAGACAATTTGTCTCGGGTCGCTGCGCGACCCTCGACAAATTTTCACGGGGCTTTTCTAAACTCGAAATTTTACTTCATGCTTAGTCTGTGAGTGGAAAACACTCATTTTCACGGGGCTTTTCTAAACTTAAAATGTTACTGCATGCTTAGTCTAGGAGTGGAAAACACTCGTTTAAAGCTTCAAATTGAACTCTCTTAAAAAAACAACGAATGTCGGAAAATTTACAGCTTATGCATTTTTTATGTTATAGTAACATACATAATAATGGTTAAGTATATTTAAAATATACAATATATCTTTTGAATATACTTAACCACAAATTGTTTTTTAGGACTGAAAACCTAAATTTATAAAGGTTTTTATAGTCAACAGCAAAACATTGAGAAATGGAGTTCAAAATAACCGGCTCATTTATTATATCTCCAACTAATTTAAAAATAAATTCACTACAATGTTCAATAAGTAAACACTTTACCATACACACATACCCACACATGAGCTTAAAGTGAAAATAAGGAATTACACAATATATCAAACTGTTAAGTGAATCGACGCGAGCTTTTCGCGACACGCGCGCTTTACTTCGCTAATATTTATGGGAGCCGTCGCGTAACGGGCAGTCCCTGTGACTCTGAAAAGACGACAGATGGCTGCTGTTTCATTCACGTGTCGAATTATTAATTTACAGCTCAAATCCGCGACATGCGGCGATAAAATAAGCAATTCGTTTCAGTTCCAAGTGGATTTCCTAACTTGTAAATCCGATCTAACAATGCAATTAATATTTCTTGAATAATTTTCTCACTTATCACTTGGTGAAACATTTTTAAATAAATCCTGATAATGCTGTAAAACGCGAAACTAGTCGAGTAAATAGTAAAGTAAAAAAATTGTGAAACAAACCAAGTGTAATTTAATTTAAACCTTCATTATCAATGCAATTAATTCACTCGTGAATGGTTTTAGAAAAGATTTTGTTATAAGAGAGAAATTGTTATAAAAGAGAAAGAGAGTTATAAGAGAGAAATTAAAATAATGTAGTATTTGAGTCTGTGAAAATTAGAAGAAGGGTAAATCTAGTAAATTGTCAAGATATACACACACCTAGTTTGATAAGTCAGTGACTTTTTGAATTTCCTTCCTATTAACATTTATTGCAACACTGCTTATGTCAACTACCATCTGTCAACATACTTCTGTTAAATTTTGAGCAAGCTGCGTCATTTAGTTTTAGTTTAGTAGCTATTAAAAGTAGACAACCTCGTGGGAACGTGCACCAAAGAGGGGCAAGGTGGGTCTGTCGACCAGCAAGGTCAACCCACAGTTTTCTGGGATGCACGCGGTGTCATTCACGTCGATTACCTTGATAAAGGTAAAACGATCACTGGTAAATACTATTCAGAGCTGTAGGATAGATTTAACATTGATTTGAAGCAAAACGACCGCATTTAGCAAAGAAAAAAGTGTCACCAGGAAAACGCAGGGGTGCACACGTGTGTGTGGAAAAAATCCATAACCTGGGCTACAAGCTGCTACCCCATAGAGCATATTCTCCCGATTTGGCCCTTTGCGACTATTTTCTATTCCCAAAGCTTAAAGAAATAGCTCGGCGGTAGAGATTTGGGTCGAACGAAGAGTCCATCAGAGAAACCAGCGCCTATTTTGAAGCACTTGGGGGAATCTATTATTTGGAAGGGATAGATAAAGTGTTTCACCAGGAAAATGCAGGGGTGCACACAGGTGTCCATAACCTGGGCTACAAACTGCTACCCCATAGAGCATATTCTCCCGAGTTAGCTCTCTGCGACTATTTCCTGTTCCCAAAGCTTAAAGAAATAGCTCGGCGGTAGAGATTTGGGTCGAATGAAGAGGCCATCACTGAATCCAGCGCCTATTTTGAAGCCCTTGGGGGAATATATTATTTGGAAGCGATAAATAAAGTGTTTCACCAGGAAAATGCAGGGGTGCACACATGTGTCCGTAACCTGGGCTACAAACTGCTACCCCAGCGACTATTTTCCTCTGCGACTATTTTCTGTTCCCAAAGCTTGAAGAAATAGTTCGGCGGTAGAGATTTGGGTCGAACGAAGAGACCATCAGAGAAACTAGCGCTATTTTGAAGCCCTTGGGGGAATCTATTATTTGGAAGGGATAGATAAAGTGTTTTACCAGGAAAATGCCGGGGTGCACACATGTATCCATAACCTGGGCTACAAACTGCTACCCCATAGAGCATATTCTCCCGATTTGGCTCTCTGCGACTATTTCCTGTTCCCAAAGCTTAAAGAAATAGCTCGGCGGTAGAGATTTGGGTCGAACGAAGAGGCCATCACTGAATCCAGCGCCTATTTTGAAGCCCTTGGGGGAATCTATTATTTGGAAGGGATATATAAAGTGTTTCACCAGGAAAATGCAGCGGTGCACACATGTGTGTGGCAAAAATCCATAACCTAGGCTACAAACTGTTACCCCATAGAGCATATTCTCCGGATTTGGCCCTCTGCGACTATTTTCTGTTCCCAAAGCTTAAAGAAATAGCTCGGCGGTAGAGATTTGGGTCGAATGAAGAGGACATTACTGAAACCAGCGCCTATTTTGAAGCCCTTGAGAGAACCTATTATTTGGAAGGGATAAAAAAATTAGAAGTACGCTATACTAAATGCGAGCTTACTGTCAAAACTTTATAGCTTGGGGTTTTCTTCATCATTATGCACATTTATAAAAAGTTGTCTATGTCAGAGATCCTTATTTGTGGAATGCAAAGGTTATAGATCTAATACATTTTATGCTACTTCTGGTGTATCCCAGGGATCGGTTCTTGGCCCTTTATTTTTTAATTGCTTCATTAATGATATTGTCGAAGGGTTGGATGTTTCATGTTTATTATTAGCAGATGACATGAAACTGTTTAAGCCTATCTACTCTATAATATATTTCAACCACATGCCAATACGCTAGCTCAATTTAATTCACCCGTTTTAAAAATGATTAGAAGGTTTAATAGTTGAAATAATAGAGTAAATATTTTCGTAGATACCAGAAAATCCCTCATCGAAATAATGTCAGACTTATCGGTACCAGTGATATTGTTATAAATCTTTAGGCTTTAAGTTTGTTTTCTTCTTTTCTCTTCTTTCTCTGCGCACTGTATGTATGATTTAAAATTATGTTACTTAGCATTATATTAGATTAAGTTCCCTGTAATTGGATGCATGTATATCTGTTGGGAAAAATAAAGAATAATAATAACCGACTGCATAGCTTTACAAGCTAATATTAATACCATTCACGGATGGTGTTTAGCTAACAAATTACTTTTGAATGCAAGTAAATGCAAGGTAGTGTCATTTTCACGTAACAAACATATAATGTCTTATGACTACAATATAAATAAGGCTTTACTGTCGAGGGTAGGACAGATTAAAGACCTTGGTATCATATTTGATGACAAACTAACATTTAATAGTCATATTGAAAGTATAGTGTCTTCTGCCAATCGCTTCTTGGGATTTATTGTTCGTAACTCTAGACATTTTAAAGGTACGGATGCTATACTTTCATTATATTTTGCCTATGTCCGATCTCGACTTGAATACTGTTGCTGCGTTTGGAACCCTAATTATATAAAATACTCGAATTTGATTGAATCTGTGCAAAAACGTTTAGTTAAATACCTGTATCAAAAGAAATATGGTATTTATCCTGATTATAATGTAGGTTATGACACACTCTTAAGTGAATTTAGTTTGGAATCCCTAGAAAATAGACGAAAATCACACCTTGTTACTATTTTATTTAAATTGTTAAACTACTTAATCGATTGCCCCGAGGCTGTAGCTCAAATTAACTTTCATATCCCCTACACACTTAGACAAAATAGATTTTTCTATACTCCTATTCCAAAAACTAATGCAATTGTTACATCACCAATATTTAGTATGTGCAATATTTACAATAATTTACTATCTGTCGATCCTTTACTTGACATTTTTAATATGCGTAACGGTAAATTTTGTTTTAACCGTATTATTGAGATACTGCACGAGTCATAACATTTAGTACTGTAACTTTATTTTTGTTATGTAGATTATAGTTAGATATAAGTAGCATACAACTATAATTAGGAAATTTGTAAATACATTTCTGTAGTTGTATTACAAATAAATAAATAAATAAAAGAAGATTATGTAGACAAATAAAAGGTTTTTTTTCGCCGAAAAAAAATTTGTTTATTCAAGAAGTCACTGACTTGTTAAACTACCCCCTTATTAAGTATTGTGTCTTAAAGATAATGTCTATTAAAACTTGAAAAATGATAATAATAAATAATAAAATTTTGATTAAAACACTTGGTTTGTTTCACTGATTTTTATTTTTACTTTAAAAATCGGTGAAACAAACCAAGTGTTTTAATCAAAATTCTATTATTAATTAAATATATTTCATCACGGGTTAAGTGAGAAATTCATTCATCAGATAATAATAAAGCCTATTTCGTTAACTTGTTTCTCATTGATCACTTGGTAAAAAATTTCTATTAATATATAGGTATTTGATTGAAATTCACTTGGTTTGTTTTACTAATAAATTGTTTTATTAATAAAACAATTTATTAGTAAAACAAACCAAGTGAATTTCAATCAAATACCTATATATTAAAGCCTATTTCATTTAACTAGGCGAGTAATTAGAACACATTGATGCTCTTAACATCGAAAATTATAAGTTGCGACTTGTTTAACTTATTAAAAGTGAGTTATGGTAACAAAAAGGCTTAATTTTCAGGGAAACCATTTAATCAATTGCACAGAAAAACTCCACAGAGATTCAAACATGTTCGAATTTGTAGTCTAGTTAAATGAAATTATCTGTATTACAAAATTAGAGAAAAACAGATATATTTATTTATTTAAGAGTGATACAGTGCTATGAAATTATAAACAATGAATTTTGCGTGGTTTGTTGAACTTGTTGAGAACTTTCTTTTGAGTAAAGTCTCACTTCGTTGCGCTATTAGCTATGGAGATGCTCAGATGCGTACGGCTGGTATTTCTTAAAGTATTTTTTTGTCAGTGACGATTTGAATTATTTTACACTTGGACGCTGCCGGACATCCAATTAAAATTAAAATGCGTACAAATCTGTTCTTAAAAGGAAAGAAAGGGTCAATACACTTGGAAGTCAATGGACGGATAAAAAGTAAAAGTAAGAATATGCGTATCTGCATAAAAAACACGCAATATACTTATTTTTAGTCAAACTTAAAGAATACACCAATAGTCTTTTACAATACAATACAAAAATAAATTAGCGAAGAAAGAGAATCAAACAGTTCTATATTGTGGAGGCTTCAACTTCGTTATACATGTTAATTTATTAATAAAAAACGGTTTAACTTTGTTTGTATAACAGAATCAAACAGTGTTTTATTTGTGATTGATTACTTCACATAACTCAACACATATATTAAATATATTAAAGAATACAGTTTATCGCCATTAATTTAGAGTAAATAAATAATTAGAAAAACCCAATTAATTATTTAATACAATATTAAATGCATTATAACGACTTTATCCAAATCAAAATCAGATGCAGAGTAATAAAAAATATCTCCAGTTAAATTATTTGTTTGAAGTCTTATCTAAGAATGTAGGTATACAGGGTATTTTTGTGCTGTAACTTTTTTCAATGATAGGAACAAGTGTTTCAAATCCTTGGTTAAGCATGAAGTAAAATTTCGAGTTTAGAAAAGCCTGAAAATTTGGATTTGCCGGGGCGCGCGAGCGAAGCGAGTCGCGCTCCGGCAAATCCAAATGTTCAGGCTTTTCTAAACTCGAAATTTTACTTCATGCGCCACGCGTATAAAACATTGATTTCAATTTATGTTTAAAAACACATGTATGTGTATTATTTTTGTATAAAACGCGTATAAAACATTGATTTTAATTCATATTTAAAAACACATGTATGTGTATTATTTTTGTATCAGAACTTTGTAATAAACATGAAAAATAAATCTATTTAATGTAGCAACTTCGGGCAAACATTTATTTTTTTTGTTGCGGCCCATCACTGATCTAAATCGAACTAAAAACATAATTTAAAAAAAGACCTTTATTGGCTACGTTACATCCATATCTACACTAATCACAGCCCCCTCTCTTCCTTCTGCTTTCCCTCTCTTCCCCAAACTTCTCCAGCGTCCTTACCCCGGCCCCATCCTCTCTCATCCATTCCGTCACTCACATAATAATTTAGTTATAAATTTAAAATTCAGTTAATTATATTTGTTTCAACCATGTTTGATCTCATTACTATAGTCTCTTCTCAAGTGCCTTCTTCATGGAGCACTTGAGAAGAGACTACAGTAATGAGATCAAAAATGTGTAAAACAAATATAATTAACTGAATTTTAAATTTATAACAAAATTAATATTTGTCTTTTTATGGAAAATTAAATTTAACTATTGTTTCGTCAATAATATTAAAAACTGGTAAAGGTATGTCTCAGGCTAAGTGACATACCTTTACCAGTTTTCAATATTATTGCCTAAACAATAGTTAAAACTAGATAATAAGAAACGTGTAATAAACCATATTTATATTACACCGAGAATTCCTAACAATGAATACACAAACACGAAATATTGTATTGACAATAATTCATTAAATAACCATTCCGCTTCAACACCATTGAAATTTTCCATGGAACGAGCACAATTCCCCGGACGGATGAGTAATAAACGGCGCTACGGCTCTAACCGCGCCAACTTTATAATAAATCGCCGATGCTTTGTATAAATAATTTAATGAAGAAGAGTAACTAATGGCCGTTCTTATATATACACGTACCTAGGCGATAATTCACGCTCCCTTAGTCGCGAAGAGGGAAATAATGTAAATTGACGCGCAAAAGGCGAAACACACTCGCATATGGGGTGCTTAATACCGGCCAATTACTCATAGCTGATTAACCATGGCACATTTCTCATTCTTTAGTTTATAACTGAAGAGATGAGTTTGAATTTATGTGATTCTTCTTGGATTTCTAGTAATATATTTTCATTCAATTTAAATTATTTGTATACAATGTGCATACAGGAAATTTTTCTCTTAACACATACATATCCATTGGGAAGGTCTAAAAATGCGTCCCTTATGATTGCAAGTGCCATTAGGACATGACCCTCTAAAGCGTTGGAAACGATTCTCAACCTGGCACCTGTAGATCTCCTCGGAAAGTAGATCGCAGTAGATCAGTTATGAACTAAAGAATGAGAAATGTGTCATGGTTAATCAGCTATGAGTAATTGGCCGGTATTAAGCACCCCATATGCGAGTGTGTTTCGCCTTTTGCGCGTCTATTTACATTATTTCCCTCTTCGCGACTAAGGGAGCGTGAATTATCGCCTAGGTACGTGTATATAGGATAAAATACTACTAGCAAGCTAAGACTAGACACGCAGGGGCACACAAAAATCCTTAAGGAATTTGCCGGCGTCCCACCGAACATCGACCGATGTCTCGCAGTTCCTGCTTTCGGCAATATGTTCTCTTCCCGGATACCCACTAGGATGGACTGGGAGGAGGGCAGAATACCGGATACAGGCTCACTCAACGTCTTCACGGACGGGTCTAAGAGTGACGATAAAGTAGGGGGGGGTCTTCTGCGAGGACCTTAACCTCCGCATCTCCTTCAGATTGCCGAACTACTGTAGTGTTCTACAGACAGAAGTGAAAGCAATCAGGACAGCCGCAAAATGGCTAAAGGTAAATGGGACTTCTGTCAGTCAGGTCCATATACATACCGATAGCTAATAATACTGCAGAGGGTGCCTTGATGAAGAAGAGGTGAAAAGCGTTGTGCACTACTTCTATCAATGCCCCTCTCTAGCTGGAATAAGAGGTTCATACCTAGGCCGTTCGTACCTGGTTAAACTCTCTGACCTCGTGTCGCTAGATGTTAGGAACCTCTCAAAGTTTGTCATCAGCTCCAAATGGTTCTTGTAAGAGAATGGTTAAACCGTGGTATCACAATAAGCCCTCTTCGGGTCTAAGTGTGCACCTCCATGTGCGGTGCAACCACTACAACCTAACCTAACCTGTACATATCCATACGCTGTAAATTTTCAAGCATTGGTTATTTTTATAAGAAAAGCGTTAAATTTGAAACTTCTAATGAGACGCCTAGTTGAGTATGAACGAAAATTTCGAGTTTTCGCTTTATGGTTAATCAAGGATTGAAAACACCCCTTAGACGCTTCCAATTGAAGGACTTTGAAAAACAACGATTGTCTGAAAAAATTACAGATTAGCTATCAGAAGCTTCTAATTATCATTAATATTATTATTAAAAAAACAAAGACGATTTCGTACAGAAAAAAATAAACCAAGATACCGAACTTATAATTACCATTAATTAAAATTCAACTGGAAACTGGCTGACATCGAGTAAATCATCTCGGCACCGTGGGAATCTAATCGGTGAGGTAAATAGAAAAATATTCGACAGTCCAACGACTTCGGACGCCCGTTTGTGTGCAGTCTAATTGGACCAGCTTATGCAATTAGACGCGGTGGAGAGAAAGAAAGCGAAAGCTGACCTTGCCACTCGTCAGTCTCGATGATAATACGAAATGCGTAAGTGCGGAGGCGAAAACTGCTCAAGACAGTCGGTTAAATTGAGCAAATACGCGAGCTTAATTAATAAGCTCACCGCGTCTAAATAATTGCGCTCGCCGGGTTTGTAATCATCTATAAAATAGTAGACAACTTCATCGCAATTACTTTATCTGGACAATCCGTTTTTCCTTAACATACTTTGCGTTCATGCTCCTAGATTTAACACACGCAATTCGTTAACGTTCTACAGCAAAAAACCTAATACTCTTCACTTTTCTCAATCACCTATGCATAATATGTTAAATTGTTACCATAGTGTTGAAGATTATGTCGATGTATTTATGTCAAGTCTTTTTGAATTTTCACACAATTGTAAACTGGCCATTAGCCGTTCGTAATTCTTTTTTTTTTTGTTTTTAATTTTTTTATAATTATCGTTATGTACGAGTATATATATATATATATATATATATATATATATATATATATATATATATAAATATATTTTTAGATTAGTCTTTATATATAATTTAGTTTAATTTTTCATATGTTATAATAGTTATATTTTAAAATTTTCCGTGTAATTGGATTATTTCTGTTGGGAATAAATAAATAAATAAATAAATAAATCTGTTTAAAGGTGAAAGTCTTTAAGTGGAATAACTTTTCTAGGCACTAATATTTTACTTGTTAACGTGAGGTCGAACATACAATCAAACTGAGTCGGCTATGAATCATAAATCTACATATCTAGGACTAGGATTTTCGAAGGACTAGTTTTTGTGAACCAAGGCAAATCTAAATCATTAGACTTTTCTTAGCTCTAAATATTTACTTCATGCTTAATTATTCAAGCGAGTGGAAACTCATTTAGAAGTTTCAATTTATAAAAACAGCAAATTCCTAAACGTTTATGAATGTTCTTCTCTCACGGATGATTTATTGTGTGTTACGTGGAAACCATTTTTGACCACTGGAATCGGATAAAGTCCGGTTAACGTCCTTCCGAGTCCGGTCAGTGGTCACTTCCACTCGCTGCCGTCTAATTAGTTAGATTATTTCTGCACCGTTGGACGTGCTCGGTGCGAGAAGAAAAAATACGAGCTGAAGGTATAATCTGTTAAAATAATCGCGAGGTGCTATTAATTAGAGCGACATCCGATTCCTCGAAGGTCGGTGCATGTGTGTAAACAGGCTATAATTTACAAAGGGATTACGATTAGTTGCGCCACAACTTGGATCTGATACTCCAAGGATTGTTTTATGTCTTTGCAAAAGTTCATTTACATTTGTAGAAAAAAAACACATACCCACAATACAACGTATTTAGTTGGATGTACTGAATACCCAAGTTCAAAATGGGTTCGCTTTTATGTAAAAACCAACAAATCCTAAGTAGCAGCTTCTATAACTTTTTAAAAATAAAAAGATCTACTTTTTTATCCTGTGGAGAACGTCTTCTTTGTGGATCCGGATGCACTGCAGCCTAGGTTACTACATTATTGATGAAGAATTAGATAAACATTGAGTGAAGATTGAGCGATATATGTTTTTGAGTTTCGTGAAGAGTATAATCAATAAATAATTAACACTGTTGTATCCTTTCTTTACACTTTATTTTCTAATGGTTAGATATATATTTCAAGTGCTAAGCACTCATTATCAATAACAACTGGTTGTTGTTGTTGTTATTGATAAGAGTGCTTAGTACTTGTAATATATATCTAACCATTAGAAAATAAAGTGTAAAGAAAGGATACAACAGTGTTAATTATTTATTGAAGTTTAAGCATCTAAAGAATATTTGAGTCGCCTATTTCCAAAAAAAACCCAAATCCATTTTTTTACAAATGGATTTAGTGGTTTTTGGAAATAGGCGACTCAAATATTCTTCACACGCTCAATCTTCACTCAATATTCATCTAATTCCTCATCAATAATGAAGTAATTTCAATCTTGAATAATACACTTTCAAACGGGAGCACTTTTCTAACAAACCAAACTACGAGCACGATCAAAATTAATTGGCAGTTTGTGTGTAAAAGTATGGGCAGTTCAATCAAGACGTAATTCTCAAATAGCCCATGGCTCACTCCGTAATGGCACCAGTTTGGTTTATTATCAATTAATGCTTAATAGTTTTTAGCCCAGAGCGGCGAACGCGGAAGGTAATTTGCCTTCTTAAACAAATGTAATTATAAACAAACAAACGGTTCGAATTAATTATGTTTTAATTTATTCTTATCGCTCCTCTTAATTTGATTAAAATAAATTACGGTTGTCGCGTTTCGATGATGGATTATTTTGCCCACACATGAAGTTGTTACATTTCAGATTGAATCCAATTAGTAATGCATAATTTAAACATTAAATTCTTTGAGAAATCTTCAAGGAATTTCACGTGGATGTTAAAAAGATATTGCTCTTTCAGAATATACCAAAGACTAAAAACACGCCATTAGCAGTTTTTGAGTTATTTTCAATTGAAAATAAAAAAATTAGAGAATTTTATGGCAATATTTAGGTAAATCAACGTTTAAAACATTCACAACATGGATATTCTTTGTAAAATATTTATGGAATTTCATGTGAAAGTTAAGAAGACATTGCTCTTTCAGAATATGCCAAAAACAAAACATATACCATCAACAGATTTTGAGTTATTTTCAATTGAAAGTCAAAAAGTTGAATTTTATAGAAATATTTGGGTTAATTGAAGTTTAAACATTCACAACATGGAAATTCTCTGCGGAATCTTCATGGAATTTCGTGTGAATGTTAAGAAGATATTGTTCTTTCAGAATATGCCAGAATCCAAAAATACGCCATGGACAGTTTTTGAGTTATTTTTAATTAAAAGTCGAAAAAGTAAAATTTTATTGAAATATTTAGGTTAATTAAAGTTTATAACATTTACAACATGAAAATTCTTTGAGAGATCTTCATGAAATTTCGCGTGAATGTTAAGAAGACATTGCTCTTTCAGAATATGCCAAATACTAAAAATACGACATTGACTGTTTTCGAGTTATTTTCAATTAAAAATTGAAAAAATTGAATTCTATGGAAATATTTAGGTAAATCAACGTTTAAAACATTCACAACATGGAAATTCTTTGTAAAATCTTTATGGAACTTCGTGTGAAAGTTAAGAAGACATTGCTCTTTCATAATATGCCAAAAACAAAAAATACACCATTAACAGTTTTTGAGTTATTTTCAATTGAAAGTTGAAAAAGTTGAATTTTATAGAAATATTTAGGTTATCTAAAGTTTAAAACATTCACAACATGGAAATTCTTTGCGGGATCTTCATGGAATTTCGTGTGAATGTTAAGATGATATTGCTCATTCAGAATATGCCAAACACTAAAATTACCCCATAGACAGTTTTCCATTTATTTTTATTTGAAAGTCGAAAAAGTAGAATTTTTTAGAAATATTTACGTCAGTTTAAGTTTAAAACATTAACAGTATGAACATTCTCTGAGAAATATTAATGAAATTTCGCGTGAATGTTAAGAAGACATTGCTATTTCAGAATATGCCAAATACTAAAAACATGCCATTGGCAGTTTTCGAGTTATTATTGAAAATCGAAAATATAGAATTTTATGGAAATATTTAGGTAAATCAGCGTTTAAAACATTCACAACATAGAAATTCTCTGTAAAATCTTTATAGAATTTTGTGTGAAAGTTAAGAAGACATTTCTCTTTTAGAATATGCCAAAAACAAAAAATACGCCATCGGCAGTTTTTGAGTTATTTTCAATTGAAAGTCGAAAAAGTTGAATTTTATAGAAATATTTAGGTTAATTAAAGTTTAAAACATTCACAACATGGAAATTCTTTAAAAGATCCTTACGGAATTTCGTGTGAATGTTAAGAAGATATTGCTCTTTCAGAATATGCCAAACACTAAAAATACCCCATATACAGTTTTCCATTTATTTTTAATTGAAAGTCGAAAAAGTAGAATTTTATGGAAATATTTACGTCAGTTTAAGTTTAAAACATTCACAGCATGAACATTCTCTGAGAAATATTCATGAAATTTCGCGTGGATGTTAGGAAGACATTGCTCTTTCAGAATATGTTAAACATTAAAAATACGCCAATGACACTTTTCGAGTTATTTTCAATTGAAAATCGAAAAAATAGAACTTTATGGAAAAGTTTAGGTAAATCAGCGTTTAAAACATTCACATGGAAATTGTTTGTGCAATCTTTATAAAATTTTGTGTGGATGTTAAAAAGATATTGCTTTTTCAGAATATGACAAACACAAAAAATACGCCTTCGACAGTTTTCGAGCTATTTTTAATTAAAAGAGAAATACTGGTTACGCTAAAACTCTAGTCTTTCAAAACTACTGGACCTCTGAAAATGTTAGTCCTTCGGAATACTGGTCTTTCAAAAATAGTTTTCCTTCAAAAATACTTGTGCTCTAAAATACTGATCCTTCGAAAATGCTAGTCCTTTAAAATTAAGAATGTATCTTAATTAGCACAAATGCAAAAAATCACAATTCTACTGGTGAATTTTCAACAATCCCGTGTAGGAGGTAGAAAAAATCTATGTATAGATTAATTTCTACCTCCTACACGGGATTGTTGAAAATTCACCAGTGGAATTGTGATTTTTTTGCATTTGTGCTAATTAAGATACATTCTTAGTCTTAAAGGACTAGCATTTTCGAAGGATCAGTATTTTAGAGCACAGGTATTTTTTAAGGACAACTATTTTTGAAAGACCAGTATTCCGAAGGACTAATATTTTCAGAGGTCCATTATTTTTGAAGGACTAGAATTTTAGAGTAACCAGTATTTCTGTTTTATTACTATTGTAGCTGCTTATAGCATAAAGAATTGCTCAATTCTGCTGGCAACTTTATGTATTCTTCGTCAATTCCATATCACTCATTTTGTCTTCCATAACAAACTCTCGGAGAAAAAGGAAGTAGAAAAAAACCAACACATATTACATTGGTGCGCATAATGTACAACATTGTTTGTCCTTTTGTATCATCTCCGCAATTATAATTCTCAGTAATTACAGCCATGCCAAGATAATACAGTACTGCAAAAGAGGTTCCCATTAAAATAGTTCCACTCATAACAACAATTTTATTATTCACTAGACAATGCCCCCGCGACAACGAGTTTCCGAACAACAACAACAACAAGAAAAAAGAACGCATTTCGCATGCTGGCTCTTTGCCGACGACGAGAAAACTCGTTGATCTCGCAAACCAATTAACCCTCACCCGAGCTACGTGTGAGATGCCGGATTTTTTTTGTCCGGATGAGAAAACCACTGCTCTTGAGGATAATTGTGAATAAAGATTATCGGGAGGAGAAGAAGCGGCTCGCCTTCTTAAAAACGGGTATATTAAGCATTTAATTCAGTTAATGTGCGGCTTTTTTTGCAAAGACAGACGTGCTTGTCGGGTTTCATTAATTTTTATGTGGAATTAAAGTGTGTTTCAAAGGTGGTCGAGATAATTGGTGGAAGGAACGTTTATTTATTCAATTGGATGTCCATCAAATTGATTTGATTTGTATTAATAGAACTGATTTCATATATTCGATACTTGTTCTGCTACTTTCTTGATGGAACCAGATTTTCACACTGGGTAAAGTTAAACACATGTATTGTCCAATCTTTTTAAACAATACAAGTGAGCTTATTTCAGATTTATAGATAAATATACCGAATATAAAAACGAATTAAAATTAATATCGACTTTATACAATGAATATTTATTGTATAATTCAATATCTGTCGGAGTATTAGCTCGTGAAGTAGTTGTTTTAATGAATATTTTGAGACTTGTCTCAATGAGACAAACATTTTGCAGAAAGTCGATATTAATTTTAATTCGTTTTTATATTTTGTAAATATTCTGCAAACTATTGACAAACTCAATTTTTCCTTATGTTAAATTGTCTTTATGTTAAATATACCGAGTTTTAACCACCAATCCTTGTTTAAGCATGCAATAAAGTTTAGTAAAGCCTAAAAATTTCGATTTTTCGTACAAAGAATTCTCATCGTAGTTTTTGTAGGTGTTAGTTGTTACTAACGCTTGAAAATCCTCGTATTTGTAATTATTTCTTGGAAGCGACGTGTTGAATAAGAGATAATTATAATACGGACGGAGGTATTGAAGAGTGGATGTGAGGCTCCTTAAACTAAAGGACTCTCGTCGATCACGTCGGCGCCTCCTTGAATACACTCCGGGGATAATCTCGGCTCTCTAGCCCGCACGGGAAGGAGAAATTCGCTAATCGTTCGGGATTTTTGGGCGGAAAAACGCGCCGAGCGACGTGCCTCCGAATAATGGCCACTTGTAAAAGGTGGCGCTGAAAGGAAATACATTTCACTTGCGAGCGAGCCGGGAGTAATATGCCCTCTCGGCTCGCCATTGTGTGCTCGTTTCCGCACAGATTCCGCGGAATGTATTGCTGTTTAAAGCACGAAACTCGTCGATATTTATATTTTGATATTTATGAGGAAAAAATTGGACTGATTTAAGGGAATAAAAGTATATAGACTATTCTTGGATTCGATAGCTAACGCCATTTAATGCTAATGCTCTAATAGTTTTCACATATTGGCTTGAAATAGTTCAGTATTCCTCAGCACTGGGTCGGGACTACACTGGAGAGGAATGAGGCCTAAGTGCAGTGCAGAAATGCGCACTCCTTAAAGAACCAGAACCAACTAGTTTCGTCCAATTTATGTATTTCGATCAATTGTAATACAGTTTTTAGTGGTAATACAATATTCTCTGAGCATCGTAAAGGAACGGTAAGTTCAACTGACACACAAATTAAAAATTCCATCCGTCCGTCGATTGGGATCTAATCGAAAATTAAAATGCGGACTGCACACGACCAACCGTTTTACCCGAACAAAACACGACACCCACACCGCATAACATCCACTTTGGTCGTCGTCGACGGCCACAGCACACGTAATAATTGCGCTGAATTATCGGAATACGCCATCGAGGAATACCAACAGAGCCGACAGCGCGGCCGGCCAATAATATACAATAATCCCAATAATTTACCTCCGGCGGAGGATAGAAAGATAAATTAATGATGATTACGACTCGGGCTCATTCGATAAAGTAATGCCCGCCCGGCCGACGCGATTCATTAAATCGAATTCAATAACCGGCGCCCGGCAGCAACCTCCTTTTTCTTTTGATCTCCTCCTCGTTTGACACATAAACGGTTAAGCCGTGGAATTGACGTGGAATAGTTGAAGCAATTGCAATTGTGTTTACTCCAAAAGTACACCTACTTCACTTGCTTTAGAAAGCATATTGTTGGCATCAAACAACACAAATATTTGGAAGGGACACAACTGTGAAAAAATGCAATTATAATTCAAGTTGGATGAACAAAATCTTGATAATAAATGATCAAATAATTTGCGAAACAGGGCCAGTATTCTCGAAAAGCTAGTACTTTCTAAGGATTCGTATTTCCCAAGAAGCAGTATTTTCGATATACTAGTACTTTCGAAGGATCAGTACTTTTTAAGGACTTAAGGACTGATATTTTTGAAGGACCAGTATCTTCGATACAGTAGTACTTTCGAAGGATCAGTACTTTCTAAGAACCTAAAGACTGATATTTTTGAAGGACCAGTATCTTCGATAGACTAGTACTTTCGAAGGATCAGTATTTTCTAAGGACTTAAGAACTGATATTTTTGAAGGACCAGTATCTTTGATAGACTAGTTCTTTCGAAGGATCAGTACTTTTTAAGGACTTATATTTTTGGAGGAACAGTATCTTCAATAGACTAGTACTTTCGAAGGATCAGTACTTTCTAAGGACTTAAGGACTGATATTTTTGAAGGACCAGTATCTTCGATACACTAGTACTTTCGAAGGATCAGTACTTTCTAAGGACTTAAAGACTGATATTTTTGAAGGACCAGTATCTTCGATAGACTAGTACTTTCGAAGGATCAGTATTTTCTAAGGACTTAAGAACTGATATTTTTGAAGGACCAGTATCTTCGATATATTAGTACTTTCAAAGGATCAGTATTTTCTAAAGACTTAAGGACTGATACTTTAGAAGGAACAGAATCTTCGAGAGACTAGTACTTTCAAAGGATCAGTATTTTCTAAGGACTTAAGGACTAACATTTTTAAAGAACAGTATCTTCGATAGACTAGTACTTTCAAAGGATCAGTACTTTCTAAGGACTTAAGGACTGATATTTTTGAAGGACCAGTATCTGCGATAGATTAGTACTTTCGAAGGATCAGTACTTTTTAAGGACTTAAAGACTGATATTTTTGAAGGACCAGTATCTTCGATACACTAGTACTTTCGAAGGATCAGTACTTTCTAAGGACTTAAGGACTGATATTTCTGAAGGACCAGTATCTTCGATAGATTAGTACTTTCAAAGGATCAGTATTTTCTAAAGACTTAAGGACTGATACTTTTGAAGGAACAGAATCTTCGAGAGACTAGTACTTTCAAAGGATCAGTATTTTCTAAGGACTTAAGGACTAACATTTTTAAAGAACAGTATCTTTGATAGACTAGTACTTTCAAAGGATCAGTACTTTCTAAGGACTTAAGGACTGATATTTTTGAAGGACCAGTATCTGCGATAGATTAGTACTTTCGAAGGATCAGTACTTTCTAATGACTTAAGGACTGATATTTTTGGAGGACCAGTATCTTCGATAGACTTGTACTCTCTAAGGATCAGTATTTTCTAAGGACTTAAGGACTGATATTTTTAAAGGAACAGTATCTTCGATAGACTAGTACTTTCGAAGGATCACTATTTTCCAAGGGCTTAAGCACTGATATTTCTGAAGAATCAGTATTTTTGATAGACTGGTATTTTCGAAAGACTAATTTCAAACAAATAGATTTCGAAGGACTGGGATTATCGATAGACTAGTGATTTCAAAGAACCAATATTTTCTGGACACAAGTAGTTTCGAATGCAGGTTTTAGTTAGTTATTCTTTGTCTCAAAAGTAGGAGGACCACAACAAACTCTTTAGTTTACACAGCTGAAAAATAAGCGAATAGTTTGATGAGAGTGGAGAGTGGAGAAGTAATACAAAAATACTTACTTTTAATACATTGATAACACTGGTTAAACATAAGATGTATATATAGAAGCAAACTGCTAATTGCCAAACAAATGCTAGTTGTGATAACATGATATGCCAGTTGTGATTGTAACATGACAAGCCGCAATTTTGTGTGCTTATAGCTCTATGATTTAATCTAAATTTGCGTTTTTTGGCAACCAATAAGGTCGCGTAATCGCGTAATTAATATATGTACTTAAAAACAAAAACATACCCCAATATCTTAAAACCCGGGTGTTGGACCAATGCATCCTACCTATACTAACATACAGTTTACAGTAATAAACACTAACAAAAGCGAACATAGATAAAATTGCAAAAACCCAGAGAGCGATGGAACGAAATATGCCTGGCTGACTGAAAGATCAGCTAATGGATCCTAAGCAAAACCAAAGTAGCCAGACTGCAATGGAGCTATGCAGGACATAATATACGACAAAAAGACAACAAGCGGAATAATTCAATACAAGAATAGAGACCCTAACCAGGGGAAAAATATTATCCTTCGCAAATACTTCTTCTCCTTAGTCTTTTAGGTTATCCAACTTTGGACGTAGGCTTCCACTAATTCTTTCCATCTCTCTGTTTTGTACTGTACTTTTCCGGTGGAACCCTCCTGTTCCTTCAGGTCGTCTTCCTATCTCATCTCGGAACGGCCTCTGCGTCACCAAATGAAGACGATCTGAAGGAACAGGAGGTTAGGCAATTCCACTGCGTGGAATAGTTGTCTGGAACCCTCCTGTTCCTTCAGGTCGTCTTCCTATCTCATCTGGGGACGGCCTCTGCATCTCCAAATGAAGACGACCTGAAGGAACAGGAGGTTAGGCAATTCTACGGCGTGGAATAGTTGTCTGGAACCCTCCTGTTCCTTCAGGTCGTCTTCCTATCTCATCTGTGGACGGTCTCTACGTCACCAAATGAAGACAACCTGAAGGAACAGGAGGTTAGGCAATTCCACGGCGTGAAATAGTTATCTGGAACCTTCCTGTTCCTTCAGGTTGTCTTCCTATCTCATCTGGGGACGGCCTCTGCGTCTCCAAATGAAGACGACCTGAAGTAACAGGAAGTTAGGTAATTCTACGACGTGGAATAGTTGTCTGGGACCCTCCTGTTCCTTCAGGTTCGCTTACTATCTCGTCTGAGGATGGCCTCTGCGTCTCCAAATGAAGATGACCTGAAGAAACAGAAGGTTATGCAGTTCCACGGCGTGGATTGTTGTCTGGAACTCTCCTGTTCCTTCAGGTCGTCTTCCTATCTCACCTGTGGACGGTCTCTGCGTCACCAAATGAAGACAACCTGAAGGAACAGGAGGTTAGGCAATTCCACGGCGTGGAATAGTTATCTGGAACCTTCCTGTTCCTTCAGGTCGTCTTCCTATTTCATCTGGGGACGGCCTCTGCGTCTCCAAATTAAGACGACCTGAAGGAACAGGAGGTTAGACAATTCCACGGAGTGGAATAGTTGTCTGGAACCCTCCTGTTCCTCAGGTCGTCTTCCTATCTCATCAGGGGACGGCCTCTGCGTCTCCAAATGAAGACGACCTGAAGTAACAGGAAGTTAGGTAATTCTACGACGTGGAATAGTTGTCTGGGACCCTCCTGTTCCTTCAGGTTCGCTTACTATCTCGTCTGAGGATGGCCTCTGCGTCTCCAAATGAAGATGACCTGAAGAAACAGAAGGTTATGCAGTTCCACGGCGTGGATTGTTGTCTGGAACTCTCCTGTTCCTTCAGGTCGTCTTCCTATCTCATCTGTGGACGGTCTCTGCGTCACCAAATGAAGACAACCTGAAGGAACAGGAGGTTAGGCAATTCCACGGCGTGGAATAGTTATCTGGAACCTTCCTGTTCCTTCAGGTCGTCTTCCTATTTCATCTGGGGACGGCCTCTGTGTCTCCAAATTAAGACGACCTGAAGGAACAGGAGGTTAGACAATTCCACGGAGTGGAATAGTTGTCTGGAACCCTCCTGTTCCTCAGGTCGTCTTCCTATCTCATCTGGGGACGGCCTCTGCGTCTCCAAATGAAGACGACCTGAAGGAACAGGAGGTTAGGCAATTCTACGGCGTGGAATAGTTGTCTGGGACCCTCCTGTTCCTTCAGGTTCGCTTCCTATCTCGTCTGAGGACGGCCTCTGCGTCTCCAAATGAAGATGACCTGAAGGAACGGGAGGTTAGGCAATTCCACGGCGTGGAATAGTTACCTGGAACCCTCCTGTTCCTTCAGGTCGTCTTCCAATCTCATCTGGGGACGGCCTCTGCGTCCCTAAATGAAGACGACCTGAAGGAACAGGAGTGTTCCACTGGAAAAGTACAGCACAAAACAGAGGGAGATGGAATAAATTAGTGAAAGCCTACGTCCAAATTTGGATAACCAAAAAGGCTAAGGGGGAAAAGTATTTACGAAGGATAATATTTTTGTAAGCAAGTAGCTAGATAAGAAAATTATTCGCCAAACACTACCAGTCTTTTCAAAGGACTAGTAGCTTCGGAAGATCAGTATTTAGAAAGTATAAATATTTTTGATGGACCAGCATTTTTGATACACGAACATTATTAAAGGACAAGTATTTGCGAAACCTATTACTAATAGTACACTGCTCCAAGAAATTATGGCACCATCTGCAATTTCTCGAACATTTTAGAAATCTGTAATATTTTTGTATGTTTCACTTTAGCTTCTTAAAAATAACAAATATTCCATTGAATCGTGTGTTTATTTTGACAGATTTCAAAAAAGTGAACAAAATTAAAAGCCCCGTGAAAATGGAGACCTTAATTTAAAGACAACCCTCGTATATAAGTTAAGATATTATAGAGGGAATGTTTATTTTAAGTATACATATAGATGCGCTGTACATTTTCCGATATATGTTGTTTCTTAAAAGAGTTCAAGTTGAAACTTTAAACGAGTGTTGTCCACTCCCAGATTAAGCATGAAGTAAAATTTCGAGTTTAGAAAAGCCCCGTGAAAATTTGTCGAGGGTCGCGCAGCGACCCGAGACAAATTTTCTGGGCTTTTCTAAACTCGAAATTTTACTTCATGCGCCACGCGTATAAAACACTAAAATATTGTGAAATTTATGTTTGAATTGTATTACTATAACATATTATGTATAATGGATTTTTCCGTAAATAAATAAATAAATGTATATTTGAATTTAAAGTGAATACTTAAATCTTCGGATATTCGTAATTTATTAAAAGAGTTCAACTTGACTTCTTCACTTAAAATCAGTGTTTTATACGCGTGGCGCATGAAGTAAAATTTCGAGTTTAGAAAAGCCCAGAAAATTTGTCTCGGGTCGCTGCGCGACCCGAGACAAATTTTCACGGGGCTTTTCTAAACTCGAAATTTTACTTCATGCTTAGTCTGGGAGTGGAAAACACTCGTTTAAAGTTTTAACTTGAACTCTTTTAAAAAACCACAAATATCGAAAAATTTACAGCACATCCATATGTATACTTAAAAGAAACATTCCCTATATAATATCTTATCTTATCTTACTTTTACATATTATTTACCTATCGTCGTTGTATGATGAAACCTCCCATGTGAGTTGAACGAAAATTTTCAGGAAACACAAAAACTATTTAAAAAAAAATTAGTTAAGTAGTTTTTCTTTAACAATTTTTTTACTGAATCCTTGTATAATATTTAAGATATCTTGAACAAGTTTCTCATCTTTAACGCGGTAAAACATATTTAACTATGATTTAATAAAGAAAACCGAATTTTAGTGAAATTTAACCAAGTGTTTTATTTATTAAATCATAAGATTTAAGAGTTAACTTTACTACATCATGAACTTATCGGGCTGATAACATAGAGTCCCTTGGTACAAAAACCAAATTTTGTAAAAAAATAGTCACATAGGAGGTTTCAACAAAACAACGATGATATATGAGTCGCCTTTTTCTAATAACGACTAAATTCATTTGAAAACAATCGATTTAGGAGTTTTTGGAAATAGGCGACTCATATATTATATGTGTGTTTCCTAGGTTGTGATTTAGAAAATTATAAATTATTTTATGAGAACTAAGTCCCAGTTATAATCCCAGAGTATACATTATCTTAATGTGCTGATATTATATCATCAATATGAGCACAATAAAATATCCAGCATGAAAACATCGCCTGGTACGCTAATTCCTTATATCACCCTGACACTTTAATACAAGCATTTTTTCGAGAGGCATGATATCTTATTTGATCCAAGGATTATGTGAAAGGAATTTAATCCCATCAGAGCAAGTTGTAACCTCATCCATTCCGAACGCGAATAACAACCGATTCAGCATAGATGTAACATTGTGGATTTGAAATAAACAACATCTCCCCTCGGGGCATTAGAAGTAAGTGAGGAGCAATTTGAGGCGGCAAGAAACGATAGAAAATAGTTAATTACAAATTGCGCACCGTGATACCCGTTCCTGGCCGGCAATAAAAGTTCGAGCAGGAGGAATCCGAGTAATCGCCACCGTATTCTAAAATATTCACTCCGCAATTTCGTCTCTAAATAACAGTCGTCATTTCCTCCGGGTTCATTATTCGCGCATTCTCGTTTAAGGGAATTTCACATTCACACCGGAAAGATTCAATGGTTTATGGTACCCTTTTTCAGGCAGAACAGGTATTTCACTTCCTCGGAGGATCGGAAAGCGAAAGTGGCGGTCGTCGCGGGTCACCGAGGGCCTGAGATAACTGTCTGGTCGCACACCTAATCCATTCCAGGCAGCGCTAAAGTGTTAAGTGCTAACGACCCTGTTATTAATTTGCTCGGTTTTACTTTCTAGGCACATGTGGCCGTCCTGAATGTTGTGATTTATTTCGAGCGCGCGCTAGACTTACGACCGGCGAGACCTGATTTGTTCCGCGGCTAGAAGAGTGCCTTCTCGCGGACACCGGGAAAATATTGTCATTGTCGACGTGCTGTGTGCACTCTGTCGACGTTGTAACTCATATTTTTAAGGATCGTGAAATGTACGGAGAACTCGCCTATGAGATTTACTTTCCCTCTTTAAAATCAAGATATTACCATTGAAGAAAACGTGAATACAAGACCCTCATTTCAATTAAATTCATTTTAGTTATAATCTCAAGGATATCTAACTTCACCAACGAACTCAAACATAAAAGTGTTGCTGAAAAACGGCATGTCCTTCATTCAGTATAGGATTTATCTACAGTGCGATCGTTAAAATTATGATTTAGAGTAGGCAGCATTTTTGTTGAGTTGCCCAGACTGCAAATTGAATGATGGAATAAATTTGAGGTTATGATAAACTATGTGTTGACAGTCAGTAGTGCCAATCTAATTTAAAATTCAAAGCCTACTCTAAATTACGTTTTAAACGATCGCACGGTATCTTAAATTCATTTTTCAAGAATCATTCAGAGTTTTATTTAAATCTGATAACTTGACATTTCTTCAAAATATCTAATGGGCCTGTTCATCAAAATGTTCAACATTCAACATGTTTGGATTTGTTTGTGATGTATGTTGGTATTTAATGAACGGCACTCCGACCATTTTGAAAACTTTAACCCGCCTACAGCAATCGCCAACAACAATCGGTCTAATTTGTACAATTGCAAAAATCCCAAACACGTTCGCGATTAACAGTCCGGTCATCAGAGAATTTCTCAACAGTTGGCAGTAAACTCCGAACTGAACAGGACCAATATTATTCACGTAAGATAATCAATTTTAAACTGTCTGAATTAGTTCACAGTGCTTCGATTGTGTCTCAATTAAAACATAAACTAGCACCGTGGTTTTTCGAATTTTATAATTCGTAAACAAATTGTTCTAATTGAAAGCTGATTTGCTGTCACTGTACATACATGGCTATGCTCGTTATTGCCAGTTTAGTGTGGTGAATTATAATCCCTGTAAAAAGCGCATTTCTTTCAGTTTAAAGTGATGAACTAGTTTCGTCGCCTGAGCAAGAAAACCGTGAACGCGATTTTTCCAGAAAGGAAAAAGTCCTGCTGACATTTCCAGCGACATGAACTTTTTTTCCAGGGGTGCACGCTCAATTCACTAAATTTAATTTAAACGTCAACTGTCCTCATAATAATTCTATTATTAGAGAGAAATCTCAAGACGGATAAATGTTAAAATGTGTGCTGAATTCAAATCTAAAAAAAAACTATAAACTGATCTAACCCCAGTTCCATATACAGAGAATTTTCGCTTTAAGTATACATAAAGGCAAGGCCGTAGCTAGAAATAAATTTTGGGAGGGAAATAAACATGTCGGCGGGAGGGAAGGGGTTTATGGTAAAAAATTTGTTTTTGACCAAACGGGACAGCTTTGAACATACAGAGAATATGGAGGTTTAAACCTCCCCCGACATTTTCAAATTTTAAAGCTGCTGCGTTAGGCTAAAAACAAAATTTTTACCATTAACCTCTTCCCTCCCCCCGATATGTTTATTTCTCCACCGAAATTTATTTCTGGCTACGGCCTTGTCTGTATGTATACTTGAAGAGAAACTTCAAGTATACATACAGGCAAGGCCGTAGCCAGAAATAAATTTCGGTGGAGAAATAAACATATCGGGGGGAGGGAAGAGGTTAATTTTCAAATTTTAAAGCTGCTGCGTTAGGCTACAAACAAAATGTTTACCATTAACCTCTTCCCTCCCCCCGATATGTTTATTTCTCCACCGAAATTTATTTCTGACTACGGCCTTGTCTGTATGTATACTTGAAGAGAAACTTCAAGTATACATACAGGCAAGGCCGTAGCCAGAAATAAATTTCGGTGGAGAAATAAACATATCGGGGGCAGGGAAGGGGTTAATGGTAAAAATTTTGTTTTTATCCTAACGCAGCAGCTTTAAAATTTGAAAATGTCGGGGAAGGTTTAAACCTCCATATTCCTCCCACTCCCTAGCTACAGCCATGCATACAGGGAGTTTTTATTTTAAGTATACATATTCCAATTATGTGCTGTCCATTTTAAATGTTCGATGTTTCTTTTTAAATGGTTCAATTTGAAGCGTTAAAGCAGTATTTTCCACTCCCAGGTTAAGCATGAAGTAAAATTTCGTGTTTAGAAAAGCCTGAAAATTTGGATTTGCAGGGGCGCGCGAGCGAAGCGAGTCGCGCCCCGGCAAATCCAAATTTTCAGGCTTTTCTAAACACGAAATTTTACTTCATGCGCCACGCGTACAAGACACTGATTTCAATTAAAGTTCATTTGTTCACAATATTTCAGAGCATTCAGTGTTTATTACGCGTGGCGCATAAAGTAAAATTTCGAGTTTAGAAAAGCCTGAACATTTGGTTTAATCGCTCAAAGCTGAATTTTAGTGGGCTTATTTATTGACTGTTATTTTAAAGTTTGTGAAAATTCGGAGGAAAATTTGTTTCTTTAGGGAATAAATAGCCCTCATTTGTTTTTAGCCTTAGTAAGACTAAAGTGAATTTAAAAAAAAAATTTGGGCGAAAATCTAGATTTTTTCCATACCTTACAAAAATCGCGAAATTCAGTTAAAAATTACTAATATTAAAAAAATCCCAAAAAATTCTCAAATAATTTTTACAATATTATAATTAGCCTGAGTTGGTTTGATTCTCGTGGAAAAAATTATTTCAATAAAATTTCAGCAGTTTAAAGTAAATTGAAAATGGTTGAAATAATGAAAGTACAACTTCTAGCGTCCGGCATGCGCGCAATTTTCACGATAGACACAATTAATTAAAACCAATTTAAAGCTTATTTTTTCCTGAATACATTTCCTTTGAGCAATTTTTATTTGTTTCAAAAATTGAACTTTAAATCCGTGTTTTTATTGGAAACAACAAATGTATCGCTTTTCACTTGTTGCATTTAAAGAGTTGTATTTTATAAAATATCAAACTTATTTGATTTATTCGAAGTGTAAGCGATTCAGGATTAAACTAGATTTAATTTGGTGTATAAACATTTGTTGAAACTAGAAAATTGCGCTTAGTGCGAGCGCTCAAAGCCGAATATTGGTAGACTCATTAATTGACTGTAATTTTAAAAATTGTGAAAATTAGGGGAAAAATTGTTTTTTTAGGGAATAAACAGCCTTCGATTGTTTTTAGCGTTAGTAAGACTCTCTGTGAATTTTTTTGAAAAAAAAAAATGTTTGGCGAAAATCTGTATTTTTTCCATAAAATTTTACAAAAATCGCGAATTTCAGTTGAAAATATTAATTTTCAAAAAATCCGAAAACATTACCAAATGTTCTTTTCAATCTTAAAAATAGCGTGAGTTGATTTGATTGTCGTGGAAAAAATTATTTCAATAAAATTTCAGCTTTTTAAAATGACTTGAAAATTGTTGAAATAATTTAAGTCCAACTTCTAGTATTTGGCATGCGCGCAATTTTCACGATAGACACAATTAATTAACACCAATTTAAAGTTTATATAATCCTGAATATATTCCGTTAGAGCAATTTTCCTTTGTTTAAAAAATTGAATTTTAAATCCGCTTTTTATTGGAAACAACAAATTTATCGATTTTTCACTTATTGGATTTAAAGCGTTGTATTTTATAAAATATCAAACTGATTTGATTTATTCAAGACGTAAGTAATTCAGGATTAAATTAACTTTAGTTTGGTGTATAAACATTTGTTAAAACTTGAAAATTGCGCTTAGTGCGAGCGCTCAAAGCCGAATTTTGGTGGATTCATTAATTGACTGTAATTTAAAAAATTGTGAAAAATAGGGGAACATTTTGTTTCTTTGGGAAATAAACAGCCCTTGTTTGTTTTTAGCATCAGTAAGACTCTCAGAGAATTTTTTTGAAAAAAAAAATTGTTGGTCGAAAATCTGGATTTTTTTACAAAAATCGCGAATTTCAGTTAAAAATTAATAATATTAAAAAAATCCGAAAAAATTCTCAAATGTTCTTTTCGATATTATAATTAGTCTGAGTAAGTTTTATTCTCGCGGAAAAAAATATTTTAATAAAATTTTAGCTGTTTAAAATAACTTGAAAATTGTTGAAATAATAAAAGTACAACTTCTAGCATCCGGAATACACGCAATTTTTACGATAAACACAAATAATTAACACCAATTTAAAGCTTATTTAATCCTGAATACATTGCCTTAAAACAATTTTCATTTGTTTCAAAAATTGAACTTTAAATCCGCTTTTTATTGGACATAACAAATTTAGCGCTTTTTCACTTATTTGATTTAAAGCGTTGTATTTTATAAAATATCAAACTGATTTGATATATTCGAAAATTAAGCGATTCGAAATTAAGTGAGCTTCAATTTGGTGTATAAAAATTTGTTAAAACTTAAAAATTGCGCTTAGTGCGAGCGCTCAAAGCTGAATTTTGGTGGATCATTAATTGATTGTAATTTTAAAAATTGTGAAAATTAAGGGGAAAATTTGTTTCTTTGGGAAATAAATAGCCCTCGTTTGTTTTTAGCGTTAGTAAAACTCTCTGTGAATTTTTTTGAAAAAAAAATTTGGGCGGAAATCTGTTTTTTTTTTCCATACCTACCCCTTACAAAAATCGCGAATTTCATTTAAAAATTACTAATATTAAAAAAATCCGAAAAAATTCTTAAATGTTCTTTTCGATCTTATAAATAGCCTGAGTTAGTTTGATTTTCGAAGAAAAAATTATTTCAATAAAATTTAAGCTGTTTAATATGACTTGAAAATTGTTGAAATAATAAAAGTCCAACTTCTAGCGACCGGCATGCGCGCAATTTTTACGATAGACACAATTAATTAACACCAATTCAAAACTTATTTAATCCTGAATACATTCCCTTTGAACAATTTTCATTTGTTTCAAAAATTTTACTTTAAATCCGTTTTTTTATTGAAAACAACAAATTTATCGATTTTTCACTTATTGCATTTAAAGCGTTGTATTTTATAAAATATCAAACTGATTTGATTTATTCGAAAAGTAAGCGATACAGGATTAAACTAGCTTTAATTTTGTGTATTAACATTTGTTAAAACTTAAAAAATGCGCTTAGGGCGAGCGCTCAAAGGTGAATTTTGGTAGGCTCATTAATTGACTAGAATTTTAAACATTGTGAAAATTAGAAGGAAAATTTGTTTCTTTGGGAAATAAATAGCCCTCGTTTGTTTTTAGCGTTAATAGGACGCTCAGTGAATTTTTTTGAAAAAAAAAAATTTGGGCGAAAATCTGGATTTTTTCCATACAAAAATCGCGAATTTCACTTAAAAATGACTAATATTTAAAAAATCCGAAAAAATTCTTAAATGTCCTTTTCGATCTTATAAATAGCCTGAGTTGGTTTAGTTCTCGTGAAAAAAATTATTTCAATAAAATTTCAGCTGTTTAAAATTACTTAAAAATTGTTGAAATAATAAAAGTCCAACTTCTAGCATCCGGCATGCGCGCAATTTTAGCGATAGACGCAATTAATGAACACCACTTTAAAGCTTATTTATTCCTGAAAACATTCCCTTTGAACAATTTTCATTTATTAGAGAAATTGAACTGTAAATCCGTGTTTTTATTGGTAACAACAAATTTATCGATTTTTCGCTCATTGCATTTAAAGCGTTGTATTTTATAAAATATCAAACTGATTTGATTGATTCAAAAAGTAGGCGATTCTGGATTAAATCAGCTTTAATTTAGTGTATAAACATTTGTTAAAACTTCAAAATTGTGCTTAGTGCGAGCGCTCAAATCTGAATTTTGGTGGGCTCAATAATTGACTGTAATTTTAAAAATTGTGAAAATTAGGAGAAACATTTGTTTCTTTAGGAAATAAACAGCCCTCGTTTGTTTCTAACATTAGTAAGACTCTCAGAGAATTAAAAAAAATTGTTTGGCGAAAATCTGGATTTTTTCCCTTTTAAATTTTACTTCATGCTTAATCTGGGAGTGGAAACACTTGTTAAAAGATTCAAATTGAACAAAAAAAAAATTAGAACAATTTTATGAGGCTATTTTAGCCAAGTATAGAATTATATAGTAAATATAAACCGATTACAGAATGGAGTAATCGGTTCATATTTACTATATAAAAATTCATAATAATTTTTAAACCACTATCATAGAAACGGTTTGCTTGTAAAATAATTTTAATCATTTTATTACAGCCGCAATTAATTACCCCCAGTTTCCATATTATAAACACTCAACCATCTGCAACACAACTGCACAGCAACAACAATAATATAAAAAAAACATTATCAGCCCCCATAAATACACGCAATATATTTCCAGTTTTATTATTTCCCCCCTCCTTTCTCTCTGGTGTATCGTTTTTTTTTTTTCAGTCTGTTCGCCGCGGAAATATATTCCGTCGCGTTTTCGCGTCAAAAGTGGATTTTCCACCAGGAGGTGCACTAACTCGCCTTGATAGAAACCCAACTTCCGACCATAGAATAAATACATACAGATGCCGTTCTGGGGGGGGTGGATCCGAACTGGGGCGCAGTTACCGCCGACGATTTATGTATAAGTGAACTACATATGCCGGTACATAGATCCCTGATCCATTTGAAATCTATAAAGCGAATGGGTTACTCGAGTTTTATGCAGTTGATACATTTTCAGATATCCTTAGATATCACGGAGAAGAAAAAAAATCACTTGGAGTAGATTATGAAAGTAGTTTAAAATAGGTAGGAAATTATATTTTTTGTAGTTCGTTTTAACAAAATTGAATTTGTGGTCAGTATTCCGGCACCAGATACACACAGACGCGTTTTGGACTTCAAGGTCCTCTTCATTATTTCGGCACCAGATACACACAGACGCGGTTCGGACTTCAAGGTCCTCTTCAGTGTGGTTCCGACCCAGTGTTGAGAAATACTGAACATTTCTGGCTATTTTAAACCAATATGTGAAAACTATTAATGGATTTCGATAGCTAATGCCATCTAATTTTAACAATTTTGCTTAAAAGTACATATAACCGTATAGAGAAAGTTTTATTTTTAAGTATACATTCAGCGAATTAATGGCGATAATTTGCGTTTAATGTGTCGATGGTAACGTTTAAATTTATTAAGTAACCTAAAAGTAAATAATATGTTAAGGAAGAAAATGATAAGTTTTGTTTTTAAGTATACAAATTTCAATATACTGAATACTCTGTAAATCTTTAGATATTCCTTGTTTTGAAAAATAGTTTAAATTGAAACTTAAACGAGTGTTTTCCACTCCCAGACTAAGCATGAAGTAAAATTTCGAGTTTAGAAAAGCCTGAAAATTTGGTTTGGTTGCGTAGCGCGAAGCGCAGAGCAACCAAACCAAATTTTCAGGCTTTTCTAAACTCGAAATTTTACTTCATGCGCCACGCGTATAAAACTCGGATTTTAAGTGGAGTTCAAAATACACCAGTAAAGCAGTTTGGTAAAGAAGTATATTCTGAACTTGACATGAAATTATTGTTCTACACGCGTGGCGCATGAAGTAAAATTTCGAGTTTAGAAAAGCCTGAAAATTTGGATTTGCTGGAGCGCGACTCGCTTCGCTCGCGCGCCCCAGCAAATCCAAATTTTCAGGCTTTTCTAAACTAGAAATTTTACTTCATACTTAGTCTGGGAGTGGAAAACACTCCTTTAAGCTTCAATTTTAACTATTTTTCTAAACATAAAATATCTGAAGATTTATCGAGTATTTAGCTCGCGCGCCCCAGCAAATCCAAATTTTTAGGCTTTTCTACACTCGAAAATTTACTTCATGCGCCACGCGTATAAAACTCTGATTTTAAGTGGAGTTCAAAATACACCACTATTGCAGTTTGGTAAAGTATATTCTGAACTTAACGTCAAATTATTGTTCTACACGCGTGGCGCATGAAGTAAATTTTCGAGTTTAGAAAAGCCTGAAAATTTGGATTTGCTGGGGCGCGACTCGCTCCGCTCGCGCGCCCCAGCAAATCCAAATTTTCAGGCTTTTCTAAACTCGAAATTTTACTTCATGCTTAGTCTGGGAGTGGAAAACACCCCTTTAAGCTTCAATTTTAACTATTTTTCAAAACATATAATATCAGAAGATTTATCGAGTATTCAATATATTGAAATATCGGTTAAGGCAAAATTTCGAGTTTAGAAAAACCAGAAAATTTGGTTTGGTTGCGTAGCACGTAGCGCGAAGCGCAGAGCAACCAAACCAAATTTTCAGGGTTTTCTAAACTCAAAATTTTACTTCATGCGCCACGCGTATAAAACTCTGATTTTAAGTGGAGTTTAAAATACACCACTAAAGCAGTTTTGTAAAGTTTATTCTGAACTTAACGTCAAATTATTGTTGTATACGCGTGGCGCATGAAGTAAAATTTCGAGTTTAGAAAAGCCTGAAAATTTGGATTTGCTGGGGCGCGACTCGCTTCGCACGCGCGCCCCAGCAAATCCAAATTTTCAGGCTTTTCTAAACTCGAAATTTTACTTCATGCTTAGTCTGGGAGTGGAAAACACTATTTTAAGCTTTAATTTCAACTGTTTTTCAAAACATAGAATATTTGAAGATTTATTGTAGTAATCTTTTTCTTCACTGATTAGTTTTATTTACTAAATGTACATTTCGAACACTATGTGTTCATTCTTAATAGTAATACAATTGACAAATACTATTGAGAATGAACACATAGGGTTCGAAATGTACATTTAGTAAATAAAACTAATGAGTGAAGGAAGAGATTACTACATTAATTATTAGAAAACACTTCACGTAACTAAAAGAAGAATATCTGAAGATTTATCGAGTATTCAGTATATTGAAATATGTATACTTAAAAACAAAACTCCCTGTATTTGTACGTTTGTTTTATCATCTTTTTTTCTTACATATTACTTACTTTTACCTAATAAATTTAAACGTTACCTTCGACACATTAAACGCAATTTACACTGCACCAGAAAAAAATATTTTTTTCGTGTTTCCTGCACCATATTAGTCAAATTATATTCATTTTATGCTAAAAAAAATTAAAATTACAATGAAAATGTTTTATTAGCTCTAGTTTCTGTGATACATAGTAGGTATAACGTTATCGTGATCTTTTTACTTTTCTCTTGTATGCGAGTTCCAGAGCATCCCTACACACAAACCAACAGTAATCCGCTAGCATAGCTTTATTCCAACGACCCTGATATCTTCGTTCCATTACAGAAATATCCTGGTGGAACCTTTCCCCATGTTCATCACTAACAGCACCACAATTGCGAGGAAAGAAGTCTAGGTGGGAGTGGAGAAAATGGATCTATAGGGACATGTTACATCCGAGTTGATGGTATTTTTCCAGGAGTATTTTTACTAACTGACTGTAGTTTCCATCACTTTTGTTTCCTAAAAATCCACGAATCACTCCCTTCAGAGCTTCCCAGGCTTCCTTTTCTTTCCCCTTCAAAACTTCGTCAAACGCAGGATCCCTAACAAGTTGACGAATTTGTAGCCCGACAAAAATACTCTCTTTAACCTTTGCATCACTTAGTTTCGGGAATTTGTCTCTCAAATACCTAAAAGCCTGTCCATCTTTGTTCATACTTTTGACAAAATTCTTCATTAAACCCAATTTAATATGTAAGGGTGGAAGAAGGATATCTTTTGGGTCCACAAGTGGCTCAGCAACGATATTTTTTTCGTAAGTATTGAGATTTCTTGCAGGCCAGTCTGCTCTTATGTAATGTGAACTTCTGTCTCTACTATCCCACATACACAAAAAGCAGCAGTATTTAGTGTACCCTAATTGCATTCCTAAAAGTATAGCAATGACTTTTAGATCACCACAAATTTTCCACTTGTGTTCATTGTAATTGATTGATTCGAGGAGAGTTTTCATGTTAATGTAAGTCTCTTTCGTGTGAACTGCATGGCCAATAGGAATAGAAGGAAGACGGTTTCCGTTGTGCAGTAATACAGCTTTTAAGCTTAGCTTAGATGAGTCGATGAATAACCTCCATTCTGTTGGATCATAGTTCATTTTGAGACAATGCATTAATCCATAGACGTCGAAACAAACAACAAGATTGGTATTCTTTTCAAAAAAAGAGAGCAGGTTTCGCTGACGTTTTCTATACTGTGAAACTCTGACATCGTGTTGGAGAAGATTCCACTGCTGTAGTCTTGACTCTAGAAGTTCTGCCTTCTCCTGTGACAAACTAGATCTCGAATGAGATCACTTAACTCTGCTTGACTCAATCTGTGTGGTGTTACTAGTGTATCATCTCTTACCTCAAAATCAGGGTCATTTGATGTGAAACGCTTATTTGCTTCTTCTTCTTCCATTTCTACCTCATTTCTACCTTCATTTTCCAAATCATAAATTTGTGGTGGGGTAGGAACTGGCAAACTATCCGAATGAGGAATAGGTCAAATGGCAGATAGAAGATTCGGATATGTAATTGTTCCCCTTTTCTTCATTGACAATCCTGCTTTTATGGGCGGAGTTGAGCAGAAATAGCAGTCATTTTTATGGTTTTTAGGCTTCCTCCATACCATAGGCACAGCAAAAGCCAGAGATCTTTTTTTTATTTTTCAGCCATTATCTTAGTATAACAGAACATTGGTTACAGCATATGTGCGGAACCCATGACTTATCCTGGTCCCCTACCTTCATACCAAAGTAATGTTGGTAAGCAGTTTTCACAAGAGGCGTGATATTTCGCTTCTGTGATGAAAACGTTATTTCACCACATATGTAACAAAAATTGTCTACTGATTTTACACAATTCCTTGGCATTTTGATTTATATTAATAATTCCGCACTAGTTAAACAATAAGAAACTCACATAAATCACTTCACTAGTTATAAACATAACCTACAAACATTATGGAATGTTAGTTTTGTCAGTTTACAGGTATGCCAAATGTCATATACAAAATTTTCCAAAAAATTAAAATTTACACCCTTAAGAAACAACATACAACTTTATCTCCTAAACAAGAGCTAATATGTAATTTTTAATGTCATTTTCGAATTCAGCTGGTGAAAATACATAAGTATTAGCTAATTTTGAGTCCGAAACATTTTCATTGTTGCGCAGTGTTATCGCCATTAACTCGCTGAAAAAAAAGGCAGAAATTTATTTTATTCCTCGCGAATAAAGCACTTTCCAGATCTGAGGGGGGCAATAAATTAACCAGGGTCATGAAACGTAAAGCGCTTATTTACGCCCGGCATCAAAAAACCAAATAACCACACGCTCATCTAGACGCGGGAACTTTTAATAAACACGGACCTCTTTTTCTCATTTATCCAATATTTATCGTACAGTTTTTCAAATTATTATTGTCGTTTTTAACGTGAACTAAGTTACAAATGCAATTAGACTTTTTTAGTATCACTAGTAGAATAATTTTAATCTAATAATATTTATTTACATATTTACATGCGAATGTTTAATCTTTCCCTGTATTGGTTTTTCCGTTGGGAAATAAAGTATTATTATTATTAATATTAATAGGTACGTAGTATACGTGTACATAATTTATATTTTATTTATAAATTCACTACATTCTTACAAATTCAGATCTAGATCAGAATTTACAATGAGTAGATGCGTGCACGCACGCATTTAAAGCCTTAGCGGTACCTTGGCTTGCTCGTTGGTACGATGCGTGGAAGAAGGTACCGCTATTAATAAAGGGAAGATGTAATTAGGTGAGAAGGTATGGGAAAACACGCGATTTCCGCAGACAATGAGCTGCGTTTATTTTATGGGAAGAAGCCAGCTAATGATCGACCGTTAATCCAATAAATCACTTGCTCCTTCCTCACTCGGCTCACTTACTTCTAGTCATTTGATACACGCGCGTTTTGATATTTTTCCAAACAGCAGTATAAATTGACATAGAGTATCACTAACATTAAATTAAGTATGAATGAAATTGCAGTAGGTTACTATATGTAACAGCAAACACTTGTTGTATAATTCAATGTCCGTCGGGGTATTAGCCCTGGAAGTAGTTGTTTCAATGAGTGTTTGATATAGTCTTTGTGAGACTAACTTGTTGTAGAGTGCGAAAAGAATCGCACTTTTAATGATTAAATTAAGTACTGTAATTACCAGTGGCGCAGCCAGGATTTTGTCACAGGAGGAGGCCTAACTAAATTTACAAGTTAAATATATAATATACTGAATGACATTAGAAATGCAACACCTAGAAATAACAGCTATTTGCAGTTGATTTTATCTTTATTTATTAGGTCTTAAGTTAATTAATACATGATAACAATTTCTATCAAAACAAAAAACAAACAAGTAAATTACACCTAATAATGTGTTTGGCGACCTCCATTTCGAACGCATTCATTAACACGTCTGGGCATCGATTCGATGAGGTGATCGACTTCCTCCTGATGTAGTTCGTTCCAAGCAACCTGTATTTGCTGCTGCAGCTCAGCCAGAGTCTGTGGAGGGTTCGGTAAGCTTGTCAGTCTCCGACCTAGCATATCTCAGACATGTTCTATTGGGTTTAAATCTGGAGATCTGGGCGGCCAAAGTAAAACATTTATGGCACCTTGGAAGCTGATGCCATAAATGTTTTACCTTGGCCGCCCAGATCTCCAGATTTAAACCCAATAGAACATGTCTGGGATATGCTAGGTCGGAGACTGACAAGCTTACCGAACCCTCCACAGACTCTGGCTGAGCTGCAGCAGCAGCTCGTTAGATGTGCTATGTGAGGACGTGCGTTATCTTGTTGAAACAACACGTTTCCAAGTCCTTCTAGGTATGGTACAAGATATGGTTGTACGACATCGTTAACGTAACGAGCTGTTGTCATATTGCCGCGGATGAACACCAGAGGTGATCGGCTGCCATGGGCACTAGCCCCCCAAACTATTACACCTACAGTGCGTGCGGTGTACATGTCTTTCAACAGCAAACTCAATAGTGGATCTTTCTCCACGGCGTCTCCTTACTCGTCTCCGACCATCATGCATCCCTAAAGTGAATCGCGATTCATCGCTGAAGACGACTCTGTTCCATTCTTCCCTCCACCCTTGGCGTGCACCACTCCAATCTTTGACGCCGGTGTGTATAAGTTAAAAGTAGGACTAACAGAGGGCGGTATGAAATGAACCCAAATGACCTGATACGTCGATAAAGAGTTCGCATACTAACTGGTCTATCGTGTTCATTAAACCATTGGTCACCAAGCTACCTAGTTGTGGAAAATCGGTCCCTAAGAGCCATAAGTCGCAGTGGGCGTTCCTGGTGCTCTGTAGTACGCCTTGGTTGTCCACGAGGCCTTATTCTCGACCTTCTTCAATCCATGCTTGCCACACTCGCGTAACAGTGGTTACGTTCCGGTTTAAACGACGCGCAATTTCCCGGAACGAAACACCACCATCGCGCCACCCAACTATTCTACCCCGATCAAAATCACTTAAATGCCGAAATTGTCTAGGCCTTCGTACTCTGGGCATCTTGTCGACGCAGTTAAATTTAAAAACTGATGAAATTAGTTGTTGAATCGTCTATTTAAACGTATTTTAATATGAAACTGATGGATACGATTATTTTTTTTCCAAAAAAATATTGAAGATAAAAGGTTGCAACTTTTATCATAGCATTCTTTTTACACATTAAACTTGCACAAAAAAAATTGTTGACGAAGAATAGTTATTTCCAGGTGTTGCATTTCTAATGTCATTCAGTATATATCGTATATTAAAAAAAATATATTTCAACAGAATGTATATGGATCTTGGTTATTTGAAGAGATCGGTTAAATTGGGGCAAAGTTGCGTATTTTAGTGCCCAATAATAATCTTTTTTTTGTAAAGAGTGCCTTGGAAACAGTTGAGTAACTCACTCATTTGACAACTCCTAGGATCCATAATTGTTGTTAAAATACATCACTAGTTGTGATGTATTTTAAACTGACGGATGTCTTCCACTCCCAGACTAAGCATGAAATAAAATTTCGAGTTTAGAAAAGCCCCGTGAAAATTTGTCGAGGGTCGCGCAGCGACCCGAGACAAATTTTCACAGGGCTTTTCTAAACTCGAAATTTTACTGCATGCGCCACGCGTATACAACACTGATTTCAAGTGAAGCTAAAAATGCACTGAAAACCAACTCAACTTCGATATTTTTTCAGATATTCGTTGTTTTCTTGTAAGAAAACTTCGATTCCCTGAAGTTCTTCGGTCTCCGAAGACCATGATTGGTCCTTCGAGGTGTAGCCTTTGTAAAATGGTAATAAAGTTAGTAATCTAGAAGGATCCTTTAATTTGAAACTTCTAAGAACCAGTGTTGTCCACTCCCAGACTAAGCATGAAGTAAAATTTCGAGTTTAGAAAAGCCCCGCGTCGAAAATTTGTCGAGGGTCGCGCAGCGACCCGAGACAAATTTTCACGGGGCTTTTCTAAACTCGAAATTTTACTTCATGCGCCACGCGTATACAACACTGATTTCATGTGAAGGTAAAAATGCACTGAAAACCAACTCAACTTCGATATTTTTTCAAAATTGGATGATGTCTTTCCTATCCATGCTGTAAACCTTCAGATATTCGTTGTTTTCTTGTAAAAAAGCTTCGATTCCCTGTAGTCCTTTGGTCTCCGAAGACCATGATTGGTCCTTCGAGCCTTTGTAAAATGGTAATAAAGTTAGTAATCCAGAGGGATCCTTCAATTTGAAACTTCTAAGAAGGAGTGTTGTCCACTCCCAGACTAAGCATGAAGTAAAATTTCGAGTTTAGAAAAGCCCCGCGAAGAAAATTTGTCGAGGGTCGCGCAGCGACCCGAGACAAATTTTCACGGGGCTTTTCTAAACTCGAAATTTTACTTCATGCGCCACGCGTATAAAACACTGAGTTAATATGAAATTAATTAAAATTTTTGTTTGTGTTATTTTAATAACATTTCATGTGTGCGACACATGAAATGTTATTAAAATAACACAAACAAAAATTTGTATCAAAATTATAGGTTTTATTTTTTACCTGTAAATAATTACAAACTACATGCTGACTTTATTTCTTTATACACAATATAATATCTTTTGAGAATTTATTGGCCTTAAATTCAGTCTTATATCCAAATTTGCTTTTCTAAACATGAAATTGTACTTAACCAAGGAATGAAAACCCTCTCTAGAAGTTTCAAATTAATTGCATTACGCGCATTTGCCTTAACCGATTACTCGCCGGAATTCAAAAATTGAAAAAAAAAAATGGGAAAATAACTAATAGTGAGATTTATTTTCATTTAACTTAAACTCAGTGAAAAATAGTAATGCGTCCCAAAAAATGGCCAATGATGGCTAATGGGTTAAAGAAACTGCAGCTTCATTATTAATATAACATAATTTACTGGAAAGAAATTGTTTTATAACATATAAAATTACGAAAAACTATTCGTGAAAATGCAAACAATGTCTTAATTAATAAGACAACTTAAGACGATCTATATCCACTGAAACAACTACTTCCCGTGCAAATACACCTCCGGATATTGAATTATACAATGAAATATTTAAAATCTTACATAATTTGATTTGTTACAACGCTCTATTAAAGTATATGTAACGTTTAGGTCAAATTCTCTTTAAACCAACTAACAAATACAAATTTAAAAAGAAAAGAGGGATAACAAAAAAAAAATGGTGATGTGTCCATCATAGTACTTTCCCCCGTAAATTGCGTATTTAATCACTTTTAAAATATTTGTAGCATTATTATTTTCAAAATGTCTTCAACTTTTTGAGAACTACAACTTTTATTTGAAACATTTTTCAATTGGATCAACACATACTGACACAAACCAATGACTAGATAAAAAACACTATTTATTGAATATCTCAAAAACTAAGAGTGCTATGACAAAAAGTGAAGATACAAAAAAATCTTTAATATCCTATTACCTACAACTTTTATTTGAAACATTTTCCAATTGTATCAACACACACACACACACTGACACAAATCAATGACTAGATAAAAAACACTATTTATTAAATATCTCAAAAACTAAGAGTGCTATGACAAAAAGTGAGTCCACAAAAAATCTTTAGTTTTTTATTTCCTACAACTTTTATTTGAAACATTTTTCAATTGTTACGACACATACACTGTCACACATCAATAACTAGATTAAACAAACAACTTTTAAAATATCTCAAAAACTAAGAGTGCTATGACAAAAAGTAAATAAAGAATATATCTTCATTTTGTTAATATCTACAACTTTTATTTAAAAGAATTTTTTGTTTGATGAACATTTAATAAAAAAATCAGAAAAAAACTGAAAAACGCTACGAGTAAAGTACCACTTCCGGTTTTCCGATTTTCACCAAAAGCTTTTTAGTTCTTCCGATTGTGACAAAAAGCTTAAGTTTCAAGTTTCATCTCGATATCTTTAGCGGTTTTTGCGGTACAGCGCACACAGACACACACACAGACACACAGACAGACAGACAGACAGACATTTTTCAAAAATGGTCTTATTCGACTCAGGGGACCTCAAAGCGGATATTTCCGCTAAAATTTTTGATTCGAAAATTTTCCCAAAAACAATACTTTCCCTTTGTATTACATACGAGAGAAAGTAAAAATTAGAAGTAAACGGACTTGGATTAAAACTAATGTCTTAGGCCAGGAAATTGTTTTAGTATTACGAATAAAGTGACCTTTTTGCCGTACCATAATTCTGCAGAATCCTACTGGAATTACCAATAAGATCCCGTCCATCAACTCCTTGAAATTGAATTAAGTTCGACTTAAGCGTGAGCGATGCGCCGCAATAAATCCGTACGTTGGGCGCAACAAATTACAGTTTGCTCGGGCAAAACGCAGTAAAACATGGCGAATTCGAAATAGTTCTTGTATCGATTCAACAACAATACGTGCTCTCCCAGTAACCGTTCGATGCCGCCCAGAAAAAGTTAAGTGAATGTGAGCGACATTACTGGGTGACATTTGTATTAGTTTATGTGCGGCTGCTCTCGCCGAGGCACGTACTTAATTTATTTTCAGATAAAAAGGAAAATGTGTGCGTCTCTCGCTCTCGCCCTGCCCCTGTATACATGTGTGTGTGTATTTTCCACGAACTTCAAAACTAAATTGAAATTGAGTGTGTCGAGCCGTGCGACCCCTTTCAGTGGAACGCCCCCCGACTAAATGACGCGTGGCGTTGATGATGTATCGCCTCTATCATTCACAAAGATGTTTGCTACGCAACGTTTTATTTTTTCCCCTTCAAAGTAAATATTTATCTGCATGAAATTTGCTTACCTTTAAGCGTTATCTTCAATAATTTACCTTATATTACTGAGAAACGCAATCATTCGATGTAATATCCTCCTTTTCCTTACCTAAAACAAAGAAATACTGATTATTAAACAATAATTAAGTGAGGGATGGACGCACACAAAGAAATACCGATTAATAAACAATAATTAAGTGAGGGATGGACGCAAACCCAAAAAATATATAAACAAAGATATTGATGTAGGCACAAAAGGACTGCTTGAATTTCAACGCGCCGACACAAATATATTTGTGTCGGCACACGTACATGTTGCGTTGATTTCAGCACGCCGCACACTGGGCGAATTAACGAAAAAAATAGAGTAAAGTGAAGTAAAATTTCGAGTTTAGAAAGGCCTGAAAATTTGGCTCGGGCGCGTAGCGAAGCGACCGAGCCAAATTAGACCATTGATCAGCTTAAATCCATAACACATATCCAGTGTAACCCTTCGGTGTTGTGGGGATTTTAAGTTTATTGTAGTCAGCATGTACGATCGACCCTCCAATGCCCATCTTAAATAAAACCAGCAAGAGAAATTTATTTTGAACTTTTTCAATTGACTCAATGTGGTTTTTGTAATTAGAAGACCAGCGCCTGCAATTATTTCGCTAGAAAATTCAAAAAATATTTGTATGTAATTTATTCTTATAGATTATTCTTATATTATTATAGATTACTAATTAATAATTAATATTAATAATTAATAAAATAGCATGCATTTAATGAAACAACAAAAATGAAAACCAGTTTCAATCAATAAATCCACTCGCTTATCACCAAACACGCAAAAAATGCAGCCAGAAATCGGCGATAATTGAATTCTTACACGGATTTCAAGAGCGCCTATTTATTCACCTATACAAGGTCAGTTGAGGTTGAGTGTTCGAACAGGACATCTCGCGTTGTCGCTTTTTGGAAAACACTGATCGGTTTTCGAGTTTCATTTCGAGTGCTAGTGTTTACATCTACGACAGTGATTGCTGTGAGATGCACAAGAAGAAGTGATAGTGGGCCAGTTCATCAGAGACAACTGTTGGGAGTTTACTGCCAACTCTGATGACCGAATTGCTAATCATGAACGTGTTTGGGATTTTTGCAATCGTACAAAATAGACCGACAAGACTACCGTTCATTAAACACCAACATCCATCACAAACAAATCCAAACATGTTGAATGTTGAACAATTTGATGAACGGGCACAGTGTTTTAATGCGTAAGTGAAGTATTGCGTAACGGATTATTGAAAAAAATCCAGCACTAGAAATGTGGATTTTCAACACCGTATTTCATTAATTAAGGGGTTCTGGTTGACGGGGCTTCGAAACCAGGGCCATTAATTTCGCAGAAGAAGAAGAATTAAGAGGTTAGTGCGATGGTTTGCTTCCTATTTGTGAACGTTCATCAATACGCATAAACAAATACAAAGATTAAAGTGTTTTATTTTTAAATTAACATGTATAACGAAGTAAAAGCTTCGACAATACAGAATGTTCTAACACATTAAGCGCTATTGATGCATGACCGCAACATTATTAATTTTGTATCAATTAAACTACTAAATAAGTTAATTTAATATATTGTATTATTTGACCTGTTTGAGAATGTATGAAGAAAAAAGGAAATATTTTGTTATTAAAATATTTCGATTATTACTAATTTAAAAAAAATAAAAATCAGTGTATTTTTAACTTCACAATATTTCAGTGTTTTATACGCGTGGCGCATGAAGTAAAATTTCGAGTTTAGAAAAGCCCAGAAAATTTGTCTCGGGTCGCTGCGCGACCCTCGACAAATTTTCACGGGGCTTTTCTAAACTCGAAATTTTACTTCATGCTTAATCTGGGAGTGGAAACACTCGTTCGAAACTTTAAATAAAACAGCGTATACATTATGTATATTTAAAAGAAACATTTCCAGTATGTAATACAATAAATCATTTATAGAAATGAGTAAAAGAAAAGCAGAATTTTACCTAAAATAAACTTTTAGAGTAAACTCTATAATTGCTCGGCCATTAATAGTTTATTGAAAAGGATTTAATTAAAAATGTTTCAGACAATCAGAGTGGATTAAAAACTAAACCTGTTGTATAATACATAACAAAAATCATCCAATAGTTCGTTATGCAAATAGCTGTGTCGCATGCACTAATATTTCCGCAATTAGCTTTCCCGTGTAATAATTTTTTTGAATTATCCCGAACGCGATAATTAGTTTTGCACGTCGACGCCGTTGTATACGTACGTCACGAATGATAAATGACGCGTGTTATCCAATTGATTATCTGTATTAATATATCGACAGTTATTCACCAGGGGTGGTCACGCAGTCACAAACCAAGTCGCATAACCCACGTGACTGGAACATATTTCGCGGAATGTTTACATATCCAGTGCGTTTACACGGATAATTGGGTTCCGTTCATGTAATTAATAACAAATACATTAGAGCATTATTAATTGCTTTGATGTTCCCTCCCCGGGGATCCTCAATCAAAAGCTTCCAACGAGATCTCCTCGAACGGTACAGACAAATCAAATGCATTATGACACTACTCGAAAACGTTTCGTAAACTCGAAATTTTATTGCAAACTAACCGTGAAAAATGGCAATTTTCTTTTCGAGACAATACCTTAAAGTCCGACACGCGGTTGTGGGAATACTGAACAAAAATTCAAATTGAAAGTGAAATAAAGCATAAAGTATATTTACAAAAAGAAGAAGACATGATTGTTATTTGCAAAATATCTGTATTTTATTGTAAACTAACCGTAAACATGGCAATTTTCTTTTCGGGACAACACCTTAAAGAAGCCCGACACGCGGTTGTGCGAATACTGAACAAACATGTTTGCAAAATATCTGTATTTTATTGTAAACTAACCGTAAAAAATGGCAATTTTCAATTCGAGACAACACCTTAAAGAAGCCCGACATGCGGTTGTGGGAATACTGAACAAAAATTCAAATTGAAAGTGAAATAAAGCATAAAGTATATTTACAAAAAGGAGACATGATTGTTATTTGCAAAATATCTGCATTTTATTGTAAACTAACCGTAAAAATGGCAATTTTCTTTTCGAGACAACACCTTAAAGAAACCCGACACGCGGTTGTGGGAATACTGAACAAAAATGTTTGCAAAATATCTGTATTTTATTGTAAACTAACCGTAAAAAATGGCAATTTTCAATTCGAGACAACACCTTAAAGAAGCCCGACACGCGGTTGTGGGAATACTGAACAAAAATTCAATTTTAAAGTGAAATAAAGCATAAAGTATATTTACAAAAAGAAGAAGACATGATTGTAATTTGAAAAATATCTGTATTTGAATAAAATTAATATTTGAATTTGAATTAAAGGCACTTGGTTTGTTTCACGAATTTCTTTATTATCCAACTAGTTTCGACTTATCGTCATTCTCAAGGAATAATGTACAGAAAATATATTTTTACAGAGATATATACAAAATCAGGTAGTAAAGGCAGTGAGGATGGAGGAGTGCCAGATGTCTTCGCACTCATTTACAACGTTTTTTTCCCGTTTTATGGCCTTATGAATTTTTAGGCCCTCTCTAAAATTTAAATCCCGTCCTTTACTACCCGATTTTTTTGATCCGCCCGATATTTCAATTGTACAATCGGGTAGTAAAGGACGGGATTTAAATTTTAGAGAGGGCCTAGAAATTCAAAAGACCATTAAGTGATCAATGAGAAGCAAATTAAAGTTGAACAAAATTTGTAAGGGCCTCGAAAATAAGAGTTGCTTCTGGGCTCAAATTTTCTCTGAAATGCACTGAGGTTCGTATAACGCAGTGGTGGGGAAACTTTTTTTAAGACGGGCCATTTGTAATAACCAGACAATCGTAGCGGGCCAAAGAATAATGCTTAATCGTAGGTAGATAGTTTTTATGCGGGTCGTCACATTACGAAGTAAGAACGCGTTCAACATTCTCACGACGGCACTCTTAAACGGGCCGGATTATACCTTTCCGCGGGCCGGACTTGGCCCGCGGGCCGTAGTTTCCCCATCACTGGTATAACGTATCAACATTAATTTAGATTAATGAAATCGCCGTCTTAACTAATATTTAATTCATTCAGCACATTTGATTTATACATAAATCCCGTTCAGTCCAATCTCCATCTAATTCTCTCTAGAGTTTGCATTAATTATAACTCAAATTTGTCACACTTGATGTAATCAGCACTGACCTGAAATTAACATATCTGCTGCGAGACTATAATAACATATCGGAACCAATTTAATTTATAACATAATGGAACTTATTAACCTTGATTCATTACGGCAATGATCGCGATTCGATACTTGCAATCAATGAAATAATTTCAATATGTATGTCAATAATGCGATGCCCAGCATCAGACAAAGAATGCTAGGTGCTGTTCGCAACGCTCTTTAATAATTAATATGGATTTCACACCTTGTTATTAATCATAATATTGTTGTTGGAATGTGATTTAACGTTATATGAAAGAAAGCAGTATGCGTGGAATAATTATTTAAAACGGCACCTATTAAAACTACCCACATACATAATTCAACTGCTTGAGCAATTCCTATCCAATAGATCCCTACAGGTAAAATTTATATTTAAACTGGCGTACACATTCCATCCTAGTCAGCTAGTCAGCTGGTGAGCCCTGGGGGACCCTTGTCCCACAGGGCTCACCAGCTTCCCCCCTCATATACAACCTATTCACTCACATCCTATGTAATGATGACCCTAAATATTGTAATTAATCCCAATATGCTCTACAGTTTGCAGATAATGTGGCCCTTATCTTCCATGCTACCAATCTCAACTCCGCAATATCATATCTACTAACACTCTTCGATAAAACTCAATCCTGGTACCTATTCTTCACTTTAGGTACCAGGATTGAGTTTTATCGAAGAGTGTTAGTAGAGATGATATTGCGGAGTTGAGATTGGTAGCATATCGATGAATCTTAGCAAAATTCAAATTCAACGTTAAATTTCTCAATCAACAACATATGATCCCTCTAATAGGGTAGCAACCTTCACTTTTAAAGTAGAGACATTTTCGTTGAATCCCTTTAACAAGCCTTATCTGCTGTTGATTCTGCGGAAACCATATTAAGGACGCATATTTCAACTTGAACTGAACGTAAGCGTAAACTAACGCCTTTATATCACTAAGATCACGTAAGTTGGTTGAGTTTCGATGTATAAAACCTAGTGCTCTAAATGCGCTCTTGATAAGGGATTGTACACGGGGATGGAATGTGAGATTATTATCGAAGATAACACCTAAATCTCTAAAGACTTTGACTTGCTCGAGGGTTTTATTACTAACTAGATACAAAAACACAATGGGTTTAGATTTTTTAGTGAAGGACGTGAAGTTACATTTATCACTATTTATGTTTAGTTTATTAACACTGCACCAGTTCGAGATACTATCCAGTGAGTTCTGCAAGTGGAGGCAATCATCAAGGGTACCAATTGTTGAGTAAATTTTTAGATCGTCAGTATATAATAGATGTTTACATGTAAACAATTTTGAAAGATAATTTATAAATAAATTAAAAAGCAATGGACCCAAGATGGAGCCTTGCGGCACACCAGAACGTGGGAAGTATGAGTCGGATTTGAAACTATTTAGGGTAACATATGATTCGCGATTTTAAAGATAGGAACCAATAAATGTGGATGCACTTTCACCAAACCCAAAGGAATCAAGTTTAGCTAATAACAGTTCATAATCAACTCTGTCGAAAGCCTGACATGTAGATCTGTATAAATTACCTCAATTTGCACCGTTGAGTCAAGCCATTCCGCTATTTCATGTGTGATAATAGATAAATTAGTTACAGTGAATTGATTTGGAACAAAACCATGCTGTTGATGTGTTATATATAAAAATCACACATAACCCTATTCTGCTATTTTTTGTTGGTTTTAAAATAACTTAAAATTTAAAACTGGTTTCGTCAATTTTTCTTTATTAGTCACTTACACCACTTGCTTCTAGGTGATTTGATTCATTCAAAAATATTAACGCAATTCTCTTTAGGAAATAAAAATATGTCTGCACTCCGTAAATTCCATGAGTTTTATCGTCCCCCTCCCCCCTTTTTTTTTCATTTCTGCCATTCACAATAACTCACCGTGTATTTCATAACCCATTAAGAGGGAACACCGAGCATAAAAGTCGCCATCAACGTCTTAATCAACAATTAATCTTCCGCGGTACATAATTATAATCCGAACAATAAAGGTTCGCATAATAAAGGAGGCGCATCCGTGCCGAACTGGCGCATTAAAACGCGATATTTGTCCAAAGTCAAAACATTTTCATAAACCAAAAGCGGATCTAATTCGCCCCCCGTTTTATTGCGAAAGTGAGTTATTGTGGGGCGGATTTTTTTTCTTCTCTCTTTCTTCTCTCTCTCTCTCTCTCTCTCTCTCTCTCTCTCTCTCTCTCTCTCTCTCTCTCTGTATCTAGTTTTCTTCTCTCTTTCTTTCTCTCTCTCTTTCTCTCTCTCTCTCTCTGTATCTAGTTTTCTTCTCTCTTTCTTTCTCTCTCTCTCTCTCTCTCTCTCTCTCTCTCTCTGTATCTAGTTTTCTCTCTCAGCCGTTTTGTTGGTATTTGCGAGTAGTAAAATTGCCGACAATAAGCTTTTATCGCCGTTCGTTTTTTTTTTTTTTTTAATATTCCACATTCGCTCGCTTCGTGGATGTTTTATTTAATACGACTGTTTTGTGATGGATTTTATGCATGTAGCATGTTAAGAGCGATTTAAAAAGATTTGCGAGTATTGTTTTGGGATTAATTTGACGTTTTATAATCTTTGTTGAACAAAAAAGAAAAAAATCTCTTCATTTCCGTGTATACCTAATATTATTTTATGTTATTATATTTAATGCTTCTATTTTTGATAAACAGGGATTTTTTTAAGTATACATATGGATACGTTTTTTCTAGAAGATTTCAATTTTAAGTTTTAAACCAATGTTTTCCAGTCACGGATTAAGCATGAAGTAAAATTTCGAGTTTAAAAAAGCCTGACAATTTGGCCCTAATTACAGTGTATATGCTATAATTCTTCAGATATTCGTTGTTAAGAGTTTAATTTTAAGCTTTAAACGAGTGTTTTCCACTCCCAGGTTAAGCATGAAGTAAAATTTCGAGTTTAGAAAAGCCTGAAAATTTGGTTTGGTCGCGTAGCGCGAAGCGCGGAGCGGCCAAACCAAATTTTCAGGCTTTTCGAAACTCGAAATTTTACTTCATGCGCCACGCGTATTAAACACTGACAACACTGAAATATTTGTGAATAAGTAACCTTCACTTGAAATCAGTGTCTTACACGCGTGGCGCATGAAGTAAAATTTCGAGTTTAGAAAAGCCTGAAAATTTGGTTTGGCCGCTCCGCGCTTCGCGCTACGCGACCAAACCAAATTTTCAGGCTTTTCTAAACTCGAAATTTTACTTCATGCTTTGTCTGGGAGTGGAAAACACGCGTTTAAAGCTTCAAATTAAACGCTTAACAACGAATATCTGAAGAATTATAGCATATACACTGTAATTAGGGCCAAATTGTCAGGTTTTTTTAAACTCAAAATTTTACTTCATGCTTAATCCGTGAGTGGAAAACATTGGTTTAAAACTTAAAATTGAAATCTTCTAGAATCTTCTTCTAGAATATAATTTATATAGCATATACACTGTAACTGGGGTATGTATACTTAAAAGAAAAACTCCCTGTATAATTCTATGTTATTGCCCAGCAAACCAAATTATATAATATATACATAATATTTATGTAATACATATAAAATATATATATCTTACATATATAATATGTTTGCTGGATAGATCTGTGTATCTGTTTGAAAATAAATGAATTATTAGTATTACTATTGATTCAAAGATAGAAGTCATTAAATTTATACCATTACCTGTAATAATATTAAAGGATAAAAAATTAAAACACTTGGTTTGTTTTACTATTTGTGAAATAGTGAAACAAACCAAGTGTTTTTAATTTATCCTTCAATATAATTTTAAAATGTTTTACCAAGTGATAAATGAGAAAATTATTCAAGAAATATTACCTGTAAATTCAAAAAAATCAACGATCTGATGTTTCGTTGATTTTTAGCAATTTTTGTATACAACGTAAAATTCAATAATCCATTCAAATTTTGATAACATTCAAAGAGATTGTGTAGAATTAAAAATTGTATTTTCACGACGAAAACATCGAAATCAACGATCTGGTGTCTCGTTTATTTTTTTAGCAATTTTTGTATATAACGTAAAAATGAAAAATCCATTCAAATTTTACTAAAATTCACAGAGATTGTGTAGAATTAGAAATTCTGTTTTCACGTTGAAAAAATGGAAATTAATTAACTGTGAGTAAAATCACCGTTGTTCATATTTTAAAAATCGCATACATTTTAGCAAACGTCAGATTTAATATATCGTTAACTTGTTTCTCATTGATCACTTGGTAAAACATTTCTATTAATATATAGGTATTTGATTGAAATTCACTTGGTTTGTTTTACTAATAAATTGTTTTATTTTCAACTAGTTTCGGCTTAATGCCATTTTCAAGAAAATGGCATTAAGCCGAAACTAGTTGAAAATAAAACAATTTATTAGTCAGATTTAAGTTTAGAAAATTATAGGAGTTCTTAAGAAATTAATAAGTAACAAACTGTTCTTTTTGCATCTATGATATTTCAACATAATATATACTTATCGCCCCAAAATATATTGGCAATACGTAAATACTGTTCAGTTGAACTAATAAATATGTCAACAACTCTTAATTATTTGTGATAATCTATGAATACTACGACTGATTTTTTTACATTGAACCAATTGTTTAAGACAGTATAAGAAAATTTATATCTTAATTTCTTGAATTAATTTCTCATCTGGCACTTGGTAAAACATATTAGAATATGTAAAGTTATTTAAATAAAAAACACTTGGTATTGTTTCACAAATTAAAACTTTATTCCGACTAGTTTCAGTTTGTTAGACCATTTTCTACATTCCTATGAAAATGGTCTAACAAACAGAAACTAGTCGGAATAAAGTTTTAATTTGTGAAACAATACCAAGTCTTTTTTATTTAAATAACTTTACATATTTATTTCTTAAACTGTCTTAAACAATTGGTTTAATGTAAAAAAATTGGTTGTATTATTTCGTAGATAGTTAAGGCAATTAATTCTTGAAAATCCATCATCACTCAAATAAAATACTTAATGTTTTTTTTTGGGTTTGGCTTTTGCCTGGCCTTGGTTATATAACTATTAGCCAACATCAATGTTTATTTTAACTATCTTTCAGTTTGTAACTAATACTAGTATATACATTTAACAGATATTTGGAGGTCACAACACATTCGCACCACACCCAGGGTCACGACGAGAAATTATTTTTAAATAAAATCTCGCCGTGCACGGGAATCGAACCCGAATTGTGGCTCGCCGAGCGATACAGCCCGGCGACGTTACCGCTCGGCCACCACCTGCCCAAATACTTAATGTTTTTTAACTAATTCAACAATGAGTTGAAAATCATTAAGTGTTTTATTTAAGTGATCGTATTATTCATAGATTATAACAATTAATCAAAAGTTTTTATCTTAAACAAACAGCCGGCATCATTAATACAACTTAATATGCTAATTCGCCTATTAATACTAAACATCTCATTACCAATTTATCTACACACACTATTTTTCGCCAATAACGTGGGAAGTCGAGTTTTTAAGTGCGCGAATTCTCCGCAAGTATTGTAATTGCTAGAGGAAATCGGCCATTACTCAACTCGATAACGTGTACTGGTTTATTTAGCAATTTGCAATTTTTCATCACCTCGAGGAAGGCTATAAACTCTTAAACAAATTCACGGCGGCCACTTTGAACACACATCGATTCCGAAAGAAGCGCTCTAATCGTGGGAAGTACCAAGTCTGTTGGTTGAATTATTTTTACACTTAAATTAATTAAAAAGCATGTAAAATTTAAACGACTCGTTTAGTTTGAAACTAAGGGGCTTTAAGTACCAGGAAAACTAATGATACTTAGAGGTTTTTACGTGGTGTTAATTTTCTTTGCACTTAGTGACTGTTGCTTCTAAATAGACCATCTGTGAATGTAAAAATTATTCAAGCAAATTGTGTTTAACTAATGAATAAAACCAAAGTAATTATTAACTGTTAATGTTGGTTAGATCTGAACATAACCATAAACTATGGTTTTAATTAATATCGCGAGATTAATCGTAAAATTTATTTATTCTCTCACGGGAAACCCCTTTTACAAAGAATATGTACAAAATAATAACAATAATAATAATTAAGTTGGTTATGGATGAGCTTAATTAATGATATCAGAGACAACAACAAAAATAACTCATTCATTCACCGGATATAACTATATCCCAATGCCACTTTGAATATATATATTTTTTTAATTTAGCCCAACTCAGTTTCACACGTTATTATCTAACATGAATATCATGGCATTTATATTAACAATATTACGTGATGTAACAAAATCGGTTGCTGATTAGTAACATTTTCTTGAATCCACTTCCCAACATAATTGAATAAAATTACGCAGTATCATAAACTTAATTGTGTTTTTGTTATTCAGCGGAGCAAAGTTTCAATTATTTCATACATCCGTCATCTGGAGTAACGTTAACGTTACGTACACACGCATCGTTTACATTCTTCAGAGGGGCAAATCTGTGAGAACTTCCGCCGCCGATGAAGATATGTGTCAGTAGGCGAAACTGTTAATACCATAAATATATGCACGCGACGTTATCAACATCTGTTATTAGTGATATCGAAACGCGACCGATCCGACAGATGCCCAAGTTAAATATCAATTAAAGCTTAATTTGCAGTTGTAATTTCGAATAGAGTCATTTACTATCTTCAATTTGGTTCTCATTAATCACTTGATGAAACAAGTTTACGATATTGATAATTAAATAAAAGTCTCTTGAGTATAAATGAAATTGCCAATTCTTGGTTGCAGAATACTTCTTTGTAAGACTAACTTGTTGTAGATTGCGAAAAGAAATATCACTTGGTTTGTTACTTCTTGAGAATAACGATAAGTCGAAACTAATCGGAGAGAATAAAAAAATAGTAGTGAAACAAACCAAGTGACTTTTATTTAATTATCAATAGAGTCATTTACATTCGATGTACATACTTATAAAAAGGAATTAAAATTTCTAATTATTCAGGATGTGTCATTTGTATTCATTTAGTAAAGCGTTTGATACTGTATCTCATGGCATTCTTATAGAAAAATTAAATACTTTTAATATTAATTCAAATGTGGTCAGTGTGATTCAGTCATATTTATATAATCGGTTACACTTTGTTTATTATCAAGGATCAATCTCAAAATGTTATACTCCAACCAGCGGGATTCCACAGGGATCTAGTCTTGGCCCTTTGCTCTTTTTATTATTTATTAACGACCTACTTGGTTCTTTTAAATCGCAATGTCTACTTTATGCAGATGACCTAAAAATATTTAGTGCAATAAACGATGTCACTGATTGTATTAAGGTACAGGAGGATCTCGATGTATTAATTAGGTGGTGCGTCGACAATAGATTGTACCTGAACAAAAGTAAATGCTCCTTTATGACGTATTCTCGCAAGAAAAATAAAGTTGAGTTTGCTTATATGTTGGATGATCATGTGTTGAAGGAAATAACTGAAATAAAAGACCTCGGTGTAATCTTTGATTGCGGACTCACATTTAATTCACATATTTGTCAGTTGGTAAGGAACTGCTATCGAATTTTGGGTTTTATAATACGAAACAGCAAGAACTTTAGCAACCAAACTACTATTATTAGACTATACGTGTCATTCGTCATGAGTAAATTGAACTACTGTGCTCCGGTTTGGTCTCCCCATTATGACACATATGTCAATTATCTTGAGTCCGTACAGAAGAAATTCTTAAAATACTTGTTTTTTTCCTCACATGGGGTATACCCTGAAAGAGGTAGTTACGACGACTTAGTAAATTACTTCGGATGTGTAACAATTCATACAAATCATAAAATTGTCGCAGTTTTATATCTGTTTAAAATACTAAATAACTACATAGATGACTCTCTGACCTTGAATGATATTCAGATTAATGTCCCAAAGTCATCTATGAGAAATTGTCATACGTTCAGGTACTCTATTCCCAGTACAAATCACCACTCAAACTCCCCTGTAATTAAAATGTGCAAAATTTATAATGATATTCAAACCAGCTGTGATATTTTCGGTCAATCATTACATGATTTTAAACAAAGTGTGCTGCAACATTTTAATTAAGATTTATTCTCGTAATGATATTATTTGTTATCTTTTAAATATTTTTAATTGTCATATATATGTGTATAAATATCATACATTTATATTTGTGTGTTTAGTGTTTTATATTTTTATATTTAGTTCAATCTGTAATTTACACTTTTGTATTATTATTGAAATTGCTCTGTAATTGGGCTGTAGTCTGTTGGGCAATAAACTATTATTATTATTATTATTATTATTATTATTATTATTATTATTATTATTATTATTATGACAAAAGTAACGATTAATTAAAAATACGGATAAAATCCACTAGCAATTTCAAATTTACTTTCAGCATTTTATTACCACTTTTCTGTCAAATAATTAATTAATTGCAACGTAGCATTCATACCGGGTGTTGCCTTGGCGGACGCAACATAGGAAATCGCATGTTAAAGTGTTCAAATATTAGCTTCCCTGTTTATTTTAAAGACAAAATATATTTTACTCTTTTGTAAAGGGAAAATATCTAAATTTATGAATGTTCCCACCTAACACTACGTTTCTCTAAGTTAAAATAATTAAGAAAAAGTAATGTGATTTTATAAAAATAACATTGAATAAGTAGTATATATATTATATATATATATATATATATATATATATATATATATATATATTATTTAATCAATGAAAATAATGTCAAACCATGGAATTGATATAATAATAGGGGATTTCCCATGTTTTTATTTAAATTCAATTTAAAGCTTTAAACAGGTGTATTCCACTCCCAGACTAAGCATGAAGTAAAATTTCGAGTTTAGAAAAGCTCCGTGAAAATTTGTCGAGGGTCGCGCAGCGACCCGAGACAAATTTTCTGGACTTTTCTAAACTCGAAATTTTACTTCATGCGCCACGCGTATAACACACGGGTTTTAAGCGAAGTTCGAATAAACATAAGTTTCGCAATATTTTAGTGGTTTATACGCGTGGCGCATGAAGTAAAATTTCGAGTTTAGAAAAGCCCAGAAAATTTTCACGGGGCTTTTCTAAACTCGAAATTTTACTTCATGCTTAGTCTGGGAGTGGAAGACACTTGTTCGGCAGCTATAATAGTCTTTAATGACAATACTGATTTCTGAAAAAAATGGAAAACAAACTGCAGTTATTTTCATAATCTTTATGAGTTTCCTTAATTGTCTCGTTGTTGATTTTTTTTTAAGAATAAGTACTGTTATTAAAGCTTCTTGTGGTTGTCGAACAAGTGTTTTCCACTCCCAGGCTAAGCATGAAGTAAAATTTCGAGCTTAGAAAAGCCCCGTGAAAATTTGTCGAAGGTCGCGCAGCGACCCGAGACAAATTTTCTGGGCTTTTCTAAACTCGAAATTTTACTTCATGCGCCACGTGCATAAAACACTGATGTCAACTGTGGTTCAAATATACATAAATTCACAATAATTTTGTTATGTACGCGTGGCGCATGAAGTAAAATTTCGAGTTTAGAAAAGCCCAGAAAATTTGTCTTGGGTCGCTGCGCGACCCTCGACACATTTTCACGGGGCTTTTCTAAACTCGAAATTTTACTTCATGCTTGGTCTGGAAGTAAAAAACATTTGTTCGGCAGCTATAAGAGGCTTTATTGATAATACTGATTTCTTAAAGAAAATGGAAAACAAACAAACTGCAGTTATTTCCATAATCTTAATGAGTTTCCTTAATTGTCTCGTTGTTGATTTTTTTTTAAGAATAAGTACTGTCATTAAAGGGTCTTGTGGTTGTCGAACAAGTGTTTTCCACTCCCAGGCTAAGCATGAAGTAAAATTTCGAGTTTAGAAAAGCCCCGTGAAAATTTGTCGAGGGTCGCGCAGCGACCCGAGACAAATTTTCTGGGCTTTTCTAAACTCGAAATTTTACTTCATGCGCCACGCGTATAAAACACTGATGTCAAGTGTGGTTCAAATATACATAAATTCACAATATTTTTGTTATGTACGCGTGGCGCATGAAGTAATATTTCTAGTTTAGAAAAGCCCAGAAAATTTGTCTCGGGTCGCTGCGCGACCCGAGACAAATTTTCACGGGGCTTTTCTAAACTAGAAATTTTACTTCATGCTTAGTCTGGGAGTAGAAAACACTTGTTCGGCAGCTATAAGAGCCTTTATTGACAATACTAATTTCTTAAAGAAAATGGAAAACAAACAAACTGCAGTTATTTTCATAATCTTAATGAGTTTCCTTAATTGTCTCGTTGTTGATTTTTTTTTAAGAATAAGTACTGTCATTAAAGGTTCTTATGGTTGTCGAACAAGTGTTTTCCACTCCCAGGCTAAGCATGAAGTAAAATTTCGCGTTTAGAAAAGCCCCGTGAAAATTTGTCGAGGGTCGCGCAGCGATCCGAGACAAATTTTCTGGGCTTTTCTAAACTCGAAATTTTACTTCATGCGCCACGCGTATAAAACACTGATGTCAAGTGCGGTTCAAATATACATAAATTCACATTATTTTTGTTTTGTACGCGTGGCGCATGAAGTAAAATTTCGAGTTTAGAAAAGCCCGAAAATTTATCTCGGGTCGCTGCGCGACCCTCGACAAATTTTCACGGGGCTTTTCTAAACTCGAAATTTTACTTCATGCTTAGTCTGGGGGTGGAAAACACTCGTGTAAAGCTTCAAATTAAACTCTTTCAAAAATCAACGAATGTCAGAAAATTTATAGCTAAAATAATTTAAAAACAGTAATGTGATTTTATAAAAATAATGACATACCATGGACTTGATACAACAATTGCGGATGTCAAAATAGCACAAGATATTGCTGTTACTTAATTAACGACAAAAAACATAACGCAAACATCGTGATAACTGTAGTCTGCATAATACCACTTCATCAGGAGGATTTTTTCTTGTATAGTCTAAATCATTTCGAAAACATTTACTTTAATCAAATGACTGCGATATCTTTTGCCATTTTGCGTTCCGCAATTGTTGTTTCAATTCCATGGCATGTCATTATTTTTATAAAATCACATTACTTTTTCTTAGTTATTTTAACTTAGAGAAACGTAAAGTGATAAACTTTAACGCGAATAAATTCAGAATTTTTCCTTCTAAAAAAAGGTAAATACATTTTCTTTCTAAAATAAATAGAGGAGCCAAAATTAGAACATTTCAAAATTTACATGGGATTTCCTATGTTGCGTCCGCCAAGTCAACACCCGGTATAAATCCACTAGTTTATTTTTTTTAAGCAAAAATTGAACAAATATTTAACGAAAACTTTGTTGTTTGGGTAAAGTATTAGACTTGTTGTTTATTAATTTTTGTTTATTAATTTACCGAGAGCAAAGTCATGTCTTAAATCGCAAGACCGTAGAACGAGCGATTTGGTGGCGTTGCTCAAATTAAATTATTTAAAAACAAGAAAATTTGAACGAAATATTCAAATTTTGCCTACTTAAAAAATAAAGTGGTTATTATTGGGCCAGTTCATCAGAGACAACAGTTGGGAATTTACTGCCAACTGTTGGGGAATTCTCTGATGATCACATTGTTAATCATGAAGGTGCTTGGAATTTTTGCAATCGTAGACCGACCAGAGTACTGTTCATTAGACACCAACATACATCACAATCAAATCCAAACATGTTAAATGTAGAACATTTTGATGAACGGGCCCATTGTCATTAGTAAACATTGAAGTAAAGTTATGGTAAAGTCCACCTTCGAACAACAGGTAGAAATTGTAAAAATTCACTTCAGACATGGAGAAAATGTTAGTGAAAGACATATAGTTTCAACAAGACGGCGCAACATGTCATACTAATAAAACCGTGCAGTTATTGCAACAAACATTTAATAGTCATAATAATAATAATTCTTTATTAACGGACAAGCCATTTACAGTGTAGAGCCAAAAACATATAACTAAAATGTAAGACACAAAATATGAATCATCATGTAATCTCTAAGCAAGGTAATGTGAATTGACTTAACGCCGTTAGACTTCTTTCTGTGGGGCTATCTTAAGGATAGTGTATAATTAAAATATTATTCTTTAATAGTTTAAGTGCCTTAAGTTCGTATTAATGGGTATTGGAGAAAACTGTAAACTGCTTCCAAAATTCCAACGATTAAGTGTTTTGTTGGACATCAACATTTTCTTTAATTTCTTGTAAATTTCTTCATTTTTGTCATCAAAGTGAGGCATCTTAATTAATTTTATTCGTAAAATGAACGCTGTCAGCTTTTGACGTTTTGATTTGAAGTATGTGTAAGTTGAGTTACTATAATCAACTGTAGAAGGACAAGTGAGTTTTTCCATTTGTTAAAACTTTCACGGTTTACACGTGGGGATGGTCCCCACGTGTAAACTTGAGTATTGAGAGGTAATGAAATTGACTGAAGTTGTACCACGTTTTAATAAATGGAAAAACTCTTTATACGCCACGCGAATCTCCTAGTTTTCGGTTATATTAGACATGTTTTAATAAATGTAAAAACTAAGAGATTCGCGTGGCGTTTAAAGGGTTTTTCCATTTATTAAAACGTGGTACAACTTCAGTCAATTTCATTAGCTCTCAATACTTTTAGTGAAATAATCATAACGATTGATAAAAAAAATGTGAAAAAAATTCAAAAGCAATTTTTAATTTCTTACAATTCTTCATTTTTATTCACGATAAACGTAACCACTGATAGAAAATGTAGTAAAAAATCCAAGAGGAATTTCTAGTTTTTAACAATTTCTTATTTTAATTCGTGATAGACCTAACCATTTGTAGAAAAAATTAGTGAAAATCCAATTGCAATGTCTAATTTTTAAGAATGTGTTTTTTTGGCGACCCCTAGGTAAGGCCGCAACAGTTTTAATTTTTGATAAATACAAAAAAAAGCATACATTTACTGGATAGTGGACTCAAACCATTCCACCATTTCACCTTAATATTTTAATATTTAACTATATTTAGACGCCACAAACACATTGACACACATCCATGGACCCAGGTGGAATCATTTTGTACTTTAAAATGACCCCAGCCGGCAGGACTCGAACCCGCGACCCCCGGGTTAGGAGGCAGGGCCTCTACCCTGGTAGTGGGTAGAGGCCTCCTAACCCGGGGGTCGCTGGTTCGAGTCCTGCCGGCAGGCCATTCCACCATTTGACCTTTATATTTTTATATTTAACTATATTTAGACGCCACAAACACATTCACACACATCCATGGACCCAGGTGGAATCATTTTGTACTTTAAAATGACCCCAGCCGGCAGGACTCGAACCCGCGACCCCCGGGTTAGGAGGCAGGGCCTCTACCCTGGTAGTAGGTAGAGGCCTCCTAACCCGGGGGTCGCTGGTTCGAGTCCTGCCGGCAGACCATTCCACCATTTCACCTTTATATTTTTATATTTAACTATATTTAGACACCACAAACACATTCACACACATCCATGGACCCAGGTGGAATCATTTGTACTTTAAAATGACCCCAGCCGGCAGGACTCGAACCAGCGACCCCCGGGTTAGGAGGCAGGGCCTCTACCCTGGTAGTGGGTAGAGGCCTCCTAACCCGGGGTCGCGGGTTCGAGTCCCGCCGGCTGGGGTCATTTTAAAGTACAAAATGATTCCACCTGGGTCCATGGATGTGTGTGAATGTGTTTGTGGCGTCTAAATATAGTTAAATATAAAAATATAAAGGTGAAATGTTGGAATGGTCCAATATCCAGTAAATGTATGACTTTTTTGTATTTATCAAAAATTAAAACTGTTAACAGTAACATACCATTTTCATGTTTTCTACTTGATTGATTATTTAAAGTAGACATTAAGCGTATGAAAATTAATAACCCAGCAATAACTCAAAGTTCTTCTTTTTTTCAATCTATTAAACGCATCGCCTATGTTTTCATTAAAGCGAGCCACCAAGGTCGCAACTGAAATTAATTTGCCTCGGCCGTAATTTGAAAATGTATTATGAACCCGTTTTTCCAATTTGTGTGTGTTATTAAAGTGTCGTGTAAAATATTGTGGACGCAAATACCTTTTGATTATGGCAAATTGCACGTAACACGGTGTTTGAAAACACTGATTTAATAAGTACGTATTTGCATCGGGATATAATTTCAGTTTGTAGTGAATTACAATATGGGAATAGTTAATTTTACCTCGTGATTTTGATACAAAGTAATTTAACAGAAGTATGAATAAAATTGCCTATACTTGGGTGCCTTTTACTACCAAGTATTGGCAATTTTATTCATACTCCTGTTTAAATTACTTTGTATTTAAATCTCAAGTAAAAATGCCACGCTTACAAAACACTGAACTATTATTTTAGATAGGATATTTTTACCTTCACGTTAAACCAGCGTTGTATACGCGTGGCGCATGAAGTAAAATTTAGAGTTTAGAAAGGCCCAGAAAATTTGTCTCGGGTCGCTGCGCGACCCTCGACAAATTTTCACGGGGCTTTTCTAAACTCGAAATTTTACTTCATGCTTAGTCTGGGAGTGGACAACACTCGTTCCAAACTGAAAAGAAACTGATATTTTATATTTACCGCAATTTTTTGCAGTTAAACTAGCGTACAGATATTTATATATTGGGTCCATTCATCACAGACAACATTTGGGAGTTTACTGCAAACTGTTAGGGCATTCTCTAATGACCGAATTGTTTATCGTGAACGTGTTTAGGATTTTTACAATCGTATAAAATATACCGACCAGAGTACTGTTCATTAGATACCAACATACATCACAAACAAATTTAAACATGTTGAATGTTGAACATTTTGATCAACATTGTCATTAGTTAACATTGAGGTTAAGTTATGGAAAAGTTCAACTTCGAACAACGGGTATAAATTGTATATACATCATTAATAAATAAATTAAATAGTAAGGGGCCCAAGATGGATCCCCGTGGAACACCTGAGCTTGGAAACCAAATTATCAGGCTTTTCTAAACTCAAAATTTTACTTCATGCGCCACGCTTACAAAACACTGAACTATTATTTTAGTTAGGATATTTTTAACTTCATGTTAAATCAGCGTTGTATACGAGTGGCGCATGAAGTAAAATTTCGAGTTTAGAAAAGCCTGAAAATTTGGTTTGGGCGCTCCGCGCTTCGCGCTACGCGACCAAACCAAATTTTCAGGCTTTTCTAAACTCGAAATTTTATTTCATGCTTAATCTGGGAGTGGAAACACTCGTTACAAACTGAAAAGAAACTAATATTTTATATTTACCGCCATTTTTTGCAGTTAAACTGGCGTACAGATATTTATATATTAGGTCCATTCATCACAGACAACATTTAGAAGTTTACTGCCAACTGTTAGGGCATTCTCTAATGACCGAATTGTTTATCGTGAACGTGTTTAGGATTTTTGCAATCGTACAAAATAGACCGACCAGAGTACTGTTCATTAGATACCAAAATACATCACAAACAAATTTAAAAATGTTGAATGTTGAACATTTTGATGAACATTGTCATTAGTAAACATTGAGGTTAAGTTATGGAAAAGTTCAGCTTCAAACAACGGGTGTAAATTGTATATACATCATTAATAAATAAATTAAATAGTAAGGGACCCAAGATGGATCCCCGTGAAACACATTAGCTTGGAAACCAAATTTTCAGGCTTTTCTAAACTCGAAATTTTACTTCATGCGCCACGCTTACAAAACACTGAATTACTATTTTAGATAGGATATTTTTAACTTTACGTTAAATCAGCGTTGTATACGCGTGGCGCATGAAGTAAAATTTCGAGTTTAGAAAAGCCTGAAAATTTGGTTTGGCCGCTCCGCGCTTCGCGCTACGCGACCAAACCAAATTTTCAGGCTTTTCTAAACTCTAAATTTTACTTCATGCTTAATCTGGGAGTGAAAACATTCGTAACACGCATCTAAGTGAACACTTTTAAAAAAAATCGAATCCCAACAAACTTACAATGTAAACATCGAAATGTATACTTAAAATATAAAAACGAATTAAAATTAATGTCGATTTTCTACAAAAAATTTGTCATGTTGAGACAAGTCTAAAAACATTCATTGAAACAAATACTTCTCGAGCTAATACCCCGACAGATATTGAATTATACAATCAATATTTGAGTTACACGACAGCTTTACTGTTCTAAGCATAATTTTTATGCAAAGTTCAACATCAGGTCAAATTATTCTCTCACCAAACTAAATGAATTAACAGGAAATTGAAATAAATTGAAAAAATTACAGGGAATGAATATTAATTATCTTAGACGCGTTTCGAGATTTATCGCTCATCAATATAGCTATGCTTTAGACTTTCAATACAAAAAAAGTCGATATTAATTTTAATTCGTTTTTATATTTTGTCAATATTCTGCAAACTATTGACAAACTCAATTTTTATTTATATTAAATTTTCTATATGTATACTTAAAAGATAAATTCTCTGCGTGAAGACTATCAAAATTATAATTCAAAGATCACGATTAATCTAATTTTTCTATACACCAACAAAACTCTAACACGCAAAACTGAAGGCTAATGAAGAGCAAAAATAATTTGTATGTATTCTAACATTTCCATGAAAGATTGATTAAAACACATGGGAAAATTATGCATACCGCAAATTGTTTGCTTCTTCTTTTCTTCACTTCCTCAAAATTTAAATAACGCACTAATTAGTATTCAAATGCCTCTCTCGCGGATAATTCGTTGAATATATGCCGTTTTTTGGTTCTCACAGCTACACACACACACACACAATTCCACCGTTAGCCAAATTAAATTAGTAATTTATATGGTGCACAGAATAAAAGGGCATGTGATGAAATTTACTATTGTAAAGGGATATTAAATTAATTCGAAATTATATTTATGAAATATTATTATTCGCAACTGTTACTGGCGTTTTCATTTGAATTCGATGTAATTAATTTCCTTGTATTTGTTTATCAAGTTGTGAATAAACCGAATTTGTAATATTTGGTAGTGATATAAAACAGTTCATTTCGTGTTCTAAATTAAATTAAACAGTTACTGCGTTATAAATAGGTTTTTCGCCTGCCTCTACCGAAACCATATATTTCGGCCGTAAAAATCAGGCTGAAACGACGACTTAAAAATCTGACAGTGACATTTCAATTCAATAGTACAACGTATGTAATAATAATAATCTTTATTATCCAACGGAAGTATCCAGAATAGGGATAATATACAGTACATTCTTAAAATTTAGGAAATATAGGTTGAACAAAGAAACAGTATTAAAATAATATTAATATTAATAATATTAATGAGTAGCAGAAATTATTAGTGAATTAGGAAATCAATTCGTGTAGAATATCAGAAAAGGGCGACAGCGATGATCTAATGGAGTGTACTCCTCCAGAATTACAAACATCGCATCCAGTGTCAGCGACAATCTACTGCCGGATAAATCAAGGCAACGATATGAACAAAAGTATGCCGTATTTTGCAAATTTCCTGCAACACTATTTTAACTTAAGGCAGGCGAAAAAATATCGAGTGTAAGTCATGCCAAACTATTTTAGCAGCCCTTCACTTTTAGCAGCTCTTGATACACTATATATTTATTACAAATTATTTCCATGTCCAAAATTAACATCTGAACATCTAGTTGAAGCGATTTCTACTATCAAAAAGAATAACTGAGAAGTTTTTTCAATTTTTTTAAAAATAATTTTTTTTATCGAAAAATCGCTTTTTCGTAAGGGGGTTGTATGGAAAAAATCAATATTTTTATACAGAAATTTTTTATTTTGAAAAAAATCCTAAAAAAATCACAGATGCTCTTACTAATATTAAAAATAATCTGAGCTATTTATTTTCTCAAGAAAAACATGATTTGTGGACTTTTCTTAACTTTTAAAATTGACGGAAAATTAACAAACCCACTAAAATTTGATTTTGAGCGCTTGTTCTACGCACACTTTTTAAGTCTCAAACAATGTTTATACATGAAATGAAAGCTAGTTTAATCCCGAATTGCCTATTTTTTGAATACATCAAAACAGTTGAATACTTAATGAAATATAGCACTTTAAACACAATAAGAAACAAATCGACTTATTGTTCGTTTTGAATAAAACTTAAATTTAAAGTTAAATTTACTAAACGAATAATTTTTGTTTTAAGATGATTTTTTTGCGGACAAAATAAGCTTGAAATAAATGTTAATTACGTATTTGTATTTTGAAAATTACGCTCATTACGGATCCTTACTGGTAGTCACATTGGTTTTAAACAATTTTTAAATGCTGTTAAGTAGCTGAAACTTTTTAAATAATTTTTTTTATAAGAAAAAAACTAATTAAGGTGATTTTTACTATCAATAAGAATAACTAAGAATTTTATTTGATTTTTTTTTAAATAAAAATTTTCTTAGAAAAATCGCAGTTTTCTTAACGGGGTTGGTTGTATGGAAAAAATCAAGATTTTTATACAAAAAAAAAATATTTTCATAAAAATCTTAAAAAAATTACAAATGCTCTTACTTATATTAGAAATAATCTGAATTATTTATTTCCTCAAGAAAAAACAATTAGTGGACTTTTCTCAACTTTTAAAATTGACGGAAAATTAACAAACCCACTAACATTTGATTTTGAGCGCCCGTTCTAAGCACAATTTTTAAGTCTTAAACAATGTTTATACATAAAATGAAAGCTTGTTTAATCTCGAATTGCTTACTTTTTGAATAAATCAAATCAGTTGAATACTTAATGAAATAAAAAACTTTAAACACAATAAGTAACAAATCGACTAATTGTTCGTTTCGAATAAAAATTGAATTTAAAGTTAAATTTACTTAACGAATAATGTTTGTTTCAAGATGATGTTTTTACGAACAAAATAAGCATGAAATAAATGTTAATTACGTATTCGTATTTTATAAATTGCGCTCATTACGGATGCTTACTTGTAGTCACATTGGTTTTAAACACTTTTCAAATGCTGTTAAGTAGCTGACATTTTTTAAATAATATTTTTTATAAGAAAAAAACTAGTTAAAGCGAGTTCTACTATCAAAAAAAAAAAATAACTGGAAATTTTATTTAATTTTTTTTTAAATAAAAATTTTCATCGAAAAATCGCAATTTTCTCAAAGGGGTTGAATGGAAAAAATCAAGATTTTTAAACAAAAAAAAATATTTTCATAAAAATCCTAGAAAAATTACAGATGCTCTTCCTTATATTAGAAATAATCTGAGTTATTTATTTCCTCAAGAAAAAATCAATTAGTGGACTTTTCTCAACTTTTAAAATTGACGGAAAATTAACAAACCCACTAAAGTTTGATTTTGAGCGCTTGTTCTAAGCACAATTTTTAAGTCTCAAATGATGTTTATACATAAAATGAAAGCTCGTTTAATCCTGAATTGCTTATTTCTTAAATAAATCAAATCAGTTGAATACTTAATGAAATATAGCACTTTAAACACAATAAGTAAAAAATCGACTCATTGTTCGTTTTAAATAAAACTTAAATTTAAAGTTAAATTTACTAAACGAATAATTTTTGTTTTAAGATGATGTTTTTGCGAACAAAATAAGCTTGTAATAAATGTTAATTTCATATTCGTATGTTAAAAATTGCGCTCATTACGGATGCTTACTTGTCATTACATTGGTTTTAAACAGTTTTAAAATGTTGTTAAGTAGCTGATTTTTATTAATTAATTTTTTTTATAGGAAAAAAACTAATTTAAGTGATTCCTACTATCTAAAAGGATAACTAAGAATTTTATTTAATTTTTTTTAAATAAAAATTTTCTTCGAAAATCGCAATTTTCTTAAGGGGGTTGTATGGAAAAAATCAAGATTTTTATAGAAAAAAAATATTTTTATAAAAATCCTAAAAAAATTACAGATGCTCTTACTTATATTAGAAATAATCTGAGTTATTTATTTCCTCAAGGAAAAATCAATAAGTGGACTTTTCTTAACTTTTAAAATTGACGGAAAATTAACAAACCCACTAAAATTTGATTTTGAGCGCCCGTTCTAAGCACAATTTTAAAGTCTCAAACGATGTTTATACATAAAATGAAAGCTCGTTTAATCCCAAATTGCTTATTTTTTGAATAAATCAAATCAGTTGAATACTTAATGAAATATAGCACTTTAAACACAATAAGTATCAAATCGACTCAGTGTTCGTTTCGACTAAAACTTGAATTTAAAGTTACATTTACTAAACGAATAATTTTTGTTTTAAGATGATGTTTTTGCGAACAAAATAAGCTTGTAATAAATGTTAATTACATATTCGTATGTTAAAAATTGCGCTCATTACGGATGCTTACTTGTAATTACTGTAATTACATTGGTTTTAAACAGTTTTAAAATGTTGTTAAGTAGCTGAGTTTTTTTAAATAATTTTTTTTATAGGAAAAAAACTAATTAAAGTGATTCCTACTATCTGAAAGAATAACTAAGAATTTTATTTAATTTTTTTTTAAATAAAAATTTTCTTCGAAAAATCGCAATTTTCTTAAGGGGGTTGTATGGAAAAAATCAAGATTATTATAGAAAAAAAATATTTTTATAAAAATCCTAAAAAAATTACAGATGCTCTTACTTATATTAGAAATAATCTGAGTTATTTATATCCTCAAGAAAAAATCAATAAGTGGACTATTCTTAACTTTTAAAATTGACGGAAAATTAACAAACCCACTAAAATTTGATTTTGAGCGCCCGTTCTAAGCACAATTTTAAAGTCTTAGACGATGTTTATACATAAAATGAAAGCTCGTTTAATCCCGAATTGCTTATTTTTTGAATATATCAAATCAGTTGATTACTTAAAAAATATAGCACTTTAAACACAATAAGTAACAAATTGACTCATCGTTCGTTTCGAATAAAACTTGAATTTAAAGTTAAATTTACTAAACGAATAATTTTTGTTTTAAGATTATGTTTTTGCGAACAAAATAAGCTTGTAATAAATGTTAATTACATATTCGTATGTTAAAAATTGCGCTCATTACGGATGCTTACTTGTCATTACATTGGTTTTAAACAGTTTTAAAATGTTGTTAAGTAGCTGATTTCTTTTTAATAATTTTTTTTATAAAAAAAAAACTTATTGAAGTGATTCCAACTATCTAAAAGAATAACTGAGAATTTTATTTGATTTTTTTAAAAATAAAAATTTTTATCGAAAAATCGCAATTTTCTTAAGGGGGTTGTATGGAAAAAATCAAGATTTTTATACAAAAAAATATATTTTCAAAAAAATCCTAAAAAAATCACAGATGCTCTTACTAATATTAAAAATAATCTGAGCTATTTATTTCCTCAAGGAAAAATAATTTGTGGACATTTCTTAACTTTTAAAATCGACGGAAAATTAACAAACCCACTAAAATTTGCTTTTGAGCGCCTGTTCTAAGCACAATTGTTAAGTCTCAAACAATGTTTATACATGAAACGAAAGCTAGTTTAATCCCGAATTGCTAACTTTTTGAATAAATCAAATCAGTTGAATACTTGATGAAATATAGCACTTTAAACACAATAAGTAACAAATCGACTCAATGTTCGTTTTGAATAAAACTTAAATTTAAAGTTAAATTTACTAAACGAATAATTTTTGTTTTAAGATGATGTTTTTGCGAACAAAATAAGCTTAAAATAAATGTTAATTGCGTATTCGTATTTTGAAAACTGCGCTCATTACGGATGCTTACTTGTGGTCACATTGGTTTTAAACCGTTTTCAAATGCTGTTAAGTAGCTGAAACTTTTTAAATAATTTTTTTTACAAGAAAAAAACTAGTTAAAGTGATTTCTACTATCAAAAAGAATATCTAAGTATTTTATTTTATTTTTTTTTAAATAAAAATTTTCATCGCAAAATCGCAATTTTTGTAAGGGGCTTGAATGGAAAAAATCAAGATTTTTTTACAAAAAAAAATATTTTCAAAAAATGCCTAAGAAAATCACAGATGATGTTACTAATATTAAAAATAATCTGAGCTATTTATTTCCTCAAGGAAAAAATTATTTGTGGACTTTTCTTAACTTTTAAAATTGACGGAAAATTAACAAACCCACTAAAATTTGATTTTAAGCGCCCGTTCTAAGCACAATTTATAAGTCTTAAACAATGGTTATACATCGAACAAAAGATCGTTTAATCCAGAATTACTTACTGTTTAAATAAATCAAATTAGTTAAATACTTAATGAAATACAGCACATTAAACACAATACGTAAAAAATCGACTCATAGTGCGTAGCGAATAAAAATTGAATTTAAAGTTAAATTTACTAAACAAATAATGTTTGTTTTAAAATGATGTTTTTACGAACACAATGAGCTTAAAATAAATGTTAATTACGTATTCGTATTCTAAAACTGCGATTATTACGGATGCTTACTTGTCACATTGGTATTAAACAGTTGTAAAATGTTGAGTAGCTGATTTTTTTTTTTATTTTTTTTTTATAAGAATAAACTATTTAAAGCGATTTCACATTGCTTTAAACAGTTGTAAAATGTTGAGTAGCTGAATTTTTTTTAAATATTTTTTTTTTATAAGAATAAACTATTTAAAGCGAATCTTTGATTTGGTTGGCGTTCACTTTGTGGTACATCTTTATAAAATAATATTAAAACACTTAACTTTGTTTTACCACTTTAATTAACTTTTTACAGTGACTATAGTTTCGACTACAAGCTAGTCATTATCAAACTCAGTTTGATAATGACTAGCTTGTAGTCGAAACTATAGTCACTGTAAAAAGTTAATTAAAGTGGTAAAACAAAGTTAAGTGTTTTAATATTATTTAAAGAGATTTCTACTATTAGAAAAAATAACTGAGAACCTTTTTCGAATTAATTTTTTAAATAAAAATTTTCATCAATCAAGATTTTTATCAAAAAAAAATATTTTTATAAAAGTCCTGAAAAAGTCACAGATGTTCTTTATAATATTAAAAATAATCTGAGCTATTTATTTTCTCAAGAAAAAAATTATTCTATTGAAGAAAACCCCCCATCCACACTTCTGAAATCTGTATATAATGTAAATAAGTTTGTAAAAATGTGTGTATTATATTTCTTTACCCAAGGAAGCGAAAAAAATCATAAAAAGTTTACAATTATTATTATATTAAAGTGATAATAGATTTTCAAAAAATAAAATTAACTTTCTGACAAATTGATCGTTTCTTCAATGTGCTATTCTACCTTTATTTTATCATCAACATTAGGATTTTTTGTTTCCTAATCCAAGTAGATACAATCATTTTTAATTCCCTTAATTAATTCCCACGAAATTCCATCCAGCTACGGAGCTGATCTCTTAATCCGATCAATCGAACGGGATTCCCGACTAATATCCGACTAATTGCGGCGCCGTACGTTTGTTTCGATGTATATACGTATATGTATGTGTGTGTCGGCGTCGCGACGCCGAATAGTTACGCGAAATGATAAGGGCGCACAAAGGGAGCACCGCGAGCACGTACCATCACCGAGGGGTAATGTAGCATTTAGTGCCATCGGATATACGTTTGTTAGATAACAAACATGAGGGAAGGGGGGCGGCATTGCCGCCGGTTTCGGCACGGTATCCAACTCCAGAAGTAATTTAATACAAATACCGGCTAAATCCGATTTCACTGGAGTTAATGAAATTATCTTGAGAGTTTTGTCTCGCTTTTATACGCTTTACTTCAATTTTAAAGAGAAAGATACATTCATAAACAATACATTTTATATTATTAACTTATACTCACCAGAGGTATCCTATAAAAATGCCTACTACTTTTATTTCTGGTATTTTTTTTTTAATAATATGTTTTCTTCTAATTGTGTGGATAATTGCAAATTTATGTGAAACTAGGTAAATAGTTTGCAGGTTTTGCAAATATGTCGGCTTTTGCAACTGAGAAACGTAGCAGGTTTTGCATTAGACAGGATTTTTCAATTAAATAAAACTAGTAATGCTTTTTCTTCACTGGTTTATTTGTAACACTAAATGTACATTTCGTTCACCAAGTGAACATTTTCAATAGCTGTACTAAACTGATTTTTCAAACTTAATTTTAAAAGGTTTAGGACAGATTTGAAGGTCAATGTATTTTTAAAATTGTAGCCTAAGACCAGTAGAATCCAGCGATACCAAATCCTCAACATCAAACAAAGGTTTTACATCTGGGCTTGTGTAAAGCCTAGTTGTATCAAAAACGTTGAATTTAAGTTCAAGCTGAACTCCAGTTCAAGATGATAGTTCCTATTGCTCTAATGTCACTTTAAAGTCGAGTTCAGAGTTGAATGGTGTTTAGTGCAACTGGCTCTAAGAATCTTAATTAAATTATATAGTAAATTGATTGAGTGAGTTACGTGAAGATCGAATTTAATTTATAAATAAAGCACTAATAACCTTTCTTCACACTTTTATTTTTATTTCATATGTACATTCCGGACACAATGTGACTATTATCAATGGATTAATACTGTATTAATCCATTGATAATGGTCACATTGTGTCCGAAATGTACATATGGAATAAAAATAAAAGTGTGAAAGAAGGTTATTAGTGCTTTATTTATCAATTAAATTCGATCTTCACGTAACTCACTAAATCAATTTACTATATAATTTAATTAATTAAGATTGCTCAATTAAATTAAATAGTAGCAAACACTTGTTGTATAATTCAATGTCCGTCGGGGTAATAGCCCGGGAAGTAGTTGTTTCAATGAGTGTTTGATATAGTCTTTGTAAGACTAACTTCTTGTATATTGCGAAAAGAATCGCACTTTTAATGTTTTAAATAGTTCTTTTTAAGTAGTTTGAAATGGGTAGTTAACATAATTCTTCTTAACGCGATTAATCATTTGGAGAACTGGCAAAAATGCTTGCCTTTTTCAACAATCGAGTTTTCTAAAAGAGAAAAATCTCCAAGCGATTCCGAGTAGGCAATAAAAATACAGCGGAGTTGGTTCGTTCGTTCTCTGGGAAATTTTCCATAATTAAGAAACTTCACGAGACTCGCAGCGACCCGCCGAGGACAAAAAGCGCGCTCTCTTTATGTTTACGATGTGCTAAGAAACTGCGGGGCCCCCGTGTAACCCTCTGAGACGGATTATGACATTTGCACTTGAACGATGCAATCCGGCCGCGACTGGTTTCCACAATGACCCTCGAGTATCTCGTAGAGATCAAGAAAACGTTTCCATAAAAAAAAAATGAATTATTAAAGGATTGTTATTAAACTATTTTAATTTAAAATTGAAAGAACAGTACAACTTAAAAATAATAGTTTCAAGATAAATAATCTATTAAATATATGACTAACTAATATTGCTTTTTATAATAATAAATAATCGTTTATTTCTCAGCAGAATAAATTCTATTTACAGAGAAAAATACAGTTTTTTTTTAAATATACTAACTAAAAATAAACACTAGTACTAAAAATAAACATTAATACAAAATGGTAGAAATAAAGTAGAGTAGTGGATAAATTATATGGCATATTTGATAACAAAAGACAAAAGAAAAGACTTATATTAACGGTGACAATGAGGTTCTGATATCAAGGGAGGTTACATTAAATATATCCATGTCTGGAACATTGTTACAGTGTCGTACCATGCAGTTTAAGGGAGAATAATGGAGAACATTAGTTCTCGACACGGTGTATGCAAATGTACATCTGGTTCGGGAATTCAATCTTGGTACATAGAAATTAAGTTTTGACATTAAGTGGATATCGTCGATTTCATTATTTAGTAGTTTGTGTAAAAATAACAGAGAAGATAGTTTCCGGCGTGTTTCGAGGGAGTGCATATTGAACTTTCGAAGCAGATTATCGTGATTGTAATTTTGAACAAGATAAGCTCGGTGTTTTTTGAAATAAATCATTTTTAGAAATTTGCGTTGAATGCTCTCTAGTTGGTTAATTGAGCAAGCGAGGTATGGCGACCAGATAATAGAGCAGTACTCTAGTTTGGTCCGTGCAAATGTATCGTACATTTTAGTTAACGTGTCGATATTCCTGAGGTCCTTTGAATTACGTGCAATAAATCCTAACAACTAGATTTACATACCTTTTCAATATGTTCATGAAAGGTTAATTTAGAATCGAGCAGCACTCCTAGATCCTTAATTGTACAACAACCTGATATGATGTCATTGCAAATAGCATAATTAAAACTGATGGGATTTGTTTTCCTATTGAAACTAATAAAATTACACTTATTGAGGTTTAGAGGGAGGTCATTCATGATACACCACTCATGAATTAGGTTGATATCACTTGATAAAATATCACAATCTGTTTTTGACTTTATCTCTCGATAAAGCTTGATATCGTCAGCATATATAAGTATGTGTGACTTAATACTCACTACGACATCATTAATGAAGCAGATAAATATGAGCGGGCCCAAATTCGACCCCTGGGGTACACCACTTGTAGACGTAAAACTCGGTGATTTAAAACTATTAAATTCAACATATTGGCTGCGGTTGGATAGATAGGATTCCAATAAGTGACAAAGGGAAGGGGAAAATCCGAAATTAGGCAGTTTCTGCAATACAACAACAACAACAATTCTGTTTCAATTGGTAACTGAAAGTCATGTAGTATTAATTTATTGATAATAATCACTTTGTGTCCGAATTGTACATATGGAAGTAAAATAAAAGTGTAGATAAAGGTCATTACTGCTTTATTTATCAATTAATATTTGTTTTAATCATACAGGGAATTTTTGTTTTAAGTATACAGAGTTTTATGTAACACCGAACATTTTTATAACGAGAATTTTCCTTTGATGCTTGGTTTATTAAAAGAATTTAATTTGAAGCTTTAAGCGAGTGTTTTCCACTCCCAGGCTAAGCATGAAGTAAAATTTCGAGTTTAGAAAAGCCTGAAAATTTGGTTTGGTCGCGTAGCGCGAAGCGCGGAGCGGCCAAACCAAATTTTCAGGCTTTTCTAAACTCGAAATTTTACTTCATGCGCCACCGGCACAAAGCACTGACATATTACGAAGTTTAAAACACAAAGCTAAACTTTACATTGAATCAGTGTTTCGTACCGGTGGCGTATGAAGTAAAATTTCGAGGTTAGAAAAGCCTGAAAATTTGGTTTGGCCGCTGCGCGCTTCGCGCTGCGCGACCAAACCAAATTTTCAGGCTTTTCTAAACTCGAAATTTTACTTCATGCTTAGCCTGGGAGTGGAAAACACTCGTTTAATTAATTAAATTTATTAAATCAATGTAATTTGAAGCTTTAAACGAGTGTTTTCCACTCCCAGGCTAAGCATGAAGTAAAATTTCGAGTTTAGAAAAGCCTGAAAATTTGGTTTGGTCGCGTAGCGCGAAGCGCGGAGCGACCAAACCAAATTTTCAGGCTTTTCTAAACTCGAAATTTTACTTCATGCGCCACCGGCACAAAGCACTGACATATTACGAAATTTAAAACACAAAGCTAAACTTTACATTGAATCAGTGTTTCGTGCCGGTGGCGCATGAAGTAAAATTTCGAGTTTAGAAAAGCCTGAAAATTTGGTTTAGCCGCTCCGCGCTGCGCGCTGCGCGACCAAACCAAATTTTCAGGCTTTTCTAAACTCGAAATTTTACTTCATGCTTAGCCTGGGAGTGGAAAACACTCGCTTAAAGCTTCAAATTAAATTCTTTTAATAAACCAAGTATCAATGAAAAATTCTGGTTATAAAAATATTCGGTGTTACATAAAACTCTCTGTATACTTAAAAGAAAAATTCCCTGTATGATTAAAACAAATATTAATTAATAAATAAAGCACTAATGACCGTTATTCACACTTTTATTTTACTTCCATATGTACAACTTCATGCGCCACCGGTACAAAGCACTGACATATTACGAAGTTTAAAACAGAAAGCTAAACTTTACATTGAATCAGTGTTTCGTACCGGTGGCGCATGAAGTAAAATTTCGAGTTTAGAAAAGCCTGAAAATTTGGTTTGGCCGCTCCGCGCTTCGCGCTGCGCGACCAAACCAAATTTTCAGGCTTTTCTAAACTCGAAATTTTACTTCATGCTTAGCCTGGGAGTGGAAAACACTCGCTTAAAGCTTCAAATTGGATTCTTTTAACAAACCGAGCATCGGAAAATGTGCAACGTGTGCTTATGGATACTTCAAAAAAAATTCTCGTTATGAAAATGTTCGGTGTCAGATAAAACTCTCTGTTAGATCATGCTGCATATGTTGTTAATATTTGAGCATTCGTTGTTATTAATTAGAGTTTAATTTGAAGCTTTTAGCGAGTGTTTCCACTCCCAGATTACGCATTAAGTAAAACTTCGGGTTTAGAAAAGCCTGAAAATTTGGTTTGGTCGCTCCGCTCACCCTCATGAGCTATAAAAAAACGTTTTAATGTGAAGATATCGCTCTCTATTACACTTTAACGGCCAAATATTAGTCTCATTGTTAACCCAAAACTAAAATTATTTATGTAATACTAAGAATTAATTGTGCCTGTAATGTATCTAATGAAACTGAGGCAAGGCGTTCCGGTTATTTGCATTGATTTAAAAAAAAATATTTACATAGTTATTGAGATGGGAACAGGACGTCGCAATTTTTGTGCAATTTTATTTATTTTATCGCAAAAATATGTTTATTCAAACAAATGACGACACAAAACAGCCAACATTCACAAAAACAACACTCCGTATACACCACACAATCACAGCCTACACCACAATCACAAGTGAAATCTACTCAATCACAGCCATTCCCAGTGAGTGGAAACGTGGCATAATTACATGCATTCATAAACCCGGAAATGATCCCTTAGAACCTAGCAACTACCGTCCCATTACCCTCCTCCCTGTCCTTGGAAAATTATTTGAATCCGTTATAAAAAATAAGCTCATGACCTACATTTCTGACTTTATCCCTCCCTATCAATTTGGATTCCTTGAACATCGTTCTACAGCACTACCTCTAACCATTCTAACATCAAACTGCCAAACAGAGAGCCTCGAAGGCCGCAAATCTGCTGTATTATTCTTTGACGTCAAAAAAGCATTTGATTCTGTCTGGCACCGGGGCTTGCTGTTTAAATGCAATACCCTCAATATAGTAAAGTAAAGTAAAGTAAAGTAAATTTATTTACGGTAAACACCATTTGTACATAAAATTACAACGTAATATAATTAATTAAAAAAATATATAAAAAAAATATATAAAAATATATAAAAATCAAATATAACAGCTAATCGACGTAATTGTGCGTGTATATATAGTAATTATAGAAATAACATAAATTGAATAACATAAATCATAGAAATAACATAAATTGCACAAACTAGAAATTACGTTTTAGCCTAAACTTATATACCTCCACACCTGATTAATCTCCTAGACAGCTTCCTTCACAATAGATCCCTCCAAGTTAAAATACGCCAATCCTTTTCCAGTTCCTTCACACCTGAACAAGGTTTACCTCAAGGCTCCCCTTTATCACCACTCCTTTATAATCTCCTAGTACATGACATTTACAATCCTGATCCTTATCACATAAATAAATCTGCCTATCCTCTCCTCTATGCCGATGATACTGCGTTAATCGCACATGCCCCCACTCTCCCTAAAGCTCTCAGCACCCTTCAGGGCCTAATTGACACTATTCAAACGTGGTTCGCGAAGTGGCGAATTTCCATAAACCCAAACAAATCCCAGCTCCTGATTCCTTTCCATCGACAAAACAACTCCTTCTCAATTTCCATAAACGACCAAGTCATCTTCCCCTCCGCCACCTGCAAATACCTAGGTATTCACATTGATCCCAAATTCACATTCAAAACCCACTTCGCAATCCTTAAAACAAAAGTCAAGAATCGGGCGGCCCACTTTAGAAGTCTGACCTTCAAACAACAAGGCATCAGTACAAACACAGCCGTACATATATATAAAATGATCTGTCGCCCTTTACTTGACTATGCCTCAATCCTTTATCACAACCCCCATCCTACCACCCTAAAGAATTTGCAAGTCGCCGAAATATCGGCCCTTAGAGTGTTGACCAAAATCCGACACCCCCAAAACCCCCTACATAACCCATCCAATACCCTACTTTATGAACTAACAGCAGTCTCTCCCATCGAAACCCGACTATCACACTTAGCTGAAAAATTCGCCTCAAATCCTATCCTATACAATCTCCTTCACCCTTTATGTATCCTTCGAAGCCAAAACATCACTCCCAAGCGTAAACGTTTCACCATCACCATTCATGATTTCATTGCATCATTCCATGACATTAGTGATCATGACGATTTGTGAACAGTAATCATCTGACAGACATTGGACGACACTAACAAACAAGAGGTTTTTTACACAAGAACGGACAAGGATAAACAATTAAAATTCAGGCGGAAAGACCAATGGTCGATAGCCAGTTGGCAGAAGAATTTATTTGTTATTTTAGCCATCAGAATTATTTTTATGTTAATTATTTATTGTACAATCTGCCAATAAAGATTTATATATATACAGGGTGAGTCGGGAGGAGCGCACCAAACTCTAGGAGTGTATTATACACGTGAAAATAATGTAAAAAAACTCATTTGTTCTTATCCGATTTTTATTTGTTTTCAAGTTATAGCATATTAACAAATAAACAAGTTATTATACAAAAAAATGTTCTTAATCATAGCGTTCTTTCAACAAATGTTCAAAAATATCGCCATTGACTTCTATTCGGTTGTTTCTATTTTCTACTTCGATACATTACGATGATTATTATTTATCTACCGACAAAATTCCGTACGGTTAGCGTAATCCCCTGGTTGTAGGTGCTGTACTCTCTGAACGTGATAAGGATATAAGCCTTGCTCGTGTAGCGTGTTCATCACTCTTTTTTGTGGAATTGCCAATTGAGTGGCAATTCTCCGTGAGCTAATAGTTGCATCTTCTTCTACTAGATATAGAATATTTTCTACTTCTACAAAACCTTGTCGAGCAGCGCGCTCATATGTTATGTTAGCACTGGGAAGCTTACCAGTCTCGCACAATTTGTTGAAAACTCTAATAAATATGTTTTTATCATGATGTCTTTGGTTTGGAAAACGTTCACGATATTCTTCAACAGCAGCTGTAGCATTTCCATTACAGAAACCATATACAAACACCATATTTGCATATTCTAAATGTGAATAAGTATGTGGCATTTTGCAACACTAACAATCACATTAATTCGAACTTAAACGTTCAGTTACTGTTCACCGTACACTGACAGTTCATCAAAACGTCAGAATTATCAAATGTTTATATGCCTCGAACATGGCATACTTTGATAATGTTAAATTTCAGATAGAAGTGGAAAGCTAGATGAACATTTTTAATTACGCCATAACTTGAAAACAAATGAAAATCGGATAAGAACAAATGAGTTTTTTTACATTATTTTCACGTGTATAATACACTCCTAGAATTTGGTGCGCTCCTCCCGACTCACCCTGTATATGTTTATTGAGAAATCAACAAAACTCATAAGCAGAACGCTTAGTAAATAATAATACAGGTAATCCTGTGGAAACAGAAATAAGATATTTTAAATTGGGTTACCAGTTTAGATTGATTCTCCATACGCGTTTTTACACTCACAATCCTCTTAAGATAAAAAATCCTGTTAGTTTAAGTTAATACAAGAAATCGCATTTGACAAAGCAAATAATACTTCACCTGCAACCATAGAATCCGATTGGCCAGATTGGCAACTGCATCAAAGTGCACGCGGAACGTATCGATTTACATAACACAATTGGTCCTTTGAACTTCGAGGCGCACAAACAGGCATTCAGATTGTCGAAATACCATTGGACCCGGCGATCGGTTACCCCGTGCAACACAACACACGTGAAACACATTGTACTTTATTGTGTGTATTCTGAAGCTTCCCGTTTTACAAACGACCCGCTATCCGAGGCGTCGGTAATAAAGCTTAATGCGCCCCAGTGTGGTCTAGGTCCCGGATTGTAAATCAGACAGACGACTCTGTGTGTTTGGCTCGCATGGCCATTCAAGTGCTATTCAAATACGTGCTCTTGTTCCGGTCTTACTTTTGGACCTCGTAATTTATATTGCTTCTAGTATTGGTGAAAACTGATTAAATTCTAAAAGTGGATTCAATAATATCAAAACGAATGACCTTTAGTAAATTAAGTTAGCTAAATATTACTCATTGATCCATTTGTGATCAGATTGTAATTATAGTAATATACAACTAAGTGTTTTGCAAATAATAAATAAAAAACGAATGACTTAAAACTCTTTTCTGAATATACAGAATTAGGTATTCGCGAATACGAATGTAAATAAAACACTCTTCCTTAATTTTTACGAATCTAAATACGAATTCCAGTAATTGTATTTTCAGCTAAAATACTGGGTGGTTCATTTTACCTATAAAAAGCGTATATCTCGAAAAATACACATCGTACAGACAAAAATGCAGGATCCAAAGTTTAATATTTTCGTTTGAGAAATCCGTTAGAAGTAAGCTTGGAACCTTGAATAGGAACAAACATTTTTTATCTCATATTCGGATACTACTTCAAAAACTATGTATATTTTATGCGACACTTAATATTTTCGTATGAGAAATCCGTTAAAAGTAAGCTTGGAGCCTTGAATAGGAACAAACATTTTTTTATCTCATATTCGGATACTACTTCAAAAACTATGTATATTTTATCCGACACTTAATATTTTCGTATGAGAAATCCGTTAAAAGTAAGATTGGAACCTTAAATAGGAACCAACATTTTTATCTCATATTCGGATACTACTTCAAAAACTATTTATATTTTATCCGACACTTTTTTTCGAATCACGATAGGTGGCACTGTAATCATGTTTGATTTTATTTTTTATTTTTTAAGCAGTATATTTTGAATTTCAATTGAAATCAGTGTTTTATACGCGTGGCGCATGAAGTAAAATTTCGAGTTTAGAAAAGCCCCGTGAAAATTTGTCGAGGGTCGCGCAGCGACCCTCGACAAATTTTCACGGGGCTTTTCTAAACTCGAAATTTTACTTCATGCTTAGTCTGGGAGTGGAAGACACTCGTTAGAAGTGAATATCATTTGAAAATTCAACGTTTTTAACAATAGCGAATAAAATAATGCGAGATTAAACATCTATTGTTGTTTACTACAATACATATTGTGTACATTGAAGACACAATTTTGAAAAACTTCATTCGGTTGCTTCTCAATTTTAACTTGTTTAACAACTGTAACTTTCTGCCCTTGCTGTCCCTTATTGCAGTCTCAGTTGCTTCTTATTGAATTAATGATTTCTGTATGACGGTTTTCTTGTATATTAAGGTATAACTGAATAGAACTAAAACTTGTGTGACCCGTAATTTTCATTAATGTCTGCTCAAGATTGTTTGCGTTAGCAAGATGAGTGGTGATTTTATTATTTATAAGTAGGAAATAAAACACGATCGTTTGAGAATTTTCACAGTTTTTAATGTCGAACACTGCGACAATTGTTTCGCCACACAGTGACTTCATCAGGCAGATGAGTAATTGTTCATTACTCGTCTGCCTGATGAAGCCACTGTGTAGCGAAACAATTGTCGCAGTGTTCGACATTAAAAACTGTGAAAATTCTCAAACGATCGTGTTTTATTTCCTACATATGGAATTTCACCAAGTAACAGCCTCATCTATCCAATATTATTTAACGTCCATTCCTATTTTTACGGCAGTTTCCTTAGTCCAAGTAGAAAAGCTTATTGATTCTTACTGGGCCGTTTTTATACCATCCTTTGGCTAAGGTATTCCACTCCGGGTTTGGTGCCAGAAAGAACCGCTCAGTCGTTACACGTGTCGGATGCTTCTCCATAATTTTATGGTGTAAGCGAACTGGGCAAAGGGTTATATTATCTGTGTTAGGAACTAACCATTTACTGCCACAACAGCCATTGTTTCCACCTTAGTGTGTTTTTGAAAATACGGGATTGTATTCAATCCGTGCGGTGGGAAGTCCAAAATTATCGGTCCCAATATGAAAGTGAAAAACACAAGCAAAAAAACTGGCCTAGCGAGGCAATGAGGCGTCACTGAAAAGCACAAGCAAAAAAACTGGCCTAGCGAGGCAATGAGGCGTCATTGCCTCGCCAGGCCAGTTCTTTTGAAACAATGATTATTGTTCATTAATTCTTTATTATTAAAGAATTTTTTTTGTAACCCATCAGAAGTGTTTTCGTCCCATACCTTCTGTAGCTTACTGCTTTCATCAAATGTAAATGCTGGAGCACTGAGTTTTCTCTTTTCTCTGATTCCTTGCAACTGTTTCTTCTTTGTGTCCCTTGCTTTTAGCGCTTCCTCAAATTCTGGATCTGGAAACGGGTTACATTTTATATTGTATTCATTTAAGAACTTTACTTGTAGTATTTTGGCGATGTTGTTAAATACAGTTTTTATGACAGAGGCCTTATAATCTGTGTCATCTTTTCTGCGCATATTAAATGCCTAGTCCCTTAAAATTATCGACAGCTGTGATATTGTTGTTTCCCTATTGATTGCGAATTTTTTAACCGCACAAAAGTTCGTAAACTGACGCCACTGCGTGTTTTTGTTTATGATAGTGTTTTTTGGCTTCGCATTTTTCACTTCTCCATTAATATCATTACACGAAACATTACCCTAGCGATTTTCTCCATTTTGGACAGGACAACTTATCACTGCTTTTTTTGTTTTTTATCATCGCGGTGATAGACATGTACCTACGGCTTTCCTTACATCTCATTAGTTGGAAATTCGTTCTAGTAGTCTATGAGTTGTATTCTCAGCTAAAATATAACAAGTAGTATGATTATCATCGATAATGCAGAGCTGCAGATTGAACGAGCCCGAAGGGCGAGTTGAATGTGCTGCTCCGGTTTCACTCATAAATATTATCGATTATTAATCATACCTCGAGTTATATTCGATGAGAGAATATAACGAATTTCACTACATTTCCGTCTTGTAAACCTCCCCCCATCGCCCGGTTGACACTTTTAATTATCGACTGCCAGATTTGACAAATAATTTTCGTAGCAACGACCAAAACAAGGTTATAGGATTCTATTACCGATGTGATAACATGTATCTATGGAAATACGCGATTCTGATTGGAGGGAATGTAGTCATGTGACGCTTAAGTTATATTCTCAACAGTAATTGCACAAGTGCGTTGGAAATTATCGGTAACAAGTTTGCACTCTTTCGACAAACAAAGCCGTATTGCTTGGCAACAGTCCCGAGCCCGTAGGGCGAGGGGCTGTTGCCCAAAGCAATACGACTGTGTTTGTCGAAAGAGTGCAAACTTGCGATAATTTCCAATGCACGAGAGCAATTTATCAGACTATATCCCAACAAAAATATTAAGTCTTTAAATGGATCAAACAATATTTGAAACTCACTGAAGTACTTCTCTTGCACTAACTTAGCAGTGGTATTCCATAGCGTCTTGACTACCTTTTCTTTATAGTTCGTGCCGTCCCTCTTTCTCATATTGTATGCCCAGTTTTCCAATATTTTAGAAATGTCTTCCAAAGTGCAAGTCGCATTTAACGTAATATTTTTCTCCACGCAAAACTCCATAAACTGTTTCCATATATATTTTTGCGATGATAATGTATTTATAGGCTGGGCGTATCTTACTTTTTCGTGAATTGCTTCTAGAGGTGTACTTCCGAACCGTGTGTTTGCGATCATTTTTATAGCGTTCACAAAAACTGAAGTGTATAATTTTTATTTGACACTAGTTTGACGTTCAGTTTATTTACAAAAATTGAACAATGAATTGGGATAACCAATCACGTGCCGAAACATAATACAAGTAGAGAACCAATCACAGTGCCGAAATCGAACTCTACATGAATTTGTTATCACAGCAACAACGACTTCTAGAAGCTGATTGGTTCTAATTCATTCGTGTTTCGGCTCGCCGTCTTTGGCGGGATATAGTCAGTGTTACACATTCAAACAAAATAATTTAATTACAACCATTAATACCCAATTATGAATTGTCTGGCGAATCTTTATTAAGCATTTGCGGTGTGGTCGGTGATTTTTCAACATCCTGCGTCCGAGCGCGGCGTGCCAGACCTTAAGAGAAAACGGCACAGACCGCAATCGAAACCACACACGTAACACTCCCGAGTTACCCATAAAATTCCATTAAAGTCCAATTCCGCAGCCCATAAATCCGACGACGATAACTCAGAGTTCGCGCGCGGCGCACGACTTAATTATGAGCGTTATAAATATTAAAATCGGGTGCCGCGAAGGACACAATTCAATTCGAAGCATAAACGCCCTGTGAAATTGCTTATGTCCCTTTCAAACTTCTACCGTCAATGCAAAAATAAAAATAAATCCATTCAATCAATTTCAAGACCTGCCAAAGTTTCGGACGTGTTTCTAATTGAATTTTATAACTGCAAAGTTTGATTTGTTCTTGACAGGTGCCTGCTGTAATAAATCTAAATGATAAGAAAAATAAAGCAAGAGACTAATTGACAAACGCTATTAAAGGAGGACTAATACAAAAAAGTCGGTTTTTTTAAATACATTTTACTGGATATTGGTCGCAGACCATTCCACCATTTCACCTTTATATTTTTTGTATTTTAACTAATTTAGACGTCACAAACACATGCACACACATCCATGGACCTAGATGGAATCATTTTGTACTTTAAAATGGCCTCGGCCCACTACCCCACCGGGGTCCCCAAAAGTCGGGTTTTACAGAGTCCGACAACTGGTATTACTTATTTTCAAAGACATGCGCTTAGGATGAAAAGTGGTATTACTTAACAATAAGAATCTTTATTGTGAGAACAGCACTACAGCTTTACATTTCTCATGTTACTAGATAATATAATATTACACAAATAGTTAATACACACAAGCTTAAAATAATTTTAAAGTTTGTAGTAAACAAGATAAAAAAGTAATAAAACTGTTAACTGTTGAGGCTTCTACTTCGTTATACATCATTATTAACATAAATAAGACACTTAAACTTTGTTTGTATAACTGAGGTTTTTCTTATTGTGACTATAGTTTCGACTACTTTAACTTATCATTATCAGACTACAAGTACTTGTAGTCTAATAATGACAAGTTAAAGTTGTCGAAACTATAGTCACAATAAAAAAACATCAGTTATACAAACAAAGTTTAAGTGTCTTATTTATGTTAAAAAAGTAATATTAAAAGTGCGAGTCTTTTCGAAATCTACAACAAGTTAGTCTTACAAAGACTATATCAAACACTAGATGGCCTGAATAATTTGAACCAAATTGTTACATTTGCAGTAGGTTACTGTATGTAACAGCAAACACTTGTTGTATAATTCAATGTTCGTCGGGGTATTAGCCCGGGAAGTAGTTGGTTGAATGAGTGTTTGATATAGTCTTTGTAAGACTAACTTGTTGTAGATTGCGAAAAGAATCGCACTTTTAATGTTCGAGTATTCTGCAACCAAGAATTGGCAATTTCATTTATACTTAAAAAAGTAATAGTTTCTACTTAATAAACACAATACACAATAATAAATTAAACATAATAAAAGTATAATAAAGGTTCGTGCTGGACAATACATTACAACTACTGTATATTATTATTTTCAAAGGCCTGTCCTTAGGATAAAGAGTAATGGATTAAAACAAATTTGAGATGGAAATGAACCATATTATGTGCAATTTTAGTTCCTAAATATTACTTCATTTAAATAACCTCCCTGAGTCTCGATACAGTACTGCAATCCTTGTAAAAAGTATTGCATCACTCTTCTCAACAATTTTAGTTCAATGCTCTCTGTTTCTTCCGAAACGCGCATTTTAAGGTCTTGTATTGTTTGGGAATGCCTCTCGTAGACTTTTCGCTTCAAACATTCCTACCAAACCTTGAAATCAATTGATTAGGAGACATATTTTGCAACATAATTCAAGTTTGCCGTGCTATATGTGCCGTGGCACCGTTTTGTTGAAACCATACTTTTTCCAAACTCTGCGTAATTCTAGCCTTACAAATGTTTCCAATATATGAATGTTACTTTCACGATGCAGCAATACTTAAATTAACACTAAAGCCAATAGCTTAAGAAAAAGACAATCAATCTATTAACCTACAAACGAAAAAATTCAAATCTGTAAATATCCCCCGGGCGTCATTTACACACAAATTACACGTATTGGCCGTCTCCTTCGACGGTGATAATCTAATCATCTAATTAATACCCGGCGAGAGAGCCTCACCTGCGGCCGCGAGCGGAGGCGGCGATAAAAAAAGCACGCGCTAATAGAAACTCGGCACCGAGCGACACGATCTTTATGGCTATATTTATTGCTCATTAGATGTCCAGATTGTGATCGGTCCGAATAAATTAAACAAAGTGCCCCTTTTGGCTAGCTTGCGTGTGCGATCGCGTTAAGCAAATGAGGAAACTAATGCCCTGTTTGCACATTCGGAATGTTCACACTCAAATGGACTCTTGTTATCGTATGATTGTTGTTTAGAGCGTCTAAACGACGGTAGTGTATGTGTGTGTGTGTGTGTGGATGAATGTGAATGAAACAATAACAAATGTTGCTTTGATGGTTGTTTTGATTTGGTTACAATGCTCAAATAGTAATTATGTTAAATTGAAATGATCAATGGACTAACGGACAATTTGAGATAAATGAAATTAATCACAAACATTTAAAAAGGTAAATGGAAAGCACAATGAGCCTAATGAGGTCTAAGTGCAGTGCTGTATAAGTTTTTATGTATCAGCTCTAGTTTATAAGTTACAAGGGGGGGCTGTTTTTAGAGAAAAAGAGGCATTCACCGTTGGCAAATATTTAATTACAACAAAACTACAAATTCTGGAATTTTTTTTTTATATGATTTTCTACAGTTTTTAAATGACGAAGTGTTACTTTGAAGGCTCTAACAAAAATCAGCATCATATGTGCATTCCAGCGACCCTGGTATCGTTCCTCTATTGTCCGAATATCTTGGTGGAATCGTTCGCCCTGTTCCTCACTCAAGTCATCTAGATTTTCAGGAAAACGATTTAAATAGCTGTGCAGGAAGTGCACTTTGATGCTCACATTGCATCAATGTAATTAACATCCTTCTTATTACCTATGAAATTCTGAATAATTCAGACAAATTTGCATTTTGTGCATTTTGCATTTTTTTTCAATTTCTGACATTGACCGGCTAAAATTAGGATCGTTCACCAACTTCCGAATTTGTGGACCGTCAAATATGCCTGCTTTAAGCTTTTCTGTACTCAGTTTCGGAATCTGTCGTGAAATATACCTAAAACATTCACCGTTTGTGTCTAATGCTTTAACATATTGTTTCATCAGACAAAGTTTAATATGAAGAGGTGGCAAAATGATGCGATTTCATGTCACAAGAGGTACATTTACAACATTAAAGCTTCTTGGAGATAGTGCTTTCCTAGCAGGCCATTCTTTTCTTGTCCAATGCTTTCACTCTGCTGACCCATAAACATATAAAACAACGATATTTGGTATAGCTGCCTTGATGCCCCAAAAGGAAATTTACCATCTTAAGATCAACACAAATATCCCATTTATGTTCGTCATACTTGATCTTGTTCATGACCAATGCTATTGTAGGGTATTCTTCCTTAACCTTGGTTGAATGTGCGATCAATAAGAAGCCTAATTTATTTCCATTAAGCTGCGTTTTGACGAGTCGATAAATAAACGCTATTAAAATATAAAAACGAATTAAAATTAATATCGACTTTCTGCAAAAAGTTTGTCTCCAAATATTCATTGAAACAACTACTTCTCGAGCTAATACCCCGACAGATATTGAATTATACAATGAATATTTGCGTTACACGACAGCACTGCTGTTCTATGCATAATTTATATGCAAAATGCAACATCAGGTCAAACTATTCTCTAACCAAACTAAATGAAACAAAAGGAATAAACGCTATTGTTTTGAATCGTATCTCTGTAAGCCCATGGCAGTCATCAAACCAATAATATCAGTGCAATACACAAAATCATCCTCTTCAGCAAAAAAAGTAAGCCACACGTAGTAGCTGTATCTCAAAAACGAGACCTGCTGGAAAAAAACTGACTTGAGATTTGGAATCAGGCACCTCAATTTAGTAAAAAAAACCGTTAACAATTTTCATGCAACAGAAAAAAGGTTCATTTTGTTGTGCTGTGTTATTATTGAAGTTCAATAAACGTTTTATTTCTTCAAACCTATTACAGCTCATCACGTTGCTTACAGCTGGATGGCCAATATTGATATTCCAATAATGTCTTGTAGAAGAAAGCTGAATTATGGACATATAAATAGCAATTTCTAGGAATTGCTCAATTTCGCGTTTTTCTTCGTTGGCTGGTTTGTTTGGACGTTGTTGTACTGAGTATAAGTTTTCATGTTCAGTAATATGCTCTATAAGACTCTCAAGCAAGAGAACGATAGATAAATATGAATAATTCCAATTAAAAAATATTCGAATTCGAGAAAATAAGCTTCTTATAGAAAGAGCCTTAAGCGGCAAAATGGTGAATGCGCCGGGCAAACGTTAATTTCCGCCCACCAGAAGATTAACGTAAATAATTCTGCGGACAACGCCTAGTACAAAATAAAACGCATACAAAAACATAATAATCCTACACTCTTTATACACGTTTTACATTTAATAAATACAATCATTTCACTTACAAAACGCAATAACGGAATGGAGATTTCGTCGTGCAATGGAAACTAGAGGAGGAGCTAGATTAAATTTTAAACTTCTACATCTTGAGTTTCTTTCCCGAGAATAATATTTAAATTAAGTTTTCTCAATGTAAGCGAAACAACAATATATTTATTTCAATATATTCATACCGGAAGTTTTTCTTTTAAGTATACATATCCTAATTAAGCCGTAATTCTTGACATATTTCTTGTTTTTTTTTAAGTTTAATTTGAAGCTTCAAACGAGTGTCTTCCACTCCCAGACTAAGCATGAAGTAAAATTTCGAGTTTAGAAAAGCCCCGCGTAGAAAATTTGTCGAGGGTCGCGCAGCGACCCTAGACAAATTTTCACGGGGCTTTTCTAAACTCGAAATTTTACTTTATGCGCCACGCGTATAAAACATTGATTTTGTCTAAAGTTCAAAATATACTGCTTAGGTTAGTTTATGATTTATGCAAGATCGCTAAAAAAAAAATACCCTCTCCTAAAGATACCACACTTTTGACGATACAAGCATGACAGTGCTAGTCTCGTGTCGTGCACGTCTTGTGCTCGTGTCGTGCTCATCTCGTGTAGTGCACGTCTCGTGTAGTGCACGCCTCGTGCTGGCGTCTTACTCGTCTCTTAATTGTCTAAAAGAAGTGAAATGAAGCAAAGTCTATAAGATATCATGAGTATCATGTTAACATTCGAGCAATGTTTAAAATGTTTCCGTGTTCAGTGGGTAGTTACCAGTTACTTAGTTAGTTCATAAAATCGTCCAATACGAAACTATAAACGAGTGCCGTCCACTCCCAGGCTAAGCATGAAGTAAAATTTCGAGTTTAGAAAAGCCCCGCGTAGAAAATTTGTCGAGGGTCGCGCAGCGACCCGAGACAAATTTTCACGGGGCTTTTCTAAACTCGAAATTTTACTTCATGCGCCACGCGTATAAAAAATTGATTTAGTCTGAAGTTCAAAATATACTGCTTAGGTTAGTTTATGATTTATGCAAGAGGGCTAAAAAATACCCTTTCCTAAAGATACCACACTTTTGACGATACGAGCATGACACGAGCACCAGACGTTCATGATACGTTGAACGCCCCGTGCTAGTCTCGTGTCGTGCACGTCTTGTGCTCGTGTTGTGTCATCTCGTGTCGTGCACGTCTCGTGGTCGCGTCGTACTCGTCTAATGTCGTGCACGTCTCGTGCTCGCGTCTTACTCATCTCATAATTGTCTAAAAGAAGTGAAATGAAGCGAAGTCTATAAGATATCAACATTCGAGCAATGTTTAAAATGTTTCCGTGTTCAGTAGGTAGTTACCAGTTACTTAGATAGTTTATAAAATCGTCCTTTTCAAAGCTTTAAACGAGTGTCGTCCGCTCCCAGACTAAGCATGAAGTAAAATTTCGAGTTTAGAAAAGCCCCGCGTAGAAAATTTGTCGAGGGTCGCGCAGCGACCTGAGACAAATTTTCACGGGGCTTTTCTAAACTCGAAATTTTACTTCATGCGCCACGCGTATAAAACACTGATTTTAAATTAAGTTTAAAAACTTACTTCATCTATAATAAAAATAGTATATATTACTGTGTTTTTTAAGAAAATATAGTATAGTACCTACCAACAGTAGGGCACTTTTTCTTATTATCTTTTATTTTATTTTATTTAATTTTACTCTTCTCATTTTAGAACCAGTGTGTATATAATTGCACGTTCTATTAATTAAACGACCCATAAATAAATAAACGCGCATCCGACTGTGAAAATTATCACCTTGCAATAATTACCTCAGCTCTTTATTTGTTTATGATATCTAATAAAGAACGGACATAAAACTCAAGAGGCATTATTTGCAATGCGCTTTAATTGAGCGATAGTTTATAAGTTAGGAGATAATTAGCTTAATAATTCCAATTTAATTTACCGTTTTACGGCTCGGTGATTTTTCGCGTAAAAACTACCAGCAATTACCGAACAATAAACATCTTTAGCCGTGTCCATAGGTGGTGTTTTAGAGGTGCTTGAGCGATAAATTAGATATTAGAGGAATGGTCGAGTGCTAGAGCAGTTATTAAAGTGGACAAGTTGCTAATGAGCGGAGCGCTAATAACGATGGATGGATTTTAAAAGTAACAGTTAGGGACCGTAAAATCCCCTGGAAACGCACACTCTCACATATTGAGAGAGGAGAGATAAATAACGGAGATAATTATCGATGAATGATTAAGTCGCGCATGTGATGGACGAGCGGGAAAATTGCGTAATGTGCGGCCCAGGTTAAACAACACCTGGGGAATGTTAAGTGGGTAAGGAGGAAGAAGAAGAAGAAGCGAGAGGATAGCTTGAGCTTCTCTTCCCGTGGATCGATAGTAAAAGTTTTAGCGGAACGAGAGCCTTCTCGCTCTTATCGTTGATATTAAGGGGCGAGCCTCGACTATTTGTTACTGACTTAATTGGCACGAGAGGTCGAACATGACTTACAAGTGCACGCCTGCATGATCAGACAAGTCGGAATAAATTATAATGGCACGCTCGTCTGACAATGTGAAATAAACGGGCGAGCACCGATAAACGATTGTTAGCGAGAACCTAGGCTGACTGATAGCGCGCTATGGCCAAGGCTCCGCTTGCTAACTGCGAAAACCAAAAGTGGTTCGAAAAGGAAAGTCGTCGCGCTTCCATAAAAGCGCCCAGATGCAAGATTAAAGACGAGATAAAAGCTCCCGGCTAAGCACGGCTTTGCTCAAAGCCCCTCTAGCGTTAGACAAAGACAATTTTAACAGCTTCGGCGGCGGCGCTTAATAGGGCCGCAGATCTTCTCACGGGAAACGATTTACACAAAAAAAAGAGTCATTTTAAAAAGTATTATTTCCACATGTACCACGATGGGCGACTAACCGCGAGAATCAAAGGGTTGAGAATTTTATTATTCAAACATGTCATGGGTTTGATGGGCGACTAACCGGGAGAATCAAAGGGTTGAGAATTTTATTAATCAGACATGTCATGGGTTTGATGGGCGACTAACCGGGAGAATCAAAGGGTTGAGAATTTTATTAATCAGACATGTCATGGGTTTGATGGGCGACTAACCGGGAGAATCAAAGGGTTGAGAATTTTATTAATCAGACATGTCATGGGTTTGACGGGCGACTAACCGGGAGAATCAAAGGGTTGAGAATTTTATTAATCAGACATGTCATGGGTTTGATGGGCGACTAACCGGGAGAATCAAAGGGTTAAGAATTTTATTAATCAGACATGTCATGGGTTTGACGGGCGACTAACCGGGAGAATCAAAGGGTTGAGAATTTTATTAATCAGACATTAACATTAATGTTAATATATTTCCACTACAATGCCCGACCTCCCGCTTAGCCGCGTAAAAAAAGTAGAGAAAGAAAATAAATAACACTTTACAGTATTTTGATTGAAAGTCTGAAATAGCACTAAAGCAAGACACCATCGCATTTCGAGCGTTTTACATTCGCCCGGGGCGGAATCAATCGCACTCTCAGGTCGCGATGCTCCTCGAATTATTACCAGGAAATTACAATTCTCCCATTTCACTACAATATACACCGTTCCAGCGTAATTGCGTCTAAACGCAAATGAAGAATAAGGAGCAAAAATAGAATTCGCGTCGGAGATTCGCATTTTAGATGAGTTCAGAATCATAGAGATACGGAAATATATATTTTTCTTCTAAGTATATACAGCGAATTTTTATTTTAAATATACATATGGATACGCTGTAAATTTTCCGACGTTCGTTTTTTTTTTTAAGTTCAGTTCAAAGCTTTAACCGAGTGTTTTCCACTCCCAGATTAAGCATGAAGTAAAATTTCGAGTTTAGAAAAGCCTGAAAATTTGGTTTGGGCGCGTAGCGCGAAGCGCGGAGCGACCAAACCAAATTTTCAGGCTTTTCTAAACTCGAAATTTTACTTCATGCGCCACGCGGCTTAAACACTGGTCTTAAGTAAAGTTCAAAATATACGTCTGTAAAATACTTCTGTAGTAGCATATTGCGAACTTCACAATATTTAAGTGTTTTAAACGCGTGGCGCATGAAGTAAAATTTCGAGTTTAGAAAAGCCCCGCGAAATTTTACTTCATGCTTAGTCTGGGAGTGGATACACTGTTTATAAACTTAGTGAATACTTTAATAAAAACACCAAATTCTTTAAAAAGGGGAAAATAAATTTAGTTAATATAACAATAACAATTTTTAAATACTTTACAAAGTCGAGAATTTAAAATTGAAACTCAAAAACACTATCCTAATATCTATGGACTTTTTTTGTGACTAATCTAGCCCATATCAATGCTAATTAACTGAAGTTAGTATTCATTTTTCTGTATACAGGATAATATCATCTGGTAAAATGAGAAGAACTTAATAATAAATATAATTTGAGTGTGCATTAGTAGGAAAACTAAGTTAAAAGTATTTGCATAATTTGAAATCAAAACCGAATTAAACTCCAATTAATCCAAGATATCCTTGCACATACACACCCAGCCCACAACACAGGATATGCTGTTGGTGCTATACTACGCAAAATTTGCATATAGATCAGTTTCTATAAATCACCTGAACTAAACCTAAACCAATAAACCTCGCCCTATCTTAATTAATCAACTTTCTTTCTCTTTTCTCTTTACAGATTGAATAGACTCGTGAAATCAACAGTGGACAAAACATGAAGTGGTCAGTGCGATTTCTCCTGCTGTGCCTGGCCGTGTCGGTGGTCAAAGGTCAAAGTGATGATTCGGACTCTGATGTAGTGAACGTCCCCGAGAGGCTCCCGGCGCCTCCACCAGGACCGCTCGACGACTGCGACCCCGAAATGGTGGGTTTCGAACTGATAACCGGGTACGTCTTTTCGGCGCCCGGAAACGTGCTCGATTCGATTCCGGGAACGCTCATGCTCACCGACTGTCTTGAGACGTGTCAGGGGAACGACTCGTGCCATGCGGTTAATTACGAGACCGGATTGTGTATCCTGTTTAGTTCCAATTCGGATGCGTTACCAGGTAAGTTTTTCACTTAAATCAATTAATAATCAATGAATATTATACAGCGAGATACTTATGATAATCTAAAAAAGCAAATTCTCAAAATTCCTCCTTACAACTGTACTAACATGTTCCTTCTCAAATAATGTTTTAAAAATTTAATAGTTGAGGCTGTTACTTGGTGAAGCCACTGTGTGGCGAAACAATTGTTGCAGTGTCAATCAATTAACAGTGAAATCTTAACCAAGTGTGTTATTTACTAAAAGTTTTTAAATAATGTTTTGTTTAGCAGAACAGAAAATAATAAATAATCGTAAGAATTGTATTAATACTAGTTAATTATTTAATACTGGATGATTTAAATTGAATTTAAATTAACACACTTGGTTTGTTTCACTTATATATATTTTCTCCGACTAGTTTCGACCATTGGTCATCTTCAAGGATGAATGAAGATGACTAATAGTCGAAACTAGTCGGAGAAAATATAAATAAGTGAACAAACCAAGTGTTTTAATTTAAATTTAATTTAAATCATCCAGTATTAAATTAAAAAATATTTCACCACGGGTTAAGTGAGAAATTAATTAAAGATATAATTAATTTTTTGTTAAAAGTAGAACACAAAATAATAAATCCTCTTAACACCTGCATTAACCCTGGTTAATTAATTTTTTGTTACAAACAGAAGACAAAATAATGAATTCTCTATTTATCACTATACATTTTAATTACTTGAACCTGAAAGATTCGTAATAAATCATGTTTGTTTTCTTTAACGGCAGGAAGTAATTGATGCTGCTCGCGTAATTATACCAGACATTTGCAATCATCGCAAATATCGCTATTTCTGTGTAAATAATCGCGAGGAAATTTCATCCATCGTAAACTCATCGATTATGATCTCCTGTCAATGAATATTAATTTTATAATTACCGGAGTAGTTAATTATTTTATTGTCGTCGGAAAATAGGCGTTTATCTATTGGGTTCCACCCGTTAGGTGAAATTTGCATGATTTAATAACGCGAAGGGTGTAATTATTTTATTAGCGATTAATTTGATTAGATTTTGTTAAGGTAGGTAGCTTAGGTTGCAATCAGAGTATGTTGTTTGATGTTTGATAATGGCAAGCTAAAGTGACCGAAACTGCTAAATAAAAAAGTGTTGTACAAACAAAGTTAAAGTGTTTTATTCTTAAAAAAATAATAATTTTGCGGTATTACATGAGGTAATCGTAAATTGTATGATTTTGTTACAACGTTTTCATTTTTGTAATATAATTTAAATCGATTAAAACGTGAGCGTTTTGATGTTTTAAATTAATCGCCGCATGCGCAACTTTGAATAGGCAATATTTATTCGCTGCACGCTAGTGAAAGTGAATTACGACGGTAATTAATATACGTAATTAGGATGAAGTAAAATAAACGAAAGTAATTAAAGGTTGACTACGTAATAAATTACGATAAATCGAGAGTGTTGAATAGTTATGCGCAGTTTTAATATCAGCTGATGTTTGTGAGGTTATAGGTTGTGTGTTGAGTAATTTCTAGGATACTCTCGTGCGTTATGTGTGTTTTGTTTTGAACTTTGCAAGGTCTTCGACCAGTCAAATTTTGAATATGATCCAAGGCTGGAATTTTTTTAAATTGAAGTCTTCGGTTATTCATTCAGTGGACACCAGAGCTGGGACGAATCCTCGTAAAAAGGATTCGAATTACGAATCCGAATCACCTAATATGATTCGAATCACGAATACTCGAATAAAGGATTCGTAAGAGATAAATATGATTCGAATCGAAGATTCGAATCCTGTTTTTTCGAATCCTTTAAGAATAAATTTGATTTTATTATTTTTTTGCAACCATTAACATATAAATATCGTTACCAGTTGTTTTAACAAAAATATTCAAAACGTAATTATTTATTATTACCACTGAATATCTTTGATAACACACTAAATATCTGACTCCCTGTTAATCTGGTTAAAGATGTATTTGTGTGTTTCTGAACTCCACTTCAAATCAGTGTTTTGTACGCGTGGCGCATGCTGTAAAATTTCGAGTTTAGAAAAGCCCCGTGAAAATTTGTCTCGGGTCGCTGCGCGACCCTCGACAAATTTTCTACGCGGGGCTTTTCTAAACTCGAAATTTTACTTCATGCTTAGCCTGGGAGTGGAAACACTCGTTCAAAACTTTAAATTGAACTCTATTATAAATTCGACTAATGCTTGAAATTTACGTAAATAAAAAATTCACTGAAAATCATTAAAATCGGGAAAGTCAGAGAAAAGTCATGGAATTGTATTCAAATTGACCAAAACACTAACAAAAAAGTAATATGATATTATTAAGTTTGTCAAAATCAGCAGGCAAATTAATTTAAATATTGGCAATTTGGACGCGCAAGATTTCCGTTGGTTTTCAAAATATTGACTAATTTCGCAAATTTCCAAGATTATCGTTAATTTTCAACGTTTTCACGACTTTCGAGAATTTTTCAAGATTTTCACTTTGTAATTATCTTCAAGGAAGTAGCCAATGGGGGAATAAGGGGATTCAAATACCCCGGAATTTTCAAAATGTACAATTTTTGTATGTAAAAGCGGCCAAGAAAGAGCAAAAACAATATTTTTACCGGATTTTTTTAGAATCAACGAAAATCAAGACAAATTTGGAAAACCGTCAGAATTTTGAAAATTAAATGAAGTTTTGGAAATTCATAAAAAAACCGTGAAGATTTAAAAAATTGACTATAAATATGAAAATTCATGAATTTTAACAAAAATTAAATGAATAATGATAATTATGGAAATTTACAGAAATCCAATCATTAATTTAATTTTTAAATTAATAATTAGATCAAATTAAATAAGATTTTAAATATTTCATTGTATAATTCAATATCCGGAGGTGTATTTGCACGGGAAGTAGTTATTTCAGTGGATATTTATCGTCTTAAATTGTCTTATTAATTAAGACACTGTTTGCATTTTCACGAATAGTTTTTTCGTAATTTTATATATTATAATAATTAGATTTTGAAAATTAACTAAACATATTATTATTATTATTATTATTTTCTTGAATATTCACGAAAACCGTCAGCATTTTTAAAGTCAACGAACATTTTGGATAACCACAAAAATTGACAAAAATCTTGAAAGTTCATGAAAACTATCGGTTTTTCGTCAAAATTTTAAAAATTAAATAAAGTTTTGGAAAATCACAAAAACCGTGAATAAAAAATTGACTAAAAATATGGAAAACCGTGAATTTGAATATTAACAAAAATGTATAAAGTAATGATACATATGGAAATTCACGAAAACTATTTAATTTTCAAAGTTGAGGAAAATCTTAAAAACCGTCGAGTTTTTAAAAATTAAGAAAAAACTTGGAAATGTCATCGATTGTTCTCTAATCAGTGTTTTCTAATCCCCTATTAAGCATGAAATAAATTTCGAGTTTAGAAAAGCCCGAACGTTTGGGTTTGGACGCATATCCAAGTTTAGGCTTTTCTAATCTCGAAATTTCACTTCTTGCGCCACGCGTATAAAACACTGATTTCTAGTGAAATTCAAAGTATGCTGTAATTATTTATTTTTAAAATAAATCACTTCAACGGGTATATTTTATGTAACAGTAAATTAAAATAAAATTTAATTTACTTTGGGAAACATTTTTGAGACATTTTTATCCCTTGCGCATGCACACGAAAGAATGTTACTAATTTTACTGAAACATCAGGGTTATATACTGTAATTTACGGTAATTATAGAGGTAAATTACCACAGGGGCTCGCAGCCTAACTTCAGGGTAGGCCAGGGTATTGTTATTTGCTAAATATTTTAATTAAATAAATAGTTTATATTGTTTACCGTATATTTACGAATATATTAAAAAATAAATACTAATTTCAGTAATTTACTATTAATTATACCATCAAATGTCTAAAAGTCTTGTGTTAAAAATCACCAGAAATCATTAGATGTTTTTTTATTAAACGCATTTCACTATGGCTTTCGACGTCTAAGTCAAAAAATGTTTGAAACAAAAGTTGTAGCCAACGAAAAAATAAACCTATTTTACCAAAACACTTTTAACCTCAGCTCTTTTGTTTTTGAATTGGAAACTAAAAAATCTAGTGGAGATCAACAACTCAACGATTATGGCTTTCGACGTCTAAATCAATAAATGTTTCAAACAAAAGTTGTAGTCAACGAAAAAATAAACCACTTTTACCTAAACCATTAATATATAAATATCGTTACCAGTTGTTTTAACAAAAATATTCAAAACCTAATTATTTATTATTAACACTGAACATCGCTGATAACAGACTAAATATCTGATTCCCTGTTACTTTGATTAAAAATGTGTTTGTGTGTTTTTGAACTTCACTTAAAATCAGTGGTTTGTACGTGTGGCGCATGAAGTAAAATTTCGAGTTTAGAAAAGCCCGAAAATTTGTCTCGGGTCGCTGCGCGACCCTCGACAAATTTTCACGGGGCTTTTCTAAACTCGAAATTTTACTTCATGCTTAGCCTGGGAGTGGAAACACCCGTTCAAAACTTTAAATTGAACTTTATTATAAAATTGACGAATGCCTGAAAATCACGTAAAAAAAATTCACTGAATATCATTAAAACCAAGAGTCCGAGAAAAGTCATAGAATTTTATTCAAATTGACTAAAACACTAACAAAACAGCCATATGATATTATTAAATTTGTCAAATTCAGCAGGAAAATTACAAAACACGTAAAAATTTATAAAATTAACTTAAATATTGACAAAAACAATGAATACAATTTAAAAAAATAGGGGTTTCCCACAGAAGAAAGTTATAATTAAAAAAAATTAACGTTTCAGATTGTGGCTACCATGTCAGTTTTACTTCAAATAATATTACACAAAATTTTGAAAACTAAATTATTATCTTTTAAAACATTTTCAGTCATTTAATGTTCTTATCAAATCATTCAGTTTGAAGTTTCGAACGAGCGTTTCCACTCCCAGACTAAGCATGAAGTAAAATTTCGAGTTTAGAAAAGCCCCGCGTAGAAAATTTGTCGAGGGTCGCGCAGCGACCCGAGACAAATTTTCACGGGGCTTTTCTAAACTCGAAATTTTACTTCATGCGCCACGCGTTCAAAGGACTGATTCACAGGCAAGTTCAAAATATACTTCTTAAGTTTAATCAACAATAACTTAAATAGAATGGCTAGAATTCAGAGAGCGCAAGACTTGGTTTAATAAAATAATCTCTGTAAATGTTCAGTCGTTCTTTGTTTTTATAAAAGTGTTTAATTTGAAGTTTCGAATGAGTGTTTCCACTCCCAGACTAAGCATGAAGTAAAATTTCGAGTTTAGAAAAGCCCCGCGTAGAAAATTTGTCGAGGGTCGCGCAGCGACCCGAGACAAATTTTCACGGGGCTTTTCTAAACTCGAAATTTTACTTCATGCGCCACGCGTATAAAACACTGATTTAACGAGAAATTTAAAAACACACAAAACAAATTTTTCATGTTAATCCTCACAATTGATTCGAATTATTTTTGACGATTCAAAACCTTTTGTAAGTATTCGAATCCTTTTATAAATATTCGAATCCTTTTACAAGGATTCGAATCACCCACATTTGGATTCGAATACGAATCCTCTTAAAAAATGTAACGGATCCGGATCACAAATCCAGTTGAACTAAAGTATTCGAATGCCTCTTTTGAATCCTCTAAAATGATTCGAATCCAGGATTCGAATCCTGAATGATTCGAATCCTGCCCAGCTCTGTTATGTACCCATTATCAATAGCTAACTGAGTTAGCTATTGATAATAATGGGTACATAGTACCGGAAATGTACATCTAGCAAAAAAAATAAAAGCAAAGAAAGGAATATAACAGCGTTTTAATTAAGTGTCAGTGCATTAATTATTGATAGGAGTGTTGTATTATCAACTTTATCAACTTTACAGGAAAGTTCAAGAATAAAATGCAGTAAATGGTATTTTTAAAGTGTCCTTATCTAACAACACCAAAAACATTACAATATATCGGGACATATATACTTAGAAGACAAATTCTTTATGAGTATTATTAAACTAATTTCTTTAATACATTTTTGCAGAAAGCCGATATTAATTTTAATTCGTTTTTTATATTTTGTAAATATTCTGTAAACTATTGACAAGCTCAATTATTCTTTATGGTAAATTTCTTTATAATAAATTATATTTTAACATAATTCTTTATGTTAAAATATAATTTATTATAAAGAAATTTACCATAAAGAAAAAATTAAGTTTGTCAATAGTTTGCAGAATATTTACAAAAAGAAATTGAGTTTGCCAATAGTTTAAATTAAATAAATACATTCAAATTATATTCTATTTTAAACAATTTTTAATAACAATTTCTTGTTGAAAAAAATTCAAAACTCAACAACAAAAATGAACACGTCAGTCATTATTCCAAGAAGCAATTTCATGGTAATAACATCACCGTGCAGCAATAAGTGAAATCGCCGGGGAGCGCCGTGCGCCCATCGAGAAAATTGAGAGTGATGCCCAGTTTATTACCTTATTAAAGAATTACTATCCAGCATGCACAGTTAAACGCAACCAGATATTCATTTTATGCCAATAACATCAAACATCAACAGTAACACAAAAAAAAACGCGTTATGCCAGTCCATAAAAGCAACACCATTGACAAATTGCGACGTGATTTATTTAATTGTAAAATGCGGAGCGAAACACGACACCGCACTCCGGTGCTATTCTGTGCAGATCGGATTGATGGCTTTGACTGATCATCCAGAGTATGTGTTAAGTGAATCGCGTGGGATTAGTGAGTTTCATATAATCTAGTTAGATGATTACATGTGGAAATTAATTTAAGCGCGACATGTACAGTTCTGTGCAATAAAATTAAGCACAAGTCTTATGCTTATTTTTCACAATATTCTAGTTGTATAATTCGGATCTGAAAATAAATAATAAAACATCTTCTTTCCTGCTCCCAACGTTTCTTAGCTCTGAAAACAGCGTTTTCACTGATGTTCACCAATTGAGCAATTTGTCTAATAGATAAACCATCTTCTATTTTGGTTAGAATTCGAATTTTTGAATTGTTGTCTAAATGACGAGACATTTTAACATTAAGGAAATTGACATATTTCTTCATCCAAAACAAAGGATTAGCGATGGGTAATCCCCTCAGTCCGTTACTTGCCGAAATTTTCATGAATTCATTAGAAGAAATGATTAGTAAACACCCATTGTTTAATTAATGCCTATACTGGTTTAGATATGTTGATGATACTCTCACCTGTTTCACAGGAACGGAGAGACAGTTAGATCAACTTTTAAATTTCATTAATTCAATTCACAAGGATATTTCATTCACTAGGGAGATCGAATCTAATAAATCTATTAATTTTTTAGACTTAACAATTTCACATCCAGGTCAAAAACATGAATTCAATATTTTTCACAAGCCGACCCATACAGATACTACGATCCATAGCACATCATTCCATCCTATGCAACATAAACTAGCAGCTTACCATTCCATGTTGCATAGGCTAACCACTATCCCCCTATCAATTAATAATTTTAATAATGAGCTCAACAGAATTCCCATAATAGCTAATAACAACGGCTTTCGTCAAAAGCTTATCTTAGACATCCTTTATAAAAAAACAAAAACAACAAGCCCTGAAATTAGTATATCCCACCAATTTTCAAAATCAGAATAATAAATATTGCTCTTTAACATTTAACGGCCCCCCTTCGATTGCCATCTGCAAAAAACTCAAATCCTTAAACCTAACTCCTTCTTTTAGAACGGTCAATTCACTTAATAAATTAATTAATAATTCTAAAGACAAATCTGATAAAACTACGAACTCTGGCGTGTATTTGCTAGAGTGTGGAGATTGCCCTAAGGTATACGTTGGACAAACTGGACGTAGCTTCCCAGATCGCATTTCAGAACATCAAAAATGCTTTCAATTTAAGAAAACCTCCTCAACCTACGCCAATCATTTAATCGAATACCAACATAACTTTAACCCTAAATTCAAAATTTTGCACGAATGTGTAACAAAAGTCGTAAATTAAACTTATTAGAAGAATTAGAAATTATTAAATATAACAAAAAAGGTATTCTACTAAATGACCAAATAGAAGTAAACAATTCACCCCTAATCAATATTTAGTCGCTTAAAATTGTTTGTATAAGTTTCAGCCTAATTACCTCATTACCCCCCCCCCCTCCTATTAACTTAATTGCATTAGTATATAAGCTTTTACCTGTACTTTGTCAAATCATTATTTCATCTGCCTGATGAAGCTACTGTGTGGTGAAACATGTTGCAGTGTTCAACAATAAAAGTGAAACCCTCCCAACTGCGTTGTTTTATTTCAAATAGTATAACATATTTTGTGTACTTAATTTTTTTGCACAGAAGTGTACTTTACATTTCTGTAAACTATTGAAATTCTAAAAATTTACTGAAATATAAAGTAGATATTTTTAATAACAGCTGTTTTGTAGACAAAATTGAAGACCGTTTTGATTCACTAGAAGCACTTAATAGTCAGACGACCAAAAATGAAACAAAAAATAGTTATGTATTTATAAAACTATTTCCTCGTTGTTGAAATGACGATTAAATACAAAAACGATATAATCCAAGATTCACAACAAAAGTTGTATAAGTATATTGGTCAATAGTAAACATTTGTAGAATGTATTGACATAAGGATCAAACATAAGGGGTGAGAGTATTTTTAAATTCACTTGAAATCAGTGTTTTATACGCGTCGTGCATGAAGTAAAAGATCGAGTTTAAAAAAGCCTGACAGTTATTACTGTTTTAAATGAAATCGTCAAAACCAGCACACATCGTAAAATATTACATAAACTCCAGAACAGTGAAAGTTAGGACAAATTGACAAAAATGTAATAATTTTGTAAATGAACAAAAATGTAAAATTCCAAACGAGTAATTGATTAGTGCAACTAGATAAGCTATAACAGTTCTTGGATAAATTTACATGTAAATTCAAAGGGGGGTATAGTTTTACTTTTTTATCCCCTAAATATTTCATCTCTTAATTTTTCACCCCTTAAATTGGACGCTATTGGACCCTTGTACCTATTTTAAAATAACTGGTACCTGCTTTCAAATAACTGTTTTTAAATTACTGCTACTTGTTTCGGCATAACTGCTATCAGTTATTTGAAAACAGGTTCCAGTTATTTTAAAATAGGTACAAGGGTCCAATAGTGTCCAATTTAAGGGGTGAAATGTTATGAGATGAAACATTTAGGGGATAAAAAAGTAAATATATACCCCCGTTTGAATTTACATGTAAATCCATTCACTTGGCTCTTATTCAGATATAATGGCTGAATTAAAAATGAAAACCCTAGAAGATCGTCGCACAATTAACGACTTAATTTATCTACATAAAATTGTAAACGGAGCGATTGATTGTCCAGAGATTTTATCCATGCTTGACTTCTACGTACCCTGCCATGATCGTAGTCTAAGGTCTAACCCAATTTTTCGCCTGAGGACGTTTTCATCTAATTATGGTCATAATAATCCCATTGCAAGGATGATGCGAGCTGCGAATAGTTTGGACACGGAATTTATATCGTTATTCGGATCCAATTTAGTTACATTTAAGAATCATCTAACAAACTTAGAGGTTTTTAACAAATAGCCGATAAACTGTGCGATAATTCATATTTATTGTTTGATTAGTGTTGTTATTTTTTTTTTTTTTGCATGATTTCGGTGTATAATACAATAAAAAATAACTGCTTTTTAGTGAGCATAGTATAATTATTTAGTTTTAGTTTTAGATTTATTTCAAATACATTGCATTACTATCTAGATTGTCTACATTGTGTATTTTAAATTTAGTAGAGTTTATACATGATATATTTAAGCATTAACTTGTTTTTGTAAAAGGGGTTTCCCGTTGAATATGAATAAAATAAATAAATAAAATAAATAAATTTATCCAAGAACTTTCCAATTTGTCCAATTTGGGATGGCAAATTTAGGGAATGAAATATTAGGGAATGAAAAATGTATAAGACGAAAAATGTAGGGGATGAAAAAGTAAATCTATACCCCCCTTTGAATTTACAGGACCAAAAATGTAGGGGATGGAAAAATAAACCTTTTCCCCTTTTTGAACTTACATACAAATTTGTCTCAGAACTAAAATGGCTTATCTACTTCAACCTAAATTTTAAAACTGTCTTTAAAGGATAATTGTCTTCACCAAAATTGCTTTCTAGATCCGCTCCTGGTAGCACCATTTATTTTGAATAAGATGATATATCTGAAGAATTCCTATTTCTTTATTTGAGTCGCCTTTTTCCAAAAACCCCTAAATCCAAGTGAAACAATGGATTTAGGGGTTGTTAGAAATAGGCGACTCATTTATTGTATTACTCTGGGCTTCTAGAATTATTCAATTGGGTATCACTCACAATTAGTGCACTTTTAGACATATCTTTATGTATCGCTACAATTCCTCCAAGAAACTTAGTTGTAATATTGAATCCAATACAATGTATTTCTCATAAATATTCCTCTTCTGAAAGTGTAGTTTTGCTTATTTGAAGAGATCTTATTAACCAACCATAAATGGTAGCCGGCGTTGATCGTAATTGATAACTAAACACAAACAGCATCCACACCATAACTAATCCAGCGAGAAAATCTCCACAAAAGCCCTAAGGAAAGAAACTCACTCTCTTCCTCTGCGCGAAAACTCAACATTCAGCGAGCTAATCTATGCACCTGTGCCAGTTTAATTACCGATCCGCATTATCTTATTATTATTCCGCGTTTAAGAAGTGGATGGTTTTAATATATGGATCTGATGACTGCTCTTGCATCGCGTCGGTCATTACGCGAGCACCTCCAGCTCATTTGCTGACAGAAAATAGTGTTGATATAATTACGAGGTGGCTTAATGTCAATGGTGAACGCAAATTATCCCCTTCTGTGGGTATAATCTTCGGAATCTCCAAGCACTTATACGAATGGGCTATAAGTTATCTGTTGAGAGCAAAAAACCGGATCTATAAACCTTTTTTTGAATACTATTCTTAATGTGTGGGCTTTGCATCAAGTTTTAACGTTTTAATTCTGTGTTTGGGGCCTCGATGGCCGAGTGGGTAGCCCACAGAGGTCGCGGGTTCGAATCCCGTCCGGTGGAATAATTTATGAATAATAAATTATCCCATCCAGGTCCATGGATGTAGTTTGTGTTGTTTCGGGAGTAAATGGTTATATATCAATATTAGAATTGGTTAAATACATTGAAAATGTTAAATATATATAAATAGATTGATGGCTAATGGTATAGATACCAAGGCCCATACAAAAAAAAAATCTGTGTTTGAACAATATTTTGATTTTTTAGTTCCTGGGAGTATTTTTTTTGTATTGTATAGCTGAGGCTGTTAGTTGTTGAAACTCCATAATATCACTTAAATAACACACTTAATATGTTTAGGTTTCAAAACAAAATAATGTTTATTGTACTACAACAATTGTTTCACCACACAGTGGCTTAATCAGGTAGATGAAATTTCATCTACCTGATGAAGCCACTGTGTGGTGAAACAATTGTTGTAGTACAATAAACATTATTTTGAAACCTAAACATTTTAAGTGTGTTATTTAAGTGGTATTTTTTTTGTAAAAAAATTGTATTTATTCATTAACTCAGGTGGAAGTAACGGTCGTACTTCGTCGAAACACTAAGAGATTAGTAATTGTGATTAAACATAAAATAGGACATTTGGCAAATGGCCACTACGAAATCTCTGGCACAGCGTCATTCTAACGTTTTTGGCATAATTGTAGCTCTATTTCGCCAATAACGCGCCGTATTTTAAGCGAGATTTTGTGGCCAGAATTTAATCGAATTGATGTGGAGGATATGGTTTTCCAACAAGACGGTGTCAGATGCAATACAGCATGCGAAACAATGGTGTTACTGCGGATCAAGTTTCCAGACCTTGTCATCTCTCGGTTGGCGATCAACATTCACCACCAAGATTGTGCGATTTAACCCCGATGGACTTCTTTCTTTGGGGCTACACAAAGGGAAAGGTGTATGCGAACAAGCCACAAGCAGTTGAACTCCTAAAATAAGAGATACGGCGTGTTATTGGCGAAATAGAGCCACAGTTATGCAAACACATTATCCAGAATTTTATGAAAAACACGACGCTGTGCGAGAGATTTCGTGGTGACCATTTGCCGGATGTCCTATTTCATGTTTAATCGCAACCATTCCTCCTCACGTTAAAATATAAATATTTGCTAAATTCGAAAAAAAACGTGTTTTTCTTGAAAATTAAGTCAAGCGCTCTTGTTGAGACCCTTTATATTATAAAACAAGTTTGATAAAATTAAATAATTTCCGGTTAACCCATGCAATAACGCAAAGTATTTATTTATTTTGTTATTTAATAACTACTAAACAGGTAAGCCCCCTTTATGCAAAAAGTCACTTCTAGGGCACTTTTGGGTAGCCCCGCTAAGGCAAAACTTCCAAAATTAAATTACTACATAAAATAATTTGATATATTGTATTATTTGACTTGTGTAGAGAAAAATGTAAATATTTTAATTATTGCTTACTTAAAACAAAATATTTGCAGTGTATTTCCAACATCACAATATTTCAGTGTTTTATACGCGTGGCGCATGAAGGAAAATTTCGAGTTTAGAAAAGCCTGAAAATTTGGTTTGGTCGCGTAGCGCTACGCGCTACGCGACCGAACCAAATTTTCAGGCTTTTCTAAACTCGAAATTTTCCTTCATGCTTAATCTGGGAGTGGAAACACTTGCTAGAAGTTTCAAGTTGAACACTTTTAAACCATCAACGAATTCCTGAACATTTACTAAGTGTGCATCGGGATATTTATGCTTAAAAGAGAATTTCCCTGTGTGTACGTTAAATTATTAAAATCCCATCTGTTAATAGTGTTTGGGTATGTTGGAGCCTTCGAGGCTAATTATAGTAATTTGTCCAACTTTTTGGGCAGTTTCGGTTTTATTTTATGATTATGTTATGATTAAGTATAATTAAATAGAGATAATAATAACCAACTGTGGAAATGGAAATAAAAACAAAAGGATAATTGAATTATATGATCCATCGGGTCGGTTAATTGATTTTTTTTGTGCGACCAATTATCACGCGAGTCTGCGTTTCAATTACGACTTCCCCATTATTAAAACAGCGGCATTTCCTCCGTACTTTTTTTCCCACACGCGGGACACAATCACGCAAAAATAACGTTATCCCGCGGCCGCAGAGATTCCTCAACGTCTCGGACGCGCGATTGCGGATCGGAATTAATCGCGTTAATGTTTGCGGTCCGGCTGAATTTCGAAACCGTTCGGTCACGTAGCCTCTCTCCTCACGTACCGTATACTGTTTGTCACCCGGATTTTTCCCGTTTGACAACAAAATCGCCTGGATCGTAATTTTTACGGCGTTTCATCGGCTCCCCGGGCGCAAATTGCGAGCAGTGCAAATATGTTGACACGGACTGATGAGTTTGACGCAGTCGGATCCCCCTTTTCGCTATTTACACGTCTCGTGTGAGTTGGAGGAGGGACTAAACAGGGGGAGAAACAAGGGTAAATAATGCGCTGGGGATCCTTCGTTTGGATGTCACTTTGCCGTATCAGGAGTCAAACCGACAGGCACAGGAGTCGCAAACATGAGAAGTTTTTATTAACCGGCGAGACGTTTTTTTAAATGGATTTTACCTGATTCTACAACAAATTCACTTATAGGTTTCTTGAAGATCCCAGTTTGAATTGAGCTGGACTTATATTGTATATATAACCTCACGCCGAAACAATGGCTTATTAGGCAAAAACGGCATTTACATCGAAGCGCGTTTCCCCAAATACGAATTCAACTTATTTATAACCGCCCAATTTGAATATTTAAATTTGACTCGCTTAGACAGTGAGGAAAAATAAAGCAGCGCGCGACAGGTTTACGACTTCCTCGGCCATCAAGCAAACCGAGACCAGCCGGAGGAGAGCTGTTAACTGCTTGGGAACAAACGAAATGGAAATACCATTGTGCCATATATGGCACAATTAGTCCACCACTTCTCGAACTCGCGCACCCTCCAGCCTCTTAGCCCACCGTGACACTCGGATTCCTCACATTTTCTAAGTGGGATTATGTCAGAGTAGCACTTCAGATATTTTCAAAAAAATCCTGCAATTTCTTTGAATAATTGTGAATACATAAGTATTTACAATTTCTGGCCCTCGATGCAATTTGCTTTGGCCCGCCTTGATATACGAGGCGCATCCAGAATGTAAGTTTCCCGATTTTTCCCCTTAAAGTAAACATAATTAACCATGTGAATTGCACATGCGTAATAGATCTATGACATATCAATCAAATGCCAGCGAAACAGGTCCCGCCTGGTGCCAGTAGTAGCATTTGAAATGTTTAGCCCTCGAAGCAATTTGCTTTGGCCCTCCCTGATATATGAGCCGCATTCTGAATGTAAGTTTCCCTTTTCTTTTCTCCTTAAAGTAAACGTAATTAGCCGTGTCAATTGCGCATGCGTAATAGATCTATGACATATCAATCATATGCCGGCCGAACAGGTCCCGCCTGGTGCCAGTAGTAGCATTTAAAATGTCTAGCCCTCGAAGCAATTTGCTTTGGCCCGCCCTGATATACGAGCCCATCCAGAATGTTAGTTTCCCTATTTTTCCCCTTAAAGTAAACGTAATTAGCCATGTCAATTGCGCATGCGTAATATATCTATGTTCAATCAATCATATGCCAGCCGAACAGATCCCGCCTGGAGCCAGTAACATGGCAGCTGTGGTCCAAAATGGAAGCTCTTATTCCTTTTCCTGCCGCCTGCGAGGTTCAGTTGGTGATAAAGTTCTTTAATGCACAAGGCATTGCGCCAATTGAAATTCAACGTCAACTGTCAGATTTATGGGCCTAACATCATGAGAAAGCAGATGGTGCGTCGCTGGTGTAGGCAGTTTTCCGAAGCTCGTCAAAGTGTCCATGATGAAGAGCGCAGTGGGCGACCGTCCCTGATCAATGATGATCTTGTTGAGTTGGTGGGGCAGCGCATCATGGAGAACCGTCGCTTCACGATTACGGACCTGAGCCGTCATTTTACGCAGATATCGCGATCCTTGTTGCATAACATTGTCAGCACCTTCTGCTCAAAAAATTGAGTGCCAGGTAGGTGCCTGACACTTGAACACAAAATAAAACGTTTAGGAGCAGCTCTAACATTTTTGCAGCGGTGTCATGATGACGGAGACGAGTTCCTTGAAAGGATTGTCACAGGCGATGAGACTTGGATTTTGCACTTCACCCCGGAAATCAAGCAGCAGTCAATGCATTGGCGGCATAGTGGATTTCCGATCAGGCCGAAATTCAAACAGGCGCTTTCGGTAGGAAAAGTGATGTGCACAGTGTTCTGGGATAGGAAGGGCATTCTGCTCATTGACTTCCTTCTAAGAAGTGAAACAGTGGACGCTGACCGTTAGCGTTCACTATTTCATCTCTTAGAAGGAAGTCAATGAGCAGAATGCTCTTCCTATCCCAGAATACTGTGCACATCACTTTCCCTGTGTAACACTGCGAAAATTGCGACATGCCATTCAAAACAAGAGGCGTGGAATGCTTACTGCTTACTCTATGACAATGCTCGTCCACATACGGCTCGGCACACAACCTGGGTTTGCTGGGTTATTACCTGTCGGTGTGTACCTTTTAAGCGTCCGTCTAAGGACTGGTGGATCACCGTCATATCTGCGAACCACTGCCCGCCGGAGACCAACCCACGTGTGGACCGGAGGGGCAAGTAGGCACCCCTGGGCTTTTCAAGGCCCACCCCCGACTCCTCATTTAACAGCGACAAGCACCAGGTTGAACCCCGCCGTGTGTAGGTTAGCCCTATCCAAGATAGGGGCACAGACTACGTGTGCTCAGGCTTATACCGGTCGGTGTGTGCCTTTCGAGCGTCCGTCTAAGGACAGGTGAATCACCGCCATATCTGCGAACCACTGCCCGCCGGAGACCAACCCACGTGTGGACCGGAGGGGCGAGTAGGCACCCCTGGGCTCTTCAAGGCCCACCCCCGACTCCTCATTTAGCGGCGACAAGCACCAGGGCTGAGTCAACCCCGCCGTGTGTAGGTTAGCCCTATCCAAGATAGGGACACGGAGGTTACCTCAAGAAGGTCTACAACTCCGACTTGGACAATCGTCCCTTTCAGGCATCCGCCGTCCGAAGACTTTGGTCTGCCCCCGCCGCCTCCTTAATAGGTGCTATGACGGGACCCCCAGATAGGGGCACAGAGGCTATCTCAAAAAGGTCTACAGCTCTGACTGGGAAAATCCTCCCTTTCAGACATCCATCGTCTGAAGACTCAGGTCTACCCCCGCCGCCTCCTGTTTAGGTGCTATGACGGGACCTCCACGGTTTGGCGCACAGCAGCTTTTTTGACGAAATTTGGCTGAGAACTGTTTGATCATCCACCCTACAGTCCTGATCTTGCGATTTTCACGTTTTCTTGCACCTCAAGAAATTCCTGTCCTCCGGTGAGCGTTTTGGCAACGACGAAGAGCTGAAGACGTCTGTTAAGCGCTGGTTCCATTCACAGGCGGCAGAGTTCTACGACAGAGGGATCCCACGAAGAAATTCCTATCCTCCGGTGAGCGTTTTGGCAACGACGAAGAGCTGAAGACGTCTGTTACACGCTAGTTCCAATCACAGGTGGCAGAGTTCTTCGACAGAGGGATCCCACGATACAACAAGTGTCTTAATTCTGGTGGTAGCTATGTTGAAAAATAGCTAAAACATTGCTGGACCTGTTGCCAATAATTGTTTTTCCTGAACGTGTGTGTTCGTTTTATGTGAATCGGGAAACTTATCTTCTGGATGCGCCTCGTACAACAAAACCGAATAATTAACTCCTAGCAGCAATTAAATTCAAAAAGCTTGAAACCCGAACTTCTTATTTATCCTCTTCCTTTTTTAGTTCCCGCACTACTAATTACGCGCCAAGGCGTCAGGGCTTTTTGTTTGCAGGAACATTTCCGTTTTCCCATTGCAGCCAATGCAAACACCGTGATTATTATTTCTCCACTCCTTTCAATTTTTTTTGTCTTCGCTCGTTTCTCCTCGCAAATATACACATACACAGAGACAACGGCGCGCACCCTCGCTGTATCTGACAATATTTGACAAATACTCTTATCGGGGGGAGAACGCTTGTTTATTTCCTTGTGTACACGCCCAGTGGAAGACAATCCCTTGAAAGAACTAAACGACTGCCACTATTTTCAAAGCCGGCGCTGATTGCGGACGGCTCAAACTATGTTTATTGAATAAACATTTTAGAAATATTGTTTATCTATAAATTTTATGACACGCGATAATAATTTTGTTGAAGTTTGTTTCTATTACGAGACATTAGGTAACATTGCAGTTGATACATCATGTCTTTTAAGCCGAAACAAATATACCTTTATAAATGAAATTGCAAATTCTTGGTTGCAGAATACTTTAAACATTAATTGCGTAATTACGATGCGCTGAACGAGATTTATTTACATTGTATACTAAAGAAGAGTTTTTATTAACCTCCCGACGACACGAATGCTCGTAAAATATTGTGGATTTTATGATCTTTAATACTCGCAAGTATTTAAAGATTACATTACCTAAACTAAAGGTATATTAAAAGTACGATTCTTTTCGAAATCCACAACAAATTAGTCTTACAAAGACTATATCGAACACTCATTGAAACAACTACTTCCCGAGCTAAGGAAGCCTGCAGTTATGGAAACCGGTAAACCTGAAGGACAAAAAACAGTCAAACCAGAATCTGCAACAGAACAACCTGCCAAACCAGAAGATTCTAAAACTGTTATGCCAGAATTGTCCGCAACTGAGCAGACCGGGGTTGCAAAGACCCTCCAACCATAACATGGGCTTCGGTGTGAGCTTCTTCTTCAGGAGTGGTCATCATGAACTGCTCGACCTTCAGTAGATGAGGGTTGCTCTCCCTTTGGAATAACAGTTGTTTCAACAACAGGTTTTCCACTTTCTGTAACTTCCGGTTGGTCAGTTCCTTTGCTATCAGGAACTGACCAACCGGAAGTTACAGAAAGTGGAAAACCTGTTGTTGAAACAACTGTTATTCCAAAGGGAGAGCAACCCTCATCTACTGAAGGTCGAGCAGTTCATGATGACCACTCCTGAAGAAGAAGCTCACACCGAAGTCCATGTTGACGAAGAAACCGCAACAGAACATCATAGAGAATTTGATGAATCTGCAAAGGATAATTCAATGTCCGTCTATGAGAACTAGGTACTTCTTGTGGTTTATCAGTAAATTCGCCTTCAAGAGTTGGCTCAGTATGTGCCGTCTTTTCTTATTCTGGGACTGCGATAGCCCTAGAAGAAGAAAAGGTTTTGGTTTCACCAACTTCAATTAAATCTTATTTCATTTTCTAGGGCTGGTGTATCCCCAGAAGAAGAAAAGGTTTTGGTTTCACCAACTTCAGTTAAATCATATTTATTCTTCTGGGGCTGGCGTAGCCCCAGAAGAAGAAATGACTGCACATACTGAGCCAACTCTTGAAGGCGAATTTGCTGATAAACTACAAGAAGTACTTAGTTCTCATGGACGGACATTGAATTATACAGCAAGTGTTTGCTGTTACGCACAGTAACCTACCACAAATGTAACAATTTGGGTCAAATTATGCAGGCCATCTATAGACATTATTATTTATTTCCAATATAAATGTTTTACAAAAGTATTACATTTTTTCATTTACACAATAAAATCTATAGATTACCCACCCAGGAAGGTGTTGTTCCCGTACCGTTGTCCCCCGTAGTCTTAATGACCCCATGCTATTATAATTTAATCACTCTTTGCTTAGTCTAAATAATTCCCCGGTTGTATGTTTTTTTATTACTTTATTCACCCACCCCCTTAGAGTAACATATATACAAGTATTGATACTAAAAATACATCTATAGACAACCAAGAATTGGCAATTTCATTCATACTTATGTTTGAACGGTAACGTAACCGCCAGTCTAAAGTGTCAAATTGTTTAAAGGGAATTGCAAAGCTATACTGATGAGAGATAAATCTCGAAACGCGACTATAGATGGCCTGAATAAATTGACCCAAATTGTTACATTTGCAGTAGGTTACTGTGTGTAACAGCAAAAACTTGTTGTATAATTCAATGTCCGTCCATGAGAACTAGATACTTCTTGTGGTTTATCAGCAAATTCGCCTTCAAGAGTTGGCTCAGTATGTGCCGTCTTTTCTTCTTCTGGGGCTGGTTCAGTATCCGTCGGGATATTAGCTCGGGAAGTAGTTGTTTCAATGAGTGTTTGATATAGTTTTTATAAGACTAACTTGTTGTAGATTTCGAAAAGAATCTCGGCACTTTTAATATACCTTTACTTTAGGTAATGTTATCTTTAAATACTTGCGAGTATTAAAGATCATAAAATCCACAATATTTTACGAGCATTCGTGTCGTCGGGCGGTTAACAAAAACTCGTCTTTAGTATACAATGTAAACGAATCTCTTTCAGCGCATCGTAATCACGCAATTACACAAAACACATAAATCACGCAACCAGTCGCGAATAATAAGCAACAATTCAATCCTCGCGCGCGCATCCTAGGCCGTTACTTAAGTCAGGAGTGCGCGCAAAGGAAGTTATAAAATCGACTCAATGGGTGCTAATTAGTTCAATTACTTTACGGTAAATACAAAAACAATTTAAACTGAGTGTTAACCATCAAACCTGGTCATAGGAAAATAGGGTTATTTAGAATTAATTTAATTATACCGTTAGATAAACGTAACAATTTTCAAAACGCTTTATGGAAGATAGGTATAATAAAACCCATCCCTAAGACAAAGAGTCCAAATGATTTCAAAGACCTTAGGCCAATTTGTATACTACCAACACTCTCGAAAATTTTGGAACGTGTTATCAAAACACAAATAATGGAATTTCTTGAGGTTAATCACCTTCTCCCTAAGGAACAGTCTGGTTTTAGACCCAATTATTCTTGTTGTACTGCATTGCTCAATGTAACTGACGATATTATCACAGCTACTGACAGAGGTTTATTAACATCAATTATTTTACTTGATTATAGTAAGGCGTTTGACACTATAAACCACGATATATTAATTGCTAAACTCCATTATGTGGGATTTCAAAGAGAAGCAATATCTTTAATAGCGAGCTTCTTAAAAGCAAGGTCTCAAGTCGTAAAAATTGATAAGGTTATATCAGGGTCGTTAAGCGTCACCGCGGGTGTACCCCAAGGTTCCATTTTAGGCCCTATACTATTTTGCATCTACACATCTTTCCTAACCGATGTTCTAAAGTACTGTTCGGCAAATATTTATGCGGATGATACACAGTTGTTATACTCTTTTAAACTTGAAAATACAGAGTCCGCTTGTGAGTGTATCACTTCCGATATAGCAAAACTGGTCGAAACGTCAACTAAACATTCTTTGATAATCAATGCCTCAAAATCGACAGCTATGTTATTTGGTCCCAATAGCTTAACGCCTCTTGCAAAACCTCTTTTAAAAATTATGGTTGGTAACGACACTTTAGAATTTGTCAATTCCGTAAGGAATCTTGGCCTTACTTTCGACAAGAATCTGCGTTTTAAGCGTCACATTAATAAGTGCATTCCCCGAGCATACCTTAATCTGAAAATGATTTATTCTAATAGGAATGTCTTCTCTTTGCAAATAAAAAGATTTCTATGCGACACGTTGGTTCTGAGTCACTTTGATTTTGCGGACGTTGTTTACAATGCTTGCTTAGACTGTAATACTAAAATGCGTATACAAAAGGTTCAAAACGCGTGTTTAAGGCTCATATTTGGTATTCGAAAATATGGTCACCTATCAGGTAAATTACGTGATTTGAATTGGCTAGACATGACCGAAAGACGAAACCTACACTGTTGTACCCTTTATAATAAAATTATTCAGACGCGCCATCCTCCCTATCTCTATGACAGAATTGTATTTCGGTCTGACGTTCATACCATTAATGTGAGATTTAGAGGCAGGATTTCTCCACCTAAACATAAAACATCATTTTTTCTTAGATCATTTTCATTTAGTATTTACAAAATTTATAATTCCATACCCAATCTACTCAAAAATCTCACAAACAATAGTTTCAAACAAGCAATGAAAAAATGCATATTATGTAATAAGTTTTCCCCATAGAATCTTAGTTTAATTATTGTCATTATAAATATTTTCTTTTTTCTCTCTCTCTCTTTATTTCTTTTTGTTAGAAAACAATTAATTTCTAGAACAAACATTGAAATAAAAAAAAAATCTGTAATTCTTTTAGCACTCTTAAACGATATATATATATATATTTTTTTTTTTTCCTCACAGGTTAAGTGGAAGAGCAGAGATAGTTTTTTTTAAGCTATCGCTGAACTTCGCCTGTATTTTGTTTTTTGTTTACTTTGTATTTTCTTTCAATTGAATAAAGACAATTTATTATTATTATTATTATTATTATTTATTAGACAAAATAATGCCAGGAAAACCCATGTGTTTAATATCTTCGACCCCCTTAAAAAAATTATTTTAAATCTATAACTCCACTTTTGACAACTCTAGAATATTTCTTGAATAACTTTCTCAAATATCACTTGGTGAAACATTTTGAAATAATATTAAAGAATAAATTAAAAATACTTGGTTTGTTTCTCTACTCAATTACCGTTTCGAATACAATTTATCTGAATTAGAAATTTGAAATGGACAATCCTGGGGCCATTTACAATCAAAGCCCCATCAAAAGGGACAAACAGTATTTATTCTGATGAAGGAAGAGGAAACGCGTATGAATCGGTTTCGCACAGATTGCCTGATTGCCAGTTAATGGACAAATTTTGAGCGAACGCGTACACTGTGATTTTATGTGTGTGTTGGTGTATTGTTGTTGCGGGTTTTGATTGGGGTCGTGACCACCGCGCCGTGGCTACACTCCAGCCAATTCCCAAAAAGGAGCAGCCCATTATAAAATGCAAATAGATTTACTCAGGATAATTACCTGCTGTTCTGTGGGAATACAGGATAACAAATTCACATAGGTGTGTCTATGTGTGTGTGTGTATGTGGGAAAAGAAGTGGCTGCTTGCAACGACCAAGCCAGATCGATAAAAGTACGCTATTGGAGCTTTAACTGGTTTAAATTTTACAAATACAGTTTTCCCGTTTTATCCAAGTGGATGTATCTTTGCTACTTAAGGAAGTATAACAAAAGTTTATTTAGATGGAAAAAAGTGTTTTCCAATCGTTAAATCAGTGTTGTAATAGGTGTTTTATACGCGTGGCGCATGAAGTAAAATTTCGAGTTTAGAAAAGCCCGAAAATTTGTCTCGAATACAAATCATTTGAGAATAAATTTGAGTTAATTATTTTTTTTGCAACCATTAATATATAAATATCGTTAATAGTTGTTTAAACAAAAATATTCAAAAGCCAATTATTTATTATTAACACTGAACATCGTTGATAACAGACTAAATATGTGATCCCCTGTTACTCTGATTAAAGATGTATTTGTGTGTTTCTAAACTTCACTTCAAATCAGTGGTTTGTACGCGTGGCGCATGAAGTAAAATTTCGAGTTTAGAAAAGCCTGAAAATTTGTCTCGGGTCGCTGCGCGACCCTCGACAAATTTTCACGGGGCTTTTCTAAACTCGAAATTTTACTTCATGCTTAGTCTGGGAGTGGAAACACTCGTTCGAAACTTCAAACTGAATGCTTAAGAACATTAGATAACTGAAAATGTTTTTAAAGATAATAATCTAGTTTTCAAAATGTTGTGTAATATTATTTGATATTATGGTAGCCACAATCTGAAATGTTAAATTTCTCCGACATTTCCCTGATCCAAGATTTTTTGCCTGGCATTTATATAACTTTCTTCCGTGAGAAACGACCATGTTGTTAAATTGTTTTCATTGTTTTTGTTAATACTTAAGTTAATTTTATAAATTTAATAAAATCATACGGGTTTTTTGATACTGTTTTGGTCAATTCAAATATATTTCCATGACTTTCTTCTGACTTTTCCGGTTTTAACGAATTTTTTATTTACGTAATTTTCGGGCATTCGTCGATTTTATAATAGAGTTCAATTTAAAGTTTTTAACGAGTGTTTCCACTCCCTGACTAAGCATGAAGTAAAATTTCGAGTTTAGAAAAGCCCCGTGAAAATTTGTCGAGGGTCGCGCAGCGACCCGAGACAAATTTTCGGGCTTTTCTAAACTCGAAATTTTACTTCATGCGCCACGCGTATAAAACACTGATTTAACGAGAAATTTAAAAACACACAAAAGGCATTTTTCATGTTAATCCTCAAAATAAATTCGAATTAGTTTTGACGATTCAAATTCTTCTGTAAGTAATCAAGTATCAAATCTTTATTCAAAATAAGTAAAAACCAGTATATTTTGTTTTGCAATTTGCCTGCTGATTTTCATAAATTTAATAATGTCATATGGCTTTTTTGTTAGTGTTTTGGTCAATTTGAATATAATTTTATAACTTTTCACGGACTTACCCAGTTTTAATGATATTCAGTGATTTTTTTATCTACGTAATTTCCAGGCATTCGTCGATTTTAAATAAAAGCTCAATTTGAAGCTTTAAACAAGTGTTTTCCACTCCCAGACTAAGCATGAAGTAAAATTTCGAGTTTAGAAAAGCCCGGTGAAAATTTGTCGAGGGTCGCGCAGCGACCCGAGACAAATTTTCGGGCTTTTCTAAACTCGAAATTTTACTTCATGCGCCACGCGTACAAACCACTGATTTGAAGTGAAGTTTAGAAACACACAAATACATCTTTAATCAGAGTAACAGGGGATCAGATATTTAGTCTGTTATCAACGATGTTCAGTGTTAATAATAAATAATTAGCTTTTGAATATTTTTGTTTAAACAATTATTAACGATATTTATATATTAATGGTTGCAAAAAAATAATTAAATCAAATTTATTCTCAAATGATTTGTATTCGTGATTCGAAGAAACAGGATTCGAATCTTTGATTCGAATCATATTTATCTCTTGCGAATCCTCTGTTCGAGTATTCGTGATTCGAATCATATTAGGTGATTCAGATTCGTGATTCGAATCCTTTTTACGAGGATTCGTCCCAGCTCTGCTATCTAGTAGTCATTATCAAACTAAGAGTAATAATAATAATGTTTATCCCACAGTCAAATCAGATTTTGGGTCATTATTAAATTTAATAATTAAATCCAACTATTTTTCATTTAATAATAAATTTTAGGGCCAACATAGCCTTCATGTTGGCTCTAAAATTTATTATTAAATGAAAAATAGTTGGATTTAATATCTTGAACAAGTTTCTCATCTTTCACGTGGTGAAACATATTTAACTATGATTTAATAAAGAAAACACTTGGTTAAATTTCACTAATATTAGTGCAATTTAACCAAGTGTTTTCTTTATTAAATCATAGTTGGATTTAATTATTAAATTTAATAATGACCCAAGCAATGGGTTCCCCACTGAGCCCATTGCTAGCTGAAATATTCATGAACAATATAACTAACAATATTTTAGATTCCTCGTTAAGTAAAACACACATAATACATTGGTTTAGATATGTCGACGATGTCTTACCACATCTTAGAGGTACGGACAGACAACTCCAACAATTGGGTAAAGGTAAACACTTGTATTGTTCCATGTTTTTATTTTCAGTTGCCAGACACGTGTTTCGATCATTTTCAAAGTTGAAACTGTCAGGCAACTAAAAATAAAAACATGGAACGATACAGCTGTTTACCTTTACCCAATTTGAAAATTTGTATTCATCAAAAGAGTAGCAGAACAAATATCGAATATAACTCCAATAATTTCATAATTAAAAAAAAACAAACACTATCGCACAAATACAAGGCATAATACAGTGCTTAAACAAAGTAAAAAGTGTTTTATTTACAAATGTATTTAAGATGTACCATAAAGTGAACCCCTACAACACAAAACAGACATCGGATATGTCCTGGTCAAACAATGAAAATAATAAAGCTGTCATTTAACCTCTATAGCTGTATTGTTTCGAGTTTACGTGAAGTGATTAATCACAAATAGAAAGACTGTTATTCCTGACTTCACTTTTTATTTTTATGTTAGATGTACATTTCGAGACACAAGGTGCTCATTATCAATAACAAACTGATGTGTTTGTTATTGATAATGAGCACCTTGTGTCTCGAAATGTACATCTAACATAAAAATAAAAAGTGAAGTAAGGAATAACAGTCTTTCTATTTGTAACCTCTATAGGTAATCTGCAAGCCTTGAAACGCTAGATAATTTTTAAATTTTCTATGTCAGTACAAAAATTCTGTCAACATAAAATTCTACCAACTTTTCTGGCTAGAGCAGCATTTATTAAAATGAAAAAAACTGCTGAAATCATCAGATTTAAGCCTAGAGCTAAGGCTACGAATGGTCCGATGCTTCATTTTTCCGATACTCCTTTATGGAATGTATAAATGGAATTTAAACCAAATAACAACTAAAAGGGTCGAGGTTTTTGAGATGTGGGTGTATCGCCGTATGTTACGTATACCATAGGTTGATAAAATCACAAACGTCGAAGTACTTCAGAAGATGAACAAAGAAAAGTAAATATACTCAATGACATTAGAAGCGTAACACCCAGAAGGAGTTTTTATTTTAACTTGATTTTTTGCCAGTATGGTAGTCTTACATCAAGAATAAAATGATTACATTTTCAACAAAATTTATTAAAAAACAATCTAAAAAAAATTAATAATGTGTTTGGCGACCCCATGCTGTATACACTCCTGTAGACGTCTGGGCATCGACAAAATGAGATGGTCGATGTCTTCTTGAGGCATCTCGTTCCAAGCAACTTGAATTTCATCGATCAACTGTGCTAGCGTCTGTGGAGGATGGTGCAAAGAGAATATTCTTCTTCCCACGATATCCCACACATGTTCAATGGGATTTAAATCAGGCGAACGGGGCGGCCACGCCAAAACATTAACACCAGCTTCATTAAGAAAGTTCATAGTTCGACGAGCAATATGGGGACGTGCGTTATCTTGTTGAAAAAGTACGTCTGGGCGGCCATCTAAATAAGGCAACAAAGTCGGTCGTATGACGTCTTTAACATAACGCGCAGCTGTCATACTGCCTCGAATGAATACAAGAGGTGATCGACTACCATAAGCAATAGCCCCCCCAACCCTTACTCCAGCAGTCCTGTGTACATGCCTCTCAATAGCAAACCTAAGATCAGGTCATTCTCTACGGTAGCGTCGTACCCTTCTACGGCCATCATGCGTGCCTAGACAAAATCGTGATTCATCGCTGAATACGACATCGTGCCATTCTGCCTCCCAATGCTGCCGTTCTCTGCACCAGTCCAACCTTTGGCGACAGTGTCTCGCTGTTAAAGGAAGCACTAATCTTGGACGGTACGAAAGAAGCCCAAAGGATTGAATGCGGCGATATAAGGTTCGCATACTAACGGGCCTACCTTCTTCTCCAATCCATTGATCACCGATTTGACGCGTAGTAGCGAAACGGTCTCGCAGGGCTATTTGTCTTAAGCGCCGATCTTGACGTTCTGTGGTACGCCTTGGTTGACCAATTGGTCTTCTTCTTGCTCCTCTACCTTCTTCTGTCCATACCTGATACACATGTATTACAGTTGCTGCAGTGGAAACAATACGGCGGGCAATTTCGCGATAGGACATACCGACATCTCGATAAGCAACAACTCGACCCCGGTCAAAATCGCTCAAATGGTGATATTGTGGACGTCTTCGGACTCGAGGCATTTTATTTAAGCTTAACACACTCAACGGAAACACGAAAACTAAAAACATCTGTACTAAACAGCGCATATAAATAGTTTTATCAAAAAAGAAAAAGTGATTTTTTTTTTCACAATGAATATAAAAGGCACAAGGTTGAAATTGTTATCAATGTATGCTTTAAATATAGTCACTCTGTTGCTAAAATATGAATTCGAAAAAATCATTCCTTCTTGGTGTTACGGTTCTAATGTCATTGAGTATACTTTATACTATACAGAAACAAAAGCTAGTCAAGTGATCCAATTACCGAACATACCGCCCATCAAAATTCCCAAAAATAAATGAATTTTCCAACTTTGACAATAGTTACAAATAGACGCGACACGACACGATACGACACAACAAAAAATATGAGGCAAGATTAATCCTGCTTCATGTGTGGTAGTGGGCACAATTTAACAATTGGTCGCTGGAGCACACCCCAACGGGTACGCACTTTACGCACGCGCGAGGTACTATCAAGACTGCTAATTAATGATATTATTCTGCCCACATGCTACTGTAGAGGTGAGGCTGAATTATTTTTAATGATAACCAAATCGCCCCCCTTGTAAGGAGGGAATGATTTTGTTCCACTTAAAACGTTCCTGCAACGAATGCAGGTACTCCATATGCCACCGCTTCCTAAAGTCTTGGTGACATCTTCGCAACAATTGCCAACGTGATAAGTGATTTAACTGTGACGTCGATAAGTTTTCATCGGGAGGAGCGGTCGAGGGCTCCAACGTTAGAAAGTGCATCGCCGTATGTTACGTATACCATGGGTTGACGAAATCACAAACGTCGAAGTACTTCAGAAGATAAACAAAGGAAAGTAAATACTTTATACTATACAGAAACAAAAGCTATAGTATCTAGGATACATCTCTAGAAACTAAAAATATAGATTTCTATATCTAATAATCCCGGAGTATCGGAAGGAGTATCGGATGACGACGTATTTCCATGCCTTTGTTGTATATATAAATTATTTGTATATGTAATCACTTGCACTGGAAATAAACATTATTATTATTATTATCTCATGGTTGCGTAACCTAAGGGAATGGTTCGGAATGTCATCAGCTAACCTATTCCGATCGGCCATCTCTTAAGTAAAATTTGCCACGATGATCAGCAACCTCATGCAGAGGATGCCTGGATGTGGAGGAGGAAGAGACGGTACTCCACTATCTGAGATAATGCCCTGCTCTCGAAGGGAAACGGATCAAGTACCTTGGTATGCACTACGCGAATGGATTAACGGACCTCACACCTCTAGATGTGAGAAATCTGATTAGGTTCATTAGGTGCTCGGATTGGTTTGTATAGGTGAGGAGGGAGGGGAGATCTGACTCCTTTTCACCCTTATGGTATCACAAGGGGCCCTTTGGGCGTAAGTGAAACCTGCTGCCATTGGAACGTAACCTAACCTAACCTACTAGCAACCTCCGTCGAAGAAGCTGAACCAAGAAGAATTTTCTGGGATAAAAATTGCACCTGATATGTGAATGCTAAATTAGTTATGACTAAAGAAATTAATTGTGAGTTACGTGAAGATCAAATTAATTTGACGAATAAAGCACTAATAATCTTTCTTCACACTTTTAAAGTGTGAAGAAAGGTTACACTGGTCTGTAATAAATTTTTTTCGAGCCCTGACACCATTCCTGCTGATTCTTATGTAAAATGACCCCTTAATCCGAATATGACCTCCGTTTTCCCCCATCACCCACCGTTTTCGGGGGAGGCCCCCCACCTATTTTTTATCATTTTTCGATAATTTGGAGGGATGAAAAGGATTATTTTAGCCTTTACATTTCTTCTGAGGGGCTAGAGAGGTGAAAAGTTCCAAAACATAAACATTTGTAGCAAGGAGGTAGATTTGGGGGGGGGGGGATTTGCCCCCTTAAATTGTATAAAAATCATTAAAAGTGATCAATTTTTTCCGTTTCGCAGTTTTTTCACTTATTTTCTACATATTCCAGCTTCCATTCCCCCTCATCCTCCCCCAAACACCCCCAAATAATAAAAATATATTGCAACAATATATAGCAACAATAATAAAAATATATAGAAACAGTTCGGAAGATTCACTGTACCACGCTGGCGCTCTCAATACTCCCCCCGTTTCCCTCATCCATTGGAGGGGTGAAAAGGATTATTTTAGCTGTAAAGAATAATAAATAAAAAGTAAAATAATAAATGTTCCTGGGCAAACCTGTGCGCGCGAGGTATTGAGATCGCCAGCGTGGTACAGTGAATCTTCCGAACTGTTGCTATATATTTTAATTATTGTTGCTATATATTGTTCCTATATATTTTTATTGTTTGGGGGAGGATGAGGGGGGATGGAAGCTGGAATATGTAGAAAATAAGTGAAAAAACTGCGAAAAAAACGGAAAAATAGATCATTTTTAAGGATTTTTTTACAATTTAAGGGGGCAAATCCCTCCCCTCAAATCTACCTCCTTGCTACAAATGTTCCTGTTTTGGAACTTTTCACCTCTCTAGCCCCTCAGAAGAAACGTAAAGGCTAAAATAATCCTTTTCATCCCTCCAAATTATCGAAAAGTGATAAAAATAGGTGGGGGGGCCTCCCCCGAAAACGGTGGGTGATGGGGGAAAACGGGGGTCATATTCGGATTCAGGAGGTCATTTTACATAAGAATCAGTAGTAATGGTGTCAGGGCCGATTTTCATGCCGACCAGTGTTATTAGTGCTTTTTCGTCAAATTAGTTATGACTAAATTATTTATGACTAATTTAGTCATTAGTTTTAATCATACTTAAAAATTTAGTAAACTCATGCCCAACTCTGCCACAGGTACTTATAAAATACCAGTATTAATTAGTATGTTTTAAATTTAAAATCTGTGTACGTTATGTTAATGTCCTTATTTACTTTACTTTGAGATAGAGTATACTGATGATACGAATTACCCGTGGACATTAGAGACGGCGGCATCGCAATTTAAAGCAATAATCCGAACGGTGAATGGACTGCCTTAGGATTCCCATTTTCAAGCACATTATCTAAACATTTCCATAAAAGGTGGAACGGTCCGGTAATGATTCCGCATTTTCACGGAACGGTGGCTGCACAGCGAACGAGCCTCAGCCTCGTCGTGGTCTCTTCAACATTTTGCCGGTTTGTTTACTTTTTGCCGCGAGTTAAGCCGCACGCCCACGTTACCATTAGCCGGGGATCAAAGTTTACAAAAGGGCAAATTTCCGATCGCCACCCAACGACTCGTAATTTTCCTACCGTCATCACCGTAATCACGCCGATCGGGCCATTAAAGCACAGCGAAAAAAAAAAAAACGAGTGCTTTAGAAAGAATCCGAATCGAATTCGCCTCGGTAAGGTAATGAAGCGATCGAAACTGTTTGCATTCTCGCGGAAAGATCATTTACGAGCGGTAAATCATGCAACGCACAGGTATTATATAGTAGTGGATAATGGGCGATTGTCTCCGGAGTCGCGTTAGGTTGTAAACGTGTAATTGTGAGGTGAGCTTGTAAGGAACACCCACGAATGCCGGGATGTAAATTTGAACGTATTATCAATTTGTTTTCCTTATGGGACTTGGCCACTGCTCTCGTCGCCGTATTTCTTAGTCGACCATTTGCATAGGCAAGTAACCACTCTCGATCTCGTTTGAAATATTCCCGACCATTACGATGTAATTAAGTTTCATTTTCAGTTTTATGCTTCAATGATATATTTTACTTCCTCGTCGTATCTGCCTCTTTTTAGATAGTTCTAATAGAAATTCCTTGCTGGTTTATTGCTATCTTCATAGGTGCTTAAACTAGTAAATCTCCATTTAAATCCAGGTTATAAAATATATAATTACCTTATCTTCTTACTGTATTAATTAAATAAAAAGAAAAACGGCACTATCCTATTCAAAATATTTTTCACCGCTCGCGTAGCGACCTTACAAAATGTTCAGGCTCTTATAAACTAGACAATCATATAAGTATGGATATTATTTAAATAAAAATCACTTGGTTCGTTTCACAAAATATTTGATTTATTCCGACTAGTTTCGGCTTCTAGCCATTATCCAGAAATGTACGGAAATTACATTTTTACAAACTATATATATACATAATCAGGTAGTATGGGTGTTTAATATTGGGGAAATTCAAAGTTCGTCGTTGTCATTAACTATGTGGTTTCCGGCTTTTATTGCCTTTTGTATTTCCAAACCTTCTCTGAGATTCAAGAAACGGTCCTTATTGCCTGTATGCAAAATTTTGAAATCGGAATTAATAAAAAGGTGACCGGCTGTGAGGCAGTGTTTGAAAATTTACTTCATGTTTAAAAAATAACCAATGCATAAAAATGTACAGTGTTTGCATTGAGATAAGTATACTTAATCCTCTATATAAGAAATACGGTTGTATATTTGAAATTTAGGGCCCGCCGTGGCCGAGCGGTTGAGCCACCGGTTTCGCCAATCGGACACGGGGGTGATCTGGGTTCGATTCCCAGCGGAGGCGAGTAATTTTTCTAACGAAAAATACTCGTCTCCGGTTCCATGGATGTGTGTGAATGTGTCGTGACGTCCAAATTAGTCGAAATATATGTTAATATAGTTATTATAAATCAACGTTAGTGGCTGAATGGTAAAACCTATGCAAAAAAAAAATAATAATTGAAATGAGATTGGTTAAAGCATCTAATTCGAGTTACTATTGAACTCACATCACTTCGAGTCGTCGAGTGGTTCAGATAGACATAAAAGCACATCGGAGCTAATCAAGACGGCTTGCGTGCCCGAAGAGCATGACTTCTGGAGCAGATCCGCGTCTCGGTTACTAATGTGGCTAATGCCGAATGTCAATCGATTTGTTCCCACGCCCGCCGTCCGCAACGTGCGTAATCATCGAGATGGCGATCTTTGCATGTCAGCTAGCTACCGGGCCTTACGGCCCGCTAGATTCATCTCTCGCATTCGGAATACCCTTTGAGTTATCTACATCCGCCATTATCCGCGTCCCGAACTAATTGCGCTCGCATCCTATAATTTCCGATATATGGAGTATTTAAGTGTACGAGGCAGTGAGGGCAGGCCACGACTATTTGCTAAACGATGGGAACGGACCGACACTTTTGCGTACGCTAAGACGAAAAATACGCGATGCGAGGACTGCACAATTTTCACACACATTTACCAGCGTTTTCTTTTGCTTCTCTTTCTCTTTAAGCAACGTTAAGCAACACATTATGCACTTCCGAGTTGTGGGATAAGGAATGGATAATCTAGTCGAAAAATATAAACATAAAGTGCCGATTTAGTCAAAGTCAGTTTAACACATTTTTGTGAGCCAGCGTCACTATTTGTGTTTTAATCAGTGGCGAAAAAAAAATTGATCTATCTTCTACCTTCCACTCTTAAACCAGAAGATGATAAAATGTCGTTTTTCTAAAGTTACTGTAACTTATTTGTTTTTAAAGTTATAACCAAATCGTAAAAACTTTTTTAAGGCAACTTTTCACGCCCATTAAAAATTTGAAAATTGAAAGTCCACCATGTTGTTTACAGTATAAACCTGTATTATTTAATAATAACCCTGATCTGTATCCATTCAGATACACCTATTCATTTCAAAACAACAAAACCTTGCATATTAGTGTAATTCATTAGTGTTTCTGCGACAACAGTAACAGTGCTTTAATAAAATTTCCCTTCATCTAATATTTTTAATTCAAGCCAATTTTTCTCTGATGATCTATAATGAGTTAATAAGCCGTCTATTGGAAGTGCGAGTAGTGGAAAAGTGCCTTTCTTTGGAAGTCGGTAATCGACGTCTTCGGGCGCATATTTCCATCGAATAAAGGTCGCCTTCGACTCGTTGGGTAATTAATAACAGCGAAATGAAAATTCCGCGAATTGTTAATAGCGAACACGACTTTAATTATACTTCCCCCCTGACGTGCGCCGATAAAAATTAAAATAGCCGGATTCTTTGAATCCAATATCCGTTCGCGCTCCGGTAATTTTTATCAATTTAATATTGACAGATCGACATTTACCTGAATCTTGTTGATATAACACGAGCATAAATCACCTAGTGGGTACAAGAAAACGCTTAGCAGGTACAAAAAACGCCTACTAAGTACAAAAATACGCCTAGTAGGTATAAGAAAACGCCTAGTAGGTATACGAAAACACCTAGTAGGTACATTTCATTTGAATTGAGTTCAGTATTCCGGCACCGAATACCCACAGACGCATTTCGGACTTCAAGGTCCTCTTCAGTGTGGTCCCCACCCAGTGCTGAGGAATAGAGAACATATCTTACTAAGATATTATCCTTTAATATTATTATGAATATCCGTTCAAATATTACAATTTAGACTTAAGAAGGCCCACGAGTTAGCCCCCTGAGAGCGCTCCAGTGATGTTTAATGTTAAGGTTGAGAAAAATGTTGTTGAATGGCAATATTGGCTCCCATTTTATCTGCATTTCCCGAGAGTTGTATTTATTCGAGCGGTGTATCGAAGCAAGAAAATGCTAACGGTCATTGAATGGTCCTAGTGGGAAGTTTGTAGTAGCCGGGCAATTTGAGCTCGTTCGGCTCATGGGCCCGAAACGCCGAGAGATAATCCCGCAAATGCACTAAAGGGCCCATGTTTATCAAATGAAGTGGTCCAGATCGAATCGATCCCTCGCAACTAACGTCCAGAAAACGGCCATCGGGCGCCGCCGCATCCGTGCACTTCTGTGCATGATGATTGGATGGATGCACTTACTACCTACCACCGCATGTTCTTCCGATGCGTTCTGACTCGATGAAAAATTATCTGTCAATCCCCCTAGAGCTCTTAGCGCGGAAATTGTAAATGGTCACAGAACGGTGTAAATATTCATAAAAATGCAAGCGCCAGTATAACGTAGGAGTTTATTAGGAATGAATATTTTATAATGATTGATGGGTAGTTGATGTTTTATGAATTGCAAATATTTTCTTCTGTAAAAATGTTTTTTATACTCCCCAGTACTTAAATGCAACGACTATGTCTGAAGTAATGCAAAGAAACATCGTTCGAATTACAATTGATCTAGTATAAGAGTTCTTAACAAAATTCTAACCAGTGTTTCGACCAGGGTCGCAATAACGAAAAGTTTGACAAACAATATAGACAAAAAGAAGTTTTTTGAACAAGTTTACATCTTTCACGAGGTGAAACATATTTAACTATAATATTAAAACACTTAACTTTGTTTTACCACTTTAATTAACTTTTTACAGTGACTATAGTTTCGATTACAAGCTAGTCATTATCAAACTGAGTGTGATACTCAGTTTGATAATGACTAGCTTGTAGTCGAAACTATAGTCACTGTAAAAAGTTAATTAAAGTGGTAAAACAAAGTTAAGTGTTTTAATATTATTTTATAAAGATGTACCACAAAGTGAACGCCAGCCAAATCAAAGATTATATTTAACTATGATTTAATAAAGAAAACACTTGGCTAAATTTCACTAATATATTTAGTAAAATTTACCCAAGTGTTTTCTTTATTAAATCAAAAAGAAGTTTTCAGTTTTCTTTGATTTAACCCATATACGAGGTCAATATCATTGATTTTGGTCACTGTTTGCGGCGTTGAAACATAAACAGGTCGACCTGGACGTTAAGCATCGTTGGTGCTCTCTCGGCCTTTAGAAAACCGTTTATACCGCTCGAAAACACGAGCACGAGATAGAGAATTCTCACCATAAGCCTCTTTCAACAACTCATAGCACTCAGTCGGAGTTTTTTTTATTTAACGAGAAATTTCACATTGATGCGTTGCTCGTGCTTTTCGTCACACATTGTTATCGGCACGAGAACAAAACACGTTCGTTTCTAACCTCTACACAACAAATACTGCTACAGCGACAAAAACGTGTTTTCATACTAGAATAGTAGACACTTCCAGCTATCCAACGCTGCATTCGCCCCCCCCCCCCCCACCTCTCTAGGACGCCTTCTGCGCGCGCAGTCTCGTTATATAATAGCCAGACCTCGTATCACTAATGAAGAGCTCCATTAATTATGTTGAATGTTAAAATGCTTTGCTAAATACTTTAAATGGTTGCTTTAAAAGTAAATAATAATCCACTACGCCTTTACCCAGCTCTCTCGGCCTTCAGAAAACCGTTTATACCACTCGAAAATGCGGGCACGAGATAGAGAATTCTCACCAAGGCCACCTCTTTCAACAATTTATAGCACTCAATCGGAGTTTTTTTTTTTTTAATTTAACGAGAAATTTTACATTGATCCATTGCTCATGTTTTTCGTCCCACATTGTTATCGGCACGAGAACAAAACACGTTCGTTTCTAACCTCTACAGAACAAATACTACTACAGCAACAAAAACGTGTTTTCATACTGGAATAGCAGACACTTCCAGCTATCCAAAGCTGCATTAGTTTCATTCCATCAGTTTCTATTAATCAAAATGCTCATTTACCGACTAAATATCTGATTATATAATGATTTTAATTAATAATAATATATGTGTTATTGAACTTCATTTTAAAACTGTGTTTTATATGCGTGGCGCATGAAGTAAAATTTCGAGTTTAGAAAAGCCCCGTGAAAATTTGTCTCGGGTCGCTGCGCGACCCTCGACAAATTTTCTACGCGGGGCTTTTCTAAACTCGAAATTTTACTTCATGCTTAGTCTGGGAGTGGACAACACTGGTTCTTAGAAGTTTCAAATTAAAAGATCACTCTAGATTACTAAGTTTATTACCATTTTACAAAGGCTACAGCTCGAAGGACCAATCATGGTCTTCGGAGACCGAAGGACTACAGGGAATCGAAGTTTATTTACAAGAAACCAACGAATATCTGAAGGTTTACAGCATGGATAGGAAAGAAAACATCCAATTTTGAAAAAATATCGAAGTTAGGCTGGTTTTCAGTGCGTTTTCAATTTCACTTTAAATCAGTGTTTTATAAGCGTGGCGCATGAAGTAAAATTTCGAGTTTAGAAAAGCCCCTTGAAAATTTGTCTCGGGTCGCTGCGCGACCCTCGACAAATTTTCTACGCGGGGCTTTTCTAAACTCGAAATTTTACTTCATGCTTAGTCTGGGAGTGGACCGTCAAGATTTTCTAAATGTCGAGATTTTCGATATTTCTCGATTTCTGTCGATTTATTCACAGTTTGTTATTGTATTAAATGCAACTTTAATATTGAATAAAAACGGTTTTTTTTAGGAATAGAATATTCATCCATTAAGAGCCGAGCAAATTATAAAGTTAACTCAAAAAGTTAATTTTAGGTAAAATGTTGCATCTTTTTCTATAATTTCAATGAATGATTTATTATATTACGTACGTCGATTTTTTAAAAGAGTTAAATTTAAAATTCAAACGAGTGTTGTCCACTCCCAGACTAAGCATGAAGTAAAATTTTGAGTTTAGAAAAGCCCCGCGAAGAAAATTTGTCGAGGGTCGCGCAGCGACCCGAGACAAATTTTCACGGGGCTTTTCTAGACTCGAAATTTTACTTCATGCGCCACGCGTATAAAACACTGATTTCAAGTGAAGTTAAAAATATACTATTGGATATTGGATATTTTTCATGGTTAAGTAACCAAATAATCATTCACAAATATTTGAATTATTCGAAAATTAAAAAATTCAAATATGAATAATTTAGTGTTTAAATATTCATATTAGAATATTTAACTATTTAAATTAATCGAATTCAAATCCCAGCCTTAATAGCGATGATTCGAATTATTTAGGAGGATTTGAATCCGTGTATGAGGATTCGAATCCTTTTGTAAGGATTCGATTCCTTTTATAAGGACTCGAATCCTTTTATAAGAATTCGAATCCTTTTATAAGAATTCGAATCCTTTTATAAGGATTCGAATCATCTACGTCTGGATTCGAATACGAATCCTTTTAAAAAAATGTAACGAATCCGGATCACGAATCCGTTTTCACTAAAGTATTCGAATACCTCTTTTGAATCCTCTAAAAGGATTCGAATCCGGGAATCGAATCCTGAAGGATTCGAATCCTGCCCAGCTCTGCTAATAAAGACTGTTATTCCTTACTTCACTTTTTATTTTTATCGTTAGATGTACATTTCGAGACACAAAGTGCTCATTATCAATAACGTCAATCAATATCCTCGTATCACTAATGAAGAGCTCCATTAATTATGTCGAATGTTAAAATGCTTTGCTAAATACTTTAAATAGTTGCTTTAAAAGTAAATAACAATCCACTACGCCTTAACCCAGCTAAATTATGTTCTCAATTAAATTTTAACATGATGCAGTTTTAAACTAATAACATATAGAAGTTAATATTATAAATTGCAAAGTGAAAAAGAAGGTACTTACTTTAGTATTTTTGTAGTGGAGCAGTCAATAAAAGTCTTAATGTTTCTCTTGTAAAGAGTGCCTTCTTACCTGGAACAAAAATGAGAGAAAAGAAAATCAGTACACTGATAAATCTCCGTCCTCGGTGGAAGCACGCGAGCTTTAATATTCATGAGCGGTTTTTTTGCGCGCACATGAGTGCATGTTAATGGCCGCTCTTAATCTTCGGCGGACCGGGCGCGCGTGTATTGTGTAATATTTAACGGACGCCGCTGAAATAATTAAATTTTAATTTTACCATTATGTTACGAAACGGCCCTAACTGTAAACACTCGACGTTATTTTGATGGCGTGTCATAAAGGAAAAGAATGAACGAGAGAAGAAACAAAAAATAAACAGGCAAATAACTAGTTCGGCGTTGCTAAAGAGGCATCCATCATGTTAAAGTGATGGGATAATGTCTTGTTTATGGTAGATTGTCGTGGAGGTGAATTATAACAGAATTTAAATTTATTTAAAGGAGACAATCTACCCACTGAGCAAAAAACAAACAAATAACGTTATATCAACATTGTAGTAACATTAAATAAATAAATAAATAAATGGTTTATTTACGGGAGGTCCCAATTTTCAAATAAAATACATCATGTAGTAAACTTAAAAACTAGTTAGAACTAAAAATTATAAAACTATTAACTATTCTAAGTCATAATTAATGCAAGGAAAAACAATAATTACTAACAAAATAGAGATGTATATGCTGAACTCCGCCTTTTTTCACTATGCTACCGTATTTTGTGTAATGTATTGTTAATTTAATTATTGTAAAAAGCATTATAGTGGAAATAAGGATTTAAAAAAAAAAATATGTATAGAAACATAAAAATATAAAACATGAAAAGTAATCCGTTCTGATTCCAGTTAAAAATAAATATGATACTTTTGTATTACCAAAATACTCTTATAAAACAAACTAAAACAAACTGGAGCATTAAAAAAAGGGAAAAAAAAAACAACTATATCTTAACAATATCTATTCTAATTCTAAGTACTTGTTTAATAATGTTTTAAACACATATTTATTAGAACTGAACAAATCAAACCAGCCATTTCTGTTTAAGGAGTTGGCAAGTCTCAACAAACGACTCAACGAGTTATTGTAAGAATAATTTGTTGAGTGAGTTTTAATGAAAAAAAGGTCTTTGTTTCTTAAAATTGTGGAATAATTTGATGAATAGATGTTTATTTCAGCCAATAGCGATGGACACACGATAGACGAATTAATTAATCCGTGTAGAAAGCAGAGATCAGCGACTTGTCTACGAAATGCAAGTGGTTTCAGATTAATACTAACCCTACCATGTATCTACATCCTTGCATGTTTGATGCACGTTAAACGTAATATTGCAGCTATGCCAGTACGTAATTACTCATATGAGACCAGAGGAAAATCTGACTTGAATTTGTCACAATCGAGATTACAGAGATCCCTAACTGGAACAAGATATCACGGCATTAAGTTCTTTAATCACCTTAGTCATAGCACACGGAATCTTCCGCTCAATAAATTCCGAGAAGTGCTAGAAGAATTCCTTCTCGAGCATGCTTATTTCAGCACAGATGAGTTTTTTGATAATGACATCTAACACTTTATTTTTGGACCTACACTCTTGCATATTGTCTATTTTAATGTGTATGTACCTTTTTTGTTTGTTCGAATACATGTTAATGTATCCTCTGTATTTTATACACTTTTTTTGTACATCTATTTATTATTTATCTATTGTAACTTGACTTGTGTAAAACTTTTGTTATAACATCAATAAATTGAAATTGAAATTGAAATTGAAAAATAAGTTCCCTAACATTATCGTAAGACCCTTGAACATGGCGATGTGCTAATTTGAATTCCATATTCCTTAAAAAATTCTTTTGAATAGATTCCAAACTGTTCATATCGCCTACCAAATAGGGAGACCAGACAGTACAGGCATATTCCATGTTGCTTCTAACAAGTGTACAATATAATAGTTTGAGGCACTCGGCGTTTGAATCTTTTGAGATATGCCAAACAAAGCCCCATTTTCTGGAAGCTTTGGTACATACCGAGTGAATGTGGTCTTTAAGTGACAACTTGTTATCTAATAATATCCCTAGATCTTTCACCTGCTCTGCGCGTTCCAACTCGATTAAATTAATGAAGTAAGGCACATTTAAACTATTTTTATTTTTGGTGAAAGAAATTGTAGAACATTTTCCAGTATTTAGAGTTAACTTATTAATCCTGCACCACTCACAAATATTATTTAAATCATTTTGTAATCATTTACAATCATCTATGTTCTCTATGATCTGATAGAGCTTCATATCATCAGCGTACAGTAGGCAGCTGCCAAAGTTGATGACATCAACTATGTCATCGATAAAAATTGTAAATAATATTGGTCCAATGTGTGAACCTTGGGGTACACCCGAGGTAGCTATTATTGGATCCGATATGAAATTATTAATTCTAACTTTCAATGTCCGAGAACATAGAAAGGAATCTAGCCATTTGACAACATTTCTGTTGTAACCTAATTTATTTATTTTTTCTATCAGAATAGCTTGATTGACTTTCTCAAATGCTTAAGAAAAGTCCGTGTAAATAGCATCAACTTGAGATTTATTTTCTAAAGCATTTGACAGAAACGTTTTAAATTCCATCAAATTCGTCGTCGTCGATTTTCCACTCCGAAATCCGTGTTGGTTATCAGAAATAGCTGATTTTTAATGTTGATGAAACATTACTTCATTGTGTTTGCTCAATGGGTACATTATCGTTTTTTCTGAATATGTAAGTTCAAAAACTTGTCTGCTTTAAAAAAATGTGCCACAATATTAAAAACAATTATGACGTTATATTTGAAACACTTAGCTTTATTTTAAAATAAACTGTTAGAGATTATCTATTATAGAAAACAAAAGTGCTCTGCCTTAAATTAAGGTCAGCGGTCCTGATAGAATTAATACACAGCGATTTTTTCTTTTAAAAATACATTTATGCATACGCATTTTTTTCAAGACTTCAATTTAAAGATTTAATCGAGGGTTTTCCACTCCCAGGCTAAGCATGAAGTAAAATTTCGAGTTTAGAAAAGCCCCGCGTAGAAAATTTGTCGAGGGTCGCGCAGCGACCCGAGACAAATTTTCACGGGGCTTTTCTAAACTCGAAATTTTACTTCATGCGCCACGCGTATAAAACACTTATTTACAGTTTAGTTCAAAAACATATGCACCAATGGTTATAGGCAACCTAGTATACATTTTAGGTATTGTGTAGCCTATAATCATAGTATCAAACAATTGGTTCAATTCATTTTGCTCTCGTTTTGTTCAGATTTACATAGACAGATACAACAGTTCTCTGTGTACCGATCAAATACATTTAAATTTATTTGAAATACTCAGCTTTATTTCAAAATTAACTAATATAGATTATCTAGAATAGAAAACAAAAGTGTTCTGCCTATAAATTAAAGTCAGTGGCCCTGAAAGAATTAACACACAGGGATTTTTTCTTTTAAGAATACATTTTTGCATACGCATTTTCTTCAAGCGTTTAATTTGAAGATTTAAACGAGGGTTTTCCACTCCCAGGCTAAGCATGAAGTAAAATTTCGAGTTTAGAAAAGCCCCGCGTAGAAAATTTGTCTCGGGGCGCGCCGCGACCCGAGACAAATTTTCACGGGGCTTTTCTAAACTCGAAATTTTACTTCATGCGCCACGCGTATAAAACACTAATTTACAGTTTAGTTCAAAAACATATGCACCAATGGTTATAGGCAACCTAGTATACATTTTAGGTATTGTGTTGCCTATAATCATAGTATCAAACAATTGGTTCAATTCATTTTGCTCTCGTTTTATTCAGATTTACACAGACAGATAAAACAGAGATCTATTTGTTCGCTACACAGAGAACTGTTTTATCTGTCTGTGTAAATCTGAATAAAACGAGAGCAGAATGAATTGAACCAATTGTTTGATGCTATGATTATAGCCAACGTAATACCGTCAATGTATACTGGGTTGCCTATAACCATTGCTGTATATGTTTTTAAACTTAACTATAAATCGGTGTTTTATACGCCTGGCGCATGAAGTAAAATTTCGAGTTTAGAAAAGCCCCGTGAAAATTTGTCTCGGGTCGCTGCGCGACCCTCGACAAATTTTCTACGCGGGGCTTTTCTAAACTCGAAATTTTACTTCATACTTAGCCTGGGAGTGGAAAACCCTCGTTTAAATCTTCAAATTGAACTCTTGAAGAAAATGCGTATGCATAAATGTATTCTTAAAAGAAAAAATCCCTGTTTTATCTGTATATAAAATGCTCTATTTTTTAATTCTTTGATTTAATTTCTTTTCAAAACTCCGATAAGGCATAGAGTTATGCCCAATTTCAAGTTTTTATTTAAAGCTCCAGATCATTAAATGCAGAACAATAAATATAACAACATAAAATTACGAGCCAATTCGTATTAACCATAAACAGAAGGTTACTTTAATAAAACACTTAATTTGTTTAGGTTTCAAAATTATATTTATTGTACTACAGCAATTGTTTCACCACACTGTGGCTTCATCAGATAGATGAGTGGTGCACAGAAAATTTCAATTAACGGTTACTACATCTCGGCATACTGATGACAACCAAACAGTCCGAAACGCGTCTGTGTTAATCCGTACTGGAATAATGAATGTTGGATTTATTATTATTTTTTTTAATCATTGACCTTTCTACCACTGTGTGGTGTTGGATTTATAAGTTTTGAAATACAGTGTTCAGTCGAGAATTAGAAAACTACCATGCATCTTGGGGGTCTCTATGGTGGCGGTATCTGGAGACAAATGCTGTCACTTACAGAACCGAAATGGAAAAAAAAGTATGTGTCGTTCGAGTGGAATGGCCACGCGAGTTTTCTCACTAGATTGGTTTAAAGTTATTTAGTTTGTTGTGTAAAGACTTAATCAGCTAAGAAATCGTTTACATCGGCGCGGAATGGACTGAAGGTAACTGGCAGTAGTGACCCGTCACCCCTTGTGAGCCCCGGATGCCGGCACTTCTGATCTTTGCTGATGAAATTAAAAATACAGTCCACAGAATCTGATTCTTCCCCCAACATACAGTTTCGTATAAACAGATACTTACATAATATTAAAACACTTAACTTTGTTTTACCACTTTAATTAACTTTTTACAGTGACTATAGTTTCACTCAGTTTGATAATGACTAGCTTGTAGTCGAAACTATAGTCACTGTAAAAAGTTAATTAAAGTGGTAAAACAGAGTTAAGTGTTTTAATATTATTTTATAAAGATGTACCACAAAGTGAACGCCAACCAAATCAAAGATTAGATACCTACATATTTAAATAAATTCCTCGTGAACAGGTTAATCTCTTTAAAAAAAAAACTACTTTTATTTGCATTCGCACATTGTAATTGCGCACTTTAAATCCGCTGTTGACGACGTCAAGCAGGAATTGCATTTAAATTTATTACAAAATCTGTATTCATTAAATGCAAAGTTGGTGTGGACGAAACGTGCTCATTATGTAATACATCCAGGCCCATCAAGAGGTGCTGATAAAGCTGTTAAATCTAGTTAAACCTTCGCCGCGGCATATGTAACTTATTTAAATCAGGATTTTTTCCTTTCTGAAAAAGGCGATGATGTATTACAGGAAATTACTCGGTTTTCTGCATCCTTTGGGGCTGGATTTATGTATTAAATATTAATTTGCAGGCAAGTGCTGTCGGTGTGTTTGAGTTATCACTTTTATTGTGGCTAACATCGCGGGGTTAATGAATTGCGACACATTAACCAATGAGGTTTTGATGCTATCTAAATGTGATGTAATACATTGGATTTTCCGTTTAATATCACACTTGAGTTATGACTTCAATTACAGTTGGAAAGAGTTCAGTGCGAGGAAATAAATTAATACTCGTTTATTTTAACCAGATTTATATATTATGATTTTTTCCTCAGCCAGATTTATATATTATGTGTTTGGTGTTGTAGGCGTTCACTTTGTGGTACATCTTAAATACACTTGTAAATAAAACACTTTTTACTTTGTTTAACTACTGAATCTAGTGGTTAAACAAAGTAAAAAGTGTTTTATTTACAAGTGTTATATATTATGATTTGTTTCTTCTTTAGAGTTTAAATTAAAGAGAAAAGAAACCAAAATAACACACTTATACTTATGGGAGAACTGGAAATCGAGTAGAAAATGAGAGATTGTGGTCAGAAAGTGAAAGATGACCGTAACATACACTAATCACCACTCTCGCATCCAGCAACAGCATCCAAATGCGTTTTCCAAATTTTACATAGAGGCTGGCTAACTGGACATTAAATCAGTGTTGTGTACGCGTGGCGCATGAAGTAAAATTTCGAGTTTAGAAAAGCCTAATTTGGCTCGGTCGCTTCGCTTCGCTACGCGCCCGAAACAAATTTTCAGGCTTTTCTAAACTCGAAATTTTACTTCATGCTTAGTCTGGGAGTGGAAAACACTCGTTTCACATTAAAACAATTAATAATTAATTATTGTTCTTTCATTATCAAAGTTTAAAGAAAACAAGACAAACCTTGTAGATATTGTAGATAAGTGGGGATAAAGGGGAACCTTGTAGAACCCCTTGCTCTGGTGTGAATGAAGAGGAGAAAAGGTTGTCAATTCTTACTTTTAGGGAAAACAATTAATAATTAATTATTGATGTGTTATTATCAAAGTTTAAAGAAAACAAGAGAAACCTTGTAGATATTGTAGATAAGTGGGGATAAAGTAGAACCTTGTGGAACCCCTTGTTCTAGTCTGAATGAAGAGGAAAAGGTTGTCAATTCTTAATTTAAGGGATCTGTTGAAGAGGAATAAGTGTAATAAATATATATGAGGTATCTAGGGATATTTAGGAGGTGACATTTAAAAAGGAGTGATAATAATCAAATATACACTGACATACAAAACTTATTTTACTTGTCAATTGGTTAAAGACAATTTCACATTAAATCAGTGTTATGTACGCGTGGCGCATGAAGTAAAATTTCGAGTTTAGAAAAGCCTAATTTGGCTCGGTCGCTCCGCTTCGCTACGCGCCCGAGCCAAATTTTCAGGCTTTTCTAAACTCGAAATTTTACTTCATGCTTAGTCTGGGAGTGGAAAACACTCGTTAAAGTTAAAGTCATCACATGCTTATTAATCGTCCATGTATTTAATGAGTTTTCCCTCTAAAACTTATTAAATACATAAATACTAAAGTATTTGCATGATAAAAATTGGCAAATTTTAGCATGCAAATACTTCAGTATTTTTTGTTTTCTTTTCTTTTATTCTTACTCAAAAACAAAACACAATCTTTCTTTTCACAATATTCTATTTTATTTGTTAGATTAACAGAAGCCATTTACGAAAACTACGTATCCCTAGATATCTCACATATATATTACACTCATTCCTCTCTAACAGATTCCTTAAAGTAAGAATTGACAACCTTTTCTCCTCGTCATTCACACCAGAGCAAGGGGTTCCACAAGGTTCCTCTTTATCCCCACTTATCTACAATATCTACAAGGTTTCTCTTGTTTTCTATAAACTTTGATAATAAAACAACAATCATTAATTATTAATTGTTTTAATGTGAAACGAGTGTTTTCCACTCCCAGACTAAGTATGAAGTAAAATTTCGAGTTTAGAAAAGCCTGAAAATTTGGCTCGGGCGCGTAGCGAAGCGGAGCGACCGAGCCAAATTAGGCTTTTCCAAACTCGAAATTTTACTTCATGCGCCACGCGTCTAAAACACAGATTTATTCCAAAGTTCAAAAACAGATACATATTTCATCGTTCGTTAACCCAAACCTACTGAAAGTGGAATTAAAGGTGTGAAATATACAAGACTTTAATTAGAGAAAGGAGACTTAACTGATTTTCGAAAACTCATTTTAAAGTCGTAATCCAAATTTATATACAATTTCAAAAATACTAGCTTTACATTTTCCACGTGTACTCCAACAATAATGTTAAATTAAAAAGATTATACGATATCCTTGGAAAATTTTGAGGCACACACTTTGCTATAGTGATGAAGATTTTAAAAAAGTGGAGAATTGATGAAACATTTAAATAGAATCAAATTTATAAAAATCATCGAATACTGCAGAAAAACTTTACTTTATTGACGGAATCCAGTAAATTACAAATCATGAAACATGACGATAATAATCTAACCCTATTGAAAATGTTACAAATGCCCAAAAATGCGGACCACATTCTCAATTATCAATTTGTATTCCTTTCTAAACGTTCCAGCAGCCTACCACTTACAATCCTTACGTCCAACCTACAAACAACTCACCTTGAAGGTAAATCCTCCGCAGCTCTATTCCTCGATATCTAGAAAGCCTTTAATTCTGTATGGCATAAAGGCTCCTTTTTAAATGCCACCTCCTGAATATCCCTAGATACCTCATATATATATTACACTTATTCCTCTCTAACAGATCCCTCAAAATAAGAATTGACAACCTTTTCTCCTCTTCATTCACACCAGAACAAGGGGGTTCCATAAGGTTCCCCCTTATCCCCACTTATCTACAAGGTCTCTCTTGTTTTCTTTAAACTTTCATAATAAAACAACAATAATTAATTATTAATTGTTTTAATGTGAAACGAGTGTTTTCCACTCCCAGACTAAGCATGAAGTAAAATTTCGAGTTTAGAAAAGCCTGAAAATTTGGCTCGGGCGCGTAGCGAAGCGGAGCGACCGAGCCAAATTAGGCTTTTCTAAACTCGAAATTTTACTTCATGCGCCACACGTACACAACACTGATTTAATGTGAAATTGTTTTTATCCCATGACAAGTAAAATAAGTTGAGTATGTCAACTATCATCATTTGATTAAAAGACGGGAAAGTGTCATAATGGATACATCACCATTTTTTAAAAAATAAGAAGAATAGTCGTAAAATAAAATATGTGAAAAATGTTTATAAAATGTACGAATTATTGAAATCTCGAAGCAAGAATTGGCAACCTTTTCTCCTCTTTATTCACACCAGAACAAGGGGTTCCACAAGGTTCCCCTTTATCCCCACTTATCTACAATATCTACAAGGTTTCTTGTATTTACTTTAAACTTTGGTAATAAAACCACAATAATTAGTTATTAATTGTTTTCCCTCAAAGTAGGAATTGAGAACCTTTTCTCCTCTTCATTCACAGCAGAACAAGGGGTTCCACAGGGTTCCCCTTTATCCCCACTTATCTACAATATCTACAAGGTTTGTTTTGTTTTCATTAAACTTTGATAATAAAACAACAATAATTAATTATTAATTGTTTTAATGTGAAACGAGTGTTTTCCACTTCCAGACTAAGCATGAAGTAAAATTTCGAGTTTAGAAAAGCCTGAAAATTTGGCTCGGGCGCGTAGCGAAGCGGAGCGACCGAGCCAAATTAGGCTTTTCTAAACTCGAAATTTTACTTCATGCGCCACGCGTACACAACACTGATTTAAAATATTGCATTGACCGCATTGTAATGTTTCTCTCAGTTTGATTAATATTTAATTTGTTTATGAATAACTCCGTAAATATTTATCATTATAGTGTAATTATCTCCTTGTACAGATATACTTGATGTTGATAATGTTTAAATATTAACACCCCCATTACAGATGTTTAAATATGTGCTAGTGTCTCTCAGAGCCCACTGTATTAGAAGTTATTAGATATTTTGTTAAATCGGCGATTTGTGATGTAGAACCTACGATTACTTAATTATAGCTTTTACTAAAGACTGGAGTTTTTGCACTCTATTTAGTTTTAGAATGTACAGTGTAAGAGATGTGTATTAGAAGTTATTAGATATTTTGTTAAATCGGCGATTTGTGATGTAGAACCTACGATTTCTTAATTATAGCTTATACTAAAGACTGGAGTTTTTGCACTCTATTTAGTTTTAGAATGTACAGTGTAAATTAAGGACTAAAGTTGGATCTGCGATATAAGAAGAACACATCCATTAGGCATTCATCCGTTAACGCCGAGTCTGACTTAATACAAACAAAAAGGCGCACAAGGAAAGCTGGAAAGCTAATTACGCATAGAAGCAATTTACCTAAAATCACATCGCGATGTTAACTCGGCACATTAGCCAGAGTCCTGATTATTAAGTAGATTAAGGTGCCCTAATGGCAACGGAACGAGCCTCTTCGAACACACGTTCGCATGCATGCGCTATTCCTCATCGCGAAATTGGCGTCTACTACAGCGCCAGCATTTTATAACGCAACTCGTTTTCAACTCAAGACCAACAACCTTCGGGCTTAATAGATACACATTGATTGCCCCGTCGTAATAACACACATCGAAACCCCGACAATGCGGAAACGGGCCGAAAAACATTGTGTTTTAAAACAGAAGGAATGCCATTACTTCTAGTGGTAGCAGATGCACTGATATCCTGCTCACACATGTACCGGATTTATTGCCCGACAATCTGATACCATAAATTACCCTTCTGGTGGACGTTTAGATGATCCGCAGGAGCAATTATCCTGTAGATCTGTGCCTCGCTTCTAATCAATTCCATCGGTAAATAGAATTAGGCCCCGATTGCGAAAATGTTCCTCCGCGCTCAGTTCAACTATTAGGAGTGCTTAATGAAGAAGAAAATTGGACTGCCTTCGCAGCACTTTCGCCGGGATTAAACTGCGGGGGGTTCGTGTTGTTTATGGGGTACTGGGGGAATTTACGTTCCTGTAAAATTTCACATTTAATTCATCGATTTTATTACTGGATTTAATTTTTTATTCTATTAATTCAACACTGTCGTACAATGTTTCCATCGAATGAATTTTCTTTGTATACGAGGGTAAGTCTGTAATTAGTAACATTCGCAATATTGTAAATCCCAGTTATTTCAAACGACTGTTCTCTGATAAGTCCGGCGTATACTTCATCTCCATCCGGAAATTCTCTGTCCCGTCAAACCATCTGGATTGTGAGGAAAAGACCGTAACAACTAAATAAATTTTGTCCTGTGCACGATTAATCGCCTCTGCTGCCAGAAGCGCCCTCATCAATAACTCAAAACACTGAGACCACTGATCAGCGTGGTTTGCCAGAGCAGAGCCCGATTGTCCAACAACAGAAGCCAGCCCTCCTCCCTGCCATCCGCAGGTTCCAAACATCTCCAGTATCCAGAGACATTGACTCTACCGCCAAATTCATTGGTGCTGGTGCCGCCACAGTAGGAGTAGCTGGCTCTGGTGCTAGTATCGGAACAGTGTTTGCTTCCCTGATCATCGGCTACGCCAGGAACCCCTCTCTTAAACAGCAACTCTTCTCTTATGCCATTTTGGATTTCGACCTGTCTGAAGCCATGGGTCTCTTCTTTCTCATGATGGCGTTCTTGCTCCTCTTTGCCTTCTAAACACTGCCAGCAGAGGGCCATTACAATTACGTCAACTCCATCTGGTTTGTGAGGAAAATACCGTAACAACTAAACAAAATGTTCGCCTGTGCACGATTGATCGCCCCTGCTGCCAGAAGCGCCTTCATCAATAACTCAAAACACTGAGACCACTGAGAAGCGTGGTTTGCCAGATCCAGTCCTTAGTGCACAGCCCGACTGTCCAACAACAGAAGCCAGCCCTCCTCCCTGCCATCCGCAGTTTCCAAACATCTCCAGTATCCAGGGACATTGACTCTGCCGCTAAATTCATTGGTGCTGGTGCCGCCACAATAGAAGTAGCTGGCTCTGGTGCTGGTATCAGAACAGTGTTCGGTTCTTGATCATCGGCTACGCCAGGAACCCCTCTCTTAAACAGCAACTCTTCTCTTATGCCATTTTGAGTTTCGCCCTGTCTGAAGCCATGGGTCTCTTCTGTTTCATGATGGAGTTCTTGCTCCTCTTCGCCTTCTAAACACTGCCAGCAGAGGGCCGTTAAAATTAGGTTGAATAAAATTAAACAACAAAAGAAAAACAACACCATCAACATCATTCTTCGGTGATTCCAGTCGGGCGCAGAACATCGCGTTTACAAAAGATCAAAATTTCATTCAATTTATAATCAGCAATAGGAACGTACATCTTTTATCATGTAGAGATTGGCTCCGCTGAAATATATGGCAAAGTATCATCAACATCGATAATCCAGTGACTTTGGGTTTAGATTTCCACAAGGCTGTTGTCGGTTTTTTTCGATTTTGACATATGTTTACAGAGGAGTTTGTTGACTGTAATCTGGGAAGTGACACTATTGCATATTGTACAGCTTTAGTAATAAAATACGTATCTAAATATCATATTTAAAACAGTGGTTTACAATTGTAATGACACAATATTCAAAAGACAGTCGATCGAGATATTTTATAAAAAAACTCTATTATGGTGAAAAGATAGTCAACTAAGTGACATACTCATAATATCACAATAATCCAAAGGCAGTGTCGAATGACTTATTGTACTTTGCATATTAAATTATTTACAAAAAACACATTTTTGCTTGTTTTCGATGTATCTCGATAAATATTGATCCATAATATTTCAGCAGTATATATTTTCTACTCAACTTAAAATCAGTGTTTAGTACGCGTGGCGCATGAAGTAAAATTTCGAGTTTAGAAAAGCCCCGTGAAAATTTGTCTCGGGTCGCTTCGCGACCCTCGACAAATTTTCTACGCGGGGCTTTTCTAAACTCGAAATTTTACTTCATGCTTAGTCTGGGAGTGGAAGACAGTCGTTAAGTTACAACATATAAAAACTCCGTGCATATTGGACATGCTTCATAAACAAGAAAACATTGAATCAATTGGATATTTGTCCCCTAATATTGCTTGCTTCCTAGCTTGCTTCCTAGCTTGCTTCCTTGCTTGCTTCCTAGCTTGCTTCTTTTCTTGCGTTCTTGCTTTCTTCCTTGCTTGCTTTCTTGCTTGCTTTCTTGTTTGCTTCCTTGCTTGCTTCCTAGCTTGCTTCCTTGCTTGCTTCCTAGCTTGCTTCCTTTCTTGCGTTCTTGCTTGCTGTCTTGCTTGCTTTCTTGCTTGCTTTTTTGTTTGCTTCCTTGCTTGCTTCCTAGCTTGCGTCCTTGCTTTCTTCCTAGCTTGCTTCCTTTCTTGCGTTTTTGCTTGCTTTCTTGCTTGCTTTCTTGTTTCGCAATATCGCAATATTGTAGATCCCCGTTATTTCACAGAACACCGTGTTAATAGAAATGTTAACCATATAAGTAATGTCTTGTTACACTAATATACATAATAAGTAGGTACATATTATGTAATTTTCTAGGTGCACTCTCCAAGTCCCAGTTCCCGGTATTCACGATATACGCCCAGAAGAGCTGCCTGGGGGTGAAGCCCTGCGAGAGAGCCTGGTGCATCGATCGCGTGCAGAACTACCGTCTGGTCGGCTACGCCAAGAGCCACCAAGTGGTCAGCTCGAGACAGGAGTGTCTGGAACTGTGCCTAGGAGAAACCGACTTCCAGTGCAGGTGAGTTTTCAAAAAGAAAAAGAAAAAAACGTCCTTCCTGAATTCATTCATTCAACTTCAAGTTCGCAAACACGCACGTGAAACAACGGTGTTTTCCAATTTCCGTTATGACCCTTTAGGTAAATAAATCATGCGGAGTCTGCGTGCGTGTATGTGTGTGTGTGTGTGTGTGAATAATTAACGATTTTTCCTCTGGGATTTTCGCTAATTGCCGGGGGCGGTGGTAGTCGCGCTCAAGACGCTCCGAATGGGCTAATGGTCGTGCAGAGCTGGAGCATTTACATTGAATGCGAGTTGGGACCACGTCCATTAATCACCTCGAGTAACTGTTTATCATAATAATACTGACAGTAAGATGATTCTCTCGCGTTTAATGACCACTGATCGTGTAACTTGGGTGCAGATTAGAGCCGCTTCTTCCGCGCGCGCTGGTGGAAACTTCCTTCATCGTTCGACTCCCACAATTCTGTCACTCACTATATTTTTACTCTTGCCCTCCTCCCTTTCCCCTGGACACAATAATGTCCAGGGGAAAGGGGAGGACAAGAGTCAAAATATATTGGTTAAAACTTATGATATGTGAATATTTGCACGTAAAAGTAAAAAATATACGATTTCTTGATATCCCCGCCCCTCTTGGCTAAGCCCATAACTGTCATTATAGTCCAAATAACAGCTGACGCCGACTTATGTCTAGTTAAAATAGTAATTCAGTTAAATACCACTATGTACCATGCGATCGTATAAATTATCATTTAGAGTAGGCGGAATTTGTTTGTACGGTTGCCTAGAATGCTAATTGAATGATGGAATAAATTTGAGGTTATGGTAAACTATGTGTTAACAGTCAGTAGTGCCAATCTAATTTTAAATTCAAAGCCTACTCTGAATCATGTTTATAACGATTGCACAGTACTAATGCCAGTTGATTCTGACTTACGTCAAATTGATAGAATGGACTAAATATCGGCTAGTGCCGACTTATGTCAACTGTCATTGTAGTCCAAATTTCGGCTTTGACTAACTTATTGTACTTTGCATATCTTTAATTTGTCAATTTGTTGACATGTGTTTGTATTTATATATATTTTGTATTATGAAATTTGAATTGTATTACTATAAGATATTATGTATAATGGATTTTTAAGTAAATAAATAAATATTCACAAAAAACAAATGTTTGCTTGTTTTCGCTGTATCTCGGTAAATATTGATCCATAATATTTCAGCAGTATATATTTTCTACTTAACTTGAAATCAGTGTTTAGTGCGCGTGGCGCATGAAGTAAAATTTCGAGTTTAGAAAAGCCCCGTGAAAATTTGTCTCGGGTCGCTGGCGCGACCCTCGACAAATTTTCTACGCGGGGCTTTTCTAAACTCGAAATTTTACTTCATGCTTAGTCTGGGAATGGAAGACACTCGTTAGCTTACAACATATAAAAACTCCGTGCATATTGGCTATGCTCCATAAACAAGAAAACATTGAATCAATTGGATATTTGTCCCCTAATATTGCTTGCTTCCTTACTTGTTTCCTAGCTCGCTTCCTTTCTTGCGTTCTTGCTTGCTTCCTTGCTTGCTTTCTTGCTTGCTTTCTTGTTTGCTTCCTTGCTTGCTTCCTAGCTTGCTTCCTTGCTTGCTTCCTAGATTGCTTTCTTGTTTGCTTCCTTGCTTGCTTCCTAGCTTGCTTCCTTGCTTGCTTCCTAGCTTGCTTTCTTGCTTGCTTCCTTGCTTGCTTCCTTGCTTGCTTCCTTGCTTGCTTCCTTGCTTGCTTCCTTGCTTTCTTGCAACTTTGGGCATTGAAGAACTGGCCCTTTAAAGATTGTCTTATCAAAGCGAATATATATATTGGTCATGCTCCATAAACAAGAAATTATTGAATCAATTGGATATTTATTTCTTAATATTGCTTGCTTCCTGGCTTGCTTTCTTGCTTGCTTCCTTGCTTGCTTGCTTCCTTGCTTGCTTGCTTCCTTGCTTCCTAGCTTGCCTCCTTGCTTGCTTCGTAGCTTGCTTTCTTGCTTACTTCCTTGCTTTATTTCACAAAGTTACATAATTGAACAACTGGCACTTTAAAGATTGTCTTAATTAAGCGAATGTTATCAAACTATTATTTTCGCTGTATCTCGGTAAATATTGATCCATCATATTTCAGTAATATATATTTTCTACTTTACTTGAAATCGGTGTTTAGTACGCGTGGCGCATGAAGTAAAATTTCGAGTTTAGAAAAGCCCCGTGAAAATTTGTCTCGGGTCGCTGCGCGACCCTCGACAAATTTTCTACGCGGGGCTTTTCTAAACTCGAAATTTTACTTCATGCTTAGTCTGGGAGTGGAAGACACTCGTAAGCTTACAACATATAAAAACTCCGTGCATATTGGCCATGCTCCAAAAACAAGAAAACATTGAATCAATTGGATGATTCTTGCGTTCTTGTTTGCTTCCTTGCTTGCTTCCTAGCTTGCTTCCTTGCTTGCTTCCTAGCTTGCTTTCTTGCTTGCTTCCTTGCTTTCTTGCCCAAAGTTACATAATTGGCCCTTTAAAGATTGTCTTATCAAAGCGAATGTAAAGGGTTCGGCAATGAAACGGGAAGATATCGTAAATAATTTTATTGTTGAAAAAAAAAATTATTGTAATTATTAATACATTAATAGGAAATAAAAGAGTAGCCATTTGATATACAATGTTAAAAAAATTATTTTTTGAAAACTACATCTGCCAAATGTCCTCCATTGACACCTATGCATTCATGGAGTCGAGCCTGAAAGTTCTGCATAATCTTCGCAGCATCTCAACAGGTATTGCTGCAATCTCGTCACGAATTCGTTGTTTGAGGTCCGGGATTGTCCTGGGTGGATCAGTTTCAAACACTTTCGTTTTCAGATAACCCCATAAAAAGAAGTCGCAGACCGTAAGGTCGGGAGACCGAGGTGGCCAAGCGATATCCCCGTTTCGAGAAACGACACGCCCTGTGAACAAAGCATTCACTGCATTCATTAAATTTCTTGCAGTGTGGCTTGTTGCACCGTCTTGTTGAAAAAGTGTGTTTTCGTTAACTGGAAAGCGTTGAAGTTGAGGTGTAAGGAAGTTCTGAATCATTGAAACGTATCTCGCAGAATTAACGGTAACGGCATTTTCAGCCTCATCCTCAAAAAAATACGGACCGATGATTCCACTTGCCGACATTGCACACCATGCTGTCACTTTCTGCGAATGAAGAGGTGTTTCATGAAGCAAACGAGGGTTCTCCTCCGCCCAGTACCTGAAGTTATGTTTGTTTACAAAACCAGAGAGGTGAAAGTGTGCCTCATCACTCATCCACAAGTTGTTAATTTGGTCATAATTTTCTTCCATCCTGGCAAGCATAACCTCACAAAATCTGAGACACTGTTGATAATCACCCAGGTGAAGAGATTGAACAACCTGTATTTTATACGGGTGGTATCGAAGATCTTGGTGGAGTATCCTTCTCGCCGATCTTTCACTTATTCGAAGGCGTGTGGCGTGACGGACGGCCGATCGACGTGGACTTCTTAACATTGCTTGTCGAACACGTTCGATATTTTCAGGGGTTCGAATCGTTCTGGCACTACCATATCTTTTTCTAGACGTCGATCCAGTTTGCTCGAGGTTGTTTACCCACATTTTAATCGCATGGTCTGACGGAACAGGTTGGTTACGCGGTATGGTAAAATGTCGTCTAAAATCCCGACGCGTTTGCACTAAACTCTCGCCATTTACATAATATGCTTTAATTGCGTAACCGCGATGCTCATCCGTCCAACGCTCCATTGTAGACTAAATGGCAAGTCACTCGGGTCCCGACAGGCCTGGGACTGTCTTCCCTACCACTTCACCGCGCGCTGCAAGCCCCACCCCAAATCTTCCCGTTTCATTGCCAAACCCTGTATATTGGTCATGCTCCATAAAAAAGAAATTATTGAATCAATTGGATATTTATCCCTTAATATTGCTTGCTTTCTTGCTTGCTTTCTTGCTTGCTTGCTTCCTAGCTTGCCTCCTTGCTTGCTTCCTAGCTTGCTTTCTTGCTTACTTCCTTGCTTGCTTCCTTGCTTTCTTCCTTGCTTTCTAGCTTGCTTTCTTGCTTACTTACTTGCTTGCTTCCTTGCTTTCTTCCTTGCTTTCTTTCACAAAGTTACATAATTGAACAACTGGCACTTTAAAGATTGTCTTAATAAAGCGAATGTTATCAAACTATTGAGTATTTGAAGAAGAAATCTTTGAAGGAAATAGTTAGCCCAACATAAAATCAACCGAGGAATATTATTAACAAGGAAATCCACATTTTAAACCAGCCAAATGATAGATAAGAAGAGTTGATTTTACAGCTCTCCTTAAATAGTATGATATTCCTCCGATTGAGATTATCTCGCTCTTATTTACATCTCACGGCGAGTTTTGCATATTGCTTTCATTACCATCCAACCGAGCCACGCGCGCGTTTGTGAGTTTTTTGTTTCCAGCAAGAATTTATTTATTTACATTCTCAGCTTGTTTTGATCGCTTTCCGCAGTATCTCATAAACATAAATATTCTCCCTACTTAAATTGAAACCGAACAAAACATCAATTAATATGATGAGAACGGGGGCATAAATAACGCGCGCGCGAGGAAGAAGAAGAAGAAGAAGAAAAGCGTGGCTCGTAAATAAGGATTTTTCGAAAGGGAAAAAATTACCGAGGAAATAATAAACGCGAAGGGGGCGAAGTTAACGCGGCGATATTTCACGCGGACGCAAATCAACGTCGCGGCGCCGCTTTAAGGAGTGGAAGGATATCTCCGCGAAAATGAAATACTGCGAAATAATGCGGCCCAAAGAAAAGCGATGCCGGAGACAAATGATCCTCATAGATCCTAGCGCCTCGTGCGTCAGGGCGTCGCGACGCGTCAGGCTCCCCCCTACCTATCCGGAAACGCAGGGATTGTCCCTCGTCTCTTTCAACTGACAAAAAGCGATGATTTATTTGTTTAAGAGATATTGATTAATGGCTGCTGTATGTGTGCTAAATGTGGATGAATTAAGTTTTACAGACACTGTTTTTTATTCAGTTGAATAACATTGCACACATAATGCTAAGTATATTAATATTATTTTTGTTATAATTGTAAAAAACTTTCGCGAAAACAATACTTGCTCTTTGTTTTACATATGGGGGAAAGTATAATTTAATTTAATTTTAATTTAATTTATTTACGGAATCTCCATTTTACAATCTATATTTTCATTTACAAAGAATAGTAATACTAATAGTAAAAACATAACATAATTAGTGCGTTAAATTTAAACATGTTACTTCACGTCCCAAAATGGTTCAATAAATCCTTAAAATTATAAATTTACTATTGCTCAATTTTACTGTTGAATGACAAGACAAACAATCGTTAATAAACGTAAAAAAATACATAATTAATTTACTAAATATTTCATGACATTGTATATATAAAAATATAAATAAAATGTAATATAATGTATAAACGTTTGTATCACAGAATAAATCACAGTGTCTTCGCTAAAGCAAATTATCACAGATGGAATATCACGTAAAGATATATAAAGTAAACATATATGTATAGAAAAATGACAAACAGTTCTAGCAACTAGCAAAGTACAAACGAATATAATGAATTAATACAAAGTAACAGAATAAATAATTATACATCAATAAAATAAATATCAATAAAGTAAAGTATTACATCCGAATACTTTACTTTTTACGCTCTCCTATATGTAAAACAAAGAGCAAGTATTTGTTACAAACAAACCATAATTTCGGCAAGGCTGAACAAGGTGCGGCAAGGAAACTTGCTGAATTGAAAGGTCAATAAGAGAAAAAGTATTTCACTTATCTATTTAATTATTTTTTTATCGTATTGTACATATCCTGAATTGTTGTTTCAAGTGGTTTTAAAAATGACATCGTACAAATAGCGGCCCTGGTTAGCAATACACTGAGTTGCCGGCTTTTTGAAGTTCGCTCCACTCTTTCGAGCATATCGACGGGAATGTTGGCGATGGCTTGGCGAATGTTATCCTTCAGGTGTTGCAGGGTCCATGGTTTGTCATTGTAAACAATGGATTTCAGATATCCCTATAAAAATAAGTCACAGGGAGCCAAATCGGGGGAGCGCGCCGGCCAGAGTACGTCACCCCCCTAGGAGATTGGGCGCTCGTGAAAGTGTTCCCTCAAAAGTTCCATTGAAGTTCTCACTGTGCGTGCCGTGGTTCCGTCCTGCTGGAACCATACGTCCCCAAGTTCCACTTCTTTAAGTTTTGGGAGAAAAAATGCCTCAATCATTTCGCTGTAGCGAACTGCATTCACAGTAACAGTGTCTTCTTTTTCCTCGAAAAAGTAAGGCCCAATTATCCCAACTCTCGACAATGCACACCACACAGTAATACGTTTACAATGCAGTGGCTTCTCATGAAGTTCACAGAAATTGGCACCACTCGTGGGATGAATATTGAACCGAGTTCGGAAGGCACGTTGGGTGGCAACCACCGAACGGCCATTGAAAAAGTAGGTCAGGTGTTGCAAGGTCCATACTTTGTCATTGTAAACAATGGATTTGAGATATCTCCATAAAAAGAAGTCACAGGGAGCCAAATCAGGAGAGCGCGCCGGCCACAGTACGTCACCCCTCAAGGGGATTAGGCGCTCGTGGAAGTGTTCCCTCAAAAGTTCCATTGAAGTTCCCCGCTGGGTGTGCCGTGGCTCCGTCCTGCTGGAACTATACGTCCCCAAGTTCCATTTCTTAAAGTTTTGTGAAAAAAATGCCTCAATCATTTCTCCGTAGCGAACTGCGTTCACAGTAACAGTGTGTTCTTCTTCCTTTAAAAAGTAAGGCCCAATTATCCCAACTCTCTACAATGCACACCACACAGTAACACGTTCACAATGCAGTGGCTTCTCATAAAGTTCACGGGGATCGGCCCAACTCGTGGGATGAATATTGAACCGAGTTGGAAAGGCACGTTGGGTGGCAACCACCGAACGGCCATTGAAAAAGTAGGCTTCGACGGCGAACGCACGCTCCTCCTTTGTCCAACGTATGACGACAACTGGCTTGAGCTGTAACAAAACTTCAAGACCTTCAAGACCTATCGAATGAGACCCTCCCGCTTTCAAAGTTTCGCTCCACTCTTTCGATCATATCGACGGGAATGTTGGCGATGGCTTGACGAATGTTGTCCTTCAGGTATTGCAGGGTCCATACTTTGTCATTGTAAACAATGGATTTGAGATATCTCCATAAAAAGAAGTCACAGGGAGCCAAATCAAGGAGAGTACATATCCTGAATTGTTGTTTCAAGTGGTTTTAAAAATGACATCGGACAAATAGCGGCCCTGGTTAGCAATACACTGAGTTGCCGGCTTTTTGAAGTTCGCTCCACTCTTTCGAGCATATCGACAGGAATGTTGGCGATGGCTTGGCGAATGTTATCCTTCAGGTGTTGCAGGGTCCATGGTTTGTCATTTTAAACAATGGATTTCAGATATCCCTATAAAAATAAGTCACAGGGAGCCAAATCGGGGGAGCGCGCCGGCCACAGTACGTCACCCCCCTAGGAGATTGGGCGCTCGTGGAAGTGTTCCCTCAAAAGTTCCATTGAAGTTCTCGCTGTGCGTGCCGTGACTCCGTCCTACTGGGGCCATGCGTTCCCAAGTTACATTTCTTCAAGTTTTTGGAGAAAAAATGCCCTTTCTGACCACGTCTCGCTCATTGGCGCCCAATTCAAACCAGCAAGTTTCCCAGCCGCACCTTGTATTACATCCAAATATTTTACTTTTTACTCTCCCCCATATGTAAAACAAAAAGCAAGTATTGTTTTCGCAAAAGTTTTTTACAACTGAATAAAGCTTACATTTTTATTAATCTCACGTGTTGATATAAATGATAATTTACACAAATAAGACAATTAACTTTGTTTGTATAACTGAGGATTTTATTGTGACTATAGTTTCGACAACTTTAACTTGTCATTATCAAACATAATAATACACACTTTATGTTTGATAATGACAAGTTAAAGTTGTCGAAACTATAGTCACAATAAAATCCTCAGTTATACAAACAAAGTTAATTGTCTTATTTATGTAAATAATGTGTATAACGAAGTAGAAGCCTCCACAGTGAACAGTTTAAATGATAATTGCCTGACAGCATTATGATGGTAAATATTTGGACAGGCAACGATAAACATCTGCCCTAGTCTATTTTAACTAGAACAAAATCTGTGTTTAATTATATTCAATATCCAATATAATATTTACATGCACTCGAACATCAACTTTTTCCCAAACGGGGCCGTACATCCGTATATGTATCAATCCCCTCATATTACACATTATTAATAATTCAGCGCATCCAATGTTAATTCCGCACGTGAATAATTCAGAGTTACGAGCGTTTTAAACATTAGTGTATTAATTATGTAAATGTAATACCCTCGTTTTTTGATTTTTGCTTAACTTTTTTTCTTTTCCCTTCAAAGCTCTAGCAATTCGCATTCAACGCACGACTTTAATTATTTTTTCCGCTATATTTATTTTCAATTTACTTTCCTTGTTGTCGGCGGATTGAATTTACCTGAGGAGTAGGGAAAAAAGGCAATCCACCGCCTTAATTTATAAACAACAATTTCGCGAAAGCTTTCGCTTGCTATGGTGAAATTTTCAAAAAGGGACTTCTTTTCGCTTAAAGATGGATGGAGAAGTTAATTTGTTTTTTATATGTATACACGATGAGTAGGCGAAACACAGGGATTTCTTTGAAGTATACATATTCTAATGATTACAACGTTTGGTAAATTTGCAGGAATTCGTTGGTTTTATAAAAATTTAAACAACCATTTTTTTGTTCTTGAATAACTTTCTCATTTATCACTTGGTGAAACATTTTGAAATAATATTGAAGGATTGAACAATTATTTTCTAGCACATCCGATTTAAAATATCTTTCACTATGTTCTCATTAATCACTTGGTGAAACATGATTAAATATACAGAGAGTTTTATGTAACACCGAACATTTTCGTAACGAAATATCCATATGCATACGTTGCACATTTTCCGATGCTCAGTTTTTTAAAAGAATTCAATTCAAAGCTTCAAGCTAGTGTTTTCCACTCCCAGGCTAAGCATGAAGTAAAATTTCGAGTTTAGAAAAGCCTGAAAATTTGGTTTGGTCGCGTAGCGCGAAGCGCGGAGCGGCCAAACCAAATTTTCAGGCTATTCTAAACTCGAAATTTTACTTCATGCGCCACCGACACAAAAACTGACATATTACAAAGTTTAAAACACACCGCTAAACTTTACATTGAATCAGTGTTTTGTACCAGTGGCGCATGAAGTAAAATTTCGAGTTTAGAACAATGTTTAAACAATGGATTTTGAGATATCTCCATAAAATGAAGTCACAGGGAGCCAAATCAGGGGAGCGGCGCCCGGCCACAGTACGTCACCCCTCAGGGAGATTAGGCGCTCGTGGAAGTGTTCCCTCAAAAGTTCCATTGAAGTTCTCGCTGTGTGTGCAGTGGCTCCGTCCTGCTGGGACCATACGTCCCCAAGTTCCATTTCTTCAAGTTTTGGGAGAAAAAAATGCCCTTTCTGACCACGTCTCGCTCATTGGCGCCCAATTCAAATCAGCAAGTTTCCTTGCCGCACCTTGTATTGCATCAGTGTTTTGTACCGGTGGCGCATGAAGTAAAATTTCGAGTTTAGAAAAGCCTGAAAATTTGGTTTGGCCGCTCCGCGCTTCGCGCTACGCGACCAAACCAAATTTTCAGGCTTTTCTAAACTCGAAATTTTACTTCATGCTTAGCCTGGGAGTGGAAAACACTCGTTTAAAGCTTCAAATTAAATTCTTTTAATAAACCGAACATCGAAAAATATGGAACGTATGCATATGGATACTTAAAAGAAAAATTCTCGTTATGAAAATGTTCAGTGTTACATAAAACTCTCTGTATAAGTATGAATGCTCAGTTTTTTAAAAGAATTCAATTTAAAGCTTCAAGCCAGTGTTTTACACTCCCAGACTAAGCATGAAGTAAAATTTCGAGTTTAGAAAAGCCTGAAAATTTGGTTTGGTCGCGTAGCGCGAAGCGCGGAGCGGCCAAACCAAATTTTCAGGCTTTTCTAAACTCGAAATTTTACTTCATGCGCCACCGGCACAAAAAACTGATATAACGAAGTTTAAAACACACCGGTAAACTTTGCATTGAATCAGTGTTTTGTACCGGTGGCGCATGAAGTAAAATTTCGAGTTTAGAGCAATGTTTAAACAATAGATTTGAGATATCTCCATAAAAAGAAGTCACAGGGAGCCAAATCAGGGGAGCGCGCCGGCCACAGTACGTCATCCCTCAAGGATATTGGGCGCTCGTGGAAGTGTTCCCTCTAAAGTTCCATTGAAGTTCTCGCTGTGTGTGCAGTGGCTCCGTCCTGCTGGGACCATACGTCCCCAAGTTCTATTTCTTCAAGTTTTGGGAGAAAAAAATGCCCTTTCTGACCTCGTCTCGCTCATTGGCGCCCAATTCAAATCAGCAAGTTTCCTTGCCGCGCCTTGTATTACATCAGTGTTTTGTACCGGTGGCGCATGAAGTAAAATTTCGAGTTTAGAAAAGCCTGAAAATTTGGTTTGGCCGCTCCGCGCTACGCGACCAAATAAAATTTTCAGGCTTTTCTAAACTCGAAATTTTACTTCATGCTTAGCCTGGGAGTGGAAAACACTCGTTTAAAGCTTCAAATTAAATTATTTTAATGAACCGAACATCGAAAAATATAGAAAGTATGCTTATGGATACTTAAAAGAAAAATTCTCGTTATGAAAATGTTTGGTGATAGATAAAACTCTCTGTATAAGTATGAATATTATGTTATCTTTAATTAATTTCTCACCTAACCCATGGTGAAACATTTTTGAATCTAATACTGGATGATTTAAATTAAATTTAAATTAAAATGAATATTACTTAAATAAAAATCACTTGTGAAAGGAACCAAGTGATTTTTATTTAAATAATATACATACTTATGCATCCGATTTAAGCTTATATTAAAGTTTAAGATAATACAAATATATTTACAAAACTAGGAATTTGTCGGCTTGATTTCACTCAGCAAACGCTGCAGCATCTGATAAATCTAAACATTCTAGATTTATTTACCTGCAGCCCGCAGATGCCATTAAGCATATCTCCGGAAATTTCTCCCAAGAGTGCACGCTAAAAAAAAAAACTTCGAAATATTCCTCCTCACTGACAACGTTTCGAGAATGTCCCTGGCGTATGCAAAATAAACCAAAGAGCCTCCAGCCGATAGATAGCACACGAATAGTCGCTTTATTTACAAGCGCTATTAATTAAAATAGCTGGAGATAGCGAAACGTGGCACAATTTTCAATTCCCGGGGATTTTTACCGGGAAAACGGCCGCTGAAAACCCAGTAAATTTAGTAAAGAGGACATTCGTTCACGTTAACATTATTTGCCGATAAGTGCCGGCCAATGTATCACAAAAGTGTATTTTCACAGGAAAATACTAAGTGCACGGACCATTTGCGCTTTTTCTCTCCCCGACGCGACCTCCTTAATCCAATCCATTTATTTAATCGATGGCCCCCCTCAATAATTCTTTAATCCATATTTATGGTTATCGAAAACTCCCCCCTCTCACTTAGCCTAATTGAAAAGTGAAAACGCGCGTGGAAAAACGTGTTAATTAAAACTAGACCGGCATCGCTTGGCCTAGATTGAAACTTTGTTAAAAGCTGAAAACGTTCGAAGCGTCAGCGTCATCCAGGGCTGATGTTGTTGTTGTAATTAATTACTTCGAGGGGGGAAAAAATAACAACCATCGATGTATCGATCAGGCTGGCACATTGTGTTCGCAAATTCTATAGGAGGTATTACCTTGCCCGAAGGCGCTTTTCGCGTTTATACTAAAACCACCTTCAAGTAGTTACACTCTAAAAAAATTATAAGAGGAAAAAAGAGCACCCCGCGTGTAAATATAACAATAACAAGAATGTCTTACAAGCCCAGACATAATTTACGATTAGCATGAACAGGATGAATAGGCAGAGAGGTTATTAATCAGAACGACGGATGTACCACGTCTTTTTGAAGCGTTTACATGAGAAATTGAGAAATTAATGGGCGCGGTAATTGAAGGTATGGGAATTGCTTAATTATAATAAGCCTTACCGTAGAATTTGCAGGAAGTGCGGAAAGGATTATGCGAAAAGTCTGGAGGCGATAGGAAACGCGATGTTATTTGCTGGTCATCGCATCCTTTAATGATCGTTATTAGTTTTAATCGACTTAGAAAACGAGCGCAATCTTTAATTATCGTGATTCGATGCAGTTTATCCAAGTTTCTTGTCGAGGTCGTTTTTAACGCGGAACCTCGCTTGCACTTTGCATATTGATAACAGGATGTTCATAAGTCAAATTCAAAAGTTATCACATAATATTAGCATAATTTTTCAATTACATTTTAAACTGGTTATTGGCACAGTAATTAGATTCATATTGCATTTGTATTTATATCAAATCATCATAAAAAAATCGTTAAATCTTGCAGAAAATCACAACCGAAATATTTTACACTGCCCTGCAAAAGTTTGGACTCACTTAGAAAAATCGTTTTTTTTTTGTATTTATCGCTTTAATTATCGTTCTCAGACCATTTTATACGACGTATTTGTTTAGAATAACATTTTATTAATAAGTAATAAACATTTAATTGTGATATTCTTAAGTTTTTTTCTGGAAAAAGTTGAGAAAATTAATCCAGCCGTTTTTCATCAATATGTTGGCCTTTCGATTTGATGATTGCCCTATAAATAAATACAAAAAAACGATTTTTCTAAGTGAGTCCAAACTTTTTTAGGGCTAAGATAAATCAGATTAGATGACACGACAGATGACAGTGAATGAAATTAGGTTAAGACAAAATGACACTCTGCTTAGACGGCTTAGATGGATTGAAAAAAGCATAATTTCAAGTTTATTTCGAGTTTCCTGTCAAGTGTTGTCCACTCCCAGACTAAGCATGAAGTAAAATTTCGAGTTTACAAAAGCCTGAAAATTTGGATCTGCAGGGGCGCGCGAGCGAAGCGAGCCGCGCCCCTGCAAATCCAAATTTTCAGGCTTTTCTAAACTCGAAATTTTACTTCATGCGCCACGCGTATTCAGCACTGATTTATAGTGAAGATCAAAACATACTGCTTAAATTTAATCTTGCAATAAGAAAAAGATTGTCTATGTTCAGTTTTAAAAAACACACGTCAAATTGTACGTTTGGTTGCGAACTGTCAAGGTGCAATGCGATTGAAGTGTGTTTATCTAAGATAAATCAGATTAGATGACAGTGAATGAAATTAGGTTAGGACAAAATGACACACTGATTAGACGGCTTAGATGGGTTAAAAAAGGCATAATTTCAAGTTTAATTCGAATTTTCTGTCAAGTGTTGTCCACTCCCAGACTAAGCATGAAGTAAAATTTCGAGTTTAGAAAAGCCTGAAAATTTGGATTTGCAGGGGCGCGCGAGCGAAGCGAGTCGCGCCCCTGCAAATCCAAATTTTCAGGCTTTTCTAAACTCGAAATTTTACTTCATGCGCCACGCGTATTCAACACTGATTTATAGTGAAGATCAAAATATACTGCTAAAATTTAATCTTGCAATAAAAAAAAACAAGATTGTCTATGTTCAGTTTTAAAAAACACACGTCAATTGTACGTTTGGTTGCGAACTGGCAAGATGCAATGCGATTGAAGTGTGTTTTCTAAAACTGAACATAAAAAATTGTATATTCTCAGAGATAAAAAAAATCGCATGGTATAACATTATGTACGTGCTAAAAAAAAGGTATTTTACAAAAACAAGTTAAATAAATAAATGGTTTATTTACGGGAGGTCCCCATTTTCAAATAAAGTTACCAGCAGATTTCAATTTAGATTAATTATGCATTACTTAATGTGCAGTTATGAAAGTCATAACATTTTATACTTTATAAGACCAATTTCAGGTTAATAGACACATCCAGGCGGCGCTGAAAGAAACTCCTTGAAGGGGCGTGAAGTGTGTAATGGCCATAAGCAGATTTTTAATAACTCCGCGCGTGCACTTACATTAATAAATTACACAGACGCCGCGTCGCTACGTATTAATATGTTTTTTCGTGTTACGTCCGCGATTGAATCGCTTTTTGCCGACGGTGTATTTTTATTATTACAAAGTACAAAATCAGTAGCAATTTGCCAGAGGGATTTTTTTTGCTGCGGCTTTCCACTCGATCGTGGATTTATTGATTGCTGGATACCGTACGTGCAGAAATGATATGATGCGGAGGGGCAAAAAAGGATGCTCTGGGGGATTATTACGTTATGATAAACAAGTGGCTGACGGTTAATCACGTCGCGTCGGGCAAAAAGCCCGTTTCTAATCGGATTAAGTCAAAAAGTATTGGATGCGGTCTGTCGTCCCTTTTTGTTTTCCTCCCCGATTTCACGCAGATTTTTTTTGTGAAGGCCTTGTTCTCGCAGATTTTCTGTAATCAGTAATCACACGCTATTGTGTAATTATTGCATGGCATACGAAAGAAAATCAGAAATTATTCGCAAAAAGTTTACACTGTAGAAGAGGACCGTGTTGTCCTCTTCCAGAGTACACTCTTCAACCAAGGCTTAAAAAACATTTCGGAGAGGGTTATGTAAATTTCAAGGAGGGGCTTTTAATAGTAAAAATATTATTTTTGCTCTTACAGGGCCGCTTTACATACAAAAATTAAACATATTAAAACATTTTGGGGAGGAGGGGTTGGGTTGAACCCCCATATCCCAAATGGAGAGGGTTTAACCTCCCATATCGCCCTGGCTAGGGCCTTACATCAAACACCGACTTTCCCTCGTATAATCAGGGGGTAAGGGTGTTCAACCCCCATATCGGCCTGACTACGGCCTTGCATCAAACATGGACTTACCCTCGTATAATCAGGGGGGGGGGAGTTCAACTCCCACATCACCCTGTCTACGGCCTTGCATCAAACACCGACTTTTCCTCGTATAATCAGGGGGGGGGTTCAACTCCCATATCACCCTGTCTATGGCCTTGCATCAAACACCGACTTTCCCTCGTATAATCAGGGGGGGGGGGGGTTCAACTCCCATATCATCCTGTCTACGACCTTGCATCAAACATAGAGTTTCCCTCGTATAATCAGGGGGTGGGGTGTTCAACCCCCATATCGCCCTAGCTACGGCCTTGCATCAAACACCGACTTTCCCTCGTATAATCAGAGAGGGGGGGTTCAACCTCCATATCGCCCTGGCTACGGCCTTGCATCAAACACCGACTTTCCCTCGTATAATCAGGGGGGAGGGAGGAGTTCAACTCCCATATCACCCTGTCTACGGCCTTGCATCAAACACCGACTTTCCCTCGTATAATCAGGAGGGTGTGGGGGGGGGGGGGGAGTTCAACTCCCATATCAACCTGTCTACGGCCTTGCATCAAACACCGACTTTTCCTCGTATAATCAGGGGGGAGGGTTCAACCTCCATATCGCCCTGGCTACGGCCTTGCATCAAACACCGACTTTCCCTTGTATAATCAGAGGGGGGGTTCAACCCCCATATCGCCCTGGCTACGGCCTTGCACCAAATACCGACTTACCCTCGTATAATCAGGAGGGGGATTCAACCCCCATATCGCCCTGGCACCTTGCATTAAACACCGACTTTCCCTCGTATAATCAGGGGGTGGGGGCTTTAACCTTGGAAGGAGATCAATGAGATGAGTTATATTTTCACTTCTCAAAAGAATAACTAAATTTTATATTTCTATGACAATAATTTCCTAAAAACGCAGCCGCCATATCAGCCCCTTATCGAGATAGAGTTCATGGTAACTCGAAGCGTACTTTCCGTTTAGGTTTAATCTCTTGAGGTACGTTAATGGAAGGTGAGCTGAGAGTATCCAAAGTGTATGCTGGTTTAACTCTATCTAAACTAACACAAACTGGTTTTCCATTATATAGGATGGTAATAGTCTTTTCGCCGCGTTTCATGACATCATAAGGTCCAGTATAAGGAGGCTGCTGCAGTGATTTCCGAATTGCATCATAACGAAGGAAGATTTTCTTACAGCTTTTAAGGTCTTAAAAAATTAATGGTTTCACGCTTGAATGTTGAGAGGCTTTTGCATAATATCTCTTAAGCGTGATACTAAATGTTGTGGGTCATTCATGGATTCGTTTTGTTGAATAAAAATTTCACCAAGGAGGCGCAGAGGCTCGCCGTAAACCAATCCTGCTGGTGAGACATTAGTTTCATCTCTGATTGCAGTGCATAGACCAAGTAAAACTAGTGGTAATGCTTCTACCCAAGTTGCGTTATAGTGGCCTTGCATCAAACACCGACTTGTCCTCGTATAATCAGTATTACAACACTTGACTATGATTACTCCATGGAAATTGTATTTGTGTTGTTAACAGAGTTTGTACATTTTTGCGTGATAAGTGTAAGCAAACATTTAGTGTGATCAGCGTTGTGCACACATTGCGACAACGGAATTTAATTTAATAAGGGTTCGGGAGGGAAACGGACATGGCGCTATTAAATTAGATCGCCGAAAGCCGCTGGTCAACCTCAGGAAGACGGTCGATGGCGATAATTACCAAAGTTTAAAGCGGTCCCAGTGCGAGCTAACTTCATACCGCAACACGTAGTGACTTGCATTGCAATCTGATCGAAAATTAAATTGATATCGGGGATCTAATATAAGGGGGGGCTCTTAGCGCGGCAATATTATAGTTGGTTTATGTTGTTTGATACTATGCAGATTGCAAACGACAGCTTCGCAAGATATTCATAATTAATAATATTTAACAATTATATTCGATTGATTGAATAGCTTTTTGCGCTGTCGCCAGGTGTATTTATATTATTACAAAGTACAAAATCAGTAGCAATTTGTCACAGGGATTTAGTGTGAAAATTGAATTAAAACAATTAGAACCTTTCATCAATGTAACGAATCCGGATCACGAATCCAGTTGAACGTATTCGAATACCTCTTTTGAATCCTCTAAAAGGATTCGAATCCGGGATTCGAATCCGGAATGAATCGAATCCTGCCCAGCTCTGCTGAATATGTATACTAGACTCAATCGACTTAACATGGCGATAAGTCCTCTAAAAGGATTCTAATCTAGGATTCGAATCCTGAATGATTTGAATCCTGCCTAGCTCTTATAATACGCTGTATATCTAGTTGCGCCACTGATGAAATGACTTGTACTTTTTTTTTAATTGGCGATTAGAATGTTAATTGCTTTATCTCGATATTTAATGGTCGCTGGCCTAATAATATACACTTTTATTAAATGTACGCGGATGGATGAGCCTAATGAAATATTAAATGTTCGAGTGAAGGTACGTTACGGAGAAAAACGGTAATGAATGTGTTCCGAGCACCTTCGACAAAATGGAAAAATCTCTTGATTATATGGTTTTATAAACTCATTTTCTCTGCAGCGTTTTCCAGTCAAATTAACTTAATCCTAGTATTACACATATCAAGACTCTACACTTGTGTTTCTATTATAATAATTTATCTATGCATTTTTATTTAAAAATTATATATTTTTTTTAAAAGCGTATCCTAATGTTCAATTTGAACATTCAAACCAGTGTTTCCACTTCCGAATTAAGCATGAAGTAAAATTTCGAGTTTTGCAAAGCCTAAAATTTTAGTTTGGTCGCTCTGCGAACAGAACATCCATTTTGATAAAATAATATTATCATTGGCACGTGTTGTTGAACTAAGGGCCAGTTGCTCCAAACTCGTTGAACTGATTTATTTCTGAACTTGAGTTCAAAGTGACTTTAGAACAATAGGAACTGTTGTGTACTGGCCGATAGTACACAACACTACTCTATTTTTTATCTTGGATTGATGTATGATGAATAAAACATTAAAGCCCCTTGCAAAAGTAACGTGTATTCTACCACGGTTCAGACAACACTGCTGTGCCTAGCTACAACAGCGCACCTGCCGTGGCTCATTGTTTTTTGCTAGCCACAAAAAACTTGTAACAATAAATCGCATTAGACGAATACATTACAGGAACTGTCATCTTAAACTCAAGTTCAAAGATAAACCAGTTCAACGTGTTCTGGTGCAACTGAGCCTAAATTGAATTGAGTTCAAGTTTGTGACATCACAGTTCAAACTAGGGTAGCTTCACATTAACAATTGCAGGCGTCCAGTTTATATAACGAACAGATTCAGTGCAGAAAGTGTTGCACTAGTTCATGTAATGAACGCTATATCTATCCATGATGATTTGGCAAAACAGACTAAATAAATGACAGCTAATTCGACAGATGTAGCTTCAACAATATGACCGCTTTTAACTGGCAAAGTTCGGAAGTCCCTATTGGAAGACCCTTTATAATGGTCAAAGCTTCAAGCTTCAACAATATGGCCGCTTTCAACTATCAAAGTTCTTAAGACCCTTTATAATGGTTAAAGCTTCAAGCTTCAACAATATTGCCGCTTTCAATCGTCAAAGTTCTTAAGTCAGTATTGGAAGACCCTTTATACCGGTTCGAGACTATACTATACTATAATGGTCAAAGCTTGAAGCTTTAACAATATGGCCGCTTTCAACTGACAAAGTTCTTAAGTCCCTATTGGAAGACCCTTTATACCGGTTCGAGACTATACTATTGATAGCGTTAAAGCTCAAACGCGTATTAAGTTTATGAATACTGAAGAGAAATTTATATTTTTTATTATATTCATATCTGTTGGTAACTGGAAGTATTGTTGCCGAATGTATCCAAAGTAGTTGTGCGGAATTAAAACTTATACGGTGATTCCCCGCGGAGTCCCGGAAGGATAACGTCGAATATAAAGGAACTTTTACTGCCGTGCACTTGCTTCCTTTTTAGTTGTACATGCAATTTCTTTTTATCTGCCGATTTTATTATCGCCCCCCTGCCGGGAGACTCGATTTTTTCGCCATACTTATCTATATAAATGTAGGTGCTATTTTCTCCTACAACTCTGTACTTATTACGAAAATCCTCTCCTACTTAATTTAAACTTATTTAATAGCCATATATAAAAATGTACATAGCTAACGCCATCTAGTCCTTAATATGAAAATCTTCTATTACTTAATTTAAACTTTTTTAATAGCCATATATACAAATTTCGATAGCTAACGCTATCTAGTGCTTATTATGAAAATCCTCTACTACTTAATGTAACCCATTAAGCGTCGTTGGTGCATATATTATAAATTTTTTGTTAATTAAACTACTAAATAAGTAAATTTGATAAATTAAAAATGTATAAAGAAAAATGTAAATATTTTGTTACTCAAATATTTCGATTATTACTCATTTAAAAAAAATAATGTCAGTGTATTTGTAACTTCACAATACTTCAGTGTTTTATACGCGTGGTGCATGAAGTAAAATTTCGAGTTTAGAAAAGCCTGAAAATTTGGTTAGGTCGCTCCGCGATTGGCTAATTCAATATCTGTCGGGGTATTAGCTCGAGAAGTAGTTGTTTCAATGAATATTTGGAGACACACTTTTTGCAGAAAGTCGCTATTAATTTTAATTCGTTTTTATATTTTCTTAATTTAAAAGACCCTCTTTTAGTTTATTATTTTAACTGTATCCATGGATATAGATGGATAGGATATAGCAAACAGTATTTGTTAATTGGAGTTCACCATCAGTGGTCATTATCCCTTTAACGAGTGATTGATAAAGTTGCTAGCTCAAGTTGATTCCGATCGAGTTTCTCGTTTTTGTTTATACACCCGATTGTCCGCGCGGCGTTGCGTAGGCAACAGCATCACCGACACACTCGTACGAGCATCGACCCCTGGTGCACTCTTCAAACAATGCCACACTTGATTGCATACGGCAGCTAGCCCAGAGAGACACGTAAATACGAAACCGAAAGTGACACGTGAAACGGATATTGATAATTACCCGTGGGGTTGGTTGGTTGGTCGGTTGGTGGCGCCGCGGGTTTTAATTAATCCTTCTTCCTCGAAGGAAGGGAAGAGGATGGGCACGGGCCCGACCACCCACGGTATCAGGAAACCGAACGCGAGTGCGGATGGTTAGAGGGGCTACTAAGATATCAGCGTGGCGTGTTGCGTTTAATTAGGTGCCGGCTCGTAAATAATTCGATGTTTTCTCATTAACAGTTGAGAGTGAATTAATATTAGTCCATAGGCGATCCTCACTATTATAACAATTGAAGAAACGTAGGGGCTGCTAACGCCATAGCTTAGGAACACTAGATGGCGTTAGCTATAGAAATTTTTATATATGGCTATTAAATAAGTTTTACCCATTAACGCCCAAGCAATTATAAAGTTAACTTTAAAAGTTGATTCTAAGTAAAATGTTGAACTTCTCTTTATGATTTTGACTTATTGTATTACATACAGTGATTTTTTCTATTAACAATACATAATGCATACAGTGTAAATGTTCAGGCATTCGTCGATTTAATATAAAAACGTGCAATATGAAGTTTAGAACGAGTGTCTTCCACTCCCAGACTAAGCATGAAGTAAAATTTCGAGTTTAGAAAAGCCCCGCGTAGAAAATTTGTCGAGGGTCGCGCAGCGACCCGAGACAAATTTTCACGGGGCTTTTCTAAACTCGAAATTTTACTTCATGCGCCACGCGTATAAACCACTGATTTGAAGTCAAGTTGAAAATATATACTGCTGAGATGTGATAGATATTTATTAAGATATAGCGAAAAAAAGTAAAAGATATTTATTTTGTTAAGGCGATAATAATAATAAAAGTAGAAAAAATTTAGTTTGAGACACTTTTTCATATTCTACATATTTAAATCATCATATCTATAATGAGGACAGTGCTATGATGGACACATCAACATTTTTTTTTTAATATGAAATAAAAGCATTTAAAAAATTAGAACAATCACTTAGAGCTGAACCGAAAACTGTAAAAAGTCGTTATTTTTCCCGAAACAAATTAAATAGCGGTTCAAATTCCTGATTAACGAAATTTTTATAACCCCGTCTGAAATTTTTGTCTAGCTACGGCCTTCTATTTTATAATTTGACAAAAAAATCGCAATGATAAAAAAACGCAAATAAAGAAAACACTTGAACAAGTTTCTCATTTTTCACGTGGTGAAACATATTTAACTATAATTTAATAAAGAAAACACTTGGTTAAATTTCACTAATAAAGAAAACACGATATACTTCGCGCCATTAAAGTTAAACAAAATAATATTTTAGATCAAGTTTACAAATAAACCACTTGTAATCCATAAATAAACATTACCGCGTAAATATTTAAGCACACGAGTGATCAACCGAGCTTTGCGCCCACAAACGAAACAAAAACAAAATAAACGAAAACAATCCTCGTTCGAACACGCCGCATGGTTCGTCCTTAAAGCGAGCAGTCCGAAAATAAATAAAGAAAATGTCAGAAACGGGGCTTGCCATTACTCGCCGCAGAAATCAAACCCTGATCCTACCGACAAACTGAAACTGTAACAGAAACGAAACGAGAAAACTTGTAATTTCCACCGGAGACAGGAAAATTACGAAAACTCCGGCTTTAGAGTATCCCAAGAATTCCAATCGAATTCGACTGTTTATTTCCATTAGAATTGCTTCGCGATAGCAGACAATAAAAACGAATAATCGAAATGTATTGATGGGATGTTAGAATGTTTATTAAAAACGCCAATTACTCGAAAAAAAAAACAGCTTAAATGCGCGTGCCCTCGACAATTTTTCTACGCGGGGCTTTTCTAAACTCGAAATTTTACTTTAATAATAATAATAATAATAATAATAACTTTATTTGCCCAACAGATAACCAATTACAGGACAAAATTAGGTTAGGTTAGTCTAGGAGTGGACGACACTCGTTTAAAGCTTCGAATTGGATGATTACTAGATAGTTTATAAAATCATCCAATTCGAAGCATTAAAGAGTGTCGTCCACTCCCAGACTAAGCATGAAGTAAAATTTCGAGTAACTACCCACTGAGCACGGAAACATTTTAAACATTGCTCGAATGTTGAACATGATACTGATGATATCTTTTAGACTTCGCTTCATTTTACTTCTTTTAGACAATTACGAGACGAGTACGAAGCGAGCACGAGACGTGCACGACACGACACGAGCACAAGACGTGCACGACACGAGGCTAGCACGGGGCGTTCAACGTGTCATGAACGTCTGGTGCTTATGTCATGCTCGTATCGTCAAAAGTGTGGTATCTTTAGGAGAGGGTATTTTTTAGCGATCTTACATAGATCATAAACTAACCTAAACAGTGTATTTTGAACTTCAGACTAAATCAATGTTTCATACGCGTGGCGCATGAAGTAAAATTTCGAGTTTAGAAAAGCCCCGTGAAAATTTGTCTCGGGTCGCTGCGCGACCCTCGACAAATTTTCTACGCGGGGCTTTTCTAAACTCGAAATTTTACTTCATGCTTAGTCTGGGAGTGGACGACACTCGTTTAAAGCTTCGAATTGGACGATTTTATAAACTATTTAAGTAACTGGTAACTACCCACTAAACACGGAAACATTTTAAACATTGCTCGAATGTTGAACATCATACTCATGATATATCTTATAGACTTCGCTTCGTTTCACTTCTTTTAGACAATTACAAGACGAGTATGACACGACCACGAGACGTGCACAACACGAGCATGAGACGTGCACGACACGAGCACGAGACGGGCACGACACGAGATGAGCACGACGCGGGCACAAGATGTGCGCGACACGAGACTAGCATGGGGCGTTCAACACACTCGTGTCATAAACGCCTCGTGGTCGTATCGTCAAAAGTGTGGTACCATTAGGAGAGGATATTTTTTTAGCGATCTTACATAAATCATAAACTAACCTAAGCAGTATATTTTGAACTTCAGGCTAAATCAATGTTTTATACGCGTGGCGCATGAAGTAAAATTTCGAGTTTAGAAAAGCCCCGTGAAAATTTCACGGGGCTATAGTTAAAAATTTTCTACGCGGGGCTTTTCTAAACTCGAAATTTTACTTCATGCTTAGTCTGGGAGTGGACGACACTCGTTACCTCAAAATGTGTCACTACTATCAAAATGTGTATCGTAACTGTCACAAAGAAAAACAATGACATGGTGATCGCATTATAGTTCAAATGGAGGTATACAATTAATTATTAGTATTACATAAATAATTTTAGTTGTGGGTTAACAATATGGCTTTTTTCTATTGATATTCGACCGATAAAGTGTATTTACTTTAAAATGTTTTTTATAGCTCAGCGTGACGCGAAAGAAATGAATTTAAAAGGAATCCTGTTGTGCACAACATAAAAAAGTGTGTGTTTTAAGATACGAGCACCTCTCACGACGGACGACTTATCTTACTTTTAAGCTATTACAATATTTGCAATCAGATCGGTTCGATTGGAGGAATAAATCAGGTTCGGCTCGACGCCGTTTCCTTCGGGCGTATTTTGATATCCACCTATTAATACGTTCCGCTGCCTTGTAGATTAGGTTGTCACCACTGGTTATAACCGATTTGCATCGCTTGCATTGAGCATAATTGCAAAACATTAACCAGATATTGAGAGAGAAATTGCATGCACAGCTCAATGTGCTCGACGAATCGTTAAATAACACTGTTTTCTCATTTGAAAAAGCAGTAAATGACTTATGCACCAAATATTCGTACACGAATACGAATGTATAGTGAATTTAAGGCATCCATTGTCAGAATAGCTTAACAATAGGTTTCTTAGTTTACAAAATAGTCCACAATGGCCATTGTGGACTAAATGGGCATCTCTACAAAATGGAAGTCTTTGACTCGCCAGATTGTAGAGGCTGTCATGAGGAGGACGAGACTGCCGAGCACATCCTTAGTGATTGCCCAGCACTCGCCTTGCAAAGGGAGGAAATTCTGGCGACGAGATGGCCGACATTGGCTGACATTAGAGAAGAGTCAACCGCTGCTCTGCTGGCCTGCTGGTGAGAACGGCTGTTATGCGTCTCAGATTATTTCTGCTCATTTTCAGGTAGTGTAGTGCCGTCTTTTTGTTCGGATACCCTAAGGTTTCCCTAGACATTCTACAGTCCTTAATGTCATCCCAGCGTTCTCTGAATTTCTTCAGGATTTCGTTGTGGATCAATTCGTTTAGGGTCGAGATGGTGGGTTTTACTAGCGGCTGTGGCGAGGAAATAGTTTCCCTAGCCGCTGCTCTAGCCAGTATCCGCCTTTCGATTGCCCACATTAATGTCATAGGCCTTCACCCATGATATCTCGATTCTGTTTTCTGCAGCAGCAAGCCTGAGTTTGCTGTCGCAGTCCAGAACTGTCTCCGATGTCGTTACTCTGTTTTTTAGAGCCATCAGAGCCTGCCTGCTATCTGTTAGGATGAGTAGCTTTTTGTTCCTTACGTTGCGGTTCTGTATGGTTTCAGCCGCAAGTGCTATTCCCCTCACTTCTAGTTGTGTGATGGTCGTGTTCTCTCCCATTGGAGTCTTTAGGTTGATGCTCAGGTTCCTGGAGTATATCCCCAGTCCCGAGCGTCCTTTACATGATGCGTCGGTGTAAATGCGATTAGCCGATTCTCTCATGTCCATCGAGGGATGGACGCGTACCTCATATCCTTTAACCCTTACTAGGGCCTCACATTGGCACAGGATGTGGAGAGGGTCCTCCTCTTCTTCCTGGCAGAATCTACATATTGTATCATCTGCCAGACCTATTTTGCTCATGTGTTTGTTGAGCCTACAGTGTCCTGTCAGTAGACGTGCTATAGCTTTAACCGTTTTTCTCTCTTGGTTGAGAAGATCGGTCGTGGCAGCCGGCGATTGTTTTTAGAGGAACTGTTTCGCCTGCCTCTGCCCTGGTGTGTTCGTCCACCAAGGTTGAGTTTGTGCCTCCATCCATTTTTTTATGGATTTTCTGACTGTGGTTTTTGCGATACCACAGGAGGGTTCCGGGCCAATGAATGCGCTTGACGAGCCTTGTTTGGCCAGTTCGTCTGCTTTATCGTTCCCTTGATAAGCCTTGTGTCCTGGGACCCATATCATTGTCACTTTTTTGCGACCGCCGATTTCGTTGAGAGCACTTACACAGCTTGGAATCGACCTGTGTGGTGCTTAGTGCCCTTAGCAGCGCTTGGCTGTCCGAGAAAATAGCTACTGATCGACTTTTGTTTGAATGTTTGAATGTTCCTTTATTGAACGGATTCTCCTTTTACAAAAAATAAACAAATCTAACTTATAATAGTAAATATTTAAATAAACAATATTGCTGCAAATACAACAAATAAAAATATTACAATAAAAAAGAATATACTAAAAATAAATACACATATGCATATACATACACACATTCATACATATACATATACACATATATATACATATATATGTATATACATACATACATACACACACATACACACACCAATATCCCCATTAATTAAATCACGCAAAATACATAACCGAATAATTACACTAATAATTTTTTTTTTATCAAATCAAATTTGATAAATGGTTAGATCAAGTTGATTCAACCGTCTCCTAAATTGTTCAATCGGTTCATTAAAAATATTCAAATTATAGTTCGCAGAAAGTACATTTACATTTCTCATGATTCTTGTTATTGGGTTATTTAAATCATAATTCGTAATATGAAATGGTAGTCTGAACAAATCTTTGAATCTCGTATTTCTTGATACATTAAATTGAAATGAATATAACAGATAGTTACAATCAACAAGCCTATTAATAAGTCTAAAACCAAAATTTACGTCAATTACTATTCGCCTAGTTTTTAATGGTTTTAAATTCAGAAGAGTTAACATATTCGAATGGCTAAAGTCAATTTTACTGTTACCCAATTTAAAATTAACAATTCTCAAAAATTTACTCTGTACCATTTCAATTTTGTACGACCATTTTTCATATGTAGGATTCCAAATAATAGAGCCGTATTCAAGTTTAGATCTAACTAAAGATATGTACAACAACCTACTAGTATTTGCATTAAATAAGGATGAGAATCTTTTAATCAGACCGAGAGTTTTAAGAAAGTTAGATACAAGGTTGTTGATATGCGGAATAAATGTCAATCTATTATCAAATATTATACCAAGATCTTTAATATTTTCAGTAGTACTTAGTATTTGATTATTTAAATGATACATAAACGGTATTGATTTTGAACGGCAAAATGATATGGTAGTACATTTAGAGATATTTAAATGTAACTTATTGGAAGTACACCAATGTGAGAGACGAGTTAAATCATCTTGTAGCATAATACAATCATCAACATTTTTAATAATATAAAATAGTTTTAAGTCGTCTGCGAATGGTAGATAATTTTAGTACAGAAAAGATATCTCAATGTCGTTAATAAAAAGTAGAAACCAAATTGGAGCGCAATGGGACCCTTGAGGTACCCCAGATGTTACATTGATTGCTGTTGACAGATAGTTATGGATTTTAACATATTGAAAGCGCGATGTAGGAAAACTTTGAAGCCAAGATTTCCGAAGCCTAGTTTTTGAGTTTGTTCAACAGTAAAACATGGTTGACACGATCAAACGCTTTCGAGAAATCGGTATAAATAGCATCAACTTGATAACCGTTCTCGAAAGCGTCTAATAAAAATGTTTGATAGCACGATAAATTGCTGATCGTTGATCGATTTTCTATGAACCCATGTTGTTCCTCACATATGACATGTTTGCAAGCCCACATCAATTGTTTAGAAACAATACTATCTAGCAGTTTATGAATTGTAGATTGTATTGTAATTCCCCGGTAGTTTTTTAATATCAACTCTATCTCCATTTTTGTATAATGGATAAATATATGAGTGTTTCCATAACTCTGGAAACACGCAATATTTTAGCGAACGCTCGAAGAGCATATGAACAGGTTTTGTTAAAGAATGATCACATCGTTTAAGAAAATAAGGGGGCAAACCATCAGGGCCACACTGACAAGAATCAGGCAAAAGTTTTAAACCTTCAAACACGACTTTCAAATTAGGGTAACTTCACATTAACAATTGCAGGCGTCCAGTTCATATAACGAACAGATTCAGTGCAAAAATTGTTGCACTAGTTCATGTTATGAGTAGACCTATTATATTTCGAAAGTGAAATATAAATTTTCATTAACTATCACACTGATTGTATAAAATGTGGTGTCTATTCCGAAATTCAAATGGATTCTTATTGCACCTGATGTGCATACATTCATATTTCAAAGTGTTCATGAATCTTAATAACACCATCTTTGTGATTTTCTTATGGAAACGCCATCCATCCCAACACATGCACGTATACGGTTACGTGAATTTCCAGAAAATACTTTACCCCTCGAATAGATTCACGTTGCATCATCTCAAATCCATCTCTCTGTATGCGCAAGCGAATAGCTATTTTTACCTACATACACACAATATGAAAGGCTTGGTGTGTGCGAGGCAATGAAACAAGCAAACGACACCGGTATGCATGCAGATTCTATTAGAAAATTGAAAATATTGCAGAAAACAGAGAGCACTCATCGAAATTGATATCTCAGTGCGTGCGGAATCGGGAAGTGAATCGAGGATTTAGCACCGCGCCATCATCTATAATGCGCTATAAAGTGAATCGGGATTTGTGTTAATGCTGGTTATCCATCAATTGGGAAATGAAGTCTAACGTTGGGTTGAGCGAGCGGCGTTTATTAAGTTGGATGTGTGCAGAAGGGGGCGTCTTTATTAGAATGCGTGACGCCGCCGTCGGTGAACGGGGAATCGGTCGTACCATACGCGAGATATATGGGGTGCGATTAATAATACACATTATCTGTTAATTGCCGGTGGTTGCGGTTTCCCACGTTACGTCTTATCGCGAATGTGAAGAATCATACGGCACGACAGGAAGAGTCCGCCCTCTCGGAGAAGACCCCCGCAGATTTTCTTATTAAAGCTCGCGTTACGGCAAAAAAGCTCGCTTCTTTTGAATGTTGATTGCTTGTTGGTGTAATGGGCGGCAGAGCTGGGACGAATCCTCGTAAAAAGGATTCGAATCACGAATCTGAATCACCTAATATGATTCGAATCAAGAATACTCGAATAAAGGATTCGTAAGAGATAAATATGATTAGAATCAAAGATTCGAATCCTGTTTGTTTGAATCACGAATACAAATCCTTTAAGAATAAATTTGATTTTATTTTGAACTAGTTTCTCATCTTTCACGTGGTGAAACATATTTAACTATGATTTAATAATATATATATATTAGTGAAATTTAACCAAGTGTTTTCTTTATTAAATCATTTAATTTTATTGTTTTTTTGCAATTAACAATATATAAATATCGTTACCAGTTGTTTTAACAAAAATATTCAAAACCTAATAATTTATTATTAACACTGAACATCGTTGATTAAAGACTAAATATTTGATTCCCTGTTACTCTGATTAACGATATATTTGTGTGTTTCTGAACTTCATTTCAAATCAGTGTTTTGTACGCGTGGCGCATGAAGTAAAATTTCGAGTTTAGAAAAGCCCGAAAATTTGTCTCGGGTCGCTGCGCGACCCTCGACAAATTTTCACGGGGCTTTTCTAAACTCGAAATTTTACTTCATGCTTAGCCTGGGAGTGGAAACACCCGTTCAAAACTTCAAATTGAACTCTAATATAAAAACGACGAATGCCTAAAAATTACGTAAATAAAAAAGTTAGAGAAAAGTCATGGAATTATATTTAAATTGACCAAAACACTAACAAAAAAGCCATATGATATTATCAAATTTGTCAAAAATCAGCAGGCAAATTACAAAACATGTAAAAATCTATAAAATTAACTTAAATATTGACACAAACAAAGAAAACAATTTAACAAAATGGGGGTTTCCCACAGAAGAAAGTTATATTATTGTAAAATATTTTTTCTATAATTTATTTATTATAGAAATAAATACGTATTATTATTATTATATTATTATTATATTCAAAAACCAGGGAAAAAATCTTGAATCAGTGAAATGTCGGAAAAGTTTAACATTTCAGATTGTGGCTATCATGTCAGGTTTACTTCAAATAATATTAAAGAAAATGTTGAAAACTAGATTATTATCTTTAAAAACATTTTCAGTAATTTAATATTCTTATCAAAGCATTCAGTTTGAAGTTTCGAACGAGCGTTTCCACTCCCAGACTAAGCATGAAGTAAAATTTCGAGTTTAGAAAAGCCCCGTGAAAATTTGTCGAGGGTCGCGCAGCGACCCGAGACAAATTTTCGGGCTTTTCTAAACTCGAAATTTTACTTCATGCGCCACGCGTATAAAACACTGATTTCAAGTGAGGTTTAAATATACATAGAGTTTACAATAATTTAGTGTTTTATACGCGTGACGCATGAAGTAAAATTTCGAGTTTAGAAAAGCCCAGACCCCACGCAGCGATCCGAGACAAATTTTCTGGGCTTTTCTAAACTCGAAATTTTACTTCATGCGTCACGCGTATAAAACACTAAATTATTGTAAACTCTATGTATATTTAAACCTCACTTGAAATCAGTGTTTTATACGCGTGGCGCATGAAGTAAAATTTCGAGTTTAGAAAAGCCCAGAAAATTTGTCTCGGGTCGCTGCGCGACCCTCGACAAATTTTCACGGGGCTTTTCTAAACTCGAAATTTTACTTCATGCTTAGTCTGGGAGTGGAAAACACTTGTTTAAAGCTTTAAATTGAATTTAAAGAAAAACGGGGAATATCCGCAATTGTTATATCAATTCCATGGTATGTCATTATTTTTATAAAATCGCATTGCTTTTTCTTAATTATTTTAGCTGTTAATTTTCTGACATTCGTTGATTTTTAAAAGAGTTCAATTTGAAGCGTTAAACAATTGTTTTCCACTTCCAGACTAAGCATGAAGTAAAATTTCGAGTTTAGAAAAGCCCAGAAAATTTGTCTCGGGTCGTTGCGCGACCCGAGACAAATTTTCACGGGGCTTTTCTAAACTCGAAATTTTACTTCATGCGCCACGCGTAATATTCGAATCATTTTATAAGGATTCGAATCATCCACATTTGGATTCGAATACGAATTCTCTTAAAAAAATGTTACGAATCCGGATCACGAATCCAGTTGAACTAAAGTATTCGAATGCCTCTTTTGAATCCTTTAAAAGGATTCGAATCCTGAATGATTCGAATCCTACCCAGCTTTGATGGGCGGAATGGAATTTTTCTTAGAAACGACAATTGATTGAATTAAGCGTATGTCACTTTGCAATGTAACAGTGGTTCCGTGAGGAACAGGTGTTGTTTGTAGAAGCGTTCACTTGGTTAATAATTTCATCAAAAACTTCGGGATATCAATAGATTTTTACAACGATAAGAAAGAAATCGTATGGTAATTGGAGCACTGCGTTTCGTCGCTTGTTAATTCACAAATTTAGATAATCCCTAACTAAAATATTATTTTTAATTCCAATATTATGAAGCTCCCTTCTACTAAATCAGTATTAGTAGACTATACCCATCAGTTCTTCTTGAGAAAACATGTTCCGTTTTTTTATTGCAAGATCTGGCCAAAATAATCTAAAATAAACTGACATTTGTCCGACATGCGGGTCAAAACAAAATCACCAAACGTCATCAGTATCCAAGGCTGACGCGATAATACGAAATATATTAAAATTTTTACAAAATCGCAAATTTCTCAAAAACTGTAAGTAAGTAAGTAAGTAATTATTTATTTTGCAATGACCAATAGACTTACACACTATCAGTACATGTAAAAACGTCAAAAACAGGTATAATATAAAAACAATGTATAAAACCCAACGACATGCAGTGTAATAAAACAATCACAACGACATGCAGTGTAAATAAAATATAACAGTATAAGATATTATAAGTAAAGTGATCAACAATAATAGATTAAAACGTATATGCATAAAACTCCTCTAGATTGTAGGGCTCGATATCACATAATAATTTAAATAACTTCTCTTTCAATATGTATGTCACAGAGTGGATCCGCAATATGTGAGATAGATCTTTTTATGAACAGAATAGGTATTTCGTCATAGCCAGAACTTTGTTTGATAGGCATGCTGTTTACGATTGAGATAGTTTCTGCCCTCGTGGCAGGCTCTAAGAACATCGTATGCATATTTAGCGGTATTGAGTTGTTGTCCGAGATGTTGCATGCGTCCGATATTAAATTCAATGCAACTTCATTGAAATATATGTTGAAGTCGTTGGATAAGTTATGCAGATCTGAGTAGGCGGGCAGCTTATTAGTTTTCTGTTTACCAGTTATTTCTCGAATTATATTCCACGATGTTTTGGCCTTATTTTGCGATTTGATCATTTCATATTCTATATTTTTATTCATTTCGGCAATGAGTAGTTGGTTGTATTTTTTCTGGTGGTCTATATAAATTGGAATATATTCGGGAATGTGTGCTGATAATGTTTGGTACAATAACAATGTAGTTTTTGAGGATTTAAGCACTTCTGTTTGGAATGAATGTTTTTTTATTGCGAACGGTGATTGATATTAATGGGAAGTTCTCTTTAAAAAGATTAATTAATATATTAGAAAATATTTTGTATTTACAATCTACCGAAGTATTTACAAATACCTCACCAAAATGTTCATTTTCTATTTGATCACAAAAACTGACAATGTTATTATTTGAGAATATTCTTTTTCGAATGACTGGCTGCTTCAATTTGTGGTTTAATTGGTATTCAAGTAATTGTGCCTTGTGATCAGACAGTGCTGTAAATAAAGTCTGTACTTTAATACAGGATATGGCAACAACCCGGTATCAATAAAAAGGAAATTTAATTTCGCATCAGATAAAGTGTCACAAGATAGATATATGATTTCGTTTAAAAAAATTAAGTTATGCATGTTTGAAGTAATGAAGAATACCGTCGACTGACTCGGCTCAATTTAGAAAATCTGACTAATGGCAAAAACCCAAACAAATACTACAAAAAAAAAAGACCTTTATTGGCATAATCTCCACACCTTTACAATTAATTACACATTTATATTTGATTACCTCACCCACATTCCCGTATCCCTCTTACCTTCCCTTCTCTTTTCCCTCTCCCTCCCCAGCTTTTCCAACGTCCTTACCCCGCTCCCATCCTCCCTCATCCACTCCACTACCCTTCTATTCCCTTTCGCTCCCAGCCACTCCTCTTTCACCCCCATACATTCCTCCGCCAAGTGTCCCCACGTATCCTTCCCCTGTCCACACAACACACACCTTCCATATTCTTCCCCTATCCATACTTTCCTTCCTCTCTCGCCCGATCCACACCTCGCCCTTGCCACAATCACCCTATCCTCTCTACCCCATCCCTTCTCTATCAAATACTTCGGCACCCTCCCATACACCTGCCACCTCCCATACATATCCTTATACTGACTTCTCTCAATACACCCTTACCTTTCCTGCCCTTCCACCTCCTTCCCTTTCCCCCTCACCCACTCATCCACCTTCACCCCATTTCCTAGCCATTCCATTACCTTCGCCTCCGACAGCCCTACCCTCTCATACATTTTCCTCCTCTCCCCCCTCCATCTACCCTCAAACAAATACTACATTTCTTCCGGAATCCAAAACCGTAAGCCGCACAACTCTGACTTATTTCGTTTCGAAGATATTGTTATTGGCGTCGAGCTCTAAAATCGTCAAATTTATCAAAAAAAATGAAATAACTCGAAAACGGTTCAACTGAGACCTAATGTTTTGTGCATAAACTCATGTTTATTTTTAACGAGCAATCCAAAAATGTAAAAATATATAGGGTGTTCTATTTAAAATAAGAAAGTTGATGTTTACTTCCGGTATAACCGGAAGGCCGCCATATTTAGCAATAATTTTGGGTTATGAAAAACTTGATTCTGAACAACTTTTATTTGAAACTTTTTATGCTATTTTCAACGATACGCCCATTATAGACCGATTTCCGCTTAGTGACTCACCCTGTATAAATAAGGATATTTTAGCGTTAATATTAAAAAAGCAATCGTTACTCCCATCTTTAAATGAATTTTTTTTGGCAGTTAATAAAAAATTCATCAAAACCTAGAAGATTCTTACCACCATCAGTGGCGACTAGTTCATAAGGGCACAATAAGTTGAATTTGAATCTACGAACGAGTGTTTCCAATCCTTGATCTAGTAAAATTTCGAGTTTAAGCTGCAAAACGTATGTGTTCAGTGTTTGAATGGGAAGGGGGTCACGTTTCCTCGACAATGCCGGCATATTGGACAGTGTTTGCTAAATGCAATCACCGTGACTTGAGACAGTGAGGTGTCACCGACATCCCTCCTAACTGTACACATATATACCCATAAACACACCAACACACGAGACTCCGGAGCTCCTTGTTAAATTTAAATTACATCGCACTCCATTCCATTACCCGGTGTGTTACACAAACACGTACTCTGGCGGATCTAATCTCGGCCATCGTCTATTTTCCTACCGTTGAACTTGTACCCGGCTCTCTCCCCCTCACCCGGACCTATCAATTCGTATCGCTAATTAACACCCATCATACCCCCCAAACACACAACCATCAACTCACGCTAATCACACCTACTGCTTGACGGCTGGATTTATGGCAACTAACTAATTTACGGATCCTTTACATAATTTCCATGATTCACTATCTAACAAAAGACTTACATAATGTAGTTACAAACAGAAAATAATCAAGAAACACTGAGGCCCCGTTGCACCAAAAAAGTTGAACTTTAGTTCAAGCTCAACTTGAGTTTAAGTTGACAGTTCCTATTGTTCTGACTTTACTTTTTTTAACGGCTTTATTTACAATAAAAATACATTACAAAATTAATATTTTAGAGAAGGCGAAGTTCAGGTAGCTGGAATACAACTACTACTGTTCTTCCACTCAACCTACTAGTGAAGTATCAAAAATACATTTAGTACGTGTGTAAGAGATTATAAAAATGAAATAAAACTAAAAGTGTATCTATAAATAACATTTGATTAACTTGAAAACTCATAAGATTATTCTACATATTAGGAAATAGTATCGAAAGGGCAGTGAATGAGAGATTATGCTTTTATTCACTGCTCTAGTAAACGACTACGCAATGAATTTTTGAAATGGCGCAAATTAAGTAATTTTAGGTGTGAGGGTAAGTTATTATAAATCTTGTATATATTGAATGTAAAACATCTTTCAAATAAAGCTGTTTTGTGCCAAGGTGGCGAAATTAATCCACGAAAGCTCACGTTCAAGTTATGTACGTCTGTTCGCTATACTATTGTATTGCAAAGATAGGGAGGGGTTCGCGTGTTAATAATTTTGTGGTAAAAAACACAGGAGTGAAAGTACCGACGATCAGACATTTTTAACCAATGTAGTGAATCAAATTTGTCAGAAATATGGTCAAATTTACGAATACCAAAGATAAGATGTACGCAAGAGTTTTGCACTTTTTGTAATTGAGTCTAGGCACGCATCGGAAACCACATCCGAAAAATTAAAATGGCTCAATACTTAAGTATCACAGAGAATTTGTTTGGTTTGAACAGTTAAGCATTTTCTATTAGAGTATAACATTTTTAAATTCATAATGCTTGTGAGATACATTTACTAATATGTCTCTTAAATCGCAAGTCACTATCAATTATTAAACCTAAGTTCCGAACTTCATTGACAAAGGGTAATGTTTCGTTGTTTATTTTTATTTTTAGCATGCTCTTAACCTGTTCGACAGTTTTGCAATTACCAAAAAGCATGGCCGTTGATATCTTCGCATTTATTTGTAATGAATGATCATTAGACAATTTTATTAAATCCCTTAAATCAGAAATAATGTTATTTTCAGCTGCTAGAATATCTGTTCGTTTAAACGAATAAAATAACTGGGTATCATCTGCATAGAAATTTACACTGCAGTGTTTTAGGCATTTTGATAAAGAGGATGTATAAATACAGAAGAGAAGAGGCCCTAGGATGGACCCTTGTGGAACACCTGCCGTTATTTGATTAATATTAGATATATTATCACCAATCCTAACTTGTTGCATCCGATCGTCAAGAAAACTGGAGATTAATTTTATTGAATTTTTTGTGAACCCTATATACTATAATTTCGATCTTAAAATATCATGGTTTATCGTATCAAAGGCTTTGCTGTAGTCCAATAAGACTAATGAGGTAATAAGGCGCTTATCAGATGCTGATATTATATCATCAGTTACATTTATTAATGTGGTTGTACAGCTATGATGCGATCTAAATCCCTATTGTGTTTTTTTTTATCGGTAGAAGGTTGTTTGAGGTAATATATTCCTCAATTTATTTTTTTAAAACTTGTTCTAAGACTTTTGAAAGTGTGGGTAAGATACTGATTGGCCTCAAATCTTTGTAGCTCGTTGGGTTGTCGACTTTAGGGATAGGTACAATTTTTGCTAACTTCTATAGTTTCGGGAAAATTATATATTGTAATTTCGATCAATTTCGTTTAAAACATGATTTAGAGTAGGCTTTGAATTTTAAATTAGATTGGCACTACTGAGGGTTAACACATAGTTTACTATAATCTCAAATTTATTCTGTCGTTCAATTTGCATTCTGGACAACCGCACAAAAAAATGCAACCTTCTCTAAGTCATAATTTAAATCGTAGATAGTTGAGGAACTTAATTTTAAAAAATCCATGATCACTTAAATAAAACACTTAATGATTTTCAACTAATTGTGTATTTCACGACAATTAGTTGAAAAGCATTAAGTGTTTTATTTAAGTCATAATTTAAATGGTCGGTGCTTCCTTGGCCAAGGATCGAACGATACCAGTAAACAGTATCGTTCGGTCCATAGCCTGGGAATTAGTTTTAATGTGTGTTTGAATTCGTCTGTAGCTGTAATATTACGAAAAGTATCGCGCTTTAATATTTTTGAAAAATGCTACAGCCAAGTATTAGCATTTCAATGATTTATTTCTTAATTGTGTTTACTCGAATTGTAATTTTTCGCGCTGAGATTTCCTCATCGCCACCTTTTTCCAGCCCGATCTGTCAATTTGGAAGGTAATTAACCGAACCGTTGTCCGAGAGGCCTTTTACGGAGCGACCGGCCTTCGGGCGGTATCCCGGCTCTTCCGCAATTAGCGGACCCCGGGAAAACGCGACCATTTTTCAGAAAGGGCAAACTTTCCTATGCATATTAAAGCCGGTCCCGATACAAAGTGAAAATAGCACGACGTCGACGCGCACGCGAGCTCTGAATAACAAGTGCTTACAATGCCGGGAATTTCTGAATGAAAAAAAAATATATTCCTTCACAGGCATTGCAAATATGGCGAGGATATATTAAAAAATTGCTTTGGTGCGATAATGCTATTTAAAAACAGAGCTGGGCAGGATTCGAATCATTCAGGATTCGAATACTGGATTCGAATCCTTTTAGAGCCTAGATCTCCATACTTTCCAGCCTTAGGGCTATACTGATTACTCCAGTAAGTTCCGAGGGCCAAAACCATATTATCATTGTTGCCGGTGGTAAAAAGTGAAATAGTCCACTCCAAAAATATGTTCTCTAAAAGGAGTTTTCAAGTATGCTTGCTCTCCGCGGGCCGGACAAAATCTGTCCGCGGGCCGGATGTGGCCCTCGGGCCGTAGTTTGGAGACAACTGTTTTAGAGGATTCATCAGAGCCATTCGAACACTTTAGTTAAAGTGGATTCGTGATTCGGATTCGTTACATTTTTTTAAGAGGATTCGTATTCGAATCCAAATGCGGGTGATTCGAATCTTTATAAAAGGATTCGAATATTTATAAAAGGATTCGAATACTTACAAAAGGATTCGAATCGTTATAAATAATCCAAATTAATTGTGAGGATTACCATGAATAATTTGTTTCGTGTGTTTTTAAACTTCACTTTAAATCAGTGATTGATACGCGTGGCGCATGAAGTAAAATTTCGAGTTTAGAAAAGCCCCGTGAAAATTTGTTGTAGAATTGGGAAAAGGCCAAATACCAACAACAAACTGTTTATTTTTCAATTTCTTTGTAACTCATTGACCTTAGAATTTTATATTTACTGCCAGACGCACTTATTTATAGCCCGACTAATCGCCGTCGATGCTAATCAGCGTGCGCATTGTTACCGCAAATTCTATAGGTGTCAAGATCGGCGCAACTACTCTTCATCCAGCGCCACACGTGTTCGCGGATAACCGCATCCTCTTCATCTCGCCTGCCAGCAATAACTCACCTTCCCGCAGCATCTAATTGATATTGTTATCCACAATCGCGTAATTAGATACCCTCCTCCGGTTTACCATATCCAAGAACACGGCACGCACATCCACCTGACACCTTTCTCATTTAAACGGCAAAAATTAATCCCCCAAAAAAATAATTTAAATAAAAATTAGTCCTACCTCGGCTTTGCTAGACTACCTAAACCAGGTAGGCTGGCTGAGCTGAGGCTGGGTAATCGACGGGAGGAAGCACAATAGGGATAATGAGGCCTAAGTGCAGAGCAGAAATGCGCACTCTCCAAAGAACCAGAACCAGAAACAGTCCATTGGATGAAAATTTTCACAATCCTGGAGTTCTAACTAAAAGAAACTGATCGGCGGGATATTGAATTAAATTTATTGAACTCACAGAAGAAGTTAGTTTATGAATATTAGGAAGAAAAAAAACTTCATTTAGACTTTAGAGTGATAAATCGAATTCAAACGAAAATTTAAATTTAACCAGAACAAATCTATTGGATAAAAATATTCACGATCCTGGAGTTGTAGCTACAAGAAACTGATCGGCAGGATTTTGAACGAAATTTATTAAAGTCTTAGAAGAAATTAGTTTATGAACATTAGGAGGAACAAACTTCATTTAGACTTTAGAGTGATAAATCGAATTCAAACGGAAATTTAAATTTAACCAGAACCAGAGCTGGGACGAATCCTCGTATACAGGATTCGAATCACGAATCCGAATCACCTAATATGATATATTGTGATATTACTATTGTAAATTAATGTTTTTGTAAATGGTCCGCGGTATATTAATAAATAAATAAATATGATTAGAATCACGAATACTCGATTAAAGGATTCGTAAGACATAAATATGATTTGAATCAAAGATTCGAATCCTGTTTTTTCGAATCACGAATACAATTCCTTCAAGAATAAATTTGATTAGCTTATTTTTTGCAACCATTAATATATAAATATCGTTATCAGTTGTTTTAGCAAAACTATTCAAAACCTAATTATTTATTATTAACACTGAACAACATCGTTGATAACAGACTAAATGTCTGATTCCCTGATACTCCGATTAAAGATGTATTTGTGTGTTTTTGAACTTCACTTCAAATCTGTGTTTTGTACGCGTGGCGCATGAAGTAAAATTTCGAGTTTAGAAAAGCCCGAAAATTTGTCTCGGGTCGCTGCGCGACCCTCGACAAATTTTCACGGGGCTTTTCTAAACTCGAAATTTTACTTCATGCTTAGCCTGGGAGTGGAAACACCCGTTTAGAACGTGAAATTGATCTTTATTATAAAATCGACGGATGCTTGAAAATTACGTAAATAAAAAATTCACTCAATGTCATTAAAACCGTTAAAGTCAGAGAAAATTCATGGAATTATATTCAAATTAACCAAAACACTAACAAAAAAGCCATATGATATTATTACATTTGTCAAAATATTAATCTATTTTAAACTGTGAAACTTACACCACAAGAAAGGATGTAAAGAGAAATTTTAATAAGGAAAAGCGGAGCCAATGCTATGAAAATATTGATTAAAGCGCAACTGAATGTCGAAGTGATTCATTACTTCCAATAACCATTCATTGGCTGTACGGGAAATTATTTCTAATTTCAATCAGCGATTTCAATTATTCTCAATGCGGTAATCTTGCCAGAAGGTTCGAAATAATTACATTATTTACACTGGTCTAGCTAATCTAAAGGCACACTAAAGATATTCTATTGGAACAAATCAAGCTAAATACATATTTATTTAATTCCATTTATACTTCTAAATAGAGTACAATTTTATGCATATTTTGTAAATTATTAGTGGGATCGCAGACATCAAAATTTTCTCTTTTAAGTATACATATCCCGATTCAATGTATGTATTTTAAGGCATTCATTGTTTTTTATTTTTTTAATGTGTTCAATTTCAAGCTAAGAACGAGTATTTCCAACGCCAGATTAAGCATGAAGTAAAATTTTCATTTCATTTCAACTATAATCTGTCAGTGTTTTTCTTCGGGACAGTTACGATACACATTTTGATAGTAGTGACACATTTGAAGGTAACGAGTGTCTTCCACTCCCAGACAAAGCATGAAGTAAAATTTCGAGTTTAGAAAAGCCCCGCGTAGAAAATTTGTCGAGGGTCGCGCAGCGACCCGAGACAAATTTTTGCGGGGCTTTTCTAAACTCGAAATTTTACTTCATGCGCCACGCGTGTAAAACAATAATTTACGGTGAAGGTTAAAGTATATTGCGTAGATTTAATCTGAAGTTAATTAACTTTAGAAATAGTTATATGCAATATGTAAAAGTATACTTAAAAGATTAAATCCCTGTATGAATCTAAATGTAATCGTAAATCGTAAGTGAATTATATTAATTCCGAATGATTTTTGTAATAAGCTTGCAATTAATATTGGCTTGAATTGGGGGATGAATATTATTAATCCGACGGCAAAGTGACGAAACTGGCAACCCAATACACATGAACGATATTAGGTTGCCTAAAAAATATGTTTCCAACAACGGCGAGCGAGCGTAGCGAGCAGAGTACGAGCGAAGCGAGCAGTCAGAGCGGCACGAGGCGCCAGCCGAGTGCTGCGACAACCAAAGTACCCGAGTCCGTCTAGCCCAGGATCGAGCATTGCAGAACGAGGCGACAGCCGAGTTCTGCACCCTAACCGCAGCACGATGCGAAGCCGAGTGCTGCAACGGCGAGCGAGCGAAGCGAGCATTACGCGAGCGTAGCGAGCTGAGTACGAGCGAAGCGAGCAGTTAGCACGAGGCGCCAGCCGAGTGCTGCCACAACCAAAGTACCCGAGTCCGTCTAGCCCAGGATCGAGCATTGCAGAACGAGGCGCCAGCCGAGTTCTGCACCCTAACCGCAGCACGAGGCGAAGCCGAGTGCTGCAACAGCGAGCGAGCGAAGCGAGCATCACGCGAGCGTAGCGAGCTGAGTACGAGCGAAGCGAGGCTAGCGAAGCGAGCAGTCAGCACGAGGCGCCAGCCGAGTGCTGCGACAACCAAAGTACCCGAGTCCGTCTATCCCAGGATCGAGCATTGCAGATCGAGGCGCCAGCCGAGTTCTGCACCCTAACCGCAGCACAAGGCGAAGCCGAGTGCTGCAACGGCGAGCGAGCGAAGCGAGCATTACGCGAGCGTAGCGAGCTGAGTACAAGCGAAGCGAGGCTAGCGAAGCGAGCAGTCAGCACGAGGCGCCAGCCGAGTGCTGCGACAACCAAAGTACCCGAGTCCGTCTAGCCCAGGATCGAGCATTGCAGATCGAGGCGCCAGCCGAGTTCTGCACCCTAACCGCAGCACGAGGCGAAGCCGAGTGCTGCAACAACGAGCGAGCGTAGCGAGCTGAGTACGAGCGAAGAGAGGCGAGCGAAGCGAGCAGTTACTGCCTCAAGGGCCGGCACCACTGAGTCCTTTTAATATATGGACTGCTTCCTCCATCCACCGCATCCTCACTACCGCGACAACATTTCAACCTCAGATCCAGAGTGTGCTGCGTCCCCACTCTTCTTTACCAAAACTTGCAGCGGTTGGTAGACAGTCGCGAGCGCAGCGAGCGAAGCAAGCTAGGTGCTCGCGGTAGCGAACTACAGAGTCCTTCTAATATACGGGCTGCTTCCTCCATCCACCGCATCCCCACCACCAAAACAACGATTAATTTCCAACCCCAACCATTCGGCTTACGCACCCAACCACAACCACACGTTTCTCCCTCCATCTCCACCCCACCGCACAGTACCGCATTTATTGCAGCACCTACCCCATCTAAAACTACCAGAACGTCGGATTCTAATTCAACTTAATTAAATTGGGCTGACCAATCCAAATGTTCAGGGTTTTCTAAACTCGAAATTTCACTTGATGCTTAATCAAGGAATGGAAAGGTGCAATTGAATACTTCAAATTTTCTATATATTTAATGGGTCTTACTTTTTAAATGATGTTATGATTTACCGGTACCTAAATTATCATAGAAGTGCGAAGGTTTACAGGTAACTGGCAAGAATAAATAATATATAATATTTCATTGTAAAGAGTGTCTTTTTAGAGGTATAGAAGTTCTTTTTTAAATAAAACACTTAGAAATAAATAAAATAACAGATGTTTTGGCTTTAATAGGTAATGAATGTAATGACTTTTCATGTTTAAAAATAATTTTGGGCATGTAACCACCGCAATTCCGTCTTAGATGAACTATTCACTATTACTATTATGTAGAAAGTTTTACATAACTTTTTCCAGTGTAGCCGGGCTAATCTCTCCAATTACGCGACTTTTAAGTCTCTAAACGTTGCTGGTGTCCGAGAGGGTCAAATCACATGATCTAGGCAGCTAATTAACAGGCCCATGTCAGGAAATAATTTAATCACCAAACTTCTCTTCTAACAATGTGAGGGTTTCACGCGCGGAGTGGCAAGTTACGCCGTCCTGTTGAAACCATTCAATTCTCAACAGATTTGTATTGATTTTGAGGATCAAAAAACTTGTATTTGCACGGGAAGTAATTGTTTCAATAGATATTTATTGCTTTAATATAATAATAAAAGTAATATTTATGATTATTAGTATAATATAATCATAAAAATTACTTTTATTATTATATTAAAGCAATAAATATCTATTGAAACAACTACTTCCCGTGCAAATACAAGTTTTTTGATCCTCAAAATCAATACAAATCTGTTGAGAACTGAATGGTTTCAACAGGACGGCGTAACTTGCCACTTCGCGCGTGAAACCCTCACATTGTTAGAAGAGAAGTTTGGTGATTAAATTAAATTGGTGATAATGGATTTTCAAAAAATATGTACCTCAACAATCAACGGGATATTTATTGTCTTAAGTTGTTTTATTAATTAAGACACATTGTTTGCATTTTACACGATAAACATTTTCGTAATTTTATATATATATTATATTACAGGTAACTATTAAAGTAAGTAAAATGTTACTGGAACTTGATGATTTTAAATTGTCAAGTTATTTATCCAGAGGGTTAAATCCGTCGCCAACGACACTTAATAAATTTATTGTCCGCACAAGACGTGTATTTCATAAACGCTCGCGCTGCATTTATTCCCCTCACGTAAACGCCTCGAGTGTCTAAGAAAATATGCTGAGTGATAAGGCGGGGAAAACCGTCTGAAAAAATATCATTTCCAAAGGGGATAAAACGCGTTACCCGGAATGCACCAGGCGCGTCGCGTTCTTCCCAAACATGGGCAGAATCTAACAGGTTTCCTCCTCGCGGCCCGCAAATGGGAGAGACAATGAGACGTAGATCGGGGAATAAATTTATAACCGTCACCGGTTGTAACGTTCAATTTGGAAAAATAAATTTAATTGTCCCGGCCGTATTAGGCCCGGACTCCTGTTTTATTTGTCAACCGATCATCAATTAGGTGGACCGTTTCAGAACCGGCGAGGCGTAATTAACAATGACGGATCATTACCGGACCGGATCGAATAAATCCGACCAGTTTTCTCTCTGCTTTCAATTGTAAAAGAGTGTTTGTATTATCATAAAGAGTTTAAATTGAATTCGATTACGGCCGCTGCTGGTTCGTTCATTCAAACTGTTTCAATGTTTTATTTACTACGAAATCGTATAATGAGTTGCATAAAAACAGTAAATAACTGTGCATCTGTATAAAAACTTGCCCCTAAGCAAGACTCTAAAACTATGATCAATTACTGCAAATGTGTATAATTAGTTTTCTAAAACTTTCTGCTTACGAGTATATTGTGTTGCCTTTGACCATTTACTAAAAGGGTGTATAATAAGTTGCCTAAAATTAAGCCTTTTTCTAACCTACCAGTAAATTATGTTGCCTTCGACCATTTAGTGAGAATGTTTAATAAACATACGAGTATATTGTGTTGCCTTCGACCATTTACTAAAAGTGTGTATAATAAGTTGCCTAAAATTAAGGCTTTTTCTAACCTACCAGTAAATTATGTTGCCTTCGACCATTTAGTGAGAATGTTTAATAAACATACGAGTATATTGTATTGCCTTCGACCATTTACTAAAAGTGTGTATAATAAGTTGCCTAAAATTAAGGCGTTTTCTAACCTACTAGTAAATTATGTTGCCTTCGACCATTAAGTGAAAATGTTTAATAAATTACATAAAACAAAGACTTTGCTCTTTTTGAGTACAATAAGTTGCCTAAAATATGGCTATTTCCTGCCTAGGACAAAAACAGGCTATTTACTAAGACTGTGTATAATAAGTTGCCTTAAACCAAAACTTTTCTAAATTTGAATTCCTAAAGATTAAACAAGATAAATTCATATTCAAAACTTATTCAAGAAAATAAGCTTACGCTTCTTATAGTTTGCACACTTTAAACATAATATATAAAATTACGAAAAAAAATCTTCTTAAGTTGTCTTATTAATAAAGACATTGTTTGCATTCCCAAAGATTAATTTCAATGTTATCTCATTGCGAAAAAATAATTCGGCATTGATCCGAAGTTCCGATATTCATGCAACTGCTCGCTAATCCACCAAATGAAAATCCTAGAAATGAATAATTTACTATCAAAAAACGAATTGTCGAACAATCTAGTCCGTGTATCTTAATATTGTCAGGTTCGCGCACATATTGTATGCGGTAATATAAGCGATCGTATAGAAATGCCAGTTTAAATTGGATTGATTGTGCGATATGGAAGGGAGTTTCTGGCTCGGCTGGAATTTTCACAGTTTTTCCACTTTCGCATGTTCGATCTAATGGGATTGGTTTATTGGACTCGGTTCTAGATGCGGCCCATTCACCCGTGTTGATAGCAAAGCGGCTTTCTCACTTATTATTTCAAAATTCCCCGTCGCCGGTCTTCTAAAAACGGTAATCTTAACAAGCAACGTATGGTAAATATCTATAAACGTTATTTAAAATAGAAGATATTTTATACTTTTGAAACCATTCATTGAATTTCAATCCTCGTTTACTTCCTATTTCTCCACCACCTCGAATTTATTTCATTTACTTACAATTTCTTTAAATTACTTCCTAGTTTCTTTCATACTTCTCTATTTTTCATCTTTACCTCCTGTTTAATTTACAATTATTTCATGTTGCTTTAACTGCGTAAAATTGAAAATGGTATGTTATGTCGGAATATATAATACAGAATATATTTCAAGAGCTACAACCAAACGTGTATACATATATTAGTAATTAAGTAAAAATTGCTCTAATCGCATTTGTAAAATGTATTAACTTCAGGCAGTATAAGGTTGAATTTTAAAATATTTAATTGTTTTATATGCGCGGCGATTTTAAGCTTTACTTTAAATCAGTGTTTTATACCGTCGCCTCTCTGGCCCTCCCCTATTAATAAATTTCTGGTTATGTTTTAGTATTCGGTGAAGCGGTCTTTTAATTAAGATCCAGCTTTTTTCATAAATTTTTACAAATGTAAATATTTTGCATTAGATTGAAGGCTATTTTAGTTAATTAACAATCCATTATAGTGTAATCTGTTGGTAAGCACAGTTGTCAGAAGTGTTCAAACTGGGCATAGTGCATCGTGTCGATGCATTACCACGCATAAATTGCATGTAATTACAACGAGGCAATTAATGATCGTCGATTGAAACTAAGCAACAACGAACAACAACAAAAAAAACTCTAAAATCTTGCCGATTTTTAATGGTCGAAACGTATGATTTATGATCCGCTCCTTGTACGCCACTCGCAATTCCTGTAATGACTCCTCTCCGGTTAATTAATGACGCACAAACAATGGAGTAACTGTTTGTGGATTGAATTAAATAACGCGGGAATTAATTGCGTCTTTGATGGGAAACTTCGATCAGCGAGGTGCGGCTCGAGTTCGGTTTGTGTTCGGATAATTTTTGAAAAAGTCTTTCTTCACGAATTAGAATTGAAACAATTGATAGATACAATATCATTTAAATATATCGACAGCTTATGCCAACGCAAATTTTTAAAAATTTTATCTTATAGGTCGGAGGGATATTATCCAAACAGAGGTATAGATCACGATATACTTTTACGTAAATATGATTTTGAAAGTCTTGCATCTCGCCGACAAAAAGCATGTATTTCTTTCCTATATAAACTTCTGCACAATTCTGTTGACTCTCCTGACTTCTTAAATAGAATTGGGCTGCATATTCCATCTTTTCATAGTAGACAGTCTTCTACATTTAATTTAGTAGCACATAGAACTGATATAGGTCTGAAATCACCTGTCAGTATTGTGTCCAGATGTTTTAATAGCATTTCTTCTTCCTGTGATATATTTCATGATACTCTGAAAACTCTACTGACAGCCTTAAATCAATTATAATTCTTACTTATAATTATTATATACACTATATTTAGTAAAATGAAACTTGTATAGATTTAAGCAAGTTGTTACACATTCGTATATTGATTACTTATATATTTTTGTATGTTTTATAATTAATTTACTTTCTTTTTAACTATATTGTCTTGTAATTAGGATATGTTTCCTGTTGGACAATAAAGATTTATTATTATTATTATTATTATTATAAAAAGTATGTAAAAAAATTGACAATTTTGGGGCAGTGTTTTCTTTGAAAAAAATGTAAAAAATTAACATTTTATACTATCAACTTGAAACTCACAGATTTTTTTTAGAATTGATTGCACTTACATATTATAAAAAGAAAATTAAATTATTTCGAAACATTTTCCTAAAACGTTCAGCAAAAGTTGAAATTATCCAATAAAATTGGCAGTTTTCGGAGGAAGTTTTTTTTTTGAAAAAAACTGTAAAAAATCACAATTTCACACAATCAACGTGAAATTCACAGAATTTACTTAGGATTAATTGCACTTACATCTTATAGAAAGAAAATTTTATTATTTCACCGCCTTTTCTAAAAATATTCAGTCAAAGTTAAAATTATGCAATAAAATTATTAATTTAGAGAGAATGTTTTCTTTGAAAAAAATGTAAAAAATTGGAAATCTATACTATCGGCATTAAATTAACAGAGAAATAATTGCACTTACATCCTATAGAAAGAAAATTAAATTATCTAGCTACGTTTTCCGAAAATATTCAGGCAAAGTTAAAAGTATGCAATAAAATAACCAATTTTGGGGCAGTGTTTTCTTTGAAAAAATTGTAAAAAATTAAAATTTTATACTATCAACGTGAAATTCACAGATTTTTTTTAGAATTGAATGCACTTATATAGTATAAAAAGAAAATTAAATTATTTCTCCACGTTTTCTTAGAACATTCAGCGAAACTTGAAATTATGCAATAAAATTGACAATTTTCGGAGGATGTTTTATTTTGAAAAAAATTTAAAAATCTAAAATTTAACACTATCAACGTGAATTTCACAGAATTTACTTAGAGTTAATTGCATTTACATCTTATAGAAAGAACATTTTATTATCTCCCCACCTTTTCGAACAATATTTAGTCAAAGTTAAAATTATGTAATAAAATTAACAATTTTGAGAGAATGCTTTCTTTGAAAAAATTGTAAAAAAATTAGAAATCTATACTATCAACATTAAATTAACAGAATTTACTTAGAAATGATTGCACTCACATCTTATAGAAAAAAAATTAAATTATCTAGCCACGTTATCCGAAAATATTCAGCCAAAGTTAAAAGTTTGGTTTCCGCAGAACCAGGGTCAGATTAGTGCATTGGAAAGTGTACAACGCAAATTTTTTAAAAATTTATCTTATAAGTAGGAGGGATATTATCCAAACAGAGGTATAGATCACGATATACTTTTACGTAAATATGATTTTGAAAGTCTTGCATCTCGCCGACAAAAAGCATGTATTTCTTTCCTATATAAACTTCTGCACAATTCTGTTGACTCTCCTGACTTCTTAAATAGAATTGGGCTGCATATTCCATCTTTTCATAGTAGACAGTCTTCTACATTTAATTTAGTAGCACATAGAACTGATATAGGTCTGAAATCACCTGTCAGTATTGTGTCCAGATGTTTTAATAGCATTTCTTCTTCCTGTGATATATTTCATGATACTCTGAAAACTCTACTGACAGCCTTAAATCAATTATAATTCTTACTTATAATTATTATATACACTATATTTAGTAAAATGAAACTTGTATAGATTTAAGCAAGTTGTTACACATTCGTATATTGATTACTTATATATTTTTGTATGTTTTATAATTAATTTACTTTCTTTTTAACTATATTGTCTTGTAATTAGGATAGGTTTCCTGTTGAACAATAAAGATTTATTATTATTATTATTATTATCTATTAGAATCGGAACAATTGATAGATACAATCTTATACATTAATTTTTTAGTAAAGATTATTATCGTTTAGAATAGTCATAACTCTGGCATTTTTGTTACAAATGTTATCAAACAAATGACTAGAGCTTCTTGTACATTATTTTTTTAGCAAAGATAATTATCGTTTAGAATAGTCATAACTCTGGCGTCTTCGTTACAAATAAGATTAACGACTCCTCCGGTTCCACTGTTTAATTACAACGCATACAGGAAGCCGAATCCATTTGTCCGCGTTTTAGATATATCGACGGCTAATGCCATCTATTGGTCTCTAGCCGTAACTTCGTCGTTGATTAATTACCAGAGCTGGGACTACTCTTTAAGGCTTTCCTAAACTCAAAATGTTACTTTATGCGCCACGCGTATAAATCGCTGATATATTGTGAAGTTAAAAAACACACACATCTGTCTTAGTAATAATACAAAAAACACACACATCATCGTCTTAATAATAATAATGATAATAATATATAACAACATAACACTAAAAACAGTTGGTTAGAACTTTGTTTAAGAATGTAATAATTTCGACAAGCTGTTATTCAAAATACATTAAAGCCGATCTTCTCGATTTACTAACTACTTTTGATGAGACAATTAATTAATTACTTAAATTATGAACGGTGGAGGCTTCTACTTCGTTATACATGTTAATTTAATAAAATAAAACACTTTAACTTTATATAATGTTATATGTATAACACAATATTTATATTTTTGTGAACAAAAATATAAATATTGACAAACAAACAAAGTTAGAGTGTTTTATTTTATTGAATTAATCAATTAGTTATCTGTAAATTCTTGTGAGAGAAAAAGTTCTTTTATTTAGTCCGAAAATAAATATTTGATCACTTTAATAAAACGATACCTAATAGTTTATCCACAATTATAGTGAAGTGTAATTTTTTCTTAAAGAAATATCTGTAAATTATCGTGAGAATAAACGTTCTTTTATTTATTTCGAAAATAAATATTTGATCACTTTAATAAAACGATATCCGGTAGTTTAGCCACAATTAGAGTGAAGTGTAACTCTTTCTTAAAGCAATAACACATTGTTACTGGAATAATCATCTGAATCGCCTTCAGTCACAGAGTTCCACTCGATTTGCCGATTACACGTTGCGATAGTGCCATAATCCGTCCAGTAGCCATTACACATGCACGTTTTCCCATTCTCGCGATTGCGATTTTTGCGAGTCGTGTCCGGCCAGTTAGGCTCGGGGAGGCGGCTTCTCGCACGCAGCAGACGAAGAAGGCGCCCTCGGCTCACGCGGACAAATGGATTCGTCTTCCTGTATGCGTTGTAATTAAACAGTGGAACCGGAGGAGTCGTTAATCTTATTTGTAACGAAGATGCCTGAGTTATGACTATTCTAAACGATAATAATCTTTACTAAAAAAATTATGTGCAAGAAGCTCTAGTCATTTGTTTGATAACATTTGTAACGAAAATGCCAGAGTTATGACTATTCTAAACGATAATAATCTTTACTAAAAAATTAATGTATAAGAAGCTCTAGTTATTTCTTTAATAATATTTCTAACGAATATGCCAAAGTTATGACTATTCTAAACGATAATAATCTTTACCAAAAAATTAATGTATAAGAAGCTCTAGTTATTTGTTTGATAACACTTGTAACGAAGATGCCAGAGTTATGACTATTCTAAACGATAATAATCTTTACTTAAAAATTAATGTACAAGAAGCTCTAGTTATTTGTTTGATAACATGGGTAACGAAGATGACTATTCTAAACGATAATAATCTTTACTAAAAAAGTAATGTATAAGAAGCTCTAGTTATTTCTTTGATAACATTTCTAACGAATATGCCAGAGTTATGACTATTCTAAACGATAATAATCTTTACCAAAAAATTAATGTATAAGAAGCTCTAGTTATTTGTTTGATAACACTTGTAATGAAGATGCCAGAGTTATGACTATTCTAAACGATAATAATCTTTACTTAAAAATGAATGTACAAGAAGCTCTAGTTATTTGTTTGATAACATTTGTAACGAAGATGCCTATTCTAAACGATAATAATCTTTACTAAAAAAGTAATGTATAAGAAGCTCTAGTTATTTCTTTGATAACATTTCTAACGAATATGCCAGAGTTATGACTATTCTAAACGATATTAATCTTTACCAAAAAATTTATGTATAAGAAGCTCTAGTTATTTGTTTGATAACACTTGTAATGAAGATGCCAGAGTTATGACTATTCTAAACGATAATAATCTTTACTTAAAAATGAATGTACAAGAAGCTCTAGTTATTTGTTTGATAACATTTGTAACGAAGATGACTATTCTAAACGATAATAATCTTTACTAAAAAATTAATGTATAAGAAGCTCTAGTAATTTCTTTGATAACATTTCTAACGAAAATACAGAGTTATGGCTATTGTAAACGATAATAATCCCCCATTACCGGCCGAGCCATTATAAAGTTAACTCTAAAAGTTGATTTTAGTTCAAATTCTACAGTTTTTTTAATAATCCTTACGAATGACTTATTGTATTACATACTGTGAATTTTTGTTTCAAATATACATAATGTATATGCTGTAAATATAAGGCATTCTTCGATTTTGTATAAAAACGTGCAATATGAAGTTTAGGACGAGTATTTCCACTCCCAGACTAAGCATGGAGTAAAATTTCGAGTTTAGAAAAGCCCCGCGTAGAAAATTTGTCGAGGGTCGCGCCAGCGACCCGAGACAAATTTTCACGGGGCTTTTCTAAACTCGAAATTTTACTTCATGCGCCACGCATATAAAACACTGAAATATTGTGAAGTTAAAAATACACAGATTTTTTTTAGTAATAATTGAGATATTTAAATAACAAAATATTTACGTTATTCTTTATACTTATCAGAGCTGGGACGAATCCTCGTTAAAAGGATTCGAATCACGAATCCTAATCACTTAATATGATTCGAATCAGGAATACTCGAATAAAGGATTCGTAAGAGATAAATATGATTGGAATCAAAGATTCGAATCCTGTTTTTTCGAATCACGAATACAAATCGTTTAAGAATAAATTTGATTTTATTATTTTTTTTACAACCATTAACATATATATATATCGTTATCAGTTGTTTTAACAAAAATATTCACAACCTAATTATTTATAATTAACACTGAACATCGTTGATAACAGACTAAATTTCTGTGTTACTCTGTTTAAAGATGTATTTGTGTGCTTTTGAACTACACTTCAAATCAATGGATTACACGCGTGGCGCATGAAGTAAAATTTCGAGTTTAGAAAAGCCCCGTGAAAATTTGTCTCGGGTCGCTGGCGCGACCCTCGACAAATTTTCTACGCGGGGCTTTTCTAAACTCGAAATTTTACTTCATGCTTTGTCTGGGAGTGGAAATACTTGTTCTTAACTTCATATTGCACGTTTTTAACTAAAATCGACGAATGCCTAAAAATGTGCATCGTATACATTATGTATATTCAAAATAAAAATGCACAGCATGTCATAATATAAGTTATTCGTAAAAATCATAAAAATAAGTGCACAATTTTTACCTAAAACCAACTATTAGAATTAACTCTATAATTGCTCGGCCGTTAATGGGTTAAACATTCCTTCAAATTTTAAATAAATCATTAAAATCAACCCTTCAGACACCACTACAATTTTATTGGCCACAAATGTACTTTAACCCTTAGTGGATATGGTGCTATAAGAAAACTACCCATTAATTTAGCCGAAACATATTTTTCTAGAATTTAAAGAAATGTGAAAAATCGTTCTATCACCTATTACTAAAATAAACGATTAAAATCAACTCTTAAGACACCACTACAATTTTATTGGCTACAAATGCATTTCAACCGTTAGTGGGTATGATGCTGTAAGAAAAACACCCCCTTATACAGCCGAACCATTTTTTTGTATAATTTGAAGAAAAATCATTTTATGACCTATTATAATTTTTTTATAAAAATCAACACTGAAGACCTCTTTACGATTTTATTGGCCACAAATACACTTTACGCCTTTTTGGAAATGAAGCTGCAAGAAAACCAAACTTTAATTTGGCCGAACAACCTTTTGTATGATTTGAAAAGATACAGAAAATTATCTCTATCACTTACTCCAAAAATATTTGTTTCAATTTATTTTAGGTTTAAAAGTTTAACTTATACCTATCTTTAAAAATGTTACTCCCAGTACTCCCAATTTTTGTGAAAAATACATTTTCGCATATTTTTTAAATTACTAGGGTTGCCTTCATTTATGGTTAACTTTTTTATGGCTAACTTCTCATCGGTGGCAAATTATAGGTCCTAGGAGTTGCCCAATAAGTGAGTTACTCAACTGTTTCCAAGACACTCTTTGAAAAACCAAAAGATTAAAATTTTACATATAAAATGTACAATAAACTACAAGTGTGTGTGGTACATCATTGAATTCAGTAAAAAATATTTAATTAAACGAATTTCACTATGGCTTTCGACGTCCAAGTCAAAAAATGTTTGAAACATACTGTGAATTTTTGTTTCAAATATACATAATGTATACGCTGTAAATATAAGGCATTCTTCGATTTTGTATAAAAACATGCAATATGAAGTTTAGAACGAGTATTTCCACTCCCAGACTAAGCATGAAGTAAAATTTAGAGTTTGAAAAGCCCCGCGTAAAAAATTTGTCGAGGGTCGTGCCAGCGACCCGAGACAAATTTTCACGGGGCTTTTCTAAACTCGAAATTTTACTTCATGCGCCACGCGTATAAAACACTGAAATATTGTGAAGTTAGAAATACATAGATTTTGTTTTTAAATGAGTAATAATTGAGATATTTAAATAACAAAATATTTACGTTATTCTTTATACATTGTCAAGTCAAATAATAGAATATATCAAATTAACTTATTTAGTAATTAAAAAATTAATGTATGATAATCTCTACTTATTTGTTTGATAACATTTGTAACGAAGATGCCAGAGTTATGACTAATCTAAACGATAATAATCTTTACTTAAGAATGAATGTACAAGAAGCTCTAGTTATTTGTTTGACATTTGTAACGAAGATGCCAGAGTTATTACTATTCTAAACGATAATAATCCTTACTAAAAAAATTGTGTATAAGAAGCTCTAGTTATTTGATAAAATTTGTAACGAAGATTCCAGAGTTATGAGTATTCTAAACGACAATAATCTTTACTAAAAAATGAATGTATAAGAAGCTCTAGTTATTTGTTTGATAACATTTCTAACGAATATGCCAGAGTTATGACTATTCTAAATGATAATAATCTTTACTTAAAAATTAATGTACAAGAAGCTCTAGTTATTTGTTTGACAACATTTGTAACGAAGATGCCAGAGTTATTACTATTCTAAACGATAATAATCCTTACAAAAAATTTGTGTATAAGAAGCACTAGTAATTTGATAGAATTTGTAACGAAGATTCCAGAGTTATGAGTATTCTAAACGATAATAATCTTTACTTAAAAATTAATGAACAAGAAGCTCTTGTTATTTGTTTGTTAACATTTGTAACGAAGATGCCAGAGTTATGACTATTCTAAACGATAATAATCTTTACTAAAAAGTGAATGTATAAGAAGCTCTAGTTATTTCTTTGATAACATTTCTAACGAAGATACAGAGTTATGGCTATTGTAAATGATAATAATCCCCCATTAACGGCCGAGCAATTATAAAGTTAACTCTAAAAGTTGATTTTAGATAAAATTCTACAGTTTTTTTAATAATCCTTACGAATGACTTATTGTATTACATACCGTGAATTTTTGTTTCAAATATAGATAATGTATATGCTGTAAATATAAGGCATTCTTCGATTTTGTATAAAAACGTGCAATGTGAAGTTTAGAACGAGTATTTCCACTCCCAGACTAAGCATGAAGTAAAATTTCGAGTTTAGAAAAGCCCCGCGTAGAAAATTTGTCGAGGGTCGCGCCAGCGACCCGAGACAAATTTTCTCGGGGCTTTTCTAAACTCGAAATTTTACTTCATGCGCCACGCGTATAAAACACTGAAATATTGTGAAGTTAGAAATACACAGAAAACATTTTTTTTAAATGAGTCATAGTTGAGATATTTAAATAACAAAATATTTACGTTATTCTTTATACATTGTCAAGTCAAATAATAAAATATATCAAATTAACTTATTTAGTAATTAAAAAATTAATGTATGATAAGCTCTAGTTATTTGTTTAATAACATTTGTAACGAAGATGCCAGAGTTATGACTAATCTAAACGATAATAATCTTTACTTAAAAATTAATGTACAAGAAGCTCTAGTTATTTGTTTGATAACATTTGTAACGAAGATGCTAGAGTTATGACTAATCTAAACGATAATAATCTTTACTTAAAAATTAATGTACAAGAAGCTCTAGTTATTTGTTTGACAACATTTGTAACGAAGATACCAGAGTTATTACTATTCTAAACGATAAAAATCCTTACTAAAAAACTTGTGTATAAGAAGCTCTAGTTATTTGATAAAATTTGTAAGGAAGATTCCAGAGTTATGAGTATTCTAAACGACAATAATCTTTACTAAAAAATTAATGTATAAGAAGCTCTAGTTATTTGTTTGATACCATTTGTAACAAAGATGCCAGAGTTATGACTATTCTAAACGATAATAATCTTTACTTAAAAATTAATGTACAAGACGCTCTAGTTATTTGTTTGATAACATTTGTAACGAAGATGCCAGAGTTATGACTATTCTAAACGATAATAATCTTTACTATAAAATTAATCAATAAGAAGCTCTAGTTATTTGTTTGATAACATTTGTAACAAAGGTGCCAGAGTTATGACTATTCTAAACGATAATAATCTTTACTAAAAAAATGAATGTATAAGAAGCTCTAGTTATTTGTTTGATGACATTCAATTAAAGGAGTTTTTAAGCGTGATAGTTCTTCTGATTGAAACAGTTCTGACACCAATTATTATTACTTAAAGGTGAAAGGTTATTTTTACTCAGTAATGTTTGCCATTTTATCGTGCATAAATTAACAACGTTCTAAGTTTAGGAGAAAATCGAGGGTAGCGATTTTCTTTTTTATATTTATTTAAAAATCTGCTAACTCGTGATTAAGGCCCGGGATAGAAATTCAAGCGACTCAGCACTAGCGGATAATTTCTGAAAATTACCAGCGCTGCGATCACGCGTCGATGAATTTAACCGCCCCCGGTGAAATTACAACCGCTGCGGTTAGCAGAGTGCATTACACACACATGGACAGAAACCCTACTGCCTAACCACCCCCTGATTACATCCAATATTAATATTCATACAACAATAACTCGTCTCTCTCTCTTTCTCTTGCTCTCTGTGCACACAAAATTCGATTTCTGTCCGTGTAGCACTTCGGGGGGGGCGGTTAATCGGCTTTCGGGCGCCCCTTTTCATCCACTCCCGAGTTTCTGCGGCCCATCAAAACGCCGGTGATTAATTGAACCCTCGCCCCGGCTAGGTGAAAGAGAAATGAATATGAATCGTGCATGCCTTAATGATTCTGTATCTTCCTGCTGAATCTTTACTGTTATCCCTTTTCATGCATAATGTGTAATCAGCATTAAATCCCTTCGCCCGAAGCAATTACTGTAATTAATTACGCCGTGGCATATATAAATAAATGTGAAAGAAAGTGTAGGGGGTGTGTTTTTAAAAGATTCATTTATCTCTAGAGGGAATGAATTGAATTCAGGATTTTCTTAAACGCGTTGCGTGTGCTGATGAAATTAATGAATGGATGCTGAGGTCAACTTTGTGTGTTTAAATGATGTATAAATATTCTTTATCCAGATATTATGTTTGTTCATTTCTATAAAATCTCTGCGTATTGTTATTGATAATGAGCACCTTGTGTCTCGAAATGTACATCTAACGATACAAATAAAAAGTGAAGTAATAATAATAATAATAATAATAATAATAATAATAAGCTTTATTCCGATAAATAAATAATACAGCGATAACACACAATCATATTAACAATAATACCACCGCACACTACTTTCTGCTATTTTATATTGGAACGGCGTCAAAAAAGGATGGAATCAATTTCCCAAGAGAAAAATTCCTCTATAGCAGTGGTCTCCAAACTACGGCCCGCGGGCCAAATCCGGCCCGCGACTTGCATGAATCCGGCCCGCGATTGTTTGTATTTTTTTTTGTAAATGTCATATTTTGAAATATTGTAACAATTGTTCCTTAAATTTTTCATAATTTTATAAAATTAATCGGATCTTGGCCGACTTTATTATGTAGAATTGTATTTGTGGCCCGCGAATAAGATAGTTTGGAGACCCAGGCTCTATAGTATACGGTTCAATTTCCTGCAATATATCGATCACGTAATTTTTATATCTCACCGGATTTAACTCAGTTTTTATAAATAATGGTAATTTATTGTAAAGCCCAGACACGAGTAGTGAACACCCCTCTCTGTTAATGTAAATTTATGTTTAGGGTACACAAGCGTACTTTTATTTCTCGTAGAATAGCAATGTTCGTTAACATTTGGCTTAAAATAATGAAAATATTTCTTGACAAATACCAAACATTCCAAAATATATATACCAACAACTGTTAGTAAGCCATTGTTTTTAAATAACGTCCTGCAAGATTCTTGAGGACTTAAACCTAGCATGGTTCTTAGCGCACGTTTTTGTAAACTTAGTATGTTATTTAAATGCGAGGAGCTACCCCAGAAAATTATGCCATAGCGAACTAATGATTTGAAATTTGAAAAATACACAGTTTTTAGTATATGGAAAGATACATTAGGCTTTAACATTTTTAACATATAACATGCTGTGCATAAGCGCGAAGAAATATATTCAATATGCTTGTACCATTTTAATTTATTGTCAATAAATTTGCCCAAAAATCTAGTGTCATTTGTTAAAAAATCAATATTGGTAGAGTTGATAGTAATTTGCAAGGGATATTGTGTTGCCTCCGATTTTTTAAAGATTACGTATTTGGTCTTATCTTCGTTTAAGATCAGTTGGTCAGAAAGTCACACTAAAAAAGACTGTTATTCCTTACTTCGCATTAAAAATATGGTTTGATAATATTTTTAATGCGAAGGAATAACAGTCTTTTTTAGTGTGACTTTCTGAGCTTAATGTGTAAACGATTATAATTGTTGGTGATGTGTAATTGTTGCAATTACTCCTGTGTACCTGATGGAATTAATGAATGAATGCTGAGGTCAACGTTGTGTGTTTAAATGATGTATAAATATTCTTTATCCAGATATTATGTTTGTTTATTTCTATAAAATCTTTGCGTATTGTTATTGATAATGAGCACCTTGTGTCTTGAAATGCACATCTAACGATACAAATAAAAAGTGAAATAAGGAATAACAGTCTTTTCTAGTGTGATTTTCTGAGCTTAATGTGTAAACGATTATAATTGTTGGTGATGTGTAATTGTTGCAATTACTCCTGTGTACCTTAATTGAATACAACCTTTTTGTCGATGCGACTATTATGCCAAGCATGGCTTAACAATGCGCTAGATTACCATTTTGATGGGAGATAATTAGTAATTAGTGAAACGTTATATGACAAGCACGAGCGTCCTAGCCCATTGTATGGAGATGAGTTATATATATACATACAGTGGTGGAAGATGAACGCGGGTTTCAATCAGTCCCTAAGAAACGAAGTACGAAGTACGAAGACCCCGTCGTCGAAGGACTCTCCCGCGGACTCGCCCCATTTATCAGATCGAATCCATCATCTATCTACTCCTTTCAATCAACTTTATAAAAGGATTTAATAACACGCCAACGCTTATGAAGCTCCTTTTTCCGCGATAAATTCCGAGCCGGGAGTCGCTCATTAAGACCCCGATTTTTAATAAGCGTATCGCAAATCAGTCCATAATGAATGAAGCCCCCTTCTTTTTCCCTCTATTTACCACTTTTAATTATAACGCACCTCAGCGTACGTGCTCAAATGATGAGCCCCTAATTCAAAATTTTAATTAAAAGTCGTCGGCGCCGCGCAAAAATGTCCCCGCACACATTCATACCGATGCAATAACAGTGTTAAATACGGCCCAATCCCCGTTGTTTACATTAAACATTCTCGGCCTCGGCGTGCGAAAGTTATCCATTTTAATATCGCCGCTTTAATTAAAATAATCAGGGCGACGAGAGAAATGTGGAAACAAACAAAAAATAAACGGGGGCTGTACGTTAATAACGCACTTTGTGACTGCATTAAGTAAATGGGCGGCCTTAAAAATGACCATAAAAGTATATTCGAGGCAATTTCGGCCGCCAAGTTTTTACTGTGCATGACAAGAGTTTAATTAAGGGCGTAATCATCGTAAATAAAAGAATAGCTCTGTTCATGCTTTTTTTCCGGTGATCATCCATTAAATTTTAACCAGAATGATGTTTTACACTGCTTTAATTTAATTGCTTATTTTTATTCCATATTTCGATTCGCAGAGCGACTAAACCAAATTTTCAGGCTTTTCTAAACTTCATACTTATTCAAGGAGTGAACGCACTTGTTAAAAGCTTTAAATATTTATCAGATCGATGCCACTATGAAGCATTAGATGGCGTTAGCTATCGAAATCCATTAATAGTTTTCACATATTACCTTGAAATAGTCAGAAATGTTCAGTATTCCTCAGCACTGGGTCGGGACCACACTGAAGAGGACCTTGAAGTCCGAAACGCGTCTGTGGGTATCTGGTGCCGGAATACTGAACACAAATTCAGTTTTGATATTTGTTTTCTGATTTCACAAACAGAGTTCTGCTCGCTCGTGGACGAAACAGTGACCTGTATATGCACTTTGTGCATTCGTGTCACTGACGATGCCACTATGAAGCATTAGATGGCGTTAGCTATCGAAATTCATTAATCATTTTCACATATTAGCTTGAAATAGTCAGAAATGTTCAGTATTCCTCAGCACTGGGTCGGGACCACACTGAAGAGGACCTTGAAGTCCGAAACGCGTCTGCGGGTATCTGGTGCCGGAATACTGAACACAAATTCAATTTTGAGCTTTAAATAAACCGGCTCGAGTGTAGTATTCGTAAAAGAACAATTCCCTGGATAATTAAATTACTCGATATCGCTAAATAAAAGTCGATGAATAAAGTAAATAATTGAATTAAAGTTGTATGAAAAAGTTATGTCAAACGGTTGTGTGATTTCATAAGAAAAATAAATGCCTTCTGATGGGGTTTATTGTTTTGTGTTGGCGGTTATCCTTTCGCAATTAGCCGCAGTGGACGAATTAGAAACAGTTGGCGGCGGCCGAGGCGGCACGTACCGCGCTGTGCGAAATCGAACCGTTAAATGTAGAAATTAATTTTCTTAGAAAGTTAACAGTACAAGAAACTATTTTGTGTTATGTGTTAATACCGCCGCGTCGCTACAAATACAATCAGTAGGTATAATCCGTTCCTAATTCAAATTGTAATTATAGTCTGAAAACTTGAATTGGTCGCTCTTCTAAACTCGTGATTTTACTTCATGTTTATTCAAGGAGTGGAACACTATCTAGACACTTTGAATTTAATGTTTTTAAAAATCAATGAATGCTTGTAAATGTACAGCGTATACATCGGGATCAGTTATTGATCATCTCGATGCTAATACAAGAAGCGACATTAACCCATTAACGGCCGAGCAATTATAAAGTTAACTCTAAAAGTTGATTTTAGGTAAAATTTAACACTTTTTTTAATAATTTTTACGAATGACTTATTATATTACATACTGTGAATTTTTCTTTTAAATATAATAATAATAATAATAATAAACGTCTTTATTTATACAAAAAAGATACAAGGTGTAGAATGTATAGCAAAATTACATAGGCGAAGTTCAGTCGATCTGATAGTCAGATCAACTGCTCTTCCACTTAACCTATCTATAATTTAAAATACTCGGTAAATCGATACATTCGAGTCAAAGAGATCATTAAACAGTTAATAAAACAAATGACATTAGTTGGATGTTAGAGAAGGGATGGGGTAGAGAGGATAGGGTGATTGTGGCAAGGGCGAGGTGTGGATCGGAGGAGAGAGGAAGGAAATTATGGATAGGGGAAGAATATGGAAGGTGTGTGTTGTGTGGACAGGGGAAGGATACGTGGGGACACTTGGCGGAGGAATATGAGGGGGTGAAAGAGGAGTGGCTGGGAGCGAAAGGGAAAAGAAGGGTAGTGGAATGGATGAGGGAGGATGGGAGCGGGGTAAGGACGTTGGAAAAGCTGGGGAGGGAGAGGGAAAAGAGAAGGGAGGGTAAGAGGGATACGGGAATGTGGGTGAGGTAATCAAATGTAAATGTGTAATTAATTGTAAAGGTGTGAAGATTATGCCAATAAAGGTCTTTTTTTTTAGTTGGATGTTAAAGTAATGTATTTCTGAACAAATTATGACATATCTCGCGTTTAAACTTCATCAATGTGAGATTTTTAATATGAGATGGTATGCTGTTATATAATTTATAAATATTATAAGAAAAACATCTCTGAAATAAAGCCGTCTTGTGGAGCGGAGGTGAGATAATACCTCTGAATCTCACATTGATGGTATGAACATCAGACCGGAATACTATTCTATTGTAAAGATACGGAGGTTTATGAGTAACAATAATTTTATGATAAAATGTTAAACAATGCAACGTTCGGCGGTTGTTCATGTTAAACCATTTTAATTCGATTAATTTATTAGAAATGTGATCAAACTTTCGAATACAAAAAATTAGGCGAATGCAAGAGTTTTGGACTTTCTAAATACGACGCTTCGTTACATTATCTAGGCAGGCATTGTGAATTAAAAAAAAAATTAAAAAAAAATTAAATTGAAATGGCTTAATACCAGTGTTTCACAAAGTAGTTTTCTTAATTTGATATTTAAGTAATGTCGGCTAGAATAGATTAATTTTAAATTCAGAAAGGCTCTAGAAATGCATTTATTAATATGAGATTTGAAACGCAAATCATTATCAATAATTAATCCTAAATTTCGCGAAGAATCAGCAAAAGAGGCAGTGTGACACCATTTATGGTTATTTTCAATTGATCTTTTACATATTGTAAAGACTTACGTGGGCCAAATAACATTACAGTCGACTTATTCGGATTTATATTAAGTGAGTGTTTACGCGACTGTTCTAAAATGTTTGAGAGATCTGAGTGGATTTTAACATTCGCCAAGATAACATCATTCGGTTTAAATGAAAATAATGACTGTGTGTCGTCGGCATATAGAGTTGCAGAACAGTTTGTCAGGACCTTTGTAAGAGAAGATGTATAAATGGAGAACAGTAAAGGTCCTAATATTGAGCCTTGAGGAACCCCAGATTTTACCATAATGAAGTTAGATGAAATAGTAACACGTTGATATCTATTCGTTAGATAGGCATCTATTAAATTAGACGCTGAAATGGGAAAGCCAAAATGATAATATAGAAACCATTAAGCTGTGACTGATTGTATCAAAGACTTTACTATAGTCTAGTAAAATTAAGCACGTAACATAACCTTTGTCAGTCGCAGTTATAATATCATCTAAAACAGTGGTGAGGAAACTTTTTTTAAGACGGGCCATTTGTAATAAACAGACAATCGTAGCGGGCCAAAGAATAATGCTTAATCGTAGGTAGGTAGGTTTTTATGCGGGTCGTCACATTACGAAGTAAGAACGCGTTCAAACATTCTCACGGCGGCACTCTTAAACGGGCCGGATTAAACCTTTCCGCGGGCCGTAGTTTCCCCATCACTGATCTAAAATATTAGGTAAAGCAGTAGTACAACTGTAGTTGGCTCTAAACCCAGATTGAGTAGATGGAAGTAAGCAATTAATTTCAACATATTCTACAATTTTATTATATAATACCCTATCTAATATTTTAGATGCAATAGGTAAAATACTTATGGGTCTAAGATCATTAAAGTTTATTGGAGAGTTGTTTTTTGGGATAGGCACAATATCAACAAGTTTCCATGCATTTGGAAAATAAGATTGTTCAATACAACAATTTATGATGTGCGTTAAATAAGGAATTAAAAAAGAACCACAAAATCTAATCATAGAAATACTGATGTTATCGGTTCCTACAGCTTTAGTTTTAATATTATTAACAATACAAGAGATTTGTTCGGTCGTAGCTAGTTTAAATTCAAATTCCAAGTTTTCAATAACATTTTTATGAATATTATTTAAGTAAAAATTATTAAGAACAGTGTCTGCTCAGCTGTTAAAGGAATTGGAAAAGTATTCATTAATAGCATTGACATCCTTAATGCAATTAGGTAAAATTGGTTTAGGATTACTAGCTATGATTCCATTATTTTTTAAGCATTTCCAAGTAAAAAATGGATTATTTTTAATAGAGAACTCAATAAATGCTTTCTTATCCTTGGTTACAGCAGAATTCACAATGTTACGCCATTGTTTATATAAAGAAAATTGCTCTGGATTCTTAATCTGCTTAAATTTATTGTATGCGACATCTCGGGAATGCATCATCATTTTTAAAGTATCCGTAAGCCATAGAGCCGATTGTTTTGTAATTCTTCGTCTTAACAAAGGAGCGTATTTATTAAAAATAGTCAGTATGCAGTGATTAAATATGAGCACTTTTTGTTCACAATCATTCACATAAATAATATCTTTCAAACTATATCTTTCTAGGTCTCCAAAGAATTCATATCTGCATATATGATTTAATTTGCGATATGTAATGAATTTTGTTTCTTTTTTATGTACAATTTTAAGCCTACAGAATATTAAATCATGATCCGCGATATTATCGATAGCTATAACATCGGACTCAGGGTATATACATAATGTATACGCTGTAAATATAAGGCATTCTTCGACGTGTAATATGAAGTTTAGAACGAGTATTTCCACTCCCAGACTAAGCATGAAGTAAAATTTCGAGTTTAGAAAAGCCCCGCGTAGAAAATTTGTCGAGGGTCGCGCAGCGACCCGAGACAAATTTTCACGGGGCTTTTCTAAACTCGAAATTTTACTTCATGCGCCACGCGTGTAAAACACTGAATTATTGTGAAGTTAGAAACACACTGAAAATTCACCAATATTATCACATTTATTTCCAATATCTAGATAATTTTTTCAGAGAATTCGGTGTTTTTATAGAATGGGCCTATTTAAAGCTTCGAACGAGTGTTTTCCACTCCCAGACTAAGCATGAAGTAAAATTTCGAGTTTAGAAAAGCCCCGCGTAGAAAATTTGTCGAGGGTCGCGCAGCGACCCGAGACAAATTTTCACGGGGCTTTTCTAAACTCGAAATTTTACTTCATGCGCCACGCGTGTAAAACACTGAATTATTGTGAAGTTAGAAACACACTGAACACATTTTCTTAAGAAAAAATTCTCTATGAACACAAGTTTATCTGGAAAATTCACCAATATTATCACATTTATTTCCAATATCTAGATAATTTTTTCAGAGAATTCGGTGTTTTTATAGAATGGGCCTATTTAAAGCTTCGAACGAGTGTTTTCCACTCCCAGACTAAGCATGAAGTAAAATTTCGAGTTTAGAAAAGCCCCGCGTAGAAAATTTGTCGAGGGTCGCGCAGCGACCCGAGACAAATTTTCACGGGGCTTTTCTAAACTCGAAATTTTACTTCATGCGCCACGCGTATAAAACACTGAAATATTGTGAAGTTAAAAATACACAGAAAACATATTTTTTAAATGAGTAACAATTGAGATATTTAAATAACAAAATATTTACGTTATTCTTTATACATTGTCAAGTCAAATAATAGAATATATCAAATTAACTTATTAAGTAATTTAATAATTAATATAAAATTAATAAATAAGATAAATTCAAATTCAAAACTATTTGAATTCGAGAAAATAAGCTTCCGCTTCTTATAGTTTGCACACTTTAAATATAATATATAAAATTACGAGAAAAAACTATTCCTGAAAATGCAAACAATGTCTTAATTAATAAGACAACTTAAGGCGATAAATATTCATTGAAACAACTACTTCCCGTGCAAATACACCTCCGGATATTGAATTATACAATGAAATATTTAAAATCTTATTTAATTTGATTTGTTACAACGCTCTATTAAAGTATATGTAACGTTTAGGTCAAATTCTCTTCAAACCAACTAACAAATACAATTTTAAAATTTAATTTAATTTATTTATTTACGGAATCTCCAGTTTACAATAGATTAATACATATACATCTTAATACAATAAATTGACTAAACAAAAACAAAATCTAAATATGCCAAACAAAATTTAAACTAATAAAATGATTATTTAAGACATTGTTTGCATTTCTAAGAATAGTTTTTTCATAATTTTGTATATTATATTTAAAATTAATAATGTTGCGTATATGAATCAATGGCGCCTAATGGGTTAAATAATTATTTGAATTATTCATCCGCATTGGGTAATAAAAAGCACACATAAAGCTGGCTCGTCGAGATTGTCCATTTCACCCGGTTGAATCCAAGCAGCGCCTCATCAATCGGATGCACATCCGAAGAAGAGTTAAATCCCTTTTTCCTGCTGTCCGCTGCCTGTCAATCGTTTGCAATATGCCGCGCGCGCTTTGCGCCTCGGCGACTGTATGATCCGTCAATTGTAGGGGCAATAAAGTTGGAAACACAAAAAAGGCGCGAGTTATGGTCTATTTAACTTGGAAATAATGACGAGCATTACATTAAGTGCACCAACTTCTTCGGCGCAGCTGATCGATTCGCGACGTTGAAAAATTACCCCCCGAAAGTAATCCAATATTCTTATTCCATTCATCCGTTTCAGGTCCGCGAACTTCAACAACGCCACGGGCGACTGCGAGCTGTCCAACATGGACCGCATCACCGTGGCCGGCGGAAACGCGTTCCAATCGGCGGATGGGTACGATTACATGGAGAACAACTGCGTGGAGGAGCCGACGAAACTCTGCGAGTTCAAAAAATTAACAGGAAGGATTTTGAAAACGGTCGATTCCGTTTATCAGGATGTTGGATCAGTGGACGAATGCAGGGAGCTCTGCTTGAACTCTCCCTACAGATGCCACTCGTACGATTACGGCGATACCGGCGAGATGGTCTGCCGTCTCAGCCATCACTCAAGAGCCACGTTAGCCGATATCCAGGTAATTATCAAAAAATCCACGTTTACAATTGGAGCGCGTATCGTTAAGCACACTTTAAAAGCACTTAAATGCGCCTTGCATGGTAGTCCGATCTGATTGGATTGGCCTGAGCTGAAATAGGCATTCAATTAGATTTTTGTCGAGAAGGCCGATTAGATTGGACGTCAGTTAGTCCTTAGAAAATCTGCATAGATCGATTATACCGCTTGCTCGATTCAGTCCGCTCAATAATTTCTAATTTAATTATTACCTTTGCTCGAGTTACCGTTACCGAGGCTAATTGATTATGCTACCTAATAAAATTATAGCTCCTGGTGATTACTTCTTCTCGTCAAACAAACACAAAACTATTATAATTTAAGTAACGTTTTTCTACTTCTATAATAAAATGTCTTATTTATGGGATGCATAAATAAGACATTTTATTATAGAAGTAGAAAAACGTTACTTAAATTATAATAGCTTTGTGTTTGTTTGACGAGAAGAAGTAATCACCAGGAGCTATAATTTTATTAGGTAGCATAATCAATCTGTGGCGTAGCCAAAATTTTGTGAGATCAAAACTGTAAGTATACCGCTTCAAGAAATTAACGCATCACCTGCAATATCTCTAAATTAAAAATAAAAGAACAGTAAATCTAACTGTTCACTGTAGAGGCTTCTAATTCGTTATACATCATTATTTACACAAATAAGACAATTAACTTTGTTTGTATAACTGACGATTTTATTGTGACTATAGTTTCGACAACTTTAACTTGTCATTATCAAACATAAAGTTTATGTTTGATAATGACAAGTTAAAGTTGTCGAAACTATAGTCACAATAAAATCCTCAGTTATACAAACAAAGTTAATTGTCTTATTTGTGTAAACAGTAAATCTGTCGAGTAACTCAAATATTCATTGTATAATTAAATATCTGTCGGAGAATTAGCTCGAGAAGTATTGTTTCAATGAATATTTGGAAACTTTGATTTAATAAAGAAAACACTTGGTTAAATTTCACTAATATGATATTATATTAGTGAAATTTAACCAAGTGTTTTCTTTATTAAATCATAGTTAAATATGTTTCACCACGTGAAAGATGAGAAACTTGTTCAAGATTTATAGACTTGTCTCAATGGGACTAAATGTTTGCAGAAAGTCGATATTCATTTTAATTCTTTTATATTTTTTTTAAAATGTGTACTATTCTTGTGAATCTCATGTAGGAGTCTGAAATAACGAAGAATACTTTGAATCTTTCGTTTATTTTAAAAGGTTGCAAAAATGAAATGAAATAAACACGAAGCTAAACTTAAAAACTTAAAACTTATATAATATATTAAGGCGCTGCATTAATTTCTTGGAGCAGTGTTGTATGTTTTATACTTCACTTTAAATCAGTGCTGAGTACGCGTGGCGCATGAAGTAAAATTTCGAGTTTAGAAAAGCCTGAAAATTTGGTTTGGCCGCTCCGCGCTTCGCGCTACGCGACCAAACCAAATTTTCAGGCTTTCCTAAACTCGAAATTTTACTTCATGCTTAGTCTGGGAGTGGAAACACTCGTTAGAATCTTCAAATTAACTGCTTATAATAATGAACGTTATGCTTAATTAATTAGTGGACGTCACTTAGGTCGTGTATAAAAATTAAATCGATTTTCCGCTTTTAAATCCACTGATTTTACTTAAAAATAAATAATCTGTTCAGCTCTTTTAAAGAAAAATTAGGAGAAATTTCAACTAAAATTAGCAAATAGAAAATACTCCATACTTGTTCTGCTACATTCTAGACACTAGAGAAACTAAAGACAATAGAGACACTGGAGAAACTAAAGACACTAGAGACAATATAGAAACTAAAGACAATAGAGACATTATTATATTTTTATATATACTAAATAGGTAAGGGGGGTTGTGCAAAAACGTACTTCCAGAGCCGTTGCAGCGTTCTCCAAAACTATTAAAATTTGGAGACCCCCCCGCCCCACACCGCCTCCCTCAAAATCGCGACTTTGCCAATTTTTTTTGACAAAACTAAAAAAGATAAAAAATCACGAGTTTCAGATTCAGGAAGGGCGTAAAAAACTTTATAAGCAAAGATTGTGTTTCAAAAAAAATCACCGCTTCCGGGGGAGGAGCGAATTTTCGAAAAAAAAACACCGAAATTTTCGAAAAAAAAAAACAAAACTGACCACCTAATAGAAATCCGCATTTTTGAACTTGAGCCAATAAAAAAAAAAACAGGCTATAGAACCAAGTTTTTTGTAGTGCTTAGGCCTAAGCGCATTAAAATCAAGTCGCTGGGGGCCGAGAAAAACAAATCCAAGTAATTTTGGAGCTGATTTCCTAGTTTTCACATTTTTCGCAGCTTCGAGCTGCGACGTCCGATCGAATCGCGGTCAATTGCATGCGCCTTGAAATTTGCCTTCAAATGGTTTTGATTGATGTACGAACTTTTTACCGGGGCCCCATTATGGGGTATACAATCGAGAAAATATCCGGTCCGGTCCTCCGCCATTTTGCTCGCCTACGCGATGACTTATCCGACTGAAAAAAATACTCACAAATAGCCAAAAGATCACTTATTAAGGTGTGCCTCATGCGCTCTTACTTTAATTTCGAAATTTTTAAAAAGGCATTTTTAAACGAAAAATCGAAGAAAAATCACCATTCCCTGTGATTTTATCGTAGAGGGCTGAAATTTTGATCGAAAGTACTTTAGGGTAGTATCTTTTATATGCCTCGGATCGCTTTTTATCTTTTGGATGTTAGCTGAAATATTTCTGTTTATGTTGGCGGAGTCGTCGAAATCACGAAAAACGACCATTTTTATTTTTTTACTTCGTTCATAATTATAGTAGAACAATGGAAGTTGGACCATAAATTGGCAATACGAATCTGTATAAATGCTGAAAATTTCATTGATTCAGCTCTATTAGGACGGAAATTGTTTTTTTTTTCTGCGCTTCAAAACTGCTTTTCAGGCTAAAACGGCGAACTAAAAATACAATTTTTACTTTTTAGCTCCGCTATAATTTATGGTACAATAATGGGAATTTGATCAATAAATAGGTAATTCAAATCTCTACAATTGCTAAAAATTTCATTGACCTAGCTCAATTTAGATCGGAAATTGATTTTTTTTTACATTTTAAATTATTTAAATAAACTATTTTTATTCTTTTGCTATAGTATTTATTACAGTGAAACAACAGGAGTTGTATCAATAAATAGGAAATATATATATATATATATATATATATATATGCTGAAATTTTCATTTATCTAGCTCAATTTGGACAGAAAATAGATTTATTTTTTATTTTTCAAATTAATTAAACAAATAATTTGAATTTCATTTTTTTGCTTTAGTATTGGATATAGTACAACAATGGGAGTTGTACCAATAGATAGGAAATATAAATTTGTATTAATGCTGAAAACTTCATTCCTCTAGCTCAAGTATTTTTTAGTTTTCAGCAATTTAGGAATATTTGAGGCGCTGGCTATCAAAGGCCTGAGTGGGAGAGACAATAGACAGACTTTTTGAAAAAAAAATCGTTAATGGTATCAAAAAAATTCTCATTTTTGTATGACGTTTTCATAGGAAGCGTCTTTTTCCTGCTCAACCGGAAGTATTTTTTTTTTTAAATTAAATTTAAAAATAATTATATTTTAAAGGAAATAAATACGAATAACGTATTTAACAATATTTTATAGATTTTAAAAGTGTAAAAATCGAGGTTAAGTGTGATTCAACTTGCGAGCGAAGCGAGCCAATTGCGAACGCAGCGAGCAGGCAAGCGAACGAAGCGAGCTAGGGTGACCGTTAGCGAGCTAAGCGCGGTTCAACTTGCGAGCGAGCCTTTTGCGAGCGAAGCGAGCTGGGGTGAGCGTTAGCGAGCTACAGAGTCCTTTTAATATACAAACTGCTTCCTCCATCCATCGCATCCCTGCCAGTTCAACAACATATTATTCTCCGACCACAACCATTTGGCTTACGTACTCTCCTGTCTCCCCTCATCTGCCTTCTCTTGCTATTATTGTATTTTCAATCTATTAAATATTTTTTAGTCGCGGAGCGACCAAACCAAATTTTCAGGCTTTTCTAAACTCGAAATTTTACTTCATGCACCACGCGTGTCAACACTGATTTACAGTGCAGTTGAAACACACACACTTCATCAATTATAGGCAACCTAATATACATTAACTCTATTGGGTTGTATATAATCATTGATTTAGACAATTAGTTCAATTCATTTGACTCTCGTTTTATTAAGATTAGCTTTACTAAAATGCAATATAGATAAAGGGTATAGGTTATTTATAATCTTTGTTTTAGACAATTAGTTCAATTAACATCACAAACCATGATGCATACTTTATAAAAGTTCAAGCATTCATTGCTTTTGTAAAAATGGGTATTTTGAAACTTCTAACGAGTGTTTTCCACTCCCAGACTAAGCATGAAGTAAAATTTCGAGTTTAGAAAAACCTGAAAATTTGGTTTGGTTGCGTAGCGCGAAGCGCGGAGCGACCAAATCAAATTTTCAGGCTTTTCTAAACTCGAAATTTTACTTCATGCGCCACGCGTGTCAACACTGATTTAAAGTGCAGTTCAAAAACACACACACTTCATCAATTATAGGCAACCTAATATACATTAACTCTATTGGGTTGTCTATAATCATTGATTTAGACAATTAGTTCAATTTATTTGACTCTCGATTTATTAAGATTAGCTTTACTAAAATGCAATATAGATAAAGGGTATAGGTTGTTTATAATCTTTGTTTTAGACAATTAGTTCAATTAACATCACAAACCATGATGCATACTTTATAAAAGCTTAAACATTCATTGCTTTTGTAAAAATGGTTATTTTGAAACTTCTAACGAGTGTTTTCCACTCCCAGACTAAGCATGAAGTAAAATTTCGAGTTTAGAAAAGCCCCGCGTAGAAAATTTGTCGAGGGTCGCGCAGCGACCCGAGACAAATTTTCGCGGGGCTTTTCTAAACTCGAAATTTTACTTCATGCGCCACGCGTGTCAACACTGATTTAAAGTGCAGTTCAAAAATACACACACATCATCAATTATAGGCAACCTAATATACATTAACTTTATTGGGTTGTCTATAATCATTTATTGAAACAATTAGTTCAATTCATTTGACTTTCATTTTATTAAGATTAGCTTTACTGAAATGCTGGTAAAAACTACTGATTTTTATACGATTCACCATTATAAGTGTTGGTTTATCAAGTTACAATTCTTATTGTGCCAAGGATGTTTGTTTTTTGTGAAACATCCAGTAAAGAGTAAGTTATTTAATGATTACTATAAAATAGTTGTAGGAGTTGTTTTCTCCTGTCATTCATTATTAAAACTTAAATACTTCCATTTACTTATTTGCATAACCTGCAATTCGTTATGCAAAGCCATATATCAATTTTACAGCGTCTTCAGTTAGTTTTAATCGCGGCGCTAATTAAATTCCTGTTGTTCTCCGCTAATTAACGGCATCTCCCCGGCTAGTTATGATGATTTGAGTCTACGGTCGAGTCGTAAATAATTCCCAATAAAGAGCAGAGAGCCATAAAGGGTCGAAATTGATTAGGGAAACGCCCGCTGTCTGCATTATCATAACCGATGCGTTGCAATTATGCAAGGGAGATAAGAGCGAAAAAGTTAAACACTTAATAATTCCCAATAACCATAAAGCTTTTCTCCAGTGTGGGGCGATTGTAATTCATGTCTCGTGAGCCATTCATACATGTATGCCGTTATAACGCTTGATTTCGCGCAGAAATCTATTCCCGTCTAGTAGCTCCAATGGTTTATTTTCGTTTCTCAATGTATTCGCATCGTAAAATATTCGGTTTAATTGATTGTTTTATATGATAATCTTGATATGATCTAGAAAGATATGGTAATAAAAGTTGATGTATGTTGCAGGATCCTTATCTCGATGTACCCGAAGCGGCAACTTATGAACTGAGCTCGTGTTACAACGTGAGCATCGACTGCAGATCCGGAGATATGGTGGCGAGGATCCAGACGAGCAAACTGTTCGACGGCAAGATCTACGCGAAGGGCAGCCCGAATTCGTGCGTGCGCGACGTCAACAACAGTTTGGAATTCGAGCTGGAGATGGCCTACGACAACCTGGAATGCAACGTCAGGAAGAACGGCCTCGGCCGGTACGTTAACGACGTCGTCATACAGCATCACGATAAGATTGTGACCAGCTCGGATCTCGGATTGGCGGTTACGTGCCAGTACGATCTCACCAACAAGAGCGTCACTAATGAGGTGGATCTGGGTGTGCACGGGGACGTGCAGCCGGCGCTCTCCGAGGAGGTCACCGTCGACTCGCCGAACGTGGCCATGAAGATCACCGATAGGAGCGGAGGAGACGTCATGCCGACTGCCGAGGTCGGAGATCCGCTCGCGTTGAGGTTCGAGATTTTGGATAGGAACAGCCCGTACGAGATCTTCGTTAGGGAGCTGGTCGCGATGGACGGCGTTGATTCCAGCGAGATCGTGCTCATTGATTCCGACGGTTGTCCTACGGACCATTTCATCATGGGACCACTGTACAAATCTGTTGATTCTGGAAAGGTAAGTTTACAAAATTGCATCATTACTCGCCATTCTATCATGGTTTTCCAAAAGATCTAATCCAGGATCCCCTACTTTAATTCAAATCTCTCGTTGGGTAAAATACAACACTTTTTTGTTCCAAAATTGGTTTCATCTAGAACGTAGCAGAAAAAGCATCGAATGAAAATCTCTTGTATTTGTCAAAGACATACACTGATCAAAACAATAAGCGGGTCACTAATTTGTAGTCCATAAAATTCAAACGGGAAATTACATGCAAATAAAATTAAGGACATCTGAAAGACGCTCTATTTAATTGTTATAATTGACACATAGGGAATTATCAGCATCGCACACTTCCGAAATATCCGTAATAATATTGTTTGTGATTTTATATATTTTAACTTAATTATTACTTTTAACTTATTTTAGACTAAGCATTATGTATTTATTTTAAATGGATATCCGTAAATAAACAATAAACAATAATGAACAAGAACTACCAAAACTAAAGTGAAATAATGTCTCCCAAATTTGATTCAAAGAGCTAGGAAAGCCTTGTTGAGATCAATAAACAAACGAAAATGTTTGCAACTGACAGTTTGACTTAAGTTAAGTGAAAATGAAGCATCTCAACGAAGTGGAAGTTGTTCGTGCTATAACATTAATTGAAAATGGCGAAAGCCTTCGACAAGTTTCAAGAAACTTCAACGTAAGCCTGTCTGTGATTCAGCGATTGTGGAACAGGTACTTAGATACCAGGCGAGGTGGGCAAGGTCGCAAGCGAAATACAACTCAACATCAAGACCGATTTTTACTGATTTCGAGTCTTCGCAATAGAGTTTCTACGGCGAAAGACTTCTTAATTTCCCTCAGGACGGCGCATGGAGTCACTGTATCAGACCAGACAATTAGGAACAGGTTGAGGGAATCAAATTTGAGGGCAAGACGACCCATCCGAAAACCCTCTTTGACACGACGCAACAGAAAAGCAAGGATTAATTTTGCTCGTGAACATGTCGCATGGCAACTTCGACAATGGAAGTCTGTGCTCTTCACAGATGAATCAAGGTTCCGTATTACTCGTTGCGATGGCCGAGTACGTGTTTACAGACGCCCAGGAGAACGCTACGCAGCTGCTACTGTCCAGGAAGTCGAAAGATTTGGGGGTGGTTCAGTTATGGTTTGGGGTGGGATTAGTATCGACAGTAGAACCGACCTTGTTGTAATTCCAGGAAATCTTAACGCTAATCTTTATGTTGGCATTGTGTTAGGAGAACATGTTGTCCCTGTGGCATACGGAATAGGTCCTAACTTTTTGTTAATGCAGGATAACGCAAGACTACATACTGCGCGAATCACTTTAGACTTCCTACAAGAACTGGAAATTCAAACAATGGTGTGGCCTGCGTTAAGTCCTGATTTAAATCCCGTAGAGCATGTTTGGGATATGCTCGACAGACGTGTTCGTGGTCGCCCGCATCCTCTTCAGACCATCCAGCAGCTAACGGCGGCTCTTATTGAAGAATGGGACGCTGTACCACAGGAAGACCTTCAAAGACTTTTGCGAAGCATGCCAAGACGGTGTAATGCCGTTATTCGTGCTATGGGAGCACATACTCGTCCTGATTTAAATCCCATAGAGCATGTTTGGGATATGCTCGACAGACGTGTTCGTGGTCGCCCGCATCCGCCTCAGACCATCCAGCAGCTAACTGCGGCTCTTATTCAAGAATGGGACGCTATACCACAGGAAGATCTTCGAAGACTTTTGCGAAGCATGCCAAGACGGTGTAATGCCGTTATTCGTGCTATGGGAGCACATACTCGTCCTGATTTAAATCCCATAGAGCATGTTTGAGATATGCACGACAGACGTGTTCGTGGTCGCCCGCATCCTCCTCAGACCATCCAGCAGCTAACTGCGGCTCTTATTGAAGAATGGGACGCTATACCACAGGAAGATCTTCGAAGACTTTTGCAAAGCATGCCAAGACGGTGTAATGCCGTTATTCATGCTATGGGAGCACATAGTCGTTATTAAGTTACCACTTTATGTACAAAAGTTTACATTGACAATTAATTTAATTTGGTTTTGCACTTTGGTTTTGGTAGTTGTTGTTAATTATTACAGGTACTTTAAAAGTGCGTGATGCTGACACTTCCATATGTGCCAATTAAAACAATTAAATAGAGCTGTTCACTGTGGAGGCTTCTACTTCGTTATACATCATTATTTACACAAATAAGACAATTAACTTTGTGTGTATAACTGAGGATTTTATTGTGACTATAATTTCGTAAACTTTAACTTGTTTTATGTTTGATAATGACAAGTTAAAGTTGTCGAAACTATAGTCACAATAAAATCCTCATTTATACAAACAAAGTTAATTGTCTTATTTGTGTAATTAAATAAAGCGTCTTTCAGGTATCCTTAATTTTATTTGCATGTAATTTCCCGTTTGAATTTTATGGAGGCACAAATTAGTGACCCGCTAATTGTTTTGAGCAGTGTATAATTTGGCATTGTTTCCAAATTTACTACCATAATGTACCATATTTCTAATACTTCAACATTCCTAGGGTAGGAAGAACCTGCCAGAGATAATGAAGTGGGGGCCCAAGTTAGAATGTGGGGGGCTAAGTTAGGATGTAGGAACTGATTCCCTTTGTATTACATACGGGAAAAGTAAACAAAAAATTGGGAAACTGATCTAGTTGATAAACTATACAAATTGATATTGGCTTACTATGTGTATCTATAACTTGTGCAGTTTGATGAACGTTGTTGCAATATGCTACAAAATATATCTTTTCTGTTAAAGGTACTGCTATTGCACTTTGACGCTAAGTTAGGATGTGGGGACTGATTTTCTTTGTATTACATACGGGAAAAGTAAACAAAAAATTGGGAAACACTGATCTAATTGATAAAGTATACAAATTGATATTGGCTTACTACGTGTATTTTTAACTTGTGCAATTTGAAGAACGTTGTTGCAATATGCTAAACATTATATCTTTTCTGTTAAAGGTACTGCTCTCGCACTTTGACGCATTCAAATTCCCCTCATCAGAAGTAGTCCAATTCCGCGCACTGGTAACCCCATGCATGCCGACCTGCGAGCCAGTCCAGTGCGATCAAGAGGAATCCACAGGGGAGCTCCGCTCCGTAATCTCCTACGGAAAGCGCAGAAGACGCCGTTCGGCCAGCCAGGCCAACGACGACCTCCTCCTCGTCCAGACCATCCAGATAACCGACAAATTCGGCTTCGACAGCGACGTGAACAAATCCTCCTCGATAGGCAGGGAGGCGATGTTCCTCCCTAACGAGCAGGGATTATGCGTGAACATGGCGGGGTTAATTGTGGCCGCGACGGTTTTCTTAGCGGCTCAGCTCGCCATAATCGCGGCATGGACCTTCATCTGGCAAAGACGGAGGTTGAGCAGTAAGCTAAGCGACGGGATGTCCGTCAGCGTCAGCTTACCCTCTGGTTTAAGTTCCGGCCGCACGGACAGCCTCTGCAAACTATACGATAACAACGGATACGCTCATTCCCGTAGATTTTAAACCCCACAACTAAGAAGTTCCGCAACGTAACGTAACGCATACCCTGCTGATTATATTGTAATTTTGTTTTTCATATGTATAACCGCGTGTGATATAATTAATTATTCCATAAGTTGAAGTTGAAGAATAACGCGCGTAAGACATACCTGCGTTCTTCCCTCCTCCAATCGGCGACGAAACAGCATCGAGTACAGTTGCCATTAGTCTATCTAGGGTACAGTAGTTGTTCACCGGCAGGTAACTGTACCCATACAACTCTGGGCCAAGGTCGGACATGCAATGCAATCTTAGCATCTTTTAATTGCAATATTTTATACATAAACTGTTCTAACTAATCAAGCGAATACTGGTTATTACCGCTACTGGCTGCTTCCGCCGCAGTCTTCCCATATAATCCTCCGATATTTAGCATTTAAGTTAAATCATTTGTTTTTTAAGCATTTAATAGCTTCAGTTTATTTTTTGTAACGTGCCTAAATATACTGCAATCAAACAACCGCGTCGGTATATTCTTCATTAGCTTTTGGTACCGGTTAGTATATTATTAGACATACAAATTTTATGCGTTACAAACAATTTTTAATTAAATTTAATTTAATTATTTGCGCCCAACAAGGAATCCAGGACGATCTAGAGAGAATGCCGTTTATCAGTGCGCCTGCAATTATTTTTATAACAAACAAACAAAAAAAAAGTTGAACAAGAAAAGAGTGGATGGATGTAGTGTGAATGATTATTTAATAGTGCTTGTCCTCGTTTCCTAAAGGCCCGGCTGGCGGTTTCGCAGGCTGCTTAAACGTATTTTTTTATATTAATTCTTTAGCGAAACCGCCCGCCCCCCAATTCAAATTTTCTACATTTAAGAAATACCATATTTAGACAATTAACGATGATTTTTTATATTTGTACTTTTAAGTTATTAACGCGTAAGAAATATATGATTGATATATTCGAAATGATGAAAAATACATATTATAGAATTTAAATGTTGTGTTTTATTTAAAACTTGAATTTGTGCGTAACGTATCTTTTAATCCCTTGTCTTAAGATTAAAAATAAGTGAAACAAAATAAGTGTTTTAATTTAAATTTAATTTAAATCATCCAGTATTAGATTCAAAAAATTTTCACCACGGGTTAAGTGAGAAATTAATTAAAGATATTAAAAATTGCATTTAAGAGAGGTACTGGGATGTTTTCTTGTACTAGTAAGTATACTATTCATTATTATTTTAAAAAAATTGATCCTGACGTTCATATTATTCAAAATGAGGATTTTTTAAATTCAATAACATGAGATCAAACATACGCAATTTATATTGAAATTTACAATACTTTAGTTTTTTTTATACGCGTGGCGCATGAAGTAAAATTTCGAGTTTAGAAAAGCCTCAAAATTTGGTTAGGTCCCTCGCTTTAAACGAGTGCTTTCCACTCCCAGACTAAGCATGAAGTAAAATTTCGAGTTTAGAAAAGCCCCGTGAAAATTTGTCTCGGGTCGCGCAGCGACCCGAGACAAATTTTCTGGGCTTTTCTAAACTCGATATTTTACTTCATGCGCCACGCGTATAAAACACTAAAATACTGTGAAATGTATGTTTATCCGAACTTCACTTGAAATCTGTCTTATATACGCGTGGCGCATGAAGTAAAATTTCGAGTTTAGAAAAGCCCAGAAAATTTGTCTCGGGTCGCTGCGCGACCCTCGACAAATTTTCACGGGGCTTTTCTAAACTCGAAATTTTACTTCATGCTTAGTCTGGGAGTGGAAAACACTCGTTTAAAGGTTCAAAATGAACTCTTATTTACAGATTTACAACAAATAGGCTGAATTTGGAATACTTTACTGTATACTCCACAGAAACACTCCCTGTATAATTTCTATGATTTTTTTGTTTAAACGAGTGTTGTCCACTCCCAGACAAAGCATGAAGTAAAATTTCGAGTTTAGAAAAGCCCCGTGAAAATTTGTCGAGGGTCGCGCAGCGACCCGAGACAAATTTTCTGGGCTTTTCTAAACTCGAAATTTTACTTCATGCGCCACGCGTATAAAACACTAAAATACTGTGAAATGTATGTTTATCCGAACTTCACTTGAAATCTGTCTTTTATACGCGTGGCGCATGAAGTAAAATTTCGAGTTTAGAAAAGCCCAGAAAATTTGTCTCGGGTCGCTGCGCGACCCTCGACAAATTTTCACGGGGCTTTTCTAAACTCGAAATTTTACTTCATGCTTAGTCTGGGAGTGGAAAACACTCGTTTAAAGGTTCAAACTGAACTCTTAAAAAAAAACAACGAATAACTAAAGATTTACAACAAATAGGATGAATTTGGAATACTTTACTGTAGACTTTACAGAAACACTCCCTGTATAATTTCTAGAAGTTTTTTGTTTAAACGAGTGTTGTCCACTCCCAGACAAAGCATGAAGTAAAATTTCGAGTTTAGAAAAGCCCCGTGAAAATTTGTCGAGGGTCGCGCAGCGACCCGAGACAAATTTTCACGGGGCTTTTCTAAACTCGAAATTATACTTCATGCGCCACGCGTATAAAACACAAATTTCAAGTGAAGTTCGAATATACATACAGTCCACAGTATTTTTGTGTTTAATACGCGTGGCGCATGAAGTAAAATTTCGAGTTTAGAAAAGCCCCGTGAAAATTTGTCTCGGGTCGCTGCGCGACCCTCGACAAATTTTCACGGAGCTTCTCTAAACTCGAAATTTTACTTCATGCTTAGTCTGGGAGTGGAAAACACTCGTTTAAAGCGAGGGACCAAACCAAATTTTCAGGCTTTCCTAAACTCGAAATTTTACTTCATGCGCCACGCGTATAAAAACGAATTAAAATTCCCACTAAGCCAAAAACATAAAAATAACGTTATATCAACATTATCGTAACAATTAACGTTGTTTTAATGTTGATGAAACATTACATAATTGTGTTTGCTCAGTGGGTTAATATCGACTTTCTGCAAACATTTAGTCTCATTGAGACAAGTCTCCAAACAACAGAACTAAAATTATATTATTCTTTAAACGGAATTTTTACAACCGTATAGCAAACTGCTAATGTTGTTTGCACCAGTAATACTTATTTTCACTACTACTTACTAATTGTTAGAAAAAGTATAGAAAACGTTTTTTTTTTTCTAAGAAACAAACAACTTTTCTACTCTCGGATGAATAAAAATGCAGGAGGTCGTCCAGACATCAACTTTTAATCAAAATATTTACATAATCTTTTCTATCCGCCGCGCGGCGCGGACTCCTGGTGGTATTTTAATTAATATTAGGAGGCGTCAGCTTTCTTTATTACACGCACGCACAGAACAATCCGGCTTGGTGCTTGACAGGGGGAGATCCCGGACGGCTGACAACGCTCAAATTAACTTGTCGCTTACGTGGATTTTTTTAAAGATCCACTTTCATTTCGACGGCGGCGAACATTCTAATAATCCAGACAAAAACCAATTTAAATAATCCATCCTGATTTACATACGCGTTTCTCGGAATTCAATTCGCGCGATCACGACCATCTTGGATGCAGACGTTTTTAAAGTGGCTCCAGATTAATTATAACTCTATTTACTGCATATCACTAATAATTTATTTACTGTGTCTGAATATCGCAATTATTATCTAGGATTTAATTTTAAACTTAATTCAGAACCAAAAACCTAGATCTTTAATTAACTTTGTTACTTTATGCTTAATCTGGGAGTGGAAAACACTCGTTCCAAAATGCAATTTAAAATATTTGTAAACACAACGAATATCTAAAGATTTACAGCGTATACAGTATATTGTGGTCGCAGTGATAGATCGCCAGTGCTTGTTGCAATATGATTGTGTTTTAGACTTTAAATCAAATGATTTGAACAGAGGATTTGATAAAATGTAAAGACCGGGTTCCGCTAGTGCGAGTACTCAGTCGCAGTGACAGATCTTAAGTACACCAATTCTTGTCGCAATATGATTGTGTTTCAGACTTTAAATCAAAAGATTTGAACAGAGGATTTGATAAAATGTAAAGACCGGGTTCCGCTAGTGCGAACTCAGTCGCAGTGACAGATCTTAAGTACACCAATTCTTGTCGCAATATGATTGTGTTTCAGACTTTAAATCAAAAGATTTGAACAGAGGATTTGATCAAATGTAAAGACCGGGTTCCGCTAGTGCGCGTACTCAGTCGCAGTGACAGATCTTAATTACGCCAATGCTTGTCGCAATATGATTGTGTTTCAGACTTTAAATCAAAAGATTTGAACAGAGGATTTGATAAAATGTAAAGACCGGGTTCCGCTAGTGCGAGTACTCAGTCGCAGTGACAGATCTTAAGTACACCAATGCTTGTCGCAATAAGATTGTGTTTCAGACTTTAAATCAAAAGATTTGAACAAAGGATTTGATAAAATGTAAAGACCGGGTTCCGCTAGTGCGAGTACTCAGTCGCAGTGACAGATCTTAAGTACACCAATTCTTGTCGCAATATGATTGTGTTTCAGACTTTAAATCAAAAGATTTGAACAGAGGATTTGATCAAATGTAAGGACCTGGTTCCGCTAGTGCGAGTACTCAGTCGCAGTGACAGATCTTAAGTACACCAATGCTTGTCGCAATATGATTGTGTTTTAAACTTTAAATCAAATGATTTGACCAGAGGATTTGATAAAATGTAAAGACAGGGTTTCGCTAGTGCGAGTACTCAGTCGCAGTGACATCTCTTAAGTACACCAATGCTTGTCGCAATACGATTGTGTTTCAGACTTTAAATCAAAAGATTTGAACAGAGGATTTGATAAAATGTAAAGACCGGGTTCCGCTAGTGCGAGTACTCAGTCGCAGTGACAGATTTTAAGTACACCAATGCTTGTCGCAATATGATTGTGCTTCAGACTTTAAATCAAAAGATTTGAACAGAGGATTTGATCAAATGTAAAGACCGGGTTCCGCTAGTGTGAGTACTCAGTCGCAGTGACAGATCTTAGGTACACCAATGCTTGTCGCAATATGATTGTGTTTCAGACTTTGAATCAAAAGATTTAAACAGAGAATTTGATAAAATGTAAAAGCCGGGTTTCACTGGTGCGACTACTCAGTCGCAGTGATAGATTACCAGTGCTTGTCGCAAAATGATTGGGTCTCAGACTTTAAATCAAAAGATTTAAGCAGAGGATTTGATAAAATGTAAAGACGTATTCTTGAAAAATTACCAAACAGTTTGTAAATTAATACACCTTGCATTCTTATTCGATTTTCCAACCATAAAACGAAATACTCTGAATTATACTCGAAAAGTGCAGCCCAACTAAAACACTAACATGCTTATACGCTGTGTTTAATTGAAAAACAAATCATCTATTCAATCCCTCTCCCAACATTTTACGCATGATTTCAATTTTGGAGCGGAGTGAATAAATTGCCATTTAAGCGGGAATTTAATTGCACAGAGGAAAAAAAACTACGGGCCGAACCAATTTCCTTACCGGGGAAATTAAAACGCTTCCCCGGCAGCTTGCATAGGAATGTGATCAGGACGAAGGTTGAATTTTAACGAATAATTATTACCATACCATAGAATATGATAGAGGTGTTATTTCCCCCACACGTTAGGTACGCATCATTGTTAAATAACAATATTTTTTATTATTTAATTTTCTGTTCACATAGTTTTGATTTAAAATAAAAACAAGCAATCGGTTATGGCCAACACTGGCACCGATCGCAAACTAAAATGTTGGTTTGATTAGACGCAGTAGGTTGCGACTAGATGATGCGACAAGCATCAATATGGGAATGATCATGCGATCTGTCACTGCGACTAGAGGAATCCGTTCTTTACGTTTTACCAAATCCTGTTTATATATTTTTTGAAAACATAATCATATTGCGACAAGCACTTTCGATCTGTCTCTGCGACTGAGTAGTCGTACTAGCGGAACCCTGCCTTTACATTTTACCAATTCCTGTTTATATATTTTTTGATTTGAGGTTTGAAACATTATAATATTGCGACAAGCACTTTCAATCTGTCACTGCGACTGAGTACTCGCACTAGCGGAACCCGGTCTTTACATTTTATCAAATCCTCTACTTAAATCTTTTGATTTGAAGTCTGAAACCCCATACTTTTGCCGAAACCCGGCTTTTACATTTAATCAAATTCTCTGTTTAAATCTTTTGATTCAAAGTTTGAAACACAATCATATTGCGAGAAGCATTGGTGTACTTAATATCTGTCACTGCGACTGAGTACTCGCACTAGCGGAACCCGGTCTTTACATTTTATCAAATCCTCTGCTTAAATCTTTTGATTTGAAGTCTTAAACCCCATAATTTTGCGACAAGCACTAGCGATCCATCACTGCGACTGAGTAGTCGTACTAGCGGAACCCGGCCTTTACATTTTACCAAATCCTGTTTATATATTTTTTGATTTGAAGCTTGAAACATAATAATGTTGCGGCAAGGACTTGCGATCTGTCACTGCGACTGAGTAGTCGCACTAGCGGAACTCGGCTTTAACATTTTATCAAATCCTCTGCTTAAATCTTTTGATCTGAAGTCTGATACCCCATCATTCTGCGACAAGCACTGGCGATCTATCACTGCGACTGAGTCGTCGCACCAGTGGAACCCGGCCTTTACATTTGATGAAATTCTCTGTTCAAAATCTGTCACTGCGACTGAGTACTCACGCTAGCGGGACCCGGTCCTTACATTTTATCAAATCCTCTGCTTAAATCTTTTGATTTAAAGTCTGAAACCCAATTATTTTGCAACAAGCACTGACAATCTATCACTACGACTGAGTAGTCGCACCAGTGGAACCCGGCCTTTACATTTGATCAAATTCTCTGTTCAAGATCTGTCACTGCGACTGAGTACTTGCGCTAGCGGGACCCGGTCTTTACATTTTATCAAATCCTCTGCTTAAATCTTTTGATTTAAAGTCTTAAACCCAATCATTTTGCAACAAGCACTGACAATCTATCACTGCGACTGAGTAGTCGCACCAGTGGAACCTGGCGTTTACATTTGATCAAATTCTCTGTTCAAGATCTGTCACTACGACTGAGTACTCGCGCTAGCGGAACCCGGTCTTTACATTTTATCAAATCCTCTGCTTAAATCTTTTGATTTAAAGTCTGAAACACAATCATATCGCAATAAGCACTGACGATCTATCATTGCGACTGAGTATTAGCACTAGCGGAACCCGTTCTTTACATTTTAAGTCTGGAATAATTCTAAATAACCAATCCACGTGAACTTTTATTTGATAGCGCCCGAGTTATTCAAATGGCGGTGGTGTGCATTTATTTTTAATAGACTTTATTATTTATTCGAGTGCGGGAGAGGACGATCTTGATTACCCAAAGTATCCATTTTTTCGCATACGATACGACGATAATGGCAATAACCGTAATGATAATAATAAACAGTATCGGGGGGAAAAACGCGGGAATAAAAAGGCGAGGGGTTTGTTTGCGCTGTCCGGGGCTGGTATCGGTTTATGGAAATTGATACTTGGGGCCATTATCATTCAGTGGGTCTCTGTGTCAGTGCGGGATATTGCGTTACGGTGTTACAGCACATCACTAGATTCGATCCTTTGATATCATCGGGTCCATTATTCCTCGGGTCGGGGTGGACTGTTTATATTATAATTTCGTTCGCCCGAGTTTATGAACATTGGACACATCCGCTTTGTTTATTATCTCGATTATGTGTATTACTGGTTTAGTTTATTATATAATCTAGTTTTATGAAAATGCAAAAAAAAAATACGTTGCAACGTTAAATTGATAATGCATTTTCACTAGGGATTGTTATTAACCCTTTCAACCCTGAAGTTTTTCTAGTGCCCAAATAATGTGTTGTACACATTTTTTTTTTCAAGTTTACATACATAATAAGCAATTTTATTACTGGATATAATCCTTAATATCACTCCTTACTCCCTCATCTCCATATTTTATACAACACTCCAACCACAATACGTAATGAATCATGATATCCCGCTCCAGGACGAGACATCTACATTTATAAGTAAATGAGATTACTTGGGTATATAAATATTATGTAAATATTGAAACAGCTTAATTGCAAACCCTGACATATGTAAAAAAAGTTGAGCACGCGCATATTTTCGCCCGTTTACGACGCTGTAAATTCTCCGCGGAGTTAATAAGTATTTAAATTAGCATAGTCGGTGATATTTCGTGTCGGATGCGCCTCAGCGCTAAAACGGGCGTTATATCTCTTGCTAGCGAGCGTGCATCATGTCGTGTGCTGGTGACAGCGGGGCGGGGCGGGGTGAAAGCCCCTGAAATATCCCTGAAAAGTAACAAAAGTTGACAAATGCAGATGTTGTTGATGGTAATTAGAAGGTGAATAAAAACGAATGCCCGAAGCATAAAGAATTTTTTTATTGTAATTATGGAGAATATTTTCAGAGAGAGTTCAATACGTGTATAATTGCTTTATAGAATTACTATCAAGTGTGTATAGTAAGCAGAGCAACAGTAATGGTTACTTTGAATAGGATACAGTAGGCGAGGTTTTATAAATAGCATACAGTAGACTTGGTTTTATGAATAGCATACAGTAGGCGTGGTTTTATCAAAATCATACAGTAGGCGTGGTTTTATGAATAGCATACAGTGGTTTAATGAAGAGCATACAGTAGGCGTCGTTTTATGGAGAGCATAAAATAGGCGTGGTTTTATGAATACCATACAGTAGGCGTGGTTTTATGAAGAGCATACATTAGGCGTGGTTTTATAGAGAGCATACAGTAGGCGTGGTTTTATGAATCGCATACAGTAGGCGTGGTTTTATGAATAGCATACAGTAGGTGTGGTTTTATGAAGAGCATGCAGTAGGCGTGGTTTTATGGAGAGCATACAGTAGGCGTGGTTTTATGGAGAGCATAAAGTAGGCGTGGTTTTATGAATACCATACAGTAGGCGTGGTTTTATAAATAGCATACAGTAGGCGTGGTTTTATGAAGATCATACAGTAGGCGTGGTTTTATGAATAGTATACAGTAGGCGTGGTTTTATGCAGAGCATACAGTAGGCGTAGTTTTATGCAGAGCATAAAGTAGGCGTGGTTTTATAAATACCATACCATATAAATAGCATACAGTAGACTTGGTTTTATGAATAGCATACAGTAGGCGTGGTTTTATCAAGATCATACAGTAGGCGTGGTTTTATGAATAGCATACAGTGGTTTAATGAAGAGCATACAGTAGGCGTCGTTTTATGGAGAGCATAAAATAGGCGTGGTTTTATGAATACCATACAGTAGGCGTGGTTTTATGAAGAGCATACATTAGGCGTGGTTTTATAGAGAGCATACAGTAGGCGTGGTTTTATGAATCGCATACAGTAGGCGTGGTTTTATGAAGAGCATACAGTAGGCGTGGTTTTATGGAGAGCATAAAGTAAGCGTGGTTTTATAAATACCATACAGTAGGCGTGGTTTTATGAAGGGCATACAGTAGGCGTGGTTTTATGAAGAGCATAAAGTAGGCGTGGTTTTATGAATAGCACACAGTAGGCGTGGTTTTATGAAGAGCATACAGTAGGCGTGGTTTTATGGAGAGCATAAAGTAAGCGTGGTTTTATAAATACCATACAGTAGGCGTGGTTTTATGAAGGGCATACAGTAGGCGTGGTTTTATGAAGAGCATAAAGTAGGCGTGGTTTTATGAATAGCACACAGTAGGCGTGGTTTTATAAATAGCATACAGTAGGCGTGGTTTTATGAAGATCATACAGTAGGCGTGGTTTTATGAAGAGCATACAGTAGGCGTGGTTTTATGGAGAGCATAAAGTTGGCGTGGTTTTATGAATACCATACAGTAGGCGCGGTTTTATGAAGAGCATACAGTAGGCGTGGTTTTATGCAGAGCATACAGTAGGCGTGGTTTTATGAATAGCATACAGTAGGCGTGGTTTTATGAATAACATACAGTAGACGTGGTTTTATGAATAGCATACAGTAGGTGTGGTTTTATGAAAAGCATACAGTAGGCGTAGTTTTATGAATAACATACCATAGGCGTGGTTTTATGAATAGCATACAGTAGGCGTGGTTTTATGAAGAGCATACAGTAGGCGTCGTTTTATGAAGAGCATACAGTAGGCGTGGTTTTATGGAGACCATAAAGTAGGCGTGGTTTATGAATACCATACAGTAAGCGTGGTTTTATGAAGAGCATACAGTAGGCGTGGTTTTATGAATAGCATACTATAGGCGTGGTTTTATGAATAGCATACAGTAGGCGTGGTTTTATGAATAGCATACAGTAGGCGTGGTTTTATGAAGATCATACAGTAGGCGTGGTTTTATGAATAGCATACAGTAGGCGTGGTTTTATGAAGACAATACAGTAGGCGTCGTTTTATGGAGAGCATAAAGTAGGCGTGGTTTTATGAATACCATACAGTAGGCGTGGTTTTATGAAGAGCATACAGTAGGCGTAGTTTTATGAAGAGCATACAGTAGGCGTGGTTTTATGAATAGCATACAGTAGGTGTGGTTTTATGAAAAGCATATAGTAGGCGTAGTTCTATGAATAGCATACCATAGGCATGGTTTTATGAATAGCATACAGTAGGCGTGGTTTTATGAATAGCATACCGTAGGCGTGGTTTTATGAAGATCATACAGTCGGCGTGGTTTTATGAAGAGCATACAGTAGGCGTGATTTTATGGAGAGCATAAAGTAGGCGTGGTTTTATGAAGAGCATACAGTAGGCGTGGTTTTATGGAGAGCATAAAGTAGGCGTGGTTTTATGAATAGCATACAGTAGGCGTGGTTTTATGAAGATCATACAGTAGGCGTGGTTTTATGAATAGCATACAGTAAGCGTGGTTTTATGGAAAGCATACAGTAGACGTGGTTTTATGGAGAGCATACAGTAGGCGTGGTTTCATGAATAGCATACAGTAGGCGTGGTTTTGTAAATAGCGTACAGTAGAGGTAATTTTGAATAACACACAATAATTGTGGTTTTCTGAGTACTATAGTATACATTAGGCGTGGTTTTGTAAGTAACATAGACTGGAAATTGTGTTCTATTGTAAATCAACCCCACTCAGGGCCGGCTTAAGGCATGTGTGACGTATGCGGTCGCATGTGATTTTGAGAGGGTCGCCGAAATAACCATTAAAAAAATATATGGTGAAAATTTGAATTTATATGTAATTGTAATTGTAATTGAGTGCTTCACTTGAAATCAGTGTCTTATACGCGTGGCGCATGAAGTAAAATTTCGAGTTTAGAAAAGCCTGAAAATTTGGTTTGGTCGCTCCGCGCTTCGCGCTACGCGACCAAACCAAATTTTCAGGCTTTTCTAAACTCAAAATTTTACTTCATGCTTAGTCTGGGAGTGGAAAACACTCGATTAAAGCTTCAAATAGAACCATTTAAAAAAAAATACGAATATTTGAAAATTTACAGCAGATAATTGGGATATGCATACTTAAAAGAAATTATAGTCGTATTATTCCGTTGGATCTGAGTCAAATTAATTCGTATTTATTTTCGCATGCACATTATTACCCTGCATAACAGCATAATTACCTTTGTCTGTCCTCCCGTGGCAATTAAATTGGCTTTACTTTATTACGTTTTCGATGCACTAATTGCGATCCTCGGAACAAAAAAAAATATATACGTACGCGAGTCCTCGGCGCACCCGCACAGAACTAATCGAGTATTTCAACGAATTGCTTTTCTGTAATTAAAGCAAAATTTGTTTTCGATGCGCCGTAAAACCGTATGGGTGGTCGCCTTCTCTCCGGTAATCCGTTCGAATTAAATTGAAATTAGCTTATCTCGCGGCCAGACGCGATGTCTTTAAGACGTCTCATGCCTCCGGGGGTTGTGTAACGCTGCTTTTAATTTCGTATCAAGTTTTTAAATGATGATAATGACAAAGATTGAATTTGTAAAATATTTATTATTTCTTGAATAATTTTCTCACTTATCACTTGGTGAAACATTTTTAAATATTGATAATGAAGGTTTAAATTAAATTACACTTGGTTTGTTTCACAATTTTTTACTTTACTATTTACTCGACTAGTTTCGCGTTTTACAGCATTATCAGGAGTGAATTACAAAAGATACCGACAAGCTTATATATAGTCAGGTAATAAGGGATTTTAAGATTGGGGAATTCCAAATCTCCTCATTGTCGTTGACGAGGTGTTTTCCGGCTTTTATTGCCCTATTTATTTATTAATAAATTAACATGTATAACGAAGTAGAGGCCTCAACAATACAAAATTTATTTCATACTTAGGTAAATAACAAAATCTCTCTCTCCAAGATACAAAAAATGATGTTGAAAGCACTACGTATCCATTTCGTTTATCAATGCTCCTTACGTCACGGAATCCCGTCATTAATACATGCGTTTAGCAGCACAACGAGCGCACCTTCTAATTCCGAGATGCATTACCTTGGCATTTTTGTTTCACATGAAGTTGTGTTTCAGGTAAACATATGCATAAGCTGTAAATTTACCGACATTCGTTGTTTTTATGTACAAGAGTGTAATTTGAAGCGAGGGTTTTCCACTCCCAGACTAAGCATGAAGTAAAATTTCGAGTTTAGAAAAGCCCCGTGAAAATTTGTCGAGGGTCGCGCAGCGACCCGAGACAAATTTTCTGGGCTTTTCTAAACTCGAAATTTTACTTCATGCGCCACGCGTATAAAACACTGATTTAGTCTGAAATTCCAAAGATACTGCTTAGATATTTATCTTAATATCAGCCAACTCGGCTTTTTTTTTTTAATTTGGATCGATGATCCTGGCATAGGCTCTCGCCACAGCCATATCTTTAATTGTGAAACAATACCAAGTGCCTTTCCTTTAATTAACTTTACATAGCCATATCTCTTATGTATTTATTATTACTATCCCAACTCGGCCTAATTTTCTGTTTAGTATCACGTTAATGCATATTACAAACGTATTACAAACGTTAATTTCTTTCGACCTAACTCTACGAATTCAAAATTAGAGCGCAAGCTCCAATTACTCCACCACACACTGCATTAAATACATGTCATTAATAATAGAAGAAAAAATCCGATACATACTTAAATTTTAGCTTCAACATCGAGGAATTCGTTATAACTTAAATAAACAAGACGATTTTTCCCTTCCTCGAGGAAGGGCTGGAGACTAGCTAGTTAGTTGATCAAACGTCAAGTGGCCCCCCCAAGAAACACGTGTTGCCCTAGGAACGTTCCCCCCATTCGGCCAGCAACGAAATGCCGGATACGTGAGGGGAATCCGGGTGGCTATTTAACCTCTTTAATTCGATGCAATTAAGGACCAACCTGAGTCGAACATGTTCAAACCATTTCATTCCCAAATACACACACACACTAGCGGAAAGAGAATCGAATTGGGGGGAATGGGAGGGGCTATTTGATTAGGGTATTAAGATTAATTTGGGGAAATTAGTTAAAGATAAAATGGATGAGGCAAAAATTACAAGCATTGTACTCATTTGATAAAGAATTGTTTATGATTTAGCCATACAGTCACGACTTATTTTTTTAGCCATACAGTCACGACTTATTTTTTTAACCATACAGTCACGACTTATTTTTTTAGCCATACAGTCACGACTTATCTTTTTACAACTTATACTACAGGGTGACTCAGAGGAGATTTCAGTTTTTAACACGTTATAATAACAGCATAAAAAGTGTTGGAATAATTTTAATATTAAATTAAGAAAGTACAGAGATGCGGATTTCATTTTTTAAACACAATGTTGTCCAAATGTCGACTATCCTTCTCATAGCACTCCTCCAATGCTGCTCTTAAATGTTTAAATACCCGCCGACACATTTCAATAGGAATGTTGTTAATGGCCTCTCGAATGTTGTCTTTTAACTGCTCCGTAGTGGCTGGAGGATCGTTGTAGACGATACTCTTTAAATATCCCCACAAAAAGTTGTCAAGGGGAGTAAGATCTGGTGATCTTGGCGGGCAAGAGATATCCCCAAATCTCGAAATAACAGTTCCTGGAAACAATTCACGTACAGTGTCCATTGATGCTGCTGCTGTGTGTGCCGTCGCCCCATCCTGTTGAAACCAGGTCCAGTTTGGGTCATAATCAGGAACGTTTTGAAGAGCTGGAGTCAAAAATTAATGGAGCATTGCAGTGTACCGTTGGCTTGTTACAGTAACAGAGCGGCCACGGGCATCCTCAAAAAAGTAGGGACCGATTATTCCAGAAGACGACATGGCACACCAAACTGTTACCTTCTTGGAATGCAATTGTTTTTGGTGCTTTTCTTCTGGGTTCTTGGGAGCCCAATGCCGACAGTTTTGTTTGTTTACGTGACCCTCCAGGTGGAAGTGAGCCTCATCACTGAATAAAATGTTGTCCAAGCCTCCTTCATCCCAAAACATATTCATCATGGTCTCACAATATGTTTTTCTAATTTCGTGGTCTGTAGGCTTCAGGAACTGTACTAATTGAATTTTGTATGGATGGAAGTGTAAGACTTTGTTTAAAATCCGTTGCACACTTGAGCGATGAAAATTCACGGTCTGGCTATGTTTTCGAATTGTCCGTTTTGGATTTCCAGTCGCAGCACGTCGCACAATCTCAATGTTCTCTGGCGTTCTGATGAACTTCTGTTGACCGATTTGCCACGGAACCTGTTTGTCGGAATCTTTGAACACACGATTTTACTAAATTTGTCGACGGAGCATCACGTACACGCCGAATATTGTAATGGTTGCAAAAACGTCGAATAGCCACTACATAGGAATCGTTCGCTATAAAAAACGCCTCTACCATGAAGGCACGTTGTTTGTTCGACCACTGCTCCATGTTTACTGACAATCCGCACGTATTCGCCGCAAATTGCCAGAGCTACCACCCCCACAACTTTTAAAGCGGTTGCACAGGGTACGTTCGAAAACTGAAATCTACTCTGAGTCACCCTTTACTATAAAGAAACTAGACAGGGTATCTGGAATCTGGTATAAGGGGGAGTGCGCATTGCTGCACTGCACTTAGACCTCATTAGGCCCATTGTGCTGCCTCCCACTACGGGTCACCCATCCTTAGTTCAAGCATCCCACCTTGTCTAGGTAGTCCAGTATTACTGAGGTGGGCAAATCCCTGATGATGTCCATCGTCGGCCATCTTCCACCCAGTATGGATCCTCTCGTAGACGAGAGTGCCGGGCATTCACTGAAGATGTACCTGGCAGTCTCGTCTTCCATTTCACACCCTCTACAAGATGGGGAATCAACTGTGGTGTCGCCTGAACAAGAATAATCCGGACGGCGGGGAGAGATAGTAAGGTTGCCGTGGACACAAAAAAATAATAAATATAATTTTAGAGAATAACACGTGCTAACGTTCGTTTTTGTACGTGACATAGTTAAGTATAAATAAAACTCCCCAAGTACCTGCATTTCTTGTGTTTTCCTGTGGTAAGATTCATAGTATAACGACGGAATCAAATGCACCTATAACTGCAACCAAATGCACCTGTGACCGCCGTTATACAATTATTCCCATCTTGTATAAGTGTCCATTGAGTCCGCAGTGTCCGGTTAATTAGACAGAGATACAAGAAGGTCAATGAGGGCCGTCATGACATTTAGGTATTAACACCAGACAGGAGGGGGCATAATTAAAATAACTATGTATTATTATTACTAACTATTCTCTGGTTATTAGGCTAAAGTTGGGAATGCAATTGCGATGGCCCTTTGTGGCTAATTGCGAAAATTCAGCGGCATTTGCACGCGCGTTTGATCAAGGGCGAGTGGCGAACTTTTCAGCGCGCACTCCCGGGACCTTGTTACTGTTTATCCCGGGAAATAATATAATATCCGCCGTGATCCGGGATTCTGAGCACGGTTCAATTTGTAATTTAGATATGCTTTTTTTCTTATAATCTTATTCCGATTTGGAAAATGCGAGCGGGCGCCTAATGCGCGCCGAAATGAAACTCGATACTCGCATTTTTTCTCCTTCGTTCAGGGATATGGAGGGTCAAACCGTGTGTTTTGTTTTTTATGTAGTCTGGACGAACATATGAGGAGATTCTATTTCTGTGGGTATCGAAAAAGGGATATTCGCGGTTTTTATTCTCCGTATGTTACAGAAAAAATAAAAATATAAATATTAGTGAAATTTAACGAAGTGTTTTCTTTTCAAGTCATAGTTAATTATAATATTGATAATTAAATAAAAGTCTATGTAAAGTTAATTAAAGGAAAGGCACTTGGTATTGTTTCACAATTAAATTATAGTGTAATATGTTTCACCAAGTGCCAGATGAGAAATTAATTCAAGAAATTAATAAATAAAAGTCACTTGGTTTGTTTCACTACTATTTATTTATTCTCTCCGACTAGTTTCGACTTATCGTCATTCTCAAGGAGTAATACAAGGAGTATTACTCCTTGAGAATGACGATAAGTCGAAACTAGTCGGAGAGAAAAAAAAAATAGTAGTGAAACAAACCAAGTGACTTTTATTTAATTATAAATATTGTAAACATAAAGTGATTAATGAGAACCAAATTGAAGATAAATATAATAATAAGCTATACTGATGAGTGATAAATCTCGCGTCTATAGATGGCCTGAATAATTTAACCCAAATTGTTACATTTGCAGTAGATATGGGTCATTCGTGAATGATTCGTTCGAAAGAAACGATTCTGTATGGTGATTTGAATGAACTGATTCTGTATTTCAAGAAGAATTGATTCGTTAATGATTCGTTTACTCGGGACGACTGACTGAACGATTTTGGCCGAGCGGAATCGTATTCCCGATTCGGATTTATACATGCGGTCTGAATCCGTCCGAACCGGATGACCAATTCGTTTGCTCGAATCCGCGCAAAACTTCAACTCCGCTTTGTACATTAGTGTTGTGAGTTGGCGAAAATTCGGCAGCACGTTCTCTATGACCGAAATGGCGAAATATATAGAACGTTCTGTTGTTGGAGCGCATATAGCCCGCTGTTTTCACGCTCGCTAAATGCGCTGTCATCAATTATCCTCCTTGCACACACTGTTACATTCTCTCCCTTTTTGTTTTAGCTTATTAAGGATATCGTCAGGATTGTCAAATCAGTGATTTTGTCATCAAATCTGGTGTTTTACACTTTCGGATTCAGACAAATTGTTTGTGATTCAGACGTGGCTAAATTCTGGTGTTTGTTGGAAGTTTTCAGTAACAATCTAGTGATTTACTGTCATCAGAAAATGATTAAAGTGAAAACAGTTGATCGTGTCATACTGTCAAAACTATTAAAAATTGGGAAATATTCAGCATATCATTGATAGAATTGTTTCAATTATGTCAGCAACGAAAAACTTTTAAATAATTCAAATCTTTGTGAGACTGAAGAATTTTCAAATAGATTTATATACTATTTTGTCTTTTAGGCATTTAAAACATATTTATAAACATTTTTAGGCAATATCTTTTCAAAATGTTATAAATTTAATGCTTACATATTCCTTAATGTATTACATTAAGTTATAGTTTAAAAAAAATCAAACAAAAGTTGTAGATAATGAAAAATCAAACAACTTTCACCTAAACACTTTTCATCTTAGCTCTTTTGTTTGTGATCAGTATACGAAAAAGCCTAGCGGAGATATTTATTTGATAATCACTCACAAATTGCTGCTTTATTAGTAACATAATCAAAAAAAGTTTCATACAAAAGATAATAAAAAAATACAACACAAAACTTTTGGCTAATTAATTTTCATCTCAGTTCTTTTGTTTATGTACTAGTAATTAAAACATCTAGTGGAGATTAACAACTCACCGACTATGACTTTCGATGTCTCAATCAAAAAATGTTTTAAACAAAAGTTGTAGCCAACGAAAAAACAATCCACTTTTACCTTAACACTTTTCACCTCAGCTTTTTTGTTGTTGTTCAATAAATCGAGAATGATTTTTTGATAATAATAACACAGCTTTATGATAATTCTAAAATTTACCAACGAGTGTCTTCCACTCCCAGACTAAGCATGAAGTAAAATTTCGAGTTTAGAAAAGCCCCGTGAAAATTTGTCTCGGGTCGCTGCGCGACCCGAGACAAATTTTCTGGGCTTTTCTAAACTCGAAATTTTACTTCATGCGCCACTCGTATAAAACACTGATTTCAAGTGAGGTTCAAATATACATAGAGTTCACAATATTTTAGTGTTTTATACGCGTGGCGCATGAAGTAAAATTTCGAGTTTAGAAAAGCCCAGAAAATTTGTCTCGGGTCGCTGCGCGACCCTCGACAAATTTTCACGGGGCTTTTCTTAACTCGAAATTTTACTTCATGCTTTGTCTGGGAGTGGAAAACACTCGTTTAAACAAAAAAATTATAGAAATTATACAGGGAGTGTTTCTGTAAAGTATACAGTAAAGTATTCCAAATTCAGCCCATTTGTTGTAAATTTTTGGTTTATTTAGTAATTGGTTTCGAGTTATGTGAAGTTGTAAACTTAAATTAAAACACTTATTTGTTCCTTTCTTCACTTATTTATAAAATAAGTGAAGAAAGGAACAAATAAGTGTTTTAATTTAAATTTTTGGTTATTCGTTTTTTTTTTAAGAGTTCAGTTTGAACCTTTAAACGAGTGTTTTCCACTCCCAGACTAAGCATGAAGTAAAATTTCGAGTTTAGAAAAGCCCCGTAAAAATTTGTCGAGGGTCGCGCAGCGACCCGAGACAAATTTTCTGGGCTTTTCTAAACTCGAAATTTTAATTCATGCGCCACGCGTATAAAACACTGATTTCAAGTGAAGTTCAAATATACATAGAGTTCACAATATTTTAGTGTTTTATACGCGTGGCGCATGAAGTAAAATTTCGAGTTTAGAAAAGCCCAGAAAATTTGTCTCGGGTCGCTGCGCGACCCTCGACAAATTTTCACGGGGCTTTTCTAAACTCGAAATTTTACTTCATGCTTTGCCTGGGAGTGGACAACACTCGTTTAAACAAAAAAATTATACAGGGAGTGTTTCTGTAAAGTATACAGTAAAGTATTCCAAATTCAGCCTATTTGTTGTAAATCTTTAGTTATTCGTTTTTTTTTAAGAGTTCAGTTTGAACCTTTAAACGAGTGTTTTCCACTCCCAGACTAAGCATGAAGTAAAATTTCGAGTTTAGAAAAGCCCTGTGAAAATTTGTCTCGGGTCGCGCAGCGACCCGAGACAAATTTTCTGGGCTTTTCTAAACTCGAAATTTTACTTCATGCGCCACTCGTATAAAACACTGATTTCAAGTGAGGTTCAAATATACATAGAGTTCACAATATTTTAGTGTTTTATACGCGTGGCGCATGAAGTAAAATTTCGAGTTTAGAAAAGCCCAGAAAATTTGTCTCGGGTCGCTGCGCGACCCTCGACAAATTTTCACGGGGCTTTTCTTAACTCGAAATTTTACTTCATGCTTTGTCTGGGAGTGGAAAACACTCGTTTAAACAAAAAAATTATAGAAATTATACAGGGAGTGTTTCTATAAAGTATACAGTAAAGTATTCCAAATTCAGCCCATTTGTTGTAAATTTTTGGTTTATTTAGTAATTGGTTTCGAGTTATGTGAAGTTGTAAACTTAAATTAAAACACTTATTTGTTCCTTTCTTCACTTATTTATAAAATAAGTGAAGAAAGGAACAAATAAGTGTTTTAATTTAAATTTTTGGTTATTCGTTTTTTTTTTAAGAGTTCAGTTTGAACCTTTAAACGAGTGTTTTCCACTCCCAGACTAAGCATGAAGTAAAATTTCGAGTTTAGAAAAGCCCCGTGAAAATTTGTCGAGGGTCGCGCAGCGACCCGAGACAAATTTTCTGGGCTTTTCTAAACTCGAAATTTTAATTCATGCGCCACGCGTATAAAACACTGATTTCAAGTGAAGTTCAAATATACATAGAGTTCACAATATTTTAGTGTTTTATACGCGTGGCGCATGAAGTAAAATTTCGAGTTTAGAAAAGCCCAGAAAATTTGTCTCGGGACCCTCGACAAATTTTCACGGGGCTTTTCTAAACTCGAAATTTTACTTCATGCTTTGCCTGGGAGTGGACAACACTCGTTTAAACAAAAAAATTATACAGGGAGTGTTTCTGTAAAGTATACAGTAAAGTATTCCAAATTCAGCCTATTTGTTGTAAATCTTTAGTTATTCGTTTTTTTTTAAGAGTTCAGTTTGAACCTTTAAACGAGTGTTTTCCATTCCCAGACTAAGCATGAAGTAAAATTTCGAGTTTAGAAAAGCCCTGTGAAAATTTGTCGAGGGTCGCGCAGCGACCCGAGACAAATTTTCTGGGCTTTTCTAAACTCGAAATTTTACTTCATGCGCCACGCGTATAATACACTGATTTCAAGTGAGGTTCAAATATACATAACTTTCACAGTACTAGAGTGCATGGCGCATGAAGTAAAATTTCGAGTTTAGAAAAGCCCAGAAAATTTGTCTTGGATCGAACTATATTATTATTATCATCATAATTATATTTTTTGTATAAGTGATTCTTTGACGAACGATTCATAAAGAACGAATCACTTTTAAGAAATGATTTGGTTGATTCGAATCATCTGAAAGATTCGAACTTCCCATATCTAATTTGCAGTAGGTTACTGTATGTAACAGCAAACACTTGTTGTATAATTCAATGTCCGTCGGGGTATTAGCTCGGGAAGACGTTGTTTCAATTAGTGTTTGATATAATCTTTGTAAGACTAACTTTTTGTAGATTGCGAAAAGAATCTCGGCACTTTTAATGTTTATAGTTAAATATGTTTCACCGCGTGAAAGATGGGAAACTTGTTAAAGATAAAAACATAAATTCACATTAATCAACGAATTAAGTTCAGTAGAGTGTGGCACTGTTAGTTAGCACGCATTACCTTTCCCATGCCGTTTTCTCTGTTCATCAGGCTAAAAACTGAGTAACGGCTATGAATTTTTCATCCGTCCAAACCTCACGTACATCTCGAGATAAGTGAAACGACTCAACTACTCTACCCCGAGCACTTACCGGCGCACATTCATCATTGACCAACACTTATGTTAATTCCGATATCACTGCGACTTTTGCTCGCACATCTCGCGGTGTTAATGCGAATTCCCCATTTGCGTCATTTATTATCGGGACGCGGGAAACCCCAGGGAAGCATCACTCCATTGACAACCATATTTTACCGATCCCGGTGCATCCCATCCTCTCCATGTTCCCCGTTTTTCATTTCGATCGTTATTACACTCTATTATTAATACGTACCTCGTGTAATACGAATTTTAATGGTTATTGCGGTAAGTATACACCATCAACATCTCCCTACAGTTAATCCTCATTGCTGGTCCTCCGGCTTTACACAACTTCCTATACGCTCATTCGACTAATTAATCCTGTTGTTTGGAATTATTGCAATGAAGGTTTCCTGATTAATTTATGTTTAATAATCATTCTAATAAAATATTTCAGTATAGATCGTAAAAATCTTGAATGTGCTCTGAACCTAACAGATGTTTATATATGGTGAAGATAAAACAAATGCCAAAGTATTAACTCATTTAATGATGTCAATGAATTAGTATCAAAATTCTATGATATACTCTTTAATGCTCTCAATAAGCACGTTCCTAGGTGTCTCACATCGAAACCAAAATATCCACTTTGGTACACACGTCAAATCCGTCTTAACCTAAAAACGAAATTATCCTACAGACTTAAGTGGCAGAAAACTAAAAATCCTAAATACCTGGCGAAATTTAAGAGAGTTCGCAACCTAACGAAACACCTTATTGCAGAAGCGTACTCCAATTATATCTATAACACTGAAAATAATGTTAAAAAAAACCCATCTGGATCTGGATCTGGATCGATAAGGGGGTGTGTACCTAGCACAGCAATTAGACCCCAATGGGCCATTTTTGCATCCCCCTCTAGGGTTGTGTCACTCCTCAGCTCACCCATGCCACTCTGTCGAGAAAGGCCAGCATAGCAGCGGTTGACTCTTCCCTAATGTCGGCCAATATCGGCCATCTGGACGCCAGAATTTCCTCCCTTTACGAGGCAAGTGCTGGGCAATCACAAAGGATGTGCTCTGGCGAGTCAACGACTCCCATTTTGTAGAGATGCCCATTTAGTCCACAATGGCCTGTGAGAACGGCCGTTATGCGTCTCAGATTATTTCTGCTCATTTGCATGTAGTGTAGTGCCGTCTTTTTGTTCGGATACCCTAAGGTTTCCCTAGACATCCTACAGCCCTTAATGTCATCCCAGTGTTCCCTGAATTTCTTCAGGATTTCGTTGTGGATCAATTCGTTTAGGGTCGAGATGGTGGGTTTTACTAGCGGCTGTGGCGAGGAAATAGTTTCCCCAGCCGCTGCTCTAGCCAGTTTATCCGCCTTTCGATTGCCTACATTAATGTCATGGGCCTTCACCCATGATATCTCGATTCTGTTTTCTGCAGCAGCAAGCCTGAGTTTGCTGTGGCAGTCCAGAACTGTCTCCGATGTCGTTACTCTGTTTCTCAGAGCCATCAGAGCCTGCCTGCTATCTGTTAGGATGAGTAGCTTTTTGTTCCTCACGTTGCGGTTCTGTATGGTTTCAGCCGCAAGTGCTATTCCCATCACTTCTAGTTGTGCGATAATCGTGTTCTCTCCCATTGGAGTCTTTAGGTTGATGCCCAGGTTCCTGGAGTATATCCCCAGTCCCGAGCGTCCTTCTTTACATGATGCGTCGGTGTAAATGCGATGTGCCGATTCTCTCATGTCTATCGAGGGATGGACGCGTACCTCGTATCCTTCCGGTGCGGTATTTGTGGGCGAGCACAGGTCGTTTCTAGCCTCTAACAGAGGTATATCTTTGCAGACATTCCTCCAGAGGCTGCCTCTAGCCATCCCACATGTGTTACGTGTCCATAACCCTTCAGCTTGGAGACGGAGTATGATATTTATGGCCTCCTTCTCCACATACAGATCCAGCGGTGGAAGACATAGCATGACTTCCATTGCCAGAGTCGGGGTAGAGCGCATTGCACCCGTCGCGCCGAGACAAGCTATTCTTTGTACTTGGGATAGGCGCCTCATTGTGGTCTGTAGAACCCCAAGGACCTATGGAAATTTATCTCTAGCAAGAAAGGAAAAACGAGAATACCTGGCAAGTTATATGATGAAAATCGTGAATTTTCAACACCTAAAGATATAGTAAATGGTTTCGCGGATACCATTAAAAACGTCTTTTGCAGTAATGCAACTCCCGCCGTTGATACCATTTATTCTAACTGTCCTCCTTTCACAATTTCTAAAGTAGATGAAGCACAGCTTGTACCCATTATGGCATCCCTTCCAAACAAACTAACAGCGGGTGATGACAGAGTTCCAAGTTTTCTACTCAAAGATTGCAGATATGTCTTAGCCAAACCTCTAACATCAATTATTAATCTTTCAATATCTAAAAGTGAATTTCCCAACCGTTGGAAACGCACACTATTATGCCCAATCTTCAAGAAAGGCAATGCCTCGCAAATAAGCAATTATCGTCCCATCGCAATCCTATCGAACTTCGCCAAGGTATTGGAAACAGTGTTATATAATAACATTTTTAACAACGTGTGATCCTACATCTCGCCCATCCAACACGGATTTATGCCAGGACGGTCGACACTAACAAATCTTGCTACTATTTCGCAGTTCCTTTCTGAAGCTTTAGATGTGCGAGGCCAAGTTGATGTCATATACACCGACTTCTCCTGAGCGTTTGACTCTATCAGTCACAAACTGCTTTAGAAAAACTTGAGTCGTTTGGGGCTGTGCCAGCGGTTACTCAATTTATACAATCTTACCTGCACAACAGATCTTGCTGTGTGTACTACAACGGTTTTAAATCTTTTGAATTCTCACCGTCGATTGGTGTCCAACAGGGCTCCAGTCTTGGCCCCCTTCTCTTCAACATTTTTATTAATGATTTGCTGGGGATGCTCACCTGCCCTGTGTTAGCATACGGCGACGACCTCAAAATTTACCAGAGGATCCAATATCAGAACATTGTCGATATGCTGCAATCGAATCTAAATATCGTATCTAACTGGTGCTCCCGTGGAAATTTAAAACTCAACGTAAACAAATGCAGCGGTCAACCCCGACGTGTGTAAGTTAACCCTATCCAAGGTAGGGACACAGAGTCTACCTCAAGAAGGCTCCGACTTGGACAATCGTCTCCTTGGACAATCGTCTCCTTCAAACATCCATCGTCTGAAGACTATGCTCCATGAGGTGGTGTGGTGTCCCTTCACTGCGGTCTCCGTGGTCCTTTTGTGCGCCTCTGGATGGTTTACTCCCTGTGTACTCCTGTGGGGGTCTAGCATAGCACCTAAACAGGAGGCGTCCTCCTGTTTAGGTGCTATGCTGGACCCCCACAGGAGTACACAGGGAGTAAACCATCCAGAAGCGCACAAAAGGACCACGGAGACCGCAGTGTAGGGACACCACACCACCTCATGTGCATGCAACTCCCACCTAGCACAGGTCTAGCATAGCACCTAAACAGGAGGCGTCCTCCTGTTTAGGTGCTATGCTAGACCCCCACAGGAGTACACAGGGAGTAAACCATCCAGAAGCGCACAAAAGGACCACGGAGACCGCAGTGTAGGGACACCACACCACCTCATGTGCATGCAACTCCCACCTAGCACAGGTCTAGCATAGCACCTAAACAGGAGGCGTCCTCCTGTTTAGGTGCTATGCTAGACCCCCACAGGAGTACACAGGGAGTAAACCATCCAGAGGCGCACAAAAGGACCACGGAGACCGCAGCGTAGGGACACCACACCACCTCATGTGACAAAAAAACGAGTGTAGTTGCTATTGCCAACTAGCATGACCAATCAACACAATTTAATAACTTTCACCCATATAATACTCAAATTAACATTAGGGAAAGTGAATATGGAAACTAATTTGATAAAATTGCGAACATCCTGTATTTACAAATCTCTCACAACGCACAATTTTTAGAAACCACGTGTAATTTATCTAAATATTTCGGAAAGGTCGAGGGCGATTTACAGACCGTTATCACAAACGTCAGGGCAACAATAATTAATATTAACAATGGCATTTATGTGATAGATTACACTGCGAAGGTGACTCAAAGGAGGGGGATGATGTATTTCACTGGATGATGAATTATTCAATAAGTGGGGAAGTTTGGGATGGACGGGGACGATTAAAACTCGGCATTGGATTCCTTGTAAATCCTTAGGCATCGATCGTAAAGTGGACTGTATTCTGATCGCCTTTAATAGGCAGTTTGCGATAAGGTCCTGGATGCTTATCGGCCCGGCTGTAAAATCCCGTCCTTCCCATCCATATTAAAATTGAAATTGACGTATGAAACCCGAAAGTGCGGACAGTTAAGTGTCCCGACCCTCGGACATATTTACCGCCGAAGGTCCGGAAAGCAGTTTTCCTTCGGGTATAAATGCGCCCCCACTAAAGCTGGATGAAGTGTCTCGTAAATCATTGGAAATAAAAGTGTTTTGGTTGGTGTGGATTATTTGAGAGAATGTTAAATATTTTACACAGTTTGTGTACGAAATTTTACTTCATGCGCCACCGGTACAAAACACTGACATCACGAAGTTTAAGACACACCGCAAAACTTTACATTGCATCAGTGTTTTGTGCCGGTGGCGCATGAAGTAAAATTTCGAGTTTAGAAAAGCCTGAAAATTTGGTTTGGCCGCTCCGCGCTTCGCGCTACGCGACCAAACCATATTTTCAGGCTTTTCTAAACTCGAAATTTTACTTCATGCTTAGCCTGGGAGTGAAAAACACTCGTTTAAAGCTTCAAATTACATTCATTTAATAAATTTAATAAATTAAACGAGTGTTTTCCACTCCCAGGCTAAGCATGAAGTAAAATTTCGAGTTTAGAAAAGCCAGAAAATTTGGTTTGGTCGCGTAGCGCGAAGCGCGGAGCGGCCAAACCAAATTTTCAGGCTTTTCTAAACTCGAAATTTTACCTCATGCGCCACTGGTACAAAACACTGACATATTACGAAGCTTAAAACACACCGCCAAACTTTACATTGAATCAGTGTTTTGTACCGGTGGCGCATGAAGTAAAATTTCGAGTTTAGAAAAGCCTGAAAATTTGGTTTGGCCGCTACGCGCTTCGCGCTCGCGACCAAACAAAATTTTCAGGCTTTTCTAAACTCGAAATTTTACTTCATGCTTAGCCTGGGAGTGGAAAACACTCGTTTAAAGCTTCAAATTACATTCATTTAATAAACCGAGCGTCGGCAAATGTACAATGTATGCTAATGTATACTTAAACGAAAAATTCTTATTATGAAAATGTTCGGTGTTACATAAAACTCTCTGTATAAGTTAAAACAAGATAAATTCAAATTTAAAACTATTTGAATTCGAGAAAATAAGCGTACGCTTCTTATAGTTTGCATACTTTAAATATAATATATACAATTACAAAAAGCTATTCAAATTAAATAAGATTTTAAATATATCATTGTATAATTCAATATCCAGAGGTGTATTTGCACGGGAAGTAGTTGTTTCAATGGATATTTATCGTCTTAAGTTGTCTTATTAATAAAGACATTGTTTGCATATTCACGAATAGTTTTTTCGTAATTTTATATATTATCTCTGTATAAGATCCTAATGTTAGTTTAAGTAGTTCGCTTGATAAGGGCTCGCTGTTGAGCCGAAACTAGTCACAGTTTAAAATAAAAAGTTAATTATTTAAATATGTAAAGTTATTTAAATAAAAAAACACTTGGTATTGTTTCACAAATTTAAACTTTATTCCGACTAGTTTCGGTTTGTTAGACCATAGCTTGTAGAGCTTAATTTTTCACAATAAAAACTGTTGTAATTCAAAAATGTATAACCCACACAATTAAATAAATATCCTGAACGAATCACGATCCTTTCCAGAATTTCGCCCCCGAGTGCAGAAATGTTAATAACCCGCTTCTCTCGCGGAATGCCCGACTTGAGAGTACGATTGTGATTTATCGAAATCGCCCCCTCGCAAAATTCAGCTCACGACGTTGCAATAATAATAATAACAACAATAATAACGCGGCGTTCCGAGAGGCATAATTAACATCGGTTTCGTGTTCCGTGCGTATCACAATTTGCGAGAGATAATATTTCATTTTTTAATTGGCGTTCTCTCCATTCCGATTACTGATTGCGAACGGTCCTATTGGGCCCGTTATTAATACGATACCGATTGATCTATTGTGCCATTAGTTTCTGTTTTTTTGTTTCTTTTTTAATTTCGGGCGATTATTTAAGCCGGTTTCGATTCGTGCAGTTTGAATTCTTAATTACGAATAGTTCGCGTTATCGCATTCTCAATCGGGAAATTTAAGTTGATTTATGATTAGTAAGTATATACATGTTATACGTGCGTTTTCATTACTTGTAATTTTTTTTTTCCACTTTCTCACACGTTGCAATTACATTTATGTTTAATTTTTCGTAGGTTAAGTGGAAGATCAGTAACAGGTTAAGCTGACTGAACTTCGCCTACGCTTATAAGTATTTATTTTGTATTTATTTTTTGTATGACAAATAAAGGCATTTATTATTATTATTATTATTATTATAACTCTACAAGAAGTAAAAAAAAATACTTTTATTGGCATCCAAAACTAATATACATTTCCATAAACACAATACAAAACTAAACACATGAAACCAAATTCTCAGCTAATCAGTTCTTCTGCTCTCCCTCTCCCACCCTAATCTTATCACAATTTTTACGCCCACCCCATCCTCTCGCATCCACTCCTCTATCCATTTAACACCTCTCGTCCATTCCTCACTTATCTCCTTACACTCATCCGCTATATGTCTCCACGTATCCCTTCCACTTCCGCACAACACACACCTACCATAATCTTCACCCATCCATACCTTTCTTCCTCTCTCCTCCGACCCACACCTAGCCCTCGCCAGTGCTACCTTCTCCCCTATTTTTAGTAAATTCCTGCTGAGGTACCCTGGCAGTTTCCCATGTACCTGCCACCTTTTATATAGAGCAGTGGTCTCCAAACTACGGCCCGCGGGCCAAATCCGGCCCGCGACTTGCATGAATCCGGCCCGCGATTGTTTGTAATTTTTTTTGTAAATGTCATATTTTGAAATATTGTAACAATTGTTCCTTACACTATTAATCGAGGTGGCTGATAGTTGTTGAAAGTTCATATTCATTACTTTAAGTAAAACACTTTGTTTATAACTTTCAAAAATTGTTTTGAAAGTTATAAACAAAGTGTTTTACTTAAAGTAATGAATTGTTCCTTAAATTTTTCAAAATTTTATAAAATTAATCGGATCTTGGCCGACTTTATTATGTAGAATTGTATTTGTGGCCCGCGAAGAAGATAGTTTGGAGACCCAGGATATAGAGGATTATAGGTACTTCTCTCAATATACCCTTGAGGCTCCTGTTTTTTCACTTCCTCCCATTTTTCCTTCATCCACGCTGCCATATTCACTCCTTTTTCCAACCACTCATTTACCAAACTGTCAGACACCCCTGCTCTTTCATACATTTTTCTCCTCTCCATTCTCCAATCACTCTCTCCTACTCCCACACATGTTCTCCACACCTCTTTTACCAGCCTTTCACTACCCAATCCAATCAATTTCATCTCATATCTTGCCTCTCTTTCCATTGCCTCTCCATGCATACATGCTCTGTTCGTTTCCTGAAGCAGAATATAACTGGGCGTTGATCTTTCCACCGCCAGTAGCTGCTTCAGGAACGTCACCTGCTCTCTCTCAATACATTCATACGCTCTCATTCCCCATGCCTCCACCCCATACATTAAAATTGGCTTAACACACGAATCCCACAGTTTGCACGCCATCTGAACATTTCCCTCCAGCCACTTTCCCCACTGGTTCTTTAGTGAGTGAAAGAATTGGCATGGAAGGGTGAAGTGATCGAAAGAGTGAAAGAGTTTAAATATTTGGGTTTTCTTTTTAGATGTGGTGGGGGGTACAGGGAGCACGCCAGATGGGTCCAACTAAAGGCAAGGAAAGCGTGGTATGTGACGCTTTCCTTGCCTTTAGTTGGACCCATCTGGCGTGCTCCCTGTACCCCCCACCACATCTAAAAACAAAACCCAAATATTTAAACTCTTTCACTCTTTCAATCACTTCACCCTTCCATGCCAATTCTTTAACTCTGCCTTCTCTTCCTTTATTCCTAAATCTCATCCACTTCGTATTCTCTACATTTACACACAATCCTCGCTTATCCATATACCTCTCAACAGTTTGTAACATTTCATTCATTTCTCCCCATTCCTTCGCCAGCAACACCACATCATCCGCTTACGCCAACATCCACACCTTCATTTTCCCTATCACAACCCCGCCCGCTCATCCACTTCGTTTCCTCTACATTTACACACAATCCTCGCTTATCCATATACCTCTCAACAGTTTGTAACATTTCATTCATTTCTCCCCATTCCTTCGCCAGCAACACCATATCATCCGCTTACGCCAACATCCACACCTTCACTTCCCTATCACAACCCCGCCCGCTTGCCCGTTTCTCAGGACCTCTTCGAGTTCACTCAGATATAAGTTAAATAGTAACGGGCTAAGCGGACATCCCTGTCTCACTCCTGTCCAAACTCTAAACTTCTCCGATACCTTTCCGTCCACCTTTGCTCTCCCCCATGTTTCCTCATATACTCCTCTCACCCATTCCACTATTACCATGCTCACACCTCTCCTCTTAATAGTTTTATTATTATTTCAAAAACACTTGATTCCTATGCCCCACTCTGTACAACTAAAAGGAAATAAGCCACACGAGACTCTTCCTAGAGCCACACGAGACTCTTCCATTGACGCTGTCAAGACTAAGTAGAATGAAACTACGAAAAATCACAGTACTAGTCACTAGACACTGTGACTTAAATAAGCGCAAACACAGAATGGTAAAATGAGAAACGCTCCCTAGGTCGTGGGTGTTTGGAAGAGGAGGAAACTCCCCAGCATCTACTGTGTACATGCGAAGCCTATAAAAGGCAACGCACGGAGCGATTCGGGAAGCCTGTGCTTCGTAAAATAGAGCTCAAGAAAATCCCCTGGTTCAAACTCCTGAACTTCATAGAAGACACAGGAGTACACAGAGAGTACAAGAGTACACAAAAACCCAAATATTTAAACTCTTTCACTCTTTCGATCACTTCACCCTTCCATGCCAATTCTTTCACTCTGCCTTCTCTTCCTCTATTCCTAAATCTCATCCACTTCGTTTTCTCTACATTTACACACAATCCTCGCTTATCCATATACCTCTCAACACTTTGTAACATTTCATTCATTTCTCCCCATTCCTTCGCCAGCAACACCACATCATCCGCATACGCCAACATCCACATCTTCATTTTCCCTATCACAACCCCGCCCGCTTGCCCGTTTCTCAGGACCTCTTCGAGTTCACTCAGATATAAGTTAAATAGTAACGGGCTAAGCGGACATCCCTGTCTCACCCCCCGTCCATACTCTAAACTTTTCCTTTCACCTTTGCTCTCCCCCACGTTTCCTCATATACTCCTCTCACCCATTCTACTGTTACCTTGCTCACACCTCTCCTCTTCAAACACTCCATCAACCTTTCTCTCGGAACCGAATCATACGCTGCTTTCAAATCGAGAAACACTGCATACATACTTCTCTTTTCCTCTAACACTCTTTCAACTATTCTTGCTAGCGTAAAGATTTGATCTCTAGTCCCCCTCCCTTATCTAAACCCTCCTTGCGTTTCCGGCAACAACCCCTTTTCTTCTATTTCCTTTTCTAGCCGGTTCTTAACAATTACCATCGCTATCTTGTACTTGTATCTTGTACACTTACAAGAAGTAAATGTCACGTATTTATATTTAATTGCCTATAAAGTGTAGATAGATAAAAATTGAATTTGTGTTCAGTATTCCGGCACCAGATACCCACAGACGCGTTTCGGACTTCAAGGTCCTCTTCAGTGTGGTCCCGACCCAGTGCTGAGGAATACTGAACATTTCTGACTATTTCAAGCCAATATGTGAAAACTATTAATGATTTCGATAGCTAACGCCATCTAATGCTTCATAGTGGCATCGTCAGTGACACGAATGCACAAAGGTAGATAGATAATTATACATTATTGTTGCACACTAGAGGCATCAATTTAGGAGCTCTTTATGTTAGAGAGAATGGAAAGAAAATATTATTGATAATTCAGTGTAACATAACCTTTAAATTACTTCATATGTAACTAGAGTGAAGTTGGAACGCATAAAAATGCGATGTTGCCACGTGTAACAGTTCAAAACTGACTTACAGCATGTAGATTTTATTTTATTAAGACGAATGTTAGTATCGCATTTGGACGGGTCTAGTAGAAATTAAATAATTTAATGATTATGTGATTTTATTGGAAATTTCCGTAAGATGTCATTAGATAAATACAATTAAAAGTACAGTTAGTTGTCATGGTGAGTTTTAATGAAAACTATTCAGCTTATAAACGAGCAAAGTCGTTATTATAAAATCAATCATTAATATCCAACTTGTTGAAATGAAATGTTTACAATTCCCCCCCAATGTTAGCTAGCCTACTTGACTACAAGAAGTAAGTGTCACGAATTCATATTTAATAGCCTAAAAGTGTATATAGATAATTATACATTACTGTTGCACACTAGAGGCATCAATTTAGGAGCTCTTTATGTTATAGAGAATGGAAAGAAAATATTATTGATAATTCAGTGTAACATAACCTTTAAATTACTTCAAATGTAACTAGAGTGAAGTTGGAACGCATGAAAATGCGATATTGCCACGTGTAACAGTTCAAAACTGACTTACAGCTGACTTACAACCTTTAAATTACTTCAAATATAACTAGAGTGAAGTTGGAGCACATGAAAATGCGATGTTGCCACGTGTAACAGTTCAAAACTGACTTACAGCATGTAGATTTTATTCTATTAATACGAATGTTAGTATCGCATTTGTACGGATCTAGTAGAAATTAAATAATTTAACGATTATATAATTTTATTGGAAATTTCCTTAAGATGTCATTAGATAAATCCAATTAAAAGTACAGTTAGTTGTCATGGTAAGTTTTAATGAAAACTATCCAGATTATAAACGAGCAAAGTCGTTATTATAAAAGCAATCATTAATATCTAACTTGTTGAAATTAAATGTTTACAATTTCCCCCAATGGTAGCTAGCCTCCATGACTACAAGAAGTAAGTGTCACGAATTTATATTTAATTGCCTAAAAGTGTAGATTGATAATTATACATTATTGTTGCACACTAGAGGCATCAATTTAGGAGCTCTTTATGTTATAGAGAATGGAAAGAAAATATTATTAATAATTCAGTGTAACATAACCTTTAAATTACTTCAAATGTAACTAGAGTGAAGTTCGATCGCATGAAAATGCGATGTTGCCACGTGTAACAGTTCAAAACCGACTTACAGCTGACTTACAACCTTTAAATTACTTCAAATATAACTAGAGTGAAGTTGGAGCGCATGAAAATGCGATGTTGCCACGTGTAACAGTTCAAAACTGACTTACAGCTGACTTACAACCTTTAAATTACTTCAAATATAACTAGAGTGAAGTTGGATCGCATGAAAATGCGATGTTGCCACGTGTAACAGTTCAAAACTGACTTACAGCATGTAGATTTTATTCTATTAATACGAATGTTAGTATCTCATTTGTACGGATCTAGTAGAAATTAAATAATTTAAGATTATATAATTTTATTGGAAATTTCCGTAAGATGTCATTAGATAAATCCAATTAAAAGTACAGTTAGTTGTCAAGGTAAGTTTTAATGAAAACTATCCAGCTTATAAACGAGCAAAGTCGTTATTATAAAATCAATCATTAATATCCAACTTGTTGAAATGAAATGTTTACAATTCCCCCCCAATGGTTGTTAGCCTACATGACCCAAAGAGCTCGCGCGAGCGCGCATGGTAATGAAGATGTAACTATTAATTACACCGCCGCGTATTTATCAAATAAATTATCATTACACGAACGCGGATATGGGAACGGTTACAGATACAGAAAATGGCCATTATTAACACCTCGGGATATTTGTCGTAGCGTAATTACAGATTGCGGAATGTTTTATTTCCTGTACATCTCGTTGCCTGATAAATACGCCTATTAATCAAGCGGAATTGTGTACGAGGGAGATCATCTTTGACCCCGGGAGGGTCCGTCCTCGATGGATCTCTCTCTCTCCGGGTTTTTATCAGTTTTGAGAATCCCCCGGGAGATCTGAGCGCGCGCTATTAGCACGATGTAATAGGGTCGTGTCAATGGAACAACGCGAAAAAATGGGGAAGTAAAGAATCAATGATCACGATTGTGATCGTATAATACATCTTGGATATTAATGTAATTCTTGTGAGGTTAATTTTCTGGGGGGAATTTGCGCTCCGCATACAAACGGGCCGATTATGAGAAAAAGCAAGAGGGAGGAAAAAATCCATTACAGCTTTACGCAATACATATTTAATTTATTCATAACTTAATAAATTGCAGGTTGGAGGTGGTTTTGATGTTAATGTTTTCCCTTTATTCGCAACTTTTTTTTAAAAGTGGAAGAAACGCCGGTTTAATGGAGTTTAATAAATTTCTGGTGGGCCGCGGTCATGCATAACGTGTTTCAATTATTCAAACCTGATATTCACTGTAATTACATAAAAGAGCATTCATAACATCCACTCCTAGTAATAATAATTCAGTTTGTAGCGCCTTTGGACGTGCTTATCATATTTGAGCGCTTTTCAGAATCGACTAAGTGCTCCTTGATTTATACGCGATATTAGTTGAATACTTATATTGTAATTAAATAAAACTTCTCGCAATTCATCGTTATAGAATAAACATCGCACCAGAGCTGGGACGAATCCTCGTAAAAAGGATTCGAATCACGAATCCGTATCACCTAATATGATTCGAATCACGAATCCTCGAAAAAAAGGATTCGTAAGAGATAAATATGATTCGAATTAAAGATTTGAATCCCGCCTTTTCGAATCACGAATACAAATCATTTGAGAATAAATTTGATTTTATTATTTTTGTGCAACCATTAATATATAAATATCGTTGCCAGGTGTTTTAATAAAAATATTCAAAACCTAATTAGTTAGTATTAACACTGAATATCGTTGATAACAGACTAAATATCTGATTCCATGTTACTCTGATTAAAGATGTATTTGTGTCTTTCTGAACTTCACTTCAAATCAGTGTTCGAAACGCGTGGCGCATGAAGTAAAATTTCGAGTTTAGAAAAGCCCGAAAATTTGTCTCGGGTCGCTGCGCGACCCTCGACAAATTTTCACGGGGCTTTTCTAAACTCGAAATTTTACTTCATGCTTAGCCTGGGAGTGGAAACACATGTTTAAAACTTCAAATTGAACTCTATTATAAAATCGACGAATGGCTGAAAATTACGTAAATAAAAAATTCATTGAATATCATTTAAACCGGGAAAGGCAGAGAAAAGTCATAGAATTATATTCTGTATTTATGTCCCTCCTAGATCTTCTTCTGATATTTACGCAGGGCATATAGGAACAATGACTGAAATTATCGATCATCATCCCGATTGGAACGTACTTCTTGTCGGTGACTACAATTTACCCGAGGTTCAGTGGATAATGGAACTTGAAACCGTGGGCTTTTTACCAACTAATACGGATGGGGAAACTGCACGTATTTTATGCGATGGCCTAATGAATATGGGGCTGAACCAATTTAATGATAAACGTAATAGTAGCGGAAATATTTTAGATTTAGTTTTCTCAAACATTATGACCCTCAACTGTTCTCTCGCTGATCCATTAGTAAATTGTGATAACTACCATCCCCCACTGATTGTAGAAATTGTAGAATCCAGTAATTCATCAAGTGCAGAAACTTACTATTTTCATTTCTATAAAACAGATATTACAGGCATTTGTAACTTCTTAAGCGGTATTAACTGGAATGACTAATTAATGTGTCGTTGCATAAATTCTAACCTGACTTTGTTTTATAATATTATACAAGAAGCTTTTAATCGGTATATTCCAATTCGCAAGACATTTGTATCGCATTATCCTGAGTGGTAATAATAATAATAATCTTTATTTAGCATCTTTGCTATATAATAACATAGAAAAATATATGTATATCTATATATATATATAAAATAAACATTTGATCATCCTTAATCTATAAATTGTGTATGTATAATAAATTTATCACATAATAATACTTAACATATAATCTTTTTACTACTTTAATAAAATCAGTCAGTGGTTTTCTAAGTCACTTATAAAATTAATCAAAGAAAAACGTACTGCGCACAAGAACTACAAAATGTCCGGTTGCGATGCTGACTATAACGTATTTTCCAACTTACGGACCGTTTGCAAAGAGACGATCGTTAAAGAGCATTTACAATACATCGAAGCAGTAGAGAGTAGCATACCCGATAACATAAATTCTTTCTGGAGATTTTATAGGGCAAAAAAAGGTACGAAAAACGAGTTTTCAGCATGCATGACCTACGGTACACGTACTGCTAATTCGGACATCGCCATAGCTAACTTATTTACCGATTTCTTTCAAGACTCATATCTAAACTTAAGACAAAGCAGTTTAGATTATAGCGATGTAGGTAATACGACTTTTAACGCTTTACAATTTAATGAAATCGAGGTCATGTCTTGTTTAACAGATTTTAAGTCAAATTCAGCTCCTGGTCCTGATGGTATACCAACATTTCTGATCAAATTGTGCGCACCTGCTTTGTGTTTACCCCTTATGTTATTATTTAATCGATCTCTCAGAGATGGCGTGTTTCCATATGAATGGAAACAATGCTACACTGTACCTATATTTAAGTCGGGTTTGAAAAGATCGGTGGAGAATTATAGGGCAATAACCATACAATCGTGTTTTCCTAAGTTGCTGGACAAACTGGTTGCCGAACGGATGATGTCAGTGTATAGACATATGATATCGGAGCATCAGCATGGATTTTTTCCTAAAAGATCAACCTTTTTGTTTACACAAATTTCATAATGAACACAATGGAACAGGGAGCTGTAGTAGACTCTGTCTACACAGATTTTAGCAAAGCGTTCGATAGAGTTGGTCACTGTAGATTATTATATAAGCTTCGCAATTATGGTGTTAGTGGACATATGTACGATTGGATCAAATCATTTATATCATGTCGTGAGCACGTAGTAAAAATCAACTCCATATTATCAAGTAGCGTGGTCAGTGCGACGTCTGGTGTACCACAGGGCTCGCATCTAGGACCGTTGCTTTTTATTTTATTCATCAATGATATTGGAAATAACATTGAATCAAAGTTTTTGCTATATGCTGACGACATGAAAGTTTATCGTAAAATCAGCACCATAGACGACTGCAACATTTTTCAAGCGTGGTGCTCTGATAACGATCTTTATTTAAACACTGACAAATGTAAACATATACGTTTCTCTAGGAAATATACATCAGTTATACCCTTTATTTACACCTTGAATGGAAATACTTTGGAAAGGGTTGATTTAATTAACGATTTGGGAATATTATTTTACAATTAACTGCAGTTTATTAATCAGATACAAAAAATTACTGCAAAATCCTTACAAGTCATTGGATTTATTTAATTGATGAGGCGGATACATGATGAAACTCCATAATACTATTTGAAATAAAACAACGCAGTTGGGAGGGTTTCACTTTTATTGTTGAACACTACAACATGTTTCACCACACAGTGGCTTCATCAGGCAGATGAAATAATTATTATTTCATCTGCCTGATGAAGCCACTGTGTGGTGAAACATGTTGCAGTGTTCAACAATAAAAGTGAAACCCTCCCAACTGCGTTGTTTTATTTCAAATAAGTCATTGGATTTATCCGGCGAATATCCAGCAACTTTAAAAACATTCGAACGTTTGTCACGCTCCACGTGACATTAGTGAGACCAGTTTTGGATTATTGCTGTATAATTTGGAGTCCGCATTTTATGTGCCATATTGAGCGTGTGGAAAAGGTTCAACGGAAAATGGTGAAACTCATCTGCTTCCACACACACGTGCAATATGACAGAAATAATTACAACCTTCTTCTGGATTATTTAGGCCTGGGGTCTCTAGAAAAACATAGAGTTTACTTTTCGCTTTGCTTTTCTTATAAAATATTGAATAATCAAATTTGTTGTTCTTCAATTTTATCATCTTTATCTCTAAATATTCCTCAGCAATCGGTAAGACAGCATAAATTGTTTGCTACGAGGTTCCACGGTACAGCTTATGGCTCAAATGGCCCGGAAGCAAGGATGATGACAAATGTAAATACATTTTATAATTTAATAAACGTGTTTGGAGTTTCGCTAAAAATATTTAAACTAGATTGTTTAAAACCGATCGATAATACGTGAACATACGTAAAGATATGTACCATAATCTTAGGTGTATTATTATATTTATATTTAGGTTATTGTGTTAATATAGTGCAAGTTGTTTTTTTCGTTTTAAATAATACTTTGTAACTATTTTGTAACAATTTAAATGGTTTCCGTAATAAAGAATTATTATTATTATTATTATTAATTGACCAAAACACTAACAAAAAAGCCATATGGTATTATTAGATTTGTCAAAATCAGCAGGCAAATTACAAAACAAGTAAACATTTATAAAATTAACTCAAATATTTACAAAAACAATGAAAACAATTTAAAAAATGGGGATTTTCCACTGAAGACACTTTAATTAAAAGGCCAGGGAAAAAAATCTTGATTCAGGAAAATGTCGGAAAAATGTAACAATTCAGATTGTGGCTGCTATGTCAGTTTTACTTCAAATAATATTAAACAATGTTAAACAATGTTAATGTTCTTATCAAAGCATTCAGTATAAAGTTTCGAACAAGCGTTTCCACTCCCAGACTAAGCATGAAGTAAAATTTCGAGTTTAGAAAAGCCCCATGAAAATTTGTCGAGGGTCGCGCAGCGACCCGAGACAAATTTTCGGGCTTTTCTAAACTCGAAATTTTACTTCATGCGCCACGCGTATAAAACAGTGATTCAATGAGAAATTTAAAAACACACAAGACACATTTTTCATGTTAATTCTCACAATTCAAATTATTTTTGACTATTCAAATCCTGTAAGTATTCGAATTCTTTTATAAATATTTGAATCCTTTTATAAATATTTGAATCCTTTTATAAATGTACGAATCCTTTTATAAGGATTCGAATCACCCACATTTGGATTCGAATACGAATCTTCTTAAAAAAATGTAACGAATCCGGATCACGAATCCAGTTGAACTAAAGTATTCGAATGCCTCTTTTGAATCCTCTAAAAGGATTCGAATCCTAAAAGATTCGAATCCTGCCCAGCTCTGCCTCGCACGCATGCAAAAAAATAGATTCAGTCACAGTATAAGTATTCAACTAATATCCGTCTGGATGTAAATCGAGAGGGATATTAGTTAAATACTTATATTGTAACTAAATCTATATGTTTGCGTTTCAATATGACGAATAAAGCACTAATAACCTTTCTTCACACTTTTATTTGAATTACCAAATGTACACTTCGGACACAAAGTGACCATTATCAATGGATTAACACTTCACACTTTTATTTGAATTACCAAACGTACATTTCGGGCACAAAGTGACCATTATCAATGGATTAACACTTTTTTGCGTTTCATTGTTACTCCTATAAAATAAACATCACACGCAGTTATATCCAAAGGGTAAGGGTGCGAGTGAGGGCAAACAAAATGTTGGGGAACTTCTTCTTCCGAGACAAGTTGATTTTCGAGAGGAATTCTTGCGGCGGCCTGAAAAATTGGGGTCGAGGGGGAAAAGTTGCGTTCGTGAGGGGCGAACTTTGCGCTGCCCTCGCATTCATTCTTCCGTGCACGAGGGTGTTTGTTTGAATATTTTGACGTTCGAATTCACTAAAACTCGCATCCACAAATTAAAGTTGATTTTTGTCTCTATGTAATAAATTAGTTTGGACTATTCGAGCAACATACAGAAATTTCATTTAAACATACAGGAATTTCTTTTAAACATACAGACTTTGATATATACAAGGGTAGTCTTAAATTTTGCGTATAATCCTATTGACAGTCGCATCAATAATACTTCCATGCTTAACATTAATTCCGTTACTCTAGAATTCTACAGAGAGTTTTATGTAACACCGAACATTTTCGTAACGAGAATTATTTTTTGAAGTATCCATATGCATACGTTGCACATTTTCCGATGCTCCGTTTATTAAAAGAATCCAATTTGAAGCTTTAAGCGAGTGTTTTCCACTCCCAGGCTAAGCATGAAGTAAAATTTCGAGTTTAGAAAAGCCTGAAAATTTGGTTTGGTCGCGTAGCGCGAAGCGCGGAGCGGCCAAACCAAATTTTCAGGCTTTTCTAAACTCGAAATTTTACTTCATGCGCCACCGGTACAAAACACTGACATATTACGAAGTTTAAAACACACTGATAAACTTGACATTTAATCAGTATTTTGTACCGGTGGCGCATGAAGTAAAATTTCGAGTTTAGAAAAGCCTGAAAATTTGGTTTGGCCGCTCCGCGCTTCGCGCTACGCGACCAAACCAAATTTTCAGGCTTTTCTAAACTCGAAATTTTACTTCATGCTTAGCCTGGGAGTGGAAAACACTCGTTTAAAGCTTCAAATTAAAATGTTGTTGCGGTAGTGGAAATGCGATGGATAGAGGAAGCAGTCCATATATTAAAAGGACTCTATGGTGGTGGTGCATCAGACCAGTAACTGCTCGCTTCGCTCGCCTCGCTTCGCTCGTACTTAGCTCGCTTCGCTCGCTTGCCATTGCAGCACTCGGCTTCGCCTTGTGCGGCGGTTAGGGTGCAGAACTCGGCTGGCGCCTCGTTCTGCAAAGTTTGATCCCGGGTTAGACGGACCCGGATACTTCGATTGTCGCAGCACTCGGCTGGTGCCTCGTGCTGCTCTGACTGCTCGCTTCGCTCGTACTTAGCTCGCTTCGTTCGCGTTAACTGATACCCCGTGCTGCTGTTAATGGTCGCCTCGCTCGCCTTGCTCGCTTCGCTCGCCTCGCTCGCCTCGCTCGCGCTACGCGACCAAACCAAATTTTTAGGCTTTTCTAAACTCGAAATTTTACTTCATGCTTGGCCTGGGAGTGGAAAACACTCGCTTAAAGCTTCAAATTAACTTTTAATAAGCCGAGCATCGAAAAATGTGCAACAAATGCATATGGATACTTAAAAGAAAAATTCTCGTTATGAAAATGTTCGGTGTTACATAAAACTCTCTGTATATTCAAAGTTTTATCAAAATATCTAATGTCATTTAGCTACAGTAATTGTTTAATGTTGACGTTTAGTCGTGAACATAGAATTATCCTGAGAAATGTCTCGCGCAATCATTTTACACAAATATAGAGGAAATTATAGCAGGAAGAATGTCTTTCCGAGTTAATTTCTATCTTGAGTTACAAAGCACCAACAGAGACTGCTCTCACCCGACTAACAATGAGTGCAAAAGCTGTTCTGGAAAACAAGGCAATCCTACTTGCTGGACATCGGAGCATTTGACAACACAGCCTTTAAAATTCACTGCGGTTTTGTCAAATTTGAAAACACGCAGACTGTTTTAGTTTAGGTATTTAATTCTTTGAATAATTCTAACAGATACAGCTTTCGCGCAATTCGGATGAGGATGAAAATAAAGATCGAAAGAAACGAGATTTATGGCCGGCCTTTTACTACCTCCATCCAACTTTATCCCGGGCGATCGATGGCGGCCTGCACTTCCATCCGATAAATCGTGTCACGACCCTATTACCTCTTTATTAACATAAAAGAAATCCCATCGCAAATAAAGAAACGAAAGTTCCGGAGAGGAGGAAGAAGAGAAAAAAATAGGGAGGCGAGTGCATTCATGAAGGCAGACACACAAATATCGCTCGAGCGACAACTGTATTAGCCACTTCTAAAAGACGATTTTTTTTTTCGGTCGAGGAGTGTTTCAAGTTTTGGGATTAATGACGACGAATGAATTACAAAGTGGGCGAAGTGCAGAAAGTTCAAGTGCGCGTGATTTCTCGATTCTTTTGTACTTTTCGAATAATGGGTATTTGTGTATACCGCTTGCGACAGTTGTTTAAACCGCAAAAATATTCCATTACTTGAAAAAGTTTGGAATAATGCAAGTAAAAATTAATGGTTAGACATGAACATAGTAATAAAACTCATTTCAGTTAATTAGACGAGAAATTAATAAGTTGCAAGGGCAACCTGAGGCTCATAACCGGCCTTGTAACCGGACACTGTCTTCTGAAATACCTCACTGAGATGAGTTAGATAACTGATGATAATTTCACAATCTGCAACGAGGTATAAGAAACACCAGAGCACCTACTTTGTGAATGCTCTGCCCTGTCCATACCTGCCATCGGTCACTTTAAACACTACCACCTACCGATAAATCGTGTCACGACCCTATTACCTCGTTATTAACATAAAAGAAATCCCATCGCAAATAAAGAAACGAAAGTTCCGGAGAGGAGGAAGAAGAGAAAAAAATAGGGAGGCGAGTTTCGAGGAGGGTGCATTCATGAAGGCAGACACACAAATATCGCTCGAGCGACAACTGTATTAGCCACTTCTAAAAGTCGATTTTTTTTCGGTCGAGGAGTGTTTCAAGTTTTGGGATTAATGACGACGAATGAATTACAAAGTGGGCGAAGTGCAGAAAGTTCAAGTGCGCGTGATTTCTCGATTCTTTTGTACTTTTCGAATAATGGGTATTTGTGTATACCGCTTGCGACAGTTGTTTAAACCGCAAAAATATTTCATTGCTTGAAAAAGTATAGAATAATGCAAGTAAAAATTAATGGTTAAACATACCATGTTCATGTTTAAACATTAATTTTTACTTGCATTATTCCAAACTAAACATGAACATGGTAATAAAACTCATTTCAGTTAGTTAGACGAGAAATTAATAAGTTGCAAGGGCAACCTGAGGCTCATAACCGGCCTTCTAACCGGACACTGTCCTCTGAAATACCTCACTAAAATGAGTTAGATAACTGATGATAATTGGAGATTCTGCAACGAGGCACAAGAAACAGCAGAGCACCTACTTTGTGAATGCTCTGCCCTGTCCCTTCCTGTCATCGGTCACTTTAAACACAAGATAGGTCAGATAACTGATGCCAATTGCAGATTCTGCAACACCGCTAAAACAATATGCTCAAGCAGTATAATTTAAACTTATATCAGTGTTTTATGCGCGTGACGCATGAAGTAAAATTTCGAGTTTAGAAAAGCCCCGTGAAAATTTGTCTCGGGTCGCTGCGCGACCCTCGACAAATTTTCTACGCGGGGCTTTTCTAAACTCGAAATTTTACTTCATGCTTAGTCTGGGAGTGGAAACATTCGTTCGTAACTTTAAATTTGTAAAATAAAAATAGACTGTTCAAATTTTAATAAAATTTGAAATAAAAACACTTGGTTTGTTTCACTAACGTTTTACTTATTATTCCGACTAGTTTCGGCTTCTAGCCATTATCAAGGAATGTACAGAGAATACTTAAAATTTTAAACTTTTGGAAACGTTAGAATTATTGTTCTACCTCTTGTAGTTTAAAAGAAATAAATAATTAAAGCGCAAGAAACAGAAGAGCACCTACTTTGTGAATACTCTGTCCTGTCCCTACCATGACATGGTACACATTAACCCTCAAGTTATTCTAGACTACGCAAGAGGTCTAGACATTAAGGGACTCAAGTAGGTCAGGGATAATTATAAAAGATCTTTCAGGTCGAGGTCATTTCAGAAGGCCCAGAGGCCACACGACCCACCGACCTGATAACATAACATAGCAACACAAGACTTTTTCTTTAAGATCGCCAAAGATTCTTTCAATTAATATTCATTCCTTGTAATTTTTTCAATCTTTTTCAGCCAACAGGAAGCTCCATTGAGTTTAATGGGAGAATAATTTGAGCTGATGTTGCATTTTGCATATAATTTATGCATAGAAAAGTAAATCAGTCGTGTAACTCTGTCGGGATATTAGCTCGAGAAGTAGTTGTTTCAACGAATATTTTGAGAAGTCGCAACAAGACTAAATTTTTGCAGAAAGTCGATAATAATTTTAGTTCGGTTTTATATTTTGAAAGAAATTTGTTCACATAAAACTAAAAATTCTAAGATTCGAGCATTTTGCGAGCCAAGCGAGCTGAGTACGAGCGAAGCGAGGCGAGTACGAGCGAAGCGAGCATTAACAGCAGCACGAGGTGCCAGTTAACGCGAGCGAGGCGAGCTGAGTACGAGCGAAGCGAGCAGATATTAGCTCGAGAAGTAGTTGTTTCAACGAATATTTTAAGAAGTCTCAACGAGACTAATTTTTGCAGAAAGTCGATAATAATTTTAATTCAATTCGTTTTTATATTTTGAAAGAAGTTTATTCACATAAAACTAAAAATCCCAAGATTCGAGCATTATGCGAGCTAAGCGAGCTGAGTACGAACGAAGCAAGGCGAGTACGAGCGAGGCGAGCGAGGCGAGAATTAACAGCAGCACGAGGTGTCAGTTAACGCGAACGAAACGAGGTAAGTACGAGCGAAGCGAGCAGTCAGAGCAGCACGAGGCACCAGCCGAGGCACCAGCCGAAAATTCTGTGAAATTTATGTACTTTTGAACCTCACTTGAAATCACTGTTTTATACGCGTGGCGCATGAAGTAAAATTTCGAGTTTAGAAAAGCCCAGAAAATTTGTCTCGGGTCGCTGCGCGACCCTCGACAAATTTTCACGGGGCTTTTCTAAACTCGAAATTTTACTTCATGCTTAGTCTGGGAGTGGAAAACACTCGTTTATAGCTTCGATTGTCGATTGTCGCAGCACACAGGCGAGGCGAGCGAAGCGAGCAGTTACTGGTCTGATGCGCCACCACCATAGAGTCCTTTTAATATATGGACTGCTTCCTCTATCCATCGCATCTCCACTATGCTACCATTCATATATGAGGCAAACTATTTATATTTTTGCTATTCGGCAAATTGAGTTCGCCATGAAATCTAATCGCAATCAGATAATATGTATTTTAAACTTCACATTAAATCAGTGTTTTTTTTACGCTTGTACGAACGCTGAGTACGAACGAAGCAAGGCGAGTACGAGCGAGTCGAGCGAGGCGCGCGAGGCGAGCGAGGCGAGCGAGGCGAGCGAGGCGAGCGAGGCGAGCGAGGCGAGCGAGGCGAGCGAGGCGAGCGAGGCGAGCGAGGCGAGCGAGGCGAGCGAGGCGAGCGAGGCGAGTGAGGCGAGCGAGGCGAGCGAAGCGAGCATTAACAGCAACACAAGGTGTCAGTTAGCGCGAGCGAAGCGAGCGAAGTACGAGCGAAGCGAGCTGTCAGAGCAGCACGAGGCACCAGCCGAGTGCTACGACAATCGAAGTATCCGGGTCCGTCTAACCCGGGATCAAACTTTGCAGAACGAGGCGCTAGCCAAGTTCTGCACCCTAACCGCCGCACAAGGCGAAGCCGAGTGCTGCAATTGCAAGCGAGCGAAGCGAGCTGAGTACGAGCGAAGCGAGGCGAGCGAAGCGAGGCGAGCGAAGCGAGCAGTTACTGGTCTGATGCGCCACCACCATAGAGTCCTTATAATATATGGACTGCTTCCTCTATCCATCGCATCTCCACTACCGCGACAACATTTTAACCTCCAATCCAGAGTGTGCTGCGTTCTCTCTTTCTTCTGACCAACAAAACGTTCAAAAGTGGAGAATGTGAGTTTTGCAGTTAGACCATTCATATATGAGGCAAACTATTTATATTTTTGCTATTCGGCAAATTGAGTTCGCCATGAAATCTAATCGCAATCAGATAATATGTATTTTAAACTTCACATTAAATCAGTGTTTTTTTTACGCTTGTACGAACGCTGAGTACGAACGAAGCAAGGCGAGTACGAGCGAGTCGAGCGAGGCGCGCGAGGCGAGCGAGGCGAGCGAGGCGAGCGAGGCGAGCGAGGCGAGCGAGGCGAGCGAGGCGAGCGAGGCGAGCGAGGCGAGCGAGGCGAGCGAGGCGAGCGAGGCGAGCGAGGCGAGTGAGGCGAGCGAGGCGAGCGAAGCGAGCATTAACAGCAACACAAGGTGTCAGTTAGCGCGAGCGAAGCGAGCGAAGTACGAGCGAAGCGAGCTGTCAGAGCAGCACGAGGCACCAGCCGAGTGCTACGACAATCGAAGTATCCGGGTCCGTCTAACCCGGGATCAAACTTTGCAGAACGAGGCGCTAGCCAAGTTCTGCACCCTAACCGCCGCACAAGGCGAAGCCGAGTGCTGCAATTGCAAGCGAGCGAAGCGAGCTGAGTACGAGCGAAGCGAGGCGAGCGAAGCGAGGCGAGCGAAGCGAGCAGTTACTGGTCTGATGCGCCACCACCATAGAGTCCTTATAATATATGGACTGCTTCCTCTATCCATCGCATCTCCACTACCGCGACAACATTTTAACCTCCAATCCAGAGTGTGCTGCGTTCTCTCTTTCTTCTGACCAACAAAACGTTCAAAAGTGGAGAATGTGAGTTTTGCAGTTAGACCATTCATATATGAGGCAAACTATTTATATTTTTGCTATTCGGCAAATTGAGTTCGCCATGAAATCTAATCGCAATCAGATAATATGTATTTTAAACTTCACATTAAATCAGTGTTTTTTTTACGCTTGTACGAACGCTGAGTACGAACGAAGCAAGGCGAGTACGAGCGAGTCGAGCGAGGCGCGCGAGGCGAGCGAGGCGAGCGAGGCGAGCGAGGCGAGCGAGGCGAGCGAGGCGAGCGAGGCGAGCGAGGCGAGCGAGGCGAGCGAGGCGAGCGAGGCGAGCGAGGCGAGCGAGGCGAGCGAGGCGAGTGAGGCGAGCGAGGCGAGCGAGGCGAGCGAGGCGAGCGAGGCGAGGGAGACGAGCGAGACGAGCGAGACGAGCGAGGCGAGCGAAGCGAGCATTAACAGCAACACAAGGTGTCAGTTAGCGCGAGCGAAGCGAGCGAAGTACGAGCGAAGCGAGCTGTCAGAGCAGCACGAGGCACCAGCCGAGTGCTACGACAATCGAAGTATCCGGGTCCGTCTAACCCGGGATCAAACTTTGCAGAACGAGGCGCCAGCCAAGTTCTGCACCCTAACCGCCGCACAAAGCGAAGCCGAGTGCTGCAATTGCAAGCGAGCGAAGCGAGCTGAGTACGAGCGAAGCGAGGCGAGCGAAGCGAGGCGAGCGAAGCGAGGCGAGCGAAGCGAGGCGAGCGAAGCGAGGCGAGCGAAGCGAGCAGTTACTGGTCTGATGCGCCACCACCATAGAGTCCTTATAATATATGGACTGCTTCCTCTATCCATCGCATCTCCACTACCGCGACAACATTTTAACCTCCAATCCAGAGTGTGCTGCGTTCTCTCTTTCTTCTGACCAACAAAACGTTCAAAAGTGGAGAATGTGAGTTTTGCAGTTAGACCATTCATATATGAGGCAAACTATTTATATTTTTGCTATTCGGCAATTAGTTCATACTATCAAAAATCAAATCAAATTGAGTTCGCCATGAAATCTTATCGCAATCAGATAATATGTATTTTAAACTTCACATTAAATCAGTGTTTTTTTTTTACGCTTGGCCCATGAAGTAAAATATTCGAGTTTCTTGCCTGAACATTTAATTAAATTGGTGGCGACTTATTAAAGTAAATTATGGTATGGATATGTCAATATTTTTGGGCAGATACCTCAAATAGTCACCAGCAGCGGCTCGCAGCCTAACTTCAGGGTAGGCCAGAGACTCACGGTAATATGTATCCGTTGTTGAAAGGTGACTTTGTTGAGCAATTCCTTGTATTTATAAAGCGCGATCCCAACCTCAAATTTTGTGTGCTGTGGCCGACCCTGAAATTAGGCTGCGGGCCGTCGCTGATAGTCACACAGATAATCATAAATTTGAAAATATTTGCATTCCCTTTAAAATATCTGCATTCCTCGCCTAGTTATTTTGAATGACCTCTAACAAAGCGAATTGGGGTGAAAAATCACGTAGTTTTTAAGCTTTAAATAGTAGAAAAATCATGTAGTTTTTAAGCATCAACTAGTAGAAAAATTATGTAGTCTTGTGCGCCGGTCGCACGTAGTCTGCGGTTGTTTCCCGGTGGTGATCTTCGGCGGACAACAAGTATTTTGGGCCCCTACTTACGTGTTTCAGTCCATAACGCGATAAAATGCGCATTCCTATGACCCACGAAGATGCAAACCATTTTCGTGGGTCATAGGAATGCGCATTTTATCGCGTTATGGACTGAAACACGTAAGTAGGGGCCAAAAATACTTGTTGTGAGTCATTTTGGAGCGGCCGAATAGTTACACGCGGGTTTAACCATTCGGCCGCCCCAAAATGACTTGGACAACAATATTTCGGCCCCTTCAGTCCATAACGCGATAAAATGCGCATTCCTATGGCCCACGAAGATGCAAACCATTTTCGTGGGTTATAGGAATGCGCATTTTATCGCGTTATAGACTGAAACACGTAAGTAGGGGCCAAGAATACTTGTTGTTCGAGTCATTTTGGAGCGGCCGAATAGTTACACGCGGGTTTAACCATTCGGCCGCCCCAAAATGACTCGGACAACAATATTTCGGCCCCTTTAGTCCAAAAATACTTGTTGTGAGTCATTTTGGAGCGGCCGAATAGTTACACGCGGGTTTAACCATTCGGCCGCCGCAAAATGACTCGGACAACAATATTTCGGCCCCTTCAGTCCATAACGGGATAAAATGCGCATTCCTATGACCCAGGAAGATGCAAACCATTTTCGTGGGTCATAGGAATGCGCATTTTATCGCGTTATGGACTGAAACACGTAAGTAGGGGCCAAAAATACTTGTTGTGAGTCATTTTGGAGCGGCCGAATAGTTACATGCGGGTTTAACCATTCGGCCGCCCCAAAATGACTCGGACAACAATATTTCGGCCCCTTCAGTCCATAACGCGATAAAATGCGCATTCCTATGACCCACGAAGATGCAAACCATTTTCGTGGGTCATAGGAATGCGCATTTTATCGCGTTATGGACTGAAACACGTAAGTAGGGGCCAAAAATACTTGTTGTCCGAGTAATTTTGGAGCGGCCGAATGGTTACACACGGGTCGAATATAAAAACCTTTTTCTCAGAGTCAATCGGTGCATCGATTTAGACCAGCTTCTGGTGGAATCAGTCCTGGAGCCGCCGCATACCGTTCATTTATTATAGTTTCTCGTTATATCTGCGCGCATAACTCGGTAGATAATTCATAATGCCTGACAGAGGGGGGGGCGGCGGGGGATTTATGCGCCTTGCAGTCGATTATTATAGCGCAAGGGGCAATTGCGGAAACGCATGGGCGTCCATTATTTATTATGCTTATGAGTGGATAAACGAGTCGTTCATTTGCCGGTCAGGAGTTAATGAAGATTGCACAGTCGTCATAAATTACCGCACCGGCTGACACCTGTTGGGTGTGTGCGTGCGTGTGTGTTCGTCAAGGGTTTCCTACCCCCTCTAAAATATGAAAATACGTTCTAAACTCACAATGTGTCCAGCGAATCCAGAAAAAAACGCCGATTAAACAATAAATAAATTAAATTATGAACGGTGGAGGCTTCTACTTCGATATAAATAAATAAACAAATAAATACATTTATTGCCCAACAGGAAACAAAAAGACCCAATTACAGGACAATATAGAAAACATAAATGTACAGCAAAAAGTAAGTAAAGTAACACATTCAAAAAATACTTAAATTAACATAGAGCGACAATTGACGATAGGTGATCATAAAATAAATCACAAGTAGGGGTAGATCATTGACCACGTTACACATCACACTTAGAGGTGATTTTGAACCGGTCACTGTTCTATTAAAATTTACATAAAATGTAGACTTATTTCTACTATTGAAAGACGGAGTATGAAAATTGACTAGTTGTAAAATGTCAGCACAGTCGATTTGATTGTGAATTAATTTATATAAAAATGAAACACATGATTTATTTCGTCTTTGTTTAAGTGATTCGAGTTCAAATCGATCAAGCAATAACACATGGTCACAGCCTCTTGCCGGGTAATTACCAGTATTTTTGAAGTACAAGAACTTAGCGAATTTGCGTTGAACACTTTCAACCAAGTTGATTTGCTGCTGGGTCTGGGGATACCAAATCAATGATCCATACTCCAACTTTGACCTCACATATACATTGAACAGAGATTTTAAGGCATTAGGATTCTGTAAATTTGCAGAATTTCGATGAATAAATCCCAATGCCTTAAAAGAACTCTTTACAAGCATTTCTACATGATTGTTGAATGTAAGTTTTTCATCAAACCATACGCCTAAGTCCTTAAAAGATATGCATGTTAATTCAACAAAATAAAACACTTTAACGTTGTTTGTATAACACATAATTTATATTTTTGTGACTGCAGTTTCGGCAACTCAACTGTGACTGCAGTCACAAAAATATAAATATTGTGTTATACAAAGAAAGTTAAAGTGTTTTATTTTATTGAATAAATAAATTAAATGAAATACTTAAGGCCAGAAATTCACGTGTTATTTGGCCATAAGAACGAACAACGATTAATCTTTCACAATAATGAAAATAGTTCTTTGAAACTTATACATATTGCACATTGAAGCTTTGCGAATAAATTGACACTATTCTTTTTTCAAAAAAAATGTTTCTTAAATTATATATAAATCAATTAATGGAACACTCTCAAATAATCACATAAATCCGTGCAATACTTCCATAGAAATCATTATTTCTTCTTCACAGTGCATTAATGTATTTAAGTAATTATTATAAATATGTTGTATTAAATAGATTAATCTAAAATATATGATACATAAAATTAATCATTGCTTAGAAATCTCTACAAGAGCAATGTTAGTTTCGATTGTGCTTTTGATAAATAGGGGGCAGCATCGTGCTATATTTAGATATTCGTTGCTTTTTTAAAAGAGTTCAATCTGAAGCTTTAAACGAGTGTTTTCCACTCCCAGACTAAGCATGAAGTAAAATTTCGAGTTTAGAAAAGCCCCGTGAAAATTTGTCTCGGGTCGCGCAGCGACCCGAGACAAATTTTCTGGGCTTTTCTAAACTCGAAATTTTACTTCATGCGCCACGCGTATAAAACACTGATTTCAAGTGAGGTTCAAAAGTACATAAATTTCACAGTATTTTAGTGTTATATACGCGTGGCGCATGAAGTAAAATTTCGAGTTATACGTATTCTAAATTCAGATTACTTTCTTTAAATATTTAGATATTCGTTGTTTTTCAAGAGTTCAATTTGAAACTTTAAACGTGTGTTTTCCACTCCCAGACTAAGCATGAAGTAAAATTTCGAGTTTAGAAAAGCCCCGTGAAAATTTGTCGAGGGTCGCGCAGCGACCCGAGACAAATTTTCTGGGCTTTTCTAAACTCGAAATTTTACTTTATGCGCCACGCGTATAAAACACTAAAATACTGTGAAATTTATGGATATTTGAACCTCACTTGAAATCAGTGTTTTATATGCGTGGCGCATGAAGTAAAATTTCGAGTTTAGAAAAGCCCAGAAAATTTGTCTCGGGTCGCTGCGCGACCCTCGACAAATTTTCACGGGGCTTTTCTAAACTCGAAATTTTACTTCATGCTTAGTCTGGGAGTGGAAAACACGTTTAAAATTTCAAATTGAACTCTTGAAAATCTAAGAATATCTAAATATTGAAAGAAAGTAATCTGAATTTAGAATACGTACTTTGCTGAATGCTGAAGTCCATGCAATTTACACGGACTTCAGCAAAGCATTTGACTCTGTCAACCATGTTATTCTCATAAAAAAAATGCAAGCGTATGGTCTAGGTAATCCGTTTCTAAACTGGCTAGCAACATATTTGTCAGAGAGGAAACAGTATGTAAAACTTAAATCCTACCTGTCAGAACCATATATTTCAACGTCTGGTGTTCCACAAGGGTCCAGCTTGGGACCACTACTATTTATTATTTTTATAAACGACCTGTCCGAATCGCTAAGGTATCCTCATTTGCTTTTTGCCGATGATTTAAAATTGTATTATACCGTAAAGAACACAGCAGACTGTATCAAAATTCAAGAAGATATTGAAGATTGAAGATATTGAAGATATTGATTGAGATATTGATTGGTCAATAAATGGTGTGCACTGAATGATATGCAGCTGAATATCAATAAATGTAGTTTTATATGTTTTTCGCGTAAGAGGAACGGAATAACATATAACTACAGGTTAAATAACTTAACATTGAGTCAAGTTTATTTAGTAAAGGATCTTGGGATCATGCTTGATTCAAAGCTGTCATTTAAGTCGCACATTGACTTCGTAGTCAATAAAGCAAATAAGGCGCTAGGATTCATTAAACGTGTTACCAAAGATCTGGTCGATGTACGCACTTTTAACATCCTGTATAACTCCCTTGTTCGGTCTCATTTTGATTATTGTAGAACGATTTGGTCGCCCTCATACGTTACATATGTCAACAGGATGGAAAAAGTGCAAACTAAGTTCATTGAGTTTATGTCATATAAATTGACCCAGAAAAATATACACCTAACAACCGAGGAAACGATGGCATACTTAGGACTCACAACTTTGCACCATCGTGGCATGGAATTAGATATGTGTTTTCTTTATAAAATCATAAACTGCAAAATAGATTCAAGTCATATTGTTAGTATGATTAATTATCATGTACCACCTAGACATGCACGTAGCCGCATGCTACTTCATAACGAATTTTGCAGGACGACTTGCAGTTTAAATTGCCCCATGACTCGATTAACGCGCACGGCTAATGGCATTTGTAGCGGTATTGACTTTTTTAACTCATCTTTAGGTTTAATTAGGAGGAGTCTCGCGAATGGTGTGCACTAAATGTTATAACCCTATTGTGGTTTAGGCAGATTAACATATGTGTCTTTGTGCATATTTGTGATTCATGTTTTGTGTCTTACATTTTAGTTATATGTTTTTGGCTCTACATTGTAAATGGCTTGTCCATTAATAAAGAATTATTATTATTATTATTATTATTATTATTATTTAAAGAAAAACTCCCTGTATATACTCATATGGAATATCAAACTAAAAAGACATCTGTTTCGTTATACAGTTGTATGTACGTCGATAGAAATGAAAATAGTAAAAATGTATCCAGTTTACTTGTATCTTCTGTAATTCAATGTCCATTCATTCGCACGGCGCCATGTAAACAAGCAAACAACACGCTCTGCACTCATCATTTTTATTATTCGTTGTGATAAAATTCGGCAGTCACTATAAACCAATGCATACTTTCTGCAATTTTACTATTTCTACGCCATCTCGTGTCCCAGAAACACACTACCAGCAAAAATTGGCCTTCTTAAGTGAAATTGTTTAATTCACGCTTCCAAGTATAATTGGATCTTTTAAAAATCTAAGATTTCGTGAATTTTCCCACAAATCATAAAAAGCCTAAACGAACTAGTCGATGGCGATTCAGTTGAATAAAGTGCATTATTATTAATAATATTTCGTCAACCAACACGGGTACAAGAGGATAAAGTAAATCTACTAAAAAGTACAACATTTTATATATAGTTTATATTTTAAAAGGAACTCTGTGTAGTTTGTAATGTTGGGAATGTAATACCACTATTTATTTCTTTTAGCATTTTTGTAAGCCCTTTTAAAGAACCCAGGCCGTCATCGATCTTCTTCCGATAAAAATTCAATCAAATTTCCTCGGGGACGGAGCACTTTTCCGTTTACTCAGAGCTGTAACCTTCCTTCCCAGGGAACAGATTAATACCGTAGATTTTGTTCTTTTTACGATCATTTCATATTTCACCGAGTGCGGGATGAATTTCACCAATAAACATTTTCTAGCAACGTTCTTCTTAAACTATTACAATCATTTTACAACAAAATGTTTACTTAAGTAATTCGATAAAACGCATTAGATACATTTTTATAATAAAAAGCCTCCACCGTTCATAATACATTTTTATAAGTTGTGTATTGTAATGTTTTGAGTGGAATATTTTTTTTTAATCGCAAAAGTAAAAGGTTGATTTCGTAATTAGCAGAAATTAAGCTACCTTAAAGTCCTAATCACGGCTGCATAGATCCGTATTCGTGTACGAACATTCGGTTGAGATGAGAAAGTCCTGTTTGTCAGCAGATGTTTAGCACGTTAAAACAATAATTACCGGAAATACAGGAATCCGATTAAAATCAAACTTTCTTAGAATTCAGGTATGAATAACTCTTAATAACCAGCGATGGCTCGCAGCCTAACTTCAGGGTAGGCCAGAGCGCCAAAGAACACAAAATTTGAGGTTGGGATCGTGCTTTATAAATACAAGGAATTGCACAACAAAGCCACCTTTCAAAAACGGATACATATCATATGTTAAATTAAAAAAAACCTCTAAAGTGCTATGATTTTATCTTTTTTTAAATTTATGTTGGCTACACGCTTTAGGAAATTTCAGAGTTGCCAACCTACAATATATTCCATAGCACTCTAGAAGTTTTATTTTATTAAACATACGATATTACCTTGGCTCTCTGGCCTACCCTGAAGTTAGGCTGCAAGCCGCCGCTGTTAATAAGCCTTTTGCTGTAAACCGGGCAATATATCGCAATCCAAAAATCCAAACTATTAAGTCTTCTGAGTTGTAAGCTCTCAATTACACGTGTACTAGCGCTTGTACACGTGTAATTGAGAGCTTACAACTCAAATCAATATTTTTAATGATGAAGGTTATGCAAATGTTTATAAACTACAGATATTCTAAAAACGTACCTAAAGCTGTAATATGAATTAGAATTCATTATTACATTCAGTAAATTAATAATACCATAATGGATTAACTCATCATGCAAATGACATACAGGATTTTTTTTATTTCGGTATAGAAATCCCTATGTATGCCCAGATAAAAACGCACTGGAACAGTCGTGTGTACTATGCTTTATGTTGTGATTGTAGGCAACTAAACTTACGGGCCAATGTGTAGAACAGGGTACATACTCCATTTTTTTAATCATTTAATTAACACAAAATTAATAACGCTGAATTTATGCATCAATACCGCTGAATGGGTTAAAGGCACTATCTGTCACATAAATTAATCCTCCGCAAAGGTTATGTGGTAGTTAGCTTAACTAAGACCAGTGGAAACCAGCGACAGCTCGCAGCCTAACTTCAGGGTCGGCCACAGCGCCAAGGTACACAAAATTTGAGGTTAGGATCGCACTTTATAAATACAAGGAATTGCACAATTAAGTCACCTTTCAATAACAGATACATATTACCTTGAGTCTCTGGCATACCCTGAAGTTAGGCTGCGAGTCGCCGCTGGTGCAAACCAATAATAAATATTTTGTGTGAAAAATCATAAAAGCTTTACTTACCATTAACTTAAAATTTTGAAAAAGCAAATCTTGAGGATTCAATAAAGCAGTGAGAAAACAAAACACAGGGATGGAAAAAAGGGGTAAAATGGTATGAAATGATAAACAATTTAACAAACAATAGGAAAGGTATTGTGTATTTTTAAGCCGAACATATAGTTTTGACAAGTTTTTTACGGAAAATAATGAGTATTCAAATAACTTAAATAAATAATCCGCATGTAATAAATACAAAACCCTTAACAAAGTTAAATTTAGATAAACTAAAATGTTAACTTATATGGGTTAAAGGCGCTATCTATTAAAATGTTAACTTATATCGAAAATTATTTGTATTTATTTCCATTATTATCAGGCTAAACATAAATATAACCAAACTAATACACTTTCAACTCCTTAAACATTTTTGAAAAATGCACAGAGGGTGTTTCGCATATTAACAACTATTTGATAATGATGCCCAGAGGGCGTTTCACAAGTTACGCTCTGTTTAGAGTGCTGGAGCTAAGCAAAATGCCTAAAATGCTTAACCCTTAATTTGTTCATTGCATTGCAATTCTTCATGTTTCTTGAACTAGTCCTGTTTAGAGTGCTGGAGATAAGCAAAATGTCTAACATGCTTAGCGCTTAATTTGTTCTTTGGATTGCAATTCTTCATTTTTCTTGAGTTAATTTGTTTATTGCATTGCAATTCTTCATTTTTCTTGAGTTAGTCCTGTTTAGAGTGCTGGAGATAAGCAAAATATCTAAAATGCTCAGCGCGTAATTTGTTCTTTGGATTGCAAGTCTTCATTTTCTCTTGAGTTAATCCTGAATCATCAGCGCCTCCACCAAGCAGGCAACTTAGTCAAGAAATTCACTCACCTTTAATCGCTGATCCGCCACCGTCCACACCCGGCTTGCGTAGTCATTGGAAGCACCGACAATCAAAGCACCCGTCATGTCGAAATCGACAGACATCACACCGGCGTTGCTCTCCTGCAAAATGCCCCGGCATTCCGCGGCACCTGCAAGCCGACACCACATTTTCCAAATATATACAATGTTAGGACATAAGAAAAAAAACCTACATATAAAGGTTAGTATTTAAAAAAAAACAGATTACTCCGCTCGGCGAATTTTGAAAGAGGAAGAAAAAACAACAGAAGCTACATAACTTGCAATTAATGTAACTTACACATACAGGGTGTCCACAAAGAGTAGGGGGTGTTTATAAATTGAATTAAAAAAAAAATAAATTTCAGAAAAAATAAAATTTTATATTAATATTTAAACAATATTTTGAAAAATTAGGTGCCAAAGATTACGTTGTCCAAATGTTGATCCTCACGCTGCTAGCACTCCTCTAACCAAAAACGGAAATTAGCCGCTATGCGTTTACACATCTCTCTAGAAATTGCGGCCTTTTCGGTGCGGATATTGTCCTTTAGTTGCAGTGTAATTCGTACTTTGTTATTATAAACTTTCTCTTTAAGGATATAATCAAGGGGTGTAAGATCAGGGCTTCTCGGAGGCCAAAAAAAAAATTTCTAATTGAAAAATTTCATTGACAACCTCAAGTGATTTATTTAAGGTGTAGCAAGTTGTCCCATCTTGTTGAAACCATTTTTCCATATTAAAACCTTCAAACACCTGCAGTTGTGGAACCAAAAAGTTCCTTAACATGTCGCAATACCGTTCACAGTTTACAGTAAGTGCACACTCTCGCCGATTTTCAAAAATATACAATACCTTAAAGCGAAATTTTATAAAAACAAACCACGGACAACACTGCAATTGAAGGACAATATCCACACTGAAATGGCCATAATTTTCAGAAATATGTGCACTGAAATGGCCGCAGTTTCCAGAGAGATGTGTAGACACGTAGCAGTCAATTTCCATTTTTGGTAAGAGTAGTGCCAGCAGCATGAGAGTCAACATTTGAACAACATAATCTTTGGCATTTAATTTTCCAAAACTTTGTCTAAAAATTAATATAAAACATTATTACCATGAAAAATTATTTTACACAATTTTAGGTATCACACACCTTTATTAATGTAGAAATTTTTAAAGAGAACATTCAAATACATGAAAAAAAGATTATTATGTACAAAATGCATTCAAAAAATGAAATAACCATCGTCAAATTACTAATTTATTTCAAACCATTCTTTTATTATGAACATTAACCCTTACACATGTCCTTTTCCCCGACAATTAAAACATTACAATTTTCATATCTAAACGAAGGACTTTAAGGATTGATGAATATTGAGATCAAGACTGACCTTTCGAGATGTCCCAGAGCTTGACTTTCCGATCCGCACCGCCCGTAACCAACAACCTATCGACAGGACTCCATTTCACAGCGTTTACCTCACCTTCGTGAGCATCCTACAAAAACAACAATTCTCAAAAACAGCATACTGTGTAGTGGAGTTCATTATGATACAATCCATGACCGCTAAAAATGCATTGCAAGCACGCACCAACGGCAATATGTAAGTGCGAGTAATAATTATTGTGGATTTTTTAAATTAGGCCCTCTCATGCGGAAAATGAACACCGGTTGTGTAATTCGCTGCTCAAAAAATGAGAAAGTTGAACCCGACTACGTCGGACGCACATTTATTTGAAAGAAAGGAGCTCGTGCGCACATGCCCAGGTGGTGGGGTTTCAAAGGTGTTATCTCTGCGAGAGCCAGTGCCGAATAATACATTTACAGCCCAAAGTTTTCAGGACTGTCTTGCCTACGTTCGGTAAATGCTGTTCTACCGTGCAAGTGCCTAATTTGGGTAATACATTTTTATACTACTATTTACTCAGCGAAGGAACCGAATAATTGTTATCAAAACAATTATGTAAACATTAAACATTTACAGTATAAATATCAATTCACTCAACAGCAGAGAGAGGGAGAGATTCTCGAACGCTTTCATATCACATCTACCGTGCGATCGTTTAAATTATGATTTAGAGTAGCGGCATTTTTTTTGTGCGGTTGCCTAGAAAGCTAATTGAATGGTGGAATAAATTTGAGGTTATGCTAAACTATGTGTTAACAATCAGTAGTGCCAATCTATTTTAAAACTCTAAATCATGTTATAAACAATCGCACGGTAGTAATAAGTCATCACCAATAAGTGTAACTCTCTAAGATATCAAAAATAAAAGATGACTTAAGTCTAAGGATTTGTTGTCGGGAGGGAAGCCGCACTTATTTCAGTTTTAGGCCCATTGTAGTGCCTCCCACCTGATGGTAAGTCTAACTACTAGTGGAACACTAAATACACCTATAAATATACCGTGCAATCATTTAAATCAGTGGTCTCCAAACTACGGCCCGCGGGCCAAATCCGGCCCGCGACTTGCATGAATCCGGCCCGCGATGGTTTGTAATTTTTTTTGTAAATGTCATATTTTGAAATATTGTAACAATTGTTCCTTAAATTTTTCATAATTTTATAAAATTAATCGGATCTTGGCCGACTTTATTATGTAGAATTGTATTTGTGGCCCGCGAAGAAGATAGTTTGGAGACCCAGGATTTAAATTAAAAATTAGACTAGGCTGCATCTTTTCTGCGCGATTGTCTAGAATAGCATTGAATTCAAAATCTTATCCACTTTATATCACACATCTATGGCGATTAACCGGTATACTGGTATTCCGGTTTACCGGTATACCAATCCCTAGTCGATACTTACAAATTTCAAATAAACGCCCGTCGGTACCGAAGAACAGTGATACATCGGTCCGGCTCCTTCCCTGATATCTTCGGGGGAGAGCCCTCTGGTGTCGCGGCAAGCGTCCTCGATTTCCTTCTGCATCTTCGCATTGCGTTTCCTGCAAACACATTACACTGGCAGCGGAAAGTATGAAGATTAAGCGAATGTGCGATTAATTAAAGCAAATACAACTAACTTTGTGGGTTTATTAGTGAAAGCAGATCAATCAACAAACCGAATAAAAGTAAGTGACCAAAAAGCAATGTAGAAAAATTACTTGAATCATGTATACTAGAAATATAAGCAGGGCGACGTTGTACTTTTCTTCAGTACTATTTTGATTCATGTTTGCTAGCTGTCCACAATAAACATATTTCGGCACCACCAATGATGTACTAACTAATAGATCGAGCATAGAGAGAGAAAGTTTGCACCATATGAGAGATTCATGTAGTTATTTGAGTTACGTGAAGATTTTAAGTTGCTTAATTAAAACGCAGAGGATGCCTGGATGTGGAGGAGGAAGACACGGTAGGAGGAAGAGACGGTTCTCCACAATCTGCCCTGCTCTTAAAGGGAAAAGAATCAAGTACCTTGGTATGCACTATATGAATGGACTAGCGGACCTCACACCTCTAGATGAGAGAAATCTGGTCGGGTTCATTAGGTGCTTGGATTGGTTTGTATAGGTGGGGAGAGAGGGAAGATCTGACTCCCTTTTGCCCACAAGGTGTTACCGGCGTTTTACCGTAAACGCCGGAACTTTGATTTATTCAGTTACTTTTTCGGGCTACATAATTTTTTATTCATTTTCTTACATCGGCACCCATTTCTTTATATTTTTACATGACTTTATTTGTCAGCTTCATAAATCACTTTAATTATAAAATGAGTAAAGTCCGTATTACATACATTGAAAGTTGAATTTGTATATTTTGTATATTTTTAGTGTTAAGTTTAGATAGGTTTTATTTTCTTTCTTAGGATTAGTAGGTTTTTCCCTTGTACAAAATTGCACTCGCATTAAGCGCTTGTTAATCTTTTCGTTACGCCCAAAAGACGCTGTACCTCAAATATTTCTCGGAGACACCACAGGTACCGCTCCGCCCCAAATTTCGTACGAAGAAATTGTAATCCCGTTTATGATGCCCGGTGGTTCAAAACACCCGGGCTTTTGTTCGACGTAATTTGGGGAAAGTACCTGCAAACATGAAGGTACAGCTGAGGCACAATTTGTAAATTCCTCACTTAATTAAATGATAGATAAAACACACCTTTAATAAAACACATACAGACAAGGGCATATATGATGCCACACAACCATAAAAGACGACGTATTTTTTTGAAGTAAGTTTAAATGTACTTCTTTTTATATATATATATATTTTTTTTTTTATCAAACCACATAGGGGACATCGTCGATTAAATACCATATATGGTATAAGTCCTATCGTTGGTACGGATGCTACAACCGCAACACGTAAATATGTAGAAAATTTAAATATACATTTTTCGTTTAAATTTAATTACGCGGTTGTACATCCGTACTGGTTCCCGGCGATAGGCAATTTAAAGAGCGCATGCGCGTGCTCTTATGCTGAGCAGGCAGGGATGAAAATTCATCCCCAACCCTGTGCGTCAGCCAATGGGAGAAGCTACCCCTACCTGCTTCTCCCTCAACAAAACTGTCTGACAAGTGGTCAGACAGTCAGTTTTTTCCTGAATTTTGAAGAAGTCGTTCCCGAACTTTTGAAGGGGTTTTCCTGTATTGTTAAAAGTCGTGTTTGTTTTGTGTGGTACTTGTCTAATTTATTTAAGTGGGGTACTTAAATTTATTTTCATTATTTTTTTTGCTATTACTATATGTTTAAAGTTCTAGTTATTTTCATATTTTTTTTTTTTTTACGCGAGTGCAACTTTACTTTCTCTTTTAAATTCGTTATATTTGTTTTTCTTTTGTCTAGTAAATACTTGTTTGTTTTTATTGTTCTCATTATTCATTTTATTCTATTTGATGTGAATAAATCACTAGTTGTTTTTTTAAACTTTAAACAATTGAAAATTATTTCTTAATTGCACTCCCGAAACTACCCCTAGTTAAATCAATATTAAACAAAGTACTAGTGTTTATGTGCCAACCCAAGAGAGGATCCAGAAGGAAGAAGACATCAACTCTGAGCCAAGGACTCAGAGCAACAAAGGTCGGTGTTAAAAATTTATATTTTACAGCTAACTAGCAAGTGAGCAAAGCCGGAGGTTAACGGAGAGCACCGCAGCATCTTTTGTCAAGAATTATTATATTTTTTTTGTCAAGCGTGAGTGACCGCCTGTTACAATTGGCACTCAAAGTTGTTAGATGCTCTGCCCCCTCTGTTACAAAGGAGCCCTTTGGGTTAATTAGGTGCTTGGATTGGTTTGTATAGGTGGGGAGGGAGGGAAGATCTGACTCCTTTTTACCCACAAGGAGCCCTTTGGGTTAATTAGGTGCTTGGATTGGTTTGTATAGGTGGGGAGGGAGGGAAGATCTGACTCCTTTTTACCCACAAGGAGCCCTTTGGGTTCATTAGGTGCTTGGATTGGTTTGTATAGGTGGGGAGGGAGGGAAGATCTGACTCCTTTTTACCCACTAGGAGCCCTTTGGGCCTAATTAAAACGCAGTTATATTCTTTTCTTCACTTTTATTTTATATTTATTTATAATAAAAGTGAAGGAAGGAATATAACTGCATTTTAAATAAATGACATATGAGGGATGTATTGGTAAAGCTGGCTCCACACATTTGCTATACGATATGGCAAGTGTCACTTGGCCAACATATGGATGGAGAAGTTGGCAGTTGTGAAGGAGTTCTCGGATGTTGGCAATTGCACTTGCCACTTGTCATCGGGTAGTCGGTTTTTTTTTCCCGGGCCAAAGGAACAGGTGACAAGTTGGTGGTTGTTAAGCTGATATGTGGATACCCACTAGTGATGTGTGAAAGAACAACAAATGTTGGAACAAACATTGGCCTGACCATGTAGGCCAATGTGTGGAGCTGGCTTAACGAGTCTATTGCATACTTCCGTGCCGTAATTTCTGTCTCATTCTCCCTTAAGATCACATACTTAACAGCGTATCTCTTGCCCAAACTATCATGCCATTCTTTTACCAAGAACGGCGATTTCGTATATGCCTATCCTTTACTTATGTTGGCACAGCAGCAGAGCACTCGAGGGATTACGAACGCTCGATCTAGTAGTTATTAGATCATTGTTTTATTTTTAAGTTCTAATCATTTAGATAGTGTTTGTTTGTTTGTTTTATTTTGTTGTTATTATTATCATTAGCCTGAAAAAATAATGCAAGTTAAAAATGATCCGTTTTGTATACGCTAAAGTCTCATTTTCGATACAAAAATTACTGCATTTATAAGAGAAATAATGGATGTTATTTATTTTTATATTTAAACATAAGCATATTATTTACATAGCCCACTACATGCACCATCCACTATTTACAAACGAAAAAAAATGAAACTGTGCTTTTCTTCGGTTCGTCAACAACGAACATTTCTGAATTTCAAATTGGGTAAACTAAATCACTTGTTTTGTTCATATCTTGATGTTCGGTTGACTGACACGTGTTTCGATCAGTTACGATCATTTTTAAAGGTAAGACTAATTTAAATTTGATACAATGGCATTCAGCGATGGCTCGCAGCCTAACTTCAGGGTAAGCACACAAAATTTGGGGTTGGGATCGCGCTTATCAATACAAGGAATTGCACAACAAAGTTACCTTTCAATAACAGGTACATATTACCTTGGGTCTCTGGCCTACTCTGATGTTAGGCTGCGAGCCGCCGCTGATGGCATTCATAGTATACATGACAAACAGTAGGAACACCCAAATAATCAAAGAACCTAAGAAAAATAAATCCCAAATCCGGTTGGCCAATAAAAAAAAACCTAATATTGTAACATTTGTCAAATTCAAATTAGTCTTCACTTTGAAAACGATTGTAACGGTTTGAAACACGTGTTAGGCAACTGAAAGTAAAAATATAGAACAACATAAGCGTTTTACTTTGCCCGATTTGAAAAAATTTGGTTCCATCGAGAAAATAGCAGAACAAGTATCGAACATATTTCTGAATTTCGTTGATTTCAAATGAATGGGTGACAGATTTTTCAAAATTCATTCAAACCTACCTGAACAAACCGAAAGAACTCAGTGACAAGGTCGCGAAGTGTCTGGACGCATCGCTAAAAATCAAGTGTAAAAAAAAGAAAAAAAACAAGCTACTAATTGCAAGAAAAGAAATCATCGGTGCGTGTGTACAAAACTCAAAGCAAACATCCAGAAAACGAAACAAATTTCGATTATCCTGCACCAATGTCGGTAAAATACATATTGAGAAGGTTGGTCCTTTCACCGCCTTGCCAATTGCGAGGCAACAGATGGAAAATTTCACTCACTGACATGTTTCATTCTTAATTAAAGACGTACAGAGAGTTTTATGTAATACCGAACATTTTCATCCTATACAATTTGACCCCTTTCATTTTTAAGTTATGTGTAAATTAGGTTGCCTATATGACCATTAAAAATTGTAGCCAAGTTTAATTTGGATAAGTGTGTTCCACTCCCAGGCTAAGCATGAAGTAAAATTTCGAGTTTAGAAAAGCCTGAAAATTTGGTTTGGTCGCGTAGCGCGAAGCGCGGAGCGGCCAAACCAAATTTTCAGGCTTTTCTAAACTCGAAATTTTACTTCATGCGCCACCGGTACAAAACACTGACATATTACGAAGTTTAAAGCACACCGCTAAACTTAACATTGCATTAGTGTTTTGTACCGGTGACGCATGAAGTAAAATTTCGAGTTTAGAAAAGCCTGAAAATTTGGATTTGCCGGGCTCGCTTCGCTCCGCCCGGCAAATCCAAATTTTCAGGCTTTTCTAAACTCGAAATTTTACTTCATGCTTAGCCTGGGAGTGGAAAACACTCGTTTGAAGCTTCAAATTAAATTCTTTTAATAAATCGATCGTCGGCAAATGTACAACGTATGCTTCGTGCTACGCCACCAAACCAAATTTTCAGGCTTTTCTAAATTCAAAACTTTACCTTATGCGCCACCAGTACAAAACACTGACATATTACGAAGTTTAAAACACACCGCTAAACTTAGCATTGCATTAGTGTTTTGTACCGGTGGCGCATGAAGTAAAATTTCGAGTTTAGAAAAGCCTGAAAATTTGGATTTGCCGGGCTCGCTTCGCTCCGCCCGGCAAATCCAAATTTTCAGGCTTTTCTAAACTCGAAATTTTACTTCATGCTTAGCCTGGGAGTGGAAAACACTCGTTTGAAGCTTCAAATTAAATTCATTTAATAAACCGATCGTCGGCAAATGTACAACGTATGCTTGTGTATACTTCTTCTTCTTCTGCTATCCCTTGTTGCCCCTTAGGGCGTTGGGTACTCGTTATCGAGCCATCTCCTCCATAACTGTTTATTCTCCGCGATTTTTCCTAGCTCTTCTGCGCTTTTCTCATGTCTCTCTCCTATTTCTTCAATTATGTTGGTCATTGTCTTCCTGGGTCTGCCTGGTTTCCTCTTTCCTTCCATGGTTGTTTGCTGCACCTGTTTTGTTAGTCTATAGTTGTCCATTCTCCTGACATGGGCATACCAATTTAGTTGTTTCTTTTCTATTTTGTTTGTTATTGTGTCCTGTTTTAAGTTGGCATATATCTCCTCGTTCCTTTTCTTATCAAATTTGGTGACGTTTGATATTTTTCGCAGGAATTTCATTTCTATTGTGGTTAATTTATTTTTATGTACCGGTAGTGTGGTCATTGTTTCTGTGGAGTATAGCACTGAGGGGATTACAATTAGTTGTATATATGTTGTTTCGTTTTTGAATTTATTTCTTTTTTGCCTAGAATTGTCTTGTTTATCGCATAGTAGATGTTGTTTGCTTTCTTATGTTTGTTGGCTATTTCTGTGTCTATTTTTACGTCGTTGCTAATGATTGTTCCTAAGTAGTTGTAGTTAGTTATCTTCTCCAATCTTGTTCCTTTGCATGTATATTCTGTGTTGTTATCTTTCTTGCACCCTTTTATTTCCATTATTTTTGTTTTGTCCGTGTTTATGTTCGGTTTTACATAAAACTCTCTGTATATCAGATTAATTGCGATTCCGATTAACCAATTTCGCTCATCGTGACCTTAATAATGTTTGACATAACCTCTAATTAATTTTTATTATTATATTTCCACTCACTGACAGTTACGACTGTGCGTGCGCGGGTATGAACCAACCTATTCTATATTCTATTCGACCAGCCTTGATCCAGCACTTCGAGGTCCCAACTTTGCGCCACCTAACACCAACAATGGGCCCGTTTATTAAAATGTTCAATATTCAGCATGTTTGGATTTATTTGTGATGTATGTTGGTAGCTAATGAACGTTACTCCGGTCGATCCACTTTGTACGATTGCAAAAATCCTAAACACGTTCACGATTAACAATTCAGTCATCAGAGAATTCGACAACAGTTGACAGTAAACTCCTAACTCTTGTTTCTAATGAACGGGCCCAATAATCAACTGGATTTCAAGCATTAAACGTTACTAAACGTCTTTTAAAAAAAAAAATAAAAAAAAAAAAAAGACCTTTATTGGCATATCCTACAGTTATTTACAATGTCGACACTATATCACATCTTGCCCTCTTTCTCCCGTCCCACTTTCTCCAGCGTCTTTACCCTAGCTCCGTCCTCCCTCATCCATTCTGTCACCCTTCTATTCCCTTTCACTCCCACCCATTCCTCACTCACACCCTCACACTCCTCCGCCAAGTGCCTCCACGTATCCTTCCCCCATTCACATAACCTACATCTCATATATTCTTCGTCTTTTTATAAGGGCGGGAATTATAAACTTGTAGTTTTCAATAGCGGAAATGTAGAACTTATAATTTTCATTGATACTAAAATAGACTGATGCACATTAAGGTTTATTAAAAAAAAATTAGGAAGTGCTTTGCAATTATTGGGTAGGTTCGGTTTGGCGCTAGATAACGCAAAGTCGGGACCTCAAAATGTAGGATAACCCAAATTTGAAACTATTTACAGAGATAATAATTACTAAGTAAAAGCTAAATTACTGTTTCCTTAAACTGAGGATATTAGCATACAATCCACCAAAATAGTCTACACTACAGAAAACAAAACAGAGTCTAATAACGATAATAATAAGCAAACTGCGAAGCTAAAAGCGACGACTAAATCCGTACTCACTTTAAGAAGTTATCGTTCTCCTCGTTCAGCTTTTCAGCGTCTTTTTCTTTGTAGCTTATTAACTTCTCTAATAATCCAGTATTTTCTTTCTGTAAATAAAAAACAATGAGAAACAATTCACCAACATTAAATTAAATGGCAATCGAAAAATAGTTAAAGACGTATTGTTTGCATTCTACAAGAATTTTCGTAATTTTATATAAACTCGAGTGCATAGAAATCGGCCCACTCATTCTTTTTTATTGTTAATAATAAAATCATTGTTGCAAAGTAACAAACAAAACGTGTAATATTTTATGATAAAATAGACTATCAAATAGACATTGAATGGTAGAATGGCTGACATTAAGCCATCTGGCCACAGACCACTGGCTTCGAAAATATTCCAAAAGAGCTACAGCTTTTGCACAATCTACAGCACTTAAAACCATAATGAACACACCAACCTTCAGTGGGTTTATACCCACAGCCACTGAAGATCAAAACAAAAAAGCAAAAACAGTGAAAGAACGTAGACATCTTGATACTTTATCCATAATGTCGAATGGAAAGCGTATCTTTAAATTTCATTTGTGATGATTATTGTTCATTAAATAAAGTAATAAGTACGATATGTTGTTATTTTCTCTATACCCTGATTGTCTATTTTATCGTAAAATACCAAAAGTTAATTCGCAGCATTGCAAAAGTAATGCTATTAGGAAAAAATAAAAAATAAATAACGAGTGGGCCGTTTTCTTTGCACGTAAGTGTATTATAGTTAAACTATTTTATAATATATAAAATTACTCCTCTATTACTTATCCTCTCAAATTCAAATAGTTATTTTTTGTATTGAAAGTCTAAAGCAAAGCTATACTGATGAGGGATAAATCTCGAAACGCGTCTATAAACGGCTTAAGACAATTAAAATTCATTCCCTGTAATTTTTTCAATTTATTTCAATTACCTTTTGTTTGATTTAGTTTGGTTATAGAATAGTTTGACCTGATGTTGCATTTTGCATATAAATTATGCATAGAACAGCAGTGCTGTCGTGTAACGCAAATATTCATTGTATAATTCAATATCTGTCGGGGTATTAGCTGGAGAAGTAGTTGTTTCAATGAATGTTTGGAGACAAACTTTTTGCAGAAAGTCGATATTAATTTTAATTCGTTTTTATATTTTGTAAATATTCTGCAACCTATTGACAAACTCAATTTTCTTCATGATAAATTGTCTTTATGTCAAATAGTTTTGTTTTTGAAATATTCATATTTTTTTTTTTTTTATTATTTTGGGTTTTACGTCATCTATTTCCGCTGCTAAGGCCAATCATGACGCCGGAGATTAGGTCTACAGCTATCCGGGAATTTTGCCGAACCCGGTGGGAGTTCCAACCCACCGGTAGGGATCTTTAACGTGCACGCAACATCCAGGCAGTACACGGGTCCTACATGCATTTAACGTCATATCCGAGAAGACGGAGTGTTTGGCATTTTTATCCTAACCTATATAAATGCAGACAACTTGTTAGGCCGGTATTTGAACCCCGGTCCGTGGCGTGGCAGTACAACACTCTAACCACTACACCACCAAGCTGCCCGAAATATTCATATTATTTTATTATTTAATTTTACTTCAATTCCCTGAAGAAGCCGTCAATCTTCTTCGAGGAATTGAAATGTTATTCATCGAACATCAGCAACATAACCTTACAACACAAACTTTATCCTCGTTGAATATAATCAACCATTTACCGACTATTCGCTCAAGTTCGATTTATTTCTCCTGAAAAACTCACCTGGACATCCCTTAATTTTTCCTCAAGAGAGTTAAAAGCGAGCTGCAAGGCCTGATGCTCGTCACGCAAAACTTGATTGAGATAGTCCATCTCCTTGATGTTCTTCTCGTACAGTTTTATCTCGGCCCGTAACTTAGTGTTGGTTGCCATAGCTTCTTCCAAACTAAAAAAAAATAACCGTAAACGCAAATTGATTGATGCATTTTTTTAAGAACTGCGTTTGAAAAAAAGAAATGAGTTAAATTTAACTCGTTCGATCACACATTATTTTATTTAGTGCAGAAAGCCTTGAAGTCTAGAAATTGTTTATTATAACGAGTGTTTATAAACTGTCGGCATCTCAGTTGCTTTGAAAAACAAATTACATATCTTGGTAATCCAAGATATTATTTGAAATAAAACAACACAGTTGGGAGGGTTTCACTTTAATTGTTGAACACTGCAACATGTTTCACCACACAGTGGCTTCATCAGGCAGATGAAAATAATTCATTAATTCATTATTTTCATCTGCCTGATGAAGCCACTGTGGGGTGAAACATGTTGCAGTGTTCAACAATTAAAGTGAAACCCTCCCAACTGTGTTGTTTTATTTCAAATAGTATTATGGAGTTTCATCATGTATCCGCCTCATCAATTAAATATTTAAATCCAAGATATGCCATACGAAGCAGTGAATCTTGAAAACGTCAAATACATTTAATTGAACGTCATTGGGTAGTATCACAGTGCTGAATTTAATTACGACGTATGTTTCTGAAGTCAGAACCTACTGGGATGCCGACAGTTTATAGACACTCGTTATATGTTGAATAAGATGTTTACATATTTACTCCTTGTAAGCAGAAAGATAAGATTTTGACGTATTTCTTAGATAAAATGAATTTATTACAATTGTAGGCATAGCGAGCAAAAGCGTTAATTACATTACAGGCAAAACGTAAAATATTAATAGCACTTAATGACTTTTACTTTTAAACTGATATTTACCTCGTTTCTTTGGAGGTGAGCGCTTTCTCCTTCTCCTTCAACCCGACGTTCAAATCGATGATCTGCTGCACGTTCTCGCCCTTCCTCCTGTGCAGCTCCGTCAGCTCCTCCTGTTGGGTGAGCACCTTCTTCTCCAAATACTGCAGCCGCTCCAACAACTTAGGATCGGCCCCGCTCGCGTGGAAACTCGACGCCTCCGGGCCGGCCTTGAGCTTCTCGTTCTGTATCGAGAGCTGCAGGTTCTCGCTCCGCAGAGCGTTGGCATTGTCGAATAGCTTGTTATCTGTTTCGGGAAACGGGAAAAACCAGGGACGTTACTCCTTGAGAATTAAAGGTTACCTTGTCGGTGTGTTTACTCTGGGCGATGATCTCCTCGAAGCAGCGGGTCTGCAGTTTGTTCCTCTCGTGGAGCTGGTCTATTATGGTTCTCCTCCAGCTGAGCTCTTCAACAGTGGCCATTATCAGTTGCTTTTTTAATTAAATTGGAAAATCGGTTTTTATTTTGTAAACAACTTGAAAGCAGTCGGGGATTTTATAACCACAAATTTTCACTGACGTCTGTGTGTTGGGCTGCCTACTTATGTTTTTATTTAAGAAGTATTCAATTTAAATATTGATTCCATTTATTCGAATCGCTTACAAACCATATTCGAATCCTTAAAATTCAATCATTAATATTAATTCAATAGTAATAACTGACTAATTACCAAAAACATTTAATACTTTATAACAATTTTTAAAATATACATTTTAAAAATTGTTATAATGTATATTAATTGTTATAAAGTATTAAATGTTCTTATAAATAAGTCTGCTTCCGCATATCTTAAAGTTTGTTTAAACGTTCAGTTAAAAAATATTTGAACACGCCTATAGATTGATCAGCTGTTAAAACCTACTTGTTTTTGAATTAAATCATAAAATTGAATTTAGTCCACATTATATCTTAGATAAATTTATGGCTTAACTCTATTTATTGCTTTCTCTATTCGAGAAAGCAGCATGGCTTATCGAGTTCCATTCTAATTCACGCTTACTTTTTAAAACTAAATAAAATGCAACCCAGTATACACAAATATAACATAGGCAACCCAGTGTACAAAAATTTTGCACAGGCAACGCAGTATGCACAAATATAACATAGGCAACCTAATATACACAAATATAACACAGGCAATCCAATATACAAACATTTAACATGGGCAACCCAACATGCACAAATATAGCATGGTCAGCCCGATATACACAAATATAACAATGGTCATGGTCAGCCCGATATACACAGTGTTTTATGTAACACCGAACATATTCATCACGAGCATTTTTCTTTTAAGTATACATATGCAGACGTTGTACATTTTACCACGCTCGGTTTATTAAAAGAATACAATTTGAAGCTTTAAACGCGTGTTTTCCACTCCCAGGCTAAGCAAGAAGTAAAATTTCGAGTTTAGAAAAGACTGAAAATTTGGTTTGGTCGCGTAGCGCGAAGCGCGGAGCGGCCATACCAAATTTTCAGGCTTTTCTAAACTCGAAATTTTACTTCATGCGCCACCGGCACAAAACACTGATTCAATGTAAAGTTCAGCGGTGTATTTTAAACTTCGTAATATGTCAGTGTTTTGTACCGGTGGCGCATGAAGTAAAATTTCGAGTTTAGAAAAGCCTGAAAATTTGGTTTGGCCGCTCCGCGCTTCGCGCTACGCGTCCAAACCAAATTTTCAGGCTTTTCTAAACTCGAAATTTTACTTCATGCTTAGTCTGGGAGTGAAATACACTCATTTTAAGTTTCAAATTAAACTCCTTTTAAAAAAATAACGATTATCTAAAGATTTACGGCATATACGCCTTAAATTTGGAAATGTATACTTGAAAGAAAAACTCCCTGTATGTACAAGTTGAGGCATTAATTGCAATTGATTATCTACAATTTGTAATGGTCATATCGGCAACCCAATTTACACATAACCTAAAAATTAAAGGTGTCAAATCGTATTTTATGAAAATGTTCGGTGTTATGTAAAACTCTCTGTATACAAATATAACATAGGCGCCCAATATACACAAATATAACCCAATATACAGAAATTTAACATAAGCAACCTAATATTCACAAATATAGCATAGGCAATCCTGTATGTAGATATTTTAACGCAGGCAACCCAACATGCACAAATATAGCATAGGCAACCCAATATACAATAATATAACATAAGCAACCTAATATACAGAAATTTAACATAAGCAATCTAGTATACACAAATATAGCATAGGCAAACCAGTATACAGATATTTTAACATAGGCAATCCAACATGCACAAATATAGCATAGGCAACCCAATATACACAAATATAGCATAGGCAACCCAATATACCGAAATTTAACTTAAATAACCTAATATACACAAATATAGCATAGGCATCCCAATATACAGACAACATGCACAAATATAGCATATGCAACCCAATATACACAAATATAACGTAGGTAGCCCAATATACAGGCATTTAACATAGTAGATATTTTAACGTAGGCAACCCAACATGCACAAATATAGCATAGGCAACCCAATATACAATAATATAACATAAGCAACCAAATATACAGAAATTTAACATAAGCAATCTAGTATACACAAATATAGCATAGGCAAACCAGTATACAGATATTTTAACATAGGCAATCCAACATGCACAAATATAGCATAGGCAACCCAATATACACAAATATAGCATAGGCAACCCAATATACCGAAATTTAACATAAGTAATCTAATTTACACAAATATAGCATAGGCAACCCAATATACAGACAACATGCACAAATATAGCATATGCAACCCACTATACACAAATATAACGTAGGTAGCCACTGAAATATAGTAATATTTCAGTGTAGGTAGCCCAATATACAGGCATTTAACATAGTAGATATTTTAACGTAGGCAACCCATCAAATATAGCATAGGCAACCCAATATACAATAATATAACATAAGCAACCTAATAACAGAAATTTAACATAAGCAATCTAGTATACACAAATATAGCATAGGCAAACCAGCATACAGATATTTTAACATAGGCAATCCAACATGCACAAATATAGCATAGGCAACCCAATATACACAAATATAGCATAGGCAACCCAATATACCGAAATTTAACATAAGTAACCTAATATACACAAATATAGCATAGGCAACCCAATATACAGACAGCATGCACAAATATAGCATATGCAACCCAATATACACAAATATAACGTAGGCAGCCCAATATACAGGCATTTAACAGGCGTACGCACAAATATAACATAGGCAACCCAATATATACAAATATAACATAGGCAACCCAGTAATGGTATGTAAAATTGATGTAAACTGATTATCTCTTTCGGATATAAATTCTGCCATCTTTAGTTGTTGGAATTTAAATTTTATTAGGGGTGCGACTTGTAAAAAGGTGGTTTATAGGATTAAGTATTTTATTATATATTTGCAAAACAGAATGTGAATAGTTATGAAATTGTGATTGTTAAAGTTAATGTTAATTAAAAAACATATGCATTTATTAACAATTAATTTCTCCTGGGAGATATATTCTCACTCGGTATAGATATTGATATAAACTTTTCCTTCCATGGTTTGAAATCCATTTTAGGTATATCAACGCAGTCTGCGGGTCGATTTTCGGCATCCGCTCTTTTCATAACCCAGGGTTGTACGGTGTGCATATCGTCGGAATTGTCGCAAATTATCCCAGCGAGTGATGTTTTCCTGATTTCATTTAGTTGGTGCAAATTGAATGATTGCGGGCCGTCGTTTTCGTAATAAAATCTGTCCCCCTTTTTTAATCTCGTGAATTGATCCAAAAGAATGCAGGTGATTGTTGGACCTAAAAAGCCACCCTCTAGTGGTTTTTCACTTACCGCTCCTGTGTAAAAGTCTATATCCTCCACATCGCTGAAACCATAATGTAACAGTTAGAAGTTAAGTGACTATTTTTTTTTATTATTTTGAATTTTTTAGTTCCTTTTATAAAATTGAATTGCAGCGGGAATGATGATTTGATAATTGTAAGATTGAGTGCAACCTTAATGAAAATATTTATTTTCAATTTTCAATTAGAAATATAAACTAAAAAATCAGCAAAAGTGTTGTGTGTGTGAAAAGGCGCGTTTAGTTTACATTGCGAGTAAAACTACAGCGATAATTTATCGACTGATTCAACTCCACCATTGCTCAATGATATCTGTGAAGCCACTCCATTGTAACTAATGTATTTTAGAAACTCACTAACACCTTCACCGACATTATCGTTGTTGCAGCCAATACATACTGCAAGACAGTTTCTACTGCCTCCCTTATTTGGAGATGATTAGCAGTTTGTTTTAGATCTGTGTCTTGCTCTCACCTGTAAATGCTCCGAATGTAATCCAACGAGTTACCATCGATATTCATTGTCAGTTGATCAAAGGTCTGGGGCTGTGGCAAACCACAATGCTCCCGCCAGCTGGTATACCCTGGCAGACCATGGTCACGACCTCGTTGGATGTTTAACGACACTAGGTCAAGTCCACACGATTTCGAATTATTGGCATTATCCGTAGTAACTGGATGTTGAAACATATGCTCTTTTAACTAAAAATAATAATAATAATAATAATCTTTATTTAGCATCTTTGCTATATAATAACATAGAAAAATATATGTATATCTATATATATATAAAATAAACATTTGATCATCTTTAATCTATAAATTGTGTATGTATAATAAATTTATCACATAATAATACTTAACAGATAATCTTTTTACTACTTTAATAAAATCAGTCTAAAACCATACTTAAATATCTATGTAAAAATAATAAATCCATAATACAACAATACTTATACATTTATGCAAAAAAACAATAACTAAAAAGGTAATAATACTTATTTAAAATTTGTACTTATACATATAGGAACAATTAATAATATATACACATAATGCACAGCCCATACACTACGACTATTTCTGAAGACTCTTCAAGTAATCTAGCAACTTTGATTTAAACTTATTAATATTTTCTTCTTCTTTTATTTTTATTGATAGCTTGTTGTGTTCTTGAGCAGCTTTAAAAAAGAGTGAATTCTGTCCTGCCTTTGTGTTTTTGAATGGGAGAAAAATATTTCCTCTGCCTCTTGTGTTGTACGTATGGATGTCTGCATTAGTGACGATACTTTCATCAAAGTATTTGGGCATCTTCCCAGTGTAAACTTTGTGAATAAAAATTAATGCCTTAAATTTTACAAAATTCTCTATGTTTATCCAATCCAGTTGTTCTAACATCGTTCTTATACTTGTATATTTATTACAATTTAAAATTATTCTCATTCCTTTATTTTGCAATATTTGGAGTCTATTCAAAGATCCACTATTTGCAAGATAAAGAATAGATCCTGCAAAGTGAAAATGTGGTAGTATAATAGTGTTATATATTGTTTTTTTGGTAGCTTGCGACATATAATAACTACTTCGTCTTAATACTCCTAACTTTTTTCCTATTTTTTTACATGTATAATCTATATGTTCATTGAACTGTAATCGTTTATCTAATTGAACTCCTAGGTATTTTATTGTATTGACATATGTTATGGGGCTATTATTGAATTTAATTGTATTATTTTCTATGGACTGATCTTTTCTGCTAATTATCATTGCTTTTGTTTTGGTTGTATTAATTTTCAAACTATTATCCTGTAACCAATTGTTTAAATTAATTAAGTCGCTATTTATTTCATTTGTTGCTTTTATTATGTCTACTGATGTTCTGTATATAATAGTATCATCTGCAAATAGATGGAATTTGCAGTGACTTAAGCAGTTTCCAATATCGTTTATATACAACACAAAAAGCAGAGGTCCCAAAATACTACCCTGTGGTACCCCTGTTTCAATAGATAGAGTATCCGATAATTTATCTCCAATCTTTACTTTCTGGGTTCTTTTATTCAGGTAACTAGTAAACCAATTTAGTACTGTACCCTCCACACCATAATTTCTGAGTTTTATAAGTAACTTATTAATAATAAAAATCAATAATTTTATATTAAAAAAATTCAAATTCTGTGTTGAAATGGGTTCTTCAATGGAATCACATCGTATTGAAATAAGCGTTACTCAGTCAATATTGTGAAAACGTTTGAACTAGTGTAGCAAGTAGCGAGTGACAGAATGGATGAGAGAGGATGGGGCCGGAGTAAGGACGTTGGGGGAAGAGAGGGAAAGCAGGAGGAAGAGATTAGGGTAGATGTACTGTATTATTATGCCAATAAAGGTTTTTTTTTGTATAAGTTCAGCTGCACTGAAAATGAACAGTTCAGTGGCCCCAGATTTTTCTACAATAAAAAACATTTTTTTGAAGCAATTTTAAAACGATGCGATTTCCTCGATGCACCCTGTATATTAAAATTATTTACGTTCTCACCTCTGGAGTAAAATAAGCATCATAAGCCTGAATACTTGTATGCATCGCGCCACTCATCGCCCTCTCCAAAACACCTTTCTTGTACAGTTGGAACGGATCAAAAAGCATCTTGTGCAATTCAATTAATTCCGGATTCGTATCATCATTCCCTATCATTTTCACCAATGAAGGAATTAAAGTATGGGCGAATCGAAAAGCCGATGCTGCGAAACCATTAGCAATTGAGGCATCCAAGCTAGCATTGTAGTTGCGGAAGTAGCCCTCCTCGAGTGACTTAAGGTTAAATCTTTCAGAATATTCCCCTAAAACAATGGGTAAAAACTCGTTGTATGTCACATGCTGCAATTGAGCAATCAATATTCGTCTAGCCTCTTGAAAAATCCGCTCGTCGAACCAATTTGGATTCAACTTCGACAGCTCTGCGGCTATTAAGTTATGCTGCCTCGCCCAAATTAAATGCATGCTGGTAAGGTGTAAATTTTCGTTAGCTCTAGGATCTCCGCTGATGAAACAATAACGCCCCTTCCTGTTCTCCTCCTCCCTATTACACCCATCATCAGGATCATTCGAAATCGGTAATAAAGTTATGTTATCAAACACCAACATCTTAAGCTTCCCACCATTATACTCCCTGAGTTTACTAACAAGAGTTTCATCGGTTCCATAAATTACAGATCCATCTATGTAAGCGCTGGCTTGATTGAGCTGCTGCCTAGCTCCGAAACAGCATGTAGGAGCAGCAGCGGAACGCACGAATTCCATGCAAGTTACGTTTGCGAAATCGTTGATATCGTCGAGGTGTACGGGAAAGCATTCGGGGTGGGGTTTGATTATTCCTTCGGAGCAACATGAGATCGATTTTCCGACAGTGCCCTGGTTCAAAGCTGTGGCTGTTATATCGTGGTCTAAAAATTGCCCAAAGACAGCGAGCATAATTGTGAATTTTGGATCATCGCGGTAAATTGGTCGGTGAACCACATTGCTCACTAGCTTAGCTGATGGTAGTGCTTTTCCAGATTTTGCTACACGGGGCCAACTAATTCCTGAAATGATTAAAGGTGATATGCTTGAGTGTAAAAATTATATTGTATAAAAGACTCCCGACTCCTGAATACAGGGTGAGCCACTGAAAAATAAAGCTTGTATTAGATGTAACTATTTTCTTGTACGAGAAAATAGTATACTATTTTCTGCCATGGTGTAATACACAAAATATGACCAAACGCAAATCTTGTACAGTTTAGTATAATGGAAATACACTGGCGAAAGAAATTAACGCATCATTTGTGATTTTTTTGATATCTTGGAATCGAGTTTTCTTTGAACACAAACATATTTTTACAATAAGAAATCTTATCAAGCATGCTGTTTTACATGTTGTGTTTTGTCTTTTGTTCTCATGGTTTTCTGTCAATAAATAAAATGAAGCACTTTTCATTATTCTGACTGTAAGAAAGGTTCATATAAAATTTCTTTTTGAGTTTGTTTTCAAGTAATTGTTAAAATTAAGTGCTAAATAGTGAAGAATGAATATGGATAGACGTCCGAATCTTAATTTAAGCAGTGAAGAAGCTGTGATTGTGGTTACACTTGCAGAAGAAGGTAGGAGTCAGCGTTACATCAGTCAGCGTCTTGGTGTTAATCAATCGACCGTATCCCGTGTCTTGAAGAGACATCGGGAAACTCAGGCATACTCAAGAAGGCCAGGACAAGGGAGAAAAAGGGCCACAACTGCTGTTCAAGACCGTTTTTTAATGATGCAGACGTTACGCGAACGGTTTATTACGGCTCCTAGGCTACAAAATATGCTCGCAGAAATCCACAATGTTCATGTAAGTTCCGTTACCATCAGAAAAAGGTTACGTGGTTTTAATTTAACTCCGAAAACAGCGGCAAAAGGACCACAATTAACCGCAGACCATCGCAGAGCCAGGTTAACATTTGCGCAAGAACATGTAAACTGGTTACAGGCCGATTGGGCTAATGTTATGTTTAGCGACGAGTCCAGATTTTGTCTTTACGGCAGTGACAGACGAATGCATGTGTACAGACGGCCAGGTGAACGTTATGCGCAGTGTAACATTGTTCCGACTGTTATGTTTGGTGGAGGCTCTGTTATGGTGTGGGGTGGTATCACTTTAGAGGCTCGTACGGAGTTGGTGGTCATACCAAGAGGAAGCATCACGGCAGCGTCTTATATTGCAAACATTTTAAAACCATCCGTAATGCCTGTTGCTCCCTTTGGAGGAAACGATTTCCTGTTTATGCATGACAATGCAAAACCACACAGTGCCCGAATTGTACAACAGTATCTTGACCTAGTGGGTATCAACACAATGCAATGGCCAGCCAGGAGTCCCGATCTTAATCCGATCGAACACCTATGTGACGCGATGGGCAGACGCCTTAGAGCACTTCCTCGGCGTCCAAGCAATCAACAAGAGCTTGGACAAAGATTGCAGGAAATTTGGGAAGATATTAACCAGGATGAAATTGGATCATTAATTAACAGTATGAGCCGTCGCTGTTAGGCAGTTATTCGAGCAAGAGGAGGAAACACTAGATATTAAGTCTTATAATCACATGTTAACTTTTTTCCTCTTTTTATTTATGACATTATTTTAGTCATTAATGAAAGAAAATGTGTTGAAAATCATTATTATAGTTCAGTTGGTTTTGTTGTTATTTTTTTCGTTTTTAAACATCAAAACTTTATTTTTAAATTAAAAAAATTAATGTGATGCGTTAATTTCTTTTGCCAGTGTATGTAATGTACCTCTCACTTGTATAAATTTAATGTTTTCATGAATCACTCTGTATATTATTATCATTATAGTGTAATTATCTCATTGTACAGATAATTTTGGAATAGCAAATAATTCGTAAATCAAATAGTTTTCACATTCCGAAATCAATTCTTAGGAATTATAATATTGTTTTGTTATTCCATTTTATCTTATCTTATCACTGAAGAAATAAAATTGTTCTGGTGTTAAGGAGCACATTTGTATTTCGACAGTTGAGCAAGATAGCCAATTCAATTACAAATTCTAAACTCTGAATCTTTGACTTCTAATTCTTATTCTGTTTCAAACTGTAAATTGATGTATTAAGTAGCAAATTAAATATCAAGTAAAAGTTTTATCTTTGAATCTCTGTGTTTGGACCCAAGTTGACTAAATCACATCTTCGACGACAAATCCAGGAAGTCTGAATATAAACAAAAGAACCGTAACGACAAACAACACCTTCGTACATTACAAATAGGATATTTTCTATTTTTTACACCATGATAGAAAATAGTATACTATTTTCTTGTACAAGAAAATAGTGTCGTCTAATACAAGCTTAAGTGATTTTTGTAATTGTTACTTGATATTAGAAATAATGCTCGGATAAGTTGGTAAATTGATCCCCGGCAGCAATGGTAGTTTCAAAAGAGATATAGATATTGAAGCCATCTATTAATTAAAAATAGAACAAAATTTCACATTTAGTTATTTTTACCGTCGGCGTAATCAGGAGGGAGAATTCTTCGGAACGGTGTGTAACTGACTCCATGTTGATATTGTAGGTTATTACATGATCCATTGTAGGTTCTATATTTATGAAATACATTACATGTTTGTTTTACATCCTTGCAAGTTTTCAGAAATAGAGTGTGATTAGTCCCTTTAAAACATAATCCAGTGTAGTTCTTTGATATCCTGAAAGTAATTTAGAATGATTTATTGCTTAACAATATTTTCTTGTAAATAATTATTCGCACACAATTTGAGAGGTTTTTATAAATTTTTTCAAACTTCAGAGCCTTTGTGCGAATATCTCTTATTCGCACAAAGGCTCTGAAGTTTGAAAAAATTTATAAAAACCTCTCAAATTGTGTGCGAATAATTATTTATTGCGAATAATTATTTATTTATTTAATTACTGGTAAGATTTTATACACACACTTTTCCGCCCTATTACAATTCGGTACTCGAAAAATTACTTTTTTCAACCCACCCTAATCAACACTCATTTTCTCCATTCAAATTTCATTCAGTGTTGTCCACTTTTTTTTCATTTTAATTAAAACAAACAGGATTTTTTACAAAACGCGTTTTTTTCATCGAAACAGCGTTTAAAACATTAACAATTAAAAACATGTTTAAAACACGTTAAAAACAGAACATTTTTATTTTGAGTGTACATATCCCGATAATTACAGCGTTTTTTTAATTTTCCGGGAATTCGTTGTTTTGAAGCATTTAATTTGAGGCTTTTAACAAGCGTTTTCCACTCCCAAACTAAGCATGAAGTAAAATTTCGAGTTTAGAAAAGCCTAAGAATTTGGATTGGCCGCGTAGCGAAGCGGAGCGGCCAATCCAAATTAGGCTTTTCTAAACTCGAAATTTTACTTCATGCGCCACGCTTAAAAACACTGATTTACAGTGAAGTTAAAAAAAACACACACATACAACAACGATTGTAGGCAACCTAATATACGTTAGAGTTATTGAGTTCCCTATAATCACTGTTTTAAACAATTTGTTTAGCGCAGAATTTGACTCACGTTTTATTCACATCTGCATATTAGATTGCTAAAGTCGTATATTTTAAACTTTACGATATTTCAGTGTTTTATACGCGTGGCGCATGAAGTAAAATTTCGAGTTTAGAAAAGCCCCGTGAAAATTTGTCTCGGGTCGCTACGCGACCCTCGACAAATTTTCTACGCGGGGCTTTTCTAAACTCGAAATTTTACTTCATGCTTACTCTGGGAGTGGAAACACTCGTTAGGAGTTTCAAAAACAACGAAAACGGTTGTTAGGTTTTCGTTGTTTTTAAAATTTCTACAGAGAGTCTTTTAAATTTGCGGGAATTTGTCGTTTCAAAGCGGTTAATTTGAGGCTTTTAACGAGTGTTTTCCACTCCCAGACTAAGCATGAAGTAAAATTTCGAGTTTAGAAAAGCCTAAGAATTTGGATTGGCCGCGTAGCGAAGCGGAGCGGCCAATCCAAATTAGGCTTTTCTAAACTCGAAATTTTACTTCATGCGCCCCGCTTAAAAACACTGATTTACAGTGAAGTTAAAAAAAACACACACATACAACAACGATTGTAGGCAACCTAATATACGTTACAGTTATTGGGTTCCCTATAATCACTGTTTTAAACAATTTATTTAGCGCAGAATTTGACTCACGTTTTATTCACATCTGCATATTAGATTGCTAAAGTCGTATATTTTAAACTTTACGATATTTCAGTGTTTTATACGCGTGGCGCATGAAGTAAAATTTCGAGTTTAGAAAAGCCCCGTGAAAATTTGTCTCGGGTCGCTGCGCGACCCTCGACAAATTTTCTACGCGGGGCTTTTCTAAACTCGAAATTTTACTTCATGCTTAGTCTGGGAGTGGAAACACTCGTTAGGAGTTTCAAAAACAACAAAAACAGTTAGGTTTTCGTTGTTTTTAAAATATCTACAGAGAGTTTTTTTAAATTTGCAGGAATTTGTCATTTCAATGCGGTTAATTTGAGGCTTTTAACAAGTGTTTTCCACTCCCAGACTAAGCATGAAGTAAAATTTCGAGTTTAGAAAAGCCTAAGAATTTGGATTGGCCGCGTAGCGAAGCGGAGCGGCCAATCCAAATTAGGCTTTTCTAAACTCGAAATTTTACTTCATGCGCCACGCTTAAAAACACTGATATACAGTGAAGTTAATAAAAACACACACATACAACAACGATTGTAGGCAACCTAATATACGTTAGGGTTATTGGGTTGCCTATAATCACCGTTTTAAACAATTTGTTCAGCGCAGATAACAAATTATTTTACAATCCAAATATTTACTTAGCGGTGTGTTTTGCGGGATAGAGAAGGATGAATGGGAGCACTGGACGAGGGAATGTACGGGTTTGCAAGTAACGGAAGGGATTAAAGGTATGAGTCGAAATAAAAGTATGTGTGAGAGCGGAGAGGGTATGGGCGCGATAATGGAAGTGGTAAATCAAAGGCCAGGGAGGAGTAGCTAGGGAAAGGAGGACGTAGGAAGAGGAGGATTAAGCTCAATAAGTTTAGTTTATAAGTTAAGAGTGAATTGTTAATTTATTGCTTTTTAAATAATTAGATTTGGAAGTGCTAGGGTTATATGCCAAATAAATTTATTATTTATATACTTAGCAAGATATTTAGTAGCATATCCTTCTGCATAGCCTATTCTGGATAACTCCCTTCCTCTTTCTGTAGTAGCGACAACTTTCTGGTGTTTGTAACTTGGTGACATTTTATCCAACTCCGGCGTTATTGCTTCAATCTTCTCGCGACCTTCAAGCGCCTTTTCTCCGGCATTAAGCGCCTCATCATAATTACCTAAATTGAATTTGAGTTCAGTATTCCGGCACCGGATACCCACAGACGCGTTTCGGACTTCAAGGTCCTCTTCAGTGGGGTCCCAACCCAGTGCTGAGGAATATTAAACATTTCTGAATAATTACCTAAACTCATCAAATTTTCATCTGAAATACGGGTAAACGCGGCGCCATCCAAAGGGATCTCCTTAAATAATTCCAAAAAGCTTCCGCTGATATTCACATCCGTCGCGTTGTCATCAAATGGGGCGTTATTCAAATTGAGCCCCACCATAATGACCATTGCTACAATTACTATACAGCTAAAACACTAATATTATTAAAAGGTAAAACATTATTTTTCAGGAACTTACAGGAATATTGTACAGACACAGCACTGAAATTGACGAACCAGCCGTTTGCGTTTTCGCGTAATGCTCGATTCAAAGGCATATCTGGGTGTTGGAACGTCACTCAATAAAGAAGTATTTTCTGTTATTTTTTCATCAGCCATTCTTTATGAAATGTAGAACGCAATAGTGTGTGGAGGTTCTACACATAATACCACGTGATTAGACTGCAATTCGATAGGGAAACCAGCAAATGGGAAACCCTATACGTGCAAAACTTGTTTCACTTTCGTTTCCTATTTGTTTTTTTGTTTTTTGTTGTTAAATAAAAGGAATAAAACCAGAAGAAGAGATTCATTGATTTTTTATAAATTTATGAAAATATTCATAAAATTTTCAACATATCGAGATTTTCGATATTTATTAATTTACGAAAATATTCATAAAATTTTCAACACATCGAGATTTTCGATATTTTGTGATTTTTGTCGATTTATAAAATTTTGATGAAATTTTCGATATTTCGAAATTTCCTCGTCAAATTATACAAACTGATTATATGTAAGATTTTCAATATTTTTATTCAGATTTGGAACGATTTTCAAAAATCAATTCGTAATTTATCAAATTCATCGAACATTATTTGAACATACAAATTTGAGATGTTTTTTCTTGCTTCAAGACATATTTATATCATTTTTGACATTGGACGACATTTTTTACCTTGTGGTAAAGTGATATTAGTACAGTAGAACCTCGTTATACCGGGATGGCTTTTGGCTATACCTAGCACGATATAAGGAAAACACGGTATATCCGAATATATGTAATTTGTATAATAGTCACATACACACACGCGCATATATATATATATATATATATATATATATATATATATACATATATATATATATATATATATATATATAGACATATATATATATATATATATATACACATATATATATATATATATATATATACACATATATATATATATATATATATATATATATATATATGTATATACATATATATATATTCAAGGGACCCAGTATTGACTAATCCCCTTAACATAATAGGCTTAATGCAGGTATGTGCAGTAGCCACCTACATAACAAGACATACTATATAATACAATAATGACGCCGGAGCGTTTTACCTAATCAGGGCGGTACGCAGTCAATTGTTAAAATTAACATCTTTAAAAAAAAAGGAAACCTGAAAAATGACCCCGATATATCCGAATCATGGTATCTCTAGGCCCGGTATAGCGAGGTTCTACTGTATTTGGAATATATTAAAATATAAATATAAAATATAGATATTTTTAAGTACCTTCACCCTGCAACAACCCCACTTCTTCCAGTGATGGAAAAATATAGTCAGGAGCACACATAACAAGGGCAGGGTTGTTAAAGAAAACGTTCTTTTTTTTTCATTTTAATTAAAACAAAGTTTTTTTTAACAAAACGTGTTTTTTTCATTGGGCCCGTCCAGCAGAGACAACAGTTGGGAGTTTACTGCCAACTGTTGGGGAATTTTCTGATGACCGGATTCTTAATAATAATAATAATAATAATTTTTATTACCCAACGGAAGAATCCAATACAAGGTATAATAAATACAATAATAAAATAGTAAACAAAATAAATTAAATTAGATTAAATGAATAGAACAAAAAAGTTCGATATAAAAATTAATACTAAACAATATACACACATACGTACATATATATGCACATCCATACATATGTATATACATATGTAAATACATACACACGTTTTGGACACAGGGAACTGTGTTTATATACTCAACAAATCAAAAAATATTCAAAAAACATAAAAAAAAAACATTCTTAAAGCTAAACTCAAACAACCCAAATCGTGAACATGTTTGGGATTTTTGTAATCGTACAAAATAGACTGACCGAAGTACCGTTCATTAGGTACCAGCATACATCACAAACAAATCCCAACATGTTGAATGTTGAACATTTTGATGAACAGGCCCATTAAAACAGCGAGTATACATATCCCGATAATTACAGCGTTATTTTAAATTTGCGGGAATTCGTTGTTTCAAAGCGGTTAATTTGGGGCTTTTAACGAGGGTTTTCCACTCCCAGACTAAGCATGAAGTAAAATTTCGAGTTTAGAAAAGCCTAAGAATTTGGATTGGCCGCGTAGCGAAGCGGAGCGGCCAATCCAAATTAGGCTTTTCTAAACTCGAAATTTTACTTCATGCGCCACGCTTAAAAACCCTGATTTACAGTGAAGTTCAAAAAACACACAAAGACAACAATTATAGGCAACCTAATATACGTTAGAGTTATTGTTTGCCTATAATCACTGTTTTAAACAATTTGTTCAGCGCAGAATTTGACTCACGTTTTATTCACATTTACATATTAGATTGCTAAAGCCGTATATAACAGGAGCTTATTGGTATATGCAACTAATTTTTTAACGTTTTATACACATATATTGTACTTAATTTTGTCCTGTAATTGGTTATCTGTTGGGCAAATAAAGTTATTATTATTATTATTATTATTATATTTCTAACTTCACTATAAATCAGTGTTTTATACGCGTGGCGCATGAAGTAAAATTTCGAGTTTAGAAAAGCCTAATTTGGATTGGCCGCTCCGCTTCGCTACGCGGCCAATCCAAATTTTCAGGCTTTTCTAAACTCGAAATTTTACTTCATGCTTAGTCTGGGAGTGAAAAACCCTCGTTTAAAGATTCAAATTGAAATCTTTTAATAAAGCAAAAATTGTTGTCAAATTTACAGTGTATGCATATGTATACCTAAGAGAAACATGTTGTTTAAAACAAAACCGTTTAAAACACGACGGCTGCTTTTAAACATGTTTAAAACACTGTTTTAAAACAAAGTGTTTTAAACATAACAACCTTGAACAAGGGTAAGCAAAATCTAAAAGTTTAAAGCATAAAATATTTACTTTATAATAATTAGTTTAGAACAGGAGCTTATTGGTATATGCAACTGATTTCATTTAGCTAGGCAAAAAATTGAAATACATTTGTCCCCATAAAACTAAATGTTGTAAATAGTGACTTGTTTAACTTATGAAAAGTAAATTGTGAAAGTTTTCATTGGGTCTCACAGTGAAGTTTGATAAATACTCAATGACGATAAAAAGACACACTTACAAAATGTAAATTCTTATGTAAATTGTAATTGTTCCTGTGACCGTTATATTTTATATTTTATGTGTTAAACAATTTAAATTATTCTTGCCATTTGTAATGGCTTTAATACCAAATAAACGTATTCTATTCTATTCTATTCTATTTAGATGAAGAGGCAAGTATTTGAACGGGATTGAGATATTATTTTTAAGCAAATTATTTAATTAGTCACACAGGTAAACTTCAAAGACATCAAAATATCTATCCAGATGTCCGCTTTCCTCAACTAATTAAGGGCCAGTTGCATCAGACACGTTAAACCGGTTTACCTGCGAACTTGAGTTCAAAGTGGCATTAGAACAATAGAAACTGTCATATTGAACTTGAGTTCAGCTTATACCTGAGTTTACCACTTCTGGTGCATGTGGACCTAAATGAAATGAGCTCTATTAGTCATAAAAAGACTGTTATTCCTTACTTCACTTTTCATTTGTATCGTTAGATGTACATTTCGATACAAATAAAAAGTGAAGTAAGGAATAACAGTCATTTTTCTGTGTAATAATCACTTCACGTAATGTAAAGTTAATTAAAGGAAAGGCACTTGGTATTGTTTCACAATTAAAATTGTGAAACAATACCAAGTGCCTTTCCTTTAATTAACTTTACATAGTGTAATATGTTTCACCAAGTGCCAGATGAGAAATTAATTCAAGAAATCACTTCACGTAAACTAAAAAACATACAGCTCTATTAGTAATTAAATGTAAAGAAAACTGTTAAAAATATTCAAGTGAGAGCTATGAACCATTTGCCGTTCACAATGTTATCTCTGCGACCGAGGTATGTAAGAACAAATTAGTGAAATGTGTGATATACATGAATCAGTAGTTTGAAGAAGGGAACAAATCGAAAAATGACAGTTTTGGGAAATCAAAAAAAAAACTGCAATACAACCATACGTAAGTATAATGACGAGAATAGCGGATATTGTGAAATACAATTTATTTATTTATTTTTTCTATTTGCAGAAGAATTACAAGTTCCTATATAAATGCTTATATACATAGATATAAAAGAAACTAATTAAATTTCTTCTGAACGCTGGCTGTGGAAGTTCCTTCCTCCTGTCTTCACCTCAAGAGAGTGGTCCGTGAGATCGGTCCGTCTTGGGCTGTGGGTATTGCAGGATGCCTGGTTTATTTGTCACTTACTTTTTCTTACTTTGCTTTATATTTTGTTATGTATTAGTAGGTACGAAATTAAGTGTAGTGAATGTGACGCAATATATATAGGACAGACGGGACGATCATTTCATACACGATTAGAAGAACATAAGAAATCAATTTTAAATAATAAACATAATACAGGAATTTCCAAACACTGTATTAACAACAATCATTTTATAGATACCAATAATTTTAAGATTTTATGCTCCGGGACAAATTTTAAATCTCAGAGAGGGCTTAGAAATTAATAAAGCCATAAAATACGGAAAACACCTCGTGAACGACAACGAGGAGATTTGGAATTCCCTAATTGCAAACCCTTATTACCTGATTATATATAAGCCGGTCGATTTCTTCTGTAATCCACTTTTAATAATGCCGTAAAAAGCGAAACTAGTCGAGTAAATAGAAACAAGTAGTGAAACAAACCAAGTGTTTTTATAATGGTTTGTAAATTAAATTCACTTGGTTTTGTTTCACTTATATGTATTTTATTTTCTACTAGTTTCGGCTTAATGCCATTATCAAGAATGATGTACAAATGGATTTGTTTTTATTACCCAATAAAACCTAAAACTCGAAACTGTATTCCCAAACAAATCCATTTGTACATCATTCTTGATAATGGCATTGAGCCGAAACTAGTAGAAAATAAAATACATATAAGTGAAACAAAACCAAGTGAATTTAATTTACAAACCATTATATTTTAAAATGTTTTACCAAGTGATTAATGAGAAAAAAGTGTCCGATACAAGTGTTTTTAATTTATCCTTTAATAGTATTAGTAGGTTTTTAATTTTCAGTTTAAAAGCAGGATATTTCAGTCTGTGTTTTTCTATTTTGTTAAATTTTTGTATAGTAAAAAATGGTGATGTGTCCATCATAACACTATTTATATCCACTATACTCGTCATTACACTTACGTATGGTTGTGTTTGGTAGCTCTATAAAAAAGCCTAACAGCGGGGGTGGCCTCTCCAATTCGGGAGGAAGTAAAGGACTAACCTGTTTAATCCTCGTAAGTCTTGGGGAGGACTGGCGGTTTCTTCTTCTCCTTAATTCAACTTTGGGTAGACTAATAAGCCAGAGGCAATTTTATAGCCGGGGGCAGGTTCAATAAGCCGGAGGCCGCACTATTTTAGATCGGTAAAACGCGGACGTCTTCTTCTTTTTGAGTCGCACGTTACAATAATTGGTTATCGAGAAGGGGATGCCAACCCATGGATCCCCTTCTCAATAACCAATTACTGCAATGTGCGACTCGAAAAGAAGAAGTTTGGTTTTATCGATCTAAAATAGTGCGGCCTCCGGCTTATTGAACCTGCCCCCCGGCTATAGAATTGCCTCCGGCTTATTAGTCTACCCAAAGAGATTACCCGATTTGTACCGAACAGGTTGTATTGCAGTTTTTTTTTTTGATTTTCCAAAACTGTAATTTTTGTATTTGTTCCCTTCTTCAAACTACCGATTCAAATATAAACTCATGAAACGCTCAAAGAATTTTATATTTTTTTAATACACATAAATAAAATAACAATAAATAAATTAAAAATTAAATTGTCCTTTTAATTAAATTCGCATAACTATCGCTGCATGGCACGCACTTGCTCTTTAACTTCCTCTATCTGCTGACAAGACCTCAAAAAGACATCCTGCTGTTGCCCCAACGTAGTGTAAATAGTCTGCAATTTTTTCAGGTTGGATTCAGTGTTTTCCACTGCGTGTTCTTGCAGTGCGAAATTCCTCGCTGAATGCATTAAAATCTGAAAAATATACGACATTGAAATTATGTATTATGATAAACAATTGTTTAAATACCTCGTTAGATTTGGAGAAAATATACGACACTGAAATTGTAATATTAATAAACAATTGTTTAAATACCTCATTAGATTTGGAGCCCCTAACAATTTGCCTCACAAGTGAAGCAACGTAGTTCACATTCACTTGAACTCTGTCAGCTAATCGCATTTTTGAGTCGGCGAACAGCGAACGGGCACTGGTGCTACTGGCCGACGTCATTATTTATACACAAATTTGTATTTATTGTAAACAATACGCTCGGGTTTCAGTTTGGTTAATTATTTATGTTTTGTGGACAGCTAGCGCGATCTTACGTATTTGTGTGTAAGTTTGTGTCGGATAAATCGATTTACAATAAAGCTCCCTAAGTTACCGGCGTTCGTTTTTATTACAGTTTTCTATATAAATAGCTACGCGTTCTTCATTTAAGCAATAGACGGCAACCAATGTCTTAAATTTAATAATAATAATATACATACAGGGAATTTTTCTTATAACTATACACATCTCAATCATATACTGTATATTTTCAGATAATCTTTGTTTTTTTCTAACTTAAAGTTTAATTCGAAGCTTTAAACGAGTATTTTCCACTCCCAGGTAAAGCTTGAAGTAAAATTTGGAGTTTAAAAAAGCCTGAAAATTTGGTTTAGTCGCGTAGCGCGAAGCGCCGACGTCAATATTTATACACAGAATGTATTTATTGTAAACAATACACTCGGGTTTCAATTTTGTTAATTATTTATATTTTGTGGACAGCTAGCGCAGTCTTACGTATTTCTGTGTAAGTTTGTGTCGGATAAATTGATATACAATAAAGTTCCCTAAGTTACCGGTATTTGTTTTTATTACAGTTTTCTATATATATAGCTTCGCGTTCTTCATTTCAGCAATAGATGGCAGTAAATGTCTTACATTTTATAATAATAATATATATACAGGGAATTTTTCTTATAAATATACAGATCTCAATCATATGCTGTATATTTTCAGATAATCCTTGTTTTTTTCTAACTAAAAGTTCAATTCGAAGCTTTAAACGAGCGTTTTCCACTCCCAGGTTAAGCATGAAGTAAAATTTCGAGTGTAGAAAAGCCTGAAAATTTGGTTTGGTCGCGCAGCGCGAATCGCCGACGTCATTATTTATACACAAAATGTATTTATTGTAAACAATACACTCGGGTTTCAAATCGGTTAATTAATTATATTTTGTGGACAGCTAGCGCGATCTTACGTATTTGTATGTAAGTTTGTGTCGGATAAATCGATTTACAATAAAGTTCCCTAAGTTACCGGCGTTTGATTTTATTACAGTTTTCTATATATATATAGCTTCGCGTTCTTCATTTTAGCAATAGATGGCAGTGAATGTCTTAAATTTTATAATAATAATATATATACAGGGAATTTTTCTTATAAATATACAGATCTCAATCATATGCTGTATATTTTCAGATAATCCTTGTTTTTTCTAACTAAAAGTTCAATTCGAAGCTTTAAACGAGCGTTTTCCACTCCCAGGTTAAGCATGAAGTAAAATTTCGAGTGTAGAAAAGCCTGAAAATTTGGTTTGGTCGCGCAGCGCGAAGCGCCGGCGTTATTATTTATACACAAAATGAATTTATTGTAAACAATACACTCGGGTTTCAAATCGGTTAATTATTTATATTTTGTGGACAGATAGCGCAGTCTTACGTATTTGTTATAAGTTTGTGTCGGATAAATCGATTTACAATAAAGTTCCCTAAGTTACCGGCGTTTGATTTTATTACAGTTTTCTATATATATAGCTTCGCGTTCTTCATTTCAGCAATAGATGGCAGTGAATGTCTTAAATTTTATAATAATATATATACAGGGATTTTTTCTTAAAACTATACACATCTTAATTATATGCTGTATATTTTCAGATGTTCCTCGTTTTTTTTTAAAGTTAAATTTAAAGCTTTAACGAGTGTTTTCCACTCCCAGGCTAAGCATGAAGTAAAAAATCGAGTTTAGAAAAGCCTGAAAATTTGATTTGGTCGCGTAGCAAAAAGCGCCGACGTCATTATTTATACACAAAATCTATTAATTGTAAGCAATACACTCGGGATTCAATTTGGTTAATTATTTATACTTTGTGGACAGCTAGCGCGGTCTTACGTATTTCTGTGTTAGTTTGAGTCGGATAAATCGATATACAATAAAGTTCCGGCATCTGTTTTCATTACAGTTTTCTATATATTTGCTTCGCGTTCTTCATTTTAGCAATAGATGGCAGTGATTGTCTTAAATTTTATAATAATAATGCATACACAGGGAATTATTCTTACGTATTTGTGTGTAAGTTTGTGTCGGATAAATCGAGATGCAATAAAGTTCCCTAAGTTACCGGCATTTGTTTTTATTACAGTTTTTTATATATATATATATATATAGCTTTGCGTTCTTCATTTTAGCAATAGATGGCAGTAAATATCTTAAATTTAATAATAATAATGTATATACAGGGAATTATTCTTACGTATTTGTGTGTAAGTTTGTGTCGGATAAATCGATATAAAATAAAGTTCCCTAAGTTACCGGAATTTGTTTTCATTGCAGATTTATATATATATATATATATATCTTCTTCGCGTTCTTCATTTTAGCAATAGATGGCAGTGAATGTCCTAAATTTTCTAATAATAATGTATATACAGGGAATTATTTTAATAATTATCCATATTGTAGTCGGGGATGGCCTCTTCGTGGGGTTAGAAATTAGACGGACTGTATTTGTTTAAAACTTTAATAATCGCTAACAACAATTTCACATAACGTCACGTAACCTTCTCGTCTTCTAATAATTCTCTATGATTCAACATCCTGAATATAGCTCTCCTAAAATCCCATAAGTTTAGCCAACATGAAATACATTTCCTTTTCGCGGCGTTAGGGGGCGCGCGCAAGCGGGTAATTCAAAAATATCGCCTACAATATTTCAATTATTTGCTGTATATTTTCAGATAATCCTTGTTTTTTTCTAAAGTTCAATTTGAAGCTTTAAACGAGTGTTTTCCACTCCCAGGTTAAGCATGAAGTAAAATTTCGAGTTTAGAAAAGCCTGAAAATTTGGGTTGGGCGCGTAGCGCGAAGCGCGACCAAACCAAATTTTCAGGCTTTTCTAAACTCGAAATTTTACTTCATGCGCCACGCGTACTCAACACTGAAAACACTGAAGTACTGTGAACGAGTGAACTTCTCTTGAAATCGATGTTTTATACGCGTGGCGCATGAAGTAAAATTTCGAGTTTAGAAAAGCCTGAAAATTTGGTTTGGCCGCTCCGCGCTTCGCGCTACGCGACCAAACCAAATTTTCAGGCATTTCTAAACTCGAAATTTTACTTCATGCTTAGCCTGGGAGTGGAAAACACTCGTTTAAAGTTCTAATTGAATTCTCTTAATAAACCGAGCGTCGGAAAATGTACAACAAAATGCATATGTATACTTAAAAGAAGTGTTCAACAATAAAAGTGAAACCCTCCCAACTGCGTTGTTTTATTTCAAATAGTATTATGGAGTTTCATCATGTATCCGCCTCATCAATCAAATACTTAAAAGAAATATTCTCTGATTTAATAAAGAAAACATTTGGTTAAATTTTACTAATATATGAGTAAAATTTAAGCCAGTGTTTTCTTTATTAAATCATAGTTAAATATGTTTCACCACGTGAAAGATGAGAAACTTGTTCAAGATAGAAATATTCTCGTTATGAAAATGTTCGGTGCTACATAAAACTCTCTGTATATATATTTCATGCTTAGCCTGGGAGTGGAAAACACTTGTTTAAAGCTTCAAATTGAATTCTCTTGATAAACCGAGCGTCGAAAAATGTACAACGTATGCATATGTATACTTAGAAGAAATATTCTTGTTATGATAATGTTCGGTATTACATAAAACTCTCTGTATATATTAATGGACAGTCAGTGGAGAGTTACATGGATCTTAGGAGGCAACGTATCCATATGGATACTTAAAACAAAAATTATCGTTATGAAAATATTCGGTGTTACATAAAACTCTCTGTATAATCAATTTTTAACTAAGACAAAGTAAGCGTTTATACCAATTATACAAAATACTTTAAATACACATAAAATGAGTAAATTAAGGACTACTTGTACTTGTTCTATTACAATCAACTTTTCTGAAAAACAACATAACATTCTTACTTCTTGCGAAATTACTCAAAAACAACCTTAACATTTTACAATAAAAAACAGGCACAGAAAATGAGTTTAAATTAAGGACTACTTGTACTTGTTCTATTACAATCAACTCTTCTGAAAAACAACATAACATTCTTACTCCTTGCACAATTACTCAAAAACAAGCTTAACATTTTATAATAAAAAACAGGCATCACAACAATCCACATGAAAATCAACACAATTAGCACAACTTGCGCGACACTAACTTTATTATCGCACAAAATCAACACAATCACGTTAACGATCCCTCCAATAAAATCAGCGAACACTGTCAATATGAATGGCAACATTAATAAATAATTCTGCACGTGAACCACTCCGTAAATGCACATGATACTAGTCACTGCGTTTATGCCGATTAAAATTAGTGATCCACTGTAGAACCATTCGACGAACTTCACTAGGATTCCAGTGATGGACATTAGAGGGGCCCAGATGCATAATAGAATGGTGGCGTTTCGGTTGTTGAAATAAGACCAGTGCTGTTGGTGGGTTTTGCGTCTGTTTTCTGGAAGCATTTTGTTTGAAATGAGAATTGGCTTTATTAAAGTCGTTTGTGGGTATTGAGGAAATGTGTGGGCGACCAATATTATTATAAAAATGTCTTATTAATGGCACAGTTTATATAAATATATATACAGAGAGTTTTTGTAGCACCGAACATTTTCATAACGAGAATATTTCTATCTTGAACAAGTTTCTTATCTTTCACGTAGTGAAACATATATTAGTGAAACATATATTAGTGAAATTTAACCAAGTGTTTTCTTTATTAAATCAGAGAATATTTCTTTTAAGTATACATATGCATTTTGTTGTACATTTTCCGACGCTCGGTTGATTATATATACAGAGTGTTTTATGTAACACCGAACATTATCATAACAAGAATATTTCTTCTAAGTATACATATGCATACGTTGTACATTTTTCGATGCTCGGTTTATTAAGAGAATTCAATTTGAAGCTTTAAACCTGTGTTTTCCACTCCCAGGCTAAGCATGAAGTAAAATTTCGAGTTTAGAAAAGCCTGAAAATTTGGTTTGGTCGCGTAGCGCGAAGCGCGGAGCGGCCAAACCAAATTTTCAGGCTTTTCTAAACTCGAAATTTTACTTCATGCGCCACCGGCACACAACACTGATTTAATGTAAAGTTTAGCAGTGTGTTTTAAACTTTGTAATATGTCAGTGTTTTGTACCGGTGGCGCATGAAGTAGCTTCCTATAAAAGTAAACATACAAATCCTAAGCAGTTTATTTTAAGCCTAGCATTAAATCAGTGTTTTATACGCCTGGCGCATGAAGTAAAATTTCGAGTTTAGAAAAGCCTGATCATTTTTATTTGCCGGCGCGCGAGCGAAGAAGCCTGAAACTTTCAGGCTGTTCTAAGCTCGAAATTTTACTCCATGCTTAGTCTGGGAGTGGAAACACTTGCTAGAACTTTCAATCATTAAAAGCATAAGTAATATTGGCCCAGAATAGGTTCCTTGAGGAACCTCAGAAGTTATGAAAACTGGTTTCAAAATGAAGGCGCATTTTTTTAAGATTTGAATTTTATATTTCATATTTCATATAAACATAAGTGTATGGCTTACATCCTAACAATTAACATATGAATTTAGAATTATAAAGGCATAGGATTTTAAGTTTGTTAATTTGATAATAGGACAGTAAATTGCGTAATTTCTCAAATAATTTTGTCTATTTGTTCGTTTATAATTTCCAATTAACACTTTTAGTAAATAACACACTTAACTACGTACCTTTAATAGTCATTTATTATATGTTTTTATTCCATTTAAAAAATGTACACTATACTAGTACAAAGTGAACCAAAGTACAGATAAGGAAAAATATAGCAAGGCCTCCTGTTGGAATATTGTTTAAAATTATCGTAGCGTTAAAAATATTGTTCGGAATGCAATTATTAAAATTAGCAGTTAATCTTTCATTTTATCTGATTAAATTCTATGTGCTTCATTAGCTTTTGTTCCTTTGTTCTAAGTATCTTATTTGCATACAGGGTTTGTACAGATAATTTTATTGGCGCCGAATTTTTTGTTTCAAGTATATTCCTTGTTTTTTTAATAAGTTCAATTTGAAGCTACTAACTAGTGTTTTCACTCCCTGATTAGGTATGAAGTAAAATTTCGAGTTTAGAAAAGCCTGAAATTTTACTTCATTCGCCACGCATGAAGTAAAATTTCAGGCTTTTCTAAACTCGAAATGTTACTTTCTCAATTAATCAGGCACTAACAACAGAAGCCATAAAAATATATAACAAATTACCGAGTATAATACAAAATTTAAAACTCGTACCATTTAAATTGAAAATAAAGGATTTATTGATAAATGATAAGATGACGTAGGTACAACCACAGCAGTATTATAAATAAATCACCAAACAAGCTCTCAATACCGATAGCCCGAGATAGAGATCATATCCACCAATCCCGAGGCGAGGACGGAGAGATGAAAACGTGTTTTTCTTTTTTTTGTGTATTCATTATAATGTACATTAAATGTATTACACTGAAAAAAATAAATAAAATAAAAAAAAAATTAGTGAAATAAAAATTTGAAATAAAAACATTTGGTTTGTTTCACTAACGTTTTACTTATTATTCCGACTAGTTTCGGCTTCTAGCCATTATCAAGGATTCCTTGATAATGGCTAGAAGCCGAAACTAGTCGGAATAATAAGTAAAACGTTAGTGAAACAAACCAAGTGTTTTTATTTCAAATTTTATTTTAATCATGTTTCACCAAGTGATTAATGAGAACATTGTGAAAGATATTAGTGAAATATGTTGCAAAACTGGCATGTGGGAATTTTTTTTGATAAAATGGGAATTTCATTTGCAACATGGTGAAAATCAAATAAGAAATCCTGTAAGTTTTTGCTTGTTTATCAGGGATTATGCTGATTGTCTTTAGATTATATAGAATCATTGGTATAATCACTTTATCAGAAGCTTTCCTTCTATTCTATTATATATAATACATACATGATTTAACTACGGTTTCACTAGCTATCTTTGAATAAATCATTTTTTTGAGGATCCAAATTAGTTTTGAAAAATCCCCCGCGCAAACGTCTGGTTATTTAATTAAATCAACAAGTCTAGTCTGGCCCAGATGCTTTGCATTCATCATGCTCCACTAGGAAAAAACTGTGACTCTGCTTAAGTTAAGTTAAGCGACATTTTGCCAAGAGCAGGATGCACTTAGTAATCGGTAGTCGAGGCGAGAGAATTAGGACCGTCCTTAATTGTTTCCGCCAGCCGAAAATGACCACCCTGCCAAAAAATAAGAGTGAAAGAACCAAGGCCCCGAAAACGATCATTTCCTTTTTGCGAAATAAGAAACATCTGGTTTATACCTTTTATTCTAAATTTATGGTTAAATTTCCTTAATTTTAATGTTTTCTATGTTTAGTGTCTTACTTTGTTGCCGCGAGCTGTACTTTTTATCGCACAAAAAGTCTAAACATTCAATCCTAACTTTATTGAACGTTTCTAGGTAACCTAGTTCTAAAAAAAACATGTTTGATTTTGACCCCTGAACAAGATTAAGAAACGTACGATAATGATGAAGTTTATTTATTTATTTATTCTTTATTTACGGAATTCACCTTTTTTACAATTGAAATTAACACAATTAGTTGTATATAGTAACACATCATACTCATTACGTTACTAAGTATAACCAAAATTAATGTATAAACAAAATAATACCAAAAAAAAAAAAAATATATATATATATATATATATATATATATATATATATATATGAGAAATATGATTTACAAGGGATAACCTGAATCTCTAACACCAAACGGTTCAATGGCTAAGGTTAAATTAATGTTGCTTATCCGATTATATAAAATGCATTAAATGTGTACCTGGACGAATATAATTAATATAAAAAAAAAGTTAACAGAGATTTTTATTTTTTACTAAACATATAATGAAAACCTACATACGCTGTACAGGGTGGTTTTTTTTTCGTTGATATTATAGGGTATAGGCTAAACGGTAAGGGATTCAAAAAAACTAAGATATGTGTCCCGTTCTCTTTTTTAGTGTTTAGTTTAATGGCGCAATCAGATCTACGCTAACTAGATTGGTTTAGAAGATACAGGGTGATTCTCAAAATGTGCCGATTTTTTTTAAATCTCGTATGACTTGGTTATTTATGGAGATAAAAAAAATTGTTAAATACGAAAGTTTTATGACTTTTTACGTAGAATCTAGTGAGATTTTTGAGATATTATCACAACTAGCATTTTCATAAACGGGACACCCTGTCTTTGAGTATTTCAAAAAAAGTCACTTAATATTTTGCTCCGTCCTAAATAGGTAAAATACTAAAAAACACAAAAAAAATCTAGATGGCCATGAATTGAATTCTTTAAGCGTTTGTTTTTGTTTTTTACATATCATAAAATTCAATAGAAAAGCCTGGGCTTTTCTAAGCTAGAAGTTTTACTTCATGCGCCACGCGTACAAAACAATCAAATATTGTGAAATTTATGTATATTTAAACTTCACTTGAAATCAGTGATTTATACGCGTGGCGTATGAAGTAAAATTTCGAGTTTAGAAAAGCCCAGAAAATTTGTCGAGGGTCGCTGCGCGACCCTCGACAAATTTTCACAGGGCTTTTCTAAACTCGAAATTTTACTTCATGCTTAGCCTGGGAGTGGATAACACTCATTTAAAGCTTCAAATTGAACTATTTTAAGAAGCAACGAATATAGGAAAATTTTCGGCGCATACATGTGTATATTAAAAAGAAAAATTCCCTGTATACGTATATGAGATAATTGTTAAGTTATTATAAATTTTTGTTTGTTTTTTGTAGTTGTTGTTGTTTTAGTTTATCAATGTTTCAGTATTCTTGTTAACTGGATTTTAATATACCTATTATAAAAGAAAAGAATATTCATTCAATTCATAGCCATCTAGAAAATCTTTTTTGTTTTTGTTTTTTGGTATTTTAGCTATTTAGGACAAAACAAAATATTAGGTGTTACATATTGTTGCAATCACAAGAAAAAATTGAATATTTTGAGGTACTCAGGTACAGGGTGTCCCATTTAAGAAAATAGTTTTGGTAATATCTCAAAAATTAGAGCATCTATACTTTTTTAAAGTACACCACTAGATTCTACGTAAAAAGTCAAAAAACTTTTGTATTTAAAATATTTGTCTATCTCTATAAATAATCGAGTCATAAGAGATAACAAAAACCAATAGATTTTGAGAATCACCCTGTATCTTCTAAACCAATCTAGTTAGCGTAGATCTGATTGCGCCATTAAACTATACACTAAAAAAGGGAACGGGACACACATCTAATTTTTTTGTATCTCTTACCGTTTAGCCTATACCCTATAATATCAACGAAAAAAACCACCCTGTACATTTTCAGGCAATCATTGTTTTTTAATATCGTTCAATTTTAAACTTTTAACGACTCTTTTCACGCTCTCTTTTCTAAACTCGAAATGTTTTTTCATGTTTAATCAAGGAGTCAAAACACTTGTTAGAAGTGCCCTGCATATTAAAATATAAATTAGAAATAAATTTGTGAAATTGAATTGAAATCCCTGCGCCCATGTATTTAGATTATAATGGACAAAAACACATTGAAACTTAGTTTATAAACTATTGCTGAGCTCGGTAAATTAATTAGTTTCTAATTTGATTATTAGGTATAAAAGCCTTGGACACAGCGAACCTTTATAAATAGAGATAATTTAATTGCCTGTCCGGGAAATGCTCCTCGCAAAAATTGAGTGCTTTTTAGAACTGATGGCCAATTATCTCGAAGTAAATCAGATTGTGAATCGTTATGAAACAATAAAAAATATAGGCGTATAAAACACTGACATATTGTGAAGTTCGAGATATACTGCTAAACCAGTATGCCAAAGCGGAACATTTTAAACGTCACAATATTTTATTGTTTTATACTCGTGAAGCATAAAGTGTAATTTCGAATTTAGACAAGCCTGAAAATTTCGATTTACCAGGCACTTTGCTTCGCTGCGCTCGGCCAATCCAAATGTTCAGGCTTTTCTTAACTCGATATTTTACTTCATTCTTAACCTATTATCACAACGGGCCCTATGGGCCTAAGTGAACAGCCTCGGCTGTTGCCATATAAACCTAACCTAACCTAACCTATTAAGCGCCATTGATGAAATATCGCAACATTATTGTTCGGTACAAACAAGCGGTTTTTCTGATTGGTTGGCAACATGCTCGCTTTTTCCAAGTTTAACCCTTTTTTGCTATGCACAACACTTCCCCCATCCTTGTTCGGTCCGCTGACCGAGAGAGGAGAGTCGAAAAAGTACAGCGACACGCGACGTTCGATCTCGCGCCACCCCTGCAATTAGTGCATTAGTGACGATCACCTCCGAACTACATCCTCAGGAGAAGCTGGAAGGACCCGGATAACAACACCCCAAAGGTCAGTTTCCTCTCGCTACCGCTCCCTTGCAATTTCTCCTACTTTGTTGTCGGCCGCCGCAAAAAAACGGCTATGAAATTCACGGCAGCTCCCGCTGCGAGTAACCATATTTCATAGGGCACAAACCACAAACATTATATTATTTATTTAATTACTAACTAAATAAGTTAATTTGATACACTATATTATTTCACTTGACTTGAGAATATGGGAAGAAAAACTTAATATTTTGTTATTTACATTTTTCGATTATTACTCATTTTTAAGGTGTATTTCTAACTTCACAATATTTTAGTGTTTTACACGGGTGGCGCATGAAGTAAAATTTCGAGTTTAGAAAAGCCTGAAAATTTGGTTTGGTCGCGTAGCGCTACGCGCTACGCGACCAAACCAAATTTTAAGGCTTTTCTAAACTCGAAATTTTACTTCATGCTTAATCTGGGAGTGGAAACACTCGTTCGAACTTTAAATTAAATTATTTTATAAAATCGACGAATGTCTAAAAATTTGCAGGGTATACATTATGTATATTTAAAAGAAAAAATTCTAATATGTAATATAATATAAGTCATTCATTGAAATCATGAAAAGAAATACAAAATTTTACCTAAAATTTACTTTTAGAGCTAACTCTGTAATTGCTTGGCCGTTAATGGGTTAATCATCAATCAATGATAAAAAATATTTCGCCTTCAGGATCGGATATAAATAAAATAAAATTAATATATCTATCCCCCATATTATAGTATTTTTAATACCCATTTGGAATATCCCCATCCTTATTTACCTATCATGGATCAGATAAAACAAAAAATTACTAACAAAAATGAACGTCGATGTCTATTAATGTCATTAAATAATGCAAACATATTTAGATGAATCCAAAAAGCTTATGCTTCTGGTGCAAAGGGGAGTGTGCAGTTCTGCATCGCACTTAGGCCTCAGTAGGCCCATTGTGTGTGGATTAAGCTTATGCTTAATCCAGTAAGTTATTTTCAAAATGAATTAAGATCTTGATTTGAGGCAATTTAAAAAGCGTCCGAAGTCCTAAAAGTTCCACAAAGCACATTATACAACCAAAAAGATGAAAACAGAGCAACGGATTTCGAATTTAGAAGGAATATGTCTGCAAACGTTTCCCTGAGCAAAACTCGAATTACGAAGAATACTCTGCATTTTTTAAGGGAAGTGATTTACAAAATGTATGCCCGAAAGGAACATATTACTTTAGAAACTATTTTCTGCCAATTTATGGAAGACTCACCAGAAATTGAGATCTCGAAAAGTTCTTTATAAAAGCTGGAGCAAAAAACGTCTTATAGAATGGCTTGGAAAGAAAAATTTCCCTTTTTGCTCAGGGAAATGTTTTCAGACATATTCCATCTAAATTCGAAATCCATTACGTGTTTGATCTTCCAGGTTATATAATATATTTCATGGAACTTTTATTTGTGTTATAATAACATAATAGCATAACGTCCATACAAATAATTATGTTCTATATTATGATATTAATTAATATTACCCCACTAGTGCCCTAAGAACATAATGTTGTCAAACGCGGACGCATGGCACGCAGTAGCCTCTTACATCGAGGATTTGTTAAAACGGAAGAAACAAGAGACCTAGAAAATAAGAACTTAATTTAAGTAACCACCTTGAAGTAATGTCATTTGACGGTTCCAGGGTGGCTACTTGCCTGAATCAGAGGGGTTTTAGTGGGTGAAAGTCCCACACACCAGAGAACGGTCTCCCCTGAGGTGCTTTTAGCATTTCCCACTCCTGATAATGCTGTAAAACGCGAAACTAGTCGAGTAAATAGTAAAGTAAAAAATTGTGAAACAAACCAAGTGTAATTTAATTTAAACCTTCAATATCAATATTTCCCCTACGCCTAAAAAAAAAAATGACCTAAGAATAATAGTTTAGATGTCAGCCATTTGACATGGCATGTTCCTAACCCAATTTTGTGTATGTGTTCAAGGAGCCACATACGTTAAGTCACTAAAACGACTGGTACTTCCAAAGAGGTATTAAAAATACTATAGATACTTGAAATCAATAGCTTCTACCTACCTTATTTTTCAACAAATGTTTCTTATTCCTGTTAAATTTGTTCGTCAGCCTCACTTAAGTTTTTAGTTTTTCACAAAATATTATTTATGGCAAGGTCTAACTAACAATCGTCAAACTAATAGCAATAGCTCACTTATTCAAAGTAATTAATTCATATTTTTAAAACAATTTTAATAAAATAACTAAAAGAGCTACGACATGAAGTGAATACGTATTAAATCCTAATTTTTCGATTATCTACAATTTTCTTAACAAGATTTTTGTATATGATCAATAATAGAGAAAAATCTAAAAAAATGCTAAGAGTAAACTACCACATATTTTCAACTTGTTTCTCATTGATCACTTGATGAAACATAATTAAATATTTAAAAAAAATTAAATTTAAAATAAAATCACTTGGTATGTTTCACTAATTTTCCGTCTTTATTCCTACTAGTTTCGGCTATCAGCCATTTTCAAGGAATGTACAAAAATAATGTTATACAGTAAATATATACAGATTTACAAAAACGGGGAGGGTCAGGCAATAAGAGCGTTCGCGATCGGGGATGTCCAGATGTCTTCGTTATCATTGACGACGTTCTCCTTTAATTGTATGGCTCTGTTAATTTCCAAGCCTTCTCGGAAGTTGAGGATACGACCTTTATTTCCTATATAATGGATTTTGAAACTATTCGGATTGAAAAAATGTCCGAATGTGTTACAATGTTTGGACAGACCCGTAGACTGTTTATTATTAATTATATCTTTACGGTGTTAATCAAATCTTGTTTTGAAATTTCTACCTGTCTGTCCAATATATATTGCATCACATTCTCCACATTGCAGTTCGTATATTCCACTGTCGCATAGTTTCTCTTGTTTAAATTTATTGTTAACTAAAAGTTTGCTAAGATTAATGGGGTTGGTCATAATGAAACATACCAAGTGATTTTATTTTAAATTTAAATTTTTAAAAATATTTAATCAAGTTTCATCAAGTGATCAATGAGAAGCAAGTTGAAAATATATTTAATATTTGTAAATAAAACACTTTTTACTTTGTTTAACCACTGAATCTTACATTTAATTGTGTGACTAGTTTCGACTATCTAGTAGTCATTCTCAAACTAAAGGTTGAGAATGACTCCTAGATAGTCGAAACTAGTCACACAATTAAATGTAAGATTCAGTGGTTAAACAAAGTAAAAAGTGTTTTATTTACAAGTGTATTTAAGATGTACCACAAAGTGAACGCCTACAACACCAAACAATATTCAATATTCATTAAATATTTGGATAATTAATGTAATACAAGATTGGTCCATTGATTTATTTCTTACTAAATTAAAAAGTCAATTTTGAAAGATGATTTCATGGGTTAACCGAGCAAGACAACAACCAGGTAATTTAGTAACAAAAAATATAAAAGCAGGAAGCATCTGCCCTTTTGTGATCCAAAATATACCTGCACTGCGTGACGCCCAACCCGAACTGTTTTCCTCTTTAGGACAGGTGTCAACGATTAGGCGACGTTTCGTGGTTATTCTTAATCTCCAACGAAAACAAACTGGACGTGCTCTCGGCGCAAATCGCTGGGAAAGGAAACGATTTGTGTGAGACCATTGTCCGGTCCGGTGTGTTGAGAACGTAATCCTGTTGGATTATAATATTTCGGGACAATTGCGCGGAAATGGGGACAGTGGTTGTACAAATATTGGGATTTACATAAATGAAATTTTTGTATTTTCAAAATCCTCTTATTGTGTGTCAGTTTGAAAACTCGTGTGAGTGGTTTTTTTAGAATTAGGGCGGAAGTTGCGGATTTCCGGATTTTATTTTATCTGCACATCTTATCATTATCAAATTTACGATAATATTCCTTTTATTGCAGATATTGTAAACAAGTGTACATAATCATGGTATTTCGCAAATCAACTTGAGTATTAAGATTTTTTTACATACAAAAAAAACAATTCAATCAAATGATACATTAATGGCGAAGACTTCTATTTTGTTACACATTATTATTCACAAATGAAGCACTATAGTTTAGACTTCATAATATTTTAGTGATGTATTTCTTATTGTTTTATAACGATTAACAATCTGATTTCGTTCAATAAAGTTGGCCATTAGCCCTTCCACATGGATAACAAAAGCACTCAATTTTTGCGAAGAGCATTTCAAAGACAGGCAATGAAATTAGCTTTGTTTATAATGATTTGCTGTATCCAGGTCCACTCAAGGGCTTTCAACCTTAAAAATCAAATTAGGAACTAATGAATTTTATGTTTTCGCCAGAAAAGAAAATCAATAGTTTATAATTATTACTCTAAAGTTACTAAAGTTGCAAGTCTCAAATTTTATTTTGTCTAATAATAAATAGTCGCTAAACATAAAATTAATTATTAAGTTTGGAAGTAGTAGGTTAAGTGGAAGAGCAGTAACAGGCTTAGGCCTGCCTGAACTTGATGTATAAAAGATAATTGTAAACATTGTATTTCTTTAAATTAAATAAAGACATAATAATAATAATAATAATAATAATAATAATAATATAAACTAAGTTTAAATGTGTTTTTGTCAATTATAATCTATATATACAGATCATAATGCCGTCCGAATGATATCAGCCGGATTGTTGTATGTTTTTATTGGCGCACCTTATAAACATTTAAAAAATACATCTTGAACGATTAGTTCATTTACACGCTTTTTTGTCTGTTAATAATGTTTGATATCTTGTACGGTTTGGCCACAAAAAAATTAAATGCAAATATATTATTTTTTATTATGTTTTTTCTTTGTCGCCGCCATTGTTTAACAAACGTCAATTTATTTATTTTTATTTATTTATTCTCTCACGGGAAACCCCTTTTACAAAGAATATGTACAAAATAATAACAATAATATATAAAAATTGATAAAACGTATTAACATTAATAACTAAAATTTAATAAATGCTGGTAATAATTACAGCAATTATTCTATATAGAAATAACAAAATCTTGTGTATAATGTTAATTAACGAGTGCATTTTTGAGAATTAATTGTTATCTTCATTATGGTTTATAATTATTCATATTCCTACGAAGCAAAAAGATACAGGGAGTTTTTCTTTTAAGTATACGTATTCCAAATTCAGCCTATTTTCTGCAAATCTTTAGATATCCATTGTTTTTTTCTTTAAGTTCAATTTGAAGCTCTAAACGAGTGTTTTCCACTCCCAGACTAAGCATGAAGTAAAATTTCGAGTTTAGAAAAGCCCCGTGAAAATTTGTCGAGGGTCGCGCAGCGACCCGAGACAAATTTTCGGGGCTTTTCTAAACTCGAAATTTTACTTCATGCGCCACGCGTATAAAACACTGATTTTAAGTGAGGTTCAAATATACATACATTTTATAACGTTTTAGTGTTTTATACGCGTGGCGCATGAAGTAAAATTTCGAGTTTAGAAAAGCCCAGAAAATTTGTCTCGGGTCGCTGCGCGACCCTCGACAAATTTTCACGGGGCTTTTCTAAACTCGAAATTTTACTTCATGCTTAGTCTGGGAGTGGAAAACACTCGTTTAAAGCTTCGAATTGAACTCTTTTAAAAAACTACGAATGTCGGAAAATTTACAGCTTACGCATATGTTTACCTAAAAGAAAAATTCACTGTATGTTGCTTGTATTAGGATTTTGTCAAGGAAATTGAGGATACTATATTCATATTTGATATTTTTGTGGCAAAACCGTACAAGATATCAAACATTATTAACAGACAAAACAGCTTCCAAATGAACCAATCTTTAAAGTAATATTTTTTTAATTTCTATAAGGTGAGTCAGAAAAAATATATTTTAGTTTTTATGTTGTAGTACTACTGTTTTTTATACTTCTTGTCAATCAATGATGACCATAATAACTTAAATGTTGTGTTATATTATGATAGTTAACCATGATAAATTTCAGTCAAATCGAATGTAGCGCTCAATCGTTACAAATAAAATTAATAATATTTTTTGAACTATAAAGTCTAATTCCGGCTTAGCTGTAAATTTTTGGATAAAGATAAGTTGTGTTAAATCATCATATTTTTATCCCAGGAATCTATGGTTAAGCCATTTCGCCACATTAACGGGACATCCTGTATTATGTTATATTTTTTATTTTAAATTTTTATTGCACAGACGAAAATTGTGTAATTGATTGATAAGGCTGATAAATGTTGAAAGTTCATCTTCACTTTTATATAAATAAAATAAAATAATTTAAAACTTTCAAATATATATTGTAAACTCGCTACAATTGTTTCGCCACACTGTGGCTTCTTCAGGCGAAGAAATGATCATTTCTTCGCCTGAAGAAGCCACAGTGTGGCGAAACAATTGTAGCGAGTTTACAATATATATTTGAAAGTTTTAAATTATTTTATTTTATTTATATAAAAGCGAAAATTGTGTGCAAATTTTAATTTTTGTTTGCGTTGACTACTGTTGCTCTTATCAAGCACAGGTAATTTGATAAAAATTGATACGTGGGCACAATTAGAAGAAAGGAGGCTTTGCCAAAAACTTTAAATAGATAAAATGAATTTAGCTAAAAATATTGACATCTATTGACAATCTTGAAATTTATTATTGAGTCAAGATGGTATGAACAGGACACAATATTATATCGACTTGATAAAATCATGTGTTAACTAAATTTTGAGTTTTGAATTGTTTTTATTTGAAATGGAGTAACACGTAATAAAGGTCTCGACAATTCTGATAAAAAAATAAAAATGTTTGCCAAATAATTATAAAAAAATATTCTACAAAATCATTACAGGTTGTGACTTATTCCCCTAACAAAAATGTCAACAAATTTTCAGTGACAAACGTGATTCGAAAATGTATCCACACAACAAACGACCTTTTTTTTGTGTGTGTCGCATTGAATACAATTAAAACATACACATTGGAAATTCTCAATTTTTCCTTGTACAAATATCCTTTCAGCCGGTTCCGTTTCTTTTTGTCGTAAATGGCCGCTTCCGGCCGGAGCCAACCGGGGTGGCATCCCACGATTCCTCGTCACAATTGTGACTTCCGTTCGCCGGAGAAAAATGGAAAAACCGGCCGACGGCGCGGGACACAGGGCGGATCGTCGTAAATTCCCCGTTAATTGTTGAATAACCATTCTACAGCCCCCTGTAAAACCGTAAACTTTAACGATGGTGTAATAAAACAGATGTTTCACTTTCGCGAAAGGAAATTGACGCATTCCAAGAAGAAAAAAATGTTTGGTTTTATTCACTTTTATAACAGTTATAAAATAAAAATTATTAGTATTATCATTTGGATTTTATGAAGATAAATCTAATGAAATATTGAATTGATATTCTTTTAGAAGTGTTTATTAAGAGTACTAATATAATATCAACTATAATATAATATTTATAATAATACTGTATATAATTGTCCAGATTCATTTTGATAAATATATTATACAATAAATGTTGTGTTATATATTGTTGTTGTCGTGAATAAAGTATAGTGTATAACTCGCATATAATGGCTATTAATCACTCGAACGACTTGCTTCACTCGCCTACGACTCGTTCCGTATACATTATTCTCGTGATTAATAGCTATCATTATATGCTCGCTGTACAAGTTATAATTGTTTGAAAATAAACTGGCTCTGTAATTTACGCAAAATCTGACCTTCTGTTATTAAATTGAATATAACTAAAAAACTATCGATAGGGTATTTATTAATTATTACATATTTTTAAAGAGCGACTTTTTTTAATATTCTTACAGAATTTTAGAGTAATATGATAAAAAAATCCGGAGCTATAATTTTTGGAAAATATACTGATCTGAAATTTACGTAAAATCCGATCTTCTGTCGTTAAAATGAATATAACTCAAAAACTATCGAAAGGGTATTTTTAGATAATAACATATTTTGAAAGAGCAATATATTATTAAGATTCTCACAGAATATTAAAGTACTATCGTAAAAACTTCCGGAGTAATAATTTTGTTGAAAATATACTGGCTGTGTTATTTACGTAAAATCCGACCTTCTGTCGTTTAATTGAATATAACTCAAAAACTATCGATAGGGTATTTTTAGGTAATTACATATTTTGAAAGAGCAATATATTATTAAGATTCTCACAGAATATTAGAGTATTATCGTAAAAACTTCCGGAGTAATAATTTTTTGAAAATATACTGGCTGTGTTATTTACGTAAAATCCGACCTTCTGTCGTTAAATTGAATGTAACTCAAAAACTATCGACAGGGTATTTTTAGATAATTACATATTTCTCACAGAATATTAGAGTATTATAGTAAAAACTTCCGGAGTAATAATTTTTTGAAAATATACTGGCTGTGTTATTTACGTAAAATCCGACCTTCTGGCGTTAAATTGAATATAACTCAAAAACTATCGATAGGGTCTTTTTAGATAATTACATATTTTGAAAGAGCAATATATTACTAAGATTTTCACAGAATATTGGAGTATTATCGTAAAAACTTCCGGAGTAATAATTTTTTGAAAATATACTGGCTGTGTTATTTACGTAAAATCCGACCTTCTGTCGTTAAATTGAATATAACTCAAAAACTATCGATAGGGTATTTTTAGATAATTACATATTTTGAAAGAGCAATATATTATTAAGATTCTCACAAAATATTAGAGTATTATCGTAAACACTTCCGGAGTAATAATTTTTTGAATATATACTGGCTGTGTTATTTACATAAAATCCGACCTTCTGTCGTTAAATTGAATATAACTCAAAAACTATCGATAGGGTATTTTTAGATAATTACATATTTTAAAAGAGCAATATATTACTAAGATTTTCACAGAATATTAGAGTATTATCGTAAAAACTTCCGGAGTAATAATTTTTTGAAAATATACTGGCTGTGTTATTTACGTAAAATCCGACCTTCTGTCGTTAAATTGAATATAACTCAAAAACTATCGATAGGGTATTTTTAGATAATTACATATTTTGAAAGAGCAATATATTATTAAGATTCTTACAGAATATTAGAGTATTATCGTAAAAACTTCCGAAGTAATAATTTTTTGAAAATATACTGGCTGTGTTATTTAAGTAAAATCCGACCTTCTGTCGTTAAATTGAATATAACTCAAAAAAATCGATAGGGTATTTTTAGATAATTACATATTTTGAAAGAGCAATATATATTTAAGATTCTCACAGAATATTAGAGTATTATCGTAAATACTTCCGGAGTAATAATTTTTTGAAAATATACTGGCTGTGTTAGTTAAGTAAAATCCGACCTTCTGTCGTTAAAATGAATATAACTCAAAAACTATCGAAAGGGTATTTTTAAATAATTACATATTCTGAAAGAGCAATATATTATTAAGATTCTCACAGAATATTAGAGTATTATCGTAAAAACTTACGGAGTAATATTTTTTTGAAAATATATTGGCTGTGTTATTTACGTAAAATCCGACCTTCTGTCGTTAAATTGAATATAATTCAAAAACTATCGATAGGGTATTTTTAGATAATTACATATTTTGAAAAAGCAATATATTTCTAAGATTTTCACAGAATATTAGAGTGTTATCGTAAAAACTTCCGGAGTAATAATTTTTTGAAAATATACTGGCTGTGTTATTTAGGTAAAATCCGACCTTCTGTCGTTAAATTGAAGATAACTCAAAAACTATCGATAGGGTATTTTTAGATAATTACATATTTTGAAAGAGCAATATATTATTAAGATTCTCACACAATATTAGAGTATTATCGTAAAAACTTCCGGAGTAATAATTTTTCGAAAATATACTGGCTGTGTTATTTACGTAAAATCTGACCTCCTGTCGTTAAATTGAATATAACTCAAAAACTATCGATAGGGTATTTTTAGATAATTACATATTTTGAAAGAGCAATATATTATTAAGATTCTCACAGAATATTAGAGTATTATCGTAAAAACTTCCGGAGTAATAATTTTTCGAAAATATACTGGCTGTGTTATTTACGTAAAATCTGACCTCCTGCCGTTAAATTGAATATAACTCAAAAACTATCGATAGGGTATTTTTAGATGATTACATATTTTGAAAGAGCAATATATTATTAAGATTCTCACAGAATATTAGAGTATTATCGTAAAAACTTCAGGAGTAATATGTTTTTGAAAATATACTGGCTGTGTTATTTACGTAAAATCCGACCTTCTGTCGTTAAATTGAATATAACTCAAAAACTATAGATAGAGTATTTTTAGATAATTACATATTTTGAAAGAGCAATATATTTTTAAGATTCTCGCAAAATATTAGAGTATTATCGTAAAAGCTTCGGGAGTAATAATTTTTTTGAAAATATACTGGCTGTGTTATTTACGTAAAATCCGACCTTCTGTCGTTAAATTGAATATAACTCAAAAACTATCGAAAGGGTATTTTTAGATAATTACATATTTTGAAAGAGCAATATAATATTAAGATTCTTACAGAATATTAGAGTATTATCGTAAACACTTCCGGAGTAATAATTTTTTGAAAATATACTGGCGTGTTATTTACGTAAAATCCGACCTTCTGTCGTTAAATTGATTATAACTCAAAAACTATCGACAGGGTATTTTTAGATAATTACATATTTTGAAAGAGCAATATATTATTAAGATTCTCACAGAATATTAGAGTATTATCGTAAAAACTTCCGGAGTAATCATTTTTTGAAGATATACTGGCTGTGTTATTTACGTAAAATCCGACCTTCTGTCGTTAAATTGAATATAACTCAAAAACTATCGACAGGGTATTTTTAGATAATTACATATTTTGAAAGAGCAATATGTTACTAAGATTCTCAGAGAATATTAGAGTATTATCGTAAAAACTTCCGGAGTAATAATTTTTTGAAAATATACTGGCTGTGTTATTTACGTAAAATCCGACCTTCTGTCGTTAAATTGAATATAACTCAAAAACTATCGATAGGGTATTTCTAGATAATTACATATTTTGAAAGAGCAATATATTGTTAAGATTCTCACAAAATATTAGAGTAATATCGTAAAAACTTCCGCAGGTGTAATTTTTTGAAAATATACCGGCGTTGTAATTTACTTAAAATCCGACATTCTGTCGTTAAATCAAAAATAATTCAAAAACTATCGATAGGGTATATTTAGATAATTACATATTTTAAAAGAGAAATAGTTTTTTTAAGATTCTCATCGAATTTCAGAGTAATATCGTAAACAAATCTGGAGTTATAATTTTCGGAAAATATACTGAATCTGTAATTTACGTAAAATCCGATCTTCTGTCGTTAAAATGAATATAACTCAAAAACTATCGATAGGGTATTTTTAGATAATTACATATTTTGAAAGAGCAATATTTTTCAAAGATTCTCACAAACTATTAGAGTATTATCGTAGAAACTTCCGCAGGTGTAATTTTTTGAAAATATACCGGCTCTGAAATTTACGTAAAATCCGACATTCTGTCGTTAAATTGAAAATAACTCAAAAACTATCGATAGGGTATTTTCAGATAATTACATATTTGAAAAGAGCAATATTTTTCAAAGATTCTCACAAAATATTAGAGTAATATCGTAAAAACTTCCGCAGTTATATTTTTTTTAAATATACCGGCTCTGAAATTTACGTAAAATCCTACCTTCTGTCGTTAAATTGAATATAACTCAAAAACTATTGATAGGGTATTTTTAGATAATTACAGAGTTTAAAAAAGAAATAGTTTTTTTTAAATTCTTACAGAGTTTTAGTGTAATATCTCAAACAAATCCGGAGTTAAAATTTTCGAAAAATATACTGGATCTGTTATTTACGTAAAATACGATCATTTCAGCACTAGTGTCAAAATGGACAATGCATTTTAAATGGGAGTTACTTTTTTAAACACTATATCTACGACCTCACCAAGTATCTTAGCTTAATTTATGCATCGATTAACAAGAGCAACTCTACTTTTTTTAAACAGTTAAGGGCCACTGAAAAAACATATTCACGCATCTATTGAAAATGTAAAGTGAAATAATGGATGCAGAATATCTAAATTATAACAAATTCCAGTAAAATTGATAATATTAATTAAGTATAAAGAAATGAAAACGGAAATATTTTTTTATTTTATTTCTACAAGCCCGTAGCCAGAAAAAAAAAACGGTGGGGGTTATAAAAATGTCGAGGGGTACTGGTAAACACATTGTTTTTGCTCTTTCAGGGTTGCTATTACATACAAAAATTTAGCAATTTTAAAATTGAGGGATGGGAAGGGGTTAAACCCGCATATCCCCTCCCTGGCTACAGCTTTCTATTTTCTATTACTGGTAAATATATTGTTTTTGCTCTTTCAGGGTTGCTATTACATACAAAAATTTAGCAATTTTAAAATTGAGGGATGGGAAGTGGTTAAACCCGCGTATCCCCTCCCCGGCTACAGCTTTGATTTTCTATCATCATGATTAGAGCGCCAATGAGGTCGTGCAACTTGTGTCTCAACTAAACAGTTTTCAGAAGTGCAAAACAAACTCTGTTTGTTTAAAAGATATTCAACTTATTTACATTGAATTGTATAATTCAATTGTATAATTCAATGTCCGTCGGGGTATTAGCCCGGGAAGTAGTTGTTTCAATGAGTGTTTGATATAGTCTTTGTAAGACTAACTTGTTGTAGATTGCGAAAAGAATCGCACTTTTAATGTTTTATTTACATGTTCCACATAAAGACAATTTATCATGAAGAAAAATTGAGTTTGTCAATTAGTTTGCAGAATATTTACAAAATATAAAAACGAATTAAAATTAATATCGACTTTCTGCAAAATGTTTGTCCAAATATTCATTGAAACAACTACTTCTCGAGCTAATACCCCGACAGATATTAAATTATACAATGAATATTTGAGTTACACGACAGCGCTGTAGTAGTAGTAGTAGTTGTTTCAATGAATATTTGGACAAACATTTTGCAGAAAGTCGATATTAATTTTAATTCGTTTTTATATTTTATTTACATGTGTTTATTTGATGATAAAATTGTATGCCAATGGATAAATGTTATGTACTCGTATATTGCAGAAACGCCTCGTGTCCTAAACTCGCAAATTATGACTAAAAGCCATACTTCACACACTAGTTACCTAAATAACTTTTTTTTCATTCATCTGTCTGATCATCTGCAGTGTCAACCAATAATATCTTACTTAAGGTTGCGGTTTACTAGAGTGAGACAGACTCTGCTCAGTCATTTACTAGAGTGAGATAGACCTGTATTTCTATTTCCAGCATAAAAAAGGTAAACGTAATATATCATGGACATTTTTTTTTAACTTAATGTTGAGCTAATTGAATGCAGAATGTATGGACACCTTTGAAATTGACGTAGTACAAGTTTTTGTTGCCAAAAAATCAGTAAATAAATGACTCAAAAAATAGCTATTTTCAGGATTTTTTCACAAAAAAACTAAATATCTTAATCGTTTAAATTTGGTGACATTAAACTGCCCTAAGTTTTAGGATTATTTTGATGTATCATATAATATTGTCCCATAATCAGAACATAAATGGTGCTGGAACTAATGACTACCAAAAACGTTGGATTTTACCCATAATAAATCCCAACCTTAAGGGCCAGTTGCACCAAACACCTTGAACTGGTGCATCTGAACTTGAGTTCAAAGTGACATTAGAACAATAGAAAATCTCATCTTAAACTTAAGTTCAACATGTACTGGTGCAATTGAGCCTAAGTGTGTTCTATCCTAAAGTCAAAATATTTTTGTTTTCGGTAATTTCTTGGGATTTTTAGTTAAATAATCTAAACATAAAATCGTAGACGTTCAAAATTTCACTGGTATTCAAAATAAAAATCTATCAACTGTTATAAAACCGTAGAGTAATATCGTCACTTGTGCCGCAGTTAAATTTGCGTTTAGGCCCCGCTTGTGCCGCATTCAGAAACAACTTTTAATAAATCGTGGCTTGCTGCCCGTGCCGCGAAACTAGTATGGCCTGAATCTTGAAAAACATTTATGTCCCTTCAAACTTTTGCTTTATTATTCTGTTATAATTAATAATATTTGTTTAATTAGAACCAAAACTTAAGCAGTGGCCTGGGGTAATGTTTTTTTTTTAATGATATTTTGTAAATAACCATTCTTGTACCTGTACCATACCGTAATTTAAATCACTAAGTTTGGTAATGGCAAGTTTGGTTGCCGAAACTGCAGTCACAAAAATATAAATATTTTGTTATACAAACAAAGTTAAAGTGTTTTATTTTATTTAATGTTTTTATTTTTATAAAGGTGGCAATCAACGTGCTAAAGAAGCTTTTGATATTTGTCTAACGACGGATTGCACTCCTTGGTTAAGCATGAAGTAAAATTTCGAGTTTACAGACTATAGAGGCTTCGACTTCGTTATACATTGTTGAACATAAATAAAACACTGTTTATCACTTTGTTTGTATAACAATTGTTATACAAACAAAGTGATAAACAGTGTTTTATTTATATTTCGAAAATCGTTGAAACATCACCTTTTTTTTTTCTAATTTTGTAATCACCCTAAAAATCTTGAATCCATTCAAGATTTTGGGGTAGATTTCAAATTCACAAAAAATTACATTTTCCCTTTCTTTGATCCATTCGTCGTAGCGATGATTTTCTTTGTGTCTCGTGCTAACCGACTTACATGGAAGCTGGCAGATGTTTGTTCGCACATGCCCCTCGTCATTATTTTTATTCTGAGGGTGCAATGGTAAGGAAACATTTTCAACCGAATGAATCTTTCACATAAAGAATTGTTCACGACTCACGTCCGAGAGAAGAAATATAACGGTTGGGAGTTTAAACAATTAAAACGTGAGCACCAGGAAGTGAAGCACACAATAGATGATCTGGCGTGGAAGAGAATAAAAAAAGTACGAGAGTGGTATTTTTGTGGTATGGATTGAAAATTTGGTATTATTCAGAGTATGATTTAGGTTTTGAGTAATTATAGGTATTTAATATGATTACAATTAAATTTTAACTAGGTTGAAAGGAGTCATGCTGAAAGGATTCATGCTGTAAGGAGTCATGCTGAAAGGAGTCATGCTGAAAGGAGACATGCTGAAAGGATTCATGCTGAAAGGAGTCATGCTGAAAGGAGTCATGCTGAAAGAAGTCATGCTGTAAGGAGTCATGCTGAAAGGAGTCATGCTCAAAGGAGTCATGCTCAAAGGAGTCATGCTGAAAATTTCATAAATTATAAACTAACCTAAGCAGTATATTTTGAACTTCAGACGAAATCAATGTTTTATACGCGTGGCGCATGAAGTAAAATTTCGAGTTTAGAAAAGCCCCGTGAAAATTTGTCTCGGGTCGCTGCGCGACCCTCGACAAATTTTCTACGCGGGGCTTTTCTAAACTCGAAATTTTACTTCATGCTTAATCTGGGAGTGGAAAACAATCGTTTTAAGCATCAAATTGCTTTAAAAAATAACGCCTCATAATGCATACTCAACCAACCAACCAAACCAAATTTCCAGGCTTTTCTAAACTCGAAATTTTACGTTATGCGCCACGGGAATTTTCAAGTTTACATATCTTAATGGGTATTAATTTTAAGGCATTCGTTGATTTTTTTTGAGTTAAATTTAAAGCTTAAAACGAGTGTTTTCCACTCCCAGACTAAGCATGAAGTAAAATTTCGAGTTTAGAAAAGCCCCGTGAAAATTTGTCGAGGGTCGCGCAGCGACCCGAGACAAATTTTCGCGGGGCTTTTCTAAACTCGAAATTTTACTTCATGCGCCACGCGTATAAAACATTGATTTCGTCTGAAGTTCAAAATATACTGCTTAGGTTAGTTTATAATTTATGAAAGATCGGTAAAAAATAGCCTCTCCTAAAGATACCGCACTTTTGACGATACGAGCATGACACGAGCACCAGACGTTCATGACACGTTGAACGCCCCGTGTCGTGCACGTCTTGTGCTCGTGTCGTGTCGTGCACGTCTCGTGCTCGCGTCGTACTCGTCTCGTAATTGTCTAAAAGAAGTGAAATGAAGCGAAGTCTATTAGATATCATGAGTATCATGTTCAACATTCAAGCAATGTTTAAAATGTTTCCGTGTTCAGTAGGTAGCTACCAGTTACTTAGATAGTTTATAAAATCGTCCATTTCGAAGCTTTAAACAAGATTAGCCTAGAAAAAGCTGAACTATTGTGAAATTCGAAATATACTGTTAAATAAGTATTAAAAACATATTGTTGAAGCAGGATTAAAAATATACTGTTAAACAAGAAAAGTTTTAATTTCACAATATTTCAGTGTTTTATACGCGTGGCGCATGAAGTAAAATTTCGAGTTTAGAAAAGCCCAGAAAATTTGTCTCGGGTCGCTGCGCGACCCTCGACAAATTTTCACGGGGCTTTTCTAAACTCGAAATTTTACTTCATGCTTAGTCTGGGAGTGGAAAACACTCGTTTCAAGCTTTAAATTTAACTCTTCAAAAAATCAACGAATGCCTTAAAGTGAATACCCATTGAGATATGTATACTTAAAAATTCCCTGTAAATAATACAGCTGTGTTCCGTAATTTTAAATTCATTAACAATTTTACATTCATTGTAAAAGTTGTTGCTTAAAGCACCATCATAAATAATAAACTCATTAGGAAGCATTGTACTTAATAATACAAGCTATACAATTTTATGTAAATAAAATCAAATTATACATTTTTATGGAAACTCTTAACGTCTTCCTGCACACGACTCCATGGAATATGAAAATATATACAAGAATACGTCTGGAAAGGAGCGGAAAGAAAAAATAATAGTAATTGCAGTTAATTTAGCTAATAAATATTAAAATGTTAAAAACTGAGCAGGCTGTGCGAGCGGGTATGAAACCGGCGCGGAAACGGATATTGCGTTTCCTGGTCGACTTCCGATTCCGAAACGGTGCCCAATATCTTATCATCGTGTATTTACCTTAAAGTGCCTTCCTTTCTGAATACAAATAAAGGCTAATTTACACAAATTAACGTTTAATTTATTCATTGTTTATTAATTGTGGTTGATTTTAAATATTGTATAATTTATAAAACCATGACCCTAGTTACTTCTGTCTAGATTTAATAACTCTTAAAAAATATCATTATTATAAAGTTATATTTTATTTTTTAGTTCATGATGGCGACTAATTTGAAATGTTGAATTTTCCTGACTCTTCCCTAAAATCCTGACCCCTTAAAATAATGTCAAATAACCAAGCCAAATATAGGGGAAAAATGGTAAGTATTCTGATGAATAAAACATGAATAACAAGCAATAACTAGGACAATTATAGAAATATCGCGATGAAATTCTGTGTGGATATCAAGAAAATATGGTTGTTTCAAAATATGTAAAAATCAGAAAATACCCCATCGATAGTTTTGCAGTTATTTTTAATTGAACGCCGAAATGTTGAATTTCTTCGATATTTTTGTTGATAAAATATAAAACAAACAATAACTAGGACGATTATAGAAACATCGCGATGAAATTTTTTCTGGATATCAAGAAAATATTGTTCTTTCAGAATATATAAAAATCAGGAAAAAGCCCATTGATAGTTGTTCAGTTATTTCTAATTGAACGCCGAAATGTTGAATTTCTTCGATATTTTTGATGAATAAAATATGAAAAACAAGCAATACCTAGGACAATTATAGAAATATCGAGATATAATTTTGTGTCGATATCAAAAAAATATTGTTCTTTCAAAATATGTAAAAATCAGAATATACCCCATCGATAGTTTTTCAGTTATTTCTAATTGAACGCCGAAATGTTGAATTTCTTCAATATTTTTGATGATAAAATATGAAAAACAAGCAATAACTAGGACGATTATAGAAATATCGCGATGAAATTTTGTCAGGATACCAAGAAAATATTGTTTTTTCAAAATATGTAAAAATCAGAAATTACCCCATAGATAGTTTTTCAGTTATTTCTAATTGAACGCCGAAATGTTGAATTTCTTCGATATTTTTGTTGACTAAAATATGAAAAACAAGCAATAACTAGGACAATTATAGAAATATCGCGATGAAATTTTGTGTAGATATTAAAAAAATATTGTTCTTTCAAAATATGTACAAATCAGAAAACATCCCATCGATGGTTTTTCAGTTATTTCTAATTGGACGCCGAAATGTTGAATTTCTTCGATATTTTTGTTGAATAAAATATGAAAAACAAGCAATAACTAGAACAATTATAGAAATATCGCGATGAAATTTTGTGTGGATATTAAGAAAATATGGTTCTTTCAAAATATGTAAATATTAGGAATCACCCCATTGATAGTTTTTCTGTTATTTCTAATTGAACGCCGAAATGTTGAATTTCTTCGATATTTTTGATGAATAAAATATAAAACAAACAATAACTAGGACGATTATAGAAATATCGCGATGAAATTATGTGTGGATATCAAGATAATATTGTTCTTTCAAAATATGTAAAAATCAGGAACGATTATAGAAATATCACGATGAAATTTTGTCTGGATCACAAGAAAATATTGTTCTTTCAAAATATGTAAAAATCAGAAAATAGCCCATCGATAGTTTTTCACTTATTTCTAATAATAAAATAGCCCATCGATAGTTTTTCACTTATTTCTAATTGAACGCCGAAATGTTGAATTTCTTCGATATTTTTGATGAATAAAATATAAAAAACAAGCAACAACGGACAATTATAGAAATATCGCGATGAAATTTTCTGTGGATGTTAAGAAAATATGGTTCTCTCAAAATATGTAAAAATCAGAAAATACCCCATCGATAGTTTTTCAGTTATTTCTAATTGAACGCCGAAATGTTGAATTTCTTCGATATTTTTGTTGATAAAATATAAAACAAACAATAACTAGGACGATTATAGAAATATCGCGATGAAATTTTGTCTGGATATTAAGAAAATATTGTTCTTTCAAAATATGTAAAAATCAGAAAACACCCCACCGATAGTTTTTCAGTTATTTCTAATTGAACGCCGAAATGTTTAATTTCTTCGACATTTTCGATGAATAAAATATGAGAAACAAGCAATAACTAGGACAATTATAGTAATAACGTGATGAAATTTTGTGTGGATATTAGGAAAATATAGTTCTTTCAAAATATGTAAATATCAGAAAATACCCCATCGATACTTTTCCAGTTATTTCTAATTGAACGCCAAAATGTTGAATTTCTTCGATATTTTTGTTGATAAAATATGAAAAACAAGCAATAACTAGGACAATTATAGAAATATCGCGATGAAATTTTGTGAGGATATTAAGAAAATATGGTTCTTTTAAAATATGTAAAAATCAGAAAACACCCCATCGATAGTTTTTCAGTTATTACTAATTGAACGCCGAAATGTTGAATATCTTCGATATTTTTGTTGATAAAATATAAAACAAACAATAACTAGGACGATTATAGAAATATCGCGATAAAATTTTGTCTGGATATTAAGAAAATATTGTTCTTTCAAAATATGTAAAAATCAGAAAACACCCCATCGATAGTTTTTCAGTTATTTCTAATTGAACGCCCAAATGTTTAATTTCTTCGACATTTTTGATGAATAAAATATGAGAAACAAGCAATAACTAGGACAATTATAGTAATATCGTGATGAAATTTTGTGTGGATATTAAGAAAATATGGTTCTTTCAAAATATGTAAAAATCAGAAAACACCCCATCGATAGTTTTCCAGTTATTTCTAATTGAACGCCCAAATGTTGAATTTCTTCGATATTTTTGTTGAATAAAATATGAAAATTAAGCAATAACTAGGACAATTATAGAAATATCGCGATGAAATTTTGTGTGGATATTAAGAAAATATGGTTCTTTCAAAATATGTAAAAATCAGGAAACACCCCATTGATAGTTTTTTAGTTATTTGTAATTGAACGCCGAAATGTTTAATTTCTTCGATATTTTTGTTGAATAAAATATGAAAAGCAAACAATAACTAGGACAATTATAGAAATATCGCGATGAAATTTTGTGTGGATATTAAGAAAATATGGTTCTTTCAAAATATGTAAAAATCAGAAAACACCCCATCGATAGTTTTTCAGTAATTTCTAATTGAACGCCGAAATGTTTAATTTCTTCGACATTTTTGTTGAATAAAATATGAGAAACAAGCAGTGACTAGGACAATTATAGTAATATCGTGATGACATTTTGTGTGAATATTAAGAAAATATGGTTCTTTCAAAATATGTAAAACTCAGAAAACACCCCATTGATAAGTTATTCAGTTATTTCTAATTTAACGCCGAAATGTTGAATTTCTTCGATATTTTTATTGATAAAATATGAAAAACAAGCAATAACTAGGACAATTATAGAAATATCGCGATGAAATTTTGTGTGGATATTAGGAAAATATCGTTTTTTCAAAATATGTAAAAATCAGAAAATACCCCATCGATAGTTATTCAGTTATTTCTAATTTAACGCCGAAATGTTGAATTTCTTTGATAGTTTTGTTGATAAAATATAAAACAAACAATAACTAGCACGATTATAAAAATATCGCGATGAAATTTTGTCTGGATATCAAGAAAATATTGTTCTTTCAAAATATGTAAAAATCAGGAAATACCCCATTGATAGTTTTTTAGTTATTTCTAATTGAACGCCGAAATGTTGAATTTCTTCGATATTTTTATTGATAAAATATGAAAAACAAGCAATAACTAGGACAATTATAGAAATGACGCGATGAAATTTTGTGTGGATATTAGGAAAATATGGTTCTATTAAAATATGTAAAAATCAGAAATTACCCCATCGATAGTTTTTCAGTTATTTCTAATTGTACGCCGAAATGTTATATTTCTTCGATATTTTTGATGAATAAAAAATGAAAAACAAGCAATAACTAGGACAATTATAGAAATATCGCGATGAAATTTTGTGTGGATATCAAGAAAATGTGGTTCTTTCAAAATATGTAAAAATCAAAAAACACCCTATCGATAGTTTTTCAATTATTTTCAATTGAACGTTAGACTTTGAATTTTTTTGATATTTTTGATTATTAAAACATTTAAAATTAGAAATAACTAAGACAATTATAGAAATATCGTGATGAAATATAGTGTTCATATTAAGAAAATATTGTTTTTACAAAAAAAAAAAAAATTGGAAAACACCTTATCAATAGTTTTTGAATTATTGTCAATTGAACGCCGGAAAGTTGAATTTCTTCGATATTTCAACCATTTCAAGACAATATTATTTAAACGCAGTCTCTATTACTGCAAACCCGCTTGAAAAACTTGCAGTATTGTCAAATTAACATAAAATTAATTGAATCTACACAGAACTGCATAATATTTCTTGAATAATTTTCTCACTTATCACTTGGTGAAACATTTTTAATATTGATAATGAAGGTTTAAATTAACTTACACTTGGTTTCACAATTTTTTACTTTACTATTTACTCCTGATAATGCTGTAAAACGCGAAACTAGTCAATCAAATTTTATGCAGTTCGTTTCAGTTTTTTACTTTACTATTTACTAGTAAAGTAAAAAATTGTGAAACGAACTGCATAAAATTTGATTGGCTATATTTGAAATATAAATACTCTATTGGATTATCTAAAGTACCAGTTTTAAATTGAAATATCGTCAAAAAGTGATTAACCGTATTTTGTTTGATATATGTATATTTATTGAACATATATTTATTATTTAATTAAAGTCGATTTATTTTGTATAATTTCTAATCATTTTAAAGTTTTGCAATTTTGTTAATAACCCACTGAACAAACACATTGAAGTAATGTTTTATCAACATTAAAATTACGTTTAATGCTGCTACAATGTTGATATAACGTTATTTGTTTGTTTTTTGCTCAGTGGGAATTGTTCGATTTAATATTTTCCAACGTCTGTGTGATCTTAGTTCTAAAATCGATTCTATGATAGTTTATTTAATAAACTGTATTCTACATAATTTCGGTATAATTTAAGCTTTTACAATTTGTTCGTCAAAGTTTACTAACACCCAAATAATGCACACGAATTTCTTTTAGTTCTAAATTTGAACTAAAAAATAACATCAACTCGATATATTTTAGGTCATAAATTTGACCATAAAGGAACCTGCAAAATAAGTTTCTGATTGATCGTCTATCGGGGGTTTCCACTCCCAGACTAAGCATGAAGTAAAATTTCGAGTTTAGAAAAGCCTGAAAATTTGGATTTGCTGGGGCGCGCGAGCGAAGCGAGTCGCGCCCCAGCAAATCCAAATTTTCGGGCTTTTCTAAACTCGAAATTTTACTTCATGCGCCACGCGTATAAATCACTAAATTCAAGTGAAATCTTCAACTAATTGGTTAGAGTAAAATAAATTTGGTATGTCAATTATCAATTGATCAAAAATTTATCAAAAAGCGTTAAGGATTTAATAATTGACTTGGAAATTAACGAAACTGCAAAATAAGTATCTGATTGATCGTCTAACGAGGGTTTCCACTCCCAGACTAAGCATGAAGTAAATTTTCGAGTTTAGAAAAGCCTGAAAATTTGGATTTGCTGGGGCGCGCGAGCGAAGCGAGTCGCGCTCCAGCAAATCCAATTTTTCAGGCTTTTCTAAACTCGAAATTTTACTTCATGCGCCACGCGTATAAATCACTAAATTCAAGTGAAATCTTTAACTAATTGGTTGGAGTGAAATAAATTTAGTGTGTCAGTTATGAATTGTTCAAATTACGGGGAAATGTTATAATGGACACCATTTTTTATTTTGGTTATGTGTCAAGTTCGTGCTCCGAACAGAACTAACAATTTGTTAATTCTTTAATCGTATTATTTGCATGATTATTATTAATATTAGTTTAAAAATTCCCTAAAAAAGCCGAATATTCGCTAAAAAGGCCGAATTTCCCTGACTTTTATTAAACTACAGGGTGGCGACCAACCAATCGGAAAAGTCAGGGGATTTTATTCGTAGGGAACAGTCAGGGGAAAACCCTGACTGTTCTTAACGAATAAAATCCCCTGACTTTTCCCCTGACTGTTGCCGACGAATAAAATCCCCTAACTTTTCCCTGATTTTTCCGGTTGGTCGCCACCCTGTAGTTTATTAAAAGCACATTTTCATCAACTTTACGATTGCTCTCGTGGTATCTTCCCTTCAAAATTAAATTAGTTGTGAAGAAAGAGATTAAAATTCCTAACATATCTGCAGAACATTTGTCCCTTTCAAAAATAATCAATTTACATTCAGGGTGTACATTTATAAAAGGAAGCGGTTTTTTTTTCAAGCAGATAAAGCACGGGCGTTAAAGATTTTATCAACTTTGAGGGTGACGTTCGGGCTCGGTAAATAATGAGAGTTATTTTTATGTACAATATGGACAGGATATTGATAAAATGAGCTGTAGATAAGTTAACATTTTATTATTTTTCTATCTTCCGACACTATAAGGAACTGACGCATTAGTCATAACCAAAAATGCCAGACGTGAATTATGAAGACACACGTTCATAATTTATGTCTAGCATTTTATTCGGATAATAAAAAAAATGCTACTGAGGAGATAATAATTATTATTTACAGAATGTATTCTAGTTTAATTATTATTATATTTTTATATACCCGACACCATATGGTAAAAGGGAATACTGATTATATATATATATATATATATATATATATATATATATATTTATATGTACTAGGCTTATTTTTTGTTTTTGTCTTGTATTTGGGAAATGTTTCCTGCTGGACAATAAATGGATTATTATTATTATTATAACATATTAATAATTCATGCTGAATCAATCGTTAGAAACGTCACATTCAACGCAATTAAAAAATAATTAATATCGGAAAATTTACAGCGCGCTGTAAGTTGATTTTTTTCACCAAGCACGAAATTCTGCGCTGGACCATTTGTTTACAACAGTGATTATAGGCAACCTAATAACTCTAATGTATATTGGGTTGCCTATAAACGTTGTTGTATGTGTGTGTTTTTTGAACTTCACCGTAAATCAGTGATTTTAAGCATGGCGCATAAAGTAAAATCATTTACTGAATATGCATCGATAAAAATTTACCGTAAAAATGAAAGGAAAACAAGTGAATTTAATTTACAAAACCTATTTATAAAATATTTGCTATTATCTGAAAACACGATTATATTCATGAACTGAATTGATTTTCTCCCTTCCAGATTTCGAGTGTGTAAGTAATCAAATCTCCTTATTGTACAATAGGGTCCCTTTGAGATTTGCAAAGTTGTGCCGAAAGGAAGTCGAAACATTCCGAAAATCCCTTGTAAATCGATCCCATTGTTGATATTCTGCGTAGGTAATCCGAATCCGGCTCAGGTTATGCACGAATTCAGGAACCCAAGGGAAGAAAGATTATCCACGGTCATGCACTTAATTTTCGGACGTGTTTCGGCATCTGCTCCTAGAATAATAAAGGCCAACAGTTGACCATTGAAGCGTGCCCACTGTCGACCAAGGGCACAATGTGGAAAATTAACGACGTGTGTCTGTGATGTGTTATTTTTCTTACGAGATTAATCAAATAAAATCTGAATTCAGTGATTTAAAACAATATAATTTTAATATATAAAATTACAAAAAAACTATTCGTGAATTTTAAGTAAAGAAAATACAACTCCTAGAATAATAAGGGCCACCAGTTGACCGTTGAAGCGTGCCCACTGTCGACCAAGGACACAATGTGGAAAATTAACGACGTGTGTCTGTGATGTGTTATTTTTCTTACGAGATTAATCAAATAAAATCTGAATTCAGTGATTTAAAACAATATAATTTTAATATATAAAATTATGAAAAAACTATTCGTGAATTTTAAGTAAAGAAAATACAACTTGTATACTTTTCTGGAGCAATTTGTTGATGGAAATTCTTCTTTTGAAACAATAAACACGAACTTCACTTCGACTTTAAAGTAAAGATGTAACAGATAGAAATTTGGACGGATAGCAAAACTTGGGGAAGAATATCCGTCCCTCTGATATTCGGCCAAAGTTAATAGTACTTTTAAAACGTTCGAATGATGGTGAGTTAAGGCTAAACAATATCCGATTTTGGAAAACTGAGAAAGATTATTTTCTGAAGCTGGTATTGTTTATGGAAATGTATATAAAATTCTATTACCGATCAATGTTGAGAAACTTGTTTTTTTTAAACACAATTTTCCATTATTAAACCATCTGCAATTTATTGGCTTCATCAAGTAGACCACAGTGTGGTGAAACAATTGTTGTAGTACAATAAATATAATTTTGAAACCTAAACAAATTAAGTGATTTATTATAGTGATATTATAGAGTTTCAACAAGTAACAGTATCAACTATACAGGGTGGAAACCTTAACTGGAATAAATTCGGTATTTATGAAATGAGAAGTTCCAGAAAAAAATCCTCGGACAGGTCGATTATTGTTCTTTATTGCGCACTTTTAAACGTCTTCAAAACAAGTATGACATCATTAGCTTTTGACGTATGACGTCATAGGCAATTTTTTTAAATGGAAACAAATTTTTTTATTCCACCAAATTTGTAGCCCTTTTAATTCTCTTTACGATCATGCAAAAATATGTTGATTTATTTATTTTTTTTATTTCAAAAATTAAACAAAAATGGAGGATCTGAAGGAACGTATCAGGCATGAAATGAGAAATATTTCACCGCAAATGTTTCAAAATGTAAGGGATGGGTTTTATAACCGATTGGCTATTTGCCAAGAGAAAAACATTTTGAAAATTTGGTACATTAAATTAATTTATTAAATAAAATTGTTTAATTTTTAAAATGAAAAAATAAAAAAAACAAAATATTTTTAGATAGTCGTAAAGAGAATGAAAAGGGCTACAAATTTAGTGAAATAAGAAAAAATTGTTTACATTTAAAAAAATTGCCTATGACGTCATACCTAAAAGGCTAGTGACGTCATACTTGATTTTAACACGCTAAAAAGTGCGCAATAAAGAACAAAAATCGACCTGTCCGAGAATTTTTTTCTGGAACTTCTCGTTTCATAAATACCGAATTTATTCCAGTTAAGGTTTCCACCTTGTATAGTATTGAAAATATAATATGTTTGGACACGAAATAATAATATTTTAATTAACGTAAAATATTTATTTACGCCGCACAAGGCGTTCAATTAGAAGCTTGTAAGGAGTGTTTTCCACTCCCAGACTAAGCATGAAGTAAAATTTCGAGTTAAGAAAAGCCCCGTGAAAATTTGTCGAGGCTCGCGCAGCGACCCGAGACAAATATTCTGGGCATTTCTAAACTCGAAATTTTACTTCATGCTTAGTCTGGTAGTGGAAAACACTTGTTTAAAGCTTTAAATTGAACTTTAAAAAAACAGGGAATATTCGCAATTGTTGTATCAATTCCATGGTATGCCATTATTTTTATAAAATCACATTACTTTTTCTTAATTATTTTAGCTGTAAATTTTCTGACATTCGTTGACTTTTAAAAGAGTTCAATTTGAAGCTTTAAACGAGTGTTTTCCACTCCCAGACTAAGCATGAAGTAAAATTTCGAGTTTAGAAAAGCCCCGTGAAAATTTGTCGAGCGCGACCCTCGACAAATTTTCTGGGCTTTTCTAAACTCGAAATTTTACTTCATGCGCCACGCGTATAATACACTTTAATATTGTGAAGTTTAAAATATACTCGGCTTGATTTTATGTTTGTTTGTTTGTTTGAAATGTTGGGAAGTTTCTGGGCTTTTCTAAACTAGAAATGTTGGGAAGTTCAAAAAATACTTGTGCTTGATTCCATTCTAATTAATTTTGAACGTCTGGAGAAATTTGTTGCGGAATAAGTGAACGTATTCGCAAAAAAATATCCCTGTGTATTTTTTAAATGTAATTTTAAAACGTAAGTCAAGTGGTTGAGAATGTATGGATAAAAATAATTAACTTAATCTAAGGGTAATTCAATTATGCGTCGAATGTTGTGTCTAAAAAATAACAAAATTCCTCTATTTTAAATAGAAAATTAGAAGCGTTTAATGTTAAATGCATTTTTTTTAAATTGAAGTGACAAAATGTAAGATTTTAATAATAAAACAGAAACCACCCTTTTTTTCGAAAAGGGTGTTTAAAGTTAATACTAATTTATAATTCACTTTTTGAATTGTTGCAAGAATTGAAAAATAGCTTGATACTTCTAGGTCCAGTTGCACCCCGACTAATTAACTTTAATCGTTCATTAATCATTGATTAAACCTCTGATTAAGTCAAAATTCTAGAATATAAGAATGTTATAAATATATCATAAACGTGTCTCTTTTATCAATATGCAATTATGTAAACAATCTGTAAATACAATTGCTGTGTTTTTAAGAAGTACGAATCACTGATTAAGTTAATCGACTTGGGTGCAAACGGGCACTAATCTTTTAAGCATCCCAAAAGCACACACTACTTTAAAAAAATAAATACAACTCAACCACCCAGAAGTTGAAACGCACACATCCTCTCTTTTTCAATATACGTGTATTTATTATTTGTCATCAAAAGCATTTCCCGCCCATTCACGTTTCTGAAATCCGGGAAAAAACAAACACACGAAGGAATTTTTCGTACAAACAACCGGAAGAAGGAATCGCGTGCATCCTTTTCGGTTTGGGGTTGGTCCTGAAAGCCTGAAAGCCCTTGGAATAGTGGGGGGGGTGCGCGCGCGCGCCATAAAAGCTCGTCGCGCTGAAAAAATCGAAACATTTCGGTGCCGGTTTGTGAGTGCGACACTCCAGCTCCTCACGTTTCGGAGTTACGAAATAAGCCGGGTTAACATTATTTTAAATTAAAAACTCCTCACGATTTGAGTTACTGAATAAACCGGGTTTTGTTGATAACAAAGTAAAGTAAAACTAAAGAGTTGGTGAATTAGTTCGAGTTAGTGCTTTTTTCCTTAATATATCGACAAGAGGAAAGGGATCATCAAGCTGTCAAATCCTGAATCTGGATACACACAGACTATATTTTTTTGTGGTAAGTAGGTTTAATTAGAATTATTGATTAATTTTAATAGTGAACTCCGTTATTGACAGACTTTAGTAAGGTTAGACATTCCTTATTCGAGTTTTTAAACCTTCACACTGAGCAAAAAACAAACAAATAACATTATATCAACATTGATAATTAAATAAAAGTCACTTGGTTTGTTTCACTACTATTTTTTTATTCTCTCCGACTAGTTTCGACTTATCGTCATTCTCAAAAGTAGTAGTGAAACAAACCAAGTGACTTTTATTTAATTATCAATATTGTAAACATGTTTCATCAAGTGATTAATGAGAACCAAATTGAAGATATATCAAGATTAAACGTTGTTTTAATGTTGATGAAACATTATTTAAATGTGTTTGCTCAGTGGGTTAGTACTCTGTTTTGTGACTTATAAATCGATTTTAACTTTATAACCATATTAAACGTAATTGTATGTGTTTGAGTTTACCTGAAGTGATTATTAAGCTAAAAAAATATTCGTTATTTCTCAAAGTAGTTCAAATTAAAGCTTTAAACGAGTGTTTTCATTCCCAGACTAAGCATGAAGTAAAATTTCGAGTTTAGAAAAGCCCCGTGAAAATTTGTCGAGGGTCGCGCAGCGACCCGAGACAAATTTTCTGGGCTTTTCTAAACTCGAAATTTTACTTCATGCGCCACGCGTATTAAACTCTGATTTCAAGTGAGGTTCAAATATAAATAAATTTCACAATATTTTAGTGTTTTATACGCGTGGCGCATGAAGTAAAATTTCGAGTTTAGAAAAGCCCCGTGAAAGTTTGTCTCGGGTCGCTGGCGCGACCCTCGACAAATTTTCTACGCGGGGCTTTTCTAAACTCGAAATTTTACTTCATGCTTAGTCTGGGAGTGGAAACACTCGGTCTAAACTTCACATTGCACGTTTTTATATACAATTGACACATGCCTGATCATTTACAGCGTATACATTATGTATATTTACAAGAAACATTCACAGTATGTAATACAATGAGTCTTTATATAAACCAAAAATAAGTGCAGAATTTGACCTATAATCAACTTTTGAAGTTAACTCTATAATTGCTCGGTTGTTAATGGGTTAAATTTAAAATTATAAGTGTTTAAAGTTAAATACATTTTTTACAAATATAAAGAAACAAAATGTAAGATATATTGTTATGTTTTTAAGTCCGGCAAGAAGGATAATATAACGAATTATCGCAGCATTTCAATACAATCATGTATACCAAAGCTATTGGATGAACTTGTTTCCATTAAATTAAAGTGAGTTTGCAAAAATGTACTTCTCGAAGAGCAGCATAGTACTCTGTTTTGTGACTTATAAATCGATTTTAAGTTTATAACCATATTAAACGTAATTGTATGTTTTTGAGTTTACCTGAAGTTGACTTATAAATGGATTTTAACTTTATAACCATATTAAACGTAATTGTATGTTTTTGAGTTTACCTGAAGTGATTATTACGCTATAAAAGACTGTTATTACTTACTTCACTTTTTATTTGTATCGTTAGATGTACATTTCGAGACACAAGGTGCTCATTATCAATAATAAACTGAATTCTTACAACTATTTGAGCGGTATATATATCTAAAGAGATTTAGGAAAAACCAATAAGTAATTTAGCTAGGTTTATTAATAAAAACTGTAAACTTTGTTTGTATAACACAATTTATTTTTATGTTACTGCAGTTTCGGCAAATTTAGCTTGCCATTATCAAACATATAGGCAAGCTAACTTTGCCGAAACTGCAGTCACATAAACATAAATTGTGCTATACAAACAAAGTTTAACCGTATTTATTACTAAATTAACATGTATAACAAAGTAGAAGCCTCCACAATACAAAATTAATTTAGCTAGGTGTTTCGGGGGCTAAGGGTTCGGCCGAACCCTTAATTAATCGTATTTGCAAGGGTTTGGATATTTTTTTTATATTTAATGTTATAAGAAAAATGTTTATTTGTTTACGAAATCTATCCAGAATACAAATAGAAGTCAACTATCACTCTCTATACTCTCTGTAAACAAATAATAAAGAATTTATTTAAATAAATTTCTTCAGCAGTTATGAATAATTGAATGATGACATACCGTTCGTTTGTTTTATCGTGCTCACAGTTGTGATTTCATAAACTATTAGAGATACAAAGTCGGTTAAACTAAACAAAAGTTCATCTACGTAATTCGTGTTCAAGATATGGGTAAAAAAGTGAAAATCGACACAATTATGTTTTGCTATAACTTTGTTAACTAGAAATTAAATGAGCTGAAATTTGAAATGTACCCCAAATAATATTAAGGTTGCGATGTATTATGGGTAAAATCCAACGTTTTTTTATAGTCACCAGTTCCAGCACCATTCATGTTCTGATAATGGGACAATACATACAATTACTTGTATGTACTATTTTTAAAAAAATGTAAATATCTGCTATATTTCTCAGTTTCTCCATTAAAAAATGCAATTTACATTAAAAATACCCACTGAGCAAAAAACAAACAAATAACGTTATATCAACATTAAACGTTCTTTTAATGTTAATGAAACATTATTTAAATGGAATTGCTCAGTGGGTAGTTTGCTTAATGTTATGCGGATTGTACATATTTTCTTCAAAACTAATCGTGTGGATTTGTTTACAAAGCCCACTTTGCTATAACAATAAAAATATTTTGTACAAGAAATCTCCGTTCATTAAAATTTCATTCTTGGGCATTTTTCAGAGACTGTGTGTATGTTTTGATCAGGTTCTGTTGAAATCATGATTGTTTAAACAATATGATATGTCCTCAATCTGCGAACGCAAGTGTGCAAAAGTAACGTCTCTTTTTTAGTTGCAATATTTATTATTGTTAATTAGCATTGCATAAACAATTAGTGAAGAAATTATTTGAATAAAGTCAGTCATGTTGAAATTATGATTGTTTAAACAATGACATCTTATATTTAATTCTAAAAGTTGAGTATGAACGTTGGCTTTATTAGTTTAAACATTTTTAAAAATTCTAACAGTTGATCTAAGTAGGAAAGTTTATGTCCTCAATCTGCGAACGCAAGTGTGCAAAAGTAACGTCTCTTTTTTAGTTGCAATATTTATTATTGTTAATTAGCATTGCATAAACAATTAGTGAAGAAATTATTTGAATAAAGTCAGTCATGTTGAAATTATGATTGTTTAAACAATGACATCTTATATTTAATTCTAAAAGTTGAGTATGAACGTTGGCTTTATTAGTTTAAACATTTTTAAAAATTCTAACAGTTGATCTAAGTAGGAAAGTTTATGTCCTCAATCTGCGAACGCAAGTGTGCAAAAGTAACGTCTCTTTTTTAGTTGCAATATTTATTATTGTTAATTAGCATTGCATAAACAATTAGTGAAGAAATTATTTGAATAAAGTCAGTCATGTTGAAATTATGATTGTTTAAACAATGACATCTTATATTTAATTCTAACAGTTGAGTATGAAAGTTGAATTTATTAGTTTAAACATTTTAAAAAATTCTAACAGTTGATCTAAGTAGAAAAGTTGACTTTATTAGTTTAAACATTTTTAAAAATTGAAAATTATGCATTCTTTGTAACTACTAACTATGACGACATGGCGGAGGTGCCGGGTTATCGCTAGCTTCACATGCATGTATAGTTCATTTCATTTAACTAGGTGAGATATTTGAATAAATGCGAACATATTTGTACCTCTGAGGAGTTTATATGTGCAATTAATTTAGTGATTTCTATTAAAATAATGCATTTTCGTTACTATAATTCATGTTTCATAGGTTAAACAAGTCACATCCTATGACTGTTGGTGTTATGAGCACTAATGTGTTCTGGTTTCTCGCCAGGTTATATGAAACGAACATTATTTGAATATTTTTTTAAATGAGTAAATAAATACTTCAATTTAGAGAAAGTTTCGCGACTAATCCAATTTTTTAGGCTTTTCTAAACTCGAAATTTTACTTCATGCTTAATCAAGGAGTGGAAAACACTTGTTAGACTGCTATTAGAACCTTTAATGGCAACACTGATTTCTCACAGAAATTGGAAAGTATACACAAACCGTAATTATTTTCATGATCTTTATACGTTTCCTTAATGATTTTGTTGTTAATTTTTTTAAGAATCTGGTGTTATTAAAGGTTTTAATAGTTTTTTAACATATTTAATTGATGAGGCGGATACATGATGAAACTCCATAATACTATTTGAAATAAAACAACGCAGTTGGGAGGGTTTCACTTTTATTGTTGAACACTGCAACATGTTTCACCACACAGTGGCTTCATCAGGCAGATGAAATAATGATTATTTCATCTGCCTGATGAAGCCACTGTGTGGTGAAACATGTTGCAGTGTTCAACAATAAAAGTGAAACCCTCCCAACTGCTTTGTTTTATTTCAAATAGTTTTTTAACAAGGGTTTTTCAATTCTATATTAACCCATTATGTGCCATTGATGCATATACGCAACATTATTAATTTTATGTTGATTAAATTACTAAATAACTTAATTTGATAAATTATATTATTTAACTTGACTTGAAAATGTATGAAGAGAAACGTAAATATTTTATTTTTTTAAATATCTTGATTATTACTCATTTAAATAAAATGTTTTTAGTGTATTTTTAACTTCACAATATTTCAGTGCCTTATACGAGAGGCGCATGAAGTAAAATTTCGAGTTTAGAAAAGCCCCGTGAAAATTTTCTACGCGGGGCTTTTCTAAACTCGAAATTTTACTTTATGCTTAGTCTGGGAGTGGAAATACACGTTCCAAACTTTATATTGCACGTTTTTATACAAAATCGACTAATGCCTTACATTTACAGCGTATACATTATTTATATTTAAAACAAAAATTCATAGAATCTAATACAATAAGTTTCATTCGTAGAAATCATATAAAGAAGTGTAGAATTTTACTTAAAATCCACTTTTAGAGTTAACTCTATAATTCCTCGGCCGTTAAGCATGAAGTAAATATATAGAGTTTAGAAAAAAACCAAAAAATTAGATTAGTGGCAAAGTTACACATCTATCGAAAATCTATACATCCATCGAAAAAAAGCATGACTATTTTATTTTAACTATTTATTGAGAATTATTATTGATTTGATATCAAACTTTTTGAGATGTTTTTAACTTAATTTTGACCTGAGCTTTTCGAAACAGAACAATTCAAGGAGCTCGAAAATAAAGTCAACTATCCTAAAAATAATGTGAAGGAATCAAACCCTACTTTGCTCAAGCAGTTCAATACATTTAAAAGGAGATTACTTGAAGTGAAAATGGGGGCTAATTTGTTGTATTATGGTTGTTGGAAGATTAATAAATATGATTAGTAAAAGTTAAACTTGTTGGACTTATTAATTTTATATTGATTGTAAGAGAGTACATTTTGTGGCAATGCTGTAACCTCAAATTTTGGCTTTGGACGCTACGCTTCATTCCGTGCCCAAATCCAAATTATCAGGCCATTCTAAACTAGAAATTTTACTTACATGCTTAAACACTATGAAGGGGAGACTATCAAAACATCCACATTATTTTTGCTAGCCGTAATGCTGGTCTTCTATCTACCTGATAATTTTGATAATTTTTTTTTAAGTAAAAAATTCAAGTACTTAAAATATACAATTTACATTAAAAATAGTGTGATTAATGTTTCGCGAATTGTAGATATTATCTTTAAAAAAAATCGTGTGGGTTTTGTTTCCAAAACTCACTATGCTTAAACAAATGAAGTAATTTTGCTCAAGAAATCTCTGCTTTTTACAATTTTATTCTTAGCCATTCTTTAGAGAGACTGTGTGGATGTTTTAATCGGGTCCTAGTAGTTAGACATGATGCCTTAAAATTTACAACGTACTCATCGGGATATGTATCATTTAAATTCTCTGTGTTTTATGATATTTAATTATGAAAATTGAATAATTTATTAAATCGATTTCCGTTAATCGCCGGCCCAATTATAAATATCACGTACTTCAATGGCATCGCGAATGACACGCACACGCCAAAAGGGAAACTGCTTGCTTGCTCGAATGCGGTAATTACGTCCCGACGTCGACGACAAACAGGAAATTGCAAAGATTCGTTCGTACACCATTGTGTACCATGCAAAAAGGAAATCCTCTCCTTTGAGAAGCGATTTATTCCACCTCAATGGAATGGAAGATGTGCCAAACATATTTCAAAATTGTACTCGCACAAAAAACGAAATGATATTCCTGTCAAGGTATTAAATTATATCCAATTACAAATAGTGTCAAATGTCTTGGAATTATATTAGATAACACCTTAAAATATAATCATCATATTGACTATATCTGTAATAAACTAAGCGTAGCGTGTTATGGACTTATGGTATTAATCAAAAACACAAACCATCGCATTGCTAAACTATTTTACTCTTCAAACATTGAATCCCAGTTAAGATATGGTCTGATATTTTGGGGTGGCAGTACTTCTGCAGGGAAAGTGTTTACACTGCAAAAAAAGGCAACAAGAATATTACTTAAACAAAAAATAAATGCAAGCTGTAGAGGTTTCTTTAGAAATCAAAAGATATTGTCCTTTTATGGTCTCTACATTTACGAGTGTTTGAAATTCTTTTTAAAAAACAGGTCGCTATTCGGGGACGTGTTTTACTCAACTAGATACCCTAGCAGATACGGTCAAGTATACAACTTACCATATCATTCACTCAATAAATTTAAGCAAGGTTGTTTTTACTCATCCCTTAAACTGTTTAACCATCTTCCATTGTCAATTAAAGTAATAAATGATTACAACAAAGCCAAAAGAAAAATATATGAACTCTTATGTGATCTTGAGCCATACTCTATGTCAGAATTTTATAATTTTAAATTTTAATTACGTGAACTTTCCATGTTATTATTTATTTATTTATTTTATCGATATTTCACATTGAATTTATCTATCTAAAATTTATATATATATATATATATATATATATATATATATATATACCTTTGTGACGATTTACATGTACAAGTATTATTTTGTTTGTATTTGTGGAATGTAAATAAATTATTAAATTAAAAAAATTAACCTTTTTCATGTTTAATTCGAAACTTCTACAACGTGTTTCCAATCCTTGATTAAGCATACAAAAAAATTTCGATTTTAGAAAAGCCTGAACATTTTTTGTGTATTTGCTCCATTATCAACAGATCTTTATAACTCGAAGATTGGTATAATATGTTAAATGTGTTGTCGTTACAGAACATTACTTTTAAATTAGAAATAAACGACCATTGATTAATTAGCAGGATTCTAATGACATATCATGACATATGTCACCCCGATTAGTGACCGTCAGTAACACGACACCTTTACGAGCTTAACACGTGTTAAAAGAAACATATCGATGAGGATGTGCGATACCGGACGAAACACGCCCCCATCACACTGGAATATATAAAAATTATTCAAAAATAGAACCACAACACGCATAGCCAGAAAACGATATTATTTGCGGACGCCAGACCAAACGGAAACGGAACACCCCTTCCTGGGGTGGCTGGCAACCCTCTTGGAATTTTAAAAACCCGTAGATAAACCGGCGGCTGTGTTTGCCTAGCAGGAAGAGGAAACGCGTGTCCAACGGGCGTCTGCCGCCCATTATTAAATTATACTGCTTAATTCTTTTTTCGGCTTAATCAATTTACGTATGAATTGATACTTCCTCAGGCCGGAAAGAGCTATTGTGGTGTATTACGATTACTGATAGGACAGATGGTGGGGTTGTCTGATAGGAGTTGAAGCAACATCTTGGGCGATTAAAAAGTCTGAAGACAAAACGATTAAAACGCTTCCTAATGGGGCGCTTCCGCTTCAAAAGGAATTAACACTTGATTAGTGAGCTAACCGAGTAGTGAGGTCAGTTTCGTTAATTAATCCGTTACAAACAAACCGGCACGGCACTTTCGGCGCTAACTTTATCTAAAGATTAATTGGAGTGTAAAAGGTTAATTAATTCGGAAGCCCTATTACAGAGTTTTTCTATTGCATTTCTAAACTCGAAATTTTACTTCATGCGCCACGCGTTTAAAACACTAAAATATTGCGATATTTGTGTAAATTCGAACTTCACTTGAAATCTGTGTTTTATACGCGTGGCGCATGAAGTAAAATTTCGAGTTTAGAAAAGCCCTGTGAAAATTTGTCGAGGGTCGCTGCGCGACCCTCGACAAATTTTCACAGGGCTTTTCTAAACTCGAAATTTTACTTCATGCTTAGTCTGGGAGTGGAAAGTTATGTTTGATAATGACAAGTTAAAGTTGTTGAAACTATAGTCACAATAAAATCCTCAGTTATACAAACAAAGTTAATTGTCTTATTTGTGTATATAATGATGTATAACGAAGTAGAAGCCTCCACAGTGAACAGTTTAAAAAATATATCTTTAATTAATTTCTCACTTAACCCGTGGTGAAACATTTTTGAATCTAATACTGGACGATTTAAATTAAATTTAAATTTAAACTAATTTAATTTAAATCATCTAGTATTAAAGGAAAAAATGTTTTATTGTGAAATTAAAATGTATAACGAAGTTGAAGCCTTCACAATATATTGTGTATTGTGAAGGCTTCAACTTCGTTATACATTTTAATTTCACAATAAAACATTTTTTACTTTAATACTAGACTCTTGTTTACATTTCTTAACAGATCGGATTCACTCAAAATTTGGGTAAATCCAATCCAATGATTTTCTATCGCTACTCAAGATTTCGAAATATTAATGTATTATTTGTAGAGATTAGGTCATTTATAAGGCACAATGGGCCTAATGAGGCCTAAGTGCAGTGCAGAACTGCACACTCCCCTTTGCACCAGTTCATTTATAAATATCAAAACACAAACGAAGTAGAAGCCTCCACAATACAGAATTTAAAATGTTATGCCTTTTTTAAAATGTTACTAAGAAACAAAGATTTCACATTACGCACTGACTCTTGTTTACATTTCTTAACAGATCGGATTCACTCAAAATTTGGGTTAATCCAATCCAATGATTTTCTATCGTTACTCAAGATTAAGAAATATTGATGTATTATTTGTAGAGATTAGGTCATTTATAGTTATCAAAACACAAACGAAGTAGAAGCCTCCACAATACAGAATGTAAAATGTTACGTCTTTTTTAAAATGTTGCTAATGTTGTTTTGATAATTATAAATGACCTAATCTCTACAAATAATACATCAATATTTCTTAATCTTGAGTAACGATAGAAAATCATTGGATTGGATTAACCCAAATTTTGAGTGAATCCGATCTATTAAGAAATGTGCTACAGCTCAAATGATTGCTCATTTCATAAAAATATTTGATTCAAAGCAATTTTTTAGTACAATATATAAAACTACGAAAATATTCGTATAAAATGCTAATAATTCGTCTTAATTAACAAAACAACTTACGACAATAAATACCCATTGAAACAACTACTTGCAGTGCAAATACACCTCCGGATATTGAATTAGAGCAGGGGTCTCCAGACTACGGCCCGAGAGCCACATCCGGCCCGCGGACAGATTTTGTCCGGCCCGCGGAGAGCTAGCATACTTGAAAACTCATATTTTTTATAGCAAATTAAATTTAGTTTACTAAAGTATTCTAATTTTAAAGGTTTATTGTTATGGTTTTGGCCCTCGGAACTTACTGGAGTAATCAGTATGGCCCTAAGGCTGGAAAGTTTGGAGACCCAGGAATTAGACAATGAAATATTTAAAATCGTATTTCATTTGTTACAACGCTCTATCAAAGTATATGTAACATTTAGGTGTAGTAGTTTTCAACTGACGTTGATACTAACATTGATTAGGATGCATACTAGTATTGATTAGATTAGTTTTAGTACTTTTTAAAAACACAACAATTGCTTTGACGAATAAAGCACTAATAACCTTTCCTCACACTTTTATTTGAATTAGGAAATATCCATTTAATTAACACAGTGTTAATCCATTGATAATGGTTACTTTGTGTCCGAAATGTACATTTGTAATTCAAATAAAAGTGTGAAGAAAGCTTATTAGTGCTTTATTTATCAAATTAATTTGATCTTCACGTAACTCAAAATCAATTCAATTGCATTTATAAATTTTTTACACAATCGCATATTAATGAAAGAGACATTTTTAGGTTTTCCTACAAATTTATAAAATGTATGTTGTAAAAATTTGACTTAATCAATGATAAGTGGATGATTCAAGAACGGTCGGGGTGCAAATGAACCTGAATCTAATAAATTCTGTTTTCTCAGAAAAGTGAAAATGTTTCAATTTTGACTCAATGCGCTTAAAGCTCTATGTTTCATATAAATTTTAATCAATTTTATTTTCATAAAAAGTATTTAATTATGGATGAAATTGGCTTTAATTTGATGTGAAATAGGTTTCTGTTACTTAAAAATTGTGCCTAGTATAAACACTCAAAGTTGGATTTTAATAAATCTATTCATTTTTGTTTGTTTATTATAAAAGTTAATAAAGTTGTTAAAATCATTTTTTATTAAAAAAAAAATCAATTACTCATAGCTTCTACTGTTGAAAGGAACGTCTGTGAATTTTTTGACATTTAAAAAAAAATATATATAAAGCTTCGAGTAAAAATTCACATTTTTGGATGCAAAAACCTCAAATGAATGACGAAAATGTGTATAATATAATATTAAAACAGTTAACTTTGTTTTACCACTTTAATTAACTTTTTACAGTGAATATAGTTTCGACTACAAACCAGTCATTATCAAACTCAGTTAAGTGTTTAGTTTATCCAGAATAAAAATCGCAAACTCTCCAGAAACAATAAATCTTTTTGTAAACGAAGAGCTTTAATCAAATTTTTGACATTCAGCGCGTGTACTGGATACAATATTTAAGCTACAGAACTGCGCAACAGCTCAAATTAAAAATTATAGCCCAATCAATTCTGAGTGTGCTGTTTAAAAGAAAATTATAATAATTTTAAAAACTCAAATGGTTTTCATTGGAATATCCTGAACGATTTAAATTCTGTACAGAACACAAAAAGTTCATATGTTAAGCGCTTATAATGGACATAATTTTGAAGTCACAAAAAAAACACAAGGTCAAATTAAAACTCATCTCCAAATACGCTGGTTTTAAGCATATTGCAATATATACTAGGAATTTCTATTTTATTTGCAAATTTTTAGACTTGTTGTTTTTTATAAGCAATTTAATCCTGAAACGAGTTTTTCCAATCCCTGATTAAGTTCAATTTGAAACTTAAAATGAGTGTGTTCCACTCCCAGACTAAGCATGAAGTAAAATTTCGAGTTTAGAAAAGCCTGAAAATTTGGTTTGGGCGCGTAGCGCGAAGCGCGGAGCGACCAAACCAAATTTTCAGGCTTTTCTAAACTCGAAATTTTACTTCATGCGCCACCGGTACAAAACACTGATTCAATGTAAAGTTTAGCGATGTGTTTTAAACTTCGTAATATGTCAGTGTTTAATACGCGTGGCGCATGAAGTAAAATTTCGAGTTTAGAAAAGCCTGAAAATTTGGTTTGGCCGCTCCGCGCTTCGCGCTACGCGACCAAACCAAATTTTCAGGCTTTTCTAAACTCGAAATTTTACTTCATGCTTAGTCTGAGAGTGGAACACACTCATTTTAAGTTTCAAATTGAACTTTAAAAAAAACAACGTATATCTAAAGATTTACCGCATATACGCTGTAATGTAATCAAACATGATTTTTGTTCGCCGTTACAATGCATGCTTGTGCATTCTCAGCTATTCAAAAAAATAATAATTTTCCGGAATATCGAGTGTGAGCTGCATTTCGAAAACGTATATTATAGATGCTAGAAGAGAAATTCTAAATTATACTAAGTCTATTGCTACTTATATCTTGTGGAAATTCTGATACATTTAACAAATAAACTTTTTTATTTACAAAAATTTTCAATTATATACATTTGGTTTTTAATTGTGTTCGTCCTCGTTCAAAAATATCTGTCTATCTTAATTAGTAAGTTTATTGTCGTTCAGGTTGACAATCAGAGAAAATCTTGCATTGTCCACATTTCTCATGGCATATTTACGTTATTGTCTGGAAACAACAATAGAAACCGTGCCTTTGGTACAACATGGGACACTCAGCGTCTCATGTTTTCGAAAAGCAACTAAACAATAATCCATTGTTTCCATAGTAAAACTTATGTAAACCCATACCTATTAACTGAAAAAAACTTTTATATATACAGGATGAGTTTTTTTTCTATGTACATTATCTGGAATTAGTTTAACAGACTCATCTGTTTAACCATACTGATACTCAAAAAAAAACGAAACAGTGGCGATATTACGTCACAGACGAATCCATACAATTTAATACACAGACTGAATCGGACCGGACAATCGTTCTAAAAAGCGAATTGTCGGTTGAATGTAAATAACTGATAGAGGTACACATAAATGTAATGTGAGCGAGTGTGTGTGTAAAGGACACATGTGCAGGATATCCGTATCCTAGCCATAGTCCACACCGCGCCAGCCGGATATTTATTATCAACGATTTTCAATTAGCATTATTATTATTATTTTCCGTTTTTTTATTTATGTAATTCATACGCGCGCGATCGGATTTCCCATTGTCTACCCTCTTCCTGCAAAACACAAAAAATAATAATAGTCGAAACAAAACGATGATGATAATGGTATCGCTCGAATTCAGAATCGAGTTAATTGTACGAATGTTAAAATTCAATTGGAGCATCACAAAAAATCATTCCAATGTGTTCAATTTGAGACTATTGAGCATGTAGTAAAATTTGGAGTTAGGAAAAGCCTGAAAATTTGGATTGGTCGTGTAGCAAAGCGGAGCAACCAATCGAAACAATCAAACTTAAGCAGTATGTTTTGAACTTCGCTTTAAAACAGTGTTTTATACGCGTGGCGCATGAAGTAAAATTTTGAGTTTAGAAAAGCCCCGTGAAAATTTGTCTCGGGTCGCTGCGCGACCCTCGACAAATTTTCTACGCGGGGCTTTTCTAAACTCGAAATTTTACTTCATGCTTAGTCTGGGAGTGGACATCACTCGTTCTTATAAGTTTCAAATTAAAGAATAACTCTAGATTACTAAGTGTATTACCTTTTTACAAAGGCTACAACTCAAAGGACCAACCATGGTCTTCGGAGACCGAAGGACTACAGGGAATCGGAAGTTTTTTTTACAAGAAAACAACGAATATCTGAAGGTTTACAGCATGGATAGGAAAGAAAACATCTAATTATGAAAAAATATCAAAGTTGGGTTGGTTTTCAGTGCATTTTTAACTTCACTTTAAATCAGTGTATTATACGCGTGGCGCATGAAGTAAAATTTCGAGTTTAGAAAAGCCCCGTGAAAATTTGTCTCGGGTCGCTGCGCGACCCTCGACAAATTTTCTACGCGGGGCTTTTCTAAACTCGAAATTTTACTTCATGCTTAGTCTGGGAGTGGACGACAGTCGTTACAAATTTCAAATTGATTTGCTTCTAACCAGTGTTTCCACACCTTGATTAAGCATGCCGTAAAATTTCGAGTTTAGAAAATTTGGATTGGTCATGTAGCGATGCGAAGCGACCAATCCAAATTTTCAGGCTTCTCTAAACTCGCAATTTTACTTCATGCTTAATCAAGGAGTGGAAACACTCGGTATAATCTTTGGCTCGACTTTACTTTACACCCCGTGGAATACCATGCATTATAATATAGATTCACACTGTATTGACATAAATCACCAATTCACTACGGAAATGATAAAAGTTCGCTTTTTTCAACTTTGAAATTGTGACTAGAAACTTGTATAAAACCTTACTGATTGCTGTTAACCAGGGACGTAGCGAAGCCTTAACTTTTTTTTGGGGGGGGGGGGGAACACCTATAATTTTCCAACTTCAAAATCAAAATAAAAATGTCTATTTTTATATTATTTTATTTTAACAAATTAATATAACGTAGTACATACCAATAATATAGTGCTTTGTACTTCCTAATATATTTTATAACATGTGTACATAATTACATTTAACCAATACCTAATAAAACATGGAGTTTTACAATTTGAATTAGTTTATTATATTAGGTAAATTAAAACACTTGTTTGGTTTCATATTTGTATATTCAGTTTCCTGACACGTGTTTCGGTCAATAACGACCATTCTCAAAGGGATTACAAGAATAACAGTTATTCTTGTAATCGTGTAATCCCTTTGAGAATGGTCGTTATTGACCGAAACACGTGTCAGGAAACTGAATATACAAATATGAAACCAAACAAGTGTTTTAATTTACCTAATATTACAATTTCGTTTCATCAAGAGAGCAGTGAACAAAGTATTTACCGTATAGTTTATTATAACTCACCTATGCTTTAGTTTAGCCCAGGAGTTCACAATATTTGATAATTCAATATTATCGTCGTCCGAGATTTGCCAACTGCATTAAGCCCTAACCCATTTTCTGGGAACATATCCATTTATATCATATAATTTTTTTAGATTTGCCAACTGGTTTAGCAATTTTTCATTATAAAGTAAAATTTGCCAACTGCCTTAGCTTTGGGGGGGGCGTTCCCCCCCCCCATGGCTACGTCCCTGCTGTTAACCATTGCAATCTTTACTGGAAACATTGGGGAAGCCGAAAGAAATGTTTGTTAAAGACTTCAATCTAACATTAGATTTAACCGGATGACGAGTAGTAGTAAATATCTTTATTATCATATTTTTATACATTGTTTTTTTTATAATATAATAAATATATAAATGTAAATATTTTGATAATTGGCTATCGGCCAGTAGCCTTTCTGCCGCGGTTGATTATTATGATGTGTTGTGAATATAAGTAGAGTGATAATGATTTATAGATGAAAGAAGAAAGAAAATTGTGTATGCAGAGTGTTAATTAATTTTGGTTATAATATGAGATGAGTTGAAACAGTGTTTGTGTGGGATTTTTGAATCTGGGGTTAATGGAATCATTTCTGAGGATACAGAATTGGGAAAGGATTTCGAAGTTAAATTCGTTTTTGGAGAATTTTTTACATAGACAAAGGATGCGTTCATTGATGGGAGTAACTTTGGTTAGGTTATAAAGAAGGGTATTTGATGGATTATAAAGAGGGTTAAGTGGATATCGAATTGTGGTAAGGGATCTAAGGGATGCACGTTCACTGACTTGGATGTTATAAAGAGTAGGATTGGAGGCTGTCATGAATAGGATGGAGCTGTAGTCTAACATTGGTCGACATATCATTTTGTAGATTTTTGTTGCATTCTCTCTTGAAATGCCTAGATTTCGATATGTTAGACTACGGAAATGTTTAGCTCGAGCAGTAATTTTGTTTTTTATTATGGAGGAGTGTTTTTTGAAATTTAATTTATTGTCAAAGGTGATGCCAAGGTATTTAATGTGGGAAGTTGGTGAAATAGGATTTTGGTTAATGGAGTTGTTTTGGCAGTGGTATGGAATTAGGAGTTGGGATTTGTTTGGATTAATTTTTATTCTCCATTTGGCAAACCACAATTCGAGGGTGTCTATAAGTTGCTGTAATGTTTGTAGTGCTTTTGGTAGGGTGGATGCGTGCGTGATTAGGGCTGTGTCATCAGCATATTGTAAAACATAGGATTTTGGATTAAAATACATGGGGTCGGGGTTATATAGGTCAATACAATAGAGGTTATATAGGATAGGAGATAGTGGTGATCCTTGTGGAACACCCTGTTCGGGACTGAAGGTTTTGGATGTTGTACCGGATGACGATTATAACACATTAGCACATTACACTTGGACTTATATGGATTTATAGAATAACTAACATAAATTAATACAAACATTAAAAGTGCCGAGATTCTTTTCGCAATCTACAACAAGTTAGTCTTACAAAGACTATATCAAACACTCATTGAAACAACTACTTCCCGGGCTAATACCCCGACGGACATTGAATTATACAACAAGTGTTTGCTGTTACATACAGTAACCTACTGCAAATGTAACAATTTGGGTCAAATTATTCAGGCCATCTATAGACGCGTTTCGAGATTTATCTCTCCTCAGTATAGCTTTGCCATTCCCTCTAAACAATTTGACACCTTAGACTGGCGGTCACGTTACCGTTCAAACATTAGTATAAATGAAATTGCCAATTCTTGGTTGCAGAATACTTCAAACATTAAAAGTGCCGAGATTCTTTTCGCAATCTACAACAAGTTAGTCTTACAAAGACTATATCAAACACTCATTGTTGTTTCAATGAGTGTTTGATATAGTCTTTGTAAGACTAACTTGTTGTAGATTGCGAAAAGAATCGCACTTTTAATGTTTGAAGTATTCTGCAACCAAGAATTGGCAATTTCATTTATACTAATAAATTAATACACTCTTGGAAATTCATTTGGGCCGAATTCTAGTTTGTGTCAACGGCTATACTTCGCCGAAAAAAATGTTTGCTCAAGTTGAATATTCCACATACTTCTAGGTTAGGTTAGGTTAGGAGAAAGATTTGCAATAGAATAAATTGCGTAAATCTCTTTGCGCACGATGATTATTTTACATACTGCTAGGACTCAATATTTTCAAATTAAATTTTGTCAATTATGTAACATTTACGGTCGAAATAAATTGTATATCTAGATAGTACTCGTCGAGTACTTTCGAATAATATCATTTTTATCTATAATACCCACGGGGTGTATAGTAAATTCTTACCCTCTGGTGGGCCTTCAGGGGTGCCTCAACTAAATTTGCAGGCAACCGGGAGAGCATAAAACATAAAATGATGCAATTTATTTTGAATGTCGAACTTTTTTAAAAGTTCGTTGATTTACAAAGACAAGCAAGCACTTCTAATAATTTTCTTCATTCTCGGAGGTTATAATCATCGGACAATGACGGATTAACAGTCTCGAGTTTCCATAATTAATATATTAGAACGTTAACAATGGTCGCGCTTCCTGTTTTCTGTGTTTCTTCTCATCTTTTGTTGGAAAAGAAAAAGCGAGCCGTTCTCGTAAAGTATGTAAATGCGCCAGAATTATCATACAATAAGATTAAATTGTAATTGTAATTGACGGAACCGGAAGGGCCGTGGACACGGATGCCGCAATGAGGAGACGAATTAAGCCGGGCGCAGACGCTTGTCTGCTGTTTTCCGTCTGCAGCAAACCTACAACTTCCCTTCACATACCAACAGAATATGAAATTATAAACGGCCTGCTTAATTAGGATGTAAGCGAAAGCGTTTTAACGACCACCACGAAGAAGAATCTAAAACAGTGGTTATATACGGCAAGGGCCAGAGGAATAATTTCATCTTTTTGAAAGTTGTAACTTTAATACACTTAAAATAAAACACTTTCTTCACAACATTTCGCTTTGCTACGCGACCTATCCAAATTGTCAGGCTCACAATATTTTATTGTTTTATACGCGTGGCGCATGAAGTAAAATTTCGAATTTAGAAAAGCCCTGAAAATTTGTCGTGGGTCGCGCAGCGACCCGAGACAAATTTTCTGGGCTTTTCTAAATTCGAAATTTTACTTCATGCGCCACGCGTATAAAACAATAAAATATTGTGAACTTTATGTACATTTGACTTCATGCTTAGTCTGGGAGTGGAAAACACTTGTTTAACGCTTCAATTTGAAAGTTGTAACTTTAATACACTTGAAATAAAACACTTTCTTCACAATATTTCGCTTCGCTATGCGACCTATCCAAATTGTCAGGCTTTTCCAAACTAGAAATTTTTACTTTATCCAAATTTTCAGGCTTTACTAAACTCAAAATTTTACTTCATGCGTCAAGCGTGTAAAACACTGATTTAATCATGTTCATTAATTCTACCTACGCCCTATGTAGTAACCGCATCATACCACACTGTTATCTTGACAAGTATGATTGACATTACGTACCAGCGACGGCTCGCAGCCTAACTTCAGGGTAAGCCACAGCGCCAAGGCACACAAAATTTGAGGTTGGGATCGCGCTTTATAAATACAAGGAATTGCACAACAAACTCACCTTTCAATAACGGATATATATTACCTTGGGTCTCTGGCCTACCCTGAAGTTAGGCTGCGAGCCGCCGCTGTTACGTATACATGCACGTAATAGCTTTGACAAGTACATTACGTGCTAACAGCTGAACAGCTGGTTGCTTACCGCACAACCAACCAAATGACATTACTTTGATGTACTAGAAATTTGTCTTTAAAGTATACGTATTCCAAATTCAGCTTATTTTCTTTAAATCTTTAGTTATTCGTTGTTTTTTTTTAAGAGTTCCATTTGAAGCTTTAAACGAGTGTTTTCCACTCCCAGACTAAGCATGAAGTAAAATTTCGAGTTTAGAAAAGCCCCGTGAAAATTTGTCGAGGGTCGCGCAGCGACCCGAGACAAATTTTCTGGGCTTTTCTAAACTCGAAATTTTACTTCATGCGCCACGCGTATAAAACACTAAAACGTTATAAAATGTATGTATATTTGAACCTCACTTGAAATCAGCGGTTTATACGCGTGGCGCATGAAGTAAAATTTCGAGTTTAGAAAAGCCCAGAAAATTTGTCTCGGGTCGCTGCGCGCCCCTCGACAAATTTTCACAGGGCTTTTCTAAACTCGAAATTTTACTTCATGCTTAGTCTGGGAGTGGAAAACACTCGTTTAACGCTCTAAATTGAACTCTTTTAAAAAACCACGAGTATCGGAAAATGTACAGCTTTATGCATATGTTTACCTAAAAAAAAATCCCTGCATATTGATCAAGTAGTAATTTAGTTTTCATCATTGTCATGTTACTATTAAAAATTATTGCAATAAATAAGTTGTTCTTTCATGCTCATTGTTTATTTTGTTAGGGCGTAGGCAAAGTATCGTACGTTTGTCGAGTGGTATGGCAATTACATACTCGCGGAATACTGCACTCGCCGCTGCGCGGCTCGTGCGCTACATGTCCGCTCATATGTAATATGCTGCATATCTAGTGATGTAAAATGCGGGCATGCGAGGGAAACTGTTTGGAGGGGAATGCGGCATCTGGATGCGCGAAGTGCGATCGCAACCTGAGTCAGCATATTTCAAATTATTGCAATAAATAAGTTGTTATTTCATGCTCATTGTTTATTTTGTTAGGGCGTAGGCAAAGTATCGTACGTTTGTCAAGTGGTATGGCAATTACATACTCGCGGAAAACTGCACTCGCCGCTGCGCGGCTCGTGCGCTACATGTCCGCTCATATGTAATATGCTGCATATCTAGTGATGTAAAATGCGGGCATGCGGGGGAAACTGTTTGGAGGGGAATGCGGCATATGGATGCGCGAAGTGCGATCGCAACCTGAGTCAGCATATTTCGCTAAAACCGAATTTCGGTCTGTTTCGCTTGTTTGATAGGAATCGCAGGTCTATTTTCGGTGAAACCGAATACTGTGTAATCGGATATCCTTATTGCGTTGTTTGGATTTCATGTTTATAAGACGATCTTACAATTTAAAATGCTGGATTGTTCGTACCTACTAATTACTGTACATTAAAATGCTATATTTTGATTTATTATTGAAATACTTTATTATAATTATAACGATTTATTCGCAATAATTTAAAAAAAAATATTTCAAATAAATATTAGTAAATAACATTCAAATAAAGGAACATTCATATTAAACAGTAAGATTCTCTTATAAACACGAAATTCAATCAACGCGATAAGGATATCCGATTACACAGTATTCTGTTTCAGCGAAAATAACCCGCGATTCCTTTGGAACGAACGAACCAGACAGTCATTCCACCGCGAATTTAGCGAAATACCCTGACTTAAATTGCAATCGCACATCACGCACGCAGACCCCGCATGCCCCACCGAACAGTTTCCCCCGCATGCCCGCATTTTACATCGCTAGGCATACCACTCTCGTTACGTAATATATTATTACAAATGTTTATCCAGTGAGATTTTTGAGATATTATCAAAACTAGCATTTTCTTAAACGGGACACCCTGCATTTGAATATTTCAAAAAAAGTCATTTTTTCTTGTGAATGCAACAATATGTAACACTTAATATTTTGCTCTGTCCTAAATAGGCAAAATACTAAAAAAACACAAACAAAATCCAGATGTTCATGGCCATCTGGATTTTGTTTGTGTTTTTTTAGTATTTTGCCTATTTAGGACAGAGCAAAATATTAAGTGTGAATTATTTAAGCGTTTGTTTTTGTTTTTACATATCATAAAATTCAATAGAAAAGCCTGGGCTTTTCTAAACTCGAAATTTTACTTCATGCGCCACGCGTACAAAACAATCAAATATTGTGAAATTTATGTATATTCAAACTTCACTTCATTTTGATTAATCTCGTCCTCTGGGGCAATTTGTTTTTGAAAATAATAATGATACAAGTATACTAAAGAAACAATTTCAGTCTATTTCTTAGTTGTAATTTTAACTAATCAATCAAGGGGTTAAAAGAAAAAAATAATTAAACTACAGAACAAACATTTAAGCAATGATTAATTACCACTTTTCAAAATGTTAAGGGGGGGGACTGGGCTCCTCTTTGGCCGCGCAACTGACCGGACTTCATCTCTAAACTGCATTTCAAAATGAAAAAAGAGAGAAGTTTGTGGGATCTAAACTTGTTTGTTTTTAGCAAAATGGTTTGCAATACTTGAAGTCAACTTTTAAACTGAGTGGATCTCTGGATTGACATAATAAACAAACATTTCATTATTCTAATGTCATTTTGATGTCAATCCAGAGATCCACTCAGTTTAAAAGTTGACTTCAAGTATTACTAAACATTTTGCAAAAAAAACAACAATTCTATTTTAGATCCCACAAACTTGCCTCTGCGGGTTCTAAAAATACAACCCATTTACCACAGCAAACAATCAACTCCTCAACCATCCGAAAAATCCCATTTCACGTGACACTTTAATGCATCATTGTCTACTTTCCGAACCCCCTCATCATTTAACCATTCCTTCCTCGTCTTCGATTTATAGCAAACAAACTCGACATTGTTTCCAGCCCCCGTCAAAACCAAAAATACCCTAACGACGCAAATAAATTGCCACCGAAATAACAATTTAAGTGCTTGCGTGGCCGTAAAATATTTAATGCACACGAGGAGGGTGGTGGAAACGGGTGCCATATGCCCCAAACGGGGAACTAATTACCGATTTGAAAAAGGGATTATGATTGATCATCGAGAGATGTCGAGTGGGAACACTGTGGGTTTTATGTTCTCCGCTTCCTGCTTTTGGTAATGCTCTTCTGCGTTAACGGTGATGGCTTTTAGACGCGCTGATGACAGCTATCCGAGACGTTGCGGTGTCTTCGCTTCATGTCACATGGACTATTACTGAAGCAACAAGTCTCTTTTATAAAATTCTCATGCGAGTGAGACAACCATGAACTTATCTGTTTGCTTCGAAATTCACCGGAAGGTAAAATAAGACAAGGGAAGGTGTGTTCTGATAATTAATTTAATACATTAAAGTTAAATTCATCAATAATATTTTTGCCTTGGTTGATGATATTAGTACTAATTCTAGTAATAATAATGTTGAAATACCTTTAAAAAAATTTAATCAATTACAGGATATGTCTTCATATTTCAACTATACAGATAATTTTTATTTTAAGTATACGTACAGTTGCAAGAGAAATAAACTAGTACAGCAGGGAGCTTTAGCCACTTCTAAAATATCGTATTTTTATCCTCGAAAACAAACTTGTCATGCACCGGGTGGACAAATAAGAGAGGTAAGCGGCTGTATCTCAGAAACTAACGATCGTAGAGAGTTACGGTAAAAATTTGTATAGGTAAAGTTGGCGAGGGAAAATGCTGGAAATTATTTTCAAGTTTCCAAGATGGCTGCCAGTGGGCGTTTCCACCATCTTGAATTACATAAAGTTACGTTTCTCGCGATTTTCCCCAATGAATATAACAAAAAAGTATATGCGTTTTAATGTTAACTTAAAGTGGAATATTTTTTGTAAAAACAATGTTTCTCTATCTTTCGAAATAAAGTGGTAGAGGGTATTTGAATGTTGTTTTAAATAAATGCCTGTAACTTCGAAACGGCTTAATGGATTTGGATAAATTTGGTATCATTGAAAAGAGCATTTCTTGGACTATCTAATAATAATAATAATAATAATCTTAATAATAAAGATATTAAGATGCGGTTTGCGCAGGCTTATTGGTTGGTGTCATTTGTCTATTTTCTAGTCTAAAAAAAGTCATATCATCGCATTTAAATTTTTTGAGAAAATCCAATATTTTCGTTATAATATCGAATAACGCCCTCTATCGGCGGCCGTATAGGTCACAACTGTCATGATTACGAGAAACCTAAAAGCCCAAGAAATGCTCTTTTCAATGATACCAAATTTTTCCAAATCCATTAAGCCGTTTCGAAGTTACAGGCATTTATTTAAAACAACATTCAAATACCCACCATCACTTTATTTTGAAAGATAGAGAAAAATTGTTTTTACAAAAAATGTTCCACTTTAAGTTAACATTAAAACGCAAATACTTTTTATTATATTCATTGGGGAAAATCGCGAGAAACGTAACTTTATGTAATTCAAGATGGTGGAAACGCCCACTGGCAGTCATCTTGGAAATTTGAAAATAATTTCCCGCATTTTCCCTTGCCCACTTTACCTATAAAAATTTTTTACCGCAACTCTCTACGATCATTTGTTTCTGAGATACAGCCGCTTACCTCGCTTATTTGCCCACCCGGTACAGGTTAACAACAATGTTTTTCTTGGCCAACAAGACGGTGCTTTTGTTGACATCCAATGTCTCTAATGCTAACACCGTCTCTAAAGGGGTCGTTATTATCGCTTTTTGCGGTGCAGTCAGGCATGTCGACGTTAATTAAATTTCGTTTGACATCTCCGCAGATTTGTCTATTTGATTAACAATTTAAAAAATCAAAGGAAGTCCAGTTCACACAGCCAAATATTTTGCTGTACTAGTTTTTTTCCCTCGCAACTGTACCTCGATATATAAACTAATATATTTAATTGATGAGGCGGATACATGATGAAACTCCGTAATACTATTTGAAATAAAGCAGTTGGGAGGGTTTCACTTTTATTGTTGAACACTGCAACATGGTTTCATCAGGCAGATGAAATAATTCATTATTTCATCTGCCTGATGAAGCCACTGTGTGGTGAAACATGTTGCAGTGTTAAACAATAAAAGTGAAACCCTCCCAACTGCTTTATTTCAAATTATATAAACTAATATGACCAAACTTAGGGTGTATTTACTGCGATCAGTTGCAGTTGCAGTAATGATTATCAATGTGACAATATTGGTTGCGTTTACTGAAAGTTGATATATTTCTATTTCAGACTCGATTCCAATTTAATCCGTCACCATAGGGTACTACAGCTCGAAAGTCAAATTTGAAAAAATCATGCAGACCGCCGAGTCAGTGCCAGTCAGGTACGGCCCTTCTTCAGAATGGGCGAGACCAGCACCTATCTTCAGGAGGAGGAGAGTGCAAGAACAGGATTCATTGCCCAAAGGTAATTTCATAAAATATCCTTTTTCCTAAACATTACAAACAAAAAATAATTTGGCCAAGTGTTGTTTCAATCTGAGAATGTTAACTTGTAATTCATGCATTTAACATGGACTGTTTGTATCTTGCATTTTGTCTGTACTAATGTTTACTTTCGTTTTTTATAGATCCAAGGCAATGGTCCAGAGAACACGTAGCACAATGGTTGAACGAAATCACATCCACACACGGTTTACCAGAAGTGCCAGCTACTAGATTTTTAATGAACGGCAAAGCCCTTTGCTTGATGTCCCCCACCATGTTCCTAAGTCGAGTACCTTTAGGAGGAAAACTCTTGTACAAAGACTTCCAATTGAGGCTGTGTGCAGCTATGTATTCCATAGATTAGTCAAAAACTTACCAAAATTGATTGTATTTGTATTTATTAATGAACTTGTGAGGATAACCTTAAGAATTTACCAATATGATATACAACTTGATGTTTTCCAAACCAAAGATTTGATTAGAACTTAATGTGGGATATTTTAAAATATAGGGAATGTTAATTTTAGGTATACATATTCCACCGTTTGCAATTTGTTGTTATTGTAGAAGCTTCGAACGAGTGTTTCCACTCCCAGACTAAGCATGAAGTAAAATTTCGAGTTTAGAAAAGCCCCGCGTAGAAAATTTGTCGAGGGTCGCGCAGCGACCCGAGACAAATTTTCACGGGGCTTTTCTAAACTCGAAATTTTACTTCATGCGCCACGCGTATAAAACATTGATTAAGTCTGAAGTTCAAAATATACTGCTTAGGTTAGTTTATGATTTATGCAATCATACGTGGTATCTTTAAGAGAGGGTATTTTTTAGCGATCTTGCATAAATCATAAACTAACCTAAGCAGTATATTTTGAACTTCAGACTAAATCAATGACCTTTGACGATAAGAGCATCAGACGTTCATGACACGTTAAACGCCCCGTGCTAGTCTCGTGTCGTGCACGTCTTGTACTCGTGTCGTGTCGTGCACGTCTCGTGCTCGCGTCGTACTCGTCTCGTAATTGTCTATAATAAGTGAAATAAAGCGAAGTCTATAAAATATCATGAGTATCATGTTCAACATTCGAGCAATGTTTAAAATGTTTCCGTGTTCAGTGGATAGTTGCCAGTTACTTAGATAGTTTATAAAATCGTAAAATTCGAAGCTTTAAACGAGTGTCGTCCACTCCCAGACTAAGCATGAAGTAAAATTTCGAGTTTAGAAAAGCCCCGCGTAGAAAATTTGTCGAGGGTCGCGCAGCGACCCTCGACAAATTTTCACGGGGCTTTTCTAAACTCGAAATTTTACTTCATGCGCCACGCGTATAAACCACTGATTTACAGTAAAGTTAAAAATATACTGCTTAAGTTTAATCTCGCGTTGATAAATACTACAAATACTGGATGATTTAAATTAAGTTTAAATTAAAACATTTGGTTTTTTTCACTTATTTATAAGTGTTTTAATTTAAATTTAATTTAAATCATCCAGTATTAGATTCAAAAATGTTTCACCACGGGTTAAGTGAGAAATTAATTAAAGAAATACTACACATGATTATTTTGGATTAACCAAACCTTCGGTTTTTTCTGTTAGTTAAGCTTACATATTCCAAAGATAATTGAGGCGTTGATTTCAAAAACAGCATTAGTCCAAAAATGTCATTTTAAGAAAATCCATAAAAACTGCTTACCTTGATAACCGTTACAACTTCTATTTTTAAAATTATTTTTATTAATTATTAAAGACAACTGATAGTATTAACCCACTGAGCAAAAAACAAACAAATACATTTTTTTTTCTTGAATAACTTTCTCATTTATCACTTGGTGAAACATTTTGAAATAATATTAAAGAATAAATTAAAAACACTTGGTTTGTTTCACTATTTGTGAATAGTGAAACAAACCAAGTGTTTTTAATGTATTCTTTAATATTAAACAAATAACGTTACATCAACATTCTATTATTTTAATGTTGATGAAACATTACTTAAATGTGTTTGTTTAGTGGGAAGTGACTAATCATTTACCTAATTTATTTGTATTAAGAAAAAACAAGCAAAAACAGTTGGACATATGTTGTTTTTAACACAAACAAGAAGAATGTTGCAATAAACTCGTTTATTTTATGAAATACACTATAGAAAATAGTTTATTTCGAAAAATGAATATTTTTAGTTACTAATCATTAATAGTAACTAAAAATATTCATTTTTCGAAATAAACTATTTTCTACACTCAAAAAACTGAAATGGTGCCTAATCCGCATAACCCAGTGCTCCGAGATATTCTAATTTGGAAAGCGCAAGATTTGGTTAGATGAAATAAACATTTTTAAAACGTATTAACATTAGATTAAACTTTAACAGTATATTTTAAACTTCACCTTGGAATATTGATGTATACGCGTGGCGCATGAAGTAAAATTTCGAGTTTAGAAAAGCCCAGAAAATTTGTCTCGGGTCGCTGCGCGACCCTCGACAAATTTTCACGGGGCTTTTCTAAACTCGAAATTTTACTTCATGCTTAGCCTGGGAGTGGAAAACACTCGTTCAAAGCTTCAAATTGACCTCAAAATTTAACTTCATGCTTAACCTGGGAGTGGAAACACTCGTTTTAAGTTTTATATTAAACTTTTTCTATAAAATCAATGAATATTTGAAAATTCACAGCGCACACATCTGGATATGTATACTTAAAACGTAATTTGTGTAATTTGATTAACAATTTATTTGTTAATCAACAATAAAAAATGCATGATTGTCTTGTAATAATATCCATTTATGTAAATATTTAAAGATGGATAAGATATCATCGTTTGGTGCGACATATTAAATTTCGTAAATATGTTAAAGGCTAATTATTAAAAGTCAAACATTGCAATCATGTTTTTTTTTCAAATTGACATTGGCGATTCAGAAAAGTAGAGTTAAAATTATTAAGTATTGACAATGAGATTATCTTACAGTAGTAACAGTATTCTATAAAGTAAAATTAAATTTAAAAATTCTAAAAAATATATTCTAAACATTTACTATTTCTGAACTTTTAAATACCGTGCGATCATTTAAATTATGAATTAGAGTAGGCGGCATTTTGTTTGTGCGGTTGCCTAGAATGTTAATTGAATGATGAAATAAATTTGAGGTTATGGTAACCTATGTGTTAACAGTCAGTAGTGCCAATCTAATTGGCTGAATTTTGTTTGTGCGGTTACCCAAAATGTTAATTGAATGATGGAATAAATTTGGGGTTATGGTAACCTATGTATTAACAGTCAGTAGTGCCAATCTAATTTAAAATTCAAAGCCTACTCTAATTTGTATTTTAAATGATTGCATGGCATTGCATTGTATCAAACAATAACAATGTAAACTCCGTTCAAAATTTATTATCACCGCAGTAGGCTTTGTTAGGGTGACATTTTTGTTGGTAGTCAAAAAGTTACTAACGATTTGGTTATCTACCTCTAGAGTGCTATGATTTTATCTTCTTTAAAATTTATCTTGGCTACACGCTATAGGAATTGTCATATAAAACGTCAGACATGATAATTATATATCGGACACTTTTTTCTCATTAATCACTTGGTAAAACATTTTAAAATATAATGGTTTGTAAATTAAATTCACTTGGTTTTGTTTCACTTATATGTATTTTATTTTCTACTAGTTTCGGCTTAATGCCATTATCATTCTTGATAATGGCATTAAGCCGAAACTAGTAGAAAATAAAATACATATAAGTGAAACAAAACCAAGTGAATTTAATTTACAAACCATTATATGATAATTATAATGTATACTTTCAGAGTTTCCAACCTACAATATATTCCATAGCACTCTAGAGGTTTAATTTTATTGAATAAAATTTTGCCACAATGTTTGGCAACGTTTTGTTGAAATTATAGGATAACAACATACTTCAATCATTATTATTAAAAATACAGCATGCCAATATAAGGAGAATAAACAGGTCTACTGCACTGAGAATAAAATATGAACAGAGTATATTAAACAATAACAATGTAACTCTATACTGCAGCGTTAAGATATAAATCTACATACCTTTACGATTTTTAAAATGTCCTTATTGCTTATTTATAAGTTGAATACTTGTGGTTTTTTCTTAAGTTTATTTGAATTGTGGTGCAGCTAAATTTTCATTTTTATTGAAAGTTCGGGTATTTTTTTTTGCACAATTTCCTACGTAATGTTCTTATTATATTTATTGAGATTTCGATGTAAATATAAGCTAGTCACTGTGTATATATTGATTTATTGTATATTGAATTTTAATTATTGAATAAAGTGAATATTTTATAATTTGTATCTGTTCTTCTATAACTGCAATTTACTTCTCTATAAAATAGTTATTTAAATGTATTGTTTCACTTCTGTTTATATACATTTGCTGATATGAAAAATGTTGCAGATTGTTTATATTCTGAAAGTATAGGTGAATTATCGAATTTAGTCACTTTCATGCGCGGAATTAACAACCGACTTTCATGCATTTCCGCTGCTCCAAACAAATGATAGTGTTTTTTTTTTTATTATTCAGACGGCTTTCTTTCATTCATTTTTACATATGAACTGGCTTCTTCCCTTAAGCCAGTTCATATGTAAAAATGAATAAGTTGGTTCCTTTTTGTGAAAATCGGTTAAATAATAAGCAATGTTAGACATTATATAATTACAAATGTAATGTAATGATATGATGAATTAATTTCTCACTTAACCCGTGGTGAAACATATTTAATTAATACGCTTTGATTAAAACACTTGGTTTGTTTCACTGATTTTTTATTTTTACTCCGAGTAAAAATAAAAAATCAGTGAAACAAACCAAGTGTTTTAATCAAAGCGTATTAATGTAATGATATTCATATAATTATATTGTAATTAGATTGCTTTATGACTATACGAATATACTTACTTAGAGTCCTGTGCACAGGCCGATTTATTTAAGCCAAATTTTAGCAAATTTTGCAAGCCCGACCCAGCCTAGCCCGGTCATAAAATAATTGACTTGAGCCCGGCCCGGGTAAATAATACAATAAACCCATTAACGGCCGAGCAATTATAGAGTTAACTCTAAAAGTTGATTTTAAGTAAAATTCTACACTTCATTTAATGATTCTTACGAAAGACTTGTTGTATTACATACTGTGAATTTTTCTTTTAAATATACATAATGTATACGCTGTAAATGCAAGGCATTCGTCAATTTTGTATATAATATAACGAGTATTTCCACTCCCAGACTAAGCATGAAGTAAAATTTCGAGTTTAGAAAAGCCCCGCGTAGAAAATTTGTCGAGGGTCGCGCAGCGACCCGAGACAAATTTTCACGGGGCTTTTCTAAACTCGAAATTTTACTTCATGCGCCACGCGTATACAACACTGAAATATTGTAAAGTTAGAAAATCACTAAAAACATTTTTTTTAATGATTAATAATTGAGATATTTAAATAAGAAAATATTTAATTTTATGTTAGTTAAATTACTAAATGAATTAATTTGATGTATTATATTATTTTATTTGACTTGAAAATGTATAAAGAAAAAACATTTTCAAGTCAAATAAAATAATATAATACATCAAATTAATTCATTTAGTAATTTAACTAACATAAAATTAATAATGTTGCGTATATGCACCAATAGCGCTTAATGGGTTAATTATCGACATCTGAACAATAGTCAGTCGCTAAAACAATCACTAATGGCTACTTAAAAATATCTTTGCCTATTAAGCTCATAAAATCGCTATATTGGCGATAAATCGCCAAATCTGACAACACTGTCTGAATTAAAGTTAATTTTAACGTTTGAAAATTATCACCTGCTCGACGCGTAGTTGGCTCGATTGCGCACAAATCCTAACCACGTCGCTGCGCAAACACAAATGGTAAAATCTCAATTCAAAAATGAGACGAATTTACTGGTAATTATGTTTCTGAAATACAATAACCTAACAATATTAATAAAAACTGTTTCGCAACTGTCACAATATTACGTCAAAATTATTATTCTGTAAACACCCCGCGTTTTACACAAGTTAACCATGAAATGTCAAAGAGGACCGATTTTTCACGTGACACACAGTGACTGACAAAACGTCAGAGATGTATAAAATTAAAAGCGGTCTGTTTTGTGCGAGGGGCTATTTGACGAAAAAAACATTGCGGAACACCACTTCACTTGTGGGGCTTAAAATCTTTAACGGGAGCGATGTCAAAAATTCCGAAAGTTTCTTCACGAAATGTTCCAATATTTGGTTGAAACCGGCAGCCAGATTCTACACTGAAGGTACGTGATTCGACTAGAGTTTATTGCAAAATTAAATTGATTTGTTGAAATGAATGTTACTCTTACATTGTTTAATTGAAAAACACAAGTTACTCTTTAATTTTGTATTTATATTTACCGCAATATTACGTGTTGTGTGGCGAAACGATTGCCATTCTCAAGGCCGTAGCTAGGGGGGAAGAGGATATGGGAATTCACACCCCCAAACATTTTCAAAATGTTTAATTATTGTATGCACAAGCGGAGCAAAAACAATATTTTTACCATTAAACTCCCCCAGCGACGGCTCGCAGCCTAACTTCCGGGTCGGCCACAGGGGTTTTCTCCAGAACGAAATACTAAGATTTTTGAGAGTTTGCCAGCGGAACTGGAAGTAAGCGTATGTGGGACGCACAAATGTTAAGATAGAGTTCTTTCGGAGACTTACCGTTTAGCCGCAAATTGTATTTTAAGTTTCAATTTTGAGGTTATATAGGTTTGTATATTTGGGTAAATAAGCACATTACAGGAATAAATTGTAAACAAGATGAAATTATTTCTAAAATTATGATGTAAATAATCAAAATTGTAGTATTATCTTTATTTAAACAGCCAAAGTCACGATATTTATTTTACACTAAATATGACGTGTACTGACGTTTATTTGAAATAATGGATATATAAATTGGATCCATTAGAAAATTACAAATATTTTGATTTATAATATAAAAAAATAGATGCCGCTACCTTTACGCGGAAACGAGAATATTATGTTTAATTATTATTAGCTAATGTGTAGAACACGGCACATCCACATTAAGATCCGCGAACCTGCATGCTCAGTAGCGCCTACTCCAGTGATTCTCAACAGGTTATTTGTATGGGTGTGTGTATGCGGGCGGATGTGTATGCATATGCTTAGGTTAGATGAGTAAAAAAGAGGTTGAATAGAATCGATGACGTTTATAGAATCAATAATAATGTTTTTAAACAAAGAAATTAATAGGATTGTTAAAATTTTAATAGAAAACGCACACATGCACACAAATAACCTATTGAGGACTACTGGAGTGGGCGCTACTGCACATGCGGGAACCTGTCAAAATGGAGTATGTGCCGTGTTCTACACATTTACCAAAAATGTTTGTTATATTCTGACCAGTACTTAATACTTAAGATTGGTGGGCCGACCGAACAGGCCAGCTTTTTAAAGAATTTTAAGAGTAGACTCGGCCCGGTTCTGACCCGCCGGACTAGGCTGGGCGAAGCCCGGCCTGGTTATTACTCAGGCCCAATACTAAAAATGTTTGACTATAGCCAAGATTTGAAACTGCACGCGAACTTTCCAATCCTAGCTGTAGCTAAACATATTCCGTTTAAAAAAAATTAATAAATTTAATTGGTTTAAAAAAATGTTACAATCTCAGTCATTGGAAAAATATTTTAGTAAACGGATCTTTTTAAAAATTTTTCGCTACTTATTTTTTTATACCAAAAGCTAAAATGCTCATAATCTAAACAATAATAATAATCAATCTAGAACTTTATATCCATTAGTTTAAATAAACGTCAGTAGACGTCAGATTTAGTGTGAAATTAATATTGTGATTTTGGCTGTATAAATGAAGATTTTATTATAATTTGGATTAATTATGTCATAATTTTAGAAATAATTTCATTATGTGTACAATTTATACCTGTAATATGCTTATTCACTTAAAAATACCAAAGTATATAACCTCAAAATCGGAACTTAAAATACAATTTACGGCTAAATGGTAAGTCTGCGCAAGAAATTTATACTAGCATTTGTGTATCCCACACACGTTTACACCTGGCTCAATCTGAAACAATTCTAAAATCAGAGTATTTCGATCTGGAGAGCAACCGTATCCGTTATTCAAAAGTGACTTTGTTGTGCAATTTCTTGTATATATAAAGCGCGATCCTAACCTCAAATTTAGTGTGCCTTGGCGATGTGGCCTACTCTGAAGTAGAAGTAGAAGAAGTGCGAGCCGTCGCTGGTAGGGCTCGGCCCATACAGTAGCCAACACCCCACTGGCCCACCGGGAATTTTCCCGGTGTTCCGCTGTTGTATCTAGGCCTTCACATTACAATATTTCACGTTAAAATGATTCAGACCCGTAAAAACAGGTCCGTCGAGGAGGACTTTTTCGGGATAATTCGGGACGAATACCAAACTCGCTTAGACTGTGATATTAAGAATACCATGTACGTTAAAATTAACATTTGTCTTCGAATTCCTGCATTATAATATATTTGTTCATGTTGCTGTCATTCTTTCAGATTCAAAAATTGAAAAAGAACTTGTTAAACCTGAGGACAAATTAGATAAAAATAAAATAACTGAAGGGCCGATTAATCTAACGTCGGAACAGATTAAGGCTCTTTTTTACACAAAAGTGGCCGAACCCATCGCACTGATATCCCAAGACAAGTACTACTTTAGCTTCCAGGAGAAGAACAAAGAATCTTTGAAAACCGAACCCGCCATTATCAAATCAAATGTACCTAAACCAAATATCTCCAAAATAAGCGATGCCGTTAAGATTTCTAAACAGGTGAATATTACTAACATACCTCAAGATCTCCGGGTAGATAATGTTATAAATGCTCAAGAGAATGTAAGAAATTCGGTTTGCGGAGAGATTAACTCGGCGAATGTTATAAATTCGTTGATTGAGAAAGAATTGGGCACTGATGGTGGGACATTTGGAGGTACTCCTGCTAAGGAAGGTGTGGATAGTAATAAAAGCTCGTGGCTCGCCATAAAATATGCGTTTTTCGTTTTTGGAACGGCGATCGTCGGTGCAATTGTTGGTATCGTCATGTTCGTGGGTGCGCCAAGAATCGACGATGACGACGAGTTGGTCGTTGACAAGTATTCGGAAATGCCTGTGGTCGTGCAGTATGTTTTTAGGACTATCGAAGAATTTCATAATTTTAATAAGGTAAGGTTTTATCAGTTTCTTGGTTATTATTCCCCAAAATATAGGTTCTATCAATTTTGTTCAACCCTTTACCTACCGGTGTCGTCAATAAGCGATCTGACAGAAATTGCCCAATGCATCGACCTAGCATAAATAAGTCACTTGATTTTTTTTTTATTATTTTATGAAAAAGGCAAATTTAAGCGGCATATATTGCAATTTTCACTTTGATTAATAGGACACCCACCAACATTCACGGTAAAAAATAACTTTGTGTCTGTCCGAAATGAAATTCGAAAAAATACCGGCAGTTAAAGAGGTCAATTTTTTTTTCATGTTCGGTGGTAGCATTCCATAGTAATATCTTTTTCCTACAGAAGCAGAACAGAAATTCTACGGAATTCACCGGTTTTATTTTGAGAAATGTCTCCGACATGTTAAGAAATTTCTTACCATGGAGTTGGAGACTGTATTCTTTTATAATTTTTTTTGTTTTCATTTTAAGTTATAATATGGATGTGAAATGATGAAAATGATATGTAAATGAACGTATGTAAGAATGTGACTTGAAGATGAAAAATGATTGTCGCTCTCACAGCATTTTAGTCTATTACAAAGATATTTTTGCGTATATGTTCTTTTGATTCGATCTCGAAAGATGTTATATTTTCATTTTTTCTCAAATACGCGGGTAATTTATTATATTGGATTACACCATCGACTAGTAGTCCTTGGCTTAACATATTAGTTTCATGCTTGATGACATGTATATCACTTTTCCGTCTAGTTGAGTATTTGTGTGTTTCTTTATTTTTTTCTAATTTTACATTTGATCTGCTTGTGCCAATCATTATTTCATGAATAATCTTTATTCTTTCAAACGCAATTTTTTGTATTATATTTAATTCTGGTATTAGTTTATACAGAGTAGATGTTGCGGTCCTTTTTTCTAAATTGAAAATTTGTTTAATGAATTTATTTTGTTGTCGTTGTATGCTGTTTATGTTTTCCTTGGACGTTCCTCCCCAAATGGCGCACAAGTAATTTATTTTGGAAGTAAATAGAGTATTATAAAGGGTGTCCCATTAGTGCGTGCTCGCAGGATATCTCCGCTCTGGTTCAAGATAGAAAAATATTTTTGAGGCCAAACTTACTTGAATTGAACAGCTTCATAACGTAAGATTATTTTAATGTATACAGGCTGTCCCATAAAAGTGGTACTGAAAGTAAAAACATTTTTTTAAATGGAACCCCCTATATATTATTTGATTTTTAGATATTACTATTAATTATACGTATGTTTTATATAACATTGTATATACCTAAACCTAACATATTTCATAATATTTACAATTTAATGAGAAAAGTTAGATTTTTAGGTTATCAGATTTGAATTTATATCTCAGTTATTAGTAACTTTAAAAATAATCGGTACGGTACTTTCATAATTTATACCAGGCGCTATTCTCAGCCGTAGTCAATTTTAATTTTGCACTTACTTTGTAGTAATTATAACTTGCCAATTTTAAGAAAGTTGAAACAATAAAAACTATTTTGAATTGTGGAGGCTTCTACTTCGTTATACATGTTAATGTAACACAATAAAACACTTTTAACTTGGTTTGTATAACACAATTTATTTTTATGTGACTGCAGTTTCGGCAAATTCAGCTTGCCATTATCAAACATGAAGACTTCATGTTTGATAATGTCAAGCTGAATTTGCCGAAACTGCAGTCACATAAAAATAAATTGTGTTATACAAACAAAGTTAAAAGTGTTTTATTGTGTTAAATAAAAACTATTTTTTTTCAAATGGCACACCCTATATTTTTATACGGCATATTATTCGTCTTTCAGTCTTTGGTCATTATAACCTGTTAATCTTAAAAATAATCAAACAATAAAAACTAATTTTATTTAAATGACACACCCTATATTTATATACGGAATATTATTCGTCTTTCAAGACGAATATTATGCCGTATAAAAATATAGGGGGTGCCATTTAAAAACACCAAGTTTTTGTTGTTTGAATTTTCTTAAGATTGAGAGGTTATAATTACTACAAAGTAAGTGCAAAGGTAAAATTGACTTCGGCTGAGGATATCGTCGGGTATAAATTATGAAAGTACCATACCGATTATTTTTAAAATTACTAATAATAGAGATATAAATTAAAATCTGATAAACTAAAAATCTAACTTTTTTCATTAAATTGTAAATATTATGATATATGTTAGGTTTAGGTATATACATGTTGTATAAAACATACGTATAATTGTTAGTAATATCTAAACATCAAATAATATATAGGGTGTTCCATTAAAAAAAAATATTTTACTTTCAGTACTACTTTTATGGGACATCCTGTATACAATAAAATAATTTTGGATTATGCAGCTCTTCAAGTCAAGTAAGTTTCGTCTAAAAAATATTTGTCTTCTTCTTTAACGAGAACGGAGATATCCCCCGAACACGCACTAATGGGACACCCTGTATATACATTTTTTTACGCTTTCTGGAAAATATTTTCTTGCATTATGTAGTGCTCCCATGGCTGCACCAGTTTTTTGTTTTAATTTGGCGATGTGATTGTCCCATTTAAAGTTGTCTGTTACAGTTAATCCCAAGTACACAATCTCTCTAGTTCGGTTTATTATTGTATTGTTAATTTTTATTTCTAAATCGAGTTGTTTCATATTTTTTTATGAAATCATCATATAGTTAGTTTTAGCTTCGTTGATCGCGTTAAACGAGTGTTTTCCACTCCCAGACTAAGCATGAAGTAAAATTTCGAGTTTAGAAAAGCCCCGTGAAAATTTGTCGAGGGTCGCGCAGCGACCCGAGACAAATTTTCTGGGCTTTTCTAAACTCGAAATTTTACTTCATGCGCCACGCGTATAAAACACTAAAACACAGTGAACTTTATGTATATTCGAACCTCACTTGGAATCAGTGTTTTATATTTCCGAGATCCCCATGCATCCTTGATTTAGTGCCGTTGTATTGGCTACGATCGCAAAACAATCTTGTATATCACTAACAAACAAATACAAATTATAAAAACATTATATAATCGAGATTTCACATAGCACCAAACACTTTGAACTGGTTCATCTCTGAACTCGAGTTCAAAGTGACATTACAAGAATAAAAACAATAATTTTAAATTCGATTTCAGAGATAAACCCAGTTCAACGTTTTTGGTGCAACTGGGCCTTATTTTTACATTTTATTGAAATGTGTTGATTTTTTTTGGCGGCTGTATTTTTCTTTTTCTTGTTATAACACACGATCCTGAGATCGAAAGAAATCTCCCCAGACCAAGTTTTGGTATCATCCAGATGCTGGAAACCCTGGTTCTGGTTCTTTGGGGAGTGCGCATTTCTGCACTGCACTTAGGCCTCATTAGGTCCATTGTGCTTCCTCCCGTCGATTACCCAGCCTCAGCTCAGCCAGCCTACCTGGTTTAGGTAGTCTAGCAAAGCCGAGGTGAGTAGATCCCTTATGTAGGCCATCTTTCACCCAGTAAGGAGCCTCTAGTTGACGAGAGTGCCGGGTAATCACCGAGAATGTGTCCGGCAGTCTTGTCTTCCACGTTACACCCTCCGCAGGATGGAGAGTCAACTATCCCTATCCTGTATAGGTGTGCGTTTAGCCCGCAGTTATGCGGCAGTTCTGCGACTAAGGTTTCCCCTGGTCAATATGGTACAAACCAACGCACTGGAGAAATTTAGAAAGCGTTGGGATGATATCGAGGGCTGCAAGTTCTCTAAGGAAACACTATTGTATCCCAACGAGAGATCAGCGAAACAGTACCCATAGGTGTGCGTTTAGCCCGCAGTTATGCGACTAAGGTTTCCTCTGGTCAGCTGAAACCTTAGTCGCATAACTGCGGGCTAAACGCACACCTGCAAGTACCGTTTCGCTGATCTCTCGTAGGGATACAATAGTGTTTCCTTAGAGAACTTGCAGCCCTCGATATCATTCCAACGCTTCCTAAATTTCTCCAGTGCGTTGGTTTGTACCATATTGCACAGGGACAGAGGCTCAAGGCGCACTAGCGGCTCCGGTGAAAGAATGTCCATCCCAGCCGCTGCTCTTGCCAGTGCGTCAGCTCTCGTGTTACCTGTGTTCAAGTCGTGCCCCTTCACCCAGCAGACTTCAATGTTGTTATACATTGCTGCTTGCCTGAGTTTTCTGTGGCACTCTAATGTTGTCTCTGAAGTTGTATGTGATATCATTAGAGACAGTAGCGTTTGCCTGCTGGCCGTTAGGATCAGTATGGCTTCATTTGACACTTTGCGGTTTATGATGTTCTCAGCCGCAAGTGTTATACTCATCGTCTCTAATTGTGAGACGGTGGCTTGCTTTCCTATCGGGACCTTTGTTTGGATTTTCAGGATTCTGGAGAAGACTCCAATCCCTGATCTATCCATCCTTTTGGATCCATCTGTGTATATCCTTATGGGCGACTCTCTCATTTGTTTAGTGGGTTGAATGGTAACCGTATAGGGTGCATTTCGAATAAGTGTCGCTCTATAGTGCCAGTGCCAGCCTCTAAAAGAGGTATGTCTTTGCAGACACTCCTTCAGAGGTGTCCTCTGACTTCCCCACAGCGGTTACTACGCTTGGAATGATTGTGTAATAATTATTGCTCACTTTATTGATGTTTTTTTTTTTATTGCAGCTTATTAAAGATCCATCTCGCGATAAATTGCTTCCGGACGTTCTAACGGCTCCTTATTACCAACCACCGTATACGCTAGTCTTGGAATTCACCGATCTTCTTGTTCATCCAGAATGGACGTATTCCACTGGGTGGAGATTTAAGAAGAGACCGGGTAGGTATATGTGATGGTGATCAAATATTGCTCACGCAATAATAAAAAAAAGACCTTTATTGGCATACTACTATATTACATCCATATCTACACTAATCACTGCCCCCTCTCTTCCTTCTGCTTTCCCTCTCTTCCCCCAACTTCTCCAGCGTCCTTACTCCGGCCCCATCTTCTCTCATCCATTCCGTCACTCTTCTATTCCCTCTTATTCCCACCCATTCCTCCATCACCTCCTCGCACTCCTCTGCCAGATGACTCCACGTATCCCTCCCCCGCTCACACATTACACACCTCCCATACTCTTCCCTCATCCACACCTCGCCCTCGCCAGCACCACCCTTTCCTCCCTACTCCATCCCCCCTCCACCAAATACCTCGGCATTCTCCTATGCACCTGCCACCTCCCGTACCTACCGTTGTATTCACTCCTCTCTATACACCCTTGCCTTTCATGTGCTTCCACCTCCTTCTCCTTCACCCACGCATCCATCTTTACCCCATTCCCCAACCACTCCATCACCTTCGCCTCCGACAAACCCACCCTCTCATACATTCTCCTTCTCTCGCTCTCTCCCATTCACGCACGCCACCCACACCGCCTTCACCAGTCTCTCTTCTTCCAGGTCCCATAACTTCATCTCATACCTAGCCATTCTCACCATTTTCTCACACTCTAGTTTCTCTCTATTCGTTTCCTGTAGTGCTATGTATCCGGGTGTCGACCTTTCCAACCCCAACATACGCTTCAAGAACCACAACTGCTCCCTCTCTATACACTCATACCCTCTCGTCCCCCATACTTCCACCCCATACATTAACACTGACCTCACACACGCATCCCATACTTTACACGCCACTCTTACATTGTTCCCCATCCACTTCCCCCACTTTTCCAACGCTATCCCCCACTTTTCCCACGCTATCCTCCACGCCTTTCTAGCCTTCCCCTGCACCCACCTCACATGCTCCTCATGCCCTCCCGTCCCTTTGAACAAGAACCTTAAATACTTGAATTTTTTAACCCTCTCAATCACCTCCTCCTTCCACTCTAATTCCTTCACCCTCCCCTCCCTCCCTTTATTTCTGAATCTCATTCGTTTCGTTTTTCTAACATTCACGCTCAACCCCCCTCTTATCCATAAACCTCTCCGCCCTTTTCACGCAATAATCAATATAAACTAATTGATGGCAATTTCATCTGTGCAGTGGAAAGGGTTGCTTTAGGCCCAGTTGCACCAGAAAACGTTGAACTGGTTCATCTCTGAACTTGAGTTCAAGGTGACAGTTCCTATTGTTCTAATGTCCACTTTGAACTCGAGTTCAGAGATGAACCAGTTCAACGTGTTTGGTGCAACTGGCCCTTAGTGGACTGTATTCGAATTTACGCTTTACAGTAGCAGTGCAGCGAATCTCGGGACTTGCCCTGGTCTCCAGTCTCTGGGCTTGCTAAAGCGTCCGACACACGTTCCTCCTTCTTCCTCTAACAATTACCTTAAATATCGATAGTGTTTAGACTTTAATGTTTACACTATAATTCGAAGGACCAAATAGGAAGCTCCCATTAATTATAAAATCAAAATTAATTTCTCACGATTTATTTAAAGTAAAAAACTAAGAAATGAATCTCTATCGCAGAGGAATGAAAATATATGTTTGCGGTTCGGTTTCTGGATGGTGAGTGATGCGTTTTTCTTATATCTTATTTTGCTCTCTTCGAAGCTGTTGGGGGTGGTTCTTCTCCCTTCTTCCGAAGAGTGAGATGATCTAGGTGCCACCCCATTGGTGTTTACAATTTCCGGGGGGAAAGTTCGTACGCTCTGTTGCCGCTAATTTTGTCGGTGCTGTGCCCTTGTACGTCCTTGGGATGTCCGCCTTGACCGTTTATGGCCCTTTTGTTCGCCTAGAACGTGTGCTCGCATAATTTTGACGAATAAGCTCTTCCGCGAAGAAGCTTTCTACTCCGTCCAAGGGCGGTCCCATCCGACACAATGACGTAATGCAGCCTGTCTTCTCTCCAGGGTGCCTGAGAGCGTAGATAATGAGCGCTTCATCCCTCTCAGGTAAAGAACCCGCGCCTTCACAATATCCGTTAATCCGCGATCGCGGCAAAGTCCTGAATTGGCGGCAACAGATAGCGATAAGACTAAAGCTGGATGGGGAGAGAACATCGTGACTGTTTGTGTTGTATTATTGACACAAACACTCACAATGTTATCTTGCCAACCACCTTTGGTCTTCGTCCACAATCTCGCCGTTCGCTAGTTTATATATACAAAACGCATCAAACTTACTACATTTTACAGTAGCGGTGCAGCGCATCCCGGGACTTACCCTTTTGTTCCGGTCTCTGGGCCTGCTGGAGGGTCCGACACACATGCCTCCTTCTTCTAACTATTAACTTAACTATCGATAGCGATAAGACCAAAAATGGATGGGGAGAGAACATCGTGAGTGTTTGTGTTGTATTATTGACACAAACACTCACAATGTCATCTGGGCCTGCTGGAGCGTCCGACACACGTGCCTCCTTCTTCTTCTAACTATTAACTTAACTATCGATAGCGATAAGACCAAAGATGGATGGGGAGAGAACATCGTGAGTGTTTGTGTTGTATTATTGACACAAACACTCACAATGTCATCTTGCCAACCACCTTTGGTCTTCGTCCACAATCTCGCCGTTCGCTAGTTTATATATACAAAACGCATCAAACTTACTACACTTTACAGTAGCGTTGCAGCGCATCTCGGGACTCCCCCTTTTGTTCCGGTCTCTGGGCCTGCTGGAGCGTCCGACACACTTTCTTCCTTCTTCTTCTAACAATTAACTTAACTATAGATAGCGATAAGACCAAAGATGGATGGGGAGAGAACATCGTGAGTGTTTGTGTTGTATTATTGACACAAACACTCACAATGTTATCTTGCCAACCACCTTTGGTCTTCGACCACAATCTCGCCGTTCGCTAGTTTATATAAAAATGTTCAAAATGCATCAAACTTACTACATTTTACAGTAGCGGTGCAGCGCATCTCGGGACTTACCCTTTTGTTCCGGTCTCTGGGCCTGCTGGAGCGTCCGACACACGTTCTTCCTTCTTCTTCTAACAATTTACTTAACTATCGATTGCAATAAGACCAGAGATGAATGATGGCGAGAGAACATCGTACGAGTTTGTGTCGTATTATCGACACAAACACTCACGATGTTCTCTCGTTAACCATCTTTGGTCTTCTTCCACGATCTCGCCGATCGCTAGTTTATATCAAAATGTACAAAACGCATCAAACTTACTACATTTTACAGTAGCGGTGCAGCGCATCTCGGGACTTACCCTTTTGTTCCGGTCTCTGGGCCTGCTGGAGCGTCCAACACGTTCTTCCTTCTTCTTCTAACAATTTACTTAACCATCGATTGCAATAAGACCAGAGATGAATGATGGCGAGAGAACATCGTACGAGTTTGTTTGTATTATCGACACAAACACTCACGATGTTCTCTCGTTAACCATCTTTGGTTTTCTTCCACGATCTCGCCGATCGCTAGTTTATACAAAAATGTACAAAACGCATCAAACTCACTGATTATTCCTAATGAAAATACCGAACACTAATACAATAACATTTTTTATCTTCTAAGGCTTAGATCAGTTTTTGGAAACCCTGTACACCCGGTACGAAGTAGTCGTGTATACTGCGGAGATGGGGATGACCGTTTTTCCCATAATTGAGACGCTCGACAAGAACAATTTAATAAGTTATAAACTCGTTAGAGACGCCACCAAATTCATGGACGGACATCATGTCAAGGATTTGGAGAAGCTGAACAGAGACTTAAGCAAGGTATTTTGCAATTATCTCAATCCGGCTACTAAGGATTAAGGATTGGTTGTCGCAGCCGCGCCCACTTCGGCCAAGTTTTAGCCCCATTGTAGTGCCTCCCTCCTGCCTGATACGTCAGACCCACTCCGCACTATTGGCAATTGCCAATATTTGTGCGACGGACCAGTTCCATCTGGCTACTAAGTTAGCAAACTACTCAGATCCTAAATCCGTCAAAACTGCTTTTTCAGGCTTCTCCAAACTCTAAATGTATCTGCGTGACTCTCCACAAATTAAATCGCTTTAAAGGAGCTATACCTTTAAAGCGATTCAATTTTATTTGTTGAAAGTCACGTAAATCCATGAATTGAATTGATTTAACTAGGTGAGCAATTAACGTTTGTGCATATAAAACCAAATGACGTTTCTTTGATGTACAGGGAGTTTTTCTTAAAAGTATACGTACTCCAAATTGACCTTATTTTCTTTAAATCTTCAGTTATTCGTTATTTTTTTTAAGAGGTCAATTTGAAGCTTTAAACGAGTGTTTTCCACTCCCAGATTAAGCATGAAGTAAAATTTCGAGTTTAGAAAAGCCCTGTGAAAATTTGTCGAGGGTCGCGCAGCGACCCGAGACAAATTTTCACAGGGCTTTTCTAAACTCGAAATTTTACTTCATGCGCCACGCATATAAAACACTAAAATATTATGAACTTTGTGTATATTTGAACCTCACTTGGAATCAGTGTTTTATGTGCGTGGCGCATGAAGTAAAATTTCGAGTTTAGAAAAGCCCCGTGAAAATTTGTCTCGGGTCGCTGCGCGACCCTCGACAAATTTTCACGGGGCTTTTCTAAATTCGAAATTTTACTTCATGCTTAGTCTGGGAGTGGAAAACACTAGTTTAAAGCTTCAAATTGAACTCTTTTAAAAAGAGCTGCGCGACCCTCGACAAATTTTCACAGGGCTTTTCCAAACTCGAAATTTTACTTCATGCGCCACGCGTATAAAACACTGAAATATTATGAACTTTGTGTATATTTGAACCTCACTTGGAATCAGTGTTTTATGTGCGTGGCGCATGAAGTAAAATTTCGAGTTTAGAAAAGCCCCGTGAAAATTTGTCGAGGGTCGCGCAGCGACCCTCGACAAATTTTCACAGGGCTTTTCTAAACTCGAAATTTTACTTCATGCTTAGTCTGGGAGTGGAAAACACTCGTTTAAAGCTTCAAATTGAACTCTTTTAAAAAGAGCTGCGCGACCCTCGACAAATTTTCACAGGGCTTTTCCAAACTCGAAATTTTACTTCATGCGCCACGCGTATAAAACACTAAAATATTATGAACTTTATGTATATTTGAACCTCACTTGGAATCAGTGTTTTATGTGCGTGGCGCATGAAGTAAAATTTCGAGTTTAGAAAAGCCTCGTGAAAATTTGTCTCGAGTCGCTGCGCGACCCTCGACAAATTTTCACGGGGCTTTTCTAAACTCGAAATTTTACTTCATGCTTAGTCTGGGAGTGGAAAACACTCGTTTAAAGCTTCAAATTAAACTCTTATAAAAAACCACGAATGTACAGCTTAATGCATATGGTTAACTCAACAGGTAATAGTGATTGACTGGAATTCAGAATCAACTAAACTGCACAAAGATAACTTATTCCGGATACCCAGGTGGAGCGGAAACGATGATGACACCACTCTGTATGATTTAACGGCCTTGTTAATGGGTAAAATCGTCCGTTTTTTTTGTTTCTCCCGTTAGTTACGTTTGTAATTTTAGCGATTTCGGAGTGGAAAGTCGAGGACGTGCGGTCGGTGCTGACGTATTACAGCGAGTTCGAGGATCCGTTGGGGAGTTTCAAAGAACGACAGAGGATCCTCGCCACCCAAAATTTGTAACGGTACAAGTTTTATATGGACATGGGTAGATTTAAGTTGTAATAATAAAGTTTCATGTATTGTTGTGACTACAATGTTTTATAATAAATCGTTAGTTTAAAAATTAATCCCGGATAATATTTTCTGAGTTTTCCTAACCCTTCATTAAGCTGGTTTCTTAAGCAACATTGGTTTATGTAAAGCTATTTAAATAAAAAACACTTAGTATTGTTTCACAAATTAAAACTTTATTCCGACTAGTTTCTGTCTGTTAGAACATTTTCAAAGGAATGTGTTAATTCAAGAAATTATCAAAATTGGTTGTCGATTATTTTAATATCTGGCAATTAACACACCCCAGGTAACTAGCAATTAAATTAACATACGAAATTTACCTTAAAGCAGTTGTATGTAACCCAACGTCACAAATTCTAGCTTAGATAGTGACTAGTTAGATTAGTTGCAGATTTTGTAATTTGCCTAACTCTAGATGCAGGACAAAGACAAGCCTGGAGGAAGTACTGCCAGGACATAGAGTCCACCAGCACTGCCGCTAGACTCAAAAAAGTACTTTCCAAGGACCCCTAGTACCTTGGGAGCATAAGAAAAGAAGATGAAGAACTAATCTCAATCGAAAAGGAGACCCTCCAACCAATGCTACAAATGCACTTCCCCGGGTGCGAGACACTAGACGTCGATACACACGATGTCAAGCAAAACTCAACCGAGCAAAACGACGAGGATAAGAAATTAGCTATGAAGATAGTTACAAACCAAACCATAACATGGGCAATTACATCATTCAAACCATACAAGTCCTCAGGACCGGATAGGATATATCTAGCCCTGCTCCAATGGGGGCCGCCTGGAGTCACGACACTGCTCGGGGCCATCTCCCGTGACTGCCTGGAGCTTCGTTACGTACCCAGGTCCTAGAGAATGGTAAAAGTAGTGTTCATTCCTAAACCTTGCAGGAATGACTATACACATGCGAAATCATTTAGACCGATCAGCTTATCCTCGTTTATGATAAAAACGCTAGGGAAGCTATGTAATCGCCACATTAGGGATAACATTCTCAAGACTTAACCTATACACCTAAACCAACATGCCTACACACCAGGATCTGGATCTGGATCATAAAGGGGTGTGTACCTAGACACAGCAACTAGGCCCCAATGGGCCCTTTTTGCATCCCTCCCTAGGGTTGTGTCACTCCTCAGCTCAGCCATGCCACTCTGTCGAGAAAGGCCAGCAGAGCAGCGGTTGACTCTTCCCTAATGTCGGCCATCTGGACCCCAGAATTTCCTCCCTTTGCCAGGCGAGTGCTGGGCAATCACAGAGGATGTGCTCGGCAGTCTCGTCCTCCTCATGACAGCCTCTACAATCTGGCGAGTCAACGACTCCCATTTTATAGAGATGCTCATTTAGTTCACAATGGCCCGTGAGAACGGCCCTTATGCGTCTCAGATTATTTCTGCTCATTTGCAGGTATTGTAGTGCCGTCTTTTTGTTCGGATACCCTAAGGTTTCCCTAGACATCCTACAGTCCTTAATGTCATCCCAGCGTTCCCTGAATTTCTTCAGGATTTCGTTGTGGATCAATTTGTTTAGGGTCGAGATGGTGGGTTTTACTAGCGGCTGTGGCGAGGAAATAGTTTCCCCAGCCGCTGCTCTAGCCAGTTTATCCGCCTTTCGATTGCCTACATTAATGTCATGGGCCTTCACCCATGATATCTCGATTCTGTTTTCTGCGGCAGCAAGCCTGAGTTTGCTGTGGCAGTCCAGAACTGTCTCCGATGTCGTTACTCTGTTTTTCAGAGCCATCAGAGCCTGCCTGCTATCTGTTAGGATGAGTAGCTTTTTGTTCCTCACGTTGCGGTTCTGTATGGTTTCAGCCGCAAGTGTTATTCCCATCACTTCTAGTTGTGCGATGGTCGTGTTCTCTTCCATTGGAGTCTTTAGGTTGATGCCCAGGTTCCTGGAGTATATCCCCAGTCCCGAGCGTCCTTCTTTACACGATGCGTCGGTGATTTGCCGATTCTCTCATGTCCATCGAGGGATGGACGCGTACCTCGTATCCTTCCGGTACGGTATTTGTGGGCGAGCACAGGTCGTTTCTAGCCTCTAACAGAGGTATATCTTTGCAGACATTCCTCCAGAGGCTGCATCTAGCCATCCCACATGTGTTACGTGTCCATAACCCTTCAGCTTGGAGACGGAGTATGATATTTATGGCCTCCTTCTCCACATACAGATCCAGCGGTGGAAGACATAGCATGACTTCCATTGCCAGAGTCGGGGTAGTGCGCATTGCACCCGTCGCGCCGAGACAAGCTATTCTTTCTACCTGGGATAGGCGCCTCATTGTGGTCTTTAGTTTCGTTCTTGACAACCACACAGAGGCGCCATAAGGAAGCATTGGCCTTATTATCGCTGTGTAGACCCATAGTGTCGCTTTTGGTTTCAGACCCCATGTCCTCCCCACTACACGTCTACACTGCCCGAATGCCCTTGTTTGTTTTTATATCGATATGTGATTTCCAGCTCAGTTGATTGTCGATGGTTATACCCAGGTATTTGACTTCCTTGCTGTACTGCAATATCGTACCCATTTGCGAGGGTGCCCTTTGAGGTACCCACCTTTTTCTGGTGACCATGACCATCTCCGTCTTTGCTGGGTTAACAGAGAGGGAGTGATCTTGACACCATTTGGTGAGCGTGTCAAGTGCCGTCTGCATCCTGCTGCATATGGCATCTTCAAATTTTCCACTTACTAGGATGGCTGGGTCATCAGCATAGGCTGCGACCGTAAAACATTGCGTGCGCAGTTCCTTCAGTAGGCTATCAAGCACCATGTTCCACAGCAGGGGGGATAATACACCTCCCTGCGGGCATCCACGGCTTATGTTGCAGGAGATACGTTGTCCCCCTGCCTCCGCGCTGACTGTCCTGTTAGCAAGCGCATTGCTAATCCAGTCAGCTATTGATACTGGGACTCCGCGCCTATCCAGGGCGTTCCGTATCTTTGGTAAGGTTGCTTTGTCAAAAGCGCCTTCAATGCAACAAATACACCCAGGGTGGATTCGTGTGAATCCAACGATTTCTCTATCTCGCCTACAACACTGTGTAGTGCCGAGTTAGTTGATCTACCCCTTGTGTATGCATGATGCGCCTTCTCCAGTGGTAATTCCTGAAGCGTTTTGCCTCTTATATATCTCTCACACAGTCTCTCCATTGTTTTTAGGAGGAAAGACGAGAGAGATATCGGCCTGTAAGCTTTTGGTTCCGTGTAATCAGCTTTGCCAGGCTTGGGAATGAAAACTACCCTGACTTGTCTCTAGGCCTTTGGGATGTATCCCGTTGCCAGGCTGGACCTATAAAGCACGACTAGGTGCTTCACGAGTTCCGGTCCTGGCGATTTAAAGGCAGAGAAGCTGTCTATAGCCTGTCGGGTGTTTTCCTCATTTATCACCTCCCCGGTAAGTGCTACACACTTACCGGTTTCGGGGGCGATCGTCACATATTCACTTTCCTGTCCGTTTGTGATGTTACATCCAATGAAGTGCGCCCTAAGTAAGAGCCTCAGACTGTCTTGGAGGTCATTGGTTAATTCACCATATTCCTTCCTCATGATACCAACAGCCTAGATTTGGTTTTGCGAGATTATTTTCTTCAGTCTGCTTATCTCTGCACATCCTTCTATATTTTCACAGTAGGCGCGCCAGCATGTTCTCTGACGTTGCCATAAAAGTTTTTTATATTCACTCAGGCGGTCTTTATAACAAGACCAGTCAGAGCTTTATTTTGAGCGGTACGCTCTGTTATAAGCCTTTCTTGAGGGATCCGAGTTCGGGCGACCACCATGGAGTGGCCTTCCCAGTCTCAGATCTCTATTTGAGAGGACAGGAGGCTTTGTATGCACTCAGTATCTGCGTCTGCACTGCCCCTGCTAGCAGGTCTATGCCAGCGCAGTCTGTTGGTGTCGCTGTACTTACCTCCCGCATGCTACTTCTAAGGTGCGTGGTGTACGCCTCCTTGTCCGTCAGCCTCGGGTCTCTGTACGGTTTCTTTGGACTCTTTTTGAGTCCCATCTCAAAGGTAATCTATCTGTGATCAGACATGGACACCTCTCTACTCACATACCAGTTACTTATGCTGCATATACTAATGCTGGCAACTGTAATGTCGATTACTGATTGCCCCCTCGTGCATGCCTTTTTGAGTCCCATCTCAAAGGTAATCCATCTGTGATCAGACATGGACACCTCTCTACTCACATACCAGTTACTTATGCTGCTCGATATACTAATGCTGGCAACTGTAATGCGATTACTGATTGCCCCCTCGTGCATGCAAATGTTGGCTCCGCACCACGGTTTAGTATTTCCAAATCACTACTAGCCTACACACCAGGTAAAAGCAGTAAATCTGCCCTACACTTGGCGATCTCAAGGATTGAACTGGCATTGGCAAACAAAATGACTAAACTCGGAACTTTTATTGATATCGAAGGAGCCTTCGACAAAGCATCCTTCTAAAACATACACAAGGCACTCAATAAATCAAGTGTCGATAAAATGCTTACACGGACTCGAATTCTAAAGCTAAAAGAATTTGAAGGGACGTCATGGAGAGAGGTACACAGCTGGGTCTATACTGGGCTGGGTTTAATATGCGGTGCCTCCATTTCACACGTAGACATAGGCCCAACTGGGTTGAGCATGGGCCTGGGCTGTGGTATGCTGGGCTGGGTTCAATATGCAGCGGGCCTGAATATTGTTGACATACTACTGTTTCAACTGTTAACATACTACTGTTTGGGTCAATTGAATAAAGGTTTTAAACTTAGTTAATCTCTTCATCATTCATAATCTAAACAATTTTTTATAGTTATCAATTGCCACAGTAAAAACAATAATTCAAATATATATAAAGTTTAATTAAAAATCATTATTATAATAATAATAAACAGAATAGCATATGATAAATAATATAATATTCAGTCTTTTGGTTCTGCTCCTCCGCATCCAGCACACACAAACATAAAATTTCTATACAATACAAAAAGAGTTAACAACAAATTTTCAAGAGTTAAGTGCAAATAAAACAAACCCAAAAAATCATTCAGTGAACAATTTTTGTATCAACTCCTTCTTATTAACCTTCCCCATCGAGTTCTTGTTAATCAGAGGCACAATTTTCAATTCCCTGGGGATGGAATACTCGGCTAACTTTTCCTTAGCGAAATCCTTAATTTCCTCAATGGTGATCTCATCCTTTTCATTTTGAAGCACGACGATTGCGCAGACGCGTTGCCCCCAAGTGGGGTCCTCTCGTCCGACAACGGAGACCTCGGCGATTTTCGGGTGTTCCAGTAAGAAGGTTTCGATTTCCAAAGCGCTGACTTTGTATCCTCCTGATTTGATTATGTCGACGCTTGAGCGTCCGAGCATTTTGAATAACTCTTTGGAGGTGTCGAAGGTGGCCAGATCGCCGGTTTTGAACCAGCCGTCCACCGTGAATTCTTTTTGCGTAGCCTGTGGGCGGTTGAAATATTCTTTAAAAACAGTGTCGCCTTTAACGTGCAACTCCCCGACGGGATCCTCGCCCTTGTGCTTGATTTCAATTTGTCCGTTTACGTTGTTGGCTTCGATTAAAGTTTCGTAATCGTCTTCGTCGGCTTCCTTTTTTTGCGCCAAGCGCACGGAAACGCCTGGCAGGGGAAGGCCCACGTAACCGGGCTCTCTGTTTCCATCATATAGATTCGACAAACACATCCCTATCTCCGTCATCCCGAACCTTTCCAACAACTTATGCCCCGTTATTTCCAACCATTTATCATAAATCGGAATGGGTAATGGCGCGCTTCCGCTGACCATCATTCGAATTTTCGTCCTCAACACCTGCTTTATGTGCTCGCACATTTTAGCATCCTGGCTGAACAACTTTCTATGCTCATCGATCAACAAGGCGTAAATAGTCGGAACAGCCATGAAAATCGTCACCCTATTCGCCGCTGTTTCGTTCACTCCCAACAGGTGAGCCCAAACGTTATTCTTATCGAATTTCGGAATCATGTTAATCCTAGCCCCAGTGTATAAAGGACACAGCAATGCATTTACGATTCCGTGCACGTGATGCAGAGGTAAGCAATGTAAAATCGTGTCGTTTTCCGTCCAACGCCAGGCGTCCAAAAGAGTCATTATTTGGCTGACGATGTTCTTGTGCGAAAGGACCACACCTATTTAACAGGAAATACATTTTTGAATTAGTTGCAGAGAAATGAGGATGTGGACTTGAAGCGAATGAATGATATCAGGAAACGGCATTGAATGTTAATGTAGTGGGTTTTGTAAGGTGATTAACCTTCACATTTTATGAGTGCATGATTTCGAAACATGCATAAGCAAATTTCGAGAATTGATCACACTAAAATGCAAATAAGGAGTTAACTCAATAAATGAAAAATCACCCGAATACAATAACCAGGTAACTTGATAAATTTGAATTTTGAGTTAACGATTTTTTTTTAGGATAAAGTTGATAGAGATGTAAAATACGATGCAAATTCTTCAGACAAATGGAAATCTAGCAATGAAAAAATTTAGTGAAAGTTATAAAATATTGATAATGAAGGTTTAAATTAAATTACACTTGGTTTGTTTCACAATTTTTTACTTTACTATTTGAAAATATATATAAATATATATTAAATAGTAAAGTAAAAAAATGTGAAAAAAAAAATTGTGAAACAAACCAAGTGTAATTTAATTTAAACCTTCATTATCACTATTTAAAAATGTTTCACCAAGTGATAAGTGAGAAAATTATTCAAGAAATTTTATAAAATACTTTAAAAAAATGCTCAAAGTAAATCAAATTTATTTTTTCTATTCAGATAACGAAATAATAATATAATAATACACATTAGAAACATACATATTCCATACAGAGAGTTTTATATAACACCGAACATTTTCATCCAATACGATTTGACACCTTTAGTTTTTAGGTTATGTGTACATTGAATTGCCTATATGACCATTACAAATTGTAGCAAATCAATTGCAATTAATGCCTTAACTTGTACATACAGGGAGTTACTCTTTCAAGTATAAATGTCCCAATTATTTTATAACTTTCACTAAATTACACCGCATACGCCGTAAATCTTTAGATAACCGTTGTTTTTTTTAAGGAGTTCAATTTGAAACTTAAAATGAGTGTCATCCACTCCCAGACTAAGCATAAAGTAAAATTTCGAGTTTAGAAAAGCCTGCAAATTTGGTTTGGTCGCGTAGCGCGAAGCGCGGAGCGGCCAAACCAAATTTTCAGGCTTTTCTAAACTCGAAATTTTACTTTATGCGCCACCGGTACAAAACACTGACATATTATAAAGTTTAAAACACACCTCTAAACTTAACATTGAAACAGTGTTTTGTGACGGTGGCGCATGAAGTAAAATTTCGAGTTTAGAAAAGCCTGAAAATTTGGATTTGCCGGGCTCGCTTCGCTCCGCCCGGCAAATCCAAATTTTCAGGCTTTTCTAAACTCGAAATTTTACTTCATGCTTAGTCTGGGAGTAGAAAACACTCGTTTAAAGCTTTAAATTGTATTCTTTTAATAAACCGAGCGTCGAAAAATGCACAACGCACAACGCTAAAATTCTCTTTATGACAATGTTCGGTGTTACATAAAACTCTCTGTATAAACATTTGTAAAATTAGTAAACATGTGATCAAACCCAAGTTAAAGTATATTTTGAATTTCACTTGAAATCAGTGTTTTGAACGCGTGGCGCATGAAGTAAAATTTCGAGTTTAGAAAAGCCTGAAAATTTGGTTTGGCCGCTCCGCTTCGCGGAGCGACCAAACCAAATTTTCAGGCTTTTCTAAACTCGAAATTTTACTTCATGCTTAGTCTGGGAGTGGAAACACTCTTTAGTGGCTTTAAATTAAACATTTTTAGTAGAACCACGAAGGTCTGATTACATCGAAAAATCGTGATTTGTATATCTAAAGGAAAAATTCTCATTAATGTTACACACATTAGAAACATAAATAAAAGAGAGTATATACAGGGAATTTTACTTTTAAGTATACAAATCACGATTTTTCGATGTAACCAGACATTCCCGGTTCTGATAAAAATGTTTAATTTGAAGCCTCTAACTAGTGTTTCCACTCCCAGACTAAGCATGAAGTAAAATTTCGAGTTTAGAAAAGCCTGAAAATTTGGATTTGCCGGGCGGAGCGAAGCGAGCCCGGCAAATCCAAATTTTCAGGCTTTTCTAAACTCGAAATTTTACTTCATGCGCCACCGTCACAAAACACTGGGCAAATCCAAATTTTCAGGCTTTTCTAAACTCGAAATTTTACTTCATGCGCCACCGTCACAAAACACTGATTCAATGTAAAGTTTAGAGGTGTTTTAAACTTTATAATATGTCAGTGTTTTGCAACGGTGGCGCATAAAGTAAAATTTCGAGTTTAGAAAAGCCTGAAAATTTGGTTTGGCCGCTCCGCGTCGTGTAAAATTTTGTGTAAAATTGCCAGTAAGCAACTTACCTTTAGGATTTCCGGTGGTACCGCTTGTATATAATATCATTCCGTTGCTCCTGTTGTAGAAATCTTTGGATAAGCCAGCATCCATGTCACATTTTTTCGAGGGAAATTTTTGCATTGCATTTTGTTTGAGTTTATCGTCCAACACGAGCAGGTTCTTGCCGCAGTTTTTGGCAACTCTCTGCATGACTTCGGCGTAATCGGGCGTTGTTACAATCAGTTTGGCGTTGCTGTCGTTGCAGTAGTATTCCAGTAAGTTTTGGGGGTGTAGGTTGCTGACGGGCACAGCTAGAATGATAGTAATAAAATTGTTTTGTGTTGTAGGCGTTCACTTTGCGGTACATCTTAGATACACTTGAAAATAAAACATATTTTACTTTGTTTAACCACTATATTTTTAGTATACAGGGTGTCCGTATTTCGAGGAAATGCATGGGGATCTCGGTTATTTGAAGAGTTAGAGAGTTGGTTAAATTAGGGCAAATATGTGAAATTTGTAGCCCAACAATAATCCGAAAACAGATTTAAAATATCTTTTTTTGTTTTCGAGATATTGCCAAAAAACTATTTTTTTCAAATTTCGTTTTTATTTTTTTATTCAAAAACTATTGGATCTAGGAATTTGCAACTTTTACATTATACAGGCACTTTTTAATCAGGAATTTAGTTGTGTACTTACATTTAAAATAACTTTAATATCTTCCCCGGAACCATAGCCAACTTTTGTTTTTCTTATGGGCGCCATATTGGATTTTGATATTTTTAGAAAGAACTTTTTTTTCTGAATTAAACGGTATGTCACACTTATAATTTATTTTGCGTTTCATTTGAAACATAGCAACCTTTTGTTTTTTGTACAGAGTGCCTTGGAAACAATAATATTGATACGTTATTCAGTTATTGATGTGTCAATAAGATACGATCATTATACATAATACATAAAATAAAGTTAAAAATGGTGTTTTCGAACCAAGAAAAACGAGATATGATCGAAGTTTATTATACTTGAAACAAAAATGTACGTATTTCATCCGAAGTCTATCTACAGCGCTATCCAGAAAGGCAACAGCCAAGTGAAAGTCATTTCATAAAACTACATACAAATTTATTGGAATATGGTTCCTTCGTAAAGCCACGACAAAGATATGGATATCACCTACCCCATGAAAATGAAAACCAAATTTTGCAAGCGGTAAAATGATTTCATTTTAATTACAATAAGATAATATTTATTCCCCTAGATTCAAGATAACCCTTCTTCCTCAACGAGAGAACTTGCGAACCAGTTTGGTGTGACGCGTGACGTTTCAATACGTATGGAGAATTTTGAAAAAAAATAAATATCGCCCATTCAAAATTAAAGTTACTCAAGCTCTCCATCCTGGAGATGCTAGACGAAGGATGGACTTTTGTCGTATTTTATTGGGAAAATTAAACGAAAATCCGAATTTCTTGTCAAATGTGATATGGTCTGACGAATGCCGTTTTACCAACACAGGGATATTCAATAGGCATAATGAACATGTGTGGAGTATAAATAATCCTAGACAACATGAAGAAAGACGACGACAAGTGCGATTCGAACTAAATGTATGGGTCGGTATTTTGGGAGACAATATTGTAGGTCCATACATTTACGAAGATACATTAAATTCACAGAGATACACGATTTTTTAAGAACATTTTTAAGTGATTACGTAGACAATAACATCCCCTTAAATATGTTAAGAAATGTATGGTTTCAACAAGATGGTGCACCACCTCACAACAGCCAAATTGTCGCTAATTGTCTGTCCGAAATGTTTCCAAATAAAGTTATGGCAAATAATGGTGATATACGTTGGCCAGCTCGCTCACCTGATTTGTCACCTCTAGATTATTTTCTTTGGGGAGCTATAAAAGAAAAAGTTTATAAAACTATTCCAGAGGACAAAGACGATTTAAGAAGAATTATAATAGTTACCATTCAGCAATTAAGAAGAAGAGACATTTTTCGGGCAGTCCAAAATTTAAGGAAAAGACTAGAATTATGTTTGGAGGTCAATGGTGATATATTCGAACACTTACTCTAAGTTTGTGATAATTTTAGTTCAAAAGATATTTAATTAATTTGTTTATTATTATTTAATATTATGAAAAACTTCATCAAGCAGCAGAGTGATTATTCTGGTTCCTTCCCTAAAAAAATATAGTTGTAGGCCTCAGGAATTTTAAAATGTGCAACTGTTTTCAAGGCACTCTTAAAAAAAAACAAAAGGTTGCGTTGTTTCAAATGAAACGCAAAATAAATTCTAAGTGTGATATACCGTTGAATTCAGAAAAAAAAGTTCTTTGCAAAAATATGAATATCCAATATGGCGCCCATAAGAAAAACAAAAGTTGGCTATGGTTCTGGAGAAGATATTAAAGTTATTTTAAATGTAAGTACACTACTAAATTCCTTATTAAAAAGTGCCTCTATAATGTAAAAGTTACAAATTCCTAGATCCAATAGTTTTTGAATAAAAAAATAAAAACGAAATTTGAAAAAAATAGTTTTTTGGCAATATCTCGAAAACAAAAAAAGATATTTCAAATCTGTTTGCGGATTATTGGTGGGCTACAAATTTCACGTATTTGCCCTAATTTAACCAACTCTCTAACTCTTCAAATAACCGAGATCCCCATGCATTTCCTCGAAATACGGACACCCTGTATAGGGGTTAAACAAAGTTTTTACTTTGTATAACCACTATATACAAAAAATATACCTTTTTAAGTGTTTTATTTACAAGTGTAGTAATAAAAGTTTGTAAAGATTCTTCTGTCAATAAGCTTTATTAGAAGATATTTCCTCAAAAAAGATGTGAATTAAAAATTTGATTATATCATTAAAAAAGTATACACAGATTATTATTCATTATTCAGTTTATTATTCATGAAGAAGCTTCCCAATGTTTACAAGCGGCCCTGGACAATATACAAGAATGGTTGAGAAAATGGAGGATTAAAGCAAACGAAACAAAGTCAGTGCATGTAACTTTCACACTGCGAAAAGGAACCTGTCCACCAGTTCACATAAACCAACAGCAGCTACCACAAGCAGAAGATGTCAAGTATTTGGGTATGCACCTTGACAGAAGGCTTAGCTGGAGAAAGCACATTTTCACGAAGCGGAAACAGCTGGGATTAAAATTCACTAAGCTCTACTGGTTAATTGGTCGCCAATCTGAACTATCGCTTGAAAATAAACTACTAGTGTACAAAGTTATATTAAAACCTATATCGACATACGGAATCCAACTGTGGGGCACTGCGAGTTCCTCAAACGTAGAGATCCTACAAAGATTCCAATCAAAAACATTAAGAATAATCACAAATGCTCCCTGGTATGTAAGAAATGAGCAAATACACAGAGATTTACAAATGACCGAGGTTAAAGACGAAGTGAAGTGCGTGACTGCGCGATACATCAAAAGACTAGAAGTGCATCCGAACCTGCTAGCCCTGAATTTACTGGACAACAGTAAAACGACCTATCGCCTGAAGCGACACCACATATTGGAATTGCCGTATAAATAAAACAGACATTGAAATGAAATGAAATTAATTAAATTATATAATGAAAACACATCATATATTTAAGAACAATTAGTTAAAGTCTTAATGTAGACCTTGACCTCACACAGTTGAAATGTACTTTAAACCATTAGATGAATGCCCGTGGGTAGATTGCTAATTATTAAAGGTGTTAAATATAAAAAAAAAAAAATTATTCAAATAATAAATTATTTTAAATATTTGAATAACCTGAATATCTCAATATTTATACCACACCCAGGGTCACGACGAAACATTATTTTTCAAATAAAGTCTCCCTGTGCACAAGATCAAACCCGAGTTTGTGGCTCGCCGAACGATACAGCCCGGCGACGTTACCGCTCGGCCACCACCTGCACCTGGTTTTGAATGAATAATTTGCAAAATTTCAAGCCTTACAGTCGGTCAATCAAATTAAACTTATCAAAATTGAATTTGTGTTCAGTATTCCGGCACCAGATACCCACAGACGCATTTCGGACTTCAAGGTCCTCTTCAGTGTGGTCCCGACCCAGTGCTGAGGAATACTGAACATTTCTGACTATTTCAAGCCAATATGTGAAAACTATTAATGGATATCGATAGCTATGAAGCATTATATGGCGTTAGCTATCGATATCCATTAAATTAAACTTAATTTAAGGCCAAGCGCAAGATGAGACACACTTGAGTTACGCCACACAGGAAAAAGCAACGCAGTTTTCTGTAAGGCATATATTTAAACACGACAGCCTAAATTAAGCCGTGAGTCGGGCAGTTGGTGGCCGAGCGGTAACGTCGCCGGGCTGTATCGTTCGGCGAGCCACAAACTCGGGTTTGATCTCGTGCACGGGGAGACTTTATTTGAAAAATAATGTTTCGTCGTGACCCTGGGTGTGGTATAAATGTGTGTGTTTGTCCGAATGAGAGAATAATTAGCATAAAAATACATAAGAGATATGGCTGTGGCAAGAGTCTATGCCAGGATCATCGATCCAAATAAAATAAAAAAAAAGCCGCGAGTCACAAGACACAGTTTTGCCATTTAAATAAATGCTGTATAGAAAACTGCATTGCTCGGCCTACATATTTAAAGCCGACTTTAATGCTAAATTCGGTTTAATAAGGCAAATTTAAAGTAAAAGTCGACTTTAAAGTTAAAGTCGGCTTGGTGCCATTTTAAACACTAGCTTTGAAACTAACATAAGAATGTTCTCAAATGTTCAAAAGAATGAATCGCATGGTCGATAGAGCTGCAAAGCCATTCATTTCGCAGAAGTAGAATTAAAATTATTTTGAATACACGCAACATTATTATAAACTAAATAAATAAAAAAAAAAAAATTGGTTATTTAATTACTAAATAAATTAATTAGGTATATTATATTATTTGACCTGACTTGAAAATGTATGAAGAAAAATGTAAATATTTTGTTATTTAAATATTTCGATTGTTACTCATTAAAAAAAAAAATTATGTGAATGTATTTCTAACTTCACAATATTTCAGCGTTTTATGCGCGTGGCGCATGAAGTAAAATTTCGAGTTTAGAAAAGCCTGAAAATTTGGTTTGGCCGCTCCGCTTCGCGGAGCGACCAAACCAAATTTCCAGGCTTTTCTAAACTCGAAATTTTACTTCATGCTTAGTCTGGGAGTGGAAACACTCATTCTAAACTTCATACTGCACGTTTTTATATGAAATCGACGACTGCCTGAAATATTACAGCATATACACTATGTGTATTTAAAAGAAAAATTCAGTGTTTAATACAATAAGTCATTTATAGATATCATAAAAAGAAGTGCAGAATTTTACCTAAAATCAACTTTTAGAGTTATCTCTATAATTGCTCGGCCGTTAATAGGTTAAGCGATGCAGAAGATATTGTAGTTAAAAGGAAAGAAGTGTATGGAATGAGATGAAACTGTTTTGATATATGCAACGACACGGATTTTCACCAAAATGTCAATTATCGGAGGCAACAGCAATAATGAATAAAATTAAAGATAAGATATCACTTGAATCGAACAGGTCAATTGGTATTTATGAAGTATATTTAGCCAATTCTACAAATAATTAATTGCACATTAATTAAGATATGACCTGGTGGTCGAATTTTAACCTTTTCCCATATTGGCAAGTTATTTGTTATTAATTGCACTTAAACTCTGTTTACATGTTATTCTCACCGTAGTAGGCTTGTTTTATTTTCTCCTTATATTGGCATATTGTATTTTTGATTGGAGTGTGTTATTTTAACTGTATCACCCAAATTAGACACTTGAGCGGTAGAACAGCATTTCCCGAACATAGGAAAGACAGTCCTGAAAACGTTGGGCTGTAAATGTACCACTCGGGGCTGGCTTTCGCAGAGATAGCACCATTGAAATCCCGAAGTCACAATTTAACTGCGTCTCTAATCTCTTTAACACATTCCCTGTCAGGGCAGACACCGGTATCTGCTCGGATATATCGCATGTTCAATAAAAAAAACCTCTAGAGTGCCATGATTTTGTCTATTTTAAAATTTAAGTGGGCTACACGCTTTAGGAATTGACACATAAAACATCAAACATAATAATTATATTTCTTGAATAATTTTCTCACTTATCACTTGGTGAAACATTTTTAAATATTGATAATGAAGGTTTAAATTAAATTACACTTGGTTTATTTCACAATTTTTTTATTTTACTATTTACTCAACTAGTTTCGCATTTTAAAGCATTATCAGGAGTGATAATGCTGTAAAACGCGAAACTAGTCGAGTAAATAGTAAAGTAAAAAATTGTGAAACAAACCAAGTGTAATTTAATTTAAACCTTCATTATCAATATAATAATTATACACGATTCCATTTGTTTCTGGATCTCGCCTGGCTATGGAAAAGTGACAGTTTAAGTATTGTAAATGGGGCTGGTTGTGTTTTAAATCAGGGTTTTTAAATGTCACTGTCAGATGTTCGATTTCAAGGTTATAATTTCTGACTATTGTGATCTTACACTGTTGCCTGTTTTACAAATTTTCAGATATAAAAGGATAATAATATGCAGTTTTAAGATTAACAAAATTTACTACTTGGTTTTTGTACATACAAACACAGCAATAATATTGTATATAACAAATATAATGAATTCGGCTCTGCAAACTTATTTCGTCATCCATTTGTATTTCTCGCGTGGGTCTTCTCGTTAACACATTTTGATCAACTCCATCCATCCACCTTAATTTTGGTCATTCTCTCTTCTGTTGGCCCTCAGTATTTTTTTGTAGAATTGCAAATTTATTCCCACCCTCTTGTGATACTGATAATTTTCATGTCAAACAATTTTTAAGCCCTCATTCTACTTTTATTATTTATCATTGCAACACTAGATTAATTTGATTTAATAATAAAATGCTCGAAGAAGCGACCGCGTGGCGAAATAATTGTTGCAAGATTAACAATAAACCTCTTGAAAATTAAAAAGAGGATTACTTATGATATCATAAATTATTGCAACACTGTTAAAATAAGGAATCAGGAGTGGCAACTAATAAAAAATGTAAATGTTGATACTGCAACATAACAACACGAAAGCATGGCTAGGCGAGATCCAGAAACAAATGGAATGGTGTATATAATGTATAATTTCATAGTTGCCAACCTACAATATTTTTCATGGCACTCTAGAGATTTTATTTTATTGACAATACTATACTTTCACCACACCAGGGCGAACACTGGTGTCCGCTGAACGGAAAGGAAATCTGAGCCGAGAATACACAGTATTGCAATTTTCCAGAGTAACTATTCGCTTTGGTGTATTAGTAATCAGATGCAGTAATTGAATCACATTTTTATAATTTACTGATTAGCACTGACCGTTATAATAAAAATCTGGATCCAAAAATGTAGAAATCATCGCTATATGAAAACGGCAAATCGGATGATATTTATCTTCAATGCACTGTATGGGGGACATTTCAATCTCCCCCGATCACAAACTGCATTAAAATTTGTTGAGAAATGTATTTTTTATGAAGTTTTCAAGATTTTACACCATATAAAGATATAAATACAATACAGGGTGTTTCAAAAAGAATTTACGTATAACAATATAATACATTGTTATACGTAAATTCTATTTGAAACACCCTGTATTGTATTTATATCTTTATATGGTTATTATCAAAACTATCGATTGCTGCAGCACGGCTCAGATATCTGAGGAACAAATACATTGTCTAGTTTATGTCATTGCTACTAGATGCTAGTTTGCTTTCATTTTGCTTAGTTACCATTATATTTGCCAGTATTTGCTTACCCGAGTATAGAAGTAATTTGACTATCAATGTGACGGGACACCCTGGACACTCTGTATATCTGTTTGAAATACTTATATTCTTTTTGAAACATCCTGTATGTCACGGAGAGGGACGTGGGGTGGCAAGGGGTCCCTTTGCATAGCGATAATAGTAAATTTGACCACTGCTATGTCCGCTCTGAGTTATTGTTTGTTACTGGTGGCCACTGAGTGTTTCTAATACATGTCGTGGAGAGAAACATAGTCGAAAATGTCCTAACAGTGAATGTGTTAAATAACTGAAATTCCCATTAATTTTACTCAAATTCAGAAAGCCGGTATTTTATGTCAATTTTTTCAAATTTTATGTGATGTGGAAGATGTAACAGGAAATTTTTAAATTGTTTTGTTTATATAAAAGTGAGAATATAACTCATAGCCTACTAGAACGAATTTTAAACCAATGAGATGCAAGGAAAGCCGTAGATACGATGATAAAAAACAAAGGAAGCGGTGGGTGTTAAGTTGTCCTGTCATTCGAAACGTCAAAATAGGTAAAGTTTCGTGCAGTGATATTAATAGAAAAGTGAAAAGTGCGACGCCAAAAAACAGTTTACGAACTTTTGTGCGGTTAAAAAATTCTCAATCAATAGGGAAACAACAATATCTCAGATGTCGATAATGTTAAGGGACTCACATTATTTTATTCGTTCTATTCTCTCACTAAATATAACTCGTGATATGATTAATTATCGATGATATTTTGTCGTTGAAACCGAAGCAGCACATTCAACTCATATTTTATATAGGTGTTTTTCTTCTCCTTTGACAATTGTAATACATGTGAAACATATGTCTTATACAAATAAATTAAAAAAAAAAAAAACTCGCCCTTCAGCCTCGTTGAATCTGCAGCTCGGTTTCAACTCCGAAATATCATCGATAATAATCATACCACTCGTTATATTACGGCTGAAAATAAACTTTCAACATTAATCAGCCTCATCAATCAATGTGAAAAGAATTTGTAAAATATAAAAAATGTAAATTATTAAACCTTTTTGCCATTTAATAAATATAATATTTAGGTCCACTTTTACAAACATTAGGTATCCTGCCGGTATAAAAGGCCGATGTTATTTCACAACCGCTAAGCAGCATGTAACGTCCACCCCGAGTTGTAACGTCCACACCGAGTCCGCGCCGAACGTGCAACCCTTCGCAGGTAGCCAAGGCGGCCGGCATACCGATCATCCCCCTCCACTCTCACTCAATCACACACCAGCTTCGCGCCCTACTTAAGGGGAAGCCACCCTTACAATCGCCAGTCTGTTAGTGCTGGTCTTCTCAGCCTAACAGCTCTCTTTGGTAACGCATGTCTACTCGGCTTACTAATTACTCTACGCTACAAACTACGACTAAGCTGCTCACCGCCTGGAACCCCCAGCCCATGACCGCTACGCCCGGTACCCCGTCGAGACATCTCCGAGGACCATTCGCTATCACCCAAGCCCTGCACTAGTGCACCGAGCCTGGAACAACCTCTAGCTGCCGTGAAGAAGCCCTAGCCGCCCCACACTCTCTGCACTAACAGCTACGCTGCATTCATATACACATATAATCCATAGTTACGATTCTGTACATTTTCTAAATACACGGTTACAACCATAACATAAAGCGTGTTATAAGCGTTAGATTTTAGAAAAGCTGTCGTAATTATCTATGCAGTCTTTACTCTATTGCTCATATGCCCGGAATCAAACATATCAGATAGCGCAGTGGAAAGAGATTGGTGAAAGAGTGCGTTGACGATGAGGTATCTCATGCTTCAGCCACCGAGTGCCGTAAACTCGAAGTTATTTCACGATTCACCTAACGATGATTGTAAAATCACAACTAATCGTTTAACCCAGTGGTGGGGAAACTTTTTTTAAGACGGGCCATCCAGACAATCGTAGAGGGCCAAAGAATAATGCTTAATCGTAGGTAGGTAGTTTTTATGCGGGTCGTCACATTACGAAGTAAGAACGCGTTCAAACATTCTCACCCTGGCACTCTTAAACGGGCCGGATTGAACCTTTCCACGGGCCGGACTTGGCCCGCGGGCCGTAGTTTCCCCATCACTGGTTTAACCCGTAGTAGCCAGCATTAACGGCGGATACCTAATACTTGTAAAAGTGGACCTTACTATCAATACTCAACCAAGGCTATAGCTAGACCTTAAATCCAAGTCACACTGGATAAAAAAACATTTTTTTTCCAGAGAACCAGGTCAGGCAAGTCCTGTCCTTAACCCCAGGATAAGGCCCCTGTATTAAATATTTTTCATAACTTTATATTTCCTCATAAAACTACAATTGAGGGGTCCAATGCAATAACCAGCCAAGTCCAGTTTTATAAAATGTTGAGAGACAAAAAACTGTTTACATGCAAGAAAAAAAAAACATAATGATTATTATGCATGCAACTGACAATACACCAATACACTGCAAATTTTAACCAGATTGTTGCATGCTATACCACAGAATTATAAACTTTAGAAGAATATTGAATACTTAACCCATTCTCTCATAAAAATGGTCTTGTCTGGTTATAGCATGGGACCCCTCAATTGCATTGGACCCCTCAATTAGAGTAATACTCTAACATTTTAATTGATAAATTTGTACATGGTTGAACTAAATTTGAACCATATACAAATTTATCAATAAAAATGTTCAGAAAAAGTTGTATTGTATTCAATGATTATTTCTTAAAAATGGAGATAACATTAATTCTTATTTACAAAGTTCTCAAATCAGGGTACAATATTTTGTTATTTGAGCCAAAAATTTCAGCCTTCGATGTTTATTGATGTCATCGACCTGGCCCATTTAATATTCTATTTTTAATGGCATTCAACACGTGCAACACATTGTGCCAAAAAGAATGTAGTAAACATTCCATTGCCGTTTAATACTTTCATTAAGAAAACAGTTACATATTAAAATAAATAAAAATTAAATGGTGAATAATACCAAATTTCTCCATAGGAAATACATGTAAATTTGAAAGTTACATAACTTTTTCAATTTCCGTTAGCGGAGGTTGAGACATGTACCATGTTTTTTGTCTCGTTGAGTAGTTTTCAAAAATATATTGGAAATTAAAATTCGACTTGGGGGAAGAGTCGAAGTTATTCCCAGTTCTCATTTAAAAAGTAATTCATAATAATTATGAATTTAATTAAAGAAACATTAATTTTAATAAATTATTGGAGTTACAAAATCATTTGACCTATCCATTAATAAGTGCGTTGACACTATAAACGACATTATCAATTAACTTCCGGATAAATTAAAACGTTGACATTAAAAATGATAAGAAAATGTAATTCCACAATCTGACTGGCACTAAATCAATGCAAAGAAATTAAAAACAGCAGCAACAAAATCCCACTAAAACTAAGGCCCAGTTGCAGCAAAAACACTATAAATGACATTATCAATTAACTTCCGGGTAAATTAAAACATTGACATTAAAAATGATAAGAAAATGTAATTCCACAATCTGACAGGCACTAAATTAATGCAAAGAGATTAAAAACAGCAACAACAAAATCCCACTAAGACTAAGGCCCAGTTGCACCAAAAACACTATAAATGTTTTAATTTATGCGGAAGTTAATTGATAAGGTTGTATCAATTAACTTCCGCATAAATTAAAACATTTACACTGAAAATAATCAGAAAATGTAATTACAAAATCTGATTGACATTAAATTGATGCAAAAAGATTAAAAACAGTAACAACAAAATTGAAAGTTGAATGAGATTTCAGCTTGAACTTGAGTTGAAGATGACAACATGATTATATAAAATCCTACTAACCTATTTGTCCAGACATCCAGATGGCCCACTGCGTCAATACGTAATTCGCATCATTCGGACACAAAAACAACACCCGCTCACTATTCTTCCTCCCGATATTCACCGTAATATCATTAGCCAGCTCCTTGGCCCCCAAGAAGAGATTACCGTAAGTGTAACTCCCATAAGCATCGCGCAGCGCGACTTTGTCCGTATAGTTTGCAGCCCTCCGGAAAACAGGTATAATATCCGGCTGTACATACTTCAACAACGGATTACTCGCAGCATGCTGCAGCCGCACCAAAACTGGCCCGTTCTTCAACTTGAACTTCCTCAGCAGAGTAGACATCTTCGCACTGGGATCAGAGGGAAAACAATCGGTTGCTGATAAAAATGAAATATCAGTGACTTTCGATAATCAAGGTTGAGTTACGAATTGCGAGTGCGTTCTATCCTCGCGCGCGGCTTTTTCAGCTAGTAAAACGTACTCACCGAACGCTTCTTGTGTTAATGACGAGTAATTTTGACGTTGAAGTTTATTTTCGGGCTGCAAGTGGGGAAAAAAACAAAAACAAGGTGAAACTGAAACTGAAAAAAAACCGTTTGACGAGTGAGGTTAGAAAGTGGCGCTCCGTTGTTTCGTAAGGTTGCCAACTTTTTTCGGCCTTGGTGGATAAATATCGCGGTTTTTTGTATTCAATCTTACACAATTTTGATGGTGGTTTTATTTTTAGAATCTCGTTGCGCACGGGATTGTTTGCGCTTTAATTGGAGTGGGAATTTGTTTACTTATGAATGTAAACATGACGTACTAGATTGAGATAAAACGATTTGTTTTTTAATTTTGAAGGATCATCACAGTTTTACAAGTCATTCACACTTAATAATCCGATTGAACAATTAATAAATAATTAATAAGTACGTTACATTCTACTATTCATACATAAAATTATGAACTGTGGAGGCTTCTACTTCGTTATACATGTTAATTCAATGAAATAAAACACTTTAACTTTGTTTGTATAACACAATATTTTTATTTTCGTGACTGCAGTTTCGGCAATTCAACTTGCCATTATCAAACAGAGTAACTTATTTTATTCATACATAATTTGTAAATACAATTACAATTACAATACAATGTTTAAACATTTTATGCATTTATGTCCAAGTTAATATTATAAAAAAAACTCTACTAGTTTTTTTATAGCAAGTACATATACAATTAAGATAAATGCTTATTTTAAATTACCTGTACTTTGTCAAATCTTATTTCATCTGCCTGATGAAGCCACTGTGTGGTGAAACATGTTGCAGTGTTCAAAAATAAAAGTGAAACCCTCCCAACTGTGTTCTTTTATTTCAAATAGTATTATGGAGTTTCATTATGTATCCGCCTTATCAATTAAATATTTAAATTAAATTATAAAAGCGACAAACGTGATGTGTTACCAATTTATTTTGCGTGATAACTGGATTGCATTATGCAATTCAATAATCACGCATATTGATAATCGGGTAATATATGCAATCCAATTATCACGCATATTGGATTGCATATACTGTATATCTAATCACGCATATTGATAATTGGATTGCATATATTATACAGAGAGTTTTATGTAACACCGAAACTTTATCATAACGAGGATTTTTCTTTGAAGTATCCATATACATACGTTGTAAATTTTTCGATGCTCGGTTTATTAAAAGAATCCAATTTGAAGCTTTAAGCAAGTGTTTTCCACTCCCAGGCTAAGCATGAAGTAAAATTTCGAGTTTAGAAAAGCCTCAAAATTTGGTTTGGTCGCGTAGCGCGAAGCGCGGAGCGGCCAAACCAAATTTTCAGGCTTTTCTAAACTCGAAATTTTACTTCATGCGCCACCAGTACAAAACACTGATTCAATGTAAAGTTTAGTGGTATGTTTTAAACTTTATAATATGTCAGTGTTTTGTATCGGTGGCGCATGAAGTAAAATTTCGAGTTTAGAAAAGCCTGAAAATTTGGTTTGGCCGCTCCGCGCTTCGCGCTACGCGACCAAACCAAATTTTCAGGCTTTTCTAAACTCGAAATTTTACTTCATGCTTAGCCTGGGAGTGGAAAACACTCGCTTAAAGCTTCAAATTAAATTCTTTTAATAAACCAAGCATCGGAAAATGTGCAACGTATGCATATGGATACTTCAAAGAAAAATTCTCGTTACTAAAATGTTCGGTGTTACATAAAACTTTCATATACCTAATATATGCAATCTATTGAGATTAAGGTAAAACGATTATTTTAAATATTGAAGGATCTTTAAAGGTGTACAAGTCATTTACGCATAATAATCCAATTGAACAATTAATAAATAAATAATAAGCACGTTATATTCTATTATTCATATATAATTTGTAAATACAATTACAATACAATGTTTTAAAATATTATGTATTTATGTCCAAGTTGATATAATAAAAACAAAACTATACTAGTTTTTTTTTAAAGCAAGTATATAATAATCAAGATGCATGTTTATTTTAAATTAAATTATAAAAGCGACAAACGCCATATGTTACCAATTTATTTTGCATGATAACTGGACTGCATTATGGATCCGTATTTATATTATATTTATATTGCTGAATAAGCAAGTGATAAGTAAACAAAAGAATTATTAAGGGTAGATTCAACAACCTACTATATGCAATCCAATTATCACACATGTTAGATTGCATATATTATATATCTAATACATGCAATCTAATTAACACGCATACTGGATTGCATATATTATATACGTAAACACTTTTAGCTAAAAACGCACATGGTTATGATTTCACTGTTTATTGATTGACACTGTGATAATTGTTTCGCCACATAGTGGCTTCATCAGGCAGATGAATAATGATCATTATTCAACTGCCTAATGAAGCCACTGTGTAGCGAAAGAATTGTTGCAGTATCAATCAATAAACAGTAAAATCTTAACCAAGTGTGTTATTTACTAAAAGTGTTAGTATGGGGTTTCACCAAGTAACAGCCTTAACAATTAATTTTTTTATATATTTAATATATGCAATCCAATTATCACGCATGTCGAATTGCATATATTATATATCTAATATATGCAATCCAATTATCACGCATGTCGAATTGCATATATTATATATCTAATATATGCAATCCAATTATCGCGCATACTTAATTGCATATATTATATACCTAATATATGCAATCCAATTGTCACGCATGTTGGATTGCATATAATATATACCTAATATATACAATCCAATTATCACGCATGCTGGATTGCATATAGTATATATCTAATATATGCAATCCAAGTAACACGCACACTGGATTGGATATATTCTATACCTACACACTTTTAGCTAATAACACACTTGGTTAAGATTTCACTGTTTATTGATTGACACTGTAACAATTGATTCGCCACATAGTGGCTTCATCAGGCAGATGAATAATGATCATTATTCATCTGCCTGATGAAGCTACTGTGTAGCGAAACAATTGTTGCAGTATCAATCAATAAACAGTGAAATCTTAACCAAGAGTGTTATTTACTGAAAGGGTTGATATGGAATTTCACCAAGTAACAGCCTTAACTATTAAAGTTTTTATATACCTAATATATGCAATCCAATTATCACGCATGTCGGATTGCATATATTATATATCTGATATATGCAATCCAATTATCACGCATACTGGATTGCATATCTAGTTAGCCTATATAAAATTTGGTAACCGCGATTGGATGCTGCATCCAGAAGCGAGAATGGTGATTGGTGTATACAGTCGTTTGTCTTACTCTTACCTCACATCCTGATCATAGTCTTTTCTTTCCTACTCGATTTCCAGTTCTCCCATAAGCATTGGCTCACCTTGGTTATGTAAAGATAAAATTTAATTGATAAATAAATCACTAACATCCTCTCTTCACACTTTTATTTAAATTACTAAATGTACATATAATTTAATAGTTGAGGCTGTTACTTGGTTAAATTCCATATTAACACTTTTAGTAAATAACAGACACACACATTATTTATCTGCCTGATGAAGCCACTGTGTGGCGAAACAATTGTTGCAGTATCAATCAATAAAGAGTGAAATCTTAACCAAGTGTGTTATTTACTAAAAGTGTTGATATGGCATTTCACCAAGTAACAGTTAAATTTTTTATATACCTAATATATGCAATCCAATTATCACGCATGCCGAATTGCATATATTATATATCTAATATATGCAATCCAATTATCACGCATATTGGATTGCATATATTATATACCTAATATATGCAATCCAATTATCGCGCATGTTGGATTGCATATATTATATATCTAATATATGCAATCCAATTATCACGCATGTTGGATTGCATACTTTATATACCTAATATATGCAATCCAATTATCACGCATGTTAGATTCCATATATTATATATCCAATATATGCAATCTAATTAACACGCATACTGGATTGCATATAATATATACCAAAACACTTATAGCTAATAACACACTTGGTTAAGATTTCACTGTTTATTGATTGACGCCGTAACGATTGTTTTGCCACATAGTGGCTTCATCAGGCAGATGAATAATGATCATTATTCATCTGCCACTGTGTAGCGAAACAATTGTTGCAGTATCAATCAATAAACAGTGAAATCTTAATAATAATAATGTTAATATGGAATTTCGCCTAGTAACAGCCTCAACTATCAATTATTTTATATGCCTAATATATGCAATCCAATTATCACGCATGTTGGATTGCATATGTTATATATCTAATATATGCAAGCCAATTATCACGCATACTGGATTGCATATTTTCTATACCTAATATTTGAAATCCAATTGTCACGCATGTTGGATTGCATATATTATATACCTAATATATGCAATCCAATTATCATTATATTATTCCGGTTCGAACTTTTGTTGCTGCTGTCGGTGAGAACCAAACAGCCCGTTCAAAATGAAGCTAAACAAGGTCGTGTCCTCCTCGAGGAGTAAAAATAGTAAGAGGCATTTCACCGCTCCGTCTCACATAAGGCGTCGTTTGATGTCTGCGCCCCTTTCCAAGGAACTCAAGCAGAAGTACAATGTTAAAACTATGCCCATCCGTAAAGACGATGAAGTCCAGGTTGTACGGGACATTACAAAGGCCAGCAAGTAGGCAAAGTCGTTCAGGTGTATAGAAAGAAATTGGTTATCTACATTGAGAGGATTCAACGTGAAAAGGCTAACGGCGCTAGCGTTTATGTTGGTATTCATCCCTCAAAGTGCGTGATTGTTAAACTGAAAATGGACAAAGACAGGAAGAAAATCATTGACCGTAGGGCGAAGGGCCGCTTGGAAGCTTTGGGCAAGGATAAGGGCAAATACACCAAAGAATCAGCCTCAGCGGCCGCCGTTGATGCTTCTTAAGGCCATGATCCCGTAGGCATTTTCCGTACACAAGTGAGATTAAGTTGCATATGTTATATTGGAGATTGTAAAAATTAATTAAACGAGCCGAGAAGCGAACCCATCCGTTCCTGCCAGTTGATGAACCCACGTCGACAAACTCAGCGTGCATACACGAGGCATGGCTACCCGAACGTATTCGGCATTTCTACACACAAACATATTTATGCGATATACGCAGTGCACATTTGTATTTTATATTAATACAATAAAACATAATTATATACCTAATATATGCAATCCAATTATTACGCATCTTAGATTGCATATATTATATATCTAATCTATGCAATCCAGTTATCACGCATACTGGATGGCATATATTATATACCTAATATATGCAATTCAATTATCATGCATATTATGTTGCATATATTATATTCCAAATATATGCAATCCAACTATCATGCATACTGGATTGCATATATTATATTACCTCAAACAATAAGGTAATAGTTCAACTGAAAAATAAATGTATTTTATAAGAAAAAACAACATTTTATTCAATTCAAAAGACAAAATTAATCCTTTAAAGAAATCAGGTGTTTATGAAATTCCTTGTTCCGAATGCAATAGTGTGTATGTAGGCCAAACCGGTCGTAGTTTCGAAAAGAGATATTCGGAACATTTTCGCGCATTTAGATTGAACCAAGACTCCAGTTCCTTTTCTAACCACGTATTAGAGTGCAAACATTCATTTCCAGAAATAAATAAAATTAAAATTTTACATAACTGTACCAAAGGCACAAAGCTTAACCTGCTCGAATCCGCCGAAATTTTCAAACGAACCAAGAACCCCCTAGTTAATCTGTTAAACGAACAAACCGATTTAGTGTACACGCCGCTCTTTGAAATCCTTTAATGTGTAAATCTTTGTACCTATTTAACCTAATTTGTTTTGCTACCCTCACTCTAAATTGTTTTACCTGTATAAATGTAACCCCCCTTTGTTATTTGTTTCACTTGATAATGACCGTCAAACGTCGAAACTTAAGTCGTGAATTTATGTGTATATTTGTGTAATATAATATATATACATACAATAAATATTTTGTGGTAAAAACATAGTAAGTGTTTGATTCAGTGATCATGAATTACCACGTAGTTACGGTCGCAACCATCATTATGATTAAGAAAAAAATAGTTATTTTGGGTTCTTTGGGATAAAATTTGTCATTTTATAATCAAATAGGGAATATCTTAAACTATTTCGCTATCATTTAGAAAAATATAGGCGAAAAAAAAAACTTAAAAACAGTACCATTTACAAAAACTAAATTATAGAAAGATTTTAATCTTATGTTGGGATTTCGAGTATTTGGGACTATGAGTAACTTATGCTTGTCAGTTTCTTTTGTAACTCACTCTTGATAATGCCGTAAAAAGCGAAACTAGTCGAGTAAATATAGAAAAATTGTGAAACAAACCAAGTGTAATTTACTTTGAGGGTCAGTTGCACCAATCCCGCTGAACTGGGTTAACTCTGAACTTTAGTTTAAAGTGACATTAGAACAATAGGACCTGTCATTTTGAACTTGAACTTAAGTTCAATGTTTTTGGTACAATTGGACCTTAACCTTCTTCAATATTAGAAGAATTTTTGATTTGGTTGGCGTTCACTTTGTGGTACATCTTTATAAAATAATATTAAAACACTTAACTTTGTTTTACCACTATAATTAACTTTTTACAGTGACTATAGTTTCGACTACAAGCTAGTCATTATCAAACTGAGTTTGATAATGACTAGCTTGTAATCGAAACTATAGTCACCGTAAAAAGTTAATTAAAGTGATAAAACAAAGTTAAGTGTTTTAATATTATTTTAATAGAAGAATTTTTTTTCACGTGAATTCATAGAAAATTGTTTTATCGAAAGTAGTTACCAATTCCACGAAAAATCGCGTAAATTAATTTTAAACGAAAGTTTGTCTAAATTAACTTTCTTCAATAAAGTTTTACCAACTTTCTTGAATGTCATGTTGTTATGGATTATTATTATTAAGGGGATGGCGTGTGTGTTTTTGAACTTCACAATTTTTCAGTGGTTTATATATTATATTATGATTTAGAACCATATAATATGCATGAATATTTCTCTAGAGAAACATAATATGTATTAATCTTGATTTGACCCTATTTTGTATATGTGCAAAATTTGTATGTGATATTAATATTGGAATAAAGAACTGTTATTATTATTATTATTATGCGCGTGGCGCATGAAGTAAAATTTCGAGTTTAGAAAAGCCTGAAAATTTGGTTTGGCCGCTCCGCGCTTCGCGCTACGCGACCAAACCAAATTTTCAGGCTTTTCTAAACTCGAAATTTTACTTCATGCTTAACCCGGGATTGGAAACACTCATTAGAAGCTTCAAATCGAACGATTTTCAAAAACAACGAATCATTGAACAAATACAGCGTATATATCGTAATATGTATACTTAAAAGATAAATTCCCTGTAAAATTTAATGTTACACCCGTCTAAATGATGTGCAATTTATTGCTGCGTCTGTAAATAACCACTACACGTAATTAATCTTCAATAATAGAAGATTCTTTTTTCACATGAATTCATAGAAAATTGTTTTATCGAAAGTAGTTACCAAATTCACGAAAAATCGCGTAAATTAATTTCAAACGAAAGTTTGTCTAAATAAACTTTCTTAAAAAATAAATAAAGTTTTACCAACTTCTTGAATGTCATGTTGTTATGAATTATTATTCACTGATTATAGAGGCTTCTACTTCGTTATACATTGTTGAACATAAATAAAACACTGTTTATCACTTTGTTTGTATAACAATTGGTTTATTTGGTGACTATAGTTTCGATACTACACGTATCACTAACGGTTTGATAATGATACGTGTAGTATCGAAACTATAGTCACCAAATAAACCAATTGTTATACAAACAAAGTGATAAACAGTGTTTTATTTATGAATTATTATTATTAAGGGGATGGTGTGTGTGTTTTTAAAGTTCACAATATTTTAGTGATTTATTCGCGTGGCGCATGAAGTAAAATTTCGAGTTTAGAAAAGCCTGAAAATTTGGTTTGGTCGCTCCGCGCTTCGCGCTACGCGACCAAACCAAATTTTCAGGCTTTTCTAAACTCGAAATTTTACTTCATGCTTAACCCGGGATTGGAAACCCTCATTAGAAGCTTCAAATCGAAAGATTTTCAAAAACAACATATCATTGAACAACTACAGCGTATATATTGTAATATGTAAACCTAAAACACAAATTACCTATAAAATTTAATGTTACTTACACCCGTCTAAATAATGTGAACTTTATTGCTGGATCTGTAAATAACCACTACACGTAATTAATAAATGTTTAAAAAATACCCCAACTCCCATTAAAGAGAAATAAATTAACACTTGTGTCTATTGCAGAAAGGCCAGCAATTCTCTCCCTGACCCGCGGAGACCCCGACTCTTTTCACACATAAAAAAAAACCTCTGGTTAAAAATAAACATTATAAATGATATATTGAGTGTGTCGAGAGAGGATTGCATTGAGGATTTTTTTTGATATTGGCGTGTCGATCAAAAGAGAATTTGGAACACCGCTTGACTTACTGAAGATCCAAATGACACCTGGGGACCATCAATTCACACGTTGTTCGAGAAAAAAATTAATTGAAAGGTCAATGCTGCGTTTACACGTTAAGAAAATTAATATGTGTATGTGTGATGGGTTAGTGATTAATAGTTGTTTGTATAATAGTATAAATAAAGTTTGCAATATTAATTTATTTTGATTTTATAAACATATTTGTTATTAAATTCTGGCGTTTAAATTAAATTTAAACGCTAGGCTTTTTACACGCCTGACGTTTTAAATAAATATTTCGAGTTTGGAAAAGCCTAAAAAATTGGATTGGTTGCTCTGGTTCGCTACGGGACCACCAATCCACATTTTCAGACTTTTCGGAACTCGAAATATTTATTTCTATTCGTTCAGCAAGAGGAGTGATGAATGTTTTTTATTTATTTAAAGGTTTTCCATAAGGTTAAATTTTCTTCCTTTGCTTGCGATGTGAAGGATTTTAAATTCTTTGTTGTTCTTCTATTAAATAACCAGCATATATTGATGTGTCCTTAATATTTAGGAATGCTTTATGGTGTTCATTAATTCGTTCCTCAAATGCTCTCCCTGTTTGTCCAATATATACCTTAGGGCAATAACCACAATTTAACTGATAAACTCCGTTGAGCTCTTTTTTTGAGAATTTAGAATTTTATTTCAAAAACAATTACATATAAAATTACATGTTTTTTTTTTTTTTTTTATAGTATGCATGTAGGTATATAATTTGTAATTGTAGTTGATGAGGTTCCTTCCTTTTTTCCTCGCCTCGTGATTCCAGTTTCAGTTTTATCTTTACTGTTTTTTTATTATTTTTGAGAGAAAAACATGAAATTACCTCAAAATCTGATGAGTTTTCTTGTGCGGAAAATTATTTAAAAAAACATTAATTTTTTATTAAATAAAAGAATTGAGTCTCCTTTCTTCACAGGATTTATTTAAAAATCGCAAATGTACATTTCGGTCACGATGTGACCATTATCAATGCTTAACTATTTACAAAAACAAACTGGTGACTGGTGACTGGGATTAGAGCGCTGGGATCAATTCTAGAAAAGGATTTATTAATGGGCTTAAATCAAAGTTTAATAGCCTGTTTTCCACTTTTTTCATTTCACCTTCACGTAACTCAACAATAATTTAATTACATTAATTATTTCTTTAAAAATAAACAATTTTTGAAGTCGAAGTTGAAGTCGAAATTCAAATAACTTAACCATTTTTTTTTCATCTAAAAAATCGTGTCAAAGTTAAGATTTAGTAAAAAAAATAGTTCATGGAAAATCGTGTTTTTTTATTAATAGCATATGTTAATATATAAAATCTTCATTTGTTACAAAAAAAAAAATCATTGTGCTCAACTAATTTATACATCCTATTAAAATTAGACATACAGGGTCACCGAGGTAACGCACAATCTGTCAATAATTGAAGTTATCTGATTAACCATGTAACATTTTTCGAATAATACGAAAACCTTTCGACACGCATAATTACTCGAACGCTCCGACGATAAACAATGATTTGCATTTATTGTAATAATCTGAGAAAGGGCGATAATTAATTTATTCAGAAAAGCAATAAAAGAGATTCAGGAAAATAGCCTTCATCATATTTTTTTTTCAATTATTATTATTTATGTATTAAACTGTGAGATCAAGAATGACTGATCCAATTGGTAAAATTGATACCGTGCGATCATTTAAAGCATGATTTAGAATAGGCTTTGAGTTTAAAAATAGGTTGGCACTACTGACTGTTAACACATAGTTTACCTAAACCTCAAATTAATTCCATCATACAATAAGCATTCTGGGTGGAGTCCGAGTAGGTCGGACCGCTGCGCAAAAATTAAAACGCAAAGCCAGCACGTGGTTAGACTCCTATCCTTTTGCATCCTTTCAGTCACATCCCTTTCATATTCTTATTCCTTGCATTCCCTTCTAGTGTACCTCATCCGGCTAACTGCACGTGTATTTTCCCTTTCTTACTCCCTCGGGAAGGGCGTTAGTCCAAATTTTAAATTCAGTCGATACTCCAATAATCTAATTATCAAAATAACTACAATCATTCCTATAACCTTTGCCTTTGATAACTACTACTATATTTATTTATTTATTTATTGAAATGGTTAAATAAACATTTATTAAATTAATACTGTGACTGGTCAACAGGGCTTAGATGCCAAGGCCATTAAATACGCGAAAGAAGTAACATTCTGGGCAACCGCACAAGGAAAATGCCAGCTACCCTAAATCATACTAAGCTGTTAAGTTAAAATATCTAAGCTGTTTTTTTTTCTGGAATTTTGAGCCGATGTTGAAAAGATAATAAACCAATGTATGAAGATATTTATTATATTTTATTGTTTTTCGCAGTCAAGTTATCAAATTACTCGTAACGTTTTTAGTAAAAGCGACAAAATTAAAAAGTTTTTTTATAAGTCTAAGTTTAAACAAAACTTTATTTTTAAATAATTAAAATTAATTAAGTAAGTAATTGCACTCATAATTTACGAACTTTATTTAATTATAATACAACGAATTAAATACTTTTCTGCATATTTGCTAGTTTTTAGTGTTATTAATTACAGATTATGATTAAATGTAACTATTTTTTATTGACCTAAAAAATTAATCAAACTGTGCGAACTTTTGATAAACACGACAGAAAATGGAAAAATTTATTACTACGAGATGTGAGTCAATAACAAATTGAGTGAGGATTGGAATTGATGTTTACTGGCTTCAGGGACTGAGAGGAATATAATAAATTAGACACGGACAATTATAATAGTTAACAGTTAATAGGCGATGAGATATGCTAATTAATTCTAAATGCGATATTAAGTGTATATAAAATAATTAATTAAGTATTTATTTAAAATTAATATTATTAAAAATCTGACGCTCCTTGGGATTTGTTTTGCGTTGTTTGACTTGGCAATGGCCATGCAGTCACAATCATCCTCAGGTTTTTAGGTAATTCAAATTTAAACCCTAATTTTCAACTTTTCGTATAATTTTATTCAACTTCAAGTTGCTGTACATATCTTGAGAGTTTATTTCTTGCTTTTTTTTGTTTTGCGTTGTTTGATTTGGCATAGTGTATTACCAACTTCACTCTGAATGAGTGTTTTATACGCGTGGCGCATGAAGTAAAATTTCGAGTTTAGAAAAGCCTAATTTGGCTCGGTCGCTCCGCTTCGCTACGCGCCCGTGCCAAATTTTCAGGCTTTTCTAAACTCGAAATTTTACTTCATGCTCAGTCTGGGAGTGAAAGACACTCGTTTGTTTTATCATTTAAACAATTGAGAATTGATGTAATACGTTTATTGTCATTCCAAGTTACTTTTTTTTTAAGTTACGCAAACGAACAAATCAAGCAAAAAATTTCCCAATATCCAATAAATCCAATTATCTATCAAAAATCAATCAATCAATCAAATGCGGATACGGACGTCTCACTTCCTATTCTTTCGACATAGTTAACATAAAAAATGACGTAATTGGCCGCGGCCAAAAACCGTGGAAGCGTGTGTCTTATTATGTCACGCCTTCGCTTGTGACAATTAGAGATTGCAATCGTGATCGCTTGACAGATTTTTCGCCAAAAATTTTAAAACAATCGGTTCTGTACGAAATCCTTTGTTAACGATTTCACAATGAAATTTAGTACGATTTTGACACACAAATTATTACTAAACTTTTATGTACAAAAAATAAAAACTTTCCCCAAAGTGTGTAATAAATAAGGGAAAGCATTGCGTTCGCGATGAGTTTAAAATAAAGATATTTTTATTAAAAAACTATAAACTTCTATAAACCGTGTGTCTCTGGATTACCTAATTATAATCAGTTTTTTGATAGAAAATCATTCTTTACAAACATTTATCTTGACCTTAAAACTTATTTCATTATCAAATCTTAAATTAACTATAGAGGGCATTCAAAAATGAAGACAAGCGAAAGTTGTATTTCTATCTTATCTAATATTCCCATATATCCCAGGATTACTGTCCGGATAGGGAATATGTTTTTATTATTTGTTAATCTTATCTAATATTCCCATATATCCCAGGATTACTGTCCGGATAGGGAGCATGTTTTTATTATTTTTTAATCTTATCTAATATTCCCATATATTCCAGGATTACTGTCCGGATAGGGAACATGTTTTTATTATTTGTTTTTTAAATCATTCATTCAGAAACTTGAGTTAAAAACACAATTTCCAGTAAGAAATTTTAAATTGATCACAGAGGGCAATTAGAAACTAAGAAAAAAGTTTCTTCAATTTCTGATTGCCCTCTGTGGTCAATTTAAGATTTCTTGCTGAAAATCGTGTTTATAAGTCAAGTTTCTGAATGAATGATTTAAAAAAAAAATAATAAAAACATGTGAATAAATGACTCAAAAAACAAATAATATAATATGTTCTCTATCCGGACAGTAATCCTGGGACATTAGAAACAATAGCTGTATAAACAAGACATTTTATTAAGCAGAAAAGAAGGGGTTCTTTGAGAATTATTTTTTTATATAAATAATTACGCAACATTTATTTTTAGTATCACATAAATTCTGTTGAAACGCTAAAAGATTTTCAAGGTGCTCACTGGACGAAACCATTTTTGTGACAAGTGTCTTTTAAAAATGTTAACAATCCAATAAAACGCAGAATCGTTGACGTCCAACACATTCAATCAATTAGAAAAAGACTTATCATCACCGAATATGCAAATTAATAACTCGGCGCGCTATTGTCATGTTAATACCCAAAAAATTAATAAAAGTGCCTTGAAAATAGGAAAAAAAAAACAACCGCTAATTTATGAATTATTAGTGATTTTCAAAATATCTAAGCTATATTTCATTTGTGCTATAAAGACGGTTTAAAATTATTATTACAGCTTTTCACCGGTAATGTGACGGGAAAGGTTAGATTTTTTAGGATTTATTGATGTGGTGTTTTAGGGATAATAAAAATTTGCGATTTGGTTGAGTAATAATTCATTTTTTAGGATAATTATAGTATCATTAAATTCTTTCCCATTGATCACTTGGTAAAGCATTTCTACTCATATACAGGAAGGTTTTCTTTTAAGTATACATATCCCGATTACAGCGTATATGCTGTAAATCTTTCTGTAAAAGCCTGAAAATTTGGTTTGATCGCGTTGCGCGAAGCGGAAGTAATTGTTTCAATGAGTGTTTGATTTAGTTTTTGTAAGAAAAATTTGTTGTAGATTGCAAAAAAAAACTTTTCATGTTTTAAAATATTCTACAACCAAGTATTGGCAATTTCATTTATACTTATGTAGGAAATCTTTCTTTTAAGTATACATATGCTGTAAATTTTCCGACGTTCATCGTTTTTTTAAAAGTGTTGAATTTGAAGCTTCAAACGAGTGTTTTCCACTCCCAGACTAAGCATGAAGTAAAATTTCGAGTTTAGAAAAGCCTGAAAATTTGGCTCGGGCGCGTAGCGAAGCGGAGCGACCGGGTCAAATTAGGCTTTTCTAAACTCGAAATTTTACTTCATGCGCCACGCGTTTAAAATTCTGATTTCAAGTGAAGTTTAAAATATACTTCTAAAACAGTATGCTAACCAGTATATTTTGAACTTCGCCAGAAATCAGTGTTTTATACGCGTGGCGCATGAAGTAAAATTTCGAGTTTAGAAAAGCCTAATTTGGCTCGGTCGCTCCGCTTCGCTACGCGCCCGAGCCAAATTTTCAGGCTTTTCTAAACTCGAAATTTTACTTCATGCTTAGTCTGGGAGTGGAAAACACTCGTTTGAAGCTTCAAATTGAACTCTTTTAGAAATACAACGTACGTAGGAAAATGTACAGCATATGTATACTTAAAGGAATAATTTCCTGTATAGGTTGCTACATAAGTATCAATGAAATTGCCAATACTTGGTTGTAGAATACTTCAAAACATTAAAAGTGCGTTTTCTTCGCAATCTACAACAAATTTGTCTTACAAAAACTAAATCAAACACTCATTGAAACAATTACCTCTCCTTGTTCTGCTACTCTCTTGATGGAACCAAATTATCAAATTGGGTACAGGTAAACACTTGTATTGTTCCATGTTTTTATTTTCAGTTGCCTGACACGTGTTTCGATCCGTTACGATCATTGTCTTATAATTGGGATGTAATTTTCCTGTTGGGCAATAAAGACTTATTATTATTATTATTATTTTCAAAGTTTAACTTTTAACTTTGAAAATAATCGTAACGGATTGAAACACGTATCAGGCAACTGAGAATAAAAACATGGAACAATACAAGTGTTTACCTTTACCCTATTTAAATTACATCCCCAGCTAATACCCCGACGGACATCGGATTATACAATAAGTGTTTGCTGTTAAATACCGGGTGTTTGATTAAAGGTGGCCATCGGCTGTATCTCAGAAACTATCCATCGTAGCATCTTGCAGTAAAAAAAATCATTGTAAAAGTGGCCAAGAGAAATTTGCTGGAATTAGGTTACTAGCTTTGCTACTAGAGGGCACAATCTCTTTCATACAAGATAAAAATAAGTTTTTATCAAATAAATGCCAAATTAAGATACGTCAAAAATATGAAATTCTTAATCTACGCAAAATTCTACTCAATTTTAACTACTTTCTCGTTTATTTAGCTTTTACATAAAATGCAGGGGAGAATGAAAATGTCTAATCGTTTAAATGCCTGTAACTTTAGTTAGGTTTTACCAAATTTAACAAACTTAGGCTCATTTAATAGATAATTGCATGCACTTTATAATGCGCTTTACACAAATGTACTTAAGTTTAGATATTAAGCGCCAGATGGTGCGGTTGAAACCATCAATATATTATCTTAATTTTCTTTAAATTATCTAATTAATATATGTATATGTGAGTTACGTTAGTTAACTAAAATAAGAAATACTGTAAAAACTGGCGAAAGCCGCAACTCGATATCTTTATCCTAGCCAGAGATATAGTGATGTTTAGACAGAATGGCGTATTTTGCATTAATAGCGCCTTCTGACCATTAATATAGGAACTGAAGTAAATCAGAGTACATAATTGTTTAAAGTGCTGTCAATTATCTATCGAATCATTATAAGTTTATTAAATTTGGATAAATTTATTTTAAGTTAGAAACATTTTAATCATAATAAGTCTCACTATTTTCTATCTGTTTCCTGATAATGCTGTAAAACGCGAAACTAGTCGAGTAAATAGTAAAGTAAAAAATTGTGAAACAAACCAAGTGTAATTTAATTTAAACCTTCATTATCAATATTTAAAAATGTTTCACCAAGTGATAAGTGAGAAAATTATTCAAGAAATATCTGTTTCCTATTTTCTATCTATTTTCCTCTGCAATTTTTTTTCAAAATTTTATTTCATGCGCCACGCGTATAAAATACTGATTTCAAGTGAAGTTTAAAATATACTCATAAAACAGTATGGTAAACCAGTATATTTTTAACTTCGCCAGAAATTAGTGTTTTATACGCGTGGCGCATGAAGTAAAATTTCGAGTTTAGAAAAGCCTAATTTGGCTCGGTCGCTCCGCTTCGCTACGCGCCCGAGCCAAATCTTCAGGCTTTTCTAAACTCGAAATTTTACTTCATGCTTAGTCTGGGAGTGGAAAGCACACGTTTGAAGCTTAAAATTGAACTCTTTTAAAAAACGATGAACGTTGGAAAATTTACAGCGTATGTATGCTTTTCTGTTTGGCGATAAATGTTACGCCCTCTAGCGACGAAGTTAGGAACTTAAAAATAATTTTCAGTGATTTCTCTTAGCCACTTTTACTGTGAATTTTCTTACTCTAATGCATAGTTTCTGAGATACAGCCGGTGGCCACGCTTAATCAAACGCCCGGTACAGAAACCTACTGCAAATGTAAATATAGGTTTTTAATTGAAAAACTTTGTTGATTCGGATTTCTCAATATTTTATATTTTGTGTATTTTTTGCATTATTTTATTTTTTGGGTGTTTCATTACTTTATTTGGCCCCCTTTTTCATAAAAGCAGAAAGGGGCGCTTGTATTTACTTTCCAGTTTTATTACTCTTTGTGCTTGTGATTTCTAAAGTGAAACCTGGAAGCCAAATGTTTGGCGGGATTTCATTTATTTCGCTTTACGGCCGAAAGAACGATTAACCATTGTCAAGAAAATTTCTTCAATTTCAAAAGAGCGGGCCCAAAACGTGCCTAATTGGGTCCATAAACGTTAATCCGCGACCGAGCGAAGCGTCCGGACTTGTCCTTTTCACCATGCCCAAAAATTCCAGAAATTTCCAGCACCTGACCCTCTGTCCTTATTTTTCACACTGAAAAATCATCCCTCGCTTTCTCTTCTAGAATCCCTCTCCAATCAATCCTGACCAATCAGATTTTCCTATCCCAAACCGTTTCTTCTGTTAAGAAAACCAGAAAAGAGTCTTATCTTGAACACCGTTTCAACAACATCGTTCTTTCGGTCGTACCGCGCTTTTAACTTTCTTTTAACTTGTGTTTTTTAACTGATACTTTCTATCCACGTGTTTTTAACTTCACTTATTTTTTCCGTTATTATTTGTTAATTGTTTTGTATATATGTCAGTATTTAAATAAATCGTTTTTGTTTAACTTACTGGCTTAAGTAATTTTTATTAAAGTCGCGAGAACCGCGCTATTTACAAACTTGGTTTGTTTTATTACTAAATTATTTCATTTTTAACTATTATTGATAAAGGTTCATCAATAATAGTTCAAAATATTTCACCAAGTGACAAGAGAGAAAGTCATTCAAGAAATTTTTAACTAGTTTCAGTATAATGCCATTTTCAAAAGTCCTTTAAAATGGCATTAAGCTGAAACTAGTTGAAAATGAAATAATTATAATTTATTAGTAAAAGCAACCAAGTGAATTTCAATTATAAACCTATATAGTTGTAATAATTAATATTTTTATTGACTGCAAATATAATTAAGACTGATTTACAATTATAAACCTATATAGTTATATTAATTTATATTTTTATTGACTGCAAATATAATTAAGACTGACGCGTATTTGACAAATATATATAAAAAACGTTATGTTATATATTATTGTTGTCTTTTACAAAGTATAGTGTATAAATCGCATTTAATGGCTATTCATCACTATGGAATCACTATGGAACTGCTGCCTTGAAAAGGGAACATTCCCCTACGCCTGAAAGCTAGCTACTGTAATTTCATTACCTAATAAAGACAATCCTGACTACCTTAAAGATCTTAGATCTATCAAAACCCTTGAAAGTATAATGAAGGATCATTTAACTGGCTTTGTGGAGAATTACTCTCCAATATTATTTACTGTAAAAAGTGTCCAAATTTGAGAAGCATACTCCACCTGAGATCTTACCAGTGAACAGTACAATTTCTTCAAACAGTCCGTGCTCAGATCTTTTCCTATTTGCCATTCAAATTCTGAAGACTTTCTTAACGGCCGCTGATATTTGAAAATTGAATGCGAATTTATTGTCAAATATTACTCCCAAGTCTTTCATTTTATCCAGTTTTGAAAGAGCAGATGAGTTGATGGTGTATTGATAATCTACGAACGTCCTAGATCTGTATACAGACATGTAGTAGCATTTTGAAAGATTTAAATACAAATTGTTATCAATACACCATTCGTTTGAGCGCCTAATCGAGTTCTGCAAATGATCGCAGTCATCAATGGAGCGAATAATTTTGAAAATGTTTAGGTCGTCGGCAAACAATAAGAAGTTTGAATCGGGAATGGCATCTTGTAAGTCGTTGATAAAAAGTGAAAAGAGTATCGGTCCGCAGTGAGATCCCTGGGGAACATCTGAAGTAGCGTATAGCGGCTTAGATACGAACTCCTTAATTCTGATGTACTGTTTACGTTCTTTTAAGTATGATGATAACCATACTACAGTACTAGGGCACAGCCCGATAGATTCCAATTTATGAAGCAGTAAATTGATATTGATTCGATCAAATGCCTTGGTGAAGTCAGTATAGACTGTGTCTACTTGATGTCCATCATCCAAAGCACTTGATACTTTTTTTTATTGACTGCAAATATAATTAAGACTGACGCGTATTTGACAAATATATATAATAAACGTTATGTTGTATATTATTGTTGTCGTGTACAAAGTATAGTGTGTAACTCGCATTTAATGGCTATTAATCACTATGGAATCACAATGGAACTGCTGCCTTAAAAAGGGAACATTCCCCTACGTCTGAAAGCTAGCTACTGTAATTTTATTACCTAAGAAAGACAATCCTGACGACCTTAAAGATCTTAGACCCATTAAAATCCTTGAAAGTATAATGAAGGATAAATTACCTGACTTTGTGGAGAATTACCCTTCTTCCCACTAATAAATCTGGTTTTAGAACTTCATGCAGCTGCATAACTGCTTTATTGAATTTTAGTAAATGAATATTTTCATAAATTAAGCAATTTTTCAACAACATTTAAAGTTCAATACAAATTGAGTGAAACATCAAACGAGATATTTCGACCTTCTTTAATAATCTTTATTGTGTGATAACCACATCAACCACATCAAAAGCCAAAACCCTGACAAATCAGCAATTGCTCATCATACTTTGACAACAGGCCACAAATTCAACATAAATAAAGTCAAATTACTAAAAGAATCTAGCAGTTATCAATTAAACGTGTTGGAAGCGATAGAAATGATGAAAAATAAGACAGAACTACTCAATTTCGATATAAGCCCAATAACGAACCCCATATTAAATTTATTACCCAACAGATAATCCTCATTAACACCATTGTGAACCCTCCCAAGTCCGAAGCCGAATAATCCCCACTACCCCCATTTCCAAGATACCGCATTCGTTTCAAAATTCAAATTACTTTTTTGTTTTTTCCACGTAATCCGACTAGGTATATATTATAAACATTTATCGTTTTATATTTAGTTAGCTATTGATAATGGGTATTTATTACCCGAAATGTACATCTAGCAAGAAAAATAAAAGTGAAGAAAGGAATATAACTGTGTTTAATTATGTGTGTTAAGAGCAAATAAAAGCTTTACACTTGTCAAGTACAATAATTCTTAATAAGCAAAGTAGTTCTAATTCTAATTACAGTTTTTGAAGAAAAGAAAAAAAAGGGTATCTTTACAGAAACAGCAGTTTTAAAATAATACATGAACGTATTTGAATGTTCAAAATGTGTAAAAAAGAACATCTTTTCAAATCAAGCTCGTTCTACTAAATCATCATTTTGACTTAAAATTACAGAAAACCTACATACTTTGTAAGTAATACATTTCTAGCCAACTGAATATAACTGTTGGAATTTGCAAATGATAAAAATGTAAATAAATTAATTGTGAGTTACGTGAAGATCAAATTAATTTAACGAATAAAGCACTAATAACCTTTCTTCACACTTTTATTTGAATTACCAACACTGTACTAGTGTTAATCCATTAATAATGGTCACTTTGTGTCCGAAATGTACATTTGGTAATTCAAATAAAAGTGTGAAGAAAGGTTATTAGTGCTTTATTCGTTAAATTATGATAAAAATGTGTATTAATTTAATTCACAGACATCTATAACAGATTTTATTTCACATTAACAACAATCAGGAAATTCCGATCAATCCGAGTAAATATCACATCTCATTTATTATGTGAGAACCGAAAATATTTCAAATCGATTTCGAACAATTTTCGCGAGCGAACATAAAAAATGCTTTTTATGAAAATATATGGGTCGTAATTAACATATGTTTATGTGTGTGGGCCACTTAAATGGGTGACGATGGAAGTGAAATGGTCATGGTCAAGTACGACAAAGATTTTAAGTAAATTACAACATTTAATGACTTACATAAAAAAAATACGCCGCGTGTAATGAATCGAATTTTTCGACCTTGATCTTGTCAAATGGGTTGATGTGTGTTTGATGAAAAAGGTTGTGATGTAGCCAAAGAAATCGATTTCGAAATGTTGAGGTGTTTAATGTCAGCTATTATAAAGAGTTTATAATTAATTGTTTTGAAATCATAAAATAAATATCAGGATTGCTTCAATTTTAAAGCATTCTTGAAAATAAATTGAGAATAAAAGCAATAATTGCAAGCAATTGTTTGTGGAAATAAATACCTCGCAGTGTTTCTAATGTTAATAGATGTCTCTTTGATTTTTTAGAATTTATACGAAAATACAAAATTTTGAGTGAAAATCTTGAATTTTTCCATACCCCTTACGAAATTTGCGAATTTTTGATATAAAAAAATATTATACTGGATATTTAATTAAAACACTTGGTTTGTTTCACTAATTTATATTTTCTCCGACTAGTTTCGACCATTGGTCATCTTCGGGGAGGAATGTACAAAAAATATCTAAACAACTATTTATATACAAATACAGGCTATCATAAAATATCGGCAATAAGGGCGGACGCTATCGGAGAGTTCCAAAGCTCTTCCATATTATTCACAATCGGTTTTCCCCGCTTTAGCGCCTTCCTAATTTCTAGTCCCTCACGGAAATTTAAAATAATATGGAAGAGCTTTGGAACTCTCCGATAGCGTCCGCCCTTATTGCCGATATTTTATGATAGCCTGTATTTGTATATAAATAGTTGTTTAGATATTTTTTGTACATTCCTCCCCGAAGATGACCAATGGTCGAAACTAGTCGGAGAAAATATAAATTAGTGAAACAAACCAAGTGTTTTAATTAAATATCCAGTATTATATTCAAAAATGTTTCACCACGGGTTAAGTGAGAAATTAATTAAAGATAAAAAAATATTTTTAAAAAAATCTAAGAAAATTTACAAATGTGCTCTTTCATTATAAAAATAACTTGCGATACTTTTTTTCTTGTAAATAAAAATAATTTATTAAAATTTCAGCTGTTTAACATCGTTTAAAACATGAAAATCCAACTCGTAGCATCCACCATAAACACAATTTTTATAATACCAAAAAGTAATTAACACAAATTAAAGCTTACTTTATTCTTAACGTAATACGTTAAAACAATATTATGTTGTTTTCAAAATCCAGCTTCACAATTGCGTTTTAATCGAAACAGAAAATTTATTAATTTTTTCATCTTTTGTATTTAACGCGCTGCATTTCGTAAACTGCGCAACTTATTCAATTTATTCGAAAAGCACGAGATTCAGGATTAAAAGAGCTTTAAAGTGACGCGTAAACGTTTTTTTTAACTTTAAAATTGTGCTCTGCGCGAGCGGTCAAAGTCACATTTTAGTGAGTTTATGAAATTTGGGGATTTTTTAGAAGTGGAAAAACTTGGCCGAAACAATTTTCTTTTTTGTGGAAATAAATACCTCGCAGTGTTTCTAATGTTAATAGATGTCTCTTTGATTTTTTTAAATTTTTTTAAAAATATAAGATTTTGAGTGAACATCTTGAATTTTTCCCTTACGAAATTTGCAAATTTTTGATATAAAAAAATATTTAAAAAAAAATCTAAGAAAATTTACAGATATTCTCTTTCATCATAAAAATAGCTTGCGATACTTTTTTTCTTATAAATAAAAATAATTCATTAAAATTTCAGCTGTTTAAAATTGTTTGAAAGCTTTAAAACATGAAAATCCAACTTGTAGCATCCACCATTAACACAATTTTTATAATAGAAAAAATTAATTAACACAAATTAAAGCTTATTTTATTCTTAACATAATAAGTTGAAACAATATTGTGTTGATTTCAAAATCCAGCTTCACAATTGCGTTTTCATTGAAACAGAAAATGTATCGATTTTTTCATCTTTTGCATTTAACGCGCTGCATTTCGTAAACTGCGCAACTTATTCAATTTATTCGGAAAGCACGAGATTCAGGATTAAAAGAGCTTTAAAGTGACATGTAAATGTTATTTTTAAACTTTAAAATTGTGCTCTGCGCGAGCGTTCAAAGTCACATTTTAGTAAGTTTATGCATTTTGGGGATTTTTTAGAAGTGGAAAAAATCGATCGAAACAATTTTTTTTGAGGAAATAAATACCTCACAGTGTTTCTAATGTTATTAGAAGTCTTTCTGATTTTTTTAGAATTTTTTTAAAAATAAAAAATTTTGAGTAAAAATCTTGAATTTTTCCATACCTACCCCTTGCAAAATTTGCAAATTTTTGATATAAAAAAATATTTAAAAAAAAATCTAAGAAAATTTACAGATATTCTCTTTCATCATAAAAATAGCTTGCGATACTTTTTTTCTTATAAATAAAAATAATTTATTAAAATTTCAGCTGTTTAAAATTGTTTGAAAGCTTTAAAACTTGAAAATCCAACTTGTAGTATCCACCATGAACACAATTTTTATAATAGCAAAAAGTAGTTAACACAAATTGAAGCTTATTTTATTCTCAACACAATACTCTAAAACAATATTGTGTTGTTTTCAAAATCCAGCTTCACAATTGCATTTTAATCGAAACGGAAAATTTATCGATTTTTTCATCTTTTGCATTTAACGCGCTGCATTTCGTAAACTGCGCAACTTATTCAATTTATTCTAAAAGCACAAGATTCAGGATTAAAAGAGCTTTAAAGTGACGTGTAAACGTTTTCTTTAACTTTAAAATTGTGCTTTGCGCGAGTGGTCAAATTCACATTTTAGTAAGTTTATGAAATTTGGGGATTTTTTAGAAGTGGAAAAACTTGGCCGAAACAATTTTTTTTGTGGAAATAAATACCTCACAATGTTTCTAATGTTAATAGATGTCTCTTTGATTTTTTTTGAATTTTTATAAAAATATAAATTTTTGAGTCAAAATCGTGAATTTTTCCATACCTACCCCTTGCGAAATTTGCGAATTTTTGATAAAAAAAAATATTTTCAAAAAAATCTAAGAAAATTTACAGATATTCTCTTTCATCATAAAAATAGCTTGCGATACTTTTTTTCCTATAAATAAAAAATAATAATTTAAATTTCAGCTGTTTAAAATTGTTTGAAAGCTTTAAAACATGAAAATCCAACTTGTAGCATCCACCATGAACACAATTTTTATAATAGCAAAAAGTAATTAACACAAATCAAAGCTTATTTTATTCTCAACACAATACCTTAAAACAATATTGTGTTGTTTTCAAAGTCCAGCTTCACAATTGCGTTTTAATCGAAACAGAAAATTCATCGATTTTTTCATCTTTTGCATATAACGCGTTGCATTTTGTAAACTGCGCAAGTTATTCAATTTATTCCAAAAGCACGAGATTCAGGATTAAGAGAGCTTTAAAGTGACGCGTAAACATTTTTTTAAACTTTAAAATTGTGCTCTGCGCGAGTGGTCAAAGTCACATTTTAATAAGTTTATGAATTTTGCGGATTTTTTAGAAGTGGAAGAACTTGGCCGAAACAATTTTTTTTTTGTGGAAATAAATACCTCACAATGTTTCTAATGTTAATAGATGTCTCTTTGATTTTTTTAGAATTTTTATAAAAATGAAAAATTTTGAGTGAAAATCGTGAATTTTTCCATACCTACCCCTTGCGAAATTTGCGAATTTTTGATATAAAAAAATATTTTTAAAACAATCTATGAAAATTTACAGATATTCTCTTTGATCATAAAAATAGCTTGTGATACTTTTTTTCTTACAAATAAAAATAATTTATTAAAATTTCAGCTGTTTAAAATTGTTTGAAAGCTTTAAAACATGAAAATCCAACTTGTAGCATCCACCATGAACACAATTTTCATAATAGCAAAAAGTAATTAACACAAATCAAAGCTTATTTTATTCTCAACACAATACCTTAAAACAATATTGTGTTGTTTTTAAAATCCAGCTTCACAATTGCGTTTTAATCGAAACGGAAAATTTATCGATTTTTTCATCTTTTGCATTTAACGCGCTGCATTTCGTAAACTGCCCAACTTATTCAATTTATTCGTAAAACACGAGATTCGGAATTAAAAGAGCTATAAAGTGACGTGTAAACGTTTTCTCAGACTTTAAAATTGTGCTCTGCACGAGCGCTCAAAGTCACATTTTGGTAAGTTTATTAATTTTGGTATTTTTTTAAAAGTAGAAAAACGCGACCGAAACATTTTTTTTTGTGGAAATAATTACCTTACAGTATTTCTAATGTTAATAGAAGTCTCTCTAATTTTTTTAGAATTTTTTTAATAATACAAAATTTAGAATGAAAATCTTGAATTTTTCCATATCTACCCCTTACGAAATTTGCGAATTTTTTATATAAAAAAATATTTTCAGGCTTTTCTAAACTTCATGCGCCACCGGTACTAAACACTGACGTTACGAAGTTTAAAACACACCGCTAAACTTTACATTGCATCAGTGTTTTGTAGCGGTGGCGCATGAAGTAAAATTTCGAGTTTAGAAAAGCCTGAAAATTTGGTTTGGCCGCTCCGCGCTTCGCGCTACGCGACCAAACCAAATTTTCAGGCTTTTCTAAACTCGAAATTTTACTTCATGCTTAGCCTGGGAGTGGAAAACACTCGTTTAAAGCTGCAAATTACATTCTTTTAATAAACCGAGCGTCGGCAAATGTACAACGTATGCTTGAGTATACTTAAAAGAAAAAATCTCGTTATGAAAATGTTCGGTGTTACATAAAACTCTCTGTATATTATTAATGATAGAGATTTAGTTAAATAGATACGTTGTGCAGATTTTTGATCTGACTCAGATTCTGTTATGATAAAATAGAAATTTTGATAAACTTTCAAATAATTGCGATCATTGTTTCCCAACCTTTTTATTTTTCTAATGGGGAATCTTTTGAAATTAGGATGCCTCCATGTACTACTAATATTTTTGAAGCCATACAAAATTTTATGATAATTTGAGCTGAGACTTTAAACACAGTTTTCGAACAAGAATTGCGCCATAACAATTCGGATTATTGAAGTTCAACTCTTTAAACTCGATTGTCCTTCCATAATCATTCTCCCTTTTTATTAAAAAAAACTCATCAAATCTCGTTATAATTAGTCCATGAAACTGAGTACTCACTTACAATCAAGTAAGTGATTGTCCTACCAACAAAAAAAATATAAATCCATCAAGCCTTGATAAAACCAATTGATTTTATTCGAATTTTTAATTACCTGACCAACCGCAGATTGTCATTGATTATTAATCGAGTTACCATTAATAACTAATTACTATTTTGTGTTTCAGGAAGTACCTCCAGCAATTTGTCTTATTCCATACAACGAATCGACGTCAGGCATCTAATTGCTTTTTTTTTACTTTCACTCGATGGAGGAGTATTGCTCACGAATTGAAAAGTGGAGACATGAAAGAGGTTGATGGTCAAAAGTGAATATTAATATTAACAATGCGGTTGAAATATGATTTTCTTATAGCAGTAGTTTTCATTTAAATGTTCTGTTTGTAGCGAGTGTTTTCCACTCCCAGACTAAGCATGAAGTAAAATTTCGAGTTTAGAAAAGCCTGAAAATTTGGTTTGGTCGCGTAGCGCGAAGCGCGGAGCGGCCAAACCAAATTTTCAGGCTTTTCTAAACTCGAAATTTTACTTCATGCGCCACCGGTACAAAACACTGATTCAATGTAAAGTTTAGCGGTGTGTTTTAAGCTTCGTAATATGTCAGTGTTTTGTACCGGTGGCGCATGAAGTAAAATTTCGAGTTTAGAAAAGCCTGAAAATTTGGTTTGACCGCTCCGCGCTTCGCGCTACGCGACCAAACCAAATTTTCAGGCTTTTCTAAACTCGAAATTTTACTTCATGCGCCACCGGTACAAAACACTGATTCAATGTAAAGTTTAGCGGTGTGTTTTAAGCTTCGTAATATGTCAGTGTTTTGTACCGGTGGCGCATGAAGTAAAATTTCGAGTTTAGAAAAGCCTGAAAATTTGGTTTGGCCGCTCCGCGCTACGCGCTACGCGACCAAACCAAATTTTCAGGCTTTCCTAAACTCGAAATTTTACTTCATGCTTAGCCTGGGAGTGGAAAACACTCGCTTAAAGCTTCAAATTGAATACTTTTAATAAACCGAGCATTAGAAAATGTGCAACGTATGCATATGGATACTTCAAAGAAAAATTTTCGTTATAAAAATGTTCGGTGTTACATAAAACTCTCTGTATATATATTTATAATAATTTACTAACCTTCTGAATATCATAACATCATCAATCCTAAAACGAAAAGGTGGCCCACCCATGACCTTACGTCCTTTTAACAGTTTTAACACACAGACCGACACAAAAACAAAAATGGGACGAAACACGAGATCTTGTAAACTCCATTCTACACTCAAAATGTGTGTAAAACATATATAATTGTTTTATAAACACACTCGTAGATAATAAATAAATCAACTGTAACACCAATATAATTTCCATCTGAATACGTAATTGTGCGAGAAAAAAATAAATCAACAAGACGCTTAAATGTTAACAGGTAAATTAATTTTTTGTTGTTCGCCTAGAATTATTTATATTGGCTGGGTTTTTTTTAAATAAAATTTATTGAATTCGGAATAATAATTTTCAAATAAAATTAATTTAATTACTACGAACTTATGGAAAATAATCAGATCCTTATAAAATAATTATAATTACTAAAAAATGTCAAAAAATTCACAATACTCCTACTTATATTAGAAATGATAAAAGCTAATTATTTTCCTCAATAAAATAAAATTTGATCAACTTTTAATGTTTTTTAAAACAAGAGAAAATGTATAAGTTCTCTAAAATCCAACTTTGAGCGCATTTATTACCTACAATATTTATTTCGATTAAGCAATTTTATACATCAAATGAAACCTTAATTCATCCTCAATCGATTACTTTTCAAAAGATTTAAACCAACTATAGTACTTTAGAAAATATAGAGCTCTAAATACACAGTGGATAAAATGTGAAATTGATAGTTTGTTTATCAATCAGCTGATTTTAGGTTGTTTTATAAGCAAATTATTATTTATTTTCAGCGTAGCATCTTTAGAATAATAAGGATTTAATTTAGGGTATAAATATTTTTTGAGTTTTTAAAATCAAGCTTAGTACAAGCGCTCAAAGCTGAATTTTGTTGGGATAATCAACTTCTTGTTACTCATTAGTGTAAACAAAGTTGTGTAATATTTTTTTTAAGCAGAAATAAATACACTCAAGTTGTTTAGAAGATTAAAAGAATGTCTGCGAATATTTCTAGATTTTTTAAAAAATAAAATGTTTTATTGTAAAATGGCATTTTTCGTAAGGGGTAGGTATGGAAAATAATCAGATTTTTATAAAAAAAATTATAATTATAAAAAAATCTCAAAAAAATTTACGATACTCCTATTTATATTAGAAATAATAAAAGCTAATTATTTCCCGCAAAAAAACAAAATTTGATTAACTATTAATGTTTTTAAAAACATGAGAAAATGTATAAATTCTCTAAAATCTAACTTTGAGCGCATTTATTACCTACAATATTTATTTCGATTAAACAATTTTATATACCAAATTAAAGCTTAATTCATCCTTATTTGATTACTTCTCAAAAGATTTAAATCAATTTAGTACTTTCGAAAATATAAAGCTCTAAATACAAACAGTGGATAAAATGTGAAATTGATAGTTTGTTAAGAATCAGCTGATTTTATGTTGTTTTATAAACAAATTATTATTTGTTTTCAACGTAGCGTCTTTAAAATAATAAGACTTTAATTTAGGGTATAAATATTTTTCAAGTTTTTAAAATTAAGATAAGCACAAGCGCTCAAAGTTGAATTTTATTAGGATAATTAACTTCTTGTTACTCAGTAGGGTAAAAAATGTTGTGTAATATTTTTTTTAAGCAGAATTAAATACACTCAAGTTGTTTAGAAGATTTAAAGAATGTCTGGGAATTTTTTCAGATATTTTAAAAAATAATTTTTTTTATTGTAAAATTGCATTTTTCGTAAGGGGTAGGTATGGAAAATAATCAGATTCTTGTAAAAATAATTATAATTATTAAAAAATCTCAAAAAAATTCACGATACTCCTACTTATATTAGAAATGATAAAAGCTAATTATTTCCCGCAAAAAAATAAAATTTGATCAACTTTTAATGTTTTTAGAAACAAGAGAAAATGTATAAGTTCTCTAAAATCCAATTTTGAGCGCATTTATTACCTACAATATTTATTTCGTTTAAACAATTTTATCGATCAAATTAAAGCTTAATTCACCCTTAATCGATTACTGTTCAAAAGATTTAAATTAATTTAATACTTTTGAAAATATAGGGCTCTAAATACAAACAGTGGATAAAATGTGAAATTGATAGTTTGTTTAGGAATCAGCTGATTTTAGGTTGTTTTATAAGCAAATTATTATTTGTTTTCGACGCAGCGTCTTTAAAATAATAAGACTTTTATTTAGGGTATAAGTATTTTTCAAGTTTTCAATTAAGGTAAGTACAAGCGCTCAAAGTTGAATTTTATTGGGATAGTCAACTTCTTGTTACTCATTAGGGTAAAAAATGTTGTGTAATATTTTTTTTTAAGCAGAATTAAATACACTCATGTTGTTTAGAAGATTTAAAGAATGTCTGGGAACTTTTTCAGATTTTTTAAAAAATAAATTTTTTTATTGTAAAATTGCATTTTTCGTAAGGGGTAGGTATGGAAAATAATCAGATTCTTGTAAAAAAAATTATAATTATTAAAAAATCTTAAAAAAATTCACGATACTCCTACTTATATTAGAAATGATAAAAGCTAATTATTTCCCGCAAAAAAATAAAATTTGATCAACTTTTAATGTTTTTAAAAACATGAGAAAATGTATAAATTCTCTAAAATCTAAATTTGAGCGAATTTATTACCTACAATATTTATTTCAATTAAACAATTTTGTATATCAAATTAAAGCTTAATACATCCTTATTCGATTACTTCTCAAAAGATTTAAATCAATTTAGTACTTTAGAAAATATAGAGCTCTAAATACAAACAGTGGATAAAATGTGAAATTGATAGTTTGTTAAAAATCAGCTGATTTTATGTTGTTTTATAAGCAAATTATTATTTGTTTTCAATGTAGCGTCTTTAAAATAATAAGACTTTAATTTAGGGTATAAGTATTTTTCAAGTTTTTAAAATTAAGGTAAGTACAAGCGCTCAAAGTTGAATTTTATTGGGATAATCAACTTCCTGTTACTCATTAAGGTAAAAAAAAAGTTGTGTAATAATTTTTTTTAAGCAGAATTAAGTACACTCAAGTTGTTTCGAAGATTAAAGGAATGTTTGGGAATTTTTTCAGATTTATTAAAAAATAAAAAATTTTATCGTAAAATTGCATTTTTCGTAAGGGGAAAATAATCAGATTCTTATAAAAAAATTATAATTATTAAAAAATTTGGAAAAAATTCACGATACTCCTACTTATATCAGAAATGATAAAAGCTAATTATTTTCCGCAAAAAAGCAACATTTTATCAACTTTTAATGTTTTTAAAAACAAGAAAAAATGTGTAAGTTCACTAAAATTCAACTTTGAGCGCATTTGATTCCTACAATATTTATTTTGTTTAAACAATTACAATGGTATTATTCTTTTTTTATTTAGTTAAAATTATTGTTTTATGCACACAAATAAATCTATATTAATACGTCGACTTGTCTGGAGATAAATAATTTCAACAATTATGAATTATTAGTTTTATGTCTAGACGAAGTTCATGTGACTCACAGCAGTGCAAACTATTAATGATTGCAAAAAATCAACATTGCCAATGTGATAAATATTTATTGCTAACAAGATGATAAAACTCCGGTCTGTTTTTTCATATTTAACTACCAGGAGAAAATAAGGAAGAGAAAATCAGTGCTCCATTTAAATGTTTATTCATTACTCAAATATGAAACGATTATTATACGTTTCGTTTAATTTATGATTTAGACTAGGCGACATTTTTTTGTGCAGTTGCCCAGAATGCCTTTTGAATGCAAGGACGGTTGAGTATGCGGTAAGAAGATTTTAGAGTGGAGGTAGAGATCGCTTACGTCACAAATGCGCGCTGAATTTAAAAGTGATTACTTCATGGTAAACTTTAGGTAAACATGCACAAGCTGTACATTTTCTTACATTCGTTGTTTTTTAAAAGAGTTCAATTTGAAGCTTTAAACGAGTGTTGTCCACTCCCAGACTAAGCATGAAGTTAAATTTCGAGTTTAGAAAAGCCTCGTGAAAATTTGTCGAGAGTCGTAAATACTCCCAGACTAAGCATGAAGTAAAATTTCGAGTTTAGAAAAGCCCCCTAAACATTTGTCTCGGGTCGCGCAGCGACCCAAGACAAATTTTCTGGGCTTTTCTAAACTCGAAATTTTACTTTATGCGCTACGCGTATAAAACACAGATTATAAGTAAAGTTCGAATATACATTAATTTCACAATATTTTAATGTTTTATACGCGTGGCGCATGAAGTAAAATTTCTAGTTTAGAAAAGCCCCGTGAAAATTTGTCTGGGGTCGCTGCGCGACCCTCGACAAATTTTCTACGCGGGGCTTTTCTAAACTCGAAATTTTACTTCATGCTTAGTCTGGGAGTGGAAAACACTTGTTTAAAGCTTCAAATTGAACTTAAGAAAAAAACAAGGAATATCTCTTGATTAACCATTTTATACTCTGATGAAATCCTAGAAAATTAACAATAACTTATAAAAATGACACATATTTGTTAAAATAGAAATATTTAACCGAAATCTTTAGAAATTGACGAACAACCTACGAAAGCGATCAAAATTATGAGTCTCAGAAAAATAATTTTCAGGTGATCGTTGAAAAATTATTTAAAATTAAAGAAATCAACAAAATAGAAATAAAAATCGAATATTTACAAATATTAATTATTTGTCTATGTTGAATTTTTATGAGTCTGTCTATTTACTACGTTTTGCTATACTTTTGTATAATTATATTTACTAAACTTGACTCATGAAAGTATCATTACTTCTACTTGGATATAAATAAATTGGATTGAATATTTTTTTCTGCCAATAAATAAATTTGTTTTCGTTGAAAAAAATAAATAGAATGTTAATAGCATCGGTATTACCAATTGCAGGATTTATACTCATATTTTTTATAAAATAAAAATTAACAAAATCAATAACCCTGACACTATGACGTCATTGACCATAACCCCATAACACCACGCATAAATTATTAATGAGAATATTTATAGTCCTTATTTTTCTCCACTCAGCGATCCTCATGTGAAATTTCACTAATTGCAAGACAAAAAAATATCTGCCTATATAAAAATCAGAAAATCTTTCGCGCGCCTTGTAAAAATCCTTGACAACTAATTAACAACTTATCTCCTGGGAGATTTCGGTTTTATAGACTCTTTTTTTTGTATGCAAATGAGTCTTTATCAAAAATACTTGAATGATATCTCCCATGTAATGTAATGATGTGGAATCGTGTTAATAAGTTCACAAGAGCGTTTCGTAATTATTTAACGTTTGTTAATTTCTCGTGTAATGGGCTGACCTTTGAATTGCAATTATTCATTTGGATTGGAATTGGAATATTTGTTATGTTGAAGAAGTGGCATTGCACTTGGGATATTGTGTTTCGTCATTGTGATAATTTTATTCATTATGCTGGAATAATGATTTAATGATTATTTATCTGCGGTTTTATAATAATTATAATTATTTAATCATCATTTTAGAACAAATTGCGAATTTTCTTCAACAATCTACGAATAATTGACTCGCCTATTTCCAATAGCTTTTAGTTTTAAATATACGAGGGTGGTTTGAAAAGTCCGTGCAAAGTCCGAGAGATGGCACCACAGGCGCGTATCGAGGGCATGTTTAGTTAGTAGCATCTCTTGAATGAACGCACACCAAGTTTCAGCCATATTGGTCTATTTCTTTTGAATCAAGGAAGTCAAGTGATTTTCAAGAAACGGACGAAAAAGAATTTCGTGTGGTGATTAAACATTACTTTATGAAAGGCAAAACGCCTCGGGAGACTAAAGAGAAGCTTGATAAACATTATGGTGACTCCTCACCTTCGATTAGAACAGTTTATAAGTGGTTTCAAAATTTCCGGACTGGCCACAAGTGACGCTGAACGTTCTGGACGGCCTGTGGAGGTTACGACTCCAGAAATCATTGATCAAATCCATGATATGGTGATGGATGACAGAAGAGATAAGGTGCGTGAGATTGCTAGTGCTGTGGGCATCTCGACTGAACAGGTACATAATATTTTGCATAAACAGCAACATGGACATGAGAAAGCTATCCGCAAGATGGGTGCCGCGATTGCTCACGCTTGACCAGAAACGGAATCGTGTGAAGTGTTGCAAGGATGGTTTACAGCTGTTCCAGAAGAATCCGGAGGACTTTAAGCGTCGTTTCGTTACTGTGGATGAAACATGGATACATTACTATACTCCTGAGACCAAACAACAATCTAAACAATGGGTTACCAAGGGGGAATCTGCACCAAAAAAGGCGAAGACCGTTCCTTCGGCCGGAAAGATTATGGCGATTGTCTTTTGGGATAATCCTCATCGACTATCTGGAAAAGGGTAAAACTATTACAGGTAAATATTATTTATCGTTATTGGACCGTTTGAAAACCGAGCTGCAAGAGAAACGCCCGCAATTGGCTCACAAGAAAGTCCTTTTCCATCACGACAACGCACCAGCACATACCTAAGCAGTTGTGGTCGCAAAATTAATGGAAATAGGATTCCAACTCGTTTCACATCCCCCCTATTATCCAGACTTGGCTCTCTCGGACTACTATTTGTTCCCCAATTTGAAGAAATGGCTGGCGGGACAAAGATTTTATTGAAACGAGGAGGTGACTGCAGACACTAATGGATATTTTGCAGACATGGACAAATCCTATTATTCGGAAGGGATCAACAAACTAGAACACCGTTGGACGAAGTGTATAAGCCTAAAAGGAGACTATGTCGAGAAATAAAAAAGGTTTACCCCAAACACGTTAGTAGTTTTTATTTTTGCACGGACTTCTCAAACGCCCCTCGTATATATATATCTAAGACTGAATAAATAAATTTATAATAAATTTTCTTTTTCATTATAAAATTACTGAATAGCAAAGTATCAAACTTAAATTTTATTAGTAATTTAATGTAAATCACAGAATTTATCTCTAATTAATACAGGTGAATTATGGATACACGTAGAAAAATATACAGCCCGAGGTATAAATAAATATAAATAGCAAGCAGATAGAGATGACGTTTTTGCCAGCGCGGGAAAACGTTACTTTATATCGATAGGTCAGGTGACATTTTCAATAGTCAACTTAAGTTCATGGCCATCTTCCGCGCTTGATTTAATCCACTAATAAAGATAATGTACTACTAATATAAAAGCTTTATCAACATTTGTCATTCGGATTATCTTTTGAAATATGAGCGACGTGGATAAAATAGTTTGTAATCTTTAATTCCTAATTAAAAAATACTTCAATTACGTTTACATCAGGCTTGTTATGTTTAAGACACTTTGTTTTAAAACAGTGATTTAAACATGTTTAAAAACAGCTGTCATGTATTAAACGGTTTTGTTTTAAACATGATTTCAATCTTAAATTTGTTTAAAACATGTTTTTAACGTTAACTTTGTTTAAAACGTTTTATTATTATCTTAAATTTTCTAAATCACATTTTATATTACTTCATTCAGATTTTTTGTTTACATTTTTAAATTTTAACTAAATTGTTGAAGATATTTCAAATTACATTCTTAAACTTAACATTTTATTACAATTTGTGTGTGCATTAATGTGATTTTTAAATACAGGAAATATGTATGCATACACTGTAAATTTTACGACATTCGTTGCTTGTTTAAGCGATTTCAATTTGAATCTTTAAACGAGGGTTTTCCACTCCCAGACTAAGCATGAAGTAAAATTTCGAGTTTAGAAAAGCCTAAAAATTTGGATGGGCCGCGTAGCGAAGCGGAGCGGCCAATCCAAATTAGGCTTTTCTAAACTCGAAATTTTACTTCATGCGCCACACGCGTAAAACACTGAAATATCGTGAAGTTTAAAATATACGGCTTTAGCAATTTAATATGTAGATGTGAATAAAACGTAAGTCAAATTCTGCGCTGAACAAATTGTTTAAAATAGTGATTATAGGCAACCCAGTAACTGTAACGTATATTAGGTTGCCTATAATTAATGTAGTATGTGTGTGTTTTTAAACTTTATTGTAAATCAGTGTTTTTAAGCGTGGCGCATGAAGTAAAATTTCGAGTTAAGAAAAGCCTAATTTGGATTGGCCGCTCCGCTTCGCTACGCGGCCAATCCAAATTCTTAGGCTTTTCTAAACTCGAAATTTTACTTCATGCTTAGTCTACGTAATAGTAATAGTAATAGTAATAGTAATAGTAATAGTAATAGTAATAGTAATAGTAATAGTAATAGTAATTTTATTCATGATAGTACTTAACAGTTTACATTCGTCATATGAAAGGAGGCATATTTTATAAAATATAATGATAAAATGAGTCAAGCTATTAAAATGGTTAATAGAGAATAAATAGGATTTAAAAGTGTAAGTAAGTTAAACACGAAGACGGAATAAACAAACATAACACGTTAAAATCAGTTACAATTATAAATAAATGATTAATTGCATATTTGAATAAACGAAGGACAGAATGAACAAATATAACACGTTAAAATCAGTTACAATTGTAAATAAATAATGAATTACATATTGAATAAGTATAATAATACTACTTAAAATTACGCACATAATGTACAAATATTGTTAAATAAACGCATAATTAAATTTAGAGAAGATAATGTTGACACATTTAGATTGCAGCTAAACTGTAGTCATGATCTAGACATTCTTTAACACTATAAAATGGATTTTTGACTAGATATGATTTTATTTTGTTTTAAATTGTTTGGTGTCTAACATCTTAATCGGTTCAGGGAGTAGATTAGGTTATGAGTGGAAAACACTTGTTAAAAGCCCCAAATTAACCGCTTTAAAACAACGAATTCCCGCAAATTTTAAAAACGCTGTAATTATTGGGATATGTATACTCAAAAGAAAAATGCCTGTTTTAAACGTGTTTTAAACATATTTTAAACATTTTTTTAATTGTTAATGTTATAAACGTTGTTTCAATGAAAAAACACGTTTTGTTAATAAAAACTGTTTGTTTTAATTAAAATTAAAAAAACTTTTTTTTAACAACCCTGGTCTTTAGTAATAAAAATGTTTTGGCTTGATAATTCAGACAGAAAGTCTATGGTATACTAAAAATAAAAAAAAATCAATTAATTTTTATTACAGTACTTAATTCTGCGTTTTTTTCCTGCCTTCAAACAACTTATTTATGCAAATGCTAAATCCCGCGAAGACTCATTCAAACAAAGCGCCATAACGCCATTATTAAAGTCATTCATAATTTTGATTTAGAACGGTCCGCGTTTTGTCTTTAATGCAAATGTTAAACGCTCGAACAGAAAACCACTTGATTATTTTTTATTTCAAAATTCAACCTTTATTCATCTGTATATCTTTCTGAAAGATTTGATCTTATACACGGCATTAATTTGGACTTTATTTACCTGAATGATTCAATCTGATACACGAAATTAATTCCGAAATTTATAGTATTACATCTAAGATAAGAATCTTGGAACTTAATTTTCGCCGGAGAGAGGATTCTCGTGTGATCTAAATGACCGCAAATTAATGGAAGTTATTTTTACGTTTTGTGCCTGGAAATTTGTGATTTATGCAAATGTTTGGGAATTATCTGAATAACATTTTCAAGAAGGAGAATACGAAGAAAAAGTGTTAGCTTTGCGCGTAGGTGGTATAGTTGTTTAATGTGCGGATAAGGAAATTAATTTTATTTGAATTAATTAAGCATGACCCGCTACTGTTGTAGCGGGTGTTGTTTTAATTAATTTTAATACATTTTTTTAAATCAATATAATCTGAACATGAAATAATTTATTCATATCAAATAATAAACGAATTAAAAAACTACCTTCGTTGAAAATAGAAAGTAGTGTTAATTAATTACGTAACATAACCAGAGGCGAGTTTGTAGCAGAGCTGGGATGAATCCTCAAAAACATGATTCGAACCACGAATCCGAATCACCTAATATGATTCGAATCACGAATACTCGAATAAAGGATTCGTAAGTGAAAAATATGATTCGAATCAAAGATTCGAATCCTCATTTTTGAATCACGGATACAAATCCTTTAAAAATAAATTTGAATCTATTATTTGCAACCAGTAATATTTTATTCCATCAGTTTCTATTAACAAATATGTTCATTTACCGACTAAAATTTTTCTGATCTGATTATATAATGATTTTAATTAATGATGATATATGTGTTATTGAACTTCATTTTGAATCTGTGTTTTATACGCGTGGCGCATGAAGTAAAATTTCGAGTTTAGAAAAGCCCCGTGAAAATTTGTCTCGGGTCGCGCAGCGACCCGAGACAAATTTCGATTCCCTGTAGTCCTTCGTTCTGCGAAGACCATGGTTGGTCCTTTGAGCTGTAGCCTTTGTAAAACGGTAATAAACTTAGTAATCTAGAGTAATCCTTCAATTTGAAACTTCTAAGAACGAGTGTTGTCCACTCCCAGACTAAGCATGAAGTAAAATTTTGAGTTTAGAAAAGCCCCGCGTAGAAAATTTGTCGAGGGTCGCGCAGCGACCCGAGACAAATTTTCACGGGGCTTTTCTAAACTCGAAATTTTACTTCATGCGCCACGCGTATAAAACACTGATTTCAAGTGAAGTTAAAAATATACTATTAACGTTGGATATTTTTCATGGTTAAGTAACCAAATATGCATTCACAAATATTTGAATTATTCGAAAATTTTAATGTTTATATTCAAATATGAATAATTTATTGATTTAAATATTCATATTAGAATATTTAACTATTTGAATTAATCGAATTCGAATCCCAGCCTTAACAGCGATGATTCGAATTATTTAGGAGGATTTGAATCCATGTATTAGGATTCGAATTTTATAAAGATTCGATTGCTTTTATAAGGATTCGAATCCTTTTATAAGAATTCGAATCCTTTTATAAGGATTCGAATCCATTTATAAGAACGTTTGGATTCGAATACGAATCCTTTTAAAAAAATGTAACCAATCCGGATCACGAATCCGTTTTCACTAAAGTATTCGAATACCTCTTTTGAATCCTTTAAAAGGATTCGAGTCCGGGAATCGAATCCTGAATGATTCGAATCCTGCCCAGCTCTGGTTTGTAGTATGAAGCGCCATGTAAAATTAAATATGAAAAAACCAAAATAGGAAAACTAAAACTAAAATTGACATCGTGCACGTATGTCAACTTATTGCCCCATTTAAATTTGTTCCAAACACTGTAAACTTATAAAATTTATGAAAATTAATAAAATGCACTGTATTCAGGGTGTCCTTAAAGTATCATCTGGAATATCTTTAGAACTATGCACGAAATGAAAAAAATGTTTTAAATAAAAGTTTAATGATTTGGGTAGTTGAATTTGCAACCCCCCACCCCAAATGGAGGCTGGGGAGGGGATAGCTTGGAAATCACAAACTTTAAATCTTAAATCCCTATTTTTTATTACAGATTTGGATAGAGCGCGACAAAGTAAGTTTTATCTAAAAACATTTTTTGTTACTTACAATTGTCTTTGACTCGTCAAAAATCCTTACTGTTCTCGATACTTAGTATACTATTTATTAGATTTGGGAATGATGTTTTGTATTTTCGATTTAAATTATTATTTATATTAGGTAATGAGGATAAATAATGTCATTAAATAAATTATATATTATATCACTGAGACCAGTCAACGATGAGAAAACTCATTAATATCTGAATACGCCCCTATATGTTAAATAAAAAAAATAATCAGCTGTTTGGCACAGTAATTGATTTGAAAATATTCATTGCGCAATGTTTAGAAGAGTTTATCTAACATAGGCAAAGCAAACTGATTTCATTTCCATTGGAATTAATGTATATTATAAAGGCTGTTGCATATTCCTGACCGCATACTTTTTAAGATAAATCGTGAAAGTTTCACTTTATTCTCTGCGATTTTTTCTCTTCAAGATCATCGGGGTACCATTAGTAAATGCCATATAAAAAATAAATAAACGCACATATATTGGAAAATACCTCTTTTACGTCAATGTAATGAATATTTGTTATCATATTTATGCATTGGTTGAAATTACTGTTACACAATAAACTCCAACAAGCATTGATAAGAAAATCAATATTGACAGTTTATATAAGTTGTAAATAGTTCATAAAATAAAGTATGAAGGAAGAATATAATAATGGAGTGAGTATTTATCAAGTGTTATTAATAAACCGTTTTGGGGCTTTATTCAGTATATTGCATAGTGCAATATTACTCTCTTATAACGTCTATTAAATATTTACTTATTAATAGGAAGGTAATATTTTGTAAAAAATGTTCGCTTATATGTACAGTTGCGAGAAAAAAAAAAACTAATACAGCAGGGAGTTTTAGCCAATTTTTTTCTTGTAAAATCGACTTGTCATGTATCATCGGTGGAAACAAAATGTTGGGGCACGTAAAATTTGTGTTTAATTAATATCTCACTTAACCCGTGGTGAAACATTTTTGAAATAATTCTGGATATTTAATACACTCCTTAAAGATGACCAATGGTCGAAACTAGTCCGAGAAAATATCAACTAGTGAAACAAACCAAGTGTTTTAAATATCCATAATGACGAAAAATTTGTTTAGTGTGTGTCAAACTTTGAACTTCTTAGATAATTGTCATTTGATCTGTCAAATCAGAAAATCCCTTCCTTTTCCTCTCATTTACATATTTTTAATTATCATTAATTATTATTCTTTAAAACCTGACTTTACCGGTATAAATTTGGTTATATTTGACATTACCCAGTTTTGGATTTGTCCCTACATTTTATGTCCACCGATGGTACAGGTTAGAGAAACATTTTTTCTTGGCCAACAAGACGGTGCTTTTATTGACATGCAATGTCTAATTCCGTCTCTAAACGAGTCGTTATTATCGCTTTTTGCGTTTTAGTCAGTTGGGTCATCTTTACGTTAAATAAATTTCGTCTGACATTTCCGCAGATTTGTCAATTTGATTGACAATTTAAAAAATCAAAGTGAGTCCAGTTCACATGGCCAAATATTTTGCTGTATTGTGTTTTTTTCTAGCAACTGCACTTACCACACACTCGTTAGTAAATACAGTTGCATAACAAAGAATTTATATAATCAAAATCTACGATTGAAGTTTATTAGATTTATAATAATTATATTTTAATTCAATATTTAAAATTTTCGTGTGATTACAATTTATCTTTTAAATAAAAAGTAACGCCCGAGCAGGGACTTGAACCCTGGACCCTTGGATTAAAAGTCCAATGCTCTACCGACTGAGCTACCCGGGCTTGTGAGGAAGACTAGTTTTTCTATGTTCAACTTCGCCAACTGTTTCAACGCTATCCTTGAGTATTAAATATGTATTTTGTAATACACATAGGTCCGCAGTAATTTAAAGTATACAAAATTACCAACTTTAAACACAATGCATTGGTTATATTTAGAAAACGACTACTTAATTTTATTTGTTAGTGGTTTCATAACAATTTTAACGCTTTTTATTCTATTTATTACTTTAGATAATTTAAATAAAAACCATTTGCAATTGTTATTTACATAAAAGATCATATTTACACTTTGGTGTAATCATAAAAAGTTGTGGGCTCGTCCGGGATTTGAACCCGGGACCTCTCGCACCCTAAGCGAAAATCATACCCCTAGACCAACGAGCCAGATGCTTAATCGCTTTATAGCGGTAAATTTAAATATGTAAAGTTAATTAAAGGAAAGGCACTTGGTATTGTTTCACAATTAAATCTTTATTCCGACTAGTTTCGGTTTGTTAGACCATTTTCAAAGGAATAACTTAACTAATTACCAAAGGAATGTGAATTTAAATATGATGCTTAATTTAAAACATTTTAGTGTATTTTTATACAGGGTTATTCAAAATGAACGAACAGATTTCAAACATTTATTTCTTCAAAACTACAAAAGATAGAAACACAATTCCAACGTTCCTGGAAAGAGAAGAGTTTAATTTTTTATGCATTCAATATGAGCACCATGTGTTATAATAATAATAATAATAATAATAATAATTTATTTCTCAACAAATAAATCCATTTACAGAGAAACTTAATATTAACTTAAACTAAAAATTTAAACTAAAAATGTGTAAACTTAAAAAAAACGGTAAAGAGGACAAGTACAAAGAATGAAATTATACAAAAAGACATAAAAAACAATCGCTGGCAATATTATTGAAGAAGCCGTTTTTTAAGAGAGGAAAGTGATATATTAAACAGGTCGACATCGTCTATGTCGTTACATAACATCAGCATGCGATATAGAGGAGAGTATGTGTTAAACGAGAAATATCAAAACGGTGGCTCATTTCTTGCCCCACACTAATCAGCTGGTCTCTAGTTATCGAATTCACAGCGTCAACAATTCGATTTCGTAGATTTTCAAGAGTGTCATGCATAGGGGGGATAAAAACACGATCTTTTACGTAACTCCACAGAATAAAATCACAATCAACATGACAAGCAATAGCGCCAATGCGGCCGTGGTTGGAACATCTGCCTAGGTTGTTCAGATTTTAAAATGTTGTCCGTCCACGAACGTTGGAATTATGATTCTACCCAGAGAGGGACAGTACTCGAGTATTTTTGTAGTTTGAGTAAAAAGTATAAAAGTGTTTGATTACAAATGTACTTGATTACAAAATTTACTCAAAATTTTGAGTACATTTGTAATCAAGTACAAACGTTCTCAAAATAAATGAATACAAATGTACTTGAGTATTAATGTAATTTGAGTACAAACTGTACAAATTTGAGTACGGAATATGCATAATTTAAAATTGTTGGATAGATGAAATAAATATATTATCTTAATGGGAGGACGCGACAATCGCACTGATAACAAATTAACGGCATTTGTTATCAGTGCGATTGTCGCGTCCTCCCATTAAGATAATATATTTATTTCATCTATCCAACAATTTTAAATTATGCATATTGTAGATAAATTTACAATCCTTTATAATTTGACAATTTATACAATTACCGGTAATTCGATATTTTTAATTCAAGTTAAACGACAATCATCTAATATAACTTAACTTTATTAGCTGTACTTAACCCTAATTTTACGGTATCTAACACAATTGACATGAAAAATAATAATAATAATAATAATACTTTTTTATTCAATATTTGCTACAATTAGAATTACAAGTGGTTGTTAACAAATTTGAATACGTCAAAAAATAGAAAATAGAAATTCAGGATACAAAATTTAAGTTCTAGCCGCTCCATAACTAAGAAATTCTGAAATAGTGTAAGGTTCCATATTTCGCAAGTGTTCGAACGCTAATGGTTTGAATTTATCAAACTTATTTTCGATGATTATATGCCTTGGTAACAAATTATAATATTTAGCACATGCATAAAACGCAGATTTTTCTGTTAATGTTAAACGATGGTGTGGGTATATCAAGTTATATTTGTTTCTTGATGCATCCCTGACATTTTCCGCAAATAATTGTTTGTGTTTGTGACAGAATTTTATACACTCAAAAATATATATACCGGGTACTGTCAGTAGGAAGTGCTTCTTGAACATTCCCCGGCAGGTTTGTAGTTGGTTTAAGCCGAACATTATCCTCAACACGCGTTTTTGTATCGTAAAAATTTTATTTAGCTCTTGGGGGCTGCCCCAGTGTATTAATTCAAATCGTACTTGTGAAATAAAAGTTGCGTGATAAACATCAAGTGATGCTTTCAAACCAACAGTTTCTTTTATTTTTCGTATGCAATAACATTTGGTACACAATGTTTTTGCAAGATCATCAATATGATTTTTCCAGCTAAGATTTTTAGAAAATGTTATTCCAAGAAACTTTACATGTTCGACAAGAGCAACTGATTTTTCTGCCCACTGTATTTTATCTACGCCGCTTTGTTTGTTTGTTTTATTTACTGAATAACACATGAAATTAGTTTTTCCTTCATTGAGGATTAATTGGTTTTTTAAACACCAGGATTGAATTTCTGTTAACGTGATCGTTAACTCGTGTTCCATTTGTTCTGGATTATTAGATGATATTATTAGATTTGTGTCATCGGCGTAGCACGTTACATAATGGCGTTTGGCGCAATCTAAGAGGAACAGGTAGTTAATATAAATCAAAAACATGATAGGCCCTAAGACGCTGCCCTGTGCGATTCCTCTATTTGGTGTAATGCTTTTTGATCTAGTTAAGACGCCGTTCCTTACAATTTCCACCATTTGCTGCCTATTGGTTAAGTAAGATTCAAACCACTTATTTGTAATGCCGCGTATGCCATAGTGATACATTTTATCTAATAATATTTTATGATTTATACTGTCAAACGCGGAGGAAAAATCTAACAAAATGCCGCAAGTTATTTTTCCTGCTTCTAATGATGATGTGATGTATTTTATGTAATGAAACAATGCCAAGTTAATATTTTGGTTGGGTAAATAGCCAAATTGTCGCTTATCGAAAGTTTTGTTTTTTGAAATAAAACTCAGCAATCTATCGGTGATAACGGATTCTAATAATTTTGAGAATGCTGTCAGCAAAGAGATCGGTCGATAATTTTCTAGTTTTTGTTTGTCGCCTTTTTTAAACAATGGTTTTATCAAACCGTATTTAAATACTTGAGGAAAAATTCCTTCTTGTATAGAAATATTAAATAGATGAGAAAGTGGTTTAGCTATGACATAGATTATATTTTTTAGTAAATAATTTGAAACATTGTCTATACCATGACTTTTTTTATTTTTTAATTGTTTTGTTTTGGAAATAAGTTCTGAGGGCGCGACAGGATTAAAAAATAAGCAATTTGATTGATGTGGAATTGTGTTGCTATACGGTGTTAAAAACATAGACATAGGGTATAAAACATAGACATAGGGTAAAAATTAAGAAATAGACAATCTCTCAATTTCAATTCAAGTTCATTACAAATAATTGAAAATAAGAATATGAATTAACTTATTGTTGACCCCTTTTGTCAAATTAGACATTTTACGTCAATATTTGCTTTATGTCAAAAGTGACGTTTTAGGTCAAACATTGCAACTTGAAGTTTATTACAAATAAACGAAAAGAAAAAACGAATCTAGTTAATATTTAAAAAATGACATTTTACGTCAAAAACTGCAATTTAAGTTTATTACAAATAAGCGAAAAGAAAAAGATGAATCAAGTCAGTATTGACACTTTGTGTCAAAAGTGACATTTTACATTGAAATTTATAATTTAGGACAAATATGATAATTGTGGTAAAAATGACATTTTTGACATAAAAAGTGACAAATGTCGAAAATGTCAGTAGTGTTAAATGTCACTGCTGTCGGTGTAACCTCATTAATAAATAAGTAACTAACTTATGCCAATCACACCAATCAGATGACTGTCGTCTTACTTGAACGAAAAATATCGAACTACTGGTAACTGAAAAAGTTGGTGAATTATATAGGGATCGTAAATTTGCCATTTTTTCCAGTTACTACTTATTTAGCATAAACGTGTTTGACACACCACTCCTTAAAATAATATATTAATTTCATCTATCCAACAATTTCAATTCTATCTAAACAGAAGTTTACCCTGTATAATACATATTTAGTACTCAAAATCTGTATTTATAATTTGTACTCAAATTACATTAATACTCAAGTACATTTGTATTCATTTATTTTGAGTACATTTGTACTTGATTACAAGAATATTGAGTAAATTTCTAATCAAATACTTTACTTAAAATACCAAAGTACTTGAATACTGTCCCACTCTGGTTCTACTTTTTATAGTTTGGAACAAATACATGTTTGAAATCTGTTTCTACTTTTTGAATAACCCTGTATTATTAATGTTGTCAGCACACAAGTTTAACACGGTTCTTAAGATGATTTTAATATTTTCTTATTAATAAAACATTTTAGTAAATCACTATTGTTAGTGTACACTTAATAATATTGTATTCTTAATGGTGTTCTCCAAAATTGCGTTATGAACGACTTGAAATATAGTTGTTTACACCATGATCACATTGCACTCTTTATCAAGTCAAAATCTCTAACGAGAGCTTAATAAATTGCATCTAAAGTACGTTGACAGCAAATCGTCAATTTAAATGAGATTGACCCATTTATTAAAAAAAAACAGTAGTGAAATATATTATTATTATTATACTATTAAGTAAACGCCTTTACAATCTTCCTGTATCAAACATGAGAAATAAAAAAAAAACAATCCCGTTGATTTCAGCATTAATTCTGTATCATTGTATTTAAATGTTCGCGCTATAAATTTGATTCCGAATCTATACATAATTATTTCGAAACCGTTTTTTTTTCTTTCTTCGGTACGCACCACAAAGGACGCAATTACCGTTTCGAAATTTGAGATGTCTTAACGTTTCGCTAAGCGCAATTAAACGCAGACACAACATTGTATGAAAAGGATGTATGCTCAGACATGAAAACTAGACATTACGCATACATGCGCAAGGTCACGAATTAATCCGTAATTAAATTAACTTTGCAACAATGTTGGAACAAATAATTTTTTAAGTTCTTCTTACGTCCAGACGTGTTTGGTATATGTTATGCAAAACATGATGTGCATTTATGATCGTAATGATATTTAATTTAAAATCATCTTCACGTTACATAACCGCGTATAAAGTTCACCACACATAAATTAGAAGTTATAAATAAACGCTCGTATTCAAAGAAATCGTTTAAATGGCAACACTTTCAGAAAACTGTAAAAATATAAAGGAACTTAAAATTATAATTAATAAATTACTTGTGCATCATCGTCAGCTTAAAGATAAATATCATAAAGTACTTTGAATTAACAATTTACTTAAATACATTATGCTAATTAATTTGATTTGAAAATAAAGAAGAATTTAATTAATTATTATAACCATATAAAAGGTTTATTTCTATTAAGTTTACATATACTAATTACAGTGTATATGCTGTAAATCTTTAAATATTCGTTGGATTTTTTAAAGAGGTTGATTTGAAGCTATAATCAAGTGTATTCCACTCCCAGGCTAAGCATGAAGTAAATTTTCGAGTTTAGAAAAGTCCCGTGAAAATTTGTCGAGGGTCGCGCAGCGACCCAAGACAAATTTTGTGGGGCTTTTCTAAACTCGAAATTTTACTTCATGCGCCACGCGTACAAAACACTGATTTCAAGTGAAATTCATAGTATCCTACTAAAGCAGTATGCCAATAAAATTATATTCTGAGCTTCACATCAAATCAGTGGTTTATACGCGTGGCGCATGAAGTAAAATTTCGAGTTTAGAAAAGCCCCGTGAAAATTTGTCTCGGGTCGCTGCGCGACCCGAGACAAATTTTCTACGCGGGGCTTTTCTAAACTCGAAATTTTACTTCATGCTTAGTCTGGGAGTGGAAAACACTCGAATAAAGCTTCAAATTGGACTCTTTAAAAAAAACAACGAATATCTGAGTCTGGGAGTGGAAAACACTAGTTTATAGCTTCAAATTGAACTAAAAGAATTATTTGAGATATATTATTAGATGGTCATGTTACTGTTTTTCTTTATGATACTTGCGACACAGTTCACAGAGTTCGATTTGAAGCTATAATCAAGTATTTTCCACTCCCAGACTAAGCATGAAGTAAAATTTCGAGTTTAGAAAAGCCCCATGAAAATTTGTCGAGGGTCGCGCAGCGACCCGAGACAAATTTTCTGGGCTTTTCTAAACTCGAAATTTTACTTCATGCGCCACGCGTACAAAGCACTGATTTCAAGTGAAATTCATAGTATCCTACTAAAGCAGTCTGCCAATAAAATTATATTCTGAGCTTCACATCAAATCAGTGTTTTATACGCGTGCCGCATGAAGTAAAATTTCGAGTTTAGAAATAGACTGCAAATTTGGCGAAGCGGAGCGAAAAATCCATATTTTCAGGATTTTCTGAACTCGAAATATTTACTTCGTGCGCTAGGCGTACAAAACGCAGATTTAGAGTGAAGTTCAAAAACACATATTTATTCAAGAATAACACGAAATCAGATGAAAGTGAGCCTCATCGGAGAAGATGATTTTCTTAAAAAAATCGTTATCGTTTTCAAGTTGTTTAAAGGCAAAATCAGCAAATTCACGACGTTTACGGTGGTCCAATGGCTTCAGTTCTTGAGTGAGAACAATTTTATACGGATGCAAACCCAAATCCTTTTTCAAAATCCGCCAGGTTGTGGTTTGAGACAGTCCCAATTGTTGAGAACGTCTTGGAATCGACAAATTGCGGTTTTCAGCAACACTTGCCTGAACGGCAGCAATATTTGCATTACTTCGAGCGGTTCTTTGTCTTATTGGCACTTTAACATTATGTAAAGAAAATGTACGCTCACAATTTTCAACAATTTGACGAATAGCGAGCACACTTGGACGATTATTATCAACGATTTGCAGTGTTAATAATAATCATAATTAGATTTTGTTTTAATCTATAACCGTTGAAAACAAAATTTAATTAGAATTATTATTACGACTGCGAATCGTTAATATAATAATCCAATAACATTTTAATTTAGGGTTAATGAAACACTTGTATCTTCTCTTCACTTATTTATTTGGAGTGCCAAATGCACATTTGGTACTCCAAATAAATAAGTGAAGAAAAGATACAAGTGTTTCATTAATTTAAAACCATCTTCACGCAACTCAACAACAATTAAGTAATTTAGGGTTATTTTCAGCAAGCTTTAAAAATTGGCCAAAATCAAGAAGTTTAAAATATTTTATGTAGGTAATAACTTTTATAATTATATAACATTTCCTTAAACTTCGTGAAAACTAACAAAATCCTATTATACCATTTAAAAAATAGCTTCCTTGTGAGTTAATTAGCTTTAAAATTACTACCGTGAGTGCAATCACGGTGAAAATAAGAAAAAGAAGTGCTATAATTACACGAAAGCAATAAATCTCATAGTTGTTTGTACTGTACTATAAAAACACGTGTACATATAGAGAGTACTCTCACTCAATTCGGAACTATTTAAATTTCGTTCACACGCAGAAAAAAAACTACTTTCATTGACCAAAACTGAGAAGCTTCGTAATTTAAACAGATTAATCAGAAATGCAGACTTAACTCTTACATCTCACGATTTGTATTTTAAATAAATTGTAGTTATGTAACGTGCAGTTTTGTTTATTTTAAATCAGCCTTTAAAACCTCATTAATATCTTATTAATTTATGAGTCGCCTATTTTCAAAAATCCCTAAATCAATACCTGATGTTTTATAATAGTTTGATTTTGTATGTATATTGTTGTTTAGATATTTTTTGTAGTTTTATAATAGTTTGATTTTTATATGATGAATTAATTTCTCACTTTGATTTTGTATGTATATTGTTGTTTAGAAATATTTTGTACATTCCTTCTTGAAGATGACCAATGGTCGAAGCTAGTAGGAGAAAATATAAATAAGTGAAACAAACCAAGTGTTTTAATTTAAATTTAATTTAAATCATCCAGTATTCCCTAAATCCATTTGAAAACAATGGATTTAGTGGTTTTTGGAAATAGGCGACTTATATGTACGTGTATTTTGAATTTCACTTAAAAGCAGTGTTTTATACGTGTGGCGCATGAAGCTAAATTTATGGTTTAGAAAAGCCTACAAATTTGGTTTGGTCGCTTCGCGCTACGCGACTAAACCAAATTTTCAAGCTTTTATAAACTCGAAATATTTACCCTATGCTTATTCAAGGATTGGAAACACTCGTTTAGCCTTCAAAAGCTATACATTTTCTGATATTCGTTGCATACGTTGTATTCCTTGTATACGTATTCCAAATTCAGCTTATTTTCTTTAAATCTTTAGCTATTCGTTGTTTTTTTTTTTTAAGAATTCAGTTTGAAGCGTTAAATGAGTGTTTTCCACTCCCAGACTAAGCATGAAGTAAAATTTCGAGTTTAGAAAAGCCCCGTGAAAATTTGTCGAGGGTCGCGCAGCGACCCGAGACAAATTTTCTGGGCTTTTCTAAACTCGAAATTTTACTTCATGCGCCACGCGTACAAAACACTGATCTCAAATGAGGTTCAAATATGCATAGAGCTCACAATATTTTAGTGTTTTATACGCGTGGCGCATGAAGTAAAATTTCGAGTTTAGAAAAGCCCAGAAAATTTGTCTCGGGTCGCTGCGCGACCCGAGACAAATTTTCACGGGGCTTTTCTAAACTCGAAATTTTACTTCATGCTTAGTCTGGGAGTGGAAAACACTCGTTCAAAGCTTCAAATTGAATTCCTAAAAAAAATACAACGAATTACTAAAGATTTAAAGAGAATAAGCGGAATTTGGAATACGTATACTTTAAAGAAAAACTCCCTGCAGCGACCCGAGACAAATTTTCTGGGCTTTTCTAAACTCGAAATTTTACTTCATGCACCACGCGTATAAAACACTGATCTCTAGTGAGGTTTAAATATATATAGAGTTCACAATATTTTAGTGTTTTATACGCGTGGCGCATGAAGTAAAATTTCGAGTTTAGAAAAGACCAGAAAATTTGTCTCGGGTCGCTGCGCGACCCTCGACAAATTTTCACGGGGCTTTTCTAAACTCGAAATTTTACTTCATGCTTAGTTTGGGAGTGGAAAACACTCGTTCAAAGCTTCAAATTGAATTCTTAAAAAAAACAACGAATAACTAAAAATTTAAAGAGAATAAGCGGAATTTGGAAGACGTATACTTTAAAGAAAAACTCCCTGTACATCAAAAAAATGTCATTTGGTTGTACGGTAATAGTAATATTAGTAATATTACTCTTATTTCTAAATTCAATTCATTTAGATGCATTAAAATTGTATGTGGATTCTCAAACGTGACATCTCTAAATGTTAATATTTTCGTCTTCTTGTCCACTGTTGTGGAATTATACCGTAGAACAAATTTACATAATTCCGTCCCCATTCTCGTTTTAAGATAATTTCATTGAAGAGTTCTCAGGTAGATTCTGAATTATTTTTATTTATTTTCGGTTCTAAAATAAGATAATTAATTACGAAAATAAAAACACGCGCCGTGTGTTATAAATATCATTCGGATGTTCTACACAAATTTGCGTCCGCTGTGTTTTGTCAACTTGCTCGTCCATAAATTCAACACACAAGGGCCATTTCGCAAAATGTTTTATTTATTTTCACCGCCTGAATGTCCTTGTTATTTGAGAAAATATTATGTTACCAATTGGATTAATTTATTGAGTTTTTAATAATGCGATTCATGAATTAATTTGATTGGTAACATAATATTTTCTTGCAAAATAAACAAAATAATTCTTGAGTCTTGGAGGCGTTCATTTTGTAGGTACATTTTCAATTTGATATAAAGAATACACTTGATTTTTTTATACCACTTATATTTTACTTTTGTGACTAGTTTCAATTACACGGTAATCATTGTCAAACTAAGTGAAACAATATATATATTCACTCAAGTTCACACAGCCCATTTAAACATAAATTAGCTTCTTTTAATAGCATGATCCACAGAGCAGTAAAACTCCCAATTTAAAAAGAAAATAGAAAAAAAGAATTTAAATTCATATTTAAAATTGCAGAATATTTAAACTATAGTAAGAGAACAATTCAAAAATTAATCAACATTAGACATCATAACATCCAATCCACAACCACTTTAGAACCAATTTTAGAATCAGACAACAATAAGAAATATATAAAAATAATTCATGAGCCAAAAACCAACCAACATTTAAATAAAATATTCAAAAAATACAATTTCATTCCTGCAAATTACACCAATACCAAACTTTAAATGTTATTGGGTAATACTTTTGAAAAACAAGACCAGTTGCTGAATTCAGGGATTTACTCAGTCAATTGCAATAATTGTACTAGATTGTATATTGGACAAACAAAAAGAAAAGTGCACATCAGATTCAAAGAACATATGTACCACATCAAAAACCAAAACCCTGACAAATCAGCAATTGCTCATCATACTTTGACAACAGGCCACAAATTCAACATAAATATAGTCAAATTATTAAAAGAATCTAGCAGTTATCAATTAAACATGTTGGAAGCGATAGAAATGATGAAAAATAAGACAGAACTACTCAATTTCGATTTAAGCCCAATAACGAACCCCTTATTAAATTTATTACCCAACAGATAATCCTCATTAACACCATTGTGAACCCTTCCAAGTCCGAAGCCGAATAATCCCCAACACCCCCATTTCCAAGATACCGCATTCGTTTCAAAATTTAAATTACTTTTTTGGTTTTTCCGCCTAATCCGACTAGGTATATATTGTTAACATTTATCGTTTTATATTCAGTTAGCTATTGATAATGGGTACTTATTACCCGAAATGTACATCTAGCAAGAAAAATAAAAGTGAAGAAAGGAATATAACTGTGTTTAATTAAGTGACTTAACACCTTCACGTAACTCATACAACTACATTAAGTGAAACAAAATACTTAAATAAAACACTTAATGATTTTCAAATAATTGTGAATTCATGACAATTATTTCGCAACGTTGTTGTTTCTTCCGGTGAAAAACTTATAAATATATAAATTATAAGTTCTTCACCTGAAGAAGCAACAACGTTGCAAAACGATTGTCGTGAAATAAACAATTAGTTGAAAACCATTAAGTGTTTTATTTGAGTGATCATGGATTTTCAGAAAATAAGTACCTCAACTATCTACGATATGAAACAAAATAACTTATTGTCCTATATTTGTAATATATGAGCTACAATACTAGTTTATTATTTGAAAGTAGGAGTATTTCATTCAATACTTTTCCAAATCGACAATATTTCGGCTGTGATCAATGAAAGGATTAACATTATTCGAAAAACACCGTACATATTTGGTGCGGTGAAAGTCAATTCGGATTGTTATTAACCAAGATTAAGATTAGATCTGTCGTTGTTCTAATCCCGATATTTATAGCCGTTCAACGATCGACAAATACTTTTCTAAAATCATAACTGGAATTGCACGACGCATAAAAATTGTAAATGCTCACACTATTTTTATGGGAAAGTGCCTTAAATGGATTTAACTCTTACAAAAGGGGTATTAGCTCGAGAAGTAGTTGTTTCAATGAATATTTGGAGACAAACTTTTTGCAGAAAGTCGATATTAATTTTAATTCGTTTTTATATCTTACAAAATTATCGTCTACAAAACGGTGTGGGTGTAATACATAGAGTAGGTAGTCAGTGCGTGTATTAGTAACAGTAATTGTTATTGGTTGCAATTATATTTAATAAAAATAGTATTGCAATATAATTTTTGCACTACGAGAGAAACACTATCATTAATCAAAATTAATTCCTAGACATTTTTCTACACGGCATTTTTCTTAAAAGTATACATATTCCGGTCAATACGCTATAAATTTTTAAATATTCGTTGTTTTTGATGGCCGATTAATTTGAAGCTTCTAGTGAGTGATTTCATCGTGATTTTACAGAAATTAATTAATTAATTAAATTGATCTTGGAACAAACTGCCCAGAAGCAATTACTTAAGTAATTAATTGTTAGCACATTTTCAACAGCCCGTGCCTTCCTCGACACAATCAATAAATCACGCGAAAATAATTACTATTATGCAGCAATTATTAATTACCCATAGAAACTACAGAATATCATAAAAATTGAGGAAAAGAAAAGAAAAGTTGCAGTCATGGAGAAAAATGCAAATTAAGCATAATTTCGGAAGTTATGTTAATTACTGGTTTTAATGATATTACATAATACCTTAATTAATATGATATTTATGTTTCAAAATTAGCCACTAGCTAAACAAAATAATCTTAATTATATTGCATAATATGATAACATTGTAGTTTTATGTAAACAAATGTTTTAAATTTTCCGTCATTCGTTGCTTTTTATAAGAGTTCAATTTGCAGCTATAATCTAGTGTTGTCCACTCCCAGGCTAAGCATGAAGTAAAATTTCGAGTTTAGAAAAGCCACGCGTAGAAAATTTGGTGAGGGTCGCGCAGCGACCCAAGACAAAATTTCACGGGGCATTTCTAAACTCGAAATTTTACTTCATGCGCCACCCGTATTAAACACTAATTTGATGTGATGCTCAGAATATACGTCTTTGGTATACTGCTTTAGTAGAATACTATGAATTTCACCTGAAATCAGTGTTTCGTTCGCGTGGCGCATGAAGTAAAATTTCGAGTTTAGAAAAGCCCCGTGAAAATTTGTCTCGGGTCGCTGCGCGACCCTCGACAAATTTTCTACGCGGGGCTTTTCTAAACTCGAAATTTTACTTCATGCTTAGTCTAGGAGTGGAAAACACTCGGTTATAGCTTCCAATTGAATTCTATGAAATAGCTAATTTTCGTTACTTTTTAAGAGTTCAATTTGAAGCTATAATCGAGTGTTTTCCACTACCAAATTAAGCATGAAGCAACATTTAGAGTTTAGATAAGCCTGAAAATTGGGTTTCGCGGAGCGACCAAACCTAATTTTCAGGCTCTTTTAAACTCGAATATTTACTTTAAACAGGGTAAACATTACCTCTCCATTCTAGGTCTTCGCGAAACGTTTAATTTCATCCACCAAAAATGTTGATGAATAAAGTGGTATAAGACATTGAAACACTTCTCAATATTGATTATAATCAATATTTTAAATATCGATTTTCTAATAACAAACCTTGCATGGTCCATTTTGTATCAAAATCCGAATACATTAATTGTTAGGAAAGTGAACATTTATATCGTAAAATTAAATTGTTAACAATTTTTATACCCACTTCCTCATACTGTACACATAATAAATCAGTGTTATAATTTAAATAATCCGAAATTGCTGTCAGCCAGACAAGCAAGCAGCATAATAGCTCTTGTGTAAGTGTTTTGTAATGATAGCGTGTGCGCTATGGAAAACCCATTCCACTGGAACTAATCAAATTTTATTAAGATATTTTCAAACTTTCTTTTGTCAAAATGCCGTTTTCAGACAGTTTATTACGTAATCGAATTATTTCCTCGCCCACTAATCGCTATTGTATTTATATAAAAGGATTTATCCTTCCTTTTACCACCTATAATGAAATAAAGGAGGAAGATTATTATGAACTGCTACACAAAGGTAAAAATACCACTCCGGGTTATGATAGCATCCCTAGATGTATATTGAAATCCCTTCCTGACAGCATACATAAGTATATTATTCTTTTAACAACATATTTAATTCCCTAACTATACCAATGGAGTGGAAGAGAGGAATTATCACGTGCATACACAAACCGGGCAACGATTCATCATTAGTCTCAAGCTATCGTCCAATTACTCTGCTTCCGGTCCTTGGTAAGTTATTTGAGTCTATTATCCAGAAAAAACTGTCATCCCTCATCATCGACCGCATCCCTACGTACCAATTTGGTTTTATTGAACACCGCTCTACCTCACTTCCATTAACAATCCTTACATCGAATTGCCAAACAGCCCATCTCGAAAACCAGGAGTCAGCCATCGCATTCTTAGACATTCAAAAAGCATATGACTCAGTATGGCACCGAGGCCTGTTGTTTAAGTGCAATTCGATAGGCATCCCTCCTAATTTAATCCATATCCTCGACAGTTTCCTAACAAACAGATATCTAACAATGCGAATCCGAAACTCCCATTCAGAATCATTCACTCCCCAGCAAGGGCTTCCCCAAGGGTCACCACTGTCTCCCATATTATATAATATATTTGTCCACGACCTGTACAACCCCGATCCATTATACTTTAATCCCTCTGCGTATCCCCTCCTATATGCGGATGACACCGCATTAATAGCTCACGCTCCCAACATCTCAAAAGCGTTAAACACTTTGCAAGAGCTCATTGACACCTTACAAACCTGGTTTGCGAAATGGAGAATATCCATAAACCCAAATAAAACGCAACTCCTTATCCCCTTCCACCGCCTCTCAAATTCTCCATACCATATTTTAATTAATAACCACCCTACCTCACCATCTCCCTATTGTAAATACTTAGGTATACCATTTGATCCTAAATTTACCTTTAAAACACATACCCGAAACCTAAAAGCTAGCATAAAGGGTAGGAATTTCAGGGCATTGACATACAAAAATGAGGGTATTTCCACAAAAACTGCTGTCCATATATACGCCATGATATGCCGTCCCCTGCTCGAATATGCTGCTATCCTGTACCACAATCCCCGTACCGCTGTCCTGAACAACATCGAAGTTGCAGAACGCTCTGCTCTTCGAGTCCTAACCAAAATCAGACACCCTAATAATCCCTTATATAACCCTTCAAATGTACTTTTGTATGAAATGTGTAACATCCCGCCAATTACAGAACGCATCGAACTCCTATCTTTAAAATTTGCAACTAATCCTTACATACCCAACATTATTAAACACCTCTGTATACCCCGTAACCCCAACATTCAACCCAAATTCAAGTTCCCAGCATCAACGCTTTACCAATTCATCTCATCTAATCATCCGGACTTAGACAACGACGTTAACGATCATGACCTTTGAAAAACCGACATGTACCTGACAAAGACAGGCTGAAAGCCCCTGGTCGATAGCCATTTTGTGAATTTTGTTAATTGTTTTTTATATATATTCTAATATTTGTTTTCAATATTTAATTATAACTATATTATGTACATAATTCATAAATAAAGATGTTTAGTTAGTTAAAAGGATTTATTGGTTGAAAAGTAATTAAAATTGAAATAATTCGTATTAAATCCTAAATTAATTACGGGGCAAAATATGTTTCGTGAAATCTTTAATGTCGTCTGTTTCAAGAGTCGTCATAATTTTAAAATCATGTGTAAGATTTTAAATTTTGACAAACATAATAAAGGACAACATTTGATTTAAACTTGAATGAAACACTAACACTTTCTTCACAATAAGTTTTTATTTTGCTAGATGTGTAAAGTTATTTAAATAAAAAATACTTGGTATTGTTTCACAAATTAAAACTTTATTCCGACTAGTTTCGGTTTGTTAGACCATTTTCATAGGAATGTCATTCCTATGAAAATGGTTAGACCATTTTCATAGGAATGACATTCCTATGAAAATGGTCTAATAAACCGAAACTAGTCGGAATAAAGTTTTAATTTGTGAAACAATACCAAGTATTTTTTATTTAAATAACTTTACATATTCTAATATGTTTCACCAAGTGCCAGATGAGAAATTATTTCAAGAAATTGCTAGATGTACATTTCGAATACTAAGTACTCATTATCAATAGCTTACTGATTTGATTTGTTCATAGGTAGAGCATGGAAACACTGTTCTTAACATAAAGAAAAATTGAGTTTGTCAATAGTTGCAGAATATTTACAAAATATAAAAAACGAATTAAAATAAATATCGACTTACTGCAAACATTTTGTGTCATTGAGACGTTTCCAAATATTCATTCGAGACTTCACGAGACTTCACTCGGGAAGTAGTTGCTTCAATGAATATTTGGAGACGTCTCAATGAGACATAATTTTTGCAGAAAGTCGATATTAATTTTAATTCGTTTTTTATATTCTGTTCTTAAAGATAAGAAATAGAGAATCCTTGGTTAGAAATAGACAATCCGTGTGTAAAACTAATAGAAAAGTTGAACGTTCAAAGCAGTACACTGCTCAGATTGAGGCACAGATTGAGGCTCAGATTGAGGCACAGATTAAGGCTCAGATTGGAGCCAGGATTGAGATCAGTCTTCAAGCCAATCGCGGTTGACTGTGTTCACCCTATGGGCTCATTGTATAGAATTTTAGAGATGTAAACTGCAAAAACAGTAACTGGTGAATGCGCCGGGCATGAAAAAAATCCTTAATCCGTGCTTAGGCAATTATTTACTGTAATTTCGGTATGGTTTGTTTTCAACTAGTAGGGCAACAACAAAAATCAGCTGATCAAAATACGCAACCTTATTTATTTTCCCATTCATTCATCTCCTCTCCCCCTGCCTTAAATCGTCAAATCAAAATTGTCTTGTAAAACATCGTTTTTTTTTTCAATAAATAAATTTAATACTTTTTTGAAAACGTATACTTGTGGTGAACATACACTAAAAGGTCATCAACAAAATATAATTTTGGCCTTCAAGAAGTTAATATGCACTATGTAGTTATAATCAAAAGATTATGCGAATAACATTATTTCTATAATGAATGGAACACCATTTGGAGTCAAATAATTGCAAACAAGAAACCACATTTTAACAAACATTTCTCCAATCTGCCATAATATATATATATATATATATATATATATATATATATATATATATATATATATATATATTCCAAAAAATCCCAGGCACATTTACATTCACGACACACTGTCTGCTTTGCTAGCATCCTCTTCTTCTCACAAGAAACAACAAAACAGCCGAAATTTATTTGCGGTTTTCCTCCGAGATTACAATTGTTCGAAACATCTTCCAGAAACTTAATTCCACGAATGGCGTGCGTGTTTCAAAGTGGAACCAGAAATATCCATAATGTACATCTGTGAGAGCTGGACCTGATTAACATAATTCGTGTTTTTTTGATTGGACAACACGCGAACACCTGTGCCGGGTTCATGTTTATAAATGCTATAATTCAAAATATTATATTTTTGTTGTTTCCACAAAACGAAGGAAACCAGTTTCGGCTGACGGGATATTTGCTTTTATTTTCAGCCATTCATTTTTGGGGATTAACCTTTCAATGGGACTATCATTCATGCCAGTTTTATTTGCTGGGACACGTTTTTTTAATTGAATTGGATTTGGCTTTTATTCTAGAGCAGTGATTCTCAACATACACTTAACTTTATCTAACATAGATAACTCACATCCATAGATAACATAACATAACATGTTATATAGATAACTCACATCCAGGAACGGATCCAGAGCGGAATTCCTCACATCCCAATTACGTAATATATAAAATTACGAAAAAACTATTCGTGAAAATGCAAACAGTGTCTTAATTAATAAGACAATTTAAGACGATAAATATCCATTGAAACAACTACTTCCCGTACAAATACACCTCCGGATATTGAATTATACAATGAAATATTTAAAATCTTATTTAATTTGATTTGTTACAACGCTCTATTAAAGTATATATAACGTTTAGGTTAAATTCTCTTCAAACCAACTAACAATACAATTTAAAATGAAAGGAGAGATAGCAACAAATTAGAAGTGAAATGACTTGGAATTACGTGTTGTAGATTTTTAAATATTCGTTGTTTTCTTAAAAGAAATAAACTTGAAGCTTAAAACGAGTGTTTTCCACTCCCAGGCTAAGCATGAAGTAAAATTTCGAGTTTAGAAAAGCCTGAATATTTGGTTGGGTCGCGTAGCGCGAAGCGCGGAGCGGCCAAACCAAATTTTCAGGCTTTTCTAAACTCGAAATTTTACTTCATGCGCCACGCGTATAGGCCACTGATTTCAAGCGAAGTTTACTCGTTCACAATATTACACTGCCTTCAGTGTTTAATGCGCGTGGCGCATGAAGTAAAATTTCGAGTTTAGGAAAGCCTGAAAATTTGGTTTGGCCGCTCCGCGCTTCGCGCTCCGCAGCCAAACCAAATTTTCAGGCTTTTCTAAACTCGAAATTTTACTTCATGCTTAGTCTGGGAGTGGAAAACACTCTTTTTAAGCTTTGAATTGACTTTTTTTAAGAAAACAACGAATATTTAAAAATCTACAACACGTAATTGGGATATGTATACTCAAAAGATCTTTAAATATTTCTATCATGAGTTATCATTTAAAAACTTTGCCATCTTTAATTAAATCTTTTTTTTTATCAATTTTGATCATATCTAGTTGATGTTTAAATTAATTTACAGTATAAATCACTGATTTAAAGTAAAGTTGAAAATATACTGCTTAAATAATTTCTCACGTTAATAAACACTCCAAATATTATTTCGGTTAACCGTGTGTACTTTTGCGTACAGTATAAAATTTCGTACATTGTAGCCATCCAAAAACACAATCATAAAAACAGTAGTGTAATATTTAACCACAACATCAGTATATTTTACAGCTTAATTATTTGGGAAAATTTTATGTCGTGAAATAACGTTCCTTCTAGGAAAATATAGATCGTAATTGTAAACACCTTGATGAATAAATACATTTATTACTCTATTTTTTAACAGAAAATTTCATTATTTTATTTTTGGCAATAATGCGCGATATTTCACAGAAACTAATTTGATGTTTCAGCGTACTAATTAAAAGATAACAAAACGACTAATATTGAACCTTGTCACATTTTATTAGTATTCCATAAAACAAAATTTTACTTACGTATAAAATACTGATTTCAAGTGAAGTTTAAAATACACAGTATGCTTAACTAGTATATAGGAACTTCAAGTTAAATCCACTGATTACTCTTGAAGTTCCTATATACTGTAAATTTTTGTATTTTTGTGCGCGTGGCGCATGAAGTAAACCAAACTTTATATTTGTCGTGTAGAACAATCCTATTCCAAAAAAAAACATATTTTTATTTTTTAAATTTCAACAATAGAGAAATACATGAAATAATAGTGATTATTATTATTAATATAATTGCATAACCGATTGTATATAACCGAGTAATGAAATATAGTACACCAAACTTTATATTTGTCGTGTAAAACAATCATATTCTAAAAAAAACCTATTTTTTATTTTTTAAATTTCAACAATAGAGAAATAAATGAAATAATAGTGATTATTATTATTAATACAATTGCATAACCGATTGTTTATATTCGAGTAATTAGATTTAGTAAACCCAACTTTATATTTGTCGTGTAAAACAATCTTATTCTAAAAAAATCCTATTTTTTATTTTTTGAATTTCAACAATAGAGAAATGAATGAAATAATAGTGATTATTATTATAAATATAATTGCATAACCGATTGTTTATATCCGAGTAATTAAATTTAGTACACCAAACTTTATATTTGTCGTGTAAAACAATCCTATTCTACACAAAAACATATTTTTTATTTTTTAAATTCCAACAATAGAGAAATAAATGAAAGAATAATGATTATTATTATTAATATAATTGCATAACCGATTGTTTATATCCAAGTAATTAGATTTCCTTGAAGCTGTAACGGTAGTCGTGACATTCCTTTTATAGCGCAAAATAATTTCAAAATATATATAACAACATGTCTGTACAAATTGAATTTGAATGCCAATATAAACAATAATAACTATTTAAATTCTGGCTTACTAACATTGACATGAATGCTAAAACGTATTGACCTGATTATCGAATAATACCTCAGGTTCTATTACGAAGAATATTTTTTTGTTTTTTATTTTATCGCGATGCAATATCCGAAAACAAAAAACATCAAGGATAGACTTACCTTTGTTCTTTTTTTGTAACGCGTGTTTCATATGTTTCACCCACACATATGATGATTTAATACAGAGAGTTTATGTAATTTAAAATTTTGTATGTTATAATTATTATAACAACAGCCCTATTCAGGTAACATCTGGTGTCCCTCAAGGATCACACCTTGGTCCCCTGTTCTTCAATGTTTTCATTAACGATGTCATCAAGTGTTTCACTCATGCTGAGTGCTTATAATTTGCCGATGATATAAAGATCTTTATGAAGAGCCGTTCCTTGAGCGATGCCTAGTTACTTGAAAGGAATTTACAATCATTCGGCAGGTGGTGTGAAAACAATAATCTTATACTAAACCTCTCAAAATGCCGTGGTATCACATTTCAAGGCGACTTTCCCCCCTGCTCTATAATTATACTATATTAGGTAAATCTTTAGCTAGGGTAACTACCATTAAAGACTTAGGTGTTACATTTACTTCCATCTCTGATTTAGTTTGCATATATCTAATATAGCATCTAAAGCCTTCTAGATGCTAGGGTTAGTAAAAAGAAATGCCAGCGAATCCGGTAACACTAGGACCCTATGTACCCTTTGCAATTCTTTAGTTCGAGTATTGTTTAAGTGTATGGTCACCTTACACGGCGGTCGTCAAACGTAAGATCGAGCAAGTACGGGAAAAGTTTATAAGATTCATTTCATTTAAGTTTAATCTAACCGGTAGCTATACCGAAATTCTTTCTGCGCTTGATTCTACGACGCTTGATATAAGACGTATCAATACAGACGTTATCTTGGTCTACAAATTCTTTAATGCCCTTATAGACTGCCCTGACTTGTTCGCTCTTCTATCTACGTGCCCCCTCGAACGTTACGAGAATGTGCAGTATTTTATGTTCCCTTTAGGAAGACGGACTACGCACAGAACTCTGCAGCCACGCGAGTGCTAAGACACGCGAATACAATAGGCACTCACTTTGACTTTTTTGCAAACAGCCTTAAAGCATTGCGCCACAGGCTCACACTTTTATAGAAATGACGTATATATATATATATATATATATATATACAACAACAAAAATTATTACTACGAGCTTATCTCGATCTGTTTACGCATTGGACCACACAATTACAGTATCAGTTTCAATATTGGCGCAGGAATAACAAAATAATCAACCTCGCACCATCTACCGTCGAAACCTCTCACGAGACGAGCTGACGTCACGGATTGTCAGTGTCAAAAGCGTCTGAGCGTCTACCGGCAAAACTCTTGCGAGAGACGACGTCCTTTAAAATACTCACACACACACACACACATACATATACCAACATAACCAAGACCGACCGCCAGCAGCGTCAGTTTTCCTTTCACTTACTTTCCCTCTCTTTATCGCCCAAGACAGAAATGCGCGCGCGCATTTCTTCGTCAACAAACAACTAAAGTAACGCCATCGACTTAATCCTATGCCTCAGTCCAGTTCGCGACACTATTCTTTAAACATTCCTTCAAAATTATAATACGTTAGTAACAAAGTAACATGCGAAAAAATAAACTTAATTCAATCATTTTGCATTCATTCAAAATTTCATATTGAAAAAAAATAATTTTACCAATATTTTTTTAAAAATATTTTGTATCAATATACTTTACATAATTTGAAATTAATTCATTTACGTTTTAACAATAATCTGATTGATTTTATAAATTTATAGTAATAATCGCGCCCGAGCGCAAAGAAATCTGTCTTTTGCTACAACTTTCTTTTGTAACTGGTCGATTAGAAACTACCAAATAAAACGAGGCAATGAATGCGAAATGATACACTAACTAACTCTCTGTGCCGCCGTTGAAATTTCCAGATTTTCCTTTCATTCTTTTAAAAAAACCAAAAAAAAAAGTTTTCTCGTTATTCGTCAAGTCCTCCGCTGATTGGATTGTGTTTGCTGAAAATGCACGAAAAACTTTCGAAAAGTGCGCTCACGAAAATGAAATAACCTCGCGCGTGTGGTGGTTTTTATATTTTTTTGAATTCCATCAGCGAATTTTTCAATAAATCGATTTTGTGGATACGAATTCTTCATCGATGAGCAAGGTGAGTTTTTCTAATTGTTAGTAATTACACAATTTTTACAATATTTATTCTTAGTGTTAAGCATTATGTACCTACTTTTAAATGCGATTTCCATGAATAAACATTAAACAATATTCAGTGGCGGATTTTCCAATAGACTAAAATATAAAAATTTGATAAGATTATATCATATTATATTAACCCATTAACGGCCAAGCAATTATAGAGTTAACTCTAAAAGTGGATTTTAGGTAAAATTCTACACTTCTTTATATGATTTCTACGAATGACTTATTGTATTACATTCTATAAATTTTTCTTTTAAATATAAATAATGTATACGTTGTAAATGTAAGGTATTCGTCGATTTTGTATAAACACGTGCAACATGAAGTTTAGAACGTGTATTTCCACTCCCAGACTAAGCATGAAGTAAAATTTCGAGTTTAGAAAAGCCCCACGTAGAAAATTTGTCGAGGGTCGCGCAGCGACCCGAGAAAAATTTTCACGGGGCTTTTCTAAACTCGAAATTGTACTTCATGCGCCACGCGTATAAAACACTGAAATATTGTGAAGTTACAAATACACTAAAAACATTTTTTTTAAATAAGTAATAATCGAAATATTTAAATAACAAAATATTTACGTTTTTCTGCATACATTTTCAAGTCAATTCAAATAATAAATTAACTTATTTAGTAATTTAATTAACATAATGGGTTAAATATATTATATATTTAATATTTTAGGATATTAATGATATTAATAATACTATATTAAATATGAAATTTAATGCTATATTATATAGAAAATTAAATTTTATATTCAATATTTTATGTTCTGCAAACTGAAAGCGTACGCAATTTTTTTCGAATTTAAAATAGTTTTGAATTCAAAAATTTGTGATTTGTTGACTTCTTTTTTGAGCAATAGAAAATTATGTGTGAAAGTTTCCGGAAAACGTTCTTCTTTTTATAAAATATTATTAGGTGTTCCTCAGGGTTCAATTTCAGGACCACTGTTATTCTCTCTTTTTGTTAATGATATTATTGATTAAATGGTTAATTGTCCAGTTGTGCTATACGCTGACGACATTTCAGCTGCTTTAAGCATAACCCAAAATTACCTAAAAAATAATAACAAGGAAAGTATCAGGATATTGCAATAACAGTTCAAACAATTCAAAACTAAACCCTAGTAAGACAGTATGCATTTATTTCAAAAAAATAAAGTTGATGATCATATATCCGTGAGAATACAACTCATAGCCTACTAGAACGAATTTTCAACCAATGAGATGCAAGGAAAGCCATGGGTACATGTCTATCACCGCGATGATAAACAACAAAAGAAGCGGTGGGTGATAAGTTGTCCTGTCATTCGAAACGTCAAAATAGGTAAAGTTTCGTACAGTGATATTAATAGAAAAGTGAAAAGTGCGACGCCAAAAAACACCGTCACGAACAAAGAATCACAGTGGCGGCAGTTTACGAACTTTTGTGCGTTTAAAAAATTCTCAATCAATAGGGAAACAACAATATCTCAGCTGTCAATTATGTTAAGGGACTCACATTATTTCATTATTTCTCTCACTAAATATAACTTGTGATATGATTAATTATCGATGATATTTTGTCGTTGAAACCGAAGCAGCACATTCAACTCGCCCTTCGGGCTCGTTGAATCTGCAGCTCGGTTTCAACTCCAAAATATCATCGATAATAATCATACCACTCGTTATATTACGGCTGACAATAAATAACATTGTACTAGAATCTTTACACTTAGATAATCTATGAAACAAATTAAATAAAACTACTATACTATATTTAAAATAAGAAATACAGTTGACACCAATGCATTACTTAATGCATACTATAGTTTAGCATATTCATATATCTCTTGTAGTATTACATTGTGGAGTAGCACAGCGAAATGCGAAAGAATATTTATTGCACAAAATAGGGTAATAAGGCTTATAATCTTAAAACGAACGATACATGCAAGCCAATATTTAAAAAAAATAAAATATTCATAGTTCCGTGATATACAGAGAGTTTTATGTAACACCGAACATTTTCATAAAGAAATGTTTTCTTTGAAGTATCCATATGCATACGTTGCACATTTTTCGATGCTTGGTTTATTAAAAGAATTCAATTTGAAGCTTTAAGCGAGTATTTTCCACTCCCAGGCTAAGCATGAAGTAAAATTTCGAGTTTAGAAAAGCCTGAAAATTTGGTTTGGTTGCGTAGCGCGAAGCGCGGAGCGGCCAAACCAAATTTTCAGGCTTTTCTAAACTCGAAATTTTACTTCATGCGCCACCAGTACAAAACACTGATTCAATGTAAAGTTTAGCGGTGTGTTTTAAACTTCGTAATATGTCAGTGCTTTGTACCGGTGGCGCATGAAGTAAAATTTCGAGTTTAAAAAAAGCCTGAAAATTTGGTTTGGTAGCTCCGCGCTTCGCGCTACGCAACCAAACCAAATTTTCAGGCTTTTCTAAACTCGAAATTTGACTTCATGCTTAGCCTGGGAGTGGAAAACACTCGCTTACAGCTTCAAATTGGATTCTTTTAACAAACCAAGCATCGGAAAATGTGCAACGTATGCATATGGATGCTTCAAAGGAAAATTCTCGTTATGAAAATGTTCGGTGTTACATAAAACTCTCTGTATATACAAATTACTTCTTGGTAAAAAACTCTAACAATCACATACATAACAAATCAACACCTACATTGCCATAATACAAGAAATATATGTAGTTTTGTGAACTGAAAAACATAATACCACCAACTTTGAGAAGGCACCAAGTTATATGGGAAAAAAACTTTATTCACATTTGCCAAAACGCATTTAACACAAGGCCGTGGCCAGGGGGGGATAAGGAGGTTGAAACCCCTCCCGAAATTTTCAAAATGAATTTTTTTATGTAAAAGCGGCCTTGTGAAAGCAAAAACAATATTTTTACTATTAAACCCCCCCGAAATTTTTAAAACCCCCCACGATTTTTTTTATGGCTATTGCCTTAATTCAACATTTTAATATTTATAAATTTAGAACTTAAAATCACTGTTGGTTGAAAAGTACTACCGAATATTTTAACGAACAAATTGTGTAATTGCTATTAGTTTTATTGTGTTTCTGTGAATAACTGTCACTTCATGTTTTAAATTATTCTTGAGTTGTATATCCATTTGTACTGGCTTTAATACCAAATAAACGTATTACATTCTTTTCTGTTCTATTTAAGATATTTATACTTTATACAAATGACCAAAGCAATAAAATAGGAAATAAATGTTTGTGAACCTCGTTATAAATCAGTGTTTAATACGTGTGGCGCATGAAGTAAAATTTCGAGTTTAGAATAGCCTGAAAATTTGCGGAGCGACCAAACCAAATTTTTAGGCTTTTCTATACTCGAAATTTTACTTATACTTAATTTCGGATTGGAAACACTCGTCAGAAGGTTCAAATTAACGGACTTTATAAAAGCAATAAAAACTTGCAAATTTACAAAACGCTGTAGTTATCAGGATATTTGTACTTGAAAGAATTATTATTATTTAGAAAAAAAAAAAACAAAATAATAAAAATTTAAAATATAATGTGAGATTCATCTGGCTTAGCTATGATCAGTCTAAAAATTGTCAGCTTTGCATATATTGAGTGACAATATAACATTTTTCTTAGGGATATAACCATATTCCCTAAGAAAAATGTTATTTTACGTTTTATCCTACTTATTTTTTAAATTTTAGACCTTACAATTATTACAATTGATTACTATCAATTTTAACTTCAATTCATTTATATATTAAAGATTTTGTAAATATCATAATTCGATAAATATATTAAACTAAATCATACTAAACTACCTAGTTGGCAGTTTCTGCAAAAGTAGATCAAGCAAATGTCAGTGGATGATGTAATGTGGAACAATAATATATAGCGTGCTCGTTTGTTGGTTGATTGTTAATAAGTAAGTATGGAAAGCTGGGGAAAAAATTTGGACTTTTATCGGTTTTTCTGTTTGTGTGCGTGCGTTGGTGTGAGGTTGAAGTTTTGTACTATTGGCCGAATATGAAAGTAACAGTGAAAGGATCATAGTCGGCGGGTATTGTTCGCTGTCTGTGGCCCCGGATCTTGTTTATTGTTAACTTTTACACGCTGGGAAAATGCCGTTATTCAATTGTGTAATTCATATTTACAAAAATGTTCATCTGAAGCCGGAATATCCACAAAATGCAATATTTGTTTATTTTGTCTGCTTGATCAGATTTCTTCATTTGTATTTTGTATTTATTTTTGCACGGAATATTAATTGGTATAGTCTGTTTTAAGTATATAAGTTAAGTTAGTAGATATACTGATTACACATATTTACTCAATAAGCTTATATATCTAAAGCAGTAAAAATCATATAATATTACGTGCAAAGACAAATGCAATATATAAATAAGTTACATTTTGCTGTGACAATTTTGTTTTATAATGTGTATTATGTGGTGTATAATATAATACACATTATAAAACGATATTATCACAGCAAAATGTAACTTATTTATATATTGCATTAGTCTTTGCACGTAATATTAATTGATTTTTACTGCTTTAGATTTATAAGCTTATTGAGTAAATATTGTAACTTCACTACATACACATCAGAGCTGGGACAAATCCTCGTAAAATGGATTCGAATCACGAATCCGAATCACCTAATATGATTCGAATCACGAGTACACGAATAAAGGATTCGTAAGAGATAAATATGATTCGAATCGAAGATTCGAATCCTGTTACAAATTCTTTAAGAATAAATTTGATTTTATTATTTTTTTGCAACCATTAATATATAAATACCTTTACCAGTTGTTTTAACAAAAATATTCAAAACCTAATTATTTATTATTACCACTGAACATAGTTGATAACGGACTAAATATCTGACTCCCTGTTACTCTGATTAAAGATGTATTTGTGTGTTTCTGAATTCCACTTCAAATCAGTGTTTTGTACGCGTGGCGCATGAAGTAAAATTTCGAGTTTAGAAAAGCCCCGTGAAAATTTGTCGAGGGTCGCGCAGCGACCCGAGATAAATTTTCTGGGCTTTTCTAAACTCGAAATTTTACTTCATGCGCCACGCGTATAAAACCCAGATTTTAAGCGAAGTTCGAATATACATAAATTTCATAATATTTGACTGATTTATACGCGTGGCGCATGAAGTAAAATTTCGAGTTTAGAAAAGCCCGAAAATTTGTCTCGGGTCGCTGCGCGACCCTCGACAAATTTTCGCGGGGCTTTTCTAAACTCGAAATTTTACTTCATGCTTAGCCTGGGAGTGGAAACACTCGTTCAAAACTTCAAATTGAACTCTTTTATAAAATCGAATAATGCCTGAAATTTACGTAAATAAAAAAATCACTGAATATCATTAAAACCGGGAGAGTCAGAGAAAAGTCATTGAATTGTATTTAAATTGACCAAAACACTAACAAAAAAGACATATTATATTATTAAATTTGTCAAAATCAACAGGCAAATTACAAAACACGTAAAAATTTATAAAGCTAACTTAAATATTGACAAAAACAATAAAAACTATTAAATAGAAGTTAATGGATTGTAACGTGTACCCTATTTTATGTGATCAATGCTTAAAGTTTTATTCTAAGCCATTAATTATCTAGTCTGATGGGCCGCCTCTTTTTTAAAATGTCTGTGCTTGTCTGGTAGATTTGTGATTTTGTGTGATTTGTGTTATTTATCTATACACTGATTTTATTCTACTTTACTTGTACACCTATTTTCTAGTTTTAATTAATGTATTTAATCATAAATAAGATATTTAAGCCATTAGTCTAGTCTGATGGACCGCCTAAATTTTGAAATGTTTTGCCGGTATGTTTAACAGTGATCCGTATTTTATTTATATATACACCGATCTTATTTTATTTTACCTGCACACCTTTCTTATAGTTGTTTGATGGCCCACATATATATATATACTTAGTTTATCTTACTCATTAATAGATTTTAAGTTTGCAATACTGCAATGTATATCCAGTTTAGGTACTCCTTCTCATAAATTTATTGACGTGTGTAAACCTGTAAGTCTTAGCACGAATAAACATTATTATTATTATTATTAAAAATATAACTTTCTTCTGTGGGAAATCCCCATTTTGTTCAATATTTTTCTTTGTTTTTGCCAATATTTAAGTTAATTTTATAAATTTTTACGTGTTTTGTAATTTGCCTGCTGATTTTGACAAATTTTATAATATCAAAAAGGCCAGAGAAAAAATCTTTAGTCAGGGAAATATCGGAAAAATTTAACATTTCAGATTGTGGCTACCATGTCAGTTTCACTTCAAACAATTTTAAACAAAATTTTGTAAACTAGATTATTATCTTTAAAAATATTTTCAATCATTTAATGTTCTTATCCAAGCATTCACTTTGAAGTTTCGAACGAGCGTTTCCACTCCCAGACTAAGCATGAAGTAAAATTTCGAGTTTAGAAAAGCCCCGTGAAAATTTGTCGAGGGTCGCGTAGCGACCCGAGACAAATTTTCGGGCTTTTCTAAACTCGAAATTTTACGTCATGCGCCACGCGCATAAAACAGTGATTTAATGAGAAATTTAAAAACACACAAAAAAACATTTTTCATGTTATTCCTCACAATTAATTCGAATTATTTTTGACGATTCAAATCCTTTTGTAAGTATTCGAATCCTTTTACAATGATTCGAATCCTTTTATAAGGATTCGAATCACAAACATTTAGCCTCGAATACGAATCCTATTAAAAAAATGTAACGAATCCAAGTCACGAATCCAGTTGAACTAAAGTATTCGAATGCCTCTTTCAAATCCTCTAAAAGGATTCGAATCTAGGATTCGAATCCTGCCCAGCTCTGATACACATTATAAAAAAAAGTATTTTAACAGCAAAATGTAACTTACATAATAATTGATTATTGAGAAGAAGAAAAAACATTAAACAACAAGAGAAGTATTTCCCTGAAACATCTTCTATGCTTTGATCAAATACGAAAGATGAACAGATAATTCTCAGAGACTCTTAAATGTTTAAAACTTGATTATTTCTTCCTTCTTCTAAGGTGCAAGACGTTTTAAAAAGTGTGCGATAAAAAAAATACAATTAAAAACGAGGTTGTTGTGGCCGATCAACAATTAATTCGAATTATTTTTGACGATTCAAATTCTTTTGTAAGTATTCGAATCCTTTTACAAGGATTCGAATCCTTTTATAAGGATTCGAATCACAAACATTTAGACTCGAATACGAATCCTCTTAAAAAAATGTAACGAATCCAAGTCACGAATCCAGTTGAGCTAAAGTATTCGTATGCCTCTTTCAAATCCTCTAAAAGGATTCGAATCCAGGATTCGAATCCTGAATGATTCGAATCCTGCCCAGCTCTGATACACCTTATAAAAAATATTTTAACAGCAAAATGTAACTTACATAATAATTGATTATTAAATAGAAGAAAAATCATTAAACAAAACGAGAAGTATTTCCCTGAAAAAATCTTCAATGCTTTGATCAAATACGAAAGATGAACAGATAATTCTCAGAGACTCTTAAATGTTTAAAACTTGATTATTTGTTCCTTCTTCTAAGGTGCAAGACGTTTTAAAAAGTGTGCGATAAATAAATACAATTAAAAACGAGGTTGTTGTGGCCGATCAACAATTAATTCGAATTATTTTTGACGATTTAAATCGTTTTGTAAGTATTCGAATCCTTTTACAAGAATTCGAATCCTTTTACAAGGATTCGAATCCTTTTATAAGGATTCAAATCACAAACATTTAGACTCGAATACGAATCCTCTTAAAAAAATGTAACGAATCCAAGTCACGAATCTAGTTGAGCTAAAGTATTCGAATGCCTCTTTCAAATCCTCTAAAAGGATTTGAATCGAAGATTCGAATCCTGAATGATTCGAATCCTGCCCGTATCAGAGCTGGGCAGGATTCGAATCATTCAGGATTCGAATCCTGGATTCGAATTCTTTTAGAGGATTTGAAAGAGGCACTCGAATACTTTAGTTTAACTGGATTCGTGACTTGGATTCGTTACATTTTTTTAAGAGGACATTATAAAAAAATATTTTAACAGCAAAATGTAACTTACATAATAATTGATTATTGAGAAGAAGAAGAAACATTAAACAAAAAGAGAAGTATTTCCCTGAAAAAATCTTCTATGCTTTGATCAAATACGAAAGATGAACAGATAATTCTCAGAGACTCTTAAATGTTTAAAACTTGATTATTTATTCCTTCTTCTAAGGCGCAAGACGTTTTTAAAAAGTGTGCGATAAATAAATACAATTAAAAACGAGGTTGTTGTGGCCGACCAAAAAATGCCTATATGCTCTGCTTCTTGCAAAGTGTGTATTATAATTTTGAAATTGTAAAACATAAAAATCTAATTTTGCATTGAGTTTCTTCTTCAACGAAAATGATGTGTGTATTAAATAACTGTTATTAGAATCGTATTTGTCGAGAATGATAAACATCTTTTATAATTTTCCAATACATGATTTTTTCCTGGAAAGCCTACAAATATTTTTCATATTCGATTTAGCAGTTCATATCCGTTCCAAGAGAATTAAAGACTTCTAAACTAATGTGTGTGTTAACTAAAAAAATAAAAAATAGGACAGAAATATATGTATAACATACACGTTATGGATATAATAAAATGTTTCAATAATTACAAGCCACACTAAAAATAATATTTTTACCATTAAAAAAAAAGGTTAATAACTATGTATATATTTCATGGCATCAAGTAATTCTTTTGTATTAGAATTACTTGATGCCATGAAATATATACATATTAATATACCTAGTTTTTAATGGTAAAAATATTATTTTTGCTGTTCAGAGCCGCGTTTACATACAAACATTTAAAATTTTGAAAATTTCGGGGGGGGGGAATTTGAATCCCCATATTCTCCCCCATGGCTACGGCCTTGCTTTAGAGTGAATCCAATGAATGTTGGTTGTCAAAGATTACTAAAACTTATTGATAATTATGTCTACATTTATAAACGATACGTTTATAAATGAAATGGTTGTTACATAAATCAAAAAGCTCAACAACCTCATGTAAATACAAGACATGACTATGCGGGAGAAATGCGAATTTCCCCTCTGGGCATTTATGATATTTTAAATATATGTCGTGTTAATTACACTGCTTTTACTTCTTCCATAAATAGACATTTCACACAAACTTCTATGAATATCAATAAAAAGTGTGTATTTATTAATATAAAAATTTTTGGAACGAAGTTTGAATAACCAGGAACGAAGTTTGAATAATCAGATCATTACTTATTAGCTGTAATAATCTTTATTGTATGTTAAGAGCAAATACAAGCTTTACACTTGTCAAGTACAATAATTAGTAAAGTAATTCTAATTACAGTTTTTGAAGAAAAAAAAAGTGTATCGGGTAATTTTGAATTAATACATTTTACATATTGTATAATAAATTGTAATAAAAAAAATTAAAAAAAAACTAAATAATGGATAATCATAAAAATCAAATTTAACCAGTGAGTGTTTTCTTCCCAAATGTATAAACAAGCTTTGTATAATCACATTTATTAAACAAGCGTGTTTTTATATAAATTGTAGAACTAGGTATTTATTAATACAATTAGGTGACAAACTATACAAAGATTTTCATAAGCTTACTAGCATAGGTACAATAAAATTTGAATTTACAAATATTTTCTTTGAAACAAGCTTTTATAGTCAAAAATATTATTTCTACTTCTTAAAAGCGCATTTTAAAATTCCTAAAGAAGATACTTGTTTTATGAATGTGCATCTAATTATTCAACAAATGTCTCTTTAACGAATTTTTAAACCATGCTGCTGTAAATAAAACAGAACATTTTTTATTTGAAATAAAACAACGCAGTTGGGAGGGTTTCACTTTTATTGTTGAATACTGCAACATGTTTCACCACACAGTGGCTTCATCAGGCAGATGAAATAATGTAATAATGTAATATCAGACAATAAATGTTCATCAAATCATTCAACAAATGTTTCCTTAGCAAAACATTTAACCAACTTTTAATAATCGCGAATAGAAAGAATATTTATTTCCAAAAAAACAATAAAAAAAAAAACGAAAACAGAGTTTTCGCTACCAGAAATTATTTCTGGTAGCGAAAACTCTGTTTTCGTTTTTTTTTTATTGTTTTTTTGGAAATAAATATTCTTTCTATTCGCGATTATTAAAAGTTGGTTAAATGTTTTGCTAAGGAAACATTTGTTGAATGATTTGATGAACATTTATTGTAAATTGCTCTCAGGAAGGTGGTGGCCGAGCGGTAACGTCGCCGCACGGTATATCGCTCGGCGAGCCACAGACCGGGTTCGATTCCCGTGCACGGGGAGTTGTTATTTAAAAAATAATTTCTCGTCGTGTCCCTGGGTGTGGTGTGAATGTGTCGTGACGTCCAAATATATGTTAAATTAATTAATACAATCATCGTTAGTGGCTGAATGGCTAGAACCTATGCCAAACAAACAAACAAAAAAAAAACAAACAAAAAATTGCTCTCAATAAAACAAAACATTTTTTATCAATCTCGTCTGAGTTCGATCTAATCAACTTTTATCGTTTTCAGTACGTATGCACAAATTATTTGACTAAAAGTTATTGCCGATTGTTTCGCTTCACAAAATTAAGTAAATATATTAGAAGCTTAAGCTTTAGATTTCATTAGCATTTTCAAATTTTAAGTTATCATGGAATATACAGAATTAAAATTTCTACTTTATTTATTTATGATTTAACTTTTCATTTCATTTATTAACGGAATATCCTTTTTACATAAAACTATAACAACCTGTAGAAATACAAACACTTAATGTAAATAACAAGGCACTGATCGAGTTCAACTAACAATAATATAAAAATTAGATAGTGTAGAAAGTAAATACAATACATAAATACAGAATTAAAAATTGCATACAACAAAGAAACAAAAATTATTTATCAATATCGGAGAGGCAAATACGGCGCAGACTAGATTTGAACAGTGACGTAGACTGTGCAAATAATATAAAGTTACTATTATTTTGTAATTTATTTGCATAGCGCATAAGTCTATCAATGGGGTTGAACATACCGTAATTTGTAGGATGAAAAGACAAACGAAATAATGGCTTGTGCCTGCAATGAATACCTCTTGGTATATTAAAACACAACTTACATATTAAATCCTGACATTCAATAATCCCATTGACTAGCTTTTGCAGAAGACATAAATCCAGTAGAACTCTCCTGTCATGCAGTGATTGAATATTGAGCTCACTGAGCATAAAGCTATGGCTGAAGTTGATAATGTGCCCGCCCATCCTACGATGAATAAGTCTTAAGAATCGACTTTGAACAGTTTCAAGTTGCTGAATCGTAGTTACCGAGTACGGTGACCACACTACAGATGCATACTCAACATGGGGTCGAACAAGCGCAAGTTATAAAAGTTTCACAGTAGTTATACTAAAATCCAATGTAAACCTATTGACAAAACCTAACATTCTCAACGCCAAATTACATATATTGTTAATATGTTTATTAAAATTAAGTGTAGATGTAAATAGTACGCCCAAGTCTTTAATTTCAGTTACAAAAGTTAAAGCCATGTTTCAACTAATATGATAATATCGTAAATAGAGGTTTGGGTGTTTAGCATAAATGATTTTATTTTGCCTTTAAGACCACCTACATTTTGGAAATAAATGTTCAGTTTTTTTCACCCCCGGATTTCACAATCGTTGGAAGACCGTTCACAAACTTGATGGTTATATCGGATTCACCTTCATCTCTGCGCCTTGAAAGTTCTCCTCTAACATTTTTTAGATGATCACGTTGAAATTCGGTTCTGTCGCTGTAAAATTTTACACCGTTGGTGTCAATTGCTTGCGTTACCTTAAGTACCTCACGTGACTCTTGAGCAGTAGAAAATATAACTTTTATGGGACGTGTCTTTGTTCCTGGTTTTCCCAATCGAAACATTTTAACTGGTTGAAATTTAACTTGAGAGTCGATTATATCAAGTAAGGTACTCTTATCTTTCTCCGCTTTTTCATTAGGCGGTCCTGTTGGTTCAGGAACATCAAAAACAATCACATTGCATGCACGCCTTTGACGCTCTTCAACTTCACGAATAATCTCAGCTTTTGTTGCTAAATCCGATGGGGAGTTTTCCGAAATATTTGTAGTAGCAGCAGCAGCATTCTCTAGGTTTGTAATTCTAGCATTAAGTGATCTAATTTCATCTTTTAAATCATTCAAGGCAGTGCGCACTTCTTCTCTGAATATGGGAAAAAATTCGTTTCTAAATAATGCGCGAATAGTATCAATGAGAGAGGGGTCTGTTGTAGGCGCGTGCGCTTGTGGCGACACATCGCTCAATTCATTTGTTAAGATCATTGATGTTCGCGCAGGAGAACCTGGAGAACGCGACCCAGACTCAGCCGCTGCTGCGCATTCTCTGCATCGATAGTGACGACCATCCACTTTCGCCGATTCAGCAATAAAAAAAGCAATATCCTCCACAGTCAGGTCATTCAGGCAACCGATATGAATGCGCGCGTTACAAATGGAACATTTTAAGACGTTTGAGCGTGGACCGAGATTACGATTACAGCGACCACAAGATAGTACCATTATGTAGGGATTAAACTGCACACGGGATAAACAAAATACAAACTTCACGTCACTTGATTTGACATCGATGTTTAAAACTACACTATAATCCCCTAGATCTCGTACGCGAAATGTTCAATTTTACGTATACATCATTACTCTTACAATCCAAGTATACATATCAAGTACTAAACGCGCTTAGACTGTGATGTTAAAATATCATGAACGTTAAATTCAACATTTCGTGCACAGAATCGGGCTGATTACCTACAAGTCAAAATCACTCTTAAACATCCAGTCATTTATGTAAATGTAATTTTTTAAGACGTTGATGATTCGCAAGAGAAAATCCGTGGGCGTTATTGAAAAATTTGAAAACAATGGCGGGGTTTTTATGTAACTGCAGCGAGTGAGGACAAAACGAGACACACACACAAGAGAAACGGAAAGTTTACATGCATCAAAAGATTACATTTTTAAATCACCTTGACCAACTTTACGGGCCGGAGACTCGTTGCTCTCAGCCGAAATAATGCAAGACCGGCATTTATTCACAATTTAAAGTAATTCACGACGTAAAATACTTTAATTGTAACATTGGAATTTGTTTTAATTGCACTTGATTGCTGTTGATAGTGAAGTAAATGTTGTTTTAAAAAAAATACGTCAATAAGTACCTTAATTTATGCCCACTTGCACGGTAGGCATTTAATCATGGTAAGAGAGTTAATCACGAGTAACTCTTTGATTAACTCAAAATTCGAGAGTATACAAATGTTTTAAATTTGTAAGATATCCCAAGTACAAAATGTAAAAGTGTAAACAATTATGGAAAATGGATTTTCAATATATATATTTTTTTTCTCATTAATCACTTGATGAAACATTGACCTTTTTTCACACTTATTTAAATTACCAAATGTACATTTCAGACACAATGTTACCATTATCAATGGATTAACACATGCTAATCCATTAATAATAAGTAGTCTCCGAAATGTAACTTTGGTAATTCAAATATAAATTTGAAAAAGATTATTAGTGCTGTATTCGTCAATTTAATTTGATCTTCACGTAACTCGCCCAATCAATTTAATTGTATCTTCATGTAACTCAACCAATCAATTTAGTTTGATAAAAAATGTTTGCAATATTTGAGGACTCTAGAATTTAAGGGATATAAGTGCACATTTTATAAAATTGGAGTTACAAGTATGGAGATGGGTTAATCATTTTTCGGCAACAAGATATTACTAATATTGGTAAATAAAAGATAATTCTAACAATTGTCTATAAACTGTCGGCATCTTGGTTGCTTAGAAAAACAAATTACATATCTTAGATTAAGTCATACGATTCGGTTTATCTCGGAAACGTCAAATAAATTTAATTATATGCCTAATTACGACGTATGTTTCTAAAGTCAAAACCTACTTGGATACCGACAGTTTATAGACACTCGTTAGTTTAATATAAGATATTGAGTGCAATTTTTCCTTTTCTCTCTTTTCTCAACTTTCAAAATTTGTTTAACCGAATTTATCTGTATGCACTTGTATCCTTTGGCTCTAGGGTCCTCATTTATAATTGAGCAAAAGTCACTTGGTTTGTTTCCTACTGGATTTTCTATTTTAGATGCATTCATTGGTACATGCATTACCAGTTAATGTAAATCACTAATTATTTTCCAACAGTTGTTTTTCCTTGCGTTCTGTCTTAAGTAAGTATTTTATGAAATAGATTTTTTTTAGAAGTGCTTATATTTCTAGAAACGCTCTTTGAATATAATGATTCTGAGCTCAAATCCGTGTCAGCCATTTCGTGCCGAGTCAATGGCGCCAACTCTTAAAAAAAGTGAAATTTCTTTCACGAGCCCACGATCAAAGTGCTAATATATATTTCACTCTTTGGCGAAACGAGTTGTATTAAAAAAATGCAGTTATATAATACATAATCTTCAACATCAAGAAATGATGAGAAAATGAAAATACAAATAACACCTTAAACCACATAATTATTTTTTTTTATTGATGATATTTAAATATTACTTCATAAAACATGATTGAATATTTTTTGAATAATTAGAATTAATGATTTTTTTAATAAGAAAAATGTTTCGAGATATTTAAAATCTCGCGTACTCACTTTCTGCCGCAATAACTCTCTAATGAAATGAATATTCCGTTGAAATATTGCTCTTAAGTTTCAATTAACTTTCGTTCACCTAATTAACGTGTACCAATTTAATTACCAATATTAATCATCATTAAAAAATGTACTCATCTGAAGCAACTGAAGTAATAAAGGATATGACCATTAATTGTCAGTAAAAAAATATCGATAGGTTAACTATAATAGTTTTCACATATTGGCTTGAAATAGTCAGAAATGTTCAGTATTCCTCAGCACTGGGTCGGGACCACACTGAAGAGGACCTTGAAGTCCGAAACGCGTCTGTGGGTATCTGGTGCCGGAATACTGAACACAAATTCAATTTTTATATTTGTTTTCTGGTTTCACAAACAGAGTTCTACTCGCTCGTGGACGAAACAGTGACCTGTATATGCACTTTGTGCATTCGTGTCACTGACGATGCCACTATGAAGCATTAGATGGCGTTAGCTATCGAACTCATTAATAGTTTTCACATATTGGCTTGAAATAGTCAGAAATGTTCAGTATTCCTCAGCACTGGGTCGGGACCACACTGAAGAGGACCTTGAAGTCCGAAACGCGTCTGTGGGTATCTGGTGCCGGAATACCTAACACAAATTCAATTTTTATATTTGTTATCTGGTTTTACAAACAGAGTTCTGCTCGCTCGTGGACGAAACAGTGACCTGTATATGCACTTTGTGCATTCGTGTCACTGACGATGCCACTATGAAGCATTAGATGGCGTTAGCTATCGAACTCATTAATAGTTTTCACATATTGGCTTGAAATAGTCAGAAATGTTCAGTATTCCTCAGCACTGGGTCGGGACCACACTGAAGAGGACCTTGAAGTCCGAAACGCGTCTGTGGGTATCTGGTGACGGAATACTGAACACAAATTCAATTTTGATCGATAGGTTATTGATTAAAATCTTTGAAATAAGAGAAGCACCGAATTTACTATCTTAAAGACATTGTATATATAGCTACGCCACTGTTTAAACTTACATTGTTATAAAAAAACATGACTATTAAACTAATTAAATCACTGACAATAATTAATAACAATTTGTGCAATTTCCTTAATTAATGTGTAACTTATATTGAAAGAAAATCCTTGGGCATGCAAATGCCATTTCCAGTGTGAACATAACGCAAATAACGGAAAACCTAAATGTTATTTATGGGCCTTAAGAAATGCCATATTTTGAGCGGGGAATTTCGAAACGCTTTAATAATTTCAATTGCGTTACTTTCATGTTTTATTTCGATAGTTCTAATAATCGTTACGGAGAGAGTCGGTTTCTATTTCAATAAAATATACTAATATACTCACAGTATGATATTTTGCATTCAAGAAAATTATGCTTTGCAAAATATGCTGCACTCTGGAAGATTGTGTTTCCGCACTCGGTTTATAAGACATAGAATCCTCCCAGAATAGAGATATTTGACTCACAAACAAACAAAAGGAGGGTGAATCTTAAAACACGTCAAGTGGTGGAAAAGTAAAACAAAACATTTTACAATAAAAGAAATAGGTTTAAAATATTATAATACAAAGAAATTGACAAACATCGAAATCGTCTTACTTAATTTATAATTTAATGAAATCGGTTTAGTTAATTTAATTAAAATATACTCTATTTGATAGAGTTAAAAAACAGAAAATTTAACACAACTACAAATAATATTATTAACCATAAATCTCAGATTTTGTCTACAATTTGTCGATAGTTTTCTAAATTTTCGGAAAATTGAATATCGTGAGAAATCCCAGTGAGTTTATTTTAGTAAACGATTAAAACGGGGCAGGTGGTGGCCGAGCGGTAACGTCGCCGGACGGTAAATCGCTCGGCGAGCCACAGACCGGGTTCGATTCCCGTGCACGGGGAGTTGTTATTTAAAAAATAATTTCTCGTCGTGTCCGTGGGTGTGGTGTGAATGTGTCGTGACGTCCAAATATATGTTAAATTAATTAATACAATCATCGTTAGTGGCTGAATGGCTAGAACCTATGCCAAACAAACAAACAAAAAAATGGTGATGTGTCCATCATAGTACTTTCCCCCGTAAATTGCGTATTAAATCACTTTTAAAATATTTGTAGCATTATTATTTTCAAAATGTCTTCAACTTTTTGATAAGTACACCTTTTATTTGAAACATTTTTCAATTGGATCAACACATACTGACACAAACCAATGACTAGATAATAAACACTATTTATTGAATATCTCAAAAACTAAAAGTGCTATGACAAAAAGTAAATGAACAATACATCTTCATTTTGTTATTATCTACAACTTTTATTTGAAAGAATTTTTTGTCTGATGAACATTTATTGAAAAAATCTGAAAAAACTGAAAAACGCTAAGAGTAAAGTACCACTTCCGGTTTCCCGATTTTCACCAAAAGCTTTTCAGTTCTTCCGATTGTAACAAAAAGCTTAAGTTTCAAGTTTCATCTCGATATCTTTAGCGGTTTTTGCGGTACAGCGCACACAGACAGACAGACAGACAGACAGACAGACAGACAGACGGACAGACAGACAGACAGACATTTTTCAAAAATGGTCTTATTCGACTCAGGGGACCTCAAAACGGATATTTCCGCTAAAATTTTTGATTCGAAAATTTTCACGAAAACAATACTTTCCCTTTGTATTACATACAGGGGAAAGTAAAAATAATTAAATGAAAATAATCACAATAATCAATTAATGTGTTTTTATGAAACAGCGGTAAAAATATGAAACTTTTTATTAAAATAGGAGAAAAGTGTACACTCTAATAAAAGTATACACTTTTTTATTTTTGCAAAATATTTTATTAAAATAAGGATGTAGTAAAGAAAACAATATGCCTAGTTTTTAGCGTTTGGGAAGCAGTATACTAGCTTTCAATTATTAAAATTACTTTGATTTGATGGCGTTCAGCGTGCATGTACTGTGTTTATATGTAACTATGATTTGTTTCAAGGCGAGTTTATTTTTGTAACGACACTAATTGCCCATAATTGACAGGCTCAATTAACGCGAGTGTAAAGAATCGCCGGATTTCTAAGCGTTCGAAAAAAACGAAATCGAGGTACGCATTTTTTGATAACTGGTTTTTGCTCTAATTAATCGTATTCAATTCGAAGAAAAAAGTGAATCCAAGTGAAAGTGAAATATTTACTTTTGGAGATTAATTTAAATTTGCCTGAGTAAATAACTCATGTATTTTTTTGTATATTTCAGTAGTATACCGGGTGTTGACTTGGCGGACGTAACATAGGAAATCGCATGTTAATTTTAAAGTGTTCAAATATTGGCTTCCCTGTTTATATTAGAGACAAAATGTATTTCACTTTTTTGTAGAGAGAAACATTCTAAATTTATTAATGTTCACACTTAACACTTTACGCTTCTCTAAGTTAAAATAATATAATATTGTCAAATTTATGTATATTCAAACTTCATTTAAAATCTGTGTATTATACGCGTGGCGCATGAAGTAAAATTTCGAGTTTAGAAAAGCCCAGAAAATTTGTCTCGGGTCGCTGCGCGACCCTCGACAATTTTTCACGGGACTTTTCTAAACTCGAAATAATAAGAAAAAGTAATGTGATTTTATAAAAATAATGACATACCATGGAATTGATACAACAATTGCGGATATTCCCTGTTTTTTTTTAAGTTTAATTTAAAGCTTTAAACAAGTGTTTTCCACTCCCAGACTAAGCATGAAGTAAAATTTCGAGTTTAGAAAAGCCCCATGAAAATTTGTCAAGGGTCGCGCAGCGACCCGAGACAAATTTTCTGGGCTTTTCTAAACTCGAAATTTTACTTCATGTGCCACGCGTATAAAAGACTATAATATTGTAAAATTTATGTATATTCGAAATTTATTTAAAATCTGTGTTTTATACGCGTGGCGTAAATAATGTAATTTTATGAAAATAATTACACGCCATGGAATTGAAACAACAACTGCGGATGGCAAAATGGCAAAAGATATTAGTCACTTGATCAAAGTAAATTTTTTTGAATTGATTTACACTACACAAGAAAAATGTCATTATTTTTATAAAATTACATTACTATTTATTAATTATTTTAGCTGTTAATTTTCTGACATTCGTTGATTTTTAAAAGAGTTCAATTTGAAGCTTTAATCGAGTGTTTTCCACTCCCAGACTAAGCATCAAGTAACATTTCGAGTTTAGAAAAGCCCCGTGAAAAATTGTCGAGGGTCGCGCAGCGACCCGAGACAAATTTTCTGGGCTTTTCTAAACTCGAAATTTTACTTCATGCGCCACGCGTATAAAACACAGATTTTAAATGAAGTTTGAATATACATAAATTTGACAATATTATAGTGTTTTATACGCGTTTTATTTCGAGTTTAGAAAAGCTCAGAAAATTTGTCTCGGGTCGCTGCGCGATCCACGACAAATTTTCACGGGGCTTTTCTAAACTCGAAATTTTACTTCATGCTTAGTCTAGGAGTGGAAAACACTTGTTTAAAGCTTCAAGTTGAACTCTTTTAAAGACAAACAAATGTCAGAAATTTAACAGCTAAAATAATTAAGAAAAAATAATGTGATTTTATAAAAATAATGACGTTATGGAATTGATACAATTACGGATATTCCCTGTTTTTTTTTTAAGTTCAATTTAAAGCTTTAAACAAGTGTTTTCCACTCCCAGACTAAGCATGAAGTAAAATTTCGAGTTTAGAAAAGCCCCGTGAAAATTTGTCGAGGGTCGCGCAGCGACCCGAGACAAATTTTCTGGGCTTTTCTAAACTCGAAATTTTACTTCATGCGCCACGCGTATAAAACACTATAATATTGTCAAATTTATGTATTTTCAAACTTCATTTAAAATCAGTGTTTTATACGCGTGGCGCATGAAGTAAAATTTCGAGTTTAGAAAAGCCCAGAAAATTTGTCTCGGGTCGCTGCGCGACCCTCGACAAATTTTCACGGGGCTTTTCTAAACTCGAAATTTTACTTCATGCTTAGTCTGGGAGTGGAAAACACTCGTTTAAAGCTTCAAATTGAACTCTTTTAAAGATCAACAAATGTCAGAAATTTAACAGCTAAAATAATTAAGAAAAAGTAATGTGATTTTATAAAAATAATGACATGTTATGGAATTGATACAATTACGGATATTCCCTGTTTTTTTTTTAAGTTCAATTTAAAGCTTTAAACAAGTGTTTTCCACTCCCAGACTAAGCATGAAGTAAAATTTCGAGTTTAGAAAAGCCCCGTGAAAATTTGTCGAGGGTCGCGCAGCGACCCGAGACAAATTTTCTGGGCTTTCTAAACTCGAAATTTTACTTCATGCGCCACGCGTATAAAACACTATAATATTGTCAAATTTATGTATATTCAAACTTCATTTAAAATCAGTGTTTTATACGCGTGGCGCATGAAGTAAAATTTCGAGTTTAGAAAAGCCCAGAAAATTTGTCTCGGGTCGCTGCGCGACCCTCGACAAATTTTCACGGGGCTTTTCTAAACTCGAAATTTTACTTCATGCTTAGTCTGGGAGTGGAAAACACTCGAATAAAGCTTCAAATTGAACTCTTTTAAAAATCAACGAATGTCAGAATATTAACAGCTAAAATAATTAATAAAAAGTAATGTAATTTTATAAAAATAATGACATTTTTCTTGTGTAGTGTAAATCAATTCAAAAAAATTTACTTTAATCAAGTGACTATAATATCTTTTGCTATTTTGACATCCGCAGTTGTTGTTTCAATTCCATGGCATGTAATTATTTTCATAAAATTACATTATTTTTTCTTAATTATTTTAACTTAGAGAAACGTAAAGTGATAAACGTCAACACGAATATATTAATATGTATATATTAAGCATGTTTCCCTCTACAAAAAAGGTAAATACATTTTGTTTCTAAAATAAATAGGGGAGCCAAAATTTAAACATTACAAAATTTACATGGGATTTCCTATGTTGCGTCCGCCAAGTCAACACCCGGTATATCTGATACACGAAGACTGTTATTATCATTTAATAGCTTATAGATATTCTTATTGGAGTTACATGAAGTGTTAGTTATAGATCAGTAGTGGTTATATTACTTTTTTCACTGTTTTATTTAAATTCTATATGTACTGCTCTGTTGACCAGACCCAGTAGTTATGAAATAATAACTAAAATTGGTTTACATTTTTTGGAGTATCGACTGTATGAATGAATAAATGAGTGGATGAAAGGATGAAAATAGAAATGGCTATCAGATTTCTTGGTAGTTTGGCAACACTTAAATAAATTGATTGTGAGTTACGTGAAGATAAAATTAATTTGACGAATAAAGCACTAATAACCTTTCTTCACACTTTTATTTGAATTACTAAATGTACATTTCTGACACAAAGTGACCATTATCAATGGATTAACACTGTGTTAATCCATTGATAATAGTCTCTTTGTGTCCAAAATGTACATTTGGTAATTCAAATAAAAGTGTGAAGAAAGATAATATTTAAAATTACGAAATTTTATATATTATGTTTAAAGTGTGCTAACTATAAGAAGCGTAAGCTTATTTTCTCGAATTCAAATAGTTTTCAATTTGAATTTATCTTGTGTGAAGAAAGGTTATTAGTGCTTTATTCGTCAAATTGGTAACACTTGCTAAATAAATTGCTAACTTAAAGACTATTACATTATTTTGGTGCAAATGTCAAAATCTATAAAATGTCACAATTTATGTCATTTTCCTAAATCTTCTTAGTATAATTCTACTACTACCGCACAAAATTCATCAAAATGTAACTAGAGAGCAGATGATGATCATTAGGAATGGACGTCACAGCCAGAAACCGTAAGAATTTACCGATTTAACAATTCAACACACGAAACGCCCGCTTGTCTCAACAACGCGGATACAAATATCATTCCTCGACATCGTCGACCATTTTTCAAAATTGCGTAAACTCAGACACGTCGCGCGGAACATTCAGTGCGGAACGAAGATAACTAACTCTTTACTTTTTTTGTGAAAATATAGGAAGCCTGGTGTAACAGCACGACAATCTGGATATGCTTAATCCCATATAAATCGGGTTTTATATGCATTATCAAGATCGTTTCCGTATTACATAATAAGAAAAGTTATTAATATCTCGGAAACGTAAAAGATGCTTGAGTTAATCATTTAAATCAGGGGTCTCCAAACTACGGCCCGAGGGCCACATCCGGCCCGCGGACAGATTGTGTCCGGCCCGCGGAGAGCTAACATACTTGAAAACTCATATTTTTTTATAGCAAATTAAATTTAGTTTACTGAAGTATTCTAATTTTAAAGGCTTATTATTAGGGTTTTGGCCCTCGGAACTTATTGGAGTAATCAGTATGGCCCTAAGGCTGAAAAGTTTGGAGACCCAGGATTTAAATGAATAGGAAAGTACAATTAAGTAGTAATAAAATAACTAAACTTATTACTAAACAATAAAACAACCGCATATTTAATAATACACACGACTTCTCAAAATTATATGTGATTTTTTTTCACAGCTCTAGCTTCAGGTTGGGCCTTTTTTATTCGATTGATGACTAATGCCTGTCTGCAGCCAAGTCAATTAACTTAATCAGTGATTAGTACTTCTTAAAAACACAACGATTGTATTTAGAAATTCTTTACAGAGTTGCATATTGACAAAAGAGACATGCTTAGGGTATCTTACACATTTATAACATTCTTATATTCTAGAATTTTGACTTAACCCATTAAGCGCCATTGATGCGTACACGCAACATTATAAATGTTTGGATAATTATATTACTAAATAAGTTAATTTAATATATTATATTATTTGACCTGGTTTAAAAATGTAAGGAGAAAAATGCAAATATTTTGTTATTTAAATATTTCGGTTATTACTCATTTAAAAAAAAAAATAATGAGAGTGTATTTCTAACGTCACAATATTTCAGTGTTTTGTACGCGTGGCGCATGAAGTAAAATTTCGAGTTTAGAAAAGCCTGAAAATTTGGTTTGGCCGCTCCGCGCTTCGCGCTACGCGACCAAACCAAATTTTCAGGTTTTTCTAAACTCGAAATTTTACTTCATGCTTAGTCTGGGAGTGGAATCACTAATTCGAAACTTCATACTGCACGTTTTTATATAAAATCGACGAATGCCTGAAATTTCACAGCATATACATTATGTATATTTAAAAGAAAAATTCAGAGTATGTAATACAATAAGTGATTTATGGATATCATAAAAAGAAGTGCAGAATTTTACCTAAAATCTACTTTTAGAGGTATCACTATAATTGCTCGGCCGTTAATGGGTTAATCAAAGGTTTAATCAATGATTAGTGGATGATTAAAGTTAATTAGTCGGAGTGCAAATGAGCTTAGGTCGATTAATTTAATCAGTGATTAGCACTTTTTAAAAACACAGCAATTGTATTTACAAATTGTTTACACAATTGCATGTTGATAAAAGAGACATGTTTAGGATATCTTACAAATTTATAACCTTCTTATGTCCTAGAAATTTGACTTAATCAGAGGTGTAATCAATGATTAGTGGATGATTAAAGCTAATCGGTCGGGGTGCAAATGGACCTAAAACTAATGACTAATTTTGCATTAGTTAGTCATGACTAACGACTATTTTTTTTATCATTAGTGATGATTTTTTGTTGGTTGATGCCTAATCAATCAACTAATGATTGAAATAATCGTTAGTCATGACTAGTTACTTGACTAAATGTGTTGGCCGTGTTTTAAATCTAAGAAAGTGAAAAATAAAATAAAGGTACTCACAGAGCAAATAAATCCATTTTAGTAATGTCTCATCAACAGTAAAACAACGTTAAATATTGGTACAATGTTGATATAACGTTATTTGTTTGTTTTTTGCTCAGTGGGTATGTAAAAAAAAAATACTATTAATTGTAATTGCTCGTCACAGAATATAAATATTTTAAAACTAAACATGTCACTATTTTCAGAAATGTGTAATCTTTATACGCATACGCTATAATTTTTTGACATTCGTTGTATTTTAAAAGAGGTTGTTTTGAATCATTTAACGAGTGTTTTCCACTCCCAGACTAAGCATGAAGTAAAATTTGGAGTTTAGAAAAGCCTGAAAATTTGGTTTGGTCGCGTAGCGCGCAGCAAACCAAATTTTCAGGCTTTTCTAAACTCCAAATTTTACTTCATGCGCCTCGCGTATTAAACACTGAAATATTTTTAAATTTAAAACACTGCTTGTATTTGATTTTACGTTAATTTTATGTTAAATCTTCATTTTGTCTAACCAAACCTTGTGCTTTCAAAATTGAAAATCCTTGTATTTTGAAGAATACAAATCGTGTAAGAATCCAGCTTTCATGGAGTTCATATTTAATATTAAAAAAATCGTCATTTTTTTAAGTTATCAGAGATACAATTCTTGTATATAAGTCCGGAAAACTTTGTTTTAAGAAACACATATTTTTGTTATTTCAAAATAGCTTAGTACCATAGTTTATGTATATCCAGTTAGCCAGTCTATATACAAAATTTGGGAACAGCGTTTGGATGCTGCATCCAGAAACGAGCATCCACCGGTGATTGGTGTATATAGTCGCCTGTCTTACTCTTACCCCAATTATCTCTCATTTTCTATTCGATCGTCAACTTAGATAGTGTTTTAAAATTGACTTTTGTGTAGGTACAATCATCTATCCTTTTCTAGTCGATTTCCAGTTCTCCCATAAGCATTGGCCAAGGTGAGCAAATGCTTATGGGAGAACTGGAAATCGACTAGAAAAGGATAGATGATTGTACCTACACAAAAGTCAATTTTAAAACACTATCTAAGTTGACGATTAAAGCACTAATAACCTTTCTTTACACTTTTATTTTTAAAAGTGTGAAGAAAGGTTATTAGTGCTTTATTCGTCAAATTAATTTGATCTTCACGTAACTAACAATCAATTTATTTATTTACTATCTAAGTTATATGAGAGTGTGAGGTAAAAAGGTATGCAATATTATTATTACACAATCAAACAAATTTGCAAAGTAAATTAGAAAAGAAAATTCACTGAATTAGTATATGAAAGTTTGAATATTTTTAAAACAACAACTTATCGAATATTAAAAACGTATGGCCAACGAAGCAAAACGAACAATTACACAGACGTATTACATCAACATTTTACTTTCATTCGGAATATATGTATTTACCTTTTTTTTACTTACTTATCACGTGGTTTCTAATTAAACTGGTGTAATAAAACGCGATAGTGATTGACCAGACTTTATTCTTTTAAATCGGATACTTCCGAGAAAGTAAATGCACTCTGATCGCTGAATGCGAGTATTATCTCTGAGTCTGTGTGTTTACTGGAGGTGAAATAGTGCGTGGTATTTTATACCGGTAGATATATTTCGTAGCCGGTTAAAGTGGTTTGGATTGAATTCGAGACTTTGACTGATAAAAGTATGGGGAATTTGTATGAATGGTTGGGGATTTGAATAACGCGGAAAAGCAACGACTCGATGTGACAATCTTGATTGAAATAAATCCATCGAAGTACGAATTTTTCTTAGAGAATGTTTTCCTTTTTTGGAAATTTACTACAAAAAATAATGAATCGTAATATATAAAATTACGAAAATGTTATTCGTAAATCGTATATCCAACGGGTGTTTATAAACTGCCGGCATCTCGGTTGCTTTAAAAAACAAATTAATATCTTAGGTTAAGTCAAATGATTCGGTGAATCACGTGACTTTCTACCTTAACGTGCTGTGACACTTCCCAATGACTAAAATTAAATTTAGTTGACATTTCCAAGACTGACCGTTTCGCATGATGTAATCTAAGATATGAAATTTGTTTTCCAACACAACCGAGATGCCGACAGTTTATAGACACTCGTTAAAAAAGTTTAAGGTTCCAAGATTCTGTCACTAAATTTTTTTTCTCTTAATATGTACTTGTTTTCTTTAACCAGTCAAAAACTTACTTTGTGGATATACCACGTATTTTGATAAGAATATGATGCTTTTCTAAGCGAACATGGTAAAAACATGGATATGGTTATACAATAATGTACACTAACTAATGTACACTCGCTAATAAAAAGTTGAATTTTATTCCTATACTTTTTGCCTTGTCTGCTAATGTTTAATAAAGTTTACGAAATTTTGGAAACTAAGAATTGTAGAATTTTTTTTTTTTACTAAACTTGTATACACGCAGCTTTAAGTTTAAATGTATAAATTATGATACATTTTTAAGAATACAACAAATGCTTCTACTCAAAAATTGTCTAGTATTACAGTAAAATACATGCAAGATAAATTCTCTAGAGTAACCTACAGCTTACATCGCTTCTAGCATCGCTGCTCCAGTATGTTCAAAGCCTGTGAATAAAAATTCTTGTCTAAAATTTGTTTTAACTTTGAAAATGATCGTAACGGGTCAAAACACGTGCCAGGCAACTGAAAATAAAAACATGGAACAATACAATTGTTTAACTTAGTTTGATAATGACTAGCTTGAAGTCGAAACTATAAGACAGACAAACAGACAGACAGACACGACAGTGCCACATAGACAGACAGACAGACACGACAGTGCCAGATAGACAGACAGATAGACAAATAGGCTGCCGGATAAACTGAAAAGTGAAGATAAAAGTGGTAAAACAAAGTAAAGTGTTTTAATTAAACAATTGTTTGACTTTACCCAATATGAAAATCTGTTTCCATCATGAAAGTAGCAGAACAAGTATCGAATATTTTGTCGAAATTATCCGTTTTGAGGGCCTGTTATTCGCAGATTAAGGGGGAGTATTTTTATAATTGTGCCAAACCTACCTGATGTTTGGCAATTTTTTTGGAGAAACTGAAAAGACTTAGACACTTGCGGTTTTTGGCACAATGTTTATTTATCTCTTGTCTACAAAATGGAATTTTTTCGAAGTATAATAATTTAAAATGGCGTCCATAATGGCGGCTCCGAGAAGTCATGTTTTGAAAATATTTATTATCTGCGGGATGGATAGAAGCCGCAATACGTCACCTAGAAGCATGAAACCAAAAAATAAGTAAAGTTTAAACTCCAAGGAGGCATCTGAACCTAAGAAACATGAAAAAATTCCTTATAGAAACAAAATGGCGGCCGTTTGAAAAAAAGGTACTAGTTTTCGCATGATTTTTTCAACTTTGGCATGCCGTTAAAAATCGTTAGTCATCCAAATGTTGCGATTTTAAAGGTTCAGAGGCCCATAAATTCAATTTCCTTTTAGGCAGTCAAAACTAGAAGGCGATTGGTTGAACGGTTCGCAAGCTAGAATTCCCTCAGATTTGAAAAATCTTGTTTCGAGATAAACGCGTTTGAAGTTTGACAACTGCGGCGGAATTGCTACCTGAGCGGCCGGTCCGCGCTCAGGACAATGGTTCATTGAAATCCGTATGGTGACGGAACTAATGCACGGACCGCCATATAAATTTAACCAAATATTCTTCAGACATGTGGCATTAGATTTATGTAATAAAAAAAAATCGATTTTTTGAAGTCTTTGTTTTGTGGTAAGTGATTTGCTGTTTTTAAGGTTAGAAAATTAGAAAATTTAAGTTTTAAAAATTATAAAAATACTCTCCCTTAATACTATTAAAAAAACATAACACCAATAAAAGATAGGCTTCGATTTCTCGCAGAATGTTTCGCATGTAACGGAAGTAACTTTGAACTAATTAAAAAAATGTGCATCCCAAGAAATCCCGATATACCTCCGAAATACACAAACCCTCCCACCACTTAATTTGAATATATTTCCTCTCTACATCCCAATATCCGAACTTGAATTGGAATTCCAAAAATATAAAGTCAATGGGTTGATAACCCTTACTTGGGAACTGCATACATTGACAATATACAGGGTGCCCGTATTTCAACAGAATATATGGGGATCTCGGTTATTTGTACATTATGTATGGAATCGGCTTATATCTCCATAACTAGTTACTTGTCGGATCAACATGGTATTTGGAATGTAAATTTAATTAAGTAAAATCTTTTGATGGTAATTTTCTCAAATGGTTATCTATCAAAGTTTTCAAGATATAGCGCCAACTTGATTTTTTTTAAATAGCACTACTAATCACGATTTTCATCATTCAATGGCTTATGTTTTCTGAATTCTGGAGTAAAAAAAAACAACCTTTATTGGCATAAAAAAATTTACATACAAAATCAAACTTATATCTATTCTATTGGTCTTTTCTTTTTAACTCCCTCTACCAACCCAGTCTCGCTACAATCTATAGACCAGCTCCATCCTCCCTCATCCATTCGGTTACCTGTTTCCCCCCAACCACTCTTCACATACCCCTTCACACTATTGTGCCAGATGGCTCCATGTATCCATTCCACTTGCGCACAGCGCCCATCTGCCATACCTTTCTCCCATCCAAACCTTCCTTCCTCTCTTTTCCGAACCGCATCTAGCTCTTGCCAGGGTTAACTTATCCTTCTTTGACAAGCCCCTATTAGTCAGGTACCGTGGCACGCTCCCATGCACTTACCATCTTTCATACATCGGATTGTATCCGCTCCTCCTGATACACCCTTGCCTCGCCTGCATCTCCACCTCTTTCCACTTTTCTTTCATCCAGATTCTGGAGTATAATTACTTGTATTAAAACATTGCCTAATAAACGTCCAAAAATTATTATAAATATCAACAGGGTAGTGTCCAAAATAGTGAAATTAAGAAAAAACGAAAGAATAGAGCTCATAATGATAAGCTACGGTAATAGAAGACGAAGTTATGCAGATATATATGCTCTTTTACGTCCAATCAGTAAATCTGTAGTTACAAAAAACTTCGAAGCGATTTAGTGAGACCGAAAATGTTAAGAATTGTCCGAAAATAGGACGTTCTAAAACTGTAACTAATGAAGATTTAAATGTCATGATTCGAGTTTAAAAAAACTAGTTAAGGGCTTTACTACTTTACTTACTTTACTATATCTAAAAGTATCACTCAATATCAATTGTATTGGTTTGTAAATAAAATTCACTTAGTTAATTTACAAACCAATATATCTTTAAAAATGTTGTACCAAGTGATTGATAAGAAGTGTCCGACATATCAATTTTATAATTACTGGCCAAGTACATACAGAAAAAAAACAACTGTTGTCAAATTACAAGCACTGTTGATAAGAAGTGTCCGATATATCAATTTTATAATTACTGGCCAATTACATACAGAAAAAAAACTGTTTTCAAATTAGAAGCACTATTGATAAGAAGTGTCCTATATATCAATTTTATAATTTCTGGCCAATTACATACAGAAAAAAAAACTGTTGTCAAATTACAAGCAAATTTACAGCAGATTTAGATTTGTTCATATATTTATTTTCATTATATCTACACAAGTGTTTCACGTGTATTGATTAGTTATAATTATTCTCAAAATGTACAATGAAAGACTGGAGATTAAATAATATACAATAATAAATATAGGGAGGCCTACTAATTAGGATGTTTGTTCATGTAATTATCTCGTTCTGGTTGTTCAGCATCTGATCGTTTTTGACGGTCCGTCGAATTTTTAATCCTTCAAGGAGAGTTGGGGTCAATTGCATAACTGACCATACATGGAGAGACAGACGTCTGTGTCATTTTTAACCGACGCAGTACAAATATTGTGAGTAAACTTAGCGTAAACAGCAATTTTTGTGTTTGACAAATAAATTTGATCGTGCATAGGTAAAGTTTGTAGGTAGGATGATGAGTTTGAAGATTTGATGATATCATGGAATATTATGAATTAATTTCTCACTTAACCCGTGGTGAAAAATATTTAATTAACTGTGGAACTTTGATTAAAAAGGTTGGTTGTTTCACTGATTTCACTGATCAGTGATACAAACCAAGTGTTTTAAAAAATAATATTCATTTAATACAAAGCAACTATTCAACCGAATTTAAATATTTAAGTAACATCTAGAGGTCTACATGGAATATTTTAATTTTATCAGCTATTTTGTTCAGAGTGTTACACATAGAGACTATGGGGGGATGTAGATGGTAGGTAGTGTTTGAACGGGGATTATAAAATTTATATCTATTTCGATTGGATGACCTGGGTACAGAATAGGTTAGCCTTGATAAAATGTACGAGTCGTGGATATCGTAATGCAACAACTTGTAAATGAATATAGTTTGTGCTACTTGACGCCTGTGCTGAAGTGAAGGTATTTCAAATTTTTTCTCCATCTCTGAAGATGGATAGCCCTGAAAAAAAACATTCAATGAAAGTATCTAAAAGCCCTCTTCTATAAGAAACATAATAAATATCCGGTGATTATGTTTCCTATAGTAGAGGGCTTTTAGAAACATACTTAGAATATTTTCTATGTCCTAAATATGAATATTGTAAGTAGGGTTCCATACTAAGGAGCAATATTCCAATTTGCTACATATAAATGCGTCATAAAAAAGAATTAGAGGCTGCATAGTCTTAAATGGATTGGTATTCCGTAATAAAAAACCCAGCAATGAGTAGCACGATTTTCTAATTGTTGCTATGTGCATATTGTTTCGAAATATACCCCTAGATCACGAAAAGATGAAACTGAGTCTAGGTTTGTTCCATTAATATCGTAAGTTGCTTATATTTTGGTTTGTTTTCTGCTAAATGTCATCGACTTGCACTTGGAAATATTTAAGTATAGCTTATTGCTAATACTCCATTCATACAACTTGTTTAAATCACGCTGAAGAAGTAAGCAATCATTTAAAGTTTTAATGTTCATAAATATTTTTAAGTCATCAGCGTAAGGTAAACAGCCTGAATCAGAGCATGTTACTATATCATTGACAAATAGCAGAAATAACAGTGGCCCAAGATTGGATCCCTGTGGAACACCACCGGGGCAACTAAATACTCAAGATTTGACACATTTATATTCGAAATAGGCCACTGTATCATGTAGATAGCTACGCATAAGAGCAATTAGATTATAGTCAAACCCGTAATGATGATGTTTGTCAATTAACAAGTCATGATCGACCTTATCGAAAGCTTCGAAAAATCTGTATAAATCAAATCTACTTGGTAACGTTGATCCATAGCAATAGATAAAAAGTCGGATGATTTGGCAAGTTTGACTGTGTCTTGATTTGCTAAATCTTTAAATTATTTCTTGAGTTTGCATTTTTATAGCGATTTCTTATAGCAGGAACATATATAGATTTTTCTTTTTAAGTATACATATCCTGATAATTATAGCATTTGGTAAATTTGCAAGAATTCGCTGTATTTAGTATAAATTAACCGCTTCTAAAAAAACGACGAATTCTTGAAAATTACCAAACACTGTAAAAAGAGTTCAATGCTAGTTTATTTCTACTAAATCAGCACAAACAAAGCTACTAATATATCGTATTAACAAAACAAAACCTAAATGCTATTAGTAAGTTTTGTACTATTTATAAAATTAACGTGGCAGAATCGCCTTTCTATGTGTTTCAACTTCACTTTAATTAAATTTGTAATAATTTAGAAGTTATATTGCGATGTTTGTGAAAATGTATTTCTTGCTCTGAATCATTTAATTGAAATTTTTTTCGAGCGAATATTTCCACTCCCAGATTAAGTATGAAGTAAAATTTCGAGTTTAGAAAAGCCTGAAAATTTGGTTTGGTCGCGCAGCGCGAAGCGCGAAGCGACCAAACCAAATTTTCAGGCTTTTCTAAACTCGAAATTTTACTTCATGCGCCACGCTTACAAAACACTGATTTAAAGTGAAATTCAAAATACTCTGCTTAACCAAATGTTGTTGTTTCAAAATTCTAGCAATTTTATTTGGAATATCTAAGAATAATTAAAAAAATAATTCCCAAAGCAAATTACTCCTTCAGGCGTTTAAAGTTTGGAAGATTACGCAATAAACAATTTTAATGTTTATTAATTTAGAATCAAACTTAAGCAGTAAGTATATTTTTACATCACTTTAAATCAGTGTTTTATACGCGGGGCGCATGAAGTAAAATTTCGAGTTTAGAAAAGCCCCGTGAAAATTTGTCGAGGGTCGCGCAGCGACCCTCGACAAATTTTCTACGCGGGGCTTTTCTAAACTCGAAATTTTACTTCATGCTTCGTCTGGGAGTGGAAACCCTCGTTTGTAATTTTAAATTGACTTTTATAAACACCAAATTCTAACAAATTTACAAAACGCTGTAATTATCGAGATATGTATAATTACAACAATCATACAGTTGATAAACAAAATTACTTTATTAAATATTCAAACACTATTATTCATAGCTAGATGTATATTTTTACATTCGGATAAACAACAAATTTCATATGAGTAATGTGCATTTGCCCGCACATTCACACCAAACACACTCACTCACAGACAAGACAAACACGCACGTAAACACACTCGGAAGAATGCTTTCACTTTTCTCAAACAGCTGATGGTGATGTTCTTTTTCTTTCTTTCTTTTTGCAGATCAAGATGGCGAGTCGCGTTTTACTTTTGTTTACTACATGGCTGCTGGGCGCGTGCGCGTATGACGTAAGTAAATACTTTCATTCTTACCTTACTTAACTTAAACTCACAACAATACCGTATATGTATGTACTATTAATTGTATGATAATAACCAGAAGTGGTATAGTTGAGAAAAATTATTACTTGTTTCATTTAATGTTAAATTCATCTTCACGAAACTCATAAGTCATAATTTTTCAAGTAAAATTTCAATAAATATTTCACGAAAACTTTGTTGTTTATTAACTCAACGAGAGCAAATTCATGTTCTTATTCGCGAGACGTAGGTCGGGCGATTTGGTGACTTTGCTCAAGTTAAAAATAAACCTCGAGAGTAAATGCTATGTTAATAAACAACAAAGTTTTCGTAAAATATCTATTGAAATTTTGCCTGAGATAAATAAACCTGTAGTGGTTTAATTTATAATTATTGAAAATTATTTAATCATGTTTTTAAGTAATTAATTGGTGTGAATACACGAAACAACTCTTTTGAGATTGTTTCGCTTTAAATTACCATAAAAGCATTATAATTAATAAAAATTCTAAATGATTCTCGTTTGCTATGGTTATGTTTTGTGGTTAACACTAGGTATATCGTAATGGCAGGGCAATTATGAAACGCTATGTATTCATATTCTAAATAATTATCAGAGAAAATGAAAATTGAACGAGAGGTCAAAATATTTTGCAAACTATTAGGTGGCAAAAAGAAATAGATAAGTGTGTCGCTCACGTGCGTTATTTCTCATTTTCTAGCGAATTAAAACGATCAAAAACGATTTATTGCAGATAATGGGAAACTTCCTTTTCCTTTCCTTTGTTTAGAAAACGACCGCGACCGATTGTTTCGAAAGCCCACTGACTTGTCAGCGCCGGTAAAACTTTTGTTGGCCAAGTTCTTTATCCTTCGATCTCTATCGAAAAAATCTCACTCGACGGTTTTTTTTTTCTCCCAGTCGTTTTGTTTCGACAGGAAAATCATGGTAAACCTAAAAAAAAAATAAAAATGGGATAGTATGTGGAAATAAGCTAGGTTTTCTTGTAATTATGCATGGTTTTTCTTTTTATTTTCTTTTGATAAAATTAATTTTTTGTTTGTTTAGGAACAAAATATTTTATTTTGTTATTCCTGCTGTGTCGGTGGAAGTCCTTTCGTAATGTTAATATTTTTAGTTTTAAGCTTTTCATTGTTATAGTATAATTTGACCTGTGTAACACATGTATGTGATAAACACTAATAAATTAAATTAAATTATAAAATAAAAATTAAATTAAATTGTTAATGGATATCGATAGCTAACGCCATCTAATGCTTCATAGTGGCATCGTCAGTGACACGAATGCACAAAGTGCATATACAGGTCACTGTTTCGTCCACGAACGAGCAGAATTCTGTTTGTGAAATCAGAAAACAAATATCAAAATTGAATTTGTGTTCAGTATTCCGGCACTAGATACCCACAGACGCGTTTCGGACTTCAAGGTCCTCTTCAGTGTGGTCCCGACCCAGTGCTGAGGAATACTGAACATTTCTGACTGTGGTCGGGACAACACTGAAGAGGACCTTGAAGTCCGAAACGCGTCTGTGGGTATCTAGTGCCGGAATACTGAACACAAATTCAATTTTAAATAAAATTGTTTTCTCACACGTGAACATTGTATATAGTCAAACAAAGGTACATATTTTCTGAAAAAAAACACAAACACTTTTACTTATATTAGAAACGATTAAAGACATTTGTTTTGCTCAAAAAAACAAAAAGAAAATTAACTTTTTCCACTTTTAAAAACAATTGAAAACTAACCAACCCACCAAAATCCAACTTTGAGCATTTGTACAAAGCACATTTTTGAAGCTTCGAATATCAACTAGAACTCAAATTAGAGAAAATTTAATCCCTAATTAATTTGTTTTCTAATTAACTCAATCTAATGGTTGGTCTATGAAATACAGCCAGTTAAATACAAAAAGTGAAAATAGTTGAAAAATCACTTCTTCCAGAAAATGCTAATTTAGAAAGATGTTTGCTAGCAAAAGTTAAAATATCGTTACAGAAACGTATTTAAAATTGAACTAGCTTCATTTTAAAGCACAGTCGTTTTTTGAAACTTTAAAATTACGCTCAGGAGAACGCTCAAAGTTGGTATTTGACTGGTTGGTCAATTTTCCACACTTGCTAAAAGTGGAAAAAAATTGTTGCGCAATTTTTTTATCAAGTAAATAATTATTACAAGTTGTTTCTTATATCAATAGTTGCATCTGTGATTTTTTTCAGAATTTAAAAAAAAAAAATTTTTATCGCAAAATCACAATTTTCGTAAGGGGTATGTATGGAAATTTTACCAAAAAAACAAATTTTCTCAAAAAATCTGAAAAAAATCACAAACACTCTAACTTATATTAGAAACAATTAAAGATATTTGTTTTACTCAAAAAAATAAAATGTAACCAACTTTTTTTACTTTTAAAAACAACTGAAAACTAACCAACCCACCAAAATTCAACTTTGAGAGTTTGTACAAAGCACATTTTTGAAGCATCGAATATCAACTAAGACTCAAATTAAAGAAAATTTAATCCTTAATTAATTTACTTTCAAATACATTCAATCTAATGGTTGGTTTACTAAATACAGCCAGTTAAATGCAGAAAGTGAAAATAGTTGAAAAATCACTCCTTCCAGAAAATGCTAATTTAGAAAGATGTTTGTTAGCAAAAATTAAAATATCGTTAGAGATAAGTATTTAAAATTGAACAAGCTTCATTTTAAAGCACAGTCGTTTTTTGAAACTTTAAAATTACGCTCAGGAGAAACGCTCAAAGTTGGCATTTGACTGGGTCGTCAAATTTCCACAGTTGCTAAAAGTGGAAAAAACTTGTTGCGCAATTTTTTTATCAAGGAAATAATTATCACAAGTTGTATCTTATATCAATAATTGCATATGTGATTTTTTTCAGAATTTAAAAAAAAATAAATTCTTTAAATTCTTTATCAAAAAATCACAATTTTCGTAAGGGACAGGCAGGGTATAGAAATTTTACCGAAAAAACAAATTTTCTTAAAAAATCTGCAAAAAATCACAAACACTCTTACTTATATAAGAAACAATTAAAGATATTTGTTTTGCTCAAAAAACAAAAATGTAACCAACTTTTTCCACTTTTAAAAACAAGTGAAAACTAACTAACCCACTAAAATCCAACTTTGAGCGTTTGTACAAAACACAATTTTGAAGCTTCGTATATCAACTAAAACTTAAATTAAAGCAAATTTAATCCTAAATCAATTTCTTTCCAAATGAATTGAATCTCATAGTTGGTTTACAAAATACAGCTAGTTAAATGCAAACAGTGAAAACAGATAAAAAATCACTGCTTCCAGAAAATGCTAATTTAAAAAGATATTTGTTAGAAAAAAAAAAATATCGTTAGAGAAAAGTATTTAAAATTGAACTAGCTTTAATTTTATGTACAGACTGTTTTGAAACTTGTAAATTACGCTCAGGACAAACGCTCAAAGTTGAATTTTGACGGATTGATCAATTTTCCACTGTTGCTAAAATTGGAAAAAACAAGCTGCGAAATTTTTTTATCAAAAAAATTATCATCACAAATTGTTGTTTATATCAATAATTGCATCTGTGATTTTTTTCAGAATTAAAAAAAAAATACATTTTTATCGAAATATCACAATTTTCGTAAGGGGTAGGTATGGAAATTTTACCAAAAAAACAAATTTTCTCAAAAAATCTGAAAAAAATCAAAAACACTCTAACTTATATTAGAAACAATTAAAGGTATTTGTTTTGCTCAAAAAAACAAAATGTAACCAACTTTTTTTACTTTTAAAAACAACTGAAAACTGGAAATTTTGCCAAAAAAACAATTTTTCTCAAAAAATCTGAAAAAATCATAAACACTCTTACTTATATTAGAAACAATTGAAGATATTTGTTTTGCTCAAAAAAAACAAAATATAACCAACTTTTATTACTTTAAAAAACAACTGAAAACTAACCAACCCACCAAAATCCAAATTTGAGCGTTTGTACAAAGCACATTTTTAAAGCTTTGAATATCGACTGGAACTCAAATTAAAGCAAATTTAATCCTTTATCAATTTCTATTCAAATGAATTTAATCAGATAGTTGGTTTACGAAATACAGCCAGTTAAACGCAAAAAGTGAAAACAGTTAAAAAATCACTTCTTCCAGAATATGCTAATTTAGAAAGATGTTTGCCAGATAAAATTAAAATATCGTTAGAGAAAAGTATTTAAAATTGAACAAACTTCATTTTAAAGCACAGTTGTTTTTTGAAACTTTAAAATTACGCTCAGGAGAAACGCTCAAAGTTGGTATTTGACTGGTTGGTCAATTTTCCACAGTTGCTAAAAGTGAAACAAACTTGTTGCGCAATTTTTTTATCAAGGAAATAATTATTACACATTGTTTCTTATATCAATAGTTGCATCTGTGATTTTTTCAGAATTTAAAAAAAAAAATTTTTATCGAAAAATCACAATCTTCGTAAGGGGTAGGTATGGAAATTTTACAAAAAAAACAAATTTTCTCAAAAAATCTGAAAAAAATCACAAACACTCTTACTTATATTAGAAACAATAAAGGATATTTGTTTTGCTCAAAAAAAACAAAATGTAACCAACTTTTTTTACTTTTAAAAACAACTGAAAACTAACCAACCCACCAAAATCCAACTTTGAGCGTTTGTACAAAGAACATTTTTAAAGCTTTGAATATCGACTAGGACTCAAATTATAGCAAATTTAATTCTTTATCAATTTCTGTTAAATGAATTTAATCTGATAGGTGGTTTACAAAATACAGCCAGTTAAATGCAAAAAGTAAAAACAGTTAAAAAATCACTTCTTCCAGAAAATGCTAATTTAGAAAGATGTTTGCTAGAAAAAAAATAAAATATCGTGAGAGAAAAGTATTTAAAATTGAACAAGCTTCATTTTAAAGCACAGTTGTTTTTTGAAACTTTAAAATTACGCTCAGGAGAAACGCTCAAAGTTGGTATTTGACTGGTTGGTCAATTTTCCACAGTTGCTAAAAGTGGAAAAAACTTGTTGCGCAATTTTTTTATCAAGGAAATAATTATCACACATTGTTTCTTATATCAATAGTTGCATCTGTGATTTTTTTCAGAATTTAAAAAAAAATAAAATATTTATCGAAAAATCACAATTTTCGTAAGCTACGTATGGAAATTTTACCAAAAAAACAAATTTTCTCAAAAAATCTGAAAAAAATCACAAACACTCTTACTTATATTAGAAACAATAAAAGGTATTTGTTTTGCTCAAAAAAACAAAATGTAACCAACTTTTTTTACTTTTAAAAACAACTGAAAACTAACCAACCCACCAAAATCTAACTTTGAGCGTTTGTACAAAGCACATTTTTAAAGCTACAAAAACCAGCTTTGACTCAAATTAAATATAATTTTATCTTTATTCGATTCCTGTTTGATTAAATTAAATCTAATGGTTAGTTTACGAAATACAGCCAGTTAAATGCAATAAGTGAAAACAGTTGAAAAATCACGTCTTCCAGGAAACGCTAATGTAGAAAGGTTTTTGTTAGAAAATATTAAAATATCGGTAAAGAAAAGTATTGAAAACTGAACGAGCTTTCATTTAAAGCACAGTCATTTTTTTAAACTTTAAAATTACACTCAGGAGAAACGCTAAAAGTTGGATTTTGGCGGGTTTATCAATTCACGTCTTCCAGGAAACGCTTATGTAAAAAGGTTTTTGTTAGAAAATATTAAAATATCGTTAGAGAAAAGTATTAAAAACTGAACGAGCTTTAATTTAAAGTACAGTCGTTTTTGGAAACTTTAAAATTACGCTAAGGACAAACGCTCAAAGTTGGATTTTGACGGGTTGATTAATTTTCCACTGTTGCTAAAAGTGGTAATTTGAAATCGGCACATCTTTACAATAAATAAAAGGTTTTCACTTAATTTGTTATTCAGTAAATATGTTGAATATCCTAGAAATCGCAAAAAATCGCACGATTTAACATCAGTATCGTCAGTAAGACATCTTAAGGGTCAATGTAGTTTTATGAGTTACGTGAAGGTGTTAAATCACTTAATTAAACACAGTTATATTCCTTTCTTCACTTTTAGTTTTCTTGCTAGATGTACATTTCGGGTACTAAGTACCCATTATCAATAGCTAACTGGTTAGCTATTGATAATGGGTACTTAGTACCCGAAATGTACATCTAGCAAGAAAAATAAAAGTGAAGAAAGGAATATAACTGTGTTTAATTATGTGATCTTAAGGGTAATTAGATTTGTAGTAAGATTAATGTTAATGATAACTTTGTGAATAATTAACGCTAAACGAAATTCGTCTTAAAATTTATGATAATATTATTAGTATTTATATACATTTTTATTATACAAAATTAAGAATGCAAATTTTATGCAAATGAATGCCTAAATGTTGTTATTTTTTTTGTCTTGTCGCGAGAAAAGTGAATTGGAAATGTTTTACATAACGCAATTTAATATTTGCCGCGACTGTTAATTTCGTTTGTGCGGAGATAACCTTCCTTTTTAGGTAGAAAAGCCAATCATAATTAAAACACATTACGCAAGTGAAGATAATTGTTAATTATTGTAACCTTCTCTCGTTTACATCACATGTGCATTAAATGGATATCAAATAAATTATTAACTGTAACTTTTCAATTTAATTCAAATTATCAATTATGACGTTTACGCGTTGCAGTTACTCTTATTTAATTAAAATTTAAAAAATATATGTGGGAGTGTTGGGTAACTCTATAAAAAAGCGTAGCAGCGGGGGTACCAGCGAAAAGCACCGTGAATATTTTTTTAAAATGAATGATTTCTCGCCTAGTAAAATGAAATAAGCATTATGTATAATCTGCGTTTCTATATAAAATAGAAGTAAAAATATCGATTTTATAAAAACGATATCTTGGTACTTTTGTTTTCTGTAAAGGCAATTTGTGTGTGTATGTCTGATGTTTGTGAAGGTTCCAACTTTTATTTAATGAATCTTTTAGCCACAAGGACGTCGACTCGACGATGATGAAAAAGGCGAATAACTGTGGAAAAGAGGTGTGTCTGAGAACGAACTTTTCTGTTGATAAGTTTTGTGCTCGATATTATGAAAACGCCGGGAGTTTAATGCTTTCTAAACACCCGCATAAACAAATATTTCCGGATGGAATAAATCGCCTGCTTAAAAGCAAAAGTAAATAGTTAAATAACTAGATAAGAAGATATCCATAATTAATAACTTTTACTTTTAAAAATATGAAGAGTAAAAATAATATCTGTATGTGGGAGGTGTTCACTACACTTAAAAGTTCAATTTGAACGAGTGTTCTCCACTCCCAGACTAAGCATGAAGTAAAATTTCGAGTTTAGAAAAGCCCCGTGAAAATTTGTCGAGGGTCGCGCAGCGACCCGAGACAAATTTTCACGGGGCTTTTCTAAACTCGAAATTTTACTTCATGCGCCACGGGTATAAAACTCTGATTTCAAGTGAGGTTCAAATATTCATAAATTTCACAATCTTTTAGTGTTTTATACGCGTGGCGCATGAAGTCAAATTTCGAGTTTAGAAAAGCGTTCTCGGGTGTTTTGTATAAGCGCTAAAAGTTATATTTAATTGGGTTGGTTACGTTTCAGTTGATTTTAAAAGTGAAAAAAGTTGGTTAAATTTTATTTTTTAGAGAGAAGTAAATATCTTTAATTATTTCTAATATAAGTAATAGTGTCTGTGATTTTTTCAGATTTTTTTTAAATATTTATTTTGTTGGGTAAAATTTCCATACTTACTACCCCTTAATAAAATTGAGATTTTTCGATAAAAATTTTAATTTTTTTAAAATTCTGAAAAAAAAAACACAGATATAATAATTGATATAAGAAACAATTTCTTGTAATTATTTTCTTAATAAAAAAATTCCGCATCCAGTTTTTTCCACTTTTAGCAACAGTGGAAAATTGATAAACCCGCCAAAATCCAGTTTTGAGCGTTTCTCCTGGGCGTAATTTAAAAGTTAAAAAAAACGACTGTACTTTAAATTAAAGCCAGATCAGTTTTTAATACTTTTCTCTGACGATATTTTAATCTTTTCTAACAAAAATCTTTCTACATTAGCGTTTCCTAGAAGACATGATTTTTCAACTGTTTTCACTTTTTGCATTTAACTGGCTGTATTTCGTAAACTAACCATCTGATTTATTTTTTTCAAAAAGGAATCGATTGAGGATAAAATTTGCTTTAATTTGGGTCACAGTCGGTTTTTGTAGCTTTAAAAATGTGTTTTGTATATGCGCTCAAAGTTGAATTTTATTGGGTTGGTTAGTTTTCAGTTGCTTTTAAAAGTAGAAAAAGTAAACGAAATTTTGTTTCCTGAAGAAAGTAAATATCTTTAAGTGTTTCTAATATAAGTAAGAGTGTCTGTGATTTTTTTCAGATTTTTTGAGAAAATTGTTTTTTTTAGTAAAATTTCCATACCCACCCCTTAATAAAATTGAGATTTTTCGATGAAAATTTTAACTTTTTTAAAATTCTGAAAAAAATCACAAATACAATCATTGATATTTAAAACAATTTGTGGTGATTATTTTCTTAATAAAAAAATTGCGCATCTAGTTTTTTCCACTTTTAGCAACAGTGGAAAATTCATCAACCCGTCAAAATCCAAATTTGAGCTTTTGTCCTGAGCGTAATTTTAAAGTTCTAAAAAACGACTGTGCTTTAAAATGAAGCTTGTTCAATTTTAAATACTTTTCTCTGACGATATTTTAACTTTTTCTAGCAAACATCTTTCTAAATTAGCATTTTCTGGAAGAAGTGATTTTTTAACTGTTTTCACTTTTTACATTTAACTGGCTGTATTTCGTAAACCAACTATCATATTAAATTCATTTGAATAGAATTTGATAGAGGATTAAATTTGCTTTAATTTGAGTCCTAGTCGATATTCAAGGCTTTAAAAAATGTGCTTTGTACAAACGCTCAAAATTGGATTTTGGTGGGTTGGTTAGTATTTAGCTATTTTTAAAAGTAAACAAAGTTGGTTACATTTTGTTTTTTTGAGCAAAACAAAAAGCTTTAATTGTTTCTAATATAAATAAGAGTGTTTGTCATTTTTCTCAGATTTTTTGGTTAAATTTATTTTTTTGGTTAAATTTCCATACCTACCCCTTACGAAAATTGTGATTTTTTGATAAAAAATTTATTTTTTTTTAAATTCTGAAAAAAATAACAGATGCAATTATTGATATGAGAAATAACTTGTGATAATTATTTTCTTGATAAAAAAATTGCGCAACAATTTTTGTCCACTTTTAGCAACTGTGGAATATTGACCCAACCAGTCAAATACCAACTTTGAGCGTTTCTCCTGAGCGTAATTTTAAAGTTTCAAAAAACGACCGTGCTTTAAAATGAAGCTTGTTCAATTTTAAATACTTTTCTCTAATGATATTATAATTTTTGCTAACAAAAATCTTTCTAAATTAGCATTTTTTGGTTCAAATATTTTTAAGAAAAATAACTCCCAACTCTGGTTGCCCAATAAAAAAATTAAAAAAAAAACTGTGAATATTCTTTTTTTTTATTGGGCAACCAGATTTGGGAGTTATTTTTCTTAGGTTCTTTGATTATTTGGGTGTCCCTACTGTGTGTCATGTAATGATATTGATTTGTGAATGTCGTGTACCAATAAAATTAATAAAGTATCTTCTTTCTTTAAAACTAGGTGCAAGAATAAAAAGCTCATAATTATTTTTCAGTACACGAAAGTTATGAAAAATTTGTTTGAAACTGAAATTAAAAATGTACAAATCCTCTTTCTTGAAAAATAGATTCAACAATAAAATGTTAGTAATTATTTTTCGGCGTATGAAAGTTATTAAACAATTGTTTGAAACAAGTAAAAATTTGCTTTCTTAATACACCTAATGACCGGTTATTATTGTTGAAAGTATAGCATTAATTCCGCACAATTATTTCGTTTTGTAATAAAACTCGGGTAACGAATCGCCGAAGGAAGTTTTTCTAACGAACGTGCAATTTTTTTAATGGCTCTTGCCAACACGAATCGTTTCCTCGAGTCATTGTATTTATATCAACAACGCCAACATCTATATCAAAAGTGATAGTCTAAAACAATAAAGAAATAAATCGTAAAATTTTAGTTCCACAAAGATTTTGAACTGAGTTCATCTCTGAAATGATTTTAAAATGACATGGCAACATGTTATTTCGTACGATATTTTTTATAATAATAAAAAAACGTATAAACTTTGTTTGTTTTATGTTGAATGTTTACATGTACTCTTGGCAATAATGCTGGGTCTTTAAACCCTTTAACATATTGCCTGGATTCTTAGTATATCCAAGAATCCAGGCAATATGTTAAAGGGTTTAAAGACCCAGCATTGTTGCCAAGAGTACATGTAAACATTCAACATAAAACAAACAAAGTTTATACATGCCATATATTATATGGAAAATGTCTATTTCAATCGACGAATAAATTTAATCTTTAAATAAATCCTTTCCGTTCCGGTTGATTGCGTTATTAAATGTAGAATAAATATATTTTTCTTTGGGAAATCATAAAAAAATCAAGGAAAACCCTGCTAAGAATGATTGATTGCATTCTATTAAAACGTTATTGATTTATTCTACTTTGTTTTAAGGTTTGTAAAAACAAATTCACAACAAGAATCTTAGAGAAAAAATATCATAATATCGTATGTTCAATAAAAAAAAAACCTCTAGAGTGCTATGATTTATTCACTGACTATAGAGGCTTCTACTTCGTTATACATTGTTGAACATAAATAAAACACTGGTTATCACTTTGTTTGTATAACAATTGGTTTATTTGGTGACTATAGTTTCGATACTACACGTACTACACGTACTGTTACTAACGGTTTGATAATGATACGTGTAGTATCGAAACTATAGTCACCAAATAAACCAATTGTTGTACAAACAAAGTGATAAACAGTGTTTTATTTATGCTATGATTTAACTTTTTTAAAATTCAAGTTGGCTACACCTTTAGGAATTGTCATATTAAACGTCAGACATAATAATTATAATGTATAATTTCAAAGTTGCCAACCTACAATTTATTCCATGGCACTCTAGAGGTTTTATTTTATTGAACATACTATACTAATAGCTATTTATCTCTACCGTTGGCAACATTGTGCACAATACATCTAATCTATTCATATTTCACATTTAAGAATTCACAAGCATTAACCTGACAATCGTAAAAAAATAATCCTTATCGAACATTCGCAGACGTAACAATCCGCTAAAAATGAAACAATGCGCGCATTGAAATTATAAATAAATCCGCACAATTTCCTAAAATTGGATTCGTGGCCGATCGCGAAGAATGGGAATCGACTTCCACTTTCATTTTCTCTTGGTGCGCGCATTGTTTACCGAACGAGCATAACGTTCACTTTGCTTCAAACTCGAACCCGTTCCATTTCATTCTATTTCTGCCAATTAAAGTCGGGTATGAATAATAATCTGGTTTCGTTCAAAGAGTAAAAGTGATTCGTTTAATTAAACCTGAATTGTGGCGAGCAGGAAGTAAACTTGAGCATACAGGAAATACACATTTTGCACGTTCTTTATGTTTATTCGAGCATGGTACGTGTTATAGGTGAAAAGTGTAACATGCTATTTTTTTGTTTAATTTGATCATTTATACAAAAAAATAGTAGTATTATAATTTGGAAGGAACAAAAAATACAATGATCTTCTTACACTTAAATAGTAATAATGATAAATTATGTTTATTTGCTATCAACTACAAAAATAGTTAGACTTCATCTCTCTACCCACTGAACAAACACATTTAAGTAATGTTTCAGCAACCTTAAAACAACGTTTAAAGTTGCTGCTGTGTTGATATAATGTTATTTGTTTATTTTTTTGCTCAGTAGGTATGTAAAAGAAATTTTTAATTCAAGTATACATATGTCGATATGTATGCATATATATAAATAATCTTTATTGTCAGTATATTTTAACATGGGGGTACCTCAAGGATCAATTTTGGGGCCAATCATATTTTTAATATTCATTAACGACCTGCCAATGAATTTACCGCACTCAACGTCTATACTTTATGCTGACGATAGCACGGTAATAGACGTAGGTCAGAATCAAACAGACGTGAGAGAAATAAATGAAAACAGTATGAGCCTCGTTAACAACTGGTGCACCAAAAACGGCCTACTACTAAATCCAAATAAAACGCAAACAATAATGTTTAACATTGCAAACCCCGCTGTAGAAACGAAGGTTCCCATCCTAGGCTTTAATATTGATGCGGCCCTTAAGTGGGATGAACACGGAAACAAATTATCGGCACAATTGGCAAAACTCGTATACACCTTCAGAAGATTGTCCCAAGAGACTTCCCTGTAATGCACGAAAACCGCATGCTTTGGAGTTTTCCAATCCTGCATGAAATACGGACTTATTGCCAGGGGACATTCTACCTGCAGACACAGAATGTTTGCCCTCCAACGCAGGGTGGTTCGTATATTAACCAAATCCAAATATATGGAGGATTGTAAGCCCATTTTTATAAAATTGGGTATACTGACACTTCCGTCTTTGTACATCAAGGAATGTTTAGTATATATCAAACAACACGTAAACAGATACAATACACATGGAAATCATACGTACGAAACAAGATTTAAACAAAATATAAACCTGAAACAAATAAGATTAAATCGGTCACAAAATGGAACCAAGTACTTCGCTGTTAAATTTTGAAATAAATTGAGTTCAGAAATCAGAGACTTGCCCCTGAAACTTTTCAAAAAAAAGATACACGAGTTCTTACTTCGCAAATCTTATTACTCATATGAGGATTTTATAAATGACGATAAATGCCTGTGATATGTACATACACACTAATGTATATTTTCTAATATTCGTTAAAGTTTAATGTATGAAATGTTCAATGTCAATGTAATTTTTTTTTTAAGTTTTAATTTATCTAATTTTATTTTATATCCTAGTCAAACTCATGTTTAATAAGGCCAGCATATGTATGCGATTATTTTAATATGTCTATACGATAGGTACATTTATTTTAATAATTTTTATCTTTTGAAATATCACCTGTCTAATTTTTTTTTTCCTACTTAATTACTATATTTTCTGACATGTGTAAGATAGTTGTATCAATGCATAAATAAATAAATAAACATACATTTATGAAGTAATAAAAAAATAATACATGTATTATACTGGCAATCGGCCAGCAGCCTTTCTGCCGAGGTTAATTAAATTATTTTATGAGTGTATATTTTGGGGTATATGGATTGGGATATTAATGTTGATTATGGTATGTGATAAATTGGAAGACTGTTTGTGCGGGATTTTTGAATTTAGGATTAATATTGTCATTTCTGGGGATAAAAAGTTGTGAGAGGATTTGAAAATTGGATTGTTTTTTGGAGTATTTTTTGGATAAATTAAGGATACGATCTGTAATTGGGATAACTTTTGTTCGGTTGTAGAGGAGAATATTAGATGAATTATGAAGTGGGTTGAGTGGATGGCGGATTTCAGTAAGGGATCTCAGGGACGAGCGTTCACTGACTTGGATGTTGTGATGGGTGGGATTGGGGGAAGTGGCAAATAAGATGGATCCGTAGTCTAACATAGGCCTGCATATCATCTTGTAGATTTGTGTAGCGTTTCTTGTTGTGATGCCAAGATTTCTGTATGTTTGACTACGGAAATGTTTAGCTCTAGCAGTGATTCTGTTTTTAATTATGGCTGTGTGTCTTTTGAAATTTAGTTTAGCGTCGACTGTGACTCCAAGGTATTTTATATGTAGGGAAGGAGAAATGGGCTTTTGATGGATGGAAATGTTGACAGGAGTGTTATTGCGGCGGTGAGGAATGAGGAGTTGGGATTTATTGGGGTTTATTTTAATCCTCCATTTAGCAAACCACAGTTCGAGGGAATCTATAAGCTGCTGTAATGTTTGTAATGCTTTGGGTAGGTTTCTTTCATGGAAGATTAGGGCTGTGTCATCGGCGTATTGTAGGACATAGGAAGCGGGATTAAAATATGTGGGGTTGGGGTTATATAAATCAATACAGAAAATGTTGTATAGGAGTGGACAGAGCGGTGATCCTTGCGGAACACCTTGCTCGGGAGTGAAGGTTTGGGATGTGGTGCTTTGGATTTTTACTTTCAGTGATCTGTGGCATAGGAAATTATTTAGGATAAGAATTAGGTGTTGGGAATAGCACTTGCGGCTGAAACCATACAGAACCGCAACGTGAGGAACAAAAAGCTACTCATCCTAACAGATAGCAGGCAGGCTCTGATGGCTCTGAAAAATAGAGTAACGACATCGGAGACAGTTCTGGACTGGCACAGCAAACTCAGGCTTGCTGCTGCAGAAAACAGAATCGAGATATCATGGGTGAAGGCCCATGACATTAATGTAGGCAATCGAAAGGCGGATAAACTGGCTAGAGCAGCGGCTGGGGAAACTATTTCCTCGCCACAGCCGCTAGTAAAACCCACCATCTCGACCCTAAACGAATTGATCCACAACGAAATCCTGAAGAAATTCGGGGAACGCTGGGATGACATTAAGGACTGTAGGATGTCTACTGAAACCTTAGGGTATCCGAACAAAAAGACGGCACTACAATACCTGCAAATGAGCAGAAATAATCTGAGATGCATAACGGCCGTTCTCACGGGCCATTGTATACTAAATGGGCATCTCTGCAAAATGGGAGTCGTTGACTTGCCAGATTGTAGAGGCTGTCATGAGGAGGACGAGACTGCCGAGCACATCCTCTGTGATTGCCCAGCACTCGCCTCGCAAAGGGAGGAAATTCTGGGGTCCAGATGGCCGACATTGGCCGACATTAGGGAAGAGTCAATCGCTGCTCTGCTGGCCTTTCTCGACAGAGTGGCATGGCTGAGCTGAGGAGTGACACAACCCTAGGGGGGATGCAAAAAGGGCCCATTGGGGTCTAATTGCTGTGTCTGGGTACACACCCCCTTTATAATCCAGATCCAGAGGTGTTTAGGTATGTTAAGGGAGTGACATTTGTACAGCAAACCTCGGTGCCATACTGAGTCAAAAGCCTTTTGGATATCTAAAAAGACAGCGGCGGATGAACGTCCTTCGAGATGAGCAGTTTGGATAGAGAGTGGGAGAGTGGTGGATCTGTGGGGAAGAAATCCAAATTGATAGTTTGGGATGAGGTGAGATATATGGGACATTATTTTCTCTTTGACTAGGGATTCATAAAGTTTGCCAGTGACAGGGAGAAGAGTGATTGGTCGATAACTGGATGCGAGGGATAGGTCTTGATCTTTTTTGGGAATGCAAATAATTACACCTGTTTTCCAGTCAGGAGGGAAGTACTGGGATCGGTAGCAGAAGTTTAGTATTTCAAGGATGTATTGATGGATTTCAAATGGGAGGGATTTTAGGATATTTTATCGTAAGTTGTCGTGTCCTGGTGCGGTGTTTTTTCCGGTATGTAATATTTGAAAGTAATTGTCTTCTGTCAATTCGTCGGTGAAGTTGAGTGGATAGTTTGTATTGAAAAAGTCTTTGTACCAGTGGTCGACATGTTTAAAGAAGTTATTGTCAAATGAAGAAATATACCGACACACAACCGACACAGAACGGACACTTGTGTGTCGGTATATGTCTTCAAAATGTTGTGCAAATATGTCCGCTATTTCTTGTTTATCTGCTATTGTCTCTTTGGTCGCTGGGTCAATAATTTGTGTTATCGTGTTTGAATTTCTGTATTTACTAAGTCTTTTTATTTCTGTCCAGTATGTTTTGCTTTTAAAGTCGTTGATTTTTTGACAGAATATGTATGCATTTTCAGGCATTCGTTGTTTTTTTTTTATAAGATTTGAAGCTACTAACAAGTGTTTCTAATCCCAGATTGAGCATGAAGTAAAATTTCAAGTTCAGAAAAGCATAAAAATTTATGTAACCAAATTTCCAGGCTTTTCTAAACTCGAAATTTTACCTAATCAACAGGATTTTTTTCTGAAAATTTTCTCGCGTTTCTAAACTCCAAATTTTACTTCATACTTATTTAACCCATTAACGGCCGAGCAGTGATAGAGTTAACTCTAAACGTTGAATTTATTTACAATAAGTCTATTGTATTGCATACTTTGAATTTTTCTTTTAAATATACATTATGTATACGCTGTAAACTTTCAGGCATCCGTCGATTTCATATAAAAACGTGCAATATGAAGTTTAGAACCAGTGTTTCCACTCCCAGACTGAGCATGAAGTAAAATTTCGAGTTTAGAAAAGCCCCGCGTAGAAAATTTGTCGAGGGTCGCGCAGCGACCCGAGACAAATTTTCACGGGGCTTTTCTAAACTCGAAATTTTACTTCATGCGCCACGCGTATTAAACACTGAAATATTATGAAGTTAGAAATACACTGACATTGTTTTTATACAAGAAGACCAGAAAGGGTATCGGGTATTTGTAAGTTCAATGAAACAAAAATTATTTGTTGGCAATAAAAAAGTTTATTGTTTATTATTAGCATATGAATTGGAGAATTATTTGGAAAAGATGATGTTATCCAAATGATGACCGTTACGTTGCTGGCACTCTTCTAAACGGAAACGAAGATTGGCGATAACACGTTGACACATAGCTATCGATATTGCTGCCATTTCTGACCTGATGTTTTGCTTTAACTGGGTTAGATTCGTCGGATTGTTTTAATAAACCTTACTTTTAAGGTATCCCCATGCAAAATAGTCAAGCGGGCTAAGGTCGGGGCTTCTGGGAGGCCAGTTGATGTTACCCCTTCGCGAAATGACTTTATTAGGGAATAATTCGTTAACAGCTTCCATTGAGTTATTTGAGGTATGGCAAGTGGCCCCAATCTTGCTGGAACCACGTTCTTGAGTTGAAACCTGCAAACTCCTGCAACTCTGGGACCAAAAAATTTCGTAACATATCGCAATAACGGTCACTATTCACATTAATTGCTCGGCCTCGTTGATCTTCATGAAAATAAGGACCAATTATGCCTTTAGCAGACATAGCGGCCCAAACAACGACCTTTGGGCTATGCAGGGGTCGTTCATGCTTTCGTCTCGGATTCTCCACTGCCCAGTACCGACAATTCTGCCTATTAACATGACCATTCAGGTGAAAATTTGCTTCGTCACTGAACAGTATGTTGTTAAAGTTGTTAAATCGCTGGATTCGTCGGATTGTTTTGATAAACCTTACTTTTAAGGTATCCCCATGCAAAATAGTCAAGCGGGCTAAGGTCGGGGCTTCTGGGAGGCCAGTTGATGTTACCCCTTCGCGAAATGACTTTATTAGGGAATAATTCGTTAACAGCTTCCATTGAGTTATTTGAGGTATGGCAAGTGGCCCCATCTTGCTGGAACCACGTTCTTGAGTTGAAACCTGCAAACTCCTGCAACTCTGGGACCAAAAAATTTCGTAACATATCGCAATAACGGTCACTATTCACATTAATTGCTCGGCCTCGTTGATCTTCATGAAAATAAGGACCAATTATGCCTTTAGCAGACATAGCGGCCCAAACAACGGCCTTTGGGCTATGCAGGGGTCGTTCATGCTTTCGTCTCGGATTCTCCACTGCCCAGTACCGACAATTCTGCCTATTAACATGACCATTCAGGTGAAAATTTGCTTCGTCACTGAACAGTATGTTGTTAAAGTTGTTAAATCGCTGCAGCATTTCGTTCGCAAAATTCAGTCGATTAGCATAGTCCGTATCCTTTAATTCTTGAACCAACTGAATTTTATAGGCTTTTAGATGTAAGTCATTCTTTAAAATCCAATGTAAAGACGATTTTTTGATGTTCAACGCTTGGCTTCGCTTTCGGATGGATAAAGACGGATTTTGACGAACCGACGTCTCAACTTCTTCAACTGTTTCTTCATCGCGAACTGAACGAGGACGACCAGAGTTTTGAATTTTAACTGTCGCACCTGTATTCTCGAACATCCTGATCCATTTCCTAATGCTATCGTCACTTGGCGCGTGGCGTGTACGATATTCCGCACGATAGAGACGTTGAGCAGTCACCATTGAATCACCATTACGATAATACGTTCGTACGCAAAATGCGCGATGCGTCCCCGAGTACTGTTCCATCGTGACTAAAACTCCACAAACCCCTCCCCGCACCCTTTAGACGCCCCGTTTCGAATATGGCGCGAAAACAAATACCCGATACCCTTTCTGGACACCTTGTAGATGAGTAATAATCGAAATATTTAAATAACAAAATATTTACTGTTTTCTTCATACATTTTCAATTCAGGTTAAATTAACTTATTTAGTAATTTAATTAACAAAAAAATAACAATGTTGCGCGTATGCATCAATGGCGCTTAATGGGTTAAAGAGTGAAAACAAGACAACAAGTGAAGTTTAAAACGCACTGAAAACCAACCCAACTTCGATAATTTTTCAAAATTGGATGTTTTCTTTTCTATCCATGCTGTAAACCATTAGATATTGTTGTTTTTTTGTAAAAAAATTCAATTCACTGTAATCCTTTGGTCTCCGAAGACCACGATTGGTCCTTCGAGCTGTAGTCTTCGTAAAATGGTAATAAACTTAGTTATTTTCAATTTGAAACTTCTAAGAACGAGTGTTGTCCACTCCCAGACTAAGAATGAAGTAAAATTTCGAGTTTAGAAAAGCCCCGCGTAGAAAATTTGTCGAGGGTCGCGCAGCGACCCGACACAAATTTTCACGGGGCTTTTCTAAACTCGAGTTAAAAGTAAGGTTTATCAAAACAATCCGACGAATCTAACCCAGTTAAAGCAAAACATCAGGTCAGAAATGGCAGCAATATCGATAGCTATGTGTCAACGTGTTATCGCCAATCTTCGTTTCCGTTTAGAAGAGTGCCAGCAACGTAACGGTCATCATTTGGATAACATCATCTTTTCCAAATAATTCTCCAATTCATATGCTAATAATAAACAATAAACTTTTTTATTGCATACAAATAATTTTTGTTTCATTGAACTTACAAATACCCGATACCCTTTCTGGACTTCTTGTATAAAAAACAATGTCAGTGTATTTCTAACTTCATAATATTTCAGTGTTTAATACGCGTGGCGCATGAAGTAAAATTTCGAGTTTAGAAAAGCCCCGTGAAAATTTGTCTCGGGTCGCTGCGCGACCCTCGACAAATTTTCTACGCGGGGCTTTTCTAAACTCGAAATTTTACTTCATGCTCAGTCTGGGAGTGGAAACACTGGTTCTAAACTTCATATTGCACGTTTTTATATGAAATCGACGGATGCCTGAAAGTTTACAGCGTATACATAATGTATATTTAAAAGAAAAATTCAAAGTATGCAATACAATAGACTTATTGTAAATAAATTCAACGTTTAGAGGTAACTCTATCACTACTCGGCCAACCCAACTTCGATAATTTTTCAAAATTGGATGTTTTCTTTCCTATCCATCCTGTAAACCATTAGATATTGTTGTTTTTTTGTAAAAAAATTCAATTCCCTGTAATCCTTTGGTCTCCGAAGACCACGATTGGTCCTTCGAGCTGTAGCCTTCGTAAAATGGTAATAAACTTAGTTATCTTCAATTTGAAACTTCTAAGAACGAGTGTTGTCCACTCCCAGACTAAGCATGAAGTAAAATTTCGAGTTTAGAAAAGCCCCGCGTAGAAAATTTGTCGAGGGTCGCGCAGCGACCCGAGACAAATTTTCACGGGGCTTTTCTAAACTCGAAATTTTACTTCATGCGCCACGAGTATTAAACACTGATTTCAAGTGAAGTTTAAAACGCATTGAAAACCAACCCAACTTCGATAATTTTTCAAAATTGGATGTTTTCTTTCCTATCCATGCTGTAAACCATTAGATAATTGTTGTTTTTTGTAAAAAAAAAAATCAATTCCCTGTAATCCTTTGGTCTCCGAAGACCACGATTGGTCCTTCGAGCTGTAGCCTTCGTAAAATGGTAATAAACTTAGTTATCTTCAATTTGAAACTTCTAAGAACGAGTGTTGTCCACTCCCAGACTAAGCATGAAGTAAAATTTCGAGTTTAGAAAAGCCCCGCGTGGAAAATTTTCACGGGGCTTTTCTAAACTCGAAATTTTACTTCATGCGCCACGCGTATAAAACACTGAAGTATTGAGAAGTTAGAAATACACTGACATTTTTTTTTTAATGACTGATAAGCGAAATATTTCAATAACAAAATATTGACCGTTTTTTTCATACATTTTCAATTCAGGTTAAATAATATAACATATTAAATTAGCTTATTTAGTAATTGAATTACCAAAAAAATAACAATGTTGCGCGTATGCATCAGTGGCGCTTAATGGGTTAAAGAGTGAAAACACTCGTGGGCATTAAGTAAATTGCTTAACCCGTGATTGGAATCACTTGTTAGTAGCTTCAAATTTAACGCATTATAAAACAACAAACGCCTGAAAATTTACAGCGTATGCATCGGGATATGTATACTTAAAAGAAAGAAAAAACACTGCGAGTCTTTCATTTAAATTTTTGAAATTATTTGTTTGTTTGCGAATAAGTACGTTTATGTTAATTTTTACAATGTTGATGGTAATGAAGGTTTCCGGTGTTGTAAATCTGTCGGTGATTGTGTTTGAGTCTCTCTCTATCTCGCTCTTCCTCTCTCTTGAGGGAAAATAAATAATCGAAAACGCGGAACATCGGAGGAGAAGTAATAAGGTTAAAATGTCAAGAGGTCTAAGGTTCTTTCGGATTGTGCAGGCTGCGCTGGTTGTAAAACAGCTGGTTACATCAGTGAGTCGGTTAGCCTTAATTATTGTTGTTTTTTTCTTATTTGTTAATTTACTGGCATTGGAGTCAAAGTGTCTACTTGGATAACTTAGGTTTCTTAAATTATTGTGCAATTTAAAGTTTTTTAAGTTTAAAAATAAAATTAACAACGTTACATATTATATTTACAGGCTTTTCTAAACTAGAAATTTTACTTCATGCTTAATCTGGGAATGGAAACACTCGTTAAAAGCTACAAATTAAACGCGTTTCAAAAACAACGAATATCTGAAAATTTACAAAAAAAAAATCCGATTTTGCCTAAAACATTTTAATAAACCTGATTTATGAAAGAACCAATTCCTAAAAATTTAACAAATGCTCCAATTATCAGAATATGTATACTTAAAATAAAAATTTCCTTGATGATTTTTTTAATGATAAATTTGCTTTTTCTGAAGAATGAATATCTCATCATCATCCAATCACTCTATTCCTACATTAGAGCAAATCGCATAACAAAAATTCGACGAGTTACAAACTTTTGTCTTAAGATAATTGATGTGGAAATGTAACAATTAAAACTGAGACAATGTTTTGACCTTACGAAAAATTCCGATTTTGCCTAAAACATTTTAATAAGCCTGATTTATGAAAGAACCAATTCCTAAAAATTTAACAAATGCTCCAATTATCAAAATATGTATACTTAAAATAAAAATTTCCTTGATGATTTTTTTAATGATAAATTTGCTTTTTCTGAAGAATGAATATCTCATCATCATCCAGTCACTCTATTCCTACATTAGAGCAAATCGCATAACAAAAATTCGACGAGTTACAAACTTTTGTCTTAAGATAATTGATGTGGAAATGTAACAATTAAAACTGAGACAATGTTTTGACCTTACAAAAAATTCCGATTTTGCCTAAAACATTTTAATAAGCCTGATTTATGAAAGAACCAATTCCTAAAAATTTAACAAATGCTCCAATTATCAGAATATGTATACTTAAAATAAAAATTTCCTTGATGATTTTTTTAATGATAAATTTGCTTTTTCTGAAGAATGAATATCTCATCATCATCCAATCACTCTATTCCTACATTAGAGCAAATCGCATAACAAAAATTCGACGAGTTACAAACTTTTGTCTTAAGATAATTGATGTGGAAATGTAACAATTAAAACTGAGACAATGTTTTGACCTTACCTTTTGTTGAAGTGTTTAGCAACGGCGATTTTGCTTCACATGTTGACGATCATTTCTAGTTTAAGGTTAGTTACGTGCGTCGGTAAAAACTTGCGCAATGCTCAATTTCGTTCGATAATGCAGTTGGCATTTTAATTTTGTTTAATTTACGCTTTAGAAGCTAATTGCCGTGGATGCTCTTTGCGACTTGTGATGGGAACGCGGCTTCTGTGCATCTTAATCCGCATAAGCTTGTGTTGCAATCGAGTTGAAAAAATGCGATTTGCTCTAATGTTGGAATGGAGTGACTGGATGATGATGAGATATTTATTCCTCAGAAAAAGCAAATTTATCGTGAAAAAAATCATCAAGGAAATTTTTATTTTAAGTATGCATATTCTGATAATTAGAGCATTTTTTAAATTTTCAGAAATTGGTTCTTTCATAAACTAAAAGTTGAAGCTTCTAACAAGTGCTTGCAGTGTTTGGTTAAGTATGAAGTAAAATTTCGAGGTCAATTTGAAGCTATAAACGAGTGTTTTCCACTCCCAGGCTAAGCATGAAGGAAAATTTCGAGTTTAGAAAAGCCTAAAAGTTTGGTTTGGTCGCGTAGTGAAGCAAAGCAATCAAGCCTCGTTCGAAGCTTTAAATTTATTTATTTATTTATTAATATACGGCGGACCATTCACAAAAACATTAATTTACAATAGTAATATCACAATATATAATAAATATTAAAGTACTTAAAATAAACAACAAATAAATAGTAAATATAAAAATGTAAAAATTGATCGGTTTTATAAAATATACGTGTGTCTGAAAACTTACAGCATATACATTGGAATATGTGCTTAACCTATTAAGCGCCATTGATGCATACACGCAACATTATTAATTTTTTGTTATTTAAATTACTAAATAAGTTAATTTAATTAATATATTATTTGTGTAAAGAACAATGTAAATATTTCGTTATTTAAATATTTTGATAATTCCCCTTAAAAAAAAAAATCAGTGCAAATCTAACTTCACAATAATTCAGTGTTTTATACGCGTGGCGCATGAAGTAAAATTTCGAGTTTAGAAAAGCCCCGTGAAAATTTGTCTCGGGTCGCTGCGCGACCCTCGACAAATTTTCTACGCGGGGCTTTTCTAAACTCGAAATTTTACTTCATGCTTAGTCTGGGAGTGGAAAACCCTCATTTAAATCTTCAAACTAAACCCTTGGAGAGAAGCGTATGCATAAATGTATTCTTGAAAAACAAAATCCATGTGTGTTCATTCTTTCAGGCCCACTGACTTTAATTTATAGCAAAACACTTTTGTTTTCTATATTAGATAATCTATAATAGTTATTTTAAAATAAGGCTGAGTATTTCAAATATATTTAAATATATTTGATCGGTACACAGAGGACTGTTTTATCTGTCTGTGTAAATCTGAATACAACGAGAGCCAAATGAATTGAACCAATTGTTTGATGCTATGATTATAGGCAACACAATACCGTAAATGTATACAGGGTTGCCTATAACCATTGCTGTATATGTTTTCGAACTTAACTGTAAATCGGTATTTTATACGCGTGGCGCATGAAGTAAAATTTCGAGTTTAGAAAAGCCCCGTGAAAATTTGTCTCGGGTCGCTGCGCGACCCTCGACAAATTTTCTACGCGGGGCTTTTCTAAACTCGAAATTTTACTTCATGCTTAGTCTGGGAGTGGAAGACACTTGTACTAACACATCTAAGCGTTATATATTTTTAACTTTACTGTAAATTAGTGGTTTATACGCGTGGCGCATGAAGTGCAATTTCGAGTTTAGAAAAGCCCCGTGAAAATTTGTCTCGACCCTCGACAAATTTTCTACGCGGGGCTTTTCTAAACTCGAAATTTTACTTCATGCTTAGTCTGGGAGTGGAAACACTCGTTTTAAACTTTATATTGCACGTTTTTATATAAAATCGTCGAATAGCTAAAAATGTACAACGTATACATATTTAAAAGAAAAAATCACAGAATGTAATACAATAAATCATTTATAGAAATCATAAATAATAAACACAGAATTTTACTTAAAATCAACTGTTAGAGTTAACTTTATAATTGCTCGGCTGTTAATGGGTTAATGAAAAAATCTCCAGAAATTGAGATCTTGAAAAGTTCTTTGTATTTGGGAATGAAATATAAAGAACTTTTCAAGATCTCAATCTCTGGTGATTCTTTCATAAATTGCCAGTAAATGGTTATTCAAGTAATATGTTTCTTCCGGGCATAAGTATATTTTGTAATGATTTAATAAAGACTTGGTTAAATTTCACTAATAATATTAGTGACATTTAACCAAGTATTTTCTTTATGTAAATCATAGTTAAATATGTTTCACCATTACATTTTGTAAATCACTTCCCTTTAAAAATGCAAAGCATATATGAGTCGTCTATTTTCAAATACTCCTAACCCTTGGGTTATTTAGTAGAGTAACTTTAGATTACTTTTCACTCTACCATCTAATATAATCTGATAATTCTAACTCTGAAAGTGGAATTAAATTCGATTAATAAGATATTCAATCTCTTTTACCTAATCACATTTATAATAGTTTTCACATATTGGCTTGAAATAGTCAGAAATGTTCAGTATGTCTAGGGATCTGTCAGTTCCATCATTTAAAATTGTATATTTCGCGTACGTTCGTTCGCATCTCGAATACGCTTCGTGTATATGGAGTCCGTACCAAACAACTTATATTAAACGCATTGAAAATGTTCAAAGCAAATTTATTAAACACCTGTCATTTAAAGTAGGGCTTAATAATGAAAATCTTTACGATGAGTTTAATATTGAAAAATTATGTTGTAGGCGAGACTTTGCCGACATGTCATTACTTCATAAGCTACTGAACGGTGTCATCCAATGCCCAATTCTCCTCTCCCGCGTGTGTTTTTCTGTTAAAATCGATAATCGCGTAAGTCGGAACCCACCTCTTTTTCGCATTCCGTTCCATAATACGAATTACGGATTTTATACTCCGATTACTCGACTTATGCGTACAGCAAATTCCTTGTTAGTCAATAATGAGTTAGACATTTTTTACAACACATTGCCCGAGTTTGGGAGAATTGTTAAACGTCTGCAATGCTCTCATTAATGTCTATTCTTTATAATACATTGTTTTATATAATATGCGTTCAATCGTTTCTTTACAATTAAGTTTATTTTTATACTACGGTACTTTTTTTGTTACTATTTTTCTCTTAAATATTTTGAATTACTATTTTGTTAAATAATTTCTGTTCTGTAAAATGGTTTATCCGTCAATAAAGATTTATTTTATTTATTTAATTCTAATCACATTTGTTATCTAAATCAACTCTTCAATCTATCGTCTAATCCAGGAGTCCCGAAACTTTTTTTTCGAAGGGTGTAAAGTTTTGAGTTTAGAAAAGCCTGCACATTTGGTTTGTTCACTCTGCTTCGCTACCAAATTTTCAGGCTTTTCTAAACTAGAAATTATATTTTAACTGAAAAACCTACTCTTATCTTTAATTAATATCTCACTTAACCGTGGTGAAACATTTTTGAATCTAATACTGGATGATTGAAATTAAATTAAATCAAATTAAAATAAGTGAAACAAACCAAGTGTTTTAATTTAAATTTAATTTAAATCATCCAGTATTCCCTACTCTTAATTCAACATTTATCGATTTAAAATCATCTTGCTCATCCCAAATTCTTAAATTAAATCATCCTAATCCAAGATTTATCTGTTAAAAATGTCGACGACCTCTTATAAAAGATTAGATACATTCAATGAAAATGCAAATTCGCTAAAATTGTATTTATTCCATTCCTTATCTAATTCCAAGTCTAATTTCGGGTAATTAAGCGTGTTCTTTTCTTTACATAAGAGTTGTATATAAATTACCAATTAAAGGATCATCCTGTGTCGGGTGAATCAGTCGGTTATAAAACCGAAAGAAATCACATTCTCGGCGCTGAGAGCTCGATGGAAAATAAAAGTGAATTCCATTCTTGATCTACTTTCGATTTTCGCCATAATATCATTTCAGAAACTAGTTTATTCGCCTCGATCGGATCGGATTATCCAGATCAGCTCGGATCTTACAAAAAAAAAAAACAATCCATCACGTGAATTAAACGCTGTGAGTAATATTTTATGTGGGTGTTGCGAATTTTGTAATTTAAGATTAAAATGGTTGAAACGTCGATTAAAGTGTAATTGAGGGGCTTATTGTAATAACATGATATACCAGAAGTAAACAGAACTAAGATATTGGACTTTGAAATTTAGAAGAAAAATTAAAATGTATTACTGTGATATTAAGAATTAGTAGTAGATTGTTCGACAAGTTTTGAAGGCATACTGTAGCGTTTTATATTACTGCCTAATAAAAAATCTAAGAATAACACAGCATTTTTTGATTATGTTATCATGTTATTACAATCAGCTCTTCAATTATAAATACTTATAAAATTCAATGAAATAAAACACTTTAACTTTGTTTGTATAACACACTATTTTTATTTTCGCGACTGCAGTTTCGGCAATTCAACTTGCCATTATAATGGCAAGTTGAATTGCCGAAACTGCAGTCACGAAAATAAAAATAGTGTGTTATATAAACAAAGTTAAAGTCTCCACAATTCATAACTTATAAAATTAACAATCACACAAAAAATTAACAAGTAACTTTGTTTGTACAACACTCTTTTTATATATGTATATACATCATCTTTATTCAGACATAACTTATATACTGTACATAGAAATCACTATACTAAATGAATTTGTTAGTACGTCTTTGTCTGGGCTATCGACCATAAGTCCTTCTGCCCTTCACTTTTTTTTTATTTTACTTATAAAATTGCTTTTAGTGCGCGAAAATTATTTATCAAATTGCTATCAAATCCAGTCATGAGTGTAGCTATAATTTTGAGCTACAGAAAACGTGAAATATTTCACAAAATTATGAATATCATGAAAAGTAGATTATTTAATTTGTATAATTTAAGGGCTTCAATACTTTTATTACTATTATTATTATGCGATGATTTCTTCGATTTTTTTTATCGAGTGTCTTCCACTCGTTGATTAAGCATGAAGTAAATATTTTCAGGCTTTTCTAAACTCGAAAGATTAACTTCATGCGTCAGGCGTATAAAACGCTGATTTACTGTGAAGTTTAATACATATTCCGTGCTTACGACGTAAGCAACGGTCTAATTAAGATTAAATTGAGCTGAGTTGGATATGGAATATTACGTAAGCCTTACGTAATGTTTGATATCCAACTTAGCTTAATTTAATCTTTATTATATCTTTATTTTTGAAAATTTGTAAATTTTAGGAGCAGTTGTTAATTCAAAATCACATAGTAATATGATATAACTGAGCTGTGTTAACTTATTTATTTCACCTTGCATTTAGGATTAAGTTAGGAATTTGGGGTTTCAATTATATCACATGGTCAATAATTAACTGATTTATTCTTCCCTGGTGTGTAAAATACAAAGTACAAAAACATAAAAAAACGATTCTGCGTAATTCCGCGAAAACAATTTAATTCAAATGAACCATGAATGAATGAATGAACCAAAATCACTGCTTATGTCTGCAGCAATAATTGATTATGATCTCCCAGTGTCCTCCTTGGCTACGCCTATGGACCAATTTAATAATAATACAACAATACAATACCCATGAAATTAAATCATGTAGTAATAGTTTAAATTATTAATAATCTTTTGATAGTGATATTTCTAGAATGTTTTGTTAAAGATTTGGTACAATATTACTCGAACATGTGTTAAAGTCTTTGTGAAATAAAATGTAAATATTTTAGTTTTAAAAAGCCCGCAATTTTGACAAATCCAAATTTAACTGCTAGTTAACCAACGTCTTGATAAATGAAAAATCATTCCTCCTGAAATCTTTTACATATTTGTTGAATTTAAGATATGAAAAACTTATTCAAATTTCTGTGGGATAAACTGTTAATCATTCCTCCTGAAATCTTTTGGATATTTGTCGAATTTAAGATATGAAAAACTTGTTTAAATTTCTGTGGGATAAACTGTTAATAGAACAAATCTCATATTATCGAGTAACGCATTTGAAGGTGTTATGGGATTTTTATGGGCGAACGAAGGCCGAACAATTTCTCGGGTAATTACTGCGAGCACAGTTAGATCATTTGCATTGGGCACGGATATTAACAATTCTCTGCCAAAAGGATCGTGTGTTCGATTGTTCTCTTGTTCAATACCATTTGTGCGTGAGCTTATATTTAACCACAATGGAAAATCAACAACATCTTAAGCGTCAGTTTACAAATAAAAATAATAAACCATCTAGTGTTATTGCTTTACTGTGCACTTAATGAGTTTTACTGTTGAGTTTTACTGGTTAACCACCATCCGAAGATTTTCAGCATAAACGCTGTAAGTGCTATTTGAATACTTAAAAGAAACCCTCCCTGTATACGGAGGGTTTCTTTCTTTTAAGTATTCAAATAGCACTTACAGCGTATATGCTGAAAATCTTCGGATTTTCGTTAATTTTTCAAAAGAGTTCAATTTGAAGCTTCAAACGAGTGTTTTCCACTCCCAGATTAAGCATGAAGTAAAATTTCGAGTTTAGAAAAGCCTGAAAATTTGGTTTAGTCGCGTAGCGCGAAGCGCGGAGCGACTAAATCAAATTTTCAGGCTTTTCTAAACTCGAAATTTTACTTCATGCGCCACGCGTATAAAACACAGATTTCAAGGGAAGTTTTAAATACGCCAAAAAATATACAGCTTATGTATATTTTCTCAAGGAAAGAATTCTCTGTATGTTGAACTTCACAATATTTCAGTGTTTTATACGCATGGCGCATGAAGTAACATTTCTATTTAGAAAATCCTGAAAATTTAGATGTTCCAAACTAGAAATATTTATTTCATGCACCAGGAGTGGAAAACACTAATTTAATGTGATGTTTAGAACCACAAGTAAATAAAACAGTGCTATATAATTTATCTATTTAAACGTTTTCTTCTTTCTTCTATTTTTAATTTTTGTATTCGTATTAATCTGCGGCAACTAACAAAAACAATATCCATATATAGAAGTGTCAATCAATACTTGTATTGTATATATGGATAATTTTTTATTAGTTATCGCAGATTGTTATGTCAAATATTTGGTATTATTGGTGAAAGGTGGGAGGAATATAAAAAATAAAAATTTTGAATGCAAGAGATTTGGGCGTGATCTTGTTGCTATAGTGCACTTTCTTATAAATAAAGCGGTGATTTATGAAGGTCTCGGTTTGATATTTAACGTTGAAAAATGTTTTCATATCGGATTTATTAAAATAAAATCGTTTGCGACCTTCTACAAAAAGATAAAATCATTTAACAAAGAGTCGAGTTGAACTATATTTAAAAAGTAAATAATTTAAATTATTTCACTACGAAAATCTATGAACTGCACTGTAAAATGTAATTTTAAATATTGATAATTAAATAAAAGTCACTTGGTTTGTTTCACTACTATTTTTTTATTCTCTCCGACTAGTTTCGACTTATCATTACTCCTTGAGAATGACGATAAGTCGAAACTAGTCGGAGAGATTAAAAAAGTAGTAGTGAAACAAACCAAATGACTTTTATTTAATTATTTTTAAATATTTAATTGATGAGGCGGATACATGATGAAACTCCATAATACTATTTGAAATAAAACAACACAGTTGGGAGGGTTTCACTTTTATTGTTGAACACTGCAACATGTTTCACCACACAGTGGCTTCATCAGGCAGATGAAATCATTATTTCATCTGCCTGATGAAGCCACTGTGTGGTGAAACATGTTGCAGTGTTCAACAATAAAAGTGAAACCCCCCCAACTGTGTTGTTTTATTTCAAATTTTATTTAATTATAAATATTGTAAACATGTTTCATCAAGTGATTAATGAGAACCAAATTATAGTAATTTTAAATTTGTAAAACTTGAAATTAAATTGAATTAGCCAATTATTTGTAGAAGATTTACAAAAATTTAAAACCGAATCCACCCAACTGTTTCGACAGCGGCCTTAAAAATTTAAATAACTATCGCAAAACATCTGCAATCATCTAATTGATTAGAGTAGAGTTTAAGCTTTCGTCTTTTGAAATAAAATCGGCGTTGCAAATTTTACAACCACTTAAAATTAATTTTATCGTCGCTTGGAAAATGCCAGCAGACTTCTCAGGTCATTAGTCTTGACATTTAAAAATCACATCCTGGATAATAAATGACACAATATTCACCTAATTGTCTAAATTGTAAGTGCCAGAAAAACGTAAACATCGCCGATAACTCGGTAATAAAAGCGAGGATGACTGCGAATTAAATTAATCGACAATCAATTACGATATTTGAATATTATTGGTTTTAGTGTGTATTTCCCTTGTAATACACACTAAAACAAATAATATGCAAATTTCGTAAATAATTATAAATATTTCAGGAAATCTTCGTTGGTTATTAATTCAACGAGAGCGAAGTCATGTCTTAAATCGCGGTCGAGTTAAATTTGCTAAAAACAACAAAGTTTGAGTGATATATTCAAATTTTGCTGTATTAAAAATATGACATATAATCTTATGTATGCGGATGATTTAAAAATCTTTAATATTGTAGAAAACAACAGATATTGTATTAATCTTCAAGCAGATATAGATAAAATATGCGAGTGGTGTAACTCAAATAAATTGGCTTTAAATATATCTAAATGTTCAGTCGTGTCGTTTTTGCGTAAAATAAATACAATATGTTTTAATTATACAATAAATTCAACTATAATAGGTCGCAGCATGGAGATAAAAGATCTAGGGGTCACATTTGACAATTCTTTAAGTTTTAATGTGCATATTAATAATGTTGCACAAGATTGCTTTTAAATTGTGGGGATTCATACGTAGAAATTGTAAATCGTTCCGAAATATGAATGTCTTAAAGACACTTTTCTTCACTTATATATTAAGCAAACTAACGTATTGTTCGGTTATATGGTCACCTATGTATTATAAATATATAAATTTACTCGAGAGCGTGCAAACACGATTTCTTCGGTATCTATACTATTTAAAGTATAAAGTATATCGGTACGATATACCTTATAGTGAGTTTTTATCTGAATTTAACTTACTATCTGTTCATGGAAGATTTATATATGTATCCTTATGCTATTTGTATAAATTAATTTATAATTCAATTGACGATACTAATTTCTTATCGTATTTCAAATTTTGTGTGCCTAAACTGACTTCACGAAATGGACGAACATTCACCTATTCCATTCCAAATAGTAATTACTGTTTAAATTCACCAGTTTATCGGTTATCACGTCTGTACAATGAATTTCAATATGCGACAGACATATTTCATCCTTCAATTAAGACATTTTTAAATGAACTATTATCTGTATTAAAATAATTATTTTTGTTGTTCTTTCTTATATTTTTGTTTTTAGTTTCACTTATGTATAAGCGTGTTAATCTTAGTTCTAGTTTTAAGTCGTTTAGATATAATACATGAATTGTAACCACCTTGTAATAGGACATCTAGTCTGTTGGGTTTTGAGTAAATAAATAAATAACTTGAATGGTTTTCGTCTTGATAATTTTATAAAAACGCATTTCTAGCACATTAGCATCCAATATTTTTAAATTGAAACTTTGAGTGAAATAATCAATAAAAAAATACATTCAATTTTCCCTGGAGGATAAAATACTTCTGCTTAATCTAAATAATTGAATCGTTAATTGAATTCTTCTACGCACACACAATGCAACTTTGCTGGCTTGATTAATATTTATTGATTAATTTTTTCTTTCGTTTTTTTTTTACATTTCGAAAGACAATGTTTGTTTATTATTTAAAGCAGTAGCAATAAAATAAGAATATGTATGTATATTGCAAAAAAAGATGTATAGTGACCATTTGCATATCATGCAATAATTCACCTTCACTTTTTACGTAATATTTGCGGAATATTCATTTATGTATTCACATGATGATCTTTTAATTTATAATAACATGTTAACAAATGGTACGGTGTCGTAATATCCATCGATCAATAAATCGACATCGTTCATCAAATTTATTTCTGGTATAAATTCTTTTATTTAAAAGAAATAATAATAATACAGGGCTATTTAAATAGAAGGAACTGATTTCAAACATTTATTTCTTCCAAACTGCCAAGGGTAGAACCATAATTCCAACGTTCCTGGACAGACAAAAGTTTAAAATTTGAACAGTCCAGGCAGAAGTTCCAACCGCGGCCGCATTGGCGCTGTTGCTTGCCATTTTGATTGTCTGTAGTAAAATGGCGATATAACAAGAAAAAGCACTTTGTGTGCTGCAATTAGCAAAACTAGAGTCCATTATTGAAGTTCAACGAGCTTTTTACCGCCTTATCATAAGCAGATTTACCAGTGGCATCGAAAATTCATAGACGATGGTTGCATCTACAAACAGAAAATCACGGGATGTCCACGTACATTGAATGAAAATGTCGAGCGTATTCGTAGTTTACTAAAGGAGCTCAAAAAAATCCACGGCACGGGAAACACATGGTGCTCATATTGAATGCATAAACAATTGAACTTTTCTCTTTCTAGCAACGTTGGAATTGTGTTTCTACCTTTGGTAGTTTAAAATAAATAAATGTTTAAAATCTGTTTCTCTATTTTGAATAACCCTGTATTATTATTTTACAAAAGAATCAATAGTGGCTAATGAGTTAAGCAAATAAATCCTGAATATAATCATCACATGAACTTTACTTTAATTAATTAATATGCATATACACTTAGTTTAAAGGTAAAAGTTAGTAAGTACAAAGAAAATCAATCGCACTTAATTATATCTGCCTATAAATCGATGGTATGTAATTAAGTCAAATTAATTTTAAACAAACTATAAAGAAACCATTTAATTACAAACCGTATTCATACAACAAACAGTTATTACATAATTCTGACAGGTAATGAATTGGACATTAAAATAAAACCTCAACTGAGAGTAATTATTCAGTGGTGTGTTCGTGCAGAATCAGCTTCAAAGCTCGTTTAAAGGTACGCATGTGTAGACTTAACATTTAAGCCGGTCCCATCCTCGTTTACAATTTTCCGTTTCGATTGATGATCATTATTATTAGCGATAACTTTCCAAATAGAAATAGTTTTCTTTAATGCGTCCGCAGTGATTAAGTACGGTCATTATATAACCATGGTTTTATTGGCTGGTAAAGGAGGTGGATCGAATCGGGCTTTGGTGTTATGAGGAGTTTTTTTTTGCGGGATGCAATTGCATCGTTTTACGTAAATGATGGTTGGTGGTGATGACATAACTTGGTAACACAAATTTATGTTCGAGAGATGCAACAGGTTTCGAAATATCGTGTTATGATTTTTGCAATATTGAACACTTTATCAACAGAGAGTATTGCCAAAAAATGTTAAAGAGAACATTATTTTTTTTGTTTGGATTGATTGAGTTACTTGAAGATAAATATACTTTGATTAAAAACACTTAGAACCTTTCTTCAATACTTTATTTTGTAACCAAATGTACATTTCGGACACTTCGTGTCCGAAATGTACATTTGGTTACAAAATAAAGTATTGAAGAAAGGTTCTAAGTGTTTTTAATCAAAGAACATTAATTCATTGTACTATTTGAAATAAAACAACGCAGTTGGGAGGGTTTCACTTTTATTGTTGAACACTGCAATATGTTTTACCACACAGTGGCTTCATCAGGCAGATGAAATAATGATTTTACAAAGTACAGGTAAAAGCTTATATACTAATGCAATTAAGTTAATAGAAGGGGGGGGGGGGGGGGGGTAATGAGGTAATTAGGCTGAAACAAATACAAACAATTTTGAGCGACTAAATATTGATTAGGGGTGAATTGTTTACTTCTATTTGGTCATTTAATAGAATACCTTTTTTGTTATATTTATTAATTTCTAATTCTTCTAATAAGTTTAATTTAAGACTTTTGTTACATTCGTGCAAAATTTTGAATTTAACAAAAGTCGTAAATTTAACTTAATAGAAGAATTAGAAATTAATAAATATAACAAAAAAGGTATTCTATTAAATGACCAAATAGAAGTAAACAATTCACCCCTAATCAATATTTAGTCGCTCAAAATTGTTTGTATTTTATTTCAAATAGTATTATGGAGTTTCATCATGTATCCGCCTCATCAATTAAATATTAATTCATTGGCTGTTCAGGACAATTTTAGGTATTATTACCAACCAGTTAGGACAAATCCTCATACTTACACATACACTTGCATATGTAACCATACAAAATTCAAACCGTTTTCAAACTACGGCCAATCGATATTTAAAGACGTTTGAAACACGCACAAATCGTTACAAACTTAATGGAAGCACAGCTCATTTTTCGGCAAAATTTGATAATGAGCGACGGTGCGAAATGTTGCGTTTCTGGTCGCGTTAACAAGCAAAATAATCGTTTTTGAGGAACAGAAAACCCTCATCTTATTCAAGAGAACATGCAGTTTGATCAAAAAAGTCGATGTTTGGTGCACAATATGCTCGGAACGAATCATTGGAACCTTCTTTTTTAAAGATGCTGTGGGCAATGGAGTTCTGTTAATGGTGAACAGTATCGAACAATAATACGAGCATTTCTGCAACTACAGTTGGAAGAACTTAGCATAGAAAATTTCTGGTTTCAGCGTTACATGCCACACAACGTGTGAAACAGTCGTTCTTCTTAGAGACATTTTCCCCGCCAGGCTGCTCTCAAAAAATGGAGATATTGAGTGGCCGCCTCATTCCCCTGATTTGACGGCACTAGATTTTTTCTTGTGGGGATACTTAAAAAATAGAGTCTATTTAATCGCCCACAGATATTAGAAGATTTAAAGACTAATATTCGTGAAGAAATTGGGCAAATTCCAGCTGAAATATTGCGCATGGTTATGCTACACACTCAAAGTAGAGTTGGTCATGTCTGGCTTGTCGTAGCGGTCATTTACTTGATGTTGTTTTTCATAACTAATTTTACATGCTTTAATAAATAATTTTCATCGAAAAAAATATTTCTTTTGCGCTAATTTTTGTTTTATATATAAAAAAAAAACTTAGCTGGGTATATTTTGCCGCACCCAGTAGATGTTATTTAAATTGGTTTAATATTTTATATCGGTAAATTGTTTCTCATTGATCACTTGGTAAAACATTTCTATTAATATATAGGTATTTGATTGAAATTCACTTGGTTTGTTTTACTAATAAATTGTTTTATTTTCAACTAGTTTCGGCTTAATGCCATTTTCAAGAAATGAAATTTCTTGAAAATGGCATTAAGCCGAAACTAGTTGAAAATAAAACAATTTATTAGTAAAACAAACCAAGTGAATTTCAATCAAATACCTATATATTAATATTTTAATTGAAAACATTGCTTTTTACCTTAAAATTTGATTATTCGAATATTCAAATATTTCGATTTTCTAATAATTAGAATATACTGAAATTGGAAACATTTCCCACCTTTGTTTTAACTTTTGGTGCAATATTTCTACGTAGTGCATTTTGAAACTATTTTAAAAATGCAAATCATCCCCTAATTGTTGTTATTATAACTTTGACAACGTAGAAAAGTAATTTACTTTCCCACTAAGATAGCATTTACTAGTGATCTCATTATCTGCAATTTTGTTACACAATAGGCAAGTGTTGAAGAAACGATAAATTAATTTAATTAACTGTATTATTATTCCAATGTCACACTTGATACAATTCAAATAAATGGCAAAAAATGTTATCGCACATTTGAAGTAGAGAAAAAAAAGTTCAGTTACAATTACACCATAACAACACAGCGTAGGAGGTACAGTTAGTTGTTGAGTCTATATTTACTGATACAAACATAAATTACAGTTTCTGTTAATTGTTGGAATTGTACAATTATTGAATTATTGTTCTACATATTCCATATTTTATCTATTGATTGTTTTCTTTTACTTGTACAAATTTCGATGCATACTCTGTGAATTGTTTTTGAAAAGTATTCCATTTAAAGCTTTAACGAGTGTTTCCACTCCTTGGTTAAGCCTAAGCCTGAATATTTTTTTTTTGGTCGCGTAGAGCGAAGCGACCAAACCCAATTTTCAGTCTTTTCTAAACTCGAAATTTTACTTCATGCTTAACCTGGGAGTTGAAACACTCGTTAGAAGCTTCAAATTTAGTGCTTATATAAAATTAATTAATGCTTGAAAATTGACAGCGTACGAATCGGAATAAGTATACTTAAAAGAAAAAATTTCTTGTATGAACAAATACATTTTTAAACCAGGGTTTTAAAAAGAAACGTTTTTTTCATTTTAATTAAAACGTACAGTTTTTTAACATAACGTGTTTTTTCATTGAAACGGCGTTTAAAACATTAACAATTGAAAACAAACAAATACAAACAAAGTTAATTGTCTTATTTGTGTTGTTTACGAGTTTAACGATTTTTTATAGTTAATTAAAATAAACACATTGTATCATAAATAAACAAACTATTTATTAAATAAATGTGCATCTGAATATATATACAAACCAAAAATATAAAAAAATTAATAAAGTAAATTAATAAACGACAAGAATAAATGACGAAAAAATACAAGTTAAAGATTGAAAAAAATACAAGAAAATAAATTACAACAAAGTTTCACAATTAGGTGAGATATTTTAAACTTACTTGTGTCGTGGTTGGAATTAGAATGATTTCAGTTGAAGGGATGTTGTGGAATGAAAACTAAAGTAAGCACAGGATTGGTTGAAAGTTTTGAAAGTGGGGAAAATGTTTGGAAAGAGATGATAGTAATTTTGCACAGAAAAGAGTAAGATGGGGAAGGAAATTCATGAGAAAATATTTTAGATCAGGGCTGCGTTTTATAACTTATTTTTATTGAGACTTGGATGAGAGCTCAATCTTTATTACGGAATTTAAGGCACGTACTGCTGGAAACCATTGTCTGCTCCAAAATTTTTGACAATGAGTTTTACCGCTCGGTTTACGATGTTTTCCAGGAGTTCGAAGTTATAAAACGCATCCTGCCTCTGCGACACAAAGGCTGCAGGTACCAGAAAGGATACAATGAATTGTAAAATGGTCAAACATTTTACAACCCGAATGTAATGTTTACAAAATATTCAAAGAAATAGAAATAACACACAAATTTATAAAAATATATAAAAAAAAACACTTAATTCGCGATGTTTAGCGCGAACATGTGTAAATAATGATGTATAACGAAGTAGAAGCCTCCACAGTGAACAATTGAAAACATGTTGAATCGTGTTTAAAACACGTTTAAAACATGTTCAAAACAGAACATACAGGGCATTTTTCTTTTGAGTATACATATTCCGAATAATTACAGCGTTTTTTTAAATTTGCGGGAATTCGTTGTTTCAAAGCGGTTAATTTTGAGCTTTTAACGAGTGTTTTCCACTCCCAGACTAAGCATGATGTAAAATTTCGAGTTTAGAAAAGCCTAAGAATTTGGATTGGCCGCGTAGCGAAGCGGAGCGGCCAATCCAAATTAGGCTTTTCTAAACTCGAAATTTTACTTCATGCGCCACGCCTAAAAACACTGATTTACAATGAAGTTCAAAAAACACACACATACAATAACAATTATAATAATAATAATAATAATAATAATCTTTATTCACTAACAAATAACATTTAGCATACAGTTTGGAAGTAAACATTAGTGAACCAATAGGCGGGATTCAGTTGAGCTTCCGCCCACCTGTTCTTCCATCCATACCTATCAATATAAATAAGAGCAAACAAAAAACAAAACAATTATTAATCTCTAAAAACGTAAGGTAATTCAATGCGTAAACATAAAAAGTATAATTTTTCTATAGTGTTAATAATAACAGGCAACATGTACTATATACAAATATCTAAATACAAAATACAAGATTGAGTCGAAACAAATAACAATCAACACATTGACAGAAAATCGGCACTTTTAATCACTGCAGCTTTTAACTTGGTTTTAAATTTATTAATAGATAGCATTTTATATGGTTGGGGTATCATATTATATAATCTATAAATATTATATGTAAATCAACGTTGGAACATTGCAGTGCGGTAGCTGGGAGGTGATAATCGTCCTTTAGATCTGATGTTTATGTTATGAACATCTTCTTTTGCTGTAGAGGTATGGAGGTTGTTTTGAAATAATAATTTTGTGGTATAGACTAGCAGACAGAATTGTACGTCGCTCCTTCATAGATAGCCATCCCGATTCCCTAATCTTGTGAGATATTCTATCAAACTTTCGTGTTCCATAGATATACCTCAAACAACCTAATATACGTTAGAGTTATTGGGTTGCCTATAATCACTGTTTTAAACAATTTGTTCAGCACAGAATTTGACTCACATTATATTCACATCTGCATATTTTAAACTTTACGATACTTCAGTGTTTTATACGCGTGGCGCATGAAGTAAAATTTCGAGTTTAGAAAAGCCTAATTTGGATTGGCCGCTCCGCTTCGCTACGCGGCCAATCCAAATTTTCAGGCTTTTCTAAACTCGAAATTTTACTTCATGCTTAGTCTGGGAGTGGAAAACCGTCGTTTAAAGATTCAAACTGCAATCTTTTAAAAAAGCAACGATATTCACAGAACCTTAAGGTTACCGAATACTGAACAGATTAGAATTTAAATCGGCAAAGAATAAAAACACAATTCTACTTCTTTTTATTGCATTAATTAACATTTCGCTGACGGGGAGGCAAAAATCCTCAAACACCGTTTGCTTACTAATACGAGTGAGTCTGAAGGTTGTGCAAATATTTGAGGAGTGTAAAACGTCCATGTGTGTGTATGTTTACACAGTAATTTATTGTGGGATCTGTATTGGAAATTGTGAACATGAGCATCGGAGGAATTGTGTATGCGAATGTTCTCAAGAACAAAAGCCAATGACCGAATTAAGTTAAACCTAAAGAATACATAATATTATAAGAAGAAACGAATGTACCGTTAAAATGATTAACATTGAAATTTTGTTGTTGTCTAATAAAAAGCCGCTAATATTGCGGAATGTTGAACATGTCACAAAATTCTAATATACACGGTCTAGTCAGAAAAAATAATGCAGATATGTATTTTGTATTCATTTATTTTCTATAAAAATGTAAATTAGGTTTTCTATCTATCTATCTATCTAGAAACCAGCGACATTAAGAATAACAAATTTGTTAAATCCATTTTCAACCTTCTAGTTCACCACCAAATCAACAAAATATTCAAAAAATTCAAATTAACAACTGCTAACTACAGCAACACAAAATTAAACATATTATTAAACAAAAAATCGAATAACAGGGATAATTTAAATAAATCAGGAATTTACATGATAGAATGTAACAATTGTGAAAAAGTTTATATAGGTCAGACTCAACGGAATTTATCAAAAAGATTCAAAGAACACACGTATCATATAAAAAATAGAAACCCCGAAAAATCCGCGATAGCATACCATAATTATGAAACCGGCCATCAATTCCCAATAAAAAATGTAAAATTACTCAAAGAATCAAACAGTTATCGATTAAATATGTTGGAATCAATAGAAATGTATAAAAACAAAAACAAACTACTTAATTTTGACCTGAGTCCCTTAGATAATCCTCTTTTAACCCTCCTTTCGGAAAATTGTAAATCACCGACACTCATTAACACCAATCCACCCCAAACAGGTAACCGACATAATTAGATTAAGGTTTTTCCACTAATCCTCAAACCATATATAAACGATTGTAAATTAGTTTTAAGGCATTCTGTTATTGAAAATGAGTACGTAGTACTCGAAATGTACATCTAACAAGTAAAATAAAATAAGTGAAGAAAGGAACAAATAAGTGTTTTAATTTAAGTTTACAACTTCACATAACTCGAAACCAATTACTAAATATCTATCTATCCTTTATTGGTGCATTAACATAATGTTTTACCTAAGTCATTACATATAATACTAATGCCCGGTATTATAAAACGTTTTATTCCCTAAATAAAATTTACTTTAGGAATAAATTAATTTATTGCAAAGATTTCGGTATTATAAACACAAAATAACTTTATTTGGCTAATAAATCTCCTCAGTAAATTATTTGTTTGTTTTTCTACCAAGTCAATTTTATTCTCTAAATAATTTGACAGTTAAAAGTCAAAAGTCTATTATATTATTATAATTAATTTAGATTCTACTACTTGTATTTATTAATTTCATTACGATTATCATGTCTACCATATCATCCATGTCAGATTTAAGTTCGCTCACAGTATCTTTCCTGACAGTGATTAATTCGAGCCACAAGACATTCTAAGGAGTCGAAGACCTAGAGTTTTTCAAGTCAGACATAACCAGGGATTTTTATACTTATGCATACGCTTTTTTTAAATTAGTTCCATTTAAAGTTTTAATCGAATGTTTTCAATTCCCAGACTAAGCATGAAGTAAAATTTGGAGTTTAGAAAAGCCTGAACATTTGGTTTGGTCGCGGAGCGCGAAGCGCGGAGCGACCAAACCAAATTTTCAGGCTTTTCTAAACTCCAAATTTTACTTCATGCGCCACGCGTATTATACACTGGAAACACTGAAATATTGTGAACAAGTGAACTTCACTTGAAATCAGTGTCTTGTACGCGTGGCGCATGAAGTAAAATTTTGAGTTTAGAAAGGCCTGAAAATTTGGTTTGGCCGCTCCGCGCTTCGCGCTACGCGACCAAACAAAATTTTCAGGCTTTTCTAAACTCGGAATTTTACTTCATACTTAGCCTGGGAGTGGAAAATACTCGCTTAAGTGTTTTATAATTTCTAATAAGCTTTCTTTCTTGTTCTGTGCAATTCTGTCCTATTCCACTGTTATTCTCCATAATTATAAGGAATTGTACTAAATTTCCAATTTGATTGACAATTTAATTTGAAATATTGACAATTCAATTTAAAAAATTGGTAGTTCCAGCTATAGCCACAATGAAAATGTTTAATTTCGGTCTGTAATCTACTAATGAAATTATTTATTTCTAGAATTGCTATTTATTTGGTAGGTTTGTTTTATAATACGAAATTTATTTGCCCATTAGTTTACTAGATAAATAAATTTACTCTACAAATAGTTACCTAATGATTTATTCAACGTTTATAATACTGAACATAATAGTAATAATTAAAAATTAAATAAATTAAAAAATTAAAAATGATTAGTTGTCAACACAAAACTAATTAATCTTGCAAACAGAACCATTAAGAATAATATTTGTATAAAATTACACTAATACTCACAACAAAAATAAGACAAAACAACAAATTAACAGGTAAATGTATAAATAAAATGATTGAGTTAAATGTATAAATAAAATAATAACTAATATAATTTAAAAAATGTTACAACAAAAAACACTTCAAACACTTCAATTTTTTAATTGCCTCTTATAAAAATAGGTATTTATTATTTTTCTCTCTAACAGTATAATAATTATTGATTATAGTGTAACAATAGAAATAACAAATGCGTATTTTTATAAATAATTACTCGTACAGGGAGAATTATAAATAATAGAGATGATCACGATGATCGGGCCCGAGGAAGGAAATTAACAAACGTGCAATTACGATTTAGCAAAAGCAACGCAATGCGCCGCATTATTCTCGTAATTATACACATTGCGTTAATTACGTGCTTTCCAATTACAAAAAAGAAAAAGAAAACTTGATAGTTTTCACGTGGTGCATGAACTTCCTATTTCCTAAGTCTTAATTTTTATCACTGACACACACATTTTATGCGATATAATCATTTCTAAAATATTTTTACGCTTCGCCACCAAAACCAAACTTTTAGGCTTTTCTAAACTCGAAATTTTACTTCATGCGTCACGCGTATTAAAAGTAAAAATTTGGGGCGCCAAAAACGGAAAACGAAACGCGGGGTTGGGGGGCGCCACCATGAGGTCTCGCACCACCTAAAAATGTTGCCACTGAATATACAAAACTGGATAAAATAAAAGAGGAGACGAAAAATGTTAATAACTTTAAACCAGCAAATGCCGCATTTTTTATCGGAAGTAAAATGCTGTCTATTTTCTCATTCTCCTTGAACTCTTTACTTCATTATTTAACAAGACTTTGTGGGTTGTAAAATCGCATGTATATTCCGTACTTCATTATTTAATAATATTAATTTGTGTGTAATAAAATTGTGTGTTTTTGTTTTCGCCATTTAATGACTTTATTTTGAACTCGATGTGTGATTTTCGTAATTTAATTAATTTATTTCCTACTTAATGGGTGTTTTTTGTTGTTGCCATTAGCATTTTACATTTCTGTTGGCCGTTGCAAAAAACATAAGATTAGCATTATTACTGAAGGCCGATGGCTGATTTTTGTGCAATTAATATGGTTGTCTGTTGTTGGTTTTGGTGGTGACGAAAAAAATATAATTTTATGAAATTTGGGTTAATTATGCAGAGTTTATTGGATTTTAACGACGGGAACTTGCCATTGTTTTCGTGAAGTTGTTGCTATTAAACCAAGGATTGAATGGATGTTATTGTACTTTATCGCATATGCTTTTTGCAAAACCGTCATAACAAGAGCTTCACGAAGCGGAGCGACCAATCCAAATTTTCAGGCTTTTCTAAACTCGTAATTTTACTTCATGCGCCACGCGCATAAAACACTGATTTAAAGTGAAGTTTAAAATATACTTCTAAAGTTTGATTTCATGTTAATACATTTTACGAATGTTTATTTCGTATAATTTTGAACAAGAAATAGCATTTATTTCATTATCTCATTTTTTTTCTGCTTCTTTGCATTGACGTCGAAATAAATTAGTGCAAATTACGATAATTAACATTTAATAGACAGGAAATGTGTTTCGATATCAAACATCTCTTGGATGTGAAATGTAAATTAACCTTGAAAACATTCCTTAAAGTGCAAGGTTGCTCACACAATTGGCGTAAATCTAATACAACGTTAAAGTTGATAAAAAATAAAACTGCAATGCGAATTATAATCGAAAACTGTATAAGGTATCATGAATGAAATATTATTTACAGGAAGTAGCAATTAGAGACATTCATTTCGTACACACCTCACGAAATAAAACAAAAAACATGATTGATGGTACGCCGGATCGCATGGATGCTCAAAAAATAACGGTTTGTTTCGTAACTCAAATCAAAATGACATTCAAATTATGAAACAGTGGCGTAACTACAATGAAGCAGAGTCTTATAACTTCATACCTTCAGATAACTTAATATCTCATCTTAAAGATCACCCAAAAATCACTATCATAATTAAACTGTTAACTGTTGAGGCTGTAACGTACGAAGGTGTTGTTTGTCATTACGGTTCTTTTGTTTATATTTAGATTTCCTGGATTTGTCGTCGAAGACGCGATTTAGTCAACTTGGGTCCAAACAAAGAGATTTAAAGATAAACCTTTTACTTGATATTTAATTTGTTACTTAATACATTAATTTACAGTTTGAAACAGAATAAGAATTAGAAAGATTCAGAGTTTAGAATCTGTAATTGAATTGGCTGTCTTGCTCAACTGTCGAAATAGAAGTGTGCTCCTTAACACCAGAACAATTTTATTTCTTCAGTGATAAGATAAGATAAAATGGAATAACAAAACAAGATTATAATTCCTAAGAATCGATTTCGGAATGTGAAAACTATTTGATTTACGAATTATTTGCTATTCCAAAATTATCTGTACAATGAGATAATTACACTACAATGATAATAATATACAGAGTGATTCATGAAAACATTAAATTTATACAAGTGAGAGGTACATTACAAGCTGGCTTGTAGTCTGATAATGACAAGTTAAAGTTGTCAAAACTATAGTCACAATAAAAAAAACCTCAGTTATACAAACAAAGTTTAAGTGTCTTATTTATACTATCATAATTAGTAGATTACTATTGTTAAAATTGAATTTGAGTTCAGTATTCCGGCACCAAATACCCACAAACGCATTTCGGACTACAAGGGCCCTGTCAGTGTGATCCCGACCCAGTGCTGAGGAATACTGAACATTGACTATATCAAGTCAATATGTAAAAACTATTAATGGATTTGATAGCTAACGCCATCTAATGCTCGATAGTGGCATTGTCAATGACACGAATGCACAAAGTGCATATGCAGGTCACAATTTCGTCCAATCCACATTTTCAGGATTTTCTAAACTCGAAATTTTACTTCATGCTTAATCAAGGAGTGGAAACACTCGTTGAAAGCTTTAGGTTTAATCTTAAAGACGTCGAATTGGTATACAGGGAGTTTGAAAAAAAACTCCCTAGTTTTATTGTGTCATAGAAACTTTTTAAAGCGATACATACTATTCTAGTGTGTAGTGTTTGATTCATCAACTGTCGAAGTTTTTCTCCCCTGCAGCTGGCAAGCCTGCTTGACCTTGAGACGGCACCAGGGCTCAGTTAGCCTAATTCAGTTCAGGCGTGCAGTACAGTTCAATGGCTACTTCTGAATCTGTTATAACAGTGCAACGTAATTTTAAACGTCAAGTGCCAGCTGCAGGGGAGCAAAACTTGGACAGTTGATGAATCAAACACCATAAACTAGAATAGTGTGTATCACTTTAAACAGTTTCTATGACACAATAAAACTAGGAAGTTCTTTTTCAAACTCCCTGTATATCAATTCGACGTCTTTAAGATTAAACCTAAAGCTTCTAACGAGTGTTTCCACTCCTTGATTAAGCATAAAGTAAAATGTCAAGTTTAGAAAAGCCTGAAAATGTGGATTGGATGAAATTGTGACCTGTATATGCACTTTGTGCATTCGTGTCGTTGACGATGCCACTATCGAGCGTTCTTTTTCAAACACCCTGTATATACTTATTTTTAGCTGTCTGGTTAGTTATCAAATAAATAGCTGCAATGGATATCTAAATATTTCATATTTCGTTTACAACACTAAATGAAGATCGTTTTCTTTAGTAAATAAGCTTCAATGTATCAAGAATATGAATTTGTGTTCAGTACTCCTTCATTCACTGGATAATATACTCGTTTTAGGCTTCAACGCCATCATCAGTATAGTCCTGAACTAGTGGATAATATATGCGTTTCAGGCTTCTACGCCATCATCAGTATAGTCCCGAACTAGTGCTTGAAGAATACTGAACATCTTTGACCATTTATTATGGCCTGTGAAATGTATTACTCATTTTAGATCATACTGTACTTATTTGTCATCTTCAATATTTCCAAAGATGATTCATCCTTTTATTTGAGAGAGAGAAAAAAACATCTTAAGTCTTCTTCCTGTAAAATTCTGTAAGGACTTTCTGTGAATTATTACCTTTATTGTTTGTTCGATTGTGTGTTTACGAGCATGATGTCAATTCTAACATTGAAAACGAATTTGTGCGAATCGAATATTTTTAAAATTTGAATACCAACGTTATTATTGTTAAACTCATTTGAATAATTTCGCATTTCTTCAAGAAAGAATTAAAAAAAAAAACACTTGATAGATGCCCAATATTTACATAACTTAAGTGGGTGAATCATCTTTTAATGATATTTAAAAATATTATTCATATCTTTTTTTGTGTGTCTTCTGCTTCAACAGTAACTTGAAATTTTAAATTCTGTAAGTCACGAGTGTAACATAAGTGGTCTCTAAATCTAGATACATACAACTAAAAATAGAAAAATGTTATCAACCTTATTAAATGGAATATATTGGTTTGTAAATTAAATTCACTTGTATTAGCTCGAGAATTAGTTGTTTCAATGAATATTTGGAGACAAACTTTTTGCAGAAAGTCGATATTAATTTTAATTCGTTTTTATATTTTGTAAATATTCTGCAACCTATTGACAAACTCAATTTTTCTTTATGATAAATTGTCTTTATGTAAATTCACTTGGTTTTGTTTTATTTATATGTATTTTATTTTCTAAATAGAAATCCAGTTAAAGCTGTTGGCTGTAGGCTAGCACAGTTCTAACTGGGTTTCAGGATGATGATAACATTTTCGTGGTAATAAAACATTTTAGTAGCGTTAGCGTTAAAGACACGAGATTCGTATTATACATACAGAGAGTTTTTCGTAACACCAAACATTTTCATAACGAGATGTTTTCGTTTAAGTATCCAAATGCATACGTTCCATATTATTCGATACTTGGTTAATTAAAAGAATTTAATTTGAAGCTTTAAGCGAGTGTTTTCCACTCCCAGGCTAAGCATGAAGTAAAATTTCGAGTTTAGAAAAGCCTGAAAATTTGGTTTGGTCGCGTAGCGCGAAGCGCGGAGCGGCCAAACCAAATTTTCAGGCTTTTCTAAACTCGAAATTTTACTTCATGCGCCACGCGAACAAAACACTGACGTATTACGAAGTTTAAAACACACCGCTAAACTTTACATTGAATCAGTGTTTTGCACCGGTGGCGCATGAAGTAAAATTTCGAGTTTAGAAAAGCCTGAAAATTTGGTTTGGCCGCTCCGCGCTTCGCGCTACGCGACCAAACCAAATTTTCAGGCTTTTCTAAACTCGAAATTTTACTTCATGCTTAACCTGGGAGTGGAAACCCCCGCTTAGAGCTTCAAATTTAATTCTTTTAATGACTGAGCATCGGAAAAATGTACAACGTATGCATATGGATCCTTAAAAGAAAAATTCTCGTTATGAAAATGTTCGGTGTTGCATAAAACTCTCTGTATAATACCTCAATTCAGTGACCCTAGATTCTTTTTCGAAATTTTCCTCCACACAAGCGTAAATTTCTTTATAATTCCTTTAGCTCATGAAATTTGGAAAGTGTAGATTTTTTCAAAAGCAAATTGCTTTTACAAAAGCAAACTGCTTTTACATAAATTTCCTGATATTTTTTATTTTATGACAATTATAAAGTTTAAATAAATATAGCATATTTTTATGTCGTGTCGTCGCCCTAGTAAAAATTTTGGCTACGCGCATGAATAGTTCAAAACTAACTAATAGCATGTAAATTTTATTCTTTTGATACGAAGTAGAAATTAACTAGCATTAAACTTTAATGATATTATTTCTATTAATAACGCTGTATAACATTTGTAGATACGTTTTTGTTTACATCGTAATAATACACAGGATGGCCGATTTTTTCGAGGTGCTTTATTAGAATCTTGTTTATTTGAAGAGATTAATAAGGACAAAGTTTCGAGTTTTATCCCTTATTAATAATCGGCTTTTACATTTGAAATATCTTCAACTGTTTCCATATAATTTAAAAAAATCCTTATTAATAATCGGCTTTTACATTTGAACTATCCTTTAACTGTTTCCATATAATTTAAAAAAAACCCTTATTAATAATCGGCTTTTACATTTGAAATATCTTCAACTGTTTCCATATAATTTAAAAAAAACCCTTATTAATAATCGGCATTTACATTTGAACTATCTTCAACTGTTTCCATATAATTTTTAAAAAACCTTTATTAATAATCGACTTTTACATTTGAACTATCTTCAACTGTTTCCATATAATTAAAAAAAACCCTTATTAATAATCGGCTTTTACATTTGAACTATCTTCAACTGTTTCCATATAATTTTTAAAAAACCCTTATTAATAATCGACTTTTACATTTGAACTATCTTCAACTGTTTCCATATAATTTAAAAAAAACCCTTATTAATAATCGGCTTTTACATTTGAACTATCTTCAACTGTTTCCTTATAATTTTTAAAAAACCCTTATTAATAATCGACTTTTACATTTGAACTATCTTCAACTGTTTCCATATAATTAAAAAAAAACCCTTATTAATAATCGGCTTTTACATTTGAAATATTTTCAACTGTTTTCATATAATAAAAAAAAAACCCTTATTAATAATCGGCTTTTACATTTGAAATATCTTCAACTGTTTCCATATAATTTAAAAAAACTAATAAATTTTCGAGCTGCATTATGGGAATCTCGCTGTAGCGCAGCTCGAAAAACGGGCAACATATTGAGATACAGCTCCCATTACACACGTGACTTATAGAATTATCGAATCTTAGAAACGCGGATCTGTAACCTTAAACCTTTCATCTCCCACCAGTCCAATCAACAATCATCTTCATCTGAAGAGTTCATAGGTAAATGCATATTGAATGAGGATGACACAGTTTAATGAGCAGAAATACGACGATCATTTTGCCCGGTGTGCACTTTCACTAGGTAGTCGGCGGGTTTTTGAAATGAAAGGCGATTTTGTAGTAAATGTTAAAATCGTTAGGTAATAATCACCGGGCGCGAATGCCAAGATTCGAACACAGCCACAGCCGCCCAACGCGCGCGAATTTCGCAATTAGCAAATGTACCTTTCTTAATTATACCCATTTTAAATAGATTGGAAATATAATATTATCGCGACGAGAGGGGGAAAAAAATAAACCGTCATGATTTTGAAAGTGTTTGACCGATTCAAGGTTGTTACGAAAAGAAGTAGCAGATTTTTGATATGGTAATTGAGGCAAAGGATAATTGGCAATATACAGGGAATTTTTGTTTCAAGTATGCATTAACTTTTTTTTTTTTCCACATGAGGTGGTATCGCTTAGCGTCCCTGCACTACGGTCTCCGTGGTCCTTTTGTGCTCCTCTGGTTATTTTACTCCCTGTATATTCCTGTGTCTTCTAAGAAGTCCAGGAGTTTGGGCCAGGGGATGTTCTTGAGCTGTTCTTCAGGAAGCACGGGCTTCCCGAGTTGCTCCGTGCGTTGCCGTTTATAGGCTTCGCATGTGCACAGTAGGTGTTGGGGAGTTTCCTCTTCTTCCAAGCACCCACGGCATAGGGGGCTTTTCTTAAGACCCATCCTATGTTTGTGCTTATTCAGGTCACAGTGCCCAGTAACTAGTCCTTAACTTAATAAAAGACTAGCACTTTCTTCACTAAAAACATTTATTTTCGCTAAATGTACATTTCGAACACTACGTGCTCATTATCAATCGCTTACAGTAAGCTATTGATAATGAGCACGTAGTGTTCGAAATGTACATTTAGCGAAAATAAATGTTTTTAGTGAAGAAAGTGTTAGTCTTTTATTAAGTTAATTATATTCAACTCTTCACGTAACTCAATCCAAATACATCAAGTATGCATACTAAATACTACTACTGTGGGGCACGCCACATAAGGGGGGCGCGGCAAGATATCAGGGGAGGCCCGGGAAGATATCATGGGAGGCGCGACAGATTTCCTAAAGAGTGGGTGAAGTGAAATAAGGCTATAATGGTGTTTCAATCTAACTAAAATAAAAACAAATAAAATCACGAATATGGGGGGCGTGGAGTTATGAGTAGGGATGGGGGCGACCTGAAAAAGGTTGAAAACCCCTGCTGTAATGCATACGCCGTACATTTTCAGGCATTCGTTGTTTTAAAGGAAATTTAATATGAAGTTTCTAACGAGGGTATCCACTCCTCAATTAATATCATTTCATCTGCCTGATGAAGCCACTGTGTGGTGAAACATGTTGCAGTGTTCAACAATAAAAGTGAAACCCTCCCAACTGCGTTGTTTTATTTCAAATAGCATTAAGTAAAATTTCAAGTTTAGAAAAAGATAAAAGATATAGTCTTTGTAAGACTAACTTGTTGTAGATTGCGAAAAGAATCGCACTTTTAATGTTTGAAGTATTCTGCAACCAAGAATTGGCAATTTCATTTATACTAATGTTTGAACGGTAACGTGACCGCCAGTCTAAGGTGTCAAATTGTTTAGAGGGAATGGCAAAGCTATACTGAGGAGAGATAAATCTCGAAACGCGTCTATAGATGGCCTGAATAATTTGACCCAAATTGTTACATTTGCAGTAGGTTGCTGTATGTAACAGCAGGCACTTGTTGTATAATTCAATGTCCGTCGGGGTATTAGCCCGGGAAGTAGTTGTTTCAATGAGTGTTTGATATAGTCTTTGTAAGACTAACTTGTTGAAGATTGCGAAAAGAATCGCACTTTTAATGTTTTTAGAAAAGGCCTTCAAATTTGGATTAGTCGTTCAGCAATCATCTTTGATACGATATCTATTGATAACGATACGTTACTGTCGTTGTATTTCATTTGAATCACTTTCAAGATAATAAATGATTTCATTTGAAGACATTAAATGTATTGTTCTATTACATACATACAGTTTTTTTTTCTTTTAAGTGTACATATCCGAATGTATACGCCGTAAATGTTTAGGAATCGATGATTTTAAGTATTAGCTTTCAATTTGAAGCATCTAACGGGTGTTTCGACTTCTTGATTAAGCATGAAGTAAAAAATCGAGTTTAAAAAAGCCTGAACATTTTTATTTGCAAGTGCAATGCGAAGCGTAGTACGCCGGCAAATCTAAATTTTCAGGCTTTTCTAAACTTTATAAAACACTAAATTACTCCAAACTTTAAAATATACTGCTTTAACATGATGATTTAGAAATATATTATAAACTTCACACTATTCTCGAGTTTTATACGCGTGGCGCATAAAGTAAAATTTCGAGTTTAGAAAAGCCTGAAAATTTGGATTTGCAGGGGCGCGACTCGCTTCGCTCGCGCGCCCCTGCAAATCCAAATTTTCAGGCTTTTCTAAACTCGAAATTTTACTTCATGCTTAATCTGGGATTGAATATACTCGTTAGAAGTTACAAATTGAACGATTTTCAAAAAGAACGAATGTCTAACCAAATACACTAATACATACACCGAAATATATATACCAGGTCTGTAAATATGAAACCGGAATTTGCTTATAAATGGCTTTAGTTGTCAATATAGTGACTATTAAGTCGCGTTATCGGTCCCTTATTTTTGTGTTTACATTTGTCAAAGACTTTTAACTCACAAGAATACAAGTTTAATACAACTACATGTGTTTTCGTAGCGTTGGAGATGACTGTTTTTGAGCCTAAAAATCATGATTTGCGGACAGCATTGATTTTCTGTTACGATTCGAAGAAAACTGCTGCAGAATCGCATCGAATGCTTGTCGAATCTTACGGTAAGCATGCTCTTGGTAAATCGCAGTGCTTTAAGTGATTCAAAATATTCAAACGTAGCGATTTTCACGTGAGAAACCAAGAACGTGGAAGACCGCCGAGAAACTTTGAAGACGCCGCATTGCAAGCATTGTTGGATGAGGACTACCCTAAAATGCAACAACAACTTGTGTATCAGTTAATTGTGACACGATAAACCGTCTCCATACTTTTGAAAGCCATAAGAAAGATCCAGAAGGTAGGAAGATGGGTTCCACATGAAAGCACGAAAACCGAAAAACCACCTACGAAATACTGCTCACAGGGTACAAAAGAAAATCATTTTTTTTATCGAATTGTGACTGGCGATGAAATAATTCCGCATGCGGCTTACTCACCAGACTTTGCTCTATCCGATTACTGCTTATATGCATCGATGGGACACGCACTTGCTGAGCAGCGCTTCACTTTTTACAAAAATGTACGAAAATGGCTCGATGATTGGTTTGCTTTAAACGAACAACAATTTTTTTGGCGTGCATCCACAAATTGGCAGAGATATGGGAAAAATGTGTAGCTAGCGATGGGCAATACTTTAAATAAAATATTTTGTGCCGTTTTCATACAATAAATGTGAATTTTCTATTAAAAAATTCCGGTTTCATATTTACAGACCTAGTGCTTAAAAGAAAAACTCCCTGTTTTTTTTTTATTGCCCAAATTATCAACATTTCATATATTTGTGATTCAAGTTGAACAATTTAATTCTAAATTTAATAACTTCAAATCCTGCAATAAAAATCAAAAAAAATTTAAAATTTCTTCCAGTTATTAAATTGAGAAATTTACGACAAGAGCACGTGTACACACACACACATGTAAATACGCGACAGAATTAGATAACCAAAAGGCAATGTCACCACTAATTGCGTTTTGAGTCCGTCTTGCATATTGATAAGTGTAACAATTATATGGGTTAAGGTAGGTAATGATTCCTGAGCTCAGATTGTGGACGGACGTGTCGAGAATTCGTGGCAATTAAATCGGATCCAATGTCAAATTTCGACATCGGATAACGCGACTTTTATGTCTCATTTGTAATTAAACATAACTTTATAGCATCTTAATAGGAATGTTATTAATAATATCAAGGATTTTCTTGGAATTTTGATCGCAAATAAATAAATAAAGTATATATTTAATGGATCGCTTTTATTTTACTATCTTTCTTTAACCTCTCAGAAAATCAATCAGATTTATTGCGGCTGGTCGAAACGTTTTATTTATCTGTGTAAATTCAGTCAATTCTAAGTAAATAAAACACTGTTTATCACTTTGTTTGTATAACAATTGATTTATTTGGTGACTATAGTTTCGATACTACACGTATCATTATCAAACCGTTAGTAACAAAAAACTACAAAGGAACATTATTTATATTTGCAAATATAAATAATGTTCCTTTGTAGTTTTTTGTTACTAACGGTTTGATAATGATACGTGTAGTATCGAAACTATAGTCACCAAATAAACCAATTGTTATACAAACAAAGTGTTTTATTTATGTTTAACAATGTATAACGAAGTAGAAGCCTCTATAGTCAGTGAATTCTAAGTAAATCAAATAATTCATTATTAAAAAAAATCCAATTTCAGCTTATAAATTTGATTCCATAGAGTCGTATTACATTTTTGAAGACCTAGTCAAAATATTTCAGTTTTCTTCAAAGAAAGTTAATGTTGAATATTCTCACAAAGATGCAGAATTTTATGTTAATTTAATAATATGTGATTTTTATAATGTTTTAAATAGAATGATTATAAAATGGTGTCTAAGGTGTCAAATTATTTAGAGGGAATGGCAAAGCTATACTGATGAGAGATAAATCTCGAAACGCGTCTATAGATGGCCTGAATAATTTGACCCGAATTGTTACATTTGCAGTAGGTTACTGTATGTAACAGCAAACACTTGTTGTATAATTCAATGTCCGTCGGGGTATTAGCCCGGGAAGTAGTTGTTTCAATAATTGTTTGATATAGTCTTTGTAAGACTAACTTGTTGTAGATTGCGAAAAGAATCGCAATTTTAATGTTTGAAATCTTCATAAATTGAGGTTAGCAAAGATTTTTATATTTATAGCTACAAATACCATGATTTATATATTGCTAAAAGAAGAACACACGTTTTTAATAACGTTTTTAATTTCATTTGTGTGAAATTAACGGTCAGACACAACAAAATATTCGCTAACTTACTTAATTTATTTGCTGATAAATTTAAATTGTTTTAATTAAAACAAAACTTAAACTCTATTTTAACTCATAAATTGTACAATAAGGAAAACTTAACAATAAGCTTTTAAAATTCATCTAGCGAAAGTTTGCATTCCTTGATTAAACGTGAAGTGAATTTTTCAAGCTATTTTTAACCTATTAATGGCCAAGCAATTATAGAGTTAACTCTAAAAATTGATTTCTAAAAATGACTTATTATAATATATACTCCGGAATTTTCTTTGAAGTATACATTATCAAAGATTTCAACTTCAATTTCAAACGAGTATTTCCACTCCCAGACTAAGCATGAAGTAAAATTTCGAGTTTAGAAAAGCCCCGTGAAAATTTGTCGAGGGTCGCGCAGCGACCCGAGACAAATTTTCTGGGCTTTTCTAAACTCGAAATTTTACTTCATGCGCCACGCGTATAATACACTGAAATATTGTCAAGTAAGAGACACACTAACAAATTTTGTTTTTTAAAAATTAGCAGTAATCGAAATATTTAACTGCAAATATCTAATTTCAAATCAATCGCACTTGTTTGCGCAAATAATTTTTATTTTAATATTTATCTACCAATTGTCAAATACACTTAACTGTTAAAAAAGGGCACATCGTGCCTGAAATGTACATTAAAACAAAAGCGGCTTTAAATCAGAGGTTTAATCAATGATTAGTGGATAATTAATGCTAAGCGGTCGGGGTGCAAATGGACCAACATCTGAGCTAAATATGTATTAACTAAAGTTGTAATCATTTGCATTAGAATTTTCCAATTGATAGATATATTTTTGTTAACATACAATTATAAAAATAGTCTCCACTATTCAGGACATGCTGTGAATTGTGATAAAAACTGAATTAATAACTGTATAAATATACAATTAAAATTCCATCACGTGAAGACTAATCAAAATTATGCAACAACAACAATCACGACACGATTTCAAATAAAACAGCTCATTACACTTATAACAATGTAATGAACCTTTACAACAACCGTTATGCACTAATATATGAAAATAAGCATTACTAAAATCCACCCACATTATTTTCTCTCACTCTCATAAAAGTGTAAAATCACGTTTTTTCTTATCTAATTCAATTAGAATAAAACTCAAATCCGCTTACGATTTGTCTTTCTCTATCTTTCAATGAATAATCATCGCGTTTACGCATAAAAATGCAATCTTTCTTTCCTTAAGGTTACCGCAACCATATTTCATGTATTCCTGTTAGTTTGAATTATCCGCGCACGCGATTGCGCAACGTACTTAATTCAATTAATTCAGCTTTAATTAAGTCACTTTCTCATGGTTGTATATGAAATTGATGTAGATAATAAAATTACTATCTCTTTTTGTGGTTTTGTCTCTATGAGGATAATTGTTTGTAATTGTGTTTTTTTTTATTAGTGTGGGATTTGAGTTTATTTAATAAAGCATCCGGAAATAATTGTTGGTTGGGCGGAATGTATTGATGTTTAATGTGTAGTTAATTAATCGTTTAATTGTGTGTTTTAAATTAACAAATTATTTATAATTGGTCGTTAAAAAACACTTTAATTTAATCCACTATTATGCGGATATGTCATCCGGAAATAATACCTACTCCTCTTCTACAAAATTGGCCCATAGCAGTGGAATTTGTAAAAAAAACTGTTTGTTGCTGTGTATAAAATATTAAAAAAATATCGGTGTTTGGTATTTTATTGGGTAACTCCTGCCAAATGTTATTTTTACAAAATTGTATACATTTGTAGAAACGTATAATAGCTAAAGCCCATACGATACGGCACAAATTTGGAGAATAAACTTTGGTAACACAATTTTGTCTAAAAAAACGTTATGAATTAAAATGTCTTTGCATTAGACGATGCAAAATTGGCAGAAAATTATATGTAGGCATGCGCTCGCCTTTATACTAAAATATGATGAGAATAGAACATTTCATACACGAATTTAGTGTCATCACATTTTCTGTATTACACGGTCTTAAAAAATTGGATCCATTTTTTGTCATTTTTAGTTCAGTATCGTATCATATATGTTTAAGATTAAATAGTAGTAACCCACTGAGCAAAACCATTTAAGCAATGTTTCATCAACATTAAAACAACGTTTAATGTTGCTACAATGTTGATATGACGTTATTTGTTTGTTTTTTGCTCAGTGGGAAGTATCATTTTTGATAAGGTTGTACGATGATAAAATGTTTTCAATTAAATTTAGATACCCCACCACAAACATAATGTATTTTACTTTTATTTTTGCAGATACACAAACACATGACAATAGAAGAATTAAGGAGCACATTTCATGTAGATAACCATGATCTAGGTGAGTGTATACTTTTTAATATTTTGTAAGATTCAAAATAAAATCTTGTAAAACCAAAAGATTAACTAATCACAAATACGACACATAAACTTTGTTTGCATAACTGAGGTTTTTATTGAAACTATAGTTGCGACAACTTTAACTTGTCTTTATCAAACTAGAAGTAATTTAAATTAACAATTCATCTGGTATATATACAAAAAAATATGGTTACAAAACTGCTTTAAACATTCTTGAAAATCGACATTTATATTCATGAAAATCGGCAAAATATAATAATATTATGTGTCTTTTTCCTTTGCTTTTGATCTTTTGTCTATTGCAAAAATTATGGATTAAAACTCTATAATTATCTTCCGGTAGACATACGATTTTTTTGATCATGCTCAGTAAAAAGAAATACAATATAATTTCTATTATGGTATTACTCGTATTCTCGGTTTGTTTGTGAAAATTATTAGCAATATCAATTTAATCTGTGTTTAATAAGAGTAAAACGGTAATTATGGAATGAATGGCACTGCACTTTCTTCCCACGTAAATATATTCAAATAGTTAAGTCATTAACTTCCTCCGGATAAGGAAATGTGTGTAAGATATGTAACGGTCGTTAAACGTCATATGAAAGTGTATATAATTTCAACTGCAAATGATTAAACAACATTTGTTTGAGGATATTGCATTTGCATTGAAAATTGTTATATATTGTGTGGTATTAAAAAAAATCTTTGATTACAGTTACAAATGGTTAAATTGTGTTTGTCGAGATTTATTCAGTCCTGTCATTTATCGTATGATACTAATACGATAGATATTAATTGTATTTAAGTCTACTGTTATATGTTTTTTACAAATTACTAATCAATCATTTTCATATACAGCGATTTTTTTTATAATTATACATATCCTGTGGTTCTGGTTCTGGTTCTTTTTGGATTGCGTATTTCTGCACAGCACTTAGGCCTCATTAGGCCCATTGTGCTTCCTCCCGTCGATTACCTAGCCTCAGGTCAGCCAGCCTACCTGGTTTAGATAGTCTAGCAAAGCCGAGGTGGGTAGATCCCTTATGTAGGCCATTGTAGGCCACCTTTCACCCAGTAAGGAGCCTCTAGATGAAAAGAGTGCCAGGCAATCGCTGAGAATGGTCCGGCAGTCTCGTCTTGCATGTTACACCCTCTGCAGGATGGAGATTCAACTATCCCCATCCTGTATAGTTGTGCGTTTAGTCCGCAGTGACCAGTCAGGGCGGCAGTTATGCGCCTTAAGTTCTCCCTGGTCAGCTGGTACTGTTCGCTGATCTCTCGTTGGGATACAATAGTGTTTCCTTGGAGAGCTTGCAGCCCTCGATGACATCCCAACGTTGCCTGAATTTCTCCAGTGTGTTGGTTTGTACCATATTGCACAGGGACAGAGGTGTAAAGCGCACTTGCCAGTGCGTTAGCTTTCATGTTACCTGTGCTACAGTCGTGCCCTTTCACCCAGCAGACTTCAATATTGTTATACATTGCTGCTTGCCTGAGTTTTCTGTGGCACTCTAATGTCTCTGAAGTTGTATGTGATTTCTTCAGAGACAGGGGCATTTGCCTGCTGTCCGTTAGGATCAGTATGACTTCATTTGACACATTGCAGTTTATGATGTTCTCAGCCGCAAGTGGAGAAGACTTCAATCCCTGATCTATCCATTCTTTTGGATCCATCTGTGTAGATCCTTATGGCAGACTTTCACATTTGTTTAATGGGTTGAATGGTAAACGTGTAGGGTGCATTCCGAACGAGTGTCAGTTTACAGTGGTCAGTGCCAGAGGTATGTCTTTGCAGACACTCCTCCAGAGGTGTCCTCTGACTACCCTACAGCGGTTACTGTTCCAGATCCCACTGCCTTGAAGGCGAAGTATGGTCGCCACGGACTCCCTCTCCACGTGAATATCAAGTGGCGGAAAGCATAGCATGACCTCCATCGCCATTGTTGGAGTAGTGTGCATGGCATCTGGTTATGCTTAGACAGACTGCCCGCTGCATTTGCGAGGGTCGCTTTCTCGTAGTTAGCTGTTTGGTCCTGGGCCACGAAACTAAAGCGCCGTATGTTAGCATGGACCTTATGATGGCTGTGTATAACCACACCGTCGTGCGCGGTTTCAAGCCCCAGGTTTTCCCCACTGCCCGACGGCATTGCGAAAAGGCCCTTATGGCTTTGTCTGTTTTGATGTCGATGTGCTTTTTCCAGCTCAATTTCCTGTCGAGAGTGATGCCCAGATATTTCACCTCGTCGCTGTACTGCAGCATCGTATTCAACAATTTTGGTGTTCTTTTCGTCACCTTCCTTTTTTTTTGGTGAACATGACCATCTCCGTCTTGGTGGGGCTTACCGAGAGAGAGTGATCATTTCACCACCGCAAAACTGTATTTAGAGCTCCTTGCATTTGATCGCACAGAACGTCTTCAAATGTGCCACTTACAATCATGGCTAGATCATCAGCATAGGCTGTCACACAGAAGCCTAGTTGCTGAAGTTGTTCGAGAAGGCTGTCCAGAACCATGTTCCATAGTAGGGATGATAAGACACCTCTCTGTGGACAGCCCGTGTGAATTTTACAGGTGATCCGTTCCCCACACTGTTCTACTGTGACTATACGGTTGGCTAGTGCATTGCCAATCCAGTCACATATTTTAGGTGGTACTACACGCTTGTTAAGCGCGTTTATTATCTTCGGTGTGGTCGTTTTATCAAACGCGCCTTCAATTCCAACAAAAACACTCAGGGAGGATTCCTTGATATCCAGTGATTTCTCAATCCTACTCACTACGTTATGTAGGGCAGAGTCGGCAGATCTTCCCCGTGCATATGCGTGCTGTGACATTGTCAGGGATTGTTTAGTTAGAGCTGTCACTCTTATGTGCCATTCACAAACTCTTTCCTGCGTTTTCATAAGAAACGAAGAAAATGTGATAGGCCTATATGCCTTGGGAGCAGTGTAGTCAGTTCTGCCAGGTTTCGGTATGAATACTACCCTAGCTTGTTTCCAGGCCTTTGGGACATAACCTAGCGCTAGACTAGATCGGAACAGCATCACTACGTGCTCAAGTAGTATTTCCCGTCCCCACTGTAGCAGGGTGGGAAAGATGCCGTCCGGTCCGGGTGCTTTAAAGGCGGAAAAGCTATCAATTGTTTTCTTCATTTATCACTTCATAGGCTATCTCCCAATCAATCTTCTGTTGTTCCTGAAGTGATTCCAGTTTTCCCCATGCTTGCTTAGAAAGTATGGTGCAGCCAGGGAAATGAGTCTTGAGCAACAGTTGCAGACTCTCCAGGAGGTCATCGGTCGGTTTGTGTGCTTTCGAGGCTTTCACAGAAAGCTCGCCATGATGCTCTTTACATATCCTCTGGTGTATACGATATAATTTTTACCTCCTTAAATTGCCTCTAACGAGTGTTTCCAGTCCTTGATTAAGCATGAAGTAAAATTTCGAGTTTAGAAAAGCTTGAAAATTTAAGTTGGTTGCGTAGCAAAGCGGCCAATCCAAATTTTTAGGCTTTTCTAAACTCAAAATTTTACTTCATGTGCCACGCGTCTAATACGCTAAAATATTGTGAAGTTTAAAATACACTCCTAAAGCAGTATGCATCCAGATAGAGAATGCATCCAGATATGTATATTTATAAGAAAGTTTCCTTGTATTTCATATGCACAAATATGGAAAATATAATAAACAACAATAAAAAATAATTCACCTACAACGAATGTGCCGATTTTTCAGCCTTCCAAACTAAAGAGCAACATTTATCAGCTCGACAACACGCATTTCACAAACCATTGACCTTCCTAGGCAAAGGTACGCTCAGTTTACTCCACAATTCCAGATACACAGTATATATGGAATAGAAGTAAAAAACATCAAATGATCTCGGTTTCGTGTGTACTTGATGACTTTAAATTTTAAAACCGACGTTGTACGGATCGTGGATTGAATACAAATCAAGTTAAATAGTGCGTTAATATAGCCATTTGTAAATGTTCACTTTTATTATGTGTGTCGTTGCGACGCTAAATATCTGGGAGCATGCGAGCGGACGAGTTAATGTTATGGTTTTTCTTCTTTGTAAATATGTAAATAGCTACATTAGTTTGTGCTATTGTTGGTAGATTGTACGGTTTTTGTGGTAAATGTGTGGCTTTATTAAAGTGGCTTTGACCGATTTTCTTATTGATTTAAAATAGTTTTCAAGGCATTATTTATTTATAAAATGATGCTTGAAGAAATTTATTGAGCTAATTAACTCTTTAGTGAGTTATTAACCCTTTTAACAATGGAATTTTTCTAGTGGGAAAAAGAAATATATCAGATATACAGAGAGATTTTCTTTTATGTATACATATGTCAATATGACGCTGTAAATCTTCAGATACTCGTATTTACAAATATTTTAAATTGAACTTTCAAACGAGTGTATTCCACTCCCTGATTAAGCATGAAGTAAAATTTCAAGTTTAGAAAAGCTTGAAAATTTGGTTTGGTTAAGTAGCCAAACCTAATAAATGTTTTCCAAATTCAACCTATTTTCTTAAAATCCTTAGATATTCGTTGTTTTTTTTTTTAAGTTCAATTTGAAGCTTTGAACGAGTGTTTTTCACTCCCAAACTAAGCATTAAGTAAAATTTCGAGTTTAGAAAAGCCCCGTGAAAATTTGTCGAGGGTCGCGCAGCGACCCGAGACAAATTTTCCGGGCTTTTCTAAACTCGAAATTTTACTTCATGCGCCACGCGTATATAACATTGATTTCAGGTGGGGTTCAAATATACATAAATTTCACAATATTTTAATGTTTTCTACGCGTGGCGCATGAAGTAAAATTTCGAGTTTAGAAAAGCCCAGAAAATTTGTCTCGGGTCGCTGCGCGACCCTCGACAAATTTTCACAGGGCTTTTCTAAACTCAAAATTTTACTTCATGCTTTGTCTGGGAGTGGAAAACACTCGTTAGAAGCTTCAAATTGAACTCTTTTAAAAAAACAACGAATATCTAATGATTTAAAGAAAAGAAGCTGAATTTAGAAAACTTATACTTTAAAGAGAAGCTCTCTGTAAAATATTGCTACAAGATGCATTTCTACTAAGGACTCTTTTAAGTGAATGCTCTGGAAAATGTTCGACATTCGTTGTTTTTGAGTTCAGTTTGAAGCTTAAACGAGTATTTTCCACTCCCAGACTAAGCATGAAGTAAAATTTCGAGTTTAGAAAAGCCCCTTGAAAATTTTCAGGGCTTTTCTAAACTCGAAATTTTACTTCATGCGCCACGCGTATAAAACATTGATTTCAGGTGGGGTTCAAATATACATAAATTTTACAATATTTTAATGTTTTATACGCGTGGCGCATGAAGTAAAATTTCGAGTTTAGAAAAGCCCAGAAAATTTGTCTCGGGTCGCTGCGCGACCCTCGACAAATTTTCTACGCGGGGCTTTTCTAAACTCGAAATTTTACTTCATGCTTTGTCTGGGAGTGGAAAACACTCGTTAGAAGCTTTAAATTGAACTCTTTTTAAAACACAACGAATATCCAAAGGTTTAAAAAATATAAGCTGAATTTTGAACACGTATACTTTAAAGAAAAACTCCCCATATGTATACTTAACAGAAAAATGCCCTGTATGTATACCAAATTTTAGTGGTGGCAAATGAAATCGTCAGGGGCGAAAGGGTTAAAACAATTTGTAATGCTGATTGTAATGCCTGCAGTCATTTTTTTATTGTGCTAATATCAATTTAAATTGCAGTTTAAAGATGAAATCAAGTCAAAATGTTGATATTTTGTATTGTGGAGGCTTCTACTTTGTTATACATGTTAATTTAACAATAACCCTAATGTATACACCCATTTTTAAAGCTGTTTTATAATCTATTTAATTGCTGTTTGTATATATACCTTATTTCATCTGCCTGATGAAGCCACTGTGTGGTGAAACATGTTGCAGTGTTCAACAATTAAAGTGAAACCCTCCCAACTGTGTTGTTTTATTTCAAAAAAAATATATATATATATATCTGTTTTGTTTCTAGTTTTATTTACTACACGTTTGATAATGGCAAGCTAAAGTTACCAAAACTGCAGTCACGAAAAATAAATAAGTGTTATACAAACAAAGTTTAAAGTATCTTGAACAAGTTTCTTATCTTTCACGTACTGAAACATATTTAACTATGATTTAATAAAGAAAACACTTGGTTAAATTTCACTAATATTAGTGAAATTTAACCAAGTGTTTTCTTTATGAAATCAAAGTTTAAAGTATTTTATTGTCGAAATGTTAATGTAACCGACCCCAATTTTATTACAACTCTAGTTTAGTTATTAATACACCATGATTTAATAAATTTTTATTTTTGTTTCAGTTCCTGACTACGATGTAGTTCACATTTCGGATCACAATGTAAGAAGACGGAGTACAGACAGGACTAGTGATTATAATTCGTTAGAAAGTAATTTTAAAAGTAAATTAGTTAATGGTAATAATGCGGGGGGTAAACAGTGGGGTGGGAAAATCAGTGAGGGGCGGTCGGTGCGGCCGCGGACGCAAAATGTGAAATTCCTCGCCTTTGGGCGGCCCCTTAATCTGAACCTCGTGAGAAACGAGGGGCTATTTAAGAAAGGCGGGTTAAAAATTTGGACCGTGGAACCGAACGCCACGTCGCAGCACGGGGTGGAATACATCGAAATTCCTGAGGTAAGTCAATATTTTTTTTAATATATAATTTTAGATGACAGTTCCATTAAGTTATTGCACCAAATTAATGGTGTTTCTACAAGACGGATCACTAAATAAGAATATTATTTGTTAAAAAAAAATATTAACTGAATCATGTTATTTAGCATATGGTAATTATACTAGGTGGATCAAAAAGTTTAGAATAATCCTAAGAGATGGCAAGATGGCACTAATGTGAACCATATACAACAAGCTTCATCCTTCATTAGATGTCTGTCAAAATTTCAGCCTTTATGTTTACGCATTTACAAGTTACAGCAGTGAGAAGCAACCAACCTCTGTGTTTTTTAACAATGGAAAAGTCTGAGTTTCGTGTTCTGATGTAACACTATTATTTACGCAAGAAAATGATAACCGAGACCAAAGCCGAGCTAGATAAATATTGTCCGGACTCTGCACCATCGATCAAGATGATTCAATGAGTGTTTGGTATAGTCTTTGTAAGACTAACTTGTAGATTGCGAAAAGAATCTCGGCACTTTTAATGAATAATATATATAATTACTTTATCATGTATATCAATATGGGTGGAGCAGATAGAGTTTTTTCTTCGTGCATTTTGCCAAACACAAGGACACAGTTTTTTGAGATTATTGACTCTGTCGATTAAAAAAATAATTAAACGATCCGTGACTCTTTAAACATAGATTTTTAGTAAGAGTTCATTACCTCTTAACAATTTTGACCAAGTCATGAAATCCATTATTTTTACAACAAATACATATTTCCTTGTCTTCCTTTTAAATGATTTTTTTAAGGTTGAACTATTAGTATTACATTTTGCTAGGATTTATTTAAATTTTTGATTAGGTCTTTCAAAAATAATAATCGTAATATTTATTTGTGCTATAACATTTGTTTTCACAAGCCAGGATAAAATCTTTGATTAAAACACTTGGTTTGTTTCACTGGTGTTTATTTTTACTTTTTTGAAGTACAAATAAAACTCGGTGAAACAACCCAAGTGTTTTATTCGAATTTTCTATTACTATATTTTACTTTTCCGCCAACAGCCGTTTATTACGATCAAGACCGCTATTTCGCGAACAAAAAATCTCTTCGAACTTTGGTCGCAACAACTCCATTGATCGTATAATGAGACTCGCTAATTTATATAACAACTGTGAATGGTTTGATATATTTAACAGTCCTCTAAGGAGTTTTAGATTTGGTATCATGCAAAATATTTTAGGATAATAAATCAATTTCATTATTAGTTTTCCTTATGTTATTATTGTTTTTAGATTTTGTTATTTCTATATAGAATAATTGCTGTAATTATTAAATTTTAGTTATTAATGTTAATACGTTTTATCAATTTTTAAATATTATTGGTATTATTTTGTACATATTCTTTGTAAAAGGGGTTTCCCGTGAGAGAATAAATAAAAATAAATAAATATAAATATGTTTCACATATTTCACATATACAGAGCTAACTCTAAAAGTTGATTTCAAGTAAAATTCTGCCTTTTTTATGATTTCAATGAATGACTTATATTATATACTGGGATTTTTTCTTTTATATATACATAATGTATCCGCTGTAAATTTTCAGGATTTCGTTGATTTTATCAAAGTATTCAATTCAAAATTCGAACGAATGTTTCCACTCTCAGATTAAGCATGAAGTAAAATTTAGAGTTTAGAAAAGCCTTAAAATTTGGATTGGTCGCGTAGCGCGTAGCGCTAACCAAATTTTCAGACTTTTCTAAACTCGAAATTTTACTTCATGTACCAGGCGTATAAAACACTGAAATATTGTGAAATATCCGTTAAATATGAGTGGTAATGGAAATATTTAAATAACATAAAATTTACATTTTTTTTCATACTGTCTTAACTCAGGTCAAGTAATACAATGTATCAAATTAACTTATTTAGTTAGTCATTAAAAAAATAATATAATAATGTTGCGTTATCGCATTATTGGCGCATAGTGGGTTGTGAGGAATTAATTTATCATAAATGTTCTAAAATAATTTGACGCCAGCGAGTTGTTTTTTATTTTTATTTTTCTCTGTAAGAAAAAATATAATTTTGTTGGGAAGTGAAAATAAAGAATCTTTACTTCCCAACAAAATTACAATTTTTCTTGTAGAGAAAAATAAAAATAACAATCAAGTAGTCACTTTTATGTAAATAAAACCATTTAAAACACTTTTAAATATATATTAAATATTTACTACAATTGTTTCGTCACACTCTGACTTCTTTGGGGGAAAAAATGGTTTTAACACAATTTACATTTGAAAGTGTTTTGAATTGTTTTATTTATATAGAAGTGAAGATGAACTATCAAAAACTATCAGCCTCGTTGATCAATTAACTTAATAAATTAAAAAATAATTATCTATACGTAGCTTACTCAAAATGTATTGTCAACAATTACTAATTATTGTCAATCTCACGTTTTTTGTTATTGATCCACTCACTACTCAATTAACACAAAGATAAATTTACCGAATTATTACACAAGATAAACCTTAGATCACGAAAATAAAAGTATAATTACTTCTTAATTAAAAATGCTCGGATACAAACAGAAAAAAAATCAATTCGAATAGGAAATATGAATAGGAAGTATGGCATTTCGTGTTAATTGTAATCTCTTAGCCTGAAGGCTATTACGGTGATTGCTATTGTTCCGACCTCCAGCGTTTGTTATTATTACAAGATATCATAATCTACGATTATGTACAATCACTGAATCCATGTTTATTCAAACAATAACTTTCAAATATTTACATCACTGTTTATCATAATATTTAATTCGATTAAGAGGATTGTGAGTATCAGAATTCTTATGGAGAATCAATGTAAATTGGAAACCCAAATTAGAAAACAACATTAATGAATATATAATTGCTGTATTCACCTGATGAAAAATTTAAGAGTTTACCATGCTCTTTACTCTGTTATTTTGCTTAAATCGCGATAAAACATTACTGATAACTAAGGATCGGATTATATGCAAAATGCATATTTATTATGAAAAGGTATATACATAAAATTGTTAGTTTTCTATGCATATCTAATGTTTTTTGATTGAATTAAGCCAAATATAAGATATACATAAAAAACTTACAATTTTGTTGATATACCTCTTAATAACAAATATGCATTATGCATTAAGAAAATGATTGTCATTATTGTATTGTATAAAGGAGATTTTCCGTAAATAAATTGAAATTGAATATAATCCGAGCCTTGCACAAAGCATAATGAGTATTAGAAAACACGCTCCAAAATTGCTTTTTCCTATTCTCATCTCAATAACTACGTAAATATATTTTAAAAGTAAAATAGAATAATTGAGAAATATCGATTTAGATGTTGAAATAATTTTTCTTTATAACATTATTTTTCAATAATATAATTTTAAAAATCAGCATTTATTTATATGTATACACACAAATATCTTTTCTTTTAAGTATACTTTTACATATTCCAAAACAAATTGCTCCAGACGCTAAAATTAATCAAAATAAACATTTGTAAAATAAATAACATGAGATCAGACATAAGCAGAAGATTTTTAACTTCACTTAAAATCATTGGTTTATACACCTGGCGCATGAAGTAAAATTTCGAGTTTAGAAAAGCCTGAAAACTTGGTTTGGCCGCTCCGCAAAGCGGAGCGACCAAACCAAATTTTCAGGCTGTTCTAAACTCGAAATTTTACTTCATGCTTAATCTGGGAGTAGAAAACACTCGTTTAAGCTTCAAACTGAACTCAAAAACAACGAATGTCGGAAAATTTCCAGAGCACTCACTTAAAAAACATCCTTTGTTTTTTTTGTAAAGAGTCCCTAGTAAAAATGAATCTAGTATCAATATTACACAGGGAGTTTATCTTTAAAGTATACGTTTTCTAAATTCAGCTTCTTCTCTTTAAATATTTAGATATTTGTTGTTTTTTTAAAAAGAGTTCAATTTGAAGCTTCTAACGAGTGTTTTCCACTCCCAGACTAAGTATGAAGTAAAATTTCGAGTTTAGAAAAGCCCCGTGAAAATTTGTCGAGGGTCGCGCAGCGACCTGAGACAAATTTTCTGGGCTTTTCTAAACTCGAAATTTTACTTCATGCGCCACGCGTATAAGTCACTGATTTCAAGCGAAGTTTACTCTTTCACAATATTTCAGTGCTTTCAGTGTTTAATACGCGTGGCGCATGAAGTAAAATTTCGAGTTTAGAGAAGCCTGAAAACGTGGTTTGGCCGCTCCGCGAAGCGGAGCGACCAAACAAAATTTTCGGGCTTTTCTAAACTCGAAATTTTACTTCATGCTTAATCTGGGGATAGAAAACACTCGTTTAAGCTTTAAACTGAACTCAAAAACAACGAATGTCGGAAAATTTCCAGAGCATTCACTTAAAAAACATCCTTTGGTTTTTTTTTGTAAAGAGCCCCTAGTAAAAATGAATCTAGTAGCAATATTAAACAGGGAGTTTATCTTTAAAGTATTCGTTTTCTAAATTCAGCTTCTTTTCTTTAAATCTTTAGATATTTGTTGTTTTTTAAAAAGAGTTCAATTTAAAGCTTCTAACGAGTGTTTTCCACTCCCAGACTAAGCATGAAGTAAAATTTCGAGTTTAGAAAAGCCCCGTGAAAATTTGTCGAGGGTCGCGCAGCGACCCGAGACAAATTTTCACGGGGCTTTTCTAAACTCGAAATTTTACTTCATGCGCCACCCGTATAAGACACTGATTTCAAGCGAAGTTTACTCTTTCACAATATTTCAGTGCTTTCAGTGTTTAATACGCGTGGCGCATGAAGTAAAATTTCGAGTTTAGAAAAGCCCAGAAAATTTGTCTCGGGTCGCTGCGCGACCCTCGACAAATTTTCACGGGGCTTTTCTAAACTCGAAATTTTACTTCATGCTTAGTCTGGGAGTGGAAAACATTCGTTTAAAGCTTTAAATTAAACTCTTTTAAAAACACAACGAATATCTAAAGCAGTGGTGGGGAAACTTTTTTTAAGACGGGCCATTTGTAATAACCAGAGAATCGTAGCGGGCCAAAGAATAATGCTTAATCGTAGGTAGGTAGTTTTTATGCGGGTCGTCACATTACGAAGTAAGAACGCGTTCAAACATTCTCACGACGGCACTCTTAAACGGGCCGGATTAAACCGTTCCGCGGGCCGGACTTGGCCCGCGGGCCGTAGTTTCCCCATCACTGATCTAAAGATATAAAAAAAAGCTGAATTTGGAACACGTATACATTAAAGAAAAACTCCTTGTATCTATATTGTTATGTTGATTATACATTGAAACTCTTATACAATATAGAAACAATATTGTAAAGGAGTGATATTGAATGTCTTTCACCATCCTCCTACAACAGGCGCGGATTGGCACCTTTAACAGGCTCCTGAAAAAATCCGCCCCCATACCCGAGTTTCGCCGGGTTTCACGACCTACCGGATCCGAAATTCTATAACATCTCTTATTTAAATAAAGCCTAGCTTCAATTTGTTGTTATTTTAATATTATTATAAATAGTTCATGTAGATATTTCTAAGACAAATAACGTTATATTTTTTATAAAAGTCCTAAGTAGAAATTCTATATCGATACAAGATTGAATTACAACTTAAAAATCAAGATTAAAATATTATTGTATAAAGATTTTCTCAACATGACACAATTGACTTATGACTAGGCTATACTTTGACCTGCGATAATGTTACATATTAACCTGCACTATATTTGGGCCTGAGGCCTGTCGTAGGTCAAAATATAGCCTTGTTACGTCAGAATATATCCATAATTTATATAACTATATTTTGACCTGTAATAAAGCTATAATTTGATGTATGACTGAGCAATACTTTGACCTACAATAGGACAATATTTTGACCTACGATAAGGCAATATTATAATAATAATAATAATAATTCATTTATTTCCAGTATGAATATACAGACATTCGTGGGTGGGTCAGTTACAGTAAATACATAGTAAATGTGGTGTAAATAAGGACACTACAAACATATTAGAATTTATACAATCAAACATATTAAAACTTATATCTAGTTAAAAATCAATTACAGTAAATAAATAATAAATGTGGTGTAGATAAGGACACTACAAACATATTAAAATTGATACAATCAAACATATTAAAACTTATATCTAGTTAAAAAAATTAGGAAATAAATTAAATAAATATAATGCAAGGTCTGATTAAAATATAAGTTTAAAATATAAAATTACGTTTACAATATAAATTTGAAGTACAGTACAGTATTATAAACTGAGACAATGTTATATTTTGACCTACGATGCTGCAATATTTTAGGATTTCAGGATTTAATTCAATTTGATGGCTAATATCGTGCTAAAATATTCCTCTAACTATATACTAACAGATAGCGATACTAGTTCAGTTTTTGTAAAAGATGGATTTAGGGGTTTTTGGAAACAGGCGACTCAATTAACACGCAACCGTGTGAATTACTTACAATATTAATTGTGACATAGAAACAAACGCAAATTGATTGAATTGTGCAAATATTCACAACGTTTTTTTGTGAACGTATCCTGGAAACGCTCGAGGCAAATTAATCATTGAAATGTGTATCATTAAATGCGCCACGAAATATGAATGGTCGATTGATTCGATTCAAAAGTAAAAGTGATCAAGTTGCTTAATCAAATATGCTCTCAAATCTAAATCTCGGATCACGCACGAGAACTCCCACATTGTTACTTTTGTGAACAGACACAATTTACTAATTACATTCAGAATTGTTTAGATGGATATGTAATTGTCATTAATTTAAACGTGAACAAAGTTATGCGTGATCAAATCGTATGAGAAAAATCAGGCTGGATTGTAAACCGTCCATTACACTTTGTGCTACTTTATCACAAAATACTAAAAGTTTTACACTTTGTAATTGTTTTTATAAAGTATTGTTTTGTTCCAATCAAAATTTCACAAACTTGCGATTCTTTTTGATTAAACTTAATTAGTATTCGATTAAAGTCCAGTTAACTTCTTTTAGCTTATACAATTATCTGTAAGTATAAATGAAATTGCCAATTCTTGGTTGCAGAATACTTCAAACATTAAAAGTGCGATTCTTTTCGCAAATCTACAACAAGTTAGTCTTACAAAGACTATATCAAACATTCATTGAAACAACTACTTCCCGGGCTAATACCCCGACGGACATTGAATTATACAACAAGTGTTTGCTGTTACATACAGTAACCTACTGCAAATGTAACAATTTGGGTCAAATTATTCAGGCCATCTATAGACGCGTTTCGAGATTTATCTCTCATCAGTATAGCAGTATTTAATTATCTGTAGATTTAAGATACGAAAAGAAAAGCCGTTGATTGTGAATTGACAAAATTAAAATTATTTAATGGTTAGTAGATACAAAACCTAAAAACAAATTAAAATTAATATCGACTTTCTGCAAAAATTTAGTCTTATTAAGACAAGTCTCCAAATATACATTGAAATAACTACTTCTCGAGCTAATACCCCGACAGATATTGAATTATACAATAAATATTTGAGTTACATGACAGATTTACTGTTCTATGCATAATTTATATGCTAAATGCAACATCAGGTCGAATTATTCTCTCACCAAACTAAATGAACCAACGGGAAATTGAAATAAATAAAAAAATTTGTAGATTTAGTAGATTAGTAGATAATTAAAGTTATTCCGCCTGGGTGTAAATGGTCCTTTAAAGTAACAAATAAATGTAGATTGCATCATATTTAGGTTGCCATATGTCAGTTGTATAAAGACGATAAATATGACAAACACAATAATATTTAAACTTTATATAATATATAAAATTGCAAAAATGTTTTTCGTATAAAATGGATATATTATTGTTTTAAGTTGTTTTATTAACTATTAAGACACATTGTTTACATTTTAGACGAAAAACATTTCAGTAATTTTATATATTATGTTTAAAGTGTGCAAACTATAAGAAGCTTGGTTTCTCAGATTCAATTCAATGTTTGTTTAATTAAAATTGAATTTGAGTTTAGTATTCCGGCACCGCAAAGCAAAACCTACAAAAAAAAAATCGAATGAATTTTTAAGTGCTCTAATTATTTTCTGTTTTCAAGCGTCTATGGCTTTTTTGAAACTCTTTATTTTTCAGATTCAACAACAATTTTAACAAAAACGTCCCCTTCTTCATCTTGACTTGTGTAAAACTTTTGTTATAACATCAATAAATTGAAATTGAAATTGAAAATTGAAATTCTTTTTCTTCTTCTTTTACGAAATGAATGGCCCTGGCTTCAAAGCCCAAATAGTAGGAAAGCAAGTAATCGCACTAACCTTTTAATTAATGAAAGTCGATCCTTTATATCCAAATTTCTAGTACTGGATTGTAATTTTAATAATTCGTTGATCAAAACTTCACAATGAATTAAAACAATAGCACTTAAGGCTATTAATTACTTTGCAGCTTTGTCGACCATCCACAGCAATTACTACGGTAAATGTAAATAAATACTCGCACTTGAAAACCCGAAAACCGAACTGTATTTTCTAAAAAGTGAAGACGTGATACGCACCGTGTAATTAATCGGTCTGAACTGATGTTGAATAGGCGAATACATTCGTAAAGAATGCAATTATCTCCGATTTTCGCCTGCGTTTTTTTGCGTGTTTGGTGATAAGCGAATGGATTTATTCATCAAAACTAGTTTATTTTTTTGTTGTTTCGTTTAATAATTGCGAATATTCCTGCACTCAACCCATTAACGGCCGAGCAATTATAGAGTTAACTCTAAAAGTTGATTTTAGGTAAAATCCTGCACTTTTTTTTATGATTTCTGTGAATGACTCTTTATATTACATATTGGGAATTTTTCTTTTAAATATACATAATGTACAGGCTGTAAATTTTCAGACATACGTCAATTTTATTAAATCGATTGATTTAAAGTTTCGAACGAGTGTTTCCACTCCCAGATTAACCCATTAACGGCCGAGCAATTATAGAGTTAACTCTAAAAGTTGATTTTAGGTAAAATTCTACACTTCTTTTAATGATTTTTACGAATGACTTATTGCATTACACACTGTGAATTTTTCTTTTAAATATACATAATGTATACACTGTAAATGCAAGGCATTCGTCGATTTTGTATAAAAACGTACAGTATGAAGTTTAGAACGAGTATTTCCACTCCCAGACTAAGCATGAAGTAAAATTTCGAGTTTAGAAAAGCCCCGCGTAGAAAATTGGTCGAGGGTCGCGCAGCGACCCGAGACAAATTTTCACGGGGCTTTTCTAAACTCGAAATTTTACTTCATGCGCCACGCGTATAAACCACTGATTTACAGTAAAGTTAGAAATACACTTAAAACATTTGTTTAATGAGTAATAATTGAGATATTTAAATAACTAAATATTTACGTTTTTCTTCATACATTTTCAAGTCAAATCAAATAATATAATATATCAAATTAATTCATTTAGTAATTTAATTAACATAAAATAAATAATGTTGCGGATATGCATCAATGGCGCTTAATGGGTTAAGCATGAAGTAAAATTTTGAGTTCAGAAAAGCCTGAAAATTTGGTTTGGTCGCTCCGCGATTAATTCATTACATCCATACATGTATTTCCTATAATAATGCACAAAAAGTCCACTAGAACAATAAACTTCAATAATATTTATTGCAAGAAATAAAACATTATTCATTATTATTCAATCCTCTTCGTAAGCATTTATTCGAATTGCAATTAAACATCGCTGAAACGTTTTCTGAATATCAACTCTCCTAACATGCTGTATAAAATATTAATAATCCAAACGATTGATAAGCAATAGAGAGAAACAATAAATTACCAATTAAAGATAAACTCATAATAGGTTTCATCTCGTTGATTGTTAAGGCACTTATTTTTTGAAAGATTTTGCAAATAGTCTGCTATTATATTAAGTCATAATAGGTTTTCTAACTGTTGAATGTTGAAGGTTCTCCTAACATGCTGTATAAAATTATTATTACTAAGATTTTTTAATATTTTAAATTAACCCATTAACGGCCGAACAATTATAGAGCTCTAACTCTAAAAGTTGATTTTAGGTAAAATTCTACACTTCGTTTTATGATTTTTACGAATGACTTATTGTATTACATACTGTGAATTTTTCTTCTAAATATACATAATGTATACACTGTAAATAAAAAGCGATTGCTTTAAAGTTTCGAACGAGTGTTTCCACTCCCAGATTAACCCATTAACGGCCGAGCAATTATAGAGTTAACTCTAAAAGTTGATTTTAGGTAAAATTCTACACTTCTTTTAATGATTTTTACGAATGACTTATTGCATTACACACTGTGAATTTTTCTTTTAAATATACATAATGTATACACTGTAAATGCAAGGCATTCGTCGATTTTGTATAATAACGTGCAATATAAAGTTTAGAACGAGTATTTCCACTCCCAGACTAAGCATGAAGTAAAATTTCGAGTTTAGAAAAGCCCCGCGTAGAAAATTTGTCGAGGGTCGCGCAGCGACCCGAGACAAATTTTCAAGGGGCTTTTCTAAACTCGAAATTTTACCTCATGCGCCACGCGTATCCAACACTGAAATATTGTGAAGTTGGAAATACAATGAAAACATTTTTTTTAAATAAGTAATAATCGAGTTATTTAAAAAACAAAATATTTACGTATTTCTTTATACATTTTCAACTCAAGTCAAATAATATAATATATGAAATTAACTTATTTAGTAATTTAATTAACATAAAATTAATAATACTGCGTATATGCATCAATGGCACATTATGGGTTAATGCAGTTTCTAAACGTTCTGTATAAAAAAAAGGTTATCCGATTGTATCAAAACATAAGCAATGGAATCTTAATATGAAAACACCTCAAAGAAAAGTTGTACCATAGATCTATAATCATAGAATTCTGCTCTATATACTTTATTCGCTTTAAGAACATAAAATTATAATTTAAAATGTTATTCAATTTGTATTCAATCAATGATAAATCTAGCTGATTCAGTCAGCAATTTATTTAAATAAAATAGTTTTAACACATCATTAGCATATTATAATAATTTTCTGATTATGATACAACACCTCTGTAACATTTGCATTTCGTAACATTTTGATTAAATTTATGAAAAAATGCCGAGATAATATGAAAATGTGTGAGTGTGCTTATTTACATAACAAAAGGACGTTAAATAAATAATGCTCATTTTATAATTGCAATTATGGATACTGTGAACTTTTCAGTATGTTATGAACAGAAAAAAAAATAAGTGGATAATTGTGTATTTTTACAAATTGATTAAATTATGTTTTATTGTAATTTTTGGTTGTGAATAAAAATTTGTGGATAAATTTGTCTGTATTGTGAGGATGGATTTACATTTTGTAATTTTTTGTCTTGTTGTTTGTTTGACCTTTAAATTATTTTCTTCATCTGCTGTAAATATTTACACAGGATTTTATCGAGGTCTGAAATTTCGAAGGAAAATTGATCGAATTAAAATTATTTAACTTTACAATAAAAAACACATTAATTCCTTACTTCACTTTTATTTGTATTCGTTAGATGTACATTTCGAGTGCAAAGCACTCATTATCAATAACTAATTATTAGTTATTGATAATGAGTGCTTTGCACTCGAAATGTACATCTAACGAATAAAATAAAAGTGAAGTAAGGAATAAAAGTGTTTTTTTATTGTGATTAAATGCTCCACATAACTCAATAAAACAATTAGTAATTATTTAACTTCTTTCAACTAAAATTACGTGTCTTATTTATACTTAAATGTATATTGATTGTACAAAGGTGATACCGTAAATATATGAATTAAATTAAAAAAAAACTGATCTTTATGGGGCTATTTTAGGCGATCTTTTTTGGATGAAAACCTTCGAAACTTCAGATCTCGATAAATCTTTAAATGACCTAATATTGCAAAAAAAAATTAGATTTATTCTTCACACAAATTTTTCATTTTTGTTTTTAGATTCCAATCCAGTGTTTTATTGTCGCACTGTGTAATAAGTGCAAAGCACTCGAAATTTACATCTAACCAATAAAAATAAAACGTAAAGTAAATAATAAAACGTGTTTTTCATTGTGATTAAATACTCCACATAACTGAATTGAAAAACATAGTGATTAACATTTCTCTAAACTGTTTGTAAAACAAACAATAAAGCCAATAACATAATATTTATCTATTTTTTTCACGAACATAAATATCGAATGACAAATTTTTGAAGATTCCATTGAAAATTCATGGATTTGACCTTATACAAAATATGTTTTCATCGTTGTTAACATGTGATAATTGATGAAATTATTGTTGAGAGCGTGGGCGGAATTACAGCTCCCATGGTTTTATAGATTTATGGAAGTCATTTTTTTTTTGTTCGCGTTGGTTGCCCAAGACAAAAGGATTAGAGTAAGGAAAAAAAATGCTGAAAGTTTAAGGTAACCCGCATTTGAATAATCCTTGACCACGAACGTAATTTTATATTTGGGTCAGATATTTTTTTTAATAAATAATAGTTAGTATAGTATTGGTGTTTGAGATATTTATAAAAAAAAAGGAATGATTGTAATCTCATCCTCGACATAATTTTGTACGAGGCGAAACAAAATTCAATAAGGTATATTAACAATTAGAATTAAAATAAAACAGTGAAGATAAACGAATTTAACTACTTACATATCTGTAACTAACATTTCACCTAACTCCAACAAGAATATCATTGCAGGTATATTGAATTTCATGTTACTTTTTAAGTGGGGAGCAAGGTTGCTAAAAAGAATAATTTTTTAAATTTTGATTAGAACAGTATTTTTTACAAAACATGTTATTTTCATTGAAACAGCTTTTGAAACATTAACAATTAAAAACATGTTTAAAACGTTTTTAAAACATGTTTAAAAAACGTTTAAAACATGTTTAAAACAGAACTTACAGGACATTATTCTTTTGAGTATACATATCCCGATAATTACAGTGATTTTAAATAAATTTAAATTTGCGCGAATTTGCTGTTTCAAAGCGTTTAATTTAAGGCTTTCAGCGAGTGTTTTCCACTCCCAGACTAAGCATGAAGTAAAATTTCGAGTTTAGAAAAGCCTAAGAATTTGGATTGGCCGCGTAGCGAAGCGGAGCGGCCAATCCAAATTAGGCTTTTCTAAACTCGAAATTTTACTTCATGCGCCACGCTTAAAAACACTGATTTACAGTAAAGTTTTCAAAACACACGCATACAACAACGATTATAGGCAACCTAATATACGTTAGTTATTGGGTTGCCTATAATCACTGTTTTAAACAATTTGTTCAGCACAGAATTTGACTCACGTTTTATTCACATCTACATATTTGATTGCCAAAGCCGTATATTTTAAACTTTACGATATTTCAGTGTTTTATACGTGTGGCGCATGAAGTAAAATTTCGAGTTTAGAAAAGCCTAATTTGGATTGGCCGCTCCGCTTCGCTACGCGGCCAATCCAAATTTTCAGGCTTTTCTAAACACGAAATTTTACTTCATGCTTAGTCTGGGAGTGGAAAACCCTCGTTTAAAGATTCAAATTGAAACCTTAAAAAAAAACAACGAATGTAGTAAAATTAATATAGTGTGCATATGTATACCTAAAAGAAAAATATAAAGGTGCAACAGTAGAATGATTTAAAACCGATATTCAATAAATGTATAAAAAAAAATACTTTTTTTAGTAAAGAATCGAAGATGTCTAAATTTCTACTTTGAGTGAAAATAACTTGAAAACAACAAAAATAATGTTTCGTAAATTTAACATATTTTAAAAGAGCATACTTATCGCGATTTTCGCAGAAAGTTTTATAAAAATCAATGCTTGGTTTTTCGAGTAATGATTTTTTTTTAATCCAATTTCTACCAAAATCAGTGTAAAAAAATATTAATTTCTACTTTGAGTAAAAATAACTTGAAAACTACAAAAATGATGTTACGAAAATTTAACATATTTTAAAAGAGCATACTTATCGCGATACTCACAGAAAGTTTTATAAAAATTCATGATTGGTTTTTCGAGTTATGATTTTATTTGTATCCAATTTCTACAAAAGTCAGTGTAAAAAAACATAAATTTCTACTTTGAGTGAAAACAACTTGAAAACTACAAAAATAGTGTTACGTAAATTTAACATATTGTGAAAAAACATACTTATCGCGATAATCACAAAATATTTTCTAAAAATCCATGCTTGCTTTTTCTAGTTATGATTTTCTTTTAATCCAATTTCTACAAATATCAGTGTGAAAAAACATAAATTTCTACTTTGAGTGAAAATAACTTGAAAACTACAAAATTGTGTTTCGTAAATTTAACATATTTTGAAAGAGCATACTTATCGTGATATCCACAGAAACTTTTATAAAAATCCATGCTTGGTTTTTCGAGTTATGATTTTTTTTGGATCCAATTTCTACAAAAGTCAGTGTAAAAAAAACATAAATTTCTACTTTGAGTGAAAATAACTTGAAAACTACAAAAATGGTGTCATGTAAATTTAACATATTTTGAAAGAGCATACTTATCGCAATATCCACAGAAAGTTTTATAAAAATCCATGCTTGGTTTTTCGAGTTATGATTTTTTTGGATCCAATTTCTACAAAAATCAGTGTAAAAAAACATAAATTTCTACTTTGAGTGAAAATAACTCGAAAACTACAAAAATGGTGTTACGTAAATTTAACATATTTTAAAAGAGCATACTTATCGCGATATCCACAAAAAGTTTTATAAAAATCCATGCCAGCTTTTTCGAGTGATGAATTTTTTGAATCTAATTTCTACAAAAATCAGTGTAAAAAACATAAATTTCTACTTTGAGTGAAAATAACTTGAAAACTACAAAATAGTGTTGCGTAAATTTAACATATTTTAATAGAGCATAGTTATTGCGATATTCACAGAAAGTTTTATAAAAATCCATGCTTGGTTTTTCGAGTTATGATTTTTTTTGAATCCAATTTCTACAAAAATCAGTGTAAAAAAACATAAATTTCTACTTTGAGTGAATATAACTTGAAAACTACAAAAATAGTGTTTCGTAGATTTAACATATTTTGAAAGAGCATACTTGTCGCGATATCCACAAAAAGTTTTATAAAAATCTGTGCTTGGTTTTTCGAGTTATGATTTTTTTTTAATCCAATTTCTACAAAAATCAGTGTAAGTAAACATACATTTCTACTTTGAGTGAAAATAACTTGAAAACTACAAAAATGGTGTTACGTAAATTTAACATATTTTGAAAGAGCATACTTATCGCGATATCCACAGAAAGTTTTATAAAAATCCATGCTTGGTTTTTCGAGTTATGATTTTTTTTGGATCCAATTTCTACAAAAATCAGTGTAAAAAAAACATAAATTTCTACTTTGAGTGAAAATAACTTGAAAACTACAAAAATGGTGTTACGTAAATTTAACATATTTTGAAAGAGCATATTTATCGTGATATCCACAGAAAGTTTTATAAAAATCCATGCGTGGTTTTTCGAGCTATGATTTTTTTTTTTAATCCAATTTCTACAAAAATTTGTGTTAAAAAAACATAAATTTCTACTTTGAGTGAAAATAACTTGAAAACTACAAAAATAGTTGTATTTACATTTACATATTAGATTGCTAAAGCCGTATATTGGAAACTTTACGATATTTCAGTGTTTTATACGCGTGGCACATGAAGTAAAATTTCGAGTTTAGAAAAGCCTAATTTGGATTGGCCGCTCCGCTTCGCTACGCGGCCAATCCAAATTTTTAGGCTTTTCTAAACTCGAAATTTTACTTCATGCTTAGTCTGGGAGTGGAAAACCCTCGTTTAAAGATTCAAATTGAAACCTTTAAAAAAAAAACAACGAATGTCGTAAAATTAATAGGGTGTGCATATGTATACCTGAAAGAAAAATATAAAGGTGAAACGGTGGAATGATTTAAAACCAATATTCAATAAATGTATAAAAAAATATTATTTTTTTTGTTTAGTAAAGAATCGAAGATCTCTGATAATTTTTGAGATTAATAAAAAGTAAAATAATGTAATATTTGGACAAGTTTAGAAAGATATTTCTTGAATAACTTTCTCATTTATCACTTGGTGAAACATTTTGAAATAATATTAAAGGATAAATTAAAAACACTTGGTTTGTGTCACTATTTGTGTAAAATAACAAATAGTGAGACAAACCAAGTGTTTTTAATTTATCCTTTAATATTAAGTTTAGAAAGGCCTGAAAATTTGGTTTGGTCGCGTAGCGAAGTGGAGTGGATTAGTTTTAGGACCTAACCTTTAAAATTTCGGAGTCTAGACATCCACTTTAAACTCTCGACTGTGACTTAATATTCTACTCTGAATTAGATTCTGGACTCTAATCCCTAGCAGTCTGGAATCTAAATGATCGACTGTAAAGTCTAAACCTTAATAGTCTTGAGTCTAAACGCTTGACGGCAGGCTCTACATCCTAATATATTAGAATGCAATACTGGATGATTTAAATTAAATTTATATTAATTTAAATTTTATTTAAATCATCCAGTATTTGATTCAAAAATGTTTCACCACGGGTTAAGTGAGAAATTAATTAAAGATATTAGAATGCACTTTAGTGCAAATCTAGATAAAATCTCGATAAGGAAATTAGGCCAATCTATTTCGGCTTGATCAATATAATCGACACGATCAATAAGGAAATGGAAATAATCACGCTCTCTTGAATAAAAACAGGCAGAGAGAAACGTTACAATAATTTACAACAGCTTAATTAGTGATCATTAGAAGTAGATCATTAACTAGGCATTTAACATAGTTTCTTTTATCGCTCTTCATTTATTACATAACACAGAATAGATGGAAGGAATGTATTACATCAATAATAACAATCAGAAAAGATTATAATAAAAATTGATATTAATAATAAAAATAAAGACTTTTCAATAATTTAATAAAATAACGGGGATTTTAGCTGTTAAAGTTAGATATGTATTTTAAATCTAATACTGGATGATTTAAATTAAATTTAAATTAAAACACTTGTGTTTACGCGGATTGTACTAAATCGTCTCAATTAAATTATTGTGTTATTGTATATATTTCAAATTCCGAACTTTACGTGCACCCAAACGTGACTACACATATTTTTACTTATTTAGGGAAACGACCGAAGTGCAATAAACCATTGTGTACATTTTTCTGTATTTCCTTTCACTGAGCCAAAATCGTGCGCAATTGGGGGCAATGACGACTTAGCCGTGCGCGAGGGATTAAATCGTAAACGTCCCTTCCCGGCCCAAAACGCCAGACCCGAAAAACCCCTGATTCTCCCTCTCTACAACTAGCGATCCTTTTCTTTCTTGTCTGAAATGTCATATCTATTTTTTTCTACTAAAACCCCTCTTTTCTATATCCAACCAATCCCGTCACTTCTTTCTAAAACCTACCACTTTAAACCTCCATCCTCAGGGAGTCTTGTCTTAACTTTCAAACAGTAAACATCGTGCCTTTCGGTCGTTTCCGCGTTATACTTTCAATACTTTTCTGTTATTTTTCTAAGTCCTTTTGTTATATTTTTTGTTATTATTTATTAGTCAGTAGTTGTAATAAAGCCATTTATTTCAATATACTGGTATCCTTAATTTTGAAACCAAATCGCGAACCCGCGTAATATACAACTTGGTTTGTTTCACTTATTTAAAAAAACTTATTTAATAATAAGTATTTAATAATAATAAGTATTTATTGCCCAACAGGAAATTTCCCAATTACAAGACAATGATAATACAATAAACAATGTATGTATGTACATAAATAAATTTAAATCTAAACAATATGAAGACGCTCGTGAGTGTGACAGCTATTTGACAGATTGTTTAGTTAATAAAAATAAGTGAAACAAACCAAGTGTTTTAATTTAAATTTAATTTAAATCATCCAGTATTAGATTCAAAAATGTTTCACTACGGCTTAAGTGAGAAATTAATTAAAGATATGTATTTTAAATTTTGAATTTAATAAGACCAAAAAAAGTCTTGTGAAAATGCTATCGTAAAGTCCCATGAAATAATAAACAATGCTTGAATTAAAAATCGATTTAAAAAAATCAACGATCAAAATCTTTGATTATACAGAGAGTTTAATGCAACACCGAACATTTTCATAACTAGAATTTTTCTTTTAAGTATCCACATGCATACGTTCCATATTTTTCAATGTTAGGTTTATTAAAAGAATTTAATTTGAAGCTTTAAGCGAGTGTTGTCCACTCCCAGGCTAAGCATGAAGTAAAATTTCGAGTTTAGAAAAGCTTGAAAATTTGGTTCGGTCGCGTGCGCGAAGCGCGGAGCGGCCAAACCAAATTTTCAGGCTTTTCTAAACTCGAAATTTTACTTCATGCGCCGCCGGTACACAATACTGACATATTACGAAGTTTAAAACACACCGCTAAACTTTTAATTGAATCAGTGTTTTGTACCGGTGGCGCATGAAGTAAAATTTCGAGTTTAGAAAAGCCTGAAAATTTGGTTTGGCCGCTCCGCGCTTCGCGCTTCGCGACCAAACCAAATTTCCAGGCTTTTCTAAACTCGAAATTTTACTTCATGCTTAGTCTGGGAGTGGAAAACACTCGCTTGAAGCTTCAAATTGAATTGCTTTAAAAAACTGAGCATCGGATAATGTGCAACATATGCATGTGGATACTTGAAAGAAAAATTCTCGTTATGAAAATGTTCGGTGTTACATAAAACTCTCTGTATACTAGAATATAAATAAAAAATATAAACGAAAACATTATTCTTCATAGACGTAGCCAATGCCACCTTAGATACGCCCATGAAGCTTATGTTTTTTTTTATTTAAATTTTTGTACATCTGAAAAGATTTTTATCGTTGAATTATTTAAAACGATTTCTAATTCAACCATTGTTTTGTTAACTTAAGGAGTTTCACCCTAGACCATAGGTTTTTAATCTTATTTTGCTAATCGCGCACTTTGATTGTTCAATTGTTTTTAATTAATTGGATTTGGTTGAATTACGTGAAGATTATAATAACTTTAATTAAAACACTTTTAACCTTTCTTCACAATTTTTCTTATATACCAGATGTACATTTCGGTCACAAGGTGACCATTATCAATGGATTGATACTGTTTTTAATTAATTACTGTAACAGATGGCAAAGTTTGCTCTCGTTAAATTAATAAACAAGAAAATGTTCATGAAATATTTATTCAATTCTTGCCTCTAGTGGTTTTATTCATGATTATACACCTATAATTATTTCCGAAGAAATACCTAACAATTAATCCATTTACTTTTCCAATCATAATTAAACTCAATATACGCTCCACATTAAATTAAAGCAAAAAATGCATGGATTATATACACATTTTGCTTCACATAAAGAACAAAACAGGTTTTGCGTGATTTGTAACAATTTGAATCGGTTTTTTTTTCTTTCTCCATTTCGACGCACCTTAATTGAGGTCCACAATTGAAATTCCGGTTTTGCTTATCACAACCTTCAAAAACCCGGAACTGGAACAAAAATCGCCCGGCTAAGGATTTATTAATGTTGTTTTTTTCTGTAGTTATTTCCTCAGACAGATAATGACCTATCAAAGTGAAACCGGTGTTATGTGATCGGTTACGGAGGCTTGATTTATATTGACAAAACAAAAATGAAATGAGGAAAAAAATCCTTTAAGTAACGTGTCTGGTCGTGTAATAACAATAATGGGTGTAATTCGGTAAAAAGTAACGTGTCTGGTCGTGTAATGGCCCAAATGACAATAATGGGTGTAATTCGATGAATAACCAGGAAGGAAGGCTTATTTGGTGGGTTATTGTTCAAGCAAAAGATGAAAAAGTTAAATTAACAAACACCTGATGGTACTGAATATTTCACTCACATTCAATTTAGAGAAACAAAACCTATAATCACGTTTTCTTAATAATTATGTACCTGCCTATTAACAATATTACAAAATTACAACTGAGATTTATCCATTATTTCCCAACTTATAATTAATAACGAGCGTTTAAGTAGAATGCAACTGGGTCTTATTATAAACAGGAAAGTTAGGTATTAATTTGATACACTTAATTTAAGTCCCGTGTCTGACTGAGCGTGTTGCATAAATGTGGAGCATGCAATGCGCATAATGGCCCATAAAGAAACATGTCGCACTCCACAATTATACGCAAATGAACAATGCGAATTATTTCGCAATCGGATTATAAAACGCATAATTCTCGCGGGTTTTTATTTGAAAAGTGCATTGTTTTAATTATGCTTACAAGAAAAAAGTCTAATGTTGATAGGAAAATTATAAAAATGTATAGCTACTGGAATAATTAATTCAACATTATATTTCTTATATTTTTAGCTTCACAGTATAATATCATTTTGTAAATTGTAAAGAAAGGAATGTAAATGTGTATTATTTTCAACTTAAATCTTTACTTCACTGAATCGTCATTTTGTGTAACTAAGTTTGTAAATCCATGAACGGCCGAACAATTGTAGAGTTAACTCAAATAGTTGCATTTAGCAACAGTGAAAAATTGATCAACCAATTAAAATCCTAATTTGAGCGTTTGTCCTGAGCGTAATTTTAAAGTTTTAAAAAACGACCGAACTTTTAATTAAAGCTCCTTAAATTTAAAAAACTTTTCTTTAACGATATTTTAATTTTTTCCAACAAATATTATTTTATATTAACATTTAATAGAAAACGTGTATTTTTAACTGTTTTGACTTTTCGCATTTAATTGGCTGTATTTTGTAAACTAATTATAAGATTTAATTCATTTGAAAAGCAATCAATTTAGGATTAAATTTGCTTCAATTTAAGTCACAGGTGGTTTTTGTAAATTAATAAATGTGCTTCGTACAAGCGCTCAAAGTTGGATTTTGGTGGGGTGGTTAGTTTTCAGTTGTTTTTAAAAGTGCAAAAAGTTGGTTAAATTTTGTTTTTTTGAACAAAACAAATATCTTTATCTGTTTCTAATATAAGTAAGAGTGATTGTGATTTTTTACAGATTTTTTGAGAAAATTTGTTTTTTTGGTAAAATTTCCATACCTACCCCTTACGAAAATTGTGATTTTTCGATAAAAATTTTATGTTTTTTAAAACTCTGAAAAAAATCACAGATGCAGTTATTGATATAAGGAACAAATTGTGATAATTATTTCCTTGATAAAAAAATTGCGCATCAAGTTTTTTCCACTTTCAGCAACTGTGGAAAATTGACCAACCAGTCAAATTCCAATTTTGAGCGTTTGTCCTGAGCGTAATTTTAAAGTTTCAAAAAACAACTGTGCTTTAAAATAAAGCTTGTTTAATTTTAAATACTCTTCTGTAACGATATTTTAATTTTTTCTAGCAAACATCTTTCTAAATTAGCATTTTCTAGAAGAAGTGATTTTTTAACTGTTTTCACTTTTTGCGTTTAACTGGCTGTAATTTGTAAACCAACAAATAGATTTAATTCATTTGAAAAGAAATTGATAAAGGATTAAATTTACTTTAATTTGAGTTGTAGTTAATATTCGAAACTTCAAAAATGTGCTTTGTAGAAACGCTCAAAGCTGGATTTTGGTGGGTTGGATACTTTTCAGTTGTTTTTAAAAATTGAAAAAGTTGGTTACATTTTGTTTTTTTGAGCAAAACAAATATCTTTAATTGTTTCTAATATAAGTAAGAGTGTTTGTGATTTTTTACAGATTTTTTGAGAAAATTTATATTTTTGGTAAAATTTCCATACCTTCCCCTTACGAAAATTGTGATTTTTCGATAAAAATTTTATGTTTTTTAAAATTCTGAAAAAAATCACTGATGCAATTATTGATATAAGAAACAACTTGTGATAATTATTTCTTTGATACAAAAATTGCGCATCAATTAAATTTTACTTTTAGCAACTGTGGAAAATTGACCAACCAGTCAAATTCCAACTTTGAGCGTTTGTCCTGGGCGTAATTTTAAAGTTTCAAAAAACGACTGTGCTTTAAAATGAAGATTGTTCAGTTTTAAATACTTTTCTGTAACAATATTTTAATTTTTTCTAGCAAATATCTTTCTAAATTAGCATTTTCTAGAAGAAATGATTTTTTAACTGTTTTCACTTTTTGCGTTTAACCGGCTGTATTTCGTGAATCAACAATTAGATTGAATTTATTTGAAAAGAAATTGATAAAGGATTAAATTTACTTTAATTTGAGTTGTAGCTATTATTCGAAGCTCCAAAAATGTGCTTTGTAGAAACGCTCAACGTTGGATATTGGTGGGTTGGTTACTTTTCAGTTGTTTTTAAAAGTGGAAAAAGTTGGTCACATTTTGTTTTTTTGAGCAAAACAAATATCTTCAATTGTTTCTTTTATAAGTAAGAGTGTTTGTGATTTTTTACAGATTTTTTGAGAAAATTTGTTTTTTTGGTAAAATTTCCATACAAAAATTGTGATTATTCGATAAAAAATTTTTTTTTAATTTTGAAAAAAAAAATCACAGATGAAATAATTAATATAAGAAGCAACTTGTGATGATTATTTTCTTGATAAAAAATATGCACATCAAGTTATTTCCACTTTTAGCAACAGTGGACAATTAATAAACCCACCAAAATCCGTTTGTCTTGAGCGTAATTTTAAAGTTTTAAAAAGCGACTGTACTTAAAATTGAAGCTTGTTCAATTTTAAATACTTTTCTCTAACGATATTTCAATTTTTTCGAACAAAAGTCTTTCTTCATCAGCATTTCCCGGAAGGCGTGATTTTGCAACTGTTTTCACTTTTTGCATTTAACAGGCTGTATTTCCTAAACTAACCATTGGATTTAATTTATTCAAAAAGGGATCGGTTACGGATCAATTTGCTTTAGTTTGAGTCACAGCTGGTTTTTGTAGCTTTAAAAATGTGATTTGTACAAGCGCTCAAATTTGAAATTTGGTGGTTTGGTTAGTTTTTAGTTGTTTTTAAAAGGGGTTAAATTGGTTATTAACAAAAAACGGTTTCACTTTATTCGTATAACACAATTTATTTTTATGTGACTGCAGTTTCGGCAAATTTAGCTTGCCATAATGGCAAGCTAAATTTGCCGAAACTGCAGAAACATAAAAGTAAATTGTGTTATACAAACAAAGTTAAACCGTTTTTTTATTAATAAATTAACATGTATAACGAAGTAGAAGCCTCCACAATACAAAAATTGGTTACTTTTTTTTTTTGAGCGAAATAAATATCATGGTTTGTAAATTAAATTCACTTGGTTTTGTTTCACTTATATGTATTTTATTTTCTACTAGTTTCGGCTTAATGCCATTATCAAGAATGATGTACAAATGGATTTGTTTGGGAATATATACAGTTTCGAGTTTTAGGTTTTATTGGGTAATAAGGGCATTTAATATCGGGGAATTCCAAAGGTCTTCTTTGTCGTTGACCACATTTTTACTTGCCTTCATGTCTTTTGAAATTTCTAAACCCTCCCGGTAGTTAAGCGTTAATCTCTTATTACCTGTATGCAGAATTTTTAAATCGTTTGGAGAAAAATGGTGATTAGATGTGATACAGTGCTTAGAAAAACCGGTGGTTTGTTTTTTAGTCTCTATGTCTTTTTTATGCTCTTTTAACCTGATATCAAAAGACCTGTCGGTTTGTCCTATATACACACAAACCGGTGGTTTGTTTTTTAGTCTCTATGTCTTTTTTATGCTCTTTTAACCTGATATCAAAAGACCTGCCGGTTTGTCCTATATACACTGCATCACAATCATCACATTTTAATTCATAAATACCACTTTTCTTCAATTTACAATTTTTAGTTTTGATTTTATTGTTAACTATTAATTTTCCTAAATTATTTGTGTTTGTCAAAATTATGTTATTATTCTTTCCTTTTAAATTATTTTTGATTTGTAAAGACAGTGGCTTAATCAGAAATAAATATCTTTCAGAGTATGTATGAGAATGTCTAAATATTTAAAGCAAAACATCGGGACATATACATTTATTTTATTAAACCTATAAATCAATTCGTTTCATCTAGAATGAGCAATTGTTGCACAGCAATAGCGAAAAAGAAAGTCGCGAATAAAAGGTGAACTTCAATTGTGCTCATCCTGTTCTCGATCCACGGTGAGATCTTCGGCGTAATTGGATTATTTCAATTCTAACGGATTCAACAAACCAACACGTCATTTACAACTTGAAAGAATCATCTTCGCAAATTTTTATTCATTCTGCTTTTACTTTCTTTGTTTGGACATCCTTTCGCTTAACGAAGATGCAGATAGGATGTAGAAGTACGAAAAAAAAAAAAATAATAACACGATATTTATTAATCTTCCTTAATTGCAATATTCGTTAATTAAACGAGAATTACGTAAAACGCTTTCGGAATTATTAGTTTTTAAATGATTTATTGCTTATATTAACGCTTTCTAGTTACATTGATGTGTGTTTATTAACACGTGTATGTATAAGGTCAGTTTTGACACATTTTATAATATAAGTAAGAATGTTTGTGATTATTTTACAGATTTTTTGAGAAAATTTGTATTTTTGGTAAAATTTCCATACCTTTAGTTGTTAAAATTAGTTTAGGAATTATTAAGATGGATGACACTTACACAGCTTAGGTTAGGTTACTGGAATTTAACCTAACCTACGCTGTGTGTATCCTTATTTCATAATTCACCAACCATATTTAATTTATTTTTTATTTATGTTTGACAATTTTAACTCATTTTGTGCCCGGTATTATAAACGATTAATAAATCATTAGATAACTATTTGTGGAGTAAATTTATTTACCTAGCAAACTAATGGGCAAATAAAAAGGCGCATTATGAAGCAAACCTACCAAATAAACAGCAATTCTAGAAATAAATAATTTAATTAGTAGATTACAGACCGAAATTATACATTTTCATTGTGTCCATAGCTGGAACCATCAATTTGTTAAATTGAATTGTCAATATTTCAAATTAAATTGTCAATCAAATTAGAAATTTAGTATAATTCCTTATAATTATGAGGAATAACCGTGGAATGGGACAGAATTACATAGAACAAGAGAAGTAAAGCTTATTAGAAATTATAATAGACTTAAACGAGTGTTTTCCACTCCCAGGCTAAGCATGAAGTAAAATTTCGAGTTTAGAAAAGCCTGAAAATTTGGTTTGGTCGCGTAGCGCGAAGCGCGGAGCGGCCAAACCAAATTTTCAGGCTTTTCTAAACTCGAAATTTTACTTCATGCGCCACGCGTACAAAACACTGATTTCAAGCGAAGTTCACTTGTTCACAATATTTCAATGTTTTCAGTGTTTAATACGCGTGGCGCATGAAGTAAAATTTCGAGTTTAGAAAAGCCCCGTGAAAATTTGTCTCGGGTCGCTGCGCGACCCGAGACAAATTTTCACGGGGCTTTTCTAAACTCGAAATTTTACTTCATGCTTATTCTGGGAGTGGAAAACACTCGTTTAAAACTTTAAATGGAACAAATTTTAAAAAGCGTATGCATAAGTATAAAAATCTCTGGATATGTCTGATTTGAAAAACTCTGGGTCTTCGACTTCTTAGAATGTCTTGTGGTTCGAATTAATCACTGTCATCTCATTAATGAATCCTTAGCTAATGGCGTTTTTCCAGAAATATTGAAATTAGCAGTAGTTAAACCAGTATACAAGAAAGGCGGCCGTGATAATATGGAAAATTATAGACCAATAAGTATTTTATCGACTTTTTCTAAACTGTTTGAATACTATGTCGCAAAACAAAGTATATCTTTTTTTACAAAAATATAATATGATGTCGAAAAACCAACATGGCTTTACTAAGCATAAAAATATAAATACCGCATTATATGATTTTACCCATTTCATCCATTGTGCTTTTGAAGGGGGCCAGGTCCCTTGTGGAATAATGCTAGATTTATCTAAAGCATTTGACTGCATTGACCATAACTTGCTTCTATCGAAGCTATAGAATTACGGTTTCCGCGGAGTCGCGTATAATTGGTACAAATCCTATTTATCTAACAGAAAACAAATAGTAGAAATAATGAATAAAGGTGAAAAACTGCGGTCAAGTGCTCTAGACGTTGTCATGGGTGTTCCACAAGGGAGTATACTTGGCCCCTTTTTGTTTAATATATTTATAAACGATCTTTATCAATTGTCATCTCCGAAGCTAAGGATTGTCGGATATGCCGACGACACCAATCTTTGTATCGTTGGAAATACTTTTGATGATATGGTAAGAAATGGGGAACTAGCACTAATTGCTATTACACAGTGGTTTAAAAACAACAATTTATTGCTAAACGAAAATAAAACTAAATGTATTCTATTTAAAAAAAATGAAATCGGCAATATGCCTAATAACATTTCATTTGGCAATCTAAATTTTCAACTTTCTCAATCGTCTATGTTTTTGGGAATTAACATCGGTGAAAAATTAAAATGGTATTCTCACATTGAGTATTTACAAGGTAAATTGGCTAAAATTAGCTTTATGCTATATACTTTAAAACGTCACCTATCTTTAGATATATTAAAAATAACTTATTATGCCAATTTCGAATCTTTGGTCAGATTTGGAATCATACACTGGGGTAGTTCGCCTAACATAAATAAAATTTTCTTAATTCAAAAACGTGTGCTCAGGATCTTATTAGGTCTCAAAAGCTCTACATCATGTAGGTCTTTGTTTGCATCGAATAACTTATTAACTGTCACAGGAATTTATATATTAGAGTGTCTAATGTTCATATGGAAACAAAAGCACCTTTTTTCAGATGGAACTCAGATTCATATCTACAATACACGACATAAGGATAACCTTAACTACCCTATACACCGATATTCACTCACCGAAAAGGGCGTGAATTACACATGCATAAAATTATTTAATAAATTGCCGACTTACTTGAAAAATGAGCGGTGTTTCAAATCATTTAAATCAAAAATAAATATTATTGTAAGAGATATTGAACCTTACTCTCTAAATGAGTTTTTAGAATTTAATCTAAATTACTTACATGTGCCTATTGCTTAAGCATGTTTTTCTCTTATGTGACGCATATTCTTATATTAAGTATTCATTTATATCTTGTATGTTTATATTTATATTAGAATAAAGATTATATTATTATTATTATTATTATTATTATTATACTATGAGCGAACTTAAATCTGACACGGATGATATGGTAGACATGATAACCGTAATTAATTTAATAAATACAAATAGTAGAATCTAAAGTAATTATAATAATATAGTACACTTTTGACTTTTAACTGTCAAATTATTTAGAGAATAAAATTTATTTGGTAGAAAAACAAACAAATAATTTACTGGAGAGATTATCAGCCAAATAAAGTTATTTTGTGTTTATAATACCGAAATCTTTGGAATAAATTAGTTTACTCCTAAAGTAAATTTTATTTAGGGAATAAAACGTTCTATAATATCGGGCATTAATGATTTTATTAGAAAATAAACAAAATTATTCCGAATTGTGTTCCCAAATGTATTTTTTCAATGTATGATTCATATACATTAAAAAATACACTTGGGAACACAAGTCGGAATAATTTTGTTTAAGTTCTGAGAATATTATTAAAATTCACAATAAAAAACACTTTTATTCCTTAGTTCACTTTTATTTTTATTCGTTAGATGTACACTTCGAGTGCAAAGCACTCATTATCAATAACTAATCATTAAAATTGGTTTTAGCATTGATTCCTTTGTGAAACAATACAAAATAATTATCCTCGCAATAATTTAACATATTTGCATTGAGTTCAGAGATGAACAGCAGTTCAAATATTGTTTTAACTGACCTATAGTAGTGTTATTGCTTTTACTCTTTGTAGCTATTATACACAATTAATATTCCTATTACAACGTTAGTTTAAAAGTAAAATACTTCTGTTGGGTTTCACCAACGCCAGTTAAATTAACCAATAATTACTCTTAAATCTTGAAGGCGTTCATTTTGTGGTACATTTTCAATTTAATATAAAGGAAACATTTAACTTTTAATATAATAATAATAATAAATGCCTTTATTTGTCATACAAAAAATAAATACAAAATAAATACTTATAAGCGTAGGCGAAGTTCAGTCAGCTTAACCTGTTACTGATCACTTTTATTTTACTTTTTTGACTATTTTTAATTACACGGTAATCATTGTCAAAATTAGTTTTGACAATGATTACCGTGTAATTAAAACTAGTCACAAATGATTACCGTGTAATTGAAACTAGTCACAAAAGTAAAATACAAATGATATATAAAAAAAGTTAAGTGTTTTTTGTATATCAATAATTCTAGTATTAGTTGCATACATGTCATAATCAGTTTACATGACATTGATGTTTTTGACATGGAAAATGTTTATAACAATCGGCAAATACATTTATGTCCGGTTTCACCAACTTAAATTAAATTATTTTATTTAATCTATACGTTCTTTTACCTTTCGGTGTCGAACTAATATTATTACATTTAATCTAGATTTTTTTGTTGACTTTTCAATTCTTGATTCTTCTTTTCCATTCCTCCCTATTTTGTGCTAACGTGCTGGCATTTCTCCATACAATCCCTCTTTTCTCAGCTGCTTGTCAAGTCTATTGACTCCATTTTAGCCGTGGTCTCCCTACTCTGTTTTTGCCCGGTACCCTGACTTCGTATATTTCCTTGGCATTTCTATCGTTGTCCACACAGTACATGTGTCCTAACCACCCAAGCTGTCTCTCTTCTATCAATGTTTCTATAGGTTTTATGTTTAGCTGTTCCATCACAACATTATTTCTAATAAGAAATTAAATTATAATTGTTGAATTATAATATATAAAATTACGAAAAAACTATTCGTGAAAATGCAAACAATGTCTCAATTAATAAGACAACTCAAGGCGAAAAATATCCATTGAAACAACTACTTCCCGTGCAAATACACCTCCGAATATTGAATTATACAATGAAACATTTAAAATCTTATTTAATTTGATTGTTGAATTACTTTATTTGTCGTTTCCAATAGACATTTTTTCTGTCATAAACATCAATGTCATGTGAATTGATTAGTTTTTTAACATGTGATTAACTAATACTAGATTTTAATAGACGAATAACTATTAGTCGATTTAACTTACGTTTGTGAAACCCGGCTACGATCTACGAATCAGATTTAATTCAAGTTGAATTGAATCTGATTCGTAGATCAATTTCGGGTTTCACCAACGTCTGTTAACTCGAAACCGGACATTTAAATGTCATTAAATACGTAAACGCTCTTACTTTTAAACAACTATATCGGTTGTTAAAATTATCTAGGGTATAAATGTAGAATATGCCGTTTAAGGTGTAAATTATTTCGAAATATCCTGCAAATATTGAACATTCGATTAGTGTAGCCATATTATAATATCGCAATGTGGAACACCAAATGGGAAAAAGTTTGTTTTGTAACATTTGCTTATCCTCAATTGCTCACGTTTGTAAATTACAATTACTTTAGTGTGTTATAAAAAGCAAAAAGCATTTTTAATGGCCTGCACTAATTATCTCCGGTTTAACCAATGATAATTATTATTATTCTTTATTTACGGAATTCACCTTTTTTACAATTGAAATTAACACAATTAGTTGTATATAGTAACACATCATACTCATTACGTTACTAAGTATAACCAAAATTAATGTATAAACAAAATAATATCAAAAAAAAATATATATATGAGAAATATGTTTTACAAGGGATAACCTGAATCGCTAACACCAAACGGTTCAATGGCTAAGGTTAAATTAATGTTGCTTATCCGATTATATAAAATGCATTAAATGTGTATCTGGACGAATAATAATATTATGAATGTTGAAAATGTGTATTGCTCAAATCAGTAAAATACGATTACTTTGCTATTCTTTTAAAATAAAATAAAAACCTTTTTACCTCCTAACAGCGAAGTTTATTCGATGAGCGTTTCCCAACAATTTGACAAAAAGATTTGGCTGCCCTGCGCATTCACCACTTTCGCCTTTTGCTATAAATGGATAATAATAATAAGTAATAAGTGAGAAAATTATTAAAGGAATCAATACTCCCTGATACATTATTAAAACACAAGTCTATTATTACATCTTGTTAAATTAAAATTTGAACGAACAATACTCACAGACAGTTCAGGCACCTAATTTTTGAAAATCCATGATCACTTAATGATTTTTAACTATTTTATGTATATTTCACTACATTTTTTTCGCAAAGCGGTTGATTTTTCAGGTATTTATCAGTTCGTCACCTAAAAAAGAAAGAACGTTGCGAAACAATTGTAGTGAAATACACAAAAAATAGTTAAAAATCAAAATGTGTTTTATTTAAGTAACACCACTTGTATTTCAACTTGTTCTTGTGAATAAAATACCAATGAGCCCAGATTCTATTTACTTAGTGTAGTTGCTTTTTTTTTATTAATTTTTATTTAAATGTAAAGAACATACAATTTATTTTTCTTTTTTTTCCCGATGCATACGTAGTACATTCGTTGTTTTTATATAAACAACGAATTAAAAAATCACCATAAATCTTCAAAATTAACTTACTCCTATACAATGACGTATTAGAGACGTCAATTATTTTAATATTAATTTAATTTTGATGTGTCTAGGTTTTCATAACAGAAAAATCATTTTTATTCATAAATAATGTTTTTATTAAATCTTTCATTTTAAAGCTTCTAACGAGTGTTTTTCTAATACTAGATAAAGTATGAAGTAAAATTTCAAGTTTAGAGAAGCCTAATAAATTGGTTGTGTTTTATCTCATATTATTTAATTTTACAAATGTTTGTTTTGATTATTTCGAAAGTCTGGACCAATTTGTTTTAAAATATGTAAAAGTGGGTATACTTAAAAGAACAAATCTTCGTACGCTTCTCAAATGTAGTCTTAAATCGTAAGTCAAGGGGTTAACTCTAATTGATAAAACGTCAACATTTACAAAATCAATACAAAAAAACATGTAAACAAAATTCTTGTATGAATTTTAAAACGAATACCAATGGTTTTTAAGCTATTTATTCTTACTTATTAAAATAAACAAGATGTAGAAATCAATGGCATTAGACCCTTTAATTTGGAAAAATACAATCTATTTAATAACAATTTTTTACACAAGTGGATTAACAAAATTTTATCCTTATATAATAAAGCCCAGAAATATGTAAGTATTCTCATATCGTTTAGATATATTGTTTTCACTTAATCGTTTTTAATCATGTTATATTTATTCTCTATAAAAAATATCTTTGCATTTATTTATTTTAGATTATTTCCATGAAGAAGCTAAGAAATATCTAGCGAAATATTGACAGAACTATAAAGTTCTGATTTAATTATACGTAAAATTTTTTACAAACTGCCGCTTTCCCCAAAACTTTACTAACAATTTTGAAAAACCTGATGACAAAAAACTATATAGATGCTATACAAAGAAATAACAAAGCCGATAATGCATCATAGATTTTAAATCCTGAGAACCACTTAAAATTAATTTAAATCAATTACTTTCATGATATATTGTTTTTTTTTTACCCCTTGAGGATTTTGATTAATATATTAATTAAAGCTAATAGAAAATCATCAATCATAGATTTTTTTTATATACATACTTACATAAATAAATAAATGTAATACCTAGCATTCTGCATGTGGATGTTGCCCAATGTATATACGCTTGACATTAAAATTAATAACTGGCAAACGATGTGAAAATGCATCTTGTGTAAAGTTGCGAAATTTTAATCACCGTAATGCGAAAATGCCTGCATGGGATTAGAAAATGTGGATTTTTATTAATGCATACAAAAAGCTAGAATTACGGAATATCCTTAGATAAAGAAATTAATTGCAGCTTATTCTAACTGAAAAAAATATTCAATTTAATTGAAGACATTAATGAACAAATTATTGGTATTAAAAGTGAACGAAGTCCATTTTTAAAGGATAATTAATGTATAAATTATTTAGACAATGAAAAAATACTTTAGTTATTGAAGAAAAAACTACTTACATTTTGATATTATACCCTTAATTTCAAAATGTAAGCAGTTTTTTCATTAATTTCTGAAAATATTTCGATGTTGAACATTCAAATAATCGGCATCGATTAATTCAATCCCCATACACAATTTTTCAATCTCCTTTAAACAATAAATCATCAAATACACACTTGAATTGATAAAATTTCTATTAAGTTCAACAAACCCTAACAATTTCCAAGAAATACGATTTCTTGATTAATTTCCGTAATTAATTCGGACACGAGTGAGATAAATGTCGCCTCGGATGTATTTTTTTTAATTTGTTTATGTAATAAACATATTGATGAAAAGTTATTGCCGGTTATAAATTAACGAAAGGTTAAGCAGCACAAGCGTCGCTTATATATTTATTTTGGAGTAGCGACTTTTTGATCAGTGTCATTGTTTAGAAATTATTACACTCTAGCGTCGTATATTATGTGTTTTAGAGTTGATTTTTACGAGCTGTAAAACTCGTTTCGGTTTTAGGTAATTTTATAAATTGAGATTGTTATCTGATATTAAACAAACATTTAATCGGATGTTTCTTTTCTATTTATAAATAAAATACTGGGATGAATTAAATTTGTATTAGTGTAGAATATTCTAGCTCAAAATCGCAAAAGTCTTGGATTTTGATTTACTTAACCCTTGTCAGTGCGATTTGCCAAAATATTGTTTAAATTTTGTATATGAATTACTATTACTATATTAAAAGGAAAATGAGAGAAAAATTTGAAATAATGTAAGACAAACATGGTTATCCCTACCAAGGTTGATTCATAAGACAAACAATATTAGGTTCGCGGAGCGATCAATCCAAATTTTCAGGCTTTTATGAACTCCAAATTTTACTTCGTGCGCGACGCGTATAATACATTGTAATATTGTGAAGCTCTTCGCTATAATTGGCTATATATAATGTTGTGTTGACTGTTTTACTAAATAAATAACGAATTCGAGTTTTATTCCGTTTATTGTACTACAATAAAATACATTATATTTAAATTAGACTCATCATAGCATGCATTCGCATGTAAATTAAATTATCTAATACGACATTGGAATGTAAGAAGAAAAAATGCTTTCATCTATTTATATAACTTATAAGGTTAGCAAACATTATTGAGGATGTTTATATAATTGTTGACATTAATTTTGCAATGATTTTTTCATATATTTAAGAGTTCATATATTTCTTCATTAAAAAAAATCTTTCATTTAAAGGTAAAAGTCGTTAAGTACCCAAGAAAGCCTGTCGAATGCGTTGTTTATAATTTAATAGTAAACATTTTTTATTGTCCGCAATTTTTGTGATACAATCTTGTCCATTTTAGTTCGTTTGTTAAGTCAATTTTAACTCTATTGTAAATGTATACTATTTATGGTTTCCATTTTCGATTCTTAAACGTTACCACTATTTTGTTTTTTTTTATTAGGATAACATTATGTTTAATTTTGCTGTTAATTTATGTTAGTTTATTTAAGTTAAGTATCGCATAGTCCAAAATTATCTGTTAAATTACCCTCTAATTGGATGTAAATCTGTTGGGATAATAATAAATAAATAAATAAATAAATTATACAATATTGTCAATATTGTAATTTATAGACACTTTTTTCTTCGTTTTAGCTCATTAAATAATATATGGTACATCTAGTGGACATTTTATTTTTAGCATAGTTTCAATTAAAAAAAGAATTATTAAAGTCATTAAATATTCAATAATAACAATTTTTTTGTTTAAAACTAGAACAAAAAGAAAATGCTTATTGTCCAATAGATTATTTAATATGGTAAAACCAAGAATTTAAAGCGAAGTTCAAAACATACTGTTTTGAACTTCACTTTATACGAGTGGCGTTGTTTTATACGCGTGGCGCATGAAGTAAAAATTTTGAGTTTAGAAAGCCTGAAATTTTACTTCATGCTTAATTAAGGAGTGGAAACACCCTGTAGAAGCTTTAAATCGAACGCTCTTGTACAATCAAAGAATGCCTGAAAATTTTAATTAACTTTATAATACAAAACACACCATATTAGGACGGTCACAGTCACCTTGGTGCCAAATTGATTTTTTTTTAAATGTCCACTTGTAACTTTTCATCAAAAAACATTAAAACATCAAAAAACAATTGATTTGTATGTAAACAGACATCCTGTATCCGAAAACAACAAATAAATAAATTGAAGTAATTTCCGGTAAACCCTGTAAAATTTAAAATTGATATCGACTTAAAAAAACTAAACCGGTATGTTGAAGGAATAGTTATATTTTGTCGATGTTTTTAATAATAAGAAAATACTCATCTAAGAATTGCAAATTAAACATTGCATTTTCTATTAGACTGAATGTTTTTTCTCATTCAATGTTTAAAAACGTGATTCTCAAGTTACATCTTTATAAAAAACATGCTGACGTTTTAATCACAGTTGGTGTTCTCTAATTCTGAGAAAAAGCAAACTCTTTGTCTCTTCACAGACATCGTTTCTTATTAGATATCTACGTTTAAACAATACACTTTTTATTTCACCGATTTGTAATTAGTGATCGTTGTTACAATTTTCCACGCACATTTTATTGCTTCTATTGTTATCTTTCAATGTTATAATATCCACGAGTTTAATGTTATTATACCGTAATTTCCGGCAAGAAATAAACAACTTACAAAACATGACCCTCGAAATTGGATTTTCCTATTTATGCCATTTTTTTGCTCAGGTAAATGTATTCATGTGTGTAAAATGCGGAAAGTGTATACATCCGGTGTGTTACACTTACTATGTAAATATCAATGATTACGCTTTCACAAAAAGTTAATTCGTGATAAATGAACTATTGAATTTGTTAGTAAATTAGTCTCTACAATTTGAATTGCTGTAAAAATAAGCACATTCATCAGATTTTTTATTTAATATTTATTTTGGAGAAATTAATCTTAAATTTGAGATAAACGAGTGACAAGGAGAGGAATTATGCAAGGTTATTCAAATAGAAGGAACAGATTTCAAATAATAATTTCTTTCAAACTTCAAAAGGTAGAACCATAATTCCAACGTTCCTGGACAGACATAAGTTTAAAATTTAAATAGTCCAGGCAGAAGTTCCAACCACGGCCGTATTGGCACAGTTACTTGTCATGTTGATTGTCTGTAGTAAAATGGCGACACAGCAAGAACAAGCATTTTGTGTGCTGCAATTAGCAAAATTTCAGCACACAAAAAGTTAATTGTTGAAGTTCGACGTGCTTTTCGCCGTCAATTTAATAAACAACCGCCTCGTCATGACCAGATTTACCAGTGACATCGAACATTCGTAGAGAATGGTTGCATCGGCAAACAGAAAAGCACGGGGTATCCATGCACATCGAATGAAAATGTCGAGCGTATTTGTACAGTTTACGAAAAGGAGCCCAAAGGGGCCCTCTTGAAAATATTGGACATCGAATTGTTGAAGCTCGCAGCTTCAATAATTCGATGAGGTTTTACATAAATACTTCTGCTTCTGCTAATAAGGAGCTAAGCTAAGCAGAAGTATTTATGTAAAACCTCACCAAACAAATCCTTAACTCTCCTTTAGGCAAAAAAATATATTAACTGGTGGTATAGATATGTAGATGACATTATTGCGTGCTTTAAAGGTACAGACAGACAAGTCAATCAGCTCCTTAATTTCATTAACACCCTTTATCCATCAATTAAATTTACAGTAGAATTTGAAAACGTATAGGACATGGTACATGAAACATACTTAGAATTCGATGCAGAATGCAAAGATTAAATCAAAAATAAGTGAGTTATTGAGAACTTTCATTTAATTTGCTTTATGAATTCCGGTTAGTTTAGCGAATTTCGAAGTCAATCACATTTCTTCGCGATTACGTAAAGTCCTAAAAATTTCGATTTAAACCAGTGGCAAAATACTGGCGAAAATAAAGCGAGTTATGCGATCGGGCCTTGCGGGCGTGACGTGACGCAACCGAATTATGGTTTATGGATTTTGGCGCCCAGCCTAAAAAACCGATTTGAATATAATGAAGTGCACTCGAAAGTTTCGGAAACTCAAACGCGTTTTCATTTTCACACACTAATTGTCCTGTAAATTATTCCAACAATGACCGACGCTGTCGCTCCTAAAATGTTTGCATCACACGATGATTTTTTTTAAAATCGTGACTGTACGATTTTTAAAACCAAATATTACAGATGAATTCCATAGTAATTTTTGAGAATAAAATACATACCAAAAGTGAATGACATCAAGTGATTTTACTTTAATTATTTTAAAAAAAATATTTAATTATGTCTCACTAGCAGAAAAATAAAAAACAAATTAAAGTAACATTTATTCACACGTATCTTTAACACCTACTTTTGACTATTGTGATTAGCCGATAGTTAATCCACAGAGTGACAATCTACTTAACCTACTAGAAAATGAAGGGATGGTATTTACTTCTTTTTGAAATAAAACAACGCAGTTGGGAGGGTTTCACTTTTATTGTTGAACACTGCAACATGTTTCACCACACAGTGGCTTCTTAAACTTATTAGAAGAATTAGAAATTAATAAATATAACAAAAAAGGTATTCTATTAAATGACCAAATAGAAGTAAATAATTCACCCCTAATCAATATTTAGTCGCTCAAAATTGTTTGTATTAGTTTCAGCCTAATTACCTCATTACCCCCCCCCTCATTCTATTAATTTAATTGCATTAGTATGTAAGCTTTTACCTGTACTTTGTAAAATCATTATCACATCTGCCTGATGAAGCCACTGTGTGGTGAAACATGTTGCAGTGTTCAACAATAAAAGTGAAACCCTCCCAACTGCGTTGTTTTATTTCAAATAGTATTATGGAGTTTCATCATGTATCCGCCTCATCAATTAAATATTTAAAAAATTAGGTATTTACTTCTCTAAGGTCTCAGGTCTCTCTCAGGTATCAAATTGTTTGCATCTACTAATGACTTAATCCATTTACCTATAATAATATATAATTGACCTATTTATATATTATTATAGGGAAATGGATTAAGCCATTAGTAGATGCAAATAATTTGATACCTGAGAGAGACTTGAGACCTGAGAGAAGTATGAATATGAATATTTGGAGAACAAATATTCATATTCAAGTGCGGAAAGTGCAGAAAGTCGATATTAATTTTAATTCGTTTTTATATTTGTAAATATTCTGCAATATTAATATTAATTTTTGTAATTGTATTTCATCTTTTTACTATGGTAATTATTTTTTATTTTGTATTCATGGTAATTATTTCTTTCATTGCAGCAACACGAGGATATCGGTGATATTTATCAGGATGAAGAAAATCAGGCAGCGATATTGCTCAGGAATGACGAGGAATTAGGCCATATTTTGTTGGTAAGTTAATCCTTGACTTTCGCAGAAAATAATTTATCCTGCTTTGTGGATCAGAAACAGCAAGTACTAGATCAAATTAATGATTTTAAAGTTTTTTAATAGGACATTTTTTCGTTTTAAATATATTATGTTTATTTTAGATAAGTATAGTCAAAGGTTGCCAAATAAAGCACTAATAATTTATTTTTACACTTAGTGAAGAATGGTTATTATTGCGTTATTCGTCAATTTAATTTGATCTTCACGTAACTTAGTCAATCAATGAAGTATCGCTTAGTAACGGTCGAAACAATTGTGATGTTAATCAATCGATTTATGTTTATAAAGCTTAAAATATGTTACACGCGACATCTATCACATAAAAGTTGGTTCATCAATTTAAAAGACCACGCCACTGCTGCACTGGGGAATAAATTATTCTGATGAGGACTAATAGTCCGAAACGCGATCTTGGGAGCTTTGAACAAAACAAAACTCTAATCAATTTATAGTCAAAGATTTTGAATATACGTCAATAATTTCGCTCAGTCATGTTTTATTTTACAAAAATCAAAACATGTTATTAATTCATTACAAGGCGATATGCATTTGAGATGGTTAAGCATTACACGAGAAAAAGGTCGAATTAATTTGGTGTTACTTAGCAGAAATATTCGCCGTAGAAGGACAATCGATATTGTGTAGAAAATTGTATTCCTTTTTTTGTAAGCGTACGTTAATAATCATGGTCTTTTAAAAATTCCACAAGATTTGACAAATTAATTGGCGTTTTTTTTGTACGTCTGGCAATTTATAAAAAAAGCCATTGGATTGATTAATGCGAAGTAAATTATCGATTATCTTTGCAATAAAAAAAATTATAAAAAAGGTACGCTATAAAAATAAATGGATTAGGGTGTATTACGTGAAGATGATAATAACTTGAAATAAAACACTTGTAATCTTTCTTCACAAATGTATTCTTTACCAAATGTATATTACGGACACAAAGTGACCATATATATATAACAAATCTTTATTATCAGAGGACAATACAAAATAATTAATTACATTATTGTTTATAATCAATAAATATAAATAAAATAAACTTCCTCTTGATAACTGGCTATCGACCAGAGGTCTTTCCGCCGAGAATTCATGGTGGTACTATTTTCTTTGACAGTTAGTGTGGGTGGTGAAATGAAATAAAGTCGAAAATGGTAGATGTGGGATTTTTGTGTTTTCGGGTAACATGAGGGTTTAGACGTTTACAGAATTGGGAAAGGAATTGGAAGTTTGAAGGGTTTGTTGCGAATTTGTCTGCGAGGTATTGTAGCCTATTTTCGATTGGGGATACATTGGTTGTGGTATAGAGGAGATGGTTGGATGGGTTGTACAAAGGGTTGTTAGGATGGCGTATTTTTGTAAGTGCACGGAGAGCTGATCGTTCACTAACTTGTATGCATTTTATAGTTGGATTGGAGGATTCGAACAGGAGTATGGATGCGTAATCAAGGAGTGGGCGACAGATCATTTTGTAGATGCGGGTGGCGGTTAGGGTGGAAATACCCTTATTTCTAAATGTTAAGCATCTAAAATGCTTCGCTCTACAAATTATTTTGATTTTAATGTTTGCCGCATGTTTTTTAAATTTTAATTTAGTGTCAAATGTGACACCTAAGTATTTAATATAAAGGGAAGGAAGTATAAGAGTTTGTAAGATGAATAGGTTATACGAATAGTTAGGGAAGAGTCGGTGGAAAGGAATTAATAGTTGGGATTTTTTGGGGTTAATTCAAAGTGACCACTATAATGGTTTGATCAAACCATTGATAGTAGGTAGTTAAAAACTTATACTATTAAATGACCTAACAGCCAAAAATCCACTCAATTTATATCAGGGAAACAGCTGGCCAGTTAATAGGAAGCTGTTTTAAAGGTTTAGACGTTAAGGAGATTATTATGCAATCACCGAACGTACAAAATTATATATTATTATTTGCCATGGTAACCAAAACAAATATATGCGACTAATAAGCAAATGCTATTGATTTATAAATAATTATTTTGTGTACACTACAGCCATATGAAAATTTAACTATTTTCTGAATAACCTTATATTAATTTATTAAGTTTTTTATTAGAGTTTGTACAACATTTCAATAAAATTAAGTTGTCGGAATAATTAGCACAATCCATGATATTCTCTTGCTCAATTTCACCGTGCTACTAAAAACTGCTTAGCGCTACCGTTTTCCCGAGGATATTGCGCGATAATTAATGATTTGCTTGGCCGCAGGTTGACTAACGTTTTAATCCGTTTAAAAAATTCAAAAAAACCGCGTATCCTTGTTCGCAATTCAAAATCATAAAGAAATGTAAGTATGAATGAAATTGCCAATACTTGGTTGTAGAATTGTACCCATTGGCCTGTACCACCGCGACCTTTGCAGATCCATTGTGGGTTGGTAGTAGAATACTTCGAAACATTAAAAGTGCGATTCTTTACGCAATCTACAACAAATTTGTCTTGCGAAAGACTGAATCAAATACTCATTGAACCAATTACTTCCCGAGCTAATGCCCCGTCAGAGGTTGAGGTTAGATTATACAAGTGTTTGCTGTTACCGAATTGACCCGAATTGTTACATTTGCAGTGTGTTGCTGTATATAACAGTAAACACTTGTACAATCCACTGTTCGTCAGGGTATTAGCTCGGAAAGTTGTTTGTTTTGTTTTGTTTTGGGTTTTACGTCAACTATTTCCGCTGCTATGGCCTATCATGACGCCGGAGATTAGGTCTACAGCTATCGGGGGATTTTGCCGAACCCGGTGGGAGTTCCAACCCACCGGTAGGGATCTTTAACGTGCACGCAACATCCAGGCAGTACACGGGTCCTACATGCATTTAACGTCATATCCGAGAAGACGGAGTTGTTGTTTTAATAAGTGTTTAATTTAGTTTTTGTTTTATAAATTTGCTGTGGATTACGTAAAGAACCGCACTTATCATGTTTTGAAGTAAGAATTCTACAACCAAGTATTGGCAATTTAATTCACACTTACATTTCTTTATGATTTTGACTGTAAAAAATGAAGAAAAGTAATCTGGAAATTAAAAGAATTGACTAATTGAGCCGTTTATATTAAAGGTGGCCTAACTCCATTTCACAATTTTTTTTTGATGACTGTAATAACCTGTTTTCCACTCCCAGGCTGAGCATGAACTAAAATTTCGAGTTTAGAAAAGTCCCGTGAAAATTTGTCGAGGGTCGCGCAGCGACCCGAGACAAATTTTCTGGGCTTTTCTAAACTCGAAATTTTACTTCATGCGCCACGCGTATAAAACACTGGTTTCAAGTGAAATTTAAATATACGTAAATCTCACAATATTTCAGTGTTAGTGCGTGGCGCATGAAGTAAAATTTCGAGTTTAGAAAAGCCCAGAAAATTTGTCTCGGGTCGCTGCGCGACCCTCGACAAATTTTCACGGGGCTTTTCTAAACTCGAAATTTTACTTCATGCTTAGTCTGGGAGTGGAAAACACTAGTTTAAAGATCTAAATAGAACTCTTTAAAAAAACAACGAATAACTAAAGATTTACAACAAATATGCTGAATTTGGAATTATACTTTACAGAAAAACTCCCTGTATATACATTTTTCTTAAACGAGTGTTTTCCACTCCCAGACAAAGCATGAAGTAAAATTTCGAGTTTAGAAAAGCCCCGTGAAAATTTGTCGAGGGTCGCGCAGCGACCCGAGACAAATTTTCTGGGCTTTTCTAAACTCGAAATTTTACTTCATGCGCCACGCGTATAAAACACTAAAATATTGTGAGGTTTATGTATATTTGAACTTTACTTGAATACTTAAATATTCGGATATTCGTAGTTAATTAAAAGAGTTCAATTTAAATCTTTAAATTAGTTTTTCCACTCCTAGGAATAACATTTTTTCCATGAATAAAATTTCGAGTTTAGAGAAGCCCTGCTAAGAAGGATCGCGCAGCGACCTGAGACTAATTTCCACGGGGCTTATCTAAACTCGAAATTTTACTTCATGCTTTGTCTGGGAGTAGAAAACACTCGTTTAAGAAAAATGTATAGAAATTATACAGGGAGTTTTTCTGTAAAGTATAATTCCAAATTCAGCCTATTTGTTGTAAATCTTTAGTGAATCGTTGTTTTTTTTAAAGAGTTCAATCTAAACCTTTAAACGAGTGTTTTCCACTCCCAGACTAAGCATGAAGTAAAATTTCGAGTTTAGAAAAGCCCCGTGAAAATTTGTCGAGGGGCGCGCAGCGACCCGAGACAAATTTTCTGGGCTTTTCTAAACTCGAAATTTTACTTCATGCGCCATGCACTAACACTGAAATATTGTGAAATTTACTGGGAGTCGAAAACACTAATTTAAAGCTTCAAATTGAACTCTTTTAATAAACTACGAATATCCGAAGATTTAAGTAATCAAGTGAAGTTCAAAATTACTAATTTTCACGGGAATTTAAGTTAATTTCTTTTAAATTATGAACTGTGGAGGCTTCTACTTCGTTATACATGTTAATTCAATGAAATAAAACACGTTAACTTTGTTTGTATAACACACTATTTTTATTTTCGTGACTGCAGTTTCGGCAATTCAACTTGCCATTATCAAACAGAGTGTTTGATAATGGCAAGTTGAATTGCCGAAACTGCAGTCACAAAAATAAAAATAGTGTGTTATACAAACAAAGTTAAAGTGTTTTATTTCATTAATTTCTTTTGTTTTAGTTGATACGCGAACTATTTATTTAATCAGAAAAAAAGTTAAGTAGCTCTCGTATAAACAAATTCGGTCCATATATTATATAAAATTAATTCACGAATGGTTCCCATCCGTGTCGCACTGATACCTTTTGTGACCTTTTGCCCGATTGACATATTTATGGGTCGATAAATTCCGTCCTAAATTTATGCAAATCCTGACGAGTCGCAACGAAATCATGAAATCATCCCATGAGACCGGTATTATCTCACCTATAAATTATAAGAGACCGTCGGAAAACTTGTAGTCTGGAAAAGCGCAAAGGTGACCACCGCACATTGTTTCCTGTTTGGCGACTATTTTTTTCGCTTCGCGTTTCGTTAATCCGAAATCAACAGGTGACCTCCGGTCTTTCGATCGTTGACAGTATTTTACGCGCCTAGCGCATAAAGTAAATATCGAAATATCGATTTTAGTGAGGAAAAGCACCTGTTATCAAGGCTGTAGCTAGAAAAAAAAATCGGGGGGGGGGGGGTGGTATAAATGTATTTTTAACAGTAACCTCCCCTTACTGTTAAAAATATTGCTCTTTGCTCTTTTAGGGTCGCTTTGTTCTTTGATCTCATCGTCGTTGTTTAACCTCCTGCCACCAAGCTTATAGAAAGAGCAGAAATTGTAAACTTTTACAACTAGTTACAGTTAAGCACAGTGGCGGTCCTAGCTAAATTTATAGGTGGTACGAGATCTCATGGCGGCGTTCCTTTAAACACAAAAATTAGAGCTTTGCTTCGTTTTCAACTGTTCTAAATCTAATTTTAAGTTTTTATTATACGTGTATATATACTGCCTTTCAAAAAAATCAGAACACCAAGTATTTGTTGCACGATTTTAATAAAATTTACACAATTTGATCATGTAAACGAACTGTATCGATGATTAAAAAATCAACTTGAAAAACAAAAAAACAAATGAATAATGTGTTGGGCCTCCACAATTTCCCAAACACTCATTAACACGTCGAGGCATGCTAGAAATCAAGCTGTCAATATCGACTTGGGGTATTTCATTCCAAACTTCGATAATTTGACCTCTAAGTTCCATTACAGTGTTAGCGGGGCGCTGTAAGTTACTTATTCTAACACCTATCATATCCCAAACATGTTCTATTGGCGATAGATCTGGAGAACGAGATGGCCAAGGTAACAAATTGATTTCGGCACTATCAAAAAACTGTCTTGTAATGGCCGCTGTGTGAGGTCGAGCATTATCTTGCTGAAAAATGGGGTTCTGCAAGCCATTTACATAGGGCACTAACACTGGCCGTAAAATGTTGTCAATATACCGAATCGCGTTAAGACTTGCTTCTAAAAAAACTAGAGGAGACCGACTACCATATGCTATCGCCCCCCAAACCATAACTCCCTGTGTAAGAGCCGTATGTCTTTCAACAGCAAATTGTAAAATTCTGCGACCATCATGAGCCCATAAACAGAACCGAGACTCGTCGCTGAAGATAATGTTATTCCATTCATGGGTCCAATGTTGTCTTTCCCTGCACCAATCAAGTCTTGCTCTGCGATGCTGCGGAGTAAGAGGTAGACACAATTGTGGACGGTAGGATCTTATACCAAAACTGCGGATTCTTCTGTAAACAGTAGCCATGGATACTCTTTGGCCATTTCCCAATGCCCGCGACGTTGTAAATCTGTCCCTTAAAGTTGTAAGACGAAGAGCTCGATCTTCACGCTCAGTGGTACGTCCTGATCCAAGTCTACGTCGATTCTCCCCAGCTTCGGACCATCTAGACCAGCAGCGTACGATCACCGATACACTACGGCCTACCCTTTCAGCAATAGCACGAAAAACCCGCTTCTCGCATTCCAATAATGCGACCCCTTTCAAATTCACTTAGATGATGATATTGTGCACGCCGACGAACACGGGGCATCTTTTTATGTTTTACAAACTGAAACGTCAAACTACTTAGAGGCTACTTGGATATTAGAAGCAATTACATTAAAAAATCAGCAGCTCTTCATAATGGTGAAATCAAGAAAAAATACCATTAAATAGTAACCAAAACAATTGATTTTTTGATCATCGATGCAGTTCATTTACATGATCAAATTCTGTAAATTTCATTAAAATCGTCCAATAAATACTTTGTGTTCCGATTTTTTTGAAAGGCAGTATATATTATATTATAATTAAATTGTTCTGTAATTGGTTTATCTGTTGGGCAATAAAGTATTTATTATTATCAACTGTTTTCTGCACTTCTTCCAAGACCGTCTGGTGCGGTCGCACAGGAGTGTCAAGAGAGATTGAATTTTCCGTACACTTGAAAAAAAGATTTACAGTGAGGGTAGAAATAAATGGAAAAAATACAAATCGTCGCAAAAGAACCTTTTGCAATGTGACTGATTTAGTTTTTCAATACTTTTTATAGGTATTGCAAAAATATTTTCAACTTTTTCCGTTATTTCATGAACAAATAACAAACATTGGTGAAGTAGTGTAATCGCGTCTTGGATTTGGTAATCCAAGACGCGATTACACTACTTCACCAATGTTTGTTATTTGTTCATGAAATAACGGTAAAAGTTGGAAATATTTTATTGAGACAAGCGCAAAGTTTGTACTTTCCTTAAAGTATGCCTATTTTTTCAAAATATTATATCCCTAAACAAATGTAGTTAAGACGGCAATATACAGAGTTTTATACGTTTCGATAGCGGCCGATTTCCTCTTGAAACTATTGATTTTAGTAGACGAGTTATGGTGAATGCGCCGGGTCATGTCGACTTCATTGCCATTATAAAAAGGTATTACATTTTATTTTAAATGACGAGGAATTCACTTTTTTATACTGGCGTTTGTGTGTACATTTCTAAAGAGTTTGGTGTTCTATTGTTTGTGTTCCGCGAAAAGTGCGGTACGACCAGCCCTTGGCCGAAAAGGGCTCAGCGTGGGTGCCAGACCCACGGGCTTCGTCACCAAATATGAAGGCGGTTTGGCAACACTGTGAAAGTGGTCGTAGGTTCATCATCCAACAACCAATTGGGGTAACTTAACCACCACCACTTTCTCTTTGGGTACCACCCCCAACCCTTTCGACGATCTCAACAACAGACGACGACGACCAGAAGTAGTCAGACATTACAACGAATAACATAATCGGCAACGCGACATTTTCACTTGTATATTTTCTGTAAATATTTTCAAGTACTGATTAATACACCTCTAACCTCTAAATAAATAAATAACTACAACCACAGTTTAAGGATATTATTTACTGACCATTATGAACCAAAATTAAATGGAGATGCATTTAATTTTGGTTGCTCTTTCGAATCAATATTCATCGGAATTAGTAACAGTTTCATCCTCTTGAAAATAAAAATACATTCAAAACCACCACGCCTACAAATCCATTCCCTCTCATTACACAATGAATAATGCGATATTAAAATAATAGTATTGTCACCACTAGGCGTCAATAAAAATTGCTAATTGCGACACGACCGCACAACAAAATGTACCGCAATAATAATATCGAACATTTACGATTCAAAATACGGTACTTGCGGAGGGAAAAAAATCACGTGTTCCCTTTCCTGGCAACACTTCAATATAAGTTAACAGCACACACACACGCGTACAGCATTTTCTCAAGAACTTACGTAACTTCTTCTTTCCTTCTCGTAAGTACTCGAGCGAAGACTTATCAGCCAAGGTCTGAGTGTTCGGAATTTGTGGAATTGTCGATATAGTTGTTTATTATGCTAAGTAATTGCAGCAAGACCGTTAGGTTCGGTATTAATCATTCAATATTATTGTAACTGTTGATTATGAAGAGAATCCTAAAATGGATTATTATACCCAGTGTTACTCAGAAAAAAGTGCTTTTTGAGCATTTAAAATGTTCATGTTAAACAGTTTATTTGAAATTTTATTATTTTACATGCATTCTCTATTTTTATAATAGCGTTCAATTTAAAACTTACAACAAGCGTATCCACTCCTCGATTAAACATACAATCAAATTTCGAGTTTAGAAATGCCTGAAAGCTTGGTTTGATCACGTTTAAACATTTGAATATTGTAAGGATTAAAATATAGGTACTAATAATTAAATTTATTCATTTAAAAACTCATTCAAATATTCGAGTTATTTGAATATTTAAATAATTTACTATTATGTGGAAATTTAAAACAAGAATGTACATCATTTACATTTGTCAATATTTGATATTTCGATATGGAAACAAATTACAGATAAAAAATAATTGATGTTTCTGAAATTTTGTGTACATTTTAATAGATTTGGTTTTTATAGATTTGATTTTTTTCCTGTTATTAATGTTCAATAAACATATGTTTTAGTAAGTTCGCTACTGCTTTTAGTTCAAATTATTTCAAAAAACCAGTATTTAATGAAAACGCCTCTGATTAAAGCACTTACACAGGCGTACAATGCGTGCAAGGTCGTTTCTTATTATTACGATTAATCCTTGTTTCCATTTCATTATTTTTTCTGCACTTCATGACTAACTTTACACATTGTTACATAACATGCTTAGGAAAATCGATTATTATTGCAACCGATCGTTTCGCTCACGAGAAATGTCGGTATTTATTACGTCTCTCGTTCGCCCGAAATAAAAATCGCGTGGACTGGACCTGGTCTTATTTATTTATATATTTATTTACACCGACACATTGTCGTTATTTATTGTTCTGTTGATCTGCTGTGGGTATATGTTTGTATGAGTAATTAGTCGGGCAATGGTGTAATTAATTAGTATTTGCATATTGATCAGGGAAACATTGTGTGAAAAAATAGGCATGATTGTTGCAGTTTTTGTGAAAGTTATTCGTTTAATGGTTTATTAAAATTTTTATCGATTTTTTAATAATGTTCTAAATATTCACTTATTTGTCCATACGTTTATCCCAAATATTCATTTATTTATATCTTTAATTAATTTCTCACTTAACCCGTGGTGAAACATTTTTGAATCTAATACTGGATGATTTAAATTAAATTTTAATTATAAGTGAAACAAACCAAGTGTTTTAATTTAAATTTAATTTAAATTATCCAGTATTAGATTCATTTATTTGTCCATTTGTCCCAACTATATAAAATATTTACTATTTTTACCATTCTAAATTAAAGCATGGTATCATAACTTAAATATCCCTATCTTTCGTCATTTCTGAAGGGAGTATTTGACGTAGATATATTTTTTTTTGTATAATACATTTATACTCATTCTAATACAAATATATCTCGCTGCTTTGCTTTGATAATGGCACAAGTGAATTTTTTTTAATTTTATTTTATGTATAAAAGTATATTGTTTTCAAGTTGATGTCGATACAACTGCACTCTGGTGGCTATCCAGAGGAAATTAAGATGTGCGTGCCGTTCTGTACAATACAAGTTCACTGACTTTTAAATAGATTCAATGCAAAACATAAAAATCACTTGTTTCAGTTGCAAAGCAGCGATCTCCAGACTTTGTTTGTTTCTAATAGAGCTAATACACATGTACACTTTAATGGCGAATCTTACTATTGCGCAATTTTTAAATAGCAAACTATGTTTACAAACAAACAAAAATCAATGTACATTCACATAGATTTGAATGACTTAAATTGACATTCTGTTGTTTGCAAATGCAACTTGCTATTTAAAAACCGCACAACAAAAAGTAAAACGTTTTACCAATTTTCCTACTTCCTGTTAGGGTTATAATTACCGATAACGGTTGATAATATTAAAATAATTATTGTTATTTCAAACCGCGCCTTTAAATTCAAAGCACTCCTCCACCCAGTATTTCCAGGTTTCTCCGAATGATTTACTATCTGTATTGCTCGGCTCCAGTATTGAAAAAAAATAATCATTGCAGTGTTACATAACATGCATTGTTTAATACACAGAAGACAATAATAATAACTAATATCGACAAGTTATCTTGAAAAATGTACCCCTACTAATTTATGATGAATGAGGTTTTGCTGACCTAATTTTGGATTATGTTATAAAGGGTGGCTCAGAGAAGATTTCAGTTTTTAGCACGTTATAATAACAGCATAAAAAGTGTTGGAATAATTTTAATATTAAATTAAGAAAGTACAGAGATGCGGATTTCATTTTTTAAACACAATGTTGTCCAAATGTCGACCATCCTTCTCATAGCACTCCTCCAATGCTGCTCTTAAATGTTTAAATACCCGCCGACACATTTCAATAGGAATGTTGTTAATGGCCTCTCGAATGTTGTCTTTTAACTGCTCCGTAGTGGCTGGAGGATCGTTGTAGACGATACTCTTTAAATATCCCCACAAAAAGTTGTCAAGGGCAGTAAGGTCTGGTGATCTTGGCGGGCAAGAGATATCCCCAAATCTCGAAATAACAGTTCCTGGAAACAATTCACCTAAAGTGTCCATTGATGCTACTGCTGTGTGTGCCGTCGCCCCATCCTGTTGAAACCAGGTCCAGTTTGGGTCATAACCAGGAACGTTTTGAAGAGCTGGAGTCAAAAATTGGTGGAGCATTGCAGTGTACCGTTGGCTTGTCACAGTAACAGAGCGGCCACGGGCATCCTAAAAAAAGTAGGGCCCGATTATTCCAGAAGACGACATGGCACACCAAACTGTTACTTTCTTGGAATGCAATTGTTTTTGGTGCTTCTGGGTTCTTGGGGGCCCAATACCGACAGTTTTGTTTGTTTACGTGGCCCTCCAGGTGGAAGTGAGCCTCATCACTGAATAAAATGTTGTCCAAGCCTCCTTCATCCCAAAACATATTCATCATGGTCTCACAATATGTTTTTCTAATTTCGTGGTCTGTAGGCTTCAGAAACTGTACCAATTGAATTTTGTATGGATAGAAGTGTAAGTCTTTGTTTAAAATCCGTTGTACACTTAAGCGATGAATATTCAGGGCTTGGCTATGTTTTCGAATTGACCGCCTTGGATTTCCAGTCGCAGCACGTCGCACAATCTCAATGTTCTCTGGCGTTCTGATGGACTTCTGTTGAACGATTTGCCACGGAACCTGTTTGTCGGAATCTTTGAACCCACGATTATACTAAATTTGTCGACGGAGCATCACGTACACGCCGAATATTGTAATGGTTGTAAAAACGTCGAATAGCCACTACATAGGAATCGTTCGCTTTAAAAAACGCCTCTACCATGAAGGCACGTTGTTCGTTCGACCACTGCTCCATGTTTACTGACAATCCGCACGTATTCGCCGCAAATTGCCAGCGCTACCTCCCCCCCCACAACTTTTAAAGCAGATGCACAGGGTACGTTCGAAAACTGAAATCTACTCTGAGTCACCTTTTATTAAATCCAAAGTTGGGACTGCAACATCTGATTACGAAATAAACCCTGAGGTGGACTAGGGCCACCCCCTCCCTCCTAGTAAGCAGCGCCGGTCATTTTCGTGCTGACACTGTGACCTAAACATCTCTTAATTTACTTTCGTGGCGTAACCAATCAGCCTGCCAAGTACTACTGACTAACGACTTGACGTAACATTTCACGTCATCGGGTCTACAGAAATTAAAGTCTGGATAATTCTCCTCGGTAGCCATAATACGAGCGGCCGAGTTTGCCAACTTATTACCGTCGATTCCTATATGTGACGATACCCAGACGAAGGTAACGTTTTTGGACGTCGTTAGCAGATGGTGGAAGGTTGTCAGTATATTAAGCACCATGGGATCTTTTTTTTTAAATTTTTTTTTAATTTTATTTTCATGGGTTTTACGTCATCTATTTCCGCTGCTAAGGCCAATCATGACGCCGGAGATTAGGTCTACAGCTATCCGGGAATTTTGCCGAACCCGGTGGGAGTTCCAACCCACCGGTAGGGATCTTTAACGTGCACGCAACATCCAGGCAGTACACGGGTCCTACATGCATTTAACGTCATATCCGAGAAGACGGAGAGTTTGGCATTTTTATCCTAACCTATATAAATGCAGACAACTTGTTAGGCCGGTATTTGAACCCCGGTCCGTGGCGTGGCAGTACAACACTGTAACCACTACACCACCAAGCTGCCCCATGGGATCTTTTATTTTCTTATTTACAATACTGGTTATAACTGATAGAGAATCTGACAAAATATGGAATGCATTGTGGTTTGAAAGGTCGCAGTAACGCAGCGCTTGCCATATAGCATACGTTTCTGCCGCATATACGTTTCTGTCGCATATACTGGGAGGAGGAACCACGAATGCGTCACTCCATCAGCAACTAATGATGCGCCCACTCCTGATTTAGTTTTGGAACCGTTAGTATACAGGACTGAAGGATAACCGAGACGAAGAAAGGTAGCCTTCAAATGGGCTATTATTACCTGGGAAGCAGATTTTTCTTTAACGAGGGTTAACACATCCCAATTGACCTGCACTCTTGGTATAACCTAAGGGGGCACCTCTCCCCATCCGACGGGCAAGCAGTTTGGAATATCTGCTTGCCGTTCCTCTCTAAATGTGTACACTTAGAGGTCTCGTTATTGTGGGCCTACTGTGGTAGGCCCGGTATTGCTCTGTATTATTAAAAATGCAAGAGTTCATTTGATTTGGGTCAGCTGTTACAGACGCCTCATACCGCAGAGCGAATGCAAGACGTCTGTTGTACAATGGCATTATTTCCGAATCGCAGCAGAGACTTTTGAATAGCGATGTCCTAAATGCTCCGGTAGCCAATCTAATTGTCCCGTGGATACTTTCGAAGGATTTTAATCTAGAAATTCTTGCCGAAATAGCACAAGTGTAGTCAATCCTTGAGAGGACTAGAGTTCTATATAGCTGCAGAAGTACCTCTCTACTAGCTCCCCAATTAATATTAGCTAGGCACTTGATAAGGTTGAGAGCTTGTGTGCATCTCACCATATCAACTCATCGATGTGCCTTCCAAATCTAAGTGCACCATCGAACGTAAGACCTAGAAAGCGGTGACTTTCTAAACATTGAATTCTAAATCCCTGGATGGATACGCGGGTGTCAGGATGGGGCCGTCTCAGACGACAGAAATGAACGCAGGCTGTTTTGGCTTGGGAGAATCTAAAGCCCTTCGCATCCGCATTATTTACATCATCTATAGCTCTTTGTAGTCTATTGGCGCAGAAGGTGGTAGTTGGTCCTGTGATATATATGACTAAGTCGTCTCCATACAAGCATGTCTGTACAGGTGCTCTGACATATGCTGCAATACTGTTCACTGCAATGGCAAACAATGTTACAGTGATTGTGGAACCCTGTGGGATGCCTTTTTCAAGAGTTTAAACGGACGAAAGCTCATTTTGGACGAGCACCAGGATTCTGCGGTCTATGAGAAACGAGGATACAAATCGCGGAAGGTTTCCCCTAAATCCCCATTCGTGCAGTTCCTACAGTATATCGTATTTCCAGGTCATGTCATACGCTTTTTCAAAGTCGAAGAATACAGCTACCAAGTGCTGACGCTCGAGAAAAGCGTCCTGTATAGCGTTCTCTAGGCGTAACAGATGATCGAATGACCTTTTTGAAGCCAGCCTGATATCTAGCGATTAGTCCACGTGCTTCTAGTAGCCACATTGTATATTGTTATTTATTGTATAGTTTTGTTTCAGATCAAATTTGTTAAATTATTCAAAATTAACTAATCTAAATAGTAAATTAATAAAATTACCACATTGAATTTAGTTGAAATGAAACTTATTACTATCAAAAACACTTTATTGTACTCGTGACAATTTTCTTAATAATTTACCTATTTTATGCTGCACTTATACAATTAGGTTAAATATTAGTTACAGTAAGGACAAGTAAAATTATCAAACCAAACATGCATATTAAAATTAAACGGAGTTTATGCAAGCTCGGCACACGCGATTTCAATTTTGAAAATCTGCAATTATTTAATTACACAATCGCTTACTGACTTTATCAAATGCAGTCAATATTGTAATTTAATGAGAAAATACTAATACGATACATATTTTAACAGTTGTAATGTATTTTTAAGTAACGAGTGTTTTCCGCTCCCAGACTAAGCATGAAGTAAAATTTCGAGTTTAGAAAAGCCCCGCGTAGAAAATTTGTCTCGGGTCGCGCAGCGACCCAAGACAAATTTTCACGGGGCTTTTCTAAACTCGAAATTTTACTTCATGCGCCACGCGTATAAACCACGGATTCACAGTAAAGTTAAAAATATACAACGCTTAATTTTCGCATTTTTGAGTACGACATGTCGTACTCAAAAATTTTGTAGTATTTCACTGTCGCGACAGTGAAATATTACAAAAGTGATTTCTCGTTTATGATTATAATTATTTTCATTTATTATTTTACCTATTTTATGCAGCACTTAAACAATTAGGTTAAATATTAGTTACAGTAAGGACAAGTAAAATTATCAAACCAAACATGCATATTAAAATTAAACGGAGTTTATGTCAAACTCGGCACACGCGATTTCAATTTTGAAAATCTGCAATTATTTAATTACACAATCGGTTACTGGCAGGTAGCATTACTTTTAATTCGCACGACTCGTGACCGGCCATATTTTTTAATTTCCTATTACTTATGTATGTATCACTTATCTAATATAAAGTGTAAATGAGAAAGAACGTTTGTCCAATATAGCACGATAAAATAATTTAACATGTTCTCGGTGGAAGTAAAGCGGTGTAATTCACTCCAATTATGTCCGCGCGCCGTTTTGTAAGTGGGCCACGCCTCCGGGAAAATAAGAGGAAAAATTCACCTACGTGTTTTACTATTATTTAAGCCCTCAACTTAAGCTGACTGAGAGAGTTGAGTAATCGGATTGTCTAACGGCTGATTATTTCCGTATGCGCTTAAATGGGTAAATCATAACACAGTGGGGTTGAGTAGGTAATACGCGCGCGCATTACTTAGTGCTTGCTTACACCTTCACGTGTTTCCTTAAAAACTTTCCCTCCGGTTTGTTGTGATTTAAGATAAATAGTAACACCAACAATAACTGTTAGCTAATATTCTTGTGTCGGTTTGCACCCCGCTCGATTAAAATCACTGATTTCTAAATCAATAATGACTAGGTGTGTTCAATTGAATCAAATCTTTGATTAAATATGCCTTCAAAACAATCGGAAACAGTTAAATGACGTTCAATAATGTTAGTAGTGTTTTTAAAGAACACTTTAATCATTCTCTGGCGTTTGATTTAATTCTGACTTATGAAATATTCGATTGGGAATTGTCCAAGTGCGAAGCGCATGTGCAATTTTCAAGGGGCAACAAACACGTGTGTGAGAGAAGGAAAAATTTGCGCGATATATGGTATATGCCTGCACAAGGGATATTTGTTCAAACAAGGGGTTGCAGATTAACTCAATTTATACAGATTTCTCGAAGGCATTCGACCGAGTGCAGCATGGTATCATATGTTCAACAAAAAAAACTTGCTATGATTTTATCTCTTTTAAAATGTATGTTGGCTACACGCTTTAGGAATTGTTATATAAATCGTCAGACATAATAATTATAATGTATAATTTCAGAGTTGCCAACCTACAATATATTCCATAGCACTCTAGAGATTTTATTTTATTAAACATACGATATATTGTTGAATAAACTACAGACTATGGGTATGGGTGGATTAGTATTGGATTGGCTTGCAAGTTATTTGTCTAACAGAACACGATGTGTTCGCGTGGGATCACGTATATCAAGATGTATTGACGTGACCCTGGGGGTCCCTCAAGGGTCTCATTGCGGGCTTGTTTTATTTCTATTGTTTGTAAACGATATCGGTATGAGGATTAAGTATAGCAGATTTCTCCTGTGTGCAGACGATTTCAAATTATTTAGAGAAGTCGTATTTTTGTAAGGATTCTTAAAATGTATCGCTCCGAAATGATCGATTATTAAAATATCTCGATAACTCTCATCACTATTAGTTTCATACTTAAAGATAATAAACAGTGTTTGAATTAAATTTGTATTACCTCTCGTAAATTATACATATGTTTTTATATATTTTTTCATTACTCACAACATTCATAGAAATCAAAAGAAATGTAATTTTGCTCTTCAGCAACATAAATAACAGAGATAGTGGTGGTGAAAGTGATCTCATTATATCACGGTATACATGTATGTCTTCTTATTTGCTACTTATCTTTTCACTTTTTTTAATTGGTTATAAGTATACGTCTGTCTCTATAAATATTGTTACACAACACACGTACTCGTTGTTATGTAATGATAATTATGCTCACATCCGATACAATCGCCCTTCAATTTCCGTTTTTTTTTAAATTTGAGTAATCAATATGTTTATAAATTGTATGTTACGATCAAAAAGGGTGGAACGAATTGTGCAACAATTAACTTCTTGATTTATGACAAAAAAATAAGGAATTTAATTAAAACACTTTCCTTTGTTTTACCACTTTTAATTTACTTTTAAGTGAGAAAAATTCAATGAACATAATATATAGGTACGTTGTTAATTTTTATTCACTCATCGATTTTATAAAATCGTACAATTTGAAGTTTCTAACGAGTGTTTCCACTCCCAGACTAAGCATGAAGTAAAATTTCGAGTTTAGAAAAGCCTGAAAATTTGGTTTGGTCGCGTAGCGCGAAGCGCGGAGCGACCAAACCAAATTTTCAGGCTTTTCTAAACTCGAAATTTTACTTCATGCGCCACGCGTATTAAACGCTGATTTAAAGTAAAGTTGAAATTAAATACATCTGAGATGTGATGGATCAATATTTACCGAGATACATCGAAAATTTGTAAAAATTACTTATTTGTGCATGTTTTACAAAGACTAATAATAAAAGTAGAAAACATTTAGTCTAAGATACTTTTTCATTTTTATATTTTAAATATGTAAATCGTCATATCTTTAATGGGAAAAGTGCTATTAATCCATATTTTTTTGTTCAGACTTGATAACACAATTCAATTTAAGCGCCCAAATCGGCACTAAAAATCACATTACAAGTATAGACAACACATTACCCTTTTACAGTGACCTCACTAAAAACATAACACAGTTTCCTAAACGCATGTCCACATTTTTGTTTGATTTTATGAGACAAACATGTCAGTGAGCAATCAAAAATTATTTCAAAAGAAGGAACGACGAACAAAAACGAATTTAAATCCACAGAACAGTAAACCGTAGTTAAATTGTACCGGGCTTTCATTAATTCCCGAACCCCACGTGACCAAAAATAATAGGCAACCAAATGTACAAGGTGGTATGGCTCACACAAAAATTCCCTAGATTTACAAATATTTATTCGCCGGCGTATTTTTATGACGACTGAAAATATTATATTTAAAATGATTAAAAAATAGGCTCCTCTTCAAAAATGTAACTAATTTTTATTAATTTTCGCAGTATTTGCTTATCCTAGCAAATTGACTCTGCAAAATAAATAGAAATAAAACTCAATGTTTCAGAATAATTAAACAATTTTTGCTTACCTGAAAATTCCGGGCGAATCTTGTAAGATCTCAAAGGTTGGTTTAACGATGCACCGCGCATAAACGTTTATGTCAAATTTGACTTTAGTAACGTTTGGTTACTTTTTTCAAAGCCTCCAACGTACAAATACAATAATTTACGCGGCAATTTTAAATTTAGTCAGGTGGGGTTCGGGAATTAATGAAAGCCCTGTATATTAAAAATATTCTTAGTATTGGAGTAGTCACAATATTCAATAAAATAAACGTTTACAATGTAAGTTATCAATTTCTATAGATCATATTAGGTAATTTCAAATTAAAACACTTGTTTAGTTTCATATTGTAATTTCGTTTCATCAAGAGTGCAGTAAACAAAGTATTTACCGTTCTATGAATTATTTTTATTTCGAACATTTCATTCATTCTTTTACTTCCTTTTATTGCAAACTTTTTGCTAATTACTCTAAATCCGCGATGATTCTTCTTAAAATTCGCCACAGTTCCAATGAGATTTTGAGTATAAAAATTGGAAAATTGACGCATTTGAAGTATTTTGAGAGGGATCATGAATGTCATAATAATACAAACGCAAATTTAACGTTAGACGTACCAAACAATTGAAGATGTTCTGTTTCAACCAGAATCCATTGATAAAAAGCAGGTAGAAGTTAATGACGTCAGGGTAGAAAGGTAGTGTGTTGACTATATCGAACCTAATAACTCTTAAGCATTGGCATTAGCATTAGTGATCAATTTATTTTCCATCGTATTGGAATAAACTTAATGACTCGTAGTCATTGGCATTAGCAATCATTGTATTTTTTTAAATCAACTTTTCTTATGCAACCAATAAAAAACATCTCGATGCATTTACTCATATATTTATATTATATAGATATTTTTAGGGTTATTAAATTGAATTTCATGGTGCATGCGAATTGATGTTGTAATCATTTTATGGCACCTGAATGGCATTAGTTAATTGGCGGTATATAATAGAACCATTCCCATGCCGACATTGAACTAACATATTGTAATAACCTTATTACATTTCTTGTCTGTCGATTAAGAATACTAAAGACCGGCTCTATTGTATTCAGAAATAGACACCAATTAAGATTTGGAATTCGCTAAAGGCTAAAGGATGTTTCGCAAATTGTTTTGATAAAGATACTACATAACAAACAAAATATATAGTGGGAAAATAAAATAAATTCATTACCTAATGTCCGGTTTCGCTAAATTTAGTCAAATCTTATGAGAAGATTAACTTTATTAGCCCTCATTTACACTTTATATTAGATAAGTGATAAGTGTCTATATCATCAGCTTCAAAAATTGTAACTGATTGATTTTTTAGTATGTACAGTCGACGCAACCCAAATGTGAACGCTGTTTGGTTTTCATGGTATTTGTTACTGAAATTCATTCGTGTAATTCTGACTTTGGCCAGTGGTATTACAAAGAGAGGGTAGAATATACATACTTGACAATAATTTTTGAGAGCTTTCAATTTTTTTGCGATAAACGACTATGATACAAAGTGTAAATTACACCATTACATTTTGTCGTTCAGATTTGAGTTGCGCCGACTGTACTATTATTAAATTTTACTCGATGAATAACTGTTGTTCGATTTAACTGACTTTGGTGACACACAGCATAATTTTATTAGTTTATGAGATAAAATATTATATAGGAGATTATAAAAATAGGTAGTATTTTAAACTACTAGTATCGTGGCTGATTTTCAAGCATTTTTTAAAAAATGAGAACAGTATCAGGTCACAGGGAAAGCGGATTTTTTTTATTTTCACCATTTGGTCGTTATAGCAACAAATTTATTTAAAAAACAGTTGCATGAAAAATATCATTATATTACTCACAGGTTTTTCACATATATAAGAACACAATTTCTTTTGTAAAAACAAATGGTTTAGCCTCGGCAAACTAGCATTGGACTTGTCCAATGTTAATACGAATGTGGATGGAGTTTCTCGGCAGGCTTTCGACAGTTTTGTACCAGTAACGGTCTAAGAACTGGCCCGTGCACTCTGAAAGCTTTTCAAAAGGTGGTAGCAAAATTTAAAGAAAGTGGTTCTGTTATGAATACAAAAAAAAATAGAAAGGCCCCCATGTGCAACAGATGTTACAGTATTGATAATGAAGGTTTAAATTAAATTACACTTGGTTTGTTTCACAATTTTTTTACTTTACTATTTACTCGACTAGTTTCGCGTTTTACAGCATTATCAGGAGTGATAATGCTGTAAAACGCGAAACTAGTCGAGTAAATAGTAAAGTAAAAAAATTGTGAAACAAACCAAGTGTAATTTAATTTAAACCTTCATTATCAATATTTAAAAATGTTTCACCAAGTGATAAGTGAGAAAATTATTCAAGAAAAAAAAAAAAGATGTTACAGTTGCTGAAGTTTTACAAGAAACGCAAAATTTAGCGAATATGAAACATCTACTCGAACGAATATAGAACTTGAACGAATATGGAACATTTACTCAGAGCTGCGGTTTATAGTATTAAAGAAAGGTTAATGCTTGTTCAGGAAGAAAATACAACATACAACATTTACGATAAAAGTAATGTTTTATATAAATCCCATTTCTTTCTGCCCATACAGGCATTTATAATTTTCAAACTGCTCAATGATTGATAAAAAATATTAGTATTATAAAATACGACTTACTTTAGAGATTTTTATAATACACAAAATATTTGAATGTTATCATACAGCAATTTGTGATTTTGATAATTCAAGCAGTTTTTAATGTTGGAAAGCATATATAGGGTTTATATGCTTTCCAACATTAAAAACTGCTTAAATTATCCAAATCACGAATTGCTACATGATAACATTAAAATATTTCGTTGATTAAAAAAACCTCTAATATATACATATTTGTATTCAAGGAAGCTTTCGCAATTGCGTATAAAAGGCGGCATACAAATGACCTTTTCTCCATTCGTAAATTTAATTATGTCTGATAAACACGAAAGGCGTCCCTTCACTTAAAAAAAACGGACATTTGTATATGGTAAAAGTTGTGTTAAGACTATCACATAACAATTTTCCTTAAGAAAACGAAAATGCCACGCAAGTGGTTATTATATGTTAGGATTGATAAATGTCAAGATAAGAGAATATTATTGTGTGCTATCGAAAATGGAAAGCGTGCAGATGCTATTCTAATTTAATTTATTTTATTACTGCACTTTAAAACGGAGTGAACTTACATTTAAAGATTATACTGTTTTAACCAGCAATCACTTTTTTATTTTCGAAAATACCGTGAGATTGAATATTGTTACACTAAAAAAGACTGTTATTCCTTACTTCACTTTTTATTAAAAAGTGAAGTAAGGAATAACAGTTTTTTTAGTGTAATAATCACTTCACGTAAACTCAAAAACTTGCTTTTTTATGTATATATGTATTCATTTGACATTTTTTCGTGTACAATGTTAACTATTTACACATTTGTCGTTATGTAATGGATATAAATACAATTTTTTATTTTTATTTTCTGAAATACCTTTTATTGAGATTTTAGATTTTATGTGTACAAATTTGTTCCATAGACAATAATGTAATAAAATAATATATGTGGGATTCTTTGAATAAAATTAGGAATCAATTTATTTAATAATAATGATTAACTCGAGGTCATTAGTCTAACTATATGTTGAGTTAATTTCTCACTTAACCCGTGGTGAAACATATTTAATTATAAGTAGAACTTTAATTAAAACACTTGGTGTGTTTCACTGATTTATTTTTATGTTTACTCCAACTAGTTTCGACCTTAGGTCATTATCAAGGAGATATGTCTAACTAATATTATATTTAAGTACTATTTATATAAATAGTTTATAATTATTTTAAAAGTACAATTAAGAAACAATTAGACATTAAAAATCAACTCGCGTCAAAGATAATTTACTGGCAATTACCTAATTATTGTGTAACACATAAAATACATCGAAAGATGCTTATCGATTTGATTTGTGACGGTTACTACAATCGTTTGATTTGCATGTTGAATGGATTTGATTAGTTGCTGGAATATTAATTAAATTCAATTGTACAATTTCCGTCCTGGGTTTTACTCCGGATTCCATTTAAATTCAACTGAATGTACGCGAGTTTTGACATAAAATATTCAGATTCAAATACAATTCGCTGAATACGTGTTTTTAGTTTTCTAAAAACTTACGTACACGGACCGCAAGCCTAGAATAGAAATAATTGGTATTCAGTGTCAAGTGCGAGTTTTAAATTGAAGGTCTTCTGAAAATCCTCCATATACTAAACATACGTATAGTGGAATTCGCGAGAGATGTCCTATGACTCATTGATGTGAAATGTGTAGTTCAATTTTTTTAGAGAGTATGTCGACAGTTGTATCTGCAACGATTTTTCCTAGTTGTGTCAAATTTTGACGTTACATGACAATGTCATACTCTTTAAGTCGCGAGTATATTAGTGTTCTTTCTTTTAGAAAAGTTTTAAATCACAATATCTTGTGATTTTTTTTATTTTGAGCATATATATCCGAATTAAGTGTTGTACATTTTTAAATATTCGTTGTTTTCTTAAAGAGGTCAATTTGAAGTTTAAACGAGTGTTTTCCACTCCCAGGCTAAGCATGAAGTAAAATTTCGAGTTTAGAAAAGCCTGAAAATTTGGTTTGGTCGCGTAGCGCGAAGCGCGGAGCGGCCAAACCAAATTTTCAGGCTTCTCTAAACTCGAAATTTTACTTCATGCGCCACGCGTATTAAACACTGAAAGCACTGAAATATTGTGAACGAGTAAATTTCGCTTGAAATCAGTGTTTTATAAGCGTGGCGCATGAAGTAAAATTTCGAGTTTAGAAAAGCCTGAAAATTTGGTTTGGCCGCTCCGCGCTTCGCGCTACGCGACCAAACCAAATTTTCAGGCTTTTCTAAACTCGAAATTTTACTTCATGCTTAGCCTGGGAGTGGAAAACACTCGTTTAAAGCTTCAAATTACATTCATTTAATAAATTTAATAAATTAAACGAGTGTTTTCCATTCCCAGGCTAAGCATGAAGTAAAATTTCGAGTTTTGAAAAGCCTGAAAATCTGGTTTGGTCGCGTAGCGCGAAGCGCGGAGCGGCCAAACCAAATTTTCAGGTTTTTCTAAACTCGAAATTTTACTTCATGCGCCACGCGTATTAAACACTGAAAGCACTGAAATATTGTGAACGAGTAAATTTCGCTTGAAATCAGTGTCTTATAAGCGTGGCGCATGAAGTAAAATTTCGAGTTTAGAAAAGCCTGAAAATTTAGTTTGGCCGCTCCGCGCTTCGCGCTACGCGACCAAACCAAATTTTCAGGCTTTTCTAAACTCGAAATTTTACTTCATCATAAAGGATTTCTAAGAGAAAAGTATGCTTTAAAATATCTTGTTTTTCGAGTTGAGTCATCCAGTTGCAATACGAACCATACGTGTTTCAGCAAACTTGGCACAAAATGATAAACTGATTTTGCAGCGTCTTTTAAATACATGCAAATAATGTTGAATGAGCGCTGTATCAAATGAAGAGAAGACAAATTATGTAAAACTAAGTAAAAAGTTACCAATATTTGCAACTAAAACAATATCAAAAAACAAACCAAATACAGCCAAGTTTCTTAAAAAATTGTGTGAATTAGTGAAATTCTGCACTAAAGAATGTAACGAATTCGGATCACGAATCCTTTTTCACTGAAGTATTCGAATGTTTTTTTTTAATCCTCTAACACGATTTGATAGCTCAAAAATAGTTTTTAGGCGTGGCACCCCAAAAATGTTGCCTGTGGCGCTTACTGTCTTTTCAATATTGTGCACCCCCAATGAAATAAACCACGCGCCGCCACTGCTTCCTCCTCACTCTCCTAAACACATTTACGTTTACCAGAATTTAAAGCGTACCATAGATTAACGTACATGTTGGACGCACAGTTGCGAGAGAAAAAAACGAACCCACTGAGCAAATCCATTTAAGTAATGTTTCATCAACATTAAAACAACGTTTAATGTTGCTACAATGTTGATATAACGTTATTTGTTTGTTTTTTGCTCAATGGGAATACAGCAGGAAGCTTTAGCCACTTCTAAAATATCGTATTTTTTTCTTGTAAAACAAACTTGTCATGTACAGATTAAGAACAATTTTTTTCTTGGCCAACAAGACGGTGCTTTTGTTGATTATCTTGCAAAGCTCTGGGTAATAGTTAGATAGAAATTCTAGAACTTAAAATAAATTTGACTTCAAGTGTATGATTAAAAATGTATAATTATCTTTCTAATTTTTGCGAATGATTATCCAAATTTATGGAAATCGCCGTTCCAGCTTCCAGCCGCAAGATTTTGGAAAGCTGGTCAATTATCCAATTACGCAACGAATAATATTTACACAAGAAATTATCCGTCGATGCACAAGCATAAAAATCCGCGCAAAGCGCGATGTTTATTGCCGGAGTCAAAACCGCTGGTGCGTTAATGTTATGTAAAAAAAAAACCGTGGGCGTTTTGCAACAAAAGAAACGCTCTGCAGAAATTACAGTTATCGCTTTCTTGCTGTAATTAATTATTGAAATGGGTATTCAAATCGTATTCGACACACAAGTCGAAAGATAATGGCCGACTTGTGCAATTAGGCTGACTTTGATTGTTCGGGTCATTATTTGAAACACTGGAATTATGCCATTTCGTCAAGCAAGAATAGAAGTGTAGGTATTGTGATATGCTATCGAATGTTTAATAAAAAATAGCTGTAGAGTGCTATGAAAAATACTGTCTTGCTCCTTTTAGAATTTAGGGTGATAACTCTGAAATTATACATTATAATTTTTATGTCTAACGTTTCACATGTCAGTTCCTAAAGCGTGTAGCCAACCTTATTTAAGAAAAAAAAGATTAAAACATGGCACTCTAGAAGTTTTTTTTTATTAAACATACGATATGTGATATTTACATTAAAATTATTAGTTTATTTCTACACTCGACCGCAAAAAAACGCGCCACTTGAAAATTCACGTTTTTTCGTGAATATTCAAACAGCCATAACTTCGGTCGATGTAGATGAAATTTGATGAATTTTTGAGTTTGTGGAACGCTAAAGTTTTCTCTTTAAGGACACATAAGTGGATATAACGAAATTTAAGCATTTCTGCATTTAAAAGTCCTACCAACAAAAAAATGTTCAGAATGTTAAAAATGATAAAAGTTGAGAAGTTATACTGTGCCCAAAAAAAAAATCGTAGCTCTACTTCAAAAAAAGCGCAACAAAAATCATGTCGATCCAATGATTTGGCTCGAAGTTATGGCAGTTTTTTTAAAAAGTGTATGCATAACTTAGCGTCCAATTTCATTTTGCAATGAAAATGCAAAAAATTGTCACCCAGCCAAAACATTTATTTGGCAGTAGGTTTTTTCGGTAGAGGTGAAATGCAAGTTTATGTAAGGCTTTTGCCTTATTTCAGGCCAAAATTAACTTCTGCTCATTGAGTTTGGGGAAAAAATCAATTTTTCTCAAATTGTCATAACTTTACTCCAAATCAATTTATCGATCTGAATTTTTGCGCATATTAAAGGAGAAGGACTAAATTTATTCTGGATGTCCCTTGCTCGAAGCCACATTTTTTTGCGCATTGTACAAGTTAACAAAGTTAAAAGTTTTAAAGTGAAAAACGTTTCATCGCCTTTAGGGGGTAGAAGGGGGTAAAATTTGCATGTTTGAAGATCTGACTAACATGCCCTTAAAGAGAAAACTTCAATCTTTTTAAATCGCATAATGTCACAGGTTTGCGAGCAGAGTTATGCCTGTCCACCAAAGTTATGCCCCAAAATACACTTTTTAAAAAAACTGCCATAACTTCAAGCCAAATCATTGGATCGAAATGATTTTTCGCTTATTTCAAAGGAAAACGATGGAATTTTGTTGCGCTCTTTTTGAAGTGGAGCTACGATTTTTTTTGGGCACAGTATAACTTCTTAACTTTTATCATTTCTAACATTCTGAACATTTTTTTGTTGGTAGGACTTTTAAATGCAGAAGTGCTTAAATTTCGTTATATCCACTTATGTGTCCTTAAAGAGAAAACTTTAGCGTTCCAAAAACTCAAAAATTCATCAAATTTCATCCACATCGACCGAAGTTATGGCTGTTTGAATATTCACGAAAAAACGTGAATTTTCAAGTGGCGCGTTTTTTGCGGTCGAGTGTATTTATTTTATCACCCCTCCCCCCACCCCAATATTTTTATAAGCATCTCCGAAATGTTAGCTGGCTACGGCCTTGCAACCCATGTCAACGCGAGGGAAGGTACCCCACACTGATTTCCAACTAGCTCAGGTTGGTTGAGGTTATGAGAGATGAGCAACTAACTTTTGAAACACAGATGCTGTTTTAAATGATTTAATTAACTACTTTACTTACTTTAGATGAATTTGCGGATGAAATGTACGATAGGGAACAACGATCTCGAAATATGATAATATTTAATCTTCCAGAATCGAATTTAAAAAACGAATCTGATAAGAAAAATTATGACATAAATCAAATTAAGGAATTAACATCCCAATTCGTCGATGTCAATGTAAAAACCGCATTTAGAATAGGAAAATTGTCTAATAATATTCGCCCTCTTAAGGTATGCTTAGAATCAAGTAACTCGATAGACTTGATTATGAAAAATCAAGGAAAAATCAGGGACATTAAAGAGAATATCAAAATCAAAAGAGATCTAACGATACTTCAAAGAAGCTATGTCAACAAAATTCATGATGAATTTAATAAACGAAAAGAGGAGGGAGAAATGGACATATATATTAAATACAGTAACAGCCGTCCTGTAATTATGAAAAACAAAAAAAGCGATTTAAGTTTAAAAAACTAAAGCCACTTAACATATATTTTCACAATGCCGGGGGTATTAAAACTAAACTTCAGGAATTTTCGGCCAATGTCAATTTATCAAATTATGATATCATTTTTATTGTGGAATCGTGGTAATCTGAGGATATACAGAACTCTGAAATTAATTTAAATGGATACAATATTTTTCGATCAGATCGTAATAAATGCTCAAGTGACAAACAACGTGGAGGTGGTGTCCTAATTGCTTGTAAAAAAGAATTAAACGTGTGTGTTATCGATATCGAGTGCACAGAAGTGGAACAATGTTTTATATCACTGCTGTCATCAAAGATTTGCTTGTCTCTAATTCTCAACATCTCAAATATACTTAGTAGTCCCAATAACTGACAGAAGAACGAGGCAACACTGTACATTTAAGGTCCAAAGTGCAACATGCAATTATAGCTTAAATAACCCGTTAACAAGATTATTCCGATTTGGTAATATTTTACTAGATATTAATTCCTTGTACCTCTTTCAAAAATCGGAAAATCTATTCAAAACCAAAATAAAGTTTATCAATTTCGAGCTTTTTACTTAATCCATATTAATTCGGTTGCATATATTAATGATTCTTTCCCTTAATAGAAGATGCTATTGTTTTATTAGTTTTATACTATAAGCTCGTGTAAAGTTTAGTTTAGTAGTGATGTAATTAGTTTTGTATACTTAGAGTGTATACTTTTTTTTATGTTAATGTTAAAATGGTTTTTCCGGTAAATAAATAAATAAATAAAATAAATAAATAAGTTACAAAAGAAAACCATTAAAACAATCAAAAAAGTAAACAAGAAAGAACAACACAATGCGCGAAAGTACGGGGCAGAATTGGTGAAACGTCGGCATCGGGATCGGAATTTCTAGTCCAGCGGTGGCGTCTGACTAGTGGTGGAATCCAGATGGAAGCGGCGTCCAGGTAGCAAGAGGGCGTCTCGATGTGAGATGGTGCCCCGTGTTCATCGACGGGAATGGCGTTGGCGTCAGTAGGGTGTTGCGTCTGGCTGGATCCGGCGGTAGCAACAAACACTACGCTGGTAGTGCGGAACGTCGAGGCGGCTGCTCTGCCAACCTTGATGCTCGGCGTCGGTAGTGACTTCAGGAACGACGGTGGAACAGCTAGAGTCGGCGTCGGGCAAAGTTTTCTGGAGTCGGTGGGTTGCTGGCCTGGTCTGGATCCAGCGGAAGCCGCTAGAAGAAGAAACCAACAACAGGAAACAAACCGACGCCGACGTCAGCCATCCCAGCCGTCGTTCCTGTTCTTGGGCATCGACGTCAAGCACAGTTTGCCAGTGTAATCTCCTCGACGCCACAACGACGCTACCAGTGTAGTGTTCGTTACACTGGTAGCGTCGTTGTGGCGTCGAGGAGATTACACTGGCAAACTGTGCTTGGCGTCGATGCCCAAGAACAGGAACGACGGCTGGGATGGCTGACGTAGGCGTCGGTTTGTTTCCTGTTGTTGGTTTCTTCTTCTGGCGGCAGGACCGACGGCTAGGACATCTGGCGTCAGAGTCGGTCAGAGCTTTCTGGCTCAGACAGAAGAGTCGAGGAACGGTAGTTCCTCTTGAATCCACATACTGTCCCCTGTACAGCACAAGAGTGGACTGCTACCTGGAAACCGCCTCTACCCGAACGCCCCTCCATCCGGACGCCACCTCCATCCAGACGCCGCCGCCGGACTAGAAATTCCGATCTCGACACCGCGACACCGATGCTCCACCAAATCTGTCCTATACCTTCGTGTACTGTGTTGTTCTCTCTTCGTTACTTCTTTTGTTGTTTTCATTTTTTTTGTATTTTAAAATAAATGTAAATGATACAGCATATGTTTTTCAAAAGTTAGTTGCTCATCTCTCATAAACTCAACCAACCTGAGCTAGTTGGAAATCAGCGTGGGGTACCTTCCCTCCCGTTGACACCCAGCTCTGTCTTGCTCCTTTTAGAATTCAGTAAAACTCCGAAACCTTCAACACATGCACACTGGTTAACCATTACATAAAGAACATATTGTTTGAAAACGCGAAAAAAAGAGAATTCCATGTCAACCAACTCTTTAATTATAATCGTACGAAAACTTCGTTACTTCTTTTGTTGTTTTCATTTTTTTGTATTTTAAAATAAATTTAAATGATACAGCATATGTGTTTCAAAAGTTAGTTGCTCATCTCTCATAAACTCAACCAACCTGAGCTAGTTGGAAATCAGCGTGGGGTACCTTCCCTCCCGTTGACACCCAACTCTGTCTTGCTCCTTTTAGAATTCAGTAAAACTCCGAAACCTTCAACACAAGCACACTGGTTAACCATTACATAAAGAACATATTGTTTGAAAAAGCGAAAAAAAGAGAATTCCATGTCAACCAACTCTTTAATTATAATCGTACGAAAACAATAGATCATTTAGCGTACGCAACATGTTTTTCACATATTGTATGTACATATTGCACGTTATATAACCTGATTGAAACCGCCATTCCTTGCGCATTTGCAACCAAACACATACATTCTCGATCCGCCGGCCTTCGGATGAATGTGGAAAACATAATTTAATAACAAACAAACAATAATCAAAAAATCGCCCCTTATTACCCCACCCGTTTATGTACGCATTCCTGTTTCTGTGTCCTACCTACTTAACATCAATAATGTCATTATTATTGTTATCACATTGATTATTCAATTTTCTCTTTTTTAAATAATGAATACAACATATCAAGAAAATAAAATATTCGTACAGCAGTCACAGTTATTTGATTTCTTAATTTTGAAATAACTAAGTAATGCCCACTTGCATCGTAAAAACTTAATCGTAGTTAACATTTTAACCCACTGATTAAGTCAAAATTTCAGAATATACAAATGGTTTAAATATGTAAAATGTCTCTTTTATCAAAATTAAAATATGTTAACAATTTGTGACTAACATTTTTGGATTTTTAAGAATAATTAATCCTTGATTGGCACTGAATTTTTTTTAAATCTTTAGTTATTTGTTGTTTTTTTTTTAAGAGTTCAATTTGAAGCTTTAAACGAGGGTTTCCCACTCCCAGACTAAGCATGAAGTAAAATTTCGAGTTTAGAAAAGCCCCGTGAAAATTTGTCGAGGGTCGCGCAGCGACCCGAGACAAATTTTCTGGGCTTTTCTAAACTCGAAATTTTACTTCATGCGCCACGCGTATAAAACACTAAAATATGAACTCTATGTATATTTGAACCTCACTTGAAATCAGTGTTTTGTACGCGTGGCGCATGAAGTAAAATTTCGAGTTTAGAAAAGCCCAGATAATTTGTCTCGGGTCGCTGCGCGTTAATCGTAGTTAACATTTTAACCCACTGATTAAGTCAAAATTTCAGAATATACAAATGTTTTAAATATGTAAAATGTCTGTTTTATCAAAATTCAAATATGTAAACAATTTGTGACTAATATTTTTGGATTTTTAAGAATAATTAATCATTGATTGGCACTGAATTTTCTTTAAATCTTTAGTTATTTGTTGTTTTTTTTAAGAGTTCAATTTAAAGCTTTAAACGAGTGTTTTCCACTCCCAGGCTAAGCATGAAGTAAAATTTCGAGTTTAGAAAAGCCCCGTGAAAATTTGTCGAGGGTCGCGCAGCGACCCGAGACAAATTTTCTGGGCTTTTCTAAACTCGAAATTTTACTTCATGCGCCACGCGTATAAAACACTAAAATATGAACTCTATGTATATTTGGACCTCACTTGAAATCAGTGTTTTGTACGCGTGGCGCATGAAGTAAAATTTCGAGTTTAGAAAAGCCCAGATAATTTGTCTCGGGTCGCTGCGCGTTAATCGTAGTTAACATTTTAACCCACTGATTAAGTCAAAATTTCAAAATATACAAATGTTTTAAATATGTAAAATGTCTGTTTTATCAAAATTTTTTTTTTTGAGAATTTAGAATTTTATTTCAAAAACAATTGCATATAAAATTACATGTTTTTTTTTTATAGTATGCATGTAGGTATATTCAAATATGTAAACAATTTGTGACTAACATTTTTGGATTTTTAAGAATAATTAATCCTTGATTGGCACTGAATTTTCTTTAAATCTTTAGTTATTTGTTGTTTTTTTAAGAGTTCAATTTAAAGCTTTAAACGAGTGTTTTCCACTCCCAGGCTAAGCATGAAGTAAAATTTCGAGTTTAGAAAAGCCCCGTGAAAATTTGTCGAGGGTCGCGCAGCGACCCGAGACAAATTTTCTGGGCTTTTCTAAACTCGAAATTTTACTTCATGCGCCACGCGTATAAAACACTAATATATGAACTCATTGTATATTTGAACCTCACTTGAAATCAGTGTTTTGTACGCGTGGCGCATGAAGTAAAATTTCGAGTTTAGAAAAGCCCAGAAATATTCAGCTGCGGTACAAGTGAGCACTAAACACTTTTTTTTTTATCAAGAATCAATACATTTTTAAGGTTCTTTTATTTTTCTCTATAAAAATAAAGTTGTTGTTATTAAACTTGGCATGTGAGAAAAATACAGACAAAAAGTGAAATTTCGCTGAAAAGAAAGCATGTTATTATATTTAATATACATAATAATGTTATCCAAAATATCTGTGCTGTGTTTCCTTCTGCAATTACAGACCTCACAGCTACAAACAAAACACGCAATGAATAGCCTGAGATGACGAATTAAAACCAAAATTGATTCTCCACATCATCCCAATCAGACAATAAGTCAAATTCTCATCATACTCGAATAATCACTTGAATTATCGAAGCTGAAGTGCAGTGAATTCATCCGAATGTATATTTTTCTCGCGAGCCTAATTTAATTAAGCATTGCGTAATGTTATTCTAAAAGAGAAAGTTTTCTATTTACATGATGTAATTGCCGTTTATTGAGATTTGATTTACGACACCACATCCCATGTCATATGTACAGGTAGGTATATTTAATAATACACAGAGTCAAACGTTCGAATGGTAATGAGATGATCGATGATGACCTGATTGATTTGTTTCTGATAGTTTATAATTAAATATTTACATATGAATGCTTGGTTATTATAAAAGTATATCACTTATTGTTTTATATTTGTTTTACAAACATACTTTAAATACTTCATGTTAAGAATTGATTAATCGCGAAAACTCAGGTCGAACATTTTGGTTATTTTGGTTGAGAATGAAACAGATGCTTGAAAAAAAATTGATTTTTCTGTGTTGATTATAATTCCGTAATCTGTCAATCGAGTGAAAACTGTTCGCAAGTGAGGTTTGTGTTCTTCTTCGTTGCTTGAAAAAATTAAAATGTCATCGATGTACGTGTAGCAGAAATTTAATCCAAATAAAACTTCGTCCATAAATCTTTGAAAGGTCTGACCAGCATTTTTGAGACCAAAAGACATAAACGGAAATTCAAATAATCCAAACGGTGTGGTGATGGCAGTTTTCGGGATGTCGTCGGGATTTACTGGTATTTGAGTATACGCTTTCACTAATTCAATTGTCGAAAATACTGTCGAACCACGCAGTTTTTGAGAAAAATCATGGATATGTCGGACAGGATAACTATCTGGAATTGTTCGGGAATTTAAGCCACGATAGTCACCACATGGACGCCATCCCTTAGGTTTCTTCGGAACCATATGTAATGGGAAGGACCAGGGACTGTCGGAACGACGGACAATTCCTTCTGTAATCATGTTGTCGAACTCGTTCTTTGCTATTCGAAGCTTTTCGGGATCAAGACGACGTCGCCGACAGGAAATTGGATGTCCAGGGTTCGTTTTGATAAAATGAATGGTGTTGTGCTTGACTGACCTTGGCGTTCCGACTGGGCGTGTTAATGAGGGGAATTCTTCGACAATTTCAACTTGCGAGGTGATGGTTCGAATGCTTGATTGGTGGTGGCTTCGTTCGCATGGAATCGAAAGTTTGGTGATCGAATCTATTAGTTGACGTTGGCGGCAATCTGGTATCAATCCAAAATGTGCTAAGAAGTCGGAACCGATGATGCAAACGACTACGCCAGCTACCACGAAATTCCATTTGAAGCTTCTTCTTAGTCCGAGGTCGACGTTTAGGGTGAGTGTACCGTAGGTGTTGATGATGGAGATGTTGGCTGCTTGAAGTTGCAGGTTCACACGGGTAACTCGTGCTGGAAGCATTTGTCGGGTAAAACAACATATATCAGAGCCAGTATCGATAAGAAATTTAATTTTGAATCTTACATCTATAGCGAAGAGACGGCTTCCTTTCTGAGAGCGATACGTCGCCGTCGTTACGTGTCGCTGTTGTAGTTTGTCGACGGAGAAGGCTTAAATGCACAAGGTCGGGTACACTAGCGGGCTTCATATTCATAGTGACGGTGGTACCAGCATATACGCGAAGGCGAAGAGGTTGGTGTTAATGATCTACTATGGCGAGAGAACGTCGACAATCTGCTCCGTCGCTGGTAGTTTCGGTCTGAAAGTTTGGATTGAATTTTCTCCAATTGCTTCGAAAGATATGGCGGCTGCGTTTTTAGGAAACAACGTTATGTCATAGATTTAAAAAAGTTAGAGTGGTATATTTGAGTTATTTTGAGGATTAATAGCAATGACAGTTCTATTACGGACTGTAGTTTTGTGCCGAAATCACAAGATTTAATAAAGGTATTACAGAAACATCATAACATGCTGCACAAAGTAAGTTTTGTGCTTGTTAATTACTCGCATAGTAAATGTCTGTTGAGGTAGAATTTCAAATTGTTAAGAAAGTATGTTAGAAAATAAATATCTGTGCACTACATAAACCATATTTCATTCCCCATGAACATTGGGAAATATAGATTCATCACATTTAAACACATTATAAACGCATGGGGCAGTTCGGGACATTAGAGATGAGACACTTTGGGACAGCTAAATGTACAGGCCAAAATTCTCACGAACCGCCACTGCTAACTACTTATACGTATGCATACGCTTTTTAAAATTAGTTCCATTTAAAGTTTTGAACGAGTGTTTTCCACTCCCAGACTAAGCATGAAGTAAAATTTCGAGTTTAGAAAAGCCCCACGTAGAAAATTTGTCGAGGGTCGCGCAGCGACCCGAGACAAATTTTCACGGGGCTTTTCTAAACTCGAAATTTTACTTCATGCGCCACGCGTATTTAACACTGAAAACACTGTAATATTGTGAATAAGTGAACTTCACTTGAAATCAGTGTCTTGTGCGCGTGGCGCATGAAGTAAAATTTCGAGTTTAGAAAAGCCTGAAAATTTGGTTTGGCCAAATTTGTTTTTTTTTTTTAAATGCAATAATATGACCAAAATTAAATGTTTTTTCATGTATTATGGCTTTATTAGTAAGAGCAAACATTCCCATTAATTATGGAACACAACTTAGTTCAAGTGGCTGCCTCGGCTGGCTTCACAGTAGCGCATTCTGTCACTCCAATTTTCCAAGACCTTGTTGATGGTTTCGAGCTGTAGCTCACGGATTGCTTGGATGATATTGGCCTAAAGTGCTTGAATCGTTTCTGGATTGTTGGCATAACATCGGTCCTTCACGGTTTCCCACAAAAAATAAATCCAAATGGGTTAAATCGCAGCTCCGAGGCGGCCAATTGACATCGCCAAGACGGCTGATAACACGATTTGCGAATTTGGTGCGCAAAAGATCGATTGTGGCCTGGGCTGTGTGGCATGGCGCGCCATCCTGCATGAACCAGAGGTCGTCTAAATCCATGTCTTCAATTTCATTTAAAAAAAAAGTCGGAAAACATAGCTCTGTAACGCTTACCGTTGACCGAAACGTTGTTTCCAGCCTCATTTTCGAAAAAAAAATGGTCCAATCCACAATCCGCACCAAACTGTCACTCTCCGGGGATGCATTGGCTTCTCGACGAAAACGTGCGGGTTTTCCGAGCCCCAGATGCGGCAATTTTGTTTGTTAACGTAGCCGCTAAGGTGAAAATGAGCCTCGTCAGAAAAGATGATTTTTTGCCCAAAATCGTTGTCCAATTCAAGCTGCTCTAAGCCCGAAACTGCGAAGCGATAACGAAGCGGATGGTCATGCGCCTTCAATTGCTGAGTCAATTGGACCTTGTAAGCGAATAATCCGAGATCTTTGTGCAGAATTCTCCTCAGGCAAGTGCGTGCAATGTTGAGCTGTTGAGATCGACGGCGAGTTGATGTTCGTGGAGAGTCTCACACTCTCAGTTACAGCAGCCACATTCTCATCTGTGCGCACCGTACGCGAACGAGGACCATGAGTGTTGTCCACTAGCACGCCAGTCTCACGTACTTTTTGCACAAACTTCCGTACAGCAGGCGCGGTGGGTGATTCATTGCGGCCAAAACTTGTTTTTAACAAACGCACTGTTTGGGCTACACAGCACTCACTTTGGAAATAAGTTTGCAATATTTCCCAACGTTGTTCAAGCGTAAAGCGACTCATTTCGTACCGCAGAGGAATGATACCGACTTTCTGTCAAGATTTCGAGCGGGAAAAAGATGCCAGTGTCAAAATACTTTCTGTCAAGATTTCGAGTGGTAAAAAGATGTCAGTGCCAAAATAACCTGTAATTTAAAAAGAAACCACTAGATGGCCCACCCTTTACAGGCCAAAATTCTCACGAACTGCCACTTCAAACTACGAGTATGTTTCCCTTTCTAAATGCTCACTTTACAATTTTTAAAAACTTGTAATTTTATATACTAATCATCACCATTAATGTTTTCAGGAAGGAAGTATCGGACACGATCTGGTAATAAAACCTATTCCATCGCGATTACACCCACTGGCCTCGAACAGGAGGAAACATCCTGAAAATTACGACGAAGTCGTTGAAGAGAGCAAAACTTCTAAAACGAAATCGACGCGGGGACCTTCGCCGGGAGACGATGACGAAATGTTCCTGGATGCTGACGGTGAATTAAGTGCCGAGGTCGCGATCGACACGGGCCTGCCCATCCACAGGAAGAACGAAGAACGAGAACAAAAGAATCATCACATTGTATTCAAACGAAAGGATGGCCACGAAGACACCGACAGTGATTATGGTAAGTGTTAAGAAAATTTTAGAATGTGATGCTCGCTTGATGAATGTATGTATGCGTTTAGTTGGTATAATAGTCAGCCTTTCACTTGTCTTGGTGGTATTTTGAATGGTTTTATTGGAAATACATAAAATTTGTTACTTAACAAATAAATGGCTTCTTTTATAAGATGATAAATCATTTTGTGTAATACATAATTTTTACAATGCATTAGCAAATTTAATTACAAAAGGAAAATGAATGCATTAATGCAATTATTATAAAACCTAATAAAAAATAGCGTTAAAGGCATGCGCTATTTTTTTTATTACGTTTTATAATAATTGCAATAATGCAATAATGCAAAGGTAGTTCAGATCAATAACTTCAGATCCATATTAAAATGTACAGTATAACATCATAAACGATAAATCACCTTTATAATATTTCACTGTCGTTCTCAAAAATGCGAAAATTAAGCGTTGTATATTTTTAACTTTACTGTAAATTAATTTGAAGCTTTAAACGGGTGTTTTCCACTCCCAGACTAAGCATGAAGTAAAATTTCGAGTTTAGAAAAGCCCCGTGAAAATTTGTAGAGGGTCGCGCAGCGACCCGAGACAAATTTTCACGGGGCTTTTCTAAACTCGAAATTTTACTTCATGCGCCACGCGTATAAAACACTAAAATATTGTGAACTCTATGTATATTTGAACCTCACTCGAAATCAGTGTTTTATACGCGTGGCGCATGAAGTAAAATTTCGAGTTTAGAAAAGCCCCGCGTAGAAAATTTGTCGAGGGTCGCGCAGCGACCCGAGACAAATTTTCTACGCGGGGCTTTTCTAAACTCGAAATTTTACTTCATGCTTAGTCTGGGAGTGGACGACACTCGTTTAAAGCTTCGAATCGGACGAGTTTATAAACTATCTAAGTAACTGGTAACTACCCACTGAACACGGAAACATTTTAAACTTTGCTCGAATGTTGAGAGAATATTTTTTAGCGATCTTGCATAAATCATAAACTAACCTAATCAGTATATTTTAAACTTCAGACTAAATCAATGTTTAATACGAAACTTTAAACGAGTGTTTTCCACTCCCAGACTAAGCATGAAGTAAAATTTCGAGTTTAGAAAAGCCCGGTGAAAATTTGTCGAGGGTCGCGCAGCGACCCGAGACAAATTTTCTGGGCTTTTCTAAACTCGAAATTTTACTTCATGCGCCACGCGTATAAACACTGATTTCAAGTGAGGTTCAAAAATACATAGAGTTCACAATATTTTAGTGATTTATACGCGTGGCACATGAAGTAAAATTTCGAGTTTAGAAAAGCCCCGTGAAAATTTGTCTCGGGTCGCTGCGCGACCCGAGACAAATTTTCTACGCGGGGCTTTTCTAAACTCGAAATTTTACTTCATGCTTAGTCTGGGAGTGGAAAACTCTCGTTTGGATCTTCAAATTAAACCCTTAAAAAAAACAACGAATAATTAATGATTCAAACAAAATAAGTTGAATTTGGAATACGTATACTTTACGCACTCAAAACGCTCCCTTGTCTAAATCCTCCCTTGCCTTACAAAAATCTTAATTTTTAGATGAATTTTTTTATTTTTTTAATAACCTGAAAAAAATCACACGCTTTCTTATTATTGTTAGTATCAATTTTTCCCAGAAAAAAACTCTTAGTGCACCCAGATCGAATTAAAATGATTTAAAAAAATCAACTTAAATGAGACTTGTGACTTTGAGCGCTTGTCCTAAACACAATTCTTGAGTTTAAAAAATGCACTTAAACTTAAATTAATGCTTATTTATTTCTAAATACGTTGTTTTACAACAAATTTTATTTATCTTAAAAATTTAATACATTCTTAATATTTCTCCTAAAAAAACTCAATTCTATAAAATGTTCACTTTTCGCACTCCAAACGCTCCCTTGCCTAAATTACTCAACCGATTGGATTAATTCGAAAAGCATTCGATTCGGAATAAAACAAGCTTTAATTTGAGTTGCATAAGTTTTTAGAAAGATAAAAATTGCGGTCAGTACAAGCGTCCAAAATTACACTTTAGAGAATTTAACGATTTTCTATAGTTACTAAAGGTTGCTAAAATGGGTGTAAATATTTTTTTCTGCAGAAAATAAGTAGCTCGCATTGTTTCTGATGTTGTTGAGAAAGTTTGTGATTTTTTTGAAGTTTTTATAAAAATAAAAAATTTCATGCAAAAATCGAGTTTTTTCCATACCTACCCCTTACGAAAATCTCAATTTTTAAATGAAATTTTTTATTTTTTAAATAACCTGAAAAAAATCACACGCTTTCTTGTTATTGTTAGTATCAATGTGAGGTAGTTATTTTCCCTAGAAAAAAAAGTCTTAGTGCACCCAGCTCGAATTAAAATGATTTAAAAAAATCAGCTTAAATGAGACTTGTGACTTTGAGCGCTTGTCCTAAACACAATTCTTGAGTTTAAAAAATGCACTTTAACTTAAATTAATGCTTATTTTTTTTTTTTTTATTTCTAAATACGTTGTTTTACAACAAATTTTAATTATCTTAAAAATTTAATACATTCTTAATATTTCTCCTAAAAAACTCACTTTTATAAAATATTCACTTTTCGCACTCAAAACGCTCCCTTGCCTAAAAACCTCAACCGATTGGATAAATTCGAAAAGCATTCGATTCGGAATGAAGCAAGCTTTAATTAGAGTTGCAAAAGTTTTCAAAGGGGTAAAAATTGCGCTCAGCACAAGCTTCCAAAGTTGGGCTTTAGTAGATTTAACGATTTTCTATGGTTACTAAAGGTTGCTAAAATGGGTGTAAATATTTTTTTCTGCAGAAAATAAGTAGCTCGCATTGATTCTAATGTTGTTGAAAAGGTTTGTAATTTTTTTGAAGTTTATATAAAAATAAAAAATTTCACGCGAAAATCGAGTTTTTTCCCTTACGAAAATCTGAATTTTTAAATGAAATGTTTTATTTTTTAAATAACCTGAAAAAAATCACACGCTTTCTTAATATTGTTAGTATCAATGAAAGGTAGTTATTTTCCCCAGAAAAAAAGTCTTAGTGCACCCAGCTCTAATTAAAATGATTTAAAAAAATCAACTTAAATGAGACTTGTGACTTTGAGCGCTTGTCCTAAACACAATTCTTGAGTTGAAAAAATGCACTTCAGCTTAAATTAATGCTTATATATTTCTAAATACGTTGTTTTACAACAAATGTTTCTTATCTTAAAAATTTAATACATTCTTTATATGTTTCCTAAAAAACTCACTTTTATAAAATGTTCACTTTTCGCACTCAAAACGCTCCCTTGCCTAAATAACTCGACCGATTGGATTAATTCGAAAAGCATTCGATTCGGAATAAAACAAGCTTTAATTTGAGTTGCATAAGTTTTCAGAGGGGTGAAAATTGCGCTTAGCACAAGAGTCCAAAGTTGGGCTTTAACAGGTTTAACGATTTTCTACGGTTACTAAAGGTTGCAAAAATTGGTGTAAATTTTTTTTTCTGCAGAAAATAAGTAGCTCGCATTGTTTCTGATGTTGTTGAGAAGGTTTGTGATTTTTTTGAAGTTTTTATAAAAATAAAAAATTTCACGCGAAAATCGAGTTTTTTCCATACCTACCCCTTACGAACTTCTCAATTTTTAAATGAAATTTTTTATTTTTTAAATAACCTGAAAAAAATCACACGCTTTCTTATAATTGTTAGTATTAATGTGAGGTAGTTATCTTCCCCAGAAAAAAAATCTTAGCACACCCAACTCGAATTAAAATTATTTTAAAAATTTCACTTAGATGAAACTTGTGACTTTGAGCGCTTGTCGCAAACACAATTTTTAAGTTAAATAAACGCACTTTAACTCAAATTAAAGCTCATTTAATTCTAAACATGTTGTATTACAACGAATTACAATTACTCTAAAAATTAAATATATTTTTAATATTTCTTCTAAAAAACTTACATTTGCAAAATGCTCACTTGACTCACTCAAAATGCACCCTTGCTTACATTTCTTAACCGATTGGATTTTTTCAAAAAGCATTCGATTCGGAATGAAGCAAGCTTTAATTTGAGTTGCAGTAGTTTTCAAAAGGATAAAAATTGCGCTCAGCATAAGAGCTCAAAGTCGGACTCTAGTGGTTTTATGGATTTTCCCTTGTTAGTAAAGGATACAAAAACTGGTGTTAGCATTTTTTTTTTAAATAAGAAGCCCGTATTGTTTCCAATGTTGTTAAAAAGGTTTGTGATTCTCTTGAATTTTTTATAAAAAATAAAAATAATCGCGCTAAAAAATTGACTATTTCCGAAAATCTTAATACTTACGAGGTTAATTTTTAAAGTACTGCGCCACTACTTTAAAAATTATCCTCGTAAGTATTAAGATTTTAGGGCCTAGATCCACACCAAATAACATAACACTGCCATTTATCAAATGTTCTCCATTATTCTCCCTTAAACTGCATGGTACGACACTGTAACAATGTTCCAGACATGGATATATTTAATGTAACCTCCCTTGATATCAGAACCTAATTGTCACCGTTAATATAAGTCTTTTCTTTTGTTTTTTGTTATCAAACAAGCTATATAATTTATCCACTACTCTACTGTATTTCTACCATTTTGTATTAATGTTTATTTTTAGTATTAATGTTTATTTTTAGTATTAATGTTTATTTTTAGTTAGTATATTTTAAAAAAACTGTATTAAAAAAAATACGAATTTGAACGCGCATTAAAATGTTAGTACTAATTGGCATTATTATGATGCGACTTTCGGATTCGGACCCCTCCCCCTGCAATAATAACAATACTACGAGGGTTTTTTTAAAAGTTATGTTTCTTTTGTTAGAATGTTCGATATAAACAAAGGTTAATCAAAGTTTTTTCTTTATTGAAGTTTTGTTATTATTAAAACATATTTATTAGGATTTACTCTTCCTCGGACTAGAGTCTTCGCCTGGATTTATTACGAGTGGTGGGATTTGACACCCTTAATTTTTAGGTTGTGTGTAAATTGGGTTGCGCATATGACCACTACAGATTATAGCCCAAATTAACGCCTAAACTTATTTCAGTACAAATTGTTCCAATTACAGCGTATGTGACTTAAATCTTAAGATAATTGTCGTTTTTTAAAAAAGTTCAATTCGAAACTTAAAACGAGTGTTTTCCACTCCCAGACTAAGCATGAAGTAAAATTTCGAGTTTAGAAAAGCCTAAAAATTTGGTTTGGTCGCGCAGCGCGAAGCGCGGAGCGACCAAACCAAATTTTCAGGCTTTTCTAAACTCGAAATTTTACTTCATGCGCCACCGGTATAAAACACTGACATATTGCGAAGTTTAAAATATACTTTGAGCTTCAGTGTTTCAGTGTTTTACACCGGTGGCGCATGAAGTAAAATTTCGAGTTTAGAAAAGCCTGAAAATTTGGTTTGGTCGCTCCGCGCTTCGCGCTACGCGACCAAACCAAATTTTCAGGCTTTTCTAAACTCGAAATTTTACTTCATGCTTAACCTGGGAGTGGACAACACCCGTTTAAAGCTTCAAATTAAGCATGAAGTAAAACTCCGAGTTTAGAAAAGCCTGAGAATTTGGTTTGGACGCGTATTGCAACTGATCTATGGTATGTTTATTGATTTTGTTAAAATTGTTTGTTGTTTAGCTTTCATGGAACCGGATCACTTAGCTAAAAGGATAAGGAGGAGCATTGCGGCGCAAAGAAACAGCACCGGTTCGAGGAGGAAACGGGAGGCACCTTACACGATTTACCCAGAAATTTTGGTAATTGTCGATTACGACGGATACAGGCTGCACGGCGGTGACAATTTGCAAATCAAGCGTTATTTCGTTTCGTTTTGGAACGGTGTCGATCTCAGGTACAAACTTCTCAAGGGACCAAAAATTAGGATATCTATCGCTGGAATTATTATAAGTAGAGTAAGTATTAAATTAGAATATTATTGTTATACTTAAACAGACAGATTGCTACATCGGTTTTTTTTATTGGTTGTTACATAGATAATTATACCGATGAGTAGAAGATTTTAGTTATGGAAATGAAAGTGAAACCTTGTTTGCTTTTCAGCTGTGATGCGTCGAAGATTTCAGTTTTTGAAATAGATAAAGGGATCAATTTTGGAATGGGATTAGATAGATAGATATAAAATTGTAGGGGTGGCCTCTTGGCCTGTACCACCGCGACCTTTGCAGATCTATTGTGAATCCCTGTTATCTTAGATTAGATTAAATATATGTGTAGAGGCGACCTCTTGGCCTGTACCACCGTGACCGCTGCAGATCTATTGTGGATCCCTGTCGTCTTAGATTAGATTAGATATTTGTAGTGGTGGCCTCTTGGCCTGAACCACCGCGACCCTTGCAGATCTATTGTGGATCCCTGTTATCTTACATTAAATTAGATATTTGTAGGGGTGGCCTCTTGGCTTGAACCACCGCGACCTCTGCAGATCTATTGTGGATCCCTGTTGTCTTAGATTAGATTAGATATTTGTAGGGGTGGCCTCTTGGCCTGTAGCACCGCGACCTTTGCAGATCTATTGTGGATCCCTGTTATCTTAGATTAGATTAGATATTTTTAGGGGTGGCCTCTTGGCCTGTACCACCGCGACCTCTGCAGATCTATTGTGGATCCCTGTTATCTTAGATTAGATTAGATATTTTTAGGGGTGACCTCTTGGCCTGTACCACCGCAACCTTTGCAGATCTATTGTGAATCCCTGTTATCTTAGATTAGATTAGATATATTTTTAGGGGTGACCTTTTGGCCTGTAGCACCGCGACCTTTGCAGATCTATTGTGGATCCCTGTTATCTTAGATTAGATTAGATATTTGTAGGGGTGGCCTCTTGACCTGTACCACCGCGACCTCTGCAGATCTATTGTGGATCCCTGTTGTCTTAGATTAGATTAGATATTTGTAGAGGTGGCCTCTTGGCCTGTACCACCGCGACCTTAGCAGATTTATTGTGGATCCCTGTTATCTTAGATTAGATTAGATATTTGTAGGGGTGGCCTCTTGGCCTGTACCACCGCGACCTTTGCAGATCTATTGTGGATCCCTGTTATCTTAGACGACGTGCTCGAGCTTCGTCTCTTTGATTAATCCTATTAACCCTGACAGTGAGCCTTGGGTGTAGCTCTCTGCGTTTAGTGTTGTCCAGCTTTAGGTATTTAACCCTTGCTAGAGCCTCACATTGACACAGGATGTGGAGAGGGTCCTCCTCTTCTTCCTGGCAGAATCTACACATTGTATCCTCTGCCAGACCTATTTTACTCATGTGTTTGTTGAGCCTACAGTGTCCTGTCAGCAGACGTACTATAGCCTTAACCGTTTTTCTCTCTTGGTTGAGGAGATCGGTCGTAAAATTCGGCGATTATTTTTTGAGAAACTGTTTCGCATGCCTCTGTTCTGGTGTGTTCGTCCACCAAGTTTGAGTCTGTGCCCCCATTGTTTACGGTTTTTGCGATGCTGCAGGAGGGTTCCGCTTGCGCTTGACGAGCCTTGTTTGGCTAGGTAGTCTGCTTTATCGTTCGAAGATTACCCCCAGGTATTCGCCTCCTTGACGAAGAGAATTTATGTGTTCCTGAGCGTCGGTGGCCTTAGGCCTTTTAACACTCTTCTTTTTGTGAACACGACAATTTGTGTTTTTTCGGAATTAACGGTTAGTCGTTCCCGTCGACACCAATTGTCTACTATGTTTAGGGCCCTTTGTGTTCGTTGTGAGATAACTCCTGCGTACTAGCCTCTGATGACTATGGCCAAGTCATCCGCTTACCCTAGGCAGTAGATGCCTTCTTCGGACAGTTTCCTTAGTAAGTCGTCCACTAGAGTTGCCCATAGCAGTGGAGATAGTACCCCTCCCTGCGGGCAGCCTCCGCCGGCTCTAGCTTTAATGGTGTGCCCTCCTTGAGTGGATATGATTGTCCTTTCCACTAGGCTAGCCTTTATCCATTGGCAGATGCTTGGCGGGACGCCTGTTCTTGCTTGTGCCTCTATAAGCGAGTTGGTTGTGACATTGTTGAACGCCCCTTTTATATCTAGGAATGTGACGATAGCTAACTATTTAAACTCCACTGACTTTGTGATGAGCCTGTTTAGGCCGTCCAGCGCCGAGTCCGTAGACTTTTCTGGCTGGTAAGCGTACTGACGATCACTGATGGGATCTTTCCCCAGTATCTCGTCTCGTAGGTATTTGTCGACCAGTCTCTCTATTGTTTTCAGTGAGAATGAAGATAGGCTGATGGGTCTGTAAGACTTCGGTGTTAGATCTACTATTCTACCTACCTTAAGCAAGTAGATTATCCTACCCTTTGCCACGCTCTTGGTACGTATCCAAATGCCAGACAGACCTTCCCTTGCTTCATCTAATTCTGCCCAGTATCTCGTCTCGTAGGTATCTGGTGACCAGTCTCTCTATTGTTTTCAATAGGAATGAAGATACATCACGTGCACAATCATTTATCGATTTGTAGCATTCATTGGTTTGCCTGGACCACATCGGACTTATAATAATAATAATAATAATAATAATAATAATAATAATAATAATAATAATAATAATAATATTCTTTATTCCAATATAAATGAGCTAATACAATATGTACAAATATTGACAGACACTTAATATTAGAAAATCGTCGAAGATGTGTGTGACTAATAACTAGTTAATCTTATAAGTCAAATATTCTTCAATGCTATATGGTTCTATTTGACATAGTAAATTATAAACATACTTTTTATATTTTACAAAATTATTTTCCGTTTTTATAAAAATAGGAAGTTTATTGTATAGGCGTAGACACGAATAATGCACTCCTTTCTCAGTAATGGAAAATTTGTGTATAGGATATGTTAACAGTTCTGTGTTTCTGGTTCCATATCTATGAACGCCTCTGCTATCATTGAAATAGGTATTTTGCTTACGTATAAATAGTAGGCACTCCATTATATACACAGCTGTTGCTGTTAGTAAGCCACAACTCGAAAACATTGATCTACATGAATCAGATTGTTTCAAATTTAAAATTATTCTCAATGCTCGTTTCTGGATTAAGCATATTTTATTGAAATTAGTAGAACTACTCCAATACATAACACCAAAACGGACTATGGACATAAAATTTGAATTGTAGACTAGTTTTAATATTGAAAATGACACATTCGCTTTAAGAATTCTCAGCATATAACACATTGAACATAGTCGTGTAGATATGTACTCAATATGCTGCCGCCATTTTAACATATTGTCAATGTATACTCCTAAAAACTTAGCATGGGTGGTTAGACCGACACTTACGTTATTAATTAATAAATATTGGGGATACATTGTAGCCTCACTTTTCTTAAATAACATGTATTTTGTTTTGTTTTTGTTTAATATGACTTTGTTATCCGTAAACCACACGATCATGTTTTCCAACAGTATCTCTGATTTATTTGATACATCTAGGCTGATGGGTCTGTAAGACTTCGGTGTTAGATCTACTATTCTACCTACCTTAAGCAAGTAGATTATTCCACCCTTTACCACGCCCTTGGTACGTATCCAAATGCCAGACAGGCCTTCCCTTCCTTCATCTGATTCTGCTTGGTCTTGTGACCTCTGTGCCTAGCCTCCAATCATTTCGGTCTGTATAGCAAAACTAAACAGAAAAGCAAACTATTTAATCATAGCATTTAAAACAATTATACAAGCTAGCACTTGTGTAACTCCTTGTCACTTGATGAAATAGTAACCATATCATCTGTTTAAGGGTAAAAGCTAATGTTTGAGAGGATGCTTAGAGCTGAAATTAAATGGACGAGATAGTATGTATAGAATGTACAAAAATATTTATTTTCTTAATAAAAACGGTTTAACTTTGTATAACACAATTTATTTTTATGTAAATTTTGTTTTTACAAAAAAAATAAATTGTGTTATACAAACAAAGTTAAACCGTTTTTATTAATAAATGTTAATTTATTAATAAAAACGGTTTAACTTTGTTTGTATAACACAATTTATTTTTATGTAAAAAAAAAAAATTACATAAACGTATAACGAAGTAGAGCCTCCACAATACAAAATATTTATTTTCTTCTGAAAGTATCAAAATATAATGGTAATTTTATTTAATATAAAGAAATCAACATTTTACTTAGTTCCTAACGCAAAACCAACATCTTCATCCGTCTCAATCCCAATCTCCTCGAACAAATGCTTCTTGGTTTTGGGATACCCTTCCAATATCGCGTTGACCATATCCATACAAATCCTCTTGCGCTTCCTGTATTCCCTAGAATACTTATCGTGCTCCTTATAAATCTCCACCTTCTCCTCCTCCGACATCGGAGTGCCACCAGTTTTATCGCATTTCTCCAAACGCGCCTTCAACACTCCGATCTCCTCCTCTAGTTGATTCTTCTGGATCCTAGCTTCCTCGATGGTAATCTTACCGCTCAGAGATTTTAACTCACCGGTGGCAGCGACATATTTTTCTTCGGCTCCTTTGAGGTTGATTGAGGTATCGTGGATTGCTTTGTCGATTTTTTGGATTTCGCTGTTTACAGTGGATGTATCGACGGTACCCTCTTGCATCAAGCAGTAGACTTTCTGTTTGCCGTAAACTTTTTCGAGGAGCTTATCCTCGGAGACTAATTTGTCGATAGCTTTCTGTATCGCGGCTTTTCCCAAGTCTTTGTGGCTTTGCCCGACGTCGTTTGCGGAGAACGGGCGGAAGTGCTCTTGGAAGAATTTTAAAATTGTTTTCTCGGCCATTTTTCGAATAATCTAAAGCAAAACAATAAGCATAAATAAGACACTTAAACTTTGTTTGTATAACTGAGGTTTTTTTATTGTGGCTATAGTTTCGACAACTTTAACTTGTCATTATCAGACTACAAGTTTTAATACTTGTAGTCTGATAATGACAAGTTAAAGTTGTCGAAACTATAGTCACAATAAAAAAACCTTAGTTATACAAACAAAGTTTAAGTGTCTTATTTATGTTAATAATGATGTATAACGAAGTAGAAGCCTCAACAGTTAACAGTAATTAGCTTGAAAGGAACTGGACATTATATTAGAGAAAAATATGTTTTGTGATCTTGTGTTGTTGTCCGTATTTTCTACCCACACATTATTTTAGTATTGAAATAATATTTTATAGACCGTATTACCTGTAAGTCGAATTTAACACGTTGATCGCCACCTTTATAACAATAAAAATATTACCTTAGTCCGCTGCTTAAGTTTTTGTTTCAATTACACAGAATAATAAAGCAAACATTATTTCATCTGCCTGATGAAGCCACTGTGTGGTGAAACATATTGCAGTGTTCAACAATAAAAGTGAAGCCCCCCAACTGTGTTGTTTTATTTAAAAAAAAAAAAAATAAAGCAAACATTTGAAGGGACATAAACGTTTTTAAATGTTCAGGCCACCTAGTTTACATGTCTATATACAAGGTGCGGCAGGGAAACTTGCTGATTTGAATTCGGCGCCAATGAGCAAGACGTGGTCAGAAAGGGGTAGGGAGGGTCTCAATCGAGCCAGTTATCGTCATGCGTTGGACAAAGGAGGAGCGTGCGTTCGCTGTCAAGGCCTACTTTTGAAATGGTCGTTCGGTGGTTGCCACCCAATGTACCTTCTGAACTCGGTTTAATATTCATCCGACGGGTCCCGTTCCTAGCCGGCCTGAATTCGGCGCCAATAAGCGAGACGTGGTCAGAAATGGGTAGGGAGGGTCTCATTCGATCCAGTTATCGTCATGCGTTGGACAAAGGAGGAGCGGGCGTTCGCCGTCGAGGCCTACTTTTCCAATGGTCGTACGGTGGTTGCCACCCAATGTACCTTCTGAACTCGGTTTAATATTCATCCGACGGGTCCCGTTCCTGGCCGGCCTGAATTCGGCGCCAATGAGCGAGACGTGGTCAGAAATGGGTAGGGAGGGTCTCATTCGAGCCAGTTATCGTCATGCGTTGGACAAAGGAGGAGCGTGCGTTTTTTTGGACGCATTCAGGGAAAGTGGCAGTGTGGCAAAAAAGAACGTGGAGGTCAACGGACTTCCAGAACTTCCTTACTTTTTCAAGGAAGAAGAACACACTGTTACTGTGAATGCAGTTCGCTACAGAGAAATGATTGAGGCATGTTTTCTCCCAAAACCTGAAGGAATGGAACTTGGGGGCGTATGTTTCCAGCAGGACGGAGCTACGGCACACATAGCGAGAACTTCAATGGAACTTTTGAGGGAACACTTCCACGAGCGCCTAATCTTGAGGGGTGACGTACTGTGGCCGACGCGCTCTCTTGATTTGGCTCCCTGTGACTTCTTTGTATGGGGATATCTCAAATCCATTGTTTACAATGACAAACCATGGACCCTGTAACACCTTAGGGACAACATACGCCAAGCCATCGCTAACATTCCCGTCGATATGCTCGAAAACGTGGAGCGAAACTTCAAAAAGCGGGTGGATCAGTGTATCGCTAATGAGGGCCGCCATTTGTCCGATGTCATTTTAAAAACCACTTGAAACAAAAATTCAGGATGTGTACAATACGATAAAAAAATAATTAAATCGATATGTGAAATACTTTTTCTTTTATTGACCTTTCAAATCAACAAGTTTCCCTGCCGCAGCCTGTAGTTATACTAGTTCCGCAGCACGATGCTTCAAAAGTTGTTTCTGAGTGCGGCACACACTCAGGTACATGCCGCGGGGTCTAAACGCAAATTTAACTGCGGGACAAGTGAATTCCGCACGGCGATCAACGTGTTAAACAAATTTATTTATTTATTTATTTAACGGAAGATCCATTTTACAAAATATATTTTAACAAAATTATATAACTACGAGAATAATACAGTAATACTTATGCATAACATATACAATACAATTTAATACTAAGATAAATAACAAACAAAAATTAAATATGTAAATTAAATATGTTATTAATATTTTTTAGGGAAGAGATGCAACCCCATATTTGGAAAGAAACCGCGTGGGAAGAGACGCGATCGATTCAGCAGCGGCTTTAACGGATATGGGGAAATACTTGTTCAGAGAGAGGAGACTTCCAGTCTACGACATCGCTGTAGCTATTACAAAGTCAGTAGTGGACTTTTACTTTTTTATATCGTCGGTTTACCGGAAACAAATCTCATTAAACAGACCGGAAGCAATTCCCATTAAACAGACGATATATTTATCCATAACAATATTAATTATGTCCAATAATGTGTAATTGTTTACTATTAGATGTGTAATTGAGTTTGATCTAGGTATGACATGTGCCGCCGGCGAAAAGGAGGTCGTTGCACAAAAGGAACTGCCGGTATGGATGGACAAACCCATCTAAATCAAACTTTATTTATTTTATTTATGCGTGTACATAAATGAAACGCAACAAAAAACACTAACAGTTTTGGCCCCCCATAATACATAAAAAAATATGGTCCGAGATGGACCAGAGCTGATGCATTTGGGGATTTTACTAATTTATTTAACTACTTATATTTAATTTGTACCAAACTATTTACTTTAATTCACATTTTTATAAAATTACATTTTATAGAAAATGTATTTTTTAAAAACTTTCCTTTAATAATTTATTATATTTTCTTACAGACGAAAATTATAGGGAGAGTTGTTCTGGGTATATGTATACGCTTAAAACTGAATTAACACAACATCAAACCTATTCAGTAAATTTTTCACTTTAAATCGGTGTTTTATACGCGTGGCGCATGAAGTAAAATTTCGAGTTTAGAAAAGCCCAGAAAATTTGTCTCGGGTCGCTGCGCGACCCTCGACAAATTTTCACGGGGCTTTTCTAAACTCGAAATTTTACTTCATGCTTAGTCTGGAAGTGGAAAACACTCGTTTATAGCTTCAAATTGAACTTTTCTGAAAAAAAACAACGTAAACATTTTCTTTTAGGTAAATATATGCATAAGCTGTACATTTTCCGACATCCGTTGTTTTTCTGAATCTGAAACTTTTAACGAGTGTTTTCCACTCCCAGACTAAGCATGAAGTAAAATTTCGAGTTTAGAAAAGCCCCGTGAAAATTTGTCTCGGGTCGCGCAGCGACCCGAGACAAATTTTCTGGGCTTTTCTAAACTCGAAATTTTACTTCATGCGCCACGCGTATAAAACACTGACTTCAAGTGAGGTTCAAATATACATACATTTCACAATAGTTTAGTGTTTTAGGCACACTTTCTAAACTCGAAATTTTACTTCATAGAAACATTGTTCAGTTTAATCATTCATAGATTTAAAAAAAACGTTCTGTTTGAAGCTTCTCCACTTCTTGATTACTATTTGTCTTAAATACCTTGGTACAAATTAAATATAACGCTATCCAATTTTTAACAAAAACAGGAGGTGCAGTCGAATGAGGATATGGTCGCATTTTTGTATTTAATGATTGGTTAAGAAAATGATTTTTCACCGTACGCATTGAAAGAAACCCCCGAATTGACCGGGCCCTATTTTTATTTGTTGTTTGCAGACTAGACATGTGCAGACGTTCGTACCCCTCAGATGTGTGCAATCGTGGCACGGCAGGTACGCCCACAAACAAAGCAATATCTAAAAAAAAATTGCACCATCTTGTTGAAACACTTATTTTTTTTTGTATGTCCTACTTTTCAGTTTGTTTTCTGTCCCTATTTTCTACCAACACATTCTTTTAGTATTGAAATAATATTCAGGGATGATGATATAATTAGTCTAAAAAAATATAAAGTTGCAAGAATTATGTTTTCAAACAAGATGAATAATTAAGATTTTCTGTGAACTAATGTTTCCTACTTTCACCGTGATTTATTAAAACAAATATATTAAACATTAGTAAGCTAGAGTATTAAAACATTAAAAGACAGTATATTAAACATAAGTAAGCTACCTGTTAACTGTTGAGGCTTCTACTTCGTTATACATCATTATTAACATAAATAAGATACTTAAACTTTGTTTGTATAACTGAGGTTTTTTTATTGTGATTATAGTTTCGACAACTTTAACTTGTCATTATCAGACTACAAGTTGTTAAACTGTAGTCTGATAATGACAAGTTGAAGTTGTCGAAACTATAGTCACAATAAAAACACCTCAGTTATACAAACAAAGTTTAAGTGCCTTATTTATGTTAGTAAGTAAGCTAGTTATTATGTCTTATATTTAATTTGAATACCTAAAGGGTGTCCCAAAATTACCGCAAGGTTTAAATTAAACAGAAAACACAGTTTTTAGTCTTTAGATTGTTATTTTTTTAGTGAATCATAAAGTACATAGGATAGGGTTATTTGTGGAATAAAACATCGGACAAATGGCCTCCACGGCTTTGCTGGCACATACGCATTCTTTTGTCGAATTTTTTTATGACCATTCTGCATAAATATGGCTGAATTTCGTTGATGCAATGTTTAATTTCCTCTTTAATCCACGTGCATCCCATAACCCCATAAAAAGAAATCTATAGGTGATCTAGGGAGCCAATTAAAATCACCGAAACGAGATAGTACACGACCAGGTAATGTCTTATGCAGTAATTAAATTTTTTCACGGGCTGTATGGCACGTAGCGCCGTCTTGTTGAAACCACAAATTGGCCTTCAAATATAAATGTAAAAAATCACGAAACATCCTAAAGGAATCTTTACTATGTGACCGAATTAGTTTTTTATTAAATTATGCAAATATTGCAGGAATAGATATTATTATTACCATGAAAGTAGGAAACATTTTAATCAGATAATTACAAAGTTTGTACTTCCCTTAGAGTATATCTATTTTGTCTATTTTTTCAAAATATTTCAACCATTATTTTAAAACCTAAAATCGAATTGTATAAGACATAAATAAAGTGATTTATTTCTTTAGCCATCAAATATTATATTCTCAAGAAAATATATTTGTATATATTTTTTTAAATTAACTATAAATCATCCCATATCATCAGGAAACCATCTTGAAAATGAATCATGAAATACACACAAACACTGGTTTCCTGTTTCAGTAATTTTTCTAAATTAATCCAATTTTTAATTACCCCTTGACTATTTCATTCAACCTGTTTTTTAGTATTTTTCTTAGGCTGTTTCTTGAATTAATATCTACAATTGTTTTACAGTACACACTTCCTATTCTCTTGTAATGACAAAAATATTTATTTTCCGACTTTATAGTCAAATTAAAATTTCCAATGTTTATTATAGTGTGAGTTTTATGACTACCTAAAAAATATATTCTTTATTTTCTCTTGTGGGCGATTATTCAACAGCAATTTAATTACAGTAAAGAAAATAAGTTGTAATTAAAAATAAGCCTGAAAGATTGGTTTGGTCGCTTCGATTCGCTACGCGTCCAAACCAAATTTTCAGACTTTTCTAAACTCAAAATTATGCTTAATCTTGGAGTGGAAAATACTCGTTTAAAAGTTCAATTTGAAATATTTGTAAAAACAACGAATATCTGAAGATTTACAGCTTATACAGTATATTGAAAAATATATTCACAGAGTTTTTCTATTGCTTTTCTCTTTATATCAAATATTTTTCTCTATTTGTCAATTGCATTTCTTGTTTGTCAAATCATTTTTTTCGTTTTGTATCAAGTAGTTTCTTTATATGTCAAATATCATTCGTTATTTGTCAGTTGTAATTCGTGTTTGCTAGCATTTGCTTTCATAATTACAAGTATCATGGCAGAGCAGCCAAGACGTAGAAAAAATAATAAAATCCCAAACGAAGTACGGTCGCTTATAGTAATGGCGATGAATTCTGGTTCGTCGAGTATTCAGGTATCAAAACGATTTGGAATACTTCAGGATACTGTACGAAAAATACATAAAAAATACACGGCCACAGGTGTAATGGAAAAAAGGCAGGCAGGTCATCGAAATAAAATTTTAACAAATGTGCAAAAAGTAGAAATTTGTGACTGGGTGGATGATGATTGCACATCAACCCTTGCAGCTCTTAAAAAGAAATGCTTAGAGACATGGCCTGGATTGCAAATTTCAATCTCAACAATTAACAGAGCGCTGAAGGACTTCCATTATTCATTCAAGATTGATAAAAATGTTCCAGCTCGCAGAAACTCACCCGAAGTAATTCAACAGAGGTTCCAATATGCGATTCATTATAATCGAATAATGAATGTACGAAACAAAATTTATTTATTGGTGAATTTGGAGTTCAGGTAACATCTCGTACTTTTCATGGTAGATCCCCAAAAATTTGCCTGCACATTTACATAAGGCCCAAATAAGAAGTAGGAATTATTGAATTGCTGCCGCTATGACAAGCAATTCTTTATATCTATTCCGAATTCAAGATAGGATATATAATGTCGAACACTTTGAAGAATTCATCGTTACCCTAATTAATCATTTGAGTGTTGATGGAATTGAAGGAGCACGTTTTATTATGGAAAATGTACCATTCCATAGAAATTTAGATATTAGAAACTTAGTTCAACGACACGGCCACAACTTGATTTTTCTTCCACCATATAGCCCATTTTTAAACCCAATTGAGGAGCTATTTTCTGCATGGAAAAATGGAAAAAAAACGAACAGAAGCAGCTAATGCCGATGAATTATACGAGATAATTAATGCATTATCAGAAAATATATTGGAAACGCATTGTCTTCATTATGTTCAACATATGGAGACATAAATAAGTGATTGTTTAGAAAGAAAAGATATTCTTTCCTAAAGTGCTAATTACATATTTTGTTGTTATGTATAATAGTTTTTATTTCTCGTATTTGTTCAAAAGATTGTCTATGTTATTATTTCCAATAAAGTTTGAGTTAGAATTACATATTACGCATATTATTGTAGTGTAAGAATCACAATTGAGAAATAACGAAACAATTTTGACACTTCAAGAATTTATTTGACATAAAACGAAAAGCTTTTGATAAACAAGAAAATCAATTGATAAAAAAAGAAACACATTTGATATAAAAGGAAAAGCAATAGAAAGTTTTACAAATACGAGAAGAAGTTTATGACAAGATTTATTTATCAATACTATCGAATTGCTGTTGTATAAGTGATCCTTAATCGAATTAATCATTTCGCATGATTATTTATGTTTACCTAAAAATACTAATTGCTATTTTGTCGATTTATTAATGCTACCTGCTGCTAATTCTATGGTGTAAGTTTCGTATTTAACAAATTCATTATCTATTCATGTTTACTAAAACTTGCACGTACAAGCTTTATATTTTCATTTTCAATCATGAATAATCATATGTGCTTTATTATTTTGTATATTGGTTTTATAGTTTGTACAAAAATACTTACCGTCAGAATACAAACATAAAATATTACTGTTTTTAGCATAATTTTAAATTGTTCAAAAAATAACAATCATTTTGTCTATTACAATTTTGTAACTTTAATTTGGTTCTCATGGATCGACTTTGTACTATAAACATATACATATATTGATTTCACTATATTAATGTTTAGTCCACTGCACGTAAAATTCTTTTTCAAAGTGATTAATTTGAAATTTACGAATGCCTGATAATTTGCAACACATAAAAAAATCTTTGTAATTCTTTGTAACAACATACTCTGATTAGTAAAATACTAAAAGAACATAAGATGGTAATCTTCTTAAAGGGTACATACCATTGTTGCTCTGTGCCTTAGGACGTTTTGCATTAAACCTTTCAATTGGGTGTAGTTATGTAAATCACTACCTAACCAACATACAGAAAATTACCGTTGGTGATATATATTTTTTTTAATTTACTGTAAATATTATATTATACAGTAAACGATTGGAGTTTAATAATTTTATTAAAAAAAAAAACGATTGGGTATATTTCCAAATCGTTGATTTGATACCTAACTTTGAGTCAGAGCTGACGAATAGAGTATATTTTGGACTTCTTATTATTAATTACCTTTTTGGTAGATTTTTACGTATCTATATCCAATTACAGTGTACACATTTTTATGCAAACTATAAAATTAACAACGCCATGATTGGAAATGAGATTCTTCATAAATATTTAACACATATAGGATTTGCTTACGTCGGTGGAGCCTGTGTTGTGAACAAGAGGCTAGAAAAGGTTAACTCGGTGGCCATCATTGAAGATACCGGCGGCTTCAGTGGAATCATCGTCGCCGCTCACGAAGTTGGACATTTGTAAGACAAAGTGAATTTATTGAATTTTATTTTAAATTTTTAAAATTGAACGAGGTACTCGAGAAACGTAGATTATTTAGGACTCTTTTAATATTATAGACTCGGTGCTGTTCACGACGGTAGTCCGCCTCCTTCATACCTCGGCGGTCCAGGAGCTGAGAAGTGCCAATGGACGGACGGGTATATTATGTCTGATTTACGTCACACTGAACGAGGATTCAGGTGGTCGACTTGCAGTGTAGCTAGTTTTCATCACTTTCTTAAGTAAGTATCTGGTATAAGGGGGAGTGCGCATTGCTGTACTTAGACCTTATTAGGCCCATTGTGCTGCCTCCTACTACGGGTCACGAATCCTCAGCTCAGCCATCCCATCTTATCTAGGTAGTCTAGTATTACTGAGTGAGTCCTTTCCCACCTTTTAGTTACTCTTACTAACTTCACTGAGTCCTTTTCAAAAAAGGAAGTTCCCACACACATCCTGTACTTGTCTGGTAGCTGGTATAGGGGGGGGGGGAGTGCGCATCGCTGCACTATTCTAGTATTACTGAGGTGGGCAAATCCCTAATGATGTCCATCGTCGGCCATCTTTCACCCAGTATGGATCCTCTCGTAGACGAGAGTGCCGGGCATTCGTCTTCCATTTCACACCCTCTACAAGATAGGGAGTCAACTATTCCCATCTTGTATAAGTGTCCATTGAGCCCGCAGTGACCGGTTAGAACAGCGGTTATCCGTCTGAGGTTCCTTCTGGTCATCTGCAGGTACTGTTAAGCTGAAATCTCGTTGGGGTACAGTAATTAACCTTCGAAAGTTTGCAGCTTTCCGTATCATCCTAACGCTTCCTGAATTTATCAAGTGTGTTGGAATGTAACATAGTGACAGGGGTGTCAATCACACTAGCGGCTCCAGTGACATGACTATCCTAGCTGCTGCTCTAGCCAGTAATGTTGTTATGCATTGCTGCCTGTCACAGTTTTTTATGGACTCTAGTGTTGTCTCTGAAGTAGTGTATAACTTCTTCAGAGACATTAAGGCTTGATTGCTGTCTGTTAGGATCAATATAGCTTCATTTGACACTTTACGCACTCTAGTGTTATCTCTGAAGTAGTGTATAACTTCTTCAGGAATATTAAAGCTTGCCTGCTGTCTGTTAGAATCAGTATGGCTTCATATGACACTTTACGCACTCTGGTGTTGTCTCTGAAGTAGTGTATAACCTCTTCAGGGACATTGGGGCTTGCCTGCTGTCTTTTAAGATCAGTATGGCTTTATTTGACACTTTACACACTCTAGTGTTGTCTCTGAAATAGTGTATAACTTCTTCAGAAACATTAAGGCTTGCCTGCTGTCTGTTAGTATCAGTATGGCTTCATTTGACACTTAACGGCTCAACATGATGCCGGCCGCAAGTGTTATACCCAAATTCATCATGCCTTAATGTTAATGAAGATTTCTTTTGAGTTGTTGAATAAAAAATGTTTTACAGCATCTAAACGTGTTTCTATTGAACAACCCTAATATATGTAGATCGCAAAAATAACCGCCCTTTTACTATTTGTAAAACATTCTGCAACCAAATATTGGCAATTACATTAATTGTTTATTCTTGGATGAAAGAGAATGTTTTTCTAATACACCGTTTCTATTGTAACTTGCAGTGGAGATACAGCAACGTGCCTTTATAACTCGCCACACGAGGATGACAGCTTACCGCGGGTGCTTCCAGGAAAGCTGTTAACCCTGGATGCCCAGTGTAGGAGGGATCGTGGCACGAGTGCATGTTTCGTAAGTTGCACAGAATGTAGGTAAGTAATGCAATTAATAACAAAAACTCGAATTTCAGAAAGATGATAGAGTGTGCGCGCAGTTGTTCTGCTTCGATGCTGGTAGTGGATACTGCGTGGCATACAGACCAGCGGCAGAAGGATCACCTTGTGGCGATGGACAGGTAATGATGAAACAATATTCAATATTTTGTTAGTGCTTTACCTATCCCAACTGAACTTAAACGAAAGCACATCAGTTTATTCATCTCGGAACTTACACTGGAAGAGTGAATAAACCGAACTTCAAAACTCGAGCACAACAAATAAATAAAATGGTGAATTAAACTAAGGATTAACGATTGGTTATCGGGAGGGCAGCCGCAGCCAAGTTTTAGGCCCATTGTAGTGCCTCCCTCCTGATGGTCAGAACCACTCCGCACTATCGGCAATTGCCAATAGTTGTGCGACGGACCAGTTCCATCCGGGTCCTTCACATTTGGGGGGGGGGGGTCCCTTTCTTCTTCGTTGCATCTTCAGCATATGGTATTGGTAATCCCTATTTTTACGAGGTGCTTTTGGAAGCTGTAGTGTCCGGTAATGTAGCCGGTTGGTGTTCGTAGGTTTTACTTGGAGAGTTCTAGGAACTTCTTTGTTTTTTTTGCAGTCAGGTATTGGTAAGGATGCCTTGGTTTGGCTGCAAGTTGTTAAGTTTTTCCATCTGGATTAGTAATCCCCATTTTTACGAGGTGCTTTTAGAAGCTGTAGTGTCCGGTGATGTAGCCGGTTAGTGTTCGTAGGTTTTGTTTGAAGAGTTCTAGGAACTTCTTTGTTTTTTTGCGGTCAGGTATTGGTAAGTATGCCTTGGTTTGGCTGCAATTTGTTAAGTTTTTCCATCTGGATTTGTATTTCTTAGCTGTGAACTCGCGCATGTGTCACTCGAGGACCGCGGGGATAATCCTACTTTTGCATAGTTTATTGCTGTTGTTGATGCTGCTTCATGCGCAAGTTCGTTGTTTCCCTCGTTATCGTTATGGCCTTTCGTTAATGTCGTGCCGTTGAGTGTCGCTGCTATGCTCAGTGTCTCTACGCATTCATATATTAGTTCTGGTGTTATTTTGAACTTATCTAGTGCTGCTAATGCAGCTATGCTATCGGTGACGATAGTTATGTTTTGTTTTCCAGTTGCTTTTCTGAGATTAGTTTGGCGCTCTCCATGATTGCGTAGATTTCGGTCTGTGTTGCGGTAGCATGGTTCTCTACGGGAAGACATTTGGGGAGCGTATATTCAGACCATGCTACCGCAACACAGACCGAAATCTAGGCAATCATGGAGAGCGCCAAACTAATCTCAAAAAAGCAACTGAGAAAAAAAACATAACTATCGTCACCGATAGCAAAGCTGCATTGGCAGCACTAGATAAGTTCAAAATAACATCAGAACTAATATATGAATGCGTAGAAACGCCGCTCCACAGCCTGTTTTTGTTTTGCTTCTATCTGTGAACATCAAGTGGTCTTTCGTTTGTGTTTGCTCATTTGGGTTTACAGTGTATTTCTTTTTGAAGATGTGTTGGGGGATCTTCTGGTCCAGTTTGCCGCTCAGATGGGGCGGGCCCCATTTGAGAATGCTTCTGTGTCCTGTTGAGGTTTAGTATGACCATGGCTTTCAGTCTCTCTGCACTATTTCTTGCCACTTTTTTGATATGTATATCAAGCGGTGGGAGGCAGAGTATCGTTTCCAATGCTGCAGCGAGTGTTGTTCTAAATGCACCAGTTGTGCAAGTACACTCTAGCCTTTCGATGTGGTAAAGTTTTGCTTTTGCTCCTGTTTGGTTCGTCCTACGCCACCAAACTAAAGCTACTCGAGTGCCGGTCTAATAATACCTGTGTTTATCCAGAGTGCTATCTTCGGTGATAGTCCCCAGGTATTACCGATAGCTCTGCTACATTGCCACAAGGCTTTGCTTGCTTTATCAGTTTTGTATTCAAGGTGTTTGGACAAATTTAATTTAGTATACTCCTAGATATTTGACTTCTTTCAATAGCGTTACTTGTTTGTCGGTGAACATCACTACTTCTGTTTTTGTGGGGTTAAATTAACATTGATCTCTAATTTCAGTATTGTTTAAACGGAAGATGCGTGGCAGAGCACGAGAATATCATCCCCGATTATTCACAAAACACACCATCGTACGTGAGAAGAGATGGACAAACCAACCAAGGAAGGCCGTTGTGAGTATCGCACCCGAAAAATATATATTTTTTCAAATAGTTGATTCATCTATAGCACACATTAAAGTACTGTTGTTACATTAGAACACACATGCACCAAACTATATACAGAGAGTTTTATGTAACACCGAACATTTTCATAACGAGAATTTTTTTTTGAAGTATCCATATGCATACGTTGCACATTTCCGATGCTCGGTTTATTAAAAGAATCCAATTTGAAGCTAAAAGCGAGTGTTTTCCACTCCCAGGCTAAGCATGAAGTAAAATTTCGAGTTTAGAAAAGCCTGAAAATTTGGTTTGGTCGCGTAGCGCGAAGCGCGGAGCGGCCAAACCAAATTTTCAGGCTTTTCTAAACTCGAAATTTTACTTCATGCGCCACCGGTACAAAGCACTGACATGTTACGAAGTTTAAAACATAAAGCTGAACTTTACATTGAATCAGTGTTTTGGATCGGTGGCGCATGAAGTAAAATTTCGAGTTTAGAAAAGCCTGAAAATTTGGTTTGGCCGCTCCGCGCTTCGCGCTACGCGACCAAACCAAATTTTCAGGCTTTTCTAAACTCGAAATTTTACTTCATGCTTAGCCTGGGAGTGGAAAACACTCGCTTAAAGCTTCAAATTAAATTCTTTTAATAAACCAAGCATCAAAAAAAATTCTAGTTATAAAAAAAAAAAATCATGTTACATAAAACTCTCTGTAGATGAATCAATTCACACATGAGCACAAAAAATGTTTGAATCATCTGTATGAGTTGTCTTTAATAATGGAGGACACGTTTATTAAAAACAGATGAATCAAAAAATATCAGGCGCCGAACTGCAACCATTTACTTACTGCCTAATTTAAACAATTTAATACCCTTTAGGTTCGCTGACGGAGAAGACGAATTAAATCCCGAACAACCAAACACATACAACTACCAACAGCAACAAACAACCAAAGCACCTTATTACCAAGATTCCTATTCCTCCACGCAGAAACCCTACTATTACACGACCACCAAAAAACCTTACTATTACACAACAAGCACAACAACACAACGCCCTTACTACCAACAAACGACAACCACACAGAAATCACAATTCAAATATTTCACATTCACAACGACGAGATCGCCGTACGATTTCAAACACTACACGACAACGAAAAGCCCCGCGCACACAACCAAAAACTACTACTCGACGACGAGATACTCCTCGCAAACAACAAAAAATCCTTACATAGGTAATTATTACGAACTGAGACAAAAGACGACGAGAAACCCGTACGATTTCGCCAATTTCGGCAAGAACTATCAGACGACTGCCAATTACCACGATAACATTAACAATAACTATTTGAAAAGGTCGTATAACTCGGCGAGTTACTTTAGCGACAGTAGTAATGTAAGAAACGTGAGCGCTCTTATTGGATAGGACTCGCAGGGTAAGCCAGTCAAAAAGCGACAAAATTGTAAAAAAAAAACTAAATCACCGTGACTTTTCATTCATGTTGTTATTTTTTCGTTTGGACGTTCTCTTAGTTGAATAACATCTCGTTTTTGTAAAGCTACTACTGTTTACTTCCTCATGACTAAAAACGAATGCTCACTCCAGAAAAACTTCGAATGTTCTGTTATTATTTTTCTCTTCAAACTGATTTTCGTAGATTCGTTAGTTTTAATAACAAAATCCTTATTGTACGTATTAGCCCACTGAGCAAACACAATTAAGTAATGTTTCATCGACATTAAAACAACGTTTAATGTATTTTCAACTTGTTTCTCATTGATCACTTGATGAAACATGATTAAATATTAAAAAAAAAAAAAAATTAAATAAAATCACTTGGCATGTTTCACCAATGTTACGTCTTAATTCCGACTAGTTTCGGCTATCAGCCATTTTTTCCTTGAAAATGGCTGATAGCCGAAACTAGTCGGAATAAAGACGTAAAATTAGTGAAACATACGAAGTGATTTTTTCTTTTTTTTAAACGTTTAATGTTGCAACAATGTTGATATAACGCTATTTATTTGTTTTTTGCTCAGTGGGATTTTTCTCGTCTGAAATAACACACATATTTGTATCACTACATTACATACCAACATACTTTACTTGTATACTATGTTCAATTAAAAAAAAACCTCTAGAGTGCCATGATCTAATCTTTTTTAAAATTTATGTTGGCTACGCGCTTTAGGAATTGACATATCAAACATCAGGCATAATAATTATAATGTATAATTTCAGAGTGGCCAACCTAGAATATTTTCCATAACACTCTAGAGGTTTTTTTTATAGAACATACGATATTTACCTTCCCTAACAACAAACAATTTATATACTCATACTTCCAACTCCTCTGTATACTACATTTACTTTTTGTTGGGTGCTCATAAACGAATGCGTTTGGAATAGGCTTTGAATATGATTTTTCTTACACATAAATAAAATATTGCGTTGGAAACATGCAAAAATTTAAGTATACATATCTCGATGTGTACTCTGTAATTTTTCAAGCATATGTTGTATTTAAAAAAACGTCAAATTTGAAGCTTTAAACGAGGGTTTCCACTCCCAGACTAAGCATAAAGTAAATTTTCGAGTTTAGAAAAGCCTGAAAATTTGGTTTGGTCGCGTAGCGCGAAGCGCGAAGCGCGGAGCGGCCAAACCAAATTTTCAGGCTTTTCTAAACTCGAAATTTTACTTCATGCGCCACGCGTACAAACCACTGATACATTGTGAAGTTTAAAACACACCACTAAAACAATACGCTTAAGCAGAATATTTTTAACTTTAGGTTAAATCAGTGTTTTATGCGCCTGGCGCATGGAGTAAAATTTCGAGGTTAAAAAAGCCTGAAAATTTACTTTGATAGATGGCGCTGCACAGCGGCGGCTCGCAGCCTAACTTCAGGGTAGGCCAGAGACCCGAGGTAATGTTTATCCGTTATTGAAAGGTGACTTTGTTGTGCAATTCCTTGTGTTTAAAAAGCGCGATCCCAACCCTAAATTTTGCGTTCTTTGGCGCTGTGACCGACCCTGAAGTTAGGCTGCGAGCCGTCGCTCTCTACGCTGAAGTTAGGCCGCGAGCCACCGCTGGCATATTGATATTAATCCTAATTACAACATACGTTTATTGATACACAGCCTACTCAAAACTTTAAGAGTTTTTGAATACCTTCTAGTATGATTGGGAATTGATCGGACTACACAATTTACGTCATCATTTCGATTAAAATAATTCCCAGCCATACTCTACTATTAACACTTATTCGTATACACTTCTTGTAGATTTATAACAAATTGTTTTACGTTTACATGTGAATACTCCTTCGTATAATTGTTTATTTTTTGTTTCTAAAACTCCTCACACTTATAAATGCACTTGCACCAAACGTGATTAACTTTAATCCACTAATCATTGATTAAACTTTTGATGAAGAATATAAATGAGTCGCCTATTTCCAAATAATTATATATTTGAGTCGCTCATTTCCAAAAACCCCTAAATCCATTTAAAAACAATGGATTTAGGGGTTTTTGGAAATGAGCGACTCAAATATATAATCTGTTTTTTTTTAATATGACCAATCAAATTTGACATTTCAAGAATTTAGTGGTGTGATGCGGGTTGTGTGTTTTAGGTTAGGACAAGATTAATCACATGTTGTGTTGTAAATCAGCTTTTAATTTGTGGGTTATGTGAGGGGAAATCTGACATTGGGCTCTTTCATCAAAATATTCAACATTCAACATGTTTGGATTTCTCCTCTGCCCGTGTTTTCGCCTCACTAGACGTGACTCCCCTCTTGATATCTGCGTAGACTTCGCTACGCATCCTTACTGCCAGGTCTGCCGAGGCCGGAGAAAACTTCTGCTGCGTCCGTCGACACTGTGCGGTACGCCCTGGTGATCCTCAGTGCGCCAGTCCTCGTTGCCCTTCGGAGGATGGCTCGATTTCTAGCCGTCTCACTCCGGTGTTGCGTATAAAAGCTTGGCCCTGGCGGCGGTGGCGATCATTTTCCGCCTACCCTCTCCTGGTCCTCCGATATTTGGCATTATCCTAGCCACGGCCTTCTCCGGTTTGGCAGCGGCCGATGCTGCTCCAGCCGCTTGTATGCTGCATCGTGGATTGGACTCTAGGGTTATCCCCAGGTATCTTAGTGCTTTCCGATGGTGATCTGGGTACCTCCTGGTATCGTTAGCGTTTCTTCCGCTGTTTTCCCGCTCGCCTGGCCGATAAGAAGACCGCGGCGGTTTTGTTTGCTGCCACCTGCAGTCCGGTATTTTCCATCCATGCCATAGTGGTCCTGAGAGCTTCCTGCAGAATGGTCTTAAGCTGGTCCATGTCCCTGTGGGCCGGGATCAACGCTAAGTCGTCGGCGAACGCGACCGGTTTCGCCCCAGCTGGTAGTGGCAATTTTAGGACCCCGTCGTACGCTATGTTCCACAGTGTCGGCCCTAATACGGAACCCTGCGGTACCCCCTGACAGCTTTCTGGTTGTCATGTTGTCTAGCGTTATGTACAACAGCTGCGTGCAGCTGACTTGGTGTTTGTCCACGGAATGGTTTTGAACGCATTCTTTACGTCCAGTGCCACCATTACGCAGTGTTTTCGTTTCCTTAATGGGCCGCTGTTTGCCTCCTCGGCTATCTTTTCAATCGTCGTGATGGTGTCAACTGTGGATCGGCCTTTCCTGAAACCAAATTGCATGTCTGAGAGCCCGTCGCCTTTATCCATGCTTTCCACGAGGATCAGGTCGCGTTCGCCGACGACTTAGCGTTGATCCCGGCCCACAGGGACATGGACCACTATGGCATGGATGGAAAATACCGGACTGCAGGTGGCAGCAAACAAAACCGCCGCGGTCTTCTTATCGACCAGGCGAGCGGGAAAACAGCGGAAGAAACGCTAAGCATGCTCTCGAGTACTTCGCAACCCCATCCAGTAGGCAAATGGGGCGGTGGGTTTGCCTGGCTTCGGTATGAGTGCGAGCGTCGCCCTCTTCCAGCGCTTAGGAACAATTCTCTCTTCCACACATTTGTTGAAGGTGGTCAGGTAGCCAGTGCAGCTGCCTTTACGGCTTCGTTAGACATTAGGCAGGCCGTCCGATCCCTTCTTGTTGGGCATGCGCCTGACTGCCGCAGACAGTTCCTCTAACAAAAATTTCGTCCATTCGGCATCTTCGCAGTCTTCCCAGGTTGCGTATTGGTTCCTGTCTCGGGGTCTTAGGAAAAGCGCCTCAACAACCGCCGTTGTACCTCCTTCCACGTGGTTGTCTGGTCCTGCGACTATCTTCCTCAGTTTGTTTGCCACTATTTTATACGGAAGTCCCCATGGGTCAGCTTCCAATTCGTCGCATAGCCGCCGCCATGCCCATTCCTTGCTACGAACTATCTCGGTTTTTAGGGCTTCCTCCAGCTCCACAGTGACCGTTCCGATCTTCCAGGCCCTTGTGATTTTACGCCTGGCTGCGTTTGCCTCTCCTCGCACCCCCCTTCTTTTTCCCATCGGTAGTTTTTGAATGGCTGTCTCGCATGCTCTCCTAAGGTATGACACTAGTGTGCCCGCTGCCTCTTCCGCTGCGCATGTGTCGCTGATCCAGCAAGCGTCCATGACCTCCTTGAAGACCTTCGCGTTTGTCTTGCTAATCAGCCATCTTGTCTTATCTTCTTGCCTAGGCGGAGTGGTATTTGCTGCCTGCACCTCGAAGGTCATGTATGTATCTGTGGTCGCTTAGCGATTCTAGGTCCGCGTGCACCCTCCAGTTGGTGATTGGGTGCGGATGGGATTCCTTCGCCCAGGTCAGGTCGAGGTGCGAGCCCCCGTTTCCCCTCAAGAAGGTGTACTAGGTGCCTTCGTTTGCCACCTGCATTTGTAGCAGTGTCAGCCTTTCCATTAACGCCCAGCCTCTTCTGTCTGTGTTTGGCGAGCCCCACCATGTCGATTTTGCGTTGAAGTCGCAAGCACCCTTCGAGCTTGTTGAACCACTGCAGGTACTGTCCCATGCTACAGGAAATGTAGCAGCTGTAGTATGGAACGTCCCCTACAGCTGCCTAGACAATTCCGTGCTGGTTTGCAATGTAGATCGTCGCTATCTACATTGCAAACCAGCACCTAGGCAACGGAATTGTCTAGGCAGCTGTAGGGGACGTTACATACTATAGCTGCTACATTTCCTGTAGCATGGGACAGTACCTGCAGTGCCTTGTTTCCGTCGTAGCTGCCTAGACAATTCCGTGCTGGTTTGCAATGCAGATCGTCGCTATCTACATTGCAAGTGTAGTCCGTTTTTGCTTGGTTTGGCTCTGATAACAGTGTTATGTCGATTTTTAGTTGTACCATCGTTTGGTCAAGTAGGTCATGGGCATTTTTGCACCTGTTCAGGTTGATTTGTATCACCTGCCATTGAAACCTAACCTAACCTACCAATTTAATAAAGTGTCTCCGAGGATCAGGTAGGATAGGAGGAGCAGTTAATATTCCTTGCTTGGGAATATCTGTCTTCTTTATTATCTGCCCATTTATATGTTGAAATTTTAAGAAAGTACTAAATACAAGGAATTTTTCTGTCAGAGATTTTCAAAAACGGGAACGCTACAACTTGCAACTTTACGACACATACAGGGATTTTTTTTTTTCAGTATACTTTCACATATTCCATATAAACATTTGTAAAATTAATGAACTAAACAAAATTAAGTCGAAGTATGTTTTGAACTTCACTTTAAATCAGTGTTTAAACGCGTGGCGCATGAAGTAAAATTTCGAGTTTAGAAAAGCCTAATTTGGCTCGGTCGCTCCGCTTCGCTACGCGCCCGAGCCAAATTTTCAGGCTTTTCTAAACTCGAAATTTTACTTCATGCTTAGTCTGGGAGTGGAAAACACTCGTTGGAGTTTTTGGATTAAAAGTTTTTAATACGATCACAAATGTCTGAAAATTTATATTGAAAAATCGTAACGTTAGGTATACACGTTACGATTTTTCAATATAAATTTTCAGACATTCGTGATCGTATTAAAAACTTTTAATCCAAAAACTCCAACGAGTGTTTTCCACTCCCAGACTAAGCATGAAGTAAAATTTCGAGTTTAGAAAAGCCTGAAAATTTGGCTCGGGCGCGTAGCGAAGCGGAGCGACCGAGCCAAATTAGGCTTTTCTAAACTCGAAATTTTACTTCATGCGCCACGCGTTTAAACACTGATTTAAAGTGAAGTTCAAAACATACTTCGACTTAATTTTATTTAATTCATTAATTTTACAAATGTTTATATGGAATATGTGAAAGTATACTGAAAAGAAAAAATCCCTGTATGTGTTATAAAGTTGCAAGTTGTAGCGTTCCCGTTTTTGAAAATCTCTGACAGTTTATTTGACAGTTTATTTGACGTGACAGTTTAGTTGACAAATTATGTGACAGTTTATTTGACATCGTGATAGTTTATTTGACAAATTATGATTAATTTGTCACATTGGGCCCGTTTATCAGATACAACGGTTGGGAGTTTTCTGCGAACTGTTGGGGAATTCTCTGATGACCGGATTGTTAATCGTGAACGTGTTTGGGATTTTTGCAATCGTACATAATAGACCGACCGGAGTACCGTTCATTAGATACCAACATACATCACGAACAAATTCAAACATGTTGAGTGTTGAACATTTTATGGACGGGCCCATTGATAATCATTTATCGACATCTCAAAATTTCATGTTTAAAACACCCTAGTGTTAAAGCAGGACTGCAACTGTTCGCAGTAAATACACCCTACGTTTGGTCATATTAAAAAAACAGAGTTTAGCATACATTTCATTAAATATCAATCAATGTTCAATACTATAAATAATTTTGTAAACCTCTTGTGTTCTAAAGAAGAACAAATCGATGATTAAACTAAATCAGAAATGGTGCAAGTGCGTATTATTTATTTATTTATTTATTTATTTATTTATTTACACATTAAACGAACTGGCAGATTACATCTGGTGTCGTTCGCTATACAAACTAGCATAAATGCTTGTGGCTCTATACAGTGCAACTAGAGAGTTTTAGTTTATCGTTTTATAAAGTGCACTAACGCTAACGTCTACGCTAAACTTGCTTGTTGCACGGTAACGCATTCAGTTACTGGAAAACAAGCAAGTTTATCGTAGACTTTACCCAGTGAGCAAAAAACACAAACAAAAACCGTTATATTAACATTGTAGCAACATTAAACGTTGTTTTAATGTTGATGAAATATTACTTAAATGGATTTGCTCAGTGGGTAGCGTTACTGTCTTTGAACAGTAACAGTAACATTTGTTACTGCATATTTGTTACACAATTCTATTTATTAATATTATGGGCGGTGCTCCGTTGCCTCTGTTGATGGGGGTAAGTTTCATCCCTCCCACAACCAGGGGTGTACCTGTAGCAACATTAAACGTTGTTTTAATGTTGATGAAATATTACTTAAATGGATTTGCTCAGTGGGTAGCATTACTGTCTTTGAACAGTAACAGTAACAGTTGTTACTTCATATTTGTTACACAATTCTATTTATTAATATTATGGGCAGTGCTCCGTTGCCTCTGTTGATGGGGGGTAAGTTTCATCCCTCCCACAACCAGGGGTGTACCTGCAAGGGTACGAGCGCTTACACTCTCGAGACAACCAACGAAGATTTAGCATCAAAAAATAACTTGTGAACCCCTGCGAACTACCCGGCAAATTTTGTACAAACAAAAATTAATAAACGGCTGAAACAAAGCCTGTGGATTTTATCCACGAACCCATTAAACCAAGTTTAATAACAACAGTAGTAACATTTGTAAAACGATAAACTAAAACTCCCTATTATTTCAACACCTTACAAAATCACTAATTGAAGTACTTTTACTTTTCAGCCTCCGCCAGTAAGAAGAAAGTGAAAATATAACGTATAAACCAATACGGACTAAACTGCAAAAGATACTAAGTATCTTTTTTACTTATACATTCACGTACTTAAACAAGAGTGTGAAGATAAAAAAAACATGTATTATTAGACATTAAAAGTGCCTTAAGAGACTAATGAAAAAAGCATATTTAAGTGCATAAAGAGAGAGTGTGTTCAGTGTAAATATTGTCAAAAAAACCCAAGCATCATTCCTTCTCGACTACATTTTAAGTTGTATATATGAAATACTTATAATCAATCATGTTTGTTCTGTGTTTCCGCATGTGGAAAGCTAAAACTGCCAATTTCTTGTTTGTGTGTGTATTACCTTTGCAAATTGTGATTACTTTTTTTTAATGTGAATGGATTAGTGCAATTGTATTATTATTATTTAATTACTGCTAATTATTAATTTATCAGGTGCTTCTGATAAACTCTCGTTACACTATGCTATTCTATTTTTTTTTCGACATGTGTGTGCTGAGTGGAAAAAAAGAACACTTCTTGATTTGTAATTTTTCCAGTGTCTAAGTTAGTTCTAAGTTCCTATGTCTTATGTAAATTATAGTTCTGCTATTATACATTTCATTATTAAACTCTTTTTCAAATCAATCGATATCAATTTATTTATTTTCATATTCCTTTCAACAGGTGCGTACCCAGAAATTTGTCTTCACACGTCTTGAGGACAATCACAATCAAATGAGATTAATTTGATGTATATTGATCAAGTAGTAATTTAGTTTTCATCAGTGTCATGTTACTATCAAAAATTATTAAATAAATAAGTTGTTCTTTCATGCTCATTGTTTATTTAGGTAAAGTATCATACGTTTCTCGAGTGGTATGGCAATGACATACTCGCGGAATACTGCACTTGCCGCTGCGCGGCTCGTGCGCAACATATCCGCTCATATGTAATATGCTGCATACCACTCTCGGGACGTAATATATTATTAATTTTTTGTATTCAAAAACCTGACATCAAGTTGTGTTAATCAGTAGCTCATTAGTTTGCCTTGTTCTTATAAAAAAAAAAAAGTTAAGTTAGAGCTGTTGTGAGAGTGTGATCACAGTAAATGGTTGCTCCGCAGATAAAGTGAATCCTCAAGTGTAGTATACGAAAATAAAACGCGTGTTTTGGACCAGATTAACATCGATCATCAGCCGACAAACTGTAAAAGTTTGAAAAACATATCTCCCGTGGGGTAAAAGTAATTACGCGAATTAGATCGGCACGGAGCGTTCGCGAAGAGTGGTGAAGGATGCAATGGGAATTGTAGAGAGATGGTGGAATTAGTGCTAAAAGAGATAAGGAAGGAGAGGCAGATGTGGAAGGAGGAGATGAGAGAAACAAGGAAGGAGAGGGAGATGTGGAAGGAGGAGATGAGAGAAGCAAGGGAGATGTGGAGAGAGGAAATGAGGGAGATGAAAGAAGCATGGAGGAGGGAAAGAGAGCAGTTGCTACACAAAATAGTGGACCTGGAGGGGCAGGCGGAGAAGAGGGAGAAACAGGAGAGGAGGAACAACATCGTAATAAAAGGGAAGGTGTTAGAGGGGAAGGGAGAAGTAAAGGACTTCCTGAAGGAGGCGCTGGGCATAGACGCGGAGGTGCAGGAGAGTTATGTGGTGGATAGGGTGGGAAGATTGGTGGTGGTAAAACTGGGAAAACTAGACGAAAAACTGGCCATATTGAGAAGCAAAAGTAAATTAAGAGAAATGAAAGAAAGGATTTTTATAGACGAGGACCTGACGAAGGAGGAGAGGAGGGTGCAAAAACGCCTAAGAGAGATAGCAGGACAGGAGAGGGAAAAGGGGAAAGTGACAAGAGTGGGGTACCAGAAAGTGATAATTAACGGGGAAGAGTGGAGATGGAACAAGGAGAAGGAGATGTTGGAGAGGCAGGAGGTGGCAAAAAAGTAAGAAGGAGTGAGGTAGTGGGAGGGGAGGAAGGTGGAAATAGGAGGATGGAGGAGGAAGTTGGGAAAAGTGTGGAGGTGGAGGAAGGGGGGAGGAGAGATGGGGAGAGCGGAGATAGAAGGGTCAAAGGGGGGAAGATAGGGCAGAGGCGGAAGAGCCGTGAGAGGAGCGGGGGACGAGGAAGCAGGTGTGGGGGAGGGGAGGAAGAAGAGGTGATAACGCTAGGGTTTTGGAATGTGGCGGGAATAAAGTCTAAAGGGCAGGAGTGCAAGTGGAGGAGAGATTTTGAGGAGTGGGTAATCGGGAAGGACGTAGTGGGGATAGTGGAGACGTGGATGGTGAAGAAGGATTGGAGGGAGGTGAAAGGATGGTTACCAAGGGGGTTTAGATGGGAGATGAAAGAGGCGACCAAATGTGCGAAAAAGGGAAGGGCGAAGGGGGGAATGATTGTTGGATGGAAAGAAGACAGGAAAGGAAGCAAGGGGGAGATGATGGAGGGATGTGAAGGACTTGTGTGGGTCAAGTACCAGCGAGGGGGATACAAGATGAACGTGGGGGTGTTATATGTGAGTAAAAACTGGGGAGACGTAAGGAGGGAGATAGATGAAAGAGCAGGAGAAGGAGGAAGGTGGATGGTGGGGGGGGATTTCAACGCGAGAATAGGAGAAGCGGGGGGAGGACTTAAGGAGGACGGTTCAATGAGGAAATACCGAATAATTTTTTTTATTTTTACGTTGACTAGTTTCAAAGTTGAAATCGTAATTATGAATGAAAATGACAAGAAAAAGGAGACGCTGTAAATAAAAGACCAACATAATTCTTTAATAGGATGTATTTGTTGAAAATACAATCGATTAACCATCACAAATATACACTTAACCATAAGTTAACAAAATGCAAAGTATAAAAAGTGAAAACATCAACAAAACCATAGGGGAAGACTACCATAGTTAACTTTCATCTTAAGCTATACGTATTTGTTGCTTAATATAAACAATAAAACTGTTGTTGCACTAGAAGAGAGCTTTTAAAGAAGAGGCAACATTAACGAGCTATTTTCCTTTCGGTTAAACCGGAGGCGTTGATCGCAATCCTGACTATCATGGCGACGGACAGGGCGCAGACGACACCCGCCGGCATGATCTTTCCGGAGTTGTAGAACCTGTAACCCATGAAACCGGCTAAAATCGAGCTGGTTGCCAACTGGGTCGAGTAATTCGATGGGTCTTGGCTGACTTGGTAGGCTCCGTAAGCCAGAGCGCTTCCAAAAAGTAGGCCGGCGCCCAGTGATGGGACAGAGCCTGAAAGAAAATTGTTTCTGCTATAAAATCGAGTCATTAAAGGGGATACTCACGAATTATAATTACCTGTTTTACCTAAATTACTTTCCTATTTCATTTTAGTATGAAATATGTATATATTTGGTTTGAGTTACATGAAGAGTTGAATATAATAAACTTAATAAAAGACTAACACTTTCTTCACTAAAAACATTTATTTACGCTAAATGTACATTTCCAACACTACGTGTTCATTATCAGTAAGCTATTGATAATGAACACCTAGTGTTGGAAATGTACATTTAGCGTAAATAAATGTTTTTAGTGAAGAAACTGTTAGTCTTTTATTAAGTTTATTATGAAATATGTATGTAAATGTTTGACCTTTACAAAAAACAAACATGCAAATTAATTGACAACCCATTTTTTAAATGATTAGTATTATGCAAGCATTAGGTTTTAGTTGTCTTTCATAGTGTTGTGAGTTGGCGAAAATTAATATGACAATTCAATTAACTCACAAAGATTGCGATTACAAATGATTTTACCTATCACCGCCTCAAATTATTAGTATCTACTACCAATTTATTAAAGTGTCTCCGAGGACCAGGTAGGATAGGACGAGCAGTTAATATTCCTCGCTCAGGAATACCTGTCTTCTTTATTATCTGCCCGATTTATATGTTCAAATTTTAAAAAAGTTCTAAATACAAGGAATTTTGCTTTTAGGTACACATGCTACGATTTTTCAATATAAATTTTCAGACATTCGTAATCTTATTAAAAACGTTCAATTTGAAAACTTTAACGAGTGTGTAAATTTCGCGGGTCTCGCGGTTTTTATAATAATAATAATATTAATAATCGTTTATTTCTCAGCAGAATTCAGAATATTCAAAATTACGAATACCAGTAAAATTCAAACAGATTTATTAAATTACTGATTAAATAAAATATATATAGAAAAGCAAGATTTCACCCTACACCCTAAGGGTAGACAGGGCATCTGATTATATATATATATATATATATACACAATTCCATTTGTTTCTGGATCTCGCCTAGCCATGCTTTCGTGTTGTTATGTTGCAGTATCAACATTTACATTTTTTATTAGTTGCCACTCCTGATTCCTTATTTTAACAGTGTTGCAATAATTTATGATATCATAAGTAATCCTCTTTTTAATTTTCAAGAAGTTTATTGTTAATCTTGCAACAATTATTTCGCCACGCGGTCGCTTCTTCGAGCATTTTATTATTAAATCAAATTAATCTAGTGTTGCGATGCTGTGTCAATGTCAAAGTGAAAAATAATTTCAGGCACGTAAATATTAACATGCCAAAGATTATCTCTGAATCAAAAAGGTTACAAATTCTGAAATCCTACAAACATTTTAGGCAAAGTAATCCAAATCTACAGCATCACAATATTATTACGATTTTAATAGATATTTTTGGGGTATGTCTAGTACACAAGAGGGTGGGAATAAATTTGCAATTCTACAAAAAAATACTGAGGGCCAACAGAAGAGAGAATGACCAAAATTAAGGTGGATGGATGTAGTTGATCAAAATGTGTTAACGGGAAGACCCAAGCGAGAAATACAAATGGATGACGAAATACGTTTGCAGAGCCGAATTCATTATACTTGTTATATACAATATTATTGCTGTGTTTGTATGTACAAAAACCAAGTAGTAAATTTTGTTAATCTTAAAACTGCATATTATTATCCTTTTATATCTGAAAATTTGTAAAACAGGCAACAGTGTAAGATCACAATAGTCAGAAATTATAACCTTAAAATCGAACATCTGACAGTGACATTTAAAAACCCTGATTTAAAACACAACCAGCCCCATTTACAATACTTAAACTGTCACTTTTCCATAGCTAGGCGAGATCCAGAAACAAATGGAATCGTGTATATACAAAAGCAAGATAATAAATAATTGTAGAAAATGGATGAAGTTAAAACGCAAAGATAAAAGTTAAAGTTATAAGTAAAACCACAAGTTACAAATGACAAGTTAAGCGCGGTACGGCCGAAAGAACGATGTTGCTGATTTGACAGTTAAGACAAGACTCTCCGATTTTTCAGTTGTAAGAGGGAACGTTTTGGGTAGGAAAATCTGATTGGCTAGGATTAATTGGAGAGGGTTTTTGCAAGATAAGGTAAGGGATGTTTTTTCAATGTGAATGAACAGAACAGATAATCGGGTGCTGGGAATTTTGGAAGTGGTAGAAGGGATAAGCCAGTACACTCGGCTCGGTCGCGGATAAGTTTTATAGGGACCAATTCGGCACGTTGTGGGCCCGCTCTTTAAAATTAAGGAAATATTTCTGGACAATGGCTAATCGTTCTTTCGGCCGTAAACAAGTTGTAAATTTTACAAGCTGAAATGCCGAGAAAAACATGTGGTACTCAGGTTTCGCTTTAGAAATATCACACACAAAAAAGTAATAAAATATGTTTGTAAACTCAAGCTTGTAAGAAAAAGGGTGCAATAAAATGATAAAATATAAAAGGTAAACAGAGAAAATACAGAACTTTAAATGTTGGAAAATACGAATCAACAGAGTGTTATCCACTCCCAGACTAAGCATGAAGTAAAATTTCGAGTTTAGAAAAGCCTGAAAATTTGGCTCGGGCGCGTAGCGAAGCGGAGCGACCGAGCCAAATTAGGCTTTTCTAAACTCGAAATTTTACTTCATGCGCCACCCGTATAAACACTGATTTAAAGTGAAGTTCAAAATATACTTTGACCTAATTTTGTTTAGTGCGTTAATTTTACAAATGCTTATATGAAATAAATGAAAGTATACTTAACAGCAAAAATCCCTGTATTAAATATTGGAAAATACGAATCAACAGAGTGTTTTCCACTCCCAGGCTAAGCATGAAGTAAAATTTCGAGTTTAGAAAAGCCTGAAAATTTGGCTCGGGCGCGTAGCGAAGCGGAGCGACCGAGCCAAATTAGGCTTTTCTAAACTCGAAATTTTACTTCATGCGCCACGCATATAAACACTGATTTAAAGTGAAGTTCAAAATATACTTTGACCTAATTTTGTTTAGTTCGTTAATTTTACAAATGCTTATATGAAATAAATGAAAGTATACTTAACAGAAAAAATCCCTGTATGTGTTGCAAAGTTGCAAGTTGTAGCATTCTCTTTTTAAAAAATCTCTACATTGTGACAAATTATGATTTATTTGTCACATTGATGATTACCAACATCTCAAAATTTGATGTTTAAAATACCCTAGTGTTAAAACAGGAATTCTCAAGCACATTCTCTGTGAGCAAAATGGCGAAACATGGAGTACGTTCTGGTGGGGAATGACCGAAATAATTTTCATGCCTCGTTCTCTATGACCGAAATATAGAGAACTTTCTGTTGGAGAATGACCTTCATAATTTACATGCTTCCGCTCGCTGTTTTCTCACGGGCTAGATGCGCCGTCATCAATTATCCTCCTCGCACACACTGTTGTATTCTTTCTTTTCTTTTTAGCTAACTAAGGATATCGTTTTTAAAGGAGTATAATTAATATTAAATAAATATAATTTTTTTAATTTATGTGACTCAGTGAGACACATGCTGTTTGTTTTGTGGTTATTACATTACATTTGAAGAGTGTGACGAGGATAAATTATGGCGGCGCATTCAGCCAGCGAGCGGAAGCATGTAAATTATCGAGGTCATTCTCCAGCAGAACGTTCTCTATATTTCGCCATTTCGGTCATAGAGAACGTGCTTGAGAATTTTCGCCAACTCACAACACTAGTCTCTCATAATATATGTAATTTAATAAATAATAACCTGTACTGGGAAAACAGACCAGGCCTTAACCATAGTAAGGCCCTTATAAAAGGGCCTAACTCAAGCCAAGCTGCAGGACTACTAACATTGAGTAGGGCACAGCTGAAAACAACCATAGGACTGCTCACAGGCCACATGACTGTTAAAGAGCATCTAAGGAAAATCGGGCCATACAACGGCGACACCAACTGTCGCCTCTGTAATACGGCACCGGAAACAACTATGCACGTTCTGTGCAGGTGCAATGCGCTGGAGAGCAAAAGACGGCTCATATTTGGGAACAGACAAATGGAACCAAATGAATTCCACACGCAACCTCTGAAGGACCTGCACAAGCTAGTGCAGGGCATCGAGTTCGGAATAGTTGCGTGAGTGTAATAATATTGGGGCAGTACAATAAGCCGCCTAGGCTGCAGTGCATCCGGATCCGAAAGGAAGACGGCCCCCACAGGAAAAAAAAAATAAAATAACCCGTGACAAAACAGCGAGCGGAAGCATGTAAATTATGAAGGTCATTATCCAACAGAACGTTCTCTATATTTCGGTCATAGAGAACGAGGTCGAGAATTTTCGCCAACTCGCAACACTAGTCTCTCATAATATATGTAATTTAATAAATAATAACGAAGATTATTAGTGTTTAAATAATAATAAATTGTTAATACAACATAACCTCTAAATTAACTGCTTAGGATAATTTAAACTTTACTTACCAGCTCTATAATATCCCAATATACCACCGGCTGCAACAGCAGCGGCATAAGCGAATCCAGCAAAATCAACGGGCATTTTTACACTGGAAAATTGCACAACACTCGCAAATATCACCGGATTTTTCACAAAAGGGTTACTTTATTGACGTTTAAACGTCAGACGCGTGAACTAATTAATAGTTCGGAGACAATAAATTCACGTTTACATACCTTTTTAATTTCTCGTCTGGATTATGAACAATGGATTTTTGCACGATTTGCATAAATTGATTTGTTGTTTTAAACTTGAAAAACTAGAAATCCTAGAAATAATGGGAATTTTTAAAAGGTCCCTCTAGTGTGTATTCGTTGAACTACGCTCTTAAACTGTGTTACGGAGCTAACTTCAATTCTTTGTTTTATATCAAGGTAAGCAGTACAGCTCAAGGTTATATTGTTTGCATAAATGAATAGTGAATAAATTATACAATTATTAACTATTATAATTTCAATAATAATGGAATTATAAATAACGCAATTGGAACATTAAATTAAAATAAATAATAACTATCCTTAGAGTTACGATTTTACATTATATTTAGGACTAATTGCACCAAACACGTAGAACTGGTTCGACTTTGAACTCGAATTCAAAGTGACATTACAACAATAGAAACTGTCATCTTGAACTCAAGTTCAGCTTGAACTTAAGTTCAACGTTTCTGGTGCAACTCGGCTTTAGATACATTACATTACATTTAGATACATACAATTTTATTTTTATCTAAATATACTTTTACATATTCCATTTAAACATTTATAAAATTAATCAACATGACATCAAACCTAAGCAATATATTTAGGATTTCACTTTAAATCAGTGTTGTGTACGCGTGGCGCATGAATTAAAATTTCGAGTTTAGAAAAGCCCCGTGAAAATTTTCTACGCGGGGCTTTTCTAAACTCGAAATTTTACTTCATGCTTAGTCTGGGATTGGAAACACTCGTTAAGAAGCTTTAAATTGAAATAGCATAATAACATTATTGTCGTCTCGTTACGTCATTGTGTGTAAATGGGCTAATCAAATTTAAAAGAAATAATGAAACCGACATTATGTTAAAAATATTGAATCATTCTTTATTATTATTCACAATTTTTGACGTAATTATTATTTTTGTAACGTTCAACAATCGCCACAATTGATAAAAATCTTAAGAGTCTTTTTGACTTTTTGACTTAGACGAAATTGAGTCAGCTCTCCCTGGCGGATTATTTTGTGCATTATTTTGACTGAATTTTACATTTTAATTTGTACATCACAACAATATATTTCATTGTAACCGGTTGGTCGGGTTTTTGGCAGCGAGGGTTGGGGTAAGTAGAATGGGTACGCATTTATTCGTATTCTCGATAAAATTATATTTTCAAGCAAGCCAAACGGCAATCCCTCTTATCCTTCTCTTTCTAATTTCAACGCTCTTTGTCAATTAATTTTGCCATCAGTCAAATCGATGTCATTTTCTGGTTTTGTTGACAATTTCAAATTGTACACGATTTCAACACAAGTGAAACATAATTATAATCTCTGAGATTTTATGGTTTACATTATTTTGGTTTATCGATTATTAGAATGCATCACATAAATCTTAGCATTTATTATTGCTTACATAATTTACATTGACATAAAAACACTTAAATAAAACACTGTTTATCACTTTGTTTGTATAACAATTGGTTTATTTGGTGACTATAGTTTCGATACTACACGTATCATTATCAAACCGTTAGTCACTAACGGTTTGATAATGATACGTGTAGTATCGAAACTATAGTCACCAAATAAACCAATTGTTATACAAACAAAGTGATAAACAGTGTTTTATTTATGTTCAACAATGTATAACGAAGTAGAAGCCTCTATAATCAGTGAATAAAAACACTTGTTGGTGTTAAAAATAGAATATCACTAATATCAAACATAAAAATCAGATACTATTCGGATAAAATCGCCGTAATTTCCAACATGGGGAAGAAGAACGTTGCCATTGATTAAACCCTTAAAATATTAATACATTTAAAACAGCGAATTATTTAACTCCTTCGAGCAATAATATGTTTTAATTAACATTTTGTAATATTTTCAGCCGGATTCCGAACACGAAACGTTAAATTTAACGTTCATGTTATTCCTTTTCTAAACGCGCTTAGTACTTGGTATGTACACTTAAATTATGAGGGTAATTAATAACGTATACGTTAAATTTAACATTTCGCATACGCAATCGGGGGATTGTAAATTCATCGTTAGTAAACCTATTCAATTGTATGCACCTTGGTGATAATTGCCTAGCTTCATGTTGTTAAAAAAACAGTGGCGTAGCAAACGGGTGTTTACGGCTTTTTTTAATTCGATTTCAATCAGAGTACACACATTCTAATTTATTATTGACGTAATAAGATAAGGTAAGATAAAGTTTAAAAAATATTTCACACATTTAACATTATTGCTCTCTAGGCAAACGAAAATATTGTATTTTTGTGTTATTAATGTAATTTGATTGAAAGGAATGAAATCCCTAGAAATGTGGGTTTTAATTCTTTACGATCAATTCAATTTTTTTAATCAATACTATTTATAACATAAAACGTACAATTAGACAATTTATAACATCGAATGTTATAAAATGTACGTTTTATGTTAAAAATAGTATTGATTAAAAAAATGGAATTGATTGCAAGGAATTAAAGCCCACATTTCTAGGGATTTCATTCCTTTCAAAGGATTTCCATCACATTTAAATCTGCACAAAAAAATGGTTTCATTATTTTTACATGAAATAATTGAAACAAATTCAATTCAATTTAATTTCAATTTCAAATAAGCATAAGCATTAAACACTGATGCTTTCGAGTTTACGTGAAGTAATTATTACATTAATTATTACACTAAACAACTAACTTTGTTTAATGTTTACACTAAAAAAGACTGTTATTCCTTACTGTGTTATTGATAATGAGCACCTTGTGTCTCGAAATGTACATTTAACGATACAAATAGAGAGTGAAGTAAGGAATAACAGTCTTTTTTAGTATAATCATTAAACATAAAGTTAGTAAAAGTGAGAACATGAAATAACTATAAAAGTAGGCAAAACATGCACGTGCATTCATGACTAATTGCGCAATATTTATTTATACCGCACACTTACTCACACTATCTTAATTAAGATTAATTACAACGCAGCACTTTTTTTTTCTAGATAAGATTTTCAGTCAAGGCCGTAATAATTAAAAGTTTTCAAAAGCCGCCATCTACGCTCATGACATTCCATTCAACCAACACATCAAACACATGACAACACGAATTGTAACATTTCCGATAGAGAAAACTCAATATTAGGTGTGAAATGGAATCTAAATTAATGGAAATGGTGAAGACGTTAATTGTGAATACTGGAAATATCCTGTCGTTGAACGACATCACAAAAAATCCGGGACAGAATCCAGCCGAAGAGGTTAGTTTTCCTTTATAAATTATTACGAATGTTTGTTTTAATTAACATAAAATGAATGTTTGTTAGTAGTTTGTGGACGGTTTTAACGCTATACAAAATTTAATATTAGTTATTTCTTAATAGAGTCTTATAATTTTCTATAACTGAGTCGCCTATTTCCAAAACACCCTTAAACCTTTTTTTTTTTAAATGGGTTTTTCTTTCAAGTACACATGTCCCAATTACAGCGTATATGCGGTAAATCTGTAGATAATTGTTGTTTTTTGAAAAACTTCAATTTGAAACTTAAAATGAGTGTGTTCCACTCCCAGACTAAGCATGAAGTAAAATTTCGAGTTTAGAAAAGCCTGAAAATTTGGTTTGGTCACGTTTTCAGGCTTATCTAAACTCGAAATTTTACTTCATGTGCCACCGGTACAAAACGCTGACATACTTCGAAGTTTAAAATACACCGCTAAACTATATATTGAATCGGTGTTTTGTACCGGTGGCGCATGAAGTAAAATTTCGAGTTTAGAAAAGCCTGAAAATTTGGTTTGGCCGCTCCGCGCTTCGCGCTACGCGACCAAACCAAATTTTCAGGCTTTTCTAAACTCGAAATTTTACTTCATGCTTAGCCTGGGAGTGGAAAACACTCGTTTATAGCTTTAAATTGAATTCTTTTAATAAACGAGCGTTGGAAAATGCATATGTATACTTGAAAGAAAAATTCTCGTTATGAAAATGTTCGGTGTTACATAAAACTCTCTGTATATTTATTTTAGTTGGCCGAGGCGATTAAATTGACTTTATCGAGTTACGTGGGGTGTAAATCCGAATCGGACGAGACCCGAGTGATCACCTGTAAAAATGACGATCTCGTTGCGAAAATGTCCGAACACGACATACAGGACTTGAAGATAGGAATAAAGATATTCCTCAACTCCGACAATGGAGCGTTTTTAAGGCAGGCTTTAGATAAAGGTAATTCCTACTTTTTTTTTTTGATTTGCACGTGTATATTATTAACTAATAATTCTCATGGTCAAATATAATTATTATAAATGATAGAGAACATGGAACATATAATTTATACGTTGGTTCAGACTCGTCATAAGCACTCACAGTATTTTTGATTGAGTATTGTAATTTTATTAAAAGGAGTATTGTAATTTTATTTTTATTATACTTATCTGAAAACACTTCGTTTCCATATACCTCTAGAATAATGAAAACGTCGCTTTTTCAAGCCACCGCAAGGAAAGTATTTGTTTGTGCGCTCTTTTCGTGCGCTCTCAAATGTTGCCATAGCAATGATGTATTTGTCACTGACGTTTTGTTTTCCGTCAGTGAAATACGTAAGTTTGGTTGAAATGTACGCAGACTTAGAAGAAATTGATTTTGTAGATGATATTTTAACCCAAGTGGCACAAGTAAGCGTAGAATTTCTACTAGTAAAATCCAGATATAGATACGAACACAGGCGGAACGGGAACTATGAAAAACACAAAAATTATTAATGACATTGTATAACCTCTATTTTTTTTTTCCTGTGGGGGCCATCTTCCTTTCGGATCCGGATGCACTGCAGCCTAGGTGACTTATTGTACTGCCCCAATATTATTACACTCACGCAACTATTCCGAACTCGATGCCCTGCACTAGCTTGTGCAGGTCCTTCAGAGGTTGCGCGTGGAAATCATTTGGTTCCATTTGTATAACCTCTATTTTATTTTTCTGAAAACGCCAAATTCGTAAAATTGTTCACCTTATGGTATTGATTCACCACGTTAAAAAGATGTTTGGCTTTAAAAAAAGTGCTAACCAAATCAAATTTCGAATTTCTGGTATTCAACTTCATTTTCTTTCGAATTCGTTGTATTTTTTCACTACCATGGATATTACTGGTTTGAAAATAAAAATATTATTTAAGTTTTCAGATAAGTATAATGTTTTCAGTTAAGTATAATAAAAATAGCGTTCATTACACGTCCAGAGATGGATTTTTCCGTGCTTGCATGACTTCCCGTGTTCGGCTTCGCCTTACACGAGAAATGACACGCGCGCACGGATAAATCCCGTTTTCTGGACTCCTAATGAAATGTACTATAAAAAGGGTATTTTATTTTTATTAAAAAGAGTATTTTAATTTTATTAAAAAGAGTATTGTATTTTTTATTAAAAACAGTATAGTAATTTAAAAAAAAATGTGGTTTTGTAATAAAAATGAGTCAAAACAAATTAATTGTTGATAAATGCTATTTACGTCCACTCATTTGAGATATGGAAACTTTTAATACATTCTCTGTAATTTTTATTATGTAAGGTTTTATTTTATATAATACTTGTAAATTGTTTAGTTTAATTCTTGGGTTTATATACAGGGTGATTCATTAGCCTCTTTTCAAACTTTGGTAATAGAAAGTAGATTTAATGTCATAAAGAAATGTTCATATAAACACAGGTTCTATCTTTTTTTGTTGAGAAGTTATAACATTTTTTAAATTGAAAAAACTTGGTAGCCATGTTTTTATATATATAGTTCCATAGTAATTTTCGTAGTTGTCGTCATGTATATTGTAGCGGGTGTACAATTAGAGCTGTTCCCAGCACAAATAAAATGTACTTGAGTACTAGTACTCTACAATACTTGAGTATTAATTATAAGTAAGTAACAATGTGAAGGACCCGGATGGAACTGGTCCGTCGCACAAATATTGGCAGTTGTCAATAGTGCGGAGTGGGTCATTGGGCCTAAAACTTGGCCTAAGTAGGCGCAGCTGCGGCTGCCCTCCCGACAACCAATCCTTAACCCATTATGTGCCATTGATGCATGTACGCAATATCTTAAATTTGTTAGTTAAATTACTAAATAACTTAATTTGATATATTATATTATTTGACTTGACTTGAAATTGAATGAAGAATAACGTAAATATTTTGTTATTTAAATATCTTGATTATTACACATTTAAATAAAATGTTTTCAGTGTATTTCTAACTTCACAATATTTCAGTGTTTTATACGCTTGGCGCATGAAGTAAAATTTCGAGTTTAGAAAAGCTTAATTTGGCTCGGTCGCTCCGCTTCGCTACGCGCCCGAGCCAAATTTTCAGGCTTTTCTAAACTCGAAATTTTACTTCATGCTTAGTCTGGGAGTGGAAATACACGTTCTAAACTTTATATTGCACGTTTTTATGTAAAATCGACGAATGCCTTACATTTACAGCGTATACATTATTTATATTTAAAAGAAAAATTAATTATTTATTTATATTTGAAAGAAAAATTCATAGAATATAATACAATAAGTCGTTCGTAGAACTCATATAAAGAAGTGTAGAATTTTACCTAAAATCCACTTTAAGAGTTAACTCTATAATTGCTCGGCCGTTAATGGGTTAATCCTTAAGTAACAATGATTACTGAGTACAAGTAGTGATGTAAATAGCGCGCATGCGGGGGAAACTGTTCGGTGGGGTATGCGTGCGTGAATTGCGCTTGCAACCTGAGTCAGCGCATTTCACTAAAATCCGCAGTAGATCTATTATATAGAGAGTTTTATGTAACACCGAACATTTTCATAACGAGAATTTTTCTTTGAAGTATCCACATGCATATCTTGCACATTTTCCGATGCTCGGTTTATTAAAAGAATTCAATTTTAAGCTTTAAGCGAGTGTTTACCACTCCCAGGCTAAGCATGAAATAAAATTTCAAGTTTAGAAAAGCCTGAAAATTTGGTTTGGTCGCGAAGCGCGGAGCGGCCAAACCAAATTTTCAGGCTTTTCTAAACTCGAAATTTTATTTCATGCGCCACCGGTACAAAACACTGATTTAATATAAAGTTTAGCAGTGTGTTTTAAACTCCGTAATATGTCAGTGTTTTGTACCGGTGGCGCATGAAGTAAAATTTCGAGTTTAGAAAAGCCTGAAAATTTGGTTTGGCCGATCCGCGCTACGCGACCAAACCAAATTTTCAGGCTTTTCTAAACTCGAAATTTTACTTCATGCTTAGCCTGGGAGTGGAAAACACTCGCTTAAAGCTTCAAATTAAATTCTTTTAATAAACCGAGCATCAAAAAATGTGCAACGTATGCATGTGGATACTTAAAAAAAAATTCTCGTTATGAATATTAATAATAATCATATATAGTCTGCATCTGCTGTACATCTGCTCTTGCTTGCTCTTGCTTGGTAATCTAATTAAGTGGGATAAAAGTACCAAAAAATCGTGGAAATTCACATGGTGATTGCATTATTAATCATTAACGTGGTGAGTGAATCCTGTAATAATTGCAACAGTTATTCAATTGTTAATTAGTGAATTCAAATTGGAAAAATTCCACTGAATCAGTCCAGCTGTGTGAAGGTCACCTTTCGAAAAAAAATAAAAATTAAAATTCGTGCATTTATCTTTATCCACGGTCATTCATACTTAATGAACTGGCATTTTATATCGTATTCATTCACGATACTATATTTCATTCAAATTTGTTTATGTTTTTTTACTTTAATTATTTAAATCCTTTTCATTACTTTGTTTAATTGTGTTTCCCATCCGTGGCCTTTTTTCCCTTGTTTGTGTGTTTATTAGTTAGTCACCACGAAGGACCCCGTCGGTGTGAAGCGTGTGCCCTTCGTCTTTTTCCCTACTCCATCCATCCATTTTTGTAAGTCGCCCTGAACGACCCCTGGGCGAGAAAAGTGCACCCCTTGTTAAATAGAAGTTATTATCAATTATGCCACGTTATCCTAATAAAGATAAAAAAACAAACAATACAAATAATGTTGAGCTTGAGTCGAAAGAGCCTGTAAACTTAAAAGATGTTTTTCAAGAAATTAAAGAAAAAGCTCCGTCCACAATGGAAACATGCAGCAAGTGTCAGACGAAAACGGATGACATTTGGGCATGCGACAGCTGCAAAAATCTACTTTGCGCTTCTTGCGCAGGTAGAGTGACACCGACTGAAGTACGATGCCTCCAACTGAGAACCCGAATTTTGACATTTTTATGTCCAGAATGCAAAGCAGCGGTCACTGCCATCCCGGAGATGCGCGAGTCGCTGACTGCACTGAAGTCTGAGGTCTTGGCCTTGCGAGAAAAGCAAGCTGAGATGGCCACTGCGCGTGCCGACCCGGAAGACCAGCCCGGTAACCAGTATACCCTGAAGCTCATCGCGGACTCAATCCAGGAACTAAAGCGAGAAACCGTCAAATATTCCGGACTTCAGGGAACCCTTGACCAAATTCAAGCGGACATGGCAGGCATTCAACAACAACTCGTGCAGAACTCCCGGCACGTCGAGGACCGAGTCAACGCCATGGCCGAGACCCTCCGTGCCGAGTTCCGTGAGAAAGTGGCTGGAGGAAATGCTGGTGAACCTGCAAATGTTGAAGCAGTGATAGATGAGATAGAGGAACGTCACAGCAGGGAGGCCAATGTCCTGCTCTTCAACCTGCCTGAAAATGGACAAACCCTAGACCCTTCAGGTAACGCTAACGACAGAGACCGCATCACGGGACTTCTTCGACAACTGGGTTTGGAACTGACCGTGAAAAATGCCTTCCGCTTGGGTAAAAGAGGAGGCACTAGGCCCCGCCCGCTGAAAATCGTCCTAGGCTCCAGAGATGAAGCCCTGTCGCTGCTGAAACGAGCGAAAGACCTCCCAGATGACCTTCAAGTTCGAGAGGACCAGACCCCAGCCCAACGCGAACAACTATTGGAGCTTCGACGTCAACTACAGGAGCGCCTAGCTGGAGGAGAGAAGGACATCACCATACGCTACATCAGGGGAAAGCCGAAAATCGTCAGCGAGCCGCAGAATGCACGAAACTCACAAGCGAACCCGAGCGTCTCGAAAAACTAGACTCGGTGTCGTTCTTCTATACAAATCTAGGATCCTTGCTGCCGAAGAGACCGGAGCTCCTGATAGCAGTAGACGCGCATCGCCCAACCTTCATTGTCCTGACCGAGACCTGGCTCCGCAGCGAGACCCCAGCCCCGCTGGTTGAAATTCAGGACTACCAACTGCTCAGGAAAGACCGGGAAATGCGACGCGGTGGAGGACTGGCGGTCTACTTCCGGACGCACACTGAGGGTGGCGCCCCCATCAAAGCCACGGCTCACCCTACGTTAAACACCAACGAAGAGGATGATGAAACGCTCTGGGTTGACATAACCTCCAAGGGTATCCAGCTGCTCCTGGGAGTGATCTACCGCCCTCCTGGGACCTCCGCAGATGTTAACACCAACCTGGTCGAAAAGTTGAAAATGATCCCCCAAAATCACAACACCATCATTTTCGGGGACTTCAACTACTCATCAATCGACTGGAGTACTCTCACCTCAACTACCAGCAACCATCAGGAGACGGACTTCCTGCAGTTCTACCTAGAAAGCCACCTACAACAGCTGATTTCTAGGCCTACAAGGTTTAGAACAAACCAGACCGAATCTCTCCTCGACCTTGTTCTGTGCAGCCAAGAAAACCTCCTAACAGACATCAACTTTCTTCCCCCCATAGCCAAGAGTGACCATGTTGCCTTACTAGCTTCAGCCCAGTTTATTAACAACCTTGACAACCACAACCACAAACCCAAACACAGGCAATACTTCAAGGCAAATTATGAAGAGCTGGACCTTCTCCTGGGGAGCACACTCCCATCAGTTGATGAGATCGGGACCTCGGCACACTCTTTATGGACAGCTCTTAGACGTAATCTGGAACAAGTGGAGACGCACATTCCATGGAGTACAGCAGGAAGGACGCGATATCTCAAACCCTGGATGACCAGAGACATCCTGCGAAACATCAGGCAGCGAGACAACATGTGGAAAAGGTACATGCGATCCCGAGACCCGGCGGTACACCAGGCATACAAACAACTGAGAAACACCATACAAGTGGACCTGAGAACAGCCCAGTCAGGATATGAGGAGACCATCGTAGCCGGCGACCGCAAAACCTTCTACAAATACATGGAGCGGAACCTGTCGTCCAAGCCAGCGCTACCACCGGTACTTGTGACAGATGACGGCGAAGAACACGGCGACCCCGAAGCCCTACCGGAGATCCTGGCTGACCAATTCTGTAGTGTCTACGTAGCCGAGCCGCTGGGAAACCTACCAGAAGTGACCAACTTGCCAAGGAACCGTGCCAGCCTCGACCACATAGTCTTTAGGGAGCGTGCAGTCCTGGAGTTACTCTCCTCCCTGAAGGAAACCTCCTCTGCTGGCCCTGACGGCTTCCACCCGCTCCTACTCAAGAACTGCAGGACGACCCTGGCACCGTATCTGACCCGGCTCATGCAGCTGTCCCTCGATGAGGGTGTCCTCCCGAACGAATGGCTTGAGGCATGTGTGATTCCTGTGTACAAGAAGGGCAACAGGCTTCACCCTCAAAACTACCGGCCGATCTCCCTCACTTCGCACATTTGCAAGTGTATGGAGAGGATCATAGCTGAGGAGATCCGGGAATTTTGCATGAGGAACGAGATCTTCCCCACAAACCAGCATGGATTCATGCCTGGCAGATCGGTGACCACAAACATGTTGGAGTGCGTTGGCGATTGGACAATGGCCCATGACTGTGGTCGTCCCCTAGACATCGTGTACTTAGACTTCGAAAAAGCCTTCGACAGGGTTCCCCACACCAGATTGCTGAGAAAACTGGAACACGTTGGAATCAGGGGAAAGCTCCTGACCTGGATCCAGGCCTTCCTGAACAACCGCACCTTTAGGGTCAGAACCGGAATCCACCTGTCGTCGTTGCGCCCAGTAGACAGCGGTGTGCCACAAGGGTCAGTCCTAGGCCCACTGCTATTCCTGATCTATATCGCTGATCTCTGCAACACAATGTCAACCAAAAACAGCTGGTTCGCGGATGACGTGAAGTGTTACGGCGACCCCACGAGTGACGGCATCCAGGAGGACTTGGACAGACTCCAGGGCTGGTCAGATGACTGGCTCGTGACGGTGAATCCATCAAAATGTGCGGTCATCCACGTCGGCAGAAATAACCCCCGAAGGACGTACTCCATGCATGGAGTACTGATCCCGTCCGTGGACCAGATCACTGACCTCGGCATTACTGTCACCCACGACCTCAAGTGGGGGCCGCACATCAATGCCGCAGTCAAAAAAGCTAACTCCTTGATCTACCTCATCAGGAAGTCCTTCAAGTTCATGTCCCCGAAAATGCTACTCGACGTCTTCACCATCTACGTACGACCCATACTGGAGTATGGTCATGCGGTTTGGTCACCATACTTCATTGGGGACATCGCCACACTGGAGAAGGTGCAACGTAGGGCCTCGAAAATCCCCTTGCCTCTGAGACATATGGACTACGAGGACCGGCTGGCAGCACTAAACCTCCCTCCTCTGATACGTCGAAGGCTGCGCGGCGACCTGATCGAGACCTTCAAAACCGTCAGAGGGTACTACAGCTGCCCTCTACTTCTCAGCCACGTCTCCTCCAACCAAAACCAGCACCTGCGAGGGCATGCGTATAAGCTCAACAAAAGCCGATTCAACAAAAATCCCTATAAGCACTATGTTTAATAGAATTGTAGACGACTGGAACGCTCTTCCCGCAAATGTTGTTGTTGCCGACTCCGTCCAACAGTTTAAAAATAGACTAGATGTATACCTACAACGGTGATAGTTAGTCCCATAACGTTGATATATTGTTAATTTGCGAGCAGTGTCTATATATGTTGTACATCTTGTAAATTATGTAAACCGTGTAAATTATTTATTGCACTGTATAGAGCCACAAGCATTTATGCTAGTTTGTATAGCGAACGACACCAGATGTAATCTGCCAGTTCGTTTAATGTGTAAATAAATAAATAAATATGTTCGGTGTTACATAAAACTCTCTTTTGCAGCTTTCGAAGCCTTAAACGTTTCATCAGTGCACAACGTGATCCTCTGCCTAACCGACAAAGATCCACAAGAGCAAATGAGGAAAGTTCAGAACGTTTGGAGTGTCCTAGAAAGTTACGTGACGAGCAAAAAGATCCAACAAATCGGCCTGGCCGATATCGACGAAAACGCATTCAGAGCCATTTACGAGAGTTCTTCCGTTAAGCCGATCATAATACAAATAAACCTGTCGACTTGCTGCGTGGTTCCCCCGACTTTACAACAATTCTGCAAGGATAACGAAGTCTTATTGTTAACTCACAGCGATCCAACAGGTAAATATTTCAATATTATTATTAAATGCTGGTGTTGTTTACGCGGTTTGCGCGATTTAGATTCAAAATTACTTTAACACTTTATTTAGGAACAAATTTCTTTATTCACATAAAAATGTGCATCGGGAGTAAACCCTAAAATAATAACAAATATATAAAATTTAAATTAATATGAAATAATGAATAAAATGGATTAAAAGACAAATGAAAACAAGATAAATTAATAATGAATGAATGAAAATTGAAAGTAAATACAAATTGAAACACGAGAATTAATGGCAAGACGGTTATTATTATATTATTATTATTATTAAGACAAAATACAAGTTGAAAATGCAAGTTAAAACACAAGATAGAAAATACAAGTTCACGTATGCAAGAAAAAACAACTTACTCAATCAGACACTTTCGAGAGAATGGTACATTTTTTGTTAGAGGGATGAACGTTTGATTGAAAGAAGAAAGTGGGGGTGAAAGTAGGGATGAAAATAACACAGATTGAAAAAACAACATACGAAAGAAAGTGATAGAAAAAAGCCGCGTGGATGGTTCTAGAATAAAATTTTGGATTCCCAGGGCTGCACTTTATGACCCAGATCCATAAAACTCAAACTCCGGATTATCTTCGATAGCCCGTGATCGAACACGCACCAGAGAAATGCCATTGTCTGGCCAAAAATTTGTGACAATGAGTTTTATGGTCTGTTCACTCGGAATCGGCACGTATCGGACAGTCATAATGTGCGCCCGGTCGAAAATAAGCAATAAAAAAGGTTCACAAAAAAATAGAAAAATAGACAAAATTACAAATTGAATAAAAACATCTTAGATAAAATATATATATACATATTTGCGCAGCGTTAGGCGCGAACAGGTGTACTACTGCGATAAAAAAATAAGGTGCATTTGTTTATAAAATGAGAGTGGGTTTATCGGAGACGAAGATGATGGAATGGCTGGGGAATGGGGTGAAGGTGGATGCGTGGGTGAAAGAGAAGGAGAAGGAGGTGAAACCACAGGAAAGACAGGGGTGTATAGAGAGGAGTGAATACATCGATAGGTACGGGAGGTGGCAGGTGCATGGGAGAATGCCGAGGTATTTGGTGAAGGGGGGATAGAGTAGGGAGGAAAGGGTGGTGCTGGTGAGGGCGAGGTGTGGGTCAGGGGAGAGAGGAAGGAAGGTGGGGATTGGGGAAGAGTATGGGAAGTGTGTAATGTGTGAGCGGGGGAGGGATACGTTGGACATTTGGCGGAGGAGTGCGAGGGGGTGAAGGAGGAATGGGTGGGAGTAAGAATGAATAGAAGAGTGACGGAATGTATGAGAGAGGATGGGGCCGGAGTAAGGACGCTGGAGAAGTTGGGGGAAGAGAGGGAAAGCAGTAGAAAGAGAGGGGGTAGCGATTAGTGTAGATGTAATGTATTATTATGCCAATAAAGGTCTTTTTTTTTTACTAAATGTACATTTCGAACACTATGTGTTCATTTTCAATAGTAAGCTAGCTATTGATAATGAGTACTTAGTATTCGAAATGTGCATCTAGCAAAATAGAAACTTATTGTGAAGAAAGTGTTAGTGTTCTTATTCAATTAATACAATTCACAAATATTTTTATTTTATATTTAAATATGTGAATAATTTATTATTAAAACATTTATATTTAAATATTAGAAAATTCGACTATTTGAATTTTTCTATTCGTATTTGGTGGTTATATTTTTTCGCGATATATTTTTTTCCAACTTATCCAATTAATTATAATAGCTTATATGGTACATAACAAAAATATATCTTTACTTAATTTCTGTTTTTTTTCTATTCCAGAGATTTTACCAGAATCATCTATAAACGACATATTCGGCATGCCGCTCACATTAAACTGGGCGGTGCGTTTTCTGGTGCATATAAAATGCCGAGGTGTTCTCACAACGAAGGGCTACATTTTAAGCTTAGATAACTAAAGTGTTTAGTTGTAAATAAACGGGCTTTAATAAATATAGTACTTAATGAGTAGCCGGTAGAAACATTCCCTCGATACTTAATATTATTATTTGAGTTTTGTTCGTGTGAATGAAAATTGTACAGATAGAAAAAGTTTATTTTTGTAAGATTTATAATAATTCAATATTATATTAATCAAATTTCGGTGATTATTATTAAAAGTTGAGGTGATTGATGAGATACAATTTTTTTAAGATTGGTTGCATACAATAATTAAAGTGTGTTCCTCTTAGCATTGAGTTCAAAATGATATAAATTAGTAGGTGAGTTATGTGAAAATCAAATTTAATTGATAAAGCACTAATAACTTTTGTAATAATAATAATTTATTGATTCACTGATTATAGAGGCTTCTACTTCGTTATACATTGTTGAACATAAATAAAACACTGTTTATCACTTTGTTTGTATAACAATTGGTTTATTTGGTGACTATAGTTTCGATACTACACGTATCATTATCACTACTAACGGTTTGATAATGATACGTGTAGTATCGAAACTAGTCACCAAATAAACCAATTGTTATACAAATAAAGTGATAAACAGTGTTTTATTTATAATAATTTAATGGTTATAACAGTTTTACACAGGTCAATACGTAGATAGATTTGATAATGTGCTTACATATTGCTGCACAATGTTTAAAATATTAAAATGTTCAAACGATAGAAAATATGGACGTATACAAATAAATAATTAAAATACACAATAAATTAAGAGTGCCAATTTTAAACTATATTTTTTAATTTATCAACAAAAAACGTTTTAACTTTGCATAACACAATTTATTTTTATGTGACTGCAGTTTCGGCAAATTTAGCTTGCCATTATCAAACATGAAGTGTTCAATATTAGCAAGCTAAATTTGCCAAAACTGCAGTCACATCAAAATAAATTGTGTTATACAAACAAAGTTAAAACGTTTTTTTATTGATAAATTAACATGTATAACAAAGTAGAAGCCTCCACAATACAAAATATTATTAATTACTTTTATTTTTACTTCAATATGCATATTTTGGGAACAAAGTGACCATTAATAATTAATAAATTGATTAATAATCATACTGCTGGCAGAAAGACAACGGGTCGATAGCCGATTAGCAACAATATATCAACTTTTTATAAATTTATATATAAATATAAAACAGGTTATGTATTAATAATTAATCAATTGATTAAAAATCATACTGCTGGCAGAAAGACAACGGGTCGGGTCGATAGCCGATTAGCAACAAAATATCAACTTTTTATAAATTTATATATAAATATATTACATGTTATGTAATTGCTTGTTGTTAATCATACTGCATGATTAATTAATAATACTGCAGAATGCATTAATAATACCTGAGTATTAATCCATTAAGTCACTTTGTGTCCGAAATGTTAATTAATAATACTGCAGTATTAATCTATTGATAATGACCACTTTGCGTTTAAAAATTTATAGATGGAAGTACAAATAAAAGTGTGAAGAAAGGTTGTTAGTGGTTTATTTATTAATCAAATGAACATTAATACAGAAACATTTCATCTTGAACTGTTGTACAAAGATGAAGTCTATTTAAATTGTTCTACACAAATGAAACTGCATACGGCCTTTGATAATTTTATTTATATGAATATTTATGTATTATTGCATTTTTAATAAACCTTGTGCATTTTATGTTGATGTGAAACTGTAGATATGACCATTCTTTTCCCAATTTGACACAAATTCGACTATAGTTTACAGCCAGTCCATATTTCGTGGAACTGTATGGGCTTCTCGGTTATTTCAAGAGGGCTAAGGATTAAGGATTGGTTGTCGGGAGGGCAGCCATAGCCGCACTAAAGGGCTAAATATAATATTACGGTTTTGAGATATTTTCAAAAAAAAAACGGTTTTACACATAAGTGTGTTTTTAAAATTCCACATTAAATCACTTTGTGTTTAAAAATTTATAGATGGAAGTACAAATAAAAGTGTGAAGAAAGGTTGTTAGTGGTTTATTTATTAAGCAAATGAACATTAATACAGAAATATTTCATCTTGAACTGTTGTACAAAGATGAAGTCTATTTAAATTGTTCTACACAAATGTAAACTGCATACGGCCTTTGATAATTTTATTTATATGAATATTTATGTATTATTGCATTTTTAATAAACCTTGTGCATTTTATGTTGATGTGAAACTGTAGATATGACCATTCTTTTCCCAATTTGACACAAATTCGACTATAGTTTGCAGCCAGTCCATATTTCGTGGAACTGCATGGGCTTCTCTGTTATTTGAAAAAGGCTAAATATAATCTTAAGGTTTTGAGATATTGTCAAAAAAACTGTTTTACACATCAGTGTGTTTTTAAAATTCCACACTAAATCAGTGTTTAATACGCCTGATGCGGGAAGTAAGGATTAAGGATTGGTTGTCGGGAGGGCAGCCCCTGCCATGCCCACTTAGGCCAAGTTTTAGACCCATTGTAGTGCGGAGACTTACTCCGCGCTATTGGCAATTGCCAATATTTGTACGAAAGACCAGACCATTCGGGTCCTTCACATTTGGGGGCGGGTTGTCCTTGAGATAGTACCCCTTAGTTTTGACAGGGCCGAACAGTCGTGAAGTATGTGCCTTGCTGTCTCATCTTCGTTGCATCCTCGGCATATGGTATCGTTGGTGATCCCTATTTTTGTGAGGTGCTTTTGGAATGCGGGAAGTAAATATTTCGAGTTTAGAAAAGCCACACTGATTTAGTGTGGAGTTTTAAAAAAGCAGATGTGGTTCCTGAAGCAGATTCTGGTGTTGGAAAGGTCAACCCCTGGATACATTCTACTTCAGGAAACAAATAGAATGAGTATACATGGTAAGGCAATGGAGAGAGTGGTGAAGTATGAGATGAAGTTGTGTGAATTGGAAAGTGAGAGACTGGTGAAAGAGGTATGGAGAACGTGCAAGGGATTAGGGAGGAGTGAGTGGAGTATGAAGCGCAGAGAGATGTATGAAAGGGCAGGAGAGTCTGAGGATAATGTAAATGAATGGTTAGAGAAGGGGGTGAATGTGGCAGCTTGGATGAAAGAGAAGTGGAAAGAGGTGGAGATGCAGGAGAGGCAAGGGTGTATCGGGGGGAGCGGATACAATCCAATGTACGAAAGGTGGCAAGTGCATGGGAGCGTGCCAGGGTACCTATTCAATAGTGACTTGTTGAAGGAGGCTAACATAATCCTGGCAAGAGCTAGATGTGGTTCGGAGGAGAGAGGAAGGAGGGTCTGGATGGGGGAAAGGTATGGTAAATGTGTGTTGTGCGCAAGTGGACGAGATACATGGAGTCATTTGGGAGAGAAGTGTGAAGGGGTGAATGTGGAATGGCTGGGGGGAAAAAGGAGTGTAACGGAATGGATGAGAGAGGATGGAGCTGGCGTAAAGATGGTAACGGTACTGGGTTGGCGGAGGGTGGAAAAAAGAAAGGAAATGATATAATTTTTTGTTCTATTATTATTTTGTTATTATTTTTTTGTAATTTTATTTTTTATATGCCAATAAAGGTCTTTTTAAAAAAAAAACACTATTCATCTCATAAATAACATAAAATAATTATTGATTGGCACCCCTTGCCCATATGTGCGGGCGCCCATGCTTATATGTTTACAAAATTTAAATAGATATCCAAATTACACATCCTTTTTAAATTTTCAGGAGATTACTCCTGTAGGATGCACCAGTTTTAATGGCGAGTATCTTCATGCATGACAATTCCGTAAAATACGGAATTGTCTCTGCAGCTTTGCAGTCCTTATGGACAAGTCGCCACTGAAGTCATTACATATTTTTCTTGGAAGACAAAAAATGACAACGTATCAAAATACTACGAACCAACGGAAACTATGAAAAATCCAACATTTTTGCAAACATCGAGTTTAGAAAACATAAAGTAAAATTTAATTTATAAAATTACGAAAATGTTATTCGTGAAAATGCAAACAATGTTCTTATTAATGAAACGACTTAAGACGATAAATATCCATAAAGTAAAAGCTCACTTGGTCGAATGTATCAAATTAAGAAGAAAATATTTAATGTCACTAACTCTGTCTTAAGAGGAAGTCGACCGCTCTCTAAACGTATAATACTAAGCATACTGCCGTCTTAATTACATCCTTGTTTAGGGATCAAATATTTTGAAAAAATAGGCATACTTTAAGGAAAGTGGAATCTTAATGCCTGTCTTAATAAAATATTTCCCACTTTGACCGTTCTTTTATAAAAAAATATCAAACATTGTTAAACATTATATCGTCCCCCTAATAATAATATTGCTCAATTCATTAGTGACCTTGAAATTTCAATTATTAATTGTCTACCTCTAACTGAGAACATTATTTGTTGTGGAGATTTAAATATTGACCTTTCTAAACCTGATAACACTTCATGTTTAATGCTGACCGATCTATTAGACAGTATGGATATGATTCAAATTATCAACGAACCAACCCGCATCACAGAGACATCTTCTACACTTATTGATATCATATGTGTTTCAAGTGCTATAAACCTAGTTTCGCAGAATGTTCTTGATTTTCCTAGTTCTGATCATGATGCGGTTTTATGCACAATCTCATATAAATCTACTTGCTACGATAGTAACTTAAAAACATTTCGGTCTTTACGTCATATAAATGTAACTCAATTCGATATTGACCTTAATAATATTCCGTTCCATAATATCTTCTTAATGAATGATATAAACGACAAGGTTAAGTTTTTTAATGAGTGCATATTGAATTTATTTGATAAACATGCTCCCCTAAAAACGAAAAATATTACTAAAACCTGCTGCCCCTGGTTCACAGACAACATACAATTCATGATTGGTCTGAGAAATAAAGCGAAAACTAAGTTCAGACGCTCTAAATCGCCTGCTGACTGGAGCTACTATAAATCGTTACGCAATTATACTACTAATGCGATAAGAAATGAAAAGAAAGCATATTTTATTCATGCTTTTAAAAATCTTAACCAGAAACATTTATGGAAAAAACTTCAGTCATAAGATATTAAAAGTATTCGTCCCACTATTCCAATTTCCGTAGGGAACGCCGAGGAAATTAATAAACACTTTAACGATTGCGTTCCAAAATGTAATAATAACCTGACTGATATTAAAAGTCTCTTCCAAAATAATCATCCGTCAGCTAGACATTTTTCTTTTACTTTGTTAACAAACGATAAGATTCTACGCTATTTATTAGAAATTAAATCTGCATCTTGCGGGTCAGACAATATTAACACAACTATGATTCGTATGTGTTGTCCTGTTATAATGCCATATATTGTTCATATTTTAAACAGTTGCTTACTTGAATCAGTGTTCCCTGACTGCTGGAAGGATTCTATAGTCAAACCAATACCCAAAATATCAAAACCCACTGATTTAAATCATCTGCGTCCGATCAGTATCCTTCCAACTTTATCTAAAATATTGGAGAATGCTATTAAAGAACAATTGGCACATTATATATATGAAAATCAAATTATACCTAATCTGCAGTCAGGTTTCAGAGATGGTTTTAGCTGTGAGACTGCTCTTACCCATATAACTGATGATATACTAACAGCTACAGATAAAGGGAATGTAACTATTTTGGTGTTGTTAGACTATAGCAAAGCATTCGATACAGTGTCTCATGATATCTTAGACGTTATTTACAGCTATATTGGTCTAGATGGCACAGCAAAACAACTACTGAACAGCTATGCACGGGGACGAAAGCAGCGTACTGAATTCAATAATTCTCGATCTAGAGCTACACCAATTGTACAGGGTGTGCCTCAGGGATCAGTGCTTGGGCCCCTCTTATTTTCTATTTACACGTGTTCAGTTTTGGAACAACTGAAATATTGTAAGGGTCATATGTACGCCGATGACAGCCAAGTTTATTTTTCTTTCTCTCCGGACGCATACAATAACGCTGAATGTTGTATTAATTCCGACTTAGAAGACATATACAATTTTTCAAATCGATTAAATCTATTGTTAAATCCGGCTAAAACTTCTTTTATGCTATTCGGTAATGATAAAATCTGTAATGAATTAAAAACTAAATTAAACATCAAGATTAATGGAACACAAATTCCCTACAGTGTTTGCAACAAAAACTTAGGAGTATATATCGATAACTCATTCAGATATAAGAAACAAGTAAATAAATACGTTAATCTTGCATACGGAAACCTAAAAAAATTATACCCCCATAGATCTAGTTTACCTATTACGTTAAAAATCTCATTATGTAATGCTTTTGTCCTCTCGCGTTTCAATTATTGTTCAACACTCTATAATCCAGCAATTGATAAAATTACGGAACGTCGTATACAAAATGTACAAAATTCCTGTTTGAGGTTTATTTATGGAATACGTAAATTTGAACGAATATCACGTAAGCTCACTGATGCGGGTTGGGTAAATATGCGTAATAGAAGGGACACGCAAGCTGTCATTTTTTATCACAAAATAATGTTTTCTCATAAACCACCATATCTGTTCGATAAACTTAAATTTAGGGAAGATGTTCATACATTAAACACAAGGTTTAAAGGTCTTCTATCACCGCCACTTCATCGCTCCTCTCTTTTTCAACGATCTTTCTCCTATCAAATATACAAAGTGTATAATACAATCCCGGTCCATTTAAAAAAATTAAATCTACTCCAATTTAAACGCCAGTATAAGCTTCATTTAAACAGATGATCGTTTTTTTATTTGCAATTATAATGGATCAGTAATATCGTGTAAATGTAAATGTGTTATTTAGGAAGGAAACATTATTAAATTCATATAATTATATATATTACCTTTAATAGTGTCTAGGTTAAGATGGAAGAACAGTTGGGTATTTATTACCCGATACTGAATCTCACCTCGTGATTTGTGTACCATGATTTTATAGTTTTTTCATTAGAGTACCTTTATGTTACTGAGTATACAAATAAAGTTATTATTATTATTATTATTATTAAACTAGCGTAATCGCATCTACAATATAAGTTTTTTCTGCAACATTTATAAAAAAATATTAGGAAACTAAATCAGTCACATTGTAGAAGAATTCTTTTCGAAGAATTTTAATTTTTTCCAATTATTTCTATCGTACAATTGTCGCGCTATATTGAAGTTTCCCAAAATTTGAAAAACTGTTTTACGCGCGACATCCTAGTGACTATATTTAACCAAATAAATAAATGAAAAAAATCACATATCTTTGCAAAGGAATTATCTACAATGTGACTGATTTAGTTTTTCAATATTTTTTATAGATAGTGCAGACAAAAATGAAATTAGGAACGCGATTTCGCTAGTTTACCAATGTTTGATATTATTTTATGAAGTAACGGTAAAAGTATAAAATATTTTATTGAGACGGGCTCAAAGATTGTACTTTCCTTGAAGTATACCTATTTTTTCAAAATATTTCAACCCTAAACAAGGATGTAATTAAGACGGCATTATGCTTAGTTTTATACTTTTTAAAAAAATTAAATTTAAAATAAAATCACTTGGTATGTTTCACTGATTTTACGTCTTTATTCCAACTAGTTTCGGCTATCAGCCATTTTATACGTTTAGAGAGCGGTCGACTTCTTCTTAATATATTTATGTATATGAATGAAGTAGTAAGAAATACATGGCAATCGTGTTTGCAGATATTAATATCTAATAGAATTATTCGATCCGACGAAGGTCGATTAGTACATTGGACGCCTTCTTCTTGCGTTTATAAAAATGTATGAGGGGGTTGGGGATCAATTAGAGTGTCTGTATACGTAATGGGCCCGTGCAAAAATTTGTCATAAATTTTAAAGCGAAGGCCACTCGTTCATATCTGATCGAGAAATTCTTCGCCGGGACAATTAGTATTCAAGACGAGTCTAAAATTCAGTTGGTCACCAAATCGACTTGATTGATGTGTGATCCGCTGGAACGACATGACAGTCGGACCGGACGGGTCCCGACCACTTTTTTTCCACCTCGGCTAAACCGTATTATGCATGCGCCTCTTTTTTACCCAATAATTCGACGTGTATAACTTTCCACGGCACCGACAGATATTGCTAATGATTTATTCACTTCGATTCGTTCAAAGCATTTAATAATTTAGTCATAGGTAAAACCATACATCAAGTACGTTAGGATTTCCAACTTTGGACGGAGAGTCAAGTCAATTCAAAATCATAAAATGTAACTTTTGAAGCCTAACAATCGTTTAAACTTTCAAATTGAACTCTTTTAAAAAACAACGAATAAACCAACTCGAAATTTTACTTCATGCTTAGTCTGGGAGTGGAAAACACTCGTTGTTTTCCACTCCCAGACTAAGCATGAAGTAAAATTTCGAGTTGGTTTATTCGTTGTTTTTTAAAAGACTTCAATTTGAAACTTTAAACGAGTGTTTTCCACTCCCAGACTAAGCATGAAGTAAAATTTCGAGTTTAGAAAAGCCCCGTGGAAATTTGTCGAGGGTCGCGCAGCGACCCGAGACAAATTTTCTGGGCTTTTCTAAACTCGAAATTTTACTTCATGCGCCACGCGTATAAAACACTGATTTCAAGTGAGGTTGAAATATACATAAAGTTCACAATATTTTAGTGTTTTATACGCGTGGCGCATGAAGTAAAATTTCGAGTTTAGAAAAGCCCAGAAAATTTGTCTCGGGTCGCTGCGCGACCCTCGACAAATTTTCACGGGGCTTTTCTAAACTCGAAATTTTACTCCATGCTTAGTCTGGGAGTGGAAAACACTCGTTTAAAGCTTCAAAATGAACTCTTAAAAAAAACAACGAATATCTAACGATTTAAAGAAAATGTCTTTTATTTAAACATACTAAGCCTAAGCTGTACATTTTCTGACATTCGTTGTTTAAAAAAAAAAATTTGAAGCTTTAAACGAGTGTTTTCCACTCCCAGACTAAGCATGAAGTAAAATTTCGAGTTTAGAAAAGCCCCGTGAAAATTTGTCGAGGGTCGCGCAGCGACCCGAGACAAATTTTCTGGGCTTTTCTAAACTCGAAATTTTACTTCATGCGCCACGCGTATAAAACACTAAAATACTGTGAAATTTATGTATATTTGAACCTCACTTGAAATTAGTGTTTTATACGCGTGGAGCGAATTTTGTGAATTAAAGTGACCAAGTAATTATTGATCCAAACATTTTTTAACGAAAGTCGTCATAATTTTTGATACTAGCCAAATGTTAATACTTCTTCACCGCCCTATGAATACTGCATCATATTTTTCATAACATTTCAATGCACATTTCTTTCAAATAAAATTTTTATCAATTCTACAACTGTTACTATGGATTATTCTATGGAAGAATAGTCCATAGTAATAATTGTAGAATTGATAAAAAATTGATTTGAAAGAAATGTGCATTGAGATGTTATGAAAAATATGATGCAGTATTCATAGGGCGGTGAAGAAGTATTAAGAATCGCACACGACCGAAATATAAAGCGCCCTAAATCAGCGGGTCTAGAATGGACCGGCGAACGGGCAGCCAGCCAGCAGTCAGACGTCCATAACTCAAGAAAGTACAAGCAAAAATGCCTACGGAGGGACAAAAACTGGGCAGCTCGTGGAAACAAAACGAAACGAGGCGAAAAAAGCGAGCAAAAAGAGGCAGATAGATAGAAAGGAAGAACGAAAGAGAGAAGGTATATAACATAGGCAGGCAGCTCGCTACAAACGAGGGATATAAACAATTGCTCGGTTATACCCTCATGTACGCGGTGGACTTGGTGGAAGACGGCAGCTTTGATACAGGATTTGCATAGCGGATTCTGATATGGTAATGCCATGCCAGGCCATCCTGTACCAATGCGGTTGCCGGTCACTCTTCTACTTCTACTCTTGGATCGACTGTACGTGTAGATGTCCACGTGTGTGTGTCTGTGCGAAGAGTTCTGGACTTTGTGTGGACATCGGTTGCGGTAGCCGATGCCGGTGCTGGCCTTTTCGGCGTACACTAAGTTATGTCAACTGATTTTTGCAATTCTCTAGTCTCGAACACAATCGACTTAGAGCGGATGCTGAAATACTATTCTTACCTTTAAATTACACATAACTAATGTTATTTATTTTTTATTTAAAATCCATGAATTCTTTCATTAACGGGACAGTTTTTTCTGTAATTCATACCAGAATGACGCCAATTTAGTTTAGAATCTACGTTAGATCGCATACTATACCGAGTGTTCGATAAAAAACGCCTAATCCCATAACTCTGTTATTTATTGTCGTTTATCTACGTTAGATAATAATAATAATAATAATAATAATAATAATAATAACCATCTTTATTGTCCAACAGATATACCATAAAAGGACAAATAACAAAAAGTATATACAATTCATAAACATAAATTACAATAATTAATAAGTAATAAGTAAATATGGTTAATAAAATCATTACAAAATATATATTACCATAAATAAAAACAAAATCTTTCCACAGAAAAGCCATTACAGAAAAATATCATTAGATATAAGATTTGCATTACGGCACATATGCGTAATGGGCGCTCTTATAAACACATTTGTGTTTGCGGTAGGTATAAAAAACGTGGTGTTATGTCGCGATGCAAGAGGGGTACATTGATTTTTACCAAAGATAATAATTGAGTTGAATCAATATCATTGGCAATTAACTTGCGTGGGAACATTGCACTACAATTTTCTCTACGTTCGGAAAGAGCATAATTATGCTGTCCGAGAATTTCAATTTATTCCATCGAATGATCAGGATAAACGCCGCTAATTTTAAAAGTAAGAAATTTAAGGAATCGCTTCTGTACTCGTTCAATTACCGAGGAACCGGACATGTAGAGAGGATACCAAATGATTGATGCATACTCTAACCGGCTGCGCACGAGAGCAAAGTACAGCACCTTCAGCAGTTGGATATCAGTAAAAAATCGTGATATGCGCATTAGAAATCCAAGCATTTTAATGGCAGATTTACCTATCGTGTGTATGTGATCTGAAAAAGTTAGTTGCGAGTCAAACCAAACACCAAGATCCTTTATTTTAACATCACGAGGTACAGAAGTATTCCCGATTTTATAATCATTCAGTACTGGCTCTCGTTTTCGAGTATATGATACCACAACACATTTGCTTGTATTAAGAGATAGTTAATTAGTAGTACACCAATTAACTAGAATATTTATGTTTTCTTGCAAAAGTGCGCAGTCGTATTCCGTATTGATAGTAGTATACAATTTTACGTCGTCTGCATAAGCCAAGACTGGACACGTTATACATGCGATTAAATCATCTATATAAATATTAAACAACAACGGACCTAAATTTGACCCCTGTGGTACCCCAGATGTGGATATGAAATAAGCTGATTTAAATCCATTATAGTAAACATAGTTCTTACGATAATCCAGGTAAGAAGCTAAAAAGTAAACAATGTTCAGAATAAAGTTTATTTAGTAAGATTTGATGATTAATGGTGTCGAAAAAAGTCGGTGTAAACAACATCCACTTGTCCTCGCTTGTCAATCGATTCACAAATATATTGAGTGATAACTGCCAAATTAGTAACAGTTGATCTGCCAGTACAGAATCCATGCTGTTGTGGAGACATTTATTTTATCGTGTGCTTATAAATAATTTGATAAATTATTTATTCAAAAACTTTAGAGAAGTTTGAAAAATAGATACTGGTCTATAATTTCCAATGTGGTTTTTGTTTTATGTAACACCGAACATTTTCAAAACGAGAATTTTCCTTTGAAGTATCCATATGCATACGTTGAACATTTTTCGAAGCTTGGTTTATTAAATGAATTTAATTTACAGCTTTAAGCGAGTGTTTTCCACTCCCAGGCTAAGCATGAAGTAAAATTTTCAGGCTTTGCTAAACTCGAAATTTTACTTCATGCGCCACCGGTACAAAACACTGATTCGATGTAAAGTTTAGCGGTGTGTTTTAAACTTCGTGATATGTCAGTGTTTTGTACCGGTGGCGCATGAAGTAAAATTTCGAGTTTAGCAAAGCCTGAAAATTTGGTTTGGCCGCTCCGCGCTTCGCGCTACGCGACCAAACCAAATTTTCAGGCTTTTCTAAACTCGAAATTTTACTTCATGCTTAGCCTTGGAGTGGAAAACACTCGCTTATAGCTTCAAATTGAATTCATTTAATAAACCGAGCATAGGAAAATGTGCAACGTATGCATATGGATACTTAAAAGAAAAATTCTCGTTATGAAAATGTTCGGTGTTACATAAAACTCTCTGTATGTATATTTTTTCAAAATTAACTTCATTATCAAAGTTATTACTGTGTAGATATAAGTTCGACAGTACTGCGGATTATGGATACGACTCGAATTGTCATCGTAATATGTATAGAATTTTCATCATTACTCACAGGTAATTGCAATGCGTATCATTCTCAATAAAATATCAAACAGTAATTCAATTCTTTATTAACTTTACAATGGCAGATACAATATATAAATGGCGAATTCGCCGGGAAATTGAATTGATTATTACAAATTAGTAAATGCTGCGTTTTACAATTATGTTTCACGCCTTTATAATATCATATGATGATATGATATGATGATGAATGTGAATGTTAACGAGTGAGTAGTGTTTTGTGTGTGCTCCGTCTTTTCACCGGTTTCCTGTGGTTTTTCAAGCAATTTAAATTGTTTCTGTGAGCATAAAAGGACAGGGTCTGTATTACTTTACGTTAACTATAAGTTTTACATCATGCCGTTTACCCGTGAACAAATATCAGATATGAAAGTTATAATCAAGGAGGCCGTCGCCGAAATTTTCGCCGATGAACAATTTCTGGCTAAGATATTCGAAAAAATTATCGCCAAGGACAATGCCGAGATACGAGAACAATGCGACAAATTGTAGCATTACAAATTCAAAGAAATTAACTCTAAACTTAATATTTTAATTAATACAATTTAGGCCTGCTAGACGGGTTGTATATATTAAATATCTGCGAACCAACAGAGCGTTTTTGTCGCTTCGGCGTCCACATTCGGACGAATTGATAAAGTCGATTTTAGAAGGCACTCGCCTGAAGCGTACGTACGTGAATATATCGCTATCGTTTCGTGTTATTGTTCTGTGCCGAAGGGTTTCTTCTAAGCGAAGGTAAATCAAAATAACTTTTCTCTGTAAAATTCACCTCTTTTATAATGCTGATTTTAATCGCATAAACTAAGCGATTACAAGGGACTAATGCGCTACATATATATAATTTAGGAACCTTTAAATTTGGATTTTCTCGACGCCATTCTTTTGGAATCCCGGGCGCATCCCGCTGCTAAGAACCTAGACAAAATTGGTCACCGCCACATCGCTACCGCTACGCTCCCGTTCCAGCCGTCATTACTGGGACGCTGCCGTCTTCGCCTCAGCTACCGCAAACGCTACGCTGCCGTTTTTGTCGCGGCTACCGCATCGTAACCGGAGGCTATTTGCTGCGGACGGAGCATAAGATAAGTTAACTCCACGATTTATATAACAAGATTAAGAAGCTATCGCAGTTAATCGCGTTGCGCATTTTCGGCGGACTCGCATATTTTATTTATCGCTACGTCCCAGACGTGTATTCTGGGTGGCGCCCGTTACAGTTTTTTTTTGTAAATAATTTATTCCAATAGTTTATTGAATTATCCATTTAGTTTTTGTTATATTTCTTTTTCTCGCGTACGTTTTCGTTCAAATGAATACAATCTTAATTTTACTAGAGTGTTTATTTTTATTTGTTTATAATAAAATTAATTTAATTTGATTTTTTTTTTTGCTTAAGTGAACCCTTGCCCGCCCCGCACTTTCAGAGCAGCCGGAAGTCACACTGGCGCCCAACGTGGGGCCTGCTCGATTGCAAAAAGGGCACTAAAGGAAGGGTGTAGTTTTTTTTGTATTTTTGTATTAAAATCGTCTAGTAATTTTTGTTATTTTATTCATTTGAATAGAAACGTGAATAGTTATCTAATTACACGTTAATTTATATGTAAAGTAAAATCCTCTGTGTTTGGAACGTTAGCATTTTAAAATGAACGTCACATATTTGCGTAAATCGGAAGTAATTTACGAGTTATCAATACGGGGTTTTACGGCCACTGAAAATGTTGATGTAGGTGATTTGAAGTTTATATTGAGAAAATTCCTTACGGACGCTAAACCGATTCTGTCTGGTGTTCACTCCGCGATGACCGCGCCGGATAAGAAAGAAGTCTTAGATACCTTATCAGATTTAGAAAAAATTGTTTCCGCGTTCCCGGGAAAAGATGCGAAAGTTACAGAGAAAAAGGTACGTTCGCGATTGGAACACGTTCGAGATAGACTTGAACGCTATGTTGATTCAGACCTAGCAGACTTTTTAGATTTTAAAAAGGACTCGTTAAGTAAATGTGATTTAATTGAGGCTAAGTTATCACGGGTGAAGCGTGAACTTACGAAAGCTATGTCGAGTACATTCTTAGATGAACGAGTTTCATGTTTTGAGCCACCTGAAGGCGATCAGAGTGATAGTGATGAGGAAGAGTTATCACAACCGAATCTCAGCTCTATCACTAATAGATCAGTGCCGGTTTATAAATGGGGAATAACATTTAACGGGCAGTCGGGATCAGACGAGTTATTAGATTTTCTAGAAAAAGTAGAAGAGTTGCGCTTAGCAAGGGGTGTATCGAAATTAGAATTGTTTCAGTCCGCGATTGATTTGTTTACTGGTGCCGCTATTCCATGGTTTAGATCAACTAGGACTAGAGTAAATAGTTGGGATGCCTTGGTGAACTGTTTAAAACGCGATTTTTTGCCAGAGGATTTCGATGACTTTATCTGGGAAAAGTTACGTAACCGTAAACAGGGTAAAAGTGAAAGAGTGACCATATTTATTACCAGTATGGAAAATTTATTTACGCGATTGTTTACACTGCCAGATGAAACAATTAGAGTTAAATTAATTAAAAAAAATCTCTTGCCTTTTTTTATTTCCCAGTTGAGTTTGACCGATGTCCATACGATTCCGTGTTTGTTATCGCTTTGTAGAAAAGTCGAAAATTGCAATGCAGCACATTTAAAATTAGAATCTTCAAATTTGCATGTTTTAAATGATGAGAAAAAAAACAATGAGATCATGAATGCGTTTACCGAATTATCTAAACAAATTAGGATCCTCGAAGACAAAGTTTCTAGATTAAATAATAACTCCGTCACTAGTGTTAAAGAGAATGAGGGTGTGTTTGACAAAACTGAGAAATGTTGGAATTGTGATAAAACAGGCCACCGGTTTTATGAGTGCAAAATAGCTAGGAAAAATAAATTTTGTTTCGGTTGCGGAAAAAGGGGAATAAGTAAACAGCAGTGTTCAGATTGTCAAAAAAACTAGTAAAGAGGGAGGTTGACGGCCGACCCTTCCAGAATGTTAATTTAGAGGCCGATAATAATAACATAGCGGATTGGCAAAACTGGTTGAAAACAGTAAATACATTTTGTACACAGCGTGTTAAAATTAATTCAATTTTCCATTTCATACAGGGTGATGACCGCCCCCATATAGATTTCACTATTTTTGATTCAAATTTTAAAGTGTTAATGGACACAGGGGCTAACAAATCAGTTATTGGATCAGAGATGTTGACATTTCTAGCTGATAAAAAACTAAACATATTGCCGTGTGACGTGTCAAATGTAGTAACCGCCGATGGTGAATTACAAAAGGTTGCCGGCCTTATTAGAATTCCTTTTGAAGCAGGAAATATTAAAGGGATTTTTGATTTTTTTGTGGTTCCATCTATAAAAATTAATTTAATATTGGGAATCAATTTTATCAGGAAATATAAAATAATAATAGACTTTGTAAACAATACCTGGCAACCTTTAAATCAGGATAATGACCCCAAACATGTTTGATTTATGGCATAAGTGATCGTGTTTTATTGTCATCTGATCAAGAAGTCGAATTAAGTAATATTACATGTAAATTTCAAGATATTGGATGTCATAAGTTAGGTAAAACTAATATAGTTGAGCATTTTATTGATACCGGTGACGCACGACCTTTTAAAGCTAGGCCTTTTCCTTTGTCGCCGGCTATGCAAGAACATCTTAACGCGGAGATCGATAAAATGCTAGAGCTTGGCGTAATATCACCTAGTAAATCGCCGTGGTCTTCGCCGGTGTTATTAGTAAAAAAAAAAACGGGGGAGTTTAGATTCTGTTTCGACGGCAGAAAATTAAATTCATTAACGGTTAGGGATGCATACCCTTTGCCGCGACTTGATAGCATTCTGGATAGATTGAGAAATGCACGTTATATTTCTAGTATCGATTTAAAACATGCATTTTGGCAAATACCGCTTGAGAAATCTTCAAAAGAAAAAACAGCATTTTCGGTCTTAGGTCGCGGGTTATTTGAATTTAATACAATGCCATTTGGTCTAAATAATGCCGCTCAGACGCAGCAGAGACTTATGGATAAGATTTTTGGTCCAGAAATGGAACCGCGGGTATTTGTATATTTGGACGACATCATTGTCGTAAACAATAACTTTAACGAGCACGTTGCGACACTAAATGAAGTTTTTACGAGATTAAAAAGTGCATCACTCACCGTTAATGTGAAAAAATGTGAATTTTGTAGGAAGTCGTTGAGATACCTAGGTTATGTTATAGATGAATTTGGATTGCGTACGGACCCGGACAAAGTTGATAGTGTAGTCAATTACCCTATTCCCAGAACTACTACGGAAATAAAAAGATTTATGGGAATGTGTTCTTGGTACCGTAGATTCGTGCCTAATTTTTCAAGTGTAGTTGCGCCCATTAATGCGTTATTAAAGGGCAAAAGGAAAGGCAATCATATAATTTGGGATGAAAATGCAGCAAAGGCGTTTAATGACATAAAGAGCGCATTAATTTCTGCTCCTGTTCTTTCTGCGCCTGATTTTTCGCGCCAATTTATTGTGCAATCCGACGCGTCTAACGTGGGAGTAGGGGCGGTTTTAACGCAAATGTTGGAAGACGGGGAAGAACATGTCATCGCGTACGCAAGTCGAACACTTAGTAAGCCAGAGCGTAATTATTCTGTCACGGAACGCGAGTGTTTGGCTCTAATTTTTGCCGTTGAGAAATTTCGACCCTATATTGAGGGTACAAGATTTAGGGCAATAACAGACCACTATTCGCTGCTCTGGCTTACTAAGATGCAAGACCCCATGGGCAGACTAGCGCGATGGGCGATGAAGTTGTCCCAGTTCAACATGGACTTAGAACATAGGAAGGGAAAACTAAACACCGTGCCTGATGCCTTATCGCGTTTACCCGTTGTAGGTGCGTTTTCATGTGATATCAAAGATGCGTGGTACGTCAAACAACTCGAGAAAGTAAGAAATATTCCCGAAAATTACCCTAGATGGCGAATCCGTGAAAACCGATTATTTAAATTTTTTTCGCGCGATAGTAAAATTCCAACTAACGCTTCTGAGTGGAAAATTGTGGTGCCGCTCGAAGGGAGAACAGATATTATTAAGTTTGCTCATGATGAGTCGATCTCTGCTCATTTTGGATATTTTAAAACTATTAAGAAAATATGTGAACAATATTATTGGCCTAAGTTAAAAGGTGATGTATTTAAATATATTCGGTCATGTAAAATTTGTGGTGCACAAAAATCACCAAATGCGTCTCGTGCCGGTTTAATGGGAAAGGAGAAACAAGTTAGTTTCCCCTTCCAAATAATTTCGTTGGATCTCGTTGGGCCCATGCCGCGTTCAACTAAGGGCAACAGATACATACTCGTGATAACTGATTGGTTTTCAAAATTCGTTTTTGTAGAACCGTTAAGAAATGCTACATGTCCCGAAATTATTAAATATTTAGAGAATCACGTTTTTTTAATGTTTGGTGTACCACAGATAATCATGGCTGATAATGGGACTCAATTCACTAGCGGTGCTTTTAAAAATTTATTGCTGCGTTATAACGTTCAGAAATTGTGGTTTAATGCAAGGTACCATCCGCAAGTAAATTTTACTGAACGCGTAAATCGCGTTATTGGGACAGCGCTTCGTTCGTATATAAATGACGCATTAAGTCATAACCGGTGGGATCAAGAAATTTATCGCATTGGTTATGCAATTCGCGCGGCGGTTCATGAAATTACCGGGTTGTCACCAAATACACTAGTTTTCGGACGTACCGTCCCTATATCAGGCGATTTTTATGGAGAATTGAAGGAAGAAGTAAACGATGAAAAATACGCAATTGAAACAAGTTCGCGGAGTGAATATGCTAAAAAACTGAATGAAATGGACGCTATATTTGAAAACGTAAAAATTCGACTAAATAAAGCTTATTCTAAAAACAAAAAGAATTACGACTTGCGCAAGCGCAATATTCAATTTGAAGAAGGGGATTTAGTCTGGAAATCTAATAAAGTTCTGTCGAGCGCTTCTGATAAGTTTTCTGCGAAATTGGCTCCCAAGTATGTACTTTGTTCCGTCAAAAAGACCTTGTCTCCTGTAGTGTATCAATTATGTGACGTAAATGGTAATGATGTTGGCAGGTGGCACATCAAGGATTTGAAACCATATTTTGGCAGTACTAAGGATTTAAATAACGTGTAGATTGATTTTCTAATAAAAATATGTTTATGTTTTGTCAAGCTGCTTTGACTTTGCCTTGTTTTATATAAAAAATCTTATGAAGATTTTTTATTTTCCGGGAGGAGGGGTAGTGTAGCATTACAAATTCAAAGAAATTAACTCTAAACTTAATATTTTAATTAATACAATTTAGGCCTGCTAGACGGGTTGTATATATTAAATATCTGCGAACCAACAGAGCGTTTTTGTCGCTTCGGCGTCCACATTCGGACGAATTGATAAAGTCGATTTTAGAAGGCACTCGCCTGAAGCGTACGTACGTGAATATATCGCTATCGTTTCGTGTTATTGTTCTGTGCCGAAGGGTTTCTTCTAAGCGAAGGTAAATCAAAATAACTTTTCTCTGTAAAATTCACCTCTTTTATAATGCTGATTTTAATCGCATAAACTAAGCGATTACAAGGGACTAATGCGCTACATATATATAATTTAGGAACCTTTAAATTTGGATTTTCTCGACGCCATTCTTTTGGAATCCCGGGCGCATCCCGCTGCTAAGAACCTAGACAAAATTGGTCACCGCCACATCGCTACCGCTACGCTCCCGTTCCAGCCGTCATTACTGGGACGCTGCCGTCTTCGCCTCAGCTACCGCAAACGCTACGCTGCCGTTTTTGTCGCGGCTACCGCATCGTAACCGGAGGCTATTTGCTGCGGACGGAGCATAAGATAAGTTAACTCCACGATTTATATAACAAGATTAAGAAGCTATCGCAGTTAATCGCGTTGCGCATTTTCGGCGGACTCGCATATTTTATTTATCGCTACGTCCCAGACGTGTATTCTGGGTGGCGCCCGTTACAGTTTTTTTTTGTAAATAATTTATTCCAATAGTTTATTGAATTATCCATTTAGTTTTTGTTATATTTCTTTTTCTCGCGTACGTTTTCGTTCAAATGAATACAATCTTAATTTTACTAGAGTGTTTATTTTTATTTGTTTATAATAAAATTAATTTAATTTGATTTTTTTTTTTGCTTAAGTGAACCCTTGCCCGCCCCGCACTTTCAGAGCAGCCGGAAGTCACAAAATTGGATTTAGAAATAAATCAAATCCACAAAGAAAACAATGATCTTAAAAAAAGACTTGCAGAATTGGAACAATCCTCCCGCAATAATAATATTAGAATTATTGGCCTGCCAGAGGAAACCAATGAAAATTTAGATAATAAACTTTAGCACATAATTAAAACTACAATGTTAATAAATGATGTATCGACCGTTGGTCGGTTTGCGAATGAAGCGATAACCGTGCGAGGTTTTCTACCAGATTTACCAATACGATAGCTATTTTTTTAATTGCTATCGTATTGGTAAATCTGGTAGAAAACCTCGCACGGTTATCGCTTCATTCGCAAACCGACCAACGGTCGATACATTAATGAAAAAGCGCCCGCTGTTAAAAAGTAATAACATATCTTTCGCGGACGACTTAACACCGCAACGATATCGATTACTGAAGCTATGCCGAGAAAAATTGGGAAATCGCAAAGCATGGTCTTATCATGGACAAATTTTTGGAATAAACACACAACATGGAGAAGAAGTGAAACACAAGATATCCACAGAATCTGAAGTCGAATTATTATTTCAAACTCATGCATGAATGTATTCTTAGTACTTGTTATTAATAATGCTGATATTCTATTTCAATTAATTATTATTTTTTAGTTACATTTTTTATATACTAAGGAATAAGAGAAGAATCTAATTTAATTCAATATTATTATTATTATTTTTGTACCTTCTCAACCACAGGATTATTTTTTTATTATTATTATTACTTATGATAGCGTTATACAACTTAGTTTAAGTTCATTTATATATATTTATCAACAACAAAAAATAGTTATTTATAGTTTAATGCATTTCTCATTGTGTCATTTAAATGTCCGTTCTTTGGTTTCTAACTTTATTAATCTCAGGGCTCATGTAATAGCCAATAATTATGACTTAGTTGCGCTAACTGAGACGTGGCTTAGCAACTCCAATAATGATTCCTCTTTACACATTAATGGTTACACATTTGTTCATAAAGACAGGGCTGTTGGTCGAGGTGGTGGTGTAGCACTTTATATAAAGAATAATTTGAAATTTGATATTATATCAGATTTTGGAACTAGTATTAGTTTTGAAGAATTGTTTATCATATGTAAACTAGGTACTAAACGTTATTGTATAGGAGTTATATATAGGCCACCAACTTTAAATATAAATTCGTTTATTGAATCTTTTGATATAATTGCCAGCTATATTCTTCCAATCTGCGATGATATACTATACGATATTTATCTCTCTTCAGTATAGCTTTGCTTATGACGATTAAAAAAATCCTAATTTTTTAATCGTCATAAGCAAAGCTATACTGAAGAGAGATAAATCTTGAAACGCGTCTATAGATGGCCTAAGACATTAGTTTTAATCCAAGTCCTTTCACTTCTAATTTGTTGCTATCTCTCCTTTCATTTTAAATTGAATTGTCAGTTGGTTTGAAGAGAATTTGACCTAAACGTTACATATACTTTAATAGAGCGTTGTAACAAATCAAATTAAATAAGATTTTAAATATTTCATTGTATAATTCAATATCCGGAGGTGTATTTGCACGGGAAGTAGTTGTTTCAATGGATATTTATCGTCTTAAATTGTCTTATTAATTAAGACACTGTTTGCATTTTCACGAATAGTTTTTTCGTAATTTCATAACACATTTTCTACCTTTCCATTAAATCAAAAGCGTTGTCTTTTCTAAACTCGAAATTTTACTTCATGTTTAATCAGAGATCCGAAACATTCGCTAGTTAACAAACAACGATTACTTAACAAATTTACAGCGCATTTAAACTAAAATTCCCCGTATGTAGATATTCATCATTAACTAGCCTTAAGTATTTGTACTTTTATATAATGTTTGTGAATTTTCAATTATCTAAATGACGCCTCAATATGCTCAATACGTATTTGTCTTTATCTTTTTGCTTGCGTCAATTTTTGCGAGAAGGCTGGTTTTGACAGTAATTGTTACTGACAAGAATTGACGTGTGAAGTAGCCAATGAATGCAGATATATTTAAAAAATGGTAATTTAATCAAAAACAATTTATGGTATTTTGTTACAAAAAAAAAGAAACGATCCATACGTCATATATGTATTTCAAAAAATGGAAAATAATTGTAAGGTTAACCATAATGACATTCATATTTATGTTGAATGTATAACGGAATATTTAAATAAGTGGTATGTTCTAGAAATCGTAAATTACAGGTTGTTCTATATAACTTGAACTGGCTAATACCAAGAGAATTAAGCATTACACAAAAACGTGTTTTAAATAAACCCCTAATGTTTTCGGGGGACAAATCAAGCTGTTATAATAACAGCTGATACGTGGAAACCATGCTAAGACATTAGACCTCGAATCGGAGCGACCATCAACATTTTTAGGCTTTTCTAAACTCGAAATTTTACTTCATGCGCCACGCGTATAAAACACTGAAGTAGTCTAATGTTTAAAATATACGTCTTTAGCATACTGCTTTAGTAGTGTATTTTGAATTTTAGAATAAATCAGTATTTTATACGCGTCGCGCATGATGTAAAATTTCCAGTTTAGAAAAGCCTGAACCAAATTTTCAGGCTATTCTAGACTCGAAATTTTACTTCATGCGCCACAGGTACAACACACTGATTCAATGTAAAGTTTAGCGGTGTGTTTTAAACTTCGTAATATGTGAGTGTTTTATACCGGTGGCGCATGAAGTAAAATTTCGAGTTTAGAAAAGCCCCGTGAAAATTTGTCGAGGGTCGCGCAGCGACCCTCGACAAATTTTCTGGGCTTTTCTAAACTCGAAATTTTACTTCATGCGCCACGCGTATAAAACACAAAAATATTGTGAAACTTATGTATATTCGAACTTCGCTTAAAATCTGTGTTTTATACGCGTGGCGCATGAAGTAAAATTTCGAGTTTAGAAAAGCCCCGTGAAAATTTGTCTCGGGTCGCTGCGCGACCCTCGACAAATTTTCTACGCGGGGCTTTTCTAAACTCGAAATTTTACTTCATGCTTAGTCTGGGAGTGGAAAACACTCGTTTAAAGCTTCAATTTGAACTCTTTTCAAAAAGAAAAAAAAAACCTTATTTAAGTGGTTTATACTCTGTTAAATAATATAAATTATAAATACCTTGCTTAAAGTTTCCTAAATACTAAATCTCATTAATAATTTATTAACTATATTCTATTTTTTGAAAGCACCAAAACAAATAATAATTAAAAACAATAAAACGTTAATAAATATTCAGCATAATGTTCCATTTTACCATATTATGACGATAGTAGTTGATTTTAAATTTAAATTTTCTCGTGATAATTACTCGCAGTGTGGGATCAGCCTCATTTTTTAAAAGAACTCCAAAAATTATCCAGCAACAAAAAAAAAACATCATGAAACGATTCCAAATATTAGTGTTTATTGCTGTATTGAGTTCAGCTTTTGTCTCATGTAAGTAATATTGTCTATTATCTTATATTTAGGTTGAGCAAGGTTAGTTTATATAGCATAATTTAATTGATTGCTTTAAATTACATCTTATACGTTAACTACCCACTGAGCAAACAACGAACAAATAACGTTTTATCAACATTGTAACAACGCTAAACGTTGTTTTAATGTTGATAAAACATTACTTAAATATGTTGTTTCAGTGGGTAAACATAAAATAAAAGTGAATTTCCCTTTATTATTAGTTACAGAATATTTCACGAAATATAAAAATGAAATGTATCTTGCTAACTATAAATATGTTTATCTTATTAAGACTTTGAGGGTATTAAGGTTAATCAAGCTTAGTTTATATGACATAAATTGAATTAATTTGACGAATAAAGCACTAATAACCTTTCTTCACACTTTTATTTGAATTACCAAATGTACATTTCGGACACAAAGTGACCATTATCAGTGTTAATTCATTAATAATTGTCACTTGTGTCCGAAATGTACATTTGGTAATTCAAATAAAAGTGTGAAGAAAGGTTATTAGTGCTTCATTCATCAAATTAATTTGATCTTCACGTAACTCACAATCAATTTATATAATTTATAAATTGAATTAATTTATATCTTGTAAATGAACTGATTAAACTAAATTTGGTATATATCGCTTTCTACAATTTTTGTTTTTTTTAATTTGAGGGTGTTAGGAAGTAATCGTTTCAATAAATATTTTGCATTTTAACATTTCCAAAAAGCTGCCCCGGGTGAGGATCGAACTCACGACCTTAAGATTATGAGACTTACGCGCTGCCTACTGCGCTACCGAGGCTGTGAAAATTTACTAAATTAACCCTCAGACTGAATTTTTGTTTCCATTAAAATAAATATATTTCCTCAAATAATTATTGAAACTTAAATCAAACAGAATCATATTCAATTCAAGATTCAAATTAAGTAATAGTTTTATCACATACAATAAAATCACAAAGTGCATTGTATTCATTACTAAGCATTCGTATTATAAATTGATTATTTTCATTTTAGATTCAAATGCAGACACCGAAAGTAAGTTTGTTGTAATTACCTTAATTAAAACACTTTTAACCTTTCTTTACAATTTTTATTATATACTAGATGTACATTTCGGTCACAAGGTGACCTTTAATCTTTAATCTTTATTAAAACGGAAGGCCAATACATAATTACATAAATACAAAAAAAATAGAACAAAAAACAAATAAGAAAAAAGACAATAACACGCACTATAAAACAAATAGTGTAAAAAAACTTGGTAGATGGCAGTTTCACATATCAAGTTTAAACATAACAATAAAACAACAGACATTTACAATGATGTTAACGAGCGCCGTAGGGTGTTGTACGAGTCCGAAAAGAAGTCAATATTGACTTCATTGGCGTTCCTTAATATGCGTGTTGACGCGGAGTGCAGAGCGTAATCCGTCCTTCTAAATGGTACGTTAAAAGTCGGTATTTTCCGTAAAGGTCTAGACGGAACATGCATTCCTATCCAATTTAGAATGTCCGGACAATCGATTAGACCATTTACAATTTTGTAAACAAGAGTTACATCATAGTTAAATCGACGTTGCTCTAAACTTTGGATGCCAAAACGGTTGCAGAGTTCTTTGGTGCTCCCGATAATGTTAAATTTATAGCCTAAAAAGCGAACAAACTTCCTTTGGATGCATTCGAGTCTGTCTTTGTCCACCGCCGTATATGGAGACCAAACACAAGAACCATATTCCAGATGGGAACGCACTAAAGAGTAGTATAGTATGAGTACCGTCTTCGAATCGGAGAACTCTCTGGAGTTCCGTTTCACGAATCCCAGAAGCTTATAAGCTTTGGGGATAATGTTGGATACGTGTTCGTTGAAAGAGAGCACGGAATCGAAGACCACACCCAGATCCCTGATTGATGTTACGCGTTCCAAAGGTACGTCCATCAATTGGTATCCATACACAACGGAAGACTGACGTCGAAAAAAAGTTATTACTTTGCATTTGTTCAAGTTAAGTTGAAGCTTATTAGACCGACACCACGTTTGAAATGATAGCAAGTCATTCTGCAACCGAACGGCATCATCGTAAGTACGAACTCGCATGAAAATTTTCATGTCGTCGGCGTATAGGAGACATTGGGCATTTACGAAACATTCAATAACATCATCCACAAACACATTAAAAAGTAGTGGTCCCAAATGAGACCCTTGGGGAACACCGGAGGTGACAGAAATATTACGCGATACACATTGGCCAATCCGAACCATCTGAGATCTACCAGTGATATACGATTTGATCCACTGGAGAACGAGACCTCCAATGCCGAGATTACGCAATTTTTTGATTAAAATACAATGATCAACACTGTCAAACGCCTTCGAGAAATCGGTATAGACGGAGTCGACTTGTAACGATCGACGAAGGCGCTGACTATGTAAGATTCGTAGATCAGAAGATTAGTTACGGTAGTTTTTACCGTACGGAATCCATGCTGTTTTAAAGATATCAATGGTTGGAGTATTTCAGTCAGGTAACTGGTTACTAGTCTTTCAAACAGTTTAGGGATCGCTGACAAAATAGATATCGGTCTGTAATTTTCAAATAGTTTCACATTCCCTGATTTATGAATGGGAGTGATGAATGCACCCTTCCAAATTGAGGGAAATATTCCCTCAGTAAGAGATTTGTTGAAAAGGATCCACAGAGGCCTACTGAGTGAAAATGCACAGTTCTTTAAAAATGAGGCAGGTAAACCGTCGGGTCCAGAGTTATGGGTTGCTTTAATTGAGATGAGTTCGTTTAAAACATCAGTAATTCTTATTTTCTGGAAAACACACTCATTAATATGATTGTAGGAAATAGTATTAGAATTGCACTTTGAGCCGTGGGTGTGGGGATTGTACACCGATCCGAAAAACGTAGCAAAATTATTTACTATGCCATCAGGAGTGTCAATTAAATTATCACCAATAGTGAAAGTTGATGGAATATTATTAGATGTTCGCTTCGAGTTAACGTAATTCCAAAAAGTTTTGGGATTGTGTTTGATGCTATCTTCAATTTCCTGGATGTAATTGGTGTGGCAGATCCATTATCAATGGATTGATACTGTTGTAATTATTATGAATATAATTATTTGGTCATATGAATGAAAAAATAGTAAACTCAAAAATTTAATAATAATGAATTAGGTATTTTTTCAGGAAATGACAAAAAAATACAACTAGTAAAGAATTTTCTGTCATTTCTGAAAAAAAATAATTACGTGCAGTAACAAATTATTGCAATGGTTATTCTTAATATTTGATCATTTTACAGCCTGATATTTTGCATTTGTTTTAGCAAATAATTTAGAAGAAAACGGCGAATATTATAATCTCGTCCGTGACAGTAAGTTAGTGTAAATTATATTTTAATGAATGAAACTTATAAGCTTATTCACTTTTCAGCTATATTAGTTGCTGCAGACACATTTGATGGTAAGAATATTACATTAATGGGTAAATATTTCACTAATATTTAATTTCATCGTCAGTTTAATTTTAGACAAATAATAAATCTATGACTTAATTGTAATACATAGATAGACTTATTGACACACAGTTATTGCGAAATTTTATTAATTATTAAAATATAAAACCCATTGACTTGCGATTTAAAATTACCCGTTAAGATACCTAATTGTATTTTTACTGTTAAGAGGTCTAATTTTTGCTGCTTGTGTGTTTCTGGGATACGAGATGGCGCAGAAAGTAGTTTTGAATATGTATTGGTTTATAGTGCCTACCGAATTTTATCACAACGAATAATAAAAATTATGAGTGCGGAACGCATTATTTGTTTGTTTACATAGCGCCGTGCGAATTAATAAACTGGTATTGAATTAGAGAAGAAACAAGTACACTAGATAAATATTCACGATTTTAATTTTTATCGACATACATACAACTGTATAACGAAACAGATGCCTTCACCATTCTGTTTGATATTCCATATGAGTATATACAGGGAGTTTTTCTTTAAAGTATACGTATTTTAAATTCAGATTATTTTTTTTAAATATTTAGATACTCGTTGTTTTTCAGAAAAGTTCCATTTGACACTTTAAAAGAGTGCTTTCCACTCCCAGACTAAGCATGAAGTAAAATTTCGAGTTTAGAAAAGCCCCGTGAAAATTTGTCGAGGGTCGCGCAGCGACCCGAGACAAATTTTCTGGGCTTTTCTAAACTCGAAATTTTACTTAATGCGCCACGCGTATAAAACACTAAAATACTGTGAAATTTATGTATATTTGAACCTCACATAAAATCAATGTTTTATACGAATGGCGCATGAAGTAAAATTTCGAGTTTAGAAAAGCCTGAACATTTGGATTGGTCGCGCAGAGAAGAGGGCGCGACCAATCCAAATATTGAAGCTTTTCTGAACTCGAAATTTTACTTTATGCTTAATCAGGGACTGAAAACACTTTCTAGAAGCTTGAAATGAAAAACTTAGGAGAGTTAAGAGAGTCTTTCAATTATATTACGAAATATTCTGGGATTATTCCAATCAGTACAATAAATGAATTTGTGTATAAATTGATGGACCTATTTTTTTATTTTTCAGAATTTTTAGATGTAATGTTTGACTTATTCTTAGAGACGTTTGAAGGTATGTATCTGAAAATGTCATTAGACTAAGAATCGTGTTCTTAGCTTTCTCTAAATACTTAATTTAATAAACAATTAAATGCTGCAAATATTTCCCCCATATTTGCTTAACAGAATATACTAAATCACTGCGATTTTAATTAAATCTCAATTGATCTAACCCTAACAATATTATATATATTATTGAATCTAGCCTAATTACTCTTTTATTATTTAACCGTATCATTATTTCTAAAAAAATTACTAATTCTTAAATAGCATTTTATAATTCAATAAATGTATAAATGTTAAAGAAATACATTTATACATTTATTGGATTATAAAATGCTATTGAAGAATTAGTAAATTAGATACGAAAATATTATGCTAACCTCGATTAATGAGTCTTTCATAGTACTAGCAATAATCTATTATTTTCAGGACTTCTACAAGCGTTCATTGGCGAAAACAGATTTCACAGCTTAATGGGTAATATATATTTTGTGATATTCGATCATTGAAACTTGAGTTTATTTACCAATGCTCCCGTAAGAGGAAGTCGCACACGATCTAAAAGTAGAGAACTCGCAATGTTGTCTTATATTTTGGGATCAAATACTGGTTCAAAATGAATGTTAGTTATTTTATTTTATAAGAAATCTTATTAAAGTATTCATATTTCAGGAAGAAGACATGAATTATTCAGTAAAGCCACAAACTTTTTATTAGGTATGGTTAATAAAATCGTTCAATTTTGTTATTTTGTTAAAATCTGAAGAGACGATATTTAAATTTATATATTCTGTATTTTCAGAAAATTCTCAGTACATTGTACAGGAAGCATCAGATTATGTAAATCGTAAGTCCTATTACTATTGCAGATTTTTTGTTAAAATCAGAATTAAATGTGATTTTTTTTATAGTGCCAGCCAAAATGTTGTTAACTGCAATAAAGAACGTGCTAGGAAGTCATTATGAAGAATTTGAGGATGAAGATTAATTTCCATTTATTTCTTTGAAAATATCACCAAATACACCAAATAAAATATTTTTTGTACTTTTCTATAAATCATTATTTATTCATTTAACTTATTTATTAAGCTTGTTAAATAGTGTAGGTATACATATATTAAATTATCGGATTTAACTTTGTAAATATTTGAATCTCTATCTCATAATGAATACGAAACTTACGGTCCACTCTGGGGTTTCTCGGTTATAAGTTTCGGTCCACTCCTTCAAGCAACCTGATTGGTATATTAACAATTTCGGCTCAGATTTGTTTTGTATATCTTAAAGATTTTGTGGACAATTAATATAAACTCGAAATTTGAGATTATTCCACAGGAAATAATCACAAAGTTAGGCGTTCTTTCAGGGAGATCATCCGCACAGATAAGACTTCTCTCAACAAATGCATTGAAGTCCTAGCCTTGTGAGTTGTGGCCTCATCTTGCTAAAACCACACACATTGTCCAGTTCTTTTAAAGCAGGCAAAAAAAACCATGAATCATTTTCCAATAAAATTCTGAACTTACGTTTACCGTGAAAAATAGGTCTCAAAAGTAGGCATGCGGTAAAGGCGTGCTGCTCCCTTGACCAGCGGAGGCCCTAGAGCGGTGCAAGCGACGCGTTCGCACCGAGTGCTCTCTTGAATAAAGCACCGAAAACAGCCGAAAATGAAAAAGAGCTCTAATTTTTGTGTTTAGAGGAGCTCCACACCACCGCACCACCTACAAATTTATCTAGGATCGCCACTGCCCTCGACCAAAGTAATTTTGCGACTAACATGACCAGGGAAACAAATTTCCCATCCAGGCGCTTCCACTGAGTCCTTCTCCACCTTTCTGTTACTCTCACTCACTTTCTTTTTCAAAACAGAAAGTTGCTACGCTCCACCCTGTACAAAGTGTCTTATAATTTTTGGAGATTATCGAATACGTGGAGCATTTTAAGAAAATGAATGTTTTTATAAATTAAAATTGTAGATATTTAGTGAATTAATGACTATAATGTATTTAAGCTTGTCGGTATACAATTGTATGTTTGCTCTGGTGACCCATATCTGTACGTCAATCAATCAGGATGCCTGATAGAAACAGGATTGATCTGTGTGTAATAATGAGCCATTATCTCTTGGCAGTGCAATGTACAAGTGCAAGTGCAAGAGCGTACGATGATTGCAGAAAAGTTTAAAGTTGGAGGTCCGCTTCAGGAAGCTTGTGGTACGCGTGCAGTACACCGCCCGAGCAGGGATAGCGCTTGTAGTGGACACTGCCGGTGCAGTCAGTGTATACTGTATTATAGTACGGTGCAGCAGTGGTGACCGCACGTGACAGGCATAAGTTAGACGGGCGGCCGCCGCATTCCGCCTTTTCCCTATTCCGCCATTCCACCAGCACTGCTGCATGCTGCCTGCCCGCCTGTCACCGTCACACTCACACTGCCAGGTTTCTTTTCGCGGTTTGCCTCTTTTGTTTAGCCGCCAAAACATTTACCTATCCCAATCAAGTTTTATAATTAAAATATGTGTGTACCAGCTAAGCACTACCATTTCCTGGTTCCAGGTATCCTAGAGAGCCAACATTTTTGTAGCACATTTGTTAAAGACAAGCTATTTTTCTTGTTTCTTACTCATTTTGGCACTACATAAGAAGCGAGTCTGCCGTGCAAACTTTTTAATTTCGATTTTCTTATTGATTATTCACTTTAGAAGAATTTTAGAAATAATTAAAGTCTGACCTATGTTTGTGAGCGTACTCAAGGGGGGACAGGACATGTATTTAATTTAATATGAGCAATAACTAGTGATGGGCTAGATCGAGTATATCAAGCATCGATCAAGCAATGATCGATCAATTGAAGAAGTATCGAGTAAATCGATTAAATCGAGCCGATCAAAAAGTTCGAGCCGATCAAAGAGATCGAGCCGCTCGCAAAGATCGAGCCGATCGAAAAGATCGAGCCGATCAAACAGATCAAAACTTGTACAAATACGAAAAAGTGTGGTTTAATAAATAAATTGTAGACTATAATTTTCCCGACCTGTCACAATACAATATTTACATCAGGGCTGGCCAACCTAAATAGCTTCGAGGGTCAAAATTAACACTTAAAATATTTCAAGAGCCGCATCACAGATTTTCTTTTGCAAAATCAAGTTTTTTTGATATTTCATTTTTCATTCAGAAATTTTAAAGACTTGTTTTGGCATTTTTGTCATTTTTAAAAGTTCAGGAATCTAAAATTCCGTTTTGATTTTTTTTTGTACAAGGAATTTTTCTTCTCCGTATAGATATCCCTGCGCATATGCCGAAAAATGTTCAAGCATGATTCACATGTGAAATAAGTAGTATATTTTTAACTTCACTTTAAATTAGTGTTTTGTACGCGTGGCGCATGAAGTAAAATTTCGAGTTTAGAAAAGCCTGAAAATTTGGTTTGGCCGCTCCGCGCTTCGCGCTACGCGACCAAACCAAATTTTCAGGCTTTTCTAAACTCGAAATTTTACTTCATGCTTAATCTGGGAGTGGAAAACAGTCTTGTGTATAATATTGACAACTTTGATAAACACTCGCCTTCTTGATTTAGAAAAAATACGCTCATCTTGTAGATCTCGTCGCAATAGCCGAAATGCATGTATTATACTTTTTTTGTAGCCCGAATAGTTTTTGTGCTATAACGTTTTTTTCTTACTGTTCACCTGTCGCCCCCTTCAAGTCCCACGAACTGCCGAAACCAAATTTTAAGCCTTTTCTAAACTCGAAATTTTACTTCATGCGCCACGCGCGTAAAACCCTGATTTATCCCGAAGTTTAAAAACATACACAAATTCCAATAAATAGTTCTAAGAAGTTATTCCATGATTTTGTGAAAATTGCGCTGAGCAGCCATCTTGTTGAAACCAAACCTGTTGATTGTCACGTGTTATAAATTATAATTTTTTAGGAATCTTTCAACAAACTGTCGATTTTCTCCAAGAAAAAAGGCTGCTACAAATAAACTTGGAAATAGAAAAATTATCAAAAATTTTATTATCTAAAACTTTCATTCTAACAATTTTTCTGTATTCCCATTAGTTATTGAGTTATTCGCAACTTTTGTGAAATACAAAAAAGCCAGTGCACCCGCGTAAATTCTCGACATTTTTCGACATTTTTAGGAATCTTTATACAAACTGTCGATTTTCTCCAAGAAAAAAGGCTGCTACGAAAAAACTTGGAAATAGAAAAATTATCCAAAATTTTATTATCTAAAACTTTTATTCTAACAATTTTTCTGTATTCCCATTAGTTATTAAGTTATTTGCAACTTTTGCGAAATACAAAAAAACCGAGCGCGCTCGCGTAAATTCTCGACATTTTTCGATTTTAACAAAAAACGTTATAGCTCAAAAACTATTCGAGCTACAGAAAGTATAATACATCTATTTCGGCTATTTCGACGTGATCTACAAGATGGGCGTATATGTCTTTATACATGGTGATCCATGAAGTAGCTAAAAGAAAATGTCAATTTTTTTTTTCTAAAACAAGAAGGCGAGTGTTTATTAAAGTTATCAATATTATATACGAGACTGTTTTCCACTCCCAGACTAAGCATGAAGTAAAATTTCGAGTTTAGAAAAGCCTTAAAATTTGGTTTGGCCGCGTAGCGCATAGCGCTACGCGACCAAACCAAATTTTAAGGCTTTTCTAAACTCGAAATTTTACTTCATGCGCCACGCGCGTAAAACGCTGATTTATCTCGAGGTTCAAAAACATACACAAATTCCAATAAATAGTTCTAAGAAGATAATCCATAATTTTGTGAAAATTTTTAAGTATTTAGGAATCTTTCAACAAACTGTCGATTTTCTCCAAGAAAAAAAGGCTGCTACGATAAAACTTAGAAATAGAAAAATTATCCAAAATTTTATTATCTAAAACTTTAATTCTAACAATTTTTCTGTATTCCCAATAGTTATTGAGTTATTAGCAACTTTTGGGAAATACAAAAAAGCGAGCGCGCTCGCGTAAATTCTCGACATTTTTCGATTTTAACAAAAAAACGTTATAACTCAAAAACTATTCGTGCTACAGAAAGTGCATGTATGCATGTATTATCATTTCGGCTATTTCGTCGAGATCTACAAGATGGGCGTATATGTTTTTATACATGGAGATCCATGAAGTAGCTAAAAGAAAATGTCAATTGTTTTTTCTTTTAAAACAAAAAGGCGAGTGTTTATTAAAGTTATCAATATTATATACGAGACTGTTTTCCACTCCCAGACTAAGCATGAAGTAAAATTTCGAGTTTAGAAAAGCCTGAAAATTTGGTTTGGTCGCGTAGCGCGAAGCGCGGAGCGGCCAAACCAAATTTTCAGGCTTTTCTAAACTCGAAATTTTACTTCATGCGCCACGCGCGTAAAACGCTGATTTATCCCGAGGTTCAAAAACATACACAAATTCCAATAAATAGTTTTAAGAAGTTATTCCAGGATTTTGTGAAAACTGCGTTGAGCAGCCATCTTGTTGAAACCAAACCTCCTGATTGTCACGTGTTGGTCTTTCTACTGCAAGGCCAACTTTGTTGATATTTATTAAAATTAATACATATTTAATAAAATGAATCGTGCGAGTTTTATAAAAACCCAATGTTTACTAAATGAAATTATGCCGAGCGTGTACTGGGGGTGCTTGACACTCGTCTCGCCTCGTGTCCCTTTGACTCGTGCCACAAATGATGTTGAATTTAAATTTTCGATAATTTCAAACGGTGCAATAATTATTTTATTGAAAATTCCCGCTCAAATATTGATTTTTGAGGGTACTGCGACTTTGTGCAGAAACTAAATATATCACGCACATTGCTTATGCTGCCTCCAGTGTAAAACGTTTTTACTATAAAAATTCTTTCTTCAATGGTTAATTCATATTCATTTTGCAAATTAAGTTTGACAACTTATAACAATAGACAAATTTAAAGTAATTTGGATAATTAATTTTATTACATGTTCCAGATTGAAAATGCTCATCCCTAATTATATTATATGTTCCGGGTTGAAAACACTCACCCGGTATATTAAAATTATTTTTTATAGGATTTGTATCCGTAATTCGAAAAACAGGATTCGAATCTTTGATCGAAATTTTATCTTTGATTTGAATCATATTTTTCTTTAAGGAATCCTTATTATAGTATTAGTGATTCAAATCATTGTAGGTGATTCAGATTCGTGAAAAAAATGTATGTATTTCATATTTATCTGTCCACTCGATAAAAAATTAGATTGGTGATACTTAGAGCTAGGACGAACCCCTAAAAGAAGGATTCTATTCTTTTAGGGGTTCGTCCAAGCTCTGAGTATCGCCAATCGTATTTTTTTATCGAGTGGACACATAAATATGAAATACATCAAATAACTACCAACTACTACTACTACTACTACTACCAACTTTTGTTGTAATTTTTAATTGTTCTTTAGATTCTCACTATGGAATCTTTATTTTTTCGCTCTAGCAGATGACCGCTTATCTGCTAGAGCGAAAAAAAAATCAACATTCCATAGTGACAATCTAGAGAACAATTAAAAATTAGATTGTATTTTTGGCAGATTAGAATCACTTGTCGCCTGGCCTATATTAGTAGAGTGTGAATATTTTGATTCACACTCTACTAATATAGGCCAGGCGACAAGTGTCTCTAATCTGCCAAAAATGCAGACGCTACGCGATTTAAAAAATTTGAACGGATTGGTTAACGTTAACCAATCCGTTCCGAAATTATGCGAGAGTGTAAATCCCCTCTGAAAATCCTAAACTAATTGTGTGTGGCGCACTTTAAATCAAATGCTCCTCTATTTTATTTCTGCACAGTATTACTAAATATTGTATCGAATGTGAAAAAAAGTAAACTCATTATGATATGCAGAAATGCAGTAGCGGCTTTACGCTGTGTAGGTAATAGGTAGTTGAATTAAGGTAGTTAAAGTAGGTACTCTAAGAGTGCCTTATATAAACAAAGTGATATATCGAAGTGCGTTATCTGGCGGTGCCATTGTTAGCAGGGACAGCAGGACCGAGCAGATTCAGCGCGGAGGGCTTTCTGAAAGGCTTTGCGGATCGCGGATTGCGGTGGAGGCAAAAAGAGCGACACGGCCGGACAGCGGCCAGGACAGGACAGCCGGATCGTAGCTCAAGTGCGTTATTAACTGTGGCACCGGCCGTATATACTCTCAACTCTGATCGTATATAAAACGAACGAGAACGGAATGGTCAGGGGTGGAAGTGGAGTCGGAGTCGGAGTGCGGAGTTGGCCAAACGACGTGGAAGGTAAAACGACGACGGCGACACCGCAAAGTCGTACCTCTTCTTTTCTGCTTGCCGGAGAGAGACTCGCCGGCATTATCTAAACTAGGGCCCTTGTCACTACTTCATTTAGTGCTAATCTTATTTATTACGCCGGCTTAAGCCTAATGTCAAATTGATTATTTTATACTTTCAACACCACTATTCATTACATTACTAACTAATTCAATACGTCGTGGAATTACTATTACAAGTTATTTTCTATTTAAACATTAATTTTAATTAAATTATTTAACAACTTTTATATTACCTTTTATATAAATAAAACAATTTAAACACTTTCAAATATATATTGTGCAGTTTTTTTGTCAATGAAATTTTCAGATGCTTCTAGAGTTTTGTTAATTTTCTTAATGTATATACGAGGTGTGGAAATTAAGTGATGAGACTGATTTTTTAAATTAGTTTTATTCGAATAAAATTACAATTGAATGTTGTCTCCTTCAAAGTAATTCCCTTGGGAAGCCACACAGCGTTGGAGACGTTTCTTCCACTCCTCATAGCAGTGCTGGAACTCGGATACTGGGATAGCCTTCAGCTGGTCGGTTACAGCCGTTTTAATGTTTTCGAGTGTCCCAAAATGACGTCCCTTTAGATGAATTTTCAATTTAGGGAAGAGGAAAAAGTCAGCAGGACTCAAGTCAGGTGAGTAAGGAGGCTGAAGAGCCACAGGAATATTTTTATTGGTCAAAAACTGGTTTATTGATATTGCTGTATGACACGGCGCATTGTCATGATGCAGGATCCAATTGTTCTTGGTGTGTGATCTCACACGAATGATCCTTTTTCGGAGTCTTTCAAGAACCTCGCGGTAAAAGTGTTGATTTACTGTTTGGCCTTGAGGCACAAACTCTTTGTGGACGATTCCCTGGCTATCAAAGAAACAAATCAGCATGCATTTAATTTTTGATTTGCTAATTCTTGCTTTTTTGGGCCTTGGAGAGCCTGGCGTGCACCATTGCATGCTCTGGCGTTTTGTATTCAAACACCCAACTCTCGTCACCAGTGATGACATGTTCCAAAAAATGTGGATCATTTTCAATCGATTCCAAAAAGTCAAGGCACCTTTCCCTTCTAATGTCCTTTTGTTCCTGCGAAAGGTTTTCTGGAACCATTTTCGCGCAGATCTTTCTCATCCCCAATTCATTGGTCAAAACGTGATGAACGGTGGTGTGACTCAAATTCAACTGTTCCCCCATCATTCTGATCGTTAACCGACGATCTGAACGCACAAGTTCCCGGATTCTGTCGACATTTTCATCGGTTCTTGCTGTTGCAGGCCTTCCGCTGCGTGATTCATCTTCCATCGACTCTCTTTCTTCTGAAAATGCCTTAAAACCTGGGCTCTTGACAAAACACTGTCTCCGTAGGCCTGCTGAAGTTTTGCAAAAGTTTCTGTTGCACTGTACCCAAGTCTCAAGCAAAACCTGATGGCACACCGTTGCTCGAAATTAATATCACTCATTTTTAGAACGCACTTCAAAATACGGTTTCACGAGAACAATGACTACGCACAGCGTAATGACTCGATCAAGTTCAAACTTGTACTGAACGCCTATCGCATGTCCATCTGTCACCCCTCCAAGCCACGTGCTTCCAGTGTTGCCGTATCGAACGCTATGCTGCCAATCTCATCACTTAATTTCCACACCTCGTATTAATAGGGTTTTTTTATTTGCGCGGTATACGGACCTGATTCTAATAAGTTATTCACACTGTTAACATAATCTGTTTTATTAATGATGACAACACTAAATCACTAGTTATAAACAAGACTAACATTTCATTTTCTGAAGAAGAACACCAATTGCTGTGTAATGTAAGAGTTTAAAATATTCCGTAAATCCTACAAGATCTCCCATTGCAGAAGTAATCAACGACTAGGACATCGCAGCATCCAGGATAACAGGAAGAAACGAACCAGTTTCGCGTTTCCGTTAAGGACACACTTAGGAAAATGTTGAAGATCCCCAAGAAACAAGAAGTCCACCACCATCGTGAAGAAATTGTAGGAAAAAGATTGTTAGTACCTAAAATCCGACAAAGGTAACAATTACAATTTCGTAAACCCCACAAGATCTCCCATTGCAGAAGTAATCAACGACTAGGACATCGCAGCATCCAGGATAAGAGGAAGAAACGAACCAGTTTCGCGTTTCCGCTAAGGACACACTTAGGAAAATTTTGAAGATCTCCAAGAAACAAGAAGTCCACCACCATGGTGAAGAAATTGTAGGAAAAAGTTGTTACTACCTAAAATCCGACAAAGGTAACAATTACAATTTCGTAATCCCTACAAGATAGATCTCCCATTGCAGAAGTAATCAACGATTAGGACATCGCAGCATCCAGGATAACAGGAAGAAACGAACCAGTTTCGCGTTTCCGCTAAGGACACACTTCGGAAAATTTTGAAGATCCCCAAGAAACAAGAAGTCCACCACCATGGTGAAGACATTGTAGGAAAAGGTTGTTACTACCTAAAATCCGACAAGGGTAACAATTACAATTTCGTAAACCCTACAAGATCTCCCATTGTAGAAGTAATCAACGACTAGGACATCGCAGCATCCAGGATAACAGGAAGAAACGAACCAGTTTCGCGTTTCCGCTAAGGACACACTTCGGAAAATTTTGAAGATCCCCAAGAAACAAGAAGTCCACCACCATCGTGAAGAAATTGTAGGAAAAAGATTGTTAGTACCTAAAATCCGACAAAGGTAACAATTACAATTTCGTAAACCCTACAAGATCTCCCATTGTAGAAGTAATCAACGACTAGGACATCGCAGCATCCAGGATAAGAGGAAGAAACGAACCAGTTTCGCGTTTCCGCTAAGGACACACTTAGGAAAATTTTGAAGATCCCCAAGAAACAAGAAGTCCACCACCATCGTAAAGAAATTGTAAGAAAAGATTGTTACTACCTAAAATCCGACAAAGGTAACAATTACAATTTCGTAAACCCTACAAGATCTCCCATTGCAGAAGTAATCAACGACTAGGACATCGCAGCATCCAGGATAACAGGAAGAAACGAACCAGTTTCGCGTTTCCGCTAAGGACACAATTAGGAAAATTTTGAAGATCCTCAAGAAACAAGAAGTCCACCACCATCGTGAAGAAACTGTAGGAAAAGGTTGTTACTACCTAAAATCTGACAAAGGTAACAATTACAATTTCTTTTACGTAGTAACAATCTTTTTCTTTCAATTTCTTTACGATGGTGGTAGACTTCTTGTTTCTTGGGGATCTTTAAAATTTGTGTCCTTAGCGGAAACGCGAAACTGGTTCCTTTTTTTTCCTGTGCTATCCTGAATGTTGCGATGTCTAAGTCGTTGATAACTTCATCAAGATCTTGTAGGGTTTACGGAATGTTTTAAACCCTTGCACAGTAATTGGTATTCTTCTTCAGAAAATGAGATGTTAGTCTTGTTTATAACTAGTGATTGAGTGAGTTCTAGTATGTTATCTTGTGGTGACTCTTGTTGGTGTTGTTGTGACCTTAATCAGTGCGTTAAAAACATAGTTTTCGCAAAATTTATTTTTGTGAACACCGGCAAACACAACAAAAATACCCCATAGAATTAACTATCAAATTAAAGAATATAAAAATAGATAATAATTGTAGATTGGTTTCTTTTGACGTAACAAGCATGTTTGCAAAAATCCCCCCACAAGATTGTATTCAATTAATTACTAATCACCTTGATAGAAACAACGTCAATCCGGTAGTAAAATTCGAATTCCTAACCTTACTTAACCTTATCCTTAACCATAATTACTTCTCATTTAATAACAAATTCTACTTGCAAAAAGACGGTTTAGCAATGGGTTCTCCCCTTAGTCCCTTATTAGCAGAAATATTTATGGAAAGCCTCACAAACCAAATTCTTATCTCCCCCTTGGGCAAAAAGCATATTAACTGGTGGTATAGATATGTAGACGATATCATTGCATGTTTCAAAGGTACAGATAGACAAGTCAACCAATTCCTAAAGTATATTAATACAATTCATCCCTCAATTAAATTTACAGTTGAATTTGAAAATAACAACAGCCTGAACTTTCTAGATCTAACTATCACTAAAACCAACAGCATACTAACATTTGATATTTTTCGGAAACCCACATACACCGACTCCATAATTCCAAATACCTCCCGTTACCCCTACAATCAAAAAATTGCTGCATTTAACTCATTTTTTAACAGAGCAATAAAATTACCCCTTTCCGATGAGTCCCGCCTCAAAGAATTTTCAATCATAAAACAAATCGCTACAAACAATGGCTACAATCCAGCTCTAATAAATAACCTTATAGCGAAACAAGAATTAAAACAAATTCAAAACTTGATTTATGCAACAAATAAAATAAATAAAAATAAATTTTATCCAATAACATATTTCGGAAACATTAACAACCAAATTAAAAGAACCCTTGAAAAGTGTAACGTCAACGTAGTTTTTAAACCATTTTCAAAAATAGCAAATATTATTCATAATCCAAAAACAATTATAAATAGAAACAAAAATCAGGTATTTACAAATTAACTTGCGAAACATGTAATGGAGCATACATTGGTCAGTCTGGTAGAAATTTTGAAATAAGATTAAAAGAGCATTTAAATTCAGTCCGTTTAAAGAATAACAAGTCCACTTTTGCAACTCATTTAATAGAAAACAACCACACCTGCACAGAAGACAGCATGCTTTCCGTAATCCATTTGTCGGACAAAGGCCGAAAAATGGATTTACTGGAAGCGCTGGAAATTCACAAGTTGAAAGCTAATCTGGAAATTCCCCTCATCAACGACCAGACCGACATAATGTGTACTCCCCTCTTTGATGCTGTATTATAAAAACAATGTACAATGTATTTTAGGTACTCAGTTTGATAATGACTAGCTTGTAGTCGAAACTATAGTCACTGTAAAAAGTTAATTAAAGTGGTAAAACAAAGTTAAGTGTTTTAATATTACAACAAAAATATCTCAAAGTTAGTAACAGACTTTAAAATCAAGTGGCTCAAGTTTGAAATTGGTTTGTTGCACGGAAAACGCTCAAATCTAGAAATGACAGCGTACGAACAACACCTACGCTTATCCAAGACAACAGCTCCACACACATGGGATGATTATGAAATTATGATTCCTCATATACAAATATTTTTAAAATGTTCTATATCTAGATACTAAGTTTTATTTTACTAGGTTTTAAACTAAATTATTTCGTGTACTGTCCCTTATACAAATCTTTTAATATCTTTTTTCTAGATCATAAGTCTTGTTATGTAAATATTAAGTTTTTTAATCTATTTTTTTTTTGGGTTTTACGTCATCTATTTCCGCTGCTATGGCCAATCATGACGCCGGAGATTAGGTCTACAGCTATCCGGGAATTTTGCCGAACCCGATGGGAGTTCCAACCCAATCTATTACATTTTAAAATAAATTATTTTGTGCACTGTCCATATACAATGTTTTTTAATACTTTTACTAATAGACACTAAGTCTATTCAATTGTATTTTAAATAATTATTGCTTTACCCCTAGATATTAAGTTTTATATTTATTATTCGTTTTAGCCTTAGATATTAAGTTTTTATATTTATTGATATGTATTTTTACCTCAGCAACATTTATATGCTAGATGATAGGTTCTAATTTTATGTTTACTAAATATTATCGTTTACAACCATCGCAACCAAATGACTCACCCATGAATGCTATGTACTTATTCTTTTTGGAAATAAATGAAGTTGAAATTGAAATTGAAAGAAAAATACACACAGTTATAAAGAAGAAAGTGAAAAACAAATCTTTTGTTTTACAAAGAAAACTGAAATCTCTTCTTTGGCGAAAACAACAACACCAACAAAGAATCTGATTTCTTTGAGAATCCGATTTTTTCCAACTTTTTTACGATATAAATACGAGAATAAGGTGAATTTAATAAAATATTGAAATTCCCCACCCCGATGAAAGAAATGTGAGCTTGTGCCGGCCGTAAAGCCGTATCTCTTTCTGTCCCACCTTTGGCACAGCTCGCACGCTATCGCATCTGTTGCGCGCGGAGCGGCCTCTCTTTTGGTCCTGCTATCACCGCGTGTTCTCCTGCTGGCTGCCTGCCTGCCTGCCTGCTTGCCTTTTCCAGCCTTTTGCTCGCCCGCTGAAATACTACTGATACGGTCACGTATGGTAATTAGATTAACAGATTTATTCGTTGGATAATATACTCCGTACTCTTTCTCCCTATATCGCCTCACTAGCCCGTTTAAACGAATATTTATGTTTCATATTATAAAACTCCACACACTCGCACAACTAACACATTTATATATATAACCGAGATAAAAGTGTTTTGTAAATGGAAACTCTTGTTAAGCCGTGACTTACACACTAATAGGTAGCTTTACTCGGGAAATTACTACTTTTTTCTTAAATAAATCGCTGCTGAATACATATTACATAGCAAAACCATTTTTAGTAAACCTTAATGCAAAAAATAAACATCTATAATTGATCAATTCTTTATGTCAACTTATTTCTTTTATATATAACCTTCCTACATTTAAAAAAATCTTGCAGTATAAGGAGTACATATTATCTTCTTTAGAATATGATATAATAACTAAAAAGATGACAGACCGTTAGAAAAATATAGTTATTTATGAAAATAAATAATACTAATAATAATAATGCTATGCATTTAAAAGGAAAGCACATATCTGTATGCTAAGAGTTTATTAAAAATGTTTAGGTATTGACAGTAATTCTATAGCCATCTAATTTATGACTTTATAAGTCATTTATAAACAGAATAAATCCGTGATTTAAAAAAGGAAACACTTGGTTAAATTTCCCTAATATTTTGGTTTTTTAATCCAACTAGTTTCGATTTCCAGTCATTCTCAAGGAGTGAGACTCCTTGAGAATGACTTAAAGGCGAAACTACCTTTAAGTCATTCTCAAAGAGTCTCTCACTCCTTGAGAATGACTTAAAGTCGAAAATAGTTTGATTAAAAAACCAAAACATTAGTGAAATTTAACCAAGTGTTTTCTTTATCAAATCATCGTTGCCCACTAAGCAAAAAACAAACAAATAACGTTGTATCAACATTGTCAGGTCAAATAATATAATATATAAAATTTACTTATTTAGTACTTCAATTAACAAAAAAATTATAATGTTGCGTGTATGCCATTGGTGCATACACGCAACATTATATTTTTTTTGTTAATTAAAGTACTAAATAAGTAAATTTTATATATTATATTATTTGACCTGACTTGAAAATGTATAAAGAGAAATGTGAATATTTTGTTATTTAATTTTTTCGATTATTACTCATTAAAAAAAAATACATTGGTGTATTTCTAACTTTACAATATTTTAGTGTTTTATACGCGTGGCGCATGAAGTAAAATTTCGAGTTTAGAAAAGCCCCGTGAAAATTTGTCTCGGGTCGCTGCGCGACCCTCGACAAATTTTCTACGCGGGGCTTTTCTAAACTCGAAATTTTACTTCATGCTTAGTCTGGGAGTGGACAACACTCGTTCTTAGAAGTTTCAAATTGAAGGATCCCTCTAGATTACGAAGTTTATTACCATTTTACAAAGGCTACAGCTCGAAGGACCAATCATGGTCTTCGGAGACCGAAAGACTATAGGGAGTAATCGAAGTCTTTTAAGAAAAAAACAACGAATATCTGAAAGTTTACAGCATGGATAGGAAAAAAACATCCAATTTTGAAAAAATATGGAATTTGGGTTGGTTTTCAGTGCAATTTTAACTTCACTTTAAATCAGTGTTTTATACGCGTGGCGCATGAAGTAAAATTTCGAGTTTAGAAAAGCCCCGTGAAAATTTGTCTCGGGTCGCTGCGCGACCCTCGACAAATTTTCTACGCGGGGCTTTTCTAAACTCGAAATTTAACTTCATGCTTAGTCTGGGAGTGGAAACACTTGTTTTAAACTTTATATCGCACGTTTATATAAAAAATCGATTAATCCCTGAAAATGTACAGTGTATACATTTGGATATTTAAAATAAAAATCTTACATACTGTGAATTTTTGTTTTAAATATGCAAAATGTATACTCTGTAAATGTTCAGTCATTAATCGATTTTTTTATAAAAGCGTGCAATATGAAGTTTAGAACGAGTGTTTCCACTCCCAGACTAAGCATGAAGTAAAATTTCGAGTTTAGAAAAGCCCCGCGTAGAAAATTTGTCGAGGGTCAAAAATAACATCGCGTAGATGGCGCCCTTCCGATTGAACACATATTTCCAAACGTTCCCTGAAGTTACGCATTGAATCTTGAAGGAAGCCACCCGATTTCTCTTCGGATGGCTTCCTTCAACATATGGTTCCAGCAAGATGGAGATACGGCTCACATTGCTCGAATTTGGATGGAACGTGTCCGACAAGCTTTCCCTGGAAAAATACTCTCTCGTTTTGGAGAAACTTCAAAAATAACATCGCGTAGATGGCGCCCTTCCGATTGAACACATATTTCCAAACGTTCCCTGAAGTTAATTTCGAGTTTAGAAAAGCCCCGTGAAAATTTGTCTCGGGTCGCTGGCGCGACCCTCGACAAATTTTCTACGCGGGGCTTTTCTAAACTCGAAATTTTACTTCATGCTTAGTCTGGGAGTGGAAACACTTGTTTTAAACTTTATATCGCACGTTTTTATAAAAAATCGATTAATCCCTGAAAATGTACAGTGTATACATTTTGCATATTTAAAATAAAAATCTTACATACTGTGAATTTTTGTTTTAAATATGCAAAATGTATACTCTGTAAATGTTCAGTCATTAATCGATTTTTTATAAAAGCGTGCAATATGAAGTTTAGAACGAGTGTTTCCACTCCCAGACTAAGCATGAAGTAAAATTTCGAGTTTAGAAAAGCCCCGCGTAGAAAATTTGTCGAGGGTCGCGCAGCGACCCGAGACAAATTTTCACGGGGCTTTTCTAAACTCGAAATTTTACTTCATGCGCCACGCGTATAAAACACTGATATATTGTGAAGTTAGAAACACACTAATGTATTCTTTTTAATGAGTAATAATCGAAAAAATTAATATTAGGTTATTCATACAAATCGTAAAGAGAAGTGCAGAGTTTTACCAAAAATAAACTTTTAAAGTTAACTCTATAATTGCTCGACCGTTAATGAGTTAAATATTGTAAATAAAACACTTTTTACTTTGTTTAACCACTGGATCTTACATTTAATTGTGTGACTAGTTTCGACTATCTAGTAGTCATTCTCAAACTAACACTTTAGTTTGAGAATGACTACTAGATAGTCGAAACTAGTCACACAATTAAATGTAAGATCCAGTGGTTAAACAAAGTAAAAAGTGTTTTATTTACAAGTGTATTTAAGATGTACCACAAAGTGAACGCCTACAACACCAAACGGTTAAATATTGTTTTAATGTTGTTGAAACATTACTTAAATGGATTTGTTCAGTGGATTAATATGTTTCACCACGTAAAAGATGAGAAACTTGTTCAAGAATAAAGCGATTTAATTTTTTCATTAATTGAAAAAATATGGCATACGCTATAAATGTATTTTTTTAGAAAAAATGTTAATAATTGGTATTCAATGGATGGGCACCCAGAAAATGCATTAATTGTATTCATTTCGGTCGTTGTTTTGTTCGTTGGCCGAGTACAGTTAGGAAGTGTGATTGAGTCATGAGCGGACCCACCCGATAGCCTTTTGTTATTATTAACGTGCACATACACACACTCACACGTATGCACGAGATGTATGTATATGGTGTATCTAAGAAGGTAAAAAGAGGTGCAGCTGATGGTATGGACGGACGGTGGGCATGGGTATGGGTACGGAATACGTAGCACGCGCCGAGACATAACACCTGAATATCTTTTATTATCAATTCGACTTGTGCTGAATACCAAGCACTTCCGAAACCTGCTCGATAATGAACAAAGGAGTATAGAGTATGTCTGCTTTTGGTGTAGCCTATTATAATTTTTATTGTAAAATAAAATTTACAAGAAAAAAAAAAATTACTACATAATGAAGAAAGTCCATGCGGCAATGAAGGATAGGAAGAATCAGCATCGTAATAAGAGGTATTTCGGAGGGAAGTTTAATCGGAAACGTAAGGGTAAATTTATTAATGAAGGGCCTAAGGCTAAGAAATAGGGTGTTAGATTTTTATTTTATTGTATTATCGACTGTTGAATTTTTAAGGATGAATTTATGTTTGTCAATGATATTTATATTTACAATTTAAGATCATACATTTTGAGTGTAAAAATAGCTATTTTGGTGGATTCTATTTTTGCAAAGTTTCTTTGAAAACAGGATATATTTTATAATAAATAATTATATAATTATATATTAGTATATCGGACACTTTTTTCTCATTAATCACTTGGTAAAACATTTTAAAATATAATGGTTTGTAAATTAAATTCACTTGGTTTTGTTTCACTTATATGTATTTTATTTTCTACTAGTTTCGGCTTAATGCCATTATCAAGAATGATGTACAAATGGATTTGTTTGGGAATATATACAGTTTGGAGTTTTAGGTTTTATTGGGTAATAAGGGCATTTAATATCGGGGAATTCCAAAGGTCTTCGTTGTCGTTGACCACATTTTTACTTGCCTTTATGGCTTTTGTAATTTCTAAACCCTCCCGGTAGTTAAGCGTTAATCCCTTATTACCTGTATGCAGAATTTTTAAAATAAAATACATATAAGTGAAACAATGCCAAGTTAATTTAATTTACAAACCATTATATTTTAAAATATTTTACCAAGTGATTAATGAGAAAAAAGTGCCCGATATACTAATATATAATTATATAATTATTTATTATAAAACATATCCTGTTTCAAAGAAACTTTGCAAAAATAGAATCCACCAAAATAGCTATTTTTACACTCAAAATGTATGATCTTAAATTGTAAATATAAATATCATTGACAAACATAAATTCATCCTTAAAAATTCAACAGTCGATAATACAATAAAATAAAAATCTAACACCCTATTTCTTAGCCTTAGGCCCTTCATTAATAAATTTACCCTTACGTTTCCGATTAAACTTCCCTCCGAAATTCCTCTTATTACGCTGCTGATTCTTCCTATCGTTCATTGCCGCATTCCAAACTCTTACGCGTCAACTCAATCTCGTAGCCTTAGGCCCTTCATTAATAAATTTACCCTTACGTTTCCGATTAAACTTCCCTCCGAAATTCCTCTCATTACGCTGCTGATTCTTCCTATCCTTCATTCCCGCATGGACTTTCTTCATATACTCATCTTCCTCGTCCCCTTTCAAACTCTTACACGTCAACTCGATCTCGTCCTCAACCTTCAACTTCCCATCCTCCAAAGTCTTAACAAAACGTTTCAAAAGTTGTGCCACCTGTGTTTGAATCCTAATAAACCGAAATACAATTCGCTTTATAGAAATACATTTCTTTAATAATCAGAATCCATACTCAGGCTTTTCTAAACTCGAAATTTTACTTCATGCGCCACGAGTATAAATCACTGAAATATTGTAAAATTAAAAATACACTGTTAAATCAGTCTTAGAAAAAATATTGCTAAAGCAGAATTAAAATATACTGCTGATTAGGAATATTTTAAACTTCTCTATAAATCAGTGTTTTATACGCGTGGCGCATGAAGTAAAATTTCGAGTTTAGAAAAGCCCCGTGAAAATTTGTCTCGGGTCGCTGCGCGACCCTCGACAAATTTTCTACGCGGGGCTTTTCTAAACTCGAAATTTTACTTCATGCTTAGTCTGGGAGTGGAAAACACTCGTTTAAAGCTTCAAATTAAACTATATTAAAAAACAAACGATTACAGCTGATGCATACAAATGTAAAGGGAATTTTTATTTTAAGTATACGTTTTCCAAATTCAGCATATTTTCTGTAAATCTTTAGATATTCCTTGTTTTTTTTAAGTTCAATTTAAAGCTTTAAACGAGTGTTTTCCACTCCCAGACTGAGCATGAAGTAAAATTTCGAGTTTAGAAAAGCCCCGTGAAAATTTGTCGAGGGTCGCGCAGCGACCCGAGACAAATTTTCTGGGCTTTTCTAAACTCGAAATTTTACTTCATGCGCCACGCGTATAAAACACTAAAATATTGTGAACTCTATGTATATTTGAACCTCACTTGAAATCAGTGTTTTGTAAGCGTGGCGCATGAAGTAAAATTTCGAGTTTAGAAAAGCCCCGTGAAAATTTGTCTCGGGTCGCTGCGCGACCCTCGACAAATTTTCTACGCGGGGCTTTTCTAAACTCGAAATTTTACTTCATGCTTAGTCTGGGAGTGGACGACACTCGGTTATAGCTTCAAACTGAACTCTTTAAAAAAAAAACAAGGAATATCTGAAGAATTGCAGCATATACGCAGTAATTGACATATATTTCAGTATAACTTAATATAATAGCAGACTATTTATGATTTTCAACTTTTTATTTACTCACTACAATTGTTTCGCTACACTGTAGCTTCTTCAGGTGAAGAAATATAATACAATTTTTACAAACTAATTTACATTATATACAGTTTTCAGAAGTGTGGGTGGAGGGGGTGTTATTCTTCAGTTTACGTAGGGGGGAGTTTGAGAGTTCAAGCTAGTCGTTTAGCAAGTTTCCTGAATTTATATGTTTATTTATTTCTAAATTTTCCAATAAATTTAATTTCCGTCCTTTATTAGAGATGTGGAGGATTTTGAAGTTGTTGTCAAATTGGTGGTTTTCTTCAATTAGGTGGTTTGCGTAAGTTGAATTATCTTTTTGATGAATGAACGCTTTTTGGTGTTCATTTATTCTATCACTGAATGCTCTCCCGGTTTGGCCTATATAAATCTTCGAGCAATCCGCACAATTAAGCAAATAAACCCCACAGTGTTGACCCTTTTTAGTTTTATCCTTATTGTTTTTTATCATTTTTGATAGTGTGTTGTTAGATTTAAACGCAACATTTATGTTTAATTTTTTTAAATGTTTACTGATTTTTTGGCTTAAATAGCCATTCTAAGTTATAGATCCAAAATTTTCAACCTTGCATTTTCTCGTGGGGAATATTGATTTATTTATAATTTCTTTTTCTTTGTTAATTATTAATTTATTTATTGTATCTATTTTAAAATTGTTTCTGACTGCAATGTATTTAATTATGTTAATTTCTTTTTCAAAATTTTGTTTTGACATTGGTATTGAAAATGCTCGATGAATCATGGATCGATAAGCAGATAATTTATGTTGTATCGGGTGAATGAGTTTGGTTGAGTTACGATAATGGTCACATGGTGACCGAAATGTACATCTGGTATAAAATAAACTTGTGAAGAAAGGAGAAAAAGTGTTTTATTTCAAGGTATCGGGTGAAATTAATTATTATTTATTGTCGTATCAGTGTGCGTTGGTTTATGGTATATTGAGAAGTCGTGTTTATTATTTTTTTTTTATAGTTAGATCTAAGAAATTTATAGTATTATGTATTTCGGTTTCTAGTGTAAATTTAATTTTTTCGTGTTGAAGGTTAATTTCCTTTAAAAAGTTATTTAAAATTCTATCCGTGCTAGTGAATGCAACCAATAAATCATCAAGATATCTCCACCAATAGAGGCAATTTTTAAATTAAGGTAATTTGCATATTTTATTTTCTAAGCTATCCATAAGGGCTTAGGGGGTTTCCCATTGCTAGACCATCTGGTTGGGAGTAAATCTGTTTGTCAAACTGTAAATAATTTTGATGAATGCTAATTTCCAATAGGGATAATATTTCATTTATTATCACTGGATTAACGTTTTTTGACAATAGTTTGTTTTTTATTAGGTTCTTTACTTCTATTGGAGGGACGTTAGTGAATAGATTTGTTACATTAAATGACACAAAGTTGGACTTTGATGGTAATTTAATATCTTTAATTTTATTAACAAGTTCCATGCTGTTTTTTATTGAAAATGTAGGTTTAAATTCCAAGTATTTAATCAGAATGGAGTTACGTTTTTTTTGCTATTACTTCACATGGTGCATTAGTGCAAGAAACTACTGGTCTTATTGGATTATTTACTTTGTGAAGTTTTATAAGACCATATAATTTAGGTGGTTGTGGATTCATATTAACTGCAAAATATTTTTCTTTGTCTGATAAAATATAATTATTATTATTCAATGTTTTTCTGATTGTTTGTTGGAATTTTTTGGTTGGGTTGTGCTAAGAGGTAGAAAGTTGTTAGTGGTCATAAATTCTTTAACTTTATTCGTGTATTCTGTTTTATTAATTACAATTACGGTGTTCTCTTTGTCAGCTTTTGTGAAGACAAGATTATTTGATAATGCTTTATTTTTGATAGATTTAGCTGTCAATGATTCTCTATTATTATATGTTTGATGTTTCGTATTTGTTATAGTTTTAGTTAAATCGTATTTTTCTCGTAAATCATTATTAAATTTATTTGAGATCAATTCAGTTTCTACGGCTGTAATTTCTATATCTTTATAATTAATATTAAATTGTAAGTTATCTTTAAATCCTTATTCTAGTAATTCAATTTCTGTATTGTTAAATATTGCTAAAGCAGAATTAAAATATACTGCTGATTAAGAATATGTTAAACTTCTCTATAAATCAGTGTTTTATACGCGTGGCGCATGAAGTAAAATTTCGAGTTTAGAAAAGCCCCGTGAAAATTTGTCTCGGGTCGCTGCGCGACCCTCGACAAATTTTCTACGCGGGGCTTTTCTAAACTCGAAATTTTACTTCATGCTTAGTCTGGGAGTGGACGACACTCGTTTATAGCTTCAAATTGAACTCTTAAAAAAAAGCAATGAATATCTGAAGATTTGCAGCATATGCGCAGTAATCAGTATACTTTAATAACTCCTTATTTAAAATAGGATTGGAAACACTTGTTAGAAGTAAATTTAAATCAAATAATTGAGCAGAAGAAATATATTTCATCTTAAAACTAATAATAAACCGATTACAAGCTAAGCTTCAATAATCTTTAAAAATTGTTTTTAAATTAATTTAAATTGATATAGATAATGTATATTATTATCCCAAAGAAAAACGTTCATCGATAAGCAAACACCGCCGGCCATAATTAGTAGAAAGCGGTCGAATGATCAAAAATGAATTATTTTCGAATACCAACACATGTGCACGACGAAAAGGGTAGCGTTTCGCGATTACCGATGACGATAAAAGACGGAATGAGAACAAAAAGATCGTACGATTTGTAGACAATTTAGTTAGCAATTAATTGAATTAGGGTGGATCAAGATTTATGTTATCTCCGATTGTCATCGGACTTTAAAAATATCGACTTCTCAGCTCACGATCCTTTATATATATATATATATATATATATGTATATATGTATATATTATATATATATGTATATATGTATATATATATATATATATATATATATATATATATATATATATATATATATATATATATACCAGCACAAGAAGTAACGGTCGTACTACGTTAGAGGCAGAGTTCGGAAAATTTCCTAACAGGGCATTCGACCAATAATACGGCAGGAGAGATGTGTGTAATCTACTTTATTGTAATACCGCAACAATTGTTGCTGTTTATGTGAAAACACGTGCGTCGTTTCGCACTAGGATGCGGCCGCGTGAGTAAAATAAAGTTAATCAAATATAAACAATTGCGGTGATAACACCCCGGGTTACCCAAGAAACAGTGGAACACAGTGACAATTTCCAATTTTAAAATGTGAATGTGCCGTTTGTTTTCTTTTAAAATTTCACTTCTGCCGTAACCACGCGGTTACGATTTTTTGTACACAATAACCTCACTTTTATTTAAATTCAACAACCAACATGAGTATCGATAGGATAATTAAACAAATGCAGCGTCAGTTTAACAATAGTTTGTTCAAATAATCACAAATTGTTAACCCTGAGGAAGGGACAAAATGAGTAAAGCTTGGTATTACAATAAAGTAGATTACACACATCTCTCCTGCCGTATTATTGGTCGAATGCCCTGTTAGGAAATTTTCCGAACTCTGCCTATATATATATATATATATATATATATATATATATATATATATATATATATATTATATATATATATATATATATATATATATTTATATGAATGAACAGGTATTTTTTTAAGTATACATAGAGGAAGTTATTCTATAAAGTATACATTGAAAATTCAGCTTAATTTCTTTAAATTTTTACATGTTCGTTGTTTTTTTTTTTTTAAGATTTTAATTTGAAGCTTCAAACGAGTGTTTTCCACTCCCAGACTAAGCATGAAGTAAAATTTCGAGTTTAGAAAAGCCCTGTGAAAATTTTTCGAGGGTCGCGTAGCGACCCGAGACAAATTTTCTGGGCTTTTCTAAACTCGAAATTTTACTTCATGCGCCACGCGTATAAAACACTAAAATACTGTAAAATTTATGTATATTTGAACCTCACTTGAAATCAGTGTTTATACGCGTGGCGCTAGAAGTAAAATTTCGACTTTAGAAAAGCCATGCATTTTTCGACATCCAATGCTTTAAACTGGTGTTTTTCACTTCCAGACTAAGCATGAAGTAAAATTTCGAGTTTAGAAAAGCCCCGTGAAAATTTGTCGAGGGTCGCGCAGCATCATTATTTAAAAATATCGTGAAATTTAAGTATACTTGAACCTCACTTGAAATCAGTGTTTATACGCGTGGCGCATGAAGTAAAATTTCGAGTTTAGAAAAGCCCAGAAAATTTGTCGAGGGTCGCTGCGCGACCCTCGACAAATTTTCACGGGGCTTTTCTAAACTCGAAATTTTACTTCATGCTTAGTCTGGGGGTGGAAAACACCCGTTTAAAGCATTGGATGTCGGAAAATGCACAGCTTATGCATATGTTTACCTTAAAGAAAAATTTCCTGTATGTACCAACGTACAGGGAATGTATTATTTAAGTTAACATATCGGGATGTATGCGCTGTACAATTTTAGGCGTTAATTGTTTTCCAAAAGCGTTCAATTTCTTCAGTTTTTTAAAAGAGTTAAATTTGAAGCTTTAAACGAGTGTCTTCCACTCCCAGACTAAGCATGATGTAAAATTTCGAGTTTAGAAAAGCCCCGTGAAAATTTGTCGAGGGTCGCGTAGCGACCCGAGACAAATTTTCTGGGCTTTTCTAAACTCGAAATTTTACTTCATGCGCCACGCGTGTAACCACTGGATTCAAGTGAGGTTCAAATATACATAAATATCAATCAACCTTTCGGGATTAATATATTTACTCTTAGCATCATTATTTAAAATATGAGAGGATATGCACAGAAAATTATACTTCTAGTAAGTATATCTTTTATTAATTTCTCACTTAACCCGTGGTGAAACATTTTTGAATCAAATACTGGATGATTTAAATTAAATTTAAATTAAAACACTTGGTTTGAAACAAACCAAGTGTATTAATTTAAATTTAATTTAAATCATCCAGTTCTAGTAAGTAAGCCGCGCAGAGAGTTTTAAGATGCGGTATTTAAATAATTTGATGCGATAATCGATGTGAATTTGGTATTTATCGATTTGTGTCGAGTCGTTTCGCTCATTCTGGGTGTGTTCTCGTTTGCTAGCCCATATCGTGTAGGTTTATGATATAACTTCCCTGTCAGATAATTTCCGTAATAATCGTAAACACAGCGCCTTTTAATAATCACTCGAAAGCAAATTGCCTAGGCGTGAATTCGTTTTAATTATTTGCATAAATAATATACAGGTCAAATCAAACATTTTAAAAGTCCCATAACAATGATAATTCTAATTAGACTCATCGTTTGTGAATTGCAGAAATAAATATCTCATGATATGCAAGAACATTTTGTAGAAATCACATGTGGCCCCGTATATTCCTTTTGAAATATCCATCGAAGGACGTAGACAATTATGTATGAACGAACTAAAAATAAATACCGTGCGATCGTTTAAATTATGATTTAGAGTTATCGGCATTTTTTTGTGCGGTTGCCCAAAAAGACCTTTCCAATGATACTAATATCAACATATCTTTCCCTTTAAAACCCTAAGGTTTTTGACATTATGATTCATTTTATTAGGTTTTTTAGGTTGGTAACATTTCTAGGGAATAGAACACTAATTTCAAATGAGGTTCAAATATACATAAATTTCACAATATTTTTTCTAAGACTGATTTAACAGTGTATATTTAATTTCACAATATTTCAGTGATTTATACACGTGGCGCATGAAGTAAAATTTCGAGTTTAGAAAAGCCCCGTGGAAATTTCTCGAGGTTCCTTCTGGTTATCTGCAGGTACTATTTAGCTGAAATCTCGTTGCGGTACAGTAATGTCTCCTTCGAGTGTTTGCAGCTTTCCGTATCATTCCAACGCTTCCTGAATTTATCAAGTGTGTTACATGTTACATAGTGATAGGGGTGTCAATCGCACTAGCGGCTCCGGTGAGATGACGTTCATCCCAGCCGCTGCTCTGGCCAGTGTATCAGCCCTCCTGTTACCTATGTTTATATCGTGCCCCTTCACCCAGCAGATTTCAATGTTGTTATGCATTGCTGCCTGCCGTAGTTTTTTTATGGCACTTTAGTGTTGTCTCTGAAGTAGTGTATAACTTCTTCAGAGACATCAAAGCCTGTTAGGATCAGTATGGCTTCATTTGACACTTTACGGCTTAAAATGATGTCACCCGCAAGTATTATACCCATCGTCTCCAGTTGAGCGACGGTCGCATACTTACCCATGTGGATTTTCGTATGGATCCTCAAGGTTCTGGAGAAGATTCAATCCCTGACATATCGTTTCTTTTTGAGCCATCGGTGTAGATTATTATAGCCGACTCTCTTGTATGTTTCATGGGTTGGATATTAATTAACTGTGTAAGGTACATCCTGTATTAGTATCTTTATGCAGTAGTCAGTGCCAGTAATAGAGGTATATCGTTGCAGAACTTCCTCCAGAGGTGACCTCTGACTTTCCCACAGTTGTTACTGTTCCAAATCCCGCTACTTTGGAGGCAAAGTATGGTCGCAGTAGCCTCCGTTTTCACGTGAATATCAAGTGGTGAAAGGCATAGCATGACCTCCAGCGCCATTGAGTTGTGTGCATGGCGCATGTTACGCTTAAACAGACTGTCCACTGCATTTGCGGTAGTCTCTGTATCGTCGTTACTTGTTTGGTCCTGGGCCACCAAATTAAAGCTCCATATGTTAGCATAAGCCTTATGACAACTGTGTACAGCCACATCCTCGTGCGCGGTTTCAACCCCCCGGTTTTCCCCACTGCCCGAAGACATTGCCAAAAGGCTCTTATAGCTTTGTCAGTTTTGATTTCGATGTGCGTTTTTCGGTTCAGTTTCCTGTCGAGTGTAATGCCCAGGTATTTCACCTCGTCGCTGTACTGCAACATCGTATTCCATAGCTTTGGTGCTCTTTTCATGACCTTCCTTTTCTTGGTGAACATGACCAGCTCCGTTTTAGCCGGATTTACCGACAAGGAGTGATCATTGCACCACCGCGAAACTGTATTTAAAGCTCCCTGCATTTGATTACAGAAAGCGTCTTTAAATTTGCCATGTACTATGATGGATAAGTTGTCAGCATAGGCTGTCACAAAGAAGCCTAATTGCTGAAGTTGTTCTAGGAGGCTATTCAGCACCATGTTCCATAGTAAAGGAGATAGGACACCTCCCTGTAGACAGCCTCTGTCAATCTTGCAGGTGATACGTTCTCCACCTTTCTCTACTGTGACCAATCGGTTGGCACGTGCATTGTCAATCCAGTCACACATTGTTTATGGTACTCCGCGCTTGTTTAGCGCGTTTCTAATCTTCGGTATGGTCGTTTTATCAAACGCACCTTCGATGTCGACAAAAACACCCTGGCTGGATTCTTTGTTATCCATTGATCTTTTGATTTTACTCATTACGTTATGTAGGGCTGACTCGGTGGATCTTCGTGTGTAAGCGTGTTGCGACGGCACTAGCGATTGACTTATAAGTGCTGACGTTCTTATATACCTTTGCCTCGGGTGCAGTATAGTCTGCTCTACCTGGCTTAGGTATGAATACAACCCTAACTTGTTTCCAGATCTTTCGGACATGTCCTAGCGCTAGACTGGACCGGAACAGCATTACTATGTGTTCAAGTAGTGCATCCCGTCCCCACTGTAGTAGGGCGGGAAATATGCGATCCGGTCCAGGTGTTTTAAAGGCAGAGAAGCTGTTTACTTCCATTAGGGTATTTTCCTCGTTAATCACCTCCTGGGCTAATTGCCAGTCTTCCGATCTTATTGAAGTGGTTTCAAGTTCTTCCCCGACTTTTCTATTTAGTATAGGGCAGTAGTTGCAGACTCTCATGGAGGTCGTCGAACACGGCGCTGTCCTTGTTTTTATGTCGACTGGCAGTCGGTTGAACAGTAGCGCACCGAGTACATTGGGGGAGTTCTTAAAAATATTTAATATGTACTGTTTTATGTAAAGATTATCAGATGTCCTCGTAGGGTAGTTATGTATTTGTTTGTATAATACAAATGCAGGATCGTTTTTGTTTTTATAGACGTACAGACATAGTTCGTAAATAATTAGAGATGGTAGTGTTAGTATACCAAGCTTTACAGGAATCTGTTCTACCGATACCAGCAATCGCTTGAAGGGCTCTCTTTTGGGCAATGAACACCTCTCGCCATGAACTAGACATTCCCCAAAAGCAGACTCCATATCTCAATCGAGACTGAATGACGGCATGAAAGAAATGTTTAAGCTGACATTAAGTAAGATAATTTTTGAGAATACGTATGTTATAACAATATTTGTTAATTGTTGAAGCTAGTTTTCCGCAGTGTATATTTTCCGCAGTCGAGAATTTGATCAATATATATTCCTAGAAACTTTGTATTATCAACTGGCGTCAGCTGGTGGGTATCTAGTGTAATATTTAGTGTCAAGTCTTTCTTAGTTTGTTTGGTACTAAATCTAATGTACGCAGTTTTTGATGAATTTATAGAAAGTTTGTTGAAGGCAAACCAATGGGATAAATTATTTAATGTTGCATTACAAGAGTTCTCTAAAATAGGAGATTCATGATGGCTTATAATAGCTGAGGTATCATCAGCATATATGAGAATCGAAGCGTTGGAAATGTGATTGACAATATCATTGATATAGATTAAAAATAATAGAGGTCCGAGGATGGATCCTTGAGGAACACCTATATTGGTTATTACGTAGTGTGAATTTATGTTATAGGGGGTATCATGTTCATAGTCAGTTATTTTCTTTGTCTCTGTTCTCTTTTTAAGTGGGCAGGTCAATTTATATGCCTTCATGATCTTTGTCTGCACTTCCCCCGCGAGGAGCTCAAAGCTGGCAAAGTCTTTCTGGCATTCTGTTCTGATGTTCTGCAGGCCCTTGCCGAGATGCCAGATATATGCCTCCTTATCCGTTTGTCTCGGATCTCGGTAAGGTTTGCTAGGACTCTTTTTTGGTCCTATCTGAAAAGTTACCCATAGATGATCGGACATAGATGCTTCCCGACCGACTTTCCAATTATCAATATAATTAGAAATATCTAAGCTAGTCGTTGTGACATCAATCACCGTCTGGCTACGCGCGTTCACGAAAGTGGGTTCCATCCCGCGGTTAAGTATCTCTATATCATTACTTACTAAAAAGTCGTGCAAAGAATTACCTCTTTTGTCCATAGACCTGCTTCCCCGTGCGATATAGTGCTATTTAGAATCACAGTCCATGCAGGAAGGAGGGTGTACCGCTAACCCTAGTTCCTGCAGTAATCGACCAGCCCCTCCATTCCCCATGTGGGGGCGGAAGGGCTGAATCGCCAGGTAGGTAGACTGCTACAAGAACTGCGTCCTTTCCTTTGACCATAGCTCCACAAATCCTAACTGCAGTGATGTCACCATCTGATAGGTGTGGTAGAATATGGGCTCGTATTTGCCTAGTTCCATATATTGCTGTCCTAGGCTTTGTGCTTGGCTTGTAAAATAAATTACCTGTTAATTTGATATGTCGAGTCGGTGGCAAAGAGTTTCAGAAAATTGAGAACGCAAGCATATGTTTACTTTAAATTTATTAAGGTTAGACGTAAAAAAAAAATCTGTAATGCCAAATTTTGACTTTTGTCGTATAACTCGAAAACAATTGAAGATAGGCACTTTTTTAATAAGGCACGTGAAATATGCTCTGAAAAAGAGCTCTGGAAGTATATATTAGTTTTTGTCTATCATTGATATTTATGGCACTTTACTTGAAGAAACCATCGAAATAGCTGCACCTTGTACATTAAATCAAAAATATATGTAATAATATAACTATTTTAGTACAAGTTAACGAGATACGAATATGAATAGTCCTGCAAGCAGCAAAAATAGTTATATTTTATACAAACACAATTCTTGGATTGATTTCCATAACATAAATATATATATATATATATATATATATATAATTATTTAATTAACTTAACACATTTATGGTCCACTGCATTTTAATAACGACCTTGCAATTGGAATTGTAGTTTTAATTTTATATAAACAACATTTTTTTTTCAAATTGACACATTGACTAAAATCGGAAAAACATTTCCTTCCGCTAAGCGGAGCGACCAAACCAAATTTTCAAGCTTTTCTAAACTCGAAATTTTACTTCATGCGCCACGCGTATAAGACACTGATTTTGAAGTTCACTTGTTCACAATATTTCAGTGTTTTCGGGGTTTAATACTCGTTGCGCGAAAGTAAAGTTTCGAATTTGGATAAGCCTGAAAATTTGGATTTGCAGGGTCGCGTGAGCGAAGCGAGTCGGGCCCCTGCACATCCAAATTTTCAGGCTTTTCCAAACTCGAAATTTTACTTCATGCGCCACGCGTATAAAGTGAAAAACACAGAAAATACTGAATATTTCTTGGTAAGGCATTGGTTCATCTGCCTCCCTTGACCAGCCGTCACTGAAATCTTGAAAAAAAAAGTAACGAATCCAGATTACAAATCCTTTTTCACTGAAGGAGTCCAGGATTTGAATCCTGAATGATGCGAATCCTACTTAGCTCTGGTATAAACATTTACATTTAATAAAACCAGCGACGGTTCTCAGCCTAACTTCAGGGTCGGCCACACCGCCAAGGCACACAAAATTTGAGGTTGGAATCGCGCTTTATAAATACAAGGAATTGCACAACAAAGTCACCCTTCAATAACTGATACATATTACCTTGGGTCTCTGGCCTACCCTGAAGTTAGGCTGCGAGCCGTCGCTGAATAAAACAATTATAACCAACTATGAATGTTAAAAATGGATTCCAAATATTAATACAATACCAACTAAATCAATGGGGACATATTAATGACACTTCCTTGGAAGTGCGTGTGCGCATTTTGGTCAATGTTTAAAAAGCCGACACTTACAATTTTCTGTAATATAATATGTTAATAAGCACGTGCCGAATGGGGCGCATGGATCTTTGGTGGGCCCGCGTGGACGGCCGAAAACAATTGAATTGTTTTTGATGAATGTAACACGATCATCGCGAGCTGCATAGAAATATCGAATCTCGACAGTCGCCCCGGTCGGGGCATTCTTGTAAATAGGTGCTTCACTCCGTCGCGTCGCGGGCCTTTGTCTCCGCAATAATTAATTAATTATTCAATAAATACACGGTGCCTTTTACACGATTCGTTCCACCATTACCTGATTGAAATTAATTACAATATAAATCACTTTATTAGCTCAGATCAACGTGGTTTATTAGCGCTAATGTCAGTGTATCTGATTATATCGATAATTGTTTTTAAATGTAATTATGTGGGAAAGAAATATCACTGGGTTGATAACCCAGTAAAAATAACTCTTTGTGTAATAATAAATAAAAAATTAATCGCCAATTTCAAAAAATCCCTAAATCCATTGTTTTCAAATGGATTTAGGCCATTTGAAAACAATGGATTTAGGAGTTTTTGGAAAATATACAGGGAATGTTTCTTTTAACTCTTTCAGCCCTGTAATTTTTCTGGTGCCCATAAAAACTGTTTTGTACACTGCATATTATTTATTACTAACTCAGATATACAAAGAGTTTATCTTTTAAGTATACATATCTCAATATACTGTATACGCTGTAAATCTTTAGGTATTCGTTGTTTTTACAAATATTACAAATTGAACTTTCAAACGAGTGTTTTCCTCTCCCAGATTAAGCATGAAGTAAAATTTCGAGTTTAGAACAGCCTGAAAATTTGGTTTGGTCGCGTAGCGCGAAGCGCGGAGCGACCAAACCAAATTTTCAGGCTTTTCTAAACTCGAAATTTTACTTCATGCGCCCCGCGTACTAAACACTGATGTGATGTAATGTTCAGAATACACGTTTTCAGAATATTGTTTTAGTAGAATATTTAGAATTTCACCTAAAATTAGTGTTTTATACGCGTGGCGCATGAAGTAAAATTTCGAGTTTAGAAAAGCCCCGTGAAAATTTGTCTCGGGTCGCTGCGCGACCCTCGACAAATTTTCTACGCGGGGCTTTTCTAAACTCGAAATTTTACTTCATGCTTAGTCTGGGAGTGGAAAACACTCGTTTAAGAATTCAAATTAAACTATTTCAAAAAACAAACGATTATCAGAAAAAATACAGCTTATGCATACATGTATGTATATTTAAAAGGAACATTTCCAGAACGTTCACCAAATTTTAGTGGTGGCAAATGCCACCGTCAGAGCCGAAGGGGTTAAATGTACATATCCTGATAATTACAGAGTTTTTTTAAATTTGCAGGAATGTATTGTTTTTGTAAAAGCGCTCAATTTAAAGTTTCTAATCGACTCGCCCAGATACACCAGCCATACGTGTTTTGAAAAACGTGTGGCAAAATAACAAAAACTGATTTTGCAGCGTTTTTTAAATACAAGAAATGGTGTTAAATGAATGTTGTATTGATGGGGACAAGAAAAATGATCTAAAACTAAGTAAAAAGTTGGTAGATTTTGCAGTTGAAAAAATATGTCAGCTTTGCTACCCAGAAAAGTAGCAGGTTTTGCATTCGACAGGATTTTTCAAACCTAATTTTAAAAGATTAAGGATGAGTTTTAAAGGTTGATTTATTTTTTAAATTGTAGCTTAAATCGAGTAGAATGCAGGGATATCAAAACCTCAATATCAAAAGAAAAGGTACGTGGCTGGTTTTGCATCTGGGCGACTCTATTATATTTATATATCTGAAAGAAAATCTGTGTCAAATTTATTTATATATAAATTCTCAACGAGACAAAACTGTTGCAGAAAGACAATCAATTAATACAATCTGTACAGAATTTCGAATTGATAAATTGTGCTGTAGAAGGTTATTTGCGGATATGTGTTTTTTCTATAAATTAATTTCTTGTCAAGTGGAGTGTACATTTCTGTTGGATCAAGTAGGTTTTCATATAAATACTACAAATCGTTTAACCAGACATATACCACTATTTTCCATACCATTTCACAAATCTAACTATAGAATTAATAGTCCACTCTCTCGCTTTATGCGCACGTCAAACAAACTGTCGCTAAATCCAAACTTTCATCTTTTTAGTACGTCTCTCTGTAAATTCGTATCCGGTCTCAAACGTATTCAGGTTTGTTGTTGTATGTAACTTGCCACATCCATATATGTATATATATAACATGTATGATCTACATTTTGTAATAGCTTTAAGTATTTTGTATATTTAAATGTATAAAAATGGATTTTTTTTCGTAAAATAAATAAATAAATTCTTCTTATCACAAGGCGTAATTTGAATTACATCAAGCACCTTAAAAAACAAATCAATAGTAAAATTCCAAATGTGAATGTAGTTTTGAGAGCAGTTATTATTTATTATTACAAATAAATAACTATTTATTAATATTATATTAAGTAAAGAGAGAGGGAGAGAAATATATAGAATAAGTGAGTGTTGTGTAAATGATTTAGTGCTCGGAACTTTCATTTAGAGATCTTTATATTACCATAAGATATGATCACACCTCTGTTATTGAAGTTCATAAATTATGTTGCCTCTGTCATATTCCTTGGTTCCGCCCCCTTTTCAAAAAGAATACCTTTATTTATACGCACCATGATAGGTTTAATTATATTTTATTGTTCTTCGTTGTACTTATTAAAATAATTATCACTTGTTAATATTCACTCCAGTATACGCCTTTCTACATTAATTTTCACACGTGCCATGAAATATTTGTATACCGCTGCTCAGTCAGAACTTTTGGTATAGTTCTTAACGTGAGATAAAGCTTATGTAGTATATTTTATTATTTAAAGTTGAGGGACTTTACCCAGACAGAGGCTGTGATCATTCACTATTGCTAGACAATATGTGAAGTTATTTGAATAAAATTCACTTGGTATTGTTTCACAAATTAAAACTTTATTCCGACTAGTTTCGGTTTGTTAGACCATTTTGTGACGGTTCGACCCTAGTTATTATACAAATTTATAATTTGTATTATTATTTACGTTGTGTTGTGTGTGTAGTAACCCTTTTATTTATTTACCAGGTTCGTTATTTGTGTCAATATGCATTATCGCAAATACTGTGTCTTTCTTCCCTTTTAATTTGACTAGGAGGATGTGTGGACAATAAATAAAACAGGATATGAGCTTAACGTATATAAAGTTTATTGACCTTTTATGACATTTCTAATAAATTGGTATGTCTTATTTTATTTATATTCACAAAATACATTATCAAACGCTTGTGCTTAGAAGCCATGTGCATTTAGTTAAACTCAAAAAAAAATGTATGACTCTACTTGTGGCAGCAAAATTAACTAGCCCCTGCATTTGCATTACGAGATGGGAAACCCACAAAAACCATCCCGGAGTTGTTAGCGAAGCATCTGTAGTATAATAATAATAATAATACCCCTTATATTTTGTTTGTAGTGATTTATTCCTTCCAATCGGCTTTTACGTATTTGTAAAAGAATTGGGAAATAATTCATTTTGTTTGTAGCGATTTATTCCTTCCAATCGGCTTTTACGTATTTGTAAAAGAATTGGGAAATAATTCATTTTGTTTGTAGTGATTTATTCCTTCCAATCGGCTTTTACGTATTAGCAAAAGAATTGGGAAATAATTCATTTTGTTTGTAGCGATTTATTCCTTCCAATCGGCTTTTACGTATTTGCAAAAGAATTGGGAAATAATTCATTTTGTTTGTAGCGAATTATTCCTTCCAATCGGCTTTTACGTATTTGTAAAAGAATTGGGAAATAATTCATTTTGTTTGTAGCGATTTATTCCTTCCAATCGACTTTTACGTATTTGTAAAAGAATTGGGAAATAATTCATTTTGTTTGTAGCGATTTATTCCTTCCAATCGGCTTTTACGTATTTGCAAAAGAATTGGGAAATAATTCATTTTGTTTGTAGCGATTTATTCCTTCCAATCGGCTTTTACGTATTTGTAAAAGAATTGGGAAATAAATCATTTGTTTGTTGGATTTTGCTCACTTTGTTTTACTTTGTCACCATGTTCACTCGTACTTACAGTTATTTCAATCTCAGTTTGATCTTACACTTAACTTCCCCTCGCCGTACTAAAATGATTGGGCTTTTTTTTCCTCTCGCGACTTCAGCTTCACTGTCCTATTTCCCCTTTCTCCTGATCTTTTATACGGCGATTACTTCGAAAATTTGGAGGTGGAAATCGGCTTCCACCGCTCGCGATTCTTCCCGGAATCCCTTCTCGTCTATCTAGTTCATTAACCCTTACTGCTGATCGTGTTTTATTTTTAGATCTCTCCTTCTAAAACCTACATATGCATTTTTCCCACGCGCTCTTATCTTAATGACTTCAAGTGTTTCTGTCGCGTGCTTCCCTAACTATTCAACAAGAAAAATAAACTGAAATCTCATTGAACTCGATTCCTAATAATAATAATGATAATTTTCTTTATACATTTTAGACGAAAATAATATTTGCACATGACCACCCTATGACCCATTACAATTTTCAAAGGAATGTGAAAATGGTTTAACAAACCGAAACTAGTCGGAATAAAGTTTTAATTTGTGAAACAATACCCAGTGCTTATTATTCAGATAACTTTACATATTCTAATATGTTTCACCAAGTGCCAGATGAGAAATTAATTCAAGAAATTATTGCTAGACAAATTTAATGTCGAATCTCTTGAATGCCGACGTCACAGACTAGGCATCACGTTCTTATACAAACTTCTGCAAGATCGAATTGACTGCCCTGACATTTTACAGCTAGTTGGCTTGCATATTCCAACTTTTAATAGTAGAAATAAAACCACATTTAATATGAGGTATAATAGAACTAATTTTGGATTAAAATCGCCTATTAATGTGATCTGCAATTTGTTTAATCAACTTCCACCAACTTGCAACGCATTTTTTCATTTTTGTATAGTATTTTTTCTTAAATTTTTGAGAAAGTAGGCAGACACGAAATGGGTCGGTAGTCAACCGACCCATTTCGTGTCTGCCTACTTTCTCAAAAATTTTAGAAAAAATACTATACAACCAGATGGTGCAATACATGGAGGAATATGCACTGCTTAATTGTAACCAATTCAGTTTTCGTGAGGGCGTCAGCACGTGGGATGCACTTTTATATCTGGTAAACACTATTTTGGATTCATTTGAAGACGGAGGCTTTGCAATGGCCACTTTCTTGGACCTGTCGAAAGCATTCGACTGTGTGTCACATGATATTCTCCTAAATAAACTTGAATGTTATAACTTCAGTTCATCTAGTGTATGTCTTATAAATTCTTATCTCACTGGCAGAACACAAATGACTCGGATAAATGGTAAAACATCTAAACTAATAATGATTAACATAAATAAGACACTTAAACTTTGTTTGTATAAATGAGGTTTTTTTATTGTGACTATAGTTTCGACAACTTTAACTTCTCATTATCAAACTACAAGTACTTGTAGTCTGATAATGACAAGTTAAAGTTGTCGAAACTATAGTCACAACAAAAAAACCTCAGTTTAACTTCTCATTATCAGACTACAAGTACTTGTAGTCTGATAATGACAAGTTAAAGTTGTCGAAACTATAGTCACAATAAAAAAAACCTCAGTTATACAAACAAAGTTTAATTGTCTTATTTATGTTAATAATGATGTATAACGAAGTAGAAGCCTCAACAGTTAACAGTTTAATAATGATTAAATTTGGGGTACCACAGGGATCAATCCTAGGGCCACTTCTGTTCCTGATCTATGTCAATGAACTGCCAGTATACATTCTCAAAGTAAACGTTATCCAATATGCTGATGATACAACTTTGGTAAGTGTTGATAAAGACCTTACCACAGTTTCTACTTTGAATGTCAGTGCTTTGGCAATGGCCTTTGAGTGGTTTGCACACAACCGTCTTTATCTAAATCCGAATAAAAGTGTAAATGTATTGTTCACGTTAAATAAAATTACTAACACTTATTCACCGCACGTCAAATTTTTGGGAATGTGGGTTGATAAGGAGTTGACCTGGGTTGAAAATATCAATCAACTTGCGAAAAAGCTGTGCTGCAGCATCTACCTTTTACGTAATCTGTCTCATTCAGTTTCCCTAGATGTTCTTAAAACAACTTATTTTGCGCATTTACAATCTCGGATTAGTTATTGTCTGATTATATAGGGTCATTCACCGGGGTGGCAGCGTATCTTTAAACTGCAGAGATGGGCGGTCCGCATCCTTGCTCATACTGCTTACAGAGCAGACACTCTATTCGTAAACATGAACATTCTAACCCTTCCATCCCTATACATATATCAATGTTTAATTCATATAAAGAAAAATATTAGTAAATATCTCTAAATAAATGTTATTCATAACCATCAAACTAGACAAGAAAACAATATCCATATAGACATGATGCGCTTAACTAAATCTCACACTGGAGCTAGATATTGGGGACCCAAATTTTTCAATAATATCCCCGACTTTATTAAAGAATTGCCAATAAAAACATTTAAAGTTTGTATAAAACGATTTTTTATTGGAGAAAGCCTAATTTAGCTTTGATGATTTTCTGAATGACTCCAATTTAAGCTCAATTCTAAAAGCTATCTAATATCTGAAGTTTTTTGTTTTCCAGAACATAACTACCTCATTTTAATGTGTTTTTAATGTTTTAACGACTTTTTCTTACATGGATTTATATTTATTGTACGTTTATATTTTTGTATTAGCGTAATTTCCATTGACCTGTGTACCACAATTGTGTTTAGCATTAATAAAGTATTATTAACAACTGTCATACAAGGAATTTTTCTTTTAGGTTAATACATCAAGATTTTTCGATATAAATTTTCAGACATTCGCTCTTTTAGTAAATACTTTCTATTTGAAGCCTCTAACGAGTGTTTCCAATACCAGATTAGGCATGAAGTAAAATTTCGAGTTTAGAAAAGCCTGAACATGTTTACATAAATATCAAAATATCCCATTTATATCGGAATTTATCTGATATATATTAACTTCTTGATAATTATTTTTGTTCATAAATATTAACATTTATATAATTTATTAGTTATAAAGAGTTTTTTTTATTAGTTATAAAGAGTTTTTCTTTCAAGTATTGATACTTCAATGTACAATACTGTACACGCTGAACATTTTTAGATATTCATAATTTTTGAGAAAAGTTAAAATTGAACTTTACAACGAGTGTTTTCCACTCCCAGATTAAGCATGAAGTAAAATTTCGAGTTTAGAAAAGCCTGAAAATTTGGTTTGGTCGCGTAGCGCGAAGCGCGGAGCGGCCAAACCAAATTTTCAGGCTTTTCTAAACTCGAAATTTTACTTCATGCGCCACACGTATAAACATTGATTTATTGTGAAGTTCAAAATGTATATCTTAAGCATACTACTTTATCAGTATATGTTAAACTTCACTTGAAATTAGAGTTTAATACGCGTGGCGCATGAAGTAAAATTTCGAGTTTAGAAAAGCCTGAAAATTTGGTTTGGTCGCTCCGCGCTTCGCGCTACGCGACCAAACCAAATTTTCAGGCTTTTCTAAACTCGAAATTTTACTTCATGCTTAATCTGGGAGTGGAAAACACTCGTTGTAAGGTTCAATTTTACCTTTTCTCAAAAATTATGAAAATCTAAAAATGTTCAGCGTGTACAGTATATTGAAGTATCAATACTTGAAAGAAAAACTCTTTATAACTAATAAAAAAAAAACTCTTTATAACTAATAAATTATATAAATGTTAATATTTATGAACAAAAATAATTATCAAGAAGTTAATATATATCAGATAAATTCCGATATAAATCGGATATTTTGATATTTATGTAAACAACTACTACTCTAAGGTGTCAAATTGTTTAGAGGGAATGGCAAAGCTATACTGATGAGAGATAAATCTCGAAACGCGTTTATAGATGGCCTGAATAATTTGACCCAAATTGTTACATTTGCAGTAGGTTACTGTATGTAACAGCAAACACTTGTTGTATAATTCAATGTCCGTCGGGGTATTAGCCCGGGAAGTAGTTGTTTCAATGAGTGTTTGATATAGTCTTTGTAAGACTAACTTGTTGTAGATTGTGAAAAGGATCGCACTTTTAATGTTGCAATTTCATTTATACTTATTGACATCCCTATTAGAATTATTTTAATTACGAAGTAAAATGTTATTATTTTTAGTCTATAGTTTTAAAACTTTTTTTGTTAATACTAAATTGTCTTGTAATTGAGAATTTGTTTCCTGCTGAGCAATAATAAACATTATTATTATTATTATTATGAACTTCACTTTAAATCAATAATTTTATATCCGTGTTTTTGTGTTCAGTGAAGCCTGAAAGTTTGGTTTGATCGCTCCGCTTCGGTACACGACTAAGCCAAATTTTTAGCCTTTTCTAAACTCAAAATTTTACTTAAAATGTTACCTCATACCTAAGGAGAGACTTGTTTAAAGATTTAAATTGGTAGATAAAAACAACGAATTCCTGCAAATTTGCCCAACGCTACGATTCCCGAGAATTTAATCAATTAACAACACAGTTTCAAATTGTAAACAAATAAATACTTCATCCGTGAGTGTTAAAAAACAATTTACCTCATAAATGATCTCATGCTAATACGTTTTTTTTTTTTGCAAAACGTATTATGTAATTAATTTTCTAAAAGCAAGAGTGGACATGACGGAAATCCCAGTGTATACACGCATGGAAAAAAAATAACGTTAAAAATATCACAACAACATGTGATCATTCAAGTCCGTATATGTTTTGCGGCACACTAGATTTGCCGCAGTTCATTCAAAATGATTCAAGCGTTAAGGTTGACGGTAGCACTCTTGTTATTTGGTTTTTCAACATCAACTAGTGTGGTAAGTTTTTTTTAACAATATTTAATTGTTGTGTCTACACTGCGCTTTATTTAAGTGTGGCCATCACAATTTTGGTTAATTTGTTTATACCGGGCTTTTTATTTAAGTATCTTTAGTAGTTAGTAATTAGTACTTTTCTCTACCAAATTGAGAATCCGACACTAGAGTGAGTTGAATTCTATCACATTTTTGTTAATTTGCTTATACCGTGCGTTTTATTTAAGTATGGGATTCACATGGTCAAAAATGTACCACATGTTAATAATAATAATAATAATAAACCGTTTATTGACCATATCCAGTACAAATATAATTACATAAATATTAAGATAAATTCAATGGTCAAAGGGTCCTGAATCAGTTTCAGTCCAAGGTATATAACCAAACACTGAACCTGATCTTCCTTCAGGCCGTACAATAATAGACAGTACAATACAAATAACTAACTTTTGTTGTCGTACAAATTTGAAACAATTTTCTGGTTTCATTGATAAATCAACATGTTTTCTATAAAATTTACAATGCTGGAAGGACTTAAATATGTTAGATTTATTTATTATCGCTTTTAAAGTTGAAATGAATAATACAAATAAGTGAGCCAAAAAATCAACATGGAGAAAATGTCATAATGTACGTATTTAATAAACTTGAAAGCTAAAATAAACCTGAAAAAGATCAAATAAAACACTTTTACTTTGTTTGTATAACACAATATCAATATATATGTTTGTATAACACAATTGTTATACAAACAAAGTTACAGTGTTTTATTTGATTGAATTAACATGTACAACGAAGTAGAAGCCTCCACCGTTCGTAACCTGAAAAAGGTTCAGAACCCCTGCTCTAGACTTTCAAAATAAAAGATTGTATGAAAATAGATTTGTAATGAATTAATTTTGTTTTCATTAAATTGTAAAATAGTTTTTATGAAAACATTAATTTTTGCATGATAACATAACAATTTTTCTTGTAGAGTAAAAATGTTATTTTTTGAATTTTTTTGTTTTAATTATTATTTCTGGTTTCTGCGAAAAATACGCGATGAAACTTGTTTGTGTCGGTAATTCACAATTTACCACAGTTCATGAATACATTTCAATGTTGTTAGCTGGTTAATCTAAACTACCTTGAAAATATTACGGTACTTTAATAATCAGGAATTATATTTAATGGATATTAATCATTGCCAATCAGGATCTCTCAAATTTATAAAAAAATGTATTATAATTATAATGAATTACAAACATTTTTTTTTGTAACTACGTATTATAAATACACTAATCAAAAATGTTTTGTCCAATTTCCTGAAAATTTGGATTTGCAGGGGGCTTTGCTTTTTAAATGTAGACTGAGATAATTTTTGTTCAATTTTTATTACTAAAAATATAATTCTATGAGTAACTTTGAAGAAACTACGTTTATGTTTTTTATAAATTAAAAAAAATCTTTGATTATTTATCGAGTATACAGGGTGTCCGTATTTCAATAGAATGTATGTGGACCTCGGTTATTTGAAGAGATAGAGAGTCGGTTAAATTGGGGCAAAGTTGCGCAATTTAGGGCCTAATAATAATCCAACAACAAATTTGAAATATCTTCTTTCGTTTTTGAAATATTGTCAAAAAACGGATTTTTTGAAATTACGTTTTTATTTTTTTATTCAAAAACTATTAAATCCAGACATTTACAATTTTAACATTATACAGGCACTTTTTAACGATAAATCTAGTAACATATTTCATTTTAAGATAACTATAATATTTACTCAGGGACCATAGCTAAGTTTTGTTTTTCTTATGGGCGCCATTTTAGATTTTTATATTTTTGGAAGAATATGTTTTACTGCATTCAATAATGTACCACACTTACAGTTTATTGTACATTTTATATGTACAATTTTAATCTTTTAGTTTTTGTAAAGATTGCCTTGGAAACAGTTGAGTAAACTCACTTATTTGGCAAATCCTAGGACCCTTAATTTGCTTACATACTGCCCCTGAAGACGGGCATGCGACGATACAGATTTTAACAGTTGTGATGTATTTTAAAGTAACGAGTGTCTTCCACTCCCAGACTAATCATGAAGTAAAATTTCGAGTTTAGAAAAGCCCCGCGTAGAAAATTTGTCGAGGGTCGCACAGCGACCCGAGACAAATTTTCACGGGGCTTTTCTAAACTCGAAATTTTACTTCATGCGCCACGCGTATAAACTACTGATTTACAGTAAAGTTAAAAATATATAATGCTTAGATGTGACGGTGATCAATATTTACCGAGATGTAGTAAAAAAATGCAAAAATTACTTGAATAGTTTTGGAACAATAATAATAAAAGTAGAATAAATTTAGTTTGTGCCACTTTTTTTTTAGTGCTAATAATGATTGACTGCTTACGAGATATTATTGATTAACAGATATGACGTCATTGTTTCCTAGGCACTCTTTGCGAGAAAGAGAATATCATAATTTTAAATATCAAATCTAAAATAAATTATGAGTGTGGTACATCACTGAGTTCAGAGAAAAATATTCTTTCAAAATATATGAAAATCTAAAATGGCGTCCATAAAAAAAAAGTTGGCTATAGTCTCCGGGTAAATGTTATAGATATCTTAATAAAAAAATATGCTATTAGATTCCTTATTAAAAAGTGCCTGTATATTGTCAAAGTTCTAAATGTCCGAATTCTGTAGTTTTTATATAAAAAAATTAAAACTATTTTTCAAAAAATCAGTTTTTTGATATCTCGAAAACAATATAAGATATTTTAAAATTGTTTTGAGATTATTGTCAGGCCCTAAAATAAGCAACTTTGCCCCAATTTAAACGACTCTCTATCTCTTCAAATAACTGAGATCCCCATACATTCTGTCGAAATACGGGCACGCTGTATACCGTACGATAATTTTTGTTTTATTTCCAAAATTGTATATTATTATTGATATTTATCACAACAAACAATATACTGTTTGTTGTGATAGACATCAATAAAAAATAATAACACAGGCATGTAATCTAACTCATCTCTAGGTTAAAATTGTATTAGGAATAAAGAAGATTAATTATTACTTTAAGTAAAACACTTTGTTTATAACTTTCAAAAATTGTCGTCATATCTGTTAACAATTTTTGAAAGTTATAAACAAAGTGTTTTACTTAAAGTAATGAATATGAACTTTCAACAACTATCAGCCACCTCGATTAATAAGATTAATTATGTCTTAGTCAAAACTAACTGCACATTTATAATTTGTTTTTACCACATAGAAATATCGTATGTTCAATATAAAATTACCTCTAGAGTACATTATGAACGGTGGAGGCTTCTACTTCGTTATACATGCTAATTCAATAGAATAAAACACTTTTACTTTGTTTGTATAACACAATATCTACAGTGCCATACAAAATATTGTAGGTTGGCAACTCTGAAATTATATATTATAATTATTACGTCTGACGTGTTATTTGTCAATTCCTAAAGTGTGCAGCCAACTTAAATTTTAAAAAATGAATAAATCATGGCACTCCAGAGGTTTTTTTTTTTACTGAACATACGATATTAACATAGTTATGGCGAATGAGAAATTAAAATGACTAAACTGTAAATGTTCAGGTTATTATTCACCTTTTGTTTTTGTATGGAATCCTTATCGCGAAATGTTCTCCATTATTACATACATATTCCGAAACGTTTGGATTTCTGATTACACTCATCCATACTTATAAATAATGATAAAGTAAAGATAAAATATTCAAGGATAAATGATAATTTTATTACAGTTGGTATTGATTTTGTATGTAAATAAAATCGAAAAATGAATATTATTTTTTTGTAACTTATCGAGTTTTTTGTATTTTTATTGTTGTTTAGTATATAAATATTTCAATAATTTTTTTATTAATATGCATGTCTAAGATATCTTAATTTCTTGAATTAATTTCTCATCTGGCACTTGGTGAAACATATTACACTATGTAAAGTTAATTAAAGGAAAGGCACTTGGTATTGTTTCACAATTAAATCTTTATTCCGACTAGTTTCGGTTTGTTAGACCATTTTCAAAGGAATGTACAGCAAAAATTATTTCCTAAGTATATATACAATATTTTTGTTTCAGGTAATAAGAGAAGTCTGAATTGGGGAATTCCAAATCTCCTCGTTGTCGTTTACGATATTTTTCCCCATTTTTATGGCCCTAAAAATGGGGAAAAATATTGTAAACGACAACGAGGAGATTTGGAATTCCCCAATTCTGACTTCTCTTATTACCTGAAACAAAAATTTTGTATATATACTTAGGAAATATTTTTTTCTGTACATTCCCTTGAAAATGGTCTAACAAACCGAAACTAGTCGGAATAAAGATTTAATTGTGAAACAATACCAAGTGCCTTTCCTTTAATTAACTTTACTAAGATATCTTGTTGGAGTTACGTCAAATATTAGTTATAGATAAGTACTAGTGATATTCCTTTATCTTCACTATTTTATTTACAGTCTATACGTACAGTCAACGGAACCCAAATGTGAATTCTTTTTGGTTGTCATAGTATTTGTTACTGAAATTCATTGCCGTAATTCTAGCTTTGGCCAGTGGTATTGCAAAGAGAGGGGAGAATATTGAATATTGCCAATAATTTTCGAGAGCTGTCAAACTTAATTGCGACGAGCTACTATGATGCAAAGTATAAATTACACCATTAAACTTTAGATTGCGCCGATTGTACATTTCAGGCATCATGTTAATTTTTATTTTGATGGCTATTTACAAATTTTTTAAATGAGTAAATCAAATTAGCAGATCTATTGAAAAAGGGCATATTTATTTATTTATTTGTGTGCCCTATGAAATATTGTAACTCGCAGGGGGAGCTGCCGTGAATTTCATAGCGGTTTTTTGCGGCGGCCGACAGCAAAGTCGGAGAAATTGCTAGGGAACGGTAGCGAGAGGAAACTAACCTCTGGTGTGTCGGTATCCGGGTCCTTACAGCTTCTCTTGAGGGTGTAGTTCCGAGGTGATCGTCACTACTTAACTAATCTCCATGGTGGGGCGAGATCGACCGTCGTGTGTCGCTGTACATTTACGACTCTCACTCTCCATCAGCGGACCGAACAAGGATGGGAGAAGTGTTGTGCATACCAAAAAAAGGGTGAAATAGGAAAAAGCATGTTGCCAACCGATTAGAAAAACCGCTTGTTTGTACCAAACAATTATTTTAACTTATTACCAAGCTATATGTATAACACGCTTTGATTAAAACACTTGGTTTGTTTCACTGATTAAATCAGTGAAACAAACCAAGTGTTTTAATCAAAGCGTATTAATTAAATATGTTTCACCACGGGTAAAGTGAAAAATTAATTCATCATATATGTATAACATTGCATGACGAAATAAAATCGAACAAATGTCGACCAAAATAAAGCTTAATGCCGAAAATCTTAAAATAATAAGCTTCTAATAAGCGAATTTCAATACGATTCACAGAGATTATCATAATCTCTGTGATTTATATTCAAATTCGCGTATTAGTAGCTTATTGTTTTAACATTTTCGGCATTAAGCTTAATTTTTATCGACATTTGTTCGATTTTATTTCGTCATGCAACAAAACTAGGTTTGTTCATTCTCTATGACTTTATTTTCATTTAAATTACTTTTTTAAGTATTCAAAGTTACTTTAAGGTGATTTTTAGAGTTAGCAATTTGTTGTTAGTTGAGTTTCAATCGTTAATACAAATATTGTCAATTTTTTAAAAAATTACTGGGAGTTTGATTTAAGTTCATCATTTATATAATCTTTTTTTAAAAGCTTTTGATCGAAAGAACTTTGAATAATTTGAGTTAACTGATTGTTTAACTTTGTACTTTGTTCTTCTTTTTGATTGAAAGAACTCTGAATAACTTTAGTTAACTGTTTGTTTAACTTCGTTCTTTGTTCTTCTTTTTGATCGAAAGAACTCTGAATAACTTCAGTTAACAGTTTGTTTAACTTTGCTCTTTGTTGTGTTTAACTTATTGTAATTTAGTTTCTAATAATCACTGTAAGTTTTATTAAAATCCGTTATATATTTTCCTTTTTTTAAGACTTTTGATCGATAGCTCATTTTTCTGCAGTTTTGAATTAATTTAGTAATTTTTTCCATTTAATTGATTAAATGGTCGCTGCGCATCCTGTCCATCTAAAAATCTTTAGATATTCGTTGTTTTTTTTTTCTAAGAGTTCAATTTGGTGCTTTAAACGAGTGTTTTCCACTCCCAGACTAAGCATGAAGTAAAATTTCGAGTTTAGAAAAGCCCCGTGAAAATTTGTCGAGGGTCGCGCAGCGACCCGAGACAAATTTTCTGGGCTTTTCTAAACTCGAAATTTTACTTCATGCGCCACGCGTATAAAACACTAAAATATTGTGAAATGTATGTTTATTTGAACCTCACTTGAAATCAGTGTTTTATACGCGTGGCGCATGAAGTAAAATTTCGAGTTTAGAAAAGCCCAGAAAATTTGTCTCGGGTCGCTGCGCGACCCTCGACAAATTTTCACGGGGCTTTTCTAAACTCGAAATTTTACTTCATGCTCAGTCTGGGAGTGGAAAATACTCGTTTAAAGCTTCAAATTCAACTTAAAAAAAAAAACAACGAATATCGACAACTTTTAAGAAAATAGGCTGAATTCGGAAAACGTATATTTTATAGAAAAATTTCCTGTATTCAGTAGGTATTTTTGGGGCAACAAACATGTTTCAAATTGCTGTAACTGAAACATGCATAAATATCGTTGCTGTAACTGAAACACGTTAATATATATCGTGAGGAATAGGGGGCCCAGGTGAATACCCTGAGGGACCCCTGAGGTTAGAACTACCTTCGAAGAATTATAAGAATAATAATAATAATAATGTGGATTGATTGATCACAACATTTTAATTAAAAAGATAATTTTAATAGGGACCAATGGGGACCTTTTGCGTTGGATTTCCTCATAATTAAAACAAAGGTCACAGGTTGTGAATGTAACCTGTGACCTTTGTTTTAAATATGAGGAAATCCAACGCAAAAGGTCCCCATTGGTTCCTATTAAAATTATCTTTTTAATTAAAATGTTGTGATCAATCAATCCTGTCGGTGCCTCACTGAAATCAGTGTATATGGAGTAAAATTGTGTTCTACAGTCTAATAATTTGGAGATGAATTCCAGATAAGTTACAAAGTTTGTTTCGACAGAACGCCTGGAAACGAAATCATGTTGTTCTTTAATTATGTTATTTTTTTACTGTAAAAAATATGATTTTATGTATTATAGACTCAAACACTTTAGGAATGGATGACAAAATTGATACAGGACGGTAGTTAGTCACAACATTTCTATCGCCAGAGTTAAGAATAGGGATTATATTGGCCTTTTTCCAACATGACGGGAAAACTCCTTCACAGATCGGCTTGTAAAAAAGAATTGTTAGTGGTTCCGCTAAGGTTGAACTGCAGTTATGTAAAAAAAGCGATGGAATTCCATCTGGGCCTGGCCCTTTCGTTAAATCTAACGAAATCAGTGCTTCAAGAGTATCTGATTCTAAAATATATTGCTGGCAAGAATTTGCGGGTGTACCAGCAGAAAATCCAATCAGTAAAAACAGACTTAAAACACTCAGAAAAAAGTTCAGAAATGTCATCAACACCAGATGCTGTCTTATCGTAGAATGTCATCGTATTAGGTATAACCGAGTTAACTCTTTTATTGCGCATACATTTCCAAAAATGCCTAGTTTGGGTGTTTTGGGTGTATGGTGGAGAAATTTCTCCAACCACTTCGATGCGAGAGTAAGAAGAGAGGTGTTTAACGTAGCGTGTTTTTATTTATCATATATTTACAATTAAGGTTATTTATTTGACGTTGAAGTTGTAATCAATCTTCGTCGGTACGCGGCTCTAACGCGATGTCGACGGGGATCACAGGGCAGTATGTGAAAGGGGTCCACTCCTTGGTATCGTGGTGGACTGGCTGGCAGCGTTGTCACTCGGAATGCCTTCTGCGGGGTCCTCGGCAGTGGTGTGACTGGGTGGCTGCACGCGTTCTGGAGCTCTGTTCCGTGTGTAAGTGCGGTTAGGATGTGCCTGTATGTAGGAAGCGGTTGGTCTTCCTGTGGTCGCGGTGGCTTCTTCGGCGTCGGTGGTAGCGGGGATATCAACCTGGGTATCGCCGGCTGTCGATGCGCCTTTCTTCGTAAGTTCCGGACGTGGCGGCTCCTGATCTCCAGTTTAGATTCTGGTTTACGGTTTTCCATGTAACTGGTGTTTGCGATAGACGTTCGACGGATTTAGCGGCTGTGGGTGAACTCGCTATAATGTCTGATTTCTAACGGCTGTGGGTGAACACGTTAGTTTGGTCAATTTACCGCGGCTGTGGGTGAACACGTGGTAAATGAGCCAAGCAAACTGACTATTATCGCTTGGACGAGCGTTTTTATATCGTGTTTCCGTCCTGGTAGCTGGTTCGAGCGGTGGGGTTGTTTTCTGTGTGCGCGCGTTGTCGTGGGGGTGTACGCGGGTCGCCTCGTGTACTTGCGTTCCCTGGTGAGTCACCCTACTCACGACGCTGTTCCGCGCGCCGGTTCTCTGCACGGGTGTGCTAAACCCCACACCTAGATTATAGTTTAATATTGTCTTCCACATTGATAATGTACTGCTTATAATCTCGATCTATGTTCAACTTATACTAGTATACTAGTATTCAAATAATGCACTTTTTGTATGGTGTAATGATTATCTTTAATATCACCAATAATACTGTTTTACAACTTTTAACTGCATGCTGAAGAAACTGTTACCACATGAGGGTGTTTAATAAGTTAACTCTCCTCTTTAGGAAAACAATGAACCACTAAACGTGGATTAAACGGATCAATGCATGGAGGAACTTCAGCTCAACACCTACTCCTTTCAACCTGCAGAAAAAGAACGCAACAGGACATGCCTGACAAAGTGCACTTTCGAAAAGGAGGGCAAAATCGATTCAGAAGGAAACATTGTAGTTTCAAAATTCCCAAGTTTCCAACAAAAAAGCGTCGAGAAATGTTCGAAGCTAATCGAAATTGACGATTTGTGCAAAAGATCGGAGAAACTAATGACTTGCGTTGACATGCAAACTGATGATTACTGGCGCATGTATGATGTTTGCGATGAATTCGTTTCATACTCAGATGATAGTGATTTAAATTGCTTTTATCGCTGTCAGATGATTGTTGATGGTAATTTGTTAACAGATGGAAGTGTTAATATATCAGCCATTATTATCGACGAACCCAATCCTAATAACACAGTAACAAACGATGAAGCTTTGAAAATCTGCTCTGAAATAATAACAAATGAAGACGCGTGTGTACGTGATTTAAATATGTACTACTGCGTAAGTTACGTGGTCATCCATTCTTCTGAAGAACTCATGAAAAAGGAAATACGTTGCGGTAAAGAAACAAACATTTATCCGTTTGATGGGACAGATTTCGAAAAAGATCGCACCTGTTTCGATCGTTGCGTTTTGATAGCTTCAGGTGATTGGGATCCAGATAACCCCATGAAAAGTCATGCTTTTAAAAATGTAAGCCAGGTAAAAGTTGAAGAAGCTTTCAACACCTGCAAAATGACTCTACAAGAAACCGATCATTGCACAAAAGACATGTACTTTTACGACTGTGTTAAATACGTTAGTTCGGCAGAAAGTGACTACATTAAAAACGAATTGGAGTGCTCTTTGGAATCAAAAACACCTTTAATTAATTTCCGAAACGATTACGAAATAAACCCTTGCAAGGCGCGTTGCATGTGGATCAAAGAAGGCCAAATGGATAAAGAAGGAAACATCAACAGAACCGTTGTAGAGCAATTCACCATTAATAGCACGTTAGTGGATCAAACCCTAGAGTTCTGCAATTTACATAAAAAAGGAAACTCTTGTATAGAAGACGCCAGTGGTTTTATTCGCGCAATTTCAACAGTCCAGGATTTGGTTATGAAACTCTGCAATGCTACAAATTTAAAAAATACGGCGAAAGAAGACTCGTGTTATAACCGTTGTATGATGATCCACATCAAGCAGTTGGATTTGAACGGAGAGATTTTGGTTGATTCGCTTTTGATTGATGAGAACGTGGGTGTTGATGTTATTAAAAAGGCGATTAAGAATTGTAAGGCCAGCAACCAGGATAAGCATTATTGTGCTAGGGATGTGGATACTCATACCTGTGCCAGTTCAGAAGTGCTTAGACTTCATCAGATGAACCAGAACAAAATTGATAACAAGGATTAACATTAAATAGGGGCCCGCCGTGGCCGAGCGGTTGAGCCGCTGGTTTCGCCAATCGTTCACGGCGGTGATCTGGGTTCGATTCCCAGCCGGGGCGAGTAATTTTTCTAACGAAAAATATTTGTCCCGGAGTCTATGGGTGTGTGTGAATGTGTTGTGACGTCCAAAAATATATTTATAGGTAATTAGCAATAAGTTAAAGAAATAAAACAAATACAAATATAAATAAAAATGATGTTGGCTAATGGGCAAGTTCCCAAGGCCAGGCAAAAGCCAAAAACCCAATAAAAAAAAATTTAATAGAATCGCACTTTTAATGTTTGAAGTATTCTGCAACCAAGAATTGCCAATTTCATTTATACTTATTAAATAGTTTGTTACTGTGATTAGAAATTAGAAATAAGAAAAAATAAAGCGTGTGTTATATCTTTAATTAATTTCTCACTTAACCCGTGGTGAAACATTTTTGAATCTAATACTGGATGATTTAAATTAAATTTAAATTAAAACACTTGGTTTGTTTCACTTATTTATATTTTCTCCGACTAGCTTCGACCATTGGTCATTTTCAAGGAGGAATGTACAAAAAATAAGAGCGGTCGTTATAGGAGAGTTCCAAAGCTCTTCCATATTGTTTACAATTGGTTTTCCCCGCGTTAGCGCCTTCCTAATTTCCAAACCCTCGCGGAGATTTAAATATCGACCCTTATTGCCCGAGTATAAGATTTTACAGTCTTTCGTGTTGAAAATGTGATTTTCTTCTATGCAATGCTGTGCGAATCCAGTTGAACACTTTTTATCTATTATTGATTTTTTATGTTCTTGTATTAATATTCATATTTATTGATGTATTAACAAAAGTACATGTTTTACATATGTCACCTTAACCTACGAGTATATAATAATAAAAAATATAATAATAATAAAACCTTATAAGCTAGTTTGCATAGTGAGAAACATCGAAGTAAATAAGTAAATAGATCTATAGTCACATATTAAAATAACTTATTAAGAAATAACATATTAAAATAACATATTAGAATATCATATTAAAAAAACATATTAAAATACCACATTAAAATAACATATTGAAGTAACATACGGACGTTCACAATTTAAAATGAGTTTTAAAATCAAATTTAAGGAATTCTTCCCAGCAGTAAAAACCTTTATCCTCAAGTAGCGTTTTCAGACGATTTGCAAATTGCTTGGGAGGCAATTGCTGTATGTTTTTCGGTAGTGCGTTGAGGAATTTAACAGCGTGGAATCTAGTACCAGTCTTCGCTTTCGAGAGTCTTGTTGTTTGTAGATATATGTTTGATTCTTGGCGAGTATGGTATTTATTGATGTCGCTACAAGTTTGGTAGCTATCCAAATTGTGTCTAATATGAGACAAGCAGGCAAGAATAAATAGTGATGGGAATGTTAATATTCTTAAATCAATGAAAGCTTGTCTGCAACATGTTCTAAAATTTCTTCCAGTCTGACCTATGTATATACTATCACAATCACCACACTTTATTTCACAAACACCGCACTTGTCAAGTTTATCCACCGACGATTTGTTATTAACGTGTGTTATATTAGGTTTGTTTCTTTTAATCGAAATCGCGAGAGCTGTTTTATCATCGACGGTTTGAAATTGCACGAAGAATTCAAATTATGCATGAATATTGCTAAATGCGTATAAATAATGCAAACTCAGGTTGAAAAATTTAAAAAATGGAGTGTCACACAACTCCTACAGATTATTGTATGATACATTATCTTAATGGCCGCATACATCGAATGTTTATGTAAAATTTCTATTTCGTGTTGAAAAGTAATCCACAGATAATGATTTTGTAATATTTATCTTCAACTTTAAAAAGTAAGTGAAATCACCATAAAAATTAACTGATATCCTTTTTCTTGCTTAAAGTTGCATCTCTTTGAAGATTAATTTTGCATTGAATAAATACTATAAAGAAAGTCGTTATTTATTGTATTCATTCTTTATGTTTTTATATTTCAGGCAAAAATTTACAACCCTAGAAGTGATGAGTGTACTGACGAGCTGAACCTAAAATATACTTACGGAGAGGAGTCCCCGGAAACACAATACAACAGAACCTGCTTCACGAAATGCACTTTTGAAAAAGAGGGAAAAATCGACGCCGAAGGCAACCTGGTTGCTTCCGCTTTCTCAACCGAGGAACAAGACGCCGCTGCGGAATGTTGGAATATCATCAAAGAAGATGACCTTTGTAAAAAAGTCGAAACGGTACAAAACTGCATCTATAAAAAAACCGACGATTACTGGAAAAAATATACTGAATGCGAAAAGTACAATTCTTTTACAGATAATGTATTAAATAATTGTTTCACGAGGTGTCAATTGATTGTGGATAGATCTTTAAATGCGGATGGTAGCGTTAATTTATCCTCGATTGTCATCTATCAGCGTAATTCTGAAAACACTGCTACAGAAAAGGAAGCAGTGGATTTGTGCAAGAATTTAGTGAATGATAAGGATACGTGCACGAAAGATTTGAACATGTATTACTGCATCTCTCATATAATGTATCATTGGTCTTTAAAAGTGTTAAAACATGAAATTCAATGTGCTAAGGAACATAACGTGTATCCATTTTATGGAGCTACTAACAGTTTAGAACCGCGCAACTGCTACGATCGTTGTGTTCTTGTAAAGAATGACGAGTTGAATGCTGATGATATTTTAGAAAGCAAAGCTTTTAAAACTGCTGGAATGAGCGAGGAGAAAATTAAAGAAGCTTATAGCACTTGCAAAAAACTCTACCACAAAACGGATAAATGCACAACAGACCTATATTTTTATGATTGCATCAACTATCTTCAATACGCCAGTCCTGATTATTTGGAAAAACAAATCGAATGCGCTTTAGAATCGAAATCAACCCTTGTCCAGTTCCGCCAGGAGTACAAGGAAAACTACTGCAACACCAAATGTATCATGATCAAAGATGGCCAAATTGACGAAAACGGACAATTAAACAAAACCCAATTTGAGCAGACCACAATCGACAATGCAATCATTGAGGAATCCATCAAATTTTGTGAAGAACGTTTTCAAGGAGACGGTTGCGACCAACTGGTTTTCCGACAATACTGCACAAATTCCAAAATAAACGACGAGCTTTATCAAGTATGCAATGATGAAGAAACTAAGAGCAAAAAATTAATAGGTAACCCCGATGAGAGCTATTACTGTTCTTCGCGTTGTTATATGATTCATGGAAGGCAGTTGGATACTGATGGTAATATTTTGATTGAACCGCTCGTTGCGCAGAATCCTCAGAAAAGTGCTGAAGATGTTGAAGAAGCTATTAAGCATTGCAAGGCCATCAACGAAGATACAAATGAGTGCGCTAAGGATGTTAATATTTATTACTGTGTCACTTCTGAGCTATGGAAAGCTGATGGGGAGTTCCCAATCGAACCAGCTCCTTACCAAGCTTATGTTTAATAATATGTTTCTTCTTTCATGATATTAAAATAATTTGTCTGTTTAATAAATACATATAGTTTTAATATTTCAAGAATCCTTGCAATAACATGTACTAATAAAAGAAAATTGTAAGAATTATCTTTGTCATTCCTACCACTAATGTATTACAACATATAAATAAATAAATAATAAATAAATAAATACGTTTATTGTCCAACAGAATAAACCAATTTTGGACATATAAATTAACAAAATTAATATGCTATAATATGTAAAACTAACAAAAATCAATATGATATAGTATGAAAATTAAACAGTATGACATTTAATAGAAATAAATCTAAATAAAACACTGTTTATCACTTTGTTTGTATAACAATTGGTTTATTTGGTGACTATAGTTTCGATACTACACGTATCATTATCAAACCGTTAGTAACAAATAATTACAAAGGAATATTATTTATATTTGCAAATTTTCTAATAACAGCGTTAAAGAGGGGGGTGTATTTAAGGTCAAGCTGGTCGTTAATTACGGGAATTTCCCGATTTGCGCGGGCTCTGTGAATCTCCAAAGACTCCAGGAGGTCCATCTTTCTACCCTTCTCGGCCAAGTGAATAACTGAAAGTACATCCTCGCCAAAAGAATGGTTATTTTCAATCAAATGTTTGGCGAAAGATGACTTATCAATTAATCTATGCCGAAAAGAGTAAAGATGCTCACTGAGTCTGGTCTTAAAATTACGACCAGAAAAATAAATCTATTAACCTCAATGATAATTGGAAATTACAAAAATTATCCGCAATTAAAGGAATAATTATAAAATTAATCCAAAAAACTATCCGAAACAATTACTTTAACCCTTTCCGCGCACAGACAAATTTATAAAATGAATAAGATATAATTTGTAAAATTTACAAAAATTAAATATTATGTAAATAAGCAATGCAATACAAACGAATAATCAATAGTATTATTTTCAATAACAATATTAGACAATCAAATATTCAGTAAATTATATAAATATATCCTGAAACAGGATATTAGCATTGCGGCTCATATGATTAATGGGCGCTCTCAGCAAAATATTGGTACATGCAATGGGTAAAGAAAAAGTCATTATTTGTCGCGATGTTAGTCGAGGGACATGAAATTGGACCATGCTTAGCAGTTCGGACGAGTTCACTTCATTGCAAATAATTTTTTTCAAAAATGATGCGCTGCATATATCTCTCCGTTTAGACAAAGACAAGCACTCATGCTGTTCAAGTAAGTCACTATAATCTGTCTGTCTGTCAGGATATATGCCACTAATTTTGTAGGTAAGGTATTTAAGAAAGCGCTTCTGGACTCTTTCAATTACTAATAAATCTGACACATAGTACGGGTACCATATTACCGAAGCGTACTCTAGTCTGCTGCGTACAATAGCATAATATAAAATTTTTAATAAGTTGGTATCATGAAAATAACGTGATGTCCGCATCAAAAACCCTAACAACTTATAAGCTGATTTACCAATCTCATGAATGTGATTGGAAAATGTGAATTTATAGTCAAATAAGACACCGAGATCTTTAATATTATTTTCACGTCGTATAATTGTATCGCCAATTTTGTAATTAAAAGAAATGTTGTGATGATGAATTAATTTATCACTTAACCCGTGGTGAAACATATTTAATTAATACGCTTTGATTAAAACACTTGGTTTATTTCACTGATTTTTTATTTTTACTCCAACTAGTTTCGACCTTAGGTCATTCTCAAGGAGATATGTGATATCTCCTTGAGAATGACCTAAGGTCGAAACTAGTTGGAGTAAAAAAAGTGTTTTAATCAAAGCGTATTAAATGTTGTGATGTTTACGAGTATATGATATTACTGCACACTTGTTTATATTTAGAGATAGTTGGTTCCCAATACACCAATCAGTTATACGAGTTAAGTCTCTTTGCAGCAAAGCACACTCCAGTTCTGTGGTAACCGCACCATAAATTTTTAAATCATCTGCATAAGCTAATACCCCACAGGACAAGGAGGAAATTAAATCATCTATATAGATATTAAATAATAAGGGACCCAAATTAGAGCCTTGCGGCACCCCAGACGAGGAAATGAAATAATTTGATTTACACCCATTATAAGAAACGTAATTATTACGACAATCTAAGTACGATGCTAAGAAGTTAACTAGGCTTAAAGAAAGGCCAAATAAGCAAAGTTTATTTATTAGAATTTCGTGATTTATGGTGTCAAACGCTCAATACATCCACTTGTCCGCGTTTCTCAAGAGACAAACATATGAAATATAACAAGATAATTGTACTTTTATTATTATAACAAGATAATTACTGTATCAACAGTTTGATAAGTTTGTATCTAAACGTAAAATTATAACGAACTGTGGCAAATATCCTGTATGGTTTGGTCGTGATCTGGTCCGAAATATTCGCAAAAAGATACACTATAAAAAACTCTACAAAAGACACAAACTGAACTTTTATAAACAGAAAATTTCTCTCCTAAAAAAACAAATTGATAATTCCATTAAGCTTGATTATATTGAACATATTACAAACATAGAGCGGTCTATAAACACAGATCCCAAGAAATTATGGTCTTACTTAAACTCTAAAAAGTCTTGTTCCCGTATACCAGGAATATTGACCTGGAATAATTCAAAATTTAGTAAACCAGACGATATTGTCAATGCATTCGCTGCGTACATTTCTAGCGTTTACAAACCAAGTAACATTATAAATCTAAAGCCTGTGTTCAATAGCGGAAAAAACTTATTCCTAGGGTCAGTGTCCGAATTAGACGTGATAAATGCCGCTAACAAGATTAAAGCAAATACTACGTCTGGGCCCGATGGAATCCCTGCTTTTTTTTATTAGGGATTGCGTGAATATTCTATCAGTTCCTCTAGCACAAATATATAACTTATCCATAAATACAGGAATATTCCCAAACCCATTTAAAATATGCAGAGTTACCCCCATCTTTAAAAGCGGTGACAAAAACTCTTTGACTAATTACAGACCAATAACAATTATTAACAACATAGCAAAATTGTTTGAATCAATTTTAACGGTTAGAATTTATAACCAAATTTCGAACCAGATCACCACAAGTCAGCATGGCTTTGTTAGTGGACGTTCTACGGCTATAAATCTCTTGAATTTTACTCAATATGTTTCTAATGGATTGGATAACCAAACGCAGATAGACATAGTATATACTGATTTTCGTAAAGCTTTTGACTCAATTAGTCACAGTTTGCTCTTGCGGAAGCTGGATATGTTTGGCATAGACACAACGACTAACAATTTACTCAAGGCGTACTTGTGTGGGCGTGCGAGTTTTGTTGAATATGGGGGTCACAGGTGCAAACAATATTGTCCCAGCAGTGGTGTGCCGCAGGGTTCGAACTTAGGCCCAATATTATTTATTATGTTCATAAATGATATAGTGCGCAATATGTCGTCATCAGTTTTATTATATGCTGATGATATGAAAATATTCAGGTCAATAAGAGCGGCTGAAGATCATGAAATTCTTCAGACCGATCTTTGCGATATTGAAAACTGGTGCAACACAAACTCCTTAGAACTGAACATAAATAAATACTTTTGCATGACATACAGTCGAAAAAAAAACTACCATCAAATACAATTACAAATTAAACGGCACAACTCTATCTCGCACGGATACCACCAAAGATTTAGGAATACTTTTTGATACCAAGTTAACATTTGTCCCCCATATTGATAGGATTTGCAAGGCCAGCATGAGTTTGCTGGGGTTTATAAAACGTACATGTAGTGATTTTAAAGATGTATCTGCTATCATCAGGCTTTATTTTGCTTTTGTGAGAAGTAAATTGGAATATTGTAGTATAATTTGGTCATTATAAACAGGTTCAAGCCGTGGAAAGGGTACAAAGAAGATTTATTAGTTTACTTCAATATAAACTTACCGGAGTTTACCCTCACCACAGTAACTTTGATTATGAGACCTTATTAAACGCCTTCAATATGCAATCTCTTCTACAACGTCGCAAAATACATTTATTGATGTTCTTTTACAAACTTATCAATGGACTTGTTGACGACACAGATCTTCTGTTTAATATTAACATAAATTTACCTAGGGTGTCATCAAGAAATCCACCCTTGTTTAGGTATGCTAGGGCAAATACCAATGCCCATTTTAATTCACCATTAGTACGCATGATGAAACTATACAACTCTGTGCAACATTCGCTCGATATATTTCTCAATACCATTGGGTCCTACGCTGGCTCAATTTCCAGTCTAATGTTATGTTAATGTTATTTTAAATTTTAAATTTATGTTAAATTTAGTATATTCATTTATAAATTATTCATTATTTGTTAATTATCCGATTGCTATATATTTTTATTGATTTTACTATACATTAATTATGCAATATACTTATGTTCTATGTTCTTATATACATTATCCTATTCTGTATCTGTTGGGAAATAAATACTATTATTATTTGTAAATAAAACACTTTTTAATTGTTTGGTGTTGTAGGCGTTCACTTTGTGGTACATCTTAAATACACTTGTAAATAAAACACTTTTTACTTTGTTTAACCACTGAATTTTACATTTAATTGTGTGACTAGTTTCGACTATCTAGTAGTCATTCTCAAACTAAAGTAAATACAAATTACACGTTAAAAACTATTTATACGGCTTCGGCTTATTATTATTTTTTTTTTTTTTTCTCAAACATGTCGGTTTGGTATAAGTACCCTTCAGACGGGATTTTACCAAGTCTGGGGATATTTTTATTATATAATATTGTTATGTAGGTTTAAGAATTTCCTGACTATACTACATGTGTTCATAATTATGGATTTCTGTATTTGTGTGGTTATACGTTCTGGTAGTTGTAGAGTCTTTATGTTTTCAATTGTGTATTTGGGTATGATTCCTGTGACTGATATTACAATTGGTAATATTTTAACTTGACGTTGTTTCCACAATCTTTTAATTTCTTCTGCTAGCGGGAAGTATTTTTCACGTTTTTGTGTGTGTTTCATTTGTGTGTTATTGTCGTTAGGTACGGCTATATCTATAAGATATGTGGTTTTCGTTTCTTTATTAACGCATACAATGTCTGGTCTGTTTGCTACTATTGTTTTGTCTGTGAGTATTGCTTTGTCGTAGTATATTCTATATTCCGGGGTGTCGATAACAGATTCTGGTGTATATTTGTAGTAGGGCTCTTTGATTGAGTTTTGTTGTTGGCTATTTATTATTTCAGAGTGGATGATTTTTGCTACGTTGTTATGTCGATCAGTGTATTCCGTGCCTGCAAGTATTTTACACCCTGACGTGATGTGGTCTATTGTTTCTGCATGTATGTGGCACTTTCTACATTTGTCTGTTGTTATGGTGTTATCTTTTAATATATACTTTCTGTAGTTTAGAGTGCTTATTACCTGGTCTTGAATTGCTAATATGAATCTTTCTGTTTCAGGTTGTAGGTTTCCCTGTTGCAGCCATTTGTATGTGGATTCTTTGTCAATGTGCTCTTGGTGAACTATGTTGTGATGTCTTCCATGCAGTTCTTTTCTAGACCATTCTTCCAATTTTTCTGTTTCCGTTTCAGTTGGTATGTCGATTTGTGCTATGGCTAGTTTTAGAGGGGTGTACTGTTTATCAACTGCGCATATAGTTTTATGTAGTTGATTGGTTTGTTTGTTCTGAATGTATGATCTTAGCTGTTGTGTTATGCTGTTGTGTAGAGATTGTATGTCAATCATGCCTCTTCCACCCTTATTCCTACTAATTGTGATACGTTCTATGCACGAGTTTGGGTGCAGCTTTCTGTTATGTGTCAGTTGTGTCCTGGTGATTCTATTTAGTGCTTCTAGATCTGTTGGTGTCCAATTTATTACTCCAATTGAGTGGGTGAGTACTGGTATTGCGTAGGTGTTAATAGCTTTGAACATATTCTTGGAGGTAAGCTGTGATTTAAGTATTTTTTTCAATCTTTCTCTATATTGTGTTTTTAGTTGCTGTTTTATGTCTTTGTGGTTTATTTTTGTGTTTTGTTTTATACCTAGGTATTTGTATGTTTCCTGTATTGTCATATGTTCTATAATTTCGTTGTTGTCTAGAATAATATTTTCGGTTTTTTTCCACTTTCCTTTCTCTATGTGGATTGTTTTGCATTTCTTTGTACCAAATGTCATATGAATATCATTGCTCACGGTTTTTGTAATATTTATAAGCTTTTCTGGTTGTTGTTGTGAGTTGGCATACAGTTTAATGTCGTCCATGTAGAATAGATGGTTTAGTGTAAGAAGTTTGTGTCCATCGTGCTTGATGTTAAAACCATATTTACTTTGGTTTAATGTATTGGATAGCTCATGACAACCGTGCAATCCATTCTGCTGTACGGAGCCGAAATATGGGGAGATAAGATGCTCATAGAAGTATATAGAAAGCGTATTGCCTCTGTACAACGGAGGGCGGCTCTTAGAGTAACTTGTGCATATCGCACGGTCTCTGAGGCAGCCGTCCTCGTTGTCGGTGGAGTAATCCCTATTGGGCTGCTGGCTATAGAGAGGAAAGCTATATACGAGCGAAAGTCGAAGATTGGACGAGAGCGTGCCAGCATAGAGGAGAGGGCACGGACTCTAGAAAGGTGGCAGGATTCGTGGTCCACTATTGATAAGGGCAGATGGACCGCTAGACTGTTGCCCTTCATCAAACCATGGCTCGAGCGCGTACACGGGGAAGTTACATACTTTCTCACCCAGTTCCTCAGCGGACACGGATGTTTCTGTTATTACCTCCATCGGATGGGAAAGTATGGAACACCCGAGTGCAACTACTGCGGTAGCGGGAAAGACGATGCGGAGCACACGTTCTTTTTCTGCCAGAGATGAGCAACGAAAAGAGACGCATTGACGACAGAGATAGGGCATCTGACCCCAGAAACCATCATCGGGAAGATGCTCGAATGCGAAGCAAAGTGGAACAGAGTGGCGACATTTGTGGAGGATGTCCTTCGCGAAAAACATCGAGATGACGCCGAACATGTCTTGACATGAGCGTCAGGAAGAGGCCCAACCCGAAGTAATGTGGTAAACGGTTCCGGGTTGGTGTCCTCGGCGATAGTGGGAGGGGTTTTAGTCGGTAACCGCATGGAGTCCGACACTTTGTACGTAAATGTATTTCCCCTCCCACCTAAAAAAAAAAAAAATATTATTATTATTATAATTGTTTTATTCGTACATTTTACGTCAAAATATTTATTGTTCATACATCACAGTGATTAATACATACCAGTATTTTCACGTGAATTGTAAGGTATAGTCAACACATTACCCTTTTATCGTGACGTCTCAAAAAAAGAGACAAAAGCGCATGTCTGTGCCCACTTTTTTTACAAATCTTTCAGTAAGTACATTTGTTTTCAATAAAGTCACATATATTTAGAAAAATAGAGAGTTACCGATATTCGTTGTTTTATAAAAATGTTTAATTTAAGGCTTTAAACGAGTGTTTTCCACTCCCGGACTAAGCATGAAATAAAATTTCGAGTTTAGAAAAGCCCCGCGTAGAAAATTTGTCGAGGGTCGCGCAGCGACCCGAGACAAATTTTCACGGGGCTTTTCTAAACTCGAAATTTTACTTCATGCGCCACGCGTATAAGACATTGATTTAGTCTGAAGCTCAAAATATACTGCTTAGATTAGTTTATGATTTATGCAAGATCGCTAAAAAAATATCATCTCCTAAAGATACCACACTTTTGACGATACGAGCACGAGATGTGCGTTGAACGCCCTCGTGTCGTGCTCATCTCGTGTTGTGCACGTCACGTGCTCGTGTCGTACTCATTTCGTGTCGTGCACGTCTCGTGCTCGTGTCGTACTCGTCTCGGAACTGTCTAAAAGAAGTGATATGAAGCGAAGTCTATAAGATATGCTGAGTATCATGTTCAATATTCGAGCAATGTTCAAAATATTTCCGTGTTCAGTGGGTAGTTACCAGTTACTTAGATAGTTTATAAAATCGTCCAATTCAAAGCTTTAAACGAGTGTCGTCCACTCCCAGACTAAGCATGAAGTAAAATTTCGAGTTTAGAAAAGCCCCGCGTAGAAAATTTGTCGAGGGTCGCGCAGCGACCCGAGACAAATTTTCACGGGGCTTTTTTAAACTCGAAATTTTATTTCATGCGCCACGCGTATAAGACATTGATTTAGTCTGAAGTTCAAAATATACTGCTTAGGTTAGTTTATGATTTATGCAAGATCGCTAAAAAAATATCATCTCCTAAAGATACCACACTTTTGACGATACGAGCACGAGATGTGCGTTGAACGCCCTCACGTCGTGCTCATCTCGTGTTGTGCACGTCTCGTGCTCGTGTCGTACTCATTTCGTGTTGTGCACGTCTCGTGCTCGTGTCGTACTCGTCTCGGAATTGTCTAATAAAAGTGGTATGAAGCGAAGTCTATAAGATATGCTGAGTATCATGTTCAACATTCGAGCAATGTTTAAAATATTTCCGTGTTCAGTGGGTAGTTACCAGTTACTTAGATGGTTTATAAAATCGTCCAATTCGAAGCTTTAAATGAGTGTCGTCCACTCCCAGACTAAGCATGAAGTAAAATTTCGAGTTTAGAAAAGCCCCGCGTAGAAAATATGTCGAGGGTCGCGCAGCGACCCGAGACAAATTTTCACGGGGCTTTTCTAAACTCGAAATTTTACTTCATGCGCCACGCGTACAAGACATTGATTTAGTCTGAAGTTCAAAATATACTGCTTAGGTTAGTTTATGATTTATGCAAAATCGCTAAAAAAAATATCATCTCCTAAAGATACCACACTTTTGACGATACGAGCACGAGATGTGCGTTGAACGCCCTCGTGTCGTGCTCATCTCGTGTTGTGCACGTCTCGTGCTCGTGTCGTACTCATCTCGTGTCGTGCACGTCTCGTGCTCGTGTCGTACTCGTCTCGGAACTGTCTAAAAGAAGTGATATGAAGCGAAGTCTATAAGATATGCTGAGTATCATGTTCATGGTAAAATGGTAAAATGTTTAAAAAAACTTAACATTTATTATTTCACTTATTGTATTTAATATTATAAGTTCTAACGTAATCAGGCACAATTTCTTGGAGCCACTCGCCCTTTATGCTCGACAGGCCCCGCAGGTAACACTTGCTAGTCTGCACTACCTCTGTGAATAAAACAAATGCCGGTTGTTGTCCATGCAGTACCGAGCTCGGATGAATGTACACTGTTTGTCGTTTATCCAAAGTGACATATTGTCGATCCCTGTGCAACTCGGCGACATTCATAAACAACCCCGTCAACAGACACTTTCTCACTTGATCCATGCTGCTACCACAACTCGACACCGGAATTTCGCACCTCTTGCAGATCTCAGCTAATTGCGTGCGAATTTCTCTTGCATGCAGAATATTCCTCAAATTTATAAAATGCTCGTGACACCACGACCTCTTGTTACTCACCCCCACATTATTAAAAAAAAAAAAAGTTCAAGTCGGCTTATGGGGATCACATAACCATGTTGAACACATACAGGGAGTGTTCAACATGGTTATGTGATCCCCATAAGCCGACTTGAACTTTTGCCTCATCGTCTGCACCTGCTCCCGCCTCGCAACGGGATTTAAGTAAATCTGTTCGCCACTCAACAGAGCGACGATCGTCAGCGCCTCCTCCAAACACCCGTAATTGTGCGCCGAGATCAAAATCTTGCCAAACCTCGGATCCAGCGGAAACTTGGCCAACTTCCTGCCGATGTCTGTTAAGACCCCGGTTTTTTCATCTTCGACGGCGCCCAGCATTTTCAGTTGCTCAAAAGCTCAACATTCGAGCAATGTTTAAAATATTTCCGTGTTCAGTGGGTAGTTACCAGTTACTTAGATAGTTTATAAAATCGTCCAATTCGAAGCTTAAAATGAGTGTCGTCCACTCCCAGACTAAGCATGAAGTAAAATTTCGAGTTTAGAAAAGCCCCGCGTAGAAAATTTGTCGAGGGTCGCGCAGCGACCCGAGACAAATTTTCACGGGGCTTTTCTAAACTCGAAATTTTACTTCATGCGCCACGCGTATAAAACACTGATTTCAAGTGAAGTTAAAAATATACTGCTTAGGTTAGTTTATGATTTATGCAAGATCGCTAAAAAAATATCATCTCCTAAAGATACCGCACTTTTGACGATACGAGCACGAGATGTGCATGACACGAGTGCGTTGAACGCCCTCGTGTCGTGCTCATCTCGTGTTGTGCACGTCTCGTGCTCGTGTCGTACTCATCTCGTGTCGTGCACGCCTCGTGCTCGTGTCGTACTCGTCTCGGAATTGTCTAAAAGAAGTGATATGAAGCGAAGTCTATAAGATATGCTGAGTATCATGTTCAACATTCGAGCAATGTTTAAAATATTTCCGTGTTCAGTGGGTAGTTACCAGTTACTTAGATAGTTTATAAAATCGTCCAATTCGAAGCTTAAAATGAGTGTCGTCCACTCCCAGACTAAGCATGAAGTAAAATTTCGAGTTTAGAAAAGCCCCGCGTAGAAAATTTGTCGAGGGTCGCGCAGCGACCCGAGACAAATTTTCACGGGGCTTTTCTAAACTCGAAATTTTACTTCATGCGCCACGCGTATGAACCACTGATTTAAAATAAAGTTAAAAATATATACTGCTGAGCTGTAAATTTTACTTCATGCGCCACGCGTATGAACCACTGATTTAAAGTAAAGTTAAAAATATATACTGCTGAGCTGTGACAGATTTTCACTGAGATATATTAGCCAGTTCAAGTTATAAGAAACACCCTGTATTGTACGATTTGGATTAGTCGCGTAGCGCGAAGCGCGGAGCTGCTTTTTATCTGAAAGTTACATCTCTTTGAAGATTAATTTTGCATTGAATAGATACTGTAAACAAAGTCGGTATTTATGTTTTTATATTTCAGGCAAAAATTTACAACCCTAGAGGTGATGAGTGCATTGACGAGCTAAACCTAAAATATACTTACGGAGAGGATTCCCCGGAAACACAATACAACAGAACCTGCTTGACGAAATGCACTTTTGAAAAAGACGGAAAACTCGACGCCGAAGGCAACCTAGTAGCTTCCACTTTCCCAATCGAGGAACAAGACGCCGCTGCGGAATGTTGGAATATTATCAAAGAAGATGATCTTTGTAAAAAAGTCGAAGCGCTACAATACTGCATGTTTAGAAAATTCGAAGACTACTGGAAAAATTATACTGAATGCGAGAAGTACATTCCTTTTACAGATAATGAATTGAGTAATTGTTTGACGAGGTGTCTTTTGATTCTGGATAGATCTTTAAACGCGGATGGTAGCGTTAATTTGTCCTCGATTGTCATCTATGAGAGTAATTCTGAAAACACTGTTACAGAAGAGGAAGCAGTGGACTTGTGCAAGAATTTAGTGGATGATAAGGATGTGTGCACGAAAGATTTAAAAATGTATTATTGCATCACCCATGTAATGTATCATTGGTCTTTAAAAGTGGCAAAACATGAAATTCAATGTGCTAAGGAACATAACGTGTATCCATTTTATGAAGCTACTAATAGTTTAGAACCGCACAACTGCTACGATCGTTGTCTTCTTGTAAAGAATGATGAGTTGAATGCTGATGATATTTTAGAAAGTAAAGCTTTTAAAACTGCTGGAATGAGCCAGGAGAAAATCAAAGAAGCTTATGGCACTTGCAAAAAACTCTACCACAAAACAGATAAATGCACAACAGACCTATATTTCTATGATTGCATCAACTATCTTCAATACGCCAGTCCTGATTATTTGGAAAAACAAATCGAATGCGCTTTAGAATCGAAATCAACCCTTGTCCCGTTCCGCCAGGAGTACAAGGAAAACTACTGCAACTCCAAATGTATCATGATCAAAGATGGCCAAATTGACGAAAACGGGCAATTAAACAAAACCCAATTTGAGCAGACCACAATCGACAATGCAATCATTGAGGAATCCATCAAATTTTGTGAAGAACGTTTTCAAGGAGACGGTTGCGACCAACTGGTTTTCCGACAGTACTGCACAAATTCCAAAATAAACGATGAGCTTTATCAAGTATGCAATGATGAAGAAACTAGGAGCAAAAAATTAATGGCTAACCCCGATGAGAGTCATTACTGTTCTTCGCGTTGTTATATGATTCATGGAAGGCAGTTGGATACTGATGGTAATATTTTGATTGAACCGCTCGTTGCGCAGAATCCTAAGAAGAGTGCTGAAGATGTTGAAGAAGCTATTAAGCACTGCAAGGCCACCAACGAAGATACAAATGACTGTGCTAAGGATGTTAACATTTATTACTGTGTCACTTCTGAGCTATGAAAAACGGAGTTCCCAATCGAACCAGTTCTTTACGAAACTTATGTTTAATATTATTTTACTTTTTTCATGATATTTAAATAATTTGTCTGTTTAATGAATACATTTAATTTTACTATTTTAAGAACCCTGGCAATACGAGGGTTGCCTTTTATATTTCGGGATTAGAGAACAAAAATAAACATTAATCATTGAAAATCGCTTTATTGTTTTTCAAAATATTCCCCATTAGGATCTATACACTTTTGCATGTGTTTGAACCAATTGTCGAAGCACTTTTGCCACTCTGATTGAGGTATCTCCAAAACATGCATTCTGAACGCATCAACCGCTTCTTCAGGTGTCGAAAAACGTTGACCTCTCATTTTATTTTTTACGGATGGGAATAAAAAGAAGTCATTCGGTACAAAGTCAGGACTATATGGCGGATGACTCATCAAATCGATGTTTTGCGTGCTCAAAAATGCAGTTATTTGAGCCGATGTGTGAGAGTTCCCATTGTCGTGGTGAAGAGTGGCAATTTTATATATATTTTATGAATTTAGTATTATAATTTGTACCTAAAAATTTAATAATGCTTTTAGTAGTTGGATACAACACCAAAATTGCGCTGGTTTTATATTTAACTATTAAAATGTATTTGTTTATACAGGGTGAGTCGGGAGGAGCGCACCAAACTCTAGGAGTGTATTATACACGTGAAAATAATGTAAAAAAACTCATTTGTTCTTATCCGATTTTCATTTGTTTTCAAGTTATGGCGTAATTAAAAATGTTCATCTAGCTTTCCACTTCTATCTGAATTTTAACATTATCAAAGTATGCCATGTTCGAGGCTTATAAACATTTGATAATTCTGACGTTTTGATGAACTGTCAGTGTACCGTGAACAGTAACTGAACGTTTAAGTTCGAATTAATGTGATTGTTAGTGTTGCAAAATGCCACATACTTATTCAAATTTAGAATATGCAAATATGGTGTTTGTATATGGTTTCTGTAATGGAAATGCTACAGCTGCTGTTGAAGAATATCGTGAACGTTTTCTACACCAAAGACATCCTGATAAAAACATATTTATTAGAGTTTTCAACAAATTGTGCGAGACTGGTAAGCTTCCCAGTGCTAACATAACATATGAGCGCGCTGCTCGACAAGGTTTTGTAGAAGTAGAAAATATTCTGCATCTAGTAGAAGAAGATGCAACTACTAGCTCACGGAGAATTGCCACTCAATTGGCAATTCCACAAAAAAGAGTGATGAACACGCTACACGAGCAAGGCTTATATCCTTATCACGTTCAGAGAGTACAGCACCTACAACCAGGGGATTACGCTAACCGTACGGAATTTTGTCGGTGGATAAATAATAATCATCGTAATGTATCGAGTATACTCTTTACGGATGAAGCTACATTTACCCGTGATGGCATTACCAACACTCGTAACTCTCATGTATGGTCTGATGAAAATCCCCACGCAACAGTCGAAAGCAATTTTCAACATCGGTTTTCTGTAAACGTGTGGTGTGGTATGGTTGACAGTTATTTAATCGGCCCTTTCATTTTGGAGAATCGTCTCACAGGAGGCAACTACCTCAATTTTTTACAAAATGAATTACAAGGTCTGCTAGAAGATGTTCCTATAAATATTAAAATGCAGATGTACTATCAGCACGATGGAGCTCCTGCACATGTCGCTCGTCAAGTCAAGCAACATTTGGACGAACGTTTTCCAGGGCGTTGGATTGGTCGTGGAGGTCCTATTAATTGGCCTGCAAGATCTCCAGACCTCACACCACTAGATTTTTGTTTATGGGGCTGGATGAAAAATGAAGTCTACAAAATAAAAGTGGACACACGGGAACCACAAATTAGACGAATTGAGAATACTGCAGCCCATATAAAAGAAGAAAGAAATGAATCAATTGGGAGAGCAACAAACGCTCTTCGTAGACGAAGCAGAAAATGTTTAGAAGTCAATGGCGGTATTTTTGAACATTTGTTGAAAGAACGCTATGATTAAGAAATTTTTTTTTATAATAACTTGTTTATTTGTTAATATGCTATAACTTGAAAACAAATAAAAATCGGATAAGAACAAATGAGTTTTTTTACATTATTTTCACGTGTATAATACACTCCTAGAGTTTGGTGCGCTCCTCCCGACTCACCCTGTATACATTACGCTTTTGAGTTGTTCTATATCATATTAAAAAAAAATTAAATCTATTTATTGGGTATTGGTTTTAAACTATTCCACCATTTTACCTTTGTATTTTGTAATCTACTATATTTAGACGCCACAAACACATTTACACACATTCATGAACCCAGGTGGAATCATTTTGTACTTTAAAATGACCCTATCTCCGGGACTCGAACCCAAGACCCCTGGGTTAGGAGCCAACTACCTCACCGGGGTCCCCACAAGTTAATTTTTCATCTGTAATGACCTTAATAAAATCACCAACTGTTCAACAAGTTAATCAGTTCATTTATACATTGTGTTATATTGAAAACAAATAAATACTTCATTCGTGTGTCTCGAATTAAATTTAAATCATAAATGACCTCATGTTAATTGTTTTTATTTATTTTTTTGCAAAACGTATTATATTAATCTTCTAAAACACGACGGAAATTCCAGTGTATTCACTTACGAAAAAAAATAATATCAAAAATATCACAACAACATGTAATTACCTCAAGTCTATATATGTTACGCGGCGTACTAGATTTAACGCAGTTCATTCAAAATGATTCAAGCATTAAGGTTGGCTGTAGCACTCTTGTTATTCGGATATTCAACACAAACAAGTGTGGTAAGTATTCTAATAATAATCAATGTAGAAACTTTTTTCTTTGGGGTTTGGCTTTTGCCAGGCTTTAGTTATTTGCACTGCTAAGCGCAGTTTTCAAGCCTCTAAAAACTTCTGCAGCTCAAATTAAAGCTCGTTTCATCTTGAATCGAAGGCTTAATTCAATCGGTTAATAAAATTAAGCAAGAGCGCGTTTTCAGCGGATAAAGTAATAATTTTGTAGAAGTGAACAGAATGTTAACTTTAATCGCTTGCGCTAAGCGCAGTTTTCAAGTCTCCAGAAACTTCTGCAGCTAAAATTAAAGCTCGTTCCATCTTAAATCAATAGCTTTTCGAAATAATTCAATCGGTTGATAAACTTAAGTAAGAGAGCGTTTTCAGCGAATAAAGTGAAAATTTTGTAGATGTGAACAGATCATTAACTTTGATCGCTTGCGCTGAGCGCAGTTTTTAAGCCTTCGAAAACTTTTGCAGCTCAAATTTAAGCTCGTTTCATCTCAAATCGAAAGCTTTTCGAATTGATTCAATCGGTTAATAAACTTAAGCAAGAAAGCGTTTTCAGCGGATAAAGCAGTGGTGGGGAAACTTTTTTTAAGACGGGCCATTTGTAATAACCAGACAATCGTAGCGGGCCAAAGGCTAATGCTTAATCGTAGGTAGGTAGTTTTTATGCGGGTCGTCACATTACGAAGTAAGAACGCGTTCAAACATTCTCACGACGGCACTCTTAAACGGGCCGGATTAAACCTTTCCGCGAGCCGGACTTGGCCCGCGGGCCGTAGTTTCCCCATCACTGGGATAAAGTGATAATTTTGTAGATGTGAACAGAATGTTAACTTTGATCGCTTACGCTAAGCGCAGTTTTTAATCCTCCAAAAACTTCTGCAGCTAAAAATTAAAGCTCGTTTCATCTCAAATCGATGGCTTTTCTAATAAACTCAATCGGTTAATGAATCTAAGCAAAAGAGCGTTTTCAGCAGATAAAGTGTTAATTTTCTAGAAATGAGCGTAATGTTAAATTTGATCGCTTGAGCTGAGCGCAATTTTTAAGCTTGTGAAAACTTCTGCAGCTCAAATAAAGTGTTTTACTTCAAATCAAAAGCTTTTTGAATTAATTCATTCAGTTGAAAAAATTAATTTATTTTTTAATGATTTTGCGAGAATATTTGCATTCTTTAAAAAGAAAAACGTGTTCCACTTTTATAAATCATTACAAATTTCGATAATGTCTGGTTTGATATTAACACACGTGACATTTCATCAATCATCTTTCAATCGACATTGACATGTGTGACATTCGACCTTGATACTTCATTAACCAATTCGACTTTGACATTTATAACTTCCGATCGAGTGTCTTCCACTCCCAGACTAAGCATGAAGTAAAATTTCGAGTTTAGAAAAGCCCCGAGAAAATTTGTCGAGGGTCGCGCAGCGACCCGAGACAAATTTTCTCAGGGCTTTTCTAAACTCGAAATTTTACTTCATGCGCCACGCGTACAAAACACAAATATTGTCAAACTTAAAAGACACTCGGCTCGATTTTACATTATTGTCGACATGAAACACGTCAATATTTTTGATATATCGACATAAAATAACTCAAATTAGGACATTTAGGTACGTCAGAAATGTCCTAATTTGAGTTATTTTATGTCAATATATCAAAAATATTGACGTGTTTTATGTCGATGATAATGTAAAATCGAGCCCAGTGTATTTTAAATTTGAAAATATTTGTGTTTTATACGCGTGGCGCATGAAGTAAAATTTCGAGTTTAGAAAAGCCCTGAGAAAATTTGTCTCGGGTCGCTGCGCGACCCTCGACAAATTTTCTCAGGGCTTTTCTAAACTCGAAATTTTACTTCATGCTTAACCTGGGAGTGGAAACACTTAAACGCGTCAAGTTTAACACTTTTCGATGTACCGACATTAAACAACTCAAACTTGATATTTTCGATTCATCGATATAAAAGTGCCGATATCAATATTTCCGATGTGTTGATATTAAACACGTCAAATTTGATACTTTTCGACTTTCAACAAACGTACTTGTACTTGGTATTAGAGTAATTACTCATCTTATAACTGTACTCGAAACAGCTCTGGACTCTATTTAAATTTAAATGTTATTCGACTAAACATTAAAAGCACGTGCTAACAATCGCTAGCAAGAAACCATCGCACCAAAACAATTTTCAAGGTCTGACACTAATGCACAAATGTTTTTAATAAAAAGCACTTATTGCGTGTTGTAATAATTAACATCAACATCATCAATAATATGACAACACTTTAGTGTCTAACAACTTTTAACTGCACGCTGAAACAAATGTTATCATGTGAAAGTGTTTAATCACTTCAATCTCCTTCTTAGGCAAGCGATAAACAGCTAGAGGTGGATTACACGAATCAATGCATGGAGGAACTTCAACTAAACTTCTATTACCATAATCAAACCCCAGAGAGAGAACGCAACAGGACATGCTTGACAAAGTGCACTTTCGAAAAATTAGGCAAAATAGATTCTGAAGGAAACATTGTAATTTCGAAATTCCCCAGTGATGAACAAAAAGTTGTTAAGAAATGTTTGAAGCTGATCAAAACTGATGATTTGTGCAAGAGATCCCAAGCAGTACTTAATTGCGTTTACAAGCAAACTAATGAAATCTTTCGCAAGTATGATGTTTGCGAAGAATTCGCTACTTATTTAGATGAATCTGTTACGAATTGCTTTTCGCGCTGCAAAATGATTGTTGATGGTTTGTTGTTAAAAGATGGATGTGCTAATGTATCAGCTATTATTATCTTCTCACCTAATCCTAATAACACAGTCACAAGCGATACAGCTATGAAAATGTGCTCTAAAATAGTAACAGATGACGATGCTTGTGTACGTGATATAAATATGTACAACTGTGTGAGTTACGTGCTCAACCATTTGTCGGAAGAAGTTATGAAAAAGGAAATACGTTGTGGTCAAGAAACCAACGTTTATCCGTTTTTTGGAACACAAACCGAAAAACCGCGGACTTGTTTCGATCGTTGCGTTTTATTAGCATCAGGGGATTGGGATGAAAAAAACCCGATGGACAGTAAGGCTTTCAAAAAATTAGGTATGAGCAAAGTCAAAGTTGAAGAAGCTTTCAACACGTGCAAAATGAATCTACAAGAAACCGATCGTTGCAAAAAAGACATGTACTTTTACGAGTGTGTTAATTACCTTAATTACGCTGATGCTAACCATGCCAAACAACGAGTGGAATGCTCTTTAGAAACAAAAACACCTTTATTCCAGCCCCGAAGCGACATCAAAGTAAATCATTGCAAAGCACGTTGCATGATGGCTAAAGAAGGCAAAATCGACAAAGCAGGTAACATCAATAGAACCAATTTGGAACAACACATAATTAATAGCACTTTAGTGGATCAAACCCTAGAATTCTGCAACTCACATAAAAAAAAAAAATCTTGCAAGGAAGACACCAATGCGTATTACTGCGCAATTTCAAAAATCTACGATTTTGTTATAAAGCTCTGCTTGGCTGATAATTCAAAAAATATGGATAAAGAAAACTCGTGTCTTTTGCGTTGCATGATGATCCACAGCAAGCAGTTGGATTTGAACGGCGAGGTTTTGGTTGATTCGATTATGACTCATGCCAACGTGAGTGTTGGTGTTGTCAAAAAGGCGATTAAGAATTGTAAAGCCAAAAACCAGGATAAGCAGTCTTGTGCCAGGGATGTGGATACGCTACACTGTGCCATTTCGGGAGTAATCGAGCTGAATAAGAACAACATTGATACTAAGAATTAAAGTTAAATAATTTGTTACTGCAATTTGAAGTTATAAATTACAATAAAAAATAAATGTGTGTTATGTTATGTTTTTTATTTAGTTAAAATCCTGAAAACAGTTTTATAATTCAGGATAACCTTGACGTTAGTGTTGGAAATTTTCGCCAAGTTGCGAAACTTCAAATTAATCAATTTTATAAAAACAACGAATAAACTATAACTTTTTAACTTATAATTGGCACTAATCAATATGAAATTGAGATGCACTTAGGCCTCATTAGGCCCATTGTGCTTCCTCCCGTTGATTACTCAGCCTCAGCTTAGCCAGCCTACCTGGTTTAGGTAGTCTAGCAAAGCCGAGGTGGGTAGATCCCTTATGTAGGCCATCTTTTACCCAGTAAGGAGCCTCTAGTTGCCGAGAGTGCCGTGCAATCGCTGAGAATGTCTCCGGCAGTCTCGTCTTTCATGTTACACCCTCTGCAGAATGAAGACTCAACTATCCTCATCCTGTATAGGTCAGACATGGACGCTTCTCGACTGACCTCCCATTTGGCTATTTTATTAAAGATACTTAGGCTAGCCATTGTGATATTGATCACCGTCTGGGTACGAGCGTTCACGAAAGTAGGTTCCGTCTCGCGGTTAAGTATCTCTATATCGTTATTAAAAATTCATACAAGGACTTGCCTCTTTTATCTGAAGTCCTGCTCCCCCTGCGAATTTGAGTCGCAGTCCACGTTAAGCGGTAGTCCCTCCCTCCTGCAGTACTCTTGTGGTGCCCGTCTCTCGGCCTATTTACTGACCTATATTTAACAATTAACCTGCGGGACACTAGCATACATTGCGGACGCCTGATTCGTCGAGCGGTTGCCGAATCAGACATCCAAGGGTTCGCCTAACTCGCAATCGTTACATAGCTTATCGGAAAGTAATTGTATCTTCAATTCTTCACTTACCTTTGCACCTGTTGTTCTGCACTGGACCATCCTTAGCACTCGCGTCGTTAACTTATCGGCACTAATCTGTTCATTGTATCGTTATCGGGTTTGTTTACGTGAAAGGATTTCGGATGACCAGTAATCAAATAACGTACTTGAACTGCATTAATTACTTTATGAAATAATATACTCAATGACATTAGAAACGTAACACCAAGAAGGAATGATTTTTTGAATTCATATTTTAGCAACAGAGTGACTATATTTAAAGCATACATTGATAACAATTTCAACCTTGTGCCTTTTATATTTGTTGTGAAAAAAAAAATATTTCACTTTTTTATTTTTGATAAAACTATTTATATGAGCTGTTTAGTACAGATGTTTTTAGTTTTCGTGTTTCCGTTGAGTGTGTTAAGCTTAAATAAAATGCCTCGAGTCCGAAGACGTCCACAATATCACCATTTGAGCGATTTTGACCGGGGTCGAGTTGTTGCTTATCGAGATGTCGGTATGTCCTATCGCGAAATTGCCCGCAGTATTGATTCCACTGCAGCAACTGTAATACGTGTGTATCAGGTATGGACAGAAGAAGGTAGAGGAGCAAGAAGAAGACCAATTAGTCAACCAAGGCGTACCACAGAACGTCAAGATCGGCGCTTAAGACAAATAGCCCTGCGAGACCGTTTCGCTACTACGCGTCAAATCGGTGATCAATGGATTGGAGAAGAAGGTAGGCCCGTTAGTATGCGAACCTTATATCGCCGCATTCCATCCTTTGGGCTTCTTTCGTACCGTCCAAGATTAGTGCTTCCTTTAACAGCGAGACACTGTCGCCAAAAGTTGGACTGGTGCAGAGAACGGCAGCATTGGGAGGCAGAATGGCACGATGTCGTATTCAGCGATGAATCACGATTTTGTCTAGGCACGCATGATGGCCGTAGAAGGGTACGACGCTACCGTGGAGAACGACCTGATCTTAGGTTTGCTATTCAGAGGCATGTACACAGGACTGCTGGAGTAATGGTTTGAGGGGCTATTGCTTATAGTAGTCGATCACCTCTTGTATTCATTCGAGGCAGTATGACAGCTGCGCGTTATGTTGAAGACGTCATACGACCGACTTTGTTGCCTTATTTAGATGGCCGCCCAGACGTACTTTTTCAACAAGATAACGCACGTCCCCATATTGCTCGTCGAACTATGAACTTTCTTAATGAAGCTGGTGTTAATGTTTTGGCGTGGCCGCCCCGTTCGCCGGATTTAAATCCCATTGAACATGTGTGGGATATCATGGGAAGAAGAATATTCTCTTTGCACCATCCTCCACAGACTCTAGCACAGTTGATCGATGAAATTCAAGTTGCTTGGAACAAGATGCCTCAAGAAGACATCGACCATCTCATTTTGTCGATGCCCAGACGTCTACAGGAGTGTATACAGCAAAGGGATCGCCAAACACATTATTAATTTTTTTTAGATTGTTTTTTAATAAAATTTCTTGAAAATGTAATCATTTTATTCTTGATGTAAGACTACCATACTGGCAAAAAATCAAGTTAAAATAATAACTCCTTCTGGGTGTTACGCTTCTAATGTCATTGAGTATATTTAATATACAAAGAATTTAAACAACACAATTCAATTAATCAGTTAATCATTCGAATAGAAATAAATATAATTACAAGTAAACTCGACTCAACATTTAAAAACCCTCATTACATAAAATACAACTTAGTTATTAATTTCAGTATTTACCAATTACGTTACAACCCGATCTAACTGTACATTTGTAAATTACCTCACCCATACTTTAAGGAAAAGGGGACGCATGTTTACCGTACGCGTCGCAATTGACTCTACTTTAAAACTTTACCCATTTTGCACATCAAGAACCCGCTTGTACTTAAGGTACGTTCTAACTCTGAAACCCTATCCGGAACCCTCTTTGATTTTCGCATTTCCCTTCCAAGTAACCTCTGTTTCCCCCACTAAATTATTCTAGAATATTCTTGAATATTCTTGCGTCATTCCAAGTGAACAAAAGACTTCAAAGTTCGATTCGTAATCTTTTATAATCGTGGTAAACATTTATTCCCTTGCCTGTTTTGCTTGTTTTGGGCATTTATTCTGCGCAAACATTTCTATTATTTATTTAATTAAACTCTCGGTAATGGCGTTAAAATTATGATCAGTTTTTAGGTAACTTTGACTCGCTTGCGTTTTCTTACATTATGGTTATATTCTCGCTCGTGAATTTTCACAGGTGACTTGACAAATGGATTAAATGCGCATTGACTGATAATATCCTCTATACACAATAAGCGATTGAATTTCAAACAAATTAGAGTGATAATCTTGTTATCTATTTTCTACAGAAGTCGTCGAGTCGTTAAGGGTCATGGGAAAATTACTAATCGGTTAATATTTATATTTTACTCGTTCACACCTGTTACATATGCTACCTCGCCTTTCGTGCACTTCACACTCTACAAGCCCTTCCATTCCCCTTCTTGGGGGAAGAGTGGAGTCTCCAGGTAAGTAGACCGCCGGTAGGACTACGTCTCTTTCTCTTTGCCCATTGCTCCACTAACTCTTGGTTAGTGGTGTCGCCACCGGAAAGTTGTGGCAGCAAATGGGCTCCTATTTGCCTAGGTGCGTAGAAGACAGTCCTAGGTTTCGTGTTTGGGCTGTAAAATAAATTACCGGTTAACTTGCCCATACCACAGATCCTAGATCTTACGAACCAGGGTTTCTGTATGACGACCACAGTGTCCTTAGTCGTATGCTCTAATTACCGGTTAACTTGCCCATACCACAGATCCTAGATCTTACGAACCAGGGTTTCTGTATGACGACCACAGTGTCCTTAGTCGTATGCACTAATTACCGGTTAACTTGCCCATACCACAGATCCTAGATCTTATGAACCAGGGTTCCTGTATGGGAGCCACAGTGGCCACAGGAGCACAAAATCCCCCTTATTGCGTATTCTAAAGTAATCTGTTATTAAATATATCAATTAATTTTTTTTTATATTTCAGGGCAAAGTGTACAACCCTTCGGAAGATGCATGCATGGACGAACTAAATCTAAAATACACTTACGGAGGGGATTCCCCGGAAACGCAATATAACAGAACCTGCATCGCCAAATGCACTTTTGAAAAGGACGGCAAAATTGACGCCGATGGCAACCTGGTAGCTTCAAATTTTCCAAGCGAGGAACAAGACGCCGTCGTTGAATGTTGGAAACTTAACAAAGCAGATAACCTTTGTAAACAAGTCGAAGCGGTATCAAACTGCGTCTATCGAAAATCTGTAGGCGACTGGCATAACTATGAAGAATGCGAGAAGTACCAATCTTTCACAGATGATGGAGTTAATAATTGTTACACGAGATGTCAATTGATTGTGGGCCAAACTTTAAATGCGGATGGTAGTGTTAATTTGTCCTCGATTGTCATCAATGAGCGCAGTTCTGAAAACACGGCTACTAAAGAGGATGCTTTGAATATATGCAAGGATTGGCTGGTTGTTGATGAGGATAATTGCACTAATGATTTAGTTAGGTATTTTTGCGTCGCTCATATATTGTATCATTGGTCATTAAAAGCGCTGAAGCATGAAATTGAATGTAGCAAAGAACATGACGTGTATCCATTTTATGGTGATAAATCACGCAACTGCTATGATCATTGCGTTCTGGTTAAAAATAAGGAGCTGAATGCTGATAATATTTTAGAAAGCAACGCTTTTAAAACTTCGGGAATGAGCGAGGGGAAAATACGCGAAGCTTATGACACATGCAAATCATTTTATCACGAAACAGATAAATGTACCACGGATTTATATTTTTATGATTGCATCAACTATCTTCAATACGCCAGTCCTGATTATTTAGAAAAGCAAATTGAATGCGCTTCAGAATCAAAATCACCTATTGTCCAATTCCGATTGGAGCACAAGGAAAACTATTGCAACACAAAATGTATTATGATAAAAGATGGCAAACTCGACGAAAATGGACAATTAAACAAAACCCACCTTGAACAGCTCACAGCCTACAATGCAATCATTGAAGAATCCATCACATTCTGCAAAGAACGTTTTCATGGAGACGATTGCGCTCATCAAGTTTTCGTACAGTACTGCGCAAATTCTAGAATAACTGATGAGGTAAATAAAAAATGCAAAGCTGAGATAACTCGCAACGAAAATGGTATTATTAATCGTGTTGAGGGATATTACTGCTCATCGCGTTGTTTTCTGATCCATGAAAGGCATTTGAATTTAGAAGGTGGAATTTTGATTGAGCCGCTTCTAGCGCAGACTCAGAAGACTGTTGATGCTGTTCAAGAAGCGATTAAGCACTGCAAGGTTATTAGTGCAGATGAGAGTCAGTGTATTAAGGATATTAATACTTATCGCTGTGTCCAGTCTGAGCTTTGGAAGACTGAATAGTAATTGTAAATTGTGCCAGTATGTTATTTTATTGATGTTTTTTTTTTATTGTTTGGTGATACTAAAATGGTTTGGTTGTTTAAAAATGTTCATATTTAGTTTTACTATTTCAAGAATTCTAGTATTAAAGTGTGCCAATATAAGAGAATGAGATACTTGTAACTTTAGGGGTTCCCCAGGGATCACACCTTGGACCTCTTTTATTTAATATCTTTATAAATTATGTAGTTGATTGTTTCTATAATTCCCAGTGCTTGCTATTTGCAGACGATATAAAGTTATTTTTACGAATCGCGGATGATAGATCTCCTGTGTTGTTACAGGAAGACTTAAATAGATTTTTAGTTTGGTGTGCTGATAACCGTATGAATCTCAACCTCAAAAAATGTAATTGTATAACTTTTACTTAAATAAGGGCCTCGACAGTGAGAAATTACGATATCTCTAACGTCCATTTAATTCGCGTTTCAGTCAGTAATGACTTGGGTGTATTATTGTCTCACAACTGTAACTTTAACAACCATCTACGCAACATAACTGCTAAGGCATATCGTGTTCTGGGTTTTTTAAAACGTAACAGCAGAGATTTCTCAATCATTCATACCCTTAAGACCTTGTATGTATCCCTTGTCCGCCCCCACCTTGAGTACTATTGCACTATTTGGAATCCTCATAGCAAATCGGACGTAAATATGGTTGAGAGGGTCCAAGTTAAATTCACCAAATTTATCTCCTACTAGTCCGGGATTGTCGGCTCCTACAATGACGTCCTACAATCTTTAAATATCCATTCCTTAGAGCAGAGACGAAGGGATGCAGACGTAATGCTAGGATACAATTTAATAAATGGGGCGTTTGATTGCCCCTATTTACTTAGCCAACTTAAAATCAATGTGCCAGCTAGAAGTTTGCGTTCCTTCGATCTGTTCCATGTACCATATTGTAGGACAGACTATGGTAAAAATTTTGGTGTATCCAGAATCGCCAATAATTGTAATGCCATCAATCCCGACTTTGGTGCAATTAGCAGGAATGCTTTGAAGAACATCTTCCGACAGGGTAAATAGTTTTCATATTTTAATCTGTTGTTTGTACCTAAATGTGTTGTTTGTATTTTTACTCTTTTATGTACCTATATTTATTATGTATTTGTATTTATATATCATTTATTTTTATTTTTAGTTTTTATAATATTAATGTACTTAAATGGACTTCCATTAATAAATAAATAAATAAATAAGATGTGCCAATGATGTTTGTCATTCATACCACTGAAGTAATATAATTAAAATTGTTTGATTATTGAAAAATATACATACAGGGAATTTTCGTTTTAAGTATATATACAGAGAGTTTTATGTAACACCGAACATTTTCAATGCGCATTTTCGTATATTCTAATTATCAAACCAAAGCATCCAATACGATTTGAAACCTTTAATTGTAAGGTTATGTGTATATTGGGTTGCCTATATAACCATTACAAATTGTAGCCAATCAATAGCAATTAATGCCCTAACTTGTAAATACAGGGAGTATTTCTTTCAAGTATACAAGTCCCAATTACAGCGTATAAGAGGTATATCTTTAGATAATCGTTGTTTTTTTCTAAGAGTTCAATTTGAAACTTAAAATGAGTGTGTTCCACTCCCAGACTAAGCATGAAGTAAAATTTCGAGTTTAGAAAAGGCTGAAAATTTGGTTTGGTCGCGTAGCGCGAAGCGCGGAGCGGCCAAACCAAATTTTCAGGCTTTTCTAAACTCGAAATTTTACTTCATGCGCCACGCGTATTAAACACTGACATTTAATGGTGTCAAAAGTACTTATTGAACTTTCTTACAGAATTTAATGTTTCCCTCCAAATCATTAAACATTTATTTGAAACATTTTCTCATTCGGTGCATGGTTCTGAAGATATCCTAGGTGTTACTTTAAATTGGGATTGTATTTTATAGACAGTCTTTTTTAAGACACTTTTGTTATTTAATCCATTTTTTATGTAGATTGAAATCCTCTGCCGCTAGAATGTAAATAAGATAAATTCAAATTCAAAACTATTTGAATTTGAGAAAATAAGCCTACGCTTCTTACAGTTTGCACACTTTAAACATAATATATAAAATTACGAAAAGCTATTCGTGAAAATGCAAACAATGTCTTAATTAATCCTTTCACTTCTAATTTTTTTGTTATCTCTCCTTTTATTTTAAATTTGTATTTATTAGTTGGTTTGAAGAGAATTTGACCTAAACGTTACATATACTTTAATAGAGCGTTGTAACAAATCAAATTAAATAAGATTTTAAATATTTCATTGTATAATTCAATATCCGAAGGTGTATTTGCACGGGAAGTAGTTGTTTCAATGGATATTTATCATCTTAAGTTGTCTTATTAATTAAGACATTGTTTGCATTTTCACGAATAGTTTTTCGTAATTTTATATATTAAGAGGGTAGCGTTGAAATCTTAAATGCTAACTCCTATTTTCTTTTTATTAAAGATTTGGATAGAGAGTGGAAAAGTAAGTAAGGTTTATATAAAAACATTTTTTGTTACTTTGATAGATGGCGATAAAACTTACTTTTCCAGGTTATATCCAAATCTGTAATATAAATAAGGGGTTCGTATTTAAGATTTCAAATTTACCCTCTTCCTAGGCTCCCCTAGGGGTGGGGGTGTTGAATTTCACTTCTAATTTTTTTGTTATCTCTCCTTTTATTTTAAATTTGTATTTATTAGTTGGTTTGAAGAGAATTTGACCTAAACGTTACATATACTTTAATAGAGCGTTGTAATAAATCAAATTAAATAAGATTTTAAATATTTCATTGTATAATTCAATATCCGGAGGTGTATTTGCACGGGAAGTAGTTGTTTCAATGGATATTTATCATCTTAAGTTTATTTATTTATTTATTTATTAACGGAATCTCCATCAACGGAATCTCCGTCAAGTTGTCTTATTAATTAAGACATTGTTTGCATTTTCACGAATAGTTTTTCGTAATTTTGTATATTAAGTGGGTAGCGTTGAAATCTTAAATGCTAACTCCTATTTTCTTTTTATTAAAGATTTGGATAGAGAGTGGAAAAGTAAGTAAGTTTTATATAAAAACATTTTTTGTTACTTTGATAGATGGCGATAAAACTTACTTTTCCAGGTTATATCCAAATCTGTAATATAAATTAGGGGTTCGCATTTAAGATTTCAAATTTACCCTCTTCCTAGGCTCCCCTAGAGGTGGGGGTGTTGAAGTTTTTTACAGAATTGAATGTTTGAATTCGTATTTGTAAGACAACAAATTGTAGTAAGTCGAGTAAAGAACAGCATTTTTAATTGTTGCTCAAAAAGTAATGGCAATTTCATTTATAGTTTATAATAAGCATCCCAACTCGATATAGAAATAGTCAGAGCTCTCTTTTGGATTTATTTTTATGCAGCGAAAACAGAAGTATTTTTGACCTTAAATCAGAGCCACCTGTTGGGCGAAGTGATCATGTTGTTATTACAGCAAGAGCACAGATAAAACTACCTCCGAAACAGACCCATAAGGTTCAAAAAAGAAATTTTCGCACAGCCAAACATGAGCAAATAAATGAATTTCTCAGGCAACAGCCAGTTAATGCAGAACAGTCAAAATTCGACAACTTTCAAAATATTATAAATGAAGCTATAGAAAGGTACATTCCATTAAGATCAATAAAAGTGAACCAGCAGAAGCAATGGATTACTCCAGCACTTTTCAAAGAAATTAATAACAAGCGAAAACTTTGGGACCGATACAGGCAGAATAAAACACCAGAAAACTATCAGCTTTACAGAAATCAAAACAATATTCTGAAACAAAAACTATTGGAAGCTAGAAAAACATATGAACACAACTTAGCCGAGTCAAAGTCACCTAAATTGCTATACAAGTACATAAGTAGGAATCTAAACTCTAAAGTATCCACAATAACGCTCATAAATCCAACCAGTCAAGAAATTATGGATAGCAAAACCATGTCGGAAAAATTTGCAGAACAATTTAATAAATCATTCTCTCAATCACAGAACTCCATCCTTCCACCATTGCCGGTTAGTACCAGAAACCAAAACTCGATCACCAACATAGTTTTCACGGAAGAAAAGGTAAGAGAGACCCTTAAGAAAATGAAAAAAGAATCAAGTCCCGGCGCAGATGGAATTCCTACAGTCTTGCTCCAAAACTGCAGTGATACGATCAGTCCGCACTTGACAGAAGTGATGCAGGAATGTATTGAATTGGAAAGAATCCCCGAACAATGGAAGCTGTCAATAGTAACACCACTATTTAAAAAAGGAGACCGACACGAACCAGAAAATTATCGTCCCATAAGCCTTAACTGTAATCCATTGAAGTGCATGGAAAAAATAATTGTGAAGGAATTAACATAATTTTTCACAGAAAACAATTTAATACCACCATCGCAACATGGATTTCTTCCAAAACGGTCCACAACAACAAACCTACTGGAATGTCTTAGTGATTGGACAGAGAACCATGACAACTCCCAACCAACTGACATTATTTATCTGGACTATGAGAAGGCTTTTGATAAAGTTCCTCAGAATTTTTTACTTTACAAACTTGAACACTATGGCGTGCGAGGAAAAATATTGTCATTGATAGCAGATTCCTTATACAAAAGACATTATCAAGTGAGAGTGAATGGAGAAATGTCTAGACAACATCCAGTCAGCAGCGAAGTTATCCAAGGCTCAGTAATAGGACCTCTGCTCTTTACAGCTTACCTCTTTGATCTTGTGGATCTCATTGAAACAAAAATTAAAAACTTTGCTGATGACGGTAAAATATATGCAAACCCTTGTCTTTACTCAGACCAGCTTAAAATAGATCTTCAAAAAGTCGAGCATTGGTCCAATACATGGGGAATGAAACTGAACGAATCTGAATGTACAGTATTAAGAATTGGTCCAAACAACCCAAATGAAGAATACGTATTGAACAACACAGTATTGTCAGTAGTGGAAGAGCAAAATGACCTGGGTGTTACTGTGACTGCAAATTTAAAATGGGAAAAACATATTGTAAATATTGCCAAAAAGGCCAACTCCTTTGTTTATCTGGTAAAGCAGGCATTCAAAGACCACTCAATAGAAATGATTGCAAAACTATATAAAAACTATATTAGGCCAAAAATAGAATATGCTTACACCCATATTATGTCAAAGATATTGAGATCCTGGAAAAGATTCAGAGAAGAGTAACCTGGGTATCTTAATTACTCTTCTCTGAATCTTTTTCAGGATCAATATCTTTGACATAATATAATTTGAACTGAAAGAATTATCATATCCAGAAAGACTGAAAAAACTCCAGTTAACAACACTAAGGGAACGGAGACATAGAGATGATCTAATCGAAACTTATAAAATAATTAGTGGACACTATCAGTGTGAAATCAAAAACATCTTTCATCTTAATCAGAACACACAACTTCGAGGACACTCTATGAAAATAGACAAAGAAATAGCTGCTAAACTCCAAAGGAAGAACTTCCTGACTAATCGTGTGGTCTATTCATGGAATGCACTTACAGAAGAAACAGTTACCGCAGCGAAAGTTAATATATTTAAAAACCGGTTGGACAAAGAACTAAAACAAAGTGCAGCAAGAATGATCCATTATAGTGCATGATAAATATAAGTATAGTGTAAACAATAACACATGTTAAGAAACAATAGCTTCATCGGTATACCGCTTGCTATTGGTTAATTACAGAATTACAGAATTAATTTGTACTTTTGAATTTAATAATAATTTTAGTAGTTGGATACAAAACCAAAATTGCGCTGTTTTTTTATTTAACAATTAAAATGTATTTGTTTATTTACATTAGGCTTTTAAGTTGTTCTATATCACATTAAAAAAAGGTTAATTTTTCATGTGTGATGACCTATATTGGTGATTTTGTTAACTGGTTCAAAAAGTTAATCAATTCATTTATACATTGTTTCAGATTGAATACAAATAAATAGTTCATTCGCGTGTCTCGAATCAAATTTACCTCATAAATGACCTCATGTTAATTGTTTTTATTTATTTTTTTGCAAAACGTATTGTGTAATTAATGTTCTAAAACACGACGGAAATTCCAGTGTATCCACTCACGCAAAAAATAATATCCAAAATATCACAACAACATGTAATTACCTCAAGTCTATATATGTTACGCGGCATACTAGATTGGACGCAGTCCATTCAAAATGATTCAAGCGTTGAGGTTGGCTGTAGCACTCTTGTTATTTGGATATTCAACACAAACAAGTGTGGTAAGTATTCTAATAATAATCAATGTAGAAACTTTTTTTTGGGGGTTGGCTTTTGCCAGGCTTTAGTTATTTGCACTGCTAAGCGCAGTTTTCAAGCCTCCAAAAACTTCTGCAGCTCAAATTAAAGCTCGTTTCATCTTGAATCGAAGGCTTAGTTTAATCGGTTAATAAAGTTATGCAAGAGCGCGTTTTCAGCGGATAAAGTACTAATTTTGTAGAAGTGAATAGAATGTTAACTTTAATCGCTTGCGCTAAGCGCAGTTTTCAAGCCTCCAAAAACTTCTGCAGCTCAAATTAAAGCTCGTTTCATCTTAAATCAAAGGCTTAATTCAATCGGTTAATAAAATTAAGCAAGAGCGCGCTTTCAGCGGATAAAGTAATAATTTTGTAGAAGTGAATAGAGTGTTAACTTTAATCGCTTGCGCTAAGCGCAGTTTTCAAGCCTCCAAAAACTTCTGCAGCTCAAATTAAAACTCGTTTCATCTTGAATAAAAAAATCGAAAACCGTAATTCATTGCATTATTTTAAATATTTTTGTTTAAAGTTACGATACTGTAATTTGAAATTAAGGACAGGTTTCCACACCATTCTGACAGAAAAGTATCGAAACATTACACAATCCTGACATCCGACTTTAGCTAAAATCGAAAGGAACGAATAATAATAATAATAAGCTTTATTCCAATAAATTATTAGACAACTTAACAATATTAACACATACAATGATATGAACATTACCAGCCGCTACTTAATATTAGAAATCGTCAAAATATAATGGAATTTAAATTGTAGCACATAAATTCCTCTACTGTATACGGTTCAACTTGCCGTACAATTTCATGCAAATATTTTTTGTATTTTACGAGACTAATTTCAGTTCTAATAAATACTGGTAATTTGTTGTAAAATCGCAAGCACGAGTAATGAACACCCCTCTCAGTCAGTGTAAATTTATGTAAAGGGTACATAAACTTACTCTTATGCCTCGTTGCATAAAAATGTTCATTTATGTCAGATTTGAAATAATAATTGTATTTCCTGACAAATATCAGACATTCTATGATGTATATACCAGCGACCGTTAATAAACCATTATTTCTAAATAATGTCCTACAAGAATCGTACGGACTTAAACCTAACATGGTTCTCAGCGCATGTTTTTGTAGACTTAATATGTTGTTCAAATGCGTGGAGCTGCCCCAGAAAACTATGCCATAGCGAACTAATGACAGAAAATTTGAACTATATACTAGTTTTAATATACTAAACGATACATTTGGTTTTAAAATTTTCAGCATATAGCATGTTGTACATAAGCGGGAAGACAAATATCCGATATGTTTTTGCCATTTTAATTTGTTATCTATAAATATTCCCAGAAATTTTGTGTTACATGTTATATCAATTCTAGTGCTGTTGATGGTGATTTGCTGTGGAAGGTTTGTAGCCTCGGATTTTTTAAATATAATGTAGTTTGTTTTACTCTCGTTTAAAACAAGTTGATTGTTATCAAACCAGGTTTTTATTAAGTTCAACAAAACCGTGATGTTATTTTCTAAATCTGAGATATTTTTAGATCGTACACAAATATTCGTATCATCGGCATAGTTGACGATATTATATTTGTCATTGTCAATTATTTTAAACATATCATTTATGTATATATTAAAGAGGAATGGACCCAGGACACTCCCCTGAGGCACCCCCAGAACTATGTCCAAGGCATTCGATCTATATGTAGTGCTTCCCGATACCACTTCTACTAATTGTTTTCTGTCAGTCAGATACGTTTTGAACCAGTCATATGCTGCACCTCTAATTCCATAATTGTACAGTTTAGAGAGCAGCAGACTGTGGTCGATACAGTCGAACGCCTTGGACAGATCCAAAAATATGCCACAAGCCATCTCATCTGATTCCATTCCCTCTATGATAAATTGGGTAAAATCATATAGAGCTGTATTGATGTTTTTACCTTTCCTGAAGCCATGTTGTCGGTCGGAAAATAGTTTGAATTTTTTGAAGAATGATTTGCATTGTTCGGTGACTATGTATTCAAATATTTTAGAGAAAGATGGCAAGAGACTAATTGGTCTAAAATTTTCTATTTTTGATGAATCTCCACTTTTGTGGATAGGTTTAACAACGGCAATTTTTAGTTTTTCCGGGAATATACCAAAACTAATTGAGTTATTTATAAGAAAGCACAAAGGCTCACATAATGGCTCCGCGCATTCTTTGATAACGAACATTGATATTTCGTTAATCCCGTAACTTTTTAAAAAAACTCGCCTATTCTTAGTGTACTTCCATGGCGTGTTAACTTTGAACGAGAGTTTCGCAAGAGATAAACCACGATTAAAATCTATTCGCGCTTAATTCACCGCCCTATTATTAGCGCTTAAAGAACTTTTACATATTCTTTGATTGCCTAACCTAAACTGCCCTATCCCTCGGAGTTTTTTTTTCTTTTTAAGTAATTTATCTAATATAGAGATAGTACATGTCCTCTGTTAAATTACACTACAAAGCTATATTGAACATAGTCAGACGACCGATCTCTAATTAAATACGTCGAAGCAACATCGTAACAACAAGTGTATTAAAACTAATTATTAAGATAATCGTTGATACTATAATATTCTTGTTGCACTAGAAATTCTTTCACTTTATTTTTAAATTCATTTACTTTCGAAATGTTTTGTAAACTTGGCAAATTGTTGAACATTTTTAATGCAGCGTATCCAGGTGAGGTTTCAAAGAGCAATAGTCTATAGCACGGGTATACATACATGTTTTGTATATGTGTTTGTTTTCGAATTGACTAAATTTATTTTTGTGTTTTATTTTGAATATTCAAGTTCAAGTTTCATCTTGAATCAAAGGCTTAATTCAATCGGTTAATAAAATTAAGCAAGAGAGCGTTTTCAGCGGATAAAGTTATAATTTTGTAGAAGTGAATAGAATGTTAACTTTAATCGCTTGCGCTAAGCGCAGTTTTCAAGCCTCCAAAAACTTCTGCAGCTCAAATTAAAGCTCGTTTCATCTTAAATCGAACGCTTTTCGAAATAACTCAATCGATTAATAAACTTAAGCAAGAGAGTGGTTCAGCGGATAAAGTGATAATTTTGTAGAAGTGAACAGAATGTTAACTTTGATCGCTTGCGCTAAGCGCAGTTTTTGAGCCTTAAAAATCTTCTGCAGCTCAAATTAAAGCTGGTTTCATCTCAAATCAAAAGCTTTTCGACTTGATTCAATCGGCTGATAAACTTAAGCAAGAGAGCGTTTTCAGCAGGTAAAGTGTTAATTTTCTAGAAGTGAGCGGAAAGTTAACTTTGATCGCTTGCGCTGAGCGCAATTTTTAAGCTTGTAAAAACTTGTGCAGCTTAAATTAAAGCGAATCATAAGCTTTCTAAAATAATTCAATGAGTTGAAAAAATTTATTTATTTTTTAATGATTTTTGCGAGAAAATTTGTATTCTTTAAAAAAAAAACGCTTTCCACTTTTATAAATCATTACAAATTTTAATAAAGTATTGTTCGATATTAAGACACGTGACATTTCATCAATCATCTTTTAATCGACATTGACACGTGTGCCATTCGACTTTGTCATTTATCACTTCCGATCGAGTGTTTTCCACGCCCAGACTAAGCATGAAGTAAAATTTCGAGTTTAGAAAAGCCCTGAGAAAATTTGTCGAGGGTCGCGCAGCGACCCGAGACAAATTTTCTCAGGGCTTTTCTAAACTCGAAATTTTACTTCATGCGCCACGCGTACAAAACACAATTATTGTCAAATTTAAAATACACTCCGCTCGATTTTACATTATAATCGACATGAAACACGTCAATATTTTTGATATTGCGACATAAAATAACTCAAATTAGGACATTAAGGTACATCGGATATGTTCTAATTGGAGTTATTTTATGTCGATATATCAAAAATATTGACGTGTTTCATGTCGATTATAATGTAAAATCGAGCGGAGTGTATTTTAAATTTGACAATAATTGTGTTTTGTACGCGTGGCGCATGAATTAAAATTTCGAGTTTAGAAAAGCCCTGAGAAAATTTGTCGAGGGTCGCGCAGCGACCCTCGACAAATTTTCTCAGGGCTTTTCTAAACTCGAAATTTTACTTCATGCTTAACCTGGGAGTGGAAGACACTTAAACGCGTCAAGTTTAACACTTTTCGATGTACCGACATTAAACAAGTCAAACTTGATATTTTTGATTCATCGGTATAAAACGTGCCGATATCAATATTTCCGATGTGTTGATATTAAGCACGTCAAGTTTGACACTTTTCGACTTTCAACAAACGTACTTTTACTTGGTATTAGAGTAATTACTCATCTTATATCTGTACTCGAAACAGCTCTAGACTATATTTAAATTTAAATGTTATTCGACTAAACATTAAAAGCACGTGTTAACAATCGCTAGCAAGAAACCATCGCACCAAAACAATTTTCAAGGTCTGACACTAATGCACAAATGTTTTTAATAAAAAGCACTTATTGCGTGTTGTAATAATTATCATCAACATCATCAATAATATAACAACAGTTTAGTGTCTAACAACTTTTAACTGCACGCTGCAACAAATGTTATCATATGAGAGTGTTTAATGACTTCAATCTCCTTCTTAGGCAAGCGATAAACAGCTAGAGGTGGATTACACGAATCAATGCATGGAGGAACTTCAACTAAACTCCTCTTACTTCAATCCATCCGTAGAGAAAGATCGCAACAGGACATGTTTGATAAAGTGCACTTTGGAAAAATTAGGCAAAATAGATTCTAAAGGCAACTTTGTAATATCGAAATTCCCCAGTGATGAACAAAAAGGTGCTGAGAAATGTTTGAAGCTGATCAAATCTGATGATTTGTGCAAGAGATCCCAAGCAGTAATGAATTGCGTTTACAAGCAAACTAATGAATACTTTCGCAAGTATGATGTTTGCGAAGAATTCGCTACTTATTTAGATAAATCTGTTACGGATTGCTTCTTGCGCTGCCAAATGATTGTTGATGGTTTGTTGTTCAAAAATGGAAGTGCTAATGTATCAGCTATTGATATCTTCTCACCTAATCCTAATAACACAGTCACAAGTGATAAAGCTTTGAAAATGTGCTCTAAAATAGTAACAGATGACGATGCTTGTGTACGTGATTTAAATATGTACAACTGTGTGAGTTACGTGCTCAACCATTTGTCGGAAGAAGTTATGAAAAAGGAAATACGTTGTGGTAAAGAAACCAACGTTTATCCGTTTTCTGGAACACAAACTGAAAAACCTCGGACTTGTTTCGATCGTTGCGTTTTATTAGCATCAGGGGATTGGGATGAAAAAAACCCGATGGACAGTAAGGCTTTCAAAAAATTAGGTATGAGCAAAGTCAAAGTTGAAGAAGCTTTCAACACGTGCAAAATGACTCTACAAGAGACCGATCGTTGCACAAAAGACATGTACTTTTACGACTGTGTTAATTACCTTAATTACGCTGATGCTAAGCATGCCAAACAACAAGTGGAATGCTCTTTAGAAACAAAAACACCTTTAATCCGGCTCCGAAACGACTACAACGAAAATCACTGCAAAGCACGTTGCATGATGGTTAAAGAAGGCCAAATCGACAACGAAGGTAACATCAACAGAACCAATTTGGAACGACGCACAATTAACAGCACTTTAGTGGATCAAACCCTAGAATTCTGCAACTCACATAAAAAAGGAAACTCTTGCATAGAAGATATGGTGGCTTATTACTGCGCAATTTCAAAAATCTACGATTTTGTTGTAAACCTCTGCAGTGATGGTGATTCAAATAATATTGTTAAAGAAAACTCGTGTTATTTGCGTTGCATAATGATCAACAGCAAGCAGTTGGATTTGAACGGTGAAGTTTTGGTTGATTCGATTATGACTCTTGCCAACGTGACTGTTGATGTTGCTAAAAAAGCGATTGAGAATTGTAAAGCCAGGAACCAGGATAAAGAGTCTTGTGCCAAGGATGTGGATACGGAACGCTGTGCCAATTCAGAAGTGTGGAGGGTTATCGAGCTGAAAAAGAACAGAATTGATACTGAGAATTAATCGGACACTTTTTTCTCATTAATAACTTGGTAAAACATTTTAAAATATAATGTTTTGTAAATTAAATTCACTTGGTTTTGTTTCACTTATATATATTTTAATTTCTACTAGTTTCGGCTTAATGCCATTATCAAGAATGATTCTTGATAATGGCATTAAGCCAAAACTAGTAGAAAATAAAATACATATAAGTGAAACAAAACCAAGTGAATTTAATTTACAAACTATTATACTAAGAATTAAAGTTAAATAGTTTGTTACTGCAATTTAAAGTTATAAACTACAATAAAAAATAAATGTGTGTTATGTTATGTTTTTTGTTTTCTTGAAATCGTGACACTAGTTTTATGATTCAATATAACCTTAACGATAGGGTTGGGAATCTTCGCTAAGTTGGGAAACTTCAAAGTAATCGCTTTTATATAAACAAGGAATAAATTATGCTATTTTAACTTCAAATTGGGTTTAATTAATATGAATTTGAGCCTTTGAATTTATATCTCCTCCTTACTTCCGCCACTCTCCTCTCTCTCGCTCCGCCTCCTAAATATTATCTCACTGCCTTCCTCAAAACCTTTTTTGCCTGAATGCATTCCTGATCAAACCATACGTCACCATCTCTTCTCTCACCCTTTCTCTTTCTTCCACATCCCACTATTATCCCCTCCATCTCCTCTATCGTACTGACCTCCTTCCATTTAATCCTCTCCTTATATGCTCCGTCGCTTTTATCCCGCACTCAAGAACCTCGATTTCCTGCCCCCTCTTTCTCTACCCTACCCACATCTCTACCTTTAACGGTAGGTGATCTGATTCCAAAACCTCCTCTATCTCCATACTCTTCCTGATCAAACCATACGTCACCATCTCTTCTCTCACCCTTTCTCTTTCTTCCACATCCCACTATTATCCCCTCCATCTCCTCTATCGTACTGACCTCCTCCCATTTAATCCTCTCCTTATATGCTCCGTCGCTTTTATCCCGCACTCAAGAACCTCGATTTCCTGCCCCCTCTTTCTCTACCCTACCCACATCTCTACCTTTAACGGTAGGTGATCTGATTCCAAAACCTCCTCTATCTCCATACTCTTTATCTCTCCTCTTGTTATTTCCTTCAGTCTATCACGGATGCCCCTCGTGGTCCAATGTAGGTTTTTCTCCCCTCCCAATCACCCTCCGTGCATCCATAATCGACTCCTTCAACCTCCTGCCTTCCCCATTTATATATTTATCCTGCGAACTTTTCTTCACATCCAAACCATCCTCTCTAATCCCTCTCCCCATTTCCCCTATTTTGGCATTGAAGTCCCCACCCACCATCCAACTTCCTCCATCACCCGCTCTCTCATCTATTTCTCTTCCTAAGGCCCCCTCAATTTTTAAACTGTTAACTGTTGAGGCTTCTACTTCGTTATACATCATTATTAACATAAATAAGACACTTAAGCTTTCTTTGTATAACTGAGGTTTTTTTTTATTGTGACTATAGTTTCGACAACTTTAACTTGTCATTATCAGACTATTATCAGACTTGTAGTCTGATAATGACAAGTTAAAGTTGTCGAAACTATAGTCACAATAAAAAAAAAACCTCAGTTATACAAACAAAGTTTAAGTGTCTTATTTATCCCTCAATTTTTGTTGACGTATACCACCCCCACCTGGTAACGTGGTATCCGCCCTGCTAGTATTTCACCCACACCAGCCCTTCGCCTCCCTCTATCATCTCCCCCTTGCCTCCGTTTCCATCCTCTCTCCATCCAACAATCATTCTCCCTTTTGCGCTTCCTCTTGTGGCATATTTTGTTGCCTCTTTCATCTCCCATCTAAACCCCCTCGGTAACCATCCTTTCACTTCCCCCATTCCTTGTTCACCATCCAAGTCTCTACTATCCCCACTACGTCCTTCCCGGTTATCCACTCCTCAAAGTCTTTCTTCCACTTGCCCTTCTGCCCGTTAGACTTTATTCTCGCTACATTCCAAAACCCCATTGTTATCTTCCCTTCTTTCACCACTCTGCTACACTTGCTTCCTAGTCGCCTGCTCCTCTCACAGCCCTTCTGCCCGTGCCTTACCTCTCCCTTCCCCCACCCCCCTTCGACCCTTCTATACCCGCTCACTTTATCCCTCCTAGCTAGACGGGAGAGAGGAAGGGAGAAGAATGCAAAAGTCGGGTATCAGAAAGTGATAGTTAATGGGGAAGAATGGTGATGGAATAAGGAGAAGGCGGAAGTGGAGGAGCAGGAGGAGCCAAAAAAGTAAGATGGAAGGGGGGAGTAAAAGAGGGAGAGGTTGATAATAGCATGATAGAGCAGGAATTGGGAAAAAATACAGAGGTGGAACAAGGGCCTGCTAGTCTCACAGCCCTTCTGCCCGTGCCTTACCTCTCCCTTCCCCCACCCCCTTTCGACCCTTCTATACCCGTTCACTTTATCCCTCCTCTACCCCTTGTTCCACCTCTGTATTTTTTCCCAATTCCTGCTCTATCATGATATTATCAACCTCTCCCTCTTTTACTCCCCCCTTTCATGTTACTTTTTTGGCTCCTCCTGCTCCTCCACTTCCGCCTTCTCCTTATTCCATCTCCATTCTTCCCCATTAACTATTACTTTCTGATACGCAACTCTTGCATACTTCTCCCTTTCCCTCTCCCGTCTAGCTATCTCCCTCATGCATTTCTGCACCCTTCTCTCCTCTTTCGTCAGGTCCTCGTCTATGTATATTCTTTCTTGCGCGCTTTTTAGTTTGTTTTTATTTTTCAATACCTTAATTTTTCCTCTAATTTCCCAAACCTTACCACCACCAACTTTCCAACCCTATCTACCACACAGCTATCCTCTACTCCCAGCGCCTCCTTCAGAAAACCCGCCACTTCTCCCGGAACACCTTACCTTTGAACACTATGTTGTTGTTCCTCCTCTCCTGTCTCTCCCTCTTCTCCGCCTGACCCTCCAAATCTACTATCCTTTGTCTTAAATGCTCTTTTTCCTTCCCCTACGTTTCTTTCATTTCCCTCATATCCTCTCTCCATATCTCCCTTCCTCCCCTCATCTCCTCCTTCCATATCTCCCTCTCCTTCCTCATCGCTTCTGCGATCAGCCCCACAATTCTCGTAAGAAATAATTGGAAACGTCGTTTATAAATATATTCAATAATAAAGGCCCCAGGTGGGACTCTTGAGGCACACTTGAGGTAACTTTAACAGGGATTGATATTAGATTAAGAATACGAACAGATTGCATTCTGACTGTTAGATACGACTCAATCCAACTTAATAAACCACCACCAATACCAATATGGTGAAGCTTCCGTAACAAAAGTTTATGGTCAACGGTATCGAACGCCTTGGAAAAATCAGTATAGACGGCGTCAATCGAAGACCCATTTTCCAATACATCCGCAATATACTGACCATAAACCCTGGGTCTTCAAACATTCTTCTTCGCGGACCACAAATACAATTCTACATAATAAAGTCGGCCAAGATCCGATTAATTTTATAAAATTATGAAAAAAATAAGGAACAATTGTTACAATATTTCAAAATATGACATTTACAAAAAAAATTACAAACAATCGCGGGCCGGATTCATGCAAGTCGCGGGCCGTGGTTTGGAGACCACTGCCATAAACCAACATGTTGGTTGCAGTCGAGCAACCAGTTCTAAAACCATGCTGATGTTCTATTAGCATTGGGTTTAAATGGTAGTATATTGTGACATAATTTCATCAAAGATCTTGGGAATTGTTGACAAGATGGAGACAGGTCGATAGTTACCAACATTATTCTTAGGACCAGACTTATGAATTGGCGTGATCAGTGCATACTTGTATATACTTTTTGTTATTTGTCCTTCTATGGTATATCTGTTGGGCAATAAAGATTGTTATTATTATTATTATTATTATTATACTTCCAGCAGAACGGAAAATATTCCAGTTTTGGAGATACAATATAAAATAGCCAAATAGGTCTGCTAAGTACGAATGCGCATTCCTTGAGTAATATACTCGGCAAGCCATCCGCACCGAGAGAGTTCGATGCCTTTAGTTTTAACAATTCTTCGTATACCATAAAAATCGCAAATATACAATTAAACGCTTTTTAATTATTCTTTGTTTTTAAAAAGCGTTTAATTTGAAGCTTCTAACGAGTGTTTCCACTCCTAAAAGTTCGAGTTCAGAAAAGCCTTAAGATTTAGTTTGGTCGCGTAGCGAAGCAAAGCGACTAAACCAAATTTTGAGGCTCAAATTGAACAAGTTTTAAAAACAACAAATACCGAAACAAATACAGCGTATGTATCGAGATATATAAAAGAAACACTAGCTGTATATTTTTTGCACTTACAAGAAGCAAATTATTGCGTATCATAAACTAATCCGTTATTAAATATATTAAATAATTCTTTTGTAATATTTCAGGGCAAAGTTTACAACCCTTCAGAGGATGCATGCATGAAAGAACTAAACCTAAAATACACTTACGGAGGGGATTCCCCGGAAACGCAATATAACAGAACCTGCATCGCCAAATGCACTTTTGAAAAGGACGGCAAAGTCGACGCCGATGGCAACCTGGTAGCTTCAAATTTTCCAAGTGAGGAACAAGACACCGTCGTTGAATGTTGGAAACTTAACAAAGCATATGACCTTTGTAAAATAGTCGAAGCGGTATCAAACTGCGTCTATCGAAAATCTGTAGGCGACTGGCATAACTATGAAGAATGCGAGAAGTACCAATCTTTCACAGATGATGGAGTTAATAATTGTTACACGAGATGTCAATTGATTGTGGGCCAAGCTTTAAATGCGGATGGTAGTGTTAATTTGTCCTCGATTGTCATCAATGAGCGCAGTTCTGAAAACACGGCTACTAAAGAGGATGCTTTGAATATATGCAAGGATTGGTTGGTTGTTGATGAGGATAAATGCACTAATGATTTGGTCAGGTATTTTTGCGTCGCTCATATAATGTATCATTGGTCTTTAAAAGCGTTAAAGCATGAAATTGAATGTAGCAAAGAACATGACGTGTATCCATTTTATGGTGATAAATCACGCAACTGCTATGAACATTGCGTTCTGGTAAAAAATAAAGAGCTGAATGCTGATAATATTTTAGAAAGCAACGCTTTTAAAACTTCGTGAATGAGCAAGGGGAAAATACGCGAAGTTTATGACACATGCAAATCATTTTATCACGAAACAGATAAATGCACCAGGGATTTATATTTTTATGATTGCATCAACTATCTGCAATACGCCAGTCCTGATTACTTAGAGAAGCAAATTGAATGCGCTTTAGAATCAAAATCACCTATTGTCCAATTCCGACTGGAGCACAAGGAAAACTATTGCAACACAAACTGTATTATGATAAAAGATGGCAAACTCGACGAAAATGGATAATTAAACAAAACCCACCTTGAACAGCTCACAGCCTACAATGCAATCATTGAAGAATCCATCACATTCTGCAAAGAACGTTTCCATGGCGACGATTGCGCCCAGCAAGTATTCGTACAGAACTGCGCAAATTCTAGAATAACTGATGAGGTAAATAAAAAATGCAAAGCTGAGATAACTCGCAATGAAAATGGTATTATTAATCGTGTTGAGGGATATTACTGCTCATCGCGTTGTTTTCTGATCCATGAAAGGCATTTGGATTTAGAAGGTGGAATTTTGATTGAGCCGCTTCTAGCGCAGACTCAAAAGACTGTTGATGCTGTTCAAGAAGCGATTAAGCACTGCAAGGTTATTAGTGCTGATGAGAGTCAGTGTACTAAGGATATTAATACTTATCGCTGTGTCCAGTCTGAGCTTTGGAAGACTGAAGAGTAATTATATATTGTGCCAGTTCATACCAAAATGATTGTTAATGATTTTTGTTATTTCGTGATATTAAAATTAATTGATTGATTAAAAGTATAAATATTTAGTTTTAGTATTTCAATAGTTCTAGTATTTAAGTGTGCCAATAAAAGAAAATTTGCCAATAATGTTTGTCATTCATACCACTGAAATATTATGAATAAAATAATTTGATTATTGAAAAATATGTATATTTACTTTTACTGTTTTATGAATTCTAAAACGGGGTTATTAAAAAAGCTGTTCCTTCTTTTTTAATAACCCCGTTTTAGAATTTCAAACATTTATTTCTTCCAAACTACAAAAGGTAGAACTATAATTCCAACGTTCCCGGACAGACAAAAGTTTAAAATTTGAACAGTCCAGGCAGACCTTCCAAACACGGCCGCGTTAACGCTGTTGCTTGTCATGTTTATTGTCTATAGTAAAATGGCGACACAACAAGAAAATGCATTTTGTGTGCTGCAATTAGCAAAACTAGTGTCCATTATTTAAGTTTAACGTGGTTTTCGCTGTTAGTTTAATAATCAACCGCCTCGTCATGAGCAGATTTACTAGTGGCATCGAAAATTAGTAGACACATCAAAGAAAAAGCATGGGATGTCCACGCACATCAAATACAAATGTAGAGCGTATTCGTACAGTTTACAAGGAGCTCAAAGAATCCACAGCACACACATGATGCTCATATTGAATGCATAAAAAATGACATTTTCTCTTTCCAGGAACGTTGGAATTGTGTTTCTATCTTTTTGTAGTTTAGAAAAAATAAATGTTTAAAATCTGTTCCTTCGTTTTGAATAACCCTGTATTTAAATGTGCTAATAGAAGAAAATGTTCAAATCAGTGGCTCAGCCAGGATTTTGTTTTATGGGAGCGCAAACAACGTGAGATCAAATTTTAGCAGTATATTTTGAACTTCAGACTAAATCAATGTTTTATACGCGTGGCGCATGAAGTAAAATTTCGAGTTTAGAAAAGCCCCGTGAAAATTTGTCTCGGGTCGCTGCGCGACCCTCGACAAATTTTCTACGCGGGGCTTTTCTAAACTCGAAATTTTACTTCATGCTTAGTCTGGGAGTGGAAAACAACCGTTACAAGCTTCAAATTGAACGCTTTTAAAAACAGTAAATGCTTCACATTTTACAGCGTATGCATCGAGATATACATACTTGAAGAATAAAACTCCAGTAATTTAATACGCACACTAAATTATTCAAAATTATGTGAGTCTATTATCGAATATTTTTATATTAATTATATTCGTCCAGATACACATTGAATGCATTTTATATAATCGGATAAGCAACATTAATTTAACCTTAGCCATTGAACCGTTTGGTGTTAGCGATTCAGGTTATCCCTTGTAAAACATATTTCTAATATATATATATATATTTTTTTGATATTATTTTGTTTATACATTAATTTTGGTTATACTCAGTAACGTAATGAGTATGATGTGTTACTATATACAACTAATTGTGTTAATTTCAATTGTAAAAAAGGTGAATTCCGTAAATAAAGAATAATAATAATAATAATAATAATAAAACAATAGTTTGAGACAAGTAAGTAAAAGTATAATAAATGTAATCAGTCAAGAAAGGAATTCCTATAATAATTAATTGGTAAAAGTAGGCGACACTGGTTTTAAAAGAATACATTTAGTTAAATTTCACTAATATTTTGGATTTTTATTCCAATTAGTTTCAGCTCATTCTCAAGAAATACGGAAAATTACTTTTTACAAACACTATCTACAAGAGGAGAGAATAATTATAATTTTATGGTTTAGGCAATGGGGCTGTCATAATGGGTGAGATCCACAGATCTTCGATGGCATTCACTATTGTTTCTATCCTATTTTATTGCTTTCTGGGTTTCCAGCCCCGCGCGATAGTTTAAATCAGCGCTTCCCAAACTATTTCGTGTGGTAGACCTGTATATAGTTTTTCATGAACCGACACCCATGGGCGTATCAAAACCTCAAAAATAAAGGGTTTGAATCGACAAAAAATATGAAAATAGAGTAAGTTTTGAAATTCTCAGACCATTAAATTAATCAAAAATTAAGAAAAAAAGACAATAGTCATAAGGATCGTGAAAATGGCTGTCTGCTATTCTATCAATAGTTGCCTTTTGTACCTGGTCTCAAAAGTATAGATTGAAATCGCTGAAGAAGGAGGCAAGAAGTTTCAAATGTTAGTAAATTAATAAATTACTATCAAAAAAACAGCGTATTATTAGTTTATAAATGTTTACTGTAAAAAATTGCAAAGTTAACTAGAACTGACCAAAATCATTAACTTTAGAGTAAATGCAACAGTTCTACTTTTATGTAATTTTTTATTTAACAATATACAGGGTGCCTGTTTTTCAAGCGGCACTATGGAGGTCTCGCTTATTTAAAGAAATAGAGAATCGGTTGAATGAAGGCAACGTTGCGTATTTTAGTGCTTATTAATAACACTGGTCGGCATGAAAATCGGCCCTGACACCATTCCTGCTGATTCTTATGTAAAATGACCTCCTGAATCCGAATATGATGCCCGTTTTCCCCCATCACCCACCGTTTTCGGGGGAGCCCCCCCCACCTATTTTTATCACTTTTCGATAATTTGGGGGGATGAAAAGGATTAATTTAGCCTTTACGTTTCTTCTGAGGGGCTAGAGAGGTGATAAGTTCCAAAACATGAACATTTGTAGCAAGGAGGTAGATTTGGGGGGGGGGGTAATTTTCCCCCTTAAATTGTAAAAAAATCCTTAAAAATGATCGATTTTTCCGTTTTTTTCGCAGTTTTTTCACTTATTTTCTACATATTCCAGCTTCCATCCCCCCTCATCCTCCCTCAAACAATAAAAATATATAGCAATAATATATAGCAACAATAATAAAAATATATAGCAACAATAATAAAAATATATAGCAACAGTTCGGAAGATTCACTGTACCACGCTGACGCTCTCAATACCTCGCGCGCACAGGTTTGCCCAGGAATTTTCGGATGAACACGGGGAACGGTTTCATCAAGACATCTCTAAGTTCGAGAGGACATTTTCGGGGAAGTGGAATGCGAGCATGTTAGTAGAGTACTGCTGGTTTTTGATACGAGAAACTTCTACCTCAGGGTACAAAAGGAAAGCAAGCACCAAATGAAGGTACTTATCTTAGTTATTTATTATTCTTTACATTTATTATTTTACATTTATTATTTTACTTTTTATTTATTATTCTTTACAGCTAAAATAATCCTTTTCACCCCTCCAATGAATGGGCGAAACGGGGGGAGTATTGAGAGCGCCAGTGTGGTACAGTGAATCTTCCGAACTGTTGTTATATATTTTTATTATTGTTGCTATATATTGTTGCAATATATTTTTATTATTTGGGGGTGTTTGGGGGAGGATGAGGGGGAATGGAAGCTGGAATATGTAGAAAATAAGTGAAAAAACTGCGAAAAAACGGAAAAAATTGATCATTTTTAATGATTTTTTTACAATTTAAGGGGGCAAATCCCCCCCCCCCCAAATCTACCTCCTTGCTACAAATGTTCATGTTTTGGAACTTTTCACCTCTCTAGCCCCTCAGAAGAAATGTAAAGGCTAAAATAATCCTTTTCATCCCTCTAAATGATAGAAAAGTGATAAAAATAGGTGGAGGGGGGGCCTCCCCCGAAAACGGTGGGTGATGGGGGAAAACGGAGGTCATATTCGGATTCAGGAGGTCATTTTACATAAGAATCAGCAGGAATGGTGTCAGCGCTCGAAAAAAAACTTATTTTTGCAGACCAGTAATCTGCTTTCATATTTTAAATTTCGTATTTAGAAAAGCCTTAAAAATTTGGTTTGATTGCTCTGCTTCGCGGGGCGAACAAACCAAATTTTTAGGATTTTCTATACTCGAAATTTTACCTCATGCTTAATTAAGCAGTGGAAATACTTGTTTGAAACTTAAAACTCACCTTTTTCGAAAATTGAGAAATAGCTGCACCAAATCCAAGTACACGCCCCGATTCTTCTATTAATTTTTAATATCCATTTCAAAATTAATGCCAATATATTTCATTTACACAATCCCGTTCCAATTGAGATTTTTATCTATCCACTAAACAATAGCCACTTTCTCAACTCTCTCATTAACAAACTCTAATGAAAACACTCGTATTAAATACTTATTCAAATAAGCCATTGCGCAAAAAAAAAAACAACAGAAGAACTTTGTACAAATACTTATATTTGATGTTTTTGTTGGAGTTACCTGAAGTGTAAGTATACAGGGTGGTGAATTTTTCGATGCTCACTGCTCACCATTGGTATCTCGGAAACGATAAAAAAGTAGGTTATTTTAATAGCGATTGAGAATCTGAAAAAAATATGATAATTTTGATAGGTTCCTGATTTATCGCGAAAAAACTGAAAATTGTGATTTTAGATAAAAATTATTATATTCCCTGCCATTGGCGGAATTTTCATCAAACTTGGCAACTGTATATTTTTGGACCCTCTGTATCGAATGGAGCCGACAGAAATATTCTAGGTACTCTAGATTTCAAATTACGATATTACACTTTTCTATTTCTTACGGCAGCTATATTGGATTTTCACACTTTTAGGTAAACCAAAAAAAAAATAAATTCAAATTCAAAACTATTTGAATTCGAAAAAATAAGCTTACGCTTCTTATAGTTTGCACACTTTAAACATAATATATAAAATTACGAAAAAAATTATTCGTGAAAATGCAAACAGTGTCTTAGTTAATAAGACAATTTAAGACGATAAATATCCATTGAAACAACTACTTCCCGTGCAAATACACCTCCGCATATTGAATTATACAATGAAATATTTAAAATCTTATTTAATTTGATTTGTTACAACGCTCTATTAAAGTATATGTAACGTTTAGGTCAAATTCTCTTCAAACTAACTAACAATAATATTTAAAATGAAAGGAGAGATAGCAACAAATTAGAAGTGAAAGGACTTGTATTAAAACTAATGTCTTAGGCCATCTATAGACGCGTTTCGAGATTTATCTCTCTTCAGTATAGCTTTGCTTATGACGTATAAAAAAATTAGGAATAAAATTAAAACAAACTTACTTAGAAAAAGTGTTGTGTGTGGAATGAACAGGTACACAGAAATGGACTGAGTGAAAATGATGGTCGGTATTTATATACAAAAAAAAAATAGCTTTTCAAAATGGTAACACACATAACATCTGATTTCCAAAAAAGCTCTAGAAATTTAAAAATGATTGTAAATATTTGCTTAAATCGCCATTGCTTTGAAAAACAATTGGAAAAATAATTAAAGTGACAGTTGGTAGTGCATGTTGTTTTCTTATGGCCGCCATTTTGGATCTTGACATATTTATACCTATATTTGAATTTATAATTTTTACAGATAAAAACTGGTACAGTGATCTATCCAAAGAACTCTAAATATAGGTCCAGAATTTAGACAAGAGACAAAACATATGCCAAACTTAGTTGAAAACGTAAGAAATAAATGTCAATTTTTATCACAAGAAACGTAAAACATGTCGCAAAATAATGAATCAAGAAAAATCAAAACATGTATCAAATATTAGTTTTCTGTTACTACATAGTAATTTATATAAAAATTAAATGCTAAAAAATATTCTTGTAAATAAAACACTTTTTACTTTGTTTAACCACTGTATCTTACATTTAATTGTGTGACTAGTTTCGACTATCTAGTAGTCATTCTCAAACTAAAGTAGTTTTAATTTGAGAATGACTACTAGATAGTCGAAACTAGTCACACAATTAAATGTAAGATCCAGTGGTTAAACAAAGTAAAAAGTGTTTTATTTACAAGTGTATTTAAGATGTACCACAAAGTGAACGCCTACAACACCAAACAACTAAAAAATATTATTTTTCTATTGTTTTGTAATTGACTCAAGTATAAATATAAAACGAAAAAATGAAAATGTTTGATATTTTAGAGTTTTATTATTATTCAATTAATATATTTTACATAATCTTCACCAATTTTAACTGACAAATACAAAACGCACGAAATAATATCAGATTAACTCCTTAGGCATCTCCATAATATTATGATAAAGTGTCTCGAGCATTGTGAGATGGATTGGTTCACATTTGTGACAATGACACGTTTCGAAATTGACAAATCAAGGGTGGACGAAGATTGGCAGATAAGTGCTGCGCCCCATCGGCTGAAAAATGGCTCCAATTAATACACGACAAGGAGTACACAGAAGCCAAGGTTGAGGATAAAGGGCGACCGGTAATTGCAACCTTCAAAACACCCCAATTATTCATTCATGGATGGCCGATTTATTAGAAAAACTTTGCCACCCTTGAGATGGGGTTTCTAGAAAATGTATACAGGTTTATCTGTCTTTACGAAATTCATCAAATCGTGAATGTTTCATTTAAAGAAGGAAGATTAATTGTTTTTGGAAATCTCTTACTATAAATTATAAAATATCTTTGTAATACATAACAGATAAATAAATAAATGAAGTATTCGAATACCTCTTTCAAATCCACTGAAAGAATTCGAATCCAGTATTCTAATCCTAAATGATTGGAATCCTACTTTCCAATCATTTAGGATTAGAATACTGGATTCGAATTCTTTCAGTGGATTTCAAAGAGGTATGTATTTTTGTAAATGGCTTCCATTGATTTGACAAATAAATAAATAAATGAAGTATTCGATTATTTATTTATTTGTCAAATCAATGGAAGCCATTTACAAAAATACATAAATATAAACATGAATTACAATAGTAAAGGTATAAAACACAAAACTAACTTAACTCTAATAACTAAGGCTTAAAATTGTCACCTATACGGTGTATTGATTCTGCATATTTTGTTAACTCGAAATTTGTCCCAATTTTCTTTTAAATTTACTTCAACTTTAGTTTATTTTATTTGCAAACATTTTTTGTCTCCTTGAGAATTTTCAAAGTATTTTATTTTATTTTATTTTATTTTATTGAAACGGATTCGCATTTCGTTACAATTTTTTTAGAGGATTCGTTTTTGAATCCAAATGTGGTTGATTCGAATCCTCAAATAAAGAAAATTCATGCTCCGTCAACTTGGCCTCCCACTTTCGATCATTCAAGTTAAAAGCTTATAATCAAACCAATTTACAGAAATACATTCCAAAAATGATTGGAAATCCATACAGGGTTTTCCCATTGGAAATCCAATGGATAAAGCATCTAAACCTGAATCGGTGTCGGTTTCAGGGAACATTTCGAAAAAGATTATTTTTGCTCTAGAGGGATGACTCTAACTAATCTTTTGATAATCTAATCTCACCGACCCAAGCACTTGATTTTAGATCTAACAAAAAGCAAAAATCAAACAATTTCGATTACGTTCAACACTGGGAGGTAATCCGGATGCATACTACGCATACTTGCACTTAATCACTCGCGGTTAATTAATTTAATCAGTGGAGGTAGCGAATTTTCGAAACATCATTCGCGTATTACAGCATCCACGACGCGACCGTATCGAAATAATACTGCAAATATACTGAGGAGTAAAGTCTAATGTGCGCACACTAATTTCGAATTAACGACAAATGCATTTATTACCTTTAAATAAAATCGAGAACAATGGACCCGTTCTTCAAAATTTTCAACATTCAACATGTTTGGATTTGTTTGTGATGAATGTTGTGGTATATAATGAACGGTACTCCGGTCGGTCTATTTCGTACGATTGCAAAAATCCCGAATACGTTCACAATTAACAATCCGGTTATCAGAGAATTCTCCAACAGTTGGCAGTAAACTACCAACTGTTGTCTCCGATGAACGGGCCCAATGATGAGTCAAGGATTTATTCGTTGGAGATTCGATAGTAAACAACAAAAAAGGGTCACCTTTCACGATACACAGGCAATTGTGTTTCAATTTTAATGTTGAGTAAGAAAATAATTTAAATAAAATACACATTAAAAATAAATGTATTAAATAAAACACATTTTGAACTTATGGCGCCTGTAGAAATTCAGGCTGTGATTTGAAGGATTATTTTTATTATTTTATTGATTTAAAATCACAATAATAATAGTGTGTATATACCAATGTCATTTATTAGTTTTTTGTCGTCAAGTTATCAAAAACTTCTATAAACTTTTTGGGGAAAGAGGGCAGAATTCAAAAATTATAGTTATATTTTTATCCAGAACTTTATTTTTATTGAACCAAATGCCAACAGATTTAAAAAATTCCTACAAATTATTATTTATTATTGCATTGTTTATAATAACCAAGAGAGTAAGCACAATAAAGACAGTAGCGTAGTATGTAATTAATGTTAAACCCTCGAATAACTTAACATGTAACAGAGCTGGGACGAATCCTCGTGAAAAGGATTCGAATCACGAATCCGAATCACCTAATATGATTCGAATCAGGAATACTCGAATAAAGGATTCGTAAGAGATAAATATGATTCGAATCAAAGATTCGAATCCTGTTTTTCGAATCACGAATACAAATCCTTCAAGAATAGGATTTGTATTCGTGATTCGAAAAACAGGATTCGAATCTTTGATTCGAATCATATTTATCTCTTACGAATCCTTTATTCGAGTATTCCTGATTTGATTTTATTATTTTTTTACAACCATATATCGTTATCAGTTGTTTTAACAAAAATATTCACAATCTAATTATTTATTATTAACACTGAACATCGTTGATAAAAGACTAAATTTCTGTGTTACTCCGATTAAAGATGTATTTGTGTGTTTTTGAACTACACTTCAAATCAATGGTTTATACGCAAGGCGCATGAAGTAAAATTTCGAGTTTAGAAAAGCCCCGTGAAAATTTGTCTCGGGTCGCTGCGCGACCCTCGACAAATTTTTCACGCGGGGCTTTTCTAAACTCGAAATTTTACTTCATGCTTAGTCTGGGAGTGGAAGACACTCGTTACTTTAAAATATGTCACAACTATTAGAATCGTGTATCGATGTGATGTACATAATATCAATGTGAGATTTAGAGGAACTATTTCACCGCCATGTCATAAAACGGCTCTGTTTCAGAGATCATTCAGTTACAATATTTATAAAATATATAATAAAATTCCAACACAACTCAAAAATCTCACATTGACAAATTTTAAGCGGGAATTTCGTCGTCACTTGCTTGCGGATGAGTTTTGATGGGCCTTGAGAGTGACGTTAATGTTAATGTTAGTGTTAATGTTAATCGTAGTGTTAATCCTAATTCGTTTTATCGCACATACTTTTACTTTTACTTTTACTTTTAAAAAAGTACTTTTTCTTAATTAAATATTATTTGTATGAACCATTTATGCAATAATCTGTTAATATTCTTCAGGTTAAGTGGAAGAACAGTTAATAGTCATTAGGCTAACTGAACTTCGCCTGTTACTTTTACTAGACATTTTGTAAAATATTTTTTCTATAATAAATAAAGACGTATTATTATTATTATTATTATTAAAGTATGTATCGTCGGATGCCCGTCTTCAGGGGTGATATGTAAGAAAATTATGGGTCCTATGAGTTGCCAAATAAGTGAGTTACTCAACTGTTTCCAAGGCACTCTTTGAAAAAACAAAAGATTAAAATTTTTCATACAAAATGTACAATAAACTATAAGTGTGATACATCATTGAATTCAGTAAAAAATATTCTTTCAAAAATATCAAAATCCAAAATGGTGCCCATAAGAAAAACAAATGTTAGCTATGGTCCCTAGGTAAATGTTATAGTTATCTTAAAATAAAATATGTTACTAGATTTATCGTTAAAAAGTGCCTATAATGTCAAAGTTGTAAATGTCTGGATTCAATAGTTTTTGAATAAAAAAATAAAAACGAATTTTCAAAAATACATTTTTTGACAATATCTCATTAAGGAAATAAGATATTTCGAACTTGTTTTTGGGTTATTATTCGGCCCTAAATTATGCAACTTTACCCCAATTTAACCGACTCTCTATCTCTTTAAGTAACCGAGATCCCCATACATTTCGTTGAAATACGGACACCCAGTATAATAATAATAATAATATAAAATTTATTGTATTGTTATTTTCTTAATATTTTAATTAAATAAATATTTTACATTGTTTACCGTATATTTACGAATAAATTAAAAATAAATACTTATTTCAGTAATTCAATATTAATTACACCATCAAATGTCTAAAAGTTTTGCGTTAAAACTCAGCAGAAATCATTAGATGTTTTTTTATTAAACGAATTTCACTATGGCTTTCGACGTCTAAGTCAAAAAATGTTTAAAACAAAAGTTGTAGCCAACGAAAAAATATACCTCTTTTACCTAAACACTTTTCACCTCAGCTCTTTTGTTTTTCAATTAGATACTACGAAATCTAGTGGACATCAACAACTCACCGATTATGGTTTTCGACGTCTAAATCAAAAAATGTTTCAAACAAAAGTTGTAGCCAACGAAAAAATAAACCACTTTTACCTAAATACTTTCACCTCAGCTCTTTTGTTTTTGTTCAATAAACCGAGAAAGATTTTTTTGAAAATAAATACACAACTTTATGATAATTCGAAAATTTACGAACGAGTGTCTCCACTCCCAGACTAAGCATGAAGTAAAATTTCGAGTTTAGAAAAGCCCCGCGTAGAAAATTTGTCGAGGGTCGCGCAGCGACCCGAGACAAATTTTCACGGGGATTTTCTAAACTCGAAATTTTACTTCATGCGCCACGCGTATTAAACACTGATTTCAAGTAAAGTTAAAAATATAAAAACATATTGAAACTGTTTTCAGTATTAAAAGTTATCAAAATAATTATTTAAAATTGCCAAAAACATCAAAATGAACAAAATGTCATCTAGTAAATATAACAAATATCAAAAACGTCAAAAATTCGGCGTGTTGGTAAAATCGATTTACGTCACAATTATCATGTTATGACAGTACGTGACAGTTTGACAAAAACGTTCTTACAAAAACGAAAATTTCTGTTAAAATCAGTAATTATGTCAAAAAAGTTATCTAATAATATAAAAATTGTTGTCTAATATATAACAAGTAAATATGTAATATCAAAAATATCAAATGTCAAAATTGTCGTCTAATGTCAAAAAACTAAAAAAATATAAAATGTCAAAACTACCATCTAATGTCAAATACGTCATTTAATGTCAACATCAGAAATAGTAAAAAAGTACAAAATGTCATTGTTTATCAAAAGTAACATATAATGTGAAACATGTCATCTAATGTCAAAAAACGTAGTCTAATATTAAGAATATAATCTAATCTAATATAATCTAAGTCCCAAGCTCTACAATAGCTTACCAGATAATATTAAATGTTTACCACTTTCAACGTTTATACACTCTTTGAAAACATACTTTTCTAAGAAAGCTCATTACAGCATCAATGATTGCCTTACTGATGGTTTTGCTGGACTACGCCTTATACCACAAAATTAATTTACTTTTCATTACTAAATTATATTTAATTTTAATGCGTTTATCCTTAGACTTTATCTATTTTAATGTGTTAGTTTTATTTATACTTATATTTTAACTGTAAACTGTAACTTCTTTTAGAAATGATTTTCCAACGATACAGTAAGCTTACCTATGATATCAAATAACTTAGTCATTTTATTTTTTGTTCACCTTATTATTTACGTTTATATTTAATCTATTTGCTTTTATCTTTAGACTTTTCTATTTTAATGTATTTTTACTTATTACATATATTTTAACTGTAACCTGTAACGTCTTTTAAAAGTTATTTTTTCAACTATATAGTAGGCTTGCCTGTGATATCTAATGGCCTAGTCATTTTTCACCTTGTGTTATATACTTTAGTATACTGCTATAATTATATAATCATTATTTAAACATATATTTGTAATTTTTTGTTCTATGTATGGAAATTATCATCATACTATCTACTTCAGTGTACGAGTGTACCCAATCTATAGCTTCAACTGTATTATAAAATTTAGCACACTTTTACAAACTTGTATTACATCAATGTATTTATTTTTGTATTAATTTTTGACTTATGTAAACGAACCGTAATTGCATGAATAAATTCTATTCTATTCTATTCTATTGTCAAAAATGTCATCTCAGAAGGTAAAAAATATCAAAAATGTCATTCAATGTCAAAATTGATTAAATATGTCTAGTAGAAAAAAAAAATTCAGAAATTTGTGTGTCCAAATAATGATTCAATAATTTTTGAAAATAGTTACAAATCTGAATAAAAATATTGAAAATCTTAAATATAAACATTTTATATATTTCACGAGAAAATCTCGAAATATTGAAAATTTCATCAAAATTTTATAAATCGATAAAAATAACAAAATATCAAAAATCAAGATGTGTTGAAAATCTGATCAACATTTTCATAAATTAACAAAAAATCTCGAAATATTGAAAATTTCATCAACATTCGATAAATTAAGGAAAATTGAGGAAATATTGTAAAATCTGATAACAATTTGATTAATCGACGAAAATGGGCAGCTTGGTGGTGTAGTGGTTAGAGTGTTGTACTGCCACGCCACGGACCGGGGTTCAAATACCGGCCTAACAAGTTGTCTGCATTTATATAGGTCAGGATAAAAATGCCAAACACTCCGTCTTCTCGGATATGACGTTAAATGCATGTAGGACCCGTGTACTGGCTGGATGTTGCGTGCACGTTAAAGATCCCTACCGGTGGGTTGGAACTCCCACCGGGTTCGGCAAAATTCCCGGATAGCTGTAGGCCTAATCTCCGGCGTCATGATTGGCCTTAGCAGCGGAAATAGATGACGTAAAACCCAAAATAAAAAAAAAAATAAAAAAATCGACGAAAATCTCGAAATCATAATTTTATGAAAATATCGATTTGTTGAAAATCTTATAAATCGACATGTTAAGTGTAACAATTTGATTGGGAATGTCAATTCATATTCATCAAAATGTTATATTTGGCGAAATTACCGAAAAAAAATTAAAAATCTCAAATCTGACAAAAATCATCAAAATTCATCAAAATTCATCAAAATGTCAAATTTGACACAAATCATTTAATTTTATCACTTACAAACGAATGTCGTCCACTCCCAGACTAAGCATGAAGTAAAATTTCGAGTTTAGAAAAGCCCCGCGTAGAAAATTTGTCGAGGGTCGCGCAGCGACCCGAGACAAATTTTCACGGGGCTTTTCTAAACTCGAAATTTTACTTCATGCGCCACGCGTATAAAACAGTGATTTGACGAGAAATTTAAAAACATACAAAACAAATTTTTCATGTTAATCCTTACGATTAATTTGTATTATTTTTGAAATTCGAATCCTTTTGTAACTATTCGTATCCTTTTATAAATATTCGAATCCTTTTATGAGAATTCGAATCCTTTTATGAGGATTCGAATATTTTTACGAGGATTCGAATCCTTTTATGAGGATTCGAATCCTTTTACGAGGATTCGAATCCTTTTATGAGGATTCGAATCCTTTTATGAGGATTCGAATCACCAGCATTTGGATTCGAATACGAATCCTTTTAAAAAAGTGTAACGAATCCGGATCACGAATTCAGTTTAACTAAAGTATTCGAATACTTATTTTGAATCCTCTAAAAGGATTCGAATCCTGAATGATTCGAATCCTGCCCAGCTCTGACATGTAATAACTTAACCAAACGCCGACAGATTTATACAAAACAAATATTGCAAAACAAATATACAAAAACAAATATTGCCTGAACATTTACAGAGTATGTATACTTAAAAGAAAACTTAGCTGTATTGAATTGTCAACAAACATGTTGTTGTAATTTGTTAGTATGAGCTTTTTAAATTTGTATTATATTGATTTAGTTTCTTCAGACCATTTGCATTCAAGTTTTTACTATTATTCAGAATTTTTAATGAAGTATGATATTAATATTATAATTATTTATTAAAATTCTCTGAAGCGTGTCCTAATTTCGACACATTTGATAATGTGTTTTTCTTAATTATAATTACAAATACGCCTTGACTTTGTTTTTTCTCCATAATTAATTAACATTTTATTCTCCAAGTTCCCACAGCCAGACACTCGCCTCATTATCTAAATTTTAATTAATTACTTTTATAGCAAAATATTGCACAAAAAACCGCTTTACACGATCCGCGGTGAATCTTGAGTGTGTCAGAGGTTAAAATAGAAATCGAAACAACTGCCAACTATATGTGTATGGTATTTTGTTTAAATGTTCAACATTTAGTGAATTTCTTAGTATGAGATAGAAAGAGTCATATCGAGAAAGAATATAATATTACAAGTTTTAGCGAATCACGTACAATTTTTTTTACTTGAACTTTTTTTATGAATCCAAGACTAATTTTGGTCCATTTAAAGATATTGAGTGTAAATGGGCAAGGAATGCGTTTTTGTTTTTTTACAAAAACGCATTTAATTTTTACTAACATGTTTTTGAGGAATCCAAGATTAATTGTGGTCCATTTAAAGATATTGAGTATTTGCACTCAATATCTTTAAATGGGCCAAAATTAATCTAGGATTCCTCAAAACAATGTTAGAAAAAAAAATTATACGTGAATCGCTAAAACTTGTAATATTGTATTTTTTCTCAATATGACTTTTTTTTCACATACTAAGAAAATGTAAGATAAACAATAATCGTGAAATAACGAAATAAAACGAATACGTAAATTAGGTTATTAAATCACAATTTTCGATAATTCCACCTTGAAATAGTTTCAGTTTATAATAAATATTTCATAAGAGCAAGAAAACAATCAACGATGGTGGCAAGAAACGGAGATGATTTATATATATTTGTGCAAGAGGCGAATTTCCAATGATTTCCATTGTATTCGACGATATAATTACAATGTTGAATGAATCGAAAAATGGAAATATTCATGTTGAAAAATGAGTGAGTGGGGAAAGGAAGATAGATCTATTAGGAATCAAGGTAATTTACCGTGAGTCGTGCATCTTGATCTCCTGAAACTCTCTGGCGTATTTACTTATGAAATTTAATAGGTTCAAAACGTATTATTACCTTACATGATAATCTATAATGCTTATAATAATGCTACACTGGAAACATTATCATCATATATAATTTATTATGCTAAGATGCTATTACATCCTCCACTATTTTTTCTTCCTCTTCATATACACAAACACATGCGAGTACACGTCGATCTTGGATTTATTCATGCTAATTATTTATGAAACTAATCTTATTTCCTGCTTTAGCTTCACTACAGATTTATCAATTGTTTTTTTTTGTTTGTTTGTTTGTTAATATACCCACTTTCTAATACGAGTAGAATATATTATCGTAATACTAACAGGGGTTGTATTTACAAAATGTTATTGTTTTAACAATATCTTAATATTTAAACACTTTTAGTAAATAACACACTTGGTTAAGACTTAACTGTTTATTGATTGACACTGCAACAATTGTTTCGCCTCACAGTGGTTTCATCAGGCAGATGAATAGTTTTATTCATCTGCCTGATGAAGCCACTGTGCGGCGAAACAATTGTTGTAGCGTCAATCAATAAACAGTGAAATCTTAGCCAAGTGTGTTATTTACTAAAAGCGTTAATATAGAATTTCACCAAGTAACAGCCTCAACTATTATATATCTCAATACTTATTTGTATACAAGGACTGTTTTCTTTTAAGTATACATATCGTGATGCATACGCTGTACATTTTAAGGCATTCGTTGTTTATTAAAAAACGTTTAATTTAAAGCTTCTAACAAGTATTTCCAATCCTTATCTAAGCATGAAGTAAAATTTCGAGTTTAGAAAAGCCTGAAAATTTGGTTTGGTCGCGTAGCGCGAAGCGCGGAGCGGCCAAACCAAATTTTCAGGCTTTTCTAAACTCGAAATTTTACTTCATGCGCCACCGGTACGAAACACTGATGCAATGTAAAGTTTAGCGGTGTGTTTTAAACTTCGTAATATGTCAGTGTTTTGTACCGGTGGCGCATGAAGTAAAATTTCGAGTTTAGAAAAGCCTGTAAATTTGGTTTGGTTGCTCTTCAAACCACTACATTTCACTTTTATTTTTGAATTAGTAATATATTATTTAGTAATATATTTTTTTCAAATAAATTAACAGATAATTAAAAATAGACAGTCCATAAAACCTGTAGTGTGGTTTATTACATAATTACAGCTTTAATTAGCCACATACTAATTTTAATCGTGAGAACAATGCGAATATTTCACTGTTGCTTAGTTATGCTAATGTGTGTGTGTGTGTACAAAAGCAGATCCCTATTACTTGTTACTTGTTACTTGCTACTTCTTGCTTGTTACTTGCTATATTAACTGTATTAATAACAAACGATTAAGGCGGTAAATTCAAACACCGGAAAATTTATGAATTATTTACGTTTTCCATTACATTAATTTGTGTGTAAATTGGAATGCATTTATTAAACGTTCAGTGTTTTCCGTAATTACTTTCGGCACTGATTTTATAATTAACTGGCTTATCATATTTGAGCAGAAGTAAATAAATACTTCTGTTTTGTGGAATATAAATAATTTAATAAGGAAACACGCAACAAGATATCGATTTCCCTAATCATTAAATTTCTCAAAATGTATTCGTTATTATCCTAAAAAAATGATCGATAAAAAAGATATCCACTGCACTTAACTATTTGTTATTTATAGAATTTTATAGTTTTAGAAATAAAACCAAACTAAATTTCTGTAAAATAGACTGATTTACGCCGTTTAAACAAATACCGATTCAATTATAATTATCAAGATATGTATTTTTTTTAAATTAATTATATTACGTTGTAATTTTATGTACAAATGGTGTCTACCGTAAATAAATTTAATTTACTTTACTTTACTTTACTTGTAAGAATTTATAATAAAACACTACAAACAATATTTTATTTAACACTGGATGATTTAAATTAAAAAACTTGATTTGTTTCACTTAACAAACCAAGTGTTTTAATTTAAATTTAATTTAAACCATCCAGTATTAGATTCAAAAATGTTTCACCGCGGGTTAAGTGAGAAATTAATTAAAGATTATATTTTATTTTTAAAGAGTATTACATTTTCAAACGCGTATCTAAATATATTATACACTAAGATTGTTTGAGATTTGCTCGTATATTATTAATATTTAAATGCTGTATATAGAAATAACATTATGTTAATTGACATATTAATAAATATCTACTTCTATTAAGAAAACCATAAAATTACCATTACCTTTGTCAAGCACAAATACACGTTACGTCGAAAGAAAACTGGTAACTGAACTCTTGTAATTTGAGACATGTACAACTATTTATATATATATTTTGACCTTTTTAATGGGCAAATTTCTTTATGTGCCACCCTCACAAAGAACGCCCACACAGTTCTTTTTATCTTTCCTTCTCTTTGAAATACAAACGATTACAATAATATCAGGATACTCTAGTTCGTGACCAGCCTACATTAGATAAGTAGTTAATTTAAATAAGTACGACGTTAATTACTTCTAAATTTATTGTTAAAGAGAATTTCCTCTTCTTTGTATAAATAAATAGTTTCCTTAGATTTAATTGTTAATTTATATAATGACTATAACTAACAAGAACAATATTATGTATTCATATCCCGATTTATGTACTGATTATTTTCAAGAAATCGTCGATTTTATAAAAGCGATTGATTGAAAGCTTCTAACGAGTGTTTCCACTCCCAGGTTAAGCATGAAGTAGAATTTCGAGTTTAGAAAAGCCAGAAAATTTGGATTTGCTGGGGCGCGCGAGCGAAGCGAGTCGCGTCCCAGCAAATCCAAATTTTCAGGCTTTTCTAAACTCGAAATTTTACTTCATGCGCCACGCGTATAAAACACTGATTTTAATTGAAGTGCACTAAATCTTGAAAAAATAAATATTGATAAACCTGCGCCACCTTTATACAACACTGTTTTATTGTGAAGTTCAAAATATACTCCTTAAGTTTGATCTCACGTTAATAAATTTAACATATTAATTTAGTCTGACCAAATCTTGCACTACCAACAATCCTGTAATTTTCTTTGAGATGTAATTAAGTCTAATTAAAAGAAAAATGCCGAAAGCTTCATGGTCTTGAATTTCGGAAGATTTTGTTACATAAAATAAGCATTTTTAATATTTAAAATATAAATGTAATTACCAACACTTGGTTGTAAAATATTTGAAAAAATAGGGCGATTACTTTCGCAATCTACAACTGATTTGTCTTACAAAGACGAATTCAATTCATGATTTATAATATTTATAAATGTGAGATCCAAGTTGAGCGGTATATTTTTGAACTTCACTTTGAATCAGTGTTGTATACGGGTGGCGCATGAAGTAAAATTTCGAGTTTAGAAAAGCCTGAAAATTTGGATTTGCCGGGGCGCGACTCGCTTCGCTCGCGCGCCCCGGCAAATCCAAATTTTCAGGCTTTTCTAAACTCGAAATTTTACTTCATGCTTAGTCTGGGAGTGGAAAACCCTCGTTAGAAACTTAAAATTGATTTTGCATGAGAGATCATATAATATAGATACTGAGAACATCAGAAGATTAAAGTTAAGTTAAGAAAGAACTAGTTACTCTTCTTTCTTAACTTAACCTGAATCTTTTTATGTTCTTGGTATATACATTTTATGATCTCTCATGCAAAATCAATTGGAAGTTTCTAACGAGTGTTTTCCACTCCCAGACTGAGCATAAAGTAAAATTTCGAGTTTAGAAAAGCCTGAAAATTTGGATTTGCCGAGGCGAGCGAGCGAAGCCAGTCGCGCCCCGGCAAATCCAAATTTTCAGGCTTTTCTAAACTCGAAATTTTACTTCATGCGCCACGCGTATACAACATTGATTTAAATTGAAGTTTAAAAATGATTATATTATATTTAAACATTTTTACATTTACTTTTTATTTGTTGTTTATTTCAAGTACTTTAATATTTATTAAATATTGTGATATTACTATTGTAAATTAATGTCTTTGTAAATGGTCCGCTGTATATTAAAAATAAATAAAATAAAATAAATAAAATATACTTTCCAAATGTTTAAGGCATTTTTAAACTCGTTATTTTACTTCATGCTTAATCAAGGAGTGGAAACACTCGTTAGAAAATTTGAATTACCTACTTTTATGTAAGCAATGAAATCTTGCTAATTTACCAAACGCTATAATTACTAGCATATGTATACTTAAATGCAAAATTTTCTGTACATCACTACCAATAAACTCATAATAATGGTGAAATAATTTCTAAATCAAACTACCTAGAGATTTTAAAGATAGCAAATCTCTACAGTCTTTCAAAAAGAAATTAAAAGATATGTTGATTGCAAAATTCTGTTATACAATCTCAGAATTTGATGAATTCCTTGCTCAATGATTTTATATCGCATTTATAATTTTAATGTGTGATTATTGTACCCACGCTTATGTTTCTTATATTTTTTTATTTTTCATTTGTATTTTGTGTATTTTTAATATATACCACCTGACATGTTCAATCTATATTATATGTAGCTGACTGAATCAATAAATAAATAGAATAAATTGCGTAAATCTCTATCCGCACGATGATTATTTTACATACTGCTAGGACTCAATATTTTCAAACTAATTTTTTTTATTTATTTAACATTTCCGGTCGAAATTAATTGCATATCTAGATAGTACTCGTCGAGTACTTTCGAATAATACCATTTTTATCTATAATACCCACGGGGTGTATAGTAAATTCTTACTTGTCGTTCATTGCATTCTGTTTTGTATAGGTCCGTTTTTATTACATCTGTTTTTTTATGTTATGCTTATATCTATCTACGTAGTATTAATTTTATATGATTATAATTTTATTATTGTTTTTTTTTTGTGATATCAAAGGAGATATCCGTAAATAAATACTTTACACTTTACTTTACACAATACGTTCTGGACATAATTTGAGATAATACCCAATTGTAAGTTTTAACTTGATTTCATATCTATTTTTATAAAAGTATTACATTTTTGAACACTTACTCAAAAGACAATGTGTGAATAGTGTACTCAGTCTTTTGAGACCAGCCCATTTAGCATTATTATTTAAATGCTGTATATTTTAAAAATAACATTGTATGTACCTATATTAAGTATCACCACTTAAAAATATTCGCAGAGAACTCCCACATGTAATATACTCGTAAACTGTTATTTTATCGATACATCAGTATGCAAATTATTTTTCAAAATTGAAGCAATCATTAATTGTTACGCAAGAAGTGACTGAAATGTAAACATAATTACAGTTACATACGTAAACGTGGAGCAGAACTTTTTCACGGCGATGTTATCGGCAAATACACGTATGTCAGTTACTTCATGCACCGGAGCATCCGCGCATAATCAAAAGATTTCTTCGCGCATCACCTGTTTTTTGTTGCGTCTTGAAAATCGTTAGCAAAAATATTTAAATATTCGATTATTATACATTTTAATGAAAATATTAAAACAAAAAACACACCTAAAATGTGCCTTGACCTATCGTTAAAGTCTCTGATTTTGGCTATGGTTTACTTGGAGACTTTAACGGTAGGTCAGCAAATATAATTTGCAGGATAGTTTTTAATATTTACAAGAGAGACATATCTATATTTATTCCTTTGCAATACAGAGAGTTTTTCTCTTAAGTATACACATGTTTATTTATTTATTTATTAACGGAAGTCTATTTAAGTACATTAATATTATAAAAACTAAAAATAAAAATGAATGAAATATAAATACAAATACATAATAAATATAGGTACATAAAAGAGTAAAAAACAAACAACACATTTAGGTACAAACAACAGATTAAAATATGAAGACTATTTACCCTGTCGGAAGATGTTTTTCAAAGCATTCCTGCTAATTGCACCAAAGTCGGGATTGATGGCGTTACAATTATTGGCGATTCTGGATATACCAACATTTTTACCATCGTCCGTCGTTTCATATTGTACATGGAACAGATCGAAGGAACGCAAACTTCTAGCTGACACATTGATTTTAAATTGGCCAAGTAAATAGGGGCAATCAATCGCCCCATTTATTAAATTGTATCCTAGCATTACGTCTGCATTCCTTCGTCTCTGCTCTAACGAATGGATATTTAAAGATTGTAGGACATCATTGTAGGAGCCGACAATCCCGAATTTGTAAGACATAAATTTTGTAAATTTAACTTGGACCCTCTCCACCATTTTTACGTAAGATTTACTACAAGGATTCCAAATAGTGCAACAGTACTCAAGGTGGGGGCGGACAAGGGATACATACAAGGTCGTAAGGGTATGAATGTTTGAGAAATCTCTGCTGTTACGTTTTAAAAAACCCAGAACACGGTATGCCTTAGCAGTTATGTTGCGTAGATGGTTGTAAAAGTTCTAGTTGTGAGACAATAGTACACCCAAGTCTTTAATGACCGAAACGCGAATTAAAAGAACGTTAAAGATATAGTAATTTCTCACTGTCGAGGCCCTTTTTTAGTAAAAGTTATACAATCACATTTATTGAGGTTGAGATTTATACGGTTGTCAGTACACCAAACTGAAAATCTATTTAAGTCTTCCTGTAACAACACAGAAGATCTAACATCCGCGATTCGTAAAAATAATTTTATATCGTCTGCAAATAGCAAGCACTGAGAATTATGGAAACAATCAACCACATCATTTATAAAGATATTAAATAAAAGAGGTCCAAGGTGTGATCCCTGGGGAACCCCTGAGGTAACAGAGGATATAACACTACCAATCCGCACGACCTGTGACCTTCCGGATAAGTAAGACTGTATCCAATCTAACATGGATCCTCCGATTCCTATAAGCCTAAGTTTCGAAAGAAGGATGCTATGACATCCCAAGTGTATGCTGTAAATATTCAGGTATTTGTTCTTTTTTTATAATAATTTAATTTAAAGCTTTAAACGAGTGTCTTCCACTCCCAGACTAAGCATGATGTAAAATTTCGTGTTTAGAAAAGCCCCGTGCAAATTTGTCGAGGGTCGCGCAGCGACCCGAGACAAATTTTCACGGGGCTTTTCTAAACTCGAAATTTTACTTCATGCGCCACGCGTATTAAACACTGATAGCAGTGAAATATTGTGAACGAGTAAACTTCGCTTAAAATAAGTGTCTTGCACGCGTGGCGCATGAAGTAAAATTTCGAGTTTAGAAAAGCCTGAAAATTTGGTTTGGCCGCTCCGCGCTTCGCGCTACGCGACCAAACCAAATTTTCAGGCTTTTCTAAACTCGAAATTTTACTTCATGCTTAACCTGGGAGTGGAAAACACTCGTTTAAAGCTTCTAATTAAACTCATTTTAAAAAAGCAACGAATATCTGTAGATATACAGCGTATATGCTGTAATTGTGTATACTTAAAAGAAAAACTCGCTGTATTTTACTAATATCAATTGAAACTGCTTATTGTTCATAGTAAAATTACATATTTCCTAATTAACGTTCGGCATGTTACCTTTGAAGTACACAAAAAGAATTTATATTCCAAGACATCAATTTATCTTATTAATATTTTCAGAAGGGTTGCGCTTTCGCTTGGAGTGTGGCAGTTAGAGGTGAGGAAAGGTACGTGCTGAATAAATTACGAATTAATAACCACCCAGCCTTCGAGCCCATCAAAAGCCGTCGAAGGTACATCCACCCACTCAAAATCTGCATATATGAAGAATATACGTGTACTACTAATAACCAAACACACGCCACACACACACACATATTCATAATCCTCCTTCGGCCACCCAAAGGTGGTAAGTTTGAAGGATTAGAATGTTTGAAAAGTATTTTTTTTGTGAGGATGTGTTCGTTTTCTTGGGATGCCGGTTTAACGCTTGTGTAGTCCGAGCGGCTTCCGGTTCCGGTGGGTGTTTGTCGATGCGCCGCCGAGCGGCCGGGCCGATCCCTGCTCGCTACAGGTCACCGCACATCTAATTAAGATTCACCTCTTTCTGTCTATCTGTCTCTTCCTCTTTCTATACACTTTACAACCCTCCGCTGCGTGAATACATGATGTACCCCTTTTCCTTTCACCAACCACCTGACGCATTTCATTAACTCAGGTGGCTTTGATTAAGACACCAGTCAGGTGTTGTAATTTTTGTATATACTTTTATTAATCAAACCATACGGTCTTAAAAATAGGATTCTACAGTGAATATCGAGCAATATAGTTATTTATCAAACTATCGTATGTTCAATAAAATAAAACCTCTAGAGTGCCATGGAATATATTTTAAGTTGGCAACTCTGAAATTATACATTATAATTATTATGTCAATAAAAAAAAACGTCTAGAGTGTCATTATTTAATCTTTTTTAAAATTTAAGTTGGCTACACTCCTTAGGAATTGTCATATAAAACAATTCCTAAGGAGTGTAGCCAACTTAAATTTAAAAAAAAAGATTAAATAATGACACTCTAGAGGTTTTTTTTATTGAACATATTATATAAAGCCGTAGCCAAGGATAGGGACAGGAGTGTTCAAATCCATTTGATAATGTTAAATGTTTGCAGAAGCGTAGACTAAATAAATAATACCGAATAAATCGGTAATAGAAAAAGAACCTTTTATTTCATTCATTTATTTTTCAAGACTCATTGGGGGGATTGGGTACCCAAATCCCCTCCCTTGATTTAGGTAATCAATCCCCCCAATGAGTCCTGAAAAATAAATGATTGAAATGAAAGGTTCTTTTTCTATTACCGATTTATTTTGTTATATTTTTGTTTGATTTTATATTTCCGACACTTGTGAAAAAACCTGACGTGATTTAGATACACCTATTCAATACTGGATGATTTAAATTAAATTTAAATTAAAACACTTGATTTGTTTCACTTATTAAGTTAAGTGAGAAGTTAATTAAAGATACACCTATTCATTTAAAACCAACAGAAAAAAGTTAAAAAATTGCAGATCAGTGTTATATGCCGGGTGTTTCATACAACACACCCAACGCCATAAATCTGTTATTTATTGGCCGATTATTTGACGACACTTATGAAGCAATTAATTCAGTCAGAGAGGATGGGGGATTGGAAGCCCTATCTTGACACAATAAGCAAAATGCTCCCGTTTATTTATTCAGCAGGCCATTTTTTCTTTTGTGATTATTTTGAAGTTTTTATAAAGATAAAAAATTTCACGCGAAAATCGAGTTTTCTTCTTACGAAAATCTCAATTTTTAAATGAATTTTTTTATTTTTTAAATAACCTGAATAAAATCACACGCTTTTTTATTATTGTCAGTACCAATGTGAGGTAGTTATTTTCCCCAGAAAAAAAATCTTAGTGCACCCAGCTCGAATTAAAATGATTTACAAAAATCAACTTAAATGAGACATGTGACTTTGAGCGCTTGTCCTAACCACAATTCTTAAGGTGAAAAAATGAATTTTAGCTTAAATTAATGCTTATTTCGTTCTAAATACGTTGTTTTACAACAAATTTTAATTATCTTAAAAATTTAATACATTTTTAATATTTCTCCTAAAAAACTCACTTTTATACAATGTTCACTTTTCGCACTCAAAACGCTCCCTTGCCTAAATTTCTCAACCGATTGGATTAATTCTAAAAAGCATTCGATTCGGATTAAAACAAGCTTTAATTTGAGCTGCATACGTTTTTAGAGGGATAAAAATTGCCCTCAGTACAAGCGTCCAAAATTACACTTTAGTGGATTTAACGATTTTCTATGGTTACTAAAGGTTGCTAAAATTGGTGTAAATATTTTTTTCTGCAGAAAATAAGTAGCTCTCATTGTTTCTGGTGTTGTTAAGAAGGTTTGTGATTTTTGTAGTTTCTATAAAAATAAAAAATTTCACGCGAAAATCGAGTTTTTTCCATACCTACCCCTTACGAAAATCTCAATTTTTAGATGAAATTTTTTATTTTCTAAATAACCTGAAAAAAATCACACGCTTTCTTATTATTGTCAGTACCAATGTAAGGTAGTTATTTTCCCCAGAAAAAAAATCTTAGTGCACCCAGCTCGAATTAAAATGATTAAAAAAAATCAACTTAAATGAGACATGTGACTTTGAGCGCTTGTCCTAAACACAATTCTTGAGTTGAAAGAATGCACTTTAGCTTAAATTATTGCTTATTTATTTCTAAATATGTTATTTTACAACAAATTTTAATTATCTTAAAAATATAATACATTCTTAATATTTCTCCTAAAAAACTCACTTTTATAAAATGTTCACTTTTCGCACTCAAAACGCCCCCTTGCCTAAACTACTCAACCGATTAGATTAACTCGAAAACCATTCGATTTGAAATAAAACAAGCTTTATTTTGAGCTGCATACGTTTTTAGAGGGATGAAAATTGCGCTCAGTACAAGCGACCAAAATTACACATTAGTGGGTTTAACGATTTTCTATGGTTACTAAAGGTTGCTAAAATGGGTGTAAATATTTTTTTCTGCAGAAAATAAGTAGCTCGCATTTTATCTGATATTGTTAAAAAGGTTTATGATTTTTTTGAAGTTTTTATAAAAATAAAAAATTTCACGCGAAAATCGAGTTTTTTTCCATACCCTCACGAAAATCTCAATTTTTAGATGAAATTTTTTATTTTTTAAATAACCTGAAAAAAATCACACGCTTTCTTATTATTGTCAGTACCAATGTAAGGTAGTTATTTTCCTCAGAAAAAAAATCTTAGTGCACCCAGCTCGAATTAAAATGATTTAAAAAAATCAACTTAAATGAGACATGTGAGTTTGAGCGCTTGTCCTAAACACAATTCTTGAGTTGAAAAAATGCACTTTAGCTTGAATTAATGCTTATTTATTTCTAAATACGTTGTTTTACAACAAATTTTAATTATCTTAAAATTTTAATACATTCTTAATATTTCTCCTAAAAAACTCACATTTATAAAATGTTCACTTTTCGCACTCAAAACGCCCCCTTGCCTAAACTACTCAACCGATTAGATTAACTCGAAAAGCATTCGATTTGAAATAAAACAAGCTTTATTTTGAGCTGCATACGTTTTTAGAGGGATGAAAATTGAGCTCAGTACAAGGGTCCCAAATTACACATTAGTGGGTTTAACGATTTTCTATGGTTACTAAAGGTTGCTAAGATGGGTGTAAATATTTTTTTCTGCAGAAAATAAGTAGCTCGCATTGTTTCTGATGTTGTTGAAAGGGTTTCTGATTTTTTTGAAGTTTTTATAAAAATAAAAAATTTCACGCGAAAATCGAGTTTTTTTCCATACCTACCCCTTACGAAAATCTCAATTTTTAGATGAAATTTTTTATTTTTTAAATAACCTGAAAAAAATCACACGCTTTTTTATTATTGTCAGTACCAATGTGAGGTAGTTATTTTCTCCAGAAAAAAAATCTTAGTTCGCCCAGCTCGAATTAAAATGATTTAAAAAAAGCAACTTAAATGAGACATGTGACTTTGAGCGCTTGTCCTAAACACAATTCTTGAGTTGAAAAAATGCACTTTAGCTTAAATTATTGCTTATTTATTTCTAAATACGTTGTTTTACAACAAATTTTAATTATCTTAAAAATTTAATACATTCTTAATATTTCTCCTAAAAAACTCACTTTTATAAAATGTTCACTTTTCGCACTCGAAACGCTCCCTTGCCTAAATAACTCAACCGATTGGATTAATTCGAAAAGCATTCGATTCGGAATAAAACAAGCTTTAATTTGAGTTGCATAAGTTTTTAGAGGGATGAACATTGCGCTCAGTACAACCGTCCAAAATTACACTTTAGTAGATTTAACGATTTTCTATGGTTACTAAAGGTTGCTAAAATGGGTGTAAATATTTTTTTCTGCAGAAAATAAGTAGCTCGCATTGTTTCTGATGTTGTTGAGAAGGTTTGTGATTTTTTTGAAGTTTTTATAAAAGTAAAAAATTTAATGCGAAAATCGAGTTTTTTCCATACCTACCCCTTACGAAAATCTCAATTTTTAGATGAAATTTTTTATTTTTTAAATAACCTGAAAAAAATCACACGCCTTCTTATTATTGTTAGTACCGATGTGAGGTACTTATTTTCCCCAGAAAAAAAAAATCTTAGTGCGCCCAGCTCGGATTAAAATGATTTAACAAAATCAACTTAAATGAAACATGTGACTTTGAGCGCTTGCCCTAAACACAATTCTTGAGTTGAAAAAATGCACTTTAGTTTAAATTAATGTTAATTTATTTCTAAATACGTTGTTTTACAACAAATTTTATTTATCTTAAAAATTTAATACATTTTTAATATTTCTCCTAAAAAACTCACTTTTATAAAATGTTCACTTTTCGCACTCAAAACGCTCCCTTGCCTAAATAACTCAACCGATTGAATTAATTCGAAAAGCATTCGATTCGGAATAAAACAAGCTTAAATTTGCATAAGTTTTTAGAGGGATGAAAATTGCGCTCAGCACAAGCGTCCAAAATTACACTTTAGTAGATATGATGATTTTCTAGGGTTACTAAAGGTTGCTAAAATGGGTGTAAATATTTCATGCGGCACCGGTACAAAACACTGATTCATCGTAATGTTTAGCGGTGTGTTTTAAACTTCGTAATATGTCAGTGTTTTGTACGGTTGGCGCATGAAGTAAAATTTCGAGTTTAGAAAAGCCTGAAAATTTGGTTTGGCCGCTCCGCGCTTCGCGCTACGCGACCAAACCAAATTTTCAGGCTTTTCTAAACTCGAAATTTTACTTCATGCTTAGCCTGGGAGTGGAAAGTATTCGCTTAAAGCTTCAAATTAAATTTTTAAATAAACCGAGCATTGAAAAATGTGCAACGTATGCATATGGATACTTAAAAGAAAAATGCTCGTTATGAAAATTTTCGGTGTTACTTAAATTCTCTGTATGTAGTGGTGCATGGGAGATACTGGATCTGGCATCAAAACTCATCTATAAGGGCGATTGTGGTTACCTACGTCAGCTACACGTTTAACCACTTTGGCAGGAAAGGATCAGTGCTGTTCGACGGGTACCCCCAGACGGGTGCCGATCGGAGTAAAAAATCTGCAGAGCAGTTGAAACGATATGCCGCTTCTTCCAGCGAAATCGTTTTTGACTCTTCTATGCTCATTACAGAACCCCGGGAGATGTCGAATGACCGAAACAAAGAACGCCTCATTCAACATGTATGCTCTGCATTCTCTCTTGAAGGGATTGAAACTAAGACAGTGACGGAAGACGCAGACCGGGATATCGTTCTGATGGAATTTGAGAAAACCACGAGCTACGATCATGTCATTGTGGTTGGAGAGGACGTTGATCTCCTTGTTCTTCTTTGGGGGTTAGGTTCTACCATCCACAACTTGCACTTTTAGAAACGTAGATGCGGCAGAGGTGATCCAGGGTGCATTCAGTATACCACTGGTGCGTTCAACCGAAGGAAAGTTAAAGTGCCCAGTGGTTTTCAATTATTTCTTCACGCTTTTACTGGATGTGACATCACCTGTAATGTGATGTAATGTGACACCACCCCTTTTCTGGCAGGGAAAAAGGAAATTGTGGAGTCAATTTCAGAAGAGGCAGGACTTAGTTGACCTGGCTGCCATCTTCCTCCTAACAGATGCAACGCATGAGAGTATTGCGAAAGCTGGCGAAAAATGTCTGGTAGGAGGTGTTCCAGCCACTCTGAGACTGCACGATCTAAGGTTCCAGCTCTTCGCAGCAAATGTAAATTAATCTGGCACGTTTGCCCCAAACCACTGAGGCTTCCTCTTTCCATGCGTTCCACACCTACTGTGTGCGAAAAAGGCTGGGGATAGAGAAGGAAACTGAGTGGTTAAAGTTTTTAACATTTCGTTGATTTTTCTAACATTTATTTGAAGCGGGTTCTTTGTGACATTAAATACCATAAAAATACTTATTATTACATAAATAAAACACTGTTTATCACTTTGTTTGTATAACAATTGGTTTATTTGGTGACTATAGTTTCGATACTACACGTATCATTATCAAACCGTTAGTAACAAAAAACTACAAAGGAACATTATTTATATTTGCAAATATAAATAATGTTCCTTTGTAGTTTTTTGTTACTAACGGTTTGATAATGATACGTGTAGTATCGAAAATATAGTCACCAAATAAACCAATTGTTATACAAACAAAGTGATAAACAGTGTTTTATTTATGTTCAACAATGTATAACGAAGTAGAAGCCTCTATAATCAGTGACTTATTATTACTTTGTGTTAATTTTATAAAAATTTATAAGAAGTTTTTTTAGTTGTAATCTGTGTACTAAAAGATTAGAGGACACACTCAAGATTTTTAAATAATTATTACAATTAAATAAAAACACTGTTGTTTTGCCACTTTTATTTTACTTTTCAGTGACTATAGTTTCGACTATAAGCTGGTCATTATCAAACTAAGTGCCTAAAATTGTGTGTACATTGCTTTTATATCACAGCATCTAAAAGAGAGAGTCAGTCTGGTCATTAACCCATTAAGCGCCTTTGATGCATACACGCAACATTATTAATTTTTGGTTAATAAATTACTAAATAAGTTAATTTGATATAATTATATTATTTGACCTGACTTGAAAATGTCTGAAGAAAAATGTAAATATTTTGTTAATTAAATATTTCGATTATAACTCATTCAAAAAAGATACAATGTTAGTGTATTTCTAACTTCATAATATTTCAGTGTTTTATACGCGTGGCGCATGAAGTAAAATTTCGAGTTTAGAAAAGCCTAAAAATTTGGTTTGGCCGCTCCGCGCTTCGCGCTACGCGACCAAACCAAATTTTCAGGCTTTTCTAAACTCGAAATTTTACTTCATGCTTAGCCTGGGAGTGGAAACACTCGGTCTAAACTTCATATTGCACGATTTTATATAAAATATAGGAATGCCTTAAAACTTACAGCGTATACATTATAAATATTTAAAAGAAACATTCACAATAAGTCAGTCATAAAAATAATAAAAATAAGTGCAGAATTTTACCTAAATAGAGAGTTAACTCTATAATTGCTCGGCCGTTAATGGGTTAATGAGGGGAATTCCCGGATTAGCTTTTAGTTTGTGAATAATTTTTATTGTATTCAAATAAAAAATGAAGTATTCTTCTTAGTTATGAAAAGGGTGGTATGGATACAAATATTTTGTTCTGGGGGCTACTAGTACAAAAGAAGGTTGATAACAATGTATTACAAAAGTCCTACAAAAATTGTTTATTTTTTTAAAATTTATTTATCATATAGACGGTCAAGCCTTTTTGAAGATAAAATACAGATTTTTAAAATATTACAATTAAGACAAATATAAACATAAAATATTTTTGAAACATCTTTTCGACGATACCACTTATGATCTCTCGTGCCATTTAAAAATCTGGAGTTATTGGCATTCCTAAGCAAACTCTCAAGGATGCCAACCTTGTTGGGGATTAACAATATGATCATTAGATTCTTTAATACGACTTTTGTATTAATGGTTTTATCCCAACTCGGGAGCCACAATTCGGGTTCGATTCCCGTGCACGGCGAGATTTTATTTAAAAATAATTTCTTGTCGTGACCCTGGGTGTGGTGCGAATGTGTTGTGACGTCCAAATATCTGTTACATATATATATATACTAGTATAAGTTACAAACTGAAAGATAGTTAAAATAAACATTGATGTTGTAGTTGCTCCATTTAATTAATTTCAACGTGCCTAGCAATACACGTATTAACCTAACATTTCGTGAGCATTTTCACCGCTCAAACTTTGGCAGAAATAGTCCATTGAGCAGAATGATGAGACATTATAATATAATTGATCGACTCAAAACCATCACTCTCTTTGGGACTTCATTTACAGCCTTCAAATCTCAATTAAGATCTATTGATTTTTCAATTCTTAGTTGAGATACAATTTATTTCTATATAATTTATTTGCTATAGTGCTACTATTGTTTATTTCTTTTATTTTTACTTTAATTAGTTACTTTGAACTTGTGTTTGATTTATATTATGTATATTCACACCCCACTTGTTATATTTTTGTGGAACATTATTGTTGCGTTAAAGTTCTATATATATGTATACACTATTATAAAAGGTGAAACCGTTAAATAAATAAATAAATGTTGGCTAATAGTTATATAACTAAGGCCAGGTAAAAAGCCAAACCCAAAAAAAAAAAACCCAACTCTGTAGGACCCTCAGAAAAAGCCTGGTCTGGGCCACCCTGTTACTATAGTTTCGCTTTAGAATGGAATAGAATGGGATAGAAAAAATTTTGAAGATTTGAAACTATTACAGGTAGTTAATTAAATATCAAGATAAGGAAGTTACAGAACTTATAATAAGTTGTCAATTATAGTTAGATATCTGAAATTACAATTCACATGAATAAATAATCTGAATTTCTGAATCCTTCAATTTGCATACAAGCGAAAAAATGAAACCGTATCATTACAAGATAAAATCCTGATACAATTGTTGACGCGGGCCGCACTCGTGGCGAATATTGATGAAGTATCGGGAATGAATCACCGAACCCACCCACGCGGAGATTAATTTGTGCGGGGCATTGCCATCACTCAGAATTTTTCTCCTTTAACCTACACGCAAACACACGGAACGTAATAAAACCCGACTAATGACTACACACGAAAACCATCCTATTTTCCTATTTCGATTCATAAATTTATAAATTCGATACCATCTTTATTAACCGATAGAATCTCGCCTGGTAATTTATTGGTTTTTATGCGTGCATGTAATAATTACTGTTTAATGTGGATGTTTGGTAACAGTTTTGAGTTTACGCTGTGTATGTTCTTGGATGTATGGGTTTCGTTGGTGCGCGTGGGTGTCCATCCTGCCCCGGCATCAAATTGATTATATATTTACTCTAGCTGATTATAGTTATTAATGAAAATATTATCTGGGAGTGGGTGTGGTATCGCATGCCTTTTTAATAAATACACACTTTTAAATATGCAATAACTCTTTTCAAAAGAAAGAAAAAATATACAATGTTGATTGATGCTTGTCCCATCAAATCGTATTAATTTAATTTATTGGCTTTAATGAGGAAATTTCTTTTTCTTTTGAAATAATTAATCAAAATACCGCCGCTTTAAAGATATTACACTATACAGTACCTTACTATCCCTTTTAAAAAGCGAGGCATGTCATTTTCGGGTTCTGTATTTTAAAAACATAAGAATCACAGTAAGAAAATGAATGTATGTCTACATTACTTGAAATGTTCTTTATATTTTTATAAAAATTCCAATTTTTGTCACAATTATTTAATGCCATACAAAAACGTACCTATTTTCGTGTTTTTTTTGCAAAGGTCAAATTAAACGTTTTATAGAAATTGATTGACTAGGTATTAAAAAAATACGGGTTTATCAACTTGCCCCCCCCCCCGCCCCAACTCAACTCAAATGAAAATGTTGCGGCCGAAAGGTCTTTATTGGCAATTCAATTTTTTTATGCAGCAAATAGACCTTTATTAATATTAGGACCGGCTCTTCCAATAGGAGTCCCTAGACAACCGCCAAGTTTCTGTGCAATTATTGAAATAATCAATATTTTTTGACAACTTTTGTTATTTAATTTTGTATGTTAACTATACATGTATGTACGAATCCATATGTATACTTAAAAGATAAATTTGCTATAATCGTAAAATATTCCTATTTTGGAATTAGCATAAATAGTAATCTAGGTAGCGCTATTGAAATTCCACTCAAGAGTGAAACTATACCACCGCCACAACGATGAAAGATAAAAATTGGCGGTGTCTTGTTACTTGATGAATTTGTTCTTCTGGAGAAGAGGTGAAAAAAATCTGCCATCATCAGTACTTAGAATTTGTGTGTAAAAGGCATCGCATGTCTGCGGCACAGCCTTTTTATGAATTTTAATAAGTCAAAGGGGTTTAAGTAGCGGCTATCAAAGCAAGGTTATGTTTATACATAACGTGCAGAGGCCAAGTCGAACCCCTACACCTGTGCTGTGACGTCAGGCCACTTCCTGTTCTCACGAGATCCCATCGCCCATCACCCATCGCCACGAAATAATTACATCCGTACGGACATCGCACTCTTACAACTCTTTTCCATAAACAAGAAGTTTATGTACTATTTTCTTTGAGGGCCTTAACATTTATATGCAGACTTTTTCAACTTGAAATTGGGCGAAGTCTGGGGCGATTTTGGGAATATTCGGTCCATGGAATATTATGAAATGGGCAAGAATTCCTTATGAACTTGTTTTATTAATCTATTACCGGGAATCTATTTATATCAATGTCTTGTACATGTCAAAAAGAATATCACAGACTATCAGATATCTGAATCTCTTCATAATCACAACACGAGAAACAAAGACAGTATCTATGTCAAGCATACTTTGATTAAAAAACACTTAGAACCTTTCTTCAATACTTTATTTTGTAACCAAATGTACATTTCGGACACGAAGTGTCCGAAATGTACATTTGGTTACAAAATAAAGTATTGAAGAAAGGTTCTAAGTGTTTTTTAATCAAAGTATAATCATCTTCAAGTAACTCAATCAATCCAAATATGTCAAGCATGTTAGATTGCATAAATCACAAATTATTATTGGGCCCCCAAATTATATAACGTGCTACCGTTGGTGGTAAAAGGTTTATCATTAAAAAAATTTAAAATGCATTTTAAAAAAATACATAATCGACAATGCTTTTTACTCTTTGGACGATTTTTTTACCAGTTTTAATAAATAATTTATACACTATCTTAATATTAATTTTATCATATTGTATTATATTCTTATTTGTATTTATGTGTATCACTTTTGTTCTATCTTTTATATATGTATACATCTATTGACTTATGTAAACTGTATTAGTTCTGGCATCAATAAACTATTATTATTAATAACTTCAAAAAGTATAAAATTCACTACAGACGTATACATATTCTTTATTTAATAAATCGGCTTTAATGCATTTGTACAATAATTGATACAGTAGAAAAAGCCACCTTTAAGAAATTGCCAAATATTTTAAAAATGGGGCTGTGGAGTCGGACTCGGTGTCGGTGTCGCAGTTGTGGAATCGGAGTCGGTGTCGGTGTCGGAGTTGTGGTGTCGGAGTCGTGGTGTCGGAGTTTTAGCGTTTCTAGTGCAGTTGGAGTCGTGAAGTCGAAAAGTTTGTATAACTCCGTATAACTCCATATAACTCCGTATAACTTCGTATACCTCCGTATACCTCCGTATACCTCCGTATAACTCCGGATAACTCCGTATAACTCCGTATAACTTCGTATACCTCCGTATAACTCCGTATAACTCCGGATAACTCCGTATAACTCCGTATAACTCTGTATAACTCCGTATAACTCTGAATAACTCCGTATAACTCCGTATAACTCCGTATAACTCCGTATAACTCCGTATAACTCCGTATAACTCCGTGGTGGATGGGACCGCCGGAAGGTTGGAAAATAAATATATGAGGTCGATTCGTCTTGTTTCATGTATTTATTTATTTAATTATTTACGGAAAAAAATCCATTTTTATACATTTAAATATACAAAATACTTAAAGCTATTACAAAATGTAGAGCATACATGTTATATATATACATATATGGATGTGGCAAGTTACATAACAACAAACCTGAATACGTTTGAGACCGGATACGAATTTACAGAGAGACTTACTAAAAAGATGAAAGTACTTATTCAAACCAGAACAAATTTTATTTATTTTAAAATAGTCTAATCGGAATTTAATAAGCTATAAATTGATGTCAGTTGCTCGTCTCATTAGTCTATCCTGTCAACTTAAAATGACATTTAGTCCAATGTATCAAACTTGACATAAATCGGCGTCAATCGACCTTAGGACAATTGTCAATTTGACACAACTATTATTTGAAATATATTATTAAATGCTCATGTTATTATTTTTCTCTATAACACTTGCGACACATTTTCTTAGTTATGCCAGATTTTAAACTGACGAGTGCCTTCCACTCCCAGACTAAGCATGAAGTAAAATTTCGAGTTTAGAAAAGCCCCGTGAAAATTTGTCGAGGGTCGCGCAGCGACCCGAGACAAATTTTCTGGGCTTTTCTAAACTCGAAATTTTACTTCATGCGCCACGCGTATAAAACACTAAAATATTGTGAACTCTATATATATTTGAACCTCACTTAAAATCAGTGTTTTATACGCGTGGCGCATGAAGTAAAATTTCGAGTATAGAAAAGCCTTAAAATTGTTGTCCACTCCCAGACTAAGCATGAAGTAAAATTTCGAGTTTAGAAAAGCCCCGTGAAAATTTGTCGAGGGTCGCGCAGCGACCCGAGACAAATTTTCTGGGCTATTCTAAACTCCAAATTTTACTTCATGCGCCACGCGTATAAAACACTGATTTCAAGTAAAGTTAAAAATATACCACTTGACTTGATTTATTTTGTGGAAACAGACGAGTAAAATATAATAATTTAGGAAGACTGTAAGAAATTCCACTTTTCTCGACATTCCTTTGTATGCTGAACAAAACTTCAACGACCGGCGACCGGAGACAAATTTTCTGGGCTTTTCTAAACTCGAAATTTTACTTCACGCGCCACGCGTACAAAACAAAAATATTCTGAATTTATGTATATTTGAAACTCACTTGAAATCAGTGTTTTATACGCGTGGCGCATGAAGTAAAATTTCGAGTTTAGAAAAGCCCAGAAAATTTGTCTCGGGTCGCTGCGCGACCCGAGACAAATTTTCACGGGGCTTTTCTAAACTCGAAATTTTACTTCATGCTTAGTCTGGGAGTGAAAAACATTCATTTAAAGTTTCAAATTAAGCTCTTTTGAAAAACAACGGATACCGGAAAATTTACAGTTTATGCATCTGTTTACCTAAAAGAAAATGTTTACGTTGTTTTTTTTTTTTAGAAGAGTTTAATTTGAAAATTTGTCGTGGGTCGACCCTCGATAAATTTTCACGGGGCTTTTCTAAACTCGAAATTGTATTTTATGCGCCACGCGTTTGAACCACTGATTTAAAATGTAAGTGTATAATGAAAGATTTTGTTAGAGATATTTAAAAAGAAAATTAATCGAAAGTTTAAAATTTTTATTAACAAAATTAACGTGATTTTAATAATGGTTGTCCAACCTCCAACCTTGGGTTGGATGACAGTGAGTGAGGTTAGGTCAAAAATCAATGACACTCTGGTCAGCTTAGATGACAGGCAATGAGGTTTGGTTAGAAAAAAAAAGACACTTGGCCGAACGACTTCCCATTTTTAAGGCTTTCGTTAATTAAACAATTTAGTAAAATGAGTGGAAACATATCAAAACTGGTCCAGTCAGAGGAGAAATGAGCAAAAAATCGTGACTTTAAGTTTAATTGTTTGATCCAATCTTATTAAAAACGAGCGTAAGTGACTGTATGGTTGAACCTATGCCAGTAAGCAGACTAACCATTAATTTAACAATGATAGATATTAAAAACTTAAAACTAGAGTTTGTCTATTTTCTCCAGATGTTTTTAATGTATAGTATGCTCAATAAAATAAAACCTCTAGAGTGCCATCGAATAAATTGTAGTTGGCAACTCTGAAATTATACATTATAATTATTATGTCTGACGTTTAATATGACAATTCGTAAAGAGTGTAGCCAACTTAAATTTTAAAAAAGATTAAATCATGGCACTCTAGAGATTTTTTTTAATTTAATATACGATAGTAGGTAAACTCGCGCACTATGCTTTGCTTTTGGCAAAGCTTACTAAACATTGAAATAAAGTAAACCAAATAAACATTAATAAAACTTACTAACGTAAGATCAAACTTGAGCAGTGTATTTTGAACTTCGCTTTCGTTTTTCTTTGTCGGCGACAAATTTTATTCGCACTTAATATAAAACGTGCTCATATCTCGGATAGTGTTCGCAAAGTGAAATAATGTGTTCATGTTCATGTCCATATAGGAAGAGTTAATTCCAGTAGCGTTGATATTTCTCTCTTTCTCTCTTTCTCTCTCTATATATAAACATATATACGCAGCAATTTACGATATAAATTTATCGTAAATCACAATTTGAAATAAGTGCCGACCCGAACACCGCATGTGGGATTACACATGACGAATCATTTTAATTTTCTACCATATTTATTTCCAATATGCGTGCTCTTGCTGGATTAGTCCGTGGAATACGATTCGTGTAATACTCTAACCGGCGTCTTTATCACAATATATAACACTGTATTCAAAATGTATTCATTTAATACTGTATCCTTTTTTTATGAAAATCCATAGAGATCTTCGGATATTTAAAGATACATATAACGACTCTAGAAGCCAAGGGATGTAAGTGCAAATTTTATAAAATTGGAGTTACAAGTGTGGAAATAGGTTATTAGATACATTCAATCATTTGTTGGCAACAAGATATTACTGATATTGGTAAATAAAAGGTAATTCGAGTTTAATAAAAGATATTCAGTGCAAATTATCCTTAGTTTACTCTCTTTTCTCAACTTTCCAAATTTGTTTTCCCAACTATATTTGTATGCATTTGTATCCCTTGGCTTCTAAGGTCCTAATATAGAGTCGACGAAGTTACGTATTTCAAGGAACAATAATTATTTTTCAAAATAATGTCAGAAACTGTTATTTTTATTTAGTTTTTATTCAAAAACTAATATATTTAGATATTTAAAACTCACATTCACTAAAATTTAAAAATCCTGTTTGCTTTGATGTTTTAATATCATATGATCTAATAACTCCTCATATAGTTGGCAGCACTTTTAGAGACCATCTCACCAGTTTGTTTTGTTTTATAGTTAGCCAACATTGGGACACGGGATGATATAGTAAAAGTTGTATGCTTATAATGCCGACAGAATTACCAATTAAAGAAAAAATATTACGTGCGTATAACTATGATAATTCTGCGCACAGCGAATTTAAATAGTATTAATTATATAAAACAATTTCCAGAGAATTAATTATTTTAATTATATATGTAGTGAATAGCAGGTCGGGATTTTTTAATTAACCATAAAAGTTAATTATTAAAACTATGGACCCTAAACTAATGAAATTTTATTATAAGGGTTCGATTCCTCATGAAAATATTTGAATCTAAATAAAAGCACAAAGAGTCTCTAATTGGTTTTCCAAAATTCCAGTTTATCTATAAAGTTGTTTTCTCACAGATAAAATTCTTATTTATTTTTATTTATTTATTCATATTCAACGGGAAACCCCTTTTACAAAAACAAGTTAATGCTTAAATATATCATGTATAATCTATACTAAATTTAAAATACACAATGTAGACAATCTAGATAGTAATGCAATGTATTTGAAATAAATCTAAAACTAAAACTAAATAATTATACTATGCTCACTAAAAAGCAGTTATTTTTTATTGTATTAAACACCGAAATCATGTAATATATTATGATTGTTCTATTTTCTCAAAATCAATAAATCATTTTTTTTTACTTTTTCTAAAATAAAGATGACATCGAATTATGTGTATTCTCATTTAAATTCCCATCTATTCTATTGGGTTTTTTATTAAGAGGTCACATTTTAAATTACCTGGCATTTTTAAACTGTTTAATAAAGGGCCTCGATTTTTTAACACTTATCAAGTGAAAATTGTACGATTTGAGAAAATGGAAAGATATATGCTCCAAAAACATATAGAAATAGTGAAGATTTATTATTAGTATGGTGCAAATTCCACCAACACAGATCGCAGCGATCGTCGTGTTTTCGGTCGGTGTGAGTTTCCTTCTCGCTGTGTCATTGTAAAACTAATCACTAAATTTGAGCGAAATGCACAAATTACTAATGTATAGTTGCCAGTTTGTACTCGTATCGCCAGGTCAGCTAAGAACATTACCGCTGTTGCTAAAAGTGTTGCTCAAAACCTGGGTTTATCTATCCCAAGACGTTCACAGCAGTTGGGCAGTTCAAAGACTAGCCTTCATCGCATTCTGCACAAGGATTTTAGCCTGCATGCTGATAAAGTGAAGCCTTTTTTCTTTTAGGGGTGTGAATGAAAAAGTCTACGCTAATGGCCCACAAACAATTCAAGCGCTCAAAGAAAATATTCGAGCCGTTATTGGTCAAATAGAGAATAGAAAAATGTGATGCAAAACTTTCTCAAAAGAATAGCTATTTGCAGAAGAAGCCAATGTGGCTGTTTACTAGATATATTTATCTACAACTAATCGTTGAAATTGTATTTTGTTTTGAAATAAACATTTTAGAACTATTTGATAAAAAAATATTGATAAATTCAAATTTAAAACTATTTGAATTCGAGATAATAAGCTTACGCTTCTTATAGTTTGCACACATTAAACATAATATATAAAACTACGAAAAAACTATTCGTGAAAATGCAAACAATGTCTTAATTAATAAGACAACTCAAGACGATAAATATATATATATATATATATATATATAACTTGCTTGAGTTTTTTGGGCTGCTTTCTCGCGTTGATTGGTTTATTTGCGCTCTACGTTTCGGCAGCATCACTTCTGCCATCCTCAGGAGCTTTTTTGTATATTTTGCTCGCGAAAACCTAAAAATAAATATATATATATATATATATATATATATATATATATATAATAATTATTTATCGTCTTGAGTTGTCTTATTAATTAAGACATTGTTTGCATTTTCACAAATAGACTTTTCGTAATTTTATATATTAAAAAAATATTGTTTTTAAATTATTAAAATGGGACTTCTTAATGGAAAACCCTTTATTTTTCTCTTTATTATGAGTTCGAATCACTTACATTTGGATTCGAATATGATTCCTTTTAAAATCCTACATCGTACCGAATCCGGATCACGAATTCGTTTTAACCTAAATATTAAAATACCTCTTATAAATCCTCTAGAAAGATTCAAATCCTGATTGATTTGAATTTTTCCAATCCTGTTATTCAAGTACAGAAATATTTACATGTTTAATTTAATGTAACAACGAAACATGAAACCAGTTTTAATCAATAATGCGCTTATCACCAAATGCGCAAAAAATGCAGGCAAGGCGAGAGCGCCTATTCATTCACCTTAAAACAAGATTACCACAGTTGAGGTCGATTGAATACACGTTGCCCATCGCGTCTTCGCTTTTTAGGAAATACTGATCGGTAATCGAGTTTGATGTTGAGTTTTCAAGTGCTAATTTGTACATCTACGATATTAGACGACAGAACTGTACTGCTACGGCCATTAATTACGCAGTAAGGAGAGGAAGAAGTGTTTTGATCCGTTGATGAAGTGTTGCGTAATGGATTATTAAAAAACATCCAGCACTCGAAATTGGGATTTAAAGGATCGTCTTTAATTAATTAAAAGGTTAGTGCGATGGTTTGCTTAGGATCCGATCAAAACATCCACAGAGTTTCTCTGAAGAGTATCAAAAAATGAAATTGCAAAGAGCACAGATTTCTTGCATAAAATAGATTTTTTGTTTTAGCATAAGTATTAAAATAAAATCAGCACGATTAGTTTTAAATAAAATATTTACAGTTCGTATAACATTAAGCACTCTAATTTTAATTTAAATTGCATGTTGTAATGGAGGAGCTTTGAAATATTAATACCTGTTAATATTTCGAAGCTTCTCCATTAAAACATGCAATTTAAATTAAAATTAGTGTACTTAATGTTATACGAACTGTAAATATTTAAATTTCTAGAAGTTAGTAAATACGAGTTGTTTGGTAGCTCTGTAAAAAAGCGTACCAGCGGGGGTGGCCTCTCCAATTCGGGAGGAAGTAAAGGACTAACCTGGTTTAATCCTCGTACGTCTTGGGGAGGACTGGCGGTTTCTTCTTCTCCTTAATTTAACTTTGGGTATACTAATTAGCCGGAGGCAATTCCATAGCCGAGGGCAGGTTCAATAATCCGGAGGCCACACTATTTAAGATCGGTAAAACGCGGACGTCTTCCTATTTTCGAGTCGCACGTTCCAATAATTGGATATTGAGGAGGGGATGCATGGGTTGGAGAGACCTCTACCCGATTTGCACCGAACACGAGCATTTAATTTACTTTTGTATGTTAATGAAATTTTGTAAATTATGTAAGAAAATTGATAAAGCACAGCATAACGGGTGGCGAAAATTGTGTGGATGTTTTGAATGGGTCCCATTTGCTTTCTGTTTAGGGAGGAAAATAAAAAGTAGAAGGGTTTGTTTTTCTTAAAACTATTGTGTAATTAAAAAATAAATAGTTTCAAAAAGGTATTGACTTTAGAGAATTCAAATCGTCTTGTAAACTTATACTTACAAAACGATTTGAATCTTCCAAAGTCAATACCTTTTTTATACTATTTATTTTTTAATTACACAATAGTTTTAAGAAAAACATTCCCTTTTTCTTTTTCTTTTCCTCCCTAAACACAAAGCAAACGGGACCCATTGAAAACATCTACACAGTTTTCGCCACTCGTTATGCTGTGCTTTATCAATTTTTTTACATAATTTTGATAATTTCATTAACATAAAAAATATTTTGAATTGTGGAGGCTTCTACTTCGTTATACATGTTAATTTAACACAATAAAACACTTTTAACTTTGTTTGTGTAACACAATTTATTTTTCTGTGACTGCAGTTTCGGCAAATTCAGCTTGCCATTATCAAACAAGTTTGATAATGGCTTGCCAGCTTGCCATTATCAAACATGTTTGATAATGGCAAGCTGAATTTGCCGAAATTGCAGTCACATAAAAATAAATTGTGTTATACAAACAAAGTTAAAAGTGTTTTATTGTGTTAACATAAAAAATCCTTAAATAAGGATTCAAACACGAATCCTCCTAAAAAATATGCAACGATTACGAATCCATTTTTACTAAAACATTTGAACACCTCTTTTGAATCCTCTTAAAAGATTAGAATCCTGCAAAGCTTTGATTATTGCGTTCAGGTGATGATTTTTAACATTGAATCAGAGTGGCGCAAACTGCTTTTAATGGAGCATGTGTGTTTTGATTTTTGAAAGGGTATTAACTCGATGACCCTTGAACTAAGGAAATTCATTAGTATGATAAAACGTCGAATAAAATTATTTGAACTGACAAGGCATAAATAAAATACCTCGTGGACGCGCATTTAACGATTCCGTGTCGCCAAACGAATATAATTGACTTATGCCCTGACTTTCAAATCTGACCTCACCGCGTCACATCCGGAGTAGTAGACACCATGTACTCGACAATTTCGTATTCCTTAAAAAAATGTGTAAGTAATTAATGTATCCTACAAAAACAGAAGTGTCAACAAAAACAATTTTATTACGTAGGTACATAAAGTATTACTTTAGTAGTTACAATACAAAATGATACGATATTTTCTTTTAAGGATACACAATTTTACGAATTTTTCGCTAAATCTCAACTTTGGCACGAATTTAAAAGAAAAACAGTCGCGATATATCAACGCCAACTTCAGGATCTTAAAGCGTATTTATTTTTAAACAACATTTAAACAAAATGAATGGTTTCGAAGTTAATTCAATAACTTAATTTTTTTATAATTTTCCAAACAGAAATCCCTAAAATCTTACGATTTTTTCATTAAATCTTATCTTTGGCACGAATTTTTAGGAAAACCAGTTGACTTAATCTAACATATACTTAAGGATCTTAGAATAAACACGTTCTAAGATCCTTAAGTATGTGTTAGATTAAGTCAACTGGTTTTCCTAAAAATTCGTGCCAAAGATAAGATTTAATGAAAAAATCGTACTAAGCTTTTTGAGTTGAGTCATTACCTTTTTAATTTTTTATAAAGTTTCAAACAAGATTAATTTTCATGTATTTATTTATTTATTAACGGAAGTCCATTTAAGTACATTAATATTATAAAAACTAAAAATAAAAATAAATGAAATATAAATACAAATTAATCTAAAAATTGACGATTTTTTCACAATACTCAACTTTGATACGAATTTTCAGAAAAACTAGTTAACTTTTTTTATACAAACCTTAGGATCCTAAAGCAGGTCTATTTTCTAACAATATTTAGGCTTTTTAGTTTAATTCAATAACTTTTTAATTTTTTATTATTTTACAAACAAGATTGCCTAAAAATCTTACGATTTTTTTATTAAATTTCAACTTAGGCATGATTTTTCAGGAAAACCGGTTAACTTTTTTTATACAAACCTTAGCATCTTAGAGCAGGTCTATTTTCTAACAATATTTAGGCTTTTTAGTTTAATTCAATAACTTTTCAATTTTTTATTATTTTCCAAACAAGATTGCCCCAAATTCTTACGATATTTTTACTAAATTTCAACTTAGGCACGATATTTTTAGAAAAACCAGTTAACTTTTTTAAAACAAACCTTAGGATCTTAAAGCAGGTCTATTATCTAACAATATTCAGGATTTTTAGTTTAATTTATTAACTTTTCAATTTTTAATTATTTTCCAAACAAGATTGCCCCAAAATATTACGATATTTTTACTAAATTTCAACTTAGGCATGATTTTTCAGGAAAACCAGTTAACTTTTCTAATACAAACTTCACGATCTTAAAGCAGGTCTATTTTCGAACAATTTTTAGGCTTTTTAGTTCAATTCAATAGCTTTTCAATTTTTAATTATTTTCCAAACAAGATTGCCCCAAAATCTTACAATATTTTTACTAAATTTCAACTTTGGCACGATTTTTCGGGAAAACCAGTTAAATTTTTTAATACAAACTACAGGATCTTAAAGCAGGTCTATTTTCGAACAATATTCAGGCTTTTTAGCTAAATTCAATAATTATTCAATTTTTTATTATTTTACAAACAAGATTGCCCCAAAATCTTCCGATATTTTTACTAAATTTCAACTTAGGCACGATTTCTCAGGAAAACTAGTTAAGTTATTTAATACACACTTTAGGATCTTAAAGTAGGTCTTTCTCCTAAGCATAATTAGACTGTTTAGTTCAATTCAATAATTTTTCAATTTTGTTATTATTTTCCAAACAAGATTACCCCAAAATCTTACAATATTTTTACTAAATTCCAACTTAGGCACGATTTTTCAGGAAAACCAGTTAACTTTTGTAATTCAAACCTTAGGATCTTAAAGCAGGTCTATTTTCAAACAATATCTAGGCTTTTTAGTTCAATTCAATAACTATTCAATTTTTTATTATTTTACAAACAAGATTGCCCCAAAATCTTACGATATTTTTACTAAATTTCAACTTTGCCACGATTTTTCGGGAAAACCAGTTAACTTTTTTAATACAAACTTCAGGATCTTAAAGCACGTCTATAATTGAACAATATTTAGGGTTTATAGTTCAATTCAATAACTTTTCAATTTTTTATTATTTTCCAAACAAGATTACCCCAAAATCTGACGATATTTTTACTAAATTTCAACTTTGGCACGATTATTCGGGAAAACCAGTTAACTTTTTTAATACAAACTTTAGGATCTTAAAGCTTGTCTATACTCGAACAATATTTAGGCTTTTTAGTTCAATTCAAGAACTTTTCAATTTTTTATTATTTTACAAACAAGATTGCCTAAAAATCTTATGAGTTTTTTAGTAAATTTAAACTTTGGCATGAGTTTTCAGGAAAACCAGTTAACTTATTCTATACAAACTTTAGGATCTTTAAGCAGGTCTATTTCCGAACAATTTTTAGGCTTTTTAGTTGGATTCAATAGCTTTTCAATTTTTAATTATTTTCCAAACAAGATTGCCCCAAAATCTGACGATATTTTTACTAAATTTCAACTTTGGCACGATTTTTCAGGAAAGCCAGTTAACTTTTTTTATACAAACTTCTGGATCTTAAAGCAGGTATATTTTCGAACAATATTCAGGCTTTTAAGTTCAATTCAATAACTTTTCAATTTTTTATTATTTTCCAAACAAGATTACCCCAAAATCTTACGATATTTTTACTAAATTCCAAGTTAGGCACAATTTTTAAGGAAAACCAGTTAACTTTTTCAATACAAATCCTAGGATCTTAAAGCAGCTCTATTTTATAACAATATTCAGGCTTTTTAGTTTAATTCAATAACTTTTCAATTTTTTATTATTTTACAAACAAGATTGCCTAAAAATCTTACGAATTTTTTAGTAAATTTCAACTTTGGCATAATTTTTTAGGAAAACCAGTTAACTTATTTTATACAAACTTTAGGATCTTAAAGCAGGTCTATTTCCAAACAATATTCAGGCTTTTTAGTTCAATTCAATAACTTTTCAATTTTTTATTATTTTACAAACAAGATTGCCTAAAAATCTTACGATATTTTTACAAAATTTCAACTCAGGCACGATTTTTCAGAAAAACCAGTTAACTTTTTAAATGAAAACTTCAGGATCTTAAAGCAGGTTTATTTCCGAATAAAATTTAGGCTTTTTAGTTCAAATCAATAATTTTTGCTTAATCTGGGAGTGGAAAACACTCGTTAAAGCTTTAAATTCAACTCTTTAAAAGAAATCGTATGCATATCTATACTTAATTGACAAATTCGCTGTATATTTGATCTCTCGTTAAGACATATTAAAAATGTTTACTTAATCTAATTACGCTTTCAAAATTGTGTTTTTTAGGTGAAAAATGACAAATTGTGTAATAGAAGTGGCTTAATAATAAAAATTTAATTAACAAATACAATGTTGTTGTAACCTATTACATAGTTTTTAAATTTTAATAATAACGTAATCAAATGAATAATTTTGATATACGCATATCACGATTGGAAGTAGATTAGATAATTTAAAATTCAAGATTTTAGAACATGTTCTTTGTTATTATGTGCATGTACTCCATAATCTGTTTATTCCCCGTATTGCACAATTTCATAATTTATCGTATCGTTAATTGAACCGACAGTCATCTACATTTTTGAAATTAATTTATACAATCGAGATAATTTATGCTTGAAATCGAATAATATACAATTTTGTTTTAAATGAACATTAAGGACCTTTCATACGCATACAAATTTTAAACTTAGTTCACCTCTCAACTGCAAATCAAAATACGTTTTCTATTAATCTAATGTTATTTTGAAATCAATGCAATATATTAAAGATGTCGTAGTTAATAAAATTATTTACTGTGTTATTTATTATTCTGTTTACTTCATTTTACTTTGCTCCATATGCAAAACAAAGGGAATGTACTGTTTTCGCAAAAAATTTCAAATTAAAAATGTTAGTCGAGATATCCATTTTACGATACACAATTTAACACTTTTAACATATTTAAAAGTAACAAGTGTCTTCCGCTCCCAGACTAAGCATAAAGTAAAATTTCGAGTTTAGAAAAGCCCCGCGTAGAAAATTTGTCGAGGGTCGCGCAGCGACCCGAGACAAATTTTCACGGGGCTTTTCTAAACTCGAAATTTTACTTCATGCGCCACGCGTACAAAACACTGATTTCAAGTGAAATTCATAGTATCCTACTATAGCAGTATGCCAAAGACGTATATTCTGAGCTTCACATCAAACCAGTGTTTTATACGCGTGGCGCATGAAGTAAAATTTCGAGTTTAGAAAAGCCCCGTGAAAATTGTTGTTGTTGATTTAAATATCAACAAAACGGAAATGTTGCGCAAACTAAATTTATTCTACTTTTATTATTTTTATTCCAAAACTATTCACAAAAAATGTAACTCTTGCATTTTTTCGCTACATCACAATCACATCTAAGCGATATAAATTTTTAACTTTACTGTAAATCAGTGTTTTGTACGCGTGGCGCATGAAGTAAAATTTCGAGTTTAGAAAAGCCCCGTGAAAATTTGTCTCGGGTCGCTGCGCGACCCTCGACAAATTTTCTACGCGGGGCTTTTCTAAACTCGAAATTTTACTTCATGCTTAGTCTGGGAATAGAAGACACTTGTTAGTATTAAATATGTTACAAGTGTTAAAATGTGTATCGTAAACTGGATACGCTTAGTCTGGGAATGGAAAACACTAGTTTATAGCTTCAAATTAAACTAAAAGAATTATTTGAAATATATTATTAGATGACCATGTTACTGTTTTTCTTTATCACTCTGGCAATACATATTTTGATAGTTGTGACATATTTTACAGTAACGAGTGTCTTCCACTCCCAGACTAAGTATGAAGTAAAATTTCGAGTTTAGAAAAGCCCCGCGTAGAAAATTTGTCGAGGGTCGCGCAGCGACCCTCGACAAATTTTCACGGGGCTTTTCTAAACTCGAAATTTTACTTCATGCGCCACGCGTACAAAACACTGATTTACAGTAAAGTTAAAAATATATATCGCTTAGATGTGATTGTGATGTAGCGAAAAAATGCAAGAGTTACATTTTTTGTGAATAGTTTTGGAATAAAAATAATTAAAGTAGAATAAATTTAGTTTGCGCAACATTTCCGTTTTGTTGATATTTAAATCAACATATCTTTAATAGGGAAAATGCTATGAGGGACACATCACAATTTTTTTAATTTTATTTGCGTTAAAATAATGACGATTTGATTCGCTCCCAAACTTTTAATAAATTACTAAACAGTACTTAATAAACCATATCAAAACACAACCCTCTATAATTATTAATTAATGTGTATTATAAGCATAATTCACGCAGACACCTTAAAAGGTAAAATATTCACAACGGCAATCTTTTAATCCGATAACAGCTCTTCAGCGATTTCTAATGGTTCACGGTGTGTATAAATATACTCCTCCTTCGTAAAGGACATAACGAGCGTGGGCTCTGGGGGGAAAATATGAAAATATCAAAACCGTACACATGTGACAAGTTTGTGACGGTCTAAATACCGAAATGATGTTCTAATGGAGGAGTCTGTGAAAGTTTACCGGTGTTTAGTTCGAAAGATTTCAAAACCGTCGCACCGTTTAATTCGAAAAAGAAGAGCGGCGACACGAAAAGGTAATGCTCGGGAAAAGTGATTTGGGCCCCTTTCGATTCTGCCACTTTTTACTCTAATTGCATGTTAATCTTAATTATATAAGCACGCTAAACATTCACTGTCGTTAAAACGTAATTTTGAAGTATAATACAATGTATTCAGTAAAATTATAAATCAAACGTCATAAGCAAAGCTATACTGAAGAGAGTAAATCTCGAAACGCGTCTATAGATGGCCTAAGACATTAGTTTTAATCCAAGTCCTTTCACTTCTAATTTGTTGTTATCTCTCCTTTCATTTTAAATTTGTATTGTTAGTTGGTTTGAAGAGAATTTGACTTAAACGTTACATATACTTTAATAGAGCGTTGTAACAAATCAAATTAAATAAGATTTTAAATAATAAGTACAATAAGCCACCTAGGCTGCAGTGCATCCGGATCCGAAAGGAAGACGGCCCCCACAGGAAAAAAAAAAGATTTAAAATATTTCATTATATAATCCAATATCCGGAGGTGTATTTGCACGGGAAGTAGTTGTTTCAATGGATATTTATCGTCTTGAGTTGTCTTATTAATTATGACATTGTTTGCATTTTCACGAATAGTTGTTTCGTAATTTTATATATTAAGTAAAATTATATTTCACTTGGTACAATTGCTGTAGCCGCGAATCCACAAAAATGTTGTAATGGAAGGTTTTCTTTTTATTTTAAAAATTTAATTTATTTCTACATTAGTACAATTTTAATATCAAGATAAAGAAAACACTTGACTTTTATATATCTCTTTCCAAAGCTCAGTAGAATCCTAAAAAAATCGAATTACAAATACGAATCCTTTCGTTTAATGTAATTTGAATTACAAATCCCTTAATTAATAAACGATAAAATTATGATTCGAATAAGGCTAATAATAATGTAAAATTTACATTTAATGTTAAATCAACAATACTTATAACAATCAACTAGCATTCAGTTTATTTTTCCTAAATTTATCAATTTGGACGATTTTTTTATCACTATAGTTTGTGTAAATAAATGTATCTATTACAACTTATTTTTATTTAATTTTGACGATCTTGTGTGTGACTTTGATATTTATTTATCAATTTTAGTTGTTTTAATGAACTGTTTTCGTTGGTTGGTAACGGATTCAACTTTTCAATTATTTATTATTTTCCAAACAAGATTACCCCCAAAATCTTACGATATTTTTACTAAATTCCAACTAAGACACGATTTTTCAGTAAAACCAGTTAACTTCTTTAATACAAACCTTAGGATCTTAAAGCAGGTCTATTTTCTAACAATATTCAGGCTTTTTAGTTCAATTCAATAACTTTTCAATTTTATATTATTTTACAAACAAGATTGCCTAAAAATCTTACGATTTTTTTACTAAATTTCAACTTTGGCATGATTTTTCAGGAAAACCAGATAACTTTTTTAATTCAAACTGTAGGCTCTGAAAGCAGGTCTATTTTCTAACAATATTCAGGCTTTTTAGTTCAATTCAATGACTTTTTAATATTTTATTATTTTACAAACAAGATTGCCTAAAAATCTTACGAATTTTTTACTAAATTTCAACTTTAGCATGATTTATCACAAAAACCAGTTAACTTTTCTAATACAAACTTCAGGATCTTAAAGCAGGTCTATTTCCGAACAATATTTAGGCTTTTTAGTTCAATTCAATAACTTTTCAATTTTTTATTATTTTACAAACAAGATTCCCTAAAAATTTTACGAAAACTTTATTAAATTTCAACTTTGGCATGATTTTTCAGGAAAACGAGTTAACATAATTTATACAAACTTCAGGATCTTAAGGCAGGTCTATTTCCGAACAATATTAAGGCTTTATTGTTCAATTCAATAACTTTTCAATTTTTAAATATTTTACAAACAAGATCGCCTAAAAATCTTACGATTTTTTTACTCACTTTCAACTTTGGCATGATTTTTCAGGAAAACCAGTTAACTTTTTTTATACAAACTTCAGGATCTTGAAGCAGGTCTATTTTCTAACAATATTCAGGCTTTTTAGTTCAATTCAATAACTTTTCAATTTTTTATAATTATACAAACAAGATTGCCTAAAAATCTTACGAACTTTTTACTAAATTTCAACTTTGGCATGATTTTTCAGGAAAACCAGTTAACTTTTTGAATACAAATCCTAGGATCGTAAAGCAGGTCTATTTTCTAACAATATTCAGGCTTTTTAGTTCAATTCAATGACTTATCAATTTTTATTATTTTACAAACAAGGTTGCCTAAAAATCTTACAAATTTTTTACTAAATTTCAACTTTAGCATGATTTTTCAGAAAAACCAGTTAACTTTTCTAATACAAACTTCAGGATCTTAAAGCAGGTCTATTTCCGAACAATATTTAGGCTTTTTAGTTCAATTCAATAACTTTTCAATTTTTTATTATTTTACAAACAAGATTACCCCAAAATCTTACGATATTTTTACTAAATTCCAAATTAGGCACGATTTTTCAAGAAAACTAGTTAACTCATTTTATACAAACTTTAGGATCTTAAAGCAGGTCTATTTCCGAACAATATTTAGGCTAATTAGTTCAATTCAATAACTTTTCAAATTTTTATTATTTTACAAACCAGATTGCCTAAAAATCTTACGAATTTTTTACTAAATTTCAATTTTGGCATGATTTTTCAGGAAAACCAGTTAACTTTTTTCATACAAACTTCAGTATCTTGAAGCAGGTCTATTTCCGAACAATATTTAGGCTAATTAGTTTAATTTAATAACTTTTCAATTTTTTATTATTTTACAAACAAGATTGCCTAAAAATCTTACGAATTTTTTACTAAATTTCAACTTTGGCATGAGTTTTCAGGAAAACCAGTTAACTTTCTTCATACAAACTTCAGGATCTTAAAGCAGGTCTATTTCCGAACAATATTTAGGCTAATTTGTTTAATTCAATAACATTTCAATTTTTTATTATTTTACAAACAAGATTGCCTAAAAATCTTACGAATTTTTTACAAAATTTCAACTTTGGCATGATTTTTCAGGAAAACCAGTTAACTTTTTTCATACAAACTTCAGGATCTTGAAGCAGGTCTATTTCTGAACAATATTTAGGCTAATTAGTTTAATTCAATAACTTTTCAATTTTTTATTATTTTACAAACAAGATTGCCTAAAAATCTTACGAATATTTTACTAAATTTCAACTTTGGCATGATTTTTCAGGAAAACCAGTTAACTTTTTTATGCAAACTTTAGGATCTTAAAGCAGGTCCATTTTCTAACAATATTCAGGCTTTTAAGTTCAATTCAATAACTTTTCAATTTTTTATTATTTTCCAAACAAGATTACCCACAAAATCTTACGATATTTTTACTAAATTCCAACTTAGACAGGATTTTTCAGTAAAACCAGTTAACTTTTTTAATACAAACCTTAGGATCTTAAAGCAGGTCTATTTTCTAACAATATTCAGGCTTATTAGTTAATTAGTTAATGGGATTTTGAATTGCGGCGAACTGTTGGAGATGTTAAATTTCAATATACCAAGAAATGCTCAGTCTAGGCATAAACCCTTGTTTAGATTGGCATTTCACTCAACGAACTATGGGATGTTTAATCCCATGGATCGTATGATGCGTTACGCAAACCTACTGTCGCGTAGTAACGACTTTTTATTATTCACATCTTCACTGCCGCAGTTTAAAAACCGATTAAAGCGCATTAAGTTGACAAATTTCATACAATGACCAGTGATCATAATTATTTATATTTATCTTTTAATTCAATATTTTATTCCTTCATGTTATTTATTGCTTTAATGTTGTTAATTTCAATTGTAAAAATGTGAATTCCGTAAATAAAGAATAATAATAATAATAATAATAATAATTAGTTCAATTCAATAACTTTTCAATTTTTTATTTTACAAACAAGATTGCCCTAAAATCTTCCGATATTTTTGCTGAATTTCAACTTACGCACGATTTTTCGGGAAAACTAGTAAACTTTTTTAATACATACTTCACGATCTTAAAGCAGGTCTATTTCCTAAGCATATTTAGGCTGTTTAGTTCAATTCAATAACTTTTCAATTTTGTTATTATTTTCCAAACCAGATTACCCCAAAATCGTATGATATTTTTACTAAATTCCATCTTAGACACGATTGTTTAGGAAAACCAGTTAACTCTTTTAATAAAAACCTTAGGATCGTAAAGCAGGTCTATTTTCTAACAATATTTAGGCTAATTCAATAACTTTTCAATTTTGTTATTATTTTTCAAACAAGAGTACCCCAAAATCTTACGATATTTTTACTAAATTCCAACTTAGACACGATTTTTCAGTAAAACCAGTTAACTTTTTTAATACAAACCTTAGGATCTTAAAGGAGGTCTATTTTCTAACAATATTCAGGCTTTTTAGTTCAATTCAATAACTTTTCAATTTTTTATTTTACAAACAAGATTGCCCCAAAATATTCCGATATTTTTACTAAATTTCAACTTAGGCACGATTTTTCAGGAAAACTAGTTAACTTTTTTAATACATACTTCACGATCTTAAAGCAGGTCTATTTCCTAAGCATATTTAGGCTGTTTAGTTCAATTCAATAACTTTTCAATTTTGTTATTATTTTCCAAACCAGATTACCCCAAAATCTTACGATCTTTTTACTGAATTCCAACTTAGACACAATTTTTTAGGAAAACTAGTTAACTCTTTTAATAAAAACCTTAGGATCTTAAAGCAGGTCTATTTTCTAACAATATTTAGGCTAATTCAATAACTTTTCAATTTTGTTACTATTTTCCAAACAAGATTACCCCAAAATCTTACGATATTTTTACTAAATTCCAACTTAGACACGATTTTTTAGGAAAACCAGTTAACTCTTTTAATACAAACCTTAGGATCTTAAAGCAGGTCTATTTTCTAACAATATTTAGTCTTTTTAGTTCAATTTAATAACTTCTTAATTTTTTATTATTTTACAAACAAGATTGCCTAAAAATCTTACGAATTTTTTACTAAATTTCAACTTTGGCATGATTTTTTAGGAAAACCAGTTAACTTTTTTTTATACAAACTTTAGGATCTTAAAGCAGGTCTATTTCTGAACAATATTTAGGCTTTTTAGTTCAATTCAATATATTTTCAATTTTTTATTATTTTACAAACAAGATTGCCTAAAAATCTTACGAATTTTTCACTAAATTTTAACTTTGGCATGATTTTTCAGGAAAACCAGTTAACTTTTCTAATACAAACTTCAGGATCTTAAAGCAGGTCTATTTCCGAACAATATTTCTACATTTTAGTTCAATTCAATAACTTTTCAAATTTTTATTATTTTACAAACAAGATTGCCTAAAAATCTTACGAATTTTTTACTAAATGTCAACATTGGCATGATTTTTCAGGAAAACCAGTTAACTTTTTTTATACAAACTTCAGGATTTAAAAGCAGGTCTATTTCCGAACAATATTTTGGCTTTTTAGTTCAATTCAATAACTTTTCAATTTTTTATTATTTTTCAAACAATATTGCCCCAAAATCTTACGATATTTTTACAAAATTTCAACTTAGGCACGATTTTTTAGGAAAACTAGTTAACTTTTTTAATGAAAACTTCAGGATTTTAAAGCAGGTCTATTTCCGAATATTATTATAGTTTGTGTAAATAAATATATCTATTTTAAATTATTTTTATTTAATTTTGACGATTTTGTATGTGACTTTGATATTTATTTTTCAATTTTAGTTGTTTTGATGAACCGCTTTCGTTAGTTGGTAACGAATTCCAAATGTAATTTCTTTTTTGTCATGATTAAAAAATGTTAAAAAGGTAAATAAAGCCGTTCTCTTTATTTCCTAAAACAATATTCTTTAATATAATTCCTAATAAACAAGCGGAATTAAGTTTTTACATAAAATCCGTAAATTATTAATTGTAATTATTGTGATTGTATTACACACAAAAATAAAAACACTCTTGGGCGAACTAATGAGAATGATTACATCACATCATGGATTAGTTGTGGTAATCTGATGAAGAAAAGTGTCCTGCTCTCTTTCTTGGTTATACTTTCATGATATTTAATTATAATTCAAGAGAAAGTGTGAGGTTACCCCATTAGTGAAGGGTGCGTGCGCCGGGAGCCAATTAAGGCGTCCAATATAAAAATCATAATAAATGGAAAAAAAGTGACAAAACGTTGACATGGACTTGCATTATTTTCACTTTTCCTTCACCCGAGCTCGACTAACACGAGTTAAATTTACCATAACGGCACACTCGTTGAAATTATTAATGTGCACTATGCAGGGGATTATTCTTTTAAGTATAGAGTACATATCCCGATGTATAAGTTATGAATATTTACTCATTTCTTGGTTTTATAAAAAGCGTTCAATTCTAAATTTATAGCGAGTGTTTCTATTACTTGATTAAGCATGAAGTAAAATTTCGAGCTTTGTAAGTCCTGAAAATACATAAACAAAACATACCATATTTAGACATTCGTTGTTTTTAAAAAGTGTTCAATTTGAAGCTTCTAACGAGTGTTTCCACTCCCAGGCTAAGCATGAAGTAAAATTTCGAGTTTAGAAAAGCGTGAAAATTTGGTTTGGTCGCTTTTATAAACTCGAAATTTTACTTCATGCGCCACGCGTGTAAAACACTGATTTCAAGTTAACTTCAAAACACACTGCTTTAGAATAGTGCTTGAGAAGTATATTTCTATCTTCACGATATTTCAATGTTTATACGCGTGGCGCATGAAGTAAAATTTTCAGGATTTTCTAAACTCAAAATTTTACTTCATGCGCCACGCGTATAAACACTGAAATATCGTGAAGATAGAAATATACTTCTCAAGCACTATTCTAAATCAGTGTTTTATACGCGTGGCGCATGAAGTAAAATTTCGAGTTTAGAAAAGCCTGAAAATTTGGTTTGGCCGCTCCGCGCTTCGCGCTACGCGACCAAACCAAATTTTCAGGCTTTTCTAAACTCGAAATTTTACTTCATGCTTTAATATTCTTCCAAAAATGTTATACAATCAAATTTATTCTAGAATATTAAAACAAAACCGCAATCTAAATTAAAATCAAACCCATAAATACTCGATTTTTTAAGCAGCGCACAGGATAAGAAGTGAATTAGTGTAAAAAATAATCAAGAAGTTAGAGAGGTGCAGTTATTTCCCATTTAATATGTGTGAACCAGAGTTAATTGCGAATTAAAATGGAGTTCCTTCCTAACCGTTAGCGTTGTTGTAACCTTGCATGGTTCAAGAGGAACAAAAGGGGTTCTCACAATCAACAATTTTTCCCATCATAATCTCTAAAGACGCGGAAATTTTATCCGACGCGCAAGAGCTGAGAAATACGCGAATGCATCCATCTCGTTCCAACTCGGTTTAAATATTTGTATAGATTGTTTTGATTCTCGTCGCGTTTTCGAAAGGATAATTTTTTTACTAGGGTATGAAACCGTTCTTTCAATGGCTGCCATGTGAATGACTTTTAACTCGTTTATTTATAAGTATATAGCAATAATTATGCTGTTAGAGAGAGTTCAAAGCGATTTAGTAGTTATTAAGTGATTTAGTAGCGAGGGGGCACTAAAGTAATCATATGCAGGGTTGCATTTTTTACATTGATGTTTTGCCTAATTGTTCGATTTAATTGAATGGTTTATGCAAATTTAAATGCACCTGTTTTTATGAGGTTACGTAATACTTACCATTTAAACCCAATGCTAGTAGAACATCAACATGTTTTTAGAGCTGGTTGCTCGACTGCATCCAACTTGTTGGTTTATGGTCAGTATATTGCGGATGCCTTGAAAAATGGGTCTTCGGTTGTGCTGTCTATACTGATTTTTCCAAGGCGTTCGATATCATTGACCATAATCTTTTGCTTCACTATATTGATTTTCGTGGTAGTTTATTAAGTTGGATTATGTCGTATCCAACAGGCAGAACACAATTTGTTTGTATTGGAAATCTAATATCAATCCCTATTAAAGTTACCTCAGGTGTGCCTCAAGGGTCCCACCTGGGACCTTTATTAGTCAATATATTTATAAACGACGTTTCCATCTGTTTTAAATACTGCCAGTACCTACTATATGCCGACGACATGATTACACTGAATCGCAGAAAATGCAGGAGGATCTAAATAGATTCAGCCAATGGTGTATCTCGAATAGACTGATATTACATATCGCCAAATGTTTCACTATGTTTTTTTCGCAAAAACAAACTGCAATGCAAAGTGCTTATAATCTCGGTGGTATTCCACTAAATTGGGTTTACCAAATTAAAGATCTGGGGGTTGTTTTAACCAGTATCTGGTCTTTTTCAGTTCATTTTTCCATTATAACATCTAAAGCAAACCAAATGCTTGGATTTATTAAGAGAAACACTGCTCATTTAACTAATATCGAAACAGTATTATATCTTTATAAGACATTGGTGAGGCCACAGCTGGAGTATTGCTCTGTTATATGGTGCCTTTTTACAGCAAAAGGTATCTCGGTTTTAGAGAGAACTGAGCGGAGGTTCCTAAATTATATATGTTATAAATTTAATATTTTAGGAGCCTACGATGTTATATTACAAACTGTCAGTATGCAACACCTCGAAAAACGATCGAGAAATAATGATGCATTACTCGGTTACCAATTAATCAATGGTAAAACAATTCTCCCACCCTTGTTAATTCGTTTTGCATTCATGTTCCGAGTAGAGCAGTTGGCAGCAGAAGTACCTTTTATATACCTTTAATAAGAAAGGACTATGTCAGGATCTTCGGTATGTGTAGAATAGCGGCCAACTGCAATGCTTGCAGTTTTGACTTTTTTCATGGCGGCTTAAAGTCTGTACGTCGTTACCTAAAGGAGTTACCACAATTTATAAAACGCATTTTTTAATCCATTTGTGTACCTAATAAACACAAAACTGTATTCATTGGAAAAAGAAAATTATATCTAACTGCGTAAAACGATTTGGCGTATTCCATTTTGTTTTTCTCTTCATCTGGGGAGAGAAGAGAGAATTTTGTCACAGTTTCTCCTCGTTCGTGGCACTTAGATGCAGATGAGGGATTCGGAAAGCGTTCTGCATGTGGAAGCACGGAGGTGTTATTGTGACATCTAGAGCGTAAGAATATGACACATCCCACGAGTACCACACTTTCCCTTTAATCGCCAAAAAATGAATGAAAAAAAAATACAACGTACACACATCGTTGAGTTTTTCGATGTTTTATTATGAGTAGAAACCTAAAATACTTACTGAATTATATCAGATGATTGTTACATTTGTTGTTCATCAAAAATAAATTAGTTTCAATATACGCAAACAAAGAGTCAATATTTCTTAATGCCTATTCTACTGCTTGACTTTTATAGCGAAATCATTTAAAAATATTATTTTACTTCATATCGGCGGCTTATAAATGAAATCCAAAAACGCATTTATTGTGCTTAGTTTACTTTTCTAAAGCTTTAGACGATATAAAGCTTTAGAAAAGTAAACTAAGCACAATAAATGCGTTTTTGGATTTGGATTTGGTTTTTGGCTTATTAGTGAAATCTACTTAGTCAATTTTTGGCTGTTGTTAGTTAAGTCCGCCAAGCTCTGGTACTCATGTTTTTTTTTTACATGCTGGTGCAATCCAATAAGTCTAATCTAATTAAGGACTTAGTGGATGGAAAACCATGAGTACAAGAGCTTGGTGGACTTAATTAACAACAACCAAAAATTGACATAGTGGATTTCACTTGTAAGCCGACGATATTAAGCTTTAGAAAAGTAAACTAAGCACAATAAATGCGTTTTTCAGGATGTGATCGCTTTGAAATCATAAATAAATTTACATTTACATTTATTAACACAGAAATAATTATTAAAATGTTTAAATATCGCTTGTGACTACAGGAAATGAACAAAGTTGCAGCACCCCCTAAACCAGGGGTTCCCAACCGGTCGATCTGAAAGCAGATTAATGACTTTCTTGGAATCCTCTCTGGCATTTCTGACTATTTCAAGCCAATATGGAGCATTAGATGGCTACCGATTTTTTTTTTTTATTCATAAACATTTATTTTCCCAATAACTTATACAATTATATAACAGAGTATGGTAATTAAAATAAAATAAACGCTTATTCCAAAGTATTGTAATTTAGTAGTTTCCTTGTCTCGAAGCTAATAGCTTGTAGAGACGGAGGAGACTTCATTATTATTTTTCTTATTAACTAGTAAATAAGATAACATATAAAAATCCAAGAAGAGAAAAAATAAAAAAGAAATAAGAAGAAAAATGAAAAATGTAAAAACAAAATTATTTTGCTAACACAGTAATATAATAATAATAGTTTTCACATATTGGCTTGAAATAGTCAGAAATGTTCAGTATTCCTCAGCACTGGGTCGGGACCACACTGAAGAGGACCTTGAAGTCCAAAACGCATCTGGGGGTATCTGGTACTAAACACAAATTCAATTTTGATATTTGTTTTCTGGTTTCACAAACAAAGTTTATCTAATAAAAATTTTGCTACATAGCACTGTTATCTAAAATTTGCCTACACTTTTCTTACGCGACTTTTCCCTACAGTTATTTTCACTGCTAAAATCAACAACCGAGCAGCTTCTGCGCCACACGTTGTTTTGATAAATATTGCAAACATATTTTTTATCAAAGTACGCCTCGATGGGACATTTTTACTGCTAAGCGCCCATTCCCAGGATCATATCAGCCATAGGCTGGTTACGGTTCTACTAGCTATAATATTAGATAGTGTAAACTAATTGACGAACTGAGAAAACTTTAAAAGTTTATCTAGATAATCACATAGTTGACATTTTTAAATAAAATAGTGGAATGTCATCAAAAAATGTGTGCTGGTGTGGCCCAAGACAACTCGTCTTTGTCAATTGTGGCCCACGGAAGATAAAATATTGGACAACCTCAATCTGTACTGCCTTTCAAAAAAATCAGAACACAAAGTATTTATTGGACGATTTTAATGAAATTTACAGAATTTGATCACGTAAATGAACTGCATCGATTATCAAAAAATCAATTGTTTTGGTAACTATTTAATGGTATTTTTCCTTGATTTCACCATTATGAAGAGGTGCTGATTTTTTAATGTAATTGCTTTTAATATCCAAGTAGCCTCTGAGTAGTTTGACGTTTCAGTTTGTAAAACATAAAAAGATGCCCCGTGTTCGTCGGGGGTCGCATTATTGGAATGCGAGAAGCGGGTTTTTCGGTTCGTGCTATTGCTGAAAGGGTAGGCCGTAGTTTATCGGTGATCGTACGCTGCTGGTCTAGATGGTCCGAAGCTGGGGAGAATCGACGTAGACTTGGATCAGGACGTCCAAGAAGCACCACTGAGCGTGAAGATCGAGCTCTTCGTCTTACAACTTTAAGGGACAGATTTACAACGTCGCGGGCATTGGGAAATGACTGGTTGGCTCTAAATGGCCAAAGAGTATCCATGGCTACTGTTTACAGAAGAATCCGCAGTTTTGGTATAAGATCCTACCGTCCACAATTGTGTCTACCTCTTATTCCGCAGCATCGCAGAGCAAGACTTGATTGGTGCAGGGAAAGACAACATTGGACCCATGAATGGAATAACATTATCTTCAGCGATGAGTCTCGGTTCTGTTTATGGGCTCATGATGGTCGCAGAAGAGTGAGACGTCGACGCGGTGAACGCAGAATTTTACAATTTGCTGTTGAAAGACATACGGCTCTTAGACAGGGAGTTATGGTTTGGGGGGCGAAATGGCCAAAGAGTATCCATGGCTACTGTTTACAGAAGAATCTGCAGTTTTGGTATAAGATCCTACCGTCCACAACTGTGTCTACCTCTTACTCCGCAGCATCGCAGAGCAAGACTTGATTGGTGCAGGGAAAGACAACATTGGACCCATGAATGGAATAACATTATCTTCAGCGATGAGTCTCGGTTCTGTTTATGGGCTCATGATGGTCGCAGAAGAGTGAGACGTCGACGCGGTGAACGCAGAATTTTACAATTTGCTGTTGAAAGACATACGGCTCTTTGACAGGGAGTTATGGTTTGGGGGGCGATAGCATATGGTAGTCGGTCTCCTCTAGTTTTTTTTAGAAGCAAGTCTTAACGCGATTCGGTATATTGACAACATTTTACGGCCAGTGTTAGTGCCCTATGTAAATGGCTTGCGGAACCCCATTTATCAGCAAGATAATGCTCAACCTCACACAGCGGCCATTACAAGACAGTTTTTTGATAGTACCGAAATCCGAAATTTGTTACCTTGGCCATCTCGTTCTCCAGATCTACCGCCAATAGAACATGTTTGGGATATGATAGGTGTTAGAATAAGTAACTTACAGCGCCCCGCTAACACTGTAATGGAACTTAGAGGTCAAATTATCGAAGTTTGGAATGAAATACCAAAATAGTTGGATTATGTCGTATCCAACAGGCAGAACACAATTTGTTTGTATTGGAAATCTAATATCAATCCCTATTAAAGTTACCTCAGGTGTGCCTCAAGGGTCCCACCTGGGACCTTTATTAGTCAATATATTTATAAACGACGTTTCCATCTGTTTTAAATACTGCCAGTACCTACTATATGCCGACGACATGATTACACTGAATCGCAGAAAATGCAGGAGGATCTAAATAGATTCAGCCAATGGTGTATCTCGAATAGACTGATATTACATATCGCCAAATGTTTCACTATGTTTTTTTCGCAAAAACAAACTGCAATGCAAAGTGCTTATAATCTCGGTGGTATTCCACTAAATTGGGTTTACCAAATTAAAGATCTGGGGGTTGTTTTAACCAGTATCTGGTCTTTTTCAGTTCATTTTTCCATTATAACATCTAAAGCAAACCAAATGCTTGGATTTATTAAGAGAAACACTGCTCATTTAACTAATATCGAAACAGTATTATATCTTTATAAGACATTGGTGAGGCCACAGCTGGAGTATTGCTCTGTTATATGGTGCCTTTTTACAGCAAAAGGTATCTCGGTTTTAGAGAGAACTGAGCGGAGGTTCCTAAATTATATATGTTATAAATTTAATATTTTAGGAGCCTACGATGTTATATTACAAACTGTCAGTATGCAACACCTCGAAAAACGATCGAGAAATAATGATGCATTACTCGGTTACCAATTAATCAATGGTAAAACAATTCTCCCACCCTTGTTAATTCGTTTTGCATTCATGTTCCGAGTAGAGCAGTTGGCAGCAGAAGTACCTTTTATATACCTTTAATAAGAAAGGACTATGTCAGGATCTTCGGTATGTGTAGAATAGCGGCCAACTGCAATGCTTGCAGTTTTGACTTTTTTCATGGCGGCTTAAAGTCTGTACGTCGTTACCTAAAGGAGTTACCACAATTTATAAAACGCATTTTTTAATCCATTTGTGTACCTAATAAACACAAAACTGTATTCATTGGAAAAAGAAAATTATATCTAACTGCGTAAAACGATTTGGCGTATTCCATTTTGTTTTTCTCTTCATCTGGGGAGAGAAGAGAGAATTTTGTCACAGTTTCTCCTCGTTCGTGGCACTTAGATGCAGATGAGGGATTCGGAAAGCGTTCTGCATGTGGAAGCACGGAGGTGTTATTGTGACATCTAGAGCGTAAGAATATGACACATCCCACGAGTACCACACTTTCCCTTTAATCGCCAAAAAATGAATGAAAAAAAAATACAACGTACACACATCGTTGAGTTTTTCGATGTTTTATTATGAGTAGAAACCTAAAATACTTACTGAATTATATCAGATGATTGTTACATTTGTTGTTCATCAAAAATAAATTAGTTTCAATATACGCAAACAAAGAGTCAATATTTCTTAATGCCTATTCTACTGCTTGACTTTTATAGCGAAATCATTTAAAAATATTATTTTACTTCATATCGGCGGCTTATAAATGAAATCCAAAAACGCATTTATTGTGCTTAGTTTACTTTTCTAAAGCTTTAGACGATATAAAGCTTTAGAAAAGTAAACTAAGCACAATAAATGCGTTTTTGGATTTGGATTTGGTTTTTGGCTTATTAGTGAAATCTACTTAGTCAATTTTTGGCTGTTGTTAGTTAAGTCCGCCAAGCTCTGGTACTCATGTTTTTTTTTTACATGCTGGTGCAATCCAATAAGTCTAATCTAATTAAGGACTTAGTGGATGGAAAACCATGAGTACAAGAGCTTGGTGGACTTAATTAACAACAACCAAAAATTGACATAGTGGATTTCACTTGTAAGCCGACGATATTAAGCTTTAGAAAAGTAAACTAAGCACAATAAATGCGTTTTTCAGGATGTGATCGCTTTGAAATCATAAATAAATTTACATTTACATTTATTAACACAGAAATAATTATTAAAATGTTTAAATATCGCTTGTGACTACAGGAAATGAACAAAGTTGCAGCACCCCCTAAACCAGGGGTTCCCAACCGGTCGATCTGAAAGCAGATTAATGACTTTCTTGGAATCCTCTCTGGCATTTCTGACTATTTCAAGCCAATATGGAGCATTAGATGGCTACCGATTTTTTTTTTTTATTCATAAACATTTATTTTCCCAATAACTTATACAATTATATAACAGAGTATGGTAATTAAAATAAAATAAACGCTTATTCCAAAGTATTGTAATTTAGTAGTTTCCTTGTCTCGAAGCTAATAGCTTGTAGAGACGGAGGAGACTTCATTATTATTTTTCTTATTAACTAGTAAATAAGATAACATATAAAAATCCAAGAAGAGAAAAAATAAAAAAGAAATAAGAAGAAAAATGAAAAATGTAAAAACAAAATTATTTTGCTAACACAGTAATATAATAATAATAGTTTTCACATATTGGCTTGAAATAGTCAGAAATGTTCAGTATTCCTCAGCACTGGGTCGGGACCACACTGAAGAGGACCTTGAAGTCCAAAACGCATCTGGGGGTATCTGGTACTAAACACAAATTCAATTTTGATATTTGTTTTCTGGTTTCACAAACAAAGTTTATCTAATAAAAATTTTGCTACATAGCACTGTTATCTAAAATTTGCCTACACTTTTCTTACGCGACTTTTCCCTACAGTTATTTTCACTGCTAAAATCAACAACCGAGCAGCTTCTGCGCCACACGTTGTTTTGATAAATATTGCAAACATATTTTTTATCAAAGTACGCCTCGATGGGACATTTTTACTGCTAAGCGCCCATTCCCAGGATCATATCAGCCATAGGCTGGTTACGGTTCTACTAGCTATAATATTAGATAGTGTAAACTAATTGACGAACTGAGAAAACTTTAAAAGTTTATCTAGATAATCACATAGTTGACATTTTTAAATAAAATAGTGGAATGTCATCAAAAAATGTGTGCTGGTGTGGCCCAAGACAACTCGTCTTTGTCAATTGTGGCCCACGGAAGATAAAATATTGGACAACCTCAATCTGTACTGCCTTTCAAAAAAATCAGAACACAAAGTATTTATTGGACGATTTTAATGAAATTTACAGAATTTGATCACGTAAATGAACTGCATCGATTATCAAAAAATCAATTGTTTTGGTAACTATTTAATGGTATTTTTCCTTGATTTCACCATTATGAAGAGGTGCTGATTTTTTAATGTAATTGCTTTTAATATCCAAGTAGCCTCTGAGTAGTTTGACGTTTCAGTTTGTAAAACATAAAAAGATGCCCCGTGTTCGTCGGGGGTCGCATTATTGGAATGCGAGAAGCGGGTTTTTCGGTTCGTGCTATTGCTGAAAGGGTAGGCCGTAGTTTATCGGTGATCGTACGCTGCTGGTCTAGATGGTCCGAAGCTGGGGAGAATCGACGTAGACTTGGATCAGGACGTCCAAGAAGCACCACTGAGCGTGAAGATCGAGCTCTTCGTCTTACAACTTTAAGGGACAGATTTACAACGTCGCGGGCATTGGGAAATGACTGGTTGGCTCTAAATGGCCAAAGAGTATCCATGGCTACTGTTTACAGAAGAATCCGCAGTTTTGGTATAAGATCCTACCGTCCACAATTGTGTCTACCTCTTATTCCGCAGCATCGCAGAGCAAGACTTGATTGGTGCAGGGAAAGACAACATTGGACCCATGAATGGAATAACATTATCTTCAGCGATGAGTCTCGGTTCTGTTTATGGGCTCATGATGGTCGCAGAAGAGTGAGACGTCGACGCGGTGAACGCAGAATTTTACAATTTGCTGTTGAAAGACATACGGCTCTTAGACAGGGAGTTATGGTTTGGGGGGCGAAATGGCCAAAGAGTATCCATGGCTACTGTTTACAGAAGAATCTGCAGTTTTGGTATAAGATCCTACCGTCCACAACTGTGTCTACCTCTTACTCCGCAGCATCGCAGAGCAAGACTTGATTGGTGCAGGGAAAGACAACATTGGACCCATGAATGGAATAACATTATCTTCAGCGATGAGTCTCGGTTCTGTTTATGGGCTCATGATGGTCGCAGAAGAGTGAGACGTCGACGCGGTGAACGCAGAATTTTACAATTTGCTGTTGAAAGACATACGGCTCTTTGACAGGGAGTTATGGTTTGGGGGGCGATAGCATATGGTAGTCGGTCTCCTCTAGTTTTTTTTAGAAGCAAGTCTTAACGCGATTCGGTATATTGACAACATTTTACGGCCAGTGTTAGTGCCCTATGTAAATGGCTTGCGGAACCCCATTTATCAGCAAGATAATGCTCAACCTCACACAGCGGCCATTACAAGACAGTTTTTTGATAGTACCGAAATCCGAAATTTGTTACCTTGGCCATCTCGTTCTCCAGATCTACCGCCAATAGAACATGTTTGGGATATGATAGGTGTTAGAATAAGTAACTTACAGCGCCCCGCTAACACTGTAATGGAACTTAGAGGTCAAATTATCGAAGTTTGGAATGAAATACCCCAAGTCGATATTGACAGCCTGATTTCTAGCATGCCTCGACGTGTTAATGAGTGTTTGGGAAATCGTGGAGGCCCAACACATTATTCAATTTTATTCATTTGTTTTTTGTATTTCAAGTTGATTTTTTGATCATCGATACAGTTCGTTTACATGATCAAATTGTGTAAATGTTATTAAAATCGTGCAATAAATACTTGGTGTTCTGATTTTTTTGAAAGACAGTATATTAAAAAAAATGTTAACGTTAAGGGAGTGTTACATTTATAACGTACGATATAACGTATATGTTGTACATAAAAATAATACAATATTTACTATTTGTGTAAATGATGACGTATAACGAAGTAGAAGACTCTACAGTTAATTTTAATTTAATTTATTTACGGAATCTCCATTTTACAATCTATATTTTCATTTACAAATAATAGTAATACTAATAGTAAAAACATAACATAATTGGTGCGTTAAATTTAAACATGTTACTTCACAAAGTTAACATTATAAATATAATAAATGTATTTGATAGTACGTCTCTGTCTGGGCTATCAACCATAAGTCTTTCTGTCCTTTTGAAAATTAGTGTAACAGAGGTAAAATTATATTAACTCTTACGATGATATGAATTAATGATTTGATATATGGTGCTCGTTGGATGTTTGAATGATTTCTATGTTAAATGGGTTTGTCGCTAGTTTTTATTTGGGTGATTTCGAATTATATTTCCCGTCCTTTTACTCCTGATTACTATGTAGTTTATCTACTTCTCGCTAGATGCGTAATCATTTCGTAAAAGGACGGTCATATAATTATGATCGAACTTCACAGGTAAGTTCGTTTGATCACTAATAAGAGTTCATTGGATGGATTATGGAAAGGATAAATGTTTATTATTTCATTAAATTGGAAGTGAATTATGGCCATCTTACCTTACCTAAATTAGTTAACCTATATGATGAATTAATTTCTCACTTAACCCATGGTGAAACATATTTAATTAATAATAGAATTTTGACTAAAACACTTGGTTTGTTTCACTGATTTTTATTTTTAAAGTAAAAAATAAAAATCAGTGAAACAAACCAAGTGTTTTAATCAAAGCTCTATTATTAGTTAACCTAATCGTAGTATCTTCTACAAAAACTTAACCATTAATTAATAATATCAAAATAAAGCGCCCACTTTTTTAAGTCTTTCTTTCTTTCTTTAATTTATCCACTACTCTACTTTATTTCTACCATTTTGTATTAATGTTTATTTTTAGTTAGTATATTTTAAAAAAACTGTATTCTTCTCTGTAAATAGAATTTATTCTGCTGAGAAATAAACGATTATTATTATTATTATTATTAACTCTTAGACAATTCTCTGAATTTTTTTTTTAATTTAGCCAAACCATAAAAATACTCGAATTCGTATTAGTATTCACGAATATTGAGAAAAACTAATGGCGTTCACATTTGCATTTACGAATACCCGATTGTATACACTCGAATCACCCCTGGAATTTCATCAGAGATTAAAAACACAGTCATGTGTTTTGTGTATTCGAATCAGAGAATTTTTCAGAAATTTCAGCAGTAATTTTTTAGTTTGAACGTCGAGATCCACAGGTGGCAGCACGCTAGGTAAACACGTACCTGCCAGGTAAGTTGGAGGCAAGGCAGGTATACGTTTGAGCCAACCCACTTAGTATCAGTGAACAGCGCACACGGTGCGGACAGACACTCTATACTGACTGTATATTTCCGCGCAGCGCGCACCACGTTCCGTCGGTACGGTACACGCCAACAAAATTGAGTGCCAAAAAACCGCAGTGCTCCAAAAAAACCGCAGTGACCATAAAACTAAAACTCAGAAACAAAGTGCACGAACTTTTAATTAAAAGAAACCTTATTCTATTTGGAGTGATCACAAAGTGTAAGAACTTTAATTAAAGGAAATAGTATTTCAAACTTTTCTTTGTGTTTCTTCTAAAGTGCAAGAACATTTAAGAGAAATAGTATTTCATATACTATTCGTTGTAATTTGGTGTGTTTAAAGTTTAACAGGTTAAACGCGTCTAGTGTAAATATTGGACTGAGTTGGGTAAACAGCGCGCGTCGTCGCAAACACATTTTTTTTTTTTTTTCTTGGCTTAATCTGCTCTTCTAGGGCGAGGAAAATGGGATAACTGACACGGAGTGATTGACTTTGTTTCGGACTGAGTATCGCAAGTTGTGATTATCTTTAGTGATAGTTTTGATATTGTTTAAAGGACTGACATTATGGCTTCTGATGAGGATTGTAACACATCTTTTGCATACGGGTAAGGATTTCTGTAAAACAAATAAGTACATTTTTAAAGATTTACACTCGTTTTGGTATATATTGGAAATATTATGAAATAGATGTATAAATGCCAATGATTTGAACAAATTAACAAACGTTTTATACATAATATATATAATATTTAAAGTTTTGCAAACTAAAAGAACTTATCCAGCTTATTCTTTCAAATTCAAATAGTTTTGAATTCAAAATATTCATGTTCGAATGATTTGTGTTCATTCAATCTTTAGTTTTTTTAGCGACGTTTGCGCGATTTCTCATCCACCATCTTTAATATATAAAAAAATATATATATACCAAACTAAAGATGCATCTTTCAAAATATATAAAATTTTAGCGACGTTTGGGCGATTTCTCATCCACCATCTTTAATATATAAAAGAATATATATATACCAAACTAAAGATGCATCTTTCAAAATATATAAAATTTTGAAAGTGATTGATGAGAATTCATTGAAAAATGCAAGATTATCTAAAGAACGGTTTTCTATACAGCGATTTTTTTAAGTATACATAGCCTAATGCATACGCTGTCAAATTTCAAGTACTCATTGTTTTTAAAAAGCGTTCAATTTTAAATTTTCAAAGAGTGTTTCCAGTCCTAGGTTAAGCATAAAGTAAAGTTTCGAGTTTAGAAAAGCCTGAAAATTTGGTTTGGTCGCGTAGCGAAGCGAAGCGACTAAACCAAATTATCAGGCTGTATACTTTATACTTAGATACATACGCTGTACATTTTTAGACATTCGTTGTTCTTGTATAGCGTTAATTTTAAAAGTAGTAACTAGTATTTCCATTCCTGGATTAACCCATTAAGTGCCATTGATGCGTACATGCAACATTGTAAATGTTTGGTTAATTATATTACTAAATAAGTTAATTTAATATATTATATTATCTGACCTGGCTTCAAAATGTAAGGAGAAAAATGTAAATATTTTGTTATTTAAATATTTCGGTTTTTACTTATTTAAAAAAAAATAATAAGAGTGTATTTCTAACTTCACAATATTTCATTGTTTTATACGCGTGGCGCATGAAGTAAAATTTCGAGTTTAGAAAAGCCTGAAAATTTGGTTTGGTCGCTCCGCGAAGCGGAGCGGCCAAACCAAATTTTCAGGCTTTTCTAAACTCGAAATTTTACTTCATGCTTAGCCTGGGAGTGGAATCACTCGTTCTAAACTTCATACTACACGTTTTTATATAAAATCGACCCATTAAGCGCCATTGATGCGTACACGCAACATTGTAAATGTTTGGTTAATTATATTACTAAATAAGTTAATTTAATATATTATATTATCTGACCTGGCTTCAAAATGTAAGGAGAAAAATGTAAATATTCTGTTATTTAAATATTTCAGTTATTACTCATTTAAAAAAAAAATAATAAGAGTGTATTTCTAATTTCACAATATTTCATTGTTTTATACGCGTGGCGCATGAAGTAAAATTTCGAGTTTAGAAAAGCCTGAAAATTTGGTTTGGCCGCTCCGCTTCGCGGAGCGGCCAAACCAAATTTTCAGGCTTTTCTAAACTCGAAATTTTACTTCATGCTTAGCCTGGGAGTGGAATCACTCGTTCTAAACTTCATACTACACGTTTTTATATAAAATCGACGAATGCCTGATATTTTACAGCATATACATTGTGTATATTTAAAAGAAAAATTCAGAGTATGTAATACAATAAGTAATTTATGGATATCATAAAAAGAAGTGCAGAATTTTACCTAAAATCAACTTTTAGAGTTATCTTTATAATTGCTCGGCTATTAATGGGTTAAGCATGAAGTAAAATTTATAATTTAGAAAAGCCTAAAAATTTGGTTTGGTCACGTAGTTTGGTCAAATCGACATTTCATTTTATCATTTTGTTAAAATTTCAGCTTAAGTATTTTTTCTAAAACACGGGATCATGTCAAATTTCCAGGCTTTTCTTAACTCGAAGCTTCACTTCATGCTTAACCAAGGAGTACAAATACTAATTTGAACTTTAAATAGAACGCTTTAAAAAAGCAACTAAATCTTGAACTTTTTCCTTCCAAACGCCCAACTCTAACCACCACAACCATTCCCCAATTAATAAAATGGTTCACAGGTATCACCAAATACAGTACGATACTGATATATTTGCTAGCTTTTCTGAATTTAAACAAAAGGCTCAGGAGTGTATGCTTATCAGGGTGCAGCTATGATCTAAGCCTGAATATGGTTAACTTTATTTGTTGTATGTAGTTGCCACACTTCACCGGAACATTATGTTAGTCTCATTGTTTTCGTTTCATCGCTTTGTAATATATATATATATATATATATATATATATATATATTTTATTTTTTATTTTTATTTGTTATAGTAATTTCTTAAATGTAACAATTGTTTATGTATTTCCTCGTAAGATATAATTCTGTTGGGAATAAAGATTATTATTATTATTATTGAATATTGATCAAACGCTGTAATCATCGGGATATGGTTACTAAAAAGAAAAATGTACTTCTCATAAGAAACACAATAAATAATGTTGCAAAAATTCGATCAAACATGGAAAATTCCCAGAATATAAGAAAAATATATTTAGTTTTTCTGACATTCAGTGAATTTTCTATTTTTTATCGAATTATTTCATCAGTATTTATTGAATTACTTAGGTCATTATTTACAAAAGTATACACTGTATAATAATACCATGTATGCTTGTACTTTTCTTATGAAGTTTACTGTGCATCCCTACTTTTTAATATTTTCCTGTAAGCAAGTTGCTTACTTAATAAATTAATAATCTAACAAATTGTTAGTGATTTTACAGGCTTGTTGCTTAACCCATCAACGGCCGAGCAATTATAGAGTTAACTCTAAAAGTTGATTTTAGGTAAAGTTCTACACTTCTTTTAATGATTTTTACGAATGACTTATTGTATTACATACTGTAAATGTTTCTTTTAAATATACATAATGTATACGCTGTAAATGCAAGACATTCATCGATCTTGTATAAAAACGTACTGTAAAGTTAATTATTTCGTATTTTCAATATTTAACACTTATTTAATATTAAGTAGGTTCTTTTATTCTGGGTGAGGTTAAAATTAATTGATGTTTTTATATAACGAATATCAATTCTATTTTCTTAACTGAGAAACTTGTGAATATTACAATATAATATATTTAGAAACTTTAACTAGCTTGCTTAACGAAGTTTATTGAATTTAATCGGAGTAAGTAATATTTTTACTGTCTTACGTTCGAGAGTCAAATCAGAAGTGCCCGAAATAAAATCTAATAGTAATGAATAATGGTTCTTCGTTAAGCAAACAATGCGTAAGAAGGGGCACGCATAAGCCGGGGTGAACTTTATCATCTTTAGCGGAAGTTTTCCATTAAGTACAAATTCTAATTAACTATTTGTTCTTCCCAGGCTTATCTGTGCTCTAGCATTAGCAAATGCATTCTAATAATAACATTTAGCAATGAATAATATTTAAGTAAAAATAAACAACAAACATCAATAAGTGAAACAAACATAAATAACTTTAAATTTGGTTATCAAAAATGCACGATACTTAAGTATTAAATTATATAAATGAAATAAATATACAGATGGGTACATTACAGTACAATTTAAAGTTTAGAACGAGTATTTCCACTCCCAGACTAAGCATGAAGTAAAATTTCGAGTTTAGAAAAGCCCCGCGTAGAAAATTTGTCGAGGGTCGCGCAGCGACCCGAGACAAATTTTCACGGGGCTTTTCTAAACTCGAAATTTTACTTCATGCGCCACGCGTATAAAACACTGAAATATTGTAAAGTTAGAAATACACTGAAAACATTTTTTTTATTGAGTAATAATTGAGATATTTAAATAACAAAATATGTACGTTTTTCTTCATACATTATCAAGTCCAATCGAATAATATAATATATCAAATTAATTCATTTAGTAATTTAATTAACATAAAATTAATAATGTTGCGTATATGCATCAATGGCGCTTAATGTGTTAAAATTAAATCAATATTAAAATATTCACTATATTAAAAGAAGTCCTGTATTATATTTCTCTGCAAGGAATTTTTGTTTTAAGTATGCACATTCCATTTACTATGTAAATGTTCAAGCAAACGTTGTTATTATAAAAGTATTTAATTTAAAAATTCTAACGAGTGTTTCCACTTCCTGATTAAGCATGTAGTAAAATTTCAATGTTTTATACGCGTGGCGCTTTGCATGAAGTAAAATTTTGAGTTTATAAAAACCAAACCAAGCCAAATTGCCAGGCCTCTCTAAACTGAAAATTTTACTTCATGCGCCACGCGTTTAAAACACTATATTATTATTATTATAAGTTACGTCTAAATATTCACGTACTATTAGTCCGAAGTGAGCTGGTACTCCGTCTTGCTGAAACCATATGTTTTCAGCTGGATTAGCCTGAGTTTCATAATTTGGGAATATTTAATCTAAGTCTGGGAACAACCTGTTCTTGCAAAAGCTGTAAATATGTTTCAAATGTCAAATTGCCATTAATAACAAAAGGGCCGATAATATGCTGCCCAATTATACCACACCAAACATTAATTTTTTGTGGACGCTGCGTATAAATCTGCTCCATCCAATGTGGATTTTTGTTTAACCAGTATCTACAGTTATGGCGGTTAACTTGTCCATTTAAGCAGAAAGATGAATCAGAAAAGAGCACACGGTTAATAAAATTGGCGTCCTGGTTTATCCTATTCATCATTGTTTCGCAAAATTCAATTCTGCGATCAAAGTCATCTTCATTCAATTCTTGTAGCAGCTGAATTTTGTAGGGATGATACTTTTCAATTTTATTTTTTTTTTTGAACTGATCTCCTGCTCATGTTGTTATTGAAAGCCAATTGCTGCGCCGAAGTTTTTGGATTTTCAACTACATCTATCATAAGATTAAATGAATTTTCTTCATTTGTAACAGTTTTTGGTCGTCCAACTTTTGGACGATTTTTAACAGTTCCAGTTTCATTAAACCTATTCCATGTTTTAAATGCAACTGACCTGGAAATAGGTGCTCGATCTGGATGATTTACGTTGAAAAGATTATCAGCTTCGGCAAAGCTTCGTTTTCTATCCCCACACCCAATCATCATGAGAATCTCTATGCGATCCGTTTCACTCAAATGTGGCATTTTTGCAACAACCAGTTACTTACTAATGTTTTTTACAAGTTTGACAGGCTAATGAAAACTGTTTTCAAAGCCAACTATTTTTTTAAGTTGAAATTGTTAATTTTTATTTTTAAGTTTCGACCAAAAATAGATTATTTACAAAACAAATGAATATGAAAAAATAAAAAAAATACAAGTTGAAGGCCTTAATGTACTCTAAACCTTTGCAAAATTTCAGGACATTCCGATAAACCGTTCTTAAAATATTTCGCTGTTTCCATACTTTTCAAAGTCCGGTTTATTGATGAAAAGACAAGTATTTTAAAATAAAGGTATATGGTTGTAATCAGAATTATAAGGTCTATAAAAGTTGTAAAATAAAATTAATCGAATTCTATTTAAAAAAATTCAAGATGGCGTCCGTATGTGAAAATTCTGAGAATAATTTTTGATTTTTCACGCCTAATTGTTCAAGAAAATATCCCATTTAGAAATCCCAATTTTGGTGGTTCTGTTCTTAGCCGCTTTCACGTGAGAGCCGTGTTTCCATACTTTGTAGCGACCCTGTATATATATATACAGAAATATAGTAAGTAAGTAAGTAAGTAAGTATTTATTGGTGATCATAACAATATTGTTTTGCACAGGTCAGGAGTATATAAATAAATGTATAAGTAAAACAAACTAGGCTGCTAAGCATAAAATTAAGCGATGCAAAAAATGAACATAACAAAGTTAAGTAAATCACATACACATATTAAAACAGAATTAGAAAATTTTTTTAAAAATATACTTATAACTAACACTTTAAAATTTAGATCATGTTTAATAAAATTATAGTAAATACACAATGAAACAAAACATTAACACATTAAAAGAGTCTCCATGTCACAGTTTAAAAATTCTTCACATGAGAAAAATGTGCCTTTTATTAGCAATTCTTTTACTGCCCTCTTATACGAGGGGTAAGAGCGTGTTTTTAAATGAGGTGGCAACTTATTGTAAAATTCGATAGCAAAGCAATTAGCACCTGAACGTGATTTTGTTAGTCTGTGGTGTTGTTTTTGCAGATTATCACGGTTCCTTGTATCGTATTTGTGGTCAAGACATGCGTATATATATTGACGTAAAGTTAAAAATATACTACTTTAGCATACTGGTTTTGTGGTATATTTTAAACTTCATAATAGATCAGTGTGCGCTGCACGACGAAACCAAATTTTCAAGCTTTTTTAAACAAGAAATTTGACTGCAAACATAATCAGCGAGTTTAAACACTCATTAGAAGTTTTAAACTGAATGCTTTTCAAAAACAACGTATGCCTGAAAAATTACAGACTACACATCGAGGTATGTATACTTAAAAAAAATCCCAGCAAGTTTCTTTATTTATAACTTAATTATTACAGCGGTTAACGTCGACGACAAACGAAAATGTAAAAAAAAAATCAGTAGACGCAGAGTTATCTCAAAGGTAAATAATTGCATTAGATAACAGATTTAATATTTTCTGTAACTGGAAAATCAGGTGTAAAATTCATGCTTGGTAACCGGCAATTATGTAAATCGTAAAAAAATGGAAATTTAATGAAGCCGAAAAAAGTTAATTAAGTAAATTTATGAATGAAAATAAAACAAACATAAACAATTATGATAATAACAATACAACATACCAACAAATTCGAAACTAGATATTGAGCAAGAAAAATATTAAATATAATATCATAATTTTCCATCAAGTTTCATATTCATATTACAAGTAAGTTTTCTATAACCATAGCCAACTTTTCACTGAATCAAACACTTACTATGTTTTTACCACAAAATATTTATTGTATGTATATATATTATATTACACAAATATACACATAAATTCACGACTTAAGTTTCGACGTTTGACGGTCATTATCAAGTGATAATGACCGTCAAACGTCGAAACTTAAGTCGTGAATTTATGTGTATATTTGTGTAATATAATATATATACATACAATAAATATTTTGTGGTAAAAACATAGTAAGTGTTTGATTCAGTGATCATGAATTACCACGTAGTTACGGTCGCAACCATCATTATGATTATAACCAACTTTTATTTTTCTTATGGGCGTCATTTTGGATTTTCATATTTTTTGGAAGAATATTTTTTTCTGAATTCAATGATGTATCACATTTAAAGTTTATTGTACATTTTATATGTAAAATTTTAATATTTTGTTTTTTATAAAGAGTGCCTTGGAAACAGTTGAGTAACTTACTAAATTGACAACTTTTAGGACCCATAATTTGCTTACATATCACCCCTGAAAACGGGCATCCAGCTGATTAATTACTGTACTGATAGAAAATGTATTTTTATTAAACGAAATGCTGGTGTGACATTTTTAATCTCAATAAATTGCTTGACTGTCTTTGGACTAGCATAGGATTTTGTCCTATTAAATTTTTATTGGCCGTGTTTTGACTATTGCGACTGTAAGTGGCTTCATTGACTGTCTTTTGACTATGTTAGGATTTTGCCTAATTATGTCTCTCTATGGACTGTATTTTGGCTGTGGTGATGTTATGATTTTAAGTTACTTAAATCACTATATCAAAAACAGTCAATATAGTAATTTAATGACAAAATATAAATAAGTTAAAAGGCAGTTAAGCAAATGACTTACAGTAATAATACCAGAATAGTCAAAATACAGTCCATAGAGTAATAATTTTGTTTGAGACAGTTTTCCATATTCTTAATATTTAAATCATCATATCTATACCCCCACACATTTTAATAGTTGTGACATATGATAAACACATCAGCATTTTTTGTTAATATGAAATAAGAAGATTAGTATAAATGAAATTGCCAATTCTTGGTTGCAGAATACTTCCAAACATTAAAAGTGCGATTCTTTTCGCAATCTACAACAAGTTAGTCTTACAAAGACTACATCAAACACTCATTGAAACAACTACTTCCCGGGCTAATACCCCGACGGACATTGAATTGTATAATTGTTGTATAAGTAGTTGGGAAGTAGTTGTTTCAATGAGTGTTTGATGTAGTCTTTGTAAGACTAACTTGTTGTAGATTGCGAAAAGAATCGCACTTTTAATGTTTGGAAGTATTCTGCAACCAAGAATTGGCAATTTCATTTATACTAATGTTTGAACGGTAACGTGACCGCCAGTCTAAGGTGTCAAATTGTTTAGAGGGAATGGCAAAGCTATACTGAGGAGAGATAAATCTCGAAACGCGTCTATAGATGGCCTGAATAATTTGACCCAAATTGTTACATTTGCAGTAGGTTACTGTATGTAACAGCAAACACTTGTTGTATAATTCAATGTCCGTCGGGGTATTAGCCCGGGAAGTAGTTGTTTCAATGAGTGTTTGATGTAGTCTTTGTAAGACTAACTTGTGGTAGATTGCGAAAAGAATCGCACTTTTAATGTTTGGAAATAAGAAGATTTCAAAAATTAGAACAATCACTTGGAGCTGAACCGAAATCCGCAAAAAACCTTCTTTTTTCCGGAACGAAAACCGGAACCGGTCCGATATATGTTTTTAATTGAATAGGAACGACAACCGGAACGCAAAAAATAACAGTTCGAAGCTCTGGTAATAACAAAAATAACTTATAAATGTAAAAGTTAACTAAATAATCCTATACTTGGAGCTGAACTGAAAACCGCAAAAAACCGTTCTATTCTTCGAAACGAAAAGCGGAACCGAACTGATATATACAGAGAGTTTTATGTAACACCGAATATTTTCATAACGAGAATTTTTCTTTTAAGTATCCATATGCGTACGTTGCACATTTTTCTATGCTTGGTTTATTAAAAGAATTTAATTTGAAGCTTTAAGCGAGTGTTTTCCACTCCCAGGCTAAGCATGAAGTAAAATTTCGAGTTTAGAAAAGCCTGAAAATTTGGTTTGGTCGCGCAGCGCGAAGCGCGGAGCGGCCAAACCAAATTTTCAGGCTTTTCTAAACTCGAAATTTTACTTCATGCGCCACCGGTACTAAACACTGATTCAATGTTAAGTTTAGCGGTGTGTTTTAAGCTTCTTAATATGTCAGTGTTTTGTGCCGGTGGCGCATGAAGTAAAATTTCGAGTTTAGAAAAGCCTGAAAATTTGGTTTGGCCGCTCCGCGCTTCGCGCTACGCGACCAAACCAAATTTTCAGGCTTTTCTAAACTCGAAATTTTACTTCATGCTTAGCCTGGGAGTGGAAAACACTCGTTTAACGTTCTAATTGAATTCTCTTAATAAACCGAGCGTCCAAAAATGAAAATAATAAACCGAGCGTCTGAAAAAATGTTTTCAGACGCTCGGTTTATTAAAAGAATTCAATTAGAACTTTAAACGAGTGTTTTCCACTCCCAGGCTAAGCATGAAGTAAAATTTCGAGTTTAGAAAAGCCTGAAAATTTGGTTTGGCCGCGCAGCGCGAAGCGCGGAGCGGCCAAACGAAATTTTCAGGCTTTTCTAAACTCGAAATTTTACTTCATGCGCCACCGGTACAAAACACTGACATATTACGAAGTTTAAAACACACCGCTAAACTTTACATTGAAGCAGTGTTTTGTACCGGTGGCGCATGAAGTAAAATTTCGAGTTTAGAAAAGCCTGAAAATTTGGTTTGGCCGCTCCGCGCTTCGCGCTACGCGACCAAACCAAATTTTCAGGCTTTTCTAAACTCGAAATTTTACTTCATGCTTAGCCTGGGAGTGGAAAACACTCGTTTAAAGTTCTAATTGAATTCTCTTAATAAACCGAGCGTCCAAAAATGAAAATAATAAACCGAGCGTCTGAAAAAATGTTTTCAGACGCTCGGTTTATTAAAAGAATTCAATTAGAACTTTAAACGAGTGTTTTTCACTCCCAGGCTAAGCATGAAGTAAAATTTCGAGTTTGGAAAAGCCTGAAAATTTGGTTTGGTCGCGTAGCGCGAAGCGCGGAGCGGCCAAACCAAATTTTCAGGCTTTTCTAAACTCGAAATTTTACTTCATGCGCCACCGGTACTAAACACTGATTCAATGTAAAGTTTAGCGGTGTGTTTTAAGCTTCTTAATATGTCAGTGTTTTGTGCCGGTGGCGCATGAAGTAAAATTTCGAGTTTAGAAAAGCCTGAAAATTTGGTTTGGCCGCTCCGCGCTTCGCGCTACGCGACCAAACCAAATTTTCAGGCTTTTCCAAACTCGAAATTTTACTTCATGCTTAGCCTGGGAGTGGAAAACACTCGCTTATAGCTTCAAATTGGATTTTTTTAACAAACCGAGCATCGGAAAATGTGCAACGATGCATATGGATACTTTAAAGAAAAATTCTCGTTATGAAAATGTTCGGTGTTACATAAAACTCTCTGCATTTTATTAATTGAACAGGAATAAAAACTGGAACGCAAAAAATAACGGTTCGAAGCTCTAGTATTAACAAAAATAACTTATAAATGTAAAAGTTAACTAAACAATCCTATATGAGCATGTGTTTCTAATTGGTATTAAATACAATGAACTTAACATAACAAACACTTGAACTTATTATTCAATTCCGCGCGCACGGACAATTAGAGTGAATGAATAGAAAGATTAGCGATTCAAAGACTAATTTTGATATCTGTGAGATGTATTGAATTCTTACGAATCCATTGTCTCTGAATACAATTGCAATTGAATGCCACCTTGACCTACCACACTATATTTTATTTATACAAATATGTTTATATGTACACACTTACACACACGGACACTGTAAATTCAATTCACATTGTTCATGAATGAAATTTCGAATCACTTTTAGTAAGACATGCTTATCTCAAAAAAAAAAAAATATGAATAAAATAATTTCAATCGTAATTTAGGAGATATTTTGCTCTATTTCACTTCATGTTCAAATATTTGGATATTCGAATATTTCAGATATCGGATTTTTCTTTTCATTTAATGATTTGGAAATTATATTAAAATTTTTCCTAACATTCTCCTTCACCTCATAAAGCTCATTCAAAAATTCCTTTTAAACAGCTCACTACAAATCCGTATCCAAAAAACCCTATCATCTATTTTTCACCCAGAACAAGGTGTTTCCCAAGGTTCCCTTCTATCCCCCTACTATATACGAGCCCTAACAACTATATATTGGGACAAAATCAAATTCATGTATAATTGAGGTATTAGACAGTTTTTTTTTTAATTCAATTCTATGTAATTAGTTAATTAACATCAATGAGGGCCAATCAGCAACACAAAAAACAAAATTATTATACAGGGTGTCCACAAAGGGTATGGGGTATTTGTAAATTGAATAAAAGACTTAATGAAAGTCAGAAAAAATAAAGTTTTGTGTTAATTTTTAGACAAAGTTTTGGAAAATTAAGTGCCAAAGATTACGTTGTCCAAATGTTGACCCTCACGATGCTGGCACTGCTCTAACCAATAACGGAAATTAGCCGCTACGCGTCTACACATCTTTCTTACCGATAACGGAAATTAGCCCCTACGCGTCTACACATCTCTCTGGAAATTGCGGTTATCTCGGTGCGGATGTTGTCCTTCAATTGCAGTACAATTCGTCGTTTGTTTTTATAAACTTTTTTTTCAAGGTATTTTAGGGCGAGCACTTACTGTAAACTGTAAACGGTATTGCGATATGTTAAGGACCTTTTGGTTCCCCAACTGCAGGTGTTTGAAGGTTTTAATATGGAAACATGGTTTCAACAAGATGAGGCAGCTTGGCACGCCTCAAACCAATCACTTGAGGTTGTCAATGAACTTTTCCCATAAAAAGTGATCTCTCGTCGAGGCACTATCAACTGGCCTCCGAGAAGCCCCAATCTTACACCCCTTGATTATTTCCTATGGGGATACCTTAAAGAGAAAGTTTATAAAAACAAACCACAAACTGTACTGCGATTGAAGGACAACATCCGCACCGAATTTGTGTGGCAACTAAATATTGGGACAGTATAAAATAACTGTTAAAAATGAAACAAAATAAGACAAGTAAGCTGTGAAAACAATGCAGAACAAAACGTCAGATTACTTGGTAGTTGCTTTCTTATCGTATCGGGTGAATCGCTGCTTTTATTGAACAAAATGGTGCGTGGTATCTCTACAAGTTCCAAAATTCGTGAGTTAGTGATTAAAAATTATTGCCGAAATACAACGATACGTGAAATGGCGGATGAACTTAATATTCCTAAAACAACAGTGTGGAATATAATTAAGCATTATGGAGAAACCGGAAATATCCTAGACAAAAAAGGCAAAAGTTCGGGTCGTCCAACATTAGTTTCTGATAGAAACAAGAGATTATTAGTAAAACTGTGCAAAAAAGAAAGAAGAAATACTTTAAGGCAAATTACGACTGAATGGAATCACGAAACTGGATTGAATCTGTCAAGGGAATGCTGCCGCCAGTAGATTCATAAATGTGGACTCAAGTTTTATAAGGTTGAATTTCAAGTAGCAATTTAAAAGTGAATTTAAAAAGAAATATTTTCTTGTAGGCAAAGGAAAAACCACTGTTGACGGAAAAACAAAAGAAAGCCAGACTCACATGGGCAAAATCTAAATTATCTTGGTCAGCTACAGACTGGTCCAGAGTAATTTTTAGTGACGAATAAAAATTCGACGTATGTGCTGGTGATTACCGCAAAGGCGTGATTCGCTCAAAACATGAGGCATTTCACAAAGATTGCCTAAAACGTACCGTAAAATTTCCTAAAGGAGTGATGATTTGGGGCTGCATGACAGCTTCAGGATTAGGATGTTTTAAATGTATTGATGGTACCGTGAATGCTGCGAAATATCAACAAATACTGCAAAACAGTTTGCTACCAAGTATCGTCAAGTTAAATGTTGACGAAAATTACATTTTTCAACAGGATGGGGCGGCCTGTCATACGGCCAAAACCACAAAAAAGTGGTTTGGCGACCACAACGTAAATGTTCTTTCTTGGCCTTCCAGCAGTCCTGACCTTAATGTCATTGAAACAGTATGGCATAAAATGAAACAAACATTGAGGAACAACCCACAACGGACATTACCTGAACTTAGAGACAAGATAGAGCATATTTGGAATGAAATTTCTCCTGAAACGTGCAGATCCTTAGTTGAGTCAATGCCTAGCCGAATTCGAGCTGTCATAAAATATAAGGGCGATGTTACTCCTTTTTAGAAATAAAATTCGTGCAATGTCCCAATATTTAGCTGACAAACAAAATTAACATTTTTCTTGTAAATTAGAGGTGATTGAATAAATAATTTGTTTTTTGTGTTGTTGATTGGCCATAAATGTTGCTAATTAACTAATTACATAGTATTAAATTAAAAAAATACTAGAAAACTTAAATAAACTGTCCAATACCTGAATTTCATATGAATTTGATTTTATCCCAATATATAGTTGTTAGGGCTCGTAATGTATTCTGTTACGACCTCTACAATCATAAACCTACCGCCCTCCCACTCAACTACCCTAACCTCAACCGTAGATTTCCTCCAAAACTTAATGAAAAAAAGCTCCGAATGATTTTCCAAATGGGGACTCAAAATAAATCCTAATAAATCCCAACTGTTCCTACCCTACCACTGGTTAACACCTAATTCCCCATCGATATCCATAAACAACACCATAATTCACCCTTTTCCTACGATAACAAATTATCAATTAAGAAACACACCTCATTAACTAAAACAAAGACAATTAAGAGAGCAAAATATTTCCGCTGCCTCACGTACAAAAATCAAGGAATAAATACAAATACGTGTGCAATTATATACAAAATGATATGTCGCCCTATCTTAGAGTACTCCGCCATCCTTTACTTAAACGGAGGTACTCTTACAAAACTCCGGCACCCCAAAAATCCTCTCTATAATCCCTCAAATATCCTTCTCTACCAAACAACAAAAGTACTACCAATTAAAGATAGACTTCGAGCCAATGTTTTATTTTAGTATCATGTTCAATATTGCTGCAATGTTTAAAATGTTTCGGTGTTCAGTGGGGAAAGCCTTTTGAATTGAGGCGTTGATTACATAAACAGCATATGTCCAATATTGTAAAAATTGACATTTTAGCGGCATTTGTCAGAGCATTTTGCAGGCTTTTTGATGGTAAAAGTAGTTCACTTAAAAACCACATATGTACAACGTTACAACGCTTTAAATTTTATAAACAGCACTTGCCTGGGATAACTTTAGTTCCAAGGAAAATCCAAAACCTAAAAACAATAAAAAATATATTAGGTGGATAGCTGCAGCAATGGATATCTTGGAGCAGTGGGTGTGCTACATCAGTTGTCTATGATAATTAATAAAAATAATTGTAAAAATAAAAGTTGTAACGGTTACCAAGTTAAACAGTTTTTTGCAATTTTCTCAAATAGTATATTGTGTATCTAGTGCGTGAAGTAGATTTTTTTACACAAGCGTGAAGATTGCTAAACGAGCGAAGCGAGTGAAGCAATCACGCGAGTGTAAAAAAGTCTTCACGCACGTGTTACACACTATACTTTTTCTACGACTACATGATTTAATAAATTCCAAAACACAAACAAACTATTAACGTAAAGTATTTATTTATCTTTATAATAATAATTATTAATTGTTACAGTGCAGTTGGTTAGGTAAATTACACCAGAACTTTCGTTGGATGTAGTATTTAGACAACTATTGTTATTATTATTGCTAATATTCAAAATTTTGTTTGAAACATCTTGCTTCTTTGTTATCGAATTTTCAACATAACTTTCTTCAACAGAACTTTTCCAGCCTCCGTGCTTTTTTAAAGTTAACAGATCGGCACCAGCTTCAACTAACAGAGTTGCAGAAGAACGCCTAAAGCAATGGCCGGTATATTGCTCAGGATTTGGCAATTTTAAAAATTTTGCAACATCTGCGAGTACCTTTCCAATTTTATTAATGCTGATAACTTGACGGGTACATTTTCCTTTTTGATAATTAATGAAAAATTTCTTTTCAGCGTAATTTTTAGGGCGTAGAGCTAAGTATTTTCTGTAGTATTCTAAATGTGCTACAGCAAATTTTCTTGAAATTTTAGTTTTAGTGTCTGGTACAACTATGAGAAGAGATGATCCAAAATCTTGAATATCCTCTACATTCAATTTATATAATTCGTCTCTTCTCAGTAGTAAGAAAATAAATAAGAATTTTGAAAACTATGCTGCATTCCACTTACCTTATTTAATAAATATATATTATCGGGTGCTTCATTTCTAAATTTAAGGATATGTTATTTATCCAAAACTCGAGATTTCTTTGGAGTATATCCTTCACTTTTTCTCTTTAAAAATGATATTACTTTAGTATAATTACCAATGTTTATGTTATGGTTGACATTTATTGTACTCTTCAACATTGAATAGTGACTCCAAAGTGTTGAGGGCTGGAATTTTGTCGCCAGTTCTGCGAGATATGTTAAAATTACGTTTTCCAAAAATGAATTAATTTCGTGTTCAGTGCGCCATTCCATGAATTTTTTATAAATATTTTCATAAATATCAAGAGATTTTTTCGGCAACAGCGACGAACTATCAACGTTTGCTGCCGCAATAATCCTTGGTGGGGTATTAGGCCTCTCTGGAGATAGTGATGTCTGCATTTTAACGTTCACCAATGTTCACCAACACACAAAACAGCACAAACTTAACTAAATGACATGTGTCATTTAAAAAATCACCGCCATCTAAAAATTGTTCACCGATGCTGAAAAGTGTATTGGCTCTTATGGCAGCGGTGCGTGAAATAAATCCCATATAAATTGCATTGTACTTCACGCATCGGTATGAAAAATCAAATTTCACACATTTTTATCGATGTGTAAAATTGTATTTCACAAATAGGAGTAGAAAAACGTAATTTTTGGACAAATGCTATTTATGAAATGAACGCCTCAATTGTAAAGGTTAGGCTATTGCTACTGTAACAGATTTTATATCGTCAGTAGCCTAACTTTTACAATTCAAAAGGAATTTCACATCAATAAAATCTTGCATTTACTTTCCCAAAATCGCAGAAGAATCCCTTGAACTGATTTACACAATCCAATCAATCGAGAAAGAAAAATAAAAAAAAAACAACGCATCTTTGAACGCCATGTACGTCCGTGCTCGATCGTCGTAGTGAACGTTTCCGAGAAACAAGAAACGTGGAAATGATTGCGAATCTGACGAGTCGATAAAATTGATGAAGTAATAACAAATCATTCCGTTTTCAGTATTTTTCTTCTCCAAAGCGCTCTGCGCTAATTGTTCCAGTTTAGAGACGGAGCGAGCGCGATAAATCCACGCCGATATTGAAAAGCCCGGCAAAAACCCACCTACTTATTCCCTTAATAAAACTCGTTTGTCAATCGTCAACGTTTTTAGTCGCTTCATGCCAGACATAACGACAGGACAGAAGCCGTCGCTTCGCGTTGCTTTTACTCAACTCGGGTCTGCAAAGTGAATTTCTGACGGATTTGATTCTTGGTTTCAACGAAATTGTCTCATTTTATTTAGACAAACCCATTTTAATTGAATTAAAACGTATATTTTAAATAAATATGATCATTAATGGTATATTACAGCAAGGGCGTAGCCAGGGAGAGGATACGGGCGATTAATTTATTTTCTTTCCAGAAGATCTTTCCCTCTTGGTTGTAAAACTTCGTTTAGTAGATTTTCTTATGTATTCCAGGGCCGGATTGCCCCTTTTTATTGACCAGCAGTAATCAGCTATCATTGAAACATTCCACCGACTTTGATACCAGCGTTCCATTTGTTTCATGTCTTGGTGGAACCTCTCATCTTGCTCCTTACTCACAACACCAAGATTTTCGTGGAAGTAATCAAGATGCGAGTGTAAAAAGTGAACTGTTATGCTCATATTACATCCCATTTCCATAAATTTCTGTAGCATGTTTTTCACAATTTTCTTGTAGTTAGGATCCTTGTTGTTTCCCAAAAAAAACCTTCAATAACATTAGCAAATGAAATCCATGCATCTTTCGCAGTTTCGGTCATGGTGTTAACAAATTCTTGATCTTTCGTTAATCTCCTTATTTGAGGACCGAAAAAAATTCCTTCCATTAATTTTGCATCTGAGATAGCGGAAAATTTTCTACAAAGGTATTTGAAACAGTCTCTATCTTTATTTAAAGCTTTAACGTATTGTTTTATTAATTATAGTTTTATACGCAGTGGAGGTAACAAGATTTTTTGTGGATCAACAAGACTTTCGTGCAGAACATTTTTTGATCCGGGAGTTAAATTATCTCTTCTTATCCAGTCCTTTTTCTTCCAATGTTGATGTCTATTTCGACTGTCCCACTCACACAAAAAACACGGGTACTTTTTATACCCTGACTGCTGTCCTAGTAGAAATCCCACAATTTTCAAATCCCCACAAATTTTCCAACTATGATTATTGTATTTGATTTTTTCAAGCATTACTTTAAGATTTTCGTAGCTTTCCGTCATTTGCACAGATTGGGCAACCGGTACCGATAAAAAAAACATTCCCATTCTGCAATAGGACAGCTTTAATTTCATTTTTCATTAAATTTTTATTTGCAGATATTTAAAAAAAACATAAATAAGCCACCTAGCACAATTTTTTAATTTTGTGCGTGATGGAAACAAAAAATGTTTATTCTCTATTAGATTAGCCACCAAAACTTAAAAAAAAAATTAACAAATCCCAACCACAAATTTTTTGTTGGCCTGTGTTATTAATTAGTTTTCTCTTCCTCAATTTATCTTAAAACTTAAAGACATTAATATTTACTAAATTGATTTTATTTAAGCGTATTCTAATCATTATGAGTTTAATTTTATTTCTAGAATTGAACCACCTATTTGTTTATTTTTGTTTTATAATATGTGTATTTACTTTTAAGAAACGACTAAGTTTATATAAACTTTTGGCCTGTAAAGTATATGGTTATTAATTAATAGTTGTATCAACAAGTGTTTGAATTAGTCTTTGTAAGACAAAGTTGTGAATTGCGAAAAAAATCGCACTTTTTATCTTTTGAAGTATTCTACAACCAAGTATAAGCAATTTCATTTATACTTATAATTAATTAATATTTCCAAGTTGGTGCTTTCAACATTACAAAACCTAATAATATATTTCTAATACCTGCAAATGATACTTTATTTTACATATGCCGTTTCTGTTTATTTGCTTTATTTATTTTCTAATTGGGCATCATGCAAAAATGCAATAGGAGTCTGGAACCTCTAAAAATCATGCACATTATTTTAATCAAAGCGCATAATTCTCAATAATTGGCACATTCTTCGCCGACTCGCACAAAAAAATCTTTTGGGGTATTTTCGATCGGAACCGAGCGGCTGCTCACCCATAAATCGCCGGTCGTTGAATATTTGTTTTCTGCGGCCCGAATTCTGCGCATATTATGCTAAACTACTCAAATTTATTCCAACCCGAGAAAGAAAAAATACGCCGTCGAAAAAAGGGGCTTTAAACATACTTTTTGTGAAAAATTGAGTTATAGCTACCTGCGAATGTAACGATAAATTTCATATAATAAACAAAACCAACAATTTAGTTCTCATTAACCCATTAACGGCCGAGGAGTTAAAGAGATAACTCTAAAAGTTGATTTTAGGTAAAATTCTGACATTTTTTTTATGATATCTATGAATGATTTATTTTATTAAATACTATGAATTTTTCTTTTAAATATACATAGTATATATGCTGTAAAATTTCAGGCATTCGTCCATTTCACATAAAAACGTGCAGTATGAAGTTTAGAACGAGTGTTTTCACTCCCAGACTAAGCATGAAGTAAAATTTCGAGTTTAGAAAAGCCTGAAAATTTGGTTTAGTCGCTCCGCGAAGCGGAGCGGCCAAACCAAATTTTCAGGCTTTTCTAAACTCGAAATTTTACTTCATGCGCCACGCGCATAAAACGCTGAAATATAGTGAAGTTAGAAATACATTCACATTATTTTTTATTTTAATGAGTAACAATCGAAATATTCAAATAACAAAATATTTACATTTTTCTTCATACATTTACAAGTCTGGTCAAATAATATAATATTTCAAATTAATTTATTTAGTAATTTAATTACCAAAAATTAATAATGTTGCGTGTATGCATCAATGGCGCTTAATGGGTTAATGAATTACCTCAAAAATTTTATACGACCATTGATAATATTATCAAGACAGTAGCTAGAAACAAATTTCGGCGCAGGGGGGGTTTACTGGTAAAAATATTGTTTTTGCACTTTCAGTTCCGCTTTTACATACAAAAATGTAACACTTTGAAAATTTCGAAGGGGGTGGGGGTGAATCCTTACATCCCCCCCTGGCTACGGCCTTGAATACTATACTTTATTGAACTCACAGAGCTATCGTTCGTAGAATTTAGGTGCTTATTTGATTTATTTAAGCGATTTTTACTAAATTGTAGATTTTAGTTTTGCATTGAAAGTTTGTTGTAACGATTTTCAACAACTAGGACATTCTATATAATTTATCATGAACACGATTTTACCACAATCACCGACTGTTCGTTGTGAACAAAAAACACACTTAAACATTCGAGCGAAATAAAGTTCCCTTTGTCAATATTACTCAATGTTTCAACCCTAAAAAGTCACATAAAGATTTTTTTTTTTAAGTATACATATCCTGATGTATACGCTGTAAATTTTCAAACATTCGTTGATTCTATAAATACATTAAACTTCAAATTTCAAGTTTCTACTCCTTGATTAAGCATGAAGTAAAATTGTAAATTTTGAAAAGCCTGAAAATTTTGTTTGTTGGTCGCGTAGCAAAGCAAGGACATAATTATTTTTTGATAACTGTATTTAAAGTGACCGGTAAAATTGATACGGGGGTCATGGGGGCATGAGAAACCTTTTTTGACCTCTCTAGGCAAGGTCAAAAAAGGTTGAAAGGCACTTCTATAAAGGCTGATTTTTCATGATATAAATGTGATAAGGTGAAGGATTCCTTTTGTTGTAACCATTTTTTTTTATTTGGATACTAAGAAAAATATAAATAAATGTTCTTGTTCGACAATAAAGCTTAAATGTGTGTATTATAATTAGGTAAATATTTCATATATGTTTATTAATATATAATACATATAATAATAATGTTGTTAACTAACAAGTGTCTCTAAGCTGTTGACATCTCGGTTTCTTTGAAAAACAAATTACATATCTTAGATTGAATCAATTCAGTGAATCTCTGAAACGTCAAATAAATTTAATTACATGTCTAATTACGACGTTTGTTTTTGAAGTCAGAACCTACTGGAATGCCGACAGTTTATAGACACTCGAATCCTGAAAAAGGAGGACAGCGCTATGACCGATGACCTCCGTGAGAGTCTGCAACTACTGCTCAACACACACTTCCCAGGCTGCACTATACTAAATAGGAACGCCGGGGAAGAACCTGAAATCACCTTAATAAGATCGGAAGACTGACAACTAGCCCTGGAGGTGGTTAACGAAGAAAACATCCTAATGGCAATAAACAGCTTCTACGCTACGTGCCACACAGCGAACGCCACAATAGACATTCTGCACGAACAATTTGAGATGAGATAAACGTTTTCTCGCGTGAATTGGCCACCAAGATCGAGCGATTTGGCCTTGCTAGACTTTTTCCTGTGGGGTTTTCTGAAGTTGCAGGTCTATGTCAATAAGCCACAATCAACCGACGCACTCGAAGTCAACATATCCCAGGCCATCGCTAAAATTCAGCCGGATCTATGCGGCGGAGTCATTTATAATTGGACCTCGCGGATATCTGCCACCGTGCGATGCTGCGGCGAACATTTGAACGATGTCATATTCCATACATAATGGCATAGATGGACCTTGCAAATTAAAAAAGAATTTCGTTAATACCTTGCACACAGCCTTTAAAACACCTGGACCGGACGGCATATTTCCTGCCCTACTACAGTGAGAACGGGATGCATTACTTGAACACATAGTGATGCTGTTCCGGTCGAGTCTAGCGCTGGGATATGTCCCAGAGATCTGGAAACAAGTTAGGGTTGTATTCATACCGAAGCCTGGTGGAGCAGACTATACTGCACTCAAGGCATACAGACCAATCTCACTCTCTTCGTTTCTCTTGAAAACGCTGGAAAGAATCTGCGAAAGGTATATAAGAACGTCAGCACTTATAAGTCAACCGCTGATGCCGTCGCAGCACGCTTACACACGGGGAAGATCCACCGAGTTAGCCTTACATAACGTAGTGAGTAGAATCGAGAGATCAATGGATAACAAAGAATCCGCCCTGGGTGTTTTTGTTGACATCGAAGGTGCGTTTAATAAAACGACCACACCGAAGATAAGAAACGCGCTAAACAAGCACTGTTACCATCAAAATTGTGTGACTAGATTGGCAATGTACTGGCCAACCGATTGATCACAGTGGAGGAAGGTGGAGAACGTATCACCTGCAAGATTGTCAGAGGCTGTCCACAGGGAGGTGTCCTATCTCCTTTACTATGGAACATGGTGCTGGACAGGCTCCCAGAACAACTTCAGCAATTAGGCTTCTTTGTGACAGCCTATGCTGACGACTTACCTATTATAGTAAATGGCAAATTTAAAGACGCTCTCTGTGAGGGAGCTTTAAATACAGTTTCGCGGTGGTGCAATGATCACTCTTTGTCGGTAAATCCAGCTAAAACGGAGTTGGTCATGTTCACCAAGAAAAGGAAGGTCATGAAAAGAGCACCAAAGCTACTGAATACGACGCTGCAGTACAGCGACGAGGTGAAATACCTGGGCATTACACTCGACAGGAAACTGAGCTGAAAAACGCACATCACAATTTAAACTGACAAAGCTATTAGAGTCTTTTAGCAGTGGGGAAAACCTGGGGGTTGAAACCGCGCACGACGATGTAAATGTACACAGCTGTTATAAGGCCTATGCTAACATATGGAGCTTCAATTTGGTGGCCCAGGACCAAACAAGTACCGACGATAAAGAGACTAGCGCAAGTGCAGCGGACAGTCTGTTTAAGCGTAAGATGCGCCGTGCATACAACTCCGACAATGGCGCTGGAGGTCACGCCATGCCTTCCGCCACTTGATATTCACGTGGAAATGGAGGCTGTTGCGACCATACTTCGTCTCCAAAGTAGCAGGATTTGGAACAGTAACAACTGTGAGGAAGTCAGAGGACACCTCTATGGAAAGTTCTGCAACGATATTCCTCTATTAAAGGCTGGCACTGATGGAGTCGCAACAGCCTCCCTTTTCACGTGAATATCAAGTGGCGGAAGGCATGGCATGACCTCCACCGACACTAGTACGGAATGCACAATACACAGTTAATATCCAACCCACGAAACATATGAGAGAGTTGGCTATAAGAATCTACACCGATTGCTAAAAAAAGGATAGGTCAGGGTTTAGTTTTCTCTAGAACCCTAAGGATCCATACAAAAATCCCCATGCGTAAGTATGCGACGATCGCTCAACTAGAGACAATGGGTATAACACTTGCGGCTGACATAATTTCAAGCCGTACAGTGTCAAATAAAGCCATACTGATCCTAACGGTCAGTAGGCAAGCCTTGATATTTCTGAAGAAGTTATACATTACTTCAGAGACAACACTAGAATGCCTTAAAAAACTACGGCAGGCAGCAATGCATAACAACATTGAAATCTGCTGGGTGAAGGAGCACAATATAAACATAGGTAACAGGAGGGTCGATACACTGGCCAGAGCAGCGGCTGGGTTGAACGTCATCTCAACGGAGCCGCTAGTGCCTGCTACTATGTAACATGTTACATTCCAACACACTTGATAAATACGGAAAGCTGCAAACTCTCGAAGGAGATATTACTGTACCCCAACGAGATTTCAGCTAAACAGTACCTGCAGATGACCAGAAGGAACCTCAGACGGACAACCGGGCTTAATGGACACTTATAGAAGATGGGAATAGTTGACTCCCCATCTTGTAGAGGGTATGAAATATTATTATTAAATAAAGTTTAACTGACGTAAAGTTTAGACCCTTTAATAAGATTTTCAACATTCTGATGATCTTTTCTGTACTAATACTTACCAAAATACACTTACACTTTTATTATCATTCTCACACAAATAAACTGTTTCCCACTTTCATAAATATTTTTGACGAGATCAAGGACCCACTCATAAAAATCAAGTAATCAGTGTAAACGTTTCAAAATATGATTTATTTGGCATGTGTCGCTGCTTTAAATGAAATGGTGGAAGATTGTGTAGGTTTGGTATTTGCATTTATTTTCTATAAATAACATTATTTCAAACACCCTAGTTAAAAAAATCAACACGTTAACAAAATTTAAATACAAAGTTTTTGCTTGGATTCTAAATAACATCATTTGAAAACACCCCAGTTAAAAAAATAAACACATATGTAAAAATGTAAACACAAAATTTACAAGTGAGTCGCCTAGACGCAAAACTAGCCATTCGTGTTTTGAAAAACTTGTGGCAAAATGACAAAAACAAGCATCTCTTAAATAAATGAAAATAGTGTTTATTGGGCGTTGTATTGAATGAGGACAAGACAAATTATTTAAAACTAAATAAAAAGTTGGTAGGTTTTGCAACTGAAAAATATGTCAGGTTTTGTAACTGACAAATTATTTAAATTCAAATTCCTTTATTAACGCCAATAAACCTTTTTACATCAGAAAATAAATCTTTTAAATAACAATTAACAAATATACTGTTATTAAAGCAACATAGACTAATTCTAAATATTTGTGTAAGATAAAATGCAAGTAAAAGTAATAAAAATCAGAAATTTACATACATTAGTTTTGACATAAATTGAGAATGGGATTGTGAGAACAAATCAAAATTGGTATCAATAAACAGTGATTAAAATTCCCTCTAAATTGTTTAGCTAAAATCATAAATTCCTTATTAGTTAAAAGACTGAATTCCTCCTTAGGTCGTTTATCCGAAAATAGGATATACAGGTGATCACTAAAACCGATTCTGCTCAAAAAGGCAATATCGTAATGTAAAAAACCCGCCGTTAAAATCTCCGAAAATTCCGTCATGCAGCGAAGCCACGAGAAGAAAGATTTTCTCCCTTCAGCGCGAGTTTAGAGTGAACCCCTTTTGCCCACCGGGCAAAAAAAAAACTGGTAGCATAAAGTTTTTCAGGCGAAATAATTGCGAGGATCGGCAGTCGCGTCACGTCGCCCGTTCCATGAACGGCCCCTTTTTATTGGATGCTGCCTCTCCAGAAAAGGCAGAAGTAGACAGTTTAAATTCGCGCCGTCGCTCACGCTAATAATTAAGACATTTGCTACGAGATATCACGTTTAAATCAAGTACCAGCTATGTTAATGGTGCCTATGACCAACGCAAATATTCCTATCATTTTATATATGAAATCGTTCCGGCTAAACGGAATTCATCAAAAACTCACTTCTTCAGCAATCAGCAATGCGAGTACATCTGGTGAGCATTCACCTTTTTTTCTTCTTCTTCTATGAACAGCTCAATACTGCATTGCTATTTTCAAACTTGCATAACTTGAATTATTTCTTTACATCATTTTATAAACAAATAAAAGAAATAATCATCTGTAAATTGCATATTAATTTCAGTACAGATATCGTAAGTGAAAATAAACTTTCAACTGTAGAGATTTTTATCTAAAAAACTTGGTCATTTTCGGCCCATGTTAGAAGGTTATGATTCGTATATTGACTTGGGCTATTTTTCCATAAAGGTAACAGGCATTTAAATGACTTGGGCACATTATCTAATTTTTGCCAATTTTTGACTTAGTAGCAGTACACCCACGATATATAGTACATATCCCAATACAACGTTGTAAATATTCAGGATTTTTAAAAAGCATTCAATTTGCAGCTTCTAACGAGTTTTAAAATTGTTATTGATTCGTATTTGTATATTTTCATCCTTAATATTTACTGATTTGTTTATTATTATTCACTTGGAGTCTATAAGCATGATTTAGACGACCTTATTTATCACGATTACCAGCATTCCTAAGCCGTTTGTTAATACTTGTCAAATTTGCCACCCACAACACAACACGCACGTTTCAAGCAATCAAGGACGCCTCCTTTAAATTCATACCTTTTCTTATTTAAATCTCGAATTGGTTATTATTGGATTTATATGGGCGTAATGGCATGTCTAGCGATAAATCGGATTAATGTACAATCTATCAAAAAATAATATGAATCGGGTTCATTTTTATACCATTACTAATATTATTGATTACTATTAGATATTTGAAATATCAATTTAATTCCATTTAGTTTTAAGCCATTTATAAAATACATCAATTATTGTGATTACGGGCCTGTTTATCAAAATGTTCAACGTTCAAAATGTTTGAATTTGTTTGTGATGTAAGTTGGTATCTAATGAACGGTACTCCGGTTGGTCTATTTTGTGCGATTGTAAAAATCTCAAACACGTTCTCAATTAACAATCCGATCATCAGAGAACTCCCCAATGGTTGGCAGTAAACTCTCAACTGTTGTCTCTGGCGAACGAGCCCATTTATTAACGTGATATCAAACTTAAGCAGTATATTTTGAACTTCACTTTAAATCAAAGTTTTATACGCCTGGCGTTATAAGTTATGCGAATTTGTGAATATCGCAGATTTAATATTTATTTATATTTGTAAAATAGTAATACTACAAAAAATAATGTGTGCTAAATTTATTCAAAAAAAATCTATGTAAATGAGTAGACCAAGAAGTAGTTCCGTTCCATTCCGTTGAGGTGATAGAGATCAGCCATCGCCGCATGAGATTTTAATACCGGTAAACGTTCCGTTTCGAAAATTCTACCGGTACACTATTTAAAAAGTTCGGAAAACTCGATAATTACAGGAGTAACCCAAATTAACATTTTTATTGTAGTTTTAAAGGAATAAAAACTGGCAACTACTAACTAGTTGATACTTATAAAAAGTTAGAGTTAACCTAATTATTTAAAGTAATAACTAAGTATTACCATAGGTTAGGTTAGGTTTCAATATCAGCAGTTAGACCGCTTACTTAGGCCCAAAGGGCCCTTTGTGATACCATAAGGTTAAAAAGGAGTCAGATCGCCCCTCTCTACCCACCTATACAAACCAATCCGAGCACCTAATGAACCCGATCAGATTTCTCATATCTAGAGGTGCGAGGTCCGTTAGTCGATTCGCGTAGTGCATACCAAGGTACTTGATTCATTTCCCTCCAAGAGCTGGGCATTGTCCCAGATAGTGGAGTGCTGTCTCTTTCTCCTGCACGTCCAGGCATCTTCTGCAAAAGTCGTTGTGCTCAAGACCCATCTTTTGTGCATGTCTGCCTAGGAGGCAGTGGCCCGTGAGGATGCCTACCGCCTTCTTTATGTCGGTTCTGCTAAGTGCAATTAATCTGTTGCTGTTTATAGTATCCCATATAGGCCATAGCTGCCTTGTTATGAGACACGTATCTTCTTCTCTCCACCTATGGTTGGCCGATGCTATCATTTGGTCACTAAGTAGTCTCTTGCATTCCACAAGAGGAATGTAGGTGGAGAGTTTAGTACCTAGTCACAGTGATATCAGGGGTAATATAATTGCCGACGACCTTGCAAGGAAGGGGGCAAGAATGAAGGACCTATTCTTGCCCCCTTCCTTGCAAGGTCGTCGGCAATTGAATTACCCTTGATATCACTGTGACTAGATACCCACATGAGTCCTACGTCAAAGTTATTTGCAAGTCTATTTAGCGATTTTTTACAGTCTCTGACGAGGTGCAGTACGGACTACTCAGTATCTTAATGGCGGCTTGGCTATCAGTAATGAACCTGATGCGGTTTTCCTGAAGGTTATTTTTGTGAATCTAGTCCACTGCCAGTCAGAGGGCCATGACCTCTGCCTGAAGAATGTTACAGTGGTTTGGGAGTCTAAAAGACTTTTTGAGGTTGAAGACTCCTTCCCTGTTTTTAGACTTGGAACCATCCGCAAAGACCCAGACGTCCTTGCCTTGAACTATCTTGCCCTCTAACCATTTGGTTTTATCCGTGATGGAAGTGGGAAACTTATTTTCAAAATTAAGTTCTGAAGTGCAGCTGTCAGGGGGATATCGACAAGCTCATTCAGGATCCTTCCATGGCCCTGTTTGCTAGTGCTTCATATCCCAACTGAGTTGATTCTGATCGCTGTGGTAGCTGCAGCTGCAGCTTCTTAGCGTCCATGTCTCAAACGCTTAGGCTGACTTCCCATTTCATGAATATAACTAACCTGTTCTCTTCTAATTTATATTTCTTGCTCTGGGTAATATTTTTCGTTTGAGAGGCTGTGCCTAGATATTTGAACTTTTTAACTTGTTAGATTTTTGCATGGTAAAGTTTAATGTCCATATTTCTAGTATGTGTCTACTTGACTCTACTCTTGTTTTTGTCTTGTTTCTGCTGTAAAACTTTTACATTCAACTCTGTCAAGCAATTTTTCTCCTAGATTGCCTAGGACAGTAGAGACCCTTGACGGATTCCACGTTTAATTTAAATATCTTTTGCGTTTTCGCATTCGACCGTAAGAATTACCTTGTGATGCAAATAAAGATTCTGGATGATGTGAATGTTCTTGCCATCAATTGATATTATTTCACATTCGACCGTAAGTAATAAAATTGTGATGCCAGTAAAGATTTTGGATGATGCGAATGTCCTTGCCATCAATTCCTATTTTTTCAGGTTATCTATCAAATCGTCATTCACCCTGTCGAATGCGTATTTGTAGTTTATAATGCATAAGACAACCATTTACTTCATACGTTATTTCCGAGTTTATTCGAATATCTTCAAAAATGATGATGATGAACGTTCTCCATGTTGAAAGCGTTGCTCTTTATCAGAAATTATTCTCTTGTTCTTATCTGTCAAGATTGTTATTGAAAAGGGCGTAAAGTTAGTAAGTTACTTCTCTAGTGAAAAACTCAATAAAAGACTCAATGAAAGAATTATATGGCCGAGGGAGCAGAACACTTTTGCCATAGATGGCTAATTTTCTAACAGCACACGCCTTGGCAAAATATCTCTAAAGCTGGCATTAAATCATAGAGAGCACAAATAGGTCAACAAAGCACAAAGTAAATTAGAGGTTTTTAGAGGTACGTAAAACACATACCCACATTTTCATTCAATATATACAGGCGATTTGTTTTTGTTTTATTGATATCAACTATTATTTGTCAAATAACAGCATTGATAACACTTTTTACTTGCTGCTTGAACAATTTTGTAGAATGGAAATTTCTCGCTGGGATATTTTGTAATTTTTTCTTATTTAAGGCAAAATAATTTGGCACCAGCAAGTAAACGCTCAAATGATATGATATAATAAAAACAACCAAGCTGCTTTAGCGATTTTAATCCATAAGCAAATTTAAGAGTAATCATCAAATTAATTATAAAAAATAATGTCTATTACTTTCTATAGTATTAGTTAACATTATATTATTCTACACAACAAACTACGATAGGAATTATTGAAACACACCTTAACTCGAGGAGTCCATAACTTCAAATTTAAAATTGATATTGTATGCGACGGTAGTAAACCATTAAAGCTTCTTCTTCACAAGAAGGCATGATTATTCTCTACGCGCAATTGTAACTTACTAAGGGGCAAAGGGTGAAGGGGAACAAGTTTTATTTTATCTATGCATATGACCGTTTATAGTGCCCATATTATGTAATCAGATATAATATGTGCAAATTAAATATATTGGTTTTATTTGATGCCAATTTTAAGGCGTTTTTGTCCCACTGTGCGGCGGTGCTACAAGCCTTTTGTCTTTACTTTAAAACTTCCCCGCGAGGTCGTGTTCCTAATCAGAAAGCCATGTTATTATGAGGAAAAGGAAAACGCAACCGAAAGAAAGAAGGAACCTTAAAGGATTGTTAGAACAAATGAGAATGTCGAACGAACGAGTTATTTGGTTAATGCAGCGGCCTCCCAATACCCCTGCTAAACATACAGTTCTTTTTGATATGATCTAGTAGTTTCTTCCTTGCTCTCGAAGAAAGGGAATATATTAATGTGTGGTTTCAGCTAGGTGGGGCTAGCCTACTCAGTCCCCCCGGCCGGCTAATGTCCCCGAGAGGGGAAGTAAACTTGCCTGTAACCCCTGTCATTATAACCTACTGGGTTATCTCAAATCCCGAGTTTATATCAATCGTTCGCGAGTCCTGAAAGATCTACAGAGCAACATCTGAGCCAAAATTACCAATATACCGATCCTTTCGTATACCACTGAATCAGTGTATTGAGAATGGAGAGCGACTATCTCAAGATGTATTTTTTTAACGGTATTAAATCAAATTTCCTATGTGACAGGAGAAAAATAACAATAAAAAGTTTTAAAATATGTACAGTTTTTTTATATAATTTTCAAATAAGAAAATCCGCTCCGCTGCGCGACCAATCCAAATTTTCAGGCTTTTCTGAACTCGAAATTTTACTTCATGCTTAACCTAGTTCTACAAACACTGTTGGGGCGAGTTGCACTAAACACGGTGAACTGTTTCAACTCTGAACTCGAGTTTAAAGTGACATTAGAACAATAAGAACTATCATCTTGAACTCAGTTCAGCTTGCACGCGAGTTCAACGTTACTGGTGCAACTGGGCCATATGAGCTTCAAATGAAACTTTTTTATTTTTATAGAAGAGTTTCATTTGAAGCTCATAAGGCCTAGTTGCACCAGAAGCGTTGAAGGAATTCCTGAAAATGTACCAAATGCTGTAATCATGTATGCTATATACCTAACAAAACCATTCGCTGTATGTACATCATACAGTACTCATTATCCAACTCGATTTATTACCATATTTAACTGAAATTCTTTCTCTATAAATAAATGTGAATAAAACATTCTTAGTATAAAATAATCTATTTATCCTTACATAACTTCTGTGTACCGGTGTGTTATCTCCATCTGATACGGATTGATGATAAGAGGGCACACGAGCGGGTTATATGTGTCGTCATGTTTTACCTGCGCTCAGATGAGATAAGCCCGAGGTTTTGATTATTGAGAGGTGACTTTTTCTTACTTGCTCTCCGCGCAGATTCGATGTTGATGCATGCACGCGATGAATAATTAAGGTTAAATGTAAATGCAATCTGCAAGGACATCGAAATTTCCCGCTCGTGAAGCAAACGAGATAATGTAGATTTTTGTAATTATCGGAATTATTTTTGTTTGATTAGTTTGGATTCCTTGGAAGGAATGTTGGTGGAAAAATTGGGAAAAGTTGGGGTTTGAATATAGATGTGGGTATTTCTGTCATGGGGAATTTTGTTAAATAATATAATTAAAACAACGTCAGAAACTAGGAAATATCAATAAGTGTATTACTAGAACTGATATACAAGGAATCTATCTTTTAAGTATACATAATAATAATAATAATACCCATTTTTCTCCAACACTAAATGAGAAACTGGTTGAAGATTTGTTAAACCCTATTGGAAAAAAATAGTATGTTTAATTCGGACAAAAAATGGGTTTTTGTGCCTCGTAAGATTTTTTTTTTTCAAGAATTAGGTCATTAACAGTTTTTTTTTATTTTCTTAGGAATTTGAAGATTCTAACGAGTGTTTTCAATCCCAGATTAAGCTTGTAGTAAAATTTTTAGGCCTTTCTAAACTCGAAATTTTACTTCATGCGCCACGCGAATAGAACACAGATTTAAACTGAAGTTTAAAATACAATGCTTAGGTTTGATCACATGTTCATTAATTTTACAAATGATTGTATGGAGAACATGAAAGTATACTTTAAAACGAAAATTCCTGTATAACAAAATATACAAGGTGAAGCAGGGAAACTTGCTGATTTGAATCGGGCGCCAATGAGCGAGACGTGGTCAGAAAGGGGTAGGAAGGGTCTCATTCGATAGAGGGGGTCTAGACGTTTTGTTACCGCTCAAGCCAGTTGTCGTCATGCGTTGAAGGAGCGTGCGTTAGCCGTCGAGGCCTACTTTTCCAATGGATGTTCGGTGGTTGCCACCAAACGTGTCTTTCGAACTCGGTTTAGTATTCATCCCACGGGTCCCGTTTCTGACCGGCAATCAATCGTTTCGTAGGTGGACACATTCAGGGAAAGTGGCAAAAAAGGGGCATGGAGGTCAACGGACTTCCAGAACAAGAGAAAACGTCGTGAGGGTGAGGCTGTCGTCGCAGTTCGCTACAAAGAAATGATTGAGGCATTTTTTTCTCCCAAAACTTGAAGAAATGGAACTTGGGGACGTATGGTTCCAGCAAGACAGAGCCACGGCACATACAGCGAGAACTTCAATGGAACTTTTGAGGGAACACTTCCACGAGCGCCTAATCTCCGTACTGTGGCCGGCGCGCTCCCCCGATTTGGCTCCGTGTGACTTCTTTTTATGGGGATATCTTAAATCCATTGTTTACAATGACAAACCACGGATCCTGCAACATCTGAAGGACAGCATTCGCCAAGCCATCGCCAACATTCCCGTCGATATACTCGAAAGAGTGGAGAGAAACTTTAAAAAGCGGGTGGATCAGTGTATCGCTAATAAAGGCCTCCATTTGTCCGATGTCATTTTTAAAACCACTTGTAACAAAAATTCAGGATGTGTACAATACGATAACAAAAGAATTAAATCGAAACGTAAAATACTTTTTCTTTCATTGACCATTTAAATCAGCAAGTTTCCCTGTCGCATCCTGTATTTAGGTATGGAAAAATTGATTTTCCTAATAAGATCATTTTAGTTGATGAAATCAACAACAACAACAAAATTTCAGTATAGAAATTCAATCAAAACAACTCATAACTCATACTGTATTTTATAAAATCGTATATAGCATGAGTTTCAATCAATTCTATTTCAAATAAAAAAGATATTAATATGAGTTATGTGCTGAATTTTAATCAATTTAATCCAAAACCATATTAATATGATTTATGGCTTTGTTTTTTTCCATCAACCTTCCATTCTACATGTATGTGCAAACTCATAAAAAAAATGAGAATAGTTTCCGCGTATACAAAACTAATACACTAACTACGGCGAGAGTGTATAAGCGAGCAATTAATGATTACAGTATATTAGTGACTAATTAAAGATTCCCAGCATCTTTATGTAAACAAGCTCGGTTTTAATTAATCAGGTCCTGTTGGCCGGCCGTACCGAGCAAAGCAAAGAGCCTTCAACGATGGCACGTCTGCTTAATTAATTAACTTGTAAATTGTACCTTTATTTATTGGGATTAGTCATTAGGTGTAGTTGTAATTCCGTCACTGATTTAATTGCCTACTTAATATCAATCAAAAGCCGATAAACATAGGCTTCGGATGATAATTGGAGTTTATTGTGGATGCAGGTTGTTTGTAAATTTTGCGTTTTTTTTCGTTATCGTCTAATTCAGATTAGGATTATCGTTTCGTAAAGGCCTTGTGCAATTTTGGGTTATCGCCAAAAATCGTATCAAGTTTTGCAAGATATGGTTCGTAATCTGTGCTAAGTGCTTATCTTGAGTAATTTTGATGTTGCGATAAAAAAATCAGTTTATCTTATTATGTGTATGTATGCATGTATATTATTTATTTTTATTATATATACAGGGGATTTTTTTCTTTTAACTATATATATCTAGATGATAGCTCGGTAAATTTTCTGATATTTGTTGATTTTATAAAACCGTTCAAAGAGGCTTCAAATTTAAAGTTTTTAATAAAACAACGAATGTCTGAAAATTTATATTAAAAAAACCATGAATACATATCATGGTTTTTTAATATACATTTTCAGACATTCGTTGTCCTATAATAAAAAATCCCTGTATGTTGAGGTATTACTAAAAATATTCAAATGTAATTTGCATCATAGTTTAAAAAGTATCACCTAATCGAAGCTTTACATGATTTTGAACGTTTTTTTTTTTTAGAATTGATTATTATATTTTGTTTTAGGATGATGGAAGATGCCACACCCTCACCTACGACGACAAATCCTTATTCATCGTGTATATCACCGTCCAATTCACCTTCTCCAATGCTACCTCAGCAATATCCTTTGCACATGACCCCCAGGTACGAATACCAAGACCAGGAGATCATACCCACCTCGCAGGTTCTTCCTCAGGTTATGCCCAAATCATCTCAGGAAATGTGGGACATGCCCTCAAATATATATCAGGATTATAGGGCTTATGAAAATAGCAGGTAAGAAGCGAAAAAAATATACAGAAACAAGATAAAAAATGTTGCCAATTGTATGTTTGAATCTGTGAATACAATTTAAGGACTTATTGGAATAACATGATAAGCTACACCAGCCAAAAAATGCTGAATTATTCTTCGATTTTATCTCGTCATGTCCCTGGGCGTGGTGTGAATGTGTCGTGACGTCTAAATATATGTTAAATATACAAATATAAATCATCGTTAGTAGCTGAATGGCTATAACCTATGCCAAACAAACAAATTAAAAAAAAATCTTCGATTTCATTAAACAGTAACATAAAAAGCTACAGTATGCAAACCGAAGCTTTTAAAGCTTATCAAACAATCTACTATTAATTCTTAATATCATAGTAATGCATTTTAATTTTTTTTCTGAATTTCAAGGTCTATTTACTTGTGGCATATCATGTTATTACAATAAGCGCCTCAATTGAATTTGATTGTATTATTTGATGTTCCAGGTTTCAAGCGGAATACATCCGACCGACGTATACAGACAATTTACCCGTGTACGCGCAATCGCGGCCTAATTTCGGGCAAAAAGTCGGCGGACAGGGGCAAAAAGTGCCGAAAGAAGCGCGGATACGGAGACCGATGAACGCGTTCATGGTGTGGGCGAAAGTTGAACGAAAAAAATTAGCTGACGAGAATCCAGATCTTCACAACGCGGACCTTAGTAAAATGCTAGGTAAGTCAGTTTGATGAATTGTGAAACAAAGTTAATAATTAGTAGAATGGTAGAAGTGTACATGTATTAGTTTTTTCAAGTGGCCCGATTAAGTACGCCAAAGATATAATTAATTCCACTACTAACGCGTTGAATAAATATTATCCTTAGCTATGGAATTTTCCTGGAAGACATGATAATTGCCCAAATGACTCCTGTATACAAAAAGGGAGATGCTAGTTCGATGGATAACTATAGATCAATCTCTGTATTGCCAATTCTCTTAAAAATTGCCACAAAAAAAAACACAGCCAACTATACAGACAGTCTATAGGAAAGCGAATCCAGAAAACCAATTAAGGGGAATATAACAGTGGTCTGAAATTTAATGTTAGGTTTATTTAAAAACTAGAGGTCCTAGAAAGTTGAAATTTTGACAGCGTATATTAAGCCCAATTATCTAGTAAAATATCGAAGTACTTTTTTTAAAACAATTTGCTTTCAGAGGTATGAAAAAAATAATGTTAAATTTTTCAAAATAAAAAAAAATATTCCCATATCTTACTAGTTTATACTATAAGGAATATAATGTGAACATTTCATAAGGATGCGATAGCTCATGCCCGAGTCAGGTTAAAATAAAAATCTTGAAAAATAAGACCGTAAAATACCGCCGCCTTGCGGATCTTCTCTTAGTTGAACGCGTTGTACACTCATCTGCACAATTATTGGAGGGGCGAGCAGCATGCGGCCAGCGTTTATCTCTGGGCCGGTGAACGCTGTGCGGCTTCGCGTTTGTTTTTCTTTTCTTTTTTCAATCATAGTTAACAAAAACGGCTCGCGTCGTTAGCATTTATTCTCGTAAAATTAATATTTCGCAATTATAATCGATATTTTATTGTACTAGTGTTTTATTTTCATGCTTTCTAACTACTAATGGAATAAGTATTTTTTTATACTGCATGTTCACTAATATAGAAAACACGAAATTTTTCACTAATTTAAATAAAGATGTGTAATATACCTTTAATATTCGCTTTCCTTATTATTTGACAGTGTCGGTATTATTAAATTATTTTTAAAGTTTTTTAAGCTGATTAATAAGCCAGAAGCAATCGAATAACAATCAGTCTTGTTCAAATCATTATTTCGTCTTAAATCTTTCGTTATTAAAGCAGTTGTTAAATGCCATTAAACTTCTCGCAATAAAACTATTAAAGTAAATTGTAAAGTTTCTAGCAATCGGACCTATTTGAACCAACTGCGACTTCATCAACGAATCAATGATATCAAAACTATAAGAATAGTAAGAATAACACCAATATGACGTTGTCGTAGATTACTGTTACAAATCAACTATTTTTTACTGAGCACAGGTAATATTTGTTTGACGAATGTTTAAAAAAATGTAGAGTTTAACTGTGTGCATATTCATTGTTAATTATTTTAGAAAAAATAGAACTATAATAATAATAAGGTAGTTATTATAATGCATTTCAAATAATAAGCTTCTTGCTCAACATTGCACCGAGCCCAATATATTTTTTTCAAATTTGGCTGATTTATGATGAGTCATATTTTGATAGTAAGTAAATAAGGAATAAATGAATTGAAATTGAATGTTATTGCAATCCTCTATTTATACGGCTCAGTCAACTTAGCCCCCCGAAGTTCGACTTTTTAAAAAATAACTGTTGCGCTAGACGGGCCTTAGCTAGCGCTAGCTAGCGCCACAAAAATTAGACCTAGCGCCGTTTAGACAAGAAAGTTACGGGGGTTTGAACTTTCGGGGGGCTAGGTTGATGCTGGATGTTTCAAGTTTTCTTACAGTATTCGGATTCCTCAGAGCTAGCGCTACCAATTTAAAAGCTAGCGCCACCTCCACAACCCCAAAAGATTATACAACATTTTAAACCCTAGCCCCCCGAAATGAGATTTTTTTAATCAAATTGGGTGCAAAAGTTCAATTCAAGGCTTTAAACGAGTGTTCTCCACTCCCAGACTAAGCATGAAGTAAAATTTCGAGTTTAGAAAAGCCCCGTGAAAATTTGTCGAGGGTCGCTGCGCGACCCTCGACAAATTTTCACGGGGCTTTTCTAAACTCGAAATTTTACTTCATGCGCCACGCGTATAAAACGCTGATTTCAAGTAAGGTTCAAATATACACAAATTTCACAAAATTTTAGTGTTCTATACGCGTGGCGCATGAAGTAAAATTTCGAGTTTAGAAAAGCCCAGAAAATTTGTCTCGGGTCGCTGCGCGACCCTCGACAAATTTTCACGGGGCTTTTCTAAACTCGAAATTTTACTTCATGCTTAGTCTGGGAGTGGAAAACACTCGCTTAAAGCTTCAAATTGAATTCCTGTAAAAACAACATATATCTAAAGATTTAAACAAAATAAAGTGAATCTGGAATACGTCTACTTTAAAGAAAAACTCCCTGTATATCGTAGAATCAGGATATTGAGATAGATTGTGTTAGAATGAAAATAAAGTCAATTGAATAGCAACGAAAGGAGCTTAATCACAATTTTGTAGCATCGAAAAGATACCCATGTTTTGATTAGGTACATACATAACCCGATGTGTACTAGGTAAATTTTCAGGCATTCATTGTTTTTGAAAAGCGATCAGTTTGAAACTCCCAACGAGTGTTTTCCACCGAGTAATAATGATTTAAGTTATCATAAAAAAAACAACCGTGGGGTACGCCACTGTCTTGCTAGCACTAGCTATCTCTTGAATAACTTTCTCATTTATCACTTGGTGAAACATTTTGAAATAATAATAAAGGATAAATTAAAAACACTTGGTTTGATTCACTATTTGTTTCTATTTACTTGACTAGTTTCGCTTTTTACGGCATTATCAAGAGTGAATCAAGAGTGAATCAAGAGTGAACTTTGATAATGCCGTAAAAAGCGAAACTAGTCGAGTAAATAGAAACAAATAGTGAAACAAAGCAAGTGATTTTAATGTATCCTTTAATATCAGTAGCTATGTCGTTGTTAGTGTTTATAGACTTCAGTATAGCAATTACAATGCCAAAAAAAAATTTGAAATCGTACGGTTAGTTTCCGAGTTATAACGATTTCAATTATCAAAAACAATCGTCAGTTACGCCACTGTCTTACTAGTGCAAGCTATCTTGTTGCCAGTGTTTATAAATATTAGTATAGTAATTACAATGCCAAAAGAGTTTCTTAAATCGTACGGTAAGTTCTTGCGTAATAACGATTTAAATTAGCTAGGAGTGAAAACACAATTGTCAGTTACGCTACTGTCTACTAGGCATCATGTTTCTAATAGCCAGTGTCTATGAACATAAATAAAGTAATTACAACGCCGAACTATTTGTTGAAAGCGGTATATTATATGCCAAACATCATTTTGTATTAAAATTCAGGAAGTAAATGGTAATATGCATACAGGATCTGAAAGCTCTTGCATCAAAATTTGGACGTGAACTTTTTTTTACCTGATATTTTTGAGAGAATATTTTTGTCATATTCTGTTGGCGCTAGCTCTAAGTTATATTTTCCACCCAATTTGATTAAAAACATCTCATTTTAGGGGGCCAGGGTTAAAAATGTTGTATCATTTTTTGGGGCTGTGGGAGTGGCGTTGGCTTTTAAATTGGTAGCGCTAGCTCTGAGGAATCCGAATAGTGTAAAAAAACTTAAAAAATCCAAACTCGGGGGGCTAGCATCAACCTAGCCCCCCGAAAGTTCAAATCCCCGTAGTTTTCTTGTCTAAATGGCGCTAGCTCTAATTTTTGTGGCTCTAGCTAAGGCCGGTCTAGCGCAATCGCTTTTTTCAAAAAAGTCGAACTTCGGGGGGCTAAGTTGACTGAGCCTATTTATACACATCATCATTTTGTAAACCCTGTACTAAACATAAAAAAAAACAGGGCAGCTTTCCGTTTAATTTTTTTCAATCTATTATTTATTTGTTGTATTCATAAAAACTAGAATATTTGACCGAATATAAATTGAAATTCTCCCCAAAATTGGGGGTATTTACCCAATTGGGCAGAGGCCAAATTAATACACATTATTTTCATGGCAATAGCAGTTAGGGAAGATAATATTCCCATTTAAAAAATATGATTGAAAATCCTATGTTTTTTTTCATATATGTGCGGCATATAAATATTCACAATGAGCTTATGAACATGAATTATTTTATTATTATATTTTTAAGAAATAATCTATAATTTAATAAAATAAAACACATAGTTTGTTCGGCTGTCGAAACTGGAGTCTTAAAAGTAAAAATAATGTGTTATAATGACAAGAATTAGAATCATCAGTTTTGTAAATACCGAAACATAACACAGGATCCGATAACGCTTTCTAACGAATTGAAAACAATACATAGCTTGTATGTATTATCAGCGTGTTTAAATAATACGAATCGACACTTTCGTTCGATCTGTCTTTTTTATACGCTTTGTTTTTTTCGTCTATTCCACGCGACGCGAGACCCCATCCGTTCATGCCAAGGAGCAATGCACAAATGCACAGCGAACTGCCGCTTTTCTCTCTGACTGTATTCTCCCCACTTGTGCTGTAAATTTGGCATCGGATGAGCTACTCTAAACTATGTGGGTCTTTCCAACAAGATCGGCGTGTTACACTGCAATAATCCCCTTAATGATTAAAACAAAATCTTACAGGTGGCATCTCCATTCGCAATTTCATTAGTAATCAGATATAATAATGCTAAGTTTGAAGTACGCTATCAATTAATAGATGTTATTATTGTATTTAAGCGTAAAAGCCTCCTAGATTGCAAAAACGGTCTCCCAATAAATCCTTGATTGTCTGTATAATTGTCTGTGAAAAAAACTATGAAAAGCCAACTCAATAATCGACTATTCTCGGATTTCGGGATAAACTTGTCAGCAATTTTATTTTATTCAAATATACACAAATATTTACAAAAGAGGTGATTGCTCACCGAGCTTAAATTAAAATACATATTAAAATAAAATCTAATTACTAACAAAACATTAGACAAATATTAACCAGACAGTTCTGCCATCCAAAGTTTTGCTGATAGAACTATTAAATGCTTTGAAAGTGTACAATTTACTATAGCTACATTTTTAGACATGAGCAAAGCATTTGATTGTGTCCCTCATCAATTGTTAATATCTTAATTAAGAAAATACTACTTCAGTGATGTTAGTTGGAGACATATACAATCATATCTAATAAATCGAAAGTAGAAAGTTAATAATACGGTGTATCTCAGTCCTAGGACCATTACTGTTCCTGCTATGTGTAATGTTCCAAAAAATCTAAAACCAAGTGATGTATGTTACAGATAATATCGTATGTTGAATAAAAAAACTCTAGAGTGCCATGGAAAATATTGTAGGTTGGCAAATCTGAAATGATATATTACCATTATTATATTTCTTGAATAATTTTCTCACTTATCACTTGGTGAAACATTTTTAAATATTGATAATGAAGGTTTAAATTAAATTACACTTGGTTTGTTTCACAATTTTTTACTTTACTATTTACTCGACTAGTTTCGCGTTTTACAGCATTATCAGGAGTGAAACAAACCAAGTGTAATATAATTTAAACCTTCATTATCAATATTATTATTATGTTTGACGTTTTGTATGCCAATTTTTAAAGCGTATAGCCAACCTAAATTTAAAATAAAGTTGAAATCATGGCACTAGAGATTTTTTTATTGAACATACGATACTAGGTTCTTAAGGTATTTTGATAACCTCAGGGAGGTTCAGAAACAAAACATGTTGATAAATGGCAAGGCATCGGAATGGTTTGCAAGCAGTACAACCCCAATACGAAAGAAAATTTCTTGGACTATATCTAAATTGTTTCTCGTAATCGACTGTATCTAAATTGTTTCTTAATGGGATGCTTATGGCAACTATCCAGCAAAAAAATTAACCAAGAACATCTACTGCATTCGTAACTTAGGCACGTCTATTACTAGTAGCGTTTACTGAAAGCTTATTATGGCCTATATCACTGCCATATAAAGTATCGTATTTTGGTATGGGGTCATTTAATTTCAAGACAGGATATTCTTATTACAGCGAGAATATTAGCTTGCCTTAAGGACCGTGGCGGCTACAGAATTCAGCTTAAATCATTTGACATCCTAACGTTTCCACCATTCTTTATTTTAAAGTGTTTGCTGGGTGTCAAAATGAATCTTGCAGAATATTCCACTTACAATTACAAGTATTCTACTAGAAACAGAGATAATATAAACGTACTACACCTGAGACTCAAAAATCTCAAACTCAAACCATTCTTTATTTTAAAGTGTTTGCTGGGTGTTAAAATGAATCTTGCAGAATATTCCACTTACCATTACAAGTATTCTACTAGAAACAGAGATAATATAAACGTACTACACCTGAGTCTAAAAAATCTCAAACTGGAAATACTAATTTCAGGCCTCTGTTCTACAACAAATTAACTCCTGATATCATATGAATGTTGATTGTTGTACTGCTAAATAATTGTAAGTCTATCCTTATATTAACATTTGTAAGTGTAAATGAATAATTAAATGAATATTGAACAGTAAATCTGTCGTGTAACTCAAATATTCATTGTATAATCCAACATCTGTCAAGGTATTAGCTTGAGAAGTAGTTGTTTCAATGAATATTTGTGACGAACAACATGGATTTTTGAAGGGCAGGTCTACAACGTATAATTTGCTTTCCTACCAGATGTATCTGATGAGTGCTTTGGAAAGGGGTCGTCAGGTTGATTCCGTTTACACTGATTTTTCCAAAGCCTTCGATCCTGTTAGTCACTCTGTTCTCTTAAATAAACTTGAAGGCTTGGGATTTAGTGATTTTGTGACAAAATGGTTCGCAAGCTATTTACGGGAACGTAAACAGTTTGTTAAGATTGATAACTTCGTCTCCAGAGCAATCAACGTTACATCTGGGGTCCCCCAGGGCTCACACTGTGGGCCAATTCTGTTCTTGATCTTTATAAATGACATTGGGAGTTCTATTAAAAATAGTCAATTTCTGATGTTTGCTGATGATGTTAAAATATTCAAAGTAATTGAGAGAAGTTCGGATCATGCGCTTTTACAATCTGATTTATATAACTTGGCTAATTGGTGCGCATGCAATCATCTTCATCTCAATTTGAAAAAATGTATGTCAATTTCTTTTTGTCGCCATAGCAATAATAGCAAGTTTGAGTATTCAATTAATGATAATAAATTGCCCCTGGTCGAGACAGTGCGTGATTTGGGTATTATATTTGATTCTCGCTTAAATTTTGTTACCCATTTGAATAAGATCTCTAGTAAGGCTCTTTCTATGCTTGGTTTCATTAATAGATTTTCGAAACACTTTGGCGTGGATACGTTCAGAACCCTTTACGTCAGTTTGGTAAGGCTACATTTGGAATATTGTTCTGCAATTTGGTCTTCTTACCACAACTGTAACATAGAAATCATTGAAAAGGTTCAGAATAGGTTCTTACTACTGGTATCTTTTAAAATGGGGATCGCACGCATTGACTATAGTCGGTCACACATATTGAATTGTCTTAATTTAAAATCTTTAGAATATAGAAGAACATCACTTGACTTATGCTATGGGTTCAAACTGATTAATGGACATGTCAATTGCAGTTATTTATTATCATTGTTAAACTTTAATTTTTTTTTCAACAACTCCAGTTCGTTGTAGGCCCTTATTTCGTTTAAACTTCCATCGAACATTGTATGGTTCCCATAATCCTGTGGCACGTATAATACGGTATTTTAATGTCCTTATGTTGTATCCCAACTTTTACATTTTTAGTAATTCTTATAGTGTATTCAAACGCCATTTACAGTTTATTAATCTGGATATTGTTAATTTGTATATTTTTGTTTGTTGTATTATATTTCTCACTCTATTTATATGTTTTTCAAAGTAATAATATGTTTATCTTATACCACTATTATTAATTGTGTATTGATGTATAAAGGAGATTTCCGTTGATAAATAAATAAATAAATAAATAAAGTCTCGACGAGACTAAATTGTTGCAGATAGTCGATATTAATTTTAATTCGTTTTTATATTTTGAAACATTTGCGTTGGGATATATAAATATTATTAACAGAAAAAATCCGAAATTCTAAAATGCAGTTAAGTAAGTTCTATGTCACAACTAAGTTAGACATAGAATAATCATGCGATAACTTAGACAGGAAGTACTATAAATATTCAATTAATCGAGCAAGGTTGACGGAAGTCTTCTAGAGAAGGAATTGTTTACAATCACATTTTCAAATAAAGTGGAACTCAGATCTATTCGATCGAATGTAACGTTAAAATTGCATTCAAGAATTTCATATGAGTCGCCTAGATGCAAAACCAGACATAGGTGTTTTGACAAACTTGTAAAAAAATGACAAAAACTGATTATGCAGCGTCTTTTAAATACATTAAAAAGATATCTTGAAAGAGTTTCTCATCTTTTACGTGGTGAAACATATTTAACTATTTGGATTGATTGAGTTACTTGAAGATAATTATACTTTGATTTAATCAAAATATTTAACTATGATTTAATAAAGAAAACACTTGGTTAAATTTCACTAATATTAGTGAAATTTAACCAAGTGTTTTCTTTGTTAAATCAAAATTAATAAGAGTTGAATGAGCGTTGTATCGAATGGGGGCAAAAAATCTTGTGTAAAACTCATTAAAAAATATGTCAGCTTTGGCAACCGAGTAATGTGGCTGGTTTTGCATTCGACTGAATTTTTTTAAACTAAATTTTAAAATATTATTTGAAATAAAACAACAGAGTTGGGAGGGTTTCACTTTAATTGTTGAACACTGCAACATGTTTCACCACACAGTGGCTTCATCAGGCAGATGAAATAATTTCATCATTATTTCATCTGCCTGATGAAGCCACTGTGTGGTGAAACATGTTGCAGTGTTCAACAATTAAAGTGAAACCCTCCCAACTCTGTTGTTTTATTTCAAATAGTATTATGGAGTTTCATCATGTATCCGCCTCATCAATTAAATATTTAAATTTTAAAAGGTTTCGAATGAGTTTTGAAGGTCAATTTATCTTTAAAGTTGTAGTGTGAGACGAGTAGAATCCAGGGATACCAGAACCTGAAAATCTAAAAATAAATGTATGGCTGGTTTTGTATCTGGGTGACTCAGTTATAAAGTACTCCATGTTTGATAATGACAAGCTAAATTTGTCGAAACTGCAGTCACATTAAATAAAACGTGTTATACAAACAAAGTTAAAAGTGTTTCATTGTGTAATTAACATGTATAACGAAGTAGAAGCCTCCACAATACAGAATTCAATACTCCTCCCTTAATTATGAATACAATGTTATGCATTTCTTTTCCAGTAATCATAACTTATACTTATATCAAAGTTAATATCACCGAAAACTTGACTGAATATTTTGACAAATCAAAGTATAATACTCTGATACTCTTGTCAGTTGTTGTGTCGGTTGGTTTGTAAAGTTACTCAACCCAAAAAGCCATTCGTCGGAGAATTAGAGAGAATCGGAGAACCGTTTCGATAATTCCTCCACAGACAGGAAGAAAGCTGTTTTATTCTTGTGTTGCGCCGATGCTAATCTCGATCGGTAGTACGGTTATTAAATTGAAAGACTTTCCCTCCATGTCGGAAGACCGATAAAAAACTTTATAATTAGTCGTTAAACGCTGAATATTTTTGCTTGCGCCAGCCATATCCTCTACAAAGTGATTTTATTGCTGTAATAGTGGTTTTTATGTTGGCGTTACGTTGAATTGAATATTCATACATTTTTGGGTAATATTTCATTCAACTTTTTCGTTCTGTCGAAATCTTAATCCATACTTTAATGACAGAATGAAAAAGTTGAGTGAATAGAATAGAATCGTATTTCGTATCGACGTTCACTCTATTAATGTAAGATTTCAGGGATTAATCTCACCGCCAAAGTACAAAACTGAATTATTCAAACGTTCTTTTTCATACAATATTTATAAAATATACAATAAAATCCCTAAAAACCTGAAATCTCTCAGTTTTAATATATTAAAATCAAGTATACGGAACCTTATATTACGTGGTGAATTTTAAAGTTGCTGAACTGTACATATTAAATGTACTTTAAATTAATAGCTAGACATGGATACATTGTTTTTTTCCCTTAAAATTAACAGTAGGTTAAGTGGAAGAGCAGCGACAGACATATACAGAGAGTTTTATGTAACACCGAACATTTTCATAACGAACATTTTTTAAAAGTATTTTTAAGTTACACATTTTTTGATGCTAGGTTTATTTAATTTGAAGCTTTAAGCGAGTGTTTTCCACTCCCAGGCTAAGCATGAAGTAAAATTTCGAGTTTAGAAAAGCCTGAAAATTTGGTTTGGTCGCGTAGCGCGAAGCGCGGAGCGGCCAAACCAAATTTTCAGGCTTTTCTAAACTCGAAATTTTACTTCATGCGCCACCGGTACAAACCACTGATTCAATATAAAGTTTAGCGGTGTGTTTTAAACTTCGAAATATCTCAGTGTTTTGTACCGGTGGCGCATGAAGTAAAATTTCGAGTTTAGAAAAGCCTGAAAATTTGGTTTGGCAAATTTTTTTTAAAGTATTTTTAAGTTGCACATTTTTTGATGCTCGGTTTATTTAAGTTGAAGCTTTAAGCGAGTGTTTTCCACTCCCAGGCTAAGCATGAAGTAAAATTTCGAGTTTAGAAAAGCCTGAAAATTTGGTTTGGTCGCGTAGCGCGAAGCGCGGAGCGGCCAAACCAAATTTTCAGGCTTTTCTAAACTCGAAATTTTACTTCATGCGCCACCGGTACAAACCACTGATTCAATATAAAGTTTAGCGGTGTGTTTTAAACTTCGAAATATGTCAGTGTTTTGTACCGGTGGCGCATGAAGTAAAATTTCGAGTTTAGAAAAGCCTGAAAATTTGGTTTGGCAAATTTTTTTTAAAGTATTTTTAAGTTGCACATTTTTTGATGCTCGGTTTATTTAATTTGAAGCTTTAAGCGAGTGCTTTCCACTCCCAGGCTAAGCATGAAGTAAAATTTCGAGTTTAGAAAAGCCTGAAAATTTGGTTTGGTCGCGTAGCGCGAAGCGCGGAGCGGCCAAACCAAATTTTCAGGCTTTTCTAAACTCGAAATTTTACTTCATGCGCCACCGGTACAAACCACTGATTCAATATAAAGTTTTGCGGTGTGTTTTAAACTTCGAAATATCTCAGTGTTTTGTATCGGTGGCGCATGAAGTAAAATTTCGAGTTTAGAAAAGCCTCAAAATTTGGTTTGGCCGCTCCGCGCTTCGCGCTACGCGACCAAACCAAATTTTCAGGCTTTTCTAAACTCGAAATTTTACTTCATGCTTAGCCTGGGAGTGGAAAACACTCACTTAAAGCTTCACATTGAATTTTTTTAATAAACCGAGCATCAGAAAATGTGCAACGTATGCATATGGATACTTCAAAGAAAAATTCTCGTTATAAAAATGTTCGGTGTTACATAAAACTCTCTGTATATGTATCTCTGCCTGAACTTCGCCTACGCAGACTTATATATTTTGTCTAATTATAATGTATTACTTATTTTTCTGAATAAAGACATAATAATAATAAAGTAGTACCCGCAAGTAGGAATATATGAGTATATTACCAAACGTGCACTAATAAGGCAGTGCAAGTTTAAAAATATATACAATTTTAGCAAGCAGTTTTAGAACAGCGTTGCAAAATTATTTATGCAACTGGGCTCTAAATACAAATTTTCAGAAATGTTAACTTTATGACCACCAACAACAGTGTACTGCAATTAGGAATAATAATGATATTATAGATGGATTTCAAATAATTTTGATCACAAACGGCGATTTTCTTGGGGATCTTTGGGAACACGGTTGTCCGTTTGCCGCTTGTGATTTTATAGTGTAAATTTGCAAGGAGAAATAGTTGGCTGTCCGCCGATTCGAGCCTTTCTTGATATTATGCGTCGGTTTCAGGAAGACGAAACACCTTATCTAGCGTTCAATGGAAGACTGATGGAGCTCGGCCACAATTTCTGCCGCCGAATAAGGAAAGTTATTTCCCCTGCGGGAAAAATCTGTTCCATGCACTTTTCGGTCGGTCTTCAATCGCGTATATCTTCCAATAAATCGATAATTAAAGTATCTGCTTAGCAGAGCGACCAAACCAAATTATCAGGCTTTTATAAACTCGAAATTTTACTTCATGCTTAATCAAGGAGTGGACACACTCCTTAGAATCCCCAAATTGAACTCTTTTCAAAAACAACAAATACTCGAAAATGTAGAAGTAATTCTTTACACAAAGTTTAGCTTGACACTATTTTCATTATCTAATTTTAAATTAACCATAGATGGCGCTTATAAATTAGGAAAACCAAAAGGTATGATAAGAGAGAAAGTGCCTCTGATTATAATTTTAAAGACAAACTTTTTGTTAAGAAAATGGACAATAAAAAGTGTGTCCTATCCGGGCAGTAATCCCGGAACACACGGTATATTGCGAAGTAATCTAAATCGGGCTTTATTTCGTATCTCGCTCGTCCAAAAATTGAACAGCAAACATCGAACGGAAAAAAATAGCCGATGAGAATCCCGATCTTCACAACGCGAACCTCAGTAAAATGCTAGGTAAGTTAATTTGGTAAATCTTAAGTTAACAACAAATAGAAAGACTGTTATTCCTTACTTCACTTTTTATTTTTATGTTAGATGTACATTTCGAGGCACAAGGTGCTCATTATCAATAACATACTAAATTCTTAAAACTATGTGCGCGGTATATATAGTTGACGGGATATCGGAAAAACCAAAAAGTAATTAAACCTATTGTTAGCGGCTAAAGGTTCTAGATGGGTGTCGGTGTCATTACATTATCTGCGGGGTGGGACGGCGCGGGCGGCTTATGGATCGGGAAGTTGGTCGGTAGGATTACATTCACTGAAGGATTATTTTTGGGTAACAAATCTAATAATGGATTAACTAAGGGACTAAGATCGAAATTCAGCAAAACATTTTTATTTTTATACATTTCAATGGATTCAAGCATATTTAATCTACGATGACTTGATTGCTTTAAAAGTTTAATATTGTTTACCGAGAATGTGTGTCCTGTTTCAATTGAATGATGTGCAACTGCTGATTTGTCCGGGTTTTGAATTTTAAAATAATACTGGTGTTCTTTAAATCTTTTTAATATGTTACGTTGTGTTTGACCTACGTATATTTTATTGCAATTGTTGCAGTTTATTGAGTAAATTCCGGATTTTTCTAGGTGGTTTGTTTTAGTGAATGTGTTGCCAAGTAAACATTTTAATTTTGTGTTGACATAAAATGCAGGAGAAAGGTTGAATTTATTCAATTAATTAAGTTAACAATTTGATGAATTGTAGAAATGTAGAAGTATTTGGTTTTTTGAGTGACCTAATAAAATACGTAATAGATATAATGGATACTGCCAGTAACGCGTTTAAAAATAAAAAAATAATATCCGTGGCCATGGGATTTTTCCAGAGGCCATGAAAATGGCCCATATGATTTCTGTATACAAAAAGGAAAATGTTATTTCGATGGATAACTATAGAGCAATCTCTACAGTGCCAATTCTCCCAAAAACAACATGAGAAGCCAATTCAATAATCAACTATTCAAAAGTCAATTCTGATTTCAGGAAAATTTGTCAACAATTTTTGCTAACCAGAGTTTTGTTGATAATACTATCAAATGCTAAAATTGAACAGCAAACATCTCTCATGTTGCTTTCAAGGGTTCGGTTCGGACTGGATTTGTATTTTTTTGGGAGTGGTGCTCGATGATCCTCTTCTCTGTGCGATGGGAGTGCCCTGTCAATCACGGGCCGCGGGTCAATGGGTCGTTCAGGTCATTCAGACCGAGACGTGTTTACATGATCAGACACTCCCCTCGTCCCCCCGCCAACCGACATCCTGTACACCCTGTACACGCAGGCCATATATGCATCATCATCATCAATAAATGTCATATTATATTCCAAAGGCCATTCATAGCGACACCTCGTAAGCTCGAAAAGTGATCAATTTAAATATTAAGACCTTTTGCGTACTTTCGAAATGTCTAAATTTTACATTCACTAGTTCTCGATTGCATGTAGATTCGTGATTTATTAAATACATTACGCGTTTTGTTCGCATACATTAATTTAGTCGTTTTTTTGCAGTTAAGTAATGTATTTATCCATTCATCAGTCAATGTTAACTAATAGGAAACTGCAACAGAATTTAATGTTCGTTAGTTTAAACTTTTTCAATGGAAACTTTTTTACTACGTACACAAAGAAAATCTTTGTAGTAAGTGATTGATTTTTGAGTTATGATTATTTTAAATCCAAATGCTAGAAAAATCATAGTGAAAAAACACAAATTTTGACTTTGAGTGAAAATACCCTAAAAACTATGATGTAGATATTTTCTAACTTATACACATTTTGAAAGAGCATAGTTTTGTTAACACCCACAGAAAATTTTACAAAAATCTATGCTTAGTTTTTTGAGTTAGGATATTTTTTAATCCAACTTCTAGAAAAATCAGGGTGAAAAACCACAAATTTCGACTTTGATTGAAAATAAGTTGAAAACTATTTGATAGGTATTGTTTTATTTATTTCGAAAAAGCATAGTTTTTTCAATATCAGCGGAATGTTTCATGCAAATCCCTAAATAATTTTATGAGTTATGGTTATTTTAAATCCAAATGCTAGAAAACTAATGGTAAAAAACACAAATTTTGACTTTGAGTGAAAATAACTTGAAAACTATGAAATGGGTATTTTCTGAATTTTACATATTTTGAAAGAGCATTGTTTTGTTAACACCAACAAAAAGTTTTTAAAAATTCATGTTTGATTTTTTGGGTAATGGCGTTCTTTTAATCCAATTTCTACAAAAATCAGGGCGAAAAAACACAAATTTTGACTTTTAGTGAAAATAAGTTGAAAACTAAAAAATAGATTTTTCTCATTTTCACGTACTTTGAAAGAGCATAGTTTTCTCAATATGAGCAGAAAGTTTCATGCAAATTGATGATTGATTTTCTGAGTTATAATTATTTTTTAATCCAAATGCTTGAAAAACCATAGTGAAAAAACACAAATTTTGACTTTGAGTGAAAATATCCTAAAAACTATGATGTAGATATTTTCTAACTTTTACACATTTTGAAAGAGCATAGTATTGTTAGCACCCACAAAATATTTTATAAAAATCTATGCTTGGTTTTTTGAGTTATGATATTTTTTAATCAAACTTCTACAAAAATCAGGGTGAAAAGCCACAAATTTTGACTTTGATTGAAAATAAGCTGAAAACTATTTGGTAGGTATTGTTTGATAGCTTTTGTTTTATTTGTTTCGAAAAAGCATAGTTTTTTTCAATATTAGCAGAATGCTTCATGCAAATTCATGAATAATTTTATGAGTTATGGTTATTTTAAATCCAAATGCAAGAAAACTAATGGTAAAAAACACAAATTTTGACTTTGGGTGAAAATAACTTGAAAACTATGAAATGGATATTTTCTGAATTTTACATATTTTGAAAAAGCATAGTTTTGTTAACACTAACAAAAAGTTTTTAAAAATTCATCTTTGATTTTTTTGAGTAATGGCGTTCTTTTAATCCAATTTCTACAAAAATCAGGGTGAAAAAATACAAATTTTTACTTTTAGTGAAAATAAGTTGAAAACTAAAAAATAGATTTTTCTCATTTTTACGTACTTTGAAAGAGCATAGTTTTCTCAATATGAGCAGAAAGTTTCATGCAAATTCATGATTGATTTTCTGAGTTATAATTATTTTAAATCCAAATGCTTGAAAAATCATAGTGAAAAAACACAAATTTTGACTTTGAGTGAAAATACCCTAAAAACTATGATGTAGATATTTTCTAACTTTTACACAATTTGAAAGAGCATAGTATTGTTAGCACCCACAGAAAATTTTATAAAAATCTATGCTTGGTTTTTTGAGTTATGATATTTTTTAATCAAACTTCTACAAAAATCAGGGTGAAAAGCCACAAACTTTGACTTTATCTTTAATTAATTTCTCACTTAACCCGTGGTGAAACATTTTTGAATATAATACTGGATATTTAATTAAAACACTTAACATTCCTCCCCGAAGATGACCAATGGTCGAAACTAGTCGGAGAAAATATAAATTAGTGAAACAAACCAAGTGTTTTAATTAAATATCCAGTATTAACTTTGACTTTGATTGAAAATAAGCTGAAAACTATTTCGTAGGTATTGTTTGATAGCTATTGTTTTATTTATTTCGAAAAAGCATAATTTTTTCAATGTTAGCAGAATCTTCATACAAATTTATGAATAATTTTATGAGTTATGGTTATTTTAAATCCAAATGCTAGAAAACTAATGGTAAAAAAACACAAATTTTAACTTTGAATGAAAATAACTTGAAAACTATGAAATGGGTATTTTCTGAATTTTACATATTTTGAAAGAGCATTGTTTTGTTAACACAAACAAAAAGTTTTTAAAAATTCATGTTTGATTTTTTGGGTAATGGCGTTCTTTTAATCCAATTTCTACAAAAATCAGGGCGAAAAAACACTAATTTTGACTTTTAGTGAAAATAAGTTGAAAACTAAAAAATAGATGTTTCTCATTTTTACGTACTTTGAAAGAGCATAGCTTTCTCAATATGAGCAGAAAGCTTCATGCAAATTCATGATTGATTTTCTGAGTTATAATTATTTTTAGTCCAAATGCTAGAATAATCATAGTGAAAAAACACAAATTTTGACTTTGAGTAAAAATACCCTAAAAACTATGATGTAGATATTTTTTAACTTTTACACATTTTAAAAGAGCATAGTTTTGTTAGCACCCAAAGAAAATTTTAGAAAATCTATGCTTGGTTTTTTGAGTTATGATATTTTTAAATCCTACTTCTAGAAAAAACAAGGTGAAAAGCCACAAATTTTGACTTTGATTGAAAATAAGTTGAAAACTATTTGGTAGGTATTGTTTGATAGGTATTGTTTTATTTGTTTCGAAAAAGCATAGTTTTTTCAATATTGTTAGCACAATGTTTCATGCAAATTCATGAATAATTTTATGAGTTATGATTATTTTAAATCCAAATGCTAGAAAACGAATGGTAAAAAACACAAATTTTGACTTTGAGTGAAAATAACTTGAAAACTATGAAATGGGTATATTCTGAATTTTACATATTTTGAAAGAGCATAGTTTTGCTAACACCAACAAAAAGTTTTATAAAATTCATCTTTGATTTTTTGAGTAATGGCGTTCTTTTAATCCAACTTCTACAAAAATCACAAGTTTTGACTGTTAGTGAAAATAAGTTGAAAACTAAAAAATAGGTTTTTCTCATTTTTACGTACTTTGAAAAAGCATAGTTTTCTCAATATGAGCAGAAAGTTTCATGCAAATTCATGATTGATTTTCTGAGTTATGATTATTTTAAATCCAAATGCTGGAAAACTGCAATTTTTATAGAAATATTTTGTTTATACAAATTATATTATTCATGCAAAAATCCTAGCTACGGCACTGTTTGTTAGAACGTCCTTGTCTGGGCTATCAACCATAAGTCTTTCTATCCTTTTGCAAATTAGTATAAAGGATAAAGTTTTCGATTTTAACTCTCGCAATTTATGGCGCCCAACAAGGGCCAAGCGTTAAATTTGGACGCACGCGATTTATGGCGCCCAACTAGGGGCCACATTGAAACACGTCTCAATATTGATTAAAATAAATGTAATTATTAGAACGTCCTTGTCTAGGCTATCGACCATAAGTCTTTCTGTCCTTTTGCAAATTAGTATAAAGGATAAAGTTTTCGACTTTTACTCTTGCAATTTATGGCGCCCAACAAGGGCTAAGCGTTAAATTTGGACGAACGCCATTTATGGCCTCCAACTAGGGGCCACATTGAAACATGTCTCAATATTGATTAATAATAAATGTATTTGTTAGAACGTCCTTGTCTGGGCTATCGAACATAAGTCTTACTGCCCTTTTGCAAATTAGTATAAAGGAGGTACAATTATATTAAGTGTCAAGATGATAGGAATCAATGTTTTCGACTCCCAGACTAAGCATGAAGTAAAATTTCGAGTTTAGAAAAGCCCTGTGAAAATTTGTCGAGGGTCGCGCAGCGACCCGAGACAAATTTTCTGGGCTTTTCTAAACTCGAAATTTTACTTCATGCGCCACGCGTATAAAACACTAAAGTATTGTGAAAAATATGTATATTTAAAGTTCACTTGAAATCACTTTTCTACTAAGTACACAAGGATATAGTTTTCGACTTTTACTCTCGCAATTTATGACGCCCAACAAGGGTCAAGCGTTAAATTTGGACGCACGCGATTTATGGCGCCCAACTAGGGGCCACATTGAAACACGTCTCAATATTGATTAATAATGAATGCATTGGTTAGAACGTTCTTGTCTGGGCTATCGACCATAAGTCTGCCCTTTCGCAAATTAGTATAAAGGAGGTAAAATTATATTAAGTGTCAAGATGATACGAATTAATGAATTCATAAATGCTGCTAGCTGGATGTCTTTAATTGAATTTTTACTAACATTAAAGTACTTTCATTCGTCTGTGAATTTTAGTTACGTTAACACAAATAAATCCATTAGTGTTGAATAGCAATACGGTTCAATGTCGATTCGTCGGTGCCTTAATTTGTTGCTTAATCATGATTCGGTTATGGTAATTTATGTAAAATTGCTATTCCTCGTTTTCATAATGCTGTATTATTAGTGGTTGAAGTAAATATTTGCGATCTAATCTAATTTTAAACATCATTCTAATGAAGTACTATAGTCATAATAAAACAACAATGTTAGCACACAATAAAATTATGTTTTTTTTTTTTCATATTCAAGTACGTGGGGATAATTTATGTTTGCTATCAGTGCTATCAATAATCAAATTAAGTCTTGCAACAATTACAAATAGTTTACCAGAAAATCATGTTGGAATTGTGTACAGATTTAATTTAAGGAAAATCAACATGATGGTTATTAACCGTTACTATTTTACTACAAATCGAACTCTTATAATAATCTATATATACATCATCTTTATGTATGCATACTATTTACATTTACATATCTATCCACAATTTATACAAATATGTATGTGCTCGCGATTTATGGCGCCCAACTAGAGGCCACAGCATTAGCCTGGCCCTACGTTGGGCGCCAAAAAACCTTTAATCAGTAGAAAGTTTAAAATTTAGATGCTTGCGATTTATGGCGCCCAACTAGGGGCCACAGCGTTAGCCTGGCCCTACGTTGGGCGCCAAAAAACCTCAAATCAGTAGGAAGTTTAAAATTTAGATGCTTGCGGTTTATGGCGCCCAACTAGGGCCCACAGTGATAGCTTGGCTCCACGTTGGGCGCCAAAAAACCTGAAATGCAAGCGTTTTAAGTATTTTTAAATTAGTGTTCTCGAAGCTTAAGCATGAAGTAAAATTTTGAGTTTAGAATAGCCTGAACGTTTGGATTTAGATCCGTAGCGTCTTTTCGAAACTTGAAATTTTACTTCATGCGCCGCGCGTACAAAACACTAATCCAGTGTGAAGTTTTTAACTTCAACTTTTGCAATTTATGGCGCCCAACAAGGGCCCAGCGTCAGCATGGCTCCACGTTGGGCGTCAGAAAACCTCAAATCTATGCAAGTATTGAACGATTTCTAGATAATTAAGGCCACACTTACATCTTTAAAAATATTGGATAGTTTGTAGATAACAAAGAATTACTTCACTTCTGTCAATGGCGCCACCAAATCAACTTTTCTAAACTCGAAATTTTACTTCATGCTTGAACAAAGACTGGAAACACTCGTTAATATCTTCAAATTGAACAACTATTCCGCAAAATGTATACACATCGGGATGTGTATACTTAAATGAAAGAATTCCTGTATGTTTAGGTCTACAGTTCCACCAATTCAAATTCTGACGAGTTGTCACTGTTACATGAAGAGAAAGTAAAACTGACAGTACTTTTAAATCAATCAATAAGTACCTATTTGTTAAAATATGTTGATTCTATTAAAAAAAACTTTCTAAGAAATCAAGGATTTCTACTTTTAATAAGAGGCATATCATCATCTCATGTAATTACAAACAAATGAATATTCATAACACACCCGTACTACGTAACATCTGACTTATAACTCGCTGTGCAGAAGTGGGCAGGTACTCAGAAAACTAGAAAGTAGACAATTTATGTTGATTTTTCTAATGGTGGTTCTTAATTGGCCGGCTATCCAATGAGGCGAAGAACGCACACATACACACTCACCGGCTGAGTAAGTAGCGTAGCGGTACTCGGGCTCATTCAGGCCGAGCCGAGCCAGCAGCGGCGAGCGGCCATTTTATATGGCAGTTGGCCTTAAAACAAAATCAACGGGAATAATTGGTGATCGTTGTGGATTGGCCGAGAAGACCGGCGCCGGCCAATCGCCGCTCCGCGGTACGCCCAGACCGGGTACTCTCTCGGCATTCCGCAAAGTACGGGTAACTCTTAAGAGGCCGTGTCTAATGAGATTCACGATTACAGCGAAATACGGGCCCGGAGTCTGCGGTCTAGCCCCATTCACTCACGATTGTTTATGAGTGGATTTCATATGGTTGGTACAATTCAGAATTCAGGGACGACTTCCTATGAGCCCATTGCGGGTATGTTTAGTGCCAAGATCACTGGCGCCCACCTGCAAATTTAGTTAAAGCGCCCCACTAGTGCACCACCGGCACGACACCCAGGTAGCAACCCTTTGAGTGATTTTGTAGCCAAATTTGATGTTTTTTACTTTCGGATTCCTACAAATTGTTTGGGATTCTGACATATCTATATTCCGGTGCTTGTTTGACGGTCATGAGAAGGAAATCAGTTTGAAGTATATTTACAGTTAAAACCGTCCAATCTGAAATTAACTGCTAACATCTGTTCCATTATAAACGCCTTTTTCACTTATTAATTTTGTGTCAAATACATTGGAAACGGTAATTGACATCCTTAATCTGTCACATTTATAGCAACCTAACCTCTATTACCGTCAAATAATTTTTTAGATTAGGTTAGCTTAGTTTTAAACAATGACAGTAAACTGTTGACAGAACTGCACATTATTCCTGCTGTTTTCCTATTACAGGGAGGACTGTGTTGTCTTGATATACCACCGAATATTGAAAATATTACTATGTAAATCAAATAATGGATGCGAATCATCGTCGGCCTAATGTGAAAATCAGAAATGGGCCTCGGCGCGTTGACTTTAATAGTCGACGTGACAGCTCGTCGCCAATGTCCGAAACGTCAAGACAATGTCAACAATACTATTTAAAGGTTATGTTATTATAGTGTATATGCTGCCATTTTAGGTAATTTTGAGAGTTTTGGATACTCTGGTAACTTCCGAGCCAACTACCAAAATCGCATCGAATTTAGCTGAAAAGTTCAAATGTTATACTAAGCAAAACGATTTTCGACGTCGGCAACGTTATACAAATTTGACGCGTCGACAATGGCATTGTCGACGTGACATTGTTGACGCCGCCCATCCCTGCTGAAAACCACGTAACTTTAGTTTTATATCGAAATCGTTTTTTTTTTTTGGGTTAATGATGCAAATTTTAACTTGCGGGGCAGCTTTTACATAAAATTTAACATTTGGTAGCCCCCTGGCTACGGCCTTGAAATCTAAGTCTCTATGTAACTCAGAGGCGGCTCGTAACCTCAATTTAAAAGAGGATGCAAGCATTTTGTTATTAAAAGGTCGCATAGTCTACCCGTTAGACTTGTCTCGCAGTAGCCATGTTCTATGACGTGACTGGCTTTGATTAACGAAATGTATACAAGTGAATACAACCTCACATTTTGTACCTTGGATCCGTAGCCTCCCCTGAAGTTGGCCACGAGCCGCGCCTGATGTAACTGAAACCTAACAAAATATAATATAAACAGAAGCATATACTTAAGTTACGTCAGTTAACAGGGACTTTAATAATAATAGATTAGGTAAGGTTATCATCTATATCCTGGGTCTCCAAACTATCTTCTTCGCGGGTCACAAATACAATTCTACATAATAAAGTCGGCCAAGATCCGATTAATTTTATAAAATTATGAAAAATTTTGGGAACAATTGTTACATTATTTCAAAATATGACATTTACAACAAAAATTACAAACAATCGCGGGCCGGATTCATGCAAGTCGCGGGCCGGATTTGGCCCGCGGGCCGTAGTTTGGAGACCACTGATCTATATAATAGTGATCTAACTTAACCTTAATTGTTATATAACCTAACCTGTATTTAAACTAAGCAAATGTTATCTAACCACACTACGTCATAAAAATATGAGAGATTGAAAACTAAATGAGTTGGACGAGAAATTATTCTTTATTTTTCTTAAAACGAAATCTACTAAACTCTGTTTTTTTTAATATGACCAAACTTAGGGTGTATTTACTGCGAACAGTTGCAGTCCTGCTTTAACACTAGGGTATTTTAAATGATTATCAATGCGACAAATAGATCATAATTTGTCAAATAAACTGTAACGATGCAGAGATTTTCAAAAAAGAAAACTCTGCACAACTTGCAACTTTACAACACATACAGGGATTTTTTCTTTTAAGTATACTTTAACATCTTTACATCTGTTACATTATTTCTACACTAACAGGGACTCTGATTAAACCTGAACCTGGACTAACCCGAGGTGTACCCTAAAGGAGGGTTAAAACCGTTACACCATATAAAACATTTGTAAAGTTAATGAACATGTAATCAGAACTAAGTCGAAGTATATTTTGAACTTCACTAAAAATCAGTGTTTTATACGCGTGGCGCATGAAGTAAAATTTCGAGTTTAGAAAAGCCTAATTTGGATTGGCCGCTCCGCTTCGCTACGCGGCCAATCCAAATTTTCAGGCTTTTCTAAACTCGAAATTTTACTTCATGCTTAGTCTGGGAGTGAGAAACACTCGTTGAGTTTTTAAATTGAAAGTTTTTAATAAGATCACGAATGTCCAAAAATTTACATTGAAAAATCGTAACATGTATACCTAAAAGAAAAATTCCTGGTATTTAGAACTTTTTTAAAATTTGAACGTTTAAATGGGCAGATAGTAAAGAAGACAGATATTCCTAGCAAGGATCCTCCTATCCTACCTGATCCTCAGAGACACTTTATTAAATTAGTAGTAGATATAAATGTTTCTATTGTTTGGGGTTGGTGATCTTACACTAATTTTCACATCTGACATCTGATTTTTATTTTTTTTAATTTTTTGTCACATAGGTATAGATATTATTATTCATATTTACGATTATTATATATATTGTTACTACTATTTTTATATTATATGTATTATTGACGTGTGTAAAACAATTGTTAAAGCACTAATAAAAAATAAAAAAAATAAAATTAAGGCGGTGATAGGTAAATACATGTGTAATCGTGATCTCTGTGAGTTAATTGAATTGTCATATTAATGTCAGATTTCCCTTCACATAACCTACAAATTAAAAGTTGATTTACAACATAACATGTGATTAATCTTGTCCTAACCTAAAACACAGAACCTGCATCACACCACCAAATTCTTGAAATGCTAAATTTGATTGGTCATATTAAAAAAACAGATTATAGATACTAACAAGAAATTATACAGGGTGATTCACGACGTTTTTCCGCCACTTAGGGGGTATATCCTAGAGGTCATTTTAAGCAAAAAATTTCTTGTAAACACTTGCCTGATTCTCAAAAATAAGCCAGTTATGGGAAACTTTATATTTTGGTACTTTCGCATCGATCATGACTATCTTTGATAATGTTAGCAGCGTTCAATCAAGGCGGTGCCTGTTATTACATACTACTTTTAACGTACTGCTTAAGTCTGTTTGTGTGTAGAATTAATTGCCTTGTTTGCATTTTCTGTAATGCCTTTTACATTGACCAAGGAGGAGTACGCCGATATGGTCTTTAGTTTTGGTTTGGCAAATGGAAATTCCACTACTGCCGCTGCTAAGCACCGTGAACGTTTCCCAAACCTCCGTCCTGTGTCGGCTGTCGGCAAACACATTTTCGAGAACGTTTAATTTTCTTCGGAAAACTGGACTGCTTAAAATTATATAGAGTTTAAACATTTTCGTAGCCAATGAAACCGCACTCAAAGCTTTGATGCGTCCCAGAACACATTGAACACAGGAACATTTACATTGGCATGTTCGGTGTTACATAAAACTCTCTGTATGTATAAAAAAGTGTAATAACCAAATTCATAAAAATGACAATTTTGTAAAATGAAGCTCAAAAAATATAAGTACTCTTTGCGTTTTTGGTATGACTTTGCAAAATATTAGCCCATCAAAAAAATGCTTGAATGATCATTCCAAAAAATTAATTTAAATCACATTTTAAATGATCATTCGAATTATCATTTAATGATCAGACGATTATCATTCGATAATCGACTTATAAATTCAATGATAACCAACTCAACATTCGAATGATAATCGATTCATCATTTGAATGACAACCGACTCATCATTCGAATGAAAATGGACTGTATCATTTGAATGATAAGTCGATTATCATTCGAATGATAACCGACTCATCATTCGAATGAAAATCGACTGTATCATTCGAATGATAAGTCGATTATCATTCGAATGATAACCGACTCATCATTCGAATGATAACCGACTCATCATTCGAATGAAAATGGACTGTATCATTTGAATGATAAGTCGATTATCATTCGAATGATAACCGACTCATCATTCGAATGAAAATCGACTGTATCATTCGAATGATAAGTCGATTATCATTCGAATGATAACCGACTCATCATTCGAATGATAACCGACTCATCATTCGAATGAAAATGGACTGTATCATTTGAATGATAAGTCGATTATCATTCGAATGATAACCAACTCCTCATTCGAATGAAAATCGACTGTATCATTCGAATGATAAGTCGATTATCATTCGAATGATAAGTCTGAATCATTGAAGTGATGAGTCGATTATCATTTGAATGATGAGTTGATTATCATTAAAATAAGGAGTCTAGAATCATTCGAATGATGAGTCGATTATCATTCGAATGATAGTAAAAGATTTAGAAAAGTTAGATGATTTTAATAATAGAATTTGATTTATTTTTTTGCATTTCTAGAATCAAAACATACCATTATTCGCTGCACTTATATAATAATATTACAATGTCTTCAAAATTTCTTTGACATTCTGACACATATCACTTACATACGAAACTAATTGCATGCAACGCACACACGCACAATATTCGAGCCGTTTCCCTTTCACACATAGTACCTACAGCAACTACTCCCAGTATGTCGGGTATGTCGAGTTAAAATTCAGCAAACCGCAGGCGACGAGGCATTGAGCAGACAAGTCATGCGCTGTCGCCGTCCTTTTCCGAATACTAAACGCGTCAAATGTTATTATTTACTTCCATTAGTGCATTTACATTTCGCTTATAATTACCCCTCTCTCGCCGATTCAACATCATACATGCATTCCAGACGTTGAATACTAAAGGATTCTTTCCCTTGATGAATATCCAATGTTGTTTACGGCTCACTTTTTTTCTTCATATTTCGAATATGATGTGAATAACAGAATATGACATGTCTTTCAATAAATTGTTTCCTCAAACAGTTCTACAAATATTTCTTTGTCACTTGAGTGAAATTAATTATTAAAATATAATACCACTACATTACCAAGTCTGGGTCAGGAAAATTTGATGTGGAGAAATAGTAAGATGAATTTAATTTCAATCAAAAAAGTGGCACTCTAAATACACCCACTGTTTCAAGAAAGACTAGACAAGATTTAATCGATTTAATCAATTTAAAAATAAATGGCTTACATTTCTCATAAACAAATGTTTATTTTGGCGAAAATGCAGGGTTTTTCTATTGCATTTCACTATTGATCGAATGAAATTCACTATATCCCAAATATATTTCATCTTTTCAAATGTATGCCAAAAGATTTCCCGATTTATGAAATGAGTTTCATTGTATACCAAATACTTTTCCCTTTAATATTTTTGTTGAACATTTTTGCAGCATTAATGACTTTTTTCTGAAACTATTTTATTTTTACTTATACATATGTAACACTACTTACGCTAGATCCATTCTCCAAATAACAAGTCCTCTTAGTTCATTGCTAGCATGCATTTTTTGACGAACTGCAGCGATTTTGCTGACAAGTGAAATGTAATTGACAAACTGTGTAAGGTTTTGACATATAGAGAAATGTGGTATATAGGAAAATGTATTTGATAAATGGGAAATATATTTGAGATAAAAGGATACACATTCGATATAAATTTGCGGGAATTCGTTGTTTTAAAGCGGTTAATTCGAGGCTTTTAACGAGTGTTTTCCACTCCCAGACTAAGCATGAAGTAAAATTTCGAGTTTAGAAAAGCCTAAGAATTTGATATGCATACACTGTAAATTTTACGACATTCGGTGTTTTTTAAAACGATTTTAATTTGAATTTTTAGACGAGGGTTTTCCACTCCCAGACTAAGCATAAAGTAAAATTTCGAGTTTAGAAAAGCCTGAAAATTTGGATTGGCCGCGTAGCGAAGCGGAGCGGCCAATCCAAATTAGGCTTTTCTAAACTCGAAATTTTACTTTATGCGCCACGCTTAAAAACACTGATTTACAGTGAAGTTCAAAAAACAAACACATACAACAACGATTATAGGCAACCTAACATACGTTGGAGTTATTGGATTGCTTATAATCACTGTTTTAAAAAATTCGTTCAGCGCAGAATCTGACTCACGTTTTATACACATCTACATTTTGGATTGCTAAAGCCGTATATTTTAAAATCTGCGATATTTTAGGGTTTTATACATGTGGCGTATAAAGTAAAATTTTGAGTTTAGAAAACCTAATTTGGATTGGCCGCTCCGCTTCGCTACGCGGCCAATCCAAATTTTCAGGCTTTTCTAAACTCGAAATTTTACTTTATGCTTAGTCTGGGAGTGGAAAACCCTCGTCTAAAAATTCAAATTAAAATCGTTTTAAAAAAACACCGAATGTCGTAAAATTTACAGTGTATGCATATCTATACCTGAAAGAAGAATTCCCTGTATTTAAAAATCACATTTATGCACACATATTTGACATTTTCTTGTAATAACATGTTATGTTTAATAATGCAATTTGAAATATCTTCAACAATTTAGCTAAGCCTTGCGTGCAATCATTTAAATGCAATAGAAAAACTCTGTAACTTGGAAATATTTTATAGTTTTTTTGATCAATTGAAGGTTTAAAATTGTGTGGTTTATGGCTGGAGTGGAATAATGCGCTATTTCTGGATACGACCTTTTACAGGTATGCTCATCCGACTCGGTGTCCTTTTAAACGGCGCGATTTACGAAGTCGACTTCTATATTTCCAAAGAGAACCGCGTCTCGAGGAGAGCAATATTTTAATGAGATCTGATTTGGAAATGCTCTTCTGCAGGTGCACTAAAACTGCATTTGTATAAATGGAAACGCTGCTATCATAGTCTAAATCAACTGAGTTAATTGCCTCTTGTGAACAACCTTAACCTTTCAAGAATGTCTTTCCTTTTTATTTAGACAATAAAATAGAACTTCTGAAAATGTGATAACTGAAAGGATCTAGATGCGAAAACGGAAAATCACACTTTTTATGGAGAATACAGGTGATATGATGACTTAAATATCAACAGTGTGTACAAACTAAATTTATTCTACTTTTATTATTATTATTCCAAAACTACTAACAAAAAAAGTAATTTTTGCATTTTTCGCTATATCTCAATAAATATTGATTACCGTCACATCTAAGCGTTATATATTTTTAACTTTACTGTAAATCAGTGGTTTATACGCGTGGCGCATGAAGTAAAATTTCGAGTTTAGAAAAGCCCCGTGAAAATTTGTCTCGGGTCGCTGCGCGACCCTCGACAAATTTTCTACGCGGGGCTTTTCTAAACTCGAAATTTTACTTCATGCTTAGTCTGGGAGTGGACAACACTCGTTCTTAGAAGTTTTAAATTGAAGGATCACTAAGTTTATTACCATTTTATAAAGGCTACAGCTCGAAGGACCAATCATGGACTTCGGAGACCGAAAGACTATAGGGAGGAATCGAAGTTTTTTAACAAAAAAACAACGAATATCTGAAGGTTTACAGCATGGATAGGAAAAAAACATCCAATTTTGATAAAATATGGAATTTGGGTTGGTTTTCAGTGCAATTTTAACTTAACTTTAAATCAGTGTTTAATACGCGTGGCGCATGAAGTAAAATTTCGAGTTTAGAAAAGCCTAATTTGGATTGGCCGCTCCGCTTCGCTACGCGGCCAATCCAAATTTTCAGGCTTTTCTAAACTCGAAATTTTACTTCATGCTTAGTCTGGGAGTGGAGGACACTCGTTAGTTTAAAACACATCACAACTGTTAAAATACGAATCGTATTAGTATTTTGCCATTAAATCACTATATTGACTGTATTTGATATAGTGATTTAAATGACTCAGAATCATAACATGACAATAGCCAAAATAAAGTCCACAAAGCGACATAATCAGACAAAATCCTAGCATAGTCAAAAGACAGTCAATCAAGCCACTTACAGGCACAATAGTCAAAACACGGTCAATAAAGATATAATATAACAAAATCCTATGATTGTCCAAAGATAGTCAAGCAATTTATTAAGATTCAAAATGTCACACCAATAATTAATCAACTAGATTTCCGTCTTCAGGGGTGTTATGTAAGCAAATTATGGGTCCTAGGAGTTGTCAAATGAGTGAATTACTCAACTGTTTCCAAGGCACTCTTTACAAAAAACAAAATATTAAAATTTTACATGTAAAATGTACAATAAACTATAAGTGTGGTCCATCATTAAATTCAGAAAAATATATTCTTCCGTAAAATATAAAAATCCAAAATGGCATAAAAAAGTTTGCTATGGTCCCTTATCTTAAAATAAAATATGTTACTAGATTGATTTCTCGTAAAAAAGTGCCTATATAATGAAACGTTGTTGTTCAATAGTTTTTGAATAAATAAATGGTGATGTGTCCATCATAGTACTTTCCCCCGTAAATTGCGTATTAAATCGCTTTTAAAATATTTGTAGCATTATTATTTTCAAAATGTCTTCAACTTTTTGATAACTACAACTTTTATTTGAAACATTTTTCAATTGGATCAACACATACTGACACAAACCAATGACTAGATAAAAAACACTATTTATTGAATATCTCAAAAACTAAGAATGTTATGACAAAAAGTGAATCTACAAAAAATCTTTAGTTTTTCATTTCCTACAACTTTTATTTGAAACATTTTTCAATTGTATCGACACATACACTGTCACACACCAATAACTAGTTAAAACACACAACTTTTGAAATATCTCAAAAACTAAGAGTGCTATGACATAAAGTAAGTGAACAATACATCTTCATTTTGTTATTATCTACAACTTTTATTTGAAAGAATTTTTTGTTTGATGAACATTTATTGAAAAAATCTGAAAAAACTGAAAAATGCTAAGAGTAAAGTACCACTTCCGGTTTTCCGATTTTCACCAAAAGCTTTTCAGTTCTTTCGATTGTAACAAAAAGCTTAAGTTTCAAGTTTCATCTCGATATCTTTAACGGTTTTTGCGGTACAGCGCACACAGCCACACACAGACACACAGAAGGACAGACAGACAGACATTTTTCAAAAATGGTCTTATTCGACTCAGGGGACCTCAAAACGGATATTTCCGCTAAAATTTTTGATTCGAAAATTTTCACGAAAACAATTCTTTCCCTTTGTATTACATACGGGGGAAAGTAAAAAATAAAAACTAAATTTACAAAAATACGTTTTTTCACCTTTTAATTGATGAACGGAATTTTATATTTCTAAATAGCTCAATGTAAAAAATGATGGACAATGCTTAATAAACACCGATTCAGTGTAAGGTTTTAAAAACACTTTATTTATCTTAAAAATAACACATACATTCTTTAAAATGTAAGAATATTCTATTCTTCATTGATCACTATTTATGGCTAAAATTCTTTATATTAAAGAAATCTCCTCAAATATGGCAACACTCCGATGTATTGTTCATTTGTATGAACGAATATTTTAAATATGAATATATTTTCTGTCTGCGCAGAATGTGAAAAAACATGAAATCTTTGCGAGACCATCTATATTTCATAGGCTTTCCTTGACTTACTTTTAAGCGCTTTCTACGCCAAAATGTCAGTTTCGTGTTTACTTCAATAGGCCCTCTAGATATTAAAATTATTTATATGTTGCATGAATAGACATAAAACCATGTAAACAAAAGCATCTTTCTCTTACAGGAAAAAATACAACTTGGATTTATTTTACAAACACGTTACCAATATTTCGCAAGCATTCAATCTTATTGTATTAGAAGTAGACACTTCTGTGAGAGACGATATTTTTATACTTATATCTCTAACAGGTATTTTTGACAAAAAAATAGTACTAGTTTTTAATAATAATAATAATAATAATAACAATATAAATATATATCTTGATTGCCCCACAGACACCGTTAATAGGATAATGTATAATTAAATAAGATAAACAAACGTTAATAGTAAAACTAACATAACTAAAATAAGAACAAAATAATAGTACACTTCTGTGCAATAAAATTAAACACACAAAATATATTATAGTTTAAAACGGACATGATGAGTTTCCTAGTTACAAAAATATGTAAATATGCCAATTTCCTTAATGTCGAAATGCTGCGTCATGTAGACAATATTTCAAAAATTCTAATTCTAACTAAAATAGAGGATGGCTTTCTATTTCGGATTTGTTGTATTTATTATAAGCGTTTTTATTTTTCAAAAGATATTAGTTTTGGTTTTTTAATAAAGGTGTTATTTTCAAGTTGTGCTGTTTTATCTTTTATTGAAACTGCTGCTAGGCAATTAGCACACACCCAAATTATACAACTAGAATATTGGAAAAAATAATTATGAGGCTTGTGCATAATTTTATTGCACAAAAGTGTACATTTCCATGTATTTAGTCTCCTGTGATTTTATCAATTTAATTTACAAAATTGTCTGTTAAAATTCCTAGATTTTCGTTAATTTTAAAAATGAGGTTTCAAGTTTTTCGACAATTTTTAAAACCTTGGCAATTTTTGTGAATATCCTAAATTATCGCTAAATTTAAAATTTATTATACTTCTCATGCTACGCGACCAAACCAAATTTTCAGGCTTTTCTAAACTTAAAATTTTACTTCATACTTAATCAAGGATATGAAACACTTGTTAGAAGTTTTAAACTAAACGCTTTTCAAAAACAACGAATGCCCGAAAATTTACCGAGTATACATTGGCTTGAAAGTAAAACTTACTGTATGTATTTATTATTTATATAAGTATAAATGAAATTGCCAATTCTTGGTTGCAGAATACTTCAAACATTAAAAGTGCGATTCTTTTCGCAATCTACAACAAGTTAGTCTTACAAAGACTATATCAAACACTCATTGAAACAACTACTTCCCGGGCTAATACCCCGACGGACATTGAATTATACAACAAGTGTTTGCTGTTACATACAGTAACCTACTGCAAATGTTACAATTTGGGTCAAATTATTGAGGCCATCTATAGACGCGTTTCGAGATTTATCTCTCATCAGTATAGCTTTGCCATTCCCTCTAAACAATTTGACACCTTAGAATGGCGGTCACGTTACCGTTCAAACATAAATATAAATGAAATTGCCAATTCTTGGTTGCAGAATACTTCAAACATTAAAAGTACGATTCTTTTCGCAATCTACAACAAGTTAGTCTTACAAAGACTATATCAAGATGGCCTCAATAATTTATTTATTTATTTATTATTCTTTATTTACGGAATTCACCTTTTTTACAATTGAAATTAACACAATTAGTTGTATATAGTAACACATCATACTCATTACGTTACTAAGTATAACCAAAATTAATGTATAAACAAAATAATATAAAAAAAAAATATATATATATATGACCCAAATTGTTACATTTGCAGTAGGTTACTGTATGTAACAGCAAACACTTGTTGTATAATTCAATGTCCGTCGGGGTATTAGCCCGGGAAGTAGTTGTTTCAATGAGTGTTTGATATAGTCTTTGTAAGACTAGCTTGTTGTAGATTGCGAAAAGAATCGCACTTTTAATGTTTATTTATTATTTAATTAATCGTAACACTGGTATCTTATCAACACTAAAAAAATGTTATTTAGCTTCTAAAGTTGCTATTTTATTTACCTTATTTTCATTCTAACAATATCTATGTCATTATCTTGATTCTAGAATATACGTTATTATTTCTTACTCAAGTTAAATATTATTAAGTAAAGATTCATTTCTTGGATCTGATTAAATAGATGATGCTTCAAATGGTTGTTGCCTAAAGTCTAATGTAACTTAAATAGATAACTTTATCTAAATACCATATAAAGGGTCTTTCAATATCGAGGCTCGAACTTTGTTAGATTATATCTTCCATGATGTTAAAGTAACATCTGTCAAATTTGTTGTAAATTGTTCAGTAGTGTATGGCAAGTTATCATAGAAGGTTAAAATGTTAAACAAACTGTGAAAATCATCAACTTTTATTCTCAAAATCGGCGCTCCGCTCGAGAAACGTTTCACGCATGCGTTCCGCGCATTAGGTGATTTTTATACTCGCCACAACCGACTATGCGACCTTTAGTGGCCAAGTTTAAGTCGGTTCAGTAAATAATGTTTAGTGCGGATTTTGGTCTGCTTCAATCATCGGTCCGTACTTTTTTCAAAACGGCATTGCCATTACCGTCAACGGTGAGCGCTACAGATTGTTGATAATTAACTTCTTGTGGCCTAAACTGCATGATAAGGATACTAACGACATGTGGTTTCAACAGGAAGGCGCTGCGTGCAACACAACGCGTGCCACGTTGGACATTCTGCACGAGCGATTTAAGGGCATGGTCGCCACTGAGATCGTGTTATTTATTTAACGCCTTTAGACTTCTTTCTTTGGGGCTATCTTAAATCACAGGTCTATGCAAATAATCCACAAACTATTGATGCCCTCAAAGTCAACATAACGAACGCCATCAAGCAAATTCAGCCAGATTTATGCAAACAAGTCATCGAAAATTCGATCTCACGAATATATGCCACCCAGCAAAACTGCGGCGGACATTTGAAGGACGTCATATTCCATACTTATTGCCATAAAATATATTTTTAAATAAATAAAAAATTAAGTGTATATTTCGCACAGAACTTGTTTTATTTACATTTAAAAGTAGAGCATCCTTATTGAAACACCCTTTACTTAGAATGTTAGCTAATTTTGGTAATTAACTTAAGCAAATGTTTACACAAATTAAGTTTAATATTTCGATATGTAAAGTAAATTAAATTAAAAAGTGCATAAATATACTTTCTACCGCATTACAATATCTTTTTAAATATAAAAGTTATTTTATTCATGTAAACGGCACTTCATTTGAACATACCATTGAAAATGCTGTACCCTATACATTTTATAAAAATTGGAATATGTGAGATAAAAATTTGATTAAAATTGGATCACTCGGTATGGAACCGGGTTATTTGATATCAAATGATACAATTTTGAATAAAATGTGTACCCCATGTATTCTAATATTCAACAAGAATGTCAATAAGAATGTCTATTTTCCCCCTATTTAAGAAACACTAGTAACTATATCAATTGTATTGGGAGAATTTGTAAATCCTAAGTTTCCCCAATATACCACGGTATATCAGTTGAAAAGGTACCGTGCGAACAAGGCCATAGTCAGAAAAAAAATCGAAGGGGGATATACAAATTTGGGGGGAGGTAGGGTATGGCAAAATTTTATCATTTAAATTATGATTTACAGTAGGCGGTACTTTTTTGTGCGGTTGCCCAGAATGTCCAATAAGTGAAATAAATTTGAGGTTATAGTAAACTATGTGTTAACAGTCAGTAGTGCTAATTTAATTTAAAATCCAAAGCCTACTCTAAAGTATGTTTTAAATGATCGCATATGTGGGAGGTAAACTACGCAAATTCACATGTTTTTTCAAAATACCTCTTTTTTTCATATTGTTGGAAACCGGATTTTTACTCTATCGAGAAGTAAATAGCACTGCGAAATTTCAAAAATGTGTCTTGGTGCAGTTTATCTCCCACATACAAATATATTGTTAAGGAACACACCTATTGGCCTCTAAAACTCAGCATTGCGATTAAAAATGAACAAATGTTAGTCTTTTATATTTAAGGATTAATTAATGTTTTAACTTCTTTCTTGTTCGTATTTGGAAGAAACTTTTAAAAGTTTTTATTGCATTAATTTGTGATTGTTCATTACTTATTGATTGTGATGTAAAGTTGTGGTTGTTTTAGTGTGTTAAAGGTGAGTATTCGTGCCATAACAGCAGTAAGACATCCGTTATTATAAAGTTAGTGTGTCGTCCGGAACGGATGTGACTCCACGTGACAGACTTGGGTTCGTGTCTTGACTCACCGATGCGATCTCCATGAGTCGCAGCCAAAGGCCACACCGCCAACAACACCATGCTCAAATAAATTCACCACATATAAAATATTTCATCTGATATAAGACAAGTTTACATACTTTATTTTGAATCAATAACAATAAATTGTCTACATCTATTTGCGCAAACAAAAAATTCGCGTCCTTCTGCAATCGTCAATAAATTGACAAAAAAAAACAAGCGCAGAACATTTTTGAACCGTTTTTTTTTGCTCTGGAAAATTCTGTACTCTAACAGATGTTTAACCAATTTACGAAATCTTCATCCTTTTGGAATACATCTTTACATAAACAAGACAATTAAATTCAGTTAATACATCTTTATAACGAATGTCTATAAACTGTTGGCATCCCAGTAGGTTCTGACGTCAGAAACATACGTGGTAATTAGACATACAGAGAGTTTTATGTAACACCGGACATTTTCATAACGAGAATATTTCTTTTAAGTATACATATGCATACGTTGTACATTTTCCGACGCTCGGTTTAAGAGAATTCAATAACAACTTTAAACGAGTGTTTTCCACTCCCAGGCTAAGCATGAAGTAAAATTTCGAGTTTAGAAAAGCCTGAAAATTTGGTTTGGTCGCGTAGCGCGAAGCGCGGAGCGGCCAAACCAAATTTTCAGGCTTTTCTAAACTCGAAATTTTACTTCATGCGCCACCCGTACTAAACACTGACTAATTACGAAGTGTAAAACACACCGCTAAACTTTACATTGAATCAGTGTTTTGTACCGGTGGCGCATGAAGTAAAATTTCGAGTTTAGAAAAGCCTGAGAATTTGGTTTGGCCGCTCCGCGCTTCGCGCTACGCGACCAAACCAAATTCTCAGGCTTTTCTAAACTCGAAATTTTACTTCATGCTTAGCCTGGGAGTGGAAAACACTCGTTTGAAGTTCTAATTGAATTCTCTTAATAAACCGAGCGTCTGAAAATGAAAATAATGAACCGAGCGTTTGAAAAAATGTTTTCAGACGCTCGGTTTATTAAGAAAATTCAATTAGAACTTTAAACGAGTGTTTTCCACTCCCAGGCTAAGCATGAAGTAAAATTTCGAGTTTAGAAAAGCCTGAAAATTTGGTTTGGTCGCGAAGCGCGAAGCGCGGAGCGGCCAAACCAAATTTTCAGGCTTTTCTAAACTCGAAATTTTACTTCATGCGCCACCCGTACAAAACACTGACTTATTACGAAGTGTAAAACACACCGCTCAACTTTACATTGAATCAGTGTTTTGTACCGGTGGCGCATGAAGTAAAATTTCGAGTTTAGAAATGCCTGAGAATTTGGTTTGGCCGCTCCGCGCTTCGCGCTACGCGACCAAACCAAATTTTCAGGCTTTTCTAAACTCGAAATTTTACTTCATGCTTAGCCTGGGAGTGAAAAACATCCGTTTGAAGTTCTAATTGAATTCTCTTAATAAACCGAGCGTCTGAAAATGAAAATAATGAACCGAGCGTTTGAAAAAATGTTTTCAGACGCTCGGTTTATTAAGAAAATTCAATTAGAACTTTAAACGAGTGTTTTCCACTCCCAGGCTAAGCATGAAGTAAAATTTCGAGTTTAGAAAAGCCTGAAAATTTGGTTTGGTCGCGTAGCGCGAAGCGCGGAGCGGCCAAACCAAATTTTCAGGCTTTTCTAAACTCGAAATTTTACTTCATGCGCCACCCGTACAAAACACTGACTTATTACGAAGTGTAAAACACACCGCTCAACTTTACATTGAATCAGTGTTTTGTACCGGTGGCGCATGAAGTAAAATTTCGAGTTTAGAAAAGCCTGAAAATTTGGTTTGGCCGCTCCGCGCTTCGCGCTACGCGACCAAACCAAATTCTCAGGCTTTTCTAAACTCGAAATTTTACTTCATGCTTAGCCTGGGAGTGGAAAACGCTTGTTTAAAACTTAAAATTTAATTCTCTTAATAAACCGAGCGTCGGAAAATGCACAACGTATGTATATGTATATTTAAAAGAAATTTTCTTCTTTCTTCTTCCTTTGAAAATGGTCTAACAAACCGAAACTAGTCGGAATAAAGATTTAATTGTGAAACAATACCAAGTGCCTTTCCTTTAATTAACTTTACATAGAAATATTCTCGTTATGAAAATTTTCGGTGTTACATAAAACTCTATGTATAATTAAATTAATTTTACGTTTCCGAAATTCACCGAATCGTATGACCTAATCTAAGATATGTAATTTGTTTTGTAAAGCAACCGAGATGCCGACAGTTCATAGACACTCGTTATAAATCCAAATTATTTACTATAAATGTTTCTAATTCGCGTAAAAAATATGTTAAGTAAATGATTGCTGTTTTGTCAGTTGTAAAAATACATTTTTTAAGTATCTATTGCTAAAATGAACTACTTTTTAGCAATAGATAGGAGCAATAGATAGGATTAAATAATCTACCTGACCAAACATACATCCTTGCCATTTAACTTAACCTACTCTCTCTAAATGAGAAAATAATAATAAAAAAAAAAAAACGTTTGAACTAATGCATTTTTGTAATCATTAATCCTAAATAATAACATAATCATCTCCAACAAAAAAAAAAGTGGAAACTCTTGAACTAATTCACAGATAGATTATTAAGATTTAATAAACTTTAATCCCAGAACGAATTAGGATAGAAAGAATACTGATCTCAAACTCAATTTCGAATTAACATTATAAATCATGCAAATTCGAATTAATATTAGCCGATTTCGACTTCTGCAAATCTATTCGTTTTTACAGTTACCTAGTTCTAGTTCTGGTTTTATGTAAATAGTTATGATTGGTTCGAGTGTGTGTCTAATCCCCCGGCAGAGCTTTGTATATCATGTGTGTATTTTTAGCGATTACATTCCGATTTGTGTGTCAGAGATTAAATCCCTTTCAATCGATCTTGAATAATAGTAGGTTGGACTACACCTACAATTATGACAATTGATCTTGTGCACCGGTAATACATAAATATCTCAAACGTCCACATGTAAATAGTTAATCGTGATTCTAGTATTGAGATATGTATGCGTTTATAAAACGAAATGATAAAATACATACGGCATATTAAGCATAAAGCAAAATTTTGAGTTTAGAATAGAGTGAAAATTTGCTTTGGTCGCTCCCACGACCAAACCAAAGCGACCAAACTAAATACTTAAAAGAATACTTATAAGATATACTTAAAATAAAAAATCCCTGTATGTGTTGTACAGTTGCAAATTGTAGCGTTCTCTTTTTGCAAAATCTCTGCATCGTGACAATTTATTTGACAATATATGATATCTTTGTCACATTGATAATCATTTACCAACATCTCAAAATTTGATGTTTAAAATACCATACTGTTAAGTCGCTCCCACGACCAAACCTAAGCGACCAAACTAAATACTTAAAAGAATACTTAAAAGATATACTTAAAAGAAAAAAAAAATGTATGTGTTGTAAAGTTGCAAATTGTAGCGTTCTCTTTTTGCAAAATCTCTGCATCGTGACAATTTATTTGACAAATTATTATATCTTTGTCACATTGATAATCATTTACCAACATTGATGTTTAAAATACCATACTGTTAAAGCAGGACTGTAACTGTTCGCAGTAAATACACCCTAAGTTTTGTCATATTAAAAAAAAGAGTTTAAACAAGAGGAAAAGAAAGGGATTTTCAGTTTTGACACATCAAATGACAATTAACTAACAAGTCCAAAATCTGACACACACTAAACAAATTGTACGTGTGCCACCATTTTATTTCCACCGATGGTACCATAATAATTAAAGCAAATTTAGTCCACGTTATATTTCAATACGAGTCTTACAATTATCAAACTAATATCTTCAATTTGGTTCTCATTAATCACTTGATGAGACATGTTTCCAATAAGTGACTTTTATTTAATTATCAATATCAAACTAATATTTAAATGTGAGGATTCTACCATTGCATCGTGAAATTTCAGTTATTTATATTTCAATTAAAATATAATGGATAGCATGCGTATAAATTATGTAATCTCAATATTATGCCCAATAGAATTAAATTGCCTTAATTGCAGTCGATCTAATCTTTTAATCCTTTTCTCCATTCTTGAGCAGCGCGCTTTATAATTGTTATCAGCAAACTCTCAATGCATTCGATAAATTGCTAACGGCTATATTTCTTCGATATATTATGCAATCATACAATACGCTAAATTATACTCTTACTAAATAATTAATTAAAAATATTATTAAAGTATTTGAAATAAAAAGAACACAGTTGAGAGGGTTTCACATTTATTGTTGAACACTGCAATGTTTCACCACACAGTGGCTTCATTAGGCTGATAAATAATGATTGTACAATTATAATTAAATGATGAAAACCATATCTTGGAAAAGATGTACTTACCATCATTCATTGTGCCGAAAAGGGTCGGGCCAATCCGGGAATCCCCTTAATAAACGACCAGGTCGACCTAATGTATAGCCCAATTTTTAAATCTGTTGTGTAATCCATTTAATTGCTATTTGTATGTATGTATACCTGTTTTGTTTTTGTTACACGTTTGATAATAGCAAGCTAAAGTTGCCGAAACTGCAGTCACAAAAAATAAATAAGTGTTATACAAACAAAGTTTAAAGTTAAATTAACATGTGTAACGAAGTAGAAGCCTCAACAATACAAAATATATAATTAAAGATTTGTCTTCCTTTACTCGTTGTCGTACTCATTAATTTTTAGAAATAGCTTAAGCAAATTTTCCGGTATGCCTTAAAGTAGGCTTCTATTAGTCATATTTGTGAAATATATGCATATAGCTTAAAACACCAATTTTTTGAATTTGCCGCCTCGAAAGTGACGTTTGACGCACTGTATTGACAACCGAAGATGCGCATTTCCCGGTCTACTAGACCGAAAAATCGTAAATAAGCGCAGTAATAAATGCAGTCAGTTTAGTAGATTTTCAAATACCGAAAACATTATGTATTATTCTGCAGTGGCGGCCCTAGGGCGGCGCAAGCGGTGCGACCACACCGGGCGCCGTCATTTGGGAAAAACGGAACGTGGGGGGTACCACCATGACATCTGGCACCACCTAAAAATTGAAGCGCCGAAAACGGAATAAATAATATTGTGTATTATTAGGCGGCCCTAGGGCGGTGCGAGCGGTGCGACCGCAACGGGCGCCGGGCGCCGAAAACTGAAAACGAAACGTGCGGGGAATGCCACCATGACATCTCGCACCAACGAAAAACTGAAGCGCCGAAAACGGTAAAAAATAACATTATGTATTATTAGGCAGTGGTGCCACCATGAGACCTCGCACCACCTAAAAATGTTGCTAGGGCCACCACTGTTATTAGGCAGGACTTTAGCACAGAGTAAGTTACGTATAAATCATCGGATTCCTATCTTCATTGGGAACACCGGTAGGGTAGTAGGTAGATGCCCTGTTTCCTAACTCAGGGGTTCGAATCCCGCCGAGTAGGGTCATTTTAAAGTACACAATAATTACACCTGGGTCTATGGATGTGTGTGAATGTGTTTGTGTTGTCAAAATATAGTTAAATTGCAAAATATAAAGGTGAAATGATGGAATGGTTTAAAACCAATATTCAATAATTGATTTAAAAAAAAATTAATCGTCAATTTAGGCCATCGACCGGATTTCTACCTCCTCTTCAATTAGTACCTAATTTAAAACAAATAAGTTTTGTCGTTTATAAAAAAAGTTGTACAATAATATACAAGATATTTTACTTACTTATTAGATCTTACCCTGTATACAGTTGCATACTAAAATTCACATAAGCATAAACACGTACTTTATGTAATTTTCTTAAGAGATAAATAAATTATAAGTTATATCTTCAACCATTTACAAGCATTTTGTGCGTAATTAATTTACGCCAGCGGTTTCCTCTTCTTTGCTTTTTGTTCCTCAGGTTCTTACTTTTCTTTGTTCCGGGTATATAAGCATAAATGCAGCGGGATGAAAAATATGTGAGTGTGTGTGTTTGTGTGAAGAAATAACGGTGAGTGCGTCGGTATTACATAAAACAATTCAAATCCTGGACCCCATTGTTCCAAGCGAGAGGAACGTGCGATACTATTTATAAATACATACAGCATAGACCCTTTTTCATTCATTCATTCATTTCACTCAGTTCATTCATTGATGTCACAAATAGTATCAAAAGTATGTTTTTTAAGGTACTGTTTTACTTTCCAAATATTTAATGTCTCTAATTTGATCCGTGCGTGTCAATTCATTGCAAAAGCATTTAATTAGAAACGTTCGACAAGTATTTCTACTTTTTGATTAAACCCCAACAAAAAAGCACTGAAAAGTGTTGATGTTTAAAATATAAGTACCACCAGTTGTATTAAAAAATAATCAAAACTTACGTATCTATTATGATCAGCGAAAACCGTTAATAACTAAATATTAATTTTCGTAGTAATCTGATAAAAGATGATATGTATGTGTGTTTTCGAGCTTTACTTAAAATAAGGGTTTAATACGCGTGGCGCATGAAGTAAAATTTCGAGTTTAGAAAAGCCTGAAAATTTGGTTTGGTCGCTCCGCGCTTCGCGCTACGCGACCAAACCAAATTTTCAGGCTTTTCTAAACTCGAAATTTTACTTCATGCTTAGTCTGGGAGTGGAACACACTCGTTTGTTTTCAAATTAAACCCTTTTAAAACAGCAATGAATATCTGAAAATGTACAGCACATAAATGGGATGTGTATACTATTTCTGCACCTCTTTCATTTCGTAATTATGAATTAAATTGTCTATTAGTGAAGTTGTGTAGCCATTATTCAATGCTATTTCCTTTACTGTATTGATTTTTTTCTTTCTATCATTTATATAAAGGAAATAGCATTGAATAATGGCTACACAACTTCACTAATAGACAATTTAATTCATAATTATGAAATGAAAGAGGTGCAGAAATTCTTCTACCCTAGAATTAGGTCAATAGATAATCAACATTTTAAAACAATTAGCTACTATGGTACAACAAGTTGTAAAATTAAAAACATGCTTAAAAAATGTAACATTACTGTAATATTAAAAACGCCCCATAAACTTAATAATATAATTTTCAACCCAAAAACAAAACTTAATCCCCTAGTTAGATCAGGCATTTATAAATTGAACTGCAAAAATTGTGAAATTGTGAATCGTATGACCTAATCTAAGATATGTAATTTGTTTTGTAAAGCAACCGAGATGCCGACAGTTCATACACACTCGTTATAAATCCAAATTATTTACTATAAATGATTCTAATTCGCGTCAAAAATATGTTAAGTAAATGAAGGTGTGTACATTGGGCAATCTGGTCGTAGAATCGAAATAAGATTGAAAGAACACGAGCGAGCCTTTAGATTAAAACATAATAGTTCTACCTATGTTAACCATCTTTTAGAAGAGAATCACACTTTTGGCGAGGATGTACTTTCAGTAATCCATTTTGCCGAAAAAGGTCGTAAAATGGATTTACTGGAAGCACTAGAAATACACAAGGCCCGAATTAATCCCGGAATTTCCCTTCTTAATGACCAGGTCGACCTAATGTACACCCCTCTCTTCGAAGCCGTATAAATAACTTTTAACGTGTAATTTGTATTTACTTTAGTTTGAGAATGACTACTAGATAGTCGAAACTAGTCACACAATTAAATGTAAGATTCAGTGGTTAAACAAAGTAAAAAGTGTTTTATTTACAAGTGTATTTAAGATGTACCACAAAGTGAACGCCTACAACATCAAACAGTATAAAGAAAAACTCTCTGTACATTTTTTTAAACAAAAAAAGCATAAATTAATATTACTTTTTATTAAGAATTACTTTTCTTCAATGTAATTATTTAATTAGTTTATAAAAATAACAGTTCGTTTTACATAATTAAAAAATTACTGGAGATATTTCAATTTTCTATTTTATTGTAGAAAATTGATATAACTCCAGTAATTTTTTAATGCTGTAAAACGAACTGTTACTCTTATTTTTTCTGAATGCATTTGGAGGATTTTGGGTCGATTAAACAAATCTTCAATTTTTATTAATGAAAAATATGTCCCTAAATTAATTATTTTTTTTTTAATGAAATTTGAAGTATAGAACTATTTTAGAAAACCGAATAGAGGTGTTTTAAATTTATTTAAAGAAGATTAAAAACTAATTATTGCTAAGGGCCAGTTGCACCAAACACGTAGAACTGGTTCAACTCTGAACTCGAGTTCAAAGTGATACTACAACAATGGGAACTGTTATCTTGAACTCAACTTCAGATTGAACTTGAGTTTAACGTTTCTGGTGCATCTGGGCCTAAGAAAACTGAACCAGAAGAACTGGTTCAACTCTGAACTCGAGTTCAAAGTGATACTACGACAATGGGAACTGTTATCTTGAACTCAACTTTAGATTGAACTTGAGTTTAACGTTTCTGGTGCATCTGGGCCTAAGAAAATGCAGTTTATTTTACACTGAATAAATAATTTATTGATTATTTACAATTTTTTAAACAAAATATGCACCTACATTAACAATTCAGTTTATTTTACATTCATTGATGTTTTTAATACATTTAAACACAAAGTTCATCTAAATTTATATTTTAAATTTGACTGCAACAATTCGATATACTGGAAGTTTTTCTTTCAAGTATACATATCACAATTTTGTGCTGTAGATTTTCAAATATTTGCTGTTTTTTTAAGGGTTTAATTTGAAGCTTTAAACGAGTGTTTTCCACTCCCAGATTAAGCATGAAGTAAAATTTCGAGTTTAGAAAAGCCCCGTGAAAATTTGTCGAGGGTCGCGCAGCGACCCGAGACAAATTTTCACGGGGCTTTTCTAAACTCGAAATTTTACTTCATGCGCCACGCGTATACAATACTAAAATACTGTGAAATTTATATATATTTGAACCTCACTCAAAATCAGTGTTTTATACGAATGGCGTATAAAGCAAAATTTCGCAATTCGCACCGGAAACTCTTGTCGAAACAAATGCCGTACCCGAATTCTACATGTCAAGCCCAATTTCTCTTCACATGTTTTTGTAAATTGCATTATCATTTTAAGATATTACTAAAATAGTACGATGCTGCCCTCTATTTATTAAAAGCATAATCAAAATTTGCATTGCTCTTATGGAGATTTCTAAGCAACGGTTTATTTTATTTATCCTTTCTTTTGGATTAATCTATCTAATACAACATGTTTATAATTCTTTTCACATGTTTTTGTAAATTGCATTATCATTTTAAGATATTACTAAAATAGCACGATGCTGCCCTCTATTTATTAAAAGCATAATCAAAATTTGCATTGCTCTTATGGAGATTTCTAAGCAACGGTTTATTTTATTTATCCTTTCTTTTGGATTAATCTATCTAATACAACATGTTTATAATAATAACTTCAATAAATTAAAGCAATATGAACAACAAATAATGTTTTCTATGGAAGTATTGCACGGAATTATGTGATCATTTAAATTGATTTATATATAATCTAAGAAACATATTTTTTTTAAGAAAGCATAGTGTCAGGAAACATTTTTTTTTAAAAAGAATAGTGTCCATTTATTCGCAAAGCTTCAATGTGCAATATGAATAAGTTTCAAAGATCTATGATTCAATAAAGAAAACACTTGGTTAAATTTCACTAATATATATTATATATTATATATTAGTGAAATTTAATCAAGTGTTTTCTTTATTAAATCATAGTTAAATATGTTTCACCACGTGAAAGATGAGAAACTTGTTCATGATTCAAAGATCTATTTTTATTATTGGGGAAGATTAATCGTTGCTCGTTCTTATGGCCAAATAACATGTGAATTTCCGACCTTAAACCAAATTTTCAGGCTTTTCTAAACTCGAAATTTTACTTTATGCCTAATCTAGGAGTGCAAACACTCGTCAGAAGCTTCAAAATGAACGCTTTTTAAAAGCCACAAATATCGGAAAATATCGGAATATGTATACATAAAATAAATATTACTTTGATGTAGTATAATTTCTGAATTAAAAAAAAACCTATAAATGTCTTCAACACTTTAAAGTGTAAACTACATCTGTCTGTCGAATTGTAAACGATTTGATTTGTTGTCGAATGGCACGCTTCTGTCTCTTCATTGTCTTTCCCTTTGTTTCCGAGTCCGCCTCATTATCTGGATTATTCGAGTATCCGAGAGTGTATCGGTCTTGCAATTCAACAATGAGAGACTTAATTTCAATGCTCACCGCGGAAAGCCACTTAAATTTATGGGCTCGAAATTGCGTTAACAAATGGTTACTTAATAAGTGGTTATCGCAATCGATGCAATATTACAAACTAATCTAAAAGTAATACAAATTTTTAAAAATTTCAGAAATGTTCGAACACTTCGAATTTTCGATTTATATTCTTCAAACTTAAATTGAATCACGATTGAAATACACAAAAACTAGCTTTCGTAAATCAGCTAAACATAAATTTTGTATTGTGGAGGCTTCTACTTCGTTATACATGTTAATTTATTAATAAAAAACGGTTTAACTTTGTTTGTTTAACACAATTTATTCTTATGTGACTGCAGTTTCGGCAAATTTAGCTTGCCATTATCAAACATATAGTTTGATAATGGCAAGCTAAATTTGCCGAAACTGCAGTCACATAAAAATAAATTGTGTTATACAAACAAAGTTAAACCGTTTTTTATTAATCAGCTAAACATAAATTATAATTGAGTTTTCCAATTATTTGTAGAATATTTTAACAATATTAAAGCGTATGGCTGAAAGACCTATGGTCGATAGCCATTTTGTGGAATTTTTGTTTAAATTAGGCACTAAATATTAATTTGTTATTTATTATTTTATATAATGTACTAAAAAATTCTATATATAAAGATATTATTGTATATAAAAGCGTATTTATCGATAAATATTTGGAAAAGGGCAGGAAGACCTCGGGTCGATAGCCTATGATAGGAGAATTTTAAATACAAGATCGTATTATAATAAAGAATAATGTACTTAAATTCCTTGATTAAATTAAACATAGTAACTAAAAACAGAACTTTATGATCCCTTCGAAACCTGCCTTATTTAAAATCATTTCCAATTTTAGTTCCAAATTCAGCCAACAAAAATCAAGCTTAGCTATGGGATCTCCTTTACTCCCTCTTCTTGCAGAAATATTCATGTCAACATCGAAATCACTGTATGTTTTTGAGTTTACGTGAAGTGATTATTACACTAAAAAAGACTGTTATTCCTTCCTTCACTTTTTAGATATACACAGAGTTTTATGTAACACCGACCATTTTCTTAACGAGAATATTTTTTTTTAAGTATACACACGCATTTCGTTGTACATTTTTCGACGCTCGGTTTATTAAGAGAATTCAATTTGAACTTTAAACGAGTGTTTTCCACTCCCAGGCTGAGCATGAAGTAAAATTTCGAGTTTAGAAAAGCCTGAAAATTTGGTTTGGTCGCGTAGCGCGAAGCGCGGAGCGGCCAAACCAAATTTTCAGGCTTTTCTAAACTCGAAATTTTACTTCATGCGCCACCGATACAAAACACTGACATGTTACGAAGCTTAAAACACACCGCTAAACTTCACATTGAATCAGTGTTTTGTACCGGTGGCGCATGAAGTAAAATTTCGAGTTTAGAAAAGCCTGAAAATTTGGTTTGGCCGCTCCGCGCTTCGCGCTACGCGACCAAACCAAATTTTCAGGCTTTTCTAAACTCGAAATTTTACTTCATGCTTAGCCTGGGAATGGATAACACTTGTTTAAAACTTCAAATTGTATTCTCTTAGTAAACCGAGCGTCGGAAAATGTACAACGTATGCATATGTATACTTAAAAGAAATATTCTCGTTACGAAAATGTTCGGTGTTACATAAAACTCTCTGTATATAAAAAGTGATGTAAGGAATAACAGTATCCTTTAGTCAACATTGAAAGTCAAATATTTGATACACAATTTGCAAAGAAACTCAGAATCTTACTTCATGTTAAATCAAAGAGTGGAAGCACTCGTTAGAAGCTTCAAACTTAACACTACATTCTGATATGTATACTTAAGAGAAAAGAAATCGGTGTATGTAGATTATGTGTGATTTTTGAAGAGATTTTGATTAAGTAATATTTGTTTTAAGAAAAATAAAAAACTGCGTTGGCGATTGTGAAACATGTTCTTATCAGTTGATTTGCTCCAAATTTATAACCGTGTGGGTTTTATTTGTAATTGCTGGCTGCGCAACCTGAAGATAAAAAATTTTGTGCGTGTCGCTTTTCGGGCGTCCGATGATAAATCCCGATTCGCTCGATTAAATTTATTGATTAATCAATATATCATCGGATTTTACTAAAACTGTTATTACACTCAAGGATTTATACGGAAAACTAGTACGTTTTAAATGAGCTTTGTGCAAATTCCCTGTATACACTTTATTACGTCTAAGAAAGGGTTGTTTTTCTTACATGTAATAACGTATACAGGGAATTTTTCTTTTAAGAATACATATTCCAAAATTTATAATTAAAGAAAGGTAAATCAATATTTTATTTCAGAGTTCGTTCAATGAGAAAAAGTAGGCACTTACTCATAAAGTGTAATATTTATTTGTGATGATATTATTTTTTTGTCAATTGAACGTTTCATTTAAAAATTATTTAGTACTAGTAGAAGTACTAGGCGTTTCCCAGAAAATGATTTGTCTTAATCTTCATTAGACAGGAATGCATTTATGCCAGCCTGGTGCATTCACAGCTTTTTGAATAAATTAAATCGGTTTACTTATTCATGAAATAAATCACTTTAAATACAGAAAGTGCAAAAATTGAAAAATGTTGATTGATAAGGCTGATAAATGTTGAAAGTTCATCTTCACTTTTATATAAATAAAATAAAATAATTTAAAACTTTCAAATATATATTGTAAACTCGCTACAATTGTTTCGCCACACTGTGGCTTCTTCAGGCGAAGAAATGATAAATTACATTTGTCAGTACAGGTATATATACAATGTTTATGGGGGGTGGGTTTTTCAGCGAAATTTAAATTTAGGAGTGGTGAGTTTGTTAAGTCTAATTGGTCGTTCAAAAGTTGTCCTGTGTATTTTCTTTTATTAATTTCCATGCTCTCCAAGATGTTAAGTTTCCGGCCTTTTTCTTCTCTGTGAAGCACTTTGAAGTTTTCGTCGAAGTGGTGGTTTTCTTCGATGAGGTGGTTGGAGTATGTGGAGTTGGTATTCCTTTGTTCATAAGAGGTTTTGTGCTCTTTGATTCTTTCTTTGAACGACCTTCCGGTTTGTCCTACATATGCCACAGTGTGGCGAAACAATTGTAGCGAGTTTACAATATATATTTGAAAGTTTTAAATTATTTTATTATATTTATATAAAAGTAAAAATTGAAAAATGTGTTTTTTTTTAATAAAATGTTGATTAAAGACTAAATTTTCGAAATAAACAGAAAATATTTTAAAGGGATGTGCTGAGAATTTAATAACCTTTAAATCGCTGTTAATTACAAATTTGTACCACTAAGATTGTATTCAAAATGAATGCTTAAAGTTGGAGTTTTGCGTTGTCTGCAGTTTCAAACGATATCCAGAGCCGAAATGTTGGTGAAATAATTTTTTTTTCGAGAAAATAAATAGATTACACTATTTCTAATATTAATAAGATTAACTGTGATTTTTTCAGATTTAAAAAAAAAATCAAAATTTTCATCGAAAAATCGCTTTTTTGCTAAGGGGTAGGTATGGAAAAATTTCCCGAAAAAAATATTTTTAAATTTAAAAAAAAAATCATGGGCACTCATACCATCATCAATAATAATGTGCGCTATTTGTTTTTGCGAGGAAAAAATATTTCGCGAAAATTTCGCAGTTTTAAAAATTGCAGAAAACGTATCAACCTACTAAACTTCATTTTTGAGCGCCCGCACTAAGCATAATTTTTAGGTCGCAAAAACGTTTTGTACATCAAATTAAAGCTCTTTTAATTGCAAATCGTTGGCTTTTTGAATAAATTAAATCGGTTCACTTTTTCATGAAATAAATCACGTTAAATACAGTAAGTGCAAAAATTGAAAAATGTGGTTTTTTGAATAAAACGTCGATTAAAGACTAAATTATCGTAATAAACAAAAAATATTTTAGAGGGATGTATTAAGAATTGAATAACCTTTAAATCGCTGTTAGTTACAAATTTGTACCACTAAGATTGTATTCAAAATGGATGCTTAAAGTTGGAGTTTTGCGTTCTCTGCAGTTTCAAACGATTTCCAGAGCCGAAATGTTGGTGAAATAATTTATTTCTTGAGAAAATAAATAGATTGCATTATTTCTAATATTAATAAGATTAACTGTGATTTTTTTCAGATTAAAAAAAAATCAAAATTTTCATCAAAAAATCGCTTTTTTGCTAAAAATTTCCCAAAAAAACGATTTTTAAAATTAAAAAAAAATCATAAGCACTCATACAAACATCAGTAGTAATGTGCGCTTTTTGTTTTTGCAAGGAAAAAATATTTCGCGAAAATTTTGCACTTTTAAAAATTGCAGATAATGTATCAACCTACTAACTAAACTTCATCTTTAAGCGTCCGTACTAAGCACAATTTTCAGGTTTTCAGGTTTTGTACATCAAATTAAAGCTCTTTCAACTGCGAATCGTTGGCTTTTTTTTGCGGTACTGCTAAGGGTGTATAATGTTATAAATTGTAATTCTTCCTTATATTCATTCTATTGATACAACCATTCTGTTAGCTTTTTAATAAAGAAATTCAATTTTAAAACATTTGTGTAGAATTTTTTGATTTGAGAGTTAACTGCTAATGGAATTATACTACACTGAAAACTATATACGAGTCTGCCAAACAGCGGCGGCTCGCAGCCTAACTTCAGTGTAGCCCAGAGACCCAAGGTATGTATCCGTTATTGAAAGGTGACTGTGTTGTGCAATTCCTTGCGTTTATAAACCGCGATCCCAACCTCAAATTTTGTGTGCCTTGGCGCTGTAACCTACCCTGAAGTTAGGCTGCCAGCCGTCGCTGCTGCCAAGTAACGTGTTTGATTCAAATATGTAACGTGTTTCCGTCAAATATTCTAACTTTTTAGAATGTTGATATAATCAACTAATATGTTTGAATCAAACATTCAAACAAGTTACAATATTTGACGGCAATACGTCACTTGGCAGGCTCGAATATAAACATATTACTTGTTTGAAGTTCACACTTATTTTTTTCAGAGCTTAATATTTATGTACTATTTTCTATTTAAAATTTAATAGTTAATCGATTGGATGTGTATTCTTTTATTGTTCGCCGAGCGGGCGAGCGGGCGAGCGTTTAAATGAAGAGACAGGATGGGAGTTCCTGGTGACCTCTGATCACAAAGACCACCAGAGGAAGAGGACCAAACGGCCAACACTGGGCAGGGTGTGGCGTCGGTTCGTGATGTTCTCTCAATATTCCAACACCCAGCATACATCATCCCAGCACTACTCCACAACATAGTATTCATCCTCTCCCATTCAGCCTACTCACAATCGCATTAAATATTCCACACTTTGACAACTGATTTATTTATTGCACATGACACGTGCATTGTCTCTCATTGTTTATATCAACACCGACATCGAAATATAAAATGAATCAATTAATTAAGTATTGAATGTAAAAAAAAGATTATTACATAGCGAAGCGAAGCGACCAAACCAAATTTTTAGGCTATTCTAAACTCGAAATTTTACTTTAGACGCCAGGCGTATAAAACACTGTAATATTATGAAATTAAAATTATTCTTCTTTAGCAGAATATTTTTAATCCTGCTTTACCAGTATATTCTTAAATTGGGTAAACCAAAACACATGTTTTATTCCATATTGTTATTTTTAGTTGCCTGACACGTGTTTTGATCCATTACGATTATAACATTGAATTGCACACAAAAGAGGTACGATCTACAAATAAAATAATTATTGTCGGATGCAAAAATGCTGGCAAATTATTAATGTATGTAATGAAAAGGGCCAAGTACAGACCCTTGTGGAACCCCATGTTCCGTATTGTAATCATCGGATTTATGATCATTTATTAATATACAGAGAGTTTTATGTAACACCGAACATTATCAATATTCATTTTCGTATATTCTATTTATCAAACCAAAGCACTATTTGACACCTTTGATTTTTTAGGTTATGTGCAAATTGGGTTGCCTATATGACCATTACAAATTGTAGCCAATCAATCGCAATTAATGCCCCGACTTGTAAATACAGGGGGTTTTTCTTTCAAGTATACATGTCCCAATTATATGACGTAAATTTTTAGATAATCGTCGTCTCAGTCAGAGAAAACAATATACAAAGAGTTTTATGTAACACCGAACATTTTCATAACGAGAATTTTTCTTTTTAGTATCCATAACGTTGTACATTTGCCGACGCTCGGTTTATTAAAAGAATTCAATTTGAAGCTTTAAGCGAGTGTTTTCCACTCCCAGGCTAAGCATGAAGTAAAATTTCGAGTTTAGAAAAGCCTGAAAATTTGGTTTGGTCGCGTAGCGCGAAGCGCGGAGCGGCCAAACCAAATTTTCAGGCTTTTCTAAACTCGAAATTTTACTTCATGCGCCACCGGTACAAATTACTGACATATTACGAAGTTTAAAACACACCGCTAAACTTTACATTGAATCAGTGTTTTGTACCGGTGGCGCATGAAGTAAAATTTCGAGTTTAGAAAAGCCTGAAAATTTGGTTTGGCCGCTCCGCGCTTCGCGCTACGCGACCAAACCAAATTTTCAGGCTTTTCTAAACTCGAAATTTTACTTCATGCTTAGCCTGGGAGTGGAAAACACTCGCTTAAAGCTTCAAACTGAATTATTTTAATAAACCGAGCGTCGGAAAATGTACAACGTATGCATATGGATACTTTAAAGAAAAATTCTCGTTATGAAAATGTTCGGTATTACATAAAACTCTCTGTATATTGTTTTCTCTGATTGAGGTAGGAGCTAAAAATAGTTAAGTGCAGGTCCGTGGATGTCATAATAGTAGCAACGAGGTGTAAGGGCCTAATTAAATGTATATATCTAAGTAATAAATTTATATATAATTTGAACTTATTAATAAAATTTTATTAGGCCCTTACACCTCTTTGCTTCTAGGTGATTCAAATCCATATTTAATCAAACACAGTTATATTCCTTTCTTTACTTTTATTTTTCTTGCTATATGTACATTTCGGGTACTAAGTACCCATTATCAATAGCTAACTGGCAAGAAAAATAACTAGCAAGAAAAATAAAAGTGAAGAAAGGAATATAACTGTGTTTAATTAAGTGACTTAACACCTTCACGTAACTCATACAACTATATTAATCAAATCCATATGTTGTAAAAATCAAGATTTTCAGTGTTTTTAGAAATGTATTGATTTGATATGGGATCAAAGCAATAATTTTGTAAGTTTAGTAATACGAGTAACATCCAAATGAATATCTGTCTTAAATGGTTAACGTTATCTTATAAATACAGTAGTAAAACAGCTGATCCGTTTTTCGGAAAGAGAATCAGAAACGCGTGCATATAACACTACTTCATACGCGAATAAATATATGGAGTGTGGGAGTATTCTTATGGGAATATGACCCCGCGACCTCTCACCGGGGCGTTCCCACCATTGTGCTACCACATTACCCCCTCGTGCCCCCCCTCGCCTCGCTAATTACCCGGTAATTGTGGCAGGAAGTTGAGAAATCATAGACTTAAGCCGCTTTCGAAATCAACGTACGCAAAATTGTTTCAGTCCAGAATGTAGACGAGTTTTAATCCAAAATAATAAAAAATTCTTTAGAAACCGAACTAGTTATGCAATATCATCAGGGACCAAATTAATTGTTTTTGGAATTTGGGTGAAGTAAAAGATTAACTTTTGAACTAATTTCTTACTTAACCCATTGTGAAAGAAAAAAGTGTTTTATTTACAAGTGCATTGTGAAAGACGTTTGATTTTACATTAATTGGGGACCCCTCGCTAAGAAAAATTAAAATTTATATATATGTAACAGCAAACACTTGTTGTATAATTCAATGTCCGTCGGGGTATTAGCCCGGGAAGTAGTTGTTTTAATGAGTGTTTGATATAGTCTTTGTAAGACTAACTTGTTGTAGATTGCGAAAAGAATCGCACTTTTAATGTTTAAAATTTATATGTTACCTCATAACATTTTACATGAATGCAAACACTTGTTAGAAGCTTCAAATTATTAATAATTAAACTATTTATATTGACAGAAAACTCAATTATTACAAAATATAAGAAGTATTAGGTAAACAATTTGAATCCCTTATTAAACAAAAACTCCTACAGCTAACCATAAATTCCATCCCCCAATACCAATTCGGATTCCTCCCTAAAAAATCAACTACACTACCTCTTTCCATTTTAACCTCCAATATACAAACCATGCATCTAGAAGGTCAAAAAACAAGTATCGCCTTTCTTGATATAACTAAAGCTTTTGACACGGTTTGGCATATTGGCCTCCTATATAAATGCTACATCCTTCTGATCCCAAAGCATCTAATAATCCTTATTTACCATTTCCTAACCAACAGATCCTGTAAAGTAAAAATCCGCCAAACTGTATTTCGCTCATTCCCCCTCCTGTAAGGTGTTCCGCAAGGCTCTCCGCTATCCCCACTTCTTTACAATATCTTTTGCACCGACATATTCAATCCCAACCCTTCCTACTTTAACCCAACAAGATACGTCCTCCTCTTTGCTGATGATACGGCCCTTATCTCCCACGCTTCAACGCTTCAACAATCCCAAAACCTCCTTCAAAATTCTGTTAATTCCATACAAAAATGGTGCAATAAATGGCGAATACAATGAAATCCTTCCAAAACCAAATTATTTATTCCTTTCCATAAAATCACTCCACGATCTCCTACAATAGTAATAAATAACACCACAATTCTTCCATCCTACTCCTGCAAATACCTAGGCATAGAATTTGATTCAAAACTTTCCTTCCTCCCACATACCAAATCCATTAAAACCAAAATAAAAACAAGGGCTAGGCATTTCAGATCTTTAATTTATAAACAACAAGGAATTTCCACAAAAACCGCAGTTAGGATTTACGAATCGATATGCCGGCCCTTGTTAGACTATGGTGCAATTTTATTCCTTCATATCCGTCCTTCAATTTCACACCATATCCAAGTCGCCGAAAGATCAGCCCTACGAATCCTCACCAAACTCAGGCACCCAATAAATCCTCTTCATAATCCCTCAAACATCATCCTCTACGAAACTACCCAAGTAACACCAATTTCCCAACGCATATTAACCCTCAGCAAAAAATTCGCTGTAAACACCTATAACCTAGAACTCCTAAACAAATTCTGTATTCCTAGAAACCTAAATATCCATCCCAAATATAAATATCCTCCTCTCACAATACATCAATTCATTTGTACCGTTCATCAAGACAGTTTACAAGCCTAGCATACGGTAAAATTTTTCAAATAAAATAAATTTAAGACAGGGCAGAAAGACCTCTGGTCGATAGCCCAGACAGACTAACCCCATAGTGTAATAATATATATATATGTATTATACTATACTACTGTAATTGTCTGAATAAAGATGTATGTATATATATGATATAAGAAATTTTGAATAAAACTGAACGTTTTCATACAAATAACGAATTTCTGAAAATGTACATCGAGATTTTTATGCTTAAAAGACAAATTCCCTGTACCTGCTAAAATGTAGACTATGATCACATACAACTAATTTTCCATGGGATAAAAAATTCAGAATTCCAAATTATGATTAAAACAAAATCTAACAAATGGCATCTCTTATCGCATTTTCATTATTATTCAGATATAATAATTCTAAATTTAAAGTACGCTATCAATTGATACCGTGCGATCATTTAAATGATGATTTAGATTAGGCGGCATTTTCTTGTGTGGTTGCTAAGACTGCTAATTGATTAATAGAATAAATTTGAGGTTATGCTAAACAATGTGTTAACAGTCAGTAGTGCCAATCTAATTTATAACTCAAAGCCTACTCTAAATCATGTTTTAAATGCTCGCACGGTAGATGTTATTATTTTATTTGCACATTAAAGCCTCGTAGATTCCATAAACTGTCTCGTATTAAATTCTTGATTCCATTTTTTAGCGTCCCAATAATTATATTGGACCGGACTGTCTGTATAATTGAGCCGCTTATTTCAAAAAAACCCTAAATCCATTGAAAGCAAATGGATTTAGGGATTTTTGGAAATTGATGACTCAATTGTCTGTGCTATGATGACATAGTAAATTAGAAGAAACAATATTTCTTAAATAACTTTCTCATTTATCACTTGGTGAAACATTTTGAAATAATATTAAAGGATAAATTGAAAACACTTGGTTTGTTTCACTATTTGTTTCTATTTATTCGACTAGTTTCGCTTTTTACGGCATTATCTTGATAATGCCGTAAAAAGCGAAACTAGTCGAGTAAATAGAAACAAATAGTGAAACAATCCAAGTGTTTTTAATTTATCCTTTAATATTAATAGAAGAAACAACTTTAAAATAAGTTTAACTCAATCTCAATCTCTGTAAACAATCACTGTTACATACACGCGCAATCTTGATCGATTTTTTTTATTGTCATGGGTGCTTTAATGTTAATCTACTTAAAGATTAAAACCAAGCGCGACTGATATGCTCTACATAGTTATCAGAATATAGTATATATAGGCTGTGTTATATAGTAATCCAATTAAATTTCAGTTCCGGTGAAATACGTTTTCGTACGTTTGATAAATGGTGGTTTAATAAAATAAAGTAAATTGGCAAAAACCGTGATTTTATACATCTTGATAAGGACGCAAATGTACGGGAAAAACAACAGCGTTATGCAACTTAATGAGTCAGGATTTATGTGTGAGGTGAAGTGGGGATTGTATAATTATTTTGTTGGTTCATAAATTTTCTTGATTTATTAATTAGCAAGAAATTGTGATTTAATTACGTTTTAGAGCCTGTTGAATAAATATTCCAACGGTAGTTCATCTTCTCAAGATTTAATATGAATTGAATCATTAATTGTTAAAATGGGCGCAAGCCCATTTTTACTTTCCCCTATATGTAAAACAAGAGAAAAGTACTGTTTTTCTTTTAGATGTCGAGTTCAATTTCAATTCATATTGTTAATAGTGCCTTCTTCTATTTAATTACCGATTCGCTGATCTGGTAAGGATCAATTTTAATGTTGGACATATTATAAAATATAAATTTACTAATTTTTTTTATTACTTTCCCCCTGTAATACAGAGGGAAAGTATTGTTTTAAACATTGGAGCTGACTGAATCGTGGATATTACATGAAACACTCATACAGAGAGTTTTATGTAACACCATAGATTAAGAATATTTTTATATATTCTAATTACTCTATGGTAACACCGAGCATATTCCTAAAGAGAATTTTTCTTTTAAGTATACATATGCAGACGTTGTACATTTTACCACGCTGGGTTTATTAAAAGAATACAATTTTAAGCTTTAAACGAGTGTTTTCCACTCCCAGGCTAAGCATGAAGTAAAATTTCGAGTTTAGAAAAGCCTGAAAATTTGGTTTGGTCGCGTAGCGCGAAGCGCGGAGCGGCCAAACCAAATTTTCAGGCTTTTCTAAACTCGAAATTTTACTTCATGCGCCACCGGTACAAAACACTGATGCAATGTAAAGTTTAGCGGTGTGTTTTAAACTTCGTAATATGTCAGTGTTTGTACCGGTGGCGCATGAAGTAAAATTTCGAGTTTAGAAAAGCCTGAAAATTTGGTTTGGCCGCTCCGCGCTTCGCGCTACGCGACCAAACCAAATTTTCAGGCTTTTCTAAACTCGAAATTTTACTTCATGCGCCACCGGTACAAAACACTGATGCAATGTAAAGTTTAGCGGTGTGTTTTAAACTTCGTAATATGTCAGTGTTTGTACCGGTGGCGCATGAAGTAAAATTTCGAGTTTAGAAAAGCCTGAAAATTTGGTTTGGCCGCTCCGCGCTTCGCGCTACGCGACCAAACCAAATTTTCAGGCTTTTCTAAACTCGAAATTTTACTTCATGCTTAGTCTGGGAGTGGAACACACTCATTTTAAGTTTCAAATTAAACTCCTCTTGATTGTTGCAGTTTTCTTCTACCACTTCTAATCAAGGAGTTTCCAACTTGTTCGAAACTTCAAATTGAACTTATTAAGAAAACGAGTGCATCAAGATATATATACTTGAAAGAAATATTCCCTCTAATAAATCGGCAATAATCTAATTTCTTGCATTTTATTTTCCTTAATATTTCCACTTCTTGCATTTAGGTGACGGCTTGATATATTATTTTACTTCGCGCTACGCTTCCAAACCAAATTTTCAGGCTTTTCTAAACTCGAAATTTTACTTCATGTTTAGTCTGGGAGTGGAACACACTCATTTTAAGTTTCAAATTAAACTCCTCTAAGAAATACAACGATTATCTAAAGATTTACGGCATATACGCCGAAATTGGGACATGTATACTTGAAAGAAAAACTCCCTGTATGTACAAGTTGAGGCATTAATTGCAATTGATTAGCTACAATTTGTAATGGTCTTATAGGCAACCCAATTTATACATAACCTAAAAATTAAAGGTGTCAAATCGTATTTTATGAAAATGTTCGGTGTTATATAAAACTCTCTGTATGTTTTTATTTTATATTCATAGAGATATAAAAATATAGTAAACAAGCTTGACATTATCTAGGAATAAGAAATTGAACAAAAATCTTTTGCATTAGGTGCAAACGCCGCCGATGCGGACAATTTGAACGGTTATGTAAGCGTGGGCGGCCGCAAAGTGCCCGTCATACGAATGAGAGCCAATTATTCGACTAGAATTCTATAGACGCCGACGACAAAACTGGAATTTTTTGTCGTACTGTACACGAGTCGAGAATCGATAGGAAGATTTTGATTTCATTTGCGATTCGGGCACGTACGACTTTCGTGGCTGAACTACTTATTTTTATGAAAATTCTACTCACCAGGAAACGTGAACACATTTCTATCATAGCAAGTACTCGTATTCAATCACAACTATTGTTGGATTATTTATAAAAAAATTGGATATCAAGCCGTCACCTAAATGCAAGAAGTGGAAATATTAAGGAAAAGAAAATGCAAGAAATTAGATTATTGCCGAATTATTCTAGGAGTGTGATACTCTATAAAATAAATAGAGGGAATATTTCTTTCAAGTATATATATATATATATATATATATATATATATATATATATATATATATATATATATATCTCGATGCACTCGTTTTCTTAATAAGTTCAATTTGAAGTTTCGAACCAGTTGGAAACTCCTTAATTAGAAGTGTTAGAAGAAAATGGCAACTATCAAGAGACCCGACTGATGACTGTTGTGAATAGCAAAACACAGAAACTGAGAAGGAAAATACAGAAGGTTAAGGTTAGGTTAAGTTCCAAGGGCAGCAGTTAGACCGCTCACTTAGGCCCAAAGGGCACCTTGTGATACCATAAGGGGTGAAAAGGAGTCAGATCTCCCCTCCCTCCCCACCTATACAAACCAATCCGAGCACCTAATGAACCCGATCAGATTTCTCACATCTAGAAGTGTGAGGTCCGTTAGTCCATTTGCGTAGTGTATACCAAGGTACTTGATCCTTTTCCCTTCGAGAGCAGGGCATTGTCCCAGATAGTGGAGTACCGTCTCTTTCTCCTTCACCCCCAGGCATCCTCTGCAAAAGTCGCTGTGCTCAAAACCCATCTTTTGTGCATGTCTGCCTAGGAGGCAGTGGCCCGTGAGGATGCCTACCGCCTTCTTTATGTCGATTAATCTGTTGGTATTTATAGTATCTCATATAGGCCATAGCTGCCTTGTTATGAAACACGTATCTACTTCTCTCTACCTATGGTTGACCGATGCTATCATTTGGTCCCTAAGTAGTCTCATGCATTCCACAAGAGAAATGTGGGTGGAGCGTTCAGTAGACAGGTCCTTCATTCTTGCCCCCTTTCTTGTAAGGTCGTCGGCAATTGAATTCCCCCTGATATCACAGTGACTAGGTACCTACCAGAGTCCCACGTCACAGTTATTTGCAAGCCTATTTAGCGATTTACTATCTAGGTCAATGTCCTGCTCTTGAGGGGAAACGAATGAAGTACCTCGGTCTGCACCACGCAAGTGAACTGGCGGAGCTCTCACCTATAAAGGTGGGAGATCTGATCGGATTCATTAGGTGCTCAAATTGGGTTGTATAGGGGAAGGATCTCTCATAGTATCACAACGGGCCCTATGGGCCTAAGTGAACAGCCTCGGCTGTTGCCATATAAACCTAACCTAACCTAGCGATTTATTACAGTCTCTAACCACCATCGAGGTGCAGTACGGACTATTCAGTATCTTAATGGCGGCTTAATGGCTATCAGTAATGAACCTGATGCGGTTCCCCTGAAGGTCATTTATGTGGACCCAGTCCACTGCCACTCGGATGGCCATGACCTCTGCCTGAAGAATGTTACAGTGGTTTGGGAGTCTAAAAGACTTTTTAAGGTTGAAATCTTGTGAGGAGTTCTTCCCTCTACTCTGTTTTCAGACTTAGAACCATCCGCAAAGAGCCAGACGTCCATGCCTTGAACTATCCTGCCCTCTAACCATTTGGTTTTGTACGGGATGGAAGTGGAGTACTTATTTTCAAAATTAAGTTCTGGAGTGCAGCTGTCAGTCTTCAGGGGGATATCGACAAGCTCATTCAGGATCCTTCTATGGACCTGTTTGCTAGTGCTCCATATCCCAACTGAGTTGATTCTGATCGCTGTGGTAGCTGCAGCATATCTGCAGTAGAGGTCGACTGGAGCTAGATTTAGTATTATGGAGGGAGTGGACTTGACCGCCCCCATTATGGGCAATTCGGCGGCTCTCTGAGCCTTGCTCAGTGCAGTTTGGTGGATCCTTTTGTCCAGGGCTGTCCACCAAACTGCGGTTCCGTAGAACATAATAAGCCTTACCACGGCCAGGTACATCCAATGAACAACGGTTGGTTTCAGTCCCCAGTCCTTGCTCACTGCTCCTTTACAGGAGTAGAGCGTGGCGAGCGGTTTCCGTGCTCTATCCTAGATATTGGGCTTCCAACTAAGCTTCCTGTCCATTAGAATGCCCAAATACTGATACTAGTTAGATGTTTGAATTAGGGCGGGATGATTTTAATACAAGGAAAACTGTATTTTCTAAGAATTTCTAAATTGAATGGGTTTTTTGCAAATTTTTCAAAAATGACTAGTATACGTTCAACGAAAGCGATGTCCTATGAAAGTTAATTTATTATATCGAAAGGATTGGTTGGATGACGGATTTTAGTTAAGGTTTGGAGAGCTTACTTTTCGGCCATTTGAAAGTGGTATGGAAGGGCGACATTGGGTAAAAAGGATAGCAGCATTTTCTAGTAAGGGGTAAGGGGTCTTAGTTGTGATTCTTTGATTTTTGTAAGTAAGCGATCGGGAAATTCCGCACCCTTATTTTTGACTTTACTTTTTACTGGTTGTGCGGGTAGTTTGAAAGAAAGTTTGGGATCGAAGAGGATTCCTAGGTACTTACGTGTGTGCTCTAGGACGATATCCTGTCTGAGTTGTGTGTTTTTATTGTAGGGGATGTAGGAATAATTCTGTGATAAGGAATAAATAATTTAAATTTGGTAGGATTGACTTCAAGACGCCATTTGGTGAACCATAATTAAAGGGAATTTTGAGCTGTTTGCAGGGCTTATATGGGGAGGGTATCTGTTTGGATTCAAGTAAAGGGGATCAAGACTATAATTGTCATGTAGATGTATCAGTAGGTAATAAGGGACGAGCATTGAATTTTAGAGTAGGCCTGGAAATTAGCAAGGCAATAAAAAAGGGAATACACATCGTAAACGAGTACGAAAACATCTGGAACTCCCCAATTCTTAAAGCCCTTACTACCCGACCTTCAAAAAAATGTATATATATATATATATATATCTTGTAAAACATGTTTCTGTATTACTCCTTGAGAATGACGATAAGTCGAAACTAGTCGGAGAGAATGAAAAATAGTAATGAAACAACCAAGTGGCTTTTATTTAATTATCAATATGTGAGGTACCTTTTTGTAGATTACATGGCTTAAGGATCGGCGGATTTTTATTTGACGGAAGCAGTTGGTTAAGAATTGTCGGATAAGGTTAATTAGGGGGTGTGGTATATTAAGTATGAAACATTTGTAAAGGAGACCTCGTTGCCACACCAAGTAAATGGCTTTCCTTATGTCAAGAAAAGCCACGGCAGAAGAATGTCCTTCCAGGTGTTTTGTTTAAAGGTTAGAGGCAAGGATAGTGAGTGCTAGTAGATGTATAAAAAGCAGACATTACAGTATCTGCTTTTTATACATCTACTAGCACTCACTATCCTTGCCTCTAACCTTCAAACAAAACACCTGGAAGGACATTCTTCTGCCGTGGCTTTTCTTGACATAAGGAAAGCCATTTACTTGGTGTGGCAATGAGGTCTCATTTACAAATGTTTCATACTTAATATACCACACCCCCTAATTAACCTTATCCGACAATTCTTAACCAACTGCTTCCGTCAAATAAAAATCCGCCGATCCTTAACCCATGTAATCTACAAAAAAAATTACAGATTTTTGGGGGAGAAACCCAAATAAATAGTCAGGAATGGAATTTTGGATAAGGTTTAGGATGTTTTGTTAGTCGAGGGATTCAAATCATTTTGCTATTATTAGGAGAAGTATAATAAGATGATAGTTTGTTATAAATGAGGGAGGTTTTGGGAATACATACGAGTATAACGTATCTCTATTTGGGAGGTATGTATGAATGTCTATAGAAGTAGTTTAAAATGTTGATGATTAATTGGTGGACGTCATCGGATATTTTTTTACGGATAAGACGCCGGACTATATCATAACCTGGAGGCAGAATTTTAACCATAACAGTAATAGTATCTCGTCAAATAAATCGTCTAGGGGAGGTGAGGCAATGCAAAGATTTAGTTTGAATATGGAAAAGGCAACCGCGAGCATTTTTATTTAAGCGAAGAAAAAATATTAATTCGCATAAAATAATACTTATTAAAATAATTGGAAAAATATTCACCTTGATGAAACGCGATGATCAATTTTAATCGATCAGAAAGAAAATCTGGGTTAATCTTTGATACGTGCGTGAATATATTTGTTTCATAATTACGGAGAAGCATCAACGAAAAGAAGATGGAATTCCATCAGGCAACCGTTTATTTTTTTTACAACAGTGGGAACGATTGCCAAATACTTCACCGGCGTTCAATAGAGAATAATAATATCATCAGATTTGTGCTAATTCTTAATTGCATTGCGCAACTAAGTTTTCGACGGGCGATGATGGAATTATATCGTAATTGCTATTCCTCGTGCCAATCTTAAATATTATGAAATTGGAAAGAAAGGAAGAAATAGTTCATGGTATGACCAATTATTGGTTTAAATTGTTGAAGGTAATATTTCAGGAGTTCAATGATTATTTTCCAAAAATGTTATAATCTAACATTTGTAACGGTTTTAACCCTCCTTTAGGGTACAGGTTCAGGTTTAATCAGAGTCCCTATTAGTGTACAAATAATGTAACAATATTTTGTACCATACAGATGGACTAGCATCGATTGCCAACCCATAAATCTACCATTTATCAGCTGTGGCAATCGATGCAAGTAAAGTTCGTTACACATTCTTTCTTAACATAAAGGAGACGAATTATGATAGGAGCTCTAAAATTGTTAGGTTAACTTTAACTCGGCACAAAAACGAGACCCCATCAAAACATCTACACTATTTTTGGTTATCTACTTTTTCTACAATTTTTACATAATTTTAATTTTTTTTTTTTAAATAATAATAAATACTCCTTTTTTCGTAACTTTAACTCGGCATAAAAACGAGAACCAAAGAACTTTGTTTTTGTGAGGACCAGATCAAAACATCCAAAGTTTTTCTTTCAAGTATACATATTCGAATTATGTGCTGTAAATCGTCTTTTTTTAAAAGTGTTCAATTTAAAGCTTTGAACGAGTGTTTTCCACTCCCAGACTAAGCATGAAGTAAAATTTCGAGTTTAGAAAAGCCCCGTGAAAATTTGTCGCGACCCTCGACAAATTTTCACAGGCCTTTTCTAAACTCGAAATTTTACTTCATGCTTAGTTTGGGAGTGGAAAACACTCGTTCAAAGCTTTGAATTGAACGCTTTTAAAAAAGACGATTTACAGCACATAATTCGAATATGTATACTTGTAAGAAAAACTTTGGATGTTTTGATCTGGTCCTCACAAAAACAAAGTTTTTCGGTTTGAAACAAATGTGTGTGTTTGTTTTCTATTTTCGATGATCATTCATGAAAGTATTGTAGTAGGCAGTAGCACATATTTAGTAGAAACGAATTTAACGTTCGCGGTGATATTTATTATGGGTACCCGAATGTGGGCGCAATTAAATTTCATGCGGCTGCCCACGGAATGATTTACCGTCCGAAAATGTATTCAAGAGTTATTTTTTTTTTACGAAGCCATAGCGTGAAGTTCTAATATATGAGTACCGCGAGAAATCAAATGACAAAGTTTCCACCCCACAATCAGATTGTGCTAGTGTGTGCGTTATACGTGTGCATACGGTGATATATGGTCAATGGGCAGTCTGGCGGTTTCTTAATAACAGAGCGGTGTGTAATAATACCTCTCTAGGCGCATGCTGTTGGTATATGCCAATAACGTGCCTACATAAAGGGTATGCACAGGCACCGACACGGACGTCCCAACTAAACTGGCACCCCGGGCAACTAATATGTGTCAATTGAGATGATCTCACCTAGCTGGGGCTCTTTAATAAAAATGTTACTGTACACACGGGATGAGTTAAGAAAGGAGAGTCCAATAGCTAAAGAAAGCCGCCTAACACGATCTTATCTCTGGCTCTACCTACCACTCGGTTATTATCAATTATTATCTATTAGAGCACGTGTTTTGCTAATCTTTTTCCCATTCGTTCATCTCTGATAAACTAAATTGTACCAGGATCAAGAATCTAGATAATCCCAAAATACATTGATTTATTTATAAATTGATTCCAAATCGGTGATTTCATTTGGTCAGTCATTTATTCAATTATTGAAAATGAGTACATGGTACTCGAAATGTACATCTAACAATAAAAATAAATATGTGAAGGAAGGAAATTAAATCGTGTTTTATTAGTCATTTATTTCTAGTCAAGATTAATTTAGCGACCATAGTACAGGTTTTATTTGCGCAATGGTCTTGCCATCCATGTATGGCCCATATATCGTATGTTCAATAAAAAAAAATCTCTAGAGTGCCATGATTTAATCTTTTTTTTAAATTCAAGTTGGCTATGCGCTTTAGAAGTTGTTCTATAAAACGTCAAACATAATAATTATAATGTATAATTTCAGAGTTGCCAACCTACAATATATACATGGCACTCTAGAGGTTTTATTTTATTGAACACACTATATTATTAACTATACAGTAAAGGAACCAATCAAAACATCCACACACAGCTAAAAACAACTACAGGACTACTAACAGGCCACATGACTATTAAAGAGCACCTAAGGGTAATCGGTCTATACAACGGCGACACCAGTTGTCGGCTCTGTGATAGGGCACCGGAAACAACAATGCACATTCTGTGTAGCTGCAATGCGCTGGAAAACAAAAGATAGCTCATATTTGGAAACAGTCAAATGGTACCAAATGATTTCCACACACAACCCCTGAAGGACCTGCACAAGCACATTTGAATTTAACGGAAAATTCTACAAACAAACATTTGGTACCGCTATGGGCAACCCGCTTTCACCATTCACCATTTTCATGAACCATTTCGAAAATCAGGCCAAAAACACTCTAGATTATTTCCCTAGAATATGGATTAGATATGTAGATGATATTTTTGCTATTATTGAACCAAATAGAGATATCACACAATTTGTCAACAACCTATACCCCAGTATTAATTTTAAATTTGAATTAGAATTCAACAACGAACTTCCATTTATAGATTTAATAGTAATTAGAAACAAAAATAAACTAGATTTCAATATTTTCCGAAAACCCACACACACCTTCAATTATATTCACTCAAGTTCACACAGCCCATTTAAACATAAATTAGCTTCTTTTAATAGCATGATCCACAGAGCAGTAAAACTCCCAATTTCAAAAGAAAATGGGAAAAAAGAATTTGAATTCATATTTAAAATTGCAGAATATTTAAACTATAGTAAGAGAACAATTCAAAAATTAATCAACAGACACATTAGACATCATAACATCGAATCCACAACCACTTTAGAACCAATTCTAGAATCAGACAACAATAAGAAATATATAAAAATAATTCATGAACCAAAAACCAACCTACATTTAAATAAAATATTCAAAAAATACAATTTCATTCCTGCACATTACACCAATACCAAACTTAAAATGTTATTGGGTAATACTTTTGAAAAACAAAACCAGTTGCTGAATTCAGCGATTTACTCAGTCAATTAAAATAATTGTACTAAATTGTATATTGGACAAACAAAAAGAAACGTGCACATGAGATTCAAAGAACATATGTACCACATCAAAAGCCAAAACCCTGACAAATCAGCAATTGCTCATCATACTTTGACAACAGGCCACAAATTCAACATAAATAAAGTCAAATTATTAAAAGAATCTAGCAGTTTATTTTTTATTTATTTATTCTCTCACGGGAAACCCCTTTTACAAAGAATATGTACAAAATAATAACAATAATATTTAAAAATCAATCAAACATGTTAGAAGCGATAGAAATGATGAAAAGTAAAACAGAACTACTCAATTTCGATGTAAGCCCAATAACGAACCCCTTATTAAATTTATTACCCAACAGATAATCCTCATTAACACCATTGTGAACCCTCCCAAATCCGAAGCCGAATAATCCCCAACACCCCCATTTCCAAGATACCGCATTCGTTTCAAAATTCAAATTACTTTTTTGGTTTTTCCGCCTAATCCGACTAGGTATATATTGTAAACATTTATCGTTTTATATTCAGTTAGCTATTGATAATGGGTTCCCGAAATGTACATCTAGCAAGAAAAATAAAAGTGAAGAAAGGAATATTGACTAGTGCAGGGGATCGAGTTTGAAATAATTGCGTGAGAAAGACCATATGGGCTAGTACAATAAGCCACCTAGGCTGCAGTGCATCTGGATTCGCAAGAAAGACGACCCTCACAGGAAGTAAGAAAAACAAAAAAAACATCCACAGGGTCTCTCTGAAGAATTCTCAACGCCATTTTAAAAAGCGCTCATTTCTTGGAAAAATTGATTTTTTTAGCACGGCCACTGTGCTTTGGATTAATTTTGAATAAAATATTTAGAGTTCGCATAACATAAACCTAGCTAACCCTACGTTTAAGTTTTGCCGAGACAGTCCCGATTTAGTGCAACTCGTTTTTTTGTCCCTAACTTGAAGCGTTTGTCCTGATTTGTTCCAAAAAGAAAACCCGGTCAAAACATCCACACAGATTTTGCCATCGCGAGAGCGGGTCGTATACCCACTTCAAAACAAACACTTTACACATAATTTAAATAGATTTATGGGTTTCCTAAACGGCAAAAAAAAAACTGGAAAAAAGATTTATTGATTTCTTAAATAAATAAAAAAGTGGAAACATATGACAGCGAATGATGAGGGTGAACTACTTATCAATGACTGATGAAAAATATTTGTTTTTGTTCCCTAACCCCGAAATATAAAAGACAACCCTCGTATAAACGATAGGAATATAAATGAAGATAGGCACCATTTATATTCCTATCGTTTATACGAGGATTGCCTTTTATATTTCGGGGTTAGGGAACAAAAACAAATATTTTTCATCGAAAATGGCTCTACAATTTTTCATATTGCTTAATTTCATTTGCCGAGATTACATTTTTCAAGTTTTTGTACACAACACAAATAGCATGTGCTGTTGTTATTTTTTGATGAGATTATACCGATTTGATTTATAACTCGGCGAAATTAGCAGTTGAAACCGGTATTGAAATCATATTTGTTCTTGGAAAATGTGCCAACAGTACACCTCCACAACAAAGGCCATTAATCATAAGACAGGCTCATTATGTCGAGAGATAATACATTACTTATACCTTTTTGTATTAAAGACATATGTCTTTATTTCAATATGTCCTCTTGATGTAACTTAATTTATTACATGTATAAAGTCTTGAATCATTAACAAACTTTTGGAAGTGAGGATAAGAGCTTTATACTGTAGGGTCGGAGTCGTCGTTCAAGTTGTAATGTCGGAGTCGCCGTTCAATAAAGGTAAAGCAGGAGTCTTGCACAAAAAAACGACTTTTTTATTCTGTCCCTGATTTATAATTTATAATAATTTTTTTATTATTTTTGTTCCATGGTTACGCCTGGCGGGCCACCGCCTATCCGATTTATCCAGCGGTGCACCACAATACAATGGTATGTTTTTCAGTTTCGCGAGGAATATAATCAATAATTATTTAACACTGTTGTATGAAGTGTCAATGGAGGATACAAGTTAGTGTTAATTAATTGCTGCTTAATAATACCAATTTTCTAGTTTCTTAAAACGTTTTTGTTCACGACAATCTTATAAGATGCCTATTAATAAATTGTGTGGGCAGCATGAATGAGGTGAATTTAACACTCAAGTACATTAAACACGGGATTTGCGTGATAAACGTGTTTTTTTTAACACGAATATAAGTAATTGCCTAGTTCGATTTTTTGTCGGTATGCAGTAACAGCGCTGTGCTAGTCAAATTAGCTTCTTTTGTCTTACATTTTACCATGGTGGTGATGAAGTCGTCGACGCCATTTTGTTAAAGTACGAAGTAACGCGTCAACATCTCCACTGTTCTCTAAACTAGTGAGAACAGTGGAGATGTTGACGCGATCGAATAAGATTCGCTATATCCCTAATATATTTCACTCTGTCCAAGTGGCGCCCGGTGGCCAATTTCATATGAAACAAAAATGGCAAGGTAATGAATGCATCTCGGAATAAAAAAAGGTGCTCTCGTTGTGCTGCTTAACGCATGTAATAATGACGCAATTCCGTGACGTGAAAGATGAGGTTAAAAGCACTACTTATCCATTTTGTTTATCAATGCTCCTGATAAACAAAATGGATAAGTAGTGCTTTTAACCTCATCTTTGGCATCTTAAACCAACTTGTATTTTTCAATAAGCAAAGTACATGTGTGTTTTTGAAAGGAAGTTCAGAAAGCAATTAATTTCAAATATTTAGTCTCCAACGAAAGCAAATATAAATATCCATGAAAAATATTTATTTAAACGATTTCGTGCGTGCGAATGTTAACGATCACTCGCTTTAATGACTTTTTTCTTACAAATAAATTAAAAGAGTTACAGTTCATTGCACAGCTATATTTGTTAAACATTTGTTGGTGATTAATAAAATTTACAATCCCCATTTGCGATAAGTAACCTGATATTATTTCCTACCGTCGTGTTTGTAGCATAAACATTAACATGCGCGATGATTTTTTAGGGCAAAACCGGCGTTGCTTAGTAACGTAAACAAAACAGCAACAACTCGCGTAACGGCAAGTGGTTAACGATCTTCATAAAATTCAAGAGTGGTTTGGTGCAGTATTTAAACCAACTGAAGAGCTTTTGAAATATAATAGTTTTGTATAGCAGAAGAAATGTGAACGTAGTTTGTCGTTTACATTTCATCTATAAGATTTATAATAGGGTTCGGAAATGTCTTGATATTTATATCGATATATCAAAATTTTGAAAATATATCGAAATTTATCTGACTTCCTGATAATTATTCTTGTTCATAAATATAACCATTTATATTATTTCTATGGTTTTGAGGAAAAACCAGTTAAGTCACTTTATCATGATTTCGAGTTATTTGCGTTTAAAGTTTTACAAGTCAACTTCTTAAATACCTTAAAATAGCTCCAAATATCTATCTTATATCATTTATATTTTACAAAAAAGCATTAAATTCATGTTTAACTTGTAAAAATGTTTGATATCAATTTAACGTGCATCTAAAAACATAACTGGTTTTACCGCAAAAAATATCACATAACTGGTTATTTTCTCAAAAATAACTGTTTACTGGTTAGGTTTTGTCCAAATTACGCGAAAGATATGTCAGATAACATTGTATCGAGGTCAGAAAATCAAAATGTAGATGAATATGTATTTAAGTCTGTACTTAACTCAATTTGACCAAAAAAGTGACTTAACTGGTTTTTCCTCAAAACCACAGATTTATTAGTTATACAGTGAATTTTTCTTTTAAGTATACATATCCCAATGTACGCTGTATCTAAATATTATTTCGATGTTTATACCTACCTATAGATGAAATTGGAATCTATGAAAAAATCGAAATAGAGTCTTGTGGTCGGAGAAAAAAATACAATAAAGGTGCGAGATAAATTGAAATAATGAAATGAGTGTAAACTGTTACGATATTTGGCTCATACAATTTTCAGACATTCGTCGGTTTTGAAAAGTGTTTAAATTGAACATTTAAACGAGTGTATTCCACTCCCAGGTTAAGCATGAAGTAAAATTTCGAGTTTAGAAAAGCCTGAAAATTTGGTTTGGTCGCGTAGCGCGAAGCGCGGAGCGGCCAAACCAAATTTTCAGGCTTTTCTAAACTCGAAATTTTACTTCATGCGCTACGCGTATAAAACACTGATTTGATGTGAAGTTCAGAATGTACATCTTAAGCATACTGCTTTGCTAGTATATTTCGAACTTCACTTGAAATCAGTGTTTTATACGCGTGGCGCATGAAGTAAAATTTCGAGTTTAGAAAAGCCTGAAAATTTGGTTTGGCCGCTCCGCGCTTCGCGCTACGCGACCAAACCAAATTTTCAGGCTTTTCTAAACTCGAAATTTTACTTCATGCTTAACCTGGGAGTGGAAAACACTCGTTTAAAGCTTCAATTTAAACCCATTACACAAATATCTGAAGATTTGCAGTTATTTAGATAAGCATACATAAAAGAAAAACTCCCTGTAAATCGATGATTAAGCATGAAGTTAAATTTCTAGTTTAGGAAAGCCTGAAAATTTAGCTTATTCATTTTTAAAACACTTCGTTAGTTCTTATTATATACTTAAAAGTAAACAAAACAAAGTCAAAATCGTATTATTGTGAACTTAAAAGTGTGTTTTTTTATATGTAATTAATTTTAAGAAAATTAAATTACTTCCAAATAAAAAACTTTTAACTTTGTTTAACCACTGTATTTACACTTAATTTTGTGACTATAGTTTCGACTAGCTAGTAGTCATTCTCAAACAAAAGACATTTGTTTGAGAATGACTACTAGCTAGTCGAAACTATAGTCACACAATTAAGTGAAAATACAGTGGTTAAACAAAGTTAAAAGTGTTTTATTGAAAATGACTACTAGCTAGTCGAAACTATAGTCACAAAATTAAGTGAAAATACAGTGGTTAGACAAAGTTAAACGTGTTTTATTTACAAGTTTATTTAAGATGTACCACAAAGTGAACGCCTACAGCACAAAACAGTTAATTAAATTACTATTAATTTTTGCATGTCATTGTATAATATTTTAATTTAACAACAGAACTGTTTTATTAATATTCTTCAGTTTTTTTTTTGTTTACAGTTAATCGTTTTAACATTTTGAGCGGCTCATGTAATAGCATAGGCTGAACAAATCAAGCCATAAAACTTTATGATAATTGAGACCAAAAACGTGTCATTAAATCCATCGGATCGCGCCTCACCAGACAATTTCGAAAAAAATTAATATCAATTTTACATTTAGCACACACGGGGAGACCCGAAGAAAGAAAGAAAGAAAAAATAGTTATTATTTAAAGCACATTTGCTGGGCAATGCGTGGGCGGCCGGACGCGATATTAAAATAATTGATGTCAATTTAATTCCAGTAATCACCGATATGTGTGTGTTCGTGCTGTTATTCGAGAATTTGGCTTAATGCTAGACTATGCTAAATGCGAGGTATATGTAATTATTTTCGTATTTTTTCAATCCATCTTTCTCTTCCTGAGTCGCATCGCTGTGTGCTTGCTTTGCCGTGAGTCATCCATCGCGCGATATGTAATTTATTTATATACTATATACATATTAATATGGCGTTGGTGTACTACAGTTTTGTGTTCGTATGTGTGTGCGTGTGTGAGTGTTTGGATGGGTTTTTAATTAATTGAAATTGATACTATGTTAATTTCGATTTGCTTTACTGTTATTGCAGGCTAATTGATCATGTATGAGGTTCACGCCAACTTAGTCCTTTTTTTTGATATATCTAATAATTATTTAAATGTCTGTACCTATAGATGAAATCGAAATCTAAGAAAAAATCAAATTTTAGTTTGACGGACGAACAGAAAAATAAAATCAAGGTGCAAGTAACTTGAGTTAACGAAATATGTGTAATCTGTTACAAAAGTTGGTTTATACATTGCTAAAATCTACGGGGAAAAAATAAAATCAAGATGCAAGTAACTTGAGATAACAAAAAAAAGTGTAATCTGTTACAAAAGTTGGTTTATACATAGCTATAATCTATAGGGATGTTTTTAAGTGATGATAGTGGTAATTTAAGGTGGACAATACGATAAACTTATCTAATTCATTATCCAGTGTTACACTTATTCCACATCCACCAAATTTGAAAATTACTGAGATTTTAAACTCTCTCTGTTCACTGAAAATAAATCACAGCCCAGGTCCTGATGGTTTACCTGCCTCTTTTTTAAAAGAATGTGCCTTTTCTACGTGTAGACCTTCATGGTTATTATTTAACAAATCCTTGTCTAGTAGTATGTATCCTGCGTGTTGGAAAATTGCAAACATTGTTCCAATTTGAAAAGCGGTGATAGTAAATGAATTAAACATTGTTGGCCTATATCCATCATATCAGCTATTCCAAAGATATTTGAAAAGCTGTTAACTTCATTTTTAACCGACGCTTTACATTCCACAATATCTTTTAATCAACATGGGTTTCGTGCTGGTTCATCAACTGCCTCTAATCTCCTAGTATATGTGACTCCTATATTGTGGATGCTTTGGAGTCAAGTTGACGCTGTATATACGGATCTCGAAAGCATTCGACAGTGTGGATCAAATTAGCACATGTCGGAATTTCTAGAGTACTAATATGTTGGATAAAATCATACATCAATTGTCATACAAAGTTTATTAAAATAGGTTAATCGACATCATGAACTACAAGTGTCACATTAAGGGTACCTTAGGGTTCTCACATTTGCGGTGGCAACATGGCGACTGTTCAAGCAAATCTTGATCTAACAAAACCTTGCTCTTGTAAAGTGATGGCTCAAAACGGGCCCAAGTGTATAAAGTGCAATACAGTGTATCACCCTTTATGTCTGAAGAAAAAGAAGAAGGTAGAAATTATCACAATAAATTGCTGTGTGGATCAAGATCTGTCACCTAACCCTACTTCTAGAGAGGCAACAACAGGTGTGTCTGTAAAAGATATAGAGATCAGGTTTCTTCACGAAATCATCAACCACAAAGATGAAATGGTAGCGGACCTTCGTGATAAACTTCAAATTTTCAAAAATACAATTACCTTGTTACAAAATAATGTAAGCAATGCAGCACGACATCTATGAACAAAGAGTGCAAATTCCAACACACTTAAATCGACCGTCGGTACAGGTGAAATAACACAAGATGATATAGGCAATGAAACAAACCCAATTAATATTATGAAGTCGTACCTTAGCAACAGACAGCAATGTGTATATCATAACAATGTATTCTCGGAACGTAATAAGATTAGCTACGGTGTACCACAAGGCTCAATTCTTGGGCCGTTGCTATTCCTCATATTTATAAACGACCTTCCTGCCCAGCATAATATAGCAAATGCTATTCTATTTGCCGATGATTCGACAGTGGTTAATGAGGGAGAATCAATTGAAGATGCAGACAGAGCGAACGAGGAAACAATGGCTGCTGTAAAAAACTGGGTTGCAAAAAATTAACTAATATTAAATGAAAATAAAACAAAAAAAATCGTGTTTACATTAAAAAAACGTAAAGAGAAAGCCAGCCACTGCTTTCTCGGGCTACAGGTCGATTCGACACTGTGTTTGGGGCATCATGGAAGCTATCTGGCGCGTTCGCTCTCCAGAAATATTTTCTGTTTGCGAAACCTCGCGGGCAGGGTACCAGAAAATGTAATTAGAACTGCGTACTATAGTCTGATGGAGTCACGGTTAAGGTACGGGATTTTGGTATGGGGGCATGCATCTTGTACTCACAGAATATTTGGTTTACAAAGGCGAGCGGTTCGCATAATTGGGAATCTCAAATATAGAGACGATTGTAGGCCAGTTTTTAAATCTTTTGGGATATTAATATTGCCATGTCTCTATATTATGGAATGTATAAAATATGTTACTAGAAATCCTTGTAAGTACGCGAGCATTAAACGTCACGATACTAGACATAAAAAGCTAATTAAACCAAAGAAAATAAGGCTAAGTAAGTAATGCAACAGTACAACCTATTGGGCCATAAAATTTTATAATAAACTTCCCGCTACCTGGAAACTATTACCAGTGAAGAAACTCAAGCAACAGCTCATCAACTTATTAACAGAAAACGCTTTCTACTCAAACGATGAGTTTTTAAACTTCGATTTTCAAAATTAGGTATTAGAGAAGCTATACATTTGTTATCTGTGATATACAGAGAGTTTTATGTAACACCGAACATACTAAAATGTACTCAATGTTAATTTTCCTATGTTCGATGTGTACTGGGACGCATCAAAGCATTGAGTACGATGTGATTGGCTAGGATTTCTAATTGTAGTATAGTCAACCCAATGTACACTCTTCACGTAAAAAATAAATTAAATTTGTCAATTATTATGTCAACCACAATATGTTGTATTATGAATATTTTAGTACAACGGAATAGTTATCAACTTCTCTTATATTTTTAATCAGTAAAATACTAGTTAAAGAAGGTAAGAAGATATAAACGCTTCATCAGCAAACACATTTTTTCGCAACATTTCGTTGTTTAATTTAACATATTAAATAAACAAATTCCAACATTACTAGTTGCTGTATAACAACATTAAGCGATAACATTTTTGTAAAATTGACAAAAATGTTATCGCTTAATGTTGTTATACAGCAACTAGTAATGTTGGAATTTGTAGGATCTAAACTTACATTCTTGTAGAACTCCCACGTACAAAGGATTTTTAAATATTAAATGATTTTGCAATAGTAAGGATATTATTAGACACGTCGACATAACAGAAATTATTTAATTTCATCTCTTCCGATAATATCGAAGGACTTCTAACTCCTCTCTTGTGAAATTTCTCCAAACAAACTATTCTAGAAGGTTCGAAATGGTTGAAATAAATGGTAGTTTGATTGAACAGAAAATTTTTCAGAAAATAAATCTTGGGAATTTCTTGAGCTGTTTTCTCCATGGTATAAGTTTACCAGAATAATCTTTTCCTTCTTTGTACACATTATTGATATGTTCAACTCTCCGTTCTTCGTCTACGTCTGCTTCAAGTGCTAGAACAGCAAATATCACGTGCTTGCGATAACTGACAGATTTCATTTATTTTTGAAGGGAAGAGTGTAAATTGAGTTGACTATATTACAATTAGCAATCGTAGCCAATCACATCGCACTTAATGCTTTGATGAGTCCCAGTACACATCGAACATAGGAAAATTAACATTGAGTACATTTTAGTATGTTCGGTGTTACATAAAACTCTCTGTATAATATAGAACCTATATATACTATACATACCCAAACCAAATCTTAACATAAATTATATGTACTATTTTTATTGTGCTATTTATTTTAAATCTTCTTTTAGTCTATGACGCATTTATTTAGTTCTTCATGTGTAATAATTGTTGGTGTTTTAGCATCCCACTATTTACATTTTTTTTTAATGTGTTATTAGTGTTGTTATTTTTTAAATTTCTTGTCTACATGTATGTATATATGTGTGTAAATATGTATATATATACATATATTACTTAAGAAGCCAATTTTACTCAATATTATTGCTGTTCATATTATTTATTTTGATCTTTTAAAATGTGACAATTTTGAACATTCTTAGTGCCCACCGACGGAACACCTGATATGGCATTTCTAAAAATTGTATTCTTATTCATAGTTCTTTGTATATGTGACGTATGTAAGACAATTGTCAGGCATCAATAAATTACTTACTTACTTACTTACCTTGGACCTATTTTATTCAACATATTTATTGATGATGTTAACTGTTTTTTATATGCTCAAAATCTATTATTTGCGAATGACATGAAAATATGTTTATGTATTTATTTACCCCAAGACACAAATAACCTTCAGGCAGACCTACGTTCTTTCTGAAACTGATGTAAGGTGAACAAACTGTGCCTAAATGGCTATAAATGCAAAATCATTCCATTTTCAAGACGAGCTTTTTTAACAGACGCCGTCTATAAATTAAATGACAGGAATATAGAGTTACTTCCATAAAAAATCTTGGAATTATAGTAAACAATAATTGGAATTTCTCAAGCCATATTTCAAAAATTGTTTCTAAGGCACATCAACTGCTAGGTTTTATCAAGCGTAATAGCAAAGATTTCACCGACGCAGAAACAATATTACTCCTCTACAATTCCTTAATACATCCACATTTGGAGTTTTGCTCGTCTGTTGCAGTGCAACATAAGTAAAATAGAACAGGTCCAGAAGAAATTTATGAAATAGCTCGCTTTTAAATTTAATTTGCAGTATACATACGCAGGTTTACTCTATAGATACAATCTGAAAAGTGTGGAGCAGAAACGCATTGTCGCCGATATACTTTCAGTTTCTAAAATTTTGCATGGGCATATGGACTGACTACCTTGATCTTTTATCAAAAATTGGCATTCGCGTGCCAGCTAGAATGCTGCGTAATAATAGTACTTTTCATGTGCCATTTAAAAGTACTGATTACGCGAAACATTCATAACAAAATCATAACAATGTTAAATTATTTCTCAACGATTTCTATCAATTTTATCCAAATCTTATGTGCAATGAATCTATAAATATCGATTTGGGACACCGGTGTGGTAGTGGGTAGAGGCCCTGCCTCCTAACCCAGGGGTCGCGGGTTCGAGTACCGCCGGGTGGGGTCATTTTAAAGTACAAAATGATTCCACCTGGGCCCATAGATGTGTGTTTGTGGCGTCAAAATATACTAAATTACAAAATACAAAGGTGAAATGATGGAACGGTTTATAACCAATATCCAATAAATGTATATCTATTTTTCAAACATTAAAAGTGCGATTCTTTTCGCAATCTACAAGTTAGTCTTACAAAGACTATATCAAACACTCATTGAGACAACTACTTTCCGAGCTAATACCCCGACGGACATTGAATTATACAACAAGTGTTTGCTGTTACATACAGTAACCTACTGCAAATGTAACAATTTGGGTCAAATTATTCAGGCCATCTATAGACGCGTTTCGAGATTTATCTCTCATCAGTATAGCTTTGCCATTCCCTCTAAACAACTTAGACTGGCGGTCACGTTACCGTTCAAACATAAGTATAAATTAAATTGCCAATTCTTGGTTGCAGAATACTTCAAACATTAAGCCCGGGAAGTAGTTGTTTCAATGAGTGTTTGATATAGTCTTTGTAAGACTAACTTATTGTAGATTGCGAAAAGAATCGCACTTTTAATGTTTGAAGTATTCTGCAACCAAGAATTGGCAATTTCATTTATACTTATGTTTGAACGGTAACGTGACCGCCAGTCTAAGTTGTTTAGAGGGAATGGCAAAGCTATACTGATGAGAGATAAATCTCGAAACGCGTCTATAGATGGCCTGAATAATTTGACCCAAATTGTTACATTTGCAGTAGGTTACTGTATGTAACAGCAAACACTTGTTGTATAATTCAATGTCCGTCGGGGTATTAGCCCGGGAAGTAGTTGTTTCAATGATTGTTTGATATAGTCTTTGTAAGACTAACTTGTTGTAGATTGCGAAAAGAATCTCGGCACTTTTAATGTTTGAAGTATTCTGCAACCAAGAATTGGCAATTTCATTTATACTTATATCTATTTTTTATTAAACATCGATTTTTTGAATAATTAAAATTATTTTTATCAATTCTCATTTATAATTTTATTTATAATCATTCAAGTTTCATTGGCTTTGGCAATTAAAACTGTGCTTAATATTTTCTTAATACATTCTCTTAATTATATCTAAATTTATTATTTAATTAAATTACCTTTTCTTGTCTTAGCAAAAAAAAACAAACACAAATGAATTAACTTTGATAAAATCTTTAAGAACTGAATAAACTTAGTCTTTATATGGAAAAGAAATTAAATGAATAAAAAAACATGAAATTATTGAAACAATCATCAAATTATCGTTTAAACATGCTAGAAACCATTGAAATGAAAAAAACAGGAGAATAAATTATTGAATTTTGATTTAAGTCCACTTCATAACTCACTGTTAGATTTAATTGCACCACCTTGATCTGTGTTTTTCCTCTAATCCCCTTTACCTGGTTTGCATCGCCACCCTCATTACTTAATTTACGTTTTTTTTTTCCTTATTTTCACTCCCACCGCTTTGTATTATAATACGCCGCTCTATTATATATAATTTTTTATTTTTGTTTTATATTTATTCTTAATCCATTGATAATGGTCAGTTTGTGTCTGAAATGTATGTGCATTTGGCAATTCAAATAAACGCGTAAAGAAAGGTTATTAGTGCTTTTATTCGCAAATTAATTTGATCTTCACGTAACTCAATCAATCAACGTAAACCACAGATTTTCAAAATGCACTAAAATTATGTAAAAACAATAGAAGGTTTATTACTGTCAAATAAAAAGTTCTTCTATTGTTTTTACATAATTTTAGTGAATTTTCAAAATCTGTGATTCACTTTTCAATCATTCAATTTTTTTTGTATATAAAGACTAACTTTATTCAGTTCTTAAGGAAATTATTAAAATTTATTCATTTGGATTTGTTTTTCTTTTTGCTCAGACGAGAAAAGGTAATTAAATTGCACAATTTAAGCATTGAGAGAGTTTTAAATCAATTTTGGGCGCCTGTAATTTCATTTCCAATTAGTTTAACTAAATTGTAATATTTCCAATACATTTCATATTCAAAACGTAGTAAATGCGTATATAATAATAATAATAATAATAATAATAAAGAACAGGAAAAAATGGAGAAATTTTTTTGAAATAAAACAACGCAGTTGGGAGGGTTTCACTTTTATTGTTGAACACTGCAACATGTTTCACCACACAGTGGCTTCATCAGGCAGATGAAATAATGAAACCCTCCCAACTGCGTTGTTTTATTTCAAATAGTATTATGGAGTTTCATCATGTATCCGCCTCATCGATTAAATATTTAAATGGAGAAATATCAAGGTCTATGTATAGAAATTAAAGAACTTTGGCAACAGGCAAAAGTTGAAGTAATACCCATTGTGATCTCAGCGACTGGCATAACATCAAATACGCTTGTAAGGTATTTGGACGCCATAAACTTACCACCTTACATGCACACACAGATGCAAAAAGCAATAATCCTGAAAACCGCCTCGATAGTTCGGAAATTCCTACATTCAGATTAACAAAAAAATCCACATACACACACAATACTTTAGTAGGTGACTTGGCAAATACCCGTCACAAACTAAAATACCCCGCAATAAAGCGTGAATATCTAAATAATAATAATAATAATAATAATAACTTTATTTGTATACTCAGTAACATAAATGTACTCTAAAGAAAAAACTATAAAATCATGGTACACAAATCACGAGGTGTGATACAGTATCGGGTAATAAATACCCAACTGTTCTTCCATCTTAACTTAGACACTATTAAAGGTAATATATATAATTATATGAATTTAATAATTTTTCCATCCTAAATAACACATTTACATTTTCACGATATTACTGATCCATTATAATTGCAAATAAAAAAATAATAATAATAATGTTAATGTGTTTACATTTATTTTTAAGTTATACTGTTAATTTTATCAAAATTCGACGTTTGTTTAAATTTTGTAAATTACTTTTGAAATAAAACAAGAATATCTCGTATTTTGTTCAATTTAAATAAGTTTTTTTTAGTAAACACAGTTTATTAATTTTACCACAAATTTCTGCCGATTTTATCCAAGTTTAACGTAACTTTAATTTTTGAAAGTGTCAAAATGATGCATAATTTTCTTAATTTTCTGCTAACTTTCAGTTTACGTAATATTTAATTATTTATTTATAAACATACATAAATATTGAAACTTTACCAATTTATGTAAAATTTTTGGTATACTATTCGTATTGGTCTTAACGTTAAATTACCTATTATTATTATGTTACCAATAATATTACCAAAAATATTACCCACATCTTAGGAACATTTTCACACATTAATCGATTTTATAAAAGCGTTCAACTCCTGATAATGCTATAAAACGCGAAACTAGTCGAGTAAATAGTAAAGTAAAAAATTGTGAAACAAACCAAGTGTAATTTAATTTAAACCTTCATTATCAATGTTCAACTTGAAGCTACTAACAAGTGTTTACACTCCCAGACTAAGCATGAAGTAAAATTTCGAGTTTAGAAAAGCCCCGCGTAGAAAATTTGTCGCGGGTCGCGCAGCGACCCTCGACAAATTTTCACGGGGCTTTTCTAAACTCGAAATTTTACTTCATGCGCCACGCGTATAAAACACTGATTTAAAGTGAAGTTCAAAATATACTGCTAAAGTTCATTGTATGTTAATAAATTTAACAAATATTTATATCATCTAATCTAATTTTGCACTTTCAAAATTCGAGAAATCTTCTTTGGAATGTGAATGAATAATTATGAACCCCCATATCTCCCCCCCCCCCCCCCCTTGGCGACGGCCTTGTTGAAGATATTATTTATACAGTGAGTTTTTTTTATTATAAGTACACATATTATTGTCAATTTTTAGACAATTATTCTAATATTCCAAATTTTTGTCTAATTTTTAGAAATATAGTTTTGTTTGAAAATGATAACCTTGCACTTAATAAATTTTTAAAGTTGATGATTTGTTGATAAGTTTCATTTTATATTTTCCAAATCAATATGCGTAAAAATGTACAGCATAATATGGGTACAGATGTATTGTTTTAAATGTAATTGAAATATTGAAATGCAGTTGAAAGTAAGTTGAACGCCTGTTGATCTGAAACGGCCTGCCGTATACAGGTTTCGATATCGTCGATCGAGATATTGAAATACCTGGCAGTTTAGTGGTTTTGTTGTGCCGTGCGTTCGTGACGTAGATGTAAATAATGAAGTATGAAATATAGATGACATTTGATTCAATATCTTAACGAACGGTGAACGCCGACAACTCGAGCTCTATCGTTCGTTCCGACGGCTTGATATTCTCATTTTCCCATTCCGGAGATTGGAATTAACGCCAAATGTTTAATTAAAACGACGGCGGACGGTTAATTGAGAATAACGCGCCGTCGCGCTGAACGTAACTGTTAAATCGAATCGGCATCGGAATCAGAATCGTAAATTCAGGTGCATCGGGCGTCGAAATCGAAATGCCCGGCCCCGGCGACATTTTTTAAAGGTTGCCTTACCTGCTCGGAATGATTAAGCAGTTTCTATAACATATTTTCAATTATTTCAAAGTTCACCGGTTATATGTTTAATATTTATGGACGCCGCGGTAAATCTGCCCTACACACTCGCTTTTCTGTAATCATTACCATAATGCAAATACATTTCTCTGAATTCGCATTCAATTAAATTAAAGCCGACTTTTGTGGTTGGCGTAACTTTGGGGAATTCGTGCCAAGCAATTCCAACTAAATATAATCAAAACAAAACTTTCATTAAGTCTAACTGAATCATTTCTTACGAATCTCAGCATTACACCAAAATTAACCATTTAACAAGAAAATTATATACAGGGATTTTTTTTAAGAGGTACAAATCATTTCAATTAACTAGGCGAGATACATTTGTCCACATAAAACTAAAACTTCTAAGAAGGGGTTTTGAGTGTGATGAATTCAATGTTGATATATATTTTTGTCTTACTCATCCGCAAGATGTCAAATTTAGTTTAAAACTTAGAAACCTCAATTGCTTCTACATAAAATCTCGCAGCAATATGAAAATCATGAAGAATCAAAATCAGATATTGTGCAAAATAAGTTGGTCAAAATTGGCATTCTTAGACTTATTTGTACATACAAATTGATGATTAGACCATTCAATCATCAATTTGTATGTACAAAAAGTCTAAGAATGCCAATTTTGACCAACTTATTTTGCACAATATCTGATTTTGATTCTTCATGATTTTCATAATGTTGATTTCTTTCGTCAGTTTTAGTTAACTTTCTTAATTTGAATTACAGAAAAACATGAATTTATGAATTGTAATGTATCGTATGTTCAATAAAAAAAAACCTCTAGAGTGCAATGGAAAATATTCTAGGTTAGCAACTCTGATTATAATTATTATGTCTGACGTTTTACCTAACCTAAATTTAAAAATGATGAAATCATGGCACTCTAGAGGTTTTTTTTTTTAACATACGATATTATTATTATAGATGAAGTATGTTTATGAACTTCATTGATAATCAGTGTTTTATACGCGTGGCGCATGAAGTAAAATTTCGAGTTTAGAAAAGCCCCGTGAAAATTTGTCTCGGGTCGCTGCGCGACCCTCGACAAATTTTCTACGCGGGGCTTTTCTAAACTCGAAATTTTACTTCATGCTTAGTCTGGGAGTGGATGACACTCGTTTAAAGCTTCGAATTGGACGATTTTATAAACTATCTAAGTAACTGGTAACCACCCACTGAACACGGAAACATTTTAAACATTGCTGGAATGTTGAACGTGATACTCATGATATCTAATAGGCTTCGCTTCATTTCACTTCTTTTAGGCAATTACGAGACGAGTACGACGCGAGCACGAGACGTGCACGACACGACACGAGCACAAGACGTGCACGACACGAGACTAGCACAGGGCGTTCAACGTGTGCTCGCGTCATGCTCGTATCGTTAAAAGTGCGGTATCTTTAGGAGAGGGTATTGTTTTAGCGATCTTGCATAAATCATAAACTAACCTAAGCAGTATATTTTGAACATCAGACTAAATCAATGTTTTATACGCGTGACGCATGAAGTAAAATTTCGAGTTTAGAAAAGCCCCGTGAAAATTTGTCGAGGGTCGCTGCGCGACCCTCGACAAATTTTCTACGCGGGGCTTTTCTAAACTCGATATTTTACTTCATGCTTAGTCTGGGAGTGGACGACACTCGTTTAAAGCTTCGAATTGGACGATTTTATAAACTATCTAAGTAACTGGTAACTACCCACTGAACACGGAAACATTTTAAACATTGCTGGAATGTTGAACGTGATACTCATGATATCTAATAGGCTTCGCTTCATTTCACTTCTTTTAGACAATTACGAGACGAGTACGACGCGAGCACGAGACGTGCACGACACGACACGAGCACAAGACGTCCATGATACGGGACTAGCACAGGGCTTTCAACGTGTGCTCGTGTCATGCTCGTATCGTTAAAAGTGTGGTATCTTTAGGAGAGGATATTTTTTTAGCGATCTTGAATAAATCATAAACTAACCTAAGCAGTATATTTTGAACTTCAGACTAAATTATTGTTTTATACGCGTGGCGCATGAAGTAAAATTTCGAGTTTAGAAAAGCCCCGTGAAAATTTGTCTCGGGTCGCTGCGCGACCCTCGACAAATTTTCTACGCGGGGCTTTTCTAAACTCGAAATTTTACTTCATGCTTAGCCTGGGAGTGGAAAACACTCGTTTAAAGCTTCAAATTTAACTCATTAAAAAAATAATCCATATCTCAAGATTTACAGCTTATATTCTGTAATTGGGACATTCATACTTAAGAGAATAACTCCTTGTATTAGTAATAAATAATATAAATGGTAATATTTATAATCAAGAATAATTATCAAGACGTTGATAAATAACGAAATCATAGAAAAAGTTCAGAATAGGTTCTTACTACTGGTATCTTTTAAAATGGGGATCGCACGCATTGACTATAGTCGGTCACACATATTGAATTGTCTTAATTTAAAATCTTTAGAATATAGAAGAATATCATTTGACTTATGCTATGGGTTCAAACTGATTAATGGACATGTCAATTGCAGTTTTTTATTATCACTCTTGAACTTACATTTTTTTAACAACTCCAGTTCGTTGTAGGCCCTTATTTCGTTTAAACTTCCATCGAACATTGTATGGTTCCCACAATCCTGTGGTACGTATAATGCGGTATTGTAATGTCCTTATGTTGTATCCCTACTTTTACATTTTTAGTAATTCTTACAGTGTATTCAAACGCCATTTACAGTTTATTAATCTGGATATTGTTAATTAGTGTATTTTTGTTTGTTGTATTATATTTCTCACTCTATTTATGTTTTTCAAAGTAATATTATGTTTATCTTATATCACTATTTTTAATTGTGTATTGATGTATAAAGGAGATTTCCGTTGATAAATAAAATAAAATAAAATAAAATATCGGATAAATATCGATATATATCCGATATTTTGAAATATGTATAAATATCATGAAATTTCCAAACTCTGGTATTAAGTATTACATTTTATTGAGAAGTTGACATTTTTTTCATAAATCGCTCAATTCAGGAAGATATTAGTTTTAATAATAATATTAATAATAAAAAATAATGAAAATTTCAATATTTCACTTATTTTTTTCCGTAAATTTCAGTTAAACATTGAAAGTTTAAAATTTATTGATGCCCGAATAATCTTACATAGACGTAGCCACCCTGTAGCCCGCTTTTCGAGCGAACTTATTTGAAGAAATAGAGAATGGGTTAAATGGGGGCAAAGTTACAAATTGTAGTGCTTAATCATAATCTGCTTTCACATTTGAAATATCTGCAATTGTTTCGTTGTATTTCGAAAAATAAACTGAAAATTTCGATTTTTTACGAGGATGTCGATTTTGTTGGGTTTTCTTTAAACCTCAATCATTGTGCACGGGTTTTTTAAGATTCATTAATATTCTAGATAGGAAATGATAACGAAGACTTTAGGAAGTTAGACCACTAGAATGAATACAAAAAAAAACCTTACAATAAGAGCTATTTTTGAATTAAAAAACACATCTTTGAACTTATAGGGTAAGGTGAGATTGACTAGGAATTAAATAAATTATTGGTTAATAATTCATTACCTAATATTTGCAACTACTTAAAAATTTGCTATAAAATAAATTAAAGCGCTGTATCTTCAATAAAACAATAGCATACCACCATGAATTAGTTATACACATGCTTATTTCTGGAGGGTACCGTTTTCTCTGTACAAAAGTAAATCACGCACGTCATTCGAATGAAATTTAATAAATCTACTTGCAGTCTTATAATTATTCATATCGAACAATATGATAGGAGTGACTTAACCATAGAATCCCGTGGCACACTCCGTTTGGTGAATGATATTATTTATTGGAAATTTTCGGTCAATGTGGAAAGGCAACACACTTATACAATGCATTTATGCAGATTGCCTCAAAGGTACGCTCCCAAAACCCAATTATTTACTTTTTAATATTTATAATGGCATAAAATTATAACTTTTCATGATTATTAATTTATTCTACTATAGCAAACATATGCGAAGTATGTATTAATATACAAGGAATGTTTTTTTTAAGTATACAAATCCCGATGCATAGGTTGTATATTTTGAGGCATTTGTTGTTTATTTGTTTTTGTTTTAAAAGGTTCAATTTGAAGCTACTAGTGTGTTTTCACTCCTTGATTAAGCATCAAGTGAAATTTCGAGTTTTAATTTTATTTCAAAAATAACAAATGCCTGATAATATACAGCGTATGCATCGGGGTATTTATACTTAAAAAAATCCTTGTAAACTAAGTATTTGGGGTAAAGTGAAGCCGGTTACATTTTTAATAAATATATAGGCAGGAGCGGGCTGGCTCTCAAAAAGTTACGCGAGAAACAACTTTTTAAGAGCCAGCCCGCTCCTGCCTATACAAGGTGTCCGTATTTCGACAGAATGTATGGGGATCTCAGTTATTTGAAGAGATAGAGAGTCTGATTGGGGCAAAGTTGCGTATTTTAGGGCCTAACAATAATCTTAAAACAGTTTTAAAATATCTTTCTTTGTTTTCGAGATATCAACAAAAAACTGATTTTTGACATATCGTTTTTATTTTTTTATACAAAAACTACTGAATCTGGACATTTAGAACTTTGACAATATACAGGCACTTTTTAATGAGGAATCTAGTAGCATATTTCTTTTAAGATAACCCGGAGACCATAGCCAACTTTAGTTTTTCTTATGGGCGCCATTTTGAAAAATAGACTTTTATTTTATTTTGAATTGTGGAGGCTTCTACTTCGTTATACATGTTAATTTAACACAATAAAACACTTTTAACTTTGTTTGTATAACACAATTTATTTTTATGTGACTGCAGTTTCGGCAAATTCAGCTTGCCATTATCAAACACTTCATTAGATTTAGAAGATCAGTGGAATGGATTAATCTTGAAAAATAAGAGAATAAAATAAAACACAATAAAACACTTTTAACTTTGTTTGTATAACACAATTTATTATTATGAGACTGCAGTTTCGGCAAATTCAGCTTGCCATTATCAAACACTTCATGTTTTATAATTGTAAGCTGAATTTGCCGAAACTGCAGTCACATAAAAATAAATTGTGTTATACAAACAAAGGTAAAAGTGTTTTATTGTGTTTTATTTTATTCTCTTATTTTTCAAGACTAATCCATTCCACTGATCTTCTAAATCCCATCCCTATCTACGCCACTGCATTGCCTGGGTATCTTTATGACATTTTCAAAAGTTTGATACCAGATTTAATAGGCTTGTTCGTTATATGAACTTTTGCAGCACTTTTTGCATTGAATCTGGTGGTTACACGAACTGGACATCTGCAGTTGTCAATGGAAAGTTACACTTACTTGAACTGGTGACGTCACACAAATTTGAACCCAGTTTTAACTTATTGTAGTACAAACGATCAAACCAAATATTGATTTGTCCTTCGAAATCCATATCAATATATTTTGCAAATAAGATAAAAGCTTAACTTAGGAACCAAACGATTTGCAACCTGTAACTTTTATAAGAATCTTACTAAAATATAACAGATCTTTTGATACGTTCATCGTATTAATTGATCAAACCTCGTATGTTTATTTTTTTCTTTTCGATACTATCCTGAATATTTAGTGGTATTAGTACCGGATACGTGACGTCATAGGAAACAGACGGTGGTGGAGTTATGCGCAATCATCGGCATCAAGTATCAAGCTCGCCTCACAGACACTCCTTCACTTCTGTCCCTTGATATGCTTGCATTTGTGTATATAGACTGTCTTCGTTTTCGTTTCACGGGTTATGCACCTTGACAGCGTGTCTTGTCCACATACTCCCATGTCCGGTCTCGTTATTACGGCCGTTTTACATATGCTATTATTATTAACACCCGCTTTGTCCACGACCGTAATAATTTACTCAGACCTGTCAGAATTTACGGGATTAATCAAAACGATTGATGTGTAACACTTTCATAGAATATCATTAAAATTCTGATTGCTTTCATTAATTGCAGAAGATTATCTTTTTCTTTAATTTAAATGTGTCTGAAAACTTGTAAAAACACTTACATATTTTTCGCATATCTGCCTGCAATAGTTTTAAAATGGAGGTATGAATGTTACATAGGTAAATATGTAGTACCATCGGTGGATGTAAATTGTTGGGACAAATTAAAAATTGGATAATGTCAAACATACGCAAATTTTTATCGGTTAAGTTAGGTTTTTTAAAGAAAGGGTATGAAAGTGACAATGAATATATCGTCGGCTTACCTGTAATGCCTTCTAAGTCCAAGTTTAGGCTATTTTGCTTCTTTTGGAAGTAATTGTATTAAATTACAATAAAATATAAAACACTGAGATATGTTGTTCATTATAACTGAAATAACATTGAAGTGATATTGCAGGAAAAAATCTAAAAACAGGCTTCGGAAATAGTGGCGGCAGCAGGTTTTTTGACTCTCCTAAAAAGTTTTGTTTCTCATACCTAGAATGAATTGTCTGTTAATTGTCATTTGATAGGTCAAAAATAAAAAAAAGGTCTTTCGATAATTTCTTGCATTTACATATCGTCGGCTTACCTGTAAAGCCGACGATATGTAAATGCAAGAAATTATCGAAAGACGTTTTTTTTATTTTTGACCTATCAAATGACAATTAACAGACAATTCCAACGTTTAATACACACTAAAAAACTTAATATAATAGCAGACTAATTATGATTTACAACTTTTTATTTACTCACTACAATTGTTTCGCTACACTGTAGCTTCTTCAGGTGAAGAAGCTACAGTGTAGCGTAACAATTGTACTGAGTAAATAAAAAGTTGAAAATCATAAATAGTCTGCTATTATATTAAGTGATAATGGATTTTCAAAAAATAAGTGCCTTAACAATCAACGACATTAAAAAACTTTTAGGTACCGCAACATTTCATTTCCACCGATGCTCAGCGCCACAGTAAGTAAAAACGGCGCCTAGGGCCAAATATCCAATTGACGCCCCCTCCCCCCTACTTCAATAAAGTCAGTCACATTTGCGCCTGGGCTTCATAATGCGTCTCTTTTACGCGACGTTTTAATTCACGATTAGACGCGCTCTAACATAAATAGCGATGAAACCTGCTCTTTCTAAATTCGAAATTTTACTTCATGCGCCACGCGCACACAGCGCTGATTCAGTGGATAGTTTTTAACTTTTACTCTCGCAATTTATGGCGCCTAGCAAGGGCCACGCGTTAAATTACGACGCTCGCGATTTATGGTGCCCAACTAGGGGCCACAACGTTAGCCTGAAGTAATTGCCAAGCGTAAAATTTTAAAGCTCGCGATTTATGGCGCCCAACTAGGCGCCACAGCGTTAAGCGGCAAAAAAACAAATCCAAACGTTTCTAGTATTTTTAAACGAGTGTTTTCCACTCTCAGATTAAGCATTCCTGCTCTTTCTAAATTCGAAATTTTACTTCATGCGCCATGCGTACAAAGCGCTAATTCAGTGGAAAGATTTCAACTTTTACTCTCGCAATTTATGGCGCCTAGCAAGGGCCAAGCGTTAAACTTATGACGCTCGCTATTTATGGCGCCCAACTAGGGGCCACAACTTTAGCCTGTAGTAATTGCCAAGCGTAAAATTTGGAAGCTCGCGATTTATGGAGCCCAACTAGGCGCCACAGCGTTAAGCGGCAAAAAAAAACAAATCCAAACGTTTCTAGTATTTTTAAACGAGTGTTTTCCACTCTCAGATTAAGCATTCCTGCTCTTTCTAAATTCGATATTTTACTTCATGCGCCACGCGTACAAAGCGCTAATTCAGTGGAAAGTTTTCAACTTTTACTCTCGCAATTTATGGCACCTAGCAAAGGCCAAGCGTTAAATTACGACGCTCGCGATATATGGCGCCCAACTAGGGGCCACAACGTTAGCCTGCAGTAATTGCCAAGCGTAAAATTTGGAAGCTCGCGATTTATGGCACCCAACTAGGCGCCACAGCGTTAAGCGGCAAAAAACCCAAATCCAATCGTTTCTAATATTTTTAAACGAGTGTTTTCCACTCCCAGATTAAGCATCAAGTAAAATTTTGAACTGGTATATATACAGGGTGAACGAAAAAGTGTAGCCAAACCTTCAGGAAACATTCCGCACACATAGAGTAAGAAAATATATTACCTATATACCACGGGTGTTCAACCTTTTGTCATACGCAAGCTATTTTTGCATTATTTGGCGATCGACAGGTTATAGATAATAAAAACAAATAAAAAACAGTATACAGCGTGTAAACGAACTACTGTACAGGCTCTCTACCACATAAGGGGCAGCGTTTAAATAAACAATACCTGCATTTTAAATTACCATACCTTTAGTAGATAGCTCACAAATAATTATTAAAAATAATTAATAATAATAGGCCACATGTTTGTGGTATCTGGTATACGCGCACATTGCGTATTTTAAGAGAGGTTCCACATAGACTGGTAGTTTTTAAACGATTTGGATATCGAATTACACCATCCAGAGAAAAGTGGGCCCGATTGTGAAAAATTATGTCTATGTTGTTATTGTGATTTTTTTTATACATGACCCAGTTTCATCTAGTAATTCTAGACAGTGTGTGTGTGTGTGTAGTGCATGCTAAGTGATTTATACGTCTCGATATTGCGTCCGAAGTGATTTATGCGCCTCGCAGTAGTAAAAGTAAATAAAAAATACAACAACTTACGCATCCACAAAAAATATCATGAACACAGGTAACCAGAAGTTCTCAAAAAGTAAAAAATGCATGAAAAATTATGAAAAATCCAATTTTTTTTTCCGATTTTATTTTTGCTGCAATTGGTGTCAAAATATTTTGTGTATACGCCCTTAAGAGGATGTACATTAGTTCGATTACACGCTGTATATAAAATTGTTTTCTTAAAATATATTGTAAATTACTAAAATTTTAATAGCGCCAGATTTGGTTAAAATTTAATAAACATAAACAGTATATCTCCAACTTCACAATATGATCAGTGTTTTATACGCGTGGCGCATGAAGTAAAATTTCGAGTTTAGAAAAGCCCCGTGAAAATTTGTCTCGGGTCGCTGCGCGACCCTCGACAAATTTTCTACGCGGGGCTTTTCTAAACTCGAAATTTTACTTCATGCTTAGTCTGGGAGTGGAAAACACTTGGTAAAGGTAAATCTTGAAATTCTATTAATTATCCACGTAACGTATTTAATGAATTTTATCCCTGAAACAACGATATCATGATTTCCGGGCGAATTATCAGTAAACTGGTTTAGTTTCACTAATTTATTGAATCACAGGTAATTTACAATTCTTAATAAGTATATAAATACAAAATTTTACGAATCAAATTAAAGCGTATTCAGTCATTATTCAATAAGTTTTAAAAAAATTGAATTATTAAGCCCTAATTTTGAAGCTTAAGCGAGTGCTTTCCACTCTCAGATAAAGCATGAATTAAAATTTCGAGTTTAGAAAAGCCTGAGCTTTTAGATTTTCAATCAATTTAAAGTGTGTATTTATTTCCCAAACGTTATAAGCATACAAAGCAAGCTTTGGAACAAATCTAAAACAGGTAATTTAGCCTCAAAATATTACTTCAGTTAACTCCAAAATAGATTAAATTGTACGTAGCTACCATCGGCAGCACCGCAGTAAGGGGGGGCTCAGGTTTTTCTAAACTCGAAATTTTACTTCGTGTGCCACGCGTACGAAACGCTGATTTAGTGGGAAGTTTTAAATTTAGATACTTGCGATTTATGGCGCCCAACTAGGGGTGACAGCGTTAGCCTGGCCCCACGTTGGGCGCCAAAAAACCTCAAATGCAAGCGTTTTAAGTATTTTTAAACAAGTTTTCTCAACTCCCAGCTTAAGCATGAAGTAAATTTTTGAGTTTAGAAAAACCTGAGCCCACCCCCCTTACTGCGGTGCTGCCGATGGTAGCTACGTAGAATTTAATATATTTTGGGGTTAACTGAAGTAAAGTTTTGAGGCTAAATTACCTGTTTTAGTTTTGTTTCAAAGCTTGCTTCGTGTGCTTATAACGTTTGGGAAATAAATACACACTTCGAATAGTTAGGGGTCATTTTTATCACTCCATGTTTACCACTCTATATTTACCACTATATTTTTGTACCACTATATTTTTTCCACCATTTTATTACCATCATATTTTATTACAAATCATATTTTCCTGATTTACATCATAATTTGGTACATCCAAATTGGATGTTGTGACCAACGGCCATAAGATACTTAGCAATAAATTCGTCTTCGTCTTTACGGGTTTCATAATCGCGCACGATGTTGGAAATTCGTTCTTCCGCTTTGACGCTGGACAGATTTTCAGTCCTTTTAATTTTTCTTCCCAAGTCCAACTCTCGAAGCATCTTGCTCCTTCTGCAACTCCGCCAAGAACGCGTAGAGGCTGGGATGATCCTTGCCGACGACTACTGCGAACCGATTGTGCCACCCCTCGCTCATGTTAGTTCTTGACTTGTTCTGCAGCACGACCTCGTACATGTTCCACAGCCTTGGTGGGTACCTGAATAAATAATCGATAAGAAATCACAGTATCATAGTATCACAGTATCATAAAATACCTAGGTGCAGTTGCACGACGTCTTCCTCTCGCGGGTCTGCAAGTAATTTTTGGCGGATTGAATAAGCTCCACGACCATCGTAAAAACCGTCAGTAAAAACGTTAGCAAAAATGTATAAACGTAAAAACCTTCAAACGACTAGCAAACCTCAAATGTCAAGTTTAAATTAACATTTGACAGACACATGTCAAACCAGGAAATCAAAAAATCTAAAATAGAACCGGATGAATGTTTTATACAGACTTGTAAATACTTCAGAAATATTTGTAAGATAACTAATGGTAAAAAATTAGTAGTAAATAATATATGGTAGTAAAACCGGAGTGGAAAAAGAATTGGTGGTAAAAAATATATGGTGGTAAAAATGGAGTGGTAAAAATGTCGTACAACCACTTCGAATAGATTGAAAAAAATGAAGAGGAGTTATTATTAATAAATAAAACATGTGGTGTGTTCTGTGGGGGTGTCATGTTGTCGTGACTTGATCGACGTATATTAATAATGATATCGTACCGCGGACACCGAGTCCGGACAGCTGATGAATGCTATGTCAAAACCCGCAGACAGATACACATAGCTCATACGTTTTCTGATATACAACAAGACATCACCGCGGGACGGTATTGGTATTGGTCTCGTCTACGGTTTACATTCAACATTCCCAGTGGTATCCTTTGCTTCGCTTGTTTCGTCCTAATACACCTGCCAAACTTAATAGTTATTCCAATACAATATCCTATATGAATATTATAATACTTATTTCAATTCAATATCTTCGAATATTATAATAGTTGGTACAATTAGATACTTTTATTAATTAATATACAGAGAGGTTCATGTAACACCGAACATACCAGAAAATATTCAATGTAATTTTTCCTATGATCGATGTGTTCTGGGATGCATTGCGTGCGATTTCATTGGCTCTGATTTTAGTAGTTCTAACGCAACTTAGATTTAACGTCAAAATGAAATGTGTCATTCATAAATCGCCTACATCACTAAAGGAATGTTAATATTAAACAGTAAAAAAAATGAGAAAGAGGAGAACAGATTTAGTTTGAATGCAAAAATTATAGAAAGACAGATTCCTAGGTTACTTCCGTTTGATAATATTTCAAGGTAAGTTTATACATTGCTTCAATTTCACTGGAGATTGTTAAAAACTAACTTCGATTCAGCGTATTGTGTAAACCATTTGATCAGGACCACCCCAAGTGCGTTGCTTTGGGTGTACCAGCGAAAATGCCGCCACAAAACTGCCTTTTGGCAGTTTTAAATATAAATATTCCAAATTTGAAGAGCGTGGCGAGGTAGGTTTGCAAGTACCGCCCCCAGGTCTGCTGCCAGCACAACAACACTGGGGTGTTAGGTGTGCTGCTTCATTTGGCAAACATTTCAATTTTCATTTATTTGTTAACTCAATAAAGATAATGTAGGTGTATTTATTTCTTTATTAACTGCGTAACTTACAATGAATTGAAGATACAATGAATTTTTTTTTCAGGTAAACATGCACAAGTAAATTTTCCGACATTCGTTGTTTTTTTAAAAGAGTTAAATTTGAAGCTTTAAACGAGTGTTTTCCACTCCCGGACTAAGCATGATGTAAAATTTCGAGTTTAGAAAAGCCCTGTGAAAATTTGTCGAGGCTCGCGTAGCGACCCGAGACAAATTTTCTGGGCTTTTCTAAACTCGAAATTTTACTTCATGCGCCACGCTTATAAAACACAGATTTCAAGTGAAGTTCGAATATACATAAATTTCACAATGTTTTAGTGTTTTATACGCGTGGCGCATGAAGTAAAATTTCGAGTTTAGAAAAGCCCAGAAAATTTGTCTCGGGTCGCTGCGCGACCCTCGACAAATTTTCACGGGGCTTTTCTAAACTCGAAATTTTACTTCATGCTTAGTCTGGGAGTGGAAACACTCGTTTAAAGCTTTAAATTGAACTTAAAAAAAAACAAGGAATATCTAAACATTTACAGAAAATAGGCATGTATCCTATTTATATTAGTCCTAATTTGCATTAGAACTACTAAAAACCGTAACCAATGAAATCGCACCCAGAATAATATAAATTAGGTTTACTATATTACCATTGGAAATCATAGCCAATCACATCGCACTCAATACTTTGATGCGTCCCAGAACAAATCGAACATAGAACAATTTACAATGAACATTTTCTGGCAAGTTCGGTGTTACTTAAAACTCTCTGTATTTTGAAACTTACTCTTACATGAAAGACTGCATAATAAAAAAGCAAGGAATCACTTTTTATGATAATAAAATAAATAGCCTGCAATTTATAAAAATCGTATCGCTGTTAAAAATTAATAACATTTGTATACCTTGCCCAAACGAGATACAATCAACCGTATTGTGCATTTGTGATGAGCATCCTTTCGGACAACAGGTCTCCTCACCGGCATCTATATTAAAATCTAAAATCATATGCATTTAGAGTGAGCCATTTGAGAAAAGAAAAAAAAAACGTACCGTCCGGATATGGAGGAACCCATTCGTAAAATCCAACTGATTAAGTAATTCTGTTTTTTAATGTATTCGAAGCTACCAGAAGAAGACACGTCCCATTTCGTGTAACACCAATAAGTGTCCCGTTTTCATTACACTGAAATTCACTGATAATTATTCAATTACCGTTATATCAAAGTGTCGAAAGTTATCTAATTTGTGGCGGGTACATTGTTTTTTAATTTGTGTCGAAATTTCGGCGACGCCCTTTGTGTGTCGCGCGCGGCTGCTACAAAAATTGGATCCGGGTTCAATTTCCTCTTCGGGCCAACTGATTTCAATCTAGATTTTGATTAGCATTTCTAAATTGCTTATACTTAACTGTCTATACTGTATTTTTTTTAAATCTAAGACGATTTGAGTAGACTATTAAAATTTAAAATCTAAACGCTATTTCGTTATTTTTCATAAAAGCTATTTTGTAGCTCTTACTATAGGTATATATTGGTATTTAAATTAAATTCACTTGGTCTTGTTTCACTTACACTTTAGGTAACTTTCATAATAGTGACAAGTGACTTAGCTAGTTAACATGATATCGTATGTTCAATTAAAAAAAATCTCTAGAGTGTCATGGGAAATATTCTAGGTTGGCAACTCTGAAAATATACGTTATATTTATTATGTCTGACGTTTTATACAGGGAGTTTTTCTTTAAAATATACGTAATCCAAATTCAGCTTATTTTCTTTAAATCTTTAGATACTCATGTTTATTTAAAAGATATCGATTTGAAGCTTTGAACGAGTGTTCCACTCCCAGACTAAGCATGAAGTAAAATTTCGAGTTTAGAAAAGCCCCGTGAAAATTTGTCGAGGGTCGCTCAGCGACCCGAGACAAATTTTCTGGGCTTTTCTAAACTCGAAATTTTACTACATGCGCCACACGTATTAAACACTGATTTCTAGTGAGGTTCAAATATACACAAACAATTTAACATAAAGAAAAATTTAACATAAAGAAATATTGAGTTTGTCAATAGTTTGCAGAATATTTACAAAATATAAAACGAAAATTAATAATGGTTTAATTCGCTTTTATATTATATACATACATTTCACAAGATATTAGTGTTTTATACGCGTGGCGCATGAAGTAAAATTTCGAGTTTAGAAAAGCCCAGAAAATTAGTCTCGGGTCGCTGCGCGACCCTCGACAAATTTTCACGGGGCTTTTCTAAACTCGAAATTTTACTTCATGCTTAGTCTGGGAGTGGAAAACATTCGTTTAAAGCTTCAAATTGGACTCTTTTACAAAATAACGGATATCGGAAAATTTACAATTTATGTACGTCTACCTGAAAGAAAAAAACCCTGTATGTCAATTCCTGCAGTGCGTAGTCAACTTAAATTTAAAAAAAGATTAAATCATGGCACTCTGGAGGTTTTTTTTATTGGACATATGATATAATGTGGTCATATTGATAATGAAGGTTTAAATTAAATTGCACTTGGTTTGTTTCACAATTTTTTTTTTACTTTACTATTTATAATGTGGTCATATTTTTAGTAGTTTATCATTACGTGGCAGATAAATCTACATATAAATATTTATTTATTTTCAATATTTAATTGATGAGGCGAATACATGATGAAACTCCATAATACTATTTGAAATAAAACAACACAGTTGGGAGGGTTTCACTTTTATTGTTGAACACTGCAACATGTTTCACCACACAGTGGCTTCATCAGGCAGATGAAATAATTATTTCATCTGCCTGATGAAGCCACTGTTTGGTGAATCATGTTGCAGTGTTCAACAATAAAAGTGAAACCCTCCAACTGTGTTGTTTTATTTCAAATATATAAATATTTTATTCTAGCGTGGACAATTGTATATTAATTTACTGTTTGGAAACAAACCACAGTTTAAATATTTTATACAACTACACTTAAAAATTGAAATAATATAGTAAATGTGTGTATCTCCCGTTATTCCTTCTTCCTGCTTCAATAATTTTACAGACGCAACATAACTCAGTAAAATTTACTGGGCGTGTACATATAAGTAAGTGTGAGGTGAGGGAGTTTGAGGTGGTAATATTGGCGAGAAGAATGCTCCAATATGTTGCGGTGCAATTTGTACACTTTGTATATGTATATTAATAGGAAACGTAATAAAGGTAAAGAGCAATTACTCATTGGACTTTTGACCCCATTACTGAGCAGTAAAATCTCGAGAGTTAAACCATTTCCCGTGAAACGTGCCATAAACTTGAGGTTTGTATGTAAGGCGTTAAGTTTATGGCAGTTTTGCGGGTGCCGCGGACTATCTTTTTTAAACACTAAAAACACTACATCAACACATATATGAACAGCGTATATCTTGGCGGAAATATTTTTCCAAATTCCATTAGCAGCCGCATTTGTCGCAGTGGTTTCCCGGATGATCGTTCGCACAAAAAAAAACCCTAGCCAAAATTAAAATATGCAGTATAACATAAAAAGAGACATTTTTATTTAATAATAATTCGTTTTATAATCAACCTATCAATCGTAAAATAAAAAGGGTTATACAAACAAAGTTAAAAGTGTTTTATTGGGAACGTAACATCTAGAACGAAGTAGAAACCTCCACAAAACAAAATATGTATATTTCTTTTGTATTTGAGTAGAGCTTTTCTTTCTGAATTCATCAATAGTGGGTTCACCACCATTATCTTTAAAAAGTGAAGATATGGAAAATTATCATAATTGGAAAGATTAGAATTTCAATTAATAGCCCTCTATAAACCCAAATTCTTTAATTCTTTATGTATATCATTACTTCATTTCCAAATCATTGATTCTACGTGTGGGTAAATACCTACTTAATAAAATCTATTAACATAAATGTAGAACAATGATACATGCCCGCTGAAAGATATCCGATACCGATCATCGCGGTGACCTTTCGTTGCGATTTGAGAATGTGGCTTTACAAGATAGGGGCGTCTCGAACTGAAACTTTTCATATTATTATTACATAAACGCGATAGGCTGCAATTTGCGCTCGGTGTATCTTTACAAATCTCCCGTACGCCACTCTCCAGACAATAGACCGTATTTCATTCGGCACAATAAATATTCAGACTATGAAATTTTCTGTTTGGTTTATGAGTTATTGTGATTTACGTTATTGCTACCGTAAAACACTTGTAGTACTATCTGTGAAAATAAAAATGGTAGGAAAATGCCGCAGTACGCAGTGGTATGTTAACCACTCGATATCCAGAAAGACTTTGATTCTGTATGGCACAAAGGCCCCTTTTTTGAATGTCACCTCCTAAATATCCCTAGATACCTTATATATATATATATATATATATATATATATATATATATATATATATATATATATATATATATATATATATATATATATATATATATATTACACTCACTCCTCTCCAACAGATGCCTTAGAGTAAGAATTGAAAACCTTTTCTCCTCTTCATTCACACTAGAGCAAGGGGTTCCACAAGGTTCCCCTTTATCCCCACTTATCTACAATATCTTCTGTTCCGACATTTATCATCCCGAGCCAAAATACTTCAATCGTACTAAATATATCCTACAATTCACCGTTGATAAAGCCCTTATTTCCCATATTTCCCATGCTCCTACCCTACCCAAAGCTCTCCGAACTCTTCAAGAGCTGATTGACTCTCTCCAACACTGGTTCGCAAAATGGAGAATCAAAATTAATCACAATTCCTCATCAATAACTACTCATTCATTATCTCCGTATCTCAAAATCCTATTCATCCTTCTCCCCACATAAAATACCCTGGGCTTACTTTCGACCACAAGCTCACCTTTGAAAAGCATGCATGTAACATGAAAAATAAAGTAACTACACGCACAAAATTCTCTAGAGGTACGGCATACAGAGAGTTTTATGTAACACCGAACATTTTCATAACGAGATTTTTTTAAATATACATAAGCATACATTGTGCATTTGCCGACGTTCGGTTTATATATATATATATATATATATATATATATATATATATATATATATATATATATATATATATATATATATATATATATATATATATATATATATATTAAAATGAGGAATAATCGGAATATTTAAATAACAAAATATTTACATTTTTCTTTATACAATTACAGCGTATCTGCCCTAAATCTTTAGATACTCGTTGTTTTATAACAGAGTTTAATTTGAAACTTTAAATGAGTGTGTTCCACTCCCAGGCTAAGCATGAAGTAAAATTTCGAGTTTTGAAAAGCCTGAAAATTTTGTTTGGTCGCGTAGCGCGAAGCGCGGAGCGGCCAAATAAAATTTTCAGGCTTTTCTAAACTCGAAATTTTACTTCATGCACCACCGGTACAAAACACTGTTGCAATGTCAAGTTTAACGGTGTGTTTTAAACTTCGTAGCATGTCAGTGTTTTGTACCGGTGGCGCATGAAGTAAAATTTCGAGTTTAGAAAAGCCTGAGAATTTGGTTTGGCCGCTCCGCGCTTCGCGCTACGCGACCAAACCAAATTTTCAGGCTTTTCTAAACTCGAAATTTTACTTCATGCTTAGTCTGGGAGTGGAACACACTCATTTAAAGTTTCAAATTAAACTCTGTTATAAAACAACGAGTATCTAAAGATTTACAAGTTTCAAATTAAACTCTGTTATAAAACAACGAGTATCTAAAGATTTAGGGCAGATACGTTGTAATTGTATAAAGAAAAATGTAAATATTTTGTTATTTAAATATTCCGATTATTCCTCATTTAAAAAATAATAATGTCAGTGTATTTTTAACTTCAAAATATTTTAGTGTTTTATACGCGTGGCGCATGAAGTAAAATTTCGAGTTTAGAAAAGCCTGAAAATTTGGTTTGGCCGCTCCGCTTCGCGGAGCGACCAAACCAAATTTTCAGGCTTTTCTAAACTCGAAATTTTACTTCATGCTTAGTCTGGGAGTGGAAACACTCGTTCTAAACTTCATATTGCACGTTTTTATATAAAATCGACAAATGCCTGAACATTGACAGCGTATACATTATGTATATTTAATAGAAAAATTCACAGTATGTAATACAGTAAGTCATCCATAGAAATCATAAAAAGAAGTTCAGAATTTTACTTAAAATCAACTTTTAAAGTTAACTTTATAATTGCTTGGGCGTTAATGGGTTAACTAGAGGAATTACATTATTATAGTTATTTTAATTTGAACTTAAATCTCATAGGACACATCCTGTTCTGGTGTTAGGCCTAGATTTTATTATCTCAGCTGGAATTTGTACCAACGCCAGATCTCAGACTTGGTGGTTTGAGGATGATCCTAGTCAGGTTTTTCATTTCCTTCCCGTATCGGAAATATCTTCTTATTTACCTCATCAGCTTACACCTGGCATATTTGGCATTCAAGAGCTAACTCAGTCAGAAAAGAGTGTGTTGGGCCAAATAGCAAAAGAAGGTATTCAGTCTCTTCAACTTTCCCCAGGTCATATCGAGGTAGGAGATGCCGAACCTATTAAGCAAAGGTATTACCTTTACTCCCCTAAGGTTCTGGAGGCCATGTGCTCAGAACTTGACAGGATGTTAAAGGAAGGATTAGTCGAGCCTAGCCATGCAGGATGGTGCTCCCCAGTAGTAATGGTGAGGAAAGGTGATTCTTACCGATTCTGTATAGATTTTCGTAAGGTGAACCAGTGACTAAGAAGGACTCATATCCTATGCCTCACTTGGCACCCATGTTAGATGGGTTACGCCAAGAAGTACCTGTCGGAAACCGATTGCATGTAACATGAAAAATAAAGTAACTACACGCGCAAAATTCTCTAGAGGTACGGCATACAGAGAAAACATGAAACATGAAACATAAAGAAACTACTCGATTTGAAACAGGCCTTTTTGCAAGTACCTTTAGCAGATGAACAGAGTAAGGATATTACTTCTTTTGTAGTACCTGGTAGGGGCTTGTTTAGATTCAAGGTAATGCCTTTTGGGCTGACCAATTCGCCGGCTACATTTCAACGTTTGGCAGACGAAGTGTTCGGTCTAGAATTACCACCGTATGTAGTCGTGTTTCTAGATGATATTCTCATTTGCACTCCTGATTTTAGTTTGCATTGTCTGTTATTGCGGGAAGTCTTCCGATGCTTAAGAGATTCTGGATTGAGGATTAACCAGGACAAGTGCGAATTCGGTTGCAACGAGGTACGTTATCTGGGTTATCTAGTTAATTTTGAAGGTCTTTTGGTGGATCCCGAGAAAGTACGTCCCGTGATTGCGTTTCCACCACCCAGAAATGTCAAACAGCTGAGGAGGTTTCTCGGAATGGCTGGATGGTACCGACGATCTAGAGCAATATGCCACCACTCTCTCGTTACCATCCTGAACCTGCGTTAACACGGCACCTAATCCAGTTTGACTGGCATCAGTCTGTAAAGAAAACGGTATAGTGAAGTCGGGTCTAGCAAGAATAGGGGCGGTAGTCAGAGCTTCCTTGATAGACTCGAACGCTTTGATCTGTTCTGTAGACCATTTCCAACCCGCGCTCTTTTTTAAATAAGAAAGTGAGAGGGCTATTTATCTTGGACTTTTCGACGGTTGTCAGCCCTCTCACTTTCTTATTAAAGGAGAGCGCGGGTTGGAAATGGTCTACAGAACAGATCAAAGCGTTCGAGTCTATCAAGGAAGCTCTGACTACCGCCCCTATTCTTGCTAGACCCGACTTCACTATACCGTTTTCTTTACAGACTGATGCCAGTCAAACTGGATTAGGTGCCGTGTTAACGCAGGTTCAGGATGGTAACGAGAGAGTGGTGGCATATTGCTCTAGAACCCTGAATTCTGCCGAGCGAAATTATTCTGTGACCGAAAAGGAGTGTCTGGCCGTTCTCTTCGGCATAGAAAAGAATCGCCATTATCTGGAAGGATCTCAGTTTACAGTAATAACTGATCACGCTAGTTTAAAGTGGCTACTGAATCTTAAGGATCCTACCGGTCGTTTAGCTCGTTGGGCTTTACGCCTACAACCGTATGATTTCTCCATTGAGTATCGAAACGGCAATCTAAATAGCGTAGCTGATGCTTTGTCTAGAATTGAGGCCGTGTCCGTCTTAGCGGTCCAAACTCAAGATAATTCACGTGACGAGTGGTATAATCGTAAGTTTTATCGGATAAAGAATGAGCCGGATAAACACCTCGATTGACAAGTCCAAGGCGACCGTTTGTTATTTTTCCGAAAAGGTTTCTTAAGATCCTACAGAGGACTGGAAGCTAGTAGTTCGAGTCCCTTAGGAAATCAATTCTTCGGGAATGTCATGATTGTGTTCAAGCGGGACATCTAGGTATTGAGAAGACACAGTACACTGTGAACTGGACTATAGAAATGTCTCCAAATCAAATATACAGGATTAGGAAAAAAAATAAACCAGAAACAATTAGAATATACAGGACATTTTTCAGTTATGCACTAAATATTATGCACAACAAAAACCCGTAAACAAAAATGATTATACAAAAATATTTAAAAGAAAAATTCCCTATATACGAATTATTTTATAAATATTTGCAAATTAATGAACATAATAAATTAATATTAAAGGATAAATTAAAAACACTTGGATTGTTTCACTATTTGTTTCTATTTACTCGACTAGTTTCACTTTTTACGGCATTATCACTGATTGATAATGCCGTAAAAAGCGAAACTAGTCGAGTAAATAGAAACAAATAGTGAATCAAACCAAGTGTTTTTAATGTATCCTTTAATATTATTTCAAAATGTTTCACCAAGTGATAAATGAGAAAGTTATTCAAGAAATATAATAAATTAACTGTATGAAATTAAATATAAATTAGTTGTATATCAAATTACGAAAAAACTATTCGTGAATAAAGTTTTTTCGTAATTTTATATATTATCTTTGAAGTGTGCAAACTATAAGAAGCGTAAGCTTATTTTCTCGAATTCAAATAGTTTTGAATTTGAATTTATCTTGTTAGTTGTATATCTTTGGGTATTTTACGAATTCAATCTACAAAAGCCCGAACTGTAATCTCGATCGAAAAACTGAATAAACCAAGCGCAGTAACCCGATACTTTCTTTATCTCTTTGATGTCGTCGTGTACGACATGCAAATTATCAAACGCGCGGAATTTTAATAAGCCGAACAGAAAAACGAGCGTTAGATTAGGCGCCGCGTTTTGCGAATCCTTTTCTGTGACGGCGAAGTTGTTGTAGACATTCTGTATATATTCGCGCCGGGAATATTTTTTCTTTTCTTTCGTTTCGCGAAGGAAAAACCGTGAAGTTATTAGCAGTAATATTTAGTCATACCGCACCTATAGAGAAAGAGATGGTGGCGGTCCGACACGCGCTCCTCTACGACCGAGGAATTACAAACAGTTGAATAGCTCGTGTGCTGCATACGCTCACTTTGCCCTCAACTTGCTTAACTTAAAAGTCAGGATTTTTACATTGCTAAGCGAATATCGGCTCATGCTTTCGTACCGACAATTTTTATTAAATATACAGAGTGTTCATATTTCAACACAATGTATGGGGATCTCGATTATTTGAAGAGATAGAGAGTCGGTTAAATTGGGGCAAAGTAGTTGTTTCAATAGATATTTATGGAAACTGTTAACGGTGGAGGCTTCTACTTCGTTATACATCATAATTCACAAATGATACACGATTTTAACTTTTTTTTTTTACTTAATAAAAGACTAACACTTTCTTCACTAAAAACATTTATTTTCGCTAAATGTACATTTCGAACACTACGTGCACATTATCAATAGCTATACTGAGTAAATACAAAAAGAAGGCGGGATACTTATACCTAAAGGGGATTATGGGAAAAAACGTGGGCGAGGTTAACATTTGTGTTTGTCGGGGTTATTGGTCGGAATTACCTCTAATAAGGGATTGTTCAGGGGACTTAAATCGAAATTAAGTAAATGATTTTGGTGTTTTTTCATCTGTATAGCTTCCAACATATTTAATTTTTTATTTGAAGAATGTTTTAATAATTTTATATTGTTTTCCGAAAATACATGACCCGTAGTTATGGTGATTTTAACTTTGTTTGTATAACTGAGACTTTATTAAGTGACTATAGTTTCGACAACTTTCGATATTTATTGTCTTAAGTTGTCTTATTAAGTGTATGGGGTTGCCGATGCACTCAAAATTAGAAAAAAATCCTCGTCACACGGTTGAAACTACTTGCTTCAGGAGTCTCGCACGAAATTTTAATTAGAAAGTTAGACGCCCAAATAGTTGCAGAATGCTGTGCTCATATCTATCCAACAGGCAGCAGACTGTATTGTATAAAGAAACCACGTCAGAATTTAAAGTAAACGATATCGGTGTTTCTCGAGGTTCTGTTCTTGGACCAATATTGTTCTTATTATATATAAATGACCTGCCTGCATGTGTCGAAAAATTTGAGACTGTTCTTTTTGCGGATGACACAACTATTAGGACATTAAACACATTTCTATTAATGGATATCGATAGCTAACGCCATCTAATGCTTCATAGTGGCATCTTCAGTGACACGAATGCACAAAGTGCATATACAGGTCACTGTTTCGTCCACGAACGAGCAGAATTCTGTTTGTGAAACCAGAAAACAAATATCAAAATTGAATTTGTGTTCAGTATTCTGTGGGTATCTGGTGCCGGAATACTGAACACAAATTCAATTTTAAACACATTTCTTTCAAACTCTCTTAGCCTACATAAAGATGCATTAGCGGAAGTTTCTGAATGGTTTCTAAGCAATATGCTACAAATGAATAATGACAAAATAAACACTTTACATTTCTCTTTACGATCGAACAATAGTATAAATGCTCCATTAACACCACACACAAAATTGTTGACGGGATATATATCCAAGACGGGATTGAGGCTTACAAAAGCAAAAACAGGCAGTAACTACTACTCCATAACATTTTATAATATATTACCGTTGCATGTCAGAGCGCTTCCATTGAAAAATTATCTAAATGTTATTAAAACATTAATTAAGACACATTGTTTGCATTTTACACGAAAAACATTTTCGTATTTTTATATATTATATTACAAATAAAACCGATTATTCATTCCATTCCAAAGTGATGAAATCAATAAATAATTACACAATCCGATCTAATCAAATCGGCAATAATCGAAAGTGTGCAGACGTAATTTTCAAGGTAGACTAATAATGAATATAACACGGATCGCGCAAATTACATAAAAATACGCCGGCGAGGGTCAAACTCGGAACACCGAAACATTTTTATTGCCCCGGCTAACTTATAATTTTGATAAATCCGTGTCATTACAGACGGGTCGGTCTAAATGTATGAAAGGGCGAGGATAACACTGACCTCAATCAAAAGTCAGAGTATTAATTATTTTCACACGCTCACAAAATAATACATCCAAAAAGAGTCATCTTTCGAATCAGTAAAAATAAAAGTACTAGACAATTAAATGACAGGTTAGATATAGAATCTAATTCTGGATATTTAATTAAAACACTTATCTTAAAAAATTTAATAGTTACTTCGTGAAATTCCATATCAACAGTTTTAGTAAATAACACACTAGATACAGGTGTTTAATTGAATTCACTTGGTTTGTTTTACTAAAAATATTTTATTTCAACTAGTTTCGGCTTAATGCCATTTTCAAGAGTTTCTTTTTTTTTCTTGAAAATGGCATTAAGCCGAAACTAGTTGGAATAAAATATTTTTAGTAACACAAACCAAGTGAATTCAATTAATAGATATTTAATTGAAAAAAAATATTTTATTCCAACTAGTTTCGGCTTAATGCCACTTTCAAGAAAAAAAAAGAAACTTTAGTAGAAATGTTTTACCAAGTGAATAATAAGAAACAAGTTAATAATATAACACACTAGGTCAAAATTTCACTGTTTGTTGATTGACACTGCAACAATTGTTTCGCCACACCGTGGCTTCATCGGGCAGATAAATAACTTATCGTAAATAGTAATAATAGTGAAATTTAATTAATTTCTCACTTAACCCGTGGTGAAACATTTTTGAATCTAATCCTGGATAGATTCAAAAATGATTCACCACGGGTTAAGTGAGAAATTATTTAATTTTCACTATTTGTTTATCAATGCTACGAGTTTTATCGATATATAAAAATCCACAATTTTGACGATTTTTCCAACCTTGATTTCTTTCTATCAATTGAAGTCGTTTCTTTGTTGATATTCGTTAAATAAAGTGAACAAATATCAACAGAGAAATGGAAATTTTTGTATCAATTTACGTTCGCCTATATTAAACATAGTATTAACCTATTAGGCGCCATTAGTGCATATACGCAACATTATTAATTTTATATTAGTGAAACTAGCATTTAGCCCGATTTAGCAACCGGGGAGCCGAGGGCCGAATCAAGGAAATGTAGAAATGTAAAGAGAATTGCATAATTAAAAAAAATAAATGATGTTGAAGAAAAATATATGTATAATAGTAGCAGGGGGAAAGGGAGGGGAGAGGCGTTGGTGCATGAGCCGAATGGTGGTGACTGCAAGGTAAATCGTTGTTTTGTAGTGGTTATGGAGTGGATGGATGTAAAGGTCCGTGAAAAGGTTGGAAGAGATGGTCGCTTCGCTCCAGCCGCTCGCTTGCTTTGCTCGCTTCGCTCGCTAGGGTGCTCGCTTCGCTCGCACATAGAGAGGGTAGTTGCTCCTTTATCCCCGCGAAAACTAATTTTCTCTAGCGCAATTTTTGGACCGAAAATTTGCTGAAACACCGGGAAGGCGGCCATTTGTTGGCTCGAAAATAATTTGCTGAGCACCGCGAGGTCAAACCATACCACCTTACGTTTAAACAAATCATTTTGGAGCATTTTAAGTCGGTCAAAAAAAATAATCAAGAAAATCACGGTTTTAGACCACCCTGTATATACACGTTAAACTTAAAAATTAATTAATTTTAATTGTTTTGTTTCGTCTTGTTTCATCTTGTCGGTTGCGGATAATTATTCGAAATCGAAATGTGAAAACCAAATTGCTCTATCGCAATTTTTCGACCGAAAATGTGCTGACAGCCCGTGAAGGCGGCCAATAAAAAAAAAAAAAAACATGTCCCAACACCGCTAAATTTAATCCTAGCGATCTGCGTTTAAACAAAACATTTTGGAGAAAAAATAAAAACCATCGATTAAATGCGAGATTTAGACACCCGGTATATACTTTTATGAAATTTCAATTGCAAAAAAAAAATACTTTTCCTCGATAGAAAAAATTCTCGATAGATAGGTCGTGTTTCTAATGGAATTCTGAACACGATAGACGCAAAATTTTGAAAAAATAATCAAGAAAATCACGGTTTTAGACCACCCTGTATATACAAACTTAAAAATTAATTAATTTTAATTGTTTTGTTTCGTCTTGTTTCATCTTGTCGGTTGCGGATAATTATTCGAAATCGAAATGTGAAAACCAAATTCCTCTATCGCAATTTTTCGACCGAAAATGTGCTGACAGCCCGTGAAAGCGGCCAATAAAAAAAAAAAAAAAACATGTCCCAACACCGCTAAATTTAATCCTAGCGATCTGCGTTTAAACAAAACAATTTGGAGAAAAAATAAAAACCATCGATTAAATGCGAGATTTAGACACCCGGTATATATTTTTATGAAATTTCAATTGCAAAAAAAAAATACTTTTCCTCGATAGAAACAATTCTCGATAAATAGGTCGTGTTTCTAATGGAATTCTGAACACGATAGACGCAAAATTTTGAAAATCTATTTTTTTTTTGCAAAATCGATTAAATGCGATATTTTTTTTAATCGGGCGACCTGAGCGCTCGGAAGTGTCGCGTTGGAAAGCCCAGGTCAAATCCCATCGAAATTGTGCTATGCGCGACCTGAAAAAGTTCCGTGTGAAGCAAGACCAGCGTGTAAAGTATTGAGGTTAAGAAATCTTCCGCCCGGCGTAAAATTAAAAAAATGATTTAAAATAGAAAACGCGGTCGGATTTGAACGCCGCTTAGCCTAAGACACGCGGAATATATTTTTTTTCGGTCCTGTGAAAATTTGAACTTTCTAAAATGAATTCTTCGATTTTTCCACTCCCGGTGACAGTCGTCTCCCATAAGAGCAATGTAAAAGTGGTTGCCATGGCGACCGAATCGCAGCCTTCTCGGATCCCCGCTGCTTTAACGTTCTTATTATGGGAGATTACTAAATAAGTTAATTTGATATATTATATTATTTGAATTGACGAAAAGTAAAACGTAAATATTTTGTTATTTAAATATCTCGAATTTTACTCATTTTAAAAAAATGTTTTCAGTGTATTTCTAATTTCACAATATTTCAGTGTTTTATACGCGTGGCGCATGAAGTAAAATTTCGAGTTTAGAAAAGCCCCGTGAAAATTTGTCTCGGGTCGCTGGCGCGACCCTCGACAAATTTTCTACGCGGGGCTTTTCTAAACTCGAAATTTTACTTCATGCTTAGTCTGGGAGTAGAAATATTCGTTCTAAACTTCATATTGCACGTTTTTATACAAAATCGACGAATACCTAACATTGACAGCGTATACATTATGTATATTTAAAAGAAAAATACACAGTTTGTAATTCAATATGTCATCCTTAGAAATCATTAAAAGAAGTGTAGAATTTTACCTAATATCAACTTTTAGAGTTAACTCTATAATTGCTCGGCCGTTAATGGGTTAATTATCTATTCATTATTCGAATTGAAATACCACGTAGTAAAGGTCTCAACAATAATGTTAATGCATAAGTTATTTGCAAATCAGGATTTTTTTATTAAAAACACAGTTTTAAAAAAAACATCCTGAATGATTTGCAAATATTCGGAAATTGATATATTTTATTAAATGGAAACGAGATTGTTAATATATTTCCATTTAATACGAGATTGGTAAAATCGCTCAATTAAAACCGTAATTGAGTGATTGAGATAATTTTGCTTCGCAATCTCGAGAATTCCGAACAAATAACTCGGAATATTAATTTCTAATACCAGAGCCTTTGAGCTATAGAAAAATCATCATCTGCATTCTCTGCGGCTAATTACGTTATTTCCTATCTGCATTATTAAGCACATAAAAGTCCAATTTCCAAGATATACCAGCAGATAGAGCCCTAAACATTCATGTTATACCTGCGTACAGTCGAGATAAGCTCCAAGTCCGAGAGCAGTCTTTGTACGATGATTAATTATTGAGGGGCGTGATTGGTGATTGGTGATTGACAGAGCGATTGTGGCTCTGCGGGTGGCCGAAATACCTTCGGCCGCAACCTACCCCCTTTTTTTCCGAATACTTTTTTAACACAAAGATGCTAATATTTCAGTGACACAAGGATTGATCGTTTTCTAGGGGGCAGCAGTTTTGTCATTGACATCGTTTGTAATTATGTATTAATGATGTTTTTCGAAGGCCATGTAAATTTGAGCCAATGATATAGGCTTGAGAAAAGTCATAAATATTTTGACTCGTCGTTTTAAATGAGCACCAAAAATCTGTGTTCTAAATTAAGATTTTTCGCAGGTTCTCGAAAACTGTCCTTCTTTTCAATATTTGAAGACTAATCTGTAACTCCCCGAATTTGATCACCTTTGTAAAGTTTATTACCGTGAGATCAAACATAAGGAGCATATTTTGAAATTCACTTAAAATCAGTGTTGTATACGCGTGGCGCATGAGTAAAATTTCGAGTTTAGAAAAACCCAGAATTTTTTTTTTTTCTTTTTCAGTTTGATCCTTTAAACGAGTGTTTTCCACTCCCAGACTAAGCATGAAGTAAAATTTCGAGTTTAGAAAAGCCCCGTGAAAATTTGTCGAGGGTCGCGCAGCGACCCGAGACAAATTTTCTGGGCTTTTCTAAACTCGAAATTTTACTTCATGCGCCACGCGTATAAAACACTGATTTCAAGTGAAGTTCAAATATACATAGAGTTCACAATATTTTAGTGTTTTTTACGCGTGGCGCATGAAGTAAAATTTCGAGTTTAGAAAAGCCCAGAAAATTTGTCTCGGGTCGCGCAGCGACCCGAGACAAATTTTCACGGGGCTTTTCTAAACTCGAAATTTTACTTCATGCTTAGTCTGGGAGTGGAAAACACTCGTTTAAAGCTTCCAATTAAACTCTAAAAAAATATATATATCTAAAGATTTACAGCAGGTAGTTGGGATACGTTTTCTTAGTAGAAAAACTCCCTGCGCCAAAATTTATTTCCGGAAAAAATCTCAATCCAAACTCTATACTATACTCGAAATTTTACTTCATTCGCCATCCGTACAAAACACTGGTTTTAAGCGAAGTTCAAGCATACGTCCTTAGCATACCGCTTCAGTAGCATACTATGAACTTTACAATTAGTCAGTGTTTTATACGCGTGGCGCATGAAGTAAAATTTCGAGTTTAGAAAAGCCCCGTGAAAATTTGTCTCGGGTCGCTGCGCGACCCTCGACAAATTTTCTACGCGGGGCTTTTCTAAACTCGAAATTTTACTTCATGCTTAGTCTGGGAGTGGAAAACACTCGTTAAAAGTTTAAGGCTTTGAAACAACGAATTCCCGCAAATTAAAAAAAAACGCTGTAATTATCGGGATATGTATACTCAAAAGAAAAATGCCCTGTATTAACAATATTCCATAGCTGGGTATATTTTGCCGCACCCCATATTTGGTATTCTTTCATGCTGTTTGATTTTTGTTAATAAAATGGGAAAATCAATTAAAGGGCTTTTTGTGATAACATGATAAAAATTGAATTTGTGTTCAGCATTCCGGCACCAGGTACCCACAGACGCGTTTCGGACTTCAAGGTCCTCTTCAGTGTGGTCCCGACCCAGTGCTGAGGAATACTGAACATTTCTGACTATTTCAAGCCAATATGTGAAAACTATTAATGATTTCGATAGCTAACGCCATCTAATGCTTCATAGTGGCATCGTCAGTGACACGAATGCACAAAGTGCATATACAGGTCACTGTTTCGTCCACGAGCGAGCAGAACTCTGTTTGTGAAACCAGAAAACAAATATCAAAATTGAATTTGTGTTCAGTATTCCGGCACCAGGTACCCACAGACGCGTTTTCTCTGAAGAGGACCTTGAAGTCCGAAACGCGTCTGTGGGTACCTGGTGCCGGAATACTGAACACAAATTCAATTCCGAGAGTGTTATTGACTAAGACTTTGTGCTACCAAAGGTGAGCCTTCGGATACAAGTAAGCTATGTATTTTTTATTTCTTTTTTGTGACATTTCATGTTTTACCAAATAAAAATCAAAATGTTTAACATGGCTTACCATGTTATTGCAACACCAGAACACCTGAAAAATCCGCCATTTCTCTGGAGACAAAAAAGAGATGAAAGTTATAAACAAGTCATGAAAAACAAGGAGCAAATTCGGAAAAAAAATAGTCAACAGCAAAAAGCAAGAAAAGTATTAAACCTCAGGAGTTGGGTTCACCATGCAGATGCACGAACAATTACGAAGAGAAACTCAGTAATACCATTGATTAACTAAAAAAAATAGACCTTTATTGGCATTCTTCATAACAAACAAAACTTTACACTCTATTCCAAAACTAAATCCTCTCCCTTCTACCCTCCCTTCTATTTTCCCTCTCCCTCCCTAGCTTCTCTAACGTCCTTACTCTTGCCCCACCCTCTCTCATCCACTCCATCACCCTTCTAGTCCCTTTCGCTCCCATCCATTCCTCCTTCACCTCCTCGCATTCCTCCGCCAAGTGGCCCTACGTATCCTTCTCATGCTCACACCATACACACCATCCATATTCTTCCCCCATCCACACTTTCCTTCCTCTCTCCTCCGATCCACACCTCGCCCTTGCCACAACCACCCTCTCCTCTTTACTCCACCCCCTCTCCATCAGATATCTCGGCACTCATCCATACACCTGCCACCTCCCATACATATCATTGTACTCACTTCTCTCAATACGCCCTTGCCTTTCCTGTCCTTCCACCTCCTTTCCATTCCCCTTTACCCACTCATCCACCTTCACCCCATTCCCTAGCCATTCCATTACTTTCGCCTCCGACAACCCTACCCTCTCATACATTTTCCTCCTCTCCCCCTTCCATCTACCCTCACCCCCACACACGTTTCACCAATCTCTCTTCCTCCAATTCCCTCAATCTTATCTCATACCTCACCACTCTCACCATTGCCTCGCACTCTAAACTCTCTCTATTAGTCTCCTGAAGCACTATGTAGCTGGGCCTGGACCTTTCCACCCCCAACATGCGATTCAGGAACCATATCTGTTCCCTCTCCATGCACTCATACCCTTTCGTCCCCCACACTTCCACTCCATCCATAAGCACCGATCTAACACACGCATCCCATATTTTACATGCCACTCTCACATTATTCCCCATCCACTTTCCCCAAGCCATCCCCCACGCTTTCCTAGCCTTTTTCTGCACGCATTTCCCATGCTCTTTATACTCTCCCGTCCCTTTGAACATAAACTCTAAATACTTAGAACTTTTCACCCTCTCAATAACCACCCTCTTCCACTCCAGTTCTTTCACCTTCCCCTCCCGCCCTCTATTTCTGAACTTCACCCACTTCGTTTTTTTCACATTCACACTCATCCCTTTCTTATCCATAAACCTCTCCGCTCTTTTCAACATGTCTTTCATCCTTCATGCTCTTTTGCCATTAACACCATGTCATCCGCATACGCTAACATCCACACTTTCCTCTTACCCATCACCCTATCCCCCCCCGCCCTGCCCGTTCCTCATCATCTCTTCGAATTTACGCATGTATATATTAAACAACATCGGGCTCAGCAGGTTCCCCTGCCTCAATCCCCCCCAAGTCCTGAAACCCTCTGACACATCCGTCCCCACTTTCGCCATGATCCATGTCTTCTCATACACTCTCCTCACCTACTCAACCATCCCCTTACTCACACCTCTCCTCCTTAAGCACTCTATCAGACTCACCCTCGGTACGGACTCATATGCTGCCTTTAAATCTAGGAATACCGTATATACACATCCTTTTTGTTCTATCACTCTCCACCATTCGCGCCAGGGTAAAGACCTGCTCCCTCTTCCCCCTACCCCTTCTAAGCCCCCCTGCGTGTCTGGCAGTATCCCCTTCTCCTCTACCTCTACCCCCATCCGATTCCTCACTATCATCATTGCCAGCTTGTACCCAATACTTGTTATAGTTACTTCTCTATAACTCCTTGCATCCTTCTCGTCCCCTCCTTTATACACCGGGCACATCATCCCCAACCTCCAGGCCTCCCGTAAGCTTATCTCCCCCCTCCACATCTGATTCTATAGATCTGAATTTCTTCTTCCCCTTTTTCCCAATCTCCTTCTACATCTCCGCTTTGAGACCATGCCTCCCTGCCGCCTTTCCACTCTTCGCTTCCTTGAAGGTCCTCTCCACCTCCTCCTCCGTGAACTCTTCTCCTCTGTCTTCTCCAATCCCTCCTGGTACTCCGCTTCCTTCCCTGCATTTCCTTGTCCATTCTTTCAGTGACACCCCTGCCGGCCTCATCCTTTCTTCTCTCCTCAGTACCTTCCAAACTAAGTACTTAAAATACGAGTTAAACAGGTTAAATCTAGAAAACTTCGAAGAGAGGGGTGTACATCAGGTCAACTTGGTCGTTAAGGATGGATATTCCCAGTTTAATTTTTGCTTTGTGGATTTCAGGGGCTTTCAGTAAATCTATTTTCTACCTTTTTCGGTGAGATGGATTACCGAAAGTACATCTTTGCCGAAATTATGGTTTATTTCTAACAAATGATTTACAAAAGTTGAATTATCATATTTTAACTTGTATGATCAATGGTGTTCTTTTAATCGGGTTTGAAAATTACGACTTGATTGTCCGATGTACACTCCTTCACAATCTGGACATGTTAATCTGTATCAATCTGGATCAAATTAAGCTTATTTATTTATTTTCTAGGTTCATTTACAGTATAAAGTACTAAACATTTATTGAAAATAGGTATTTGACTTTAAAAAATACGTTAAAAAATATTAATATAAATAGTAGAGAAATCAATAAAATAAAAAGATAAACAGGGAGTTTTCTTTAACCTACCACCATTTTTCAATGTAAATTTTCAGACATTCGTTGTTTTATTAAAAACATTCAATTTGAAGCTTTAAGTGTTTTCCACTCCCAGACTAAGCATGAAGTAAAATTTCGAGTTTAGAAAAGCCCCGTGAACATTTGTCGAGAGTCGCGCAGCGACCCGAGACAAATTTTTTGGGCTTTTCTAAACTCGAAATTTTACTTCATGCGCCACGCGTATAAAACACAGATTTCAAGTGAGGTTCGAATATACATAAATTTCACTATATTTTAGTGTTTTATACGCGTGACGCATGAAGTAAAATTTCGAGTTTAGAAAAGACTGAATATTTGGTTTGGTGAGAAAACAATTTGTTAGTATTTGTTAGTACTTCTTAAAATTTTAACAATGTCAATTTAGTTATTTGAGTTACGTGAAGATTTTAAGTCGGTCGATGTTAATTTAGTTATTTGAGTTACGTAAAGATTTTAAGTCACTTAATTAAAACGCAGTTATATTCCTTTCTTCACTTTTATTTTTTGATGCTAGATTTACATTTTGGGTAATATGTACCCATTATCTATAGCTGACTGCTAGCATCCAGCATCGAAAAATAAAAGTGAAGAAAGGAATATAACAGCGTTTTAATTAAGTGACTTAAAATCTTCACGTAACTCAAATAATTAAATTGACATTGCTACTTCATAACGAATTTTGCAGGATGACTTGCAGTTTAAATTGCCCCATGACTCGATTAACGCGCACGGCTAATGACATTTGTAGCGGCATTGACTTTTTTAACTCATCTTTAGGTTTAATTAGGAGGAGTCTCGCGGATGGTGTGCACTAAATGTTATAACCCTATTGTGGTTTACGCAGATTAACATATGTGTCTTTGTGCATATTTGTGATTCATGTTTTGTGTCTTACATTTTAGTTATATGTTTTTGGCTCTACATTGTAAATGGCTTGTCCGTTAATAAAGAATAATTATTATTATTATTATTAACATTTTAAGATGTACTAATCAGTGATTGATTGACACTAATTAAAATTAATCAGCTGTGGTGCAAGTGGTTATTATTTTTCCGATTAATTTTAACAAAACTCTGTGTAATATGTCTATGGATAAATTTGTAACGATTTCGATGTAATATGCTAATGAGAAAATAAGTGGTGTGTGTGTGTGTAAGTATGGACGGAAACGAAATAAAAAAAGCCGGAGTCAAACAGGAATAAACAAAACGAATATATAAATATGACAAGAACAAGTGCCGCACCCAAAAACAAAACACTGTCATCCAGACAGCTATGACGAGAAATGCATGATGAGTATTAATAATTCATGCTTTTCATTCAGGGCCTCTCGCGTAGTGGTGTTGGTGGAACATACTTTTTGGGTTGGGACTCTATTCCATTCAACATCTTTCTCTATACAAAATATGATATAAATATAGTAATATTATTTGAAATTCAATTAATGAGAAATCGTAAAACAATTTTGGAATAATGTGTTAGTTAATAAGGAATAGATAATTAATAATACTGGTACTCTGTTGTATTATCAATTTATCAAAATGTTCAGCATTCAACATGTTTGGATTTGTTTGTGACGCATGTTTATTTATTTATTTATTAAATTAACGGTATAACACCTTTTTACAGAATAATTAATTAATATATAATATTATTATCTATGACATTAATAATTAAAGTAATTAAAGTATCCACGCTCAGTTGCGACGTGCACAATGAAATATATATTAAGCTTACAAATAATAAACTGAATGTTGGTTGGTGCATTTTGTACGATTGCAAAAATCCCAAACACGTTCACGATTAACAATCTGGTCATCAGAGAATTCCCCAACAATTGGCAGTAAACTCCCAGCTCTGGATGAACAGGCACAATTACTCGGTTAGAGTTTTATATTTTTGTTAATTCGAAGTTCAGTACCAAAAAAATCTAATATCATAACACCCACAGTTTTTAATGTATTTATCGCTTTTCGCTTTCTTTCTGACATGTTAATACCCGCTTTCCGATACAGAAAACAATTCGGGGGGACAGAGGACACCAATGAAATCACTTAATTTACGCCGAGTTCTGTTATTTCACATGTTTATGAAATCCAAGCTCGGAGCGTTCAATAAATTGGTATTTTTAGGGGGATAGACCACTCGCTTTAGTGTGATATCCTGCAGCTAGGCTACCTAACTATAGTGGTGCCATGCAGAGAAGATCGCATTAACTAGGCCACCTGCTGATTGGATCATCAATCAGAATTTCCTACGAATCATGTAACGTGCATGTGCTCACATGCTAGCTGTTGTGGTTTATTGGAATTTCTACAAATCATCTTTGCTGAAAATAATTGGCTTTTTATTTGTATCTATATTTAATTCATTCGATTGTTTCGACATATAGGAAGGTATATATATCCCAATTTATACGCTGTGAATTGGCAGGCATTCGTTGGTTTTATAAAAGAGTTCAATTCAAAAAGTCTAATTAGTATTTTCAGACTTCAGCATGAAATAAAGTTTCATGTTTAGAAAAGAATGAAAATTTGGTTTGGTTGAGTAGCGAAGCTACTACTTAATAGGGTGATGGGTCACGTTTCCCAATCCAAATTTCCCAATCCATATTTCCCAGTCCACGTTTCCCAATATATAATTTTCCCAATAACCACATTTCCCAATCGCCATTGTTCCCAATCTATTCATTTCCCAATCGCTGTCTATTCCACACACTTCTGTGTTAGGTTAGAATAGTAGAAAGATTTGGAATAGAAGGGATTGTGTATGTCATGATAATTAATTATATTTAAATACTAGTTGTGTCATCTAGCGGCCACAGCGCAAACTGCTTGCGTTGTCTTAGAATTTAGTTTTTGTTAATGATATAAAAAAGAATATATTTTATTGGCAGTTGAATAAAGCACGCTGTTAAAGTAACACGTATTTTAATGTTTCGCCCGTTAATTAAATTATAAATTAATAATATAAAACAAAGTAAAATAACGTAACATGGCGCAGTCGCGTATTTAAACATAGTGAAAAGTATTTAAACAATAATTTAAAAAGGTGTTAAGTGTACTATGAAAATGGAAGTGGCTAGAGGGGTAGCTCCGATGATAATGGAGGGTAACGTGTCCAGCAATTGGAAGTTCTGGAAAAGTCGGTTCCTAAATTACTTAGCTGCAACGGAGTACTCCAGTAAGAGCGAAAAAACTCAGTGCGCACAGCTACTTCATTACATTGGTGAAGAAGGATTTAGAATTTATAATACGTTTACATTCGCCCAGGATGAGGAAAATAAATTAGATTTATTGATACAAAAGTTTGATAAACACTTCGAACCCAAGAAAAACGTTGAATTTGAACGTTATAAATTATTCACACGAAAACAAAAAAATGGCGAAACTGTAGAACAATACGTGACAGATTTAAAAAATATATCCTTATCATGTGAGCTAGGAGAGTTGAAAGACGATCTCATAAAAAGCGTTTTAATATGTGGTGTTGCGAGAAATGAAATGAGAGAGAGGCTGTTAGAAAAGGATAGTATAAAATTAGAGGATGCGATAGCATTGTGCAGGAATATGGAAAGTTCGAAGGTCATCGCTTCAGCATTGGACGACGAGGAGGAAGAAAAAATTAACGTAGTCAAGCGAAGGATGGACAACGATAATAGATGGCGACAGGGTGGAAATGCATCAGGACATACAGGATCAACAACAGCGACAACGTCGGCGAATCAACTCAATGTGCGCAAGTTCAAAAATTCGCGAGTAAAGTGCGGGAGATGTGGAAAACTGCATCCGAAATTCAAATGCCCTGCGTATAATCAAAAATGTGTGAAGTGTCATGGCCAAGGTCATTTTGCGCGTATGTGTAAAGTGCAGCTGATTAATGTGGAACACGAAGAGGAGCAGCAAATTCAATTGAACGAAAACTCTATTTTTATAGGAAGCGTCGAAGAAAATAATAACAAAAGGAATTGGACGGTTTGTTTAAAAATTAATAACATTTATGATTTAAATTTTAAAATTGATACAGGGGCTTCAGCAAATTTAATTCCTAATCACTTGTATAAAAAAATGCAAAATGAAAATTTAAAGAAATCATGCGTAATTTTAACAACTTTTACAAATGATAAAATTCCTATACTAGGTGAAATTAATTTAAATTGTACTTATAACAACCAAAACAAACTTATTAAGTTTTATATTGTAGATTCACCTCAATCTCCGGCAATACTAGGGCTTGAGTCATGCATTGAATTAAATTTAATTAAAAGAATTAATCAACTAGATAAAGTAGAGTTCATTCATGAGTATAATGATTTATTTGAAGGAATTGGCTGTTTCTCAGAGCCATATGAAATAAAAATTAATAATAATATTGTTCCAACCATTAGTGCTCCACGTAAGATTCCATTGTCTTTACACGAAAAATTAAAACAGACACTAAAAGAAATGGAAAAACAGAAAATTATAAAACGGGTAGACGAACCAACTGATTGGGTTCATCCGATGGTTATTGTGAGAAAAGACAATGGAACCTTACGAATTTGTTTAGATCCCACAAACTTAAACAAAGCTATAAAAAGGGAGTATTTTCAATTACCTTCTTTTGAGGAAATAACTGCTAAAACGGCAGGCGCTAAATTTTTCAGTCACTTGGACTCATCGCAGGCTTTTTGGCAAATATCATTAACAGATAACAGCTCAAGGATTTGTACGTTTGCAACTCCTTTTGGACGTTACAGGTTCTTGAGGCTGGCATATGGACTAAAATGTGCATCTGAAGTTTTTCATAAGAAATTTAGCGACATATTTGACATAGATGGTATAGGTGTTTATATCGATGATATAATTGTTTGGGGAAAATCAGTTGAGGAACATAATACAAAATTAAAACAAGTAATGGAGATAGCAAGAAAAAATAATATTAAATTTAATAAAGAAAAATGTAAATTTTTAAAAACAGAATTATTATTCATGGGTCATATAATTAACGAAAATGGAATAAAGCCAGATAATTCAAAAATTCAAGCAATAATCGAAATGCCTAAACCTAATGATGTAAAATCACTGCAACGTTTTTTAGGCATGGTAAATTATGTAGGGAAATTTATAAATAATTTAGCTGAAATTACAGCACCATTAAGAAATTTAATTAGAAAAAATAGCATGTGGAATTGGACAGACATACATGATAAATGTTTAGAGAAATTAAAATCAATTTTAACAAAAACACCGGTATTACAACATTATAAAGTAAATAAAAAGACTGTGTTATCGGTTGATGCTTCCAAAGATGCTGTAGGTGCAGTTTTACTACAAAATAAAATGCCCTGTGCATATGCATCTAAAGCATTAACGGATACACAGAAAAGGTGGGCACAGATCGAGAAAGAGTTATTTGCAATATTATTTGGATGTGAGAGATTCTCTCAATTCATATATGGTAAGCAGATTGAAGTTGAAACTGACCACAAACCTCTGGAATCAATATTTAAGAAAAGTTTAAATGATTGTCCGTTAAGATTGCAGAGAATGCTCTTACGGTTACAGAAGTTTGATTTAAAAGTTTATTATAAACCTGGTAGTAAATTAGTTGTTGCAGATACACTTTCTCGAGCCTGTATTAATTCAAATAATCCTAAAGATATAGAACTAGAAAAATCAATTGAAGGACATGTATGTTTAATAAAAGAAAATGTAAAAATGTCAGAGAAAAGGAAAGTAGAAATGAAAATAGACACATTAAAAGATTCAATTTTGAGTAAAATTTCAGAATATATTAAAACAGGGTGGCCACCACAAGAAAAGAACACAGAATTAAAATATTTTTATAATTTAAAAAATGAAATTTTTGAACATGATGAATTATTATATATACAAAATAAATTAATGATTCCTAAAATACAAATTCCACAAATATTAAAAATTTTACACTACACACATCTAGGAATAACAAAAACAATTAGTTTAGCAAAAGATTTACTTTTTTGGAAAGGAATGTCGAGTGATATAACAAATTACATAAAAAATTGTAGAACTTGCATGAAGTTTCAAAATTCAAACGCTAAAGAACCAATGATGTTAAGAAAAATGCCTGAGCTTCCATGGCAACATGTGTCATGTGACTTATTTTACTTAAATAATAGCAATTATTTATTAGTAGTAGACAACTATTCCAAATTTGTTGAAATTCAAATTTTAAATGAAAATACCAATTCGATGACAATCATTAATCACTTAAAGTCAATGTTTGCTCGATATGGAATACCAGAGATTGTGTATTCGGATGGAGGTCCACAATTTATATCCATTAACTTTAAAGAATTTAGTAATCAGTGGCAATTCGAACACATAATTTCTAGTCCATATAATAGTCAGTCGAATGGTCAAGCTGAGAGATCAGTACAGACAATTAAAAAAATATTTAAAAAATCTTTAGAAGAAGGAAAAGATTTATATCTTACATTATTAAATCTTAGAAATACACCTATAAGTGATTTAGGCTCTCCAGCCCAACTATTAATGTCCAGAAGGTTGAAGAGCTTAGTCCCAATCAACAATAATTTATTAAAACCAAAAATAGTAAATTTGAAAGAAAAACAAAAAGAATTATTTAAAAATCAATTGAAAGGCAAATTTTATTATGATTTTAAAACAAAACAATTGCCTGTATTGAAGAAAGGAGAGAGAGTGAATATACAATTTAAGAAAAAGTGGAAAAAGGGAATGATTGTTAAAAACATAAGGCCTAGACTATACCGTGTCAAAACTGAAGATGGTCAAACCTTAGATAGAAACCGAAGGTTTTTAGCAATAATTCCCAATAATGACAATGAACCTACCGATGATTGTAACCATCATACTAACGAGCAGGAAGTTTCATTCAATGCAAGCATGGATGATTCGTTTTCATATAATCCACCTACTCATACAAAATGTGGCAGACCTGTGAAAATTCCTGATCGTTTTGGTATTAATAATTAAATTATGTAAACATTATTTTATTGTGAAAAGGGAGATGTCATGATAATTAATTATATTTAAATACTAGTTGTGTCATCTAGCGGCCACAGCGCAAACTGCTTGCGTTGTCTTAGAATTTAGTTTTTGTTAATGATATAAAAAAGAATATATTTTATTGCCAGTTGAATAAAGCACGCTGTTAAAGTAACACGTATTTTAATGTTTCGCCCGTTAATTAAATTATAAATTAATAATATAAAACAAAGTAAAATAACGTAACAGTGTAAGTCTCTTTGCGCACGCTGCCTATTCCACACATTTCTGTGTTAGGTTAGAATAGTAGAAAGGTTTGGAATAGAAGGGATTGTGTAAGTCTGTTTGCGCACGCTGCCTATTCCACACACTTCTGCGTTAGGTTAGAATAGTAGAAAGGTTTGGAATAGAAGGGATTGTGTAAGTCTTTTTGTGCACGCTGCCTATTCCACACACTTCTGTGTTAGGTTAGAATAGTAGAAAGGTTTGGAATAGAAGTATGCGACAGAGATGGCAATTTTTTTATTGTCACGAAAACGTGAAAACACAGTTCATGAAAAATAAACGTTGTGTCCAACTGCTCGGAGATATTCCAGTGCTCTATTTCCTTCTTCCGAAAAATCGTTGTATTTGCTGACGATGTTGAAGATCCTTTGCTCTGCAACTACTCTTGACGTTGTGTTTTGTCGTCGGATTGCCTGACCCAAATTCAGCTGACGTATCATGGTTTCCGTGTCGGCCTGCTCTTTCTGGAGTTCCAGAAAGAACGTGTATGTGCTCGAGTGATTACGTCCGACTACGACCTGAAATTCAATACACATTATATATATAACATTGCATTAATTGAAATTTAATTAATGATCCAAACTGTGTGTGCCTACTTGGAATCTATTATGCCACCCTTCCGAAGCATTATTTGTCCTAGCCTGGTGTTGCAGAACAGCGGCGTACTGATTCCACAGTGCTGGTTTATAAAGAGGTTCCACAGCCTTCCTCCGCCCTCTAGCTTTCCTTCCGCGAACGTAGGTAACCTGTTAATCATATCGCAACATATTAATTCATAAATATAGTGACATTTAAATACAACTCACTTCAAAATACTCTGCTATCGGGACAAAAGGCTCAAGGACACTATCCATCAGATCGTCGAACGATGACTCAACGTCGTCAACGGGGACGAAGGCTAAAGCAGCAAGCATATGCGATGCCTCTTTGATGCTTCTGTCATCGGGGTTCCGGTATACTTGTTGTAAGCCTTCTTGTTGCAGATGTCGATAAATAGATTGGCATAGGTGGAAAAAGCATGCAGAAACATGACTCAGATCCATCGCAGATTTCGTAGCATTTATGATGGCCAATTCAAAATCGGTCATTACCGTTTGTGGAATAGTTATTGGAATGCCATCTCTGTCGCATACTTCTTTTATAACTTCGTAAATTTTTCTGTAAGTAGCTTCGCTTTTGTCTTCCAATACTGCGTAGACTAGAGGGATTGCTACCATCTGCTCCCTCCCATGAACGGTCTGAGCAACGGATGCAAGAATCGCAAACATTTGATAAAAAATATTCGGGACAATCTTGAATGTCCCGTCCACAAACCATACATGACTACGCATCAGTCTTTTCAGGTTCTCCTTGGTAGCAAACATGATTAGTCTTCCCCCTTCGTATTCATCGTCTTCACCAGAGTCATACAGTAGAAACCGTTCACCCGATAGCGATATTTGATACTGGTCAGGAACGCGTTGAAGTTGCTCCAATGATTGCGGATTCGCTGGCATATCCTTGGTCCGCTGACGTTGGACGGCTTTTCTCAGGTTTTCTCGATCCGGAAGCTGCGATAGAATACCGGAAGGAACGTTCTGCAACTGTGTTCGGAGAAGTTGAGCTGGAGGGGTTTCAGGAGCATCAGCGGCTTTCCTCTTCAATGTTGCGATGAGCCTGCAGGCCTCCACTTCCTCATTGTTTGGTGCATGGAGATGCTCTGATTCATCCGGCCCTTTGATTACTTCAATTCCACTGCCAGAACTTTTAGTGATAGCGCGGGCCGAACATTCTTTCTTCTTGCGGCAATTCCAAAAAACATGACCTCCACTTTCCGAATGCTTGTAGTAGAGAAATCCTTCCACGTGTAAAAAGAAGCCTTTACCGCGAGATTTAATTAATTCGGCCATTATGAGGAATTTTGATGATGTAGTAATGTCAATAAGTAATGTGTCAACCGAAATAACCTGAACGAACAAATGACATTCCAATTTGAATCTCCAATTTGAAATATTCGATTGAGAAATGAATAGATTGGGAACAATGGCGATTGGGAAATGAATAGATTGGGAAAAATGGCGATTGGGAAAAACGGATTGGGAAATGTGATCCCCAATCCTTAATAGTAAAGTTCCCTCTATGTTTAAATGCAAACACAAACTGAAATTTATAGTGAAATGTCTTGTAATCTTTGCACCTAATCAGTATAGATTCTATTTTATTTAACAATATCTTCAACAAAGAATGTAATAAAATATAATATAGCAGAACGGCTATGTAGGTTCGTTAGTTATAAATAAATATAATGGGCAGAAGAGGTCATTTTCCACAACTCTTGTAAAATCCAACTTACGGTCTTCCCCTCCGTATAACTCACAAACAACGTTCGAGCTAAACGTGAGTCGGTGTTATAATGACGCTTCAACTCCTTTTTTTTCCTCCATCACTTTCTTTTCTTTATTCATCGTCGCTTTTCACTTAAAGCACAATATTTATAAGGCATAATGAACTCGTATTATGATCACCTGGTGTAATAAATCGAGTGGGCACGTGTGGTAATTTCAGCAAGGAGCAGGTTTTGTAAGAATAAGAAGAGGCACGCCATTCATCGGGCCGCTCAATGAAAAGGACGGTTTCGGTCCTTCGCCTTTTTTTCCGACGTATAAATCATAATCTGGACACAATGTGGCGACGTAAAATCCCCAATAAAAATGAATTTATTTACATTCAATGTCATAATATATTCAAATTAAACTCGGTTAGTTTAATATGTAGGAGTCGGATCCGTTGACCCAAACCGATCGCCACCAGCAAAGTGAAAAAGCGAAATTCGTAATAAATCTCGTTAATGAGAAAATATTACGGATGACGGATGGAGATTTAAATAGGGGAAGCACCATTGTGTGACGGCGCATTAAGTTTTTTTTGGGCGCGGGCGCTCGCACACACACACAGGTACTTGATTATAACGTTCGGAAGAGCATTAAAAAAGGGCACTCCTTGTGTGCCGAATCGACATGCTTCGATTGCACTGTCCAAATTAAATTTTATTTACGCGCGCACACAACATCCTACACTGGGCTAATCACGATTTAAGTACGTTATGTCATCCGTGCAATGAATTTCATTCCGATTAAATACGTGCACACTGTTAATGATTTACGTCCGGTGATAACATGTTATTGAGAAATTACTATTATTCAATGGTTTTCTCCTAAATATAGTGTAGGGTTTCGTTTTTATAACAAAATAGTTCCTCAAAAATGGATAATATTTGAAAGGATTTGAGGGATCTTTAAGTCAAACTAAACCACTATTAATTTTGAAAAATAACCAAAAAGTTAATATGACGAATAAAGCGCTAATAACCTTTCTTCACACTTTTATTTGAATTACCAAATGTACATTTCGGACACAAAGTGACCATTATCAATGGATTAAGGGCCTGTAGTGCCTTGCCAAACAGTTTCTCCTGCGGGGCAACGGTGGTGGGTAGTAGTTCGATGCATCGCCACGCAAATCATAGCGCTCTTGTATTATACTATTCAAACTTTCAACTTTCAACTTTCCTTTATTTCGTGTTATTACAAAAGTGTACACTCGTCATGGGTAAGATACATAAAAGTATAATGAATAAATAAAATTTGCGTAAAAAACTTCAAAACTAAATATGTGGAGCGCCCGCCGCACTGCAGCATAAGACGAGCCGAACGGTGGCGTGGGCGGTGAGCTGAGGGGACCAACTCGTCAGTCGCCTCCGCCGCACAGTGTGGCCGATCCAAGCGAACGCACCAGCGGTAGTGGGGGAAGGAAAAATAAAAGTAAAAATTGACGAACAAAAAAAATACTATTACATTCTAGATACTCCAAAGCTCATAGTGTCAAATGTTTGAATTTTTCGGACGCATCACTTTTGTGCAATTAATGTTCAAAATTGATCAATTTGAGAACGCGAACTACGCGTGAAAAGTGGATAAGATTTAATGATTTATTACATCGCACTCACCTAATATATCAATACCATTTTTACAGGATTTATTAAACACATATTCCTCTATAATATTCCGCTAAGTATGATATAATCGATTATGAAAAATTATAGTTATGATTATTTAAACGTAACAACATTATGTTAATGCATTTAAATTTTGAAGTGACTTAAATAAATTTTATCGAACCGTAGAGGGTAGGGCTCACTACCAAAAAATAGCTCAAACTTTCCTCTATCACACCATATCAAAATCAAATTTTTATCGATCCCTGTAAGGGGCTTTTTTATTTTATTGTTCAGCGCAACCGCCTACCGCGAAGGCGCTCGAGCGTTCCTATGCATAGATTTCATACGCAGTTACTACATCTTTGTTATACAAAGCAAGTGTTTCAGAATAAATATTCTAAGATAAATTCAAATTCAAAACTATTTGAATTCGAGAAAATAAGCTTACGCTTCTTATAGTTTGCAACTTTAAACATAATATATAAAATTACGAAAAAATTATTCGTGAATATGCAAACAATGTCTTAATTAATAAGACAATTTTAGACGATAAATATCCATTGAAACAACTACTTCCCGTGCAAATACACCTGCGGATATTGAATTATACAATGAAATATTTAAAATCTTATTTAATTTGGTTTGTTACAACGCTCTATTAAAGTATATGTAACGTTTAGGTCAAATTTTCTTCAAACCAACTAACAAATACAAATTTAAAATGAAAGGAGAGAGTCTTAAATTGTCTTATTAATTAAGACATTGTTTGCATATTCACGAATAATTTTTTCGTAATTTTATATATTATAAATATTCTAACTTGAGAATGAGAATGTTTACATTCTATTATTAAAATTGATTTCGGAATTTTATTACATTCAGTAATGGTCGTGGAGAAACATCTTTACATGTTTTCTCTAAAATAATTAGGAAATCCCTATGGTGCGTGACACCCTGTATAGATGATGAGTAATAAATAAGCGCCGCCCGCGCCGACCGGCCAGAAAAAATGCTGAATTCACCAAACACCGCAAAAAAATATCCAGCCTACTAGCCGACGCGACGGGACGCGACCCCGAATTCGCCGGCCGGCACGTCGATGCGCCCGCTATGCGAATCGGCGCCTGACGCCGCGCCCCCCGCTACAGGAAAAAGACTTCGGCGGCCGCTATTTGCCGACGCTTATTCGCAATATGTTATAATTGGAATTTGGAATGGAAAAACCTCATCATAGCTATTGCTTATAAAATAATACTTACGCATTCCATTTCTGAATGTTACTTTGTTTCTTCCGTTGGTCATTCAATCTCAGCCCTGCCTTCGTTCTAGGTTTTCGTGGCATTGTTAAACAATTATACAAACACAAAAATCTAACAACACTTAATAACACCAAAATTAACCTAACCGTGTGGAGACGATATCAGACGTTATTGAATAATACAAAATAATACACTTCACACGCATAAATAAAAAAAATTCAAAAATACTTACGCGCGCAATCTTCCAATAACACCACAACTAACACAATCAAACAAAATCTGAGCCGAAAATGTGTCGAATGGATAGTAATAATATCACTGCATGATTTCTGTAATTTTACAGAAAACGCCAAGAGCATCGAGTAAAATGCAACAGACGGCGGCACTTTACGGGCTGTATTTTTGCGATTTACAGGGGTCAGAAGAACATCTCTTAAATTTCGCACAGAGCATGTTTTGTGTTCTAATAAAAACCAATAATCAGTAGAAAGAAGAAACTACCTTTATGCTGTTTTATTATTTCAAAAAAAAAAAAATTGTACACTAAAAAAGCATCACAAATAATGCCATTTTTTGTCATTTTGTTGTAATCAAATGAAAGTTATAAAAAAAAAATCAAGACAGTAGATGTGTCTATATATCCTTTATTTCCTTATTTTGAAAAGATGAAATAAATCGGTGTGTAAATAACGAAATTACAGCCGGAATACGGCAGCATGTTTTATATGGATTTTCGCTATAGAATAACGCGTACTATGGAGCCTTAACACTAAATACAAAACAAATGTTAAACTATATATAGACAGGCAGATTATAATACAAAGGCGGTGGGAGTGCAAAAAGGAAAAAAACGTAAATTAAGAGGTGAGCCGAGGGAATGAGGGTGGCGGTACAACCAGTTAAAGTGGATCAGGGGAAAAAGCACAGATTAAGGTGATGCAATTAAATCTAATAATGTATTGTGAAGTGGACTTAAATCAAAATTCAATCAATTATTTTCCTGTTTTTTCATTTCAATGGCTTCTAACATGTTTAATCGATAATTTTATGATTTTTTTAATAATTTTATGTTCTTTATTGTGATTTTGTGGCCGGTTTCTAGTAAATGGTTAGCCACTGCAGATTTTTCATAATTAAGATATTTGACGGGTGTTAATAGGTCTGTTTTTTTTTTGCAGGAAAGAAATGGAGATCCCTAGCCCCATCAGACAGACGCCCATTCGTAGAAGAAGCCGAACGCCTGCGAGTAATCCACATGACCGAACACCCCAACTATAAATACAGGCCGCGCAGGCGGAAGCATAACAAACAGAGAGCCCCAACAACGGGGCCAGTGCCCCGCGTAGGAACATCCCTGCCTAGCCCAAGCTTACCCAACATGTCCCCCAGATACTCGGGCTACATTCCCAACGCGAGCCTCTCCCCGAACGTTCAACAAAACAACTTTATAGAGTACACGAATCAAAACAACGCGGATTTACAAGAAAAACGCTACAGCCCGGTGAATTTTCAAACCAAGTACAACCAGTTTGGTTACGCGGGGTATCAAAGTTTTCAGAAGAGCCCGTATACGCTGCACACGCCCGATACTTCCCCGACGCATTCACCTGAGCCTAGCAAGAGTAAGACGCCGAAGAGCCCTTTGGAGGAGAACAAGGAGGGTAGTGAGGAGCCGGTTTTGCCCACTCCAGAGTTGTCCCCGCTCGAGCAGGAAATGGAGGAGAAGCATAGGGTTTCCAATATCCAGCATACTAGTAATGTTGGTGGGAATATGAATAATTTGAGCCCCACGCAGAGTCAGAATTTTAGGGTTAATACTTACAGGCAGCAGCCTAATACTGTTAATTATACAAGCGCGCAGCCGATCACTTCAGTTCCTATGGCTAACGGGATGTACGTCATGTGTGCTAATAAAAGCAGCGTGGAGCAAGGGCATGTAGTAACAGGAACTTACTACCCCCCAGTGGCTACATCTCAAGACCAGCAATTGCTAGGCTCGGGGCACCAGAATAACTTAAGCACGATAGCTACGAACACCGTGCATTATTATTCTACTAATCTGCAGAATTACTACGCGAACAAAGAATATGCCCAACAAGAGATGCACATGATAGAACAACAGCAGCAACAAGAGGCGCAAAAGCAGGAGTACATAAACTACAGCCAGAATTTAGCGAAATCCAACGAGATGATAATGGATGGTAAGCACGAATACGATCTCAACAGCTACAAAGTGGGTGACCCTTACCCAAATTATAACAGCCCTTTAGTACAAAACTACATCCCCAACCAGCAGCAGCCGGAAGAGCGCAGCGATGTTGAAAGCGACGTCGACACGAGGGAATTCGATAAATATCTAAAATTCACCAATCAAGATCCCAACATGATCGACTCAAACCACAACTACCACAGAAACGATGCCGTCAACTCAAACATGACATACAACTTCCAATCTCAGCACACATCCGTGATCCTCCCCAACACTAATGTGAAACCTGAACCTTTGTTGCACTACCAGGAGGTTTACCACGATTTAGCGCAAAACGGCGTGGCTCCGAAGAACGATGACGATTTCAGCGAAATCTTGGCCGACGTCCGAAAAACATGCTACAGCAATTAATGGGGATTTTTTTGGAAATTTCGGTGTATGTAATTACGGTGTGCAATAATCTGTGTGAACCACTTAAACGTTCCCCGGACAATGGGTATGTGACGCAAACTTAACTTCGAGTTAATGACACGGCACGGAAATTAGGAAGGTGCGGGGTGTGCTTGAGGTTGTGAGCGTGAAATTTATTCTGGGTTTAACTTATTACTAGGCGAAACGTTTATTTATGGATCGATCGATTCAGTTGATTCATTTTTTTGAATTATGTTTTGATTGAACGTGAAGATTTATCAATTGGTGAGAAACGAAACTATTGAATACAGGGAATTTTTCTCTTAAGTATACCAGGATATCGATAAGTTAAAATGTGTTACAACCAGGGATCGGATAATCCCTAATCTGGAATATTTGGATTAACCCGGGATTGAAATTATTCCTTAATCCAACTTTCCGGATTAAGGATTAATGATTAATCCTTAATCCCACTTTGCGTGGATTAAGGATTATTGATTAATCCTTAATCCCGTTTGACGGATTAATGGGATTAATATAAAAAATTCTTAAAACACGGAAAAATGTAAATAATATGTAATTAAATCGTTTAAAATTATAGTCGGTAAGAAAGGCGTCGTTCATTTACGAAAATCCATATTTTTTACATTTTTCCGTGTTTTTAAATTTTTAATATAAATCCCATTAATCCGTCTAACGGGGTTAAGGATTAATCATTAATCCTTAATCCCTGAAAAGTGGGATTCAAGATTAATCATTAATCCTTAATCCCAGACATTGGGATTAAGGAATATTTTCAATCCGTAATCCCGGGATTACCGGATTTCCGATCCCTGGTTACAACACATTCAAACAAATATTAATATTACCAACGGAATCTTAGATTCTTGATTTCACATTGTTAACGCAATTCTTCCAATAAGTATTTGTTAACAGTGCTTCGTTATACATCATAATTCACAAATGAAACACGATTTTACCTTTATTTGTATAACTGAGACTTTATTTAGTGGCTATAGTTTCGAGAACTCTAACTTGTTCTTTCCAAACTCAGTTATTTTGAGTTTAAAAATGACAAGTTAAAGTTGTCGAAACTATAGCCACTTAATAAAGTCTCAGTTATACAAACAAACTTAAAATCGTGTTTCATTTGTGCAATAAATAATTGTTGTTATTCAAGATAACTCATAATATTATTATTTAATTGATGAGGCGGATACATGGTGAAACTCCATAATACTATTTGAAATAAAACAACGCAGTTGGGAGGGTTTCACTTTTATTAAAAGTGAAACCCTCCCAACTGCGTTGTTTTATTTCAAATAATATTATTATTTTCTTATTTCTGTGATATAACGCTTTTGCCGGTAGAAAAGTTAAACCTAAAGAAAAAAATGGTTCTAGTAAGATGACAAACGTGCTTCCATGAAATACGATGTGATATTTTACATATCTTATAAAAAAAAGTAGTGGCCAGTAAATGAAAAAAGTCACTTTTCATCGAGATGCTTTTTCAAAATTATCCAAAATTTACTTTAGTCTTGTTTCAAAGATTGATAACATTAGAATTTCACTACCTAACATAATTTACAAGTTGAGGTATTGAGAGGAAAGAAAGACTACAAGACTGGTTTTGTCTTGAAATTTTTGGAAATTCTACTATTTTAAATTATTAAACATATAAAATAAATCTTGAACAAGTTTCTCATCTTTCACGTGGTAAAACACATTTAACTAAGATTTAAAAAAGAAAACACTTGGTTAAATTTCACTAATATCAGTGAAACTTAACTAAGTGTTTTCTTTTTTAAATCATGTAAAACAAACGTTTGATTTTTTAATTACGTAAAAAACTGGAAGTAATAAACTTGGAATAAAGCACTAACACCTTCACAAAAATATTTACAACTTTACAACTGACGAAATAAATATTGTTTGTGAAATAAGTGTAATAATAATAATAATAATAATAATAATCTTTATTAATGTCCACAGATACATTCGTCAGAATCAATACATAAATATACATTTTCCCTTATAATTATTTAAACATAAAACATAATTTTATTTAAATTTAATAAGATATTCATCCAATGAATAGAAGGCATTATCCAAGAGTAGCAATTTAACTTCAATTTTAAAATTAGCGTGTGTTAGATTTTTATATTTAGATGGAAGGGTGTTATACAATCTTACTGTGTGAAATCGGGTGCTATTTTGTGTGCGTTTCAATCTGTTATATATAGGACGAATCGCATTTTTTTTTTTTATTTATTTATTTATTTATTTGCAAATAAAACATAAAACATACATCAATATAAAGACTTTTATAAATAATAAAATAATGTGTTAAATTAATGCTTATCTGCAAAAGGACTAAGAGCAACTTAAGTTGATCTATGTCTTAGCCCTTCATTTGCATTTCTTGTTTTAATATTATTTATATCGTGGTTAGTGGAATAATTATCTATGTTTTCATGCATATATGTGAGACATTCCAAGATATATAACGACGGTAGTGTAAGCAAATTTGATATTCTGAAATATTCTTTGCAATCTTGTGTATATTTCAGCTGACAAAGAATTCTTACTGCTTTTCGGTGAGCTGAGAATACTGCATTTGCACCTGACGAGTGACCCCACACAATAATTCCGTAACTTATGTATGATTCGATTAAAGAAATATAACATGCTCTTAGAGTATCATAGCTCACTACAGGTGCAAGCTGACGTAACAAAAATACATTTTTATTAATAGTTGATGTTATTTTGGACGTATGCGTTTTCCAGGTTAGTTTACTATCAATATGAAAGCCTAAGAATTTTACTTCAGTTACGAAGTCTTCTGGGATTGTTTTTAAGGAGAATTGAATATTTACAGTTTTATTATCATTTAAAATTAATTTATTTGCAGAGAACCAATTCAATGCATTTTCCCGAGTATTTAAGTTTTCGCTCTGTAGTTCTGGTTGCGACCTTCCTCGATTTACAAGCGTTGTATCGTCTGCAAACAATAGTACATTATCTTCGCCAATATATTTACAAATATCATTTATGTATAGTAGGAATACCACAGGCCCAAGCTTTGAGCCCTGTGGCACACCTACATTACTAATGTATTTATTTGACAGCTCTTGTTTGGATTTTACCTGCTGTATACGATTGGTTAGATAACTTATAATTAGTTTACAGCTGGAGTGGTGAAAATTGTACATATATAGTTTCTTTAAGAGAATTTCATGGTTCATACTGTCAAACGCTTTCTGCAAATCAAGGAAGGTTGCTTGTACGAGCTCATGGCTGTTAAATGCATCTAGGCATCTTTCTACTAGGTTCAAAGTAGCAGTTGTAGTGGAATAGCCATTTCTGAAACCGTATTGACTATTGGATAGCAAATTAGATTGGTTGATAAAGTTAATAATTTGTTTTTTTAATATATCTTCAAATACTTTTGAAACTGTAGGTAATATCGATATTGGCCTGTAGTTATTAACATCGTTTTTAGATCCTTTTTTAGAAATTGGTATGACAATGGCTCTCTTGAGGCATGATGGTGTGTACATGTTTTATTCCAAGTTTATTATGTGAACTATCTACCATTAGTAACTGCTCTGATACTTATCAAGATTAGTTAATTTATGTTTTATTTTGTAAATTGTTTAACAAATTCTAATAGTATAGCTTCCAACATTTTAAAGAGAAACTGTTAGCTTCGGTTAATAGCTAATCCAGCAATGGTAATTTGTCATTTGTTAAATCAAAAGTGTCGTCGTATGAAAAATAATATACTTATATACAGGGAATTTTTCTTTTAGGTATACCGGGCGTTGATTCAATAAGGTATGCATAGGGATTTAACATGTAAAACCACATACAGGGTGTCCCGTAAATGTGGGGAAATGGTTTAACCATAGATTCCTGAGATAAAAATATGATGATTTAACATAACTTATCCATATCCAAAAGTTTACGGTTAAGCCGGAATTAGTATTTAAAGTTCAAAAAAGTATTATTAATTTTATTTATAACGATTGAGCGCTACATTCGATTTGACTGAAATTTATTATGGTTGATTATCATAATATAACACAACATTTAAGTTATTATCGTCATCATTGATTGACATGAAGTATGAAAAACAGTAGTACCACAATATAAAAACTAGAATATGTTTCTACTTGTGCACCTTATAAAAAATAAAAAATTATAACTTCAAAGATTGGTTTATTTGAAAGCTTTTTTATCTCTTAATAATGTTTGATATTTTGTACGGTTTTTCCACAAAAATATAAAATATGAATATAGTATCCTCAATTTCCTTGGCAAAATTCTAATACAAGCAACATACAGTTAATTTTTCTTTTAGGTAAACATATGCACAAGCTGTAAATTTTCCGACATTCGTTGTTTTTTAAAAGAGTTCAATTTGAAGCTTTAAACGAGTGTTTTCCACTCCCAGACAAAGCATGAAGTAAAATTTCGAGTTTAGAAAAGCCCCGTGAAAATTTGTCGAGGGTCGCGCAGCGACCCGAGACAAATTTTCACGGGGCTTTTCTAAACTCGAAATTTTACTTCATGCGCCACGCGTATAAAACACTGGTTTCAGGTGAAGTTCAAATATACGTAAAGTTCGCAATATTTTAGTGTTTTATACGCGTGGCGCATGCAGTAAAATTTCGATTTTAGAAAAGCCCAGAAAATTTGTCTCGGGTCGCTGCGCGACCCTCGACAAATTTTCACGGGGCTTTTCTAAACTCGAAATTTTACTTCATGCTTAGTCTGGGAGTGGAAAACACTCGTTTTAAGCTTCAAATTGAACTCTTAAAAAAAAAAACAACGACTATCTAGATTTAAAGAAAATTATTTCTTTTAGGTAAACATACGCCTAAGCTGTAGATTTTTCGATATTTGTTGTTTTTAAAATAAGTTCTATTTGAATCTTTAAACAAGTGTTTTCCACTCTCAGACTAAGCATGAAGTAAAATTTCGAGTTTAGAAAAGCCCCGTGAAAATTTGTCGAGGGTCGCGCAGCGACCCGAGACAAATTTTCTGGGCTTTTCTAAACTCGAAATTTTACTTCATGCGCCACGCGTATAAAACACTGGTTTCAGGTGAAGTTCAAATATACGTAAATTTCGCAATATTTTAGTGTTTTATACGCGTGGCGCATGAAGTAAAATTTCGAGTTTAGAAAAGCCCAGAAAATTTGTCTCGGGTCGCTGCGCGACCCTCGACAAATTTTCACGGGGCTTTTCTAAACTCGAAATTTTACTTCATGCTTAGTCTGGGAGTGGAAAACACTCGTTTTAAGCTTCAAATTGAACTCTTAAAAAAAAACAACGACTATCTAGATTTAAAGAAAATAATTTCTTTTAGGTAAACATACGCCTAAGCTGTAGATTTTTCGATATTTGTTGTTTTTAAAATAAGTTCTATTTGAATCTTTAAACAAGTGTTTTCCACTCTCAGACTAAGCATGAAGTAAAATTTCGAGTTTAGAAAAGCCCCGTGAAAATTTGTCGAGGGTCGCGCAGCGACCCGAGACAAATTTTCTGGGCTTTTCTAAACTTGAAATTTTACTTCATGCGCCACGCGTATAAATCACTGGTTTCAGGTGAAGATCAAATATACGTAAATTTCGCAATATTTTAGTGTTTTATACGCGTGGCGCATGAAGTAAAATTTCGAGTTTAGAAAAGCCCAGAAAATTTGTCTCGGGTCGCTGCGCGACCCTCGACAAATTTTCACGGGGCTTTTCTAAACTCGAAATTTTACTTCATGCTTAGTCTGGGAGTGGAAAACACTCGTTTTGAGCTTCAAATTGAACTCTTAAGAAAAAAACAACGAATATCTAGAATTAAAGAAAATAATTTCTTTTAGGTAAACATACGCCTAAGCTGTAGATTTTTCGATATTCGTTGTTTTTAAAATAAGTTCTATTTGAATCTTTAAACGAGTGTTTTCCACTCCCAGACTAAGCATGAAGTAAAATTTCGAGTTTAGAAAAGCCCCGTGAAAATTTGTCGAGGGTCGCGCAGCGACCCGAGACAAATTTTCACGGGGCTTTTCTAAACTCGAAATTTTACTTCATGCGCCACGCGTATAAAACACTGGTTTCAGGTGAAGTTCAAATATACGTAAATTTCGCAATATTTTAGTGTTTTATACGCGTGGCGCATGAAGTAAAATTTCGAGTTTAGAAAAGCCCAGAAAATTTGTCTCGGGTCGCTGCGCGACCCTCGACAAATTTTCACGGGGCTTTTCTAAACTCGAAATTTTACTTCATGCTTAGTCTGGGAGTGGAAAACACTCGTTTTAAGCTTCAAATTGAACTCTTAAAAAAAAACAACGACTATCTAGATTTAAAGAAAATAATTTCTTTTAGGTAAACATACGCCTAAGCTGTAGATTTTTCGATATTCGTTGTTTTTAAAATAAGTTCTATTTGAATCTTTAAACAAGTGTTTTCCACTCTCAGACTAAGCATGAAGTAAAATTTCGAGTTTAGAAAAGCCCCGTGAAAATTTGTCGAGGGTCGCGCAGCGACCCGAGACAAATTTTCTGGGCTTTTCTAAACTCGAAATTTTACTTCATGCGCCACGCGTATAAAACACTAAAATATTGCGAAATTTACGTATATTTCAACTTCACCTAAAACCAGTGTTTTATACGCGTGGCGCATGAAGTAAAATTTCGAGTTTAGAAAAGCCCCGTGAAAATTTGTCTCGGGTCGCTGCGCGACCCTCGACACATTTTCTACGCGGGGCTTTTCTAAACTCGAAATTTTACTTCATGCTTAGTCTGGGAGTGGAAAACACTCGTTTAAAGCTTTAGATTGAACTTAAAAAAAAAAACAAGGAATATCTAAAGATTTACAGAAAATAGGCTAAATTTGGAATACGTATACTTAAAAGAAAAACTCCCTGTAGCTGTTTGCTCCGGAGAAATATGATTATTATAAACCATAATGCAGATAACAATTAATTCTTACAAAACACTCGTTAATTAATATTATACACAATTGACATTTGTTAAACAATGGCGGCGACAAAGATAAAACATGTAAAAACTAGATTTCGTTTTTACTAAATAATAAAAAATAATTTATTTGCATTTTATTTTTTGTGGCAAAACCATACAAGATATCAAACATTATTAAAAGACTAAAAAGTATTTAAATAAACTATTCTTTAAAGATGTGTTTTTTAAATTTTTATAAAGTGCGCCAATATAAACATATTTTAGTTTTTATGTTGTGGTACTATTGTTTTTTATACTTCTTGCCAATCAATGTTGACTATAATAACTGAAATAATGTGTTATATTATGATAATCAACCATAATAAATTTTAGTCGGATCGAATATAGCGTTCACTTGTTATAAATTAAATGAATAATATTTTTTTTTAAACTTTGAAGACTAATTCCGGCTTAACCGTAAACTTTTGGATATGGATAAGTTATAATAGTTTTAGTCGGATCGAATATAGCGTTCACTTGTTATAAATAAAATGAATAATATTTTTTTTAAACTTTGAAGACTAATTCCGGCTTAACTTTTGGATATGGATAAGTTATAATATTAAAGGATAAATTAAAAACACTTAGTTTGTTTCACTATTTGTTTCTATTTTCGCGACTAGTTTTCATTTTTACGGCATTATCAAGAGTGACTCTTGAAAATGCCGTAAAAAGCAAAACTAGTCGAGTAAATAGAAACAAATAGTGAAACAAACCAAGTGTTTATAATTTATCCTTTAATATTATTTCAAAATGTTCTACCAAGTGATAAATGAGAAAGTTATTCAAAAAAAAATAGGATAAGTTATGTTAAATTATCATATTTTGATCCCAGGAATCTATAACTAAGCCACATTAACGGGACACCCTGTATACTTAATATACTCAAAATAAAAACTCCCTGTATTAATAAATAAGGTTGAAACCGAAAAAAAAAAAGATTAATTGTTAACAATTTATGTAAATATTATTAAAATAATTTATTCGTGAAAACGGTATTGACATAAAATATACACAAAAAAATATATAAAAAAAATAAAATACTCCTTTAAAAAAGATCTTCCCTAGCTGAAAAAAAATTATATATACTATATTTTTATATGAATATATTGTAAATATTGTTTATACGAACTGTTACTTGTTGGATGTAAAAATAAATAAATAAAGACTGCAATAAATAATATACAACAAAGCAGGCTTAATAAATGCCCAATTTATTATTGTTATATTAAATAGACACAACAATACTATCAGTTTACAAGTAAAATTCATCAAGTGATTTATATGTAACGAATTACTTTTAACTATAAAACTAAAGATCGAAAAGAATAAATTGTAAACGTTAAAACAATTGAAAGCATATTTGAATATTAATAAAATAATGTAATCTATATCTTTAACTATATTCTCATTAATCACTTGGTGACATGATTAAAATAAATGTTGAAATAAAAACCAATTAATTTTTTGAAATAAAACAACGCAGTTGGGAGGGTTTCACTTTTATTGTTGAACACTGCAACATGTTTCACCACACAGTGGCTTCATCAGGCAGATGAAATAATGATCATTATTTCATCTGCCTGATGAAGCCACTGTGTGGTGAAACATGTTGCAGTGTTCAACAATAAAAGTGAAACCCTCCCAACTGCGTTGTTTTATTTCAAATAGTATTATGAAGTTTCATCGTGTATCCGCCTCATCAATTAAATATTTAAAAATTAATTTTTTTTCAGTAACTTTGAAACAAACCAAATGTTTTTTATTTTAAATTTTAATGTGAACAAGTAAGAAGGATAATAAATCGTCTGAACATTAATCTTAATTTTATTTTCGATCAAGTAAACTTTTTTTCAAATTCGATCAAATGGATTCTATTTAATATAACCAATAAATTAATTTTTTTAACTGATATTCAATAACGGTTACATTTACGAAGTGTTTCTACATTTTCGTCACTGATTTCTGACTTAATGCTATTAAAAATTAGATGAATTAAATGTAAACTATATTTTTAAATTCATTTTATTTAAATTCTATTATTAAACTAAAGTAACACATTGTACAGTCCAGCCAAAAATTAATTTTCAATATTAACTCTTAAAGTGGGATTCCTAAGCTACGACTGAAACGACTCGAGCCGCGCGTCTCTAACTGCGCCCGACAGCTTCGCATGTAAATAAATGGAAGCCTTTCCTAAGACGCGACTGTAGCCGCGCGACTGTAACGACTCTAGTGCGGTGACTCGAGTCGTACGACTGTACTGGTACAGAGAGCAGTATAGTCGTAAGAGCCGCGCGACTTTTAACACAAATTGAGCTTATTTTAAAGTTATTACAATGATAAAAAATATATGTCTTACAAGATATATCGTTTCTATCAAATTGGTGCTCTAATGAAGGCAAACCGAATAAAATTATAAAATAGACAATTTTTTCCAAATTAAATAAACTTAGGTTAGTCTTGTATCTCTTATTTGATGTTTTGATTAATTGCATAATTAGCAATATTTGTTCTTATAATATTTTGTCTCTAAAAGAAGTCTATTATTCATAACGATCTTGTAGAAATTGAACTTATAGTCGTTCCATAGGAATCCGACCAAGCGATTAGAACCGCGCGATTCTGACCGTACGGCCACAGTCGCGCGACTACATTCGTTTCAGTCGTTGCTTAGGAATCCTACCTTTAGGCTTGCAATAAAAACACACTTTCTTTACAATTATTTTTATTGTGAAGGAAGTGTTAGTGTTTTCATTCTAAGTTTAGTTAAAATCTTCACGTAACTCAAAAAAAAAAAACAAATTCTGATAAGAAATTGTTTATTTTGATTATTGTTTACAAGATGCAACATATTTTCAGAATATAAATTACTTTTTGGTTTTTCCGCCTATCCGACTAGAAAGGAATATAACTGCGTTTTAATTAATTGTTAATCTATTTACTTTGTTTAACCACTGGATCTTACATTTAATTGTGTGACTAGTTTCGACTATCTAGTAGTCATTCTCTTCACTTTAGTTTGAGAATGACTACTAGATAGTCGAAACTAGTCACACAATTAAATGTAAGATCCAGTGGTTAAACAAAGTAAAAAGTGTTTTATTTACAAGTGTATTTAAGATGTACCACAAAGTGAACGCCTACAACACCAAACAACTGTTAATCTATTTATTACAAACTATTGAATAACAGATTGTTAATAGGCAGTGAGTAAAATTGTGTAAGTTGAGTTTAATTTTGGATTCTCTGTATTACAAATTTGGGTATATAATACAATAAATAAATCAAAAACCGTAATTGAATAACTGTTCCTTAAAGACATTTCGAACAATGTTTGTTTTTTATCTATGTACATATAATATACATATTTTTCGACAATAAGAGTACAAAGTACTTAAATATATATGTAAATATATATATATATATTTATCTCACTATTATGTAAAGAATGATGAACAGAAAACTATTAGGATTAAACCTTTTATTTTGTGCGTATACTGTATAAGTTATAAATATTTTAGTTTGTTTAAGTGCACATTCTTTCGCAATTTATTATTTATAAGATGTTTATATTATACATATTAGAATGTTTACTATTATTTTTATAAAATTGTTAAAGTGAACCAAAGTTTGTATATGATGTACTATATTATTGCTATTATGATTATTATTTTGGTTAATTGCTCGTACTTACTGAGTATGTGTTATTTTTTTAGTTTGTATGTATAAGAATTTAATTATTTGGGCAAATATATAAAAAAAAATATTTTTAAATCACAACATATTTCGTTTTTGTTATCCCATTCCAATAAATCCCAACAAATACAAAGTAGAAAAGAATCACACTTTTAATAGTTTTTAATATACAGTTTTTTTTTAAGTATGCCCATAGGAGTTTATATGGTAATTATTGTACTCCATTGTACTCCATATTAACTTTGTTGTCGTACAAATTTGAAACAATTTTTTGGTTTTATTAATAAATCAAACATTTTTCAACGAAATGTGCATTGATAAAAGGACTCTGTAATTGGGTTTTTGCCTGTTGGGTAATAAAGCTTATTATTATTATTATTATTATTAAATATGTTAGATTTCTATATTTTCTCACTCAAAGTTGAAATTATTACCACAAATAATTACGCCATAAAATCAACTTAGCAAAAATATCATAAAGGTTACTAACAAGCAAAGGTTAAAAGGTCCGCCCAAAGCTTGTGATTTTTAACGAAAACGTTTGTTTCTACCACTAAAAAACATTTGGAAATTGTAACGGCATTAATTATTTGTCCTAATAATGTCAACTTTGATAGCGGAAATAAATAATTCTAACATACAGAGAGTTTTATGTAACTCCGAACATTTTCATAAAGAGAATTTTTCTTTTAAATATACATATGTACACGTCGTACATTTTCCGACGCTCGGTTTGTCAGAAGAATTTAGTTTGAAGCTTTAAACGAGTGTTTTCCACTCCCAGACTAAGCATGAAGTAAAATTTCGAGTTTAGAAAAGCCTGAAAATTTGGTTTGGACGCGAAGCGCGGAGCGGCCAAACCAAATTTTCAGGCTTTTCTAAACTCGAAATTTTACTTCATGTGCCACCGGTACACAGCACTGATTCAATGTAAAGTTTAGCGGTGTGTTTTAAACTTTGTAATATGTAAGTGTTTTGTACCGGTGGCGCATTAAGTAAAATTTCGAGTTTAGAAAAGCCTGAAAATTTGGTAACTATTGTTTGATAATAATCTATACAGTGCGTTTTATTCAAGTATGGCCATAGGGATTAACATGGTAAAAATTGTACCCCATGTTAACTTTTATTGTCGTACAAACTGGAAATATTTTTTTAGTTTTATCAATAAATCAAACATACATACAAAGAGTTTTATGTAACACCGAACATTTTCATAAAGCGAGTTTTTCTTTTAAGTATACATATGCATACGTCGTACATTTTCCGACGCTCGGCTTGTCAAAAGAATTTAGTTTGAAGCTTTAAACGAGTGTTTTCCACTCCCAGACTAAGCATGAAGTAAAATTTCGAGTTTAGAAAAGCCAGAAAATTTGGTTTGGACGCGTAGCGCGAAGCGCGGAGCGGCCAAACCAAATTTTCAGGCTTTTCTAAACTCGAAATTTTACTTCATGCGCCACCGGTACAAACACTGACATATTACGAAGTTTAAAACACACCGCTGAACTTTACATTGAATCAGTGTTTTTTGCCGGTGGCGCATGAAGTAAAATTTCGAGTTTAGAAAAGCCTGAAAATTTGGTTTGGCCGCTTCGCGCTTCGCGCTACGCGACCAAACCAAATTTTCAGGCTTTTCTAAACTCGAAATTTTACTTCATGCTTAGCCTGGGAGTGGAAAACACTCGTTTAAAGCTTCAAATTGTATTCTTTTAATAAACCGACCGTTATAAAATGTACAACGTATGCATATGTATACTTAAAAGAAAAATTCTCGTTATGAATATGTTCGGTGTTACATAAAACTCTCTGTATATTGTTAATAAACAAACAAACAATATTTGGATTGATTGAGTTACTTGAAGATAATTATAACTTTGAATAAAATAGTTAGAACCTTTCTTTAATACTTCAAAGTATTGAAGAAAGGTTCTATCTATTTTATTCAAAACAAACAATAGTTAGAAAAATGTATGAAGTTGCTTATTTCTCAAATAAAGCGTGCTGTTTGATAAATATACCTAATTTAGTGCTGTCAAATATGTTTGAGAAAAATAATAACGTTGAAATAAACCGTAACAAGTAATAAACGCAGCACAATAATAATAATTAATGGCCTATTGTTATTGTTTTATGGCAACGTTCAATTTCATTTAATTATCACATTTTCACTATAAATCAGCTGTTTTACGATTATAGTATTTCCTCAATGCATTCAAATTATTATTCATAACATATCCCGAATGATAAACGTGTATAAACGTGGAAATTGTTTTTATTGTAATAATTTATTTATTTGTGATTTATTACGTTTATTTATAGTTTTATGAACCACCTGCAAAATTTTGTTGAATATATCCACATCATACTGTATTTGGTGATACTTGTGGATCATTTTTTGTAATAGGGGAATGGTTGTGGTGGTAGGAATTGGGTGTAGAGAAGGAAAAGGTTGGGCAGTTTCTAGCATTTGACATTTGTACATAAAACAGCAATTTTTCCAGTAAATCGAAGTCATCTATTTGATTATGTAGGTTTCTCTACATAGTGAAAACAATAATACCATTATGATTATCAGCAACGGATACCATATTAAATTCTGAGAGCAAATTGTCGTAAGGGTAACCGCAAACAGGATAGACGCCATGTCTTTTTAAGAATAAATATTTCAGAAACCTTCGCTGCACAGCAATGTAATGTTATGACTGTAAGTCACTAGGTCGATTGTATTTCAACTTATTCGGATTGTGTCATTAATTCACTGTATTTTCACTATTGTGATATTATGACTGTAAGTCAGTAGGTTGACTGTATTTCAACTTATTCGGATTTGGCATTAATTTACTGTATTTTCATTATTGCGATATAATAACCGCAAGTCACTTGGTTTACTGTCTTTTGATTATGATATCGCTGCTTTGCTTTGACAATGCCGGATGTACAGCTATTTGTAGGGGCTCCATGAGGGTGCACAATAATTGAGTCTACTTTTAACTAAAGAATTAAATAATAGGGTCAAAGTTTGTAGATCCTTAAAGTCCCTAGTTGTTCGGATAATGAAACCAATCTGTCTGCTGCATTTTTTTGTTATATTGAGAATGTGTGCATTAAATGTTAGCTTGTTATCAAAAAGTACTTTCAGGTCGACAACTTCATTGACACGACTAATTACAGCATCATCAACAGTATAATCGTATAGAACGGAGTGTACGTTACGTGTATTAGACAATATTAAACACTTGGTGAAATTTAAACTAAGTCTATTGTCCTTACACCAGGTAGCATGTTAAGGTTATGCTGTAATAAATTACAATCCTCTAGGCAAGTCACAGTTTTATACAGTTTTGTATCATCAGCATAGATAAGCACATCACAATTACGTACATTAACAACATCGTTAATGAACAAACAAAACAACAGAGGACCCAAGTTAGATCCCTGAGGAACACCGCTTTTAGCAAGATAGTTACGTGATTTGTGTCCTCTCAGCCCAACATACTGGCATCTGTTAACGAGGTATGAGGCTATTATGTTAATGATAATTCCGGCAAATCAAACAAGTGCAGTTTGGTAATCAATATTTCATGAGGCATACGATCAAATGCTTTTGATAGATCTGTGTATATTACATCAGTTTGTAGCCTTTGGTCCATATTACAGGAGATATACTGAGTGACATTAATTAAGTTGGTCATGGTTGATCTTTCCGGTACAAACCCATGCTGTTTAGGAGAGAGGTCAGACTTAACCGAATTATAGATGTAATCTGTTAATATAGGTACGTTCAAATACTTTGGAAAAGTTGCATAATAAGGAAATTGTTCTATATTTAACTAAAATTACTGGTTATGTTACACTAGGATAAAATTTATGATTTTTTTCAAGCCTTATACAGGAAAATTTATTTAAGTATGCACATCTCGATGCATACGCTTAAAAATGTTCAGCATTAAATGTTTTTTTTTTTGTAAGGCGTTTAAGTTGAAATGTTTAACGAGTGTTTCCACTCCCAGATCAAAGCATGAAGTAAAATTTCGAGTTTAGAAAAGCCCCGCGTAGAAAATTTGTCGAGGGTCGCGCAGCGACCCGAGACAAATTTTCACGGGGCTTTTCTAAACTCGAAATTTTACTTTATGCGCCACGCGTATACAACACTGAAATATTGTTAAGTTTTAAATATACTACTAAATAACTAAACTAAAGCAGTATGTTTCGAACTTCACATTAAATCAGCGTTTTATACGCGTGGCGCATGAAGTAAAATTTCGAGTTTAAAAAAGCCTAATTGGGCTCGGTCGCTCCGCTTCGCTACGCGCCCGAGCCAAATTTTCAGGCTTTTCTAAACTCGAAATTTTACTTCATGCTTAACCTGGGAGTGGAAGCACTCGTTAGAAGCTTTAAATTTAATTTACAATAACAACAAATGCTTATAAATGTAAACTTAAAAGAATAATAAAAATGTTCTGCATTAAATGTTTTTTTTAAAGCGTTTAAGTTGAAACTTCTAAATAAACAATACTTGAAACTTCTAGCAAGCGTTTCCACTCCCAGACTAAGCATGAAGTAAAATTTCGAGTTTAGAAAAGCCCCGCGTAGAAAATTTGTCGAGGGTCGCGCAGCGACCCGAGACAAATTTTCGCGGGGCTTTTCTAAACTCGAAATTTTACTTCATGCGCCAAGCATGTAAAACACTGAAATATTGTGAGGTTTTTACTATACTACTAAATAACTATTCTAAAGCAGTATGTTTTAAACTTCACATTAAATCAGCGTTTTATACGCGTGGCGCATGAAGTAAAATTTCGAGTTTAGAAAAGCCTAATTTGGCTCGGTCGCTCTGCTTCGCTACGCGCCCGAGCCAAATTTTCAGGCTTTTCTAAACTCGAAATTTTACTTCATGCTTAAACTGGGAGTGGAAGCACTCGTTAGAAGCTTTAAATTTAATTTACAATAACAACAAATTGCTTATAAATGTAAACTTAAAAGAATAATAAAAATGTTCTGCATTAATTTTTTTTAAAGCGTTTAAGTTGAATTTTCTAAACAAATAATACTTGAAACTTCTAGCAAGTGTTTCCACTCCCAGACTAAGCATGAAGTAAAATTTCGAGTTCAGAAAAGCCCCGCGTAGAAAATTTGTCGAGGGTCGCGCAGCGACCCGAGACAAATTTTCACGGGGCTTTTCTAAACTCGAAATTTTACTTCATGCGCCACGCGTATACAACACTGAAATATTGTATAGTTTTTAACACACTATTAAAGAAGTATGTTTTCAACTTCACATTAAATCAGCGTTTTATACGCGTGGCGCATGAAGTAAAATTTCGAGTTTAGAAAAGCCTAATTTGGCTCGGTCGCTCCGCTTCGCTACGCGCCCGAGCCAAATTTTCAGGCTTTTCTAAACTCGAAATTTTACTTCATGCTTAACCTGGGAGTGGAAACACTCGTTAGAAGCGTTAAATTCAATTTACAATAACCACAAATGCTTATAAATGTAAACTTAAAAAAATAATTCAATTTGTTGCACTTTATCTAATACTACACTCTACTCCTAAAGTATCCTTTGTGTAATTTATTTATTATACTAAATAAATTACACAAAGGATACTTTATGAGTAGAGTAGTAGAGTTGTAGATTAAATAGAAGCATATTTCTATTTATTTGCTTCAATTAAAAGAATGGATTTAAATCAAGTTACCCGTGTCTACTTACGTGTAATGCCAAACAAAAGAAAAGGTCCGTCTGTGACTTGGTCGTTTCTTTTTTTTACCTTTATAAATTATAGGAGCGAAGGAGAGTTTGTTATTTTAATTTCTTTAATTGCATACCTTCATTCATGCTACGCTAACCAAGCGAATACCTTTCCGAGTTGGGAACACTTTAGGTGTCCAAAAGTACCGGACATCTGATTATCACAAATTTACTTATAAACACGATATATGTGCTTATTAAATTAAAACGATAATTAATAGGTTAGCAATTTCCAAAATGTATTAAATGAACTTTACCATGTATTATAATACTAATAATACTAGAGAAATTGCTAAATCTACTTGGACACCGAACTAAATTATTTTCCAGATTTGATTTTAATAGTAGTAACTATAGTAGGTTACTACTATTATGCAGACGATGTGGTCCTGATAGCAAACACCAAACATCAAATGCAGAAATTAGTCAATATATGGACCAACGAAATAGATAAAATAAAAATGGAGGTAAACATAAATAAAACTAAACTAATGATTATTAATGAAGAAGAAGATAACCAAAACAACAAAGAAATTCGATGTAACGATAGAGTATTAGAAAAGGTAAATACATACGAATATATGGGGAGCCTCATCACAGAGGATGGGAAAATCGAGGCAGAAACAACAAACAGAGCCAACAAAGCAACAAAATTATATTACGCAATGAACAAAACAAGACATTGAAATGGAAGTGAAAATGAAAATACATAATACAATAACTATACCACTAATAAACTATGGAAGTGAATGTTGGAATGTTAAAAGAAAGACGAAGACAAGATAACTGCGATAGAAATGAAACATTTAAGAAAATTAACTGGAAAAACAAAATGGGACCGAATTAGAAACGAGGACATCACAAAAACAACGAAACAAGAACCGATTACACTGGTCTGCAAACAAATTTTTTTTTTTCGAGCCCTGACACCATTTCTGCTGATTCTTATGTAAAATGACCTCCTGAATCCGAATATGACCTCCGTTTTCCTCCATCACCCACCGTTTTCGGGGGAGGCCCCCCCCCACCTATTTTTATCACTTTTCGATAATTTGGAGGGATGAAAAAGATTATTTTAGCCTTTACATTTCTTCTGAGGGGCTAGAGAGGTGAAAAGTTCCAAAACATGAACATTTGTAGCAAGAAGGTAGATTTGGGGGGGATTTGCCCCCTTAAATTGTAAAAAAATCATTAAAAATGATCAATTTGTTCCGTTTTTTTCGCAGTTTTTTCACTTATTTTCTACATATTCCAGCTTCCATTCCCCCTCATAATAATATAATTCTAGATTGATTATTATCCATATTTAGATTATGAGTATTTTAACTTTTTATATAAAATAGTAGATAGTTATTTTAAAAAAATAACCGCTTACTAAAATGTTTTTCGAATGACTGCGATTATAACGTGAAAAAATATTTTTTTAATTGAAATATCTCTGAAATATCTCTAAATAATATCTTGTATAACAGTAATTTCTAGTTGCGTTGATGGCCAACAATTTTGTTGTTACTCCACTGCTGCAACCCGAGTTGATTTTTGTAAACAGCAAATGTGAATTTATTAAAAATTAAAAGTCGTGTTTACTGTAATTTTATACATAACTAAGTACATAAATTGCGCTGATGAAAATAATGAGTTATAAAATATAATATTTTGTTATAATAAACAACAAAACAAAACCATTTCAAACTTCCCTCTTTCAGTCGGTAAAGTAGGCAGTATACGAATAAAGGGCAGCTTGGTGGTATAGTGGTTAGAGTGTTGTACTGCCACGCCACGGGCCGGGGTTCAAATACCGACCTGACAAGTTGTCTGCATTTATATAGGTTAGGATAAAAATGCCAAACACTCCGTCTTCTCGGATATGACGTTAAATGCATGTAGGACCCGTGTACTGCCTGGATGTTGCGTGCACGTTAAAGATCCCTACCGGTGGGTTGGAACTCCCACCGGGTTCGGCAAAATTCCCGGATAGCTGTAGACCTAATCTCCGGCGTCATGATTGGCCATAGCAGCGGAAATAGATGACGTAAAACCCAAAATAAAAAAAAATAAAAATAATGAATAAAATGTATGGATGTAAGCAAATTGTAACCTTAGTTACCGACTTAACGTTAGCAACTCTAACGTTAAGTCGGCAACTAAGATTACAATTTGCTTGCATCCATACATTTCATTCATTATAAATTATTGAATAAAATATTAATGCATTATTATTTGTGTAGATTAATGGCGCCATCTATTTTTTATATCATAAATTACAATACTTGTAATTTTCTAATGGATCCCATCTAAATATCCATTGATTTTGGCTGTATAAATGAAGATAACATTACAATTTTGATTATTACGGCATAATTTTGAAAATAATTTTATCATGTGTACAATTAATACCTGTAATGTGCTTATTTATCAGAGAATACAACTCATAGCCTACTAGAACGAATTTTCAACGAAGGAAAGCGGTAGGTACATGTTTACCACCGCGATGATAAGAAACAAAAGAAGCGGTGGGTGATAAGTTGTCCTATCATTCGAAACGTCAAAATAAGTAAAGTTTCGTGCAGTGATATTAATAGAAAAGTGAAAAGTGCGACGCCAAAAAACACCGTCATGAACAAAGAATTACAGTGGCGGCAGTTTACGAACTTTTGTGCGGTTAAAAAATTCACAATCAATAGGGAAATAACAATATCACAGCTGTCGATAATGTTAAGGGATTCACATTACTTTATTCGTTATATTCTCTCGCTAAATATAACTCGTGATATGATTAATTATCGATGATATTTTGTCGTTGAAACCGAAGCAGCACATTCAACATCTGCAGCTCGGTTTCAATTCCAAAATACCATCGATAATAACCATACCACTCATTATATTACGGCCGAAAATACCAACGTATATAACCTCAAATTTGGAACTTAAAATACAATTTGCGGCTAAACGGTAAGTTTTCGAAAGAACTTTATCTTGACATTTGTGCGTCCCACACAAGCTTGCTCCCAGTTCCGTTAAAAAAAGAACTCTCAAAAATAATAGTATTTCGTTCTGGAGAAATCCCAAATGTGGTTTATAGAAGAGTATGAAATCAAATAAAATTATAACATTCCTTTAGAGACGCTTATTACTAGTAATTCGGAAATCAAACTGACAAAATAAGGTATTAAATGACTTTGTTTTGATATCCAGTTATCTAAAACATCTCTTGTACATATGCTAGTGTAATATTTTGATGTTAATAAATGCAGACGTACAACCATAAAATCTATAACCGTTCAATTTATAGATGTCATTACTAATAATTCGTTAACTCTCTTGTCATCGCGTATGAATATTAAACACTGGAGAGTATTACCATTACGATGATAATTTAATTCGACTTTTTGATGTGTTGACACACTTACATTCTAAATAGTTTATTCAAATGTAATTAATAAGATCTCATTGTTTATTAATGAGCGTGTTAAAAAGTATTGTGTTTTTCAGCTACCGCATAATTTAATTATTGGATTTATTTTGATAATGATAATTATACTTAAATAAATAAGACACTTAAACTTTGTTTGTATAACTGAGGTTTTTGTATTGTGACTATAGTTTCGACAACTTTAACTTGTCATTATCAGGCTACAAGTAATTTAAAAATAACAATTTGCAGGTATATACAAGGTGTCCGTATTTCGAGGAAATGCATGGGGATCTCGGTTATTTGAAGAGTTAGAGAGTTGGTTAAATTAGGGCAAATATGTGAAATTTGTAGCCCAACAATAATCCGAAAACAGATTTAAAATATTTTTTTTTTGTTTTCGAGATATTGCCAAAAAACTATTTTTTTCAAATTTCGTTTTTATTTTTTTATTCAAAAACTATTGGATCTAGGAAATTGCAACTTCTACATTATACAGGCACTTTTTAATCAGGAATTTAGTAGTGTACTTACATTTAAAATAACTTTAATATCTTCCCCGGAACCATAGCCAACTTTTGTTTTTCTTATGGGCGCCATATTGGATTTTCATATTTTTAGAAAGAACTTTTTTTCTGAATTAAACGGTATATCACACTTATAATTTTTTCTGCGTTTCATTTGAAACATAGCAACCTTTTGTTTTTTGTAAAGAGTGCCTTGGAAACAATAATATTGATACGTTATTCAGTTATTGATGTGTCAATAAGATACGATCATTATACATAATACATAAAATAAAGTTAAAAATGGTGTTTTCGAACCAAGAAAAACGAGATATGATCGAAGTTTATTATACTTCAAACAAAAATGTACGTATTTCATCCGAAGTCTATCTAAAGCGCTATCCAGAAAGGCAACAGCCAAGTGAAAGTCATTTCATAAAACTACATACAAATTTATTGGAATATGGTTCCTTCGTAAAGCCACGACAAAGATATGGATATCACCAACCCCATGAAAATGAAAACCAAATTTTGCAAGCGGTAAAATGATTTCATTTTAATTACAATAAGATAATATTTATTCCCCTAGATTCAAGATAACCCTTCTTCCTCAACGAGAGAACTTGCGAACCAGTTTGGTGTGACGTTTCAATACGTATGGAGAATTTTGAAAAAAAATAAATATCGCCCATTCAAACTTAAAGTTACTCAAGCTCTCCATCCTGGAGATGCTAGACGAAGGATGGACTTTTGTCGTATTTTATTGGGAAAATTAAACGAAAATCCGAATTTCTTGTCAAATGTGATATGGTCTGACGAATGCCGTTTTACCAACACAGGGATATTCAATAGGCATAATGAACATGTGTGGAGTATAAATAATACTAGACAACATGAAGGAAGACGACGACAAGTGCGATTCGGACTAAATGTATGGGTCGGTATTTTGGGAGACAATATTGTAGGTCCATACATTTATGAATATACATTAAATTCACAGAGATATCACGATTTTTTAAGAACATTTTTAAGTGATTACGTAGACAATAACATCCCCTTAAATATGTTAAGAAATGTATGGTTTCAACAAGATGGTGCACCACCTCACAACAGCCAAATTGTCGCTAATTGTCTGTCCGAAATGTTTCCAAATAAAGTTATGGCAAATAATGGTGATATACGTTGGCCAGCTCGCTCACCTGATTTGTCACCCCTAGATTATTTTCTTTGGGGAGCTATAAAAGAAAAAGTTTATAAAACTATTCCAGAGGACAAAGACGATTTAAGAAGAATTATAATAGTTACCATTCAGCAATTAAGAAGAAGAGACATTTTTCGGGCAGTCCAAAATTTAAGGAAAAGACTAGAATTATGTTTGGAGGTCAATGGTGATATATTCGAACACTTACTCTAAGTTTGTGATAATTTTAGTTCAAAAGATATTTAATTAATTTGTTTATTATTATTTAATATTATGAAAAACTTCATCAAGCAGCAGAGTGATTATTCTGGTTCCTTCCCTAAAAAAATATAGTTGTAGGCCTCAGGAATTTTAAAATGTGCAACTGTTTTCAAGGCACTCTTAAAAAAAACAAAAGGTTGCTTTGTTTCAAATGAAACGCAAAATAAATTATAAGTGTGATACACCGTTGAATTCAGAAAAAAAAGTTCTTTCCAAAAATATGAATATCCAATATGGCGCCTATAAGAAAAACAAAAGTTGGCTATGGTTCTGGAGAAGATATTAAAAGTTATTTTAAATGTAAGTACACTACTAAATTCCTGATTAAAAAATATTCGAACACTTACTCTAAGTTTGTGATAATTTTAGTTCAAAAGATATTTAATTAATTTGTTTATTATTATTTAATATTATGAAAAACTTCATCAAGCAGCAGAGTGATTATTCTGGTTCCTTCCCTAAAAAATATAGTTGTAGGCCTCAGGAACTTTAAAATGTGCAACTGTTTTCAAGGCACTCTTAAAAAAAAACAAAAGGTTGCTTTGTTTCAAATGAAACGCAAAATAAATTATAAGTGTGACATACCGTTGAATTCAGAAAAAAAAGTTCTTTCCAAAAATATGAATATCCAATATGGCGCCCATAAGAAAAACAAAAGTTGGCTATGGTTCTGGAGAAGATATTAAAGTTATTTTAAATGTAAGTACACTACTAAATTCCTGATTAAAAAGTGCCTGTATAATGTAAAAGTTGCTAATTCCTAGATCCAATAGTTTTTGAATAAAAAAATAAAAACGAAATTTGAAAAAAATAGTTTTTTGGCAATATCTCGAAAACAAAAAAAGATATTTCAAATCTGTTTTCGGATTATTGTTGGGCTCCAAATTTCACGTATTTGCCCTAATTTAACCAACTCTCTAACTCTTCAAATAACCGAGATCCCCATGCATTTCCTCGAAATACGGACACCCTGTATACCTGCTAAATATACTATAGTTTCGACAACTTTAACTTGTCAATATCAGACTACAAGTAATTTAAAAATAACAATTTAGCAGGTATATATACCTGCTAAATTGTTATTTTTAAATTACTTGTAGTCTGATAATGACAAGTTAAAGTTGTCGAAACTATAGTCACAATAAAAAAACCTCAGTTATACAAACAAAGTTTAAGTGTCTTATTTATGTTAATAACGATGTATAACGAAGTAGAAGCCTCAACAGTTAACAGTATAATTATACTTGCATATCTTAGAGAAAATTGTTTGAATTTGGAAAGCGCAAGATTTAGTTGTCACAATTTATCAGACCCCATATGATTCTGTAAGTTCACATACAGAGAGTTTTATGTTCATCTTATCGGCATTTTTGTGACTTCAGATCTGACAGCTGTTGATTGAAAAGCAGAGCCCACATGTTCGAAATTGCGGGAAATTTGAAATTCCGACATATGCGCCCTCCTATCGAGTGTGTCGGTCAACTATATACACAGAGTTTTATGTAACACCGAACATTTTCATAACGATAATTTATCTTTGAAGTCTTCATATGCATACGTTGCACATTTTTCGATGCTTGGTTTATTAAAAGAAATTAATTTGAAACTTTAAGCGAGTGTTTTCCACTCCCAGGCTAAGCATGAAGTAAAATTTCGAGTTTAGAAAAGCCTGAAAATTTGGTTTGGTCGCGTAGCGCGAAGCGCGGAGCGACCAAACCAAATTTTCAGGCTTTTCTAAACTCGAAATTTTACTTCATGCGCCACCGGTACACAACACTGATTCAATGTAAAGTTTAGCGGTGTGTTTTTAACTTCGTAATATGTCAGTGTTTTGTACCGGTGGCGCATGAAGTAAAATTTCGAGTTTAGAAAAGCCTGAAAATTTGGTTTGGCCGCTCCGCGCTTCGCGCTACGCGACCAAACCAAATTTTCAGGCTTTTCTAAACTCGAAATTTTACTTCATGCTTAGCCTGGGAGTGGAAAACACTCGTTTAAAGCTTCAAATTGTATTCTTTTAATAAACTGAGCGTGATATAATATACAACGTCTGCATGTATATATTTAAATGAAAATTTCTTCGTATGAAAATGTTCGGTGTTACATAAAACTCTCTGTATATATAAAAAAATTAATTAGATTAAATACGTCTATAAACGGGCTATCGACGATCGATAGGTCTTTCAGCCTAATATTAGATATTTGAATGATTAAATTAAGCAATGTTTTCAATTGAAATCGGAACAACCTTTAATAAATCATGTTTTGAACCTCTTTTAGAAATAAGTATAAATGAAATTGCCAATTCTTGGTTGCAGAATACTTCAAACAATAAAAGTGCGATTCTTTTCGCAATCTACAAGTTAGTCTTACAAAGACTATATCAAACACTCATTGAAACAACTACTTCCCGAGCTAATACCCCGACGGACATTGAATTATACAACAAGTGTTTGCTGTTACATACAGTAACCTACTGAAAATGCAACAATTTGAGTCAAATTATTCAGGCCATCTATAGCCGCGTTTCGAGAGAAATGTCTGGGTTCTGTAATTTCGTTTCGTGCGATGCGTTGCGTCAAAAATCGCACGGACGCATTTGCATCCACCTATTCAAATGTTTTATTGACTCCCTTCCAAATGTTCAGGCTTTTCCATAATCGAATTTTTACTTCATGCTTAATCAAGAAATTTAAACACCTAATAAAAGCAAGGGGAGCCAGTGCTTATGGCAGAACTAGAAATCGAGTAGACTAGGAGAGATAATGGTCATGATGTGGGGTACGAGTAAGACAGACGACTATATACACCAATCACCGGTCTCGCTTCTGGATGCAGCCTCCAAACGCTGTTACCAAATTTTATGCAAAGGCTAACTGGATATATATGAACTGTGGTAAATGTTTAATTCACAAAAGTATAAATAATATTGGGCGAAATTATGTTCCTTGAGGAACCCCAAAAGTGGAGAATGTGAGTTTTGCAGTTAGACCACTCATGTATACACACTACAACGTCATCGTATCCGCTTTCAGTGAATGCAATGCTACATTAACACTTTTTCCATTAATTATTACCTTAAAAATCTATAATTTAAATTGACAATATAAGGATGTGTAAAGTAATTCCGGTTTACAAAAGTGTTGCATAATTACGAGGAAATGTATTTATAGGAATGTAACGTGTAATAACATAACGCCGCCCACGGATACCATGTTGTGTCTATCTTCAAAACCTTTTTAATATGGACTGCAAGTCATTGCTGTTCAAGTACACAAAAAATAAATTAGTATGTAAAATTGTAAGGTTTTTGTTGAAACTACAAGTTTTTAGATGAATCAACAAAATTGTAACATAAACAAATAGACACATTGGCCCGTATATACAGAGAGTTTTATGTAACACCGAACATTTTCATAAGAGAATTTTTCTTTTAAGTATCCATATGCACACGTTGCACATTTTTCGATGCTTGGTTTATTATAAGAATCTAATTTGAAACTTTAAGCGAGTGTTTTCCACTCCCAGGCTAAGCATGAAGTAAAATTTCGAGTTTAGAAAAGCCTGAAAATTTGGTTTGGTCGCGTAGCGCGAAGCGCGAAGCGCGGAGCGGCCAAACCAAATTTTCAGGCTTTTCTAAACTCGAAATTTTACTTCATGCGCCACCGGTACAAATCACTGATTCAATATAAAGTTTAGCGGTGTGTTTTAATCTTCGAAATATCTCAGTGTTTTGTACCGGTGGCGCATGAAGTAAAATATCGAGTTTAGAAAAGCCTGAAAATTTGGTTTAGCCGCTCCGCGAGGAATGACTAAATTTTCAGGCTTTTCTTAACTCGAAATTTTACTTCATGCTCAGCCTGGGAGTGGAAAATATTCGCTTAAAGCTTCAAATTAAATTCTTTTAATAAACCAAGCATAGAAAAATGTGCATATGGATACTTCAAAGAAAAATTCTCGTTATGAAAATGTTCGGTGTTACATAAAACTCTCTGTATATACAGGGTGTCCCATTAGTGCGTTCTCGGAGGATATCTCAGCTCATGTTAAAGATAAAACAATAGTTTTTTTACCAAAGTTAATTGATTTTTAGAGCTGCATCACCTAAAAATATTTGTTTATATACAGAGTGTGCCATTAAGACAGTAGCGGATGCAAATTGCTTATTTTAAATGGATCCACCCTGTATATTAATTTGTTTTTGAATGTATCATTAAAATTGCCTATCATTTTATTGAAAACATTTCGTCTTAGTCGTATCGTTTCGGAGTTATTTGACATTTATGGACGAAAATGATATTTGCAGTGGTTTTATATAGCTAACATATCTCTGAAACTAAATGAGATTATGAGCACTATATAGTTGTTGCGTTTTAGTTATTTGGCTATAAAATAAAAATAGTTAAATTTATAAATTTTAAATTAAGGGTAACTTCGTTTATTTAATAATAATAATAATAATAATACTTTATTGGTGCTCATAACGGAAGTTTTACACAGGTCAGATAAGATACATTACATAATATTATAATTAATTTGCAGGACATCACAGCAATATTACAATAGTAATACATATACAGTAAAATATTGTCGCGAAAAGATATAATATAAATAATAACATTTAAAACCTAAAACTTAAAAGCTAAAATTTAAAAATTAAAACTTAAAGGCTAAAATTTAAGAAGCAATACTTAATATCTAAAATTCGAAATTCAAATCCTAAAATCTAGAACTTAAACTGTAAGATCAAAAATCCAAAACTAATAAGTCAAAATTTAAAAATTACGAACCTAAACATAAAATTTAGGACCCAACGTTTGAAATTAAAAAAATAAAATAAAAATAAAAAATAAAATGGTTGTGTTAACCCACTCAGCTATAAAGTCTTAAAATTATAACGAACACATACATATTAAAATATAAAAAATTACATACAATAACTACACATTTAAAAAACATTTATAGTTGGATATCAGAATGTGTGGTCCAGAAAATCCTCCAAACTATAAAAAGCTTTTTCCAGTAGTATTGCTTTAATCTTAGACTTGAATAATATTATGTCAAGATTTCTGAAGCTATTTGGTAGGACATTGAAACATTTTAGGCCATAGTAATTTACACCATTTCTAGATCTTTGCAATCTTAAATTTGGAACATACAGGTTTTCCTTCGTTCTGGTTTGATATATATGATTTATGGGTTGTAATATGTGGTTGTCATAGCTAGACTTAACAGATAACAAACAATGCAGTATGTACAAACAGGGAAATGTGAGAATTTTGAGATTAATAAAAGCCATTTTGCAGTCATCTCGAAAACCCAGGTTGGATATGATTCTAATGGCCTTACGCTGTAAACCGAAAATACGGTGTCTTATTGCAGAGTGGCCCCAAGCAGCTAAACTATAAGTAAGACGGGACTGAAAGAGCGCGAAATAGGCCGTTCTGAGCATTTCATATGAGACGTTATTTCTTAGTCCTCTCAAGACAAAGATGTTTTTATTTAGTTTTGCTGCAAATTCGTCGCCTTGACTGTCCCACAACAAGGAATTATCAATATAAACACCTAGAAATTTAACAACCGTAGGCATATTTGTCATATGATGGTTGTTTAAGGTATACATCGAGGTTTCAGTTTTGTTAGCATTGAGACTCAGTCGATTAGCAGTAAACCATGTTGTAGCCTTTATTAAAAGTTCTTTGTTTTTTTCATAGGCCGTCTCGATGTTAGGAGATGAATTAATTATAGTAGTATCATCAGCGAATAAAACCACTTTACCATCATTCATGTACTGAGGAAAATCATTTATAAAAATTAGGAACAAAAGAGGCCCTAGAGTTGATCCCTGTGGGACACCACATGTCGTTTCCAGGAATTCAGATTTGTCCCCTTTATACGTGACCGCTTGCTGCCTCCTAGTTAAAAAAAGACAACAAGAGGCCACAACTCTGTGGGTTGAAGTTGTACGAGTACAGCTTTCTTAGAAGCAGTGTGTGAGGGACACAGTCGAAGGCTTTGGATAGATCAATATAAGTAGCAAAAGCAAAATTACCACTTTCATAAGTATCAATAATTGATCCAGTAAGATCCAGTATGGCGTTAAGTGTAGATTTCCCCTCCCTAAATCCGTACTGTTCTTTACTTAGGATATTATTGCTTTCTAAATGATTAATTATTTGTTTGAGTAATATCTTTTCCACTATTTTAGAAAAAATCGGAGGCAGACTTATAGGACGGTAATTATTACAATCATTTATGTCCCCTTTTTTATGAATCGGAACAACCTTCGATACTTTTAGAACGTCTGGAAATACACTCGATCTTATACTATTATTAATTAACTAACTAAATAGAACCATAAAATAATAGAACCATGTAACTTTTTGAATATCAATCGACTCAAAATGAAATTCTATTTCTAATTTGATAATAATTTTGTATCTGTAATATAATTATCTTAAAAATTTTAAACTTTCGGATAAAAATTATAAACCTAATGAGAAGAGAATTAAATTTTGAGTCGATTGTCGTTAAAAAAATTATACGGTTCGATTTTAAAAAATCAAGTTACCTTTGTTTGAAAATTTATAAATTTGACTATTTTTGTTTCATAATCAAATAACTTTATAGCGCATTCGATAGCGCCTTCTATTCTGAAGAGAGTGGCGAAAGCCGCAACTCTCTATCTTATTTACTTTCAGAGATATTTTCGGTGTATAAAATTGCCGCAAACGTGATTTTTATATATAAATGTCAATTGATTCCGAAACGGAACAATTTAGTCCAAATGTTTTTATTAAAATGACACGCAGTTTTTATGAGCAATTTAAGAACCAAATAATATACAGGGTGATCCATTAAATATAAGCAAGTTGCATCTGCTACTGCCTTTATAACACACCCTGTATACTTGCAAATATTTTTAGGTTATGCAGCTTTTAAAATCAAGCAACTTTCTTCAAAAAGCTTTTTTTCTATCTTTAACGCGAGCCGAGATATCCTCCGAGAACGCACTCATGGGACACCCTGTATATCGTGTATTTAGTGGAAAAGGCGATTTTATTTATGTTCTAAAATGTGACTACAGATGTGCTCAGACCACAATGTTCATCTGAAGGCCGCGTTTTAAGAGGTGCCAACCGTTTTGGAGAATAACAATGTCACGAATAAATTCTTTATTATTGTTTTTATAGTTAAATGTTCTAACCCAGTAAAACAATTTTAATATAATTATTTGAGGGATTTTTTAATTGTTTAAAGATAATTAATATAAAAATAAACTAATACATCATCTTTATTTGTTAATACTATGTAAAGTTATTTAATTAAAAACTCTTGGTATTGTTTCACAAATTAAAACTTTATACCGACTAGTTTCGGTTTGTTAGACCATTTTCAAAGGAATGTGAAAACTTTACATATTCTAATATGTTTCACCAAGTGCCAGATAAGAAATTAATTCAAGAAATTGTTAATACTGTCTGTAAAAGAATAATAAATTTAATTAAATATATAGTGTATATTTTTTGTAAATTAGAATGAATCAATTTTAATTGATTACGTCCCCGTTTGTCGGCGAGGTCTGTTTTGCAAAAGGTATGCGACCCAGCGAAGTAAGCAAAGCAAGGCAAGCGCAGAGAAGAGACTTAGCCATAATTCGCCGGCTACCATCTGACCACGCACTATCTACATACATTCACCATACACCATATACTATGCCATGGGCTGTATCTCTTCTCTTGTATACAAAGTATACAAGGGATACCACCGTACCAATAGACCAGTGCCTGTACCTGTACCACTACGTTATGCCGGAGACACAAATCCATACCAAACATATACGTATAGCGACACAGAAGCACGTACACATATGTCTCTCCGGCCTGTCCACATACTCTCTTTTACATTATACATGCATATACACTGGATATATACATATTACTGCCGTTCTATTAGCGTAAATACTACTACTATTTACAAGGAAATTTATTCCAAATAAATATTTATACAAAAAATTTACTCAACACGTAAAATTCACAAAAACTGAACCTCTTCTTAAATACAGAGCTTTTTATAGTGGTGAATTTAATGGGTAGCTTATCTGGTGAAAGCCAGGGGCCTTGGGACTTAAGGGGGCTTCGAAATATTGATTATTTCAAAATAACAACTGGGAAAATAATGAAAATTTTAGAAAAGCAAACTGATTTGTCACAATAAAACACTTTTAACTTTAAATATCTTGTGGTGGAGGCGGTTACTTTGTGATACATTGTAAATATTTAAATAATTAACACTGATTACTTTTTTGTATTCACTTTTTATTTTGTACTGTGACTAGTTTCGACTCAACAGCGAGTCATTCTCAAACTAACTACTTAAAACTAACATTGCAATCTTATATATACTTAAAATTATTTATCAGGTAGAAAAGCGTCAAATAGAGGCGTATACATAAGTTCCGTCTGGTCGTTTATTAGCGGAACTTATGTATACGCCTCTATTTGACGCTTTTCTACCTGATAAATAATTTTAAGTATATATAAGATTGCAATGTTAGTTTTAAGTAGTTAGTTTGAGAATGACTCGCTGTTGAGTCGAAACTAGTCACAGTACAAAATAAAAAGTGAATACAAAAAAGTAATCAGTGTTAATTATTTAAACTTTTAACTTTGTTTGTATAAAACAATTTATTTTTATGTGACTGCAGTTTCGGCAAATTCAGCTTGCCATTATCAAACATGAAGTGTCTAAAACTGGAAACAATACGGGTATATATACAAAAAGTGATTACATGAAAACGGATTACAAAACGGCTTTAAAAATGGGGGTATACAGTAGGTCAACCTGGTCGTTAATTAGGGGGATTCCCGCTAGCTTTATGTATTTCTAGGGATTCAAGGAGATTCATCTTCCGACCCTTTTCGGCACAATGAATAATAGTAAGTACATCTTTTCCAAAAGTATGGTTTTCATCTAAGACAGTGGTCTCCAAACTACGGCCCGCGGGCCAAATCCGGCCCGCGACTTGCATGAATCCGGTCCGCGGTTGTTTGTAATTTTTTTTGTAAATGTCATATTTTGAAATATTGTAACAATTGTTCCTTACATTTTTCATAATTTTATAAAATTAATCGGATCTTGGCCGACTTTATTATGTAGAATTGTATTTGTGGCCCGCGAAGAAGATAGTTTGGAGACCCAGGATCTAAGAGATGTTTTGCAAAAGATGACTTATCACATTGTCGCAACCGAAAAGCCCGGTTATGCTCCTTTAGTCTAGTATTGAAATTACGACCAGATTGACCAATGTATACTCCTTGACAATCTGTGCATGTTAATTTATATACTCCCAAAACTGATTTGTGTTGTTGGCGTTCACTTTGTGGTACATCTTAAATACAGTTGTAAATAAAACACTTTTTACTTTGTTTAAGCACTATATTTTGCACTTAATTTGTGTGTATGGTTTCGACTATCTAGTAATCATTATCAAAGTAAAAGTTATTTTCTTAAAACAATACACAGCCACTCTAAAATTTGTTTCTCTATCGAAATGTCAAATATTGTCAAAACGGTTGGTATCACAGATTAAATTAGATTGATAACTCCTAGAGAGCTCCACGTATCATGATCTAAGTTGACCACTCACTCGATGGGGCAGCGCTGCAATCGCAAATGACGACAAAGGGCGCGGGGAGCGGGCGGGCATCTCGCTGAGCGGGGTGAGAAATAATGTAGGAATACACTGGTTTTAAATTTGGGATTCATTGCATATCGATTTACCAAGATTATTGAGATTCTGGAAATGGAATCAGGGTAAAGGTGTATGGGAGGCACGAATCTAAAGTTCGTTGATTAAGGCGACTTACCGCTTGACCGCAAATCGAATTTTAAGTTCCACTTTTGAGGTTATATATGGTCGTATTTTCGGCTAAATCAGTGGTCTCCAAACTTGATTAAGGCGACTTACCGCTTAATCCGGCCAAATCCGGCCCGCGATTTGCATGAATCCGGCCCGCGATTGTTTGTAATTGTTTTTGTAAATGTCATATTTTGAAATATTGTAACAATTGTTCCTTAAATTTTTCCTAATTTTATAAAATTAATCGGATCTTGGCCGACTTTATTATGTAGAATTGTATTTGTGGCCCGCGAAGAAGATAGTTTGGAGACCCAGGGGCTAAATAATCACATTACAGATACAAATTACACACATGATGAAATTATCTCCAAAATGACGACGTAATTCATCCAATGTGTAGTGATATCTTCATTAATTCAGCCCATATCACGATATTAGTTTTACGCTAGAATTGACGTCTACTGACGTTTATTTAAAATAATGGATATATAAATGGAGATTGATTATTAAATCATAGGTAATTTAATTAACGATATAAAAAATAGATGGCACCTTCGTACGATAACTAGGATATTTACTGCAGTAATAAAATATTAACAAATAATATAACATTCTATAATAACACCTACAAATATTACTTTTATATTTAATTCACTGTCTTTACTAAAATTAAATTTGTACAGCATATCCAGTATGGTTAGTAGACACTCAGCTAAATTTAAATACAATTAAAATAATATTAATGATTTCGATAGCTAACGCCATCTAATGCTTCATAGTGGCATCGTCAATGTCACTGACGATGCCACTATGAAGCATTAGATGGCGTTAGCTATCGAAATCATTAATAGTTTTCACATATTGGCTTGAAATAGTCAGAAATGTTCAGTATTCCTCAGCACTGGGTCGGGACCATACTGAAGAGGACCTTGAAGTCCGAAACGCGTCTGTGGGTACCTGGTGCCGGAATACTGAACAAAAATTCAATTTTGACAGTTAAAATAACCACATAACCAAGCAAAATTATCTGATTTAAGGCTTAGTATAGCCACACATTTTTCTATAAAATAATAAGATGCAGATAAACATTTTATTATGCTTCAGAATCTCAAAAATCAAGGTAAATCAATATACAACAACCCCTAAATTTGTTTAAGTGTAGACTTGTTTAAAATAATACACAATAGTTTAAAATTTAAAAATATTATATTATACACTTACGGTTGTAATTACTTATATTTATTAACACTCATCTCGAAACGATTTCATCTTATCGGCATTTTTGTGACTTCAGATCTGACAGCTGTTGATTAAAAACCAGAGCCCACATGTTCGAAACTGCGGGAAATTTGAAAATCCGACATATGCGCCCTCCCTTCGAGTGGGTCGGTCGACTATATACACAGAGTTTTATGTAACACCGAACATTTTTATAACGAGAATTTTTCCATATGCATCGGAAAATGTGCAACTTATTTTCCGATGCTCGGTTTATTAAAATAATCCAATTTGAAGCTTTAAGTGTTTTCCACTCCCAGGCTAAGCATGAAGTAAAATTTCGAGTTTAGAAAAGCCTGAAAATTTGGTTTGGTCGCGTAGCGCGAAGCGCGGAGCGGCCAAACCAAATTTTCAGGCTTTTCTAAACTCGAAATTTTACTTCATGCGCCACCGGTACACAACACTGATTCAATGTAAAGTTCAGCGGTGTGTTTTAAACTTTGTAATATGTCAATGTTTTGTACCGGTGGCGCATTTTATGTAACACCGAACATTTTCATAACGAGTATTTTTCATTTAAATATATATATGCAGACGTTGTACATTTTACCACGCTCAATTTATTAAAAGAATACAATTTGAAGCTTTAAACGAGTGTTTTCCACTCCCAGGCTAAGCATGAAGTAAAATTTCGAGTTTAGAAAAGCCTGAAAATTTGGTTTGGTCGCGTAGCGCGAAGCGCGGAGCGGCCAAACCAAATTTTCAGGCTTTTCTAAACTCGAAATTTTACTTCATGCGCCACCGGTACAAAACACTGATTCAATGTAAAGTTTAGCGTGTGTCTTAAACTTCGTAATATGTCAGTGTTTTGTACCGGTGGCGCATGAAGTAAAATTTCGAGTTTAGAAAAGCCTGAAAATTTGGTTTGGCCGCTCCGCGCTTCGCGCTACGCGACCAAACCAAATTTTCAGGCTTTTCTAAACTCGAAATTTTACTTCATGCTTAGTCTGGGAGTGGAACACACTCATATTAAGTTTCAAATTGAACTCCTTTTAAAAAACCAACGATTATCTAAAGATTTACGGCATATACGCTGTAATTGGGTCATGTATACCTGAAAGAAAAACTCTCTGTATATACAAGGCATTAATTGCAATTGCATAGCTACAATTTGTAATGGTCCTATAAGCAACCCAATTTACACATATCCTAAAAATTAAAGCTGTCAAATCGTATTTTATATTTATATAACACCGAACATAATAATAAAATACGATTTGACACCTTTAATTTTTAGGTTGTGTAAATTGGGTTGCCTATAGGACCATTACAAATGGTAGCTAATCAATTGCAATTAATGCCTTGTGTATATAGGGAGTTATATATATATATATATATATATATATATATATATATATATATATATATATATATACATACAGGGTGTCCCATTAGTGCGCTCTCGGAGCATATCTTGGCTCAAGTTAAAGATATTGTTTCTTCACCAAAGTTACTTGGTTTTAAGAGCTGCATACCCTAACCATATTTGTATACATACAGGGCGTGCTATAAAGACAGTAGCGGATGCAACTTGCTTATTTTAAATGGATTACCCTGTATATTATTTAGTTTTTGATTTCCTCATAAAAATTGCGTATCATTTTATTAAAAACATTTGGTCTAAGTTGCATCGTTTCAGAGTTATTTGACATTTATGGGTAAAAATAATGTTTGCAGCGGTTTTATAAAGCTAAAATATCTCCGAAACTAAATAATATAGGGAGTTGCAATTTCACTATTCTCTTAAGAATAGAAGACGCTATTGGTTGCACTATAAAGTTGTTGCGCTTAAGTTATTATTTGGCTATAAATTTAAAATAGTTAAATTTATAAATTTTCAATCAATAGTTACTTGATTTTTTCTTAAATCTTTCGAGTTTGTTAATAATTTTGTATCTGCAGAGGTAATATAATTTTCTTAAAGACTTTTAAGTTACTGATAAAAATTATAAACCTAATCGAAAGAAAATTGAATTTTGAGTCGATTGATGTTAAAATAGTTATATCGTTACATTTAAAAAAACCAAGTTACCCTTGATTGAAAATTGAATTTTTATTTCGTAGTCAAATAACTTAATTACAATTACTTAGTGAATTCGATAGCGCCCTTTATTTTTAAAAGAGTGGTGAAAACCGCAACTCTCTATCTTATTAGAGATATTTTAGGTTTACGAAACTACTGCAAAAGTGATTTTTATCTATAAATGTCAATTGACTCCGAAATGGTACAATTTAGATCAAATATTTTCAATATAATAATACGCAATCTTTATGAGCAATTCAAAAACTAAATAATATACAGGGTGATCCAATTAAAATAAGTAGGTTGCATCCGCAACTGTCTTTATGGCTAACCTTGTATACATATAAATATTTTTAGGTTATGCAGCTCTTAAAATCTAGCAACTTGTATTAATTCCATGGTATGTCATTTTATAAAATCACATTCAACTCTCTATCTTATTAGAGATATTTTAGGTTTACAAAACTACTGCAAAAGTGATTTTTATCTATAAATGTCAATTGACTCCGAAATGGTACAATTTAGATCAAATATTTTCAATATAATGATACGCAATCTTTATAAACAATTAAAAAACTAAATAATATACAGGGTGATCCAATTAAAATAAGTAGGTTGCATCCGCAACTGTCTTTATGGGTAACCTTGTATACATATAAATATTTTTAGGTTATGCAGCTCTTAAAATCAAGCAACTTGTATTAATTCCATGGTATGTCATTTTATAAAATCACATTACTTTTTCTTTATTATTTTAGCTGTTAATTTTCTGAAATTCGTTGATTTTTAAAAGAGTTCAATTTGAAGCCATAAACGAGTGTTTTCTACTCCGAGACTAAGCATGAAGTAAAAATTGGCGAAGAAACTGTTTTTCTATCTTTAACGTGAGCCAAGATGTCTTCCAAAAACGCACTAATGGGACACCCTGTATATATATATATATATATATATATATATATATATATATATATATAAATTAGAATTAACGACCTGCTTATAAGTACCAAATAAGAAATAACAGCGCTTAAGGTCATGATGTAAAAGTTATTTTTTTTATCAAGTGAGTGTGCAAGGAGGACAGAAGACGACGACGATCGTTTCGCTCTTTTTATGAGCTCCTCAGGCCGCCACATCCATCATTCTATACACACTCACTTGATATGTAGAAGTTGTATATATACTGACTTCGCTAACCATAAGCCGGTATTGACGTCAGTATTTATAAATGCTACTGCATTGATAAGGGCATTGATCTCATTTTGCTTCTACAGTTAGTGTCGGTTTTTAGTTTAAACCATCGACTAGCATCGGAGCGGCGAGAAACCCGAATTATAATTTCTTATAGTTATTTCTTATTTGGTACTTATAAGCAGGTCGTTAATTCTAATTTATTTAATTTAATTCGGCGTTCTGAATATTATCATCGCATTGGTTCGGGTTTCTCGCCGCTCCGATGCTAGTCGATGGTTTAAACTAAAACCGACACTAACTGTAGAAGCAAAATGAGATCAATGCCCTTATCAATGCAGTAGCAATTATAAATACTGACGTCAATACCGGCTTATGGTTAGCGAAGTCAGTATATATACAACTTCTACATATCAAGTGAGTGTGTATAGAATGATGGATGTGGCGGCCTGAGGAGCTCATAAAAAGAGCGAAACGATCGTCGTCGTCTTCTGTCCTCCTTGCACACTCACTTGATAAAAAAAATAACTTTTACATCATGACCTTAAGCGCTGTTATTTTATATATATATATATATATATATATATATATATATATATATATATATATATTTATATATATATTTATATATATGTTACACTCAAACATCGAAAACGCTCACTGAGCAAAATAAACGGCCACAACGCGTTGCGGACTTTGCTGAATGACCAAATACCGAAATAACATTAGTTTTCGCGACGTGGCCGGTTATCACAGTCCGCAACGCGTTGCGGACAACGTTCAAACGGCTACGACGCGTTCTGGATGATATACGAAGCTTATAAGCCGATCGTGCTTTTAATATTTAACGAATAACAGAAAATAAATAAAAATTTGAAAACCTTTATTGTATGCTTAATTCTACATGAAACTTTATTTAGAATAATAGGCAACTGAAACGCAGGTAATTGACATGACTATTTACTTATTCCTAACCTAACCTAACCTTAGGTAAGGTTAGGTTAGGTTAGGTTAGGAATAAGTGAATAGTCATGTCAATAACCATCATCTTATCATCTAGAACGCGTCGTGGCCGTTTGAACATTATCCGCAACGCGTTTCGGACTGTGCTGAACGGCCACAACGCGAATAAATATGTTATTTCGGTATATGGTCGTTCAGCACCGTTCGCAACGCGTTACGATCGTTTATTTCGCTCAGTGAGCGTTTTCGATCTTTGAGCGTAACATATATATAACTCACATTTCAATGATTAAATTAAACAATGTTTCCAATTGAAATCGAAAAAAAAAACTGCTACTGAAGGAGTTAGTAGGTACATTTTATAAACATTTCATGACTTGTAGTAATGAGAACAAAATCACGAGACCTGGCAGAAAACCGAGCTGAGCGTAAAATTACCCAACGCCGTACATTTTTTTTTTTTGTGTTTTCGTGAAGAAATCGGAAATTGAAGATTATACTATACATCCGATAGTCGAGGAACAACAACGGGCCCGAAACTCCATTAATTACGGTTATTGCAAATCACTTTCCGCACCGAACCGAAGAAAATACGGTAACGCGGCGGTATTAAAATGATATAATATCTCTTGGTGTTAATGAGGTCGTTTTTCCAGGCAGAAGAAACTCCTCCGTTCGCCGGAGATGATTGACTACGGGCATATAAAACTCCCACGAACAGGCCAAACAATCGCCCTCTTCCTACCTCTCCTCTCTTAATTAACCGTAAAAATACGCTCGGCTCTTTCTAAAACCATAACTCGACCGGAAACTGCCTCATCGCAATCTTTAATTATACAGTTACTTCTCTTACATCTTACATGATGTGTGTCTGGTTCCACACACTCTCCAACTTTCGTCTAACATATGCATAAATCAACGCGGTAAATGAAATTATAATTAGCTTCTTACTAAATTTGTTCCACTTTTGGCAAAATTTTACCTACCTACAAAAAAAATTAGATTTAATAATCCACTTGATTATCAGAAAAGAAGATTTAGGTACAAATAAGAAGGGAAGATTTGTAAGAAAGAAAATAAGAAAAAAAAAACAGATTTATTAATTCACCTGATTATCAGAAAGGGAGATTTAGGCAGGAATAAGAAGGAAAGATTTGTAAGAAATAAAATAAGAAAAACAAACAGATTTATTAATTTACTTGATTATTAGAAAAGAAGATTTAGACAGGAATAAGAAAAGAAGATTTGTAAGAGATAAAGTAAGAGAAAAAAAAAAACAGATTTATTAATTCACCTGATTACCAGAAAGGGAGATTTAGGCAGGAATAAGAAGGAAAGATTTGTAAGCAAGAAAATAAGAAAAAAAAAACAGATTTATTAACTTACATGTTTATTAGAAAAGAAGATTTAGGCAGGAATAAGAAGAGAAGATTTGTAAGAGATAAAGTAAGAGAAAAAAAAAAACAGATTTATTAATTCACCTGATTACCAGAAAGGGAGATTTAGGCAGGAATAAGAAGGAAAGATTTGTAAGCAAGAAAATAAGAAAAAAAAACAGATTTATTAACTTACATGTTTATTAGAAAAGAAGATTTAGGCAGGAATAAGAAGAGAAGATTTGTAAGAGATAAAGTAAGAGAAAAAAAAACAGATTTATTAATTCACCTGATTATCAGAAAGGGAGATTTAGGCAGGAATAAGAAGGAAAGATTTGTAAGAAAGAAAATAAGAAAAAAAAACAGATTTATTAATTTACTTGATTATTAGAAAAGAAGATTTAGGCAGGAATAAGAAAAGAAGATTTGTAAGAGATAAATTAAGAGAGAAAAAAAACAGATTTATTAATTCACCTGATTATCAGAAAGGGAGATTTAGGCAGGAATAAGAAGGAAAGATTTATAAGAAAGAAAATAAGAAAAAAAAAACAGATTTATTAATTTACTTGATTATTAGAAAAGAAGATTTAGGCAGGAATAAGAAGGGAAGATTTGTAAGAGAGAAAATAAGAAAATAAAAACAAATTTATTAATTCACTTCATTATCAAAAAAAAGATTTAGGTAGAACTAAGAAGAGAAATTTTGTAAGAAAGACAATAAGAAAAAAAACAGACTTATTAATTCACTTGATTATCAGAAAAGAAGATTTAAGCAGGAATAAGAAGGGAAGATTTGTAAGAAAGACAAAAAGAAAGAAGATTTGTGAATTTACGAGAATGAAGAAAAGAAGCTGAAAGAGGAGAGGAAGAAGGATGGTGGATACCGGGGAGGAATTTAACGTTGTGAAAGAAGTTAACGAGCGTTGACAGGTCGGGTCGGCTGTGCTTAAGTAAAGAGCGATAGTTATACCCGCCGCCAGATGTCAGTTTACCTACGGTAGTTCGTGACAGGGCCGTTTATAAAACATGCCCTTCTTCGCTTGTTTAGCTGTTTTCAATGCACTAGCCATGACTAAGAAGCGCTCACTAATTCGATATTAATTGGATAAAATGACAATATTGTTTCTATAAATTCTACATAAATAAATAAATGTTATCATTTCAGTATGTTTTTAACTTTAATGTAAATCAGTGGTTTATACGCGTGGCGCATGAAGTAAAATTTCGAGTTTAGAAAAGCCCCGCGAAAATTTGTCTCGGGTCGCTGCGCGACCCGAGACAAATTTTCTACGCGGGGCTTTTCTAAACTCGAAATTTTACTCCATGCTTAGTCTGGGAGTGGAACGAGTGTCTTCCACTCCCAGACTAAGCATGGAGTAAAATTTCGAGTTTAGAAAAGCCCCGCGTAGAAAATTTGTCGAGGGTCGCGCAGCGACCCGAGACAAATTTTCGCGGGGCTTTTCTAAACTCGAAATTTTACTTCATGCGCCACGCGTATAAACCACTGATTTTCGCGGGGCTTTTCTAAACTTGAAATTTTACTTCATGCGCCACGCGCATAAACCACTGATTTACATTAAAGTTGAAAACATTCTGAAATGATAACATTTATTTATTTATGTAAAATTTATAGAAACAATATTGTCATTTAAAATACATCACAACTGTTAAAATATGTATCGAAACTGTCACAAAGAAAAACAATAACATGGCTATCTCATTATAGTTTAATTCAAACTCGTGTCAAGTTGGGACGATATTATTATTATTCGAAAACTATTCACAAAAGAAGTCATTCTTGCATTTTTTTCGCTACATCTCAATAAATATTGATCACTGTCACATCTAAGCGTTATATATTTTCAACTTTACTGTAAATCAGTGTTTTATACGCGTGGCGCATGAAGTAAAATTTCGAGTTTAGAAAAGCCCCGCGAAAATTTGTCTCGGGTCGCTGCGCGACCCTCGACAAATTTTCTACGCGGGGCTTTTCTAAACTCGAAATTTTACTCCATGCTTAGTCTGGGAGGGGAAGACACTCGTTACTTTAAAATATGTCACATGTGTTAAAATGTGTATCGTAACTGTCACAATGAAAAATATTAAATGGGGATGTCATTATGGTTCAATTCAAACTCGTGTCAAGTTGGCATGATTGGTTAAATGTCGGGTTGTATGTCAACTTTCATTATAGTCCAAATGTCTGCTAACGCCGACTTATGTCAAGTTAACACGATGGACTAAATGTCAGCAGGCCCTGACTTATGTCAATTGTTATAATAGTTCAAATGACGGCTACCGCCCACTTATGTCAATTGTTATTATAGCTGTTTTCAAAGCACTGGCCATGACTAAGGAGCGCTCACTAATTTGTAATTAATTGGATAATATGACAATGAATAAATGTTTTCATTTGTAATTAAAAGGTTTCAGTATATATTTTTAACGTTACTGTAAATCAGTGTTTACACGCGTGGCGCATGAAGTAAAATTTCGAGTTTAGAAAAGCCCCGCGAAAATTTGTCTCGGGTCGCTGCGCGACCCTCGACAAATTTTCTACGCGGGGCTTTTCTAAACTCGAAATTTTACTCCATGCTTAGTCTGGGAGTGGAAGACACTCGTTACTTTAAAATATGTCACAAGTGTTAAAATGTGTATCGTAACTATCACAATGAAAAAAAATAACATGGCGATCTCATTATAGTTCAATTAAAACTCGTGTCAAGTTGGCGCGATTGGTCTGCTTGCGCCAACTTAGGTCAAAGATTCAAAGAACACAGTTATCACTAAAAAAACCAGAATCCAGAAAAATCTGCAATTGCACATCATAACTTTACGACAGGTCATAAATTCAGCACCAACAATATGAAACTCCTAAAAGAGTCCAATAAATATCAATTAAACATGTTGGAAGCTATACAAATGCGTAAAAATAAAAATAATTTATTGAACTTCGATTTTAGTCCCTTAAATAACCCGCTTCTAAATTTGTTACTTCCATAAACAACACGCAATAAAATTTGTTAATCCACCCAAAGGTCTTCCCTTAATCTGGGGTTTTCCCTTTAATCCACTGTAGGTATAAAGAAACCGCGCAACAGTTGTAAGAATTAGTTGTTATTGAAAATGAGTGCTTAGCACTTGAAATATATATCTAACCATTAGAAAATAAAGTGTGAAGAAAGGATACAACAGTGATAATTATTTATTATGTCAACTGTCATTATAGTTCAAATGTCGGCTGCCGCCGACTTATGTTACCTGTTATTATAGTCTAAATGTCGGCTGGCGCCGACTTGTACGTCAACTGACATTATAGTCCAAATGTCGGCTGACGCCGACTTATGTCAAGTTGACACGATAGACTAAATGTCAGCATGCGCCGACTTACGTCAATTGTCATAATAGTTAAAAATACGCGCATTATCAGATTCGTAGATTGTTTGAAGCGGTGATCGGAAAGAAGCGCAAAGAAAAAAGGCCCACCGGATAACTCCCCACTGAAAAATACCCTATCAGAAAAAGTGGGGATCTTTCCTCGTGGAATTTTTTCCGCATGGGATTTTTTCCGGTAGCGATTTTTCCTTTGCGCTTCTTTCCTAGAACCAAAATATTGTAGGTTAGTAACTCTGAAGTTATATATTATAATTATTATGTTCCTAAAGCGTGTAGTCAATTTAAAATTTTAAAAAGATTAAATCATAGCTTTCCTCGTGGCGGACAGACACCCCTGGTGGCGGATAGAGGAATGACCTATGTGGAATGAACGTATGTGACGTATGTGACCATAAGGTTAGTGGGTGTCAGAAGTATGCTCGTTGAAAATAAGACCTCAACTGGTTGCATGCAAAAGCACTCGCCGTGGACCAGACTTCTCGGCCCAGCTGTTGTATCGAGACTAACGGCATGCACTGAGAACTACGATGCCGGTGAAACACTCCTAAACAGGGTGGATCACTTAAACACCCCTGACTCCTAAGCTGACGTCGTCTTGTCTCGCAGGCGGGGAGAGCGGGGATCTTGGCTTCACTGCCTGGATCAAGAGGAAACAACCTCACTAAAAATGCTAAATCCTACGGTGGTTGGACCAGGCCAAAGGGACGCGTGGCTGAATAGAAGATCAGTCTAAGCTGGTTCCAACTTCAATGAACCGGGCGACACCTCGTCGAAGATAGCGTTCGATGCCAGTGGGGCTCCTGGTATGGCGACCAAAATACATCTAAACACTCCTAAACAGGGTGGTGGTTCCTACTTCGAGGAACTGGGTGACAACTCGTTGAAGATAGCCTTCCATGCCAATGGGGCTCCTGGCATTACTCGTGGAAACAATATGGACACAGTAGTCAACCAACTCGAAGTGGAGGGAGTGCCGAGAGGTACAGACCCCACTGCAGAGCCCACGAAGGCGACCCAAGGGCCGTCAGACATGATCCCAACCACCGCAGAAGATCCAAAGGACCTGCCGGGTGCCATCAGATTCTCTGATGCTCAGAAGAAGAAGCAGAGAAGAGTGGACAAAATGAAAGCCAGTACGTGGGCAGTCCAGAAAACAGGGTGTTGGTTCCGACTTCGAGGAACTGGGTGACACCTCGTTGAAGATAGCCTTCCATACCAATGGGGCTCCTGGCATTACTCGTGGGAACAATATGGACACAGTAGTAAACAAACTCGAAGTGGAGGGAGTGCCGAGAGGTACAGACCCCACTGCAGAGCCCATGAAGGCGACCCAAGGGTCATCAGACACCCAATCACCGCAAGGGAATCCAAAGGACCTGCCTAGTACCCTCAGACTCTCTGGCGCTCAGAAGAAGAAGCAGAGAAGAGAGGAGAAAATGAAAGCCGGTACGTGGACAGTCCAGAAACCAGCACGGCTTTCAAAACAACAACAAAGAGAGGTGAGGGTGGAAAAGGAGAGTGGGAATAAAAGGTCCCGCTCAGACTCTTCTACTCATGCCTCTCAAAAAATCGCACCCAAAAGGGCCAGGAGACCAGCCAGTTAGACTGGTTCTTACAGCGGTGCGGTGAAAGGATTCGGCATGGCGGTGATTCAAAAACGCTATCCTGATGTACTACTGGATCAGGCCCAATCAGACCTGATCCAGGAGAAAATAATGGCTGCGGTATATAGCACTCCCTCGGGAAGTACAGATCCACCGCTGTTTAATAGGGCTTGGTTCTCTGCAGGATAAACTGCGAGAACAAGCAAACCAAGAAATGGCTAGCCGCAGTGGTTACGAACCTTGGGGACATCTGGGAAGGGGCGGATCTGACAGTTGTCAAGTCCAAGGACCTTCCCAAAAGACCCAAGCTAATGGTCTTCGGGATAAACTGCGAGAACGAGCAAACCAAAAAATGGCTAGCCGCAGTGTTGGCGAGCGTTGGGGACATTTGGGAAGGGGCGGATCTAACAATTGCCGTGTCCAACGACCTTCCCAGAAGACCAAAGCTAATGGTCTTCAGGATAAACTGCGAGAACAAGCAAACCAAGAAATGGCTAGCCGCAGTGGTGGCGAGCCTTGGGGACATCTGGGAAGGGGCGGATCTGACAGTTGTCAAGTCCAAGGGCCTTCCCAGAAGACCCAAGCTAATGGTCTTCAGGATAAACTGCGAGAACGAGCAAACCAAGAAATGGCTAGCCGCAGTGGTGCCGAGCTTTGGGGACATCTGGAAAGAGGCGGATCTGACAGTTGTCGAGTCCGAGAACCTTCCCAGAAGACCCAAGCTAATGGCCTGGATACCAGAGGTGGAGATAGCCAAGACCCGGATCGGAGTGCAGAACCCTGGACTACGAGTGGGAGATTAGCATCTTCTTAGTGAAAAAAATAAGAGAAGGAAGGATTACTTCTGGCCTACTTTGTCAGCGAGGGTGATTACCAGTACCTGATAGGCAAACAGATAATGGCTCACTACGGATTTCGGACAGAAAAAAATACAAAAACAAAAAAAACCTACCAAACTACCAGAGGCGGAGATAGTCAAGACCCGGATCGGAGTGTAGAACCCTGGACTACGAGTGGCATCTCCTTACTCAAAAAAAAGAGAAGGAAGGAGTACTCCTGTCCTTTTCTGTCAGCGAGGGTGATTACCAGTACATGATAGGCAAACAGATGATAACTCACTACGGACTTCGGACTGTAACTGTAACCTTTAGAACGATCACTTCAGGTAACCTAAGTTAAGGTAATACAGGCGAACCTGCAACACAGTAGAGCAGGCTCGACTGCCCCTGTAAGACAATGGAGGACTGTGACATTACCCTCATTCAAGAACCCTGGTTATGCAGGGCAAAAGTCATGGGACTGGGTGGAAATGGAGGGGAACTCATATATAGCAGAACCACCGAGAGACCAAGGTGATGCGTTTTAGTCAAAAGACACATAAAGGCACCGCCTCTAACCTCTTTTTGTTCACAGGACGTGGTGGCGATTAAGCTATCCAATAGTGTTGGTGGACTGAGGGACCTTGTGCTCGGATCAGTCTACCTGCCTATTTTAGACCACTGCCCCAGCATAGAATTGGAAGGACTGGTTGCAGGCTGCGAGGCACAAGGAACACAGCTTGTCGTTGGTTGCGATTTCAATGCCCACCACTCAGTCTGGGGTAGCTCGGACATCAACCGCAGAGGTGAGTCACTTTTACAACTTCTGATGGCAACCAAATTAGACACTTTGAATATTGTCAACAAACCGACCTTTGTTTCAAGTGTTAGCATGGCGGTAATAGACATAACGATAGGTACGACATATGTCAGTAATTTCGTCAAGAATTGGCGTGTGTCAGATGATTGCTTACCGCTCCTAGTTTACCCGTCAGATTGTGGTCTAGCTTTGATTTAAAGGCTTCCCAGTCTATTCTGCGGGGATTGCGGTATACTTTAGTTACCAGGTGTAGCCCCGTAATATCGAAAGTAGATAGACCACAATCTGACGGGTAAACTAGGAGCGGTAAGTAATAAGCTAGAGATCATGGCGGAGCAAACTGCAGAAGCTATGATCTCAGCATATAATAATAACTGCCCTCTGATTGAGAGACGCACTACCAGGAAAGTCTCCTGGTGGAACAGTACGCTGGACAAACAGAGAAAGCCGGTAAGAAAACTCTTCTATGTAGCAAAAACATCGGGCGCATGGGAGGTTTATATGAATTCCCTAACCGAATACAACAAAACACTAAGTAAAGCTGGAAGATCTGCCTGTAGGAGACACTGTGAGGACATTGAATCTGTCCCAGACAGTGTCAGACTCTACAAGATACTTTCGAAGAACCCCCAAAGTGCTCTCCAAACTCTAGAACTCGATGGCAGACTGTATACAAAAACAGAGGACACCATGGGTAAACTTCTACGGGTACACTTCCCGGGGGGAAATCTATAATGGATCACTGAGGGGTCAGTCAGGGACCTGATGCGATTGGCAATAGAGCTTCCAAGGTAAACTGGCAGACCGCCAAGAAAGTAGTCACCTACGACAGGGTCAAATGGGCAATAAACTCATTTGAACCTTTTAAATCGCCAGGGCCTGAAGGAATTTTACAGAAGGGATAGGAACTTCTGTGGCGAAGGCTTTGCGGGATCCTAACGGCCAACATGGCCCTACGATATCTGCCAAAAATATAGAGGCTAACCAGGGTGGTTTTTATACCAAAGACTGGCAGAACAGATTATTCTCGTGCAAAGTCGTACAGGCCTATTAGTCTGATGTCATTTGTACTGAAGCCAATGGAAAAAATTATGGACAGGCATATCAGAGATGGGATACTGGTGTCCAACCCATTATCCCAAGATCAATATGCCTATTTTTTAGGTCGTTCAACGGAGACGGCTCTCAGCCGACTAACAAGGAGTGCTGAAACTGTTCTGGAAAACAAGGATATCCTACTTGCTGCCTTCTTGGATATAGAAGGTGCATTTGATAATACATCCTTTAACTCAATAACCGCTGCCCTGAGGAAACTAGGGTTGGAGGAAACTAGCTGCAGGTGGATTGGCTGCATGCTAAGGCAAAGGATGGTTTACACTACGTTTGCTGACCAGACACTAGCTTTCGGGGTGGCCGGTGGTTCTCCTCAGGGAGGAGTTCTCTCACCCCTGCTGTGGAACCTGGTCATGGATGGACTGCTAGTGGAGCTCAAAAGAACAAAGGATGCTCTTTCCTAGGATCCGCAGATGACCTAGTTATTTTTGTCGACACCAGTTGTCGGCTCTGTGATAGGGCACCGGAAACAACAACGCACACCCCGTGTAACTGCAATGCGTTGACAAACAAAAGACAGCTCGTATTTGGAAACAGTCAAATGGTACCAAATGATTTCCACACCTAACCCTAGAAAAACCTGCACAAGCTATTGCAGGGGATCGAGTTTAAAATAAATGCGTGTTGCGTGAGTAAGACAATATGGGGTAGTACAATTAGCCACCTAGGCCGCAGTGCATCCGGATCCGCAAGGAAGACGGCCTCCGCAGGAGAAAAAATAAAATAAAAAATAGAGGTTTTTTTTTTTTATTGATCATATCATACAATATTTAGTCTTATTTGTACCTCCTAAGAAATAAAACTAAAGAAATAATTCTATTAACATACTTTTGGTAACATAATTAGTTTCTGGTGTTTTCCCTAAACCGAATAAAATCCCAATTATAACAAATTTGAATCCACTCAAACGGTTAAATCTATCGAGCAAAGGAGGACAAGTCGTACAATTTTTATTCTGTTCGGGTCCGATAATTCCTCTAAACTAACAAATAATTAGCATAGGTAAACGTTTGTAAAAATGGCCATTCAAAAGCTCTCTCCCTCATCGTCGTTATTACACATTTAACACGCACATTCAGCGAGCATGAAATATTAACAAATTAATTAAACAGCCGTCGAGGTTTTAAACAAAACAGACGTTTTACAACTAGAATGTTGTGTTGGATATTTAACAAAAAAAAAAATGTTGAGAAAGCGTAATTTGATGAAAATACGTTAACGGTTCAACTGGCAAAGAACGTCTTAGAAATAAGCGGAAGTGGATAGATATCATCTACATACTTTATATGTAGACCAACTGACGGGTGTGGAATTATATTGCGATTAGTAAACGTTTTTTTGCTAAGAATTAATGTTAAAATTTAATAAAAGGGATACACGAAAAATTTAAAATAATTTATATAGCAAGAATCTCTTTTTCAACAGGCAATTATATAATTACGAATTAAAATTAATATCGACTTTGTGCAAAAATTTAGTCTTGTTGAGACCTCCAGATATTCATTTAAAAACTACTCAAACCATTCTTGGAACAGTCTCAACGAGGCTAAATGTTTGTAGAAAGTCTATATTAATTTTAATTCACTTTTATATTTTGCAAACTATTGGCAAATTCAATTTTTCTTTAAATATCTGTGGTTTTTCAAACTGAATCGTGATTTCTGAAAATTGTTTAATGATTTGGCATTTTATCCCGGCATATCGAAATGTAGTGTATCATTATTAACACTTTAAATAGCTGATTAACTTCAATATTGTTATTAAGTAATTGGGTCGATTGACGTAAGTGCAGGTGTTTTTCTTGGCTGTTGAGAGATTTTTAGTCATCCTATTCAGAAACGATTATCTAATCGCTACCTGAGTAACGCACAGTTGATAATTTATAAATCTTTAAGAACTCGTTCGTTTAAATAGTGTACAAATTATAACAGCGACATAATTACAAAAGTAATTAATCATTTTCAGCTTTATTAATAGAAGATAGCGTACAGCCAAGGATGATATTAACATTGATAAAATATTTTAGTAGATTACTATTGTTAGTTTACAACTAATAATTCATTAGCTTAAACTAGGGGTACAGTTTAAGGCTATGACCATTGAGGATCATAGCAAAATATGGTTATTTAGAACGTAGTTACTTATAATGCTATAAATCATAAATGTCAATACCTAATAACTATATTTTGAACTTTACTTGAAATCAGTGTTTTATACGCGTGGCGCATGAAGTAAAATTTCGAGTTTAGAAAAGCCCCGTGAAAATTTGTCTCGGGTCGCTGCGCGACCCTCGACAAATTTTCTACGTGGGGCTTTTCTAAACTCGAAATTTTACTTCATGCTTAGTCTGGGAGTGGAATCGGTCGTTAGAAGTTTCATTTACAAAAATTAGAAATAATATTGGCCCAATGTGAGCTCCTCGAGGAACCCCAGAAGTCACTATATTTTCTAAAATTTTGTTTGATTTAACCAGGGACGTAGCCAGAGGATCCAGCCCCCTCCTTGACTGCGTATAAACAATAAAGAAAGAACATTATGTTTGCAATACAAGCAGAATATTATTTATTCTTAAATAGTAGTAGTAAATATTCAATCTGTAGCTCCATATAAAAGTGCAGATACATATCCTAAGCAGTACATTTTGAACTTAACAATAGTACAGTGTTTTATACGCGTGGCGCATGAAGTAAAATTTCGAGTTTAGAAAAGCCCCGTGAAAATTTGTCTCGGGTCGCTGCGCGACCCTCGACAAATTTTCTACGCGGGGCTTTTCTAAACTCGAAATTTTACTTCATGCTTAGTCTGGGAGTGGAATCAGTCGTTAGAAGTTTCATTTACAAAAAGTAGAAATAATATTGGCCCAATGTGAGCTCCCTGAGGAACCCCAGAAGTCACTATATTTTCAAAAAATTTGTTTGATTTAACCAGGGACGTAGCCAGAGGATCTAGCCCCCTCCTTGACTGCGTATAAACAATAAAGAAAGAACATTATGTTTGCAATACAAGCAGAATATTATTTATTCTTAAATAGTAGTAGTAAATATACAATCTGTAGCTCCATATAAAAGTGCAGATACATATCCTTAGCAGTACATTTCGAACTTAACAATAGTACAGTGTTTTATACGCGTGGCGCATGAAGTAAAATTTCGAGTTTAGAAAAGCCCCGTGAAAATTTGTCTCGGGTCGCTGCGCGACCCTCGACAAATTTTCTACGCGGGGCTTTTCTAAACTCGAAATTTTACTTCATGCTTAGTCTGGGAGTGGAATCGGTCGTTAGAAGTTTCATTTACAAAAAGTAGAAATAATATTGGCCCAATGTGAGCTCCTCGAGGAACCCTAGAAGTCACTATATTTTCTAAAATTTTGTTTGATTTAACCAGGGACATAGCCAGAGGATCCAGCCCCCCCTTGACTGCGTATAAACAATAAAGAAAGAACATTATGTTTGCAATACAAGCAGAATATTATTTATTCTTAAATAGTAGTAGTAAATATACAATCTGTAGCTAAATATAAAAGTGCAGATACATATCCTTAGCAGTACATTTTGAACTTAACAATAGTACAGTGTTTTATACGCGTGGCGCATGAAGTAAAATTTCGAGTTTAGAAAAGCCCCTTGAAAATTTGTCTCGTGTCGCTGCGCAACCCTCGACAAATTTTCTACGCGGGGCTTTTCTAAACTCGAAATTTTACTTCATGCTTAGTCTGGGAGTGAAATCGGTCGTTAGAAGTTTCATTTACAAAAATTAGAAATAATATTGGCCCAATGTGAGCTCCTCGAGGAACCCCAGAAGTCACTATATTTTCTAAAATTTTGTTTGATTTAACCAGGGATGTAGCCAGAGGATCCAGCCCCCCCTTGACTGCGTATAAACAATAAAGAAAGAACATTATGTTTGCAATACAAGCAGAATATTATTTATTCTTAAATAGTAGTAGTAAATATTCAATCTGTAGCTCCATATAAAAGTGCAGATACATATCCTTAGCAGTACATTTTGAACTTAACAATAGTACAGTGTTTTATACGCGTGGCGCATTAAGTAAAATTTCGAGTTTAGAAAAGCCCCGTGAAAATTTGTCTCGGGTCGCTGCGCGACCCTCGACAAATTTTCTACGCGGGGCTTTTCTAAACTCGAAATTTTACTTCATGCTTAGTCTGGGAGTGGAAGACACTCGTTACTCTAAAATACATCACAACTTTTAAAATATGTATCGTATTAGTTTAATTAATTAGTAAAATGAGTGAGTTACTCAACTGTTTAGTCATTAAATCACTATATTGACTGCAATTGTGATGTTATGACTTACAATCATAACATCACAATAGCCGAAATACAGTCCATAAAGAGATATAATCAGGCAAAATCCTAGCATGGTCAAAAGACAGTCAATCAAACCACTTACAGTCACAATTGTCAAAATATGATCAGTAAAGATATAACATGACAAAATCCTATGATGCTCCAAAGACAGTCAAGCAATTTATTAAGATTCCTAATGTCACACTAGTATTTCGTTTCTTAAGAAATACATTTTCTATCAATACAGTAATTAATCAGCTGGATTCCCGTCTTCAGGGATGATATGTAAGATTTATTAAGATTCAAAATGCCACACTAGTATTTCGTTTATAAACATATACATTTTCTATCAATACATTACAGTATTCCTGTCTTCAGGGGTTATATGTAAGCAAATTATGGGTCCTAGGAGTTGTAAAATTAGTGAGTTGCTCAACTGTTTCCAAGGCACTCTTTACAAAAAACAAAAGATTAAAATTTTACATATAAAATTTGCAATAAACTATAAGTGTGGTACATTATTGAATTCAGAAAATAGTATTCTTCCAAAAAATATAACAATCTAAGATCGCGCCCATAAGGAAAACAAAAGTTGGCTATGGTCAACGGCAAAATGTTACAGTTATCTTAAAATAAAATATGTTACTAGATTTCTCGTTAAAAAGTGCCTGTATAATGTCAAAGTTGTAAATGTCTGAATTCAATAGATTTTGAATAAAAAAATAAAAACCAAAATATATCGTTAACTTGTTTCTCATTGATCACTTGGTAAAACATTTCTATTAATATATAGGTATTTGATTGAAATTCACTTGGTTTGATTTACTAATAAATTGTTTTATTTTCATCTTGAAAATGGCATTAAGCCGAAACTAGTTGAAAATAAAACAATTTATTAGTAAAACAAACCAAGTGAATTTCAATCAAATACCTATATATAAAAACCAAATTACAAAAAATCCATTTTTTGACAATATCTCAAAAACGAAAGAAGATATTTCAAATTTATTTAGATTATTATTTAGCACTAAAATACGCAACTTTGCCCCAATTTAACCGACTTTCTATCTCTTCAAATAACCGAGATCCCTATACATTCTGTTGAAATACGGACACCCTGTATATACAGGGTGTCCCGTTAATGTGGGCTTAACCATAGATTCCTGGGATAAAATACATATAGAAAAAGTTTAAGATGGCCCGAAAGAACATTTTCATTATGAAATCATAATTTGAGCTCAAAGGGCGCTCAAAAAAAAGTATGATAAGAAAGAGGTATAATAAGAGAGAAGTACCTCTAATTATACTTTTGGGTGAAAATGTTACAGGAAAAAGTAATTCGAAAATTAAATCTAAATACAACATTTTTACTTAATGGAAATAGTTTTATTTTTTTAGAAATGATTTATATTTTCAATGGTTTTTTATATATTTTTTTAACGTTTATTCATTGAAAATAATTGAATTTTTATTGTTACCTCTTTTTAAAGTTATGCTTTATTCTTAAATAGTAGTAGTAAATATACAATCTGTAGCTCCATATAAAAGTGCAGATACATATCCTAAGCAGTACATTTTGAACTTAACAATACTACAGTGTTTTATACGCGTGGCGCATGAAGTAAATGAAGGGTGTCAATTTGAAAACAAGCCAGCCACAATATCTTTAGAACCGTAACAGTTCGAGAAAATTTTCCAAAACCGTTCCTAGGATATGAAGGGGGAACCATTTTGACCCACATGACAATTTCTGCAACCAACTAAGGGGTTGGGTGGGGAAACTTTTTTTAAGACGGGCCATTTGTAATAACTAGACAATCGTAGAGGGCCAAAGAATAATGCTTAATCGTAGGTAGGTAGTTTTTATGCGGGTCGTCACATTACGAAGTAAGAACGCGTTCAAAATTCTCACGACGGCACTCTTAAACGGGCCGGATTAAACCTTTTCGCGGGCCGGACTTGGCCCGCGGGCCGTAATTTCCCCATCACTGCCTTAGGCTGTAGCCACCCTTGCCCATTTTTTTAAATGGCACGACCCTACTTGTGATATATCATTAGAAAGGTCTTTAAAAATGCTAATCAGTGGTACTAACTAAAATTTTTATTGACAAGACAAGGTTTCTGGTTTGTTGTGGTAAATGTGAGATTTCAAAAAGTTTCACGGGAAGAATCGGGCGCCGTCAGAAATGTGGCGATCTGGCCAGCCAGTTCAAATCGCTAAAACGGGAAATCACACTGCCCCGAAATTAGTGTCTCGAAATCTCCATCGTTACCCGAGCTGTGTGTGGTTGCTCCGTCCTGCTAAATCCAACAATGCTCGAGACCTAATTTAACAACTTGCAAAAAAAACTCGTTTAACATCAATATAATATTATATATATATATATATATATATATATATATATATATATATATATATATACAGGGTGTCCGTATTTCGGCAGAATGTATGGGGATCTCGGTTTGTTGAAGAGATAGAGAGTCGGTTAAATTGGGGCAAAGTTGCGTATTTTAGGGCCTAATAATAATATAAAAACAATTTTAAAATATCTTCTTTCGTTTTCGAGATATTGTCAAAAAACCTTTTTTTTTTAATTTCATTTTTACTATTTCATTCAAAAACTATTGAATCTAGACATTTACAACTTTGACATTATAGAGGCACTTTTTAATGAGAAATCTAGTGACCTATTTTATTTTAAGATAACTATACTATTTACCCAGGGACCATAGCCAACTTTTGTTTTTCTTATGGGCGCCATTTTGGATTTTCGTGTTTTTTAAAACAATATTTTCTTCTATATTCAGTAATGTATCACACTTATAATGTATTGTACACTTGCGGTGTAAAATTAAATCTTTTATTTTTTGTAAAGGGTGCCTTGGAAACAGTTGAAATACTCACTCATTTGACAGTTCGTAGGGCCCATAATTTGCTTACATATCACCCTTGAGAATCTGATTCATTAGTATACTGATAGAAAACGTATTTATTTATAAATGAAATACTAAGAAAATAACTAGATTTTTTAATAAAGAGTAATATAACATTTCAGAAATTCATGTTTCTTGACATAAAATATATATTTTGAATTGTGGAGGCTTCTACTTCGTTATACATGTTAATTTAACACAATAAAACACTTTTAACTTTGTTTGTATAACACAATTTATTTTTTATGTGACTGCAGTTTCGGCAAATTCAGCTTGCCGTTATCAAACATTATCAAACATGAAGTTTCATGTTTGATAATGGCAAGCTGAATTTGCCGAAACTGCACTCACATAAAAAATAAATTGTGTTATACAAACAAAGTTAAAAGTGTTTTATTGTGTAAAATATATATGTTAGATTCGCAACGTATATCCAATAATTAGGCACAAAGTTCAAAATAGCTAAAATTATTCAGCAAAATTTGTCTAAATTGGTTAGCGCTATAACCTAATTCTGACACATATCTGCATTTCATATGAAATTCGTCCTCTCCTGTGTCAAGAATAATATACTTTTATCGTTCCTCTTGATTTGAACAAGACACTTTTTTTATTTATGTTATGTGTGATGATCGTTACTTATTATCATTATTACAAAAGATTGACAGTAATAAATTCATTTTGACTGGTAAAATTCAATGACTACTGTCAAGATTTTGTTTAATAATAGAAATTACTTCATTGTTTCCAAGGCATTCTTTACAAAAAAGAAAATATTATAATTTTAAATATCAAATCTGAAATAAACTATGAGTGTCACTGAGTTCGAAAAAAACATTCTGTAAAAAAATTATAAAAATCTAAAATAGCGCCCATAAAAAAAACAAAAGTTAGCTATGGTTCCCGAGTAAATCTTATAGTTATCTTAAAATAAAATATGCTACTAGATTTCTCATTAAAAAGTGCTTCTATAATGTCAGAGTTGTAAATGTCTAGACTCAATAGATTTTGAATAAAAAAATAAAAACTAAATTTCACAAAATCAGTTTTTCGGTGATATCTCGAAAACAAACAAAGATATTTCAAATCTGTTTTCAGATTATTAATGGGCCCTAAAATACGCAACTTTGCCTTAATTTAACGGATTCTCTATCTTTTTAAATAACTGAGATTCCCATACATTCTGTCGAAATACGGACACCCTGTATATATATATATATATTTAATATACAAAACTATACGGTTAAGTCAGAATTAGTCTTTAAACTTCAAAAAAATATTATTAATTTTATTTGTAACGATTGGACGCTATATTCGATTTGACTAAAATTTATTATGGTTGATTATCATAAAATAACACATCATTTAAGTTATTATGGTCATCATTGATTGACAAGATGTATGAAAAACAGTAGAACCACAACATAAAAACTAAAATATGTTTTTACTGGCGCACCTTATAAAAATTAAAAAAAATATTACTTCAAAGATTGTTTCATTTATAAGCTTTTTTGTCTCTTAGTAATGTTTTATATCTTGTACGGCTTTGCCACAAAAATATAAAATATGAATATGGTATCCTCAATTTCCTTGGCAAAATCCTAATACAAGCAGCAAACAGTGATTTTTTTCTCTTAGGTATACATATGCATAAGCTGTAAATTTTCCGACATTCATTGTTTTTTAAAATAGTTCAATTTGAAGCTTTAAACGAGTGTTGTCCACTCCCAGACTAAGCATGAAGTAAAATTTCGAGTTTAGAAAAGCCCCGTGAAAATTTGTCGAGGGTCGCGCAGCGACCCGAGACAAATTTTCTGGGCTTTTCTAAACTCGAAATTTTACTTCATGCGCCACGCGTATAAACATTGATTGAAACATAAATTTCTCAATATTTTAGTGTTTAATAATATGATGTAAATAGAAATGATGAAACAAGATTTAGGAGATGACGCTTTGATGAAGTTAATCATGGTAAAGAGACCATGGACGTTTTGTTATTATTAACTCGTATCATTTTATTTATTTTTCGGCTGAGTTGCAAGTTGAGATAGTCGAACAGGTGGGTTGAAAATGTTGAAGAAATGGTTTACGCCGTCCGCTCGTGTTCAGTGGTGGGTGGTAAAAATAAAGTTGCCTTGTGAGAACTTCCCTATAATTATTTATTCGAAAGGTCCTCCTCATATACATACGCACACACACATGCATAAAAACCTGCATAAGCGACGTCCTGCCATAATCTACATTATCGTTCTCCATATGGTCTTTAATAACATTCAATAAAAGTCTTTTGCATGTAACAGAGAAGTTCATCATAATATTTATAATATTTAATATTTTTACATAATGTTACTTCATCAAACAACTAAAATATATACAGGATTTTTTTCTTTCAAATGCACATATTCCGATTTGTAAATTTTCAGTCATTCGATATTCAATATTTTTGAAAAGCGCTCAATTTAAAGCTTTTAACGAGTGTATCCACTTCCAGATTAAGCATGAAGTAAAATTTCGAGTTTAGAAAAGCCTGAAAATTTGGTTTGGTCGCTCCGCGAAGCGGAGCGATCAAACCAAATTTTCAGGATTTTCTAAACTCGAAATTTTACTTCATGCGCCACGCGTATAAAACGCTGATTTGAAGTCGAGTTTAAAAAAAAGCTGTTTAAGTTTGATCTCATGTTAATAAATATTACAAATGTACATTGCGTGTAAGCAAATCTTAAACAATTCAATCATCCGAAGCAATTTGCTATCCGTTTTTTTCTTTTAATTATACTTTTAAAACTCAATCAATTTACTTTTGATATTCCATAGCAAATTGATCGAATTTTTAAAGCGCATGATTTGGTTAGAAGAAATAAACATTTGCAAAATTTATTTACATGATACTTTTGTGTAATTTTTAACTCGCTGTACGTTACAATATTTATGATTTCCGGTCGACGCCAGTAAGAAACGTTAAGAGTTCAGGCTTTGGTGCAAAGTTTTAATTAATCTCACCTTTATAGCGGACTTGTGAGAAGCGTTTTATCTTTTGAAGAAAAAAAAAGGCTACTTTCAATGAAATTGGTACAGTTCCCATAGGTAACCGCGCTAGGCATTAACAGTGAATTAATAAAGTGAAAGAATTGAACAATTAAGTAATTTTTAATGTTTTCAAATCTGGAACATTTTCATTAAGTTTAATTAACAAATAATTAAAGCGAATACTAAACACCGGAAGTAATTATTATTCACGAATTTATGGAAATAGAGAAAATAAATTGGTTAAATTGGGGAAGAATTAATTATCAAAGGCGATATTTATTTTGAATACTAAAATTAAATAAGTATAAATGAAATTGCCAATTCCGTCGGGGTATTAGCCTGGGAAGTAGTTGTTTCAATGAGTGTTTGATATAGTCTTTGTAAGACTAACTTGTTGTAGATTGCGAAAAGAATCGCACTTTTAATGTTTGGAAGTATTCTGCAACCAAGAATTGGCAATTTCATATATACTTATGTTTGAACGGTAACGTGACCGCCAGTCTAAGGTGTCAATTTGTTTAGAGGGAATGGCAAAGCTATACTGATGAGAGATAAATCTCGAAACGCGTCTATAGATGGCCTGAATAATTTGACCCAAATTGTTACATTTGCAGTAGGTTACTGTATGTAACAGCAAACACTTGTTGTATAATTCAATGTCCGTCGGGGTATTAGCCCGGGAAGTAGTTGTTTCAATGAGTGTTTGATATAGTCTTTGTAAGACTAACTTATTGTAGATTGCGAAAAGAATCGCACTTTTAATGTCTAAAATTAAATATTGAAAAAAGGAAAAAGGAATGAATTTTATGGTACCATATTTTTATTTTCAATTTGCTGACACGTGTTTCAATCCGGTACACTCGGTTAGTGAAGCAATTGGTAATTTATATAAATAGTTACTATCACGGAATTATTTAGTATAGTTTTATTTCAATTAAACCTTTTTATCAATGAACATTTAATCAACTTAACAATTCACAATTAAAAAAGATTTGTTGATCAGCGCGTAATTGCGCAGATTGCAATTGGTCCGATAAAAATAACGTATTTATATTAACAGGCCGGCAGGTTAATGAAAAAGAAGAGCCCGAATGTCGACCCTCCGGTCGGAGAAGGACGGAGGACCGCGGCGTGCGGCTCGGACGAGGACATCGATAGGATATAATGAATTATAGATTTGGCTCGCGGTATTTCGTCCTTATCTTAAAAGAACATCTCCGCATCTAAATTCAAAAGACGCCTTTTAGTCTCCGTGGTCGCCAATAAAGAAACTTCTTATATATAATTTTTTAGTTTGTGTAGTTAAGTAAAGCAGCCGCGACCGGCGAATAAATCTCCGCACTCGCCAATTAATTACTTAATAATGGTAATCACTTCCACGGATTTATTTTACACGTGTGTAATTGTGTGTAATGAACTTTATATTACCGAAGGGGATACCTCCGATATTTATTTTATTATCTCTTCCATTAAGATGTTTACGATTACGAAGATACTAAAAAAATCATTTAGAATCTTCAAAGCGGACATTTTATTTTTTTCAACATTTATGCCCTATAATAAATATCGAAGTAATGTTTTTACTAATAGGCAGAAGTAAGTTAAAAATAAAAACCCGAGAACAACAGGAATTCGACTTCCAATCACCTAATATGATTCGAATCGCGAATACTCGAATAAAAAATCCGTAAGAAAAAAATATGAATTAAAAGATTCGAATCCTTCCACTGAGCAAAACAACGAAATGCAACGAAGTTGCATTCATGTTGAAAAAACGTTAAATAAACGCTAAATGTCCGTCTGCAGAAATGTTGCATGCTAACGTTTAAAGAAAAATGTTGCTGCACCATTGACAAAGCAACGCCTCTGCAACACGAGCAATTACTCTTATTTGTATGCAACCCAACATACGAATCTATGTATGTATGTTATGTTGCATACGATGAATGCATAGAGTCTGTGTTGTATACAACCCGATGTGCAACAACGCACGTACTGCGTTTTAAGTTGCATTCATATTGAAAAAACGTTAAATAAACGCTAAATGTCCGTCTGCAGGAGCGTTGCATGCTAACGTTGAAAGAAAAATGTTGCTGCACCACTGACAAAGCAACGCCTATGCAACACGAGCAATTACTCTTATTTGTATGCAACTTAACATATGAATGTGTGTATGTATGTTAAGTTGCATACGATGCATGCATAGAGTCCGTATTGTATACAACTCGATGTGCAGCAACGCACGTACGAAATGTTGCGTTTTAAATTGCATTCATGTTGAAAAACTTTAAATAAACGCTAAATGTTCGTCTGCAGGAGCGTTGCATGCTAACGTTGAAAGAAAAATGTTGCTGCACCATTGACAAAGCAACGCCTATGCAACACGAGCAATTACTCTTATTTGTATGCAACCCAACATACGAACGTATGTATGTATGTTAAGTTGCATACGATGAATGCATAGAGTCTGTATTGTATACAACCCGATGTGCAACAACGCACGTATTGCGTTTTAAGTTGCATTCATATTGAAAAAACGTTAAATAAACGCTAAATGTCCGTCTGCAGGAGCGTTGCATGCTAACGTTGAAAGAAAAATGTTGCTGCACCATTGACAAAGCAACGCCTATGCAACACGAGCAATTACTCTTATTTGTATGCAACCCAACATACGAACGTATGTATGTATGTTAAGTTGCATACGATGAATGCATAGAGTCTGTATTGTATACAACCCGATGTGCAACAACGCACGTATTGCGTTTTAAGTTGCATTCATATTGAAAAAACTTTAAATAAACGCTAAATGTCCGTCTACAGGAGCGTTGCATGCTAACGTTGAAAGAAAAATGTTGCTGCACCATTGACAAAGCAACGCCTATGCAACACGAGCAATTACTCTTATTTGTATGCAACCCAACATATGAATGTGTGTATGTATGTTAAGTTGCATACGATGCATGCATAGAGTCCGTATTGTATACAACTCGATGTGCAGCAACGCACGTACGAAATGTTGAGTTGTAAGTTGCATTCATGTTGAAAAACGTTAAATAAACGCTAAATGTCCGTCTACAGGAGCGTTGCATGCTAACGTTCAAAGAAAAACGTTGCTGCACCATTGACAAAGCAACACCCATGCAACACGAGAAATTACTCTTATTTGTATGCAACTCAACATACGAATGTATGTATGTATGTTAAATTGCATAAGATGAATGCATTGTATACAACCCGATGTGCAGCAACGCACGTACGAAATGTTGCGTTTTAAGTTCCATTCATGTTGAAGATACGTTAAATATACGCTAAATGTTCGTCTGCAGGATCGTTGCATGCTAACGTTCAAAGAAAAATGTTGCTGCACCATTGACAAAGCAACGCCTATGCAACACGAACAATTACTCTTATTTGTATGCAACCCAACATACGAATGTATGTACGTATACTAAGTTGCATACGATGAATGCATAGAGTCCGTATGTATACAACCCGATGTGCAGCAATTGAGTGAACTTTATAGGAATGTTTCTCTCGTAATCTCAATGCAACATTTATTTCTGGGTTTAAATAGGTCAAAAAACACAAATAAAGAAAAGTTGCGCGACCCTCGACAAATTTTCAAGGGGCTTTTCTAAACTCGAAATTTTACTTCATGCTTAGCCTGGGAGTGGAAAACACTCGTTTTAAGCTTCAAACTGAACTCTTTAAAAAAAGCGTATGCTTAGAAGAAAAATTCCCTGTATTAACATATTAATTCGATGACTATTTGCCAAATCTACTGAATGCGAATTCGATCCAATTAATATTTTCGTTTGAGCTTACGGTACATCCCTGAACTATTTAGTCGATGTGTTAAATTGGTCAAGAATCAGACAAATTAAACAACATTAAACACATGACGAATCACATAAAATATTTACAATTGGCAAAAAGAAAAATAACGAAAATCGTGAAATATGTATTCTCATTTAAATCATCAAAAGTAATAAGTTCAACTTCTTAAAATCGTTACTGACAAAATAGTCTTGTCTGTCTGTATATCAAATTACGACTACGTGGAATTATTCTAATGTATACATTTAATATATCTGGATGAATACGCTGCAAATGTTTAGTCATTAGTTTTTCTTTAAAACGAGTTAAAATTTAAAGCTTTTACTCGCTGATTAGGCATGTAGTAAAATTTCGAGTTTAAGAAAAACTGAAAATTTGGTTTGATAGCGCCATCTATATCTATTGTATGTTAATAGATAATCATTAGGAATTATTATATAGTAGGCAACTCAACATACATCATCGTTGCTACTAAAATAGATTGGCAATACTTTTGTGGTCCGCTGGTGTATATTGAGTTGCCTAGAATCCATATTTAGATTTTATAATAAAATTCTGTGAATAGTACTTATTTTATAACAATTATTCTAATTTTATTAACACTATTCGAATACAAATTAGTTATTCGTTAAAAATTATGAATTTACAATTATTTATTACTCTATGAATTTGCTCTACTCCAAATGCGCGAACTTCAGCTGGATAGAAATCCGGTGTTTTTGTCAATTCATTTTCTTCATTCGATTTTGTGCGGAATAATTTACATCTCGTTAAAATGGTGAGTGAATTTTCAAATAATTATCAAACCGACGTTCATTTAATAGCAGTCTCAAGCTAAAACTTTTCGTATTATTCTTTTCTTAATTGCAAATACAAGATTTCGTTATAAGCGAGGTTATGTTTTAGTTGTATGATGCACTGTCATCTTATGAATTAAAATTTTACACATAAATACTCTCTAAAAATTAAAGAAAGGACCCATATAAGTTAAGGTGGAGTGGAATTAAGAGACTTGATGGAATATTTAATTATTAATTGAATCAATGCTTGGTAAATTGTGAATTCTCTCTGATCATTCTAACGATTATGGTAGAGCTGATTAGGATTGTGCTTAGTATAAACAAACTAAAAGGTTCTTAAGTCGAGGCAAGATGAAACGCAGGTGAGTCACGTCATGCAGATAAAAGCTACGTAGTTTTCTATGCAGCCTGTATTTAAATGCGAAAACTGCAAGCCGTGACTCAAGGCTCAATTTGCGCTGTTGTATGTAAAAAGAAAACTGTGTTGCTTTTTCCTGCGTGGCGTGACTCACCTGCATCTCATCTTGCACTCGACCTTAGCGTAATTGTACTATGTAATAACCATAGCGTGGATTTTTGGAGGGGTAGCTCGTGAACCGTTGTCGCTTAGTCGAGTTAGGCACATAACGCACGTGACTTGATGTCAAATACACAAGCGTACGACTGCATCACTCGACACATCCGCAATCGTCCAATTGTACATTCGACACACAATTGCGCGCGTTATATGCCCAATTCGACTGAGCGGCCCCGGTTCAAGAGCAACTCCTGCCAAAATCCGCTCAGTAGTAATAACAACTTTGCCAAAATTTGAAAGAAGTATAAATTCACATACTTAACTATTAAAAATTCACTGTATGATTTTTAATACAAATTTATTCAATTCACAGGCACGCAGATATGATACGAGGACAACTATATTCTCCCCTGAAGGTATATTAGTTTCTTTATGTGTATTTAAAATTGGTTATAAATAATTTGAGTATATATTTTAATTCATGTAAAGTTAAAAGTATGCTACTTTACACAGACAAGTTGTAATTATTATGTATTACACAGGGCGTTTGTACCAAGTGGAATACGCTATGGAAGCCATCAGCCACGCCGGGACTTGTCTCGGCATTTTGGCCAACGATGGAATCCTCCTCGCAGCAGAAAGACGCAACACCAATAAACTTCTGGACGAGGTGTTTTCTTCAGAGAAAATCTACAAACTAAACGAGTAAATATATTTTCAAAACTTTAAACATGAAAGCCAGGAATGCATGAAACATAATTGCAATATCCAAATTGTTTGGGTTCTTTGTAGACTGTGCATTTCTGCATTGCACTTAGGCCTCATTAGGCCCATTGTGCTAAATTGTTTAGGTGTAGTAATCCAAATATTATAAGTACTACGATTTTTACTTTATTTTAAGCAATAGGTAGAGTTCTGCTCCTTTTTCTAAGTAAGTAAGATTTCACCTGGATGTGCTTCTCTTTAGGGATATGGTCTGCAGTGTTGCTGGAATCACGTCGGACGCAAACGTGCTGACCAACGAGCTCCGGCTTATCGGGCAGCGCTACCTGATTCAGTACGGAGAATCAATCCCATGCGAGCAGCTCGTCTCGTGGCTGTGCGACGTTAAGCAGGCCTACACGCAGTACGGTGGCAAGCGTCCGTTCGGCGTCTCCATCCTCTACATGGGTTGGGACAAGCACTACGGTTACCAGCTCTACCAGTCAGACCCGAGCGGGAACTACAGCGGCTGGAAAGCGACATGCATCGGAAACAACAGCTCTGTGAGTTGGCAACAAAAACAAAATTTAAAAAATTCACTAGGCTCTGTACCATTCAACAAATTAAACATATTAATTACAATTTTGACACTTGCCAAGTTGCTATCCTGTATTTATTTTGTTATTTGAACCTACTAAGTGAAGTCTATTTAGTTTAAAATAACAAAATTAGTACAGGATAGTTTAGAGACATGCTTCACATCGTTGTGGCATTCTTGTTGGAATTATTGTTAGTATTAAGTACGACAATAGATCCTTGCGGTCGCAGTGGAGGGTAGCATAACTACCCACTCACTTTCAATAGAAGTACGACAATTCCAACCTAAAACTTGATTTGTCAAAGTCACAAAGATATGAAATATTTCACCCTAGATATATTAGATATTCGTAGGGGTGGCCTCATTGGCCTGTACCACCGCGACCTTTGCAGATCTATTGTGGATCTATTTCACCCTAACAAAGTTGCTATGTTTTGTCTTAAAAGTAGAAGGACCACAACAAAAATCAGCTGATCAAATTACGAGATCTTATTGGGCACCAACGCATAGAGATCTAAGAACACGAAATTTCGACTGTCATGTTAAAATCACAATTGACGTTTCTTTGCCAAGTGGCGGTTTGCGTCTATTTACACATCTTGTGTTTGAACACTATCAATGTGTTAGAAATAAGTATTTCTGTATTACCTCTCCCCACTCATTCAAAATATTCACTTATATTTGGGCTGTGTAAATCAGAAAGTTTGTTGTGGTCCTCTTACTTTTGAGACAAGGTATACAAGATGAAATGGATCTTTCCTTTAATGTACATAAATATTACCAAAACAACATGCAAAGTTGTAACAAAAATTATTATTTATTTCGATTAGGCTGCTGTTTCAAGTCTTAAGCAAGAATACAAAGAGAATGATACGACCTTGAAGGATGCCAAAGCGCTAGCAGTAAAAGTCTTAAGTAAAACTTTAGACACAACGAAATTGACTTCAGAGAAAGGTATTATCTTTATTCCTAATACTTACTTATTCCTAAGACTCTGTGAGTTGCAAGACTAAATAAAACTAATAAAATTGTAAAATTTCTCAAGTGCTGGTGACATTCTACACACTTAATGACTTATCCAGCAACAATCATCTTGTATTGTTAATTTTTTGTTTTCTAGTTGAGATGGCCACTTTGACGAGGATCAATAACAAAACCGTTATTCATATTTTGAACAGCAAAGAGGTGGAGGAGCTGATTGCCGAATACGAGAAGAGTGAAGCTGCAGCCGAGGCCGCCAAAAAGGAGAAGCAGCAGAAATAATTGGTCAATGCGGCTGTAATTAATTAATGTGTGCGTTAAGGATTATTAAATATATCTTCATTTTATAACTATAAAAGTCTTTCTTTTATCATTTAATTATTGCAACCCTCTTCTGTACGAAAAACGTTAAATTTAACAGTACTTATTGAGACCTGTAGTGATAAATTACAAAAAGCTGTAATGCCAACTGCAGAAATCTGTAATTATAGAAACCTGTAAAGGCACATCTATAATTGTCCTATGTGTACTCGATCAATTTTTGTTCCGTCAGTGACTGTCATCTTAAACTCGAGTTCAACATTTTTGATGTATCTGGGCCTTAATCATTCAATTCAAGGAACGAAAGAATCAAAGGATAGTTTTGAACAAAAAAATATAAATATAAAATAATGATTATACATTTTTCTTTATTTAACAATATATAAATATATACAATAGAACAATATTTGTGTACAAAACTTATATTATCATTTAAATGTAAATATTTTAAAATACTTTTGAGATCAATTTGGGAAAACGTATTTCAACTTAAACTTGTACAAATCTCAGTTAGTCCCTCGACAATCGCATCACAGGTCATTTTATTCACATCTGAGCATTTTGCTAAATGCATTTTCACACTGTAGACATACTAAAAAATAAATAAAATCAAACAAGTGTTCAAATATAAGTATTGAGTAATAGTATATTGTATGGGAGGTGGGGATGTAGTTGTTCCAAAAACCCATTATAAAAAGGTACAAAGTTTTCCACTAAATGCTTACGTATTAGTGTACTATCCTAACAGAAAGAACATGGGGTTCTTATAATCGTAAGTATTTTACTGTATTTATATTTTCAAGTTTTGGTACCTTTTTGAGATTTGGTCCCACAGTGGAGGACACGGGTGATCACGGGTTAAAAGAAGTAGTTACCTTGTCCAAATAAGTAATGGAATTATCCAGAAAGTATGGCGTATTAAAGTTCACCCGACTCTTCCCAGGCGCTGGACTACTTTCGTAGAGGAGCACTCGCCTCGCCTCTTTTAACAGACAACTGATGTCCGTTCCTCGAGCAGCCAACTCGACTTTGAATTTGTACGCCACAAGCTGATCTTCGAAATTCTCCTTTTTATCAACGATCAAACATCGGAATGGGGATGCAATTAATGCCCCGTGCAGGCTGAATGGGGACAGGATGAACCCGATGCAGGGTTTATTGGTGCCGATCCACTGCTGGACTGATAATTGAGTGTCGATGTCTTGTTGTGATGGTTCAGGAGCAAAAGTGGGATGTGAGTGATACCAACCTGAAAAGTTAATGAACCCTTTGTTACTCGCTATTGGTAGCATTCAGCTGGGGAATGATGTCATTTTGTTTTTCTTATGAATATTCATATTTGACTATTTGAAGTATTCATATTCGAATCCCAGCCTTCATTTTTAATGCTCTCTTAAACGATGTAACATCGCAATATTTTCTTCAGTTTTTTTTTTAAAATTGCAGGAAAACACTTTAAGATAATAATATTTTTAAACGAATAATAAATTAGTATAAATTTCCGAATAAGTGTATATTACCGGAATTTGAATCACCTGTATTGCGCAGTATGAAATTTGTGAACACAAGAGAATTTACTTACTGTCACAATTAGCTCATAAGTGGAGTATCAATACAATAATTACTAACCTAAAATATCCAAATTTTCAGAACGGAGAATTTCCGCGGCATGGGCTTGTGTTATAGGGCACATGTCACAATGCGTCGATGAAGGTGCGATGTTCTTGCAAGGAATATACTTCGTTATCCGAAGCTCTTTTCCGAGAGAATCCCAATAACCACCGATCAAGCCCATCACTTCTGTTAAATACATGTGCGCGTGTAAATCCATTAATATTAAAGCCGATAATTCCACTTTTACTGAATATTCTTGCTGAAAAATGTTTATTAATGTTTCATTTTATTAAGTCTGAAAATTACTAACATTTAATTTTTCTCTGAATATCAAGTATAAAATACGTCATCTTAAAAGAGCCTGCTTAACATGTTAACTGTCACACGGCAGTTAACATGTTAAGCAGGCTCTTTTAAGATACAATTCGCATATACTCTAGGCTACAGTGCCGTGTGAGTTATATATGATTCTGTGGTAAATTTGATTCTAAGGCATAAAAAAGTATGTTCTCACGGCGCCTCTACTAATTTCTGGTGTGTCAGTTAACGTGTTAAGTAACTGTGAATGGAGTAAAATATTCCATGCTGATTCTATTGTAAATGCATAGAGCTCAGTCCATTTAACTATGTGAGAAATGCCGACATATTTGTCTCCGTGGAATTAAAGGGATTTGCATAAAAATTTGATTTAGATAGCATAATTCACTTTTGATAACTTAACCAAGTCGCATATTATCAATTTTGGTGTTATGAGCAAAAACCTTTTCTAAATTCTTACGTAGTTAAATGAAACGAGCTCTATTTACCGGTTTGGTATCGGTGAAATGACGACAGTAAATCAAACGTATCGTCGGTTTTTTAACATAAGCGCGTGGTTTCTGGACTGGTTCTTCGTTCACAACGGTGGTCTTTATAATGTCCCCCCTTTCGTCGTGCATTAATGTGTAGCCTCCTTCACCATCCTGAAAACATTTAAATTTGTTCACTGATTATAGAGGCTTCTACTTCGTTATACATTGTTGAACATAAATAAAACACTGTTTATCACTTTGTTTGTATAACAATTGGTTTATTTGGTGACTATAGTTTCGATACTACACGTATCATTAGTTAGTTAGTTACTAACGGTTTGATAATGATACGTGTAGTATCGAAACTATAGTCACCAAATAAACCAATTGTTATACAAACAAAGTGATAAACAGTGTTTTATTTATATTTAAATTTGTGATCTATAGAAATTATAATCTAGAGTGGTTCAAAATCGCTTTCTAACAAGCGGGCAGTGCAGCGACCGTCATTTACGACGTTAATGTTTTTATAGTATTTGAATCACTTACATTGACATATTTTTTCTTATTTCGTTGCCTAGGTAACAGCTCTTGAGCCACGGGAACTTGCTTGTTTTTTTCCTTGGTCGCCACAGAAACCGTGACCAGATCGTACAGGGGCCTCGAATAAATTGTTTGTTCTGTTAATTAACAAACAAACAACAAAACACAAATCATCACTGCGTCATTTTAATATGATTATTTTTTCTTACCGCAACCGAAATTGATGGCACCTATTTGTTCCAGATAATTGTGTATCCTGCCGATTATGTTGACGTCACCACACTGCCTCAGCCTGTGCCTTATCGACGTTTTTGTCACGTAGTTTGGTTTTGACGACTTCCAAGCCGAAATAATGTTGTTACGTACCTAGATCATTATAAGAGAATTTAAACAAACATTTAAAAAAACATGGAATCACAAAAATAAAAATGCTAACATAGGGTTAAAAATATACAGGTAAACAAGAATATTTTTAATCTCACAATGTTCTAGTGTTTTATACGCCTGGCGCATGAAGTAAAATTTCGAGTTTAGAAAATCAATCCTGAAAATTTTGGTTTGTTTGTCTCGCCTGGTGCATGAAGAAAAATTTCAGGCTTTTCTAAACTCGAAATTTTACTTCATGCTTACCCAAGGATTGGAAATACTCATTAGTAACTTCAAATTGAAAAAAAAAGAAAAACGAATGCCTTGCAGTACATGTGCATTAGGATATATATATTTGAAAGAAAAATGAACTGAATTCAAGTAAATTTACTTACCCTTAAATATCTCATCGGAGTCTTCGACGGCCTTCCGATGAAGAACTCGTAAAAAATAAACTTCTCAACCTCCGTAATTTTCTCCGCATCCAGCGCAATTTCCTCCTCCGGATATTGCAAACTCATTAGAGTTTTCACACTCTCTTCATCAAGTTGGGATATTTCTGGGGCTTTCTTCACAATCATCGGTGCAGGTTTTTTAACACTCGCATCTAGCGATGAACTATCCTCATTTGAATTCGAACTCAAATTCAAATTTAACTTTTCTGATGATTCCTCTCCATTTTTTTCAATTATTTTATCTTCTTGCTTGATGACTTTCTCGTGATTTTCAATAATAACGGGTTGTTTAAGAGCATTATCGTTGACGTCTTCCACGTCGATTTCGACGTCTGATTCGGAGCCCTCCGTTTCATTTTCTTTACGAATTTTTATCTAGGAATTAAAAATGTTTCAAAAGAAATAAAAAACACAAAGGGTAATAAGGCCAGATATCAAATATTTTTGACACAGAAAAATTATATCTTACCACTTGTTCCCCTTGACAAACGGGAACCGCCAAACCGTTCCCGGTAAACAATTGCACATCTCCATTACCCTCATTCCTTTCCGACTCGGATTTATTCGTTCTCTTCCTCGCCACATTTGTCTGCTTTCTCACCGGTATCTTCTTTTGCGGCGCAACCTTTGGTGCAACTTTTATCTTCGTTTTAAACTTAAACTTCACCGACTTTTTATTTTTCAATTTTCGACTATCTACACGACTTTTATCCAAATAGCTCGATTTCAACAACGACTGTCCCGACAAGACGTTATCGTATGTAATTTTGCGATCCGGCGATTTTTTAACTTGATTCCTTCGTTTTCCCGCCATCGTCACTAACGTCGGTTTCGCTGTCGAAACAGCTGCTATCACTTCTTCAATGCTCGCTGGGATCTTTAATAACAATAACAACCATGAATCACTAGTGTTAATAAAAGTAATAAAAAAAAGACCTTTATAGGCATAATACATTACATCTACACTAATCGCTACCCCCTTTCTTCCTCCTGCTTTTCCTCTCTTCCCCCAACTTCTCCTAATAAAAGTAATAATCGTTGCTATTATTGCTGTGATTTAAAATAAGCGTAAGTTTTATTAATTGTTCCTATATGTATAAGTACAAATTTTAAATAAGTATTATTACCTTTTTAGTTATTGTTTTTTTGCATAAATGTATAAGTATTGTTGTATTATGGATTTATTATTTTTACATAGATATTTAAGTATGGTTTTAGACTGATTTTATTAAAGTAGTAAAAAGATTATATATTAAGTATTATTATGTGATAAATTTATTATACATACACAATTTATAGATTAAGGATGATCAAATGTTTATTTTATATATATATATATATATATAGATATACATATATTTTTCTATGTTATTATATAGCAAAGATGCTAAATAAAGATTATTATTATTATAGTTGAGACAAAAATATTAAAAGTGCAATTCTTTTTGCAATTTGCAACTAATTCGTCTTGCAAATAAGATAAATCTCAGAACATGGGGTACAAGGCCGAGGAGTAGTTATTTCAATAGGTGTTTAAATTGGTGTTTGTAAGAAGAATTAGTTGTAGATTTTTTTAAGATTATTATTACTAATATTTTAATGTTACCTGATTGTCATCCAAAATCTCATTAACATGCTCAAGATAATTTGAAGACACAACGGTTTCCTCGGCGCAACTATCAAACTCCAAATCTGTATTCAACGACGCGTTTGAAAGCTGTATGTCCGAATAAAAATTGTTCAAAAAATATCGGACTTGCGCGGGAGAGCGTGAGCCTATGAACTGCGACAGATTTACATTGCTCTTTCCGAATATTTCGATGCCCCTATGCAGCAGGTTCTTCTCTTTTTCTGTCCAACCGCTCTCGTCCGTTATGGAATTGGTCTGCGATTCGGACGACGACGAAGGAGTCGGAAAATCCAATTGCTTGTTCAGATCCGAGTCCGTGTTGCTGTACCACAGAGCTGGGTTTGCGCTGGGTTTATCGAGGAGCCATTGCGGGTGGATCGTGTAGTCGCACTGCAGCAAGTCGGTGTTTTGTGAAATGAGAGGTGTGCTGTCGAATCTTAAATAGTGACAAAATTATTTTTTTAGAAAATATTATGTTTTGTTATACCTCTATACAATTATATTAAAACGTAATTGATAAGTCAATTAACCTCAAATTGTCACTTGTGCAAAGATTAGGGTGTATCAATAAAAGATTTTAATTTCTAGCCATGTGGAGTTACGGAAATATGTGTTTACTTACATGTTAGTGTCGTTTTTTGATAAAATATTCAAACTAAAATCACCTAAAACGTCGATTTCGTCTTCTTCCGCCATCTTTATTATTTGTTTTGCTGTAAATAAACATCTATGCACGTATATTGTATATTGAGTTGCCTACATTATCATTCCTAGTAACATACAATAGATGTAGATGGCGCTACTTGACAAATATGTCATTGAAAATGCTATAGCGTCGAACAAAATAATTTCGCTCTAAAATAATAAGAAATGCAATAATCTGATCTAAGCGTCGATTTCGTCTTCTTCCGCTATCTTTATTATTTGTTTTGCTGTACATAAACATCTATGCACGAGTGGACTAAAAGTGCTGCCAACTTATTTTTTCGGCAACGAAGATGTATATTGAGTTGCCTATATGACCATTCCTAGTAGCACACAATAAATATAGGTGACGCTACTTGACAAATTTGTAATTGAAAGTGCTACAGCGTCGAACAAAATAATTTCGCTCTAAAATAATAAGAAATGCAATAATCTAATCTCAAAACATCCATACATTTTCAATTTCAAAAGTAAAGTCTATTTCCGTTGAGTTATAAATAAAAAGTGTGCGCGAAGAATACGTTCTTGCATATTACAGATCCGCAGTATGCCTCTTGTTTGCTCTTCGCTTTTTTTCTGCACGTCTGTCCAACTTATATTTGCCAGCATGTACTTCTTGCTGTGCATATTATTGTTAAAACAAAAAGAAAATACTCACTGGTTTTTTATTCACATTATAAAAAAGAAGGTAAAATTAAATAAACAACTTTTTTTATACAGTAATCGTCTTTAATAATAATACATTTTCCGCATTCATTCAGCTGTACAAAAATATATATAACACATTTACAGTAGTACTATAATAACAGGAATATCCGGCGGAGTTAAACGGTCTTTTTTTTCTCATTTCAAAAAGATTAACTTTCTTCAAAACAAAAATAATAAGTACAACCATCAGTGTGGTTCGAGAGCTGACCCCGAGCAGTCCGTCCCGCTGCACAATTAAAACGTGCGGCCTCCACGTGGTCCACCATATCCTTAATCATCCTTTCAATCACATCCTTTTCAATAATCCTTTTCCCAAATTCCCTTCCATTGAACCTTTTCCTTTAAAAATCCACGTGTATTTCCTATTTCCTATCCCTTGGGGAGGGCAGAGGGCGCAGCAATGGCTGTTTAACTCTGTCCAGATTTTAACCTACGCTTAAGACCTAGATTTAAGATTTCATTACTCATCCCTTCATCCACTCATTTATTCATTCATACAATCGACACTCTAATAAATTTAAAACAATTTTAATTATTATTTCATAATTACTGTGACTGGTCAACAGAGCTTTAATAGCTAAGGCCATTAATTACGCAAAGAAGAAGAAGAAGAAGTACAACCATGTTAAGGAATATCGAGATTATAAAAAAAAAACAAGAAAAATAAATAAAATAACAATCAGACGGACAAAATCGAGACCTATTAACATTTCGCCTTAATCAATATAAAAATACGCGCAACAAAATGTGTTTTTTTTTAGTACTAAAAAAAATAAATCGAATCAAATACAAAGCATGAGAGATTGGAGATAAAATCGAGCCCGGTTGGCTGCTTTTATTTACACTCTCATGATTTCAATGATGAAAGTAATAGATTATATCAGACTTAATTGTTATCGAAAAATTTATAAACGCACAGTAATAATAAAAAATTAGGTGCGTTAACTTAACCGTTAATAATAATAAAAAGCATAGCCGATTCAATAATAACGAAGATTATATTTAATAATCGTATTATCTAATAATAATGTACAAAGGTTTATTAAAAATTTAAAAAAAATATATAAAGAGCACACCCTGAGAAACAGCAAATGGATAATAATAATAATAATAAAAGTATTAGTGCACGATATTTTTTTTTATATAATACAATAACTATTACGAGGTAGTTTGTTCTGGTGAGATTCAAACACTGTTTGTTTTTAACTATTTCTTTGTTTAACACGTTCGCTGCAATTTGGCGGTACTTTCAAAAAACATAATTGGCCAATGTCAAAGTATAGCAAATTATAAAAACGAATTAAAATTAATATCGATCGAGGAGAAAATATAAATAAGTGAAACAAATTAGTGTTTTAATTTAAATTTAATTTAAATCATCCAGTATTAGATTAAAAAATGTTTCACGACGAGTTAAGTGAGAAATTAATTAAAGATATATTTAATATCTACTTTCTGCAAAAAATTTAGTGGCATTAAGACATCTTTATGTCAAAGTATAGTTTAAAATTTGTGGCAGCGAACGCGTTTTTTGCAGTGCCGTAGCTAGAGCTGTGCGGGCCCTGTAGTAAAAATTTGTAGAGGGGCCCTTTCTGGAAAATCATAATGTTTAAATGAGGCCACCTAACCTAGGGGGCCTGTATAACCGCAACAGCTGCTACAGCTTTAGCTTCGTCCTGCTTTTCAATCTGGTTTTATTTTCGTTACACACGAGTATAAGAATGTCAATTGCCAACAGGTTTTTCTTTTTAATTTCTCACAGCATTTATTCAAGTTTATTAATTATTGAGGGTATTTTACGGATTATCGAACGTCGGAATGTCGGCTTTTTTCTCTTCCCGTGTAAACGTGCACACGGGTTTTGTGAAATAAACGTAAATTATAAAGTGGAAAAACTAAAAGATTTAACGTTAAGTAAGGGTAACTCCATTCGGTAATTATTTAGGAATGTTTTGCTTGTGTTCAGACGCAGAATGTTCGTGTAGATAAGTTTTTTGTTTTAGACCAAAATGTTTGTTGTTTTAACACCCCTGTATGTTTTTCTTTAAAGCATGCATATCTGTAAATCTTCGGATATTCGTTGTATTTTAAAATAGTTCAATTTGAAGCTTAAAAGGAGTGTTTTCCACTCCCAGGCTAAGCATGAAGTAAAATTTCGAGTTTAGAAAAGCCTGAAAATTTGGTTTGGTCGCGTAGCGAAGCGGAGCGACCAAACCAAATTTTCAGGCTTTTCTAAACTCGAAATTTTACTTCATGCGCCACCGGTATACAACACTGAATAATATTTAAGTTCACAATACTAAAGCAATTTTCTATAGACTTATATTTAGAACTTTACCTAAAATTAATGTTTTATATGCTTGGCACATGATGAAAAATTTCGAGATTAGAAAAGCCTTAAGATTTTGATTAATGGGCACAGTAAACACCCAGATTCCGGGTTTTTGGCGCCCAACGCTGAGAAAGACTAATGTCGGCCCCTCGTTGGGCGCCAAAAATCTAGAGTGTCTAAATTGAAATGAAGCGGAGTGACCAAACAAAATTTTCAGACTTCTCTAAACTCGAAATTTTACTTTATGCGCCACCCGTATACAATACTGAAATATTGTTAAGTTCATAACACTAAAGCAATATGTTATAGACTTATATTTAGAATTTCAACAAAAACTAGTGTTTTATATGCTTGGCGCATGACGAAAAATATCAAGATTAGAAAAGCCTTAAGATTTTGATTAATGGGCACAGTAAACACCTAGATTCCGGGTTTTTGGCGCCCAACGCTGGGAAAGACTAATGTCGACCCCTCGTTGGGCGCCAAAAATCTAGAGTGTCTAAATTGAAATGAAGCGGAGTGACCAAACCAAATTTTCAGGCTTTTCTAAACTCGAAATTTTACTTCATGCGCCACCGGTATACAACACTGAATAATATTTAAGGTCACAATACTAAAGCAATATTCTATAGACTTATATTTAGAACTTTACCTAAAATTAATGTTTTATATGCTTGGCACATGATGAAAAATTTCGAGATTAGAAAAGCCTTAAGATTTTGATTAATGGGCACAGTAAACACCCAGATTCCGGGTTTTTGGCGCCCAACGCTGAGAAAGACTAATGTCGGCCCCTCGTTGGGCGCCAAAAATCTAGAGTGTCTAAATTGAAATGAAGCGGAGTGACCAAACAAAATTTTCAGACTTCTCTAAACTCGAAATTTTACTTTATGCGCCACCCGTATACAATACTGAAATATTGTTAAGTTCATAACACTAAAACAATATGTTATAGACTTATATTTAGAATTTCAACAAAAACTAGTGTTTTATATGCTTGGCGCATGACGAAAAATATCAAGATTAGAAAAGCCTTAAGATTTTGATTAATGGGCACAGTAAACACCTAGATTCCGGGTTTTTGGCGCCCAACGCTGGGAAAGACTAATGTCGGCCCCTCGTTGGGCGCCAAAAATCTAGAGTGTCTAAATTGAAATAAAGCGGAGTGACCAAACCAAATTTTCAGGCTTTTCTAAACTCGAAATTTTACTTCATACGCCACCCGTATACAATACTGAAATATTGTTAAGTGCACAACACTAAAGCAATATGCTATAGACTTATATCTAGAACTTCACCTAAAACTAATATTTTGTATGCATGGTGCATGACGAAAAATATCGAGATTAGAAAAGCCTTAAGATTTTGATTAACGGGCACAGTAAACACCTAGATTCGGGGTTTTTGGCGCCCAACACTGGGACAGACTAATGTCAGCCCCTTGTTGGGCGCCAAAAATCTAGAGCGTCTAAATTGAAAACTTCATACTAGATCACTGTTTCGTACGTGTGGTGCATGGAGTAACATTTCGAGTTTAGAAAAGGCTAAAGATTTTGATTAATGGTCACAATAAACATGTAGATTCGCAGTTTTTGGCGCCCAACGCGGGGACAGACTAATGTCGGCCCCTCGTTGGGCGCCAAAAATCTAGAGCGTCTAAATTGAAAACTTCACGCTAGACCATTGTTTCGTATGCGTGGCGCATGAAGTAAAATTTCGAGTTTAGAAAAGCCTAAAAATTTGGTTTGACCGCTCCGCGCTTCGCGCTACGCGACCAAACCAAATTTTCAGGCTTTTCTAAACTCGAAATTTTACTTCATGCTTCGCCTGGGAGTGGAAAACACTCGTTTAAAGCTTCAAATTGAACTCTTTTAAAAAACAAGGAATGTCGGAAAATGTTCAGGGTATGCATACCTATGTATTCTTAAAAGAAAAATTCACCGTATCTCGAAAATCAAAGAAAAAGTGCACTAAAAATGTTCATTATGTTAGTCTCTACGACTGTCATTTGTGAAATGTTTTGATATTTTCAACATTTACGGAAATATTGTCAAAAATTCTATAAAATAACACTTTTTGGAAACAGCTCTGAAGTTAGAGGAATAAAACAAGAAGTTATATAACAAAAAACTTGATTCTCTACTAGTTTAAACATCCTGTTGGTCTGTCAAGTTATTTAGAGAGCTTAAAAATTACAGTAGGAAAAGCATTTCTTCTGATTGAGAGGGTAAACAAATGAGTAAAATCAACTTCGATAAGAAAGATAAAAAAATATCAGTTCAATATCATCAATTTTAAGTTTAAGTATAGTCTCTCTTCCTTTTCTTTCTTTCTCAGAAAGCACACGTCAAAAATCTTGGTAACATCATCGACATTCACGCACATATATACACATAACTATTAATCCGCATAATAATAAATATAATATTTCTTTATATATTTATATGTATATAATATATAGATCAGGTACACTATTTCTTCTTGCTTATAAAAAAGTATCATGTATGTTTTTTATGTACAAATCAAACAACAGGTAATAAATTGCAAAAATTCTCCGAGTAGGTTTGGGAAAGTGGGGGGATGGAAATTCGACTCTCTAACAATATCATCATTTTCACACACACGGACACACACGCATTGTCTCTCTCTCTCTCTCTCTCATATTAACTCACTTTCTCTCTCTTTCGTTTTTACAGTTTTGAATTTTTTTTCGTTTTGAGCAAGTTCAAGGATTTTAAAAAAATAACTAACCCGAGAGACTGTAAATCAGTGCGAAAAGCATCGCACTTTTAATTTTACTGTAGTACAATAATTTTATTAAATGATATCTCGAGCAATCATACAAGCAATCATTCGAGCAACCTTTCGATCGATCTCTCAAGCGATTATTCAAATGATCTCTCAAGCAATCCTAAGAGCAACTATTTGAGTGATCGTTTGAGCAATCTTTTGATCGATTTCTCAAGCGATTATTCAAATGATCTCTCGAGCAATCATACGAGTAACCATTTGAGTGATCATTCGAGCAATCTTTCGATCGATCTCTCAAGCGATTATTCAAATGATCTCTCGAGTAATCATACGAGCAACCATTTAAGTGATTATTCATTCGAGCAATCTTTCGATCGATCTCTCAAGCGGTTATTCAAATGATCTCTCAAGTAATCATAAGAGCAACTATTTGAGTGATCATTCGAGCAATCTTTTGATCGATTTCTCAAGCGATTATTCAAATGTTCTCTCTGGCAATCATACGAGTAACCATTTGAGTGATCATTCGAGCAATCTTTCGATCGATCTCTCAAGCGATTATTCAAATGATCTCTCGAGTAATCATACGAGCAACCATTTAAGTAATTATTCATTCGAGCAATCTTTCGATCGATCTCTCAAGCGGTTATTCAAATGATCTCTCAAGTAATCATAAGAGCAACTATTTGAGTGATCATTCGAGCAATCTTTTGATCGATTTCTCAAGCGATTATTCAAATGATCTCTCGAGCAATCATACGAGTAACCATTTAAGTGATCATTCGAGCTATCTTTCGATCGATCTCTCAAGCGATTATTCAAATGATCTCTCAAGTAATCATAAGAGCAACTATTTGAGTGATCATTCGAGCAATCTTTTGATCGATTTCTCAAGCGATTATTCAAATGTTCTCTCTGGCAATCATACGAGTAACCATTTGAGTGATCATTCGAGCAATCTTTCGATCGATCTCTCAAGCGATTATTCAAATGATCTCTCGGGCAATCATACGAGTAACCATTTAAGTGATCATTCGAGCAATCTATCGATCGATCTCTCAAGCGGTTATTCAAATGATCTCTCGAGCAACCATTTGAGCGATCATTCGAACAATCTTTTGATTGATCTCTCGAGGGATTATTCGAATCCCAATTATCGATTATTGACATTCGATTATGCCCATCAGTACTTTCAACAATCATAGCAAGATTTACAGTCTCTGGTTGCAATAAAAACCAAAATATAATTATGAAAAAGTGAGTCGGCTCGTTGTATACTCGAAAAAATTGCGCTTTTCGCTCGCGCGAATCCAAATTCAGTCCTCAGAATTCCGTTCTCTCTTCGTTTCTGTTTTTTTTTTAAGAATAAAATTTAAAGCTGCGTTATCATGAAAACTGCCTTTCAATTTAAAAAATCTAGCTGCATATTTTTGCTTTACTCATTCCTCGATTCTCCCTTCAACCGTTCGGACCCAGGGGTATTTTTCGGTAGACATCGTCTAGGGTCGTCAACTGCGTGCAGTTCATCAGCGTGTCCAAGTTGGAGTCGACGGACGAATCGCAGTTTCTGTCCAGATTGCTGATCTTCACGATCGGTGATACGGAGAGGTGGTGGTGATACGGCGTCGGTTTCTCCCTGTCGAGGATCTTCGTCAGGGTGAGTTTCTGCAGGTTGGAATTCGAGTCCTCCTCGTAGGTGTCGGTCAGAGGCGGCGGGGGGTTTAAGCGCTGCAGTTCTCCGCAATTTTTTTTATCATCACTCGTGTAGTACTAAATAATAAAGCAGGTTTTTTAGTTATTTTTGTTTTATGACTCTTAAAATACGATAAAATTAGGTTGGGTTAGAGTCGTTAAGGGCCAGTTGCACCAAACACGTTAAGTTGGTTCAACTCTGAACTCGAGTTCAAAGCGACATTGTCAAAATAGCCGGAGTACTGTTCATTAGATCAACATTCTCTTTAATTTCTCACAGCATTTATTCAAGTTAATTAATTATTGAGGGTATTTTACGGATTATCAAACGTCGGAATGTCGGCTTTATTCTCTTCCCGTGTAGATATGCACACGGGTTTTGTGAAATAAACGTAAATTATAAAGTGGAAAAACTAAAAGATTTAACGTTAAGTAAGGGCAACTCTATTCGGTAATTATTTAGGAATGTTTTGCTTGTGTTCAGACGCAGAATGTTCGTGTAGATAAGTTTTCTATGCTGTAAATCTTCGGATATTCGTTGTTTTTTTTTTAAATAGTTCAATTTGAAGCTTTAAACGAGTGTTTTCCACTCCCAGGCTAAGTATGAAGTAAAATTTGGAGTTTAGAAAAGCCCCGTGAAAATTTGTCGAGGGTCGCGCAGCGACCCGAGACAAATTTTCGGGCTTTTCTAAACTCCAAATTTTACTTCATGCGCCACGCGTACGAAACAATGATCTAGTGTGAAGCTTTCAATTTAGACACTCTAGATTTTATTTTTGGTGCCCAACGAGGGGCACCTAGATTCGGGGTTATTTGGCGCCCAACGCTGAAATAGACTAACGTCGGCCCCTCGTTGGGCGCCAAAAATCTAGAGCGTCTAAATTGAAAACTTCACGCTAGACCATTGTTTCGTACGCGTGGCGCATGAAGTAAAATTTCGAGTTTAGAAAAGCCTGAAAATTTGGTTTGGCCGCTCCGCGCTTCGCGCTACGCGACCAAACCAAATTTTCAGGCTTTTCTAAACTCGAAATTTTACTTCATGCTTAGCCTGGGAGTGGAAAACACTCGTTTGAAGTTCTAATTAAATTCTCTTAATAAACCGAACGTCTGAAAATGAAAATAATAAACCGAGCGTCTGAAAAAATGTTTTCAGACGCTCGGATTATTAAGAGAATTCAATTAGAACTTTAAACGAGTGTTTTCCACTCCCAGGCTAAGCATGAAGTAAAATTTCGAGTTTAGAAAAGCCTGGAAATTTGGTTTGGTCGCGTAGCGCGAAGCGCGGAGCGGCCAAACCAAATTTTCAGGCTTTTCTAAACTCGAAATTTTACTTCATGCGCCACGCGTACGAAACAATGGTCTAGTGTGAAGCTTTTAATTTAGACACTCTAGATTTTTGGTGCCCAACGAGGGGCACCTAGATTCGGGGTTTTTGGCGCCCAACGCTGAAATACACTAACGTCGGCCCCTCGTTGGGCGCCAAAAATCTAGAGCGTCTAAATTGAAAACTTCACACTAGACCATTGTTTCTTACGCGTGGCGCATGAAGTAAAATTTCGAGTTTAGAAAAGCCTGAAAATTTGGTTTAGCCGCTCCGCGCTTCGCGACCAAATCAAATTTTCAGGCTTTTCTAAACTCGAAATTTTACTTCATGCTTAGCCTGGGAGTGGAAAACACTCGTTTGAAGTTCTAATTGAATTCTCTTAATAAACCGAGCGTCTGAAACGGAAAATAATAAACCGAGCGTCTGAAAAAATGTTTTCAGACGCTCGGTTTATTAAGAGAATTCAATTAGAACTTTAAACGAGTGTTTTCCACTCCCAGGCTAAGCATGAAGTAAAATTTCGAGTTTAGAAAAGCCTAAAAATTTGGTTTGGTCGCGTAGCGCGAAGCGCGGAGCGGCCAAACCAAATTTTCAGGCTTTTCTAAACTCGAAATTTTACTTCATGCGCCACGCGTACGAAACAATGGTCTAGTGTAAAGTTTTCAATTTAGACGCTCTAGATTTTTGGCGCCCAACGAGGGGCCGACGTTAGTGTATTTCAGCGTTGGGCGCCAAAAACCCTGAATCTAGGTGCCCCTCGTTGGGCACCAAAAATCTAGAGTGTCTAAATTAAAAGCTTCACACTAGACCATTGTTTCGTACGCGTGGCGCATGAAGTAAAATTTCGAGTTTGGAAAAGCCTGAAAATTTGGTTTGGCCGCTCCGCGCTTCGCGCCACGCGTACCAAACAATGGTCTAGTGTGAAGCTTTCAATTTAGACACTCTAGATTTTTGGCGCCCAACGAGGGGCACCTAGATTAGGGGTTTTTGGCGCCCAACGCTGAAATAGACTAACGTCGGCCCCTCGTTGGGCGCCAAAAATCTAGAGCGTCTAAATTGAAAACTTCACACTAGACCATTGTTTCGTACGCGTGGCGCATGAAGTAAAATTTCGAGTTTAGAAAAGCCTGAAAATTTGGTTTGGCCGCTCCGCGTTTCGCGCTACGCGACCAAACCAAATTTTCAGGCTTTTCTAAACTCGAAATTTTACTTCATGCTTAGCCTGGGAGTGGAAAACACTCGTTTAAAGCTTCAAATTGAACTCTTTTAAAAAACATTGGCGGGTCAAAGTTCTCCGGAGTACTGTTTATTAGATCAACACACATAGAAAAATCCAAGCATGTTGAATATTGAACATTTTGATAAATGGGCCCATTAGAATAATAATAATTTAATATTAAATTCATCTTCACGTAACTCATACCAAAACATTTAGCTGAATTACCTTGACTATTAAAATTTACCTGTGGATTTTCGGTGATGTGAATGAGGCTGTTCGGCGTGTTGCCATTTGTGTGATACTTCTTCGCCTTTCCGTTCAGCTGCCCGTTTGGAAACTCAGAGCCGCCCTAGATAAATTAATTCCGCATATATTAAATCCATCAATATTTAGGATTCAAAGTGGTAATGAGATTTTCTACGGGTTTACCTTTGTATCGATGTGCGTAGGTATGTAAAGTGTCCCGTTTTCCTCCACCAGGTGCTGCATCTCGTGAGCGTCGGACATGCAGTTCGCCCGCTGGACAACCTCGGACCCGCCGTTCATGCCCGTCTCGACGGCGCCCCCCTGCTGACAGTGATTGTCCCCTCGGCCCCACGAAAACCGCAACGTCTTTAAGTAGCGTTTCCTCAGTAAGAAGCAGGACGCGAATATCACCATCGAGATTAAGGACAGGGACAAACCCAAAACCACACCTAGAAAAATACACAAATTAAATTCAGTGTTGGCAATAAAAAGTTATAGTGGAATTTTTCAAATTAGGCACTCTTATGCGCAGAACGAGCGCTGTTTATGTATTTCCGCTGTTTAAAAGATGAGAAAGTGGAACCTGATTATGTTGGGCGAACATTTATTTAAAAGAAAGGAACTAGCGCGCATATGCCAGGCAGTGCATCGGACAAGGACCCTTTAGGATTTCAATGGTGTTATCTCTGCGAGAGCCAGCGCCGAATGGTACATTTACAGCCCAACGTTTTCAGGACTGTCTTGCCTACGGGGGGGTCCAGCATAGCACCTCAACAGGAGGCGTCTGGGGCAGACCTGAGTCTTCGGACGACGGGTGTTTGAAGGGGGGGCTGTAGATTTTCTTGAAGTAACCTCTGTGTCCCTATCTTGGATAGGGCTAACTTACACACGGCGGGGTTGACTCAGCCCTGGTGCTTGTCGCCGTTAAATGAGGAGTCGGGGGGCCTTGAAAAGCCCAGGGGTGTCTACTCGTCCCTGTAGATTTTCTTGAAGTAGCCTCTGTGTCCCTATCTTGGATAGGGCTAACTTACACACGGCGGGGTTGACTCAGCCCTGGTGCTTGTCGCCGTTAAATGAGGAGTCGGGGGGCCTTGAAAAGCCCAGGGGTGTCTACTCGTCCCTGTAGATTTTCTTGAAGTAGCCTCTGTGTCCCTATCTTGGATAGGGCTAACTTACACACGGCGGGGTTGACTCAGCCCTGGTGCTTGTCGCCGTTAAATGAGGAGTCGGGGGGCCTTGAAAAGCCCAGGGGTGTCTACTCGTCCCTGTAGATTTTCTTGAAGTAGCCTCTGTGTCCCTATCTTGGATAGGGCTAACTTACACACGGCGGGGTTGACTCAGCCCTGGTGCTTGTCGCCGTTAAATGAGGAGTCGGGGGGCCTTGAAAAGCCCAGGGGTGTTTACTCGTCCCTGTAGATTTTCTTGAAGTAGCCTCTGTGTCCCTATCATGGATAGGGCTAACTTACACACGGCGGGGTTGACTCAGCCCTGGTGCTTGTCGCCGTTAAATGAGGAGTCGGGGGGCCTTGAAAAGCCCAGGGGTGTCTACTCGTCCCTGTAGATTTTCTTGAAGTAGCCTCTGTGTCCCTATCATGGATAGGGCTAACTTACACACGGCGGGGTTGACTCAGCCCTGGTGCTTGTCGCCGTTAAATGAGGAGTCGGGGGGGCCTTGAAAAGCCACATGTGGGTTGGTCTCCGGCGGGCAGTAGTTCGCAGATATGGCGGTGATCCACCAGTCCTTGGACGGACGCCCGAAAGGTATACACCGAAAGGTAAAAACCTGGGCACACTAAGTCTGTCTTGCCTACGCTCGGGAAATGCTGTTCTACCGCGCAAGTGCCTAATTTAAATAATACTTCTATACTTATTAATTTACCTATTCCCTGCTTGTAGTACAAGTTTTCTTTGCTGGGCGGAATTTTCTCCTCTTTCGCCGGCTGGTAGTCTTCCAGAACCAGAGGATGCTTCGTGCTCAAGGTGATCGGCACCGTCGGACTCCCGCGCCCGGCGTCGTTAATCGCGATCACTATCACCATGTACTCTTTGTTGGGGTTTAAATTCTTCAACGCCACCGACACAGTTTGATGCGATGTGTCCAACGTTGAACAACCCTTATATACAACAATTATTGGATAAAGAAAACAACAACAAAACACGATTTTTTTAATAATGTGTACAAATAAAGGGTGAAAAACCAAATTAGTCCAAATTTCACAAGGGAACAAAATTAAAATTTAGAACTCTGTATGTTTCCCCGTTGTTGCGACTTTACCTGAAACGTCGTAACCCAAACCCCTACGTTACATTTTATTGAATGGCCTGATTCGGTGAAAGGACTGTGCCTGAAAATAGATTTTATACGTATGATTTGCTCGCTAATATTTATGGTGTTTGTGAAAACTGCGCGATTTAACAATACAGCCATAAAATGGCTTAGCGGGTTCCAAGAAGGTTCGAGGCCAGAGGAAGAAGAGCGCCAACCAAATACGCGACACGACATTCTTGACTTCACTATTTTCTATATTGTTTGTATATATTTGGTGTTTGGTCAATATATAAACATTTATTTGAAATAAAACAACGCAGTTGGGAGGGTTTCACTTTTATTGTTGAACACTGCAACATGTTTCACCACACAGTGGCTTCATCAGGCAGATGAAATAATAATAATTATTTCATCTGCCTGATGAAGCCACTGTGTGGTGAAACACTGCAACATGTTTCACCACACAGTGGCTTCATCAGGCAGATGAAATAATAATTATTATTTCATCTGCCTGATGAAGCCACTGTGTGGTGAAACATGTTGCAGTGTTCAACAATAAAAGTGAAACCCTCCCAACTGCGTTGTTTTATTTCAAATAGTATTATGGAGTTTCATCATGTATCCGCCTCATCAATTAAATATATAAACATTTGTAAAATATTAAACAGTAATTCATTATTTGTAACTTCTACAAAATTACAAATTGATCCTTCGAAAGTTAACTGAATAAGTAGTAACACCCGTAGTACATTTTCTTTTGTCATGAACAACTGCTGACCCATTTGTTTGTTTGCTGTTAAGATTGCCTACGTGATAATACTTGATCTAAGCTAAACAATGGCGTCAAAAACTATTTTCGGTACTTTTTGGACTCATTTGGTTTTTCCCCTTAACTCTTCAAATGTCCAACGCCTAATTTGATAAGTACATTACTAGTGCTGTTAGTTCAATACCAGATATGAGTAATTTCATTGATTGGAATCACTATTTTAAGGCAGGGATTCATTTGAACGAAGCAATGGTCTAGTGAAGCTTTCAATTTAGACACTCTAGATATTTGGCGCCCAACGAGGGGCACCTGGATTCGGGGTTTTTGGCGCCCAACGCTGAAATAGACTAACGTCGGCCCTTCGTTGGGCGCCAAAAATCTAGAGCGTCTAAATTGAAAACTTCACACTAGACCATTGTTTCGTACGCGTGGCGCATGAAGTAAAATTTCGAGTTTAGAAAAGCCTGAAAATTTGGTTTGGCCGCTCCGCGCTTCGCGCTACGCGACCAAACCAAATTTTCAGGCTTTTCTAAACTCGAAATTTTACTTCATGCTTAGCCTGGGAGTGGAAAACACTCGTTTCATATTTATGAATAATTCAATAATGCCTGGTTTTATGCTTAGTTGAGTAGAGGTTGGAGTCCAACCTGAGGTTGGAACTTATACAATATCCGGTTAACAGCTAACATCGACCTTAATCGTTAGTTGGCTCAATCGATGAATGCAGCTTTGTTTATATCTGGTGTCCAACAATTACTGAAGTCCTTGGTAGCTGTGGAATCAAGCATGAATGTTGATTCTTAATTCAAAATTATTGAATCTGACGTTTGTAAAGTCATAACCTACTTCAAAGAAGTAAGAATCAATATTGTTTGATTACATAACCACCCAGGACTTCAATAATTGTTGAGCACCCCATATTTCAACCGATACTCAACGCCAGCTAATGAAACGATATGAGTTAATTTTTTTATTAGATAAAAACCCCAGTCTTATGCCAGCCAACACTAGATATGAGTAATTTTACTAACCGATCCACTATTTAATAATATAATTTTAATCACAAATTCCTTACTTTTTGTTTTTGTGTTGTGTACACGTTGACCGTGTGCCACTGCTCCAGGGTCCAACTGTCGTTCGGGCTGTACTTGATCAAATACCCTGTCAATTTGCCGTTTTTGTGCAACGGAGGCTCCCACAGTAGACACGCCGCCGTCGCGTTGAGGATGGTGTATGTCAACCCTTGAACCGACGACGGTACTAAAATGTAAGTTTTTTTGTGAGATTAATAAAAGGCGGTTGTCATCGGTGGTTGGCTTACAGTCCGACGGCGTGGAAACTTGCACCGAATAAGAGTACCCGCTTTGTAGGCCTGAAGTTGTGCGCGTCTGGACCCTAAACTCGTAAATCGTTCTCGGTTTCAAGCGCACGATTTCTATATAATTTTTAAAGCTGGAAAAAAGAAGGAAAAACCATTAATAAATAGTCAAAAGGATAAATATTTCTGTACGCGCGAGGTAAACTGCAGCAAGTCACATTTTTGAAATTTTACAGTGCTATTTACCTCTCTAAAAAAACTCTTGATTCCAACAGTTTGAAAAGACGTATTTTAAAAAAATTGGACTTGGTGTATTTTACCTCCCACATACAGATTCAATGATGCTGTTTAAGCGTTATTTGGAGGTTTTAAGATGATGTCCAGCGTTTATTTAGGGGATTTAAGATGATGTTCAACGTTTATCTAGGGCAGGGCTTCTCAACCGGGGGGAGCACGCTCTATTAGGGGGGCGCGACAGATTTCCTAAAGAGTAGGTGAAGTGAAATAAGGTTACAATGGTGTTTCAATCTAACTAAACATCCCAAATAAAATCTGGGAGGGAGGGCGACCTTAAAAAGGTTGATAACGCGGCAGAATGTTCCTGTAGATAAGTTATTTATTTTAAACCAAAATGTTTGTTGTTTTAACATACAGGGTGTTTTTCTTTAAAGCATACGTATCCCAATTAAAGTGTATATGCTGTAAATCTTCGTGTATTCGTTGTTTTTTAAAATAGTTCAATTTGAAGCTTCAAACGAGTGTTTTCTACTCCCAGGCTAAGCATGAAGTAAAATTTCGAGTTTAGAAAAGCCTGAAAATTTGGTTTGGTCGCGTAGCGCGAAGCGCGGAGCGGCCAAACCAAATTTTCAGGCTTTTCTAAACTCGAAATTTTACTTCATGCGCCACCGGCACAAAACACTGACATATTACGAAGCTTAAAACACACCGCTCAACTTTACATTGAATCAGTGTTTTGTACCGGCGGCGCATGAAGTAAAATTTCGAGTTTAGAAAAGCCTGAAAATTTGGTTTGGCCGCTCCGCGCTTCGCGCTACGCGACCAAACCAAATTTTCAGGCTTTTCTAAACTTGAAATTTTACTTCATGCTTAGCCTGGGAGTGGAAAACACTCGTTGAAAGTTCTAATTGAATTCTCTTAATAAACCGAGCGTCTGAAAACATTTTTTCAGACGCTCGGTTTAATATTTTCATTTTCAGACGCTCGGTTTATTAAGAGAATTCAATTATAACTTCAAACGAGTGTTTTCCACTCCCAGGCTAAGCATGAAGTAAAATTTCGAGTTTAGAAAAGCCTGAAAATTTGGTTTGGTCGCGTAGCGCGAAGTGCGGAGCGGCAAAACCAAATTTTCAGGCTTTTCTAAACTCGAAATTTTACTTCATGCTTAGTCTAGGAGTGGAAAACACTCGTTTAAAGTTCTAATTGAATTCTCTTAATAAACCGAGCGTCTGAAAACATTTTTTCAGACGCTCGGTTTATTATTTTCATTTTCAGACGCTCGGTTTATTAAGAGAATTCAATTAGAACTTCAAACGAGTGTCTTCCACTCCCAGGCTAAGCATGAAGTAAAATTTCGAGTTTAGGAAAGCCTGAAAATTTGGTTTGGTCGCGTAGCGCGAAGCGCGGAGCGACCAAACCAAATTTTCAGGCTTTTCTAAACTCGAAATTTTACTTCATGCGCCACCCGTGTACAACCCTGTAATATTGTTAGGTTCACAACACTAAAGCAATATGCTATGGACTTATATTTAGAACTTCACCTAAAACTGGTGTTTTATATGCATGGCGCATGACGAAAAATTTCGAGGTTAGAAAAGCCTTAAGATTTTGATTAACGGGCACTAAATACCTAGATTTGGGGGTTTTTGGCGCCCAACACGGGGATAGACTGATATCGGCTCCTCGTTGGGCGCCAAAAATCTAGAGCGTTATGCATGGCTCATGACGAAAAATTTCGAGATTAGAAAAGCCCTAAGATTTTGATTAACGGGCACACTAAATACCTAGATTTGGGGATTTTGGCGACAACACGAGGACAGACTGACGTCGGCTCCTCTAAATTGAAAACTTCACACTAGACCATTGTTTCGTACGCGTGGCGCATGAAGTAAAATGTCGAGTTTAGGAAAGCCTGAAAATTTGGGGTTTTTGGCGCCCAACACGAGGACAGACTGACGTCGGCTCCTCTAAATTAAAAACTTCACACTAGACCATTGTTTCGTACGCGTGGCGCATGAAGTTAAATTTCGAGTTTAGAAAAGCCTGAAAATTTGGTCTAGTCGCTCCGCTTCGCTACCCGACCAAACCAAGGTTGATAACCTCAGATCTAGGGGATTCAAGAAGATGCCCAACATATAAGGGACTTAAGATAATGTCGAACGTTTGTCTAGGGGATTTAATATAGTGTCCAAGAAACAATTACCTTTTAACTATTTTACCCGATTCGCAGTCTTTATTCTCACTAATAGCCACGTAGCAGATTGTGTAGTATAGGTCCGACGGCGCCGGATCCGCTTCGGCCCACGTCAAGTTGATGCTCTTGGTCGACAGAGGCGTGGCTTCCAGGTAGGCCGGCGGCGCAGGCATCAGACTCGCCGTCTCATTCGCGTAATACGAGAAGTTCAATTCGTTTTCGCGGAAATCGGTCAGGTTGACCATTGAGACGAGCGCGCACTCCGTCCATGCAGACTCCTCGTTCTGCGTATTGGACTGCACGCGGAATTCGTACGTCGTCATCCGTTTTAGGCCTAAACAATAAAATACAAATCATGTTTATACTAATAATAAACGATTAATAACTGAAGTCCAAAATAATTTATTTGTTTGCATTTTCTCCACAGACTGTGACTTAGAGCCTGGGTCTCCAAACTATCTTCTTCGCGGGCCACAAATACAATTCTACATAATAAAGTCGGCCAAGATCCGATTAATTTTATAAAATTATGAAAAATTTAAGGAACAATTGTTACAATATTTCAAAATATGACATTTACAAAAAAAATACAAACAACCGCGGGCCGGATTCATGCAAGTCGCGGGCCGGATTCATGCAAGTCGCGGGCCGGATTTGGCCCGCGGGCCGTAGTTTGGAGACCACTGACTTAGAGGATCAGCATTATTTGAGATTATTTTTATTTACACAGACGCAATGAATTAAGCCTTAAAAATCCTGTCGTTTCCTCACACTGAAAGGTAGAAGAGTGTTTAGACCTCTTCTACCTTTCAGTGTGAAGAAACGACAGGATTAAGTAAGAAGTCCTGTTGTTCAGGCTATCTAGACATTACGAATTGTTTTTATCCAGCACTGACTATAAGGGTTTGGATCTACCCACCTCGGCTTTGCTAGACTACCTAAACCAGGTAGGCTGGCTGAGCTGAAGCTGGGTAATCGACAGGAGGAAGCACAATGGGCCTACATTGTGCTTTCTCCGTCGACGAGGCCTAAGTGCAGTGCAGAAATGCGCACTCCTTAAAGAACCAGAAGGGTTTGAAGGTAAGAGTCGATTATTTTCAATGTACTTAACATCTTTAAAACCATGAAACGTTACCCGAAATAATCCATTTCGTGCCGGTGACGTGCTGTATATTGATGGAAGTTTGGTTGGTCCACCTCCACTGGACTTTGTACGTGACGGTGGTCTTATTCATGCAGGGGTTCGCGTCGGTCACGATCTGCGTCCAGTTCAGCCTCACCGAATTCTCGCTGGTTTGTTTTACCGTCAGTTTTCTGCTCTCCGTTTTTCCTAAAAAACGAATGATTTTTGAAACATTTGGGCCCGCCGTGGCCGAGCGGTTGAGCCGCCGGTTTCGCCAAATCGGTCACGGAGGTGATCTGGGTTCGATTCCCAGCGGAGGCGAGTAATTTTTCTAACGAAAAATACTCGTCTCCGGTTCCTTGGATGTGTGTGAATGTGTTGTGACGTCCAAATTAGTCGAAATATATGTTAATATAAATCAACGTTAGTGGCTGAATGGTAAAAACCTATGCCAAACAAACAAACAAACAAAAAAATTTGAAACAAGGGACTAAACTCAGTTGGACATGAGAACTGTAGCCAAGGGAGAGCTGAAAATATTTTTGATACAAGGGACTAAACTCCGTTGGACATGAGAACTATAGCTATAGGGAGAGCTGAGAATATTTTTGATACAAGGGACTAAACTCCGCTGGCCATGAGAACTGTAGCCAGGGGAGAGCTGAGAATATTTTTAATACAAGGGACTAAACTCCGTTGGACATGAGAACTGTAGCCAGGGGAGAGCTGAGAATATTTTTGATACAAGGGACTAAACTCCGTTGGACATGAGAACTGCAGCCAGGGGAGAGCTGAGAATATTTTTGATATAAGAGACTAAACTCCGTTGGACATGAGAAATGTAGCCAGGGGAGAGCTGAGAACTGTTACTAGCCTGCATTACAATTAGTTCTACATTCATTAAATATATAAATCTTATAAATTAGCAACCTAGCATTTGGCCATTGTTTTGTTGAACATTCATAAAGGACGTAAACGTAACTTAGGACTTGGAAAATGCAATTTTTGTTTGTAGTTTTTAGTAAGGAAATTACCTGTCCGGCAGGAAACACGAACAAACTCGTTGCTCGCCTCGTTTGAGTAAGTCCTCAGCGAAAACGTGTAGTTGGTGTCCGGGAGCAGGTTGTCGGCCAGTTTGAACGTTGCGTTAGTCACGTAATCGCGTAACCGAACACCTGAAAACATAAAATAACTTAAACGTATAGTCAAGGTGTTCGCAAACGTTTATTAAATAGGTGATGGGTATATATTCCCAGTAATTGGTCACTAAATGCAACTGCTCTTTGTCCCTAGGTGTCTGACACGTTATGACAGTTATAACACAAAACGCACGACCCAGGTGTTGGTCACTAAACGCAGGGAATGGGACGTTTCATCGCCGGGCCAGTTCATCGCCTGGCCAGTTCATCGCCGGGCCAGTTCATCGCCGGCTGTTTCATCGCCAAGCCAGTTCATCGCCAGGCCAATTGCGATAGGATATGTCAGGATCGGTTAGGATAGGTTTGGATGGATCAGGATAGGTAAGTATAGGTTAGGATATGTTAGGGTATGTTAGGATGGGTTAGGATAGGTTATGATAGGTCAGGATAGTTTAGGATAGGTGAGGATAGGTTAGGATTGGTGAGGATAGGTTAGGATAGGTTAGGATAGGTAAGGATAGGTTAGGATAGGTTATGATAGGTCAGGATAGTTTAGGATAGGTGAGGATAGGTTAGGATTGGTGAGGATAGGTTAGGATAGGTTAGGATAGGTAAGGATAGGTTAGGATAGGTTAGGATAGGTTAGGATAGGTTAGGATAGGTTAGGATAGGTTAGGATAGGTTAGGATAGGTTAGGATAGGTTAGGATAGGTTAGGATAGGTTAGGATAGGTTAGGATAGGTTAGGATAGGTTAGGATAGGTTAGGATAGGTTAGGATAGGTTAGGATAGGTTAGGATAGGTTAGGATAGGTTAGGATAGGTTAGGATAGGTTAGGATAGGTTAGGATAGGTTAGGGTAGGTTAGAATAGATTAGGATAGGTTAGGATAGGTTTGGATAGGTTAGGACAGGGTAGGATAGGTTAGGATAAGTTAGGACATGTTAGGATGGTTAGGATATGTTTAGGATAGGTTACTGTTTTTGTCAAAAATATATATATATATGTCCTCCGTGGATAAACTTTTCTTTCCATCTTTTGGTCAAAATTTGTGTTTCCATACTTGCAAATGGTAAAACTTAATCTGAATTGCACTCAATGACATATATCAAAAAATTACAGCATTCTCATTCGATTTTTATTAAGTTTGAGTAACGATTACTTGGATATAAAACCTGATATTAAATTAGTGAACAATTTCCAGAATTCGGCAATATTTGAAATTTTAACATTAGATATGATCTTTCTTTCAAAATTTATTTTATGAAAATATTGGCGATGAACAGGCCTGGTGATGAAACGGCCGTCGATGAACTGGCCCGGCGATGGAACGGCAGCGATGAATCGGTGGCGATGAATCGGCGGCGATGAAACGTCCTAGACCGCTAAACGCAACTGCTCTTTGTCCCTAGGTGTTGGACACCAAACGAACTTGTATCTTTGCCCAGGTGTTGGTCACTAAACACACTTGTATCTTTGACCCAGGTGTTGGTCACTAAACGCAACTGCTTCTTTGTCCCTAGCTCTTGGACACCTTATGACAGTTATAACACCGAACTTGTATCTTTGACCCAGGTGTTGCTCACTAAAGTCAACTGCTTCTTTATCCCTAGGTCTTGGACACCTTATAACAATTATACACAGTGTGAAAAACTGTGTTGCTGTGATTACAATTCTAGAGTTTTTCTTTTTCGTTGTAAAAACTCACCCGAGTAATACGCTAGGATGCTGTAGGCCTGCGCGTTAGGTACGCCGCTCCACTGCAAGCAAATACTGGTATCGTTCAGCGCCTGGCAGTGGACATCCGGGGGTGGACTCGGACTGTGCGCAGAGTAATTCAACTTTACCATCGCCGAGGTCCGCACCGAACCGGCCGAATTCGTAGCTACACACTGATACAGACCTAAAGAATTCAATCAGAATTAGTAAAAATAAAGTACAATACCAAGTGTTTTAATTTAAATAACTTTACAAATACTTTTGAGAACTATTGAAATACAATTGACAAAAGAGAAAAACGAAAAGACTAAAATTTTGTGCGAGGGAGGATGTCTGTATTTTACGTACCACCGTCCGACGCGACGGAATAACTAATGAGCAGTCTGGTGGATTGTTCGTAGGCTCTGCCGAAGGTGGCGTTCGCGAAGAAGGGCTCGCCGTTCTTGTACCATGCGATCCGCGGCTCGGGCACGCCCAACGCCTGGCAGTCGAGTCGTATGGTCTTCGCAATCGGGTAGACCATCGAGACCGGCGTGATGTTGAAGCGCGGCATTTGGTTCGCCGACACGAAATAATTCTACAAAAAAGTTAAAAAGAATTATTAAACAGTCCTAACTTAATATAGTACAGGATTGTCTGATGGGAGTGTAAGAAGAATCCCGTACAGAGATCTTCACATGCAACTATACAAGAATTAAGTGAGAAAGATTTTTAAACTCGCAGAGCTGCGTGTGGGGGCATTCTTCAGAACATTTCTCCTGGCGCTGTTTTGATTTCGTCTGATAAGGCCCACTTCCACTTATCCGATACTGCAAATAAACAAAATTTCCGCTACTGGGCAACAAAAAACCCTCAGGAGTTACACCAACAACCACTTCATAGCCCTCGTGTGAGTTTTTGGTGCGCCGTTGCTGAATTTGGTGTGTTGGGTCCGTATTTTTTCGAAGAAGATGGGCTAACGGTAAAGGTTACTTCCAATCGCTACTGTCGCATGATTAAGATCTTCGCCAGACCTATTTTAGAACAGTTTGTCGGGGACCATAAAGAAGGAGAAGTCTGGTTCCAACAAGACGGAGCCACAGCTCATACTTCGCTGCGTTCTCCAGCAATTTTGAGAGAGTTGTTTCCTAGACGTCTTCTTGCTTTGCAAGGAGACATCGCTTGGCCCCCAAGGTCCTTGGGGTCACTTAAAGGCGCAAGTGTACAAACATCGCCCCCACAACTCTGCAAGCATTCCACCGGAAATGACACGAAGAACTATGGACAACTTTTGGGAAAGACTTCGTCAATGTATCAGCAATAGGGGACGCCATTTATCGGGCATAATTTTTAAAACCAAGTAATATAAAATGGCATAGTATTTCTTATTCACCAATAGATGCATTTTTCCAGTATCTTTGTTTGTTTGTTGTTTGTCTTTTGAAATACGGGAGGTTTTTATGCCGGATCCTGTAGAACCCAATTAATAGGAGAATAGCATCAAAAGTAAAAGAGGCCAAAAAAGCGTTAATGGCAGAATGTTGTGAAGAAATAGAGCTCCTACTAAGAACCATGTTCAATTTAACTTACAAAAAAAAATAAAGGAAAATCTTGGCAACGGCAAAAGACACCTAACATCTGCCTTGAAGGAAGCCGATTTAAATCTAGCAATAGACAAGAATGACAAAAAAAGGTGTGGGAGGATTATGGGGAACTCAACTGTTCCAGGCTGATAGAATGAAAGGATCTGGCAGAGACCTAAGTGTCGACGGCCCTCATCTATTATATTATTTTAAGTTGTTTTATGTAATTAAATAGATTCCGTTAATAAAGTAAAGTTAAACTTAAAATATGAAGTAAAGAAGGCGATAAAATCTGTTAACCAATTTAGATAAAATAAGCTCTGAAATCTGAAAGCTTATTACCGGCAATTTAGAAATCCTTGCCAATCCACTGAACAATATCTATGATACAGCCACGATACCACAAGACTGGTTAAGATCCACTTTCTTACTATACTCATTATGAGGAGTGAAGTGTTGGTTAAAAGTTGGGCTAGACACATGATTGATTAATTTCTCCCGTTGAACACGATACTGGGACAGACAAAAAACATTTCACCCCTCAGAATGAGTAAGTGTGAGCCGAGGTCCAATTTTGCGGATGAGGCTTACACATACTCATTACGAGGAGTGAAGTGTTGGACAATAGTTAGACTAAACTCTACATGACTGATTGATTCTCCGCTCAGAAAGAATACGTGTAAGACGAGGTCCAATTTTGCGGATTAGCCTTACACATACTCATTACGAGGAGTGAAGTGTTGGTTAAAAGCTGGACTAGACACATGACTGATTAATTTCTCCCGCTGAACACGATACTGGGACAGAGAAAAAACATTTCACTCCTCAGAATGAGTAAGTGTAAGCCAAGGTCCAATTTTGCGGATAAGGATTACACATACTCGTTACGAGGAGTGAAGTGTTGGACAATAGTTAGACTAAACTCTACATGACTGATTAATTCTCCGCTCAGAAAGAATACGTGTAAGACGAGGTCCAATTTTGCGGATTAGCCTTACACATACTCATTACGAGGAGTGAAGTGTTGGTTAAAAGCTGGACTAGACACATGACTGATTAATTTCTCCCGCTGAACACGATACTGGGACAGAGAAAAAACATTTCACTCCTCAGAATGAGTAAGTGTAAGCCAAGGTCCAATTTTGCGGATAAGGATTACACATACTCGTTACGAGGAGTGAAGTGTTGGACAATAGTTAGACTAAACTCTACATGACTGATTAATTCTCCGCTCAGAAAGAATACGTGTAAGACGAGGTCCAATTTTGCGGATTAGCCTTACACATACTCATTACGAGGAGTGAAGTGTTAGACAAAAGTTAGACTAAACTCTAATTCCCCCCGTTGTACACAATACTGGGAGAAGCAGAAAATACCCGCGAGGAAAAATATGTTTTGTTTTCGGTACATATTTACAATCATTGAAAAAATATAGTATAATCTGTTTAATTCACAAACAAATAGAATTGGTTGCATTATCGATTCGGTAGACGAAATAATTTCGTCTGCTTGCACTGATGAGACATTTTTCAGCGGAACAAATTCTGGGAAACCGATAGCGGCGCTCTTATCGACTGTGTAACAGTGCCATTGACCCAGCTAAACAGCCGTCCTTCAACAAATTCGCCATTTATTATCCACGATAACGCCGCATAAAAAAAAAACATTGCGTATTCCGGAGTGTTGTTTAATCAATTGTGTCATCGAGTTTGTTCATGATATACAATCCTTTTAACCAGAATTTATAGAAGTTTACATTCAAAATAATTCATGAAAATATTATACAAGGAGTTTCTTCTTTTAAGTATAGATACCTCAATATACTGTTTAAGCTGTAAATCTTCAGGTATTCTTCGTTTTTATAAAGAGTTTAAGTTGCAGTTTTAAACGAGTGTTTTCCACTCCCAGATTAAGCATGAAGTACAATTTCGAATTTAGAAAAGCCTGGAAATTTGTTTTTTTAAGGTTAATTTGAAGCTTTTAACGAGTGCTTTCCACTCCCAGGCTAAGCATGAAGTAAAATTTCGAGTTTAGAAAAGCCTGAAAATTTGGTTTGGTCGCGTAGCGCGAAGCGCGGAGCGGCCAAACCAAATTTTCAGGCTTTTCTAAACTCGAAATTTTACTTCATGCGCCACGCGTACGAAACAATGGGCTAGTGTGAAGTTTTCAATTTAGACGCTCCAGATTTTTGGCGCCCAACTAGGGGCCGACATTAGTCTGTCCCCGCGTTGGAAGCCAAAAAACCCGAATCTAGGTGTTTCCTGTGCCCGTTAATCAAAATCTTAAGGCTTTTCTAACCTCGAAATGTTTCGTCATGCGCCATCCATATAAAAAATTAGTTTTAGGTGAAGTTCTAAATGTATACGCTGTAAATTTTTTGACATTCGTTGTTTTATTTTTTAAGGTTCATTTGAAGCTTAGAACGAGTGTTTTCCACTCCCAGGCTAAGCATGAAGTAAAATTTCGAGTTTAGAAAAGCCTGAAAATTTGGTTTGGGCGCGTAGCGCGAAGCGCGGAGCGGCCAAACCAAATTTTCAGGCTTTTCTAAACTCGAAATTTTACTTCATGCGCCACGCGTACGAAACAATGGTCTAGTGTGAAGTTTTCAATTTAGACGCTCTAGATTTTTGGCGCCCAACGAGGGGCCGACGTTAGTCTATTTCAGCGTTGGGCGCCAAAAACCCCGAATCTGGGTGCCTCTCGTTGGGCACCAAAAATCTAGAGTGTCTACATTGAAAGCTTCACATTAGACCATTGTTCCGTACGCGTGGCGCATGAAGTAAAATTTCGAGTTTAGAAAAGCCTGAAAATTTGGTTTGGCCGCTCCGCGCTTCGCGCTACGCGACCAAACCAAATTTTCAGGCTTTTCTAAACTCGAAATTTTACTTCATGCTTAGCCTGGGAGTGGAAAACACTCGTGCGAAGCTTTAAATGAACCTTAAAAATAAAACAACGAATGTCAAAAAATTTACAGCGTATACATTTAGAACTTCACCTAAAACTAATTTTTTATATGGATGGCGCATACGAAAAATGTCGAGGTTAGAAAAGGCTTAAGATTTTGATTAACAGGCACAGTAAACACCTAGATTCGGGTTTTTTGACTTCCAACGCGGGGACAGACTAATGTCGGCCCCTCGTTGGGCGCCAAAAATCTAGAGCGTCTAAATTGAAAACTTCACACTAGCCCATTGTTTCGTACGCGTGGCGCATGAAGTAAAATTTCGAGTTTAGAGAAGCCTGAAAATTTGGTTTGGCCGCTCCGCGCTTCGCGCTACGCGACCAAACCAAATTTTCAGGCTTTTCTAAACTCGAAATTTTACTTCATGCTTAGCCTGGGAGTGGAAAACACTCGTTAAAAGCTACAAATTAACCTTAAAAAACAGACTTCCAGGCTTTTCTAAATTCGAAATTGTACTTCATGCTTAATCTGGGAGTGGAAAACACTCGTTTAAAACTGCAACTCTATATAAAAACGACGAAAAAACAATGAATGTCGAAAAATTTACAGCGTATACATTTAGAACTTCAACTAAAACTAATGTTTTATTTGGATGGCGCATGACGAAAAATTTCGAGGTTAGAAAAGCCTTAAGATTATCATTAACGGGCACAGTAAACACCTAGATTCAGGTTTTTTGGCTTCCAACGCAGGGACAGACTAACATCGGCTCCTCGTTGGGCGCCAAAAATCTAGAGCATCTAAATTGAAAACTTCACACTAGCCCATTGTTTCGTACGCGTGGCGCATGAAGTAAAATTTCGAGTTTAGAGAAGCCTGAAAATTTGGTTTGGCCGCTCCGCGCTTCGCGCTACGCGACCAAACCAAATTTTTAGGCTTTTCTAAACTCGAAATTTTACTTCATGCTTAGCCTGGGAGTGGAAAACATTCGTTCGAAGCTTCAAATGAACCTTAAAAAAGAAAACAACGAATGTCGAAAAATTTACAGCGTATACATAGTATACTTAAAAGAAAAAATCGCTATATATGAGAATTCAGCTTTTGTTTGGTTCAATAAAACGTATACTTAGGCCCAGTTGCACCAAAAACATTGAACTCAACTTCTAGCTGAACCTAGGTTCAAGATGACAGTGCCTATTATTCTAATATCACTTTGAACTTGAGTTCAGAGTTAAACCAGTTCAACGTGTCTGGTGCAACTGGCCCGTAAATCGGCATTTGCCTTTCTAAAAGATCACTTTTATTCATGTAATAAGTATCAATATACAGTTGCACCAGAAATGTTGAACTCAGGTTCAAGCTGAACTCAAGTTCAAGACGACAGTTCCTATTGTTTAAAAGTCACTTTGAACTCAAGTTCAGAGTTGAACAAGTTTAACGTATTTGGTGCAACTGGCCCTAAATAAAGCGATTTCTACACTTAATGCACTCACAGAAGTTAAGTCCAGGTTCGAGACTCACCTGAATAACTTGCCCTCCGGAATTATAAGCCATGCAGGTGTAACTGCCAGAAGCGCTCGAGGAAACGTTCTTCAACGAAAGCACATGAGAATTTCCAATAACAATATTATCTGCAACAGAATTACCAACACGAAAATCACAACTAACTTCAATATTTCGATTAACTACTTCCGAAACCTTGTAAGTTGTAAATGTCAAATTCAACAGGAGACACAAAATACTACCAAGGGGAGCCAATGCTTATGGGAGAACTGGAAATCGAGGAAAAAAGGAGAGACTATGGGCAGGATGTGGGGGTAAGAGTAAGACAGACGACTATATACACCAATCACCGGTCTCGCTTCTGGATGCAGCATCCAAACGCGGTTACCAAATGTTATATAGAGTCTGGCTAACTGGATATATATGAACTGTGATACTACTTATTATTACAAAGGGTGATCAATAAGTAAGGTTACAAAATGTACACGTTTTATTGCAGGCTTTGTAACCTTACTTTTTGATCACCTCTAGTATATGAGCTGCGTAATCCTTCTGATTTCTTTTATGGTACTTACAACCAAGGAGAGCCAATGCTTATGGGGAACTGGAAAATGAGTAGAACAGAAAAAACTATGGTCAGGACGTGGGGTACGAGTAAGACAGACGAGTATACATATGAGTAAGATAGACGACTATACATATCAGTAAGACAGACGACTATATATACGAGTAAGACAGACGATAATTTGGTAACAGTGTTTGGATGCTGTATCTAAAAGCGAGACTTCTGGTCTGGTGTATATCAGACCGGTAAGTCTCGCTTCTAGATACAGCATCCCATCATTGTTACCAAAATTTATACAGAGACTGACTAACTGGATATACGAGGGTTGTCCGTAAATTAAGGTCTCCAAGGAGCTACCGTTACGACGGAGCGAGCTAGCTTAAATCTGTCAACAGCACCGTGTTCCTTGCTTAATCCTCCACTATTCTGGCCGGTCCCCACCTCGCTGCGACGCTCAGTCTTGGCTTAGCAGCCGTTAACGATGGAAGTGAAAATCGACGCTCCCGCCAAGTGTGAATTGCGTTCAGTGATTAGATTTCTGTGGTTTAAGGGATCACCCTCTCTTAAAATCCATCGTCAATTGACCGATGTGTATGGAGAAAAGTGTATCGACGTAAAAAATGTGCGGAAGTGGTGCAGGGAGTTCGCAGGAGGTCGATGAGGACGGCCGCGGGCGTCCTTCAGTTTCGGATAAGACGGTGACGAAAGTTGAGAAACTTCTGTTTGCCGATCGGCGTGTGACTGTGCGAGAGATTGCCGAACTGATAGGGCACGTCTCTAAGACTACCGTGGACAATATTTTGACGGATATTTTGAAGTACCGCAAGGTGTGTGCCAGGTGGGTGCCGCGGATGCTCACCAATGGGCACAAAAACAAGCGCATGGAAAGTGCTCGCGAGTTTCTGCGCCGTTACCGGGAAGAGGGTGAGACATTTTTGGGTTCAATTGTAACCGAGGACGAGACTTGGATCCACTACTTTACACCAGAGACTAAGGAACAATCAAAACAATGGCAGCATTCCGGTTCTCCAAGTGTCAAGAAGTTCAAGCAAACGCTGCCAGCGGGGAAAGTGATGGCTTCGGTATTATGGGATAGGAAAGGCGTTCTGCTGGCCGACTACCTGGAAAGAGGTACAACAATCAACGCGGCAAGGTACTGCGAGACATTAACATAGCTACGCCGGGCTATACAGGAATGGTCGGCTGACAAAGGGAGTTTGTTTACACCATGAAAACGCCCGCCCTCACGTCACCCGCACCACGACGGATCTCATCGCCAAATTCGGGTGGGAAATCCTTGACCATCCTCCATACAGCCCTGATTTGGCTCCCAGTGACTACCATTTGTTCCCCAACTTGAAACCACACTTGGGGGAAACGAAATTCTCAAGCGACAAAGAGCTGAAGGCAGCTGTCGATTTCTTTTTGCGTGAGTCGGGGGAAGAGTGGTACGACGCGGGTATGAATAAGCTTCCGGAGCGACTCCAAAAGTGCATTGATCGTGAAGGGGACTACGTAGAAAACTAGCTAAAAGTGCAAGCTTTCAAAATCTGTACTTTGTTTTGCAATCAAATAATACTTAAGCATAAATGAAATTGGCAATTCTTGGTTGCAGAATACTTCAAACATTAAAAGTGCGATTCCTTTCGCAATCCGCAACAAGTTAGTTTTACAAAGACTATATCGCACTTTTAATGTTTGAAATAATACTTACTATGTGAAAAAAAAAATGGAGACCTTAATTTACAGACAACCCTCGTATATGAACTGTGTTGTAACTGAATCATGAGCGATATTTAATAAGTATTTCGAGTAGATGGTTCATACTAATATTGATAAATTAATAACATCTGACTTACGAAGATTTATTTTTGGAAAAATCGAGAGGTTTCGGAAGTAGTTGATCGATTTATGTTTTCCTTTGGCGACTTACCATGTAACCACTTGATAGAAGGTTTAGGCCAACCGTTAACAATACAATATAATGCAACATCATTTCCAACTAACGTAGTAACATTGAAATCTATATCTACAGGTAATATCGCAGGAGGTATAACAACGTTAGGATTCCCCGGCCGGATCTCCACCCGACCCGAACGGCTCAACTTTTTCTTCTTAAGCACGGTATTCTCTACTTTACACCTAAACATAAATAAAATCGCAGTTAATATTATGTATTGTATTAGTTTGTTCATTTCTAAAAATAGAGAAAATTTAAGTTACCTATAAGAACCAGAGTCTGAGGAATGTACACTTGTAATAAGCAGGGATCCTGTGGGTAAAGGAACATATCTAAAATTTAAGAAGAAAAAAAAAGAGATAATTTCATGTGTTCTTCTAATTTACTCTAGATAGAAACACTGAAGTAAATTACAGAAGGGGAGATTTACTTCAGTGCTACCTATATCTTTCACTATCCAAGTGTGGGGATCGCACGTTGCCGTAATCAACCAATAAAAAACAAGTGACCCCATCCACTGGGCCTCCTACCATTCTTCCCTTTCCAATGTGGAGGGGGTTATTCAATTTTGATTAGTTGATTACTGCAGCGCGTGATTCTTGGCCGTTCCGCCACTATTAGGACCCTTTACACGTACACTTTTGCGTCGACTCCCGGCGTTTGCCGTTCAATCGTCGACGAAAGAGTGTACGTGTAAAGGGTCCTAATAGTGGGGGAACGGCCAATAAGAATCACGCGCTGCAGTAATCAACTAATCAAAATTGTAAAATTGAGTAAATACAAATTTTGCGTTTAATTTCGCATCACGGTTTTACGTGGACGAGTGAACGGCAACATGATGTAAACGCCACACGCCACGCAAGAGTCGACGATTGCTTCGACGCAAAACCGGGGCGCTTAATTTCGTTCCACTCTTTCGTCGAGGATTGAACAACACTCCTGAACGGTGTTCAATCCTCGACGCAAAAGTGGGGTTGACACAGAAACGCAGGCAAGAGCGCCGTTCAATCGTCGACGAAAGAGTGTACGTATAAAGGGTCCTAATGGGGGAACGGCCAATAAGAATCACGCGCTGCCGTAATCAACTAATCAGAAATGAATAACCCCCTCCACTAGGCGAGTAAAGTAATGCCCCCACTATTCTTCCCTCTCCAATGGTGGGGGTAATGCCTCCACTATTCTTCCCTCTCCAATGGTGGGGGATCGACCAATAAGAATCGCCCCTCCACTGGGCGAGTAAAGTAATGCCCCCACTATTCTTCCCTCTCCAATGGTGGGGGTAATGCCCCCACTCTCCAATGGTGGGAGATCGACCAATAAGAATCGTAATCAACCAATCAGGATCTAGTAGATTCCCTCCACTGGAGGACAACACTTACTAGTTAATATATTGTTAGAAATTCAGTGTCAAACACTCAAGAAATTGATGTGTTTATATATTTGTGGTTTGCATACCTTTTATCTTGAGGTAGAGGTAATTCATCACGTTCCCAGGTGACTACAGCCTTGGGATATGAATTAATACTACACGGTATAACAATCGGTTGAGATTCAGTGCCATTGATGTCTTGCGGTTGTTCCGTGAATTCTTTTAAAGCTAGAAACAAAAGGAAATATAGTTTAGATCTAGACACGTTATTCTCAGAAAATGTCTATAAATTCGTAGATTGTGTTCTTTGTGGCAGACGCGGCTTGTGGTGAACTTCAGGGGGCTACGGATCCAAGGTACAAAGTATGAGGTTGACTTCACCCCGCGTATATTTCGTTAATTAAAGGGGATTATGTCATGGAATACGGTTACTGAGAGACAAGTCTAACGGGTAGACTATGCGACCTTTTAATAACAAAAGGCTTGTAGCCTCCTCTGAAGTGAAGTTTGTGGCAGGCGCGGCTCATGGTGATCTTCAGGGGGAGCTACGGATCCTAGGTATAAAAAATGAGGTTGGCTTCACTCCGCGTATATTTCGTTAATTAAAGGCCATTACGTCATGGAACACGGCTACTGAGAGACAAGTCTAACGGGTAGACTATGCGACCTTTCAATACCGAAAAGCTTATAGCCTCCTCTAAAGTGAGATTTGTGGCAGGCGCGGCTCATGGTGATCTTTAGGGGGGCTACGGATCCTAGGTATAAAAAATGAGGTTGACTTTACTCCGCGTATATTTCGTTAATTAAAGGCCATTACGTCATTGAACACGGCTACTGAGAGACAAGTCTAACGGGTAGATTATGCGACCTGTTAATAACGAATGCTACGGATCCTAGGTATACAATATGAGGTTGACTTCACTGCGCGTATATTTTGTTAGTTAAAGGCCATTATGTCGTGGAACACGGCTACTGAGAGACAAGTCTAACGGGTAGACTATGCGACCTTTCAATAACGAAACGCTTGTAGCCTCCTCTAAAGTGAGGTTTGTGGCAGGCGCGGCTCATGGTGATCTTCAGGGGGAGCTACGGATCCTAGGTATAAAAAATGAGGTTGGCTTCACTCCGCGTATATTTCGTTAATTAAAGGCCATTACGTCATGGAACACGGCTACTGAGAGACAAGTCTAATGGGTAGACCAGTGATGGGGAAACTACGGCCCGCGGGCCAAGTCCGGCCCGCGGAAAGGTTTAATCCGGCCCGTTTAAGAGTGCCGTCGTGAGAATGTTTGAACGCGTTCTTACTTCGTAATGTGACGACCCGCATAAAAACTACCTACCTACGATTAAGCATTATTCTTTGGCCCGCTACGATTGTCTGGTTATTACAAATGGTCCGTCTTAAAAAGAGTTTCCCCACCACTGGGGTAGACTATGCGAACTGTTAATAACGAAAAGCTTGTAGCCTCCTCTAAAGTTAGCTTACGAGCCGCCGCTGCTTGGTGGTGATTCAACCTATCATTTTCGTTTATTGCGCTCCTCAAACTATAAATTCTAAATTTTTCTCAACTTACTGGCGATTTTTAATTGAGCCGAATTGGAGAGCAACGCCCCGTCCGAATTCTTAGCCAGACACCTGTAGTTCCCCTCCAGCGAGGCGTTCATCCTTTTTCCCGCCACTTTGGGAACGAACAGGGTGCCGTTCTTGAAGACCTGCCACCGGCCGTCCCTGCCGGAGACGAGGGTGCCGTTGAGGTACCACCGCACCTGGTGGTCGCCCTTCGGGGAGCGCGCCCTGCAGTGCAGGACGGCGGCGTGACCCCGCGCCACCGCCACATCCTCCGGGTCGTCCAACTCCAAGCTCGGCTCCAATTTCGTCTCTGCGGCCACTGCATTTACTAAAACAAAAAGATAAATACTATAAAATATTGAGATTGCACAACTTTAAAACAAGTGTGGGTGAGTTGATTAAAGTGAGACATTATGAAAACACCATTTTGGGTTAGAATACTAACAACCAATCAAAAAGAATAGCAAAGTTGTCGCCACTGTGTTTAATCAAGGCACTGTAGGCGCCGCCATGTTGGTCAAAATTTAGGTTATGTGATACCAATATGGCGCGACATTTGACATGAACACGTGTTGGAGTGCATTTTCTGCGGAAGAAAACCCGACTCATCGGGAAATTTGACGCTGCACAAGTAAGTACATCAAAGTAAATATCATCTATTTATATTGTTATTTTATAATGTGACTACTTCTAAGATTTCCATCCGATAAGGAATCTTCCAGAAAATAGCTGAAACAAATGGGTTTGCCAAATACAAAAATAACCAAATCAAAACATTTTGTTGCATCTGCGCTCAAGAAATACACGACTGTGTGTTTAAGTAGATTTCTTCATTGTATTATTATCTTTGTATAAATTCTTTATTATTAATATTTATATAGCATTAAGTTTATTTTTTGTAACATTATTACTATATGCTTTTGTAAAAAGGTGATATCCGTTTAAAATAAATAAATAAATAAATAAATAAATACTGTGAAAAATAAAGCTGTCTCGGCTATTTTCGAGCAAGAGTACAAAAACAGTTGCTTTTACAGTAAATCGAGAAGGGGCGAAAGTAATCGATTGCTTCACAGGTATGCGGACAAGTGTTTACGATTATAAACGTTCCACTGAAGTGATTTGAATTTGCCGCTCAAACGTGTCACAAAACCACAATTTGCTGCCGTTAAAATGGGCACGCTGACAGACAGCGGAATATGGCCTATGCCCAATCCATGTTATATAGAGATTAGTGTACAGAATACATACTAGAGCTGGGATGAATCCTCAAAAACAGGATTCGAATCACGAATCCGAATCACCTAATATGATTCGAATCACGAATACTCGAATAAAGGATTCGTAAGTGAAAAATATGATTCGAATCAAAGATTTGTATCCTCATTTTTGAATCACGGATAGAAATCCTTTAAAAATAAATTTGAATCTATTATTTGCAACCAGCAATATTTTATTTCATCAGTTTCTATTAACAAAAATGTTCATTTACCGACTAAATATCTGATTATATAACGATTTTAATTAATGATATGTGTTATTAAACTTCATTTTAAATCTGTTTTATACGCGTGGCGCATGAAGTAAAATTTCGAGTTTAGAAAAGCCCCGTGAAAATTTGTCGAGGGTCGCGCAGCGACCCTCGACAAATTTTCACGGGGCTTTTCTAAACTCGAAATTTTACTTCATGCTCAGCCTGGGAGTGGACAACACTCGTTCTTAGAAGTGTCAAATTAAAGGATCACTCTGGATTACTAAGTTTATTACCATTTTACAAAGGCTACAGCTCGAAGGACCAATCATGGTCTTCGGAGACCGAAAGACTACAGGAAACCGAAGTTTATTCACAAGAAAACAACGAATATCTGAAGGTTTACAGCATGGATAGGAAAGAAAACATCCAATTTTGAAAAAATATCGAAGTTGGGTTGGTATTCAGTGCGTTTTTAACTTCACTTGAAATCAGTGATTTATACGCGTGGCGCATGAAGTAAAATTTCGAGTTTAGAAAAGCCCCGTGAAAATTTGTCTCGGGTCGCTGCGCGACCCTCGACAAATTTTCTACGCGGGGCTTTTCTAAACTCGAAATTTTACTTCATGCTTAGTCTGGGAGTGGACCGTCAAGTTTTTCTACATGTCGAGATTTTCGATATTTCTAGATTTATGTCGATTTATTCACAGTTTGTTATTGTAATAAATGCAACTTTAATATTAAATAAAAACGGTTTTTTTCAGGAATAGAATATTCACCCATTAACAGCCGAGCAAATTATAAAGTTATCTCTAAAAATTAATTTTAGGTAAAATTTTGCATCTTTTTCTATGATTTCAATGAATGATTTATTATATTACATACGTCGATTTTTTAAAAGAGTTAAATTTAAAATTCAAACGAGTGTTGTCCACTCCCAGACTAAGCATGAAGTAAAATTTCGAGTTTAGAAAAGCCCCGCGTAGAAAATTTGTCGAGGGTCGCGCAGCGACCCGAGACAAATTTTCGCGGGGCTTTTCTAAACTCGAAATTTTACTTCATGCGCCACGCGTATAAAACACTGATTTAAAGTGAAGTTAAAAATGCACTGAAAACCAACCCAATTTCGATATTTTTTCAAAATTAGATGTTTTCTTTCCTATCCATGCTATAAACCTTCAGATATTCGTTGTTTTCTTGTAAAAAAACTTTGATTCCCTGTAGTCCTTCGGTCTCCGAAGACCATGGTTGGTCCTTCGTGCTGTAGCCTTTGTAAAATGGTAATAAACTTAGTAATCTAGAGTGATCCTTCAATTTGAAACCTCTAAGAACGAGTGTTGTCCACTCCCAGACTAAGCATGAAGTAAAATTTCGAGTTTAGAAAAGCCCCGCGTAGAAAATTTGTCGAGGGTCGCGCAGCGACCCGAGACAAATTTTCACGGGGCTTTTCTAAACTCGAAATTTTACTTCATGCGCCACGCGTATAAAACACTGATTTCAAGTGAAGTTAAAAATATACTATTAACGTTAGATATTTTTCATGGTTAAGAAACCAAATATGCATTCACAAATATTTGAATTATTCGAAAATTTAATTATTTATATTCAAATATAAATAATTTAGTGATTTAAATATTCATATTAGAATATTTAACTATTTGAATTAATCGAATTCGAATCCCAGCCTTAATAGCGATGATTCGAATTATTTAGGAGGATTTGAATCCGTGTATGAGGATTCGATTCCTTTTATAAGGATTCGAATCCTTTTATAAGAATTCGAATCCTTTTATAGGGATTCGAATCCTTTTATAAGAATTCGAATCCTTTTATAAGGATTCGAATCATCTACGTCTGGATTCGAATACGAATCCTTCTAAAAAAATGTAACGAATCCGGATCACGAATCCGTTTTCACTAAAGTATTCGAATACCTCTTTTGAATCCTCTAAAAGGATTCGAATCCTGAATGATTCGAATCCTGCCCAGCTCTGAAACATACATACCAGCGACGGCTCGCAGCCTAACTTCAGGCTCGGCCACAGCGCCAAGACGCACAAAATTTGAGGTTGGGATCGCAAATATCGGGCCGCCTCAGATCACGCGGATTTTTCAGTGGTACCAACTCACATTTAAATGGAAACAAAAGTCATGACATGCCAGAGGATAAAACTTTTCGCTCATATGGTATAATCTAATATCCGTTGCGGTATAGCCCGAAAAGCGCCCAATAACCGTCGGTAGATTAGCCTGGGAAGTAGTTGTGTCAATGAATATTAGAATCAATCTTTTTAAGACAAATTAGTTGTAAATTGCGATTGCAAAAGTATCTTGGAACTTTTAATATTTCTTATTTACAAAGAAACCAATTTAATTTAATTATAAAACGACTCTTTTTGCAGACAAAATCCATTTTTTTTTTAGAAATGAGGTCATCCAAAATGTTTGTATTTTTATATCCCTCTGATAATAAAGGTTTGTTATTCTACATTTCTTTCATTCACAGAGATTTTCAGGTGGTGTAATTATCAAGCGGGAATATTAATTAATTAAAACCCCAGATTCAAGCAGCGTTTTCCGCGCTGTAATTTTTTTCTTCTATATATATATCTTTAATTCTAATTTTCCCTTTTACCACTGTGTATACTTTTTTGTTCAACTTCAGGCTGCTTGTGTCTGAAAGATGTTCCTCCGTTCTTAATTAAATTCACCCCTTTTAGTCACCCCCCGCCCCCTTATAAGAAGAGCGCGCTGAATAATAACGTCCTTCCTTTTGCGCATTAATTAATATTTCAAGAAAAATTGCTAATTACAAAACGACTCTTCTTGCCGACAAAATCCAAGAGAAATTAGCAATGGGGTGATCCAAAATGTATGTACTGGGAGATTTTATTTTGAGTATATACAGCGTGTAATCGAACTAATGTACATCCTCTTAAGGGCGTATACACAAAATATTTTGACAAAAATTGCAGCAAAAATAAAATCGGAAAAAAAATATTGGATTTTTCATAATTTTTCATGCATTTTTTACTTTTTGAGAACTTCTGGCAGGTAACCAGAAGTTCTCAAAAAGTAAAAAATGCATGAAAAATTATGAAAAATCCAATATTTTTTTTCCGATTTTATTTTTGCTGCAATTTTTGTCAAAATATTTTGTTCATGTTCATGATATTTTTCGTGGATGCGTAAGTTGTTGTATTTTTTATTTACTTTTACTACTGCGAGGCGCATAAATCACTTCGCACGCACTAAACTTTAGTCAGCAATGGGTACTTATGAAAACGATAACATAGACATAATTCTTCACAATCTGACCCACTTTTCTCTGGATGGTGTAATTCGATATCCAAATTGTTTAAAAACTACCAGTCTATGTGGAATCTCTCTTAAAATACGCAATGTGCGCGTATACCAGATACCACAAACATGTGGCCTATTATTATTAATTATTTTTAATAATTATTTGTGAGCTATCTACTAAAGGTATGGTAATTTCAAATGCAGGTATTGTTTATTTAAACGCTGCCCCTTATGTGGTAGAGAGCATGTACAGTAGTTCGTTTACACGCTGTATACAGGGAATTTTTCTGTTAAGTATACATACAGGGAATGTTTCTTTTAAGTATACATTCGTTAATTTTTTTTAACAGAATTAAAATTAAAGCTTTAAACGAGTGTATGTTTTTGAGTTTACGTGAAGTGATTATTACACAGAAAAAATACTGTTTTCCTGACTTCACTTTTTATTTGTATCGTTGGATGTACATGTGGAGACACAAGGTGCTCATTATCAATAACAAACGAGTGTTTTCTACTGCCAGGTTAAGCATGAAGTAAAATTTTGAGTTTAGAAAAGCCTGAACATTTGGCGACTTGCTCGCTTCCCCCAAATTTTCAGGCTTTTCTAAACTCGAAATTTACTTCATACTTAAACAATTAGTGCAAACACTCCTTGTTTTTTTTTTTCTTGAATAATTTTCTCACTTATCACTTGGTTAAACATTTTTAAATATTGATATTGAAGGTTTAAATTAAATTACACTTGGTTTGTTTCACAATTTTTTTACTTTACTATTTACTCGACTAGTTTCGCGTTTTACAGCATTATCAGGAGTGAATTACAAAAGATACCAACAAGCTTATGTATAGTCAGGTAATAAGGGATTTTAAGATTGGGGAATCCAAATATAGAAATAAATAGGGCAATAAAAGACGGAAAACACCTCGTCAACGACAATGAGGATATTTGGAATTCCCCAATCTTAAAATCCCTTATTACCTGACTATATATAAGCTTGTTGGTATCTTTTGTAATTCAGTCCTGATAATGCTGTAAAACGCGAAACTAGTCGAGTAAATAGTAAAGTAAAAAAAATTGTGAAACAAACCAAGTGTAATTTAATTTAAACCTTCAATATCAACACTCCTTGTTTTTCTCTTCTCCCGAAACTAAAACACGAACACTTTTCTCATCCTTAATTTTCAATTCCCACAAAGAGTCGAACACAATTCACTTTTTTTTTTTCTTTCTTTGACAACGTTCTCCTTCTTCCGAGGTTTGTGAGCGCCCTGACTCCTTGCCCTCCGAAAAACGGAAGTCGGCTCGGAGGTCAAGGCTTTCCGACCGCCTCTCACTCTTTTCCATTCTTCATCTTCACACAACATCTATTCCCGAGCAACAATTCAAGATGTCGGGGAGAACAAATCTACCTCGTCCAACAATGCGACTCTTTCAATTTCAAACGCAACGTCTAAAAATAAAAATGTTAAAATACAAAAAGCGCTTTCTTTTGTGAATCGAGTTCTTGTTCTTCAAGTTCCGACATTGCGTTTCTTGTTTCTTTAAAAATGATAAAGGTAGTACATAAAATGTTGATGTTGATGTCTTATTAATTGTTTGCGGTTTATGCGAACATTATCATAATTTTATTAATACCTTTGTTAAAAATAATACATGCCGGGTTTCACTAACGTCAGTTAAATCGACCAATAGTTATTCATAGATTAAAATCTAGTAATAGTTATATACATGTCAAAAAATCAATCAATTTACATGACATTTATGTTTATAACATGGAAAATGTCTATTCCAATTTAATCTACGAATAAGATTTAATTTTTTTTCGAAACATTTTAGGTTTAGAAAACCACTACAAACGTCATTTTTTTTTTTTCAAAAAATATCGAAAACTTCAAAATGGTACGACTTAGACCAAATGTTTTGTGAATTAACTAACATTCATTTTTAACAAGGAATCTAAACAGTAAATAATATATGGGGTTTACCATTTAAAATAACAAACCACTACAAACGTCATTTTTTAAACGAGTGTATGTTCAAAAAATATCGAAATCTTCAAAATGGTACGACTTAGACCAAATGTTTTGTGAATTAACTAACATTCATTTTTAACAAGGAATCTAAACAGTAAATAATATATGGGGTGTACCATTTAAAATAACAAAGTTGTAAGGCGTCTAGGAATTATGGGACACGCTGTAATAGATATCTGATGATATATAACGTCTTAACTGTGCTTAGAAGAGAAATATAATGAATGCTTAATTAAACTAAAAGGTGTTTTAGTCAGAAAACGCGAAGTAATTTCATATTCAAACGAAGTACTATTTTTTTTATTTAACGTAAACCACATTCCGCCCGAATCCCACATGATTTATAAATAGGCGTGATCGATTCGAGCAACCCTTAATGTTACCCTCATTGATGGACATCCAATACTATGAATGTATTGGCTGCCCTAAAACTCAATAAATACCTGAGGAAACAACAGCACTAAATGCCTTTTACTCCTACAACGATAATATCGTGTAACAAACTGAACTACGGCTTAAAAAAATAAATGAAGCTGCCAATTTGTTACAAGCTACAACTATGTATGTTTAATTAATTTCTCACTCAATCCGCGGTGAAACATTTTTGAAATAATTATGGATATTTAAAACACTTGGTGTGTTTCACTATTAAACTAGTTTCGATCATTGGTCATCTTCAAGGAGGAATGTATCCTCCTTGAAGATGATCAATGGTCGAAACTAGTCGAAGAAAATATAAAGTAGTAAAACAAACCAAGTGTTTTAATAATAATAATAATAATATTTATTAGTCGAAAATGTACATACATACATATAAGACACGTTAATATACATATAGTAATCTTAACAATTAATTATTAAAATATTCGCTTATATTATATATAGATTTATTTAATTAATTTGTACTGTTTTATGTAAAGATTATCAGCTGTCCTCTTAGGGTAGTTATGTATTTGTTTGTTTAATACAAATGCAGGATCATTTTTGTTTTTATAGACGTACAGACATAGTTCGTAAATAATTAGAGATGGTAGTGTTAGTATACCAAGCTTTTTAAAATAGTCTTTACAGGAATCTGTTCTACCGATACCAGCCATCGCTCGAAGGGCTCTCTTTTGGGCAATGAACACTTCTCGCCATGAACTAGACATTCCCCAAAAGCAGACTCCGTATCTCAATCGAGACTGAATGACGGCATGAAAGAAATGTTTAAGCTGACCCAAAGTAAGATCATTTTTGAGAATACGTATGTTATAACAATATTTGTTAATTGTTGAAGCTAGTTTTCCGCAGTGTATATTTTCCGCAGTCGAGATTTTGATCAATATATATTCCTAGAAACTTTGTATTATCAACTGGCGTCAGCTGATGGGTATCTAGTGTAATATTTAGTGTCAAGTCTTTCTTAGTTTGTTTGGTACTAAATCTAATGTACGCAGTTTTTGATAAATTTATAGAAAGTTTGTTGAAGGCAAACCAATGGGATAAATTATTTAATGTTGCATTACAAGAGTTCTCTAAAATAGGAGATTCATGATTGCTTACAATAGCTGAGGTATCATCAGCATACATGAGAATCGAAGCGTTGGAAATGTGATTGACAATATCATTGATATAGATTAAAAATAATAGAGGTCCGAGGATGGATCCTTGAGGAACACCTATATTGGTTATTACGTAGTGTGAATTTATGTTATAGGGGGTATCATGTTCATAGTCAGTTATTTTTACTCGTTGTCGTCTATTAGAGAGATATGAATTGAACCAGTTATATGCTGTACCTCGTATGCCGTATGTATACAGTGTGTCTATTAAAAGATCAATATCTAAGCAATCGAAAGCACGGCTGAGGTCGATGAAGATACCAACGGGTTGATTACCTGGTTCAAGAAGTTCTGTAATTATTGAATAAAAGGAATTGAGTGCAGTGGTGGTCGAAAATGTTCTTCGAAACCCGTGCTGTGCTGGTGTGATGATGTTGAATTTGTTTAGGTATTCTGTTAATCTATTGTGCATGCATAATTCAAACAGTTTAAAAAAGGTAGATACTAAGGCTATTGGTCTATAGTTTTGGATGTGCTCGTTGTTGTCTTTTTTTATAAATTGGAATAATTATTGATTCTTTCAGTTTATCTGGGAAAATTCCGTATTCAAGCGATATATTTACTAAATGTGTTATTGGTTTTAATATCTGTAATGCTGATGTTTTTATTATGAAGTCAGGAATGTTGTCAAAGCCATGCGATTTTTTGTTTTTTAATTTATTTATCATGATCAAAATTTCATTTTCTTCATAAGGTCTCAAAAATTTGGATTGCCTTTGTGTGTTGTACTCTTGTGTTATCGGTGGAGTTGTTCTGATATTGCTCACTAGATTTAAAGGTTCGTTGCTGAAGAAATCGTGTTGCTATTGTTTCAAGATTTTTTACGTGAATGTTTTCGTATTTAAGATTGATATTTTTCCGCAGAGTTATTTTATTTGTGATTTCGTTGGTTATTTGCCAAACAGATCGCGCCATGTTATCGGATTGTCTTATTCTATTTTGATAAAATGTTTTTTTTGTTGTAGATTCTAATCTGTAATGTTGTTTTCTTAAATTGTTGTATGCTGGAGTTAACTGACGATGTTGTGATTTGAGAATAAATAAATCGCGTAGTTTTTGACTTGATGATGTGACTACAGAATTCACCCATGGTTTGTTTTTTGAGACCTTCTTTTTCTGTAGCGGAAAATTTGTATTGAAGTGTTGACTGAAAGAAAAATGAAAGTTATTAAATTTAGTATTGAAGTCATTTACTTCATACATATTTGACCATGATTCAGAAGATAAATCTTTGAGAAAGTTATATATGTTGTGATCATTGTAATTGCGAGTGATAGTTGTATTTTTGTCTACAATGTGACAAATATTAAATTTGTATAATACCGATTTATGATCAGATATGGTGTTTGTTATTGTGAGTGTGTCTGTGGAAGACAAGTTTGTGTATATATGATCTATACACGATGCAGAGGTTGTTGTGCATCTCGTATGTACATTATTTATTAGGTGTAGATCGTATGACAAAAGCAGATTTTTTAATATTACGAAATTATTACATCGCGGATCGTAGTTTATATTGAAGTCGCCATTGAGTACTATTTTAGTTTTAGTATCATGAATGTGGTGTAGGGTGTTTTGTAATGAGGTAACGAATGACTAAATAAAGCCTAAATATCCAGAATTTATGATACAGAATGCAGTGAGTATGCGTTAGGCAGGCAATAGGCTGATACGCAAACGGGGGTGGGTATTCCAATATACTATATATGCTGTAAATCTTCAGACATTCGTTATTTTTTTAAAAAAAGTTTAAATCAAAGCTTTAAACGAGTGTTTTCCACTCCCAGGCTAAGCATGAAGTAAAATTTCGAGTTTAGAAAAGCCTGAAAATTTGGATTTGCCGTCACGAGCGAAGCGAGTGACGGCAAATCCAAATTTTCAGGCTTTTCTAAACTCGAAATTTTACTTCATGCGCCACCGGTACAAAACACTGATTCAATGTAAAGTTTAGCGGTGTGTTTTAAGCTTCGTAATATGTCAGTGTTTTGTGCCGGTGGCGCATGAAGTAAAATTTCGAGTTTAGAAAAGCCTGAAAATTTGGATTTGGCAAATCCAAATTTTCAGGCTTTTCTAAACTCGAAATTTTACTTCATGCGCCACGCGTGCAAATCACTGATTTCAAGTGATGTTCAAAATACGCTACTAAAGCAGTATTCTAAGGGTGTATATTTTGAACTTTACAATAAATCAGTGGTTAATGCGCGTGGCGCATGAAGTAAAATTTTGAGATAACGAGAATATTTCTTTTAAGCATACATATGCATTTCGTTGTACATTTTCCGACGCTCGTTTTATTAAGAGAATTCAATTAGAACTTTAAATGAGTGTTTTCCACTCCCAGGCTAAGCATGAAGTAAAATTTCGAGTTTAGAAAAGCCTGAAAATTTGGATTTGCCGTCACGAGCGAAGCGAGTGACGGCAAATCCAAATTTTCAGGCTTTTCTAAACTCGAAATTTTACTTCATGCGCCACCGGTACAAAACACTGATTCAATGTAAAGTTTAGCGGTGTGTTTTAAGCTTCGTAATATGTCAGTGTTTTGTGCCGGTGGCGCATGAAGTAAAATTTCGAGTTTAGAAAAGCCTGAAAATTTGGTTTGGCCGCTCCGCGCTTCGCGCTACGCGACCAAACCAAATTTTCAGGCTTTTCTAAACTCGAAATTTTACTTCATGCTTAGTCTGGGAGTGGAACACACTCATTTTAAGTTTAAAATTAAACAGGCTTATTGGTTGGTCATTTGTCTATTTTCTAGTCTAAAAAAAGTCATCATCGCATTTAATTTTTTTGAGAAAATCCAATATTTTGGTTATAATATCGAATAACGCCCTCTATCGGCGGCCGTGTAGGCCACAACTGTCATGATTACGAGAAACCTAAAAGCCCAAGAAATGCTCTTTTCAATGATACCAAATTTATCCAAATCCATTAAGCCGTTTCGAAGTTACAGGCATTTATTTCAAACAGCATTAAAATACTCCCCACCACTTTATTTCTAAAGATAGTGAAAAATTGTTTTTACAAAAAATGTTCCAATTTAGGTTAGCGTTAAAACGCAAATAATTTTTTGTTACATTCATTTGGGAAAATCGCGAGAAACGTAACTTTATGTAATTCAAGATGGTGGAAATTCAAACTGGCAGCCATCTTGGAAACTTGAAAATAATTTCCAGCATTTTCCCTTGCCCACTTTACCTATACATTTTTTTACCGTATCTCTCTACGATCGTTAGTTTCTGAGATACAGCCGCTTACCTCGCTTATTTGCCCACCCGGTACATTTGCCGACGATCGGTTTATTAAAAGAATGTAATTTGAAGCTTTAAACCAGTGTTTTCCACTCCCAGGTTAAGCATGAAGTAAAATTTCGAGTTTAGAAAAGCCTGAAAATTTGGTTTGGTCGCTCCGCGAAGCGGAGCGGCCAAACCAAATTTTCAGGCTTTTTTAAACTCGAAATTTTACTTCATGCGCCACCGGTACAAAACACTGACATATTACGAAGTTCAAAACACACCGTTAAACTTTACATTGAATCAGTGTTTTGTGCCGGTGGCGCATGAAGTAAAATTTCGAGTTTAGAAAAGCCTGAAAATTTGGTTTGGCCGCTCCGCGCTTCGCGCTACGCGACCAAACCAAATTTTCAGGCTTTTCTAAACTCGAAATTTTACTTCATGCTTAGCCTGGGACTGGAAAACACTCGTTTAAAGTTCTAATTGAATTCTCTTAATAAAACGAGCGTCGGAAAATGTACAACGAAATGCATATGTATACTTAAAAGAAATATTCTCGTTATGAAAATGTTCGGTGTTACAGAAAACTCTCTGTATATTTTTTAATGTGTGTATGTTGGAAATGCAGTGAGTATGTGTTAGGCAGGCAATAGGCTGATACGCAAACGGGGGTGGTTTCGCCTCGTGTGTGAAATTGAATAGGATGGTACGCCGGTGCATTGAACTCGCTGCAGCTTGTCCTACTAAGTGGAGTGTGGCGAGAGTGCGCTGCAGTTAAAAAAGGGGGTTGGATCGATAGCTGCAACCCCTTTTACCGCCCCCAACACCGCGCGCGCTTTTCACTTCGGCCCCGTCGTATTCTGCGTGCAACGCTAATATCTATGCATTTGTGTGTGTGTGTGTGACATCATGTCTCCACCCTAGGTGAACAATGACCCCTGTTTTCACCCCCCGCGATCGGCTGAAATGTTATACACTAAAAAAAAAAATGCATCACGTGCTCATTTCGATATGTGCGCGAAAGTGCACCCTCATTACACCCTCGAGGAAGCCGCTTTGAAGTTGAGCGCGCGCGTGTGTTTGGAGTTTGCACTTTTACTTTCACGCTTGAATTAATACAATCGCATTTTTTTTTTATTATTATTTTTATTTTACGATAATTACCTTTTACATAAATTAACAAAATAATATTTCTTATGTCAAAAATAGTTTTAGCTCTACTACAACTCATTGTCATATGATTATTATCAATAGTATTTTTGACTTAAAACTACCGTGCGATCGTTTAAAGCATGATTTAGAGTTAGCTTTGAATTTTAAATTAGTTTGACACTACAGACTGTTAACAAATAGTTTACCATAACCTCAAATGTATTTCTTTATTCGATTAGCATTCTGGGCAACCGCACAAAAAAATGCCGCTTACTCTGACGATTTAGGGACCTCTTAGATGGACGTTTTAAACGCGAGGCGGAACGTGAGCGGGCGCAAGCGTTTGCGTTTTAACACATGGGTTTATATGAGAGTCCGTAGACGAACGGGTGCGAGGCGGAGAAAACGCCAGCACTCGCGTTTGTTTAAATTTGAGCGGAGCGGGACGGACGCGATTTTCAGTTTTAACACATGGTTTCTTATGCGCCTTCTTATACGGGCGGGTGAAACGCGTTTTCAAAGCGGTCGTCATTTAGTCGTAACGCAAAAATAAATATTTTTGCGTTTAGATAAGTGTCCAAAATTAAAAAATAAATAAACAAAAAATATAAATTATAAATTTTTAGGTAAACTTGCATCTTTAAGATATGAGTATAATTTTATTTAATATTTAAAAAAATCTTTGACATTTTCTAGAAATTGCGAAAAATAAAATAGCTAACAATTTAAAATCGCCCCCACTCTCTTGTAAAAATAGTGTGATGAGAACAAAATAATTAAAAGAATTAATATTCATTTTTTTGAGAGCGGTCTCTGTGCTCGTAAAATTTGTACCGGCAGCAGCTTCTCTTTTCCCCGACTCTCCAATTGGCCAACATACTAGGAAAATTACCCATCAAAGTGTGTGAAATTTTTGACAGAAATTTGTATACCGGTTACGGGTTAAATAAAAGGAAAAAAAGTGATTGTCCATATCCTAGCGCTAAAACATGATTTTATAAGTATGTTTGATACAGAAAGTTTTATCTTAGAAATTCAGGCACCGTCCAAGGAACAAATCAATTTAAGTAATGTTTCATCAACATTAAAACAACGTTTAATGTTGCTGCACTGTTGATATAACGTTATTTGTTTGTTTTTTGCTCAGTGGGTGGAGTGCATGTGGAATTTAGGTAAGTAATATTTATATTTATAAAAATATTAAATACATAAATACAGTAACGTCTATGAATAATAAAGGATAAATAAATAATAATATGACGCAATTAAATCTATTTCGTTTGTGCTTATTACTCAGCGTAACACAATTGAATGATAGACGGCACTGAAGGCTCGGCGGAGAACTCGCCCAGCACCCGCTTGCAAAACGCGTTCAATCCGCTCCGTATAAGAGCTAAAAGCGGAGCGGAATAAACGATCCGTCCCGTTTCGCTATCGCGCTAAAAACGTCCATCTAAGACCGCCCTTAGAGTAAGCGGCATTTTTTTTTGAGCGGTTGCCCAGAATGTTATTAAATGAAGAATTAAATTTGAGGTTATGGTAAACTATGTGTTAATAGTCAGTAGTGCCAATCTAATTTAAAATTCAAAGCCTACTCTAAATCATATTTTATGTATTAGTCTAATTCTAATAAGTATGTGCCTTGCGGTTGAATCACTATCTAAATTACAAACTTCGAACGACCGAATCGTGAAACAAATGTCTCCTAAAATCACGCGTATGTTTGGTTCCATACTGTTCTCGTTTTATAAATGTCAAATTTTCTACGTAACGGCAAGCCTATTATTTACAATTTTCCAGTCGATATTTTTCACTTCACTTGAAGGTGTTTTAAAAAATGAGTGACTGCAAAGACGAGCCGATTTCGGCGAAAAGTGAAAACGGCGATAAAAAAGAAAAACAGAAAGTTGATATATTTTTGAAACCGACTGGAAATGCTCCCATTATGAAGAAGAAAAAGTGGGCAGTAGATGCTGATAAACCCATTGGATGGATAATGGATTTTATGAAGAAATATTTAAGATTAGAGCCGCAAGAACGTTTGTTTCTCTATGTCAGTGATAGGGAAACTTTTTTTAAGACGGGCCATTTGTAATAACCAGACAATCGTAGCAGGCCAAATAATAATTCACTGATTATAGAGGCTTCTACTTCGTTATACATTGTTGAACATAAATAAAACACTGTTTATCACTTTGTTTGTATAACAATTGGTTTATTTGGTGACTATAGTTTCGATACTACACGTATCATTATCAAACCACTAACGGTTTGATAATGATACGTGTAGTATCGAAACTATAGTCACCAAATAAACCAATTGTTATACAAACAAAGTGATAAACAGTGTTTTATTTATGACCAAAGAATAATGCTTAATCGTAGGTAGGTAGTTTTTATGCGGGTCGTCACATTACGAAGTAAGAACGCGTTCAAACATTCTCACGACGTCACTCTTAAACGGGCCGGACTTGGCCCGCGGGCCGTAGTTTCCCCATCACTGCTCTATGTTAACCAAACTTTTGCCCCGTCTCCAGACCAACTATTCCGCAACCTCTACGACTGCTACAGCACAGAGGGAAAGCTAGTCCTGCATTACTGCAAGATGCAAGCGTGGGGTTGAGAATAAGAAAAATGAAACTCATAGCCTTTATATTTTGCGATTTTTGTAAATTATTAACTTAAATACTTTTTATTATTAATAAGTGCTCTATATACAATTAAAAAAAAAAATAACGATCGCACGGTAGTTTTAAATGATCGCACGGTAAGTGTGTACTAAAAAAATTGAATTTGTGTTCAGATTCCGGCACCAGGTACCCACAGACGCGTTTCGGACTTCAAGGTCCTCTTCAGTGTGGTCCCGACCCAGTGCTGTGGAATACTGAATTTAGTGAGTACTAAATTCTCATAGTTAATTTCATTTCAATCGAGCATACATCACACACAGTATTTTTGTAAACACTTACGAGATTGTTTTTTTTTTGTAATACATATAAGATCTGGATCACTTGCGTGTTTTGCGTGCGCCTAATTAGTGTCTTATCTGATCACTAAAGAAACGAAATTGTTCCGGTGTTGAGGACTTCTACTTCTGCAGTTAAACAAAACAGTTGAGAAATTCTTACGATCCGGCACATCACACACAGTATTTTTGTAAACACTTACAAGATTGTTTTGTTTTTTGTAATACATATAAGATCTGGATCACTTGCGTGTTTTGCGTGCGCCTAATTAGTGTCTTATCTGATCACTAAAGAAATGAAATTGTTCCGGTGTTGAGGAGAACACTTCTACTTCTGCAGTTAAACAAAACAGTTGAGAAATTCTTACGATCCGGCACTGCTTCTTTCACAGAGGAAAACAAATACCGGGAGTTTTTCTTTTGGACATGAAGGGTGGAACATCTATTAATTTCTTTTTAAACTGTTTGTCATTTCACCATTGGCAACACTGACGCACTTGACATATTGACATAAATGTAGTCTCAAACCTCCGTTGTAAGATATGAATCGTTTTTATTTGGAACAACGTTGATAAATATTGAAAAATGATTTCTAAAGTGAGTGTTGTGTCGCAACGGAATGCGATACAGAGACATGCTGACTAATTTTTGGTGGCCGCAATTAGACGATTTTGACCTAGACGAGTCTTGGTTCCAGCAGGATGGAGCAGCAGCCGTGAAACTATCGATATTTTGCACACTAAGTTTGGTAACCGTGTAATCAGTCGTCTCAGAGACATTAATTGGCCATCGCGCAGCAGCGATTTGTCGCTGGATTATTTTTTGTGGGGATATGTTAAGGACCGTGTTTATTCCAACGATCTACAAACAATTGACGCACTGAAGGAAAATATTTGTTGAACTATTCGTCAAATAAAGCCACAAACAATCAAAAATGTACAGCAAAATTGGGTGACACTACTGTCAAGCTAGCCGCGTTGACCTGAAATTGTTTTCCATAAATAATCGGAAGGTTTACTTTCTTGAATAAAGCAACCATCATTAAGAAATATTCAACGGTGTAGTTTTAATAGCAATTTCTAAAAGAAACCATCAGATGGCCCAGCCTTAACATATCCCAATATACTATATATGCTGTAAATCTTCAGATATTCGTTATTTAAAAAAAAAAGTTTAAATCAAAGCTTTAAACGAGTGTTTTCCACTCCCAGACTAAGCATGAAGTAGAATTTCGAGTTTAGAAAAGCCTGAAAATTTGGTTTGGTCGCGTAGCGCGAAGCGCGGAGCGGCCAAACCAAATTTTCAGGCTTTTCTAAACTCGAAATTCTACTTCATGCGCCACCGGTACAAAACACTGATTCAATGTAAAGTTTAGCGGCGTGTTTTAAGCTTTGTGATATGTCAGTGTTTTGTGCCGGTGGCGCATGAAGTAAAATTTCGAGTTTAGGAAAGCCTGAAAATTTGGTTTGGCCGCTCCGCGCATCGCGACCAAACCAAATTTTCAGGCTTTTCTAAACTCGAAATTTTACCTCATGCGCCACCGGTACAAAACACTGATTCAATGTAAAGTTTAGCGGCGTGTTTTAAGCTTTTTGATATGTCAGTGTTTTGTGCCGGTGGCGCATGAAGTAAAATTTCGAGTTTAGAAAAGCCTGAAAATTTGGTTTGGCCGCTCCGCGCTTCGCGCTACGCGACCAAACCAAATTTTCAGGCTTTTCTAAACTCGAAATTTTACTTCATGCTTAGCCTGGGAGTGGAGAACACGCGTTTAAAGTTCTAATTGAATTCTCTCAATAAACCGAGCGTCTGAAAATGCAAATAATAAACCGAGCGTCTGAAAACATGTTTTCAGGCGCTCGGTTTATTAAGAGAATTCAATTAGAACTTTAAACGAGTGTTTTCCACTCCCAGACTAAGCATGAAGTAAAATTTCGAGTTTAGAAAAGCCTGAAAATTCGGTTTGGTCGCGTAGCGCGAAGCGCGGAGCGGCCGAACCAAATTTTCAGGCTTTTCTAAACTCGAAATTTTACCTCATGCGCCACCGGTACAAAACACTGATTCAATGTAAAGTTTAGTGGCGTGTTTTAAGCTTTGTGATATGTCAGTGTTTTGTGCCGGTGGCGCATGAAGTAAAATTTCGAGTTTAGAAAAGCCTGAAAATTTGGTTTGGCCGCTCCGCGCTTCGCGCTACGCGACCAAACCAAATTTTCAGGCTTTTCTAAACTCGAAATTTTACTTCATGCTTAGCCTGGGAGTGGAAAACACGCGTTTAAAGTTCTAATTGAATTCTCTCAATAAACCGAGCGTCTGAAAATGCAAATAATAAACCGAGCGCCTGAAAAAATGTTTTCAGACGCTCGGTTTATTAAGAGAATTCAATTAGAACTTTAAACGAGTGTTTTCCACTCCCAGGCTAAGCATGAAGTAAAATTTCGAGTTTAGAAAAGCCTGAGAATTTGGTTTGGTCGCGTAGCGCGAATCGCGGAGCGGTCAAACCAAATTTTCAGGCTTTTCTAAACTCGAAATTTTACTTCATGCGCCACACGAAACAATGGTCTAGTGTGAAGCTTTCAATTTAGACACTCTAGATTTTTGGTGCCCAACGAGGGGCACCTAGAGTCGGGGTTTTTGGCGCCCAACGCTGAAATAGACTAACGTCGGCCCCTCGTTGGGCGCCAAAAATCTAGAGCATCTACATTGAAAACTTCACACTAGACCATTGTTCCGTACGCGTGGCGCATGAAGTAAAATTTCGAGTTTAGAAAAGCCTGAAAATTTGGTTTGGCCGCTCCGCGCTTCGCGCTACGCGACCAAACCAAATTCTTAGGCTTTTCTAAACTCGAAATTTTACTTCATGCTTAGCCTGGGAGTGGAAAACACTCGTTTAAAGTTCTAATTGAATTCTCTTAATAATTAAATAATTAATAATTAATAATTCGTGATACGAATCCTTTTTTTTTTTTAGGATTCGTCCCAGTTCTGATATTAAGCCATTGTTATTTTCGTACAATCATTGAAATTATCCGAAGACAGCTTTTGAAATGTTTTAAATATGCATCGCCCGCTAGAATTACAATGCGGGCTTAATCAAAGTTCGCGATGTAATCTTTTCGGATGGAGTTATTCTAAAGTCGTGTCAAGATGCTAATCGCGGGGGCGGGTTCGGGAAAAGTTCGCAACGCCACCCTGCAGGATTGAATCAGGAGCCGGGACTTTAATGAGGAAAAACAACTTTCACCTGGAAGAGAAGGGGCTGGAGGAAATTACTCTCCAAACGGGGGAAATTTGCATATTTTGAGGAAGGAGAAATTTACATCGCTCTTTGAAAGGAAAACTTTTTTTGTTTTTAGAAAAAAAAAAACAGAAGGGTGAACGTTTTATTCTTTAGGAGGACGACAAGGGCAGGTAATGGAGGATTAAATCTGAATGGAGATCATTTATTAGCGAACTGAATAAACAACACAAATTTGGGCGTACTTAATGGAAACAATAACGAGGAACGCAGATTTTACGTTTTTGTTCTCTTTTTTAGCGGAATAAAAATAATATTTGGAAATAGGCGACTCATTTATTAGAAATCTTTATTGAGAAAAAAATTAACTTTTTGTTAAGCATTAAGTTTTATATTTAACTTTAAATTACCCATTATTACGACGTTACCAGCAATACTACTGAGAATCTTACATAATATTAAATTATCTGTAATTTTACATTACCAAACCTAAGTGATCCGATTAAATTTTTTAAATGCCTCAAGTAAACCAATCGAGAAACACGAAAAGGGAACTCGGTTGAATCATCGCGGGTTTGCAAACTACAATCCGCGAGACAGCGGTCTCCTCATCTATTTTTGTCTACCGGCTGTTATCGAATTAAGTCACTTTAAAATTCTATTCATTCGGACCCGCTCAAACGTTCCGTTGCGTAATTCGAGGTAATTAGGGAGGGCACACGTTACATCTGGTCTAGACAGCAAAGATTGCCCAAAATGCGAATCGGAAAGAAAAGTTTAATCTCGCTCGAAACGATAAATCTCAGGTGCGTATTTTCATAACGCCCAGCCTATAAAACACACGCATCTTATAAGGTTGAGAAAAAACGTAATTATTTTTTTTACCTCGGCTTTTGGCCATACAGTCAACTGCTATTTGTATTAATTATTTTCAATTTTCAAATTAACTTATCCACATACGCACGTTATATCGTATGTTCAATAAAATTAAACCTCTAGAGTGCTATGGAATATATTGAAAGTTGGCAATTCTGAAATTATACATTATAATTATTATGTCTGACGTTTTATATGACAATTCCTAACGCGTGTAGCCAACATAAATTTAAAAAAGATAAAATCATAGCACTCTAGAGGTTTTTTTATTGAACATACGATATAATTCATATAGACGTCACAACGCATTCATACAGCATCCATGGCTCCAGAGGGTGCCATGTTCCCTATAAGCAAGTGACGTCTCCCAGTGCGATTCGAGCCCACGACCCTCTGGCTCAAGAGCAGGAACTCTACTCACTGACCCGCGAGGGATCCCAAAAGTAATGACGAGAATCAATTGAGTTGAGAGCGCGCTGCGGGTTTGGACTAGCACGCGGCACGCGACGTTTCCAGCGCTCCTCCTGCGATTTCCAAACCTGCAGCGCGCTCTTTACTAAAACTCCTGGCGCTGTTATTAACGTAACATCACTGAACGTTCGGTAAAACACTGTTAATTTTACAATACGCCACTTGTACCTTCCCCTTCTTGAAAACATCTCAAACCATTCAAATCCCCGCTTCTTACAACAATGAACTTATCAAGACAACGACACACTAACAAAAAAAAAAACAATGTGTCAAATGGAATAATCCCTGTTATAATTGAGAAAATCCTCCTCGGAACTTGAAACTCGAGAGGGCTAGGGAGGAAGGGAGTTTGCCGACTGGGGCATTAATTCACGCGCGCGAGAGTAAGCGCTTAATTTCTCGGGAAAGTCTAGAAGAGAAAAGAGGGTTGACGTTTATAAGCCTAAGGAAATTCGCTGTGATTTTGTTGAAATACTAGAACTCGGATTATTCAATTAGAACATTTCTGCCGCCGCGAATGTTTGAGGAAACGTGTTATTCAATTATTTTTCAACAATCATCCCTAACATTGGCTAGGATCATATTAATTTATTTTTTATTTCTGAGAAACTTTATTGTTTAAGCCCTGGGTCTCCAAACTGCCTTCTTCGCGGGCTACAAATACAATTCTACATAATAAAGTCGGCCAAGATCCGATTAATTTTTAGGTAAAATTCTGCACTTCATTTTATGATTTCTATGGATAACTTATTGTATTACATACTGTTAATTTTTCTATTAAATATACATAATGTATACGCTGTAAATTTTTAAGCGAACGGACAGAAGAACGAAGGGACGGACGGACAGAGGAAGGAAGGGACGGACGGATAGAGGAACGAACGGGCAGAGGAACGGACGGACAGAGGAACGAAGGGACGGACGGACAGAGAAACGAAGGGACGGACGGACAGAGAAACGGAGGGACGGACGGACAGAGAAACGGAGGGACGGACGGACAGAGAAACAGACAGGCAGAGGAACGAAGGGACAGACGGACAGAGTAACCAGACAGACAGAAGAACGAAGGGACGGATGGACAGAGGAATGGACGGAAAAAGAAACGGGCAGACAGAGGAACGAACGGACAGAGGAATGGACGGACAGAGGGACGGGCAGAGGGCCGGACAGAGGAACGGACAAACAGACAGATGGACGGGCAGATAGACGGACGGACAGACAGGCAGAACGAAGGGACGGACAGAGAAACCGACAGACAGAGGAACGAACAGACAGAGGAATAGACAGACAGAGGAACGAAGGGACGGACAGAGAAACCGACAGACAGAGGAACGAACAGACAGAGAGACAGAGGAATAGACGGACAGAGGAACGGACAAACAGACAGAGAAACGGACCGACAAACAGAGAGAGAAACGGACCGAAAAACAGACAGAGAAATGGACGGACAGACGGATGAACTGATCAAAAAAAGATATAATATGTTAGACTCCTGAAAAGAGATTACATCTCTAATTTAAAAGCATCACGACTTTTTATATAACTGTAACGTTTTTTTGTAAAATTGAAAACAAAAAAGTTTATATAGCGTTCCAATTATCCTAGGACATTCTGTTTATAGGGGGGGTAAGGTAATTAGGATTGTGAGGGGTGGAAAAGTGTTGTTAATTGCGGGAGCTGGATTCATCCAATTTATTCTTTCGGGTTTTACATTTTCACGAGCTGAGTGGAAATTTGCTTAATTACTAAACAAGGTTTGCACATTTGGTCCAAAACCGTTCCAATTATTATTATTTTTTTTTTACTAATGCGGCATGAAATTTTACCCAAAACATGTACGAAAAAAGTAATCAAAATATAACAAAGGGTGGGTAATCTGTTGGTTACATTTTCAACGTTAAAAATTTGTGGCAAAACACAAATATCATGATTTTATGTTTTTTCATAATACTATGGCTTTTAAAACAATATTATTACGTGGAGGTAACCAATTTGAAATCTAAATTTCCCAGACCTTTCCCTGACTCTTCCCGGATTCCAGATTTTTTTCTGTAACCCCTTAAAATACTTTCATATAACCAAACTAAATAATGTATATTTTGAATTTTACTATAAATTAGTGTTTTGTGCGCGTGGCGCATGAAGTAAAATTTCGAGTTGAGAAAAGCCCGAATTTGGATTTGGACGCTGCGCGTCCAAATCCAAATTCTTAGGGATTTTCTCAACTCGAAATTTTACTTCATGCTCAGTCTGGGATTGGAAAACACTCGTTAAAGAATAATTAATAACTTTTGCAAAAAGTTCCATTTATTTATAAAATCTTAGCGGTTTTTAAGGTTATAATCAATATAAATTCAAATTCAAAACTATTTGAATTCGAGAAAATAAGCTTACGCTTCTTATAGTTTGCACACTTTAAACATAATATATGAAATTACGAAAAAAACTATTCGTGAAAATGCAAACAGTGTCTTAATTAATAAGACAATTTAAGACGATAAATATCCATTGAAACAACTACTTCCCGTGCAAATACACCTCCGGATATTGAATTATACAATGAAATATTTAAAATATTATTTAATTTGATTTGTTACAACGCTCTATTAAAGTATATGTAACGTTTAGGTCAAATTCTCTTCAAACCAACTAACAATACAATTTAAAATTAAAGGAGAGATAGCAACAAATTAGAAGTGAAAGGACTTGGATTAAAACTAATGTCTTAGGCCATCTATAGACGCGTTTCGAGATTTATCTCTCTTCAGTATAGCTTTGCTTATGACGTTTAAAAAAATTAGGAATAAAATTAAAACAAACTTACTTAGAAAAAGTGTTGTGTGTGGAATGAACAGGTACACAGAAATGGAATGAGTGAAAATGATGGTCGGTATTTATAGGTAAAAAAGGGGATTATGTCATTAGCAGGTATGAAGAATGTGCGACCTTATTATTTAAATATTATATAAATTGTCTTATTAATTAATACACTGTTTGCATTTTCACGAATAGTTTTTTTTCGTAATTTTATATATTATTATAATCAATGTTTAAATTTTTTCAGAATTTGTGAATTGTTATCACTATCATTAATTTAATAAAAAAAGTTACTTTTACATGAATTACATTAGGGACTTGAATTGACCGCCAAATGGATCATTTTTGTTTGATGATAATAATAATAATAATAACAATCTTTATTATTCTACGGGAAGATTCCGTAAAGAATAAAATCAAAAAGATACAGATAACTTAAATATGAAAATACAAATATACAAATCGTAACAGCTGTCGTTTGTCTTTTTTCTGTTTTCACAATTTTCGCAATTTTCAATGTAACGTTTTCGTTAACTATCTAAATTCTCTTTACATTTTTAAGATGTTAGTTAATTTTATAAATCTGCACGTTTTTCGTAAAGTTCTTTAACTAAAAAAAATTATGGTGTTCCTAAATTTCCAGATTACACTTAATTTTAAAAATATTAATACATTTTATAAATTTCCTCACTTCATAAATGCTCGTCAATGGTTTTAATTTTCTGAGTTTTTGTAAATTTCAATTTATTTTTAATGTTGGCGTTTTTTCGCAAATTTCCATGTTCTTGGTCAATTTTTAAAATCTTGACGGTTATCTTAAACTTTTCAGATGATAATTTTCTTATACATTTTTTAAATGTTGACACTTCGTAAACATCCAAGAATTTCATCGAATTTTATAAACAAATTTTACATATTTTCTTAATATTCATCATTTCACGACTTTTCTTAATATTTTATATATTTTTTCCGTATAAACCAGAATAAAACAAAATAAGCGATTGACAAATCTCGAACGAGTGTCTTCCACTCCCAGACTAAGCATGAAGTAAAATTTTGAGTTGAGAAAAGCCCTAAGAATTTGGATTTGGACGCGCAGCGTCCAAATCCAAATTCGGGCTTTTCTCAACTCGAAATTTTACTTCATGCGCCACGCGTATAAAAACACTGATTTACAGTTAAGTTCAAAATATACTGCATATCTAAGCAGTATATTTTGAACTTAACTGTAAATCAGTGTTTTTATACGCGTGGTGCACATGAAGTAAAATTTCGAGTTGAGAAAAGCCCGAATTTGGATTTGGACGCTGCGCGTCCAAATCCAAATTCTTAGGGCTTTTCTCAACTCAAAATTTTACTTCATGCTTAGTGGAATTCATTTTTACCGAGATACAGTGAAAAATTACAAAAATCACTTAGTAATTTAAAGTGATCCTTCAATTTGAAACTTCTATGACGAGTGTTTCCACTCCCAGACTAGGCATGAAGTAAAATTTAGAGTTTAGAAAAGCCCCGCGTAGAAAATTTGTCGAGGGGCTTTTCTAAACTCGAAATTTTACTTCCTGCGCCACGCGTATAAAACACTGATTTAAAGTGAAGTTAAAAATGCACTGAAAATCAACCCAACTTCGACATTTTTTCAAAATTCTATGTTTTCTTTGCTACCAATACTGCAACCTTCAGATATTTGTTGTTTTCTTGAAAAAAAACTTCGATTCCCTGTAGTCCTTCGGTCTCCGAAGACCATGATTGGTATTTTGGTAATATTTCATTAATTGTAAGTGCACGTTCTCAATATTTAAATCATTGTATTTTGACACTATTCCAACACTTTGACATTTCTGGCAGTATGTAACTATCAATATATGTCTGATATAATTGTAATTCAAAAAGGAAGATTTTAAGTTTTTTTATTTATTTATTTATTCTCTCACGGGAAACCCCTTTTACAAAGAATATGTGCAAAATAATAACAATAACAATTGTGTCACTTGATTCGTGCACCGATGAGGAAGACCCTTTTTCTACCAGAATTTTATAATTAACATTATACAATTCAGTTTGTTATTGACAATGAGCACTTTGTGTCTCGAAATGTACATCTAACGATACAAATAAAAAGTGAAGTAAGGAATAACAGTCTTTTTTAGTGTAATAATCACTTCACGTATACTCAAAAACATACAGTTAGAAAAAGAGTCTTCAATTATATATTTAAATATAAATTAGTAAATTCATTCAATAAAGCACTAATAACCTTTCTTCATACTTTTAAAAAAAGTATGAAGAAAGGTTATTAGTGCTTTATTCGTCAAATTATAAATTAGTACATTTTCACATCGACAGGTATGTTAGCAAGCAACATTTGGAGCTCGAAAAATCCACATGTTTTGTGCTTAGGTTCCTCTGGGAAACTGATCACGAAGAAGCCATTACATTGAATTCTGAACGATATCGCGGGACATGTTAACGATCTATTTATGACTGTATTTTGCAGCAAATTGCATCTGCGATTTAAATTGTGTGAGACTTTCTTTTATTAAACAGCTAAAGCTTTGAATGCAGACTGTATTCATTCGATTTCCTATTATTTCCCCAATTCCTCTTTATTCCAAGGGAAAGAGGGAAGGACGGAATTCGTTGTGAATCGCCGCCCACCGAAAACCGCTTTCCTCTCTGACACAAGCAACTAAATTTATGTTGAACCCGAGGGTTTCAATTCACGCACATCAATCCCATTCAAAACTCGACAACAAACAATTTTCGTTATAACGCCATAACTAGTTATAGCTACAATTAGTTTAGAACTTTACGGGATTTGAGAAAATTCTCCCCGCACAGAGGGGACTAAAAACCACAGCGGGGAAGCTTGGTCGAAACAACATTTGAACTATAAAAAAAAAGTAATTTTGATTCAAGTTGCGCGTTAGGTAAACACTATTCCCAACAAAATCCAATTATTAAAAATAACTAACATCAATTGCGTATGATATAGAAAGGCAACTCTATGCATTTCTCACGTTACGGTAAATTCAAGCTTTGTATCCTTGTATTTAAGAGAGTAGCGCAAATTGGCATCCATCTTGACGTTTCTAGGCGCCAAATTCAAACTAAACCAATCATATTCTATAATGACTGATGCGCGCCCTGTTAATTTGATTTAGTTGGCACAAAGGCGTCAAGATGGATGCCAGTTTGCGCCTCTTTTGAATGCAGGGACACTATTTAAGCTTAGTGTCCCTGTATTTAAGAGAGTAACGCAAACTGGCATCCATCTTGACGCCTTTAGGCGCCAAATTCAATCTAAATCAAATTAACAGGATGCGCGTCAATGATTATAGAATATGATTGGTTTATATATTTGGTTTGAGTTATGTGAAGAGTTGAGCATAATAAATTTAATAAAAGACTAAAAACATTTATTTACGCTAAATGTACATTTCAAACACTACGTGTTCATTTTCAATAGCTTCAATAGCTTCGAAGAAAGTGTTAGTCTTTTATTAAGTTTATTATGATTGGTTTAATTTGAATTTAGCGCCTAAAGGCGTCAAGATGGATGCCAGTTTGTGTTACTCTCTTAAATACAGGAACACTAGGCTCAAATACAGGGACACTAAGCTTAAATACAGGGACACTATGTAAGCTGACCTATTAGCAACGCCTGTGGGTCCGATGGTGAACTACACTAATTGAAGAGAGAAACAGAGCAATATAATAATATATAAAATTCACGGAGATAGACAGCGTCGCAGTGAGTAAAACTTGCGCCTGTGGCCAATTGGTGCCCTCAACTTGACAATCAGAATAAATCTCATGTGTCTTTGCAGACACACCATTGACAAATGTCAATGTCGACTGTCCCCACCGACTTGACTTATAAAATTTGCTAACATTTATTTATCTATTAAAATTTGTTTGGCATCATCAACTTGATTACCCTTATTAAATCTTAACAAATGTCAAATATAAGAGATTTTTTTTATTTTTTAACATAGGTTTCCACTCCCAGACTAAGCATGAAGTAAAATTTCGAGTTTAGAAAAGCCCCGCGTAGAAAATTTGTCGAGGGTCGCGCAGCGACCCGAGACAAATTTTCACGGGGCTTTTCTAAACTCGAAATTTTACTTCATGCGCCACGCGTAAAAAACACTGATTTAAAGTGAAGTTAAAAATGCACTGCAAACCAACCCAACTTCGACATTTTTTCAAAATTCTGTTTTCTTTCCTATCCATGCTGTAAACCTTCAGATATTCGTTGTTTTCTTGTAAAAAAAACTTCGATTCCCTGTAGTCCTTCGGTCTCCGAATACCATAATTGGTCCTTCGAGCTGTAGCCTTTGTAAACTAGTCATAAACTTAGTAATCTAGAGTGATCCTTCAATTTGAAACGTCTAAGAACGAGTGTTGTCCACTCCCAGACTAAGCATGAAGTAAAATTTCGAGTTTAGAAAAGCCCCTCGTAGAAAATTTGTCGAGGGTCGCGCAGCGACCCGAGACAAATTTTCACGGGGCTTTTCTAAACTCGAAATTTTACTTCATGCGCCACGCGTAAAAAACACTGATTTACAGTAAAGTTAAAAATGCACTGAATTTTTTCAAAATTCTCTGTTTTCTTTCCTATCCATGCTGTAAACCATCAGATATTCGTTGTTTTCTTGTAAAAAAAACTTCGATTCCCTGCAGTCCTTCGGTCTCCGAAGACCATGATTGGTCCTTCGAGCTGTAGCCTTTGTAAACTAGTAATAAACGTAGTAATTTAGAGTGATCCTTCAATTTGAAACTTAAACTTCTAAGAACGAGTGTTGTCCACTCCCAGACTAAGCATGAAGTAAAATTTCGAGTTTTGAAAAGCCCCGCGTAGAAAATTTGTCGAGGGTCGCGCAGCGACCCGAGACAAATTTTCACGGGGCTTTTCTAAACTCGAAATTTTACTTCATGCGCCACGCGTATAAAACACTAATTTAATATGAGGTTCGAAATACTTATATAAAATAAAAATTTGATTTAAATTTATCAAATTCCTGATATAAACTGAAATTGAATGTGCCAATTGTTAGCAGAATATTTACAAAATATAAGAACGAATTCAAATATCAACATTTTGCAAAAATGTTAGTCTCGTTGAGACTTGTTCAAATATTCATTGAAATAACCACTTCCTTAGCTAATACCTAATTGGAAAAGTCTTAACAAGACTAAAATTATTGCAAAAAGTCGATATTTTTTTTATTTTCTAAATTTATTGGATATTGGATTTAAATTGGAAAAGTTTTAATGAGACTAAAGTTATTGCAAAAAGTCAATATTTTTTGCATTTATTGGATATTGGTTTTAAACCATTCCACCAAACACATTCACACACACATCTACGGACCCAGGTGGGCTCATTTTGTACTTTAAAATGACACCACCCGGCGGGACTCGATCCCGCGACCTCTGGGTTAGGAGGCAGGGCCTCTACCCACTACCACACCGGGGTCCCCAAGTCGATATTAACGTTTTTATACCACTTTTATTTTACACAAATAAGACAATTAACTTTGTTTGTATAACTGAGGATTTTATTGTGACTATAGTTTCGACAACTTTAACTTGTCATTATCAAATATAATTGATAATGACAAGTTAAAGTTGTCGAAACTATAGTCACAATAAAATCCTCAGTTATACAAACAAAGTTAATTGTCTTATTTGTGTAAATAATGATGTACAACGAAGTAGAAGCCTCCACAGTGAACTTTTATTTTAATTTTGTGGCTAGTTTCGATTATACGTTTATTTCTTTATATTAATGTACCACAAAGTGAACGCTTTTAAGATTCAAGAATTTTAATTCGTTTTTTTTTATATTTTGAGAATTTCTGATGTTCGGTTTCGATGGCGCCCCTGGAGACTTGATGCGACTGGGGAAGTCGCCCCATCTTTACTAGGACTCTATAGATAAGACACAATTAATACAGGGGGCGCTATTTTGTATAAAGCGCAAATGAAATTGTACATTGGGTTGCATAAGTTTAGTGTTACTTAAATTTACCATTTTTAGTCGCCATTCAACGATGTAACGAAATACAGATTATAATCTAATTCCAACATTTTCCAATAAAAAAAAAAAAAAAAAAAAAACATCACCCGGCAGAATTTCTATAATATAGCAAACGCTTATATTTTACAGAGACTGATTTTCGGAAGACATATAAATATCCCTTGACAACATATTATTCTCTCCGGGGATGAAATTACTCCCTGAAAATGCGAAGACGAGGAGGTGGAGAAGGGAAACGGAAAAAAGCAAAGAGGAGGAAATCAATAGCCTCTCATTTCCTCCCCCGCCCCCCAAGACCCCCTCCGCGATACACCCCATGAATATTCACGCGATAATTAAAGGTAGAAATTAATTGAGCTCGAGCTCACGTGGAAAACGAGAGACTGTTTGTTTGCCTTCGTGGAAGAAAAGCGAGATTATTAAACGATGTTCTGATTATTTTTTTTTACAATCAATTAATTAACACATTTAATAAACATTTCTAATTTGCATATATTTTAATTGCAGAAGGTTAGTGAATTAAATATATTTAATTGACGTTTTATTCAAATAACGGTTTAAGCGTGAATGTATATTTTTCAATTTATTTGTTTTCTGAATTCTTATGAATTTGCAGGGTTTCAGGGTCTTTGGTGCATGGGAAATTAGGGCGATATCATTAGCATATAATAAGGGATAGGCAGATTTATTAAAGTGATTTGGGTTAGGATCATATAGGTCAGGGGTCTCCAAACTACGGCCCGAGGGCCACATCCGACCCGCGGACAGATTTTGTCCGGCCCGCGGAGAGCTAGCATACTTGAAAACTCCCTATAGAGATCATATTTTTTATAGCAAATTAAATTTAGTTTACTGAAGTATTCTAATTTTATGTTGAATAATTATTAATATGACATCTACATTGATATGGTCATGGGCTAACTACTCATAACGTTGTTGTAGGCTTATTGTTATTGTTTTTGTGATAAGTTGGATAAAGAAACACAGAATTGTAATGAGTAAAGACATGTATAATATGCAGAAAATTTAACTTCAGTATATAATAACTAACAAATTATTGAAATGAATCCAACTAACATTTTATACATTTTAAATAAAAACATAACTTATAACAAGCATAATGACATATGAAATAATGAGATTTATGTAATTGAGATTTTCCACTGACAATAGTTTGTAGTTGTGGACTAATTTTACTTGTACCAATTATTAAAAGAGATTTATCATAAGTTAATTTAGATCTGTAAACATTTTTTGTGTACTTCATTTTGGAGAAGGTCTTCTCACACAAATAAGTAGTACCAAAAACAGAAAACAGCCCACGAGCAAATGTATGCAAATTATCAAATTGTGTCAGTGGAAGACCCTTATAAAATTCCAACAAAGATGAGTTTTGATATTTGTTCTTAATTATATCACTGCACTGTAGATCAATCATTTCCATTTGAAGTTCCGGGGCTAGGATTTCCATGTCAGTATCAAAAGGATTCTGAAAAATCTTAATTTGATTCGCAATGGCATCAAAGTCCGAGAAACGAGTATCAAATTTTTTTTCAAAGCACTCAAAGTTTCGATTGCAAAATCGATAGGAAACTCAGTCTCAGTGGTGTGGCTGAATATTTCACATGTTTTAAAATGTGAAAAACATTTACTTCGTAGTTGTGATTGAAACAGTATCAATTTCTTCCGGAATGATTTGATATTAGTGTATAAATCAGGAAGATGCTGGTTTTCTCCTTGCAATCTCAAATTCAGTGCGTTCACATGTTTTGTCAAATCAACATAGAATGCTAACTTCCACAGCCATGCGTTGTTTTGTAATTCAGTAAGAGGGCGATGCTTTTCATTCAAAAAAAATTCGATCACTGCTCGAAGTTCAAAAAAGCGCTGAAGGACTTTCCCACAACTAAGCCAACGTACGGCAGTATGATAAGGTAAGTCATTTTCTCCAATCTCTTCAATAAATTGTCGGAATTGTCGGTGATTCAGCCCAAAAGATCTGATAAAATTAACAGTTGATATGACTGGTTTCAGAACTTTAGACATATCCAAACATTTTCCGCACAAAGACTGTTGATGAATGATACAATGTAAGACTAATGGTTTTGAACCACCGTCATTTTCTACAGCCTTTGACACAAGAGCGACCACTCCTTTATCTTTCCCACTCATGTTTTAGCCTCCATCAGTTGTAATACATTTCAAGTTTTTCCATCGAAGGTTCTTTTGATTAATGGCCATTTCAACTCCTTTAAAAATATCTGTACCAGTGGTTGTGCCATGAATACTATACATATCAAGAAGTTCTTCATGCACTTCATAGCTTTTATCTACTCCTCGAATATAAATCAACACCTGAGCAGTATCTGACACATCCGTTGACTCATCCAAGGCCAAAGAAAACCACTCAACATGTCCATTTGTGTCGAACAGTTGAGAGGATATATTTTCAGCGATGTTTTCTACCCTTCGAGCCACAGTGTTTGCTGACATACTGACAGTTTTTAATAAATTTGCCTTTTCAGGGCACATTTCTTCGGCTACTGCAATTATGCATTCTTTGATCATTTCTCCATCGGTGAATGGTTTTCCACGTTTTGCAATTTCAAGAGCCACACGAAAGCTGGCACGAGTTGCAGCCTCTTGTTCAGTTTTGAGTTTTGTAAATGAAGATTGCTGCGATTTCAATCCGCGCTTCATAGCTTCGAATTTTTCTGTCCGCAAACTTCCTGTATATTTTGAGTAATTTTGAAAATGTTTTGTTTCATAATGACGTTTAATGTTATATTCCTTGAGAACGGCTATGCTTTCATTGCAAATCAAACATAGCGCCTTGTTACTGGACTCAATTACGAAATACTGAATGTTCCACTGATCTTTGAATTTTCTGCATTCACTATCAATTTTTCGCTTCTTTTCCATACTACTAAATCACACACAAAAGCAACAATTCAAATCAAAATACTGTTACAAAGATGTCTTAAACTTAAACACGCACAAACACGTTTTAAGGAGGTACGCACTATTTTATTTCACAACAGTATCATAGGAACTGACTTGTGGTTGCGCCACTAGCCTTCTTATATATTCCAATTACTGCCATCTAGAAGTGAGTGGAAGACACCAGAACTTTCTCGAACCAACGAGATTATTCTGTACGTGCTATTGGCGCCATCTGTTAGCCATAGAAGGTACTACCTATTTCCGCTTGTGTCCACCAGATGTCGTGTCACGTTACTCCTCATGGCTCGTACTTTACGACCAATCTAGAAATTACAGATAATGACAAGAAAATTAATTGCAGCCTTTTTTAAACGTTGCGTACTTTTTCGGACATTTTTTTTCATCAGTGGACTATTTCACTCTTTACCACCGGCAACAATGATAATATGGTTTTGGCCCTCGGAACTAACTGGAGTAATCAGTATGGCCCTAAGGCTGGAATGTTTGGAGACCCAGGATATAGGTCATAAACGAAAATATTGTATAGGAGCGGGGATAAAGGAGAACCTTGCGGTACGAATTGCTCTAAATTAAAGGTATTAGAGAGAGAGTTTTTGATTCTAACCTAAAGGGATCTGTTTGATAGGAGATTGTCTATAAGTCCAATGAGGTGAGGTGGATGTCTATTTTTATAGTTATACATTTCTTCTCTTATATTTACAATTTTTCTCCTTATAAGCACGACGACAAAAAAAGAGAAGAGAAAACGCAATCGAAATAAATCCCACCACGGAAAACCGATTTGCCCCTCGCTCTCGCTCTCTTTGGCTATTTAATATTTTTCCCTCTACACAGTATACACACACAATACTTATTTATTTATTTCTAAATGTACTTATTTCGGATATATAATGGCATCAAATAAACAACCAGGATAAATAAACCGAATTCTCCAGGGAAAGCGTTTCAGAGGTAAAAAAGAAAGAGGACGCGGGACTTTCCATTTTTTTCCCACACAACACTTCCACCATCTTTCCCTGTTTTCCTTTAGATAGATAATGGTAAGAAAGAGATGATTTATGAACACTCTAGAGCAGGGGTAAGCTCGCGATGTAATTCTAAGTTTTTAATTTTAGCGATTATTTTAACAACAAAAACTTGCAGATTTTTTGATACATTGGGTATTGGTTTTAAACCAATCCTCTATTTCAGCTTTTATATTTTGTAATTTCACTATATACTGATATTCAGCATATTTTTCTTTTTATGAATTGTGTTTTTTCTATTGAAATATTGTAACGTTTTCAAAGTTTGTTTGAGTGTGGAAAATTAAAAGTCGACTGAAAATGAAAATATTAATCGAGTAGTATATTTTCAACTTTACACTAAACCAGTGTTTTATACGCGTGGCGCATGAAGTAAAATTTCGAGTTGAGAAAAGCCCGAATTTGGATTTGGATGCTGCGCGTCCAAATCCAAATTCTTGGGGCTTTTCTCAACTCGAAATTTTACTTTATGCTTAGTCTGGGAGTGGAAAACACTCGTTAAAGAAAAATTAATAACTTTTGCAAAGATTTCCATTTATTTATAAAATCTTGACGGTTTTTAAGATTATAATCAATTTTTAAATTTTTCCAGATTTTGTGAATTGTTATCACTATCATTAATTTAATAAAAAAATTTACTTTTACATGATTTTTTGATACATTGGATATTGGTTTTAAACCAATCCACCATTTCAGCTTTTATATTTTGTAATTTCACTATATACTGATATTCAGCATATTTTTCTTTTTATGAATTGTGTTTTTTCTATTGTAATATTGTAACGTTTTCAAAGTTTGTTTGAGTGTGGAAAATTAAAAGTCGACTGAAAATGAAAATATTAAACGAGTAGTATATTTTCAACTTTACACTAAATCAGTGTTTTTACGCGTGGCGCATGAAGTAAAATTTCGAGTTGAGAAAAGCCCGAATTTGGATTTGGACGCTGCGCGTCCAAATCCAAATTCTTGGGGCTTTTCTCAACTAGAAATTTTACTTCATGCTTAGTCTGGGAGTGAAAAACACTCGTTAAAGAAAAATTAATAACTTTTGCAAAGATTTCCATTTATTTATAAAATCTTGACGGTTTTTAAGATAAAAAGCAATTTTTAAATTTTTCCAGATTTTGTGAATTGTTATCACTATCTTTTTTTTTTTTTCTTAAATAACTTTCTCATTTATCACTTGGTGAAACATTTTGAAATAATATTAAAGGATAAATTAAAAACACTTGGTTTGTTTCACTAAGTGTTTTTAATTTATCCTTTAATATTGTTAGCATTATCATTAATTAAATTAAAAAGTTACTTTTACATGAATTTTCAAGGTTCATTTTAAGGTACGAAATGATCCACCTGGGTTTATTTCGTACCTTAAAATAAACCTTGAAAATTCATGTGAAAGTAACTTTTTTTATTAAATTAATGATAGTGCTAACAATTCACGAAAACTGGAAAAAATTTAAAAATTGATTAAAATCTTGAAAACCGTCAAGATTATATAAATGAATGAAAATCTTTGAAAAAATTATTAATTATTCTCTAACGAGTGTTTTCCACTCCCAAACTAAGCATGAAGTAAAATTTCGAGTTGAGAAAAGCCCCAAGAATTTGGATTTGGACGCGCAGCGTCCAAATCCAAATTCGGGTTTTTCTCAACTCGAAATTTTACTTCATGCGCCACGCATATAAAACACTGATTTAGTGTAAAGTTTAAAATTTACTACTCATTTAATATTTAAATTTTTAGTCGACTTTTAAAGCCTTGGCAGTTTTCGTAAATATCTTAGATTTTCGTAATTTTGATGACATTTTTATGAGATTTTCAATATTTCGAGATTTTTGTCAATGGATTTATTTCGTACCTTATAATAAACCTTGAAAATTCATGTAAAAGTAACTTTTATAATAAATTAATTAAAGTGATAACAATTCACGAAAACTGGAAAAATTTAAAAATTCATTGAAATCTTGAAAACCGTCAAGATTATATAAATAAAATCTTTGAAAAAATTATTAATTATTCTCTAACGAGTGTTTTCCACTCCCAGAGTAAGCATGAAGTAAAATTTCGAGTTGAGAAAAGTCCCAAGAATTTGGATTTGGACGCGCAGCGTCCAAATCCAAATTCGGGCTTTTCTCAACTCGAAATTTTACTTCATGCGCCACGCGTACAATGCACTGATTTAGTGTAAAGTTTAAAATTTACTACTCATTTAATATTTAAATTTTTAGTCGACTTTTAAAACCTTGGCAGTTTTTGTAAATATTTAAAACCTTGGCAGTTTTCGTAAATATCTTAGATTTTCGTAATTTTGATGACATTTTTATGAGATTTTCATGATTTCGAGATTCTCGTGAATTTATAAAATTTTCATAAGATTTATAAAACTTTCGGATATACGTGTTTAAACATTAAATGCAATTTTTGATTAACTACAAGTTTTCTTAACATTTTATTATTTAATCAATATTAAAGGAAAATTTAAAAAAATGCCAAGAGTAAACTACCACTTCCGGTTTTCGCATTTCCCCCAAAAGTTGATCGAACACTACTATTGTAATAAAAAGCTTAAGTTTATAGTGTCATCTTAACACCTCAATCGGTTTAGACTTTATTGTGGCGATAGTAGGACAGACATTATGCAAAAATGGTCTTAAGGGCATGATTTTGTTGATACCGTTGCATACGGTATTTTACATAAAGTCGATTAAGTTGCATATGTTATATTGGTAATTGTAAAAATTAATGTAACGAGCAAAGAAAGTAAAAAAAACGTCAAGATTATATAAATGAATCCCAAAAATTATTAATTATTCTCTAACGAGTGTTTTCCACTCCCAGACTAAGCATGAAGTAAAATTTCAAGTTGAGAAAAGCCCTTGGATTTGGACGCGCAGCGTCCAAATCCAAATTCGGGCTTTTCTCAACTGGAAATTTTACTTCATGCGCCACGCATATAAAACACTGATTTAGTGTAAAGTTTAAAATTTACTACTCATTTAATATTTAAATTTTTAGTCGACTTTTAAAGCCTTGGCAGTTTTCGTAAATATCTTAGAATTTCGTAATTTTGATGACTTTTTAATGAGATTTTCAATATATCGAGATTTTCGTCAATTTATAAAATGTTCATAAGATTTATAAAACTTTCGGATATACGTGTATAAACATTAAATGCAATTTTTTTGATTATCTACAAGTTTTCTTAGCATTTTATTAATTGATCAATATTAAAGAAAAATTTAAAAAAATGCCAAGAGTAATCTACCACTTCCGGTTTTCGCATTTTCCCCAAAAGTTGATCGAACACTACTATTGTAATAAAAAGCTTAAGTTTCTAGTGTCATCTTAACAGCTCAATCGGTTTAGACTTTATTGTGGCGATAGTAGGACAGACATTTTGCAAAAAATGGTCTTAAGGGCATGATTTTGTTGATACCGTTGCATACGGTATTTTACATAAAGTCGATTAAGTTGCATATGTTATATTGGTAATTGTAAAAATTAATGTAACGAGCAAAGAAAGTAAAAAAACGTCAATATTATATAAATGAATCCCAAAAATTATGTTTTATTTCTATTTATTTTGCAGAGTCAATTTGCTAGGATAAGCAAATACTGCGAAAATGGTATTTACAACGAAAAAATTAATAAAAATTAGTTACATTTTTGAAGATGAGCCTATTTTTTAATCATTTTAAATATAATATTTTCAGTCGTCATAAAAATACGCCGGCGAATAAATATTTTTAAATCTAGGGAATTTTTGTGTGAGCCATACCACCTTGTACGTTTGGTTGCCTATTATTTTTGGTCACGTGGGGTTCGGGAATTAATGAAAGCCCGGTATATGGGGGAAAGTAAAAACAACGGAAGCCTCAAAATGCATACGCATCGGGATATGTATATTTGAAAGAAAATTTCGCTGCAGATTCATATCAGAGGCTCACCAATAAAATATTTCACTAATTGATTGATTGGTAAACTTTACACGTTCAAACAAACTTTGAAAACGTTACAATATTACAACAGAAAAAAAAACAATTCATAAAAAGAAAAATATGCTGAATATCAATCGAATAAAAGTACGATAAATTCTTCTGTAAAACCAATACCGCATACCGTCGAGAATTTATTGAACAGTTAAGAACGGGAGTATAATATTATTGCCGGTGTTGAATCGTGGTCCGATAAAAAGAATAGAACTCCTCTCCGAATAAACGGATGAGGCGGCTTCGGAATGCCGTTAAGTCGGACCCGAATTGACACATATCCAACGTAAATCCTTCAGGAACAAGAAAAAAGAAAGAGGGGGAGGGGAATGGATAAATGTCCTTTTTGTCACTCAAGCGGAATTAAATCCTTTCCTTCTCGAGGGTGAAATTATATCCTCCACGCAGGAACAAACACTAATGCAATAAGTTAAACTTTACACACAAATTAGAATGGTTACCAGAATACAGCCCAGACACACGAACCAGCAACATCGCGAAAACACTTGATTCGATTTCCTGGAACATTAAAACGTGAGTTTTTGAGCATTTCTTGTTGAAGGAACGAGGGAACTTAAAGATCTCACAGAAAGGATTTTTCCTCCACAAATTAGAATGGTTACCGGAATACAGCTTAGACAAACGGACCAACATCATCGTGAAAATACTTAATTCGATTTCCTGGAACATTAAAACGTGAGTTTTTGAGCATTTCTTGTTGAAGGAACGAGGGAACTTAAAGACCTCACAGAAAGGATCTTTCCTCCACAAATTAGAATGGTTACCGGAATACAGCTTAGACAAACGGACCAACATCATCGTGAAAATACTTAATTCGATTTCCTGGAATATTAAAACGTGGGTTTTTGAACATATCTTGTTAAAGGACCAGAGGAACTTAAAGAGCTTACAGAAAGAATCTTTCCTTTCTGTAAGACATTTAAGTTCCTCCGGTCCTTCAACAAGAAATGTTCAAAAATTGGAGGATTAAAAATGCCACTGGAGAATAAACTCCCGTATTCCCCAGTGCCATTTTTAATCCTCCAATTTTTGAACATTTCTTGTTCTTTAAGTTCCTTAAAAAGAAAATAATGGGAGGAAAAAAAACGCCACTTGAGAATCCTTAAAGATCGGCACTCGCTCTCTCTTTCTACCTCGCTTATTGAATAATTGGAAGAATAACAAAATGTCACTTTAAAATCTTCATTTGATTTGAAGCTACTCAACTTGATTTTCAGTATTTCTTAGAATCAAATAATGTTTGTCGATTAAAATAACTGGGAAAGAAAAGAAGAAAGTATACTTATACTTAAATACGTAGGTCTATCAAATATAAACGAGCCATTGTCTTCTGAGCATTGGGAATGGTATTTATTTGAAATAATAAATATTGTAGTAATCTCTTTCTTCATAAATTATTTGGTTCCCTAACTTTTGGCATTCCAACCTAAAGACCTTAAACCCAATGAGTTTGAGCTCTTTAGGTTGGAATGCCGAGAGTTAGGGAACCACAAAACCGTCAAGATTTTAGAAATGAATGAAATTCTTTGAACAAGTTGTTAATTATTTTCTAACGAGTGTTTTCCACTCCCAGACTAAGCATGAAGTAAAATTTCGAGTTGAGAAAAGCCCCAAGAATTTGGATTTGGATTTTGGAGATTTAAAAGCAAAAATCACTTAATGTTAAGAATGTTTCCATCAAAAATGGTAAACTCGAGTTCAAGCTGAACTTGAGTTCAAGATAATAGTTATTATTGTTCCAATGGGCCCGTTCATCAGAGACAACAGTTGGGAGTTTACTGCCAACTGTTGACCGAATTGTTAACCGTGAACTTGTTTGAGATTTTTGCAATCATCAAACCATCAGAGACAACAGTTGGGAGTTTACTGCCAACTGTTGACCGAATTGTTAACCGTGAACTTGTTTGAGATTTTTGCAATCGTACGAAATAGACCGACCGGAGTACCGTTCATTAGATACCAGCATACATCACAAACAAATCCAAACATGTTGGATGTTGAACATTTTGATGAACGGGCCCAATGCCACTTAGAACTCAAGTTCAAAGTTGGACCAGTCCAACGTGTTTGTTGCAACTGGCCCTTAGTGAGTTTTACTTTTAAAGCAGATGAGTTATTTATATATATTTCGATATACATACAAATTATTTAGTCCCTACTATATATATATATTTTTATATATTCAGGTCTCTTTACTTGGTTTTTAAACATCTTATTTACGTTTACCTTTTTTTATGTTTTTGTAATTTTAACTTTCAATTCGCACACATTTAAAGAGGTCTTGAATTTAAATTTGCAATCGAGTGAGCTGCGATAAGAATGGCAATTGTTTATTAAATTAGGTTATGTACACCTTTGTGGTACCACTTGCTACTACGCAATTTTTAAATAGCAAAATTAGTTTTCATCCATTTTAGTGACATTTAACTGAAAATTTACTGATTGAAAATGCAATTGGCTTTAATAGCAAATTGTGTAATAGAAATCGCATCTTAAAATGTACAAGTGTAAAAACTACAAGGTGGCGCAAAAGGAATGACCCTATCAGAGGATGCTCTTATTTTCGCAAAATGGCGATTTATGTCATCGGGATTTTGATATTTGTGAAGTAGACAGACTAGGGTGTGCCCCGGCTTTTACCTTTCGGTGTATAACCTAATTTAACTGTTGTCCAAATCCAAATTCGGGCTTTTCTCAACTCGAAATTTTACTTCATGCGCCACGCGTATAAAACACTGATTTAGTGTTAAGTTCAAAATATACTACTTATTTAATATTTAAATTATCAGTCGACTTTTAAAACCTTGGCAGTTTTCGTAAATATCTTACATTTTCGTCATTTTGATGAAATTTTTATGGTATTTTCAATATTTCGAGATTTCAAACCCAAAAGATACTATTTATGTTCGAACAGTTTCTTATATCTTCCTGGTTCCTGAAGATCTGTTCGTAGTTTTTGCTCGTGGTAATGATACACAACGATATTTAGTTTAATACGTCTATTACACACTCTTATACAAATTTACAATTATTTACACGGATACAACTTTATACTCTTCAATGATAACTTCTGACTCGTTCAAAATAAAATATTTACAAAAAGCACCCTCACGCGTAGGGGGGAGATAGTTTGTAAGAGGGGCGACATGCGCATTAAATCGAGGGTCGCACCAAACCGAAGGTTTGGCGACCCTGCCCTGAGACGCAGGTAGTTTTTAGAATTTTGCGTATAGCTCGACAAGTTTGAACACGACCGTCACTGATGTCCAAAACGCTAAAAATTCCTTAATCCTCACCTATTGTATTCGGCCCAGAGGGTTGCATTGTGCTCAAAAGATTATTCACAATGCTGTCACAAAATATCCGGGTATAAGAAGTTTGAAGAAAAATGCAAGTTCAGTTTGTACAGCAAAAACATAATTTAAACAAAAATCAAATCTCGTTTCTCTGAAAGAATAATAAACTTCACAAATTAAACAGAATTTGCAATATAAACGCAAACAGATACCCAAAGAATCTGAGAGGTTTTCTAAAATAGATTAATAATGGCAAAAAATTATGCAAAGGGCACACGAAACTCCTGAGGTAGTTAATTGCTGTGTCGGTAAGTATTCCATGGGTATTATTCTATTCCTAGCCAAAAAATATGTCTTTCTAGGTGATGATATGCTAAAAAATCTCCTGCCTCATCTGCAAGAACAAGTAGAGTTGTGTCAAAAATCTCTAAGCGGATATTTGGAGAAGAAACAGACGATGTTCCCGCAATTCTTCTTTGTATCAGATCGAGCCTTGCTAGAAGTTTTAGGCCAAGAGTTAGGGAACCACCCCAGCCGGTTTGTTTTGTCCCTTATTTAGTAACCCTAGCAATAAATGTGAAGAGTGGGCCTGTCTCTTTTGCGCGACGCGTAATTCTAAAGTTCTTCACCCGTGAAAAGGTGAAACCTACAAAATTTACTGCTAACTGCATGTTCAGTTTGAGAAAGGTAACATTTTATGAAAAAAAGTTTAAGAAGGTTTATTGCATCGAAATCAAGCGAGAAGGAAAGGCTAAGGGAAACTTGCGAAAGCCAAAATTTGATTGTCTGAGTTGGCCACCGTTTTTTGGACTTGAGAGGGGTCCTCCTAGTGGATTTCTTACACAAACGTCAACTAACAATGTAATTTGCTACTCTGCTTCCTCCTGGATCAAGTTAGGCTTCAGAATTGACACAAAAGACGAGACAAAATAAAGACTCGTTTATATTCGATCGACCCACGTATATTCATTGCGTGAGTGGTAGTAAGAATTTTTCAATAGTATACTATGTATGCGAGTGAAATACTGCAATTACTAGCTCACCTGGGAATTCTCTCATAACTTCAATTCGTATGTGCGTTTCAGCGTGCGGATGGGTTTTAACGACCCAGCCGTGTGCTTAAATTTTCAATTACCAGGACGAAACGTTCGTCTAATGCCGAATGGCTCTTTAAAATGTTAACAAAATTGATATCCACAAAGTAACACTAGACACATCGGGACGTGTTTATTGTATTCACCGAAAAACCTAGGAACGTTTCATCACACAAAACGCAGACTTTACGTTACAGACTTTTAGAGCCTGGCAGTAATAATATAAATGTAGATGTAGATTAGTACCCGAGATTCGCCAAGGTACCGTGAATTTTTCATTTTTAATTCAAAACATATTTCCGTCATTTACAGCAAATGTATTCGTTCCAGACGTTAGATAATGAATGCATTTATTTAGCAAATCAGAGCAATTCAATTCTAAAATATGGAAAACTGCGGTACAGTAAGCCTCCAAACATAACCTATTTTATTCTCGCCCTATGTACTGTATGTTGTCAATACTGCCAATATTTTGACAGTGTTTACGAAGTATGACTCACGTTTGAATTTTTAACCTCTTTTTGACGTCATCACTTACCGACCCTATTAATTAATAAGTTACCATTCTTTTATAGAATTTTATAGAATATTTTCCCATTCGCGAAACGTACCAACTTCCGCTCGTAGCAAGAATTAATAAGAAAAAATAATTGGTCGCGTTGCTAATTAGGCACGCTGTTCGCTCTCCTCGCCATTTTCGCTCCTTCCTGCGACCAAGAAGAACGAATTAACGATCAATTAATAAAATGCGCGTAACGCACACACGCGGGGCATTTAATTTATTAAATTTATTCAGTACCCGATGGCCGAGCTTCCTTTCTGGGTTAATTGTCCTTACCAGCGAGCGCGGGTTTCCGGTTTTTAATTTTTATTTCGCTCGTTCATTAACACCAAATATATAATGTACTCACTTTATGTACGATCGGTATAAATATATATAAAAGAGGATGTTACGTAAGTGCTGTATGTGTGTGCATTTGCATAAGTGAACGTAAACAACGGAAACGGCTCACTTGAACTGCACATACGCGCGTGCATACAGATTGCGCTTGTTGTTGAGGTAGGCTCTGTCTTGTAAATAATAAATTATCGCAACGAGAAATTGGATAATAAAGTTTACAAATAAAACATGTATTAAAAATAAAAATTAAGGTGATATGTCGAAATTTATTCAACATAAATCGACCATTTCGGTGAACTCTAGGTCACAAATATTCATGTATGTACACATAAATTGACGACATGAACGCCATCTACTGTCCAAGGCTGAGTTGGGATCATACATTGCAGTCTGAAGCGCGTTAATCGGTAATTTATATATGTGCACGTGATTTGCCGACATGAACGCCATCTACTGACCATACCGATGAGGACATTGCAGTTTGAGACGCGTTAATCAGTAGTTTGTGTATGTACACATACATTGAGGACGTGAACGCCATCTACGGCCCAAGGTTGGGTTAGGAGCATAGCGATGAGGACATTGCAGTTTAAGATTGCAATGTCCTCATCGGTATGTCCTCGTCGGTATGGTCATTGGTGATTAACACAAAGAAAACTACACAATAAGTATCTGATTGATCGTCTAACGAGGGTTTCCACTCCCAGACTAAGCATGAAGTAAAATTTAGAGTTTAGAAAAGCCTGAAAATTTGGATTTGCTGGGGCGCGCGAGCATAAACAGTATCTTTTGGGTTTGAAATCACGAAATATTGAAAATACCATAAAAATTTCATCAAAATGACGAAAATCTAAGATATTTACGAAAACTGCCAAGGTTTTAAAAGTCGACTGATAATTTAAATATTAAATAAGTAGTATATTTTGAACTTAACACTAAATCAGTGTTTTATACGCGTGGCGCATGAAGTAAAATTTCGAGTTGAGAAAAGCCCGAATTTGGATTTGGACGCTTCGCGTCCAAATCCAAATTCTTGGGGCTTTTCTCAACTCGAAATTTTACTTCATGCTTAGTCCGGTAGTGGAAAACACTCGTTAGAAAATAATTAACAACTTGTTCAAAGAATTTCATTCATTTCTAAAATCTTGACGGTTATGTGGTTGTTCCCTAACTCTCGGCATTCCAACCTAAAGAGCTCAAACTCATTGGGTTTAAGGTCTTTAGGTTGGAATGCCAAAAGTTAGGGAACCAAATAATTGATAATGTCGAAATTTATTCAACATAAATCGACCATTTCGGTGAACTCTAGGTCACAAATATTCATGTATGTACACATAAATTGACGACATGAACGCCATCTACTGCCCAAGGCTGAGTTGGGATCATACATTGCAGTCTGAAGCGCGTTAATCGGTAATTTATATATGTGCACGTGATTTGACGACATGAACGCCATCTAGTGACCATACCGATGAGGACATTGCAGTCTGAGACGCGTTAATCAGAAGTTTGTGTATGTACACATACATTGAAGACATGAACGCCATCTATGACCCAAGGTTGGGTTAGGAGCATACCGATGAGGACATTGCAGTTTAAGATTGCAATGTCCTCATCGGTATGTCCTCGTCGGTATGGTCATTGGTGATTACCACAAAGAAAACTACACAATTAGTATCTGATTGATCGTCTAACGAGGGTTTCCACTCCCAGACTAAGCATGAAGTAAAATTTCGAGTTTAGAAAAGCCTGAAAATTTGGATTTGCTGGTGCGCGCGAGCATAAACAGTATCTTTTGGGTTTGAAATCACGAAATATTGAAAATACCATAAAAATTTCATCAAAATGACGAAAATCTAAGATATTTACGAAAACTGCCAAGGTTTTAAAAGTCGACTGATAATTTAAATATTAAATAAGTAGTATATTTTGAACTTAACACTAAATCAGTGTTTTATACGCGTGGCGCATGAAGTAAAATTTCGAGTTGAGAAAAGCCCGAATTTGGATTTGGACGCTTCGCGTCCAAATCCAAATTCTTGGGGCTTTTCTCAACTCGAAATTTTACTTCATGCTTAGTCCGGTAGTGGAAAACACTCGTTAGAAAATAATTAACAACTTGTTCAAAGAATTTCATTCATTTCTAAAATCTTGACGGTTTTGTGGTTGTTCCCTAACTCTCGGCATTCCAACCTAAAGAGCTCAAACTCATTGGGTTTAAGGTCTTTAGGTTGGAATGCCAAAAGTTCGGGAACCAAATAATTGATAATGTCGAAATTTATTCAACATAAATCGACCATTTCGGTGAACTCTAGGTCACAAATATTCATGTATGTACACATAAATTGACGACATGAACGCCATCTACTACCCAAGGCTGAGTTGGGATCATACATTGCAGTCTGAAGCGCGTTAATCGGTAATTTATATATGTGCACGTGATTTGACGACATGAACGCCATCTACTGACCATACCGATGAGGACATTGCAGTCTGAGACGCGTTAATCAGTAGTTTGTGTATGTACACATACATTGAGGACATGAACGCCATCTACGGCCCAAGATTGGGTTAGGAGCATACCGATGAGGACATTGCAGTTTAAGATTGCAATGTCCTCATCGGTATGTCCTCGTCGGTATGGTCATTGGTGATTGCCACAAAGAAAACTACACAATAAGTATCTGATTGATCGTCTAACGAGGGTTTCCACTCCCAGACTAAGCATGAAGTAAAATTTCGAGTTTAGAAAAGCCTGAAAATTTGGATTTGCTGGGGCGCGCGAGCGAAGCGAGTGGCGCCCCAGCAAATCCAAATTTTCAGGTTTTTCTAAACTCGAAATTTTACTTCATGCGCCACGCGTATAAATCACTAACTTCGAGTGAAATCTTCAACTAATTGGTTAGAGTAGAATAAATTTAGTATGTCAATTATCAATTGTTCAAATTACGAGGAAAGTTCTACGATGGACACTTCACCATTTTTTTTTTATTTCGTTCAATATTATTTAATGTGTCGAATTCGTGCTCCGAACTAAACTAACAATTTGTTAATTCTTTAATCGTATTATATCCATATTTATTATTTTTAATTTAAAAATTCCCTGACTTTTCGCTAAAAAGGCCGAATTTCCCTGACTTTTCCCATCGAATAAATTCCCCTGACTTTTCCGGTTTTCCCGGTTGGTTGCCACCCTGCTATTGTTAAATTGTCAATTTTTCTCTACGAAGAGTAGAATGAATTGTCCCGTTGTTCTTGGTGGGTGTTTTGTTTTTATTTCAGCCCTAGTATGCAAAAAACGGGAGTGAAACGTGGGCATGTATTATCCCTTGAGGGAAATGGGATTTCGGGATTTACAGCAAAAAGGAGATAAAGGTGGGAAAGGGTGAGAAAAAAAAGTTTCCGCACGGACGGCTAAAAATGATGTCTAAAACATTATAGGGCAGGAGAAGCTCGATTAAATCGAAAGGTTTTAAAGCTGAAATGAAAATTGCAGGAATCAGCTGTACAGAAATTGGGGGTGAACCCCCAGAAGGATCTAAAACTGTGGCTTCAGTCAGATTCATGTTGTGGTAGGATTTCTCGATTTCTATGTAAATGTTAATATTCATTTCAACAAAAAATTCTCACATAATTATTCAGCGCGTTTTTTTGTTCCCATAAGCTCTCTCATGCGTGGGCAAAATTATACTCCGCACAATTACGAATCGTAGCGCGCGGAGTATCCTCACTCACCTCGTTCCTCTGCCCCCTCCTATTTATTCCCATACAAACCATTCCTTTCGTTCTTTTTTCAAGAAACAACGAAAGAGCACTCCTTTAATGAGGGCCCCGAGAACAATACTCTACTCTATGCACTGGTGATTATTACAGAAGGTAACAACAACAAGAGCAACTCACCGTGCAGCCTCAATTGCCCACCCGGAGGAAGAGCTTCAAGTGCAGAAGAGGAAGTCGCAAAATGCAATTTGTGTTTTGCGTCAACTCGGCGCCGTATTCTTATTTTTTTTATTGTTCAAGAAAGTTTTAATATCTTAACTTTCTTGAACAATAAAAAAAAGCATACCGAATTACTGTAAATTCTAAGGATTACTTAAAAATGGGCTGTTTTTCTTTTATCATACAATGACTGTCTTGTAGTCTTCAAGTTTTAAAAGGACCATTTTCTCGTTATTTCTTTAAATTGAGGCTAAGTATAATAGTAGCCTTACTTTAAAGAAATAACGAGAAAATGGTCCTTTTAAAACTTGAATTGGACCGTTCATCAAAATGTTGGTATCTAAGAAACGGTACTCCGGTTGGCCTATTTTTTACGATGGCAAAAATCCCAAACATGTTCAACAATCCGGTCATTAGAGAATTCTCCAACAGCTACTAGTAAACTCCCAACTGTTGTCTCTGATGAACGGGCCCAATGTGTTATCCAGTTCAGTACAAACAACATAAATCTCTCTCCTGTTAAAGGATTAATTTACCTTTAGAATCTTCCACACAAGAAGTACACCATGTTTATCCATTGATATTAATTGCTCTGACATCGGCTAATCTCAACACGCAAAAAGAAGAAGGAGAAAAAAACGTTTTCATATTCATTCAGGTTTTTGAGGATGCATTTTTTCTTTCTTTTGGGAGTGAGGCGAATTTGAATTCGCGAAGGAACCTTGTCTGGGTCAGTAACGACTCCCAATAAGAAGAAGAAGGCCGACAAAGCATTCCGGTTTAGCGCCAGCAACGGAAAAGGCATTATCTTGTAAATTTCAAGTCTCATTCAATGAAATGCAGGAGGCGATTTTATATATACACACACAGAGATTTTTTCATTAAAGTATACATATTCCCAGGTATACACTGCAAATTTTCAGACATTCATTAACTTTATAAAAGAGTTCAACTTCGTTTCGAACGAGTGTTCCCACTAGTTGATTAAGCATGAAGTAAAAGCCTCGAAATTTTACTTCATGTTTAACCTGGGAGTGAAAAGACTCGTTAAGAGCTTCAAATTATACGAAAAGAACATTTGTCTGTAAGTACAGATATACAATTCTCTTCCTGCACTACATTGAATGAAAAATGAAAAATAAAAATAACACGGGTGTGAAGTTAGCAATAGTTCCAGCAATAGATTTAAAAAAATTCATATCTCGGAAAAAACAAAAGCAAATTAAATGAAATTTTAAGATATACACTTCAAATAGCCTAAATTATTACCCCAAAAAATATAAAACCCTTAACTTTTACCCTTCATATTTTTTCGCCCCTTCCAAAAATATGTTATGATTTTTTTTTAATTTGGCAATATTTCATAAAGTTACTTTTTAGCTCAAAACATCTCTATAATATCTTCTTTTGATAAGTGAAATCAAAAAAACGTTCCGACACCCCGTTCGCCACTAAACTATTGTTTTACCCTAAGATTTCAAAAATTAATTTCTCAGAGAAAAAAAATACAAATCGAAAAAAATTTAAAATACACGATAAGAGATGTCTAAGTTATTACCAAAAAAAATTGACCCATAAGTTTTACCTATAATATTTTTTCACCCCTTCCAAAAACGTAATCAATTTTTTTCTACTTTGGCAATGTTCCATAAAATTAATTTTTATCTCAAAATATCTCTATTCTACCCTCTTTTAACACACCTAATCAAAAAAACGTTTCGTCACCCTGTTCACCCCTAAAATATTTTTATTACCCCGTGAATATGGAAATCAATATTTCCGAGAAAGCAAAATCAAATCAAACAAAATATTACTAAAGAATACATCTTAATTAATAGCACAAGGAAGATCAACCCCTAAAATTACCCTCTCATTTTTTCTTGTCTTTAAATGTAATATATATATTTTTTTAAATTCACAATCTTCTTAAATGTTGATGTGTATCATATATTATTTCTTTTTATCATGAGTGTGTTTACTCTAATAAGCAAAAGTAAAAATAAAAGTGTCAGGCACTTTACGCCCATATAATAAAATAATAATCTCCTGCTCGTCGTATGGATTTATGTGCGTATGGAATTATGTGCAACGATTTAAACATTATTTTTTCTGAATTTTGCAAAGGGCCATAGATAAATAAAAATTGTTATTCTTATCATTAATGTGTGTACTTTCATAATCAAAAGTCAAAAAAACGTTTGGAGTACTTTTTCACCATCGAAAAAAAAAAAAATCTCCTGCTCGTCGTCTATGGACCCATATGCAATAAATTAAACATTATTTTCTCTGAATTTGGCAAAGGGCCATAGATAAATAAAAATTGTTATTCTTATCAATAATGTGTGTACTTTCATAATCAAAAGTCAAAAAAACGTTTGGAGCACTTTTTCACCACCGAGAAAAAAAATATTCTCCCGCTCGTCGTGTATGGAACCATATGCAACAAATTAAACATTATTTATTCCGAATTTGGCAAAGAGCCATAGATAAATAAAAATTGTTATTCTTATCAATAGTGTGTGTATTTTCATAATCAAAAGTCAAAAAAACGTTTGGAGCACTTTTTCACCCCCGAAAAAAAAAAATCTCTCGCTCGTCACGTATGGATCCATATGCAATAAACTAAACATTATTTTTTCCGAATTTGGCAAAGGGCCATAGATAAATAAAAATTGTTATTCTTATCATTAATATGTGTACATTCATAATCAAAAGTCAAAAAAACGTTTGGAGCACTTTTTCACCCCCGAAAAAATAATAATCTCCCGCTCGTCGTGTATGGATCCATATGCAATAAATTAAACAATATTTTTTCCGGATTTGGCAAAGGGCCATAGATAAATAAAAATTGTTATTCTTATCAATAATGAGGGTACTTTCATAATCAAAAGTCAAAGAAACGTTTGGAATACTTTTTCACCCCCGAAAAAAAAATAATCTCCCGCTCGTCGTGTGTGGATCCATATGCAACAAATTAAACGTTTCTTTTCCGAATTTGGCAAAGGGTTATAGATAAATAAAAATTGTTATTCTTATCATTATTGTGTGTACTTTCATAATCAAGTCAAAAAGACGTTTGGAGCACTTTTTCACCCCTGAAAAAAAATAATAATAATCTCCCGCTCGTCACGTATGGATCTATATGCAATAAATTAAACATTATTTTTTCCCAATTTGGCAAAGGGCCATAGATAAAATAACATTTATTACTATCATTATTGTGTGCACTTTCAAAATCAAAAGTAAATTAAAAACGTTTCGGGTACTTCTTCGCCACCGAAAAAAAATCATCTCCCTCTCGTTGTGTATGAATCAATATGCAATAAATAATCAAAAAGAAAAAATAATCACCTGCTTATTGCGTTTTTGAATTAACAGAATATATCAAATTTTAATGTTTTAGCATCCTTTTCGAGGGTTCCATGATTTTTAAATGCATAGAAAATTAAAAAAATAGTGATGTGTCCATCGTAGTACTTTCCCCGGTGTTTTAAAACATACAAAGAATACATATATTAATTATTAACAGGTCTTCGCTAAATACAAATTTGAATATAAATTAAAATATCTCGAAAACTAAGGACAAAAGGAGGATAAAAAGTCATACGACAAAAAATACGTATTCTTTTATTTTTAGCAACTTTTATTTGAAAGATTTCAGAATCGGATCAATATTTAACCAAATATCGCAAAAAAATGAAAAAACGCTAAGAGTAGAAAAAATAATGATTAAATCATTGCACATAATTCCATACGCATATAAATCCATACGACGAGCAGCAGATTATTATTTTATTATATGGGCGTAAAGTGCCTGACACTTTTTTTTTACTTTTGCTTATTAGAGTAAACATACTCATGATAAAAAGAAATAATATATGATACAAATCAAAATTTAAGAAGATTGTGAATTTAAAAAAATATATATATTACATTTAAAGACAAGAAAAAATGTAATGGTAATTTTAGGGGTTGATCTTCTTTGTGCTATTAATTAAGATGTATTCCTTAGTAATATTTTGTTTGATTTGATTTTGCTTTCTCGGAAATATTGATTTCCATATTCACGGGGTAAAAAAAATATTTTAGGGGTGAACGGGGTGACGAAACGTTTTTTTGATTAAGTGTATTAAAAGAGGGTAGAATAGAGATATTTTGACATAAAAATGAATTTTATGGAACATTGCCAAAGTTCAAAGAAGTTGATTACGTTTTTGGAAGGGGTGAAAAAATATTATAGGTAAAACTTATGGGTCAATTTTTTTTGGGTGATAACTTAGACATCTCTTATCGTGTATTTTAAATTTAATGCGATTTGTATTTTTTTTCTCTGAGATATTAATTTTTGAAATCTTAGGGCAAAACAATAGTTTAGTGGCGAACGGGGTGTCGAAACGTTTTTTTGATTTCACTTATCAAAAGAAGGTATTATAGAGATGTTTTGAGCTAAAAAGTAACTTTATAAAATATTGCCAAATTAAAAAAAAATCGTAACATATTTTTGGAAGGGGTGAAAAAATATGAAGGGTAAAAGTTAAGGGTTTTATATTTCTTGGGGTAATAATTTAGGCTATTTGAAGTGAATATCTTCAAATTTCGATTAATTTGCTTTTGTTTTTGCCGAGATATGAATTTTTTAAAATCTATTGCTGGATCTATTGCTAACTTCACACCCGTAAAAATAACCGCCTTCTTCTCCAAATCAAGATTTGATCATATTTGGAGAACGAAACTTAATTTAAAAAAAAAAAAACGTCTGCTTTTAATGATTTTAAATAATTTTTCTATTTAAAAAGCCATCATCGTAACAAGATTCTCCATAAATTCGATCTTGATGCAAACAAAAACTGAACACACTAATCAAATTACACCTTGATCCGATACCTGGAAGAAGAAAAAAAAAAAGAACAAAACCGACGTTCTATTGACTCGCAAATATCACGTTACGTCGCCGAAAGGATAAAAAATTGCAATGTTTTCATTTAAATAACGCGATCGCGGTGCAATTCGATTTTTTTTAGCAAAGTTGTGAAAGTACAGACGAGTCTAGTTACCCGACGAGGATATCAGATTTTTTCGCACCTTGGCTCCAATTTTCATTTCACTTCGCTCCTCGCGAGTGATTTTATTGAATTTATTCCAAAGTTCCAAACTTTGACAATTACATTTAAACGCTAAAAGCAGTTTGTTTATAACTATGGAATTTATTCATTAAAGCGCGCTAATTGTATTTATCAATTTGTTTAGACTTTTGGATATAATGCTTTGTTGAAATCTAGTTTAAAGTAATTACAAATTTCGGATGGTAAATAAAATTTATCATTTTTTTAATAGCCAACAAAGAAAACAATATTCGGTCTGAATTCGAAATTATAAGATGCCAAATTATTGGAAATACGCGCCCGAGTGATTAACTTTAATGATCCACTTATCATTGATTAATCCATTAAGCGCTATTGATTTAATAACGCAACATTTTTTTTAAATCACTGACTAAATAAATAATTTAATACATTCTATCATATGTTCAATAACAAACAACTGTAGAGTGTCATGATTTATTCTTTTTTTAAATTTAAGTTGGCCACACGGTTTAATTAATTCCTAAAGCGTGTGGCCAACTTAAATTTAAAATATTAATAAATCATAACACTCTACAGTTGTCTTTTGTTGAACATATGATAGAAATCTATATATAAACATCAAACGTCGGACATAATAATTATATGATGAATTAATTTCTCACTTAACCCGTGGTGAAACATATTTAATTAATACGCTTTGATTAAAACACTTGGTTTGTTTCACTGATTTTTTATTTTTACTCCAGTAAAAATAAAAAATCAGTGAAATAAACCAAGTGTTTTAATCAAAGCGTATAATAATTATAATATAAAATTTCAGAATTGCCAACCTACAACATTTTTCATGATGTCGGTAAAGTGGCAGGCACTTGACGGCAGAACTACATGCAACATGTACCAAAATTATCGGCTATATAAATGCCCAAAAATATTTTTTTCCGTTGCAATATATTTTTTTTTAATATAAGTTTCTGCTGGTTTAACCGTAAAGTTAGCAGAACCGCGCAAAATTGTTTATATTATTACAACCTTTTTTTGTAAATTTGTAAATTTTTCACTCGGGAAAATTGTTTTCCTGCACTTGTTTTGTAAATAACTATAATGTGTGCAAACTAGAAAAAGCATAAGCTTATTTTCTCGAATTCAAATATTTTTGAATTGGAATTATTCTTGTTTAGGAATTATTCTTGTTTATTTACTCGCTTCTCAATAGACGTAATAATGGTGGATGTAAATGCGTTAGACTGTTTTTCTTTGCTTTTATCATTCGTTTCGTTTGTTTGTCCGTGCGGTGATTTTTGAATTGTAAATTAAATTCCAAGCCGGTCCGAGAGTGCGATCATGTGCATTCATTTCGATATCGGAATACAATTATGCCCCGGCGAGGAGCCGTTGCGTAGGTCAAATCAATTTACATTGGAACTACTCTAAACATAATATACAATCGCGTAATATTTATGCGCACGTACCTACCGGGTGTTCAAAAACAAAACAAAACGAACGATAAACTAGGGCAAGTATTCAAAGTGTCAAACAAAACTCTGATATTTAGTTATTCGTATTTAATAAGGGCACGACCACGGGGTGTCAACAATATATGGAATTGCGAAACTAAAATTTCTGCCTTTTCTAGCACATTAAAATACCTATAGCTCTATTTCACCGATGGTTTACCTAAGGATTTCGGCGCCGTAGGCCGCGCCACTAGAAAATCATAGTAGGAAACTGTAGAAATGCTAATCTGTTTTAACAAAAATGCACTAGATAGACAGACGTTACATTTGTCCGTTTACCTCCAATTTCGTGTTCTACACCCCCACGGGGTGTCAACAATTACGGAATTTTGAGACCAAAATTTCTTCCTTGTCTAGCACATCAAAATGCATATAGCTCATACCCACAAAACGGTTACCACAGGCCACTAAAAAATCGCTTAGCAGGAAACTGTAAAAATAATAATCTGTTTAAACAAAAATGCACTAGATGTCTGTACATCAATTTGTCGCGTACACGCTACGCCATTTGTAATTGTTCTTTTTGGTTAGGGTACAAATTGTTTGTTCTTCATTAAAAATCGTTAAAAAAATTATGTTTTCTGTCTAAAGAAGGTGTAATATTAGAATATATTGGAAGGTGCAGTGGCAAATTGTTGTTTCTAGCGAATAACCAAATTGTAAGTGCATACATCAAAGAAATTACAATTAATCATTTTGTTGATTCGGATTTCTCAATATTTTATATTTTGTGTATTTTCTGCATTATTTTATTTTTTGGGTGTTTCATTACTTTATTTGGCCCCCTTTTTCATAAAAGCAGAAAGGGGCGCTTGTATTTACTTTCCAGTTTTATTACTCTTTGTGCTTGTGATTTCTAAAGTGAAACCTGGAAGCCAAATGTTTGGCGGGATTTCATTTATTTCGCTTTACGGCCGAAAGAACGATTAACCATTGTCAAGAAAATTTCTTCAATTTCAAAAGAGCGGGCCCAAAACGTGCCTAATTGGGCCCATAAACGTTAATCCGCGACCGAGCGAAGCGTCCGGACTTGTCCTTTTCACCATGCCCAAAAATTCCAGAAATTTCCAGCACCTGACCCTCTGTCCTTATTTTTCACACTGAAAAATCATCCCTCGCTTTCTCTTCTAGAATCCCTCTCCAATCAATCCTGACCAATCAGATTTTCCTATCCCAAACCGTTTCTTCTGTTAAGAAAACCAGAAAAGTCTTGTCTTGAACACCGTTTCAACAACATCGTTCTTTCGGTCGTACCGCGCTTTTAACTTTCTTTTAACTTGTGTTTTTTAACTGATACTTTCTATCCACGTGTTTTTAACTTCACTTATTTTTTCCGTTATTATTTGTTAATTGTTTTGTATATATGTCAGTATTTAAATAAATCGTTTTTGTTTAACTTACTGGTTTAAGTAATTTTTATTAAAGTCGCGAGAACCGCGCAATTTACACATTTCATTGCTATTAATAACGAATTTGTTTATACCTATTACAGTATTATATTAAATGAAATATTCAATACGTATCTACTGTGAGTGATTTCTTTCGGCTGTGCTGACAACCCGGACAACCCTATTTTGTTAGGACCCGAATTTAAAAGGACACTGCTATTTTGTACATTATTTTTGTAAATAAAATGTATTAACCATTTATATAGCAACTTTTATACCCCTTTGTGTAATTTAAATAATGTTCACATTAAAATTATTGCTTCATCGTAAACAACAATTTTTATTTGGACTTAAATTCATTAAAATCTAATACCTAATATTTTTAAATAAATCGCCATATTTTGGATTAAGCCACTGTCGCGCCACCATAGTGTGGTTTGCCCTGTTGCGATCGTTTTTTTCCCCATAGTTGTGCATCTGTTGATCTGTGGGCACGACATAATGCAAATGGCTGGTTTGGCACAACACAATTTATAAAATAAATTAAATATTTAAAAAATAATTACAAATACAAATATCTTATTCAATAGACAGCCAGGGCTAGAACAAGTGAGTGTGCGAGTGAGTCTGTTATATAATCGAATTTCACTTCAATGAAGTACAAGTGGTGGTATGCTGTCGGATAGGCGCGTTCCGCACCGCGCGGACAGGAAACAGGAGGCATTCCACGCATTGCGTGCGCCCGACGGACCAACAAGAAAAGTCGGAGAGGTCTCTTTCACATTTCCAGAGTTTCCCTCTTACCTGCTTTTATTATTTGTTACCTGTTACGCGACCTCGTGAACGAATGTTTGGAGATTACGCCTCGAAATGATTGAAGTCGATTTATGACCTGGATTTCGTCCATCCCGGACGTTTATCCGAATAAATCAGGGAATTTCGAATATTGGATATTATTTTCATCACTCATTCTTAAAACGCAATCCTAACAAATGCAGGATCACGGCCCTAAATTTAATCGCGATCATAAATAAAATGTGGTGGGGGAGGGGGATAGAAAGAAGAATGTATAGAGGAATGTCGAAACGTTGGACCCGTTCAGCAATGACAACAGTTGGGAGTTTACTGCCAACTGTTGGGGAATCTCTGATGAACGGACTGTTAATCGTGAACGTGTTTGGGATTTTTGCAATCATACAAAATATATTTTATATATACAGAGAGTTTTATGTAACACCGAACATTTTCATAACGAGAATTATTTTTGAAGTATCCATATGCATACATTGCGCATTTTCCGATGCTCGGATTATTAAAAGAATCCAATTTGAAGCTTTAAGCGAGTGTTTTCCACTCCCAGGCTAAGCATGAAGTAAAATTTCGAGTTTAGAAAAGCCTGAAAATTTGGTTTGGTCGCGTAGCGCGAAGCGCGGAGCGGCCAAACCAAATTTTCAGGCTTTTCTAAACTCGAAATTTTACTTCATGCGCCACCGGCACAAAACACTGACAAATTACGAAGTTTAAAACACGCCGCTAAACTTTACATTGAATCAGTGTTTTGTACCGGTGGCGCATGAAGTAAAATTTCGAGTTTAGTAAAGCCTGAAAATTTTGTAAATTCATCACAAAATCGTCTCATTTGCCGCTATCCAATTTACAAGAAAAATACAATATACAAAAAAATCCATACACTTAATAATCCATTATAACTTAATAATCACGAATCTTTCAACTGTTGCGTCAGTTACCTGATCAGAACTCGAATGATTCGCCTGTTCCGTCTACGTTTTTTTTAGACATTGTGTGTTTATATATGTTTCTTGTTGCCGAAAAAAATAAAATTCGCGGATGTTGGCGTTAGCCTATCTGGCTCTGGCGAGGAATTAGTAATGAGACTCCGGTGGGCGATTACAAACAGCACAAGAAGTATGTGTGTTGTGTATGCATTTATCCATCCGTGTGTATGCACACTGAATATTTGCAATACGTCCATCCGGTTACCAACAAATGTCCGATTGGATAGGTTACAAGAAGGCGAAGAAGAGAAGTGCATTAAATTAAAAATTCTAAAACGGTAAACTGTTGCGTCACCAATGCGCGCTCGCGCCTAAGTAAGGAGGAAGTCGTTCATTAATAGGGATTCCATCAATGAAATGTGGAATTTCGTCAAAAAAACATGTATGTCTCTTTAATGATGCTTACTCGAATGAATCGCCTGTTGCTGATGTCGTTCTTGCTCTGACTTACGCAACTGTCAATACCTACAATTGCAACGGTGTAGGACGTTTCATCGCCGCCGATTCATCGCCACCGATTCATCGCCACCGATTCATCGCCGCCGTTCCATCGCCGGGCCAGTTCATCGCCGGCCGTTTCATCACCAGGCCTGTTCATCGCCAATATTTTTATAAAATAAATTTTAAAAGAAAGATCATATCTAATAATAAAATTTCAAATATTACCCTATTCTGGAAATTGTCCACTAACCTATCCAAACCTATCCTAACCTATCTTAGCCTATGCTAACCTATCCTCACCAATCCTAACCTATCCTAACTTATTCTAACCTATCCTAAACTATCCTGACCTATCATAACCTATCCTAACCCATCCTAACATACCCTAACATATCCTAACATATCCTAACATATCCTAACCTATCCTAACCTATCCTAACCTATCCTTACCTATCCTGACCCATCCAAACCTATCCTACCGCAATTGGCCTGGCGATGAACTGGCCTGGCGATAAACTGGCTTGGCGATGAAACAGCCGGCGATGAACTGGCCCGGCGATGGACTGGCCAGGCGATGAACTGGCCCGGCGATGAAACGTCCCATTCCCCAATTGCAATGCGTTTGCAATTACAATTCAAGTTATTCGACTGTTGCGTCACTTTATCTTTCTAAACTCGAGTAGTTTGTCTTTGAGACCTCAGATTTCAGTTATTCGACTGTTGCGTCACTTTCTTGATGTAAACTCAAATTATTGACCTGTTGCGTCAGTTCGTTTCTGAGAACTCGAGTTGTTTGCCTGTTGCGTCACCATCGCAATTTGTTCTAGAAGACGCAACATTACCCTGATTCAACCGATTCTCTATCTCTACATGAAAAAGAACATATCCCTAGAGTGCAGCCAGTGTAGGCCCTACAAATTTTTTTAGGTGGTGCTAGGTCCCATGGTGGCGCTCCTCCCCACGTTTCGTTTTCCGTTTTTGACGCCCCAAATTTTTAGGAGGTGCGAGATCTCATAGGGGCACCACTCTCCGCATTTCGTTTTTCGTTTTCTGCGCCCCAAATGACGGCGCCCGGTGCGATCGCATCGCTCGCACCCCTCTAGAGCCGCCACTGAGTGCAGCTCGAAAAGAAGAAAAACAAACAGCCTGTATATTTGAATTACCTTTCCTTTTCTAAAAAGGAGTATGAATGACGCAAACGGCTCAAGTGAGGTATGCGCCTCGACGGGCAGCAGCAGGTGTCTCGTAATTGGACTGAACGAGGGCAAACACGTGCCGTTCAACTTCTCTATGCAATTAAAATACCTTTATGGTCAGTTAACCGACTGAGAGGCTCTCCACAGTGATTTAGTAATCGATCCAGTGTTTCTAAGAGAAGAACATTTTGATTCTCGTTTTTAAATTCAAAAATTGACTCGATTTCTCGAAAAACTTTACCTCGACAAGTACCCGAATGCCGGTCTACACCGGAAGTTGCACTGAAATGACGACGTTTTACTCCATACGGTTTGGTAAATTCTTCCCAAAGTGACGTAATTTCAGTGCAAATTTTCACCGATAACAAACTGGTACTGTAAATACAGGCCCTGGGCAATCAAAACTTGATTCACTACTGCCCGGAAAAGCTCTGTGGTGGTCAAATTTTAAATAACCACCCGTAAAATGTATAGAAACACATCCCGGAGCGGGGGTTTCATTTGAAAATGATATGCCATAATGTTTTCTGCAACCTCCCAAATATTTTGAGCGTCCCCCCACTTTAAGAATCACTTGTGTAGTTCTAGACGCGCTGCAAGTTTGAAACCCGCTTAGCGAGCGACTTTTCAGACTTCAACACTCCGTTTAGAGACGTTAAAATATTGACTCGATTTTTGCCTTTAACTCCAGGCTTATTTAATTTTAAGATAATTTCAATATTGACTCGATTTGCTGCCAACCGCCGCGGGATCCAAAAATATTACGTTAAATTGCGGCCGCTCGGGGAATTCGTTTCGGTCGGTCAGAGAAATCGAGTCAATATTTTAGATTCGCCCTCGACGTCCGATGATTACAGTCCTCTTGGGTATTTCCACTCTCTCTTTCATGCGAAAGGGTTGGTTAAACGGATTGGCAGTACAGTAAGCGTAATTCGCGAGTCCTTAAGCAAATAGTTAATTAATTTTAATATTCATTGCTGATATTTGGTTGGAGAACAAGATTTTATTTAATTTGAGGAAAAATAAAATCAATTGATTTATGCGTTTACTTTAAAAAACGTGGTTTTTCAATTTTTCTTAAATATTTATCAGATCAAAAAATATACTCTAAATTGACAGATAAAGCACTAATAACCTTGCTTCACACTTTTATTCGAATAACCAAATGTATATTTCGGACACAAAGTGACAATTATCAATGGATGGAGTGTTAATCCATTGATATTTCTAGCTTTGTGTACGAAATGTACATTTTGTAATCAGTGCCACAGTAAGGAAAAACGGCGGCTGGGGCCAATTTTTCCTAAATATTTATCAGATTAAAAAATACACTCTAAATTGACAGATAAAGCAGTAATAACCACCGATGAGAAGTTGGTTATAGATTTCCAGCCACGAATCCGGCGCCTCCACCATTTATAAAACTATAATTTTACCAACGTATAACAACGAATACAATAACATTTCATAGGAACAATTGATAATTTAATTAAACGTAATGCTGAGATAGCTCTTACAACTTTTAAAAGTTATGATTTAGCATCTGGCATTAAAATTTGTATCTGTGATAAAAGAGGACATTTCAAACATTTTAAAAATGCTATTTGGGGAGGTTTAGAAACGATTTTAATAGCCACAAATGTCCTTAGTAGTGTTATTACCAATATAAAACAATAATTGGAGGACCATCTTTCTTTAATATTTTTTAACATGTTTTTCTAAAACGCCCACCTGAAGACATGGCTTATTTTTCGAAAAGTAAAACGTTGATGTTTGGGTCCTTTTAGAAATGATTTTGTTGGCCAAAAATGTTCTCCATAGTATTAGTAACCATATTAAATTACAATTGGAGGACCATCTTTCTTCAATTGTTTTTTTAACATGTTTTTCTAAAACGCTCACCTGAAGACATGGCTAATTTTTCGAAAAATAAAAAGTTGGTGTTTGGGGCCTTTTAGAAATGATTTTGTTGACCATAAATGTTCTCTATAGTATTTGTAACAATATTAAATAACAATTGAAGGACCATCTTTCTTAATTTTTCTTTTAAATTTTTTTCCATACCGCTCACCTGATGATATGGCTTATTTTTCGAAAAATAAGCCGTGTCTTCAGATGAGCGGTTTGGAAAAAATAGTTAAAAAAAATATTGAAGAAAGATGGTCCTCCAATTGTTGTTTAATATGGTTACTAATACTATGGAGAACATTTGTGGCCAACAAAATAATTTCTAAAAGACCCCAAACACCAACTTTTTATTTTTCGAAAAATTAGCCATGTCTTCAGGTGAGCGGTTTGGAAAAAAATTGTTGAAAAAAAATTGAAGAAAGATGGTCCTCTAGCTGTTGTTTAATATGGTTACTAATACTATAAAGAACATTTGTGGCCAACAAAATCATTTCTAAAAGGCCCCAAACACCAACTTTTTATTTTTCGAAAAATTAGCCTTGTCTTCAGGTGAGCGGTTTGGAAAAAAATTGTTTAAAAAGAAATGAAGAAAGATGGTCCTCCAATTGTTATTTAATATGGTTACTAATACTATGGAGAACATTTGTGGCCAACAAAATCATTTCTAAAAAGCCCCAAACACCAACTTTTTATTTTTCGAAAAATTAGCCATGTCTTCAGGTGAGCGGTTTGGAAAAAAATAGTTTAAAAAAAATTGAAGAAAGATGGTCCTCCAATTGTTGTTTAATATGGTTACTAATACTATGGAGAACATTTGTGGCCAACAAAATCATTTCTAAAAGGCCACAAACACCAACTTTTTATTTTTCTAAAAATAAGCCATGTCTTCAGGTGAGTGCTTTGTAAAAAAATTGTTTAAAAAAAATTGAAGAAAGATGGTCCTCCAATTACTGTTTGATATGGTTCCTAATACTATGGAGAGCATTTGTGGCCAACAAAATCATTTCTAAAAGGCCCCAAATACCAACTTTTTATTTTTCGAAAAATAAGCCATGTTATCAGGTGCGCGGTTTGGAAAAAAATTGTTTAAAAAAAATTGAAGAAAGATGGTCCTCCAATTGTTGTTTAATATGGTTACTATTACTATAGAGAACATTTGTGGCCAACAAAATCATTTCTAAAAGGCCCCAAATACCAACTTTTTATTTTTCGAAAAATTAGCCATGTCTTCAGGTGAGCGGTTTGGAAAAAAATTGTTTAAAAAAAATTGAAGAAAGTTGGTCCTCTAATTGTTGTTTAATATGGTTACTAATACTATGGAGAACATTTGTGGCCAACAAAATAATTTCTAAAAGGCCCCAAACACCAACTTTTTATTTTTCTAAAAATAAGCCATGTCTTCAGGTGAGCGGTTTGGAAAAAATTGTTTAAAAAAAAATGAAGAAAGATGGTCCTCCAATTGTTATTTAATATGGTTACTAATACTATGGAAAACATCTGTGGCCAATAAAATCATTTCTAAAAGGCCCCAAACACTAACTTTTTATTTCTCGAAAAATAAGCCATGTCATCAGGTGAGCGGTATGGAAAAATATTGTTTAAAAAAAATTAAGAAAGATGGTCCTCCAATTGTTATATAATATTGTTATTAATACTATAGAGAACATTTGTGGTCAATAAAATCATTTCTAAAAGGCCCCAAATACCAACTTTTTATTTTTCGAAAAATTAGCCAAGTCTTCAGGTGAGCGGTTTGGAAGAAAATTGTTTAAAAAAAATTAAAGAAAGATGGTCCTCCAATTGTTGTTTAATATGGAGAACATTTGTGGCCAACAAAATCATTTCTAAAAGGCCCCAAACACCAACTATTTATTTTTCGAAAAAAAAGCCTTGTCTTCAGGTGGGCGTTTTAGAAAAACATGTTAAAAAAAAATGAAGAAAGATGGTCCTCCAATTATTGTTTTATATTGGTAATAACACTCCTGAGGACATTCGGGGCTATTAAAATCGTTTCTAAACCTCCCCAAATAGCATTTTTAAAATGTTTGAAATGTCCTCTTTTATCACAGATACAAATTTTAATGCCAGATGCTAAATCATAACTTTAAAAAGTTGTAAGAGCTATCTCAGCATTACATTTAATTAAATTATCAATTGTTTCTATGAAATTTTATTGTATTCGTTGTAATACGTTGGTAAAATTATGGTTTTATAAATGGTGGAGGCGCCGGATTCGTGGCTGGAAATCTATGGCCAACTTCTCATCGGTAAATTAAAAGTATGCAGTTGTGATTAAAATTATTTCTTTTAACTATGGTGGTCATTTTATTCGAGTCGTTCGGATGGAAAAAATGTATAAAAAATTCATTTAACATTTTTGCCAAAATTTTATAGCTTAAATAGCTTAGTTAGGCTTTAAGCTACACGTCAGAGTTAAAAGAAATAATTTTAATCATATTTTTAATTTAAGTTTGAAATATGGTCATTTTATTCGAGTAGTTCGGATGGAAAAAATTTATTAAAAAAATTCATTTAACATTTTTGCCAACATTTTATAGCTTAAATGGCTTAGTTAGGCTTTGAGCTACACGTCAGAGTTAAAAGAAATAATTTTAATCACAACTACATATTTTTAATTTCAGTTTGAAATCTGGTCATTTTATTCGAGTCGTTCAGATGGAAAAAATTTATATAAAATTCATTTAACATTTTTGTCAAAATTTTATAGCTTAAATGGCTTAGTTAGGCTTTGAGCTACACGTTAGAGTTAAAAGAAATAATTTTAATCACAACTACATATTTTTAATTTCAGTTTGAAATCTGGTCATTTTATTCGAGTCGTTCAGATGGAATAAATTTATATAAAATTCATTTAACAGTTTTGTCAAAATTTTATAGCTTAAATGGCTTAGTTAGGCTTTGAGCTACACGTTAGAGTTAAAAGAAATAATTTTAATCACAACTACATATTTTTAATTTCAGTTTGAAATCTGGTCATTTTATTCGAGTCGTTCAGATGGAAAAAATGTATATAAAATTCATTTAACATTTTTGTCAAAATTTTATAGCTTAAATAGCTTAGTTTGGCTCTAAGCTACACGTCAGAGTTAAAAGAAATAATTTTAATTACAACTACATATTTTTAATTTAAGTTTAAAATCTGGTCATTTTATTCGAGTCTTACGGATGGAAAAAATTTATAAAAAATTTATTCAACACTTTTGCCAAAATTTTATAGCTTATATGGCTTAGTTAGGCTCTAAGCTACACGTCAGAGGTAAAAGAAATAATTTTAATCAAAACTACATACTTTTAATTTAAGTTTGAAATCTGGTCATTTTATTCGAGTCGTTCGGATGAAAAAAATTTATAAAAAATGAATTTATTAATTTTGCCAAAATTTTATAGCCTAAATGGCATAGTTAGTCTCTAAGCTACACGTCAGAGTTAAAAGAAATAATCTTAATCACAACTGCATATTTTTAATTTAAGTTTGAATTCTGGTCATTTTATTCGAGTCGTTCGGATGGATAAAATTTATAAAAAAATGCATTTAACATTTTTGCCAAAATGTTATAGCTTAATTGGCTTAGTTAGGCTTTAAGCTAAACATCAAAGTTAAAATAAATAATTTTAATCACAACTACATATTTTTAATTTAAGTTTGAAATCTGGTCATTTTATTCGAGTCGTTCGGATGAAAAAAATTTATAAAAAATTCATTTAACATTTTTGCCAACATTTTTAAGCTTAAATGGCTTAGTTAGGCTTTAAGCTACACGTCAGAGTTAAAAGAAATAATTTTAATCACAACTACATACTTTTAATTTAAGTTTGAAATCTGGTCATTTTAGTCGAGTCGTTCGGATGGAAAAAATTTATATAAAATTCATTTAACATTTTTGTCAAAATTTTATAGCTTAAATAGCTTAGTTTGGCTTTAAGCTACACGTCGGAGTTAAAAGAAATAATTTTAATTACAACTACATATTTTTAATTTAAGTTTAAAATCTGGTAATTTTATTCGAGTCTTTCGGATGGAAAAAATTTATAAAAAATTTATTCAACACTTTTGCCAAAATTTTATAGCTTATATGGCTTAGTTAGGCTCTAAGCTACACGTCGGAGGTAAAAGAAATAATTTTAATCACAACTACATACTTTTAAGTTAAGTTTGAAATCTGGTCATTTTATTCGAGTCGTTCGGATGAAAAAAAAAAATATAAAAAAAATCATTCAACATTTTTGCCAAAATTTTATAGCTTAAATGGCTTAGTTAGGCTTTAAGCTACACGTCAGAGTTAAAAGAAATAATTTTAATCACAACTGCATATTTTTAATTTAAGTTTGAAATCTGGTCATTTTATTCGAGTCGTTCGGATGGAAAAAATTTATAAAAAAATCATTTAACATTTTTAAGCTTAAATGGCTTAGTTAGGCTTTAAGCTACACGTCAGAGTTAAAAGAAATAATTTTAATCACAACTACATATTTTTAATTCTGGTTTGAAATCTGGTCATTTTATTCGAGTCGTTCGGATGGAAAAAATTTATAAAAAATTCATTTAACATTTTTGCCAAAATTTTTAAGCTTAAATGGCTTAGTTAGGCTTTAAGCTACACGTCAGAGTTAAAAGAAATAATTTTAATCACAACTACATATTTTTAATTTTAGTTTGAAATTTGGTAATTTTATTTGAGTCGTTCGGATGGAAAAAATTTATAAAAAATTCATTTAACATTTTTGCCAAAATTTTAGAGCTTAAATAGCTTAGTTAGGCTTTAAGCTACACGTCAGAATTAAAAAAAATAATTTTAATCACATTTACATATTTTTAATTTTAGTTTGAAATTTGGTAACTTTATTTGAGTCGTTCGGATGGAAAAAATTTATAAAAAATTAGTTAGGCTTTAAGCTACACGTCAGAGTTAAAAAAATAATTTTAATCACTTTTACATATTTTTAATTTTAGTTTGAAGTTTGGTAATTTTATTTGAGTCGTTCGGATGGAAAAAATGTATAAAAAATTCATTTAACATTTTTGCCAACATTTTAGAGCTTAAATGGCTTAGTTAGGCTCTAAGCTACACGTCAAAGTTAAAAGAAATAATTTTAATCACAACTGCATATTTTTAATTTAAGTTTGAATTCTGGTCATTTTATTCGAGTCGTTCAGATGGAAAAAATTTATAAAAAATTCATTTTACATTTTTGACAAAATTTTATAGCTTAAATGGCTTAGTTAGGCTCTAAGCTACACGTCAGAGTTAAAAAAAATAATTTTAATCACATTTACATATTTTTAATTCAAGTTTGAAATCTGGTCATTTTATTCGAGTCGTTATTATGGAAAAAATTTATAAAAAATGTGTTTAACATTTTTGCCAAAATTTGATAGCTTAACTGGCTTAGTTAGGCTTTAAGCTACAAGTCAGAGTTAAAAGAAATAATTTTAATCACAACTACATACTTTTAATTTAAGTTTGAAATCTGGTCATTTTATTACATGCTTTTGGGAGGACTATCTATTTGTGTTTAATAAAGCCTATATACGAAAATAAATTTAAGTTTGGATGAGCTATATTTTTAGGGCTGGAATTAGTTTAGTTTTCTTTGTTTTATTAATAATATGCCTTAAATTAAGAAAAACATTTATTTTAATTTACTATCGATGGTGGATGCGCCGGGCAAATCTGTGGCTAGAAAATCTATGGCTATCTTAACATCGGTCTTTTAAATTGGGTCGTTCTATTTTATTTTAAATTGGGCAGCATTTGCAAGTACAAGTGATTTCGTTTGAGCCGTTCGCGCTGCTGGGTCGATGCACTTCAAATCTATGCTAATTCCATTTGGTTAACTAAGCACTGTCCTCGTTTTATTGCGTTTGATAAACCGCTCGAAGAGACGATCAATCGTTTTAAATAACAAAGTATTTCGAAAATTGAAGGTTACGCTTCGACCGTACTGTATGCTAATATTTTATTTCTTGTGCGCTTCATGTGAATATTATTAAGGGTTGGCTTCCTTTTGCTTCGTTCTTGTTTTAATTAATGCCGTAATTGTTTGGTGGGTTCCAGTAAAAATCCCTGCGCGAAATTATTAACGAAGATAAATTGAGGTGAGCCGAGGCATAATTAGTGTTATTATTCAGTAAATGTAATTTATCGTCCGTTAATTCCGTAATAAATTAAAGCAGGAAGCGTTGCTTAAAAAAAAAGTAATTAATCGCGAGTTTGCGCTTTATTGGGGAAAATCACTCTTTTTAAAGGAGGCCATTTATGTATTTGTTCACTTAGTAGGAATTATTTATACGTTTGAATTATAATCTGTGTGTCTATATGTAGTTTAAAATTTCTGTTTTGTATTTAGTGTTAATCTATTGATAATGGTCACTTTGTGTCCGAAATGTACATTTAGTATTTTTTAAAAATTAAATTTAAAATAAAATCACTTGGTATGTTTCACTAATTTTACGTCTTTATTCCGACTTGTTTCGGCCATCAGCCATTTTCAAAGAATTCCTTTTAAAAAATATTAAATCATGTTTCATCAAGTAATCAATGAGAAACAAGTTGAAAATGTACATTTGGTAATTCAAATAAAAGTGTGAAGAGAGGTTATTACTGCTTTATTCGTCAAATCAATTTTTGATTTACAATTTCTGTAAATTTCATGCGGAATAGAAATTCATGTGTGCAATAAAACTTTGATAAGATGTAATTTATTTTTTATTAACTTAGGTACACCTGTAATTCTTGCGGAGTTTCTATTTTTTGCCGTTTCGTGCACGAGATGAATATTATGTTAAAACCCTCCCCGAATTTCGTGCCCAAGCACAGGGATTAGTGTACCTACTTTTTGCGCAATCGGATTAACAGCCTGCAAGATTAGTAAATTGCTTTTTATTTTGTTGTATCAAGTCAATAAATTTAGGGATATTTCTATAAAAAAATAAATAACATCATATAAATGTTTTACAGGCACATGCACTGCAGTAGACGGTTTATTAATTATGAACTTACTTACAATTAATAAACGTTCTAAGGAAAAGCCTCACATTCTGAACCCAGAACAAAACAAAAGTACTGTTTTTAGCTATATTTCTTTATGATATATATATATATATATATATATATATATATATTATAATTATGTTATTTTATTTTATTTCATACTGTATATATTTATTGTATTATTCTACAGAAAGAGTTTTTTGTTATATCTGTAAGATAGGCCCGCGCGCCAGATGTTCGTGGACGCATTATTAAATAGCTAGTGGATGAATAAACACCTTAGCACATTATCAAGTGATTATTTACAAAGTTAAAGTTCCTAAAAATTACTAATTACTAAATTCGCGTAAATTAAATTCGCGGATTTAACACTTTCAAATTCTATTCTGCAGTAATGATTTTTTTAAAATTCCCTCTTTTTTTTAAACTTCATGTTGATCTTATTTTAATCAATTTTTACACGAATTCTTGGGATTTCTAATAAATATTCACTCCAACATTGTATATTTACACAACTTTCTCTCGTTCGTTTCTGGTTTCCAGTTGAATAAGCGCAAACAAACAGGAAATGAAAATTGTTCGATTTTCAATTCAAGTATAATATTTTCATTCGATTAAATTAAAAATTAACGCTACACTCGTTTAAAGTTCTAATTGAATTCTCTTAATAAACCGAGCGTCTGAAAACATTTCTTTCAGACGCTCGGTTTATTATTTTCATTTTCAGACGCTCAGTTTATTAAGAGAATTCAAGTAGAACTTTAAACAAGTGTTTTCCTCTCCCAGGCTAAGCATGAAGTAAAATTTCGAGTTTAGAAAAGCCTGAAAATTTGGTTTGGTCGCGTAGCGCGAAGCGCGGAGCGGCCTAACCAAATTTTCAGGCTTTTCTAAACTCGAAATTTTACTTCATGCGCCACGCGTATAAAAGACTGAAATATTGTGTAAATTAAGATATACTGCTAAATTAGAATTAGAAATATATTGCTAAAGCAGGTATACAAATTTCGATATTTGGCTCTTGAGATTTCCTTTTCCTTTTCCTTTTTCCATTTTCTTCGTTGAGGTTGTGAATATTTCGTTTTAAATTAATTCCAGCATTGTCTTTTTCTCTATGAGAAATTTGAAGTTTCAAACGAGTGTTTCCGCTCCTTGGTTAAGCATGAAGTAAAATTTCGAGTTTAGAAAAGCCTGAAAATTTGGTTTAGTCGCGCAGCGCGAAGCGCGGAGCGACCAAACCAAATTTTCAGGCTTTTCTAAACTCGAAATTTTACTTCATTCGCCACGCGTATAAAACACTGAAATATTACGAAATTTAAAATATACTGCTAAATTAGAATTAAAAATATATCGCTAAAGCAGGTTTAAAAATATACTACTGAATGAGAATATTTTTAATTTCACAATATTTTAGTGTTTTATTCGTGTGGCGCATGAAGTAAAATTTCGAGTTTAGAAAAGACTGAAAATTTGGTTTGGCCGCTCCGCGCTTCGCGCTACGCGACCAAACCAAATTTTCAGGCTTTTCTAAACTCGAAATTTTACTTCATGCTTAACCAAGGAGTGGAAACACTCGTTCGAAACTTTACATTTTTCACAGAGAAAAAAAACAACGCTGGAATTAATTCCAAACGAAATATTCACAACCTCAACAAAAAAAGGGGAAAACCAGAAGGAAATGTCAAGAGCCAAATTGAGATTTCTTTCTCCTTTTTCCTTTTTTTTTGTTGAGGTTGTGAATATTTCGTTTTAAACTAATTGCAGCATTGCTTCTTTCTCTGTGAAAAAATTGAAGTTTCGAACGAGTGTTTCCACTCCTGGTTAAGCATGAAGTAAAATTTCGAGTTTAGAAAAGCCTGAAAATTTGGTTTGGTCGCGTAGCGCGAAGCGCGGAGCGGCCAAACCAAATTTTCAGGCTTTTCTAAACTCGAAATTTTACTTCATGCGCCACGCGTATAAAACACTGAAATATTACGAAATTTAAAATATACTGATAAATTAGAATTAAAAATATATCGCTAAAGCAGGTTTAAAAATATACTGCTGAATGAGAATATTTTTAATTTCACAATATTTTAGTGTTTTATACGCGTGGCGCATGAAGTAAAATTTCGAGTTTAGAAAAGCCTGAAAATTTGGTTTGGCCGCTCCGCGCTTCGCGCTACGCGACCAAACCAAATTTTCAGGTTTTTCTAAACTCGAAATTTTACTTCTTGCTTAGCCTGGGAGTGGAAAACACTCGTTTAAAGTTCTAATTGAATTCTCTTAATAAACCGAGCGTCTAAAAATGAAAATAATAAACCGAGCGTCTGAAAAAATGTTTTCAGACGCTCGGTTTATTAAAAGAATTCAAATTAGAACTTTAAACGAGTGTTTTTCACTCCCAGGCTAAGCATGAAGTAAAATTTCGAGTTTAGAAAAGCCTGAAAATTTGGTTTGGTCGCGTAGCGCGAAGCGCGGAGCGGCCAAACCAAATTTTCAGGCTTTTCTAAACTCGAAATTTTACTTCATGCGCCACGCGTATAAAACACTGAAATATTACGAAATTTAAAATATACTGCTAAATTAGAATTAAAAATATATCGCTAAAGCAGGTTTAAAAATATACTGCTGAATGAGAATATTTTTAATTTCACAATATTTCAGTGTTTTATACGCGTGGCGCATGAAGTAAAATTTCGAGTTTAGAAAAGCCTGAAAATTTGGTTTGGCCGCTCCGCGCTTCGCGCTACGCGACCAAACCAAATTTTCAGGCTTTTCTAAACTCGAAATTTTACTTCATGCTTAACCAAGGAGTGGAATCCCTCGTTCGAAACTTTACATTTTTCACAGAGAAAAACAAACAACGCTGGAATTAATTTAAAACGAAATATTCACAAACTCAACAGAAAAAAAAAAAGGAAAAAAGAGAAGAAAATCTCAAGAGCAAAACATCGAAATGTGTACACTTGAAAGAGTATATTTATGACTGCAACCCCACCAATCAAAATTCTCACGAGCCGCCACTGCTTGTGTACAATTATTTTTTTCTTAGGGTCAAGTCTTCCAGGAAGTCAGGGAGGGTGGTTTTAGCGCTAACACAAGAAGCGCGCAGATGGCGGTAATAAATCAACCCCCGCTTTTCGCCCGAAAGCCTACCTGAAACACCGAACCTTCAAATAATTTTGAGCACGCACGCACAAAGCCCTCGTAAAATCGAATTTATCTCCCCATTTCTATTAGGAAATGAATTATTTACTTTAAAATTCACCATTGATTCATGATTTCCAAGTTACAGCAGAAATTATCGGTGCAGGAACACTTTAGTGGGGGAGTAAAAAGGGCGAAACACGTTTTTTTTTTTTTAATGGCACGCAGCATAACCTAAGCAAGTTTAATCCAAAGTTATAACGGGTGTGAAGTTAGCAATAGATTTTAAATTTATATTTTAGGCCAAGTATTGCAGATAAAAATCTGAATTAACTATTAATCAATAAAGGATGGATCACTATAGTAACTATTCATAATATCACCCCAAATTTTCAACCCTTACATTTTTAAAGTACCCCTAAAATTATACAATTTTTAAATTAATTTTGCAACTTTCTAAATGTTCTCTAAAAAAGATAAGGGAATATCTGAATTCAGCATACATCAATTAACAAAACTAAACAATAAAATTAGGATCACCACCCCCGAAACATAGAAAAAAAAATCTTCCCTTGACACTATTTATATCCGAAATAATTTCCATTTTCTTTTCGAGTTTTGTGACAAACTATAAGTTCCATAAACAAACGAAGGCCATTTTTGGATTCAGCATACGTCAATTAACAAAACTAAACAATAAAATTAGGATCACCACCCCCGGAACATAGAAAAAAAATCTTCCCCTAACAGTTTTTATCCGAGATAATTTCCATTTTTTTTCGACTTTTGCGACAAACTATAAGTTCCATAAACAAACTAAGGCCATTTTTGGATTCAGCATACATCAATTAACAAAACTAAACAATAAAATTAGGATCACCACCCCCCGGAACATAGAAAAACAAATCTTCCCCTGACACTGTTATTATCCGAAATAATTTCCATTTTCCTATCGAGTTTTGCGACAAACTATAAGTTCCATAAACAAACTAAAGCCAATTTTGGATTCAGCATACATCAGGTAGCAAAACTAAACAATAAAATTCGGATCACCTCCCCCGGAACATAGAAAAAAAATCTCCCCCTGACACTGTTATTATCCGAGATAATTTCTATTTTCTTTTCGAGTGTTGCGACAAACTTCTATGTTCCGGGGGTGGTGATCCTAATTTTATTGTTTAGTTTTGTTAATTAACGTATGCTGAATCCAAAGATGACCTTAGTTTGTTTATGGAACTTATAGTTTGTCGCAAAACTCGGAAAGAAAATGGAAACAGTCTTAGGGAAAGATTTTAAATCTACAAATAATGCCCTTTTTTAGGTCAAAAATTAAACTTTCAACTTCAAATGCTCGCCAATTACACGCCAATTAATATTTTCAAAATCCCGTACGTATTTCTCTAGCTATACCTATGTAGATTAAGATTTTCTTTTAATTTTGTTCCAAATTCATGTGTACAGCACTTATGCTGCGTGCCGCGAATCGCCTCATATTAAACCTGGCTCGCAGAAACGCCGATATTTCGTAACTTTATGTAATAAAAAAAGCGCCAATATTTTGCAACTTTATGTAATAAAAAAATGTGTGAACACTTGAAAAAATGGTGAACAACATCCTTGTTCCTCTTACTTTTGCTTCCACAAAAATAAATCGTAAAGAAAAGCTTTATTTTAGCGCTCTGGGGTGAAGGGGGCCACTGTAGAGCGCTAAAATAAAGCGTTTTTTTAAAGATTACTTTGCATAATTGTGGTTCGATTGTGGCAATAGGACCCCTTACACGTACACTCTTTTGTCGACGATTGAACGGCACACGCCGGGAGTCGACGCAAAAGTGTGCGAGTAAATGCAACTTCTGCGTCGAGGAAAGAGTCGACGAAAGAGTGGAGTGCGTTTAATTCCGTATGACGGTTTTGCGTGGACAAATGGTGTTTACACTTTTGCGTCGAGGATTGAACGCCACTCCTGGACGGCATTCAATCTTCAACGCAAAAGTGGGGTTGAAAAAGTAGATCTTTTAGGCGGCGCGCCATGCTTTCCTCGACGCAGAAACGCAGGCAAGAGCGTCGCACAGTGGGGCCAAATGGCCGAAAATAAGCGCGCATAGACTGTGTTTTGTTTATAATGTTTCTGTATGTGAATCTCTATAACAGGTTTTCTATAGGTTTTATGGTCCGCACAATTCTAATCAACTATTATTATTCTTAAGCCTGGGTCTCCAAACTATCTTCTTCGCGGGCCACAAACACAATTCTACATAATAAAGTCGGCCAAGATCCGATTAATTTTATAAAATTTATGAAAAAATTAAGGAACAATTGTTACAATATTTCAAAATATGACATTTACAAAAAAAATTACAAACAATCGCGGGCCGGATTCATGCAAGTCGCGGGCCGTAGTTTGGAGACCACTGTTCTAAAGGATTGACAATTGGCAACATTATAAAATTACGTTTTTCCAACACTTATGTGATGGTTATAGATGATTCTGAGTAAAATTCACTGAATTCAAATTATTTATCATTCTGATAGATTGTCGCATGAAATATTGTCATGATAAATGTAAAAATAAATCAAAATAAATGTTTTCAACACATTTGTAATTGGCTAAAGTTATTTGATTAATTCAGATTTTTTAAAGATATTTTTGGTGCATGTCAAATACAAAATCATTTCAAAATATTATAGTAGGTAAGACTAGCGTATTAAGCTAGATAAGCGTGTAGCAACAAATATTCATTGTATAATTTAATATCCGTCGAGGTAGTTGTTCGGTAAGTAGTTGTATCGATAATGATGATAACATTAGAGCTGAAGGTTTATGACTGAAGCCTTAAATTTCCACCGAACATTTTTTTCGGGAAAGCATATTCGATGACGTGACATAATTTTTAATATGAACGTATAAATTCCGCGTTTTCCAAGGATATTTCAAACTTCTCATATTTTGTCCCGAAACTCGAAATCGAATGTTTATGGTACAAGTATTGAACTTTATACTGTCAATTTATTACTAAAGAAAATCGGATAATATATGACCAATATACGTAAGTAACGATAATACAGTTTTGATACTTTTTGCAATTCCCGTTTCAAAGCCAACATTTTCACGGTCGCAAGTGGACGCATCTGCAATTAAGCTTAAAATATAGTCCATTGAATGGTATCATTTTGGGAAAATCCCAGCTTTGTGCTTCAATGTGTTTAAAAGTCGCACCACTTTTAAGAAAGATTTAAATTCCCATTGAATTTATATGGAGAAAGCATTATTCAGTTAAAACCTTTATATTGTGAGCGTTGTCCTGATAAACGACATGATCTGGTATTGCTACAAATCTTAACATCAGTTAATATGGACTTAAACACCGCAAATAATTTTCAATTTTGCCGTTACTATGACTCTTACTTTTTCCTTCTATGAGCGTCATTTTTCTGATTTTCGCCCATTGTTTATTGTTAATTTACGGATATCCATTTAAAATAAATACATAATGCTTAGTCTAAAATAAGTTAAAAGTAATAATTAAGTTAAAATATATAAAATCACAAACAATATACACAACAGATTAAAATCAAAATGCTCATCACTATGCTAAAAGTAATAAATAAGGTTAAAATATAAATCACACACAATATACAAATAAAACAAACAAAACAGATTAAAATGTGAACAAAAATAAAAATCTAATTTGTCTCACGGAGCATGGACTTAAGATTCTTTTTGCTTGTGGTAGCAAAGTCTATATTCGCCGAGTTGCAGTGAGCGGCAACTCTAGACATGCCATAGTTTCTACCATAGTTTGTGCGCCGTTCAATCGTTGACAAAATATTGTACGTGCAAAGGGCCCTAATAACATGTTAAATCTCCACCTTTAGCTCAGTAATTGTTTGTGGCTGATTGAAATACACACGTGACTTTAAAAAACCCATACAAAGAAGACATTCCTTGAAATTACACGACTAGAAAAATGTCTTTGAAAAATCATAATAGTTTCACGCGCAGTCTAACATGTTGCGCCGTCCTGCTGAAACCAAATGTCATGAAGATCCAAATCAAACAATTTCGGCCAAAAGAAGTTGGTTATCATCATTCTGTAACGCTCGCTTCGCTACGCGACCAATTCAAATTTTCAGGCATTTCTAAACTAGAAATTTTTCTTCATGCTTAAATACGGAATGAAAACACAAACAAACCGCTTTTACCAAATCAACGAGTTACTAATAACCCTTCCTTATTATTAAACGCTTATAGACATCTTTAAACCTGTTAAATCTGATGTTTACTAGAGTAATTTAATAAAAACTCTCTTCCCCTTCCACACCACAAAAAAAATAAAAAAAAAAACTCTTACAAATAAACATTCGCGGAAATTTAGAATATGCTTAACATTTGAATCTACTTACTTATACTATTTATTTTATCCTTCGGTGTATTTTAAATATGAAATGCGAATAATAGATGATTGGAAAGTATTGTCAGTCAAAGAGGAAAAAAATAGTGGATTCAAAAGATGACCTTTCTTTTATGGAGGTGTATAATGGGTCGTTTTTTGTGTGCTTGTGTGATGATGGATGAATGATGGAGGGTTCAATTACGTTTTAATTTAAAAGTATGGCGAAATGAAACCCTTTGGGTTAAAATATTACATAACGTCGATTCATTTATCATGAACTGAAACGCCCTATTAATGTCACAAAAGAAGGGACCCACAAAAAAATACAATTTTTCATATTCATTATCGACAGAATATTCTAATATTGGTTTGTAATGAAATTGGGAAATGTACTTGCTACATTTCTACTCTCTACTGGCGTTCTTTGCAATCTCAATTATTTATTCTTGTAGTTTATTCTTGTTAAAAACCTATGCAGGTTTACAATCGTCAGAAATTACAGGGCTTGTTTATAAGAAAATTGCTTTAGTCTAGGACCTGGGTCTCCAAACTTTCCAGCCTTAGGGCCATACTGATTACTCCAGTAAGTTCCGAGGGCTAAAACCATATTATTATTGTTGCCGGTGGTAAAAAGTGAAATAGTCCACTGATGAAAAAAAAATGTCCGAAAAAGTACGCAACGTTTAAAAAAGTATGCTAGCTCTCCGCGGGCCGGACAAAATCTGTCCGCGGGCCGGATGTGGCCCTCGGGCCGTAGTTTGGAGACCCCTGGTCTAGGACAAAGATTATTAAACAGCTGTAGCGGAATATTTAAAAGAAAATTTCGATGTATATAATCTGTTTTTTTTAATATAATTGATTGGTCATATAAAAAAACAGATTATATACATCGAAATTTGACATTTCAAGAACTTAGTGGTGTGATGCAGGTTGTGTGTTTGAGGTTAGGACAAGATTAATCACATGTTATGTTGTAAATCAACTTTTAATTTGTAGGTTATGTGAAGGGAAATCTAACATTGATATGACAATTCAATTAACTCACAAAAATAACGATTACAGATGTATTTACCTATCAGCACCCCAAACTATTTGTATCTACTACCAATTTAAGTGTCTCTGAGGATCAAGTAAGATCAGGTAATATTCCTTGCTCAGGAATATCTGTCTTCTTTATTATCTGCCCATTTATATTGTACCGTGTGGTAATTGTTATCGAGGGAAAAGATTTAAAATATTTAAATATTAAAATAAATCAGGATTTATTTGTGACAATTTAATACCGGTGGCGCTGAAACGTAAATGTTTGTTTTTGTTTTTTTTGTTTTCGTCCAGTCGGCGTGGCAGCCATTTTTTATGGGCGAGAAGGGTGTAAAAAGAAAACCCGTCTCGTAACGTTGTTGTCGATAATTAATTAAAATTAGTCGGAATACGTGTGTGCTGCGTTCACTGCATCCTTTGGGAGAGGCCCAGTGGTGTCAGGTCGCCGTATTGCTTCATTGTCATCCCAGTATGTTCCGTGATTGTGGATTTATCGGAGGAGAAGTGTTCACGCTAACCTAAAAGTCGACACGTGAAGCGAGGGAAAATTGCTGAGCCGTCCACATAGGATTTACATTTCCATCGTTTGCCATACCGGGGAGGATTGTGGATTTCACGATTCCAGGACTCCGCTGTTCGTGTGGGTATACGTCAGACGCTTGGAGACAGCTGATCGCCGCCAAATTCTACTAAGTGTGGAAGAGGAGATTTTCATCAGCCGAATACACTTAATTCTCACTTTATTCACTTTAAGAAATATTATTGACCGGTGCAGGCCGAAGGTAGATTCTTTATACTTTATTAAAGTTTGAATTGTGTGCCCGAGCAAGGTAAGTTGCCCTAACTTTTAGTTTAATTCCGTGGATTGGGAGCTCTCAATTTGGGGATTTGGTGGGGTGACGGACTGAGCTAGGACCCTTAATTTATAACGGGTGTAGGTGTTTATTTGCCTATTTTGTAACAGACACTATTATTTGTTAAAAGAATTATTTACTTATTGATAATGAAGGTTTAAATTAAATTACACTTGGTTTGTTTCACAATTTTTTACTTTACTATTTACTCGACTAGTTTCGCGTTTTACAGCATTATCAGCATTACTACCTGTATTTGTCAAATTAATATGTATAATCTCAAAATTGACGAGTAGTTATGTGTGTTCAGTTGAATTTGAAGTAATGTGCGCTGAGAAGAGATAATGGTCTGTTCACCTTGCTCCATGACTTGTCAGTGATGCGAACCAATATTCACAATCTTATTTAATGTCTTAAATACCCACAATTGAGCTAGTTGGAAACTGTACTTGATAAATTCCATTTTGTGTTGGTATCGAAAAGTACTTACAATTGTTAAGATTGTGAGCCTGGGGCGCCCAGCTTGAATTAAGTTTTTGTTTTGTTATGCTTTTAAGATAATTATTTATTTCTAACATTATAAAATTTAAATAAACATCTTTAATTCGGAAATAAAATTTCTTCACTACAATTTTTGTTGTTGTTGTTCTTGAATAGCTTTAGCTTACCGTTCTGAAAATTAATTTATCAGGGTACAATATGTTCAAATTTTAAAAAAGTTCTAAACACAAGAAATTTTTCTTTCAGGTATACATGTTACGATTTTTCAATTACATTTTAAACATTCGCGATCTTATTAAAAACTTTCAATTTGAAAACGTTAACGAGTGTTTTCCACTCCCAGACTAAGCATGAAGTAAAATTTCGAGTTTAGAAAAGCCTGAAAATTTGGCTCGGGCGCGTAGCGAAGCGGAGCGACCGAGCCAAATTAGGCTTTTCTAAACTCGAAATTTTACTTCATGCGCCACGCATATAAAACACTGATTTAAAGTGAAGTTCAAAATATACTTCGACTTAGTTTTGTTTAGTTCATTAATTTTACAAATGTTTGTATAGAATATGTGAGTATACTTAAAAAAAAATCCCTGTATATGTTTTTTTATTTATTTACGTTTCAACTTTTACAATAATACAAAAATGAAACATATCAATAACAAAAATACAAAAATGGGCGCTTATGCTGGCTTAGATACTACAAGATTATTCAAATAAACTAAAAAATTAAATTATACTTGTATGAGTAACAAAATACCTACGAACTATATTGTATGTAAAGTTGCAAGTTCTAACGTTCTCTATTTTGAAAATCTCTGATTCGAGACAATTTATTTGCCAAATATACGATACGATACGAAATTAGGTAATTCATTGCAAAAGTCGAATTTTAGTTCAGTTTTTGTCAGTGTGCTGGAAGAACTTTGACTTTTGTATAGTCATGTGTTTATATGCATTTAAATTAATGATCTATTGACCAAGCCATACCCACCCTACTATTAAAACAGGACTTTAACTTTTTTTTTTTTCTTGAATTAATTTCTCATCTAGCACTTGGTGAAACATATTCTTTACTTTAACTGTTCTCAGTAAATACACCCTAAGTTTGGTCATATTAAAAAAAAAAAAACAGAGTTTACATTCAAATTCTTGTCGCGACTCACAAAAAACGACTTACCACCAGTGGCTCGCGACCTACTGTTTGGAAAATATCGTATGTTCAATAAAAAAAAAAAAACATGAAAAATGTTGTAGGTTGGCAACTCTGAAATTATATATCAGAATTATTATATCTGACGGTTTATACGTCAATTCCTAAAACGTGTTGCCAACCTAAATTTTAAAAAAGATGAAATCATAGCACTCTAGAGGTATTTTTACTAATTAAACATACGATACTGATTTAGTATTATAATAATTAAATTAAATACAGTGAGTGAACAAAGTTAAACGTGTCTTTAGCCAAAAGAAGATGGTAACTTTGTCTTTCTTTTATTTATAACATTTGTTCTACAGTTGGAGAACAAATGTTATAAATAAAAAAAAAAAAAAAAGTTACATTCTTCTCTGATTCACGATTGTTATTGCTTTTTCTTGTGGAAGTAATTTAAAAGCTATCTTTGGCTCTATCTTGACAAGTTTATTCAGAAGATGATTTCTATGCGGCACCCTCTTCTTTTGTTTATGTGCACACATTAGTACACAAAAAAAATATGTTTTACTGAAAATCATAATTCCACAAAATTAATGTTCGTTTCTTTTAAGGGGGAGTATTTTTATAATTGTGCCAAAACTACCTGATGTTTGGCAATTGTTTTGGGGAAACTAAAAAGACTTAGACACTTGCAATTTTTGGCACAATGTTTATTCATCTCTTGTCTACAAAATGGATTTTTTTTGAAGTATAATAATTTAAAATGGCGTCCATAATGGCGGCTCCGAGAAGTCATGTTTTGAAAATATTTGTTATCTGCGGGATGGATAGAAGCCGCAATACGTCACCTAGAAGCATGAAACCAAAAAATAAGTAAAGTTTAAACTCCAAGGAGGCATCTGAACCTAAGAAACATGAAAAAATCCTTATAAAAACAAAATGGCGGCCGTTTTAAAAAAAGGTACGAATTTTCGCATGATTTTTTCAACTTTGGCATGCCGTTAAAAATCGTTAGTCATCCAAATGTTGCGATTTTAAAGGTTCAGAGGCCTATAAATTCAATTTCCTTTTAGGCAATCAAAACTAGAAGTCGATTGGTTGAACGGTTCGCAAGCTAGAATTCCAGCAGATTTGAAAAATCTTGTTTCGTTTGAAGTTTGACAACTGCGGCGGAATTGCTACCTGAGCGGCCGGTCCGCGCTCAGGACAATGGTTCATTGAAAGCCGTATAGCGACGGAACTAATGCACGGATCGCCATATAATTTTAACCAAATATTCTTCAGACATGTGGCACTAGATTTATGTAATAAAAAATCGATTTTTTGAAAAAATTATAAAAATACTCCCCCTTAAATCAAAAATTATTAAAAAAGTGAATAAAAAAAAGTTTTAAAAGTGTTATTTTATTAGATAGTTAAAATGTTTCACTAAGTAACCGCCTCCACCACCAAATATCAAAAATTATCCTCATAAAAATATCATTATGCAAAACTTGTCCCAAATAAGCTCGCAATACGCAAAAAAAAACACGATTTTATCTCATTCTCTTGGGGGTGAGGGCGCTTAATCACGTAATTGTTTCGTGCGAACTGCGGGAGGGCCAACCGACATGATTCGAATGTTTAACGCGAGAAATGATGAAGATTAAGGTGGAAAAAATAAAAGATAAGCGCCCGCGGGAGTAAATATAGATTTTCCCAAAAGGAAAGAAAAAAGAGCAAAGAAGACGTGATCGACCCTCGCGCAGAACTTTTCCGTGACCCGAAAAAAATAAAATTAAAACCACAACCGAACCGCTGCATTGACTACATTACACGTTTGAATCCAAGAGGAATTTTAGTATTAAACACATATTAAGAATGTTATACTACTTACGGCCGGTTTTATAATCAAGTTAAAGCTGCTTTAAATATTTAAAGCCACGATGAAGCCACTGTGTGGTGAAGCATGTTGCAGTGTTCAACAATAAAAGTGAAACCCTCCCAACTGTGTTGTTTTATTTCAAATAGTATTATGGAGTTTCATCATGTATCCGCCTCATCAATTAAATATTTAAACATTTAAAGTCGATTGTAACGTTAAATTCCGTTTCATAATGCAAATTTAAAGTAAAAGCCGACTTTAAAGTTAAAGTGAGCTTGTTGACACTTTATAGATAAAGCCGGCTTTAAAATTAACCTAAAAATGTTCTCAACTGTAACATGTTGCGCCGCCCTGCTGAAACCAAATGTCTTGAAGATCCCAATCAAACAATTTCGGCCAAAAGAAGTTGGTTATCATCGTTCTGTAACGCTCGCTTCGCTACGCGACCAATTCAAATTATCAGGCTTTTCTAAACTAGAAATGTTTTCCACTCCCAGATTAGGCATTAAGTAAAATTTAGAGTTTGAGGAAATTTAGTTTGGTCGTGTGGTCGCGTAGCGCTAGGTGACCAAACCAAATTTTCAGGCTTTTCTTCACTCGGAACTTTACTTTATGCGGCACGCGTAAGAAACTGATTTTAAGTGAAGTTCAGAATATACTACTAAAGTATAAGCAGATTAAAATTGTATGCATATTCTAAATTACCGCGAACGTTTATTTATAAGAGAGTGTTTATTAAAAACAGTCTATTAAAAGTTAAATTCAACAGATTTAGGCCCAGTTGCACCAGAAAAGTTGAACTCATGTTCAAGCTAAACTCAAGTTCAAGATAACAATTCATATTGTTTTAATGTCACTTTGAACTCAAGTTCAGAGTTGAACCAGTTTAACGTGTTTGGTGCAACTGACCCTAAAAAATGTCTACGAACGTTTAATAATAAAGGATTATTAGTAATTCGTTTATTTTTTTAAGTAATAATAATGTCTTTATTGCCCAACAGGAAAATTACATCCCAATTACAAGACAATATTTGATAAAAGCGGCCAATTTGAAGCTTCTAAAGAGCGTTTCCAATCCTAGACTAAGCATGAAGTAAAATTTCGAGTTTAGAAGAGCCTGAAAATTTGGATTAGTCGCGTATGGAAGCAACCAATTACAATTTTCATGCTATTCTAAAATAGAAAAATCGAAAATCAGGACATGTTGAAAATCTTGACGGTCCACTCCCAGACTAAGCATGAAGTAAAATTTCGAGTTTAGAAAAGCCCCGCGTAGAAAATTTGTCGAGGGTCGCGCAGCGACCCGAGACAAATTTTCACGGGGCTTTTCTAAACTCGAAATTTTACTTCATGCGCCACGCGTATAAAACACTGATTCAAAGTGAAGTTGAAAATGCACTGAAAACCAACCCAACTTCGATATTTTTTCAAAATAAGATGTTTTCTTTCCTATCCATGCTGTAAACCTTCAGATATTCGTTGTTTTCTTGTAAAAAAACTTCGATTCCCTGTAGTCCTTCGGTCTTCGAAGACCATGGTTGGTCCTTCGAGCTGTAGCCTTTGTAAAATGGTAATAAACTTAGTAATCTAGAGTGATCCTTCAATTTGAAACTTTTAAGAACGAGTGTTGTCCACTCCCAGACTAAGCATGAAGTAAAATTTCGAGTTTAGAAAAGCCCCGCGTAGAAAATTTGTCGAGGGTCGCACAGCGACCCTCGACAAATTTTCACGGGGCTTTTCTAAACTCGAAATTTTACTTCATGCGCCACGCGCATAAAACACTGATTTAAACAAAGTTTAAAATGTACTGCTTAAGTTTGATCTCATGCAGTGGCGGGTTATCCAAAAACGCTGTGGGGCTGTCATTAATTAAAGCTTTGACTTACAAGATTAAAAATTACGTTTAGATACATATAGAGATTTTTTCTTTCAAGTATACTTTTACTTATCCCATATAAACATTTTTAAAATAATTTAACATGAGATCAAACCTGAAATATATTGCTTTAAACTTCACATTAAATCAATGTTTTATACGCGTGGCGCATGAAGTAAAATTTCGAGTTTAGAAAAGCCCAGAAAATTTGTCTCGGGTCGCTGCGCGACCCTCGACAAATTTTCACGGGGCTTTTCTAAACTCGAAATTTTACTTCATGCTTAGTCTGGGATTGGAAACACTCGTTAAAAGCTTCAAATTGAACGATTTTATAAAATCATTGAAAAACATACAGCGTATACATCATCTAGATATGTATACTTAAAAGAATCATTTCCTGGTGGTTTTACATCTTTAGCAATGTCTTTTAACCTGCTTAAATAAGCTAGTTTACATTTCTGCGTATTTAAATTTACGAATCCGCATTTCTTCCTCTCTCGCTATTTTTTTTTTCTTCTTCTCTGTACATGTGTGTGTGTTTGTGTGTGAATGTGCGACGTAATAATTCCGTTTTAGGCGAATGGTATTTATTGTTTGGGTCGTGAACTCTCCTCGCGCAGGTAGATTCTGACAGCGCCGGAGTGCTCGCTCGACCGAACGAAACGGAACGGTCAAAACCCCGACAACTCGAAAAAACCACCCCGGAATGGAAATTGTTGACGAATCCAGCGTTAAATTCCATTTAGATGGAACGCAAAAACCGCCATATTGCGAAATCGCGCACACATACACAGATATAAACACACGCACAAGGCAAAAACATGTTGTATACAAACACTCGCAAGTGGAATTCCGCTATTCGGACTTTGATTATACAATTAGTCGGGTTGACTTACGTGTTGCAGAGGCCAGAGAAAATCCTATTGCAAGCACAACGCCGAATTGAATTGTTTGTATCGCCATAAATGAGTAATCATTTGGACACTGGATGTTTCGGCGATGTTTTTTTGTTGTTGTGGGGGTTTTGTTTCGAGAGCGCACAACACCGCTTTAGTAAACTCACAGCACTTTATTTATCGATTCGGGTTTTGCGAATTCGCGGATTGTTTTGTGTAAACACTGCGGGCGACGTTTGACCGACCGCACGAACACGCACTGACTGACAATTAATTGCGCAAAAATCGATGCGCAAGTGATGGGGGAGTGCGCACGAAAGGGATGCCAATGTTCGATTAAATTGGCGCTCATTATTGTTGCCAACGTGTGCTAGTTACACATAAGTGTTGCTAACGTTGGGTAAACTTTATGTAGAAACACATAAATGCTGCCAACTTGTTGTAGGAACACATAAATGTTGCCAACTTGTTGTAGGAACACATTAATGTTGCCAACCTATTGTGGGAACACATAAATGTTGCCAACTTGTTGTAAGAACACATAAATGTTGCCGGCTTGTTGTAGGAACACATTAGTGTTGCCAACTTGTTATGGGAACACATAATTGTTGCCAACTTGTTGTAGGAACACAAAAATGTTGCCAACTTGTTGTGGGAACACATAAATGTTGCCAACTTGTTGTAGGAACACATAAATGTTGCCAGCTTGTTGTAGGAACACAAATATGTTGCCAACTTGTTGTAGGAACACATAAATGTTGCCAACTTGTTGTAGGAACACATAAATGTTGCTAACTTAATGTAGGAACACATAAATTGGACATCAAGCCGATATAACTGTCAATCTCGAAGCAATGTTTAATTTAACCTCTTTAAGTAAAATTCAGGAGTACGGTCCGAGAACTGACCCCGAGCAGTCCGTGCCGCTGCACAATTAAAACGTGCGGCCTCCACGTGGTCCACCATATCCTCAATTATCCTTCTAATCACATCCTTTTCAACAATTCTTTTCCCTAATTCCTTTTCATTGAACCTCTTCCTTTAAAAATCCACGTTTATTTCCTATTTCCTATCCCTTCGGGAGGGCAGAGGGCGCAGCAATGGCTGTTCAACTCTGTCCAGATTTTAACCTACACTTAAGACCTAGATTTTAGATTTCATTACTCATCCCTTCATCCACTCATCAATTTATTCATACAATCGATACTCCAATAAACTTAAAAAAAAATATTATTATTTCATAATTACTGTGACTGGTCAACAGAGCTTTATTAGCTAAGGCCATTAATTACGCAAAGAAGAAGAAGAAGAAGTAAAATTCACAGGAGTTTTTGGGTCGAGTCGCCACCGTTGATGAAATCTGGATACATTATAATACATAATACACCAGAGACTAAGCGACAATCAAAACAATGGATTTTTCCGGGTGAATCTGCTCCGACCGGAAAGGTCATCGCGATATTTTGGGAGAAAGGAAGAACGATCACGGGGCAGTACTACAGCGACTTATTGAACGGATTTAAACAAAAATGAAGTGACAGCCCTATTTGGCTAAGAAAAAAGTGCTGTTTCATCACGATAAAGCACCAGCACATTCATCCAGAAGTGTCGCGGAAACATTGCATGGACTGCGCTACGAAATGCTGCCGCGCCCATCGTACCTGCCCGACTTGGCTCCCTGCGTCTTCTTTCTGTTCCCCAACATGACAACTTGGCTCGAGAGAATAAAATTCAGCTTAAACGAGGAAGTTATCGTGGAGACAGAAATGTATTTTAAAGAGTTTAAGAAATCGTATTTTTAGAGGGGTAAATAAATGGCATAAACGTCGGAAAAAGTGTATCATCCTAAAAGGAGATTACATTGAAAAATAAAAAAACAAAATTTGTGAAAAACTTGTGTCTTCATTCCTAACACAGGCAGTGTTGTGAGTTGGCGAAAATTCTCAAGCACGTTCTCTATGACCGAAATGGCGAAATATAGAGAACGTTCTGTTGGGGAATGGCCTCGATAATTTATATGCTTCCGCTCGCTGTTTCTCACGGGCTGAATGCGCCGTCATCATTTATCCTCGTCACACTCTTCAAATGTAATGTAATAACTCTAAATATTATATTTCTTAGAAGACATTTTCAGAATATTTATCCAACTCAATAAATGACACAAACGACATTGAAGTACGCACCGCCCTCGCAAACAGCGTGTGTCTCACTGAGTCACATAAATTAAAAATAAATATTTAATATTAATTATACTCCTTTAAAAACGATATCCTTAGCTAAAAAAAAAAAATGCAATGGCGTGTGCGAGGAGGATAATTGATGACGGTGTATCTAGCCCACGAGAAAACAGCGAGCAAGGCATGAAAAGTATTTCAGTCACTCCCCAACAGAACGTTCTCTATGCCATTTCGGTCACAGAGAAACATAGAGAACGTTCTGTTGGGGAGTGACTGAAATACTTTTCATGCCTTGCTCGCTGTTTTCCCACGGGCTAGATGCGCCGTCATCAATTATCCTCCTCGCACACACTGTTGCATTCTTTCTTGTGCTCGAGAATTTTCGCCAACTCACAACACTAAACACGGGTACTCATTGATTGACTCTCGTGAAATCTAAAGCAAGAGGGCCATACTACCTCTAAAGTGAAGTAAAGCCTGTTTATTAACAACAAATTTATTAAAAACATATTCCACAGTTCTCCTAAACTCGCACAGCTTTAACTCAAAAATTATCATCTATACAATGACTAGCCTTCGAAATCCAGACAATTTCTATTTCTGTTCGATCACTTAAAAACATCGTCGCTATTTCAAACCCTGTTGGAAACTTAACGTTTGATTCGATTCCCTCTCGCTCTGCATCTCTAACGTCAGCTTCTTGTACTTATCGGCCATTTCCTGATTCTTTTCCACTCCTAAACAAAATATAACAATTATAATCATGTAAATTAAGGGGAATGTTTTATTCAAAAAATCCTAACGTTCAATAAAAATTATATAGGAAAAACTTCTGGAGTTCTTGCAAGCTCAGTGCACTTGACTCTCTTTGAACAGTTTGAACACTCCTAAACAAAATATAACAATTATAATAAAGTGAATTAAGGGGAATGTTTTATTCATAAAATCCTAACATTCAATAAAAATTATATAGGAAAAATTTCCGGAGTTCTTGCAAGCTCAGTGCACTTAGCTCTCTTTAAACAGTTTTCTCAAAATCCTGATCATTTTTTAGTAAAGTTTTTCACTCACAAAATCATCAGGATCTCCAAAATGTGCCAAACGATCTAATCGAATATTCATTCAAAAACATTCAAATATTTGAATTATTCAACTATTTAAATATTTGAATTTGAACATGTTTTTGAATAATTGTTCGAATAATTTTATTGTAGTCTTGTGAAGGATTTATTTTTTATTTTTTTTATTTTGGGTTTTACGTCATCTATTTCCACTGCTAAGGCCAATCATGACGCCAGAGATTAGGTCTACAGCTATCCGGGAATTTTGCCGAACCCGGTGGGAGTTCCAACCCACCGGTAGGGATCTTTAACGTGCACGCAACATCCAGGCAGTACACGGGTCCTACATGCATTTAACGTCATATCCAAGAAGACGGAGTGTTTTGATTAACAATAAGGATTAAGGATTGGTTGTCAGGAGGGCAGCCGCAGCCACTCCTACTTAGGACCAGTTTTGGGCCCTGGATTAACAATAACTAAGTATGTTTTTAAACTTCATATAAACCAGTGTTTTACATGCCTGGCGCATGAAGTAAATATTTCAAGTTTACAAAAGCCTGAAAATATTAATTGATTGCTCCACTTTGCTTTGGCAATCCCACCTGTGTAGTGGGAAGGATTGTTTTAGTAGACTGTATGCGAAACTTTAATTCGACCGCGGTGCAGCAAATGTCGGGACTTACCTTTTTGTGGGTGGCGAACTCGGATGTCGGACACGCGTGTCTCCCTCTTTCTTCACACGTAACGATCCTAAACTATGGATTTACAATACTTTGACAAAAAACGATGCAACACACTCGAGGGTAGGTTGACTTTTCTCCATACGAGGGTTCGCAAAAGTCGCATATGGGCATAGCCCCTAAATCGGCCGCACCAGCGCAATACAAAATACAAAACGCGGTAAAGTCAAGTGATCCAATTACCGAACAACGACCAATCCAAATTTTCGGGCTTTTCAAAACTTAAAATGTTTACTTCGTGCTTAATCGAGGAGTGAAAAACACTTGTTTTAATACTATTCAAAACTTTTACAACACCGAATTCTTAAAATAAAATTAACAAATCAATTAACGAAACTCATAAATATTATGAAAATAACTACAGTTTGAGTTTGTTTCCCATTTTCTTTAAGAAATCAGTATTGTTATTAAAGGTTCTAATAGCTGTCGAACAAGTGTTTTCCACTCCTTGATTAAGCATGAAGTAAAATTTCGAGTTTAGAAAAGCCTAAAAATTTGGATTGGCCGCGTAGCGAAGCGGAGCGGCCAATCCAAATTAGGCTTTTCTAAACTCGAAATTTTACTTCATGCGTCACGCGTATAAAACACTGAAATACTGTGAAGTTTTAAAAACACCAAAAAATATACAGCTAATGTATATTTTCTCAACAAAAAAATACTCTGTATGTTGAATTTTTCTTTTAGCGATACATGTTACGATTTTTCACACATTTGTGATCTTGTTAATAACTTTTAATTCAAAAACTCTAACGAGTGTTTTCCACTCCCAGACTAAGCATGAAGTAAAATTTCGAGTTTAGAAAAGCCTGAAAATTTGGATTGGCCGCGTAGCGAAGCGGAGCGGCCAATCCAAATTAGGCTTTTCTAAACTCGAAATTTTACTTCATGCGCCACCCGTATAAAACACTGATATACTGTGAAGTTTTAAATACACCAAAAAATATACAGCTAATGTATATTTTCTCAACAAAAAAATACTCTGTATGTTGAATTTTTCTTTTAGGCATACATGTTACGATTATTCAGACAATCGTGATCTTGTTAAAAACTTTCAATTCAAAAACTCTAACGAGTGTTTTCCACTCCCAGACTAAGCATGAAGTAAAATTTCGAGTTTAGAAAAGCCTGAAAATTTGGATTGGCCGCGTAGCGAAGCGGAGCGGCCAATCCAAATTAGGCTTTTCTAAACTCGAAATTTTACTTCATGCGCCACCCATATAAAACACTGATATACTGTAAAGTTTTAAATACACCAAAAAATATACAGCTAATGTATATTTTCTCAACAAAAAAATACTCTGTATGTTGAATTTTTCTTTTAGGCATACATGTTACGATTTTTCAGACAATCGTGATCTTGTTTACAGTATATCAGTGTTTTCAAGTAATGCTTAAAAAATACTATCAAGGCTGGGAATTTTTCAAATTTACACATTCAATTATTTATTTAATTATTTGGATTATTCGAGTATTCAAATATTTGGATAGTCAAATATGTGAATAATTTAGTATTTAAAAAATTCATATTTGAATATTCGACTATTTTAATTATTCGTATTCGAATCCCAGCCTTAATTTCGAAAGATTCTAATTGAATCTCGGGTAATAAACGTACCGTCTCCTTTGGCGTACATTTGACTAACGTTGGCGCAACTGTAAATATTCCCCAACGAGCAGCCCTCCATCGCGTACTTGTAGGCCCGCTTCATGTCCGGCTTGGAAATATATTGATCCTTTTTGGACTCTTCCGGCTTCCGTTCGCCCTTCGGCTTTTTTACACCCGAAATGTACATTCCTGATAAATAGTAGCAGGCGTTGGAGTTTTTACCGTCGCATGCTTTCTCCAATAATTGCATTCCCTAAAAATAAAACACACTCATTAATAACCCCAGAGAGGAAAAAGAAAAATCTTATCTTATATTTAGTAGGCTACAGCGGCGGCTCGCAGCCTAACTTCAGGGTAGGTCAGAGACCCAAGATAATATGTATCCGTTATTGAAAGGTAAAAATGACAATATATAAGACAATCTACAGACCTGTACTGACCTATGGAAGTGAAACTTGGGTAATAAATAGAACACTGAAGAGCCGAATACAAGCAACAGAAATGAAATACTTGAGAGCAGTAAAGGGAATAACTAGAAGAGATAGGATAAGAAATGAAGCAGTTAGGAAAGAACTAAACACAAACACCATAACAGAACATGTGGAAGAAAAACAGTTGGCCTGGTGGGGACATCTGCAAAGAATGGACGAAAACAGACCAGTACGAAAAGTATGGGAATCCAGAATCCAAGTCAAAAGAGGAAGAGGAAGACCACCAGAAAACTGGGATAACATAGTGACAAAAGAAATAAAAAGAAGAGGTAAAACAATTCAAGAGGCAAAACGAACAGCTAAGGACAGACAACAATGGAAGGAATTTATAAGGACAACACATGAAAGGACAAACCCTGACAACTGAAATGAACAGCACATCAACCAAAAACAGACATCAACACCAGAAGAAGGGAGCAACACAAATGACAAAATGACAGAAAGAAGTGAAAAGAATGGACAGAAAATTACACAAGAATATAAACACACACAATCTCGACACCCTAAAGGGTAAAAGGGATTTTAAATGATTATATATATATATATATATATTGAAAGGTGACTTTGTTGTGCAATTCCTTGTATTTATAAAGCGCGATCCTAACCTCAAGTTTTGTGTACCTTGGCGCTGTGGCCGGCCCTGAAGTTAGGCTGCGAGCCGTCGCTGGTAGGCTATGATATTATTAAAACACAATCTATATTTGTTGGCTGTTCAACACCCTTGATAGAATTATGTTTGCAATTTACTAAGTAAATCAACATCAAATACTTAACACAATTGAGGGGTCCAATGCAATAACCAGCCATGTCCAGTTTTATAAAATGTTGAGGAGAGACAAAAACTGTTTACGTGCAAGAAAAAAAAAATATAATGATTATTATGCACGCAACTAACAATACACCAATGCACTGCAAATTATTTAAACCAGATTGTTGCATGCTATAACACAGAATTTTATACTTTATAAGAATATTGAATACTTAACCCATTTTCTCATAAAAATGGACTTGGCTGATTATTGCATTGGACCCCTCAATTGAAAATCCACAAATACCATAAAATCTTAACTATAATATGTATAATAAGCATGCTTGATTTTGCGCAACATTTTCAGAAAAAATTACTATAACTTTTTGTTTTTTTGTATCTGAGTATAATTAGGGACGTAGCCATGGGGGGGGGGGGTGGGGGGGGACGCTCCCCCCCCAAAGCTAAGGCAGTTGGCAAATTTTACTTTATAATGAAAAATTGCTAAACCAGTTGGCAAATCTAAAAAAATTATATGATATAAATGGATATGTTCCCAGAAAATGGGTTAGGGCTTAATGCAGTTGGCAAATCTCGGACGAAACAAATTGATGAACATTAATAAGTTTTACTAAAAGAATCTGATATTACTGATAATATTGAATTATCAAATATTGTGAACTCCTGGGCTAAACTAAAGCATAGGCGAGTTATAATAAACTAATTCAAATTGTAAAACTCCATATTTTATTAGGTATTGGTTAAATGTAATTATGTACATATGTTATAAAATATATTAGGAAGTACAAAGCACTATATTATTGGATAATAAATTAAGCTTAATTTATATAAATCAATGTACTACGTTATATTAATTTGTTAAAATAAAATAATATAAAAATAGACATTTTTATTTTAATTTTGAAGTTGGAAAATTATAGGTGTTTCCCCCCCCCAAAAGTTAAGGCTTCGCTGCGCCCCTGAGTATAATACGCAACCTCATTTTTTGTGGACTAAAATGTGAAAAAAAGTGCATATTATCCTCAAGATTTTACTTTATTCAATTTTCTTTCTTAATCTTTATCCTTTTATACCCAAACAAGGCCTTAGCCAGGGGGGGAGTATATGGGGGTTCAAACCCCCCGGAAATTTTCAAAATGTTAAATTTTTTAGGTAAACGCGGCCCTGAAAAAGCAAAAACAATATTTTTACCAGTAAAATCCCCCCTGAATTTTTTTTCTAGCTACGGCCTTGTACCCTAGTTGGCTCTTGTGGATTTGATTTTACTGTTTTTTAATAACCGTTAATTCTCACCTTCAATATATCCATGTTCACTCCTTTTTGCTCGTTATTCGTGATTAACAATAATCCCTGATTGAAACAAGCGTCCGCTTCGTTTTGTTTGCATCCCGAATCTAGGTAGCCGAGGGCGGTCTTAAAATCCTCCTTTATCCCGCCCTTCCCCAGCAGGCAGTACGTCCCGTACTTGAGGCAGCTCTTCCCGTACGTGTAATCATCGCAGTTCGTCTTGAAAACTTTCCCGGCCTTCTCGTAATCCTTCTTCACCGATTCCAGATAATCTCCCAATAAATGACAAACTAAAACCAATAATTAATCAATAAATTAAACAGTGAGAGGTTAAAAAGTGTGGCACTCGATGTTTACTCCACAGTAAATTTGTTCATTTAATAATCAGATGTGGGCAGGTGGTGGCCGAGCGGTAACGTCGTCAGGCTGTATCGCTCGGCGAGCCACAAACTCGGGTTCGATTCCCGTGCACGGGGAGACTTTATTTAAAAATAATTTCTCGTCGTGTCCCTGGGTGTGGTGTGAATGTGTCGTGACGTCCAAATATATGTTAAATTAATTAATACAATCATCGTTAGTGGCTGAATGGCTAGAACCTATGCCAAACAAACAAATACAAAAAAAAATCAGATGTAGATTTTAGCATTACACGACTTTTTTCATTAGATTTATTCGTTTGTACTGCACTAAATTCAAGTTTGTGACTTCCCAGTTCAAGTTAGTGTAACTTACTTCACTTTTATTTTAATAATAACGAATAAAAATAAAAGTGAAGTAAGGAATAAAAGTGTTTTTTATTGTAATTAAATACTCCACATAACTCAATAAAACAATTAGTGTAACTTCACATTTACAATAGCAGCTGGATGCCTGCTTCATGTAACGAACAGATTCAGTGAAAAAATGTCTGCACTATGGTTTGTCTCAAAAATAGGAGGACCACAACAAAAATTAGCTAATCAAATTACGTGGGGCAGCTTGGTGGTGTAGTGGTTAGAGTGTTGTACTGCCACGCCACGGACCGGGGTTCAAATACCGGCCTAACAAGTTATCTGCATTTATATAGGTTAGGATAAAAATGCCAAACACTCCGTCTTCTCGGATATGACGTTAAATGCATGTAGGACCCGTGTACTGCCTGGATGTTGCGTGCACGTTAAAGATCCCTACCGGTGGGTTGGAACTCCCACCGGGTTCGGCAAAATTCCCGGATAGCTGTAGACCTAATCTCCGGCGTCATGATTGGCCTTAGCAGCGAAAATAGATGACGTAAAACCCAAAATAAAAAAATAAAAATTACGTGACCTTATTGGCTGTTGAAAAGACAAATTCAAGCTGAAGCATAGAGATCTAAGCATGCGAAATTGCGGCTGTTATGTTTTAATCACATATGGAGTTTCTTTACGAAGTAACGGTTTGCATTTGTTTATATATCTTTTGTATGAACGGTGGGCTCGTTCATCAAAATATTTAACATGTTTGGATTTTGTTTGTGATGTATGTTGGTTTCTGATGAGCGATAGTCCAGTCATTTTGGTTTTGTGTGTTGTTTGTTTTCGTTTTAGCTGTATATTAAATAGCTTTATCGATAAATAATGCCCAATTACACTTTATTTTATTTGATGGCAGAGAAAATTTAGTTCCATTGCTGAATAAAATTAGTTAAATACTCATTTACATAAACAATACTCTATTTACACAAACACCATTATTTTCTGACCTTTTTTTTTTTTGTTTGTTTGGCATAGGTTTTTACCATTCAGCCACTAACGTTGATTTATATTAACATATATTTCGACTAATTTGGACGTCACGACACATTCACACACATCCATGGAACCGGAGATGAGTATTTTTCGTTAGAAAAATTGCTCGCCTCCACTGGAAATCAAACCCAGATCACCTCCGTGACCGATTTGGCGAAACCGGCGACTCAACCGCTCGGCCACGGCGGGCCTATTTTCTGACATTACAGTAAATCACAAATCTCCTTATGTTTAGTAGTTTCATAATAGATATTATTAAATAAATATTTCGCACATCCATAACCTCGACTGGCTTAAAAGTTTAACCCGCCAATACCAATCGCCAACATCAATCGGTCTAAATAACACGATTGCAAAAATAGCGACCGCTGCCGTAACATGTTCACGATTAATAGTCCAGTTATCAAAGAATTCCTCAACGTTGGCAGTAAACCCCCAACTGTTGTCTCTAATGAACGAGCCCATGCATCAACATATTAGCTTATATTTTGGCTGTGTTAACCGAAAAGTTTGTTGTGGTCCTCCTACTTTTGAGACAAAGTATAGTTTATGTAACGAAAGGCTTATTAAAATTGAAGTAGCAACTTAAAATGCAAGCTCTACAGCTTGAAAGTAAACATTAACCTACGACGATTAGCCCTTAAGTTACGTTAGGTCAGTGGTCTCCAAACTACGGTCCGCGGGCCAAATCCGGCCCGTGATTGTTTGTAATTTTTTTTGTAAATGTCATATTTTTAAATATTGTAACAATTGTTCCTTAAATTTTCCATAATTTTATAAAATTAATCGGATCTTGGCCGACTTTATTATGTAGAATTGTATTTGTGGCCCGCGAAGAAGATAGTTTGGAGACCCAGGCGTTAGGTTATAAGCGCAAATGTTTCGATTTAAATTACGCAAACCCCTTTTTAATTTTATGGTTATGTCTACTTACCATCCGGTTTCTTCTCACTGTAACACCCGAAACGGTACTCGATGCCCAAATTGTGCAGAAACTCCTTTACCTCCGTCTCGGACTTAAAATCGTATGCCATTTTTAACGTTACAGAGTTTTATTCAAGAAAATGCGCTTTTCAACATGAAACCGGTAATTTCGAACTAAGACTTGTCAACTGTCAAACAGGCTGGACGAATTCGCATTCGGAAAAAATTGACTTTCGATCTACTTTTTTATTAATCCGAATATTAATTTGTTAATAAATTATTGCTATTTATTTAAATAAATAGCTATTATTTGTTTTAAATCAAAAGGATGATACTGTTAAAAATAAATTAAATCAGATTTAGTATATATGTACCAGATCTATGAATTATTATGCAATGGTGAGGCAAGGAAGTAAGCTGGGTTGCCTATCTGAAAACACTAATTCATTTAAAATAAGCAAAATGTATTCATGATACAATTAGAACTTATTTAATTAAAAAATAGTCATTAATCACTTACTTCCAGGAAGTAAGCTGGGCTGCCTATCTGAAAACACTAATTCATTTAAAATAAGCAAAATGCATTCATAAAACAATTAGAACTTATTTAATTAATAAATAGTCATTAATCACTTGATAAACAATCGTACTTTTATTATTTCAAAGTTAATTAATTTAAATCTAACCATAAATTAAAAAGATGTTCATTGAAGTTGAACAGATTGCGTATGTTAAAATACAGTTACTATTTTTTAAATGTTTATATTATACGTATTTTAGGCAATATAAAATATAAATGGTGATTATTTATTGAATAAATCGGCGTACTCTAATAATAGACCCATTTATCAAAATATTCAACATTCAACATGTTTGGATTTGTTTGTGATGTATGCTGGTTTTTAATGAACGGTACTCCGGTCGGTCTATTTTGTATGATTGCAAAATTCTAAACACGGTCACGATTAGCAATCCGGTCATAGGAGAATTCCCTAAGAGTTGGCAGTAAATTCCCAAGGTATGGCGTATAAATCACTAAAATATTGTGAAATTTATGAATATATTCGAACTTCGCTTAAAACCTGTGTTTTATAAGCGTGGCGCATGAAGTAAAATTTCGAGTTTAGAAAAGCCCAGAAAATTTGTCTCGGGTCGCTGCGCGACCCTCGACAAATTTTCACGGGGCTTTTCTAAACTCGAAATTTTACTTCATGCTTAGTCTGGGAGTGGACAACACTCGATTAAAGCTTCAAATTGAACTCTTTTAAAAATCAACGAATGGCAGAAAGTTTACAGCTTGTGCATGTTTACTTAAAGTTTACCATGAAGTAACCATATTTAAATTCAGCGCGCATTTGTGACGTAACCGATCTCTCTCTACCCACTCTAATATCTTCGATTTTGTCGATCCTTCTACAGAAATCCTAAAAAAATAAAACTTCAGAACACTCCAGTGAGGATGCATAATAAAAAAAAACAGCATCATACTGTCAAAGCCCGTCCCAAAAAGACGAACCAAGAGGGGGTTTTTAGTCCGTGCAAGTCGGACATAACCTATTGTTATCCTTCCCATACGTGGGTGGGATAACAGAAGGTATGCGTAGGCATTTTCCTCCTCTCTCCCCAAAAAAAAAAAAAAATGTCGATCCTTCTTACCGTATACTCGACCGTCCTTGGTAAACTCCCAATTGTTGTCTGATGAACGGGCTGAATGTTTATAAATAAGGGATTTTATTATTTGTAGGTTGGCAGTCATGCGCGCATGTACATACCAAGTGTTTGGAAGTGACGTTTAGTGCAATGTTTTTTTGAAAAACCACTTCTCATTACATCAACTTCTGGTAAGTAAATCTCACTCAAATTTAAAATCTATTAGCGCTAACTTAATCGTTGTTGAATGACAATTATTTAGGTATGTAATTCATACCAGGGTGTTGTCTCAATGAGTTTTAATCATGAAGCAAACTTAAGCTTGCGTTTTCATGTGTATTAGTATTATAAATTCTTTTGAATTAATGTTTTGCTGGTCGAGACTTTCCACTGAGCAAACATATTAAAGTAATGTTTCATCAACATTAATACAACGTTTAATGTTGCTACAATGTTGATATAACGTTATTTGTTTATTTTTTTCTCAGCGGGTTGTATCTGTTGCTGGAAATAGATGTCTTATTATATTCTGCGTGATTTGATGTGTGATTCAAATACGAGTGTTGTTTTTATAAGTTTTAATCACAGTGGGGTGTTTAGGTGTTGGCTTTGGAGTGTGTTGAAAAAGCACATCGAATGGATTTAAAAGTGTGTGGTTGAATTTTGTTGACTATTTCCTTCAAAAAATGTCTACCAATCATATTACGAGAATTCATTTTCATTGCCCAATCACAATTAAATTTCAGCGATAATTCCATTCCAACCTAAAATCATGCATATTTGCTAACAAACAAAATCGCGGAAGTAAAAATGCAAGTGGATATTTTAAAATTATCTTATTTACGTTCTCCATGCCAACGACTGTACGATCGCGCTGAATTAGTGACGTTAATTTCAATCCGTCAAATCACTACGTAATGCATAATTGTCACACAAATCGTTTCGGAACAATTTCCAAGGAGGAAATTATAAGTAATATAAATTTAACAGTGCCGCTAAATAGAATGACAATACACCTTTGTCATGGAATTATCTTATCAAATACCACTCGAGGTTTGGTTTTGGGAGGATATTTTTTCATTTAATAACTCGTGCGTGGTTTTCCAATTTTACTCGAGAAAACTTGTATAGACAAAAACACTCGAGTTTCGCTCTCGTGTTTTTTTCATCCAAGTTTTCTCTCGTTAAAATTGCTAGGCAACCACACACTCGTCTAAATAAAAAAATATCCGGCCAAAACCAACCTCTTGTGGTATTACATACGAAAATTGCATAGTAGGTGAAAATTCTACGAAAAATTACAGCGAAAATTGCACTGTTGTGACGTCACACGTCAGGTATCAATCAGTTTCTCTCAATCTTTCAAAATTAAAGTTATTTGATCTAACTCGTATTTTCTTTCATCACAGAATGTCATAAATTGTCTCCAAACGAACTCTTTACTCTTTCTTGTATTTTCGGATGAATTTTTCTCGATATTTTTCGATATATCTTTCGAAGAAAAACTTCCGAAGCGATTCATGTTGACACATTAAGTGACACTGATTAATAATTAATATTTTAAATAATATGTCAACTTGTTTAAAAATCGTATTTTTCAGGAAATAGTCTATTAAATACATTTCGTGCATTAAAAATGCTCTGAAAATTTAGTACTCAAAGCTCGTTGCCTTTAAGAAACTACATTCGTTCATTTTGATTGTGATTTGACTGAAAAAGTGCCCTCGACGCTTCGCGTCTCGGGCAATTTTTGTGAAATCACAATCAAAATGGACTCATACAGTTTCTAGGCAATGGCTTTTCGTGCAAAATTTTCGATCATTTTTAATGCACTTAATATATTACTATTGAAAACTTGGAAATACTTGTGAAAATTCCTTTTGAAACTCGGAGTCATTTTATGTAAGATTCCAATTTGGGCATTAGCTTTATAAGTTTTAATTATGCACGGGCGTAACCAGAGAGGTTTTGAAAACTTTCGCGAAATGCAATGGAAATTTCTCGTTAAACAATTTAAACAATAATCTGCATTTTGACTTATTAAAAAATACTTGAATTCTGTAGATTTGTTGCCAAAATACTTGAATATTATATCTATATTTAATTTTTAACACATTACTTTAAAATTAAATCAAGAAATAACGTTGTGATGAATCCAATATTTGCTCTTTCAATTATCCTTCAAAGATAAGTTTTTCTACTCGGTCTTTTAACTCTGGTGACAAGAAAACCTGAATTATTTTAATGATCATTGTTTAAATTTTGGAAGAAATAGTTGTTACTATTTTGCAGAGGATGATAATAAAGTCGTCTGATAATATTATCTGATTCAACAATCGTGAAAATTTATCAAGGATTATTTACGATCGTTGCAATTTCCTCCCCCTAACTGAAACGCATTAAAGTTGTAAGTGTTATCAGTGTTTTATGCTTGTGTGCATTATTTTATTGCCAGCGTAATTAAATTTGCATAATAATCACCGGTTTAAAGGTAAAACTGATCAAGTGCATGGGAAATCAACAGTGCTGGCATTGATTAAATAGTATATACAGGGTCGCTACAAAGTATGGAAACACGGCTCTCACGTGGAAACGGCTAAAAACAGAACCACCAAAATTGGGATTTCTAAATGGGATATTTTCTTGAACAATTTGGCGTGAAAAAATCAAAAATGATTCTCAGAATTTTCACATACGGACGCCATCTTGAATTTTTTTAAATGGAATTCGATTTTTTTTATTTTACAACTTTTATAGACCTTAATTCTGATTACAACCATATACCTTTTTTTAAAAATACTTGTCTTTTCATCGATAAACCGGACTTTGAAAAGTATGGAAACAGCGAAATATTTTGAGAACGGTTTATCGGAATGTCCTGAAATTTTGCAAAGGTTTAGAATGGCCTTAATGTACTCTAAACCTTTGGAAAATTTCAGGACATTCCGATAAACCGTTCTCAAAATATTTCGCTGTCTCCATACTTTTCAAAGTCCGGTTTATCGATGAAAAGACAAGTATTTTTAAAAAAAGGTATATGGTTGCATTTTTTATTTTTTCATATTCATTTGTTTTGTAAATATTCTATTTTTTGTCGAAACTTAAAAATAAAAATTAACAATTTCAACTTAAAAAAATAGTTGCCTTTGAAAACAGTTTTTATTAGCCTGTCAAACTTGTAAAAAACATTAGTAAGTAACTGGTTGTTGCCACATTTGAGTGAAACGGATCGCATAGAGATTCTCATGATAATTGGGTGTGGGGATAGAAAACGAAGCTTTGCCGAAGCTGCTAATCTTTTCAACGTAAATCATCCAGATCGAGCACCTATTTCCAGGTCAGTTGCATTTAAAACATGGAATAGGTTTAATGAAACTGGAACTGTTAAAAATCGTCTAAAAGTTGGACGACCAAAAACTGTTACAAATGAAGAAAATTCATTTAATCTTATGATAGATGTAGTTGAAAATCCAAAAACTTCGGTGCAGTAATTGGCTTTCAATAACAACATGAGCAGGAGATCAGTTCAAAAAATAATGAAAACTGAAAAGTATCATCCCTACAAAATTCAGCTGCTACAAGAATTGAATGAAGATGACTTTGATCGCAGAATTGAATTTTGCGAAACAATGATGAATAGGATAAACCAGGACGCCAATTTTATTAACCGTGTGCTCTTTTCCGATGAATCAACTTTCTGCTTAAATGGACAAGTTAACCGCCATAACTGTAGATACTGGTCAAACAAAAATCCACATTGAATGGAGCAGATTCATACGCAGCGTCCACAAAAAATTAATGTTTGGTGTGGTATAATTGGGCAGCATATTATCGGCCCTTTTGTTATTAATGGCAATTTGACATCTGAAACATATTTACAGCTTTTGCAAGAACAGGTTGTTCCCAGACTTAGACAAATATTCCCAAATTATGAAACTCAGGCTAATCCAGCTGAAAACATATGGTTTCAGCAAGACGGAGCACCAGCTCATTTCGGACTAACAGTACGTGAATATTTAGACGTAACTTTTTCCGGCAAATGGATGGGCAGGAGAGGAACAATTGAATGGCCTGCTAGGTCGCCCGATTTAACTCCACTTGATTTTTTCCTGTGGGGACATTTGAAAAATCGAGTTTATAACAACAGGCCACACAATATACAAGAATTAGAAGAACGCATAAGAACCGAAATTGCAAATATTCGTCCTAATATTTTAACTAGTTCATTACAACACTTTGTCCAGCGTATTCAAAGTGCTCTCCATTAACTTCTTGGCAGTAATGAATACGCTGGACAAAGTGTTGTAATGAACTAGTTAAAATATTAGGACGAATATTTGCAATTTCGGTTCTTATGCGTTCTTCTAATTCTTGTATATTGTGTGGCCTGTTGCACTTTAAACATATATTGTAAAATAAAAAATCATTTATTGTTTAATATTTTATTTTTTCATTTGACTGTTTAATATTTTTTTAAGTTTTGATCAAAAATAGAACAAGCATTTGTGGTATTGCAGCATTTAGAAAAAGTACTCGTTTGGCTGTTTCCATATTTTTCAAAGTCCGGTTTATCGATGAAATGACAAGTATTTTTAAAAAATGGTATGTGGTTGTAATTAGAATTATAAGGTCTATAAAAGTTGTAAAATAAAACAAATCGAATTCCATTTAAAAAAATTCAAGATGGCGTCCGTATGTGAAAATCCTGAGAATCATTTTTGATTTTTTCACGCAAATTGTTCAAGAAAATATCCCATTTAGAAATCCCGATTTTGGTGGTTCTGTTTTTAGCCGTTTTCACGTGAGAGCCGTGTTTCCATACTTTGTAGCGACCCTGTATATTTATTCAAAAGTGCTCTTTTTATCTTAGAAAAACCATCATTATTACACAAATTGTACAAATAATTACATACAGGTAACTATGTTTGTATCGCACACTTTATTTACAAAAAAAATAAAATAAAAAAAAATCATTAATTAAACTTTTGATTAAGTAAAAATTCTATAATATAAGAATGTTATAAATTTGTAAGATATCCTAAACATGTGTCTCTTTTATTAATCCATTAACGGCCGAGCAATTATAGAGTCACCTCTAATAGTTGGATTTATGTAAACATTTTGCACTTATTTTTATGAAAAGACATACTGTGAATTTATCTTTTAAACATACATAATGTATACGATGTAAATATTTAAGCCTTTTTCTATTATATATAAAAACGTGCAATATAAAGTTTAGAACGAGTGTTTCCACTCCCAGACTAAGCATGAAGTAAAATTTCGAGTTTAGAAAAGCCCCGCGTAGAAAATTTGTCGAGGGTCGCGCAGCGACCCGAGACAAATTTTCACGGGGCTTTTCTAAACTCGAAATTTTACTTCATGCGCCACGCGTATAAAACGCTGAAATATTGTGAAGTTGGAAAAACACTTCCATTTGTTTATTATGAGGAATAATCGAAATATGTAAATAACAAAATATTTACAGTTTTCCTTATACACTTTCAAGTCAGTTCAAATAATATAATATATCAAATTAACTTTTATATTAATTTCATTAACAAAAAAATGATAATTTGCGTGCATGCATCAATGGCGCTCAATGGGTTAATATGCGATTGTGTGAACGATTTTTAAATAAAATTGTTGTGTTTATAAAAAGTATTAATCACTGATTAAGTAAATCGACGTGGGTGCAAATAGGCATCTGTACATTCCTTTGAAAATGGTCTAACAAACCGAAACTAGTCGGAATAAAGATTTAATTGTGAAACAATACCAAGTGCCTTTCCTTTAATTAACTTTACATAGCAAATAGGCATTATTTGTGTAAATAATAATGTACAACGAAGTAGAAGAAGCCACAGTTAACAGGTTAAAATTAATGTTGATTATAGGTGTTTAATTGATTTCACTTGGTTTGTTTTACTAAAAATATTTTATTTCAACTAGTTTCGGCTTAATGCCATTTTCAAAATGATGTATTTAGTAGAAATGTTTTACCAAGTGAATAATGAGAAACAAGTTAATAATATATTAATTTGGTTGCTTCTTTTTCAGCTCTTCTGGCTTAGTTTTAGCAACATATTATTATATTTTTCGTGTGGGCAAATTAATAATATACAAACGCGCTTTTCATCACAATTAAACAAACAATTGGATGCAGTATACTGAAGGTTGTAGCAGCGTTTTGTTACGCGATTGCCATTGTCGCACATTCTGAATACCTCTCTGATGGTGATCATTATGGGCTAATACAAGTGACGAATGCTTTAATTGCTTTGACGTTGCGTAACGTCGCCTTAATTGACGGATATCAAGCGCGTGTATGCTTAGTAAATCAATTCAGGTTTCTGACGTTTTTGATCTACAAAAGGCAAGCGAATTATAATTTCCGCTGCATCTCAAGGATTTCAATGCTTTGTGTATGTATGCACTTATCGTCGAACTTAACTTACCAGCGACTGTAGAAATTGCAGGGCATTTAATAATTTAATTCAATTATTGAAAATAGAATTTTTACTTGTGGGTATAAACCTTGCTAATTCTCCGCCTACTTGGCAACACTGTTTGGGAGATGGGATTAAAAATCATGGTGATTTTTTTTAAATATTAGTTAGTATTTATTCAATTATTTTTACAAATCACAAGAAATATCATACAGAATATGCGGATAATTTTAGAAATACATTTTAAAAATTCACGCTGTTCCTAGAAGACCCACAATTGCCAACACACCTGAATCTTTGCTCACCTAAGTTCCGAACGCACAGGAAAAACAAAGTTCAAGCGTGCTGACCGAAATCGTGCTGTAAATCAAATTCTGTACTTGAAAGAAAAACAAATCTAAAAATACGCATTTAAACAAACTATCCCACTGAGCAAAAATACAAACAAATAACGTTGTATTAACGTTGTAACAACATAAAACGTTGTTTGAATGTTGATCAAACATTATTACAATGTGTTTGCTCAGTGGGATGGTTTAATGTATATGAAAAAAGTGAAGTTAGGAATACTACTCCTTTTAATTTAATGGGCTTGGCAGCGAAGACTTTTTGACCAGTCTCAGTAACTAAGGACTAGTCATTTCATATGCATTATAAACAACTTCGTAATAATAATATTTATTTAGCTTACTGCTTTCTAATAAATGAATAAACAATTAATAAAAATGTAAAAAACATATCGTATGTTCGATAAAAAAAAACCTCTAGAGTGTCATGATGTAATATTTTTTAAAATTTAAGTTGGCTACACGGATATAAAATGTTAAACATATTCATTATAATACAAATTTTAGAGTTGCCAACGTACAATGTTTTCCATTTTTCACTGAATATACAATATAAGGTATAACAATTAAAACACTAATATAAAACTATATAAACAAATATTCATACAAATATATGTATAAAATATAAAAACGAATTAAAATTAATATCGATCGACTTTCTGCAAAATGTTTGTCCAAATATTCATTGAAACAACTACTTCTCGAGCTAATACCCCGACAGATATTGAATTATACAGTGAATATTTGAGTTTAACGACAGCACTGCTGTTCTATGCATAATTTATATGCAAAATGCAACATCAGCTCAAATTATTCTCTAACCAAACTAAATGAAACAAAAGGAAATTGAAATAAATTGAAAAAATTACAGGGAATGAATTTTAATTGTCTTAAGCCATCTATAGACGCGTTTCGACATTTATCCCTCATCAGAATAGCTATGCTTTATATGCAAAATGCAACATCGGGTCAAATTATTCTCTAACCAAACTAAATGAAACAAAAGGAAATTGAAATAAATTGAAAAAATTACAGGGAATGAATTTTAATTGTCTTAAGCCATCTATAGACGCGTTTCGAGATTTATCCCTCATCGGTATAGCTATGCTTTAGACTTTCAATGCAAAAAATATTAAAATAAAATAAACAGGAAACTTACAGGAATGTCGAAGTGTGTCGTTGAAACAGGTACATAAAACTGGGGCGAGTGAAAAATATATGTTGTAGCATAAATTAATTCGCTAGTATTTAAATTGCCGCGCGTAGCGCTATTGATTGGTTTTTGTATGTTATCAGCCATCCTCTTCTCAGAGGACATGGATTTCGATTCTGCACGTCTTGTGTGAAAGGTGTAATTTGAAAGATTTTCTTTAAACAATTGTAAAGTATCCTTGGGATTGAGAATTAATATATTGTCTATTGTGAATATAATTAACTTAGCCTGGTGCTTAGGTAAGTACCACGCATCATTTGTTTTATAAGTTTGCTAATATTGTGTGCTTAGCGTTTGTTTATTAGAAATAAATACAACTAGTGAAACTCAAATCAGTCTTTTTCCTAAAACATACTGTTGTCCCCAAGCCCTGAGAACACTCCAAATTGGCGCACCAACAAATTACGTAACAATGTATAACTAAACGTAACTAATGTAACTAAAAAGAAGATAATTGAAAACTATAGTTTCACAATTCGATTCAGATCGATAATTTTCATAACTAGTTCTTCTTTAAATACTTACGAGTGTTTGAAAAGTGATAAATTAAATACTACAAATATTATTAAAAAAAAGGTCGTTAGTTATGTAGTGAATACAACAAAAGAAATATTAAAACAGAGCGTCATCGTTCGTTATTGATGTACTATAGATTAAAAAAAAACAACAAAATTGACATCACCAAAATTAAACAATGTTTCCCTCATCCCCCCTCGAAAAACAAAAAATCATAAATTATTACAGTGTCGCTTCTGCTGGACGTCGATGTAAAACAGGAAATATCGAAAAATACAAAAAAAAATGCACATAAACGTGAGTGATGTCCGTCCCTCGCAAAATCATTAATTCTCGAAAAAATAATAATGCGAGCGAAATTGAAAGTCAATAAAACTGACAGGCCCTGCATAATAATCGACAATATTCGCACGATATGTTTTCAGTAAATTTTCATGCATTCGTTGTTTTTGAAAATCGTTCAGTTTGAAATTAATATCGAGTGTTTCCACTCCCAGACTAAGCATGAAGTAAAATTTCGAGTTTAGAAAAGCCCCGTGAAAATTTGTCGAGGGTCGCGCAGCGACCCGAGACAAATTTTCACGCGGCTTTTCTAAACTCGAAATTTTACTTCATGCGCCACGCGTATTAAACACTGAATTATTATGAAAGCGGTATGTTTTTAACTTCATGTTGAATCAATGTTTTACACGCGTGGCGCATGAAGTAAAATTTCGAGTTTAGAAAATCCTGAACATTTGGTAAACTGGCAGGCCCTACAAAGGTGCATAATAATCGACAATAATCGCGTTTTTTTGAAAATCGTGGCTATTAAAATTTCTATCGAGTGTTTCCACTCCCAGACTAAGCATGAAGTAAAATTTCGAGTTTAGAAAAGCCTGAAAATTTGGTTTGGTCCCGTAGCGCGAAGCGCGGAGCGGCCAAACCAAATTTTCAGGCTTTTCTAAACTCGAAATTTTACTTCATGCGCCACGCGTATTAGACACTGAATTATTATAAAAGCGGTATGTTTTTAACCTCACGTTGAATCAATGTTTTACACGCGTGGCGCATGAAGTAAAATTTCGAGTTTAGAAAAGCCTGAACATTTGGTAAACTGGCAGGCCCTACAAACGTGCATAATAATCGACAATATTCGCGTTTTTTTGAAAATCATTGCTATTGAAATTTCTATCGAGTGTTTCCACTCCCAGACTAAGCATGAAGTAAAATTTCGAGTTTAGAAAAGCCTGAAAATTTGGTTTGGTCGCGTAGCGCGAAGCGCGGAGCGCGGAGCGGCCAAACCAAATTTTCAGGCTTTTCTAAACTCGTAATTTTACTTCATGCGCCACGCGTATTAAACACTGAATTATTATGAAAGCGGTATGTTTTTAACTTCACGTTGAATCAATGTTTTACACGCGTGGCGCATGAAGTAAAATTTCGAGTTTAGAAAAGCCTGAAAATTTGGTTTGGTCGCTCCGCGCTTCGCGCTACGCGACCAAACCAAATTTTCAGGCTTTTCTAAACTCGAAATTTTACTTCATGCTTAGTCTGGGAGTGGAAACACTCGTTAGAAGTTTCAAATTGAACACTGTTATAAAATCAACGAATACCTGAACATTTCAGAAAAAAATCCCTGTGTAATAAAAACACAAAAAAGAGAGACATATCATAAATAAACTAAGATATTCTTGTTTGAGTTACGTGAAGGTTAGTTTAATGGTAATTAGTTAAGTTATTCCTTTATTCCTTTTACTTCACTTTTTTATTTTAATTCTATATTGATAAAGGGTACATTGTACCCGAAATGTACATATAGAATTAAAATAAAAAAGTGAAGTAAAAGGAATAACTTAACTAATTACCAATAAATAAACTAGTTTTAACAATATTTCCGTTTGATTGTTTGACAATTTGCAATTATTGTTCTAATTCTTATTTTCGCAAAAAACAATAAACACGAAAAAGGGAGAAATATCATACATGTAATACTTTTTAGAATATTTTTGTTTGTTTGTTTAACAATTTGCAGTTCTTGTTCTTATTCTCGTATATGTGGTTGTTTAAAATTCAATTATAGATTTTGAACGACTTAACCGATCAAGGGAAGTCCGAAGTGGTTCAGGTAAAAACAATGGAGAAACAATCGTGCATGATTGGAACAATGAAACGGAGAATAATTAAATCATAATGATGGTTGCGACCGTAACTACGTGGTAATTCATGATCACTGAATCAAACACTTACTATGTTTTTACCACAAAATAACTTGTGGTAAAAACATAGTAAGTGTTTGATTCGGAGAATAATTCATCTTTCGAGATAAAGGAAGAATAAATGACATTTTAGGTATAATTGGAAAGATCTAAAAATCTCGTTTGATTTTAAAAATAAATACAAAAAGTATAGTATTTTTAAAGCACAAGATTTGGCTAATATGGTTAAACGAATTTTAAACATTTGTTGAATGTATTAACGTAAGATCAAACATGAGCAGTATATTTTGAACTTCAGACTTAATCAATGTTTTATACGCGTGGCGCATGAAGTAAAATTTCGAGTTTAGAAAAGCCTAATTTGGATTGGTCGCTCCGCTTCGCTACGCGACCAATCCAAATTTTCAGGCTTTTCTAAACTCGAAATTTTACTTCATGCTTAGTCTGGGAGTGGAAACACTCGTTACGAGCTTCAAATTTAACGATTCTATAAAAACGAAAAACTAAACAAAACTAAATATTCAGGCTTTCCTAAACTGCTTAATTTAGGAGTGGAAACACTCGCTAGAAGTTTTAAATGAAACACTTTTGTAAAATCAACGAATGTCTGAACATTTACAAGTATGCATCAACAAAATTCCCTGTATAATAAAAACACAAAAAAGAGAGACATATTGTCACAAATGTACCTAGATATTTGTACAATATTTTTTTGTTTTTTTGACAATTTGCAATTCTTGTTCTTATTCTAGCGATAGAGAAGACATTTTAGTCGAAAAAGCATTAGGAAAATTCATTGTACAATAAAAACACAAAAAAGAGATAAATATCACAAATGTAATACTTTTTAAAATATTTTTGTTTGTTTGTTTGACAATTTGCAATCCTTGTTCTTATTCTAGTGATGAAGAAGAAAATTTAGTCAAAAAAGCGGAAAAGAACATTTAGTCTACATAGTTTAGGTTGAACAAATGTTTTTTTTTATACAACTTTAACAATAGAGCTGACCTGAATAAGCACAAACATAGGATGGGTCTTGAGAAAAGCCCCCTATGCCGTGGGTGCTTGGAAGAAGAGGAAACTCCCCAACACCTACTGTGCACATGCGAAGCCCATAAACGGCAACGCACGGAGCAACTCGGGAAGCCCGTGCTTCCTGAAGAACAGCTCAAGAACATCCCCTGGCCCAAACTCCTGGACTTCTTAGAAGACACAGGAATATACAGGGAGTAAAATAACCAGAGGAGCACAAAAGGACCACGGAGACCGTAGTGCAGGGACGCAAAGCGATACCACCTCATGTGGAAAAAAAAAAAAAAAAAAAACAATAGAGCTAAAGAAATCCTGATCACGAAAATACGAAGAAGAAAAAAAGCGCAATAGAAACTTTGATTAAAACACTTGGCTTGTTGGTTTTGATCAAAGTTTTTATTATTACAACCACAACAAAAAATCTTTATTAACAACAAGCATATGAATTTATAAAAAGTTGATATTTTGTTGCTAGTCGGCTACCCACCCGTGGTCTTTCTGCCAAATTTGTAAATTGTCATGGTAATCTCATTCGCTGACGTACCAATGACATTACCATGACAATTTACAATTTTGGCAGAAAGACCACGAGTCGATATTAGTCTTTAAAAATGATGAAATGAATTGATATATGGTAGTGTTTAGGTTTTTGAATTTAGGATAGATGTTAGGGTTGCGTGTGAGGCACAGGTGGGATACAGTATCTAGGTTGGTTGCAAACTTTTCGGATAGGTGTTCAAGTCTTTGGTTAATAGGGATTATTTTTGTTTTTTCGTATAGGAAGGTTATTATTACGATAATATGTCTTCCTCAGATTAAGTGAAAAGTTAATTCATCATATAGAAAAAAAGTAAGTTTTCTAACAAACTAACCAAAAATGCCCACAAACTGATAACTGTGTATAACCAAGGGGAGCCAATGCTTATGCTCCAACTGAAATTTTTAAAAACGAGTAGAAAATGAGAGATTATGGTCAGGATGTGAGGTAAGAGTAAGACAGACGACTATATACACCAATCACCGGCCTCGCTTCTGGATGCAGCATCCAAACGCGGTTACCAAATTTTATATGCTTATGCTCCAACTGAAAAATTTTAAAACGAGTAGAAAAGGAGAGATTATGGTCAGGATGTGAGGTAAGAGTAAGACAGACGACTATATACACCAATCACCGGCCTCGCTTCTGGATGCAGCATCCAAACGCGGTTACCAAATTTTATATAGAAACTGGCTAGATTAGATTAGATTAGATATTCGTAGGGGTTAAAGACTGGCTAGATTAGATTAGATTAGATATTCGTAGGGGTTAGAGACTGGCTAACTTAACTGGATGTATATAAACTGTGGTATAACACAATTTAATTACAATAGTGACTACAGTTTCAACATTTATATCGTTATTTTTAAACTAACAGTGTACCATCGCTAACATGGACAATATTTATTTTTGAGGATCAAGAATGAAAACGATGCTCCATTCCGATAAACCGATGATTTGTGTAAATTACAACCATACTGCGCTAGCCCACAAATACGGGATAAAACGCGCCCGATTTTCGATAAGCGCGCATTATTATTTCCAAATACGGAAGCCGCAACGGAACTTTTTATGGCCATTGTAATCGAATATTCAAACGATACCAGTCGGAGAATTTAGTGATATCGTCGATATTGCGCGTGCATATTTGGTTATTGAAAGATCGTTTCCTTATGTTGAATACAACTTACATAATAAGCGAGGAGATTTATTTTTAGTGGACATTGATCTAAAAAAAAAGGTAGGCCAAACAAGGGAATGTCTAAACATAAAACAAATGGATGAGCTTTAACTTTGAAGTAAAGATTTGTTTTTCATGCTTACTTCATGATTAATCAAGGAGTGGAAACACTTGTTAGAAGCTTTAATCGTTTTTATAAAAAAAATCAGAAATCCATTGTGGATTTCTGAAAATTTACCAAATGCTATAATCATCGGGAATATGTATTAATTTAAGTATACAGTCCCTGGCCATATTATTAGACTCACTCATAATATTTATATTTTTTCTGTTTTTAAGACATATAGCGCCCACTATTACAGACACACTATATTTAAGCTTGTTTGGTAAGGGTTATGTTATGTTATCACGGTCGATAATACAGATTTCTAATCAAATGTCAAATTACTTGACATTGTTTGTAATTCCAAGTACAAGTATAGTTGTTTTAAAAGTTCGTTTTGTTGAGTTTAACAGTTTGTTTTTTAAAGGTAAGTGATGAATGACCAATATATAGTTTTCGTAAATATTACTTTATATAATTAAAGCATTTTTAACTTAATTACTTGTAAGAAAAATTAAAAACCAGTGGTTTGACATTTCGGTGCTATTGTTTTAGATGGGGAGGTGTAAAGATCTTTCTGTAGAGCAAACTTCTTCTATGAGAGCACTATTAATTAATACCAGCCTTAGCCAACGGCAGATAGCGGCAAGATGTGGAGTATCGCAGTCCTCAGTACGGCGGTTAAATAAAAAAATTAAATCTAACCAGCCCACCGATGCAGCTAGGAAAGGTCGGTGTGGTATAAAACGGCTTCTAACTCCCCGGAATAAGCGGCAACTTCGAAATATTGCCGTAGAATTTCGAAGGGGTAGTCATGCCCAAATAAGAACAAAATTTGAAGAAGCAGGGTGCAACGTGTCTGTCCGTACAGTGAGGCGCAACCTGTACCATCTTGGTTTCAAATGTCGTAGACCAGTAAGAAAGCCAAGATTGACACCAAGCATGGTACATAAGAGGTTGGCTTGGGCCAATATTCATAAACAGTTAACTGTTGATGACTGGCGGATAGTATGTTGATTGACACCTCTTAATATTTTTTCTTAGCTGTTTTTGCTATATTACAGACTTGCTTCAGTGACGAGTCAACCTTCCAAATTCTGGATGATAAGTCACAGTTTGTCAGACGACGACCTCACGAAAAATATAACTCCGACTGCGTTATAAAGACCATCAAGCATCCTGTGTCTGTCATCAGTGGAAAGGGTCTGGGGCGTTTGTACGTGGTCGAGGGAACCATGCGGCAAGACCAATACAGAAAGGTATTGGAAACGAAACTGCTTCCGCAGATGCAGGAATGGTTTGGTGATGGCAGAAAAGTATTTAGCAGGACGGAGCACCATGCCATACTGCAAAATCTATTAAAAAATTTTGGAAGAGGAAAATATTCCACTTTTACCATGGCTGGGCAACTCTCCGGATATGAATCCTATTGAGAATGTTTGGGAATGTTTGAAGAGAGAGCTGGCCAAAGAAACCATAACAACGAAGGTTCAACTGATAGAACGCATTGTATACAATTGGAACCACAATGAAAAATTAAAACAAATTGCTTTAAACTGTATTGACAGCATGCCAAGAAGAGTTGCTGCACTAGCCGCATCGAGGGGTGGCTTAACAAAATATTAATTTACCACTCCTTGTGTGTGTATTTTTTAAATTTTTTGATTAATAGTATTCTAGAACATAACATCTATTTATTACTATCACACACACGATTATTATCTTCGTAATAATAGTTAAATCATCAAAAAAACTTAGATTTGGTTAGTGAGTCTAATAATATGGCCAGGGACTGTACATATTCCCGATGATGACAGCGTTTGGTAAATTTTCCGAAAAATCCCTATATATTTATTTTCATTAATAAACTTCCGGCGTTTCTTGTACATTTATTGAATCTCGAATAACGTTTTAATCTCAACAAACAAAAAGGCGTTATTTTTTATCCACCGCGTGAAAAATCCCGCCTGTTTCCGTCGAATTTCCATTTCCATTTCCCTCTGTCTTCGAGATTCCGTCTTTGCTCGACGCGATGAATGTTTTCGGGAAACTTTCACACACCTGAAACTTTGCTCACCCTGCTCGAAAATCAACGGGAGGGCAAAATTTCAAGCTGGCAAAAGTCTACCAACTAAACAGAAATTCCCTCCGCGCGAATTAAAAAAGATATTTTATCCAATTCCTCGATTATTTCGGGTTTTCTCGACGGTTCCATCTACACGAAATCATCTGCACTCTCTTTCTTGATCTATTCCAATTGAAATCTGCAAAATAATAAAAAATTGTGTATTAAATAGTGTTAATAATTAATAAAATATATGTTTTTTCTTAAATAACATTTGTTTGATCCAAACTTATAAATGCTAATTCCCAATTTATTGTTGATTATTTCTTGAATTAATTTCTCATCTGGCACTTGGTGAAACATATTACACTATGTAAAGTTAATTAAAGGAAAGGCACTTGGTATTGTTTCACATTCCTTTGAAAATGGTCTAACAAACCGAAACTAATCGGAATAAAGATTTAATTGTGAAACAATACCAAGTGCCTTTCCTTTAATTAACTTTACTTATTGTTGATTAATAGTATTCAAACTGACAGCTATGTTTAAAGTCCCAATTTGAAATTGTTTGTTCTTAATTTGATATTGATTTGTTTTAATTTGAAGTTGAAAAGGTATATGCACGTATAATCCGTTTTTTTTTAATATGACCAATCAAATTTGACGTTTCAAGAATTTATTGGTGTGATGCAGGTTGCGTGTTTTAGGTTAGAACAAGGTTAGGTTATGTGAAGAAAAATCTGACAGTAATATGATGATTCAATTAACTCATAAAATAGATAATGAACTTTGAACGAAGATTAAGATATATTTGAAATAAAACAACCCAGTTGGGAGGGTTTCACTTTTATTGTTGAACACTGCAACATGTTTCACCACACAGTGGCTTCATCAGGCAGATGAAATAATAAATTAAACATTTAGAAGATTAAGATTACAAACGTATCGTATGTTCAATTAAAAAATCTCTAGAGTGCCATGGAAAATATTCTAGGTTTGCAACTCTGAAAATATACATTATAATTATTGTGTCTGACGGTTTATGTCTCAATTCCTGAAGTGTGTAGCCAACTTAAATTTAAAAAAAAGGTTAAATCATGGTACTCTAGAGGTTTTCTTTTAATTGAACATATAATACCTATTACCGTCTCAAATTATTTGTATATACTACCAATTTAATAAAGTCTCCCCGAGGATCAGGTAAATTCATCTTTATATAATGGTCAATAATTAAATAACAGGTACTTGTGTGCTTAAAGAAAAAAAATCTGCCACCGATTAAACAATATTTATTCGTCGTCTTTATTATCCTTCCCATTTATATGTTTAAGTTTTGAAAAAGTTCTAATTACGTGTTGTTTAGTTGCAAGTTGTAGCGTTATCTCTTTTGAAATAAATTGTCACGATACAGAGGTATCGTGACAATTTATTTGTCATATTGACATATTAACCGAAACAGAGTATAGTATAAAGCATAAAAAAATCAGTGAAACAATAAAAAGTGTTCTAATTAATAGATCATAATTTTTCAACTACTTTCGCTTCTTTTAGTTAATATTCTTTATTATTTGACACAATTTTGTTTATGTTACAGAATTATATTAATTTTGTGACATTTATCTGAAATAAAGTTTGCTTATTATTATTACAGCATTGTCAAGAGTGAACAAACAATAACAGTGTGTTTACTTGTTATCCTCATTATTTTCCAAATGTTTTACCAAGTGATAAGTCAAAAGGTATTAAAAAAATAAATAATAAAATATTCCTCTCAAGGTTAAAACAACAACTATTCCCTTTTTTTTTAAAGTAGATGATGTTTGCACAGATTTCGAATTGATAAAGACCTGTCCCTTTTACATACGTGAGACACAAAATATTTGCGTAGTCGATAAAACATAACACTGAATAAACCTGTCCATCTCTTTCCTCGCAAATTGACAGAAAATCCTCTTATTCATCGCGATGTATTATTTGATAAGAGAGAGAAATAAAAACGATTGTTTAAAGAATAAACATTCGTTATTTATGTGTGTGAAGCTGGCAATATTTCCAGTAATATCCCGGCGCATTCATCATTTTTAATGCATTATTTAGAAATATTATTTTTAATGACAAATAATTCTATTTCTTGTTCTTCTAGTATTGGTTAAATAGAATCAATATGGCAAAAAGACCTAGGGTCGATAGCCTATGATAATACAATTTTAAATACAAGATCGTATTTACTTAAATTCCTTGAATAAAGATATTTGTATATAAAATCAATACTATACACTTTTATGAAGATGCTATATATACGACAAATTTGATATGTAAAATAATACATATTAAAAACAGCACATCTCCTAAAACACCTACTATATTTCAATAATGTCTTTAGCAAATGACCAAAAAGTTATAAATATAATTTGTTAATTTTTTATACAATATATTGCTGACCCCTCTACACCAACCATACATACTAAATTTTGACAAAATCACATCTCCCAAAAACCGACTTTATTTTGAAAATTTCTCTACTAGTTGTATAAACAATATATCAAAAATGATTAGAGTTGTTTAAAAAGTTATAACCATTATTTGTTAATTTTTTGTAAATATATTGCTGACCCCCATACGCTATTCATATACACTAATTATTTAAAAAATCACATCTCACAAAACCATTACTTTAATTTTAAAACTGCTTCACTAATTGTTTAAATAATATATTTAAATTAATTAAAAATGATCAAAAACGTAATTTTTTAAACATGTGCACAGTTTTACGCTATATTTATTTGATGAGGTATGAGAATCGAATAGTTCTAAGGAAAATGTAAGTAAAGAAAAAATCTAATATATAAAATGACGAAGAAACTATTCGTGAAAATGCAAACAGTGTCTTAATTAATAAGACAATCTAAGACGATAAATATCCATTGAAACAACTACTTCTCGTGCAAATACACCTCCGGATATTGAATTATACAATGAAATATTTAAAATCTTATTTAATTTGATTTGTTACAACGCTCTATTAAAGTATATGTAACGTTTAGGTCAAATTCTCTTTAAACCAACTAACAATACAATTTAAAATGAAAGGAGAGGAGAGATAGCAACAAATTAGAAGTGAAAGGACTTGGACTAAAACTAATGTCTTAGGCCATCTATAGACGCGTTTCGAGATTTATCTCTCGCGCGTCTATAGATGGCCTAAGACATTAGTTTTAATCCAAGTTTAGTTTTAATCCAAGTCCTTTCACTTCTAATTTGTTGCTATCTCTTCTTTCATTTTAAATTGTATTGTTAGTTGGTTTGAAGAGAATTTGACCTAAACGTTACATATACTTTAATAGAGCGTTGTAAAAAATCAAATTAAATAAGATTTTAAATATTTCATTGTATAATTCAATATCCGGAGGTGTATTTGCACGGGAAGTAGTTGTTTCAATGGATATTTATCGTCTTAAATTATCTTATTAATTAAGACACTGTTTGCATTTTCACGAATAGTTTTTTCGTAATTTTATATATTATGTTTAAAGTGTGCAAACTATAAGAAGCGTAAGCTTATTTTATCGAATTTAAATAGTTTTGAATTTGAATTTATCTTAAAGAAAAAATCATTATTAGCTGATGAGAATTTGTTGTTTAATAGGAAACAATTTAGTGCAATTTATTTAAATGTACCGTTGAGTCAATCTTGAGGGATACAATTTACTGAAATTGTGTGATTATAATCATCCAAAACATCCGCAAGGCCTGCTTGAAATGTTGACTGACAGAAATTTGCGTTGAGTCGGAAACTTTCGAGATGTTTTTTCCCCGAGGCTGTGTTAAATTATATTCAATAATTTGCGTGTTTGAGATTTTTGAATGCAGAATGTTTTAATTGCTAATTTAACCACCGACCCAACAGTATTCAGGCTGTTGGGTTAGTTAGAACTATCGTATGTTCAATAAAATAAAACCTCTGGAGTGCCATGATTTTATCTTTTTTAAATATTTTAGTTGGCTACACGCTTTAGGAATCGACATATAAAACGCCTGCCATAATGATTATAATGTATAATTTCAGAGTTGCCAACCTACAATATTTTACCTAGCACTCTAGAGGTTGTATTTTATTGAACATACATTATAATGAGATCGCCATGTTATTTTGTTTTTCTTTGTGACAGTTACGATATAGATTTTAACTCTTGTGACATATTTTAAAGTAACGAGTGTCTTCCACTCCCAGACTAAGCATGAAGTAAAATTTCATGTTTAGAAAAGCCCCGCGTAAGAAATTTGTGGAGGGTCGCGCGCCACGCGTATAAAACACTGATTTAGTCTGAAGTTCAAAATATACTGCTTAGGTTAGTTTATGATTTATGCAAGATCGCTAAAAAATATCCTCTCCTAAAGATACCACAGTTTTAACGATACGAGCACGAGACGTTCATGACTGGAGTGTGTTGAACGCCCTGTGCTAGTCTCGTGTCGTGCACGTCTCGTGCTCGTGTCGTACTCGTCTCATAATTGTCTAAAAGAAGTGAAATGAAGCGAAGTTTATAAAATATCATGAGTACTATATTAAACATACGAGCAATGTTTAAAATGTTTTCATGTACAGTGGTTAGTTACCAGTTACTTAGATAGTTTATAAAATCGTCCAATTCGAAGCTTTAAATGAGTGTCGTCCACTCCCAGACTAAGCATGAAGTAAAATTTCGAGTTTAGAAAAGCCCCGCGTAGAAAATTTGTCGAGGATCGCGCAGCGACCCGAGACAAATTTTCACGGGGCTTTTCTAAACTCGAAATTTTACTTTATGCGCCACGCGTATAAAACATTGATTTAGTCTAAAGTTTAAAATATACTGCTTAGGTTAGTTTATGATTTATGCAAGATCGCTAAAAAATATCCTCTCTTAAAGATACCACACTTTTGACGTTACGAGCACGACACGAGCACGAGACGTTCATGACACGAGTGGGTTGAACGTGCTAGTCTCGAGTCGTGCTCATCTCGTGTCGTGCACGTCTCGTGCTCGTGTCGTACTCGTCTCGTAATTGTCTAAAAGAAGTGAAATGAAGCGATGTCTATAAAATATCATGAGTATCATGTTCAACATTCGAGCAATGTTTAAAATGTTTCCGTGTTCAGTGAGAAGCTTTAAACGAGTGGCGTCCACTCCCAGACTAAGCATGAAGTAAAATTTCGAGTTTAGAAAAGCCCCGCGTGGAAAATTTGTCGAGGGTCGCGCAGCGACCCGAGACAAATTTTCGCGGGGCTTTTCTAAACTCGAAATTTTACTTCATGCGCCACGCGTATAAACCACTGATTTACAGTAAAGTTAAAAATATATAACGCTTAGATGTGATGGTCATCCAAATTTACCGAGATGTAGCGAAAAAATCATCATATCTTTAACAGGGAAAGTGCTATAATGGACACATCACCATTTTCTTTTTAAATGTTTCGCGGAGCATATTTTACTCCACCTGTTGGGAACCACTGATCCTGAGGATCAATTAACCGCCAAAACCGGAAGCTTTCAGCGACGAATTGAAAATTCACGCGCGTGCAAAAAGAACCGATCCATTTCCTCGACTCTTGAACGCATAAATTTTCAATCCGTTAAAATTGACCTCAAAGCAACAGCCACTCCACCGGATTACTTCCTCTCCCTCCCGCCCCTTCTCACGGGGTGATTGATAATCCGACGTGTCACCGGAAATCGGGTTTGTTCCAGGGTGGAAAAAAAAAGGGGAAAAGAAGAAACCGTAGCAGTCTGGACGGATTAGGACGCGTTATCTCAGGAAAGAGACTCAACTGGTGCATATAAAATCGATCCGCTCGAGATTTCCTACACCGTCTTTCACGCTCGTTTATGAGTCGAGGAAATTTCCTCCTGCATTCTGACAAAGCGAGGATTTGTATTGCGAATTCACGCAAACGCTTAAAAATTCTATTTACTGTTATTGTGAACAATTCGTGAGCTCTGGTAGAAACCATTCTTGTATTTAGTTTATTTCCAGCGAAATTAAAAAGGTAAATGTTGCTTATCGTCCCACTCCGAAGAAATTAAACAATAAAAATGTTTCTCATCATAGTTTCAATTGATAATAAAAGACGGTTAAATTCCTTTCTTCACTGTTTTTATTTAAGTACTAGCATTTAGCCAGATTTACCAACCGGGGAGCCGAGGGCCGAATCAAGGAAATGTAGAAATGTAAAGAGAATTGCATAATTAAAAAAAAAAAAAATGATGTTGAAGAAAAATATATGTATAATAGTAGCAAGGGGAAAGGGAGGGGGAGAGGCGTTGGTGCATGAGCCGAATAGTGGTGACTGCAAGGTAAATCGTTGTTTTGTAGTGGTTATGGAGTGGATGGATATAAAGGTCCGTGAAAAGGTTGGAAGAGATGGTCGCTTCGCTCGCTAGGGTGCTCGCTTCGCTCGCACATAGAGAGGGTAGTTGCTCCTTTATCCCCGCGAAAACAAATTTTCTCTAGCGCAATTTTTGGACCGAAAATTTGCTGAAACACCGGGAAGGCGGCCATTTGTTGGCTCGAAAATAATTTGCTGAGCACCGCGAGGTCAAACCATATCACCCTACGTTTAAACAAATCGTTTTGGAGCATTTTAAGTTGGTCAAAAAAAATAATCAAGAAAATCACGGTTTTAGACCACCCTGTATATACACGTTAAACTTTTAAATTAATTAATTTTAATTGTTTTGTTTCGTCTTGTTTCATCTTGTCGGTTGCGGATAATTATTCGAAATCGAAATGTGAAAACCAAATTCCTCTATCGCAATTTTTCGACCGAAAATGTGCTGACAGCCCGTGAAGGCGGCCAATAAAAAAAAAAAAAACATGTCCCAACACCGCTAAATTTAATCCTAGCGATCTACGTTCAAAGAAAATATTTTGGAGAAAAAATAAAAACCATCGATTAAATGCGAGATTTAGACACCCGGTATATATTTTTATCAAATTTCAATTGCAAAAAAAATACTTTTCCTCGATAGAAAAAATTCTCGATAGATAGGTCGTGTTTCTAATGGAATTCTGAACACGATAGACGCAAAATTTTGAAAATCTATTATTTTTTTTTGCAAAATCGATTAAATGCGATATTTTTTTTAATCGGGCGATTTGAGCGCTCGGAAGTGTCGCGTTGGAAAGCCCAGGTCAAACCCCATCGAAATTGTGCTATGCGCGACCTGAAAAAGTTCCGTGTGAAGCAAGACCAGCGTGTAAAGTATTGAGGTTAGGAAATCTTCCGCCCGGCGTAAAATTAAAAAAATGATTTAAAATAGAAAACGCGGTCGGATTTGAACGCCGCTTAGCCTAAGACACGCGGAATTTTTTTCTCGGTCCTGTGAAAATTTGAACTTTCTAAAATGAATTCTTCGATTTTTCCACTCCCGGTGAAAGTCGTCTCCCATAAGAGCAATGTAAAAGTCGCAGCCTTCTCGGATCCCCGCTGCTTTAACGTTCTTATTATGGGAGACTAACTAACGTTAGTTAACTATTGATAATGGACACTTAGTGTCCGAAATGTACATATAGTACTCAAATCAAAACAGGGAAGAAAGGAATTTAACCGCCTTTTATTACTGTTATAACAATCTTCACATAACTCACGAATACATACAGAGAGTTTTATGTAACACCGAACATTTTCACAACGAGAATTTTTCTTTCAAGTATACATTTGCATATGTTGCACATTTTCTGATGCTCGGCTTATTAAAAGAATTCAATTTAAAGCTCTAAGCGAGTGTTTTCCACTCCCAGGCTAAGCATGAAGTAAAATTTCGAGTTTAGGAAAGCCTGAAAATTTGGTTTGGTCGCGTAGCGCGAAGCGCGGAGCGGCCAAACCAAATTTTCAGGCTTTTCTAAACTCGAAATTTTACTTCATGCGCCACCGGTACAAAACACTGACAAATTACGAAGTTTAAAACAACCTGCTAAACTTCACATTGATTCGGTGTTTTGTACCGGTGGCGCATGAAGTAAAATTTCGAGTTTAGAGAAGCCTGAAATGTTACTTCATGCTTAGCCTGGGAGTGGAAAACACTCGTTTAAAGTTCTACTTGAATCCTCTTAATAAACCGAGCGTCTGAAAGTGAAAATAATAAACCGAGCGTCTGAAAAAATGTTTTCAGACGCTCGGTTTATTAAGAGAATTCAATTTGAAGCTTTATACAAGTGTTTTCCACTCCCAGGCTAAGCATGAAGTAAAATTTCGAGTTTAGAAAAGCCTAAATTTGGTTTGGTCGCGTAGCGCGAAGCGCGGAGCGGCCAAACCAAATTTTCAGGCTTTTCTAAACTCGAAATTTTACTTCATGCGCCACCGGTACTAAACACCGATTCAATGTAAAGTTTAGCGGGTTGTTTTAATCTTCGTAATATGTCAGTGTTTTGTACCGGTGGCGCATGAAGTAAAATTTCGAGTTTAGAAAAGCCTGAAAATTTGGTTTGGCCGCTCCGCGCTTCGCGCTACGCGACCAAACCAAATTTTCAGGCTTTTCTAAACTCGAAATTTTACTTCATGCTTAGCCTGGGAGTGGAAAACACTCGCTTAAAGCTTCAAATTTATTTTTTTAATAAACCGAGCATCGAAAAATGTGCAACATACGCATATGGGGACTTAAAAAAAACATTCTCGTTATGAAAATGTTCGGTGTTACTGTACTCTGTATAGTACTCAAATAAGAACAGTGAAGAAAGGAATTTAACCGCCTTTTATTACTATTATAACAATCTTCGCATAACTCACGAATACATATATAGTTTCAATTGTTGTTTTCATACAGTGGATTTGACCGAGTATAACAAGAAGGACGAGAAGAAGGGAGTAGAGCCATAAATTATACAAGTCTAAACAATAAATCATCGTTTTGATTGACGTCCAATCCTTAAGTGCTCTGCGTAAAACTCCGGAAGGAGATTTTCGGCATCAATCAATTAAATATTTAATCGCATTACAAACCCTCTCCAAATATTATTCGCTTTATTGAGTGGATATACAGAGTGATTCAAAATAGGGAGACGAAAAATGTCAGATCTTGTTCAGTAATCATAATTAATTTAAAACTTCAATAGAAACATAAACCAGTTGTAGTTTTGCAAATAATAAAAATCGGATCTATATTTATTTAACATTCTATCTATATCTATTAAATAGTAATGTACCTGTATAGTTTTTAAGAATATTTGTAATTTGATAAGTGTAAAGCAATATTAGCTATTAGCACAATAGAGATATTATTCTATTATTATTATTCCTGGATAACATGGGCGCCCGCACATATCCGCAAGGGGGGGGGGTACTTGCACCCCCGGGATTTCGTTATATGGAGCTGATTGGGCTACCTCTCCCCAGGATTTCGTTCTTAGCTTTTCTAAACTCGAAATTTTACTTCATGCGCCACGCGTATAAAACACTATAATATTGTCAAATTTATGTATATTTGTATTTCACTTAAAATCTGTGTTTTATACGCGTGGCGCATGAAGTAAAATTTCGAGTTTAGAAAAGCCCAGAAAATTTGTTTCGGGTCGGTTCGAGTTTAGGAAAGCCCCGTGAAAATTTGTCTCGGGTCGCTGCGCGACCCTCGGCAAATTTTCACGGGGCTTTTCTAAACTCGAAATTTTACTTCATGCTTAGTCTGGGAGTGGAAAACACTCGTTTAAAGTTTCAAATTAAACTGTTTTAAAAATCAACGAATGTCAGAAAATTTACAGCTAAAATAATTAAGAAAAGAGATAAATATGATCGAATCAAACATTCGAATCCTGTTTTTTCGAATCACGAATACAAATCCTTTAAGAATAAATTTGATTTTATAATTTTTTTGCAGCCATTAATATATAAATATCGTTACCAGTTCTTTTAACAAAAATATTCAAAACCTAATTATTTATTATTAACACTGAACATCGTTGATAACAGACTAAATATCTGATTCCCTGTTACTCTGATTAAAGATGTATTTGTGTGTTTTTGAACTTCACTTCAAGTCAGTGTTTTATACGCGTGGCGCATGAAGCAAAATTTCGAGTTTAGAAAAGCCCCGTGAAAATTTGTTTCGGGTCGCTGAGCGACCCTCGACAAATTTTCACGGGCCTTTTCTAAACTCGAAATTTTACTTCGTGCTTAGTCTGGGAGTGGAAATCCGTCGTTTAAAGTTTCAAATTGAACTCTTTTAAAAATCAACGAATGTCAGAAAATTTACAGCTAAAATAATTAAGAAAAAGTAGTGTGATTTTATAAAAATATTGACATACCATGGAATTGATACAACAATTGCGGATATTCCCTGTTTTTTTATGTTCAATAAGTATCCCCCTTGCCCATTTTTGCGGGCGCCTATGTTATCCAGGATCAAGTTTAAATAAATATAGATTGGATTTTTAATAAATTATATGCGAGGTAAAATAATGTAATGTTAAAATAAATTCATATATTTTAAGGCTCAGACAGTTAGGCTACATTAAAGGCAATAAAATCACCTACATGTAAGCCTAAATCTGTCTGGGAGTAGAAACTATCGCTAAAGCAGTTAGCCAGGAACAACAGACTTAAACTGCTCTGGGTTCCAGGTAATGCAGGGATCAAAGGTAATAAAATTGGCTACAGCCTTGCCAAAGAAGTTTCCAAAACTCCATTTGTTGGACCAAAACCCTATAGTGGAATAACTAAAGCCCGCATTAAGGGAATGATCCAAGAGTGGGAAGATGCTGCCAAAAGTGCTCACCTGAGAAACACACCTGGCTTGAGGCAGGCGAAACGGTTTTTCGCCTTCTCTGCCGTAAGAGCCAAACAGTTTCTCAGGCTAAGCTAGGGCAACCTAACGCTCATAACCAGCCTTTTAACCTCTGGTTCCAGGTCATGCAGGGATTAAAGGTAATGAAATTGTCGAGAGCCTTGCCAAAGAAGGCTCCAAAACTCAATTTGTTTGACTAGAACCCTCTAGTGGAATAACTAAAATCCGCATCAAGGGAATGATCCAGGAGTGGGAAGATGCTGCCAAAAGTGCTCACCTGAGAAACACACCTGGCTTGAGGCAGGCGAAAAGGTTTATCGCCTTCTCTGCCGTAAGAGACAAACAGTTTTGCAGGCTAAGCAAGGGCAACCTAAGGCTTATAACCAGCCTTTTAACCGGACACTGTCCTCTGAAATACCACCCCACTAAGATAAGTCAGACAACTGATGCCAATTGCAGATTCAACGAGGCACAAGAAACAGCAGAGCACCTACTTTGTGAATGCTCTGCTCTGTCCCTGCCAAAAGTGCTCACCTGAGAAACCTGGCTTGAGGCAGGCGAAAAGTTTTATCGCCTTCTCTGCCGTATGAACCAAACAGTTTTTCAGGCTAAGCAAGGGCAACCTAAGTCTCATAACCAGCCCTTTAACCGGACACTGTCTTCTGAAATACCACCCCACTAAGATGTGTCAGACAACTGATGCTAATTGCAGATTCTGCAACGAGGCACAAGAAACAGCAGAGCACCTACTTTGTGAATACTCTGCCCTGTCCCTGCCAATAGAGCTTACCTGAGAAACCTGGCTTGAGGCAGGCGAAAAGGTTTATTGCCTTCTCTGCCGTTAGAGCCAAACAGTTTTTCAGGCTAAGCAAGGGCAACCTACGGCTCATAACCAGCCTTTTAACCGGACACTGTCCTCTGAAATACCACCCCACTAAGATGTGTCAGACAACTGATGCCAATTGCAGATTCTGCAACGAGGCACAAGAAACAGCAGAGCACCTACTTTGTGAATGCTCTGCCCTGTCCCTGCCAAAAGTGCTCAATTGAGAAACCTGGCTTGAGGCAGGCGAAAAGCTTTATCGCGTTCTCTGCCGTAAAGGCCAAACAGTTGCTCAGGCTAAGCAAGGGCAACCTAAGGCTCACAACCGGCCTTTTAACCGCATACTGTTCTGTGAAATACCACCTCACTAAGATGGGTCAGACAACTGATACCAATTGCAGATTCTGCAACGAGGCACAAGAAACAGCAGAGCACCTACTTTGTGAATACTCTGCCCTGTCCCTGCCAAAGAAACCTGGCTTGAGGTAGGCGAAAAGGTTTATCGCCTTCTCTGCCGTAAGAGATAAACAGTTTCTCAGGCTAAGCAAGGGCAATCTAAGGCTCATAACGGGCCTTCTATCCGGATACTGTTCTGTGAAATACCACCTCACTAAGATGGGTCAGACAACTGATGCCAATCGCAGATTCTGCCACGAGGCATAAGAAACGGCAGAGCACCTTGTGAATGCTTAAACTATCCCACGGTAAAAAGATCGGACTTACCGTTTGGTCAAAATTAACTGTTGAAAATTACGTTTTTGATAGGTTTGATAGGTACCTGTCATCGGTCATTTTAAAGCCTGATGACATAGTACACATCAACCCTCAAGTTATTATAGACTACGCAAGAGGTCTAGACATTGAGGAACTCAAGTAGGTCAGGGATAATTACAAAAGATCTTTATTTCGGAAGGCCCAGAGGCCACACGACCCACGGACTCCATAACATAACCAAGCATAAGGCTAAATTCTATTTTGTGTCAACGGCGATATTTCACCGATACAAAAGTTTAATGGGTATCTACTAGTTTGGGGTGTATTATTTATGATTTTAAAAAGAAAACACTTGGTTAACTTTCACTAATATTATTTATGCTAAAAATATCCCACGGTAAAAAGATCGGACTTACCGTTTGGTCAAAATTAACTGTTGAAAATTACGTTTTTCATGGGTTCTGAAGGGTTATGTTTGTTATATTCGTGCGTTATTTATGAAGTTGTTTTTTTTTCATAGATAATATAAAACGTATAGTAAGCAATAATCCCGCCAGCGGTTGTGCTTTAAGGCGGTTACTTTAAAATACATACTAATTAATTTGAATACACGTTAAACAATTGTAGGTTCTATGCAATTTAGTATATTAAAGTATAAGTGGATATTTAGGTCTTTAAAGCACGCACGAGTTTGCAAGCACGACGGCGCCAGCCGGAGTGCTTGCAATAGAGTAAGTGCTTTAAAGACCAGATATCCACGCATACTTTACGCTATTTTTTTTTATTGATGCATTTAAAGACCATAAATTGGCCCGAAATTTTGAAATTTCGAGCATGTTTAAGATGACGGAATCAATGTACCTTTGGTTGTCAAGGTGTGAAATAAACAAATTATCAATTTCTCATCAGTTTGTCATTACCCTTTGAAAATGCAATCAAAGATTGATAGCTTGAGCGCTAAAGCTGAGAATCGGTTGATTCCGCAAAAGTCGGAAGTAGCCTACAAAAAAGAGTACAACCGTTTGATTAAATGGATGGAAGAATGCCAAGTTGCCAGTGTAACAGAACAAGTTATGCTTGCGTACTTACAGGAATTGTCAGAGAAGTACAAGTCGTCCACAATGTGGGCCATACATTCCAAATTACAATGTATGTTACGATTACAACAGGGAGTGGATATCAAATCATTTGGAAAAGTGCAAGCATTTATGAAGGCGATTAGTAAGAATTGTAACGCAAAAAAGTCCTATGCCTTTAGAGATGAAGATTTAAGAAAGTTTTTTGAAGATGCTTCAGATATAACGTATTTGTTTTTGAAAGTTGTTGCCATTTTTGGAATCTTTGGTTCTTGTCGCAGATGCGAATTGTGCGATATGCGTTTATCCGACATTAAGGAAGAGGGTAATACCTTACTTATTCTCATACGTCCGTCTAAGACAGAAAAGGCTCGGCGTTTTACTGTCGCTGACAGTAATGGTATACCCTACGTTGGGTTTATTAAGAAATATTTGTTGTTGCGTCCTCAAAATGTGAGTACTGACCGTGTTTTCTTACGCTTTGATAAGGGAAAGTGTACTAAACAAGTAGTGGGTACTAATACTTTTGGTTTATGCCCATTTCAAATTGCACTTTTCCTTAACTTAGACGAACCAAAGAAGTACACAGGACATGCGTTCCGGCGTACTTCTGCAACTATTATGGCCAACGGTGGGATGACTATAGATCAAATACAGCGGCAAGTTGGTTGGAAATCGGCATCGGTGGCTACTGGATATGTCGAAGAGTCCATCAACAATAAAAACAGTGTTTCCAATATTATATCAAATGCTATTAGCGGAAATACGAATGCATGCACATCTGGAAGTAAATCAGTTACCAATGTTCATGTGAGCAATGTTGATTCCGAGTTAAAGCACGGAAATATTAATTTTTCAAATAATACAGATTGTATATTCAATATTTATTATAAATAAAATGAACGAGTTATTAAAGTTTAATAGATAGTGACATTTATGTTTGACTTTCAGTTTGAATTGACGTTGTTGTCCTTAGCAACTTTAAAACACGCGCGTGTTTTAATATTGAATTTAAACACGCTGCGAAGTATTTGAAATAAGACATATGATGCATCAATAAAAAAAAATTATTATTATTTTAACTTTAAGACTTCAAGTAAGTTATATTCGTGCGTTATTTATGTGGTTGTTTTTTTATAGATAATACAAAACGTATAGTAAGCAATAATTCCGTCAGGGGTCGTGCTTTAAAGCGGTAACTTTAAAATACATACTAATTAATTTGAATACACGTTAAACAATTGTAGGTTCTATGCAATTAAATTAATATTATTTTAACTTTAAGACTTTAAGTAAGTTATATTCGTGCGTTATTTATGTGGTTGTTTTTTTCATAGATAATACAAAACGTATAGTAAGCAATAATCCCGCCAGGGGTCGTGCTTTAAAGCGGTAACTTTAAAATACATACTAATTAATTTGAATACACGTTAAACAATTGTAGGATCTATGCAATTAAATTAATAATATGTATTATAACTTCAAGACTATTTAATACATGCACATGTCTCTTTGCTCACGATGCCTATTCCACTTACTTCTAGGTTAGGTTAGGTCAGGAGCAAGGTTTGAACATTGCGTAAGATCCCTATTTAACTGTCTTCTAGTTTAGGTTAGGTTAGGAGAAAGGTTTTTATTAGAATAAACTACTCACCTCTTTGCAACGCTAACGATTATCAGGCGGGGAAAGCGAAGCAGCAGTACCTTTGCACACGTTATCGATTTTTCATACTTTTAGGTTAGGTTAGATTAGTAGAAAGGTTTGCAATAGAATAAATTATTATTCTATTGCAAAATAATAATTTTATATCGATTTTTCATACTTTTAGGTTAGGTTAGATGAGTAGAAAGAATTGCAATAAAATAGATTATTATTCTATTGAAAACGTGTCTACTAATCTAACCTAACCTGAAAGTATGAAAAATCGATAATAAATTATTATTTTATTGCAACTATTTACGCTTCCTTTTTATTAATACAAACGGGATAAACTTGCTAGATATTGCTATTTTTGTTTGTAACTTGAAATAAATGAAACGTAAGTTTCAACAATAAATTTTGATCAAACGGTAAGTCGGTTTCGTAAAAAATAAACACTTTTCAAGGGTATATTTAAAGCTCAAATAACACACCCACAATTAGTTGTTTTTAAAAAACATCTCAGGTAATTTAACATTTTTTCAAACTTCTTCGTTACAAAAAAAACAGTTTTTAAATTTCCCTTCATATTTGCATTAGCGCCCACTGGTGTTAAATATTTTATTTTATATCATGACAAGCATAGATAAACGAAGATTACTAATCATTGTCTATTTAGAAATAACCTTAAAATGTGAGTTATGTGTTGGTGCCCTTTTGTAAGCTTATTTTATATCAAATTCAAAGGATCATCTCACAATAAGTGAGCAATAGTGAAATTAAGAAGACTTACATAATAAGTAAAGAATTAAACCAGGAACGGCGAACATAACCTCCCAATTTGTGAGCGAAATGTAAGTGCAATTATTGAAGAACTAGTGTTTAAGCTTCCTTTTTATGAATACAAACGGGATAAACGTGGTAGATATTGCTATTTTTATTAGTGACTTGAAATAAATATGGGTGTAGGTATTATTTATTATTATTATTATTTTCTTTAAATATCTCTCTCAATTCTAACTTTTTATATCTTGTATTGTTATGTGTGATAAATTCATCAATATCTTTTTTTTTACTACTCTATCTCTTCTATTGTTTTGTTATAAATAAATCATCCCATTTCTTGAATAAATTTCTCACTTATCACTTGGTGAAACATTTTTAAATATTGATGAAGGTTTGAATTAAATTACACTTGGTTTCTTTCACAATTTTCTCTTTACTATTTACTCGACTAGTTTCGCGTTTTACAGCATTATCACTCCTGATAATGCTGTAAAACACGAAAATAGTCGAGTAAATAGCAAAGAGAAAATTGTGAAACAAACCAAGTGTAATTTAATTTAAAACTTCATCAATAAATCATCCTTTCTAATTTTTAACTTGCATTTTATATTGTATACAACATTTTGTGAAAATGAGGGCAACTATCGAATATGAATCGCGCACACATCGACACGTGCCAAAAATAAATCAACCTCTTCGTGTTGATCCTCACTTTCACGCCGTAACCGCAAGGAAACAAACTTCCTGGCACGTTCGGATTTAATTTTAGCGCATATTTTTATGATTCAATTGCTTTCCAGTACCAAGAAATGAACTCACTACATTTTACTTCATATTCAAAAATAAACAGAGAATGTAGAGCAATTATTTATTTATTTATTTATTTATTTATTCTTACGGGTGGCCAATTACATAGAAAATAACATATATAATAAAAAATACAATAATACAACAATACAAGAACATTACTTATGAGTTAGAATCTAAAACTACACGACAGTTTATAAATTTCGGTGATCATGCAATTTAATTTCTAGGTACTAGATTACAATAGTAACCTACTAAAAGGCTATAGTAAGTCTACTGACTGACAGAACACTGTAGGCTCAACAAACACATGAGCAAACTAGGTCTGGCAGAGGATACGATATGTAGATTCTGCCAGGAAGAAGAGGAGAACCCTCTCCACATCCGGTGCCAATGTAAGGCTCTAGCGCGGGTTAGGTACCTAAAGCTGGGCAACACTAAACCAAGCACAGAGAGCTCTGTAGCTCTCTCTCTCTCTGTCAGGGGTAATTAAAGAGGCGAAGCTCGAGCGCGTCGTGTAGGATAGGGATCCACAATAGATCTGCAAAGGTCGCGGTGGTACAGGCCAAGAGGCCACCCCTACAATTATCTAATCTTATCTAACCTACTAAAATGTTTTAATGCAAAAATATTAGTATCATCCTTGTTAAAGCTGTATGCTAACATTTATTAATTATGTTTACGTTTAATGTTAAGCTTGTATTAGACGACACTATTTTCTTGTACAAGAAAATAGTATACTTTTTTCTATTATGGTGTAGTAAGTAGAACATGTCCTGTTTCTATTATAAAAAACTATACAAGATTCGCGTTTGGTCATATTTTGTATATTACACTATGATAGAAAATAGTATACTATTTTTTTATACAAGAAAATAGTGTAGTCTAATAAAAGCTTTAATTGTTAAAACACTCTTATTAAGAATCATTTATTCGAAAGTTACAGGAAGATTTAGTAAAATAGAATCAGGCGAGAAATTTTTCAAACTGTATATTTTACACAAAGCTATTTTATTTTCAGTTACATTTCACATCTTATGCCCATTTGTCTGAATCGCTGCGGGTGGGTAAAAGAGGGAGATGAATTCCATCATCCCTTACTGCGCGCATCGATTCCCCATTAAAAGGGGGGGTTCATTTTGTGCGTTGACACCGCATTTTCCATTTTAACGGTTTCATTCCGAATAGCGTTCTTAATTAAAACGCGAAATATTTACACATCGATTTTATGAAAGAGAGAAAACAGAAAAAAAGGTAAATATCTCCATAAAGTACTGTAATGTAAAGACCATTTTTGTTTGTTTTTGACTCCTAGTACTTCTTTGTCCAAACATCCTGGATTCAACAAATTTTGACACCAAGTCCGACCATTTGTTTATTTAATTTTGTGGGAATATTTTTAAGAAATCCACTCGCTTTTAAATTAGTTGTACACAGATAATAATAATAATAATAATTTATTTATTTGTAAGTAGACATAAAAATATGTATTACAATAGTCAACATGGTTATATATATATAATTTTCTTAAAATCTAATATAAAAAGTATTATCAATTAAACAGAAACACACACAAAACATTAACACTTTAACTTTTTCTATTTGTACACTTGAATAAAACGCGAGTCAAACGTATTGAACCAATTGTTTTAAACAATGATTATAGGCAACTGAATACCGTTATTGTGATTTGGGTGATCGCTATCGTTACGTCGCGGTAGCCGACATTTAAACTATAAGTTCAAACTCGCGTCAAGTTGGCACGGTTGGTACGACATATGTTAGCTTTTATGTCGTACCAATCGTGCCAATTTGACGCGAGTTTGAACTGAACTATAATGAGATCGCCATGTTATTTTTTTTTTCTTTGTGACAGTTATAATACACATTTTAACACTTGTGACACATTTTATAGTAACGAGTGTTTTCCACTCCCAGACTAAGCATGAAGTAAAATTTCGAGTTTAGAAAAGCCCCGCGTAGAAAATTTGTCGAGGGTCGCGCAGCGACCCGAGACAAATTTTCACGGGGCTTTTCTAAACTCGAAATTTTACTTCATGCGCCACGCGTATAAACCAGTGATTTACAGTAAAGTTAAAAATATATCACGCTTAGATGTGATGGCGATTAATATTTACCGAGATGTAGCGAAAACATTTCGTTTTGTTGAATAATTTTGGAATAATAATAATAAAAGTAGAATACATTTATTTAAGCAACTAACCAGATAGGACCCTTAATAAAAAAAGCGGTACTGCAAAGGAAATGGCACCTAATTGCAGCTAGTTTTTCGCTGTTTATTTTCACAATAGCATTACAAAAAAGGTGGCGTTAAGCTTTTGACCGAACACGGCAGAACAAATAACTGTTTCCTTAAAAAAAATTTATGAAGCTTAGATAGCGTTAGCTATCGAAATCCATTAATAACTGTTTCCTTGTTTAAAATAATATTTTAATTATTTTTCATGAATTGATTAAGTGAGTTACGTGAAGATTGATAAATAAAGCACTAATAAACTTTCTTCACACTTTTTTTTTATTATTCCATATGTACATTTCGGACACTATGTGACAATTATTTTTCATGCAGATTATCGTTGGGTTGCTTATAAATATTGTTTTACATAATTGATTCAACGCGCCTGATTTGAAAATGTGTAGGTATGCATGGGGGAGATAGCTATACTAAGTTTTTTTTTGTTTTTTTTTTTTGTTTGTTTTGGCATAGGTTTTTACCATTCAGCCACTAACGTTGATTTATATTAACATATATTTCGACTAATTTGGACGTCACAACACATTCACACACATCCATGGAACCGGAGACGAGTATTTTTCGTTAGAAAAATTACTCGCCTCCGCTAGGAATCGAACCCAGATCACCTCCGTGACTGATTTGGCGAAACCGGCGGCTCAGCCACGGCGGGCCCTATACTAAGTTTACACGTTAATTTTAATATCCAATAGAATAACAACAATAATAAATCATAAGTATTTTATCAGTGTTTGTAGAGTATTCCAAGAACACAACGATAAAACTAGTCCCTTTTCGCGCTCTTTTAAATTAGCAAAACGAAATTTAAGCGAACGCGAATTATCATAAATCATATGCCGAGTCGTTAAACTTACGGGGAATGGGGGGCTCAATTAAAAACCAAAAAACGCCCGCTCGTTTCAGCCCCTCTGTAGATGCCATTTGCGTTCGAACCCATTTCACAGCTATTAAATGTTAATTTCGCGTCCTCTCTTTTTTTTCCCCCCGTTTTATTCTGCTCTCGCCGCGCGCCGAAAAATTCCGGATCATTGACTGTTCGAGAGTCCCCGGAATTGAATTCCCGACAAACGGCCGCGCTAATTCCCCGTGAATCGGACTTATTTGGGTCACTTGATGCTTCACGGATCGAGAAGTTTTGCGCTTGGGGTTGGGGGGAAAAGAAAAAAAGAAAAAAGCGGTTTTTCTCATTCCACTGCTCGGGATAAATAGCGTTGATTAATTTTATTTAACATTGTCGGTATTTTGAGGAGAATTGGAGGTTTCAACAGAAATTTAACTGGGTAATAATCGCTGATGGATTTTTTTTTCTTGTGCATGATTAATCAATTTATAAAACTTTTAGGAAATTTTCAACGATTTATAGAATTTTCGGGTATATGTGTACAAATATTAAACACAAATTTTTTATTATCTTAAAAATTTATGAAAAAGTATTTTTTTTTAGAAATTAATGATAAAAATTCACAAAAACTTGAAAAATTGACGAAAATCTTGAAAACCGTCGAGATTTTGTAAATGAATGAAAATCTTTGAAAAAATTATTAATTATTCTCTAACGAGTGTTTTCCACTCCCAGACTAAGCATGAAGTAAAATTTCGAGTTGAGAAAAGCCCCAAGAATTTGGATTTGGACGCGCAGCGTCCAAATCCAAATTCGGGCTTTTCTCAACTCGAAATTTTACTTCATGCGCCACGCGTCTAAAACACTGATTTAGTGTAAAGTTTAAAATATACTGCTCATTACATATTTAAATTTTCAGTCGACTTTTAAAACCTTGGCTGCTTTCGTAAATATCTTAGATTTTCGTTTATTTATTATTAACAGATTATTATTATTATTATTAGACTATTATTATTATTATTAGATTATTATTATTATTATATTATTAATATTATACTTTGATTATTATTATTATGGAAGTGTGTAAAACAATTGTTAAAGCACTAATAAATTATTAAAAAAAAATGCTGATGAAACTTTTATGAGATTTTCAATATTTCGAGATTTTGAAAATTCATGAAAAGAATCAGAATTTTTTGAATTATCGAAAATCTAGGAAATTCTGAAACTCATCTGAACTTTTGAAAATTAAATGAAATTTTGGAAATTCACAAAAACCGCCAAGATTTTAAAAAAGTAATGAAAGCATGGAAATTCAAGAATTTGAATGTTAACGAAAACCTTGTAAGTTTATGAAAATGTAATTAATTGTAGTGATAAAAATTAACAAAAACTGGAAAAATTTATTGATTGACGAAAATCTTGAAAACCGTCGAGATTTTGTAAATGAATGAAAATCTTTGAAAAAGTAATTAATTATTCACTAACGAGTGTTTTCCACTCCCAGACTAAGCATGATGTAAAATTTCGAGTTGAGAAAAGCCCCAAGAATTTGGATTTGGACGCGCAGCGTCCAAATCCAAATTCGGGCTTTTCTCAACTCGAAATTTTACTTCATGCGCCACGCGTGTAAAACACTGATTTAGTGTAAAGTTTAAAATATACTGCTCATTACATATTTAAATTTTCAGTCGACTTTAAAAACCTTGCCAGCTTTCGAAAATATCTTAGAGTTTAGTAGAGACAACAGTTGAGAGTTGACTGCCAAATGTTGGGGAATTCTCTGATGGCCGGATTGTTAATCGTGAACGTGTTTGGGATTTTCGCAATCGTACAAAATAGACCGACGAAGTACCGTTCATTAGATACCAACATACACTGCTGTGAAATAAAATTAAGTATACAAAATATGTTATAGTTTAAAGCGGACATGGTAAGTTTCCTAGTTACGTAAATATGTCAATTTCCTTTATGTCAAAATGCCGCGTCATTTAAACAATAATTCAAAAATTCGAATTCCAACTAAAATAAAAGATGGTTTTTCTACTAGACAAATTGCTCGATTGGTGAACATCAGTAACAACACTGTTTTCAGTGTTAAGAAACGTTGGGAGCAGAAAGAACTGTTATGGTGTTTTATTATTTATTGAAACTGCTGCTAGGCAATTAAAATAGACCCGAATTATACAACTAGAATATTGTGGAAAATAGTTATAAGACTTGTGCTTAATTTCATTGCACAGAAGTGTACGTTACAAACAAATCCGAACATGTTGAATATTGAACACTTTGATGAACGTTTTTGTTACGATTACGAACAAATCAAAACAAAAAGTTAGTTTGGGCCGCATTCAAAGATAAGATGACGCGAGGCATTGTTGGCGCTTGGCTTGGGTGTAATTTACCCGCTTTTTCCAATTTACGGCGGCCATTTGGCAGAGCTGAAATACTTTTATCTATTCAAGCGCGCCGATTTAATATCCGCCGACATTTTATGGAAACGTCGATTTTCTATACCTACGCTCAAACCTTACGTTTTTCTGGCAAAGCGCACGCATAATTACAATTCAAAGTTAATCATTATAAAAATACTGAAAATACATATCCCGATGTACACTTTTGTGCAATAAAATTAAGTACACAAAATATGTTATAGTTTAAAGCGGACATGTTTAGTTTCCTAGTTACGTAAATATGTCAATTTTTAAATGTCAAAATACCGCGTCATTTAGACAACAATTAAAAAAATCGAATTCTAACTATAATTGAAGATGGTTTTTATATTAGACAAATTGCTCGATTGGTGAACATCAGTAAAGACACTGTTTTCTGAGTTAAGAAACGTTAGGAGCAGGTAAGAAGTGGTATGGTGTTTTATTATTTATTCAAACTGCTGCTAGGCAATTAAAACAAACCCGAATTATACTATCTTTTTACAATGTTCTCATTAATCACTTGGTGAATCATGATTAAAATAAAATTTGAAATAACAACACTTGGCTTGTTTCACTAACGTTAGTGAAACAAACCAAGTGTTTTTATTTGAAATTTTACCCGAATTATACAACTAAAATTTTATGAAAAATAGACTTGTACTTAATTTTATTTCACAGAAGTGTACATGCTGAAAATTTTCGGGTATTTGTTAATTATAAATCTAAATCTTGCTTCAATAATTTAGCCTGGCTGCTAATAATATACATAGATAGAAACAATATTATTATCACTTAGAATTGTGTTCATTTCAATATATTTTTTTTATATATTTTTTGTTCCTTTACTTTCATTACTTCGATTATTGTTATTATTAATATAATGTTTCCCTCTAATTGGATATATCTGTTGGGAAATAAATGAATAAATAAATAAATAAATATAAAAAAATAGTGATGCATCCATCATAGCACTTTCCCCATCACCTAAACAATTGATAGTTGACATACTAAACTTATTTCACTTGTAAATTGGGTAAAAACCATTTCACATTAAATTAGTGTTTTATACGCGTGGCGCATGAAGTAAAATTTCGAGTTTAGAAAAGCCTAATTTGGCTCGGTCGCTTCGCTTTTCTAAACTCGAAATTTTACTTCATGCTTAGTCTGGGAGTGGAAACACTTGTTAAACATTCACAGTTTAACTAAATTTCATCAAAGTTAAGAATCAGAAACTTGGTCAAAATCCGCCTAATTTTGTTTTTGGCTTCAACTTTAGCGCAAAGTTATTATTAATACAATATTTCCCTCTAATTGGATGTATCTGTTGGGAAATAAATGAATAAATAAATATAATATAAAAAAATAGTGATGCATCCATCATAGCACGTTCCCCATCACCTAAACAATTGATAGTTGACATTCTAAACTTATTTCACTTGTAAATTGGGTAAAAACCATTTCACATTAAATTAGTGTTTTATACGCGTGGCGCATGAAGTAAAATTTCGAGTTTAGAAAAGCCTAATTTGGCTCGGTCGCTTCGCTTCGCTACGCGCCCGAGCCAAATTTTCGGGCTTTTCTAAACTCGAAATTTTACTTCATGCTTAGTCTGGGAGTGGAAACACTTGTTAAACATTCGCAGTTTAACTAAATTTCATCAAAGTTAAGAATCAGAAACTTGGTCAAAAACCGCCTAATTTTGTTATTGGCTTCAACTTTAGCGCAAAGTTATTATTAATACAATGTTTCCCTCTAATTGGATGTATCTGTTGGGAAATAAATGAATAAATAAATATAATATAAAAAAATAGTGATGCATCCATCATAGCACGTTCCCCATCACCTAAACAATTGATAGTTGACATTCTAAACTTATTTCACTTGTAAATTGGGTAAAAACCATTTCACATTAAATTAGTGTTTTATACGCGTGGCGCATGAAGTAAAATTTCGAGTTTAGAAAAGCCTAATTTGGCTCGGTCGCTTCGCTTCGCTACGCGCCCGAGCCAAATTTTCGGGCTTTTCTAAACTCGAAATTTTACTTCATGCTTAGTCTGGGAGTGGAAACACTTGTTAAACATTCACAGTTTAACTAAATTTCATCAAAGTTAAGAATCAGAAACTTGGTCAAAAACCGCCTAATTTTGTTTTTGGCTTCAACTTTAGCGCAAAGTTTACCCAATCATAGACAATCGCTGATAATTTTATCAAAATCCGAAATGTCTTTTGTAATCTAAGATCAGGAAACAAGAAATTGTACCATTTGATATTTCTGTTATTTATACATTGATAAAATTATATTCAACTTTAAGCGTCTGTAATGTCGTCAAAAATAGCTCGATTTTGTATTTTTCTTTACCTTAAAATTTATCCATTCCTCGACAATCGCTGATAATTTTATAAAAATCCTAAATGTCTTCTTTCGTAATCTAAGATCAGAAAACAAGAAACCCTACCGTTCAATTCTTCTTTTGTTAATTTATTGATGACATTTTATGCAAACAAGATAAATTCAAATTCAAAACTATTTGAATTCGAGAAAATAAGCTTATGCTTCTTATAGTTTGCACACTTTAAACATAATATATAAAATTACGAAAAAACTATTCGTGAAAATGCAAACAGTGTCTTAATTAATAAGACAATTTAAGACGATAAACCATAAACCGACCATCATTTTCACTCATTCCATTTCTGTGTACCTGTTCATTCCACACACAACACTTTTTCTAAGTAAGTTTGTTTTAATTTTATTCCTAATTTTTTTAAACGTCATAAGCAAAGCAATACTAAAGAGAGATAAATCTCGAAACGCGTCTATAGATGGCCTAAGACATTAGTCCTTTCACTTCTAATTTGTTGCTATCTCTCCTTTCATTTTAAATTGTATTGTTAGTTGGTTTGAAGAGAATTTGAACTAAACGCTACATATACTTTAATAGAGCGTTGTAACAAATCAAATTAAATAAGATTTTAAATATTTCATTGTATAATTCAATATCCGGAGGTGTATTTGCACGGGAAGTAGTTGTTTCAATGAATATTTATCGTCTTAAATTGTCTTATTAATTAAGACACTGTTTGCATTTTCACGAATAGTTTTTTCGTAATTTTATATATTATATTTTATGCAAAATTGAAGCGTCTGTAATGCCCTCACAATCGCTCGATTTTGTTTCTGTTTTCATTTTAAAGCTTAAAGTTGCATAAAATGTCATAATTTGTTTTTGTTTTCGTCGGTTTCGTCTTTGAAATTGTAACCACAAAGTTTATTTATTCATCGACAATCGTTAATAATTTTAGCAAAATCCAAAATGTCTTTCTTTATCCAAGATCAGAAAACGAGAAACTGTAACTTTTTGTACAGGGTGGACCAAAAGTATTTTTTTCACCAGCGCTACAGGATTTCGATCGTTTTAATCAATGATCGTGGTTTCAGCAAGATGGGGCAACATGCCAACGACTCATTAAGTGCTGTTCGCGAAAGTTTTGGACAAAAAGTGATATCCAAAAGAGGTGCCATTAACCCATTAAGCGCCATTGATGCATACACGCAATATTATTAATTGTTTATTAATTAAATTGTTAAATAAGTTAATTTGATATATTATATTATTTGACCTGACTTGAAAATGTATGAAGAAAAATGTAGATAATTTGTTATTTAAATATTTCGATTATTACCCATTTAAAAAAAAAATAATGTGAGTGTATTTCTAACTTCACAATATTTCAGTGTTTTATGCGCGTGGCGCATGAAGTAAAATTTCGAGTTTAGAAAAGCCTGAAAATTTGGTTTGGTCGCTCCGCTTCGCGGAGCGACCAAACCAAATTTTCAGGCTTTTCTAAACTCGAAATTTTACTTCATGCTTAGTCTGGGAGTGGAATCACTCGTTCTCAACTTCATACTGCACGTTTTTATATAAAATCGACGAACTCCTATAATTTTACAGCATATACATTATGTATATTTAAAAGAAAAATTCACAGTTTGTAAAACAATAAGTTATTCATAAATATTATAAAAAAAAGTGCAGAATTTTACCTAAAATCAACTTTTAGAGTTATGTCTATAATTGCTTGGCCGTTAATGGGTTAACTGGCCACCTCGTAGCTCGGACTTATCCCCACTGGACTTCTTTCTTTGGGGATACCTTAAAAGTACAGTTTTCAACAGCAACCCAGTGTTCCTAGAGGAATTAAAGGAAAATATTCGAGAGGAAACTTAAAACATTTCACGAAACACTTGTAAGGCCGTCATTGAAAATTTCCGCTCCAGGTTGCAGCAGTGTCAAAATAGTCAAGGATCACATATGGATGATGTAATTTTTTTTTAAATAAAATCCCTATTTGTGTACTTTAATAATAAATAGAAAGTTGTTATCTCACATAACTAGTTTCTTTTGAATCATCATTTTAAACGTAAACGAACTTTTGGTCCACCCTGTATTTTATTATTTGTTCAGATAAATTGGTAAAATTTTATTCATTTGGTTATGTACAAACTTTTAATTTTGTTTTAAATAAGTTCTCAAATAAATGAAACCCCTCGAGCATTCGCTTTTTTTAAAGAAAATTAACTTTAATTTGATATTTTGGAATATCTATTTAAGATATTTAAACTTCTATCATAGTGAATCAAAGTTTACTCATTTCTGTGTAGATTCTATAAATTTTATGTTGATTTGATAATTTGTTGATTTTTTACAATTTTTGTTCAGCAAAGATAGTAATAAAAAGCTTAAGTTTATAGTATCATCTTAACAACTCAATTTGAATCTTTAAACGAGGGTTTCCCACTCCCAGACTAAGCATGAAGTAAAATTTCGAGTTTAGAAGAGCCTGAAAATTTGGTTTGGTCGCGTAGCGCGAAGCGCGGAGCGGCCAAACCAAATTTTCAGGCTTTTCTAAACTCGAAATTTTACTTCATGCGCCACCCGTATACGACACTGATATCAAGCGAAGTTTAGTCGTTCACAATATTTCAGTGCTTTGAGTGTTTAAAACGCGTGGCGCATGAAATAAAATTTCGAGTTTCGAAAAGCCTGAAAATTCGGATTGACCGCATAGCGATATATATGCTATTGACTTTTACTTACATTTTGACAGTTGTTTCGTCTCAGCATGGTCTACTAGAGTGCATAGAAATGTAATTAAATGGATACTTTTGTGAAAAATATTGAATATCTCAACAACTATGGGGTTTAGACATAAGATATGCCCCATCAAATTGAAGAGAAGAAATAGACCTTTCGAATAATGACATAAAATAGGGAGCATTCCATTAAAAAAAATGGGTTATACCGCTTTGAAATTTGCAAAGTTTGTCATGTTTCTCTGAACACCCTGTATTACTAAATTTAAATTGTTTATTAATAAAACGTTGCTTATTAACTACACTGAGATATTTGCTAAAAGTTATTCTTACCTTCAAAAAACGAGGTCGCTACGATTTTTTAAAGTTGAGGTTGCTTATGCATGATACTTGGAGAAAAAAAAATGTAAATTGGCAACACTGTAATATAATAAAAAAACTAAATGGATAACAATGTAGAGGTTGAAAAATGTCATTAGAAAAGTTGAATAAGTACAGGGTGTTCCATTAAAAAAACAAATATTTTTATTATACCGCTAAATTGGGACACCTTGTATGTTTGAAAATAATTTTACGCCATAAAGATTTTTAAATCAATAACTTTTTGTACGAAACATTTTTTGTTTTTTTCACGGGAAAGGCGCTAGGAAAGCCCGACGCACTGTTGCAGGACCCTGTATATATATATATATATATATACAGGGTGGGCCACGAATAACGCCCATTAAAAGTTTTCGGGATTCCTGACTGAGGAAAAATTTGAAAAAATTCTACATTGCACGGTTGAATGCGATCACCTCATGGAAAATATTTCGACTTTCTATCACTTCCGGTTGTACCGGAAATGGCTACCAACTTTGTTATTTTAAATAGAACATCCTATATATTAATTTTTTTTTAGATTCCCCGTTCAATTGTCTACCCTCTCATATGAATTTATGTCCACTTAACTCTTACAGTTTTTGAGTTAAAAATTTATTTGTCAAATATTGACCTCAAATAGACGTTTTGAAAATTGCCTATAACTTCTAGTAAGAACAAGATAGACAGACGAGCGGCATCTTGAATTGTTACTCATAGATCCCTCTAGAAATAAAAAAATTGACATCTGTCAATTTTGACAATAGGTATTTCAAAAATGTCAATATTTCAGTGCCCACTTAAAAACATCATAATTCAATGTTTTCAAATGGAATGACCAATATTTTATCTGATATGGTGATTGGCAAGACAATTTGCAAAATAAAAGTATTATGTCTCCCTATATCTAGAGCAAATAGTTTTTGAGTTATTTCGAAATTTCTTTCCTCCCAGAATGCTTGCACAATTGAATAATTCCTGTACTATTCAAAATTGACAGATGTCAATTTTTTTAATTCTTGAGGGATCTATGAGTAACAATTCAAGATGCCGCTCGTCTGTCTATCTTGTCCCTACTAAAAGTTATAGGCATTTTTCAAAACGTCTATTTGAGGTCAGTATTTCACAAATAAATTTTTAACTCAAAAACTGTAAGAGTTAAGTGGACATAAATTCATATGAGAGGGTAGACAATTGAACGGGGAATCTAAAAAAAAAATAATATATAGGATGTTCCATTTAAAATAATAAAGTTAGTAGCCATTTCCGGTACAACCGGAAGTGATAGAAAGTCGAAATATTTTCCATGAGGTGGTCGCATTCAACCGTGCAATGTAGAATTTTTTCAAATTTTTCCTCTGTCGGGAATCCCGAAAACTTTTAATGGGCGTTATTCGTGGCCCACCCTGTATATATATATCCACTAACATTTTTGATTCAAAAATGTTTCCGAAAACAATAGTTTCCCTTTATTTCAAATATGGGGGAAAGTAAAAACGATGGAGTTTTAACATTTAATATCGATTCCGGCTTTCCGGTTTCGCATCCGGTACGGAGATTACGCGGAGGATCTCGAAAATAGATGGCGCTCAGCGGCGATTGATCGCCGATCCGGGGGACGGAGACTAAGCGCTTTTACCGAATTTGTAGCCGTTTCATGCATATTTCATGGATCCCGGATTTTGCGAGAAAATGACCGATCTCACAATATACGGATTTATTTACAAACTGAAACACACCATCGCGTTTCTGAATTACTTTATGCGTCGTAAAATATGAGTTGTAGATATTTCGCCTAGACTTAAAAATCTGTTATATGAGTTGCAGATATTTCTCCTAGACTTAAAAATCTGTTATATGAGTTGTAGATGTTCCGCTTAAACTTAAAAATCTGTTTGGGATTTTAAGACGGGAAAAAGTGAGGCTTATTTACAAACTGAAACACACCATCGCGTTTCAAAATTACTTTATGCGTCGTAAAATATGAGTTGAAGATATTTCGCCTAAACTTAAAATTCTATTATATGAGTTGTAGATATTTCGCCTAGACTTAAAAATCTGTTATATGAATTGTAGATATTCCGGTTAAACTTAAAAATCTGTTTGGGATTTTAAGACGGGAAAAAGTGAGGCATAAAAGAGGGACGGAAAGGAGTAATGTTCCGTGCAGAGGACAAAGAGACGGCGGGCGTGTAACGTGCCGTGAAACTGGTGCGGTGGTTTCGAGAGGTTAACGCTTTACTTTGAACTTCAACATTGAACAAAGAAGTCGCGCGAGTTGACCCACTGACTGGCCTGCCGGTACACCGCACAATGTGCCAAATCCGAGCGCGAGCGCCAGGGGGGGATTTGGAGGAAAAAAATTAAATTAAAAATTTCGAGAAAAAAACATATCCACTCCATTGTAGATACATGAAACCCTTATAATCTTGCATGTTTATATTTTTTAACCCCCTATATTATTAACAATTAACGCTTAAAGTTGAGCAATTTAGAAAACATCGATTTTACGGCATTTCATTCGCAAGTTTAAATAATTTATTACATGGATAGTAGGCGTACTATAAATATAACATTATACACTATTGTTTATAACATAATACTGTATATTATGGTTGAAAGATCAACTCTCTAAATATTTTAGAAAAAAAGTTAAAAAAATTTGAATATGAAATATATTTTAAATATAAATTTTAACTTTAGAAAGTGTTATAAAAAAAATGCCAACTCGATGAGGTCTGTGACTATCACTAAAAATTAGTTCTATGTTTTCTCTAACTACCCTCAAAATTTCGTATCTCCACCGGTGCGTTTTTGGGGTCTTTTTAATTTTTTTATTCGACGCCACCAATTAAAATTGGGTCGGGCGAGGCCCGTGTGCGGTGGCATCGCGGAGTCGAGCTCGCTATTCTCGAGCAGCACGCAACATTATTTCTACGTTGGCCCCGAACAAAAAAATAATAAAAACGCACTTAAAACGCACATGTAAAAATTCAAAAAAATTAGGGCTGTTACAGAAAATATTGACAAATGTTTACATAATAGTCATAATCCTCACAATCTACAATTTTTCTAATATACAGGTATATATCATAGGGAAATTATTTCTTCTCTGAGTATTTTTTGCAGCATTTAAATCACATTTACAAAAATAGTTTTATGGGTTTTTTTCTTATTGATATATAAGGGTGTACATCTGTTACTGATAAAGGTCATCTGGTTTGTGTTTACATTTTTATTAGGGGTCCGATTGAAGCTGTCATTTACCGTAACAAATGGCATTCTTGTCACACAGTTTTTACGGTTTAAGTATCTGAAATGGATTATTCTTAATTTTCTTGAAAGCAAAATATGCGTTTAGTGTTGAACGAAGTCTCCAACAGTTCACATATTTTTCTGATCCATAAGCGAACGATTGAACATTATAAAGTAATTATTAATTAAGTTAGTGTTAAGTGTTATTTAATTTGTTGACTATATACTCTTTCTTTGATGTAGTGTTTTTTTGTGTATAAAATAGTTTACTTTAATTAAACTAGTGTTTAGTGTTAGTGTAATTTAATTAATCCAAAACGCTGAGTGATAATGGAGAAAATTAAAATTACAAACGGTGATTTATATAAGGTATGGTACGAACTAAAACCTAAAAACCTTATTCAGTCAAGCAATACCATTGATTATTTAATAAAATATATTGAAAATGTTTCGACGAAAAACAATAGTGAAAATGATGACATTCTTAAAAAAGTTAAGGGTTTCTGCAGTACTCTTAATAGAAAGTGGAAAATGTGCTCAAGATCTCATATCAATTTCATAAAAAAAAAAAAATAGAAATTGGTTACTGCTGCCTTTTAAATACAACGAGGGTTCTGTCTTAATTGAAAATACAAACCCCTTTGAAAATATAGAAAATATTTCACCAATACCAAGTACATCAGGTACACAGTTCACAATACAAAGTAATACATCTAAAAGAAGACAAACTAATTTATTGATCACCGAAAATACATAATATATAAATTAGATTTGAAGAAAACAACTACTCACGGATGTACGATAGAAGAGAAAAATAATATATTTAGTCGGAAAACTAGAATACAAAAACTATTACGTAAATAGTTAGGGATAAGGGTTGATATTGTTGTGCAAGGAGGAGGTACTTCAAATACTGGCAACGTTGCTCGAATATTTTTTCGAAATTATGAGAAAGTAGCTGTCATCACTGAATTGAATGAAGAATTATTGAACAGATTTTATACAATTCTTATAACAATGTCGAGTTCTCGTAATATAAATGTATTGATGTTTGATAAATATGCAGAAGATACGGCCCGGCCCGACTTTACACCTTGTTATATGGATGGTATAGAATGCCTCCTAGTGTCCATAAAATTTTAATTCACGGGAGCAAAATAATTGGACAATGTCTTTTACCAATCGGAGAACTTTCGGAAGAGGCACAGGAAGCAACCAATAAAATATATAAGAGAGTTAGAGAAAACCATACTAGGAAAAACTCTAGGCTTAATACAATTCGAGATTTATTTAATATGCTTCTTGTATGTTCTGATCCAATAATTTCTTCTTTGAGAAGCGATGTAAAAATTCATAAAAAACAACTACCTGCAGACGCTAAAAAATTAGTTATTTGTGAAACGGACACAAGTGACAGCGAAGACGAACAGACTGATGAGGATACTGACAATTTTTCATTTTAAAAAAGTAAGTAAATAAAACAGTATAAAATACATAACTTCGTTGTGCAAAATCAGAAAAATGTAATGTATATTCTGATTAAAAATTCATATTTTAAACAACAGATTAAATTATTTTTAAACTACAGCAGATACTTTTCACATTTGTAGGTTTTTTTGAGGTGCTTTATTTTTTATTAGGCGCAACCGATAAAAATCGACTCGGTCATTCGCAAAAACCTGACACAAAACGCACATGTAGAGATACGAAGTTTTTAGGGCATTTAAAAACATACCACAGTTTTTGGTGAAAGTCACAACCTATGTAATGATTATAACAATTGTATATAATTTTGCTGCCTTGAATTATTATTATATTATTTTTCTAGAAGATTGCAAACCGGAAGAACTGTGACTATCATATAAACATTTGTTAATATTTTCTGTAACTGCCCTAATTTTTTTGAATTTTTACATGTGCGTTTTAAGTGCGTTTTTATTATTTTTTGTTCGGGGCCAACGTAAAAATCATGTTGCGTGCTGCTCGAGAATAGCGCGCGCTCGACTCCACGATACTCACCGCACACGGGCCTCGCCCGACCCAACTTTAATTGGTGGCGTCAAATAAAAAAATTAAAAAGACCCCAAAAACGCACCGGTGGAGATACGAAATTTTGAGGGTAGTTAGAGAAAACATAGAACTAATTTTTAGTGATAGTCCCAGACCTCATCGAGTTGACATTTTTTTTATAACACTTTCTAAAGTTAAAATTTATATTTAAAATATATTTCATATTCAATTTTTTTTTAACTTTTGTTCTAAAATATTTAGAGACTTAATTTTTCAACCATAATATACAGTATTATGTTATAAACAATAGTGTATAATGTTATATTGATAGTACGCCTACTATCCATGTAATAAATTATTTAAACTTGCGAGTGAAATGCCGTAAAATTGATGTTTTCTAAATCGCTTAACTTTAAGAGTTAATTGTTAATAATATAGGGGGTTGAAAAATATAAACATGCAAGATTAGAAGGGTTTCGTGTATCTACAATGGAGTGGATATGTTTTTTTCTCAAAATTTTTAATTTGATTTTTTTCCTCAAAATCCCCCCCTGGCGCTCGCGCTCGGATTTGGCACATTGTGCACCGCCAGAGATGCACATGCGTAAATACGACAACTCGCAACGAAACAAATCTAATCAAAATAACTTGCTGATTAAATATTCTTCTTCAAGAAAAAGAAAAAAATAAAATAAAATGTATATTACTTTACTTTTTGCTTAATCTAGAAGTGTTTCCACTCCTAGATTAAGCATAAAGTAAAGTTAGAAGAAATTCCCAAATGGAATGATTTTACAATAAAGGATTTGGCTGAATTCTAGTTTTATGTAGAACGCAAAAAGACTCACGCGATTTATTCTATTGAAAACTTTTAGTAGAAAATAGAATAAATCGCGTAAGTCTTTTTGCGTTCTACATAAAACTAGAATTCACCCACCGAGCAAAAAACAAACAAAAAACGTTTTATGAACATTGTAACAACATAAAACGTTATTTTAATGTTGATGAAACATTATTTAAATGTGTGTGCTCAGTGGGTAACCTAACCTGAAAGCATGTAAAATCGCTTAAGCTATAAACTAATAGAAATACGAAATTTATCAAGCCTCTGGGGTTTATTAGTCGTCTCAAAATTCCTTCTAATTTTTCACACTTAAATTCTTCTGTATTAGATTTTTCATCAATTTACAACAAATCGGTTCTTTTCATAACCACCAACAGTATTTGAGAATCATGCATGTAATTAAATAGTCTTGAAGTATTATATTAATAATTTAATTGCATAGAACCTATTTAACCTGTATAAAAATTAATTATTTAATTGATGAGGCGGATACATTATTTCATCTGCCTGATGAAGCCACTGTGTGGTGAAACATGTTGTTCAACAATAAAAAGTGAAACCCTCCCAACTGCGTTGTTTTATTTCAAAATAAAAATTAATTAGTATGTATTTTAAAATTACCGCCGTAAAAGCGCGACCACTGGCGGAAAGATTATTAACTATACGTTTTGTATTATCTATGAAAAAAAAACAATCACAAAAATAACGCACGAAAATAACAAACATAACCCTTCAGAACCCATCAAAAACGTAATTTTCAACAGTTAATTTTAAACAAACGGTAAGATATTTTGAACATAAATAATACACCCCAAACAGTAGATATCCATTAAACCTTTTTTTTTGGCGAAATATCGCCGTTGACACAAACTAGAATTCAGCCATATATTTTCTTAAAATTAAGTTTTATGCATCCCTTTACTGTAGATAGTGTACTAAAATTAGTGTTTTCATCGATTCATCGATCTTGTTTTCCGGACAAAACCGTAATCATCAAATCATAAATCAGCACTGCTATAGATTAAGAATATTACTGCTTACGGAAATTGTTCCTTATCGCGTCACGGGATTTTTTAAATAATAAATGAAAACGGAATCAGGGGTAAACATGTATGAAATAAAGGAACCCGAAGTCGGTGTCTGAGAAAAACTCACCGTTTGGTCACAACTCGTATTTAAAATTAAAATTTTGAGGTTATAATTCATCCGATTTTCGACGCGTCACGGGATTTTTAATATAATAAATGAAAACGGAATCAGGGGTAAACATGTATGAAATAAAGGAACGCGAAGTCGGTGTCTGAGAAAAACTCAAAATTTTGAGGTTATAATTCATCCGATTTTCGACTAAGTAAGCACATTACGAGTATAAATCGCACACATTATGAAATTATCTTCAAATTCATGACGAAACTTACCAAATTTGTAGTGATAGTTTTATTTACACAGCCAATATCTTGATTATAATTTCACACCGGAAGTGACGCTTACATTTGACATTTATTTAAAAAAACTGATATGTAAATCGAGATCCATTTGTAAATAATAGATGTTTTAATTCACGATATAAAAAATAGATGGCGCCACCGTTCCACAAAATTAACGATATTACCAATAATACAAGAATATTCATTAACATATCGTTAACTTGTTCCTCATTGATCACTTGGTAAAACATTTCTATTAATATATAGGTATTTGATTGAAATTCACTTGGTTTGTTTTACTAATAAGTATTTATTAGTAAAACAAACCAAGTAAATTTCAATCAAATACTTATATATATATTCATTAACCGCTATAAATAATATATACATAAATAATTTACTAAGTTTTAACGAATACAATAGATAGATTGCGTATACTGACGTTTATTTAAAAAAACCGACATGTAAATCGAGATCCATTTGTAAATAATAGATGGTTTAATTTATGATATAAAATAATAGATGTTTTAATTTATGATATAAAAAATAGATAGCGCGACCGTTCCATAAAATTTACGATATTAGCAAATAATACAAGAATTTTCATTAACCGCTATAAATAATATATACATAAATAATTTATTAAGTTTTAACGAATACAGTAGATAGATTGGACGGCCCAATAATCAAAATGTTTGGCTATAGCCTAGACCTTTCGGTTTCTACATTTTAGATAGGAAAGAATAGAGATCTGGTCCGGCCCGACTTTTTTAGGTTATTATACCGTATGTTCATAAAATAAAACCTTTAGAGTGCCATGGAAAATATTGTAGGTTGGCAACTCTGAAATCATACATTATAATCATTATTCCTGACGTTTTATATGTCAATTGCTAAAGTTTGTAGCCAACTTAAATTCAAAAAAAAAAGATAAAATCATGGCATTCTAGAGGTTTGTTTTTATTGAACATGCGATACATATTTTGACCAATTACTTTTCAATAAATTATTTAAAGTTATCAAAGTGGTTTTCTTAACTTACTCAGATATCTATGAATTTACAATAAACCTTTTTGATTTTTAACATATTCACAATAATATTTAGAGGTAATTTCGGTTCGTAAACGCGTTGCATGTTGCTAACAAAATGGACAAAATGTCATCATTTGTACCAATCTATTAATTTTCATTAAAACTAATTAAATTTAATATGTATGTATTTATAATAGTTGCTGGATATTCCTGTATTAATTTGCTATTATATTAAACAAAATAGATTCGATTTGGTGGGACGGTGGCGCCATCTGTTTTTTTATATCATTAATTAAAACATATATTATTTACAAATGGAACTCGGTTATTTTAAATAAACGTCAGTAAGCGGTACTTTCTGTGTAAAATTGAAATCAAGATATTTGCTGTGTAAATGAAAACAACACTACAAATTTGGTGCCTTTCGTCATAAATTTAAAGATAATTTCATCATGTGTGCGATTTATACTCGTAATGTGCTTATTAGGTCGAAAATCGGATCAATTATAACCTCAAAATTGGAACTTTGAATGCGAATTGTGACCAAACGGTAAGTTTTTCTCAAACACCGACTTCGGATTCGTTCATTTCGCGCACGTTTCCCCTTGATTTCGTTTTCAAAATATTTAAAAATATTCAAAATCCGGTGACTCGAAAAGGAAAACTGCCCAAATTTCTTATTGAGGTATCTTAGTATTATTCTCACGCGTATTTTCCACTCCCAGACTAAGCATGAAGTAAAATTTCGAGTTTAGAAAAGCCCCGCGTAGAAAATTTGTCGAGGGTCGCGCAGCGACCCGAGACAAATTTTCACGGGGCTTTTCTAAACTCGAAATTTTACTTCATGCGCCACGCGTATTAAACACTGATTGATTGTAAATTATCATCAAACGGTAAGTTTTTCTTAATCACCGACTTCGGATTCGTTCATTTCGCGAACGTTTACCCCTGATTCCGTTTTCAAAATATTCAAAGATATTCAAAATCCCGTGATACGATAAGGAAAAACTATGGCACTGCTCTATTTTTTGTTTGTTGTTCGTTCATTCCATTTCCTGTTTGTCTCCAGAGTGGCTCCGCGACTTGTTCCGCTCCGGCGACACCTCTTTGTGCTTTGTGTTCGCGCGCGGACATCTAGCTCTTCAGCGCCTCGCCTTTTTTTTTCTTCTTTCCTTCCTTCCTCCTCCCTACTCTCGACCAGAAGTTACGCAAAGAGAGAGCAGAACAACACAAAGAGCCGCTCGGGACAAAGGACCTAATGACGGATTTAACTTTATCGGCCCGCCCGTTTCACTTCCCGCACACTCGAAATCCCGAAAGCCCGGAGTGAGTGGTAGCCGGATCGGGGCTATAATTACCTACTTTCCACCCTCACGTATGTACACGTGAATGCGAAAATCAAAAATCGGAAATAAATTATTACCCACTCAGCAAATCCATTTAAGTAACGTTTCATCAACATTAAAACAACGTTTAATGTTGCTATAATATTGATATAACGTTAGTTGTTGCTTTTTTGCTCAGTGAGTGGCGACTTATTCATTTTGTCCACATCTGCATTAAGAAATGGGTCTCATCAAACAGTATGGACAAGATTCTAGAGCCTTGTCCATACTGTTTGATGCTTCAATTCAATTTTAGGAAGTGACTTAATTATTAAACGCGAAACAAATAAAGTGATTTCATTTTAGCAGAAATAAAATCACTTTATTTGTTTCGCGTTTATTAATTAAGAAAAAAGTCACTTCTTAAAATTGAATTTCTATAAGCATCAAACAGTATGGACAAGATTCTAGAGCTAAGACCAATTTTTAAAGTCTACTAAAAATATTTCTCTCGCAATTATCTTAGCAACTCAACTCATATCTATTGATAACACAATTTAAAGTCATTTGAGTAAACATGTTCTTAATGCAACTGGGATAAAAGTATCTTTATCAAAATACAAAGAGTTTTTTTTTCAAGTATGCATACCCTAATAATATACTGTATACTCTGTTAATCTTGAGATTCGTTGTTACAAAGAGTTCAAATTGAAGCTAAACGAGTGTTTTCCAATCCCAGACTAAGCATGAAGTAAAATTTCGAGTTTAGAAAAGCCCTGTGAAAATTTGTCGAGGGTCGCGCAGCGACCCGAGACAAATTTTCACAGGGCTTTTCTAAACTCGAAATTTTACTTCATGCGCCACGCGTATAAAACGCTGATTTCAAGTTCAAAAGTTCAAAATTTACTACTAAAGCAGTGTGCTTAAGACGTATATTCTGAAGTTCACATTAAATCAGTGTTTTATACGCGTGGCGCATAAAGTAAAATTTCGAGTTTAGAAAAGCCCAGAAAATTTGTCTCGGGTCGCTGCGCGACCCTCGACAAATTTTCACAGGGCTTTTCTAAACTCGAAATTTTACTTCATGCTTAGTCTGGGAGTGGAAAACACTCGTTTAGCTTTAACTTTAACTCTTTGTAAAGGGCTTTTCTAAACTCGAAATTTTACTTCATGCTTAGTCTGGGAGTGAGTAAACATGTTCTCAATGCAATTGGGATAAAAGTATCTTTATCAAAATACAAGGAATTTTTCATTTAAGTATGCATACCCTACTGTATACGTGGTTAATCTTCAGATTCGTTGTATTTTTCAAATTGAAGCTAAACGAGTGTTTTCCACTCCCAGACTAAGCATGAAGTAAAATTTCGTGTTTAGAAAAGCCCTGTGAAAATTTGTCGAGGGTCGCGCAGCGACCCGAGACAAATTTTCACAGGGCTTTTCTAAACTCGAAATTTTACTTCATGCGCCACGCGTATAAAACGCTGATTTCAAGTTAAAAAGTTCAAAATTTAGTACTAAAGCAGTGTGCTTAAGACGTATATTCTGAAGTTCACATTAAATCAGTGTTTTATACGCATGGCGCATAAAGTAAAATTTCGAGTTTAGAAAAGCCCAGAAAATTTGTCTCGGGTCGCTGCGCGACCCTCGACAAATTTTCACAGGGCTTTTCTAAACTCGAAATTTTACTTTATGCTTCGTCTGGGAGTGAGTAAACATGTTCTCAATGCAATTGGGATAAAAGTATCTTTATCAAAATACAAGGAATTTTTCTTTTAAGTATGCATACCCTACTGTATACGTGGTTAATCTTCAGATTCGTTGTATTTTCAAATTGAAGCTAAACGAGTGTTTTCCACTCCCAGACTAAGCATGAAGTAAAATTTCGTGTTTAGAAAAGCCCTGTGAAAATTTGTCGAGGGTCGCGCAGCGACCCGAGACAAATTTTCTGGGCTTTTCTAAACTCGAAATACTTCATGCGCCACGCGTATAAAACGCTGATTTCAAGTTAAAAAGTTCAAAATATACTACTAAAGCAGTGTGCTTAAGACGTATATTCTGAAGTTCACATTAAATCAGTGTTTTATACGCGTGGCGCATAAAGTAAAATTTCGAGTTTAGAAAAGCCCAGAAAATTTGTCTCGGGTCGCTGCGCGACCCTCGACAAATTTTCACAGGGCTTTTCTAAACTCGAAATTTTACTTCATGCGCCACGCGTATAAAACGCTTATTTCAAGTTCAAAAGTTCAAAATATACCACTAAAGCAGTATGCTTAAGACGTGTATTCTGAACTTCAAATTAAATCAGTGTTTTATACGCTTGGCGCATGAAGTTAAATTTCGAGTTTAGAAAAGCCTGAAAATTTGGTTTGGCTGCTCCGCGCTTCGCGCTGCGCGACCAAACCAAATTTTCAGGCTTTTCTAAACTCGAAATTTTACTTCATGCTTAGTCTGGGAGTGGAAAACAATCGTTTAGCTTAGTAAATACAACGAATCTGAAGATTAACAGCGCATACAGTATATTATTAGGGTATGGGGTTAACGTTTTTAGTGGAAGCAAAAACAAAAGTGAAGCCGTGTCTTTAATAAATTTGCATTAACTGTCCAGAGGAGATTCCCTCTCTCCCTCACTGGAAGACACATAAATCCCTCAGAGATTAAAACTGTCAACCCCACTCGCCAACTTTTTTTCGCTTTCTCCGCTTAGTTTTATTTACTCCTGCTTTCCTTTTTTTGAAACATAATCCTGCGCTGAAAATATTCACTTTTCTTTAAACTCAACACTCTATTCTTGTTATGTTATTGTGATGCACATTTATTGGAAAAACAAAAATCTATTTTTTTTTACTTATTGTATTTAACGGGCGCGTTCTTTTTCTAAACTCGAAATTTTACTTCATGCCTAATCAAGAAGTAGAAACACTTGCTAGAAGCGAATTTTAATCAAAAAATTAAGCAGATCCCCTTATAAACTTGAACTACTGAACCAGTGAATATAAAATCGACAGAATGGCAACGCTGGGTATAAAAATCGCCACGTTAAAGTTACAGCCAACTAACGCGTCGACATCTACGCAACAGCACGAAGAACTACGCCCTAGCATACAAAAACTGTCAAAATACTGACATCTATTGCTTGTGTGTCAAAACCGAACATTCCAAGTAATAAGAGAGCAAAGGCAGAGATAACATATTTGCTCCCTCCACATGAATAAGATTCATTCATAACTGTTTTGCACGACCAGTTCCGGTGTTCCTGAAATTGATCAAACGATTGGTCGCCCGCTAACTGTCAACTACACGCATTTTAAGGCATGCTAATCAATTTATCACTCGCACAGGTTTTGATATATTTGTAGGAACTCTAAGTTTTTTGCGTCGTGCACTCAGTGCAAAATAGTTAAGATTTTTTTAAAATGTCTGTAATATGTTTATATATTTGTAATATTATTGTAACTGTTCTGTATGAAATGGCCCCCGTTAATTAATAAATAAATAAATAAATTAACATGTTTAATTCCTATCTAAATGACATATTTCATACGACCGAATCGTACGACCAATTTCGGGAATACCGGCCCAGATGTGACAACAAGGCCGTTGAATTTTAAATGATGGCACCGGAACTTCATTGCGCACGTATTTATTTTATACACATACATACCGTGTGTATAAAAAAAATTGCGAGACAAAGTAAAATTAACAAAGCAAAGAAAAAACAATCCACATATTTCTACTCACAGTTAGCGAAGAGAGAAAAAAAAAACAATCATTATTATTAACAATTTGTATCAACAATTTTATACTCATTGACTAAACTCTTTTTCTATTCTTCTGTTTCATGTTGAGATTTGAACCGGGAACTGTAAACTCGGTTAACCTCTGAACGCGTTATACCGCTAAGCGCGAGAGAAAAGCGTGATGCTCTCGACTGCGCGCGGATTAGCATTTGTTATACTTTCCTCTTTGTCTTTCTTTGTGTTTGTCGCTGTGTACAACAAAAGGCGTCCATCGTAGGAAACCCACTTTTGCTAGCGAGAAACGATCCTTATCTTTAATTGATTTAGAATTGTTCCACAATAATTGTAACAACATAATAATGATAATTTTCAATATTAAGTATTGCTTACAACAATTGTGATACTTAGTGTAATAATGATAATATTTAATTTTAAGTATTGCTTACAATAATTGCATAAAGATAATAATAGTAGATTTAGGTCCGGTTTAACCAGTTTCAATGAAATCTTAATCGTTGTTTAAATTTATACATCGATTTCAATAGACATTTTCATGTCAAAAACATCAATGTCATGTGAATTAATTGATTTTTTGACTGTTACCAGATTTTTAACGATGAATAATTGCTGGTCGGTTAAATTGACGTCGGTGAAACCCGAAATTACAAAAACAGTGTTACTCTTTGTTTGGCTTACGCGCTTAATCGCACGTTGAAGTCTCCAATCAAAAATATCAATTCTTTGAAAAACTGAGGATTTGAGAGGAAAACTTTTAGTGTTCTGCTTGTAATTTGAAACAAATTTTGCTTTTAATTTGGAACAAATTTAGAAATAACTCTAGTCGATAGGAGTGATTTAATTGTAATTAAGTTTGTTGTTACTTTTCAATTGTATCATGCACCTGTTTATTAAGACAGCGAATTTTTTTCACGTATATATATCGCGATGCGTATGCTGTAAAGTTGCAGGCATTCGTTGTTTTTTCGAGAGGTTAATTTGAAGCTTTAAACGAGTGTTTTACAATACGTAGAAAAAAGTCACTGTATGAATGAAGTTTATATATTTAATTGATGAGGCGGATACATGATGAAACTCCATAATACTATTTGAAATAAAACAACGCAGTTGGGAGGGTTTCACTTTTATTGTTGAACACTGCAACATGTTTCACCACACAGTGGCTTCATCAGGCAGATGAAATAATGATCATTATTTCATCTGCCTGATAAAGCCACTGTGTGGTGAAACATGTTGCAGTGTTCAACAATAAAAGTGAAACCCTCCCAACTGCGTTGTTTTATTTCAAATAATGAAGTTTATAATTATTTTCATTACCCGCGTTATTTATTCAGAAATCGAGTCTGGCGTTTCATTAATTCATGTGTTAGTCTCTGATTGAGTCTAATTTATTTTCAAGTCGGTTTTACTCGCAATGCACAAACATTTTCTTGTTTTTAACGGAAAATCCGCGCTGAATACAAAATTACATGTCTTTGGCACAGTTCACACACTCGCACAAACAAACAATGCTTTGAGTTAATGAAATAACCCGCACGCGTGCATGAACATAAGGAAAATATATGTTTTATTTTTATTCATTAAAACGGCGAAAAGGAATTGCATTAGCATACGTTTAACATACAATGATACAAAAAATATTCATTTTTTTCTTGGTGTTTATCACAACAAAAAATGTGTTACACAGCTCTCAGTATCATCAGTATAGTCCCGAAGTAGTGCTTGAAGAATACTAAACATCTTTGACCATTTATTATGGCCTGTGTAATTTACATATGTTCAAAAGCGTAAACGCCATCTAACGCCCATTAGCTTAAGCAGAATCGTCAATAGCTGTCAAACTAAACGTTTGTATACAGCAATTGTTCGTTCACAACAGAGTTTATTTTATAGAACCTTCTCTGATTTATGCACATTATTCAGACTAGTCAATAATTTCAGTGACTGCCCGGAACTACTCTCTCAGCTCAATTTTTATATTTCATCATCCACCCGCAGCCTCCGACACACACCGCTTTTCCGGATCCGCACTCATAATTCGGATTTCGCCTCTCACAACAGCATTACACGACTAATGAGTACAGCCAACGATTATAACAAGTTCTATTGGTTCCGACTATTCTCTGGCTCTTTACATTCATTCAAACGAAATTTATGTATACACACAAATTATTCTTAGTTCTATTAGTTACTTTATGGGTATTATTATTATTATTAATGTTTATTTAGTTGTACACTTTATGGTGATATTTTTCTTTTTTATAAATCTATTGTGTATAAAAGGGGGTTCCCGTCAATAAATATTATTATTATTATTATTATTATTATTAGAATACAAATATCAAGAATATGAATTTGTGTTCAGTACTCATTCAATCACCGGTAACTATATACGCGCTTCAGGACGAACAATTGCTGTATACAAACGTTTAGTTTGCCAGCTATTGACGATGCGACTTAAGCTAATAGGCGTTAGATGGCGTTTACGCTTTCGAACATATGTAAATTGCACAGGCCATAATAAATGGTCAAACATGTTCAGTATTCTTCAAGCACTGGTTCGGGACTTTTGGATTTGCCGGGCGCTATGCGCCCGGCAAATCTATATTTTCAGGCTAAACTTACTCGAAATTTTGCTTCATACGCCACGCGTATTAAACACTGATTTATAGTGAAGTTCAAATTACACTGCTCAAGTTTGATTTTACGTTAATAAATGTTACATTTATTTTGTCTAACGATAAACAAATCTTGCGATTTCAAAATTCTAGCAATTTTCTTTAGCGCATGGCGTTAAGTTAAAACTTAAGCAGTGTATATTTTAATCTTCATCATAAATCAGTGTTTTATACGCCTGGCGCATGAAGTAAAATTTCGAGTTTAGAAAGTTTAACCTGAAAATTTAGATTTGCCGGGCGCTATGCGCTTAGATGTGATGGTGATCAATATTTTCCAAGATTTAGCGAAAAAATTGGAATCTTTTTGAACTACCTTTTTATTTTTACTTTCATGATATTTGACATCTGATGTATGACAGTTCTTCGGTATACAACACCCAGTTAACGAAGTGGCACGCTATACGCTCGATGAACGTTGGGAAATGTTAAAAATTTACTTTGAATGTAATTCGTGTATTGCAGAATCAGTGCGAAAATTGCGTACAAAATTCGGTCGCGAATATGCAGCAAATGCAAGTGTTCTGTAGAAATTTGTGGACAAAGTTCATGAAACTGGTATGCTGGTGGACCGTACTAAAGTTCCACACGCTCGTCAGGTTCGTACACCCGAGAATATTTCTGCTGTAGCCCGGAGTGTGCAAGCCAACCCGAGAACATCGACTCGTCATCGCTCTCAGCAATTGAACATTATTTATTTATTTATTTATTGACGGGAATTCCTTTTTTTTAACAAAAACAATATAATTACGTAATATAGCGATGATATATACATATATAATAAAAACTATAACACTACCTTGAGGCGTATTTGCATAAAGACATTTGTTAATTCGCCTATAAGGTCCAAATAACACAGGAGTTGAAGAGAGTTGACCATCCACTTCCATACAACTTTGCTAATTGGGCCTTAGAGCAGCTGGAAGCCGATGGTGAATTTTGGCGAAAAATTATCTTTTCCGATGAAGCGCATTTGCAAATAAGCAAAACTGCAGGATTTGGGCATCGGAAAACCCACACGTGATCGTTGAGCAGTCAATGCATCCCGAACGAGTGATTGTAGTGCGGATTATGGGCCGGCGGCATCATCGGCCCATTTTTCTTTGAATCTGGCGAAACGGTCAACGGAAACCGCTATAGGACCATGGTAGCAAACTTTTTTTGTGAGCAAATTGCTGGTTTGGATGTGGGCAAAATCTGGTTCCAACAAGATGGGGCGACATGCCACGCTAGCAACGAGACTGCCGATTTATTGCGGTCAAATTCGAAAATCGTGTAATCAGCCGTCGTGGAGATCTGAATTAGAACCCCAGACGTTGGAAAAACTTGGGCCGAGAGAATGGACTATTGTAAGGCCAGCCGTGGCAGCCATTTAGCTGATGTCATTTTCCATGTATAACCGGATACTCTTGGCTACAAAATTAATTCAAGATCATGAAATTCCATCTAGCTGTTTGTGTTTTATTAACATTTAAAAAAAATTCCTTGCGATGGCCCACTCTTTACAAGATTTAAATGGTTTTGGAATAATAATAATTAAAGTAGAATAAACTTAGTAAACAAATCTTGTGCTTTCAAAATTCTAGCAATTTTCTTTAGCGTATGGCGTTAAGTTAGAACTTAAGCAGTGTATATTTTAATCTACATCATAAATCAGTGTTTTATACGCCTGGCGCATGAAGTAAAATTTCGAGTTTAGAAAGTTTAGCCTGAAAATTTGGATTTGCCGGGCGCACAGCGCCCGGCAAATCCAAATTTTCAGGCTAAACTTTCTAAACTCGAAATTTTACTTCATGCTTAGCCTGGGAGTGGAAAACACCCGTCAAAATCTATGAATTGACAACAAAAACAACGAATCACTGCAAATTTATTATTATCGGAAAATGTATACCTAAACGAGAAATTCACTGTGTTGAGGTAGGTAATAATAATAATAATAATTCAGAATTGTATTATCAATATTATTAATAGTAAGAAATCACACATTTTTACATTTGGCTCACGAATAAAATAAAAAGAGAGAAAACGTAAACGTTGGGTGCATTAATCAAGCACTCCCCTCGTATTTGTGCCCGTTTTCGAGTCATCATCGTCCACCCCCCTAATAAAAGGGGTTGAAACAAATGCACGCTGGTCGGGAGGGCCAACAGGTGTCTATTAGTGCGCACAGGCCAAGCAAGGGGCATAAATTTAATACGGAAATGGGGTTGGAAGGAACGCAAAGGCAAAAGACTTTTTTTCATATGTTTGTTAACAACAATTAAAATGTTCACTCTGGAGGCTTCTACTTCGTTATACATCATTATTTACACAAATAAGACAATTAACTTTGTTTGTATAACTGAGGATCCTCAGTTATACAAACAAAGTTAATTGTCTTATTTGTGAAACAATTAAAATCTTCCTTTTTATATTAATTACTTACCTAAATAGTTTTAAAGTAAATGAAATGAACGTACGTTTTTATATTTTTAATTAATTTCTCACTTAACCCGTGGTGAAACATTTTTGAATCTAATACTGGATGATTTAATTTTTTTTTTTTTTGGGTTTGTTTGGCATGGGTATTACTATTCGGCCACTAACGTTGATTTATAATATTTATATTAACATATATTTCGACTAATTTGGACGTCACAACACATTCACACACATCCATGGAACCGGAGACGAGTATTTTTCGTTAGAAAAATTACTCGCCTCCGCTGGGAATCGAACCCTGATCACCTCCGTGTCCATGATTTAAATTAAATTTAAATTAAAACACTTGGTTTGTTTCACTTATTTATAATATAAATATACATAAGTGAAACATACCAAGTGTTTTAATTTAAATTTAAATTAAATCATCCAGTATTAGTAACGTTTTTAAATGTATTATGTTTTTACTAGTTATACAAAATTACTAGTTACAAATTACAGAATATTAAAAAAACTATCTATAGTCCAATTCACGAGAGCTGTCCTGTGACATTTAAGTTCAAAATTAAATAACTATAATAATATGAAGCTCTTAGTTAAGAGATTTTAGCATAAGTTGCAATTGAGCACACTAAAACAGAAGGAATAATATTATTATAAAAATACCCTAAAGAAAAGTTGTACAATAGATTTCTTAGTTAGAAAAATAAATATGCTATCATCTTTGGTGGTAAATTGAATGAGTGGAGTGTGATCAGAGACGGATCCGCTTGCGGACCGTTGGGAAATTTATTGCGTCCCCCAGGGCGTCCCAGGATTGAACACCATCATCGATTTTCGAACAAGTCGGTTCATACATACTCAATGCACAGCCATCCTACAGGACATAAAAATAAGTAAGAAAGAAAAATAGTAAAGAAAACGGAGACGAATTGGTTGGTGCATTAAAAAAAAGCACGAACAAGAATAGACAAGATTTATCGTAAGGTCTAGCGCCATCTAGTGCCCAAACATAAGTGCTACCATCTGTATAAATAAGCCATAGATGGCGTTAAACGAATGTGTTTATAGGAATTTATACATATGGATGATAAATATCGTGATACATACAGAGAGTTTTATGTAACACCGAACATTATTATAACGAGAATTTTTCTTTGAAGAAGAAGTATATGCATACGTTGCACATTTTCCGATGCTCGGTTTATTAAAAGAATTCAATTTGAAGCTTTAAGCGAGTGCTTTCCACTCCCAGGCTAAGCATGAAGTAAAATTTCGAGTTTAGAAAAGCCTGAAAATTTGGTTTGGTCGCGTAGCGCGAAGCGCGGAGCGGCCAAACCAAATTTTCAGGCTTTTCTAAACTCGAAATTTTACTTCATGCGCCACCGGTACAAAACACTGATTCAATGTAAAGTTTAGCGGTGTGTTTAAAACTTCGTAACATGACAGTGTTTTGTACCGGTGGCGCATGAAGTAAAATTTCGAGTTTAGAAAAGCCTGAAAATTTGGTTTGGCCGCTCCGCGCTTCGCGCTACGCGACCAAACCAAATTTTCAGGCTTTTCTAAACTCGAAATTTTACTTCATGCTTAGTCTGGGAGTGGGACACACTCATTTCAAGTTTCAAATTGAACTCTTTTAAACATTGTTCGGTCGCAGTGTTCGGTCGTGCGAAGTGGTGCTTTCAAATAAATTAAATTAATTGAGTGAAGAGTTAAACTCTGAGTGGTGTTTCATTGAAGCAAAGTGAAGCTGAAGTGGTGAAGATGGCGGATTCGTCAGACGGGGAAGTAGACAATCGGATGGACACAACAGCTAAGAGCAACTTTTTGTCAAATGCGTTAAACGTCCTTATTCATGGTACTCAAGCTGATACACAGATAGTAGTTGAAAATCTGAAAAGGCATAAGGCTCGAGATGATATTTTGTGTGTGAATGATGTAAATAGTGCGAATAGTAGTAATATTAATATGAATAATTCGCAAAACACAGGTGCAAGCAGCGTGGCGCTTGAAGGTCAGGTCAATAATTCTGTCGGTGAGAAACCAAAACATCTGTTCAATTTGACCGATACCGGGCCGTTCAAAGTTCACATTGAGGGTTATAATAATAACATAGGTTCATTGCACCTCATGGTTATTGGCAGATTGTTACACCAAAGACATCCTGAATTAAATAACGCTATTGTTGCAATTGATCGTTTGGGTCGGAATAGAATATGCGTACGGTTACGTACAGCTTCTAGTGCTAATAAATTAATGTCATCAGAATACTTAAAGGAACAAAATTACAATTCCTACATCCCTACATATCTTACTAGACGCGTCGGTGTGGTAAGAGATGTAGATATTAATTTATCAGACGACGATTTAACGAAGTTTATTACCCCGTTAGGTGGAAATAACTTTAAAATTATTTTAGTGAAGCGAATTACAAAGAGAATTACTATTGATAATAAAGTTACATACAAACCGCTACCAGTCATTTTAATCACATTTGAAGGACAAACGTTACCTGCTAGAATCGGTATTTTTAGTGTAACCTGTCCGGTTGCTCCATATATACAAAGAGTCACGCAGTGCTTCAAGTGCTTAAGATTTGGTCATGTTTCTGCTCAATGTAGAGGAGAAACAAGATGCAATCATTGCGGTGAAAAGCACGAATCATCTTCATGCCTAAATCTTATCCCCAAATGCGTGCACTGTGGCGGTGATCATGCAAGCACTGATTCAAAAGTATGTAAAGAATTTAATAAGCAACGTGCGATTAAAAACATTATGGGTACGGAAAATGTTTGTTATAAAGAGGCAACAGTTAAATTTGAAAATAGCTATGTATCTACAGCGATGACGACTAATTCTGAGAAAAGTAATCATAACAAATCTGTACCTGAAATGGAAGACCGTTTTCATTTTCCAAATTTACCTCAGAAAAAACGCAAGCCCACCACATCATATTCTCAGAATGAAATAAATTTAATGCAACAGCATAAAGACGCAATTAGGCCAACAAATATTGAAGTCGCTAACGGAGTATGTCTCTTAAACATACATGCTAGGCAAGAACCCTTGGAAAAAGAATTTATTGTGAAAATTATAGATTTAGTTATAAGTTTAATTACAAAAAATAGTTCAGATTCAGTTACCTCAGTAGAGGACATTTGTTCAAAAGTTATTACTACTCTGTTTTCTGCAAATGTCACCAATGGCTCTTGAAAATATAAATATTCTACAATGGAATATTCGTTCCATAGTCTCAAATACATTTACACTAATAAACTACTTACTTACTAATGACGTTCTGGATAAAGGGACATTGTGGAATTGAAGAAAATGTCATGGTTGATAATCTCGCTAAGAAAAGTGCTCTTTTAAGTCCAAATAACATTACAAATTGGAAGTGCCCAGTTTCGGATTTATTCTCTGTATTTAACGCATATGTATACTCAAAGTGGATTTCAGATTTTAAAATATCTGATAAAGGTATCATATACAAAAATGTGGCAAATAAACCGTATAAAAAATGTTGGTTTCACAAGAATCACAAAAATTAAAACTTTATCAAAACAATCTCCAGACTAAAGACAGGTCATGGTTTGTGTAGAAAATATCTTAAAAGAATAAATAAAGCAGATAGTGAGATGTGTGAATGTGGGGAGGTGGAGGATCTGAATCACATTATTTGCATTTGTAACAAATATAACAACGAACGTCAAGCGTTGCTCCATGCATTAAATGAAATATCAAATGGTCCCTATAATCTGTGCTTTGTTATGTCATTAGAAAACGAAAATGTATTTACTGCGGTTTACACTTTTTTAATAGATATTAACCATAAAGTATAACATCCTATGTTTGTTTCCTATGTAGATACCCTTTAAACCGTTGTCTGATTCTGTTTGTCTTAAGTTAGTCACCCTGAAGGACACCTGGGTGTGAAGGAAGTCTATCCTTTATGTTAGTTTTAGGTTAAGTTATTTTTAAGGTATTAATGTAGTTGACTAAATGGTGAAAACCGAGGTCATAATAAAAAAAAAAAAAAACTCTTTTAAAAAACAATGAGTATCTAAAGATTTACGGCATATACGCTGTAATTGGGACATATATACTTAAAAGAAAAACTCCCTGTATCTACAAGCTGAGGCATTAATTGCGATTGATTGGCTACAATTTTTAATGGTCAACTCAATTTACACACAACTTAAAAATTAAAGGTGTCAAATTATATTGGATGCAAATGTTCGGTATTATATAAAACTCTCTGTATATTATGATAAATATCATGATACAGATATGCATCGTCTGAACCCTGTTCAAATCTAACTAATAGCATGCGGATTTTGTTTTTTTTTAATAGTGAATTTTATTATTGTGTATTAATAAGGTTGTTAATGTTTTATTTTTTTTATTAAACTGATTCCACTTGATTAAATTGTTTTATATTCAGTGGGATTGTTTGGTGGAGTTGCTGCTGTGCGAATTCACCGCATCAATCAAAGACTAATCCGACGTGGATTGTAATCGAACAATGCACGCTATGCAGCACGTCATATCCAAAACTTGATTCTGGGCGAACGCCATTTGACGTCCATCTCGGCGTTTCCACCCCTAACTTACCGAACTCTCAAATTGCATTTACACTGAATAATCATCATTCGGTAATAATACGTCTAAACTTTAGTTGGAGAAATTATTAAAAATTAATCAAACAGCAGTTGCATTCCTTTTTTTCCTAATATTATTTCCTTACGAATCACCTGAAAGATTCGAACTTTCCATATCTAGTAAATATGGAAAGTTCGAATCTTTCAGGTGATTCGAATCAACCGAATCATTTCTTAAAAGTGATTCGTTCTTTATGAATCGTTCGTAAATGAATCACTTATAAAAAAAATAATGATGATGATAATAATATAGTTCGACCCGAGACAAATTTTCTGGGCTATTCTATACTCGAAATTTTACTTCATGCGCCATGCATATAAAACACTAAAATACTGTGAAAGTTATGTATATTTTAACCTCACTTGAAATCAGGGTTTAATACGCGTGGCGCATGAAGTAGATATGGAAAGTTCGAATCTTTCAGGTGATTCGAATCGACCGAATCATTTCTTAAAAGTGATTCGTTCTGTATGAATCGTTCGTAAACGAATCACTTATAAAAAAAATAATGATGATGATAATAATATAGTTCGACCCGAGACAAATTTTCTGGGCTTTTCTATACTCGAAATTTTACTTCATGCGCCATGCATATAAAACACTAAAATACTGTGAAAGTTATGTATATTTTAACCTCACTTGAAATCAGTGTTTAATACGCGTGGCGCATGAAGTAAAATTTCGAGTTTAGAAAAGCCCGAAAATTTGTCTCGGGTCGCTGCGCGACCCTCGACAAATTTTCACGGGGCTTTTCTAAACTCGAAATTTTACTTCATGCTTAGTCTGGGAGCGGAAAACACTCGTTTAAAGCTTCAAATTGAACTGTTTTAAAAAAACAACAAATATCTATAGATTTCAAAAAATAGGCTGAATTTGGAAAACGTATACTCTAAAGAAAAACTCCCTGTATATATTAGTCACTTCTTTTAATATATGTTGGAAAGAAATAGAGAAAAAACGTATCATAAACTGTTAGCAAAATAATTAAATACCTATTATAAAATCTATTGTACTCGATTATTAATTTTTATATAATATTTCTTACATTGTAATTTATTCGTATATTTACGAATAAATTTAAAAATAAATACTTATTTCAGTTATTTAATATTAATTTATTTATTTTTTATTTATTTATTTATTCTCTCACGGGAAACCCCTTTTACAAAGAATATGTACAAAATAATAACAATAATATTTAAAAATTGATAAAACGTATTAACATTAATAACTAAAATTTAATAATTTAATAAAATAACATCAAATGTATAAAAGTCTTATGTTAACATAATTGAAATTCGTTTAATAAAGAAACCGAAACATCTAATGATATCTGGTTCATTAGATGTTTCGGTTTCTTTATTAAACGAATTTCAATTATGTGAACAACGAAAAACTTTTAAATAATTCAGATCTTTGTGAGACTGGAGAATTTTCAAATAGATTTTAATACTATTTGCCTTTTTGGCATATATTTTCTTATTTAAAACTTATTTATAAACATTTTTAGGCAATATCTTTCAAAAATTTTATAAATTTATTGCTTACATATTATTTATTTATTTATTTATTTATTCAACCAACGGAACAAGGTCCAATTACAGATTGAAGTTAATACAAATAAAGAAAAAACACAATAATTTTAATTAAAGAAAATTAACATTGTAAATAAACGAAATTTACAGGTTACTAAGCTAATAACAAGAAATAAACTAAAAATAAAAAAACTAAGAAAATAAACTAAGAAAATAAACTAAGAAAATAAACTAAGAAAGATACTCAATGATCACATTGAAGAATTCTTTCGCTGATTTAAAGTTGAATATATCAACATCTGTATTTGTATTAATGAGTTTGTTGTACGTAGAGCACATAGAATACATTGGCGACCTGACCAGTACGTTCGTTTTGGGTATTGGTAGCTGAAATAGACGTTTAGTTCTTACACTACAGGGCACCAATATATTCAGTTGCTCCAACAATTCAGGGCAATCAATTTGACCATTGAGTACCTTAAACAGCGTTGTCACTAAATTCGCCTTACGGCGACATCCTAAGGAGTGCATTTCAAATTCATCTAACAACGCAGCATAATCGTAATTAAAATCAGGATAAGCCCCGTACTTCTTAAAATGGAGATACTTAACAAACCTCTTTTGTATAGCTTCAATCATCGAGGAGTACTTAGAGTAGTGTGGATCCCAAACACTTGAAGCATACTCCAGCTTACTACGCACAAATGCAAAATAAAGGGTTTTTATTGCACCAATATTCCTAAATGACTTACAATTCCGTATTATAAAACCTAAGGAACGGTTGGCGGTTGAGATAATTTTCATAATATGATCATTGAAAGATAAATGATCGTCGAATATCACACCTAAATCTTTAAACAATACTACACGGGACAACACTGTACCATTGATGCTATAATCATAAGTGATTTTTGATTTGTTTTTAGTATATGACATAACCTTGCATTTGCCTACATTCAATGAGACATTGTTATCCCTTCACCAGTTAATTATTATCTCAAGACTATCCTGTAAATATTGGCAGTCATTCACAGTAAATATTGGATTAAACAATTTTAGGTCATCTGCAAATATCAAGATGTTATATGGTATATTATCAGCTATATCATTTATGAAGCAATTAAATAAGACAGGTCCTAGGTTGGATCCCTGCGGGACACCTGAAGATGCGATAAATTGATTTGACTGATATCCCTTATATTCCACAACTAAATGTCTGTTACTAAGATAACTCTGAAATAAATCACATAAACCAGTGGAAAACCCCAGCCGTTTTAATTTATTTATCAGGATCCCATGATCAATTCTATCGAAAGCTTTCGATATGTCAGTGTAAATGACGTCCACCTGTGTACGATTATCCATAAATTTTGAAATAAATTGGGTTTTCAATAAAATATTTGACACAGTTGATTTCATGGGCCTGAAGCCATGTTGATATGAGGACAATTTATTATTAACGTAAGGATTAATATATTTACAAAGAATAAGTTCAAAATACTTTGCAACGTTAGAGATAATACCAATAGGGCGATAGTTCGGAACGTCCCTTTTATTGCCCGATTTAAAGACGGGTACAATACGTGCACTTTTCCAACATAATGGAACTTTGCTATAGGTCAGGCATAAGTTAAAGATATGCGTTAAAGGTCTAGTAATAATATCACGACAATCTTTTATTATTAGAGCTGGAATTCCATTAATTTATAGTTTAAAAAAATCAAACAATAGTTGTAGATAATGAAAAAACACACAACTTTCATCTAAACACTTTTCACCTTAACTCTTTTGTTTATGATTAGTATACGAAAAAGCCTAGCGGAGATATTCATTTGATAATCACTCACAAATTGCTGCTTTATTAGTAACATAATCAAAAAAAGTTTCAAACAAAAGATAATAAAAAAATACAACACAAAACTTTTGGCTAATTACTTTTCATCTCAGTTCTTTTGTTTATGAACTAGTAATTAAAACATCTAGTGGAGATCAACAACTCACCGACTATAGCTTTCGATGTCTCAATCAAAAAATGTTTTAAACAAAAGTTGTAGCCAACGAAAAAACAATCCACTTTTACCTTAACACTTTTCACCTCAGCTTTTTTGTTTTTATTCAATAAACCGAGATAGATTTTTTGATAATAAATACACAGCTTTATGATAATTCGAAAATTTACGAACGAGTATCTTCCACTCCCAGACTAAGCATGAAGTAAAATTTCGAGTTTAGAAAAGCCCCGTGAAAATTTGTCGAGGGTCGCGCAGCGACCCGAGACAAATTTTTTGGGCTTTTCTAAACTCGAAATTTTACTTCATGCGCCACGCGTATAAAACACTAAAGTATTGTAAAGTTAGTAAAGATTAAATATAAAGGGATCCATGGAATAAAACGCTCCCTAGGGTGGTATAGAACCAGATAACAGTCCATTTGATTGATCCGTCGTTTCGTCGATTCAGGGACACCGAGTTGAACCCCGTATATATAACACGACATTTGTTGTGGAATTTTTGTTTAAGTATGCATAGTCTGGTATATACCCTGTAATTTTTCAAATATTTGTTGTTTTTCAAAATCTCTCAATTTGAAGCTATAAACGAGTGTTTTCCACTCCCAGACTAAGCATGAAGTAAAATTTCGAGTTTAAAAAAAGCCCCGTGAAAATTTGTCGAGGGTCGCGCAGCGACCCGAGACAAATTTTTTGGGCTTTTCTAAACTCGAAATTTTACTTCATGCGCCACGCGTACAAATCACTGAATTCAAATGAAGTTTAAAATATACTCCTTGGAAATGATTCATACAAGATTGATCAAAAAGTATTCTCTTGCAAATGTTTGACCATTTGGACATGAACAATTTTATCAATGATGTGCTGAATATTTCCCAATTCTTAATAGTTTTGACAGTATTTTGCCACGTTCAACTGTTTACACTTTAATCATTTTCTTATGACAGTAAATCACTAGATTGTTACTGAAAACTTCCAACAAATACCAGATTTTAGCCACGTCTGAATCACAAACAATTTGTCTGCATCCGAAAGTGGAAAACACAAGATTTGATGACAAAATCACTGATTTGGCAACCCTGACGATATCCTTAGTAAGCTAAAAAAAGGAGAGAATGTAACAGTGTGTGCGAGGAGTATAATTGATGACAGCGCAGTGAAAACAGCGGGCTAAATGCGCTCCACCAACAGAACGTTCTATATAATAATAATAATAATAATAATAATAATAATAATAATAATAATAATAATAATGAACACATGTAGTATAGTCAGGAAATTCTTAAATCTACATAACAATATTATATAATAAAAATATCCCCAGACTTGGTAAAATCCCGTCTGAAGGGTACTTATACCAAACCGACATGTTTGAGAAAAAAAATAAAATAATAATAATAATAATAATAATAATAATAATAATATTTATTGACGGGAACCCCCTTTTATACACAATAGATTTATAAAAAAGAAAAATATCACCATAAAGTGTACTACTAAATAAACATTAATAATATTTCGCCATTTCGGTCATAGAGAACGTGCTGCCGAATTTTCGCCAACTGACAACACTAATGTACAAAGCGGAACACTGAATTTAAACTTTGTTTAAAAACATGTATAAAACACTTGGTTATTGTTTCACTATTTGTTTTTATTTTTGAAAAACTGACTAGTTTCGGTCAGACGACCATTTTCAAAGTATTACAAGAAATGATATAAATTTTTTTAAACAAAGTTTAAATTCAGTGTTTTAAAAAATGTTTCACCAAGTGATGGATGAGTCTACAACTAAAAGTTTGTACAAAGCGGAGTAGAAGTTGCGCGCGGTTTCGAGCGAACGAATTAGTCATCCGATTCGGGCGGATTCAGACCGCATGTATAAATCCGAATCAGGAATACGATTCCGCTCGGCCAAAATCTGGTCAGTCGTCTCGAGTAAATGAATCATTAACGAATCAATTTTTCTTCAAATACGGAATCAGTTCAATCAAATCACCATACAGAATCGTTCTTTTCGAACTAATCATTCACGAACGACCTATATCTACAACTTACCATTCGTTTGTATCTTAAACGATATTTGCTTTTACTCTTAAGTGGGCATTACATTTCCGTTAATTCGTTTTCATTGTTCGTCCGTTTCGTACAAGCGTTTCCCATTGTTTCCCGCCGTGTCCGTTTTGAGGTTGAGCGAGTGTATTGACATTTCGAGTCCTTCTCCCCCACTTATTTTTCTTTTTTCGAGCCAGTATTACACTCCGGAAGATTAGCATAGATAACTTAACCCACATTCGGGAACAGACCGCGCATTATGATGCTAATGCGCGGAGTCTCTCGCGGCTTTTGTTAACATTCCGGGATTAATTGAAAATTCTCAAAAGTTTTCCATTCTTTGCACGCGAGAGTATTCATAGGCGAGCGCACAATGCTCACGCTTATTTGCAATTATAAATTGGCGTCGCGCGTTAATGAAATTCATAAGATTATTTATGTATGTATTAGGTCGGTAAGAATACGATTTTTCATTCATTCTTCTAAGAGGTTTATTTCGAATTAACTACTTAAAAAAAAAAACAAGTAAAACAGTTCATAAAATCAATCCTTGTGACTATAAAAATGATATAAAAATGAATAACGACTATGGAGATTACAAAGCGGGAACTCTTTGTAATCTCCAGAGTCATTATTTGAATGTTTTTACTGAGCTTCTTTTAAATGGACCAATTTCGAGACAAACCTCTTAGAAAATTAAACAAAAAAATCGCTAAGATAAATTCAAATTCAAAACTATTTGAATTCGAGATGATAAGCTTACGCTTCTTATAGTTTGCACACTTTAAACATAATATATATTATGTTTAAAAAAATCGCTTTCTTACTGCATTTGAAAGCATGTTATAAAATGACGCATAAGCTAATCAATAGATGCCAACACTCGCTATCAAGTTATTGTGTTTACATTCCATTTCTGTTGTTGTTGATCAATTAACTTTAATTCTACTTTTTAATGAAAACCTGCATGTCACATTAAAAACCGTTAGCGTTATCGCCTACCAGCATATTCGAATCGCTCTGTCCATGTTGGGTAGCATCAAAACACAAATTACACATGACTAGAAATATTACAATACAATATACGATGTTCAAAATATCATTTTCATTATTTTACTTTATGCGCCACGCGTATAATACACTAATTAGTGATGTTAAAAATGTACTGATTAGTTATGTACATTTATGAACCAATACTAGTAATTTACTAAAATGTATGTAAATTTATTGAGAGGAAAAACACTTATTATGAGTTCGAAAGCGTAAACGCCATCTAACGCCCATTAGCTTAAGTAGTATCGTCAATAGTTGGCAAACTAAATGTTTGTATACAGCAATTGTTCGTCCACAACAGAGCTTTGTTTTATAGAATAAAAATATTAAGAATATGAATTTGTGTATTCATTCATTCAGCAAATAACTATATACGTATTTCAGGCTTTAAAGTCCTGAACCAGTGCTTGAAGAATACTGAACATCTTTGACAGTGACGGCTCGTGATCTAAGGAAGTCGGTCGGCCGAATGTAGGCAAGCTGCAGGCAGTCAACTTAATTTTTTTTTTAGTTATTAAATATTATTTATATACTGTCGATTATTACAATCCTAGGACGCTCTTAGCATTTTTTTAATTTTTTCTATAAAATGATCATATAAAAAAGTCTTTTTAACAAAAGTTCTAGATAATATAGAAATTGGCTATTTATATATGTTTATGTAATTAACAAATTATGCCGTCTAAAAAATTAAAAAAAGATTGTGAAAAGATTAACAGAGGAATTAATAAAGTTTCCTTTTATATTATTTTAAATGAAAGGAAAAACGCAGTGTATTCAATTTCATTCAGTAATTTTTAATGGAAGAAAATGCGCAATGTTTGCAATTTCTCTTTAAGTAATTTTTATAATAAAGATAAACGTCATTTTTATTTTAGGGTGTAAAATGATAATTCTGGTCTAAATTTAAATATTGAATTTTTATACAAATAAAACCCAAACATAAATATTTAACACTATTGGTTTTTCTGTTACACAAATAGTAAAGAAAAGTATAACTGTTTTAAGGCGTGAAACAAAAATTGTAACCCAAAAAAAGGGGTGGTGATGTATCTTTCCCAGTCATTTAAACAGTTGATAATTAACATACTAAATTTATTTCACTCTTACTAATTGGTTTAAGATTCCACTTTAGGTCAGTCTTTAGTACGCGTGGCGCATGAAGTAAAATTTCGAGTTTAGAAAAGCCTGAAAATTTGGATTTGCCGGGGCGCGACTCGCTTCGCTCGCGCGCCCCGGCAAATCCAAATTTTCAGGCTTTTCTAAACTCGAAATTTTACTTCATGCTTAACCTGGGAGTGGAAACCCTCGTTAGACGATTAATCAGAAACAAAGCTGCACAAGTTCAAAATGATCAGAATTTATTCAAAATGAATGGAATTTAATTTTATAAAATAAATATAAATCAATTCAAATGAGTAAACCCTTAGTATTGAACCTTTAGTAAATTAAGTTAGCTAAATATTACTCATTGATTCATTTGTGATCAGATTGTAATTATAGTAAAATACAACTAAGTGTTTTGCAAATAATAAAAAAAGAAAATTCAAATTTTAACTTTGATTTGATATTTTGGAATATCTAGTGAAGATATTTTTTAATTATACCCAATCAAAGTTTGTTCATTGTTGTGCAGATTCTTAGAATTTTAGGTTGTTTTGATAATATGATAATTTTTTATAATTGTTTTAAAGAAAACACTCTAAAAAATCGTTGATTTTATTGCAAAATTACAACTTTGGCTTAATATTTTAAGAAAATGTGATGAAATAATTTTATTTTATTTTTACAAGATGTCAGTGCAATCAATTCTAAGTAAATTCTGTGAATTTCATGTTGATAGTATAACATTTTAAATTTTTAACAAAATTGGAAATTTTATTGCATAATTTCAACTTTGGCTAAATAATTGATGAAAATACGTCAAAACGATTTAATTTTCTTTCTATAAGATGTAAGTTAAATACATTCGAAGTAAATTTTATGAGTTTCATGTTGATTGCATAAAACTTTAATTTTTTATTATTCGCGAAATTTGAACTTTCATTTAAAATTTTATTAAACTCAGTAGAGATATTTAAATTTCTATTATAACCAATCAAAATTTATTCATTTCTGTGTAGATTCTTTAAATTTTAGGTTGATTTGATAATCCGTCGATATTTTACAATTCTCTCAAAATAACCATTTTCTCAAGTCGGTCAATTTGTTGCCTAATTTCAACTTTCTCTTAATATTTTGAAAAAACGTTGACATAATTTTATTTTCAGTTAAGCAAATGCAGGTGTAATCAAATCTAAGCAAATTCTGTGAATTGTATGTTGATTGTATAAAACTTGATTTTTTAATGCACACAAATTTGAGTTTGTTCTAAATTTTAACAATTATTTATTTATTTATTTATTCTCTCACGGGAAACTCCTTTTACAAAGAATATGTACAAAATAATAACAATAATATTTAAAAATTGATAATAACTAAAATTTAATAAATGGTGGTAATAATTACAGCAATTATTCTATATAGAAATAACAAAATCTAAAAACAATAATAACATAAGGAAAACTAATAATGAAATTGATTTATTATCCTAAAATATTTTGCATGATACCAAATCTAAAACTCCTTAGAGGACTGTTAAATATATCAAACCATTCACAGTTGTTATATAAATTAGCGAGTCTCATTATACGATCAATGGAGTTGTTGCGACCAAAGTTCGAAGAGATTTTTCGTTCGCGAAATAGCGGTCTTGATCATAATAAACAGCTGTTGGCGGAAAAGTAAAAATCCAATTAATTTATTTTGTGTGTTAAATTTTACAATAAAGGAAATTGCAAAATAAGTTTCTGATTAATCGTTTAACGAGGGTTTCCACTCCCAGGTAAAGCATGAAGTAAAATTTCGAGTTTAGAAAAGCCTGAAAATTTGGTTTGGTCGCGTAGCGCGAAGCGCGGAGCGACCAAACCAAATTTTCAGGCTTTTCTAAACTCGAAATTTTACTTCATGCGCCACGCATATAAAACACTAATTTAAAATGAAGTTTAAAAACATACTTCATCTATAATAATAATACATTAGAAGATAACATAAAGATTTATCTTGTCCATGTTTTTCTGTGATTCAGATTAAATAAAGAATAAAGAAAAACTCAAATTTGGAAAGTTAACTGAAACTGATGAAAGTAATCAGCATTAAAAAATATTGATTAGAATCATCAATATGCATGTACAAATAAATCTTAGAAAGCAAATTTCAACAAACTTAATTTTCACAATATTTGATTTTGATTTGAAGAAGCAATTGAGATTTTAGTATAATTTTTGTCTCATTTCATAATAATAAAATTACAACATAGATAACGTATTTGTAAATTTAACAAAAAATTAAGAACAATAGCGATAAAATAATAAACTGATGAATTTTGGGGATAAAATATCCCATTTCACCCTAAAATATATAAAACCCCCCTCAAAAAACGTACATGTTTAAATTTATTTAAATCTTTAAATATCCCAATCTAGGGTAAAATCCCCAAAATCGGCAGCTCTGGTAACAACAGAAACTGCAGCGACACTCGTGACGACCTAGTGCTTGCGTTAATCTTCATATTTAGAAAATTTACCGTTGGCCGAAACATTTATTAAATGAAAATAATGCTTATTAATATTATTATCTATTAGCCTGTTATATATTAATTGTAAAAAATGCACAATATTTATTTCTGAGAAAATAAAAATTTATAATATATATTCAATCAAATTTAACGGTACGGCCCGGCCGACCCTGCCGTCCCTGACGAGCCGTCACTGATCTTTGACCATTTATTATGACCTGTGCAATTTACATATGTTCGAAAGCGTAAACGCCATCTAACAGCTTAAGTAGCATTGTCAATAGTTTGCAAACTAAACGTTTGTATATACTGATGATGGCGTTGAAGCCTGAAACGCGTATATAGTTATCCAGTTAATGAATGAGTACTGAACACAAATTCATATTCTTGATACTTAATATGTATTATTTTACAAATTATAAACTGTATTTTAGCTTTATTCCGCAATTTCTCATTTATTTCATCAAGTCCCAATTGAGACATTAATTCAAGAAACTACTAAAATGTTTTATTGGTACGAAAATGTTAATATCATTCTTAGAATCGTGTTATACCTGGGTGTAAAAAATTATGAAAAGGTTAAATTTCGAGTTTAGAAAGTTTTGCCTGAAAATTTGGATTTGCCATCCAATCCAAATCCAAATTTTCAGGCTAAACTTTCTAAACTCGAAATTTTACTTCATGCTTAATCTGGAAGTGGAAACACTCGTTAGAAGCTTTAAATTGCACGATTATATGAAATCAACCTCAAAAACATAGCACGTCAAAAACATAGTATGGCTATATGTTTACTCGATCCAAGGCAAAAAAACAAGAGAAAATACCAAAAGATACTTACACTAAAATCCATTTGTTGTTAGTTTTCAGAGAGGTCTTTTCAGATGGTTGTTGCACGACTGTTACTTCTTGACGGTTTCGCAGAGGAAACGGCTTTCAGTCCAAACACTTCCAGGCATCTGCAACTAGATTGGAAAGAGATTTTTTTTAGGCCGGTCGTTAATCAATCAAAAATATTTACTGTATAAACCAGCGGCGGTTAAAAATAGAGTGCGGCGAGAGAGTATTGAGTGTGCACGGCGAGCGGATCTCGGTTCGGCATCCGGGAAATTTTCACGCAATTATGATGTGAAAATACGCACAGAGAATTAGCGTTTTTAATTACTCAAATCGTTCAAATTCTTCTGAGTATGATTTGGCAGCAGGAGAACAAAATTCGGGGGCTTTAAATCCGTTAACAGAATACATTTTAAACATTAAAAGTGCCGAGATTCTTTTCGCAATCTACAATAAGTTAGTCTTACAAAGACTATATCAAACACTCCTTGAAACAATTACTTCCCAAGCTAATACCCTGACGGACATTGAATTATTCAACAAGTGTTTTCTGTTACATACAGTAATCTACTGCAAGTGTAACAATTTAGGTCAAATTATTTAGGCCATCTATAAACGCGTTTCGAAATTTATGTCTCATCAGAATAGCTTTACCATTTCCTCTAAACAATTTGACACCTTAGATTGGCGGTCTCTAGAATACATTTTATTTTACTAACCAGTCAAATAAAATATCCACCCACCATAGTGTTAATAGTGTAATAATAATAATAATAATAATTCTTTATTAACGGACAAGCCATTTACAACGTAGAGCCAAAAATATAAAAGTGTATATATTGTAGTTTTAAAATTTCTAATTTTACTGTAAACTTTCATTCATCTGAAGAAGCAATAAATTTGCAAAATAATTGTTGTGAAAATAAACACATTTTCTTGAAAATTTTAAAGTTATTCAGAATATTATTTATATAATAAAATGTATTCTGTTTACGAAATTAAAGCCCTCGAATTTTTTTTTCTACTGCCAAAACCATCCTCAAAATATTGTTCTGTGTTTTGTTCAAATGGAAACATGTTTTATGTTCTGTATGTGTTTATGTTCAATTTATTTTGTACTAATTTTGTGCTAGATTTTTAGAATACAAGAAATTTGTTCATGCATTCGTAGTTTTTGAAAATTATTTAATTTAAAGCTTTCTAACGAGGGTTTTCCACTCCTTGATTAAGCATGAAGTAAAATTTCGAGTTTAGAAATGCCTGAAAATTTGATTTGGTCGTAAAGCGAAGATATAAACGATTTTAGACAATCCCGATTTTCAGTTAATTCTCAATAACTTCGTACTTTTTCAAAATCTCCATTTTTTATTAACTGAATTTGAGTAAACACATAAAACTGCACAACCTTGTCTATTTAACCGAATCTCTATCATAAGTATTAACAAAGTTACCCATTCAAAGAGGGTGTCCCATAACACCAAAATATGACGTCATAACGAAAGGATGTCAATCGCATAAGGTCGACTTTTTCTATTTTTTTTTTCTTGTGGGGGCCGTCTTCCTTTCGGATCCGGATGCACTGCAGCCTAGGTGACTTTTTCTATTTTTTATAACAGAATCTAAATAAGCACGTAAAACTGCACAACTTTGCCTATTTAACCCAATCTCTATCATAAGTATTAACAAAGTTATACATACTATCCTATTCAAAGTGGGACACCTTGTATACCCACAACACCTAGATATGACGTCATAACCAAAGGTTGTCAATTGCATAAGGTCGACTTTTTCTATTTTTTCTTAACAGAATCTAAGTAAGCACATAAAACTGCACAACTTTGGCTATTTAAGCAAATCTTTATCATAGATATTAACAGTTGCCCATATTATCCTATTCAAAGTGAGACCCTGTATACCCACAATACCTAGATATGACATCACAAACAAAGGATGTCAATCTCATAAGGTCGACTATATGGAATAAAGCAGACCTTACAACTTTTTTAACATCGATATTTTGACGTCACATTAACAATTCCTCGCCTGACGTAATTCGTCAATAATTAATAGCTTAAAGTCGACTTTATTGAATCGAATTGACCTAATAAGCTTAATAACCTTGACTTTTAACATTAGGCGAAGGCCGACTATACTGCACTTAAAACAGAATCACTGTAAAATTTAATAAATATGTTTTTCCCAATAAAATATATTGTGTAAAATTCGAATAGCAATTACAAATTTCACATGTTTCTCTTCTATCCAGTCCACGCGTTACACCCACACCCGACACCCAGCATGTGTTGCACAAGGGTACATGTGTGACCTCTAGCTGAATCAACTAATAAAGCATGTTGCTAAAAACCGTGGGTCTGTGGATACAACAGTGTTTGGAATTGTTCTCTTTGTGGAAAAAGTATAATAAAAAAAACTGATTGATAAAATTTATCAGTTTTGAAAGTTCATCTGCACTTTTATATAAATAAAACAGTTTACCTTTACCCAATTTGAGTTTAAACACTTTCAAATATATACTGTATAACGCTACAATTGTTTTGCCACACTGTGGCTTCTTCAGGCGAAGAAATGATAAATAAAATTTGCTGGTTCGGGTATATACAGAGAGTTTTATGTAACACCGAACATTTTCATAACGAGAAATGCTCTTTAAAGTATATATATATATATATATATATATATATATATATACATATATATATATATATATATATACATGCATACGTTGAACATTTTCCGACGCTCGGTTTATCAAAAGTATTCAATTTGAAGCTTTAAACGAGTGTTTTCCACTCCCAGACTAAGCATGAAGTAAAATTTCGAGTTTAGAAAAGCCCCCCTGAAAATTTGGTTTGGTCGCGTAGCGCGAAGCGCGGAGCGGCCAAACCAAATTTTCAGGCTTTTCTAAACTCGAAATTTTACTTCATGCGCCACGCGTGTTAAACACTGATTTTATGTAAACTTCAAAACACACTGCTTTAGAATAGTGCTTGAGAAGTATATTTTTATCTTCACGATAATGCAGTGTTTATGCGCGTGGCGCATGAAGTAAAATTTCGAGTTTAGAAAAGCCCGAAAATTTGTCTCGGGTCGCTGCGCGACCCTCGACAAATTTTCACGGGGCTTTTCTAAACTCGAAATTTTACTTCATGCTTAGTCTGGGAGTGGAAACACTCGTGAGAAGCTTCAAATTGAACGCTTTTTAAAAAAAAACGAATGTCTGAAAATTTACAAATCAGATAGTGTATCCTTAAAAGAGAAAACCCTAAAAATTTGGTCGGGTCGCAATACTGCGCAAGTAAAAAGCAACGAGTAACATCATCAATAAAGACATTAAACAGTAATGGCCCTAAATGAGACCCTTGGGGCACCCCAGATACAACCCTAATAGGATCGGATATGCTATGATTTATCCGGACAAGCTGAATTCTGTTAGAAATGTACGAATAAATCCACATCAAAAATGTACCAGGTCTTTTGGCGACCTAAGGTTCTCAATCAAAATTTTTATAAATGCTTTTTATAAAACCAACATATGCGTGAATATTCACAACGTATACATCGGGATATGTATGTACGAAACAATGAATTAATGTAAAGTTTAGCGGTATGTTTTATACTTCGTAATATGTCAGTGTTTTGTATCGGTGGCGCATGAAGTGAAATTTCTAGTTTAGAAAAGCCTGAAAATTTGGTTTAGCCGCTCCGCGCTTCGCGCTACGCGACTAAACCAAATTTTCAGGCTTTTCTAAACTCGAAATTTTACTTCATGCTTAGTCTGGGAGTGGAACACACTTATTTTAAGTTTTAAATTGAACTCTTTTAAAAAAACAATTAGCCGACATTTAAACTATAATGGTAGTTGACATAAGTCAGTGCACCAACCGACGTTTGGAATATAATAACAGTGTACGTAAGTCGGCGGTAGCCGACATTTAACCAATCGTGCCAACTTGACACGAGTTTAAATTGAACTATAGTGTGATTGCCATATTATTTTTTTTCTTTGTGACAGTTACGATACACGTTTTAACACTTAAGACATATTTTACAGTAACGAGTGTTTTCCACTCCCAGACAAAGCATGAAGTAAAATTTCGAGTTTAGAAAAGCCCTGTGAAAATTTGTCGAGGGTCGCGCAGCGACCCGAGACAAATTTTCTGGGCTTTTCTAAACTCGAAATTTTACTTCATGCGCCACGCGTATAAACCACTGATTTACAGTAAAGTTAAAAATATATAATGCTTAGATGTGATGGTGATCAATATTTACGGAAATGCAGCGAAAAAATGCAAGAATTTCTTTTTTGTGAATAATTTTGGAATAATAATAATAAAAGTAATATAAATTTAAACATAATTATAATTTAAGTTGCCAATTCTTGGTTTCAGAATACTTTAAACATTAAAAGCAATTTCTTTTCGCAGCAAACACTTGTTGTATAATTCAATGTCTGTCGGGGTATTAGCTCGGGAAGTAGTTTTTTTTTAGGTAAAATTCTGCACTTCTTTTTATGATATCTATGAATGACTTATTGTATTAAATACTGTGAATTTTTCATTTAAATACACGTAGTGTATACGCTGTAAAATTTCAGGCATTCGTCGATTTCATATAAAAACGTGCAGTATGAAGTTTAGAACGAGTGATTCCACTCCCAGACTAAGCATGAAGTAAAATTTCGAGTTTAGAAAAGCCTGAAAATTTGGTTTGGTCGCTCCGCGAAGCGGAGCGACCAAACCAAATTTTCAGGCTTTTCTAAACTCGAAATTTTACTTCATGCGCCACTTGCATAAAACGCTGAAATATTGTGAAGTTAGAAATACATTCACATTATTTTTTTTTAAATGAGTAACAATCGAAATATTTAAATAACAAAATATTTACATTTTTCTTCATACATTTTCAAGTTAGGTCAAATAATATAATATATCAAATTAATTTATTTAGTAATTTAATAACCAAAAATTATTAATGTTGCGTGTATGCATCAATGGCGCTTAATGGGTTAAAATAAATTTAGTTTGAACAACTTTTCCATATTGTTGATATTTAAATCATCATATCTTTAACGGGGAAAGTGCTATGATGGACACATCATCATTTTTTGTCAAGTTAGCAGTCTTTGAGGTGAAAACAAGTTGAATCTCTATCATATAAGTCAAGAATTCGTCTGGCTATTACACTACATTATTCCTTACACAATTTTATTGCTACCTAATTGTACAAATCCCATTTTTTTTTTTAGACATTCTCTGTCTTTCTTTGTGACCTATATTATAGATGATGTTAGTAAGCCACGCGATCACAGGGTTAGGTTAGTCGGCGTCGGCGGTCGCGGTGGCGGCACGTAAATCCGCGACCCCAGAAACGCAGCGAGTGACGCAACAGTTGCCCCCGATAAAACTGGGGGCTGCGACGCCGCCGACGCCGCCGCGGATCGATCCGGTCCGTCGTGCGCGCGGCAAAACCACTGCATCCTCAAAATTTACATCAGAATAGAAATCAACGTGCTTCCTGAATTAAACAGTGCAGATAGAAAACGTAAAAGTTTAACAAAATAAAATAAATAAAACATAAAGTAGTTTCACTTTGAGCGACCGTAATTTCCCTGAAAGTCGTGTAATTTAATTTTTTAACGCCGGCACAAACTTTAGTCATCCTAAATTAAATAGTGCAGATAGAAAATGTCAAAGTTTAACAAAATAAAGTAGTTTCACTTTGAGCAACTGTGATTTCTCTGAAAGTCGCGCAATGTTATTTTTTTTAAAGCCAGAATAAACTTTATTCATATTTCAACCAGGGATCGGATAATCCCTAATCTGGAATATTTGGATTAACCCGGGATTGAAAATATTTCTTAATCCCACTTTCCGGATTAAGGATTAATGATTCAACCTTAATCCCACTTTGCATGGATTAAGGATTAAGGATTAATGATTAATCCTTAATCCCGTTTGACGGATTAATGGGATTAATATAAAAAATTCTTAAAACACGGAAAAATGTAAATAATATGTAATTAAATCGTTTAAAATTATAGTCGGTAAGAAAGGCGTCGTTCATTTATGAAAATCCATATTTTTTACATTTTTCCGTGTTTTTAAATTTTTAATATAAATCCCATTAATCCGTCTAACGGGATTAAGGATTAATCATTAATCCTTAATCCCTGAAAAGTGGGATTAAGGATTAAGCAATAATCCTCAATCCCAGACATTGGGATTAAGGAATTTTTTCAATCCGTAATCCCGGGATTACCGGATTTCCGATCCCTGATTTCAACAGTCTTTGCAGAAAAGAAACAATCACTATATATATCGGGATGTTACACATGCAATTATCTCTTATTTTTATTCTGGACTCAACAATATTGTTTCTATATTAAATAATAATTTTAATTTTTATATGGAACTTTTTGTTCTATTCATTTAATTTAATTTAATTTATTTTGTTTACTATTTTATTATTCTATTTATTTTACCTTGTATCAAAAGAACCGTTGGGTAATAAAAATTATTATTATTAATAATATAGTAACAATATATCCAATCTATATTGTTTCTTTATTGTATGCACATTAATTATCTATGCTTTTATTCTGGATACAGACAATATTGTTTCTATATTGAATATTAATATAGTAACAATATTTGCAATCTATATTGTTTCTATATTGCATGCATATTGAATAACAATGTATAATCAAGTTATCAATCTATATTGTATCTATATACAATATTGCTATTGAGAACTAATTTTGAAAATATCCAACAATCGTCTAAATAAATGATTCACTGCTTTTTCCACAGAGAGAATAATTTGAAGAAGTCGGTGTCAGCCGACGACGCCGACTTATGTCAAGTTGGCACAATAGACTGAATGTTGGCTAGCGCCGACGCCTGGCACATGAAGTAACATTTTAAGTTTAGAAAAGACTGAAATGTTAGTTTATGCTTATTTAAGGAGTGGAAACGTTTAATTGAACGCTTTATTAAAATCAATAATTGCCTAAAAATTTACAGCATGTACATCCGGATATGTATACTTAAAATAAACATTCCTTGCATTTTTAAAAAATTGAATTTATGTAAACATAATAAAAATTATTTTTCAACAGACAATATCACATTACTAAAACAATCATCACATTTTCGATTAAATATGTTAGAAGTCATAGAAATGCACAAAAATAAAGATAAATTATTAAATTTTGATTTAAGTCCTTTGGAAAGCCCTTTGTTAAACCTTTTACAAGGTCCCATCCCATCAACAGTCCGTAATTTTAATCCCCTTAATGTTTTTCAGCCTTGCGACACCTTATGTAATTAAAATTAGGGTTTTCCCATCTTTGTCAGGTATATATAGTTGCGCACCTAGTTGTAAGACCATTAGTTATTGATAATGAGTGCTTTGCACTCGAAATGTACATCTAACGAATAAAAATAAAAGTGAAGTAAGGAATAAAAGTGTTTTTTATTGTGATTAAATACTCCACATAACTCAATAAAACAATTATGTAAACATATTACTTATTTTTCTATAATTCTAATGCTTGTATTGGGACTTTTAGCTAATTTAAGGGGAGAGAGATTAGTTTGTATTTGTACTCTAACTATAAAATACTCAACTATATGCGAAGGTTTCGGTGTGCTAGGGGTGATTTTGCGCGTACGCCGCAAGGTTTGCATAAGCCCCGTAAGCCGAAATATCTAAGGATCGGATGGAAAACGGTGCGGTTAAATTAAGGGTTTTCATATGAATATAATCCCCGAGCAAGGGAATATCACGAAAAGCTCAACAGCTGAAATTCTTAGTGGGTAAAACAATTTACTATTTAGAAGGTTTATTAATGGTAAAATCAAAAGGTTTTAAGAGGGTTAATTTTCTCTGGTAGTGTGTTTCTGGGGTACGAGATGGCACTAAGTGGACAAACTTGCTGAAAGTAAAAGTAGCCTGAAAATTAGGTTTGGTCGCTCCGCTTCACTACGCGACCAAACCAAATTTTCAGGCTTTTCTAAACTCGAAATTTTACTTCATACGCCAGGCGTACACATCACTGATTTATAGTAATTTATAGAGAACTGATTTATGGTGAAATATTTGAAACTCCACAACAGTTTAGTGTTTTATATGCGTGGTGCATGAAGTAAAATTTTGAGTTTAGAAAAGCCTGAAAATTTCGTTTGGTCGCTCCGGAGCGATCGCTTGGAGCCTTTTTCTATTGATATTTATATCTGCACTTTTAAATGTTTTTTCTTGCTTATAATACATAATGATTAAGGGGTGTGATTTTCTGATCTTTTTTTTACAAAATTTGTTGCAATAGTTCTAAAAATTTAAAAACTTCTCTAATATTTAGTTTATTCAATCGTTATAACATCACTTCAACAAAACTTATCGAAACGATTTCTATTAGGAATTTTCCTGGGAAAGTATCGATTCCCCGAAGCGCGCGTCTTTAATTAAGGAACGCGGTTTAATTTTTCCTCCACGTAATTATTTCCGCGGCGACGTTGAATTACCGCCCGTCAACTGATCGCTCGATCCTCCTCACGAGCTCGCGAATTAATTGCGAAAAGTTACAAATCTCCCGGACGGAGAGACGCCAAACACGGCTTAACTGACGAATTATTGTCGATCCGTGATTGGAAAATAGCGCCCGTCTTTTCGTAAAGTAAGGATTATTGATACCTCTAGATCAGTGGTTCCTAACCGGTGGTCGGCGAGAAGTAAGATATGATATTTTATTCTTTCTTTCATTTTATTTGGGGGTTTTAATCGAAAGGGCTTTGAAGCCAGGGCCATTTATTTCGCACAAGAAGAAATCTATTCTTTTTGTTAAAACTGTTGTTATATAATGTTTAAAGTGTGCAAACTATAAGAAGCGTAAGCTTGTTTTCTCGAATTCAAATAGTTTTGAATTTGAATTATTCTTGTTTGAACTGTTGTTATATTTGAAAAATCAATAGTTTCAAAAAAGCTTTGAAACAGAAAATTACTGAAGAAATTCATCAGATTTTCTTTATCTGTTTTACACGTACAGAAAGAATAAACATTATTCTTGTTTACCCTCATCATTAAGTGTCATCTGTTTCCCCTTTTTTTTCGAACATTTTGGAAACAAATGTATCCAATTTTCTATATTTTTTTCGACCAATTAGGAAATCCATAAATCTATGTAAATTAGCGACCCTATCAAAACATCCACACTATTTTTGCCACCCGTAATGCTGGTCTTTAGGACCAGATAAGACATCCATACAGTTTTTTGTCCCTCCAAGAGCGGAGCGTTAAAAAAACAAACACTTTTTTTTGGCTTTTGCCTGGCCTTAGTTTCACGACTATTAGCCAACATCATTCAATTTTTAACTTATTAATTTATTAACTAACTTATTTAGTTATTTAACTATATCTATATTTGGACGTCACAACACATTCACACACAAACACTTTATTTCACAAATAGAAAGACTGTTATTCCTTACTTCACTTTTTATTTTTATGTTAGATGTACATTTCGAGACACAAGGTGCTCATTATCAATAACAAACTGTTTGTTATTGATAATGAGCACCTTGTGTCTCGAAATGTACATCTAACATAAAAATAAAAAGTGAAGTAAGGAATAACAGTCTTTCTATTTGTGATTAATCACTTCACGTAAACTCGAAACAATACAGTTAACACTTTATTTATTTAAATAGATTTATGGGTTTCATAAATGATAGACAAATAAAACTGCAAGGTTGAAAGACCTATGGTCGATAGCCATTTTATAGAATCAATTTAAATTTCTGTATACAATTTATAATCTGTTTGTATTTATAAATATTATGAAAAATCTATAAATAAAGATGTTATTTATATGTATAAAACTGCAAAATATATTCATTGATTTTTTAACTGGGGATTCGAATTCTTTTGTAAGTGTTCGAATCGTTTTAGAAAGATTCGAATTACCTACATTTGAAATTGAATACGAACCTTTTTAAAATATCGTAACGAATCCGAATATTTAATCCTTTTTGACAAAAGTATTCAAATCAACTAAAATTATTCCAATCCTGATTGATTTTTCAAGTGCATAAATATTCGCACGTATTTGACGAAACAACAAACACTAAAACCGGTTTCAATCAATAAATCCATTCGCTTATCACCAAACACGCAAAAAACGCAGGCGAACATCCAGCGTTCGTGATAAATTTGAAGAGCGCCTTCTATTCATTCCACCTTGTAAACTCCAGCTAAGGTCGTGTTTTCGCTTTTTAATCGGTTTTCAAATTAGATTTCGCGTTTCAAGTGCTTGTGTTTGTTTAATTATATACGACAGTGATTGTTGTTGTCGACAAAGCTGCAAGGAGAAGAAGAATAACTGCTAGTGTTTTGATTCGTTAGTGAACTTTTGCTTAACAGATTATTAAAACAAAATCCAGCACGAGATATTTGGATTTAAAGGATCGCCTTCCAATAATTAAAATGTAAGTGCAATTGGTCTGATTTCTTTCTGTGGAGAAGAAGAATAAGTGCTAGTGTTTTGATTCGTTAGTTAACTTAGCCTAACAGATTATTAAAAACAAAATTAAAGGATCGTCTTTCATTAATTAAAAGGTTAGTGCAATGATCTGATTTCTTTCTATTTAAGGATGTTAATAGATAGGGCTTTAAAGCCAGTTTTGACTAAACTGTTGTTAAATTTGAAAAAATAATAGTTTCAAAAAACTTTTGAAATATAAAATTGCGGATGTACTTAAAAATGCATCAGTTTTTCTTTATCTGTTTTGCACTCATTTGGTGTCATCTGTTGTAAATAGGGATGCGATTTAGGAAGAAAATGTCAAAATATTTCGGTTTGAGTTACGTGAAGATGAATTTAATATTAAATGAAAGAAGTAATCCTTTTTCTCCACTGGTTTATTCTATTCACTAGATGTACATTTCGTTCACCAAGTGAACATTTTCTTTTTAGTATAACTATTGAAAATGTGCACTTGGTTAACGAAATATACATCTAATACTGGAGATGATCAATGGTCGAAACTAGTCGTAGAAAATATAAATAAGTGAAACAAACCAAGTGTTTTAATTTAAATTTAATTTAAATTATTTAGTATTAGATTCAAAAATGTTTTACCACGGGTTAAGTGAGAAATTAATTAAAGAGAAATATACATTTAGTGATTAAAATAAACCAGTGAAGAAAAAATATTACTTCACTGATTATAGAGGCTTCTACTTCGTTATACATTGTTGAACACTAACGGTTTGATAATGATACGTGTAGTATCGAAACTATAGTCACCAAATAAACCAATTGCTATACAAACAAAGTGATAAACAGTGTTTTATTTATGTTAAAAATATTACTTGTTTCATTTAATATTAATTTTAAAATGTCATGGTAATTTTATGTTGTAAAAATAATGCCAGAATACAAATAGTGATTTGCTAGGATTAGTACAATTATTATTATTAAACTCATAAATAATTAGAAAGACTTAATCGTGGAAAATTCAAAGCCCTACGCGACTGTACGTTGTTTTCCCTTTTGCACGACGTACATGAAAATCCCCCGGTTTCCGGCGATTTAAACTCCGCCAGGATCTGCGAGATGAGCAAAAAAATAGGACAAGATTTACGGCGACAGCCCAATTTCAGGGACAGGTTGTAAAAAAACTGTGCTTCGGCATATTTCTGTTCTGACTGCGGATTAACTTACTTATTTATTTCTCCCCTTTAATACTTAAAAGATTAAGAAAAAAATTATAACTACTTGTATGATTCAGAATTGTATTATTATAGGACCCTTTTTTCTCGTTAATTCCTTTGTTAAACATTTTAAAAATATATTGGTTTTATAAATTTTACTTGGATTTGTTTCTTTAAGCCGAAACTAATTGAAAAATATAATACATGCAAGTGAAACAAATCCGAGTGAATTTAATTCACAAAACCAATATTTATTATTAATTTTCTATTAAACAGAAAACAAAAAACAGTGAATTAACGGTATTTTTAGCAATTTAGATTTGTCTTATTTCCAATGTTACATCAAATGTAATTTTTTTTTTAACAATTTAATCTGATATTGGCTTATCGTTTTAATTAATAAAATGCTAAAAAAATATTATTTTCAAATGGTGTATTTAAATTCAATGATGTTTATTCAGTTTTGAGTCTTAAAACTAATATATATATATAGAGCCTGTCTAGAATTTTTAAAGTCGGGATTTGGTCTTCAAATTCTTAGCAATTAGTTATAAGCCTTCGTAGAGCCTCAAGGGGAGGGTAGCACTGCATTTCTTGCATTGTTTAATCAATCCCTTACACTTTATTTAAATAAATAAATTAACGACTGCAGCATATATTATTAACCTAATCATAAGACTAATGTGTATTCAAAAAAATATTAGTTCTAAATTTAAACAAAGAAATAAGGTTAATGCAAAGAATTTTGAGTAATTACTTTTATAAAATACCGAAATTTTACAGAGCAGTAGCTATGGCATTGTTACATGTCATGAGTAAATTTGATAAAAATTACATCATGTATAAAAAAGTTATTTGCTCTTAATAAAAACAATAATATTGTTTTTCACCGTTTTGCCACCTTTTTCTAATTTATTTTTATAACAGATTGTTCATTTTTTGTAGTAGCATAAACACAATAATTACGCTTTAATTGAGGCCAATTTTATCGCAATCCGTTAATAAATACTGAGATTCTTTGCATATTAATAAGCAATTTTATTAAAAGATGTTCCTGTGTTGGCGTTTATACGGTCGTTATATAACGGTCACTTGTCAGAAGGACTAAAGATTTATTGGAGGCCATAAATGAGATGGCTGGGCTCACCCTTCGTTGGGCTGTATAATTTATTTATTTATTTATTTACGGAAAAAATCCATTTTTATACATTTAAATATACAAAATACTTAAAGCTATTACAATGGTTTTTCTTTTCTCAAATAACTAACGAATTTCACCGTCGAGGAGAAACCGAATGCTTATTAAAATATAGTCTTCCCTGACGGTTTATAAAATGGACAGTTCTGTTTTACCATTTAAACAGAATCATTTACTATGGTAACTATTTAATTTTACTCTACAAAGTAGAGTGTTTTAAGTCTTAGCACTCTGTCTTAAAACTCTAGTTATAAGTCTATTAAAGGAATCATAAAATTCATTCTATATACAGACTTTTAAGATCTTGGTAAAATACATACATACAGGGTGTCCCCGAATGGTCTGTACAACGCTCTACCACATATTCTTTGAAACAAAATAAGACGATTTAACTAAACTTATCTCTATCCAAAAGTGGTTCCTAAGCCGTCTACGAGGCCTCAAAGATATTATTTTTTTCATTATTTTTCAAATATTTTTATTTTGGAATTAGGTAAGAAAACCTAATTTGGCACATTTAATTACATTGATACCATGCATTTTTTGCGATATATTTCTTGATCCTACGTTTAAAGTAAGTGGTCAAACTAGGACCATCGACTTCTTAAGATACCTAAATCTTTTTATTCAACAGGTCAAATCATAAGGAATACTTTTTTTCTGTAAGCTCATTCAATTTTACGTATTTTTTGTCTCTTATAAAATTTTGCTATTTTCCTCACAAAAAAAATATTTTTATTTGACAAAAAAAAGTAATAAAATTATGAACAATATTTTGCTTCTCAAAACAATTAACAAAGTAGAAATAAAGATATGTATCTAACAATAAACACAAATTTATTAGTTTCACAACAAATGTTCAAACTGATTGCTATTTTCAGCAATACAACAATTTACACGTCGCAAAAAATAAAATGGACACGTTGTAAAACACCAACATTGTTTTTAACTGTTTGAAACGCATTCTGTATTCGCGCCCATAATTCGTCGTGCGTATTTATGGGCTTACCATAAACAATAGATTTAATAGTTCCCCACAAACAAAAAGTCCATTGGGGTGATATCCGGGGAACGTGGAGGCCAAGGCACTGGTGCGTCATTGCCTCTCCCAATCCATTTACCGGGATACTTTTGGTTTAAAAAAGTACGCACTGGTTAAGATGACTTAGGAACCACTTTTGGATAGAGATAAGTTTAGTTAAATCGTCTTATTTTGTTTCAGAGAATATGTGGTAGAGCGTTGTACAGACCATTCGGGGACACCCTGTATATAATCGTCTAATTGAAGTCTTAATTAAACATTTTAATAAATAGTTTTAGGTCTTAGCATTGTGTTAAAAATAAATATGATCTCAGTTCTAATGAGCTCTAATAAAAAATAGATGGATTGTCACATATCTAATTTAATCGTAATAGCCAAACTCTGTTTTTTTATATGACCAAACTTAAAATATACTTACTGCGAACAGTTGCAGTCCTCCTTTAACAGTAGGGTATTTTAAACATAAAATTTTGAGTAAATGATTACCAACGAGACAAATAAATCATACTTTGTCAAATAAATTGTAAAGATGCAGAGAGTTTCATAAAAGTGAACGCTACAACTTACAACTTTACAACACATACAGGGATTTATTCTTTTAAGTATACTTTCGCATATTCCATATAAACATTTGTAAAATTAATGAACTAAACAAAACTAAGTCGAAGTATATTTTGAACTTCACTTTAAATCAGTGTTTTATACGCGTGGCGCATGAAGTAAAATTTCGAGTTTAGAAAAGCCCCGTGAAAATTTGTCTCGGGTCGCTGCGCGACCCTCGACAAATTTTCTACGCGGGGCTTTTCTAAACTCGAAATTTTACTTCATGCTTAATCTGGAATTGGAAACACTCGTTAGAGTCTTCAAATGGATTTTTTTAATAAAATCACGAATGTCTAAAAATGTACATTGAAAAATTGTAACATGTATATCTAAAAGAACAATCCCTTGTATTTAAAACTTTTTCAAAATTTGAACATATAAATGGGCAGAAAATGAAGAAGACATATTCCTAAGCAAGGAGCATTTACCTGATCCTCAAAGACACTTTATTAAATAGGCACATTTGTAATCGTTATCTTTGTTAAATAAATTATCTATTTTATGAGTTAATTGAATTGTCATATTTCTGTAAAAATTCTCTTCACATAGCCTACAAGTTAAAAGTTTATTTACAACATACCATGAGATTAATCTTGTCCTAACCTAAAATATACAGCCTGCATCACACCACTAAATTCTTGAAATCTCTAATTTAATCGGTCATATTAAAAAAAAACCAGATTATACAATGAGCAATAGATGGTGATACTAGTTATAAAATTAATTTTATCTTAATAGCTAAAGACACTCGGATCTTTGGGCGAAGAAGAATTACAGATATTCAACGTAATATTTTTATGTGTAAAAACTGAAAGCTTTTCGTGTTTTAGAATCGGTTAGAATTTTATACGAAAATATTTATTCATTTCGTAAGTGAGAGCGATACGCTGTTTTTTGTGATTTGCATGCATCAAATTTAAATAAGAAATGAAATGCTCTAGAAGTTTCGAACAAGTACGATGTTTTATTTATCGCCTGTTGCGCAAACAGTCCATAAAAATTATCTCTTCGCTGAGGAATGGGTGTTTGTGCATTTAGAAGTTTTATGTACAAACACATGTACAAAACGATGAATGAACGAGGAGAGGAATGAGTCACAACGAAACAACGGATACTTTAATTCTGCGTTACATAAGAGCCGCAGAGAAACGGGACAAGGCCGAGGAAAAGGATTCCAGGCGCCATCTGAGGAAATTAACATTGCGCAGAACGATCTTGTTTTTGTTTTGCCTTTTCTATATTTCGCCTTTTCCGTTTTGCTGCGTTTATACGCGCAATTTGTCCGATTCTATAAAAAGGTAAAAGTCAGAAATTATTATTATTTTTAAAGCGAGGATTAAAACGGTGAATAAGTGTAAATAACCTAGAATTATGTGACTGTATATTTTTTACGTGAAGTGATTATTACACTACAAAAATTGTTATTTCTTACTTTATTTTTTATTTGTATCGTAAGATGTACATTTCGAGACACAAGGTATTCATTATCAATAACAAACAGTTTGTTATTGATAATGAGCACCTTTTGTCTTGAAATACACATCTAACGATACAAATAAAAAGTGAAGTAAGGAATAACAGTCATTTTTAGTGTAAAATCATGTGTATGATTTTATTAAAAAGGTAATAAGTTAGAATATTAATGCCTAAGCATTTATAAATTCACATAAAAAAGACTGTTAAAAATAATAATAATAATAATTCTTTATTAAGCCATTTACAATGTAGAGCCAAAAAATATAACTAAAATGTAAGACACAAAACATGAATCACAAATATTCATACTTCCATACTTCACTTTTTAAAACGTGAAGTAAGGAATAACAGTCTTTTTATGTGTAATAATTACTTCGCGTAAACTCAAAAACATTCAGTTATTTATAAATTCGATCTTTTTATTGTTTGTTAATCAAATTAAAGTTGATGCTATTAATGGGTTTTATTTTTTTTAAACAGAGGATGTCAGAAGCATGATGATATTGCGAATGAGGCAATTTTCATTATTAAATCTGCGGTTTAGTCGCTGTGAATCCCCTTCCGCCCACACTCTACTGTCAAATATCAACTGAACATAAGCAAAACTCGTCAAGTGCTAAGGGATTTAATAGCACTTAGTGAGTTTCACGTTCTTGTCGGTGTGTCGGTTTCGTACGTATATTACTCTGTTACGGCATTACAAAACCATTTACCTGAAATGGGACGACATTTGAATGGAAATTGGATTCATTGATTTTCGGTGTTTCCTAGAAGCTTTGAAGTGAGGGAGGATTTAATTGATTCCATATACTAGTATAAGCGATTTTTTATCACATTAAAAGGAATTATAGAAAAAAATAACATTCATAAATAAAATTATAAAGGATCAAAGTGAAACAAATTGAACACAAGATAAATTCAAATTCAAAACTATTTGAATTCGAGAAAATAAGCTTACGCTTCTTATAGTTTGTACACTTTAAACATAATATATAAAATTACGAAAAAACTATTCGTGAAAATGCAAACAATGTCTTAATTAATAAGACAACTTAAGACGATAAATATCCATTGAAACAACTACTTCCCGTGCAAATACACCTCCGGATATTGAATTATACGATGAAATATTTCAAATCTTATTTAATTTGATTTGTTACAACGCTCTATTAAAGTATATATATAACGTTTAGGTCAAATTCTCTTCAAAACAACTAACAATACAAATTTAAAATGAAAGGAGAGATAGCAACAAATTAGAAGTGAAAGGACTTGGATTAGAACTAATGTCTTAGGCCATCTATAGACGCGTTTCGAGATTTATCTCTCTTCAGTATAGCTTTGCTTATGACGTTTAAATTGAACACTTTTATAAACACAAAGAGCTTCTGCAAATTTACCAAACGCTGTAATTATGTATACCTATTGAAAAGAAAAAATCGCTGTGTAAGTATAAGAACTAGAAATTAAGAAAAAATACTGTTTTTTAAATTTGGAAAGGGCAAGATTTGGTTAGACAAAACAAATATCTATAAAACTTATTAACATGAGATCAAACTTAAACTTTATATCGCTACTTTACTTTGATAATGGAACAAGTGCAATTTGTTAATTTTAATTTTATACATATAAAGGGTGTCCTAAAAGTAACTGACATTTTATATTTTTAATAAAACACATTATATATTTGATAACTGATAATATTTTTATTGATTAGAAAGTAGAGACACGGAGGTTAAGTGCTGATACAAAACATCTGCAATAATTACCCGAGACGAATTTTCTGGGCTTTTCTAAACTCGAAATTTTACTTCATGCGCCCCGCGTATAAAACACTCAAATCTTGTGAAATTTGTGTATATTTGAACCTCACTTGAAATTTGTTTTATATACGCGTGGCGCATGAAGTAAAATTTCGAGTTTAGAAAAGCCCCGTGAAAATTTGTCTCGGGTCGCTGCGCGACCCTCGACAAATTTTCTACGCGGGGCTTTTCTAAACTCGAAATTTTACTTCATGCTTAGTCTGGGAGTGGAAGACACTCGTTACTTTTAAATATTTTACAAGTGTTAAAATGTGTATCGTAAAATGGATATATCGACTAACATTTTGATTTTGAAAATTTTTACAATTGTTAACTTGTCATATATAAAACACAGATTTCAAGTGAAGTTCAAATATACATAAATTTCACAATATATTAGTGTTTTATACGCGTGGCGCATGAAGTAAAATTTCGAGTTTAGAAAAGCCCAGAAAATTTGTCTCGGGTCGCTGCGCGACCCTCGACAAATTTTCACGGGGCTTTTCTAAACTCGAAATTTTACTTCATGCTTAGTCTGGGAGTGGAAAACACTCGTTTAAAGCTTCATATTGAACTCTTTTATTCGCAATGTTGTGTCGAATTTCATATTAAAGGTCCTCAGTTGTTTGTGGTTTATTGTTGTACACTCTATCCTTAAGATAACCGTACAGAAAGAAGTTTAACGGTGTCAACTCACACGACCTTGGTGGCCAATTCATATTGCCTCGCTTAGAGATAACACGACCATTAAATGTTTCTTGCGATAACTGCGCGGTTTCATTGGAAGTATGACATGTTGCACCGTCTTGTTGAAACCATATTTCTTTCACCAAAATTCTCACCATGTTTAAAGTGAATTTTTAAAAATAAAGTTCTGGCTAGAAAAATACATCTATAATTTTTTTTTATTCTGCCGCTTTTCCCCAAATTTACAATTTATACCCGTTGTTTGAGAGTGTACATTTAATATCTTTATTTACGGATCACCATTCTACAATAATAATATAAAATATAGTATATATAAATAAATAATGAAATAAATACAACAAAATAATTTTGATTGTTGTTTGAATTATTAGTGCTCTATTTTTGTTAAAAGGGGGTTTCCCGTATAAATAAATAAATAAAAAATAAAATAAAAATAGGCAATAGGTATAAACGCATTCACAAGCAAAATAATACTCGGCCATTCCATGAATAAGTGCATACTTTTTGGGGGTACATCAGGGATTTTAGTGAATTTCACGTACTAGAGGTTAAACAAATGATTGTTTCAAAAATTATAACAATATAAACTTTTAGTACACTTTTATTTTGAACTCAAAAATATCAAAAACCGTTACTGATACAAAAAAGTCATACTTGACTTTTTTATGCTTAAATGTTCAAAATTTAAAATAATTTTTTTCCAAAACGAAAATACTTTATTTAGATAGATTTTTTTTAATTAATAAATAAAACAAATCTCACAAAATAATCAAATACTCATGTTTTAATTTTTTTGAAAAAAATATATATTATACCTCAATCCTTCCTAAGATTATTTCCGTTTTCAAAAAGATGGGCACTTTAAAACTTTTTGAGATATGATTTTTTTACCCGAGCGCTGTATTGACACGAGGCACTCACCGCGATCCGGGCCCTAACACCATTAGCGGGAGCGCCTCATGACAATGTAGCGCTCGGCTAAAAAAATCATATCTCAAAAAGTTTTAAAGTGCCCATACTTTTGAAAACGGAAAAATTCTTAGGAAGGATGAGGGTATAACATATATATTTTTTAAGAAAATTAAAACGTGAGTATTTGATTATTGTTAAAGATATGTTTTATTTATTAAAAAAATCTATATAAATAAAGTTTTTTCGCTTTGGAAAAACTTTGAACATTTAAGCACAAAAAAATACAGAATAACTTTTTTTGTATAGGTAACGGTTTACAATATTTTTGAGTTCAAAATAAAAGTGTACTAAAAGTTTATATTTTTATAACTTTTGACAATAATTTGTTTAACATCTAGTAACAACCAAACACCATGTCTTAATAGCCTTTATAATATATGTGAAATTCGCTAAAATCCCTGATGTACCCCCAAAAAACTTATTTATGGAATGGCCGACTACATGTAAAAAATCAGGGAAAGTGAGAATAGTCACAATAACACATTAAAATAATACAATTTTAAAGTATCGTCAGTATAAATCAATAGGTACCAACACAGTAGCAATATATTAAAAATCATTTAATTTTAAAAGTTTACTACGGAGCTGTCCTAAAGTAACATTAAATAAATCCACATCTACAACATTAGAATTATAAAGCAGACGCGAAGTTGAAAAATGTTTCGCATATTCTGTTTTTCTAATTGGTATAAAGAAATTGTAATTGCTTCTAAGAGACCTAGATAGTACATGAATATTAATGTTGTTTAATAAAAATGGTGAATTAATATGACTATTTAATAGTTTATACACAAACATTATATCATTAATAAAACGTCTTTGTTCCAATTTATATAAACGGAATTTACTTAATAAATTAAGGTAGTCATCGCCCAAGCCAAATTTAATTGAACTAAATTTAACAAATTTACGCTGAACCCTTTCAATCGCATTAATTTCAGTGGTAGTATAGGGGCACCAAAACAATAAGCAATACTCCAAATGGGGACGAACCAATGCCACATACAGTTTAATGTGTGTATAAGGGTTCTGAATCTTTCATAACTTAACCTCAATGTTTACAAATGACAATATACAGAGAGTTTTATATAACTCCGAACATTTTCATAAAATACGATTTCAAACCTTTAATTTTTAGGTTATGTGTAAATTGAGTTGCCTATAAGACCATTACAAATTGTAGCTAATCAATTGCAAATTATGCCTCAACTTGTACATACAGGGAGTTTTTTTTCAAGTATACATGTCCCAATTTCGGCGTACATGCCGTAAATCTTTAGATAATCGTTGTTTGTTTTTAAAAGGAGTTTAATTTGAAACCTAAAATGAGAGTGTCCACTCCCAGACTAAGCATGAAGTAAAATTTCGAGTTTAGAAAAGCCTGAAAATTTGGTTTGGTCGCGTAGCGCGTAGCGCGAAGCGCGGAGCGGCCAAACCAAATTTTCAGGCTTTTCTAAACTCGAAATTTTACTTCATGCGCCACCGGTACAAACACTGACATATTACGAAGTTTAAAACACACCGCTGAACTTTACATTGAATCAGTGTTTTGTGCCGGTGGCGCATGAAGTAAAATTTCGAGTTTAGAAAAGCCTGAAAATATGGTTTGGCCGCTCCGCGCTTCGCGCTACGCGACCAAACCAAATTTTCAGGCTTTTCTAAACTCGAAATTTTACTTCATGCTTAGCCTGGGAGTGGAACACACTCGTTTAAAGCTTCAAATTGTATTCTTTTAATAAACCGAGTGTGGTAAAATGTACAACGTCTGCATATGTATACTTAAAAGAAAAATTCTCGTTATGAATATGTTCGGTGTTACATAAAACTCTCTGTATAAATATCTGTACGCTAGTTTAACCGCAAAAAAATTGGCCGCAAATTTTAAATGTCAGTTACTTTTGGGACACCTTTTATAAGAATATTGTTTTCAAGTTGATACCGGCACAACTGCACTCTGATAGCTATCCAGATAAAATGAAAATGAATCCGTGCTAGTCTCTACAATAAAAGATCACTGACTTTTGAATAAATTCAATGCAAAACATAAAAATCACTGTTTTTGAGTTGTGCCAGTATTAAAGTATTAAAGTTAAGCAGCGATATGTTGTTGAACTTTATTTTAAATCAGTATTTTATACGTGAGGATAAAATTGGACATATTTCACGAACAAAAATCAATCTGTATTTTTATAATACACGTAATGAAACAACACTGTTTAGTGAAATACAAATTTACGATTTAATAAAAGCACCCAGTGCGGCGGATTTTCTCGAACGTTGAAAGCAGAAATTACGGCAAATAAAGATTTCCTTCGCGGATAAACAAATTTACATAAAGCCCTGTTGGCTCGACTCTTCTAAAATGGTTAATAATCAAGTAATGGTTCAAGTAAGCGCGTTTTATTTTTGCTTTAATTACACTGTGTGCAGTTTAGATAATTCTTAATTATTTGTTCAACAATGTTACGGTTGCAGATAAGACGACGTTTAATGTCATAATTTGTGATTGTTATTCTACAATCAGTTGTGGTTTTAATAGAGTTGTTAAGTAAACGAAACTGCTCGGTTATAGATTTTTAGGTTAATTATAAAAGCATACTATACGTCAGGTTAAAAGAATACACGTTGTATGAAGTGCTAATTCTATTCTAATTTTGGAAACTAGCCCTGTAAAATATTTGTGTATTAATTTATTATTTGTGTTGTCTATAGGCAGATTTAAACAATTTATTAGTGAAAATAATACGTTATTTCCCGGCGATTTCACCATAACTAAGGCCCCATTTAATTTTTTGTAAACTTTGACTAAATGTGTTGATTATTTTTAACATTTCAGTGTAATGAAATACGGGTAGTTTTTCTTTAGAGTATACGTTTTTCAAATTCAGCTTATTTTGTTTAAATCATTAGACATTCCTTGTTTTTTTAAAAGAGTTCAATTTAAAGCTTTAAACGATTGTTTTCCACTCCCAGACTAAGCATGAAGTAAAATTTCGAGTTTAGAAAAGCCCCGTGAAAATTTGTCGAGGGTCGCTGCGCGACCCTCGACAAATTTTCACGGGGCTTTTCTAAACTCGAAATTTTACTTCATGCGCCACGCGCATAAAACACTAAAATATTGTGAAACTTGTGTATATTTGAACCTCACTGGAAATCTGTGTTTTATACGCGTGGCGCATGAAGTAAAATTTCGAGTTTAGAAAAGCCCCGTGAAAATTTGTCTCGGGTCGCTGCGCGACCCTCGAAAAATTTTCACTGGGCTTTTCTAAACTCGAAATTTTACTTCATGCTTAGTCTGGGAGTGGAAAACACTAGTTTAAAGCTTCAAATTGAACTCTTAAAAAAGCAATTTTTAATCTTTCATAACATGAGCAATTTGCTATGGGATATGCAATTTTATTTTAAAGAAAAACACTTTGCATAATTTTTTCAAAAATATATAATGTGATAAATATTTTGCACTTACACGAATCACAAAAATCGTAAACACGTTAAGAGCTTTAAAGTGCGCGAGTGCGGATTTCTCATGCGCTTCCATAAACCCCCCGAAAATCCCCCTGTTTTTCCCCTTTTTGTCTTCTTCTTCTCGCTTTTTCCAATTTGAAATTTTCTGGGCTTCGCGCGGCCAGCCAGAGGCGGATTTATATGCCTCCTCTAAGAGTTTTCCCTTGCTTTTAGTCACCCCGCGGAAATCCAGGTCACCCGTTTCAGAAAGAGGGGGCGGCGAATCCCGCCCTCTCCTCCGCACTTAATTCCGGAAGGGCCGCAGGGTTAAAAACCTCCGACCCTCCGATACCTGTGGAATTTCACGCCAGCTCCTTCCAAACGTAAAACTCGTTAAGTGCTTGAGGAATTCGTAGGACTTGGTGATTTTCCGCTTTTAAATTTTCACACATTCGGGAGCAATTTGTTTAAAACGTAAAATTCATTAAATGCGCTAGAAATTGTTGGGACTTGGTGATTTTTCCCTTTTACATTTTCACACATCCGGGAGCAATTTGTTTAAGACAATTCGTTTATTATCCTCAAACACGCGAGATTTAAACAAGTTAAACGTATTCATGGCCTTTTTATTGATTTTTCCCTTTTTTGTGTTGTGTGGGTTTTGCAGACATCGCGCGCTCCGCAAAAATCAATAGTCTCTATAAATAGTTCCAAATAAAAATTCAACATGATTTGATAAGGCTTTAAAGTGCTTACCGAACGCTCTTTAAAAATGTATTCTATAATGCAACACAAAACGAAATTAAACTTGTGAATTTTTATCGGTTTCTCTTGAAATTATATAAACATTTTAATAAAAATTAAACAAGTTTTCAAAGTGGTTACTCAAACAAGAATAATTCCAATTCAAAAATATTTGAATTTGAGAAAATAAGCTTACGCTTCTTATAATTTGGCTAATCTGTGTAATCTCTATGTAATCTATATACAGAGAGTTTTATGTAACACCGAATATTTTCATAACGAGAATATTTCTTTTAAGTATACATATGCATTTCGTTGTACATTTTCCGATGCTCGGTTTATTAAGAGAATTCAATTAGAACTTTAATCGAGCGTTTTCCACTCCCAGGCTAAGCATGAAGTAAAATTTCGAGTTTAGAAAAGCCTGAAAATTTGGTTTGGTCGCGTAGCGCGAAGCGCGGAGCGGCCAAACCAAATTTTCAGGCTTTTCTAAACTCGAAATTTTACTTCATGCGCCACCGGTACAAAACACTGACATATTACGAAGCTTAAAACACACCGCTAAACTTTACATTGAATCAGTGCTTTGTACCGGTGGCGCATGAAGTAAAATTTCGAGTTTAGAAAAGCCTGAAAATTTGGTTTGGCCGCTCCGCGCTTCGCGCTACGCGACCAAACCAAATTTTCAGGCTTTTCTAAACTCGAAATTTTACTTCATGCTTAGCCTGGGAGTGGAAAACACTCGTTTAAAGTTCTAATTGAATTAATAATAATAATAATAATAATAATAATATTTATTGACGGGAACCCCCCTTTTATTAATTCTCTTAATAAAACGAGCGTCGGAAAATGTACAACGAAATGCATATGTATACTTAAAAGAAATATTCTCGTTATGAAAATGTTCGGTGTTACATAAAACTCTCTGTATGTAATCATATATAGATTACATATTAAATTTTTTTAAAGAATAAAATATCGTATCAATTTTTGTGAGCATTTAAAAATAGATCATTTTTTAAAAGAATAAATTAACGATCCATTTCTGTGTGGTTTTCAAAAATTAATCCTTTTCTAAAGAATACAATAGCGTATCCATTTTTTTTAAGCATAAAAAAGCAAATACATTTCTGTGAGCTTTTAAACATTAATCTGTTTTTAAAGCATAAAAGATATGATCGATTTTGTGTAGATTTGAATATTGAATTTTTGTTTTTGAAGAATACAACAGCGTATAAAGTATAAAATAGCATATCCATTTTATGTGCTTTTGAAATTAATTATTTACTTTTTTTTTTACTCTTTTGCCTTTTATACCTTTCGGTGTAAGGCTAATTATTTACTTACAGAGTAAAATAGCATAATTATTTTAAGGTGCTTCTGACAGTTAATAATTTTTTTAACACTCCATTTTTGTGTGGTATTGAAAATTGATCCATTTTTCAAGCATTTAATGGCAAATACATTTTTCTGTGCTTCTGAAAAAAACCTTTTTTTTAACATAAAATAGAGCATCGATTTTATGTGGTTTTGAATATGGGTCCTTATTATTAAAGAATTAATTAGCGTATTTATTTTAAAAATAATACTTAATTTAACGCTAACTGCATTTACAAGATATTATACATAAAGTAAATATAAGCTGTGCACTTATATTTAAAATAAAACAAATACGTTTACTACAGACCAATAAATGGAGGCTTTTAAAAACTGATTTTCTTTTTAAAAAATAAAATAGTGTTTAGTGTATCTAGAGTATTTAGTTCTGTGTGCTTTGTAAAATTGATCAGTTTTTATTACAAACCGCACTTTTTTTATTTAATTGTGCCCGTGTGTGTGTGTGTATGTATTGTTATATTTAATTGAAGGTCTGTCGTTAATTACGTATAAAAGGTTTTCCGGAATGAAAACACGTAAATTGGATTTGAATTAACAAGAATTACGCTCTAATGTCAGGAATGAAAGAGGGAAATTATAATTCCGATGAAATATACAAAGTTGAGCATCAACAAATTTAAAGTTTGAGCGCTGCACTAAGAATATTATTAAAGTCTAAGATAATTGCCACAGCTTAAGTTAAAGCTGGTTTTATCAAGAATCGATCGATTTTTGATTGAGTTTAATAGCTTCAGAAATTTATGCAATTGAGTGTTTGGAATGTAGCAAGTGAAAACATTTTAAAACTAACTTTTTTAAGAAAAATGCAAAAAATAATAAAATTAAAAAAAAAATATTATAAAGTTACACACAGGGTGTACAAAAAGTAACGTAATAATAATAATAAAATTACGAAAATGTTATTCGTGAAAATGCAAACAATGTCTTAATTAGAAAGACAACTTAAGACAATAAATATAAGTAATGTAACGACTAAATATCTCGCTTTGTGATGAGTTTAGAAAAAAAATGTTTCAAATAAAACTTGTAGCTATTAATTTAGGCAACTAATAAATAATAATTGTTAATATACAGGGTGATTCATTATCAAGATACGAAACAAACCTACCTTTTTTTAAATGGAACGCCTTAAACAATTCGTCACTATTCAAAATAAAAACATACTAGTGAAATCCGCATGTTTTTAAATTAATTGGATCACAAGTAAAAATATGAACGTAAAAAATATCTATTATAATGAAATGCAAGCAGCGGCGGCTCGCAGCCTAACTTCAAGCTAGGATAAACTTTCAGTTGCCTAAAACGTGTTTCGAACCGTTACGATCGTTTCCAAAGTGAAGACTAATTTGAATTTGACAAATGTTACAATATTAGTTTTTTTTTTATTGGCCAACCAGATTTGGGATTCATTTTTCTTAGGTTCTTTGATTCTTTGGGTGTTTCTACTGTTTGTCACGTATACTATGAATGCCATCAGCGGCGGCTCGCAGCCTAACTTCAGGGTAGGCCAAAGACCCAAGGTAATATGTATCCGTTATTGAAAGGTGACTTTATTGTGCAATTCCTTGTATTTGTAAAGCGCGATCCCAACCTCAAATTTTGTGTGCCTTGGCGCTGTGGCCTACCCTGAAGTTAGGCTGCGAGTCGTCGCTGAAGGTTTCTTAAAATGTTGAAACAATTGTAACTGATATTAGTTATTATTAAGTTATCTGTTTTTGATGGATTTTTCCCAAAATCAAAAAGGTATTCTTTCCCAACTCGAAAATATTACAATTTTAATGATGAGAGGACTCTTTTTTTTTAAAGAGTTTATTTCGTACAATTACAATGATATATATATATAGATATAGTAACATAAGTTTAAATTATTTGTATTCATCTGCGCCTCATTGTAGTTGGTACCTTGGGTTTCATTCCTTCTTTCCTCGCCTCGTGATGTCTGGGTAGTACCCGATCTCGGACTAACGGTATTGAAGGATTCTTGTGAGTTTTACATTTTCATATTTTCGGTCATTAAAGAATCTACATTAAAATTTGATTTATAGAAAAAAAGTGAAAAAATTTCAATGGAAAAGTTGTATACTGTCATAACTGTATAACACACTGGGATAGAGTCAAATTGAAGGGGTACGGTAGTTTAAGCACCTGCTTTAATAAACAATTGAATTTTTGTTATGAACAATGTAGTTCTTATCAATAAAGTATGCTTTCATTAGTATGTAACTTCTGAACGGATCAATTTAAAAACATTCGGTTGTCACTAGTAACTTACTATCTTAACATGCTATGAAATCACAATGAAAAAGTTAGTTAGTTATTGATAATGAGTGCTTAGCACTCGAAATGTACATCTAACACATAAAAATAAAAGTGAAGTAAGGAATAAAAACAGTTTTTTCATTGTGATTAAATACTCCACATAACTCAAATCAAACAATTAATGCTATGAAATACTAATGAAATATATAGGGTGTTCCAATTAAAAAAAGGTAAGTTTGATATGCATCTGTTGGGGGGGAGAATCAGTTTCTGTGGACTGTATTTTTAATTTCATCAGCAAAGATCAGAAGTGCCGGCATCGGGTTCGCTCAAGGGGTGACGGATCACTACCGCCACTTACCTTTAGTCCATTCCGCACCGCTAACTTCCGATTTGGGTGATGTAGACGATTTCTTAGCTAATTAAGTCTTTACACAACAAACTAAATAACTTTAAACCAATCCAGTGAGAAACTCGCGTGGCCATTCCACTCGAACGACACACACTTTTTTTCATTTCGGTGGTGCATTTGTCGCCAGATACCGCCACCATACAGACTCTCAAGATGCATGGCAATTTTCTAATTCTCGACTGAACAGTTTTTTAAATCACTCTGTATATTAAACAATATTGTCAATTAGTAGCTTAAATTAGTAGTTATAAGTTTTATTTCAAACATTATTTTCTAAACTTATCACAAACCGAGATATGGAGCCGTTACATTACTTTTTGTACACCCTGTATATAGAATTATGCTTTTATTTAAGTTACAGTAAATTTTTGTGAGTTGAAAATTATATCCAAGACAAATGGCAAAAGTTGATTATTTAAAAATCCACATTGTTTCTTACGTGAATGAAAAAGTCTTTGATTTTTTGGGAAGTATAAAAAGTCTATTTATAAACTTTTTAAAGGGAGATGAAAAAAAAGGAAATATTCACATGAAGTTTCTTTCTAAAAATCAAACAAAAAGTATCACAGATATTCCTAATAATGTTAGAAATAATGTGGTTGTATATTATTTAAAGGAACAAATATTTTTATTAATTTTTCTCCCATTTATATGTAGTACATCTTTATTCAGACAATAATTACAATTAGTTTTATAACATTTTCATATACATATAAATAATTTGTTAGTCTGTCTGGGCTATCAACCAACGGCCTTTTTGCCTAGCCTCCCATTTATTTACATTGAATGGAAAAATAAATAATCCAGAAAATATCAAATTTGAGCGCTTGTACTAACCACAATTATTATGTCTAAAAAATAGTCTCACACCCTAAATTAAAGTTAATTAAATCCTAAATTGATGGCTTGTTAAGTTAATTCAGTTAGATTCAAAACTTAAACAATTGAAAATGAATATAATTTTAAGAACAATCGTTCAAGCAGTTTAAAATCTCTCGTTTTCGGTCAATCGTTACAGATTTTATACCTGTTCTGTAAATTGTTTTCCTTTATGACTCTTGCGACACATTTTTATAGCTGTGACATATTTTCCGCTAACGAGTGTTTTCCACTCCCAGACTAAGCATGAAGTAAAATTACGAGTTTAGAAAAGCCCCGCGTAGAAAATTTGTCGAGGGTCGCGCAGCGACCCTCGACAAATTTTCACGGGGCTTTTCTAAACTCGAAATTTTACTTCATGCGCCACGCGCATAAAACATTTATTGAGTCTGAAGTTCAAAATACACTGCTTAGGTTAGTTTATGATTTATGCAAGATCGCTAAAAAAATATCTTCTCCTAAAGATACCACACTTTTGACGATACGAGCACGAGACGTTCATGAAACGAGTGTATTGAACGCCCCGTGCTATTCTCGGGTCGTGCACGTCTTGTGCTCGTGTCGTGCTTATCTCGTGTCGCGCACGGCTCGTGCTCGCTTCGTACTCGTCTCGTAATTGTCTAAAAGAAGTGAAATAAACCGAAGTCTATAAGATATCATGTTCAACATTGGAACAATCTTTAAAATGTTTCCGTGTTCAGTTGGTAGTTACCAGTTACTTAGTTAGTTTATAAAATCATCCGATTCGAAGCTTTAAACGAGTGTCGTCCACTCCCGGACTAAGCATGAAGTAAAATTTCGAGTTTAGAAAAGCCCCGCGTAGAAAATTTGTCGAGGGTCGCGCAGCGACCCGAGACAAATTTTCACGGGGCTTTTCTAAACTCGAAATTTTACTTCATGCGCCACGCGTATAAAACATTGATTGAGTCTGAAGTTCAAAATATACTGCTTAGGTTAGTTTATGATTTATGCAAGATCGCTAAAAAATATCTTCTCCTAAAGATACCACACTTTTGACGATACGAGCACGAGACGTTCATGACACGAGTGTGTTGAACGCCCCGCGCTATTCTCGGGTCGTGCACGTCTTGTGCTCGTGTCGTGCTTATCTCGTGTCACGCACGGCTCGTGCTCGCTTCGTACTCGTCTCGTAATTGTCTAAAAGAAGTGAAATAAACCGAAGTCTATAAGATATCATGTTCAACATTGGAGCAATCTTTAAAATGTTTCCGTGTTCAGTTGGTAGTTACCAGTTACTTAGATAGTTTATAAAATCATCCGATTCGAAGCTTTAAACGAGTGTCGTCCACTCCCAGACTAAGCATGAAGTAAAATTTCGAGTTTAGAAAAGCCCCGCGTAGAAAATTTGTCGAGGGTCGCGCAGCGACCCTCGACAAATTTTCACGGGGCTTTTCTAAACTCGAAATTTTACTTCATGCGCCACGCGTATAAAACATTGATTTAGTCTGAAGTTCAAAATACACTGCTCAGGTTAGTTTATGATTTATGCAAGATCGCTAAAAAATATCCTCTCCTAAAGATACCACACTTTTGACGATACGAGCACGAGACGTTCATGACACGAGTGTGTTGAACGCCCCGCGCTATTCTCGGGTCGTGCACGTCTTGTGCTCGTGTCGCGCACGGCTCGTGCTCGCTTCGTACTCGTCTCGTAATTGTCTAAAAGAAGTGAAATAAACCGAAGTCTATAAGATATCATGTTCAACATTGGAGCAATCTTTAAAATGTTTCCGTGTTCAGTTGGTAGTTACCAGTTACTTAGATAGTGTATAAAATCATCCGATTCGAAGCTTTAAACGAGTGTCGTCCACTCCCGGACTAAGCATGAAGTAAAATTTCGAGTTTAGAAAAGCCCCGCGTAGAAAATTTGTCGAGGGTCGCGCAGCGACTCGAGACAAATTTTCACGGGGCTTTTCTAAACTCGAAATTTTACTTCATGCGTAACGCGTATAATCCACTGATTTACAGTAAAGTTAAAAATATATACTGCTGGGATGTGATAGATATTTACTTAGATATATATTTATTTCATGCTTAACCTGGAAGTGGAAAACACTCGTTTAAAACTTCAAATTTAACTTAAAACAAAAAACAACGAATATATCTGATCATTTACAGCATAAAATTGGGATATATACCAAAAAGAAAAACTCCCTGTAATTTATTAATTAAACCGAAACGCAAAAACTAACGTTTCGAAGCCCTGCATTTAACTACGATTTTAAAACAAAAAATGTGGTCAAATTTCACTAATTATTTGTTGTTTTATAATCCTTGAGAACATCGAATCTAGTTGGAGTAAAAAAACAAAATATTACTGGAATTTAACTGAGCGTTTTCTTTTAAAATCATTTATTAAAATAGTTTTAGTCTGGTTTATTGTGAAATCTCTGCTTTTAAGACTATAATCCTTTTAATCTCCTAATTTGCAGAGATTGTTCTTAACATGCGTTTTCTTTTAAAATTATTAATTAAAGTAGTTTTAGTTTGGTTCATTGCGAAATCTCTGTTTTTAAGACTATAATCCTTTCAATCACTTAATTTGCAGAGATTTTGTTTTAAAATGGTCCGGATTCTTATTTAATTGTATAAACCTAATTAATTTTAAGAATAATCGTTCTAACAATTTTAAATTGTAAAAATCAAATTTTCTTTTAAAATCAATAATTAAAGTAGTTTTAGTCTAGTTTATTGCAGTATCTGCTTTTAACACTATAATCCTTCCAATCTCTTAACTTGCAGAGATTGTGTTTAAAAATGGTCCGGATTTATATTTATTTATATATAAACCTAAATAATTTTAAGAACAATCGTTCGTACAATTTTAAATCTCTCGTTTTCGTTCAATCGTTACAGATTTTACACCTGTCCTCTTAAATTCGGATTTCGTTATCACCTGGCGTTGATCGGTAAAGCAGTTTCGGATTTATCGCTTCGGGCATTAAGAGGAAAATGAAACATAACTCGCCCTCGAGTTTATGATCAACGTTCGATCGGATCTGATGGGAGTTTAATGCTTTTTCACTGGATTTTCACGACCACTTTTTTTCCCGCCCAAAGCTCGAAGCTTTATCCCTTGTTATTACGTAATTATTTTCACGCTTTGTGTGCGGAGAATGTGCAGAAGTTCTGTAAAGGCTGCGTTTTGTTAGATAAGGATTTGTTTTTCTTTAACTTCTAAACATTAAATCCTTAATAGAAATTGATGAAGTTAAGGAATTGATTTGTATTTAACGTTTTCTAGAATCTCAACATTTAACCTAATCTTCTTTATTTATTTATTTCTTCATTTTACAACATATGTCACAATATAATTTTGTAGTACAAAAAATAAAACAAATTTCAAAAATACGGAAAGAGGTATCGAAGAACATTCTTAATAATAATAATGAAAAATAAACAAAATACATAATACTAAATAAAACACTTACAAAACATAGTACACAAAATATTTATTGTATGTATATATATTATATTACACAATATATAGACATAAATTCACGACTTAAGTTTCGACGTTTGACGGTCATTTTCAAGTAAGTTACAGTCGCAACCATCATCATGATTAAAATACATAATAACTAACTAATGACAGAAAGATATATATAGGTTAAATGGCGGTAAATGGATTATAAGTAAAGTACAGTGAAGTTAAGTACATATATTAACGGTAAACACCATCTGTACAGTTAAAACAAGATAAATTCAAATTCAAAACTATTTGAATTCGAGAAAATAAGCTTACGCTTTTTATAGTTTGCACACTTTAAATATAATATATAAAATTACGAAAAAACTATTCGTGAATATGCAAACAATGTCTTAATTAACAAGACAACTTAAGACGATAAATATCCATTGAAACAACTACTTCCCGTGCAAATACACCTCCGGATATTGAATTATACAATGAAATATTTAAAATCTTATTTAATTTGATTTGTTACAAAGCTCTATTAAAGTATATGTAACGTTTAGGCCAATTTTTCTTCAAACCAACTAACAAATACACATTTAAAATGAAAGGAGAATTAACAAAAAAAAATAGAAGTAAAAGGACTTGGATTAAAACTAATGTCTTAGGCCATCTATAGACGCGTTTCGAGATTTATCTCTCTTCAGTATAGCTTTGCTTATGACGTTTTAAACAATTTAGGAATAAATTAAAATAAACTTACTTGGAAAAAGTGTTGTGTGTGGAATGAACAGGTACACAGAAATGGAATGAGTGAAAAATACGGTTTGTATTTATAAGTAAAAAAGGGAATTATGTCATTAGCATTTGTACATAAAAAATAAAACATAATAAAGGGTGGGCCATCGCAAGGAATCTTTTTAAAATGTTAATAAAGCACAAACGGCTAGATAGAATTTCATGATCTTGAATTTATTTTGTAACCAAGAGTATCCGGTTATACATGGAATATGACATCAGCCTAATGGCTGCCACGGCTGGCCTTACAATAGTCCATTCTCTCGACCCAATTTTTCAGAACTTTTTCCAACGTCTGCGGGTCTATCTCAGCAATGGTATTTTGGATATTGACTTTAAGATCGTCAATCGTTGCTGGATCGTTGGCATAACAACGTTCTTTAACGGCACCCCAGAGATAAAAGTCCATGGGCGTCAAATCGCAGCTCCTTGCTGGCCAATTCTGATCTCCACGACGACTGATTACACGATTTTCGAACTTTGACCGCAATAAGTCGATAGTTTCGTTGCTAGTGTGGCATGCCGCCCCATTTTGTTGGAACCAGATGTTGCTCACATCCAAACCAGCAATTTGCTCCCTAAAAAAGTTTGCTATCATAGTCCTATAGCGGTTTCCATTGACCGTTTCGCCGGATTCAAAGAAAAATGAGCCGATGATGCCGTCGGCCCATAATCCGCACCATACAGTCACTCGTTCGGGATGCATTGGCTGCTCAACGATCACGTGTGGGTTTTCCGATGCCCAAATCCTGCAGTTTGGCTTGTTTACATAGACCCGAGGTGAAAATGCGCTTCATCGGAAAAGATTATTTTTCGCCAAAATTCACCATCGGCTTCCAGCTGCTCTAAGGCCCAATTAGCAAAGTTGTATCGAAGTGGATGGTCAACTCTCTTCAACTGCTGTGTTATTTGGACCCTATAGGCGAATAAACAGATGTCTTTATGCAAAATACGCCTCAAGGTAGTGCGACTAATGTTCAATTGCTGAGAACGATGACGAGTCGATGTTCTCGGGTTGGCTTGCACACTAGGGGCTACAGCAGCAATATTCTCGGGTGTATGAACCGGACGAGCGTGTGGACCTTTAGTACGGTCCACCAGCGTACCAGTTTCCCGAACTTTGTGCACAAATTTCTTCAGAACACTTGCATTTGGTGCATATTCGCGACCGAATTTCGTACGCAATTTTCGCACTGATTCTGCAATACACGAATTACATTCAAAGTAAATTTTTAACATTTCCCAACGTTCATCGAGCGTATAGCGTGCCATTTCGTTAACCGGGTGTTGTATACTGAAGAACTGTCAAACATCAGATATCAAATATCATGAAAGTAAAAATAAAGTGGTAGTTCAAAAAGATTCCAAAAGATGGCCCACCCTTTATAAGTAATTTAAGAAAATATAAACAAAATAATAAGCTAACGAAGTAAGTGTGCACACATATAACTAACAAAATGTATAAGACGTTTTAAAATCTTCATTACTAACTCCTGAAATTCTTTCAGAAAATTGATGTTAATAAAGTCAATTTCTGAAATAACTTCAAGAGATTCTAATGAAGAGTTAAAACAAAGATTAAGCGTTTATTGCGTGTGTTTGTTGTTTGTGCAGCGCACACACACACGCCTTTTTAGAAGGACTACCTTTATTCCCTAGCCGGGCAAAAGCGCCCCAATTGGGGTGCCCATACATTATGCAAATGAACGGCGTGCACTCGTATAATCCATCCTCATCGACCCAGGTGAATTTAAACCGCCTCGATCTGTTGATAAAACTCCTCAAGTGCCGTTGATTTTCTGCGTATTTAATGATTTTTTGCGTGCTCTTTGTGTGCCATGAGTCTGACAATAAAGGGAATTAGTGAGGGAGGCGAAGGAAAAACAAAAGGTAAAGCACGGAAAGGGTCGACTGACTTTTGAAAAGGTGATCGCGGGCAACACGAATGAATTTCGCCCTATTTCATTCGCAAAAGTTAAGATTTTGTACGTGACTGCAAGGCCGTAGCCAGGGGGGGATATAGGTTCAAGCCCACCCCCAAAATTTAAAAAATGTAGAATTTTTTATATTTTCAACTTGTTTCTCATTGATCACTTGATGAAACATGATTAAATATTTAAAAAAAATCAATTTAAAATAAAATCAATACATACCAAGTGATTTTATTTTAAATTTAATTTTTTTAAAATATTTAATCATGTTTCATTAAGTGATCAATGAGAAACAAGTTGAAAATATAAAAAATCACTAATTTTACTTCTTCTTTCCGACTACGAGCCCTAACAACTATATATGAGACAAAATCAAATTCATGTATAATTCAGGTATTAGACAGTTTATTTCTTGTTTTCTTTTTTTTAAATTTAATTCTATGTAATTAGTTAATTAACATCAATGAGGGCCAATCAGCAACACAAAAAACAAAATTATTATACTATTCTACTCTATCATCTCTAATTAACAAGGAAAATGTTCATTTTGTGTGGCAACTAAATATTGGGACAGTATAAAATAACTGTTAAAAATGAAACAAAATAAGACAAGTAAGCTGTGAAAACAATGCAGAACGAAACGTCAGATTACTTGGTAGTTGCTTTCTTACCGCATCGGGTGAATCGCTGCTTTTATTATGGTGCGTGGTATCTCTACAAGTTCCAAAATTCGTGAGTTACTGATTAAAAATTATTGCCGAAATACACGATACGTAAAATGGCGGATGAACTTAATATTCCTAAAACAACAGTGTGGAATATAATTAAGCATTATGGAGAAACCGGAAATATCCTAGACAAAAAAGGCAAAAGTTCGGGTCGTCCAACATTAGTTTCTGATAGAAACAAGAGATTATTAGTAAAACTGTGCAAACAAGGGAGAAGAAATACTTTAAGGCAAATTACGACTGAATGGAATCACGAAACTGGATTGAATCTGTCAAGTTAATGCTGCCGCCAGTGGATTCATAAATGTGGACTCAAGTTTTTTAAGGTTGAATTTCAAGTAGCAATTTAAAAGTGCATTTAAAAAGACATATTTTCTTGTAGGCAAAGGAAAAACCACTGTTGACGGAAAAACAAAAGAAAGCCAGACTCACATGGGCAAAATCTAAATTATCTTGGTCAGCTACAGACTGGTCCAGAGTAATTTTTAGTGACGAATCAAAATTCGACGTATGTGTTGGTGATTACCGCAAACGCGTGATTCGCTCAAAACATGAGGCATTTCACAAGGATTGCCTAAAACGTACCGTAAAATTTCCTAAAGGAGTGATGATTTGGGGCTGCATGACAGCTTCAGAATTAGGATGTTTTGAATTTATTGATGGCACCGTGAATGCTGCGAAATATCAACAAATACTGCAAAACAGTTTGCTACCAAGTATCGCCAAGTTAAATGTTGACGAAAATTACATTTTTCAACAGGATGGGGCGGCCTGTCATACGGCCAAAACCACATTACCTAAACTTAGAGACAAGATAGAGCATATTTGGAATGAAATTTCTCCTGAAACGTGCAGATCCTTAGTCCTAGCCGAATTCGAGCTGTCATAAAATATAAGGGCGATGTTACTCCTTTTTAGAAATAAAATTCGTGCAATGTCCCAATATTTAGTTGATAAACAAAATTAACATTTTTCTTGTAAATTAGGGGTGATTGAATAATTAATTTGTTTTTTTGTGTTGTTGATTGGCCATAACTGTTGCTAGTTAACTAATTACATAGTATTAAATTAGAAAAATACTAGAAAACTTAAATAAACTGTCCAATACCTGAATTTTATATGAATTTGATTTTGTCCCAATATATAGTTGTTAGGGCTCGTAGTTTCGGCTATTATCCATTTTCAAGGAGTGTCACATTCCTTGAAAATGGCTAATAGCCGAAACTAGTCGGAATAAAGAAGTAAAATTAGTGAAACATACGAAGTGATTATATTTTAATTTTAATTTTTTTAAAATAGTAGAATTTTTTTATGTAAAAGCGGTTTTTTTGTTTAATTTATAACGGCAGCTGATTTGTAATTTTGTACAAATGATTTACGTCGTGCGCGTTTTAGAAAGCATAAAACTATTTCCAGCCCGAAAGGCAGATGTCAAATAAAGTTCGATCCGTGTATTGGTAAAGCGCTCTTACTCACCGAAAATAGCTCGTGGCGGTGGAGAAGTTATGATCTTTGGCACCTGAAACACAAAACGAAAACCGATAACTCCCGTTCTATAAAGTGTATTTTTGTTTATGTTTGCGTTCGCCCTCGCGAACAGAAAGGGGGGATGTTTACGTTCGTTGTGCGTTCAAGAAACACCTGAGTCTCAATTATGTTGCTTTATTTCCACCCCACATCCATCAATGGAAAATAAAATAACATTCGGTTTGTTGTTTTTTGATGAAGTTTATTTATTAACCGGGAATTTGTTCTTGTTGTGTTAAACACGGTGAGCGTTTAAATAATTTAAAGCAATATATAGTGATTTTTTTAAGTATACATCACGATGTAAATTTTCAGACATCCGTTGGTTTTGGAAAATCGTAGAATTTTAAATAAATAAATAAATAAATAAATAAATAAATAAATAAATAAATAAATAAATAAATAAATAAATAAATAAATAAATAAATAAATAAATCTTTATTGACGGATAAACCATTTTACAGAACAGAAATCATTTTACAAAATAGTAATTCAAAATATTAAAGAGAAAAATAGTAACAAAAAAAGTACCGTAGTATAAAAATAAACTTAATTGTAAAGAAACGATTGAACGCATATTATATAAAACAATGTATTATAAAGAATAGTCATTAATGACAGCATTGCAGACGTTTAACAATTCTCCCAAACTCGGGCAATGTGTTGTAAAAAATGTCTAACTCATTATTGACTAACAAGGAATTTGCTGTACGCATAAGTCGAGTAATCGGAGTATAAAATCCGTAATTCGTGTTATGGAACGGAATGCGAAAAAGAGGTGGGTTCCGACTTACGCGATTATCGATTTTAACAGAAAAACACACGCGGGAGAGGAGAATTGGACATTGGATGACACCGTTCAGTAGCTTATGAAGTAATGACATGTCGGCAAAGTCTCGCCTACAACATAATTTTTCAATATTAAACTCATCGTAAAGATTTTCATTATTAAGCCCTACTTTAAATGACAGGTGTTTAATAAATTTGCTTTGAACATTTTCAAGCAAGCAACTTTCCGTGGGTAAGCATGAAGTAAAATTTCGAGTTTAGAAAAGCCTGAAACGGGGCTTTTATAAACTCGAAATTTTACTTTATGCGCCACGCGTATAAAACATTAATTTAGTCTGAAGTTCAAAATATACTACTTAGGTTAGTTTATGATTTATGCAAGATAGCTAACAAATATCCTCTCCTAAAGCGGGACCACACTGACGAGAACCTTGAAGTCCGAAACCCGTCTGTGGCTATCCGCTGCCGGAACATAAATTCAAATCACATTTTCTGTAAATTCAAAACTTATAAACAATCAAGTGAAATTAATCTCTGTGCCACTTAATGACTTTTCCCTTTATCACGCGTATGATTTATGTGTGTGTATTATTAAAAAGCTGGTTATCATACGTGATAAAATGCCGTTTTAATTTAAAAGCTCGGGAATGAATCCCAGAACCGATATACGTGTCGTTGCAGGCTGCCTTTTCGAAATTCGATCCTCGAGCTGAAAACAAACTTTACGTGGAAATCCCCCCTCTCTTTCTCTCTTTCTGTCTACCTCTTTCTTGTAACGAGCAAGCGATGTTTGAATCATTAAGAATGCGCATTGAATGCCGAAATGTAATCCCATCTCAGACTCTCGAACGCAAACGAACCTTGAAAATTGCAAATATTTACCAATTAGAGTAGAAGATTTTGAAATCAACCTCAGAAGAGAATTATAAATAAGCAATTGATTCAATCAGATAGGAATACTTAAAAATAAAACGCGGAACAAAGCGGTGATTTTCGCACGCGGGCGGAAAATAAGTCTTTACGCCCCGTTAGCAAGCGAAACGCGTCTATAGATGGCCTAAGACATTAGTTTTAATCCAAGCCCTTTCACTTCTAATTTGTTGCTATCTCTCCTTTCATTTTAAATTTGTATTGTTAGTTGGTTTGAAGAGAATTTGACCTAAACGTTACATGTACTTTACTAGAGCGTTATAACGAATCAAATTAAATAAGTTTTTAAATATTTCATTGCATAATTCAATATCCGGAGGTGTATTTGCACGGGAAGTAGTTGTTTCAATAAATATTTATCGTCTTAAGTTGTCTTATTAATTAAGACATTGTTTGCATTTTCACGAATAGTTTTTTCGTAATTTTATATATTATGTTTAAAGTGTGCAAACTATAAGAAGCGTAAGCTTATTTTCTCGAATTCAAATAGTTTTGAATTTGAATTTATTTTGTTTTATACAGTTACTTTAATATTCAGGATTAAAATAATTTTTAGTTTAGGCTTACGCAAGCTTCAGTGAGCAATTGATTAAATTATTTTATATTATTTTTTAATGTCTTTATTATTATTTATTCAAACTGTGATCACATTTTGTTTTAATCACTAATTTATATTTCATAATATTACTGTATGTTTAATCACTACTAATTATACTTACTGACTTATGTACACCGATGTCATACATGAATAAACTTTACTAAATAAGATAAGAATACTTAGAAATAAAACGCGAATAAAGCGATGATTTTCGCACGCGGACAGAAAATTTGTCTTTACGCCCAGTTAGCAAGCGATTTAAAAAAAATATCTTATTATGTGATAACTAGAGTTTTACAATTGTCACAGAGAAATATAAACTTAATTGCTATAATATAAAATATATAAAGATAATATATATATATATATATATATATATATATATATATATAATCATTTAAAATCCCTTTTACCCTTTAGGGTGTCGAGATTATAAAGATAATAAAATATATAAAATAGAGCATTACGCAAGCAGGGTAAGTAGCACATCAACAGTAATCATCAAAGAAAAACATTTTAAAATAAATAGATTAACACAGACAGAGATGGCTATGTGGTTCGTGTTGCATGTGTGTGTAATATTGAAGAATTCTCTTACTCAACTCAAATCCATTGTAAATTATCAAAATAGGTTGGTAAATATTAACCCATTAAGCGCCATTGATGCATACACACAACATTATTAATTTTTGGTTATTTAATTACTAAATAAATTAATTTAATATATTATATTATTTGACCTGACTTGAAAATGTATGAAGCAAAATGTAAATATTTTGTTATTTGAGCTGTTTATTTTAAAAGTGGCCTAACTCCATTTCTCATGTTTTTATTGTTGACTATAATAACCTTTATAATTTAAGTTTTTCAGTCATGAAAATCAAGTAGTGGTTAAGTATATATTAAATATATACTATATATTTTAAATATACATAACCAGAAATTGTTGTTTATGACAGGAAACCTCAAATTATGAAGATTATTTCAGTTGAAAACAGAAAATTGAGAAATGGAGTTAGGCCACTTTCAAAATAAATTTAAATAAATATTTCGATTGTTACTCATTTAAAAAAAAATAATGTGAATGTATTTCTAACTTCACAATTGTTCAGCGTTTTATGCGCGTGGCGCGAAGCGGAGCGGCCAAACCAAATTTTCAGGCTATTCTAAACTCGAAATTTTACTTCATGCTTAGTCTGAGAGTGGAATCACTCGTTCTAAACATTATACTGCACGTTTTTATATGAAATCGACGAATGCCTGAAATTTTACAGCATATACACTATGTGTATTTAAAAGAAAAATTTCACAGTATTTAATACAATAAGTCATTCATATGTTATTTAAATACTTCAATTAGTATTCATTTAAAAAAATGGTTTCAGTGTATTTCTAAATTCACAATATTTCAGTATTTTATACGCGTGGCGCATGAAGTAAAATTTCGAGTTTAGAAAAGCCCCGTGAAAATTTGTCTCGGGTCGCTGCGCGACCCTCGACAAATTTTCTACGCGGGGCTTTTCTAAACTCGAAATTTTACTTCATGCTTAGTCTGGGAGTGGAAATACTCGTTCTAAACTTCATATTGCACGTTTTTATACAAAATCGACGAATGTTTGAAAGTTTACAGCGTATACATTATGTATATTTAAAAGAAAAATTCACAGTATGTAATACAATAAGTCATTCGTAGAAATCTTAAAAAGAAGTGCAAAATTTTACCTAAACTCAACTTTTAGAGTTATCTCTATAATTGCTCGGCCATTAATGGGTTAAAGAAATAACGAAAGACAGACATTAATAAACTTAATAAAAGACTAACACTTTCTTCACTAAAAACATTTATTTACGCTAAATGTACATTTCGAACACTACGTGTTCATTATCAATAGCTTACTGAGTAAATAACAATAAAGGGCGGGATACTTATACCTAAAGGGATTATGGGAAAAACCGTGGGTGAGGTTAGCACTTGTGTCTGTCGCAGTTATTTGTCGGAATTACCTCTAACAAGGGATTATTCAGGGGACTTAAATCAAAATTCAGCAAATTATTTTCGTATTTCTTCATCTGAATAGCTTCCAACATATTTAATTTTTTATTTGAAGAATGTTTTAATAATTGTATATTGTTTTCCGAAAACTTATGACCGGTAGTTATAGTGTGATGTGCAACTGCTGATTTTTCAGGGTTAAGGTTCTTTATGTGATAATTATGTTCTTTAAATCTAATAGCTAATGATCTTTGAGTTTGTCCTATGTACAGTTTTTCGCAGTTGCAACAATTTATCTTATATATACCAGATTTTTGTAAATTATCTATTTTTGTAAATGTGTTTCCTAATAATGTTTTCAGTTGTGTACTTGTATAAACAGCTGGACGTAGATTGAATTTTCTAAAAAGTTTAATAAAATTATTTTCAATTGTTGGGGTATATATAAGTCTACAATATTTACTTTTTGTTTTTTCTTCAATGTTTTTTAAACGGGTTGCGCATTTTATATTATGCTTATATATATGTTTGTTGATTAACTTATTTATTATGTTTCTATTGTAATCTAATGATTCAGCAATTTCTAATATTACGTTAAATTCTATGTTTCTATTTATTTCTGATAATGGTAAGTTCATTGCTCTATATATCATGCAATTAAATGCTGCTAGTTTGTGTTTCCAAGGACTGTTCGAATGAGAATGAATGTAATTGAAAGTGTGCGTTGATTTCCTAAATATGTTAAATTCTAATTTATCTTTATTTCTATTTATTGTTAAATCTAAGAAAGGAAGTTGTCTATTTTGTTCTAATTCAAAGGTGAAGTTTATGCTTTCGTATATGCTATTTAATGATTTTAAAAGATTGTCTATATTTACATTTTTATTTACAATTGCAAAAACATCATCTACATATCTGTACCAGACCCTTGGGAAATCAGGTATTGTATATTCAGCAAGATTTTCAAGGTTATTCAAAAATATGTTAGCAAGAAAAGGAGATAGTGGATTGCCCATTGCCGTCCCAAAAGTTTGTTTATAAATTTTTTTTATTAAATTCGAACGTATTAAAGTCCATAACCATTCTTGTTAATTCTAAGTATTGATCTATTTCGTCGTTCGGTATTTCATTAGTAATTAACAGTTGTTCTAGTATATTTAATGTTTCTTTAATTGGAACGCTTGGGAACAGGGATTCTACATCAAACGAAATCAAAGTTTCATCCGGTTCTAATTTTATATCTTTTAATTCTTGTGTAAGATGGATGGAGTTTCTCACTGATCTATCATTCTTTATGTTTAACGTTTGAAATTTCTGAACTAACCATTTTGAAATATTATAAGTTGGTGAGCTGATGTTTGATACAATCGGTCTGTACTTATTGCCGGGTTTATGAATTTTCGGCAAACAATATAGTTTTGGGAGTTTCGGATTTCTCACCTTTAGTTTATAACTCGTATTTTTGTCAGACAGACATTAAAATTGGGTGTATAGATAAAAGGCATATAGAAGTAAAAACGATTATCACAAAATGTATAGTATCAGAGAATTAGTATTAGTAAGGAGTAACATGTTAAAATGGGGAGTACAGATAAAATGTATATATCAGGTATGGGCAACCTTTGACATTTTGAGGGCCAAACTTTAGCGTGCAAATACGTTCGCGGGTTGCGTTTAAAAGTACTTAGTGCATTTTAAAGTAGTGATAATATTTTTTGCGATAGATATTAGACATGAAATAATACGACAATGTTATTATAGTACAATTTATTAAAATAACAAAATGAAATTTAGAAAAAAATGGTACATTATAATTAAATCGTTAAATTTGCAATTGTTACAAACTACGAAAGTTAAATACACCGAAATCAATGAGACACCTGAGCTTGAATTTGGGAAACTAATCCATCGATATTTGGATTAATTCCACTGACACAAAGACGTAAAGAATTTTCCAAAATATCGTCAGTCAGTCTTGTACGATGTGTTGATTTATTAACTTTCATCAATGAAAAGAACTGTTCGCATTTATAAGTACTTCCAAACGCACAAATCAATCTTCTTGCGAATTTTCTAAGCTGCGAAAAATTGTCTTCTTCTAGGTATTTTTTGTAGAAATCGCACGACTCTACGTCTTCAAATTTGGATTTTAGGAGTGAGTTTTCTTGAATCTCGATCAACTCCATTTGTAAGTGTATCGGAGCATTTTGTACAATATATGTTGTAGGAGTGGCAAATAAACTGAAACAGTCTTCCATGTTTTTGAAGTCGCAAAATCTGTTCGAAAATTGTTCCGACAGTAACTTGAGTTCTTCAACAGATTGAGTATAAGCAATATTTTCATACGCAGAGAGCGTGTTGAAGTGGTAACTGTTACCAGATAGCATCTGTGACTCCCACAAGCGTAGTTTGATCTGAAACGCTTTTAAATGGCTGTACAAATCATTTACTAACTGTCCTTGTTTTTGAAGTTTCAAATTTAAATCATTCAAATAGCCTGTAAGATCGACCAGAAATGCTAAGTCACATATCCATTTTGGGTCACTTAATTCAGATAGTGGTTTATCTTTTATTTTCATAAAGTCTGCTATCTCATTTCTAAGCTCGTAAAACCGTTTCAACATTTTTCCTTTGCTCAGCCATCTGACTCATAATAATATGTTACGTCGTTATATTCAGCTGATATTTCATCCAAAAACGCCTTGAACTGACGATGGTTAAGCCCTCGGGAGCGAATAAAGTTGATGGTTTTTACTACCACATTCATAACATTCTGGAGTCGAATGGACTTAGAACACAAGTTCTGTTGGTGGATAATGCAATGAAGGACTATCAAACCATCTTTTTGCACATTTAATTCTGTTGCTTTTTCATTCAAAATTCCGATGAAACCTTTACGTAAGCCGACCGTAGAAGGTGCACCATCAGTGCATACTCCAATTAATTTTGACCATGGCAAGCCAAAACTTGTGAATACCTTTTGAACTTCAATAAAAATATCCTCTCCTGTAGTGATTCCTTTTAGCGGCCGTAAAGCAAGCAATTCCTCAGTAACAGTGAACTCCTTATCAACACCTCGAATAAATATAGCCAGTTGAGCTGTGTCAGACAAATCGGTGCTCTCGTCTAATGCTATGGAAAATGATTCAAAACCAGCCATACGGTCAGTCAATGTTGTTTTTATATCATTAGCCATCATTTCTATACGTCGAACAACAGTTCGTCTTGACAAACTAATTTTTTCAAATTCTTTTTTCTTTTCAGGACACATAATACCGCAAACTTCTAACATACACTCCTTGATAAATTCTCCTTCGGCAAATGGTTTTAATGCCTTTGCCAATTTTGAGCTAACTATAAAACTAGCTTTCACAACATTATCAAGTTGTGTTCTTTGTTTATGAAACATTTGTTGCTGTTTTTCCAAATTTGCGGTAAGCTTCTGGATTTTGTCTGTTCTTAATTGTCCTGTCAGTGAGTGCAGCGTAGCATGGTTAGTTGAGTAATGCCTCTTTATATTGAATTCTTTCATTACTGAAATGGATTCATTACACAGTAAACAAATAGGCTTACCATTGTGCAAGATAAAAAAGAATTCTTCAGTCCATTTTTCTTGAAAATGGCGACCCTCTGTATCTACTTTTCGTTTCTTTCCACCAGACATCATTTTTGTTTACTTTTCGTTCAATAAACTTAATAACAAACTATAGTTAGTAACTACTCAAGATGCACACAAAGTCACAAAGCAAGTTGACGGCTCGAGCAGTTCGCTAGGATATCGCTTGTCCAAATTATCACCTCGGTAGCTCAAATAGAACTGAACTAACGTTCGGGCCATCCGCCCGCTTACATAGGCAAAATGAACAAATAATCTGGAATAAACTAGTTTAGAATAATTAAGAAGCAATAAATCTATTGATGTGTCGCCCGTAAAATATGCCGTGAGGCGGCAAACTTCAAAGAATTTGATCGAGCAAGTCGAGTGGCGGCGATTATCAAAGAGTGAGGCAGCAAACATCAAAAAATTTGATGTTTGCCGCCTCACTGTCACTCCGGTGAGTATAAGTACCTAATGTAATATTCTTTTAATTGGGTTTTTTCAAAATGTCTCGCGGGCCGGATCATATCTTACAGCGGGCCGGCAACCCCCGGCCCGCTGTAAGATATGATCCATATGTGGTATATATAGAAGTAAAACCCATTATCACAAGATGTATAATGGGCTTTATACAGTTACTTTAATGTTCAGTATTAAAACCATTTTTAGTTTGCGACTACGCAATTGTCAGTGAGCAATTCATTCAATAAGATAAGAATACTTAGAAATAAAACGCGGAATAAAGCAATGTATTTCACACGCGGGCGGAAAATAAATCTTTACGCCCCGATTTTTTTTGATACAGTTACTTTAATGTTCAGGATTAAAATCATTTTTAGTTTGCGATTACACAATTGTCAGTGAGCAATTGATTCAATAAGATAAGAATACTTAGAAATAAAACGCGGAATAAAGCAGTGTATTTCGCACGCGGGCGGAAAATAAGTCTTCACGCTCCGATTTTTTTTTTGATACAGTTACTTTAATGTTCAGGATTAAAATCATTTTTAGTTTGCGACAACGCAATTATCAGTGAGCAATTGATAGAATAAGATAAGAATACTTAGAATTTTTTTTTTGTTTGTTTTCGGCTTTTGCCTGGCCTTGGAAATTTGCCCATTAGCCATCATCAATGTTTATTTTTGTATCAATTAATTTATTACAATTTGTAGTATTTAACTATTTATTCGGACAATCACACACATTCATACCACACCCAGGGTCACGACGAGACATTATTTTTTCAAATAGTCTCCCCGTGCACGGGAAAACTTTGAAATAAAACGCGGAATAAAGCAGTGTATTTCGCACGCGGGCGGAAAATAAGTGTTTACGCCCCGATTTTTTTTAATACAGTTACTTTAATGTTCAGGATTAAAATCATTTTTAGTTTGCGATTACGCAATTGTCAGTGAGTGAATGAGTGAATAAAAAAAAAATGGTCGATGCACATTTGGGCACAACAAAAGCAGGAAATGGCTGTTAAACGCCGTGACATAAGTGACGCAATTAAAAAAGTTGGGCGCTCGTTACGCGAGCCGGGCGCGTTAAGTGGACGAGGACTCGAGTTATTTAAATGACGCAAACAGATAGGAAAACTGCATTATCTACTGTTTTTTTTTTTTTATTTGAGAAGATTACACTTTTCATTTGAAACTTTACGTTTCCAGTAATTAAGTGGTGATGAAACGGTTTACTCGTTAAAACATTGCAGAGGGGAGTGAAGAAAAAAATGTGCTTTTACACCTATTATTCTAGAACTATAAATAACAATGAACATGGGTGTAGGCAGGATTTTTGCTAGGATGGGGTCAAGAAATAATAAAATATGCCTTATTTAAAAAATATTTATAAAATGTCAGAAATGTCGTAAAATTATATATATATGGGGCATTCCACGCCAAATCGGAAACCATCTGACTTTTACATCTCCGATTTTTTTCATAATTTTTTATGTTATAGTACCAAATGAGAGAGGCCTCCGTGATTTTTTTCAATTATATTTGTGTAGCCGCTTTCGTGATATAGATTTTTGAAAAAAAAAACGTTTTTTTTTTAAATCCTAATAACTTTGTGAAAAATGGCCCGATTTTTCAAAATACTTTTTGAATATAAAATCCAAAAAATTTCAAAAACCATATTTCTATAAAATTTTCAAATTTTCAACATAAAATGTTGATTTCCAAAAAACATGTACTGATCGATTTTCTTGAAATGTTTATCTAAAAGACTATTACTCATTCCGCAACTTTTAAGCCTAGTCCGATAATGGGATAACAATAGGATCTATTTTTTTTCGAATTATTAAAATTACATGTTTCAGGTATCAGTACTAAAAGTTAATAATAACCTTTCTCTCAGGTCCACCAGCAATAGTTTTTGCCATTTATGGAATGTAATAGATATGAATTAATAATTTAATGGATTAAAACCAAGGTAACTTATAAAAAAATATTCGGAAAATATTTCTATAAAATTTTCAAATTTTTAATATAAAATGTTGATTTCTAATAAACACGTACTGATAGATTTTCTTGAATTTTTTTTCTAAAAAACTGTCACTCGTTACGCAACTTATAGGCCAGTCCGGTATTGGGGCTTTTCTAATAAACACGTACTGATAGATTTTCTTGATTTTTTTTTTCTAAAAAACTGTCACTCGTTACGCAACTTTTAGGCCAGTCCGGTATTGGGGCTTTTCTAAACTCGAAATTTTACTTCATGCTTAGTCTGGGAGTGGACAACACTCGTTTAAAGCTTCAAATTGGACGATTTTATAAACTAAGTAACTGGTAACTACCCACTGAACAGGGAAAATTTTATTCATTGCTCGAATGTTGAACATGATATCTTATAGACTTCGCTTCATTTCACTTCTTTTAGACAATTACGAGACGAGTACGAAACGAGCACGAGTCGTGCGCGACACGAGATGAGCACGACACGAGCACAAGACGTGCACGACACGAGACTTCGCTTCATTTGATTGCATTTAGACAATTACGAGACGAGTACGAAACGAGCACGAGCCGTGAGCGACACGAGATGAGCACGACATGAGCACAAGACACGAGACTAGCACACTCGTGTCATGAACGTCTCGTGCTCGTGCTCGTATCGTTAAAAGTGTGGTATCTTTAGGAGAGGATATTTTTTTAGCGATCTTGCATAAATCATAAACTAACCTAAGCAGTATATTTTGAGCTTCAGACTAAATCAATGTTTTATACGCGTGGCGCATGAAGTAAAATTTCGAGTTTAGAAAAGCCCCGTGAAAATTTGTCTCAGGTCGCTGCGCGACCCTCGACAAATTTTCTACGCGGGGCTTTTCTAAACTCGAAATTTTACTTCATGCTTAGTCTGGGAGTGGAAAACAATCGTTTTGTCTATTTATTAAATTTTCATGAGAATTTTGATACATTGTGATATTTGTCAATTTAGAAAAATTTCACGAGAAGAATATTTTACGTATAAAATAATAAAATGTCTTCAACACACACACACACACACAAATAAGTGTTATACAAACAAAGTTTAAAGTGTTTTTTTGTCTTCAACACACACACACACACACACACACTCACACAAATAAGTGTTATACAAACAAAGTTTAAAGTGTTTTATTGTTAAATTAACATGCATAACGAAGTAGAAGCCTTCACAATACATAATATGAATGTCTTCATTTATCATAGAGAAAAAATAAAGAAAAAATCCTTATAAGTGTAGGCGAAGTTCAGTCAGCTTAACCTATTACTGATCTTCCACTTAACCTACGAAAAATTAAACATAGATATAATTTCAACATGTGAGTGATTGTCATCATCAATCACTAATTATCGATGTATCCCTAGATGAACATGATATGCTTGGAAACTACTATAAATTTAAGCCCGATTTCAGTAGAGCAAATTTTGATAATATCAATAATAAATAAATGTCCGTCGTGGTATTAGCTCGGGTAGTAGTTGTTTCAATGAGTGTTTGCTATAGTCTTTGTAAGACTAACTTGTTGTAGATTGCGAAAAAAATCGCACTTTTAATGTTTGAAGTATTGTGTAACCAAGAATTGGCAATTTCATTTATATATACCAATAACACTTTTTATCAAGTGTCGATTGGTCCTATCTATATGAATGCGCAGATACTAACAAGGCAACACAAATACCGTTCGACATTATTTACCTTGTAGTTGATCTTTACGTACCAAAAAAACGTGCAAAACACGATTTTTATCCGAACTAGTTTTCAAATAAATTAATCAATTTGATAAAATCTAAAAAGGAATCCCACAAAAAGTGGAAACTTCCTTCCAATATTTCAGATTACAACTCCTTTACGGATTTTAGAAGGATTTAAAAAAACGATACCACTTTGTGCTACAGACAGTACTTAGACAATATTGAACAATCGATTCCCTACAATATAAAGGCTTTCTGGTGCTTCGTTCATCAAAAGAACAAGTTATCGGGGATACCCTTAATTATGTCATATAACTTACTTCTCTTCAGTTTATAAAGTAGAATCTGTAATTGCCTTGGACTTTGAATCTAATATATCACTGCAGGTCCAGGCCCTGATAACATACCTCCCATATTTCTTCGTAATTGTAGTAATTCACTGTATATTCCACTTCACAAATTATTTGCATTATCGTTAAGTTCTAGTATCTTTCCCGATTTATGGAAGGCTGTCTTTTAAACTCCAATTTACAAATCAGGCGCTAAATCTAATGCGGAACATTACAGACCAGTTTCCATATTATTAGTAATACTGAAAATATTTGAAAAACTACTATATAATCGTTAGAGCGTTAGATGGCGTTAGCTATCGAATCCATTACTATAAAATCAGTTTATTCAGTACTTTTAAAAATATTATTAGCGATAGTCAACATGGGTTTTATACTAATCGGTCTACTCAAACGAATCTTATATTCTACACTGATTATACAGTCCCTGCTTTCGAAAGCGGAGCTGAAGTCTATTTAATATATACGGATTCCAGCAAAGCTTTCGACTGTGTTAATCACTCAATTCTATTGCATAAACTGCATGCTTATGGTGTAGGTGATCCCTTAGTGAAGTGGCTTGCATCTCATTTAACTGGGAGAATCCAATATGTGACGATCAATGGGTTTGTTTTTTAATGAAATATGGGTAACATCAGGGGTTCCTCAGGGTTCCCACCTGGGACCACTGCTGTTCTCGATCTTCATAAATGATATCTGATGCACTTACTTGTCCACACTTATTATTCGCGGATGATCTCAAGATATTCGTCAAAATCAACAACATCAATGATTCAACATAATCTGCTCTTAATACAAGGCTGGTGCAAAATTAATAATATGGCACTAAACATAACTAAATGCCAGTTTATGACGTTTTCGCGAGTAACAACTTATTACAATTACAATTTAAACGATACTCCTCTCTGGTTTTGGTTCTTTGGTGAGTGCGCATTTCTGCTCTGCACTTAGGCCTCGTTAGGCCCATTGTGCTTCCTCCCGTCGATTACCCAGCCTCAGCTCAGCCAGCCTACCTGGTTTAGGTAGTCAAGCAAGGCCGAGGTGGGTAGGCCATTGTAGGCCATCTTTCACCCAATAAGGAGCCTCTAGTTGACGAGAGTGCCGGGCAATCGCTGAGAATGTATCGCCCTGCAAGGGTACTATGTTGAAAAATTCGTTTTTTAAATTTTAGTTGGCTACACGCTTTAGGAATTGTCATATAAAACGTCAGACATAATAATTCTAATGCATAACTTCAGACTTACCAACCTACAATTCATTCCATAGCACTCTAGAGGTTTTATTTTATTGAGCATACGATATTTACCTATTTATATTTAATATAGTTGTAATATTTTTCATAATTTAGTTTGTAACATTGAAAAGGCATGACCGTTTAGAAATGAATAAATAAATAAACAGTTGGGAGTTTACTACCAGTTTTTGGGGAATTCTCTGATGACCAGATTGTTAATCGTGAACGTGTTTCGAGTTTTTGCAATCCTACAAAATAGAACAACCGGAGTACCGTTCATTAGATACCAACATAAATCACAAATAAATCCAAACATGTTGAATATTGAACATTTTTATAACCAGGCCTATTGTTTCCAAATCTAAATCTTTAAGTGCATTAAGGGTTTGGCTAGCGGGTTGGTTGAGTTGTTTACTTTATTTATTTTATTTGTTTTCAGGTAAGTTTTAAGTTATTAGAGAGGGAACGAGCAAGATGCGCAGTAAGAGAGAAAGCGAGAGAGGAGTGCATATCGATAAACGCGTTTAAAGAAGTCGCGAAGAAGTTTTCAAGTGAGCTCAAAGGTAATGACCCTAGGGGATTCGGAATTCCGTTGCTGATAGTTTATCCTTTTTCGAATAAAACTTTCAAAGCGCTTCTGATAACGTTAAACTCTGCAACTTTATTATTTTAATACAATTTGTTGTGTGTACGTCTATTTTTCGTGAAAATCCAGAGATTTTTAAATAAATAGGTCACACAGATTGAACAAACTCAGCAAAATCCAACTTAGAACACAATTTGAACTTTGTGCTTAAACAGAGAGTAGAAATACTTGTTAGAAGCTACAAACTGAAGGCTTTTCAAAACAAACGAAAGCTTGAACATTTATAGGTACACATAGGGACATGTATGCATACTTGAAACAAAAACTTCCTGTAGATTTCAGGCAATATCATCCAGCATCTGATGAAGTATAATTTTACCAGATTGTGTTATTGACCTAATGACCTTTATGGTATGGGGTCAGTTTTCCTAATCCTTTTTTCCTAATTTTTTTTCCTAATCCTTTTTTCCTAATATTTTTTTTTCCTAATTTCTATTATTATTATTTTCCTAATACTATTTTCCAACTTCACATTTTATTTCCGAGACTCATTTCCAAATGTACAGTTCAAAAACCAATGTAGCAACCGACGTCCTTTAAGTACTCCATAGCTTCCTCCCGCCGATCTTCATACTGGAGAACGACGTTCGTAATCCTTTCTTCGTTCTGCTCCATAGCTTTGCTCACGTCTCGCCGGACTCTTTTCCCTAAATTTAGGTCGCGGATCATGCCTTCAGTGTCAGATTGCTCTTTCTTGAGTTCCTTGAGGAGAGTGTACAAACCCGGATGGTTCTTTCCCACCACAAGTGCGAAACGAGTATGCCAACCTGTAAGATAAGATGTGGGATAAAGGACAGTTGTTGGATTCAGGAAAAAGTAAAAGGAAAAAGGAAAAGGAACCTTCTGAAAGGTTGTTGGTTCTCGATAGGTTTTGGAGCGTCGCATCGTACATGTTCCAAACATCCGTGCGTCAACTGCAACCTCGTTACCGCCGTGGCATTACACAGTTTGCAGTTCCAAAAGACTCTTCCATTTTTTGTCAGGCGTTTACTATACAAAAATCCGCTCATGTGTAAAACATGGCTTAAGTTAGTTTGAATCAGTTCAACGGTCATTTTTACAGACGCAAATTTGGACACACGCACTGAAATATTGACACTTTCTAGAGGTTTTGTTTGCCTGACAAATGACGGTTGGCATGGGAACTTCACGGTTAACATTGGAAAATTACGAAAATTAGGAATATTAGGAAAAAAAAATTAGGAAAATTGTTAAATTAGGAAAATAATAAGTTAGGGAAAAAAATCATTAGGAAAATAATATTAGGAAAACTGTACCCCAATCGACCTTTATACAGTTATCTTTGGCATATTAGTAATGTCTAAGCTTCCCATAATACAAACTTCCTCAATTAACAAAAAAATTATATCGAAAAGTAAGAAGCAAACGTTTTTGCTCTAGACCAGTGGTCTCCAAACTACGGCCCGCGGGCCAAATCCGGCCCGCGACTTGCATGAATCCGGCCCGCGACTTGCATGAATCCGGCCCGCGATTGTTTGTATTTTTTTTTGTAAATGTCAGATTGTGAAATATTGTAACAATTGTTCCTTAAATTTTTCATAATTTTATAAAATTAATCGGATCTTGGCCGACTTTATTATGTAGAATTGTATTTGTGGCCCGCGAAGAAGATAGTTTGGAGACCCAGGCTCTAGACGAGAGCAATATTTATTTATGTTTAATTAATTTCTCACTTAACCCGTGGTGAAACATTTCTGAATCTAATTCTGGGTATTTAATTTAAACACTTGGTTTCTTTCGCTAATTTATATGTTCTCCGACTAGTTTCGATCATTTGTCATCTTCATTCTTCCTTGAAGAAGACCAATGGTCGAAACTAGTCTGAGAAAAAAAACAAATCTGCAGAAACTCGCTACCGGGCTTTTCTCATACAGAGATGTGGAATGGGATGGTACAGACACATCCCATTCCACATCTCTGTATGAGAAAAGCCCGTATTATATGTGTGTGACGTTATTCAATAATCTACCGACAAATATTAAACAGATTACTGTTTTAAAAGAATTTAAAAATTTTAAATTTAAAAATAAACTAAAAGAACTGCTAGTAAAGAAGGCATATTATTCAATAACTGAATTTTTAACCAACTAATTTAATGTTCTGTTTTCTGTCATGTTGCTATATTTTATTTAAGTTATTATTTTTTAAGCTCTAAATGTTATTTTAGCTAAACTGGTTCTTATTATATTATTGACAATTGTTAAACACTTTTACTGTGTCTATGTACAAGTATTTAAAAAATTTTTAAAAAAATATAAATTAGTGAAACAAACCAATGGTTTTAATTAAATATCCAGAATAATATTTATTTAAGTTATGTGGCTTTTGATAGCGCTATTTCAATCCCCGCTTTAACTTTTTCATGTGTTCATATATTTATATGGTATTGATAACACGCACACACACACACACACATGCTCATTTTCCTCGCTTCTGCATTTCCCGACTTTTGGCGCACCGGCGCCGAGCGATCCCGGTGCGTGCGTGTGTCCCAATTCCCGACATCTCGCTCCCTCTTCGAGGGATCGATCGACTGGGACGATATTAAATTCCCGATTATTAGATTCTCGCCCTGCCTCCCGCCTCTCCACCCCCCGGGCATCCCGAATGAATATAAATCAATGGCGCCGCGACGCCGGATGCGGAGTGGAGAGGAGAGGGAGTCGGCAACTTGTTGATGGCGGAATCGAATTAGAATTAGAATTTAAAAGCGATAGGAATTTCGCACAAAAACGAGACGGGCCAGAGCGAGCAAACAATTACCTTTGTAACCTAATTCTTTAAAGGGCAAGACAATCGCTTATTGATGTTGTCAAACAACCGAAATTTCGCTCCGATTTTTAAAGAAACCTAAACCCTAGACAATTTTTATTGCTTGAGACAATTCTTGACGTTAGAATGTCTTAAAATCTGTAAATCCTTAACTCTTGTTAGTTCTAGATTATATATATATATATATATATATATATATATATATATATATATATATATATATATATAATCATTTAAAATCCCTTTTACCCTTTAGGGTGTCGAGATAGTTCTAGATTATATAATAATAATAATAATAATCTTTATTTCTTACCAAATATCGCAAGTCTTAGACTCTTGTCAAGTTTAGATTCTATAGTAAGTCCTAAACACTAGATGGTTCTTTATATATTCGATAGTAAGTCCTAAACACTAACTAGTTCTTTACATATTCGATAGTAAGTCCTAAATTCTAGTTAGTTTTATATAGTAATTATCTCTTTTGTTAATTTCTCACTTAACCCGTGCTGAAACATTTTTGAATCTAATACTGGATGACTTAAATTAAACTAACCAAGTTCTTTCATTTAAATTTAATTTAAATCATCCAGTATTAAGTAGTAAACTTTTGTTAATTTTAGATTGTATATTGAGTCCAAAACTCTAGCTAGTTCTAGTTTCTATAGCGAGTTCCAAACTTTAGCCAGTTCTTAATCCTAACTGTAGACTATAAGATAAATTCAAATTCAAAACTATTTGAATTCGAGTTTGCATTTTCACGAATAGATTTTTCGTAATTTTATATATTATAGCCTATAAAGTGAGTATTTTGTAAAAGGAAACTTTCTTTCTGGGTATGTCTTAAAGGAGCAAATTTAGATTTAAATATACAGAGAGGTTTATGTAACACCGAACATATTCATACGGAGCATTTTTCTTTTAAGTACGCATATGCAGACGTTGTACATTTTACCACGCTCGGTTTATTAAAAGAATACAATTTGAAGCTTTAAACGAGTGTTTTCCACTCCCAGGCTAAGCATGAAGTAAAATTTCGAGTTTAGAAAAGCCTGAAAATTTGGTTTGGTCGCGTAGCGCGAAGCGCGGAGCGGCCAAACCAAATTTTCAGGCTTTTCTAAACTCGAAATTTTACTTCATGCGCCACCGGTACAAAACACCGATCCAATGTAAATTTTAGCGGTGTGTTTCCAACTTCGTAATATGTCAGTGTTTGTACCGGTGGCGCATGAAGTAAAATTTCGAGTTTAGAAAAGCCTGAAAATTTGGTTTGGCCGCTCCGCGCTTCGCGCTACGCGTCCAAACCAAATTTTCAGGCTTTTCTAAACTCGAAATTTTACTTCATGCTTAGTCTGGGAGTGGAACACACTCGTTTTAAGTTTCAAATTAAACTCCGTTAAAAAAAAAACAACGATTATCTAAAGATTTACGGCATATACGCCGAAATTGGGACATGTACACTTGAAAGAAAAATTCCCTGTATGTAGTAAGTCCTAAACACTAGCTAGTTCTTTACATATTCGATAGTAAGTCCTAAATTCTAGTTAGTTTTATATAGTAATTATCTCTTTAATTAATTTCTCACTTAACCCGTGGTGAAACATTTTTGAATCTAATACTGGATGACTTAAATTAAACTAAGCAAGTTCTTTAATTTAAATTTAATTTAAATCATCCAGTATTAAGTACTAAACTTTTGTTAATTTTAGATTCTATATTGAGTCCAAAACTCTAGCTAGTTCTAGTTTCTATAGCGAGTTCCAAACTTTAGCCAGTTCTTAATCCTAACTATAGAGACTATAAAGTGAGTATTTTGTATAAAAGGAAACTTTCTTTCTGGGTATGTCTTAAAGGAGCAAATTTAGATTTAAATATACAGAGAGGTTTATGTAACACCGAACATATTCATACGGAGCATTTTTCTTTTAAGTATGCATATGCAGACGTTGTACATTTTACCACGCTCGGTTTATTAAAAGAATACAATTTGAAGCTTTAAACGAGTGTTTTCCACTCCCAGGCTAAGCATGAAGTAAAATTTCGAGTTTAGAAAAGCCTGAAAATTTGGTTTGGACGCGTAGCGCGAAGCGCGGAGCGGCCAAACCAAATTTTCAGGCTTTTCTAAACTCGAAATTTTACTTCATGCGCCACCGGTATAAACACTGATCCAATGTAAATTTCAGCGGTGTGTTTCCAACTTCGTAATATGTCAGTGTTTGTACCGGTGGCGCATGAAGTAAAATTTCGAGTTTAGAAAAGCCTGAAAATTTGGTTTGGCCGCTCCGCGCTTCGCGCTACGCGTCCAAAGCAAATTTTCAGGCTTTTCTAAACTCGAAATTTTACTTCATGCTTAGTCTGGGAGTGGAACACACTCGTTTTAAGTTTTTTGTTTCGTCTTGTTTCATCTTGTCGGTTGCGGATAATTATTCGAAATCGAAATGTGAAAACCAAATTCCTCTATCGCAATTTTTCGACCGAAAATGTGCTGACAGCCCGTGAACGCGGCCAATAAAAAAAAAAAAACATGTCCCAACACCGTTAAATTTAATCCTAGCGATCTGCGTTTAAACAAAACATTTTGGAGAAAAAATAAAAACCATCGATTAAATGCCAGATTTAGACACCCGGTATATATTTTTATGAAATTTCAATTGCAAAAAAAATACTTTTCCTCGATAGAAAAAATTCTCGATAGATAGGTCGTGTTTCTAATGGAATTCTGAACACGATAGACGCAAAATTTTGAAAATCTATTTTTTTTTGGAAAATCGATTAAATGCGATATTTTTTTTTAATCGGGCGATTTGAGCGCTCGGAAGTGTCGCGTTGGAAAGCCCAGGTCAAATCCCATCGAAATTGTGCTATGCGCGACCTGAAAAAGTTCCGTGTGAAGCTAGACCAGCGTGTAAAGTATTGAGGTTAGGAAATCTTCCGCCCGGCGTAAAATTAAAAAAAATGATTTAAAATAGAAAACGCGGTCGGATTTGAACGCCGCTTAGCCTAAGACACGCGGTTTTTTTTTTCGGTCCTGTGAAAATTTGAACTTTCTAAAATGAATTCTCCGATTTTTCCACTCCCGGTGACAGTCGTCTCCCATAAGAGCAATGCAAAAGTGGTTGCCATGGCGACCGAATCGCAGCCTTCTCGGATCCCCGCTGGTTTAACGTTCTTATTACGGGAGATGAAAGCTTTTCTAAAAGAAAGAACACTAACATACTCGCGACTTAAACAGTATGACGTTGTCATGTAACTTCAAAATTTGACACAACTAGGAAATATCGTCGCAGATATAACTGTCGACATACTCTCTAAAAAAATCGAACCACACATTCCACATCAATAAGTCATGGGACATCTCTCCCGAATTCCACTATACATTATTTTTTATAAATGTATTTCAAGATTTACTTTAAATTAGTCCGAAAATGGTTAACATATTTATTGATGAATATACAAGCTTGAAGCTAAATCATTCAGCTTATGATATCTTCTATCTTTTTTAACAGTTTAAAGTTATCAACTCCTGAAGATGGCAACATCCTGTTGGACTACTCGAAAAACCGAATCGACGATAACGTCATGCAAAAACTCTTTTCCTTGGCGAAAAGCAGAAAAGTCGAACAAGCAAGAGATGCCATGTTCAAGGGCGAAAAAATTAATTTCACAGAAGATCGCGCCGTTTTGCACATAGCTCTAAGAAACAGATCCAATGCGCCAATTTTGGTTAACGGAAAAGACGTTACACCGGAAGTAAACGCTGTCCTTCAACACATGAAAGAGTTTACTAATTCTATATTGAGTGGACATTGGAGAGGGTAAGTTAAACAACAATAATCTGCACAAAATAGAAAAACCCACAAGGAATTACTTGACTGAATTGTTCTTCATTAAAAAATATATTTAAAATCCCTTCATTGATCGTTTTCCCCGTTAGGTTTCGATTTTATTTTGTGTTCAAAATCAACTTGATAATTAATTATTAATAAATTAACTATTTTTCCATTGAACGTATTGATATTAATTCTTCTTACGTTTTAGTTTTTCTGGGAAGCAAATTACCGATGTTGTGAACATAGGAATCGGTGGATCTGATTTAGGACCACTCATGGTGACTGAAGCTTTAAAACCCTACAACAAGGGTCTGAAACTGCATTTTGTGTCGAACATAGACGGCACGCATTTAGCGGAAGTTTTGAAAAAAGTCGACCCCGAAACGGTTTTGTTCATCATTGCGTCCAAAACGTTCACCACTCAGGAGACCATCACCAACGCCAATTCCGCCAAAAAATGGTTCCTTGACTTCGCCAAAGATGTAAGTACCTACTGTTCTTATATTTATTTATTTATTTATTTATTGATTCAGTCGGCTACATATAATATAGATTGAAAAGTTCCCTGTATGTACAAATTGAGGCATTAATTGCAATTGATTAGCTACATTTTGTAATGGTCATGTAGGCAACCCAACACATACACAACCTAAAAATTAAAGGTGTCAAATCGTATTTTATGAAAATGTTCGGCGTTATATAAAACTCTCTGAATATGTCGGCGCATCATAATCTTGGCGATGGGATCCCCAAAAATGGGAAAACAAGCACACAGGAAAACAGAGACTTCCCCGTGTGCGAGGAGAACATAGCCGCCCTCCGCAGAGGACAACAGGACAGGTTTTGGACTAACTAGTCTTCCTAGTTATAAAAGGGACAGTTACTATTTATTGTTCAGTGTTTCTGGTTCTGGTTCTTTAGGGAGTGCGCATTTCTGCACTGCACTTAGGCTGTTCAGTGTTTATTCGTTATTGTTTTGTGTTGTTCGTTATTGTCATCATCTATACCTGTAACGTCTTTTAAAAGTTATTTTTTCAACTATATAGTAAGCTTGCCTGTGATATCTAATGGCCTAGTCATTTTTCACCTTGTGTTATATACTTTAGTATACTGCTATAATTATATAATCATTATTTAAACATATATTTGTAATTTTTTGTTCTATGTATGGAAATTATCATCATACTATCTACTTCAGTGTACGAGTGTACCCAATCTATAGCTTCAACTGTATTATAAAATTTAGCACACTTTTACAAACTTGTATTACATCATTGTATTTATTTTTGTATTTATTTTTGACTTATGTAAACGAACCGTAATTGCATGAATAAATTCTATTATATTCTATTCTATTTCAGTGGTCTCCAAACTACGGCCCGCGGGCCAAATCCGGCCCGCGACTTGCATGAATCCGGCCCGCGATTGTTTGTAATTTTTTTTTGTAAATGTCATATTTTGAAATATTGTAACAATTGTTCGTTAAATTTTTCATAATTTTATAAAATTAATCGGATCTTGGCCGACATTATTATGTAGAATTGTATTTGTGGCCCGCGAAGAAGATAGTTTGGAGACCCAGGATCTATATAGTACTTATAGTTTACTTTAAATAAAGATAATGTCGATACGTAAATTAGGCAATTCAGTGCTTGCTCCGACATATATCACTTACTTCTTTCTGGTGTTGCATAAAGGGAAACATAAATAAGCCTGCAAGTCTCCGCGCGCGCGGACCGCGTCAGAATGCGTGAAATTGCGCTCAAGGTCGCGCGTCGCAATTACCGATCCATTCCGCGTCCCACGCCGCGGATTAATTGATAAATAAGTGCGTCGAATTAGTCACAAGCTGCACTGCTGTTGATGTCAGATTCCGGATGATCTAACGCCGGACAGGATCGTTTGTCAGCTGTTTTGAGGTTAGGCGCGGCAAAGGTGGAGCTTGATTAACCTAACCCGACCCGACCTGCGCGCGATGTAAACTTGTTTAGTCGGTGATTAATTAATGTATGGGAAACGTGATTTAATGTGCGTTATGAATTATAAGTGAATGACGAATATGTGTAGAATTTGCACAATTATATCATAAGAAACAGTTTTCGATTTTTTTTGTAGCTGGGGAGACATAGACTACAGTGTTATAAAATATACAGCACAGACTAGATAACCATAAACTCTAAAAGGTTCATGACGATAGTGCCCCAGACTCTAAAGTTCTTGAATCTACAGTCCTGGAATCTGTAGAGTTTTTGGTGCTAGGGTAGTTCCTACTCATGATTATTGACTAGTAAGTTAAGCCCTAGAGTGCAAAAATCAGATTATAGTCTCAGACTTTAAGAACTAGATTTACAGTCTCTATTAGTGTTTTAGAGTCTATAGCAGTGGTGGGGAAACTTTTTTTAAGACGGGCCATTTGTAATAACCAGACAATCGTAGCGGGCCAAAGAATAATGCTTAATCGTAGGTAGGTAGTTTTTATGCGGGTCGTCACATTACGAAGTAAGAACGCGTTCAAACATTCTCACGACGGTACTCTTAAACGGGCCGGATTAAACCTTTCCGCGGGCCGGACTTGGCCCGGTGGCCGTAGTTTCCCCATCACTGGTCTATAGAGTAGACTAGTCCTAGACACTAGAGAGTAATAGTCACGTAGCGTATCCTAGATTCCATAGATATGCAGAGTTCAGAAAATAGACCGCAGATAGTCCTGAAGTAATGAGTCTAGACTATATAGTCATAGCATGGCTTTTATTATGAGTAAGAACTAAATCTTGAGTCTAGACTAGTACGTTAAGCTCTAAAGTGCAAATATCAGGTTATAGTCCCAGACTTAAGAGTCTAAATATTCCTCGAATTATGAGTCAGAACTAGATGTACAGTCTGTTAGCGCTTTAGAGTTTATAGAGCAGACTAGTACTAGACACAAGAAACTTGCAGGCATTAGCTTATCCTAGATTCTATAGATATGCAGAGTCCAGAGTATAGAATATAGATACTTCCGGAGTAACGAGTTTACACTCTAGATCAGTGATGGGGAAACTACGGCCCGCGGGCCAAATCCGGCCCGCGGAAAGGTTCAATCCGGCATGTTTAAGAGTGCCGTGGTGAGAATGTTTGAACGCGTTCTTACTTCGTAATGTGACGACCCGCATAAAAACTACCTACCTACGATTAAGCATTATTCTTTGGCCCACTACGATTGTCTGGTTATTACAAATGGCCCGTCTTAAAAAAAGATTCCCCACCACTGCTCTAGAAATTCATGCCGATGCGTAAACAGCACAATCGTAGTCAAGCCTTGAGAGGATTAGAGTTCTCTATAGCTGCAGAAGTACCTCTCTACTAGCTCCCCAATTAATATTAGCTTGATAAGGTTGAGAGCTTGTTTGCATCTCATCGTCAATTTATCGACGTGCCTTCTAAATCTAAGTGCGCTATCGAACGTAAGACCTAGAAAGCGGTGACTTTCTAAACATTTCTTTAACGAGGATTAACACATCCCAATTGACCTGCACTCTTGGTATAACCTAAGGTGGCACCTCTCCCCATCCGACGGGCAAGCAGTCTGGAATGTCTGCTTGCCGTTCCTCCCTAAATGTGCAAACCCGTACAATTAGAGGTCTCGTTATTGTGGGCCTACTGTGGTAGGTCCGGTATTGCTCTGTTATTAAAAATGCAATAGTTCATATGATTCGGGTCAGTCGTTACAGACGCCTCATACCGCAGAGCGAATGCTCTAGAACAGTGATGGGGAAACTACGGCTAAGGTTGAATCCGGCCCGTTTAAGAGTACCGTCGTGAGAATGTTTGAACGCGTTCTTACTTCGTAATGTGACGACCCGCATAAAAACTACCTACCTACGATTAAGCATTATTCTTTGGCCCGCTACGATTGTCTGGTTATTACAAATGGCCCGTCTTAAAAAAAGTTTCCCCACCACTGCTACTAGATAGTCATAGAATGACTAGAACCAGGACTAGATCTTGAGTCTAGACCGTAGTAAATAGAGGTCTAAAGTGCAAAGATCAGATGTAGTTCTAGACTTTAGATTGAAAATATTCCTAGTTATAAGTTCTTACCAACTTGATCTACAGTCTCTATTAGTGCTTTTAATTCTATAGAGTAGACTAGTCCTAGACACTGGAAAGTTCCAGGCACTAGCGTGTCCTAGATTCTATAGATATACAGAACCTAGAGTATAGGCTGTAGATTCTAAATATAGAGTCCAGAGTATAGACTGTAGGTAGTCCTGGAGTAATAGGTTTGGACTAGGTATTTATAGAATGGCTAGAATCATAAGTTACTTACTAGATCTTGAGTCTAGACTGGAGTAAGTAGAGCAAAGATCTTATTTGATCCAGGACTGTAGCATAGTCCTAGACTTTAAACTAAATATTCCTCGAGTTTTGAGTAAGAACTAGATCTATAGTCTCTATTAGCGCGTTAGAGTTTATAAAGTAGCCTAGTCTTAGACACTGGAGAATTCCAGACACTAGAGTATCCCAAATTTAATAGGTATACAGAGTCGAAAATATAGACTGTAAGTAGTCCTGGAGTAATGAGTTTAGACTCTAAAATTATGGCTTTAATCATGAGTAAAAAGTAGATCTTGAGATTATACTGTAACAAGTTGAGGTCTAGAGTTTAAAGAGCAGATTATAGTCATTTTTTTTTTCCACATGAGGTGGTATCGCTTAGCGTCCCTGCACTACGGTCTCCGTGGTCCTTTTGTGCTCCTCTGGTTATTTTACTCCCTGTATATTCCTGTGTCTTCTAAGAAGTCCAGGAGTTTGGGCCAGGGGATGTACTTGAGCTGTTCTTCAGGAAGCACGGGCTTCCTGAGTTGCTCCGTGCGTTGCCGTTTATAGGCTTCGCATGTGCACAGTAGGTGTTGGGGAGTTTCCTCTTCTTCCAAGCACCCACGGCATAGGGGGCTTTTCTCAAGACCCATCCTATGTTTGTGCTTATTCAGGTCACAGTGCCCAGTAACTCGTCCTGTGATTTTCCTTAGTTTCATTCTGCTCAGTCCTGACAGCGCTAATGCGCTATCAGGTACCTGGCCATCTAGGAAGAGTCTCGTGTGCCTCATTCCCATTTGGTTGTGCCATGCCTTTGTATGCTCCTCTGCTAACTTGCATCAGATTATTTCCTTTCCGGTTTCATGTGGTATTCCGAAAAAAATAGTCATATAATCTGCTATATATACAATACACTTCGAGTTATGAGTAAAAACTAGATCTGCAATCTCTACTAGTGCTCAATAGCTAGTATTATTTAAAATAGATAGTATTATTTAGTATTATTTAAAAATATTTTATTTTTCTTCTTTTTCTATGATATTAAACAATAATTTACTTTTAATGTTATTTCAACATTTTAAGTTAAGGTTAACAGATTTTATTTTTATTTTTCTAATTAGTTTTAGTTTTTAATGCGTATATGTGCGTATATGTGTGTGTTTGTATGCACATACATATAAAATAATTTTCTTTCCTTTTGTATTTTTACTGTCCATTGCAACTTATGCTGTTTTTTTTTTTAGAATTTATCTACTTAGTATTTATTTAAAATTTAAGGTTAACAGATTTTGCTTTAATTGGATCATTTTTGTTTTACATATATATACTCAATAATTAATTTTCTATACTTTTTGTATTTATAATGATCACTATAATTTATCCTGTTTTTATTTTTCTAAATTTCTCTATTTACTTTATATTTTATTTACATATATATTTTATATTTGATTTTTCTTTAAATTTTGTATTTATAAAGATCAATGTAATTTGTCCTGTTTTGGTTTTTCCGTTGGACAATAAAGACTATATTATTATTATCATTAATAGCAAGCTAATCCTAGACACTGGAGAGGTCTAGAGTCAGACTTAAAAGACTTCTGAATTTTAGAGAGTTTGCGATGATAGAGAATTCTAGACTAGAAAAATCTAGAGCTAAGAGTGTAAACCAGATACCCTTAGACTGTTCTAGGCACAAGACTGTAAATTGTAGATTAAAGAGAGTTTTAGACTATAGCGTTTAGAATTTCGAGTCCTACACTCTAGAGAGTAGAATTTTTAGTCCTAGACTCAGTGTAGATTTAAATCATAGACATCAAAGTGCAGATTTTAGTCCTGATTTTAAATTTCAGAATTTATAGTCCTCAGCTATGGACATTTCTAGAAAGTACAGGCACTAAAGTATCCTAAATTCTGTAGATTTACAGAGTCTAAAATATAGACTGTAGATAGTTCTGCAGTCATGAGTTTGGACTTTAGAATCATGGCGAGAATCAAAAATAAAAACTATATCCTAAATCTAGAACATAAAATACCGGTTATTAATCATCGACTTAGGCTCTAAATACACTTAGAGAGTAATAACTATTTGTACAATCTCTTCTAGTGCTCTGAAGTAGACTAATCTTAGACACTGGAGAGTTCCAGAGTGTAGACTCAAAAGATTGCTGAACTCTAAAGAGTTTGCGATGCTAGAGTTCTAAACTCTAGAGAAATCTAGTGTTTAGAGTGTAGACCACATAATTTTAGACTCTGCAGAGCGTTCTAGATACAAAATAAATTATGAACTGTGGAGGCTTCTACTTCGTTATACATGTTAATTCAATGAAATAAAACACTTTAACTTTGTTTGTATAACACACTATTTTTATTTTCGTGACTGCAGTGTCGGCAATTCAACTTGCCATTATCAAACATATCTGTTTGATAATGGCAAGTTGAATTGCCGAAACTGCAGTCACGAAAATAAAAATAGTGTGTTATACAAACAAAGTTAAAGTGTTTTATTTCATTGAAGATACAAAATAGTTTAGAATATAGACTATTGAGAGTTTTAGACTCTGGGGTGTAGAATTTCGAGTCCCAAACTCTAGAGAGTAGAACTTGGAGTCCTAGAATCCAGAGTATACATTTTTGAGAGTGTAGATTTTAGTTATAGACTTAATAGTGTAGATTATAGAGTCCTAGACTTAAAATTTTAGAATTTATAGTACTCGGCTATGATGATTTCTAGAATGTACACTTTAGAGTCGTAGAAACTAGTGTAGAATTAAGCCATAGACTCAATAGTTTAGATTATAGAGTCCTAGACTTAAAATTTTAGAATTTATAGTACTCGGCTATGATGATTTCTAGAATGTACACTTTAGAGTCGTAGAAACTAGTGTAGAATTAAGCCATAGACTCAATAGTGTAGATTATAGAGTCCTAGACTTAAAATTTTAGAATTTATAGTACTCGGCTATGATGATTTCTAGAATGTACACTTTAGAGTCGTAGAAACTAGTGTAGAATTAAGCCATAGACCTAAATGTGATAATTCTGCACTTTTAGGTCTATGGCTTAATTCTACACTAGATTCTACGACTCTAAAGTGTACATTCCAGAAATCATCATAGCCGAGTACTGTAAATTCTAAAATTTTAAGTCTAGGACTCTATAATCTACACTATTGAGTCTATAACTAAAATCTACACTGTCAAAAATGTATACTCTGGATTCTAGTCCTAGATCTGAGAATGTAGAATTTAGAGTCCTGTATCTTAGAGTGTAGAATTTAGTCCTATATCTTAGAGCAGTGGTCTCCAAACTACGGCCCGCGGGCCAAATCCGGCCCGCGACTTGCATGAATCCGGCCCGCGATTGTTTGTATTTTTGTTGTAAATGTCATATTTTGAAATATTGTAACAATTGTTCCTTAAAATTTTTATAATTTTATAAAATTAATCGGATCTTGGCCGACTTTATTATTTATTTATTTATTTGTACGGAAATCTCCATTTTACATTAAATATATATATACATATATATAATAATAAATGTGTATATGTAGAATTGTATTTGTGGCCCGCGAAGAAGATAGTTTGAAGACCCAGGTCTTAGAGGAAGAATGTGTAGTGGTAGACCTTAGAGTGTAGTAGTATAGTCTTAGATTTTAGAGTCTAGAATTTCCTCGACTGTTGAGGTTTTTAGAGTGTGCACTGTATAGAGTGCGGGGAGTTATACAGTCGATTAAAGAGGTCGAATAATGCTGTTTTATTGCTATATCTTGATGATATATTTAATTCTCTTCAACAATATTTTCTAGCGTAATTAATGTGTTCATTTTCTCCGCTAGCTTAAAATCTGCTATTTAATTCTCTTTGCGAATTTAATTTGCACCCGTTTCGCGAATTAAATCATTAACTTTCTGCGTACAGGCGATTACTCAAAACTCAACACCTCGGACTTTTGTTTGTACTTTAAATCGCAACCCGAGGCATTCCGGCACTTCGGAAGTTAAAGAGCCCTTCCAGAAGGGCTGAATACAAGCCATGCGATGAATAAGCATCGCGATTTAAGAGGCTGCCGTTCTTCTTATTATTACATAATCGCCGAGATGAAAAGTGGAAAACTCGCTTTGAAAACGCGCGCGCGGACTTTTCCATCATTCGCCTTGTATTCCTCTTTTTTTTTTCCAAGAGCGTCTCTGCTGACTTTTTCGTTATTCGCCTTTCCTTCTTTCCTCTTTTTATTTGTTATCCTCGGGGAAATTCGGCGCCGGGAATTTTCAGGAGGGCGTTAATCGCCTCGGCACATCAAACGCTCGTGCAGTTTTCAGAAAAAAAAAAATTGAGCTGAGAGAAAGGTTCAATTAGAGCGCGCGCGATTGTCGCGGTCTTTTCTGATGATGGGCGATTAGAGTCGAAAATTAAATTTCAAACGAACTTAATTACCGACTTGTAACGTTAAGACAGGTTCTTTAACACTAGAGGGAAGGAAAATGATTAAATGTGTTCTTTAAGAATGGAGGAAAGTTTAATATAATAGGAAAAAGTGTTCTTTAATGTCAGGTTTTATACAAAAAATTGATGAAAATGTGGGAAATGATGATGAAGTCTTTTTTAGAAGTGAGAAAATAAACTTGTGTTATTCCTAACTTCAAAGTTGTGGAAATTTATGTTTAAGTAAAGGATAAAGAAGATTTTGTGGAGGAAATAAACATTTGTAACATTTATTAATATAAAATCAAACTTTAGCAGTATATTTTGAACTTCACTTTAAATCCGTGTTTAAACGAGTGTTTTCCACTCCCAGACTAAGCATGAAGTAAAATTTCGAGTTTAGAAAAGCCCTGTGAAAATTTGTCGAGGGTCGCGCAGCGACCCGAGACAAATTTTCTGGGCTTTTCTAAACTCGAAATTTTACTTCATGCGCCACGCGTATGGCGCATGAAGTAAAATTTCGAGTTTAGAAAAGCCCAGAAAATTTTCACAGGGCTTTTCTAAACTCGAAATTTTACTTCATGCTTAGTCTGGGAGTGGAAAACACTCGTTTAAAGCTTCAAAATGAACTTCTTAAAAAAAGCGAATGCCTGAAAATTTACAGCAGATACAGATGTTTATTGAGAAATTAACAACATTAATAAACATAGCGCGTCTAGTAAGCCATCATATAATTGATTGTGTGAAAACAGAAATAGAATATTTTAACGGTTTTTGTTTAATTTGGGTTAACAGTTTAGATTGATTTTCCATAAACGTTTTTACATCCACAGTCTTCTGAAAGAAAAAAAACTGGATCCTCAAACGTGTAATCGATGCCCACGAAGCAAGAAAATCAAGTTAAGAAAAGTTTTAATCTCAGATAATTGGGTCTGTGAATAATTCAAAGAGAAACAACCCCGAGGAATTTCCGCCCAGTCTCCGGATAACTTTCCACTTTGCGTTTACACCAGCCACACACAAATCCACTCTGAATCATTTGAAATTTTCTTCTACGTGCCTGATCCAATCGATTTTCCTGCAAAAAACAGCGAATTTTTCCTATTTTCTATCCTTTCCTGGAAAACTAAATATGAGGTTATCCAATCGATGTTCCTGCAAAAAAAAGCGATATTTCCCAATTTTCTATCCTTTCCTGGAAAAAATATACGAAATTATCCTCCGCAAGCCCGATCGAAGGAAATTTTTCCATTCCTCGTCTTTCCTGGAAAACTGGGTGGGCGTTCCAATTTCCTCACGGTCGTTATTTTTAATTACCAGGAGGACGGAGTGTTGTGTGTGCATGTATTTTTTTTACGTATTGTCCACCCGCGCTTTGTTTTCCATCTAGGTGCACAAAGAAGACGCAATGTTGCGCAAGCCGGTTTTGTGTGGGAGCGGTGATACGCAACATTGCGCAAGACGATCCGATTCGTTTCGATCATTTTCCGGCTTTCCGGTCGCGCCTTGTTAATCCAATCGACAGGTTTTTTTATATTTTCATAGAACTAAGTTTGCTTAACGTACAGATTTTTTTTTATGAAATTCCATCAAGAGGTTTTTGAATTAATAATTATTTCATATAATTGACACACATTGTGTCGAACAATGGACAAAGGTCTAAAATATATACAGTGTTTTTCTAAATTGATGCGAAAGATTTTAATTGGTGATTTTTCAGCAAATATCAATGGAGAAAGAATTGATATTGTCCTCTCAAATATTCAATTATTTTCTACAAATCTCACTTTGAGTGACTGTAATTCCACTTTTAGGGAATAAATATAATTTCTGTTGGATGTGTCTTAAACTTTATTTTATTCTTAACATTTTTTTAAAATTTCAAAGCTTTAAACTAAAAATTCAATTTTTTATAAATATTCCAACTTATGTCCTCTCAAATATTCAATTATTTTCTACAAATCTTATTTTAAGTGACTGTAATTCCACTTCTAGCTAATAAATATAATTTCTGTTGGCTGCATCTTAAACTTTATTTTATTTTTAACAATTTTTTAAAATTTCAAAGCTTTCACCTAAAAATTTAATTTTTTATAAATATTTCAATTTATGTCCTCTCAATTCAATTATTTTCTACAAATCTCACTTTGAGTGACTGTAACTCCACTTCTAACTAATAAATATAATTTCTGTTGGCTGCATCTTAAACTTTATTTTATTCTTAACAATTTTTTAAAATTTCAAAGGTTTAAACTGAAAATTCAATTTATTATAAATATTTCAACTTATGTCCTCTCAAATATTCAATTATTTTCTACAAATCTTACTTTGAGTGACTGTAATTCCACTTCTAGCTAATAAATATAATTTCTTTTGACTGCATCTCAAACTTTATTTTATTTCTAACAACGTTTAAAAATTTCAAAGCTTTAAACTAAAAATTCAATTTTTTATAAATATTTCAACTTAAGTCCTCTCAAATATTCAATTATTTTCTACAAATCTTACTTTGAGTGATTGTAATTCCACTTCTAGCTAATAAATATAATTTCTTTTGGCTGCATCTCAAACTATATTTTATTTCTAACAATGTTTAAAAATTTCAAAGCTTTAAACTAAAAACTCATTTTTTTATAAATATTTCAACTTATGTCCTCTTAAATATTCAATTATTTTCTACAAATCTTACTTTGAGTGACTGTAATTCCACTTCTAGCTAATAAATATAATTTCTTTTGACTGCATCTCAAACTTTATTTTATTTCTAACAATGTTTAAAAAATTCAAAGCTTTAAACTAAAAATTCAATTTTTTATAAATATTTCAACTTAAGTCCTCTCAAATATTCAATTATTTTCTACAAATCTTACTTTGAGTGATTGTAATTCCACTTCTAGCTGATAAATATAATTTCTTTTGGCTGCATCTCAAACTATATTTTATTTCTAACAATGTTTAAAAATTTCAAAGCTTTAAACTAAAAACTAATTTTTTTATAAATATTTCAACTTATGTCCTCTTAAATATTCAATTATTTTCTACAAATCTTACTTTGAGTGACTGTAATTCCACTTCTAGCTAATAAATATAATTTCTTTTGACTGCATCTCAAACTTTATTTTATTTCTAACAATGTTTAAAAATTTCAAAGCTTTAAACTAAAAATTCAATTTTTTATAAATATTTCAACTTAAGTCCTCTCAAATATTCAATTATTTTCTACAAATCTTACTTTGAGTGACTGTAATTCCACTTCTAGCCAATAAATATAATTTCTTTTGGCTGCATCTCAAACTATATTTTATTTCTAACAATGTTTAAAAATTTCAAAGCTTTAAACTAAAAACTCATTTTTTTATAAATATTTCAACTTATGTCCTCTTAAATATTCAATTATTTTTTACAAATATTACTTTGAATGAAAGTAATTCTACTTCTGGCTAATAAATATAATTTTTGTTGACTGCATCTTGAACTTTATTTTATTCTTAACAATTTTCTAAAATTTCAAAGCTTTCAACTAAAAATTTAATTTTTTAAAAATATTTCAATGTATGTCCTCTCAATTCAATTATTTTCTACAAATCTCACTTTGAGTGACTGTAATTCCACTTCTAACTAATAAATATAATTTCTGTTGGCTGCATCTTAAACTTTATTTTATTCTTAACAATTTTTGAAAATTTCAAAGCTTTAAACTAAAAATTCAATTTTTTATAAATATTTCAACTTAAGTCCTCTCAAATATTCAATTATTTTCTACAAATCTTACTTTGAGTGACTGTAATTCCACTTCTAGCTAATAAATATAATTTCTTTTGACTGCATCTCAAACTTTATTTTATTTCTACCAACGTTTAAAAATTTCAAAGCTTTAAACTAAAAATTCATTTTTTTATAAATATTTAAACTTATGTCCTCTCAAATATTCAATTATTTTCTACAAATTTTACTTTGAATGAAGGTAATTCCACTTCTGGCTAATAAATATAATTTTTGTTGACTGCATCTTAAACTTTATTTTATTCTTAACAATTTTTTAAAATTTCAAAGGTTTAAACTGATAATTCAATTTTGTATAAATATTTCAACTTATGTCCTCTCAAATATTCAATTATTTTCTACAAATTTTACTTTGAATGAAAGTAATTCCACTTCTAGCTCATAAATATAATTTTTGTTGACTGCATCTTGAACTTTATTTTATTTCTAACAATTTTTAAAAATTTTGAAGCTTTAAAATAAAAATTCAATTTTTTATAAATATTTCAACTTATGTCCTCTCAAATATTCAATTATTTTCTACAAATTTTACTTTGAATGAAAGTAATTCCACTTCTAGCTCATAAATATAATTTTTGCTGACTGCATCTTGAACTTTATTTTATTTCTAACAATTTTTAAAAATTTTAAAGCTTTAAACTAAAAATTCAATTTTTTATAAATATTTCAACTTATGTCCTCTCAAATATTCAATTATTTTCTACAAATCTTACTTTGAGTGACTGTAATTCCACTTCTAGCCAATAAATATAATTTCTGTTCTCTGAAACCTAAACTTTATTTTATTTTTAACAATTTTTTAAAATTTCAAAGCTTTTAACCAAAAATTCAATTTTTTATAAATATTTCAACTTAAGTCCTCTCAAATATTCAATTATTTTCTACAAATCTTATTTTAAGTGACTGTAATTCCACTTCTAGCTAATAAAAAATTATTTTTGTTCAAAATTTTTCTCATACTATTTTCTCAAATTTCTAGAGTTTTATACGTATGGACTGAAAACATGTTGCACAACTAAATAAGACTTTATTAAAAGAATGGCATTTTTTGTAACTTGGAGAGGAAGGGCCAAGTTACAGCAAATGCCATTCTTTTTAGTTGTGCAACATGTTTTTAGTCCATACGTATAAAACTCTAGATATTTGAGAAAATAGTATGAGAAAAATCAAATAGGTTGATGTCAAATGATCAGCCTACTTGATTTTTCTCAACAAATAATGCCCACTCTCTCAATTATGTCAAATGAGCCTATGTTTTATTTTTTTTTTGTAATCAAACTAACAATTTTATGAGAAAATGTCAGTACTATGTGTACTATTCATCACTTTAACCAAACAACAAATACAGTATGGTTTTTTTTATCGTGGGCCATAGGATTTTACATGCTAAAAATTATACCTTGTGTCAATGTATTTTATCATATAATTTTAAAGCAAATTATTATTGTTAGTAATAAATCAATTATATATACAAATATCTTTATTCGAGGGACTTTTACATTACATTAATTATAGTATTGCATAATAGAATATAATATAAAATTGTTGGAGTTGTCCTTTCATAGGTTATCGACCCGAGGTCTTTCTGAAAATCAATTATTTTTCTACATAATGCGCTTAATTAGAATAACTTAAACATATTTTATTGTATATGTATTCGTGAAGATTGTTATAATAGTAAATGTATAACGAAGTAGAAGCCTCCACAATACACAATTTAATAAAAAGCGGTTAAATTCCTTCCTTCACTGTTTTTGTTTAAGAACTACATTTGTTTTATTACATTAAGAAATGAAAATATTTAGAATAAATAACTGAGCAAAAAATAATCAATGTGCTTTTTCCTCTTTTATAGTTTACAAAATTCAGGGAATATTCCACTTTAATAATTTAGGAAATTTAAGGAATATTCTGCTCTCATAATTTAGAAGATTCATTTTTTTTAAATTAAAATATTCCGATATTGGAAGTGCTCCACTTTCATTCAAAATTCTTAAAAAATTTCAATTTTCTCCGCAGAATATTTCATTGGATACATTTCTAAATATAATTGTTGATATATTTAAAATTTCTCTTCAGAATATTTAAGTGAAACAACTTCTAAGCACACTGAATTGTTTATTCAAGTTTCTTTTCAAAATATCAAAGTGCATTCATTTCTACAAAAAAAAAAAAACACTTGTTGTAAGTTAATTCAATAATAAATATTGATTTGAAAGTAAAACATACATTTTAAAATAAAACATTTAATTAAATACTTTCTGTAAATATTTCGTTTGAAAAAAAAAAACTTCAAACTAAATCAGTCTTTTATACGCGTGGCGCATGAAGTAAAATTTTGAGTTTAGAAAAGCCTGAAAATTTGGTTTGGCCGCTCCGCGCTTCGCGCTACGCGACCAAACCAAATTTTCAGGCTTTTCTAAACTCAAAATTTTACTTAATGCTTAATCTGGGAGTGGAAAACCCTCGTTAATAAAATCAAGTAAAAACACCATAATAAAATGTTTAAAAGTCTTGAATTATGAAAATGTAACTATTTAATGTTAGCAGTGAGTTATAAATTAATTCCCACTTGGATTATTTGTTTACAAATTTATTTTATTTTATTTTTTCTCCGCAGAATATTTCATAGGATACATTTCTAAATATAATTGTTGAAATATTCAGAATTTCTTTTCAGAATATTTAAGTGAATTAACTTTTAAAAAACAATTCAGTGTTTTTTCAAGTTATTTTGAATTTTATTGTAATTTTAATATGTTTAGACTAGTATGTATTGAACGACCTGTGCAAACAATGTAAAAATTGTCTAGCACTAATAAAATAAAAAAGTTTTTCTTCAAAATATAAAAGTGCATTCATTTCTACATACAAAATCATTAATTGTAAGTTAATTCAATAATAAATATTGTTTTTTACATACATTTTAAATCAAAACATGTAATAAAATACTTTCTGTAAACATTTCGTTCGAAAAAACAAAACTTCAAACTAAATCAGTCTTTTATACGCGTGGCGCATAAAGTAAAATTTCAAGTTTAGAAAAGCCTGAAAATTTGGTTTGGCCGCTCCGCGCTTCGCGCTACGCGCCAAACCAAATTTTCAGGCTTTTCTAAACTCGAAATTTTACTTCATGCTTAGTCTGGGAGTGGAAAACCCTCGTTAATAAAATCAAATAAAAACACCGTAATAAAATGCTTAAAAGTCTAAAATAATGAAAATGTAACTATTTAATGTTAGCAGTGAGTTGTAAATGAATTCCCTCTTGGATTATTTGTTTACAAATTTATGAAGAAAACTAGAGACTAATTCTAATTGAATTATTCATGATTTTTTCTTAAAGTTAATTCTTTGTTGGATTATTTTATTACAAATTCATGAAGAAACTTAGAGCCTGAATCTAATTGAATTCTTTACGAATTTTTAATATTAAAGCAATAATTATTATTAGGGTTTTTTTTTTCTATTTATTTAGACGAAAATCTCATTATACAGAGAGTTTTATGTAACACCGAACATGTTCAATGTTCATTTTCGAATGTTCTATTTATCAAACCAAAGCACGATTTGACACCTTTATTTTTTTCCATTATGTGCAAATTGGGTTGCCTATATGACCATTACAAATTGTAGCCAATCAATTGCAATTAATGCCTTGACTTGTAAATACAGATAGTTTTTATTTCAAAAATATACATGACCTAATTATATGGCGTAAATTTTGAGATAATCGTTGTTTTTTTAAAAGAGTTCAATTTGAAACTTAAAATGAGTGTGTTCCACTTCCAGACTAAGCATGAAGTAAAATTTCGAGTTTAGAAAAGCCTGACGCGACCAAACCAAATTTTCAGGTTTTTCTAAACTCGAAATTCTACTTCATGCGCTACCGGTACAAAACACTGGACATATTACGAAGTTCAAAACACACCGCAAAACTTTAGATTGAATCAGTGTTTTGTACCAGTGGCGCATGAAGTAAAATTTCGAGTTTAGAAAAGCCTAAGAATTTGGATTTGCCGGGCTCGCTTCGCTCCGCCCGGCAAATCCAAATTTTCAGGCTTTTCTAAACTCGAAATTTTACTTCATGCTTGGCCTGGGAGTGGAAAACACTCACTTAAATGTTCAAATTGAATTATTTTAATAAACCCAGCGTCGGAGAATGTACAACGTATGCATATGGATACTTAAAAGAAAAATTCTCGTTATGAAAATGTTCGGTGTTACATAAAACTCTCTGTATATTAAACATCTACAAAATATTCTATAATTTTTCCTGAAAATAAATAAAAATTATAGAATGTTTTTATTAAATCGTTGATGAACAATCTGTCAAATAGCTGTCACACTCACGAGCGTCTTCATATTGTTTAGATTTAAATTTATTTATGTACATACATACATTGTTTATTGTATTATCATTGTCTTGTAATTGGGAAATTTCCTGTTGGGCAATAAATACTTATTATTATTATTATTATTACTTTAGGATATTTCCTTAAACAAGTTTACAAATATTTTGTCTTGTTTTTAACTTTAGAACATGTTTTTAATAACTATTTATTTAAAACTGTAATCATGCATGTTGCGACACATGCATGATTACAGTTTTAAATAAATAGTTATTAAAAACATGTTCTAAAGTTAAAAACAAGACAAAATATTTGTAAACTTGTTTAAGGAAATATCCTAAAGTAATAATTAATTGTTTTTTATATTTATTGTTTTAATTATGGTTTAATGTGTATCACATTTTTAGTTGTACTATATTATTTATTGTTTAAATAAACTCCGTTGACTGAATAAAAAAAGTAGAAAGCAAAATCAGAAAGCAAGCAAATCTACTCAATTTAAGTAGAAATGAAATCGCCAGTTCTTGGTTGCAGAATACGTCAAACATTAAAAGTGCCGAGATTCTTTTCGCAATCTACAAGTTAGTCTTACAAAGACTATATCAAACACTCATTGAAACAACTACTTCCCGAGCTAACGGTAACGTGACTGGCAGTCTAAGGTGTCAAATTGTTTAGAGGGAATAAAAGCTATACTGATGAGAGAAAAATCTCGAAACGCGTCTATAGATGTCCTGTTAATTTGACCCAAATTGTTACATTTGCTAGTAGTTTCAGCGCGGGTTAAGTTAGAAATTAATTCAACATACTCAATCTCTTTGTCGATTCTAACAAACTTACAAAACTCTATAATTTACCTAAAGACATTTCAAAAAACTTTTTCTTCTGGCTTCAGCTGCATGTTGATATTCTCAATAAACTCAATAGAAAAACTTTGATCAAAACACTTCGTTTGTTTTGAATCAGTGAAACAAACGAAGTGTTTTAATCAAAGTTCTACTATTAATTAAATATGTTTCACCGCGGGTTAAGTAAGAAATTATTTCAACATACTCAATAAACTCTTTATCAATTCCAACAAACTTACAAAACTCTAAAATATATCTAAAGACACAACAACACTTCTTCTTATGACCTCAGTTGCACAGTTCTGTTGATCAGATTTTATTACACTATCGTGTTTGTCAAAAAAAAAAAAAATAACTTGAAGACGTGTCATGTCAGCACGTTTGTCCAAGGATATTTGCACGTTGTCAGAAAATGTAGCGTTTCGTAAGGATGTGCGACTAAATTTAGTTGTTTGTTTTCTTTTGTGACCGCACTGGTGATGATGATCTTATCCAGTATCCAGCATGGAAACTTCCAGTGGGAAAACCAAATATTCGTGTCGAAAATACGATCGTTTTAAAAACAGATTATTAACAGCAAACACTTGTTGTATAATTCAATGTCCGTCGGGGTATTAGCTCGGGAAGTAGTTGTTTCAATGAGTGTTTGATATAGTCTTTGTAAGACTAATTTGTTGTAGATTGCGAAAAGAATCTCGGCACTTTTAATATTTAATTTAAATTTTTGGAAATAGGCGGCTCAATTGCAATAATGTGTTTGAAAATTTAGAAGACGATTCGGTGCGCGTCTTACCTAAAAGTTGCCTCTTGATCTTGTTAAGAAAATCAATGGCCCACAAATGAAAAGTGCGTCACACTTTTCTCGATAATCCTAAAAATAGGCGGCTTTCGTAACCGCGCAAACCATCGATGACTGGTATTTGGTAATACGTAAAAATAGTCCCACGTGAATTCCGCACGTACGTGTAAATTTAGACATTTTTTCCCCTTTCATTCTCAATAAACTCTTTGTCAATCCCAATAAACTTATAAACCGCTAAAATTTAAATAAAGACATTTCATAACACTTATTCTTCCTCAATTTGGTTCTCATTATATCTTCTATTTGGTTCTCATTAATCACTGAAACCGCTAAAATTTAACTAAAGACATTTCATAACACTTATTCTTCTTCAATTTGGTTCTCATTATATCTTCAATTTGGTTCTCATTAATCACTTGATGAAACATTCTCCTTCTTGCATACCTAATGACCTCAGCTGCACATTTCTGTTGATATTCTCAATAAACTCAATAGTAGAACGTTGATTAAAGCACTTGGTTTGTTTTAAATGAGTGAAACAAACCAAGTGTTTTTAATCAAAGTTCTACTATTAATTAAATATGTTTCACCGGGGGTTAAGTTAGAAATTAATTCAACATACTCAATAAACTCTTTGTCGATTCCAACAAACCTACAAAACTCTAAAATTTACCTAAAGACATTTCAAAAAACTTCTTTTTCTGGCTTCAGCTGCATGTTGATATTCTCAATAAACTCAATAGAAAAACTTTAATTAAAACACTTGGATTGTTGTACATCAGTGAAATTAAAACACTAGGTTTGTTTTACATCAGTGAAACAAATCAAGTGTTTTAATCAAAATTCTACTATTAATTAAATATATTTCCCACCACGGGTTAAGTGAGAAATTAATTGAACATACTCAAAAAACTCTTTGTTATTTCCAAGAAACGTACAAAACTCTAAAATTTAGTTAAAGACATTTCATAACACTTCTTCTTCTGACCTCAGCTGCTCAGTTCTATTTATCAGATTTTATTACACTATCGTGTTTGCCAAAAAAAAAAAATACTTGAAGACGTGTCATGTCAGCACGTCTGTCCAAGGATATTTGCACGTTGTCAGAAAATGTAGCGTTTCGTAAGGATGTGCGACTAAATTTAGTTGTTTGTTTTGTTTTGTGACCGCACTGGTGATGATCTTATCCAGCATGGAAACTTCCAGTGGGAAAACCAAATATTCGCCTCGAAAATACGATCGCTTTAGAAACAGATTGTTAAAACACGAAACTCCAGATTTTTTAAAGAATAAATAAAGAGACCACATTAATTACAATATCTATAGAAAATATTGCGCTTCACATTTCAGCGTAAAGCGAAGAAAAATAGTCACCCGGTGTTCCCCAGGGTACTAATCTAGGTTCTATTGTGATTTTTTGAATTAATTTCTCATCTGGCACTTGTTGAAACACATTAGAATATGTAAAGTTATTTAAAATAAAAACACTTGGTAACTGTATGTTTTTGAGTTTACGTGAAGTGATTATTACACTAATAAAGACTGTTATTCCTTACTTCACTTTTTATTTTTATCGTTAGATGTACATTTCGAGACACAAAGTGCTCATTAACAGTTTGTTATTGATAATGAGCACTTTGTGTCTCGAAATGTACATCTAACGATAAAGATAAAAAGTGAAGTAAGGAATAAAAAGACTGTTATTAGTGTAAAAACACTTGGTATTGTTTCACAAATTAAAACTTTATTCCGACTAGTTCGGTTCGTTTTGTAAGACCATTTTCAAAGGAATGTTTTTTTTTTTTGGTTTTGGCTTTTGCCTGGCCTTGGGAACTTGCCCATTAGCCATCATCAATGTTTATTTTTGTATCAATTAATTTATTACAATTTGTATTATTTAACTATTCATTCGGACAATCACACACATTCATACCACACCCAGGGTCACGACGAGACATTATTTTTCAAATAAAGTCTCTCCGTGCACGGGAATCGAACCCGAACTTGTGGCTCGTCGACGTTACCGCTCGGCCACCACCTGCCCTAAAGGAATGTGATTCCTTTGAAAATGGTCTAACAAACCGAAACTAGTCGGAATAAAGTTTTAATTTGTGAAACAATACCAATTATTTTTAATTTAAATAACTTCACATAATCTATTATGAATCTAATATGCCTGCTAAGCATACTATACATAACGTGGCCATTATGCCCCGACCCGTCCTTAAAATATGGTTTGGTCGCTTCGCTTCTAAACTGGAAATTTTACTTTATGCTTAACCAAAGACTGCAATCACTCGTTAGAAGCTTTAAATTCAAAGATTTTAAAACCAGCTGTTTCTGTTATGAGAGATGTATTTGCGCATGTGTTCCTTAGGGTTCTACACTAGGACCCACTATTCATAAAAAACTTCTACATGAGTTGTTTCAAATTCAGCGACGGCCCGCAGCCTAACTTCAGGGTCGGCCACGGCGCCAAGGCACACAAAATGTGAGGTTGGGATCGCGCTTTATAAATTCAAAGAATTACACAACAAGGTTACCTTTCAATAACGGATACATATTAACTTGTGTCTCTGGCCTACCCTGAAGTTAGGCTGCGAGCCGCCGCTGCTCAAATGTTCACCCAGGAAGTTAAAAAAAAACCCACAAATCTATTTTTTATGTTGACGAAGTACATTTTACTTGCATACGCAACTACGCCACTGATCCCTAACAATGTTGCTTTTTTGCGATTTCAATTGTTAAATGTGCTTATGTACAGTCTCTAAACTGAATAACTATTTATTTATTTAAAAAAGATATACTGTAGGTGTAAATTACACATTTTAATTTTTTCTGTTTTCATACCTTGTAATTATCTCATGCGTGTACGTTTGCAGAGAGAGAGAGAGATAGAGAGAGAAAGGAAAAAGGGGCAGTTGAGGATTTTAAGCCCAGGGCTAAACATCTGATATATGTAAACACACGGTGCTGAATATGAACTGATGTGGAAAGCCATAAATCGCCCGAGCGGACCGTAATCAAGTAATTTTCTATGAATTCGCACTTTATTCACTGTTGTGCGTCGAGGCCGGGCTTTTTGATCATCCTACGAATAAATATAAAGATTACGAAAGCGAAAACTGCACAATATATCAAATGAATGCACGTGGGAGTTAATTATTACAGACTGTAACTTATTAGCATTAAATCAGCAATTGATTATACAGGGTCCGGCAGAGTTACTTGACGGTTTTTAAAATAGCACAACTCAACAAATTTTCAAGATGTTTTATTATTTTTTTTTTTTGTAAACAAGAAGATTTGTCGTATAGAAAAACTTAGAAAAAACCTCCAGTAGCGAAAATAACATCAAATTGATAGTTTATACAGAGTCCGGCAGCATTACCTGACGGTTTTTAAAATAGCACAACTCACTTTTTTTTTCACTGCAAGACTTATTATTATAACTAATTTATTATTATAATTAGTTTTGTGTCTTTAACATTATTATTACTTTAAGTATTTGTGTAGGTGTGTGTTTATGTATAGGAATGTAGTGTGAATGTATACTTTACTTATTTTGTTCTGCTTTGTTATTATATTTAGTTAACCTGACGCAATTTTCACTTTGTACAAATTTGGACACTTTGAAAATAAAGACATATTATTATTATTATATTATTATTATTATTAATCAATTTTCAAGATATTTTATTAATTTTTTTTTTCAAACAGGAAAATTAAAAGTGAATAACGTATACAAAAACTTGGAAAAACACCTCAAGTAGCGAAAATAACATCAGGTAAATGATGACCTCCGTTTTCGATGCACAGTTGTAGTCGGGTGGCAAAGTTAGTCATCACTCCTTGCAAAGTTGCTCGTGGAATCGCACGAATTTCTTGCTGGATATTACTACGTAGTTGAGCCAAATTTCGAGGCTTGTCAAGGTACACTTTACGCTTTAGGTAACCCTGCAAATAATTAATTTCACACCGCGTTGACATCCCATTGCCGGCACGTTCTTCGAATCTGTCACCATGTGACTTTTATTTGTGGGGTTACCTGAAGGGAAAAGTATACCTTGACAAGCCTCGAAATTTGGCTCAACTGCGCGATAATATTCAGCGAAAACTTCGTGCGATTCCTCGAGCAAAGAGTCAACTTTATAATTTTCTCGGCTCTTAGTAGGTAAATATTCTATTCCTAAGAAAAACAGTATTTATTAAATATTTAAGTTGCATTTAATATAATAACAAACTGTGAATAAATCGACAAAAATCTAAAAATATCGAAAATCTGGATATGTTGAGAATCTTAACGGTCCACTCCCAGACTAAGCATGAAGTAAAATTTCGAGTTTAGAAAAGCCCCGCGTAGAAAATTTGTCGAGGGTCGCGCAGCGACCCGAGACAAATTTTCACGGGGCTTTTCTAAACTCGAAATTTTACTTCATGCGCCACGCGTATAAAACACAGATTTCAAGTGAAGTTCGAATATACATAAATTTGACAATATTATAGTGTTTTATACGCGTGGCGCATGAAGTAAAATTTCGAGTTTAGAAAAGCCCCGTGAAAATTTGTCTCGGGTCGCTGCGCGACCCTCGACAAATTTTCTACGCGGGGCTTTTCTAAACTCGAAATTTTACTTCATGCTTACTCTGGGAGTGGAAACACTCGTTCAAACTTTAAATTTAACTATTTTATAAAATCGACGTATGTAATCTAATAAATCATTCATTGAAATCATAAAAAAAGGTGCAAAATTTTACCTAAAATCAACTTTTAGAGTCACCTTTATAATTTGCTCGCCTCTTAGTAGGTTACTGTGAATAAATCGACAAAAATGTAGAAATATCGAAAATCTAGATATGCTGAAAATCTTGACGGTCCACTCCCAGACTAAGCATGAAGTAAAATTTCGAGTTTAGAAAAGCCCCGCGTAGAAAATTTGTCGAGGGTCGCGCAGCGACCCGAGACAAATTTTCACGGGGCTTTTCTAAACTCGAAATTTTACTTCGTGCGCCACGCGTATAAAACACAGATTTCAAGTGAAGTTCGAATATACATAAATTTGACAATATTATAGTGTTTTATACGCGTGGCGCATGAAGTAAAATTTCGAGTTTAGAAAAGCCCCGTGAAAATTTGTCTCGGGTCGCTGCGCGACCCTCGACAAATTTTCTACGCGGGGCTTTTCTAAACTCGAAATTTTACTTCATGCTTAGTCTGGGAGTGGAAACACTCGTTCAAACTTTAAATTTAACTATTTTATAAAATCGACGTATGTAATCTAATAAATCATTCATTGAAATCATAAAAAAAGATGCAAAATTTTACCTAAAATCAACTTTTAGAGTCACCTTTATAATTTGCTCGCCTCTTAGTAGGTTACTGTGAATAAATCGACAAAAATGTAGAAATATCGAAAATCTAGATATGCTGAAAATCTTGACGGTCCACTCCCAGACTAAGCATGAAGTAAAATTTCGAGTTTAGAAAAGCCCCGCGTAGAAAATTTGTCGAGGGTCGCGCAGCGACCCGAGACAAATTTTCACGGGGCTTTTCTAAACTCGAAATTTTACTTCATGCGCCACGCGTATAAAACACTGAAATATTGTAAAGTTTAAAAAATACTAGCCTATACTTTGTTCGATTGGTTGACAAATTGTGTTAAATCTTCTAGGCTAAAAAAAAAAAAATTGCCTTTCTCAAGCTTAAAAAGTCAATGCGTTTTCTACATTGAATGACGCAGGACACAGAAAAGTGTACCTTGATAAGCCTCGAAGTTTTGTGATAATATTCAGCGAAAAATTCGTGCGATTCCTCGAGCAAAGAGTGATTTGCAAAGAGTGATAACTAACTTTACCACCCGACTTCAGCTGTGCATCAAAAACGGAGGTCGTCATTTACCTGATGTTATTTTCGCTACTTGAGATTTTTTCTAAGTTTTTGTATACGTTATAAATTTCCAATCTTCTTGTTTACAAAAAAAAAATTAATAAAATATCTTGAAAATTGATTGAGTTGTGCTATTTTAAAAACCGCCAGGTAACGCTGCGGGACCCTGTATAAACTATAAATTTGATCAATTTATAGTTTATATCAGGGGTCTCCAAACTACAGCCCGGGGGCCACATCCGGCCTGCGGACAGATTTTGTCCGGCCCGCGGAGAGCTAGCATACTTGAAAACTCATATTTTTTATAGCAAATTAAATTTAGTTTACTGAAGTATTCTAATTTTAAAGGCTTATTGTTATGGTTTTGGCCCTCGGAACTTACTGGAGTAATCAGTATGGCCCTAAGGCTGGAAAGTTTGGAGACCCAGGGTTTATATAATCAATTGCTGTTTTATTGCCAATAAGTTTCAGTATGTAATAAGTTGGTAATAAATACTCTGAAATTCCGAGATAATGACGATTTCTAGTAGACTTGTGTCTTTATCAAGCTTTAAAAGTCAATGCATTTTCTATATTGACTTTTAAGTCTTAAGAAAAACACAAGTCTATAAAAAATTGTTGAAAAATCGTTCTCGAATTCTTAAAAATTCCTTATGTCGTATTTTATATTTGTATATTTAATTATTTGTTGTTTGTGTCAATTTATTTTACAATTGTATCTTATTTATGCCCCTGACAAATGTAAACTGTATTGTACTGCACATAAAAAAAAATCTATAGTTTAAACCGGGTGTTCGATAAAAAAACGCCCGACGCCATAACTTTTGTATTTATTGATCGATTTTATTGAACTAAAAACCAAAGTCAATAACCGTTTAGATACAAAAAAATGATGTATAACGAAGTAGAAGCCTTCAGCGTTAACAGTTTTCACTAAAAAATGACATGTAAAAAAATTATAGGCAGCCCTTTAAGAATCTTAAGTTGGCTAGTATTTGGGAATGTAGTTATTATTGAAAAAAAAAATCAAATTTTAATAACTTCACTCCCAAATACTAGCCAACTTAAGATTTTTAAATGGCTGCCTATAATTTTTTTAATTTTATAACATTAGACATTATTTGTCTGAATCCAATAACGCCCAATTTCTTGTTTTTGTTCAACGTTTTGGTAGAATTAAAAAAAATTCTACCAAAACATTGAACATTAAACATCTTCAATTAAAAATTAAATTTTATAATTAATTATAATAATAATAATAATAAATATAATTAGTGTGCCTTGTAAAAAAATTGAAAAATGTCATTTATTTTGAGGTTATATAATAACGAAACAACAAATAAGTACCTACGTAACAATTTAATGTAGAATAAAAGTAAAGGAAAACTGTAAGTAGTTTGTTATTTTAATATTTCAATTATTACTCATTTTTTATGTGTATTTATAACTTAACAACATTTTAGTGTTTTATACGCGTGGCGCATGAAGTAAAATTTCGAGTTTAGAAAAGCCTGAAATTTTACTTCATGCTTAGTCTGGGAGTGGAAACACTCGTTCGAACTTTAAATTTAACTCTTTTATAAAATCGACGTATGTAATCTAATAAATCATTCATTGAAATCATAAAAAAAGATACAAAATTTTACCTAAAATTAACTTTTAAAGTCAACTTTATAATTTGCTAGCCTTTTAATGGGTTAATATTCTATGCCTAAGAAAAACAGTATTTATTTAATATTAAAGTTGCTTTTAATCTAATAACAAACTGTGAATAAATCGACAAAAATCTAGAATTATCGAAAATCTTGACATGTTGAGAATCTTGACGGTCCACTCCCAGACTAAGCATGAAGTAAAATTTCGAGTTTAGAAAAGCCCCGCGTAGAAAATTTGTCGAGGGTCGCGCAGCGACCCGAGACAAATTTTCACGGGGCTTTTCTAAACTCGAAATTTTACTTCATGCGCCACGCGTATAAAACACAGATTTCAAGTGAAGTTCGAATATACATACATTTGACAATATTATAGTGCTTTATACGCGTGGCGCATGAAGTAAAATTTCGAGTTTAGAAAAGCCCCGTGAAAATTTGTCTCGGGTCGCTGCGCGACCCTCGCCAAATTTTCTACGCGGGGCTTTTCTAAACTCGAAATTTTACTTCATGCTTAGTCTGGGAGTGGAAACACTCGTTCAAACTTTAAATTTAACTATTTTATAAAATCGACGTATGTAATCTAATAAATCATTCATTGAAATCATAAAAAAAGATGCAAAATTTTACCTAAAATCAACTTTTAGAGTCACCTTTATAATTTGCTCGGCTCTTAGTAGGTTACTGTGAATAAATCGACAAAAATGTAGAAATATCGAAAATCTGGACATGCTGAAAATCTTGACGGTCCACTCCCAGACTAAGCATGAAGTAAAATTTCGAGTTTAGAAAAGCCCCGCGTAGAAAATTTGTCGAGGGTCGCGCAGCGACCCGAGACAAATTTTCACGGGGCTTTTCTAAACTCGAAATTTTACTTCATTCACTGAAATATTGTAAAGTTTAAAAAATACTAGCCTATATTTTGTTCGATTGGTTGACAAATTGTGTTAAATCTTCTAGGCTAAAAAAACAAAATTTGCCTTTCTCAAGCTTAAAAAGTCAATGCGTTTTTTACATTGAAAGACGCAGGACAGAAAAGTGTACCTTGATAAGCCTCGAAGTTTGGCTCAATTGCGTGATAATATTCAGCGAAAAATTCGTGCGATTCCTCGAGCAAAGAGTGATTTGCAAAGAGTGATAACTAACTTTACCACCCGACTTTAGCTGTGCATCAAAAATGGAGGTCGTCATTTACCTGATGTTATTTTCGCTACTTGAGGTTTTTTCTAAGTTTTTGTATACGTTATAAATTTCCAATCTTCCTGTTTACAAACCAAAAATTTAATACTTCAATTGATTGAGTTGTGCTATTTCAAAAACCGTCAGGTAACACTGCCAGACCCTGTATAAACTATCAATTTGATCAATTTATAGTTTATATAATCAATTGCTGTTTTAATGCCAATAAGTTTCAGTATGTAATAAGTTGGTATTGAATACTCTGACTGAAATTCCGAGAAGATGGCGATTTCTAGTAGACTTGTCTTGTCTTTCTCAAGCTTTAAAAGTCAATGCATTTTCTATATTGACTTTTAAGTCTTAAGGAAGACACAAGTCTATAAAAAATCGTTGAAAAGTAAAGTACACGAATTCTTCACTCAATATTTTTAGAAATATTAAGAGTGCTGTATTATTATTTTTCCCAATATTCCTGTCAATCAACCAATCAATAACAATACACTTGCTATTGATGAAGAACACTTCAAAGCCGAAATGCGCATAAAGCCTACAATAAAAAAATAGTAAAGTAAGAAATAAAACAATTACAAATACTTGTAACAACTTTACGCAACTAAATAAAGAATATCTTTCACAATGTTCTCATTAATCACTTGGTGAAACATGATTAAAATAAAATTTGAAATAAAAACACTTGGTTTGTTTCACTAACGTTTTACTTATTATTCCGACTAGTTTCGGCTTCTAGCCATTATCAAGAAATGTATAGTAGTTCCAGCGCTATATGAAAAAAATGACTTCAGTTTGCGGTTAACTTGTAAATGATAATTGGGGGTTTATGACCATAACCGCAATAAAACTAACCTGCGCTGGCCAGATGATTTGCATAGAAAATTCATGACCGAAATGAACAGGGCCGCTACAAGGTGTGTTGTCACCGGGGCGCGAGGCAAACAGCGGAAAAAAATGTTCAGAGATGTTGAGATTAAAAATGTTGATTGTTTAACCGAGTTAATTTAAGTGTAAGAATGAAAAGTTCAAAACATTTATGCTATTTTAACATTAACTAATATTAAATTATTGATATCCGCGTTAAAATAAATGGTGACAGTTGTCAATTAAATTATAAGTTCAACAAAAACTATTAACATGATAGGGAATTAAATCAATTTCCCTTTATTTTAGACTAGATTTAACTCTGCTGTCAAACGTTAAATTTAACGTTTTCGATAGAGAATACCACCGAATGTGCATTTTTACATATCTACGTCAGTGATTGGAATGAAATGTTCTAATACGGACCTGAAATTATGCAGCCGACTCACGGCCGAGCATGCAATAAGCTGTTTGCTGAGGGATACTTTTATTGAGGATTATGGTTTATGGTGTTATAAAAGTATAAACATTTATTGCAAATTTGAAGTCATTTTTTTCATATAGCGCTGGAAGATCTATACAGAGAATATTTTTTTACACGATATTTATATACAAAATCAGGTAATAAGGGCGTTCATTATTGGGGAGATCCACAGCTCATCATTGTCATTGACCACATGTTTTCCCGATTTTATTGCTTTATTTATCTCCAAGCCTTCTCTGAAATTCAGTATACGACCCTTATTGCCTGTATACAATATTTTAAAATTATTGCTGTTGTATAGATGACCGGCTGTGATGCAGTGTTTGGACATACCCGTTGATTGTTTTTTATTTGTACATTCCTTGATAATGGCTAGAAGCCGAAACTAGTCGGAATAATAAGTAAAACGTTAGTGAAACAAAGCAAGTGTTTTTATTTCAAATTTTATTTTAAATAAAGAATATTGAATACTTTATTGAATATATTTATATATTTATATCTCACAAATGGCTATGAACCCAGATATTTCAACATTAAATAAATCATTATTGCGATTTAATCGTAAAATAAAACCTTTTGTTAAATGTGTCCCAACTATAATGTTCCGTTCGAATCCCACCGGAGGGTGCCAGTTCCTTATGGGGAAATTGGCAGCCTCTGGAGCCATGGTTGTGAGTGAATGTGTTGTGCCGTCCATAATTAGTTGCATAAACATGTAAAGAATTAAATACTTAAATGGAATAAAACCAAAGGAATCAACTGCAATGAAGCTGGACGAAATCACCACTTATTATAAAATAAATGTGTATATATATATGTCATTGTAATTGTTTAAAATAAACCAATTACAAAAAAATTAATAAATAAAATTAAGAATTGTTGTTGGCCAATAGCCTACGTTACTAAGGCCAGGCAAAAACCAAACCCCCCCCCAAAAAAAAAAAAAAAAACAAACACAATTTTGAGTTTACAGATCTTCCTTTAACCTCATTTGAACATTTGGGTTCACCGGAAATTACATCAATTTTAAAAATGGGGACATATCACTATTTTTAAAAATGATGTAATTTCCGGTGAAACCGAAGGTACAAATAAGGTTTAAGGAAGATCTTTAAACTCGAAATTGTGTTTAATATTATCATACCAAATTTTAATAAGCAATTTCCCCGTTAATGATATGCTGATTTAAATATCAACAAAATGGAAAACTTGCTCAAACTAAGTTTATTCTACATTTATTATTATTCTATAACAATTCACAAAAAAAAGTAATTTTTGTACTTTTTTGCTACATCTAGGTAAATATTGATCATTATCAGATCTATGCATTATATATTTTGAACTTTAGTGTAAATCAGTGTTTAGTACGCGTGGCGCATGAAGTAAAATTTCGAGTTTAGAAAAGCCCCGTGAAAATTTGTCTCGGGTCGCTGCGCGACCCTCGACAAATTTTCTACGCGGGGCTTTTCTAAACTCGAAATTTTACTTCATGCTTAGTCTGGGAGTGGACGACACTCGTTTAGAGCTTCGAATTGGACGATTTTATAAACTCTGGGAGTGGAAAACACTCGTTACTTTAATGATTTCAAATGTATGATTTTTTGGTATCTAGAGGAACCACCCCTTCCTGTAGATACCAAAAAATCATACATTTAAAAATGTTGCAGGCAAGTTTTCACCCAAAATTAAAGTGAATAATTAATTATTTAACGATTACAAAATAAAATGTTCTTAACTAAGGAACTTATCCACTTGAAAATTGACAATTTTTAATTTCGTTGTAACGGCGTGAAATAGAGTGCTAAGTTTGCGCGATTAGTACAAATTTTCGGGTTGATAAAAGCGAAAATTAATAAATATTTTGAGTGGAATTATTGGGATTCACGATCGGCCGCACAGTGGTCTGAAACCGACCAAAATGCGACAAAACCCTACAGGTTTTTTTTTTTATTATGTGGGATATCAATTTGAAATTTGGTATGCTTATACTAAAAACAATTTAGAGTTTACAGATCTTTCTTAGACCGTATTTTAACTTTTGGTTTCACCGGAAATTACATCAATTTTAAAAATGGTGATATGTCTATTATAGCACTTTCCCTTTTAATAATATGATGATTTTAATATCAACAAAATGGAAAATTTGCTCAAACTAAGTTTATTCTATTTTTATTATTCTTCGAAAACCATTTACAAAAAAAGTAATTCTTGTATTTTTTTGCTACTTCTAGGTGAATATTGATCATCATCACATCTAAGCGTTATATATTTTTAACTTTAATGTAAATTAGTGTTTTATACGCGTGGCGCATGAAGTAAAATTTCGAGTTTAGAAAAGCCCCGTGAAAATTTGTCTCGGGTCGCTGCGCGACCCTCGACAAATTTTCTACGCGGGGCTTTTCTAAACTCGAAATTTTACTTCATGCTTAGTCTGGGAGTGGACGACACTCGTTTAGAGCTTCGAATTGGACGATTTTATAAACTCTGGGAGTGGAAAACACTCGTTACTTTAATGATTTCAAATGTATGATTTTTTGGTATCTAGAGGAACCACCCCTTCCTGTAGATACCAAAAAATCATACATTTAAAAATGTTGCAGGCAAGTTTTCACCCAAAATTAAAGTGAATAATTAATTCTTTAACGATTACAAAATAAAATGTTCTTAACTAAGGAACTTATCCACTTGAAAATTGACAATTTTTAATTTCGTTGTAACGGCGTGAAATAGAGTGCTAAGTTTGCGCGATTAGTACAAATTTTCGGGTTGATAAAAGCGAAAATTAATAAATATTTTGAGTGGAATTATTGGGATTCACGATCGGCCGCACAGTGGTCTGAAACCGACCAAAATGCGACAAAACCCTACAGGTTTTTTTTTTATTATGTGGGATATCAATTTGAAATTTGGTATGCTTATACTAAAAACAATTTAGAGTTTACAGATCTTTCTTAGACCGTATTTTAACTTTTGGTTTCACCGGAAATTACATCAATTTTAAAAATGGTGATATGTCTATTATAGCACTTTCCCTTTTAATAATATGATGATTTTAATATCAACAAAATGGAAAATTTGCTCAAACTAAGTTTATTCTATTTTTATTATTCTTCGAAAACCATTTACAAAAAAAGTAATTCTTGTATTTTTTTGCTACTTCTAGGTGACTATTGATCATCATCACATCTAAGCGTTATATATTTTTAACTTTAATGTAAATTAGTGTTTTATACGCGTGGCGCATGAAGTAAAATTTCGAGTTTAGAAAAGCCCCGTGAAAATTTGTCTCGGGTCGCTGCGCGACCCTCGACAAATTTTCTACGCGGGGCTTTTCTAAACTCGAAATTTTACTTCATGCTTAGTCTGGGAGTGGACGACACTCGTTTAGAGCTTCGAATTGGACGATTTTATAAACTCAGTGAGTGGAAAACACTCGTTACTTTAATGATTTTAAATGTATGATTTTTTGGTATCTAGAGGAACCACCCCTTCCTGTAGATACCAAAAAATCATACATTTAAAAATGTTGCAGGCAAGTTTTCACCCAAAATTAAAGTGAATAATTAATTATTTAACGATTACAAAATAAAATGTTTTTAACTAAGGAACATATCTACTTGAAAATTGACAATTTTTAATTTCGTTGTAACGGCGTGAAAAGAGAGTGCTAAGTTTGCGCGATTAGTACAAATTTTCGGGTTGATAAAAGCGAAAATTAATAAATATTTTGAGTGGAATTATTGGAATTCAACGATCGGCCGCACAGTGGTCTGAAACCGACCAAAATGCGACAGAACCCTACAGGTTTTTTTTTATTATGTGGGATATCAATTTGAAATTTGGTATGCTTATACTAAAAACAATTTCGAGTTCACAGATCTTTCTTAGACCGTATTTTTACTTTTGGTTTCACCGGAAATTACATCAATTGTAAAAATGGTGATATGTCTATTATAGCACTTTCCCTTTTAATAATATGATGATTTTAATATCAACAAAATGGAAAACTTGCTCAAACCAAGTTTATTCTACTTTTATTATTATTCTAAAACTATTCACAAAAATAGTAATTCTTGTATTTTTTTTGCTAATTAAAACAAGGATGTTACAAAGTGTGGATGAACTTTGACATTTCTGTGAACAACTTTTAGGTTAGTTTAAATTAAGGGTTATATTGTGTTCCACGCAGGGTAATTAATTAGTTTCCTCTATAACAAACTATTTATCAACGTTCTTCATGCTTGAAATGATTTACCTTGTTGTTTAGATGAACGCTTTTGTTTCGTGTTTTACAACAAAACTCAGTGCAAAAGTAGTACAAGTTTGGAAAATTGGTATAAATACAGATATCTACAAATGCGATTCATATTTAGTAATAGAAAAATGGTCCAATTGAATATGTGTTTCTCTCAATATAATATATAATATGTAAAGTTAATTAATGGAAAGGCACTTGGTATTGTTTCACAATTAAATCTTTATTCCGACTAGTTTCGGTATGTTAGACCATTTTCAAAGGAATGTACAGAAAAAATTATTTCCTAAGTATATATACAATACCCTAGTCGGAATGAAGATTTAATTGTGAAACAATACCAAGTGCCTTTCCATTAATTAACTTTACATAGTGTAATATGTTTCACCAAGTGCCAGATGAGAAATTAATTCAAGAAAATAATATATAATGTTATTGATTAGACCAAGGCTGTAGCCAGGAGGGGTTGGGGGGGTTGGGATAACAAAATTAAAATATCATACTTTTTACTATGAAGAATATGGATTGGTTAAAAAAATTATAAATATCTACCTACACTTTTACATTCTTTATATCTTACGATATACGATAAAAAAATGGATTGTTTGAAAATAAAATAAACAAATATCTACCTACAATTTTGCATCGTCCTTCTGGAAGAAAATAAAAAGCAACTGGGGGGAGGAGGAAATCCATTTTTTGTGTGTATTTGTTTGCTTGTTTGTAGGCCACTATTGCCAACACACCTGAATCTTTGCTCACCTAGTTTTCAATGCACAGGAAAAGCAAAGTTCAAGCGTGGTGGACAAGGATTGTGGTATTTTCGCTCTCACTCTCATCACTTGATTTCCGGGGTCTAGAAAACATTTGCATGAAATCTTCCATAAAAAAAATAAAAAATAACAAAAATTTAAATAAAGAAACATTTAATTATGAAATAAATTATGAAAATAACGTTATTTAATAATATAAACTTTGTATCTTGAATAAGTTTCTTATTTTTTACGTGATGAAACTTATTTAACTCTGTTTTTTAAAAGAAAACACTTGTTTAAGAAACATTGACTAAATCACTTGGTTGGTTGTTACTATTTTTTGTTGTTTAAATAAAAGTTTCTATTATTATATAAATATGTTTCATCGTGAGTTAAGTGAGAAATTAATTCACCTTAACGTTATTTAGATTTAGTATTTCAAAAGATGGATCTGTTTTAATCTGTTATTAATTAATATAATAATCTAATCAACTTGTGAAGTATTTTTTCAATCATTAACCGATTAGGCACCATTAATTTGTTGTTATTAATTAAATTACTAAATAAGTTAATTCAATACATTGTATTATTTGACTGACTTGAGAAAGTGTAAATATTTTGTTATTTAAATATTTAGATTATTACTAATTTAAAAAAAATGTTTTTAGTTTATTTGTAACTCACAATATTTCAGTGTTTTATACGCGTGGCGCATGAAGTAAAATTTCGAGTTTAGAAAAGCCTGAAAATTTGGTTTGGTCGCTCCGCGCTTCGCGCTGCGCGACCAAACCAAATTTTTAGGCTTTTCTAAACTCGAAATTTTACTTCATGCTTAACCTGGGAGTGAAAACACTCGTTCAAAGCTTCAAATTGAACACATTTAGCTTTTGGTTACCACTAAATTGTCTTGCAATTAGGAATATGTGTCCTGTTTTGCAATAAACACTATTCATTCCTCTAGAACAGTGGTCTCCAAACTACGGCCCGCGGCTTGCATGAATCCGGCCCGCGATTGTTTGTAATTTTTTTTGTAAATGTTATATTTTGAAATATTGTAACAATTGTTCCTTAAATTTTTCATAATTTTATAAAATTAATCAGATCTTGGCCGACTTTATTATGTAGAATTGTATTTGTGGCCCGCGAAGAAGATAGTTTGGAGACCCAGGCTCTAGAATAATGAATAAAAGAGGTTTTATTTCAAGATATACGAATAATATTTCCTTTCTGCCCGCAACTTTTTCACCAATTCCTTTTCTAGATAGGTATTTTATTATTTATGCCCAGTCAGTCGGTGCTAGCGGGGACAATAATTGATTAATTAACGCTTAGATACGTCGACCCAGTTTCCCTTGATTGATGTTAACGCGTGTGATCCAATTTTGCAGAATTGATGATATCATCAATGGGCTAATTTACGAGCCAAGGGAGGGGAAGAGGAGGATGAGGTAGTAATTTATCACGAGATAAAAAAGAAAGAAAGAATGGGCAAAAGTCAAGTGTTGTGCAATTTTTTATGTATCGAGGTGGTGGTGAACAAACAATTGGTCATGTTGTAATACAGGGAATTTTTATTCTAAGTATATAAACCCGATGAATACGTTGTGATTTTTTAAGCATTCTTTCTTTTTAAAAAAGTGTTCAATTTATAGCTTCTAACGAGTGTTTTCACTCCCAGGCTAAGCATGAAGTAAAATTTCAAGTTTTGAAAAGCCTGAAAATTTGGTTTGGTTGCGTAGCGCGAAGCGCGGAGCGACCAAACCAAATTTTCAGGCTTTTCTAAACTCGAAGTTTTACTTCATGCGCCACGCGTATAAATCACTTAAGTGTATTGCTTTTGATTATCTCAATTGTATGTATAATTATTAAAATGGACATTTCACTACTTAGACCACGGAAATATATACTATTTATACGTTTTAATTTCCCTCACCAAATAGTCTTCTTCGAGGGATAGTAATTTCATAAGTTGACGGAAAATCTTAGCAAAAAGCCTATCCACTTAAACTAAAGTATGCAGAAGTGATTAAGTAATTAAATTTTGTTTAAGGTAGGCGTTTAATTTTCATACATTTTTGGCCATTTTTCAGCGTTACTGTTACACTGTGCGCCGGTTTTAAATGTGCTCTAGTTTCCTTTTGTGGCGGGAATTGGGGATGCCCGTCGGGATCGCAATTTATTTTAATGGCGGCCAATATCCATCATAGAGCAGATAGAGCCGGGACGGGGAGTCGGATGAGGATAGATTAGATGAGGACGGATTTGCTCTCGCGCTCTGGAGTGACCGGTTTATGCCTTATTCGACGGTCACGAAGTTGGTTGGCAAAGTCCGTGGGATCCCCGAGAGTTCGCTCTTGCCATTGTGCAACGAGTTTTAAAACAAAAAAAACCAACCGACAAGAGATGAGTTAGATATCTATTTTGTCATATTAAATTTATTGTAGGACAGTTTAATTTTAGCAATTATAAACAGTTTAATTTTAGTAATTATAAAACAAGTAATTATAAAACAAGTTGACTTAAACCAGGGGTCTCCAAACTACGGCCCGAGGGCCACATCCGGCCCGCGGACAGATTTTGTCCGGCCCGCGGAGAGCTAGCATACTTGAAAACTCATATTTTTTATAGCAAATTAAATTTAGTTTACTGAAGTATTCTAATTTTAAAGGCTTATTGTTATGGTTTTGGCCCTCGGAACTTACTGGAGTAATCAGTATGGCCCTAAGGCTGGAAAATTTGGAGACCCAGGACTTAAACAATTGAGAGATTCAAATATCTTTGAATGATACAAGTTAAATTTACTTCGATTATTCAAATATAAATCTCTCAATTAATTTGATCCAGAAAATTCCGTCTGTAATCGAGTTCTCTAGTGGTAGAGCTCATATCGTAGAAGCATCAAATTGATGATTTTCGAAAAAACCATTGCCTGAAAATTTGCAGCGTATGTATCGAAAAATGTATGTTTAAAAGAAAAATTCCCTAATATACCCAATTTATGTGATCTGAGTGTATGCATATCTAGATGCCAGAAAAGCTATTTTTATTGAAATTAAATGGTGCTAGACCGAGATTTACCAAAGATTAGCAAAGATTTCAGAAGCTACAGTCGAGTTCTCTCGACTCTAACTTCTGAAATTTTTGATACTCGTTACAAAAAAAGTAGCCATTTAATGCGAATGTAAGTCATTAGATGGCTATTTTTTTTGTAACGAGTATCAAAGATTTCATAAGCTAGAGTCGAGAGAACTCGACTCTAGCTTCTGAAATCTTTGCTAATCTTTGGTAAGTCTTATTCAATTTTATTTTCTACGCTAAGAGTCCGAGTCGTGAATCCAATCTTAGATCAGTTGGGAAATATGGTTTTAGATCGAATGAAGAGAGAGAGGTCGAAGACGCCACCCACGCGCGATCCGCCCCCCTGGGCCACCCCCGCACCGATTCCTAATTGCGCCCCTCGCGTGATTCGCTCACAATCCGGTTGTAACAAAAGTCGTTCCTTTCCGAAGACCAGAAAAACTATTATATTCAATATATTGCATAATTACACTTAGCATAATTGCCCACTGAGCAAACACATTAAAGTAATGTTTCATCAACATTAAAACAACAAGATAAATTCAAATTCAAATTCAAAAAAGATGGGAGTCAACGCCCACAAATCCCGAGGTGAGGACGAAGGGAAGAAGACCTGGACAAGTTAATTTAGAACAATATTATAATGTTTTATATATATATATATATATATATATATATATATATATATATATATATATATATATATATATTGCTGTAAATAAAGAATTTGTTGTTTAAAAAAAACTATTTGAATTTGAGAAAATAAGCTTACGCTTCTTATAGTTTGCACACTTTAAACATAATATATAAAATTACGAAAAACTATTCGTGTACCTGTTCATTCCACACACAACACTTTTTCCAAGTAAGTTTATTTTAATTTTATTCCTGATTTTTTTAAAACGTCATAAACAGAGCTATACTGAAGAGAGATAAATCTCGAAACGCGTCTATAGATGGCCTAAGACATTAGTTTTAATCCAAGTCCTTTCACTTCATTTGTTTTTGTGTTATCTCTCCTTGCATTTTAAATTTGTATTTGTTAGTTGGTTTGAAGAGAATTTGACCTAAACGTTATATACAGTGTGGAAATTAAGTAGCGGATAAATTCGGTAACTCCGTTAATGTGTATGACAGAGAAAAAATCTAAAAGACGTATAGCGATTAAAATCACTGCGCATGTGAAAAATATTTTTTTAGATTTTTCAAAAAAATTTGTAAACGCTGTGACGTCATCAATACTTTTTTCAAATGACAACCTATATTTTTTATTTCGGTACAGTTTTTCAATAGGTTTTCAACCATATAAAATTTCGTATAGCTTACATAAGAAAAAATACAAGAAAAGCGGTCTTAAAGTTAAAAAGTAAAGATGAATTAAATTAACAGACTAATCCTAGTTATCGGGGTTTAAAACAAACAAAACCTATTAGGGCTTGGACAATTATATTAAATGTTCAAACTGATGACCATGCACCATCTGACAATACCCAAGACGGTAATAAAATGCATTCACCACGTTTTGAAGCATTTGAGGCTTTATTAAACTACACTCATGCAGAATTCTTTCTTTAAGGTCCTCTGAATGATTAGGTCGATTTTTGTATACCATGTTTTTTAAGTGCCCCCACAGAAAAAAGTCCAATGGCGTTAGATCAGGGGACCTAGCCGGCCATTCAATTGGACCTCTTCTTCCAATTCATCTTCCTGGGAACACTTCGTCTAAATAACGTCGCACTTCCAATGCATAGTGTGGCGGAGCACCATCCTGTTGCAGCCAAATATTATTGTTTGGTATGTCAGGGTCGTGTTCATTCGGAAATAATATCGCTAATGCAGGTACTAATTCAAACTGTAAAAAGTCTAGGTATCGTTCCCCAGTGAAATTAGCGTCGAAAAAGAATGGCCCTGAAATCCGGTCACCGATTATTCCTGCCCATACGTTGAGCTTTTGGGGATATTGTGTATGAGCTTCATGCATCCAGTGTGGATTTTGTCTAGCCCAATATCGACAATTCTGCCTGATGACAGTTCCATGTAAGGAAAAACTTGCTTCATCCGAAAATATTATACGCCGCGAGAACATTGGATCACGATTGCATATTTCCATCATTTGTTCAAGAAATCTTGCCTAAGATCAAAGTCTGTGTCTAATAACTCATGGACCAAGTTTACCTTATAAGGATGAAATTTCTGCTTTTTTTAGAAGTTTCAGTACCGAAGTATGGCTCAGATTGTGGTTTAACGCAATATTTCGACTAGTTGAATGCGGATTATCTTCATATTCCAATAATATATTAAGCTGCATATCTTTGGTTAATGTTGTCTAAGAGCAGCCAGTTTTTGGAAGATCCTGTTCTCTAAATTTATTTTCAATTCTACTGACTGTGGATTGGGTTAATTGGTGATCAGGATATTTGTCTCTGAAAATTCGACATACTTCTTGATGGGTTCTAACTCGATCACCATACCCAATCATCATTAAAACTTCAATTCTTTGCTTCTCTGTCAGCGATGGCATTTTGGTTAAACAAGATACTTACTATGTATTAAATACTCGTATTATCCACGGGGAATGAAAAACGCACTAAACACTTTGCTTGTACACAAGCACGTGATACATGTCAAAGTGAACACACTGTTTTGTTTGTTTTAAACCACGATAACTAGGATTAGTCTGTTAATTTAATTCATCTTTACTTTTTTAACTTTAAGACCGCTTTTCTTGTATTTTTTCTTATGTAAGCTATACAAAATTTTATATGGTTGAAAACCTATTAAAAAACTCTACCGAAATAAAAAATAAAAAATATAGGTTGTCATTTGAAAAAAATATTGATGACGTCACAGCGTTTACAATTTTTTTTTGAAAAATCTAAAAAAATATTTTTCACACGCGCAGTGATTTTAATCGCTATACGTCTTTTAGATTTTTTCTCTGTCATACACATTAACGGAGTTACCGAATTTATCCGCTACTTAATTTCCACACTGTATACTTTAATAGAGCGTTGTAACAAATCAAATTAAATAAGATTTTAAATATTTCATTGTATAATCCAATATCCGGAGGTGTATTTGCACGGGAAGTAGTTGTTTCAATCGATATTTATCGTCTTAAGTTGTCTTTTTAAATAAGACTTTGTTTGCATTTTCACGAATAGTTTTTCGTAATTTTATATATTATATTAAAACAACGTTTAATGTTACTACAATATTGACATAACGTTATTTGTTTGTTTTTTTTTTCTAAATGGGTGGAATATTTACACATACTTACAAGAAAAACTCCCTGTATTACATAGCAATGGGGTACTCTAAGGAACCATTCTAGCTCCCCAAATCTCATTATATTTTAATTCTAGTAAAATCGAGGTAATTCTTATTAGTACAAACTACTATTTTCCTCTTCCACTAATTTACTTTATTTTTACCATAAAAAAATAGTAAATCACAAACAGATTTGGTTTTCAATTGTGCCGAGAAGCAAAAAATACAAGGAAATTATGAAACTGGTAGCTCGTATATTAGAATAAACACAACAAGTGGATCACCCACACACAACACTCGGATTACTAATGGTGTGATGTAACCGCTCATGAATTTCAAAAGCCCGAAGCTCCGTGATTGATGCAAACAAGCCCCCTTTTCAAAAGTTGATTTTATAAGACAGCCACACGAAAAAGAATGAACATTTTCTAAATAACGCACACAAAATGCCCTTGTCGCGTTGGGCGTTTTGTGTGCGTATTTTGGAAAATGTATATTTTTTATTCGCGAAATATTTGTTTGAAAATTAGTCAAAATCACAAAATAAGAAGACTGCGACTGCACTCGCTGATTACTTACAGACAACAGAAGGAAATTTGTGAAAAATTGGTTGAAAATGATAAATACTCTACAAATATTATTTAATTATTTATATTGGAGTCTCTATTATATGTTCGTAAAAACGTTAATAAACATATAACGCATGATGGCATCCACGGCTATGATACTAGAGGTAGTCATTTATTATGTATTGCACGAGCGCGATTGCAGAAGAGCAGAAATACATATAATTAATATAGACCAAAAATATTTAATCTGCTGCCCCCTTCAGTAAAAGCTAAGTCGTATGATAACTTTAAAAAAGTATTAAAAGAGTTTCTTGTAAACAAAGCATTTTATTTATTTATTTTATTTATTTATTCTCTCACAGGAAACCCCTTTTACAAAGAATATGTACAAAATAATAACGATAATATATTTTTCAGCATTGAGGAATGTATTTCTGGTGGATTTGAAGATTTGAAATTTTAATCTGTTTGTACTGTGTTATTTAATATTTTATGTAATTTAGTTTTATCGATAGCTTTATATTGTATTTATTTTAAACTGATTTTGTAATGCCAAATATTATTTTGTATATCATATACTATGACGAATGCAAACCGAATAGCTGATAAATTAAATCATTACTTTAGTACAATCGGAAACCAAAACAAACAAATAAAAAATAACCATATTTCTAGTCAAGCCAGAGGCACAATTTTTATGTATGCTGTTACTGAATGCGAAATTAAACATGTGATTACACAAATGAAATCGACATATTCAAAAGATGTAGATGATCTATCATCTATACTTATTAAGCAAACTGCTGAATATATAATTAAACCCCTAACGCAGGCAATTAATTTATCGTTATCTGAAGGCAGCTTTCCGGAAATATTAAAAATTGGACGCATTATACCAATATATAAAAAAGGTGACCACAATAATATAGGTAACTATAGGCCTATCTCAATTTTACCAATATTCTCAAAAATATTTGAAAGAGTAATATATACGAGGTTAACTGAGTTTATTGATAAAAATAACATATTAACATGTCAACAATTTGGATTTAGGAAAGGTCTCACTACAAACCACGCTATCTTTAATTTTTTACATTTTGTACTAAACAATCTGGATACAAATTCAAGGGTTTTCTCCATATTTTTAGACTTAACGAAGGCCTTTGATTGTGTTCCGCACTCGTTAATACTTGATAAAATAGCAAGTTATGGTATCCGTGGAAATTGCCACAAACTGTTGTCCTCATATCTACATGGCAGGAATCAAGTTACATCAATTAACATAAACAATAAACAGTACACGTCATCTAAGGCCCATGCCGGAATAGGTGTACCACAGGGAAGTATTTTGGGTCCATTGCTTTTCTTACTATTTATTAATGATATGCCACTACAGCTTAATGCACACATTACAATGTTTGCTGATGACTCGACATTTTGTATCAGTGATACTTGTATCACAAATTTAAATATTGCATCTAACCAAATATTAAATGATCTGAGCAAGTGGCTTGACTCAAATAACCTTATAGCAAACGCCACAAAGACATATGTAATGAATATGAGATCACAACTAGGCCACACAGATATGAAACTGGAAAATGAAACCATTAAAGAAAGTAAAAGTACAAAATTTCTAGGCATAAATATTCAAAATGATCTGAAATGGGATGAGCACATCAATAAGGTGTGCTCGACCATTGCCAGATACTCTTACTTAATATATTCATGTAGGAACGATATCCATTTAGAAGCGGCTCGAGTTGTATACATGTCGTATTGTAAACCACATCTCACATATGGGATAATATTTTGGGGTTGTACCACACAACTGAATATACAAAAACTGTTTGTGATGCAAAAAAGGCTGATAAGAGCAATCTGCAATAAAAAGCCTCATACGGGATGCCGTGAATCATTTAAGCAGCTAAAAATTATGCCACTCATCAGCTTATACATATTTGAATCATTAAAATTTGTAATTAATAATATGCACTTATTCAACACAAATCAAAGTCAACACAGCTACAGTGTCAGACATAGAAATATACAAATACAAAAACACAAACACGCTTACATCCACAATTCTTGTGTGATACAACCCGTACAACTATACAACAAACTGCCAAACTCAATTAAATCTCTACCTAATAAATTGCTAATCAATAAAATAAAATGCCTAATATTAGACCAGTCATTCTATAATTTAAGTGAATATATTGAATATTGTGAAGAAAATGCCTAGTCAGAAATGCAGATTTTAAATATTATTTTAGCTGTAACTCTTGTCTCGTCCATATACACAAATTTTAATATGTTTACACCTAGTTATTAAGTTTTATACAATTATATTTATTCATATACACACATTTTAATATGTTTACACCTAGTTATTAAGTTTTATACAATTATATTTATTCATTAACTGCTTTATATTTACAATGTTTTTAATGTGTTCCACCTAGTTATTAAGTTTTATACAACCTAGTTAGTTTTTATTTATACATACCTTTTTATATTTATTCATTGTCTTGTCATATCTACAAACATTTTTAATGTACTACACCTAACGACAAGTTTTATTAATTGATATCAATGTATTTAATACTATTTTTAAGTTATTATATTATTATCAAACACTTCTGACTCACCCATGAATGTAATATTCTTTCTGGAAATAAATGAAATGAAATGTAAGCCCTCTGGTGAGACATGAATAAATTACATTACATTGCATTACAAATACTCGATTTTTAAACATGAATTTGATTATTCTGCGTGTATAATCAAATTTGTGAATGATTTATTTAAAAATTACTGAAACATTAAAACTGCGCACTTCTTTACACTTCTTATTCTATGCGTAAACGTTAAACGTCTTATAAACTCAGCATAACACTTTCTTCACTAAAAACGTTTTAATAAGGAAAGTGTTTGTGGTTTATTAAGTTTAATTAAATTCAACTCTTCATGTAACTCAAATCAAACACGAAACATATTTAACTATGACTTTCAAGAAAAATATTTAGCTTAAATTATTGGAAAAAATTGTAACTTCAATATTTTAGGCAGAATATTTCTACAGGTTCTGATTCTGTATTTTTCTGCATCCAGTGTAAATCAAGTGAATTTAAATTTTGAGCTTATTGCATGTCGACTAAATGTATTCTGCTTGTGCTCGTGTAACAGGCCAGAATTAATTCCACTCCCACAATAAAAAGCAATTTGTCACGCACGCTTCATCATCGCTCCAACGCGTATGAAGTGAATTAAACCTAATTTAGAGGAAAACCAAAAATAGGCAGAGTTAATTCACAGCTTCTTTTCCTCATTGAAAAATGTATATACTTTCATCGAAACTACAGCTGCGACATTAATCAAATGGTAGGTATTATTCTTTTTGTTCCCTATCCCCTAAAATTCAACATAGATAAACTTATCATTTCTTTGCCTGAAGAAGCCACAGTGTGGGGAAACAATTGTAGCGTTATACAATATACAGAGAGTTTTATGTAACACCGAACATTTTCATAACGAGAATTTTTCTTTGAAGTATCCATATGCATACGTTGCACATTTTCCGATGATCGGTTTATTAAAATAAACCAATTTGAAGCTTTAAGCGAGTGTTTTCCACTCCCAGGCTAAGCATGAAGTAAAATTTCGAGTTTAGAAAAGCCTGAAAATTTGGTTTGGTCGCGTAGCGCGAAGCGCGGAGCGGCCAAACCAAATTTTCAGGCTTTTCTAAACTCGAAATTTTACTTCATGCGCCACCGCTACAAAACACTGATTCAATGTAAAGTTAAGCGGTGTGTTTTAAACTACAAAATATGTCAGTGTTTTGTACCGGTGGCGCATGAAGTAAAATTTCGAGTTTAGAAAAGCCTGAAAATTTGGTTTGGCCGCTCCGCGCTTCGCGCTACGCGACCAAACCAAATTTTCAGGCTTTTCTAAACTCGAAATTTTACTTCATGCTTAGCCTGGGAGTGGAAGACAATCGCTTAAAGCTTCAAATTAAATTCTTCTAATAATCCAACCATCGAAAAATGTGCAACATATGGATACTTCAAAAACAAATTCTCGTTATGAAAATATTCGGTGTTACATAAAACTCTCTGTATATTTGAAAGTGTTTAAATTGTTTTATTTATATAAAAGTGTAAATAAACTCTGTTCACATTTTATTCTCACCGCAGTAGGCTTGTTTTTCCTCCTTATATTGGTATGTTGTTTTTCTGATACTAATGATTGAAGTGCGTTGTTTTTAGTTATGACTATAGTTTCTTTTATACAATACAATTATACAGGGATTTTTTCTCTTAGATAAACATGCATAAGCTGTACATTTCCTGACATTCGTTGTTTTTTTAAAAGAGTTCAATTTGAAGCTTTAAACGAGTGTTTTCCACTCCCAGACTAAGCATGAAGTAAAATTTCGAGTTTAGAAAAGCCCCGTGAAAATTTGTCGAGGGTCGCGCAGCGACCCGAGACAAATTTTCTGGGCTTTTCTAAACTCGAAATTTTACTTCATGCGCCACGCGTATAAACCACGGATTTCAAGTGAAGTTCGAATATACATAAATTTCACAATATTTTAGTGTTTTATATCCCAATTTTAACAGCAGACAGTATTCTTAGCAGGCATTCTCAAAAAAAAATTGAATCAACAAGCAGCAAATTTTTAGGAATAGGCATTCTCCAAATATTAGGACATTTTTAACAGCAAGCAGTATTTTTTTCCAAATAGGCATCTTTCAAATATAAATGGGCTTTTTCAAAACATTAGCCCAATTTTAACAGCAGGCAGTATTTGGTACTTAAGAAGCATTCTCCAAACAAAATTTAATCAACAAGCAGGCATTCTGTAAAAAAATTGAATCAACAAGCAGCAAATTTTAAGGAATAGGCATTCTCCAAATATTAGGAAATTTTTAACAGCAGGCAGTATTTTTTCTAAATAGGCATCTTCCAAATATAAATGGGCTTTCTCCAAACATTAGCCCAATTTTAACAGCAGGCAGTATTTGATACTTAAGAAGCATTCTCCAAACAAAATTTAATCAACAAGCAGGCATTCTCTAAAAAAAATTGAATCAACAAGCAGCAAATTTTTAGGAATAGGCATTTTCCAAATATTAGAACATTTTTAACAGCAGGCAGTATTTTTTCTAAATAGGCATTCTCCAAATATAAACAGGCATTCTCCAAACATTAACCAATTTGTAACAGCAAGCAGTATTTGATACTTAAGAAGCATTCTCGCAGTATTTTTCTCCAAATAGGCATCTTCCAAATACAAATGGGCTTTCTCTAAACATTAGCCCAATTTTAACAGAAGGCAGTATATGATACTTAAGAAGCATTCTCCAAACAAAATTGAATCAACAAGCAGGCATTCTCTAAAAAAAATTGAATCAACAAGCAGCAAATTTTTAGGAATAGGCATTTTCCAAATATTAGAACATTTTCAACAACAGGCAGTATTTTTTCTAAATAGGCATTCTCCAAATATAAACAGGCATTCTCCAAACATTAACCAAATTGTAACAGCAAGCAGTATTTGATACTTAAGAAGCATTCTCGCAGTATTTTTCTCCAAATAGGCATCTTCCAAATACAAATGGGCTTTCTCTAAACATTAGCCCAATTTTAACAGAAGGCAGTATATGATACTTAAGAAGCATTCTCCAAACAAAATTGAATCAACAAGCAGGCATTCTCTAAAAAAAATTGAATCAACAAGCAGCAAATTTTTAGGAATAGGCATTTTCCAAATATTAGAACATTTTCAACAACAGGCAGTATTTTTTCTAAATAGGCATTCTCCAAATATAAACAGGCATTCTCCAAACATTAACCAAATTGTAACAGCAAGCAGTATTTGATACTTAAGAAGCATTCTCGCAGTATTTTTCTCCAAATAGGCATCTTCCAAATACAAATGGGCTTTCTCTAAACATTAGCCCAATTTTAACAGAAGGCAGTATTTGGTACATAAGAAGCATTCTCCAAACAAAATTTAATCAACAAGCAGGCATTCTCTAAAAAAAATTGAATCAACAAGCAGCAAATTTTTAGGAATAGGCATTTTCGAAATAGAACATTTTTAACAGCAGGCAGTATTTTTTGTAAATAGGCATTCTTCAAATATAAACAGGCATTCTCCAAACATTAACCAAATGTTAACAGCAAGCAGTATTTGATACTTAAGAAGCATTCTCCAAACAAAATTTAATCAACAAGCAGTACATTTTTAGCGATAGGGGTCATTTTTACCACTCCATTTTTACCACTCTATATTTACCACTATATTTTTGTACCACTATATTTTTTTCCACCATTTTATTACCATCATATTTTATTACAAATCATATTTTTCCTGATTTACATCATAATTCGGTACATCCAAAATGGATGTTGTGACCAACGGCCCTAAGATATTTAGCAATAAATTCGTCTTCGTCTTTACGGGTTTCATAATCATTTCTTGCAAGCCTTCTAAGATTTTCTTTTGTCGCAAAAATCAACAGTCTTCCGATGGAGGCGTCTTCGTTGTCTCGAGAGTCGTATATAAGGAAATTTTCAGCAGCTAGTGTTTTCTTGTAATTTTGCGGCAAATCACCGAGATCGTCGATAGTTCTTGGGTTGGTGGGAATGTCTTTCAGCCGGGTACGCTGGATACTCTTCGTCAAATTTGGTCTTTCGGGAAGTTCTGCCAGTACGCCTGATGGAACATTTTGTAACTCCGTCCTCAAAAGTTGCGCAGGTGGAGCTTCAGGGTGAGCTGCCGCTCTTCTTTTTAAATTATTTTTAATTTTTAAGGCTTCAACCTCTTCGACATTTGGCGCGTGACCATCCAAAGGTGTACTCTTGATCACTTCAATCGCCTACGATCAATTTGTAATGTTTGTAATTTTTTGTTAGTTTTGTAAAATATTTGTAAGATAACTAATGGTAAAAAATTAGTAGTAAATAATATATGGTATTAAAACCGGAGTGGTAAAAAGAATTGGTGGTAAAAAATATATGGTGGTAAAAATGGAGTGGTAAAAATGTCGTACAATCCATTTTTAGAAATAGGCATTCTCCATATAGAAGGACATGTTTAACAGCAGGCAGTATTTTTTATAAATATGAATTTATAAATATGCATTTTCAAAAAATAAGAAAGGCTATTTATATTTGGGGAATGCCTGTTTAGTAAAAAAATACTGCCTGCTGTTGAAAATGTCCTAATATTTGTTTGGAGAATGCCTGTTAAGAATCAAATACTGATTGCTGTTAAAATATGGGCTAATGTTTGGAGCCCATATTTTAACAGCAATCAGTATTTGAATCACAACAGGCATTCTCCAAACAAATATTAGGACATTTTCAACAGCAGGCAGTATTTTTTTCTAAACAGGTATTCTACAAATATAAATAGGCTTTCTTCAAACATTAGCCTAATTTTAACAGGCATTCTCCAAACATTAACCCATTTGCAACAGCAGGCATATTTTGTTTATAAATGGTCATTCAGCAAACATAAGTCTATTTTAATCGACATGCAATATTTTCTAAACAGGCATTCATTAACCATTACATGAGAAGGTAGTAATTTTTTTAAAATAGGCATTCATCAACCATTACATGAGAAGGTAGTAAATTTTTCAAAATAGGCATTCCTCAAACGTTAGCCCATTTTGATCAAACCTCACCCACTTTCCACACATTTATTAATTACACTCACCAAATTTGGTATCAATTTATCACGAGAGCCAACAACGAACGAACATATGGCTTCACTATCATTAAAATTATGGATTTACTTCCCTCGCTCACTCTTCCACACCAGCAACACTCTATTCCCAACTCTCTCAAAACGTAGGATAGTGCACGTACTTTGTGTAATAACACTCGCCTGTATGTGTGTGTATATGCGTGGGTTTATTGCGAGGCGATTTATAAGTTGCATCACGTGAATTATTAAAGGAAGAGAGGATTCCGCCTCCGTTTAATTTCCCATGATTCCAATTAACGTTATATAAATTGCTCAAGTGCGACTCTTTCCGCGAAAGCGCGCCCGCCTAGTGTTCCTTCTTCTTGACTTATAAGGGATCCGCTTTCTTGGTTTATGAAAAGACACTCGAAACAGGACGACAAAAATCTGCTTGTTTTGTCTCGAGTTTCTTGAATGCGCGCAAACAGAACTTGTGCGGTTTTCGCGATAGGAAAAGTGAAGGCTTCGTTTTTCTGTTTGTTCTAGTTGTTAACACAATTATCGTTCACGCAATTTCCATATTTTCCTCATAATACTTTTTCTGTTAAGTTAGTAAAAATGGTGAAGAACGAACATTTTGTTTTTATTACAAATATAAAATGATTTATTCCTAAATAATAGTAGTAAATATATCGTGTGTTAAGTATAGAAGTATATCTTTAATTTAGTTCTCATTAATCCTAGACTAACCTAACCTAACCTACCCTTAAATTATCAATATAGAAGTATAGATTGCTGCAGAACATCATGCAAGAAAAACTAGCAGACAGAAGCACTCGTCCCTAAGAAATTGGATGTTACTAAAAAAGAAAAAAGAAATTTGATGCTAAAACTCGATTCAACATCAAATTTCTTTATTTTTCTTTACTTCTTTAAGACATTATTTTTTAAATAAAGAAATTTAATGTAAAAGCGCCTTAATAATGTAAAGTCTCAGAGATACTATCAGAGGCTTTTCTGTATCGCACGTCCTCACCGACTTAACAGCATCTCGTTCCGTTTCGGGGAAAAAGTTAAATGAGAAAGACGGGTAAAATACACAGTAGTCCGAATTAAGAGTCGTTCACACGCGCACGCCGGGCACATACAAATGAAGACGAGAAAGAGGGAACAAAAAAAAGTCTTTTCCGGACGCGATAAATCGCATCTCGCGGAGATTTCACGTCCGAGCCGGAGCGGCATAATTTATTTATTAATCCCCGACATGGGCACAGCACAAGTCACGTCTTTGTATTTTCGTGCTATCAGTTCGAGTTTTATGTTTTCTCTTCTGGAAAAAAATATAATAAGAATGTTGACTTTACGATGGATGAAAAAAGCAGTAGCTAGAAGCTAGAAAAGTAAAAAGTGAAAATACAGAAGAGTTGTTAGTTCAATCCAACGAAATACGTCCTCGTCTTTACTGATGACACTGCCCTTATCTCCCACGCTTTAACGCTTCAATAATCCCCAAATCTCCTTCAAGAGTCTCTTGATTCCATATAAGAATGGTGCAAAAAATGGCGAATACAATTAAATCCTTCCAAAACTAAATTATTTATTTTTTACCATAAAATCACCTTTTTAAATTGGTCTTTGTTTTGGAGATATCAAGGTTCAAACTTTCAAAACATATATTAATTCTAAGTTTCACAAAAAAAAATAATATGGGCATATTATTTACAACAAAGGAAAACCAACTCCACATACTCCAACCACCTCATCGAAGAAAACCACCACTTCGACGAAAACTTCAAAGTGCTTCACAGAAAAGAAAAAGGCCGGAAACTTAACATCTTGGAGAGCATGGAAATTAATAAAAGAAAATACACAGGACAACTTTTGAACGACCAATTAGACTTAACAAACTCACCACTCCTAAATTTAAATTTCACTGAAAAACCCACCCCCCCATAAACATTGTATATATACCTGTACTGACAAATGTAATTTATCATTTCTTCGCCTGGAGAAGCCACAGTGTGGCGAAACAATTGTAGCGAGTTTACAATATATATTTGAAAGTTTTAAATTATTTTATTTTATTTATATAAAAGTAAAAATATTATTTATTGCCAAACTGCATTGTTAACAAAAGTTGTATCTTTTTTACACTAAAAATTAATAGCAATACCCAAAGGATGTGACAACTGTCAACAACTAATAAATAAGTCTTTTGTTTCAAAGCAATTTCCATAACCTACTATTAATTTTATAGACTGAAATTAAATAGGTTCCGAAAATTTCATGCCTTGTTATCTGAAAAACAAAGGCCGATCGAAAAAAAGTAATTTTATATTTTTTGCTTGGAATCCAATCATGAAAACGAATATTCATTTTTTGCCTCCTGGTATAAACCACTCTGCATATACAGGGTGTTCATTTGAAAACTTCCCAACGCGGATTTATGGAAACCACTGATTAAAAGATAAATCGCCGAGACACGTCCAAAGATTTCCTAAGGGGGACAACTTTTTAACCAAAAACGACTTCACCGCCTTTTACCCTCTGCCCCCCGGGGTCATCCCCTAAAAAATTTTAAATGACAAGGGGTATCAAGTAATAGCTTGTTTGAAAGGTTTTTCAAAGTGCTTTATTTTGACGTTTGAATTTTTAAAATCGGTCGATTTGTTTACGGAAAAATTAGAAAAATCTTTATTTATCTTAATTTGTTCAGATAGAAAAAAAAAATACACGAAAATATCACTTTTTATTTTATTAATAAGTGTTCAAAAACCAACAAAACTTGGCAGCAACCAAATAAAAACCCTGATTTTTTTCGACTTCTTTTCATCAATACGGAGATAACATTTATTCTTATACCTGTTTAGTTTGGGTTAGTTGCTATGGAAAAGAAACAATTCCATTTGCTGTCAGTTACCTTTGTGACAATCTTGGGATAGTGAATATAAATTTATTGATTCATATTTTACTTCCAAAATGGTTTACACACTAGCCGAAAGAGTGGAAATTATTCTAATTTATGGTGCCCAAAATCAATGTGCTCGGCAAACTGCCGTCACATTTAACGCCAGACATCCGGACAAGATAACTTCGCATAGGTATGTTTTGGACCTTGTTACTAAATTTACTCAAACTGGATCTGTTGCAAATAAAAAACGTAATCATCGTAGAGTTTTAAATGAAGCCGCTCAAATTGAAGTTTTGGGTCATTTTGGCATAAATCCTAATACTTCATTACGCAAAATTGGTGATGCGACTGGTATTTCATTAGGCTCTGTACACACAGTTACTAAATTACATAAATTTCATCCATTCAAAATGCAAATATTGCAAGAGTTAACCGAGCGTGATTTCGATAGGCGAGTTGAGTTTTGTGAACAATTAACTGCAGCGATTAATGATAATACCATTCATGTAAAGAATATCTGCTTCACTGATGAATGCACATTTTATCTAAATGGATTTGTTAATAAGCATAACTGCAGGTATTAGAGCAATGAAAATCCTCATGCTTTTGTAGAAGGGCCTACTCAGTACCCCCAAAAAATTAATGTATGGGCAGGCATTTTAGGAAACAAAGTGATTGGGCCATTGTTTATTAATGGGAATTTAAATGGAGGCATTTATTTAGATATGTTGGAAAATACCATCAATCCGCTTATCACTGAAACCATTGAAAACCAAATCGGAGACGATAGAAACCCTATACTTGATGAGGCTGAAATATATTTCCAGCAAGACGGCGCTTCTCCTCACTATGTTCTTCCGGTTCGGCAATGGCTAGACGACGAATTTTCAGATAAATAGATTGGGCGAAGAAGGCCTATAGATTGGCCTGCTAGATCTCCTGACTTGTCGCCATTAGACTTTTTTCTATGGGGCCATTTAAAATCTATTGTGTTCACTCCCCAACCTGAAAATTTAGATGAACTTCGTCAACGCATCACCGAAAGCTGCCATGATCTCCCACAACATGTTTTTGAAAATGTCCGGCAGGAATTTGAACATCGCCTATATCATTGTTTGGCCAATAACGGGCAACATTTTGAACACATAATAAAATAAAAAGTGATATTTTCGTGTGTGTTTTTTTTTTCTATCTGAACAAATTAAGATAAATAAAGATTATTCTAATTTTTCCGTAAACAAATCGACCGATTTTAAAAATTCAAACGTCAAAATAAAGCACTTTGAAAAACATTTCAAACAAGCTATTACTTGATACCCCTTGTCATTTAAAATTTTTAAGGGGATGACCCCGGGGGGCAGAGGGTAAAAGGGGGTGAAGTCGTTTTTGGTTAAAAAGTTGTCCCCCTTGGGAAATCTTTGGACGTGTCTCGGCGTTTTTTCTTTTAATCAGTGGTTTTCCATAAATCTGCGTTGGGAAGTTTTCAAATGAACACCCTGTATAGAAGTTATGTAAAACAATTATTTATTTCTTCTTTCTTTAAATCTAACTAGCAATGCAATACGCAGGTAACTTGAAAATACAAGTCGAAAGAAAGATTATTTTTGAATTCGTCTGCCTTTGTCTTAAATAAATGTCTCATCTTTCACGTGGTGAACTATAAAGGGAATGTTTCTTATAAGTTTGCACATCCTGATGCATACATATACTGCTGTAGATTTTCAGGCATTCGTAGTTTTTAACAGGTTCAATTTGTATTTTCTTACGAGTGTTTTCACTGCTTGACAAGCATAAAGTAACATTTGTTCGAAGTGCCTGAAAATTTGCTTTGGCTTTTCTAAACTCCAAATATTACTTCATGCATTACACGTAATAAACACTGAAAACACTGAACTATTATGAACGAGAAATGTTACTTCATGCGCCACGCCCATAAGACACTAATTTCAAGTAAAGTTCCTTGAAATTAGTGTCTTATGGGCGTGGCGCATGAAGTAACATTTCTAAACTCGAAATTTTACTTCATGCGTCACACGTATTAAACACTGTACTGTCAAGTTCAAAATATATTATACTGTCAAGTTCAAAATATAATGCTTTAGCATTACGAGTATATTTCGAATTTCACTTCAAATCAGTGAATTATACTCCTGCCGCATGAAATGTTCAGGATTTTTTAAATATTTCGTGTTTAGAAAAGCCTGAAAATTTGGTTTGTTCGCGTAGCTTATTTAATAACTAAATTTAACTTTATGCTGAAATCAAGGATTAGAAACACTCGTAAAAAACTACAAATTGAACGCTATACATCGAGATATGCAGAGGAAAAAAAGGAAAAAATCGCTGTATATCTCAAATATCTATGTATATATGAAAGTCCGCACATGAATGAATAAAAAATCCGAGCTTTTCGTGCTCGCATGCTGACTTAACAAAAGCCCCTTTTGTGTTCCGTTTTAATCGTCTCCCCTTCTTTATTTTTTCGGATTTCCGGACTTTCAAGGACTTCCAAATGTAAAGATTAAGACAATTATAGGCATACAAGACGTGGACAATGGTTTCCCATTTTGTTTTGGAGTTTGAAACTTCAAGAAATATATATATATATATATATATATATATATATATATATATATATATATATATATATATATATATATATATATATATATATACAGGGTGTCCGTATTTCGAGGAAATGCATGGGGATCTCGGTTATTTGAAGAGTTAGAGAGTTGGTTAAATTAGGGCAAATACGTGAAATTTGGAGCCCAACAATAATCCGCAAACAGATTTGAAATATCTTTTTTTGTTTTCGAGATATTGCCAAAAAACTATTTTTTTTTCAAATTTCGTTTTTATTTTTTTATTCAAAAACTATTGGATCTAGGAATTTGCAACTTTTACATTATAATAGTTACCATTCAGCAATTAAGAAGAAGAGACATTTTTCGGGCAGTCCAAAATTTAAGGAAAAGACTAGAATTATGTTTGGAGGTCAATGGTGATATATTCGAACACTTACTCTAAGTTTGTGATAATTTTAGTTCAAAAGATATTTAATTAATTTGTTTATTATTATTTAATATTATGAAAAACTTCATCAAGCAGCAGAGTGATTATTCTGGTTCCTTCCCTAAAAAAAAATATAGGCCTCAGGAATTTTAAAATGTGCAACTGTTTTCAAGGCACTCTTAAAACAAAACAAAAGGTTGCTTTGTTTCAAATGAAACGCAAAATAAATTATAAGTGTGATATACCGTTGAATTCAGAAAAAAAAGTTCTTTCCAAAAATATGAATATCCAATATGGCGCCCATAAGAAAAACAAAAGTTGGCTATGGTTCTGAAGAAGATATTAAAGTTATTTTAAATGTAAGTACACTACTAAATTCCTGATTAAAAAGTGCCTGTATAATGTAAAAGTTGCAAATTCCTAGATCCAATAGTTTTTGAATAAAAAAATAAAAACGAAATTTGAAAAAAATAGTTTTTTGGCAATATCTCGAAAACAAAAAAAGATATTTCAAATCTGTTTTCGGATTATTGTTGGGCTACAAATTTCACATATTTGCCCTAATTTAACCAACTCTCTAACTCTTCAAATAACCGAGATCCCCATGCATTTCCTCGAAATACGGACACCCTGTATAGATATATATATATATATATATATATATATATATATATATATATATACAAAATTAATTATTTTTACTTTTAAGACTCCAGTTTTGACAGCTGAACAAACTATGTGTTTTATTTTATTAAAATAGAGATTATTTCTTAAAAATATAATAATAAAATAATTCATGTTCATACGCTCCTTGTGAATATTTATATGCCGGATATACAGAGAGTTTTATGTAACACCGAACATTTTCATAACGAGAATTTGTCTTTTAAGTATACAGAAGCATACGTTGAACACTTGCCGATGCTAGGTTTATTAAAAGAATTTAATTTGAAGCTTTAAACGAGTGTTTCCACTCCCAGGCTAAGCATGAAGTAAAATTTCGAGTTTAGAAAAGCCTGAAAATTTGGTTTGGTCGCGTAGCGCGAAGCGCGGAGCGGCCAAACCAAATTTTCAGGCTTTTCTAAACTCGAAATTTTACTTCATGCGCCACCGGTACTAAACACTGATGCAATAGAAAGTTTATCGGTGTGTTTTAAACTTCGTAATTTGTCAGTGTTTTGTACCGGTGGCGCATGAAGTAAAATTTCGAGTTTAGAAAAGCCTTTACATATTTGCCCTAATTTAACCAACTCTCTAACTCTTCAAATAACCGAGATCCCCATGCATTTCCTCGAAATACGGACACCCTATATATATATATATATATATATATATATATATACAAAATTAAACAACGAGGATTTAAATCCTGAAGCTTCAAACACGATCTCATAATAATATAGATTCAAATTTATTATTAAATCCAATTGAAATTCAAAACGAAACAATTAACAATTTAGAATACAATGATTATTCCAAAACTCGGTAATTTCACATTCAAAAGCAAAAATGCAATTCAGAAAATGTTGAATACTAAGAAATAATCGTTTAAGATTCAATGAAGAAGAAATATTATATGTCTTTCCTCAACATTTCTCTCAATTTTTATAGCTGTCAATCCTAGAGTCACTATTGAAGAGAAGAAAGCGGCAGAAATTTGACTTTTTAAAATCATTATAAATAAATTAATACGACACTTAATTAAACACAGTTATATTCCTTTCTTCACTTTTATTTTTCTTGCTAGATGTACATTTCAGGTACTAAGTACCCATTATCAATAGCTAACTGTGATAAAACTGTAATAACGGGTACTTAGTACCCGAAATGTACATGTAGCAAGAAAAATAAAAGTGAAGAAAGGAATATAACTGTGTTTAATTAAGTGACTTAACACCTTCACGTAACTCATACAACTACATTAAATTAATACGAACTGAGCTAAAGTAATATAATTAACTGGATTGTGATATAATAATAGGATTAACTTTGTTAAATCATATGCGAATCGCTTTGTTTGTGGCGTCTTAATATTCATATAACAAGACCCGAACTAAGTGGAATCCAATAAGCAATAACATTTACCCTACTCGACTCGCAAACTGCTCGATTTTCGTCGGATTAGCCGAAAGCGATGTTTTCCCAAACTCTCGAATCACAATCAACGATTACGATTATCCCACAAAATTGTTCCACCGACAATATCCAATAAAGGTTACTTTTTGACATTCGCGCTTTTAACTTATATATACTTCTCGATCTTATATACCTACTTAGTAGATAAGTTTGAGAAGTATATATATAGTAAGCATACATATATATGAAATGACCAGATATATACAGGGTGTTCCAGACCACCCGTACACCCCTTTTAAAATTTCGCGGATGAATATTTTTCAAAAACTGAATGGGGGGTATTACTAATGTTCATGTGCTCTATCTAATGACGTATCACTCGACCCCCCCTGTTTATTCGGAACATTTTTTTGTACGACCAACAGGTGGCGCTACAATCGCAAAAACTACTTTTTAATACATTTTTTTGATATTTTAGGACCGTACGTGGATGAATATTATTCGAAAACTCAGTGCGGGGTATTACTAATGTTCATGTGCTCTATCTAATGACGTATTACTCGACCCCCCCTGCCCCCCCCCCCCCCCCCCCGAAAGGGGACAGGGGGTAACTTTAACTTTTCATTATTGATATGGTAATGTTTAGACTGTAATATTAAGGGGATTATCGCAGTGTAACACGCCGATCGTGTTGGAAAGACCCACATAGTTTAGAGTAGCTCATCCGATGCCAAATTTACAGAACAAGTGGGGCGAATACAGTCAGAGAGAAAAGCGGCAGTTCACTGTGCATTTGTGCATTGCTCCTTGGCATGAACGGATAGGGTCTTGCGTCGCGTGGAATAGACGAAAAAAAAAGCGTATAAAAAAGACGGATCGAAGGAAAGTGTCGATTCGTATTATTTAAACACGCTGATAATACATACAAGCTATGTATTGTTTTTAATTCGTTAGAAATCGATCCTGTGTTATTTTTCGGTATTTACAAAACCGATGATTCTTATTCTTGTCATTATAACTAATTGTTTTTACTTTTAAGACTCCAGTTTTGACAGCTGAACAAACTATGTGTTTTATTTTATTAAATTAGAGATTATTTCTTAAAAATATAATAATAAAATAATTCATGTTCATAAGCTCCTTGTGAATATTTATATGCCGGATATACAGAGAGTTTTATGTAACACCGAACATTTTCATAACGAGAATTTGTCTTTTAAGTATACAGAAGCATACGTTGAACATTTGCCGATGCTAGGTTTATTAAAAGAATTTAATTTGAAGCTTTAAACGAGTGTTTTCCACTCCCAGGCTAAGCATGAAGTAAAATTTCGAGTTTAGAAAAGCCTGAAAATTTGGTTTGGTCGCGTAGCGCGAAGCGCGGAGCGGCCAAACCAAATTTTCAGGCTTTTCTAAACTCGAAATTTTACTTCATGCGCCACCGGTACTAAACACTGATGCAATAGAAAGTCTATCGGTGTGTTTTAAACTTCGTAATTTGTCAGTGTTTTGTACCGGTGGCGCATGAAGTAAAATTTCGAGTTTAGAAAAGCCTGAACATTTGGTTTGGCCGCTCCGCGCTTCGCGCTACGCGACCAAACCAAATTTTCAGGCTTTTCTAAACTCGAAATTTTACTTCATGCTTAGTCTGAGAGTGGAACACACTCATTTCAAGTTTCAAATTATTTTTTTTAACAACGAGTATCTAAAGATTTACGACATATACTGTGTAATTCTCACATGTATACTTGAAAGAAAGATCGAGTGATACGTCATTAGATAGAGCACATGAACATTAGTAATACCCCACATTCAGTTTTTGAAAAATATTCATCCGCGAAATTTTAAAAGGGGTGTACGGGTGGTCTGGAACACCCTGTATAATATGAGTTTGCATATATGCAAACTTACCTTTAAGGAAGATTTCCACTCCTTGATTAAGCAAGATATAAAATTTCTGGCTCTACTAAACTCAAAATTGTACATCATGCGCTAGGGCCCGTATTCACAACACCGATGCAATTTGTCATCGGTGAGAAGTCACACTGAAATTACGTCATTTTGGGAAGAATTTACCAAACCGTACGGAGTAAAGTGACGTCATTTTGGTGCAAGCCCAGGCGGGCCAAACGCTGATTTAAATTGAAGTTCAAAAACACATCAAAACATCATATTTAGTCGTTGTTCTGACTAAAGATGATCTTTTGGTGTGTGTTTGTACTTCAATTTAAACCAGCGTTTGGCGTTTGGTATCAGGTATTTATATAGTACTGGGATGGACACTTCAGATTTTTTTCTAAAAAATGAATTTTATTAAATAGTCTCAACCTAGAATATCCAAGAGAGTGGAATGAAACTGAAACGTTTTGAAAGCATTGATTGGAAATCAGAACATTTTTCCAAAAAAAAAATATCGTGTGCATTCCAAAATCATTGATTATAAACTTGCCTTGAATGAAAATAACATATTTTTTTAGCGCTCGTGTTGAAATAAACCAGCGTTGACAGCTTCATTCAACACTTTCCTAATTCCCCCCGACCGGCTTGCGCAAAGCGTAAAATAGCTCGTTAATTTAGTTTAATTAAACTTTAAACAAAAAAAACCGTGCGCATTTCGCTCGCGTGTGTGAGCGAGTTTGTTAAATGTGCAAACGTCTGGCGGTAGATAACTCTGCGTTACATGTAATGGCAGTTTGGTGGCAGTTGCTGGTTTTGATATTTCCGCCAAGAGATAACTTCGCGTTTCGCCAACAAGTGCTCACGGCTTCAAACTGATATTTAATATATTGATATTTAACCGGTCTTCATATCTCTAATAGTTTATGAGATCACAATAGTAAGCACGATAAAGATATTTAAAAAAGAGTTAGATGTATATTTAAGAGAGAAAGAGAGATAGATGTATATTTGAGAGATAATAATAATAATAATAATAAACACATTTATTTTTAATGATATTAAATACATCACATTTACATCAGGATATATTAATTTCACAAAAACAAGTCAAAAGAAAAACAAAAAACAAACAGGCATATTGCGTATACGTATTTAATTATTGCCTACGTTAGCATAATACTCATCCATAGTATATGGTTCTATATTTATTAACTTATCTATCAATTTTCTTTTCATGACAGAATAAGATTTTGCTGTTTTTATTTCCTTAGGAAGGCTATCATACAATTTTATGCAGGTATAATATGGACTTCTCTCAAAAAAACTTAATTTATGAGCTGGAAGACTGTATTCAACGCCAAGCCTCGTGTTATAGATATTTGATAGCATATTATTTTCAAAAATATATCGATGCTTCCATAGAAACTTTATGCACTCAAGAATATAAATTCCTATGCAAGTTAGCATCTTTCTGTTTCGGAAAGCCCCTCTACAACTTTGGTCAAACCTCAATTTATCTATGATGCGTAACGCACATTTTTGAGCCTTGAAAACAGAATTTATATTAGAGTTAGTTCCCCAGAATATTATTCCGTACTTGATATTGGAATATATATAAGCGTAATAAAACGTTTCACATATTTTATTGTTTGTGTTTTTTCTTAATATTCTTAGACCATAATTTGCTTTACTAATTTTCCCAGTTAAGTAATCAATCTGCTCTTTAAAATTTAGGGTTTCATCTAAGATGATGCCTAAATATTTACACTGATGTGTAAAATTATACACATTATTATTAAGGGAGATATGAGGAGGTGTCAGAGTTCTCTGACTGATTTTAAAATATATACAATTTGTTTTATCGGTGTTTAGTATGAGGCAGTTTTCGGTAAACCACTTCTCAATGTTACACATTATTTGATTTCCCGTGTCAATAATTGAATCAATTCCTGATCCCGATAAAGATAAAATATGTAATTTGCGAGAGATATATATGTATGTTTGAGAGATTAAGATATATATCAGAAAGAGATATAACCAAATATATTATAACTCAGCACTGCCTAAATTCTTGAAATGTTGAAGTTTTTCCTTTCAAAGAACTGTAGAAGTTCTTTCTTCCAAACAACGATAAAAGTTCTTTCTTCTAAAGCAGTTTGAAGGTTATTTCTTCTAAACAACTCAGCACTGCCTAAATTCTTGAAATGTTGAAGTTTTTTCTTTCAAAGAACTGTAGTTCTTTCTTCCAAACAACGATAAAAGTTCTTTCTTCCAAAGCAGTTTGAAGGTTCTTTCTTCTAAACAACTTTGCAAGTTCTTTTTTTAAACTGCAAGTTCTTTTATTTCAACTTTGAGGGTTCTTTCTTCAAAAAAACTTTGAAAGTTCGTTGTTTCAAATTTGATAAAAAGAAAAGTTTAGATACTTGAAATTGAAACTAATGGGGAACGGAATTATGATTTTTTATAACGTTGAGCTTAACTCAAAAAATTGAATTTTGGAAGGGAGAAAGTTTGAAATCACTCATTAAAAACTTGCTTAAATACTTGAAATTTGAAAGTCTTTGTTCCAAAGAACTTTCGACGTTCGATCTTCCAAAGAACTTCGGAAGTTCTTTCTTCTAAAGAACTTTGAAAGTTCTTTCTTCCAAATTTCGAATTTAGTAGAGTATAACTATTAATGGGTTCGATAGCTAACGCCATCTTATGCTCCATAGTGGCATCGTCAATGACATTTTGTGCATTCGTGTCATTTTCGATGCCACTATGGAGCATTAGAGTGCGTTAGCTATCGAATCTATTAATAGTTTTCACATATTGGCTTGATATAATTAGAAATGTTGAGTATTCCTCAGCACTGGGTCGGGACCACACTAACGAGAACCTTAAAGTCCGAAACGCGTCTGTTGGTATAACTATAACTACTTAAATTTGAAGAGAAAGATAAACAGAATTCGGATCATTTATAATTTTGAGCACAGCTCAGATTGGATATTTAATTTTTGGAAGAAACAATATTTGGAATCAATGCTTAAATACTTGCGTAAATACTCGAAATTTGGACGTTTTTTCTTCCAAAGAACTTTTGTAGTTCTTTCTTCTAAAGATCTTTGTTCCATATTTTAAGTAGAGTAGAGTTTAGATACTTAAAATTGGAAAGAATGAGAAACAAAATTACAGAAGATCCAATTTAGACCCGCTGACATTAATAAATTCACACACTATCGGAAATAATTACTTTTCCTTTAGAGAGGTAAGTGAAGTCAAAGTTAGGGAGACGATTGTGTCTCTTAAAAATTCTAACTCAAGAGACATATATGGTATGACATGTGGGGCCATTAAATATGTAAAAGATGCAATCCTATGTCCGCTAACAAAACTAATAAATAACTATTTGAAATAAAACAACGCAGTTGGGAGGGTTTCACTTTTATTGTTGAACACTGCAACATGTTTCACCACACAGTGGCTTCATCAGGCAGATTCATCAGGCAGATGAAATAATTAACATTATTTCATCTGCCTGATGAAGCCACTGTGTGGTGAAACATGTTGCAGTGTTCAACAATAAAAGTGAAACCCTCCCAACTGCGTTGTTTTATTTCAAATAGTATTATGGAGTTTCATCATGTATCCGCCTCATCAATTAAATATAATAAATAACTGTATTCGAAATAACGCATTTCCGAGAAGTTTAAAAATAGCTACTGTCATCCCCCTGTATAAAAAGGGCTCGCATGCTGATGCCGGTAATTATCGTCCAATTTCGTTATTGCCTATACTATCTAAGATTTTTGAAAAAATACTCCTTCAACAAATACTGAATTTTCTGGTGGAAAATGAGGTATTAAGTAATAACTAATATGGCTTCCGAGAGGAACGTTCAACAGCCGATGCAGTTCGAGTTCTTGTTGACGAAATAATCTATGGACTAGAAGCTGGCCTATATACAGCAGCTTTATTTTTTGACCTCAGTAAGGCCTTTGACTGCGTTCCTCATGACGTCCTACTACGGAAGCTATATTTGTATAATTTCAGTCCTGAGAGTTGCCGTTGAATGTCTTCTTACCTCCAAAATAGAACACAGCAAGTCAAATTTAAGGAGCAAACATCAAGTTTTGCAACAGTATCATGTGGTGTGCCGCAGGGGTCGATATTAGGTCCACTCCTGTTTTTAATATACGTAAATGATTTACCGGCCTACATCGAAGAAGGAAACATTTTAATGTACGCGGATGATACGACTTCTATAAATAGAAGTACTGATTTGCAAAACACCCTGCAACAGAGAGAGCTGATAAACAATAAAACATTGGCGTGGTTTAATTCCAACAAACTCTCGATAAACACTTCAAAGACTGTTCACCTTATTTTCACACTTAAATCAGGCAATAACGAAGATGGACATTGTAGATTTTTAGGCATCAACATCGACTCTAAATTGAGCTGGAGAGAGCATGAAAAAGTACTTAGTTTGGCACTTAGCAAGGTAATTTTCTTGCTTAGGACTTTAAGTAACACTCTTCCTAAACCCGCACTACTAACTGCCTATCATGCTCTCTTTCAGTCGAAAATTCAATATTGCATTCTTGTTTGGGGACACTCCAGTATAGCACCTCGGATATTCGGCCTACAACGTCGAGCAGTTCGATTAATAGCGGGCATAGGCTACAGAGATAATTGCGTCGACGTCTTTAGGAATCTTGGGATACTTACTTTACCCAGTTTGTTCTTATTCGAATGCTTGCTGCATGTTCATAAAAACGTTAATAATTATAAAAAAAATGATCAAGTACATAAATACGGCACGAGAGGCTGTGAGCATATTTATCCAGATAGATTACGACTATCTAAGTCTAGGAGTGGAGAAAATTATTATGGGCGAAAATTATTCAATTATTTACCTCAGGCCATAAAATCTCTCCCCCATATAAAGTTCAAGAAACATGTTAAGTCTTATTTAGTATCCAAAGCATTTTTCAGCATTGATGAATGTATTAATCACCAATTCGCGGATTTTGGGCCAAGTAACTGATACAATTTTTTTAAATGTTTTTAATATGTTGTATCGTATATAGTATTTATTCTGTATTTTATCGTGTTTTACATTTTATGTTTGGCTTTTATATTTTACATTTGGATTTTATATTTTGACTTTATATTTGGATTTTATATTTGTATTTTATATTTGTATTTTATATTTATATTTTCTGTTTGTGTTTTATATTTTATATTTGTATTTTTTATATTTTATATTTATATTTTTTCTACCACTCTTATTGACGTTTGTAAACCTCTGGTCTTAAGCAAGAATAAATTTACTTACTTACTTACTTAAAAAATTCTCTTTCTCAAGAATTTGGAATTTGAATTTACAGAAGATCTTTATTAAAACGGAATTCTGTTTCTCATGAATTCCGTTTTAAAAAAGGACTTCTGTAATTTTGTGCACAGATCAGATTGGATATATGAATTTAGAATTTCCAAAGTACTTTAGAAGAGATAATTCTAAAGTTGTATTTCAAATTTAAATAGAACTTTGGAATTATCTCTTCTAAAATACTTTGGAAATTCCTTGTTTTAAATTTTAAGTAGAGTAGATTATAGGTACTTAAAATTGAAAATAAAAGTGGAACATATAATTCTAAGTACAGCTCAGATTGGATATTAGAGTTTCGAAAGAGATAAAATTTGAAATCGTTGCTTCAATACTTGAACTTTGGAAGTTATTTCTTCCAAACTTTGGAAGTGCTTTCTTCTAAAGGACTTTGGAAGTGCTTTCTTCTAAAGGACTTTAGAAGTTCTTTCTTCCAAATTTCATGTAGAGTAGAGTTTAGGTAGTTAAAATTAGAGAGAAAAAGAAACAGAATTCGGATGTTTTATTATTTTGAGCACAGTTCAGATTGCATATTTAAATTTTGGAAGAGACAAAATTTAAAATCATATATTATTCCAAGCCCCGAAGAGACTAAATATTTTTATGGTGTGTTGTTTGACATATGCAGGTGAATTACAGTCATGGTTTGGCCTAAATACTTGAAAAAGTGAGGTTCTTACACAAGAAATGTTTTATTTTATATTCTGATGTATACGCAGTAAATTTTAAGGAATCCGCTGTTTTAGGAAAAGTTCTATAAGAAGCTTCTAACGAGTGTTTTCAATCCCAGATTAAGCATAAAGTAAAATTTCGAGTTTAGAAAAGGATTTTATTTTTGTTGAGCGACCAAACCAAATTTTCAGGCGTTTCTAAACTCGAAATTTTACTTCATGCCTAATCGAGGAGTCAAACGCTCGGTAGACATTTAAAATTGATTTTTTTCTCAAAACAATTGTTTGCCTGAAAACTTACAGCGTATGTGAAGTAAAATTGAATTTGCCAATTGTAAGCAGAATATTTACAAAATATAAAAACGAATTAATATTAATATCGACTTTCTGAAAAAATTAAGTCTCGTTGAGTTCAGTTGTTTCAATGAATATTTGGAAAAGTCTCAAGGAGACTGAACTTTTGCAGAAAGTAATTATAATTCGTTTTTATTATCAATACCAATTCAGTGTTAATTAATAATTCATTTTTAGGTCATTTGAGTCGCCTATTTCTAAAAATTAGGTGTTTTTGGAAATAGGCGACTCAAATCACAAAAAATTCATTATTGATTAACATTGAAATGGTATTGATAATAAATTCCATTTAATTGATGAGGCGGATACATGATGAAACTCCATAATACTATTTGAAATAAAACAACACAGTTGGGAGGGTTTCACTTTTATTGTTGAACACTGCAACATGTTTCACCACACAGTGGCTTCATCAGGCAGATGAAATAATGATTTTACAAAGTACAGGTCAAATCATTATTTCATCTGCCTGATGAAGCCACTGTGTGGTGAAACATGTTGCAGTGTTCAACAATATAAGTGAAACCCTCCCAACTGCGTTGTTTTATTTCAAATAAATTCCATTGTTTTTAAATGGATTTAGGGGTTTTTGGAAATAGGCGACTCATTTATTGATATCTAGAAAAAAATCCTAGAATGACAATTTGAAACACAAAGACAATTCCCAAAAACAAAAACTAATATTACTTACTTGATATTTATATGAAGGGTTGAAAGCTTCAATTCTCGTTTCTTCGTTCTCGAAATTCAAGCTCTTGATTCTGGCTGTTGTTCACTTTAAACAAAAATAAAATCCATGTTGGAAACAAAAGACGCAACGACAAAACCGCGCACTAGAACAGAACCCGCATTGATTTTCTCAGAAAAGCGCGTGAGCTTTTTTTTTTAACGTCCAATAATCATTTTTGAGAGTTTCTTTTCGTAACTTGTGTGTGAGTGTGAGTATTTTTGTTTTACTGTCACGTCCTGTAATTTTGTGTGATTTTTCGCGAGAGTAACGTCCAGTCATTTATGTGTGTTAGTGTGTGATTGCTTGAAAGCCTTTTGTTGTAATCCTCAATTATTCGTGTCGGCTTTTCAGAGGTTTTTGATTTGTAGCTTGAAGCTTCAAGTTTGCGACTTTCTTTGTAACTTCCGAATGTTTAGATGAAAGTGTGAAATGTTGATTTATTAGTGTTCTGTGTGTGAAATGTTGATTAATTATTGTTTTGTGAATGCAGTGTTGAATTTAAAAATTGAATTTCAGAGGGTTTTGATTTGTGGTTTCAAGTTATTTTTCACTTCCTTTGTTGTAACTTTCAAATTTTTGACTTTCTTTGTTAAACTTCCAAATGCTTGGATAAAAACGCAAAATTTTGATAAATTGTTGTTCTGCGTGTGAAATGTTGATTAATTATTGTGTTGTGAATGCAGTGTTGAATTTAAAAATTGAATTTTAGAGGGTTTTGATTTGTGGTTTCAAGTTATTTTTGACTTCCTTTGTTGTAACTTTCAAATTTTTGACTTTCTTTGTTGAACTTCCAAATGTTTGGATAAAAACGCAAAATTTTGATAAATTATTGTTCTGTGTGTGAAATGTTGATTAATTATTGTTTTGTGTGTGCAGTGTTGAATTTGAAAATTGATTTTCAGAGGATTTTGATTTGTGGTTTCAAGTTATTTTTGACTTCCTTTGTTGTAACTTTCAAATTTTTGACTGTCTTTGTAAAACTTCCAAATGTTTGGATAAAAACGCAAAATGTTGATAAATTATTGTTCTGTGTGTGAAATGTTGATTAATTATGGTTTTGTGTGTGCAGTGTTGAATTTGCAAATTGAATTTTAGAGGATTTTGATTTGTGGTTTTAAGTCGTTTTTGACTTTCTTTGTTGTAACTTCAAAATTTTTTGATGAAAATGTGAAATATTGATTTATTATTGTTCTGTGTGTGAAACATTGATTAATTATTGTTCTGTGTGTGCAGTGTTAAATTTGCAAATTGAATTTTAGAGGATTTTGATTTGTGGTTCCTAGTCATTTTTGACTTTCTTTGTTGTAACTCCCAAATGTTTGGATGAAAGTGTGAAATGTTGATTAATTATTGTTCTGTGTGTTAAATGTTGATTAATTATTGTTCTGTGTGTGCAGTGTTGAATTTGAAAATCGAATTTTAGAGGATTTTGATTTGTGGTTTTAAATAATTTTTGACTTTCTTTGTTGTAACTTTCAATGTTTAGATGGAAACGTGAAATTTTGATTAATTATTGTTCTGTGTGTGTGAAACGTTGATTCATTATTGTTTTGTGTGTGCAGTTTTGAACTTGAATATAAAATTTCAGAGCATTTTTTGATTTTGTGGTTTTTAAGTTATTTCTGACTTTCTTTGTTGTAACTTCCAAATGTTTAGATGAAAGTGTGAAATGTTGATTAATTTTTGTTCTGTGTGTGAAACTTTGATTAATTATTGTACTGTGTGTGCAGTGTTGAATTTGAAAATTGAATATCAGAGGATTTTGATTTGTGATTTCAAATCATTATTGACTTTCTTTGTTATAACTTCCAAATGTTTAGATGGAAGCGTGAAATTTTGATTAATTATTGTTCTGTGTGTGAAACGTTGATTAATTATTGTTTTGTGTGTGCAGTTTTGAACTTGAATGTTAAATTTCAGAGCATTTTGATTTGTGGTTTTTAAGTTATTTTTGACTTTCTTTGTTGTAACTTCCAAATGTTTGGATGAAAGTGTGAAATGTTGATTAATTTTTGTTCTGTGTGTGAAACTTTGATTAATTATTGTACTGTGTGTGCAGTGTTGAATTCGAAAATAAAATTTCAGAGGATTTTGTTTTATAGTTTCAAGTCGTTTTTGACTTTCTTTGTTGTAACTTCCAAATTTTTGGATGAGAATGTGAAATATTGGTTAATTAGTGTTCTGTGTGTGAAACGTTGATTAATTATTGTTCTATGTGTGCAGTGTTGAATTTAAAAATTGAGTTTCAGAGGATTTTGATTTGTGGTTTCAAGTCATTTTTGAGTTTCTTTGTTGTAACTTCCAAATGTTTAGATACAAGTGTGAAATTAGTGTTCTGTGTGTAAAACGTTGATTCATTATTGTTCTGTGTGTGCAGTGTTGAATTTGAAAATTGAATTTTAGACGATTTTGATTTGTGGTTTCAAGTCATTTTTGACTTTATTTGTTGTAACTTCCAAATGTTTGGATGAAAACGTGAAATTTTGATTAACTATTGTTCTGTGTGTAAAATTTTGATTAATTATTGCTCTGTGTGTGCAGTGCTGAATTTGAAAATTGAATTTCAGAGGATTTTGATTTGTGGTTTCAAGTCATTTTTTACTTTCTTTGTTGTAACTTCCAAATGTTTAGATACAAGTGTGAAATGTTGATCAATTAGTGTTCTGTGTGTAAAACGTTGATTCATTATTGTTCTGTGTGTGCAGTGTTAAATTTGAAAATTGAATTTTAGACGATTTTGATTTGTGGTTTGAAGTCATTTTTGACTTTATTTGTTGTAACTTCCAAATGTTTGGATGAAAACGTGAAATTTTGATTAACCATTGTTCTGTGTAAATTTTGATTAATTATTGCTCTGTGTGTGCAGTGCTGAATTTGAAAATTGAATTTCAGAGGATTTTGATTTGTAGTTTCAAGTCGTTTTTGACTTACTTTGTTGTAACTTCCAAATGTTTAGATACAAGTGTGAAATGTTGATCAATTAGTGTTCTGTGTGTAAAACGTTGATTCATTATTGTTCTGTGTGTACAGTGTTGAATTTGAAAATTGAATTTTAGACGATTTTAATTTGTGGTTTCAAGTCATTTTTGACTTTATTTGTTGTAACTTTCAAATGTTTGGATGAAAACGTGAAATTTTGATTAACTATTGTTCTGTGTGTGAAATTTTGATTAATTATTGCTCTGTGTGGGCAGTGCTGAATTTGAAAATTGAATTTCAGAGGATTTTGATTTGTAGTTTCAAGTCGTTTTTGACTTTCTTTGTTGTAACTTCCAAATGTTTAGATACAAGTGTAAAATGTTGATCAATTAGTCTTCTGTGTGTAAAACGTTGATTCATTATTGTTCTGTGTGTGCAGTGTTGAATTTGAAAATTGAATTTCAGAGGATTTTGATTTGTAGTTTCAAGTCGTTTTTGACTTTCTTTGTTGCAACTTCCAAATGTTTGGATGAAAGTGTAAAATGTTGATTAATTATTGTTTTGTGTGTGCAGTGTTGAACTTAAAAATTGAATTTCAGAGGATTTTGATTTGTGGTTTGAAGTCATTTTTGACTTTCTTTGTTGTAACTTCCAAATGTTTGGACGAAAACGTGTAATTTTGATTACATATGGTTCAGTGTGTGCAATGTTGAAAATTGAATGAATGTATGAAAATTTAGCTCTGTGTGCAATGTTAAAAATTGAACTAGTGTGTGATATTTGAAAACTTGAGCTCTGTGGGTAATGTTGGAAATTGAACGAGTGTAGTGTGTGAAATTGGAAAAATTAAGCTGTGTGTAATGTTAAAAATTGAACGAGTGTATGAAATATACAGAGAGTTTTATGTAACACCGAACATTTTCATAACGAGAATTTTTTTTTTGAAGTATCTATATGTTGCACATTTTTCGATGCTTGGATTATTAAAAGAATTTAATTTGAAGCTTTAAGCGAGTGTTTTCCACTCCCAGGCTAAGCATGAAGTAAAATTTCGAGTTTAGAAAAGCCTGAAAATTTGGTTTGGTCGCGTAGCGCGAAGCGCGGAGCGGCCAAACCAAATTTTCAGGCTTTTCTAAACTCGAAATTTTACTTCATGCGCCACCGGTACAAAACACTGATATATTACGAAGTTTAAAACACACCACTAAACTTTACATTGAATCAGTGTTTTGTACAGGTGGCGCATGAAGTAAAATTTCGAGTTTAGAAAAGCCTGAAAATTTGGTTTGGCCGCTCCGCGCTTCGCGCTACAACCAAATTTTCAGGCTTTTCTAAACTCGAAATTTTACTTCATGCGCCACCGGTACAAAACACTGATATATTACGAAGTTTAAAACACACCGCTAAACTTTACATTGAATCAGTGTTTTGTACAGGTGGCGCATGAAGTAAAATTTCGAGTTTAGAAAAGCCTGAAAATTTGGTTTGGCCGCTCCGCGCTTCGCGCTACGCGACCAAACCAAATTTTCAGGCTTTTCTAAACTCGAAATTTTACTTCATGCTTATCCTGGGAGTGGCCCAGGCTAAGCATGAAGTAAAATTTCGAGTTTAGAAAAGCCTGAAAATTTGGTTTGGTCGCGTAGCGCGAAGCGCGGAGCGGCCAAACCAAATTTTCAGGCTTTTCTAAACTCGAAATTTTACTTCATGCGCCACTGGTACAAAACACTGACATATTACTTAGTTTAAAACACACCGCTAAACTTTACATTGAATCAGTGTTTTCTACAGGTGGCGCATGAAGTAAAATTTCGAGTTTAGAAAAGCCTGAAAATTTGGTTTGGCCGCTCCGCGCTTCGCGCTACGCGACCAAACCAAATTTTCAGGCTTTTCTAAACTCGAAATTTTACTTCATGCTTAGCCTGGGAGTGGAAAACACTCGCTTAAAACTTCAAATTGGTTTCTTTTAATAAACCGAGCATCGGAAAATGTGCAACGTATACATATGGATATTTTAAAGAAAAATTCTCGTTATAAAAATGTTCGGTGTTACATAAAACTCTCTGTATGTGTGTAATGTTAAAAATTGAACGAGTGTATGAAATTTGAAAAATGTAGCTGTGTGTGTGTAATGTTGAAAATTAAACGCGTGTATAAAATTTGAAAAATTGTGTGTAATGTTGAAAATTAATCGAGTGGGGGAAATTTAAAAAATTGAGCTCTATGTGCATTTTAGAATTTATAACTCGATTCTTTTTTTAATTCCCTGTGTATTAATATTTCCCTATGTATTAATATATAATGTTCTTAATTGTTGTTGAGTGGCGTGAAGATGGTTTTAAATTAATGAAACACTTGTATCGTTTCTTAACTTATTTATTTGGAGTACCAAATGCACATTTGGATCACGATGTGATCATTATCAATGGTTTAATAATGATCACATCGTGATCCAAATGCGCATTTGGTACTCCAAATAAATAAGTGAAGAAAAGATACAAGTGTTTCATTAATATAATGTTCTGTTTTCTAAAAGCGTAAGCAAATTATTTAGAATTCAAAATATACTTATGGTTTAAAAATGAAATTCCTGAGTGTGAGAATTTTAAAAATTTGGCACTTGAAAACCCTTTTTAACACGTCCGATTAACCCTTACTGATTGTCTACAAAAACAGTGTTTTATTTTTTTCCTGTTCTAAACCTTTTGTTATCAGTGAATTTATGAAAATTATCAAATTCTGTTTCTTGTATATGTGTTTTATGTTGGTATGTGTGTACACTAAAGAAATGACCGTTCACGAGCTCAGCTCACGTTCAACTGCCCACCGTATCCGCCGGATTCGCCGAACAAAATTCCGCTCGGCGATCCTCGCCTGCTCTCGATTGCTTCCGGTATTACGTCAATAGAGCGTCCGTCTCACTCTAGCGCCATTACACCCCCACAACAATGGCATTTCCAGCGCGCACACACACATGCAACACCGGTGGGTATATATACCCGCGCTCGCAGCATATACATACTTCCGGATCGTATATATATGTTACACGCACACGTATATATAAAATGACCAGATATTTATATAAGATGAGTTTATGTATATATAATTTAAGTAAATACACTAAGTTTTGATCAAATATATATACATCTGTGTTAGTGTGGATCGGGTTGTTCTGGCCGCACGTCGGCACAATTATAACCTGTTTTAACTTGCACTTGCGCGCAACAAACGCCCGCACACATGCATACGTGCACGCACATGTATTCACGTATGGACTGGTACGAGCGGGGGTGGCGGTTTTGAGGTGCAGAGGAGGGGGAGGTGGAGGAGAAAAGGGGGACAAAGCGGTAATAACCCGTGCGGCCCTTTAAATCGTCCGGAATTTCTTGCGCCGTAATAATAATAACAATAATAAAACGAGCGCGCACGTGAAATCCTTGCAATTGCCCCAGAGAAACGGTTTTTGGTGTTAAAGTTCGATAAACGTTAACAATCAGATAAACAGTTATTCTTTTAGTCAATCGGGGATTGTTGTATTTGAATTAGCTTCTATAAAACTTGTGCTTAAATTAAATGTAAAAAAATGGTGATGTGTCCATCATAGTACTTTCCCACGTAAATTGCGTATTAAATCACTTTTAAAATATTTGTAGCATTATTATTTTCAAAATGTCTTCAACTTTTTGATAACTACAACTTTGATTTGAAACATTTTTCAATTGGATCAACACATACTGACACAAACCAATGACTAGATAAAAAACACTATTTATTGAATATCTCAAAAACTAAGAGTGCTATGACAAAAAGTGAATATTCAAAAAATCTTTAATATTTTATTACCTACAACTTTTATTTGAAACATTTTCCAATTGTATCAACACACACACTGACACAAATCAATGACTAGATAAAAAACACTATTTATTAAATATCTTAAAAACTAAGAGTGCTATGACAAAAAGTGAATATACAAAAAATCTTTAATATTTTATTACCTACAACTTTTATTTGAAACATTTTCCAATTATATCAACACACACACTGACACAAATCAATGACTAGATAAAAAAACACTATTTATTAAATATCTGAAAAACTAAGAGTGCTATGACAAAAAGTGAGTCCACAAAAAATCTTTAGTTTTTCATTTCCTACAACTTTTATTTGAAACATTTTTCAATTGTATCGACACATACACTGTCACACACCAATAACTAGATAAAACACACAACTTTTAAAATATCTCAAAAACTAAGAGTGCTATGACAAAAAGTAAGTGAACAATACATCTTCATTTTGTTATTATCTACAACTTTTATTTGAAAGAATTTTTTGTTTGATGAACATTTATTGAAAAAATCTGAAAAAACTGAAAAACGCTAAGAGTAAAGTACCACTTCCGGTTTTCCGATTTTCACCAAAAGCTTTTCAATTCTTCCGATTGTAACAAAAAGCTTACGTTTCAAGTTTAATCTTGATATCTTTAGCGGTTTTTGCGGTACAGCGCACACAGACAGACAGACAGACAGACAGACATTTTTCAAAAATGGTCTTATTCGACTCAGGGGACCTCAAAACGGATATTTCCGCTAAAATTTTTGATTCGAAAATTTTCACGAAAACAATACTTTCCCTTTGTATTACATACAGGGGAAAGTAAAAATGATGACACTTCTAGTTTTTAACTAAAACTAAAAAATGTCTAATATAGAATTTATACTTCTAACGAGAGTTTCCATGCGTATAAAACACTGAAATATTGTGAAGTTAGAAATACGCACACATTTTTTTTTTTGCAAATTAGTAATAAAAGAAAAATTTTAATAACAAAATATTTACATTTTTCTTCATACATTTTCAAGTCAGGTCAAATAATATAATATATCAAATTAACTTATTTAGTAATTTAATTAACAAAAAATTGCGTGTATGCACCAACGGCGCTTAACATTTAACATTTCATTTATTTACGTAATCTCCTTTTACATAAATTTATAATATTAGTATATTTATGTATACAGAGTGGATAACAGAAAAATAACAATTGTATTAGACATGTTCATGTTACTCTTACTTTACGCGAGTTAAAATGATAATAATAAAAAAAAATACTAAAGAGTGAATACATTATTTAGAGATAAAATCAACAAATCGGTACAAAGACAAATACATAAACAACTAATAAATTGTACAAATAACATATTGAAATTAATATCAGTAACTGATGAGCAAAATATCACAGTAAAGACTAGATTGTATAATATAATATCGAATTAAAATTATATGAGTTCACAAACTAAGTAATTGAAATTAAGATAAAACATTACTAACAATAGCGGATAAATTAATTCGTTTCAAATTAGTCTTAAATGTTGGAAATAAAGAATGATGTAATAAAAAATAATTGTTATTGTTTAATTTGTTACAGTAACTCATCATCCTGCATATTGGATTAAATTTTGCGTAATTAACTGCATGATAGCGCAAATAGAATAATAATTTCGATCTATTGGGACCTCTAGCAGGCACATAAAAGTCTAATTGTTCTAATATGTTGCTATATGCGGATGATATTAAACTTTACAGTGTTGTTAGTAAAATTTATGATTGTATGCAATTGCAAAATTATATAGACGTTTTTACAGATTGGTGTTATGCCAATAAATTATCACTTAATACATCAAAGTGCTCCATAGTAACTTACACCAGAAAAATAAATTTAATTGCGAACCCATATAAAATTGATAGTATAGATTTATGTAGATTAACGGAAACAAGGGATCTTGGAGTAATTTTTGATACTAGATTGACATTTAATACTCATATCGAAATGTTAACTAAGAGTTGTTATCGGATATTGGGTTTTATAATTCGCAATTGTAGAGAATTTACAAATATAAAACTCCTACTTTTGTTATTTAACACCTTTGTATTAAGCAAAGTATCGTATTGTGTATTGATTTGGTCACCAATGTATTTGAAATATTTTGGTATGCTTGAAAATGTTCAAAAAAAATTTCTTAGGTATCTATATTATGTAAAATATCGTCAGTACAGATTTGACATATCCTACAATGACCTACTTGCTGAATTTGATTAAATTTCTATCCACAACAGAATTTTACTTATAAATATTTGTTTTCTTTATAAACTCATGAATAATATGATTGACGACATACAGTTTTTGAATCGTTTTAAATTTAACATTCCTAGAGTGTGTTCTAGATTTTGTAAAACTTTTGTGTATGCTACTCCAACTAATAATTATTATGCAAACTCACCTATTATAAGATTATCTCGACTTTATAATCATTACGCATACAATCTCGACATATTCACTTCAACATTCAAAGTGTTTAAGCATAATGTTAGTGATTCTATAAAATTATTATCTATGTTACCTTAGTTTATGAGTTAATTTTTAATATTGTTTATTTCTTTATGGTTTTATGTATTTCTGTTCTGCATGCATCTTTTGTTATATATTTATATAAGTTATATTGTATTTAATTTGTAATAATGATATAGCCCTGTTATTGGACTTTACAGTCTGTTGGGTTATTACCAAATAAATAAATAAATAATAAGTTTTGGCAGTCTATCTCGCCATGCATAAGCTTAAATAGAAAACACAAATCATTTAATATCCTTCTATTTTCCAACGAGCTGAGACACAACATATTATGCATAGTACTATTGCTAAATTGGTATCTAGTGTTGCCTAGCCTAGCAGAAACTAAGCGCAAAAGGCGACTCTGTACTTTCTCCAGCTCCGCTGAAAGTACCCTCGTATAAGGAGACCAAACGACAGATGCGTATTCTAAGTGAGGTCTGACCAAGGAAGTATATAATTTAAGTAAAACGGAAACTTCAAAATCTTTCGAAACGCGTCCAATAAAACCAAGGACTCCCAGTGCTTTGTTAGATATGCGTTTAATATGATGGCTAAAGTTTAAATTATAATTAAATATGACACCCAGGTCCTTGATATTATCAACGCAAAGCAATGCATGATTACATATCGCATAATTAAATTCCATTCTGTTACGGCGATAAAATAAAATTGAGCTGCATTTTTGTAAGTTAAAAAATAATTTGTTAGTTTCACACCACGTGGACACACTATTCAGATCCAACTGTAATTTATGTTAAATGAAATAAAACACTTTAACTTTGTTTGTATAACACACTATTTTTATTTTCGTGACTGCAGTTTCGGCAATTCAACTTGCCATTATCAAACAGAGTAACTTAAATAACGGTATGGTACAGGTATATATGTATACACAAAATGGTTATTTACAAAATAGCATTAAAAATGGGGGTATACACTAGATCGACCTGGTCGTTAATTAGGGGGATTCCCGGATTAGCGCGGGCTTTCTGTATCTCCAGGGATTCTAGGAGGTTCATTTTTCGGCCCTTTTCGGCATAATGTATGATCTTAAGTACATCCTCGCCAAAAGAATGGTTTTCATCGATTAGATGTTTGGCGAAATTTGATTAATCAATTCATCCGAATATTCTGCGTGTGAACTTTATTTCGTTGTTTTCCTTTCCTTTTTTACAATCACTGAAAAATCTGAGACTGTGGCTCCTCGTGGATTAACAAAAGTCGAAACAAAGGAGGGAAATGGGGAAAGAGTGAAATTTCAGCGCTCGTGTTTTTCGTCCTTATCTGCTATTGATTAAGCGTCCGAAACCGGAGAAGTTATTATTTCGCCGCTAGGGCGATTTTTCAGGATTTTTCCCGCAGGAGAGGACGATACCTCTTCTCTTATAATAAGGGATTATAATGAGTGGCGGCATCCCGTTTCCCTTTACATACTGTATAACATTTAACTTAGTATTTTATTTGTTATTAATGGTTCACAGCAATACATTGCTGTGACCATATTTACAATGTAATTATCTTTATCGAATATGTAAAGTTATTTAAATTAAAAAACACTTGGTATTGTTTCACAAATTAAAACTGTATTCCGACTAGTTTCAGTTTGTTAGACCACTTTTGGCAGAAGTGCCAGATGAGAAATTAGTTCAAGAAATTATCTTTTTTTTTTAATTTTCATAGATGCAAAACGTTTTTTTTTTTTATTGTTATAAAATTGAAGTTATTATTATATCGATTATCGTTGGATTGTTTTGTCGTGTCTCTAGGAAATATATTAGGTAATCCTCTGGAACTGAACGGTCGGTTATGCGGGCTCGTGTGTTTATGTAAATTTAATGCCTCCCGTTTCAGTTAAATTGATTACAAACAATTACGAAAACCCGCCGAGAGTTGCGTATGATGCGGCAATTTCGACGTTTCAGAATGACGCACCGATGGAGGGATGAATCGACATCAATTCCACTTATATTTTGTAACAGAGGCCAACAGTAGTTTAAGTTCCGATGTATTTGGAGCTGATCTCAATGAATTCGATGCCATGAATTAAAATATGGCATTAGTTTTGGCCACAAAGCTCAAACTTCAAAGATATACCATCTCAGTGATAGATCCTCTTTAGAGGAACTAAAGATGTATGACGGCTGCGTTTTTAGGAAATTAACGACGTCATAGAAATGTAAAAATTGGTTATTCTTTTGAGAAGTGAAAATACAACACAAGTTTATATTATTATAACTCATCTCATTGATCTCCTTACATTTGGTGACCCCGACGTGATCTTTAAATCGAATAGATATGCAAGGAGAGCAACCAGAAAATCCCACGGAAGGAATCCCAGAAATCACCGCATATCAATTAAATCTCCCCCATTTTGGCGTGAGCGTCCTGCATTATGGTTTCTGCAATTAGAGGCACAATTCAAACTTGCACACATTATCAACGAAGCTACAAAGTTTTCATACGTAATGGCTAATTTAGAAGAAAGGCTCGCCCATGATGTCGAGGACATATTGAACAACGTTCCTACGGAAAACCCCTACACTAAACTGAAGTCAGATCTCCTTACAGATCGCCTTTTCTTAAACAACCATAAAGTTCCTCAGTGGCCAAATGTTTAATTGAATCTGAATCGTTCTTCAAAAATGAGGAAAATCATTCTTTGATTAAAAACACTTAGAACTTTGCTTCAATACTTTATTTTGTAACCAAATGTACATTTCGGACACGAAGTGTCCATTATCAATGGTTTGATACTAATACGAAAAATATACATTTTACACTGATATACATATATACACTAAAAAATGAGGGAATTAGAGGGTGTCGGTAGGGGGTGTGGTAATAAACTAATTTTAGCCGAAAAAAGGTTATCTGTGGGTAAGTAGGTACGTGTTTGATGGGGATTCCAAGGGATTAGAAAACACCCGAGTTTCAGGTGGACACACTAAATCTAATAAAATATTTTCGAGCGGACTTAAATCGAAATTTAACAGTAGGTTTTCTTGTTTTTTCATTTGAATTGCCTCCAACATATTTAAATGATAGTGTGTAGAATGTTTCAATAATTGTACGTTTTCTAAAATGAACTTATGGCCCGTTTCAATTGCATGGTTAGCGACCGCAGATTTATCCGGATTCAGGTGTTTAATGTGTGAGACATGTTCCTTGAATCTAGTTTGAATGTTTCTTTGTGTTTGTCCTATGTATATTTTGTCACAATTCGAACATTTAATTGAATAAATTCCAGATTTTTCTAAGAAATGTGTTTCGTTAAAAGTGTTACCTAGTAAATTGTGTAATTTTGTATTTACATAGTACGCTGGGGTTAAATTGAATTTCTTGTACAATTTTTTGAAATTATTTTCGATTGTGGGGGAATAACTTAGTCTGACATATTTTGTTTCTTTTATGGTTTCTATATCTGTAAGTGAAGTTATATTTCGGAGTTTATATTTACGTGAATGTCTATTAATTAGTCTCTGTATTGTATTTCTGTTGTATTTAAGGTGTGCTGCTATTGTGTGAATGAATTTTAGTTCCTTTTTTCTAATTTCGGGTGATAATGGTATGGTTGAAGGCTCTATTAATCATACTATTAAAGGCAGATAATTTATTCTTCATTGGTGCAAATGCGTTGGCATGGATATAATTGAAAGTATGGAAAAATCATTGATTATGTTGTATCTTCAAAACTAGAGCTGATGCATATAAACTGATAGCATTCGACGCCCTGAATTAAAATATGGCATCAGTTTTGGCCAAGGAGCCAAACAAGGCTCGCAAGCGTATTCACTGGCCCGGAACCCTCCTGCGGTATCGCAAAAACCACAGTCAGAAAATCCATACAAAAATGGACGGAGACACAAACTCAAACTTGGTGGACGAATACATCAGGGCAGAGGCAGGCGAAACAGTTTCTCAAAAAACAATCGCCGGCTTTCACTACCGATCTTCTCAACCAAGAGAAAAAAACCGTTAAAGCTATAGTACGTCTACTGACAGGACACTGTAGGCTCATCAAAGACATGAGCAAAATAGGTCTGGCAGAGGATCCAGTATGTAGATTCTGCCAGAAAGAAGAGGAGGATCCTCTCTACATCCTGTGCCAATGTAAGACCCTAGCAAGGGTTAGGTACCTAATGCTAAGCAACACCAAACCAAGCGCAGAGAGCTAGACCCAAGGCTCACTGTCAGGGTTAATAGGGCTAATCAAAGAGGCCAGCTCGAGCACGTTGTCTAGGATAACAGGGATTCACAATAGATCTGCAAAGGTCGCGGTGGTACAGGCCAAGAGACCACCTCTACAATAGGTATTTGTAGAGGTGGTCTCTTGGCCTGTACCACCTGTACTATCCTGTACCATCTATCTAATATCTATCTATCTTTGGCCAAGGAGCTCTAACTTCTAAGATATACCATTGTAGTGATAGATCCTCTCTAGGGGAACTAAAGATCCTTTGATCTCCCTTCTTCTTAAACAACCATAAAGTTTCTCAGAGGCCAATGTTCAATTGAATCTGAATCGTTCTTCGAACATGAGGAAAATCGTTGATTATGTTGTATCCTCAAAGCTAGAGCCGATTCAGACAAACTGATAGCATTCGATGCCCTGAATTTAAATATGACATTGGGTTAGGCCCAACGTACGTCGATAAGCGTAACACATATGAACAAATATGTGTTACAAGGTATGACAGAATTGTATCTTTCCATGTTTTCTCCTACCCCTTTCCGCGCAGGCCCTAGTTCGTGCTAGAGAAAACAATGACGTTGATTTGGTTACGTTTTTGAGTCTATCATAACCTCTCTTTCCGGTTTCGCTGTACTTTCACAGATAGATTTTTAATATTTTGTGTTAAAAATAAGTGTTATTAAGATAAGACTTTGTGTTGGTGTTAAGTGTCGACCAACCGGTTTCAGTGAAAACCAACCGGTTTCAGTGAAAACCAACCGGTTTCAGTGAAATATGTAGTGATGTACAAATTAAAATGTAAAATTCAGTTAAAATAATGCACAAAATAATTCGCCAGGAAGAGCTGACTCAACTTCGTCAAGGTCAAAAAGTGGAAAAGACCCTTAAATATGTATTTACATTATACAGATAATTTTTCTTTAAAATATCCATATTCCAAATTCAGCCTATTTTCTGTAAATATTAAGATATTCCCTGTTTTTTTTAAATTCATTTTTAAGCTTTAAACAAGTGATTTCCAATCCCAGACTAAGCATGACGTAAAATTTCGAGTTTAGAAAAGCCCCGTGAAAATTGCACAAGCTGTAAATTTTCTGACATTCGTTGATTTTTAAAAGAGTTCAATTTGAAGCTTTAAACGAGTGTTGTCCACTCCCAGAGTGAGCATGAAGTAAAATTTCGAGTTTAGAAAAGCCCCGTGAAAATTTGTCGAGGGTCGCGCAGCGACCCGAGACAAATTTTCTGGGCTTTTCTAAACTCGAAATTTTACTTCATGCGCCACGCGTATAAATCACTAAAATATTGTGAAATTTATGTGTATTCGAACTTCGCTTAAAATCTGTGTTTTATTCGCGTAGCGCATGAAGTAAAATTTCGAGTTTAGAAATGCCCAGAAAATTTGTCTCGGGTCGCTGCGCGACCCTCAACAAATTTTCACGGGGCTTTTCTAAACTCGAAATTTTACTTCATGCTCAGTCTGGGAGTGGACAACACTCGTTTAAAGCTTCAAATTGAACTCTTTTAAAAATCAACGAATGTCAGAAAATTTACAGCTTGTGCATGTTTACCCAAAGTTTACTATTAAGTAACCACATTTGAATTCAGCATTTGTGACGTAAGCGATCTCTACCCTCACTTTAAAATCTGCAATTCTGTCGACCCTTCTAACCGTATACTCGACCGTCCTTGGTTTTGGCCAAGAAGCTCAAACTACTCAGATACACCATATTAGTAATAGGTCCTCTCTAGGGGAACTAAAGACCCTTTGATCTTGTCTTTTTTTAAACAACCATAAAGTCCCTCAGAGGCCATTGTTCAATTGAATCTGAATCGTGCTTGAAACATGATTATGCTGTATCTTCAAAACTAGAGCTGATATGGATAAACTGCTAGCATTTTTGGAATGAGTGCCCTAACCTATAATTAGATCTTAAATTCCGGGCACCAACAAATAAAATATGTTTTTTATCGTCCCTGGTAGTTTTTATCAATTTGTAAATTCAGGATTATAAAATTCACATTTCGCGCCTCATAAAATCCCCAATTAGTTCATCCCCTAGCGTGCTGCCATATTCCCGATTGTAAATTATCCGTCGCAAAGAGAATTAAAAATAAGGACAAGAGCCGCCGAACGTGACGGTTAACATTTCCTCAACATTTTCCGGCCCATTTTCCCGACTGGCATTTCTGGGTCTCTGACATTTCGCGGGACCTTTCCCCCGAACATAAACCGGGGGTGGGTTTGATATTTAATAGGCCGAAAGCAGTGCGCATCCCTCGTGACCTATCTCCATCTGCTAATTGCGGACGTGCCGAAGAGTCGCCTGTCCCCGATATTAAATGCCCCAGACTTGATCAATACCCACAAGACTTGAAAATGGAAATGAGAAAATGAAGAAAGAAACACCCTTATTTTTTGTTTTTTTTTTGCATTGGATGGCTTTTAAAACAACGTCGATAGAAAAAGGGAAACGAGCAAAAGATAAAGATATCTAGTTTCAAACATTAAAAGTGCGATTCTTTTCGCAATCTACAACAAGTTAGTCTTACAAAGACTATATCAAACACTCATTGAAACAACTACTTCCCGGGCTAATACCCCGACGGACATTGAATTATACAACAAGTGTTTGCTGTTACATACAGTAACCTACTGCAAATGTAACAATTTGGGTCAAATTATTCAGGCCATCTATAGACGCGTTTCGAGATTTATCTCTCATCAGTATAGCTTTGCCATTCCCTCTAAACAATTTGACACCTTAGACTGGCGGTCACGTTACCGTCCAAACATAAGTATAAATGAAATTGCCAATTCTTGGTTGCAGAATACTTCAAACATTAAAAGTGCGATTCTAGTTTCGGCTATCAGCCATTTTCAATGAAAATGGCTGATAGCCATCAAGTGATCATCAAGTGATCAATGAGAAACAAGTTGAAAATATATAGAGAAGTTATCCTTTTGTTATTATTTGATTGGAGAAGCATCGATTTCTTTTTCTTTTTTCTTTTTTGAGGAAAACAGTTTGATTATCGGGCCGTGGAACGGCTGTACTGCCACTGGCAAATAGGTTTATATCAAAAATTAGAATCAGAAGGAAATTGCACGAGGGCTAGTGTAAATTGTTCTTACAACTGGAAATCATAATTTATATTTTTTAGTGCAATGAACAGGACCCGATCAAAACATCGCTCTAAAAAATGACTAAGAATGACATTTTCAGGAGCAGAGATTTCTTGTACAAAATTAATTCTTTTGTTTAAGCTAAGTGAGCTTTGGAAACAAAACCAACCGGATTGGTTTCAAAAAAAATATTTACAATTCGCGAAACATAAGCGCACTATTTTTAATGTAAATTGCATATTTTAATGAAGAAATTACAAAATATAACAAGTATTTAAATTTCTAAAAGTTAGTAACTACAAATACGTGCTTTAATTTAAAACAAAATTATCAAAATTATGCCAAACAAGTAGATAGAAGACAACCTTGCAAAAATAGAGTGGATGTTTTGATAGGGTCCCCAATGAACAACATGAAATTGTGGGGATATTCAGTGAATATGGCTCTTTTGGAATACTGTGAAATAGATATGGGTCGTTCGTGAATGATTCGTTCAAAAAGAACGATTCTGTACGGTGATTTGAATGAACTGATTCCGTGTTTCAAGAAGAATTGATTTGTTAATGATTCATTTACTCAAGACGGCCGACCGAACGATTTTGGTGGAGCGGAATCGTATTCCCGATTCGGATTTATACATGCGGTCTGAATTTGCCCAAATCAGATAATAATAATAATAATAATAAATTGTCTTTATTCAAAAATTCAGGAATATTACAAAAGAGAATAACATACAATAGTGCAGGCGAAGTTCAACCAGTCTGTGTGACTTTAGTTGCTCTGCCACTTAACCTGCTTCGGTAAGAAAGATAATCCATAGAGGAGTAATTAATTATAATAATAAGTCTTAAAAGTTAAATGAACAAACAAAAGATACAACTTTAATTAACTGAGAAAATAAGCAAAAAAAATTCCAATCAAATCAGATACCTAGAATTTTAGATCTAATTTGTCGGGACATGGCTTTTTTTAAAAGTAAAGGGTGACAGTTGTTTGAGGTTGGAGGGAATTTTATTAAAAATGTTGTATATATTGTATTTAAAACATCTCTTAAAAAAGGTGGTTTTGAATTTAGGAGGTGAGATGGTTCCTCTAAACCTCAAATTGATATTGTGGACATCAGACCGATAAACAATCTTGTTGTAGAGGTAGGGGGGTGTGCGGGTCTCAATAATTTTCTTATACATCACACAGCAATGTAACAATCTGCGCTCCGCCATATCTAGCCAGTTCAGCTCTTCAAGTTTACGTGAGATGTGGTCAAATTTGCGTATGCCAAAAATAAGTCTAATACAAGCATTCTGGACCTTTTGTATGCGTTTCGTTGTTACAGAGTCTAGGCAGGCATTGTATACGGCATCCGCAAAGTTGAAGTGGCTAAGTACCAAAGTGTCGCATAGCAGTCGCTTAGTTTTTACGGTCAACACATTACGGTTAGAGTAAATCATTTTTAAATTAATATATGCACGAGATATGCATTTATTGATGTGCAATTTGAACCGTAGCTTATCATCAATTACTAGACCTAGGTTTCGTACAGAGTCAACAAAAGGGAGTATTGCATTACCTATTTTGATTTTTAATTTTGATTTTGCTATTTGAATTATTTTTTTTAGACCGAAAAGCATAGCTGATGATTTAGATGGATTTATTATAAGTGAATGACTGTGCGATGTATCGACTAGCTTACTGATGTCAGAGTTAATGTTGAGGTTAGCGGTGGATATATCATTAATATTGAATGCGTATGATAGTTGTGTGTCATCAGCGTATACATTTACGGAGCAATGGTTTAATACTGACGGTAGAGAGGAAGTATAAACACAAAATAAAACTGGTCCTAAGATGGATCCCTGGGGAACACCCGCCTCCACACTACATGTATTTGAGATTGCGTCGTCTATCTGTACAAACTGGGACTAATTAGTTCGCTCGAATCCGCGCGCAACTTCAACTCCGCTTTGAACATGCGATCTGAATCTGAATCCGCCAGAATCGGATGACTAATGCGTTTGCTCGATTCCGCGCACAACTTCAATTCCGCTTTGTACATGCGATCTGAATCTGAATCCGCCCGAATCGAATATAGAGGGAGATTAAGGTGAGAGCGAACTATTTTATTAACATTATTATTATTATTATACGTGATTCGTTTACGAACAATTTGTAAAGAATGAATCAATTTTAAGAAATGATTCGGTTGATTCGAATCATAAAAAGATTCGAACTTCCCATATCCACTGTAAAAACACACCATCAATAGGGTAAGTTATTTTCAGTTGTGTTTTCAAGAGTGTAGAAATTCATTAAGAATTATATCTTGAACAAGTTTCTCATCTTTCACGTGGTGAAACATATTTAACTATGATTTAATAAAGGAAACACTTGGCTAAATTTCACTAATATTTTGGTATTTTATTCCAACTAGTTTCGACTTTGAGTCATTCTCAAGGAGTAATTATTAATAATTTGTTATATTACATTTACAAAATATCATACCTTAACAAATATTGCAAGATATCTCAATGAATCTTCATATTGGTATTATTCAAACATTGCTCTTATAAAATATGTAAGAATATAAAAATATCCTTTATGTTGAATACAATTTTAAAACAGAATTTAATCACAGGTGCTAATTTTATTGGGTGTGTCGGATTCACACACACACACACACACACACACACGAAAGGGCAGAATCTCCAGTCTGTCTTCAGAAGTGCAAATGTCGAGTCCATAAATTTATCTGCGAGTGTATTTTTCTTCTTCTCCCGTGGTCCGTGCGTTTAGAAAGTGTTTGATACGAAACCAAGGTTGTGTAATTTTATGCAAGCCGAGCCGTGGGAACGAGTGAAATCTCGATCGATACACAAACACCAAAAAAAAGCAGAAGAAGTAGCTAAAAAGAGGATAAAACAAATTACAACCGACTTATCTCGCGGCATTAACAAATTACTTCCTTTGATTACTCAATTAGAGCGCCGGGTGTGATATTTTTCGGGCAGGATAAGAACATCTTTATTAGCGAAATATTTGTGAAATCAGAATTTAGTCATTAGTAGATGAATTATTCAGATAAATTAAAAATTTATTTATCTAGGATTTAAATGACTTAAAAATGTGTGAAGAAAAATGTAAATATTTTGTCATTTAAATAATTCGATCATTATTCATTAGACATCTTTTTTGAACTATGTTCGGAATATTCCGAACTTCACATCAAATCAGTGTTCTATAGGAGTGGCGCATGAAGAAATATTACTTCATGCTTAGTCTGGGAGTGGAAACACTCGTTCTAAACTTCTTGTTTCACGTTTTTATATATAACCGACGAATGCCTTAAAATTTACAGCGTATACATTATGTTTATTTAATAGAGATATTCACGGTATGTAATACAATAAGTCATCCATAGAAATCATAAAAATTAGTGCAGAATTTTACCTAAAATCAACTTGTAGAGTTAACTATATGATTGCTCGGCCGTTAATGGGTTAAGATTGACAATATAATTTCTGAAAATATTTGTTATGTATTTTGTTCTGCCATCGGCTATGGACCATTGGTCTTTCCGCCTGTTTTTTCTATTCTTATGTCTTTGTCGTGTATTATACGTAAAAACATGCTTATTCTTAGTTAACGTCTTAGTCATTTTTTAACTGTCAAAAACGGGCATGATAGTAGGGAGAGATAGCCGATTCTAGAACCTCCTCCTCCTCGCGGAGGAGGAGGTTCTAGAATCAGCTTTCTCGTGGGAGGAGGAGGATAATGAGGAGGATGAGGAGGACGATGGGGAGGATGAGGAGGAGGTTTTTGAATTTTGGCTAACAAGGAAGAAGAGGGAGTACTTTTCTTATATAGTTTTTTTGTTATTTCTTTTTATTATTTATTTTAGTATTTACTTTTTTCCTTATTTTTTTTAATTACAATGAGGGTGTGTGTTTGAACAACTTAAGTAAGATTGTAGAAATGTTTCATGAAATAAAAAAAATATATTTTAAATTAATTAAATCAGATATTTAAAAGCAGTTACCTGGGGAAATATTTATAATGGATAGTGGTTTTATAATAAAGTAATTATCACGTTTTATACACTATATACTGCTATACAGGAAATGTTTCTGGTAGAATAGAATATAGGTAGAATAGAATATAGAATAGGTTGGTCCATATCCACGCACGTTTTTACTATTGTTAATAGGAATCTAAATTTTCTAATTGATTATGGAAATTATGCATTTTCATATTGTTGCAAAATCGTTTAAATACATTTTTGATTAATAGTTTGAAGTTTCTATTGTTATCATAAGTCAAAATTTCTGCTAAATATCAATGTAACTAACACAATTCATTGTAAATTGCGATGTTGTAAAACTTTATTAGTTATGGTTTGATCGCGTAGCGAAGCGGAGCGATCAAACCAAATTTTCAGGTTTTTCTAAACTCGAAACTTTCTTCATGCACAATGCGTATAAAACACTAATTTGAAATTAAGTTAAAAATCTACTAATTGAGCATACTGATTTAGAAATATATTTTAAACTTCTCTTTGAATCAGTGTTTTATATGCGTGGCGCATGAAGTAAAATTTCGAGTTTAGAAAAGCCCCGTGAAAATTTGTCTCGGGTCGCTGCGCGACCCTCGACAAATTTTCTACGCGGGGCTTTTCTAAACTCGAAATTTTACTTCATGCTTAGTCTGGGAGTGGAAAACACTTGCTAGAAGCTTTAAATTGAATATTTTACAAAAAGCGTAAAAAAAACTCTGTTTATGGAAATTATGAATTTTCGTATTGTTGCAAAATCGTTTGAATACTTTTTTGATTAACATTTTCAAGTTTCTATTGCTGTCATAAGTCAAAATTTGTGCTAAATATCAATGTAACCAACACAATTCATTGTGAATTGCAATGTTGCCAAATTTTATAAGTTGAATAAATTAAATAACTTACGAATCGCTAAAATTAAGGAAATCATAAGGCGTTCATTAAAATATTCTTTAAAGTTGTTGTTTGCTTACAATAGGCCGTCTGATTTTGCTTTTGGTTTGGTGTCGTTAACTAAATAATTAATTAAAGTTGTTGTTTACTTTAATCAATATCAATAAAAGATACACCAATTGATGAAGTCGTAGCAACTGAACATCAAGTAAGTCAACAATCCAAGTGCTGGTTTAGAAATAACAATCTAAGCATGAATGACAAAAAAATGTTAGATTATTATTCTCGCTGAGAGATCATGCAGAACAGACGGCTGTAAACTCAGCTAAGTTTCTTGGAATACACATTCACCAATATCTTAAATGGGATGTCCATGTCAATGATCTGGCAAAAAAACGGACAAAAAATATGTACTTACTGAGGAACCTAATGAGGTGCCTCTCTAAGGAAATTGTTAGAACATCATATTTCGCACTTTGTCATTCATTGCTATCATATGGTTTGCTGGTATGGGGTCACTCGGTTGCTGCTAAAAGGATATTTACCCTGCAACGCAAAGCAGTGCGAATTATTGCAAACCTGGGATACTGCGACAATTGCAAACCCGCTTTCATTGAACTGGGCATCTTGACATTACCAAGTCAATACATTTTGCACTGCTTAATATGGGCGAAGCAAAATCAGGCAGAGTATTCCGTTAATGGTGAATACCATAATTACAATACACGGAACAATGAGCAGATGAGGCAAGTGTACAGTAGACTTAAATTAACACAAAATGGAACTAGGTACTATGCTCCTAAATTATTTAATATGGTGCCGAATACTATAAAACGTTTGGAAATTAAAAACTTTAAAGAAAGAGTAACAAGTGTCCTATTGTCGAGAGCATTATATTGCGCAGATGAATTTATTCACGATCAAAATCCTTTTAAAATGTAAGCCAGATTAATTTAATGTATTTCATATTTTATAAAATATTTGTCTGTTGTTGTATATATTATAGTTTATCTCACTATATTGTTTTTTATCTCATGTTGTAAATGTGTCTTTGTTTAGATGTATTTTTATCTTTTAACTGAATTTTTTTATCTATTATTTTAACTAACTGTATGTCGTACAAATTGTGTTTTGTTTGTTTATAGTTTTTTAATTATTTATTCATTTAACTTAGCATTAGATACTAAACCTAACATTATTTCGCACGCCACCAAAAAGAAAAAAAAATCACATCGTAATTGTATTTATATATTATAGACCTGTGTAAACTTCTTGTAATGCACTAATAAATGAAATGAAATGAAATGAAAATTAATTATTTAGTTAACGACACCTTAACGAATGTTTTAATGAAAGCAAAATCAGACGGCCTATTGTATTTTTGTTTTTGGCTATATCACAGTTCATATATATCCAGTTAGCCAATCTCTGTATAAAATTTGGTAACAGCGTTTGGATGCTGCATCCAGAATCGAGACCGGTGATTGATGTATATAGTTTTCTGTCTTCCTCGTACACCACATCCTGACCATAGTCTCTTATTTTCTACTCGATTTCCAGTTCTTCCATAAGCATCCCCTTGGCTATACTAACCTTTACTACTATTTTTTTCTCTAGTTGTTTTACTTTCAACTTAAGATAAGCACACTCAAAACTCAAAAAAATCAACATAAGACAAAAGTAATATTTGAAGCAATATATTTAAAATAAAACAAATATACATAAACATAGAATTGAAATTATAATTGTTCAGACATACATTTATTAAAGATACAAATAACCTTATAATAATTATAATTTAATTGTATCGAAAGAGTAAGGGTTTTTTTACCCACGTTTATGAAAAATCAAAATATATTTAAAAGTAATATTTAAAGCAATATTTAAATTATAATTGTTCAGACATACATTTATTAAAGATACAAATAACTTTATAATACTTATAATGTAATTGTATCGAAAGAGTAAGCGTTTCTTACCCAGGTTTATAAAAAATAAAAATATAATTGAATGTTTAATCAAGCTCTTGAATTGCATCGTTAATCATTTTATCCAACACCTTTTCGTTTTCTAAATCCGCTATACGTAAATGGCCCCATGCTAATGTATGATATTTATCATTTAAAATGTATCTTTTGTCGTGTTTTGAATTCAATGCAATTTTGTTTTGAAGTTGTGTAAACATATTATGATAACTGGATCTAAATTTGTACATTTTTTTATAAACTGCACCCCCATTCTCCGCTACAGTAATGTAATCATTTACCGTTAAATGTTTTTTTTATTACATATTTTTTAACACCTTTAGCTTTTTTAATCGAGCTTGAATTGAGTAAATTTACACAATACGCCTTAGCACCAGTTCCATAAAATGATTCAATGATCTGACCTTTAAATTCGTCTTTCATTTTGCCGATGTAAGATTTATTTGGAATGATGCAATGCTGATTGTCAACTGGATAGTTGGATGTATCAAACTTATCAATATTAATTTTAATATCATCGTATATATTTTCTGTAAAAACTTGAAGAACTAACGAATCTGTATCTGTGTACAATAATGTTACGTTGTTATCGTACTTTCTCTTAAGGAAACTATAGAAAAAATCATACATTACAGTTTTGGATAATTCTAAAATAGAAAATCCTACATACAGTGGTTTTGTGTACTGCACTTTGAGAACACCCATTTCCACAGCGACTAAATTATTACAAAATATTTTTGAAGATTTAAAATTTGGTTTCGATATATAAAATTCTGCACCAGGTTTCCTGAAATGAGAATCCCAATGCGTACATAATTTAATATCAACGCGATTTTCAACATTCTCCATCGTTTTTCCAAATACAACATTATTCATACTTTTGTAATGATTGCGTTCAAATTCATTTTTAGATTTTTCTCTCTTACTAGTATTGAAATCAATGTATTTTTGCATCCAATTATCTTGTTTAAATTCTAAAATTCTATGTATCCGTCGCAATTTTAAGCCTTGCGTTAAACATTGTTTTAGATGTTTATAATGAATAATATATTTTTCTTTGTCATATAAGGTAGGAATTAATTTAGAATATTTTGAATTTGGAGGTATTGCCGATTCTGGGCAAAAAGGAAAATCATTATGATAATCCTGCAAAGCTATTGGATATTTTAAATCAACTTCTAACACATAACCCATCTCACCATCATCTTCCAGTGATGCGATATCAAACTCTTCAATTAATGTCTTTCAAACCAATTCTTGTCATATGGCTGTTCCAAACGTTATGATTGCTAATGTCATGGGAGGATCAGATGAATTCGATACTGAGGGCTCAAATAGGAATTGTTGATGTTGGCACAAATGAAGTATTAATAAAATAAAACACGTTAGTAATCCTTTTTCTTCACTGGTTTATTTAGATCGCTAAATGTACATTTCGTTCACCATGTGAACATTTTCAATAGCTGTACTAAACTGAGTTTAGTACAGCTATTGAAAATGTTCACATGGTGAACGAAATGTACATTTAGCGATCTAAATAAACCAGTGAAGAAAAAGGATTACTAACGTGTTTTATTTTATTAAAATCATCTTCACGTAACTCACAACGAAACATTTTTTAAATGAAGTATTGTTTTTTATTTATGAGAAACCTGTGTGAACAGCTGAAAAGAGAGCAAGGGGTGGGATTATGTCTGGGGATTTCAGGCCTTACTTAACTCGAAATTTCACTTCATGCTTAGCCCATTAACGGCCGAGCAATTATAGACTTAACTCTAAAAGTTGATTTTAGGTAAAATTCTAAACTTCTTTTAATGATTTTTACGAAGACTTGTTGTATTACATATTGTGAATTTTTCTTTTAAATATACATAATGTATACGCTGTAAATGCAAGGCATTCGTCGATTTTGTATAAAAACGTACAATATAAAGTTTAGAACGAGTATTTCCACTCCCAGACTAAGCATGAAGTAAAATTTCGAGTTTAGAAAAGCCCCGCGTAGAAAATTTGTCGAGGGTCGCGCAGCGACCCGAGACAAATTTTCACGGGGCTTTTCTAAACTCGAAATTTTACTTCATGCGCCACGCGTATAAAACACTGATTTAAAGTGAAGTTGAAAATGCACTGAAAACCAACCCAACTTCAATATTTGTTCAAACATGGATCCTTTCCTATCCATGCTGCAAACCTTCAGATATTCGTTGTTTTCTTGTAAAAAAGCTTCGATTTCCTGTAGTCCTTCGGCCTCCGAAGACCATGTTTGGTCCTTCGAGCTGTAGCCTTTGTAAAATAGTAATAAACTTAGTAATCTAGAGGGATCCTTCAATTTAAAACACCTAAGAACGAGTGTTGTCCACTCCCAGACTAAGCATGAAGTAAAATTTCGAGTTTAGAAAAGCCCCGCGTAGAAAATTTGTCGAGGGTCGCGCAGCGACCCTCGACAAATTTTCACGGGGCTTTTCTAAACTCGAAATTTTACTTCATGCGCCACGCGTATAAAACACTGATTTAAAGTGAAGTTGAAAATGCACTGAAAACTAACCCAACTTCAATATTTATTCAAACATGGATCCTTTCTTTCCTATCCATGCTGCAAACCTTCAGATATTCGTTGTTTTCTTGTAAAAAAGCTTCGATTCCCTGTAGTCCTTCGGCCTCCGAAAACCATGTTTGGTCCTTCGAGCTGTAGCCTTTGTAAAATAGTAATAAACTTAGTAATCTAGAGGGATCCTTCAATTTGAAACTCCTAAGAACGAGTGTTGTCCACTCCCAGACTAAGCATGAAGTAAAATTTCGAGTTTAGAAAAGCCCCGTGAAAATTTGTCTCGGGTCGCGCAGCGACCCGAGACAAATTTTCACGGGGCTTTTCTAAACTCGAAATTTTACTTCATGCGCCACGCGTATTCAACACTGAAATATTGTAAAGTTAGAAAACCACTGAAAACGTTTTTTTAAATGAGTAATAATTGAGATATTTAAATAAGAAAATATTTACGTTTTTCTTTATACATTTTCAAGTCAAATCAAATAATATAATACATCAAATTAATTCATTTAGTAATTTAATTAACATAAAATTAATAATGCACCAATGGCGCTTAATGGGTTAATTAAGGAGTTAAAAGGTTTAAATTAATCGCATTTATAAAAACAACGAAATCGTGAAAACTTACAACGTGTACATCGGGATATGTACACTTACAAAAAAAAAATCGCTGCTTGTCTAAATTGAGTTCTTTAATTTTAATTTGTCAGTTGTCTTAATTATCATTAATATAACTAAATTAAGTAGCAAAAAATCCTTCACCAATTATTTTCTGATATGAAACGCACTCATTTTCAATAAATATTTGTTCAACTGTTCAAACTCGAATGCGTCGCATATTTACATATTATATCGATCTTAATTATCCGGTAATGTTTGTATGTCCGTGGATATACTGGGGGCTCGAGTGAATTTAACGGGGTTGTTAAAACGAAAGTAGGAATAGATGGGAATGAGAAAGGCGAAGCCAGTCAGTCAGCGAGCGAGCAGGTGGTTGGCACATCTGCCGTTGGCTGGCTGCTGCTGGGGTCTGCCCGTTTCTGCTTTTCTCAGCTGTTTCCGCGACGACTGAAAACCACAGACACACGCATGCATGCAGGCAGAAAAAGATTTCGTACAAATAATATTTTAAAACAATTACCTAACTATCTTGAACAAGTTTCTCATCTTTCACGTGGTGAAACATATTTAACTATGATTTAATAAAGAAAACACTTGGTTAAATTTTACTAATATATATATTAGTGAATATATTCGATACTTGTTCTGCTACTTTCTTGATGAAACCAAATTTTCAAATTGGGTAAAGTACTACACTTGTTATGTTCCATAATTTTATTTTCAGTTGCCTGACACGTGTTTCAATCCGTTACGATCATTTTCAAAGTTAAAACTGTTTTAACTGTTTTTACTTTGAAAATGATCGTAACGGATCGAAACACGTGTCAGGCAACTGAAAATAAAAATATGGAACATAACAAGTGTAGTACTTTACCCAGTTTATATTAGTGAAATTAAACCAAGTGTTTTCTTTATTATAAAGGGTGTTTTTTTTAGACGTGTGGTTTTCAAGAAGAAATAACACGCATATAATTTAATGTTATGGCCAAGAATTTAGCTTTATCATAAAGATAAGGGTTTGCCATTATGTTTTAAAAATGATTTCGGGCAAGTGGGCGCCGCGGCTGGCTCCAATAAATTCCAGCCGAGAGGCCCAATTTCCGACCACTTTTTGCAGCAATTGGGGCCGTATGTCAGCAATAACGCGCCGACTATTCTCTTCCAAGGCGTCAATCGTCTCGGGCTTATCTGCGTACATAAACGACTTCACATAACCCCACAAGAAATAGTCCAGCGGTGTTAAATCGCACGATCTTGGAGGCCACGCCACAGGTCCACGACGCGAGATAATGCGCTCACCAGAAGTTTCCTGCAACAAAGTGATTGTTGCGTTGGCTGTATGGTATGTAGCGCCGTCTTGTTGGAACCATAGGTCGTCCACATCAACACCCTCCAATTCAGGCACGAAAAAGTCATTAATCATGACTCTATAGCGTTCCCCATTGACTGTAACATTATGGCCGGCTTCATTTTTGAAGAAATATGGACCAATGATTCCCTCTGCCCATAGAGCACACCAAACAGTGATTTTTTGAGGATGTAACGGCGTCTCAACAATGACTTGTGGATTATCTTTACTCCAGAAACGACAATTTTGCTTATTGACATACCCATTTAACCAAAAGTGAGCTTCATCGCTGAACAAAATTTTCTTGTGAAAATCGGGATCGGTGGCCATCTCGTTTTGGGCCCATTCACCGAACGTGCGACGCGCTTGATGGTCGTTTGGCTTCAATGCTTGCACGAGTTGGATTTTGTAAGCACGCAAACCAAGATCCTTCCGCAAAATCTTCCATAAAGTTGATGGACACAGCTCCAATTGTTGCGCGCGATGGCGGATAGACTCATTCGGGTATTCTTCGATACTCTGCTCCACAGCAGCAATAGCGTCTTCGGTGCGCACTGTACGGCGTCTCTGAGGATGCGCACTATCCATGGTTGCTCGAATTACCGACTCTGCTGGGCGATTATGACGACCAAATATTGGACGCAGCGCGCGATGCGTCGCGCGAACCGAACCATTATTTTGGTAATAAATTTGCACGATTTGCAAACGTTGTTCAGGAGTAAGTCTATTCATTATGAAATGGCAAACCAAACTGAGCATAAATCAAGTGACAGCTGTCAAAAAGACCATCTCCGAAAAAAGTAGTGCCGACTTGAAAACCACACGTCTAAAAAAAACACCCTTTATCATAATTACCTAACGCTAAAAATTTCTAAAGAAAACTAATTTAAACACAGGAAAATTTAGGAGTAATAATGAAATAATTATAACGAAAGTTATTTAGTGCTAATCCACAATAGATTTGCAAAGGTTGCGGTGGTACAAGCCAAGAGGCCACCCCTACCTCTATATCTATATCCATTCAGTACTAAACGAGGCGAGTACGTATTGTACTGTCGATCAAATTAATGCAGAACTCAGCATGCTAATTGTTCCGGAAAGGAACAAAGCGCAAGCTGCTTTCAAACGATTCGATGCGGAACTCGGCTTGCGTCACGTTCTTGAAAGAGTATATGGTGCCTTCCATCGTAGAACTCGGCTTGCGCTACTTTCTCCAAAGCGAGCATGTTGCTTTCAATCGATTTGATGCTGAACTCGGCTTGCGTCACGATCTCCAAAGTGTATATGGTGTTCTCGATCGTAGAACTCGGCTTCCGCTATATTCTTCAAAGCCAGCATGTTGCTTTTAATCGATTCGATGCTAAACTCGGCTTGCGTCAAGTTCTTAAAAGTGTAAATATAAGATGCTTTCTATCGTAGAACTCGTTCCGCGCTACATTCTTCAAAACGAGCATGCTGATTTCAATCGATTCGATGCTAAACTCGGTTTGCGTCACATTCTCGAAAATCACCCCTATATCTATATCTATATCCATTCAGTACTAAACGAGGCGAGTACGTATTGTACTGTCGATCAAATTAATGCAGAACCCAGCATGCTAATTGTTCCGGAAAGGAATAAAGCGCAAGCCGCTTTCAATTGATTCGATGCGGAACTCGGCTTGTGTCACGTTCTTGAAAGAGTATATGGTGCTTTCCATCGTAGAACTCGGCTTGCGCTACTTTCTCCAAAGCGAGCATGTTGCTTTCAATCGATTTGATGCTGAACTCGGCTTGCGTCACGATCTCCAAAGTGTATATGGTGTTCTCGATCGTAAAACTCGACTTCCACTATATTCTTCAAAGCCAGCATGTTGCTTTCAATCGATTTGATGCTAAACAGCATGCTCAAAACGAGCATGCTGTTTTCAATCGATTCGATGCTAAACTCGGCTTGCGTCAAGTTCTCGAAAGTCTGTTTGATGTTTTCCATCGTAGAACTCGGCTTCCGCTACTTTCTCCAAAGCGAGCATGTTGCTTTCAATCGATTTGATGCTAAACTCGGCTTGCGTCACGATCTCCAAAATGTATATGGTGCTCTCGATCGTAGAACTCGGCTTCCGCTATATTCTTCAAAGCCAGCATGTTGCTTTCAATCAATTCGATGCTAAACAGCATGCTCAAAACGAGCATGCTGTTTTCAATCGATTCGATGCTAAACTCGGCTTGCGTCACGTTCTCGAAAGTCTGTTTGATGTTTTCCATCGTAGAACTCGGCTTGCGCTACTTTCTCCAAAGCGAGCATGTTGCTTTCAATCGATTTGATGCTGAACTCGGCTTGCGTCACGATCTCCAAAGTGTATATGGTGTTCTTGATCGTAGAACTCGACTTCCACTATATTCTTCAAAGCCAGCATGTTGCTTTCAATCGATTCGATGCTAAACAGCATGCTCAAAACGAGCATGCTGTTTTCAATCGATTCGATGCTAAACTCGGCTTGCGTCACGTTCTCGAAAGTCTGTTTGGTGTTTTCCATCGTAGAACTCGGTTTGCGCTACATTCTCCAAAGTGAGCATGTTGCTTTCAATCGATTCAACAAAGAACTCGGCTTGCGTCACGTTTTCGAAAGTCTATTTGGTGTTTTCCATCGTAGAACTCGTCTTGAGCTACATTCTCCAAACAGGGTTGTTATTTATTTATTTATTTATTCACGAGATACCTCTTTAACATTGAAATAATACAAAATCAGAAAGTTATGTTTAAAACACTTTATTTTAAAACAGTGTTTTAAACATGTTTAAAAACAGCCGTCATGTTTTGAACGGTTTTGTTTTAAACATGTTTTAGATCTTAAATTTGTTTAAAACATGTTTTAAACGATAAATTTGTTTAAAACGTTCTTTTTATTACCTTATTTTTTCATAATATATAAGATTACAAAAAACTATTCGTGAAAATGCAAACAATGTCCTTAATAATAAGACAACTTAAGACCTAAACGTTACATATACTTTAATAGAGCGTTATAACAAATCAAATTAAATAAGATTTTAAATACTTCATTGTATAATTCAATATCCGGAGGTGTATTTGCACGGATAGTAGTTGTTTCAATGGATATTTATCGTTTTAAGTTGTCTTATTAATTAAGACATTGTTTGCATTTTCACGAATAGTTTTTCGTAATTTTATATATTATGTTTAAAGTGTGCAAACTATAAGAAGCGTAAGCTTATTTTCTCAAATTCAAATAGTTTTGAATTTGAATTTATCTTCCTTAATTTTTCTTATGTCATACTACTTCATTAAGATTTTTCGCTTACATTTTTAAGTTTTAGCTAATTTGTTGAAGATATTTCAAATTACATTATTAAACATAACATTTTATTACAATAAAATACCAGAACTGTGTGTGCATAACTGTGATTTTTAAATGCACTGTAAATTTTATGATATTCGTTGTTTTTTTAAAAGATTACAATTTGAATCTTTAAACGAGGGTTTTCCACTCCCAGACTAAGCATGAAGTAAAATTTCGAGTTTAGAAAAGCCTAAAAATTTGGATTGGCCGCGTAGCGAAGCGGAGCGGCCAATCCAAATTAGGCTTTTCTAAACTCGAAATTTTACTTCATGCGCCTCGCTTAAAAACACTGATTTACAGTGAAGTTAAAAGACACACACTTACAACAGCGATTTGGCGTGAGCCACGTTCTTGAAAGCGATCATGTTGCTTTTAATCGATTCGATCCTAAACTCGGCTTGCATCTCATTCTAGAAAATGAGCATAATGCCTTCAATTAATTCGATGCAGAGCTCGGTCTGCGTCGCGATCTGCTAAGCTACCGTGCGATCGCTTCAAACATGATTTAGAGTAGGTTTTGAGTTTTAAATTATATTGGCACTACTGACTGTCAACACATAGTTTAGCATAACCTCAAATTAATTCTATCATTCAATTAGCAGTCTGGGCAACCGCACAAAAACATGCCGCCTACTGTAAATTACTTTTTAAATTATCGCATTGTACGTTTAATCGATTCAATGCAGAACTCGGCTCATGAAAACTTCAAATGGTGTTTTAGATTAATTTAATGCAAAATTCGGCTTACGCTTTATTCTAAATCTTATACTATTAATGATTTCGATAGCTAACGCCATCTAATGCTTCATAGTGGCATCGTCAGTGACACGAATGCACAAAGTGTATATACAGGTCACTGTTTCGTCCACGAGCGAGCAGAACTCTAGTTTGTGAAACCAGAAAATAAATATCAAAATTGAATTTGTGTTCAGTATTCCGGCACCAGATACCCACAGACGCGATTCGGACTTCAAGGTCCTCTTCAGTGTGGTCCCGACCCAGTGCTGAGGAATACTGAACATTTCTGACTATTTCAAGCCAATATGTGAAAACTATTAATGATTTCGATAGCTAACGCCATCTAATGCTTCACAGTGGCATCGTCAGTGACACGAATGCACAAAGTGCATATACAGGTCACTGTTTCGTCCACACTGAAGAGGACCTTGAAGCCCGAAACGCGTCTGTGGGTATCTATCCGGAATACTGAACTCAAATTCAACTCTAAATCTTATAATTAAACATTCATAAATGTAAATTTGACGAATAAAGCACTAATAACCTTTCTTCACACTTTTATTTGAATTACCAAATGTACGTTTCGGACACAAAGTGCTTTATTTGTCAAATTAATTTGATCTTCACGTAACTCAAAATCAAGTTTTCATAAATGTAAACATTAACTGTAGAAAAATTAAAGCGTGAAATCGTTTCTATCACACTCTCACTCTCTCTGCCTCTTTTGAGAAAAGAGCAAATATCCACATACAAAAAAATAAAACGTGCTCACTGTGAAAGCGTTAAAGCGATGATGGAAGCTCGGTATTTGTATAATAAACGACCGCCATTAGCGCTAATTACTTCGCACGAAGCGAATTTAATCGCACGATCAAATATGTATATATAAACAAACAATTCCTCATCCTCCGCTCTCAGCATCTCTCACACACGCACACACCCGCCTGTTTACAAAGTGAGTGCAAAATTACACAATCTATCTGAAAATGTTTAAATTTCAGCACACGAAACAAAAGCTACAACTTTAACGCTTGCAATGAATACAATTTTTATGCTTCAAAAATGAACAATAATGAAGTTCAATTAATTCTAAAAGAAAAAAAAAATGTTGCTTTATAAAATTGTTTAAATTTTTACAGTTTTTATTATAGATAAAATAGCGGTTTTTCAAGCTTTTAACTTTCTTTTGTTCTTCGATAATTTTTATAGGAAATGCTTAGTTTTTCAAGTGAGTCGCCCAGATGCAAAACCAGTCAAACACTTTTTATTTCCATTTTGCAGTTTTTTAAATAACATTTTTTTCCGGAAAATCGTAAGTATGTATGGAAAAAAGTCGATTTTTAAAAAAACAAAAATTATTTTTTAAAAAATCTTAAAAAAATCCTAAATGTTCTTAGTAATATAAAAAATATATTAAACAAGTTTCTTTTACAATTAAAAAATTATTTCAACAATATTATCGACTGTACCGTAAGGTAAATAATAAGGTCTCACATTCTTCATACCTGCTAATGACATAATCCCCATTTTTACCTATAAATACCGAAAAAATCTTAAAAAAATCCTAAATGTTCTTAGTAATGTAAGAAATATATTAAACAAGTTTCTTTTAGAATTAAAAAATTATTTCAACAATATTATCGACTGTACCGTAAGGCAAATAATAAGGTCTCACATTCTTCATACCTGCTAATGACATAATCCCCATTTTTACCTATAAATACCGACCATAATTTTCACTCATTTCATTTCTGTGTACCTGTTTATTCCACATACAACACTTTTTCCAAGTATGTTTGCTTTAATTTTATTCCCAATTTTTTAAACGTCATAAGCAAAGCTATACTGAAGAGAGATAAATCTCGAAACGCGTCTATAGATGGCCTAAGACATTAGTTTTAATCCAAGTCCTTTCACTTCTAATTTGTTGCTATCTCTCCTTTCATTTTAAATTTGCATTGTTAGTTGGTTTAAAGAGAATTTGACCTAAACGTTACATATACTTTAATAGAGCGTTGTAACAAATCAAATTAAATTAGATTTTAAATATTGCATTGTATAATTCAATATCCGGAGGTGTATTTGCACGGGAAGTAGTTGTTTCAATGGATATTTATCATCTTGAGTTGTCTTATTAATTTAGACATTGTTTGCATTTTCACGAATAGTTTTTTCGTAATTTTATATATAATATTATCGACATTAAACAGCATCGAAGATCAACAACTTACTGAAAATCCAAATTTGAGCGTTCGTACAACGCAAAGTTTTTAAATTTTGAAAACTGCTTGCACATAAAATTAAAGCTTGTTTAATGCTAAATCGATTACTTTGAGAAAAAATAAAATTACTTGAGAAAATTAGCCTGAAGAGTGTATTAAATGAAGAAAGTAAAAAAATTGAGAAATTGACTATTCTTGAAAATCAGTTAATTAGGAAATTGATTAATGTGAAAACTTAGAATTACTCAAAGGCATGATATTTGGATTTAATTGAGCTTTAATTTGAGCAATTTTTTTGGTTTGTAGCTTAAAAATTGCGTTATGTGCACGCGGTCAAAGTTGAAACTTTGTTTAAAATCAACTTTTTCGGGAACACATTATTCCGACTGGAGGAATTGGGATTTTTTTTTTAGGGAAAAATTAATAGCTCAAATTATCGGCCAGAATGGATTTTCTATTTAATAATAATTTAATTTATTAGTGTTTATCACATACATGTGTTACACAGGTCAAATTATACTATAACAATGAAAAGCTTAAAACTAAAAATATTAACATTAATAAAGGAAAATTGAATTTGTGTTCAGTATTCCGGCACCAGATACCCACAGACGCGTTTCGGACTTCAAGGTCCTCTTCAGTGTGGTCCCGACCCAGTGCTGAGAAATACTGAACATTTCTGACTATTTCAAGCCAATATGTGAAATAATAAAGGACTTACACCGACACAGCAGAAATAATAAAATAAAATTAATATAAATACGTACAAAAACAAATAAAAGTCACGGTGAAATAAATAAATAAATAATAACGATAACAAATTACATTACAAATAAACACGAAAAGTAAAAAATTCACTAATCTGGTTATATAAGTAAAATATGGTGGGTTAAAATCGATAAAAAAATATTAATAATAAGAATTAGTAATTAGAATTAAAATTTAAAATTTTCCAAATATTCTTCCCAACTGTAAAATGCATTTTCAATTAAATAATTTTTAAAGATTGCTTTAAATGTATTTATTGACTGATCTCTAATGTGAATAGGAAGTGAAGTGTTGTAAAACCTTATGCAGTGGTATTTTATTTATTCAGAACGCCCCGTAAAATACAGTATAATATACAAATCTTAAGTATTTCGACGAGATCTACAACTTTTATTTCAAGCATTTTTTCATATTCTCGACACTCACGAAGATATAGCAAGAAACACGTTTTGTTTTTAATACAAAGATACGAGGAGAACAATCAATACTTACTTTCAGCAGAGAGTATAGTTTATATTAACGAAAATGCGAGCTCGATGAGGGGCTAGGGGCGTTCCTTTTAGCTTATAGAACACCTGTTGCCCACATGCACGTATGTTATGTTAATAATATACATACAAAACTCGCGTTCGCGCATACAAACATGCACTTTGAAATTTAGAGCCTTTTTTCCACTGCTCGATAACAGAGGGAAATAAACATTTATTTAAAATTCGTGATGAAATCCCTAAAAAATGATCATATCGAAACAAAGTCGCACATAAATACATTTTACAACAAATTAAAATGAAGTTTTTGACATTTATTAAATTCAGCGGCGGCTCGCAACCTAACTTCAGGGTAGGCCAGAGACCCAAAGTAATATGTATCCGACAGAGCTGGGATGAATCCTCAAAAACAGGATTCGAATCACGAATCCGAATCACCTAATATGATTCGAGTCACAAATACTCGAATAAAGGATTCGTAAGTGAAAAATATGATTCGAATCAAAGATTCGAATCCTCATTTTTGAATCACGGATACAAATCCCTTAAAAATAAATTTGAATCTATTATTTGCAGCCAGTAACATTTTATTTCATCAGTTTCTATTAACAAAAATGTTCATTTACCGACTAAATATCTGATTAAATAATGATTTTAATTAATGATGATATATACTGCCTTTCAAACAAATCAGAACAAATATTTATTGCACGATTTTAATAAAATGTACACAATTTGATCATGTAAACGAACTGTATCGATGAGCAAAAAATCAAGTTGAAAATCAAAAAAACAAATGAATAATGTGTTGGGCCTCCACGATTTCCTAAACACTCATTAACACGTCGAGGCATGCTAGAAATCAGGCTGTCAATATCGACTTGGGGTATTTCATTCCAAACTTCGATAATTTTACCTCTAAGTTCCATTACAGTGTTAGCGGGGTGCTGTAAGTTACTTATTCTAACACCTATCATATCCCAAACATGTTCTATTGGCGATAGATCTGGAGAACGAGATGGCCAAGGTAACAAATTGATTTCGGCACTATCAAAAAACTGTCTTGTAATGGCCGCTGTGTGAGGTCGAGCATTATCTTGCTGAAAAATGGGGTTCTGCAAGCCATTTACATAGGGCACTAACACTGGCCGTAAAATGTTGTCAATATACCGAATCGCGTTAAGACTTGCTTCTAAAAAAACTAGAGGAGACCGACTACCATATGCTATCGCCCCCCAAACCATAACTCCCTGTGTAAGAGCCGTATGTCTTTCAACAGCAAATTGTAAAATTCTGCGTTCACTGCGTCGACGTCTCACTCTTCTGCGACCATCATGAGCCCATAAACAGAACCGAGACTCATCGCTGAAGATAATGTTATTCCATTCATGGGTTCAATGTTGCCTTTCCCTGCACCAATCAAGTCTTGCTCCGCGATGCTGCGGAGTAAGAGGTAGACACAGTTGTGGACGGTAGGATCTTATACCAAAACTGCGGATTCTTCTGTAAACAGTAGCCATGGATACTCTTTGGCCATTTAGAGCCAACCAGTCATTTCCCAATGCCCGCGACGTTGATCCAAGTCTACGTCGATTCTCCCCAGCTTCGGACCATCTAGACCAGCAGCGTACGATCACCGATACACTACGGCCTACCCTTTCAGCAATAGCACGAATCGAAAAACCCGCTTCTCGCATTCCAATAATGCGACTCCTTTCAAATTCACTTAGATGATGATATTGTGCACGCCGACGAACACGGGGCATCTTTTTATGTTTTACAAACTGAAACGTCAAACTACTCAGAGGCTACTTGGATATTAGAAGCAATTACATTAAAAAATCAGCAGCTCTTCATAATGGTGAAATCAAGGAAAAATACCATTAAATAGTAACCAAAACAATTGATTTTTTGATCATCGATGCAGTTCATTTACATGATCAAATTCTGTAAATTTCATTAAAATCGTCCAATAAATACTTTGTGTTCTGATTTTTTTGAAAGGCAGTATAATATTTAAAGTTTAGAAAAGCCTCAAAATTTGGATTGGTTTCTCCGTAGATCTCGTCGAAATACTTAAGATTCGTATATTGTAGTGTATTTTACGGGGCGTTCTGAATAAATAGAAAAATCCATTATCTCCGGGAAAAAACTAACAAGATGTTTGGATTGTCAAATTTATGCGCGCTCATCGCGTAAATTAGCTTTACTGTCAATCTGGTATAGGTTCGAAATCGCGAAAACGCTGAATAAAAAAAATTAGCGTAGCGAAGCGGAGTAACCAATCCAATTTATTTAGGTAAATAAAATGACCATGCGTATAAATGAAATTGCCAATTCTTGGTTGCAGAATACTTCAAACATTAAAAGTGCGATTCATTACCATGCGTTAGATTACTTACAATTCTCGTAATTCCATAAGCAGTTTTATTTTCGTTGATTACTGAGGCACTTAGTTTTTGAAAATCCATGATTACTTCAATAAATTAATAAATAAAATATTTCTGATTTTAAACTTTTTAAGACTTTTAAAAGTTGAAAATCAGAAATATTTTATTTATTAATTTATTAAAGCAGTTTTATTTGTCAACGTCGTTTTGAAGGATAGTCTTTTCCGCGACCGCTAATTAAATTAAATCAATGATTGATTCATTAATTTTTTGTCATGGATGACATCAGTGTGTGCGTGTTGTGTGTGCGGGTGTGTTTGATGCGCTTTATGAGTGAGTATGTGTGTGTATTTGTGCTGTGCTACTGGTAATACGTGGAACAGCTTTCGAGGTGTGTCTTGGAATACCGATGAGGTAACGCTCTTTAACACTGCGATAGATTTATATCAGTTTTTGTCGAATCATTAACACACTGTGAATAAAATGTAAACAGATCAAAACAGCAGCAACATTCAATTTATAGATAGAATACCGTAATATTATTTATAGATAGAATTTAATCAGCGCGGCGGCTCGCAGCCTAACTTCAGGGTAGGCCCCAGCGCACACTGGTCGAAATGCTCATTCTAGCTGAACATTTCGCCGAAATTCAACTGTTTAGAAAACAGATTTTTTCTTAGAATATGGGTAGTTCAATGTCCAGAGGCTGCGCAGGTAAAGTCATAAACCCCTCCGACCTTTGGTCCAGTGGTTATCAGTACCCAAAGTGCATCCATCGTTTACGTCATTTAGTTGTGGATTTTACGCGCTCCAAACGCCCACGTTTAATTGCTTTTTTTTACATTTGAGTTTCGTGCAAAATATAATTTAAAGATGGACTGGTATATATACAACATAGATTTAAATATTTTTCATATAACTTTAGTCAACATATAGATATACTAATTTAAATTAAGTAAAGAATTCTACAGTAAAATTTTACAACGTTAAACTTGAAAAAGGTTAAAGTATACATTCTTGGCCGTTCTTGTTAATGAATCTTTGTTTTTCATATATAATAACTAATTAGTTTATTATGTAAATAACATTTAGCTGCCCGTTTTTGCCCGTTTATAAGCAGTGATTTTGTTTAGGTAGCGTAACCATTTCTCGGCGGACATTATTCGATATTTGGCGCGCTTAGATGCCCCGTGTTCGTCGGCGTGCACAATATCATCATCTAAGTGAATTTGAAAGGGGTCGCATTATTGGAATGCGAGAAGCGGGATTTTCGGTTCGTGCTATTGCTGAAAGGGTAGGCCGTAGTGTATCGGTGATCGTTCGCTGCTGGTCTAGATGGTCCGAAGCTGGGGAGAATCGACGTAGACTTGGATCAGGACGTCCAAGAAGCACCACTGAGCGTGAAGATCGAGCTCTTCGTCTTACAACTTTAAGGGACAGATTTACAACGTCGCGGGCATTTTGAAATGACTGGTTGGCTCTAAATGGCCAAAGAGTATCCATGGCTACTGTTTACAGAAGAATCCGCAGTTTTGGTATAAGACCCTACCGTCCACAATTGTGTCTACCTCTTACTCCGCAGCATCGCAGAGCAAGACTTGATTGGTGCAGGGAAAGACAACATTGGACCCATGAATGGAATAACATTATCTTCAGCGATGAGTCTCGGTTCTGTTTATGGGCTCATGATGGTCGCAGAAGAGTGAGACGTCGATGCGGTGAACGCAGAATTTTACAATTTGCTGTTGAAAGACATACGGCTCTTACACAGGGAGTTATGGTTTGGGGGGCGATAGCATATGCTAGTCGGTCTCCTCTAGTTTTTTTAGAAGCAAGTCTTAACGCAATTCGGTATATTGACAACATTTTACGGCCAGTGTTAGTGCCCTATGTAAATGGCTTGCAGAACCCCTTTTTTCAGCAAGATAATGCTCGACCTCACACAGCGGCCATTACAAGACAGTTTTTTGATAGTGCCGAAATCAATTTGTTACTTTGGCCATCTCGTTCTCCAGATCTATCGCCAATAGAACATGTTTGGGATATGATAGGTGTTAGAATAAGTAACTTACAGCACCCCGCTAACACTGTAATGGAACTTAGAGGAATAATTATCGAAGTTTGGAATGAAATACCCCAAGTCGATATTGACAGCCTGATTTCTAGCATGCCTCGACGTGTTAATGAGTGTTTGGGAAATCGTGGAGGCCCAACACATTATTAATTTTTATTCATTTGTTTTTTGTTTTTCAAGTTGATTTTTTGATCATCGATACAGTTCGTTCACATGATCAAATTGTGTAAATTATATTAAAATCGTGCAATAAATACTTGGTGTTCTGATTTTTTTGAAAGGCAGTATATTTACTTCCTGTCTAACCCTTTCGGCCCTGACGGTGGCATTTGCCACCATTAAAATTTGGTAAACGTACTGAGAATTTTTCTTTTAAATATACACACATGTATGAATGAGCTGTAATTTTTCTGATAATCGTTTGTTTTTAAAACAGTTTAATTTAAAGTCTTAAACGAGTGTTTTCCACTCCCAGGCTAAGCATGAAGTAAAATTTCGAGTTTAGAAAAGCCTGAAAATTTGGTTTGGTCGCGTAGCGCGAAGCGCGGAGCGACCAAACCAAATTTTCAGGCTTTTGTAAACTCGAAATTTTACTTCATGCGCCACGCGTATAAAACACTGATATTAATTGAAGTTCAAAATATTCTACTAAAGCAGTAAGCTAGAAACGTGTATTCTGAACATTACATCGCATCTATGTTTCTTTAGTTTAATAAAACACTTGATTTGTTTTTAATTATATTTATTGTACTACAACAATTGTTTCACCACACTGTGGCTTTAACCATTCATCTACCTGATGAAGCCACAGTGTGGTAAACAATTGTTGTAGTACTACAACAATAGTTTCACCACACTGCGGCTTTAACCATGCATCTAACTGATGAAGCCACGGTGTGGTGAAACAATTGTTGTAGTACTACAACAATTATTTCACCACACTGTGGCTTTAACCATTCATCTACCTGATGAAGCCACGGTGTGGTGAAACAATTGTTGTAGTACAATAAATATAATTTTGAAACTTAAACAAATTAAGCGTTTTATTAAAGTGATATCATGGAGTTTCAACAACTAACAGCCTCAACTATACAACATCTGTGTTTAGTATGCGTGGCGCATGAAGTAAAATTTCGAGTTTTCGCCACCGGTACAAAACACTGACATTAAGAAGTTTAAAACACACCGCTAAACTTAACACTGCATCAGTGGTTTGTACCGGTGGCGCATGAAGTAAAATTTCGAGTTTAGAAAAGCCTGAAAATTTGGTTTGGTCGCTCCGCGCTTCGCGCTACGCGACCAAACCAAATTTTCAGGCTTTTCTAAACTCGAAATTTTACTTCATGCTTAGTCTGGGAGTGGAAAACACTCGTTTTAAAGTTCAATTTGAAATATTTGTAAAACGAACGAATATATGAAAATTTACAGCGTATATAGTATATTAAGATATGTATACTTAAAAGAAAAACTCTTTATATATCTAAGGTAGTAATAAATAATATGCGCAGTGTATAAAACTTTGTTTCGGGCAGCAGGAAAATTCCATGGCTGAATGGGTTATTCAAGGAGTGAACAATATAGGTTAGAACTATATTGAGCACTTAATTAATATTTGTTTAACTATATCTTCAATTAATTTCTCACTTAACCCGAGGTGAAACATTTTTGAATCTAATACTGGATGATTTAAATTAAATTTAAATTAAAACACTTGGTTTGTTTCACTAATTTATATAAATATATAAATATAAGTGAAACAAACCAAGTGTTTTAATTTAAATTTAAATTAAATCATCCAGTATTAGACTCGTTTAACTAATTTATCTTATATTTTCTTTACTTTAATATTAAGAGAAAACCTTTACGATCAAAGCAGATTTAATTGAATGGACAAGCGTGGCTAATGTTACCCAATAATGGACTAACTGGAGTTTGACGAAGATTCCCGAAAACCCTGTTGTTTCAACACGATGTGTATACATTTCGGGCCCGGGTCGGGGGGCCCAATTAACCGGGCATAATCAAATCCGTCATGCCAGGCGCGCCTTGTTTAGGCCGTTGTAATTGATGAATGGCCAAAGTTGAATTAAGGGAACGCGATGACTCAATTTCGGTGACCGGCGAGGATCGCTTTTAAGTGGATTCAATCAACTCGAATCGTGTCAGTTTGAAAATATTAAATTCGGAAAACGAGTACCTACAAGTGTACCCGTTTGCCCTAATAATTAATTTTATTCACAATGAGACACAGATTCAATTTTGGATTAAACTTTAAATTTGTGTATATAATATAAATATTTTGTGAAGAGAAGAAATTCCGAATTTTTATATAGAAGTGCGCTAATATCAGTGATGCAGCCAGGGTTTCGTTTTATTTATTTATTTATTTATTTTATACGGTATCTCCTTTTTACATAAATGTTTACAAATCAATTATATAATTCTTAACTATTGTAACAAATTAATACAATGATTCACTAAAATAAAAAATATAGATTAAATGAAATTTAATAATAATAATAATAATAATAATAAGGCAGCTGAAGACCTCGGTTTAAACTTCGATAACGGTCAGGGAGAACTCGCTACGCTCAATCCTGACCAGTTAAGAGTCCAGCTGAAAACCGCTGAAGTCCAAAAGCTGCTTCAACGCCACATGGACAAGCCAATGCATTCCGTCTTCTTTAAGAACATAGAAGAACTTGGCTTGTCCAAGCAGCTAACGTTTGGATTCCTGCGAGCAGCTGGACTAAAGTCAGAAACTGAGGGCTTCATCATAGCTTGTCAAGACGGTGTACATAACACCCTGGTCTACCGTAGCCGCATTATGGGTGTAGATGTCCCAGATATACGCTGTAGGGCGTGTCACGGGGCGCCGGAGACAATAATGCATCTGCTATCTTCATGCAGAGCATATGCGTCTTCGGCCTACATCCATAGACATAACGCGGCGCTACGAGTGCTAAATTACCACCTCAGACACTCGTACGGTATCCACGAAACACCAGTGCTGCCATATGCCCCGGATGGTATTGAGTCCGTAGTGGAGAATGAGAGGTGCCGAATATATTGGAACTTCTCATTCCCAACGCTCAGGCAAATACGAGCAAACAAGCCTGACATAGTCCTCCTCGACCACCGTCTAAAAACGATGTTTGTCATCGAATTCTCTGCACCAGCAGAGACAAACATCGTTTTAAAAGAGGAGGAAAAACGGACGAAATATCAGGACCTTTTGTACGACATGAGCAGACTCTACCCAGGCCACACTGTTAAGTTGGTGGTATTAGTCGTCGGTGCTCTAGGCGGCATCAGTGGCTCAATGCTGAGCAGCCTTAGGGCCATACCAGCATGTCGCGACACCGCACACTTCCTTATCGGAGGGATGCAGAAGGCCGTGATACTGGGTTCGCTGCGTCTGCTGAGATCGCATACCGTTAGGCACCACTAGTTACCCCACTTCCAGGCTTGGAGGAGGTAACTAGGGGATATATTTGGCACCCTCTCCACATGAAATCAGAGGCATGTGGGTGTAGAGGGTGACCATTCAATTAAAAAAAAAAAAAAAATAATAATAATAATAATAATCCTTTATTTGCATAATAATAACATTCAACAAAAAAAATATATAAAGGTACATATTAGTGTAAAATTAGGAAAAATTGAATGTAACAAAATGCGCATCATAAGGCGGGATTCAGTGTTGGAGTAATCCCCAAACTGTTCTACTATCCAAACCTTAAATTAAATTAAATATTTACTTTATATGTGGAATACACTTTGTATCTACGAATTAAACAAACATGAACAAATACTCTATACATATATATTTTGTGTTACATACATTGAAAATCTAGCCATCACGATTGTTATTAGCACTTCTGTAAATGTATTTTAACTGCCAACTTAAACTTGCTCAAATTAAGATTTTTAAATTCATTTGGAATTTCATTATACATCCTGTATATTTGATAAGAAAATGACCGTTCATATAGAGAGGTGCGGTGTTTAGGAGGAGATAGCCGCCCTTTAAATCGAGTATTTAATGAAATTACTATACATCAAAATCAAAATAATCCCTAAACATATAAAGAAAAAAAATATACAAAATATTAAAACAATATATTATTTTAAAATAATACCAAATGACTATAGGTTATCTGTCAAGACGATTTAACATATCTCTAAAATGTGCATAAGGTTCATTGAAAATATTTACATTATCACTGGCAGTAATCTCGTTCAAATATCTCAAAATCCTAGAAATGGGACTATTGAAACCATAATTTGTGGAATGTATTGGCACTCTGAATAGTGTATGGTGTCTTGTAACCCTTGTTACATTAAATCTACATAGTGACAATAATTAAAAATAGAGATAAAGTTTTAGAAAATTCAAAATGTACACACACCGGCAAAATTAAAGGAACGCAGATAAATTCGATATTTTTTTCTCCGTGCAACTTTTTTTTGGGCAATTTCAGCGGCATGTCGTACAACCAACGTAAACTAACTAATAGCAGTTCCTTTTGCAAAGCTATGTGCCATTGTGAAACCTATTAAAAAAATAAACCAAAAAGTAGCGTTTTTGCTCTAGAAGAATTATACACTTTGACTTTGTTTAAACATGTAATAAATAAGAGAAATTAAACATATTATTTTTTTAATATCGTGTATTGCCTCCGCGAGCCCTTATGACTGCAGTCATCCGCCTTTCCATACTTCTGATGACGCCGTCGATCATTTCTTAAGGCAAATTATCCCATTCTTCAATTAAAGCAGCTTTCACTTCTTCTGTGTTTTGGACAGCAGGAATTCTTGACCTAAGTCGTCTACCTAGTATGTCCCAGACATGTTCAATCGGATTCAGGTCCGGAGAACATGCTGGCCAATTTATTTTTGTTATACCCATTTGGTTTAAATAGGCAATTACACAGCGAGCGACGTGCGGACGAGCATTGTCTTGCATTAAGACAAAATTTTCCCCAATATGTGGAGCGAAAGGTATCACATGGTCTTGCAGGATATTCCTAATGTACCTATCCGCATTTAAAGTGCCGTCCTGAATCACCACCAACTCTGTGCGAGCCCCTAAACATACGCCGCCCCATACCATAACTGAGCCTCTACCAAAAGAGACAGCAGGAGTAAAATTAAATGGTGCATTTTGTTCTCCTCGACGTCGATACAATCTTTCCCTACCGTCAATCGAATTTACGCAGAAACGGCTCTCATCCGTAAACAAAACATGACCCCATTGGTCATTATTCCAATGCTGGTATTCTCGAGCGAAGTCTAGTCGCGCTACTCGATGTCCTCTCTGAAGTTTTGGGGCTTTTATTGGCACATACGACTTCAAACCAACTTCTTTAAGTCTTCTTCTTACTGAACGTTCACTTATATTGGTTCCACGAACTTCTTCCAGTACGTTTCTTGTTTGAACTGCAGTTTGACGTCTGTTTCGCAGTGTTTGCAACGCTATAATTCGATCATCTATGGCAGTGGTTGAGCGTTTTCTACCCTGACCTCGTCTTCTGACATACAAACCAGTCTGTCTCCAACGGGTAACACTGCGATGGATCGTTGATTTTGATTTTCCAAACATTTGGGCAACCTCTCTTAAGGTCCGACCATTTTCGATCATTTCTATTGCCCTAGCGATATCAGTCGGTGCTAAATCACCCATTATTAACTGGTTGATAACCAAATTGACGATTGTAAATTAAAAAAAACAAATTCGAACGATAACTTATTAAAAAATACGAACTTTTGTCCAAAGAAAACACGCGTTTCAAATGTAAGGCAACAATTAACACAATACTATACAACTTAAAGAGATGTCAACATGTAATTACAAGTCTCAAGTTTTAACTAATGTTTTAAAAAATGACATATGGTAGTAGGAAATGCGACGCCGTCTAGATCTAGCCAGTAAAAAAAGAAATTTAATGAATAAAATTAAATGTTGTATCCGTTCCTTTAATTTTGCCGGTGTGTGTATATGAGTTATGCACTTTGTATAGTTATTGTAAAACTAAATCAGTTTTTAATACGCCTGGGGTATGAAGTAAATATTTTGAGTTTTACCTCAAAAATCAAGGAATGGAAAATGCTCGTTCGAATATTATTGAATACTAAAAATCATTATAAAGTTGTGATAGTAGTAAATTTAAGTAAATGCATACTTTAATTTACGTTAATAAGACAGGCCAACAATAGTTTTGGTGCCGGAGTATGTGAAGCTGAAACGAGTGTTTTCCACTCCCAGACTAAGCATGAAGTAAAATTTCGAGTTTAGAAAAGCCCCGTGAAAATTTGTCGAGGGTCGCGCAGCGACCCGAGACAAATTTTCTGGGCTTTTCTAAACTCGAAATTTTACTTCATGCGCCACGCGTATAAAACATTAAAATACTGTGAAATTTATATTTAAACCTCACTTGAAATCAGTGTTTTATACGCGTGGCGCATGAAGTAAAATTTCGAGTTTAGAAAAGCCCAGAAAATTTTCAATATGGCATTCATATTTACCTAGAAGCTCAAATTTCTAAGATGTAGAATTTTGATAAAATATACGTTACACTATTTTAAATGAATTCGAATTATAACACATGCCAACACTATTTTTGGTGCCAGGATATTTGAAGCTGATTTTATATTAATTTAATGCCCTGAATTTAAATATGGCATTATTTAGTGTGTATTAAACTTTGGACTTGTCAGTTAAGATGTTACTATAAACTTAAGTTTTTTATAACAATAGTAGTATTCGATTAACTTTTGGTGAAAATGCGAAAACCGAAAGTGGTAGTTTACTCTTAGCATTTTTTTAGATTGTTCTTTAATATTGTTATTATGGGGTAAAATTTGTCAACAAATTACCACCGATTTTGCGACAACTTGATCTAAAAAAGTTCAAACAAGAAATGAAGAACATGTTAATTAACTGTTAACGCATTTTATAGTTTTGAGGATTTTTTAACGTTTGATTTTAATGCGTGATGAATTCATTATATTACTCCTTATGTGGATCCTATTTGTGTGTCCGAATAGATTTTTTTTGTGAGTTATCGTTCTTTTATACATCTAAAATTTTACATTTTTTTATTATTTATTACATAATGTATTGTTTGTTTGCTTTTATTTATACACTTATTTTAACTCGTTTGTTTTGTCAATTTTTTGTCATTTTACCACCTAATGTATACACTTATTTTAACCTGTTTATTATGTTGAATTTATTTTTATGTTTACATTATCTCTATATATTATATATATCCTTCTTGACATGTGTAAACTATGTATTGGTATTTGCACGAATAAATATATTATTATTATTATTATTACTATTGATCATATAAAAAAAATCTTGTTAAGAAAAGTTGTAGATAATCGAAAAATTAGTATTTAATGCATATTCACTTTATGTTGTAGCTCTTTTAGTTACTTTAATAATATTGTTTTAAAAATGTGAATTTTACATATTAATTTCTCTAAATAAGTAGGCTATTGCTATAAATAACATTGGTTTGACTTTGTCATGATTAATGGAAAAGTGAAAACATAAGTGAGGCTTACGAACAAAGTTTAACAGGAATAAGAAACATTTGTTAAAAAATAAGGTAGGTGAAAGATAGACTGCTTTGCAAAGGGACTTGAATCTCACTCACTATTTTTAGATTCATCTAAGGCATTTGACTGCGTCTCTCATTCTACACTTATCAAATAAAACTGCTGTAACTTACACCCTGAAAGCGTTCGAATGATTTCTTCCTACCTCTCTACACGAACTCAGTATACAACGTACAACTCACAGGTGTTAGCTGCACTAACAGTCACGAACGGTGTTCCTCAAGGGTCAGTCCTTGGGCCACTTTTGTTTTTAATATACATTAGTGACTTCGCTAACAGTTTTCCCGAATTAAAAGTCATACTGTTTGCTAATGATACCACGATGATTAATTCAGGACCAACAACTTCATCTGAAAGTTCCCAGCTACAACCTGCTGAATGGTTCGCGAGTAACTCTTTAAAACTAAACTCCGACAAAACATGCAAAATTTTATTTTCAACCGTAATATAACGAGTGGTATGATTATTATCGATGATATTTTGGAGTTGAAACCGAGCTGCAGATTCAGCGAGTGCACAGTACGAGTTGAATGTTCTGCTTCGGTTTCAACGACAAAATATCATTAATGATATCACGAGTTATATTTAGTGAGAGAATATAACGAATAAAATAATGTGTCCCTTAACATTATCAACAGCTGAGATATTTTTGTTTTCCTATTGATTGAGAATTTTTTAACCTCCCAAAAGTTCGTAAACTGCCGCCACTGTGATTCTTTGTTTATGAAGGTGTTTTTTGGCGTCGCACTTTTCACTTTTCTATTAATATCACTGCACGAAACTTTACCTATTTTTACGTTTCGAATGACAGGACAACTTATCACCCACCGCTTCTTTTGTTTTTTTATCATCGCGGTGATAGACATGTACGTACGGCTTTCCTCGCATCTCATTGGTTGAAAATTCGTTCTAGTAGGCTATGAGTTGTATTCTCAGTCATAATACAACGAGTGGTAAGATTATTACCGATGATATTTTGAAGTTGAAACCCAGCTGCAGATTCAACGAGTCCGTAGGACGAGTTGAATGTGCTGCTTCGGTTTTAACGACTAAATATCATCTGGTATTAATCGTACCACGAGTTATATTTAGTGAGAGAATATAACGAATAAAATGTTATAATCTTACTTATCTGAAACTTCCTAGCGGCACAAAACTCAGAAAATTGTAGCCAATGCGACTCTCTATTTCGCACTGTGTTTTTCGGTATCGTATTTTTCACTACTTCACTTATATTGCTGCTAGAAGCCGTACCAAAACGATTTCCAACGTCCATTTTAATATTTGGAATTCTGACGTCTAACCACTTTGACGTTTAAAAATCAATTTATGACCACAACAAACTTATCATTGCGATGATTTTTTATCATCGCTGCGATACACATACTGCTACGTATGTACTTGCATCTGATTGGCTGAAAATACATTCTAGTAGGCTATGAGTTGTATTCTCACTAAAATCAAAGGAAACTGACACAATAAAATTTCTTGAATTAATTTCTCATCTGGCACCTGGTGAAATATATTAGAATAGGTAAACTTATTTAAATTAAAAACACTTGGTATTGTTTTGAAAATGGTCTAACAAACCGAAACAAGTCGGAATAAAGTTTTAATTTGTGAAACAATACCAAGTGTTTTTAATTTAAATAACTTTACAAACAACAACATTTCTTGGTATTCACCTGGATAAACATTTGAACTGGTCATGTCATGTAGATCAACTAGCAAGCAGGTTTGCTAAAAATATATTTATCCTTAGAAATCCATCCTCTCAAGTGCCAAAATATTCGCTTCAACACTTCACACTTCAATTTATTCATAGATGATAAATCACAATCCCTAACCTCTAAACTCAAATCTTATTCTATCTAATTTTTTTCGTACCCCAAGGTTCAATGTTAGGCCCACTACATTTTATTTAACTAATGATCTTTAATTTTTCTCTAAGCAGATAATCTAAACATTTTAAATAAATGATGTTTGTACATATTAGTGCTTTAAATAAACATCCTCTATTTAAAATGTTTAGATTGGCTGCTTAGAGAAAAATTAAAGATCATTCGTTAATTAAAAAAATAAATAGTGTTAAACAACAATATTATTGATTACTGCGTTTTAATATTTGTTAAATATTTGCAAATTAATAAAAGCAAGTCAATTTGTCGGCGATGGAGCGAGTCCTCCCCAAAAACCTAGTTCTAATTAAGAAAATTCGGCGCGCTAATCGTCGCAATTTAGGGTCTCGTTCGTCGAAAAGAGAACGAAGAGGCCGCCAACCCCCGGGGCTTTCCACATTTCGCCGTAGCAAATTCCTAATTTATATTTATAAGGGCGAGAGGAAGGGACGATGGCGCGTGCATCTAATTCCAGCGGGATAAAATCAGCGCGCGATTTCAAGGAAGAGGAGGAATTTTTCAGCGATTCTCATAAAATAATATCCAACGTTAGAAGTGAATCATTGTAATCAGATGGGTTTAAGGGCGCGCCGGGAAATTCAAATGTTCAGGCTTTTCTAAACTCAAAATTTTACTTCATGCTCTATCTGGGAGTGGAACTGTTAGAAGTTCAAACAAATGATTGTAGATGGCCTATCACATTAGTTTTGATCTAATAATAATAATAGTAATAATATTAATAATAATGTTGAGGTTGTGAAACACTAGCCCCGAAAAGTGACCTGGCAATACACAACTCCGTGGCCAAAATAACCTACCTGAAAATAATCGAACGATACTTACCACAGCAACAAACTACTCAGCAATACTATATCTACGAGCCGACCCCAGTAATTAAAAACGAATATGTAAAGCTCTACTGGAAGAGAAAAATCCTTACGGAAAAAACTGTTCAACACGATCTTATTCATCCTATATATCAACGATATTGTAAACACAATACCTGTTGAAATGTTTATTTATGCAGACGATACGTCAACTATTCTGAGTGATATTGATGACGAAGCTCTGAGCAACAAATCTATTGATTTGATACGTTCACTACAAACTTGGCTTTCCAGAAATAATCTATTTCTAAATACGAACAAAACATTTTGTATAAGATATAAAACAAAACAATCAACAATATACCCAAATATCAATATTACTCTAAATGACATAAATATACAGAAGTCAAACGCAATAAAATTCCTTGGAATAGAAATGGATTATTGCTGTGACTGGAAAAATCAATGTGATACGATTATAAAACATCTAAATAAAACTTCGTTTCAAATGAGATGTCTCAGAAATGTATTGAGTACACAACAATTGATACAGGTATACTATGCTAATGCTAATTCACGACTTATATATGGTGTATGCTTATGGGGAACTTCGGTTCATTGGAACTCCGTATTCATTGCACAAAAGCGAATCATAAGATCGATGGCAGGCATTCGGCAAAACCAATCTTGCAAGCCATACTTTCAGTACTATGAAATACTACCATTTCCTTGTTTAGTCATGTATGAGCTAGTGTTGTATACTCGCAAAAATAAACATTTATTTTCAAAGAACTGTGATATACATAATTACAACACAAGGCATTGTAATACATTTAGCATTGAAAATTGCCGACTAAATATAAAAAAACCTTCACCAAACGTTCTCGGGCCAAAACTATACGATAAATTACCACATTATATTAAAAATGCAATATCCACCCAATTATTTAAAATTAAATTAAAAGAATTTTTGCTTGATAAATTATATTACACTTTGAGTGATATGTTATAATTTTTAAATGTACATGTATGATAATTATGTTTTTGATGTAATTTGTTTGCTCTCTTTAATTTTTTATTTGATTGTTTGACACTTCCAAAATTGTAATTGTATATTTTTTGTATATGATCTACAGTCAAAGGAAATAAATAAATTAAAAAAAACACAACATTCCGAATATAGTACTCACCCTGAAAGCTGAAAAGAAAGCATACATCGTTAACTTGTTTCTCATTGATCACTTGGTAAACAATTTCTATTAATATATAGGTATTTGATTGAAATTCACTTGGTTTGTTTTACTAATAAAAGCATACATTATTGATGTTACGATACCACTAGCTGCAAACATAGAAAAGGCTTACAGTGACAAGATCTCCAAATACTTACCTTTGGCTGATGAAGTCAAAAAACTGTGGGAATTAGATATCGTAACCATCATCCCAATCGTGATTGGAGCCACAGGAGAAGTCCCCAAGAATTTATTCACCAGTCTGGATAAAATGGGAATTGACAGACACCTTTACATTCCCATGCAAAAAGCAGTGATGCTGAGCACCTGTAGCATTATAAGAAGAGTTCTAGGCAGCGATGAGTGTACACCAGCAAATAACAACAACAACAATAGATGATAGAAAGAGCCTTTCACGGTTGCATTTTGACGCCCCGTGTTATGGTAAATGATTCCCGACCCTTCAGGTCGAGGAAGTGTACCTTAAATGGGTTTACTCAATAATAATAATAATGAATTGTCTTTATTCAAAAGCAATAAAAAAATACATATTATTTAATAATACAATGTAGAGCAAGCGAAGTTCAACCAGCCAAGTATGACTTTAATTGCTCTTCCACTTAACCTGCTTCGAGAAAAAAAATCCATAGAGGAGTGCGTTGTTTTTTTATTAAGCGTAAATAAAAGTAATTATACTTTTGTTAAATAAACAAAGTATACTAACTCAGTTATTAAATAAAAGAATTGAGTCTCCTTTCTTCACAGGATTTATTTAAAAATCGCAAATGTACATTTCGGTCACGATGTGACCATTATCAATGCTTAACTATTTACAAAAACAAACGGAAAATTTATACCATGGATACAGATTCGGATTATAATTACAATGTTTCGGGTGACTGATTAGAAACTGAACGATGTTTTAAAAAATTCAACTAATGTAATTGATAAGAGGTTAAACTATAAGCTTATAATCAAAAACCCGAAAATTCCACAACTTTATTGTCTGCCGAAAACGCACAAACCAGGTAATAAGTTCCGACCAATTGTATCTAATATAAATTCACCCACATACAAACTTTCTAAATGGCTTGTATGTAAATTCCGTAATTTAAAAATAGAAAACGATTTTTCAGTCAAAAACTCTTTAGAGTTAACAGATAAATTAAAATCAATTGAAATTAAAAGTAATCAAAAATTAGTATCCTTTGATGTTGAATCCTTGTTTCCGAGTGTCCCGATTGATAAAACAATGTCCATTTTAGAACAACTTTTAATTAATAATAATATCCCAGAACAACAAATTACAGAATATTTAAATTTAACGAAAATTGTAATGGATAGCAATATATTTGAATTCAATAGAACTTTTTACAAACAAACCTTTGGTACGGCAATGGGGAACCCGCTTTCTCCCTTTTTAGCAAACATTTTCTTAAACCAATTCGAAAATTTAGCAAAAAATAACATTGACAATTTTCCCACCACTTGGTTCCGCTACGTAGATGACGTGTTTGCCATTGTCAATACTGATTTCAATATAGATGCGTTTGTTAAACAACTTAACAGTTTCTATCAGAGTATCAACTTTACTTATGAAACAGAGATTAATCATTCATTACCATTTTTGGACTTAATGATTACTAGGAAAGGCAATAAATTCGATTTTAACATTTTTCGAAAAATCACTCACACTTTTAACTACATTCATTCAGACTCACATGCCCTCATACAACATAAATTAACAGCCTTTCACAGTATGATTCACAGAGCAATTCATATCCCAATATCCGAAATAAATAGAAAAATAGATCTTCAATTTGGTTCTCATTAATCACTTGATGAAACTTGTTTATAATATTGATAATTAAATAAAAGTCACTTGGTTTGTTTCACTACTATTTTTTATTCTCTCCGACTAGTTTCGACTTATCGTCATTCTCAAGGAGTCGGAGAGAATAAAAAATAGTAGTGAAACAAACCAAGTGACTTTTATTTAATTATCAATAGAAAAATAGAATTTAATAAAATCCGAAATATAGCAAAACAGTTAAATTACAAAGTTCATATAATCAATAAAATTATTAATAAACATAAGTAGAGGGTTACAGCCGATTCTAGAACCTCCTCCTCATTTGAGAGGAAACTCCTCAAAATGATTAAAAGAGTTAAAACCTCCTGGTAGGGAGGAGGTGTCTTTTTAGAATCTCCAAAGAACCTTCTTTCCTCCTCCTCATAAAATGAAGAGGAGGAGGAGGAGGTTACTTTACGGTTTTATTGATTCTAAAGAGGCAATATACTCTTAATAATTTTAAGATAGTTTTCACCAAATAGAAGAGGTAGGGTTCATAGAATCGGCTAAAAATATCACCCTTGAGTGCTTACAGTCCACGGTCTAACGTATTGTCTAGCATCCATTAAAGACAAATAATGTGTCTAATCAAAATCCAAAGGGGCCCTTACCCCCTTAAGATTTTCACCCGATACATTACAGCTTTTATGCGCTGTATCGCTATAGGCGGACCATGCACAAGACAAGATGTGTTCATCTCGATGGTTCAAGGGCGACTGATGAATAATACATAAGATGTCATATATGAATCTATTAATAAATATTGTCAATGCGGTTAAAGTGTTGTTAGCAACATCGATGATTAAAGGTATTGAATGCCTTCAATTGGATTCTAATGAGTGGACAAACGACCTCCTTTAGGCGGGAAAAACATAAAGTAGTTAGTCCTTTTCAGAGGAGAAGTATGTGAGGTCGTTGTGATGTAAAAATATATACAGAACCTCCCCCCAACATAATATTATGGGACTATATAAGATCTGCCGGATGGGTGTAACTTATTACAGTACACGTGTTGTTGTCAAGAATACATCTGCCAGAACTGTGTCACTAATTAGTGTTGTTGTCAATAATAAATTGAATAATAAGTAAGTATTTGTAATTATTTTGAAAATAAATTAATTTATTGATTGAAGTGAAATTTTAGTGAAACGACAAAACCCGAGTAATAAACAAATTATTAGAGCACATATTCAAAATAATGGGCCAATTGATAATGCGAATTCAGCAAATGACTCGGGATTTTTTGAAGAGGGTGAAGAACCTTTTTCGAACATAAATCTACCAAATCATGGTGAGACTACTACTGTTGATGTTCCATGGAATATCAACGATACCAACGATGATGCCAACCACAACAATCAACTTGTAAAACAAAAGAAGAACGCTATGAAAAATTTACTGTCGTCGAATACGTATTTTTTAAATAAAAGTAATTCTAAATGGGTGTCGGTAGGTTTGGACATAGATCTTAATCTTGAACCAGTTATTAGAATATTGGGTAAGGGTGGGCAAGGAATTTCTTTGAATGAACAGATGTGGACAGTATTTTTAGAACAAAAAGTGAATATCAACCAAACATTTTTTTATGTAGATACGGATCAAACAATCAGCTTTAATGGAGTAAACATTTCATTTAGTTTAATGAATAATTGTCGTAAAGTTGCAAGAATTGATATCGGTGGAAATCACGTATTTTTATCGTATGAAGGTCTTCGTGAATTGTGGAAACTGGTTGATGTTGTTTCGTCTCGTTTGGAATATTTAAAAAATCTTAAGTTTAGTGAATATTACTATTCTTGCTTGGGTTTATTAAATGAACTGGATGGGGATATGAAAACTCGTTTTTCGAAAATAATGCAAGGCGAATGTAATGAATATGCTTGTATGATTGATGAATTGTTACTTTATGGTAATGATAAGTTATTGTTTGATTTTGATATGCAACATATAATGTTAGATTCTTATAATAATGGAAAGTAAAAAGAAAGTAGTAATGTGTGAAAGTAAAAATATTATTCATAATATGTATGTATGGAAATTTGCGTATAAAGAAGCTAGGAAAGGTGCATGGCATATATATTATTATGATTCTTTAAGATTCAAAGAAAAAATGAAAAGAATCGAATTAGCAATAAGTTTTTGTTTACAAAGTAGTTTTAGGGAGAATGTATATAACTCAAGGTTTAAGTAGAACATAGTTAGTATATGTGTTAGTATTAGGTGAAGTGGTAAATGTTTGTTAAAATTAAATTATAAAAATCAATAAACAGTTTTTAAGTTGCCACAGTTTATTTGTATACCTTATAATAAAATGTATGTCTATTATCCCGTCAGTCGTAAAAGAACTATCAAATGGATCGGTCGGGGGCTACTAAATAAATTAATAAACAAGCTGCCTTTTGAAATTCATTTACCTGGATATAATTATTGTGGGCCTGGAACAAAATTAGAAAAGAGATTAGCGCGAGGCGATAAAGGAATAAACGAACTCGACGAAGCTTGTAAAGAGCACGATATAGTGTACGATAATACAAATAATTTAAAAGAAAGGCATATAGCCGATCAGAGGTTACTCAAAACTGCAAAAAAAATAATTCAGAAGGTTGGTCCAAGTGCCGGAGAAAAGATTGCATCGGCAGGAGTTGCAGCAGCAATGAAAGGGAAAACTTCATTTGGAATGGGTCTAAAAAAGAGAAAAAGCAAGGGTAGAAACCGCAAAAGAATGAGTCGGGGTGGTACTTTAACGTTTAACAAGGCAGTTCGACTGGCCAGAAACGCTATCAGTAGAAGAAAACATAAAAGTGTATTTGATGCTACAAAAGCTGCATATAATGTTTTGAAAAAATATAAGAGAAAAATTAAATTTCCAAAACGTAGAGTCATTCCTATACCGAAACAAGGAGGATTTCTTCCGTTGATTCCATTATTTGCAGCTTTAGGTGCATTGGGTTCCCTTGGAGGAGGGGCAGCCGCTATAGCGAAAGCAGTAAACAGTGCAAAATCAGCTAAAGAACAACAAAAAGAAGCTGAGCGACACAATAGAGCTATGGAAGCCAAATCAGTGGGTTCTGGTTATTACATAAAACCATATAAAAAAGGATGTGGTTTATATTTTCCCGAATATTCAAAAAACTGAAAATAATGTTCCTTCATAAAAGACCTCTAAATAATTTGGAAATTTTAAAAATAGCAAAATTATTGAAAATACCATCGTTTAGAGGTGTCTATATGAGAAATGCGTTACCGAAAAAAATTAAAAAAAATGAAAGTGCAGTTATCAATTTAGACAATAAAGAAAGTGAAGGAACGCATTGGGTAGCTTATAAAAAAAGTGGCAGTAGAGTAAAATACTTTGACAGTTTCGGTGATTTAAAACCTTCCATTGAAATTGAAAAATATTTAAGATCAGATGATAAGAATAATGTTATAAGTTATAACTATGAACGCTACCAGACAATCGATGATTTAAACTGTGGACAATTGTGTTTAATGTTTTTAATAAATAATTAAGAAAACAATTTAAACATCAGTCGAAGACTAAACGCAATGGTGAAAACTTCTCATTCGCTTACGTTTACGTTGACCGGAATCAGTTCCGAGTTAAGTTGCAATTTTAATCCACCGATTTATTTGAGCAAAGATGAAGATGAAGAATATGAGTTGGCTTTACTCAATTTTGAGTCATTCAATTCAATTCCAAACGTTGACATATCAAATAATTTATTTCACTACAAAATAGGAAACAACAAAAAAATAGTAGAATTGCCCGTTGGAATTTACGGTTTAGATGATATTGCTGATTTTATAGAGACTAAAATAGAAGGGGACATTGACAATACGGCATTGGTCCGTATACGCGGTAATAATAATACTCAGAAGGTGCACATAAAAACCGATGTAGAAATCGATTTTACAGCTGAAAAAAGTATAGGAACCTTATTGGGATTTGATAAGAAAGTACTAATGGGCGGAAAGAGTTATGAAGCAGAAAATATTGTTAATATCCACACAGTCAATGCAATTCAAATTTATTGCAATTTAGTGAGCGGTTCTTATAATAACGGTGAACCGGTACACGTGCTTTATCATTTTTTTCCTAAAGTGCCGGCCGGATATAAGATGGTAGAATCGCCACATTTACCTATATATTTATCTGTTACTGGAGATATTATCAGTACAATTGTGGTAAGAGTGTTGGATCAATCAGGGAAATTGATCAATTTTAGAGGTGAAGAAGTAACGACACGATTACACTTGCGTAAGGTTGAATGAGATGAAGTTATATAACTCAAAAACGTCGAATCGAAAGAGGAACCATATTGTTAAGAAGAAGAAGAAGAAGAACACAGCAAACCGGTCAGCCTATAAATTGGGTAGCGATATGAAAAATGTGTGCAGTAGCCTAAAAAAAGTGAAGAAGTTAACAACAGAAAATCGTATATTCTTAGAAGATTTGGGCTATAAACTACTAAAATAATGGACATTTTAAATGTTACCGACAAAGTTAAATCTAACAATGCAATAGTAAGTTACGAGTATCATTCATACCAACCTTATGGATCGGCAAGTTTTGATAATAATGATGAAATTAGGATAACGGTTCCTGAAACTGACAATTATACATTACCAGGAGAGAGTTATTTATATGTAGAGGGTACTCTACGGAAAGTTGGTGAGGATGGGAATGTTAAAAACGAGGCTAGTAAGAATTCAAAATTAGTCAACAACCCAGCAGGCTTTATGATTAGCGATCTTCGGTATTTAATGAATGGTGTTCAAGTGGATTCCGTTAGAAACGTGGGAGTGACATCATGTATGAAAGGATATTTTTCGTATAATAAAAATGAAATGATTAAATTACAAAATGCAGGGTGGGACATTGAGAAAAAAGGTTTCTGCGATATAGTCGATGACAATGGACATTTTGCAATTAGTGTACCGCTTAAAAGTATTTTAGGATTTGCGGAAGATTTTAAGAAAGTTGTATTAAACTGTAGACAAGAGTTGGTACTCATTCGGAATAACGATGATAACGATGTAATTGTTCAAAGTGAAGCTGAAAAAGAAAAAGTAAAATTGACAATAGATAAAATTATTTGGAGAATACCTCAAATTGCAGTCGGTCTACGAGAACAGTTAGCCTTGACAAAATTAACTGACAAAAATCAAAATATCAATTTATGGTTTAGAAGTTGGGAGATTCATGAGTATCCGTCATTGCCGCAAACAACAAGACATACATGGGCCGTAAAGACGGCGCCGCAACTCGAAACGCCCAGATATATTATTTTCGGTTTTCAAACCAATCGAAAAGGCCAGATGAAGTCTTCAATGGCTCTATTTGATAATATAAAGTTGACAAACCTAAGTGTATTTTTGAACGGTACAAGATTTCCGTATGATAATTTAAATATTGATTTTGATAACAATAAATATGCTATTGTGTACGATATGTATAGCAGATTCCAACAATCATACTACTATGTGCCAGAAAGTGAACCAATGTTTTCACCAGCAGAATTTAAAGAGAAAATTCCATTAGTAGGAATCGATTGTACGTATCAGGCAGACACTATTCACAAAAGTGGCGTTGAAATTAAAATTGAATTTACTTCAAAAGAACCAGTTCCGGCTAATACAACAGCATACTGTTTAATTTTGCACGATAAGGCGTTTTATTATGCACCACTAACAAAAGTGGTAAAAGAATTGTTGTAAAAGAGGTGTTACCCGTCCTGCTGCAATTCCCTGTTGCTATAAAACAAGGAGGGGCGATTGTCATTATAAAAGTAGTGTAATTTGCTTTACACATCAGTCAAGTACAAGAAGTGAATGAATTAAGAAGTACACAAACAAATTATGGATGCATTGGACTATATCATAATCGACATTCAAGGTTTTTACGATAGTAATGATAAATTACTACCGAAAGAAGTGGCTATTTGTGATAGCGAACGTCGAATTAGCCATTATTTGTTTGAGGCTCCCCATTCTGTAAATTGTTTACCTGCTAAGCAACGTCGAACAGCACATTGGTTAACTTCGAATTTCCACCATTTGGAATGGACTAGTGGAAATGTACCACTCAATAAAATTGATAAAATTATTCGAGTGTTTAGTAAAAAAGCTAAAAACATTTATGTGAGAGGTGAGCAAAAATCACAATATCTACAGAAAATATTGGATCGGCCAATTGAGGACATTAAAAGATTGGATATAAAGTTGTCAGCGTCTCACCCAAAGTGTACGTATCACAAAGATACAGATTATACAATGTGTGCATTAACAAATGTGTATTATATCTACGATAAAATGTCAAATCCTATCAATTATTACATGCAAGATGAAGAAGAAGAAGAAACAATTTTATAAAAGAGGTTGCGACGAAACAACCTTCAGCAAATGGAGTAGAACAGAAAAAAGAACAAATGTACAGCAAACTTGAATGCATATAATTGAGTCGGAAAGTGAAATAATATCAGACGGCATTGGTTCACAACTGTGTTAACATGGAAACAGTTCGACAGTATACTTGTAACTTAAAGTATTATGTTATTAATTATTTAAGAAGGATTAACAATGCATTATCAAAATATATCGGTAGAGACGGGACACCATTTCTAGAAGATCAACGTGCTACTAATTCTACATTAATTTATTTGCTAAAACGAATGACACCATTGGAACTCGCTACGTTATGGCCCATATTACCGGACCACATACGCACAATGAAATGTTTACAAGGAAGATTGCCATGCAATGAACATTTCAACACGGCTAATTGGATGACACATGTCGATGGACCACCACCAATGAAGAAGGATTGTTTCTTTTGCAAGAGTATCGTAAAATGTGATTGCTGTTATTGTTATTGTTCAATGTATATTGTTTAATAAATATTCAATGTATCCATGATTAAGAAATAAAAAATGTTTTTTATAATATAACTTGTTTTAATTGCGGCAACTAAAAAAATAAACAAAAAAGAAAGAGAAAAAAAAAGAAAGAAAAAAAGAAAGAGAAAAAAAGAAAGAGAAAAAAAGAAAGAGAAAAAAAAAGAGAATGATGGTTAGAAGGAATCTCCTCCTAGTCTCCTCCTACTCTCCTCCTACTTTCCTCCCACAAAGAGAGAGGGAAGAGTGGGGGTAGGAGTGGGGAAAACGTCTAAAAATACGTTCGTCCCCCCCCCCCCCCCCCTTCGGCAGCGGGGAGGCGTCAAAATAAAATTACCCCCTCCAGTTACGCCCATTGCCACGCCCCCTCCTTGGCTCCTCCCACGCCACGCCCCCTTGGCCACTCCCCGCCCCGCCCCCTCCTTGGCTCCTCCCCCACGCCCCAGTTAGCTACTCCGCCCACCCCCCGAAAAAAATTTAACCTCGATTCCCCCTCACTTGTTTTACTTTCGCTACCGTTTACTGACCTCAAAATTGGGTATAAAAGAAGTCAGAACAAACCAAGAAATCACATCCAGTGCAAGTTTTGGAACGAACAACATCTCCACTCTAAAATGGAAGGTAAGTGGTCTTTATTTATATTTTGGTGATTGAATATTTTTAACATATTTTGGATATTCTTATTTTGTGTGTTTGTTTTTGCTTTTAGGTAACAAGATCATTTGCATCGACGATTTTCTGAACTCCAGCATGGATGGAAATATGTTAGGTATTTGGTTTTTTTTTTAATTCTATTTAATCAAATGTATCTTATTTATTGTCTATTGTTTTAAGGTGAAGTTGAGAAAACGAGCACCACCAATTCAGATGCACATCCTAACATAATTGGACCTGATGTAAAAAGTATTTAAAACACGTCTTATTTAAATGTTTCTAGATTATCTATTGTTATTGTTTTCAGTTTCATTTGATGAATCATGGGATGATTTTGATTTGTTTACAAATGACAAAAAGAAATCAGTGGCAGATGATTCATCAAATAAATTGCTTTCGAAGGAGAAAGGCGAACCGGCAACTGATCGATCGTTGAAAGCGAAAAAGGAACGAAAGACTAAAGGTTATTTCCGGGTTGATTAGATATTTTATTATGTATTATTTTCTATTCCTAATTATAATTTTAATGCATAATTATTGTGTACAGGGCGAACGAATCCTATGTGTTCAATGCCGTTACTTGTTGGATCGCCTTCTAACCACCAACCTTCGACATTATCCAAGCAGGGCCAAAAAAACAAATACAGCAGCAGCACACATCAACCACAACGCCCTCAGAGCATACACCTAGTCGAACCGCAAACAAAAAATCCTTCATTCCAAATCCAACAAAATATGCAAATCCAACCACCACAACAATCCTCATTCCAAATTATTGCACAACCTCAACCCTCAAACCAGTTTGTCATCGTGCAAAACGATTCCACGTATTACGCGATGCCGACTGGACAAAATTATGTCGCGGTACCGACTGGGCAAAATTATACATTTCCTCAGTCATTGGTAAACTTGGTGGTTTCCCAGCCAGGTTTTGATGCATCACTTGCAACCAATGACGTGAGAGGTAAGTCCTGTATTTTTTGTAATATTTAATGATATTTATTAATTGCAATGTTTTTTGTTTAATTGCAGGGACAAAATCGAGCACACCTGGGCCACAGCAATCAGCTCAGATGACTCAGTCTCCGTTGCGATTGTGGCCTGCAGGTGGGTGCCAAAGATCTTCCAGCCAAGTCGAGTCGGAAAATAATACTGATGGTCGATTTGCAGTTTCGGATATGGGAGACAGTGAGCTGGGTGGCTTGTTTAAATCAGTGCGGTTATCACAAGAAATTACACTTTCTCAAGATAACGGTGCTGTTCGATCTTCTGTCCGTGAATTGCAAATAACCAATACAGTTTTACCTGGAAGATCTTCATCAGCAGATGTAGTAAGAGCAACTAACCCCAATCTTAACGCTCCTCCACCGACAATTATACCACCCAACCAGATTCCTCCCTTAACCACTACTACTAACAATTTCGAAGAGTTTATGCGAGCCATCATTTGTGATAAAGGAACAATTCGTTCTATGCAAGCTCGCAAAGACTCTTTCATGACATCCATTGATGATCGATTGGAAAGAATTGATAGTATAATCGATAATTTGAATAGTTTTTCAAAGCCTGATGTGGTTGAGTTCGTTGTGCAATCTACTAATTCTAACACTCCTGACGTTAGTAATTACTTAGCTGCAAAACGAAATCAGCTACGAGAGGAGCATTATTCATTGACAAGTTTAAAAAAACGTTTAAAAGAAATTTAATTGTGAAAGCACATTACATTTTTGTAACTATTTTTTAAATTTGTCAATTTGTTTCAAGTCTAATTCTTTTCAAACAATTGTAATGAGGTGTTTGATTGCTACATCTGCTTTTGTGGTCATTGTCTGTTGCTAGTCGTGTGTGGTTGATGTGTGTCGCTCCTAGTCATTTGGATGTGTGTTACCATCTGTCAGGGAATTATTTTATAGTTCTTATTTAGTATTAGTTTTTTTATAGTTTTTATTTAGTATTAGTTTTTATATTTAATTATTAATATTATTTGTAATATATAACTGTTGACAATTCAATTTCTTTTCATTCACCCTTCAAAAATTAAGTTGTACGCAGGGTTGGGTTTTTTATAGCATTATTATGTCGGAAAATGTTGAAAATCACTGCTTGTCATTACCAATAATAAATTTTGATCTTAACGAGTTTCGATATAAACGACATAGTGATCTATTTGGAGGAAATTGCAAAAGAGGTCTTATTATAGGCCCTTCTGGCTGCGGTAAAACAAATGCAATGCTATCATTATTACTTGCAACCAACGGTTTACGTTTTAAAAACATATACTTGTGTTCAAAATCATTATTTCAAAATAAATACGCGTATCTACGATCAATAGTAAAAGACGTGCCAGAATGTGGTTATTTTGAGTTTTCGGATGTTGAATCACTTGGACCGCCTGAAAATATTAAAGAATATTCCATTGTTATATTTGATGATATTCCACCGACCGGTCATAATGTAATTAAGGAATTTTTTTCATACGGTCGACACAAAAATGTTGATTGTTTTAAAATATGCCAAAGTTACAGTGCCATTCAAAAGCAATTGGTTCGAGACAATTGTAATTTATTGGTAATATTTAAGCAAGATGCAACAAATTTAAAGCATATTTTCAATGATCACGTAATAGGTGACATGACATTGAATACATTTCTAGAAACTTGCACAGAATGTTGTAAGCAACCTTATTCTCCATTCGTAATTGATTTAGATTGTCCTGTAACGAATGGTCGTTATCGAAAAGGTTTCGATAAATTTCTGACTATTTAAAAAGCGCTGTAACGATGCAGATGTTATCAGTGTTTACAGACACTTTGCGTTCTTAACATGGATAAAGACATTGCAAAGCAACTCGTGGAAGCACGTAGTGCTTTGCGTGATAAAATTCGATCGTTAAAAACAGATATTGCAGACTCAAAAGAACATCTTGCCGCAACGTTATTACCCTTGAGTGAACCACTGAAACAAATCGCTAGTAAATTCAATGAAGAATTTGTTCCTATTGATTCTAGTTATGTTAAAGAAAAAGAAACGGGATTTGGTTCAAGTAGAAAATCGCAAATACGCAGAAAAATATTTACTACACCGCAATCCAATGTAACCTCATCTGAGGAAACTATTAGAAAACGTCCGTTGAAAATTAAAGTACACAAACGAATATTTACACCCATTAAAACGTCATCATCAACACCCAGAAGACCGAGACATCAATTGCATTTGAAAAAAGATATTATTACATCAACACCGATTGAGGATACTGCAACAGGATACACTGAAGAAGTTTATCAAACTTCACCGCCAAGAACAGGAAACGTCACACATGATGACGATGATGATGATGAGGATGATGATGATGATGAAGAGATCGTAGATTCTGATGATGACGCTACAGTCCTACGGACTGCTACCACACGTTTAGATGAAGCTCATGATAGACTGGTAGACGAACTTAATACTTCGTCAGTCCTACAACAAACCCTGAAACAATTTCATCATATACCTCGCGCATATTTGATTGACTTTAAATTAGATCGTGGAGATAAATTCGATACTCGTTATGGAGTTCGTCAAACATTTGATGGTGTTTTGTATATCGGAAACGCGGCACTTAAGTTTGATGGAGCAAATGTTGTTATTAACGATGTGCCATATAAGGGCACTACCGGTCTATACGAATTACTTTTCAAAAAGGACCCTTACACTTTTAAACCTGACGATGTTCGAAATTATAAACGTATTTTAGAGCAAACATCTGCGACGCGATTTAATTATGATCCAAGCGGAAAACGTATTGGTAGTAAAGCTTTGAAATATGTAAACATTATTAAGCCAATTTTAAATGGTCAACCTCCAAAAGTGTGGTGGACTAAAAAATGGAAAGTTGGACGCGGTTTGCAAAAAAAAATTATTCCCAATTCTTCCTTAGAATTGCAATATTGGGATAATCCGAATGAACTTGTAGATAGATTACGCTTATTATTAGCTTCACAAAGTGCTGGCAATAATGCGCATACAAATGAAATAATTTCAATAATTGAAGAATTGAAGGAAGCAAACATTATAAAGTAATATAAGTGTGGCTCCTGAAATAAACATATGTTATTATCTCATTAGACACCAGACGAGCAACCGGTGTATAAAATGAGTTTAGACAAATTTGGAAATTCTATTTTTGGTGCAATGACTGTTGACAAATTTGGAAAACATGTACATGGGCATAGTGTCTCGAGCTATATTAAAAAATCTAACAATTTAGACAAGATAATTCAGAGGTATTTTAAATTCGATGAAACAGATAAAGATAGAAGATATAGGTTAATTTTGACACTTGCCGGCAACGGAAACGTATCTTCCGATGGATTCTATACAATTGATAATAAGGGGGGTGATATATTATATAAAAACACATTATACGCTGGAAAAGTTCTTAAAACAAATTACCTGGGAAATGTAATTCTATTTATTAATGAAAAGTATGTATTGTCTGAATTAACAAACCTTAAATTGAATGATACAATACAAATTAAGCGCAGATTTGCAGCGACTCCAGAAGGTGTCGATAAGAAGTTTTGCATTGAGATATTAATCGAACAAAATACTAATGAAACCCAACATTAAACGCGATGTAATTGATGAAATTCACGCCCCAGTTCGGAAACATTTTCGTAGACGTCGAGTAATATTGAAGAGTTTAAATGATTTATACCAAGCGGATTTAGTTGAAATGATACCTTATGCCAAGGAAAATAAAGGATACAAATATATATTGATGGTTATAAATGCTTTTTCTAAATTTGGGTGGGCTTTACCGTTAAAAACAAAAACTGGAAAAGAAGTTGCCTTACAAATGGAAAAATTGTTGAAAAAGAGGCAGATACCTGCAAATATTCAAACAGACAATGGTACTGAGTTTTACAACAACAATTTTAAAAAACTATGTGAAAAATATGGAATTAATCATTACAGCACATTTTCATCTTTAAAAAGTTCAATTGTTGAACGGTACAATAGAACTATTAAAGAACTGATGTGGAAGGAATTTAGCATGCAAGGCAATTATAATTGGATTAGTATTCTACAAAATATAATTAATAAATATAATAATACAAAACATAGAACAATTGGTATGAAACCAAAACAAGTAAATAAAAATAAGGAAAAATTATTGTTAAATTCTGTGTACAGTAATTTAAAAGTTTTTGATGGATTTAGGAAGAAATTTAAAGTTAGTGACCACGTAAGGATTAGCAAACATCGTCAAGCATTTGATAAAAATTACACCCCAAATTGGTCCAACGAAATCTTCACAGTATCCAAAGTTCAAAACACGAACCCCAGAACATATCTACTACGAGATATAAAAAACCAGGACATAATTGGAGGATTCTATGAGGAAGAATTAAAAAAAGTTCAACATCAGGATGTATATCTCGTCGAAAAAGTTATTAAAAGAATGAAGAATAAAGTTTTAGTAAAATGGTTGGGTTTGGATGATTCACATAATTCATGGATATCAAATAAAAATGTTTTATAAATATTTAGTCTTTTATTAAATTATAATGTGTTATGGATCCGCAACCACACGAGCGCGTTATCCTCCGGGCAAATAATGGCCGTATACTCTGCCCTCTGGAGAATGATATTTGCCCGGGGTAGAGGAATTGGCGGTATCGAGTCATCCAGCTCGATTATGGTGACCTGTAAATTATTATAATCTCAATTTTCTCTTATTTACATGCACGTATTAACTTGTTTACTCGCTTGTTGTTGAATCGCCTGCAATATTCCTCTCTAATTTCGTTGTAGATTTGTGTGCGGTCTGTAATAAAAAAAATATAAAACATAAAATATATGTAATACAAATGTAAATGTTTCTTTATAAATACAAAACATATTTTTTTAAATGTTGTTTTATTTAAAATAAATTACTCACCCATGATTCACTTTAACACTTTAAAACCGCTGTTCAGTTTGTTCCTCTCAACTTAGTGTGTTGGTGCTTAAATAGCTTGTAAACCGAGGAGGATGTATAAGGAGGAGGGGTTTAAAGTAAAACACCTCTTAAAAGATTTTGAGTTAACTTCTACTCATAAAGGTGTGGTAAAATTAAAAGGTGGGACTAAAATTACCTTTACTCATAAAGGTGTGGTTAAATTAAAAGGCGGGGCAAAAATTGCAACACTTTTTGAACATTTATAAGGCGGAGCTAAATTGCAATACTTTTGACCGTTACAATAAGGTTACAATATTAATATAAAATAACCGGCTATTTTTCCATAGATCAAATCAATTTTTGCATTGTCAAATATAAGAACACAAATTAAAGTTTATCTACAATGAGTTTTGTTAATACTTTACAAGCAATCGCTCTAAAACAAGTGTGTTTAAATGTAATAGAAGATCGGTTAGATGTAAAAAAAATGGTACGCCTAGCAGAAATACCAAAATGTTTGGGTAAGACAATTTTTGACAACTGGTGTTTTTATGTTTGGACATTTGGACATTTACGACAAGCAAATATGTATTCGGTTCTTTGTAAATGCCGACCATTTACATGTCACAATCCATTACCTAAATATATAGTGGATTTTTTATTAAATCCTAATGGTAATATTTCCAAAATTATGAACATTCCACAAAATCCATTTTTAGTGTTAGTTAAAAAAAGATTTTGGATTGATACACAGGGAAAGAGATATTGCCGTTGGTGTAGAAAAAAAATTTACAATTTAGAACCTAATACAAAATTATTCAGGATAAAATACGAAAAGAATATTTTATTTCGAAAAGACAAATTGCATACATGGATATTAGAACGAAAACGTTATTGTGAATTTTGTTTCTTCACACCGTTATTCGAGCTAACAAAACATACTGTAAAACGTAAACGAACAGATAGTTCATCTTCATCATCTTCTACTTCATCAGTGTGGGACACATCGACTGACATGGATGAAGAAGAGGATTAAAATGATTGTAAAATGTTTTTTTCTCTGTGTGAGTGTGTGCATGTGTGAGTGAATGTGTTGTTCTTCGTCATATTAAATTTACCCCTCCTCATAGTTAAACCTCCTCCTTTTCTTTTCTTGATTAAGTTCACTATATAAAGGTAACGTATTGGCCCAAGCATCATATCGTGTGTTGACGTGTAAAGCAACTTACTCTTTTATTACATTTAAAGCATGTTTTTGTGCGAATATTGTGGTAAAAATTTTACAAGAAGAGACAACTTAAAACGACACGAAAAAAACTCGTGTGTTTCCAAGCAAAACTCATATGTAAGCAATAGAGGAGAAAAGCCAACAATCAAACTTATTCTACCCCGATCCGCACAACAGGGAGATATCAAAATGGTAAATCCACTTCCATCAACATCTTTGGAAAATCCATCCACATCGAAACAAGTTTGTGAAATTCCAAATAAACGACAAAAACTTGCATCAACATCAAAACACAGAATATGTGATGTATGTAACATAACAGTAGATAGCGCATGTTTTGCCGCCCATTTGAGAACTAATTTACACAAAAGTAATGCATTTATTATTGTTGATGATGGAGTAGAGGAAATATCTACAGCTTATGGGGGCAAAATAACAAGTTACCGAATCACCGAACCTGGACACTATGTTGATTTAGACAAGTTTTCCATTTCAGTGAGGGAGAAAATTATTACTCTCATTGAAAGTAAATTGGCGGTTATTGGAAATTTTAAATTAAACATGGAATCCTTTGCATTGTACTTTTTGACAGCAAAAGAAAATGTTGAAATAAAATCATTTAACACGTCGAACAAAATTATCACCACTGCAACGAATCTATATGAGACATACGCACACTTCCTCGACGAAATTAAAACCAAGATGTCAGAATTTCAGGAGAAAGATTCAGGTAAAGTTAGAAACTTGGTGATTTTTAATGTTATAATTATTATTTTTTTTTTCTTTTTTTTAAGGTTGGACATTATTTCAAATTACAAGCATTGAACTTAATTTCAATGTATATAATCCAATGAGAGCATCTAGTTACATCGAGTTACCTGCTTCAATAAAGGCAAAACGTGCAGTAATCAATGTTTACAATACCGACAATGCATGCTTTGCTTGGGCTATAACTTCAGCACTTCGGGTTCCAACAGGACTGGCACAGAGACCATCTTCATATCCACATTACTCAACAGTATGTGACTTTTCAAATTTACAATTTCCAGTTACAATAAAAGATATCAATATATTTGAAGGTAAAAATAATATTTCAATAAACGTTTATGGCGCTAATGAATATTTTAACGAAAATAAAATGGACTATGAATTCGTTCCATTACGAATATCAAAGAATAAGAAAATAGTTCATATAAACTTGTTGTATATTTCAATAGACAATCAGAATCATTATTGCTGGATTAAAAATTTGTCGCGTTTAATTGGAACTCAAATATCATTACATGGTCATGAAAAATTTATATGCGAAGGTTGTTTAATTTACTTTTCTAAAAAAGATGAATTAAAAAGACATCAAGAAGAAGATTGTGGAAATGTAAAAGCTGTTCTTCCGAACTGTAGTAAAAAAATTAATAAATTGGGTGAAGAAGTTCTGGGAAATATATTAGAGTTTGAAAATTATCAAAAACAAATGAAAATTCCTTTTGTAGTTTATGCTGATTTTGAGGCATTGTTAGTAAATGTTAACAATAATACTACTTATACAGATTCGAGTAAACCGTACACAGTTAAATGTTTTCGTCATGAACCTTATGCTTTTGCATACCACATAAAATGTTCATATGATGATAGTCTTTCAAAGTTTAATATATATAATGGAGAAAATGCTGCACAAGAATTTGTAAACAAATTAGAAGACGATATTAAAATTATTTATAAAAATTATTTAGGAGTACGTAAAGAAATGTTACCATTAACACCGGAAGAAAAACTAATATATGAAAGAAATGTATGTCATATTTGCGAAAGGACATTGTCAGTAAATGATAAAGTATATGATCATGATCACTTAACAGGAAAGTTTCGTGGCCCAGCCCATTCCGTTTGCAATATTAATTATAAAATTCCAAAATATATTCCAATATTTTTTCATAATCTTTCAAATTATGACAGTCATATGTTTGTAAAAAATATTGCATTAAACAAGGAAGATGTTGATGTTATTGCACAAAACAAAGAAAAGTATATAACTTTTACAAAAAATGTGCACGTTGGTGAATATATTAATGGTAACGGAAAAAAGAGAAAAGTATTTATAAAACTAAGGTTTGTAGATTCATTTAAATTTTTATCACAATCATTAGAAACATTGGGATCACTTTTGGACAATGATCAGTGTGTTGAAATAAGAAAAAGGTTTCAGGAGGATGAACAATTTAATCTAATACGGCAGAAAGGCGTTTTTCCTTATAGTTTTATGAATTCATTTGAAAAATTAAATTACAATCATTTGCCAAGTGAGGATGAGTTTTATGATCATTTAACGGATGAAAAAATATCCAGAAAAAACTATGAGAGAGCTTGTAAAGTGTGGGACGTATTTAATTGTAATTCATTACGTGATTACGTAAACACTTATTTGACATCTGATGTGTTGTTGCTTGTTGACGTATTTGAAAATTTTCGAAAAATGTCATTAGATTTCTACAAACTCGACCCTGCACACTATTTCACAGCGCCAGGATTTGCTTGGGACGCTTTGTTAAGGATGACAAATGTAAAATTGGAATTATTGACAGACATTGACATGTTACATTTTTTTAAAAAGGGTATCAGAGGTGGATTAAGTATGTGCACTCAACGAAAAGCTGAAGCAAATAATAAGTTTTTACCAAATTTTAATGCTTCTGAACCAACTTCATATATTCTTTATTTAGATGCTACAAATTTGTATGGGTATGCTATGAGATGTAAGCTTCCTGTTGGAAAGTTTCGCTGGCTTGATCAAAATGAAATTCTCGAGTTTGATATCGCATCACTGGAAGATGATGGTGAGATGGGTTATGTGTTAGAAGTTGATTTAAAATATCCAGTAGCTTTACAGGATTATCATAATGATTTTCCTTTTTGCCCAGAATCGGCAATACCTCCAAATTCAAAATATTCTAAATTAATTCCTACCTTATATGACAAAGAAAAATATATTATTCATTATAAAAATCTAAAACAATGTTTAACACAAGGCTTAAAATTGCGACGGATACATAGAATTTTAGAATTTAAACAAGATAATTGGATGCAAAAATATATTGATTTCAATACTAGTAAGAGAGAACAATCTAAAAATGAATTTGAACGCAATCATTACAAAAGTATGAATAATGTTGTATTTGGAAAAACGATGGAAAATGTTGAAAATCGCGTTGATATTAAATTATGTACGCATTGGGATTCTCATTTCAGGAAACCTGGTGCAGAATTTTATATATCGAAACCAAATTTTAAATCTTCAAAAATATTTTGTAATAATTTAGTGGCTGTGGAAATGGGTGTTCTCAAAGTGCAGTACACAAAACCACTGTATGTAGGATTTTCTATTTTAGAATTATCCAAAACTGTAATGTACGATTTTTTCTATAGTTTCCTTAAGAGAAAGTACGATAACAACGTAACATTATTGTACACAGATACAGATTCGTTAGTTCTTCAAGTTTTTACAGAAAATGTCTACGATGATATTAAAATTAATATTGATAAGTTTGATACATCCAACTATCCAGTTGACAATCAGCATTGCATCATTCCAAATAAATCTTACATCGGAAAAATGAAAGACGAATTTAAAGGTCAGATCATTGAATCATTTTATGGAACTGGTGCTAAGGCGTATTGTGTAAATTTACTCAATTCAAGCTCGATTAAAAAAGCTAAAGGTGTTAAAAAATATGTAATAAAAAAACATTTAACGGTAAATGATTACATTACTGTAGTGGAGAATGGGGGTGCAGTTTATAAAAAAATGTACAAATTTAGATCCAGTTATCATAATATGTTTACAGAACTTCAAAACAAAATTGCATTGAATTCAAAAGACGACAAAAGATACATTTTAAATGATAAATATCATACATTAGCATGGGGCCATTTACGTATAGCGGATTTAGAAAACGAAAAGGTGTTGGATAAAATGATTAACGATGCAATTCAAGAGCTTGATTAAACATTCAATTATATTTTTATTTTTTATAAACCTGGGTAAGAAACGCTTACTCTTTCGATACAATTACATTATAAGTATTATAAAGTTATTTGTATCTTTAATAAATGTATGTCTGAACAATTATAATTTTTATTCTTTTTATGTATATTTGTATTATTTTAAATATATTGCTTCAAATATTACTTTTGCCTACTTTATTATAAAACCACTATCCATTATAAATATTTCCCCAGGTAACTGCTTTTAAATATCTGATTTAATTAATGTAAAATATTTTTTTTTTTATTTCATGAAACATTTCTACAATCTTACTTAAGTTGTTCAAACACACACCCTCATTGTAATTAAAAAAAAAATAAATAAATAAGCAAAAACTAAATACTAAAATAAATAATAAAAAGAAATAACAAAAAAAATATATAAAAAAAGTACTCCCTCTTCTTCCTTGTTAGCCCAAATTCAAAAACCTCCCCCCCCCCTACCCCCCCCCCCCCCTCCCCATCGTCCTCCTCATCCTCCTCATCCTTCTCCTCCTCCTCCTCCTCCTCCCACGAGATAGCCGATTCTAGAACCTCCTCCTCCGCGAGGAGGAGGAGGTTCTAGAATCGGCTATCTCTCCCTACTAACATACCCATAGATTTAAAATACAAAATTCAACAAAATTAACTTCAATTAAAGATAACCCGCAGAAACAATACATTAAAGTCTTTTATGTACTTAAACTCACTAACAAGATTAATAAACTTTGTAAAAATTTTAATTTAATTCCAGCTTATTATACTAATACCAAACTAAAGAATTATCTCGGAAACACGTTTGACAATAAAAGCTACCTCTCTTTATCTGGCATTTATTCAATAGAGTGCTGCAATTGTGATAAAATTTATGTTGGACAAACTCAACGCAATTTGCAGACCAGGTTTAAAGAACATACCTTACACATCAAAATCTTTAATGCAGATAAATCAGCGTTAGCTCACCACGCCATCGAATCAGGTCACAAATTTTCAATAGATAAAATGAAATTATTAAAATTCTCCAGTAATTACCGGCTTAATACCTTGGAGGCAATAGAAATGAAAAAAGTGGAAAACAGGCTATTAAACTTTGATTTAAGCCCATTAGTAAATCCTTTTCTAGAATTGATCCCAGCGCTCTTATCCCAGTCACCCGAAACATTGTAATTATAATCCGAATCTGTATCCATGGTATAAATTTTCCGTTTGTTTTTGTAAATAGTTAAGCATTGATAATGGTCACATCGTGACCGAAATGTACATTTGCGATTTTTAAATAAATCCTGTGAAGAAAGGAGACTCAATTCTTTTATTTAATAATTTCGTTCACCTTAACGTAACTCAACAATAATTTAATTATATACTAACTCAAATTAAATCAAAAAGTATATCTCTTTAATTTTTTTTTCTTGTAATACCTCCTTTTATTTTTCATTTTTATGAGTTAGTTCAGCCGTAAATTCACGGGGAGGGGGAAATAGTGTAATATCAATTCTGGATATTTAAAACACTTGGTTTGTTTCACTAGTTTATATTTTTTCCGACTAGTTTCGACCGTTGGTCATCTTCAAGGAGGAATGTTAGTGAAACAAACAAAGTGTAATAGATGATTGAGTTACGTGAAGATTATAATAATAAAAAGGAAGTATCAATAACCTTTCTTCACACACTTTATTTTAATACCAGATGTACATTTCTGTCACCAAGTGACCATTATCAATGGATTTTTAATACTAACTTATACAAACAAAAATAGTTTTGTTTGTATAAGTTAGTATTAAAAATCCATTGATAATGGTCACTTGGTGACAGAAATGTACATCTGGTATTAAAATAAAGTGTGTGAAGAAAGGTTATTGAAACAAAGTGTTTTAAATATCCAGAATTAACATTAACAAAAATTAATATAAAGAAAAATTGAGTTTGTCAACAGTTTGTAGAATATTTACAAAATATAAAAACGAATTAAAATTATTATCGAGTTTATGCATAAGTCCAGAATTATTTGAAAAATATTTCACCACAGGTTAAGTGAGAAATTAAACATATTGTATAATATCTGTTAGAAGATATAAATTGAAACCAGTAATCAAATGTATTTCTAGTAAAAAGAGTTACGAAAGGTTAATTTTAAAATATTAGATTAGAAGACATCAGAAATGTTAGATTTCTTCTAATATAATGAAAACCTTGTAAACTATAATTTATATATACCTGATTCTATCAGATTTATTTCCAATTTGAATTATTGGTGAGATTGCAATCGATGGAATCAGATTTATTTGTATGAAAGAGGGAAAAAAATGTTGTGGAGGAAGGAAATTTCCTCTCTGATTGACAAGGGAACTATTGCCATTAGTGCACGGAAGGAAGGACAAGCGGGGCACCGTTGGAGGTGGAGGAGGGGGAGGGGAAGAACGGATGGATGGACTGACGGTGACCGGCCGAGCCCTCGCCATTAGTTAATGCACGGGGAGCGGCCGTGGGGCCCTCTCCCGAGGGCTTGGCCCGTGGGTGCGGCCCCCGGCAACACACTTATTACCCGCCGCCGCCTCGCCAACCCCCAACAGTGAAGGCGACCCCCGTCGAGTCGAGTCGAAAGGGTGTTACTCAACCACCACCCCACCCAACAATACCGATATAATTCACACCCATGTTTTCTAACAATTAATCAATTTCATTTGCTTCTAATTCCGTCTCGAATTTATATTTGTCTGAAAATTATAATAAATAATCTTCTTAGTTTGGTTATAATACACACTTAACCCATTAACGGCTGAGCAATTATAGAGTTAACTCTAATAGTTGGTTTTAGGTAAAAATTTTGCACCTATTTTTATGATTTCTATGAATGACTCATTGTATGACATACTGTGAATTTTTCTTTTAAATATACATAAAGTATACGATGTAAATTTTTAGGCATTCGTCGATTTTATATAAAAACATGCAATATGAAGTTTAGAATTAGTGTTTCCACTCCCAGACTAAGCATGAAGTAAAATTTCGAGTTTAGAAAAGCCCCGCGTAGAAAATTTGTCGAGGGTCGCGCCAGCGACCCGAGACAAATTTTCGCGGGGCTTTTCTAAACTCGAAATTTTACTTCATGCGCCACGCGTATAAAACGCTGAAATATTGTGAAGTTAGAAATACACTGCAATTTTTTTGTATGAGGAATAATCGAAATATTTAAATAACAAAATATTTACAGTTTTCTTTATACATTTTCAGGTCAGGTCAAATAATGTAATATATTAAATTAACTTATTTAGTAATCTAATTACCAAAAAAATGATAATGTTTTTGGTTCTACATTGTAAATGGCTTGTCCGTTAATAAAGAATTATTATTATTATTATTATTATTATTATCATTTCATTTCATTTCATTTTATTTATTTACGGAATCTCCTTTTACATAAATTTATAATATTAGTATATTTACATATACAGAGTGGATAACAGAAAAATAACAATTGTATTAGACATGTTCATGTTACTCTTACTTTACGCGAGTTAAAATGATAATAATAAAAAAAATACTAATGGCGCTTAATGGGTTAATAATGCAGTAAAAAAGCGAAACGTTAAGTAAATAAAATAAGATTTGTAAAACAAACCAGATGATAATAAAACATTAAATCAGCTCTGATTTATTGTAAGAAACACAAAAATCGATCAGTTTAAATTCAAATTATAGAAACTCAAAGTTGACTTTTTATTCTTGCTGTAATTTTTTCTTTTGAAATACAAATAAACCCAATTCAACACTTTTTTTATGTAAAATTTATTTCACGTTAATTAAAGAACACTAGAGCAATTTGTTTAAGTGGCCAACAGCGAAAAGTTCGCTTTGTCGGGACCATTAGTGAGAAGAGAAAGGTGGGGGGGTGGGGGGGTGTTAAGCGTTATTTACCTTGAAAACAAGGGGGACGCGGGGAGTCGCGTAACGAGTTAATTCAATTAAAGCGGATGAAAAATTAACGACCCTCCTTTCCGACCTGAATTATTCACGTCCCTCCGGATTTTTCCATCAACCCGGATTCCTAATTTCACGAGAAGAACATTAAAACGAATATACCTGGATTTTTATTGATTTCATTGAAATTGTGTGTAAATTATCATCAGGATTTTTTCCCCTTTTAAGAATTTAATTTAACGCGTGAGAAATTAACAAATTCTTGATTTGGTTGGCGTTCACTTTGTGGTACATCTTTATAAAATAATATTGAAACAAAGTTAAGTGTTTTAATATTATTTTAACAAATTCTTGTCTTTTGAAAATGAATAATTTTATTATTTACTAGCGAAGTATCCTGCGTTCGAGTTTAGAAAAGTCTGAACAATTGGTTTGGTCGCGTAGCGAAGCGGAGCGGCCAATCTAAATTAGGCTGTGAACGAGTAAACTTCGCTTGAAATCAGTGTTGTGTACGCGTGGCGCATGAAGTAAAATTTCGAGTTTAGAAAAGCCCCGTGAAAATTTGTCTCGGGTCGCTGCGCGACCCTCGACAAATTTTCTACGCGGGGCTTTTCTAAACTCGAAATTTTACTTCATGCTTAATCTGGGAGTGGAATACACTCATTTATAGCTTTAAAAAACCAACGAATGTCGGAAACATAAAGACAATTTATCATGAAGAAAAATTGAGTTTGTCAATAGTTTGCAGAATGTTTGTTGGCCACTTAAACAAATTGCTCTAGTGTTCTTTAATTAACGTGAAATAAATTTTACATAAAAAAGTGTTGAATTGGGTTTATTTGTATTTCAGAAGTAAAAAAAGTACGGCAAGAGTCAACTTTAGGTTTCTATAATTTGATTTTTTTTTTTTTGGCTTTTGCCTGGCCTTGGGAACTTGCCCATTAGCCAACATCATTTATATATATATATATTTTGTATTACTTGTTTAACATTACAATTTGTAGTATGCTATTATTTCATACGGACAAACACTCACACCACACCCAGGGTCACGACGAGAAATTATTTTTTAAATACAGTCTCCCCGTGCACGGGAATCGAACCCGAGTTTGTGGCTCGCCGAGTGATACAGCCCGACGTCGTTACCGCTCGGCCACCACCTGCCCAATTTGAATTTAAACAAATCGATTTTTGTATTTCTCACGGTAAATTAGAGCTGATTATATTCTTAATTATTACCTGGTTTATTTGACAAATCTTCTTTTGTTTAATCAATTAGTTTCGCTTCTTTACATCATTATCAAGTGTGGATTATAAAAGAAGCTACTATATAATCAGCAGAGCTGGGCAGGATTCGAATCATTCAGGATTCGAATCCTTTTAGAGGATTCAAAAGAGGCATTCGAATACTTTAGTTCAACTGGATTCGTGATCCGGATTCGTTACATTTTTTTAAGAGGATTCGTATTCGAATCCAAATCCTTATGAAAGGATTCGAATATTTATTAAATGATTCGAATATTTATAAAAGGATTCGAATATTTATCAAAGGATTTGAAAACTTACAAAAGAATTTGAATCGTCCAAAATAATTCGAGTTAATTGTGAGGATTAACATGGAGAATGTCTTTTGTGTGTTTTTAAATTTCTCATTAAATTACTGTTTTATACGCGTGGCGCATGAAGTAAAATTTCGAGTTTAGAAAAGCCCGAAAATTTGTCTCGGGTCGCTGCGCGACCCTCGACAAATTTTCACGGGGCTTTTCTAAACTCGAAATTTTACTTTATGCTTAGTCTGGGAGTGGAAAACACTCATTTATAGTTTTAAAAAACCAACGAATGTCGGAAACATAAAGACAATTTATCATGAAGAAAAATTGAGTTTGTCAATAGTTTGCAGAATGTTTACAAAATATAAAAACGAATTAAAATTAATATCGACTTTCTGCAAAATGTTTGTCCAAATATTCATTGAAACAACTACTTCTCGAGCTAATACCCTGACATCCACAATAGATCTGAAAAGGTCGCGGTGGTACAGGCCAATGAGGCCACCCCTACGAATATCTAATACCCTGACAGATATTGAATGTATATGCAAAATGCAACATGCCGGAAAATTTACAGGGTATGCGTAAGTATGTATACTGAAAAGAAAAATTCAATGTATAGTGTTATCAAGCATTCAATGTCCAAATCTTTGCCACTACGCCTTACAAAATCCAATATTTGTAACGCCTTATTGTTACTGTTATAAAATGAAAGGTGAAAGATAATTTAGCGCAAACGATCACATTGTGGTTTTGTATATATATATAAATCTTTATTGGCAAATTTTGGTAATAGTAATAATACAAAAATATAATACAATTAAATAACATAAAAATTTAATAATTTGGTCTTTCCGATTGGAATTATAGAGTTCTGTCCTTGTCAGTTATTGTGTATTGTTTTTGTATTTGTTTGTGCTTTGTTGTTAAACTACGGCTAGTGGATCTCATTAATGAGCTAGTGGAGCGTCGGGACGCGCAATGAAATTCACCTTCGTTATTTTTTCTCCTTTCGGTATTTTGATTTTGTTTTTGTATATATATTGTAATGTACCCTGTACATCATTATTATATTACATTTTATTATTATATTATTTCTCATTATTATTATTATTATGTATATTTCGCACAGATAACATTAGGGCCAACAAATAGTCAGAAACCGATCAATAACAATTTGTTTATCAGTACTTTCACTAAAGATGTTATTTCAAATCATTATCTTAAGTAAATGTTTTCTACCGCGCTCATTAGACATTGCCCCTAACGTTATGCGTGTCCCTTTGTTATAATCTCTTTCTTCCAGAGCTTGATTAGAATAAGTTGTTAGTCTTATTTCAGACATCGCGAAAAGCACTCTTACTCTTGTAATCCGTTTATACTAATTCTTTTATATTAATAAATCTGTTAAAGTCATAAACAGTATATTAATAACAATTAATATCCGCCTCCCGCTCAACCATTACACTGGCGCAGTCGGTAAACGTGAAATAAATAAGTGTAAAAAGTAATTAGCGGGTTTTTTCGCGAGTAAATAATACAAAATTGTGCATAAAATCCGAAGTACGTTCCTCAACACATAGAAGGACGCCAAAATCGTAGTGCCGTTCCCAAGCTACCATCTCAATAGCGTCCTACTCCTGTAACGATCATATCCACAGAGTGCCAGAAGGAAGCCATCCACGTCGTGAAGTTCCAAGCATTTAAACAACGAGCTACCATATCAAAACTGAGTCGTCGTACTCAGAAAAGCGCTAAGCAGATTACCCGAGAGGGTAACACAACAACCGTTTCCACAGCCCCACCAGGAAGTGCGCGTACCACCAGAAGACGAGTGATTAAATCGTGCGACGAAATGCTCATCGTAATTTTCTTCTCGATTCTAAGGTAGGAAAGAATACACTCATTTATTTTTTTGCAACCCACATTGACCTTTTATTTTTCAAAATTATTGAATTTTCAAAACTGAATTTAAATTGTTTCAAATCTTTTTAAATTATTTTTCATATTGCTATTTTTTTTTTACAAACAAAAAAGTTTACATAATGGAAACTTTAAATTTAGCATTTTTGACTCTGTCCGAAGCTAGATTCGATAACTCAAAAAAATCAAATTTAGAAGACTTTATTGGTCAGTGCAACAATGCTACGACATTGGTTACTGCTGAGCAACAGGCAACATTATTAATTTTCATTAAAAATAGAATCACTGGCGATGCAGGTGCTCTTGTTAGAGGTCGTGTTACTAATACTTGGAACGAACTTAAACAATTGCTTCGCGAGAATTTTTCAGTTAAAAAATCCTTCGATCATTTACAATCAGAACTTAGGTGCATGAAACAAGAAAGTAATGAGTCAGTAGTAATGTTCGGTAACAAAATCAAAAAGTTATATCAAGAATTAATTAATTCATTAGATCTTACATTAGATGATGCTGTTTTACAAGCACAAGCAGATTTGTTAAACAAACAATGCTTAAACGTTTTTATGGCCGGTCTAAATAGAGATTTATGCGTTATTTTGAAAGCGAGAAACTGTGATTCACTAGAAAAAGCTATAAATATTGCATCTTCAGAAGATTTTTCATCGCCTCAAAACAATTTTCAAATAAATTTAAATCAATGTCAAATATGTGGCAAAAATGATCATATTACAGCAAACTGCAGGTACAACTCGTTTCCCAAAAACAATGGAAATTCAACAATCACATGTAATTATTGTAAAAATGTTGGTCATTCTATAAACGAATGTCGCAAACGAATGTATAACAACTCACAAGGAAATTTTAGATCTCAGCAACAAAATACTAATTTACGATATTCACAAAATCTTAAACAGCCAAATTTTAATAACTCAACCCGAGAGCCACAAACCATACATTCTAATATTAACAAAAATAATTCAACACACAATTATCAACCGCGTAGTTTAGATATTTCACCTCGGCAACGTGATAATAATTTACATCAAAATCAATCATTTCCAAAAAATTCTAATAATAGATTCATAAATTCTGATTTAATTTCTTCTCAGCAGTTAAATTTTAAACTCTTTGGAGTCCGAAGTTGCGGACGAACTTCGGACAGCATCTCAAGTCCCAGAACATCAATTTTTTCAATAGACATCGACGCAATTTCTTCCTATGTCAACATAATCTCACCTCAATTAAAATCCCAAGGTACATTTTTAATCGACACTGGCGCTGAAGTCTCTTTAATAAAATTAAACAGACTACAACCTCACGTGTATGTTTTTGACGATTTGAAAATTACCTTGCACGGCATCAATGCATTTAACAAACCGACTCACACCTTATGTTATTGCACCTTACATTTTGAATTTGTTAACAATTATAAATTTGAGCATGTGTTTCACATAGTTCCTAGTTCTTTTCCGATCCCTCAAGATGGACTTATTGGGAATGATATTCTTAAAAAGTTTAATTCTATTATTGATTATAATAATGATACAATTAAATTTGGAAATGCTTTATTAAAATTACATACTATCAAGAAAGTTTTAAAGAAAAGTACACCCAATAACAGAACTAATCAAATCAATCAACAAATTCCTAATAAATCTATTGTTCCAAATTCCAAACCTAATCAAATACAATGTGAACCGAAAACATCTCCTAAAATTCCTCGTAATGTATTCAAAAATCCTAATCTTCAAAAAGATATAATCAATGCAATCAATGCAAATAAAACACCCTTGCCAAGTCCAACAAGTCCAACCCCATTAAACATCGAAGTAAATAAACTAAATTCTGATAAAATTTTTGTAAAAGCTAGAACAGAAAAAGTGATTAAGATTAAAATCGATAACCCAGAAATAATTGTGGGAATTGTAAATAAACAAGAAATATTTCCTAAAATTTACTTATGTAGTAGTATTGTCACCGTAGATAAATCAAATAATACAGCAATAACAACACTGCTAAATACTAGTGATAATGACTATGAATGCGATAATATTTCTGTTACATTAGAGCCATTAGAGTCAACAAAGAAACAATTATCTTTAAATAAAATAAATACAAGTGAATATTCGAACGATAGTAAAGACATTAAAAGTTATAATATTTATTTAAATATACTTAACAAATTAAAACCACAAACTGTTAATCACTCTTTACCTGTTTTCTCATTTTTAAATTCTTCTTTAAAACAAAGCAAAGTCACGTTTCATTTTATTCATGATCGCACCACAAAATCTGATGGCACACCTTTTGGTTATGCAGGTTTTGCAGGTGAAATAATGTCAGACTGTGGTTCATCATATTTTATAAGTCATAATTTGGAAGCAAAATTGCAGTGTAATTCCATTGACAATCGTCTTTTTACTATAACACAAGGGAAACATTTTGGGATTTGTATTAATTTAATCTGTAATCCAACAAATTGGGCACAAAAATTCACTAACTTCTTAGATATTTTTCCTAAACTATATAACAAACCTCTGAACATTCGTACGATTCTATTAGGTACAGGTTTATTTAATATACCAATCAACGATATTGTAGATTTTCTATGTAATTTTTCTAATAATAACCCCTTCTATCCACATCACTATACGGTATATATTCCTGAGAAAGAAAAATTCCATTATGTTGCAAGTTATTCCGAAAATTTTATTCAACCTACTCTAAATTACACATTTAGCTCTAAATGCATTCAACATTCAAAACATTTTTCAACACAAAAAGTGCCAAGCGACGGTAACTGTCTTTTCCATTCAATTATTTACTTAACGGGTTTCTTTAAATCAGTAGAAAAGCTTAAAATATTTTTATTGAATTCAAAACATATTAAAAATTGTCTGTCACCAAAAGAAGCAGAATATATACTCAGAACTCCTAATGCTTTTGCAACAGACGACGTCATTAAAATTGCAGCATTAGAATTAAATATTTGCATATGTGTTCATACTCCTGAAAACCATAACTTTGTTTTTGGGAATCCGAATAACGAAATTATTCATATTTTTCATTCAAATAGCCACTTTGAGCCTTTAATTACAATTTCCGAATCTGGCAATAATCAAGATTTACAATCCAACCCATCCGAATTCGTAAATAATAATTCCAGTAGATTAAACATATTAAAAGAGAAGTTACAGACGAGTCATCTGAATTCAGAAGAATATAACTCATTAATTTCACTGTGTCTCGAGTTTAACCATATTTTTAATTTAGAAGGAGATATTTTATCCAGCACGGATTTAGTTTACCACGAAATTCACACCTCTACCGACATACCCATAAAATCAAAAACTTATAGGTTCCCCCAGTCTTTGCAAACCGAAGTAGAAAATCAAATTGACTCAATGCTAAACCAAAACATCATAAAACCTTCTTTCAGTCCCTGGAACTCACCTATCTGGATTGTTCCTAAAAAACCTGATTACGAGGGAAACAAAAGTTGGCGGTTGGTCGTCGACTACAGAAAATTAAACAGCGTTACGGTAGGCGACGCTTATCCTTTACCTAACATAGAGGAAATTCTCGACCAACTCGGTCACTCCAAATACTTTTCTACTCTCGATTTAACATCCGGTTTCCATCAAATAAATATTCATCAGAAAGATATTCCTAAAACCGCATTTAGTGTACCTTCTGGGCACTATGAATTTTTACGTATGCCTTTCGGGCTAAAATCTGCCCCCGCAACCTTCCAACGCTTAATGAATTCTGCATTAGCGGGTCTACCCAACCATTTGCGCTGTCTGTGCTATCTCGATGATATTGTTATTTATTCCAACAACCTCGAAAATCACTTAGATAAATTACGAGCTGTTTTTACTCGTTTAGAGAAATTTAATTTAAAACTTAAGCCGGAGAAATGCCAATTCTTACGCCACGAAATAGTTTATTTAGGGCATCTTATTACTAAAAACGGTGTGCTCCCAAATCCTGATAAAGTATCATGTATAAAACTTTTTCCTCAGCCAAAAAATACTAAAAACATTAAGTCGTTTCTCGGTTTAGCAGGCTATTATAGACGTTTCATTCCAAATTTTAGTAACTTAATTTTTCCTTTAACAAAATTATTGAAAAAAGATGTTAAATTCAGGTGGACCAGTCTTGAACAGGATTGTTTTGAAAAACTAAAAACCCTATTATCAAGTGAACCAATTTTACAATTTCCTGATTTTTCTCAAGAGTTTACTATAACTACTGACGCATCGAATTACGCAATCGGTGCCGTACTTTCGCAAGGCCCACCCTCACAAGATTTGCCAATCGCGTATTATAGTAGAACCATGAGCAGAGCAGAACAAAACTATGACGTTTCCTCTAAGGAATTGTTAGCTATTGTGTCTGCTGTCAAGCACTTTAGGCCCTATGTTTTTGGTCGACGATTCAAAATAGTTACGGATCACATCGCTTTAAAATACCTTGACAGTGTAAAGGACCAATCGTCCCGACTCTTGCGATGGCGTTTATGCCTATCAGAATACGATTACTACATTGAATACAAGCCGGGGAAATCTAATCACAATGCAGACGCTCTTAGTAGAATTCAAATTAAAAATGATTCGAACATCACTAACATTCCTACCGTGAACACTTATATCACAAATACCATTTCAGATTACACGGATTTTTTGAAAAAATTAGAGAACACAATAATACAAAATGCAAACGTAGTCGAGAAAGATGAAAATATTACAATTTCTCATGGTAATAAGGCATTCTTTCTTTCTACAGACTTGAATTTAGATTATATCAATTCCAAAGAAAATATAGAAAAATATAATCATTTAAACACACTCCAACAGGAGTCCCTCAAAGTTTTTGACATTGTAAAATTTAAAGACAAAGACAATTTCATCTTCTACTGTTTCTACAAACAACATTTTTGGAATTCCTCAACATTTGAGATCATTTTTAAAACCCTTCAAATCTTACGTGACGAATTAATTCAAAACAACATTAACTCTATTAGCATTCCAAAAATTACCACAACTCTCGATAATTTACAATGGAATAAAATTCGCTCTATTATTAGGTATATTTTCAAAGACACAGATATACTAATTAATATATATCATAATAAAGCTATTCTCCCGCAAACAAAAGATATCCCTGACATCCTAAAAGAAAATCATGACAGTCCAGGCGCAGGACATCCCGGTTTTCATAAGACATATCGTAGGATCAAAATGAACTACAAATGGCCAAATATGAAATCCACAATATACGATTACGTCAAAAGTTGTAAATATTGCCAAGAAAATAAATTAAATCGTAAAAAGAAACACGCGCCTATGGAAATCACCACAACCTCAATTAAACCTCTTGACAAAATATTTCTTGATGTAGTTGGCCCTTTGCCACTTACAGAATTTGAGAATAGATTCATACTTACTTTACAAGATGACTTAACTAAATTTTCTCTAGCTTTTCCTATTCCTAACCACGAAGCCTTAACTATTGCTACTACATTCACTGAACATTTTATCTGTAAATTCGGTATTCCTAAGTGTATATTAACAGATCGAGGGAAAGAATTTACCTCCATTTTGCTTAAAGAGGTGACGAAATTATTTAAAATTAAACACATACTAACTACCGCATACAGACCTCAAAGTAATGGTGCTCTTGAAAGATCACATTTAACACTCGCCGATTATTTGAAACATTATACCTCTAAACAACAAGATTGGGATAAATACGTTGCATTTGCTACATTCTCTTATAATACGTGCGTTCATTCTTCTACAAACTACACCCCTTACGAACTAATGTTTGGCCATAAACCTAATACACCTAGAAACTAAAACTGCTTTAGACGAAAATATTGCTTTATTGACGTCAATGGTAAATAATTTATTAAAGGAGTATGACAATTTAATTAACGCAATTCTTTTTGCCAAATCGAATCAAATCCACCCTATCGTATTGACACCCGATCAATTAATTCAAGAACTACAAACTACACTTCAATATTTACCTTCCTCCACAAGCTACATATTACCTCTCGAAATAGAAAATGCAGTTGATTTGTTAGCAGTAACTTCTTTAACTGTTTTTTATTCAAAAAATCAAATAATTTTTATAATTTCCAACCCATTGATTTCGCAAAACATTTTCAACTTATATAAAACTATTTCTCTACCAACCTCTCATAATCACGATAACTACGTTTTTATAGAACCTACATCAAAGTATCTTGCCATGTCACAAGATAGACAACATTACACTCTTTTTGATGACCTAAGTTCATGCGTTAGAATATCCAACAAATATGTTTGCCAAACTAAACAACAACCCGAACGTATTGCTGAAGATAATATTTGCGAAATAGATATTTTAGTTAACGGAAAACTTAATAAATATTGTAATACGAGACTTATACCATTAAAGAACGTTCTATGGAAAACACTTAATGAGGAAAACACCTGGTTATATATTTCACCCGCGAACAAGACAATTTCTATTGCTTGTAATAATAGAGATACTTTCGACTTAATAATATCCAATAACGGAATCTTGCAGGTAGCGCGCAATTGTAAAATATTTACAGGTGACACAACCTTTTCTAGTACTACCTATAACTTCACAAGCAATCTGAGATACATTTTGCCAAATTTTAATATTTTAGACCATGAATGTTGTTCCAACAAGGTTTTAAATTTTTTCAAAAATATATCTTTCGGAAAAGTTAAAATTAACTACTTTGATAATAATGATCTAAAAATGGCTAGTCATAAACTCGATGAAATTTCAAAACTTAGTGAGAATATAGTAAATAATAGGAACTATAGTTGGATTTCAGAAATTCATTACTCTTTCCTATCATATATTTTACTTTTTGTTATAGTTATCTTTATTCTTTACAAGATTATTAAACGCACTAGAATTTTGCATTCATTTAGACAAATAAGACCTAACCATAACAGAGTCGCCGCATATGTACCAGAAAATATACCAATGAATATTAGAGACATGAATATAGCTCCAGACATGCTTAATGATGCTCCTGCAGTTCCGCCATTAAGAAGAAGCGAACGAATTAGATTCAATCGTAATCAATAAAGTCAAAAAAAAAAAAAAAAAAAAACTATGTCATTACTTGGGTTTGCAAAAGATAAATATTTTTCTTTCCCTTACCTGTTTTGTATTGTCAAAGAAATACCATATTTAAATGTACGTTGTGTATATAAGTACTCTGCATTTTCTGTATAAACAATTATTGGTATTGGTGTATTTTTATTTTCAGTATCATATATTTTTATATTATTTCATGTACATATGTATTTACAAATGAATTCATTCTATTGTGTATTCATATTTATATTATCTATAGTTCTTCAAATTAGGCAAAAAAATAATAATAATAATAATAATAATAATAATCAATTTATCACATTACCCTCTATTCAAGTAATTCTTTTAACTTTTTAAATTTACATTGTAAATTTTTTTATAAGGGGGGGAGTGTAATGTACCCTGTACATCATTATTATATTACATTTTATTATTATATTATTTCTCATTATTATTATTATTATGTATATTTCGCACAGATAACATTAGGGCCAACAAATAGTCAGAAACCGATCAATAACAATTTGTTTATCAGTACTTTCACTAAAGATGTTATTTCAAATCATTATCTTAAGTAAATGTTTTCTACCGCGCTCATTAGACATTGCCCCTAACGTTATGCGTGTCCCTTTGTTATAATCTCTTTCTTCCAGAGCTTGATTAGAATAAGTTGTTAGTCTTATTTCAGACATCGCGAAAAGCACTCTTACTCTTGTAATCCGTTTATACTAATTCTTTTATATTAATAAATCTGTTAAAGTCATAAACAGTATATTAATAACAATTAATATCCGCCTTCCGCTCAACCATTACAATATATATATATATATATATATATATATATATATATATATAAATCTTTATTGGCAAATTTTGGTAAAAGTAATAATACAAAAATATAATACAATTAAATAACATAAAAATTGAATAATTTGCCAATTGGCTATCGACCGTTGGTCTTTCCGCTTGGAATTATAGAGTTCTGTCCTTGTCAGTTATTGTGTATTGTTTTTGTATTTGTTTGTGCTTTGTTGTTAAACTACGGCTAGTGGATCTCATTAATGAGCTAGAGGAGCGTCGCGACGCGCAATAAAATTCACCTCCGTTATTTTTTCTCCTTTGCGTATTTTTCCCGCCGTCACATTTTAATCCCTGCCGACATAAGCTTTCCGCGCTTATTTATGAATAAGCCCGACAACAACTTTTCAACTTCCGACCAGCAAAGAATCCATCGATTTCCAGACCATATTACACTTTTCAACTATATTTTTTGAAACCAACGAAAAAGATGGAATTCATTGTATTCAGATTATGTTGCATACAGGATATATCCGGATTTTGCTATATAAACGTTTCGGGTTTCTAAAGTTGACGTTAGTAAACAAAATTTGATGTAAAATAATTCAGCAGGAATTAAATAAAACAGGAATGTTATTCTAAACTTTGGCACACAGAGGTCTGTATAAATTACATCAATTTGTCCCTTAAGATCAATAGTATCAGCAATATATTGAATAATACGTAGATGGCAAATACCAAAATTAAATTTTTATTCAATATTCCGGCACCAGATACCCACAGACGCGTTTCGGACTTCAAGGTCCTCGTCAGTGTAGTCCCGACCCAGTGCTGAGGAATACTAAACATTTCTGACTATATCAAGCCAATATGTGAAAACTATTTATGTATTCGATAGCTAACGCCATCTAATGCTCCATAGTGGCATCGTCAATGACACGAATGCATAAAGTGCATATACAGGTCACTGTTTCGTCCACGAACGAGCTAAATTCTGTTTATGAAACCAGAAAACAAACATCAAAATTGAATTTTTAATTGGTATTCCGGCACCAGATACTAGAGATGGGCGAAATGGCTCTTTTCAGTGAGCTGGTTCAAAAGATCTAACTCACTTCAAAGAGTCGATTCACTGAGCCAGCTCAAAAGAGTTACATGACTCAGTTACGAACGAGCGAACCACCGAGAGTTCTGCCTCTTATAGATTCATCTTATTCGCCAACTCATTAAATTGATCAATACGGTGATTAATAATGTCGGTTATAGAATAATTGCAATAATTTGATTATAATTTATATAAATACGTAAGAGTGTAAATATGTAATCAAAATTATAACAATCGCGTATTAATTTCGTGCGATTACACTTCAAATGTATTTAAATATATTGAATACGTGTGCGCGCCTATAAAAACACACATACATTCAGCACGAAAACAGCGATCCAACTCCAAATCTCGGATATGGATCGCGACGATCTATGAATCATAGCGATCCAGCGTGGAACTGGGTTGCAATGAGCGAGCTAGTTCAGTCGGTTCAGCCGCTCAATCGCATTCAATGAACGGTCATGACTCTTTTAGAGTCGAATCGCCGTTAGCTCAATAGGTCTACGCATCGAAATTCGAATCGATGATGCTGCAATAAAATAAGATAGGAATATAACGATAGCTATTTTCTTACTACAATAACAAACACTTCTTATTAAATTTACAATTTTGGTTACAAATAGGTGACGAAAGAAAAATTAGACTTCTAATGACTACTATACAGTAAACATGGGTGTTTGCTTATGATATTTTAAATTGAAGTATATGTGAATTAACAGAGGCGAATTTTAATTAAAATATACAAATAACATAGGTTTAGGAAATCCCGTGAAAAAATGTTGTTTTTAGAAATCAATTACGTAGTGCGATCGTGTCCCAAGACAAATTAAAATTGCTTACAAATTAATTTTAATTATATTTATAATCTTACTAAGTTAATTAATCCACTATAAACATTATTTCTATTTTCTCTAATATTTCTCATATTTTTCATTTTAATTTAAGAAATGTTTGAATTACTTACATAACGAAATATAATAACATACATAATTGAAAAAAATAAAGATGATTTACTAAAATGCCGCAGACTAAGAAATGCCGAAAAATGCTCCAGCAAGGCCGAGCCCAGACAGCCTGCCGATCGGCGAGCCGCGTGAAAATCAAGAACCGTTAATACAGCGCGAATCAACATTCAAGGTGAGTCGTGTAACTCTAGAAGAGCGGACGAATCAAAATGAGTCATGGCTCAAAAAGAGCTGAACATTTTGAACTGAGCCACTTGGCTCACTAGCTCACTTCACTGAACTGACTCTTTGAGTCGATTCGCTCAGGAGTTACCCATCTCTACCAGATACACACTGACGCGTTTCGGACTTCAAGGTCCTCCTTGTCCTAGTCAGTGTGGTCCCGACCCAGTGCGAAACAGTGACCTGTATATGCACTTTGTGCATTCGTATCATTGACGATGTCACTATGGAGCATTAGATGGCGTTAGCTATCGAATCCATTAATAGTTTTCACATATTGGATTGATATAGTCAGAAATGTTTAGTATTCCTCAGCACTGGGTCGGGACTACATTGACGAGGACTTTGTCATTGACGATGCCACTATGGAGCATTAGATGGCGTTAGCTATCGAATCCATTAATAGATGGAAAATTAAAATATAGCAGCTCAAAGTTTAAATATTTGTGGAAACAATACGTTTACTTGAATAATTTTTTTTTGAACTGTACACTCAATTATAATAAGTTTTTCGCTTTAACTAGAATGTCTCTTGGAGACAACTTTATCTTATACTCTTATAGCAGTTTCATTAGCCAAGGTGTTAAAAGTAATAGGAAATTGAAGCATTTTTACGAAAAGAACCGCTAAACCATCGGAAACTCCTTGATGGATGACTCGCACATATCAAAACATTCGAATGGCCTGTTTGTCCTGAGCGGTTCTCATCAATCTAATTTTCGCGCGTATTGTCGTGGAAAATTCTCAGTTCCGCCACTTTCGAGGGCTTTTCGCCCCCCCCCTTCCCCGAAATAAGTGTCGCCGATTGATTGAGCGTTCAAATTTAGTATATCAATGTCCTCGGCGTTTACGCAATCGCCTGCTGAATCCGATCCCTTTCAGCCGGAGCGACTCCTTTTGTCAAACTAATGGCAGGAAATTGGAGTCGATCCACTAACACTAATGTTGCAGGCAAACACGTGACCTGGCGCACCTCCTACGGGGACAAGGGGGAGTCAGCCCCCGCTTTTGCATACAAACAGCGCTTAGAAGTTAATTACTACATTTAATTCTAGCAAGTGTATGTAATGCTAAGTTTAACACAAACAAAAACTTTTAAATATGAATATAAAATTACGATAAAATTCGTATAATTACTTCACTTGGTTTTAGGGTACTAATATTTTTTCACTTGTAAAGTTGTTTTTTTAAAAGAATTCAATTTGAATCTTAAAACGAGGGTTTTCCACTCCCAGACTAAGCATGAAGTAAAATTTCGAGTTTAGAAAAGCCTGAAAATTTGGATTGGCCGCGTAGCGAAGCGGAGCGGCCAATCCAAATTAGGCTTTTCTAAACTCGAAATTTTACTTCATGCGCCACGCGTATAAAACACTGAAATATCGTAGAGTTTGAAATATACGGCTTTAGCAATCTAATATGTAAATGTGAATAAAACGTGAGTCAAATTCTGCGCTGAACAAATTGTTTAAAACCGTGATTATAGGCAACCAAATAAATCTAACGTTTATTAGGTTGCCTATAATCGTTGTTGTATGTGTGTGTTTTTAAAACTTCACTGTAAATCAGTGTTTTTAAGCGTGGCGCATGAAGTAAAATTTCGAGTTTAGAAAAGCCTAATTTGGATTGGCCGCTCCGCTTCGCTACGCGGCCAATCTAAATTTTCAGGCTTTTCTAAACTCGAAATTTTACTCCATGCTTAGTCTGGGAGTAGAAAAGACTCGTTAAAAGCATAAAGTAGAATTTCGAGCTAAGAAAAGCCTGAAAATTTGGATTGGCCGCGTAGCGAAGCGGAGCGGCCAATCCAAATTAGGCTTTTCTAAACTCGAAATTTTACTTCATGCGCCACACGTATAAAACACTGAAATATCGTAGAGTCTAAATATACGGCTTTAGCAATCTAATATGTAGATGTGAATAAAACGTGAGTCAAATTCCGCGCTGAACAAATTGTTTAAAACCGTGATTATAGGCAACCAAATAACTCTAACGTGTATTAGGTTGCCTATAATCGTTGTTGTATGTGTGTGTTTTTAAAACTTCACTGTAAATCAGTCTTTTTAAGCGTGGCGCATGAAGTAAAATTTCGAGTTTAGAAAAGCCTAATTTGGATTGGCCGCTCCGCTTCGCTACGCGGCCAATCCAAATTTTCAGGCTTTTCTAAACTCGAAATTTTACTTCATGCTTAGTCTGGGAGTGGAAACACTCGTTAATAGCATTAAATTAACCACTTTAAAACAACAAATTTACGCAAATTAAAAAAAAAACGCTGTAACTATCGGGATCTGTATAGTCAGAAGATAAGTTCTGTTTTAAACATGTTTTAAACGTGTTTTAAACATGTTTTAAACACGTTTTAAACATGTTTTTAATTGTTTTAGTAAATAACACACTTGGCTAAGATTTCACTGTTTATTGATTGACACTGCAACAGTTGTTTCGCCACACAGAAGCCACTGTGTGGCGAAACAACTGTTGCAGTGTCAATCAATAAACAGTGAAATCTTAGAAAAGTGTGATATTTACTAAAAGAATTAAAAACATCAGGTAGATGAATAATTATGAATGAATAATGAATAATAATTATTCATCTGCTTGATGAAGCCACTGTGTGGCAAAACAATTGTTGCAGTGTTCATCATAAACAATGAAATGTTAATTAAGTGTCTTATTTACTAAAAGTGTTAATATAGAATTTCACCAAGCAACAGCCTCAACTGTTAAATGCTTTTAATTGTTAATGTTTCAAACGTTGTTCAATTAAAAAAAACACGTTTTGTAACAAAAAACTGTTTGTTTTAAATAAAATGAAAATTAAAACGTTTTTTGTAACAACCCTGGTTACAAGTGAATAAATATAAATGATACAAAACTAAGTTACGTACTTATTGAAATTTATTTATACAAAATCTATTGCGAAGTGAAAACCACAATTAACTTCATTGCTAAATATACTATTAATAGACATTACTGTTAAAATTCGTATAAAAATACATTGTTATTAAATGTAATATTAAAATATATAGTTGGGAATTACGTTGTTCGTGTGGTAATAAGAAATGATGATAAGTGATTTATATTGCATCGGTTGTTGGGCTGAAATGTTCTTAATGCGCCTCACTTAAATGTTACGCCCGTGACTAACCCACGTGTGATGTCACCTTTTTACCATTATTATCTCGATTATTGTGCAATCACACTTATGTACGCGATGCGCAAACTGCACTCGGAATTTTTGTCATTGTTTTTTTTTTTTTTCGTCGTTAACTCGACGATCTTTTTGTTATTATTTTCACAATTCTTCCTCTAATCGAAAATAATCCTATATCTACGAATGCAGTATTTTTTCACGCATTTTTCTGCTTTTACATACAAAAATGTAGTCTTTCGAAAATTTTGGGGTGGGTTTGAACCCCCCTGGCTTCGGCCTTGCTTTACGGTTTGCTTCATTGCTATAATCAGGACCGGTATAAAAGAGAAACTGTGAATCTGAGTCTGTGAATTGAAAATATCTACCGTGTAAATGATACACACGACTCCTTAAGATTATTCAGGGTGATTCAGAATAAATGTAAAAAAGTACCAGATCTTGTTCATACGTCTAGATTTAATTTTTTACAAAACTAGCATTAGTTATTTGAATAATGCAACTATATTTTCACCAAAAGTCATCTTCATTAGCCGTCTGTGACCGCCAGAAAAAAATTGCAATTGAAAAAATCTACCATGTAAATGATACGACTCAGGGTGATTCAGAATAAGTGTAAAAAAGTACCAGATCTTGTTCATACGTCTAGATTTCATTATTTCCAAAACTACAGGTGATTTAAATAGATTTAACAATCGGAAAAAAATCACGAAAGCCTTTGATGATAGTAGAAAGAACGTGGACTATTTAGTTTCCCGAAAAATAATAATTTTCAACCATTTTGGGCCTCTTGGGGCGCCCCGAGAAATTTATATGGGGTCTTATGGGAACGGTTGGACCAAGATTGCGAGGTTTGCAGAAGAGATAGCAGCACGGGGTTTAAGCATTGGTTTTTTGAAGAAGAACCAGTTTGGGCCACTTGGGTCGCCCGAGAAATTTACATGGGGTCTAATAGGAACGGTTTAAGGTAGGCCCGCCGATTGGTCGTGACGGACGCGTCTGCGGTTGTACCAAGATTGCGAGGTTTACAGAAGAGATAGCAGGACGGGGTTTTTAGCATTAGTTTTTTAAATAGTACAACTATCTTTTCACCAAAAGTCATCTTTATTAGTCGTCTGTGACCGCCAGAAAAAAATTGCAAAGTCGAGCAAAATATTTGCTCGGTTTATAAAGGCCCGCTTTAAAAGCGGGCTAAACAAAAACTAATTTTCTGAATTAGCTCAACTTCTCACAGATCATGCTCCTATTCTTTAGCTATATTTTGGTATAATATAAAGTCTTTTGGCGATTTTCGGATTTTCGCCGAAATTTGAGTTTTTTCCTTACGAAATTCTCAAATTTCGGTGAATTTTTTCTCTCTCCAAAAAATCTGATAAAATTTACGAAGGCCTTTGATGATAGAAGAAAGAACGTGGACTATTTAGTTTCCCGAAAAATAATAATTTTCAACCATTTTCAGCCACTTGGGTCGCTCCGAGAAATTTACATAGGGCCTTATAGGAACGGTTTAAGGTAGGCCCGCCGATTGGCCGTGACGGACGCGTCTGCGGTTGGACCAAGATTGCGAGGTTTACAGAAGAGATAGCAGGACGGGGTTTTCAGAATTGGTTTTTTGAAGAATACAACTATATTTTCACTAAAAGTCATCTTCTTTGGTCGCCTATGGCCGCCAGAGAAAAATCGCAAAGTCGAGCAAAATGTTTGCCCGGTTTACGAAGGCCCGCTTTGAAAGCGGGCTAAACAAAAGCTGATTTTCCGAATTAGCTTAACTTTTCACAGATTATGCTCCAATTCTTTAGCTACATTTTGGTGTATTATAAAGTCATTTGGCGATTTTCGGGTTTTCGCCAAAATTTGAATTTTTTCCATGTATACCCCTTACGAAATTATCAAATTTCGGTGATTTTTTTTTTCTTTCCAATTTTTTTTTTAAATTCACGAATGCCTTTGTTCATAGTATAAAGAACGTGGACTATTTAGTTTCCAGAAAAATTCAATTTTCAACCATTTTGGGCCACTTGGGTCACCCCGAGAAATTTACATGGGGTCTAATAGGAACGGTTTAAGGTAGACCCGCCGATTGGCCGTTACGGACGTGTCTGCGGTTGTACCAAGATTACGAGGTTTACAGAAGAGATAGCAAGACGGGGCTTTTGGCATTAGTTTTTTGAATAATCCAACTATATTTTCACCAAAAGTCATCTTTATTAGTCGTCTGTGACCGCCAGAAAAAAATTGCAAAGTCGAGCAAAATGCTTGCTCGGTTTACGAAGGCCCGCTTTAAAAGCGGGCTAAACAAAAACTAATTTTCTGAATTAGCTCAACTTCTCACAGATCATGCTCCTATTATTTAGCTACATTTTGGTATAATATAGTCATTTGACGATTTTCGGATTTTCGCCGAAATTTAAGTGTTTTCGTTACGAAATTCTCAAATTTCGGTGAATTTTTTCTCTTTCCAAAAAATCTGATAAAATATACAAAGACCTTTGATGATAGGAGAAAGAACGTGGACTATTTAGTTTCCCGAAAAACAATAATTTTCAACCATTTTGGGCCACTTGGGTCACTCCGAGAAATTTACGTAGGGCCTTACGGGAACGGTTTAAGGTAGGCTCGCCAATTGGCCGTTTAGGACGCGTCTGCGGTTGTACCAAGATTGCGAGGTTTACAAAAGAGATAGCAGGACGGGGTTTTCAGCATGGTTTTTTTAAAGAATACAACTGTATTTTCACTAAAAGTCATCTTCTTTGGTCGCCTATGGCCGCCAGAAAAAAATCGCAAAGTCGAGCAAAAATTTTGCCCGGTTTACGAAGGCTCGCTTTGAAAGCGGGCTAAACAAAAACTGATTTTCCGAATTAGCTCAACTTCTCACAGATCATGCTCCTATTCTTTAGCTACATTTTGGTATAATATAAAGTCATTTGGCGATTTTTGGATTTTCGCCGAAATTTGACTTTTTTCCATGTACGAAATTCTCAAGTTTCGGTGATTTTTTTTTCGCTCCAAAAAATCTGATAAAATATACGAAGGCCTTTGATGATAGGAGAAAGAACGTGGACTATTTAGTTTCCCGAAAAATAATAATTTTCAACCATTTTCAGCCACTTGGGTCGCTCCGAGAAATTTACATAAGGTCTAATAGGAACGGTTTAAGGTAGGCTCGCCGATTGGCCGTTTTGGACGCGTCTGCGGTTGAACCAAGATTGCGAGGTTTACAGAAGAGATAGCAGGACGGGGTTCTCAGCATTGGTTTTTTGAAGAATACAACAATATTTTCACTAAAAGTCCTCTTCTTTGGTTACCTATGGCTGCCAGAAAAAAATCGCAAAGTCGAGCAAAAATTTTGCCCGGTTTACGAAGGCCCGCTTTGAAAGCGGGCTAAACAAAAACTAATTTTCTGAATTAGCTCAACTTCTCACAGATCATGTTCCTATTTTTTAGCTACATTTTAGTATAATATAAAGTCATTTGGCGATTTTCGGATTTTCGCCGAAATTTGACTTTTTTCCATGTACGAAATTCTCAAATTTCGGTGAATATTTTTATCTCCAAAAAATCTGATAAAATATACGGAGGCCTTTGATGATAGGAAAAAGAACGTGGATTATTTAGTTTCCCGAAAAATAATAATTTTGAACCATTTTCGGCCACTTGGGTCGCTCCGAGAAATTTACATGGGGCCTTATGGGAACGGTTTAAGGTAGGCTCGCCGATTGGCCGTTTTGGACGCGTCTGCGGTTGGACCAAGATTGCGAGGTTTACAGAAGAGATAGCAGGACGGGGTTTTTAGCATTGGTTTTTTGAAGAATACAACTATATTTTCATAAAAGTCGTCTTCTTTGGTCACCTATGGCCACCAGAAAAAAATTGCCAAGTCGAGCAAAATTTTTGCCCGGTTTACGAAGGCCCGCTTTGAAAGCGGGCTAAACAAAAACTGATTTTCCGAATTACCTTAACTTTTCACAGATTATGCTCCAATTCTTTAGCTACATTTTGGTGTATTATAAAGTCATTTGGCGATTTTCGAATTTTCGCCGAAATTTGAATTTTTTCCATGTATACGAAATTATCAAATTTCGGTGATTTTTTTTTTCTCTCCAAATTTTTTTTAAAATTCGCGAATGCCTTTATTCATAGTATAAGGAACGTGGTCTATTTAGTTTCCAGAAAAATTCAATTTTCAACCATTTTGAGTCACTTGGGTCGCCCCGAGAAATTTACATAGGGTCTAATAGGAACGGTTTAAGGTAGGCCCGCCGATTGGCCGTGACGGACGCGTCTGCGGTTGTACCAAGATTGCGAGGTTTACAGAAAAGATAGCAGGACGGGGTTTTTAGCATTAGTTTTTTGAATAATGCAACTATATTTTCACCAAAAGTCATCTTCATTAGTCGTCTGTGACCGCCAGAAAAAAATTGCAAAATCGAGTAAAATGTTTGCTCGGTTTACGAAGGCCCGCTTTAAAAGCGGGCTAAACAGAAACTAATTTTTTGAATTAGCTCAACTTCTTACAGATCATGCTTCTATTCTTTAGCTAAATTTTGGTATAATATAAAGTCATTTGGCAATTTTCCGATTTTCATCGAAATTTGACTTTTTTCCATGTACGAAATTCTCAAATTTCGATGAATTTTTTTTCACTCAAAAAAATCTGATAAAATTTACGAAGGCCTTTGATGATAGGAGAAAGAACGTGGACTATTTAGTTTCCCGAAAAAAAATAATTTTCAACGATTTTCGGCCACTTGGGTCGCTCCGAGAAATGTACGTAGGGCCTTATGGGAACGGTTTAAGGTAGGCCCGCCGATTGGCCGTTTTGGACGCGTCTGCGGTTGGACCAAGATTGCGCGGTTTACGAAAGAGATAGCAGGACGGGGTTTTCAGCATTGGTTTTTTGAAGAATACAACTATATTTTCACTAAAAGTCATCTTCTTTGGTCACCTATGGCCGCCAGAAAAAACTCGCAAAGTCGAGCAAAATGTTTACTCGGATTACGAAGACCCGCTTTAAAAGCGGGCTAAACAAAAACTAATTTTCCGAATTAGCTCAACTTCTCACAGATTATGCTCCAATTCTTTAGCTACATTTTGGTATATTATAATGTCATTTGGCGATTTTCGGGTTTTCGCCGAAATTTGAATTTTTTCCATCTCCCTTACGAAATTATCAAATTTTGGTAATTTTTTTTCTCTCCAAAAAATCTGTTAAAATTCACGAAGAACTTTGATTATAGTATGAAGAACGTGGACTATTTAGTTTCCCGAAAAAATCAATTTTTAACCATTTTGGGCCACTTGGGTCGCAGAAAATGCCATAAAAATTCATCTATGGGTTTTTCAGTTACGGATGTTGTGAAATCAATGTCCATGAAAATCCACACAAAGTTAAATTAATTCTATTTAAAAAAGTGCCTTATGAAAGTATTCACCGTATGTCAATATCTTTTTCAACAAAGAAGTTACTCCCATATTTCAACATTGCTACATTTTTAATTTTGATCAAGAAGTGGAAACACTCGTTTCAAACTTCAAATTTAAAGCTCTTATAAAACAATACAAGCCTAAACACAGCGGATGCATCTGGATTTGTATGCTTAAACAAAAAAATTCCTGTATATTCACACAAAATCTCATTTCGTTCAACTAGACGAGAAATGCGGACAAGTTTTTATCTCTAAAGTTCTTTATAGAGTTTATTTATGTGATATATACAGAGAGTTTTATGTAACACCGAACATTTTCATAACGAGAATTTATTTTTAAGTATCCATATGCATTTGTTGCACATTTTTCGATGCTCGGTTTATTGAAAGAATTTAATTTGAAGCTTTAAGCGAGTGTCATCCACTCCCAGGCTAAGCATGAAGTAAAATTTCGAGTTTAGAAAAGCCTGAAAATTTGGTTTGGTCGCGTAGCGCGAAGCGCGGAGCGGCCAAACCAAATTTTCAGGCTTTTCTAAACTCGAAATTTTACTTCATGCGCCACCGGTACAAAACACTGATTCAATGTAAACTTTAGCGGTGTGTTTTAAGCTTCGTAATATGTGAGTGTTTTGTGCCGGTGGCGCATGAAGTAAAATTTCGAGTTTAGAAAAGCCTGAAAATTTGGTTTGGCCGCTCCGCGCTTCGCGCTACGCGACCAAACCAAATTTTCAGGCTTTTCTAAACTCGAAATTTTACTTCATGCTTAGTCTGGGAGTGGAAAACACTCGTTTAAAGTTCTAATTGAATTCTCTTAATAAACCGAGCGTCTGAAAACATTTTTTCAGGCGCTCGGTTTATTATTTTCATTTTTAGACGTTCGGTTTATTAAGAGAAATCAATTAAAACTTTAAACGAGGAGTTTCCACTCCCAGGCTAAGCATGAAGTAAAATTTCGAGTTTAGAAAAGCCTGAAAATTTGGTTTGGCCGCGTAGCGCGAAGCGCGGAGCGGCCAAACCAAATTTTTAGGCTTTTCTAAACTCGAAATTTTACTTCATGCGCCACCGGCACAAAATACTGATATATTACGAAGCTTAAAACACACAGTTAAACTTTACATTGAATCAGTGTTTTGTACCGGTGGCGCATGAAGTAAAATTTCGAGTTTAGAAAGCCTGAAAATTTGGTTTGGCCGCTCCGCGCTTCGCGCTACGCGACCAAACCAAATTTTCAGGCTTTTCTAAACTCGAAATTTTACTTCATGCTTAGCCTGGGAGTGGAATACACTCGTTTAAAGTTCTAATTGAATTCTCTTAATAAACCGAGCGTCTGAAAACATTTTTCCAGACGCTCGGTTTATTGTTTTCATTTTTAGACGCTCTGTTTATTAAGAGAAATCAATTAAAACTTTAAACGAGGCGTTTCCACTCCCAGGCTAAGCATGAAGTAAAATTTCGAGTTTAGAAAAGCCTGAAAATTTGGTTTGGTCGCGTAGCGCGAAGCGCGGAGCGGCCAAACCAAATTTTCAGGCTTTTCTAAACTCGAAATTTTACTTCATGCGCCACCGGCACAAAATACTGACATATTACGAAGCTTAAAACACACCGTTAAACTTTACATTGAATCAGTGTTTTGTACCGGTGGCGCATGAAGTAAAATTTCGAGTTTAGAAAAGCCTGAAAATTTGGTTTGGCCGCTCCGCGCTTCGCGCTACGCGACCAAGCCAAATTTTCAGGCTTTTCTAAACTCGAAATTTTACTTCATGCTTAGCCTGGGAGTGGAAAACACTCCCCTAAAGCTTCAAATTAAATTCTTTTAGCAAACCGAGCATCAAAAAATGTGGAACGTATGCATATGGATACTTAAAAAATAAATCTCGTTATGAAAATGTTCGGTGTTACATAAAACTCTCTGTATGTTAGAACAGCTAAGTTACCTGAATTTGTTTAATTAATTTCTCATTTAACCCGCGGTGAAACATTTTTTAATCTAATTCTGGATAAGTGTTAAATTATGTATCCAGAATTACCTGAATATATCCACAAAATTGCATTAAAACTCATTCAAAGGTTTTCCTAAAAATTAAAAAAAAATCATATCAAAATTTCGACTATGTGTGTTGTAATCAAAGTCCATGAAAATCAAGCTAAAGTTAAGATAATTCTGACCTCGAGGACATTATTTTCACATATGTTGATAGAGCTAAGTTTCCTGAATATTCCAGAGAAAATGTCATTAGTATTAATGACCCATTAAAAAGATACCTAAATAACTTAATTATTTTACATGGTATAGAATTTTATATTATTTATAAATAACAATTTTTTTAAACTCGAAATTTTACTCCAAAGCACTCAAAAGGTTTTACTCTTCGAGTGCCATAAAATATATTGTGGTTCAATTTGAAGCTTCTAACGAGTGCTTCCACTCCCTGGTTAAGCATGAAGTAAAATTTCGAGTTTAGAAAAGCCCTGTGAAAATTTGTCGAGGGTCGCGCAGCGACCTGAGACAAATTTTCTGGGCTTTTCTAAACTCGAAATTTTACTTCATGCGCCACGCGTATAAAACACTGATTTCAAGTGAAGTTTAAAATATACTGCTAAAGCAGTATATTTTAAACTTTATGTTAAATCAGTCTTTTGTGTGCCTGGTGCTTGAGGTACAGTTTCAAGTTTGGAAAATACTTCCTTAAGCTTTTATAAACTGAAAATTTTACCTTATGCTTATTCAGGGATTGGACACACTGAACGCATTTTAATATAAACGTATGCCTGCAAATATACAGCGTACATATACAGGGATTTTTATAACACAATAATTATAATTAGTATTATGAATAATACTGTAAATAAAACAAAATAATTATAAAAAAAATTGATTGATAAGGCTGATAAATGTTGAAAGTTCATATTCACTTTTATATTTACTAACTTGCAAAGACTGCCCCAAGAAATATGTAGGACAAACCGGAAGATCGTTTCGAGAGAGGATAAAAGAATATTTAACCAGCTTCAAACAAAAGAAAACAATCTCCACATACTCCAACCACCTCATCCAAGAAAATCACCACTTCGATGAAAATTTCCAAGTCCTACATCTAGAAAGGAAAGGTCGGAAACTCAACATCATGGAGTGTTTAGAAATCAATAAAAGAACATTTTCAGGACATCTTCTCAACGATCAAACAGATTTAACTAATTCGCCCCTCTTAAATTTACATTTTTTTTGAAAAGCCCACCCCCCCGTAAACATTGTATATATACCCGACCCGACAAATTGTATTTATCATTTCTTCGCCTGAAGAAGCCACAGTGTGGCGAAACAATTGTAGCGAATGCACAATATATATTTGAAAGTGTTTAAATTGTTTTATTTATATAAAAGCAAAATAATTATAATTAGTATTATGAATAATACTAATTATAATTATTGTGTTCTATTTGCATAAATTTAATCATTCAACCATTACTAATTGTTTGATTTGAGTTATGTGGAGTATTTAATCACAATGAAAAAACGTTTAAAAAAGCGCATTAGTTATTGATAATGAGTGCTTAGCACTCGAAATGTACATCTAACACATAAAAATAAAAGTGAAGTAAGGAATAAAAACAGTTTTTTCATTGTGATTCAACCATTAAATAATAATACAAATATTAATTAACCATTATTACATCTATTTTCAGTTGATCACTTCTCTTAAATTTTATCTGCGTCTGTTTGCCAATTAAGGATTTTTCAATCAAGCGCTCAATCAATACCTGACTCCATACTGCACCACTAAAGGCTCCTCTTTATTGGTGTTTGCTCGTGGTGAGGGACTTAATTTAAGAAAGTCATGAGTCACCAATAAACCGAGCCAATTACCCGAAATTAAGTCCCGGACATGCGACGCGCATTAAAAGTCGGTCCTTTAATGGCCGATAAGATATCGAATACAATTTAATTAAAACGGCTAATTGTCCGATTTAGGCGAAATGGCGACGTAATGAAAGTGTGAGACGTAAAGGCTGAAAAACGAAACGTTTTAATGTGAACAAGGATGCTTAAATTAAGAACGATACGTTTTTTCTGTGCGATGGCACAAAGGAAATTATAAATTCAATAGAAGTTATTTCTTTTATCTTGACTTTTTTCATTTAATAAAAAAAAATTGTATAAAGGAAATAACAACTATTGAATTTATATATTTAATTTTTCACTTAACCCGTGGGGAAACATTTTTGAATTTAATACTGGATGATTTAAATTAAATTTAAATTAAAACACTTGGTTTGTTTCACTTATTTATATTTTCTCCGACTAGTTTCGACCATTGGTCATCTTCAAGGAAGAATACCTCCTTGAAGATGACCAATGGTCGAAACTAGTCGGAGAAAATGTAAATAAGTGAAACAAACCAAGCGTTTTAATTTAAATTTAATTTAAATCATCCAGTATTGAATTTATAACTAACCCATCACTCCTAAAAGTAGATTATCTTTTCAAAGTAAATTGTTTAAATTAAAGGTAATTTACAGTAAATTAAAATCAATTTATACTAACCAAGTCAGTTAATCATTTTATTATGCGATGTAAACATTTATGCACTTTTAACTGTAAACTCATCTTAAGTATTAATCTATTTTGCAAAGCTGGGATGAATCCTCAAAAACAGGATTCGAATTACGAATCCGAATCACCTAATATGATTCGAATCACAAATACTCGAATAAAGGATTCTTAAGAGAAAAATATGATTCGAATCAAAGATTTGTATCGTCTTCTTTTAATCACGGATAGAAATCCTTTAAAAATAAATTTGAATCTATTATTCGAATTACGAATACGAATCACCTAATATGATTCGAATCACGAATACTTGAATAAAGGATTCTTAACAGAAAAATATGATTCGAATCAAAGATTCGAATCCTCTTTTTTGAATCATGGATACAAATGCTTTAAAAATAAATTTGAATCTACTATTTGCAACGATTAACATTTTTAATATCGCCGTCGGTTTATTTTTAACAAAAATGTTCAAAACTTAATTATTTACAGACTAAATATCTGATTAGTTAATTATTTTAGTAAATGATGATGTATGAGTTATTGAACTTCAGAATAAATCAGTGTTTTATACGCGTGGCGCATGAAGTAAAATTTCGAGTTTAGAAAAGCCCCGTGAAAATTTGTCTCGGGTCGCTGCGCGACCCTCGACAAATTTTCTACGCGGGGCTTTTCTAAACTCGAAATTTTACTTCATGCTTAGTCTGGGAGTGGAAGACACTCGCTAGTTTAAAATGCATCACATCATAGTGAAAAGTATCAATATTTTTGAATCCTCTAAAAGGATTCGAATCCGGGAATCAAATCATGGATGATTCGATTCCTGCCCAGCTCTGCTATTTTGTAATATTTGAACCAGATTTGCAAAAAGTTATTATATTATTCATTCAGTGCGTTTGCTTTATACCAAAAACAAAACTTAACTGACAATTATTTTAAAAAAATCGCGCTTATAACATTTTTCCTAATGCACGACGAAAAATGTTTCTTCTGGTTGGAAGCTTTGCAGCTTAAGTCCTTAAAACATTCTCAAGCAAACGCAACGTATATTTTCGTGAAATAAGTTGACCGAAATCACACACCTCTTCGCCAAGTTTTCACGGATGGCCGCCTCCGCAAAACCGACTCCAATTAACGCCAATTAGTTAATTGGGGCGCCGTTAATGGACGAGCAAACTATCATTGGGCCGACCTTGCCGCGCCCTCAAGATGGAACAAACACGTATGTTTGCTAGCGTTCGCCCTCACCGCGTGTTTGCGTTTAATCAATTGATCCTCATTGTTTTATCGAGTTCGGTAATAATAATGAACAATGTTATCAAATGAAATGGAAGTAATGAACATTTAATTAATGATATAATAAAAAAAATATTGAAGAAACATACCATATAGATACTTCGTAAGCTGGTACAGCTCGTTTTATTTAATTAGGCGAGAAATTGAAAAAATGCACTTAAAATCAAACGCCTTTAGAAATGAATTGTTTAACTTATCTAAAGTGTATAACATCATCGAAAAGTCATTATTGTTAGGTAAATCACTTAATTAATCACACAAATAAACTCTACAGAGAACTTTAGAGATAAAAATTAGCCAGCATTTTCCGCTTAGTTGAATGAAATGAGATATATATGCAGGGAGTTCGTTTTTTAAGTATACATGTCCAGATGAATGCGCTGTAAAAGTTTAAGAAACTATCTCAAGTATCTCCCAATACTATCTCAAGTATCTCTTTCCTTTATTAGCAAATCTCTCCGCCTTAAGTGTCTTAAAAACTTCTGGAGTAGATCTTGCGTTTCAGTTATTTCCCAAAAATATCTCAAGTATGTCTTGTCTGTTTCAGAAGTCTCTCATAAGCAAATCTTTCTTAGGAATATCTTGTGTCTCGATTATCTCCTAAAACTATCTCAAGCATCTCTTGCCTGTTTCACATGTCTCTCATTTGCAAATCTCTCCATTTTAAGTGTCTGAAGAATTTCTTGGGTCGATCCTGTGTGTTGAATATCTCCTAAAACCATCATACTTAAGATGGTTTTAGGAGATATTCAACACACAGGATCTCTTGTCTGTTTCAGAACTCTCATTAGCAAATCTCTTGCTCTTAACTATCTTAATAATGTCTTGGGTAGATCATGTGTCTCTATTATCTCCAAAAACTATCCTTTGCTTGTTTTAGATGTCTCTCATTAGCTCATATTTCTCTTAGATCTTTTAAGACTTTCTTGAGTATCTTGTTTCTCAATTCTCTCCAAAAGCTCTCTCAGGTACCTTTTTCAAGTCTCTATCAAAAATCTCTTAGGTTTCTTGTTCCTAAAATGTTTAAAAATATTCTCTCAAATGTATTTTAAACCTTCCTAAAGTCTTCGATTACAGAAATTTGTCCCTCTCAAGTGTCTTAAAGTCTCCTCGAATATCTTGCTTCTCAATTTTCTAAAAATATCAGTTAAGTATCTTTCTCAAAACTCTCTCGAGTTTCTTGTTTCTTAAATATCTCTCATAACTCTTTCGGGCGTCTTTTAAGTCTCTCCTAAAAAGTGTCTTTTAAGACTTGCTCAAGTCTCTATTCAAACTCAATTAAGATTCTTGTTTCTAAAATGTTATATAAAAATCTATCATGTATCTTTTAAATCTTCATAAAGTCTCCCATTACAGAAATCTGTCCTTCTCAAGGGCCTTAATCCATTTTATCCCAATGTACTCATTTAAATACAGCATATAAAATTGTTGTTTTTTTTTAATATAAATTATGTTTCTTGAATTTTTTTACAAAACGTAACATTTTTACATATTTTCCAGTAAATAATATGAAAAAAGTGCATTAAGACATTCTCTAATCTCTGGTTTTTTTTTATTTTCTCCCAAAACTCTGTCAAATGCCTCCTAATTCTTTCTCACAAATCTCTCCAGTTTCTCATTTCCTAAAATTCTTCCGAAACTCTTTTGGGCACTTCTTAAGTATATCTCAAAACTTTGATAACTGACTTTTAAGACAAATTCAAGGTTCTATCAAAATTCTCTTAAATCTCTCGTTTCTACAATTTTTAATAAAATTCGAATGTATTTTAAACATGCCTTAAGTCTCTCATTACAGATATCTGTCCTGCTCAACTGCGTTAGGTCCCTCTCAAGTGCGTTTTCTGAGTTCTCTCCCAAAACTTTATTATGTGTCTTTTAATCAAAAATCGATTTAGTCCCTTTTTTCTCAAATTTTCCCATAACTTTTTTGGGCGCCTCTTAGGTCTCTTCCAAAACTCTTTCAAGTGCTGTTCAGGACTTTCTTAGCTATCTATTCAAGCTTTCTGAAGTCTCTCGTTTTACAATTTTTAATAAAACTCTCTTAAACTTATTTGAAACCTGCCTAAAATCTCTCATTACAGAAACCCGTCGATCTTAATTGCATTAAGACCTTCTCTAACCTGGCTAAAATCTCTCGTTACAGAAACCCGTCTCTCTTAAGTACAATAAGACCTTCGCTAACCTCTCATTTTCTCGATTCTTTTCCAAAACTCTATCAAGTGCCTCTTAAGTCTTTCTCAATCATCTCTCCAGTCTTTTGTTTCTCAAATGTCTCCTTCTATAACTCTCTAGGCGGCCTTTTAAGTCTTTCCCACAATACTCTCAAAAGCCCTTCAAGACTTCTCTGAGTCTCTATTAAAACTGCCATAAGTCTTCAGTCTCATAAACATTTAATAGAGGTACTTGAGAGTGGCAGATTTCTGCAGTAAGATATTTTAGAAAGGCGTATAATACATTTGATATACGCCTTCCTAAAATCTTCCATTACAGAAAGCCGTCCCTCTCAAACGCCTTAAGATCTTCTTGAATCACTTGCTTCTCAATTCATCCCCAAAAATCTGTTAAAAGCGCCTCTTAAGTCTTTCTTAAAACATTCTCTCGTTCCTAAAATGTTTCCTTTAACTATCTCGAACGTCTTTCTCAGGCCGCTCATTGCTCAAATACATTCCGTTTAGGTCTCTTAAGTCTTTTTCGAAGTTCTTGTTTCACAAAGCTTTCCAAAAATTCAATCAAGTGTCTGTTAAATCATTCTCAGGTCACTCGTAAGTCTCCAACTTCTCATATATTAAACAAATGTCTTTAAAATAATTCTTACAACTCATTCGCTGAAATAAATAATATTAAGTATCTTTGATTTTAGTTTAAATAAAACACTTTATTGTACTCGCGACAACTGTTTCCCATTTTTATTCTTCGCCTGAAGAAGCCACAGTGTGGGGAAACAATTGTCGCGAGTACAATAAAGTGTTTGAAAGTAATAAGTGTTTTATTTAAACTAAAATCAAAGTAAAAATTAACTTTTAACTATTAACTACCTTAACAATTAAGTTATTGATTCAAGTATCTTTTAAATCCTACTCAAAAATGTAAGTTAAGAGTCTCTTAAGTGTCCAGCTGCTCGTATATTAAACACAAGTTTCTAGAGTGTTTATTAAAACTCTTTTGCTTAAATAAATAATATTTAAGTATCTCTTAAATCCTACTCTATGATATGATATTAGATTTAATATTGACCCAAAAGACAACGCGTTGGCATTTGAATGCGAAATTCTAAAAAAAATCTTACGAGAGATTTAAAACTCATCTAAATAAGACTTACGGGACTCAACAGAATAGCGAGACTACAAAAAAGCTTGAGTGGGATGTGAAGATTACAAAGAAATGAGGCATGTGCAATTATGAAAAGTAGATTATTTTATAAAGGTTTTTTTTTTAAGTAAACCTACAGGCATTTGTTATTTGTATAAAAGTATTCAATTTAAAGCTAATCTTTCCACTCCTAGAGTAAGCATGAAGTAAAATTTCGAGTTTAGAAAAGCCTGAAAATTTGGTTTGGTCGCGTAGCGCGAAGCGCGGAGCGGCCAAACCAAATTTTCAGGCTTTTCTAAACTCGAAATTTTACTTCATGCGCCACCGGTACGAAACACTGATTTGGACTGAAGTTGAAAATATACTCCTTGTTTGATTTCATGTATATACAATTTACAAATGTGTTGAAAATATACTCTTTCTTTGATTTTATCTTAATACAATTAACAAATGTGTATTTACAAAATGTAAAAACGAATTAAAATTAATATCGACTTTCTGCAAAAATGTTTGTCTCATTTGCATTGAGACAAGTCTTCAAATATTCATTGAAAAAACTACTTCTCGATGAATATTTGGAGATTTCGTCACAATGAGACAATATTTTTTGCAGAAAGTCGATATTAATTTTAATCCGTTTTTATATTTTGTAAATATTCTAAAAACTATTGACAAACTCGGTTGTTCTTTATGTTAAATTTTCTTTATGATAAATGTGTATTTATTTAACTTATGCTTTCACATTCGAGCGGTTGAACTAATTTGCTTAAAAGAAAAATTCTTCGTATATAATAATTATTTGCGCATTCCCAAGCAACGAATGAACCGTCAGGTAATATACCGTAAATTAAGGTAAAATACCAGTACTAATTACCTCTTAAAATAACCACTAACATCACTACCTGTATACATATTATATTAATATCTGCAGAATCTAGTAACATTATGAAATAATTTGCGCATGATGTGATTCCTTGTTTTGCTATTAATGTACCTGCTAATGCGTTGAATTCCTGGTTGTTAAGTTGTTAAGTTTACGCCCCGCGTTTATACAAACATTTAAGGCTAACGTAAACTCATTTATGAAATGTTATTGCGAGTGAAAAACGCATCATCACAAAATACTGATGGAGTTGACGAGCAATTAAAACAATCAACATTGACGTAAATTCCACTTTTCAGCAGTGGCGTAACTAACAAATATTCAGCCTTCTTTACTTTAGTATTCCTCCTCGATTCAGTTTTACATTAATTCCTTACTTCCTTTAAAATTTCGAGTTTAAAAAGGCCTGAAAATTTGGATTTGGAACGCGCGGCTAGCTTTTCAGGCTTTCCTAAATTCGAAATTTTGTTTCATGCTTAATTAAGGAATAAAGAATACTTGTTGTAAGCTTCATTGACCAAAAGTATGAATAATATCGGCTCAGAGTCCGTTCCTTGAGGAACCCCGGCGGTCAGGGAAATAAAGATACATTTATTTTCGCCATTTGCAAGATGGTGCAAACTATGCTTCCAATGATCAACATGATTAAACTAAAGAACTTACTATTACTGTGTAAAATAAAAAATAACTTGATAAAAACAAATATATCACTTACCGAAAATAAAGACATTCACAACTAGAAAACGAAACGAAAATATCACACTAGGTTCTGGTTCTGGTTCTGGTTCAAAGGGGAGTGTGCAGTTCTGCACTGCACTTAGGCCTCATTAGGCCCATTGTGCCACCTCCCGCGGTTTATGATGTACTCAGCCGCAAGTGTTATTCCCATCAGCTCCAGTTGCGTGATGGTTCCATGAATTCCCATCGGAACCTTTGCTTGGATTTTTAGGGTTTTAGAGAAAACTCCAAGGCCCGATCCTTCTCTCCTTTTAAATCCGTCTGTGTAGATCCTTATAGCAGACTCTCTCATCCGCTTAGTGGGTTGAACAGTAACGTTGTAGGGTGTGTTCCGTATTAGTGTTGGTAGACAGCAGTCATTAACAGCCTCTAAAAGAGGTATATCTCTACAGACATTCCTCCAGAGGTGTCCTCTAACTTCCCCACAGCTGTTACTGTTCCAAATCCCACTGCACTGAAGGCGAAGTATAGTCGCCATGGCCTATTTCTCCACGTGGATATCAAGTGGTGGAAGGCATAGCATGACTTCCATCGCCATCGTCGGAGTAGTGTGCATGGCGCCTGTTACACTAAGACAGACTATCCGCTGCACTTGCGAGAGTTGCTTCCTCGTGGTCTTCTGTTTGGTTCTGGGCCACCAAACTGAAGCTCCGTAAGTCAGCATGGGCCTTATGACAACTGTGTACAACCACAGAGTCGTGCGTGGTTTCAAACCCCAGGTTTTCCCCACTGCCCGACGACATTGCCAGAAGGCCCTTATAGCTTTGTCTGTTTTGATGTCGATGTGCGCTTTCCAGCTCAGTTTCCTGTCGAGAGTGATGCCCAGGTATTTCACCTCGTCGTTGTACTGCAACATCGTATTCAATAGTTTTGGTGCTTTTTTCGACACCTTCCTTTTCTTGGTGAACAGGACTATCTCCGTTTTGGCAGGGTTTACCGATAGGGAGTGATCATTGCACCACCTAGAAACTATGTTTAGAGCTCCTTGCATCTGGTCGCATAGGGCGTCTTCAAACTTACCACATACTAATATGGCCATATCACACTAGAACAGAAACATCCAAATCAAGACAATTTACACACATGCTAACAACAGAAACGGTACAACAATACAAATTAGACATTGTCTAGAATTAACTTAAAAGTGAAAAACCTGATGATAAATGACAACATTTAAATTAACAATGGAAAAATAATCAATAAACAACTCCGAATTAGAAAACCATAAATCCTCCAATACCGATAGCCCAAGATGGGACAACGTGTGGATCACTATTCTTGAGGCGAAGACAGGAGGAAAAGGGCAACCTTTGCAGGGACGACATCTATATATAATATAATTCCAACAATGCAGATATATCGGCCACAAATCAAGAAATTTTAGTACCTTTTACATAGAGTGGACCAATGACACGTAGCAGATCTAGACTACAAGTCCCTATCACTCAGTATTAAGAAGCTCCTGATGATGGCAAAAATACTGCAGAAACGTAGAGCACAAAGAAACAATTTGACGCGAGAGAGCAGCCCAAGAAGAGTTTCTTGGGCTGCTCTCTCGCGTCTATTTGTTTTTTGGCGGTCTACGTTTTGGCAGTATTTGTGCCATCATCAGGAGCCAAGTATATATAAACTGTTTTCTGAGACAAAACAAAAGCTCTGCAAATGTAGATACGCCACTAGCTACTACGTTAATAAGGTGAGAAATATCCAACACGCGATTTAACCGGATGTATATAAAAAAACGACAAACATTCCCTTATTAGAGAAAGCAATTCTTCCTAATTGAGCCACCCAACTTATGGCCTTACCGAATTGTCACAAAAATTGTTACGGAGGGTGAAAAATGACCCTTGCAATGACATAACTTGTTATTGCCCGCGGAAAATGTCACATCAAGCCGATTTTACTCCTGCAGTCGTAAAATTCCGAAAAATCCGCACTGTTACGCCGTTTTACATTTACGACAGCTGAAGCGGCAGTGGAAAAGGTGGAGGAAATGACGGGACATGACTCACACAATGTACGGGGGAAGGGGGGTGAAAAATTGTTATATCGCTTACAATGAAGCTCTTATCGCGTTTTCTGGGGGTCTAAGGGACGGCCACGAGTGAGTGAGTGAGTGAGTGAGTGACAACGTAATCTCGGGGATTTTTCAGGATGGGTATTTTTGTTTGGATTAATCGAATTTCCTCGAGTTTATTGTTGGTCACTCGCCTTATTTAAAATTAATTAATGGATTTGATTCTCAATAACGACTGTTTTAAACAAGTTGTTTGCTCATTAAAAACATAACGAGTTAATCAACATGTAATGAAATTAAAAATCCCTGTATGATTTGGAGATATATATATATATATATATATATATATATATATATATATATATATATACAGAGAGTTTTATGTAACACCTAACATTTCCAATGTTCATTTTCGTACATACTATTTATCAAATAAAAGCATCCAATACGATTTGACACTTTTCATTTTTAGGTTATGTGTAAATTGAGTTGCCTATATGAGCATTACAAATTGTAGCCAATCAATCGCAATTCATACCTCAACTTGTACATACAGGGAGTTTTTCTTTCAAGTATATAAATATGTATTTGGATAATCGCTGTTTTTTTAAAAGAGTTCAATTTGAAACTTATACCGTACATGCCGTAAATATTTAGATAATTGTTGTTTTTTTAAATGAGTTCAATTTGAAACTTAAAACGAGTGTGCTCCACTTCCAGACTAAGTATGAAGTAAAATTTCGAGTTTAGAAAAGCCTGAATATTTGGTTTGGTCGCGTAGCGGGAAGCGCGTAGCAGCCAAACCAAATTTTCATGCTTTTCTAAACTCGAAATTTTACTTCATGCGCCACCAATATAAAGCACTGACATATTGCGAAGTTTTAAACACACCGCTAAGCTTTATATTGAATTAGTGTTTTGTATCGGTGGCGCATGAAGTAAAATTTCGAGTTTAGAAAAGCCTGAAAATTTGGTTTGGCCACTCCGCGCTTCGCGCTACACGACCAAACCAAATTTTCAGGCTTTTCTAAACTCGAAATTTTACTTCATGCTTAGCCTGGGAGTGGAAAACACTCGCTTAATGCTTCAAATTGAATTCATTTAATAAACCGAGCATCGGAAAATGTGCAACGTATGCATATGGATGTTTAAAAGAAATGTTAAATGTTCTGTGTTATATAAAACTTTCTGTATATATATATATATATATATATATATATATATGCAATTTTAGGTAATTGAAACAACCTTGGTTAATAAAAATATCCTATTTCCAACGCAATGCCAAAACCCACGCATAAACCAATCGCTCGTAAAGAAAAATCTAAAAAGGGGCGCAATCAGCGGAATTAACGACTGTGACCATTGTTTGTAGAGTCCACTTTCGGGTGTCAGTGAACTATGAAGCGATTAGCGCAAGCGAAAGATGTCGAAATCGACTTAAAAGCCCGTAATTGTCCCCCCGGTTGATGAAAATTACCCGTAAATTGGAGGGTGTGGGTGCGGACAATTGTTTCTCCATATAAAAACTGACGATGCGATCGCGATTACGATCAGTGCGGTATAAATGTTCCGGGTTTGAGAATGTCAGTGCTTTATGGTGAAATGATGGGCGAGAACGATGATACCAATAGTGATTTGAGTGATCAAGGAAGATTTTTGACTAAAGGTATGTCATCAATTATCTCAACTATTTTTTTTCAGAATTCAGTTTTGTATCACACTCATAATTTAAGTTACATTTCATTTGTAATATTAATTTTCAATTTTGTTTTTTCATTATGAAGAGTGCCTTTATATTTTCATACAGAGATTTTTTGAAGTAAACATATCCTGATACTTACGCTGTAAATTTTCGGGCAATCATTGTTTTTGAGAAACTTTCAACTTGAAGCTTCTAAGACGCATTTTCAGTCAGTTTAAAACTTGATATTTTCATATACTATAAGACGATTAAAAGGTCTTCGTTTTTTTTTCTTTGTCTTTACAAAACAGTAAATATCTCTCTTCATAAGCCGTAAGTAAGCTATTTTTTTTAATGTTAGTACAAGAAGACATTATTTCCTGTTGACATTTTCCGTCGCGTTTCCGGTGACTTAATTTCGAGCGAGAATTTTTTTCTTGAAAGAAAATCCAAACAATGGCGTGGCTAATGACGCTCCAAATGCTAAACGAACGGACTCGAGGATTGTGTGGGTCAACGGTCAGGTCACGCCATCATCCTACCTTTACGAAGACGTTCAGCAACAAAGGCCTCTTACGCAAAACAGCCGAACGGGATCGCGCCTAACGGTACAAAGATCACCAATATTTCTCGGCTTCTCTGCCCTTTTTTTAGTTCATCCAACACAGAAAGCAAAGTATTTACATTGGTAATAACTTGACTCATTTAGCACCGTAAACAAAGTATTATTTGGAGACAAACTTTTTGCAGAAAGTCGATATTAATTTTAATTCGTTTTTATATTTTGCTTTAGATACTTTACTTTACTTTGAACAACTTGAACTTTGCTTAGTTTAATTGTGAAAAAACAAATGATCGTCGCGATTAATAGACATTCACAAATTAGGATTTAAAAATGTTAACATCCAATATTGTGTATCACGATTGAAATAATTATACCTAAGCCCATTTGGAAAATTATCAACTATGTTAGACTGTAATTAAATAATTAAATTATTGTTGAGTTACGTGCAGGTGAACGAAGTTATTAAATAAAAGAATTGAGTCTCCTTTCTTCACAGGATTTATTTAAAAATTTAAATAAATCCTGTGAAGAAAGGAGACTCAATTCTTTTATTTAATAACTATGTTAGACTGGTCAAACTCAAACCAAAACCTAGTATTTCTGCAGAAGATTTTAATGCACATTTCACAGACATTGCAAATGCTTCGCTACGCGACCCAATTACATTTTCAGGTTTTTGTAAATTCGAAATTTTACTTCATGCTCAATCTGGGAGTAGAAAACACTTCTTTGAAGCTTCAAATTACTCTTTTTTTAAAAAACAACGCATGCTGCAAGTTTACAACGCATATCGGGATCCGAACACTTAAAAGAAAAATTCCCTGTAAATATCTTGAACAAGTTTCTCATCCTTCACGTGGTAAAACATATTTAACTATGATTTAAAAAAGAAAACACTTCAAAATGACTCAAAGTCGAAACTAGTTGGAGTAAAAGAAAACAAAATATTAGTGAAATTTAACCAAGTGTTTTCTTTATTAAATCATTCCCTGAATATAGTTAACACTGGGATACGATATACGAATTTAATTCATAATTTCAGACGGTAACAAAAGAATTAAGCGCAAAGTTTTATCTCATATTCTGTATGCATCAGAGTTTTTTTGTATTAAAGAAGAATCTAATTTGAATTATTAAAAATAAATCGCAAATCCAATTATCATCGCTTTTTCTTCAGTGGGTCAAATATTTTCAGAATTAAACGGATCCAAACGGTGCGAATTTAATCCCATAGCTAAAAAACGCTCTCTGCCTCTCTGGATTTTACGAAAAAGGGGTGCAATAATCACTCATGAATTTTAATAGGCGCCCTTCCACTTTCTCGGCCTGATTTTAATTTAACAACGAGCCTTTATAAATGCGCCCCTCGTTAATATTTTAATACTAGCGAAAAGGCCCTAATAGTTAATTATCCAGGCTCTTTTAGAAATCTCGTAAGAAAAGAAGTGAAATCGAAATAAGATGAAATAAAAAAATATATTCTTGCTTATCATTATTACGTGGAAATTTGAACAATTTGGGTTTTTACCATAAATAATTGTGCTTGAAAATTACTAGATATTAAATAATTATAGGATATTAATAGAATTTTAATCAAATAAACACGCAAATGGACTTTCCAAAATATTCAATAATAATTCATAATTATATTCTGTAGTTTGCTTGCATTATATATTTTACTAATAAAAATATAGAATGAAATAATAAAATAATTTTGTATAAGTATACAAACTAACTTTATTATTTTATTCAATTTTCAGTTTAGTTCTTTCTTCCTCTCAGTTGTAACAGTAATCATTGATTTAAAAAAGAAAACACTTGGGTAAATTTCACTAATATTTTGGTTTTTTATTCCAACTACTTTCGACTTTGAGTCATTCTCAAAAAGAATGATTCAAAGTCGAAACTGGTTGGTATAAAACACCAAAATAATAGTGAAATTTAACCAAGTGTTTTCTTTTTTAAATCATAGTTAAATATGTTTCACCACATGAACGATGAGAAACTTGTTTAAGATACAGTAATCATTTCTTATTTAATACTTGGTGAAACATATTACACTATGTGCAGTTATTGAGACAAAAAAACACTTAGTATTGTCTCACAAATTAAAAACTTTATCCCGACAAGATTCTGTTTGTCAGACCATTTTCAAAGGAATAGTTACTATTCTTTTGAAAATGGTCCAACAAACCGAAACTAGTCGGAGTAACGTTTTTATTAGTATTTATTACATAATACACAGGTCAAAACTGCACTAAGTTAAACTGAAAATGGTCCAACAAACCGAAACTAGTCGGAGTAACGTTTTTATTAGTGTTTATTACATAATACACAGGTCAAAACTGCACTAAGTTAAACTGAGTTCAAGTTTTTGATGTCACTAGTTCAAGTTAGAGTAACTTCACATTGGCAATTGCAGATGACTAGTTTATGTAACGAACAGATTCGTTGCAAAAACTTCTACACTAGTTATGTAACGAAAAGACCTAGTACAATCCTCATGCGTGAACAATTTTTCCGCCCTCATGCAATTGAAGCACTTGCTCCTTCGTTGCTCGTGCTTTAAAAATGCACTCAGGAATCAAAATAGTAATTTATGAACTGAGTTCGGGAAACCATTATTCCGGTTTCCCGCACTCAGTTCATAAATTACTATTTTGATTCCTATTTTAGATTGTTCATGTTTTAACATAAACATTTTAATTCGTTTTTATATTTTGTTCATGTTTTTTTTTTATAGGTGCTTTTCTATTGACGCCCTCGCACGATTTAAGCTTAGATAAAGCGGCCAATATCTGCGATAAGCTCAACTTCAGGGGCAGTTTCAGCTTGACGAAGACTGCGACCGGAATTTTGTTCAAATTTTCCGAGCCCGACGATTACCAACAGGTTTTCCGCAAAGGATTTCATAAGGTAAGCAAAATGTTTTTAGGTTTGCACGGAATTCGTAGAAATTTTTATGAAAATCATAAGAATTCGATCGAATTTAACTCGATTAATATTACTGATAAAACAATTTACATCCTGAAATTTTGTTATTGGTGTAAATATTTTCATTAACTTAACTGAATGAAGCGAATGACTGTTAATTATGAATTGAAATTAGTCTAAAAATATTCAGCGATTTTTGCTTTTAAGTATACATTCAGGCATTAGTTGCTCAAAGCGTTAAAATTTAAACATTTTACGCATACCTTCAGTAATGATGAATTAATTTCTCACTTAACCCGTGGTGAAACATATTTAATTAATACGCTTTGATTAAAACACTTGGTTTGTTTTACTGATTTTTTATTTTTACTCCAACTAGTTTGAGTGAGTTTGAGTGACCTAAGGTCGAAACTAGTTGGAGTAAAAATAAAAAATCAGTGAAACAAAGCAAGTGTTTTAATCAAAGCGTACCTTCAGTAAATTTGAAGCTTCTAGAGTGGTTTCACTCCTTAGTTGACCACGAAGTAACATTTTTAGGCTTTCCTAAACTCGAAATTTTACTTCATGCGCCACGCGTATAAAACACTAATTTAAAGTGAAGTTTAAAATATATTGCTCATATTTGATCTCCCATTAATAAATGTTTTTATTTTTATTTAGTCCAACCAAACCTTGAGCTTGCAAAATCACCTGGAACAATTTTCTTTGGAATATGTATAGTAGGTCAAAATATCTTAATTTTTAAACTCATTTTTAATTAAATAAAATAAAACACTTTAACTTTGTTTGTATAACACAATATTTATATTTTTGTGACTGCAGTTTCGGCAACTCAACTTGCCATTATCAAACTTAGCAGTTGAGTTGCCGAAACTGCAGTCACAAAAATATAAATATTGTGTACATACATAAGACACTTAAACTTTGTTTGTATAACTGAGGTTTTTTTATTGTGACTATAGTTTCGACAACTTTAACTTGTCATTATCAGACTACAAGTAGTAGTCTGATAATGACAAGTTAAAGTTGTCGAAACTATAGTCACAATGAAAAAACCTCAGTTATACAAACAAAGTTTAAGTGTCTTATTTATGTTAATAATGATGTATAACGAAGTAGGAGCCTCCACCGTTCATCATTTTAAATTATTAATTATTATAAGAGCAATATAAACTTCACACTAAATCAGTGTTTTATACGCGTGGCGCATGAAGTAAAATTTCGAGTTTAGAAAAGCCTAATTTGGCTCGGTCGCTCCGCTTCGCTACGCGCCCGAGCCAAATTTTCAGGCTTTTCTAAACTCGAAATTTTACTTCATGCTTAGTCTGGGAGTGGAAAACACTCTTTAGCAACTTCTAATTTAACTCTTAAAAAAACAACGCACGCTGAAGAAGTACAGCGTATGTATCGGGATATGTATATTTAAAAAAAAATGTGTACATGAATATGAGTGATAAGTAAGTAATTTGTTTTTATAAAAATTAATCTGAGAAATTACTTCATGCTCGTATTTTGTTATTCCTAGTTTAAATAATTGTTTCGTTGAAATTGCAGCCTACTCCAGTGTCTCAGCGTGTTAGTGGTATCCAGTCTTCATTCAGGGATCGAATTGCTTGGGTAGTGCTTTCATTTTAAAAACAAAACAATATAATTAACAGTCATTCATGCATCATCATAGCTTTATATAGACTAACTAACGAAGAAAAAATTAGAGACATTTGTTGGATATTGGTTTCAAACCATTGTTCTAATTTAACTATATTTAGACGCCCCAAACACATTCGCACATATCCATGGACCCAGGTGGAATCACTTTGTACTTTAAAATGACCCCACCCGGCGGGACTTGAACCCACGAATAAATTTATTTTGTAAAAACAAACACTAAGTCGTTTTTTCACATTTCATTTTATTTATTGGCGGATTTCTGCATTTTCACCACTTACAATAAACTATATAAGATTTTTTTTACAAAGCCTAAGAACTATTAAAGTGTAATATAAAAATATTGTTTTCGTAAGCTTGAGAACTTTCAAAACGTAATATAAAAGTATTATGTTAGCAAACTTGAAAACTTTTAAAGCGTACATTTTTTTTAGAAATATTGATAAATTTAAACTGTAACTTTGCGAGAAAAAATGCAATCATAAACTTATCTTCCGAAATTATAGCAGTTAGAAATTAAATCTGGAATATCTTTGATTGGGTTTTTGCGTCGAATGGCGAATAAATAGAAATGCAACTAAATGGTAAATTTAGGTGATGTTAAACTTATGTAATGCAATGCTCAATTTCATTATCCATATCAGAAAATAGCGCCTGTCTATTTTAACTTTATTCTATCTCTGTTAACGTCCCACTAAGTAAAAAACAAACGAATAACGTTATATCAACATTGTAGCAACATTAAACGTTGTTTTAATGTTGTTGAAAGATTACCTAAATGGATTTGCTCAGTGGGCTTATTCCTAATTATGTTGATCTGTCTCTTTCATAACTTAGTGAATTCTAAAAATATTTGTTTACTACCAGACGCATAGATATCATCGCCACTTAGTCGGCATAAATTTATCGTAACGCGAAGAATAAATACATGGTGTTGAACTTCTATATGGCTTCTATATGGTTTTTAAGGTTTTAGTTACAAATACACATAATTGCACTTCTATATGATTCGTCATTTTACGGTTTTAGGTACAAATTCATGTTCATTTATCTCTTTTTTTTTCACAGTTCTTTAAGAAAACATAATTTTACTGAATTACAGGTAACAGGAGGACGATTATACAGAAAAGTGGCGATCCCTTGTAGACCTCAAAAAACCTTTTCTATGCTCGTCCATGAGGTTCCCATGGATTTGCCTGAAGATGACATCAGAGCTAGTTTGTACAGATACACCTCGGTTGTAAGTAAAATCTACTTTCTTTAGAAACTTTTTGTGAGTTCACATACAAAAGGCATCAAACATTTACATTGAAAGTTGCTCTCGAACTTAAAAAGGTTGGGAACGCCCTAACTGATCACTGCGGGTTAAACGTACACCTATAAAGGATGGGGATAGTTGACTCTTCATCCTGCAGAGGGTGTAACATGGAAGACTGAACACATTCTCAGCGATTGCCTGACACTCTCGTCAATTAGAGGCTCCTTACTGGTTGAAAGATGGCCTACAATGGCCTACATAAGGGATTTATCCACCTCGGCTTTGCTAGACTACCTAAATCAGGTAGGCTGGCTGAGCTGAGGCTGGGTAATCGACGGGAGAAAGCACAATGGGCCTAATGAGGCCTAAGTACAGGGCAGAAATGCGCACTCCCCATAAAATCAGAACCAGAACCCTTGGTCTAATAGATAAACGCCTCTCTGCATTGACGCCTTTTAGCTCTGGCGCCCCTAGGCGATCACTTAATGTAAGAGCCGCTCCTGATCCGCCTCAAATATTAAATATAAATCGATGATTCTGTGCTTGAAATAATGGTGGATGCGCCGGGCTGTTTTCCCTTATATTTAATGTTTGGTAAAAGTTGAGCGTTTCATAAAACTTATTTTTTGAAATAAATCTTCTCAAGAAATTCTTATTAACAAATAAAAGCCGATTTTGTTTAGTAAAACATTGGATTAAACGTTTTATTGAAGTTTGAAGTTAATAATAATAATAATACTTTATTAACAGCAATCGCCTTTCACATGGAATAAAAAATATAATAATTATTACAAAATTACCATAAAAATTATAAGGTAATAATTAAAATCTCATATTTTAGCAAAAATCGTCTAAGAAAACTGTTTTTTTTTTGGTCAAGTAGTACTCCGTGCATAACGTTTTAATTTGAATCAATCTCTTCGGAAGGTCTAATTGAAAAATAAAAGTATATGTTTTTAAATGATCTTTTTATAACACCTTAAACTAACCAAACATTTCGACAAAATTCGTTTCTATAAACGCATTTTTTTTTATTAAACTAGAACGTCGGCGGTATTAACTTTCATAAAAATAATCTATTAACAAAAATCTTTTCAGAAAACTATACTTAACGAAATATCCTTGCTATTTTTTAAATGTTATTCGTGTAGGTTGAAGTGACTCGTGTGTCCCCGAAGATCGACCAGGCGCCCGGCACGCCGAACCCGATCCGCGTGACCCTTGCCTCCCTGGACGAGTACAACAACCTCTTGCAGCAGGGCCTGGACTTTTACGGGGCCACCTACTTCCCCACCGAGCCCTTCAAGAAGGAAATGCTCCGGCAGAGCAAGGAACTCCTTCCGGTCTTCGACGCCGCCGGCTTCACGAGATTACCGCCACCTGCCAGTCGCACACTTAAACCGAGGTCGAATTAAACAAAATGAAAACAATAGAAAATGTAAAAAAGCGGAAACGAGAACAAAAAAAATACGGTCTTCGATAGAAATAATTAAGGTAACAAAAAGAAATTGAATTAACATGTCTATGTTATCAATAACATAAAACCAAATTAAGTACTAAGAGATTAATATTTTCAGAATAACTGTATGTTTTTGAGTTTACGTAAAGTGATTATTATACTAAAAAGATACTGTTATTCCTTACTTTACTTTTTATTTGTATCGTTATAACGAGATACCCATACAAATAAAAAATGAAGTAAGGAATAGCAGTGTTTTTTAGTGTAATATTTTCAGAGACGATTTAAATTTCGGTCTTTATTATTTGTAATGATCACACGATGATGTTGCGTTGTAATATTGTGTTTAAAACATTACTTAATCAAAGTCAAATCAATGTGGCACAAAAGTATTGTGTGCTGACAGTTAAAAAAAAAGCTTAAAACCAAATGGTATTAATGCTAATTAAGGTTTATTATTATTAATACGGAGAATTTTTCTTCTAGATTCATTATTTTTAAAAAACGTTCAATTTATACCTAGCAACGGATGTTTCTACTCCTGTTTAAGCATAAAGTTTAAACAATATACTGCTTTAGCTTAGTATATTGTTAACTTCAAAATATTTTAGGATTTATACGCGTGGCGCATGAAGTAAAATTTCGAGTTTTGAAAAGCCTGAAAATTTGGTTTGGTCGCTCCGCGCTTCGCGCTACGCAACCAAACCAAATTTTCAGGCTTTTCTAAACTCGAAATTTTACTTCATGCTTAACCAAGGAGTGGAAACCCTCTGTTTAAACTTCAATTTGAAAACTTTTAAAAAATAATGTTTGTATTGTGGAGGCTCCTACTTCCTTATACATGTTAATTTATCAATAAAAAACGTTTTAATGTTGTTTGTTTAACACAATTTATTTTTATGTGATTGCTGTTTCAGCAAATTTAGTTTGCAATTATTGAACATGAAGAAACATGTTTAATAATAACAAGCTTAATTTGCCGAAACTGCAGTCACATAAAAATAAATTGTGTTATACAAAGTTAAAATGTTTTTTATTGACTTTGCAAAATAAACGAAATGTCCACATCAGATAACGCATTGCGATATGTATACTTAAGAGGAAATCGACCTCTCTCTAAACGTATAAAACTAAGCATACTGCCGTCTTAATTACATCCTTGTTTAGGGATGAAATATTTTGAAAAAATAGGCATACTTTAAGGAAAGTGGAATCTTAATGCCTGCCTTAATAAAATATTTCCCACTTTGTCCGTTCTTTTATAAAAAAATATCAAACATTGTTAAACTAGCGTAATCGCATCTTCAATATAATTTATTTCTGCAACATTTATACAAAATATTGGGAAACTAAATCAGTCACATCGTAGAAGAATTCTTTTTGAAGCATTTTAATTTTTTCCAATTATTACTAACGTACAATAAATTCACTGGGATGTCGCGCGATATTGAAGTTTCAGAAAATTTGAAAAACTGTTTTACGCCCGATATCCTAGTGACTATATTTAACCAAATAAATAAATGAAAAAAATCACATACCTTTGCAAAGGAATTATCTACAATGTGACTGGTTTAGTTTTTTAATATTTTTTATAGATACTGCAGACAAAAATAAAATTAGGAACGCGATTTCGCTAGTTTACCAATGTTTGATATTATTTTATGAAATAACGGTAAAAGTATAAAATATTTTATTGAAACAGGCTTAAAGATTGTACTTTCCTTGAAGTATACCTACTTTTTCAAAATATTTCATCCCTAAACAAGGATGTAATTAAGACGGCATTCTGCTTAGTTTTATACGTTTAGAGAGCGGTCGACTTCCTCTTAAAATAAATTTCCCTGTATAGCCTGAATAGAAAATTACGCATGATTATATATTAATTATAATTCTCATTCATGATTTGAGTCACATTTAATTGCTGCTGGACTTTCTTGATTGATTAACCGTGCTTGAGGTTATAAAAGTGTATGCAAATTAGTCGATTGCCCTGGCAGAGTTTTATTATCTAACTTCCTCCAGTTTTATGCAAATTGTATTGAGTTTCCATGTTTGTTTCTTTATTTCTTTATATTTTTATCCACTGCTAACCGTTTTGAATTGTTAAGTAGTTTGAATTAAACTGAGTATTATTTTTTTAACGTGTAAGATAATTACGTGCACTAATCTATTAGCTTTTGTTATGTGTTGTGTTTTGACAAAATAAAAAATTGTTGTAGATTGTGTAAAAATATTAATAAATGCAAATTGGTTGTATATTTTCTCTAATTTTAACCTGGTTACATATATAATTTAAATGACTCGTACTTAACAATGTAAAATGTTTGTATTACATTGTTAAGTACGAGTCATTTGAATTATACTGAGTACTCAATTTTCTTAACGTGTAAGATAATTATGTGCACTAATCTATTAGCTTTTCTTTTGTGTTGTGTTTTGATAAAAATGTTGTAGATTGTGTAAAAAATAATAATAAATGCAAATTGATTGTAAATTTTCTCTAATAATAATCATCATCATAATAATTTATTGTCCAACCATATTTTATTTATACAAAGTGACGAACTTAAGTTGATGGCCATTTGTATGATAATAGGGATCAACTTAAGTTCTTCACTTTGTATAAATAAAATTTTGAATATTTTTTCTATTTTCAAACTTTTTTTGAAAATTATTAAGTTATTCAGAATTTTCTATGGATTTTCAACACCTCAGCGCCTTGTTAATCAACCTATTAAATTCTTGAGCCTCGTTTAAAATCATATTTAACTTAGCGCATCTAAATTCGAATTTATTTTAGTGATACGTCTTGAAAGCCTATTCCATTATTTTTTCGCGAGACACTGCTAGGCACTTAAAAGCCGTGCAGTGTCATTCAACACTACGGGATAAATTTATCGGGCTGGCAAATATTTATAAGCCGAATCCCGAACGCGCCATTAGCTTAAAGGTTCGGTTTCGCCCTCCCGGTGTTTACCTTGCCAGAGTGGAAACGATCCCTCTATCTCACACTGGATTAACGCCTCAACAGGTATATCAATTATCATCATCATCACTAACTCAATGATAATTCACCCGAGCTTAAGATTAAACTGTTCATTCGCAGTCAAATTTAGTTGGAAACTTCTAACGAGTATCTTCCACTCCTTGATTAAGCATGAAGTAAAATTTCGAGTTTAGAAAAGTCTGAAAATTTGGATTGGTAGCGAAACGAAGCGAAGCGACCAGTCCAAACTTCACTTCATGGTAACGAATAAAAGCTCTGTTTTAATTCTAATGAAAATGTGAGGCTATTTTAAATTATACAGGGTGTCCCACTAGTTCGTTATCGGAGGATATCTTGGCTCACGTTAGAAATAAAACAAAAGCTTCTACACCAAAGTTACTTGGCATTAAGAGCTGCATAACCTAATAAAATTTTACATATACAGGGTGCGTCATAATGACAGTAGCGGATGCAACTTGCTTATTTTAAATAAATCACTATATATCTTATTTGTTTTTTTTAATTCTTCATAAAAATTTCATATCATTTTGTTAAACACATTTGATCCAAGTCTTACCGTTTCGAAGTTATTTGACATTTATCGACAAATATGATGTTTGCAGTGGTTTCGTAAAGCTAACATATCTCTAAAACTTACTGACATACAGAGTTGCGGATTTCGCCAATCTGTTGAGAATAGCGGGCGCTATCGGCTGCTCTATAAAATTGTTATGCTTAAGTTATTTGGCTATGAAATTAAAATAATTGAATTTATAAGTACCCTCCTTTGCCCATATGATCGGACACCCATGTACACTGATAAAACAATGTGCAAAACAGTATAATTTGAGACTTACATTGGGTAAGGAAAAACGGCGCCTGTGGCCAAATCCCCAATTGCCACAGCTTTATCCTTTCCCCACGTTGGGCGCCAACAAATCTCAAAAACAAGCGTTCTAAGTATTTTTAAACGAGTGTTCTCTACTCCCAGATTAAGCATGAGGTAAACGAGTTTAGAAAAGCCTAAGCGTTTGGATTTAGCCCCTTAGCGTCCAAACTCAATCTTTTTTAAACTTGAAATTTTACTTTATGCGCCACGCGTACAAAACACTTATTCAGTGTGAAGTTTTTAACTTTAACTTTGGCAATTTATGGCGCCCAACAAGGGGCCAAAGTTAGCATGACCCCACGTCGGGCGCCAAAATACCTCAAATCTAATTTCAATGAATGGCACTTGGTTTGTTTCCTTTATTTCTTTAATTTTCTAACTAGTTTCGAGTTATCGTCATTCTCAAGGAATAATCTACAGAATATATATATATATATATATATATATATATATATATATATACATATATATATATATATATATATATATATACACATATATATATATATATATATATATATATATATATATATATATATACATATATATATATATATATATATATATATAACTGGCTTGAGTTTTTTGGGCTGCTTTCTCGCGTCGGTTGATTTATTTGCGCTCTACGTTTCGGCAGCATCTCTTCTGCCATCCTCAGGAGCTTTTTTGTTTACTGAATGATAGATGTCACGTTCACTGTCAGTACATTTGTTTTGTAAACTAGGGACTTGTAGTCTAGATCTGCTGCGTGTTATTGGTCCACTCGATGTAGAAGGTGCTAAAATTTCTTGATTTGTGTCCGATGTATCTGCATTGTTGAAATTACTTGAATTTGTCTGGATATTCCGAAAATTGTTGGATATTGGAGGCAAGTCATTTTTTTGTTGTTTTATTATATTCATCAAAGGTTTCCATGTGGTTTGTAATTTTGTGCCATCATCTCGTTTATTGAGGCACAAAGGATGTTTTTCTATTTCTATGGCTTCACGTACGATTCTTTCTTCAAATTTTGGGATAGAACTAATTACCGAAGTATTTTCAAAATCTATGCTATGGTCTGTATCAAATTTATGTTGGAATAATGAGGAATTTTAGTCGTGATTTTTTATGGATAATTTATGTTCTTCTCGTCTGACGCTAATTCTTCTGTTGGTTTGGCCGATATATGATTTATGGCAGTCTTTACAGGGAATTTTGTATATTCCTTGTTTTTCAAGGAAAATTTTGTCTTTAGGGCTACGTAAAAGTTGTTTTATCGTAAGATATGGTTTGAACGATGTGTGTATGTTAAATTTTCTAAAAATATTCACATAAAGACAATTTATTATAAAGAAAAATTGAGTTTGTCTATAGGTTGCAGAATATTTACAAAATATAAAAACTAATTAAAATTAATATCGACTTTCTGTAAAAAGTTTGTCTCCAAATAGTTGTTTCAATGAATATTTGGAGACAAACTTTTTGCAGAATGTCGATATTAATTTTAATTCGTTTTTATATTTTGAATATATATATATATATATATATATATATATATATTTTATAGAAAGTTCTATACATTATGAGGTAGTCGAAATTAGATGGAGAAATAAAGAATTAAATTAGACAAACTGAATGCTTCTAATTCAAATTCAGTATTAGTTATAATGTTTCATCAAACGATTAATGAGAACCAAATTGAAGTTATATTAACTGTTGTCTGAAAGCTTTATGTACAGATGTATAATAGAAAGAGCACTAGAGTAGAACCATGCGGAACACCAATAACTACATTTTTTTTCATCTTGAGTTTGGTTTATTTGAAAATTTCGCGTGAGTTATAAAGTGGTTTATTGTGGGACGCAGCATTAATATGTTTTCCTCCCAGTGCGAGTCCAATTGCTTTCGAGAAACAAAACACTTATTAATAACCGAAGCCGACCGGACAATTCCATTATCGGGGGGCGGTGGCGGCAACATTTGATGAAAGTGGAAAACTCCGGGTTGGGCCGCAGAGGAAAAGAAATTAAAACCACCCCTGCCGTAAACACGTTCCCTATCAATCAATCAATCACCGCGCGCTGTTTTTTTTTTTCCTTTCGCACTCATTTATATTTATTTAGGCGCGGTTGACACAAGAAAACGAGGAAAGGTATCTTATCATCATCACGAGGAAACATCGCGTGCCCGGCCGAGGATTGTTATTAATATAAGGTGACAGGTCACGAGGCGGCGCCCATGCATTTCATTTAATTAAATTGCGCTCGGAAGGGCGGAAAAAGCGGGGCGCGGGGGGTTGGAAATGCGCCCGGCGGACAGATACCGCCCGTCGATTTCTTTATATCGGAAAGGGGGATGCGGATAATGTTCGGTTCGTTGGAAAAAAGGAGTGTGCGAGTGTCACAACTAAATATAGATAATGTGGACAATTCCTACGGATTTTCTTAAATAATCAGGATTGTCTAATGCGTAACAATTTTGTAGGTTTCCAAATTTTTTACACGACGGTTTTTAAAGAGATCAGACTTTCGTTTCATGAAAGCGATCAGTTTCAAAAAGAAACCATATCTTACATATATGTTACCAGTATCGCTGCAGGTGTTCCCCATGGTTCTACTCCAGTGCCTATTCTAGTAGCGTATTGACGAAATCGCGGGAATGCGTTTGTCGAGGGTCGCGCAGCGACCCGAGACAAATTTTCTGGGCTTTTCTAAACTCGAAAATTTACTTCATGCGCCACGCGTATAAAACACAGATTTTAAGCGAAGTTCGAATATACATAAATTTCACAATATTTGAGTGATTTATACGCGTGGCGCATGAAGTAAAATTTCGAGTTTAGAAAAGCCCAGAAAATTTGTCTCGGGTCGCTGCGCGACCCTCGACAAATTTTCACGGGGCTTTTCTAAACTCGAAATTTTACTTCATGCTTAGTCTGGGAGTGGAAATCACTTGTTTAAAGCTTTAAAATGAACTTAAAAAAAACAGGGAATATCTCAATGAATAACTAAATGTCAAAACAAAATCACCAAACATCATCAGTATCTAGGGCTAACGCGATAATACGAAATGTATTAAATTTTTTACAAAATCGTAAACCATAAAATTTCTCAAAAACTGTTAGAAGGATATGGCAACAACCCGGTATCAATAAAAAGGAAATTTAATTTCGCATCAGATAAAGTATCTCAAAATAGATGGTTCCATTTAAAAAATGAAGTTATGCATGTTTGAAGTACTGAAGAATACCGTCGACGGACTCGGTTCAATTTAGAAAATCTGACTAATGGCAAAAACCTAAACAAATAGTACATTTCTTCCCGAATCCAAAACCGTAAGCCGCACAACTCTGACTTATTTCGTTTTGAAGATATTGTTAATGGCGTTGAGCTCTAAAATCGTCAAATTTATCAAAAAAAATGAAATAACTCGAAAACGGTTCAACTGAGACCCAATGTTGTGTGCATAAACTCATGTTTATTTTTAACGAGCATACCAAAACTGTAAAAATATATAGGGTGTTCTATTTGAAATAAGGAAGTTGGTGTTTACTTCCGGTATAACCGAAAGGCCGCCATATTTAGCAATAATTTTAGGTAACGAAAAACTTGATTCTGAACAACTTTTATTTGAAACTTTTTTTGCTATTTTCAACGATACGCCCATTATAGGGCGTATACGATTTCCGCGTAGTGACTCACCCTGTATAGGCAAGGCGGTAGCCAAGGTGGGTTTAGACCCCTACACACCCCCCCCCCCCCCCCCGGCTACGGTCTTATCCGCAGCTGAGTCGATGTGAAGACTCGTGAGCATCCCCGTGGGTGGTTTATACAGAGTGTATAACACCGAAAAAAGAAACAAAAACGCATCTGACACGGTGCACAAAGATCGATAAGTCCGGCATATCGGCACGTGCCGCGTTTTTTCCTAGGGAAAAACCGTTCTCGCGATGGTACAACAAACACGCTCCTCCGGTCTCTCCGCGGATTTTATTTACATTCAACAGCGCCGGAAAGAATCCAATTATTCTTAATTTAATTAGGATCAGAGAGAGGGCTTCGGTTTCACGAGAGGCCGGGCCCTAACAGCCTCATTATTTTTAATACTCTGCCCGGCTTAGAGCGGGAGCAGTATCGGGTTATGTGGCGCCGGGGGTTTTCTTGATTTCTTACCGGCCAGGTGGAAAAATTCTCCTAATTTTCATATTTTATAACAATTAGAGGCTACAAAAAAAGTTGATGATGATACTCAAAAGTATCTTATGTTTCATAATTTGATAAAAGGTAGAAAAAATTTTATAATTCTTTTATGCAATCTATAACAAGTTAGTCTTACAAAAACTACAAGTTAGTCTTACAAAAACTTTATCAAACACTCATTGAAACAACTACTTCCCGAGCTAATACCCCGACAGACATTGAATTATACAACAAGTGTTTGCTGTTACATACAGTAACCCACTGCAAATGTAACAATTTGGGTCAAATTATTCAGGCCATCTATAAACGCGTTTCGAGATTTATCTAACATCAGTATAGCTTTGCCATTCCTTCTAAACAATTTGACACCTTAGACTGGCGGTCACGTTACCGTTCAAACATAAGTTTAAATGAAATTGCCAATTCTTGCTTGCAGAATACTTCAAACACTAAAAGTGAGATTCTTTTCGCAATCTACAACAAGTTAGTCTTACAAAGACTATACCAAACACTCATTGAAACAACTACTTCCCGAGCTAATACCCCGACGGACATTAAATTATACAACAAGTGTTTGCTGTTACATACAGTAACTTAATGCAAATGTAACAATTTGAGTCAAATTATTCATTGGCAATTTCATTTATACTTACGTTTGAACGGTAATGTAGCCGCCAGTCTAAGGTGTCAAATTGTTTAGAGGGAATGGCAAAGCTATACTGATGAGAGATAAATCTCGAAACGCGTCTATAGATGGCCTGAATAATTTTACCCAAATTGTTACATTTGCAATAGGTTATTGTATGTAACAACAAACATTTGTTATATAGCTCACGGTCCGTCGGAGTATTAGCTCTGGAAATAGTTGTTTCAATGAGTGTTTGATATAGTCTTTGTAAGACTAACTTGTAGATTGCGAATAGAATCGCACTTTTAATGTTTGAAGTATTCTGCAACCAAGAATTAGGAATTGTATTTATACTTTAAACTTTGTTTGTACAACACTTATTTATTTTTGATAATTTTAAGGTTTTGATTAAAAACACTTGGAACCCTCCAAGTGCTGTTAATCAAAGCTATTATTATCTTCAAGTAACTCAATCAATCCAAAAATGATAAGGTTGTTCACAAAATTATTTCGCGCGCCGCAAATCCAAATTTTCAAGCTTTTCTAAACTCGAAATTTTACTCAATCAAGAAGTGGACACAATCGTTAGAATTGAAACCTCGAATGAGTAAGCACAATGGGCCCAATGGGGCCTAAGTGCAGTGCAGAAATGCGCAGTCCCCAAAGAATCAGAACCTCTAACGAGTTTGTTTTTATAAACAACAAATATTTCTTGAATAACTTTTGCATTTATCACTTGGTGAAACATTTTGAAATAATATTAAAGGATAAATTAAAAACACTTGGTTTCTTTCACTATTTGAATAGTGAAACATACCAAGTGTTTTTAATTTACTAATGTTAATAAATAAATGAAATACTACTTTTATACAGCGAACTTATAATTGATTGATAAGGCTGATAAATGTTGAAAGTTCATCTTCACTTTTATATAAATAAAATAAAATAATTTAAAACTTTCAAATATATATTGTAAACTCGCTACAATTGTTTCGCCACACTGTGGCTTCTTCAGGCGAAGACATGATAAATTACATTTGTCAGTACAGGTATATATATCGACGTACCTGTACCAATAAACGCATTTCTTAAAGACCGGCAACTGAGATAATCCCTCTTCAAAGTTATCTATAAATATTTCCGCCATGAGGGGGCTTAGTGGGTTTCCCATGGCCAAGCCTTCCTTCTGGCGAAAACATTTATTATCAAACTGTAAATAGTTCTGCGAGAGGCAGATTTCCAAAAGGTTCAGAATTTCCGATTTTATTACGGGATTTGTGTTGTTTTTTATTAGCCTATCTTTAATCAATGCGAAAACTTCGGTCGGAGGCACGTTCGTGAATAACGTACGTCGATGATGTTATTTTAGCGTTCAATGGCACCGACAGACAATTAGATTCATTTTTAAATCTGTTAAATTCACAACATAATAAAATACAATTTACAAAAGAAATAGAAACAGAGGGTTCCATAAATTTTTTAGACTTAACCATAAAAAGAATTAATAATAGACATGATTTTTCAATTTTTCACAAACCAACACATACAGACACAACGATTAATTATAAATCCAACCATCCAATCTCACACAAATTAGCTGCTTACCATAGTATGGTACATAGGTTACTATCAATCCCAATGGCACAATATAATTATGATAAAGAATTAAACATTATTTTTCAAATTGCATACAAAAACGGTTTCAAAAAATCTATAATTGAAAAAATAGTACAAACAAAACAAAGACATAAAACAATTAATTCTATTTACCCTATTATCAAAGACAAATCTATAAAAAACTATTCATCACTAACATACACAGGAGAAATAAGCAGTAAAGTCGCGAAAATGTTGGAAAAAATAAATATTAAGGTAGCATTCAAAACAAATAATACAATAGGGAAAATAATTAAAAATAACAAAGATAAAACCTGTATAACTCAACAAAGTGGAGTCTATTTGCTAAATTGCAAAGACTGTCCTAAGACATATGTAGGACAAACCGGAAGGTCGTTCAAAGAAAGAATCAAAGAGCACAAAACCTCTTATGAACAAAGGAAAACCAACTCCACATACTCCAACCACCTCATCGAAGAAAACCACCACTTCGACGAAAACTTCAAAGTGCTTCACAGAGAAGAAAAAGGCCGGAAACTTAACATCTTGGAGAGCATGGAAATTAATAAAAGAAAATACACAGGACAACTTTTGAACGACCAATTAGACTTAACAAACTCACCACTCCTAAATTTAAATTTCGCTGAAAAACCCACCATAAACATTGTATATATACCTGTACTGACAAATGTAATTTATCATTTCTTCGCCTGAAGAAGCCACAGTGTGGCGAAACAATTGTAGCGAGTTTACAATATATATTTGAAATTAATGAAACACTTGTATCTTTTCCTCACTTATTTATTTGGAGTACCAAATGCACATTTCGATCACGATGTGATCATTATCAATGGTTGACAAATACACCTGTATTTGTCAACCATTGATAATGATCACATCGTGATCGAAATGTGCATTTGGTACTCCAAATAAATAAGTGAAGAAAAGATACAAGTGTTTCATTAATTTAAAACCATCTTCACGCAACTCAACAACAATTAAGTATATATTTGAAAGTTTTAAATTATTTTATTTTATTTATATAACAGCGAACTTATGTTATAAGTATACATATCCCGAACTCAGTAAATTATTCAAGCATTTGTTGTTTAACAACAAATGCTTGAATAATTTACTGAGTCGGGATATGTAAACTTATAACATAAGTTCCCTGTATAAAAGTAGTATTTCATTTATTTATTAACATTAGTGCTTACAAAAATTCGCTTCCTGCTGATCAAATCAAATTAACTTCACTCGCAAGAGAAATTCTCGTGAGGATAAAAGTCGAATCGATTTAATTATCCATTAAGGGGGTGCTATTGATTGCCTCTGTAGGATTCTAGTTCGCCCGATTTAATATTTAAATGAAAGCGATTGCATTTAGATTTTTCAACAATTAATTACAAGTAAATATCGCAATTAAATGGAAGTAAATGGAATAAATTAATTGTATAAATTTGAAATGGAAATTTCATACAGTGTTGTGTTCTTTTATATAGTATATATAAATTATAACCAAATAGTTGGAATATTTAATGAATCCCACTCGTTTTAATTAAAATAAATTCGGTGATGAATACATTGTGTAAATAATTGTTCATCGTTGTCAATGGTTTCTCTCTAATTATTGTTTGTATATTATGAACATTTTTACTGTTGGTTTGTCATACTTGAAAATGACACTAATTAGGTTCTGTATTGTGGAGGCTTTTACTGCGTTATACATGTTAATTTCACAATAATAATAATTACATATTCTTTGTAAAAGGGGTTTCCCGTGAGAGAATAAATAAATAAAAATAAAAAATAAAACACTTTTTATTTATTTAAATAACTAACACTTTTGTACCTGATAAATAATTTTAATTATACAGAGTAAGTTTTATGTAACACCGAACATGTTTATAACGAGCATTTTTCTTTTAAGTATACATAAACATACGTTGTACATTTGCCGAAGCTCGGTTTGTTAAAAGAACTTAATTTTAAGCTTTAAACGAGGGTTTTCCACTCCCAGGCTAAGCATGAAGTAAAATTTCGAGTTTAGAAAAGCCTGAAAATTTGGTTTGGACGCGTAGCGCGAAGCGCGGAGCGGCCAAACCAAATTTTCAGGCTTTTCTAAACTCGAAATTTTACTTCATGCGCCACCGGTACAAAACACTGATTCAATGTAAAGTTTAGCGGTGTGTTTTAAGCTTCGTAATATGTCAGTGTTTTGTATCGGTGGCGCATGAAGTAAAATTTCGAGTTTAGAAAAGCCTGAAAATTTGGTTTGGTCGCTCCGCGCTTCGCGCTACGCGACCAAACCAAATTTTCAGGCTTTTCTAAACTCGAAATTTTACTTCATGCGCCACCGGTACACAACACTGATGCAATGTAAAGCTTAGCGGTGTGTTTTAAACTTTGATTAAAGGGCGGTGCAATAGAATTATCCGAAAATCGATGATTAAATATTTAATCGAACGGGGTGCAAACTTACATAAGTATAACACGAAATTAGAAATTTTGTTTGTTATCAACGATGTTCAGTGTGTTTTTAATTTGATAAAAATTATGCTTGTTAATTCATAGAACAGAAAAAATCAGTTTTTGTTTGTTCACTTGTTTGTTTGTTCAATAAACATAAAAATATAGTAGTTTAGGTCATCATATTCATAAAATAAATTATTTCATGAAATAATTCACACTTAATTAAGAAACAGGAAACCGGTTAATTACTTTTCACTCCTTCTCCTCGGCAAAACCGAAACTAATTAAAGCGTGAATTGAATGTGGACGCGTTTAAAACATAAATCACTTTTTTGTCCGCCGCCCAAACAAATTGGAAATTACATTGTCTAATCCCGTTTGACTGTCTATTTAGGACGTCCTATTAAAACGGAAAAAAAAGTTTGCGTGTTCACCCTAGGGGGTGCCATTTCCATTACCTAATGCAGAAAACCCACTGAGTCTGAAACGTCGAATTCGTAACCAACAGACGATGATTAAATTCAATTCAATTCCACAAATTTCTAATTCCTTAAAACAAAACAAAAAACTACTACTATAATTTATCTGATAAGATTCGTCTTCTTAATATTACAATATCTTGTAAAAAAATGTTTGTATTGCCCCTGAGAATGAGGATAAGTTGAAACTAGTTATCTTTATCTGTATTATATTTTGAAACCTTAGTTTAAGTAAACATGAAGCAATTTTTATTTTGTACTATTTTAACACCTTGAAAATAAAGACTTATTATTATTAGTCTGAAAGAATAATAAATAGTAGTGAAACAAGCCAAGTGACTTTTACTCAATTATCAATGCTGTTCGTTTGTTTTATCGTGCTCAAAATTCGGGTTTCATAAACTATTAGGGATATGAAGAAGGTTAAATTAGATAAATATTTTTAGTGTTTGGTGTTGTAGGCGTTCACTTTGTGGTACATCTTAAATACACTTGTAAATAAAACACTTTTTACTTTTGATAATGAAGGTTTAAATTAAATTACACTTGGTTTGTTTCACAATTTTTCACTTTACTATTTACTCAACTAGTTTTGCGTTTTACAGCATTATCAGAAAAAAAGAAAAAAAAATACTTTTTACTTTGTTTAACCACTGAATCTTACATTTAATTGTGTGACTAGTTTCGACTATCTAGTAGTCATTCTCAAACTAAAGTTTGAACTTTAGTTTGAGAATTACTACTAGATAGTCGAAACTAGTCACACAATTAAATGTAAGATTCAGTGGTTAAACAAAGTAAAAAGTGTTTTATTTACAAGTTTATTTACAAATATTTTTAGATTTTATACAAAATTAAACAAATTTTATCCGGCTAAATTTGCTTTTAATATATCCGTATTCCAAATGTAGCTTATTTATTTTAAATCTTTATGTAGGAAATAAAACACGATCGTTTGGGAATTTTCACAGTTTTTAATGTCGAACACTGTGACAATTGTTTCGCCACACAGTGGCTTCATCAGGCAGATGAGTAATGATTACATGAAACTACAATCCTTGCTTGTCGCTAGCAACATATTCATAATATAGAACCTAATACAAAGAAAGATAGAGGAAGGAAAAGAAATGTTCCTGACTTTCGTCGATCTAAAAGCACCATTTGATGCAGTGGACAGAAGAGAGATATGGAGAACACTAGAAGAACTAGAAGTACCAAATAGTTTGTCGTTCTGGTCTAAAATCCGCCTGTTCTTCTTCCAATTTATGTCCCACATATGATCTTAATCTTTCTTCCAATATTCTGGTATATAACTTATAGCTAGTTTGAACTAGACATATTGCTCTGTAGTTTTCGCAATTTGTGTGTTCTCCTTTCTTATATATTGGAGTTATTAAAATATTTTCCCATTCTAATGGTATCTTTTTCTCCTTCCAAGCGTGTTTTAGGATATGCCACATCCATTCTTTTCCTTTTTCTCCCAGCCATTTTATTAACTCAGGCGGTATACCATCTTCACCACTTGCTTTGTCTATTTTGTTCTTCTGTATGGCTTCTTCCACTTCTTTTTCTGTTATATCTTGCTCTTGTTCTCTTTGCCTTATTTCCATGTTTTCCTTCTGGTTTAATGTATTGAATTTGTCAGCGAAGAATTCTTTCCATGTTTCCAGTATTTCCTTGGTTCCTGATTGTAGTTGGTTACTGTCTAATCCCTAAGATTAGACATACATTTAAATATTAATTATTCTATTACGATTGCATCATTCGTTCAATAATGCAATCATAACACAACACAATTCCGGACAATTACCTGATGCCCCACTTACGCAAGAATGACGAGCGCCTGTCCGGCCGATCCACGGCAACAACTTCTGCAACTCAGCAACGGACTTGTGGACTTTGTGACCATCGGCGTCCCAAATCACCGGGCCAACGCTACCAGTCAGCACCAACACCAAATATAAATACCCGCGAGGAGGCCAACTGACCAGAGTTATTTCGACTCTCAAACCATTAACTACCATGTCATGTATTTAAGTTATTATGTTACAATATATACCTATTTTAAATCCACTACTCTACCCTGAACTATTACATGGTCCTTCGAACCGGAAACCAAAAGCGAAATCTACGTCCAGAAAGCGACAGATTTCAATTTCAATCAACCAAAAGCGAATCTACGCCCAGAAACCGACAGATTTCAATTAATCAACCAAAAGCGAATCTACGGCCAGATCAGCACACGACACCGTAGCGTGAACACGTACGATCGATTTTAAAAATGCCACCAAAGACAAGCGGTAAAGCTGCCAAGAAGGCCGGCAAGGCCCAGAAGAACATCTCCAAGGGGGACAAGAAGAAGAAGCGCAGGAGGAAGGAGAGTTACGCAATTTACATTTACAAAGTACTGAAGCAAGTACATCCCGACACCGATATCTCCAGTAAGGCGATGAGCATCATGAACAGCTTCGTTAACGACATCTTCGAACGCATCGCCGCCAAAGCTTCGCGTCTCGCTCACTACAACAAGAGATCGACCATCACCAGTAGGGAAATTCAAACTGCTGTCCGTCTCCTCCTGCCCGGTGAATTGGCCAAGCACGCTGTCAGCGAAGGCACCAAGGCTGTCACCAAATACACCAGTTCCAAGTAAATTCAATTGTTTGGACAACATCCAGAAGAACTTCAAATGGTTCCAAGTCCAGCTTCCAGAGCATCTCCAGAATACTGTACAGTCCAGAGGACACCAAAAAATGTCAACAAACACCCACTTCCAAGGAACTTATCACCGACAGAGTCCATCCAACTACGACCGCTGATATCCCACACTCCCGGCGGGCAGAATGTCTAATCCCTAAGATTAGACATACATTCAAATATTAATTATTCTATTACGATTGCATCATCCGTTCAATAATGCAATCATAACACAACACAATTCCGGACAATTACCTGATGCCCCACTTACGCAAGAATGACGAGCGGCTGTCCGGCCGATCCACGGCAACAACTTCTGCAACTCAGCAACGGACTTGTGGACTTTGTGACCATCGGCGTCCCAAATCACCGGGCCAACGCTACCAGTCAGCACCAACACCAAATATAAATACCCGCGAGGAGGCCAACTGACCAGAGTTATTTCGACTCTCAAACCATTAACTACCATGTCATGTATTTAAGTTATTATGTTACAATATATACCTATTTTAAATCCACTACTCTACCCTGAACTATCTCTTATCTCTTACTGCTCTTATTTCTTTCTTTTTAATTCCTCTTAGCCTTAGGTTAGGTTAGGTTTTATAGGGCCATTGTGAGGCGAGTCCGCCTCTCGTGAACTGCGACCTATCCGATCTATTGTTCTGTCCTTACCCAGTCACTTCCCAAGCAGTCCCACGTCCTCTATGAACCTGGTAACTTCCTTGGGAGTGATGCTACTCACTTCTTCGTGGGATAATCGGTCCCTGCCGAAGTGTGAAAAACGCTTGTGGGCAATCGCGTCACAAGTGCAGAGTATGTGCTCGGTCGTCTCATCTGCCGAATCACATAACATGCAATTTCCACTTTCCTCTTTTCCCATTTTCCACAAATACCGAAGGGCACAGTGCCCTGTCATGAGTCCCGTAAATGTTCTCAGCTCGTTCCTTGTGAGTTCGAGCACCTTATGGCTGTGATCTAACTTGATGAGTCGTAGGCCTGGGACGTTGTTCCAGTGTTTACGTAATTCTGTCCTCTTCCCATTTTTGCACCACCTCTCTTCGGTGCGCCATGGGGAGTCCGCAAAACAGCTCTGGTCCTATGGGAGTGGCATGAGTCGTTTTGATTGACGTAGGCCTGGGACGTTGTTCCAGTGTTTACGTATTCTGTCCTCTTCCCTTTTTTGCACCACCTCTCTTCGGTGCGCCATGGGGAGTCCGCAAAACGGCTCTGGTCCTATGGGAGTGGCATTTGCACCTCTTTTGGCGAGTTCATCTGCCACTTCGTTGCCTTTGATACCCCCATGCCCTGGGACCCACATGAGGGTCAACGAGTTGTTCTTAGCCAGTTGCGAAAGTGATCGTCGGCATTCCCAGACAGTCTGTGAGCCGTGGCTGTAGGCCCGAACGGCCTTTAGTGCGGCCTGGCTGTCTGAACAAATATATATATATGCGCGCCGTTTAGGTGCCTACCCAGGCATTCCCTGGCGCACATATCAATTGCAATTGCTTCCGCTTGCAGAATCGTGGGTGTCTTACCCAGAGCCATGAAGCTCTTGTGGTTTTGGTTAGGCCTATTCCAGTACCTCTATTGTTCTTGGCACCATCCGTGTACAAAGCTGATGTGCCTCGACCAAGCTCGTTGACTTTCTTCGAAGCCGTTTTGGGGTCTTCTATCAACACCTTAAACGGTTTTTCGAATTCGAGCCTTCTGGTCATGATGTCCGTTGGTTTGGACAGGAGGACCGGGTCAATTTGCTGCGGTACTTCTAAGTGTCCTGTCCAGTCTCCCGGCAGAGTTTTTCCTCTTAGCCTTTTAATACATGTCCAGAATTTTCGGTTATCTAATTTATGTGATTCTGTTATTTGTTTACCAAATCCTCTCCAAGTTTTCCGTTTTTTTTTTTATGCTGGCTTTTACTAGGTTTCTCTTCTGTATGTAATCTTTTTTATCGTCTTGAGATTTTGTACGAGTATATTTTGTCCACGTTGTTTTCTTCTCTTTTACAAGCTTTTTTACTTTATCGTTCCATCATTTAGTTCTTTTACTAGGTTTCTCTTCTGTATGTAATCTTTTTTTATCGTCTTGAGATTTTGTACTAGTATATTTTTTCCACGTTGTTTTCTTCTCTTTTACAAGCTTTTTTGCTTTATCGTTTCACCAATCAGTTCTTTTACTAGGTTTCTCTTCTGTATGTAATCTTTTTTATCGTCTTGAGATTTTGTACGAGTATATTTTTTCCACGTTGTTTTCTTCTCTTTTACAAGCTTTTTTACTTTATCGTTCCACCATTTAGTTCTTTTACTAGGTTTCTCTTCTGTATGTAATCTTTTTTTATCGTCTTGAGATTTTGTACTAGTATATTTTTTCCACGTTGTTTTCTTCTCTTTTACAAGCTTTTTTGCTTTATCATTCCACCAATTAGTTCTTTTACTAGGTTTCTCTTCTGTATGTAATCTTTTTTATCGTCTTGAGATTTTGTACGAGTATATTTTTTCCACGTTGTTTTCTTCTCTTTTACAAGCTTTTTTACTTTATTGTTCCATCATTTAGTTCTTTTAGTATATTTGTTAAATTTTCTTTTCCCGCATATTTTCTCTGCTGTCGTTAATACTATTTCTTTGTATATCAACCATCTTTCATCTAGTGTCCATTCTGTTTGATCATTTTCTCGCCTTTCAAATTCTTCATCTGTTGCGTTTTCGTACTTTCCTCTATTTTCTTTCGTATTTAATTTCTGCAATGCTAAACTGCTGTATTCTACTCTATCTTCTTTGTTATCTACATTTACTATCCATTTTGCTACTACTAGTCTGTGATTAGATCCCATTTCTGGCTCTATTCTTGTTTCTATTTATTGTATCTTTTCTGTTAAATTTTGTGTATATACTCGTACAATATAATCTATCAGACTCTTTGCATCTCGTTCTTCTGCTACAAACGTGTATTTGTCGTTACCACATCGTATTTCCTATTATTAAATCGTTTCTTCTACAGAATTCTATCATCATTTTTTCCATTCCTATTTATAGTTTCCTCTCCATATATGCCCATGCATCCCATTCCTCTGTTTTGGTTTCTTCCTACTCTACTGTTCCAATCACCCATTATTATTGTTGTTTCATTGTCCTCTCTAGCTTCGTCTAGTTGACTTTGTAGTATTTGTTTTTTTTTAAGAGTTCAATTTGAAGCTATAAACGAGTGTTTTCCACTCCCAGACTAAGCATGAAGTAAAATTTCGAGTTTAGAAAAGCCCCGTGAAAATTTGTCGAGGGTCGCGCAGCGACCCGAGACAAATTTTCTGGGCTTTTCTAAACTCGAAATTGTACTTCATGCGCCACGCGTACAAAACAAAAATATTGCGCATTTATGTACATTTAAACCTCACTTAAAATCAGTGTTTTATACGCGGGGCGCATGAAGTAAAATTTCGAGTTTAGAAAAGCCCAGAAAATTTGTCTCGGGTCGCTGCGCGACCCTCGACAAATTTTCACGGGGCTTTTCTAAACTCGAAATTTTACTTCATGCTTAGTCTGGGAGTGGAAAACACTCGTTTAAAGTTTCAAATTAAGTCTTTTGAAAATCAACGGATGCGGAAAATTTACAGCTTATGCATATGTTTACCTAAAAGAAAATGTTTACGCTGTTTTTTTTTTAGAATAGTTCAACTTGAAGCTATGAACGAGTGTTTTCCACTCCCAAGCTAAGCATGAAGTGAAATTTGGAGTTTACAAAAGCCCCGTGAAAATTTGTCACTTGAAATCAGCGTTGTATACGCGTGGCGCATGAAGTAAAATTTCGAGTTTAGAAAAGCCCAGAAAATTTGTCGAGGGTCGCTGCGCAACCCTCTCAAATGTTCACGGGGCTTTTCTAAACTCGAAATTTTACTTCATGCTTAGTCCGGGAGTGGAAAACACTCGTTTAAAGTTCTAAATTAAGTCTTTTGAAAATCAACGGATGCGGAAAATGTACAGCTTATGCATATGTTTACCTAAAACAAAATGTTCACGCTGTTTTTTGTAGAATAGTTTAATTTGAAGCTATAAACGAGTGTTTTCCACTCCCAGGCTAAGCATGAAGTAAAATTTCGAGTTTAGAAAAGCCCCGTGAAAATTTGTCGAGGGTCGCGCAGCGACCCGAGACAAATTTTCTGGGCTTTTCTAAACTCGAAATTTTACTTCATGCGCCACGCGTACAAAACAAAAATATTGCGCATTTATGTACATTTGAAGCTCACTTGAAATCAGTGTTTAATACGCGTGGCGCATGAAGTAAAATTTCGAGTTTAGAAAAGCCCAGAAAATTTGTCTCGGGTCGCTGCGCGACCCTCCACAAATTTTCACGGGGCTTTTCTAAACTCGAAATTTTACTTCATGCTTAGCCTGGGAGTGGAAAACACTCGTTTAAACAACGGATGTCAGAAAATTTACAGCTTATGCATATATTTACCTAAAAGAAAATGTTCACGTTGCTTTTCTTAGAACAGTTCAATTTGAGCGCTGTCTTTATCTTTTTTATAAATAACAAATATTTGTTTTTCTTGCACATAAATGAAAATTTGTATGGATGAAACGAAGCAGTGTGTTGAATAACTAATAAACCGAAATTTATAATTCAACGCGCGCTTATTTAGCCAAATAATTATGTTAATAGCCGCGAATAAACCAGAAACGATTTTGTTGTAGCCGGATTTAACGGCGTTATGTTAATGCCGAGTTTTGCATACGGACAATAAAGCGAGTTTCGCGTCTGGCAATAATAATTTTTATTTTATCGCGATTTTTCACGATAATAAAGTCCCCTTCCGCCGATCAGTCAAATCGAGCGCATGAGAAATTTCCGGCCATATTTTCACGTATGCAGTTTGAGTAATTTATGCGCGCGGACGGACGGGGCGCTAATGAGCTTGTTAGGGTGATATTCTCCTGAGGGCGAGATCTTTCCCTAATTTTATTATGCGCTCGTATTTTACGCACGCTGCTCGTATAAACGGTTCATATGAGATGATGATGATAATAAAAAAAGGCTGCTGCAATATTGGGGGCGTCCGACACTTCGGCACCAGTTATGTTTCATTTTATTTGAAAATGCAGATTTCTTTTTTTAAAACGATTTATAATTATATGTAAGTTACGAAAAAATATAGAGGAAATAATAAATTTTGTATTGTGGAGGCTTCTACTTCGTTATACATCATACATTTATTAATAAAAAAACGGTTTAACTTTGTTTGTATAACACAATTTATTTTTATGTTTACATAAAAATAAATTGTGTTATACAAACAAAGTTAAACCGTTTTTTATTAATAATAAAGTTTCTTTCAACGTTTTCAACGTTGTCGAAATGGTAATCAATTAAATGGGCTCAGTCAACTTACCCCCGCGAAATTCGACTTTTTTTGAAAAAAACTATTGCGCTAGACGGGCCTTAGCTAGCGCCACAAAAATTAGAGCTAGCGCCATTTAGACAATAAAGTTACAGGGTTTTGAACTTTCCGGGGTTCAACCTAGCCCCCGGAAAGCTCAAACCCCCGTAACTTTCTCTCGCTAGCCCCTCGAGTTTGGATTTTTCATGTCTTTTTACACTATTCGGATTCCTCAGAGCTTACCAATTTAAAAGCTTACGCCACCCCCTCAACCCCAAAAAAATGGAAAAAAATTTTAACCCCAGCCCCCTAAAACAAGATTTTTTTAATCAAATTGGGTGGAAAAGATAGCTTAGAGCTAGCGCCAGCAGAATATGAAACAAATATATATAAGGCTTCCTCCGGGCCATTTAGGCCCATTGCCTAGGATCTTCTATTCTGAAGGTTTCGTTTCGTCTTTCCATCTCCTCCTATCCTTCGCTCTCTTTCTCCAATTCGTTATCCGTTTATTCCTGATATCCTCTATGACTGCATCTCCCCATTCCTTTCTTGGTCTTCCCCGCTTTTTCTTACCAATTAGCTTTCCCTCTGTTATTCTTCTTACTGCCCTTGAGTTTTCCATTCGCTCCTTGTGTCCCAGCCATTGCAGTCGCCTCGATCTTATCACTGCGTCTATCGTGGGCTCATTCAGAATGCTGTACACTTCTGCATTTGGTCTTCTTTCCCACACCCCGTCTACTTTTCTTCCTCCAAAGATTTTTCTGAGGATCTTCCTTTCCCATACTAGAACCTTCGTTTCTTCCTTCTTTGTTAAGGTCCATGTTTCGCTGCCGTAAAGTAGGGTTGGCCTGAATCTGGATCTGGTTCTGGATCGTAAAGAGGGTGTGTACCTAGACACAGCAATTAGAACCCAATGGGCCATTTTTGCATCCCCCCCCCTAGGGTTGTGTCACTCCTCAGCTCAGCCATGCCACTCTGTCGAGAAAGGCCAGCAGAGCAGCGGTTGACTCTTCCCTAATGTCGGCCAATGTCGGCTATCTGGACGCCAGAATTTCCTCTCTTTGCGAGGCGAGTGCTGGGCAATCACAAAGGATGTGCTCGGCAGTCTCGTCCTCCTCATGACAGCCTCTACAATCTGGCGAGTCAACGACTCCCATTTTGTAGAGATGCCCATTTAGTCCACAATGGCCCGTGAGAACGGCCGTTATGCGTCTCAGATTATTTCTGCTCATTTGCAGGCAGTGTAGTGCCGTCTTTTTGTTCGGATACCCTAAGGTTTCCCTAGACATCCTACAGTCCTTAATGTCATCCCAGCGTTCCCTGAATTTCTTCAGGATTTCGTTGTGGATCAATTCGTTGGCCTAATTATTGCCTAATTATTGTTTTGTAAATTCTTATCTTCAGTCCCCACGATAGTTCTTTGTCTTTTAATAGTATTTGTAGCGCTGCAGTGCATCTGTTTGCTTTTACTATTCGGAAGTCTATTTCGGGACCCTCTTCACCTTTGTTCTTTATCCAAGCGCCCAGATACACATAACTCTCGGTTTCCTTAAATATTTTTTCTTCTTTGTTGATGGTCTGGATTCTTAGAAAGTTGTTACTTTTGTTATAGTGCTTGTTTTTTAGTTGCATATATTCCGTTTTAGCTTCGTTTACTTGCAAACCCTTCTTCGCTGCCTCTTCAATAAGATTTGTTGTTATCCTACTCAGTTCACTACTGCTGCTTGCTATTAATACCAAGTCATCGGCATAACCTACGCATTGGTGACTTTTAATGTTTAGTGTCACTTGTCTATTAATATTTGAATTTCGTATCACTTCCTCAAGAACTAAGTTAAATAGTAACGTTGAGAGAGGATCTCCCTGCCGTAGTCCTTTCCTCACATCAAATTCCTTGGTTTCCCGCCCCTCCACTCTGACCGTGTTTGTTGTTTGTTGCAGGGTCATTCTTACTAAGTTAATTAGTCTTCCAGGTATGCAGAATTTTGTTAAAACTTCTGTTACTGCTGCTCTGTGAATTGAGTCGTATGCTGACTTGAAGTCTATAAAAAGTATGTGAGTGAGCAAGTTGTACTAGTATCTCTGAATCAGGGTTTGTTTTAATAGGAATACCTGGTCTATCGTTGATCTTCCTTTGCGGAATCCGCATTGATAGTTCCCAATCAATCTCTCAGCTATTTTGTCCAAGCATTTCGTCAATAAAAAATATAAAAACGAATTAAAATTAATATCGACTTTCTGCAAAATGTTTGTCCAAATATTCATTGAAACAACTACTTCTCGAGCTAATACCCCGACAGATATTGAATTATACAATGAATATTTGAGTTACACGACAGCGCTGCTGTTCTATGCATAATTTATATGCAAAATGCAACATCAGGTCAAATTATTCTCTAACCAAACTAAATGAAACAAAAGGAAAAATAAATTACTTCCTCTTGTGCAATACCCCTATAATTTTTGCAGTCCTCAATTTCTCCGTTTTTATGTAGTATAATTACCGCTTTTCTCCAACTTTCTGGCATCTCTTCTTGTATCCATATATCGCCTATCAATTTCGTTATTTCTTTTCTAAATACATTTCCACCGTACTTTATATTTTCTGCCGTTATCTGGTTCCTTCCTGCGCTCTTGTTGTTTTTTAAGCAATCGATTATTTCATTTACTTCTTCTTCCGATGGGGTTTCCACCTCCTCCTCACTTATTTCTCTTCCAATTACCGTATTTTCTTCTTGGTTTGTTTCTCCATCGTTCAATAAGTCTTCAAAGTGTTCTTTCCATCTTTGGAGTTTATCTTCTGTACTTCCGATCAGGTCGCCATTTTCATCTTTGGTAAATATCGTCTTTTGATCTTTTGAAACAAATATTCTTTCAAAAAAATCAGATAAAAAAATATTCACATCCAAACTTTGATTCAAGAGCTTTAGATCCCGTGTGCGTATTATCATTTCCTTGCTGAAAATTTACAATAGTAAATTGAAATAAATTATCATTTTGTGTACGAAATTTGTTTTAAGGCCCCGCTAAGTGTATGCACCGGGCTCCGCTTTTGTTAGTGCTGGCCTTGTATATCCCGATATACGATATACGCTGTAAATCTTCAGATAATCGTGTTTTCGAAAAGCGTTCCAATTGAAGCTTTAAACGATTGTTTTTCACTCCCAGATTAAGCAGGAAGTAATATTTCAGTCTTTTCTAAATTCGATATTTTACTTGATGCGCCACGCGCATAAAACAATGATCTAAAGTGAAGTTGAAAAACGCATAATTAAATACAAATTTAATTTGAATAATACGGAATAACATATTTAGTCTGTTATCAACGATTTTTATTGCTAATAATAAATGTTTTCTTTTTTCTCTCTTCACTTACTGTGAGTGGAAGTATGTGAATCGTTTTTGTTTTTTTGCTTTTCACTTATGTTTAAGTTTAAGTTTAGTTTATTGACGGATACTCTCCTATTACAAAAATATACACAAAAGAAAGAGTATCAGTAAACAATATACAAAAAATATATATACATAGAAACTAAATTCATGTAACCTTTAGAATGCACATTTAAACTTAGTAATATTCAACAATAATTATAAGAAAAACTAGATAAGTAAAAGTTGTAATTTAAATGTGTGCCTAAGACAACTCGTATTTGGCGAATGTGGCCTAGCGAAGGTCAAAGGTTTGACGCCCTTGATTTACTGAATTATTATTAAATAAATTCTAAATAACCCTATTTTGCTATGACCATTGAGGTATAACACTAGGGGTACCACGCTATTAAATTATTAGTTGTAAACTAACAATAGTCGTCTACTAAAATGTTTTATAATAATAATACTTTATTACCCAACAGATACAGAATTCAGTGACAGGGTAACATCATAACTTAAATATACAAATAATAACATCATAACTCAAGTATACATATAACAATATAAAAATTTAAGATATACATGAAATATAAAAATATACAAATTTAAAAAATGTACAATAAATAAGCACTTGGACGCAATTACAAATTAAGGCATTAGTTAATGTGACTAAGGAATGAACTGAAAGAGTCACTAAATATATCAGCATTATATTTCACTCTATGGTATAATTTGTACAGCTTATATAGTGGAGAATTATTATGATGAAGTGAATTAGGAGTATTATAAGAAAAGGTGCTGCAAGATCTGCTTGCCAACCTAGGTACATGAAACTTAAGTAAGTCAATTACTAATTCGAAAATGTTAATGTCATCCTTAGTACCCTGTTAAAGCTGTATGTTAACATCTATTAATAAGGCTGTAAGAGTTACAACTCTTCAATCAACGTAATTACATTAACAATTATGGTGGATGCGCCGGGCAGATTCGCTTTAAGCTGAAATTGATTGGCTTTTTAGTGTACTAACAATGTTTAACTTTAACATGATGCAAACTAAATGAACTCGTATTCACTTCATTGATACAATAACGCTACATTAATAATTGTTTGCTAATTAAATTACTAACACCCGGTATTATCAACTTTTTTTAAACAGGCATTTAGTTAAATGATGTTTAGGTTAAATGTATATTTAAAATTGTCATATGTATTATGAATCTTTGTAAAGCATTGAATTATAACCTCTAATTTTTGCAGTCAGTTCGCTCGTGTGTTGTTTTATAAAACACTTGTTTGGTTATACAGGGGATTTTTCTTTAAGGTAAACATCCGTTGTTTTTCAAAAGAGCTTAATTTGAAACTTCAAACGAGTGTTTTTCACTCTCAGACTATGCATGAAGTAAAATTTCGAGTTTAGAAAAGCTCCGTGAAAATTTGGCGAGGGTCGCGCAGCGACCCGAGACAAATTTTCTGGGCTTTTCTAAACTCGAAATTTTACTTCATGCGCCACGCGTATAAAACAATGATTTAAGGTGAGGTTTAAATGTACATAAATTTACAATATTTTTGTTTTATACGCGTGGCGCATGAAGTAAAATTTCGAGTTTAGAAAACCCCAGAAAATTTGTCTCAATTTGACCCGAGACAAATTTTCTGGGCTTTTCTAAACTCAAAATTTTACTTAATGCGCCACTCGTATACAACACTAAAGTATTGGGAATTGTATGTATATTCGAAAATCACTTGAAATCAGTGTTTTAGACGCGTAGCGCATGAAGTAAAATTTCGAGTTTAGATAAGCCCAGAAAATTTTCACGGGGCTTTTCTAAACTCGAAATTTTACTTCATGCTTAGTTTGGGAGTGGAAAACACTCGTTTGTAGCTTCAAATTGAACTCTTCTAAAAAAAAACAACGTGAACATTTTTCTTTTAGGTAAACATATGCATAAGCTATACATTTTCCGACATCCGCTGGTTTTCAAAAGAGCTTAAATTGAAATTTTTAACGAGTGTTTTCCACTCCCGGACTAAGCATGAAGTAAAATTTCGAGTTTAGAAAAGCCCCGTGAAAATTTGTCGAGGGTCGCGCAGCGACCCGAGATAAATTTTCTGGGTTTTTCTAAACTCGACATTTTACTTCATGCGCCACGCGTATAAAACAATGATTTGAGGTGAGGTTTAAATGTACATAAATTTACAATATTTTTGTTTTATACGCGTAGCGCATGAAGTAAAATTTCGAGGTTAGAAAAGCCCAGAAAATTTGTCTAGGGTCGCTGCGCGACCCTCGACAAATTTTCACGGGGCTTTTCTAAACTCGAAATTTTACTTCATGCTTAGTCTGGGAGTGGAAAACACTCGTTTAAAGTTTCAAATTTACATCTTTTTAACCAAATATAATTTACAACATTTTCAATGCTGTACTAAACTAAAAAGTTTAATACACCATTGAAAATGTTCACTTGGTAAACGAAATGTACACCTAGTGATTAAAATATACCAGTGGAGAAAAATTATTACTTGTTTCATTTAATATTAAATTCATCTTCACGTAACTCATACCGAAAAATGTACCCTGTATATGCATGAAATGCCCGCGTTATTGATCGCCTGTTGCGCATCCCCAAATGCGCAAGCGCGCGCCCCTTGCACCCCCTTTTTAACCATCATCATCCGGATTCTAGGCCACCAGCTGATTCTCTCTCTGCAGCGAGTATTTCCCGATTATTTTGTTGTTTTTTTTCATATTTTTGCAATAACAGGAAAAGTAGAGGGAAAAACACGGAACGCAATCGCGTATACGGTTTTATAATTGAAAGGAATTATTTAACAGACGTAGGTAGAACTTTTATTCATATATAAATCAATTTTCATATAAAAAATGTGTAATTTTATACAAAGATTTTATTTCTTTTATGTAGGCTATGCTCATTTGATGAAGGTTTGAATCCCTTATTACCTGACAATATATAAGCTTCTTTTGTAATTCACTCCTGATAATGCATTTTAGGTCCAATTTTATTTTCAATATACACATCATTTTTACCTGATGTTTTAGAATCCGGCACCTGCAATTTATATGCGGACGATACTCAACTTTTGTTTTCTTTTAAACTTAGCGATATCGAAGAGGCTAATGAAAAAATTAATAATGATTTAGCTAATCTATTAAATGCCTCACGTAGACATTCTCTGCTTATTAATCCAAATAAAACGTGTGCTATATTATTTGGGCCTAAAAAAAGTTACTGCTGCAAAAAGAATATTAAATGTCCAACTCGACAATGTTATTATCCCCTTCGTCGATTCAGTGCGTAATCTCGGATTAATCATTGACTCAGACTTGCGTTTGAAATCTCATATCTTCAAATGTATATCTCGTGCATATAATAATCTAAGAATGATTTATTCTAATAGACACTTTTTGTCGAAAAATTCTAAACGTCTCCTGTGCGATACACTAGTATTGAGTCACTTTAATTTCTGTGATGTCGTGTATGGTGCATGTTTGGATAGAATAACAACCGAACGCATTCAAAAAGTACAAAATTCTTGTATACGACTCATTATAGGTATTAGAAAATTTGATCATATTTCAGGAAAGTTAGCAGAGTTAAACTGGATAAATATGGCTAATAGACGAACCTTACATAGCTACATTATTTAATATAATTATATAATTATATATATATATATATATATATATATAATAATTAATAATATATATATATATATATAATAATTATAATATATAATAATTATAAACTACCGCACACCCCCTTATCTATATCAGAGAATTGTGTTTCTAACCCACGAACATAATTTAAACATCAGGTTCCGGGGATTAATATCCCCTCCAAAACATAAAACTGCTATTTTTGTTAGATGCTTTACATTCAGCATCTACAAACTATACAATAGAATCCCCTGAACCCTTAAATAAAATAATATATTAAATTTTAAAAGAAAAGTACAGGCTGGTTTATTACTTGGAGAGCTTTGAGGTTGACAAATCAATGAAACTAGTAGCACTTTACATATTGTTTATGTATAATCTTAATTAGTTTAGTTTATGAATAATCTCTTACTCGCATAACATTTTGTTTTTATTTATTATTTCAAATTTCAATTAGTAGATTAAGTGGAAGAGCAGTAACAGGTATTACCTGACTGAACTTCGCCTATACTAAGAAAGATATAATTAATGTATAATGTTGAAGTTAAACAAATAAAGGCATTTATTATTATTCTTATTATTATTATTCTTATTATTATTATTAAAAAGCAAAACTAGTCGAGAAAATTGTGAAACAAACCAAGTATAATTTAATTCAAACCTTCATAAATATTTAAAAATGTTTCACCAAGTGATAAGTGAAAACATTATTCAAGAAATGCTCATTTTATTTAACCAGGCAAGAAATTTGAACACTTTTGTACTCATAACACCAAAAGTCATTAGATGGGACTTGTTTAACAAAAGTGAACTATAGTATCGAAATGGATATTTTTAGGAACTTTATTAATTGCACAGATAAACTCCACAGAGATACAAAAATGTTCGAATTTCTCGCCTAGTTAAAATTTAGTGTAGGCGGAATTTTGTTTGTGCTGTTGCCCAGAATGCTAATTGAATGATGGGATAACTTTGAGGTTATGGTAAACTATGTATTAACAGTCAGTAGTACCAATATAATTTACAATTCAAAGCCTACTCTGAATCATGTTTTAAACGATCGCACCGACAAAACACGAAATACGGCCAAAACGCGAATTGTTTAATGTTTTTTGACAATAGTCGAATAAAATTGCATTTGTCTGTCATTTTGTAAATTGTCTAGAGAAAATACGTTGTGTCTAAAAGCTAGTAGACAAAATTTCTTCCAAGATTTTACATTAAAATAAAAAGTAAACACTTTTGTACTCATAACACCAAAAGTGATTAGATGGGACTGTTTAGTAAAATCACTTTATTAATTGCACAGATAAACTCCACAGAGATACAAAAATGTTTGAACCTAGTTAAATAAAATAAGCTATATAAAATGCGATCGTTTAAATCAGTGGTGGGGAAACTTTTTTTAAGACGGGCCATTTGTAATAACCAGACAATCGTAGCGGGCCAAAGAATAATGCTTAATCGTAGGTAGGTAGTTTTTATGCGGGTCGTCACATTACGAAGTGAGAACGCGTTCAAACATTCTCACGACGGCACTCTTAAACGGGCCGGATTAAACCTTTCCGCGGGCCGGACTTGGCCCGCGGGCCGTAGTTTCCCCATCACTGGTTTAAATTATGATTTAGAGTAGGCGGAAGTTATTACAAGAATTCTTGTAATAACTTTGAAAATGGTCGTCTGACCGAAACTAGTCAGTTTTTCAAAAATAAAAATAAATAGTGAAACAATAACCAACTGTTTTTATAAAAAAAAAATTAAACAAAGTTTAAATCCAGTGTTTTAAAAAATGTTTCACCAAATGATGGATGAGTCTACAATTAAAAGTTTACACCAAAAGTGATTAGATGGGACTTGTTTAGGAAAATCACTTTATTAATTGCACAGATAAACTCCACAGAGATACAAAAAAGTTCGAACTTCCAAGATTTTACATTGAAATAAAAAGTACTGGAAAACATCGCTTTATTTTATAAACAAATTATTTAAAAGTATTTTCAAGTTCGCTTAAAGTCAGTGTTGTATATGCGTGGCGCATGAAGTAAAATTTCGAGTTTAGAAAAGCCTGTTTCCACTCCGTGATTAAGCATGAAGTAAAATTTAGAAAATTCCAAAGTTTTACAATTCATAGTTCGAAAAAGGTGGGAAAGTGTTCAGTTCCGAGTTTCCAACTCGAGGACGATAACAGGGTCTATTTAAGCCCTTATCTACTTCGCGAGAAGGGCAAACAAACAAGTACATACAAAAAAGTCATAAAGCGGAATAATTAGTTGCCGAAGATTACGTTCTACCCTTCCGATTTGTGCGGTTCGTTCGCCTCGGGAGTATTAAATACTAAATAGACACTTGCCAGATAAATTAAACCAACAATACTAGAACGATCGGTAGATACCATCGGGATTTTAAATTTATTTTACAGGAAAAGTATCATCGTGAATCCTAAGAAATAGAAGAAATAGAAAGCAAAGGAAAATAGGTATCTTAAGAAGAGACGCACGCTAGACGTAAAAACCCCAATTCTTTCTCTTCTTAAGATACCTATTTTCCTTTATTTTTTATTTCTTTGGTTTCTTAGGATTCACGATGATACTTTTCTTGTAAAATAAATTTAAAATCCCTCCCCGTTATTCTGGAATTCTCTCGAACTTTAGCATGAGCATCTAGGTACACAGTGAGCAACAATGGTTGCAGATTGATGTTGGTACAACTGATCATATGAAAAGAAAATCCTCTGGATTATGTTTCCAATGACGTAAATTCAGCCTATTTTCTGTAAATCTTGAGATATTTCCCGTTTTTTTTTAAGTTCATTTTAAAGGTTTAAACAAGTGATTTCCACTCCAAGACTAAGCATGAAGTAAAATTTCGAGTTTAGAAAAGCCCCGTGAAAATTTGTCGAGGGTCGCACAGCGACCCGAGACAAATTTTCTGGGCTTTTCTAAACTCGAAATTATACTTCATGCGCCACGCGTACAAAACAAAAATATTGTGAGTTTATGTATATTTAAACCTCAGTTGAAATCAGTGTTGTGTACGCGGGGCACATGAAGTAAAATTTCGAGTTTAGAAAAGCCCAGAAAATTTGTCTCGGCCCTCGACAAATTTTCACGGGGCTTTTCTAAACTCGAAATTTTATTTCATGCTTAGTCTGGGAGTGGACAACACTCGTTTAAAGCTTCAAATTGAACTCTTTCAAAAATCAACGAATGTCAGAACATTTATAGCTTATGCATGTTTACCTAAAGTTTACCATGAAGTAACCACATTTAAATTCAGGGCGCATTTGTGACGTAAGCGATCTCTACCCCCCACTCTAAAATCTTCGATTCTGTCGATCCTTCCTACCGTATAATCGACCGTCCTTGGTAACGAGTATGTCCATGTGACATATTTATTCATAGTTCCACTTCGATAATGAGCCTTAAAGATAAAAACATAATTTGTGGAGTAAATATCACGGTAAGCAAAGGCGATTTAACTTAAACTCTGTAAATTCAGAATGACACTTAAATTTTATAATTGTCTAACTTTAAAAACAGCAAATCACTTACCACAAAACAAAGACTTATGCAAAGTGATCCTGATAAGATCTGATGTCTACGAAACAGAAGGTAAAATAACTAAACTGGAAGAATTAATGAACACAATGACAAAATACGACGCACGACGCTGCTAGTGTCAAAACTAGTTACTCTTTATTAATTTTTCCTTGGCATGAACTTGGAGCGATCAAATTCCCCCGATTTTTCGGCGCGAAATTTAACTTGTCTGCAAACATTGGGGCCTTTTCATCAAAATGTTTAACATTCAACATGTTTGGACTTGTTTGTGATGCATGTTGGTATCTGATGAACGGTACTCGGCCATTTTGAAAGTTACTCTTTATTAATTTTTCCTTGGCATGAACTTTTAGCGATCAAATTCCCCAGATTTTTCAGCGGGAAATTTAACTTGTCTGCAAACATTGAGGCCGTTCATCAAAATGTTTAACATTCAATATGTTTGGATTTGTTTGTGATGCATGTTGGTATCTGATGAATGGTAGGTTAGGTTAGTTACTCTTTATTAATTTTTCCTTGGCATGAACTTGGAGCGATCAAATTCCCCAGATTTTTCGGCGCGAAATTTAACTTGTCTGCAAACATTGGGCCCTTTCATCAAAATGTTTAACATTCAACATGTTTGGATTTGTTTGTGATGCATGTTGGTATCTGATGAACGGTACTCGGCCATTTTGAAAACTTTAACCCGTCAACACCAATCGGTCTATTTTGTATGATACCAAAAATCCCAAACACGTTCACGATTAACAGTCCGGTCATCAGGGAATTTCCCAACAGTTGGCAGTAAACTACCAACTGTTGTCTTTGATGACCGGGCCCATTGTTGCTCACAAACAAATCCAAACATGTTGAATGTTTGTTATTGATAATGAGCACCTTGTGTATCGAAATGTACATCTAACATAAAAATAAAAAGTGAAGTAAGGAATAACAGTCTTTCTATTTGTGATTAATCACTTCACGTAAACTCGAAACAATACAGTTATGTTGAATGTTGAACATTTTGCTGAACGGGCCCAATGTTGTTGTTATTCCACTGCTGCAACCCGAGTTGATTTTCTTAAACGGCAAATTTGAATTTATTGAGTGATAATGACACGAAAATATAATATTTTGTTATAATAAACAACAGCGGCGGCTCGCAGCCTAACTTCAGGGTAGGCCCGAGACCCAAGGTAATATGTATCCGTTATTGAAAGGTGACTTTGTTGTGCAATTCCTTGTATTTATAAAGCGCGAACCCAACCTCAAATTTTGTGTGCCTTGGCGCTGTGGCTTACCCTGAAGTTAGGCTACGAGCCGTCGCTGATGTGAATTCGTTGATTCGTTGACATGCATGTAGCTCAGCGGCGGCTCGCAGCCTAACTTCAGGGTAGACCCGAGACCCAAGGTAATATGTATCCGTTATTGAAAGGTGACTTTGTTGTGCAATTCCTTGTATTTATAAAGCGCGAACCCAACCTCAAGTTTTGTGTGCCTTGGCGCTGTGGCCGACCTTGAAGTTAGCTGCGAGCCGTCGCTGGTGCGCAATAAATAAAATTCTTATGATTTTTCTAATTTTGACTCTAAATTTATTATTTTTACACCAATACGAACCCGTAGTAATATTTTATAGACTATGCTTCAAAAAAATCTCATTAAATTAAATCCTGTTGAGGGGTAGGGCCAGAAGCTTTATTTCCTTATCGCCGGTTTTATTTACCGAGTTATATATTATTATTATTCTTTTTTAGCTGCGATTCCGGTGGCTTCGCGGGGGCTCTATTAGCTAATGGAACTCTCAGTGGGACATTTCAGAGCACGCGAGGGCCGCTCCTTCCGACCCCCCTCCTCCGCATCGCATTTGTACTCGCCACCCCTAATTAACCTTAATTTAAAAATATACATTATAATTAGCCGAATTGGAATTGAATTTGCGCGAGCCCTTAATTTAATTAGGGATCATTAATTAAAACGCGCGCGATGAGCAAAGTCGGTTGCCCTCCGGGGGGAGTAGGAAGATACTCCGCCCCTCTTTAAGAGGGGTTATGTAATAAAGCGTTGGAGTCATGCGATGTTCCGTTTATTTTATGTAATTCACGTGAGGTAATGAAAAATTGGATTCAGCCAGGTAATTTAGGTGAACCAAAATTGAATAGCAGTTTTTATGCTATAATTTTTACAAGACGTAAAGGGAGGTTTATATATCCCGATTCCAAACTCAGCCCATTTTCTGTAAATCTGTAGATGTTAACTGTTTTTTTTTAAGTTCAATTTGAAGCTTTAAACAAGTGTTTTCCACTCCCAGACTAAGCATGAAGTAAAATTTCGAGTTTAGAAAAGCCCCGTGAAAATTTGTCGAGGGTCGCGCAGCGACCCGAGACAAATTTTCTGGGCTTTTCTAAACTCGAAATTTTACTTCATGCGCCACGCGTATACAACACTGATTTCAAGTGAGGTTTAAATATACATAAATTCGCAATATTTTTGTTTTGTACGCGTGGCGCATGAAGTAAAATTTCGAGTTTAGAAAAGCCCTGTGAAAATTTGTCTCGGGTCGCTGCGCGACCCTCGACAAATTTTCACGGGGCTTTTCTAAATTCGAAATTTTACTTCATGCTTAGTCTGGGAGTGGAAACCACTCGTTAAAAGTTTAAAATTAAGCTCTTTTGAAAAACAGCGGATGTCGGAAAATTTACAGCTACATGCATGCATATGTTTACCTAAAAATGCTCACGTTGTTTTTTTTTTTTAGAAAAGTTCAATTTGAAGCTATAAACGAGTGTTTTCCACTCCCAGACTAAGCATGAAGTAAAATTTCGAGTTTAGAAAAGCCCCGTGAAAATTTGTCGAGGGTCGCGCAGCGACCCGAGACAAATTTTCTGGGCTTTTCTAAACTCGAAATTTTACTTCATGCGCCACGCGCATACAACACTGATTTCAAGTGAGGTTTAAATATACATAAATTCGCAATATTTTTGTTTTGTACGCGTGGCGCATGAAGTAAAATTTCGAGTTTAGAAAAGCCCAGAAAATTTGTCTCGGGTCGCTGCGCGACCCTCGACAAATTTTCACGGGGCTTTTCTAAACTCGAAATTTTACTTCATGCTTAGTCTGGGAGTGGAAAACACTCGTTAAAAGTTTCAAATTAAGCTGAAAAACAGCGGATGTCGGAAAATTTACAGCTGCATGCATGCATATGTTTACTTAAAAATGCTCACGTTGTTTTTTTTTTTTAGAAAAGTTCAATTTGAAGCTATAAACGAGTGTTTTCCACTCCCAGACTAAGCATGAAGTAAAATTTCGAGTTTAGAAAAGCCCCGTGAAAATTTGTCGAGGGTCGCGCAGCGACCGGAGACAAATTTTCTGGGCTTTTCTAAACTCGAAATTTTACTTCATGCGCCACGCGTATAAAACACTGATTTCAAGTGAGGTTTGAATATACATACAATTCCCAATACTTTAGGGTTTTATGCGCTTGGCGCATGAAGTAAAATTTCGAGTTTAGAAAAGCCAAGAAAATTTTTCTCGGGTCAAATCGAGACAAATTTTCAGGGCTTTTCCGAACTCGAAATTTTACTTCACGCGCCACGCGTACAATACAAAAATATTGTGAATTTATGTATATTTGAACCTCACTTAAAATCAGTGTTGTACACGCGTGGCGCATGAAGTAAAATTTCGAGTTTAGAAAAGCCCAGAAAATTTGTCTCGGGTCGCTGCGCGACCCTCGACAAATTTTCACGGGGCTTTTCTAAACTCGAAATTTTACTTCTTGCTTAGTCTGGGAGTGGAAAACACTCGTTTAAAGCTTTAAATTAAACCTAAAAGAAAAATTCCCCGTATATATATTGTTTAATAAAAACTACAGTCATAACTTAATAATAGTATGTTATACGAATACGAAGTTAAAGTGTTTTATTTTATTAAGCTGCTATTATTTTTACTCCTGGAATTATTAATTTGCAGTAAGTAAGAGTTGACAGTGCCTTAAAGTTTATTATAAATTATGGGTTTGATTTCCTATCCATACTAATTAGTGAAGATCATGTTTAAATAATAAAAGTTTCGTTCACTAACATGGCGTTTTTACTGAGGATGGTTTTACAGCCGAAACTAGCTTAGAGAATATTAATAAATAAATAAAGAGAAGTACACACCTTATAAACGATTTCCTTTTTTAGTTAATTCACTGTTTGTTTTAAGTTATTTGAAGTAAACAATCACTAATAAAAACGGTTTGATTTCCTATCTATACTAATTAGTGAAGAAAGGAAGTAAATTCTTGTTTTATTAATGCACACTTAAATTAAAAATTCCATGAATGCGGATGCTAATAGTGTCCCTGTATTCAAGATAGTAGCGCAAACTGGCATCCATCTTGACGCCTTTAGGCGCCAAATTCAAACTAAATCATTGTACACTAAATTAAAACATAAATTTTACTACCCGTGGTAATAGGGTGGATGAATTATGTGCACGATACTTGGGTTAGTCAACTGTTTGATACTTCAATTGCTAGATAGCAATAGTAGTTCTTAACTACTTAAATTACTCGATACTTCAACTGCTTGATACATCAACTACCCGATACTTCATCAACTGCCCGATACTTCAACTGCCAAATACTTTAACTGCTCGATACTTCAACTGCTTGATACATCAACTACACGATACTTCATCAACTGCCCGATACTTCAACTGCCAAATACTTAAACTGCTCGATACTTCAACTGCTTGATACATCAACTAGCCGATACTGTATCAACTGCCCGATACTTCAACTGCCAAATACTTAAACTACTCGATACTTCAACTGCTTGATACAGCAACTAGCCGATACTGCATCAACTGCCTGATACTTCAACTGCCAAATACTTCAACTGCTCGATACTTCAACTGCTTGATACATCAACTAGCCGATTCTTCATCAACTGCCCGATACTTCAACTGCCAAATACTTCAACTACTCGATACTTCAACTGCTTGATACATCAACTAGCCGATACTGCATCAACTGCCCGATACTTCAACTGCCAAATACTTAAACTGCTCGATACTTCAACTGCTTGATACATCAACTAGCCGATACTTCATCAACTGCTCGTTACTTCAACTGCCAAATACTTAAACTGATCGATACTTCAACTGCTTGATACATCAACTACCCGATACTTCATCAACTGCCCGATACATCAACTGCCAAATACTTCAACTGCTCGATACTTCAACTGCTTGATACATCAACTACACGATACTTCATCAACTGCCCGATACTTCAACTGCCAAATACTTAAACTGCTCGATACTTCAACTGCTTGATACATCAACTACCCGATACTTCATCAACTGCCCGATACTTCAACTGCCAAATACTTCAACTGCTTGATACTTCAACTAGCCGATACTTCATCAACTGCCCGATACTTCAACTGCCAAATACTTAAACTGCTCGATACTTCAACTGCTTGATACATCAACTAGCCGATACTTCATCAACTGCCCGATACTTCAACTGCCAAATACTTAAATTGCTCGATACTTCAACTGCTTGATACTGTAATTGCTCGATATGCCCGATACTTGAGTTAGTCGTTTCTTCAACTGCTTGTTACTTTAATTGCTCCATAAGTTAACTGCTCGATACTTTAACAGCTCTATATCGCAACTGTTCAATACTTTAACTGCTTGAGACCTCAACTACCCGATACTTCAACTTACTTGATACATCAACTAGTCGACACTTCAGATGCCTGAGACTTAAACTACACGATACTTCAACTGCTCGATACTTCAGCTACCAAATACTTTAACTGTTCGATACTTCAACAGCTTGATACATCAACTAGCCGATACTTCATCAACTGCCCGATACTTCAACTGCAAAATACTTAAATTGCTCGATACTTCAACTGCTTGATACTGTAATTGCTCGATATATCAATTGCCCGAAACTTCAAATGCCCGATACTTGAGTTGGTCGACTGTTCAGCTGCTTGTTACTTTAATTGCTCGATATGTTAACTGCTCGATACTTTAACTGCTCTATATCGCAACTGTTCGATACTTTAATTGCTTGATACCTCAACTACCCGATACTTCAACTTGCTTGATACATCAACTAGTCGATACTTCAGATGCCTGAGACTTAAATTGCTCGATACTTTAACTGCTCGATACTTCAACTGCTCGATACTTCAACTGCTCGATACGTTTACTTGTTCAATACTTCTCAACTGCTCGATACTTCAACTGCTCGATACTTTTATTTGTTCAATACTTCTCAACTGCTCGATACTTCAACTCCCCGATACTTGAAATACTTCATCTTTCCCATCACCTAGTTGTTGCCAAACATAACTATATAAACAAATAAAACGCACGCGTTACTTTCAGCGAAATGACGTTTGTAAGTGACATTTGTCGAAGCATAGTGTTCCAACTATTGTTAGACAATTAGAAACTATGGACATTTCATCAATTTATAAATCGTAATGATTATTTATTTATTAATTTCTGTTAAGAATTGCGTATCTGGGTTTAAGTACATTCTTTTATTAATAAATATATTGCACCTAATGTTCTACTGGACATGCACACGACTGTTTCAAGCGTTGTGATGGAACAGTCATGAAGCCATGTTGACGCCTTTACATTGGTCTTATCAATTGCTGTACTTTCTTACATAAAGGGACACTAGGTGCTATAACGTAATAGTTGAAAGTTAATTTTCACTTTGATTTAGTTTAAATTGTTTCGCCACACTGTGGCTTCTTCGCCTGAAGAAGCCACAGTGTGGCAGAACAATTGTCGCGAATACAATAAAGTGTTTGAAAGTAATAAGTGTTTTATTTAAATTAAAATCAAACACTAGATGGTAACAATAATTTAAAAAAAAAATCGTAGTAAAGGACATTTCCAATTAAATTATTATTATTATTATTAAAACATCCTAGTGGAATATTTGCATGTGTATGTGTATATGAAGGGATAAAGGGCGACCTTTCGTGGGGGGTTGGGGTTGAAAGGGGGTTGAAATGCCGCGTCCTCGGTTGGCTGGAGGGCCAGCGGCATGTGAAATGCCAACCGCTCGGTTATTAGCGCGCCCCCTTTTATGGGGGGGGGGGGGTGAGATATGTCATACTTTTATTACGGGACGTTGAAGGGGCCCATATTGCAGGGTGTGGAAGCCAAAAGGGCTTCTGATCATCACCGCGATAAAATTAAAACAACAAACATTTCCCTCTCTTAATTGAAATTTAATCCATTTTTATCTAACTACAATATCGTATGTTCAATAAAAATAAACCTCTAGAGTGCCATGATTTAATCTTTTTTAAATTTAAGTTGGCTACACGCTTTAGGAGTTGTCATATAAAAAGTCAAACATAATAATTATAATGTATAATTTCAGAGTTGCCAACCTACAATTTATTTCATGGCACTCTAGAGGTTTTATTTTATTGAACATACGATACATTTAAAAATTTGATATTATTAATAAGGAATCTAGTAGACATGATTTTAAGATATGTTATTTGTACCTATCATAAATTTCGAAAATCGACTTTTGACTACTTAAATCCTGCATATAACCTATAGTGCTACGGGCACTTTCAAATTGCACTGCTTTGTCGACCCCGGGAGGCTATTCAGAACACCGATGCAATTTGTCATCGGTGAGAAGTCGCTCTAAAATTACATTTTACTCTATACGGTTTGGTAAATTGTTTCTAAAATGACGTCATTGCAGAGTGACTTCTAGCCGATGACAAATTGCACGGTTGCTGTGAATAAACCCACTGGTCTAGAGACTGGAGTCAATGCTGCCTAGAAACTTCAGTTTAGAGTCTAAGTCGGCTGCCTAAAGTCCAAACTCTAGAATTTAGAGATAATGAAGTTTTCATTTTTGTGGTCGCGCTTTGATCTAAAGCAACTCTAACCAGTGGCGACAATAACTGCACCGGGCGCTCTCTTGGAAGAAGCGCCAAAAACAGGCAAAAACAAAAAAGAGCTCTAATTTTTGTGTGCCACCATGAGATCTCGCACCACCTACAGATTTAGCTAGGACCGCCACTGACTCTAACGTAATTCTTGCAAGAGCAACTGTAATTAGAAAATATAAAGTTTAAATCATAGTGTTAATTAAACGAGTTTCCCGTTTTATAATTTCACGAAATTTTCTCGCGATACCATCGATGATTAAAACCTCCTCCCTCTCTCTCTCTCTCTCTCTCATCTCTGGGTAGAAGTTAAAAGTAATTTATGCGCTCCGAGGCGGAAAAGAGAAGCGAAGAAAACCGTCCTTGTGCATCACCGTCAACCCTCGCGAGAGGCACTCGTCGCGAAAATCCATGCCTTATCATCCCAGATCCCGCAATCCTCATCCTAGCCGTGCACCATCCTTTGCATAAAGGATGATCGCGTAAGGACAATACTGTACATTCCGAAGATTAAATCGATTGGCCGGAGGAGAGCTTTTCAAACCCGCGAACGGATGAAGGATTTTTCGTTGGCGCGTTCCCCGTTTTATGTTATCTTTACGAATTTACAATTCACATTTACACAAGAAACAGTTATGTTTCCTGTTTTTTTCGCAAATGTAATGATCGTTATGTGTTTTCTTCTTTTATAAGCGTTATTTCTCGACGACTAGATTCATTTTCTTTAACTCCTTTTTATTGAAATCGATCCTTCATAAAATCATGCATATCTCCTATCCTTCGGGGAGGGCAGAGGATGCAGTAATAGTTGAGAACTGTCCAGATTTTAACTTACATTTAATCTTGAACAAGTTTCTCATCTTTCACGTGGTGAAACATATTTAACTATGATTTAATAAAGAAAACACTTGGTTAAATTTCACTAATATAAATATTAGTGAAATTTAACCAAGTGTTTTCTTTATTAAATCTTAGATTTAATGTTTCCTTTAATTATTAACTTTTTATTCATCCAGTCGATACTCAAATAAATGCAATTGGCAATTTCATTTATACTTATGTTTGAACGGTAACGTGACCGCCAGTCTAAGGTATCAATTTGTTTAGAGGGAATGGCAAAGCTATACTGATGAGATATAAATCTCGAAACGCGTCTATAGATGGCCTGAATAATTTAACCCAAATTGTTACATTTGCAGATTACTGTATGTAACAGCAAACACTTGTTGTATAATTCAATGTCCGTCGGGGTATTAGCTCGGGAAGTAGTTGTTTCAATGAGTGTTTGATATAGTCTTTGTAAGACTAACTTGTTGTAGATTGCGAAAAGAATCTCAGCACTTTTAATGTTTGAAGTATTCTGTAACCAAGAATTGGCAATTTCATTTATGCAAATGAAATTATCTTAAATTGATTAATAATTATTGTAGTAATCTCTTTCTTTACTGATACAATTGACAAATATGTTTATTTTATTAATTGACAATTAATAAAATAAACATATTTGTCAATTGTATTACTATTGAGAATGAACACATAGTGTTCGAAATGTACATTTAGTAAATAAAATAAAAATTGTATTTTTAATTCGCCGTTTTAGCCTGAAAAGGGGGTTTGAAGCGCAGAAATAAAAACCAATTTTCGCCCTAATAGAGCTGGATCAATGAAACTTTCAGAATTTATGCAGATTCGTATTGTCCATTTACGGTCCAACTACCATTGGTCTACTATTATTGTGACGGAAGTAAAGAAAAAAAAAGTAATTTTTGGTGATTTTTAAATTTCATTTATTAAAAAAAAATACTTCCGATTGAGCAGGAAAAAAAACACTTCTTACAAAAACATCATAGAAAAAAGTGAGGAATTGATTGTTACCATTAACAAAATTTTTTTTTTCAAAAAATCCAAAGGGTACGTACCCCTTGATTCAAAATTTAACATTGAAACCCGCATAAGTCTGTCCTTGTCCCACTAATGGCTTTTAATAGCAAGCGCATCAAAATATTCCAGAATTGCTAAAAACTAAAAAATATTTATTGCTCCGGTCCTACTTGAGCTAGATAATTGAAATTTTCAGCATTTATACAAATTTATATTTCCTATCTACTAGTACAATTCTAATTATTGTACTGTATCAAATACTGAAACCAAAAAATAAAATTTATTTATTTAATTAATATGAAAAATAAAAAAAATCTATCTCCTATGTAATTGAGCTGGATGAATGAAGTTTTCAGCATTTATACATATTTGTATTTCCTATTTATTGGTACAATTGTAGTTGTTTTACTGTTTTAAATACTATAGCAAAAAAAATTAAAATTGTTTTTTTAAATAATTTAAAAGCAAAAAAATTCTATTTCCAATCTGAATTGAGTTAGGTCAATAAAATTTTCAGCATTTATAGAGATTAGTATTACCTATTTATTAATTTAATTCCCATTGTTGTACTATAATTATTAGCGGAGCTAAAAAATAAAAATTGCATTTTTAATTCGCCGTTTTAGCCTGAAAAGCGGTTTTGAAGCGCAGAAAAAATACCAATTTCCGTCCTAATAGAGCTGGATCGATGCATTCATGTAGATTTATATTGCTCATTTATGGTCCAACTCCCATCGGTCTACTATTATTATAAAGGAAGTAAAAAAAATGTAATTTTTCGTGATATTCACGACTGCGCCAACATAAACTTAAATATTTCAGCAAATATTCAAAAGATAAGAAGTGATCCGGGGCATATAAAAGGTACTACCCTAGAGTACATTCGATAAAAATTTCAGCCCTCCACGGTAAACTCACAGGGAATGGTGAATTTTTTTCTTCGATTTTTCGTTGAAAAATGGCATTTTAATTTTTTTTTAAATTATTGAACTTTGTGAATTTTTGACGGGCCCTATTGGCCCTTTAGTAAAGGCGCATGAGGCACACCTTAATAAGTGACCTTTAGACTACCTGTGAGTATTTTTTTTAATCGGATAAGTCATCGCGTAAACGAAGAAAATGGCAGAGGACCGGACCGAATATTGTCATATTATCGACTCTCGTTTTACAATATGCTATTATGTTTCTATTAAATATTAGGAACTTTATTAGAAGGCCCTAAGAGCGATAAAACTTATTTTTTAAATAATAACGACGGGTAATTAAGTTTCAATAAAAAATCTATATTCATTATGAAGAATGGTTTATGACATCATGTTTTGAACACGATTTCAGGAATATTCCTTCTTCGACTATTGTTGACGAAGCGAATCCTGTTTGTCCAATTTGGACTATTATTTCGAGTGTTAAGGCCTTTATCTCACCAATAACGCGCTGAATATTGGCTTCTAAGGCCTGAATAGTTTGAGATTTCTCAGCACAGGCCAAAGATTTTACATAACCCCACAAGAAGTAATCGAGTGGCGTCAAATCACACGATCTAGGTAGCAAATTCACCGGGCTATTTAGGAACATAAAGTCATTGAATAGACTCTTCGGTAAATCTATGTTTACATGATCCTGCCTATGTATGAATGTGTTATATTTCTGAAAAAGCACTCTTACTACTTCTCAGATAGTCTTATGAAAAGTAATTACTACACTAGGCAATGCAATACGTATGTAATTCCCAAATACAGGTTGACTTTATATGAAAGAGGCACATTTTATTCATGTATAAAAATATGGAATAGTTTGCCTGAAGTACTAAAAGAATGTAAACCCTTAAATTTATTTAAAAAACAATTATTTAATTATCTGTGCGAATTAGAACCCTATTTAATTAATGAATTAGGAATTTGATATATATATATATATATATATATATATATATATATTTCTCGTTTTGCTTTATTTTGGCCCTATTTTAAGTTCTTTTCCATATTATTAGAATATATGTTTGTATATCTGTATGTCATGGGGAACTATAAATAAAGAATGTTTATTATTTTTATTAAACATAGATTTACCGAAGAGTCTATTCAATGACAACTACGCTACGTGCCATAGCGCCATCCTGTTGGAACCACATATGGCCGATTTTCAAGATAAGTTGAAATATTGATTGTGCGACGCAACTTCCACTCCATTTCTTCCACTGACCGTTACTTCCACTAGTTCTTATTTCCACTAACCATCACTTCCACTAGTTCTTTTTTCCACTCCATTTCTTCCACTCCATTTCTTCCACTCCAGTTCTTCCACTTACCAATACTTCCACTACACCTTTACTTCCACTAACCACCAATTCCACCATACCTTTTTTCCAATTCAAAATAATTGTACAATTTATTCAAATTACATTATATTATTCCACATTTTATACAGTATAAGAATCACAGAGAGATATTGTGGCCTACAGCTTGTAGGTACTCCAGAATCCTATTTTCTTCGTCGAATTTACTAAATTTTTTGACAATGTTTGCTATTCGTTCCTCGGCTTTAATTTTCAATTGTAATTGCCCTTTTTTGATTTTTTGAATTATGGAAGAACTAGTGAAAAAAAGAACAACCGATTCTCCGTGGTGGTGGGGCGCAATCATCTCAGCATGTATGCATTCCTTTTGGAAGTATTGGTAAGTGGAAGAACTGGAGTGGAAGAAATGGAGTGGAAAAAAGAACTAGTGGAAGTGATGGTTAGTGGAAATAAGAACTAGTGGAAGTAACGGTCAGTGGAAGAAATGGAGTGGAAGTAAAGGTGTAGTGGAAGTAACGGTCAGTGGAAGAAATGGAGTGGAAGTAAAGGTGTAGTGGAAGTATTGGTAAGTGGAAGAAATGGAGTGGAAGAAATGGAGTGGAAGAAATGGAGTGGAAGAACTGTCCCCCTACGGAAATATTTCTGGTGTGTGTCTACACGCCATCCTGCTGGAACCACAGATTATCTGGATTAATGTCGTCCATACTTACAAAGTAGCGACCACATTTTTTCTGTACGCACATTACGTTGACGCTTTGCTGGTTTTGCGTTATGTACAGTGTATTTGGTCCGAAATTTATCTACAATACGACGTTTAGCGAGCTCAGTTGGTCGATTAGAAGGACTATAAAAACCACGTAGTCATCGATACGTTTTCGCGAATTGAACACCGATAAGTTGGAATAATTCTGGTGTGTGTCTATGCATGATGATTTGTTAAACAATACTGAATATAGATGTCAAAGAACTCGAAAATTTCAGCACGGTTTAAAAGTTATCCTAATTAGAAGATCTATCAGTGCACGGGAAGTAGTTGTTTTAATGGATATTTATCGTTTTGAGTTGTCTTATTAATTAAGACATTGTTTGCATTTTCACGAATAGTTTTTTCGTAATTTTATATATTATGTTTAAAGTGTGCAAACTATAAAAAGAGTAAGCTTATTTATTCGAATTCACATAGTTTTGAATTTGAATTTATCTTGTCTATTAGTTAAAAAAAACACGCTTTATAATATTATTCAATCTAGAATAATATAGAAATTAACATCTGCCCAATGTTATATTGCAAATTCGGTAATATTGCGGAAAATATTACCCAATTATTAGAGATACTTAAATCACCGATAAAACGTAATTTAGATTATTATCGCTGCTTTGCATTTATAACAGCACAAGTGAAATTTGTTAATTTTTATTTTATATATATTTGTATATTGCTGTCAAATTGATATCGACAGAACTGTACTCTGGTGGCTATCCAGAGGGAATGGAAATGTGCGTGCCGTACCGTTCTCTACAATAAAAGCTTACTGATTATTTTTTTTATTCAACGGAGTCCATTCAAAAAATACATAATATTGTGCAACTAAAAATAAAAATTACACATTAAAACAATAAATATAAAAACAATTAAAAGTTAGGACAAATAACATGTTCACAATTAAAATAGAGTGTAACTAAAAACAGTTTATACATATGTTTACCTAAAAAAAAAAAATATTCACTGTGTCTAAAAACTTTGAGCTCTTTCTAAACTTTACAATCGTTGTTTCTTAAATGAGTCAATTTAAGCTTTAAAAGAGTGTTTTCCACTCCCAGACTAAGCATGAAGTAAAATTTCGAGTTTAGAAAAGCCCCGCGTAGAAAATTTGTCGAGGGTCGCGCAGCGACCCGAGACAAATTTTCGCGGGGCTTTTCTAAACTCGAAATTTTACTTCATGCGCCACGCGTATAAAACACTAAAATATTGTGATATTTATGTATATTCCAGCTTCACTTGAAATCTGCGGTTTATACGCGTGGCGCATGAAGTAAAATTTCGAGTTTAGAAAAGCCCAGAAAATTTGTCTCGGGTCGCTTGCGCGACCCTCGACAAATGTTCACGGGGCTTTTCTAAACTCGAAATTTTACTTCATGCTTAGTCTGGGAGTGGAAAACACTCTTTTAAAGCTTGAATTGAACTCTTTTAAAAAACAACGAATGTAAAATTTTAAGTTTAGAAAGAGCTCAAAGTTGTTACATACAGTGAATTTTTCTTTTAGGTAAACATACGCATAAACTGTACATTTTCCGACATTCGCTGTTTTTTAAAAGAGTTCAATTCTAAGCTTTAAACGAGTGTTTCCACTCCCAGACTAAGCATGTCATGTAAATGTCACAATATTTGAGTGTTTTATACGCGTGGCGCATGAAGTAAAATTTCGAGTTTAGAAAAGCCCAGAAAATTTGTCTCGGGTCGCTTGCGCGACCCTCGACAAATTTTCACGGGGCTTTTCTAAACTCGAAATTTTACTTCATGCTTAGTCTGGGAGTGGAAAACGCTCGCTTAAAGCTTAAAATTGAACTCTTTTAAAAAACAACGAATGTTAAATTTTAAGTTTAGAAAGAGCTCAAAGTTGTTACATACTTTTAGGTAAACATATGCATAAACTGTAAATTTTCCGACATTGGTTGTTTTTTAAAAGAGTTCAATTTTTAGCTTTAAAAGAGTGTTTTCCACTCCCAGACTAAGCATGAAGTAAAATTTCGAGTTTAGAAAAGCCCCGTGAAAATTTGTCGAGGGTCGCGCAGCGACCCGAGACAAATTTTCTGGGCTTTTCTAAACTCGAAATTTTACTTCATGCGCCACGCGTATAAAACGCAGATTTCAAGTGCAGTTCGAATAAACATAAATGTCACAATATTTTAGTGTTTAATACGCTTGACGCTTCAACTTCGAGTTTAGAAGTAGTGTAGTGTAAAAATGTAAACAATGGCTAAGAAAAAATGTTAATATCTTTTAGTGTTATAAATGTTTGTGTCGTACAGACTTGAATGCAAAACGATGTCCTTATTTTCCACATCCCAACATACGATAATTGTATGCATATGCGTCCCATTTTCCAAATCCACGATTAAAAAGAAGTCCCTCCCTCGCTCTTCCTCCCTTCCCAGCCAGCGAACAACGCATGCATGCAATGCGAAATTACGTAAGCGTCTTCCATCCAGCGCAACTTCCATGCTCAATGTTCTATGTCCCATATTTACTGGATGGCGCCAGTGCCGGGGCGCCAGACGGCGCCGCGACGCCATTAATTCAGCAAACAGGACCTAATGATTGAATCAACAGTGTGGACGCTTCCCACCCCCCAACCGTCCCCCCAACTCGTAAAATAACACGCCGCCCTTTAATATTGCATCAATCTTCCCTTCCCTCCTCTCCAACGAGTCTCTGAATTACTTCATCTGCACACTGTCTTTGTAATAATCGACTTCATTTAGATGTCTCCCTCCCGGTTTGCTTTTTTTTCAATTAAGTCCGCGCTCTGCCGAAACGGCCGATTCCTCGTTTATCTCGACGGTTGATTACGGATTTAATCCGCGCTTTATAGTCGCAAACAAAATGGATCGTGAAAATCACCCGAGTGTCTTCGAGATTTGTTATAATGGAAGAGCGCTCGGGTACTTTTTTTTACATGTTGCGTCCTCTAAATGAATTTGAACGTTATTAAACCGTTTGTACGTTACGCCCTTCTGGGTCATAAATTTCGTTCATATTTCACCATCTCGTAAAAATTTAATTCGCGCATTTTATGGAGAGTTTATGCTGAATAGCGCACACAGGCAAAAATGCTTATAGAAATTAGAGCAAACCAAATTGTTATGTTTGAAACACTTTATTTTAAAACAGTGTTGTTTAAAACCTTCACTTAAACTCACATTTAAAACAGTTGTGCACAATAATTGAAATAATTTGTGGCTGGGGTTTTGCAGATTTAGTTTTACAAAGACATTGTCAAAATGTGACGTTTAACCTTAACACTTTAAAGCTGCGTGCCGGAACATACGTTTTCGCATGTTCCATCTAATAACCGTAGCAGACATATTATGAAGTTTTTTGTCTCTTTCAACACACGTAATCTGATGACATCAAACTATTTTCGTATTACACGTATTGGTGCAGAAAGTACTGCAAATCAAGGAAACCATGGGACACCTTTCGTGAATTGTACCTTAATTATATTTTATATTTCAGGCGTTATACTAAATATAGAAGGGACGAAGGGGAGGAGGTAGAAAAGGGGCAGAAGGGCTATGAGAGGAGCAGGGGACTATGGAGCAAATGTGGGAGAGTGGGGAAAGAAGGGGCGAATGTAGCGGGAATAAAGTCTAAAGAGCAGGAGTGCAAGTGGAAGAAAGAGTTTGAGGATTACCCACTCCTCAAAGTCTTTCTTCCACTTGCACTCCTGCTCTTTAGACTTTAGACTTAGAAAGGACATAGTGGGGATAGTAGAAACTTGGACGGTGAAGAAGGAATGGGGAGAAGTGAAAGAATGGTTACCGAGGGGGTTTAGATGGAAGATGATAGAGGCAGTAAAATGTGCGAGGAGAGGGAGGGCTAAGGGGGGAATGATTGTTGGGTAGAGAAAGGATAGGAAAGGAGGAAAGGGGGAGATGCGAAGGGCTAGTGTGGGTAAATTATCAGCAGTGAGGATATCGGGTTAATGTGAAGGTGGTGTACCTCAACAAGAATTCGACGGACATAAGAAAGAAAATAGATGAGGGAGCGGGCGAAGGAGGAAAATGGATGGTGGGGGGGGGGGGATTTCAATGCCAGAATAGGGGAAACGGGGGGGGAGGGATTGGAGAGGACGAGGAGTTCACAGGATAAAAGTATAAATGTGGAGGGCAGGAGGATAAAGGAGTGACTGATGGAGGAGGGATGGGAGATTTTGAACGGATGCACGGAGGGCGATTGGGAGGGGAGAAAAACGTACATTGGACCAAGAGGGGCATCAGTAATTGATTATGTGGTGGTCAAGGGAATAGAAAGAGGAGATATAAGAGGCATGGAGGTGGAAGAGGTGCTAGAATCTGACCACCTACCGTTAACTGTAGAGATGTGAATGGAGAAGGGAAGAGAAGAGGAAAGGGGGCAAGATAACGAATACCTTGAGTGTGGGGTAAAGGCGATGGAGGATATCAGGAAGAGGCTGGCGAGGATTCAATGGGAAGAGGTCAATACAATGGAGGAGATAATAGTGGGAAGTGGAAGGAAAAAGAAGGAAGAGAGAAGAGAGGGGATGAGGAGTGTAGGCAGGCAAGGAGGGAGTTGAGGAAGGCAGATTAGAAGGGGAGAAAAACGTACATTGGACCAAGAGGGGCATCAGTAATTGATTATGTGGTGGTCAAGGGAATAGAAAGAGGAGATATAAGAAGCATGGAGGTGGAAGAGGTGCTAGGATCTGAACACCTACCGTTAACTGTGGAGATGTAGATGGAGAAGGGAAGAGAAGAGGAAGAAAGGTGTGCGGTAAAGGCGATGAAGGATATGAGGAAGAGGCTGGCAAGGATTTAATGGGAAGAGGTCAATACAATGGAAGATATGGAGGAGATGATAATGGGATGTGGAATGAAAAATAAGGAAGATAGAAGACAGGGAGTACGTGATTTGATGACGAGTATAGGTAGGCGTAGAGGGAGTTGCGAAAGGCAGTGGGAGAATGCGGAAGAAATGGAGGAGAAAGGGAGAAAGTGGTGGCGGCAAGGAAAAGATATGATAATATATGTGAGAGGAAGAAGCTGCAGGCGGTGGAAAGAGGAAGCGAGGAATTGAGGGAATGCAGGAACAAGGCGAAAATGTGAAAGGTGCTGAGGAGAGGGGAAAGGAAGAGGCAGTTAGAGATATCGTTGAAAGAATGAACATGGAAGTTCAGAGAGGGTAGTGGAGTGCCAGTGGGGATGGGAGAAGACAGGCGAGGGGATGGAGAGGAATAGTTCACGGAGGAGGAGGTCGAAAGAGCGTTCAAGGTGATGAAGGGAGGCAAGGCAGCAGGAAGGGATGGGCTGAAGGCATAGATGTGGAAGGAGATTGTGGAAGGGGGGAAGAAGAAATTCAGGGAGCTACTGAACCAGATGTGGAGGGGAAGAGTGAACATACCGGCAGCATGGAGGGTAGGGAGGATGTGTCCGATACATAAAGAAGGGGATCAAAAGGATGCGGATTGCGATAGGGGGATAACAGTGATGAGCACAGGATACAAGATAGCTATGATGGTGGTAAAAAATAGGCTAGAACATACTGGCAGCATGGAGGGTGGGGAGGATGTGCCCAATACATAAAGGAAAGGATCAGAAGGATGCGGATTGCTATAGGAGGATAACAGTGATGAGCACGGGATACAAGATAGCTATGATGGTGGTAAAAAATAGGCTAGAGGAGGAGGTGAAAGATAAGAGGCTGCTGCCGGAGATGCAAGGGGGCTTTAAGAGGGGTAGAGGAATGAGGGAGCAGGTCTTTACCCTGGCAAGAATGGTAGAGAAGGTGATGGAAGAGAAAGGGAGCGTGTTTGCGGTGTTTGTAGGCCTGACGGCGGCGTACGACGCGGTACCAAGGGTAGGATTGTTAGAGTGTCTGAGGAGAAGAGGAGTGAGTGAGGGAATGGTAGAATGGGTGAGAGGAGTGTATGAGGAAACATGGGCAGTGGTAAAAGTGATGCTGGCGAGGGCGAGGTGTGGGTCAGGGGAGAGAGGAAGGAAGGTGTGGATAGGGGAAAAGTATGGGAAGTATGTGTGAGCGGGGGAGGGATACGTGGAGTCATTTGACGGAGGAGTGCGAGGGGGTGAAGGAGGAATGGGTGGGAATAAGAGGGAATAGAAGAGTGACGGAATAGATAAGAAAGGATAGAGAGGTTGGAGGAAGGAGAAGATGGAGATGGAGATGGAGAAGTTGGGGGAAGAGAGGGAAAGAAGGAGGAACAGAGAGCGCAGCGTATAGTGTAGATGTAATGTAGTATTATGCCAATAAAGGTTTTGGGGAAGAGTATGGGAAGTGTGTAATGTGTGAGCGGGGGAGGGATACGTGGAGTTATTTGGCGGAGGAGTGCGAGGGGGTGAATGAGGAATGGGTGGGAATATGAGGGAATAGAAAAGTGACGGAATAGATGAGAAAGGATGGAGAGGTTGGGGGAAGGAGAAGATGGAGATGGAGATGGAGATGGAGAAGTTGGGGGAAGAGAGGGAAAGCAGGAGGAACAGAGGGGGCAGCGTATAGTGTATATGTAATGTAGTATTATGCCAATAAAGGTTTGGGGGAAGAGTATGGGAAGTGTGTAATGTGTGAGCGGTGGTGGGATACGTGAAGTCATTTGGCGAAGGAGTGCGAGGGGGTAAAGGAGGAATGGGTGGGAATAAGAGGGAATAGAAGTGTGACGGAATAGATGAGAGAGGATGGGGAGGATGGAGAGGTTGGAAGAAGGAGAAGATGGAGATGGAGATGGAGATGTAGAAGTTGGGGGAAGAGAGGAAAAGCAGGAGGAAGAGAGGGGGAGCGATTAATGTAGATGTAATGTAGTATTATGCTAATAAAGCTTAACTTCAATTTTCTTATCTCTAAGCCCACTAGGACTATTTTTTTATTTCGTCTGCCGTTTCATTGTACCAACTATGGAATTCACAATCCCATGGTTAGGATGATGAAATATTGCAACATTTAAAATTCAGACTCAAATTTCCATATATTTTGCTCATCTTTTAATTTGTTTAAGCGTGGTGTGAGGGTTATTGACTTGTATAGGTGTATTCTTTAGTTTAGTACTTTTGGTAGTGTTCATTTAAGTTGAATTTAATTTCTTTTGTAATATATTTTTTAATTGGTGTGTATAATACTTATTTTTAGCTAAAATTTATATACTTTTTGTAAACGAATTTAATGTATTATTGTTAAATAGGCGATGTCCGTAAATAAATAAAATAAAATAAAAATAAAAATAAAGGTTTTTTTTTTATAATAAATAAATAATTTTCTAATGTATACACTTTTTGTAATATTTTTGTAGTTTTCTACTGAAGTTGGCACTGCCGAAACATGTTTAGAAAATAAAATTCTTTCGAAAATATCAAGATGTACATTGTCTCTCTTTATTTAATTTTTTTTTTACTATTTTGATACATTTTTTGTATTTATTGCCACCCCCTAGTGGCTACGTCCATGATCTGATTAATTCAAAAATCTGTTCTGAATCGAGTCTAGCAAACGCATATTTCTAGCAAACTAATCACGTGTTAATTTTGTAGTAAACCACATAATGCTGGTATCAACATTATGTGCTTATTTCATCTCGTCTGCACGTGACAGTGATGCGGCCATTTAATCCGCACAACAAATACCCCCCCAGAAGCGCAAACTGGACGTAATCAGTGTCCGAGGGACACAATGAACCGTTGTCGCCCGGAACGGACACAATGATGCAAATACCACTCGCAAATGGAGACACTGGAGTGAGTCTCAATTAACGCGCACAGCTTCTGGGAGAGGATTAACCGAAAGAGAATTTCGCGGGCGCGCAATTCCCCCCGACTTCGCCACCTGTGGCACCCGGGGCGCAAAAAGAAATCAACAGGTTCGTTACTTTTTGAGGAACAGATGTCGCTCGTTTATATTCCGCGGTTCCGCAAGAAGCGAACCGTCCGCAGCTGTGAAATATGAAGTGCGTTAAATTTTGTTGGAAGAGGGATGGTTGTCCTGAAAAAAAAATGATGTGCGGAATTTAGAAGAATTTTTAACCTCTAACTGTTCGAATTTTTAACCCTTAACTGTTTTAACCTGTAACTGAATTTTTAACCCGTAACTGTTTTAACCCGTAACTAGTGTAAGACCCCACAATTTTCTATTAGGTATACATACGCATGCGCTTTTTATAAAGGGTTCAATTTGAAGCCTAAGACGAGTGTTTTCCACTCCCAGACTAAGCATGAAGTAAAATTTCGAGTTTAGAAAAGCCTGAAAATTTAGTTTGGTCGCGCAGCGCGAAGCGCGGAGCGGCCAAACCAAATTTTCAGGCTTTTCTAAACTCGAAATTTTACTTCATGCGCCACGCGTATTAAACACTGAAAGCACTGAAATATTGTGAATGAGCGAACTTCGCTGGAAATCAGAGTTTTATACGCGTGGCGCATGAAGTAAAATTTCGAGTTTAGAAAAGCCTGAAAATTTGGTTTGGTCGCGAAGCGCGGAGCGGCCAAACCAAATTTTCAGGCTTCTCTAAACTCGAAATTTTACTTCATGCGCCACGCGTATTAAATACTAAAAGCACTGAAATATTGTGAATGAGCGAACTTCGCTGGAAATCAGAGTTTTATACGCGTGGCGCATGAAGTAAAATTTCGAGTTTAGAAAAGCCTGAAAATTTGGTTTGGTTGCTCCGCGCTTCGCGCTACGCGACCAAACCAAATTTTCAGGCTTTTCTAAACTCGAAATTTTACTTCATGCTTAGTCTGGGAGTGGAAAACACTCGTTTAAAGCTTCCAAGATACATTTTTGGGTGCGCGCCCGGTTCCGTGTATGTATACTTAAAAGAAATTCCCTAAATATTAAAATGTATACATTTAGTTTTACATTATATTATACAAGGTGTTTGAAAAAGAACTCTCTAGTTTTAAGTATAAATTTAATGTTGAAATTAATGAAAAACTACATCAACGAGTATACACAATAAAAGAGCGTACTTTCAAGTTTTGTTTTAACATTAATGGACTTCAACGTGGGATCCATTAGTTGCCCTACACACGTCAGTTAAAAGATCCGATACATCAATCATTTACGCGAAAGAATCGTCGCGGCGGTTAGGACAGTTGCACCTGATATGTTGGTGAATATGTGGTGAGAAGTGGAATATTGTATTCTACTTCTCACCACATATTCACCAACATATCAGGTGCAACTGTCCTAACCGCCGCGACGATTCTTTCGCGTAAATGATTGATGTATCGGATCTTTTAACTGTACACAATATTTTTTATGTGGCCCTAAAAGAAAAAGTCTAATGGGGTTAAGTCCGGGCTTCGTGGTGGTCAAGAGATTGGGCCAGTTCCGCCTATCCACCTTTCTGGAAAGCTAGTGTCTACAGCCGCTCGCACGTGGTTACTGTAATGAGGTGGGGCGCCATCTTGTTGAAAAACACAAGCCCTTTTACCGCCTCAATATTATTCATTTGGGGAAAGACATACTCTGTTAACATTTCGTAGTAATTGTCCCCATTTATTGTTTGTTCTACAAAAATGAAAGAAAATTAAGCTAGTCTCAAGGTCAAGCAGGCGTGCCAGCTGCAGGGGAGCAAAACTTGGACATTTGATGAATGAAGCCCCACAGATTAGAATAGTTTGTATCACTTTGGACAGTTTCTATGAAAGAAATAAACTAGGGAGTTCTTTTTCAAACACACTGTATTACCTTACACATCATTTGTGACATTTATTAGCCCTCACCCCGGCTCCCTAAGACGAAATTCAGGCTGCGCCACTGGCAGTAACTCAACTACTGTTATTTTGAAAACGGAAAATGAAATAACTTTTGCACAGAGTGCCAATATACCAACTAGTATGATGCATCTGCCGCACTTTATGAAATTTAATTCGCCCTGGCAAAGTTTTCAGGCGTATGCAGTCGATATTTTAGCAAACACAAAATATTTCTGCAAATAAAATATAATTATAATATTTAATAAATGAGCTAGAGTCTTTGTATAACTTAAACACCATAATTATACTGGAATAATCAATAACATCTCGTAATTCCAGCTAAAGAGTAATTTTTTTTTTAGCCAGAATTTTTTTTGAGAAGAATCCAATAATGCAATGTTTTTCTTTATGACACTTGCGATACACGTTTTAATAGTTGTGACATATTTTAAATTAACGAGTGTCTTCCACTCCCAGACTAAGCATGAAGTAAAATTTCGAGTTTAGAAAAGCCCCGCGTAGAAAATTTGTCGAGGGTCGCGCAGCGACCCGAGACAAATTTTCGCGGGGCTTTTCTAAACTCGAAATTTTACTTCATGCGCCACGCGTTTAAAACATTGATTTAGTCTGAAGCTCATAATATACTGCTTAGGTTCGTTTATGATCTATGCAAGATCGCTATAAAATATCCTCTCCTAAAGATACCAGACTCTCGTGTCGTGCACGTCTTGTGCTCGTGTCGTGCTTATCTCGTGTCGCTCACGGCTCGTGTTCGTTTCGTACTCGTCTCGTAATTGTCTAAAAGAAGTGAAATGGATCGAAATCTCGTGTCGTGCACGTCTTGTGCTCGTGTGGTGCTCATCTCGTGTCGTACACGTCTTGCGCTCGTGTCGTACTCGTCTCGTAATTGTCTAAAAGAAGTAAAATGAAGCGAAGTCTATAAGATATCATGAGTATCTTATTCAACATTCGAGCAATGTTTAAAAAGTCTCGTGTCGTGCACGTCTTGTGCTCGTGTCGTGCTTATCTCGTGTCGCTCACGGCTCGTGTTCGTTTCGTACTCGTCTCGTAATTGTCTAAAAGAAGTGAAATGGATCGAAGTCTCGTGTCGTGCACGTCTTGTGCTCGTGTGGTGCTCATCTCGTGTCGTGCACGTCTTGCGCTCGTGTCGTACTCGTCTCGTAATTGTCTAAAAGAAGTAAAATGAAGCGAAGTCTATAAGATATCATGAGTATCTTATTCAACATTCGAGCAATGTTTAAAAAGTTTCCGTGTTCAGTGGGTAGTTACCAGTTACTTATATAGTTTATAAAATCGTCCAATTCGAAGCTTTAAACGAGTGTCGTCCACTACCAGACTAAGCATGAAGTAAAATTTCGAGTTTAGAAAAGCCCCGCGTAGAAAATTTGTCGAGGGTCGCGCAGCGACCCGAGACAAATTTTCGCGGGGCTTTTCTAAACTCGAAATTTTACTTCATGCGCCACGCGTATAAAACATTGATTTAGTCTGAAGTTCAAAATACACTGCTTAGGTTAGTTTACGATTTATGCAAGATCGCTAAAAAATATCATCTCCTAAAGATACCACACTTTTGACGATACGAGCACGACACGAGCATGAGACGTTCATAACACGAGCGTGTTGAACGCCCCGTGCTAGTCTCGTGTCGTGCTCATCTCGTGTCGCTCACGGCTCGCGCTCGTTTCGTACTCGTCTTGTAATTGTCTAAAAGAAGTGAAATGAAGCGACGTCTCGTGTCGTGCACGTCTTGTGCTCGTGTCGTCCTCATCTCGTGTCGCGCACGTCTCGTGCTCGTGTCGTACTCGTCTCGAAAGTGTCTAAAAGAAGTGAAATGAAGCGATGTCTATAAAATATCATGAGTATTCTATTCAGCATTCGAGCAATGCTTAAAATGTTTTCGTGTTCAGTGGGTAGTTACCAGTGACTTAGATAGTTTATAAAATCGTCCAATTCGAAGCTTTAAACGAGTGTCGTCCACTCCCAGACTAAGCATGAAGTAAAATTTCGAGTTTAGAAAAGCCCCGCGTAGAAAATTTGTCGAGGGTCGCGCCAGCGACCCGAGACAAATTTTCACGGGGCTTTTCTAAACTCGAAATTTTACTTCATGCGCCACGCGTATAAAACACTGATTTAGTCTGAAGTTCAAAATATTCTGCTTAGGTTAGTTTATGATTTATGCAAGATCGCTAAAAAATATCCTCTCCTAAAGATACCGCACTTTTAACGATACGAGCACGGCACGAGCACGTCACGAGCACGAGACGTTCATGACACGAGTGTGTTGAACGCCCCTTGCTAGAACTCGTGTCGTGCTCATCTTGTATCGTGCACGTTTCGTGCTCGTGTCGTACTAGTCCCGTAATTGTCTAAAAGAAGTGAAATAAAGCGAAGTCTATAAAATATCATAAGTATCATGTTTAAAATTCGAGCAATGTTTAAAATGTTTCCGTGTTCACTGGGTAGTTACCAGTGACTTAGATAGTTTATAAAATCGTCCAATTCGAAGCTTTAAACGAGTGTCGTCCACTCCCAGACTAAGCAGGAAGTAAAATTTCGAGTTTAGAAAAGCCTGAAACAGCGAGTCGCACCCCGGCAAATACAAATTTTCAGGCTCTTCTAACCACGCGTATAAAACACAAAATTATTGTGAAGTTCCAAACATACTGCTTGTTTTTATCTTGTGTCTTGTGGTCATTGATTTTTAGTAGTCTATATAAAAATAATTAAAGATGTACTCTAAAAGTTATAGAGTCTATCAACATTCAAGAAATGTAATCGTTAAATAAATAAAATGTGGTTTAAAAATACACGTTATTTAGGCTATTTTGCCTGTAATGGCATAAACGCTAGCGCCAGCACTGATCACAGGAAAAGTTGAAATGTAATAGGACTGCACAAAATCCTGGTTGAAGGGTCAATGAAATTACCAATATAATATAAGAGTTTCAGGTTTTTTGAGTAACAAGTGGCGCACGCACCACACTTGTTCCAGCGGTTTGATGAATCTTTTTCCATGTAAGATAATCAATATTAATAATAGGCTCATATCTTTGTAGTTAATAACGGTGATCGCGCTGGGGTAAAATCAGAAACTCCTTCCCGTTCGGGCTCTGGCTCTGGGTGGCAATTTCGCCGCTGCGAGACGCTTTGATCTAATTTGACACTATTCAATAAAGCCCTCGGTGTTAGGGGCGGCAATTCCAGCGTCCCCGTAAGCAATACGGCCGTCGACGACGCCGACGACCTAATTCCAGCGCGGCCAGAGAGTGAGAGAGACCCGATAATGGACTCGAAACACAATCGGCCAATCTAAGTTACCGACTGGGAAAAAGAAGAAAATCGGATTTAAACTGCATTTTATCGATTCGCGTTTCCACGCGGAGATAAAATGCACGTATCGCTTTTTTTTCAAGGTATTGTAAGTGGTTTGAGACCGATCCAAATTTTCATTTTTATAAACTCAACATTTCACTCAGTGTATTCAAAAGAGTAGCGCAAACTGGCATCCATCTTAACTGCTTTAGGCGTAAAATTCACGAAACCAATCATATTCTAAATCGAATTTGTGTTCAGTATTCCGGCACCAGATACCCACAGACGCGTTTCGGACTGCAAGGTCCTCGTCAGTGTGGTCCCGACCCAGTGCTGTGCATCCTCTATAGTGATTAAGATAGAAATTAACATTTCAATAAATAACGTTCCATTTACGTTGATGAAAATAATTACTTTCAAAGATAATTTTACAACTAGAACATCGACGAGTCCTAGTTTTGCCTCCTCCCTACAGTTACTGGGTGTGCATGTATCTTCAGTATTCGGGCACTAGATACCCACAGACGCGTTTCGGACTCTAAGGTCCTCGTCAGTGTGGTCCCGACCCAGTGCTGAGGAATAATGAACATTTCTGACTATATTAAGCCAATATGTAAAAACTATTAATGGATTCGATAGCTAACGCTATCTAATGCTCCATAGTGGCATCGTCAAAGACACGAATGCACAAAGTGCATATACAGGTCACTATTTCGTCCACCAACGAGCTAAACTCTGTTTGTGAAACCAGAAAACAAATATCAAAATTGAATTTGTGTTCAGTATACCGGCACTAGATACCCACAAACGCGTTTCGGACTGCAAGGTCCTCGTCAGTGTGGTCCCGACCCAGTGCTGTGCATCCTCTATAGTGATTAAGATGGAAATTAACATTTCAATAAATAACGTTCCATTTACGTTGATGAAAATAATTACTTTCAAAGATAGTTTTATAACTAGAACATCGACGAGTCCTAGTTTTGCCTCCTCCCTACAGTTACTAGGTGTGCATGTATGTTCAGTATTCCGGCACTAGATACCCACAGACGCGTTTCGGACTTCAAGGTCCTCGTCAGTGTGGTCCCGACCCAGTGCTGTGCATATTCTATAATAATTAAAATGGAAATTAATATTTCAATAAATAACGTTCCATTTACGTTGATTGAAATAATTTCCTCGAGAGATAGTTTTATAACTAGAACATCGACGAGTTCTAGTTGTGCCTCCTTCCTATAGCTACTGGGTATGCATGTATGTGTGTATAATCTGTATGTGTGAAGTGCACACGTACATATGAATAAAATAATTATTTTCAAAGATAGTTTCATAACTAGAACATCGACGAGTCCTAGTTTGCTCCTCCCTTCAGTTCCTGGGTGTGCATGTATGTTCAGTATTCCGGCACTAGATACCCACAGATGCGTTTCGGACTTCAAGGTCCTCGTCAGTGTGGTCCTGACCCAGTGCTGTGCATATTCTATAATGATTGCGATGGAAATTAATATTTCAATAAATACCGTTCCAGTTACGTTGATTAAAATAATTACTTGGAAAGATAGTTTTATAACTAGAACATCGACGAGTCCTAGTTTTGCCTCCTCCCTACAGTTACTGGGTGTGCATGTATGTGTGTATGATGTGTGTGTGTGAAGTGCACACGTACATATGAATCGGAATCGAGTCTTGCATCCGAAGGAGAGATTGCAATAAAAGCGGAAATTTGCATTCGCATTTGCATTCGGCCGCCGCTGCGGATTCGGATTGCGATCGCGCGCAATTTGTTCCAGCGTTTTGATCAGCGCCGGCTTTTCATCGCGAAGAAAAGGCTGGGAAATGGGCACGAATACGAATATGGGGCGAAACGTGTTGAATCCATATTTGGTTAAAACGTCATGACTCGCTCAAACTAATCGCGATGTCTCCGAGATGTCTGGACAAAGGTCTTTTTAAGGGTCACGTTCGTTATAATCACGATTCTAGACATAAAATCTGAACTTAAATGCATTTTTCTGACCTCAAAATTATCTTTAAAACAAACTCTACCATTATTTGTTAATAAACAGTTCGTATAGATACCCACAGACGCGTTTCGGACTTCAAGGTCCTCGTCAGTGTGGTCTCGACCCAGTGCTGAGGAATTATAAACACTTCTGACTATATCAAACCAATATGTGAAAACTATTAATGGATTCGATAGCTAGCGCCATCTAATGCTCCATAGCGGCATCGTCAATGACACGAATGCGCACAGTGAATTTGACTGGACAAATAATAATCCTGGATATTTAAAACACTTGGTTTGTTTCACTAGTATAAATTTTCTCCGACTAGTTTTGACCATTGGGCATCTTGCCACGTATTCTCTGAAAGAAAAGAGAAAAGGGAAATTGTACTGACTTTCAGTCTAGACTACTGATCACCTGTTGGCATAGATTACCTAAACCTGTCTAACTCAGTTCGGGGAGTTTGGTCGTGGGATATATGTAATAAATGTTTTCTGTTGGGCGCCAGTAACCATAAAGGAAAATAGTTGAGACCCAGGTTCAGAATTATTAAATATAAAAATATTCGCCTACTAAATATTTTCCTTTATAGTGACCAGTAAGTCCAGAAAGTCCAAAATAAAGAAAAGAAATCGTCAGTTAAATTATAACTAAAGTAAGCTCTTTATTATAAATGAAATTAAAACAATGGAAAAATATAAGAAAAAAAAAATATATATATATATATGTATGACGGATATAATTTAGAGAGAGAGAGTTCGTAGACATAAACATTCAATATGTATCAAAACAAATTATAATATTTCATTACCTTGAATATCACTTTAAATAAATAAATATTCCAGTTAACTCTCAAATCTAATCAAGTCAATAATTCAAAAATACTGAATAAACATTCACATACCCAACTAATATATCTTTAATTCAAAAATACTAAATAAACGTTTAAAATACTCAATACTCAACTAATGTACCTTTAAGTTAAGTTGAGGCCACCTATATAACTCACAGAATATAATATTATATTATTATACCATCAATGATCATTTTTGGTTTACAGTCTTAATACAGTAGAACCATTATATTACACCAGCAAAATAATGTGAGAATAATCCCTCCAGTAAAACTCTATTAATTCATTAACATTAATTTGTGACCTAATTAATTTCAGTTATCAGACATTATTCATTCCTAAATACTTAATAAGCAAAATGTAAGTCTTAAATTAATCATCATATGACAAACAAATCCAGCCCCAAATAATTCAAGAATGAACAATGTGTCAGATCGGTAGAAAAATATATTTCAAAAATTAGTTTAAATATTTAAATTGAAAAACGTTATAACTTTAAGTAGGAAAATTAAATAAGAGATGTATATAGTATTACTTGACATAAAATATTATATTATTAACCTCAAGTATAGTAAACTTGAATAAAACTCAACGCACAATGACTAAGGCGAGCAAATTGTACGCTTTAACTCAAAATTCAAATGTAATGGTAAATATTTTACCCCTGAATGCACTTATCTTGTGTAACTATCCGGTACTGATGTAGAACAGTCCTCATAGAAAAAGGGATGCTTTCTACTCCCTATTCCAAGACAATCCGCTCCCTTAAGCGTTCTTCACAGTAAATTCCTTAAGGGTAGGTGACAGATAAAATTCGGTTCAGCAACAAGCCCTCAACAGCAAACTAATGATAACGGAACCATATCCAAAACAGTAAAAGGAAAAACTCCAGTGAAATCCCAAAAATATCCTCAGTTATCCATAAATTAGTCCAACACAGAAATCCTGAGCTAAGACAACATACCCTACAAAACCATGTGCCTGACAAAACCTCTTCAGCGATATAAAATCCTCTCACGAGTGATCACAGGGGAACATCCTCAACGAAACAGCCACAGTAATATCCCAAATTAATCCAAAGTTTCCCCGATGAAAATGGATATATCAATCAGAGCCACAATAATAGTGATATAAGACGATCTGATAAAATCCAATCGCTAATTAAATCTGGCACGTTTAACAGATGGTAATGAAATGAATCCGGAAGAGAATTAAATGTCATTTCGCAATTTCGTACCAACCCAATTAATCAATAATTGATGTATGAAGGATTCATTGTCGAAGTACACAAAGTTGCCTATATTAAAACGCTACAAGGAGAATAAAAATATCGGCATATATTTAAATTCGTTTTCAAACTGTTACAATCTTCAAGGATGAAAATATAAACTAGTACAACAAACCAAGTGTTTTAACCCATTAAACGCCATTGATGCATACACGCAATATTATTAATTTTTTGTTAATTAAATCACTAAATAAGTTAATTTGATTTATTACATTATTTGATGTGACTTGAAAATGTATGAAGAAATATGTAAATATTTTGTTGTTGTTGTTTCGATTATTATACATTTCAAAAAAATATATATACATCAGTGTATTTCTAACTTCACAATATTTTAGTGTTTTATACGCGTGGCGCATGAAGTAAAATTTCGAGTTTAGAAAAGCCCAGAAAATTTGTCTCGGGTCGCTGCGCGACCCTCGACAAATTTTCACAGGGCTTTTCTAAACTCGAAATTTTACTTCATGCTTAGTCTGGGAGTGGAAAACACTCTTTTAAAGCTTAAAATTGAACTCTTTTAAAATACAACCAATGTCGGTACAGTTTATACATATGTTTACCTAAAAGAAAAAATCACTGTATGTAACAACTTTGAGCTCTTTCTAAACTTGAAATTTTACATTCGTTGTTTTTTAAAAGAGTTCAATTTAAGCTCTAAAAGAGTGTTATCCACTCCCAGACTAAGCATGAAGTAAAATTTCGAGTTTAGAAAAGCCCTGTGAAAATTTGTCTGGGCTTTTCTAAACTCGAAATTTTACTTCATGCGCCACGCGTATAAAACACTGAAATATTGTGAAGTTAGAAATACACTGATGTATATATATTTTTTTGAAATGAATAATAATCGAAATTTTTAAATAACAAAATATTTACATTTTTCTTCATACATTTTCAAGTCACATCAAATAATGTAATAAATCAAATTAACTTATTTAGTGATTTAATTAACAAAAAATTAATAATATTGCGTGTATGCATCAATGGCGTTTAATGGGTTAAAACACTTGGTTCTGGGCTTTTCTAAAGTCGAAATTTTACTTCATGCGCCACGCGTATAAAACGCTGAAAAACTGTGAAATTTATATTTAAACCTCACTTGAAATCAGTGCTTTATACGCGTGGCGCATGAAGTAAAATTTTCAGGCTTTCCTAAACTCGAAATTTTACTTCATGCTTAGTCTGAGAGTGGAACATACTCATTTCAAGTGTCAAATTAAACTCTTTAAAAAAAAACAACGAATATCTAAAGATTTACGGCATATACGCTGTTGGGACATGTATATTTAAAAGAAAAACTGCCTATATACACAAGTTCAGGCATTAATTGCGATTGATTAGCTACAATTTTTAATGGTCCTATAGGCAACCCAATCTACACGTAATTTAAAAATTAAAGGTGTGAAATTGTATTGGATGAAAATGTTCGGTGTTACAAAAACTCTCTGTATATACATTTAAATATAACAGAATATCGCACAATATTATATTAAACAGCGCCATCTCTTGAGAATACCGCAAAATATATTGAACAGCGTCATCTCTTGAGAATACCGCAAAATATATTGAACAGCGCCATCTCTTGAGAATATCGCAAAATATATGAAACAGCGCTGTCTCTTGAGAAAATCGCAAAACTAATTGAATAGCGCCATCTCTTAAGAATATCGCGAAATTATTTCCGCGCCATCTCTTGAGAATATTATATATTATTTTACTAACGTCATCTATTGACTTTATCGCTCACTGCAATAACAGTCGTAGAATACAAACTTTTAAGAGGAAGATAAAGAAACTCACTGACATTTCAGGTCGATTTGGGCGCGCGCTTTTACTTCGTTCCCTCTGTGCGTTTGTGTTTGTTGTGCCCGTGCGATAAAATTGTTTTGGGAGATAACCTATTTATAGGAAAAGTGAAACAGTACTGGTAAATTCACGACGTGGGGGACATTCTGTGGTCGGACTGTGATTGTGATGGGCAAGAGTTAGCGCAAAGAGGAATAAGAAAATCGGATAAGTGTTTGATTGCGAAATGTGGGGCCCGACAGCTGTTTACCTTTTTACGGCGGTTTTAGGCGTTTTGGGGGCCGGAAACGTCACCACCTCGAACAATGGGAATTTAGTTAGCGTTATCATGGTAAGTTTGTTTCCTTGTTATTCAAATTGTTTAAAAAAAACCTTATCTTGCATACACGGAAATGGAAAATTAGTAGATTGTTTTCATTCATGTATTTTACATAAATTTGTAATCAGCTTCTAAAACTCGATTTAATTTACTATGTTGACGGCAGTAGTGCGTCGTCGGGGCATGTCTGTGTCTTTAGTAGGCGTGCAGCCAAAAACTGCCACAGTCAACATGTTGATTATTAAAAAACTACTTTGTTTTGCGTACATGAAAATAGAATTGCATTTATATTCTTGTTTTCTGTAAATTTTTAGTTACTAACATAAATTTATTCGATTTAAATCAACCTAAACTCTCCCAACAACTAAAGCAAAGAAATTATTTTTATAATAATAACTTTATTTAGCACTTTGCTTTATAAACACAATTATCACAACTCTCCTAATTACAAAAACTGACCTAACATATTTTTAATTAACAAGCATTTTCCATAACAAAGGACTGCTACATGAATACGTTCAATAATAATAATAATAATTTCTCTGTATTCTATTGAAAGAAAATACAAAGTAAACAAAAACAAAATACAGGCGAAGTTCATCGATAGCTTAAAAAAACTATCTCTGCTCTTCCACTTAACTTAATTACTGATATTTCTTATTTCATAAGAAATATCAGTAATTTTAAAAATGTTAATTACCTTACAATAGGCGTTTATATTATTAACAATTAATAAACACCTATTTTACTCAAATAGATTAAGCGGCGTTTTAATGGGTTTCTAATTACAAACAGAATATTGACCTTGAATATTTGCTGTAGCAAAATGTATGAGCAAGGTGACAAAGGCGTTGGTCGAACAAAATGTACATGCAAATATTTGGAATTCGAATAACCAATATTGTGTTAGATAGTGCTTATCTTTACTCATATGCAAACGATGTTAAAATTAATTTTTATCATGCATTTTCCTTATAATGAACCATATGGTTGTTTACATGTTATTTCTTTACATTGAAATCTTTGTAGTGTTTACAAATTTTGTTGATTTATTTGAAAGATTGGAGAGTTTGAGTTTATCTTATATTATAAATAGAAAGGATACACTATGTTTTATATGACTATAGTGGCAAAGAACATTGAAGGATTGGTTGTCGACAGGGCAGCCGCAGCTGCACCCACTTAGGCCGAGTTTTAGGCCCATTGTAGTGCCTTAATAATAATAATAATAATTTTATTTGAATTACCAAATGTACATTTCGGACACAAAGTGGCCATTTTCAATGGACACTGAGTGTTAATCCATTGATAATGGTCACTTTGTGTCCGAAATGTACATTTGGTAATTCAAATAAAAGTGTGAAGAAAGGTTATTAGTGCTGTATTCGTCAAACTATTAGTAATTGCTATTTGTGCAACGGACCAGTTCCATCCAAGGCCTTCACATAGCTTAAAACATAGTGTAACCTCTGTTATGTACTGTGCAGTGTGATGTGCTAAGTGACGCAACCTTATTCCTTACGTAATTTCAAGACTTTACTCTATTAGGTATTTTATGCTATTATTAATATGATTAATAATTTAGACTATAATATCATATATTGTACCTTTATTGCATTTCATACTCATTGTTAGTTATAATTTCATTCTTTCGCACAGGTATTTATGCCAGGTACAGGACTTGCTTTATCTGTATTCTTAATCTTTTATCCCCGTACCTGCATATTTTCTATTATAATGGACCACACATACGTAAGATATTCTCACGCACCCTCATAGTTGTTCACCCCCATAGAGGACCATAACTCGTAATAAAAGTCACTCCTGGGATGAGAAAATCTTACGTTATTTCTACATGTGCATTTTATTACTCACGTTGGGTGGCATTTTAAGCGTCGGTTTCCACATTCATGTTATAAATAGGAGGAACCCCCCAAATATGAGTTAGTTTTAGATTCATACGCGAACTGTAACGTATACTACGCTAGTTCCTATAATTGTTTGAACTCCGATAGTTATAATATTGAAATAAATAAGTATTAAGTCAACTATCGTATAATTGTTCTACTGTGAGGTAGAACTGGTGTCAGGTGACAAACATCAATTCCACAACACCTCTCTATTTATAATCTAAAATGGAATACCACTTAGAGGTCTCAAGAATTTTGATTTTAGTTTATTGTTTTACGAAATACGGCAATGCTAATGTCTACACTAAACTTGCTTGTAACCGTCTGTGTTACCGGGCAACAAGCAGGTTAAGCTTAGATATTAACATTACCGTATTTCATAAAACGTCAAACTAAAACTCTCTATTATTATATCTAATTATATTAAAGCTAATATCCAAATTCTTTCTTTTTTTTCGGAAAGAATTCTCACTTCATTTCTATTCTGAAAAGATCCTTATTGTTTTATTTTCATTCAGACAACTCAAGCAAACAACTTTAAAACTATTTATTCAGTATCATTATAATTTCAAACAACCTTTTGTTGATTCCTTTGAATTCCGAAAATCCTAATCCAATATTGACACTAAATTCAAAGGTCAACACGGACCGTCAGCCAGCCGGTGCTGCTTTTACGCATAAATCATTCCAAATACTTTATTTACATGGTTAAATTATAGACGAAAATAAATATAGATTCTTTGAGCCTGTTACACCATTTTAATTTATTTATATAAATCGAGGGCATTTATTCTTATCGTTGTTATGAGATATTGTAATTAGAGTATTAATCATTTAATTTATTAATAAAAAAACAGCCTGACAAATGATATCAATAAAAATGTGTAACGAGAGATAAATTATGTTGTTTATCGAGTTGTAAGCATTGGATGTAATTTCATGCCTCGAGCTTATCTGTATTAGCACAATTAATCAGCAAATTTGAGATTTCCTGTTGTTTTATCTTTGTTGGCATAATTGAATTTGCTTATTCAATTACGGCAATTATTTTTTCTTTGAATTGCGATTGTTGTAATTTTTACTTTCCCCCGTATGTAATACAAAGGGAAAGTATTGTTTTCGTGAAAATTTTCGAATCAAAAATTTTAGCGGAAATATCCGTTTTGAGGTCCCCTGAGTCGAATAAGACCATTTTTGAAAAACGTCTGTCTGTCTGTCTGTCTGTGTGCGCTGTACCGCAAAAACCGCTAAAGATATCCAGATGAAACTTGAAACTTAAGCTTTTTGTTACAATCGGAAGAACTGAAAAGCTTTTGGTGAAAATCGGAAAACCGGAAGTGGTACTTTACTCTTAGCGTTTTTCAGTTTTTTCAGATTTTTTCAATAAATGTTCATCAAACAAAAAATTCTTTCAAATAAAAGTTGTAGTTATTAACAAAATGAAGATGTATTGTTCACTCACTTTTTGTCATAGCACTCTTAGTTTTTGAGATATTTAATAAGTAGTGTTTTTTATCTAGTCATTGATTTGTGTCAGTGTGTGTGTTGATACAATTGGAAAATGTTTCAAATAAAAGTTGTAGGTAATAAAATATTAAAGATTTTTTGTATCTTCACTTTTTGTCATAGCACTCTTAATTTTTAAGATATTCAATAAATAGTGTTTTTTATCTAGTCATTGGTTTGTGTCAGTATGTGTTGATCCAATTGAAAAATGTTTCAAATAAAAGTTGTAGTTATCAAAAAGTTGAAGACATTTTGAAAATAATAATGCTACAAATATTTTAAAGTGATTTAATACGCAATTTACGGGGGAAAGTACTATGATGGACACATCACCATTTTTCAATAAATGTTCATCAAACAAAAAATTCTTTCAAATAAAAGTTGTAGATAATAACAAAATGAAGATGTATTGTTCACTTACTTTTTGTCATAGCACTCTTAGTTTTTAAGATATTTCAAAAGTTGTGTGTTTAATCTAGTTATTGGTGTGTGACAGTGTATGTGTCGATACAATTGAAAAATGTTTCAAATAAAAGTTGTAGGAAATGAAAAACTAAAGATTTTTTGTAGATTCACTTTTTGTCATAGCACTCTTAGGTTTTGAGATATTCAATAAATAGTGTTTTTTATCTAGTCATTGGTTTGTGTCAGTATGTGTTGATCCAATTGAAAAATGTTTCAAATAAAAGTTGTAGTTATCAAAAAGTTGAAGACATTTTGTCAATAATAATGCTACAAATATTTTAAAAGTGATTTAATACGCAATTTACGGGGGAAAGTACCATGATGGACACATCACCATTTTTACTAATGTTTTTCTTCTTTGGTGCAGATATATCGTCATGGAGATCGCACGCCCATCAATCCTTACCCGACGGATCCTTACAGGAATAAATCTTATTGGCCGGTGGGCTTCGGTCAATTGACGAATGTGAGTGGAAACATTAACACACAACGAAAACTAACCTTACACGTATTAACAATCCGAGTACCAACGTTTGTATATTAACTGGTGCATAGTGTTGCCAGATTTTTTTTTTTCTTCGACGGAAGTGAAAAATGTCTTCATAATTCTCTCTGAATCTGACGTAGATAGGGTTTTAAGAAAAAAACAAGTCAATTTTGTTTTTAAGAGGGATCCTGAAAAACACTGTTTGAATTTTAACTTTCCCCTCCAGCCACTCCAACTTTATAATTTTAAATGGCACCCCCATTGTGTTTTTGAAGTTTTAAAATAAATTGATGTATTTTTTTTTTTAAACACTATCTACGTCAGATCCAGGGTTATTCAGGGTGGTTCCTTTTGAAATGAAGACCCTGAATAACCCATGTAGAAACAATCGGGGCTTCGTCAACTTAATACGAATGTTAAATTTATAAAAAAAAAAAAGACCTTTATTGGCATATCTTAATATCTTACAGACTATTTACAATTCATTCGTTATTTCTCCATTTCCGTATCCCTCTTACCCTCCCTTCTCTTTTCCCTCTCCCTTCCCAGCTTTTCCAACGTCCTTACCCCGATCCCATCCTCTCTCATCCACTCCACTACCCTTCTATTCCCTTTCGCTCCCAGCCACTCCACTTTCACCCCCTCACATTCCTCCGCCAAGTGTCCCCACGTATCCTTCCCCTGTCCACACAACACACACCTTCCATATTCTTCCCCCATCCATACTTTCCTTCCTCTCTCCTCCGATCCACACCTCGCCCTTGCCACAATCACCCTATCCTCTCTACCCCATCCCTTCTCTATCAAATACTTCGGCACTCTTCCATACACCTGCCACCTCCCATACATATCATTATACTCACTTCTCTCAATACGCCCTTGCCTTTCTTGCCCTTCCACCTCCTTCCCTTTCCCCCTCACCCACTCATCCACCTTCATCCCATTTCCTAGCCATTCCATTACCTTCGCCTCCGACAGCCCTACGCTCTCATACATTTTCCTCCTCTCCCCCCTCCATCTACCCTCACCCCCACACACACTCGTCACCCATACATCCTTCACCAATCTCTCTTCCTCCATTTCCCACAATCTCATCTCGTACCTCACCATTGCCTCCCACTCTAGCCTCTCTCTGTTCGTCTCCTGAAGCACTATGTAGCTGGGCGTGGACCTCTCCACCCCCAACATGCGCTTCAGGAACCACATCTGCTCCCTCTCTATTAGCTCGTACCCTTTCGTCCCCCACACTTCCACTCCATACATTAGCACCGATCTCACACAGGAATGAATGTGAATGTAGTGAAAACGAAGTGGGTGAAGTTTAGAAATAAAGGGAGAGAGGGGAAGGTGAAAGAATTGAAGTGGAAGGGGGTAGTTATTGAGAGGGTGAAAACTTTCAAGTATTTAGGGTTTTGGTTTAAAGGAACGGGAGGGTATGAGGAGCATGTGAGGTGGGTGCAGAGTAAGGCGAGGAAGGCGTGGGGAATGGCATGGGGGAAGTGGATGGGGAACAATATGACGGTTGCGTGTAAAATATGGGTTAAATTTATAAAATAATACTCTTTTTATTATTATTTAGTTGGGAAAAGAACAGCATTATGAATTCGGCAAATGGATCCGCGCCCGCTACGGCGATTTCCTGCCAAACGACTACTCTGAAAACGACATCTATGTGCGTTCAACGGACGTGGACCGCACCCTGATGTCGGCCTACGCGAATTTAGCAGGACTCTACGAACCCTCCGCCAAGCAAACCTGGAACACGAAGATCGACTGGCAACCCATCCCGGTGCACACGATGCCCGAAAGAGAGGACTATGTTTTAGCGATGAAGCACCCCTGTCCCAAATACAACCACCTGCTCGACGCACTGATGAAAACGAAGGAGTTTCAGGATCTGCGCAAGAAGAATCACGATTTGTTTGCGTATATTTCACGAAACGCTGGACAGGGTGTGACTAGTATAGAGCAGTTGGAGTTTGTCTACAACACGCTAATGATTGAGAGCTCGGTTAATTATACGCTGCCGGAGTGGACCCGGAAGATTTTCCCGGAGAAAATGCGGCCGGTTGCAGTTTTGAGTTTTGCCATTCCGTGTTACACCCGGCAATTAACGCGGTTGAAAACCGGCCCGCTGTTCAATGAGCTAATCACTGTTTTGGTGAATGCATCGAAAAATCTTACTGGCGGAAAGAAAATGCGGGTTTATTCAGGACACGATACGACGATTGCGAATGTTTTGAACACGATGGAGTTGTTTGAATATCACAGCCCGCCGTATACGAGCACGGTAATTTTCGAGCTGCGCTCGAAAAACGACGATTTCTTCATCAACATTTTTTATAAAAACTCCACCGAGCCGAGACAATTAAAACTGAAAAACTGTGATTATGACTGCCCGCTGAATGATTTCATTGGGATTTTAGAGCCGATTTTGATTAAGCCCGACGAGTGGTTTTTAGAATGTCAAGTTAGTAAATGGGAGCCGTTCTTAGTGTTCTTTTCGTTTCCGGATGTCATAATTGTGATTTGCTCGATGATGTTCTTGGCACTGATTATGAGCATTGTGCTGGGGGTTTTCTGCTCTAAACCCAAAAGCGAGAAGAGGAGTTATTTGAGGTTACCCGATAGCGATGAGGCTGCCTAGATTTAAGTATTTTTTACAAGACGATTCCTATTAGGTGGAAAACGAAAGAAAATTTGGCTAATATGCAGAACACGGTAGATCCAGATTTGCGCAGTAGCGCCTACACCAGTGATTCTTGACAGGTTATTTGTATGGATGTGTGTATGCGGGCGTGTGTGTATGCATATGCTTAGGTTAGGTTACTAAAAAAGAGGTGGAATAGAATCAATGACGTTTATAGAATCAATAATAATGTTTATATTAAAAGAGATTTATAGGGTTATTAAAATTTTAATAGAAAACACACAAATAACTTACTGAGAACCACTGGAGTGGGCACTACTGCACATGCGCAAACCTGCCAAGATATAGTATGTGCCGTGTTCTGCACATTTATCGAAAACTTTGACTTCTTGATGGACTTGTATTTGATTAAAATGGCCTACTGGACAAGATATCAAACTTTAAGGTTTTTTAAACGAAATTTTCTGAACAATATTTCACACTTTGATATTGTGTTTAAAATAAGGCTGGGATCCAAATATGAATAATTCAAATCGTCGAATATTAAAATATTAATATTTCAATCAGATATTTCAATACTTAAATATGGTTTAAAATGAATATTTCAATATTCGAATAGTTCAAATTTTTGAATGAATAATTAAATACATAAATTTGAAGAATTCCCAGCTTTAATGGTATATTTTAAACTTCAATTGAAATCAGTGTTTTAGACCGGTGGCGCATGAAGTAAAATTTCGAGTTTAGAAAAGCCTGAAAATTTGGTTTGGCCGCTCCGCGCTTCGCGCTACGCGACCAAACCAAATTTTCAGGCTTTTCTAAACTCGAAATTTTACTTCATGCTTAGTCTGGGAGTGGAAAACACTTGTTCGACAGCTGTTTGAACCTTTATGGCCTGTTTCTCCGACATTACTTAAGGCATTGCTTATGTGAGTAGGCCTTATCTTAAGTAATGTTTAAAATAAATTATATCACACCAACAAAATTAAGCAATGCCACCCAAGCTATTTTCAGTTGTGTAAGTGACTATGGTGGGAATTTTTATTTTAAATATCTGTCACCTGATTCATGAAATAGTTTTTGATATATACCGGGAGTTTGGTTAAGTGGGGCCACTGACTGTATCTCAGAAACAGGTGTGTAAAACACTCATTTAATATGAAGTTCAAAAACACACTTAGTTATTCTTAATGCATCACAAGTTTAAAATAAAATATAGATATGTGAGTCGCCTTTTTCCAAAAACCCCTAAATAAATTTGAAAACCATGGATTTAGAGGTTTTTGGAAATGTACGAAGTACTGAAATATTCATTCAAAAACATATTTAAATTTTTGAATACTCTAAATTTGAATATGTTTTCGAATGAATATTCATAAACTTTAATTTTAAAAATTCCCATCATCAATCAAAACAATTGATGATGGGAATTTTTAAAATTAAAGTTTATGAATATTCATTCGAAAACATATTCAAATTTAGAGTATTCAAAAATTTAAATATGTTTTTGAATGAATATTTCAGTACTTCGATTAAAAATTAATGTTGCCAATAAAGATTAATTTCTTCTACTTCAATTATAAAAACTCTCAGCCTTAGTTCAAAATCTCAAATGTTGGCATATTTTGTAAACGTGGAACTTGGAGATCTCATCCATCCTTTTCTAAGCTCTGAATGTCGTTCTAAAAAACAAGATGTCCTGGTTTTTGTTTTTCGTTACATGCCTAATATTTATCAGTCTGTGAATGTGTGTGAGTGTAAAGTAATTATTTTTGTGTCTGTAATAGTTATAATTTAACGGGGCCACATTTTTTGGTGATATAAATAATTTTCTTCTTATTTTAATTAGATTTAATCAATTTTTGTGCTCAATTTTCCGCTTTAATTTCGTGTAAGTCTTAACCATAATATACAGGGTGGGCCACGAATAACGCCCATTAAAAGTTTTCGGGATTCCCGACAGAGGAAAAATTTGAAAAAATTCTACATTGCACGGTTGAATGCGACCACCTCATGGAAAATATTTCGACTTTCTATCACTTCCGGTTGTACCGGAAATGGCTACTAACTTTATTATTTTAAATGGAACATCCTATATATTAATTTTTTTTTAGATTCCCCGTTCAATTGTCTACCCTCTCATATGAATTTATGTCCACTTAACTCTTACAGTTTTTGAGTTAAAAATTTATTTGTGAAATATTGACCTCAAATAGACGTTTTGAAAAATGCCTATAACTTTTAGTAGGGACAAGATAGACAGACGAGCGGCATCTTGAATTGTTACTCATAGATCCCTCTAGAATTAAAAAAATTGACATCTGTCAATTTTGAATAGTACAGGAATTATTCAATTGTGCAAGCATTCTGGGAGGAAAGAAATTTCGAAATAACTCAAAAACTATTTGCTCTAGATATAGGGAAACATAATACTTTTATTTTGCAAATTGTCTTGCCAATCACCATATCAGATAAAATATTGGTCATTCCATTTGAAAACATTGAATTATGATGTTTTTAAGTGGGCACTGAAATATTGACATTTTTGAAATACCTATTGTCAAAATTGACAGATGTCAATTTTTTTAATTCTAGAGGGATCTATGAGTAACAATTCAAGATGCCGCTCGTCTGTCTATCTTGTTCTTACTAGAAGTTATAGGCAATTTTCAAAACGTCTATTTGAGGTCAATATTTGACAAATAAATTTTTAACTCAAAAACTGTAAGAGTTAAGTGGACATAAATTCATATGAGAGGGTAGACAATTGAACGGGGAATCTAAAAAAAAATAATATATAGGATGTTCTATTTAAAATAACAAAGTTGGTAGCCATTTCCGGTACAACCGGAAGTGATAGAAAGTCGAAATATTTTCCATGAGGTGATCGCATTCAACCGTGCAATGTAGAATTTTTTCAAATTTTTCCTCTGTCAGGAATCCCGAAAACTTTTAATGGGCGTTAGTCGTGGCCCACCCTGTATAATTGAAGAGAGTTTAAATGCCAAACTACAAAGTAAACAATTTATGTGATGCGCACGTGAAATAATACGTATGATACCGTCTGATTAAAAGTAAAAGTCTTTAAATGCTTAGGAAATGCCCAGTTTGTCTATTCAATTTGTCATCAGTGGGAAGTCGAACTAAAATTACTCTATGCGGTTTGGTCAATTCGTCCCAAAATGATGTCATTTCAGTGCAACTTCTCACCAGTGACAAATTGCGTCGGTGTTCTGAATAGCCCCTATTCACAACACCGACGCAATTTGTCACTGGTGAGAAGTTGCACTGAAATGACGTCATTTTGGGACGAATTGACCAAACCGCATAGAGTAATTTAAGTTCGACTTCCCACTGATGACAAATTGCATCAGTGTTGTGAATAGCCTCCCAGGACTCAATGGCTTTTACCTTTAAAAAATAGCGATATATAAAAGAGTAAATTATATTTAAAACAAAAGACGAATCTGTATATCGAGAATGTTGTAAGATTTTCAAATATTTTTTATATTAAATCATCGGGTTTTTAAAGATAAGTGTGTGAGTAATCGATGACTCTTATTATTAAAATAGATGATGTTTGAGGCTGAAAAAAATCATATGTTTATAAAAGTAAAGAGAGAAAATATTTATATATCCGATTGTGTACTTAAAACAAACTTTCAACTCATTTTGAGTGTTTTCCTGTCCGATTAAAACAAAAATCAAATCGACGTGTGAAACGTATTGCATTTATAAAGTAATTTAGACTGAGTTTGCATGATTTTTTATTATCGTGTGATGTTATGTGTTGTTTAATTTATAGTTACCATAATTTCCAATTTTTCAGACTGATTTTTCAAATGATCGACTGTTTTTATACGTAAGGGAGTACGTAATTTTATTTAGAATTTTTTTTTGTTTGCAACCGCCAACAGAATTTTGTGTGTATCTTGTTTTTGTTTGTTTGTCAACTTCCAACAGAATTTTGTGTGTATCTTGTTTTTGTTTGTTTGTCAACTTCCAACAGAATTTTGTGTGTATCTTGTTTTTTTTTTGTTTTTATTGGTTTTAAATGGATTTCATATTTACATTTTTGTACAAGACTTTAATATTGCAAAAAAGTGATATTGTGAGATAAAGTTTAACTGTTGTATGTCGTGATTAAAATATGTGAATTTAATATTGATAATTGAATTTAATGATTGGACATTGAAATAAAATTTATTTAATCTACTTACTCGAATTTTCTTCTATTTAAACCCTCTTTAGCAAGTTAATCGACCTTGGCTTTATATAAAATAATACACTAAAATTAATTAAAACCCCAATATCGCTTATTGGGTTTCTATTCAACTTGATGACGAAATGTCATAATGGTTTTTAAAGATAAGTGTGTGAATAATCGATGACTCTTATTATTAAAATAGATGATGTTTGAGGCTGAAAAAAATCATATGTTTATAAAAGTAAAGAGAGAAAATATTTATACATCCGATTGTGTACTTAAAACAAACTTTCAACTCATTTTGAGTGTTTTCCTGTCCGATTAAAACAAAAATCAAATCGACGTGTGAAATGTATTGCATTTATAAATTTAGACTGAGTTTGCATGATTTTTTATTATCGTGTGATGTTATGTTGTTTAATTTATAGTTACCATAATTTCCAATTTTTCAGACTGATTTTTCAAATGATCGACTGTTTTTAAACGTAAGGGAGTACGTAATTTTATTTAGAATTTTTTTTGTTTGCAACTGCCAACAGAATTTTGTGTGTTTCTTGTTTTTGTTTGTTTGTCAACTTCCAACAGAATTTTGTGTGTATCTTGTTTTTTTTGTTTTTATTGGTTTTAAATGGATTTCATATTTACATTTTTGTACAAGACTTTAATATTGCAAAAAAGTGATATTGTGAGATAAAGTTTAACTGTTGTATGTCGTGATTAAAATATGTGAAATTAATATTGATAATTGAATTTAATGATTGGACATTGAAATAAAATTTATTTAATCTACTTACTCGAATTTTCTTCTATTTAAACCCTGTTTAGCAAGTTAATCGACCTTGGATTTATTTAAAATAATACACTAAAATTAATTAAAACCCCAATATCGCTTATTGGGTTTCTATTCAACTTGATGACGAAATGTCTGCGAATTTTAATTATGGTTCTTCAGTATAAACTACTTGCACTGTAAACAAACCAAATTTTCAGGCTTTTCTAAACCCGAAATTTAACTTCATTCTTAATCAAGGAGTGGAACCATTTGCTAATAGCTTCAAATTAATCGAATTTCAAAAATTTGTATGAATACTTAAAAGAGAAGAATACCCTATATGCAATCCAATGTACTATTAAATTATATCATAGGCAACACAATATACTAATGTAGATAAAGCGCCATCTCACAAGTTTAGCGTAAACTTTCACTCTTGTGGGTAAGACAGTTATCCGCTTAACACAGTTCTGTCAACAAATTTAAAATTAAGATTATTAAGTACTCTAAAAGGTAGAGTACTTAATAATCTTAGTTTTAAATTTGTTTACAGAACTAAGTTAAAAGGAAAACTGTCTTACCCACAAGAGTGAAAGTTTACGCTAAATTTGCGACACTATGTACATGAGTACATTGTGTTGCCTATGATATAATTTAATAGTACATTGGATTGCATAAAGGGAGTTTGTCTTTTAAGTATACATACATATTTTTGAAATTCGGTTAATTTGAAGCTATTAGCAAATGGTTCCACTCCTTGATTAAGCATGAAGTAAAATTTCGAGTTTAGAAAAGTCTGAAAATTTGGTTTGGTCGCGTAGCGCGGAGCGGCCAAACCAAATTTTCAGGCTTTTCTAAACTCGAAATTTTACTTCATGCGCCACCGGTACAAAACACTGACGCAATGTAAAGTTTAGCGGTGTGTTTTAATCTTCGTAATATGTCAGTGATTTGTGCCGGTGGCGCATGAAGTAAAATTTCGAGTTTAGAAAAGCCTGAAAATTTGGTTTGGCCGCTCCGCGCTTCGCGCTACGCGACCAAACCAAATTTTCAGGCTTTTTTAAACTCGAAATTTTACTTCATGCTTAATCAAGGAGTGGAACCATTTGCTAATAGCTTCAAATTAACCGAATTTCAAAAATATGTATGTATACTTAAAAGACAAATTCCCTTTATGCAATCCAATGTACTATTAAATTATATCATAGGCAACACAATGTACTCATGTACATAGTGTCGCAAATTTAGCGTAAACTTTCACTCTTGTGGGTAAGACAATTAACCGAATTTCAAAAATATGTATGTATACTTAAAAGACAAATTCCCTGTATGCAATCCAATGTACTATTAAATTATATCATAGGCAACACAATATACTAATGTAGATAAAGCGCCATCTCACAAGTTTAGCGTAAACTATCACTCTTGTGGGTAAGACAGTTATCCGCTTAACACAGTTCTGTCAACAAATTTAAAATTAAGATTATTAAGTACTCTAAAAGGTAGAGTACTTAATAATCTTAGTTTTAAATTTGTTTACAGAACTAAGTTAAAAGGAAAACTGTCTTACCCACAAGAGTGAAAGTTTACGCTAAATTTGCGACACTCTATGTACATGCGTACATTGTGTTGCCTATGATATAATTTAATAATACATTGGATAGCATACAGGGAATTTGTCTTTTAAGTATACATACATATTTTTGAAATTCGGTTAATTTGAAGCTATTAGCAAATGGTTCCACTCCTTGATTAAGCATGAAGTAAAATTTCGAGTTTAGAAAAGTCTGAAAATTTGGTTTGGTCGCGTAGCGCGAAGCGCGGAGCGGCCAAACCAAATTTTCAGGCTTTTCTAAACTCGAAATTTTACTTCATGCGCCACCGGTACAAAACACTGACGCAATGTAAAGTTTAGCGGTGTGTTTTAATCTTCGTAATATGTCAGTGTTTTGTGCCGGTGGCGCATGAAGTAAAATTTCGAGTTTAGAAAAGCCAGAAAATTTGGTTTGGCCGCTCCGCGCTTCGCGCTACGCGACCAAACCAAATTTTCAGACTTTTCTAAACTCGAAATTTTACTTCATGCTTAATCAAGGAGTGGAACCATTTGCTAATAGCTTCAAATTAACCGAATTTCAAAAATATGTATGTATACTTAAAAGACAAATTCCCTTTATGCAATCCAATGTACTATTAAATTATATCATAGGCAACACAATGTACTCATGTACATAGTGTCGCAAATTTAGCGTAAACTTTCATTCTTGTGGGTAAGACAGTTTTCTTTTTAACTTAGTTCTGTAAACAAATTTAAAACTAAGATTATTAAGTACTCTACCTTTTAGAGTACTTAATAATCTTAATTTTAAATTTGTTGACAGAACTGTGTTAAGCGGATAACTGTCTTACCCACAAGAGTGAAAGTTTACGCTAAACTTGTGAGATGGCGCTTTATCTACATTAGTATATTGTGTTGCCTATGATATAATTTAATAGTACATTGGATTGCATAAAGGGAATTTGTCTTTTAAGTATACATACATATTTTTGAAATTCGGTTAATTTAAAGCTATTAGCAAATGGTTCCACTCCTTGATTAAGCATGAAGTAAAATTTCGAGTTTAGAAAAGCCTGAAAATTTGGTTTGGTCGCGTAGCGCGAAGCGCGGAGCGGCCAAACCAAATTTTCAGGCTTTTCTAAACTCGAAATTTTACTTCATGCGCCACCGGCACAAAACACTGACATATTACGAAGATTAAAACACACCGCTAAACTTTACATTGCGTCAGTGTTTTGTATCGGTGGCGCATGAAGTAAAATTTCGAGTTTAGAAAAGCCTGAAAATTAGGCTCGGGCGCGTAGCGAAGCGGAGCGACCGAGCCAAATTAGGCTTTTCTAAACTCTAATTTTTACTTCATGCGCCACGTGCACAAAACGCTGATTTAATGTGAAATGGTTTTCAACCAATTTACAAGTGAAATAAGTTTAGTTTATCAACTATCATAGTCGACTGTATTTTCACTATTATAGCATTTCAGTAGTATTTCATCATTAAATGACTATTGTAACATTTTGACTGTAAATAAAAAGACAATAAACTTAATACGACAATTTACAATTGTTTTAATGATGAAACAAACGAGTGTTTTCCACTCCCAGACTAAGCATGAAGTAAAATTTCGAGTTTAGAAAAGCCTGAAAATTTGGTCGCGTAGCGCGAAGCGCGGAGCGGCCAAACCAAATTTTCAGGCTTTTCTAAACTCGAAATTTTACTTCATGCGCCACCGGTACAAAACACTGATTCAATGTAAAGTTGAGCGGTGTGTTTTAAGCTTCGTAATATGTCAGTGTTTTGTGCCGGTGGCGCATGGAGTAAAATTTCGAGTTTAGAAAAGCCTGAAAATTTGGTTTGTTTACAGTGCAAGTAGTTTATACTGAAGAATAATTAAATTTCGCAGACATTTCGTCAAGTTTAATAGAAAACCAATAACTGATATTGGGGTTTACATACACATTTTTGAAAATCGGTTACTTTTTTTAGTAAATTGAAAACACAATAATAAAAGTACTAAGTACTCTAAAAGGTGGAGTATTCACTTATTTTTTTTAATAAATTGAAAACACAATAATAAAAAATATATTTTACTTAAATATATATATATATATAAAAAACAATACATATTAAACAACAATGGCCGTCTTATTCACATTGGTGAACGTCCACTTTTGATGCGGCGTTCCCTTACAATCCTCGATAACCAACCCCCCGGACTCTCGCACGCCCTCCGAACTGAGGCACTTCTTGAACGACGGACTCAAAATCCTCCCATCGTCGGGGAAATAAATCCAAAACTGCTCCCTGTTATGGCTATGACACTCCGTCAGCTGCACGTTGAAATTCGCGAACGCCTCCGCACAAAACGACTCCTTCCTCAACTCCCCTTTCGCGCTGATCGAAAAATACTGGGACATCGCTAAGTACGGATGGCACTGGTACAACCCCAAAGGCCCGACTTTATCATCCGCTAGTTGTAAATCGTCCAAACACATTTCGTATTTATTCTTGACTTGTCCGTACGCAAAGACGTTTTCGTCGGGGATGAATTTTTCCGGGTAAACGTTATCTAAGTACCACTTGAACGATTTGCAGCGCAACTTTTGACGGAGCTGGCGTCGGTGCGTTAAGTCCCCGATTATGGGGTTGGTTTCTAGAGCGGGTTGGTGCATGAAGAAGAGGCGTTTATAGTCGTCCATCCAGACGTGGGCCAAACGTGCAGTGTTGATGCCGTGCGTGTCTTTGTTGTCGGGGAAGGAATAGGGGTGGAAGTCACGGAAGATGTGCCCCACGCGCGAACAAGGAACCTGAAATTCATCACATTTTTCATAAATAAAAGTTTGAACTACCAAATAGATTTGTGTTAGTTCATCGAGTTGAGTAAAATCTTAAGAGCCAGGAAGCAGGTGAAGGCATATTAAAGAATAATCAAGTTTGAGCCCAACATGTGCGCAATTTGTGTCGGCTACTCAATTATAAGTAAATAACTAGTATATGAAGTAAAATTGAACCTCTTAAAAGGGGCGTTTTTTCTCTGATAGTCCCTAGATAACATGATCATCTTGATTTAATTTACATTACACTGTTTTAAGTTAAAATGTCTTGTTTTAGGTTATGTATTATTATGTGATAAATTTATTATACATACACAATTTATAGATTAAGGATGATCAAATGTTTATTTTATATATATATATAGATATACATATATTTTTCTATGTTATTATATAGCAAAGATGCTAAATAAAGATTATTATTATTATTATTATGCAGTGTTGCCTGATTTGTTTTTCGCGATTTTCTTCGACGCATGTTGAAATTTTTTTCATTTTTCCAAATTGCTTAGACAAAATAAACGTTTGTAAAATGTATCAATGTGAAATCAAACTTAAGTTGTATGAAAACTATTAATGGATTCGATAACTAATGCCATCTAATGCTTCATAATGGCATCGTCAATGACACGAATGCACAAATTTAATTAAGTTGCATGTTTTGAACTTCACTAGAAATCAGTGTTTTATACAGGTGGCGCATGAAGTAAAATTTCGAGTTTAGAAAAGCCTGAAAATTTGGATTGGTCGCTCCGCTTCGCTACGCGACCAATCCAAATTTTCAGGCTTTTCTAAACTCGAAATTTTACTTCATGCTTAACCAAGGATTGGAAACACTCATTAGAAACTTCAAATTTAACGCTTTTGTAAAGACGATGAATATTTGAAAATTTACATCTTATTCACCATTTAAGAAATTTCTTCAAATATGAAAACACTGAGGTTATGTTACATGTCAGTGTTTTTCTCACCGTTTCTAGTCGACCACCGCACTGCCATATCCTGAAGGACATCTCCAAGTTTTCTCCTCCCCAACCATCCATCTGCTCATCGTAAGAACCAACTTCCCAAAAATATTTCCTATCAATGGCGAAAAGTCCTCCGGCCATTGTCGGTGATTTGACAGGTGTCAGCTTGTGCTTATCCTCCTCATCCTGGATGTCGATCCATGTGAAATGTCCAGCCCAAGTAAATCCACCCACTTGATAAGACTCTCCTAAAATAAACATGGGAATGTTGCTAATTGAAATGTGGGACATATATCGATTGTCGAATTAATTAGTATACACCGTTCCATTTGTTTCTGGATCTCGCCTAGCCATGCTTTCGTGTTGTTATGTTGCAGTATCAACATTTACATTTTTTATTAATTGGCACTCCTGATTCCTTATTTTAACAGTGTTGCAATAATTTATGATATCATAAGTAATCCTCTTTTTAATTTTCAAGAGGTTTATTGTTAATCTTGCAACAATTATTTCGCCACGCGGTCGCTTCTTCGAGCATTTTATTATTAAATCAAATTAATCTAGTGTTGCAATGCTAAATAATAAAAGTGGAATGAGGGCTTAAAAATTGATTTACATGAAAATGATCAGTATCACAAGAGGGTGGGAATAAATTTGCAATTCTACAAAAAAATACTGAGGGCCAACAGAAGAGAGAATGACCAAAATTAAGGTGGATGGATGGAGTTGATCAAAATGTGTTAACGGGAAGACCCAAGCGAGAAATACAAATGGATGACGAAATAAGTTTGCAGAGCCGAATTCATTATATTTGTTATATACAATATTATTGCTGTGTTTGTATGTACAAAAACCAAGTAGTAAATTTTGTTAATCTTAAAACTGCATATTATTATCCTTTTATATCTGAAAATTTGTAAAACAGGCAACAGTGTAAGATCACAATAGTCAGAAATTATAACCTTAAAATCGAACATCTGACAGTGACATTTAAAAACCCTGATTTAAAAGACAACCAGCCCCATTTACAATACTTAAACTGTCACTTTTCCATAGCTAGGCGAGATCCAGAAACAAATGGAATACATTATATATGAGCAACCTTTGCATAAAATTCTGTGAAATCCAGATTCGAATCATAATTCACAAGAGCAAAAATGCACTTTAAAGGCAAAATCATTGCACAATAGATCACACACATATTATTAGTAAACTTGAAAGAAAGTGTGTCGATTATACAATCGGCGGGAATTAATTATACACCATCTTCACACTGTTTGGAAAACACGAATAACTAATTAAAGTAAATAACAAAAAACCAGTTTATTTTACAAGACGGCATTTAATTAAGTCACGGGCAAATCTCTATTTTATACAGCAACAAGAAAATATTTAACCTTTTTTCTTTTTAATAATTTTACAATCAAGTGACAGCATTTGAATCGAGTTTATCTTTAAAATGGATAAAATATTTTTTTTGTTCGTTCAGTAAATTAAAATTTTTTATTCAATTTTGTTAATTTAAATCGACATTATTAACTCCATAACAACCGTAATAAACAAGGTTTTCACTGAATCAAACACTTACTATGTTTTTACCACAAAATATTTATTGTATGTATATATATTATATTACACAAATATACACATAAATTCACGACTTAAGTTTCGACGTTTGACGGTCATTATCAAGTGAAACAAATTACAAAGGGGGGTTACATTTATACAGGTAAAACAATTTAGAGTGAGGGTAGCAAAACAAATTAGGTTAAACAGGTACAAAGATTTACACATTAAAGGATTTCAAAGAGCGGCGTGTACACTAAATCGGTTTGTTCGTTTAACAGATTAACTAGGGGGTTCTTGGTTCGTTTGAAAATTTCGGCGGATTCGAGCAGGTTAAGCTTTGTGCCTTTGGTACAGTTATGTAAAATTTTAATTTTATTTATTTCTGGAAATGAATGTTTGCACTCTAATACGTGGTTAGAAAAGGAACTGGAGTCTTGGTTCAATCTAAATGCGCGAAAATGTTCCGAATATCTCTTTTCGAAACTACGACCGGTTTGGCCTACATACACACTATTGCATTCGGAACAAGGAATTTCATAAACACCTGATTTCTTTAAAGGATTAATTTTGTCTTTTGAATTGAATAGAATGTTGGATAATTTGCAACTGTGTCTAAACGCAATTTGATGGTTTTGTTTTCGAATTTCATTATGATTAAACAAGGTTTTATTCACTAGTGAACTAAATTTTTTTTAGGTCACTAGTGAGTTAAAAAATGTATTTAAAAATAAATGTAAAGTACATTTTCTTTACAATTTCGTCAAAATTGAATAAAAACATATATACGCCACGTGAATTAAACACCTTTATTCACTCAAAGAAATGATTTCCCTCGCGCCGAGGCGCTCGTGAAATCAAAAATCTTTTCGTGAATAAAATCGTGTTTAATATTTATAAATAATAGAATACTCAAATATGTGAAAAATTTAGTGATTGAAATATTCATATTTGAGTATTTAAATACTGGATTATATGAATTATTCGTATTCGAACCCGATCCTTACTTTTTATGCAAGTAAACAAGATTTGAACAAAGAAATAAAATAGTACGATTTGAATAAGTAAAAATCAAAAACTCACCATTAGTTGCGTATGCCATATTATCAGCCTCAATTACATCAATAATAGGCACCAAAACTGCCGTCCTCTCCTCCCCAATTCTAGCCAAAAGCGGTTCCATCCACTGAGTCGTCGCCTCACAATGAGCATCCAAAAATATAAGTACATCTCCCGAGGCGATACGAGCCCCGTGCAATCTGGCCCTGATCAACCCCATCCGGTGTTTCAAGGACAGCAATTTAATGTCGTAGTGTTTCAGTCTTGTTTTTATGTAATGGTTAAGTAAATCCTTAAGTCCCTCCTCGGTGCTGGCGTCGTCCACCAAAATAATCTCTTTAAGCAGCAGCCTCGGAGTTTGTAAAATGACGCTCCATATCGTGCGCAAAATCACGCTCAGAATTTCGTTATAAAAAATTATCACAACGCTTCCCTGTAAATGGGGGTCGTACGTAAATTCACGACATCTGAAAAACAAGTAACAAATCAAATAAAATAAGATTTTAAATATTTCATTGTATAATTCAAAAACCATTGAAACAACTACTTCTCGTGCAAATACACCTCTTTGCACGGAAAGTAGTTGTTTCATTGGATATTTATTGTCTTAAATTGTCTTATTAATTAAGACACATTGTTTGCATTTTACACGAAAAACATTTTCGTAATTGTATGTACACTGGCGAAAGAAATGAACGCATCACATTAATTTTTTTAATTTAAAAATAAAGTTTTGATGTTTAAAAACAAAAAAAATAACAACAAAACCAACTGAACTATAATAATGATTTTCAACACATTTTCTTTCATTAATGACTAAAATAATGTCATAAATAAAAAGAGGAAAAAAGTTAACATGTGATTATAAGACTTAATATCTAGTGTTTCCTCCTCTTGCTCGAATAACTGCCTGACAGCGACGGCTCATACTGTTAATTAATGATCCAATTTCATCCTGGTTAATATCTTCCAAAATTTCCTGCAATCTTTGTCCAAGCTCTTGTTGATTGCTTGGACGCCGAGGAATTGCTCTAAGGCGTCTGCCCATCGCGTCCCATAGGTGTTCGATCGGATTAAGATCGGGACTCCTGGCTGCCCATTGCATTGTGTTGATACCCACTAGGTCAAGATACTGTTGTACAATTCGGGCACTGTGTGGTTTTGCATTGTCATGCATAAACAGGAAATCGTTTCCTCCAAAGGGAGCAAAAGGCATTACGGATGGTTCTAAAATGTTTGCAATATAAGACGCTGCCATGATGCTTCCTCTTGGTATGACCACCAACTCCGTACGAGCCTCTAAAGTGATACCACCCCACACCATAACAGAGCCTCCACCAAACATAACAGTCAGAACAATGTTACACTGCGCATAACGTTCACCTGGCCGTCTGTACACATGCATTCGTCTGTCACTGCCGTAAAGACAAAATCTGGACTCGTCGCTAAACATAACATTAGCCCAATCGGCCTGTAACCAGTTTACATGTTCTTGCGCAAATGTTAACCTGGCTCTGCGATGGTCTGCGGTTAATTGTGGTCCTTTTGCCGCTGTTTTCGGAGTTAAATTAAAACCACGTAACCTTTTTCTGATGGTAACGGAACTTACATGAACATTGTGGATCTCTGCGAGCATATTTTGTAGCCTAGGAGCCGTAATAAACCGTTCGCGTAACGTCTGCATCATTAAAAAACGGTCTTGAACAGCAGTTGTGGCCCTTTTTCTCCCTTGTCCTGGCCTTCTTGAGTATGCCTGAGTTTCCCGATGTCTCTTCAAGACACGGGATACGGTCGATTGATTAACACCAAGACGCTGACTGATGTAACGCTGACTCCTACCTTCTTCTGCAAGTGTAACCACAATCACAGCTTCTTCACTGCTTAAATTAAGATTCGGACGTCTATCCATATTCATTCTTCACTATTTAGCACTTAATTTTAACAATTACTTGAAAACAAACTCAAAAAGAAATTTTATATGAACCTTTCTTACAGTCAGAATAATGAAAAGTGCTTCATTTTATTTATTGACAGAAAACCATGAGAACAAAAGAAAAAAAACACAACATGTAAAACAGCATGCTTGATAAGATTTCTTATTGTAAAAATATGTTTGTGTTCAAAGAAAACTCGATTCCAAGATATCAAAAAAATCACAAATGATGCGTTAATTTCTTTCGTCAGTGTATTATATCTGAAATAATTTTTACAAAAAAAAGTTAAGACAAACTTTATTTATTGCACAGAGGAAAATCATAAATGTTGATAAGACGTGCGAGATTAATTGATTTAATTCGGATATTGATTTTATCAAAGGATTATTTATTAATTTTGCTGTAAATGTAAGAATCTGGAGTGTTAAAAAATTGTTTAGATACTCGTACTTACTTTTTATGCCTTGGATCCCTAAGAGTCCTATTCAAAGGCATCCTGTCGCTGAGCACCGTATTTAGAGCAACTTTTGCCAAAGCTTCCTTTCCCTTAACTTTATCGGCTCCTTCCAGAAAAGCTGGCTCGCCATTGTCACCTAAATTTGCGATCACGCCCATCTCGTACTTCTTGATCCTCTCTTCTAGCAAACGATCTTCGTGCTTTTCGAAAATAAAATTATCCTCCTCTTCGAAAACATCATTTGACTGGAGGTGCCGATAAAAAATCACGAGCAGGAAGAAAAAGAAGAATACGCAGAGCAGCCGTAAGTGCTGCTTTCTCAACCTCGGAAAACATTTCACGATCATTACGAAGCGAAGACTTTACGCAATGGAATGGAAATTAACAAAACGCGGATTTTTAAAACACTAAAATAACATTACTACTTTCTTTTTGCGTTTAACATAATTGATTTATTTATAACAAACACACTATAAAATTAATAAAATTTCCGCGCGTGTGTTATTTTTTAACATCGCTATTATATTTTTCGCTCTATTGAGAGCACTAAGAAATCACTTCCATTTGCATGACCGCGCGCGGTTTCATTTTCGGTGCCGCTGCAACGTGGACGTGCAACAAGTACTTAATATTTTCCCCCGATCGCGACGTTTTTTCAAAAAATGTTTTCGAGGTTATGGTGTTTTTAGGTTAATACACAAACATACGTCAGCTGTGCTCTAATTTAACTCTACCAACAACAGGTGGCGATTTATTGTCACGTGTGTTATTCTAATTGTGAAATGCAAGCAAAGATGGCACGCAACATCAAAAAAGATTGGTAAGTGTACATTGGGTTGCATATAATTATGAATTAGTATAGATGTGTGAACACAGATGGCGCACAATACGCACGTGATTGAAACGTGTAATCATAGATGGCGCACAACTGCGCATGTGATTGAAAAGTGTAATCATAGATGACGCACAACTGCACATCTGATAGATGAGTGTAAACACAGATGACAATTAATTTGAAAGTCGTAGATTCAGATTGTACATTGAATTGCGGTTTGTTACCTAGAAAAATGAACTCTGATAAGACCCGTGTGGGTGCAGGACCAGCCATCGCACACATTTTTCGCAAGAATTTAATTTACACTGTTCACTATTTTTGAGAAAATTGAGCGAATTTTAGCAACACAAAATGTGCCAAGTCTTATCAGAATGCGAGCTGTTAAGTGCGTAAAATGTTATTATTAATATAAAAGATTCAAATCTAATCATAATTAATTATCGTAGTTGTTTCTTAATAATATAAATAAATTTGAATGTTTTAATTAAATATAATAAAATCGAAGTATATGGCACTCTAAAGCCATGTACGGTTCATTTATAAGCCGCCATTATGTATGTTGTGTAGCATATAATAAAAGAACAGAGTTTGAAAAATTCAAATTAAAACAGATTGTTGGCGTATTTTAATTGCTTGTTTGAATTGTTTTTGTTAAAACGGTGAGTGAGACGTTCTGCCCTAAACATTTTAATAATCAATTTTTAAATATTTTCAACTCTTTCGGGACAAATCGTGTAGAAATATCACCAATATTATTTCAAATTTGATTTTTGTTTGAACGATTCACAACCCAGTAACATTGTGAGGTAATTACATCATGCAGGATAATGTGTATACATATAAGTTTCATAATCATAATTTAAACTTATTAACCAGAAAATTCATTAAAATTAAAAATTATATAAAAATAATGAATGTGAGCCTAAAAGGGTTAGAGACACATACGGAGAAAAAAAATAATAACAAAATGACGTATAAAGGAGCTTTATATTCATACACATGTGTTGTATAAAATGACTTACAATAATAAAATTACTCAAACAGACGAAAACAAAAAATGCATCATAATCCCTAACAATCGTATAAAAATGATATATATATATATATATTTCTCTCTGCCCCTCTCTCTCTCTCTCTCTCTCTTAATACAATAAAAGTTTACATTCCTCACTCTCCTTCATTTAAGCGTGTACATAACCTACGAAATACTGAGACAAAATATCTCTATGATACGGAATGGTTACACTCGAATAAATAAAAATCAACCTGTTTTCACCATCCAGAAGTAAATAAATAAGTATATACAAAATACTTATTATATATAAAAAATAGACTCACGTATCGTTGCTATAAACATGAAAATTCAGTAAGTGAATCAGAAATCAATACCACTTGATGAGTTTTACGTTTGGGTAGACGATATCATTCCACTGGGTTCTATAACTATTTGGGTGTACGTTTAAAAAGTGTATAAATAAAAACAATTTGAAGAAATAAAAACCGAAAGATAAAAATTACACAATTATAAAATTAAAATGAACCTAAATCTAGATTAGTTTAGTTACTTTGGTATACTCTTGTGTAAAGTAATTTTTTTTTTTTTTTAGATACATTGTAAAATTAATAGATGATCGACAAGCAGTTTGCACCTTTTTTAATTTTCTTAAAATTTATTCAATTAAAACAAATCACCGATTTGACTTTCTTTAAGAATCTCTTGAAATAATAATAAAATATATATTTAATCATTTGAAACTCGTTTCACCCTTTTAAATTAATGACTGTATTTTTCGCTTTATTTTTGTGCGGATTTATGTTTTGTATCACCAATTGATCGAAAAGAACGAGGCGGGCATCTGCTATCTGCGGACGTTCACCAGAGGGAACCACTCCGTCATTTCCTTGGTCAGGTCGAATTTGTAGAGCTCCAGTTCGACCCCGCCCAAAAATTCGTTCTCTTGCAGGGCATCGTAATTCCAGACAGTCGCTGTTAAAACCCTTCCTTTTATCACATCCAGCGTCATCCTGTATTCCAACTATTTCGATACAAGTCAAGAAAAAATTAGAATTAGTTGCACTTACAAAAAAAAAAGCAAATAAAGTGCTAACACCACAAAATGTCAAGCAATAAGTAAGAGTATATTAAGGCCCAGTTGCACCAAAAAGTGCATCGCCTTGAGAAGGCAAATCCAAATTTTCAGGCTTTTCTAAATCAAAATGTTCCTTCATACTTAACAAGGGGTGCTGACATCACAGTGTGTGTTTTATTATGTAACTCAGTCTCAGTTCTTTGATAAACTCTCACCATTTCCATAAAACTCGGATGACAATTCCTTTTCACTACTTTCGTCTTCCTCTTCGTTTCCTTCGTGACATCGGGCAGTAAATAAATCTTGACGTAGGTGTTGGGCTCCTGGGTGTTTCCCACCAGAGGCAAACCCCTGGCGTGATGGACCATCACGCTGAAGACGCCCCTGTTGAAATGTATCGACAGTTTCAGTTGGCCCTTCAGGCGACCGACTTCGTTCTTCTCCTCGACCCGTCTGCCCTTGACTTTCTTCGAAAACTGATCGGGCATCTGCTGGTCCCTTAGGAGAGGATGGAAGAACGTGTAGACGAGGTCCGAGTGGGCGATCTCGTCGGCCGTTCTGAAGAGGGTTTTCAGGAAGAGGGTGATGTCTTGGTAGCGCTTGTGGGCGACCTGTTTTACGTTCGAACGGCCCATGTGCAAACCGTTGGATAAGCTGGAAATTATTTAAAGTTTCAATATTTGCAATATGAAGTCATTCATATCAAGAATCAAATTGTACTTTGTTTTTGCTGCTAATGGCACCAAGGTAAGAAGGATAGGTAAGAGGAAAGTGTGGATGTTAGCGTATGCAGATGACATGTTGTTAATGGCAAGAGATCATGAAGGGATGAAAGACATGTTGAAAAGAGCGGAGAGGTTCATAGATAAGTGAGGGATGAGTGTGAATGTAGAAAAAATGAAGTGGGTGAAGTTCAGAAATAGAGGGAGGGAGGGGAAGGTAAAAGAATTAGAGTGAAAGGGGGTGGTTATTGAGAGGGTAAAAAGTTTTAAGTATTTAGGGTTTATGTTCAAAGGGACGGGAGGGTATGAGGAGCATGTGAAATGGGTGCAGAGTAAGGCTTGGAAAGCGTGGGGGATGGCTTGGGGAAAGTGTATGGAGAATATGTGAGAGTGGCATGTAAAATATGGGATGCGTGTGTGAGATCGGTGCTTATGTATGGAGTGGAAGTGTGGGGGACGAAAGGGAATGAGTGCATGGAGAGGGAACAGATGTGGTTCCTGAAGTGCATGTTGGGGGGTGGAAAGGTCCACACCCAGCTACATAGTGCTTTAGGAGACTAATAGGGAAAGTTTAGAGTGCGAGGCAATGGTGAGAGTGGTGAGGAAAAGGGAGTAAAAGGGTGATGGAGTGGATGAGAGAGGATGGGGTAGGGGTAATGACCTTGGAGAAGCTAGGGAGAAAGAGGGAAAATAGAAGGGGGGGGATTTAGTTTTAGAATAGAATGTAAAGTTCTGTTTGGAATGAAGAATGCCAGTAAAGGTCTTTTTTTTTACTTATAATCCGAGATACAAGTACTTGCAAGTGCACGGTCGGCTGCCTTGATACTTCAGTGGGGAATACAAGAGGGAGGATCAATTGCTGCTAGCAAGATTCAGATGTGGAAATGAGGAGAGAGGAATGAAGAGTTGGATGGGGAAGGAGTATATGAAATGTGTGTTTTGTGAAGAGCAGAAGGATGTATGGCAACATTGGGTAAGAGATTGCAAGAAAGTCAGTTAGGAGGGTGTGAGTAATATGAAAAGAAAACAGTTGGAGGGCGGCGCTGGATGAAAAAGGAACGTGTGTTTTCCCGAAAAAAAATACTTTCCCTTTGTTTCACATATAGGGGAAAGTAAAAAATGCCGACTTAAGAATTTAAACACCGAAAAAAAAACGTCAGTTCCAATGAAAACATCGAAAATCGCCGAGAATTTCATTTACAATCCGTTTTCTAAAAGTTTTTAAACAGAACTAAAAAAAAATATTTTCAAGTTAACCTGAATTAAATTGAATGGATTAATCCGTTTCAAATAAAAACAAATCCCTCCCAAGTTTTGTAATCGCCACAAAACAATTTGCACAATGCAAGCGACGTATAAAAATTGATAAATTACCGAACTATCAAAGCACAAAATCATCGAGATAATAGATTAATTCTGATAACCGTTATTATCTGAAATTATTAATAAGCTATTTATTATTTGTAGTGTCGCGCGGCCGGGGAATCGCCCCAAGCAAAAAAATTCAGATTTTCTATGAATTAACCTCGCGCGCGAGCGATGTTTTTCAGAAAGGGCTTCCTCTTCGGCTCCAGATACAAAGCTCAGAAATTGGAGAAGGAGACGGTCGTCTGTACTGTATACAGACCGTGCGTCGAATTCGACACTAATTGTAAGTACGAGTGAAAAAAAAAAAACACTCCACAATATCACTAATATGAATCCATTGCAAAAATATTTAAGGTATTTACTAGTATTTTTTGTTTCTTCATTCATAACATAAGTAAAAAAACGGATGTGCGAATTATTTGATATTGTTTATTTTAACAAACTCTGTTTTAATGTTTCAAAAACTATATTATTCCCCGAAATTTGTATAACCCTCTCCGAACTTATTTTCTGGCTACGGCCTTGGCGGCGACTAATTGTCTAATACTACTGACAACATTAGGTTTAAGGTCAAATATTTGTGTTCTTTTTGTTTTTAGATTTAATATCAACCAATGAAACTGCAAGAAGGAATGATGAAAAATATGTACGAGAGGAAAGTGATATGAAGTGGAATCAAGTGATTGAATGTAAGTGTTAAATTAAATACTCAACAAATATGAATTGTGAAAATTGTTTTATGTCCAGCCCAAAAATATGAAGAGATAATTCCAGCTCAAAATGCACAAAAAGAAGAAGTTTCGGTGAACGCTTACGTGGAAGAAAAATCGACTCAAGGTGTGTATAACTTTATATTTTAAGTGGAATTCACAAACCAGTTCTGATAAATTCATCCCAAAATATCATATGTTCAATAAAAAAAAAACCTCTAGAGTGCTATGATTTTATCTTTTTTAAAATGTATGTTGGCTACACGCTTTAGGAATTGTCATATAAAACGTCAGACAAAATAATTATAATGTATAATTTCAGAGTTGCCAACCTACAATATATTCCATAGCACTCTAGAGGTTTTATTTTATTGAACATACGATACAAATTTCTAGTATCCTGACACTGCCTCAACCCATTATCGCATACGACGCAGCGTCTGCGTCGTTGGCTCTAACCCTAATCGTCGCGCTTGGCGCAGTGTTTGCGTTACCGGCCATAGGGTGCACTCGCGCTTGACGCACGTTTGCGTCACCGGGTAAAAGTAAACCCTCGCGCTTAATAATACAGTGTTTGCATCATTTTCGATTAGTGGGTAAATACTAACCTTTTCAACTTCAAATTTGATACTCATTTGATACTTGATACTCTCAATTTGATACTGATTGGTCCCAAATCAGTATTAAATTAAGACTGAACAATTTCAAATTGGGATTTCAAACATAACTGTCAGTTTAAACACAATTTAAAATTTGATTGTAAGCTAACAATTTAGCTATCTCTGAAGCCCCAATTTGAAATTGCTTATTCTAAATTTGATAATGTTGGTCTCAATTTGATGTTGTTGATGTTGAAACAACGAAACTGCATCTTTGTTCTTTTTTTTTTAGAAAATGCAGTTCTAATACCCGAGGTTAAAAATACAAAACCTCCGAAGAGCATTTTAAAGAAAACCAAATTCGCCGAGCCTTTTGAGCAGAACGAAGAAAAAACCACACTAACCCTAGTGTCCGACAAAGATTACGACGGCCTGGCGCTAGAATTCCTGGAGATGAAACAAAAGGTCGCGAAAGACGCCACGCGGCCGGAACGCCGGGACACGAAAGCTCTGATCGCTTTACAGAGAATCCGCGCCAAGGAGCAAAAAGAACGGCCCAGTGAGGCCACACTGACCCTAGTGTCCGGCAAAGATTACGACGGTCCGACGGAACAGACAGACTCCACGAGGAAGGTACGCCGGGACACGAAAGCTCTGATCGCCTTGCAAAAAATCCGCGCCAAGGAGCAAAAAGAACGGCTCAATGAGGCCACACTGACCCTAGTGTCCGACAAAGATTACGACGGTCCGACGAAAAAGATAGACTGCATGAGGACGGAACGCCAGGAGCAAAAAAAACGGCTCAAGGAGGCCATGCTGAAAGAAGAACAGAAGCTAAACCAACAAACTCAGGTGCAAAAGGAAGAGGAAAACAACGATATTACCTACCAGACCAGGATGAGCATGCTGTACAGCAGTCAAGCTTCGAGCATATTCTTCACGGAGCAAGAAGACCAGGAGGGAACCGCCGAAAATAAACATGTGGAAGAAACAAACGAGCTCGCGTTAAATCGAAGCAGAAGTGATGGACGTGAAAATAACGATTTTGAAAAAGAGTACGAACGAAGCAGAAGTGTTGAACGTGAAAAAAATACAGATTTTGAAGAAGAGTACAGAAAGAATGAGCAGGAAATCGACGATCTATTCTTGAATTCGCAAGAATCGGATCGCAATTTCGTAATTTCGGTTCCGAAGAATCGTCAAGGCAACGTTGAAATTCCGACTGAACAAGTTGAGGATAATTACGAGCCGGAAGTCTACGAGGAATTGGACGAACCCTTGCCGGTGGCCAAGCCGGCGAAGAAAAAGAAGAAGAAAATGTCCGCCGCTAAAAGCAAGAAAAGCAAAAGCGTAAAAAACATCAACATGAACGAAGACAATGAGGAAGGGCAAACGAGTGTTTAGGAACCGTTCGGCGAGTCACGTTCGGACTCAAATGTCAAATCATCTCAAAGTTTCGTTGACGTGTGTTTATCAGTGTGAAAGTGCAAGTAAAGATGCGTGTTTACTGATTCATCACAGCTTACTCTGCAAACATGGTCTGGGAGTATTTGGGCACACTTTACTATCGATATATTTAATTTAAGGTTTGACATTATTTGTGGATATTACATATTGTAGATTGGTAATTATAATAAAATTAACATTTCTGCACACAAAAGATAATATGTATCCGTTATTGAAAGGTGACTTTGTTGTGCAATTTCTTATATTTACAAAGCGTGATCCCAACCTCAATTTTGTGTGCCTTGGCACTGTGGCCGACTTAAGCTGCAAGCTGTCTCTAGTATTAATCTATATTTCGGTTATGTTTTTGTTGCTGGTGAACCTTTTTTCCCGTCACTCACTTACCTGTGTAATCTCGCTAGAGGGAAATTCAAGCAGAGCTTCTGGTGCAACTCGCAAAACTCCTTGTAAGTCCTCAGCAGGTCTATGGTCTGTGTCTGTCCTTCTCTGTAAACCCGCAGAACGTAAACGTAATACTTGTCCGGGTCGTAGCACTTCCTGAAGCCGACCACCTGGACCTCCTTCAATTTACCTTCCATTTCCATGCTGTAGGATTTTTTATAAATAAAATCACTGAATACTAGGAAAAAACCTCGAAATGAGCTATATTCGCCGACCCAAGTTGCTTTTTATCTATAATTGTTGATAGAGACGTGCTAGAATACCCGGATGGGTCTTAAAATGACGGTACTAGATTGCAATTGATGATTTTGATTATGATATGAACATGAGAGAGAGGTTAGCAGACTCAAGAAGGCTCTATCACAAGACCACCAACAGTCTGTGGGCACTCCCCAAAGAACCAGAACCAGAACCATGAGCATGAGATCGATAAATTTCTTAAATCATAAATTTATCGATCTCATGCCCATCTCATAATCAAAATCATCAATGGCAGTCTAGTACCGTCATTTCAAGACCCATCTGGGTATTCTAGCACGTCTATATCAACAATTATAGATAAAAGCAATTTGGGTTGCCTATAACCATTGTTTAAAACAACCGGTTCAATGCTTTTGACTCGCGTCTTTTATCGGTATCCCTTAAGTGGATGGTAAAAAAAGTGCACTGTTATCACTATATACCGTGGTTCTTACTTAGTAACTTACTTGTATGTTTTCGGCACGAATGATAACGTTTCTCCATCACCGTGATCTCCTGTAAATTTTAGTTGGGCAAGATTGTGCAGGAAAAAGTTAAACTGCGTGAACCACGATTTCAGTGAGCTCTCGATCAACCGGGCGAAATATGCCGCCGCCTCCGGATTGGACTGTCCCGGCAGTAGAGCGTTGTGTAAGTTGCTCACGGCTTCGTTGGTAATCCCTTTTATACCAGAAGAAGCCATCTAACATAAAAAAAACCATTGTAAAACAATTTTTTCATGAATATCAAGAATTTTTTCACATTCCACTTTGCAATATATTTTTGAAACCAAGAATTTTTAACTAGCTGTTAACTGTGGAGGATTCTACCTCGTTATACATCAATGGGCTCGTTCATCAGAAACGAATCAATTGTTTAAAAAAATACTAGATACTACAAGTGTCTCCTTTGACGCCGTTTCTTCAACATAATCAATTGTTTGATTCCCAAAGAACTCACCAGTGTGAATAAATATAGGAACAAATTCTCGTTATATCTGATGATGTTGAACGCCTGACAGCACAGATCGACGAACTTATGGAACTTCTCCGACGGCCTGTCCCCGCCGTTGATCACGTAGGCCATGTCCGACGTCAAGACAAATGGCGTCCGATCCCTGCGAGCATGAAAACAACAAATAATTGGTTAAAACGACAAACGGCTCGTGATAAAGACAAATGACAGAGGGAAATTAACAAATGATTGCAACTCTCACATCACGGAATTTAAAATACAGGGTGTTTGAAAAAGAACTCCCTAGTTTTATTGAAACTGTTCTAAGTGAATAGAAACTGTTCAAAGTGATACACACTATTCTAGTTTGTGGTGTTTGATTCATCAACTGTCCAAGTTTTGCTCCCCTGCAGCTGGCACCCTGCTTGACCTTGAAACGGCGCCAGGGCTCAGTTCGCTTAATTTAGTTCATGTGTGCAGTGCAGTGCAATGGCTACTAGAATAATTTGAACAGGTTCTATGACACAATAAAACTAGGGAGTTCTTTTTCAAACACCCTGTACATTTAGAACGGGCGTAAAAACCTGCGCGGGTTAGGAAAAATCGCGCTCGTTTCGCTACCTTTTGAAGTTGCCGAACATCTGCGCGTCTCCCAGGAACTTGCCGAAGTCGATGTGGAACAGATGACCGGATTTCTTCAGCATGATGTTGTCGTTGTGCCGGTCACAAATGCCGAGGATGTACGTCGCCACGCAGTATCCGGCACACGAGGCTGTTGTTAAATCAAAGAGTCTCGGTCAAAATTTGGAATAAGCTATAGTCCCTGATTATAACTTACCGGTAAAATTTTCGACGGCCCGGCCGTATTCCAACTCTGAAGGATTATGCTTGGCCAACCATTCGGCGATCGGTTTGTCCTTAAACGACCCTGTCAACCCATGTTCCACCTGAATCTTCCTCAACGTCTCCGCATTAGTCACCATCTCGATCATCCCCCGTCTTTTCCCCGTAGGCACGCAACCATACACAACCATCTTTAGGTCTAAACCCTCTTTTAACCACAATTTGTCCATCAAACGGATAATTTGGAGGGTAAACATATCTTGTTGTAACTCGTCCCCCACCTAAGAACAATGTATCATATGTTCAATAAAAAAAAACCTCTAGAGTGCCATGATTTTATCTTTTTTTAAATTTATGTTGGCTACGCGCTCTAGGAATTGTCATATAAAACGTCAGACATAATAATTATATTGTATAATTTCAGAATTGCTAACCTACAATATATTCCATAGCACTCTAGAGGTTTTATTTTATTAATCATATTTTTAACAGTTACAAAAATGACTTTTCATTTCATCTAATGTTAATCCCCTCTTTGTCCCTATTTCTTGAATTTATGGGGACAAAAAGGGAAATAACATTAGATTAAAAGAAAATAATGGCAAGAGACAGAAAGAAATGAATGGAAAAAGTATCAGAAGCACTTGTCGGATGGAGCTTCTGATACTGATTCCTTTTGTACCCATTCCTTCCATTTCTGAAATAGAATAAGGATTTGAAAAGAAGAAGAAAGAAGAAACAAAGATTGCAATGTGCTATTTGGGTGTTCTAATTGACTCACCTTGAATATAGCAGGTACTGTTGATCCATCTTTCGCCAAGAAGTTAACTTTCAAAGGCAAAGTATTCGAGGGGAAATAAAAACATGAATTAGCGTTAACTCCCGCCACTTGCAAAGTCGGCGATAGCGGTAAACTCGTGGGACGCTCCTCCAAGTTCTGGTTGATGTTCCGCATGGACGCCGTCAGCGTCGTCATGCGGTGCGACTCCTTCGTCTTCTGCACCAGTACGGCGATCTCGTAGAGATCCTTCACCAACAGCTGCTGACTGATGAAGCAGTTGCGCAGGGATTCGCCGCAGATCGCCAGCAGGGCTCTCAGCATCAGCAGCAGACGTCTGTGATGGCGGATCTCACAGATATTCATAGTGTCTTTCTCGACGTAATCGAAACCGTAATTCTGATGAGAATCGAAATAATGAAAAATATAAAAAAACACATTGGCAACACGAGTTTTCAATGTAAATTTTCAGATATTTGTGATCTTGTTAAAAACTTTCAATTTGAAAACTCTAACGAGTGTTTTCCACTCCCAGACTAAGCATGAAGTAAAATTTCGAGTTTAGAAAAGCCTGAAAATTTGGCTTGGTCGCGTAGCGCAGCGGAGCGACCAAGCCAAATCAGGCTTTTCTAAACTCGAAATTTTACTTCATGCGCCACGCGTATAAAACACTGATTTAAAGTGAAGTTCAAAATATACTTCGACTTAGTTTTGCTTAGTTTAATAATTTTACAAATGTTTAAACTACATGAGATCAAACCATGACACACGAAGTAAGACTAGACTCTATATCCCTAATTGCAAATCAGCCTTTAGCCTCAGATCATTCACCTACACAATCCCCAAAACCTATACTCTCCTTCCCCAACATATCAAACAAAATAACAAAAAAAGATTCTCACAACTTTCAAAATCTTATATCTTCGAAAATTATCCTCAATTCTCAAAAATATTAGAATAATAAACACATATCATATATTTATTTTTCGGTACTCATTATGTAAACTAAAACAACATTTATGTATCATATATTGCACAAAATTTCTAAGAACTTCATGTCAGCACGCTACAAGTGTTCACTCACTTAGGTGCTTTGAACTATTATTGTTACATCTGGATATTCATTACGTTGAGCAGAACACTGCTGAATATAAAAGAAATATATTATAGAACGGATGTTAATTTGTTGAAAATATATGTACTCATGTTATGTAATAATAATAATAATAATAATAATATGTGAAAGTATACTTAAAAGCAGCGCGATTCGCAGCCTAACTCTTCAGGGTAGGCCAGAGACCCAAGATAATATTTATCCGTTATTGAAAGGTGACTTTGTTGTGCAATTCCGTATATTTATAAAGTGTGATCTCAACCTCAAACTTTATGTGCCTTGGCACTGCGGCCGACCCTGAAGTTAGGCTGCGAGCCGTCGCTGGTTAAAAGAAAAAAAATCCTGTATGTGTTGTTAAGTTGCAAGTTGTAGCGTTCTCTTTTTTGAAATCCTCTGCATCGTGACAATTTATGATTTATTTGTCACATTGATAATCATTTATCAACATCTCAAAATTTGATATTTAAAATACCCTACTGTTAAAGCAGGACTGCAACTGTTCGCAGTAAATACACCCTAAGTTTGGTCATATTAGAAAAAAAAAAACAGTTTACTCTACTAACCTGGGGCGTTGATCCTGGTAAATTATGACTCAACAACCAGAATAAGTGATGCGCCACGCGCGGACTCTTCAGCGCCCTCTCCAGCAGAAACCTGGCCAACGGGGAATCCTCGTAAGTCTCGTGCCTCAGCGCAACCACCAGCTGTGGCAGATAATCCACGAGCTCGTCGCTGCTAATCGGCGAGATCCACTTGATGGCCAAACGCCTCACTTCCATATCGGGAAAAGTCGGCAGCAACAACTCGAACGCCTCCACCGGCCTCATCGGCGTCCACGCCTTTAACAGCCCATGCAAATCCGATAATCTAGCCCACTCCCAACTATTCGAAGCCAACAGAACCTTCGGTAACGCTTTCGGGATGTTGTACAAATAATGCCGTTTGTCCCACAGGACCTCACGTATGTCGCTCGGGATGCGATAGAGCATGTTTTGCATTATTACGTCAGTGAGTTGTTGCTGGGTTTGTAAGTCGAGGCTGTTGAAGTCGCCCTCCCGGGGTTTTGCCACTGTTGGAATTGGGGGGAATATCGTTTTCGTGGGGCCCATTAGTTGGATTTCGAGCACCGGGTGGTCGCTGAACGGATACGTGCCCGGGCTGGGTGCTGGCCCGTAGATGTGACTAGTTTCTTTAGGCCAGATTGATAAGAGCAAATTGCCTTGCGCCATTATACTAAAATGATATGAATAAAAATGACAGTATTAAAAATGATTTAAATAAAAGTTGTGTAGACCCAACTGTATTAAGTCAATAACAATATGAGAATGTTTATAAACATTATCAATACAACTTACATTCTGAATGCACCTCGTATTTGAATTACTGGTGTGTATTAGAGTTACCAGTGTCTAACATCATATCTATTAAAACTAAGCATAAAGAAAAAATAAATCTGATTGCTGTGACTGATCGATAGCGCTTTAATGTCAGACCCATTAAATTCAAGAGTTTTCATACATGAAACAATTATAGCCTACTTGGTGATTTATTAAAATTAGAGAAAGTGATTTTGTACTCACTTATTATAATCAAAGAATTGAACTGAACCCCAACCAATTTCCTCTTGTTTGTATTGTGGCATCGGTTCCTTGTCATTTGTCTCTTGTGATTCGGACAGCGTTCTACCATACAAAACCAACACCAATCTTGATTCCCTCGCCAACGAAGACACCGGTAAATGCATATCAAGCCTGTATTTAAAAAAATTATCATTTTATTTTTAATTCCTCATCCAACCAGCCAAGAGCAAAACAGAATTTTGAGTTGGAATTGAAAAACTTTGCACTATTTGCAACGGTCATCAAACATTCCTTACTTCACTAAAAAGTGAAGTAAGGAATAACAGTCTTTCTATTTGTGATTAATCACTTCACGTAAACTCGAAACAATACAGTTATGTTCTAGCTTTAATTAAAAAAAGTTTTAATCATCGAATGCCCATCAAAAAGTCAGCATTATTTTTACTTACCAGCAGTCGAACAGAATTTTCGGACTCATGCTCCTCCCGAGCTCGCATGGCTGCGACAGCTCTGGGTGGCCAATCGGCCTAGTGCCGTGATAAATTTGTGCGGCGATCATGTAGTTGTGGTAATTCCAATCTGAAGAGGGCCTGTAGACTGTAGACACTCGCACCAGAACGCTATCGGTAATATCCGGAACACTACATGTAGCTAAAAATAAAAAAAAGTGGAGAAGATTAATAAAAAGGGCTAGTTTTCGCAAATAATAAATAAAATATGCAATTTTGGAAAACGAATAGGTTCTAATTCGATTGAAAAAAACCTACACATTCGTTCTTCCTCTTCCATAATTTCAAAATCCACACGAAAAGCCTGGCTGTACATCTTTATCAACGATTTCAGGGCCTCTCTGATTTTCTCGCAGTGGTTTTGAACGATTTCACTTAAAGATTTCGCCCCCCAATTGGAATATTGCTGTTGAAAAAAAGGCAATGTTTTAGTTGTATTGTAAGCTGAGTTTACTTTATGAATATAAATAAATTTGTCTTTTATACATGATATTCAAATGAAACACAATCAATCAAAATTGAATTTGAGTTCAGTATTTCGGCACCAGACACCCACAGACGCGTTTCGGACTTCAAGGTCCTCATCAGTGTGGTCCCGACCCAGTGCTGATTCAGTATTCCTCAGCACTGGGTCGGGACCACACTGATGAGGACCTTGAAGTCCGAAACGCGTCTGTGGGTGTCTGGCTATTTCTGACTATTTCAAGCCAATATGTGAAAATTATTAATGGCGTTAGCTATCGAATCCATTAACAATAAATCTATCTTTATTTCAGAAATTATTATTGCAATGGTGGGCAGACTTTTGGTCGATAGCCCAGACAAAGACGTACTAACAAATAAATTTATTATATTTATTTGTATGTACAATATATAAGTTATGTCTGAATAAGGATGATGTATATATATTTCACTGCAAGAGATCGATATTGAGCTTCGGAACATTTTCACCACCACTTACTTCTGTGCCGTTGGTGCATAAATCTTTGAAACTATCAATCGCCTGCGTGATTTCCATTGTTTCTAACGACCCCATTAGTTGAGTGACTAATTTTACTGATTGCATGACTGCCGACGGTTGCAGTCCCCCGCTGCTATTCATGTTGTTGCTGCGGTCGATCTCGTTGGCCACATCGACGATCTTGTCGACCTCTTTTTCGAAAGTTTCCAACAGTATTTTCAAGTCATCGCAGGAAATCGGCGAATTCGGCTCGTTAGGAACGATATCCTCTATTCTCAGTTCTTTATCACAGTTATCGTCTTGTTTCTAAAACAAATGAAAATTCATATACATAATTGAAACAGTAATGAATCCAATAAATGAAATACAGAAAAATCCGGTGTCCAACAATTGAATCGCATATTGCAAAAACAACACAAGTCACTTTTTCCAAGTTTTCAGAAAACGAAAAAAGCCTTTCAATGCTACTAGCAAACATCTCAAATACCACATTAGTTTACATAATAGAAAAAATATTTGATGCGAAAAATGTGCGAGGTAAAAATGGAAAGAACACTCTGACACAAAAAACAATAGGAAACTATATGGAGAAAAATGAACGGTGATTATAAAATAAAATAAAATAAAACACGTTAGTAATCCGTGGTGATTATAAAGAGGAAAAGTTGGCATAACAAACAACAATCAACATTTATGCAAAAAATAGGTAAATCATTGATTAGAATTCAATGCATCCTAAAGGCAGGTTTTCCTAAGCAGTGTGTTTAGTGTGCCGCATACAACATAATACGCTTGGCGCAACACGCTGGCACTCCTCAGTACGAATTCATTTATCAATTTTTAGCATTCATTGGTTTGCCTGGACCACATCGGACTTCCTAAAGGAATTCCTTCATGACTGACTTCTTTCAAGTTTTCTGTGAAAGACAGTTCAATTTAGCTGTGTACGCAAACAATAGCATAACATTCCTATTGAGGAATGCTAGCCCAATATGTTGTGCGCGCCGCACTAAACACACTGCTTAGGAAAACCTGCCATTACACATTTTATTCAACTTACAGTCCGTCTCAATGATTTATCAACAAGCCGATCGGGCATCAAAATCAAGACCACGTCCTCCTCCAGTTTGATGCAATTGTGCACATATTCATATTGCGACAACAAAGTCGTGGGCGCTAAATACTCGTTGTAACCCCACACTTTTAATGTGTACTGATCGCTACTGGGGGCTTCCAGATCGAAGATTAACTGAAGCGTCACGTGCTGTATACTAGATGTCACTGAAAAACACAAATTATTGCTCAATAAACAAAATCATTTGAATATAGAAGAAATTATTAATAAACATATTAGATGGACCTGTGTACACTAATTTAAAATATTAAAATAAAACACTTGGTTGGTTCACTGTGTGTGAATCTATTTTTTTGTGTAAATATTCTAAATCGGCTGAAAGACAACTGATCAATAGCCATTTTGTGAATTTTGTTTGATTTTCTTTTGAATACAACGCATTATTTCTATTATTTAATTGTAAATATTCTGTATACAAAATTTCATGAATAAAGATGTTTATATAGTTAGTTATTCTAAATCAGTGAATAAGTGTTAAAATATATTTTACCAAGAGTTAGATGAGACAATTAAAAATTTATATTAGATAGAGCTTCATCTATTTAATTAGGCGGAATCTATGGAGTTTGTCTGTGTTTATCTAATTAAGTAATTTGTCTAAAAATAATGTGCAAATGGCCATAAGACTTTAAATTTATGTTATAGTTAAATTTATGTTCTCGTTAGTTAAGTAATACTTTAACGAAAACTGGGGCAAACGGGTATAAAAATGTAAAACTTTGATAAGAATAAAACAAAGAAACTCACCATCACAAGTGAATGTAACCGCCTTTAAAGGATCCGAACCAGGATAGTGCGGATAGACGCAGAGCTTGATGCTCGTCCCATCCCGGTACTGGTAATCCATCATCGGACTCACCACGAGCCCCATGTTCGTATCGGGCGAATCGTATTTAAACTCATCTGGAATTGATAGCAATTGATAACTTACTGATGTTAGTTATTAGAGAGTTTTATCGCACGATATGTCAGTGAATGGAATTTTACATACATTGCCTGGCAAATGCATAAACAAGCCGGAAACATGGCAAGGCGGCGAATAGATCAACCTTTTCAATGGTAGCATTTAGCAGAGCAAACCGCCTCTGACCGGTGGCCAAACAAATTAGTAAGTGTCTGCTAAATACAAACATTTGGGAACATACATGATTCGTCGATTACTAAATTATTTAATACATTTCATTCACTGCAGATTTATCCTGTTTTTGGTGGTGGTGTAATTTACCAACTTATAACATTACCACCTTTCGTAAAACAATAAACTGAAGCTCTCTACTAAATACTTTCAATTAAAATTCTCTAAATTAAGCTGTGAATTGTTTAAAGTGTAATAAATACATTTGTAGGTTATGTTAATTAATATAAATAAAGAAAACAAAGGACCACACTTTGTATGTGTAAAATGTTTACATTTGTCGTGTTGAAAAGCATTTTTTTGTTAAAGAGGTAAATAAAACTTACTTCTTACTTTCTGCACCATCAGATGGAATGCCTTTAAATCCGAATTAGGGGCCGGCGTTCGTTTATCAATCACTTTGATGGTTTCGTACAACCTGTAAGCCTTAACCTAAAAAAAAACAACCTAAGTCTAGAACTTGAAGAAAAATAGAAAAATAGCAAATTATTTGCAGAATATTTTTAAAAATATAAAAGGGAATTTATCTTGTTTCTATAAAATATTTGTCTCTTTGAGACTCTTCCAAATATTCATTGAAACATTGAGCTTGAGAAGAAGTTGCTGCAATGAATATTGAGAACTAACATGGCCAATGAGGGTGCTGGTGTTACACCGAGGAAGGAGTACTGTCAATCAGCTGTTCCAGCTTTTAATTAAGGAAAATTTAGTAATATGTTCATATCAGTGCAGAATAGAAACAAATATATTTGTAGTAAACGGCACATCTTGAATTTTGTCTCCGAAGTTGTGCCAGGACCTTTTTCTTCAGACACAATATATAAGCTGCGCTACTCGTTTACACTAACACTTCATTCACTTATTAAAAAATAATCCCATTTTCATTAGTTAATGCAACACCGATGCAAAACATAACCTTTAATTCTATGCATCGTTTGAAAATCTATGGGTGTTAAGCGCCATATTTCAACCGGCTCTGTAATTGCGCTTGAGTTTGGCCGTGATTCTACATCTTTTGGGTTTAATTTCAACATTTATGATACAAATAAAGCACAACAAAACACACACAAGTTGTTTATAATAGTACTCCTTTCCCTAATATTTCTTCCTGCGACCAGGTGACGTATTCAAACACGCTAGTTCTTAATTCTCGTATGAACGACATAATTTCCTTAAACATTAAATAATAATCACTAAACATCTAATAAACTCGGCAAAAGTATTTCAAACTTTGATTGCGGTTTATATTAAAATTCCGAATTAACATTAAAAAATGGCTTTAAATCAATAAAAACTAACAAACAATTAGAAACAACTTAACCTAAAAACAAATTAAGTGCAAAATACAGTGGTTAAACAAAGTGTTTTATTTACAAGTTAACGTAAAATATTAAATCACAACACAATTACGTATTTCAACCATCGAAAGCTCTTTATCTTAACATTTCAGATTATAAAGTGGTTAAACAAAGTAAAAAGGGTTTTATTTACAAGTTAACCTAAAATATTAAATCACAACACAAGTAGGTATTTCAACCATTGAAAGCTCTATATTTTAACATTTCAGATTGTTTAATAAAAAAGGACTTTTGAGTATTGAATCACGGTAAACTTACCAATTGTGCTTTGCTGTATCCGTCCACGGAAGTTTTCGTGGCTCTCGGTGGCAACGGCGGCGGGGGAGAAATCGGGGCGTTCTCAGACTTCACGACAGCGGCGTACATGGGGTCAGACAGGCTGTTGCTACCCGAACCCGAATAAATGAAGTCGTACGGGTCGTACTCATCGTAGATGCTGTCGCAAACTGAAGCTGTGTCGTCCACTGAACAATTAACCATGTTTGTTTTATCAATAGAGACGGAGAGGGAAGGCCAAACATATATGAGTTTTCGTTGATAAGATTAATAATTAAATATCAATTTGAAGTTTATATCTATTGGAAATTGATGATAATCAAAATTTTAAAGATAAACAATAGCGAAAAATCAGAAAGATGTTAAATATACTCGAACTAGTCACTGTAATTTGTTTATAATAACGCAGGGAATCTTTATCAAATATTCATATGAAAACAATCATTTATTAGAATTATTTTAATAATCATATGAAAACAATCAAATATTCGAATATTCTAATTATTAAATTAAATATTTGAATATTTGTGTATTTGTGGATGGGGGAAGAGTATAATGTGCGAGTGGGGGAGGGATACGTGAAGTCATTTGGCAAAGGAGTGCAAGGGGGTGAAGGAATGGGAAGGGGGTGAAGGAATGAGTGGGAGGTAAGGATGCTGGAGAAGTTGTTGGAAGAGAGGAAAAGCAGGAGGAAGAGAGGGGTTAGCGATTAGTGTAGATGTAATGCCAATAAAGGTCTTTTTTAATTTTTTTAAATTTGAATATTTCAATTATTTGAATATTCGAACATTTTTATTTGAATATATTTTTGAATGAATATCCGAAAACTTTAAACTAGAAAATTCTCAGCATTATTAAAAACGTATCATTATTTTTTCCTACGACCCCGATAACAGACATTTCATTGATGAGGCGGATACATGATGAAACTCCATAATACTATTTGAAATAAAACAACACAGTTGGGAGGGTTTCACTTTAATTGTTGAACACTGCAACATGTTTCACCACACAGTGGCTTCATCAGGCAGATGAAATGCCTGATGAAGCCACTGTGTGGTGAAACATGTTGCAGTGTTCAACAATTAAAGTGAAACCCTCCCAACTGTGTTGTTTTATTTCAAACAGACATTTCGTCGCTATACCTGTGCATTTAACGAAAGTGTAATTTATGATATTGAATGTAGGTAATCTTGATTTAAAATTCCAATTCCATTCTCATCTCACAATCTGCGAGTACAAATTGGTGCAGATAATCCTTCTTAGTTACCTGAACACTCAGGACTGATCGTCCGAATCGTCGACTCGTAGTCGTTGTTGGCCCCGGTGAGCGGATCGAACGCCTCCAAAATACTGACCCGCACCGAGTTCTTGTCGTCGTTCGGCGGCGTCAGGTCGATGAGGTTCCCCGATGGTTTCCTGGAGTGCCTGAAAACGGCGGAGCTCGTCGAGGGCACGGGCAGGAGAGGAGCCTGTCTCGGCTGGTTCTTGGGCGGCAGGACGGGCACCGTTTGCTGCTGTGGGGGTGTCGCCGTGGGCAGCACCTTCGATTTAGAAATCATTTACGCAACAAACACAGAATGTTGAATGGGCGAACGTGGGAGTCACAAACACACACATCGAGGAATTGGAAGTTAATACGTTAAAAAATACACTCTCACTAGTTTTAATCACTCGAAATTCTTTCGCTATGAACAATTTTAATTTTATCTTGAACTATTTCACTATCACTTAAAAACCTGCACATTATTCATGCACTTTCCATAATTTCAAATATTCTTACTCACGTCATTTTTTTTTTTTGATTCGAGTTGGAAGTGATTAGCATTCGATCGGTGTGCAACTAATAATGTATTGTTATGTAACACACAGGTAATTCAAGTAATTACATACAAGGATTGAAAACAACACACAAATGTTTTTATGAGTGTTCAGTGTGCACGCATGCACTGAGGTATTGTTTATTTTTAGATTTCAAGCTGCTATTTCTGTGTTTTCGTGTGTTTGTCTCTTTTACTAAAATTAGGTGAGTGTTTGGATTTCCTTCTCTATTTTTATTAAAATTAGCTTTAAGGTGCTTAATTATTAAATTAATTAAATCCTAAACATCAATAGTAGTTTTATAAAATTGCGATTAATCCCCCCAAATCCGTATGCGAAATTTTGAGTTTAGCGTATATGTTTACTGTCACAATCTAAGTACTAAACGCGCTTAGACTGTGATGTTAAGCAATAACATGAACTTAAATAAAACACTTAATGATTTTCAACTATTATAAGTTCTTCACCTGAAGAAGCAACAACGTTGCGAAACAATTGTCGTGAAATACACAATAAGTTGCAAATCAATAAGTGTTTTATTTAAGTGATCATGGATTTTCAAAAACTAAGTGCCTCAGCACAAAAGGACCACGGAGACCGTAGTGCAGGGACGCAAAGCAATACCACCTCATGTGGAAAAAAAAAAAAAAGTGCCTCAACTATCTACAAAATAACATGAACGTTGAATTTTACATTTCGTGTACGGAATAGCCCTGAATATCATTACAGTTTAATGCTAGTAAATTTTTACTAGACCCATAGAAAAGCGAAATTAACATTTTGTATTAATAGACTAAAATCTGCATACTATTAGTTTTGAACTATTGATCAAAAGAATGAATGTAGCAGCATCGCATTTTCATGTGTTCCAACTTCAAGTAAAATTTGGTGTAATTTAGAGGTTATGTTACACTGTTTCTATTTAGATTTGTAAAAATGCATTTCTTCTGCTGAATCATTTTATTAAAATGTACTTTAAGCGAGTGTTTTCCACTCCCAGGCTAAGCATGAAGTAAAATTTCGAGTTTAGAAAAGCCTGAAAATTTGGTTTGGTCGCGTAGCGCGAAGCGCGGAGCGGCCAAACCAAATTTTCAGGCTTTTCTAAACTCGAAATTTTACTTCATGCGCCACCGGTACAAAACACTGATTCAATGTAAAGTTTAGCGGTGTGTTTTAAGCTTTGTGATATGTCAGTGTTTTGTACCGGTGGCGCATGAAGTAAAATTTCGAGTTTAGAAAAGCCTGAAAATTTGGTTTGGCCGCTCCGCGCTTCGCGCTACGCGACCAAACCAAATTTTCAGGCTTTTCTAAACTCGAAATTTTACTTCATGCTTAGCCTGGGAGTGGAAAACACTGACTTGAAATGAATGAATGAAAATATACTAATTACGTATATCAATCAACTACTTCCGAAACCTCGAAAGTACCCAAATTTTCAGGCTTTTCTAAACTCGAAATATTTACTTCATGCTTATTCAAGGAGTGGAAAAACCTCGTTAGCAAACTACTAAAACCTTTAACGACAACACCTAGTTCTTAAAACCGATTGAACAACAAGAGATAGGTAACATTATTCTCAATAAACTAGAGTAGTGTTTTCCAAACTCGCTTACTGTTTAGTTTAAAACACTGAACACCATTACTTACAGATGTTGCCGAGATTGGCTGATTGATAAAGTTCGTAGTATTCGTGCTCATAGAAACGGCACAATTGTTGAACGGGATTATGGATTGTTGACTCGTTGGCAACGGAGAGGAATGCATCGTCGAGCCGTTTGTGTTTCCGTACAGAACAGCTTTGTTCCAGCCGATCGAAGGTGGCTGTTGCTGTTGCACATACTGCTGCGGTTGCATGAAGGCGTTTTGCGGATTCATCGTCGGGTATTGGAATGGCTGATGCGGTAAGCTAAAAACGATATAGTAATTCACACATTAGATTCAAATTGCACAATAAATAATTACGGCTTTTAACTATAACACTTTCCTTTAATTAACACCCGATATCCAATTACAAACTACGATGATTAAAAATTAATTCTCCAATTAAAATATCGTATGTTCATTAAAATAAACCTCCAGAGTGTCATGGAAAATATTATAAGTTGGCAACTCTAAAATTATATATTATAATTATCATGTTTGACATTTTATATGCTAATTCCTAAGACATGTAGCCAACTTAAGTTTAAAAATAAATTAAATCATGGCACTCTAGAGGTTCTTTTTTATTGAACATACGTTATTAGCTTTAGTAAAAATTGAATGTAGGAAAATAATCTAGGGCGTTCACTAATATTTAAATAAAACAGTTTTTCTCTTACTTGTACAACTGTTGGCAGAAATCGATGAGTTTGTTATTAGCCGGCGGGCTCGTAAACGATATCAGGTCGGGCGTGGTCGAATCAGTCGGCGCCGTCACGGTGCTGTTCCTCCGACCGCCCGATGGCGGCGGTGCTATCAAAGACTGGCTCTGGCTCGTCGCCACGCCGCCTGGCCTGGGCCTCGGCTTCAACTGCATCCTCTCAGTTCTGTTGGAATCAGATTCAGTCATCGAAGAAGCCCTCGAAACTAAAAAAAAAAATGATTGACGACCTTCTTCAAATGAAATACTTTCGATTAAAACAAATACAAAAACAGTACGAATATTAAACGGAACACTTTTATATTCGGACGGCTTTCTGCTGAAGCGAACCAGTTCATGTGTAAAATTGAATGGATTGGTTCCTTTCCGCAGAAAGCGGTTCTTTTATTTGTCATATAACTGTTCCTTTGAGGTTTTATTAAATTACGATATATAACAAAGTATTATCTTTAAAGGCAATCTGGCAGATGGGGAGGCAAGCCACGTAGAGCGTAAAATAGGAGAATCAGAGCGAGAGAAACATACAACTGCCCGAATACAATTGGAGACAAAAACCGTGCAGTTTATTACTAGATGTTCGGCTGGTATACTTGCCGCCAGGCACGTGCGTGGCTTCTGCTGGGAACACACATTTCTAAATTCCATGATTTTTTTGTCATTGAAAGTCCCAAACGAACAAACGCACTCCGTACTATATAGTGGAATTTTTCAAATTAGGCACTCTCATAAGAAAGTAAACAAAAACGCACTTTTCTGCATTAAAAATAAAATTCGAACTGCGTTAGATCGTTATCTTTATTATTCTATATGAAAAATATTTCATTATTTTAATATTTACCTGATTTGGTTATTTTAGAAGCTACATTATTAGAAACGGATATGTTGAGTTCCTGCAGTCTTTTTTGGTTTTTGAACTTCTCCAGGGCCAGAGACTCCAAGCTCAGCGCCCTCGCCTTCTCCAAATCATCCTGATACTGTTGCTCGTAGTCCATCCTGTCTTTCGCCATCTGCTTAGGATTAATTGATAAGCATTCAACAAACTCACTATAAATACTTTGATTAAAAAACACTTAGAACCTTTCTTCAATACTTTATTTTGTAACCAAATGTACATTTCGGACACGAAGTGTTCATTATCAATGGTTTGAAACTAATTATATTAGTATGAATATTTGGAGACAAACTTTTTGCAGAAAGTCGATATTAATTTTAATTCGTTTTTATATTTTATAATTACATTAGTATCAAACCATTGATAATGGACACTTCGTGTCCGAAATGTACATTTGGTTACAAAATAAAGTATTGAAGAAAGGTTCTAAGTGTTTTTTAATCAAAGTATAATTATCTTCAAGTAACTCAATCAATCCAAATATCACTATAAATAGTTGAAAGGTTATGTAAACTAATGATAGTTATTAACGTTTTCTCATTAACAAAGTACTTAACCTAAAAAAAATAACTAGAACTCGAGCCTTAATTAAAATTAGGTAATTTATAACGATAGCAAACTGAGACTGATCAGATTTCTTTTAATTAAATGGTCTTAGTTGCCGAGGTAGAAGAAGCAAAATACCTATTTTAAAAATGTACTAGAACTTAAGTTTTAAATTATAATCTAGTAATTAATAATAATAATCCTTCCAATTTCAACCGGTATTTCTATAGGCCAGATATCCTCATAAAGATTAACAGAGTCATCTTAAGGTTTTACAGCACCCTGGGCACTAATAATTTTAGTGGCCTTTAATAATTTATTTTTTCTGCTGGTCATTTGTTGGTAAATTATGTTGCCCTTTGGCGTGGGGGCGCCTTGGATTACGAGGCCCTGGGCACCACCCCAGTGAGCCCGTGCGTAAAGGGCCCGTCTGTACGCACGGGCTCTCTAAAGATTACTTGCTAGATCTGTATTAACCACTTCATGAACATGCTTGTGTCTGTCACGGGCAATGCTTACTGGCAATTTTAAACACGCTCGTGTGTGTCACAGGTGGCGTTGTATTTGATCAACAAATTTTACCTGCTCATTTTGGCTTCAAACTAGATTTTTATCAAAAAATAATGTGATCATTTTTTTACCAGAAATTCAAAAATAATGTGATCATTTTTTGACTAGAAATTCAAAATTAATGTGTGCATGAAGTGGTTAATTCATAATTACTTTAATTCCTTTCAGTCCTGATTTTCCTTAACGTTTCAACAACATCGACTAATGAATCACAAACACCTTTACACTCTCACTAATCAACAATTGTTATCATCACCTTAAACTTTAATCCTTAATTAACAAATTCAACCTTTGAGCAAACGTGTGTTTTCCGATTTTCCACGCATTCGACGCGAACATTTTACAGTTGTGTTTTTCTGTTTTTGGCCAGACAGAAGGTCACTCCTGTCTGCACTGAACACACAAAAGGGCTCAGAAGTAAACCCGATCGAGTCCTACCTTTCGGTCTTCCAGTTGAGCCCTTCACATTTCTTTAAATTTGGGTCAGTCCCATTAGTTTATCTCCCTTAATTAACACACAAATCCGAAACGGGAAGTGTTGTTCTTCTGACATTTACCCAGCACGGATGGCTAAAAAAAATAAAACGAAATCAACAAGTTTAACTGTCAAATAGTGAATCGACAAGGATGTCATTTTCTTAGGTTGGCAACTGTGTAATCACCACTGTGCTTATTGTGTTGCCTATTGTAAACTACTGTGTTTTTTAAGTTACGTGAAGAGTACAGTCAATTAATTAAACACTTTGCTGCCTTTCATCACCGTTTAAAATAGAAAAAAATTGTGTAAAGAAAGTATCAAACAGCATTGAAGTAAAGTCATAGATACAGTGTTTAAAATCTATGATTAATACCCTAAAATACAGGCAATTATTAATGATTTCGATAGCTAACGCCATCTAATGCTTCATAGTGGCATCGTCAGTGACACGAATGCACAAAGTGCATATACAGGTCACTGTTTCGTCCACGAGCGAGCAGAACTCTGTTTCTAAAACCAGAAAACAAATATCAAAATTAAATTTGTGTTCAGTATTCCGGCACCAGGTACCCACAGACGCGTTTCGGACTTCAAAGTCCTCTCCAGTGTGGTCCCGACCCAGTGCTGAGGAATACTGAACATTTCTGACTATTTCAAGCCAATATGTGAAAACTATTAATGATTTCGATAGCTAACGCCATCTAATGCTTCATAGTGGCATCGTCAGTGACACGAATGCACAAAGTGCATATACTTAATATCAATTATTGTAGTAATTCCTTTCTTCACTGATTATTTTTACTATACTAAATGTAAATTTCGAACACTAGGTCTTCGTATTCAATGGTAGTTCCTTTCTTCACATACCTTTAACTTTAATTTGTGAACAAAAGACACATTCTAGGTTTAATGAATAAAACAGAGAAGAAACGACATAGAAACAATATGCAATATATATTTGTAATTTCCGCGCATACACCATAATGTATGTTGGATTGCCTATAATTATATAATAAACAAATGCAACAAAATTAACACAAAAACGGATATTTTATTAAAGTAGTTCCTTCCTTTACTTATTATTTTTATTATGCTAGGTGCATATTTCAAACACTAGGTGTTTATTTTCAATAGCAATTAATTATTATAATTAAATCAGCTCTAGGCAACAATAGGTTAATTCTGTTGCATATAGTTAATATATCGATATATGCAATTTAACATACACAAATGTATATTTGGTTGTCTATATTACATGCGTGGAGTTTGCAAATATAAATTGCACATTGCTGCATGTAGCTTCTTCTCTGTTTTATTCATTAAATGTAAACATTCTATTTTCTCACAGATTGAAGTAAAAACAGTGTGAAGAAAAGAAACTGCCGCGATTAATTAAAATATTTAAATTTACTACAGGCAACTTAATATAAATACTTAATTGTTGTTGAGTTGCGTGAAGATAGTTTTAAATTAATGAAACATTTGTATCTTTTCTTCACTTATTTATTTGGAGTACCAAATGCACATTTCGATCACGATGTGATCATTATCAACGGTTGACAAATATTTGTATTAGTCAACCATTGATAATGATCACATCGTGATCGAAATGTGCATTTGGTACTCCAAATAAATAAGTGAAGAAAAGATACAAATGTTTCATTAACTTAATATAAATTTCGTGTTCAGTTTGTTGCATATGTTAATTATATCGGTACAGGCAATCCAACATACACTATATTAGGTTGTCTATATTAAATGCGTGGAATATAAACATTTCTATATTGTTTTTACATTGTTTCTTCTGTTTTATTTAATAATTTCAGAATAAGAGCTTCATGTACAAATTAAAGTGAACTCAATGCGAAGAATGTAAACAAACGACACAAAAACAATGTGCAATATATATTTGTAAGTGTGATGATCTGTAAAAAATCTATTGGAATTGAATAAATTGAATTGAATTGAATTGAATTGAATTGAAAAATTACCGCGCATACACAATAATGTATCCCTAATAAAACACGATTTAATTTCCTTTCTTCACTTATTTATTTTTGTTTGTTAAATGTACATATCAGCATTCAGTTATTGAAAATGAGTACATGGTACTCGAAATGTACATTTAACAAACAAAAATAAATAAGTGAAGAAAGGAAATTAAATCGTGTTTTATTAGGGATTTATTACTTCACATAACTCAAAACAAATAGTGAATATACAATAATGTATGTTGGATTGCCTATAATTATATAATAAACAAATGCAACAAAACTAGCTCAAAAACGAATTCATTATTGTAGTCATTCCTTTCTTCATTTATTATTTTTATTATTCTAGGTGCACATTTCAAACACTAGGTGTTCATTTTCAATAGCAAGTAATTAATATAAATATGCTTGAATCCATTGAAATGTATAAAAATAAAAATGTTTTGCTGAATTTCGATCTTAGTCCCTTAGTTAATCCATTATTAGATTTGTTACCCAAAAATAATCCTGCAGTGAATGTAATCCTACCGACCAACTTCCCGATGCATAAGCCGCCCGCGCCGTCCCGCCCCGCAGATAATGTAATGACACTGACACCCATCTCGAACCTTTAGCCGCTAACAATAGGTTTAATTACTTTTTGGTTTTTCCGATAACCCGTCAACTATATATACCGCGCACATAGTTTTAAGAATTTAGTTTGTTATTGATAATGAGCACCTTGTGTCTCGAAATGTACATCTAACATAAAAATAAAAAGTGAAGTAAGGACTAATAGTCTTTCTATTTGTGAATATAAATAAATCAACTATAGGCAATAATAAGTTCTTTTTGTTGCATATGGTTATATCGATATATGCAATTCAACATACGCCCATGTATATTGGGTTGTCTATATTAAATGCGTGAAATTTGCAAATATAAATTGCATATTGTTTGCATATAGCCTCGTCTATGTTTTATTCATTAAATGTAATTTTTTTTTTCCCAGATTAGAGTAAAAGAAACTGCAGCGATTAATTATTAAAATTAAATTTACTACAGGCAACTTAATATAATCAATAAATAATGAACACTGTTGTATCCTTTTTTCACACTTTATATTTTAAAGTGTGAAGAAAGGATACAACAGTGTTAATTATTTATTGATTATACTCTTCACGAAACTCAAAAACATATATCGATCAACTTAATATAATTTTGTGTTCAGTTTGTTGCGTATGTTAATTATATCGGTATAGGCAATTCAATATACACTATATTGGTTTGTCTATATTAAATGCATGTAATATAAAAATTTCCGTACATTGTTTCTTCTGTTTTATTAGATCATTCTAAAACAAGCCCTTCATTTACAAATTGCGAATGCAAAGAAAGCAAAAACTATTAATAAATTAAAATCATTAAATCAACGATGGTCACCTCAATATACCTTTAATGTTCATTTTGTTGCATATATTTATTATATCAATATAAGCAATTCAACATACACTAATGCGTGTATTGGGTTGTGTATATTAAATGCGCCGAATTTAAAAATATAAGTTGCGCATTGTTTACAAATTCTGGAGTTTCGTCTCTGTTATATTCATCGTTAAATGAACAATTGAATTATTGCATGCTTAATAATATTATCTGAAACTTTTAAATCTTTATTTTTTGATTTGCACACAATGTTTAATAATTCGCACATATAACTAATCATCAGAGCTGGGATGAATCCTTAAAAACAGTATTCGAATCACGAATCCGAATCACCTATTATGATTCGATTCACGAATACTCGAATAAAGGATTCGTAAGTGAAAAATATGATTCGAATCAAAGATTCGAATCCTCATTTTTGAATCACGGATACAAATCCTTTAAAAACAAATTTAAATCTATTATTTGCAACCAGTATCATTTTATTCCATCACTTTCTCTTAACAAAAATGTTCATTTACCGACTAAATATCTGATTAAATAATGATTTTGATTAATGATGATATATGTGTTATTGAACTTCATTTAAAATCAGTGTTTTATACGTGTGGCGCATGAAGTAAAATTTCGAGTTTAGAAAAGCCCCGTGAAAATTTGTCGAGGGTCGCTGCGCGACCCTCGACAAATTTTCTACGCGGGGCTTTTCTAAACTCGAAATTTTACTTCATGCTTAGTCTGGGAGTGGACCGTCAAGATTTTCTACATGTCGAGATTTTCGATTTTTCTAGATTTTTGTCGATTTATTCAGTTTGTTAATATATTAAATGCAACTTTGATATTAAATAAATACGGGTTTTCTTAGGAATAGAATATTCACCCATTAAGAGCCGAGCAAATTATAAAGGTAACTCTAAAAGTTCATTTTAGGTAAAATTTTGCATCTTTTTCTATCATTTCAACGAATGCTTTATTATATTATATACGTCGATTTTATAAATGAGTTAAATTTAAAGTTCAAACGAGTGTTGTCCACTCCCAGACTAAGCATGAAGTAAAATTTCGAGTTTAGAAAAGCCCCGCGTAGAAAATTTGTCGAGGGTCGCGCAGCGACCCGAGACAAATTTTCACGGGGCTTTTCTAAACTCGAAATTTTACTTCATGCGCCACGCGTATAAAACACTGATTTCAAGTGAAGTTAAAAATGTACTATTAAGGTTGGAAATGTTTAATGGTTAAGTAACCAAATATGCATTCACAAATATTTGAATTATTCGAAAATTTAAATATTTGTATTCAAATTTGGATAATTTAGTGATTTAAATATTCATAATAGAATATTTAAATATCTGAATTAATCAAATTCGAATCCCAGCCTTAATAGCGATGATTCGAATTATTTGGGAGGATTTGAATCCGTGTATGAGGATTCGAATCCTTTTATAAGGATTCGAATCCTTTTATAAGGATTCGAATCCTTTTATAAGAATTCGAATCCTTTTATAAGAATTCGAATCCTTTTATAAGGATTCGAATCATCTACGTCTGGATTCGAATACGAATCCTTTTATAAAAATATAAAAAATATAACGAATCCGGATCACGAATCCTTTTTCACTAAAGTATTCGAATACCTCTTTTGAATCCTCTAAAAGGATTCGAATCCGGGAATCGAATCCTGAATGATTCGAATCCTGCCCAGCTCTGCTAATCATTATAAGCTAAAGCTGGTTGACAAAGTTTAGTTGCCCAGGTTGTTAAATTAGAAGAAAAAGAAGATTGTTACAAGCACGACAACTCATTTTTTTGTGTAATGTGTGTAATATGTTTAGAAATGTAATTAATAATAAAATTGATATTGATTGATATGATATACAAAAGGACAAAATGACAGAAGGACAGAAGGGCAGATGGACAGAAGGACAGAAGGACAAAATGACAGAAGGACAGAAGGACAGAAGGGCAGATGGACAGAAGGACAGAAGGACAGAAGGACAGAAGGACAGAAGGACAGAAGGACAGAAGGACAGAAGGACAGAAGGACAGAAGGACAGAAGGACAGAAGGACAGAAGGACAGAAGGACAGAAGGACAGAAGGACAGAAGGACAGAAGGACAGAAGGACAGAAGGACAGAAGGACAGAAGGACAGAAGGACAGAAGGACAGAAGGACAGAAGGACAGAAGGACAGAAGGACAGAAGGACAGAAGGACAGAAGGACAGAAGGACAGAAGGACAGAAGGACAGAAGGACAGAAGGACAGAAGGACAGAAGGACAGAAGGACAGAAGGACAGAAGGACAGAAGGACAGAAGGACAGAAGGACAGAAGGACAGAAGGACAGAAGGACAGAAGGACAGAAGGACAGAAGGACAGAAGGACAGAAGGACAGAAGGACAGAAGGACAGAAGGACAGAAGGGCAGAAGGACAGATGAACAGAAGAACACAAGGACAGATGAACACAAGGACAGAAGGACAGATGAACAGAAGAACACAAGGACAGAAGAACACAAGGACAGAAGGACAGATGAACAGAAGGACAGAAGGACAGAAGGACAGAAGGACAGAAGGACAGAAGGACAGAAGGACAGAAGGACAGAAGGACAGAAGGACAGAAGGACAGAAGGACAGAAGGACAGAAGGACAGGACAGGAGAAGACAGAATCGCAGAAGGACAGAAAAACAGAATAACAGACATTTTTTAAAAATGGTTTTAATCAACAATACTTTCTCTTTGCTTTGCATACGGGGGAAGGTAAAAAGTAAAACAATGGTTTGTGTTTTAAAAAAGAAAACAATTTAATATGTGTAAAAAGCTGTTATATTGTCTTCTAATAATTTCTGAAAGAAAAAATTCTAACAAAAATAAAAATACGGCATTACTTTTTCTTTTATAAATCCTCGTTATGGTCATGTAATTATAATATTTTTAGCGCTCTTATTAATTTCACTAGATTTTTTCATTTCCTTATTGAAATTTTTAATCACCCGCAATTCTAGCATCCTCATCCGATTTTCGTTGCTCACTTTTTGTCCGTAGGATTGCTGCCTTTTCAATTTCTGCATCTAAACACACCCGAAACAAAAAAAATACATTCGAATTTCAAAGCACGACGAATTGTTCATTCCGAGTGCGCTTACCTTTTCTTTGACGGCTTCAGGATCGGGACCTAATCTCCCCAAAGTGGGAATGTACTCGACTGAATTTTTGCTCTTCGCCGTTTTAAAACTCGCGTCCGATTTTTTCGAATCGAGACGTTTCGGCTTGTTCGACTTCAGGGAGAGTTCGGAAACGCTTTGCAGGTTGAATTTCGATCCGGTTAGGGATGAGGATGAATCGTCCAGCCCTGTGTCCGCGTTAGCTTCGTCCTTCCTCTGTCTTTCTTCTTCCAGATAATTCATGTAGAAACTGAAAATGAAATCAAACACATAAAACGCTCAAAAAACTGGGAAAATTTACGTTTTTTTTTTTTTAATTTTAAGTGGGATGTGAATTATAAATGTACATATCTAAGCAGTAATTTTGTTCGCTTGTGTTGCACTAAGGACCAGTTGCACCAAAAACGTCGAACTTGAGTTCAAGCTGAACTCGAGTTCACGCTGAACTCGAGTTCAAGATGAACTCGAGTTCAAGATAAATTCGAGTTCAAGCTGAACTCGAGTTCAAGATGAACTCAAGTTCAAGCTGCACTCGAGTTCAAGATGACAGTTCCTATTGTTCTAATGTCACTTTGAGCTCGAATTTAGAGTTAAACCATTTCAACGAATTTAATGCAACTGACCCTAAGTTAACCTGAGTTCAAGTTTCTGGTGTCACCAGTTTATGTTGATGTAAATTAACTGAACTTGACATTGACACTAACAGATTCACTGATTATAGAGGCTTCTACTTCGTTATACATTGTTGAACATAAATAAAACACTGTTTATCACTTTGTTTGTATAACAATTGGTTTATTTGGTGACTATAGTTTCGATACTACACGTATCATTTGTTACTAACGGTTTGATAATGATACGTGTAGTATCGAAACTATAGTCACCAAATAAACCAATTGTTATACAAACAAAGTGATAAACAGTGTTTTATTTATGACACTAACAGATGTTGAAAGTTCATGTTATGTTGATGTAAATTAACCGAATTCGCCCATTTTCCCGAATACATTTTCCCGAATATATTTTTCCCGAATTACGTTTTTCCTGAATAATACATTTCCCGAAAACACTTTACCGAATACCACTTTCCTGAATCAACTTTCCCGAATGATGTTTTTCCCGAACTAAACTATCAAAACCCAAATAGGGTTTTTCTAGTTTAGGTGAATACTTCCAGAAACTGAAGTCAGAATTTAGCTTATATTTACTGTTTAGTTGAGGCTGTTAGTTGTTAAAACTCCATAATATCACTTTAATAAAACACTTAATTTGTTTAGGTTTCAAAATTGTATTTATTGTATTTATTTCTTTCGAAAACGGAAAATCTCCAATGCTATACAATGATTACAAAATATAACATATCTATTTACCTAAAAATATGTACATTATGCACATTAATGAGGAACAAAAAATATTAAGGTGATGGAGTTTTGTAAAAATACTTTCTAAATTGGTACGCAGCAAATTACGTTTAAAAGTATTTATAGAATCAGCAAATAAATCAAAATTTTCAAAACGCTGTAACAAATTTGCAAAACGCATTATCCTCGAAAGTGGACTGCTATAAGTGTGATCCGTACGATGATATTCTGCTCTAAATAGTTTATATTTTATTCAGGAACAATACCTTTCGGGAAATTGGATTCGGGAAATGGGGTTCGGGATTTTTATTTTCAGGAAATATGGCGTTCGGGAAAAAGGTCATTCGGGAAAATATATTCGGGAAAGTGTACGGTAACAAAATTAACTGAATTTGACATTGACACTCACAGATGTAGAAAGTTCATGCTCAGTGCAGCTGAATTTGTACAAACGAACATAGTAATAGTTCAAGTAACGAACAAATTCAGGGCAAAAGGTGCTTCACTAGCTTATGTAATAAACAGACCTCGTATTTTTTTAATTTCTTATTAAATCAGTGATTTGTACGCGTGGCGCATGAAGTAAAATTTCGAGTTTAGAAAAGCCTGAAAATTTGGTTTGGTCGCTCCGCGAAGCGGAGCGACCAAACCAAATTTACAGGCTTTTCTAAACTCGAAATTTTACTTCATGCTTAGTCTGGGAGTGGAAACCCTCGTTTAAAGTTTTAAAATTGCACGTTTTTTATAAAAACAGTGAATGACTAGAAAAAATAGCCAGTCTCCGTGTAAAGTTTAATTTACCTACTACCATCAGAAACAAAAGACACGGCATCTGAAAACTCGCTGCCACCACTCTGAGAACTCTGAGCCGATCTGAAAGTGTCATCCCCTTTTAACGCCCTCGTAGTGTCATTCCCATCCCCGCTCTTCACGAAGCCGATCTTCTTGTGGAACAAATCCAAGTAAGTGTTCTTCGGTTTTGAATCCAGAACACTGCACATACTAGAGTTGCTGAAAATACTGCACTTGGAATTTGCCCGCAACGATCTCTTTGAAGATTGCACGTCATTGTTATCCTCTAGTTTACTCGAAAAATTGCTCGTCTTGCCTGTTTAAAAAAAAATATATTTACATTTGTTTTTTTCCAATTAGGTTTCAAACAAGTGTCTCCACTCTTTGGTTAAACATGAAGTAAAATTTCGAGTTTAGAAAAGCCTAAAAATTCTTCAATTCAAACATTATCATACAAAATTAAGCACTTGCTCCACGGTAGCTGCATGCCCTCTGAATTAGTTGTCTGACTTTTTTATTTTTTTTATTTTGGGTTTTACGTTATCTATTTCCGCTGCTAAGGCCAATCATGACGCCGGAGATTAGGTCTACAGCTATCCGGGAATTTTGCCGAACCCGGTGGGAGTTCCAACCCACCGGTAGGGATCTTTAACGTGCACGCAACATCCAGGCAGTACACGGGTCCTACATGCATTTAACGTCATATCCGAGAAGACGGAGTGTTTGGCATTTTTATCCTAACCTATATAAATGCAGACAACTTGTTAGGCCGGTATTTGAACCCCGGTCCATGGCGTGGCAGTACAACACTCTAACCACTACACCACACTACACAACACATCCCGAAACGAAAGAAGCATTGGAGAAATACACGCGGCAGGCCACCGAACCCCTATTGGAGACTTTCAATTTGTTCTAAAGAAGCACAATCTAACTGACCCTAACACAACAACTACATTTCTGGAATTCCGCAAATATTCGAGAACCCTAATAAAGAGTTACAAGAGGGGGGAATTGCAGCTGAGGGTGAGTGACTGGACAAAAGCGATGCATTACCCAAAGCTAGTGATGGAGAAATCTGAAACAATCAGCTTCCCAGCTGTAACCTATCATAAAACAGATTCATCAAAACTATCTTTGATCAATGCGGCTGCTGAGGAACAGTTATTCATCCTTAATGCACATCCTGCCTCCACTAACGATAGATGTCGCCTTGGGTGTAATGAAAGGGAAACCGCTTACCACGTGACCTCTGGATGCAAAAAGAAGAACCTGAACGCGAGGCATGACCAAGTAGTTTACTGGCTTCTAAAAACTATCTTTGAAGTCACCAGAGCACCAGATCACGTGAGTCAGAACCTTCAATTCGGGAAAGCAACCTGCAATGTCGAATACCAATCAGGTAACACGAGTTACAAGATTAGAGCAGGACAAAGTATTTTGACTGAAAAGAAATTATGCCATAACAAATCCGATGTGATGATTCAGAGAACCGGTCCAGACCCCAAAACGTACCTATTAGAAGTTTCCATCCCACATCTGCAAAACTACTGCATGCAAGAAAAGATCAAGCGTGTTAAGTATACTAAAAACTCTTGTGTGGAAATATCGCACAAGAATGCTGAAACTATACACCGAGACGTAAACTTGTTAGAAGAACTAAAGAACAAGTACAGAAGCGAAGCAGAATTGGGATTGCTTATAATAGGTACGTTTGGAGAGGTTATCAACACAGAAGAACACAACAATTTCAAAGGGATATTAACTGAATTGGGAGCGACAAAATACAAAATTAAATATTTAATTGATGAGGCGGATACATGGTGAAACTCCATAATACTATTTGAAATAAAACAACGCAGTTGGGAGGGTTTCACTTTTATTGTTGAACACTGCAACATGTTTCACCACACAGTGGCTTCATCAGGCAGATGAAATAATTATTATTTCATCTGCCTGATGAAGCCACTGTGTGGTGAAACATGTTGCAGTGTTCAACAATAAAAGTGAAACCCTCCCAACTGCGTTGTTTTATTTCAAATACAAAATTAAAAGCTTGCTCGAAAAATCCGCTTATAGTGTTATAAAATCCACTTCCCAACTAATCCTAAAACACTCCCGCTTGCCATCACACACATAACCTTCCCGAGGCAATATTACAATAAATTACCTGAATTTATCTGTGATTTAAATAAATATAGTTACCACAAAAACCAATTATGTAGTTTATAAAGATATTAAATTTATTTTATTTACAGATTTTCTATATATATATTTTTCGCACATTTGTTTATATTATATTATATTTTATTTAATTTTGTACATATGTTAAATTTTATTATTATTTTATTAATTTTATCTAATTAATTTTTGTATATAGTTTACAATTGTACATAGAAGCCGTTTTATACTTGTTGAATGTGTATAGCCAATAATGGCAAACCGAATTTTATGTATACCATAACTATGTAATGTAAAATTCAAATGGTTAAATAAATTATTATAATACACCACCAAGCTGCCCGTTGTCTGACTTTATTGGAAAATTGTACTTAATTTGAATAAATCCTTCGCTTTACCTGATTCATTATCTAATTTTCTGTTTCTTGTTGAACTCACATCCGTTCTCGAAGGATGGACGTTTTTCTCCCTGATGCGGTTTTTAATTTTATTCGGACGCTTTATGTCCTCTTTATGAGTTTCTTTCTCGTACAAGGGTACCAAGCTGGTGAAATCCACTTGTTCGATTTCCTCGATGGTCACCCTTTTCTTCGGTTTGATCGTGGCTCCGGAAATCACCGTGTCCTCATCGAGGGAATCGTAAAAATCCTCAGAATCCATGCTCTTCACGTTTTTTGCCGGATAAGAATGAACGTCATTTGAATGCTATGTGAGAATTGTCAAATTGATTGACCGAGGAATTCGTTGATGTTTGTGCATTATTGTAATTATAACTTATTTCAGATTAATCTATTTAATTTAACCCATTAACGGCCGAGCAATTATAGAGATAACTCTGAGAGTTAATTTTAGGTAAAATTCTGCACTTCTTTTTATGATATCCATAAATGACTTATTGTATTACATACTCTGAATTTTTCTTTTAAATATACATGATGTATATGCTGTAAAATTTCAAGCATCCGTCGATTTTATATACAAACGTGCAGTATGAAGTTTAGAACGAGTGATTCCACTCCTAGACTAAGCATGAAGTAAAATTTCGAGTTTAGAAAAGCCTGAAAATTTGGTTTGGTCGCGTAGCGCGAAGCGCGGAGCGGCCAAACCAAATTTTCAGGCTTTTCTAAACTCGAAATTTTACTTCATGCGCCACGCGTATAAAACACTAAAATATTGTGAAGTTAGAAATACACTCACATTATTTTTTTTTAATAAGTAATAATCGAAATATTTAAATAACAAAATATTTACATTTAGCTCCTTACATTTTGAAGCCAGGTCAAATAATATAATATATTAAAGTAACTTATTTAGTAATATAATTAACCAAACATTTATAATATTGCGTGTACGCATAATATATACAATTACGAAAAAAAAACTATTCGTGAAAATGCAAACAATGTCTTAATTAATAAGACAACTCAAGACGATAAATATCCATTGAAGCAACTACTTCCCGTGCAAATACATCTCCGGATATTGAATTATACAATGAAATATTTAAAATTTTATTTAATTTGATTTGTTACAACGCTCTTTTAAAGTATATGTAACGTTTAGGTCAAATTCTCTTCAAACCAACTAACAATACAAATTTAAAAATGAAAGGAGAGTAGCAACAAATTAAAAATGAAAGGACTTGGATTAAAACTAATGTCTTTTTTTTTTTTCTAGGGGCAGGAAACGGAAGTTAGGGTTATTTCCGCCCTAGCACCGCAGCCGTGTGGCTTATTGTACTTCTTCCGTTGCCGTAGTTAATCAAAAAGCTCTGTTTCCTTGGCTAGTCCCAGCAGCCTTTCGATCATCTTTCCCTTCGGGAAGTGGTTTGGATTCCCTTGGAAAAGGTTTGCTTCCCTCCAGGTGGAAAGTGCCTCGCACTCGAATAGTACATGTGAGGCGTCTTCATCCTCTTCCAGGCATAGTCTGCATATTGGATCTTCTGTGAACAGTTTCATATTATGCAGGTGCTTCCTTAGGGTACAGTGTCCAGTTATCAGTCCTGTGACTATTCTAAGGTTGTTTCTACTGAGTCTGAGGGCCTCAGTTGCTAGTTCTTGGCAGGGTTTTTCCATCAGTAGTTTACTGTGTCTATGCCCTGTCAGGTTTTTCCAGCGCTCGGTGTGTCTTTCTATTGTCCACTCTTTTGCGCTTGGTCTTATTGATTTTTTGGAAATCGGTAGCATTGGTTCTGGTCCAATGTAGGGTCTGCGTGATCCAATCTTTGCCAGAGCATCGGCTTTCTCGTTGCCATCCTCCCCTGTGTGTCCCGGCGTCCAGCGTAGTGTTACGGTGTTTTCCGTCGCCAGTTTCGTCAGGTTTTGGATGCACTCCCATGATAGCTCAGATTGGATCTTATAACTGTTGAGTGCTCATAAAGCAGCTTGGCTGTCGGTGAGGATCAGGATCTTTTGCCTCTTATATCCCCGTCGCAGATTTTCCATGGTACATTGGTTGATCGCGAAGATCTAGGCTTGATGTGCAGTTGCCATCCTCCCCAGAGACACGTAGATGTCACATTTTGGGGTTACGCCGTGAATCCCAGCGCCTGCTCCACCTTCTCTTCTTGACCCATCGGTGTACCAAATCAGGGTTCCAGGTGAAGGGTTGCGCTTCTCGTTGTCCCCCTCACATTCTATTGTGAAGGGTCTCTTCAGGGAGTAGCGTGGTATCATGTAGTCACTTCCCATTTGTAATAGAGGTTTGGTAACTACCTGTTCCATTCTGGAGTGGTTTCCTGTAGGGTGCCAATTTCCAGTTGTCCTCAACCTATATGCCCCCAGTCTGGCCTCGCCTTTAACCACTAGGTCCAGCGGTTGGAGGTTTAGTAGGGTTTCCATTGAGGCTGTTGGTGTTGTACGCAGTGCGCCAGTTATGCATAAGCAGGCTAGTCGCTGTACTCTAGATAGAGCTGCCTACGCAGTACTTTGTTCTACTTTCGGCCACCAAGTGGTGCATCCGTAGGTGATCATGGGTTTTACTATTGCATTATATATCCACATAGTCATTTTTGGATTAAGGCCCCATGTTTTTCCCAGAGCACGCTTTGTTGTCATTAGCGTCCTTGTTGCTCTGTCGGTTGTGTGCTTTAATTGACGGTTCCATGTGAGTTTTGTATCTAGGTAGATACCTAGATATTTGACCTCATTGGTTAGTTGTAGAGTTTGGTTAAAGAAGGTTGGGGGTTTGACGCCCGCGCATTTCCTTCTTTTTGTGAAGGGGATGACCTTAGTCTTGGTGGGGTTAACGCTTAGCCCCACCTCCCCACACCATCGTTCTACAGTTTTCAAGGCATTGTTCATGATGCTTGTTATAGTAGTTGGATATTTTCCCGTGACGAGAATGACTATGTCATCCGCATATCCCTAGGCATAATATCCTGAGTCGTTTAGTAACGTGAGTAGCTCATCCACCACCATGTCCCATAGAAGGGGGGATAGAACGCCCCCCTGAGGACATCCACCTTTGGCTTTTAAGCTGATTTTTTCTTGGAATTGTTCCGTAATTACTAGTCTGTCCGTCAGCATGGATTGCAGCCACGAGCTTATCGTGGTTTCCACAGCGTGACTTTCGACTGCTCTTACGATCGTTCTGATAGAGGTGTTGTCAAACGCTCCCTCAATATCGAGAAATGTAGCCAAAGCCACTGTTTTGTTTTTCAGCGAGGCCTCTACCTTAATTACCAGTTGGTGTAATGCAGACTCGCATGATTTTCCAGCTTGAAAGGCGTGTTGAAAGGGGTGGAGCGGCCTCTCTAGAAGTGAGGTTTCCCTTATGTGTCTTTCAACTAGTTTTTCCATCGTCTTAAGTAGGAACGATGTCAGGCAAATTGGTCTGTAACCTTTTGGCTGGGTTAAGTCCTTCCCAGACTTAGGGATAAAGACCGCTTTGACTTTCTTCCAGGTAGTTGGCACGTGTTTTAGTGCCAGGCTGCCCCTGAAGAGTTTACATAGCACCGGTAGAAGGTGGTGCAGCCCTTGCTGCAAGAGCACTGGATAGATCCCATCTTGTCCCGGTGATTTATATCGGTGGAATGTACCTATCGCCCACCTGATTCGTTCAAAGGTTACAGTTTTCTTTGAGATTTCCCAGTCTTGTTGTGTTGCCGCCTTACCAGGGGTTACAAGCACTGAGTGAGTGTCTGCACCATTTTGCAGGATTTCAGATCCGGGGAAATGGGTTCTCATGAAGATCTCCGCTGTTTCCTTGCCAGTTTCTGTAAATGATCCATCTGGTTTCTTCAGGGTTCCGCAAGAGGTGTCGGAGGTTTTCGCTAGGATTTTGTGGAGTTTTACTCCCTCGGGGACTTGGTCAATCTCCGAGCAGAATATCCTCCACGCCTCCCGCCGCGCCCTCCTGATCTCCTTGCTGTACTCCGTTAGTGTTTTGGAATATTCCTCCCACTCACCAGATTTCCTCGCTCTGTTGTAGAGCCGGCGTGTGTCCCTCCTTAGTGTTTCGAGGTTTTCATTCCACCAGTTTTTTATTTTGCCGGAAGATCTCCTCGTTGTAGGGCAGTTGTTCTGGAAAGAGGTTAGGATGGCCTCTTGGACTTGTTCTGCCACAAGCTCTACGTCCAGTTTGTTTTTGATGCTTTTCTTGGTACCCTTAAGGTAGGTGCCAAGGTCTTCAAGGTATGATTCCCAGCATGTTCTTCGTGGGTTTCGGAACTCGATTTTGGTTTCACGGGTTTGACCAATCTCCAGAATGATGTAACGGTGGTCGGAGAGAGATGGTTCGTCCCACACATACCACTTCACTAGTTGGGCACTTACACCTCGCGACGCAAACGTTATATCGATCACTTCGCGACGTTGTTTAGTAACAAAAGTGGGTTCTTTTCCCCGATTGAGAATTTCAAAGTCCGAGGACATTAAGAAATCTAATAGGTACTCACCTCTTTTATTGGTGTCTGAGCTGCCCCAGAGTTGGTGATGGGCGTTGGCGTCCGCACCTACCAACAGCTGCAGTTTCTTCGTCCTGCAGTAGGTCGCTAGCTCCTCAAGTTCCTTGGAAGGTGGGGGCTGCGGGGAGTCGTAGGGGAGGTATGGTGAGGCTATAACGGCCTCGAGTGTGGTTCCCTCACCCCAGAGTTTCACCTTCGCTGCGACAAGATCTGGGAAGCAGAGGTTATGCAGTTTTAAGAAGTTTATGTCGTTCCGTACCAAAATGCAGGATCTGACCTTTTCGGAGTTTGTGTCATATATTAACTTATCTCCGGTGTTACCAAGGCTCTTTACAACGCCTCTGTATTGCCAGGGTTCTTGTATAAGGGCCAGGCCGTATTTCCCTGTTTGGAGTTGGCGGCACAGGGCAGCGGTGGCCGCCTTGGAGTGGTGGAGGTTAATCTTTATTACCTCCATTGCCTTCCAGGGTGTCGGGCTTCCTTCCGAGGATCTTGAAGGTTAATTGGGAGAAACCAAGGTAGGCTTTAAATCCTACCTTCTCCAGAGCCTTCAGTGAACCCTCGTCTATGTAGAGGATAAGGGTTGTTCCTTTATCCTCCTCTTTTCGGCTGACTACGTTCCATTTTGCTGTTTCGAGCACAGAGTTCAGGGTTTTCAGGAAACTGATAAGGTCAGCCGTATCCTTGGCCTCGATTAGGTCCGTCTTTGGTATCCAGACTCCAATCTTGGTCATCCTGACAATTTCCCTGGCAGTTCCGCTGCGCAAAGCAGCGCCCTCCCATGGTTTTATTGTCGGGATCTTTTCCAGCAGCCACTCCTTGGAAGTTTCGTTGGCACACGTGATGTACACAACCCCCTTCTCGAAGTAGCTGTTGGTGAACTGAGGACCTTTGGAAGGTTCGCACTTCCATACCTCAGTTAAAATGGTCCGTTGTACGGATTTTCCCTGGTCCTCCGTGAGGTTTTGTTCTGGGTACTCTTCGAGTACCACAGCCATTCGCGCCGCCCCTAGTGCCTGACTGTAGGTCTCCCCAGCTGTAGTGCTGGGTCTCACCTCGGTCATGCCCAAGGCTGGGCGCGTTCTCTTGGCTGGAGTTTTATATTGGCCTCTAGTAGAGGGTGTGCTAGTTTCCGAGCGGGGCCTCTTGTTGGTTTGGAGTGGGGTTCGTGAGGGGAAACTAATGTCTTAGGCCATCTATAGACGCGTTTCGAGATTTATCTCTCTTCAGTATAGCTTTGCTTATGACGTTTAAAATGCGTGTACGCATTAATGGCGCTTAATAGATTAAAGTAAAATGAACAAGAAATAATAACGTTTCCAATGTAAATGTTTTACGAATTTATGTGATCATTTGGCAGTCTTCCATTATTTAATTCATATCTAATTTAGGAATCAATCTGAATTTGAGAAAACACAATGGTCGCATACAGCAGAAAACCCGGTCGCTATCAGTGGGACGTTTAAATAGATATATTGTGGCGAAAAGAGGATAAATCTACAGTAAATTAATTGTATTAGATAGTTTAGTAGTCGAAAATCACGTAAGCTCTTAAATGTTTATATTTAGCAGATATTTACTAATTTGTTTGGCGACCGGTCAGAGGCGGTTTGCTCTGCTGAATGCGAATATTATCAATTTATTTAAAAAACTTCAATGTTTATAGAAAACTAACCGTTGTTCGCTCTTATGGCCAAATGGCATATGTATTCGTATGTCATTTGGCCATAAGAGCGAACAACGGTTAGTCTTCCACAAACATTGAAGACCTTAAAGATTCAAAGAAGAGTTTAAGTAAAAACTAATTATTTTCTTTATATAATTAATTTTCAATAATTAAATAGATTTTTCCGAGTTTATACTAAGAAAATCCTTTAAACATAAAAATGTTAGATTTGTTTATATCCGTATTATCGATTATCCTGGATGACGTGCTTCTGGGAGGCGCAGAAACCCGAACGCATCGACTCATTTGTGTTCCTCCTGCTCTTTCGGGATTTCAGTAGTGAACGAGCCGGCTGCTGGGGGTGGTGCGGGGGTTTGAAGGATGTGCGTGGGTGTAGGCTGTTTTAGGTTAAAGACTCAATTAAAATTGAAAAACAGGACAGGAAGTAAAGTAAATACATATCATAAAACCGTAAAGCAACGAGAGCAATAAATCGCGATGGGCCTTGCTGAAACGGATTTCGGGACGGTGCCCTTTGTGCGCTGGTAGGATGGTATATTCTTCAATAAGATTTTTAGGAAGGTGAGTAAAGGGCGCTTATAAATCATGTATATATTGTTAGGTTAAATGTCACATTGTGGAGTTAGGTTAGGTTATTTCTGACGTTTTATGGAACGTGGTCAGTTTACTTGATGGTAGATAAACCTTGAATCATTTAAGCTTATATTCTACAGAGAGTTTTATGTAACACATCCATAAAATTAGACACCTTTAATTTTCAAGTTATGTGTAAATTGGATTGCCTATATACCTATTACAAATTGTAGACAATCAATCGCAATTAATGCCTCAACTTGTACATACAGGGAGTTTTTCTTTTAAGTATACATGTCCCAATTACAGGGTATATGCCGTAAATTTCGCGGGTCTCGCGGTTTTTATTCAAAATTACGAATACCAGTAAAATTTGTTTGTATTTTGTATTTTTAATGTAAATGGCAAGCCGTTGAAATAAATAAATAAAATAAATAAAAAAATAAACAAACAGATTTATTTAATTACTGATTAAATAAAATATATATACAAAAGCAAAATAATAAATAATTGTAGAAAATGGATGAAGTTAAAAAACAAAGATAAAAGTTAAAGTTATAAGTAAAATGACAAGTTATAAATGACAAGTTAAGCGCGGTACGGCCGAAAGAACGATGTTGCTGATTTGACAGTTAAGACAAGACTCTCCGATTTTTCTGTTGTAAGAGGGGAATAGGAACATCTGATTGGCTAGGATTAATTGGAGAGGGTTTTTACAAGATAAGGTAAGGGATGTTTTTTCAATGTGAATAAACAGAACAGATAATCGGGTGCTGGGAATTTTGGAAGTGGTAGAAGGGTAAGCCCGTACGCTCGGCTCGGTCGCGGATAAGTTTTATAGGGACCAATTCAGCACGTTTTGGGCCCGCTCTTTAGAAATAAGGAAATATTTCTGGACAATGGCTAATCGGCTGTAAACAAGTTGTAAATTTTACAAGCTGAAAGTCCGAGAGAAACATGTGATACTCAGGTTTCGCTTTAGAAATATCACACACAAAAAGTAATAAAATATGTTTGTAAACACAAGCGACCCTATTTGCTTGTAAGAAAAAGGCGCAATAAAATGATAAAATATAAAAGGTAAACAGAGAAAATACAGAACTTTAAATATTGTAAAATACGAATTAACACTTTAGATAACCGTTAATAAGTTTAATTTTTCCTTTAAGTAAACATAAACATACATTGTACATTTGCTGACGCTCGGTTCATTAAAAGAATTTAATTTAAAGCTTTGAAGAGTGTTTTCCACTCCCAGGCTAAGCATGAAGTAAAATTTCGAGTTTAGAAAAGCCTGAAAATTTGGTTTGGTCGCGCAGCGCGAAGCGCGGAGCGGCCAAACCAAATTTTCAGGCTTTTCTAAACTCGAAATTTTACTTCATGCGCCACCGGTACAAAACACTGACATATTAAAAAGTTTAAAACACACCGCTGAGCTTTACATTGCATCAGTGTTGTGCACCGGTGGCGCATGAAGTAAAATTTCGAGTTTAGAAAAGCCTGAAAATTTGGTTTGGCCGCTCCGCGCTTCGCGCTACGCGACCAAACCAAATTTTCAGGCTTTTCTAAACTCGAAATTTTACTTCATGCTTAGCCTGGGAGTGGAAAACACTCGTTTAAACTTAAAATTAAATTCTTTTAAGAAACCGAGCGTCGGCAAATGTACAACGTATGTTTATGTATACTTAAAAGAAAAATTCTCGTTATAAACATGTTCGGTGCTACATAAAACTCTCTGTATATTTACCTTCACAGTTAAGTCCGCAATGTTCTGACTCAAACGGAAATTAAATACAGATCCATAAATATTACAAAGAAAAAGTCTTTGGTATCAAATTATGAAATAAAATTAGAGTCATCGAATCTAGAACATGAAACAAAAATGTGATGCTCGTGTGCACTCCGTTCGATTAAATATTTAATCATCGATTTTCGGATAATTCTATTGCACCGCCATTTAAACAATGATTAAAGTTTAGATTAACCTCAAATTTTTAAACGGTCGATTTTGTTTGATTAAGTACTGACATTTCTCGAAAGTTACTTTAATTGAATTCAATTTATTAGAAGACGACGATGAACTAGATCATTAATTACGGGCGTGATTTTAGTGTAGTTGAATTATTGTTTGTTTTTAATATATTGTGAAAATGTTGGTATTTTATATTTGTGAAATGGTGATTCCGTTTAATAAAGATTATTATTATTATTATTATAGATGTAATTGATTAACGTTTTTACTAGATGTAATTGATTCACTTTTCTACTAGATGTAATTGATTAACTTTTCTGTTCCACGTCAAGTGAACCTAAGAATCAATTACTTAGATATCCTAGATCAGTGATGGGGAAACTACGGCCCGCGGAAAGGTTTAATCCAGCCCGTTTAAGAGTGCCGTCGTGAGAATGGTTGAACGCGTTCTTACTTCGTAATGTGACGACCCGCATAAAATCTACCTACCTACAATTAAGCATTATTCTTTGGCCCGCTACGATTGTCTGGTTATTACAAATGGCCCGTCTTAAAAAAAGTTTCCCCACCACTGTCCTAGATGGTAGTAGTTTTCAAAAAAAATCGATTGAATAAACAAAGCACCTTATACTAAGTAACATTAATTGAAGAACAGATAACAAATAGAATTTGCAAGTGATAGGTAAGTTTGTAATAAATAATATTAAGGTTGATATATATATATATATATATATATATATATATATTTATTTATTTATTATGTTCAAACACAATATTTTTTCGTCAGGGGAAAAATTGAACCCTATCGCTCTTTTCAGTGACATCTAAAAATTATTATTACCTATGCCCGAATTATATTTGTATTTACTCGTTTAAAGTAAAAACGTACCTTTACATCAGCAACTGACACTTTGTCTCAATTTTTAAATAACATCTGTTTAAATAATTATTACCAACACAACTTAACTAAAAATCGTGATTTTTTCAATTCGCCAACATTAAATAGTTAAAAACCCCAACATATTCATTTATAATCTATTTAATGCTTTCTATGATCGTCGATTTACTATAGTCTGCTTAAAAACTAGAAGGAGTAAGTGCTAAAGCCCAATTTACACTATAAAAAGTTACCAGAAATATCACTAGATAAATTTGGCAGCAATGTTAAATAATTTCATAATTACTCTTTAAATAAAATCAAATATAATGTAAAAAATCTTTAAAAATTAATAATAAACAATAATTGTTTTATATAATTTGTTTATTAAATTTAAAATAAACAAATAACTAAATTATGGACTACATAATAATAATTAAAAAAAACTGATACTGTTTAAAATCTTATTTATCACAAAAAATTAAATATAATACATGTGAGTCAAAATCGTCATACATAGGATATTGGGCTAGGAAGAGAAGAGGTGGATGGCAACAATTCATACACTTTACCTTTAATAACTTCTTGTAAATTCATTTATTGTCTATTTATAATGTTCCGAACTTAATTAACTTAACCTAATCATAACTTGAGATATTTATCGATTTGGAATTGTAAAGATTAAGTATTAAAATGAGACCGATTGAAGGATTGAAAGAATTAGATTAGAATATTTAAATAGATTCTTCGAATCGATCGAATTGAAGGTTCTAGTGAGACTGCCCTTGTGTTGTGAGCGAAAGCCCTAAGATCAGTTAAAATCCCGCCTTAAAATAAGAGGAAGTATCTAATGTTCCAATAATATTAAACATCCCGCCTTAAGGGCCAGGAGTACACAAGCAATTAAAATAATATTTACGATCTGAGAACGATATTAGGGTGACGCTCACACACGTGTCCCAAATCAATAAATACATCCACTTCTTAAGTTAGTGATTTTGTCACGCACTCAAGAAATGGATCGAATAACATTTTAATTAGAAACGGACCAGAACCATACAAGGGGGTATTTCTTATGTAATAATTCAAATAACACTAATCCCCTGTAGGATTCCGTATCTGTGAAACATAATATAGCAGACATAATAAATAAAAAGACAAAATAAAAACGTTTCTAGTTCTAACGCGCACACTTGAGTAAACACGCACTAATTCACCCACGAAAATGGAATGTGTATATAACACAGCAAAACGGGCAGGGTACCTGATAAAGAAGACATTAATAAACCGTATGTGTGAAAATAGAACCAGTAACCTCGTTAGCAAGTAAGGAGCACACGTCGGACTTTCTGGACCATTGAGTGGACAGGGGGTTGGGGCAAGGGAGCTCCGATTAGCATCCGCGGACCGATTAAACAGTTATGGACATTGTGCTTCTTACCCGAGCTCCAGCACCACGGCAAGGTGACCCACTTAACACTGAAGTCAATCAGTATTATCGGGAATTACTGGAGGGCTACAAGACCAAGTCAAGAAGCAGACACTTTAACATGGGCACAAGAAGAGTGTTCCAGGATTATATACGCTTCGAATTAAGGTTATGTCAGCTCTTACGTCTAATAATGACGTAATTAGCATAGTGTAAGATGGGCGTGCTCTCAGCCAATCAGAGTTATAGGTTTTGGCGCGTAATATTGAAAACGCTCCTCCTAGTTATTAAACAGATTATAACTAGCCCGAGCTCCAGCACCACGGCAAGGTGAAGCACTTAACACTGAAGTCAACCAGTATTATGGGGAATTAATGGAGTGCTACAAGACCAAGTCAAGAAGCAGACACTTTAACACTGGGCACAAGAAGAGTGTTCCAGGGTTATATACGCTTCGAATTAAGGTTATGTCAGCTCTTACGTCTAATAATGACGTAATTAGCATAGTGTAAGATGGGCGTGCTCTCAGCCAATCAGAGTTATAGGTTTTGGCGCGTAAAATTTAAAACGCTCCTCCTAGTTATTAAACAGATTATAACTAGATGACGGTGCAAACAAAGCAGCTTAATTAATCTAATTATTGATTTACTAATCACTGATTCTAATCGAGCGGGGAGCGAACGGGCATGAATCAATTGATTTACACGATGCCCATAATTGTCTTCAAAGTTTTAACATTTTTATCAACGATATTCGTTGAATTTCGTCAACTTTCATGAATTTTGTCAGTTTTAAAATTGGACCGTGGACCCCGCTGCCCCTCCTTCGCCTACACCCATGGACATTATTTTCATGAGTTGTAAATGAAGAGGATTTCGATAATTTCACAATTATCTTGTTTTCTTCTTGTTCTTCTTGATTGCTCAAAGTGAGAAGAAGCTGGTGTGTTGCATGGGACTTAATAATGTAGGAAGAGTGTGTAACAGTTTCCGTTGGAATCGCGATGTTAGTGGGGCATTCGACTTTCCCGTCTCACGACCTTCATGCCGATTATTTCTCTTTTCTCGAATGTCGACGATAAATTGTAGATTATTAAATTGCCCGCGATTATTTCTAATTTTGTAGATAGGAGATAATTATTATAATAAGTGAATATATTTTCAGATTGATTGACACAAGAAGATAAGGTTTAACTTTCATCGCCCCATTTTTAAATGATAGTTTAGAATTCGGTATACTTTTTTTCAAAAATTCGGACCTGCTATTTGACACTAATTACTCATCGGCAGAATCTCACAACATAGCGAATACTGGCAATTAAATTGCTAATTTTTAATATAGAATATTTGGAATATATAAACACTAGGGTGTTTCGAAAAAAATCGAAACAGCTGGCTCACCGCTTAAATCAAAGATTTTGGTCTACAATAGATGTGGGCAAAAGCATTTGCGATTGAAAAAATATTTTGAGGGTCCCCCGAGCCCCCAAACATGCCATTTTTAGTCCCTTTTTTTCGATAATCGGCCAAAAACGTGCCTTATAGTCATCGGATCAAGGCGAATATTTTATATTTTGTGCCCAGATGAATATACTACAAGCGAAATATGCAAAACCTAACTTGGCGTTAGGTCTGGGTGAGCTACGAATTTTTTAAATTTTTTCACGATTTTGAAGGCTTGCCACACAATCGGACGTGGGTGAGATACGCAGTTCGCATGCTTACATTATTCAATATACTTCTCAGGACAAATTATCGCGGGTGCAACTTGATTTCTTGTCGTTAAAACCCACGTTTTAACAAAAAAAGGTGAAAAAACCCTTCAAAATCGTGAAAAAAAGTTATTAAAAAAACCGTAGCTCACCTAGACCTAACGTCATGTTAGGTTTTGCATATTTCGCTTGTAGTATATTCATCTGGGCACAAAATATAAAATATTCGCCTTGATCCGATGACTATAAGGCAAGTTTTTGGCCGATTATCTAAAAAAGGAGCTAAAAATGGCATGTTTGGGGGCTCGGGGGACCCTCTAAATATTTTTTCAATCGCAAATGCTTTTGCTTTTTATTGTAGACCAAAATCATTGATTTAAGCGGTGAGCCAGCTGTTTCGATTCCTTTCGAAACACCCTAATAAACACATCTTCATAATTAATGAAACACTTGTATCTTTTCTTCACTTATTTATTTGGAGTACCAAATGCACATTTCGATCACGATGTGATCATTATCAATGGTTGACAAATACAAACTTAAAAGCTAAAATGCGCTTAATATATACCTGCGGATTAGGAGGAGTAATTACGTAATGATGCGCGGGGGTTATGGAGTTAAGGGAAAACCGACAATTAGGCCGACATCTTAAATCTATTTTAAGTGTAATTGGAACAAATAATATAAAATAGAAAAACAAGAAAAATAAGAAAAATACACAAGTTACAGTATACATAAAAAACATGAAAACATATAACAAGAAAAATACAAAAATTATTACAACGGAACGAGTTTAAGAAATGGGTTGTCTAGTGGGCTCAAATCAAAATTTAGCAGATCAGCGTTACGTTTTTTCATGTAAAAAGCTTCGTACAGGTTTAAGTGATAATTTGTGGAGAATTTTAATAGCTTGGTGTTGTTGAGGGAAAATTTATGACCTGTTTCAATAGAGTGATGGGCAACTGCAGATTTTATAGGGTTGTTGTATTTGATATGTGATGTATGTTCTTTGTATCTCGTAATGACATTTCTTTTAGTTTGGCCTTCATAGTTTTGTGTCTTGAACTATGAAGATGTGTTTATATTTTTTAAATATTCTATATTAAAAATTAGCAATTTAATTGCCAGTATTCGTTGTGAGATTCTGCCGATGAGTAATTAGTGTCAAATAACATGTTCGAAAATTTGAAAAAAAGTATACCTGTCAATCAATCTGAAAATAAAGGTGGCCAGAATAGGTGTGATAATCTTCAGGTAGAGTGGTTCATTAATTAATTTCAAGCAGAAAATTTAAGTAAAAAAATATTGTATTGTGGCTTATAACTCCTCACGAGCCAATTTAAAGAAATGTAAATTTGGCAACAATGGATCAAACAAGTGTTTAATTTAATAATAATCATAAATTTAACAAATCTACAAAAATTAATATTTGAAGTATACATCAAAAATGAAAGATTAAAGTAAATGTTCAAATTGATAACAATCCGTTTCTAAGCAGATCTGGAACCGCCGTGGGATAGAATTAATTACTCGGAGCAACATCTCTTCAGTGATTAATTCCACTGCAACACGAATTGTATTCATGACGTCTATATTGTCCACTGGAGGTGTTGCATACACCTTTTCTTTTAAAAATCCCCAAACGAAAAAATCAAGTAGACCTTGCTGGCCATAATATGGGTCCATTGCGCCCAATCCATCTATTTGGAAAATGTTCGTCCAACCATTCTCTTGAAATTCTTGCTGTATGAGGTGGTGCACCATCATGCATTTACAGCATGTTGTTTACTAAATTTAGTGGAACATTCTCCAAAACTTCTTCTAAAATATTTACATAATTTAAGGCATTTAATCTTTGATGAATAAAACAAGGCCCAATTACATGTAAATTTAGAATACCCAGCCAGACGTTAACTGAAAATTTCCTTTGATGTCCCATTTCTCTAACCGCCCGAGGATTTTCTTCTGCCCAAAAGTGATAATTATGACAATTAAATACCCCATCTCTAGTGAATGTACATTCATCACTCCAAAGAATTTTAAATAAAAAATTTGGTTCTTCCCGAATTTGATCTAAAATCCTGTCACAAAACATACGTCTACGCTCGTTATCATTTTCATACAGTGGTTGAACTTTTCTTGCATGAAATGGACGCATTCGATTTTCTTAAAATACTGCATGGACTGTTGTTTTACTGGGGACATTTAACTGTTGAGCTATTTGTCTCGTACTAATATTGGGATCTTCTTGAACTGCATTCAATATCTGTTCTTCTAGGTGAACAGTGCGACGTTCCCTAGGTCTCCCTCCATCTATGTTATTATAAACGAACGACCCAAAAGTACGTAGCCTTTGGTCTAATTTTCTAAACGTATTTACGCAGGGCTGTTGGCGATTTGGATATCTTCTATGGTACTCATCTTTGGCACTAGTTGCATTACCATTGCAGAATCCAAATATCATGTACATATCTGCATACTCGTTGAATGTGTACATCTTCAAAAAGTATGATGAACTTATACAAACTTACACAAATAAATTATGACAAGTATATGTCAAAGTCAAGTGAAATTTATGAAAATACATGGTTGCCAGGGCCCTGTTTCTCGAAAATAATAGTTAATAGTTAATAGTTTAATAGTTAATAGTTCAATAACTATTAGTACTCATAAAACATGTTTCTCGAAAAAAAATGTAATACTCTTAAAATGGACCACTATTATTAATAGTCTACTGATGTCACTTATATGTCAATCATTATAAATAATAATGAAAAAGAACGAAGGCGCAAAAATTGCAATTTTAAGAGAAATTTTTAAAGAAAAGGCAATTCTGTTTGCGGCCTTTTCTGATAAAGTTACAAAAGAATTAAAACAAACCACATGGAAGAATGTGGCCAACATATCGAAGAGTTTAAACATGATAGAAAGTGATAAACCTTACACGTACATTCGAGACACTTTTTGGCCAAACATTAGAAATTCGACTATGGTGAGTAGTAAGCACTTAATTTTTACAAATAATAACAATTTACAATTTATTTTATTCAGAAAAAAATTGATAACGCCAAACATACCGGCACTGGAGGAGGAATCCAAGCTAAGTTATCAGATATCGATAACTTAGTCTTGGATATTATAGGAAAAGAATCACCGGGCGTAGTTGGATTGGGAAAGGAAGATTCCTTAACGGAAGAAAACAATCCCTCGTTATTGATATTAGAATATAACTCAAGTGTTGATGATGTGCAAAGCATTAATAATGCTAATGAAGCAGAAACGTTTAAATCATTAGAAATGCCATCAACATCCAAAGGTTGTAATAAATGCAGTTCATATACTAATTTTATTAAACTACTACTGTTTTAGGACAATCTTTTCATACAAATTCAAAAAGAAAAAATGTTGAGGAAGAGAAATGTTTAAACAAAAGAAAATTAGAACTTAAAATTGAACAATTGGAATTACAAAATTATAAACTTAAATTAGAAATTTTCGAGAAAGAAAGAAATTTAGATCTAAGTCATTCAAAATATGTTAATGAAATTTTACCAAAATAATTATATTTTCAAAATTTGTTAATGAAATTCTTCGAATCCTTTTTTTTCTATTTTCATGTTATTTGTTAAATATAAGAATAATTAGTAAATGAAAACTCAATTTTACTATCTTCTAAAGTGTCTAATAATATCTTGAAGTCTAATTTCTGCTTGGATTTGGATGGGATCGGGATCAATTATTTCTCCATGCTCCTCGTCCTGGTTATTTTCTTGCAAATTATTTATTTCATTAAATAAATTATCCTTTAGAAAATTGTGTAATGTTACACAACAGTTGAAGATATCACAAGCAAAGCTTGGATTCACTCTTAAATGATTTAAGCATGGAAACTTTTCTTTTAAAATACCTATAGAGTTTTCAATTATCCTTCGTGTACTCTTGTGGCTTCTTAAAAATCGAGCTTCTACTTCATTGTTATTCCTAATTACTGGTGGAATTAGCCATTGTTTTAGGGGATACGCACTATCGCCAAGTATAATCTCATTAGGGATTGGTGTCCAACCATTTTCCATGCGAGCGTATAAACCACTTGTTCGTAATACACGAGCATCATGCACACTACCGGGCCAATTTGCAAATGAATAAAAAAACTCAAAATTTGGTCCACAAACTACCATGGTATTTATTGAATGTTTACCATGTCGATCTACATATGCAGCTTCATTATCTGAAGGAGCGTCAATATTAATTAATGTCCCATCAACACATCCGCAAACCATAGGCATACCAGCAATTGCATGGACAATCATTGAACAATCTCTTGTACATTTTCTGGCCATTTAACATATTGTCGAAAGATCGTCGCTACAACAGAATTAACGACACTGTGTACAGCACGACACACACTTGCCTTTGATACGCCATGCATATCTGCAATTGCATGGTATTGTGCCCCTGTACCCAACCAATGCAATCCTATCTCAACAATAATTTTAGGTGAAAGTGCTCTACTTCTTTCAGTTACTCTGATAAGATATGGACGTAATATCTCCACCAAATTATAAAACTTATCTACCTGCATTCTAAATCTTTCGTTAAATTGATATGAATTTTCCATAAATTCATAATTAATTCTTGTTCTATATACTCTTGCATTTCGTATATGTATAACAGCTTCTTCATCAGAACTTTCACTTGAAGACATTTTTATCAAATTAAAAACTTACAAGTCAATTACTACTTATGGAAATAAACAATTATTATGAGAACAATTATAATAGTTTTCAATTTTAAGAAACAGAACTGAATATTTGACAGATATTAGTCAATAAAATATGTCATTAATTTTCACTATTAAACTATTAACTATTAAAATAGACTAATATATTTGAAAAACGAGTACTCATACATTTCACTCATATTAATATGACATTTACTATTATTAATAGTTAATAGTGTTTTGAGAAACAGGGCCCAGGTCTATTTTTATTAAAAAAATGCTTCTGAAGAAGTTATTAATTTGCTAAAGTTTCCAATTTATTTATCACCTATGTCATTTAAATTTTACAAATGTGTAATTGATTGTAAGTTCTATTGATTTTTTTCCAAAATAATAGAAAATAACACTAATTTCCAGAGATACGTTTAATATTTTAACGACCTCGTGAGATGTTACGAGGAAGAATACAATATTTTTTTATTTAGATTTTTTATCCAAAATTAATCAACGAATCACACTACCTGAAGATTATCACACCTTTTCTGGCCACCTTATATATTCACTTATTATAATAATTATCTCTTATCTACAAAATTAGAAATGATCGCGGGCAATTTAATAATCTACAATTTATCGTCGCTCATTATCAACATCTTCATAGCATTTGAACTCCATTTTTTGTTTGTAAAATACATGTATTTCAAAAATATAAACATGTCGATATTTTCTCTTCCTTCCTGTGACGAATAGAAATATTATTTGAAAGTTAAATATTCCAAGAAGATAAATATGCAGCTAGATTGTAGATGTTCGGGTTTGGCAGGTAATACACCCCGGCCTCGAGACAATCGGTTTACGCGAAACCTCCCTTGGGTTCATACCTGCTTTCCAGGCCAAGACGAAAAAGGGACAACGATGACCACCCCCTCCACTATAAAGAAGACTGTGTACATATATTTTTGTAAATATTCATTACGATCTCAACCAGTGTACAGATAAGTTCAATAGAAGTATTTTTAAACGTGTGTTCTCTTGTTATTCTTCCGAGTCGCAACAACCGCGTGCTCCTACAAAGCACACAACAAATAACAAACTTATACAGTAGAAATACTAGGTTTTAATTCCGTTTTATCTATACATACGGGGAATTTTTCTTTCAAGTTTACCTATCCCGATTCGTATACATTTTATTTTGAGGCATTCGCTGCTTTTTTAATGAGTTCAATTTGAAGCTAGTAATGAGTGTTTCCAATCCCTGATTAAGCATAAAGTAAAATTTCGAGTTTAGAAAAGCCTGAAAATTTGGTTTGGTCGCTCCGCGAAGCGGAGCGACCAAACCAAATTTTCAGGCTTTTCTAAACTCGAAATTTTACTTTATGCGCCAGGCGTACGAAACAAATATTTCATATTGTGAAATTAAAACTACGTACACGTATATAAGATAAAACGACACACACCCACAAAGACATATTTGTAAACTCTCCCACAGTCGAACCACTGAGGATTTCTCTCGCGCCTGAACTTTAACATCTTCTAGTACAAGTATCCTCTTTCTTAAAGTATTTGAGGTCGCTACACACGTGTTCTCAATATATCGACTCCTATAAGTAACACAAAATTGTTTATAGGAAAATAATTGCGTGTTAGTTGGATTGCTTTTTTTGATACATGCATTTACAGTTAATAAGCAAAATGATCTATGCCAAGATTTCAGATTCAGCAACACACCGAGCAGAAAACAAACAAATAACATTATATCAACATTGCAGCAACATTTAACGTTGTTTTAATATTGATGAAACATTACTTGAGTGTGTTTGCTCTGTGGGAATATACATGAAATATAAATGATGTTGCCAAATTTTGATTATTGTACACATGTGCATAATTTTGTAAAAGTTTAAGTATTGTGTGTCCATTACGTGTTTTTATTTAACGCACGATTAAAAAAATAACGATAATATGCTATAAATTTACAAGAAGTGAAAATATGATTGCATTTTCCTGATTAATGAAAGCATGCAGTCCAAACGAGAGTGCACGGGATTTATAGCAATTAGCAATCATTTTATGAAGTATCAACACGATAGAAGTTTTAACCCATTAACGGCCGACTAATTATAGAGTTAACTCTAAAAGTGTATTTTGGGTAAAATTCTACACTTCTTTATATGAGTTCTACGAATGACTTATTGGATTACATTCTATGCATTTTTCTTTCAAATATAAATAATGAATACTCTGTAAATGTAAGGCATTCGTCGATTTTGTATAAAAACATGCAATATGAAGTTTAGAACGTGTTTTCCACTCCCAGACTAAGCATGAAGTAAAATTTCGAGTTTAGAAAAGCCCCGCGTAGAAAATTTGTCGAGGGTCGCGCAGCGACCCGAGACAAATTTTCACGGGGCTTTTCTAAACTCGAAATTTTACTTCATGCGCCACGCGTATAAAACACTGATTTAAAGTGAAGTTAAAAATGCACTGAAAACCAACCCAACTTCGATATTTTTTCAAAATTCTGTGTTCTTTCCTATCCATGCTGTAAACCTTCAGATATTCCTTGTTTTCTTGTAAAAAAAACTTCGTTTCCCTGCAGTCCTTCGGTCTCCGAAGACCACGATTGGTCCTTCGAGCTGCAGCCTTTGTAAACTGGTAATAAACTTAGTAATCTAGAGTGATCCTTCAATTTGAAACTTCTAAGAACGAGTGTTGTCCACTCCTAGACTAAGCATGAAGTAAAATTTCGAGTTTAGAAAAGCCCCGCGTAGAAAATTTGTCGAGGGTCGCGCAGCGACCCGAGACAAATTTTCACGGGGCTTTTCTAAACTCGAAATTTTACTTCATGCGCCACGCGTATAAAAAACTGACATATTGTGGGGTTAGAAATGCACTAACATTTTTTTTTTTAATGAATAATGATCGAAATATTTAAATAACAAAATATTTACGTTTTTCTTCATACATTTTCCAGTCAAATCAAATAATATAATATATCAAATCAGGTTATTTAGTAATTTAATTAACATAAAATTAATAATGTTGCGTATATGCATCAATGGCACATAATGGGTTAATCAAATGATTTGGGTAGACATTTTCTTTAAAATTATTTTCTTGAATACCAACCAGGGTTGTAGTCAAACCATAAGTTTAGGTCGGTAAAATATATATTTACCTACGCCCTATCTAGTAATTAATTGATAAACCCAGAAATAAATTTTGCATTGTGACACGAGAGAAGCCTTCCTATAACGTTCTCTTAATTGCTGCACATCGGGTTGTATACAATACTGATTCTATGCATTCATCGTACGCAACTTAACATACATACACTCATTCGTATGTTAGGTTGCATACAAATAAGAGTAATCGCCCGTGTTGCATAGGCGTTGCTTTGTCAACAGTGCAGCAACATTTTTCTTTAAACGTTAGCATGCAACGTTCCTGCAGGCGGACATTCAGCGTTTATTCAATGTTTTTCAACCTTTATGCAACTTAAAACACAACGTTTCGTGTTGCGCGGTTACATTGATGCAACGTTTCTTTGCTCAGTGGGAAATATTCTCAATTTATAAGAACTGAATATAGGTGTTTAATTGAAATCACTTGGTTTGTTTTACTAAAAATATTTTATTTCAACTAGTTTCGGGTTAATGCCATTTTTAAGAATGATGTACAAAAGTTAAAAATGGTGATGTGTCCATCATAGTACTTTTCCCCGTAAATTGCGTATTAAATCACTTTTAAAATATTTGCAGCATTATTATTTACAAAATGTCTTCAACTTTTTGATAACTACAACTTTTATTTGAAACATTTTTCAATTGGATCAACACATACTGACACAAACCAATGACTAGATAAAAAACACTATTTATTGAATATCTCAAAAACTAAGAGTTCTATGACAAAAAGTGAATCTACAAAAAATCTTTAGTTTTTCATTTCCAACAACTTTTATTTGAAACATTTTTCAATTGTATCGACACATACACTGTCACACACCAATAACTAGATAAAACACACAACTTTTGAAATATCTCAAAAACTAAGAGTGCTATGACAAAAAGTAAGTGAACAATACATCTTCATTTTGTTATTATCTACAACTTTTATTTGAAAGAATTTTTTGTTTGATGAACATTTATTGAAAAAATCTTAAAAAACTGAAAAACGCTAAGAGTAAAGTACCACTACCGGTTTTCCGATTTTCACCAAAAGCTTTTCAGTTCTTCCGATTGTAACAAAAAGCTTAAGTTTCAAGTTTCATCTCGATATCTTTAGCGGTTTCTGCGGTACAGCGCACACAGACACACACACAGACACACAGCCAGACAGACAGACATTTTTCAAAAATGGTCTTATTCGACTCAGGGGACCTCAAAACGGATATTTCCGCTAAAATTTTTGATTCGAAAATTTTCACGAAATCAATACTTTCCCTTTGTATTACATACGGGAGAAAGTAAAAATTGGTCATTATTCTTGAAAATGGCATTAAGCCGAAACTAGTTGAAATAAAATATTTTTAGTAAAACACAAGTGAATTCAATTAAACACCTATATTTAGTAGAAATGTTTTACCAAGTGAATAATGAGAAACAAGTTAATAATATTATTAGAATTGTTTATAGAATGTATGTACATTAAATAATGTGTATACGTATGGGATTTTATATCTCCCCATACAATGAACAATTATTTGGGATGCGAGTTTTCTACATCCTTTTTCCCTCGCGCGTTCGCACGTTGATGTCAGTTGATTTTCTTGAATAATTTTCCGCGCTCGCCAGCGAAAGCGGGACCCGATTCTGTGCCGAACGCAATCGCAACATCTTCCGCTGGGAAAGAAAAGAAAGGACACGCCTCGCTTCAATGGAAAGAATAGTGAAATTATTGTACGTTCGTGATTTCTACTGAATATATTAAGTTAGGGAAGTTTTTTTAAAAATATTATCGTATGTTTAATTAAAAAAAGTTCTAGAGAGCCATGGAAAATATTGTAGGTTGGCAACTATAAAATTATACATTATAAATATCGTATGTTTAATTAAAAAAAATCTCTAGAGTGCAATGGAAAATATTCTAGGTTGGCAACTCTGAAAATATACATTAGAATTATTATGTCTGACGTTTTAATGGTCAATTCCTGAAGGGTGCAGCCAACTTAAATTAAAAAAAAAGATTAAATCATGGCACTCTAGAGGTTTTTTTTAATTGAAAATATGATATTATACTAGACGTTTTATATGTCAATTCCTAAGCGTGTAGCCAACTTAAATTAAAAAAAAAGATTAAATCATGGTACTCTCAAGGTTTTTTAAATTGAACATACGATATAATCAATTAAGCAGAGTATTTTATTTATAAAATTTACTGTAGACATTAAGCAAACATTTGATGATATGTCTCTACTTTACAAACTATTTAATGGGGACATCCAATGCCCGGCTCTTCTTTCTCGCATGTGTTTTTCTGTAAACTTTGATAATCGCCTATGTCGGAACCCGCCGCTGTTTCGCATACCGTTCCATAACACAAATTATGGTTTCCACACTCCGACTACACGTCTTATGCGTACAGCTAATTCTTTATTAATTTATCCTGACTTTGATATTTTTTCTAATACATTTCCCCAGTCTGTATCGCTCGGCGAGCCACAACTCGGGTTCGATTCCCGTGCACGGCGAGATTTTATTTAAAAATAATTTCTCGTCGTGACCCTGGGTGTGGTGCGAATGTGTTGTGACGTCCAAATATCTGTTAAATTTATATACTAGTATTAGTTACAAACTGAAAGATAGTTAAAATAAACATTGATGTTGTCTAATAGTTATATAACTAAGGCCAGGCAAAAAGCCAAACCCCCCCCCAAAAAAAAAAAAAAAATGTCCCCAGTATATGAGAATTGTTAAAAGATTACTCTGTTGTCATTAATATTTTTGTTTCTATCTTTTGTGTGTTAAATTGTTATTTTGTAAAATATTTATATATTCTGTAAAATGGTACATCCGTGAATAAAGGTTTATTTATTTATTTATTGCTTTTTGAGAATACGCAAAATTATAAATGTATTTCTTTTATAGTTTTCAAGTTATTTGCAGTTTAATTTGAAAAGCGCGTGTTTTATTTGTAATTTCATTGGAATCATTTTTTCGAGGAATATCAACTCGAATATTAATGAGTGTGTTTTAATGAAATTTGCTGTCGATATTAAGCAATTGTTGCTTTTTCAAAATATGGTGAATTTGAAAATTACTCCTTCAATAGATTTTGAGTAATTTGCGGTTCAATCTCAAAAGCGAGAGTTTTAAGATATCTTTTGTGGAAGTTATATTTTCAAAAAATTACTATTATCAAACGAATCTGTTTATTTTAATGACATGTTCTGAAAATATTAAGCAAAGATTGCTCTTTCGAAATACGCAGAATTTTAAAATACATCCTTTATAAAATTTATTTACACCAATTTTTGCACACTTCACTAACAATAGAAAATTGATAAATCTACTAAAATCTAACTTTGGGCGTTTGTGCTAAGCGCAATTTTTAAGCCTTGGTCAACTGTTGTACCTTAACCTGAAGCTTGTTTAATCCCAAATCAAAAACTTTTCGAATCAATTAAATCGGTACAGAAATTTCAGCAATAACGCGTTTTAAGTGCGTCAAGTGAACATTGTGTAAAAGTGAGTTTCTTTAGAAAAACGTTAATAAAATGTAAGTCAATTTATTTAAGTAATTTTAGTTCTAGCTGGGTGTGTCAAGATTATTTTTTTGGAGAAAATAAATTCATAGTATTGATAAACATTGATAAAAATGCATCTGATTTTTTTCAGATTTTTTAAAAAAATAAAATTATCACTTAAAAATTGTGATTTTCGTAAGGTATGGAATAAGGTATGGAAAAAGATCAAATAACGCGAAAAAAATTTTAATTTTTAAAAAATCTCAGAAAAATCACAAACGTACTTAATAATATTTGAAACAATCTACGCTGCTTGGTTTCCCCATAAAAATTGGTTTACACCAATTTTTTGGAACTTTAGTAACAATAGAAAACCGATAAATCTACTAAACTCTAACTTTGAGCGTTTGTAATAAGCGCAATTTTTGAGCTTCGGAAAATAGTTGCACCTCAAATTAAAGCTTGTTTCATCCTGAGTTAAACACTTTTTGAATTAATCAAATCGGTTTAAAAATTTTAGCAATTGAGCGTTTTAAGTGAGTTAAGTAAAAATTGTGTAAAAGTGAGTTTTTTTAGTAAACTGTGAATAAAATGTAATTTTTTTATAGATAACTAAAAAACGTTTTAAAGCAGCGTGTTTAGAATTGAATGTGTTTTAATTTGAGTAAAAGTGCATTTTTGAGACTTAAAAACTGTGTTTAGTACAAGCGCCCAAAGTCGCAAGTTTCGTGTAAGTCTATTTTTTTAAATAGTTTTAGTTCGAGGTGGGTGTGTCAAGATTTTTGTTTTGGGAAAAATAAATGCACTGCATTGATACTAACATTGATAAGAATGCATGTAAGTTTTTTCAGATTTTTTAAAAAATTAAAATTATTACATAAAAATTGTGATTTTCGTAAGGGGTGGGTTTGGAAAAAAGATCAAATAACGCGAGAAAATTTTTAATTTTTAAAAAATCTCAGAAAAATTACAAACATACTCAACAAGATTTGAAACAATCTACGCTGTTTAGTTTTCCCATAAAAAATTGTTCACATCAATTTTTGGGAGCTTTAGTAACAATAGAAAACCGATAAATCTACTAAAGTCTAAGTTAGAGAGTTTGTACTAAGTGCAATTTTTGAGCTTCGCTAGACAATTTTACCTCAAATTAAAGCTTTCTTCATCCCAAATCAAAACATTTTTGAGTTAATCCAATCGGTTCAGAAATTTTAGCAATATAGCGTTTTAAGTGCGTTAAGTGAAAATTGTGTAAAAGTGAGTTTTTTTAGTAAACCGTTAATAAAATGTTTTTTTTAAATGACTGAAAAACGTTCTAAAGCAGCGTGTTTAGAATTGAATCTGCTTTAATTTGAGTTAAAGTGCATTTCTGAGACTTAAAAACTGTGTTTAGTACAAGCGCTCAAAGTCGCAAGTTTTGCGTAAGTCCATTTTTGAAAATATTTTTAGTTCGAGGTGGGTGTGTCAAGATTTTTTTTTGGGGCAAATAAATGCACCACTTTAATACCAACATTGATAAGAACGCATCTGAATGTTTTCAGATTTTTAAAAAAAATAAAATTACCACATAAAAATTGTGATTTTCGTAATGGAAAAAAAAACAAATTTCGCGAGTAAATTTTTAGTTTTTAAAAAATCTCAGAAAAATCACGAACATTCTCAACATGATTTGAAACAATGTACACTGCTTAGTTTTCCTATAAAAAAATTTTTACGCCAGTTTTTGAGAACTTTAGTAACAATAGAAAACCGATAAATCTACTAAAGTCTAACGTTGAGCGTTTGTACTAAGCGCAATTTTTTAGCTTCGGAAAATAGTTGTACCTTAAATTGAAGCTTGTTTCATTCCTAATCAAAAACTTTTTGAATTGATTAAATCGGTTAAGAAATTTTAGCGATTGAGCGTTTTAAGTGCGTTAAATTAAAATTGTGTAAAAGTGAGTTTTTTACTGAACCGTTAATAAAATGTATTTTTTTGGAGATGACTGAAAAACGTTCTAAAGCAACGTGTTTAGAATTGAATGTGCTTTAATTTGAGTTAAAGTGCATTTTTGAGAATTAAACTGTGTGTTTGGTACAAGCGCTCAAAGTCGCAAGTTTCGTGTGAGTCGATTTTTTTAAATAGTTTTAGTTCGAGGTGGGTGTGCCAAGATTTTTTTTCTGTGGAAAATAAATGCACCGCATTGATACCAACATTGATAAGAATGCATCTGAATTTTTTCAGATTTTTAAACAATTTAAAATAATCATATAAAAATTGTGATTTTCGTAAGGGGTGGGTATGGAAAAAAATCAAATTTCGCGAGAAAATTTTTAATTTTTAAAAAATCTCAGAAAAATCACGAACATTCTCAACACGATTTGAAACAATGTACATTGCTTAGTTTTCCTATAAAAATTTGTTTACACTAGTTTTTGAGAACTTCATTAATAATAGAAATCTGATAAATCTACTAAAGTCAAATTTTGAGCGTGTGTACTAAGCGCAATTTTTAAGCTTTGGAAAGTAGCTGTACCTCAAATTAAAGCTTATTTCATCTCGAATCAAAAACTTTTTCAATTGATCAAATCGGTTTAGAAATTTTAGCAATTAAACGGTTTAAGTGCGTTAAGTGAAAATTGTGTAAAAGTGAGTTTATTAGTAAACCGTTAACACAATGTATTTTTTCCACGATGACTGAAAAACGTTTTTTAATTACTTTCAATTCAATATTTATAACAATAAACATTTTTAACTACTACAGAAACTACATCCGACAACAACCGAAGTGACACGTGACTCCAAAGAAAAATACCCGACATATTTGCCGGGTATTTTGAGACACAGACACAGACGATGACATATAACGACGATTTTTATATAGTATATTTATTTAAACGAAAAAATTGTGTGACTGCTATTATTTTTAATCTGTTTCTGTGACCGCTATATTTCATGTTTAAACAATAAATTGTGTGATTGCTATTATGTTGAATCTGTTCCTGTGACCGTTATATTTTACATTTTATGTGTTAAACAATTTAAATTATTCTTGACTTGTATGTCCATTTGTAATGGCTTTAATACCAAATAAACGTATTCTATTCTATTCTATTATATTCTATTCAAGAATCCAGGCAATATGTCAACGGGTTTTGTTGCCAAGAGTTTTCGGACGAGTTTTTAGGTTATGTTGAATGTTTACACATTCAACATAACCTAAAAACTCGTCCGAAAACCAAAAACCAAATTATTATTGTGCAGCCACTCTTTAATGTCGTCCTTTTTCCAGGCAGTTTTCGGTGATTTATTTACTATTGTGCTGTGGTATATTGCATTGTCTATGATTATAATTGATGGATTTTGTAAGCTTTAGAGTAAGCGTTACTCAAACCACAGCATAAATGTTTTGGTATTCATTTCCCCGTAATACTCCGGATCGGCAGTTTTAGAGGCAAAAATTAATTCCGCGTATTTTATAAATCCATGTTTATTCCCCACATGGGCAATGGTATAACGTTTGCCATCTGATGTGATGCGTATAACGCTCTTTACGTTTTTATCCTGCCAGGATCGTCCTATTGTCCCATTTTGGAATATCCATGTCTCGTCTAAATAGACGAACCCCCGTTCATTGCTCTTCTGATTTTCTATATATTTCCTTAGAAATGTTACTCGTGTAGACGCTATGTGAGGCATTTCCATTAATCCCCTTTTGGGATTATCAGTTACATGTTTAAGACCAATCACTTTTAAAATAATTGCTAGTGAAGAACGTCCACCTTCAAAAATACATCTCTCTTTTAAACTTAGTAGCAGCGTGTTGAGCGAAATATGTTTGTCTGAAACAGTTCAAAATATGTTTAAATTAAAATTGAATTCAAAATTGTTTAAAAGTTTCATTTAAAAAATCATTTATGTAAACTTACGTTGTTGATGCATGTCGTAAATTTCATTACGTATCGCAGCTTGTTGGCTATTAGAAATAGACACAACGGGTCTAGTTCTGGTTCTGGTGCAAAGGGGAGTGTGCAGTTCTGCACTGCACTTAGGATTCATTAGGCCCATTGTGCCACCCATCCTCAGTTTAGCCAGCCCACCTTGTTTAGGTATTCTAGCATAGCTGAGGTGGGTAGATCTCTTATGTAGGCCATTGTAGGCCATCTATCACCCAATATGGACCCCCTGATTGACGATAGTGCCGGGCATTCACAAAGAAAATGCCAAGCAGTCTCGTCTTCCATGCTGCAACCTCTACAAGATGGGGAGTCAACAATCCCCATCCAATAGAGGTGCCCGTTTAGTCCACAGTGACCAGTAAGGGTGGCAGTTAAGCGCCTGAGATTCCCTCTAGCCAGCTGCAGGTACCGTTTCGCTGATCTCTCATTGGGATACACAAGTGTTTCCTTAGAGAGCTTGCAACCCTCGATATCATCCCAACGCATCCTGAATTTCTCCAGGGCATTGGTTTGTAACATGTTACACAGGGAGAGAGGAGCTAACCGCACTAGCGGCTCCGGTGAGAGTAGATTCATCCCAGCCGCAGCTCTTGCCAGCGCGTCAGCTCTCCCGTTACCTGTGTCTGTATCATGCCCTTTCACCCAGCAGACTTCAATGTTGTTGTGCATTGCTGCCTGTCTGAGTTTCCCGTGGCACTCTATTTCGGTCTCTGACGAAGCATAGGCTTTCTGCAGAGACAGAATCGCTTGCCTGCTATCCGTTAAGATTAGTATGGCTACATTTGTCACCTTGCGGTTTATGATGTACTCAGCCGCAAGTGTTATTCCCATCAGCTCCACGGGTCTAGTTCGTGGTCCACCTTTTTTTGTCTCTTGTAAACCGTCATCACTTTTGGAAGCACTCATTGTTCTAGATACAGTACTGGGATCTAATCCAAGTGCGTCGGCGATCCTCTGGCGTACCTGGGAGACAGGCAAAGCGGCTCCATTGATATCTCGCTCCCTTTCAAAGTAATTGAAGAGTTCCACCACTTGATTCTTCGCGTCCAACGACAAAGGTTTCGGCATTTCTAAGGTTAGTTCTGATAAGAACTGATTTTTTAATGGAATAAAACAACAATAACGGTAACTAAATTCACACGTCACACGCTGTCAACAGTTGACAATAATGTGATGACGCGGCAACACTGCGAGGTCTTACCAACAAAACATATGACGTTTGCTTTAACGGGAATTTAGAGATGTCGGAATGGCAATGAAAACAACTAGATATTGCTTGCATTCTCGGACGAACTATAATACCGTAAACTCCTGGTACGCATCCTTCATAAATAATCATAATCCCTATCTCCCTGATGATGACATAGAAGAGCATTTTGTGCTACATAAAGATAAAAACTGCGTGCCTGGTTATGATAACATTCCTAGATCAATCCTCAAATCCCTTCCAGAAAACATCCATAAATATATTATCAAAATCCTTAGTTTTATTTACCAAACCCAAACCATCCCCCAGGAATGGAAGCATGGTATAATTACGTGCATATTAAAACATGATAGCGATGCGCTAGAAGTCTCTAGCTATAGACCAATTACCCTGCTTCCAGTTCTAGGAAAAATATTTGAATCCATCCTCAAAAATAAATTCCTAGCTCATATCTCCTAACACATTCCTCCCTATCAATTCGGATTCTTTCGAAATAGATGAACCACTCTCCCACTCACTATCCTAACTTCCAACTGCCAAACAGCATACTTCGAAAACAAAAAATCATCTACAGAGAGTTTTATGTAACACCGAACATTTTCATCCAATACAATTTTTAAATTTTGTGTAAATTGGGTTGCCTACATGACCATTAAAAATTGTAGCCAATCAATCGCAATTAATGCCTCAACTTGTCATACAGGGAGTTTTTCTTTCAAGTATACATGACTTAATTCCAGCGTATATGTCGTAAATCTTTAGATACTCGTGGTTTTTTAATAAGAGTTCAATTTTAAACTTGAAATACGCTGTACATTTGCCGACTCTCGGTTTATTCAAATAATTTTCACTCCCAGACTAAGCATGAAGTAAAATTTCGAGTTTAGAAAAGCCTGAAAATTTGTTTCGGTCACGTAGCGCGAAGCGCGGAGCGGCCAAACCAAATTTTCAGGCTTTTCTAAACTCGAAATTTTACTTCATGCGCCACCGGTACAAAACACTGACATTACGAAGTTTAAAACACACCGCTAAACTTTACATCGCATCAGTGTTTTGTATCGGTGGCGCATGAAGTAAAATTTCGAGTTTAGAAAAAGCCTGAAAATTTGGTTTGCCGCTCCGCGCTTCGCGCTACGCGACCAAACCAAATTTTCAGGCTTTTCTAAACTCGAAATTTTACTTCATGCTTAGCCTGGGAGTGGAAAACACTCGTTTCAAGCTTCAAATTAAATTCTTATCATAAACCGAGCGTCACCAAATGTACAAGGTATGCTAATGTGTACTTAAAAGAAAAATTCTCGTTATGAAAATGTTCGCTATTACCTACATAAAACTCTCTGTATATTATTTTTAGATATAAAAAAGGCCTTTGATTCCGTCTGGCATCGAGATTTGCTATTTCCCTCAATATCCCATTACCTTGAAAATGGTCTAACAAACCGAAACTAGTCGGAATAAAGTTTTAATTTGTGTTTATTTAAATAACTTTACATATCCCATTACACTTAATTTATCTTATTGATAATTTCCTAATCAATCGATTTCTTAATGTCCGCGTCCAAAATACCATCTCCCGGCATTTTATCCCCCGACAAGGTGTTCCTCAAGGCTCTCCGTTATCTCCCCTCCTGTACAACATCTATGTTCATGACATATGCAACTCTAATGGATATTCTCCATTTAGCAAACTAAAGAGATAAGGAATCTATTAGCCCTTGGAGAGTCGAGAGAGCTTTAGTGTCGTCGGCAAAGAAAAGAAAATATACAGAGGGATTAAGGTACTGTTAATCCCTCTGTATATTTTCTTCTCTTTGCCGACGACACTGCCCTTATAACACACCAACCCACCCTTCCTAAAGCTCTCTCGACTTTCCAAGAGCTAATAGATTCCCTATCTCTTTAGTTTGCTAAATGGAGAATATCCATTAGAGTTGCATATGTCATGAACATAGATGTTGTACAGGAGGGGAGATAACGGAGAGCCTTGAGGAACACCTTGTCGGGGGATAAAATGCCGGGAGATGGTATTATGGACGCGGACATTAAGAAGTCGATTGATTAGGAAATTATCAATAAGATAAATTAAGTGTAATGGGATATGTAAAGTTATTTATATAAACACAAATTAAAACTTTATTCCGACTAGTTTCGGTTTGTTAGACCATTTTCAAGGTAATGGGATATTGAGGGAAATAGCAAATCTCGATGCCAGACGGAATCAAAGGCCTTTTTTATATCTAGAAATAATATACAGAGAGTTTTATGTAGGTAATAGCGAACATTTTCATAACGAGAACTTTTCTTTTAAGTACACATTAGCATACCTTGTACATTTGGTGACGCTCGGTTTATGATAAGAATTTAATTTGAAGCTTGAAACGAGTGTTTTCCACTCCCAGGCTAAGCATGAAGTAAAATTTCGAGTTTAGAAAAGCCTGAAAATTTGGTTTGGTCGCGTAGCGCGAAGCGCGGAGCGGCCAAACCAAATTTTCAGGCTTTTCTAAACTCGAAATTTTACTTCATGCGCCACCGATACAAAACACTGATGCGATGTAAAGTTTAGCGGTGTGTTTTAAACTTCGTAATGTCAGTGTTTTGTACCGGTGGCGCATGAAGTAAAATTTCGAGTTTAGAAAAGCCTGAAAATTTGGTTTGGTCGCTCCGCGCTTCGCGCTACGTGACCAAAACAAATTTTCAGGCTTTTCTAAACTCGAAATTTCACTTCATGCTTAGTTCCATCTTGACATACCCTTCCACAGACCGCTCAATTCCCCATTTACCATAAACATATCAAACACCGTAATCATCCCATTACTACTGTAAGTGTGTTTTATACTCGTAGAAATAAGTTTATACCAAAATTGTATATTATTAACAAATTAATGAAATTTCTTGTGGATTTCTGATCGATTTTCAAGCGATTTATTTTCTTGTTAAACAACTGCGTAATAATTGGAAGCAATTAAAATACGTAAGAATGCATAAAAAGCTGATTTCTGTCTGAGCCTGCGAGAGAATTTCGCCCAAGAAAGTGAAAAGTGCATTTCACTCCACATTGAACTCGATCACTTTTCTGCACTTGATACACGCGTACATTTCGTTTCGAGCGCACGTAAGCATTCCCGTAATCAGCATTTTTCGCATTCCTGTTATGCATAACCGTGATATACAGTGTGTCCACGGATTCGTTCTCAACATGGGTAACTTCGTTATAATAAGAGATAGAGATTTGGTTGAATGGGATGATACGAGGGTTGCCTTTTATATTTCGGGATTAGAGAACAAAAATAAATATTAATCATTGAAAATCGCTTTATTGTTTTTCAAAATAATCCCCATTAGGATCTATACACTTTTGCATGCGTTTGAACCAATTGTCGAAGCACTTTTGCCACTCTGATTGAGGTATCTCCAAAACATGCATTCTGAACGCATCAACCGCTTCTTCAGGTGTCGAAAAACGTTGACCTCTCATTTTATTTTTTACGGATGGGAATAAAAAGAAGTCATTCGGTGCCAAGTCAGGACTATATGGCGGATGACTCATCAAATCGATGTTTTGCGTGCTCAAAAATGCAGTTGTTTGAGCCGATGTGTGAGAGCTCGCATTGTCGTGGTGAAGAGTTATCCGTTTTCGGCGGTTGGTTTTCCTGATTTCTTGGATGACAACTGGCAAACAAATGGTTGTGTACCACTCAGAATTGACTGTTCTGCGTTGTTCTAGTGGTACGGTTGCGACATGTCCAGTTTTTCCGAAAAAACAGGCGACCATTTGCTTGGAAGTGCTTCGTGCGCGAACAACTTTTGTTGGATTTGGCTCATCTTGAAACACCCATACGGTCGACTGCTGTTTACTTTCGGGCTCATGCGCGTAAATCCATGATTCATCACCTGTCACGATGTCATAGACGTGTTTCGAAGCACCGCAATCGTATTTTTTGAGCTTTTCTTTGCACCAATCGACACGGGCCTTTTTTTGAGCGATTGACAAATTGTGTGGGATCCAACGCGAACAAATTTTTTTGACAGTCAAATGTTCATGCAATATTGAATGTATGCTGGTCCCACTAATGTCTAAGGTTGTCTCAATCTCACGATAGGTCACATGACGATCTTGCAATATTTGTTTGCGCACAGCATCAATGGTTTCCGGAACAACAACTGATTTTGGACGACCCCCACGAAATTCGTCTTGGAGTGAACTACTACCTCGGTTGAATTCACCATACCATCGATAAACACTGGTCCTTGATGGAGCTTCATCGCCAAAAATTGAATTAAGTTCATCCATGCACTGTTGTTGAGTTAATCCACGTCGAAAGTTGTAAAAAATAATCGTACGAAAATATTCACGATTTAATTCCATTCTTTGGCCGAGATAAATCTTTTAAGTTAGTGTAAACGACACAAATAACGCTCATATGTCAAAACGTTCTAAGTACGTATAACCTCAAAAATGTCAAACTTTACGATAGAGCTTTCAGTTGCCAGATTGCAACACTAGGGTTGCCCAATCCCGAAATATAAAAGGCAACCCTCTATACTCCTTAGCTAACTTTATATATTTTACGTAGTTTTGGCGCTATGATAAAAAACGTGAATTTTTTATTTCTTTATGTAATGTATTTATATTAAATATTAATTTAATTTCTATTAGATTAAATGTGAACAAGATATGTTGTTTATATTCTTTTGTTCGCGCACATCTGGCCGGGAATTCGCCAGTCTGTGCGAACGCTTCAATTGAGCAGTATCAAAATAAAGTTTATTTTAATTATTATTTTATGTGCGTTTTATTAAAACAATTTAAACACCACACTTTATTTTTCGTTATAGTTTACTTAATTTCAGAGGAAGTCTAGTTTAATTTACATGTTGCATGTTCTTAGGGCACTTTTTTAATAGGCATCTCGTAGTGTACTCAGATTTTCGAAAATTGTTATCATATTTGAGTTACAGTCGGCGCAACCCAAATCTAAATGCCAAAATTTAATGGCACCATAGTCGTTCGTTGCGATTAAGTTTGACAACCCTTAAAAATTATTGTCAATATTCAATATTCTCCTCTCTCTTTGTAATACCACTGGCCAAAGCTATAATTACAGCAATTAAGTTCAATAACAAATACCATGACAACCAAAGAGAGTTCACATTTGGGTTGCGTCGACTGAACAAGGGTCAACTTTGTTTTTTATTATGGGGGTCATAGTTGGCTATGGTATCATTGGAAAGATATTTTTTTTCGCATTTCAGAAATTGTATAAATTGTTCCCACTGAGTAAAAGACAAACAAATAACGTTTTATCAACATTGTAACAACATTAAATGTTGTTTTAATGTTGATAAAACATTACTTAAATGTATTTGCTCAGTAGGTTGTGTCTAATATGAAAATGAATGGTAAAAACAACAAAATAGATTATTATAACACTGACAGGTTGAAAATTAAAGACTCTGAAAACAAAAGAATAAGGAACAATTATTTTAGAATTATCATTTATTAAAAACAGAATGCTTTGAAAAATATTTAGGCTTGACTTGAATCAGAGGTATAAAAAGGAGTTACAAAAGATGTTCAAATACGCTCTATGTTGAGAATAAATCTGTGGACACCCCGTATAAGGAAGAACAGGGAATAAAATAAAACACTTTAACTTTGTTTGTTTAACACAATGTTTTCTAGGCACGGATAGACAATTAAAACACTTTTTAGATTTTATTAACAATTTTCACCCTAAAATTAAATTCACCGCAGAAACAGAAGTTAACAACAATACAGTAGAACCTCGTTATACCGGCATGGCTTTTGGCTATACCTAGCACGATATAAGGAAAACACGGTATATCCGAATATATGTAATTTGTATAATAGTCACATACACACACGCGCATATATATATACATATATATATATATATATATAGATATATATATATATGTATATGCATATATATATATATATATATATATATATATATATATATATATTCAAGGGACCCAGTATTTACTAATCCCCTTAACATAATAGGCTTAATGCAGGTATGTGCAGTAGCCACCTACATAACAAGACATACTATATAATACAATAATGACGCCAGAACGTTTTACCTAATCAGGGCGGTACGCAGTCAACTGACGGTATCTCGAGGCCCGGTATAGCGAGGTTCTACTGTATTAAATATTTAGATATTTCTATAACTAGAGTAAATAACACATTCTCTTTTGATATGTTTAGAAAACCCACCTTTACAGACTCCCTCATTCCTAATAACTCTAGACATCCCCTTAAACATAAAACAGCTCATAATTTTCTATTAAGTATATAAATTAAGTATATAAATTTAAGTATATATTAAGTATATAAATTTCGATGTAATTTTTAGACACTAATTGTTTTTCAATATCGTTCAATTTTAAGCTTAAAACAAATGTTTCTACTCCCGGGTTAAGCATGAAGTAAAATTTCGAGTTTAGGTAAGCCTGAAAATTTGGTTTTATAGCGTTAATCGAGTTATAAGGTGATTTACTGTACTTGTCTAGTTAATTAATTTGAGGATTAGTTTGTCTATTAATTCTTCTCAAATTAATTAAATTAATTGGGTATGGTTTAGAGACAGAGGGTTCAATTTGAGTTTCAAACGAGTGTTTTCCACTCCCAGATTAAGCATGAAGTAAAATTTCGAGTTTAGAAAAGCCTGAAAATTTGGTTTGGTCGCGTAGCGCGTAGCGCTACGCGACCAAACCAAATTTTCAGGCTTTTCTAAACTCGAAATTTTACTTCATGCGCCACGCGTGTAAAAAAACGATTTAAAGTGAATTATAAAATATACCACTGATTAGAAATATATTTTAAATTCACAATGTTTCAGTGTATTATACATGCATGAAATAAAATTACGAGTCTAGAGAAACCTGAAAACACTGAAACACTCTGAAGTTTAAAATATACTGCCTCGATAAATTCATTTAGAAATATATTTTAAACTTTACAATACGTCAGTGGTTTATACGCGTGGCGCATGAAGTAAAATTTCGAGTTTAGAAAAGCCTGAAAATTTGGTTTGGTCGCTCCGCGCTTCGCGCTACGCGACCAAACCAAATTTTCAGGCTTTTCTATACTCGAAATTTTACTTCATGCTTAATCCGGGAGTGGAAAAACTCGTTTGAAGCTCAAATTGAACGCTTTCTCTGTAAACCCCACCCAATTAATTTGAGGAAAATTAATAGACAAACTAATCCTCTAATTAATTAACTTAACAAGTACAGTAAATCACCTAACAACTCGATTAACGCTATAAATAAAAAAAAAACGACATGCTTTCTAAGTACATAATTTTTTACCTTTTAGCAACTTTTATTCATTCAAAACCCGATTCGTTTTCCTTATGATTCCATAAGCAATTAACGAGAATGTCTTTCTCTTTCTTTCCCCCTCTCTCTCTCTCTCCCTCGCTGGAGAAGAAAAGCACTTCCGGTGTTGTTTCAAAAGTTACGCAACCAGTTTTTTTTTTCTTTCTTCCGAGGATAATTTGCTTATCGAAAGTCTCTGGATCGACTCGCTCGGAAATTCAAATTGTGTGTTGAATAAGTGAAAACGGAAATGGCTTCATGACTGCGCTTTGAAATCTGCGATTGTGTAATGAACGGGCTAATGAGAGTTTTATTGTTATAAAAAAAAAGATATTTTTAAATTCTAGATGGGCAAAAAATTGCTGCTAATAATATGTGGTTTTATTGATACGTTTAGAGTAGCGTTTTCAAAACTGCCCACTGAGCAAATCCATTTAAGTAATGTTTCAAAGCAGCGTGGTCAATTATAAATAGCCAACGAAGTCAACGCCAATTTACCATAAACCAATGTGATATACCATGTGATGAATTTAATGTTTTTATTACAGGCGTGGCTGCCAAGTTACACTCGTCTTTACCAGTACTAGTGAACAGTACTAACATTCAAATCCAGACTAATAATAGCATACATTTCAAATTTACAAATATTTCAGAAATCCATGTAAGGGGCGCTATTAGGAATCTTAAAAACAGTTCCGCCACCGATATACATGGCCTCAATATAGGTATAATCAAGTTTATAAAAGATGTTCTCGTAGAACCGATAACCAAACTAATCAATGCATCAATAGAATGCTCAGTATTCCCAGATATCCTAAAACTCGCTAAAGTTATACCTATATTTAAAAAAGGTGATCGAAACGACATAAACAACTACAGACCCATTTCTGTACTGCCGATCGTGTCTAAAATCATTGAGTCTGTACTGAAAACACAAATTGTGCAGTACTTCGAGGAACACAAATTATTTTAGGAGAAGCAGTTTGGTTTTAGAGCAAAGCAAAGTACTGTGAATGCCCTCGTAGATTTGTGTGAATTAATAATAGATTGTTTTGAAAACAGAACGCACTGCATTTGCTCATTTTTAGATATGAGTAAAGCCTTTGATTGTATATCACAAAATAGTCTCGAAATTGAATTTGTGTTCAGTATTCCGGCACCAGATACCCACAGACGCGTTTCGGACTTCAAGGTCCTCTTCAGTGTGGTCCCGACCCAGTGCTGAGGAATACTGAACATTTCTGACTATTTCAAGCCTATCTGTGAAAACTATTTCGATAGCTAACGCCATCTAATGCTTCATAGTGGCATCGTCAGTGACACGAATGCACAAAGTGCATATACAGGTCACTGTTTCGTCCACGAACGAGCAGAACTCTGTTTGTGAAACCAGAAAACAAATATCAAAATTGAATTTGTGTTCAGTATTCCGGCACCAGATACCCAAAATAGTCTCGATTTGATATTGTCCTACTTATCCAACAGGCAACAAGCAATAGATATAAATTATAATAAATCATCATTGCTCCCAATAAATCATGTTGTCCCACAGGGATCAATATTAGGCCCTGTATTATTTCTAATTTACATTAATGATATGCCTAAAGCTCTGGATGATTTATGCGTTTTACTATTTGCAGACGATACGAGCATAGTAAGCGTGGGGAGTAGGAAGGATGAAGCCCTTCAAACGAACAACGAACGCCTTGAAGTCGTTTGTTCCTGGTGCTCTAATAATAAACTGGTGCTAAATAAGAGCAAGACAAGAACACTGTCATTTTCTGTCAGTGGTACAGTAGACAATGATACGCCGGTTACATTTTTAGGACTACATCTTGACTCTGCTCTCACTTGGAACAATCACGGTAATGAACTTGCTAAGAAACTATCTAGAAACATATTTTGTTTAAGAAACCTGTCTAGAAGGGCCTCACTGGATGTACTGCGTACAGCTTATTTTGGCCTCATCAAAACACATATTCGATATGGTGCTCTGGTTTGGGGTCACTCATCATATCGACATCGAATATTTTCGCTTCAAAGGCGCGCACTGCGGATAGTTGCAGGGATTGGTTATACAGCCGATTGCGGAAATTCTTTCATTAAGCATGATATATTGACATTTCCATGTCTCTATATACTATAATGTCTCTGCTATGTCAAAACAAACCTGGCTGAATTTCTAGTACATAGCCATCACAGTTATGCAACACGACACAAAGAAAACATACTCCCAGAAATATTGAGGCTCTCAAGCTCGCAAATGGGTACAAATCACTATGGGGTGAAATTCTTTAATAAACTTTCGACACAAACCAGAGAACTACCACTGAAATGCTTTAAATCAACGGTTAAACAATATCTGCTGCATAAAGCTTTTTATAGTTTTCATGAATTTCTGCAATGTAGCGTCATTTCGATCTGATTTGCAGAAATGTCAATGTTTTAATATGTTAGTAATGTGTATTTATATTTATTTTATTTTATTTCCTTTATGTTATCTCATTCACCCAGACACACTTAATAAGATGCACTGATATGATGCCTGATCATATCTAAATTACATCTAATTTAATTGTCTTTCTAATTATTATTAGTCTTAAATTATATACTGTGACGAATGTAAAATTTATATTATGACATGAATAAATTTGAAATTTGAAATTTGAATTTGAAATTTAAACATTAAAACAACGTTTAATGTTGCTACAATGTTGATAATGTTATTTGTTTGTTTTTTGCTCAGTGGGTGGTCGAAGGTTTGAGGATCGCGACAAGGTTTTTAACGCATATTTTTAATAAATTGATTGTGAGTTACGTGAAGATCAAATTAATTTGACGAAAGTGTGAAGAAAGGTTATTAGTGCTTTATTCGTCATGTTTTTAATGACTACTACAATACAAGTAGTTTAAGTGTAAATACAATTATATGAGTGACTTAGGGCTATTGACTAGATCAGGGCTGGCCAACCGACATTGCTTCAAGGGCCAAAATTAACACCTTAAAAAACCTCAGAAATAATTTCTTTTTGCAAAACTAAGTTTTCAGTTATATTTTAATTTTTATTCAGTAGTTAAAAAGACTCTTGTTTATAGTTTTCAAAAAGTTCAGGATTCTAACATTCCGTTTTAATTATAGTTTTGAACGCAGACAACTTTTTAAGTAAAGATATTCCGATATACAGGGTCCTGCATCTCACCTCCCGTCTTCTGTTTAAACAAGAGTTTAAATACAATTATATGAGTGATTTAGGGCTATTGACTAGATCAGGGCTGGCCAACCGACATTGCTTCAAGGGCCAAAATTAACACCTTAAAAAACCTCAGCAATCATTTTTTTTTGTAAAACTAAGTTTTTAGTTATATTTTAATTTTTATTCAGTAGTTAAAAAGACTCTTGTTTATAGTTTTCAAAAAGTTCAGGAATCTAACATTCCGTTTTAATTATAGTTTTGAACACAGACAACTTTTTAAGTAAAGATATTCCGATATACAGGGTCCTGTATCTCACCTCCCGTCTTCTGTAGCTAAGTTACTAATTAAGTTAGGCTTTTGATATTTGGCAGACTTTACCTGTATCCTAGGGCGTATTTCAGGAAAATATTTTTGATTATACAGCTTGTCCCAAAAAAGTTTGACGTCATTATGATATATATTTTTAGATTACATGCTATATATTTTGTTCGTTATTTGGGTGCCTTCTATGGATACCTATATACCCCTAAAATTTTATAGAAATTGGTTTAGTAATTTTAGCAAAAAGAAAAATAAAAACTAAATAAAATCAGTTTTGCACCATTAGTTTAAAAAATTAATAAAAAATAAAAATAGTGCCTCGTTAATAAAATTATACAATGTACTTATTAAATAAGGCCTGACAGTCCCGTTAACCAAGTTTTATTCATATATAGGTATTTGATTGAAATTCACTTGGTTTGTTTTACTAATAAATTAAATTAAATTATTTATTAGTAAAACAAACCACGTAATTTCAATCAAATACGTATATATTAATAGTAATGTTTTGCCAAGTGATCAATGAGAAACAAGTTAAAGATGTACAAGTTTTATTCATATGAATTATACAGAGTGTCTAAAATTTAGTGTCAAACTTTTCAAACTTTAAAGCACTTTATTTTTCTTATTTTAAATTAGACCCCCTGTATATTTTTATGTCATTCCATGCGGAATTAGAGAAGAAACATTTTTCCTAATTACAACCCTATCGCAATTCTTAACACATTAAAAGTTATTTGCAGAAAACTCGTTTTATCAACTAATCCAATAGCCATTTTAATGATAAAAATCGAAGGCGGCTTTGAAAAACAATTTATTATAAATAAAACACTGTTTATCACTTTGTTTGTATAACAATTGGTTTATATGGTGACTATAGTTTCGATACTACACGTATCATTATCAAACCGTTAGTAACAAAAAACTACAAAGGAACATTATTTATATTTGCAAATTTTCTAATAACAGCGTTAAAAAGGGGGGTGTATTTAAGGTCAAGCTGGTCGTTAATTACGGGAATTTCCCGATTAGCGCGGGCTCTGTGAATCTCCAAAGACTCCAGGAGGTTCATCTTTCTACCCTTCTCGGCAAAGTGAATAACTGAAAGTACATCCTCGCCAAAAGAATGGTTATTTTCAATCAAATGTTTGGCGAAAGATGACTTATCAATTAATCCATGCCGAAAAGAGCAAAGATGCTCACTGAGTCTGGTCTTAAAATTACGACCAGATTGACCTATATACACTCCCTTACAATAATTACAGGTTAATTTATATATTCCTGATTTGTAAATACTTGGTATCTGAGTCTTATGGTTAAAAATATGATTTTTAATTTTTGTAAATGGTTTCATCGCTATATTTAATTTATGTTTTGCTAAAATATTTTTAATTTTGTGAGTTATATTTCCAAAGTAAGTAAGGGTACGATATGTTGCATGTGTTTTAGGTTCGATTCCGGCATATATGTATTTTCTAATAAGTTTAACAAACAAAGTGATAAACAGTGTTTTATTTATGTTCAACAATGTATAACGAAGTAGAAGCCTCTATAGTCAGTGAATTAAACAATTTATTGTTTAACAAAGTGACAAAAGCCTATTTTGACTTTAGTAATGTAAAACTTGAAAGCATTATGAGTTAAGCTCTTTATATCCAAGAATTTGTTGTCATGAAGTACAACCGAGACGATCTCGTAGATATGATTTTCATATTAGAAGAATGCGAAAAGAACTGTTTTTTGGCAAGTCGAGTTTACGCACAGCGGTATCCGGAACGACGACATCCAAACAACAGGAGCCTGGAAAACTTATTGGAGAGATTTATACATACGGGTAATGTAAACTATACAAAACCAGTTAGAAATAGGCCGGTTCGAACTGAAGAAAATCAATTGGCTGTGCTATTATCAATTACGGAAAATCCTTCCGTTAGTCAACAAGCAGTCGCTGCTGCCGTGGATGCAAGCGAAAGAACCGTTCAACGAATTTTAAAGGACAACCGTTTCCATGCCTATCATATCCAGTTCCATCAAGAACTCTTTGAACAAGATTTTGATCAACGTATCGAATTTTGCAACTGGGCGCATACTAAAATTAGGGTACATGTTGACTTTTTTGATAAGGTTTTGTTTTCTGATGAGGCCACCTTTCATAAAAATGGATTTGTGAATCGTCATAACTTCCATTATTATTGCGACTACAATCCAAGAGTTTTTAGGCATGTTGATCAACAACACAGATGGGCAATTAATGTGTGTGGGGGGAATTATTGGTGAACATATTATTGGCCCTCACTTTTTTAACGGACATTTGAATGAACCAACGTATCTGGATTTTTTGCAAAATCAATTGCCAGATTTATGTCAACATTTACCAATGGCTGTGAGGGATGCAATGTGGCTGCAACAGGATGGAGCCCCAGCACATTATTCATCACAAGTCAGGGATCATCTCAACACAACCTTCCCGATTCGGTGGATTGGAAAAGGAGGGCCAAGTAAATGGCCGCCCCGATCACCCGACTTAACTAAATTAGACATATTTTTGTGGGGCTACGTTAAGGAAATCGTTTATCAAGAACCTCCAACCACACCAGAAAACATGCAGCAAAGAATCATAAATGCATTTCACAACATTACACCCGACCTATTACGAAGAGTTGCAAGGTCATTTCATACTCGTCTTCAATTGTGCCTCTAAGAGAACGGAAGACATATCGAACATAAGTTCTAGTAGGTGATTCATTTTAGAAATGCGTATTTTTGTTATGTTTTTTATAAAATGTTATTACTAAAACTATTTTTTATACAAAACTTAATACCACGCGATCGTAAAAAACCATGATTCAGAGCAGGCCTTGACTAGAACAACATGGTTGGCAAGACAAATTTCAGAATACTGTGTTGTGTTTAAATTTATTTGAAGTTTCCTGTTTTTATTGAATTGAAATCAGTGTTGCTAATCGTTTTGTAGTAGTTAATGCCTGCTCTAAATCATTTTTGTTTCGATCTCATTGTACTTTCACGATGTGTAATATGTTTAGACTGAATCATTTTTTTTCGATCTCATTGTACTTTCACGATGTGTAATATGTTTAGACGAAAATCTGTCAATCCTTTAAGACTTTCGAGATGCAATTTAATTACAAAACATGTTATGTCAATAAATTGTTTTTCAAAGCCACCTTCGATTTTTATTAATTAAAATGGCTACTGGATTAGATGATAAAACGAGTTTTCTGCAAATAACTTTTTAAGTAAGTAATGAAATTGCCAATTCTTGGTTGCAGAATACTTTAAACATTAAAAGTGCGATTCTATTCGCAATCTACAACAAGTTAGTCTTACAAAGACTATATCAAACACTCATTGAAACAACTACTTCCCGGGCTAATACCCCGACAGACATTGAATTATACAACAAGTGTTTGCTGTTACATACAGTAACCTACTGCAAATGTAACAATTAGGGTCAAATTATTCAGGCCATCTATAGACGCGTTTCGAGATTTATCTCTCATCAGTATAGCTTTGCCATTCCCTCTAAACAATTTGACACCTTAGACTGGCGGGCACGTTACCGTTCAAACATAAGTATAAATGAAATTGCCAATTTGCAGTAGGTTACTGTATGTAACAGCAAACACTTGTTGTATAATTCAATGTCTGTCGTGGTATTAGCCCGGGAAGTAGTTGTTTCAATGAGTGTTTGATATAGTCTTTGTAAGACTAACTTGTTGTAGATTGCGAATAGAATCGCACTTTTAATGTTTAATAACTTTTTATGTGTTAGAAATTGTGATAGGGTTGTAATTAGGAAAAATGTTTGTTTTTTAATTCCGCATGGAATGACATAGAAATATACAGGGGTTCCAATTTAAAATAAGAAAAATACAGTGCATTAAAGTTTAAAAAGTTTGACACTAAATTTTGCACACTCTGTATAACTCATATCCACCAAACTTGGTTATCGGGACCATTAGACCTTCTTTATTATTATTATTATTAAAGTTTATTTATTTTCACCAAGTAAAATCAACAAGTTGTTTACAATCATTACAACTAACATTACAATGAATATTTTACAAAATGATCCTACCAGGCGGAGTACCTTCTATAATTTAATTGACGAGATACTATTTTTAATTGTTATTAATTTTTTAAATTAATAGTGCAAAACCGTTATTTTTTAGTTTTCATTTTTTTTTTTGGCTGATATCACTAAACCGATTTCTATAAAAATTTAGGGGTATGAAGATACCCATAAAAAGCACTCAAATTATGAACAAAATGTACACCATTTAATTTAAAAATATATATCATCATGACGTCAGACTTTTTTGGGACACCCTGTATAATCAAAAATATTTTACTGAAATACGCCCTAGGATACAGGCATACTTTGCCAAATATCAAAATCCTAACCAAATTAATAACTGAGCTATAGAAGACGAGAGGTGAGATGCAGGACCCTGTATATGCTGTAGATTTTCAAGCATTCGTTGTTTGTAAAAATTGTTCAATTTAAAGCTTTTGAGTGTTTCCACTCCTTAATTAAGCATTCAATAATATTTTGAGTTCAGATTCACAATTCTTCGTTAATTACCTTAAATACACGATTAATCAATTTAAATTCGATTAGAAAAAAATTATTGAACGCATTATTTATAAAGTTTCATTTCTCTTCATCTCTTCTAACTCTTCGCTCTCGCGATTCCTGTCTCCGTCTCTTTCTTTCTCTTTCACGAAAGGAAATTCGAAATTCGATTTCTCGCGGTGGGGTCCGGGTGCCGAGGATGAAGAGCAAGTGCCGGTATGTAAGAAGTTGGATATTGGTGTGGCAAGTCCATTGCCGTTGTTGGTCGGCGCTTGGTTGGTTGGTCGCGGCCTTATCCGCCCTACTTCCGATTTACAATTTATTGCGTTTTGATAAAAATGCGAATTTAAATTTTCGCAACGGCACTTGCTTTCCCATTTGCCAGTCGCCACTAAGGCGGTTGACTTACAACAAGTTGGTCAACTTATTTTATTTTATCTGTGTTTTTTTTTTTTTTTTTGGAAAACGGTGTTTGAAATTTATAAAATTTAATTGAAGAACTAAAAAAAACAATAATTTATTTAAGAGTTTAAATCTTCTTTTAAAATGTGCACTGGATTCACTATATTAGTGAGGAGCTGTTAGAGTATTTATTATATTAAGTAAGTATTCATTTTATTATAACTAAATAGCTAAGGTAAAAATTGTTTGTACAAAAGTTGTGTGTTTTTTCGTTGGTTACAACTTTTATTTGGCACATTTTTTGATTAACTTAATATGTTTCTATATTTTTAACTTTGAAATCTGTGTTTAATACGCGTGGCGCATGAGGTAACATTTTGAAATCTGTGTTTAATACGCGTGGCGCATGAAGTAAAATTTCGAGTTTAGAAAAGCCCGCAAAATTTGGCTCGGTCGCTGCGCGACCGAGCCAAATTTTGCTCAGGGCTTTTCTAAACTCGAAATTTTACTTCATGCTTAGTCTGGGAGTGGATGACACTCGTTAGTAAATTTTTGAATTATCATAAAGTTGTGTATTTTTTCGTTGTCTGCAACTTTTGTTGAAAGCTTTGCTTGATTGAATCAATCATAAAGCTACAGTTAATGAGTGATTAGCAAATTATATAAAAAAAATCGTTCTTAGTTTATTGAACAAAAACAAAAGAGCTAAGGTCAAAGTGTTTGGATAAAAGTTGTTTGTATTTATATTATCTACAACTTTTGTTTGATATTTTTCGATTCGCTCGATAATAACGCTACAGTTGGTGAGTGATTACTAAAGAAATAAATCTGGGCTAGACTTTCTCGTTTCTTGATCAAAAACAAAATAGCTAACGTAAAAACTGTTTGTACAAAAGTTGTGTGTTTTTTCGTTGGCTACAACTTTTATTTGAGATATTTTTCGATTCGCTCGAAAATAACGCTACAGTTGGTGAGTGATTACTAAAGAAATAAATCTGGGCTAGACTTTCTCGTTTCTTGATAAAAAACAAAATAGCTAAGGTAAAAACTGTTTGTACAAAAGTTGTGTGTTTTTTCGTTGGCTACAACTTTTATTTGAGATATTTTTCGATTCGCTCGATAATAACGCTACAGTTGGTGAGTGATTACTAAAGGAATAAATCTGGGCTAGACTTTCCCGTTTCTTGATCAAAAAAAAAAAAAAAATAGCTAAGGTAAAAATTGTTTCCACAAAAATTGTGTGTTTTTTTGTTGGCTACAACTTTTATTTGAGGCATTTTTTGATTACGTTAATATGTTTCTATATTTTTAACTTCACTTGAAATCCGTGTTTAATACGCGTGGCGCATGAAGTAAAATTTCGAGTTTAGAAAAGCCCGCAAAATTTGGCTCGGTCGCTGCGCGACCGAGCCAAATTTTGCTCAGGGCTTTTCTAAACTCGAAATTTTACTTCATGCTTAGTCTGGGAGTGGACGACACTCGTTAGTAAATTTTCGAATTAGCATGAAGTTGTGTATTTTTTCGTTGTCTGCAACTTTTGTTGAAAGCTTTGCTTGATTAAATCGATAATAAAGCTACAATTAATGAGTGATTAGCAAATTATATCAAAAAAATCTTTTTCGGTTTATTGAACAAAAACAAATGAGCTAAGGTCAAAGTGTTTAGATAAAAGTTGTTTGTATTTATATTATCTACAACTTTTGTTTGATATTTTTCGATTCGCTCGATAATAACGTTACAGTGATTACTATAGAAATAAATCTGGGCTAGACTTTATCGTTTCTTGATAAAAAACAAAATAGCTAAGGTAAAAACTGTTTGTACAAAAGTTGTGTGTTTTTTCGTTGGCTACAACTTTTATTTGAGATATTTTTCGATTCGCTCGAAAATAACGCTACAGTTGGTGAGTGATTACTAAAGAAATAAATCTGGGCTAGACTTTCTCGTTTCTTGATCAAAAACAAAATAGCTAAGGTAAAAATTGTTTGTACAAAAGTTGTGTGTTTTTTCGTTGGCTACAACTTTTATTTGAGATATTTTTCGATTCGCTTTATAATAACGCTACAGTTGGTGAGTGATTACTAAAGGAATAAATCTGGGCTAGACTTTCTCGTTTCTTGATCAAAAAAAAAAAAAAATAGCTAAGGTAAAAATTGTTTCCAGAAAAATTGTGTGTTTTTTTGTTGGCTACAACTTTTATTTGAGGCATTTATTGATTACGTTAATATGTTTCTATATTTTTAACTTCACTTGAAATCCGTGTTTAATACGCGTGGCGCATGAAGTAAAATTTCGAGTTTAGAAAAGCCCGCAAAATTTGGCTCGGTCGCTGCGCGACCGAGCCAAATTTTGCTCAGGGCTTTTCTAAACTCGAAATTTTACTTCATGCTTAGTCTGGGAGTGGACGACACTCGTCAGTAATTTTTTGAATTATCATAAAGTTGTGTATTTTTTCGTTGTCTGCAACTTTTGTTCAAAGCTTTGCTTGATTAAATCAATCATAAAGCTACAGTTAATGAGTGATTAGCAAATTATATCAAAAAAATCGTTCTTGGTTTATTGAACAAAAACAAAAGAGCTAAGCTTAGAGTGTTTAGATAAAAGTTGTTTGTATTTATATTATCTACAACTTTTGTTTGATATTTTTCGATTCGCTCGATAATAGCGCTACAGTTGGTGATTACTAAATAAATAAATCTGGGCTAGACGTTTTCGTTTCTTAATCAAAAACAAAATAGCTAAAGTAAAAATTGTTTGTACAAAAGTTGTGTGTTTTTTCGTTGGCTACAACTTTTATTTGAGATATTTTTTGATTCGCTCGATAATACCGCTACAGTTGGTGAGTGATTACTAAAGCAATGAATCTGGGCTAGACTTTCTCGTTTCTTGATCAAAAACAAAATAGCTAAGGTAAAAACTGTTTTTACAAAAGTTGTGTGTTTTTTTGTTGGCTATAACTTTTATTCAAGATATTTTTTGATTCGCTCGATAATAACGCTACAGTTGGTGAGTGATTACTAAAGAAATAAGTCTGGGCTAGACGTTCTCGTTTCTTGATCAAAAACAAAATAGCTAAGGTAAAAACTGTTTGTACAAAAGTTGTGTGTTTTTTTGTTGGCTACAACTTTTATTTGAGGCATTTTTTGATTACGTTAATATGTTTCTATATTTTTAACTTCACTTGAAATCCGTGTTTAATACGCGTGGCGCATAAAGTAAAATTTCGAGTTTAGAAAAGCCCGCAAAATTTGGCTCGGTCGCTGCGCGACCGAGCCAAATTTTGCTCAGGGCTTTTCTAAACTCGAAATTTTACTTCATGCTTAGTCTGGGAGTGGACGACACTCGTTAGTAAATTTTCGAATTAGCATGAAGTTGTGTATTTTTTCGTTGTTTGCAACTTTTGTTGAAAGCTTTGCTTGATTAAATCGATAATAAAGCTACAATTAATGAGTGATTAGCAAATTATATCAAAAAAAATCTTTTTCGGTTTATTGAACAAAAACAAAAGAGCTAAGGTCGAAGTGTTTAGATAAAAGTTGTTTGTATTTATATTATCTACAACTTTTGTTTGATATTTTTAGATTCGCTCGATAATAGCGCTACAGTTGGTGATTACTAAATAAATAAATCTGGGCTAGACTTTCTTGTTTCTTGATCAACAAAATAGCTAAGGTAAAAATTGTTTGTACAAAAGTTGTGTGTTTTTTCGTTGGCTACAACTTTTATTTGAGATATTTTTCGATTCGCTCGATAATAACGCTACAGTTGGTGAGTGATTACTAAAGAAATAAATCTGGGCTAGACTTTCTCGTTTCTTGATCAAAAACAAAATAGCTAAGGTAAAATCTATTTGTACAAAAGTTGTGTGTTTTTTTGTTGGCTATAACTTTTATTCGAGATATTTTTCGATTTGCTCGATAATAACGCTACAGTTGGTGAGTGATTGCTAAAGCAATAAATCTGGGCTAGAGGTAAAAACTGTTTGTATAAAAGTTGTGTGTTCTTTTGTTGGCTACAACTTTTATTTGAGGCATTTTTTGATTACGTTAATATGTTTCTATATTTTTAACTTCACTTGAAATCCGTGTTTAATACGCGTGGCGCATGAAGTAAAATTTCGAGTTTAGAAAAGCCCGCAAAATTTGGCTCGGTCGCTGCGCGACCGAACCAAATTTTGCTCAGGGCTTTTCTAAACTCGAAATTTTACTTCATGCTTAGTCTGGGAGTGGACGACACTCCTTAGTAAATTTTCAAATTATCATAAATTTGTGTATTTTTTCGTTGTCTGCAACTTTCGTTTAAAGCTTTGCTTAATTAAAACGATAGTAAACCTACAGTTAATGAGTGATTAGCAAATTATATCAAAAAAATCTTTCTCGGTTTACTGAACAAAAACAAACGAGCTGAGGTGAAAAGTGTTTAGGTAAAAGTGGTTTATTTTTGCGTTGGCCACAACTTATGTTTGAAACACTTTTTGATTGAGACGTCGAAAGACATAGTCGGTGAGTTGCTGATCTCCACTAGATTCTTTAGTTTTTAGTTCATAAACAAAAGAACTTGGGTGAAAAGTGATTATACAAAATTTTGTATTGTGTTCTTTACATTATCTTTTGTTTGCAACTTTTTTTAAATTAAGTTACTAACAAAGCAGCAATTTGTGCGTGATTTTTAAATAAATATCTCTCCTAGGCTTTTTCGAATACTGATCATAAATAAAAGAGTTAAGGTAAAAAGTGTATTTTTTCATTATCTACAACTTTTGTTTGAAACACTTTTTGATTGAGACGTCGAAAGCCATAGTCGGCGAGTTGCTGATCTTCAATATATGTTTTAGTTTCTAGTTCATAAACAAAAGAACTTAGGTGAAAAGTGATTATACAAAATAGTGTATTGTGTTCTTTACATTATCTTTTGTTTGCAACTTTTTTCAATTAAGTTACTAACAAAGCAGCAATTTGTGCGTGATTTTTAAATAAATATCTCTCCTAGGCTATTTCGAATACTGATCATAAACAAAAGAGTTAAGGTAAAAAGTGTATTTTTTCATTATCTACAACTTTTGTTTGAAACACTTTTTGATTGAGACGTCGAAAGCCATAGTCGGCGAGTTGCTGATCTTCAATATACGTTTTAGTTTCTAGTTCATAAACAAAAGAACTGAGGTGAAATGTGCTCATACAAAATTTTGTATTGTGTTTTTTCATTATCTTTTGTTTGAAACTTTTTTTAATTAATTTACTAATAAAGCAGCAATTTGTAAGTGATTTTTAAATAAATATCTCTCTTACGCTTTTTCGTATACTGATCATAAACAAAAGATTTTTTTGAAATAAAACAACGCAGTTGGGAGGGTTTCACTTTTATTGTTGAACACTGCAACATGTTTCACTACACAGTGGCTTCATCAGGCAGATGAAATAATGATTAATCATTATTGTTGAACACTGCAACATGTTTCACCACACAGTGGCTTCATCAGGCAGATGAAATAATGATTATTTCATTATTTCATCTGCCTGATGAAGCCACTGTGTGGTGAAACATGTTGCAGTGTTCAACAATAAAAGTGAAACCCTCCCAACTGCGTTGTTTTATTTCAAATAGTATTATGGAGTTTCATCATTTATCCGCCTCATCAATTAAATATAAACAAAAGAGTTAAGGTGAAAAGTATTCAGGTAAAAGTTGTGTGTTTTTTCATTATCTACAACTTTTGTTTAAAACATTTTTTTGAAAAACTATAAAATAATGTGATACATTGGGGAATAAGTAAGCATTTAATTTATATAATTTAAAAAAAGATATTGCTTATTATTATTTCATATTAATTTATCAATGCTCAGTGCTCATTTGACATCGCATTACATGTTGAATAACATATAAATGTATTGAGATTGCGCTAGATGTGGTTATCGGAATTATCGACATTAACTACGCTACTTCATGTTTTCATTTAATTTAATTCTACTTTTTATTTATTTTTTTTTTATTTTTAGTTTTTAAGTTTTTAAGTTATGTAAAAATCATTGTATTTCAAAGTATATGCAGTGCTATATTGTGAACGATTGTGACTATACTGTATTGCGCTATATTTGTATTTTTCTAATTTATCCTATTATTAGATCTTATGAATCTGTTGGATAATAAATAAATAAATAAATAAATTAGGCAATTAGTTTCTTGTTAATTAGTCTATTCACCTGGTTTTTTATAAAGATTATTAGTGTTTATAAAAAAGTTTGAAAATACGGGTGTTTTACATTAAATTCCCCAGACTAATTACCAACAAACTAAAAATGTTATTAAAGTTTCGTTTGTTGTAATCAATAGATCTCATTCAAGGCTTCAAATTAAGATAAATTTGATATCACTCATAATTACGGTTTCGCTGTCAGATGCGTGAAAAAATGTCATTCGGTGATCAGAACTTTTCCTCAAAGAATAGAATATTTCAAGACATTTTTATCATATGCATATTTTAAATTAAATTGGCCATTTTTAAGTTAAACGAATTTTTTTTTATATTTTCAAGAACTTTTAATTTTCACATTTTTAGGCGTATATGTTGAAAAGGATAAATAGCATCAACATCTTTTTGAAAATTTTTAGTCTCACAAAGTTCTTAATTATTTCCCATTTTTAGGTTATAACGAATTTTTATATTTTCAAGAACTTTTAATATACACAATTCCATTTGTTTCTGGATCTCGCCTAGCCATGCTTTCGTGTTGTTATGTTGCAGTATCAACATTTACATTTTTTATTAGTTGCCACTCCTGATTCCTTATTTTAACAGTGTTGCAATAATTTATGATATCATAAGTAATCCTCTTTTTAGTTTTGAAGAGGTTTATTGTTAATCTTGCAACAATTATTTCGCCACGCGGTCGCTTCTTCGAGCATTTTATTATTAAATCAAATTAATCTAGTGTTGCAATGCTGTGTCAATGTCAAAGTGAAAAATAATTTCAGGCATATATTAAATATTAACATGCCAAAGATTATCTCTGAATCAAAAAGGTTACAAATTCTGAAATCCTACAAACATTTTAGGCAAAGTAATCCAAATCTACAGCATCACAATATTATTACGATTTTAATAGATATTTTTGGGGTATGTCTAGTATTTTAATTATCATATATATTTAATTAAAGATAATTACGTTTCAGGTAGGGAGATCTTCATTACAATTAATTTTACGACAAAGACCTGACGAATTCAAATCTACTATTTCTGGCAAACGATCTAAAAACAGCCATTTTTGGAATCACCTAGCTAGAAAAGATCTGCAACAACTAATTTGGCAATATAACTCTAGAAATCAGTATTTTACTTTGAGAGATCTTTTGAATGATATGAAAGAAAATTATGAGTTCCATGGGAGTAGAACAACACTTTATAGGGTTGTTAAAAGTATGGGGTATAAATTGAAATTAATTAATGGGCGCAAAATTCTCTGTGAACAAAAACATGTTGTTGCAGCTAAAATTATTTTCCTTAGAAAATTCCAGTGAAGATATCCAATTCGTATACCTGGATGAAACATGGATATATCAGAATGGATCCGTGGTTCGACGCTGGGTACATGAAACGGATATAAAAAGTAATCCAACTAAATTCAAAAATAAAGGCAAACGCTTCACCATTCTACATGCTGGGTATAGGGGTGGGTTTTTGGATGGGTGCGATTTTTTATTAAATTCGAAAAACAATGACCGAGATTACCATGCCACAATGGATGGTAATACTTTTCAAAATTGGGTGGTTAATCAACTTATTCCTGCTTTGGCTAAGCTTTCAGGGAAATGTGTAGTTATTATGGATAATGCTGCATACCATTCTGTGCAATTAGACAAAACTCCTTCATTTTCTTGTAAGAAATGCGAAATGCAGGAGTGGTTGGTTAAACACAATGTAAAATTCAATCCAAAATTAACCAAAAAGGAACTATGGGCTATATTTATACCTTTTCGATCAAATGACAAAATTTACGTAGTTGATGACATTTTGAGAAAGAACGGGCACGAAGTTCTTAGATTACCGCCATACCATTGTCAATACAATCCAATTGAAATGGCAACCATCTAAGGATCGTGTTCAGAATTTATGGCTTGAGTCTCTCTCAAAATGTACATCCGATATGTGGCAAAATTTCTGTGATCATTGTGAAAAACTTATTTCGGATGACTGGACAAAACACATGGGGAACCTTTCTTTTGAAATCATTCCTCCTTTTATTATTTCGCTTGGGGAATCTGGCTCAGAACAAACATCAGAAGATTCAGATGCAGGTTCTCTTGACTAAATAATAAAAGTGGAATGAGGGCTTAAAAATTGTTTGACATAAAAAGAGGGTGGGAATAAATTTACAATTCTACAAAAAAATACTGAGGGCCAACAGAAGAGAGAATGACCAAAATTAAGGTGGATGGATGGAGTTGATCAAAATGTGTTAACGGGAAGACCCAAGCGAGAAATACAAATGGATGACGAAATAAGTTTGCAGAGCCGAATTCATTATATTTGTTATATACAATATTATTGCTGTGTTTGTATGTACAAAAACCAAGTAGTAAATTTTGTTAATCTTAAAACTGCATATTATTATCCTTTTATATCTGAAAATTTGTAAAACAGGCAACAGTTTAAGATCACAATAGTCAGAAATTAAAACCTTAAAATCGAACATCTGACAGTGACATTTAAAAACCCTGATTTAAAACACAACCAGCCCCATTTACAATACTTAAACTGTCACTTTTCCATAGCTAGGCGAGATCCAGAAACAAATGGAATATATAATATACACATTTTTTAGGTGAAACACCCTGTATATGTAAAAAAAGATAAATAGCATCAAAATCTTATTAAAAATTCTTCAATCTTACAAAGTTCTTAACTATTCTTATTTTATTATAATCGATAATAAAAAACCAAAAAATCTAATAATTTCTGGTGATTTTTAACACAAGACTTTTGATGATTTAGAGTTGGCAACACTGCCCCCCAGGGGTATTCAGCCGAGAGTAATGAAGTTTCCCATCTAAATAAAAAATCATAAAAGCCTTAAAGTCGAAATTAGGTGTCCGTCGAAAATTTGCCGCCGTAGGCTCAGCCTACTTTGCCTAATAGGAAATCCGCCACTGTAAATATATAGAAATTACCGTGTCTGTTTATCATTAATTAAATCTTATTATGACGAACATAAATTAAACCAACAACATCACAACTATCATACGAGAACGAAAACTAACCTAAGAATAATAAATATCGTACGTTCAATTAAAAAAAAAATCTAGAATGCCATGGATAATATTCTAGGTTGGCAACTCTGTGCCAATTTAAATATGAAAAAAGCTTGAATCATGGCACTCTAGAGTTTTTTTTTTAATTAAAAATATGATATATTATACCGGGCTTTCATTAATTCCCGAACCCCACGTGACCAAAAATAATAGGCAACCAAATGTACAAGGTGGTATGGCTCACACAAAAATTCCCTAGATTTAAAAATATTTATTCGCCGGCGTATTTTTATGACGACTGAAAATATTATATTTAAAATGATTAAAAAATAGGCTCATCTTCAAAAATGTAACGAATTTTTATTAATTTTTTTTCTTAAACACGAACAGAACATACAAAGTTAACAACAAATAAAGAAACAACAAATATTAAACCTAATAACTAAACAGATTAATAGCTTAAAATTCAAAAAAAAATATAATAAGTGTTCTATATGTCCTCCTTCTTCTCTTACACATAAATTTATCCTACGCCGCATATTATCAAACACATGATGGAGTTCATTTTCGGTGATATTTTGTACCTCTTGCATAATTGCTACTTCTAAATTTTCGAGAGTATGGATCCTATTTTTGAAGATATTACTTTTTATTCGACCAAATAGATAATAATCTAAAGGTGTCAAGTCTGGACTGCGAGGAGGCCACACACCTCTACTAATTATTCTGTTTTCATAAAATTCAGCTAAATACCGAATGGTTGCATTTGCAGTATGTGCTGTGGCCCCATCTTGCTGAAAATAGCCCAATCGAAGCTCATCGTCGTGCATTTGTCCAATAGCTTCTTCTAAAATTAACCGATACCGTTCAGCAGTGATAGTTTCTCTAAAAAATATTGGGCCAATTATCCTTCTCCTAGACATAGCTATCCAAATTCCTAGCTTTTGGGGATGCAGAGGTGTTTCCTCCAATACATGGGGATTTTCTGTCGCCCATGTCCTGTAATTTTGGCTGTTCACGTACCCAGATAAATGTATCCACGCTTCATCAGAAAAAAACGTAAGATCAAGTACGTCATCATTATTTAACTGTTCATTAAACCACTGGCAGTATCGTACTCGCTGAATAAAGTCTGGTGGATGTAATTGATGCACTACTGAGACTTTGTAAGGATGCATATTTAGTGATTTTGTGAGTGCTTTATGGCAGGTTCCAACAGAGAGTCCTATAAAGAAGCACATTATTAATTCACGGTTAATTTATACTGGAATTTTTAAATGTAAAAACCCCAAACAATAGGATTTGTTTTACCTGATTGGGCTGCCAATTTCGGTACGGATTTCTTAGGACTTCGTTCCATCCTCACTCGAATATCTTCGACAACATCATTAGTTAAGACTGTCGGTCTACCAGTGGATTTTCCTTTGCAAATGCAATGTTTGTCTTCATATCATTTAATAAGAACTTGCTTATGATGTTTAAAAGTATCATACGCAATTACCGCATCTGGAAATTCTTCATGAAACTGCTCAATGCAAGACTGCAGAGAATAACTCCAGTTGCCGTCAATATTACGTGAAGCACTACGAAAATGTGCCATCAAAATAAACGCGTCTTGCTCCGTTGTAAATACCATTTTCGCAGTATTTGCTTATCCTAGCAAATTGACTCTGCAAAATAAATAGAAATAAAACTCAATGTTTCAGAATAATTAAACAATTTTTGCTTACCTGAAAATTCCGGGCGAATCTTGTAAGATCTCAAAGGTTGGTTTAACGATGCACCGCGCATAAACGTTTATGTCAAATTTGACTTTAGTAACGTTTGGTTACTTTTTTCAAAGCCTCCAACGTACAAATACAATAATTTACGCGGCAATTGTAAATTTAGTCATGTGGGGTTCGGGAATTAATGAAAGCCCTGTATGTTTGTTGCGCTACACTCTTGATGAAACCGGATATATAAATTTAGTGAAGAAAAACACTTGTTTTGTCCCATTATACATTATGCTTAACCCATTAACGGTTGGGCAAATATAGAGTTAACTGTAAAAGTTAGTTTTTGGTAAAATTCTTCACTAATTTTTATGATTTCTATGAATGACTTCTTGTATTACATACTGTGGATTTTTCTTATGAATATACATAATTTATACGCTGTAAATTTTTAGGCATTCGTCGATTTTTTATAAAAACGTGCAATATGAAGTTTAGCACGAGTGTTTTCACTCCCAGACTAAGCATGAAGTAAAATTTCGAGTTTAGAAAAGCCTGAAAATTTGGCTCGGGCGCGTAGCGAAGCGGAGCGACCGAGCCAAATTAGGCTTTTATAAACTCGAAATTTTACTTCATGCGCCACACGTATAATACACTGAATTATTGTAAACTTAGAAATACACTGATATTTGTTTTTTTTTAAATGAGTATTAATCGAAACATTTAAGTAACAAAATATTAACATTTTCCTTCATACATTTTAAAGCCAGGTCAAATGATATAATATATTAAATTAATTTATTTAGTAATTTATTTAATTAATCAACAAAAAATGAATAATGTTGCTTGTATGCATCAATGGCGCTTAATGGGTTAATTTGGTGAAGAAAAACACCTGTTTTATTCCATAATTTTATTTTCAGTTTCCTGACACGTGTTTCAGTCTTTACAGATCAAAGGTTTAACCTTTGATAATGATCTGTAAAGATCGAAACACGTGTTAAGAAACTGAAAATAAAATTATGGAATAAAACAGGTGTTTTTCTTCACCAAACTAAGCATAATATATAAAATTACGACAATGCAAACAATACGTCTTAATTAATAAAACTACTTAAGACAATAAATACCAATTGAAGCAACTACTTCCCGCGCAAATACACCGCCGGATGTGTGCAAACTATAAAAAGCGTATGCTTATTTTCTCGAATTCAAATAGTTTTGAATTTGAATTATTTTTGTTTAACTTAGGCTCCAAAAATTTATGAATTGTGTAAATTATTCTGCTCTGAAACGTTCTAATCAATTACTATGTACACCAAAATTATTTATTAATAATAAAATAGTTGAAAAGAAACAATTAACTAAATCTTTAGGTATAAATGAAATTGCCAATTCTTGGTTGCAGAATACTTTAAACATTAAAAGTGCGATTCTTTTCGCAATCTACAACAAGTTAGTCTTACAAAGACTATATCAAACACTCATTGAAACAACTACTTCCCGGGCTAATATTTAGCGATATTTTTGTTGGTGACCATGTATAACACTTCATACCATAAATTAAAAATTCTTTTGTACTTATATTCCTAAGTTGTATCTTTTTGTGCTATTTTTGTATTACTATTTAGTTTTTATTTATATTTTTGTCCCTGTATTGGTCTTCCGTTGGGCAAATAAATATTATTATTATTATTATTATTATTATTATAATACCCCGACGGACATTGAATTATACAACAAGTGTTTGCTGTTACATACAGTAACCTGCTGCAAATGTAACAATTTGGGTCAAATTATTCAGGCCATCTATGTTTGATATAGTCTTTGTAAGACTAACTTGTTGTAGATTGCGAAAAGAATCGCACTTTTAATGTTTAAATCTTTAGGATTAATATTGCAGTAACAATCAGTTTATTTCCCACGTAGGATTGAATTTATTACAGTAATAACACGAGTAGTCGTAAATTCAATTCTTATCATCACAATGGGATTTACTGGGTTTGATTTTAATAACTTGGATGAGTTGAAAAGATAATAAAAATGAATTACACGCTCTGAATTATCTTTATCACGACAAGATCGTGAACCAATAACATGAAATCAGGTGATTTTCTAAATTACGGTTTAATTAATAAGCCTTGAAATCACATAAATCATTATTCTACAAAAAAAAATTACAAATCAAAAGATATTTAAAATACAAATTAATTTATTTCTGGCTTCACTTTTATTCAACTGAGCACAAAACATTTAACTAACGTTAAAAGAACGTTTCATGTATTTATTAACAATTTACACAAAGCGAATATTTAGCTTTTTTAAGCAATTGTATTTGACATCTATGAAATGAAACTGTCTTCTTTATCTCTCTATTAAAAATTTAGCACGGGCGTTCGACGATACATATTTTAACAGTTGTGATGTATTTTAAACTAACGAGTGTAATCCACTCCCAGACTAAGCATGGAGTAAAATTTCGAGTTTAGAAAAGCCCCGCGTAGAAAATTTGTCGAGGGTCGCGCAGCGACCCGAGACAAATTTTCACGGGGCTTTTCTAAACTCGAAATTTTACTTCATGCGCCACGCGTATATATTCAGGGGTGATATGTGAGCAAATTATGGGTCCTAGGAGTTGTCAATTAAGTGAGTTACTCAACTGTTTCCAATACACTCTTTAGAAAAAACAAAAGATTAAAATTTTACATATAAAACGCACAATATACTATCAGTGTGATACATCATTGAATTTAGAAAAAAATATTCTTCCAAAAAATATGAAAATCCAAAATCGCCCCCATAAGAAAAACAAAAGTTGGCTATGGTCCTTGGGTAAATGTGATAGTTATCTTAAAATAAGATATGTTACTAGATTTCTCGTTAAAAAGTGCCTGTATAATGTCAAAATTGTAACTGTCTGGATTCAATGGTTTTTGAATAAAAAAATAAAAACGAAATTTCAAAAAATCAGTGTTTTGACAATATCTCAAAAACGAAAGAAGATATTTCAAATTTGTTTTTAGATTATTATTGGGCCCTAAAATACGCAACTTTGTCTAAATTTAACCGACTCTCTATCTCTTCAAATAACGAAGATCCCCATACATTGGGCCCGTTCATCAGAATGTTCAACATTCAACATGTTTGGATTTGTTTGTGATGTATGTTGGTATCTAAAGAACGGTAAGCCGGTTGGTCTATTTTGCACGATTGCAAAAAACGCAAACACGTTTGCGATTAACAATCCGGTCATCAGAGAATTCCTCAACAGTTGTCAGTAAAAAAAAAAGACCTTTATTGGCATTAATATTTTCTTTTACACTTTAACGTACAATTTATAACCCTTTTCCCCCTTACAGCCCTATTTTTCCCTTCCTTTCTCCCTTTCTCCCTTTCCCATTCCAATCTTTACAAAATATTTACAGTTGTCAGTAAACTCTCTGATGAACGGGCCCATTCTGTTGAAATACGGGCACCCTGTATATTATAAATGTTGTTTTATTTTTTTATCTTCAATTTGGTTCTCATTAATCACTTGATGAAACATGTTTACAATATTGATAATTAAATAAAAGTCACTTGGTTTGTTTCACTACTATTTTTTTTTATTCTCTCCGACTAGACTTATCGTCATTACTCCTTGAGAATGACGATAAGTCGAAACTAGTCGGAGAGCATAAAAAAATAGTAGTGAAACAAACCAAGTGACTTTTATTTAATTATCAATGTTGTTTTATTTACTAAAATTATTAAGTCATTAAAAAAAGTGTTTAATAGGTTCATAAATAATTAAAAAAGCGCCAGCAATAATTTAATATTTATTTAATTGATTGATAAGGCTGATAAATGTTGAAAGTTCATCTTCACTTTTATATAAATAAAATAAAATAATTTAAAACTTTCAAATATATATTGCAAACTCGCTATCCCCATACGAGTTAACAATATATATTTGAAAGTTTTAAATTATTTTATTTTATTTATATAAAAGTTAATATTTATTGTTCACTCGTGTGATTCCTCATCTTTCTTACTTTGTTTTATTTTTGTTGATTGTATGGAAATATTTGCTAAAAAATTATTGAGTAATTAAAAAAAAGTCTTTAATAGGTTAATAAATAATTGAACAAGCGCCAGCAAATATTTAATATTTATTGTTCACTCGTGTGATTTCTTGTCTTTCTTTCTTTCTTTTTTTTTTGTTGATTGTATGGAAATATTTGCTGAACGTTTTCGATGTGCAACATTGATATATGTAAATACTGCACTTCGCGGTGTTTAATTTGTGCTGATTTCTGTTTAAATAAATTCGCACATTGCTGTAGAAAATAATCATATTATTGTTAATTACGTGTTTTAAGGTCATTCATCTTTGTCGCCTAGGGGGCTGGAGCTAGTATTTAATCAAACAGCATTTAATTTACAAATGTACTTCAAATGTACCGCAAAGTGTTTCTTGTTCTTGTTGTTAACTATAACAAATTATAAAATAATATTAAAACACTTAACTTTATTTTACCACTTTACCACTTTAATATTAAAGTGGTAAAACAAAGTTAAGTGTTTTAATATTATTTTATAAAGATATACCACAAAGTGAACGCCAACCAAATCACAGATATAACAAATTATTTTATTGGTTTTGTAAATTAGTGATTTTAATTTACAAAACCAATAAGGGGACCCTCGTGGGTCAGTGAGGAGAGCTCCTGCTCTTGGGCCAGAGGGTCGTGGGTTCGAATCCCACCGGGGGTGCCAGTTTCTTATGGGGAACTTGGCACCCTCTGAAGCCATGGATGTATGTGAATGAGTTGTGCCGTCCATAATTAGTTGCATAAGCGTGTGAAGAATTAAATACTTATATGGAATAAATAAAATAAAAATTGATGTTGGCCAATAGTCTACGTTACTAAGGCCAGGCAAAAGCCAAACCCAATAAAAAAAAAAACCAATAAAATAATTTGTTATGGTTTGGTTTCATTATACAGAGTGGCTGATTTTTTAGTGTCCAGCTTTTATCTCATTATTAAAGATATAGAAAAAAGTTTGAAGGGATTTACTACTCGCCTCGGCTTTGCTAAACCAGGCAGGCTGGCTGAGCTGAGGCTGGGTAATCGACGGGAGGAAGCTCAATGGGCTTAATGAGGCCTAAGTGCAGTGCAGAAATGCGCACTCCCCAAAGAACCAGAACCAGAACCAGAAGGGATTTACTTCAAACTTTAATTTTGTGCATTTTTCTGCAAATTTTACAAAATTAACGTCTAAATGCAAAATCCACGGTAACCGATAAAAATATAACTAGATACGAGAATTGTCATAACTTTGCGCGCTCATAACGGCTTCTAGAAGGCTCATTCTAGCTCGAAATGATTACAACATAAAACAAAAAATAATGCAATATTAATTTAACTAGCCGCAAGGTCGTAAATTATTATATCTATTGTTCAAAATGTATGCGTAATTACTGAATAAAATCCATGATAGCCGATGACAAGATGCGAAAGTTGTCAAAACTTTTTGCGCTTACTACGGCTTCTAGAAAGCCCATTCTTGCTCGAAATGGTTACAAAAATAAAGTAAAAAACAATACAATATTGAATTGATTAGCCACAGCATCGTATATTATTATATCTATTGTTGAAAATGTATAATAATAATATATACTTTATTCATAATAGTGAGATCATATAACACAGTATTATTATAAAACAAATATAACAATCAACAGGACACTTACTCGCTAAATGAATACGTCAGACTACATATAATTATTACCTAAAGTAAGAATACAACTTAATTAAGATATTCTAAAACAGAGTAATATTCTTTTTCTATTAAATATGATTTTAATTTAAACATTAAAAGTGCCGAGATTCTTTTCGCAATCTACAACAAGTTAGTCTTACAAAGACTATATCAAACACTCATTGAAACAACTACTTCCCGGGCTAATACCCCGACGGACATTGAATTATACAACAAGTGTTAGCTGTTACATACAGTAACCTACTGCAAATGTAACAATGTGTGCGGGGTATTAGCCCGGGAAGTAGTTGTTTCAATGAGTGTTTGATATAGTCTTTGTAAGACTAACTTGTTGTAGATTGCGAAAAGAATCTCGGCACTTTTAATGTTTGAAGTATTCTGCAACCAAGAATTGGCAATTTCATTTATACTGATTTTAATTTGTTTTTGAATTTCGTTAGCGATGTTATTGTTTTCACAGTTGCTCAGGTAAATTGTTAAAGAGCCTCAATGCCGCATACATGGGTGAGCTCTCGTATAGAGTGAGCCTATGTTTAGGATACGCATATTTATCCATGAAACGGGTATAATAATGATGTGTATTATTAAATGCCATAAATTTATCTTTGTTTTTAAAGTAAAAAATCAACGTTTCATAGATATATAAGCTATGGATAGTAAGTAAACATGCATCCTTAAACAATCCTTTACAACTATCTTGATATTTTAGATTAAAAATTATTCTGAGAGCACGTTTCTGTGTGGTAAATAAATTACTTATTGATTTTGAGCACCCATAGTGAATTATCCCATACCATATTACACTCTTAAAATTTGCTCTATAAGTTGTAATAAGGGTTTTTGTATCCAGGACTTGTTTAAGAATTCTTAATGAATAACATACGGAATTCAATCTCGAGGAAAGCTTGATACAGTGGTTCGTCCAGTTCAAGTTTTTGTCAATTTCCATTCCTAAAAAGTTTGTGGATGTTTTAATATTGAAGCTTGACTGATTTATTGTGATATTTTGAGGAATATCTTTGTTCTTTGTTGTAAATATGACGAAGTTTGTTTTCAATGTATTCATTAATAATTTATTACTCTCAGTCCAATTCTGTGTTATTGAAAATAATTCTGTAGCCTTTTGTGCTAGTTCCATCTCATTTTTACTACTTATGAGTAAACTAGTATCATCCGCGTAAGTAGTTATAAAAGCATTTTGTATATTTATGTTCATATGCGTAATTACTAAATAAAATCCATGATATCCGATCAAAATCTGACAAGATGCGAAAATTTTCAAAACTTTGTGCGCTTACCACGACTTCTTTACGTTAGTTTTGTAATAATTTCGAGCTAGAGTGGGCTTTCTAGAAGCCGTGGTAAGCGCACAAAGTTTTGACAATTTTCGCATCTTGTCAGATTTTCATCGGCTATCATGGATTTGATTTAATAATTACGCATACATTTTCAACAATAGGTATAATAATTTACGTTGCTGTGGCTAATCATATCAATATTGTATTGTTTTTACTTTATTTTTGTAATCATTTCGAGCTAGAATAGCCCATTCTAGCCCATTCTAGCTCGAAAATAATTACAAAAATAAAGTAAAAACAATACAATATTGAATTAATTAGCCACAGCATCGTAAATTATTATATCTATTAAGTATAAATGAAATTGACAATTCTTGGTTGCAGAATATTTCAAACATTAAAAGTGCGATTCTTTTCGCAATCTACAACAAGTTAGTCTTACAAAGACTATATCAAACACCCATTGAAACAACTACTTCCCGGGCTAATACCCCGACGGACATTGAATTATACAACAAGTGTTTGCTGTTACATACAGTAACCTACTGCAAATGTAACAATTTGGGTCAAATTATTCAGGTAACAGCAAACACTTGTTGTATACTTCAGTGTCCGTCGGGGTATTAGCCCGGGAAGTAGTTGTTTCAATGAGTGTTTGATATCGTCTTTGTAAGACTAACTTGTTGTAGATTGCGAAAAGAATCGCACTTTTAATGTTATTATATCTATTGTTGAAAACGTATGCGTAATTACTAAATAAAATCCATGATGGACGATGAAAATCTGACAAGATGCGAAAATTGTCAAAACTTTGTGCGCTTACCACGGCTTCTAGAAAGCTCACTCTAGCTCGAAATGGTTACAAAAATAACGTAAAAACAATACAATATTGAATTGATTAACCACAGCATCGTAAATTATTATATCTATTGTTGAAAATGTATGCGTAAATACTAAATAAAATCCATGAAAGTTGATGAAAATCTGACAAGATGCGAAAATTGTCAAAACTTTGTGCGCTTACCACGGCTTCTAGAAAGCCCACTCTAGCTCGAAATGGTTACAAAAATAACGTAAAAAACAATACAATATTGAACTAATTAGCCACATCATCGTAAATTATTACATCTATTGTTAAAAATGTATGCGTAATTACTAAATAAAATCCATGATAGACGATGAAAGTCTGACAAGATGCGAAAATTGTCAAAACTTTGTGCGCTTACCACGGCTTCTAGAAAGCTCACTCTAGCTCGAAATGGTTTCAAAAATAACGTAAAAAACAATAGAATATTGAATTGATTAGACACAGCATCATAAATTATTATATCTATTGTTGAAAATGTATGCGTAATTACTAAATGAAATCCATGATCAACGATGAAAATCTGACAAGATGCGAGAATTGTAAAAACGTTGTGCGCTCATCACGGCTTTCAGAAAGCCCATTCTAGCTTGAAATGATTACAAAAATAAAGTAAATACTGTTTGAATTAATTTCTCACCTGGCACTTGGTGAAACATATTAGAATATGTAAAGTTATTTGAATTAAAAACACTTGGTATTGTTTTACAAAATAACTTTAAATAACTTTACATATAAAGTAAATACAGTACAAAATTAATTTGCAAATTATTATATCCATCGTTGAAAATGTATGCGTAATTAATTACTTATGATATTTCGTAGGTGGACGTTGAGTGAAGTTTTCGACGCGCTGGAGAGAAGGAGATAGCAGTGAGTTTGAGGGTGGGATTTTAAGTAGGAGAGAAAGAGAAAAATGGCTTCCATAATCAACAGCACCCAAACAATAGTCCAAGATATTTACGATTATTACCTCTGGACACTAACATTTTCAGGTATGTTAAAAAAAATGTCAACCATTTTTTTCTTCCTTGAACGTCAAAACAAGAAATTAATACTTTTATATAAATAAAACAATTTAAACACTTTCAAATATATATTGTGCATTCGCTACAATCGTTTCGCCACACTGTGACTTCTTCAGGCGAAGAAATGTAAACAATTGTAGCGAATGCACAATAAATATTTGAAAGTGTTTAAATTGTTTTATTTATATAAAAGTTGAGATGAACTTTCAACAATTATCAGCCTTATCAATCAATTTTAAGAAATAAATAGTTATTTAAAGAACGCCAAAACAAGAAGTGAATAGTTATTTAAAGAACTAGTGTATTAATAAAGGTGATTAATAATCGACATAACGAGATATTTTTGCAAGCTCGTTCACACGTTAATTATCGAGATTATACTTGTTTTTATACAAGAATAGGTTAGAACAAATTGCTGACGGTTGTAATTTTTATATGTATAATGGGAAAAGTACAGGGAATTTAATTTTTAAGCGTGCGTATACTGATGCATGCGCTGTAAGATTTCTGGCATTCATTGCTGTTTTTAAAAGCGTTCAATTTGAAGTTTCAAACGAGTGTTTCCACTCCCAGACTAAGCATGAAGTAAAATTTCGAGTTTAGAAAAGCCTGAAAATTTGGTTTGGTCGCGTAGCGCGAAGCGCGGAGCGACCAAACCAAATTTTCAGGCTTTTCTAAACTCGAAATTTTACTTCATGCGCCACGCGTATAAAACATTGAAATGTTAGGAAATTAAAAATATACTGCTGAATCAGCATTAAAAATAAACTGTTAAAGCTGGATTAAAAATATACTGCTAAACAAGATTTTTTAAATTTAACAATATTTCAGTGTTTTACACGCCTGGCAAATAAAGTAAAATTTCGAGTTTAGAAAAGCCTGAAAATAAAATGTCAGGCTTTTCTAAACTCGAAATTTTACTTCATGCTCCATCAAGGATTGGAAACACACGTTAGTAGCTTCAAATTGAACTCATTACAAAAATTTATACTTGAAAGACAAATAGAAATTGTATTTTAATTTAATTAGGTTTACCGAATGTAAGACAAAACCGGATCATCCCCTTTAGAAAAATTATTTAAAAAACGATCGAATTACAATTTAAAGGAATCGGTTGGCCAAATTAAGAAACAAAAGCTGGTAATATTTGTTTTATACACGTCTATTATACAAAACAAAAGATATTAGGGACCACAGCAGCCTAGATGCACTATTACTTTAAAAAAAAATTGACACTAGTAATTTTTTTTAAAACAATTGATTTGTATGTAAAATAAGATTTTGTACCCGAAAACAAAAAAATATATAGGGTGTTCCATTTAAAATTTCAAAATTTAAGTCACTTCCGGTGAAACCGGAAGTGCTATTAAAGTTTCATAATCACCACTGAACTCTAAATTGTTTTTAATATAAATGTAGAAAATTACAAATTGCTATCTCAATTAACAAAAAAACTAAACGTGGTGATCCTGTTATGTGTTACACCCGGTATTCATTTTAAAAATTTGAATTTTCTACATGTGTATAATAATAATAATAGTTTATTATCCAACAGTTACAAGAACTAATTTACAGGATAATTTTAAGAGTATATCCCTTCATAATGGTTAAAAGCCAAATAAAATCGGAAGAAATTAATTAGTTAGTGAAACAGACCAAGTGAAATAGATTTATCTATGCAAATCACAGCCTACTCTAAACTTGGTGAGACTATTTGAACATGCTTTAATTACTTACTCCAATTTCTATTTTTGTTGCTAATTGAAATTATCTGAGCCAACATAGGGTTTTATGTTTATGTTAGTATGTTATCTCGAGATTACGACTATATCATAATTTCCGTGTCAGTATTGTCAATTAGTTTGAGTCAAGGAAATTAAGTGTATCCGCACTACATAGCGCGAAAGATTTTACTGGCAGTATTTTTTATCATTCACGGTATCTGGAACGTGGAATTAGAAAATTATTTTACAATGGCAATAATTTGATCGGAGCTCCGTATGCATCTTCAGCTGTTTACCGTAATTAAGGTTAATTAAGACAAAGATGGTGTAAAGATTCTGTTGTAAGAATTATTGCTTGGTGTTTGTGCGCTTTGAGAAAAAAATCTCCTTTAAAAAATGTTGAGTATAGGTGAAACAAACCAAGTGTTTTCATCAAAGTTCTACTATCAATCAAAACGATATTGTTTAAATGTTTATTAACCCATTAACAGCCGAACAATTGCATAATTAACTCTAAAAGTTGATTTTAGGTAACATTCTGCACTTATTTTTTATGATTTCTATGAATGACTTATTGCATTATATTCTGTGATTTTTTTCTTTTTAATATACATAATGTATAGGCTGTACATTTTTAGGCATTCGTCGATTTTATATAAAAACGTGCAATATTAAGTTTAGAACTAGTGTTTCCACTCCCAGGCTAAGCATGAAGTAAAATTTCGAGTTTAGAAAAGCCCCGCGTAGAAAATTTGTCGAGGGTCGCGCCAGCGACCCGAGACAAATTTTCACGGGGCTTTTCTAAACTCGAAATTTTACTTCATGCGCCACGCGTATAAAACATTGAATTATTGTGAAGTTAGAAACGGACAGATTTTTTTTTGAGTAATAATCGAAATATAATGAGTAATAATCGAAATATTTAAATAACAGAATATTTACATTTTTCTTCATACATTTTCAAGTCAAGTCAAATAATATAACGTATAAAATTAACTTATTTAGTAACGTTATTAACAAAAAATTAATAATGTTGCGTGTATACATCATTGGCGCTTATTGGGTTAATAAGGCTCGGATTATATAAAGGGTGTTAAATTATAAGTGACCCATTTACAAGCACTATAAACATGCAACAAAATTATTTTTTTTTGGGAAATTAAAGATGGAAATCAGAGATGGATTATCCAAGTTTTATTTTGAATTATTTTGAACTTCAATACTTAAAAATTACATCAACCAGGTGACCTCCATTTCTGTCGATGCATATCTGCGCGCGGTGCAATATTAATCCCATTACACGCTGACACATTTCAGCCGGGATCTCAGCAATAGCTTGTGTTGTGTTATTTTTTTAATCTTCCCGAGTTTGAGGTCGGTTCTGGTGCGCTTTTGATTTAACAGAGCCCCACAAAAAGTAATCCGGAGGAGCGAAATCAGGAGAGCGCGCAGACCAAGGCTAATCTCCACGCTGAGATAGCAGACGACCCGGAAACATCTCTCGCTGGGCCATAGATAAGTTTGACACATGAGGCCTTGCACCGTCTTGTTGAAGGCATGTAACATCTAATGGTAACCGGAGTTGATCGATGGCATCCACTAAAAACATTTGCAACATTTCCACATATCGTTCACTGTTAACTACTGCATTTCCCAAATATTATGCATTTCGAAAAATATGGGCACAGAGGTTTCAAATCCACCCCTATGGTGATAGTTTGTGACCCTTCATCCAATTGTCTTACGAGAAGGAACCACTTTAACATTAAATTCTTGAAGGAACTGTCACTGTGTTTGTATAATTTAATTAATTCTTAAAACATTCTTCACCTCATCTTGTTGAAACATCTCTCGCTGTACTTCCGTAGATAAATTTGACACATGAGGCCTTGTTCCGTCTTGTTGAAACCATGTAACATCTAATGGTAACCGGAGTTGATCGATGGCATCCACTAAAAACATTTCCAACATTTCCACATATCGTTTACTGTTAACTACTGCATTTCCCAATTTATCTTTGCAAATTATGGGCCCAGAGGTTTCAAATCCACAACTGATCCCCTATGGTGATAGTTTGTGACCCATCCTCCAATTGTCTTACGAGAAGGAACCACTTTAACATTCAATTCTTGCCGGAACTGTCGCTGTGTTTGAATAATTTAAATAATTCTTAAAACTTTCTCCACATCGTCTTGTTGAAACATCTCTCGCTGGATCTGTATCATAAAGGGGGTGTGTACCTAGACACAGCAGTTAGACACCAATGGGCCCTTTTTGCATCCCCCCCCCAGGGCTGTGTCACTCCTCAGCTCAGCCATGCCACTCTGTCGAGAAAGGCCAGCAGAGCAGCGGTTGACTCTTCCCTAATGTCGGCCAATCTCGGCCATCTGGACGCCAGAATTTCCTCCATTTGCGAGGCAAGTGCTGCGCAATCACGAAGGATGTGCTCGGCAGTCTCGTCCTCCTCATGACAGCCTCTACAATCTGGCGAGTCAACGACTCCCATTTTGTAGAGATGCCCATTTAGTCCACAATGGCCCGTAAGAACGGCCGTTATGCGCCTCAGATTATTTCTGCTCATTTGCAGGTAGTGTAGTGCCGTCTTTTTGTTCGGATAGCTTGTCTTGTTTTATTTTTTAAATCTTCTTGGGTCTGAGGTCAGTTCTGGTGCGCTTTTGATTTAACAGAACCCCACAAAAAGTAATCTGGAGGAGCGAAATCTAGAGAGCGCGCAGACCAAGGCTTATCTCCACGCTGAGATAGCAGACGACCCGGAAACATCTCTCGCTGGGCCATAGATAAGTTTGACACATGAGGTCTTGCACCGTCTTGTTGAAGCCATGTAATATCTAATGGTAACCGGAGTTGATCGATGGCATCCACTAAAATCATTTGCAACATTTCCACATATCGTTAACTACTGTAACTACTGCATTTCCCAATTCATCTTCGCAAATTATGGGCCCAGAGGTTTCAAATCCACAACTGATCCCCTATGGTGATAGTTTGTGATCCATCATCCAATTGTCTTACGAGAAGGAACCACTTTAACATTAAATTCTTGTCGGAACTATTTGAATAATTTAATTAATTCTTAAAACTTTCTCCACATCGTCTTGTTGAAATATCTCTCGCTGTACTTCCGTAGATAAATTTGACACATGAGACCTTGCACCGTCTTCTCGAAACCGTGTAACATCTAATGGTAACCGGAGTTGATCGATGGCATCCACTAAAAACGTTTACAACATTTCCACATATCGTTTACTGTTAACTACTGCATTTCCCAATTCATCTTCGCAAATTATGGGCCCAGAGGTTTCAAATCTACAACTGATCCCCTATGGTGATAGTTTGTAACCCATCCTCCAATTGTCTTATAAGAAGTAACCACTTTAACATTAAATTCTTGCCGAAACTGTCGCTGTGTTTGAATAATTTAATTAATTCTTAAAACTTTCTCCACATCGTCTTGTTGAAACATCTCTCGCTGTACTTCCGTAGATAAATTTGACACATGAGGCCTTGCACCATCTTGTTGAAACCGTGTAACATCTAATGGTAACCGGAGTAGATCGATGGCATCCACTAAAAACGTTTACAACATTTCCACATATCGTTTACTGTTAAGTACTGCATTTTCAATTCATTTAAAAAAAATATGGTCCCAGAGGTTTCAAATCCACAACTGATCCCCATGGTGATAGTTTGTGACCCATCTTCCAATTGTCTTACGAGAACATTAAATTCTTGCTGAAACTGTCGCTGTGTTTGAATAATTTATTCAATTCTTAAAACTGTTTCCACACAGAATATTCTTTGAGCAATTGGCCAGCTCTCCATATCTAACACAACGTGAGATATGACAGTACGTTTTACATTTATAATCATTACTACTAGATGTTTAAATTTGTGTACTTAATAATTCAAGTGGAGTCACTTATAATTTGACACCCTTTACAAACTGCATATTTGTTATCGAGAGGTATATTAACAAAATTGTAAATTTTTTATGTATATCTAAAGTTTTTCGATCAAAATAAGCCAAAGACTACATATGAAAAAAAAAACTTACAATTAGGTTGATTTCAATGACAGTTATGCATTTTGCATATAATCCGAACCTTAGTTATTAAAATTGTACAATCAGGTTGATTTTAATGACAGTTATGCATTTTGAATTAGTTATTAAAGTATTGCATTATATTTAGAACTAAAATTATTAAACTTTACGCTCTTGAGCCTGTAAGCCTGCGTACGCGAATTTCGCGAAGAATTCTCGAATTCAGATGTTAAATTTCATTTGAATCACTTAATTAAACACAGTTATATTCCTTTCTTCACTTTTATTTTTCTTTTTTGCTAGATGTACATTTCGGGTACTAAGTACCCATTATCAATAGCTAACTGTTAGCTATTGATAATGGGTACTTAGTACCCGAAATGTACATCTAGCAAGAAAAATAAAAGTGAAGAAAGGAATATAAGTGTGTTTAATTAAGTGACTTAACACCTTCACGTAACTCATACAACTACGTTAATTTCATTTGATTGTTAGTTTTTAAATATATTTAGCCAAATATACTGTAATATAGCTTAATCAGCATTAATTTTAATTGATTGAATGGAATTTCACTATTCGTTCCTTAATTTGTAGTTAATTGCTGCAAAACAGAGGTTCCTAACTTTTGTTGATCAAAGAATACTATCATTTCTTCGATGGTTTTAGCATTCAAGAATAATAAACAGTGTTAATTTTAAAATACACGTTGATCAAAACTTTCAACATATTCTATTAGATTCTACAATGTTTAGTAAACCATATTTTGACGAATAAAGCACTAATAACCTTTCTTCACACTTTTATTTGAATTACCAAATGTACATTTTGGACACAAAGTGACCATTATCAATGGATTAACACTAAATTCAAAACAGAAATTTTAAACTATATATAGACAGGCAGATTATAATACAAAAGCGGTGGGAGTGCAAATAAGAAAAAAACGTAAATTAAGAGGTGAGTCGAAGGAATGAGAATGGCGGTACAACCAGGTAAAGTGGATTAGGGGAAAAAACACAGATTAAGGTGGTGCAATTAAATCTAATAATGTATTGTGAAGTGGACCTAAATCAAAATTCAATACTGTTCACTGTGGAGGCTTCTACTTCGTTATACATCATTATTTACACAAATAAGACAATTAACTTTGTTTGTATAACTGAGGATTTTATTGTGACTATAGTTTCGACAACTTTAACTTGTCATTATCAAACATAAAGTCTTTATGTTTGATAATGACAAGTTAAAGTTGTCGAAACTATAGTCACAATAAAATCCTCAGTTATACAAACAAAGTTAATTGTCTTATTTGTGCAAAATTCAATAATTTATTTTCATGTTTTTTTTCATTTCAATGGCTTCTAACATGTTTAAACGATAATTTGATGATTGTAATAATAATTGTATGTTATTTATTGTAATTTTGTGGTCGGCTTCTAGTAAGTGGTTAGCCACTGCAGATTTTTTGTAATTAAGATATTTCCCGTGTGCTAAGTGTTGTATTTAGATTACGCTGTGTTTGACTAATATAAACTATATCGCAATTACAACATTTGTCTAGTTCATCTGGTTTGTTGAATGTGTTCCCTAAAAGTTGCCGTAGTTTAGAATTAACATAATACGCGGGTGCTAGGTTGAATTTTTTGTATAATTTGTTGAAATGGTTTTCTGAATTGGGGGAATAAATTAATCTAATGAATTTTGTATCTATGTTGGGGTTAATCGGTGAAAGACAGGTAGTATTATAAATTTTAATTTTGAATTTATGTCATATTTGAGTTCTTGTGGATCACCGGATGAGAACCGCTGCTCTAGAGCAAGGAGATTTGGGTAAATTAAAAATAGTTTTAACTAAGAAATAAGTTAATCTCACGTCTTTTAACGCAAAGGACCTTTGTTCTCGAAATTACCTATAAACCCAAATGTTCCCCTTGTCTCTCTCTCTCCCTCTATTTCAAGTCTGTTATACTCAGATTAATTAATGACTAAACTAATCTACTAGAATGCGCCCCAAGTGTACCTGTGTCTCTTTCTCGTTTCGATATGTCCTTCTCTTGCTTGTGGAGAAGCATATTTGCGTTTCTTTCTGGTTTTCATATATCTTTCTTCGATTCATGTTCCTTTTATGATGCGCAGCAATTTTGTAAAGTATTGTTTATTTCTAGTCAAAAAAAAAACTGTTCTTTTACAGTTGAGGAATTGAGAAATACATAGTTTAATTCAGATGATTTCCAAATTTTGTATTCAGGTAATAAGGGACGAGAATTGAATTTTAGAGAAGGACTGGAAATTAGCAAGGCAATAAAACAAGGAAAACACATCGTTAACGAGTATGAAGACATCTGGAATTCCCCAACTCTTAAAGCCCTTATTACCTAACCTTAAAAAAAATGTATATATATCTCGTAAAATATTTTTCTGTATTACTCCTTGAGAATGACGATAAGTCGAAACTAGTCGGAGAGAATAAAAAATAGTAGTGAAACAAACCAAGTGACTTTTGTTTAACTATCAATATTGTAAACATGTTTCATCAAGTGATTAATGAGAACCAAATTGAAGATACATAATTATTAATTAAAATCAAAACTAAATGATTCAAGATTTCTTTTATTTTATTATCAATAAAAAATATTACGTAAATATAAGGATGTGTGACAATATTTTTATTTTAGATTAAACAATAGTTTTGTTTTAGATAATAGGACGAAAGGATGGCCTTTGGTGGACTCGCCGGGACCGACGTTAGTTTACACCATCCTCTACCTGTTCATCGTTTGGATAGGGCCGAAAATGATGGCGAAGAGAAAACCCTTCAAGCTAACCTGGGCCCTGATACCCTACAACCTCTTCATGGCTGCCTTGAACTTCTACATAGCAATACAGGTGAGAATATAAAAAAACTTGCATATTGTAATAAATTCGAAAAAGGAAGACCGTTGATAAAATACTACCCTTTAAAACTAAAACAACCAGTTGAGGGCAAAATCATATTAAATTGGAAACAATAAAATATACAAAAAAGCATGGAAATTAATGAAAGAAAACTCACAGGAAATCTTCTGAACGACCAAATAGGTCTGACTAATTCACCACATTTAAATTTAAATTTTGGTGAAAACTCCACCCCCTCTACAAACATTGTGTAAGCGTGTATAGAACTTAAACTGACAAATGTTATTTATCATTTCTTCGTCTGAAGAAGCCACAGGGTGGCGAAAAAATTGCAACGATTGCACAATATATATTTAAGAGTAACTGTATGTTTTTGAGTTTACATGAAGTGATTATTACAAATAAAAAATACTGCTATTCCTTACTTCACTTTTTATAAGTGAAGTAAGGAATAACAGTCTGTTTTAGTGTATATTTAAGAGTGTTAAGTTGTTTTACTTACACCAAAGTGCAAATGTAAATTGCATATCTATTAATTCATCGTCATTTTGAAGAAATCTATCAAGTTGAGGCGCCAAAACATTTAAACTATACGAGCCCCGTCTCATGTTAGTTGGCACCGTCTTTAAAAATTCACTTTCTAAAACTACAACGCTTGAATTGCGAAAATATGTTGATATATTTGTAGTATTTAGGTCCACTATATACAGGGAGTTTTTCTTTCAAGTTTACATACACCAATAATAATATTTATTTGTGTCTTATAACAATACAGTTTTACACACGTCGACAAACAAATACAAAAGAAATAAACAATAAACAATTTAGACTAATTATATTAACAATAAGATTTAGAGCACATATGTAATTCCCTAACTTAATTATTAAAAGCAACAATCAATTTGTTCAGAGCAAAATTCACTCGGCCTAAATACTCCTTTAAACAATAATCTGTATACGCTGTAAATGTTTAGATACTCGTCGTATTTGAAAAAAGTTTAAATTGGAGTTTTAAACAAGTGTATTCCACTCCCAGACTAACATAAAGTAAAATTTTGAGTTTAGAAAAGCTTTAAAATTTGGTTTGGTTGCGTAGCGCATAGCGCTGATGCGAGTAAACCAAATTTTCAAGCTATTCTAAACTCGAAACTTTACTTCATGTGCCACGCGTATAAAACACTCAAATATTGTAAAGTTTAAAATATATATCAATACCATACTGTTTTAACAGTATATTTTGAATTTCACTTGAAATCAGTGTTTTATACGCGTGGCGCATGAAGTAAAATTTCGAGTTTAGAAAAGCCCCGTGAAAATTTGTCGAGGGTCGCGCAGCGACCCTCGACAAATTTTCTACGCGGGGCTTTTCTAAACTCGAAATTTTACTTCATGCTTAGTCTGGGAGTGGAAAACACTAGTTTAAAGCAGGATTAACAATCCTGCTGACCGGATATTGATGCAATCCGATCTTGATCATTTACATCAATGGTGCTGTGATAATTCTCTATTTCTGAATATCAATAAATGTTATGCAATATCGTTTGGCAGAGGTCACATATCCGAAAACCAATATTATATTGATAATCAACTTTTATCATCAGTAAAACACATTAAAGACTTGGGTGCAACCTTCGATTGTCGTTTGTCTTTTGCGAAGCATATTGATAACATTTGTTGTAAAGCCATGCAAACTTTAGGCTTTATTTTTAGGTATGGTACAAACTGTTGCATTCGCACACAAAAATTACTTTATATCACATTAGTAAGAACTCAAGTAGAATACGCGTCATGTATATGGTTTCCACATTATTCCAACCGTAAAGACCAAATCGAACGAGTGCAAAACAAATTCCTATTACAAATTTGGCATTTTAAGAATAAATTATAGTCGCACTCATATGCTGGCTACAATTAACTTAGCCAGCCTTGAAAATAGGCGCATTTATTTTGATTTCTGTGTTCTATTCAAAATTGTAAATTCGATAATAGACTGCTGTGAGTTGCTCCATTTAATTAATTTCAACGTGCCTAGCAATACACGTATTAACCTAACATTTCGTGAGCATTTTCACCGCTCAAACTTTGGCAGAAATAGTCCATTGAGCAGAATGATGAGACATTATAATATAATTGATCGACTCAGAACCATCACTCTCTTTGGGACTTCATTTACAGCCTTCAAATCTCAATTAAGATCTATTGATTTTTCAATTCTTAGTTAAGATACAATTTATTTCTATATTATTCATTTGCTATAGTGCTACTATTGTTTATTTCTCTTATTTTTACTTTAATTAGTTACTTTAAACTTGTGTTTGATTTATATTATGTATATTCACACCCTACTTGTTATATTTTTGTGGAACATTATTGTTGCGTTAAAGTTCTATATATATGTATACACTATTGTAAAAGGTGAAACCGTTAAATAAATAAATAAATAAATAAATTTGAACTTAAAAATAGTTCAAATTGAAGCTTTAAACGAGTGTTTTCCAATCCCAGACGAATACGACGAATATCTGAACATTTACAGCATAAACAGTATATTGGGGTATGTATACTTAGAAGAGAAGCCCCCTGTATATAGAGAACCTCAATATTATAAAAATATTTTTGCATTTCAAGCGTTGTAGTTTAAGTACATTTTTAGAAGACTGTGCCAAATGACGTGGGACGAGGCTTGTAATTATATTTGAGGTACAGCCACTTACTATATGTCCATCTATTCAATATGACCACATATGGCATAATTATTTCTCATAGTACATGTAATATATTGCAATTTTCAGTAGATATTAAAAAAAAAGAGATTAACAACTGGAAATTACAAAGCGTTGCGTAATTTCGAGGATGTGAGGCCAGACAAGATGTATTTAGTATTCGCGCATATTTGCTCGCTTTCTTTTTTCTCCGCCGTTGAAGCACTTTCTCCTTCTGATGCGGATGCTAGCAGGTACCGTTTTCCCAGATCAGCTCAGAGAGAGAGAAAGAGAGAGAAAGAGAGAGAGAGAGAGAGAGATCGATCGAGAGAGAGAGAGAGAGAGAGAATAAACGGCCCTCTGCGCCGCTAAGAGAAATGTCGAACGAGGAAGGAAAGTTGGACTTTACTTAGCATTACAATATTTTTGTATTTTACCTTCCTGAATCGTAAATGTCAGCAAGTTCAATGGAATCTGTGGTAAACAAACGGACACAATCACTAGGAAATAAGAAATATGTTTTGTGAGAAAACATCTGGTGAAGAGAAATTCGGGTTTTCTAAATTAACACTTACTAGAAAGTATAATCTTAACAAGGCCAATTGCCAGATAACAATAACGGTGAACATTTTGATTTGGTTCTTTACACATACAAAAATGTAACATTATCAAAACTTATTGGGGGTTGACCCCCTCTATCGCTCGCCCTAGTTAAGCCCTTAAATTTTATGCTCTTAAATAATTTTGGGAAAGCTAACTTATTATTAAAAACTAAATTTAAAATTTTAATAAATTTATGCCGGGCTTCACCACCGTCAATTAAATCGACTAATAGTTTTTCATCGATTAAAACCTAGTAATAGTTATAGTTGCGAGAGAAGAAACTAATACAGAAGGGAGCTTGAGCCACCTCGAGAATATCGTATTTTTTTTTTCTTGTAATGTACAGGTTAACCCATTAAGCGCTATTGTAGCATACATGCAACATTATTAATTTTTTATTAATTAAATTACTAAATAAGTTAATTTGATATATTACTCTGCAATTGGGATGTCCTGTTGGGTAATAAATATTATTATTATTATATTGTATTATTTGACCTGACTGGAGTAAGTTTGAAGAAAAATGTAAATATTTTGATTATTACTTATTTAAAAAATGTATATATATGTCAGTGTATTTTTAACAACTATATTTTAGTGTTTTATACGCGTGGCGCATGAAGTAAAATTTCGAGTTTAGAAAAGCCCAGAAAATTTGTCGCGGGTCGCTGCGCGACCCTCGACAAATTTTCACGGGGCTTTTCTAAACTCGAAATTTTACTTCATGCTTAGTCTGGGAGTGAAAACACTCGTTCTATACTTCATATTGCACGTTTTTATATACGATCGACTAATGCCTGAAAATTTACAGCGTATACGATTGGGGGTCACATTTCCCAATCCGTTTTTCTATTCTATTCATTTCCCAATCGCCATTGTTCCAAATCTATTCATTTCCCAATCGAATATTTCAAATTGGAGATTCAAATTAGAATGTCATTTGTTCGTTCAGGTTATTTCGGTTGACACATTACTTATTGACATTACTACATCATCAAAATTCCTCATAATGGCCGAATTAATTAAATCTCGCGGTAAAGGCTTCTTTTTACACGTGGAAGGATTTCTCGACTACAAGCATTCGGAAAGTGGAGGTCATGTTTTTTGGAATTGCCGCAAGAAGAAAGAATGTTCGGCCCGCGCTATCACTAAAAGTTCTGGCAGTGGAATTGAAGTAATCAAAGGGCCGGATGAATCAGAGCATCTCCATGCACCAAACAATGAGGAAGTGGAGGCCTGCAGGCTCATCGCAACATTGAAGAGGAAAGCCGCTGATGCTCCTGAAACCCCTCCAGCTCAACTTCTCCGAACACAGTTGCAGAACGTTCCTTCCGGTATTCTATCGCAGCTTCCGGATCGAGAAAACCTGAGAAAAGCCGTCCAACGTCAGCGGACCAAGGATATGCCAGCGAATCCGCAATCATTGGACCAACTTCAACGCGTTCCTGACCAGTATCAAATATCGCTATCGGGTGAACGGTTTCTACTGTATGACTCTGGTGAAGATGATGAATACGAAGGGGGAAGACTAATCATGTTTGCTACCAAGGAGAACCTGAAAAGACTGATGCGTAGTCATGTATGGTTTGTGGACGGGACATTCAAGATTGTCCCGACTATTATTTATCAAATGTTTGCGATTCTTGCATCCGTTGCTCAGACCGTTCATGGGAGGGAGCAGATGGTAGCAATCCCTCTAGTCTACGCAGTATTGGAAGACAAAAGCGAAGCTACTTACAGAAAAATGTACGAAGTTATAAAAGAAGTATGCGACAGAGATGGCATTCCAGTAACTATTCCACAAACGATAATGACCGATTTTGAATTGGCCATCATAAATGCTATTCTAACCTAACACAGAAATGTGTGGAATAGGCAGCGTGCGCAAAGAGACTTACACAATCCCTTCTATTCCAAATCTTTCTACTATTCTAACCTAACACAGAAGTGTGTGGAATAGACAGCGATTGGGAAATGAATAGATTGGGAACAATGGCGATTGGGAAATGTGGTTATTGGGAAAATTATATATTGGGAAACGTGGACTGGGAAATATGGATTGGGAAATTTGGATTGGGAAACGTGACCCATCACCGCGTATACATTATATATAATCAAAACAAAAATGCACAGTATGTAATAGGATAAGTTATTCATAGAAATCATAAAAATAAGTGCAGTATTTTACCTAAAATCAACCGTTCAAGTTAACTCTATAATTGCTTGGCCGTTAATGGGTTAATATGGTGTAGTGATAATGATTTGTTTCTAAACCTCGGTAAGTGTTCGTCAATTTCTTTCGGTAGAGGTCGAATTTCTAAAAACGACCTACCTTCAGTCGAACACATTAAAGATCTTGGAGTAATATTTGACTGTAAACTAAGCATATTGATACTATATGTTGCAAGTCATTGCAGACACTTGGTTTCATTACACGTTTTTCTAAGGACTTTTCTGTGAATACTCGAAAACTACTTTTTATTACGTTGGTGAGATTACAGCTGGAATATGATTCTCGTATTTGGTCCCCGTATTATAATAATAAAATTAATCAAATTGAACGAGTCCAAAACAAGTTCCTTATGTCAATATCGTTTAAAAAATGGATTAGTAGGGTTGATTATAGTCGTAGTAACATGTTGTGTTCGCTACAATTGATCTGTGTGTATTGTACAACATTATACACGGTTTGATATGTTGTAGCGAGTTGTTGGGTAAGGTAAACTTTAATATTCCGTCTAAAACAAGACACATCAAAATATTTAACGAGGATTTATATCGTACAAACTATACCAGGTACTACTCCATTAATCGAATGATAAGAACATGTAATTTAGTTTGTTCCTCCCCTCATTTCAGATTATTTGATGCGTCATTAAATAGATTCAAGTTTCATCTCAAATTTATAGATTTGTCGGCTCTAACTACCGATTTTTTATAAGCGTATCTTCAAAATCTATGTTTGTTGATTAGTGAATGTTAATATATACTTGTAGAATTAATTACTTTATATTTATGTTATTTACTTTACTTTCTTTGTTATGATTTTTGGAAAAAAGGCATTGCCGTAAATAAATGTTATTATTATTATTATAACAATGTTTTTCTTGGCCAACAAGACGGTGCTTTTGTTGACATGCACCTTATTAGCAGTTTCTAAACGGGTCGTTGCTTTTTGCGTTTCAGTCAGTTGAGGCATGTCGGCGTTAATTAAATTTACATTTTCGCAGATTTTTCATTTTGATTGACCATTTGAAAAATCAAAATGAGTCCAGTTCGCATAGCCAAATATTTTGCTGTACTAGTTTTTTTCTCTCGCAACTGTACATACATGTAAAAAAATCAATTAATGACATTGATGTTTATTTATTTATTTATTTTTATTTATTTCATATTCAACGGGAAACCCCTTTTACAAAAACAAGTTAATGCTTAAATATATCATGTATAAACTATACTAAATTTAAAATACACAATGTAGACAATCTAGATAGTAATGCAATGTATTTGAAATAAATCTAAAACTAAAACTAAATAATTATACTATGCTCACTAAAAAGTAGTTATTTTTTATTGTATTAAACACCGAAATCATGCAAAAAAAAATTAACAACACTAATCAAACAGTAAATATGAATTATCGCACAGTTTATCGGCTATTTGTTAAAAACCTCTAAGTGGGTTAGATGATTCTTAAATGTAACTAAATTGGATCCGAATAACGATATAAATTCCGTGTCCAAACTATTCGCAGCTCGCATCATCCTTGCAATGGGATTATTATGACCATAATTAGATGAAAACGTCCTCAGGCGAAAAATTGGGTTAGACAGACTACGATCATGGCAGGGTACGTAGAAGTCAAGCATGGATAACATCTCTGGACAATCAATCGCTCCGTTTACAATTTTATGTAGATAAATTAAGTCGTTAATTGTGCGACGATCTTCCAGGGTTTTCATTTTTAATTCAGCCATTATATCTGAATAAGAGCCAAGTGAATGGTATTTAACCAACTTGTACTCCATCGTACGAAAGAACTTCTTTTGTATGGCTTCTAATCTGTTGGTGAGACCCGATGTATGCGGTGACCAAATTATTGATGCGTATTCCAAGTTAGAACGAACCATAGAACAATATAAAGTTTTCAAACACGATGGACTCAGAACTCTACATACTCTCCACACGAAACCCCACATCTTTAATGATTTGTTGCATATATTAGTTATATGAGATATAAAAGATAACTTGCTGTCGAAAATAACACCCAAATCTTTCATTTCATTCACTTCGGGAATGATATTTTGACCAATTCTATAAGAATAATTAATAACTGAATGCTTCCGAGAGATTGAAATTTTAGTACACTTATTAATATTTAAATAAAGCTTGTTATTCAAGCACCAGTCATGAATTTTATCCAAATCTTCTTGTAAATATTTACAGTCTTCTAAGGTGTTAATAATTCTAAATATTTTTATATCATCTGCATATAAAAGTATTTCGCTATTGCAAATGCTTCGTTCAATATCATTAATGAATAATAAAAACAAAATTGGCCCCAAATGTTATGACATGATAAATGTCTATTTCAATTGACAAATAAGTGTAACCAACAAATCAGATTTAATTGAACTTGCCCACTGAGCAGACACATTAAAGTAATATTTCATCAACATTGAAACAACGTTTAATGTAGCTAAAATGTTAATATTACGTTATTTGTTTGTTTTTTGCTCAGTGGGTGGTGAAACCGGATAATAGTGAATTATTTTTTATAGCAATTGTATCATTGGAAGAAAGTTAAGCGGACTAGCTGCAAAAAAGTAAAAAAAAACAAAGGGAAAGCAAAGCGGCATGCGGTTTTACTTAAGTAATAATTATGAAAACGCGGTAATCTCGATGCGCATCCTGATTAATTGGAAGATGAATTATTAAATTATTGTGTTAATATTAACGTCGCAAATTGCGTGAAAGCGTAATTATCCTCAATCAAGAAAGTAAAAGCAATTTACAAAAAAACAATTTATATGATTGTTAAATGAATCAATTTTGCAACACATTATTAAACAATGTTTTTAATGAACCCAATAATTCTAAGCCAGCGCAATTTATTTCTTGTAATTTTGGTAATAATTGTATTATACTATTTCATACACATTTCTGTCATTAATTCGTTTTAGAATTTATTATTATACTCTATAGTTGAGGCTGTTAGTTGTTGAAACTCCATAATATCACTTTAACCCATTAACGGCCGAGCAATTATAGAGATAATTCTAAAAGCTGATTTTAGGTAAAATTCTGCACTTCTTTTTATGATATCTATGAATGACTTATTGTATTAAATACTGTGATTTTTTTTTTAAATACACATAGTGTATATGCTGTAAAATTTCAAGCATTCGTCGATTTCATATAAAAACGTGCAGTATGAAGTTTAGAAGGAGTGATTCCACTCCCAGACTAAGCATGAAGTAAAATTTCGAGTTTAGAAAAGCCTGAAAATTTGGTTTGGTCGCGTAGCGCGAAGCGCGGAGCGGCCAAACCAAATTTTCAGGCTTTTCTAAACTCGAAATTTTACTTCATGCGCCACGCGCATAAAACGCAAAAATATTGAGAAGTTAGAGATATATTCACAATATTTTTTTTTTTTAAAGGAGTAACAATCGAAATATTTAAATAACAAAATATTTATAAGATAAATTCAAATTCAAAACTATTTGAATTCGAGAAAATAAGCTTACGCTTCTTATAGCTTGCACACTTTAAACATAATATATAAAATTACGAAAAAAACTATTCGTGAAAATGCAAACAGTGTCTTCATTAATAAGACAATTTAAGACGATAAATATCCATTGAAGTAGTTGTTTCAATGGATACTTATCGTCATAAATTGTCTTATTAATTAAGACACTGTTAGCATTTTCACGAATAGTTTCTTTTGTAATTAAAATATTTACATTTTTCTTCATACATTTTCAAGTCAGGTCAAATAATATAATATATGAAATTAATTTATTTAGTAATTTAATATCCAAAAATTAAAAATGTTGCGTGTATGCATCAATGGCGCTTAATGGGTTAAAAAAAGACTTAATTTGTTTAGGTTTCAAAATTATATTTATTGTACTACAATTGTTTCACCACACTGTGGCTTCATCCGGTGGATGCATTCATCTACCTCATGAAGCCACAGTGTGGTGAAACAATTGTTGTAGTGCAATAAATATAACTTTGAAACCTAAACAAATGAACTGTTTTATGTAAGTGATTTATTAATATATTTTAAAATATTTAACTAAAAGCTCTATACGGCATTTTCAGCTTTTTACGGCCTCGACGAGATTGAGATACAGTTACGTGTGCGAGCCATGCAGACAGAGGTATCATCCAGATGAATTACAGGTGAGATAAAATAATTTAGTTGGAAATTTCAATTTGCAAGTGCTTCTTAAATGTTGAAGAAAATCTCTCGAATAGCCTACCAGTTCCCTCAGTTGTACCCCAGGGATCCATTTTGGGACCCCTGTTATTTTTAATATATTCTTCCTTTCTTCATAAATCTATTAAATTCTGCGAAACCCACTCCTATGCTGATGATACTCAGCTGCTTTATTCTTTTCATAGCTGCAATACAGTGTTAGCGTGTAGTCAAGTCAATGAAGACATTTCAAATTTAGTTAAAGCCTCAACAGAACATAGTCTCTATGTTAATCCTGACAAATCGAAATTAATTGTCGTCGGCCCAAAAAGAGATAGAGAACGCCTTATGCAAAACAATTTATTCAGAGTAACGATCAATAATACTGTGCTTCCATATAGCAATGAAGTCAAGAGTCTAGGGGTTACCATTGACTACAGGTTTCGCTTCAAATCACATGTAAATCAATGTATTAGATATGCCTATAGTAACTTACAAAATTTATACAGTAATCGCTGCCTCTTATCTAAGTATGTTACTTCCACTTGCTGTATATATTTAATTGAAAATATATATTTACCATGAGATGTTAGGAAGATCATCCAATAAAAATCGTCATACTATTGATTTCATTAAAATTGAAATGTACAAGTAAATTACAAAAAGAAATTCTGACATAATTTATTAATGAATAACTTCCTTATAATCTAAAAGACAGTTATCTCATATACATACATACATCGAACGATAAAAATCCAGCGTGACAAATTAGAAGCGTAATGTATAAATATAATGTTGCGTTACAGTTTATTAGCTATGCAAATTTATTGCCGTATTTTCCATAGGCACTCTTTTCGATTCCGCATTAATGGCAACTTTCAAGCCCGCCGATTACAAATGGACAGCGTAAAATATTTTTTGCGACGAGTGGGAAAAATGGCGGTAATTATGCGTCTGGCCATTAACCGCTTAATTGAGTGCTTTGATTAATTTAATTACCGCTGAAAAAGGTTTAATAACAGAGTGTTTGGTGCCAATTTCAGATAAGATTCAGATTATTAAGTATTGAATAGTAATTTCTTGTTGTACAAGAATAATCAATATAGTCTATGTTGTAACCGAACTACTTTTAATTATCATATCAAATGATTAAAAAGTTAGTATTTTCATACCCCAAACAGTTTTAAAATCAGTGCTGAGCATTTATTATTTACAAAGTAACTATCTATTTTAAGGTCCATTTTAGAAACGTGTCTGTATGTATCGGAATATATGGTGAAAATATATGATATACTAATTAGCAATTAGTTAATTATTAAAAGCTTTAATTACAATGAATGAAATTATCATTCGATTGCAAAGTAATTTAATTGCAATGTCATCACACTTATTCAATTACAGAGTATTTAATTACTTTGTAATTAAATGAATGTAATTACTTTTTAGTTTCATTGCGTAAAAATGAAACTAAAAAGTAATTACATTAATTTAATTACAAAGTAATTAAATATTCTGTAATTGAATTAGTGTAATGACATTGCAATTAAATTACTTTGCAATCGAATGATAATTTCATTCATTGTAATTAAAGCTTTTAATAATTGACTAATTGCTCATTAGTATATCATATATTCCCACCATATATTCTGATATATACAGACACGTTTCTAAAATGGACCTTAAAATAGATATTTCCACTAAAAGTAATATTCAGAAAGTAAATAAAAGTATAAACTAATTTATATAATTTTTTATTAGAATCATCTTTGTACAATATAGTATATTTAAATATAATACGTTCATGAACAAATTCTTTTAAAATTCAGGTGATTAATTTCTGAAAAAAAACGCTCTGACACGTCGATTAACTGCATTTTTGGCACTAAAACTTATTTATTCAGGGTGTGTATGCTTTGTTTTATCATTAAAATGTAATCAAATTAAAACTAATTGATTTATATCATATATAGCCGAATCAGAGTTAAATAAGCTTTAAGTTAATGTTAATTGCCAATCTTTAACATAAAAATTGTGTTCGTGGTCGATGCTACAAGGTAGAATTTTACTTTTTTTCTCTGTGATTTGAAGTACACGAAAATTTTATAAAATTAAAAGCCTTATTTAATTTGAAGCTTCTAACTAGTATTATATATATATATATATATATATATATATATATATATATATTAATCCTGCAGTATTTTTTTTATACTGATTTAACAGTGTATTTTTAATTTCACAATATTTCAGTGATTTATACTCGTGGCGCATGAAGTAAAATTTCGAGTTTAAAAAAGGCTGATAATTCGGATTGGTAGAGTAACGAAAAGGAGTGACCAATCCAAATTATTTACCATGTGTCGTCCACTCCCAGACTAAGCATGAAGTAAAATTTCGAGTTTAGAAAAGCCCCGCGTAGAAAATTTGTCGAGGGTCGCGTAGCGACCCGAGACAAATTTTCACGGGGCTTTTCTAAACTCGAAATTTTACTTCATGCGCCACGCGTATAAATCACGGAAATATTGTGAAATTAAAAATACACTGTTAAATCAGTATGAAAAAAATACTGCAGGATTAAAAATATGTTATGCGAGTCGCTCGTCTTATCACATTTCAACTTTGCGGATGTCCTCTATGATCCATGTATTGATTGCGTAGATATTATGCGAATACAAAGACTGCAAAATGCATGTATGCGCTTTATTTAAGGAAGCATAACAGAATTAGTCATAAACTCACGGATCTAAATTGGTTAAATATGAAGAACAGAAGATATTTACATAGTGCGTGCTTATTTCAATCTATTATAATTAATAAGAAGCCGCCCTACCTCTACAATAAAATAAAGTTTCGCTCAGACGTTCATAGTCTTAATATTAGGTTTAAGGGAAAACTAACACCCCCAAAATTTCGTTCAGCTCTTTCTATGCGAACGTACTCCTATGTAATTACAAAAATATATAATAACATTCCAGGTAACTTTAAGACTATGAACGTCCCACTTTTCAAATCTAGACTCAGAACTTATGTTCAGCAACACGGTTAATACTGCTGTGTAATCCAAAATATATCATTCGTTTCTTCAATTTTTATTTCTAATGATTTTTATTTACTTTTTTTTGTTATATTGAATCCATCACATTTGTTATGGTAATTTATTGGTTGAATGGAAGATCAGCCGCACTTCGGTTGCGCTGAATTCATACCTTTTTTATTTTCCGCCTGGTAGGATCATTTTGTGAAATATTCATTGTAATGTTAGTTGTAATGATTGTAAACAACCTGTTGATTTTACTTGGTGAAAATAAATAAAACTTAAACTGAAAATGTACAAAAATTTACTGGGATTTTTTTTTAAGTATACCTAAAAAGAAAATATAAGCAGTACATTTTGAACTACACTATAATTCAGTGTTTTATACGCATAGCGCATGAAGTAAAATTTAGAGTGTAGAGAAGCCTAAAATTTTAGGTTTGCTTGCTTTAAAGAACCTAATAATTCTAACCAAGCGCAATTTATTTCTTGAGATTTTAGTAATTATTGTATTATACTATTTTATACACATGCACAAATTCAGCAAATCCAAATCCAAATCCGTGAAAAACACTACAAAATTAGATTTTGATTATTGCGTTACAAGGGTTTGCACTAGTGATGGGAATAATCGATGTACTAATTAGTAATTAGTCGATTATTGAAATATATCGATATAATCGATTATTATGCGGAAATTAGTATACGCTAATTTAAGCGATTATTTGATCGGGTAAATGAGTAATTACTAATTTAAGCGATTATTTAATCAGATAAATTAGTATATACTAATTTAAGCGATTATTTTAACGGGTAAAATAGTATATACTAATTTAACCGATTATTTGATCGGGTAAATTAGTAGATACTAATTTAAGCGATTATTTGATCGGGTAAAATAGTATATACTAATTTAAACGATTATTTCGTCGGACAAATTAATAATTCGTATACTAAAATAATTGATTATTATCTCGGTAGACTGGACTATTAATTATTATAAAGTAATGTATCGCTTATTATCTCGGTAGACAGGACTACTAATTATTATGTAGTAATATTAATAATTACTGATTTGACGTTGTTTTGTATTTCATTAACTAAATCCTTAAATAATAATAATTATTTAACAATTCAAATCTTCACTACTAAGAAACCCAGAAAAAACAGTCATGAAAAACTTTTACGGAAAATCACAACTACGGAAAAAGAACACGTTATGAAAAACTACCCTAAGTAAAAAGATTCCTGGAAAATCAGCTCCACTCCCGAAAGGAATCATCCCTATAAAAATTATCCTTACGGAAAACCAGTCCTGAAATTCATCCCTCGAAAAAAAACCAGCCCCCGAAACAACCATCCATAAAAAATGTAGCTTGTAATATCACCCCCCCCCCCCCCCTAAAAAAAGCACCCCCAAAAATCCCTCTGCAAAAACATTCATGGAAAAACCAGTTCCAGAAAAAAAACAACACTCTGTGGCCCGTTTTTGTTTTACAAGATCACTTTATATCGCTTGTTTATATTACATAATTATTGACCCCCCCCCCTCCCCCGCTCATCATGTTTTTGAACTGAAAGTTTAATTACTAATTTTCAACTATTAATTAAATCGTTTATTAAAATATTTCGTTTCAAAATAATCGATTATTCCCATCATTGCACTCCATAATTGTGCAAGAAGTATTTATTTTGAGTTTATCGAAGCCTGAAAATTTGGATTGGTCGCGTAGTCCTTTCTAAGCCCGAAATATCGTATATCCAATTAAAAGAAACCTCTAGAGTGCCATGATTTAATCTCTTTTCAAATTTAAGATGGCTACATGCTTTAGGAATTGACATATGCAACGTCAGACATAATAATTATAATATATAATTTCAGAACTACCAACCTACAATATTTTAAATGGCACTCTAGAGGTTTTTTTTTTTAATGAACATATGATATTTAGTTCATGTGCCAGGTGTAAACAACATTGATTTAAAAATACCTTCATCATTTTTCTATAAATACTTTGTGTTATAAACAATAATCATTTATTTTCTATGTGGTTCAACAATTAAAATGGCTGGTCATCACTGATTTAGAACATTTTAACGCACATATTTGAACTGAACCGAAATAAAACGATATTTTTTTGCTGGTTCAGCTCCGATTTTAACTCCAACAATATGAACCCCACTGAGCAAAAAACAAACAAATAACGTTATATCAACATTGTAGCAACATTAAACTGTTGATGAAACATTACTTAATTGTGTTTGCTCAATGGGACAGTTTTCTCCTGTTTCGGGTTTTCGGTATAGTTTCGCTTCGACGCCCTGGAACAAATCCCCACAATGTGGGCTTTGAGGTGTCAAATGGTTCATTGATATTTTTACATTTTCGTATTGTGTATACCTCACACATTTTGTATTTTTTGTTAACAAAAACAGATCGCCGATGCTGTTTGGTGGTACTACTTCTCGAAACTGCTGGAGTTCTGCGACACGTTCTTTTTCATCCTGCGCAAGAAGGAGCAGCAGCTGACGTTCCTCCACGTCTACCACCACTCGACGATGTTCTCATTGTGGTGGATCGGCATTAAATGGGTACCGAGTGGATCCAGTAAGTACCAATTTAACAAGTTTCATTATATAACGAGTGTCTATAAACTGTCGGCAACCCAGTAGGTTCTGACTTTAGAAACATACGTCGTAATTAAATTCAACAATGTGACACTTCCAAATGACAAATAATAATAATAATTCGCCCCAGAGATTTTTGTCCATTTTGACGTTTCGAATGACAGGACAACTCATCACTGCTTCTTTTGTTTTTTATCATCGCGGTGATAGACATGTATTGTATCTTTAATACCTATTTGGAATATCCTCATCCTTATTTATCCATCATGAATGTTTACGCAATTAGCGATTTGTTTTAAAATTAAATAAACACGTTGTATAATAAACAAACAAAATATTTATTGAATAAACGTGCATCGAAATATGTACAAACAAAGCAAAATAAAGATAAATAATTAGCAAATAACAAAAAAGGAAGTAGTAGAAATAATGAGAAAAGTGAACACAGAAATTGTAAATTAAGTTAAAGATCAAAATAAGAGAAGTTACAATTATAATTTGAACAAAGTTTTACGTCGTTTGGATTGATTACTTACTCGTGTCGAAGTTCGGTTAGGAAGTGATTTTGGATCCAGAAAGATGAAAACGGGAAAGCAAAAGGAACCACGTGACTAGGGGAGGGAGATTTAGGGTGGTGCAAAAGTGCGGAAAGAAAAAGAGATAGACTGACACAAGATAAGCGAGGATAGTAGAGGAATTTCAAAAAATGGTCACATTTGGCTCGGCCTGCGTTTTATGACTTTGACGGGCTTTCCCTCAGCGGAGAGCGTAATTCTTGCTGAGGCCAATTGAGCACGTCCGTAGCGAAGTCCATTGTCCAGCTCAACATTTTTGGACAATGGTTTGCTCCTAAGTTATGACTGCAATATGTCATAAAGCGCAGCCGAAAGAGCACACACAAGAATTTTACACAAAAGAGAACTTGTAGCAAAAAGGTTCAAAATGTGAACAAAAGAAAACGGATATTTTTAAAAATACAGGTAAAGAAGCCCGAACGGTTAAAATGTACACGAAGATAAAATAATATAAAGAACACAAAATATATAAAACACATTCGCGATTTGGCGCGAACAATGAATCAGATGAAACAAAAAATTACCAACTAAAATTCCAGCTCAACATTTTTGGACAATGGTTTGCTCCTAAGTCATGACTGCAATATGTCATAAAACGCAGCCGGAAGAGCACACACAAGAATTTTACACAAAAAAAAAACTTGTAGCAAAAAGGTTCAAAATGTGAACAAAAGAAAACGGATATTTTTAAAAATACAGGTAAAAAAGCCCGAACGGTTAAAATGTACACGAAGATAAAATAATATAAAGAACACAAAATATATAAAACACATTCGCGATTTGGCGCGAACAATGAATCAGATGAAACAAAAAATTACCAACTAAAATGAACGTCGATTACTAACTAGATGTTACGTCAAAAGTTTGATGTCTGTTAATGTCATTAAATAAAGCAAAAATAAACTACTAAAATGCGATATTCCGATGAATCCAAAAAGCTTATGCTTAATACAGTAAGTTATTTTCAAAATGAATTAAAATCTTGATTTGAGGCATTTCAAAAAGCGTCCGAAGTCTTAAGAGTTCCGCAAAGCACATTATACAACCTACAAGATGAAAACAGAGTAACGGATTTCGAGTTTAGAAGGAATATGTCTGCAAACGTTTCCCTGAGCAAAACTAAAATTACGAAGAATATTCTGCATTTTTTAAGGGAAGTAATTTACAAAATGTATGCCCGAAAGGAATATATTACTTTGGAAACTATTTACTGGCAATTTATGGAAAAATCACCAGAAATTGAGATCTCGAAAAGTTCTTTATCAAAGCTGGAGCGAAAAACGTCTTATAGAATGGCTTGGAAAAAAAATATGCCTTTTTGCTCAAGGAAACGTTTGCAGACATATTCCATTTAAATTCGAAATCCATTACGTGTTTAGAACCTCCGGGTTATATAATATATTTTATCCACAACCACTCTATAATATTATAATTATACATGCTAAGAGTCAATAATAATGACGTTTATTATAAATAGGTTATGAAACCTGTGAGTAATATTTTGACTTATCACTGCTCAACTGTGAATAATAAGAAATCACTACAAAATCAGGATACCTCATGTTAATCAATTTTGACATAAACAAAAACAATTTATAAATTGTGTGCAAATTGTGTTAATTGTGTTGTGATAGTGTGGTTAATAGTTTATCGAAGGTGAAAGAAGCAACATGGAATCCGATCCTGACTTGTTGACACCCCCGGAAATAAGGGACGCGGCAGAAATCGCTTCCATCAATTTGTTGCCTAAAAAGTCTCGCAACATATACCAAAGTACATACAACACGTTTTGTGAATGGAAAAAGGAGAAAAAAGCACATTCTTCAAATGAGTCGGTAGTTTTGGTGTATTTTACTGAATTATCAAAAAAATACAACACCTCATCGTTGTGGCAGAAGTATTCGATGCTAAAAAGTACATTGAAAATCTTTGAAAACATCAATATTGGAAACTATGGCAAACTTCTAGCTTTTCTGAAAAGAAAAAATGAAGGGTTTACTCCAAAAAAAGCCAACACTTTCTCCCCAGAAAATGTTAACAGTTTCATTGCAAATGCACCGGATGACAAATTTCTTGCAACAAAAGTAAGTTTAAATTATTTTAATATTTTTTAAAAATTGCAGTAATTTTTTCTTCAGGTTGCATTAATTATGGGTTTAATGGGCGCTTGTCGTTCAAATGAGCTGTATAACATGAAAATTAAAGATAAAGAAGACCTTAATTCCTGCTATATGATTAAGGTGCCAACCACAAAAACTAAAATTTGTAGGAAATTTACAGTATCTGGTAATTTTTACCACATTGTAAAAAAATATTTGTGCCTCCGAAAGCAGATAAACTGTGATTATTTCTTTGAAAATTTTCAAAATAGAAAGTGTACTAAACAGCGAATTGGTATTAATAAATTTACAAAAATGGGAAGGGATATCGCCGGTTTTTTGAAATTTCCCAATCCTGAGCAATATATAGGCCATAGCTTTAGAAGAACCTCAGCCAACATTTTGGTTGATGCTGGTGGAGACATCACTGCGTTAAAACGTCATGGAGGATGGAAGTCAACTGCGGTTGCAGAAGGCTATATTAACGATTCTTTGGAAAACAAAAAGGAAACGGCCAGAAAAATTGCATCGTCAATAGAATCGACAGCAAATAATGTAACAGCTGCATCTTCCAGCACAAATTCCGTTAATTTCGATATTTTGGATCAAACCGTAAATCTTGGTGTATCCACTTCAATGCCCCCTATTGTGTTTAATAATTGTTCTAACGTTACTATTAACATTAATCCTAATAAATAGTATTATTATATGTATTTCTTAGTTATAATTAAAAGTAAATGATTTAATGAATTATGTTCTTTTTCTTGAAAAGTTGCAGTAAGCAAGAATGAATATACATTTTGTGGTTGTGGATAAAGTATAGTATTCTACTCGCGCATAATGGCTATTAATCATTCGAATGATTTACTCCACTCGCCTGCGGCTTGTTCCGTAAACCTCATTCTCATGATTAATAGCTTTCATTATGCGCTTGTTGAATAATATACTATTATAAAACTTTTAGTTATGTTATAATAACATAATAGCATAACGTCTATATACATTATTATGTTCCACATTATGAAATTAATTAATGTTACTCCACCAATGCCCTAAAAATAATAGTTTCGATCTCAGCCATTTGACATGACATGTTCCTAACCTAATTTTGTGTGTGTATTCAAGAAGCCACATACTTTAAATCACTAAAACGACTAGTAATTCCAAATAGGCATTAAAAATACTATACCTACGGCGTTCCTTGCATCTCATTGGTTCAAAAGTCGTTCTAGTAGGCTGTGAGTTGTATTCTCTAAGATATGTAATTTGTTTTTCAAAGAAACCGAGATGCCGATAGTTTATAGACACTCGTTATCAAAAAATAGAATTATTCTAAAGCTCAAATATTTACAACTAACACGTTTCTGGTATCACACACATTCAGATTAAGTTCAATTGGGACATTTTCATATACAAGTTAGCTATCGCTCACCCTATATAATTCTCTTATATAATTATTCTTATTCCTTTGTCTAGGATGCATATGCACGCATGCATCAGCATAATGTAATCAGCTTCTTATATTACTCTCTTTAGATAAGTGTACCGTATTGTTATTCATATTATAATTATTCAGTCTTGTATTTGTTCTGCTTGATGTAAGACGTAGTCTTGATAATAAAATCCTTTTTAAAAACTCAAGTTTAATCACGAGAAAAATAATTTACATGTACCTTATTTTTTACAACAAAACGTTTCTTTCTTTATAGCATTTTTACCAGCAATGGTAAATTCAGCAATTCACGTGATGATGTACTCGTACTACGGACTTTCCGCTTTGGGGCCCAATGTCTCCAGATTCCTCTGGTGGAAGAAATACCTCACCATCCTACAATTGGTAACTATCTCAACAATATAAAAACTCAACAATGAAACGAGTTTTTTACTTTTATACAAATCCAATCCGTAAACATAATGAGTTGTTCGAATTTTTCGTGTGTGTTTTTCCAGATCCAATTCACATGTGCCTTGCTGTTAGGTATTAACGGTCTGAGAACAGGTTGTGATTTCCCCCTCTGGATGCACTACACCCTCATCATCTACATGATGTCCTTTATCGTACTTTTCGGAAACTTTTACGTCAAAGCGTACATGGAAAAGGTTAGTTTGAAACACAATTAATTCATAATAATTGTTGAAGAAATTATGCAGTTTGCTAATTTCCAAGAACATTTTATTAAATACTGGTTGTCATAATAGTTATATTACAGTAAAACTCCTCCCAGATTATTGTTTTTGCATGATTTTATAGCTATTGTAAATACTGGATGATTTAAATTAAATTTAAATTAAAACACTTGGTTTGTTTCACTTATTTATCCAGTATTAGATTCAAAAATGTTTCACTACGGGTTAAGTCAGAAATTAATTAAAGCTATTGTAAATATTAATTTTTTTATAAATAAATTCTATTAATTTCAGGGTAATAAAATTCAACTACTGGTTTTCATAATAATTCCATTAACCCATTAACAGCCGAGCAATTATTGAGTTAACTGTAAAAGTTGATTATAGGTAAAATTCTGCACTTCATTTTATGATTTTCATGAATGACTATATTGTATTTCATACTGTGAATGTTTCTTTTAAATATATCATATGTTCAATAAAAAAAAAATCTCTAGCGTGCCATGGATAATATTCTAGGAAATATACATTATAATTATTATGTCTGACGTTTTATATGTCAATTCCCAAAGTGTGTAGCCAACTTAAATTCTGGGCTTTTCTAAACTCGAAATTTTACTTCATGCGCCACGCGTACAAAACAAAAATATTGTGAATTTATGTATATTTGAATCTCACTTGAAATCAGTGTTTTATACGCGTGGCGCATGAAGTAAAATTTCGAGTTTAGAAAAGCCCAGAAAATTTGTCTCGGGTCGCTGCGCGACCCTCGACAAATTTTCACGGGGCTTTTCTAAACTCGAAATTTTACTTCATGCTTAGTCCGGGAGTGGAAGACACTCGTTTAAAATTTCAAACTAAGTTCTTTTGAAAAACAACGCAAGTCGTAAAGTTTACAGCTTATGTTTAAAGTTTAAAGTCGTCGCTTATGTTTATGTTTATTTTAAATATATCGTATGTTCAATTAAAAAAAAATCTCTAGAGTTCCATGGATAATATTCTAGGTTGGCAGCTCTGGAAATATACATTATAATTATTATGTCTGACGTTTTATATGTCAATTCCTGAAGTGTGTAGCCAGCTTAAATTCTGGGCTTTTCTAAACTCGAAACTTTACTTCATGCGCCACGCGTACAAAACAAAAATATTGTGAATTTATGTATATTTGAACCTCACTTGAAATCAGTGTTTTATACGCGTGGCGCATGAAGTAAAATTTCGAGTTTAGAAAAGCCCAGAAAATTTGTCTCGGGTCGCTGCGCGACCCTCGACAAATTTTCACGGGGCTTTTCTAAACTCGAAATTTTACTTCATGCTTAGTCCGGGAGTGGAAGACACTCGTTTAAAATTTCAAACTAAGTTCTTTTGAAAAACAACTCAAGTCGTAAAGTTTACAGTTTATGTTTAAAGTTTAAAGTCGTCGCTTATGTTTATGTTTATCTAAAAGAAAAATGTCCACGTTGTTTCTTTTAGAAGAGTTTAATTTGAAGCTATAAACGAGTGTTTTCCACTCCCAGACTAAGCATGAAGTAAAATTTCGAGTTTAGAAAAGCCCCGCGTAGAAAATTTGTCGAGGGTCGCGCAGCGACCCGAGACAAATTTTCACGGGGCTTTTCTAAACTCGAAATTTTACTTCATGCGCCACGCGTATGAAACACTGAAGTATTGTGAAGTTAGAAATACACTGACTTTTTCTTTTTTTTTAAATGAGTAATAATCGAAATATTCAAATAACAAAATATTTACATTTTTCTTTATGCATTTTCAAGCCAGGTTAAATAATATAATATATTAAATGATTTTTTTCAGTAATTTAATTAACAAAAAATTAATACACTAAACTAAACACAGTTATATTCCTTTCTTCACTTTTATTTTTCTTGCTAGATGTACATTTCGGGTACTAAGTACCCATTATCAAAAGCTAACTATTAGTTAGCTATTGATAATGGGCACTTAGTACCCGAAATGTGCATCTAGCAAGAAAAATAAAATTGAAGAAAGGAATATTACTGTGTTTAATTAAGTGATTTAACACCTTTACGTAACTCATGCAGCTACATTAAAAAAATAATAATTGCATTAACGATACAATGCATCAATAGCGCTTAATGGGTTAATATAAAAATTCTCCCAGATTAAAAATATCAACATTTTTGCATTATTTTATAGCTATTGTAAATATTTATTAAAAAAAAATAAATTCTCTTGGTTTCAGGGTAATAAAATTTTCTTTGGCAACACTGGAATTAGTTTAACCGGCTGCGGACAGGGCACGATGATGCACAACGAACCCAGCACCAGTAAAAAGCTCCAATAACACAAAGATTAGGAACGAAAAAAGAAGATAATCTAACACTGGAAGATGGAACTACCGAAGATATTAACTTAGGATTTATTGAAAAGAAGTTAAAAAAAATATACAGTTGTTACTTGTTATGTATAGTAGATATCGTTTTTATTCATTAGGACTTGTAAGGTGATGATTAATTAATAATGTAAAAAACAAAACTAGGAGAAAAACAGGAGCGCGAAGGGGGAAAATTATGATAATAATTAATAATCAAATCGAGATCTTCCTATTAACAGTTTGTGTTTCTTCAAAATGTTTCCTCCAGAATCAACAAAAACTGATTCCAAATATTAGGGGAGAGATTTTTAATTATTTCGAGTTTAGGATGTTAATTATTCCTCCAGAATTAACAAAACTTGATTCCAAATATTAGGGGGGAGATTTTTAATTATTTCTGGTTTTATTTTGTTAATTGTTTCTACAGAATTAACAAAACCTGATTCCAAAATTAGGGGGGAGATTTTTAATTATTTCGGGTTTTATTTTGTTAATTGTTTCTACAGAATTAACAAAACCTGATTCCAAAATTAGGGGGGAGATTTTTAATTATTTCGGGTTTTATTTTGTTAATTGTTTCTACAGAATTAACAAAACCTGATTCCAAATATTAGGGGAGAGATTTTTAATTATTTCGAGTTTTATTTTGTCTTGTTTTTATATTAAATAAAAAGATATTTTATCTATTTTATGTTTTGTCTTATTTTTTTGTTGTTTTTAATTTCCTCAATTTTGTTTGTTTGTTTGCTATTACTGTCATTCATGTATTGAACAGCACTGCCAGATATAGACTAAACTAAACGAAACTGTAAATAAATGCGCATTGACCAATTAAATTAGGAAGCTATCTTCTTGTTCATGATTTTACCAATTTTGGATGCTTCTTCAAATCAAGTGGAACCGCAAAATTTTGTGTTTGTAATAAAATGTGCACTTGATTGATTGATGAGTAAACTTTTATTTTTAAAAAGCAATACATTTGCCCAACAATTGTCAGGTTAATTAATTTTTGGAAATCAGAAATTGTTTAAATTTTATTTATACAGAGTTAAAGGTACAAATTAAATATGAAATTACGATTATATTTGTATAAACCGCAATAATAATAATGTTGTCCTCGAACATCGCTCCACAACTCTACCTTTATCCATTCTCACGTCCAACTGTCAAACAGCAAGCCTCGAGGGTCGTAAATCTGCCATATTATTCCTAGACATTCAAAAAGCGTTTGATTCAGTTTGGCACCAGGGCTTGCTGTTCAAGTGCAATAATAATAATGTTGTCCTCGAACACCGCTCCACAACTCTACCTTTATCCATTCTCACGTCCAACTGTCAAACAGCAAGCCTTGAAGGTCGTAAATTTGCCATATAATTCCTAGACATTCAAAAAGCGTTTGATTCAGTTTGGCACCAGGGCTTTCTGTTCAAGTGCAGCTCCCTTTATATACCTCCACACCTAATCAACCTCTTAGACAGTTTCCTGCACAACTCTAAGTTAACTTCAAGTTAAAATACGCCACACATTTTCCAGCGCCTTTACTCCTGAGCAACGCCTCCCACAAGGATCCCCGCTATCACCATTTCTTTACAACCTTCTCGGCCATGATATATACAACCCCGATCCTAACTATTTTGATAAATCTGCCTATCCTCTTCTATACGCCGATGATACTGCGTTAATTGCACATGCTCCCACACTCCCAAAAGCCCTCAGCACTCTACAGGGCCTTATCGACACCATTCAAACATGGTTTGCGAAATGGCGAATTTCCATAAACCCAGCTTCTAATCCCTTTCCACCGAGCAAACCACTCCCCATTCTCAATTTCTTTAAACAATCAAGTTATCCGCCCTTCAACCACTTGCAAATATTTAGGTATCCTTTTTGACCCCAACCTTACTTTCAAAGCTCACTCCACAATCCTCAAAGAAAAAATCAAGAATCGGGTGGCTCATTTTAAAGGTCTGACCTTCCGACAACAAGGAATTACCACAAAACAGCCGTTCATATATATAAAATGATATGCCGCCCCTTACTTGACTATGCCGCTATCCTCTTCCACAATCCCCATCTTACTACACTCAAACATTTACAAGTCGCCGAAAGATCGGCCCTGAGAGTGCTTACCAAAATCCGTCACCCCCAAAACCCACTGCACAGCCCCTCCAACCTCCTGCTGTACAAACTAACAAAAGTTACCCCCATCGAAACCCGCTGATAAATTCGCCTCAAACCCTACCCTTTATGATCTCCTACACCCTTTATGCTTTTCTCGAAACCCTAATATCACTCCCAAACGTAAACGTTTTACCTCTACAATTCATGATTTCATTTCATCATTTTGTAACCTTAGTGATCACGACAATTAAATTCATTTGACCAGACAATGGACGACATTAGCAATCAAGACATTTCCTACACAATAACTGACAAGGACAGAACTCTATAATTCCAATCAGAAAGACCAACGGTCGATAGCCAATTGGCAAATTATTTAATTTTTACTTTATTTAATTGTATTATATTTTTGTATTTATTACTATTACCAAAATTTGCCAATAAAGATTTGTATATATACAGGGTGTCCCAAAAGTTTGGAAACGGTTGAATATCTCGAGAACACCTCATCGGATCAAGATGGTATAAAATACGTCTTTCTTTATTTTTAAAGCTCTATTTAGGCATGCTGTGCGATAGCCACCCACACCCCTCTGGGGGGTGGTTCGAGGGGGTAGTTTTGTAAGGGTGCCACTTTTCCTCCTGCATCATGCGATGTACTGAAGTCTTGCTGATGCCTTGAGCTTGCGACACTCTCCTTACAGAAATATGAGGGTCTTCCACGAAATGCTGCAACACTTCCACCTTCTGATCTTCGTTTGATGCCGTTCTTGGCCTGCCACTGCGTTCGCGATCCTTCACTGCTCCAGTATCTTCAAATCGTTTCACTGTTTTTTGAACCGTCGATTTTGACACTGGATCACGATGCGGATTGGATGCATTAAACATCCTTGCCACCTCCTCGTAAGATCTCACATTCTCCTCGGACCCATTATTAATAATGATATGCGTTCACGTTCCGATAACCTCATCTCAAAACGACAGATAGCAGCTTAATTAATTTAGCTTTAAAGTTTCTGAGCTATTACCCATTTCTTAGAATTTCACGGAGTCGTCGAGAACGTCAACATTGACAGTCCGAAATAAATGTTCAATTACCACACTTCTGTGCTTTCATTTAAAATTGTAAACATGACAAAATGGAAAAAAATTTCGACGATAAACTGAGCGAAAACTTCCTTTTTCCACCCTTCAAAAAGGGGTTAAGGTGTGGATATTTTGCAACTCCATAAGGAGTTTTTGATAGACAATGAAACTGCAAGAAAAATCATTTTTGTCTAAAAAAAAATGGTGGTACTTTTTTTTTAAAATACCACCTTTTCTACTTTTAAAGGGCGTGTGTGTGGGGGGGGAGTGGCAATTTGAAAAATTCATAAACCGTTTTTGATACAAAATGCAACAGTGCAAGCAACATATTTTTTTCGCAGAAAAATTCAAAACTACCCTTTCCACCACCGAACGGGATTGGGGAGGGAGTGATAAATCAATTAAAAAATAGGAGTTTCCATTTAAGTTTTCTAAACTACCCCCCCGAACCACTCCCCAGAGGAGTGTGGGTGGCTATCGCCCAGCATGCCTAAATAGAGCTTTAAAAATAAAGAAAGACGTATTTTATACCATCTTGATCCGATGAGGTGTTCTCGAGATATTCAACCGTTTCCAAACTTTTGGGACACCCTGTATATAATAATTTTGCGTTATTATTGAGCTAAGTGCCTTGGCCTATTAATAACGCAACATTATTGTTTTTTGTTAAATAAATTACTAAACAAGTTAACAAATTATTTGCATTTTTCTTCAGAAGTTCTTAAGTCAGGTCAAATAACACAATTGATACATTGTATTATTTGACCTGACTTGCGAATTTCGAAGAAAAATATAAATTTCTATTGTATTATTACTCATTTAAAAAAAAGTATCTTTATGTGTATTTCTATTTTTATAATATGTCAGTGTTTTATACGCGTGGCGCATGAAGTAAAATTTCGAGTTTAAAAAAGCCTGAAAATTTGGTTTGGTCGTGAATTAATAACGCGTCGAGTACAAGTACAATTACTTTAAAAATAAAGCACCCATGGACTGAGTACCTAGTACACGAAAAGTACTCAGAATACAAATTTTGAGTACTTGTACTCGAGTACCGCCCAGGTCTGAAGCCATTATAAGGGAAAAAATTAAAAAAATTGTATAATTCAATATCTGTCGGGGTATAAGCTCGAGAAGTAGTTGTTTAAATGAATATTTGGACAAGTTTCAATGTGACTACATTTTTTCTAAAGAATTACTAATACAAAATTTGAAATAAAAAACACTTGATTTGTTTCACTAACTTCTTAATTTATAAAATATATAAAAACGAATTAAAATGAATATCAACTTTCTACAAAGGATTGCCTTGTGCTAGTAATTGATGAAGGACGCGCGAATTGAAAATAAAAGAGGTCAAAATGTAGTGCCTTGGGGTACCCCATACTGCGTTAACAAGGATGCAGGATTTCACTTAAATTAAAAATCGTGTGCGAATCCTTATGTTGTTATTTGTTTTATATGATGCGTTCTCATCGCTTTTGAAGCGTTTGCTTGGATTGAGACATAATTTTCTGCATGTTCTGCATGAGAAGAAATATTTCATTTATTCGCACTACTTTTACTACTGAGTGTAAGAGAATTAATTCATTCTTAACCAAGGAGTGCAAACCCTCGTTATTTTCGTTAATTACTGTAAGTGCCTCACTTTTTTGAAAATCCATGATAACTTTATTAGATTATTAAATAAAATATTTCAGGTTTTTAATTTTTTGTATTTATTTTTGCTACAATTGTTTCGCTACGCTGTAGCTTCTTCAGCTGAATTTTTGTAGAAAGTTGATATTAATTTTAATTCGTTTTTATATATTTTATAAACTAAAAAGTTAATGAAACAAATCAAGTGTTTTTTATTTCAAATTTTGTGTTAGTAATTCTTTACCAAGTGATTAATGAGAACATAGTGAAAGATACTAAAATATAATTTTGCGGTTCAACACTCATTAACATGTATTTCTTTTCTTAACGCAAACAATCAAGTATAATTTTGTGGTTTCTATTGTTTTTGTTGATTAACACCACTCACTCATTTCTCTCTCTTTTTTTTAAGAATTCTGCTGAAGTCAATTATGAACTGTCAAATTATTAATGAAGTTACAAAATGGATAAATCTCTTAATAAGAATAAAAAAGGATATAAATCAACTAGTTTTACTCAGGGGTTTTATGTAGTGGGTTCTTTTAGAATAATAAGTAGGTATTATAATCTATCTAGGAGTTTCGCTCTTGATTCGATTTCAAGTTAAGTTGAAAAATTAGTGTGTTTCGAATAGGCTGTGAGAATATCGTTTCTTACACACAAACCAATAAACATTCTCACTAAAAATCAAATCAAATCAATTTGTTATAATTCACATAAATTTAATGATACATTGATTTGATTTGAATGAAGCCATGCTAGGGAAACTAGAAATGTAATACAGCGTCTCTCAACTAAATTCGAGTTTTTTTATTTTAATTCGCAAATTTAATTAGGTAAAATATGAAACGTGGTTTGTTCCACGTGTTGGTTTTTTTTGTTTTTACCTAATTGCTTAAATATCCTACTGAGCAAATTCAATTAAGTAATGTTTCAACAACGTTAAAACAACGTTTATTGTTGCTACAATGTTGATATAACGTTATTTATTTGTTTTTTTGCTTAGTGGGATGTCTCGCTGATTAGTGAGAAATTAGTTAATTCGAGAATTGTTTTTTTTATATTGATAGATTGAGAAACGTTGATGTAGATTAAGTAGAATATTAGAAAAATTAGGTTTTTATGAATTAAAATAACATGAGTAGAGTTAATAAATTGTTATAAATACTATGAATTTGTATCACATTTGTTATTAAAGTGTTTTTTATTTGTTTTTGTATTGCCTGCTCAAATCTTTCTTTTTTTTTACTAGTAGTAGATAAATTTATATTATTAAAATAAATTTGATTTATTTACATACAGATCTGTTTTCTTTTAAGTATACATATCCCAATGGTTACAGCATTCGGTAAATTTTAAAGAATTCGTTGTTTTCAGTTCAGTTTTCAGCTTCTAACAAGTGTTTTCCACTCCCAGATTAAGCACGAAGTAAAATTTCGAGTTTAGATAAGTTTGAAAATTTGATTTTGGTCTCGTAGCGAAGCGGATCGATCAATTCAAATTTTCTAAACTCGAAATTTTACTTAGTGCGTCAGAAGTATAAAACGCCGATTTATTCTGAAGTTCAAAAACAGCTTTTCCATCTTTAATTGCCTGAAATTTTTGAAAGTGGAATTTAAGATATCAAATAAATGCATAGGATATTCATTAGAGAAAGAATACCAAATTCCTCTATGAAGAATTATCTTTTGTAAAGTTATTTAAATAAAAAACACTTAGTATTGTTTCACAAATTATATCTTTATTCCGACTAGTTTCGCTTTGTTAGACCATTTTCAAAGGAATGTACAGGAGAAATTATTGTCTGGGTATATATTTACCAAATTATATCTTTATTCCGACTAGTTTCGCTGTTAGACCATTTTCAAAGGCATGTACAGGAGAAATTATTGTCTAGGTATTCTGTACATTCCTCTGAAAATGGTCTAACAAACCGAAACTAGTCGGAATAAAGATATAATTTGTGAAACGATACCAAGTGTTTTTTATTTAAATAACTTTACATATTCTAATATGTTTCACCAAGTGCCAGATGAGAAATTAATTCAAGAAATGAAGAATTATCTGTTTTTGAATAACATTTTGAAGGGCTTCAAAAATGTTGGATGCTCACGGGCCTCACGTTTCCTCTAAAAATCACTGGATATAAATAAAAACAAAGTTTTTTCCAAGCGCGCAATAATAAAAAAAAAACGTCAAAACTTTTCCAATCACCCTCACATAAATCCCAAACAACCTCTCATAAAAGCCTATTCCGAACCGGCCCTAGTTGCGCCACCTGCAATGCGCAAATAAACGTAAATCAAAAAATAAAATAGATGCCCAAAACTCGCGTTTCCATTCATCTATTCACCCAACAGACTTTAGAATAGTAAACGACGCAAAATATTCCGATCAAAACAAACAAAACGGCGAGGGAGCGAGAGGAAAAAAGGGACTTTATTAAAGCCATGCACTATTGATTGCGCCGCGACGCTCACCGCCCGCCAGAGGTCGCCGCGATCAGAGACGCCCGTCCCGACGCCGACGACGACAACACCGACCAGTAGACCTGTTGGCGCCCTCACGTAAACACCTTTCCATTCTGCATGGCCTAATATTTAAACAAAAAAAAAACAGTGCTTAAAATAAACAAAAATCAAATAAACCAGTGACAGTGTGTTGTCCATCTTTAAAAAACCCACAGCCGGCAGTTTGATTTAAAGGTAAACGCAACCAACACAAAAAAAACCAACAACAAATACTTACAGATAAAATACGCTTGTTTTAGTAGTAAACGGGACTTTTTTGGTGTGAGTGTGTGGGTTTTGGTTTTTGGGGAAATTTCGTGGGTGGGATAAAAATAGGGGGGAAAGGCTGTGCGCGTTGTTGTTGATGTTTTCAGGACGGGACACGTTTGATGTTCCTGGTGAGCGCCCTCAGGAGCTTCGCTGGTGACATATGCTTGCTCTTCAGTTGCTCTAAAGTAATTATCATTCACATCATTGCAATAACATATATATTTTTTTAATTTGGAAAGCACTGTTTTCTGTTATTATTCAGAGTGTTTTTTTTCTTTTCGTTATTTTTACGCGAGATAAAATCGATACATTTTGTGAGGAGTAAAACTCTTACAATAAAAAACTATCTCAACCATATTATCCGCGATGTATTAATGAACTGTGTGGATCACTGATTTTTAATCAATTGTTCAATCAAAGAAAGCTTTTGATTCTCGAGAAGGAAAAACAAACGTTTGCATCATATTATAAATCAACATTATAACAAATGAAATCACAGAAGTACACAAAATTCGATGCTTATTTATTTCACGTCAGCTCGGTGAAAATTGTTTGTGAATTAACTAAGTCACTGGTCTCACATATTAACTTTGCTGAGGCGATGATAAAGAAGCTGATTTATGAGGGATTTGAGTCACGACTCACAAACCAATTTCACTTAGGTGAGTAGCTCAGGCAAGAAACATTAGTTTATGAATCTACTGAGCCATTTGATTTGATTTTGATAAGATGATGATAAAGAAATTGGTTAGTGAGTCAACTGAGTCACTCGACTCACAAGCTAAATTCACTAAGGTGACTAGCTCAGGCATGTAAGTTTAGTGAAGTTATTTTATTAGTTATATTGCGTCACTTGACTTTGCTGAAACGATGACAAAAAGCTGGTTTGTAACTTAAACTGAGTCACTTCAGTCATAAACTAACTTCATGAGAGTGACTAGCTCAAGAAAATTAGTTTAGTGCAGTTAGTTTGTGAGTTATATTCAGTCACTTGACTTTGCTGAAACGATTATAGAAAAACTGGAGTCAACTAAGTCACTTCGACCACAAACTAACTTCACTGAAGTGTCAAGCTCGGGCATGTTAGTTTAGTGAAGTTAGCTAGAGAGTTATATTGTGTCATTTGACTTACTTCGTTGAACACTGATGACAGAAAAGCTGATTTGTGAAGTCAGACTGAGTTACTTCAGTCACGAACTAACTTCACTAAGGAGACAGACTCAGGCAAGTTAGTTAAGTAAAGATAGTTTTAAGAGTTATATCGAGTCACTTGACTTACTCGAGTTATTTAACTCTGCTGAAATGATGATAAAAACCTGTTTTGTGAGCTACAGAGATGACTAGATCCTTAAAGTTGGTTTATGAGTTATATTGAGTCAGTTAACTTTTCAGAAACAATGGTAGAAAACCTGGTCTGGTTTGTGAGTGAGCTGTCTCACTTCTGTCACAAACTTACTCAACTGTAGTGACAAGTTTGGGCTAGTTAGAACTGTGAAGTTAATTTTGACTCACTTGAGTTACATAACTTTGCTGACACGATGATAGATGAGTGTCAACTGTGTCACTTGACTTACAAAGTAACTTCACTGGGGTGTCCAGCTCATACAAGAGTTACTTTGTTAGTCTGCTGATTCAATTGATTCACAAACTTCTCTGAGACAACTAGCTAATGAGAAATTATTGTGCGACTGACTCATTAAAATAAAGATGTGGCTCTTTCAAATGAGTAACGTGACTTACAAACTAACGTCATTGATGCTACTAGCTCATGCTTTTTCTGAGTCAATTAAGATACTTAACTCGCAAACTTCTATGAAGCGACTGGCTAATAATCATTTTAATTATGTATCTAGTGGGGATTTTCAATTCAGTTATTTGACTTTTAAACTAACTTCTCTAAGGCGACTAGCTCATGCTTGAGAAATTAGTTTATGAGTTACACTTTGAGGCGACTAGCTCATTCATATGAAGATGGTTCGTAAGCCGAGTGACTATTTTAAATCGTGTTCAAGTGGAACTTTTCAATTGAGTTACTTCACTCACAAACTAACTTCACTGAGGCGACATGCTAGTTTTTGAGTTTGCTGAGTCACTTAATTCATAATCTTTTCCGATTCGACTGGCGAACGAGAAAAAAACTAACCTAATTGAGGCGACAACCACATTTAATGGAAGATGGTTTTTGAGACGAACGAGCAACAATTATGTTAAAGTGGCTCTTTTCTGTTGATGTACTTGACTCACAAACGAACTTTACTGAGGCGACTACCTCATGCTAGAGAAGTTAGTTTGTGGCTCTTTCCAATTATGTTCAAGTGGCTCTTTTCTTTTGATGTACTTGACTTATATACGAACTTCAGTGAAGCGACTACCTTATACTAGAGAAGTTAGTTTGTGATTCTGATGATTCACTTCACTCACAAACTTCCCTGAAGCAACTTACTTATGAGAAGCTCGTATTTATTCCTCAACTAATAAATAGTGAAATCTTAACCAAGTGTGTTATTTATTAAAGTGTCTATATTTGTGAGTTTCTCATTGTTTAAAAGTCTGTTTAGCAAAGTTAGTTTACGAGTAAAGTGCTGATAAATAATTATGATTTCACGTAGGGTTAATAGTTAGATAGAAAAGTATTTCGGCAAGCCATTTGACACATTGCACTCAAGCAGACCACACTGACGGGAACCAGGAAGTCTGAAGCGTGTCTTACAGTAAAGTTCTGTAATGAATTATTTCCTTCTTCTATCAAACTCTCCTTTCTCCAAACTAGCAGCAAAAATCCTCGGTGTGTAAAAGACGTAATATTAATTTCAGAAAATATTTTCAGTTCATTATGACTGGGTTAATTGAAGTTAACTCCGTTTTTCCTCTTCAAAAGAACTCTCCCCCCGTTTTTCATAATCCTTCCCGATTCGACTGGCGAACGAGAAAGAAACTAACCTAATTGAGGCGACAACCACATTTAATGGAAGATGGTTTTTGAGACGAACGAGCAACAATTATGTTAAAGTGGCTCTTTTCTGTTGATGTACTTGACTCATAAACGAACTTTACTGAGGCGACTACCTCATGCTAGAGAAGTTAGTTTGTGGCTCTTTCCAATTATCTTCAAGTGGCTCTTTTTTTTTTGATGTACTTTACTTATATACGAACTTCAGTGAAGCGACTACCTTATACTAGAGAAGTTAGTTTGTGATTCTGATGATTCACTTCACTCACAAACTTCCCTGAAGCAACTTACTTATGAGAAGCTCGTATTTATTCCTCAACTAATAAATAGTGAAATCTTAACCAAGTGTGTTATTTATTAAAATGTCTATATTTGTGAGTTTCTCATTGTTTAAAAGTCTGTTTAGCAAAGTTAGTTTACGAGTAAAGTGCTGATAAATAATTATGATTTCACGTAGGCTTAATAGTTAGATAGAAAAGTATTTCGGAAAGCCATTTGACACATTGCACTCAAGCAGACCACACTGACGAGAACCAGGAAGTCTGAAGCGTGTCTTACAGTAAAGTTCTGTAATGAATTATTTCCATCTTCTATCAAACTCTCCTTTCTCCAAACTAGCAGCAAAAATCCCCGGTGTGTAAAAGACGTAATATTAATTTCAGAAAATATTTTCAGTTCATTATGACTGGGTTAATTGAAGTAAACTCCGTTTTTCCACTTCAAAAGAACTCTCCCCCCGTTTTTCATAATATTTGCCGATTCGACTGGCGAACGAGAAAGAAACTAACCTAATTGAGGCGACAACCACATTTAATGGAAGATGGTTGTGAGACGAACGAGCAACAATTATGTTAAAGTGGCTCATTTCTGTTGATGTACTTGACTCATAAACGAACTTTACTGAGGCGACTACCTCATGCTAGAGAAGTTAGTTTGTGGCTCTTTCCAATTATCTTCAAGTGGCTCTTTTTTTTTGATGTACTTTACTTATATACGAACTTCAGTGAAGCGACTACCTTATACTAGAGAAGTTAGTTTGTGATTCTGATGATTCACTTCACTCACAAACTTCCCTGAAGCAACTTACTTATGAGAAGCTCGTATTTATTCCTCAACTAATAAATAGTGAAATCTTAACCAAGTGTGTTATTTATTAAAATGTCTATATTTGTGACTTTCTCATTGTTTAAAAGTCTGTTTAGCAAAGTTAGTTTACGAGTAAAGTGCTGATAAATAATTATGATTTCACGTAGGGTTAATAGTTAGATAGAAAAGTATTTCGGCAAGCCATTTGACACATTGCACTCAAGCAGACCACACTGACGAGAACCAGGAAGTCTGAAGCGTGTCTTACAGTAAAGTTCTGTAATGAAAAACGAGGGGAGAGTTCTTTTGAAGTGGAAAAACGGAGTTTCCTTCAATTAACGCAGTCATAATGAACTGAAAATAATTTCTGAAATTAATATTACGTCTTTTACACACCGAGGATTTTTGCTGCTAGTTTGGAGAAAGGAGAGTTTAATAGAATTTCCATCTTCTATTAAACTCTCCTTTCTCCAAACTAGCAGCAAAAATCCTCGGTGTGTAAAAGACGTAATATTAATTTCAGAAATTATTTTCAGTTCATTATGATTGCGTTAATTGAAGGAAAGTCCGTTTTTCCACTTCAAAAGAACTCTCCCCCCGTTTTTTGTCACTTCTCCCCGTCCAATCCGCACTAACAGGCAAGCAATTAACCCCACGTAATAACCAGGGTAATTACCTAGTGTGGCAATTGCAACAACATTCGTTTCAGCCCCTAATAAGGGGCTCGAGGGGCTGCTCGTCAAGGCCAACTGAATTTACACGGAACGCATTTTTCTGGCTCCCCCAGTTAATTAGCAAATGTTCATGAAAATTACGTGATTAGTTCTAATGTAACCGAAGTGTTGATTGAATTTCCATGAATTTATTTCTCGGGGGATTTCGTTACGAGGAAATCGACGCTATCTATACTCTGCATATTGTCGTCTTAACTACATCCTTATTTAGGGATGAAATATTTTGAAAAAATTGGTGTACTTTAAGGAAAGCACAAACTTCATGCTTGTCGTAATGACAGGTTTCCTACTTTTTCCGTTATTTGATAAAAAAATATTAAACATTGGCAAAGTAGCGTAATCGCCACATCTCGGTAAATATTGATCACCATCACATCTAAGCGTTATATATTTTTAACTTTACTGTAAATTAGTTGTTTATACGCGTGGCGCATGAAGTAAAATTTCGAGTTTAGAAAAGCCCCGTGAAAATTTTCTTCGCGGGGCTTTTCTAAACTTGAAATTTTACTTCATTTTACTGTAAATCAGTGGTTCTTACGCGTGGCGCATGAAGTAAAATTTCGAGTTTAGAAAAGCCCCGTGAAAATTTGTCTCGGGTCGCTGCGCGACCCTCGACAAATTTTCTACGCGGGGCTTTTCTAAACTCGAAATTTTACTTCATGCTCTGTCTGGGAGTGGAAGACACTCGTTAGTTTAAAATACATCGCAACTGTTAAAATATGTATCGGAGGGCATCCGATGATATATATTTTAACAGTTGTGATGTATTTTAAACTAACAAGTGTAATCCACTCCCAGACTAAGCATGAAGTAAAATTTCGAGTATTATTGTCGTCTTAACTACATCCTTATTTAGGGATAAAATATTTTGAAAAAATTGGTGTACTTTAAGGAAAGCACAAACTTCATGCTTGTCGCAATGACAGGTTTCCTACTTTTTCCGTTATTTCATAAAAAAATATTAAACATTGCCAAGTAGCGTAATCGCCACATCTCGGAAAATATTGATCACCATCACATCTAAGCGTTATATATTTTTAACTTTACTATAAATCAGTGGTTCTTACGCGTGGCGCATGAAGTAAAATTTCGAGTTTAGAAAAGCCCCGTGAAAATTTGTCTCGGGTCGCTGCGCGACCCTCGACAAATTTTCTACGCGGGGCTTTTCTAAACTCGAAATTTTACTTCATGCTCAGTCTGGGAGTGGAAGACACTCGTTAGTTTAAAATACATCACAACTGTTAAAATATGTATCGGAGGGCATCCGATGATATATATTTTAACAGTTTGCCTGTCACTTGTGACATATTTCATGACTCATTAGAATCAATTTTGCTCTGTGTTTAATTGTTAATTTAATATGTAACATAAAAGTTAACATTTTATTGTTTAGGCATATCATTTATTTTGTTTATTATTATTTGTTAAGTATCATATTATTCTACTATATTATTGTACATATTGCCTTGTAATTAGGATTTTTCCTGTTGGGTAATAAATAAATATTATTATTATTATTATTATTATTATTATTAAACAGTTGTTATGTATTTTAAACTAACGAGTGTAATCCACTCCCAGACTAAGCATGAAGTAAAATTTCGAGTTTAGAAAAGCCCCGCGTAGAAAATTTGTCGAGGGTCGCGCAGCGACCCGAGACAAATTTTCACGGGGCTTTTCTAAACTCGAAATTTTACTTCATGCGCCACGCGTAAGAACCACTGATTTATAGTAAAGTTAAAAATATATAACGCTTAGATGTGATGGTGATCAATATTTACCGAGATGTGGCGATTACGCTACTTTGCCAATGTTTAATATTTTTTTATGAAATAACGGAAAAAGTAGGAAACCTGTCATTGCGACAAGCATAAAGTTTGTGCTTTCCTTATAGTACACCAATTTTTTCAAAATATTTCATCCCTAAATAAGGATGTAGTTGAAATTTTCACGGGGCTTTTCTAAGCTCGAAATTTTACTTCATGCGCCACGCGTAAGAACCACTGATTTACAGTAAAATAAAGTAGGAAACCTGTCATTGCGACAAGCATAAAGTTTGTGCTTTCCTTAAAGTACACCAATTTTTTCAAAATATTTCATCCCTAAATAAGGATGTAGTTAAAATTTTAACGGGGCTTTTCTAAACTCGAAATTTTACTTCATGCGCCACGAGTAAGAACCACTGATTTACAGTAAAATGAAGTAAAATTTCAAGTTTAGAAAAGCCCCGCGCAGAAAATTTGTCGAGGGTCAGAGGAAATCGACCGCTATAACTTTCTCTTGAACAAATATTGATGATTTGTAAATAAAAACACTTTATAAATATTGTTGCAATAAAATTATTAAACTACGTAATTAAATATGTTTTCATCTTCCGTAGCAAAATATTTAAAACTGTGTTTTATTTGAATAATGTAAATGCTGCAAGTTAACCTTCCGCCTTCGCTTAATGCTTAAGCAAATATGAGTGGATTAAGTGTAGGTCTCGGACGAATTTACAATTTAAAGTAACATTTTTAAGAGGAAAAAAACAAGGCAGTTTCTCTCAGGGAATTAAATAAGTCCCCTTCATTCTCTTCCAAATGATGACATTAATTCAACATAATTTCATGGAAACAAGAAGCAGTAATTGTCAACACAAGTGCTCGACTTAATTACTGTAAAACGTAATCAAGTTGGTTAAACACTCAACTTAGATAAATTCAATTTCAAAACTATTTGAATTCGAGAAAATAAGCTTACGCTTCTTATAGTTTGCACACTTTAAATATAATATATAAAATTACGAAAAAACTATTCGTGAAAATGCAAACAGTGTACTTAATTAATAAGATAATTTAAGACGATAAATATCCATTGAAACAACTACTTCCCGTGCAAATACACACATCCGGAGGTGTATTTGCACGGGAAGTAGTTGTTTCAATGGATATTTATCGTCTTAAATTGTCTTATTAATTAAGACACTGTTTGCATTTTCACGAATAGTTTTTTCGTAATTTTATATATTATACTCAACTTAGTTTTATGTTTACTGGGAATTTTTCTTTTAAGTATACATACCTCTATGATTGCCATATCAAATCTATAGAACATGTTCAAAAAATGTTTGTAAGGTATCTGTATTTTGTAGTACATTCTGTATACCCGGACGAATCTATTAGATATGAAGACTTGTTGGCTATGTTTAACTTAAAATCTTTATCTGCACGACGCAAGATCGCTTCATTAACCACTCTCTACAATTTGCTTCACAACAATATAAATGCTCCCGGTATACTCGCTCAGTTAAATTTTTTTACACCTAGGATTTGTAGTAGAAATAGCGTACAATTTGTATGTAATAGAAGTCAAAGTAATGTATATTACAACTCCCCTCTCAATACAATGATGCGCAATTATAATAACTCTCAAAACGTTGCTGATATCTTTTGTTGTAGTCGTAAACAATTTATTAACCAAATGTCCGCTGTATTAATTTAGTCACTATGTCAGATATCGTTAAGTATTGTTTAACTGAATTAAATATTGTATATGTAATAATTTTCTGCTAGAATTTTTGTATATTTTTCCCTGTAATTTGAAATGTGTATTTCTGTTGGGAAATAAATTATTATTATTATTATTATTATACCTATAGTGGCGTTGATATGTTATTTGCGATTGACTTAGTGTTTAGACTTTAATGTCTACTACAATTCGAAGGATCAAATGGAAAGATCCCATTAATTATAATATCAAGTATTGATTTTGCACGATTTATATAAAGTAAAAACCAAGAAATGAATCTCTATCGCAGAGGAATAAAATATATAGAAAATAATGAAAATGTATGTTTGCGGTTCGGTTTCTGAATGGTGAGTGATGCGTTTTTCTTATCATGCTCTCTTCGAAGCTGTTGGGGGTGGTTCTTCTTCCTTCTTCCGAAGAGTAGAAGATGATCCAGGTGCCACCCCATTGGTGTTTAGTATTTCCGGGGGAAGAAAGTTCGCATGATCTGTTGCCGCTAATTATGTAGGTGCTATAACCATGTACGTCCTTGGGATGTCCAACCGTTTATGGCCCTTTTGTTCGCCTAGAACGTGTCCTCGCATAATAAGCTCTTCCGCGAAGAAGCTTCCTGCTCCGCCCAAGGGCGGTCCCATCCGACACAATGACGTCATACAGTCTGTCTTCTTTCCAGGGTGCCCGAGAGCGTAGATAATGAGGTAAAGAACCCGCGCCTTCACAAGATCCGTTAATCCGCGATCGCGGCAAAGTCCTGAATTGGCGGCAACACTTAGTATCAACACTTTTAATGATTTAATGGCATCGACGATGCCACTATGAAGCATTAGATGGCTTTAGCTTTCGAAATCATTAATAGTTTTCACATATTGGCTTGAAATAGTCAGAAATGTTCAGTATTCCTCAGCACTGGGTCGGGACCACACTGAAGAGGACCTTGAAGTCCGAAACGCGTCTGTGGGTACCTGGTGCCGGAATATTGAACACAAATTCAATTTTGATATCAACACTTTGTTTTAATCCTTTCAGCCCTGGAATTTTTCTGGTTCCCAAAACAATGTTTTATACACTGCATATTATTTATTACTATCTCAGATATACAGAGATTTTTTCTTTTAAGTATACATATCTCAATATACTGTATACGCTGTAAATCTTCAGATATTCGTTGTTTTTACAAATACTTCAAATTGAACTTTCAAACGAGTGTTTTCCACTCCCAGATTAAGCATGAAGTAAAATTTCGAGTTTAGAAAAGCCTGAAAACTTGATTTGGTCGCGTAGCGCGTAGCGCTACGCGACCAAATCAAGTTTTCAGGCTTTTCTAAACTCGAAATTTTACTTCATGCGCCACGCGTACTAAACTCTGATGTAATGTTCAGAATACACGTTTTCACTGCTTTAGTAGAATATTTTTTAGATGTAGTTCAAATAGTATAGTGTAGTTTTATGACTGCGTTAGGTGTGTTAAATAGGTTTAGGCGATTCTAAGTACCACCTATTAATATAGCAGTAACGTTTCTCTTTTCTAGAGTACGTTAGGTGTGTTAAGTAGGTTTAAGCGATTGTAAGTACTCTCTACTAACACCTATTAATATAGCAGTAACGTTTCTCTTTTCTTTTTAAACCGACAAGCCTCATTTTTCCTTATTTTCATTTTCATTTTATTTTTTTATTTATTCTCTCACGGGAAACCCCTTTTACAATTTTGTTATCTATTACTAATATAAAGGGTCTTTCATTAGGAATGATAGGATTTTAATTTTGAATAAAACAACAAAGGTTTGACATATCAACTTCATTCCTGCTTTATTTTGAAGCTTGGACAATGCAGTTATGTGTGAAATAAGATATTGTTCAAATGTCCACCACGGGCTCGTTGACACTGACGCAACCGATCGCTCCAATTTCTGATCACTCTGTGCAATAATTCCGGCTGTATTTCGCCAATAACATGACGAATATTTTCTTCTAAGTGATCCAAAGACTGTGGCTTGTTGGCATAGACTTGTGCTTTCACATAGCCCCAAAGAAAGTAATCCAGGGGTGTCAAATCACATGACCTTGGCGGCCAATTCACAAATCCTCGTCGTGAGATGATCCAATCGCCAAACTTTTCCCTCAGCAAAGCGAGAGTAGCTTCAGCTGTATGACACGTAGCGCCATCTTGCTGGAACCACATCTCTTCAATATTGATGTTCTCAAGTTCTGGCCATAGAAATTCAAGTAACATGGTCCTATAGTGATCACCATTCACGGTTACGGCTGTTCCATTCTCATTTCTAAAGAAATAAGGTCCGATGACGCCGCCATACCATAAACCGCACCAGACAGTGAGTTTTTCGGAATGCAACGGAACTTCATGTAACACTTCTGGATTGTCCTCGCACCAATAACGGCAATTTTGCTTATTAACACAGCCGTTCAACCAAAAATGTGCCTCGTCTGAGAAGATGATTTTTTTGTCAAAATCAGGATCGTGTTCCAAGTGCTCAAGGGCCCAGTCAACAAATTCTCGGCGCAATCTATGATCATTTGGCTTTAGTTCTTGAGTCAATACAACTTTATAAGGATGCAACCTCAGATCCTTACGCAATATTCTCCAACTTGACGTCTGAGATAGCCCCAGCTGTTGCGATCGTCGTGAAATCGACAAATTTGGCTCATCGACAACACTGGCCGCTGTAGCTGCAGTTCTCATCACTTCGCACGTTTCGTTGTCTTTTTGGTTGCTTATTGTCTTGTAAAGTTAACTGACTTTCAAACTTTTCCACAGTGCGGCGTATAACCTGCGCAGAGTACCGATGACGGCGACCCAATTCTCGAGTGAATAAACGTTGAGTACCCACAACTGAGCTACCACTTTGGTAATATTTTTTTATTACTTCCAACCGATCGAGAGGAGTCAAACTCTGCATCATGAAACTGCACACTATACTACATATAGTAACACCTAGAAATAAAAAAAAATTATTAGAAACCGAGAAATCTCTATTTGAAAAACTATCACTCCTATTGAAAGACCCTTTACTATAATATATTAGTTAGTAGTGTTGTAATCTAAGGCTGAAAATGGTATTTATCACTGTGTGTGTGTAGAAATAGGTGGATTTATATGCAAATGAGGCACGTTGTTAGCTAAGTCCATGAATATTAAGCGTAGGCAAGTATTAAAAGCCCAACACTTTACATCTGGCTTTTGTAATGCTTTTCACTATTATTCTATGAATCCACTATTATTTCATGTAAGTAGTATACACTTATATGAGCTTTATAAAACTAGGACATAGAATTTCAATGGAATACATTTCGAAAAAAAAAAAAAAATAACAAAATGCAAACATTAAAAATTGAATAGACATTTTGTAAAATAAGTAAATAACGCGATTTCGGCATGTATTGAACCTTTTCTTGAATAAATATCTCAATTATCACTTGGTGAAACATTTTTAACTAATAATAATAATAATAATGAATAAACACTGGGTTTGTTTGATTATTTAATTGTTAATTTTTGTCATTGACATATTGACTATGTTAAATTGAGTCAGAACGTAAACATCATGTATATTAAAAAGAAACACAACGAGTGTGTAATACAATGAATCATTTATAGAAATGATAAAAAGAAGAGCCAACTTTTTGAATTAACTCTATAATTCCTGGGTTAATACACTAGATCGTTAAGTAACTATTAATGATTTCGATAGCTAACGCCATCTAATGCTTCATAGTGGCATCGTCAGTGACACCAATGCACAAAGTGCATATACAGGTCACTGTTTCGTCCACGAACGAGCAGAACTCTGTTTGTGAAACCAGAAAACAAATATCAAAATTGAATTTGTGTATTATTCAATCAAAACAATTATTTCCAGATTCATTTGATTTTGCTGAAACTGCAAATCAAAAAATTCAATAAACATCCATATTTACAAATTTATATATTCTGCATCACAGTTAAGAAAAATATTATTTTAATTAAAACTGTCACGTAATAAATCTCGACTCACATTTAATTAATTAACACGACCACTATTTTTTTAATGGTTTTATTTTCCTGTGTTTAAAAGCTTTAATTTCGTTTTCAATTAAACGAGTGTGAGGAGTGTGAAAAGCGTCGTGTGATATACTAGATTTAGTGCTAGATTAATCGTGAAAATGTAATGTAATTAACGGCGGGGGAAAATTTCCCCCTTCGTCCGAAATGCGAGGTTAATTCCTGCCTTTCACAAGCCCTTAATGGGACAATGATTTACCACCGTATATTTACCGACACTGGCAAAAAAATAAAGAGAATAACAATTATACTCGTGAGTTATTAGATGAACTTAATTACATGTTAGGAGTTATACATCAAGCTTATTTATTTTGCACGTTGATCAACTTTATTGCTATAAATTTGATGATGATTTTTTAAGTATTAACGTTGAAAGATGAGTAAATAGGAGTGAAACTAAATGGTGAATTACACAAGAACATTTTCAGGTTCCTGCCAGAAAATGGCACCCTCTGCTTTAATTTTATTCTGCATCTGATAATGTTGTACATTAATATATCGCTCTGGTTCTTTCTTGAATTAGCAAATTCTAAAAATGTTAGTTTACCGTCGGACTCACAAATGTCGTCACTTAGTCGGCAGAAAACCAACCAAATTTGCATGCTTAATTAAGAAACGGAAAATACTTGTTAGTAAGTATAAATGAAATTATGTTTGAACGGTAACGTGACCGCCAGTCTAAGGTGTCAAATTGTTTAGAGGGAATGGCAAAGCTATATTGATGAGAGATAAATCTCGAAACGCGTCTATATCCAATTGGCAAATGTACGGCGCTGCGCATGATCTGCTGATTGCAGATTTTGTGTCAATTGAATCTTCTAGCATGCAAATGCAGATCTTTAGTCAAAATTCGCTGCACAGAACATCTTGAAACGTCCAATTGCTAAGCACGATGGCGAATCGAGGTAGGACTTTCGTCAACACTTTCACTCACTGAGGCTATGTTTTCAATCGACCGACCGGTACGAGAACGGCCACTGCTTTTCGCGGTTAGAATTGAACCACTAACCTCAATTTTTTTTAGTAAATGCACCACAGTGTTGCGATGATGACCAAAACATGTGCGCACTTTTCGAACCGTCTCTGCAAAAGTTTCACCATTTTTGTAATGAATTTTCACAATTTCTAGGCGTTGCTCGATCGTGTAAGTATTCATGACTAAACATCAATATTTCCTGATGCCAGTTGTCAAACTCTTTTTGTACTCTATGTTCGCCACGAAATAAATGGCGCGCAATTAAAATATCAGATCATTTTGAGACATCCTTTATTAAAGAATTAGGTAATATTTTAAATTAACTTCAAAATTAGTTTCGGTCCTCTAAGAATATTGAGTGCAAATGAGCCAGGAATGCCATTCGAAAAATAATCATGACGAAAAACAGTTGAGTTTTATCAAACATTAGTATTTTTAGCAAGTTTAACTGGAACAACGTCACCAAATCGTTGAGTTAAGACATGTCTTTGTTCTTGTTAAACTGATAAACAAGGAAGTTATCGTAAAATATTAACTACCGGGAGGGTTTAGAAATTTAAAAAGCCATAAAGGCAAGTAAAAATGTGGTCAACGACAACGAAGACCTTTGGAATTCCCCGATATTAAATGCCCTTATTACCCAATAAAACCTAAAACTCGAAACTATATATTCCCAAACAAATCCATTTGTACATCATTCTTGATAATGGCATTAAGCCGAAACTAGTAGAAAATAAAATACGTATAAGTGAAACAAAACCAAGTGAATTTCATTTACAAACCATTGTATTTTAAAATGTTTTACCAAGTGATTAATGAGAAAAAAGTGTCCGATATATGTAAAATATTCAATTTTTGCCTAAAAACTAAACTTCTAGTGGTTTTATTTATGAATAATCGAATACGCGACTATTTGCAATATTCCTATTCGAATCCCAGCTTTGGTTATAACTATAAACAATTATAAATAAATCATAATTTTATTTTTAGTATCACTCAAATATCAACAACTTCATTTGATGAAAGCATATTTGAAGTATTGTTTTAATCACAGAACATTCCCACTGAGTAAATCCATTTAAGTAATGTTTCAACAACGTTAAAACAACGTTTAATGTTGCTACAATGTTGATATAACGTTATTTGTTTGTTTTTTGCTTAGTGGGTTGCCTTCATGATTATTATTTTTAATATGTTTAATATAAAATGTGCTCAGGTATAGATAAGTGTTCGTGTTTTCTTAGTGGAGATTTATGAGTGTGAGGGTAGCCCAGGTCGCAATTTTCTTTGAAATTTATTGCGCGCGTGGATTAAATTAATTCAAATAAAATGCGGAAGCTCGCGGGCGGTAAAACTGAGGGTTCTTAGGCCCCAAACATGTCAAGTTATGGAATAAGGCAATCTGTCATGCACCTGTGCGTGTTTCCGAGATCCGCCAGATTTGCATAAAGCCCCCCTTTTTTTGTACAAACAATAATTAATGCGCAGATTTATTACAAAATAATACAAAAAATTGAAAAGGGTAAAATAACGAACCTAACCGAAATTTTATAGATATATTTAGAGAAATGAAATATTTTTATGGTTTGCTGAGATATTTCTTGAAAATGATTAAAATGTCTTAATTTGCGGCATAATATCTTTGCTGTAAATAAAGGAATTTTAACAAACACAATTACATGAAGATTAAATAAAAATAAGTATGTGGTGGATAAATTATTTTTCATTATTTATAATAAATTTCATCCGTATATTAAATTATACTTACGTACACTTCTGTGCAATAAAATTAAGCACAAGTCTCATAACTATTTTTTATAATATTCTAGTTGTATAATTCGGGTCTGTGTTAATTCCCTAGCAGCAGTTTCAATAAATGATAAAACACCATAACTTGAAAATAACGCCGTTATTAAAGAACCCAAACTAAGACCTTTTGAAAAAACGCTCGTAATAAATACAATAAAGCCGAAATAGAAAAACCATCTTCTATTTTATGTAGGATCCGAATTTTTGAATTGATGTCTAAATCCTGGGTCTCCAAACTATCTTCTTCGCGGGCCACAAATACAATTCTACATAATAAAGTCGGCCAAGATCCGATTAATTTTGTAATATTATGAAAAATTTAAGGAACAATTTTTACAATATTTCAAAATATGACATTTACAAAAAAAATTACAAACAATCGCGGGCCGGATTCATGCAAGTCGCGGGCCGTAGTTTGGAGACCACTGGTCTAAATGAAGCAGCATTTCGACATTAAGGAAATTGACATATTTACATATTTACGTTACTAGGAAACTCATCATGTCCGTTTTAAGCTATAGCATATTTTGTGTGCTTAATTTTTTTCCACAGAAGTGTACGTGAAGTATTTTGATACATCGGCCATTCCATAAATAAGTGCACACTTTTTGGGGCTACATTAGGAATTCTAGCGAATTTCGCAAATATTATAAAGGCTTTTCAAGACATGGCTTTTGGTTGTTACACATGTGGGTGTACCTGAAGTTTTATTTATTTATTTAAATATTTATTGACGGGAGGAGATGTAATGTATCTCTCAGTTTAAATTATATTTAATGTGTTTATGAATAGCTTTGTATATAATTATCATTATAGAGTACTTATCTCCTTGTACATATAGTATTGGAAACAGCAAATAATTCGCACTTCAAATATTATTTACATTCCAAATCTTTTCTTAGTAATTATAATCTCGTTTTGTTATTCCATGTTTATTTTTACAGTAATTTTAAACCGCTCATTTTTGAAATAAATTATTTATACATTTTCTGTGATACATACTCTAATTTATATAATCATACCTTTATGTCTATATTTGTACGTATAGACATAAAGGTATGATTATATAAATTAGAGTATGTATCACAGAAAATGTATAAATAATTGATTTCAAAAATGAGCGATTTAAAATTACTGTAAAAATAAACATGGAATAACAAAACGAGATTATAATTACTAAGAAAAGATTTGGAATGTAAAAAATATTTGAAGTGCGAATTATTTGCTATTTTTGTATTTGTTTATATCAAAAGTGCCGTATATTTTTTTCTCTTGGTATATTATGCAATGACTTGTCCTCATAACACTGCCATGTATTTTTTCAACCAATAAACTTATTCTATTCTATTCTATTCTATGCGTACACATTATCAGTGTCTTATCTTATCACTAAAGAAATGGAGTGTGTCTGGTGTTGAGGAGAACTTTGACAGTTGATCAAGGCAGTCAATTCTAAATCGCTATATTAAATCTTAAACTCTGAATCTTCTAACTCTAAATCTTAAATCTAAGTCTGTCTCAATCTGTAAATTCATTTATTAAGTATCAAATTAAATACGAAGTAAAACTATGAACTTTGAATTTCAGTGATTTGACCAAAGTTTACTAAATCTCGTCTTCAACGACAAATACAGGAAATCTAAAATATATAAAAGAACCGTAACGACAAACAACACCTTGGTACGTTACAGTATTTTTCACGAATGTTGGCAGTCACGTCATCAATTTATGTACGTATCAAAGACAAGCAGTTATTCTACCATTTTATACTATTATATGCGCATCATCGTTGTAAATAATAGAAACGTATGTCTAGTGACTCCTGATACAAGTACCGACAACAGTGCTCACCGCTCGGAAACGCGAGGCGATGCATAAGACAAAGACACCATTATAGTGCATGTCTACTCCAGCACAACGCTTCCCAGAAACGTCAGTAGCGTCACTATTCGTTATAAGTTTTCAAGTTTCCAAGTATTTCTGTTTGTTTTAGTTTGTTCGTGAGTTTTTCGTGTTTTTCATAGTGTAAGTAAGTGTAGAATTAATTGTTTTGAGATTAGATCTAGTTTTTTATAATCATAAACTCAAAATGCCTGAAAAAAGACTTAGTGAAGTAGCCCGAGATATGATTATTAAAGTAATGGACTACTTTAACCAGGAAAAATGCAATGGAGGTCCCCTTTTACCTTTAGATCCAGTCCATGAGGTGAATTGTTAATATAAGGAGAGCTGTCGGTGAGGGAAAGCGCTTCATTATTTTGCATGCTGGTCAGAGTACAGGTTTCGTGGAAAATGTTTTCCTTATTTATGCAACAAATTCAAAACTTGCAGACTGATTATGGATGCACCTTACCACAGCGTATTCGTAGAAAAGCAGCCCAAAATTTCTTAGACGAAGGCACAAATCACACATTGGCTACAAGGTAGCAATAAACCTGAGGAAGTAACAAGTTCAAGGCGGAACTGTTAGCACCAGCCAAACAATATGCTAGACCTAACAGATATGTGGTAGACGAATATCTGTTCAAACATGGCCATGAAATATTGCGACTCCCACCATATCACTGCGAATTTAACGTAATAGAACTAATATGGGCACTGGCAAAACAATATTATGATGCTCATATAGGCGAAAAAGGATATGGAGACAATGAAGTGTTAGTCATGTGGCACAAATCCTTAGAAAAATGTACTCCGGATAGATGGGACTCTGCTGTTAGACACACAGAATCAATTATCGACAGATGGTACATCAGCCAAAACGTTCTGGATAATGTGCCAGAATTTATTATTCGTATTGGGGATGGAAATAGTTCAAACGATGATGTAACAGACAGTGATAAAGATTTATGATTTTAGAGGAAAGGTCGCTATTTGGTTAATATCCAACGTCGTTAACTATTTTTAATTGTGGTTTGAAAATTAGATAATTTAAAATAAATAGCCTCATATACACCCACACAAACAAGATTTCTATCGCGTCCATTTTAAAAATCATGAATGAAGATTCATTGTTTTTGAAATGGACGCGATAGAAGTGAAAATAAATATTTTTATTCAATTTTGTTAATTTAAATCGACATTATTAACTCCATAACAACCGTAATAAACAAGGTTTTATTCACTAGTGAACTAAAATTTTTTTAGGTCACTAGTGAGTTAAAAAATTTATTTAAAAATAAATGTAAAGTACATTTTCTTTACAATTTCGTCAAAATTGAATAAAAACATATATACGCCACGTGAATTAAACACCTTTATTCACTCAAAGAAATGATTTCACTCGCGCCGAGGCGCTCGTGAAATCAAAAATCTTTTCGTGAATAAAATCGTATTTAATTCACTTGATGTATAATATTTATTATATTAAAATTAATTGTATTGCATTTTATTATTATTGTACATGGAATAATGTCAATCTCATAACAGTAATAATTCTTTTGGGATTTTCTTTTGTAAGTGCCTTCCAATAGCGTATTCATTGGCATGAGTTCTTACTAAGATTACATGTTGGAATGCAATTTCTAGGGTTTCAATGCAGGATTCAGTAAACAAATGAAACACCTAATCCCTTTTTAACGTTACGCCAATGCGCGCAATTACATATGACCTTGAACAGATTGATTCAGAATTTTATAATTGATGACGTGAGTGTAAACATTCGTGAAATAGACTGTACAGAGACTTACAAAATATAAGTACAAAGTACCGTACGCTCAATAAAAAAAAAGAACCTAACCTCTAAAGTGCCGTGGAAGATATTGTAGGTTGGCAGCTCTAAAATTATGTATTATAATTATTATGTTTGACGTTTTATATGTCAATTCTTACAGCATGTAGCCAACCTAAATTTAAAAAAAGATTAATTCATGGCACTCTAGAGTTTTTTGTATTGAACGATATTAACAATAGTATCGTATGTTCAATAAAAACCTCTAGAGTGCCATGAAAAATATTGTAGGTTGGCAACTCTGAAATTATACATTATAAATATTACGCCTGACGTTTCATATGCCAATTCCTAAAGCGTGTAGCCAACTTAAATTTAAGAAAAGATAAAATCATGGCACTCTACAGGTTTTTTTAACTGAACATACGATAGATAATAATGTAGATAAAAATGTTCACCCATGGGACTTGTCAATTAAGATTTATGCCGATTTAAAAAAAATCGCACAAAAAATATGTATACGCAATACCCTTAATTGCATCCAATTATCTCGATTTTCTAATATTTCTTGCCGACTAGTAAATTACGTTCAATTTTAAAAATAATCTTAAGAAACCATCTTTGACCCACTTCTTTACGCCTTAGCTAGTTAAGTTTGTCGACTAGCTTTAGCGGAATTCGAAAAGGTCAGATGCAAATAAGCGCCTTTGCTGGGCACGCCATTAAAACGGGAATTTACCACCCCCTATACACACATTATTCACGTGCATTTTCAACCCCTTGCCACCAAACAAGAACATTCACAGTAACGGTTTTTCAACTATAAAAGTTTCAAGTTTACTCATACAAAATGTAAAGAAATTTGGTTGAAATTCCGTATTGAATCCGCTTAATTGTAAAAGGTGATCCAAGTAGAGATACTTTTTTCAATAGCCTTTTTTTGACAGATCACGTGTGAGTCGTGTCATGCTGTCATGTTATTTTTGTTTAGTATTGTTTGGCATTTCATAATGGAAAGACTTACGCCTGAACAACGTTTACAAATCGTTCAACTTTATTACGAAAAGTCACGTTCTGTGAGGAATGTGTTTCGTGCGCTTCGCATAACTTATGGTCAACATAATCGGCCTACTGAGCGTACTATTCGCAACACCATCACCCATTTTGAGACCCAGCATTCATTATTGGATAATATTCGATCGAATAGACCACGTCCAGCACGCTGTGAAGAAAATATAGCGGCCGTAGCTGAGAGTGTACACGAAGACCGTGGAGAGTCGATTCGGCGCCGTTCGCAGCAACTCGGACTGACGCACAGTGGTCGATTTTCAAATTTACCTGAACATTTCGTTATTATTTGTTTTGTTTTTTTTAATTCTGTCTAATAGAAAGAAATATTTTTTCAATTAAGTATTTAATTGTCATTTATGTTATGGACACATTTTCCACCCCACTACCAACCCCTAATCAAAGATTTTTTTTAATATTTTAAACAAATATAATGAGTCATTCTTCGTAAAATAAAAAAAATAATAAAAAGTTTTAAACAACCCCCACCCATCTGATTTATATAGAAAACACTCTCATATTTCAAAATAATTTAAAATTTTGTAACAAAATATGAGATTATTTTACTTGGAATGGTTCCTATAAAGATTACATGTTTATTTTAGACTGGAAACACAAGGCCGTAGCTAGGGGGGTGGGGAATATGGGGGTTTGAACCCCCCCGAAATTCTGTGCGAAAATATAAAACGTCTTAGCGAATTTTGTAGACTTGTATGAAAATAACAAAAAACAAATTGTTTTGTAACCACTTAAAATTTAAAGATGACGTAAAAGAACGTATTTGATCTTTTAATATATTTACATTTTCATTTTGGTCTTGAACATTAAAGTTAATTAAATCAAAAACATATTTTTGAACGGCGCTGTTTTTCTCTTCCACCGTGCGCTCCATACGCCAAACATTGAAGAGAGCGCTTCGGCGAACGGTTACGCGGCCTGAAAAAAAATTATTACTTGAATGGTTGCACGTGGCTGCATATAATTTTTGTTTATATGATAAGTTAAATAGTTGCTCTATAACTGAAAAAAATCCCAATGCGTACCGCTGCGTACGGAATATACTTTTTCTCTATCATACTTAAGAAATTTTAATTTACAATGAAAAATTGTATGAGTAATTTATGTCATTATTTGTTATTGTTGCATAATAATATAAAAAAACAAATAAACACAAATGATAAATACATACCAGTAGAATGTATATCCATCGTTGTTTTAAAAATTTCACTTCACACAACTGAAAACTAAATATTTAAAACTTATGCGTTTGAGAGCGTACAAACAACTAATGATCGGTGTCTCAATAGGGTGTACTTTGGGTACCGATAATTACCAGGAAAGAGGGTTGAGGGGATTATGCTTTTACCTGCGCACCAATGGGTCATTATACTAATGATATTTACACAAATATTCGTTTTTCTAAATACTTTATTTTTCGCGAAATGTTCGGCTAAATTTGAAAATCGACCACTGTGTGACGTATGGAACGACTTGGCGCATTTTACATCGAGATCTTAAATTGAAAGCGTACAAAATACAGCTTGTGCAACAACTGAAGGCGCTCGACTTTCCCAAGCGATATCGCTTCGCTCTATGGGCTCTTGAAAAGTTCCAAGAAGATCCGACGTTTTCGAGGCAAATATTGTTTAGCGATGAGGCCCATTTCTAGCTCAATGGGTATGTAAACAAACAAAATTGCCGCATTTAGGACGAAGAGCAACCTGAAGAGATTCAAGAACTGCCACTTCATCCAGAAAAAAACAACGGTTTGGTGTGGTTTGTGGGCCGGTGGAATCATCGGTCCATATTTCTTTAAAAATGATGCTGGTGTGAACGTAACCGTCAATGGCGACCGTTATCGTGTTATGATAACCGACTATTTGTTGCCTGAAATTGAAGCTCGTAATCTCGGCGACATGTGGTTTCAGCAAGACGGCGCCACTTCCCACACATCGCATCAATCAATGGATTTATTGAGAGAACATTTCGGTGAGCACATAATTTCACGTTTTGGGCCGGTCGATTGGCCATCAAGATCGTGTGATATCACACAGTTAGACTTTTTTCTGTGGGGATATGTAAAGTCTAAAGTTTATGCGGACAAACCCGCTTCGATTCAGGCCTTGGAGGAAAACATCACGCGTGTCATTCGCCAGTTACCAGTCGAAATGCTCGAACGAGTCATCGAAAATTGGACTCAACGGATGGACCATCTGCGACGTAGCAACGGCCAACATTTGATAGACATAATCTTCAAAAAATAAATGCCAAAGAATGCTCTTTCAAATGTTAATAAATATTCTCCAATAAATTTGAATTTTCTGTGTTTTTTTTTCTTTAAAAAAGTAGGATCACCCAGTATATACATGTGCACGTGATATTTTAAAAGTATTTAATTTTAAACTTCTAACGAGTGTTTCCAATCCTCGAGTAAGCATAAGGTAAAATTTCGAGTTTAGAAAGGCCTAAAAATTTGGATATGCCTAGGCGCGCGACTAACTAAAATTTGGTAAACATACTGGGAATTCTTCTTTTAAATATACATACATGTATGCATGAGCTGTAACTTTTCCGATAATCGTTAGTTTTTTAAAATAGTTTAATTTAAAGTCTTAAACGAGTGTTTTCCACTCCCAGACTAAGCATGAAGTAAAATTTCGAGTTTAGAAAAGCCCCGCGTAGAAAATTTGTCGAGGGTCGCGCAGCGACCCGAGACAAATTTTCACGGGGCTTTTCTAAACTCGAAATTTTACTTCATGCGCCACGCGTATAAAACACTGATTTTAGCTGAAGCTCAAATAAAACTATTCTACTCATATTTATAAAATTACGGTGCGGTCGTTTAAATTATAATTTAAAGTAGGCGGCATTTATTTGTCGGTTGCCCAGAATGCTGATTAAATAGTGGAATAAATTTTAGGTTATGCTAAACTATGTGTTAACAGTCAGTAGTGCCAATCTAATTAAACACTCAAAGCCTACTGTAAATATGTTTTAAACGATCGCACGGTATAATTTTTCTTTTAAGTATACTTATGCATACTCTATAAATGTTCCGATATTTGTTGTTTTATTAAAAGAGTTCAATTTGGAGTTAAAAAGGAGTGTTTTCCATTCCCAGACTAAGCATGAAGTAAAATTTCGAGTTTAGAAAAGCCTGAAAATTTGGTTTGGTCGCTCCGCGCTTCGCGCTACGCGACAAAACCAAATTTTCAGGCTTTTCTAAACTCGAAATTTTACTTCATGCGCCACGCGTATAAAACATTGATTTGATGTAAAGTTCAGAATATACCTCTTTGCCATACTGTTTTCGTAGTATATTTTGAACTTCGCTTAAAATCGGCGATTTGCACGCGTGGCGCATGAAGTAAAATTTCGAGTTTAGAAAAGCCTGAAAATTTGGTTTGGCCGCTCCGCGCTTCGCGCTACGCGTCCAAACCAAATTTTCAGGCTTTTCTAAACTCGAAATTTTACTTCATGCTTAACCTGGGAGTGGAAAACACTCGTTTAAGCTTTAAATTGAACTCTTTGAACAAATAGACGAGTATCTAAAGATTTACAGCATAACAGAGCATATGCTGTAAATCTTTAGATACTCGTCTATTTGTTCAAAGAGTTCAATTTAAAGCTTAAACGAGTGTTTTCCACTCCCAGGTTAAGCATGAAGTAAAATTTCGAGTTTAGAAAAGCCTGAAAATTTGGTTTGGTCGCGTAGCGCGAAGCGCGGAGCGGCCAAACCAAATTTTCAGGCTTTTCTAAACTCGAAATTTTACTTCATGCGCCACGCGTGCAAATCGCCGATTTTAAGCGAAGTTCAAAATATACGTGGGATTTGTTTACTTTAAAGAAAAACTCACTGTATAATTGTTTTTATTACATAAAAACAATTATACAGTGAGTTTTTCTTTTAAGTAAACAGTCAAAATCATAGCCTTAAAATGAGTTGAACCTTAAATTATTAAATATTATGTCTTGTGCCTTAACGTGAAGAATTGTATCCTAGTTTTATCCTAAATAAATATTGAGCTGGCCATATGGACAAGTATCCGAGGCCAATAAAGAAAAAAAAAAAAAATATTATGTCTGCTATTATATTCATCATCATTTTTTTTTTCGTTTGATAATATTTACAATTTTTCTTTTTTGAGGGGTGGGAAATTGCGGAGGAAATGGAAAATCTGCCGCGTGCCCGGCATTAAGTAGAATCATTAAAAACGAGCGGACTCGGCTCGTATTTATTGCCGCTATGTTGACAAAAAAATGAATAATGATTTATCACACGAGTGCTGGTTATCTGACATCGCCTAAAATGTTTGCGTTTGTTTTTAATGTCACCCGTTTGTTCATCTGCATGTAGAGAATCGCAGATGAATAAACATGAAAGGTGGCCAGTAATTGTGTGAAAAGCTTCAGAAAACTTGCTTCGTTAATTTATTTTGAGTAGAAAATCCAAATAAAAAAATATTGCCTGGTTTTTCGTTAACGCCATTGAAATTTTAAATATGTCACATGGAATCAACAATATTTTTGAAATGTTTTGATTAAAATCATATCTATCAACAACCAGCTTTACATTACTAATGTTTATGTAATTTTAAATCTATTGTTAAAAGAAAACTAATAATAAGCTTTAATAAGCCCGATTCGATTGTCAATTTTTAGTACAAAAAATTATTTTTTTTTTAAACTTAAAAAAATAAAATAAAATAAATTAAAAATTAAAAAAATGGAGATAAAAAAAATACTGTATTATTATTCAGTAAGCCTCACGATGCTATTAATATTAAAAATATGTGACTAAAATTTGTTTTTAACATTTTGTATAAAATTATTGCTATATTTTATACAAAATGTTAAAAACAAATTTTAGTCACATATTTTTAATATTAATAGCATCGTGAGGCTTACTGAATAATAATACAGTATTTTTCTTTTATTTCCATTTTTTTAATTTTTAATTTATTTTATTTTATTTTTTTAAATAAAAAAAAATTAATTTTTTGTACTAAAAATTGACAATCGAATCGGGCTTAGTAAAGCTTATTATTAATTTTCTGTTTTTTTAAATTTTATGTACTGAAAATTGATAAACGAATCGGGCTTAGTAAAACATTTTACTAATTTTCTGGCAACCTTGTAAAGACTTTTTATTTCCTAGACTAGACTTTTGCATTTTATCAACTTTTCATTCAATCTGTACAGTTTTTTATAACACAATGGGCCTAATGAGGCCTAAGTGCAGTGCAGAAATGCGCTGTCCCCAAAGAAACAGAACAAGACTTTTTTATTTCCCAGACTCTAGTTTTGCTTTAGGATTATCCTATTTATCAACTTTTAATGAAATCTGTGCATAAGTATTCATTAGTTTACTAAAATGTCATCGACTTCAGCTTAAGATTACAGAAAATCCATCTAAGATATTTAAAAATTAAATTTGTAAATAAACTTGTAAATAAGGTTGAAAGAACACGAGCGAGCCTTTAGATTAAAACATAATAGTTCTACCTATGCTAACCATCTTTTAGAAGAGAATCACACTTTTGGCGAGGATGTACTTTCAGTAATCCATTTTGCCGAAAAAGGTCGTAAAATGGATTTACTTGCTACTAGTGCTTCCAGAAATACACAAGGCCCGAATTAATCCCGGAATTTCCCGTCTTAATGACCAGGTTGACCTAATGTACACCCCTCTCTTCGAAGCCGTATAAATAGTTATTAACGTGTAATTTGTATTTACTTTAGTTTGAGAATGACTACTAGATAGTCGAAACTAGTCACACAATTAAATGTAAGATCCAGTGGTTAAACAAAGTAAAAAGTGTTTTATTTACAAGTGTATTTAAGATGTACCACAAAGTGAACGCCTACAACACCAAACAATTAATTAAATTTGTGTTCAGTATTCCAGCACCAGATACCCACAGACGCGTTTCGGACTCCAAGGTCCTCTTTAGTGTAGTCCCGACCCAGTGCTGAGGAATACTGAACATTTCTGACTATTTCAAGCCAGTATGCTAGAACCATTAATGAATTCTATAGCTAACGCCATCTAATGCTTCATAGTGGCATCGTCAATGACACGCGTCATTGATGATGCCACTATGGAGCATTAGATGGCGTTAGCTATCGAATTCGTTAATAAGATATTTGAATAACTATTTGTATTCCTCTCTCTTTCTCTTTTTAACCCTTTACCTTAAAATTACATTCAAGATACATACAGGGATTTGTTCTTTTTTTACTATACTTTCACATATTTTAAAACAAATAGCATCAGGCTTTACAAATAATCGAAATTAACAAATTAAGCTACATTTAATTAAAACACTAAGTTTATTTCACTGATTAACCCTTTCAGCCCTGGAATTTCTCTGGTGTAAAAATGATTTGATTTATTTCTTGAATCAATTTCTTCTGACATCGTCTGTGAGAAGAAAGGAAAATGTCAATATCATTCCACATTTTCCTATCTTCTCACAGACGATGTGAGAAGAAATTGATTCAAGAAATAAATCAAATCATTTTAGCACCAGAAAAATTCTAGGGCCGAATGGGTTAATCAGTATCCCTCATACGTCATTTTTTGTGAATGACTTAAACCAGTGGTCTCCAAACTACGGCCCGCGGGCCAAATCCGGCCCGCGATTGATTGTATTTTTTTTTGTAAATGTCATATTTTGAAATATTGGAACAATTGTTCTTTAAATTTTTCATAATTTTATAAAATTAATCGGATCTTGGCCGACTTTATTATGTAGAATTGTATTTGTGGCCCGCGAAGAAGATAGTTTGGAGACCCAGGACTTAAACGATAAATACTTTTAACTTCGTTAAGCTCATACTTGCCGTTGGCCATAGTTTCTCCCTCCTATTCCTCTTAGTCTCTAGAGATTTATCGGTTACACATTTTTCGCATTGTTTCCGTCTATAAGTTCACGTCAATCCACAAAACAGAAAAATACAGGCAAGAGCGGAGCCACTTTTATACGGAACAAAAGTTTCGGTGGAAACGCGAAAAGTTTTCCGTCTTGAATGTAGTGAGTGGGAAAAGGCGATGAGATGAATAGTCAGTCGACAAAAAGTTCGATAAAGGGAAGACGGAGCGGGAAATAGAGTAAGGCTTACTTCTTTTTATCCACATGAATATGTTTTGTTGATGTGATGTGTGTTAGAGGAAGTATATTCTCAAAACGGAAGAATTTTAAATTTACAAAAATACACAATACTGGAAAATTTGTTAATCTCCTTAGAGTTATTAAAACTTTTCCTTCTCAAATATTGGCAACGTCGGTTTTTGCAATATCTTTTACTAACAGCGACGGCTCGCAGCCTAACTTCAAGGTCGGCCAGAGACCCAAGGTAATATAATAATAATAATCGCTTTATTGTAACAACAAATACAAAACAAAATACATATTCAATTACATAACCTTAGTATATATATATATATATATATATATATATATATATATATACACTGGCGAAAGAAATTAACGCATCATTTGTGATTTTTTTGATATCTTGGAATCGAGTTTTCTTTGAACACAAGCATATTTTTACAATAAGAAATCTTATCAAGCATGCTGTTTTACATGTTGTGTTCTGTCTTTTGTTCTAATGGTTTTCTGTCAATATATAAAATGAAGCACTTTTCATTATTTTGACTGTAAGAAAGGTTCATATAAAATTTCTTTTTGAGTTTGTTTTCAAGTAATTGTTAAAATTAAGTGCTAAATAGTGAAGAATGAATATGGATAGACGTCCGAATCTTAATTTAAGCAGTGAAGAAGCTGTGATTGTGGTTACACTTGCAGAAGAAGGTAGGAGTCAGCGTTTCATCAGTCAGCGTCTTGGTGTTAATCAATCGACCATATCCCGTGTCTTGAAGAGACATCGGGAAACTCAGGCATACTTAAGAAGGCCAGGACAAGGGAGAAAAAGGGCCACAACTGCTGTTCAAGACCGTTTTTTAATGATGCAGACGTTACGCGAACGGTTTATTACGGCTCTTAGGCTACAAAATATGCTCGCAGAGATCCACAATGTTCATGTAAGTTCCGTTACCATCAGAAAAAGGTTACGTGGTTTTAATTTAACTCCGAAAACAGCGGTAAAAGGACCACAATTAACCGCAGACCATCGCAGAGCCAGGTTAACATTTGCGCAAGAACATGTAAACTGGTTACAGGCCGATTGGGCTAATGTTATGTTTAGCGACGAGTCCAGATTTTGTCTTTACGGCAGTGACAGGCGAATGCATGTGTACAGACGGCCAGGTGAACGTTATGCGCAGTGTAACATTGTTCCGACTGTTATGTTTGGTGGAGGCTCTGTTGTGTGGGGTGGTATCACTTTAGAGGCTCGTACGGAGTTGGTGGTCATACCAAGAGGAAGCATCACGGCAGCGTCTTATATTGCAAACATTTTAGAACCATCCGTAATGCCTTTTGCTCCCTTTGGAGGAAACGATTTCCTGTTTATGCATGACAATGCAAAACCACACAGTGCCCGAATTGTACAACAGTATCTTGACCTAGTGGGTATCAACACAATGCAATGGCCAGCCAGGAGTCCCGATCTTAATCCGATCGAACACCTATGGGACGCGATATGCAGACGCCTTAGAGCACTTCCTCGGCGTCCAAGCAATCAACAAGAGCTTGGACAAAGATTGCAGGAAATTTGGGAAGATATTAACCAGGATGAAATTGGATCATTAATTAACAGTATGAGCCGTCGCTGTCAGGCAGTTATTCGAGCAAGAGGAGGAAACACTAGATATTAAGTCTTATAATCACATGTTAACTTTTTTCCTCTTTTTATTTATGACATTATTTTAGTCATTAATGAAAGAAAATGTGTTGAAAATCATTATTATAGTTCAGTTGGTTTTGTTGTTATTTTTTTGTTTTTAAACATCAAAACTTTATTTTTAAATTCAAAAAATTAATGTGATGCGTTAATTTCTTTCGCCAGTGTATATATATATATATATATATATATATATATATATATATATATACGTTACAAAAGGAATAGGCCTTAGCTCGGTGTTCACTAGCTAGTCTGCCGACTATTCCTAAAAAAAATACTTATAAAATAATACGTATAATAAAAAAATATGTATCCGTTATTGAAAGGTGACTTTGTCCAATAAGAGTGATATGATTTCTTTAAAAAAAACACACTTATTGTTAAGGAAATTCAAATGTTTTTTATTTAATGTGAAGTACAATCGATACAATTAAGTTCTAAATAAAACGTCATTCAAATGGCCTCCACGACTTCTTATGCAGGAACGAATTCGATGAACCCAATTTTCGAGCACTTTTTCCACTAAATCAAGTCGTATGTCATGAATGGCACGTTCAATATTGACTTGTAAAGCTTGAAGAGAGTCTGGTTTATTTCGAAAGACCAATGACTTCAAATAACTCCACAAGAAATAGTCTAATGGTGTTAAATCACAACTTCTTGGAGGCCATTCAATATCACAATTTCTTGAAATAATCGAATCTCCAAACTTTTCTCGCAATAATGCAATTGTTGAATTTGCTGTGTGGCACGTAGCCCCGTCTTGTTGGAACCAAATGTTGTCAAGATCAACTTCTTCCAATTTCGGCCCTAAAAAGTTGGTTATCATCGATCTATACCGCTCTCCATTGACAGTAACGGTCTTACCATCTTCATTTCGAAAGAAGTACGGACCGATGATTCCACCAGACCAAAAACCACACCAAACTGTCAATTTAGGTGAATGTAATGGTTTTTCACTTAATATAATAATAATAGTAATATATTGATGATTTTCAACTTTCTATTTTATTTACTACAATTGTTTCGCTACACTGTAGCTTCTTCACCTGAAGAAGCTACAGTGTAGCGAAACAATTGTAGTGAATAAAATAGAAAGTTGAAAATCATCAATAGTTTACTATTATTATTATATTAAGTGATAATGGATTTTCAAAATATAAGTGCCTCAACAATCAACGTAATGGTTTTTCTTGAATAATTTGTGGATTTTCTTAGCACCAGAATCGACAGTTTTGTTTATTTACCGCACCACTCAGATGAGAGTGAGCCTCATCGGAGAAGATGGTTTTCTTAAAAAAATCGTTATCGTTTTCAAGTTGTTCCAATTCACGACGTTTACGGTGGTCCAATGGCTTCAGTTCTTGAGTGAGAACAATTTTATATGGATGCAAACCCAAATCCTTCTTCAAAATCCGCCAGGTTGTAGTTTGAGACAGTCCCAATTGTTGAGAACGTCTTGGAATCGACAAATTGCGGTCTTCAGCAACACTTGCCTGAACGGCAGTAATATTTGCATTACTTCGAGCGGTTCTTTGTCTTATTGGCACTTTAACATTATGTAAAGAAAATGTACGCTCACAATTTTCAACAATTCGACGAATAGCGAGCACACTTCGTAGATTATTACGACCATAAAATGGCAAAAGCGCACGAAAAGTTGCAATTGGAGAACGATTATTTTGATAATAAAACTGAATAATATGTAAACGTTGTTCTTGCGTATATCTCTCCATGATAAAATTGTAAACACTACTGAATACAATGAAAAATAAATGACAGATCATGACATATTACATATGGCCGAAACGTCACTTCAAAATCATATCATCCCTATTGGCAGGGGCGTAGCGAAGCCTTAACTTTTGGGGGGGGGGGGAAACACCTATAATTTTCCAACTTCAAAATTAAAATAAAAATGTCTATTTTTATATTATTGTTTTTTAACAAATTAATATATCGTAGTACATTGATTAAATATATATATATAAATTAAGCTTAATTTATTATCCAATAATATAGTGCTTTGTACTTCCTAATATATTTTATAACATATGTACATAATTATATTTAACCAATACCTAATAAAACATGGAGTTTTACAATTTGAATTAGTTTATTATAACTCGCCTATGCTTTAGTTTAGCCCAGGAGTTCACAATATTCGATAATTCAATATTATCAGTAATATCAGATTCTGTTTTCAAAATTATTAATGCGTCCAAACGATCTTCCTTCATTCTAGAACGCAATGAATTTTTGACAAATTTCAATGAACTAAAGCTTCTTTTATTTGTTGCCACTGAAAACCCGGCTGTATATATTAGCTGACATAGTTTAAAGGATAACGCAAACACATTTTTATTTTCCTTCACTGTGTTCATCACTTCGTGCATCGATTTCACTTCGTTTTTAATGCAAATATCAAATAAGACGTAGATTATTTAGATTCATTTGTTTTAATTCCAATCGAAATTTTCTTTTAGTAAAACTTATTAATGTTCATCAATTTGTTTCGTCAGAGATTTGCCAACTGCATTAAGCTCTAACCCATTTTCTGGGAACATATCCATTTATATCATATAATTTTTTTAGATTTGCCAACTGGTTTAGCAATTATTCATTATAAAGTAAAATTTGCCAACTGCCTTAGCTTTGGGGGGGGGGGGCGTCCCCCCCCCATCCCCCCGCCATGGCTACGTCCCTGCCTACCTTTTATTTACAAAGCGTGATCCCAACCTTAAATTGTGTGTGCCTTGGCGCTGTGGCCGACCCTGAAGTTAGGCTGCGAGCCGTCGCTGTTTACTAAAAAGTGCCTATAAACTGTCGGCCGAGACTCGCTGAATCGTATGACGTAATCTAAGATATGTAATTTTTTTTTTCAAAGCAACCTAGAGCTTTGAAAAAAAAATACATATCTTAAATTACGTCATACGATTCAGCGAGTCTCGGAAACGTCAAATAAATGTAATTATATATCTAATTACGCGTATGTTTCTGAAGTTAGAACCTACTGGGATACCGACAGTTTATAGACATTCGTTAGAAAATGTGTCAATCTCCTTTGAGTTCCTAATACTTTTTCTGCTCAAAAATTGGCAACGTCGCTTTTATGCAATATCTTTAAAGGGGGTTTATTCACATAACGGAGAATTTGTAATCCACTGCGGATAACGTTCAAGCACAAAAGGAAACGGAAACGCGAACCCTCCGTATTTCGCATACAATTACTTTGGGTATTCTTGATATGTGTGAATCAGGAAAGGGCTGAAATGGATGGAAAAAAGGGATGTAATCGCGTGAGGTGGATTAAAGGATATATAAGGGATGCACGTAATATAGCATAAGGGATGAATTTAATAAAATTTAGTTGTGTGAATGCTTCAAAATTGATATTTCCAGATGAAGTATTTCCCCCCAGTGGCAAGCATTTTTAAAGAAATTAAATTCAATAGAATAAAATTAATGCAGAAGCAGTGTAAAAAACTGTAGTGTTTTGCGACGTTGTCACTTGTAAGGTGACTAGTTATTACGACCATCGACTAATTTTAAATAATTAACACTGTTGTATCCTTTCTTCACACTTTATTTTCTAATGGTTAGATATACAGGGTGAGTCGGGAGGAGCGCACCAAACTCTAGGAGTGTATTATACACGTGAAAATAATGTAAAAAAACTCATTTGTTCTTATCCGATTTTTATTTGTTTTCAAGTTATAGCATATTAACAAATAAACAAGTTATTATACATAAAAAAATTCTTAATCATAGCGTTCTTTCAACAAATGTTCAAAAATACCGCCATTGACTTCTAAACATTTTCTGCTTCGTCTACGAAGAGCGTTTGTTGCTCTCCCAATTGATTCATTTCTTTCTTCTTTTATATGGGCTGCAGTATTCTCAATTCGTCTAATTAGTGATTCCCGTGTGTCCACTTTTATTTTGTAGACTTCATTTTTCATCTAGCCCCATAAACAAAAATCTAGTGGTGTGAGGTCTGGAGATCTTGCAGGCCAATTAATAGGACCTCCACGACCAATCCAACGCCCTGGAAAACGTTCGTCCAAATGTTGCTTGACTTGACGAGCGACATGTACAGGAGCTCCATCGTGCTGATAGTACATCTGCATTCTAATATTTATAGGAACATCTTCTAGCAGGCCTTGTAATTCATTTTGTAAAAAATTGAGGTAGTTGCCTCCTGTGAGACGATTCTCCAAAATGAAAGGGCCGATTAAATAACTGTCCACACGATTACAGAAAACCGATGTTGAAAATTGCTTTCGACTGTTGCGTGGGGATTTTCATCAGACCATACATGAGAGTTACGAGTGTTGTTAATGCCATCACGGGTAAATGTAGCTTCATCCGTAAAGAGTATACTCGATACATTACGATGATTATTATTTATCCACCGACAAAATTCCGTACGGTTAGCGTAATCCCCTGGTTGTAGGTGCTGTACTCTCTGAACGTGATAAGGATATAAGCCTTGCTCGTGTAGCGTGTTCATCACTCTTTTTTGTGGAATTGCCAATTGAGTGGCAATTCTCCGTGAGCTAGTAGTTGCATCTTCTTCTACTAGATGCAGAATATTTTCTACTTCTACAAAACCTTGTCGAGCAGCGCGCTCATATGTTATGTTAGCACTGGGAAGCTTACCAGTCTCGCACAATTTGTTTAAAACTCTAATAAATATGTTGTTATCAGGATGTCTTTGGTGTGGAAAACGTTCACGATATTCTTCAACAGCAGCTGTCCATTACAGAAACCATATACAAACACCATATTTGCATATTCTAAATTTGAATAAGTATGTGGCATTTTGCAACACTAACAATCACATTAATTCGAACTTAAACGTTAAGTTACTGTTCACCGTACACTGACAATTCATCAAAACGTCAGAATTATCAAATGTTTATAAGCCTCGAACATGGCATACTTTGATAATGTTAAAATTCAGATAGAAGTGGAAAGCTAGATGAACATTTTTAATTACGCCATAACTTGAAAACAAATGAAAATCGGATAAGAACAAATGAGTTTTTTTACATTATTTTCACGTGTATAATACACTCCTAGAGTTTGGTGCGCTCCTCCCGACTCACCCTGTATATTTCAAGTGCTAAGCACTCATTTTCAATAACAACTAATTCTTACAACTGTTGCGCGGTTTCTTTATACCTACAGTAGATTAAAGGGAAAACCCCCAAATTAAGGGAAGACCTTTGGGTGGGTTAACAAATTTTATTGCGTGTTGTTTATGGAGGTAAAAAATTTAGAAGCGGGTTATTTAAGGGACTAAAATCGAAGTTCAATAAATTATTTTTATTTTTACGCATTTCTATGGCTTCCAACATGTTTAATTGATACTTATTGGACTCTTTTAGGAGTTTCATATTGTTGATGCTGAATTTATGACCTGTTGTAAAGTTATAATGTGCAATTGCAGATTTTTCTGGATTCTGGTTTTTTATGTGATAACTGTGTTCTTTGAATCTAATATTTAAATTGCGAGTTGTTTGGCCGATATACACTTTCTCACAGTTATCACATTTTATTGAATACATTCCAGATTTTTCAATGAATTCTCTTTTACTAAATGTGTTTCCTAAAAGTATACCACTTTTTGAATTTGTGTATTATTATCGACTAATTTGTTCAACGAAAATAATACGAATTACACTTTACTAAGGATTTCTATTCAACCTTCTTCTAACAAGTTTTAAGGCTTAATGATAAAAATATACAAGAAAATATTTACAAAATATTCACAAAGTGGGGGGTAAATCTTCGTCGTCGGGGGTGGATTTAGGGCGCGCAAAAAGCAGGTACCCAGCAATTCTTCACCATGACACCATCTGGCACAACCCCTAGTTGACCATTCCGCGCGTGTTTACGCATAAATTATGCTCTCCAGAACCGACCTTTTAAAATTACTTCGGTCCAAGGACGGGAATTATTCGGAGTACGAAAATTCCTCGTCTGACCCGAACAAGTAGTGACATACTCAGAACTTACCTATATCAGATATACTTTCTTATTTCTATCAGTATCTAACAACTTGATTTTTCAGTCTATTTAAGCTAAATCGTATTTGTACTTATTCAGAACTTTGCATTACGCCATCTATTGCACAAAACAATTCGTTGATGAATAGATGTCGCTACAGTGAATTAATTAAACTACAGTGCCATGATTTAACACAGTGGCGAGAACTTTGGTATTCTTTTTGATTGGTCGCAAGGACGGTCGAGTACACGGTAAGAAGGATCGACAGAATCGAAGATTTTGGAGTTGGGGTAGAGATCGCTTACGTCACAAATGCGCGCTTAATTTAAATGTGGTTACTTCATGGTAAACTTTAGGTAAACATGCACAAGCTGTATATTTCATGACATTCGTTGTTTTTTAAAAGAGTTAAATTTCAAGCTTTAAACGAATGTTGTCCACTCCCAGACTAAGCATGAAGTAAAATTTCGAGTTTAGAAAAGCCCCGTGAAAAATTGTCGAGGGTCGCGCAGCGACCCGAGACAAATTTTCTGGGCTTTTCTAAACTCGAAATTTTACTTCATGCGCCACGCGTATAAAACACTGATTTCAAGTGAGGTTCAAATATATACATAGAGCTCACAATATTTTAGTTTTTTATACGCGTGGCGCATGAAGTAAAATTTCGAGTTTAGAAAAGCCTAGAAAATTTGTCTCGGGTCGCTGCGCGACCCTCGACAATTTTTCACGGGGCTTTTCTAAACTCGAAATTTTACTTCATGCTTAGTCTGGGAGTGGACAACATTCGTTTAAAGCTTCAAATTTACAACAGTAGATAGAATCAACTTGAACCAGTTAATTTTTAAATAGGAATATATGATGGTTAATACCTCAAACCATCATATGTTTGTATTTAAAAATTAAGTAAATGATTACAAAAACTCGCTGTCACAATTGATTATCAGATGTTTTATTATAACCTATTATCTTGATTAATTTTGACCACAAATTCGTTGATGAATAGATGTCGCTACAGTGAATTAATTAAACTACAGTGCCATGATTTAACACAGTGGCGAGAACTTTGGTATTCTTTTTGATTGGTTGCAAGGACGGTCGAGTACACGGTAAGAAGGATCGACAGAATCGAAGATTTTGGAGTAGGGGTAGAGATCGCTTACGTCACAAATGCGCGCTTAATTTAAATGTGGTTACTTCATCGTAAACTTTAGGTAAACATGCACAAGCTGTAGATTTTATGACATTCGTTGTTTTTTAAAAGAGTTAAATTTCAAGCTTTAAACGAATGGTGTCCACTCCCAGACTAAGCATGAAGTAAAATTTCGAGTTTAGAAAAGCCCCGTGAAAATTTGTCGAGGGTCGCGCAGCGACCCGAGACAAATTTTCTGGGCTTTTCTAAACTCGAAATTTTACTTCATGCGCCACGCGTATAAAACACAGATTTTAAGCGAAGTTCGAATATACATAAGTTTCACAATATTTTAGTGTTTTATACGTGTGGCGCATGTAGTAAAATTTCGAGTTTAGAAAAGCCCAGAAAATTTGTCTCGTCAGACAAATTATACGCCCCGCGTATAAAACACAGATTTTAAGCGAAGTTCGAATATACATAAGTTTCACAATATTTTAGTGTTTTATACGCGTGGCGCATGAAGTAAAATTTCGAGTTTAGAAAAGCCCAGAAAATTTGTCTCGGGTCGCTGCGCGACCCTCGACAAATTTTCACGGGGCTTTTCTAAACTCGAAATTTTACTTCATGCTTAGTCTGGGAGTGGAAAACACTTGTTTAAAGCTTCAAATTGAACTAAAAAAAAACAGGGAATATCTAATAATTTACAGAAATTAGACTGAATTTGTACGTATACTTTAAAGCCAATCAACGTCAACAATTTTTTTTAATTTAATTACACGTAACACAAACCATTATTTGTATTACACTTACACACTAACACTAACACAAAGTCTTATTTTAATAACACTTATTTTTAACAAAAAATATTAAAAAATCTATCTATGAAATTACAACGAAACCGGAAAGAGAGGTTATGATAGACTCAAAAACGTAACCAAATACAACGTCATTGTTCTCTCTCTCAGGAACCGTGACCTGAGGGGAAAGGGGTAGTAGAAAACATGGAAAGATTTAATTCTGCCATACCTTGTAACACATGTGTGTTACGCCCATCGACGTACCTTAAATTGGTTGTTAGTAATTCCGACCCAAAATGGCGGACAAACAGCGGCGCACAGTGGTCGGAATTTTAAAAAAAGTGGGATTTAATATAAAACACCGTTTGTAAATCATGAAACTTTGTGGATGAACGTATTTTGAGTGTATAAAAAAAGATTCTGAATGTCAAATATTGAAAAGTAAAAAATTCAAAATGGCCGACGAAATATGGCGGACTGAGCCATAAATTTCCGATGAAATTTGTGATTTGGTACGATATTCCTGATCTGGTATGGCTAGAAAAAATGATTTACTAATTTCCAAACAATATTGAACAGGTATACTGTTTTTATTTAAAGCCATATATGACAAATGAATTTTTGTATCAAAACGTTCCGTTTTTTTGACTTATGATTTTTTCCAAAGTCTTGCTTCACTGTGTTATCAAAATTATGTTTTGTACTGATTTTTTCAATAAATTTAAGCGCCATTTACATGAATACTTATGGAAATATTCGTTTCTTTCTAAAAAAAATGCTCTTTTTACCTAGAAAAGAAGCATTTTTAAAAGGCTGCAGCTTTGACCGGAGCAGGTCGGAGCAGCTGTTTGTTTCAGGAATAAAATCTGTGAACTATATACTATTTAGTGCCATAGGAATTTCAGAGGGCACGAGGGGGGCGATATTTTTTTTTTCTCAGTCAATGTTGACGTTTTAAGCGAGGTAATTTGAACACATTACATGGACAAATTCTATTTTAATCGACTCTCTGCGTTTCTATAAGAATCTATTATTATTTTTCAAATATTTTCTTATTATTTATCACTTAAGAAGTTTAGAAGGCACCAAAAAGGCAATATTTTAGCAAATTTTAATTGACGTGAATAAACGCAACATAAATTACATTTTCAGAGGCTGAACAATAATATACAAAACTTTCTTTACAAAAACTTAAACTAATTTAAATCTTAATTTAAAACATATATCACAGTTCTGATCACTTTTTAAGCGAACTCGGGTTCTTCGTCCATTTCAAAATCCGCTTCATCAAGAGCGGACGTTTCGGCAGGGGACAAGTCCAGCAGGGGAATAATGTCCGCTGAAATTTCTTTGTTCTTTTTTGTATAACAATTTCCAGACAAAGAAATGAACGGGTCCGACCAAAGCAATAGTCGATGCATAATATCTTCGTTTGTCGCCATTTGAGAATGTTTCCTGCATTTTAGAAAATGTAACAAACAAAAAACCAAAATATATGAAAGTAAACAATACCAAATATGTTTCGAATTGTTTACGTAATTCGATTAATGTTTATAAATTTACATGACAGTCAAATTAATGATATATTGTATGAAACAACGTACCTGTTTTCAATTTTCAACTGCACTGGAAGAACTTTCACTGACGTTATGCGACCTCTTGTCGTTGTAAACAAATCTAATAACACTGACAATTGTTCGCGTGTACAGCGCCATCTGTATATTCTAGAGGCATTTCCTAGCCACTGCTACCAACATTAAACAGCTGCTCCGACCTGCTCTGGTCAAAGCTGCAGCCTTTTAAAAGTGCTTCTTATCTAGGTAAAAAGAGCATTTTTTGAAGAAAAAACGAATATTTCCATAATTATTCATGTAAATGGCGCTTAAATTTATTGAAAAAATCAATACAAAACATAATTTCGATAACACAGTGAAGCAAGACCTTGGAAAAAATCATAAGTAAAAAAAACGGAACGTTTTGATACAAAAATTCATTTTTCATAAATGGCTTTAAATAAAAACAATAAACCTGTTCAATATTGTTTGGAAATTAGAAAATCATTTTTTTTACCCATACCAGATCAGGAATATCGTACCAAATCACAAATTTCATCGGAAATTTATGGCTCAGTCCGCCATATTTCGTCGGTCATTTTGAATTTTTGACTTTTCAATATTTGACATTCAGAATTTTTTTTTATACACTCAAAATACGTTCATCCACAAAGTTTCATGATTTACAAACGGTTTTTTATATTAAATCCCACTGTTTTTAAAATTCCGACCACTGTGCGGCGTAGCTATAAGGTCTAAAGTTTGTCAAAACAATTCTGTCTAATGTTTGTGCTTTATTTCATTTACCCCAAAACCGTACCTCGAAAATTCACAACAGTAGATAGAATCAACTTGAACCAGTTAATTTTTAAATAGGAACATATGATGGTTAATACCTCAAACCATCATATGTTTGTATTTAAAAATTAAGTAATTGATTATCAGATGTTTTATTATAACCTATTATCTTGATTAATTTTGGCCACAAATGGAGCATGACAGGCAGTTGTCGCCACTGTATTTGTCAGGACGATGACTTCGCCTTTTCGCATTATTGGAATGCATTAAGTCACTGTAGATTTTCAATTACAGTGCCTTGGATAAACACAGTGGCGACAACTTTGGTATTAATTTTGATTGGTTGTTAGTAATTCTGACCCAAAATGGCGGACAAACAGCGGCGTAGCTACGAGGTCTAAAGTTGGTCACAGCAATTCCGACTAAAGGTTGTGTTTTATTTCACTTACCTCAAAATAGTATCTCAAAAATTCGCAAAGGTGAATAGAATCAACCTAAACACGTTAATGTGAGGTATCAACCATCATATGTTCCTATTTCTAAATTAAGGGAATAGCTCCCGCCCATGGATGACGCTTCAAATGAAAGATGACAAAACTCACATTTGAATATTAGATGTTTGCATTATAACCTATTCTCTTGTAGTAGTAGTAGTAGTAGTAGTTTAATATTGCCTCATCATGGCGGATGGCAGAGAGTTGTCGCCACTGTGTTTAATAAAGTCACTGTAATTCAGAATTTTGCATCGCGCCATCTATTGCGTAAACCAATTCATTAACAAACAGATGTCGCTACATTCAGTTTTCAATCAATATGATGACATACCGCCTTTAGTAGAAAATAATAGTTTTTGATAACAATGCTTGAAATCAGAGATGTTATGTCTTGCAATTTTATTTGTCTGGTGCAAACATTAACCTATACAACAAAGTGCAATCCTTCAGAATGTCGATAATAAAATTTCTCATCCGCTTTTTCTTTTCCTTTTTTTTTGTTAAATGGAGTTGGATAATATCAAATCTGCAATAAGCGAGCGGCTTTATCGTCGACATAAACCTCTTTAAATGTGGTTTCACTCGGCTTCGTGGAGGAACTTGGGGATGTAGAGGAACTTGGGGATGGGAGAAAGGGGGAGGAAAATAGCGCGAGATACCGAAAATGTCAGGACGTTGACTTCGCCTTTTCGTATTATCGGAATGCATTAGATAGGAAAACCTTCTTTCTAGTCCTGCAGATGTGAATCTCAAATGATAGGGGTTCAGTTTTACCACTCCAAATTTACCAATCCATTTTTACCACCGCATTTTTACCACCATACTTATTTACCGCTATACAGTTTTACCACTAATATTTGTACCAATAATTATACAATAAAACACTTTTTTACAAATAAAATCAGTTTTATTCAAAATTGTATGTTGTGACCGATCGCCCTTAAGTATTCTGCAATTTCCCCTTCTTCTTTTCTGACATCGTAATCTCAGACTATATTTGTAATCCTATCCTCAGTTTTAATTCTGGCAAGGTTTTCCGTACGTTTAATTTTTCGTTTCGACAGCTTCTAGATTCGGGGCGTGAGTTTCGTGCGGCGATTGCACAGGACCTCTAATTACTTCCACAACCTGTCCGTGCGTTCGCTGTGACCGCGTCACAGCCCTGGCTCTACATTCCGGATACTGCTTGCATCTCCAAAATATTCTTCTTTTTTTTTCTTCCGTTTTGTGATACATATATCCATCGATATGGAGGAATGGATTTTTTACGCCTTGTAATAACTCAACAGTTTGATAACTTGCCATGATTTACAGAACGATGCAAATTTTGACGAGTGACCAACGATTTAGGCGAATGACAAACCGATAATGACATTGACAGGTTACGAATTGAAGTTGTCAGTTGTTATTCTAATTCGATTTTAAATAGCGGTAAAATATTGGTGGTAAAAAGAATACGGTGGTAAATACGTTGGTGGTAAAAAGAATTGGTGGTAAAAAAGGGACCGTGGTAAAAATGGAGTGGTAAAAATGGGGGCCAGTCATCTCAAATACTTATCACCATGGGCGTAGCCAGGATTTTGCCCAGGCAGCCAAACTTAGTCGCCTAGGCAGCCAAACTTAGTCGCCTAGGCAGCCAAACTTAGTCGCCTAGGCAACCAAATTTAGTTTACATTTAAAAAAAAGTTAATTGTTAGTGTTTTATTTTATGTAAATTGCACAGGCCATAATAAATGGTCTAAGATGTTCAGTATTCTTCAAGCACTGGTTCGGGATGATGGCGTTGAAGCCTGAAACGCGTATATAGTTATCTGGTGAATGAAATTCGTATTCTTGATATTTGTATTCTATAAAATAAAGCCCTGTTGTGGACGAACAAATGCTGTATACAAACATTTAGTTTGCCAGCTATTGACGATGCTACTTAAGCTATTGATAATGAATACTTAGTACCCGAAATGTACATCTAGCAAGAAAAATAAAAGTGAAGAAAGGAATATAACTGTGTTTAATTAAGCTACTTAAGCTAATGAGCATTAGATGGCGTTTACGCTTTCGAAAATGTTCTATTTTATTCATTAACATAGGTTTCTACCCTTTGATTTACAAGCATTAGCTAAATTTTGGTTTAGAAAAGCCTGAAAATTTGGCCTTAAATTTCAGGCTTTTATAAATTCTAATCTTTACTATTTTTTGTTTTGAATTATTAAACAGCAATATTTGCTTAGTCCACTAAAAAAAATAAAATCCATAATTCGTTTTTTGAAATAGTTCTTTGTAAACTGGACCATCATAAAATTAGTTTTAATACACGCATTTTGTTTTTAAGTCAAAATTACAAGATTTTATTTTGAGTTATAATTATTAAAAAAAAAACCTTAAAACTATTGTTTGCGTTTGCAAAATACTTTTGATGGAGCTGTACATTTCGATGATCGTGTTTATGGTGCCAGCCACCCTTCGAAGAGAAAGTCGAAGGAATGCTGTTATCGGGGTGGACGCTCAATTTCCGGCCGATTCCAGGAAGAATCAGGAAGAACAACCCCCTTTGCATACCGCTTCACCCCCGCTACGAGTTCGTAAGATGTGCCCTCAGAAGTAGAAGAAAACATTCGCATTCAAACCGTTGAAATGTTAAGAGCTATTTTGTATATATTTTACCGTTTTGTAGAAAGTTGTAAATATAGCTTATTTTCGTGAATTAATTGTGGAGCTTCGCGTTTTTATTTAAATTTCAACTAGCTCGCTTACAACGAGCACTGGTCAATCCCAACAACTATTTATTGCAAAAAGAAGGCTCGACTTTACTTTACACCCCGGATGACGATTATAACGCATTAGCACATTACACTTGGACTCATATGGATTTATAGAATAACTAGCATAAATTAATACACTGTTGGAAATTCATTTGGGTTGAATTCAAGTTTGTCAACGGCTATATTTCGCCGAAAAAATGTTTGCTCACGTTGAATATTCCACATACTTCTAGGTTAGGTTAGATTAGAAGAAAGGTTTGCAATAGAATAAATTGCGTAAATTTCTTTGCGCACGATGATTATTTTACATACTGCTAGGACACAATATTTTCAATTTATTTAACATTTCCGGTCAAAATTAATTGCATATCTATATAGTACTCGTCGAGTACTATTGAATAATATCATTTTTACTTTCCCCCGTATGTAATACAAAGGGAAAGTATTGTTTTCGTGAAAATTTTCGAATCAAAAATTTTAGCGGAAATATCCATTTTGAGGTCCCCTGAGTCGAATAAGACCATTTTTGAAAAATGTCTGTCTGTCTGTCTGTCTGTCTGTCTGTCTGTCTGTCTGTCTGTCTGTCTGTCTGTCTGTCTGTCTGTCTGTCTGTGTGTGTGTCTGTGTGCGCTGTACCGCAAAAACCGCTAAAGATATCAAGATGAAACTTAAAACTTAAGCTTTTTGTTACAATCGGAAGAACTGAAAAGCTTTTGGTGAAAATCGGAAAACCGGAAGTGGTACTTTACTCTTAGCGTTTTTCAGTTTTTTCAGATTTTTTCAATAAATGTTCATCAAACGAAAAATTCTTTCAAATAAAAGTTGTAGATAATAACAAAATGAAGATGTATTGTTCATTTACTTTTTGTCATAGCACTCTTAGTTTTTGAGATATTTAATAAATAGTGTTTTTTATCTAGTCATTGATTTGTGTCAGTGTGTGTGTTGATACAATTGAAAAATGTTTCAAATAAAAGTTGTAGTTATCAAAAAGTTGAAGACATTTTGAAAATAATAATGCTACAAATATTTTAAAAGTGATTTAATACGCAATTTACGGGGGAAAGTACTATGATGGACACATCACCATTTTTATCTATAATACCCACAAGGTGTATAGTAAATTCTTACCAAATAGAATGTTATTTAAATTTTAAAAAATATTTTACTTTTATATCAATAATATCATCTTTTCAAGAAGTAGTTTATAGATGATTAAAAGCTGTTAAGCTTAATAATTATCCATTTTAACCGCACCAAATTAATCCTCCCTCTTTTATTCCCATTGTCCAGAAGTTAAATACAGTCTAAATCCTAGCCCTTTTCATTGTTGCATTTTCGCGGGGCATTCAAACGTATTGTTCGCCGACATTCAAACGGGAGTTAACAACTGGACTTAATGAAATTGATAAATTTCCGGCTTTCGGCCGCGCACTAAATAAAGATTCGTGAGAGGCTTTGCGGCTTAGAGTTTCCACTATTGTTTTCACTGCGACGTTTCACAATTTCAAAAGAAACATTTTCACACATATTAAAGGAATTAAAGAGCAAAAGCTGTGGTTATTTTATGATAATTCGGAAACTGGGGGTATTTTCCGAATTTCACATATTTTCAAAAAGGAATATTTCTTTAGTTCGGATCTCATTGATCACTTGATGAAATATGATTGAATATTTCTAAGCTTATAAAAATCACTTAGTTTGATTCGTAGGGGTGGCCTCATTGGCCTGTACCACCGGGACCTTTGCAGATCTATTGTGGATCTTAGTTTGTTTCACTACTATTACTAATTTATTCCGACTAACAGAGAATGTACCATCGGTGGAAATAAAATGTTGGGACACGTAAAAGTGTGTTAGAGTGTGTCAAACTTAGGATTTATCAGTAAATTGTCATTTGATGTGTCAAAAATGAAAATCCCTTTCTTGTAATACTGTTTTGATAACCATATTATAACCTTTCCTCAAAAAACCTGACTTAGAGCCGCTTTTACGATCCATAGTTACACCTCAGTTAACTTAACCCAAGGATCAAACCTTTGGTGTCTATTTTACAGTTGCGAGGCAAAGCATTGTTGTGTGTAAAGCTGAGTTACCTCACTGTCAGTCTACCCCGTGCTTCGAGCTTTGGTTAAACCTATGGTGGGCCGTTTCTATGGATATAAATTATTAGATTTGCTGTGACAAATTCATCTTCAATTTTAAAAGTAAATCATAGGTTATCCTTACTCACTCGTATTCACTTCACGTTGTTTTGACACCAACAACAACAGTTTTTTGACAAACGCACGCGCCTAAATAAACAGTAATGTCAACTGAGTGAAAAATCTGTAGGTAACAACTGAAATAATTGTAAAAGGGCAAGGCTGTTTACCAATGTTTTAAAGTAGGCAGTATAGTACCAGAGGTTCTACATTACTACAGGTGTAACTATTGATTTTAATAGCGGCCCTTAACCGGTACAAATTTGGTTATATTTGACTTTATCCAATTTTCGATTTGTCCCAATATTTTATGTCCACTAATGGTACAGATTTTACAATTCTGAACATTTTTTGTCAGGTGAGAAGGGTGCTCATATTGATTAACACCCACAGCAAATTTATTCAACATCCACCTATTCATTACTTTAAAACAAACAAAAATGTAATTTTAAATTGAGCTCAGTTTAATTTTTAATACAACAGCTGGTCCTTGATGATCAAACTTTTTCCGATGCCGGGTTTGATAAAGTGTAACAATCAGAGTGCATTTGTAAGATCATTCCAGTTTCTATCCCCTCGATTTGTCAGTTTGTGAATCCTCCGGGTGGATATTGTCTGGATGGAGTGGAGGCGGGGTTGGAATGATTGAGTTTTCGAAAGTTTGCAAGAACACGAAAATCATTCTATTAGCCCGATCATCGCCGTCCCATTTCCGCCTATTGTTAACGTTAATCGTCTGGGAGCGTCTGGAGTGCGAGAGATTGCCAGCTGGGATCAATTTACAATCCTACAAAAGGTTCGTCAATACTATACATAAATAAATACAGGGTTAGATTCGATTTAAGAGTATTATTTAAATGTATAAAATATTAATGGATTCGATAGCTAACGCCATCTAATGCTGCACACTGAAGAGGACCTTGAAGTCCAAAACGCGTTTGTAGGTATCTGGTGTCGCAATACTGAACCCAAATTAAATGTTGATATTTAAATGTATGTTTTTAAGTTTCGTTAAGAATATATATTTATATATATATATATATATAACTTGCTTGAGTTTTTTGGGCTGCTTTCTCGCGTTGGTTGGTTTATTTGCGCTCTACGTTTCGGCAGCATCACTTCTGCCATCCTCAGGAGCTTTTTTGTATACTGAGTGATGGATGTCACGTTCACTGTCAGTACATTTGTTTTGTAAACTAGGGACTTGTAGTCTAGATCTGCTGCGTGTTATTGGTCCACTCGATGTAGAAGGTGCTAAAATTTCTTGATTTGTGTCCGATGTATCTGCATTATTGAAATTACTTGAATTTGTCTGAATATTCCGAAAATTGTTGGATATTGGAGGCAAGTCATTTTTTTGTTGTTATATAATATTCATCAAAGGTTTCCATGTGGTTTGTAATCTTGTGCCATCATCTCGTTTATTGAGGCACAAAGGATGTTTTTCTATTTCTATGGCTTCACGTACGATTCTTTCTTCAAATTTTGGGATAGAACTAATTACCGAAGTATTTTCAAAATCTATGCTATGGTCTGTGTTGGAATAATGAGGAATTTTGGTCGTATTTTTTATGGATAATTTATGTTCTTCTCGTCTGACGCTAATTCTTCTGTTGGTTTGGCCGATATATGATTTATGGCAGTCTTTACAGGGAATTTTGTATATTCCTTGTTTTTCAAGGAAAATTTTGTCTTTAGGGCTACGTAAAAGTTGTTTTATCGTAAGATATGGTTTGAACGATGTGTGTATGTTAAATTTTCTGAAAATATTCGAAATTTTGTCTGTAACTCCTTTTATGTAAGGAAGAGTTATTGTGTTCGTGTAATCTGTCTTTATAGTGTTTATAGGTTTTGGTGTATTGGCCCTCTCAATTAGTTTGTTTATTGTGTTTTTTTTTAATTTGTTTGATTTCAAAATGAATTTGAGGTTATTTATTTCCGAAAGTATGTTGTTTTGATCTGTGAGTTTGAAAGAACGTGTAATTAATGTTTTGGCTACTGAACTAATTTGAGCAGGATGATGATGTGAGTCGGCGTTTAGGTATCGATTTGTGTGAGTTTTTTTCCTATAAACAGAATGTCCCAGGTTGCCATTTGATGTTTTGTAAAGTAAAATATCTAAAAACGGAAGTTTGTCATTTTGTTCTATTTCCATGGTAAATTGAATGTTAGGGTGAATACTATTCAAATGGTCCAAAAACATGTCTGCATTGTTTCTACCATGAGGCCAAATCAACGCGAGAAAGCAGCCCAAAAAACTCAAGCAAGTTATATTTTGCTCGCGAGAACCTAAAAATAAATAAATATATATATATATATATATATATATATATATATATATATACAGGGCTTTAATTAATTCCCGAACCCCACGTGACTAAATTTAAAATTGCCGCGTAAATTATTGTATTTGTACGTTGGAGGCTTTTAAAAAAGTAACCAAACGTTACTAAAGTCAAATTTGACATAAACGTTTATGCGCGGTGCATCGTTAAACCAACCTTTGAGATCTTACAAGATTCGCCCGGAATTTTCAGGTAAGCAAAAATTGTTTAATTATTCTGAAACATTGAGTTTTATTTCTATTTATTTTGCAGAGTCAATTTGCTAGGATAAGCAAATACTGCGAAAATGGTATTTACAACGGAGCAAGACGCGTTTATTTTGATGGCACATTTTCGTAGTGCTTCACGTAATATTGACGGCAACTGGAGTTATTCTCTGCAGTCATGCATTGAGCAGTTTCATGAAGGATTTCCAGATGCGGTAATTGCGTATGATACTTTTAAACATCATAAGCAAGTTCTTATTAAAAGATATGAAGACAAACATTGCATTTGCAAAGGAAAATCCACTGGTAGACCGACAGTCTTAACTAATGATGTTGTCGAAGATATTCGAGTGAGGATGGAACGAAGTCCTAAGAAATCCGTACCGAAATTGGCAGCCCAATCAGGTAAAACAAATCCTATTGTTTGGGGTTTTTATATTTAAAAATTCCAGTATAAATTAACCGTGAATTAATAATGTGCTTCTTTATAGGACTCTCTGTTGGAACCTGCCATAAAGCACTCACAAAATCACTAAATATGCATCCTTACAAAGTCTCAGTAGTGCATCAATTACATCCACCAGACTTTATTCAGCGAGTACGATACTGCCAGTGGTTTAATGAACAGTTAAATAATGATGACCTACTTGATCTTACGTTTTTTTCTGATGAAGCGTGGATACATTTATCTGGGTACGTGAACAGCCAAAATTACAGGACATGGGCGACAGAAAATCCCCATGTATTGGAGGAAACACCTCTGCATCCCCAAAAGCTAGGAATTTGGATAGCTATGTCTAGGAGAAGGATAATTGGCCCAATATTTTTTAGAGAAACTATCACTGCTGAACGGTATCGGTTAATTTTAGAAGAAGCTATTGGACAAATGCACGACGATGAGCTTCGATTGGGCTATTTTCAGCAAGATGGGGCCACAGCACATACTGCAAATGCAACCATTCGGTATTTAGCTGAATTTTATGAAAACAGAATAATTAGTAGAGGTGTGTGGCCTCCTCGCAATCCAGACTTGACACCTTTAGATTATTATCTATTTGGTCGAATAAAAAGTAATATCTTCAAAAATAGGATCCATACTCTCGAAAATTTAGAAGTAGCAATTATGCAAGAGGTACAATATATCACCGAAAATGAACTCCATCATGTGTTTGATAATATGCGGCGTAGGATAAATTTATGTGTTAGAGAAGAAGGAGGAAATATAGAACACTTATTATAATTTTTTTTTAATTTTAAGCTATTAATCTTTTTAGTTATTAGGTTTAATATTTGTTGTTTCTTTATTTGTTGTTAACTTTGTATGTTCTGTTCGTGTTTAAGAAAAATAATTAATAAAAATTAGTTACATTTTTGAAGATGAGCCTAGTTTTTAATCATTTTAAATATAATATTTTCAGTCGTCATAAAAATACGCCGGCGAATAAATATTTTTAAATCTAGGGAATTTTTGTGTGAGCCATACCACCTTGTACATTTGGTTGCCTATTATTTTTGGTCACGTGGGGTTCGGGAATTAATGAAAGCCCGGTATATATAATTAAGGAATAAATATCATTATTGTATTCTTTCTTAAAAATGTATTTTCTAATCGTTAGATACATATTTTGCACTCGAAATATGTAACGATTAGAAAATAAAGTGTGAAGAAAGGATACAACAGTGTTAATTATTGTAAAAATATTATTTGATTTAATAATAATTATAAGATCAATAAACCATATGGTTCTGTTTAATTTACTTTTACAATAAATTTGTATGCTCAAAGTCTAAATATTTATTAAAAAAATTAATATGTTTTTGCTGTCTACGGTGGATTTAATTCGCTGCAAGAGGAGAGAGAAGTCTTACGGTCGAGGTCGACAAATTGGATCTAATTTGAATGGCCATTAATATTCATCGTGATACTCTGGCTTCTTTCCGCAAATAGATAAACCATCTAACAATAATAAGGATCACATTAATTACGTAATCAGATTAGAAATATAACTAAACCCATCTATAACTAAAAAATGGAAACAATACACACTAATTTGAAAGTAATGTAACAATAATGGCAAGAATAATAGCAATAATAATGGCAATACCCTTGTTAACCCATTAGGCGCCATTGATGCATACATGCAACATTATTAATTTTATGTTAATTAAATTACTAAATAACTTAATTTGATATATTATATTATTTGACTTGACCTGAAAATGTATGAAGAATAACGTAAATATTTTGTTTTTTAAATATCTCGAGTATTACTCATTTAATAAAATGTTTTTAGTGTATTTCTAACTTCACAATATTTCAGTGTTTTATACGCGTGGCGCATGAAGTAAAATTTCGAGTTTAGAAAAGCCCCGTGAAAATTTGTCTCGGGTCGCTGCGCGACCCTCGACAAATTTTCTACGCGGGGCTTTTCTAAACTCGAAATTTTACTTCATGCTTAGTCTGGGAGTGGAAATACTCCTTCTAAACTTCAGATTGCACTTTTTATACAAAATCGACGAATGCCCTACATTTACAGCGTATACATTATGCATATTTAAAATAAAAATGCACAGTATGTAATACAATAAGTCATTCGTAGAAATCATAAAAAAGTGTAGAATTTTACCTACAATCAACTTTTGGAGTTAACTCTATAATTTCTCGGCCGTTAATGGGTTAATCATGATAACTATCGAATTTTTTAAAATTATCGTAAGATTAGGAAATTCAGGCAAACCGTAAACATTTTAAAAACAAACTGAAATCTTTTTCAATTTTTAACTTCGTGAAAATTGTAAATTGATAATTGAAGAATATTTTAAAAATGTATGAAAAGTATCGAAACTTTTGAAATCAACGGAATTTCGGGAAATACCTCATAATTTCGAAAGTTATGGGAAATTCACGAAAAGCTTTAAAAATTGAGTAAAATTATGGAAATTCACAAAAAATCGTCAAAATCTTGATAATTAATTTTACTTAAAGTGTTCATTTTTAAAAGCATTACTTTATGAGCAAATTTTTCTAATGTTTTTCAAAGGCCAATAAATTATAAGAAGATTTCTAATATCATTTTTAACATCTTTTCACATAAAAATTAGAAGAGGAAGATTTGTAATGTCACTTTTTTGCACTGTCTGCGTCTGTTACATCTTTCGTATTACAATTTTCATATAAAAACTAAAAGAAAAAGATTTCCATGTCACTTTTTTACACACATTATTCCGTATTATAATCTTCACATAAAAAGAAGATTTCTATTGTCACGTTTTTACACCTTCTGTTACATATTTCCATATTATAATTTTCACATATGGATTCACCATTCATTCAGCTATACTGACAGACCAAGAACAATGCTTGCATTCTGAAAAATACGCACAATAGCGAGCTGGGTTTTCAGGATTGTGAATTGTCTCTGACACAGATTTCAATACTGCAAACAGCAGAGAGAAATAACAAGTGTGTAAAACGCACATTCATTAATTAGGCGTGGAGCAAATATGAATGTGTGTGTATGCAAATACAAATTTTCTAATTAAAGTCAACATTGAATTCCACACATACAAAGACAGCTGTTTGCGCGATTGGAAATTGCAAAGTATTTTATTCATGAAGGGAAATAAAACGTAAAATATCGTTAAAGTTTCTCCCAAAATATTCTGTCACAGAGAATACAGAGGGTCTAATACCGTGCGATCGTTTAAATCCTGGGTCTCCAAACTATCTTCTTCGCGGACCACAAATACAATTCTACATAATAAAGTCGGCCAAGATCCGATTAATTTTATAAAATTATGAAAAATTTAAGGAACAATTGTTACAATATTTCAAAATATGACATTTACAAAAAAAATTACAAACAATCGCGGGCCGGATTCATGCAAGTCGCGGGCCGGATTTGGCCCGCGGGCCGTAGTTTGGAGACCACTGGTTTAAATGATGATTTAGAGTAGGCGGCATTTTTTTTTTGTTCGGTTGCCTAAGTTATGGTCAGTAGTGCCCATCTAATTTAAAATTTAAATCGTACTCTATATCATGTTTTAGATAGGATGCATCAATATCAAGTTTTAACAACTGTAATTTTATTAACCTATTATTATTAACCCATACAATGACGTATAAGAGACATCAATGATTTTGATATGTAGCAGACTTTACAAATATGTGTATAGACCAGGAACTAAGTGCAGTAAAGTGTATTAATTGTACATCGTACCGTGCACGTGCGCATATTAAAAGTGTATGTTTTTTTGTGTATATAATTTTTACGTGTACCGAAATAAAGCAGTTGAGTTTGAGCCGTTAATGTGTGCAGTTGTTATTTTTTCCTCCGCTATAATATACAATAATATATTATCAACCAAATAAGGGCAGCACCTTTACAACTGGCGACGAGGATTAACCAATTATTATTAAAAATGTCGATCGGGCAAATTAAAGAGTTCCAGCTGGGCAGCAAAAAATGGTCGACGTACATCGCACGGGTGAATCAGTTTTTCATCGCGAACAAAATAGACGAATCAAGTGCCGATTCTTTTAAGTGCCAGCGGCTCTCAATCTAATCAGGAAGGAAAAGTATGGCAACGTGGTCAAGAAGGAGGACGCAGATTTCCTGCCCAAACCGGCAACATGGTCAACCACGAGCAGCGAGCGGTGCGCGCGCACCCCACAGCGTGGAAAGAACATGGCGGACACCACAACAAGTCAACTGTCAAGTGCAAGAGTTGCGGATTAAATAATCACAAATCAGAAAAGTGTTTTTTCAAAAATGCCGTGTGTCATAAATGCAATAACATCGGACACATTAGTCGAATTTGCGGACAGTATACCAAGAAGAATTTTTATGTGGCGGAAAATGGCTCGTCCGATTCAGATATCGATTCAGATATTGATCTTTTTAAAACAAATACAGCGGCTCATGAGACATTTAAGGTTAGTATTAATGTTGCTAATAAAATATTAGAGATGGAGATCGATACAGGAAGTGCTATTAGTGTTATTTCAGATAAAACTTATAAACAATTATTTAATGAGTATGAATTACATACAACACCTTTGTCTTTAAAAGCTTATGATGGTAAAAATATTATTTGTCAAGGATATTTTGTTACAGATGTAATTTTTAAAAATAAGAAGCAGGTCTTGCCGTTATATGTGATAGAGAATGGTGGGCCGCCCCTCGTTGGCAGAGAGTGGTTGCGTAGGTTAAGTATTTGCACTGAATTAGCTGAATTAAATTGTTTAAATATAAATGTAACTGAAAAGCAGTTAAAAGAAATTGTTTTTAATAAATTTCCAAATGTATTTAAGTCCGGTGTTGGTAAATTCAATGGTGGTGAACTCAAGTTGTTTATTAAAGATAACGCTATGCCAATTTTTTGCAAGGCCAGACCTTTACCGTTTGCAATTAAAGATAAAGTAGAACAAGAACTTGAAAGTTTAGTGAAAAATGATATAATTGAACCAATAGAATATAGTGAATGGGCCACACCGATAGTGCCTGTAATAAAAAAAGAAGGCTCAGTAAGAATTTGTGGCGATTATAAAATCACTGTAAACCCAGCCTTGAAGGTTCAAAGGTATCCTCTTCCCCGTATAGAGGAGCTTTTTGCATCTCTGAAGGGTGGTAAATATTACACTAAAATAGATCTTTCCCAAGCCTATGCACAATTTTGTTTGGGCGAACAATCCCAAAACTAAGTAACGATTACTACCCATAAAGGTCTTTTTAAATTTAAGCGTTTGCCTTATGGAATTGCATCCTCTCCAGGATTATTTCAAAAATCAATCGACATGATATTTTCTAAATTAGAGGGGGTTGCTGTTTTCCTAGATGACATTCTGGTAACGGGGAGGAATGCATTGGAACATAATGATCGTTTGTTCCAGGTATTAAATAAATTAGAATCTTGTGGTTTACGTGTTAAACTAAATAAATGTGAATTTTTACAAACAAAAATTTCTTATTTGGGTTACATAATTAGTGATATGGGGTTAAGTACATGTCCAACCAAAATTGAAGCAATTGTAAAGGCGAAAGCTCCTACATCAGTGACAACATTAAAGGGGCTTGTTAATTATTATGCAAAATTTGTGGCTAACATTAGTGCAAAATTGTACCCTTTATATAAACTACTATAAAAGGATGTTATTTAGCACTGGGGCAAAAGTCAGCAAGACACGTTTGAATTTATTAAGAAAGAATTAACATCGTCCAAGGTTCTAGTCCACTATAATCCAGAAATGCCTATCATTTTAGCCTGTGATGCAAGCGTATATGGTATAGGTTGTGTAATTTCTCATAAATTTCCCAACGGGGACATTAAACCAATCACTTTTGCATCCCGTACATTAAATGCAGCAGAACAAAAGTATTCACAAGTAGATAAAGAGGCTCTAAGTATAATTTTTGGTGTTAAAAAATTTAACCAATATCTTTTCGGTCATAAGTTTATCTTATTAACAGACCACAAACCTCTGTTATCCATTTTTGGAGAAAAGAAAGGAATTCCTCAGATGGCCGCAAGTAGGTTACAAAGGTGGGCGATAATATTGGCTAGTTACCAATACGAAATTCAATACATATGTTCAAAGAAACATGGTAATGCCGATAGCCTATCTCGGTGGCCAATAGATGAAACGGGTAATAGATGTTGCGACTCAGAAATTAATTATAATGAATGTGAAAATTTACCTATTAATTATAAAAACGTTGCTAGTGAAACACGAAAAGATAGGGTTTTAGGGAAAATAGTTCAATATGTTTTACACGGCTGGCCCGAAAAACTCAATGAAAAGGTGGACGATGAATTAAAACCATATTATGTACGTAAAAATGAATTGCATATTGAAGCGAATTGTTTAATGTGGGGATACCGAGTTATAATACCAAAAAAAATTCAAATAAATGTGCTTAAGGAAATTCATAAACCGCATTTCGTAATTAATAAAGTAAATCTTTAGCTAGATCCTATGTTTTTTGGCCAGGAATAGAAGCAGTCATTGAGGGAATTTGTAAGAATTGCGAAGTGTGTCAAGCAATTAATATCAATCCGAGCAAAGTATCAGTTCGCCCTTGGCCGCGACCAAAGCTACCCTGGTCACGATTACATATCGATTTTTTTGGTCCAATTTATGGAAAAAAATATTTCTTAATAATAGACGCATATTCTAAATGGGTTGAAATTTTCAAAATGAATATGACGGATGCTAATGCAACCTTAAGTTGTTTAAAAACAGTTTTTGCTAGGTTCGGTTTACCTCACAGTATAGTAAGTGACAACGGACCCCCATTCACTTCATCCGAGTTTGAACTAATTTATAATAATCTGAAAGAAAAAGATTTAAAAGAAGCTGATTCAGTGTTATTCAAAGATTATAAAGACCCTGCGCAGCCGACCTGGCAAAGAGGGGAGGTAATAAATAAAACTGGAAATGTAACATTCGAGGTTAAAACTAACGACAACAAGCTAGTGAAAAGGCATGCTAATCAGTTAAGACGTTCTCTACCAGCGAATGTTAAAATTCCAGGGGTCTTGGAGGTTCAGGCTGAACCGCTAAACGAATCAATTAAAACTGATAATGCAGTAGTAACTGAAGTAACAGCACAGCCGGAGGTTCCAAAACAACCTTATAACTTAAGACCGAGGAAAGGTAATTAAAAAAAAAAAAATGTATATTGGATTTTTATTTATGTTTTTAAGAAACAATGTATTAAGAATTTATTTTCAATAAGGTATTATGAGAATGATGTTTAATTTTAAGGATAAGGGTGTGCAGTAAAGTGTATTAATTGTACATCGTACCATGCACGTGTGCATATTAAAAGTGTATGTTTTTTTGTGTATATAATTTTTACGTGTACCGAAATAAAGCAGTTGAGTTTGAGCCGTTAATGTGTGCAGTTGTTATTTCTTCCTCCGCTATAATATACAATAATATATTATCAACCAAATAAGGGCAGCACCTTTACACTAAGTTTTTGAAATACAATTTTATGACCCCCTGGTTTTTTAAAATAGAAATTGTAATTTTTATTCATCAATACATTTTTATGGTACAAGAAATTTTGCTTATAGTTATACATATCCCGATTTTTGGTTTAAATTTCCAGACATTCGTTGTTTTTATAAAATATTTCAATTGAAGCAAGACTTCGAACCACTATTTTTTGCGTTTCCGTTTTCGTTCCGGTTCAATTAATAAAATATATATCTGTTCGGTTTTCGTTCCGACAAAAATAACTGTTTATTCCGGTTCTCGGTTTACGGTTCAGTTCCGGTTCGAAGCCCTGATTTGAAGCTTCTAACGAGTGTTTCCAATCCCAGATTAAGCACGAGGTAAAATTTAGAGTTTCGAAAAGCCTGAAAATTTGGATTGGCCGCGAAGCGAAGCAATACTAATTAAGACAAAAACAACCCTTTATTAATTTATCCATTCAATCCATGATTCGGGCAGGTGGTGGCCGAGCGGTAACGTCGTCGGGCTGTATCACTCGGCGAGCCACAAACTCGGGTTCGATTCCCGTGCACGGGGAGACTTTATTTAAAAATAATTTCTCGTCGTGTCCCTGGGTGTGGTGTGAATGTGTCGTGACGTCCAAATATATGTTAAATTAATTAATACAATCATCGTTAGTGGCTGAATGGCTAGAACCTATGCCAAAAACAAAAACAAAAAAAAAATCCATGATTCATACTAATACTCAATATTCATTCTCTTTCTATTTCTATTCTGAAATTGATATTGACTTTTAGCATCCGGAGGACAAACAGAACAAAAAGGTCTTTTTCGGATTGCAATTTCGCAGTTGCCGCAGGGGCACAATCAGCCCTTTCGTGTGCAAATTTCGGACGATTAATCAGTCCCCCTTTTTCAATTTAATCATCCCTCACACAAAGACGGAAAGCGCGTGCTGAGAGAGATAAAAAAAAATGAAAAGTTTGCGCTCATATTAAGGGAGAGAGAGATAGATTGAGGGAAAAGTGAAAATTTGTTGTAACTAGCTCGTTTTCCCAACGTTCAAATATTCATGTGAAAAGTTTTTACATCCCGGAAGTGAAAAAAAGTAGGGGATATTAATATCAATCAGTGTCTAAGGAAGTTGTGAGAAAAGTATTGCAATTTAAGATAGATTTTATACAGTTTTTATATCTGTGTAATTAGAGTTGAACATAAGGCACCTCCGGACTCTTTACATTTTTATCTTTCTAAAAGGTCTACACAATAGAATACCTTTATTATGCTTTTGCCATACATAGTATAGATACATTCGTCAAGTATAAATAAACATACATAATTTACATAATTTGTGAACATTAAGTCATATAACGGTAAATACATGCATACATAGACATTCACAATGATATGGTAAATTCTTCTACTGAGTAGGGTACATTCAGAAGTAGCATTTTCTTTAGATTATTTTTGAATTTATTTAGACTTAAATTTCTTAAATATTCAGGAAGTTTATTGTATAATTGAATTCCTGCGTATATCGGAGATTTCTTGTAAATTTCAAGTTGGCATTTCTTTACATGGATATTTGAGGAATACCGAGTGTTATAACTGTGTATTTCAGTAATACGAGTGAATGTATGTTCTTTCTCATGAATATATTTTAACAGCTTGTAAATGTGTATTGCTGGAGTTGTCATTATATTATATTGTTTAAATATAGGCCTGCATGAATTGCCATATTTTACATTGAAAATTAATCGCAATACTCTCTTCTGGGCTATGAAAGCCTTCATGGCTACTGAAGACTGTCCCCATACGACAATTCCGTAGCTAAGACGGGAGTACACTAGTCCATAGTAAACGGAGATTAAGCTATCTATATCTAAAATATGTTTTAACCTACATGGTGCAAAGTAAGATTTGTTAAGTTTACTCAGAAGACTATCGATATGAGATTTCCACGATAAATTTTTGTCAATTTTTAATCCCAAAAATGAGGGCACTTCGCTAATTGACAAGGTATTGTTATTTAATAGCTTTACTTTATGACAGGGTGGACCATAGTCTTTTGTTAGAAAAGCTAAAGTATTTTGGCTTTTGTTCTAATTCAAGTTCACTTTTGGCGTCGTATCTCTCTTGCCGTGAATCCTATGTTACAGTTAACAATTTTAAGTCTATGTCGTATTTTCCGACTTCTGGGGTTCCGCAAGGATCTATCTTGGGCCCACTTCTTTTTAATCTTTTTATTAATGATCTGTCAAGCGCACTAAATTGTAAACATTTATTATACGCAGATGATTTAAAGATCTATTTTACCATTAATACTATTGATGATTGTTTACGTGTGCAAGACCAACTAAATATTATCTCTAACTGGTGTAACAACAACAACCTTAATCTTAATATAAAATGTATGACATTCACTAAAAAAACTAAATACATTACATCGAATTACACAATTAACAATAGTGATATCGAACGAGTGCGATCTTTTAAGGACTTAGGCGTATGGTTTGATGAAGAACTTACATTCAACAATCATGTAGAAATGCTTGTAAAGAGTTCTTTTAAGGCATTGGGATTTATTCGTCCAAATTCTGCAAATTTACAGAATCCTAATGCCTTAAAATCTCTGTTCAATGTATATGTGAGGTCAATGTTGGAGTATGGATCATTGATTTGGTATCCCCAGACCCAGCAGCAAATCAACTTGGTTGAAAGTGTTCAACGCAAATTCGCTAAGTTCTTGTACTTCAAAAATACTGGTAATTACCCGGCAAGAGGCTGTGACCATGTGTTATTGCTTGATCGATTTGAACTCGAATCACTTAAACAAAGACGAAATAAATCATGTGTTTCATTTTTATATAAATTAATTCACAATCATATCGACTGTGCTGACATTTTACAACTAGTCAATTTTCATACTTCGTCTTTCAATAGTAGAAATAAGTCTACATTTTATGTAAATTTTAATAGAACAGTGACCGGTTCATAATCACCTCTAAGTGTGATGTGTAACGTGATCAATGATCTACCCCCAACTTGTGATTTATTTTATGATCACCTATCGTCAATTGTCGCTCTATGTTAATTTAAGTATTTTTTGAATGTGTTACTTTACTTACTTTTTGCTGTACATTTATGTTTTCTATATTGTCTTGTAATTGGGTCTTTTTGTTTCCTGTTGGGCAATAAATGTATTTATTTATTTATTTATTTATCTGTGTTTTGTATGCGTGGCGCATGAAGTAAAATTTCGAGTTGAGAGAAGCCCGAATTTGGATTTGGACGCTGCGCGTCCAAATCCAAATTCTTCGGGCTTTTCTCAACTCGAAATTTTACTTCATGCTTAGTCTGGGAGTGGAAGTTACTCGTTTGATCCCTTAAAATTGTTAGTGAATTTTCAATATTTTAGTTAATTATCAAAGTTTTGACGATTTTTTTGTGAATTTCCATAATTTTACTCAATTTTTAACGTTTTTCGTTAATGCACAAAATTTCCTCTAATTTTCGGAATCCTGACTTATTTCCCGAATTTCCGTTGATTTCAAAAGTTTCGATACTTTTCATATATTTTTAAAATTTCCTTCAATTATCAAATTATTATGATACGATTTTTAGGAAGTTCTGAAATAATCGTTAACTTAAAAAAATGTTGATTTTTCATAAAATTCCAAGATTTCAGTTAGTTTTAAAAACCCCAACGATTTTCCTAAATTTCCTAAACTTTGGTTAATGTTATAAATTTCGATAGTTATAAGTTTTCAAAATTTCCTTCAATTTTCAAATTCTTGGTAATTTTCATGAATTTATTAAATGTTCTTTAACTTAAAAAACGTTGAAGTTTTTCATGAAACTCCAAGATTTCCGTTAACTTTAACTATCAACAAATTTAAAATTACTCAGTGATTAAAATGTTCATATTTGAATAATCGAGTATTTGAATTGTTTATTGTTGAATCGCAGCATTACCAAAAACAAAATTTTATAAAAAAAAAAGAGCCCGTCTGGCAATACCGTAATTATTATAACATGAACGTTTAACAATTTTAGTATTATTTAATTTATTAACCTAAATGCAAATATTGAGCATATAATGATATTGCGGTACCCACGCATAGCACCACACTATACAATCAAAGTCCCTATTACATGTGCCTGACCCTTTACAACCACCTGCCTTGCAATATAAAAATGCTGACACATTTCAACAAATTTAAACATTTGCTCAAAGATATGCTAATAGAAAAGGCATACTACTCAGTCAGCGAGTATCTCCAAGACAGAAACTTAAACCAGTAGAAAATTAACCAGTAACATTCTTCCTCTAATCACAAGACATCTGCAGGCATTTCTCTGCCTGCACCGTTTAGTACTACCTTGTTTTACTGTTATCTGTAGCTTTGTTTATATATTTATTTATTTTAATTGATGATTTACCACTACTATTCGATGACCATTGTAATACATATTGTATATATGTCCTTTTACAAATAAATTTAAAAAAAATATATATTCGAGTAAACTCATAAATCACACTCTCCTATCACAAAAATCTCCCCTGGGATCTTTTCGACCCCCATAACACTTAAATCAAGTCGTTTAGGAAGTGCAAAAAAGCAACAAGCTCGCATTATTTAACTCGCCCTCTTCTTACATAAAGATTAAATCTTGCGGGATTATTTTTTTCGCCTTCAGGTACCTCGTGTGAAATGCTGGAAGTAGGGGGCGGTATTTTATCCCCAACATACACCTTCGCCGTATTGTGCATGCGGAACGAAATGGGGTGAAGTTTATTGCGTCTGGGGATCGCTTACGATATTAAACTCACGTGATGCTCAAATTAACTAACTAACTTTCACGGTCGTAAATAAGTGCGAAATGAGTGAAGTTTTTGAACGGTTAACGGTGAAAAAACCGATCTAGCTTATATTAATAATTTGACATACAGACTTTTGACCAAAAATCGATTTTTTTTCGGAAAAATTGAGATCATTTTACACATTTATATATTTGTATACAGTGTTTGATTTATTGTGACACAGCACATATGTCCGTTATTAGTACAGATAGAAAAAAAAGTTATAGACAATAGTTTTAGTATTTTTCATGATCTATTCAGTAGCATTGTCAGAAAAATAATTGAAAATCAAATAAACACGTGAAAGCTATTAGCTTCATTTTCTTTAATGGAACACCCTGTATATTTTGTTTATTTCAAATAGGTAATAACCTTAGCTTTATAATGATACATAAGTACCGCTTCATTATACAAATAATGCGACAATTGCAAATAAATGAAATTTATCAGTTGCCATGGATAACAATTAACATAAAACAATTTGTTAACGCTTTATTGCTAAAGTGGTGTAGTAACTTCCCGTCTTGCGTGTTGTTGATTCAAATCTTTAGAGATGGGTGATAATTACTATTCTAATGATGAAAAAATGGATATGCTAAAGGTCTTCGTTAGATGCAACGATAATTATAGAGAAGCTAGTATCACTTATGGAAACATGTATCCAGAAAGAAGACAACCACATTATTGCACTTTTGCAAGACTTGAACAAAATTTACGAAGAAATGGGTGTTTTAATAATAAATTACGAAGGAGAAGACAAGAAAGAGAAGATAATAATGAAGTATTAATATTGGCCTATTTTAGAGCACATCCACGTAAGTCAATACGCGAAGCAGTGGCTGACTTAGGAATAAGTATGCATAAAATATTTTCTATTCTGAGAAAACATAAAATGAGACCATATAAAATTAAGTTAGTACAAGGTTTAAGAGATGGTGATTCTGACAGGAGGATAGTATTCTGTAATTGGCTTAGCAACAATCAACATTTATTAAATTTAATTCTTTGGAGTGATGAATCAAATTTCAACAACAACGGAATCTTCAACCGAAAAAACGACCATTACTGGGATACTGAGAATCCACGTCAAATTCGAGAATGCAGATTCCAACAAAGATTTGCAGTTAATGTGTGGCTTGGTGTGTTAGGTGATACCATAATAGGACCATTTTTTTATCAAGGAACGTTGAATGCGGAGCGATATGCCAACTTTCTTACGATAGAATTTGAAGATTATTTAGATGATATCCCCCTAGAAATACGTCGAGATATGTGGTTCCAACAAGATGGAGCTCCTCCCCATAACGCAAGAAATGTCAAAGATATTTTGGAAAGAAAGTTTGGTTTGAAATTGATTGCAAATGGTGGCCCCATAAACTGGCCAGCAAGATCGCCAGATCTGTCTATTTTAGATTTTTTTATTTGGGGATTTTTAAAGCAAAAAGTTTATGTTACTCGTCCAGAAAATCTAGACGATCTGAAAAATCGTATTCGTATGGCATGTGGCCAAATAACACCACGGATGTTGCAAAAAGCACGACGAAATTTAATGAAGAAATGTGAAGAATGTATTGCAAACAACGGACGTCACTTTGAACAGACACTTTAAATAGTTATTCATGTCAACTGATAAATTTCATTTATTGGCAATTGTCGTGTTATTTCTATAATAAAGGTGTACTTATGTGGTATCATTATAAGGCTAATATTAATGCCTATTTGAAATAAATAATATATACAGGGTGTTCCATTAAAGAAAATGAAACTAATAGCTTTCACGTGTTTATTTGATTTTCAACTGTTTTTCTGACATTACGATTGAATAGATCATAAAAAATACTAAAACCTTTGTCTTTAGCTTTTTTTTCTATCTGTACTAATAACGGACATATGAGCTGTGTCACAATAAATCAAACAGACTGTATGTTTTATTTAATGTGGTATTTTGTTTAAAATTAAACGCAGTTTAACCCATTATGCGCCATTATACGCAACTTTATTCATTTTTGTTAATTAAATTACTGTATAAGTTAATTTGATATCTAATATTATTTGACTTAACAATGTATGAAGAAAAACGTAAATGTTTGGTTATTTAAATATATCGACTATTACTCATTTAAAAAAAAGTTTTCAGTGTATTTGTAACTTCTCAATATTTCAGTATTTTATACGCGTGGCGCATGAAGTAAAATTTCGAGTTTAGAAAAGCCCCGTGAAAATTTGTCTCGGGTCGCTGCGCGACCCTCGACAAATTTTCTACGCGGGGCTTTTCTAAACTCGAAATTTTACTTCATGCTTAGTCTGGGAGTGGAAATACACGTTCTAAACGTCATATTGCACGTTTTTATACAAAATCGACGAATGCCTTACATTTACAGCGTATACATTAATTATATTTAAAAGAAAAATTTACAGAATGTAATACAATAAGTCATTCAGAGAAATCATATAAAAAAGTGTAGAATTTTAGCTAAAATCTACTTTTAGAGTAACTCTATAATAGCTCGGCCGTTAATGGGTTAATATTCAAGGGACCTCAAACTGAATATTTTGATTTAAACATATTTACGACTATTTCCTTCAAAAAATGTCTACCAATCATATTACGAGAATTCATTTTCATTGCCCAATCACAATTAAATTTCAGCGAAAATTGCATAGTAGGTGAAAATTCTATGAAAAATTACAGCAAAAATTGCACTGTTGTGACGTCACATGTCAGGTATCAATCAATTTCTCTCAATCTTTCAAAATTAATCGATTCGAAAGTTTTTCTTTTAAAAGAATCTGGAAAGTATTGAGAATAATTTATTCATCATCAGTTAGGGAGGCTGAACTCTGCTTGCGTTTCGAAGGCATCACTTGTAACTCCTTTCTTTTTGGATTTCGTGCCTCCCTCGCTTCTTTGTATTCTATTGCTTGAAACGGATCAATCTTGCGCCCATATTGTTTATAATATTTGTCCATTAATATTTTAGCTGTTGTATTCCATATTGTCTTGACTGTCATTTCTTTATAGTCGTCTCCATTTTGCTTCCTCATGTTATATGCCCAGTCTTTGAGCATTTCTGCCAAGAAAGCATCTGAAGTTTTTTGATCTAACTCGTATTTTCTTTCATCACAGAATGTCATAAATTGTCTCCAAACGAACTCTTTCTTGTATTTTCGGATGAATTTTTCTCGATTTTTTCGATATATCTTTCGAAGAAAAACTTCCGAAGCGATTCATGTTGACACATTAAGTGACACTGATTGATAATTAATATTTTAAATAATACGTCAACTTGATTAAAAATCGTATTTTTCAGGAAATAGTCTATTAAATACATTTCGTGCATTAAAAATGCTCTGAAAATTTAGTACTCAAAGCTCGTTGCCTTTAAGAAACTACATTCGTTCATTTTGATTGTGATTTGACTGAAAAAGTGCCCTCGACGCTTCGCGTCTCGGGCACTTTTTGTCAAATCACAATCAAAATGGACTCATGCAGTTTCTAGGCAACGGCTTTTCGTGCAAAATTTTCGATCATTTTTAATGCACTTAATATATTACTATTGAAAATAATACTATCCCGCTGTATTCCATACAGGGAAAGTAATAAATGAATCCTTAAATTTTCTGTAAAAATTCAGCAAAATATGCTTTTTGAAAATATGCTAAACGATTGGTATTTAATCTTATATTTCAGAAGAGTATATCTTTTATAAATATTTTGTGGAACTCCGTATAGAAAATTATTCGTGCAAAGGAACACGTAAATGCATGCGGGATAATATCGAGCGAGGGGGCAATTTTCCCGAATTTATATGCAAGCTGGGAACCCAGGAGATGAGGCTCTAATTGCCCCCACTAAGAAACAGAATTTATGTTCAAGTTTTGCTTAAACTCAAATTAACAAGAATTACTAGAAATCATTGTTATACACAGGTTTTTCTTTCCTTTCAAGCATACATATAAAAAACGCTATAAATTTTCAGGCATTCGCTGACTGTATAAATGTGTTCAATTTGAAACGTCTGACGAGTGGTTTGCACTTTTTGAATGAGCACGAAGTAAAATTTTAAATTATCTTTTAGCACATGTATCACAATACAAAATGGAGTTCATTAATGCAGCTATTCGTCTACAACGCATATTTTCTCATTATGCACGACATGGAATCTCTCTAAATTACTCTTGCCTCTATTTGCTCTTTTGCACATTGTCTACCTGTCTCTCTATCTCTCTCTGTTGGATAATTCAATTAGGAATTTCCAATATTTACAGAACAGATGCGTATCTTCGTTATTAGGTTATTTAATGAACACGAAATTCGTTGTGATTAAAAGGGTCGGATGTCGTCTTGAGCACAACATTCAACCCTTCCGAAGCTTGATATTAATAAAACAAATGAACTGTGCCCTAAGTTAGTTAGGACCCGATCAAAACAATCACAGAGAGGAATATCCAAGAATGTAATTTTAAAAGGCGGAGATTTCTTGCACACAGTTGATTTTTTGTTTTAGCATAGTTTTTAAAATAAAAACATCACGATTAGTTTTAAACAAAATATTTACAGTTTGCATACCATTGAGCACACTAATTTGAATTTAAAATTCATTGATTGATAACTAATTAATCATCAATTAACTAATGATTGAAATGATCGACTAAAATTCATAATGTTATTATTATTATTTAGAATTATAATTTAATTTTAAGTCACAGCGCACTCGAATTTGCTTATGTTACTGTTAACATGTTATCCTGTAATAAGTTTATTGTAAACTGTTGGATAATAAATAAATAAATAAATTAATAAATAAATAAAACATACCAACTCTGACTGTGCCTAAGTTAATAAAAATTCTTATATTTATTCAGCAAACTTGATTTTTATTAACCCATTAAGTGCAATTGATGCATACACGCAACATTATTAATTTTTTGTTAATTAAATTACTAAATAAGTTAATTTTACATATTATATTATTTCACCTGATTTGAAAATGTATGAAGAAAAATGTAAATATTTTGTTGTTCAAAAATTCGATTATTACTCATTTCACAAAATATATATATCTGTGTATTACTAACTTCACAATATTTCAGTGTTTTATACGCGTGGCGCATGAAGTAAAATTTCGAGTTTAGAAAAGCCCCGCGAAAATTTGTCTCGGGTCGCTGGCGCGACCCTCGACAAATTTTCTAGGCGGGGCTTTTCTAAACTCGAAATTTTACTTCATGCTTAGTCTGGGAGTGGAAACACTCGTTCTAAACTTCATATTGCACGTTATTATATACAATCGACTAATGCCTTAAAATTGACAGCGTATACCTTATGTATATTTCAAAGAAAAATTCACAATATGAAATAAGATAAGTCGTTCAAAGAAATCATAAACATGTCATATCGTGCACCCTGGTCTTACACAAATTAGTAATTTGTAAAAAAAAAAACGATTTTGTGTTGTGTATGTAGTAACCTATTTAATTGAGTAACAGATTTGTTATAAGTGTTGATGTGTGCAAAAGAATTAAGATTATTTGTTCACCTATCTTCTCTTCTGAATGAAAACGCATTCTTGTTATTATTTTGTTATACTGAAGTTAACCTGTATTTATAAACTGAAAACGTAAGAAAAAGGTCAGGAAAGTATACTCAAGATTGAATAAAATTGTGTGTTTTATTAAAAAAAAAATGTTACAGGCAAAGTTAAACGATCATTTTGTGATTAAATTATAAGGAACTGGATAAGTAATAATCAGGAAATACAATAACGAGAATGAACAGGTACCTCCGAAGAACACAAAAATACATTTGAGCAATATAATAAGATATGCCGAGGCTTGGTAACCAGGATACAAGGTTTTCTTTTTATGTGAATCAAAACGATATATTTTCTGCACAATGTCAATGAAGTAGATCAAAAGTAAATAAGCGTTTTGCAAGCCTCACTCCACCCTTCCCCTCTGTTTCGTAGATTTAATTTATACTAAAATACTTCTCACTATAATTTTATGAAACAAATAACATCAGAGTGTGACTAAGTAAGGTACACAGTACCATGTCCATCATATCTGACCCTACACATCTCGACAAAATAACGAAAACTAAATCAATACAAATCTTCTATCAGGTGTATGCGACATATAAATGTAATTAAGTAAGGTACACAGTACCATGTCCATTACCTTCAACCTCGCAACTCCTTCAGAAAATCTAGTCCCTACTTATAGATTTAATACTAAAATACATCTCATCATAATTTTATGAAACAAATGACATCAGAGTGTGACTAAGTAAGGTACACAGTACCATGTCCATCACATCTGACCCCACACATCTCGACAAAATAACGAAAACTAAATCAATACAAATGTTCTATCAGGTGTATGCGACATATAAATGTAACTAAGGTACACAGTACCATGTCCATTACATTCAACCTCGCAACTCCCTTAGAAAATCTAGTCCCTACTTATAGATTTAATTTATACTAAAATATACTCAATGACATTAGAAGCGTAACACCCAGAAGGAGTTATTATTTTAACTTGATTTTTTGCCAGTATGGTAGTCTTACATCAAGAATAAAATGATTACATTTTCAAGAAATTTTATTAAAAAACAATCTAAAAAAAATTACTAATGTGTTTGGCGACCCCTTTGCTGTATACACTCCTGTAGACGTCTGGGCATCGACAAAATGAGATGGTCGATGTCTTCTTGAGGCATCTCGTTCCAAGCAACTTGAATTTCATCGATCAACTGTGCTAGAGACTGTGGAGGATGGTGCAAAGAGAATATTCTTCTTCCCATGATATCCCACACATGTTCAATGGGATTTAAATCCGGCGAACGGGGCGGCCACGCCAAAACATTAACACCAGCTTCATTAAGAAAGTTCATAGTTCGACGAGCAATATGGGGACGTGCGTTATCTTGTTGAAAAAGTACGTCTGGGCGGCCATCTAAATAAGGCAACAAAGTTGGTCGTATGACGTCTTCAACATAACGCGCAGCTGTCATACTGCCTCGAATGAATACAAGAGGTGATCGACTACCATAAGCAATAGCCCCCCAAACCATTACTCCAGCAGTCCTGTGTACATGCCTCTCAATAGCAAACCTAAGATCAGGTCGTTCTCCACGGTAGCGTCGTACCCTTCTACGGCCATCATGCGTGCCTAGACAAAATCGTGATTCATCGCTGAATACGACATCGTGCCATTCTGCCTCCCAATGCTGCCGTTCTCTGCACCAGTCCAACCTTTGGCGACAGTGTCTCGCTGTTAAAGGAAGCACTAATCTTGGACGGTACGAAAGAAGCCCAAAGGATTGAATGCGGCGATATAAGGTTCGCATACCAACGGGCCTACCTTCTTCTCCAATCCATTGATCACCGATTTGACGCGTAGTAGCGAAACGGTCTCGCAGGGCTATTTGTCTTAAGCGCCGATCTTGACGTTCTGTGGTACGCCTTGGTTGACCAATTGGTCTTCTTCTTGCTCCTCTACCTTCTTCTGTCCGTACCTGATACACACGTATTACAGTTGCTGCAGTGGAATCAATACGGCGGGCAATTTCGCGATAGGACATACCGACATCTCGATAAGCAACAACTCGACCCCGGTCAAAATCGCTCAAATGGTGATATTGTGGACGTCTTCGGACTCGAGGCATTTTATTTAAGCTTAACACACTCAACGGAAACCCGAAAACTAAAAACATCTGTACTAAACAGCTCATTAAATAGTTTTATCAAAAAGAAAAAGTGAAATATTTTCTTTTTTTCACAATAAATATAAGAGGCACAAGGTTGAAATTATTATCAATGTATGCTTTAAATATAGTCACTCTGTTGCTAAAATATGAATTCAAAAAAATCATTCCTTTTTGGTGTTACGCTTCTAATGTCATTGAGTATACTTCTCATCATAATTTTATGAAACAAATGACATCAGAGTGTGACTAAGTAAGGTACACAGTACCATGTCTATCACATCTGACCCCACACATCTCGACAAAATAATGAAAACTAAATCAATACAAATTTTCTATCAGGTGTATGCGACGTATAAATGCAATTAAGTAAGGTACACAGTACCATGTCCATTACATTCAACCTCGCAACTCCCTTAGAAAATCTAATAAATGTATTATAAAACATTTTCTAAACTTGTTTACCTAGTGAAGTTCGTGATGCTTGCAGAACGGATGACCAAAGAATCATCCAGATACTCTTTTTTGATCTAGTTTTATAGGCCACGTAAGTGTTTGCCCAGTTAAATCTTGAATACTGACTTATTTCGAAAAACTACTCAAAATTGTTTTGTACGCTTGCCCTTCGATCCGTGGGAATCGTTCACGTCACGCATTCTCTCCCTGATTCAGCGGCAAGCGCTCAAGCCTCCACTTGACTCCATCTTCCAGACTAAACAATGATAATGCTGCTCATGAGACAAAGAATTATAATAATAAGAATATAGAAATATACGCTGAACATTATCATTTCATACAATACATTTTAATATTTTTCGGAAGCACCCCCTCAATATACCACAAACATAAGTGCAGAATTTTACCTAAAATGAACTTTTAGAGTTAACTCTATAATTGCTTGGCCGTTAATGGGTTAAAGCCATAACAGATTTTCTTTTCGAGTCAAAATAAAATCACAACAATTCTCTGTATTTTTCTGTAGTTCGTGGTAAGTAAATCACAATACTCTCTATTTTATGTTAAGTCCTTGAAATGTAACCTTTTAGTGCTGGTTACGGATTTAATACTCGTAGTAATGTGCATTTAGAAGGAGTTTTAATATTTAATCATTTTTCTCCAAGTGATTAATGAGACACTTAATTAAACACAGTTATATTCCTTTCTTCACTTTTATTTTTCTTGCTAGATGTACATTTCGGGTACTAAGTACCCATTATCAATAGCTAACTGAATAAAAACCGATAAATGTTTACAATATATACCTACTCGGACTAGGCGGAAAAACCAAAAAAGTAATTTGCATTTTGAAACGAATGCGGTATCTTGGAAATGGGGGTGTTGGGGATTATTCGGTTTCGGACTTGGGAGGGTTTACAATGATGTTAATGAGGGTTATCTGTTGGGTAATAAATTTAATAAGGGGTTCATTATTGGGCTTAAATCGAAATTGAGTAGTTCTGTCTTATTTTTCATCATTTCTATCGCTTCCAACATGTTTAATTGATAACTGCTGGATTCTTTTAATAATTTAACTTTATTTATGTTGAATTTGTAGCCTGTTGTCAAAGTATGATGAGCAATTGCTGATTTGTCAGGGTTTTGGCTTTTGATGTGGACATAAGAACATATGTACCACATCAAAAGCCAAAACCCTGACAAATCAGCAATTGCTCATCATACTTTGACAACAGGCCACAAATTCAACATAAATAAAGTTAAATTATTAAAAGAATCCAGCAGTTATCAATTAAACATGTTGGAAGCGATAGAAATGATGAATAATAAGACAGAACTACTCAATTTCGATTTAAGCCCAATAATGAACCCCTTATTAAATTTATTACCCAACAGATAACCCTCATTAACATCATTGTAAACCCTCCCAAGTCCGAAACCGAATAATCCCCAACACCCCCATTTCCAAGATACCGCATTCATTTCAAAATGCAAATTACTTTTTTGGTTTTTCCGCCTAGTCCGAGTAGGTATATATTGTAAACATTTATCGGTTTTTATTCAGTTAGCTATTGATAATGGGTACTTAGTACCCGAAATGTACATCTAGCAAGAAAAATAAAAGTGAAGAAAGGAATATAACTGTGTTTAATTAAGTGACTTAACACCTTCATGTAACTCATACAACTACATTGATTAATGAGAAACAAGTTAGTTTTGTAATAGTCAATTTTTGAATTCCGACAAAAAAAAATATTTCAATACTGTATTACTTTCTAATAATGAACTTAAAATCACGTAAAGTTTGAGCTGAATTTTGTTTAAGTAAGTAAGTAACAGCAAACATTGTATCTACAACAAAAAGGATTTTCTTGATGGGGTCCACGATTTAATTAAGCACCGTGTTCTTGGGACTTGGACTTTGCTCGAGGAAACTGTATTTACTTTCCACTTCCTACTTTTCATTTTCCCAGCGGTGCATTATCTCCGGGAATTGAGTCGGAGAGCTTTGGTAATAAGGTCAATTAGTGAATTTAAAGCCAGAGGATTGATTGTGCGTGGAAATTTTGCATTTACAAAGTTTTGAGCCGATTCATCCACATCAAGTTAATCAATACATAACTAATAAAATGTCGTTTCTCTTATCACACAAAATTTATATCTTGAGGAAATTGAGGAAACCATTACATTAAATTAAAAGACATAAGACTGTAACTAAATAGAAGATGCAATATGTAACATATCAAAAAGGTAGATATATTATGAATATAAGTTTAAAAAAAATACTAATAACTCAATTTTGCCGACTTGACAATATTTGTGTGGCAAAGTAGGGACGAGGCGTAATCAATTTTCGCGATCCTGCTCATGATGGAATCGATGTACACCATCAATTCCTGCGGTGATTGATCATTCTGCTGTTTGCGACCCCTCTAATATTTATGAATGTAATGGAATTCCGAACCGAGAAGATAAAAAATAAATGATAAACGTTACAAACAGGAAATTATACAGAATAAGGGCCAGTTGCCCCGAGCACGTTGAACTGGGTTCTATTGTTGTTATAATGTCACTTTAAACTTAGTTCAGAGAGTTTAAAGTGATATTACAACAATGGGAAGTGTTGTATTAATGGGATTTTTGACTAGTCGAAAATTAAACGCAGTGGTTCACTTTAAATAACAAAGATATTCACTTTCACATAAAGTTCACAACGAATTCTACAGTCTCTTTACAGGTAATATTCGGAATAAGTAATGTAGATCGGAGTTATTTTTAGAACTAGTACTTAGATGTTTATCGCGGAGTTTTACTTTAAGAGAATAGCGCGATTCAATGATTGACTGGAAATAGCTAGACACGACTGCTGCTTTAACACTACACACTACTTAACTTGCTCTGTCTTTCGTTTCTAAATCAAGAGAAAGTTTTGATTGCTTATCTTCTATTGGAAAAAGATGTTAGAAACTAGAGGTGGAGACATGTATCTATCAATCAGCTTTACTGTTTTTGATATGGGCGTGTCTGAAGAGTGGTACCCTTCTTGTCACGTTCACATCGGTTTTGAGGTACCTGGAAGGTATACCCTTTGAATTTATAATTAGGGCTGCACGTATACTGGCGGGTGCACAGTAATAAACACATCAAGAGATGTTTAAGGTTTAGAATATTTAATGCACTCACGCAAATCTCCAAAAATAAAAATAGTACGTGATCAAGATGTTATTACTTACGAGGTGATTAAATAGATAAATGTCTGCTAGTAATGAAATGGTCGGAATCTAACATTGTCATTTTGAACTCGACTTTGGAGATTATGCCAATTCAATGTTTTTGGTGCCTAAATTATACACAATTTGTTATCTATCTGCTGTTTGTAAATTATCAAAAATACACTGCTCAAAACAATTAGCGGGTCACTAATTTGTGCCTCCATAAAATACAAACGGGAAATTACATGCAAATAAAATTAAGGATATCTGAAAGACGCTCGATTTAATTGTTTTAATTGGCACATATGGAAGTGTCAGCATCACGTACTTTTAAAGTACCTGTAATAATTAACAACTACCAAAACCAAAGTGCAAAACGAAATTAAATTAATTGTCAATGTAAACTTTTGTACATAAAGTGGTAACTTAATAACGAGTATGTGCTCCCATAGCACGAATAATGGCATTACACCGTCTTGGCATGCTTCGCAAAAGTCTTCGAAGGTCTTCCTGTGGTATAGCGTCCCATTCTTCAATAAGAGCCGCCGTTAGCTGCTGGATGGTCTGAGGAGGATGCGGGCGACCAAGAACACGTCTGTTGAGCATATCCCAAACATGATCTATGGGATTTAAATCAGGACTTAGCGCAGCCCACACCATTTTTTGAATTTCCAATTCTTGTAGGAAGTCTAAAGTGATTCGCGCAGTATGTGGTCTTGCGTTATCCTGCATTAACAAAAAGTTAGGACCTATTCCATATGCCACAGGGACAACATGTTCTCCTAACACAATGTCAACATAAAGATTAACGTTAAGATTTTCTGGAATTACAACAAGGTCGGTTCTACTGTCGATACTAATCCCACCCCAAACCATAACTGAACCACCTCCAAATCTTTCGACTTTCTGGACAGTAGCAGCTGCGTAGCGTTCTGCTGGGCGTCTGTAAACACGTACTCGGCCATCGAAACGAGTAACACGGAACCTTGATTCATCCGTGAAGAGCACAGACTTCCATTGTCGAAGTTGCCATGCGACATGTTCACGAGCAAAATGAATCCTTGCTTTTCTGTGGCGTCGTGTCAAAGGGGGTTTTCGGACGGGTCGTCTTGCCCTCAAATTTGATTCCCTCAACCTATTCCTAATTGTCTGGTCTGATACAGTGACTCCATGCGCCGTCCTGAGGGAAATTAAGAGGTCTTTCACCGTAGAAACTCTATTGCGAAGACTCAAAATTAGTAAATATCGGTCTTGATGTTGAGTTGTATTTCGCTTGCGACCTTGCCCACCTCGCCTGGTATATTGACCTGTATCTAAGTACCTGTTCCACAATCGCTGAATCACAGACAGGCTTCCGTTGAAGTTTCTTGAAACTAATGTTATAGCACGAATTGTCTAAACCAAGTGAAATGAAGCGAAGTCTATAAGATATCATGAGTCTCATGCTCAACATTGGAGCAATGTTTAAAACACAGATTTTGAGCGAAGCTTGAATATACATAAGTTTCACAATATTTTAGTGTTTCCACTTCGTTGAGATGCCTCATTTTCACTTAACTTAAATCAAACTGTCAGTTGCAAACATTTTCGTTTGTTTATTGATCTCAACAAGGCTTTGCTAGCTCTTTGAATCAAATTTGGGAGACATTATTTCACTTTAGTTTTGGTAGTTCTTGTTCATTATTACGGATACTCCGGAAGTGTGCGATGCTGATAATTCCCTATGTGTCAATTATAACAATTAAATAGAGCGTCTTTCAGATGTCCTTAATTTTATTTGCATGTAATTTCCCGTTTGAATTTTATGGAGGCACAAATTAGTGACCCGCTAATTGCTTTGATCAGTGTATCAGTATTAATGAAATTACAAGAAAATTAGTATAACATTATAATACAAAATATACGAATTTTCTAGTAAATTTATTTCATAGTTCTGCAAATTGAACTAAAAATATAGCCTTTTTTTTCTAATTCAAGATAGCTTTGAATTCGAAATGTACTTATGATATCAGTATTAATATACTTTACTTATTGTGTACATAAGAAACTCGCATATTTTTCATTCAATTTTATATTTACTAGACAGAAATTATACCCGATTGAAGTTTAACTTCAGCACTTATCTGAATTTATTCAGGAAAGCTGATAAAGTGTAACGTTCTAGTGTGGCCCGATTTCTCTTCAAAAAGCACTTGATAGGTGGACGAGAGCTTCGGCTTTCGCGTTTTCAAGAGCCTCTCCTTTGCCATCCCGCTTTTTATTCGCCCCTTTTTCGACCTCCTTAGCACGGCCTGAATTATTTTTTTTTGTCTGCCCGGGCCGGGAAACTCAAACTATCCATTAAGAAAGTACCGAACTTTTCTACATACAAGATTTTTTTTTAAATACTAACCAAGAAATAGAAACACTCATTAGAAACTTCAAATTGAACACTTTAAAAAAAAAAACAACGATTAAGGTGTCTACATACGGAGAATTTTACTTTTAAGTACAGTTGTACGACACGAGCACGAGACGATCATGACCCGAGTGTGTTAAACGCCCCGTGCTCGTCTCGTGTCGTGCACGTCTTGTGCTCATCTCGTGTAGTGCACGTCTCGTGCTCCTGTTGTATTCGTCTCGTAATTGTCTAAACCAAGTGAAATGAAGCGAAGTCTATAAGATATCATGAGTCTCATGCTCAACATTGGAGCAATGTTTAAAACACAGATTTTGAGCGAAGTTCGATTATACATAAGTTTCACAATATTTTAGTGTTTTATACGCGTGGCGCATGAAGTAAAATTTCGAGTTTAGAAAAGCCCAGAAAATTTGTCTCGGGTCGCTGCGCGACCCTCGACAAATTTTCACGGGGCTTTTCTAAACTCGAAATTTTACTTCATGCTTAGTCTGGGAGTGGAAAACAATCGTTTAAAGCCTTAAATTGAGCTCTTTTAAAAAACAACGAATCTCAGAAAATTTACAGCTTGTGCATGTTTACCTAAAAGAAAAATTCTCTGTATAATTGTATTGTATTAAAAAATAAATGAAATAAATAGCCCAGGTATATTGTATTACAAAAAAAACGAATTTATTCAGTTAATAGGGCATATAGTTTTTTTTAAACAGCAGAGTTTAGTACTCTTACTAATTAAATTCCTGTTGCTAGTTTGGAACGTTGGACCTTTTACTGGGCGCTGTAAACATGTCGCACTTTGAAGTTAAATTAAATTTTAGATGGAAAACATCAAACGTGATTTTCCACTGTAAATTTAATTGCTCAACTGAATTTATTTCAAAGCAACCATTATTTACAAGGAATGTAAACAAGGTTTAATTTAAATATTAGCGCAATTCAATCGTAACTCATAATTATAATTAATTTGCAGACTTACAAAATATATGAATAAAATAGTTTAAACTAAAAATGATTTCGTTTGTTTCACTAATTAAGTCGCCTATTTTCAAAAACTCATGAATCCATTTATAATAATAATAATAATAATCATTTATTTCCGACAGACCTGATGTCTTATAAAGAAATATACAAACTTATGTTAAGTTACAATATAAAGAAAACTCTTAACTTTAAGTTAAGTTAAGTTAAGTTTCAATATAAAGAAAACTCTTAACTTTTTTATACCACTTTTATTTTACTTCAGTGACTAGTTTCAATTACACGGTAATCATTTTCGAATGATTACCGTGTAATTGAAACTAGTCACTGAAGTAAAATAAAAGTGGTATAAAAAAGTTAAGAGTTTTCTTTATATCAAGATTGAAGATGTACCACGAAGTGAACGCCTCCAAAATCCAAGAAGTAAACCATTTGTTTCAAATGGATTTAGGGGTTTTTGGAAATAGGCGACTCCTACTTATTTTTTATTTGCGATTCCTGTAGGTATTACTTTTTACGATCGTTGAATGACAAATAAATACAAGTCCAACTGAATGTTAAATTTAGGTGACGTTAAACTTAAGCAGCCCAATGTATCATATGTTCAATAAAAAAAAAACCTCTAGAGTGCTATCTTTTTTAAATTAATGTTGGCTACACGCTTTAGGAATTGTCGTATAAAACGTCAGACATAATAATTATAATGTATAATTATTTCAGAGTTGCCAACCTACAATATATTCTATAACACTCTAGAGGTTTTATTTTATTGAACATACGTTACAATTTCAATATAATAATAATGCCCTCTGCCTTAAATTAGTTTAATTCAATCACTGTCAATATTACACAGTATTATATCGCTTTCTTTCTTTCTTGAACTAGCAAATTCTGTAAATATTAGTAAACCATCGGACTTACAAATATCGCCATTCAATCGGTATAAATAGTGTACCTGTATTTAAGAGAGTAGCGCAAACTGGCATCCATCTTGACGCCTTTAGGCGCCAAATTCAAACTAAAGCATTGTACACTAAATGAATACATAATTTTGATTGAATAATTGTTCTACCCCATGATAAATTATGTGTGAATTATGTTTTTAAGTGGTGCGAGATCTCATGGTAGCGCCCGCGTTTTGATTTCTGTTTTCGGCGTCCCAAATGACGGCGCCCGGTGCGTTCGCACTGCTCGTACCACCCTAGAGCCGCCACTGGTTGTAATGTCACTAATTCAATCACTGTCAATATTGTACAGTAGTTTGAAAATTTGGTTTGGTCGCGTAGCGCTACTCGCTACGCGTCCAAACCAAAATTTCAGGCTTTTCTAAACTGGAAATTTTTCTTTATGCTTAATCTATTAGTAAAACACTTATAATTAAACTCTTTCATAATATCGACGAATCCCTGAAAATTTACAGCGTAGACATTATGGATAGTTATATTCCCATATGTGATACATCTTCATACAGACCATAAAAATAAGTACAAAATTTTACCTAAATATAACTAATTAGAGGTAACTCTGTAATTACTCGGCTGTTAATGGGTTAATCTTAAACCGAAATAATTTCAAAATAAGGGAACTTGTGATCTTTTATACTTACTTAAATGTAACTTTTTTTATTTTCCGTGTGAAAAATTATCTAAATATCACTTTCAAAGCACTACTAATTAATGTGTGATTGTTTTATTTATCATGAGAATAATTATGGAAATATCACTTTTAAAACATTCTGTAATCCTGTAGGAAATTAATTATGTAGAGGAGATCTTTCGGAATCGCGTAATCAATCTTTTTGTTGATTCGTTTTCCCTCTTTTCGGTGGGGTAAATATAAGAGAGAATCAATCAATTGCTAAAGAGATTGATTAATACAAGCCCGCATTCCATTTCCACCCCCTCAATTGCCAGGGTGTTTCCTGTATCCAATTAAAGACATCCCGGTTTCCTTATTTACTCCACAATCTAATTGTTTTACTAAAATTAAGACGAATTTATTCTACTGAAATAAAATTACGTCGAGACGGTAATTATAGTTGAAAGATAATTAAATACAAGAAAAGAATAACAATAAACAGAATTTCCCCTCTTGATTTCTTTTTTAATATCTTGAATAATGTGAGAAAACTCCTAACTTTAAATGAAACATTCTTCATTCTCAGATTTTAACTCATTTTTTTTGGGGAGGAGAAGAATAACCGCACTCTGCTTGTCATTTCTGTAGTATTTTTTAAGGCAGTTGGCTCTCAATTTGAATTTTTCATTTCATTCCACATCAATTTATAACATTAAGAAAAATTGCACCTTACGAATTCCTCATTAAGAGGAAGTCGACCGCTCTCTAAACGTATAAAACTAAGCATATTGCCGTCTTAATTACATCCTTGTTTAGGGATGAAATATTTTGAAAAAATAGGCATACTTTAAGGAAAGTGGAATCTTAATGCCTGTCTTAGCAAAATATTTCGCACTTTGACCGTTCTTTTATAAAAAAATATCAAACATTGTTAAACTAGCGTAGTCGCGTCTTCAACATAATTTTTTTCTGCATTATTTATAAAAAATATTGGGAAACTAAATCAGTTCATTATAGAACAATTCTTTTCGAAGAATTTTAATTTTTTTTTCAATTATTTCTATCGTACAATAAATTTACTGGGATATCGCGCGATATTGAAGTTTCAGAAAATTTGAAAAACTGTTTTACGCGCGACCTCCCAGTGACTATATTTAACCAAATAAATAAATGAAAAAAATCACATATCTTTGCAAAGGAATTATCTACAATGTGACTGATTTAGTTTTTCAATATTTTTTATAGATACTGCAGACAAAAATAAAATTAGGAATGTGATTTCGCTAGTTTACCAATGTTTGATATTATTTTATGAAATAACGGTAAAAATATAAAATATTTTATTGAGACGGGCTTAAAGATTGTACTTTCCTTAAAGCATACCTATTTTTTCAAAATATTTCATCCCTAAACAAGGATGTAATTAAGACGGCATTATGATTAGTTTTATACGTATACGAGAGCGGTCGACTTCCTCTTAACATCTTGAATAACTCGAGAAAACTCGTAATATTAAACTAAACATTTTTTGCTCTCAGTTTCCAACTAATTTTTTTGTTTTTGAAGAAGAATAAACACACTTGGCGCTTAATTTCTAAGAGATTTTTAATTCTGTAATTTATTTTAAGGCACTTGCCTATAAGAAGCGTAAGCTTATTTTCTCGAATTCAAATAGTTTTGAATTTAAATTAACCCGACGCCCTAAGGGGCAACAAGGGATAGCAGAAGAAGAAGAAGAATTTAAATTATTCTTGTTTGGCACTTGCCTCTCAGTTTGAATGTTTTCAAATTTTAAAATTCACATCAATATCTAAAATTAAAGAGAATTTTGCCACTAGAATTCTTTATTAATAATATTCGTTTAACTTAAATTATTTTAAATTAAAATTTTCATTTCAATTTAAATTAAATGAAAACAATTATAAATTAGTGAAACAAACTCAGTGTTTTAATTAAATATCTAAAATTAGAAAACAATTAATTTCCAACTTAATCTTTTTAAGAAGAAAAAAAGGTGCTTTCAGTTGCCTCTTAATTTAAATTAAATGAAGAAACTCGCTTTTTAATAGTAATATTAATAAACAGCTTTATTTGAAATCCTAAAGACAACTTAACAGGCCGACAAAAATCCAAAAACTTCTTGGTGCCCGAAATTTTAGATCTAATTATAGGAATTTTAAGGAGTTTTCCACTAAGCAAACGCATTTAAGTAAATATTGATAATGAAGGTTTAAATTAAATTACACTTGGTTTGTTTCACAATTTTTTACTTTACTATTTACTCGACTAGTTTCGCGTTTTACAGCATTATCAGGAGTGATTCAAGAAAGCATTTAAGTAATGTTTAATCAACATTAAAACAACGTTTAATGTTGCTACAATGTTGATATAACGTTATTTGTTTGTTTTTTGCTCAGTGGGCTGATTCTAAAAATGCTATCAGTTTGTCTGTATCAGCTTTAATTTTCAAATAACATTATCTACGATTTCGTCATTTTTTGAAGAACAATTTAGATTTAACTGCTTAATGAGTTAAATCTAAATTGTTCTTCAAAAAATGATTTATTTTTGGTTATTAAATTACTAAATAAATTAATTTGATATAATATATTATTTGACCTGACTTGAAAATGTATGAAGAAAAATGTAAATATTTTGTTATTTAAATATTTCGATGGTTACTCATTAAATAAAAATAATGTGAATGTATTTCTAACTTCACAAAATTTCAGCGTTTTATGCGCGTGGCGCATGAAGTAAAATTTCGAGTTTAGAAAAGCCTGAAAATTTGGTTTGGCCGCTCCGCTTCGCGGAGCGACCAAACCAAATTTTCAGGCTTTTCTAAACTCGAAATTTTACTTCATGCTTAGTCTGGGAGTGGAATCACTCGTTCTAAACTTCATACTGCACGTTTTTATATGAAATCGGCGAATGCCTAAAATTTTACAGCATATACACTATGTGTATATAAAAGAAAAATTCAGTCATTCATGATATTATAGTCCAGAATTTTATCTAAAATCAACTTTTATAGTTATCTCTATAATTGCTCGGCCGTTAATGGTTAATTGAAAATTGTCCTGTGAGGAACTTTATGGTTGTTGAAGAAAATAGCGATGTCAAAGGACCATTAATTCCCCTAGAGAAGATCTTGATTTGCTGACACATTTTCATTTATATGTATTACCTTGTAATTACTTATTTCTTGAAAATTAATTACTATTATTATTATTGTTACCGCCTGAACATACCAAGCTAGAGAAATTAAAACACTCTTAGAGCGAAATGAAAGCACTTGGCACTTATATTTTTAATTGGTTTTCTTAGAGAAAACACTTACCTTTCAAGGTTTAATCAACATATTTTCAAAAGTTTATTTTATTTATTTTATAATTATTTTCTTAAATTACACATTAATATTTATTCACGTAACATTTATTATTTATTGAATATTTTCGTTCTTTTTTTGTTCGTTTCTTTTACTTTGTAGATTTGATCTTTTATTAGTTCTACATTAGTGTCTTTTCTTTTGTTACAGGTACATTCTTGGACAGTTTGTTTAGAAGTAGAATTAAACCCCACCTTACAAGTTGTACGAGTAGTAAGTTGAAATTCCAATTAGTTTTAGAATAAACCTCTTTTAGATAGACACAAATCATTCACTAAAAAAAAATCCATCTAGTTTTAGAGTCATTTAAAAAAGCTATTATATCATTCACTCGTACAGGGCTTTTTTTTTTAATTTTACGTATCAATTAAAAAAAGTATCACGTAACGTATCATTTAAAAAAAGCTATTATATCATTCACTCGTACAGGGCATTTTTTTAATAATTTTACGTATCAAGATGTAAACGCTGTTAATTTTCATGCATTCGTCGTTTTTGAAAAGCGTTAGATTTGAAGTTTAAAACGAGTGTTTTCCACTCCCAGACTAAGCATGAAGTAAAATTTCGAGTTTAGAAAAGCCTGAAAATTTGGTTTGGTCGCGTAGCGCGAAGCGCGGAGCGACCAAACCAAATTTTCAGGCTTTTCTAAACTCGAAATTTTACTTCATGCGCCACGCATACAAAACACTGACATTTTGTGAAATTAATAATGTATTGCTGCTAAATCAGTATTCAAAATATACTGCAAAAGCAGGATTAAAACCAAACCAAACCAAATTTTCAGGCTTTTCTAAACTCGAAATTTTACTTCATGCGCCACGCATACAAAACACTGACATTTTGTGAAATTACTAATGTATTGCTGCTAAATCAGTATTCAAAATATACTGCAAAAGCAGGATTAAAAATATACTGCTAAAAACAACAAGGTCCTAGCTAGAAAAAAATTCTTACTGGTAAAAATATTCTTTTCGCTCTTTCAGGGCCGCTTTAACACACACAAATTTAGAGTTTTTAACATTTCGGGGGAGAGGTCTGAACCCCCAGACCTCTCCCCCGAAATGTCAAAAACGCTAAGTGCCCCCTCCTCCTGGCTACGGCCTTGCTAAATAAGAATATTTTGAATTTCACAATATTTCAGCGTTTTATACGCGTGGCGCATGAAGTAAAATTTCGAGTTTAGAAAAGCCTGAAAATTTGATTTGCTTATGCTTTTCTAAACTCGAAATTTTACTTCATGCTTAATCAAGAAGTGGATACACTCGTTTGAAGCTTCAAGTTTAAAACTTTCAAAAACGACGAATACCTACTACATACATTGTAATGTGTACGAGTATACTTAATAATATATTACGTCACGAGAGTTTGAGGCATATTATATATGAGCGAATATGTTGCGCACGAGCCGCGTAGCGGAGAGTGCAGTATTCCGCGAGTATATAATTGCCATACCACTCGAGAAACGTACGATACTTTACCTACGCCCTAACAAAATAAACAATGAAGATGAAAGAACAACTTATTTATTCAATAATTTTTGATAGTAACATTACATTGATCAAAACTAAATTACTACTTTATCAATATATATCAAAGAATTGTCATTTGGTTGTGCAGTAATCAATCAGCTGTTCAGCTGTCAGCATGTTATATACTTGTCAAAGCTATTAAGGTAGGTAATGTCAATCATACGCATCAAATGACAGTGTTGTATGATGCGGTTACTAGATAGGGCGTAGGTAAAAGAAATATTCCCTGCATATGCATGCTTCACCTTGCAAAAATCACGTAGATCTTTGAATGACAAATATTCGTCATACAACGATTATTCGTGGACGACTATTCGGCATACAACGATTATTCGTTGACGAATATTCGTCATTTAACCATTTATTCGTCATTCAACGCTTAGAAACAGCATTTCACTTTTCACTTAGAATTATTAATTATCAGAATATACAGGCCCATTTTGCAAGCAAAACTTAAAAAAAAATATGATCATTATCCATGTTTTACTGAATCTGACCTTCTGGTTTGTATAGTATAAAAATGTCTTATTTTTTATTAAATAATTGATTGATATCTAAAGCAGGGATGGGCTTCGACTTTAATTGTCGACGTGACAGCACGTCGACAACGTCAAAAAAGTCGACAATGTCAACAATACTATGTATAGGTTCTGTTATTTTAATGTACCGGGTGTTTGATTAAGCGTGGCCACCGGCTGTATCTCAGAAAGTATGCAGCGTAGGATGTTGGGGTAAAAACTGTCATAATAAAAGTGGGGAAGAGAAAATGCTGCAAATAGTTTATAAGTTCCAAACTCCGCGGCTAGAGGGCGTAACATCTATTGCCAAATACAAAAACAGGTTTTTCGCGAAAAAAATCCAAATTAAGCTAGATTGAAATTAATCAAATCGTAATCTACGCTGAACTTGACTTAATTTTAACTATTCACTTGTTTCTTTATCTCTTCTATTTAAAGTAGGGGAACATTTTAGTTATTAAACTGCATGTAACTTTAGCTAGGACTAATCAATGATTAGTGGTTGATTAAAGTTAATCAGTCGGGGTGCAAATGAGCCTGAGTTATATATTAGTATTAATTAGCTTTTTTTGCTAAAACATGTTTCATTTATCCGAGTAATAAAATAATCATGCTATGTTTCAAGTTGCTAATGTCGAAGTGATGATCTTTTAAAAGTCCATTATTAGCCGAACAGCGTTTTTTACTCATAAGAAAAGGCTCGTTATTTTTCATAACTTTGCGTGCTCTGTCCCCTAGGGGGTTCGAAATAATTGAATTTTCCGAAGAGTTGCCGAGACGTAAATAATACACAAGAATCTCGCAAACTTAAAACTCTACGGAGATGGAAAATCAATGACGCGAATCACGGGATAAATACTAATAAGATACAAAATCCTCGGAGATTTAAATATCCTCTTACTGTCTAGAATACGAGAGAGAAATAGGGAAAAAGAAGCATGCTACTAAAAATTATATATTTGTAGTATGATTGTAGAATTTAAATGCTCTTACTCTCTGGGGTAAAGAAACAAACAAACTCGAAAAAATAAGCTTGCTTTTGGGCAGAAAGACCGTTGGTCGATAGCCCAGACAGACCAACACATTATGTTATAAAAAAATTAAGTAATAATGTAAAATGTTACCAAATTGTAATTGTTTGATAATATATAAAATTACGAAAATGTTATTTGTAAAAATGCAAACAATGTCTTAATTAATAAGACAACTTAAGACGATAAATATCCATTGAAACATGCAAATACACCTCCGGATATTGAATTATACAATGAAATATTTAAAATCTTATTTGATTTGATTTGTTACAACGCTCTATCAAAGTATATGTAACATTTAAGTCAAATTCTCTTCAAAAATTCTCTTGTAATTTAATTTAATTTAATTCATTTATTTACGGTATCACCTTTGTACAATCAATATACATAAAATGTAAATATGTAAAACTATAACAATATTATTATGTATATCACAATGAGCACTCTATATAAAAAAAAATAAAGATATTCCAACGGGTGTCTATAAACTGTCAGCATCCCAGTAGGTTCTGACTTCAGAAACATACGTCGTAATTAAACATGTAATTAAATTTATTTTACGTTTCCGAGATTCACCGAATTATATGACTTAATCTAAGATATATAATTTGTTTTTTAAGGCAATCGAGATGCCGACAGTTTACAGATACTCGTTATATGTTTGCTTTTAATATGATGATAGAAAAAGGTAGTGAAATAATTTAGAAAAATTAATATCGAGGAATGAGCTAGGAAACGATTAATATCAATCATTTTTATAGCTTCGTGCTAGAAAGCGATAATTGGAAAATAATCCGTGCCTTAGAATCGGGGTCAATTAAAAATTGATCATAGAGCTTGAACAGCTAGAAATCACGTTTCTTTTGTTCTTAAAAAAAAAAGTAAAACGAACTTTAAAACCACTAGAAACGGGAAATCTACCGGTATTTTTTGCTGATAAACTAAACGTGAAGTGAAATTGCTAAAACAAAAGTTTGTTTTTACCTTTCTAAATGAAATAAAAATAAATACAATGGCAGATGGCTGTATGGCTTAAGCTTAGGTCAATGAAACAAACAAAAAATACGCGTTTTTATTTTTTGTTTGTTTCATTGGCCTAAGCTTAAGCCTTACAGCCATCTGCCATTGTATTTATTTTCGGCACTGATAGAGCAAAAACAATATTTTTACCAGTAAACCCCCTCCCCCCGAATTTCATTTCTAGCTACCGCCTTGTACATAAATTTCACAATATTTTAGTGTTTTATACGGGTGGCGCATGAAGTAAAATTTCGAGTTTAGAAAAGCCCAGAAAATTTGTCTCGGGTCGCTGCGCGACCCTCGACAAATTTTCACAGGGCTTTTCTAAACTCGAAATTTTACTTCATGCTTACTCTGGGAGTGGAAAACACTCGTTTTAAGATTTGAATTGAATTTTTTTAAAAACACAACGAATATCTTAGGATTTAAAGAAAATTAGCAAAATTTGGAATACGTATACTTTAAATAAAGACTCACTGTATGTATATGAAGTTTAAGTTTAATCAGGTAACATTAAGCTTTGCCGACTTAAGTGCCAAGATTGAATATTTAATCAAATTTAACCTACTGGTAAAAATATTGTTTTTGCTCTTTCAGGGCCGCTAGACATACAAAAAAATTAACATTTTTAAATTTTAAACCCCCATGTCAGAGACAAATTTTCTGGGCATTTCTAAACTCGAAATTTTCCTTCATGCGCCACGCGTATAAAACACTGATTTCAAGTGAGGTTCAAATATACATAAACAAGGCCGTAGCCAGGAAAGGGGGATATGGAGGTTCAAACCCCCTCCGGAATTTTCAAAATGTTGATTTTTTGTATGTAAAAGCGGCCCTGAAAGAGCAAAATCAATATTTTTACCAGTAAGTTAAATTTGATTAAATATTCAATCTTGGCACTAATGTCGGCACAGCTTGATGTTACCTGATTAAACTTAAACTTCATATACATACAGCGAGTCTTTCTTTAACCCTTTCGCGTCGACTTTTTTATTTTTGAAAATTATAATTTTTTTCTTAAATCTTTACTCTACGTATTGTCAGAAATTGGTTAAAACCGATATTTGAATTTTTGTACTTTTAATTTTTTAGATATGACGTTGGGACAAATATGTCCCTCCAGGTTTTATAGATGGGATATATATGTCCCTCTAGATGTGTGGGAAATAAAAAAATATATCCAAAATCAGCATACATATGTATTCTAAAATTTTACAATGGTAGAAAAAAGATTTGTATATGAAATGATGTAAAACAGTCCATACATAATGCAACATTACACTTGCAGCATACAATCTTCGTTCGTTTCTCTTTTTTCTTCTGATGACAACTGTGATATCTTCTTCGTGTTGTTCCTTCGACAGGTAAATGTTCGCCAACATTTTGCAATGATAATGAAGACTGAGAAGGCCTTCCATATTGCCGACGTCGTTTCACACTTGCATTTTCTTTTCCGTAACCGAAACCACTAGCAGAACAGCTTCTGCTAGTGGTACAATAAAGTGGATAAGAGGACAATTTTTATGGCGTATTTCTTAATATAATACCCAGGCATTGACAACGCTTGTTAGCAACAACTTATAAAACACTTTTTTCCACCATTTGTTTGATTTTCTGTCTATATCATAAAAGCCTGTCAGCTGATCTGCCAGATCCACTCCTCCCATAAATTTGTTATAAAACAGTACTGGTTCAGTACATGAGACAGTACTTTTGGAACCGTCTTTATTTTTTCTTTCCACCTGATCAATGTCTGCTTTGTGACAATTACTAAGCAAAACCACCTCCTTCGTGTCCTTCCACTTGAAGCAAAGCAAACCAGTATTACTACAATGCATTTCCGTATCATCCCTTTTTTGAGTTTTTCAGTAAACGCTGGCAACAGTTTTCTATTGGTCATACATGTACCCACTGCGGGATATTGTAAAGTATTCATAAGATTGACCGAAGTAAAAAATCTATCAAAGCATAATGAAACATTAGGATTTCGGATGGTTTGGCAAAGCTTGTTTACCACTCTTTCTCCTAAGGTCCCTTCAGTTTGCTCAGTTTCTTTTCCAGAATAAATATTCAGGTCATAAACATAACCGGTCAACGAGTCACATCTCTGCCATATTTTGATTCCTCTTTTGATGGGCTTTAGTGGCATACTGCTTTAGAACAGACCTGCCCTTAAATTTTGCCATACTCTCGTCAATAGATTGATAATTACTGTCAGAACGTCCAGCCATAAATGTTTTTTTTAGACAAGACATTACTTCATCAATATAGTATGTCTTACTGGCATCAGCCGGTTTTGCTGGATTATTGAAATATAGTTTGGAAAGAAGTAATAAAAATCGATCTCTTGAAATGGCTGATTTCAAAGCTTCGTTTCCCATAGATTTGTTAGTAGACCAGTACAATTGCATATTTGGAACTCGGTTATAACTCATAACCAGCAAACAACCTAAGACGATCATTATTTCTAAAGGATCAGTTGGTTCAATTTTAGAACCCTTGTCTTTTTTCAAAATATGTATTCGCTCATTGGTGTTCTGTGATATAAATATCAATAAGCTTTTAGGAAATATTTTCAAAAATACGTCCAATTCAGTACAAGAACGATTTACTGTTATCAATGGAACCCCTCGAGTTTTACCGTCTGGTAGATTCCTTCGAGGAGTAAAATTGCTGCTCGGAGTTTGCCACATAATTTGAGGTTGGGGCTGTAGTGGATCATTGCTTTTAGACATATTGTCGAGCATAATTTTATTTACAGGTTCATCAATTACTGCAGTGTATATTTCATTTAGTACTCTCTTGAGTTGACTAGAAAATTACAATCAGTGAAAATAGAACATAACGACTCACTGGTTTCTTTTGACGTAGAAGCTTTGTTTCCCAGCATTCCTATTAATGAGACAATTCACATTTTAGAAAAACTTCTTTTAGACAACTCTATTCCGCAAGAAAACATAGACCAATATATACAGCTAACTAAATTAGTAATGGAATGCAATGCGTTCGAATTCGATAACAAGTTCTATAAGCAAACTTTCGGAACAGCCATGGGTAATCCATTATCACCCTTCCTAGCAAATATTTTTATGAACAATTTAGAAAATCATGCAAAAAATACAATACCTGGCTTTCCGAAAGTTTGGTTTAGATACGTAGACGACATAATAACTGTTATAGATAACAAAACAGAAATAACCAGCTTGTTGTCGGATTTGAACGGATTGTCTCCGAGCATTTCATTTACATACGAAATTGAAAATAACAATCAAATCCCGTTTCTAGATTTATTAATTATTAAAAATACAGATACAAAAACAATAAACTTTAATATATATCGCAAACCAACACACACATACAACTACATTCACTCTTCATCAACAACGCCCATCAGGCATAAACTCGCAGCATTCAATAGTATGATTTATAACGCAATAAACTTACCGATTTCAAAAGAAAACAGACAAAACGAATTAAAATTCATTAAAAACATTGCAACTTCATTAGGATATAAAAGGAACATAATTGAAAAACTCATTAATAGGCATATGAAAAGACATTTGATTAAAAATACCACAAAGCTGAATACCTCAAAAGAAACCAGCGACATTAAGAATAACAAATTTGTTAAATTCATTTTCAACCCTCTAGTTCACCACCAAATCAACAAAATATTCAAAAAATTCAAATTAACAACTGCTAACTACAGCAACACAAAATTAAACATATTTTTAAACAAAAAATCGAATAACAGGGATAATTTAAATAAATCAGGAATTTACATGATAGAATGTAACAATTGTGAAAAAGTTTATATAGGTCAGACTCAACGGAATTTATCAAAAAGATTCAAAGAACACACGTATCATATAAAAAATAGAAACCCCGAAAAATCCGCGATAGCATACCATAATTATGAAACCGGCCATCAATTCCCAATAAAAAATGTAAAATTACTCAAAGAATCAAACAGTTATCGATTAAATATGTTGGAATCAATAGAAATGTATAAAAACAAAAACAAACTACTTAATTTTGACCTGAGTCCCTTAGATAATCCTCTTTTAACCCTCCTTTCGGAAAATTGTAAATCACCGACACTCATTAACACCAATCCACCCCAAACAGGTAACCGACATAATTAGATTAAGGTTTTTCCACTAATCCTCAAACCATATATAAACGATTGTAAATTAGTTTTAAGGCATTCTGTTATTGAAAATGAGTACGTAGTACTCGAAATGTACATCTAACAAGTAAAATAAAATAAGTGAAGAAAGGAACAAATAAGTGTTTTAATTTAGTACTTGCAAATTATTACCTTCAATTTCGGAATCGGAGCTTTCCGCTTCAGATTGAGTATATTCTGAACCACTATCTTGAAATGGGTCTTCTTCTTCGGACTCATCCCACACATGATCGGCCATGTACTGCAACTCGTTTTCGGTTAACTTTCTTCTTCTAAAATAAATCATAATGATATAATTCGGGAGGGATACATATGTCCCATGTAAGAATGCTAGTGGGACATATATAACCCATATTGATAATTTTTGCAAATAAGAATAACAAAAGGCCATAAACATTATAATATCACTTTGTATTACTTACCTCGCCATTGTAAAATCAAATTGAACTAATTATAATCTTTGTTTACGGTAATTAACAGCATAAAATCCCCAAATTACCCGCTGCCACGTGCTATATTTCGCTAACGTAAACATACTGAAGGTTATTAGGCCGAAATTTGCGCGGGAATACGTGCAGGAAGTTCCCCGATGCGAGTGGGACTTGTTTATATGCTCTATAAGTACGAATTGTTCCCTCTAGAATTTTTCAATTTCTTGGTGGGACATATATGACCCATTAGACGCGAAAGGGTTAAAGAATACGTATTCTAAATTTAGCTTATTTTCTTTAAATCTTTAGATATTCGTTGTGTTTTTAAAAGAATTCAATTTAAAAGCCTAAAACGAGTGTTTTCCACTCCCAGACTAAGCATGAAGTAAAATTTCGAGTTTAGAAAAGCCCCGTGAAAATTTGTCGAGGGTCGCGCAGCGACCCGAGACAAATTTTCTGGGCTTTTCTAAACTCGAAATTTTACTTCATGCGCCACGCGTATAAAACACTATAATATTGTCAAATTTATGTATATTCGAACTTCACCTAAGATCTGTGTTTAATACGCGTGGCGCATGAAGTAAAATTTCGAGTTTAGAAAAACCCCGTGAGAATTTGTCGAGGGTCGCGAATTTTGTATCTAGCTACGGCATTGCCCTTGACCAAAGCAATTTTACAACTAAAATGAAAAGGGACACACAATTCTCATCCTGGCCCTGCCATTGAGTCCTTCTCCATCTTTTTGTTACTCTCACTAACTTCACTGCGCCCTATTCAAAAAAGGAAGTTCCCGTGCAATACTTACTTCTTAGTCATGCTAATTTCTCTGTTTTCTCTCTTATTTCCGAACCTACTATTCGAAATCTAATGAAACGTGTCTCGTTCTTTATTTTCCTTCGTATTTTTTTTTTATTTGTGATTTTTGTGAACTTAAAAATTATGCATACGACAAGCGCTCAATTATAAGTGTTTCAAACAAAGTTGTAATCTCATAATTATGAAATTCCGATGGTTAATATTAATCGAAGGTAGAGTTTGGAAGTGCTGTAATCGAATGAACCGGTCGGAATCTCGTGGGTTGGATTAATTTATTTCATTAGTTTTCGGCATTGGGATTAATTTATTTCATTAATTTTCTGGGCGCGGGATTAATGCGCGTCGTTAGGATAATTACTTGTAGTCAATTGTGCGAATTAGTTAAATTATTTATAGGGATTAATGTGATTGAAAACGATCATTTTGCACATAGATAATTTTGTGGTCATCTCTCACAATTTGAACTCCTTGCTAAGTAAATAAATCATAATTTTAACTAATTGTAACTTGAATTTTATAACTATCATGTGCATTGTATTATTTGTTATATGTTTAATTTACACACATTTATTATTATATATATATTTAATGTAAAATGGAGATTTCGGTACAAATAAATAAATAAATAATAACTAATACAAATAATATATGATACATCCATGAACATATCATCCTTTTATTTAATCACATATTTATTTCCCAAACCTTACCAACGGAGTGGAAGAGAGGGATTATCACTTGCATCCATAAATCTGGCAACGATTCAGCCTTAGTTTCAAGCTATCGCCCAATCACTCTCCTTCCAGTCCTTGGTAAGTTATTTGAATCCATTATCCAGAAAAAACTATCATCTCTCATCCTCGACCGCATCCCTATGTATCAATTTGGTTTCATAGAACACCGCTCAACCTCACTTCCATTATCAATCCTCACATCGAATTGCCAAACAACACACCTCGAAAACCAGAAATCAGCCAACGCATTTCTAGATATCCAGAAAGCATACGATTCAGTATGGCATCGAGGTCTGTTGTTTAAGTGCAATTCGTTAGGAATCCCTTCTTATCCTTCACTTTCCTGAATAACCGATCCCAAAAAATCCGAATCCGAAACTCCCATTCTCAATCATTCACTCCCCAGCAAGGGCTCCCCCAAGGTTCACCATTCTCCCCGATATTATACAATATATTTGTCCACGACCTATACAACCCTGACCCATTATATATTAATCCATCCGCGTACCCCCTCCTATATGCAGCCGACACCGCTCTGATAGCTCACGCTCCCACATTACCTAAAGCCTTAAGCACCCTGCAAGAGCTAATAGATTCCCTACAAACCTGGTTTGCAAAATGGAGAATATCCATAAATCCAAATAAAACGCAACTCCTTATTTCCTTCCACCGGCCTTCAACTTCTCCATTCCATATCTTAATAAATAACCAACGTATCTCACCATCTCCCCATTGTAAATACTTAGGTATAACATTCGACCCCAAACTTACCTTTTCAACACATACCCAACACCTAAAAGCCAGCGTAAAGAGCAGGGCTCGTCATTTCAGAGCTCTGACATATAAAAATGAGGACATTTCCACAAAAACCGCTGTACAAATATACAGTATGATATGCCGTCCCCTGCTCGAATATGCGGCTATCCTGTACCACAATCCCCGTCCCTCTATCCTAAATAACCTCCAAGTTGTAGAACGCTCTGCTCTGCGAGTCCTAACCAAAATCCGACACCCCAACAATCCCTTACATAATCCTCCAAACGCACTCCTCTATGACATTTGCAACATTCCTCCTATTAGCCAACGCCTTGAAATTCTATCCTTAAAATTTGCCACTAATCCTAACATTCCCAAAATTATTCAACACCTCTGTATTCCCCGCAACCCCAACATCGAACCAAAATATAAATTCCCAGTAACGACAATTCACCAATGTATCTCATCTAATCACCCGGAATTGGACAACGACGTTAGATCATGACTTTTAAAAAACCGACATGTACTTGACAAAGACAGGTTGAAAGACCCCTGGTTGATAGCCTATTTATGAGTTTTGTGTAATATTTTATTATGTATTATGTTATGTTCAAAGTTCATAAATAAAGATATATGTATATTAGGGTGGGTCGAAAATTTTAGATTTGAGACGGGTAGTGAAAAAATGATAGTTTTTATGATTCTATGTACGGGAGCGACCGTGGTTTCGATAATGGGTTTACCCCCAGCTCGCACAAATGCCTCAAAAATGGCCATTTTGGTAGTTTTTTCATATTTCACCCAATAGATCATACTGTACATGTTATATGTGCGACTTTTGGGTCACAAATTACTCATGGGTCTTCAACCTTTAGATAAAGACCATTGGGACCATATTTTGATGGTAAACCGGTGGAGTTATTGCCCTCTGAAAATATCGATTTTTGGGGGTAAAACTGCGAGATGCTTGTTACAATGATAAATAGGTAACAATTAGCTTTTAAACCACCTCATTTACTAATTTAGACTCTAAACTGCACCGCAAGCGTCTGAAGTTGGTTTTCGACCGAAGAAAAACTTTGTTTTTGACATTCATTTTCGATTTTTTACCTCAAATTGGCGAAAAAACACGAGACTCTTATTAAAGTGATTAATAGGTGATGATTAGCTTCTAATACACTCATTGTTTAAATTTAGATGTAGTTCACTTTCGACCAAAGGAAAACTTTGTTTTTGCCGTTTATTTTTGACTTTTTAGCTTAAATCGTCGAAAATGTCGAGATGATTATTGCTGTGAAAAATTGTCTAAATGTGGATTTAAAAACCACCCTCTGTCCTAATTTAACATCTTAACTTCACCGTTAGCTCATTACACTGAATTCCGATCGAAGAAAACTTTTGTTTAAGCCTATTTTTGACTTTTTATTTTCTGATGTGCCTATGTCAGGTTTGGTTAACAAAATGTTGAATATAGTGTACTAAACTAATTCTCTACACTCATTGAGCACAATAACTTGATATCAGATTTATAGGATATGGAATTAAGGAAAATTATACATTTGCAGAGGTTTAAAAGCTAATTGTTACCTATTTATCATTGTAACAAGCATCTCGCAGTTTTACCCCCAAAAATCGATATTTTCAGAGGGCAATAACTCCACCGGTTTACCATCAAAATATGGTCCCAATGGACTTTATCTAAAGGTTGAAGACCCATGAGTAATTTGTGCACAAAAAGTCGCACATATAACATGTACAGTATGATCTATTGGGTGAAATATGAAAAAACTACCAAAATGGCCATTTTTGAGGCATTTGTGCGAGCTGGGGGTAAACCCATGATCGAAACCACGGTAGCTCCCTTACATAGAATCATAAAAACTATCATTTTTTCACTACCCGTCTCAAATCTAAAATTTTCGACCCACCCTAATGTATATGTATATATAATATATGATAGTTAGTTGTGTTAAAGGCGTTAAAGGTTTTCTCGTAGGTAAATAAACAAGACGTTATTTTTTACACGGATATACAGAGAGTTTTATGTAACACCGAACATTTTCATGAGGAGAATTTTTCTTTTAAGTATCCATATGCATTCGTTGCACATTTTTCGATGCTCGGTTTATTCAAAGAATTTAATTTGAAGCTTTAAGCGAGTGTTTTCCACTCCCAGGCTAAGCATGAAGTAAAATTTCGAGTTTAGAAAAGCCTGAAAATTTGGTTTGGTCGCGTAGTGCGAAGCGCGGAGCGGCCAAACCAAATTTTCAGGCTTTTCTAAACTCGAAATTTTACTTCATGCGCCACCAGTACAAAACACTGACATATTACAAAGTTTAAAACACACCGCTAAACTTTACATTGAATCAGTGTTTTGTATCGGTGGCGCATGAAGTAAAATTTCGAGTTTAGAAAAGCCTGAAAATTTGGTTTGGCCGCTCCGCGCTTCGCGCTACGCGACCAAACCAAATTTTCAGGCTTTTCTAAACTCGAAATTTTACTTCATGCTCAGTCTGGGAGTGGAAAACATTCGCTTAGAGCCTCAAATTGAATTCTTTTAATAAACCGAGCATTGGAAAATATGCAACGGATGCATATGGATACTTCAAAGAAAAATTCTCGTTATGAAAATGTTCAGTGTTATATAAAACTCTCTGTAGATGCAATTATTACACGAATGTTTGGTTGTCACGGTAAAAACATGAGAATTAAGGGCATAAAAAAAACACGACAGCGCGTAGCGCTGGAGTGATTTTTTCTTTGTCTCTTGATTCGGGAATTTTTACCAAGTGATAACCAAACTGAGTGCAATAATAGCATCTACATCCGAAAGAAAAAATAACCTCGAGTTTACTTTAGGGAGATCCATAAACAACTCAAGTATAACGTTCGATTAGATCCTGGGTCTCCAAACTATCTTCTTCGCGGGCCACAAATACAATTCTACATAATATAGTCGGCCAAGATCCGATTAATTTTAGAAAATTATGAAAAATTTAAGGAACAATTGTTACAATATTTCAAAATATGACATTTACAAAAAAAAGTACAAACAATCGCGGGCCGGATTCATGCAAGTCGCGGGCCGGATTTGGCCCGCGGGCCGTAGTTTGGAGACCACTGGATTAGATTGATAACTATTAAATTAAAGAATTATCATTATTAACTTTCATAGTTTGCATGTTAAAGGTGCAGTTATTGTAGATAATGTCACTGGCAATACTCACTGGGTTTCGGGATATTAATTTTAACTGCATTTGCAATAAAATCTTTCGACGCACCACCAAAACGCGTGTTATTATTACACGTTTTAATTTTTACGTTTTGACGTACTTGTTACTGTGCAAGAAACGTCAAATTTCAAACCCTACTTCGATATTATTAAAAAGGAATATGCACCTTTACCAGCGATGTTCCTTTTTAATAATATCGAAGTAGGGTTTGAAATGTGACGTTTCTCACACAATAACAAGTACGTCGAAACGTAAAAATTAAAATGTGTAATAATAACACGCGTTTTGGTGGTGCGTCGAAAGATTTTATTGCAAATGCAGTTAAAATTAATATCCCGAAACCCAGTGAGTATTGCCAGTAACATTATCTACAATAACTGCACCTTTAACATGCAAACTATGAAAGTTAATAATGATAATTCTGCTAATGCAGGTAAAATTAATATCCCGAAATTCAGTAAGTATTGCTAGTAAAATTATCGGATTCATTGCATATCGATTTACCATGATTTTTGAAATTCTGAAAATGGAATCAGGGTAAAGGTGTATGGGAGATACGAATCTACAGTTTGTTGGTTAAAGCGACTTACCCCTTGGCCGCAAATCGAAGTTTAAGTTCCACTTTTGAGGTTATATTCGGTCGTATTTTCGGCTAAATAAGCACATTACAGATACAAATTACACACATGATGAAATTACCTCCAAAACGAGTACGAAATTCATCCAATTTGTAGTGTTATCTTCAATAATTCAGCCAATATCACGATATTAGTATGAAGAAAAACGTAAATATTTTGTTATTTAAATATCTTGATAATTACTCATTTAAATAAAATGTTTTCAGTGTATTTCTAACTTCACAATGTTTCAGTGTTTTACACGCGTGGCGCATGAAGTAAAATTTCGAGTTTAGAAAAGCCCCGTGAAAATTTGTCTCGGGTCGCTGCGCGACCCTCGACAAATTTTCTACGCGGGGCTTTTCTAAACTCGAAATTTTACTTCATGCTTAGTCTGGGAGTGGACAACACTCGTTCTTAGAAGTTTCAAATTAAAGGATCACTCTAGATTACTAAGTTTATTACAATTTTACAAAGACTACAGCTCGAAGGACCAATCATGGTCTTCGGAGACCGAAGGACTACAGGGAATCGAAGTTTATTTACAAGAAAACAACGAATATCTGAAGGTTTACAGCATGGATAGGAAAAAAACCATCCAATTTTGAAAAAATATAGAAGTTGGGTTGATTTTCAGTGCATTTTTAACTTCACTTTAAATCAGTGTTTTATACGCGTGGCGCATGAAGTAAAATTTCGAGTTTAGAAAAGCCCCGTGAAAATTTGTCTCGGGTCGCTGCGCGACCCTCGACAAATTTTCTACGCGGGGCTTTTCTAAACTCGAAATTTTACTTCATGCTTAGTCTGGGAGTGGAAATACACGTTCTAAACTTTATATTGCACGTTTTTATACAAAATCGACGAATGCCTTACATTTACAGCGTATACATTATTTATATTTAAAAGAAAACTTCATAGAATGTAATACAATAAGTAGAAATCATATAAAGAAGTGTAGAATTTTACCTAAAATCTACTTTTAGAGTTACCTCTATAATTGCTCAGCCGTTAATGGGTTATTTTAATGGTTATTAATGTAGCCTAGACAACATTCTATAATCGCTGGTAAAGGTGACGTTACTAGGAGATGTAAACAAAATTTTGTATCAAAATTGGTGGATCAGAAGAGGTGTTTATTAATCCGAATTAAATCACAAGAGTGTTTTATAACCCGAAAGCGTAATTTTATCTTTTACGAACTGTCCTTTGGAAGTCCCGAGGATGAACTTAAAGAAGTGCGAACAAGGGGGGATAATTCAAGTCGGATTAAATGTCCGTCCAGGGAATTCCTTATGATTATACTTCGTTTAAATCTGATATAAAAAAAACTCGTTCTAAATGTGCTTGTAGATTTTAAAATCCATCCAAAGGGGTGTTAAAAAGGTTTGAAAAATTGAATAGTAGTCTTATTTAGTATAACATGTATGATTATTGTGTGATAATAAAAACAAGAATATTTTGTTTCCTGGCGCGTTCACCATTATTTTATATGATTTAATTAGCTTAATTTTTTGTTTTCTTTAGATGCCTATTTTTACCTCACTGGCTATCGTATGGATCAAGTATGATTTACACTAAATCATGGATGGCCAAACTGCGGCCCCGTTGGATGTCAATTTGTGGCCCTTGTAGAATAAAGATTAAAATTTGTCACATTAAGACAATTTATCATAAAGAAAAAATGAGTTTATCAATAGGTTGCAGAATATTTACAAAATATAAAAACGAATTAAAATTTATATCGACTTTCTGCAAAAAGTTTGTCTCCAAATATTCATTGAAACAACTACTTCTCGAGCTAATACCCCGACAGATATTGAATTATACAATGAATATTTGCGTTACACGACAGCACTGCTGTTCTATGCATAATTTATATGCAAAATGCAACATCAGGTCAAACTATTCTCTAACCAAACTCGAGAAGTAGTTGTTTTAATGAATATTTGGGAAAAACTGCGTGTAGAATTTTCCTTGGCAAAGCACGTGGTTAGACTCCTATCCTTTTGCATCCTTTCAGTCACTTCCATTTTCATATTCCTATTCCTTGCATTCCCTTCTAGTGTACCTCATCCTGCTAACTGCACGTGTATTTTCCTTTTCCTATCCCTCGGGAAGGGCGTTAATCCAAATTTTTAATTCAGTCGATACTCCAATAATAATTAATTATCAAAATAACTACAATCATTCCTATAACCATTTCCTTTAATAACTACTCCAATATTTGTTTATTTAAGTACTTAAACAAACATTTGTTTAATTAATACTGTGACTGGTCAACAGGGCTTAACTGCCAAGGCCATTAAATACGCGAAAGAAGAAGAAGAAGAATGAATATTTGGAGATAAACTTTTTGCAGAAAGTCGATATTAATTTTAATTCGTATTTATATTTTGTAAATATTCTGCAACCTATTGACAAACTCAATTTTTCTTGATGATAAATTGTCTTTATGTGAAACTATACCGTTAAAGGCGGTATGTCACTCTCTCTCAGGTATCAAATTGTTTGCACCTACTAATGACTAAATCCTTTACCTATAAATAACATTCCTTCATTTTCACTCGCCCCAGTTTTATGTACCTGTTTCGACGACACACTTCGACATTCCTGTAAGTTTCCTGTTCATTTTATTTTAATATTTTTTGTATTGAAAGTCTAAAGCAAAGCTATACTGATAAGGGATGCATGCAAATATAAGAATATACATCAAGCAGATAAAGTAACTACAAGTGATTTTAATGAGTATTTTGAAAAAGCGATTTTAGATATTAACACTTCATTACAAAGTGATGATAAACATTTTAAAGCCCTCTTAAAAAACCATAAAGTGGACACACAACATTCATTCTTTCTTGAGCCTGTCACAGAACAAGAATTAAGAAATATAATTTCTAGTTTAAAGAATTCCCACACCCAAGATATCTATGGGATGTCGATTCAAATTTTAAAAGATTCATCTCAATACCTAAGTGCTATACTAACACACTTAATTAATATTTCATTCTCGGAAGGTATGTATCCTAACGAATTAAAACTGTGCAAAGTATTACCGATACACAAAAAGGGTAATATTAACGAAGTAACTACAGACATATAACCATTACCCCCATTTTCTCAAAAATATTCGAGGCTGCTATTAAAGATCGTTTATATAAATATCTAACTAAATATTTGAGTAACAGCCATCACGGTTATGTTTCAGGAAGGTCAACTGTTACAGCCGTAACAGATCTGATATGAAGGATATGAAAGTGGGGAAATAACAACAGCAGCTTTCCTTGACTTGAGCAAAGCTTTCGACACAGTGTGCTGGAGCAAACTTTTTGAAAAACTTGAATACTACGGTATCCGGGGTATTCCTCTATCATTGATCAAATCATTCTTGGACAACAGAGAACAAGCGGTTTATTTTAAGAACGAGAGCTCCAGGACAACTGTGTTAAAGCAAGGCCTACCTCAGGGAAGCATTTTAGGCCCACTGTTATTTCTAGTATATACAAATGATTTAAATGCTAATGTGACAACAGCTGATACGTACCAATATCCCGATGACACAACGTTAGTCAGGAAGTTTAAATCAGATACAGCAGCGGAAGAATTGTCTCTAGAATCTGAGGCAATACATTGGTTTAAATATAATAATCTTTCGATTAATGAAGATAAGACAAAAATACTTTCTTTCTCACCACGATCCGAATGTAACACAGACACAGCTATATTTCTGGGTATTACATTAAACCCAACTCTCTCTTTGGACCAGCATGTATACAAGATCGGCAGCAAAATAAGCAGAAACACATACTTGCTATATAAAATTTCTGAACATGTTAATCCCCCTATCGTTCGTACTGCATATTTTGCATACATACACAGTATTATACAAAATAACATAATCTTATGGGGGGGGAAACCAAACCGCAATAAATAAAATATTTGTCCTAGAGAAAAAATGCATTAGGATCCTTGTGGGTTTAAAACCAAAAGAAAGCTGTAAAGGCCATTTTGCTGCTCTGAATATAGTTACAACTCCCGGCTTATATATCTTATCGTGTTTGTTATATATCTATGATCGGATAGCCTCTTATACTTATCACGAGGATATCCACAACTACAATACTAGAAATAACAAAAATATATACCTTCCGAGATGTCATTTGTCTAAAACAAGCAAGAGTTTTAAAATTCTTTCAATAAAATTTTAAAATCACTTACCGAGACAAATTAGAACTTTACCAAGAAAAAAATTCAAAGATTCAATCCACAAGATACTAATAAAATCCGAATTATACAGCATAAGTGGTTACTTTGAAATCGATTTGAATAATACTTAAGAATTTTAACCCATCATTCATTGTGTATGTAATTATTCACTTGTCACTTATATTTTAATCTGTCTGTTCTGTCCCCATATACATTTTATCTTAATTTTAATCTGTTTGTTATGTCCCCACATACATTTTATCTTAATTTTACACATAATATTTTATTTATTCCTATATATTTTAATACAATAGACATATTTTTATATACTTGATCAGATATTTAGTTTTAGTTTATAATTATATAGATAATTTTAATCATTAAGTATACTTTATATATCTCGTGTTCGACAAAGCCAAATATGTATCTACATTATTTTTGGAAATAAACATTATTATTATTATTATTATAAATCTCGAAACGCGTCTATAGATGGCTTAAGACAATTAAAATTCATTCCCTGTAATTTTTTCAATTTATTTCAATTTCCTTTTGTTTCATTTAGTTTGGTTAGAGAATAGTTTGACCTGATGTTGCATTTTGCATATAAATTATGCAGTGCTGTCGTGTAACGCAAATATTCATTGTATAATTCAATATCTGTCGGGGCATTAGCTCGAGAAGTAGTTGTTTCAATGAATATTTCGAGACAAACTTTTTGCAGAAAGTCGATATTAATTTTAATTCGTTTTTATATTTTATTAAAATTTGTAATAAACATCCCAGGATGTTCAATAAAAATTTTAATCTTTATTCTATAAACTAAAAAAACACAATTTCTCCTATATTACGATGGTTTTACTATTTAAGAATACGTTTAGATGGCGTACAACAAATTACAGGTATAAATCTGCTTTTAAATTTTAAATATGATTGTTTCCATCTAATTAAAAAAAAACTGCAAATATTAGAAGCAAAAAATCTACGTTATTTGATTCAAATTCGGGACTCCATTAATTTTCGTGAAAATTAAATTTAAAAAATGGTGATGTGTCCATCATAGCTCGTTCCCCGTTAAAAATATGATGGTTTAAATGTTAACAATATGAAACTAAATTTATTCTACTTTTATTTTTAGTCGCATTAGTCGATTTTATACAACCGGTCAATTTGAATTTTCGAACGAGTGTGTCCACTCCCAGACTAAGCATGAAGTAAAATTTCGAGTTTAGAAAAACCTGAAAATTTGGTTTGGTCGCTCCGCGAAGCGGAGCGGCCAAACCAAATTTTCAGGTTTTTCTAAACTCGAAATTTTACTTCATGCGCCACGCGTATTAAACACTAAAATGTTGTGAAGTTAGAAACACTCTTTAAATGATTTTTTAAAATGGTTAATAATAAAAATATTTAAATAACAAAATATTTATATTTTTCTACACATTCTCAAATGAAGTCAAATAACACAATGTATCAAATTAACTTACTTATGCCGGGTTTCTCCAACGTCAGTTAAATCATTGATTAAAATCTACTAATAGTTACAATACATGTCAAAAATCAATTTATTCACATGACATCAACACCAGCTCGCAGTCTAACTTCAGGGTAGGCCACAGCGCCAAGGCACACAAAATTTGAGGTTGGGATCGCGCTTTATAAATACAAGGAATTGCACAACAAAGTCACCTTTTAATAACGGATACATATTACCTTGGATCTCTGGCCTACCCTGAAGTTAGGCTGCGAGACCGCTGCATGACATTGATGTTAATCAACGAATAAGATTTAATTTAGGTTGATAAAACCGAATATTAATAAAATCTTTGATTTGGTTGGCGTTCACTTTGTGGTACATCTCTATAAAATAATATTAAAACACTTAACATTGTTTTACCACTTTAATTAACTTTTGACAGTGACTATAGTTTCGGCTACAAGCTACAAGCTGGACTCAGTTTGATAATGACTAGCTTCTAGTCGAAACTATAGTCACTGTAAATAGTTAATTAAAGTGGTAAAACAAAGTTAAGTGTTTTAATATTATCGAATATTAATAATTTAATTAACAAACATGTATAATGTTGCTTCATTGTATCAATTTGTATGCAGATGTTTAATCTATTCCTGTATTGGTTCTTCCGTGGGAAATAAAGTAATATTATTACTATACTTATTATTATCAAGGGCGCTTAATAGGTTAATTATGTAAAATTATTCAAAATGTAAGTGAAACTTAAACTTTAATATTGCTTGGTGTAATTAGTGTGCATTACATTCTTTCTAGGTTTATTAATTAAACTTGTATACTTCGAATCACTTTCATTGTTTATAATTTAATTAACAAACATGTATAATGTTGCTTCATTGTATCAATTTGTATGCAGATGTTTAATCTATTCCTGTATTGGTTCTTCCGTTGGAAAATAAAGTATTATTATTACTATAATTATTATTATCAAGGGCGCTTAATAGGTTAATTATGTAAAATTATTCAAAATGTAAGTGAAACTTAAACTTTAATATTGCTTGGTGTAATTAGTGTGCATTACATTCTTTCTAGGTTTATTAATTAAACTTGTATACTTTGAATCACTTTCATTGTTTGGATATAAACTGATAGTTAGACAAGAGTATTAAATCCCACCCCTTACTCCGTGTGTTAACAAGTTTCCACTCCCTTATCCTGTCCTACCCTCATACACCCGGTATTATCCCTTTACAAGGGAAACACCCTTAACGTTTCACTCAACGCCTGACGTTTTGACGTAAAACAGAGAAATCCCTTTTAATTTAATCAGAAATAATAATCCTAAAAATAAGCCACAAAAATCAAACTTTTAAATAAACTTTAAGTTAAATAATATTCCTCTTTCTATGAATATATTGAATTTTTGAAAACTGAACTAATAATTAAACTATACCTTTTTCACTTCGAGTTGAAACTAATCAATATCAAATTGGGAATAAGCAATTTCAACTTGGGATTTTAAACATGGCTTATCTGCTTAAACCCAATTGAACTAGAATTAAACAACAACATAAAATTGAGAATATGCAATGCTCTATCATCAATTTGGTTTTCATTAATCACTTAATAAAACATGTTTACAATATTGATAATTAAATAAGTCACTTGGTTTGTTTCACTACAATTTTTTTATACTCTCCGACTAGTTTCGACTTATCGTCACTACTCCTTGAAAATGACGATAAGTCGAAACTAGTCGGAGAGAATAAAAAATAGTAGTGAAACAAACCAAGTGACTTTTATTTAATTATCAATAAGCAATGCTCAATTAGGACTGAACAAATAACATTTAAAAAACATCTATTAAATACTCGAATTTGGAAAAATAACAAAAAGAATATTAATTTAACATTTTACATACATATAATTTGGTATGTTAAATAAAAAAAGAACCTATAGTGCCATTTAAAATATTGTATGTTGGCAACTCTAAAACTATATTTAATTGATGAGGCGGATACATGATGAAACTCCATAATACTATTTGAAATAAAACAACGCAGTTGGGAGGGTTTCACTTTTATTGTTGAACACTGCAACATGTTTCACCACACAGTGGCTTCATCAGGCAGATGAAATAATGAAACATGTTGCAGTGTTCAACAATAAAAGTGAAACCCTCCCAACTGCGTTGTTTTATTTCAAATACTAAAACTATATATTAGAATTATTATGTCTGTCAATTTCTAAAGCGTTAAAGTTAAAACCTGTGTACGGGAAAGTCTAGCAGAAACACTCCCGATATTTTTATAAATATTGTCGTGTTCAAATAAAAAATAGTACAGAGTGAGCAACAATGGTTGCAGAATAATAGGTAGGCAACCAAATATGCATCGTGGTACAACAGATCATATGAAAAGAAAATCCCCTAGATTACTTTTTGAATGGCGTAGCAAAGATTTTTTTTCAAAATAATTAAATATAAAGTTCGTCCGAGAATGCAAGCAATACCTAGTTGTTTTCATTGCCATTCCAACATCTCTAAACTCCCTAAACACAACCTTAAAGCAAGCGGCAACGCTGTGGGGTATTACCAACAAAACGTCATATATTTAGACGTTTTGTTGGTAATACCCCACAGCGTTGCCGCTTCACCACTCGTAATAAATCTAGGCGAAAACTCTGAGTCCAGGGAAAACTGAACTTGTTGGAACATTTCAATGCACGTTCAAATTCATATTGATAAATGGCAGTTTTATATTGATAATGAAGGTTTAAATTAAAATACACTTGGTTTGTTTCACAATTTTTTACTTTACTATTTACTCGACTAGTTTCGCGTTTTACAGCATTATCAATATTTAAACCTTCATTATCAATATTTAAAAATGTTTCACCAAGTGATAAGTGAGAAAATTATTCAAGAAATATTATGTGGCAGTTTTATGTTATTTGGTGTGGATCTGGGCCCTCTCCTTGCTGCGTCACTACAGCTTAACCATAATTCACCATATTTTAACCATTCATAACTCAACGTTAGTCGTCTAGCACCTAACGTTTTCGGACGGGTTTTTAGGTTATGTTGAATGTTCATATGTACTCTTGGCAACAATGCGGGGACTTTGAACCCATTAACATATTGCCTGGATTCTTGGATATACTATACAATGTAAATTGAAGTAAGTTAAGGTTTTGTGTGTCTGTAAATAATAAACATAAATGTTTTGTAAGTAATGTAGACATCGGAGAAGGCTTGATTAAATTGATTCAGACACGATTGTAACGAGTATGTCTATGTGCCATCTTCATTCATAGTTCCACCTCGATAATGAGCCTTCAAGATGAAAACAAAACATGTTGTGGTGTAAACATCACGGCAAACAAAGACGATTTCACTTAAACTCTATAAATTTAGAATGAAACTTACATTTTATAATTTTCTAACCTTAAAAACAGCAAATCACTTACCACAAAACAAAGATTTACGCAAAGTGATCCTGATAAGAACTAATGTCTACGAAACAGAAGGTAAAATAACTAAATTCGAAGAATTAATGAACACAAGGGCAAAATAAGACGCACGACGCTGCTAGTGTCGAATCAAGTTACTCTTTATTAATGTTTACTTGGCATGAACTTGGAGCGATCTAATTCCCCAGATTTTTCGGCGGGAAATTTAACTTGTCTGCAAACATTGTTGCTCGCCCTGTATATCCGTTTTACATGTAAGAAGAATGGAGCCATGGATAGAAATATTTTATTTTGTAGTCAAAAAAAGTTTAATAAATACCAGCGACGGCTCGCAGCCTAACTTCAGGGTCGGCTACAGCGCCAAAGAACACAAAATTTGAGGTTGGGATCGTGTTTTATAAATACAAGGAATTGCACGACAAAGTCACCTTTCAGAAACGAATACATATTAAATTGTGTTATACAAACAAAATTAAACCGTTTTTATTAATAAATTAACATGTATAACGAAGTAGAAGCTTCCACGATACAGAATACATATTAGTTTATTTATTGTGTTTGGTATTGAAAGCCTAAGCAGTATTTATCAGCGGCGGCTCGCAGCATAACTTCAGGGTAGGCCAGAGACTCAAGGGCCTATCCTGAAGTTAGGCTGCGAGCCGCCGCTGATAAATACCTCCTCAATACAGAATACATATTAGTTTATTTATTGTGTTTGGTATTGAAAGCCTAAGCAGTATTTATCAGCGGCGGCTCGCAGCCTAACTTCAGGGTAGGCCAGAGACCCAAGGGCCTACCCTGAAGTTAGGCTGCGAGCCGCCGCTGATAAATACTGCTTTAGACTTTCAATACCAAACACAATAAATACACTAGAATAACAGAATATAAGACGAAATATGTAATACTTATTATTTCTTATTATACGAGTATCCGGCATGAATTGTTGATGAAATATTTCTCTTTGCACGCGAGTATGTGGCATGAAATTTTAATAACATTACGCTCACATCTTTACCGTTCGAGCACTGGCTTCCTTGTTTCAGGATCAAACATCTCCGCGTTTGATCATGAAACAAGGAAGCCAGTGCTCGAACGGTCGTTTTCAAGAAAAAATAAAAATATACAAACACGCTAGGGTAATGGAAAACGGCTCCATTTTTTGAGCTTTTATTGCTACTTCTACTTTCTTTATTCTCCTCTGAAATCCGGTTATACTCAAAGCGCAATTTTCGCAAAGTCAATATTTTCCCACTTTAATAACACACACACAGGCACACACATAATAATAAACTAATATTATTTTCATATTTTCCTAAAATTACACACATATAATAATAAACTATAGTATCATATGTACAATGAAATAAAACCTCTAGAGTGCCATGGAAAATATTGTAGGTTGGCAACTCTAAAATTATACATTATAATTATTATGTTTGACTTTTTATATGTTAAATCGAAAGCGTGTAGCCAACTTAAATTTTTAAAAAGATAAAATCATGGCACTCTAAAGGTTTTTTTTATTGAACCTACTATAGAATTCAGGAGATTACAGATTTTTTTATTGTTAATAAACATAAGTTTTTAGTTAGGTTTCTGGAAAGAGGCAGTTTCTAATTAAAGATCTGAACGAAGAAAATGAAACTAAATACTTGATCTTTTTAATAGATTTAGAATAAACACACACCAAACACGCAACTTAGTTTTGTATCACATTCGTTTTTATTTTGTGCCTACCCACTGAGCAAAAAACAAATAACGTTTTATCAACATTGTAATAACATTAAACGTTGTCTTAATGTTGATGAAACGTTACTTAAATGTGTTTGCTCAGTGGGTAGTTTCGAGAATTTAACCTTAACGTTATCAAACTAAACATTTAATTTTATTTATTTGTCTCTCATTTGTAAACGTAAATTTATCAATAGACAGTATTAAACAAGCAAGGTTATGTTTTCAAGCTACTGACTTGTAAAATTTTAACAAGTCAGTATACTAACTTGTTAAAATTTAACAAGTTAGTACTGGAATAGCAATTTATAGTTTTTCGTGAATTGAATTTATTAAAGAAAAATACAATAAATACTATTATTCTTAAAATAATAATTAAGAAAATATATATTTTCTTAATTATTATTTTAATAATGCACTGCAACGATAAAACACAATTTCTTCACTATTAATCTCTTTTATTTGTATTATATATATTAAATATACAGTTTGTACTTCCAGTAATGGAAATCGAACCACCTTTACTTAATACTATAGCTTTTTTGGAGTATACCGCTCATTCTTTCTTTTGAGGAATGCAATTACTTTCTGAAACCTACAAATATTAATGAACACCACTTTTTTTAATATTTTAACATTAAATACCTGTGAACTGGAACATTTTCTTTAATATTTAACCATTTTAACATTGACCATTTCGTCCATAGCGAATTAGGGCTAAATTTTTCAGCAAGGTGACTTACATATGCCAATATCACATCTTCTGTCACGCCAATCACGTCACTTTCTTTCTGCCATATTTTAAAGTCCGTATACTCCCGCTTATATCTCGTCGTTGACTTTACTGGCAGCAAACTTGAAACAACTCTTGCGGCTGCCTCAGTAATTGCTGAAGGCACTTTCGGAGGCACGCTCATGTTAAACGAATTGCGAAATAATTTAATTTGATTTAATCAAATAAACAACATAAGTATCCACGGAAATGTTTCATAACTTACTACATATTTTTTGTAATTCAAATTTGATTAAATTTACCAAATAATTGTATTTTAATTAATTACAAATGATTGACAAATAAAATATATAACAATATACGCAAGTTAACGGGTTTTACTGCCTCCAGATGGAGTCTAGCGACTCGCCAGTCATATCCTTCTGTCCGCCAGTAAAAACCGTTTTAACAATGCTAATAATGTTAAATACTATAACTTGTCGTTAATAAACTAAAATTGTTGAAGCTACTCACAAAGTTAACATAAAATTAAGACAACTAATGGCCGGTTTCTCCAACGTTACTTAAGTCCTAGTCGTGTCTCAAACCGTGTCTTTAGTCATAACCTTCTCGTAAAGTGTTGCACCAACTGATTTCCGTCAAAAAATCACTTAAGTCATGTTCAAGTCCTAAGTCACCGTTTGCCAGGACTTAGGACACGGATTCTAACCTAAAAATTGTGACAACGGTAAAATTATTATCTTATTCAAAGAATCCGTCTCTTTTGTTCTCTATAATATGTTTATATTTATCGACAAGAGAAGATAGAAGACGTTTTTACGGATGACAGATTATAAACAATAAATTCTTTTCTTTATTGAAATGCGTTGCACCAACAGATTTAAGCAATGGCTTATGTAAGTCATTCTTAGTTGTGCGAATAAGTGACAACGTAGCGATTTACACGCTATCGGCTGTTAATTTGGCGGGAAAATAATGGCTTAGATTTTTCCACGAATCAGGTGGAAGACATTTAAAATAAAAATTTTAAATGTCTTCCACCTGATTCGTGGAAAAATGTAAGCCATTATTTTTACACGAATCAGGTGGGAGACATTTAAAATAAAAATTCCTGCCAAATTAACAGCCAATACAGTTTGCGTAAATCGCTACGTTGCCACTTATTCGCAAACAAAGAATGATTTACAAAAGCCATTGCTTAAATCTGTTGGTGCAACGCATTTCAATTATAAGCCCTACTTAAAGTTAGGCCCTGCTTACATAAGCAACGTCCTAAGTCGTTGGAGAAACTGGCCATTAGTTATGTCTTACTTTTCTTTTAACTTTGTGAGTAGCTTCAGCAATTTTAGTTTAACCCATTAACGGCCGAGCAATTGTAGATTTAACTCTAAAAGTTTATTTTAGGTAAAATTCTACACTTCTTTTTATGACTTCTACGAATGATTTATTATATGTGAATATTTCTTTTAAATATACATAATGTATACGCTGTAAATGTAAGGCATTCGTCGTTTTTATATAAAAACGTGCAATGTGAAGTTTAGAACGAGTCGGAGAGAATAAAAAAATAGTAGTGAAACAAACCAAGTGACTTTTATTTAATTATCAATATTTTAGAACGAGTATTTCCACTCCCAGACTAAGCATGAAGTAAAATTTCGAGTTTAGAAAAGCCCCGCGTAGAAAATTTGTCGAGGGTCGCGCAGCGACCCTCGACAAATTTTCACGGGGCTTTTCTAAACTCGAAATTTTACTTCATGCGCCACGCGTATAATACACTGAAATGTTGTAAAGTTAGAAATACACTGAAAACATTTTTTTAAATGAGTAATAATCGAAATTTTTAAATAACAAAATATTTACGTTATTCTTCATACATTTTCAGGTCAAGTCAAATAATATAATAAATCAAATTAACTTATTTAGTAATTTAATTAACATAAAATTAATAATGTTGCGTACATGCATCAATGGCGCCTAATGGGTTAATAACGAGAAGTTTATTTCAATATTTAAAAATTAGTATATATTTTTTTAAGAAAATCGTCTCTTACGAATAAAAGTTAATCCTTGAAAATTCACTTTCAAACTAAGTTTTAATATATAAAATTACGAAAAAACTATTCGTGAAAATGCAAACAATGTCTTAATTAATAAGGGAAGTAGTTGATTCAATGGTTATTTATCGTCTTAAGTTGTCTTATTAATTAAGACATTGTTTGCATTTTCACGAATAGTTTTTTCGTAATTTTATATATTATGTTTAAAGTGTGCAAACTATAAAAAGCGTAAGCTTATTTTCTCGAATTCAAATAGTTTTGAATTTGAATTTATCATGTTTAAACTAAGTTTTAGTATACTAACGATAAGTTTGGTTCAATATTTAAGAGTTAGTATATATTTTATCTAGAAAATCGTCTGTTACGAATACAAATTAATCCTTGAAAATTACTTTCCGCAAATAACGAATTCTATTTTTAAAAACACGCTAGCAACAAGTTATTCGTACAATAAAGCGAAAATATCGAATGTATTCATAAATGCGGCGTTTTTGAAAGGACTGCATAGCGTTTGTTTTGGAATTTATTGGCGTTTCTCACGAACAAGGACACGAAACTGTGTGCAATTTCAGTTCAGAGACACGGAAATGCAGAGAGAGGTAATAATTTTTCGGCACCGAAAACTTAAAGTGGAACGGGTTACGGTTTTATAGGCGGAAATTGAGGAAAACCCCGTTCAATTCGAATCAATAGAGTCTATGCGGTTTTTGGCTCACTTCCTGAATATTTGTCAATAGTCGGTAAAATGAAAATTTAGTATACTATTACTTGATTATTATATTACTTGAATTTAGTGTACTATTACTTGATTGTTATACAACTTAAATTTAGTATGCTATCGTTACGCGACTAACTTCGCTCGCGCGCTAAGGCAAATCCAAATTTTCAGGCTTTTCTAAACTCGAAATTTTACTTTATGCGCCACGCGTATAAAAGTTGAAAACACCTGTACAAAGAACTAATGATTACCACCCTTCAAAACGGAGATGGTACAAAAGAATTAGAAGAATCTTTAGATATTATTTTCATTTCTTGAATGAGTTTCTCATCTTTTTTAAAAATATATATATAAAATAAAATCACTTGGTATGTTTCACTAATTTTACTTCTTTATTCCGACTAACTTCGGCCATTAGCCATTTTCAAGGAATGTACAAAAATAATGTTTTACAGTAAATATATACCAATTTACAAAAAGGGGGAGGGTCAGGCAATAAGAGCGTTCGCGATCGGGGATGTCCAGATGTCTTCGTTGTCGTTGACGACGTTTTTCTTAAATTTTATGGCTCTGTTAATATCCAAGCCCTCTCGGAAGTTGAGGAATACGGCCTTTATTTCCTGTATAGTGGATTTTGAAATTATTCGGATTGAAAAAATGTCCGAATGTGTTACAATGTTTGGACAGACCCGTAGATGTTTATGAGTTTCTCATCGTCCGCATTGTTAAATATAACCAAGTGTTTTTTTTTTTTTAGTAGAATCATAATATTATGTAAAGTTAATTAAAGGAAAGGCACTTGGTATTGTTTCACAATTAAATCTTTATTCCGACTAGTTTCGGTTTGTTAGACCATTTTCAAAGGAATGTGAAATGGTCTAACAAACCGAAACTAGTCGGAATAAAGATTTAATTGTGAAACAATACCAAGTGCCTTTCCTTTAATTAACTTTACATAGTGTAATATGTTTCACCAAGTGCCAGATGAGAAATTAATTCAAGAAAATAATCATAATATTTCCAAGTGTTCATGACAATACTGCCTTAAGAAAATTAGCTCACTCTTCAACAACAAAAAACGTATAAAAAATGTATAAGAAAGGAAAAGGGATACAAAGAAGGGTAAATTCTTGAGCGAAGTGGGTGAAATGTTGGGAATCATTTATTCAGACCAACCCTGCCTTACCCTCCCTTTTTGCCATTGGTGGAGCAATTAATAATTGCTAGGCGTTAGTTGGATGGGGTGGAAGTGTGAAATTAAGCTTTTTTTAACGTGTTTGGGGCTTAATGGGGCGATTATCCACAATCTAGGGGTTGTCATTTTTGTTTGTCCGGAGTTTGTTAATAAATAACAAACTTATGTAATTTGGATTGTTGTAATAAATGTAATTAACCCATTACGCGCCATTGATGCGTACACGCAACATTATTATTATTTTTTAATTAAACTACTAAATAAGTTACTTTCATATACTATATTATTTGACCTGACTTGAAAATGTATGAAGAAAAATGTAAATATTTTGTTATTTGAATATGTCGAACATTACTCATTTAAAAAAAAAAAAATGTTGGCGTATTTCTAACTTCACAATATTTCAGTGTTTTATACGCGTGGCGCATGAAGTAAAATTTCGAGTTTAGAAAAGCCCCGTGAAAATTTGTCTCGGGTCGCTGCGCGACCCTCGACAAATTTTCTACGCGGGGCTTTTCTAAACTCGAAATTTTACTTCATGCTTAGTCTGGGAGTGGAAACACTCGTTCTAAAGATATGATATTAAGATAAGTAGTTCTCCTGGTCCCGATGGAATTCCTCCTTCTATAATTAAAAACTGTTCTAGTGCCTTCTCCTTATGACTAGCAATCTTATTTAATAAATCCATTCAAAATGGGAAATTTCCGTCCTTGTGGAGAAATTGTTACGTGACTCCTGTTTTCAAATCGGGAATTAAATCTGATATTCACAACTACCGCCCAATAACTATTCAATCATGCATCCCGAAACTGTTTGATAAAATTGTTTCAAAGCATATGATGTTGCTTTTTAAACCTTTAATAGCTGATCAACAACATGGTTTCTTTCCATCTAGATCAACAGAAACAAATCTATTCATATACACTAGTTATATATCGTGTGCATTGGAGAAGGGCGATATGGTAGATACAGTCTATACCGATGGAGAAAGGCGATATGGTAGATACAGTCTATACCGATTTCTCCAAGGCGTTCGATAGGGTAAATCACGCAAGACTTTTGCATAAACTTAGATCTTATGGTGTTGTTGGATGCATGCTTGAATGGATAAAATCATTTATTTGCAATAGACAGTTGGTTGTTAGATTTAATGGTACCATGTCGGATCTTATAATTAATGCAACATCTGTGGAACCACAAGGCTCGCATTTGGGTCCCTTACTCTTTCTTATTTGTATTAATGATATTAGCAGCAACATTAGCTTCAATATTCTACTTTATGCTGACGACATGAAAATATTTAAAACCATTAGGTGTTTGGAAGACTGCAACATAATCCAAACTGATTTAAATAGGATCATGCGATGGTGTGATGACAAAGATCTTAACTTAAATATAAATAAGTGTAAACTTATGCGTTTCTCAAAGAAAAAAAGTATACTGTCTCGTTTTGATTACTCTCTGAACAGTCATATCTTAGAGAGAGTTGATATAATTAGAGACTTAGGTGTATTTTTTGACAGTAAGCTCCAATTCACAAGTCATATAAATGTAATTTTGGCAAAAGCATTGCGATTAATTGGCTTTATAAAACGACTGTCAATACACTTCACATCCATCGGAACATTTATAACATTATACAAATCATTCGTTAGACCTATCCTTGATTATTGCTCCATCGTATGGTCCCCTAATTACAAATGTCATATCAATAGCATTGAGCACGTCCAAAAGAAAATGGTTAATCTTATTTGTTCTCGTTGTCATTTATATTATGACAATTTTGATATGATGCTCAAATATCTTGATATCCTTCCACTATATAAACGAAGAATTTAATCTTCGCTTTGCTTTGCTTATCGCTTATTTAACAATCTAATCGATTGCTCAGATGGATTGTCATCTATATCATTTTTTATCCCCAGATATGCAACGCGGCATCAGCAACTTCTTGCTTGTGAATTTCACAAATCTGTATTTGGTATTAATAGCCCTCGTAATTACTTAATACATAACGTTAACAAATATTATAATTTAATTGATATGTTCGGAATTAGTCTGAAGTATTTTAAGCGTACGTGTCGTGTAGTTTTAGATTCTAACTCATAAGTAACGTGTATTATTGTATTATTTATTATATATGTTATTTTTTCTATGTAATTGGCCACCCGTAAGAATAAATAAATAAATAAAATTTCATATCGGACGTTTTTATATAAAATTGACGATTGCCTAAAAATGTACAGCGTATACATTATGTTTACTTAAAAGCAAAATTCACAGTACGTAATACAATAAGTCATTCATAGAAGTCATAAAAAGAAGTGCAGAATTATACCTAAAATCAACTTTTACAGTTAACTCTATAATTGCTCGGTCGTTAATGGGTTAATTGAATCTAACAAATAGTCCCACTGAGCAAAAAACAAACAAATAACGTTATATCAACATTTTAGCAATATTAAATGTTGTATTAATGTTGATGAAATAAAGTTGCATCAAGCCATCAGATTGCTAGGATTTTTATTAAGACATTGCAAAGATTTTAATTGCGAGACATTGAGAGCAATTTATTGTGGTTTGGTGAGATCTAATTTGGAATATTGTACTTCTATATGGTCACCCTATTATAAAAAATACTCGTACAAGGTTGAAGCTGTGCAAAAGAAATGTTGTAAATATATTTCATTTAAATTGAATTTACCATTTACGAAATATGAATCGGTATGTATCTATTTAAATATAGAACACTTGGAAGTACGTAGATCAAAGTTTGATCTGTTTCTGTTGCATAACATTATTTCCGGTCATACTTCAACTCATTTGCTCCAATGTTTAAACTTTCACGTTCCCACTAGATCATCTAGACAAAAACCAATTTTCAAATTACAGACCGTATCTTCGATTTATAAATACCACAGTCCTATATACCGCTGCATGAGATTGGCTAATCAAATGAACAGTCATGATATATTTGTTTTATTTAGTTCATCCCATATTATGTTTAAGAATATTGTAAATAAAATTCAGTTCACGAGCAGTACACTGTCTAATTAATTGTACTTGGTAGAATGTATTTAGGTTTAAGTTTAAGTAGTCTATTAATAATATAAATATGTAACTTAATGTTTGTTAGTGAATTCCTAATGTTAATATTTTGTAAAAAAGGTGTTATCCGTTAATAAATAAATAAATAAATAAACATTAATACAACGTTTAATATTGCTAAAATGTTGATATAACGTTATTTGTTTTTCAATGTGTTTGCTCAGTGGGGTGTTTTATTATATAATAATAACAATTGTTAAAACATGTTTCAGCAAGTGTTGAATGAGAAATTATTTCAAGAGTTATCAATATTGATTTTTTTATACATATTTTATAATTACTGTCTCTGGGTGGAAAATATGAATCCGCTTAATTGAGAAGTTTAGGAATAATTAGAGGTGAATGGAGCCATTAAGGTTAGCGAAGGATTTTCATTTAACGGGGTAAATGGCTGATGCGCAAAATCACCCCTTTACGTTTCCACCCCCTCACGCCTGCCCTCTTAACAGCCAAATTGAATTCGGATGTTAAGCCATAAATTTCATCTGACTGCAATTAACCCCCAACTGAGCATATTTTAAAACCCTCATATTCAGGTAATAAAATTAAATTAAATAAAAATATACAACCATATTTTACTCATTAAACATAATATTATAGCCTTACAGAAAACTTATTTCTAAACAATTAAGAATTACTTAATATAATAGCAGACTATTTATGATTTTCAACTTATTATTTACTCACTACAATTGTTTCGCTACACTGTAGCTTCTTCAGGTGAAGAAATATAATACATTTTTTACAAACTAATTTACATTATATACAGTTTTTTCATGGTTTTGTCCATGTTAAGTAAAAGGTTATTTTTATTGCACCAATCTCTCATTTCCATGTTCGTTCCTCTAATTTTCTGCGTTAGCTCATCCTGGTCAGTTGCTGATATTATAATTGCAGTATCATCAGCAAAATTAATAGTGCGACCCAAAGTAATAAATTCAGTTAAGTCGTTAATGTATAATAGGAAAAGCAAAGGGCCCAGCGACGATCCCTGGACGATTCCTTTGCTTAGATTACATACCGTGGAAGCACTATCAGCGATTTGCACAAACAATTTTCTGTCTGTAAGGAACGATTCGATGAATTTTGCAACATTTCCGCGAACACCCAACGCACTTAATTTTTCACAAACAAACGTTGCACTGATTGTATCGAAGGCACTCGTAAAGTCATAGAATAAACCAGTAACGAATTTGCCCTCATCTATATTTTTGTGTAATTCTTCCAATAAAACGACACTTGCAGATTCCGTTGAACGGTGTTTTCTAAATCCATGTTGGGCGTCGTTCATAAACTGAAAATTCTCGATATAATTTGATATCCCTGTTATAGTAGTCTTCTCATATATTTTTGAGAATGCATCAAGAATGGAAATTGGTCGGAAATTGTTGACGTCCGTTTTAGGTCCATGTTTATAAATTGGAATTATTTTTGAAGTTTTTAGTGCGGCAGGAAAAATTCCGCTTTTTAATGAAAGGTTGATTAGATACACTAAAGGCTCGAGGATCTCCATCACTACGCTCTTAATTATTTTGACTGGTACTCCATCTTGACCTGTGCTAGTTTTATTTTTTAATTCCATGATTACGTTATACAATTCGGTATCTGAAATGGGCCTTAAATACATTGATTGTATCGCGCTGTTCGAGGTTGTACATTCTGTTGATATATTTTCGCCGAAATGATCGTTTATCTTCTTATTTGTGATAGATGAGTAGTGTGTCGCAAAGGTATTCGCAATATCTTGTGCATCGTTGATTATTTTTCCTGCGCTTTTTGTAATCGCGAACACTTCATTTATCTTTTCGCCTTTTAGTTCTTCATTTATAATTTGCCAGGCTTGTTTTGGTTTGTTTGCAGCGTTTAGTAACCGTTGGCTGTAGTAGTTCCTTTTTGTGTTTTCTATAAGCTGTTTGTGTATCCTTTTCTCATTTTGATATTTATGTTTCATGCTATCAGTCAGTGAATCCCTCATAAGGCGATACGTCATTTTTAAATTACTGCTTGACCTTTTTACGTAGCCATTCACCCATGTCCGGCGTCTTTTATTATTTTTATTTATATTTGGGCATGCTACGTTATAATTGTATAGGAATTCGTCTATGAATAGTTCGAAGCTTGTATTCACGTCCTCGGTTTTAATGAATTCCCAATTTATTTTCGATAAGTAGAACTTGAGCTCATTTATATTGTTAGTGTTCATTTGTCTGGATTTTTTTGTTATGGCGACGTAGTTGTCTACATTGGTACGGTTTAGAAATATGCTGGTTAATTGAGCGTAGTGATCTGATAGGTTTAGGTTAATATTGGTACTGTTCCAAGTATTATCAGGCATATTTGAGACAGTGTAGTCAATTTGTGTTGCAATCGGCCTATTTTCTGTTATTTGTACTCTTGTTGGTTCGCTTAATTTATTTTTCAGGTTAAATGAATTGAAAAGGTCGTTCAAGAGATTTTTTGCCGATGTATTTGTCATATTATTGATATTAAAATCTCCACATAAGATTACGTGGGAATATGTTTTGTATATATTTACCATAAGGTCAGTTAATATCTTAAAGAATATGTCGAGATTATTGGAGGGTGGGCGGTAGATACAAATAATAGCTATGGTGAGATTATCCGCTTTCATTAAACACCCAGCACATTCTATCTCCATTTCGACACAGAACTGACTTATATTTATAGGTTCATATTTGTATTTTGTGTCCGCAAATATCATACATCCACCGTGCTCTCTATGTTTGCGAGTGAACTCCGCAATTTTTCTATATCCATCCAGATGGACATATGTTGCCTTATATTTGTTGCACCAAGTTTCAGTCAAACATATTATGTTTGGGTTATAATCGTTTAGGGCCACTATGAGTTCGTTTGATTTATTAAAAATACTTCTAATATTTTGGTGAATTATTTTAACTTCTTTAGAGTTGGTGTTAATGGGCAGATTCTTCCTGTCTAGGAGTATGGAGTTTTTGTTTAGGCCTGTAGGTTGATTTACGAAAAAATTTAAATTCACTTACACGTATTCCTTCAGGCCATAGGTTCGCATCTGCGAGTACATGGGCGTATTCTTCAGGAGCGCCGATTTTAAAGCACTTGTACTTATCCGAAGAATTCCGATCTTCATACTGCAGAGTTTCCATTGAGAACTGGATTTCATTGAATTTTGTTTTAAGAGAGGCCATAAGTTCTTCTTCGCTATAATTCGGTTTAAATTTCCCAATATGATACCATTTTCAAAAAATAAGTGCCTTAACAATCAACGAAATTAAGAATTAACACAGAGAATTGTTATTTTAAATAAGTATACATATCTTGATAATCTTTGATTTGGTTGGTGTTCTTGTGGTACACCTTCATAACAATTTAAGTAAAACACCTAACTTTGTTTTACCACTTTTATTTATTTAAAAGTGGTTTAAGTGTTTCAATTGAATTATCTTGATAATGACAGCGTTTAGTAAATTTTCAGGAATTCGTTGCAAAAATTATTAATTTACGAGTGTTTCCTTGGTACGCGGCCAATCCAAATTTTCAGGCGTTTCTAAACTCAAAATTTTACTTCATGCTTAACCCATTAAGCGCCATTGATGCATACACGCAACATAAATAATTTTTTGTTAATTATTAATTAAATTACTAAATAAGTGAGTTTGATATGTTATATTATTTGACCTGACTTAAAAACGTATAAGGAACAGTGTAAATATTTTGTTATTTAAATATTTCGATTACTACTCATTAAAAAAAACGTGCAATATGAAGTTTAAAGCGAGTGTTTCCACTCCCAGACTAAGCATGAAGTAAAATTTCGAGTTTAGAAAAGCCTGAAAATTTGGCTCGGGCGCGTAGCGAAGCGGAGCGACCGAGCCAAATTAGGCTTTTCTAAACTCGAAATTTTACTTCATGCGCCACGCGTATAAAACACTGAAATATTGTGAAGTTACAAATACACTGACATTAATGTCAGTTAGAAATACACTGACATTAATTGAGCGACCGAGCCAAATTAGGCTTTTCTAAACTCGAAATTTTACTTCATGCACCACGCGTATAAAACACTGAAATATTGTAAAGTTACAAATACACTGACATTAATGTCAGTTACAAATACACTGACATTAATGTCAGTTAGAAATACACTGACATTAATGTCAGTATATTTCTAACTTCACAATATTTCAGTGTTTTATACGCGTGGCGCATGAAGTAAAATTTCGAGTTTAGAAAAGCCTAATTTGGCTCGGTCGCTCCGCTTCGCTACGCGCCCGAGCCAAATTTTCAGGCTTTTCTAAACTCGAAATTTAACTTCATGCTTAGTCTGGGAGTGGAAACACTCGCTTTAAACTTCATATTGCACGTTTTTATATAAAATCGACGAATGCCTGAAAATTTACAGCGTATACATTATGTATATTTAAAAGAAAAAATCACAGTATATAATACAAAAATTCATTCATAGAAATCATAAAAAGAAATGCAAAATTTTACCTAAATTCAACTTTTACAGTTAACTTTTTAATTGCTCTGGCGGTAATGGGTTAATCAAGGAGTGAAAGCACTCGTTAGAAATTTCAAATTGAACACTTTTAAAAAATCAACGCCTTCAAATTTACAGCGTATACATCGTAGTATGAATAATTAAGACAAAACAATCCTTGAATTTTAGGTACTTCATAAAATGTAATTATATAAAAAAAATACTAATTGTTTTACAGATAAATCAGTTAATCCATTCGAAGCTAAATATTTCCTTAAAACAATTGTATACATTTATTTCCACGCACATCACTCGTTCTTTTACGTTTATTTTAATAATACACGTAACGTTGACTTTTGACCTTTGTAATGTAGTATTAGACCACGAATCGCCTGCTAATAAAATTTCCATCGGAAGACAAGTATTACCGCAGGAAATGAAAAAGTAACTAGATGTAGTAAAAAATAACACTTTAATACATGCTGTCTTTGTCTTCCTCTTTTAAAAGGGTTCTTGTATTGATCCTTGAGTGAAGCTCACAAACTGGATAACTACGCAGTAAGCATTATTTTATACAAAAGTAGAAACAAATGAGGATGAAGGGGCCTCGGTGGCCGAGTGGGTAGGGACCCTGCCCAGAGACCAAAAGGTCGCGGGTTCGAATCCCGTCCGGTGGAATAATTTATGAATAATAAATTATTCCATCCGGGTCCATGGATGTAGTGTGAATGAGTTTGTGTTGTTTCAGGAGTAGATGGTTATTTATCGAAGTTAGAATTGGTTAAACTACATTAAAATGTTAAATATATAAATAGATTGATGGAGTTATGTGCGCTTTACTGCTCACTCAGACGCGCCCAAATGCACCTGCAATTACGCTGACCATATATTTTTATTGTAATAAAACTAATTGTAATGAAACGAATAAACAGATTCTGTAAGTGACTTGCATCGAGCATTGTTATTTTGCATTTCTCACTTTTAAAAAACGCGAACTCAAAATCGAAATAAATAACTATGGCTAATAGGCTAGATACCAAGGCCAAACAAACAAAACAAAAAATGAGGATGGAAACAGAAATACGTATTTAATCTAAGACTATGTGTGGCAAATAAAATGATGAAATATTTTTGTTCCAGTCCCATTTATTCGAATTGCATGTAAGATTATAATAAATACGCATTTCTGAAGATTTATCTTGATAAGCTTATCATGTTTTCAGTGATGGAAGATAATTAACTTAGAGTTAAGTATAAGAAGACTTGTACATACTAAAATAATTGACGTCTCTTATAAGTCATTGTATGTAAATAGGTTAAAAAGCTTTGTTGTTGACGTCACGTATAGAATTCTTCAAATAGCTTCAAAAGTCAAGTTTGAACATTTTATAAGGTTTTTTTTTTACTTTGGGTTTTACGTCATCTATTTCCGCTGCTAAGGCCAATCATGACGCCGCAGATTAGGTCTACTACTATCCGGGAATTTTGCCGAATCCGGTGGGAGTTCCAACCCACCGGTAGGGATCTTTAACGTGCACGCAACATCCAGACAGTACGCGGGTACATGCATTTAACGTCATATCTGAGAAGACGGAGTGTTTGGCATTTTTATCCTAACCTATATAAATGCAGACAACTTGAGAGGCCGGTTTTTGAACCCCGGTCCGTGGCGTGGCAGTACAACACTCTAACCACTACACCACCAAGCTGCCCTTTTTTATAAGGTTAACTCAATTGAATATGATAATAATAATACCAAGTCATTATTGCCCAACATGAAAATTATATCCCAATTAAAAGACAATATGTAAAATAAATTAGCGGTATGAGTGTAGACATGTACAAAACAATGACACATAATATAAATACATAAGGCTATTTGTTGGTTCCAATGTGAGACTATAGAAGACCTTGGTTATTGACGTCACATATGGAATTCAACTACTTACATATCTATTACTAACACTTCACGTAACGCCAACAAGAATATCATTGGATTTCTTCAAGGGAAATGAACAAAAGCAGGATGCGTGGAAGATATAAGATAGTGTGAGGGCGATTAAGAACATAGGAAAGCGCTTGGAGAAGATAAACTGGAATGAAGTAAAAACAATGGAATAGATGGAAGAGATAATCGCGGGTTGTGGAAGAATAGTGAAAAGGGGGGGGGGGGGGGAGTTGCCCATGGCGGGATGAGGAGTGTCATGACGTAAAGAGGGAAGTGAGGAAGGCAGTGAGGGAGTGGAGCTTGGGTAGGGGGTGGTGGCAGCGAGGGTTAGGTACGCCAAAGTATGCGAAAGAAAGAAGAGGCAGGCCTTGGAGAGAACGACCGAGGAAATTAGATTGTGTAGAACTGAAAGGGAGATATAGGGTATTCTAAGAAGAGGTGAAATTAAGGGGCCCATAGGAGTTTCTTTGCAACAATGGTCAGAGAAATGTAATAGAATGGCTGGAGAGCCGGGACGGGTAGGGGAACGAGGGGTAGCGGGAGAGGTTGAAGAGTTTTCAGAGGAGATAGAAAACGCATTTGCAGAGGTGCAGGCTGGAAAAGCTGCGGGGCTGGACGGGCTGAGGGCAGAAATGTGGACGGAGATAGGAAAGGAGGAAAAGCGGAGGTTTGGAGGGTTGCTGAACCAAATGTGGAGGGGAGAAGCGGACATTCCAGAGGCGTGGCGTGTGGGAGTTATGTTCCCGGTGCATAAAGGAGGTGATAAATCTAATGCAGAAAATTATAGAGGAATTTCAATTATGTGCACCGGGTACAAAATTGCAATGACGGTAGTGAAACATAGATTGGAAAAGGAGGTGGAAATTAATGGAATACTGCCGGAGACTCAAGAAAAGGGAGGGGAACAAGGGACCAAATATTTACGCTGGCAAGGATGGTGGAGAGAGTGCTGGAAGAGAGAGGGTGTATGTACGCTGTTTTCCTGGATTTGAAAGCAGCGTACGATACTGTTCCGAGAGAAAGGTTAGTGGAGTGTCTGAGAAGGAGAGGAGTGAGTGGAGTAACGGTTAAATGGATTAGAAGAGTGTACGAGGAAACGTGGGTGAGTGCGAAAGTTGGGGGGAATGTGGCTGAAAGGTTTAGGATGTGGACGGGGGTGAGGCAGGGCTGTCCGCTGAGCCCGTTATTATTTAACATATATGTTAGCGAATTGGAAGAGGTTTTGAGAAACGGGCAAGCGGACGGGGTAGTGATCGGAAAAAGGAAGGTATGGATGCTAGCGTATGCGGATGATATGGTGCTTGTGGCGAAGAACTGGGGAGAGATGAATGAGGTAATGCAGGGGGTGGAGAGGTATATGGACAAGCGAGGGCTGCAGGTTAATGCAAGGAAAACAAAGTGGATGAGATTTAGGAATAGAGGAAGAGAAGGAAGAGTAGATGAATTGAAGTGGAAGGGGGAGCTGATTGAGAGGGTGAAAGAATTTAAATATTTGGGCTTCATATTTACAGCTACAGGTGGTTACGGGGAGCACGCCAAATAGGTACAAGGGAAAGCCAGGAAAGCATGGGGTATTGTAAGGAAGAAGTGGGGAAAATGGTTTACTGGCAACTTCCAATTGGCGTGCAAACTGGGATGCGTGTGTGAAGCCCATTTTGTTGTATGGGTATAAATGAGTATGAAGGAAGGCATTGAAAGAGAGTAGATGTGGTTCCTTAAGCAGATTCTGGGGTTGGAAAGGTCAACCCCTGGATACATTCTGCTTCAGGAAACAAATAGAATGAGTATACATGGTGAGGCAATGGAGAGAGTGGTGAAGTATGAGATGAAGTTGTGTGAATTGGAAAGTGAAAGACTGGTGAAAGAGGTATGGAGAACGTGCAAGGGATTAGGGAGGAGTGAGTGGAGTATGAAGCGCAGAGAGAGATGTATGAAAGGGCAGGAGAGTCTGAGAATAGTGTAAATGAATGGTTAGAGAAGGGGGTGAATGTGGCAGCTTGGATGAAAGAGAAGTGGAAAGAGGTGGAGATGCAGGAGAGGCAAGGGTGTATCGGGAGGAGCGAATACAATGTACGGAAGGTGGCAAGTGCATGGGAGCGTGCCAGGGTACCTATCCAATAGTGACTTGTCGAAGGAGGCTAGGATAACACTGGCAAGAGCTAGATGTGGTTCGGAGGAGAGAGGAAGGAAGGTCTGGATTTGGGAAAGGTATGGTAAATGTGGAGTCATTTGGGAGAGAAGTGTGAAGGGGTGAGTGTGGAATGGTTGGGGGGAAAAAGGAGTGTAACGGAATGGATGAGAGCGGACGGAGCTGGCGTAAAGATGGTAACGGTACTGGGTTGGCGGATGGCGGAAAAAAGAAAGGAAGTGGTATAATTATTTGTTCTATTATTAGTTTGTTATTATTTTTTTTTGTATTTTTATTTTTTATATGTCAATAAAGGTCTTGTTTTTCTTCAATTGACGTCAAAAATCAAGGTTATTAATTTCATGAGGTTAGCTCAATTCAATATGATAATAATAATATCGTATGTTCAATAAAATAAAACCTCTAGAGTGCCATGGAACATATTGTAGGTTGGCAACTCTGAAATTATACATTATAATTATTATGTCTGACATCTAATATGTCAATTCCTAAAGCGTGTAGATAACTTAAATTTTAATAAAGATAAAATCATGGCACACTAGAGGTTTTTTTTTATTGAACATACTATACCAAGTCTTTATTGCCCAACAGAAAAATTACATACCAATTACAAGACAATATGTAAGATCAATTAACCGTATTCGTGTTTACATGTACAGAACAACCATTAAAATATAAATAAATGAAATATCCGGCTATTTCATAGTTAAAATGTGAGAGTATAGATTTGATTGTGTCATAAAATGTACCTGTCAAAGCTCAGTTTTCATGAGTTTTAAATAATGGACGATATTTTATGTTTCAACACCCAACATTTGATATAATATTCTATGGCAGATCACCGTTAAATGAATAAATAAATAAACATCAATAAGAAGAAACATTTACTTTCAACTATAATTAAAAATATTGATAATGAAGGTTTAAATTAAATTACACTTGGTTTGTTTCACAATTTTTTACTTTACTATTTACTCGACTAGTTTCGCGTTTTACAGCATTATCAGGAGTGAATTACAAAAGATACCAACAAGCTTATATATGGTCAGGTAATAAGGGATTTTAAGATTGGGGAATTCCAAATATCCTCATTGTCGTTGACGAGGTGTTTTCCGTCTTTTATTGCCCTATTTATTTCTAGGCCTTCCCTGAGGTTTAAATTACGGCCCTTCAAGAAATATAATTAAAATTAAAATTATTCAGAAACATCACAAAAACATACTCGTGTAAATCAAATTCTTATAGCTCTCGAAATAAAAAAATATTCAAACTCTTAACAATATCACAAGAATACAGTAAAACATTAAAAACACCAAACATATACAGGGAATTTTTCTTTTAAATATACATATGCATACGTTGTTAATATTGTGACCTTCGTTGTTTTTTAAAAGAATTCAATTTTAAGCTTTAAACAAGTGTTACCCACTCCCAGACAAAGCATGAAGTAAAATTTCGAGTTTAGAAAAGCCTAAAAATTTGGATTGGCCGCGTAGCGAAGCGGAGCGGCCAATCCAAATTAGGCTTTTCTAAACTCGAAATTTTACTTAATGCGCCACGCGTATAAAACACTGATTTAGCGAGAAGTTCAAAACATACTGCTTTAGTTTGATCTCACGTTAATAAATTATACAAATTTGTCTAACCAAATCTGGTGCTTAAAATAATCGAGCAACTTTCTTTGGGATATGTAAGAAAAATAAATAGAAAAAATTCGAAAGCAAACTGCTCTAAATCTTAGAGTATTGATATTAAAGGTTTAAATTAAATTACACTTGGTTTGTTTCACAATTTTTTACTTTACTATTTACTCGACTATATTTTGTAATTCACTCCTGATATTGCTGTAAAACGCGAAACTAGTCGAGAAAATAGTAAAGTAAAAAAATTGTGAAACAAACCAAGTGTAATTTAATTTAAACCTTTATTATCAATATTTAAAAATGTTTCACCAAGTGATAAGTGAGAAAATTATTCAAGAAATAAATCCTAGAATTTCGCGTTGAACAAATGGTGAATGCGCCGGGATTTCTGTACAAAATCCGAAACTTAAGAAGATTCGATTGCAACACAAGTTGCGAAATATTTTATTCAATACACCAAGTCGATAACATACACACACATACAATCGTGAATAAATGGAGTTTGGATTTTATTCACTAAACCAAGACATTAACACACAAACACGCACTCACAAATCACGAATCTCATTAGGATTTCCTCTGCATTGTATTAAAAACATTCCTTTGAAAATGGTCTAACAAACCGAAACTAGTCGGGTTAAAGTTTTAATTTCAGAAGCCATACCAAGTGTTTTTAATTTAAATAACTTTACATATTCTAATATGTTTCACCAAGTGCCAGATGAGAAGTTAATTCAAGAAAAAAAAATTGAATTATTGATATTACAACTTTTATTATGGTGCATCAAATTTACACTGTAATTAATAGTGTGTGTGTGATGGGTATGTGCATGAATATAAAAGAAGGATTTTTAGTTGAAGCCTGCAGACATTTATTACCCAAAGCGGGGATAATAAATCGAGGTCGCGCTCAAAACGTAAAGTAAACAGGACTCGAAAGCCATCAACAATAATGCTTGTGAATAAAACGAGACTCACACACACACACACACACACACACACAAAAATGTTATTTTTGGAGCAACAGGTTTAATCGACATCACATCAGCATAATGCATTTTTAAATAATAACATATTACATCCAGTAGGTACACAAATCCATGATAGTGATTAATGTATAACTAGGAATTTTCATTATGTTACCTTTTTAGTATGCAAATATGTGTGCACAATGTATTAATATAACATCAGTTTTTCATTAAATTAATCGGAACACGTTTTTAGTTGGATTTTACTTTGCGCCAACGGTGATTTTTTCGCCGAAAAGAGTTAAATTGATATTTGGTGGGTTTGGGTGTATTTAAATAATACAGCTTTAAATATATCCCGGCAAAGTGTTTGCAATAGAATAAATTGCGTATGTCTCTTTGCGAACAATGCCTATTCTTTGTTATAAAAGATACATTCTTTAAATTTCCCACCATGTTTACACGTATTATTTTCTACCCAATGAAATCCAGTCCCTCAACCAAATCTCTTACGTGTTATTTTTTACCCAATGAAATCCAGTCCCTCAACCAAATTTCCTACGTGTTATTTTCTACCCAATGAAATCCAGTCCCTCAACCAAATCTCGTACGCTGGTGTTACATATTTTAGGCCGATAAAAAGTTTACGGGAGATTCACGAATTTTTTTTTTGCTGATTAGATGCACGTAGGGAACATGCTGATGTAGATGCATGTAGGGAATGGTCGAATATAGCAAAATAAATCCGCGGATACCACGTTTGGCCCCATTTTGGGGCCCCGAAAGGCTGAAAATCAGTTCTTTTTAAATGGTATTTTCAGCCAGAAACAAATGAAATGTGGTGGTAATATGTATTCATTACACAAAACTAATTGGTTTGAATGTGTTTTTATAAATATTGGACTTACGGTTATTAAGCAAACCGTAAGTCCAATATTTATAAAAACACATTCAAGATTAGAATTTTTAACAGGTTATGTTGACATTTACTTTCATTGTTGATTCATAGATATAGCATAATTATGCAAACAGAATACGTTTATAATTCAATTTCTGTACACCAGGTGGCAGCAACAATATTTCCAATTGCACAGCCTTGGGTTTCAGCGAAAATGGGCCTGCTATTGCCATCGAATGAGCGAAACAGACCGTTATTCAGTTCGAGCAAGCAGACCTCGCAATCATTGAATCGGAATAGTCTCCCCCGCATTTCCGCACTTTACATCACTAAGTTTAATAATAATAATAATAGGTCTTTATTTCCATAACTTCACAAAGATTACATACATGATTAATTTACAGTGTTTAATATTAAATTGGAGTTATGAAAAATCTCAAGGTGCCAGTTCAGGATGCGAAATTAAATTTCCCTGTTCTTCCACTGGGACCTTGTTTTTATTTTATATATTGCTTATACAGAGAGTTTTATGTAACACCGAACATTGAAGTACACATAAGCATACGTTGTACATTTTCCGCGCTCGGTTTTTTAAACGAATTTAATTTGAAGCTTTAAACGAGTGTTTTCCACTCCCAGGCTAAGCATGAAGTAAAATTTCGAGTTTAGAAAAGCCTGAAAATTTGGTTTGGTCGCGTAGCGCGAAGCGCGGAGCGGCCAAACCAAATTTTCAGGCTTTTCTAAACTCGAAATTTTACTTCATGCGCCACCGGTACAAAACACTGATGCAATATAAAGTTTAGCGGTGTGTTTTAAACTTCGTAATAAATCAGTGTTTTGTACCGGTGGCGCATGAAGTAAAATTTCGAGTTTAGAAAAGCCTGAAAATTTGGTTTGGCCGCTCCGCGCTTCGCGCTACGCGACCAAACCAAATTTTCAGGCTTTTCTAAACTCGAAATTTTACTTCATGCTTAGTCTGGGAGTGGAACACACTCTTTTAAAATTTCAAATTGAATTCTTAAAAAAAAAACAACGATTATCTAAAGATTTACGGCATATACGCTGTAATTGGGACATATACTTGAGAGTATGTACAAGTTTAGGTATTAATTGCGATTGATTGGCTACAATTTATAATGGTCATATAGGCAATCCGATTTACACATAACTTAAAAATTAAAGATCTCCAATTGTATTGGATAAAAATGTTCGGTGTTACATAAAACTCTCTGTATTTATACTTATACAATAGTTATAAACAAAAATTTTATACATTTTAATTTCAAAACTTGAAATTTCAAAATTTGAAATTTAAAACTTAAAACTCACCGAAATTGAAATTAAAAAAAAAATAACAATCACACTGTTTTACTTCTAGAAATAACCAGCAGGGTGCGCCTATTTTGCTATCTAGGCTAATTGTCACCTCAGTTATTGCATTCCGTTAGTATTATAATATTATATCTATGAATCAACAATGGAATTATATGTCAAAATAACTTGTCAAAAATCGTAATCTTTAAGTGGAAGTATTAAGCAAACCGTAAGTCCTATCTTTATGAAAACACATTTAAACCATTTAGTTTTGCGAAACGAATATATATTACCGCCACATTTTATTTACTTCCTGCTAAAAGCACCGTTTAAAAATACTGATTTTTATCCTTTTGGGGCCCCAAAATGGGGCTAAACGTGGTTTCCGAGGAATTTTTTTGCCATATTCGACTATTCCCTACAATAATCAGCAAAAAAAAATAATTTTCGTGAATCTCCCGTAAACTTCATATTAGCCCATATTTTATTTTACACCATGACAAACAAAGAAAAACGAAAATGACTAATCATTGTCTATTTAGAAATAACCTTAAAATCTGAGTTGTGTATTGGTGTCTTTTTGTAAACTTATTTCATATCAAATTCTAAGCATCATCTCAAACTAAGTGAGCAGCAGTGAAATTAAGAAGAACTATGTGGTTATAACATAATAAGTAAAGAATTAGACCGGGAACGGCGAACATGGTAAGGTTATTTTCGCCGTCCCCGGTCTAATTCTTTACTTATTATGTCAGTAAAATACTAGTATAAAAATTGTTAATTTCGGATACAATTTGTGAGTGAAATGTAAGTGTAATTATTAAAAAACTACTGTTCACGCTACCTTTTCATCAATATAAACGTGATCAACTTGGTAAATATTGCAATTTTTATTTGTAACTTGAAATACAAATGGGTGTAGGTATTATATTCGTAAATTTACCATTTCTTGATTTTCAACAAACGGTAAGTCCGATCTGTGTGCCGTGGTATATTTTAAGCATAAATAAAATACCCCAAACCAGTAGATATCAATTAAACCTTTTTTTCGGCGAAATATCATCGCCGTTGACATAAACTAGAATTCGGCCTACGTTTTTATATTAATTAGCTGTAAACATAGATTAACTTAGATTGATAACGTGGAGCCCCCACGTATCATGATTTTAGTTGACCGACCCACTTGATGGGGCGGCGCTGCAATCGCAAATAACGTCATTTGGCGCGGGGAACAGCCAGGCGTCTTGCTGAGCGGGGTGCGCGGTGCAGGGGGTCATACCATTGAAGAGTGGGTGCGGTGCGGGAAAAACTGCACGGTATTGAATTACCGTGCGATGCGAAAAATAACAAAGACATAATGAACATGTTAAATGTATATTTTAAAAAGTATTAATTGAATTTAAGACATTACTTTATGTTCTGGGATCGTACTTTGTGACTAGATGGAATTTCAGAATTGTTTGATCCAACAACAACGGGAACATTCTCCGTGGAAGAATGTTCCTAACCCGGTGTGAAGCAGCGACCAAAATCGTCTTGAAATGAGCATTAATAAATATAAATAATTACCAGCGATGGCTCGCAGCCTAACTTCAGGGTCGGCCACAGCGCCAAGGCACACAAAATTTGAGGTTGGGATAGCGCTTTATAAATACAAGGAATTGCACAACAAAGTCACCATTCAATAACGGATACATATTACCTTGGGTCTCTGGCCTACACTGAAGTTAGGCTGCGAGCCGCCGCTCGTGTGAAGAAAATCTCCACGTCCATGGCTGTTGCATAGTACTTGAAGATCATTCACGAATGCTAGGAAGAAATAAAGAGAAATTATGTAGACACCCTGGTTTTAAATTTGTTTGACTGCAGACTTAATTAAAAGAATACACAATAGCTTAAAAACTTGAAATATTATATAAGCTTACGGTTTCAATTATTTATGTTAACGCCCATCTCCAAAGATTCAGATTTGCTTAATCCAACAACAACGGGGATATACTCCATGAAAAAATGCTCCTAATCCAGTATGATAAAAATATCCACGACTATGGGTATTTCGTATACTTGAAGATCATCCACATGTGCTACAAAGAAATAAAGAGAAATAATGTAGTAACACCCTGGATTTAAATCTGTTTACCTGAAGACTTGTTTAAAATAATACACCATAGCTTAAGATTAAAAAATATTAAATATACTCACGGTTGTAATTATCAGAGGCTGCTCGCAGCCTAACTTCAGGGTAGGCCAGAAACCCACGGTAATATGTATCCGGTGACTTTGTTGTGCAATTCCTTGTGTTTATAAAGCGCGATCCCAACCTCAAATTGTGTGTGCCTTGGCGCTGTGGCCGACCCTGAAGCTAGGCTGCGAGCCATCGCTGGTAATTATTTATATTTATTAATGCTCATTTCGAGACGATTTGGTCTTATCGGCATTTCTGTGTATTCAGATCTGACAGCTGTTGACTGAAAACAAAAGCCCACATGTTCGAAATTGCGGGAAATTTAAAATTCCTACATAAACGCCCTTCCATCGAGTGGGTCGGTCAACCATATACAGAGAGTTTTATGTAACACCGAACATACTAAAATGTACTTAATGTTAATTTTCCTATGTTCGATGTGTACTGGGACGCATCAAAACATTGAGTGCGATGTGATTGGCTACAATTTCTAATTGTAATATAGTCAACCCAATTTACACTCTTCCCTTCAGAAATAAATGTAATCTGTCAGTTATCGCAAGCAAGTGATATTTGCTGTTCTAGCACTTGAAGCAGGCGTAGTCGAAGAACGGAGAGTTAAACATATCAATAATGTATATAAAAGAGGAAAAGATTATTCTGGTAAACTTATACCATGGAGAAAACAGTTCAAGAAATTCCCATGATTTATTTTCTGAAAATTATTCTGGTCAATCAGACTACCATTTATTTCAACCATTTCGAACCTTCTAGAACAGTTTGTTTGGATAAATTTCACAAGCGAGGAGTTAGAAATCCGTCGATATTATCGGAAGAGTTGAAATTAAACAATTTCTGTTATTTCCAAGAGTGTCTAATAATAAACATCCTTACTATTGCAAAATCATTTAATATTTAAAAATACTTTGTACGTAGGAGTTCTACAAGAATTTAAGTTTGGGTCCTACAGATTCCAACATAACTAGTTGCTGTATAACAAAATTAAGCGATAACATTTTTGTAGAATTGTATTTAATATGTTAAATCAAACAACGAAATGTTGCGAAAAATTGTGTTTACTGATGAAGCGTTTATATCTTCTTACCTTCTTTAATTTGTATTTTACTGATTAAAAATATAAAAAAACGATAGCCATTCCGTTGGACTAAAATATTCATAATACAACATATTGTGGTTGACATAATAATTGACAAATATAATTTATTTTTGATGTGAAAAGTGTACATTGGGTTGACTATATTACCATTAGAAATCGTAGCCAATCACATCGTACTCAATGCTTTGATGCGTCCCAGTACACATCGAACATAGGAAAATTAACATTAAGTACATTTTGGTATGTTCGGTGTTACATAAAACTCTCTGTATGTGAAATTACAGAATCATATGGAGGCGACGGGGTCTATAAGCACGATGAAAGGTAAATATTAACAATAGCGTAACCATGATACGTTATTGTTAATATTTACCTTTCATCGTGTTTATTGAATGTCAGTTTTATGTCAATCAATGTCTGTCTCAGTTGTCAATTGTCGAGTCGTTAGCGAAAAGTTGAGCGAAATTCTAGTGTCAACATCGTGTGTGGCTTATGAAACAGCAAACTGTTAAAATGAGCAACAAGTGCATTAAGAAGCCGAGCGTCGTTAGGCCTCCGAAGAGGGTAAATATTGCCTTTTGTAACGCAATCTTTAATAGCTTATTGCATGTATATAAACTACGGATATCCACATAAAATATATTCCTCTAAAATAAACTGAGGAGTAAAAAATCCACAAACGCAGGTGACCAAATAAAAGCCTTATACATCGTTAACTTGTTCCTCATTGATCACTTGGTAAAACATTTCTACTAATACATAGGTTTTTAATTTAAATGCACTTAGTTTGTTTTACTTTAGTAAAACTTTCGTAAAACAAACCAAGTGAGGCACAATAGGCCTAATGAGGCCTAAGTGCAGTGCAGAACTGCACACTCCCCTTTGCACCAAACCAAGTAAATTTAAATTAAAACCCTTATGGCTAAACTACACCCTATTGTTAATAACAGGGGGATTTTTTCTTTTAAATATACACATCACGATGCATATTCTGTAAGTGTTCAGGCATTCGTTTTTTTTATAAAAATGTTTTATATGAAACTTCTAACAAGTGTTTTCAATCCTTGATTAAGCATGAAGTAAAATTTCGAGTTTAGAAAATCCTGAAAATTTGGTTTGGTCGCGTAGCGCGTAGCGCTACGCGGCCAAACCAAATTTTCAGGATTTTCTAAACTCGAAATTTTACTTCATGCGCCAGGCGTATAAAACAATAATAGAATGTGAAGTTTAAATTACGCCGCCTCAGCATACTGTTTTAGCAGTATATTTTCAACTTAAATCATTTAATGATCGACTAATCATTGATTAAATCTCCGATTGTGTCAAAGTTTGTAAATATCGTATGTTCAATTAAAGCCTGAGTCTCCAAACTATTTTCTTCGCGGGCCACAAATACAATTCTACATAATAAAGTCGGCCAAGATCCGATTAATTTTATAAAATTATGAATAATTTAAGGAACAATTGTTACAATATTTCAAAATATGACATTTACAAAAAAATTACAAACAATCGCGGGCCGGATTTGGCCCGCGGGCCGTAGTTTGGAGACCACTGAATTGAAGAAAACCTCTAGAGTGCCATGATTTATTCTTTTTTTTTAAATTTAAGTTGGCTACACGTTTTAGGAATTGACATATAAAACTTCAGGCATAATATTTATAATGTATAATTTCAGAATTACCAACCTACAATATTTTCCATGGCACTCTAGAGATTTTTGGGATTGAACATACGGTATAAAATTAATATAACATTGAGAAATACAGATGCATGTGTAAGCAATTTGTGGATAAAATTGTTCTGTTTTGAAGTAGTACTAATCACTGATTAACCCCTTCACTGGCGATTTAAAATTACATTTAAGAAACATAAAGGATTTTTTTTGAAGCAAACTCTTTTATATTCCAAAACAAATTCCCTCAGATGTTCGAATTACGTAATAAAAATAAAAGTTTGTGAAATTTATTAACACGAGATTAAACACGAGCAATTGGTTTAGAACTTCACAATATTTCAGTGTTTTATACTCCTAGCGCATGATATAACATTTCTAGTTTAGAACAGCTTAAACATTTGGATTGGTCGCTTCGCTTCGCTACGCGGCCAGTCCAAATGATTAGGCTTTTATAAACTCGAAATTTAGTTAAGCGCCATTGATGCATACACGCAACATTATTAATTTTTGGTTATTAAATTACTAAATAAATTAATTTCATATGTTATTTTATTTGGCCTGACTTGAAAATGTATGAAGAAAAATGTAAATATTTTGTTATTTAAATATTTCGATTGTTACTTATTTAAAAAAAAAATAATGTGAATGTATTTCTTAATTCACAATCTTTCAGCGTTTTATGCGCGTGGCGCATGAAGTAAAATTTCGAGTTTAGAAAAGCCTGAAAATTTGGTTTGGCCGCTCCGCTTCGCGGAGCGACCAAACCAAATTTTCAGGCTTTTCTAAACTCGAAATTTTACTTCATGCTTAGTCTGGGAGTGGAATCACTCCTTCTAAACTTCATAATTTTACAGCATATACACTATGTTTATTTAGAAGAAAATTACAGTATTTAATACAATAAGTTATTCATAGATATCATAAAAAAAAGTGCAGAATTTTACCTAAACTCAACTTTTAGAGTTATCTATATAATTGCTCGGCCGTTCTTGGGTTAATCAAGGATTCAAACGCTCTTCAACTTTAACGCTTATATAAAAAGAACGAATGTCTGAAAGTTTACAGCGAAAAATCGTGATATGTAAATACACTGCGCCGCAAAATTAACGCAAAATTCGAAATTTCGTTTAAAAATTAATTTTATTGTATTTATTTTTTTTTTTCTCCATTTTTTTCCCGAAGTGGTTCCTAATAGATATAATTATTAAAACTAATTTGCTTATTTGTGAACAAAAAATGAGAAAATAAACAACAAACTGCAATAATACAAAAAAATTATGATTTTTCTGATCCGCAAAATAGCGCGTAACAGTCGTACAGTTGGTCTTAATAGCGAGTATTGCCTCCTCGAGCATTGATGACAGCTCGCATCCTTCCTGGCATACTGTCAATAAAACTTCTGACTTCTTGCTGCTCAATTTCTTCCCACACTTGCGTTAATCTGAGTGTTAACTCTGGAAGGTGTGCAGGAGGTTGCTGCAAGTCTTTAATCTTCTGCCCTACAATGTCCCACAGATGCTCTATGGCAGTGATGGGGAAACTACGGCCCGCGGGCCAAGTCCGGCCCGCGGAAAGGTTTAATCCGGCCCGTTTAAGAGTGCCGTCGTGAGAATGTTTGAACGCGTTCTTACTCCGTAATGTGACGACCCGCATAAAAACTACCTACCTACGATTAAGCATTATTCTTTGGCCCGCTACGATTGTCTGGTTATTACAAATGGCCCGTCTTAAAAAAAGTTTCCCCACCACTGCTCTATGGGATTGAGGTCGGGACTTCGTGCTGGCCAGTTCATACGAACAATTCCCACATGGTCAAAGTACTGGTTCACAATTCCTGCGATATGCGGCCTGGCGTTATCTTGCATAAAAAGGAAATTATCCCCAATAAATGGGACAAATGGTACAACATGATGCTCAAGCACCTCTTCGATGTATCGATGTGCATTTAACCGACCACCATTAATGTGTACCAATGCTGTTGTTGCTTGCGACGTGATGCCTGCCCATACCATGACAGAGCCTCCACCATATTGCACCGTTCCTCGTATGCACGCCTGGCTGTATCTTTCACCAGGACGTCGATATACTCTTCTACGGCGGTCGTCACTATACAGACAAAATCTGGACTCGTCCCTAAACATTACTCTACCCCAATCAGCATTGTTCCAATTAAGATGTTCTTGTGCAAACCTTAAGCGCTCTCGTCGGTGCTCTCTGGTTAACAAAGGACCTTTAGCGGCTTGATAGGGTCGAAGATCAACTTCAGCAAGTCTTCTTCTGACCGTATCCTGACTTAGTCGACGACCATAGGTTCGAACAAATTGTTGTTGCAGGTAAGTGCTCGTTAGGAATCGTTGCCTTAAACTTTGAAGTTGCATAAATCTGTCTTCTCTCGGCGTTGTCATTCTTTTTCGACCCTGGCCGCGTCTTCTTTCGTGACGTCCTGTTTCTCTGAAGCGGGAAAGAACTCGCGATATTGTGGAATTAGCAACATGCAAACGTTGGGCAATGTAAGTTGCAGTAAACCCTTCTTCTTGCAGCGCCACTACAACAGCACAATCTTCATGTGTAAGATTTCTTGAAACTCGTCCAGGGGGATTCATTTTTAATGATTTCGATAGCTAATGCTATCTACTAGCTATCGAAATCATTAATAGTTTTCACATATTGGCTTGAAATAGTCAGAAATATTCAGTATTCCTCAGCACTGGGTCGGGACCACACTGAAGAGGACCTTGAAGTCCGAAACGCGTCTGTGGGTATCTGGTGCCGGAATACTGAACACAAATTCAATTTGGATTCATTTTTGTTTGTTTTTACAATTTTCTAAATAAACTTCCAGAAATCAAAGAACTTACTTATCAAACGATACTCGCCTTTTTTAACAAGAAAATAAAGACCTGTTTGGCAGATAATAAGGTTTGTTTTTAGCCTACTAATACATATTTCCAGTTTTTGTGATAAACAGAAAAAGAGAAGAAGGCTCAATTCAGGAAAAACAATAAAATTAATTTTTTTAAACGAAATTTCGAATTTTGCGTTAATTTTGCGGCGCAGTGTATAAGAAAAATTTGTGACGTGTGCTACAAATCAAAATCAATATTTACATATTTAAATAAGTGGAAATAGGCATCAGTTTTGATAAATAATTCAGTTATTACCAATTATCACCAGCGTTTAAATTTGAATGTTATTCATTTAATTTGCATAATCATCACACAATTAATCACACTTTTTCTTTTGAATGTTGTTTTCGGGTAAAAATAACGTTAGAATTTTTTTCTGCTTGTTTCAGATTGCGACGATGGCTACAGAGGACAATGGAAACGTGGGATTGCTGAAACCCACGTCCAGCAGTAACGAGGACCTCAGCGAATACACTGACGCTGATGAGAGTATTTCAGCGCCTACAGAATTTTTAGCAGAGGTAAATATTTTTTATATGATAAAACTTACATTATGCTGCCACCCCATAAAATCTCCGAATTGGTCCAAGTTTAAAAAAAAAGTGCTGAAACAGGTCAATTTTACTTAAAGACCTTTTTTAAACTCGAAATTTTACTTCATGCTTAAACAAGGATTGGAAACACTCGTTAGTAGCTTGAAATTTAACTCATTATAAAAAATGTACTTATAAATTCCATGTATCAGCATATTTGAAAGTCTTCTTTACAAATTGACGCGAAATAAACGTGACTGGCGTCGATTTGCTGTGCGAGCATAATTTGCTTAAATGTCGTAATTTTTTTTCCCCAACAAAATATTTACAATTAACTCCTATGGGGGTCCACGTATCATGATTTTAGTTGACCGACTTGATGGGGCGGCGCTGCAATCGCAAAATAACGTCATTTGGCGCGGGGAACAGCCGGGCGTCTTGCTGAGCGGGGTGCGCGGTGCAGTGGGTCATACTATTGAAGAGAGGGTGCGGTGCGGGAAAAACTGCACGGTATTGAATTACCGTGCGATGCCAGAAATAACAAAGACATAATGAACATGTTAAATATATTTAATGTGTATGTAATTAAATATATTCAATCAGATGGACCAATGGGATCACCGTTGTCCCCTTTAATGTCAGAAATCTTTATGGATGATTTAGAAAGTAATCTACTAAAACAACCAGAAAGCAAACATATTCAATTTTGGAAGAGATATATAGATGATATTTTCTGCATATGGACAGGGTCAATAAGACAAAAATGTTTACGAAATATTTAAATTCATTAAATAGTCAAATTCAATTCACAATAGAAAAGGAACTTAACAATAGTCTTAACATTTTCGATTTAACGATTACGAAATCATCCAACAATACACTAACATATAAAATATTTAGAAAAGAAACATGTACGGATACAATAATACCTATAAACTCAAACACACACAACCAAATTAAATATAGTACTTTTCATTCATTTATACACAGATTAATTAATATTTCACTTAGTAAAATAGATTATCAAATCGAACTAAACACAATTAAAACAATAGCAAAAAATAACGGTTATAAACAGGCATTAGTTGATCAAATGATTAAAAAGAAAAAACAAAAACAATTGCGGAAGTATTTTTATAGTGTGACAAAAATAGAGAAAACCTACTAGAATAGATTAGAATACGTCAATAACCTCTCACAGAAAATTAAACAAACAGTTAAGAGAAAGGACAATAACATAATTTTGACTAATTCTGTTAACTTAGGGAAAATATTAGTGAATAATAAAATTAAAACAGACAATAGTCATAATAAAAAAAGCGGAGTATATGAGCTGAAATGTGATGACTGCGATGCAATATATACAGGACAAACGGGCAGGTCTTTTGAAACGCAATTAAAAGAACATAGGAAAGATATTCTAAATAATAAACAGACCACGGGGTTCGCAAAACATTGCATCGCGGCTAATCACTTTTCAGCTCAAACGACTGTAAAATGTTGCATTCGGGTAATAAGGGATTAGTTTTGAATTATCGGGAGGGTTTAGAAATAAGTAAAGCCATAAAGGCGGGAAAAAACGTGGTCAATGACAACGAGGACCTTTGGAATTCCCCGATAATTAGAGCGCTTATTACCTGAAATGCCGACATCTAGTATATATAATCAATTTTGCTCTTTTGTACACCATTCTTGAAAATGGCATTACGCCGAAACTAGTTGAAAATAAAACAATTTATTAGTAAAACAAACCAAGTGAATTTCAATCAAATACCTATATATGTTAAATGTATATTTTTAAAAGTATTAATTAAATTTAAGACATTATTTTATGTTCTGGGATCGTACTTTGTGACTAGATGGAATTTCAGAATTGTTTGATCCAACAACAACGGGAACATTCTCCATGGAAGAATGCTCCTATCCCGGTGTGAAGAAAGTCTCCACGTCTGTATCTGTTTACTTGAAGATCATTCACGAATGTTAGGAAGAAATAAAGAAAAATAATGTAGACACCCTGGTTTTAAATTTAAAATCTTCGAATTGGTCCAAGTTTAAAAAAAGTGCTGAAACAGATCAATTTTACTTAAAGACCATTTTTAAACTCGAAACTTTACTTCATGCTTAGTCTGGGAAACACTCGTTAGTAGCTTGAAATTCAACTCATTACAAAAAATGTACTTATAAATTCCATCTATCAACATATTTGAAAGTCTTCTTTACAAATTGACGTGAAATAAACGTGACTGGCGTCGATTTGCTGTGCGAGCATAATTTGCTTAAATGTCGTAATTTTTTTCCCCCCACAAAATATTTACAATTAATCATAACATTTCGATGTGTTTCTTCGAGTTTTCCAAATAGCCGGACACATTTGTCACGATATGTGCCCACATAAAAATTTCCGATCGTGTTTTTACGGAGGCAATCAATCAAGCGTTGCGGTCGGTTCTGGGCAGAAGCGATATCCATTGGAAAATGCGAATTTTCCAGACGGCCAGCGTAGAGAGCGCAAAAGTCCGGACGATTTGTTTTGCGTGAAAATTCCCCAACAACAAATCGCTCGATTTGTCAAAAGTCCATCACCGGCCTCGGCGCACGCAACAACGTCAACTATAAAACGAAATAAGCGGAAAAGTGTAGTGAAAATAATGGAGAAGGGAAGATAAATACACGATTTATTAGATGTTATGAAACGTCGAATTAAATGTATCAGTGTTTGAAATAAACCAACACAGTTGGGAGGGTTTCACTTTTATTTTTGAACACTGCAACATGTTTCACCACACAGTGGCTTCATCAGGCAGATGAAATAATGATTTGACAAAGTACAGGTAAAAGCTTATATACAGCAAAAAACTCAAATCCTTAAACCTAACTCCTTCCTTTAGAACGGTCAATTCACTTAATAAATTCATTAATAATTCTAAAGACAAATCTGATAAAACTACGAACTCTGGCGTGTATTTGCTGGAGTGTGGGGATTGCCCTAAGGTATACGTTGGACAAACTTTACGTAGCTTCCCAGATCGCATTTCAGAACATCAAAAATGCTTTCAATTTAAGAAAACCTCCTCAACCTACGCCAATCATTTAATCCCTGGGTCTCCAAACTATCTTCTTCGCGGGCCACAAATACAATTCTACATAATAAAGTCGGCCAAGATCCGATTAATTTTATAAAATTATGAAAAATTTAAGGAACAATTGTTACAATATTTCAAAATATGACATTTACAAAAAAAATTACAAACAATAGCGGGAAGGATTCATGCAAGTCGCGGGCTGGATTTGGCCCGCGGGCCGTAGTTTGGAGACCACTGATTTAATCAAATACCAACATAACTTTAACCCTAAATTCAAAATTTTGCACGAATGTAACAAAAGTCGTAAATTAAACTTATTAGAAGAATTAGAAATTAATAAATATAACAAAAAAGGTATTCTCTTAAATGACCAAATAGAAGTAAACAATTCAACCTTAATCAATATTTAGTCGCTCAAAATTGTTTGTATTAGTTTCAGCCTAATTACCTCATTACCCCCCCCCCCCCCTCCTATTAACTTAATTGCATTAGTATATAAGCTTTTACCTGTACTTTGTCAAATCATTATTTCATCTACCTGATGAAGCCACTGTGTGGTGAAACATGTTGCAGTGTTCAACAATAAAAGTGAAACCCTCCCAACTGTGTTGTTTTATTTCAAATAATATTATGGAGTTTCATCATGTATCCGCCTCATCAATTAAATATTTAAAAGTATCAGTGTTTATTGGCGATAGTTCAACTCATGTATAAAAATATGTACAGGGTGGTTTTTTTTCGTTGATATTATAGGGTATAGGCTAAACGGTAAGAAATACAAAAAACTAAGTCATGTATCCCGTTCTCTTTTTTCGTGTTTAGTTTAATGGCTCAATCAGATCTAAGCTAACTAGATTGGTTTACAAGATACAGGGTGATTTTCAAAATAAATTATCCCTTGTGACTTCGTTATTTATAGAGAAAAAAAAGGTAAATACAAAAGTTTTATGACTTTTTACGTAGAATTGTACTTACAAAAATATAGATTTTTCCATTTTTGAGATATTATCAAAAATAGTATTTTCTTAAATGGGATACCCTGTATCTGAGTACCTCAAAAAAATGCATTCTTTCTTGTGAATGCAACAATGTGTAACACTTAATATTTTGCTCTGTCCTAAATAGCTAAAATACTAAAAAACAATAAATAAGATTTTCTAGATGGCCATGAATTGAATTCTTTAAGCGTTTGTTTTTGTTTTTTTACATGTCATAAAATTCAATTACAATTACGTATTGGTTTTGATATTCCGTTGTTAACGAAATATTTTCGATTATATTTTTTAAAAAAGGAGTGTCATGTCCAGTTGTTGTAATCTCCTGGTTCTCGAGATTCAACCGGGGTTTGAAGATGTGGTGTAAAATAAAATACTTGATTCTAAGATGAATTTTGTATTTTACACCGGAATGAAATAAAATTATGACATTCACAGCAAATGTTAAAAGTTTACAAGGTGTTTCTGTTGCAAGATTACAAGAGTAAGTGCTAAGAAAAAATGTACAAGTTTGAAAGGAAAAAATATACAAGTGAGTGGGGGAGTGAATGGGGGATGCGACGCATGTTCAGAAGGGTGGTGTTTCGGCGGTCAAAAATGCCAATTAGGAGGCCCAAAAAAGGTTTCAGCATCGGCGTAGCAAAAATAGCCGTTAGTCACTTTCACTGAACCCCAAATGACAAAGAAATTTCATCCTTTGTTGGGTCACGTACAAATATTCCTCCACTGGAATACCGAGAAGGAAATTTTGTCGTGAACACCAAAATCTATACAATGGAGGAAAATAAAATTCATCTAAATTATAATTAAATTGAACTCCTTAACAAGGAGTCTAAAATTAATATTTTTCAAAACTATGAAAGATTAAACATGTTTGAGTGCTATATTGAGAGTTATAAAAATAAAAACGCAACTTTATACCTATATTTTGAGCATTATCCGGAACGACGACAGCTAGAAAACAAATATTTCAAAGATTATATCACAATTTAAGTGAGTATGGATTATTTGGAAAACCAAGAAATAAGATTTACAGTAAAGAAAATAGAGAATGAAATAGAATAAATTCATTGGCTTCTGTTACTGCTGATCCGACGGTATCTAGCCGCAATATTGAGAAAGATATTGCTTTAAATGGGTGTTCTCCACTCCCAGGCTAAGCATGAAGTAAAATTTCGAGTTTAGAAAAGCCCCGTGAAAATTTGTCGAGGGTCGCGCAGCGACCCGAGACAAATTTTCTGGGCTTTTCTAAACTCGAAATTTTACTTCATGCGCCACGCGTACAAAACATTAAAATATTGTGAAATTTATGTATATTTAAACTTCACTTGAAATCAGTGTCTTATACGCGTGGCGCATGAAGTAAAATTTCGAGTTTAGAAAAGCCCAGAAAATTTGTCTCGGGTCGCTGCGCGATCCTCGACAAATTTTCACGGGGCTTTTCTAAACTCGAAATTTTACTTCATGCTTAGTCTGGGAGTGAAGAACACTCATTTAAAGTTTGAAATGGAATTCTTTTAAGAAGCAACGAATATCGGAAATTTCGCAGCGCATGCATATGTATACTTAAAAGAAAAATTCACTGTATAAGTATATGAGAAAATTGTTAAGTTATTATAAATTTTTGTTTGTTTTTTGTAGTTGTTGTTTTAGTTTATCAACGTTTCAATATTCTTCTTAACTGAGTTTTTAATATACCTATTATAAAAGAAAAGAATAATCATTCAATTCATGGCCATCTCGAAAATCCTTTTTGTTTTTGTTTTTTGGTATTTTAGCTATTTAGGACAAAGCACAATATTAAGTGTTACATATTGTTGCAATCACAAAAAAAAATCAATATTTTGAGAAAATCAGATACAGGGTGTCCCATTTAAGAAAATGTTAGTTTTGATAAGATTTCAAAAATTAAAATAACTATATTTTTTTAAGTACAGCACTGGATTCTACGTAAAAAGTCAAAAAACTTATGTGTTTAAAATATTTTTTTATCTCTTTAAATAACCTAGTCAGAAGAGATAATAAAAACCAGTAGATTTTGAGAATCACCCTATATCTTATAAACTAATCTAGTTAGCGTAGATCTGATTGCGCCATTAAAATAAACACCAAAAAAGAGAACGGGGCACATATCTTAGTTTTTTTTTGTATCTCTTACCGTTTAGCCTATACCCTATACTATCAACGAAAAAAAAACACCCTGTAGAGGGCTGTTCAAATAGAAGAACAGATTTCAATCATGTATTTCTATCAAACTACAAAAGGTAGAACTATAATTCCAACGTTCCTGGACAAACAAAAGTTTAAAATTTGAACAATCCAGGCAGAAGTTCCAACCACGGCCGCATTGGCGCTGTTGCTTGTTATTTTGATTGTCTGTAGTAAAATAATAATAATAATAATAATAATTCTTTATTAACGGACAAGCCATTTACAATGTAGAGCCAAAAACATATAACTAAAATGTAAGACACAAAACATGAATCACAAATATGCACAAAAACACATATGTTAATCTGCGTAAACCACAATAGGGTTATAACATTTAGTGCACACCATCCGCGAGACTCCTCCTAATTAGACCTAAAGATGAGTTAAAAAAGTCAATACCGCTACAAATGTCATTAGCCGTGCGCGTTAATCGAGTCATGGGGCAATTTAAACTGCGATGGCGATACAACAAGAAAAAGCACTTTGTGTGCTGCAATTAGCAAAACTAGAGTCCATTATTGAAGTTCAGCGTGCTTTTTACCGCCTCACCATAAGCAGATTTACCAGTGGCATCGAAAATTCGTAGAAGATGGTTGCATCTACAAACAGAAAATCACGGGACGCCCACGTACACCCAATGAAAATGTCGAGCGTATTCGTACAGTTTACGAAAGCTGCCTAAAAAATCCACAGCACGGGAAACACATGGTGCTCATATTGAATGCATACAAAATTGACTTTTCTCTTTCCAGGAACGTTGAAATCGTGTTTCTATCTTTTGTAGTTTGGAAGAAATAAATGTTTAAAATCTGTTCCTTTATTTTGAATAACCCTGTATTTAAGGTGACCGTTTAAGCGGTATTAGAGCGGACAAAACAGGTAGACAAAGATTTGCAAGTGAACTAAATTATATTTACCTTCACATAGGCAACGAACGCGTCAGGGACATCCGTCACACAATTTAGATTCTAACCTCGAAATAGACATTTTCAGCACATGATTATAGCCATTTAGAGGGCTCACACCCGGCTTGTATGCCCACAATCGTCAACATAAAGTGCCCTGTATCGCCGTCAGACTCTGAGATGTCGCCAGTTTTCGTAACATAAAAATACATGGAATTGCACTTCTATATGAATCGTCAATCAACGAAACGTTGATTGACGATTCATATAGAAGTGTAATTCCAGAGTGAATTAACTAGAAAAATAATCGAGTTAAAATTGTAAATGAAATTAAGAATCATGCACTCCCAGGAACCACCAGATTAAATAAAAAAAGTAAACATTTTCAGACAATTTGTTTTTTTTATCACTTAAATAACACACTTAATATGTTTAGGTTTCAAAATATTGTTTATTGTACTACAACAATTGTTAGGTAGATAAATGATGTTACAAATTGGTTACAGTTGCATTAAATATTAATTAGTTAATGAGGGGGAGGGGGTGTTAAACAGGTAACAATACAGGGATCACTTAAACTAGCATATACACAATTATATAACGTTATGAGAAATTCAACAAGAAACAAAGTACACAATTTAATAAGGTTAGAATTATAAAGTGCTTAATCTAAGACAAAGTTAATACAAAATAACAAATTATAACAAAGAACTAACATAAAATACAACATTAAAAAATTAAAAAATATTAAGCAATGGTGAATTGTTAACTTCTATTTGGTCGTTTAATATTATGCCCAACTTATTATATTTATTAATTTCTGATGACTCTAGCAAGTTTAGTTTGATTCCTTTAGTGTTTTTATGTAGGATTTTGAAATTATCGTTGAAATGATGATTTTCGTTTATTAGGTGTTCCGCATAGGTGGAGTTACTTTTCTTTTGTAAATAACTAAACTTGTGTTCCTTAATTCTCTGTTCAAAGCTTCTACCGGTTTGGCCTACATATACTTTAGGGCAGTCACCACAAGTTAATAAATATACACCTGATTCTTTTTTGTTATCTGTGGTGTTTTTAGAATTATTAATAAATTTGTTCAAACGGTGGTTGGTTTTAAACGACGTTTTAATGTCTAATTTGTTGAAAAATCTACCTACACCTTCTGATACTTTACCTAAATACGGTACGGACGCATATGATTGTTGATTATTACTATTATTGGGCAAAGGGAAAATGATTGAAATAATATGTTTTTTCTGTTTTTTGGCAAGAATATCATTGATAATTGTTGTTGGGAAACCATTATTAGTTGCTATAGTGTGAATACTATATTTTGTATTTGTTTTTTTCATTTAGCGGTGCGGTATTACAAAGTACTATCCAAATATGCTAATTCTAAATTGAATCACGCGCTGTATCGATTATTAAAAATATTCATAAACACAAAAAAAAATTACGAAACCCCAGGGGAGTGTAATCGAAACCGACGCAGCGAAAGGGTAACGTCCCTTTTGTCCCTGGATCGTCCTCTCCCCCCTCCCCTCCGGCCTTGGATCGTCCCTTTACTTCTGGGCCGACGGATGTGATTAATAGGGCATGGCAAGATGCCGACTTCCGGTTTCACTGATACACTCACCAAACGCAAAAAAAAAATACCAAGAACGAAAAAGCAACGACGCAATGAATTTATGGAACGGAGAAAAGTAGAATTTAACAGTTGTAAACATAAAATTCACAAATAATTCATCCCAATATTGTATAATAATTCAAACCTGTAGTGTTTTTTTATTATTATACAGAGAGTTTTATGTAACACCGAACATTTTCATAACGAGAATTATTTTTTGAAGTATCCATATGCATACGTTGCATATTGATTAAATGAATTCAATTTGAAGCTTTAAGCGCGTGGTTTCCACTCCCAGGCTAAGCATGAAGTAAAATTTCGGGTTTAGAAAAGCCTGAAAATTTGGTTTGGTCGCGTAGCGCGAAGCGCGGAGCGGCCAAACCAAATTTTCAGGCTTTTCTAAACTCGAAATTTTACTGCATGCGCCACCGGTACAAAACACTGACATATTCCGAAGTTTAAAAAACACCGCTAAACTTTACATTGAATCAGTGTTTTGTACCGGTGGCGCATGAAGTAAAATTTCGAGTTTAGAAAAGCCTGAAAATTTGGTTTGGCCGCTCCGCGCTTCGCGCTACGCGACCAAACCAAATTTTCAGGCTTTTCTAAACTCGAAATTTTACTTCATGCTTAGCCAGGGAGTGGAAAACACTCGCTTAAAGCTTCAAATTGGATTCTTTTAATGAACCGAGCATCTGAAAATGTTCTGTGTTACATAAAACTCTCTGTATATTTCTGTCACCATTTTTGTTGTTAATGCAATTTATTTGATTTGATTTGACAACTTTATGACTTCTTTGTGTTTGTTTGACTTTTTTTTATTATCAACCCATACATTTGACGTAGTTATATTAAAAGTGCCGAGATTCTTTTCGCAATTTACAACAAGTTAGTCTAACAAAGACCATATTAACCACTCATTGAACTACTTCCCGAGCTAATACCCCGACGGATATTGACTTGTTGTAGATTGCGAAAAGAATCTCGGCACTTTTAATGTTTGAAGTATTCTGCAACCAAGAATTGGCAATTTTATTTATACGTAGTTAGAATGTTTAAAAATGTATTAATAACATTTAAGCTTCAATCATGTACTGACAAGTGCAAGGCTTATAACACAATAAACATAATATTATTTCTGAATTAAATTTCAGTTAAGAATAAATAAAAAACAGACCACCATTACTTTTTAAATAAATAAACTTGCGTAGAAACATAAGAATTTACAAACCTTGTGATGTTAATATGGATGGGTGTTTTAGGTTAATTTAAACAAATTTCGTGCAGAATTCACGCTCGGAAAATTCCTCCTTGCGCAAGAGAGCGAGAGATTTGAGGCGAAGGGCTCAAACCACCCTGAAATTATTTCGGTCACGTCCCTCTCACTTGAAATCTGGGCCCAAAGTCCCTAAATAATTAACAGGAAGGAACTAATCTGCCCAGGGAACGTCCGAGGGTAGAAAAAAAAGAGGAGGGAAATACGAAGGATTTATCCAAAATAAAATTAATCTTAAATACATTAAAAGTGATCTCGGCTCTTTTCGCAATCTACAGGGTGGAGCGTGGGAACTGTATTTTTTAAAAATAAAATTAAAAATCTTTACACATCTTAAAACAACTTATTGCTATTTTTCTCTTGTCACACAACACGGGAAATTTGATTTTATACTATTGACAAAAGAAACATCTTGTAAATGTCGCCCTCAACTGTCAGTACACTGACTCAGTCAATTTTTGAAGTTTCTGCCCATTCTTTCAAGCATTCCGATCCAGGGTGTGTAGGCAGTATAAACTGGTGATTTGAGATTTCTCCACAGGAATTAATCACAGAGGGTTAAATCAGGCGAGCGTGCCCCTCTTAGGAAGATAAGCCGAATGGAGAAGACTTCTTTTAACGAATGAATTAAAGTCCTACCTAGGAGTGTGGGTTGTGACCCCATCTTACTAATACCACACACAGATTGTCCAGGTTCTTCGAGTGCAGGCAAAAAGACTCCTAAATCATTTTCTAAAAAAATTCTAAATTCTTTACAGTGAAAAATAGGCCTGAAAAATACGCCTCTGTAGTAATAGCGCGCTGCTGCCTAGACCAAAGCATTTTTCCTACTAAAATAAATATGGACACAAATTTCCCACCCAGGCCCTTCCATTGAGTCCTTTCCCATCTTTATGTTACTCTCACTAACTTCACTGGGTCCTTTTCAAAAAAAGAAGTTTCCACGCCCCACCCTGTACAACAAGTTAGTCTTACAAAGACTATATCAAACACTTATTGAAACAACTACTTCTCGAGCTAATACCCCGACGGACATTGAATTATAAAACAAGTGTTTGCTGTTACATACAGTAACCTACTGTAAATGTAACAATTTGGGTCAAATTATTCAGGCCATCTATAGACGCGTTTCGAGATTTATCACTCATCAGTAAAGCTTTGAAATTCCCTCTAAACAATTTGACACCTTAGACTGGCAGTTACGTTACCGTGCGGTTCAAACATAAGTGTAAATGAAATTGCCAATTCTTGGTTGCAGAATACTTCAAGCATTAAAAGTGCCGAGATTCTTTTCGCAATCTACAACAAGTTAGTCTTACAAAGACTATATCAAACACTCATTGAAACAACTACTTTCCGAGCATAAATACAATTACAGACAAGAAATGGTGTATTGTACAATGAGCATGGAATTATACCCTTTCCGATGAGTATGAAACTTGCAATTCATACGAGTGGGAAATGGTAATTCCATGCGAATTGTACACTATATTTTTTCTACGACTGTCACATTAAAAAAAATTGGTTCTATTATAAAACTAGCACTATTTTTCGCCATTTAAACTTTTGAACGCACAATTTTGCACGGAATTCCTTCGGATTTTAATACTCAACTTTTTCATTCGGCACTTTTGAGAATCGCGAATGGTTTTTACGTGTCGGGGCCACTGATTACGTCGGAATTGACCCGTCTGGGGGCTCCCATTCGGTCTTCGTAACGCAAGGCGAGTGTAGAATGTTTTAAGGTGTGTTAATTTCCGATTAATACTTAACTTGTTTATTCGGCACTTTGGAGAGTCACGAGTGGTCTTCATGTGCGGCGGGGGCACTGATTTACGCCGGAATTGACTTATCCGGGGGCCAAATTCAGTCTCTGTAACGCAAGCTGGGCGTATAAAGTTTGGAATTTCTGACGTGTTGTCAGATTTACGTATGCCAATTCGCACTCAGTTAATATTTTTTGTTATATGTTCATTGCCATAGAAACTAATACAGTTCTAGAGTTACAATACACCTATTGTAACTCTAGAACTACAATGGTTTCCATGGCAACGACTGTCAACGCGAGGGAAGGTACCCCACGCTGATTACCAACTAGCTCAGGTTGGTTGAGTTAAAGAGAGATGAGCAACTAACTTTTGAAACACATATGCTGTTTTAAATTATTTATTTTAAACCAAAATAAAACAAATAAAATATTAAAACACCAAATAGAATAAGAACAAGAGAAACAGTGCACGAGTTACAGGGCAGACTTGGTGTGGCGACGGCGTCGCGATCGGAATTTCTACTAGCCCAGCGGTGGCGTCTGGCTAGTGGTGGATTCCGGATGGAGGCGGCGTCCAAGTAGCAAGACCTACTCGGTGTGACACGGCGTCGGTGGGGTGGTGCGTCTGGCTGGATCCAGAGGCAGCACCAAACACTACGCTCGTAGTGCGGGACGTCAGGAACGACGGCGGAACGGCTAGCGTTGGCGTCGGGCAAAGTTTTCTGGCGTCGGTGGGTTGCTGGCCTGGCCTGGATCCGGCGGAAGCAACGAACGCTACACTGGAGCGTCGTTGTGGCGTCGAGGCGACTGCGCTGGCAATCGGGTTCTCGGCGTCCTGGTCCAAGAACAGAAACGACGGCTGGGACGGCTAACGTCGGCGTCGGTTGTTTCCTGTTGTTGGAAACTTCTTCTGGCGGCAGGAACGACGGCTAGGACGTCTGGCGTCGGCCAGAGCTTCCTGGCTCAGACAGAAGAGTCGAGAAACGGAAGTTCCTCTTGAATCCACATGCTGCCCCTGTACAGCACAAGAGTAGACTGCCTTTCTGGATGCCGTCCCCCGGTATTTATATCCCGAAAATTGGCGTGGAAAAGGGGAGGGTTTGAGGACTACGTGACCGTTGGCAAAGAATTCGCTAGAAAGCAATGATCGCATACAAGATAATTACTTTCAGCGAACTCTTAAATCCAAACAACCGTTAAGCTGCAATTTGAAAGAAGTATAGAAATTTATAATCTTCCTTCATTCAAATTGCAACGGTGGTCATTAGTCCTTTTCCTTAATTTCAGATTTCGAAAAACCCGAGGGACAATCCGCCACACCTGCCCAGGAAGATGGTGGCCCGGGCACGGTCCGAACCGCGGGAGATAATCCTTTGGACCGGGCAAATTGTTAATTGCTGGGTACGAACTCATTTTAAATAAAAGAAGAATTGTTAATAATATTTACAATTCTTGTTGCCGGAGATTAAAATAATCCCCGGTAACACGACCACAATAAAAAATCGCATATAATGTATTACATTTACTAGTCAGTGATAGAACCATAAGACATTTAATAATAATAATAATAATAATAAACGTCTTTTATTCAATAATCAAACAAACATCAATAAATTACATCTATTTTACAATCACATCATTATTGAATATGGCGAAGTTCAGCATAACATAATATGTTTGCTGTTTTTCAACTTGACCATAGAATTACAAAAAAAAAAAAGAAATTAACATAAAAATAACATCCTAAAAATAAAAATAAAGAAAAGAAAATTTTGTTTTACAATTTTGTTAACACAATTTAGTAATCAAATACAATTATTTATTAGTTTTTTTCATAATAATTACTTTATATGCTTTTTTGAATGTATTTTTCGCCAAACCTAAAATATTCCGTGGGCAATGATTTAAAACTTTCGCTATTTGGTACGTAAAAGATCGCAAGAATAAAGCCGTCTTATGTGCAGGTGGTGATAGAGTACCCTTAAATCTAATATTAATATTATGCACGTCCCCTCTGTATGAAATTTTGTCATGTAGGTATTTTGGGCATTTATTCGTAACTATTTTATTAAATAATACCGCTTGGTGTAACTTTCTCCTCTCATCCATGTCCAACCAACCTATTTCATTCCTTTTTGCTGATACATGTTGTCTTCTAGGTATTCCAAAAATAAATCTTATGCAGCTATTTTGTATTTTTTGTATTTTCCTCGCGGTTACGGTATCCAAGCATGGTGCATATAAGGTGTCACAATATGAAAAAATTGAAAGCACAAGAGAATTACACAAAATTATTTTATATTTTTTGGACAACACATTCCTGGAACTATATAGTAATTTTAGTTGATAAAAAGCTCTTTGGCAACATTTAGATATGTGCTTTTTAAAACGAAGATCAGTATCCACAGTAATACCAAGAATTTTAACTTCATTTTCCATTGTTATGGGAACATTGTTAATAACAATTTTCCCATTAACATTGCCTAATGTTAATTCTCTCGTCTTCTTTCTTCCAAACAAAATAGCGCAAGATTTATTCGGATTTAAAAATAAGGAATGCTTATAACAATTTTCATATAACCCTTGCAGGTCTATATTTACATATTCGCAGGCCAGGCCGGCGTCATCTTTTTTGAAAGAAAAATATACCTGTGTATCATCAGCGTAATATTGTGCTGAACAATATTTCAGAATTTGAGGTAAAACTGATGTATATACTATATATAACAAAGGGCCTAAAATAGACCCCTGCGGTACCCCACTACAGACTGATAGTGGTAAGGAAATATCATTTTTAGTTACGACCATTTGACAGCGATTTAATAAGTAGTTTTTTACTAATAATATGGCTGAAGAACTTAAGCCAACGTAATTCAAAATAGCCAACAAAAGATTATGATTTATTGTATTAAAGGCATTTGAAAAATCAAGCAATATCAATGTTGTTAACTTATCATTATCAGTCTGTCTAATTATGTTATCGACCACATTTAAAAGAGCTGTACAAGTGTTATGGCCACTTCTGAAGCCAGATTGTGTGGCGGGTAATATATTATGTTTGCAAACAAATGATTCCAATTGTTCTTTTATGGATTTTTCAATAATTTCAGAATAGGAGTAGAAAAACACAGTTAGAGTTATTCCTATAATTACCGGAAAAGGGTTTATTTTTTACTTTTACTTTTGTAGTTTTACTTTTACTTTTGCTTCTCTCTCTCGCTAAATTAAAAGTGTTAATTTTTCGGATGGTTCGGTCCAGTTTAAGACACAGTGGTGAATCACACGAGCCAATAAAGGTTTCATTCGGAAGCGTTGGGACGAGATTGCACTCCATTTATATAGATGGGGCTTTTTTCGCCTCCGCGTCCAATAAAATCGAGACCGTTCATTTAACACGAGAACGCCCTCCTTATATCACTTAAATACAGTAAAAAAGAACAAAAAATAAAAAATTCACGTATTCAATATACTGAGCCAAAGCAATTGAAAATATACATTTATTTACGACCTTTTCGAAAATCTGATTAACCCATTTAGCGCCATTGATGCATACACGCAACATTATTAATTTTTGTTAATTAAATTGTTAAATAAGTAATTTGATATATTATATTATTTTACCTTACTTAAAAATGTATGAAGAAAAATAAAAATAATTTTGTTATTTATATATTTTGATCATTCCTCATTAAAAAAAAATGTCAGTGTATTTCTAACTTTACAATATTTCAGTGCTTTATACGCGTGGCGCATGAAGTAAAATTTCGAGTTTAGAAAAGCCTGAAAATTTGGTTTGGCCGCTCCGCTTCGCGGAGCGACCAAACCAAATTTTCAGGCTCTTCTAAACTCGAAATTTTACTTCATGCTTAGTCTGGGAGTGGAAACACTCGGTCCAAGCTTCATATTGCACGTTTTTATATAAAATCGACGAATTCCTGAAAATTTTCAGTGTATACAATATGTGTATTTAAAAGGAAAAATCACGGCGTGTAATACAATAAGTCATTCATAGAAATCATAAAAAAGTGCCGAATTTTACCTAAAATCAACTTTTAGAGTTAACTCTATAATTGCTCGGCCTTTAATGGGTTGATGATTTATAATAGCAATGATTTTACACAAAATATTACAGAAATATTACTAATTTGTAGTGATATGTTGAGAATTCAAATAGCCTCATAGCCCCTAAAAGCAGTGGCGTAGCGACGGCTCCACACACATTACCCCTTAACCTTAACCTTAACCCCTTTGCGTCATTTAATTAATGGGGATATTAGTGTGGCTAAGCATGAAGTAAAATTTCGAGTTTAGAAAAGCCTGAAAATTTGGTTTGGTCGCGTAGCGCGAAGCGCGGAGCGGCCAAACAAAATTTTCAGGCTTTTCTAAACTCGAAATTTTACTTCATGCGCCACCGGTACAAAACACTGACATATTACGAAGTTTAAAACACACCGCTAAACTTTACATTGAATCAGTGTTTTGTACCGGTGGCGCATGAAGTAAAATTTCGAGTTTAGAAAAGCCTGAAAATTTGGTTTGGCCGCTCCGCGCTTCGCGCTACGCGACCAAACCAAATTTTCAGGCTTTTCTAAACTCGAAATTTTACTTCATGCTTAGCCTGGGAGTGGAAAACACTCGCTTAAAGCTTCAAATTAAATTCTTTTAATAAACCAAGCATCGAAACGTATGCATATGGATACTTCCAAGAAAAATTCTCGTTATGAAAATGTTCGGTGCTACATAAAACTCTCTGTATATAATGAATAAATTAAGAAAATCACGTCTATATTTAAAAAGAACAGCACAGAATACGCAAATACAATTAAAAACGATTTTCAACTAAAAAATATCTACTACAAAATATCTATAACTTAAAAATCGTGTTCGTTTTAAGTTAATACTTTTGTTTAAGATTTAAAGGTAAAACTCTTGTTTAAGACATTTTAAACCAATCTGAATGTCACCAAAATTATTTCTTGAGGAAAATAAATAACCTAATTTGTATCTAACATTAATAGGAAAGATTTAGAATTTTTTAAAATGTAAAAAAGTTTAACTTTCAACCGACGATTACAATTTGTGTAACAAAGAAAAACGTTTTTTTTTTGTTTTTACGAAACTCTCAAAAAATCATAGGCAAGAATAAAATAAAAAACACTGTCTTACAAAAAGTAATGTATAGTCTAGGGGAGAGAGTACCCCGGAACCTAAGCACATAGTACCCTTAAACTCTGAAAACATTAAAATATTGTTAAGAAGTGATGTGACGTTAAACTCACAATGCACGCGGCTAGGTTAGGTAATTAGCGGAGCGGGGCCGTAGTTCGGATTGTAGTACTTACTTCAGCATTATTTGGGCGCCAGTCACTGAGTGACAGAAGGGTTGGGCTGTTAATCCTATATAATTAACGGTTGGTTAGTAAGTAACTAGCACACAGATTCAAACAATTTAATATATTAAACAATTTAATTTAATAACGAATGAAGTAAATTATGACTGAATGTAATGTATGTAATGAATGCGAGGATATAAATGATGAAAAAAATATACAAACTAAAGTAACCACGACTAGCAAACTAAATGACTGATTGGCCGACTGTTTTGCTCTCGCTCTCTAGCAGCAACTAAAGGTCCCGTATTGGCCCGTTCTTCTGGCGCAGTTTAGGGATAAATAGCCTCACCAAATTTAATCCTCCGGGGATAAGTTAAGCCATGCAACATGCTGTGAATCGTGCAGAACGTAACAGCAATGTCCGGGCTACGTTATGGCTGGAGGCTTCTTATCAGCATTGGCTCCTGTTCGAAGTTGGGGCAGCTACACTTCCTTTCCGGATAATGTCCCTTTCTTCTAAGAGTCCTTCCCTTACAGCGGCTCGGGACCAAGTTTAATCTACAGATAAGAGCTAAAGGCAGTATCGTAGTTTTATGAGGGCCCTACGTGGCTACTTAGCGTCACAGTTCGCGTACATAAAAAACATAAATTTGCTAAAAGTTAAAAAGAATCAATGCATGCAGTAATCAGACATGAAACAACCACCATGACAGACTATTAAATAAATTTACACATAAAAATACAAAACACAAAGGTGAGCGGTGTGTGTGCCTGGCTGCCATTAAATTGGCTTAACAATTCCTTGTATTTATTATTTGCGTTTCTATATTTTTCATCAAATCTCAAAAAAACTCGAATCTAATTTACTCACCGAGTACACACATCCGTTCACGCCGATCCTTCCCCAGCCAGTCCCCTCAGTCACGCGCACACCTCTCCGTGCGCTCAGCGCGCTTTCGATATCGCGAAAGATTCTTACTTAAATCCATCGGCGTAGCAAGCACAACTTTGGGATTTAAATAAACGGAACGTTCCCGAAAAAGGGAACGTTACAGTGCATGAACTTCAATTGAAATCAGCGGCTTATACGCGTGGCGCATGAAGTAAAATTTCGAGTTTAGAAAAGCCCAGAAAATTTGTCTCGGGTCGTTGCGCGACCCTCGACAAATTTTCACAGGGCTTTTCTAAACTCGAAATTTTACTTCATGCTTAGTCTGGGAGTGGAAAACCCCTCGACAAATTTTCACGGGGCTTTTCTAAACTCGAAATTTTACTTCATGCTTTGTCTGGGAGTGGAAAACACTCGTTTAAAGCTTTCAGTTGAACTCTTTAAAAAAAATCAACGAATATCTAAAGATTTAGAGCATATAATTTGGACATGTTTTCTTGACTGAAAAACTCTCTGCATGTTTAATGTCCATGAAATGTGTAAGCCACGATGCTGCATTACAGCAACAGTTTCAACAATTATACAATGTTAAAAATGCAATTTTCAACATATATCCAATGTTTACAATGCAATGTTGCATAAAAGTCAAATTGCAATGATTATAGAATGTTTTGTTACTTTACCGCAATATTTTTGAAACGTTATAAAACAATGTTGAATTTTAGTATCATGTTTAACATTTCGTTAATGTATATAAATCAATACTGCACGGAAAACGTTTATACAATAATAATAATAATAATGTTTATTGGTGCTAATAACATTTTCATGTTTTACACAGGTCATAGATCTTAGCAATTAAATTTAGAATAATCACGGTAATAGCAGATGAGATATAATTTTGTCTAAAATGTACAAATGAATTACCGATAAATAATATAAGAAATATCAAAAGCTAGATTTACCACAATTGTAAATTTACATTTAGAATTGTAATAAAAACATTTCAAATTAAAAACACATTAAAATTACAATCGTATAATAAAATAAATAAATATGACACTTAAAACAGGATATTAAAATTACAATATAAATTAATTAAATATACACCATTCCATTTGTTTCTGGATCTCGCCTAGCTATGGAAAAGTGACAGTTTAAGTATTGTAAATGGGGCTGGTTGTGTTTTAAATCAGGGTTTTTAAATGTCACTGTCAGATGTTCGATTTTAAGGTTATAATTTCTGACTATTGTGATCTTACACTGTTGCCTGTTTTACAAATTTTCAGATATAAAAGGATAATAATATGCAGTTTTAAGATTAACAAAATTTACTACTTTGATACTGTAAAAATTTTCTAAGGAAAATAATTTTAGCTGCAACAACATGTTTTTGTTCACAGAGAATTTTGCGCCCATTAATTAATTTGAATTTATACCCCATACTTTTAACAACCCTATAAAGTGTTCTACTCCCATGGAACTCATAATGTTCTTTCATATCATTCAAAAGATCTCTCAAAGTAAAATACTGATTTCTAAAGTTATATTGCCAAATTAGTTGTTGCAGATCTTTTCTAGCTAGGTGATTCCAAAAATGGCTGTTTTTAGATCGTTTGCCAGAAGTAGTAGATTTCAATTCGTCAGGTCTTTGTCGTAAAATTAATTGTAATGAAGATCTCCCTACCTAAAACGTAATTATCCTTAATTAAATATATATGATAATTAAAATACTAGACATACCCCAAAAATATCTATTAAAATCGTAATAATATTGTGATGCTGTAGATTTGGATTACTTTGCCTAAAATGTTTGTAGGATTTCAGAATTTGCAACCTTTTTGATTCAGAGATAATCTTTGGCATGTTAATATTTAATATGTGCCTGAAATTATTTTTCACTTTGACATTGACACAGCATTGCAACACTAGATTAATTTGATTTAATAATAAAATGCTCGAAGAAGCGACCGCGTGGCGAAATAATTGTTGCAAGAATAACAATAAACCTCTTGAAAATTAAAAAGAGGATTACTTATGATATCATAAATTATTGCAACACTGTTAAAATAAGGAATCAGGAGTGCCAATTAATAAAAAATGTAAATGTTGATACTGCAACATAACAACACGAAAGCATGGCTAGGCGAGATCCAGAAACAAATGGAATATATTATACACAAAACAATTATTTTTAAAATGATGAGTAAAGTATAATAAAACTAAAATATTACAGTATATACTACTCTACACTATGAGAGTTGACAAGAACTCATCAAATGAGTAAAATGCTTGGTTAGTTAAGTAGTTTTTACACCACTTTTTATAAAACTTAGGGTCTAGTTGTTGTATATTACTGGGCAATATATTAAAGAAACTGATACAATAATATCTTGTGCCTGTCCTGGCCTTTGATAAGCGGAACTTACTTATTCGTAAATGATTTCTAGCACGCGTTTCATACATATGATAGTCCTTATTCCATGCATAAGCATCTAGATTGTTTCTAATATAGACTAGACACTCCAAGATATACATACAAGGGACAGTGAGAATCTTAAGCTGTATAAAGTTTTCTCTGCAGTCAGCTCTATAGTTAATACCGGACATTACACGAATTGCTCTCCTTTGAAGCTTAAATACATCCTTCAGTATTGGTGAATGACCCCACAGTATGATGCCATACGCTATGTGTGTATGTATGTAGGCATAGTATGCATTTAATATTATTTGTATATTCAACATATATACATTTTTTGCCAATTTTTTCTCTAGCGCCAAACCCTGTGCTTCCCAAGTCAACTGCGTATCTATAACAATACCTAAAAACTTAACCGACTGTTTCTCGGTTACTTCAGTTTTCTTAAGAGAAAATACTAATTCGACTGTTTTGTTAGAATTCAATTTCAGTTTGTTGCAGTCGAACCAACAGTTTGCTCTCATGATTACACTATCTAAACTCGCTCTCGTTTCTTCAATATGATTTCCACACAGTGATATAGTTGTGTCATCAGCGTATAGGACAGTTAGGACATCGGGACACTGGGTTGGGAGGTCATTAATATATATTAGAAATAGAAGCGGGCCCAAGATAGACCCTTGTGCCACACCATGCGTGATTTTGCGTTCATGTGACATGTTATTATTAAATACAACATGTTGGCTTCTATTTGACATGTAAGACATAAGTAATCTACAGCTTTCCGGGCTGAAGTTGTATAAATATTAACTTCCTTAAAAGAATTGGTCTTGAGACACAATCAAAAGCTGTGCTTAGATCTAGGAGTTTACTTATCATTACATCGCCTTTTTCGAAAGCATCTATGAAGTTGTTAACAAAAGAAGTAATTGCTGATGTTGTTGACCTTCCACGCCTAAAACCAAACTGAGAGTTTGATAAAATATTATTAGATTCCAAGAAAATAGTTATTTGCTCTGCCATTATTAACTCGATCATTTTAGAGAAAATGGGCAAGATCGAAATTGGTCGGTAATCATTTTTGTCATTTTCATCTCCCTTTTTAAAAATGTTTGTAACGTTGCTAAAACTTTGTTGTAATAATTTGAATACAATGTTTTATTTTAGTATCACGTTCAATATTCGTGCAATATTCAAATTTTTTCCGCGTTCAGTGGGTCTTATGAAAATTGAATTACTGCAGGCTACTTATTTTCCAAAAATAAAATATTTATAACAATATTTTCTACTTTTAATAATAATGGAAAATTAACAAATTCACTAAAAGTTAACTTTGAGCGCTTGTACAAAGCACAATTTTAAAGTCTCAAGAACCTGTTAAAAAATTAAAAATTTCCACCCAAAAATTGGAACTATCAAAGAAAACAAAACGAATTTTACGTAGAAATGTGTATTTCTTAAAAAAAACTTGATAAACCAATTTTATTCAGAATATTGCTAAGAAAATGCATTGACATTCAAAAAAAAAACTTTCAATGCAAGCTACTGTGATGATTAGCAATTACATTTTATAACACACCTTTTACAATCAAACAGATGTTTACTTATGAAGTAATTTGAAATGCAACAACTATTTAGTGCTTATTCAGGAGTTGGAGTAATTTAATTTAATTAACAGAAACTCAATCTGTTTACACAGAATCAATTACAACCCGGATCTAATTGAATTAAACTTTATGCTTTGGCGACGTTTCAACTTGTGTCTTTTTTTAATGGATTTTTTGATACGTATTACGTTATGCTGTGACCCCCGGGGGGTTCAATTAAAACCGAATTTATCCGGCTGCCATTTTGCGCCCGTCACGGACAGGAAATGGAGTTGCGCTTCCTTCACAATTAATCCCTGACGGAAAATTGGCCCGTTCGCATCCCGGTAATTGCTGTTCGCCCTCCCCGGATTTTCACTTTTCCGATTCCATCGGCATGTTTTGCAATTATTTCGGTGATTTGAAACTCGAGCGAGTGTTTCCAGTCCCTGGTTAAGCATAAAGTAAAATTTCGAGTTTAGAAAAGCCTGAAAATTTGGTTTGGTTGCTCCGCGAAGCGGAGATTAAATGCCCTGACGCCATCTGTTATCAGGAGAACTGGACATTTTTACTTTCCCCCGTATGTAATACAAAGGGAAAGTATTGTTTTCGTGAAAGTTTTCGAATCAAAAATTTTAGCGGAAATATCCGTTTTGAGGTCCCCTGAGTCGAATAAAACCATATTTGAAAAATGTCTGTCTGTCTGTGTGTCTGTGTGCGCTGTACCGCAAAAACCGTTAAAGATATCGAGATGAAACTTGAAACTTAAGCTTTTTGTTACAATCGAAAGAATTGAAAAGCTTTTGGTGAAAATCGGAAAACCGGAAGTGGTACTTTACTCTTAGCGTTTTTCAGTTTTTTCAGATTTTTTCAATAAATGTTCATCAAACAAAAAATTCTTTCAAATAAAAGTTGTAGATAATAACAAAATGAAGATATATATATATATTTTACTTTTTGTCATAGCACTCTTAGTTTTTGAGATATTTTAAAAGTTTGTTTTATCTAGTTATTGATGTGTGACAGTGTATGTGTCGATACAATTGAAAAATGTTTCAAATAAAAGTTGTAGGAAATAAAAAACTAAAGATTTTTTGTGGACTCACTTTTTGTCACAGCACTCTTAGTTTTTGAGATATTTAATAAATAGTGTTTTTTGTCTAGTCATTGATTTGTGTCAGTGTGTGTGTTGATACAATTGGAAAATATTTCAAATAAAAGTTGTAGGTAATAAAATATTAAAGATTTTTTGTAGATTCACTTTTTGTCATAGCACTCTTAGTTTTTGAGATATTCAATAAATAGTGTTTTTTATCTAGTCATTGGTTTGTGTCAGTATGTGTTGATCCAATTGAAAAATGTTTCAAATAAAAGTTGTAGTTATCAAAAAGTTGAAGACATTTTGAAAATAATAATGCTACAAATATTTTAAAAGTGATTTAATACGCAATTTACGGGGGAAAGTACTATGATGGATACATCACCATTTTTCATTTTATAACCATGTCTGTATCATGCAAGTCGAGAAAATGCCATGGCTGTTGCTAAGATAACTGAACTTTTGTTTGTTTTATACCCATGTAGCAATCATACATGCTGCAAAAATTGCACAGCACCATCTGTTGTTAGAATACTCAACTTTATTTATTTTATACCTATGTTTGTATCATGCATGTTAATAAAATGCCATAGCGCTATCTGTTTTTAAAAGAACTCAACGTTTCTTATTTTATACCCATGTCTGTATCATGCATGTTGATAAAATGCCATGTTATTAAGAGAACTGGACATTTCTTATTTTATACCCATGGCTGTATCTACAGTGCCTTACACACTGTGGCGACAACTTTGGTATTCTTTTTGAGTGGTTGTTAGTAATTCTGGCCCAAAATGGCGGGCAAACAGTGGCGTAGCTTATGAGGTCTGAAGTTGGTCACAGCGATTCCGTCTAAAAGTTGTGCTATATTTACTCCAAAATCGTATCTCAAAATTTCGCAAAGGTAAATAGAATCAACCCAAGCACGTTAAATTGAAGTATTACCCATCACATGTTCCTTTTTAAAAACTAAGGGAATAGCTCCCGCCCATGGATGACGCTTCACGTGAAAGATGACAACACTCGCTGTCACAATTGAAAATCAGATGTTTGCATTATAACCTATTCTCTTGATTAATATTTCCTCATCATGGCGGATGGCAGGGAGTTGTCGCCACTGTGTGTAATTAAGTCACTGTAGCTGTATCATGTAAGTTGAAAAATAGTGCCATCTGTTGCTAAGAGAACTGAACTTTTTGTTGTTTTATAGCCATGTAACAATCATACTTGCTTCAAAAACAGTACAGCACCATCTGTTATTGCAATACTTAACTCTCTGTTATTTTATACTGTGTGTGTGTATCATACATGTTAAAAAATGGTAAAGCGCCGTCTATTTCTTAAAAATTAGCGGTATTATTAAGACGGGCCTGACGTGTAAGCAAATTATAGTGCGTTACTAAAATTTGCAAAATAAAAAGAAAAGTAATTTCACATACTTATCAAATTTAATGGATTCGATAGCTAACGCCATCTAATGCTCCATAGTGACATTGTCAATGACACGTGTGTCATTGACGATGCCACTATGGAGCATTAGATGGCGTTAGCTATCGAATCTATTAATAGTTTTCACATATTGGCTTGAAATAGTCAGAAATGTTCAGTATTCCTCGGTACTGGGTCGGGACTACACTGAAGAGGACCTTGAAGTCCGAAACGCGTCTGTGGGTATCTGGTGCCGGAATACTAAACACAAAGTCAATTTTGTTATCAAATTTACATTAAATTATGTGTGGTTCAGACGAAAATACCTTTTGGACAAATATAAAAAATGGCACTCATAAGAAAAACAAAACTTGGTTATGGTTCCTGGGTAAATGTTACAGTTATCTTGAAATTAGGTATGGTACTAGATTGCTCATTAAAAAGTATCTCCACAATGTTACATTTGTATATGTTTAGAATGAATGGTTTTCGAGTAAAAAAATAAAAATAAAATTTAAAAAAAATCAGTTTTTTTTTACAATATCCCGAAAACAAAAGAAGATATTTCAAACTTGTTTTCAGATTATTAGTAGGCCCTAAAATACGCAAGAATATCCCAATTTCTACCGAGATCCGCATACATTCTGTCGAAATGCGGACACCCTGTATACGCGTGGCGCATGAAGTAAAATTTCGAGTTTAGAAAAGCCTGAAAATTTGGTTTGGCCGCTCCGCGCTTCGCGCTACGCGACCAAACCAAATTTTCAGGCTTTTCTAAACTCGAAATTTTACTTCATGCTTTGTCAGGGAGTGGAAACACTCGTTCGAAACTTTAAATTGAACGCTTTTAAAAAGTAAGGAGTGGTTGAAATGTTACTGTACAAAACACTGAAATATTGTGACGTTTAAAATAAAATATAGTTTGATATTATTTTTATTCTTAAGTTAATAAATGTGTACCCGACGCCCTAAGGGGCAACAAGGGATAGCAGAAGAAGAAGAAGAGTTAATGTTATAAATTCATATACAGTTTTCATAATTTCATTCTGACATTTGTTCTCACTGAGCAAACACAATGAAGTAATGTTTCATCAATATTAAAACAACGTTTAATGTTGCTACAATGTTAATATAACGGTATTTGTTTGTTTTTTGCTCAGTGGGTTGTTTCTTATTTGATTATTCATTTAAAATTAAATTTACTCCTATAATTAAAATCACGTACGCTCTCAAACACACACACGCACAAACCGAAGATTTATTAATCCTTGTTTAAAACGGGCATCAATCAAATTCGGGCCCAGAGCATATGCAAAACAAACACGTCGGATAATTATTTCGGGGGTCGAACAATAAGCGCACGCCCCTTTTCCGGATACAGCGCTTGGGTGGCGCATTTCCGGTTTTGACACACGCAAATTAATTACAATAAACGTGGAGAGAAAACATCTCGGATGAGCCGATGCGGTGCTGTTTAATTGAACAATACATTTCCAGCGGCGCGGCGTCGAAAATTGGAAATTATCGAATTTCATGCTAGTGATAATTTTACAGGGGTTTAAATGAGCTATAAATAATTACCAACGGGATTACGATTGAGTTATTTTAGCTGATTAATTGGTAAATGCTGCGTTTGTGTTTAATTTCAAAGGATTGTATTAAAAATAACCTAATAGTGTATAGGTATCATATGTTCAATTAAAAAAAATCTCTAGAGTGCTATGGAAAATATTCTAGGTTGGCAACTCTGAAAAAATACATTATAATTATTATATCTGACGTTTTATATGTCAATTCCTGAAGTATGTAGCCAACTTAAATTTGAAAAAAGATGAAATCATGGCTCAGTATTGAACATATGATATATTGTCTAAATCATGTACAATCATTTAGATGCGCAGTATAAAAAAAACTCAAGTTACAATAGCACCTAGTGTTATGAGTGTTAGGATTCCGAGCGATTTCGCGACGATCGCGCGACTCTCATGACACTAGTCTGTTAGTTTTCGAATCATTAAAACGCTGTTTTCGTATTCTTTTGTTTTCAGTTTTTGTCGGCTGTGATGCTAAAGGACTACGAGACTGCCCTGAAATACTGCAAACTGAGTAAGTACAAAAAAAAAGAAATCGTGTAATCCAGAATTGCGTAAATAATTTATACTTGAGTTAAAATCAAAAAATATATAGATATATTGATACATAATCTAGAATTTTTGAGATAATAATGAAGATATTTTACTAGTCTGACGTATATGGGCGTACTATCGTATGTTCAATAAAGAAAACCTCTAGAGTGCCATATAAAATATTGTAGGTTGGCAACTCTGAAATTATTCATTATAAATATCGTATATTCAATAAAATAAAACCTCTAGACGGCTATGGAAAATATTGTAGGTTGGCAATTCTGAAATTATACATTATAACTATTATGTCTGACGTTTTATATGACAAAATATTAACGTTTCCAGCAATCTACATCTACAAAATGGTTTGTTACATTAAATCTAATTTAAATCAGTTCACTACCCATAGCGAAAATCACAATTACAAAACAAGACACTGTGATAAAAATAAAATAAAACACGTTAGTAATCCTTTTTCTTATCTGGTTTATTTAGATCGCTAAATGTACATTTCGTTCACCATGTGAACATTTTCAATAGCTGTACTTTTTTTTAAGACACTGTGACTTAATACGAATTGATAAACACACTACTACTCTATATAATAAATCATTTATATTCGAAGGTAAAAAAGTTTACAACATATTAGTTAACGACATTAAAAATCTTTGTTTTCCACAATTTAAAAAGGTCATAAAAAATATGCTACTAAATATAGTTGTATACACAATTAATGACTTCAAGTTTTAACCTCGATCGGTGGCAAAAGTGTACCTGTACATACTATACAAAATTTGTTTTGATATTGTTTTGACGCTTCACATCTATCATATACAATGTATTGTATCATTGCATTATGTAGCATACGTAAATAAAGCTGTTATTATTATTATTATTATTATTAATTCCTAAAGCGTGTAGCCAACATAAATTTTAAAAAAGATAAAATCATAGCACTCTAGAGGTTTTTTTTTATTGAACATATGATATTATACCTCACGTTTTATATGTCAATTCCTAAAGCGTGTAGCCAACTTAAATTTTAAAAAAGATTCAATTATGGCACTTTAGAGGTTTTTTTTTTAATGAACAAACAATATTTTACTAATGTGATGTACATAGGCGTAACCAGAGGAGTGGCGGGGGGGAATTAATAATTGACATTTCTAGCGATGTAAACTAAGGTTAGCATATTTTTATTGTCTCGTACCCCTCCCTGATCAAAATCCTGGCTACGCTCATGGTGACATACATTCGTTTATTACAATTTGTAAGCACTTTACGTAATTACCCACCATTAGTTCTTGTCTAGCAACTAGATATTTGTTTTCTGTTTGCAGTACTCCAATACGAACCAAACAACGTGACAGCGAAGGAATTCTACCCGCTCATCCTCGAGAAACTCCACCAGGGTAAGTTTTCTTCGTTTAACACTACTTCCCACTTTAGATAAAATAAACGTAACTAGAATCTGCATTTGTATTTGTACGCGCGCGCGTATGTGTGTGTGTGTGAAATGAGGAAAAGTTTTCAAACTCGCTGTTTCTCTGAAGAGAGATGATAACAAGCCCACGATTTCCATTAGATGGGGTGCTAGCTTAGCCGCCCGAAGTGTGTTAGATTATGCCTCTAATTGAATATTCTAGCGACTTTCGTATAGTTGTTTCGCGAAACAAACAAGTGTAGGTATTTTCAAAGCCGCGTATATATTTGAATGTTTACTTGAAAATCAGTGAGATAAAGTGTTTTGTATTTAAGGTTATTCACGCAGTAAAAGATGGTTAAAAGCACCCTTGAAAATAATAAAAATTAAAACACTAAGTTAAAAAACAAAAAAACCTTCATTGGCATCAAAACTAAAACACATATATAAATAAATACAATACCACGTATCTTTATGTACACTACTTGTTCGGTAGAGATATTGAATGGGAAGACAGATTGGCTCAAATTTCCAATTTATTTCTAAACCCTTTTTTTGTTTACCCCCATCACCCCACACTTATGCGCAGCGGGCGTGAGTGGGAGTTGGAAAGAAGTCACGGTAGACCATGGACGCAAAACGCGTGTACGTTTAAATTCGGAATATACCGGGTGTTGACTTGGCGGACGCAACATAGGAAATCCCATGTTAATTTTAAAGTGTTCAAATATTGGCTTCCCTATTTATTTTAGAGACAAAATGTATTTCACATTTTTGTAATCGGAAAAATTCTAAATTTAGGAATGTTTACACTTAACACTTTACGTTTCTCTAAGTTGAAATAATTTGGAAAAAAGTAATGTGATTTTATAAAAATAATGACATACCATGGAATTGATACAACAATTGCGGATATTCCCTGTTTTTTTAAAGTTTAATGCAAAGCATTAAACAAGTGTTTTCCACTCCCAGACTAAGCATGAAGTAAAATTTCGAGTTTAGAAAAGCCCCGTGAAAATTTGTCGAGGGTCGCGCAGCGACCCGAGACAAATTTTCTGGGCTTTTCTAAACTCGAAATTTTACTTCATGCGCCACGCGTATAAAACACTGATTTCAAGTGAGGTTCATATATACATAGAGTTCACAATATTTTCGTGTTTTATACGCGTGGCGCTTGAAGTAAAATTTCGAGTTTAGAAAAGCCCAGAAAATTTGTCTCGGGTCGCTGCGCGATCCTCGACAAATTTTCACGGGGCTTTTCTATACTCGAAATTTTACTTCTTGCTTGGTCTGGGAAGGGAAAACACTCGTTTAAAGCTTCAAATTTAACAATTTTAAAAATCAACGAATGTCAGAAAATTTACAGCTAAAATAATTAAGAAAAAGTAATGTGATTTTATAAAAATAATGACATACCATGGAATTGATACAACAATTGCGGATATTCCCTGTTTTTTTAAAGTTTAATGTAAAGCATTAAACAAGTGTTTTCCACTCCCAGACTAAGCATGAAGTAAAATTTCGAGTTTAGAAAAGCCCCGTGAAAATTTGTCGAGGGTCGCGCAGCGACCCGAGACAAATTTTCTGGGCTTTTCTAAACTCGAAATTTTACTTCATGCGCCACGCGTATAAAACACTTATTTCAAGTGAGGTTCATATATACATAGAGTTCACAATATTTTCGTGTTTTATACGCGTGGCGCTTGAAGTAAAATTTCGAGTTTAGAAAATCCCAGAAAATTTGTCTCGGGTCGCTGCGCGATCCTCGACAAATTTTCACGGGGCTTTTCTAAACTCGAAATTTTACTTCTTGCTTGGTCTGGGAAGGGAAAACACTCGTTTAAAGCTTCAAATTTAACAATTTTAAAAATCAACGAATGTCAGAAAATTTACAGCTAAAATAATTAAGAAAAAGTAATGTGATTTTATAAAAATAATGACATACCATGGAATTGATACAACAATTGCGGATATTCCCTGTTTTTTTTTTTTAAGTTTAATGTAAAGCTTTAAACAAGTGTTTTTCACTCCCAGACTAAGCACGAAGTAAAATTTCGAGTTTAGAAAAGCCCCGTGAAAATTTGTCGAGGGTCGCGCAGCGACCCGAGACAAATTTTCTGGGCTTTTCTAAACTCAAAATTTTACTTCATGCGCCACGCGTTTAAAACACTATAATATTGTCAAATATATGTATATTCGAACTTTACTTAAAATCTGTGTTTTACACGCGTGGCGCATGAAGTAAAATTTCGAGTTTAGAAAAGCCCAGAAAATTTGTCTCGGGTCGCTGCGCGACCCTCGACAAATTTTCACGGGGCTTTTCTAAACTCGAAATTTTACTTCATGCTTAGTCTGGGAGTGGAAAATACTCGTTTAAAGCTTCAAATTTAACTCTTTTAAAAATCAACAGATGTCAGAAAATGTACAGCTAAAATAATTAAGAAAAAGTAATGCGATTTTATAAAAATGATGAAATTTTTCTTGTATAGTTTCGAAAACATTTACTTTAATCAAGTAACTGCGAAATTTTTTGCATTTTGACATCCGCAATTGTTGTTTAAATTCCATGGCATGTCATTATTTTTATAAAATCACATTACTTTATCTTAATTATTTTAACTTCGAGAAACGTTAAGTGATAAACTTTAACACGAGTGAATTCAGAATTTTTTCCTCTACAAAAAAGGTAAATACATTTTGTTTCTAAAATAAATAGGGGAGCCAAAATTTGAACATTTCAAAATTTACATGGGATTTCCTATGTTGCGTCCGCCAAGTCAACACCCGGTATATACTGGGTGTCCCAAAAGTTTGGAAACGGTTGAATATCTCGAGAACACCTCATCGGATCAAGATGGTATAAAGTACGTCTTTCTTTATTTTTAAAGCTCTATTTAGGCATGCTGTGCGATAGAAAACTTAAATGGAAACTCCTATTTTTTAATGCACTATTGCATTCTCCATCAAAAACTGTTTATGGATTTGCAAACCACCCCCCACCCGATTTTCACAGCCGACTGGGTCAGTGCCAAGGCCAAAATGGCGGTCAGTTTGAACATTTGCGATAAGGAAGAAGACGATTTGGCGGCGGAGATGCAACATCAAACCACCGGAAGTGCAACAATCAGCCCTTTTCAGGGCTACATGATGTGCAAAATCCGATCATGCAACCTCCCCGTGGTGCACATCGGGTCACGCTAATGCCGACGGTATTGTAAAGGTAATTTTGATCTTAGTAGAAAGTGGGGAAAAAGCCAAAATAACGAAATGATTTTTTTATAACAATAACATAACCAATTTTAGATCAGGGATCAAAAAATGAGACAACCAAAATTACTTTGATTAAAAAAACAGCAATTACCCCTTTTATGCCTAAATAGAGCTTTAAAAATAAAGACAGACGTATTTTATACCATCTTGATCCGATGAGGTGTTCTCGAGATATTCAACCGTTTCCAAACTTTTGGGACACCCAGTATGTATTCGTTGAGGGCTGCAAAGGGGTTGCGTGATTCTCGGTGAGGTCGATTGTTTATTGCAAATAATAACTTTATTGGTGATCAGCGCCACAGTAGTCTAGTGATCAGTGTTCGGCTGCCAGAAACCTCTGGGAGTGACAAAAACGTGGGGCAAACGCGCGTAAGGACCTTACAACCCTTCCGCCTACGTTGCGCACGTCACAGAAGCTAAGTCAGGTGAGTGTGGGTTTCTTTTGCCACAACCAATCTAGCCTGGGTCTGTCTGTCTGTTTTACAGGCCGGAAATATTCCGTTCTCTCCTCTGAGAGGCTCGTTTTCTTGACCGTTTCCGGAAAGTTTAAAAACCCCCCTTAACACTACTACATTTCTTAGATCATTCTTCTCCTTTCCCTCTCATCACAATTTTTACGCCTGCCCCGTCCTCTTGCATCCACTCCTCTATCCCTTTACTACTTCTCTTCCATTCCTCCTTTATCTCCTTACACTCACCCGCTAAAGGCTTCCACGTATCCCTTCCACTCCCGCATAACACACACCTACCATATTCTTCACCCATCCATACCTTTCTTCCTCTCTCCTCCGACCCACACCTAACCCTAGCCAGTGCTACCTTTTCTCCTCTACTTACTGAAATATTGATGAGGTACCCTGGCTCATTTTCGCGCTTTTCGAAACTCTTACAACGCTAGACCATTTCTTTTCCACACTCCTTTTCGGGCTTATTCGTAACTCTCACAACGCTAACCCGTATCTTCTCCGCACTTGAAAACAAAGAAAAGTACACTTAAAATTGACAAATATGTTAATAAAAAAAGGTGTAGATCGTGCTCGCTGCATAAAATTGCGATTCTTTAATAGTTTTAAATTTATGGCTGGCTCAATAGATAACTGGCTAAAAATCTAAGATTTAAATGTGTGCTTTAGTATTAGCAAACAGCAATGTTAATAAATTTCCATGTTCATCTCTTAACAGACAATATTTGTCCAATCACAAAACCATTTCCATACTCGCGTTTATTTATTGATTATGCATAAATGCATGAGTTGGCGTCGATTTCCGGTCCATTCGCGTGGGAAATTCATGGATAAACGAACGGTAAATCAGCAATGAGGTTCAAAACGCCTGAGTGTGCAGGGAATTCACAGCACTTAATGAGTTTTACGATGTAGTCGAGCTTAAAAGTAAAAATAATCAACTGTATAGAATATTAAAATCACTTAGTATATTTTACACCCTAGGTTCTCAACGTGGGCGTTTGAGACTTTCAGGGGGGTTTTAGTAAAACCCAGAGAAAATTAGGGAGCGTATAATATTACATGTTTAAATATAATCGTGGTAATAGCTGTTTCAGATTCGCGGCAGATGGTAAGTAAAAGAATTAGGTGCCTCTAGAAAAAAAATATTCTCAAAGTGGGCGCTGGGCAAAATAAGGTTGAGAACATTTGTAATTTAGAGCCTGGGTCCCCAAACTATCTTCTTCGCGGGCCACAAATACAATTCTACATAATAAAGTCGGCCAAGATCCGATTAATTTTATAAAATTATGAAAAATTTAAGGAACAATTGTTACAATATTTCAACATATAACATTTACAAAAAAAATTACAAACAATCGCGGGCCGGATTTGGCTCGCGGGCCGTAGTTTGGAAACCACTGATTTAGAGGAATGAAATAATTTAGGTTGAACTATAAAACTAGTATAAAATTATTAAAATATTGGTGCATATAAAATTAAAATGACTAAACCAGTGAGGATTTGTATTGGAGGGGTTGCAGACATAAATATATAGCGGATTTTTGTTTTAAGTATACATTTTAAAATACGTATGCATTTTAAGGCATTCGTTGTTGTTTGTAATCAGTTTAATTTGAAGCATTATGAGGCATTTGTTTTTTTCATGAGTTCAATTGAAAGCTACTAGCGAGTGTGTCCACTCCCAGATTAAGCATGAAGTAAAATTTCGAGTTTAGAAAAACCTGAAAATTTGGTTTGGTCGCGTAGCGCGTAGCGCTACGCGACCAAACCAAATTTTCAGGTTTTTCTAAACTCGAAATTTTACTTCATGCGCCACGCGTTTCAATCACTGATACATTGTAAAATTCAAAATATTCTCGTTTAGCAATATTTTGTTAATTCTTATTTAGCAGTGTATTTTTTAACACTGATTTAGCAGTATGATTTACATTTCTAAATAATTCAGTGTCGACTGACCCTGGCTTACTTAATTGCCTTTATAATTCAATGGGTCTAAAATATGAAAAATACGAGACATTAATTCCGAAATTAATAAAATAAACTGATCATTACAATATATCATAAAGTATCCTAACATGAAATGTCAAAAATTTAGGTTAGGTTAGATGTCACATTTTCAAGTTACGTTAGATTAGGTTATGTTGTGTATCAGGTTAGATAAAATGTCACTCTGTCGGCTGACCCTGCTTTACTTCAACTTCAACCATTGTAAATCAAATATCAACAACTTATGTCGACTGTGTTTATGGATTAATACTAATATCAACATAAAACAGCTTCGCGACCAAAATAAACTTCCAGGCTTTTCTAAACTCCAAATTTTACTTCATGCTTAATCAAGGAGTGGAAACGCTCGTTCAAAACTGCAAATGGAATACTATTAAAAACAAACGAATGCCTCAAATTTTACAACACATCCAAAGAAAAATTCCCTGTAGATATGTAAAAATAATTGAAACAGATACCCAATTTATTTGTTATAAATTATAACTTACTAGAATGTTATTTTCACCCATTACCGGCCGAGCAATTATAGAGTTAAATCTAAAAGTTGATTTTGGGTAAAATTCTACACTTTTTCTTATGATTTCTACCAATGACTTATTGTATTACATACTGTGAATTTTTCTTTTAAATATACATAATGTATACGCTGTAAATGTAAGGCGTTCGTCGATTTTGTATAAAAACGTGCAATGTGAAGTTTAGGAGGAGTATTTCCACTCCCAGACTAAGCATGAAGTAAAATTTCGAGTTTAGAAAAGCCCCGCGTAGAAAATTTGTCGAGGGTCGCGCAGCGACCCGAGACAAATTTTCACGGGGCTTTTCTAAACTCGAAATTTTACTTCATGCGCCACCCGTATAAAACACTGAAATATTGTGAAGTTAGCAATACACTGAAAACATTTTTTTTTTTTTTAATGAGATATTTAAATAACAAAATATTTACGTTTTTCTTCATACATTTTCATGTCAAGTCAAATATTATAATATATCAAATTAACTTATTTAGTAATTTTGTTAACATAAAATTAACAATGTTGCGTATATGCATCAATAGCACATAATGGGTTAAAGTAATACTTGTTAATTTGTAATTGTTTTTTTATCTGTTGGGTAGTTACGGCTATTATTATTATTTTTTTTTGTTTTGTTTGTTTGGCATAGGGTTTTTTACCATTCACTAACGTTGATTTTTTTATATTAACATATATTTCGACTAATTTGGACGTCACAACACATTCACACACATCCATGGAACCGGAGACGAGTATTTTTCGTTAGAAAAATTACGCGCCTCCGCTGGGAATCGAACCCAGATCACCTCCGTGACCGATTTGGCGAAGCCGGCGGCTCAACCGCTCGGCCACGGCGGGCCCGGTTATTATTATTATTATTATTGCTGTCATAAGCTCGATTTTAAAAACGTATTTATACAAATATCTGGAGATTAAATTAACCCATTTGAACTTCTGATTATTGTAGACGAATGCCACCTTTATTCTAGCGAGATTATTTTTGGGTCTCTATTCTTTATGAAAAAGGGACGCGAAATTAATAATGTCGTTGACTGGAAGGGATTAACACAGCGGATAATGGCCGGTTCCCAGCGGAAGTTTTTCACTCAAACTAAATTTCCTCCCTTTCTTTGAATCAGAAATCCAATTATCAATTTTCCGCCCGTGAATGGAATTTAAAAACTAATTTCTTTGCGATTTTAAATTCTATCATTATTCAGGGATTTAATAATTGGCTGGCTGTGCAAGATTATTCTGCATATTATCGTGACAGTTACGTTTTCAAACAACATTATAAATTGACTGATTAATTTTTATGATGGATCACTATTAACTTTTCAAAAATATGCCGCTGAAAAGTGTGTGTGTTTTTTTTTTATTAGAGACTTCAATATTTCGAAGCGAATGAACGCGGCTAAAATCAATGTGAGATTAATTACCGTCATCATAATGCAAGAGCCGCCAGTGTGTCAAGTGTGCATGAAATTTCGCTGCGCTTTGCAGTTTTAGATTGATTCTGTAATAACACACTCGATGTAATTCCGCTTGTACTAGCAAATTTTATTTACCACATTTTAATTGTTTAAACATCACGTTGTGATTACATCTAGATTTTATTTATTTAACACCAAAATTATACACAATACACCATCAGTTAAATAATGAAAAACTTTCAAAATGCTTTAAAAGTTAAATTGTTATAATAGACAATTAAATGATGAAATACTATCAAAATGCAATAATGTTAAAATTACCATCAAAATGTTACAATGGTCATTTAATGATGAAATACGATCACAGTCAAAAGGCCAAGTGATTTTAAGGCAATATTTCATAACGGTCAATAAACAATTGACACGTAGTAACGCCACAATAATAAAGGTCATTCAAATACGACACGTATAGTCAAAATGCCACGATGGGTTAGGTTAGTAAGATAACATTAGTTTCATTACAACTTGTCATCTGACCTAAATTAATTTTATTAAATTATAAATTGTCCGAAATGTTCTGAAATGTTTAATCAATCAACTGTAATGTATGTTATTCTTTATCTAAATTATCTTTGTTCAGTGAATACTTACCATTACTCATTTGTATCATGTTTATGTGATTTAAATGTTGATTTTGCTTTCAATACAAATGAGCATAATCGAGTAAGTATTCACTACAAGATAGAATTGTAATAGATAATTGTTTCTTAATTGTGTTTGCTTTTCGGAGCCGAGCGGGCGGGCGCAGATAACTCTGGGAAAAACAAATAAGATTACCCTAGCGTTATGCGTGCCCCTCCAGGAAAAATATTGTTTAACGAAGAAACGTTTTTCAAAAATACAAAATTTTTGGGTCAGACCTATTGGTGACACTCGAAGCGTCAACTACTAGAGTTAATTAATTCGTGCTTAATAATATTTCATTTTCATTAACTGACTGTTACTCGTTATTCGTTAAACAATCATTTTAATATTCTAATTGTAGTTATTGTGAAACAGTTTTTATAACTTTAATAAAAGTGAATATATACATTCGTGGAAAAAAGAATATAATTGGCCTTTGCTATTACATAAGTCACAGCCCAGAAAGAACCCTTAAATAAATAATTAATAACAATAACAAAATTAAACTTTACAATTTTGTTGAATCGGATTTTGTTGAAATCTAGTTCCTAAGTTTTTACTAGAATTTTCAAACGATTGATTCTGTTGCCTAGAGTTTGAATTATAATGTCCATTATTATTTGAATTTTGTTTTTTATAACAATCACGAACAATGTGTCCAAACTTTTTGCAATAGTTGCATTGAATTTTTGATTGAGACGATTGAATATTTTTATTATTTAAATTATTGTAAAGACAGTCACGTGTAAAATGGGAATTTAAATTACAAATATGACAAAATTTTAAAGAATTAGTGGCTTCTAATTGATTTCTAGTGACATCCGATTCTTCTTCACCTTTTGCAATTTGTATTGCTTCTTCTAGTGTTTCTGGTTTCATTGGTTTTACTAATGCCTTTATATTATGTTTTAAACCATTAATAAACACGGCTAATAATTGTTTATTTGTTAAATTTAATTGAGCTAATTGGGCTTCCTCGCTTAATGTTCTGTCTAGTGATTTAATAAAAAGATCCCTGCATTTTTCTATTCTATTTGAATATGCTGTAACACCTTCATTTGATTTTTGAAAACATGAATGTAATTCGGCTATAATACTGGCATAATTAGCTTTTAATGTAAAATTATCTCTCAGAAATTGTTTAAGTTCGTCCCATGTATTTATTACCCTACTTCTAGTTAAAACACCCGCTTCACCTAAAATTTTATTTTTTATTGAAAGCAAAAACTGACCTTGTAAGTTCTCGGGTATATATTGAAAAACATCGCTACAGCAATTAATAAAATATTCCAAGTTATTGGAAGTAGAATCAAAAGTCACAGTTAATTGACTACTAAAATGAATTAATGTGTTAATATCCCCATTAGCTGCCATTTTTTTTCGTTGATAGATTTTAATTTTAAGTAAAAGAAAAAAAATTGCTATTCAAAATAAAATACAAGGAAATTGATTTTAAAGAAAATTGCGTAAAATGGTTCCCAGTTAAGTAGAAATTATTTCACTCACATTAAGACAATTACGAACATTGTAGGCTCGGTTTCTTGGAATCTCGATGATAATCCTGGTCCTGATTTTGTTCTGCGAGGACGTTCACTGAGTCCTAATCCTGGGGCACGTCGGTGGTGATGTCCAGGTAGCTCCGGGTCCTGATGTGGGCTCGTGGAGTCTTTATCCTAGGTCACGTCAGTGGGGTTGTTCAGGTGGCTGCGGGTCCCTCGCAAAGTCTAGGTCTCGGATCTCGTCGGTGATGATGTCCAGGTTGAACCGTGTTCCGATGTCCTTTCCTCCCGAAGTCCAGGTCTTGGATTTCGTAGGTGGTGATGTCCAGGTGGTACGTGTCCCCGATTAGAAAATTACTACTCACTTAATTGGTTGCGAATTACACAAATATCACAATTTTTAAAGATTCCCAGAACTCCAATTTCGACTGCGCCAATTGTAAAGTTTACTTTTGTTATTGTTATTAATTATTTATTTAAGGGTTCTTTCTGGGCTGTGACTTATGTAATATCAAAGGCCAATTATATTCTTTTTTCCACGAATGTATATATTCACTTTTATTAAAGTTATAAAAACTGTTTCACAATAACTACAACTGTTAGAATATTAAAATGATTGTTTAACGAATAACGAGTAACAGTCAATTAATGAAAATGAAATATTATTAAGCACGAATTAATTAACTCTAGTAGTTGACGCTTCGAGTGTCACCAATAGGTCTGACCCAAAAATTGTGTATTTTTGAAAAACGTTTCTTCGTTAAACAATATTTTTCCTGGAGGGGCACGCTTAACGCTAGGGTAAACTTATTTGTTTTTCCCAGAGTTATCTGCGCCCGCCCGCTCGGCTCCGAAAAGCAAACACAATTAAGAAACAATTATCTATTACAATTCTATCTTGTAGTGAATACTTACTCGATTATGCTCATTTGTATTGAAAGCAAAATCAACATTTAAATCACATAAACATGATACAAATGAGTAATGGTAAGTATTCACTGAACAAAGATAATTTAGATAAAGAATAATATACATTACACAACGTTTCAAAATGCAAATATCTTGCGAATTGTTGATTGCTATTACAGGTTGATCTAGGGTGAATTATGTTTGACATATTTTAACACTTGTGAACAAAAACTATTTTTAGAAAGAAAAAAAACGTCATAAGCATCTCGAACGGTAAGTTTAATACCGGTCTCCGACAATAATTGGAATCATCGCTCGCTCTACTCGCTCCCTCTCCAAACAATTGTCTTCTATCGATACTCAGTATACGTGTACTATAAATTCACAGTTAATCAACATTTACTTCTGACTTGTTGACCGCATTAAAGCGCGTTTTTTTATACTTCACAACAAGTTCACTGCATCAATTTTAAGAAGTTGCCGACCCCTGCAGCATCATCATATTATATATGTTCAAATAACAAAGATCTCTGATCATTTCCACGAAATATGTACATACACCCTGTATATACGGGGGGCCAGAAATCATTTTGCGGGGTCCCCAAAATTCTAGCTAAGTACTGCAAGGCTTTTATAGGTACCGTGCAGAGCTGGGCAGGATTCGAATCCTTTTAGAGGATTCAAAAGAGGCATTCGAATACTTTAGTTCAACTGGATTCGTGATCCGGATTCGTTACGTATTTTTAAAAGGATTCGTATTCGAATCCAAATGTGGGTGATTCGAATCCTCATAAAAAGATTCGAATCCTTAAAAAAGGATTCGAATCCTTATAAAAGGATTCGAATCCTTATAAAAGGATTCAAATATTTATAAAAGGATTCGAATACTTACAAAAAGATTTGAATCGTCAAAAATAATTCGAATTAATTGTGAGGATTAACATGAAAAATGCCTTTTGTGCGTTTTTAAATTTCTCGTTAAATCAGTGTTTCATACGCGTGGCGCATGAAGTAAAATTTCGAGTTTAGAAAAGCCCAGAAAATTTGTCTCGGGTCGCTGCGCGACCCTCGACAAATTTTCACGGGGCTTTTCTAAACTCGAAATTTTACTTCATGCTTAGTCTGGGACTGGAAAACACTCGTTTAAAGCTTCGAATTGAACTTAATAAAAAAACAAGGAATATCTAAAGATTTACAGAAATTAGGCTGTTTTGCTGGAAACACTATTTCTACTAGCAGAAACAACTAGTACTATTACCAGCCAGAACTTCTAGCTCAGATGGTTGTAGCTTCAGATATCTTGCTACCAGCAGACTAGGCCTGTACTAGTACTACTAAGTACTATTAGCCGAAAGAACCACTACTACAAACTGTAACGTTTATTTTTTTTTTTCAGTTAAAAAAGATTTGTCCACAAGCAGAAAGAACTGCCGCTATTAGCAGACAGAGCTACTAGTTCCGTAGACGGAGCCTGTACTACTACTACTACTACTAGTTGCAGAAAAAACTAGTGGTAGTAGAGTAAAAAACTACTATTAAGCTGAAAAAACAACCAAGGCCGCAGCCAGAAAAAAAATCGAAGGGGGTTATAAAAATTGCGTGGGGGGGCTTAAGAAAAAATATTGTTTTTGCTCCTACAGTCTCGCTTTTACATACAAAAATTTATCATTTTGAAAATTTCAGGAAGGGTTTGAACCCCTACATCCCCCCTCCCCCCCCCGGCTACGGTCTTGAGAACAACTGCTACTAGCTAAAAGAATTACTACAGCAGGAAGAACTACCGCTATTAACGGAGCTTCTAGTTCAGATAGTTCTAGCTTCAGATGTCTTGCCATCAGCAGACGGAACCTGTAGTACAGGTTCCGTTCGTACTAGTAGTAGAAAGATCTACTCGTAGTAGAAGGAACAAAATAGTTGTTCTTTCTATTACTGAAAGGACGAACGCTAGTAGCACAAAGAAATTGTACTTCTAGCTGAAATAACTACTACCACTGATAGAAACGTTTACGCTTTAGCAGAACACGCTAGTTCTACTAGCAGGAACAACTATCGCTATTGGCAGACAGAACTTCTGGTTCAGATGGTTCTAGCTTCAAATCTTGCCACCGGCAGATGGAGCCTGTACTACTACTAGTAGCAGAGAGACCTAGCAGTCGTTTTTTTATAGCAAAAAACACTATTTCTACTAGCAGAAAGAACTACTGCTATTAACAGAGCGTCTAGTTCAGATGGTTCTGGCTTATCGTGTCTTGCCACCAGCAGACGGAGCCTGTATTACAACTAGTTGCAGAAAGTCCTAGTACTAGTAGAAGGAACAAAATAGTAGTTGTTTCATCTACTACTAAAAGGACGATTGCTGCTAGCAGAAAGAACTTGTACTACTGGCTGAAAGATGGACGGTTTACTTCTTTTAACATAAAACGCATTTCTACTAAAAGATTAAAAATACATGTTTTTTCTTTGTCGCCGCCATTGTTTAACAAACGTCAATTGTGTATAATATTAATTAACTAGTGTTTTTTGAAAATGAATTGTTATCTTCATTATGGTTTATAATTATTCATATTTCTTCGGAGCAAACAGATACAGGGAGTTTTTCTTTTAAGTATACGTATTCCAAATTTAGCCTATTTTCTGTAAATCTTTAGATATTCCTTATTTTTTTTTAAGTTTAATTTGAAGCCATAAATGAGTGTTTGCCACTCCCAGGCTAAGCATGAAGTAAAATTTCGAGTTTAGAAAAGCCCCGTGAAAATTTGACGAGGGTCGCGCAGCGACCCGAGACAAATTTTCGGGCTTTTCTAAACTCGAAATTTTACTTCATGCGCCACGCGTACAAAACACTGATTTGAAGTGAAGTCCAGAAACACACAAATACATCTTTAATCAGAGTAACAGGGAATCAGATATTTAGTCTGTTATTTAGTCTGGTTGCAAAAAAATAATAAAATCAAATTTATTCTTGAAGGATTTGTATTCGTGATTCGAAAAAACAGGATTCGAATCTTTGATTCGAATCATATTGATCTCTTTCGAATCCTTTATTCGAGGATTCGTGATTCGAATCATATTAGGTGATTCGGATTCGTGATTCGATTTTTTACGAGGATTCGTCCCAGCTCTGGTACCGTGCGATTGTTTAAAATATGATTCAGGGTAGGCTCTAGTACTACTGAGTGTTAACATATAGTTTACTATAACCTCAAATTTATTTTAATAATAATAATAATAATAAGTATTTATTGCCCAACAGGAAATTTCCCAATTACAAGACAATGATAATACAATAAACAATGTATGTATGTACATAAATAAATTTAAATCTAAACAATATGAAGACGCTCGTGAGTGTGACAGCTATTTGACAGATTGTTCATCAACGATTTAACAGAGTCGTGCAGAATATCACAACAGGGTGGTAATTTATTACACATGCATGACATGATAACAATAGGAGATTTTAATCACTATTAATTAACATTCTGGGTAACCTCACAAAAAAAATGCCGCCTACTCAATTGAAGTGATCGCACGGTATAAAATTAGAACGTTTTAAAAAATGGGACATATTAACATTTGTAAATCAGTGTATTTGAGTCGACTTTTTGTTGCTAATAATAATAATTTTCAGTTGACAATGCTCCCAGTAATGACAGTGAGGATGATGAAAACGACGAGAGCAGCAGTTCGAGCAGCAGCTCAGACAGCGACAGCAGCACATCAGACGACAGCAGTGAAGATCAAGAGGTAAGTTAAAACGTTACAATTTTCCTTATTCTACCAGGCGGCGAATGCTGATTTTCCATTCCTGTAGTTAAAGCCAAGTACGTGTTATTAATGGAAGGTAGTTCCCAGGGTGTAATAATGCCATTAGGAACGGTGCGCGCACCTTATCTCTTCCGGAAAACTTGACAAACACATCGGAGCTCCAACAAAGCGCGAAGACTCGTAATCCGTCGGCACTCGGTGATGAAACAAGTAACAAAAAAGTCCGAAAATAAAACTTGCAATCATGAAACGTTGATACTTTAGAAAGAGATTTCCTCTCAAGAGAATTTTCAGTATGTTTCTTTGTAAAATATAATAATTTCACAAATAAGACAATTAACTTTGTTTGTATAACTGAGGATTTTATTCTGACTATAGTTTCGACAACTTTAACTGGTCATTATCAAACATATACTTTATGTTTGATAATGACAAGTTAAAGTTGTCGAAACTATAGTCACAATAAAATCCTCAGTTATACAAACAAAGTTAATTGTCTTATTTGTGTAAATAATGATATATAACGAAGTTGAAGCCTCCACAGTGAACAGTATAATAATTTCATGCGATTAAATAAGGTGTTCATTTTTTTCATACATTTATTTCATATTGGTGTTAAACCATTTCACCTTTGTATTTTGTAATTTACTATATTTAGACGCCACAAACACATTCACACACATCCATGGACCCAGGTGGAATCATTTTATACTTTTATCTATTTATTTACGGAAAAATCCATTATACATAATATGTTATAGTAATACTATTCAAATTTCATAATACAAAATAATATAAATACAAAAACATGTCTACAAATTGGCAAATTAAAGAGAACAACAAACATTTAACCGCTTAAGATTAGATATAAATTTAGGATACGAATTAACAAAAAGATCGAAATTTGGATTTAGGGATAATTTATTTGACGTACGCATGAACCGAGAAAGTGGACTATTAAGACCATAGTTGGATTTATGGAACGGAATGGAAAACAGTGTTGGATGTCTGATTTGTCGATTCGAAGGGTTAATACAGAAATTAATTTGATTAAACAGATATAAACAATCCGCTTGGTTACTAATTAATTTATAAAAGAAGCTCAAGTCCGCGAAAGTTCTTCTACAACATAATTTATCGATAGTAAGCTCCTGACGAACTAAATTTATATTTTTATCTTTGTTGTAACCTAATTTAAATAGCATTATTTTCAAAAATTTATTTTGATTTGTTTCGATCTTATTGCTATACGTTACTTGATATGGTGACCAGACACATGATCCATATTCAAGAACGGAACGAACATAAGCAAAATAAATGACTTTGAATGCTGTTGAAGATAAATCGACTGCCAATCGTCTTATATAGCCAAGCATCCTTAGAGCTCTCATACAAATTCTATTAATATGGCTACCGAATGTCAATTTTTTGTCGAACGTTATGCCCAAATCCACAATTTCATCAAGCTCATCTCATTTAAAATGACCTTACCCGGCGGGACTCGAACCCGCGACCCCTAGGCTATGCTAGGAGGGCCTCTACCCACACCCCACCGGGGTCCCCAAAGATGTCCATTTTATACGATTGTCAAAGATGTTCATTATATACGATTGTAAATGAACTTAATTTTACACGATTTTAAATGATCCTCTAACCAGTGGCGTAACTACATTTGCAGCAGCCTGCACCAAGTAAAATCGCATGGCCCCACAGTGAAAAGAATCGACAAATTTAGGGACGTTAACCGGTTGAATTAAACAAAATTCTCAGGAGTAGTTTTTAATCAGAAATATGTAGAACTAACAGAAAATTGTTAGTAGCATATTATACAGCGTGTTAAAAGAAAGTGTAAAATATTTAAGTGAGTAGTAATATGAACCAAAATAAACAAAAAAGTCTTAATAAACGTGGTCCTTAAAGTGACAATTTTAGAGATATGGAAGATTATTACTTTTTTACCTGCTGTTTTTATTTTGCAAAAAATTTCATTTTGTTATCATTTTTTTTAAGAACCATTCACTCCAAACTACAAATTAAATATGGTCCTTGAACTAATATTCATATTAACTAGCATCATTTTATTAGCGCTACTAACGAGTGTCTATAAACTGTCGGTATCCCAGTAAGTTCTGACTTTAAAAACATACGTCGTAATTAGATAGATAATTAAATTTATTAGACGTTTCCGAAATTCACCGAATCGTATGACTTGTTCTAAGTATATGCAATTTGTTCTTCAAAGCAACCAAGATGCCGACAGTTTATAGACACTCGTTATTTGGACAAACACGCATATTCATACCACACCCACGGTCATGACGAGAAATTATTTATTAAATAAAATGTCGTCGTGCACGGGATTCGAACCCGAATTGTGGCTCGCTGAGCGACACACTTATCATAGTTGGCTGATGTTTTGTGAAATAAACATTCAGTATTTGACTGTTGATGTGGTTCCAGCATGATGGTGCTTCAGCTCATTTTTCAATTGCCGTTAGAGAGCATTTAGACCAAACTTTTCCACGTAGATAGGACGGAAGAGGCGGAGCTGTTTTATGGCTTGCAAGATAGTCTAATATAAACCTGCTAGATTTCTTTCTTTAGGGATATTTGAGAGCATTAGTCTATAGTACTCCTCTAAATAGCCTCGAGGAGCTGCAGCTAAGAAATAATCAAAAATGCCAACAAATTCGGTATTTTAGAAAGAGTTCAAATATCCTTCAGACAAAGATTTCGTGCTTGCTTGGAAATGGAAAGAGGACACTTCTTCTGTAACTCTGTTCTTTGTTTTTGCTAGAAGCTGCCTTTGTTTTAAACGTAATCAATAAATAATAATATTTGCAAATAAATGTTTCAAACAATCCATATCTCCGAAACCGTCTGTACGACATTTTCTAGCTACCGCATTGCCAGATGAATATATTTATATAAAATAAAATGGCATATTTATATCATGTGCATATAATTCTTATTAACATTAACCTATTAACGGCCGAGCAATTATAGAGTTAACTCTAAAAGTTGATTTTAGGTAAAATTCTACACTTTTTTTTTATGATTTATATGAATGACTTATTGTATTACATATTACGAATTTTTCTTTTAAATATACATAATATTTACGCTGTCAATTTTCAGGCATTCGTCGATTTTATATAAAAACGTGCAATAAAGTTTAAAACGAGTGTTTCCACTCCCAGACTAAGCATGAAGTAAAATTTCGAGTTTAGAAAAGCCTGATAATTTGGTTTGGCCGCTTCGCTTCGCGAAGCGAAGCGGCCAAACCAAATTTTCAGGCTTTTCTAAACTCGAAATTTTACTTCATGCGCCACGCGTATTAAACACTAAAATATTCTGAAATTAGAAGAACACTTTAATGAGTAATAATCGAAATATTTAAATAATAAAATATTTACATTTTTCTCCATACATTTTCAAGCTACGTCAAATAATACAATATATCAAATTAACTTATTTAGTAATTTAATTAACAAAAAAATAATAAAGTTGCGAATATGCATCAATGTTTATATTGAATGCATTATTTCTCTCTCTGTCAATTGTCAAATCATTTAAAATTTTCATCTTTAATTTAAACAGAGATTCGGCAACAATGTACCTATTTAGAAAATATCATATGTTCAATTAAAAAAAAACCTATAGAGTGCCACGATTTAAACTTTTTTTAAATTTAAGTTAGCTTTAGGAATTGGCAGTTACTAACCTAAAATATTTTCCATGGCACTCTAGAGGTTTTTTTTTTATTGAACATACGATATAACCTTAAACTAGAAGCAACCTAACCTAACACAAAACGTGTCAATTACTGTCAATTTCCATTAAGAAGTTCAGTTGTCAACACTAGTACTTTTGTCATAGCCCCAGACCCAAATATACTGTGAACGACATATAATTTTCTCTCTTTATTTATTTATTTGTACGGAAATCTCCATTTTCTTCGTGTATCATTTTCCAAAATCGAGTAACATTTTTGCCGGATGAATTGCGACGCCGCCCAAGGGGACGGAATTAAGTTAAACGCTTAAATAAATACACGCATAAGCGAAAGAAGGGGTGGATATTGTGAAATTCAATGAAATTATCAAACATATTATGAGCGCTCTCTCGAATTTCGGTGGGTGTTATTTTTCGGGGTGCTGTGTTCATTCAAATTATGCAAATTTCTCAGTTGTATGGAATCCATAAAGGGTCCATTTTCCGGGGCGTGCGGTGAACGAAGGATTCGCTCCAGAATTTAATAAACGCGGAATTAATAATCGAGTACACACACACAACATGCGGTTACATCAAAGGGACAGTTAAATTTAATGTTTCAGTAACGTTTGAGTTTTGTACACAAACAACATACGGTTGCATCGGAAGACCAGTGTTTTTTCCAATCCTTTGAAAGCGGTTTTTAGTAACGTTTGTTGTTGTGCGGAAACGAAAAAAATAAGCAAAATTAACACTCGTGTTTTGAGAATACGAAAATTATTATTATGTACATTCGAATATCCGAGGAATTTTTTCTGTTAAGTGCACATATTCCGATGGATGCGCTGTAAAATTTCAGGCATCCGTGCTTTTTTTTAAAAGCGTTTAATCCAAAGTTTCGAACGAGTGCTTCCACTCCCAGACTAAGCATGAAGTAAAATTTCGAGTTTAGAAAAGCCTGAAAATTTGGTTTGGTCGCGTAGCGCGAAGCGCGGAGCGACCAAACCAAATTTTCAGGCTTTTCTAAACTCGAAATTTTACTTCATGCGCCACGCGTGTAAAACACTGAAATATTTTTAAATCAAAAATATACCGCTAAATCAGTATTAAAAATAAACTGCTCAAGCAGGATTTAAAATAAACTGCTGAACAAGAAAAGTTTGAGTTTCACATTAAATCAGCGTATTTCTTGAATAATTTTCTCACTTATCACTTGGTGAAACATTTTTAAATATTAATAATGAAGGTTTAAATTAAATTACACTTGGTTTGTTTCACAATTTTTTTACTTTACTATTTACTCGACTAGTTTCGCGTTTTACAGCATTATCACTCCTGATAATGCTGTAAAACGCGAAACTAGTCGAGTAAATAGTAAAGTAAAAAATTGTGAAACAAACCAAGTGTAATTTAATTTAAACCTTCATTATCAATATTTAAATCAGCGTTGTGTACGCGTAGCGCATGAAGTAAAATTTCGAGTTTAGAAAAGCCTAAAAATTTGGTTTGATCGCTTTTTTTCAGGCTTTTCTAATCTCAAAATTTGACTTCATGCTTATTCAAGGATTGGAAACACTTGTTAGTAGATTATGAACGGTGGGGGCTTCTACTTCGTTATACATGTTAATTCAATCATTTGCTATTATCAAACACTCTGTTTGATAATGGCAAGTTGATGTGCCGAAACTGCAGTCACGAAAATAAAAATATTGTGTTATATAGTATGTTCAATAAAATAAAACCTCTAGAGTGCCATGGAATATATTGTAGGTTGGCAACTCTGAAATTATACATTATAATTATTATGTTTGACGTTTTATATGACAATTTATGAAGCGCGTAGCCAACTTAAATTTAAAAAAAGATGAAATCATGGCGTTCTAGAGGTTTTTTTTTATTGAACATACGATACAAAGTTAAAGTGTTTTATTTTACCTGTTAGTAGCTATAAATTGAACTCCTTAAGCGCTCATCGGGGTATGTATTTATCCTCGTCATTTTATCTTCGTCATTTTTGTCAAATGCATCCGTTATAATGTTATTATATATCTCCCCTTTTCAACCTTAGATTAAAATTGACAGTTGCATTTGTAAATAAACTCACCCATATTCTCTTTCATCTTGGATTCTGTCAGATTAGGGATGTCACTTGTAAGTCGGAGTGCATCCCATATATTTCTTTTATTTTTCCGAGATTCATTGAATCAACTGGGGAGGGGGTGAGGAAGAAAAACGTCCTACGAGCATTTTCTTCATTTTAGTCTCATAAAACTGTCCTCCTGTACATTCTCGTATTCTCCAGACTCGGGCGGAATATTTAATCCTCATCCAGAGCGCCGAGTCGTCCGTCAAACGTGATAAATGTCACGCCGGTTCCATTCCTTGTGGACAGAAAAAATGTGGCACAGAAAGAGGAAAAAGGGGGATGGGATTCACTGATATGTAGTAGTGAAAATAAAAAAAATTTAAACAGGAAAAAGATAAAATGAGAGGAGGAATATTGCGATGAAATATACCTTATGATGCTTCCACACTAGTAAATATCGTATGTTCAATTAAAAAAAACCTCTAGAGTGCCATGGAAAATATTGTAGGTTGGCAACTCTGAAATAATACATTATAATTATTATGCCTGACGTTTTATATGTCAATTCATAAAGCGTGTAGCCAACTTAAATTTAAAAAAGATTAAATCATGGCACTCTATATGTCAATTCATAAAGCGTGTAGCCAACTTAAATTTAAAAAAAGATTAAATCATGGCACTCTAGAGGTTTTCTTTTATTGAACTTTTATTGACCCCATAAAAAACATCCACAGAGTTTTTGCCACCCCGATAGCGGGCTTCAAACAAATATTTCACACATACTTTTAATAGATCTACATATTTCCTAAATGGTCGGAAAAAACAGTTGACACCGAATAATGAGGGTGAAAAGGAATGTTTATTCTTTCTGTAAGTGTAAAATAGACAAAGTAAATTTTATGAATTATTAAGTGCCTGGATATTGTTCTGTTTTAACAAGTCTATAGCTTCTCTGAAACTATTTATTTCTTTATTCAATTTTGTTAATTTAAATGGACATTACTAACTCCATAACAACCGTAATAAACAAGGTTTTATTCACTAGTGAACTAAAATTTTTTTAGGTCACTAGTGAGTTAAAAAATTTGTTATATAACCAATTACAACAACTAAACTTTGCAACAATTAAAATATCTTAGAAACCTGCGCGTTTATCACAACAAATTTAGTTCAAAAGTTTTAAAATCAAAGCAATCTTTTGTCTAACCCCATTGTAAACGTTTACTTTCTGAAAAAGTTAAAAAAAATAATCATATAAAAACATTACAGAACGCAATGTTTAATAACTTAAAAAAAATATATATTACAAAAATGAAAACAGAAACAAACATATCATCACACACATTAAGCAATAATATTTATACTTGATGCCAAACGTATGTAATATTCATATAAGTAAATTAATCTTTACTTATATGAATGCTACAGTTATTTAGGTTATTAAAGTTTATGTGTAAAGATCCAACGTTAGACAAATGTATATCTTCTTGTTTTTTTTATATCCATTTTCGATGAACTCTGGATCGATTCATTCCTAGCAAGAACGGCTGATGATTGTTCAATAATTCTCTTGGAATTGTCAATTTTGTTATTCAGAGAATCTTCTATATATCCTTCCACAACACTATTTGAACGCCATCCACCGTGTCTTTTTACTACTGATAAATCTGCCCCAGAATCTGCCAGCAGAGTAGCACTCGAACGCCTGAAACTATGACCCGTATATTCTTGTGGATTATTAAGACCTAGGAACTCTGCGATTTTTTTAGGAAATTTTGATAGTGTATTAATTCCAACTGGCTGTACAGTGCATTTTTGTTCTTAAAGTTAATGAAAAATCGTTTATGGGAAACTTGTTTAGGACGTAACATTCTGTATTTTCTAAAAACGTCAATAGCTGGAACAGAGTTACATCCATTGATAATGGTGAATGTTCTAGGCTTATGAGTTTTGGTATCCGGTAGTTTTACTACAATTACGTTACCCCTGTCTTCTATGTCATCAACTGACATAGCAACCAATTCGCCAATTCTGCATCCTCCAAAAAGTCCAACAATTAATACAACCTTTATTAATAAATGTTCATCATCAGAGGCAGCATCCAAAAATCGTTCCATTTCCTCTAATGTGAACACCTTAGATTTCTTTGGTCTGTGCCCTACTGATTGTTGCTTGAGAAAAGCAGAGACTTTATGAAATCTGCTTATGTCTACATTTTCTTTTACAGATAACATTTTTTTCAATTGGGAGTAGTAAGACCACACTGATGAAGATTTAGATTTTTTGGATTTTTCAGAAATATATGCCAAAATTATACCTTCATCTACTCCTTTTGCTTGTTTTTGATCCCTCCATTTACAAAATTTTGCGTATTCATTTTCATACGAAATTTTTGATTTTGCAGGTATCACTTTTTTTACTGCTTCCAAAGCCTCCTCCAGAACTTCAGCCGGTACAAATACTTCATTATCTGGTTTTTCTTGAAATACTCCAGTGAGTTCAGACATTTTTGTGACACGAGATAGAAGTTTTACAAATTTTGAAAATTATAAATAATACGTCGTCATGAAAATGGATTTCACAGTCTACATAGTTTTTCAACATTTATTTAAAAATAAATGTAAAGTACATTTTCTTTACAATTTCATCAAAATTGAATAAAAACATATATACGCCACGTGAATTAAACACCTTTATTCACTCAGGCGCTCGTGAAATCAAAAATCTTTTCGTGAATAAAATCGTGTTTAATTCGCTTGATGTATAATATTTATAAATTTAACAACGGTTTTAACCAAATCATCCTTTCTGACTTCAAAGTCCTAGATGAGTGGCGTAACTAAAAATTGTCATTTTTTAAAATGATCGAACAATAATTCAAAGTTGTGTTGACCAAACTATGAAACAAAAGTAATTAATTTCTATAATGCCCGGTATTATAAACGATTAATAAATCATTAAATAACTATTTGTGGAGTAAATGTATTTACCTAGTAAACTAATAAGCAAATAAAATTGGGTATTATAAAGCAAACCTACCAAATAAATAAAAATTCTAGAAATAAATAATTTAATTAGTAGATTACAGACCGAAATTATTTGATTGTGGCCATAGCTGGAATCACCAATTTGTTAAATTAATATTTCAAATTAAATTGTCAATCAAATTGGAAATTTAGTATAATTCCTTATAATTATGGAGAATAACCGTAGAATAAGATATAATTACACAGAACAAGAAAAATAAAGCTTATTAGAAATTATAAAAGACTTAAACGAGTGTTTTCCACTCCCAGGCTAAGCATGAAGTAAAATTTCGAGTTTAGAAAAGCCTGAAAATTTGGTTTGGTCGCGTAGCGCGAAGCGCGGAGCGGCCAAACTAAATTTTCAGGCTTTTCTAAACTCGAAATTTTACTTTATGCGCCACGCGTACAAGACACTGATTTCAAGTGAAGTTCACTTGTTCACAATATTTCAGTGGTTTCAGTGTTAAATACGCGTGGCGCATGAAGTAAAATTTCGAGTTTAGAAAAGCCTGAAAATTCGGTTTGGTCGCTCCGCGCTTCGCGCTACGCGACCAAACCAAATTTTCAGGCTTTTCTAAACTCGAAATTTTACTTCATGCTTAGTCTGGGAGTGGACAACACTCGTTTAAAACTTTAAATGGAACTAATTTTAAAAAAGCGTATGCATAAGTATAAAAATCCTTAGTGATGTCTGATTTGAAAAGCTTTAGGTCTTCGACTCCTTAGAATGTCTTGTGGTTCGAATTAATCACTGTCAGGGAAGATACTATGAGCGAACTTAAATCTGACACGGATAATATGGTAGACATGATAACCGTAATGAAATTAATAAATACAAGTAGTAGAATCTAAAGTAATTATAATGATATAATACAATTTTGACTTTTAACTGTCAAATTATTTAGAGAATAAAATTTACTTGGTAGAAAAACAAACAAATAATTTACTGGGGAGATTTATTAGCCAAATAAAGTTATTTTGTGTTTATAATACCGAAATCTTTGGAATAAATTAATTTCTTCCTAAAGTAAATTTTATTTAGGGAATAAAACGTTTTATAATACCGGGCATAAGTAGGTTTGTTAGATGTCCCGATTAATCGGAATTGTCCCTATTTTTAATATTAAGTCACGGCAGTAGTATATTTTAAACTTCACTAGAAATCAGTGTTCTACACGGATGGCGCATGAAGTAAAATTTCGAGTTTAGAAAAGCCTGAAAATTTGGTTTATCCGCTCCGCGCTTCGCGCTACGCGACCAAACCAAATTTTCAGGCTTTTCTAAACTCGAAATTTTACTTCATGCTTAACCTGGGAGTGGAAAACACTCGTTTAAAACATCAATTGGAACTTTTTTCAAATACGACGAATATCCAAAAATGTACAAGGTATACAATATATTGAGGTACGTATACCTAGAAGAAAAACTCCTTGTATATAGATGCCTTTAATATTATAAATATATCAAAACATCAAGCGTTGCGGTTCTAGTAAGTGGTGATTATTGAAATTAATTTCAATATAAATTCACTGAATTTACTCAAAAATAAATTAACCAACTATTTAGTTAGATTTAAGAAAAATATATTGAAGTAAAGTTAAACATTTGGACGCAATAAAAAGTATTAATTTATAAGAATTTAATGTTTACCTAAATAAAACAACAATAAATTAAGTAAGTAAACTGTAAACAAAATCAGTACAAATTTCTTTGCACATTTCGACGACTAAAAAATCTTGTAAATTTTCAAACAAAATATTCGACTTACTTCATTTATCTTTACAAGTTAAACAACTTTAGGTTGAAACACAAGTTTAAGGATATTAACTTGTGTTTCAACCTGATTAAACTAAAGTTTTTTTAATTTATAAAGATAAATAAAGTAAGTCGAATATTTTGTTATTAAATTATGAACCGTGGAGGCTTCTACTTCGTTATACATGTTAATTCAATAAAATAAAACACTTTAACTTTGTTTGTACAACACAATATTTTTTTATTTTTGTGACTGCAGTTTCGGCAACTCACATCACTCCGTTTGATAATAGCAAGTTGAGTTGCCGAAACTGCAGTCACAAAAATGAAAAATATTGTGTTATACAAACAAAGTTTAAGTGTTTTATTTTATTGTTATTAAATTATTAAAGTTCAAAATAAAATTAAGTATTTGCTTTGAGTTCCCCCTTTCAGCGCTTCATATTTATTTTAACTATCAACATTATTCAAACGAGTGTTTTCCACTCCCAGACTAAGCATGAAGTAAAATTTCGAGTTTAGAAAAGCCCCGTGAAAATTTGTCGAGGGTCGCGCAGCGACCCGAGACAAATTTTCTGGGCTTTTCTAAACTCGAAATTTTACTTCATGCGCCACGCGTATAAAACACTAATTTGAAATAAAGTTCAAAAACACACATTATCTTTAGAACAACACAAAAACAGATATTTGGTCTGTTATCAACGTTTTCCAGTACAATAGTTAGGTTTTAATCTATTTTCTTCTTTCTTGTTCCCAGTTTAATTACTCGTTAATGCCCATTGTACCCATATTTAATAAATTACCCCTCGAAATAAAACCATTACACATTGTAACCAGTTCAAGATTAACCCATTAACGGCCGAGCAATTATAGAGATAACACTAAAAGTTGATTTTAGGTAAAATTTTGCACTTCTTTTTATGATATCAATGAATGACTTATTGTATTACATACTGCGATTTTTACTTTTAAATATACATAATGTATATGCTGAAAAATTTCAGGTATTCGTCGATTTTTTATAAAAACGTGCAGTATGAAGTTTAGAACGAGTGATTCCACTCCCAGACTAAGCATGAAGTAAAATTTCGAGTTTAGAAAAGCCTTAAAATTTGGTTTGGTCGCTCCGCAAAGCGGAGCGGCCAAACCAAATTTTCAGGCTTTTCTAAACTCGAAATTTTACTTCATGCGCCACGCGCATAAAACACTGAAATATTGTGAATTTAGAAATACACTTGCATTATTTTTTTTTAATAAGTAATAATCGAAATATTTGAATAACAAAATATTTATATATTTCTTCTTACATTTTCAAGTTAGGTCAAATAATATATATCAAATTAACTTATTCAGTAATTTAATTAACAAAAAATTAATAATGTTGCGTGTATGCATCAATGGCGCTTAATGGGTTAAACTCAACTTACTGTTTATTCAGAAGACATATTACTCTGTCTAAGAATTTTGTAATGTTCTAATGTTTAATTTAACTTATTTAAATGTTAACTGTTTTATCGATCTTATCAATTTATAACTCCGATAATTGTAATACATTGTAATTAATGTCAATCTACAAATATAAGTATATTATTACCTTATGGTGACATTGCTAGATAGAGGGGGGTGCACTGCGGGGTCTTGCACCCCTAGTTACGCCGCTGATCAACATCTCTAAATATGTAGAAAGTTGGCAAACCATCGCACTAACCTCTCAATTAATAAAATAGGATCATTTAAATCCAAATGTCTAGTACTGGATTTTTTTTTTAATAAACTTCACTAACGAATCCAAACACTACCACTTCTTCTTTGCCTTAGCTCTGCAGCTCTGTCGACCAGTCACAGCAATCACTGTCGTAGATAAATAAACACTAGCAGTTTAGCACTTAAAAACTCGAAATTAAACCCCAAAACCGATCAGTGTTTTCTAATAAGCGAAGAAACGAAATTCGCTGCGTGAATGATCGACCTCAACTGGAATTGAAGAACGCAATTATCTCCGATATTCGCTTGCGTTTTTTGCGTGTTCGGTGATATGCGAAAGGATTTATTAAATAAAACTAGTTTTATTTTTATATTGTTTCATTAAATAATTGCGAATATGTCTGCGCTTAATAAACAGAGCTGGAAAGGATTCGAATCAATCAGAATTTGAATTCTTTTAGAGGATTTAAAAGAGGTATTTGAATACTTTACTAAAAATTTCAATAAAATACACTACAATTATTATAATATCACTAAAATATCATACGTTCAATTAAAAAAATATCTAGAGTGCCATGGAAAATATTCTAGGTTAGCAACTCTGAAAATTTGTGTCTGACGTTTTATATGTCAATTTCTGAAGTGTGTAGCCAACTTAAATTTGACCTTAGAGGTTTTTTTTATTTGAACATATGATACATCACACGTGTACAATAGAAACGATTGAAATGTATATAGAGATAGGCACATCAGATATTGATAAGTAGGTAGTTCACCCTCATTCTCTGTTTCCATTTTTTCGACCATTTAAGAAATCAATGGAACCATTTTTCCGTTTTTTTTTTCTACTATTTAGAAAACCCATAAATCTATTTAAATTATGTGTAGACTGTTTGTTTTGAAGTGGGTACACGTTTCTAGAGGTGGCAAAACTGTGTGGATGTTTGAATCGGGTTGTAATATATAGCAGCAACTTTTTGTTACGCAATTTTTAAATAATAAGTTGCGTTTTGCAATGAGCAAAATATCAGTTTAAACTCACTCAAACCGATCTGTAAATAAAAACATTGATTGTGAAAATAATTTTCTATTTAAAAATTGTGCAATAACAACCCTACCCACTGAGCAAAAAACATACAAATAACATTATATCAACATTGTAACAACATTAAACGTTGTATTAATGTTGATGTTACATTACTTTGATGTGTTTGATGAGTGGGTAGTATACATTTAATCTTGTATAAATATTGAAAAACAAAACAAACAACCCACAAAACAATATTATTATTGAAATAAAACACTTTAACTTTGTTTGTATAACACACTATTTTTATTTTCGTGACTGCAGTTTCGGCAATTCAACTTGCCATTATCAAATAGTGTGTTATACAAACAAAGTTAAAGTGTTTTATTTCATTGAATTAACATGTATAACGAAGTAGAAGCCTCCACAGTTCATAATATTATTATTATTTTGAAAGTTAGGAAGAGTGAGTTTTTGCCCCATCCGCCAAGATAGCCAGGACAATTTTTTGGATGTCAATTGACCCCTTGTGATTTTTTTCTATGGGATTTTTTTGAAATCTCGTATTTATGTGAACCGTCCAAGGACCCTACAAGATTTGAAGGCCAACATCCAGAAATAAATTGCCAACATAACGCCTGATATGTTGGCGAGAGTCATGACAAACGCCAGAAATCGGTGTACACAGTGTATGGAGAATGGGGAACGTCACCTACCTGATTAAATCTTTAAAACTATGTAAAACAACACATTAGGTATGCGCCTACATTATAAAAAACAAATAAAAATGTTATGATTCATACAATAAGTTTTATTGTGTTTTAAAAAAGGAAGTTAAGCTGCCGCACTCTGTATTTAAGAGAAAATGAGTAAATCCAACTTCTTGCATTCACTCCACTCACTCGCATGACGAAGTATTATTACTATTTTAGATTTCAGATTAAACACAACCTGTATTCAAATTTAATGAAATTTAACACTTGATTGATGTTTGTTTCAAAATGCGTGCGTTGGTTTGTGCGTGTCCACGACCGCAACAAAAGAGCACGTCCATCAGAAATTCGCTTAATGGACTAGGAAAGGGACGGTCTTCCCTTTCGTTTTTAAATCGCTCGCGGTGGGTTTGAAGGGCAATTAAGGATTAGGCACTGTAATTGCGGCGAGTTGATTACATTTTGGGGGAGAAGCTAGAATTAATCAACACGAGATAGGCTTGTAATTGCAACTGAAGAATGTAAGATAGATGACTAAATAAGCATAAATCAAATATGAAGAATTGGCGCATTATTGTTTGTAATAATGATTATAGGCAACACAAATATCGTTAATGTGTATTAGGGTGCCACTATCGTCACGTCACCAATTTAACGGTGACATGACGACAGTGGCAACCCAATACACATTCACGTTATATAATTTCGGCATAATATCGTATGTAAAATAAAATAAAACCTTATTACTTTTATATAAATAAAACAATTTAAACCCTTTCAAATATATATTGTGCATTCGTTGCAATTGTTTTGCCACACTGTGGCTTCTTCAGACGAAGAAATGATAAGTAAAATTTGTCGGGTATGGTATATATACAATGTTTATGGGGGGTGGGTTTTTTCAAAAAATTAATATTTAAGAGGGGCGAATTTGTTAAGTCTGTTTGGTCGTTGAGAAGATGTCCCGTGTATTTTCTTTTATTAATTTCCATGGACTCCATGATGTTGAGTTTCCGGCCTTTTCTTTCTTAATGTAGGACTTTGAAGTTTTCATCGAATTGGTGTTTTTCTTCTATGAGGTGGTTAGAGTATGTGGAGTTGGTTTTGTTTTGTTGGAAGCTAGTTCGGTGTTCTTTTATCCTCTCTTGGAACGACCTTCCGGTTTGTCCTACATATACTTTGGGGCAGTCTTTGCAATTCAGTAAACCTTATTATACTAGCAAACCATAAACCTTACTATATTATATATCTCACGTTTTATATGTCAATTCATAATGCGAGTAGCCAACTTAAATTAAAAAGAAATCATGGCATCGAGAGTTTTTTTTTTTTTTTTTTTTTATTGAACATACGTATAAACTTAATGCTTTAATAACTTGATAAATCTTAAAACCCAATACACATTAACGATGTTAGTTTGCTTTAAATCATTATTTCAAACAATTGGTTCAAATGCGTTTGACTCGTGTTGCATTTAGATGCGCAAATTAAAAAGCTCTCTATATATTAAATTGTTATTAATATTATAATTATTATTTCAGGAAGAAGAAGAGTGTGAGGGTATAGGTGAGGAGGAACAGGGGGCGGACAAAAGGTCGAAGGGGTCTTCAGATGGAGACGCCACGACCGGAAGTTACTCGAGTTTGGAGGACGACGAGGCGGAAATTGATCAGCTGGCGGCGCTCGCCGCCAAATATCAGATAGACAATATGAACATTGGCAACGGCAATAAAATATGTAAGTAAATTCATACGTCCTTAACGAAAATCTTCACATAGTCTAATTGCATTTACATAATTCACTCACTAGTGATGGCAATTGCCAAGGATTTAATGGTAATATAATTAGTCACTAAAATCCATCAGCGACTATTTGTCCATACTATTTTATAAATCCTATTTGCTTGAGTGGGCAGGTGGTGGCCGAGCGGTAACGTCGCCGGACGGTATATCGCTCGGCGAGCCACAGACCGGGTTCGATTCCCGTGCACGGGGAGATGTTATTTAAAAATAATAAGGGGCTAGTTAATTTTACTTCCACGATGTTTAAATTAAAACGCATGGCTTAGAAGCAATGTGCAAGTCCTGCTATATTGAGACATTACTATTTGTTAGTACAACTTTAATTTTCTACCGATCCTTAGAGTCTATGAAATGAACTTGAAATACAAGTGCTGCACAAATAAACACCGCACTAGATTACAAAATGTGCATCTCTTATCTCTGCGCGGTTGCAGTTAGCAATTTCAGCACTCCAGATTTGAAATTCGAATTGGAAATGTGTGTTCGTTGGAGGGTTGGAGGCGTATACACATGTAACAGGCGAATCAATCGGCATATGTACATACATGCATACAATTCCACGCTCACGTGCAGATGCAATATTCTGGATCTAGTGGTTGACGAGTGTCAGCTCTGGCTGTTGCACATCATCATATTCTTAGCAGTGAAGCGTTAATAATTAACAAATTTACATGCCAACTAACCTGACCTGATTGACACAGTCGCTAATATACATACGTGCGTGATTTATAATTGGAGGGGAGCGATTTAATTGTAATAGTTATAGAGTTACAGCGTGTATTTGTATTAAAAAAGTCAACCAAACAACAACTAAAGATCAACTACTTCGAAAACCTTGTAAGTGCAAAATGTAAAATTTAACAAGTGCACAAAATACTTTTTATTTACTATATAAGCGCGTAACCCTTCTGATTTTTTTCAATGGTACGTATAACTTCATCATGAGCGATTTTTAATAAGTATTTTGAGTAGATGAGTTACGTGAAGATAATAATAATACGTGAAGATAATAATAACTTTAAATAAACACACTTTTCAAGCTGTTTGGGGGGGTTTGTGCCCTATGAAATATAGTTACTCGTAGCGGGAGCTGCCGTGAATTTCATAGCGGTTTTTTTGCGGCGGCCGACAACAAATTCGGAGAAATTGCAAGGGACTAGTAGCGAGAGGAAACTGACCTTTGGGGTGTTGTTATCCGGGTCCTTCCAGCTTCTCCTGAGGGTGTAGTTCGGAGGTGATCGTCACTAATGCACTAATTGCCGGGGTGGCGCGAGATCGACCGTCACGTGTCGCTGTACTTTTTCGGCTCTCCTCTCTCGGTCAGCGGACCGAACAAAGATGGGGAAAGTGTTGTGCATAGCAAAAAAGGGTTAAACTTGGAAAGAGCGAGCATTTTGCCAACCGATCAGAAAAACCGCTTGTACCGAACACAAGCTATCTTCAGTATCAAAAACCATTAATAAAGAGAGGTTAAAAAGTGTGTTTATTTAAAGTTAATATTGGTAAATTAATAATATCGTGTATTGAATTAAAAAAAAAACCTCAAGTGGGCCATGGAAAATGTAGGTTGGCAACTCTGAAATTATATATGCTAATTATTTTGTCTAACGTTTTATATGTCAATTCCTAAAGCGTGTAGCCAACCTAACTTTAAAAAAGGCACTCTCGTGTTTTTTTTTTTTTTATTGAACACACGATATCTAAGTTACAAGGATTTTTTTTTGAAAATCGGGACTTACGAGGTTTCGGAAGATGTTGATAATAATAATAATAATAATAATAATGTTTATTGAAAAATAAATAAGTAAATTCAAGGTACATAGAATTAACAAGGGTTTACATTTAATTATTTGCATCAATAAACGCAAGATCGCTGAAGTGCAAGCACTTGTGCGCGATAAGTTTGAAAGATCATTTCTGGAGAAATAATAATAAAATATCTGAAAATATAAAATGAATATTAAGCAAAAATAACTTTGAACCATAAAACTATACGTACAAATAAACACATATATATATATATACATATATACATACAGGGTGTCCCAAAAGTTTGGAAACGGTTGAATATCTCGAGAACACCTCATCGGATCAAGATGGTATAAAATACGTCTTTCTTTATTTTTAAAGCTCTATTTAGGCATGCTGTGCTATAGCCCCCCACACCCCTCTGGGGGGTGGTTCGAGGGGGTAGTTTAGAAAACTTAAATGGAAACTCCTATTTTTTAATGCACTATTGCATTCTCCATCAAAAACTATTTATGGATTTGCAAACCACCCCCACCCCCCACCCCATTTGGGGGTGGAAATAGGGGTAATTTTGAGTTTTGTTGCGAAAACAATTATTTTGCTTGCACTGTTGCATTCTCCACCGAAAACTGTTTATGAATTTGCAAATCACGCCCGCCCCCCACCCTCTTTGGGGGTGGAAATAGGGGTAGTTTTGATTTATTAGCGAAAAAAATCATTTCACATGCACTATTGCATTCTTCATAAAAAATTGTTTATGGATTTGCAAATCATACTTCCTTTCCACTCCCTGGTAGACGGGGGGAGGGGGGTGGAAAAAAGATAGTATTGGCTGTTTTATCGAAAAAACTATTTTGTTTGTACTATTGCATTCTCCATCAAGTTTTTGATGGGTCATGCACTGTTGCACATCATGTAGCCCTGAAAAGGGCTGATTGTTGCACTTCCGGTGGTTTGATATTGCATCTCCGCCGCCAAATCGTCTTCTTCCTTATCGCAAATGTTCAAACTGACCGCCATTTTGACCTTGGCACTGACCCAGTCGACTGTGAAAATCGTTGATCACGTTGGTCCTCATTTACGGTATAATTAATGCAGCCTGGTCCATGATGCGATTCCGCAAGTCAGCTAAATTGGCAGGTCTGTTAGTGTACACGCTGTTCTTCACAAAGCCCCAGAAGAAGAAATCCAGTGGGGTCAAATCCGGCGATCTCGCAGGCCATTCAAGAGGGCCGCGTCGTCCGATCCAACGGTTGGGAAATGTACGGTCCAAAAACTGCCTCACTCTCACGGCGGAATGGGGAGGGGCGCCATCTTGTTGAAACCACACATTTTGCACGTTTCCATGGAACAAATGATTAATTGCTGGTACCACTTCATCTTGCAACAAATCTAAATACTTTTCGCCAGTCAAGTTGCCCTCGATGAAAAACGGCCCCACAACTCCATGTTTAGAAAAACCTGCCCAAACGTTCAGCTTCTCCGGATACCGGCTGTGAATGTCGCTCATCCAGTGAGGATTCGCGTCACACCAATAACGACAATTGTGGCGATTTACTTGACCATTCAGCTGGAATGTCGCTTCGTCGGAGAAAACCACGTTATCCAGGAACGCACGGTCGGCAGCACAACGACGCACCATGTCTCTGCAGAACTCGTTCCTCCTTCGAAAATCATCCTCCAAAAGTTCTTGCACAAGATGAATCTTGTAAGGGTGCCACTTTTCCTCCTGCATTATGCGATGTACTGAAGTCTTGCTGATGCCTTGAGCTTGCGACACTCTCCTTACAGAAATATGAAGGTCTTCCACGAAATGCTGCAACACTTCCACCTTCTGATCTTCGTTTGATGCCGTTCTTGGCCTGCCACTGCGTTCGCGCTCCTTCACTGCTCCAGTATCTTCAAATCGTTTCACTGTTTTTTGAACCGTCGATTTTGACACTGGATCACGATGCGGATTGGATGCATTAAACATCCTTGCCACCTCACATTCTCCCCGGACCCACGCATCATTAATAATGATATGCGTTCACTTTCCGATAACCTCATCTCAAAACGACAGATAGCAGCTAGGACTCTTCTGATTGACTCCAGAAAATCCACTGACAACATTAGTTTTAAACTTGCTTCTGAACATTCCTTATTTTGATTTTGTAAATTTAGCTTTAAAGTTTCTGAGCTATTACCCATTTGTTAGAATTTCACGGAGTCGTCGAGAACGTCAACATTGACAGTCCGAAATAAATGTTCAATAACTACACTTCTGTGCTTTCATTTAAAATTGTAAACATGACAAAATGGAAAAAAAATTTCGACGATAAACTGAGCGAAAACCTCCTTTTTCCACCCTCCAAAAAGGGGTTAAGGTGTGGATATTTTGCAACTCCATAAGGAGTTTTTGATAGACAATGAAACTCTGCAAGAAAAATCATTTTTGTCTACAAAAAATGGTGGTACTTTTTTTTAAAATACCACTTTTTCTACTTTTAAAGGGTGTGTGTGTGTGGAGGGGAGTGGCAATTTGAAAAATTCATAAACCGTTTTTGATACAAAATGCAACAGTGCAAGCAAAATATTTTTTTTCGCAGAAAAATTCAAAACTACCCTTTCCACCACCGAACGGGATTGGGGAGGGAGTGATAAAACATATCGTCCACTACGCAGCAGAAAAATTGACTCCTCACTCGATTCGGAATACGATTTTTCCTCTTGAGTGGTTAAATGTACGATTTTGATCTTAAAGAATCAAGACTTCCCTTTTCTAACCCCAAAGGTGGTGAGGGTAATCTTTAAATCCGTGAACACTTTTGTTTATGACGAGTGCAACAGAGCAAGCAAAATAATTGTTTTCGCAACAAAAATCAAAACTACCCCTATTTCCACCCCCAAAGGGGGTGAGGGGTGGGCGTGATTTGCAAATTCATAAACAGTTTTCGATGGAGAATGCAACAGTGCAAGCAAAATAATTGTTTTCGCAACAAAAATCAGAACTACCCCTATTTCCACCCCCAAAGGGGGTGGGGGTGGTTTGCAAATCCATAAACAGTTTTTGATGGAGAATGCAATAGTGCATTAAAAAATAGGAGTTTCTATTTAAGTTTTCTAAACTACCCCCTCGAACCACCCCCCAGAGGGGTGTGGGTGGCTATCGCACAGCATGCCTAAATAGAGCTTTAAAAAAAAGAAAGACGTATTTTATACCATCTTGATCCGATAAGGTGTTCTCGAGATATTCAACCGTTTCCAAACTTTTGGGACACCCTGTACATACACACATACATATATACATACACACACACATATACACACATATTATATATATTGTCTTTTATTTTATTTCACCTGAAACCTGAAACTTGAAACAAAAATGGTGATGTGTCCATTGTAGCACTTTCCTCGCCATTTAAACAATTGATAATTGACGTACTAAATTTATTTCGCTCAAACTAATTAGTTAAAGATTTCACTTGAAGTCAGTGTTTTACACGCGTAAAATTTCGAGTTTAGAACAGCCTGAAAATTTGGTTTGGTCGCGTAGCGAATTATTATTTAAAAATAGAAACAGTGAGTTATAATTACTATTTTTATATTTTAGATGCTTCAGACTTGAAGAACACCCTGGGCGCGAAGATCTTCACCACCAACCCCTTCGCGGGGGATACCAACCCCCTGCCGATGTTCGGCACGAGTTCGGACTCCGAGTCGCCGACGGAGCCGGTCAGCCAACAGACGATCGCCCTCCTGCGGGCGAAAGTTGTGCCAAATAAAATTTAAAACGCAAAAATATTCAAACGAGAAAAGAGATAGACTGTATTGTATAGTGATGAAGATGATTAAGAAACTAGAGATAGTAAGTGAGAGAATATCGAACGATTCCAAAGAGCGAAAATTTAAAAAGGGAGAAGGGGATTCAGAGAAAAAAAAAGTATTATTTACGTCCACTATTTTATAAACGATTGTTTTTTTAGCGTAATTTTCATAACCTTCTACAATTAGTTCCAGCAATTTGTGAGGTAAATAAATTAAATGTATAGTAAAATGCGTTAAAATTCAAACTGAAAAAAAAAGGACAAATAAGTATGCGGGGATTTTTGTTTATTAGGTATACACATCCCAATGTGAATTTGTTCGTGCATTCGTTGTTTTCTTAGAAAGGGGGCAACTTGAAGCTTTGAACGAGTGTTTTCCACTCCCAGGCTAAGCATGAAGTAAAATTTCGAGTTTAGAAAAGCCTGAAAATTTGGTTTGGTCGCGTAGCGCGAAGCGCGGAGCGGCCAAACCAAATTTTCAGGCTTTTCTAAACTCGAAATTTTACTTCATGCGCCACGCGTATAAAACACTGGTTTAAAGTGAAATTCATGTATAGAGTCATGAATTTCACTTTAAACCAGTGTTTTATACGCGTGGCGCATGATGTAAAATTTCGAGTTTAGAAAAGCCTAATTTGGCTCTTAAATATACTGCTTAAGCTTGATCTCAGGTTAATAAATATTGCAAATATTTGAAAGTGATGTAACATGTCTGATTAACTAATGAATGCAACCAATCGATAATGATTGTGTAATGTAATTTAAAACTGTAACAAGTTACTAATGAAAATACTGTCTCTCTGAGTGTTTTGTTTTTGACTGAAATAATCTTTAGAATTTTCGGTTTTTATAAATATCAATTTCTGCTTAAGTTTAATGTAGTTGTATGAGTTACGTGAAGGTGTTAAGTCACTTAATTAAACACAGTTATATTCCATTCTTCACTTATATTTTTCTTTTTTTTCTAGATGTACATTTCGGGTACTAAGTACCCATTATCAATAGCTAACAGTTAGCTATTGATAATGGATACTTAGTACCCGAAATGTACATCCAGCATGAAAAATAAAACTATAACTGTGTTTAATTAACTGCTTAAGTTTATTTAAAATATACAGGGTGTCCCAGACCACCCGTATCAGGCGTTTTTTGAGACATGTTAGATCACTTTCAAAATAAACGGCTCAAATATTTGTAACAGCATTTATTAACCTGAGATCGAGCTTAAGGCGTATATTTTAGAGTATAGAGTCATGAATTTCACTTTAAATCAGTGTTTAATATGCGTGGCGCATGAAGTAAAATTTCGAGTTTAGAAAAGCCTGAAAATTTGGATTTGCCGGGGCGCGACTCGCTTCGCTCGCGCGCCCCGGCAAATCCAAATTTTCAGGCTTTTCTAAACTCGAAATTTTACTTCATGCTTAGCCTGGGAGTGGAAAACACTCGTTCGAAATTTCAAATTGCACACTTTTTAAAAAAACAACGAATGCTTAAAAATTTACAGTGATTAAATCGTGATGTGTCTACTTAAAATAAAAATCGCTGTGTAAGTAATAATCAAAGATCCGAATTGTTAATAGACATTAGTGGACGGTTTTAAGATTCTACTATTCTTTACAAGTTTGTTTTATTATTTAGACCAGTGGTCTCCAAACTACGGCCCGCGGGCCAAATCCGGACCGCGACTTGCATGAATCCGGCCCGCGATTGTTTGTAAATTTTTTGTAAATGTCATATTTTGAAATATTGTAACAATTGTTCCTTAAATTTTTCATAATTTTATAAAATTAATCGGATCTTGGCCGACTTTATTATGTAGAATTGTATTTGTGGCCCGCGAAGAAGATAGTTTGGAGACCCAGGATTTAGACTATTTACACTCTATTCTATTATTCTTTAGATGAGTCTCTTCTTAAGTAAAGTACTCAGTGGGACTTTACTTAAGAAGAGACTCATCTAAAGAATAATAGAATAGAGTGTAAATAAAACAACAAATTACGTTTAATTGTAGCAACATTAAACGTTGTTTTAATGTTGATGAAACATTACTTAAATTGATTTGCTCAGTGGGGAGAGGGAATAATTCCTGATTTAAACCTTAAGATTCTTCCATCCTTAACTTGAGTCTTGAAATTATACTATTGTGACTGTATTATACTTCAGTACAGTCTTAAATCTTTCTGCTAACGTCTACAAATAAGTCGGTGAACATTTTAAATTCTCTTCAGATCGAATTTAAAATTATACCCAAACTATCAAATTAACCGTTTTTTCGAAGAGAATGTTTAGAGAATTTAAGAAATTGCGGAGGTGAGATTAAATTAAAATAAGAATTTTTCCAAGTGTCTCAATGTTTTAAAAAACACAAAAACAAAAATAATCACCGTCTCGTTTTACTTTCCCTAAAAGTAAATATCATCGAGTGCACTGTTAATTTTCTTAAAAAAAAAAAATTGGAAGTTCGCCGCTATCCAAACTTATCATATTGTCGTCTTAACTAGGGTTACTTTATATACTAACCTGGATATATGTATATCGATATTTTATAATATCGATATTTTCATGCAAAATAATCGATACACAGGGTGACCCATTTTAATTTATCCACTGGAATATCTCGATAAAAATGCATCGTACAAAAAATGTTTCGAACAAAAGTTTAATGGTTAACATTGTATAAACGTTTTTCGTGCAATATTGATTTATATACATTACCGAAATGTTAAACAAGATACTAAAATTCAACATTGTTTTATAACGTTTCAAAAATATTTCGGCAAAGTAACACAACGTTATATAATCATTACAATTTGACTTTTATGCAACATTGTATTGTAAACATTGGATATCTATTGAAACTGGTAACATTGTATAATTGTTGAAACTGTTGCTGTAATGCAGCACCGTAGTTTACACATTTCAGGGACATTGAACATACAGTAGAACCTTGCTATACCGGGTCTCGAGATATCGTGATTCGGATATATCGGGATCATTAATCGGGTTTCTTTTTTTTAAAGATGTTAATTTTAACAATTGACTGCGTACCGCCCTGATTAGGTAAAACGTTCCGGCATCATTATTGTATTATATAGTATGTCTTGTTATGTAGGTGGCTACTGCACATATGTATATATATATATGTATATATATATATATATGTATATATATATATATATATATATATATATATATATATATATATAGGGTGTTCATTTGAAAACTTCCCAACGCGGATTTATGGAAAACCACTGATTAAAAGAAAAATCGCCGAGACACGTCCAAAGATTTCCCAAGGGGGACAACTTTTAAACCAAAAACGACTTCACCCCCTTTTACCCTCTGCCCCCCTGGGTCATCCCCTTAAAAATTTTAAATGACAAGGGGTATCAAGTAATAGCTTGTTTGAAAGGTTTTTCAGAGTGCTTTATTTTGACGTTTGAATTTTTAAAATCGGTCGATTTATTTACGGAAAAATTAGAAAAATCTTTATTTATCTTAATTTGTTCAGATAAAGAAAAAACACACGAAAATATCACTTTTTATTTTATTAAGTGTTCAAAATGTTGCCCGTTATTGGCCAAACAATGATATAGGCGATGTTCAAATTCCTGCCGGACATTTTCAAAAACATGTTGTGGGAGATCATGGCAGCTTTCGGTGATGCGTTGACGAAGTTCATCTAAACTTTCAGGTTGGGAAGTGAACGCAATAGATTTTAAATGGCCCCATAGAAAAACGTCTAATGGCGACAAGTCAGGAGATCTAGCAGGCCATTCTATAGGCCCTCTTCGCCCAATCCATTTATCTGAAAATTCGTCGTCTAGCCATTGCCGAACCGGAAGAACATAGTGAGGAGGAGCGCCGTCTTGCTGGAAATATATTTCAGCCTCATCAAGTATAGGGTTTCCATCGTGTCCGATTTGGTTTTCAAAGGTTTCAGTGATAAGCGGATTGATGGTATTTTCCAACATATCTAAATAAATGCCTCCATTTAAATTCCCATTAATAAACAATGGCCCAATCACTTTGTTTCCTAAAATGCCTGCCCATACATTAATTTTTTGGGGATACTGAGTGCCCTTCTACAAAAGCATGAGGATTTTCATTGCTCCAATACCTGCAGTTATGCTTATTAACAAATCCATTTAAATAAAATGTGCATTCATCAGTGAAGCAGATATTCTTTACATGAATGGTATTATCATTAATCGCTGCAGTCATTTGTTCACAAAACTCAACTCGCCTATCGAAATCACCCTGGGTTAACTCTTGCAATATTTGCATTTTGAATGGATGAAATTTATGTAATTTGGTAACTGTGTGTACAGAGGCTAATGAAATACCAGTCGCATCACCAATTTTGCGTAATGAAGTATTAGGATTTATGCCAAAATGACCCAAAACTTCAATTTGAGCGGCTTCATTTAAAACTCTACGATGATTACGTTTTTTATTTGCAACAGATCCAGTTTGAGTAAATTTAGTAACAAGGTCCAAAACATACCTATGCGAAGTTATCTTGTCCGGATGTCTGGCGTTAAATGTGACGGCAGTTTGCCGAGCACATTGATTTTGGGCACCATAAATTAGAATAATTTCCGCTCTTTCGGCTAGTGTGTAAACCATTTGGGAAGTAAAATATGAATCAATAAATTTATTTTCACTATCCCAAGATTGCCACAAAGGTAACTGACAGCAAATGGAATTATTTCTTTTCCATAGCAACTAACCCAAACTAAACAGGTATAAGAATAAATGTTATCTCCGTATTGATGAAAAGAAGGCGAACAAAATTAGGGTTTTTATTTGGTTGCTGCCAAGTTTTGTTGGTTTTTGAACACTTATTAATAAAATAAAAAGTGATATTTTCGTGTGTTTTTTTTTTTCTATCTGAACAAATTAAGATAAATAAAGATTTTTCTAATTTTTCCGTATACAAATCGACCGATTTTAAAAATTCAAACGTCAATATAAAGCACTTTGAAAAACCTTTAAAACAAGCTATTACTTGATACCCCTTGTCATTTAAAATTTTTAAGGGGTTAACCCCGGGGGGCAGATGGTAAAAGGGGGTGAAGTCGTTTTTGGTTAAGAAGTTGTCCCCCTTGGGAAATCTATGGACGTGTCTCGGCGTTTTTTCTTTAAATCAGTGGTTTTCCATAAATCCGCGTTGGGAAGTTTTCAAATGAACACCCTGTATATATATGCGCGTGTGTGTATGTGACTATTATACAAATTACATATATTCGGATATACCGTGTTTTCCTTGTATCGTGCTAGGTATAGCCAAAAGCCATCCCGGTATAACGAGGTTCTACTGTATAGAGAGTTTTTCATTCAAGTAAACATGTCCCAATTATACGGTGTAAATCTTCAGATATTCGTTTTTTTTTTCAGAGAGTTCAACTGAAAGCTTTAAACGAGTGTTTTCCACTCCCAGACTAAGCATGAAGTAAAATTTCGAGTTTAGAAAAGCCCCGTGAAAATTTGTCGAGGGTCGCGCAGCGACCCGAGACAAATTTTCTGGGCTTTTCTAAACTCGAAATTTTACTTCATGTGCCACGCGTATAAGCCACTGATTTCAATGAAGTTCATGCACTTGTTAACATTATTTTAATGTTTTCAGAGTTTAAGGGTACTAAGTACTTAGGTTCCGGGATATTGTCTTCTCTAGACTATACATTACCTTTTGTAATTTTTTTTATTGTTTTCTTGTTCCTAATATATATTTATACTTTTTGACCCATTTAAACCTAGAAATAAAATGTTCATTGAGATTACGAGAGAAACCTTCCTATAACGTTCACTTAATTGCTGCACATCGGGTTGTATACAATACGGATTCTATGCATTTATCGTATGCAACTTAACATACATACATACATTCGTATGTTGGGTTGCATACAAATAAGAGTAATCGCGTGTGTTGCATAGGCGTTGCTTTAGGCCGGTCGTCCACTGGAAGCGACAACACGCGGCTACGCGCTCACGCGATACGAGCGGCAACGGGCGGCTGCAAGAGTAGCGGCTACACGCGACAGGGGTCGTACACTGCATGTGACTTCGCGCTGCTCAGTTTGTTAGAACCGTCAAAGTTGTGAATTTAAAATATATTTTTAATGGATTCAGAGGATTTTTATCTTCTGGAAAATCCCTATGTAATTAGGGGTATGATTGGAATTTGAAAAAAGCGATCATGTTGGGTAAACCTAATATTAAAAAAAAGGGAATCACTGGGAGAATTTCATCATCTCCACAGCAATCTAGAACAAGATCCCCAGAAATGTAGTGACTATTATCGAATGACCCCAGAAACCTTCAAATATATTTTATTTATCTTTTAAATTTGGTGACTATATTATTCAAACTAAAAATGTTCAGCGCACGGCTTGTGCCTGTGCGGAGGACGAGGACTAGCGGGAGCGGAATGCGCTTCTTCATTACTCATCCAAGTATTCGGTTTCAATGCAAGCATTCATTCAATTTTCTAATGCAAATATTTTAATATTGTATTGTGGTAGGTCGGGAGAAATCTAATCAGCATCTTTATTCATTCATCGTAATTTTGTTCGTATTGGAATGATTTTGAAATTACCAAATCAAAGTAAATTATAATTTCACCTAAAATCCCAGCTAAAATATAACTATGTTTTTTATTTTTGCTGAAAAACAATGAAGTTAATTACATGTTTAAATGTTCATAAATAATATAAATAGTACACTAAAAAGAATCACATGTTATGCTATTTTCTTTCATTTTATTTTAATGAAATTCATGCTATTATAGAAAAATCAACTCAATGGATGAGTCGACTAATCCATTATTTGCTTATATTGAAAATATAAATTAAATAGCTGTGTAAATAACGAAATTACAGCCGTAAAATGGAAACGTAAAGGCGCAGGACTAGACGCGGCTACGAGCGACAGATCCCATTTCCTTGGGACTTGACGCAGCTACACGCTCGGCGCGAGAATCCGCATGTCCGCGCACGCTTGCAGTGGACGAGATTCATTGGATTTACACACGTCGGGATCTGTCGCGCGTATACGCATGTTGCCGATCATAGCGGCAACATGCGTATACGCGCGACAGATCCCGACGTGTGTAAATCCAATGAATCTCGTCCACTGCAAGCGTGCGCGGACATGTGCGGATTCTCGCGCCGAGCGTGTAGCTGCGTCAAGTCGCGTAGCCGCGTGTTGTCGCTTCCAGTGGACGACCGGCCTTATCAACGGTGCAGCAACATTTTTCTTTGAATGTTAGCATGCAGCATTGCTGCAGGCGGGCATTCAGCGTTTATTTGACGTTTTTCCAACATTCATGCAACTTAAAATGCAACGTTTCGCGTTACGCGGTACCATTGATGCAACGTTTCTTTGCTCAGTGGGATCGTTGCAAAGAATTCCTCTAAAACGTCACTAATTTAGTTTTCCAATATTTTTTGTAGATGTTGGAGAAATAAATAAAAAACAAGACGCGACTACGCTTGTTTACCAACGTTTGATATTTTTTTTATAAAATACCGTTAAAAGTAAACAATTTTACTAAAACAGGTATAATAATTGTACTTTGCTTAAAGTATACCAATTTTTTCAAAATATTTTATTCCCAAATAAGGATGTAGTTAAGACGACAATATGCTAAGTACAAAGCGTATAGATAGCAATCGACCTCCTCTTAAGACGTCCCATTGAGCCAAAAACAAACTAATAACGTTATATCAACATTGCAGCAACATTAAACGTTGTTTTAATGTTGAAACATTACTAAACGGATTTGCTCAGTGGGGTTGCTATTATAATTTAGCGATGTTTAATATCCAATTATTAAACAACTATAAAAGTATTCGACATTTTAATGAGCAGATTATAAAGTTTGTGCTTTCCTTAAAGTTAGTGTATCAATTTTCTTAAAAGATTTCATCCCAAAATAAGGAAGTAATTAAGACGACAATATGCTGAGGTTTTTACGTTTAGATCGTGTTGAACCTTCTGTAAAAGTTATTCAAAGTAAAGTCCTGTTAATTTTCTTAATCACCCCTTTCCTAAGCACTTAATGACCTTTACTTTTTCCCATCAAAGGCAAGCGAAAACGAGCGGTGTTAAACCAAAAAAAAAAAAACGTAGAAGAGGAACTTATACAAACACACTAGGGTAGGTAGGGAAATATAATAATGGTAAAAATAAAAGAAGAGGACAGAATATAGAAAGAGAGAAAAAAATAAGTGGATGATGGTGATATATTTTTGTATTTTTTGTAAGTAGTGGTGTATAGTTGCTTATAATTGACCAATCAAACAGGAGTTAGGAAATTCGCGGTTTGTGTTTACTTCGTTCTTCTCCGTTGCTTTTGAATTCGTTTGTTTGTTTGTTGATTTAAAGAAAATCGTTGAGTGTTTGAAAATAGCGTGCGGATTTTTTGATTTACAGACAGAGAGTTAGCCGTTTGGTTTTTCTGAGTGTGTTTAGGTTTAAAGAAATAAAATATATTGAAAAGAAACAATTGTGTAAAGTAGTGAAGAAGAAAAAACAGGGATTTAGTGATGGTATAGGAAAATTATTTTGTGCTACGTTTTATTTGACGAATTGATTTGAAATCGTTGCGGTAAATCCCCGCCTTTGTTTTTATTGAAATTATTTTTCAAAAATATATCTTGTAATTCTAATATCCGGTTTCACCAACTTACATTAAATCTTATTAAATGTATCGGTAATTCTTTTTGTTAGCTTCAGTCGATTTTTGAGATTTTGTAAACTGAACCGGGGGTAAACGTGTATGGGAAGCATAAAACTTAAGTTCATTTTTGTGATGAGACTTACCGTTTAGCCGCAAATCGTATTTTAAGTTCCAATTTTGAGGTTATATATGTACGTATTTTCGGCTAAATACGTACATTGCAGGTATAAATTGGGTACACGATGAAATTATGTTCTAAATTATAACGGAATTAATCGAAGTTGTAGTATTACCTTCATGTATACAACCATTATCACGATATTAATTATGCACTACAATTGACATCTACTGACGTTTATTTTAAATAATCGATATACAATTCTAGATCCTATATTAGTGATCTCTAGATCATAACTATTTTAACTTATGATATATATGTTTAATAAAAAAAACTCTAGAGTGCCATGATTTTATCTTTTTTAAAATTTAAGTTAACTACTAACTAACAAGTTGTCTGCATTTATATAGGTTAGGATAAAAATGCCTAACACTCCGTCTTCTCGGATATGACGTTAAATGCATGTAGGACCTGTGTACTGCCTGGATGTTGCGTGCACGTTAAAGATCCCTACCGGTGGGTTGGAACTCCCACCGGGTTCGGCAAAATTCCCGGATAGCTGTAGACCTAATCTCCGGCGTCTTGATTGGCCTTAGCAGCGGAAATAGATGACGTAAAACCCAAAAAAAAAAAAAAGTTAACTACACGCTTTAGGAATTGACATATAAAACGTCAAACATAATAATTATAATGTATAATTTCATAGTTGCCAACCTACAATATTGTCCATGGCACTCTAGAGATTTTATTTTATTGAACATACTATATTTGTCAATTGAAATAGTCATAAATATCGTATGTTCAATCAAAAACAAAAACCTCTAGACTGCCATGGAAAATATTGTAGGTTGGCAACTGTGAAATTTGACAATTAAACTTTAACCAAAGTCGGTAAAATACGTGTATTCTATTTATTGAATAACTTTCTCATTTATCACTTGGTGAAACATTTTGAAATAATATTAAAGGATAAATTAAAAACACTTGGTTTGTTTCAAAATTTTAAATATCAGAGAGGGCTTAGAAATTAAGAGAGCCATAAAATGCGGAAAACACCTCGTTAACGACAACGAGGAGGTTTGGAATTCCCCAATTGCAATATCCCTTATTACCTGATTATATACAGGGTGCCCGTTTTTGGAGCTCAAGCATGGGGATCTCGGTTATTTGAAGAGATGCAAGCTCGGTTAAATTAGGGCAAAGTTACCCAATCTGGAGTATAACATAAGGCCGTTTTGAAACATAAAATATTCCGACTACTTCCGAAGATATCCGAAAAAAATCGAAATTTATAAAAAAACGTTTTTTTTTGCGAGACTATTTGAAGACATACTTCAAAACAATTTACACTTTATCATTGCCACTTTGTACGCTCTACAACGTGGTGATATTATAAGAAAAATTCGACGTTTCGATTTTCGGCAAACATCATCAACTTTGCTTTTTCTTATGGGCGCCATCTTGGATTTTTTACATTTTCAAATACAGCTTTTTTTCTGATTACTCTAATGTGTCATCTGTTAGGGTTTGGTCTAGCAGTTTGCAGGAAATGCAAAAATCCTGTTTTTGCAAAGAGTGCCTTTAAAATGACAGCTACACTATTGTTTAATAAAGTAATTTATTAAACAACAATACAAAACTAACGCAAAATTGTTTTATATTCCTATCTTATTATAAGATATAAAAATTACAAAAATATTATTCAAATTCATAACAAAGAATTAAACTAGAGCATGAAAAACGAATAAATTAAAAAAATTCATAACAAAGAATGAAACTAGAGCATGAAAAACGAATAAATTAAAAAACAATTATAAGAGGTGTTGAAATGGCCCACCCTCCATCTCCAAGCATATGCTGTATGCATGCGTCTTCTTAAATTTTATATTGATCTTAAAACATTCCTTCTTCTTATTTTGGTCCATAAAGTTGTAGTGATCTTTCTTCGCAAGTCATTGATATCGGTGGGTACAGATTTATAAATTATGTTTTTTATAGCTCCCCATAAATAATAATCTAATGGGGAAAGATCTGGCGAACGTGCCGGCCAGCGTACGTCCCCACTATTTGAAATGACTCTATCGGGAAATATTTCAGACAAGTAATCAGACACTCTCGTAGCGTTATGTGGTGGAACTCCATCTTGTTGGAACCAAAGGCTATTTAGGTAGTTGAGGCAAATGTTGTGATCGATGTAATCGGCCAGGTAGGTCATTGAAAAGTGCAAATACCTATCTGCAGGCAAATTGTGTTCGTAAATGTACGATGGGGCAGGTGGTGGCCGAGCGGTAACGTCGCCGGGCTGTATCGCTCGGCGAGCCACAAGTTCGGGTTCGATTCCCGTGCACGGGGAGACTTTATTTGAAAAATAATGTCTCGTCGTGACCCTGAGTGTGGTATGAATGCGTGTGATTGTCCGAATGAATAGTTAAATACTACAAATTGTAATAAATTAATTGATACAAAAATAAACATTGTTGATGGCTAATGGGCAAGTTCCCAAGGCTAGGCAAAAGCCAAAAACAAACAAACAAAAAATGTACGATCTTATCGCCAAATAATATAACCCATAGATAGTCGTTCTTGGTGTTCGTGTGGATTTTCAACGGACTATACATGTTCATTGTGGCGATTGAACATGCCTGTGTTGGTAAACTTGCACTCATCCGTGAATATCACGTTAGAAAGAAAATGGGGATTTTGCAATAACAGCTTCGTGATGTTCCTACAAAACTTCTTCTTCGTTCAGTGTCTTCCGGATGCAAGACTTGTATGATATGATTTTTAAAGGGACGATACTTATGTTTTTTTCAAGAATCTCCACACTACCTGACGAGATACATTCATTTCTTCTGCTATAGCCCTTGTCGAAGTAGAAGGATTATTTTGAATCTAATGGAGAATTAAAGTTAAACCCGTTTATTATTTTTCAGAAGGTTTTAACATTTTACTTACTGCTTGTAAAATTTCCATTTCATTTCCGTTGGGCCTACGAACACGTCTTCTCGGCTTAGAAAATGCACCAAACTCAGCTAAATTTCTATGAAGAATCAGAAAACAATTTCGAGCAGGTTGTTGTCTTTCTGGATACCGCTGAACATATCCGAAGCAACTTGCACATTTCGATGCGATCCGTAATAAAGTTCTAGCATATCGCGTTTTTCTTCAATTGAAAACGGTATTTTATTATAAATTTATACTAGTTTTGTAACTGTAGGTCAGGATAAGCAAAATTCAGTCGAAGTGTCAAAAATTAACTTATTAAACAAAAGTGTAGCTGTCATTTCCAAGGCACTTTTTGCAAAAACAGGATTATTGGCATTTCCATCAAACTGCTAGACCAAACCCCAACACATGACACATCACCGTAATCAGAAAAAAAAAGCTGTATTTGAATATGTACAAATCCAAGATGGTGACCTTAAGAAAAAACAAAGTTGATGATGTTTGCCGAAAATCGAAACGTCGAATTTTTATTATGATATCACCATGTTGTAGAGCGTACAAAGTGGCAATGATAAAGTGTAAGTTGTTTTGAAGTATCTTTTCAAATAGTCTCGCAAAAAAATAAAAACGTTTTTTGGTAATTTCGACTTTTTTCAGATATCTTCGGAAGTATTCGGAATATTTTATGTTTCAAAACGGCATTGGGTTATTTGGGGGTTGTAGGTGTGTGGTGGAGAAGCTTCTCCAACCACTTCGATGCGAGAATTAAAAAGAGATATTGAACGTATCAGTGTTCTTTTATTTACAATTATTTACAGGTATCGGTATTATTTATTTGCGATGACGTTGAAGTCGATGGTTCGTCGGTATGCGCTTCTGACGTGGTACCGGCGTGGTCGCAGGAAAGGATGCGGAAGGGGTCCACACCGCGATCCCGTGGTGGACTGGCCGGTAACGTTGTCACTCGGAGTCCTTTTCTCGGTGTCCTCGACAGGGGTGTGACCGGGCGGCTGCAGGCGTCCTGTACTTCCGTTTCGTCCGGGAGAGCGCACCAGGTTTGGTTGGTCCAGGGAGTGACGTCCTCATGCGTCAGGCACTGTCGCCTCTCCTGAATTCGTCGCGGTTTCCTCGGTATCGGTGGCAGCGGGGATATCGGCTTCGGTATCGCCGGCTGTCGATGTACCTTTCGTCAGAGGTTCCGTGCGTGACGGCTCCTGCTCTTTGATGCGGATTCGGGTCTTCCGTTTGCCATGTAACTTGCGATTTACTTGATGAAAAGAAAAAACGGTTCTAGCGGCTATGAGTGAACACGCTAGGCTGTCTGGCTTTTAGCGGCTGTGAGTGAACACGCTAGGTGGCTGATTTATCGCGGCTATGAGTGAACACGCTATAAATGAGCCAGGCAGACTGGCTTCTTATTTATTTTTTTTTTTTTTGGGAGAGAGGAGGAGAAAATCCTCATGGATACCTTCTGTTGTCCTGCCCACGGATGGGAGGGATAACAGTAGGTTATGTCAGACTCTTACTGACTAAAACCCCCTCTTGTACGTCAAGTTCAATAAAGAACTTTTTATACTTTATAGGAAGAAGTAGTAAAAAATGGCTTTGTAGAAAAATTGACTGGTGTGAGTGCTATAGCAGTATTCATATATTGGTTTCGGGTGGGTGGGGTAGCATTTAGGAAAGAGAAGGTTTAAAGTTTTACAACTTTAGACCTTTTCTTTTTCTCCCAAAAATTAAAATAACTACTTCGGGATTGTTGGAAGCCATTTGTTTGGATTTATTATTGGTTCTGGGATTGGCCAAGGGCTGTGATAGTGGGAGCGAGTTTAACGAGCAAGGTAAGGAGCGCTGCCAGATTAGGATCAAGTAACGCTTCTTGGAGTTGTGGGATTTGCGGGTTTTGAGGGATTTTATTGGGGGCCGCCGTTTGTGCTTGCGGCGGCGGTTGGGGTTCGGTTTGTGGCTGAGTTTGCCCCTGAGGTTTGACTACAGAGGAGTAGCTCTTGGTTTGGTTTTTCGGGAATCGGGAGCATCCGCGATAGTTCGCGGTGTGTTTTTCGCCGCAATTGCAGCATTTGGGGGGAGGATCGTTATCTCTGTCCTTCCTGGTGCAGTCTGCTGTCAAGTGCTCGCCAGCGCATTTCACGCAGCGCGGGTTGACATTGCATCGGTGGGAGGTGTGCCCGAAGTATTGACACTTGTGGCATTGAATGGAACCCTTGGAGGGTTTTTGTTTCTCCACAGTAATTTGAGAGTGACTTAGGGTTTCTAAGTTGTAAATTTGTCTGCCCTTTGGAGTGTTCTCCAGGTGCACTGAGACCATGGGGAATTTTTTGAATTTATTCCCCATGCGGCGGACTGACAGAACGGGTAGGGAGAGAGCTTTTAACTGCCTCACTATCCATTCGTCGGAGATCGAAGTGTCAACACCTCGGAGCACAACTTTGAGGTCTTTTTCCTCGCTGAGGGCATACGTGAAAAATTCCACGTTGTTGTTGCGGAGGTACCGGATTACGCAACGATAATTGTCAGCAGACTGCACTTGGAATTTCATGCAGCGGACGAAGAATTTACATTTGAGGCAGTTTCTTCTTATCGCCAGGGCGAGCGTTTTTATATGGTTCGGGTTTCCATCCTGGTAGCTGGTTCGAGCGGTGGGGTTGTATTTTTGAGTGCGCGCGCTGTCGTGGGGGTGTACGCGGGTCGCCTCGTGTACTTGCGTACGTTGGTGAGTCACCCTACTCAGTACGCTGTTCCGCGCGCCGGTTCTCTGCACGGTGTATTAACCCCACAGGTTATACTTCAGATTGGGCAACTTTGCCCTAATTTAACCGACCTTGCATCTCTTCAAATAACCGAAATCCCCATGCTTGAGCTCCAAAAACGGGCACCCTGTATAAGCCGGTCGGTTTCTTCTGTAATTCACTCGCCGTAAAAAGCGATACTAGTGGAGTAAATAGAAACAAATAGTGAAACAAACCAAGTGCTTTTAATGTATCCTTTAATATCATGTATTCTATTCCACTACCCTCGAACTTTAACCGCCTCTTTGCCTATATGTCATTCCGCAAGTTTTAGAGATTAGAGTTGGCGAGTTTTTCTATTGTTTACCGTTTCGAGGTTATGTCTGACGTTTTATATGTCAACTTCTAAAGCGTATAACCAACTTAAATTAAAAAAAAAAGAATAAATCATGGCACTCTAGAGGTAATTTTTATTAAACATACGGTATCATCGATTGATTTTTTGACATTTAACTATTACTATATTTTAATCTATGAATAACTATTGGTCGATTTAACTGACGTGTAGTGAAACCCGGCATTATTTACTTTAATTCAAAGCTCTTTTTTCCTACTAGTTTAATAACTAGTAGGAAAAAAGAGCTTCTAATTAAAGTAAATAATGCCGGGTAACTCTAAATTACTTTAACCGATTAAGCGCCATTGATGCAATAAAACAAGATTATCATTCAATCCTGAACAAACTACCCTTTTTAATTCCTTGCTTTCACGAAGAAATTTATTTTGCGTGATTTTTGTTAAAAGCGCGTTTTATACGAAAATCCCGGCGCTCTCGCCAAAAGTTGCTTTGTTTTAAAACTCTGTATTTTATACAGGGTTGTTATGTTTAAGACACTTTGTTTTAAAACACTGTTTTAAACATGTTTAAAAACAGCCGTCGTGTTTTGTTTTAAACATGTTTTATATCTTAAATTTGTTTAAAACATGTTTTAGACGGTAAATTTGTTTAAAACATGTTTTAGGCGGTAAATTTGTTTAAAACGTAGTTTTCATTATTTTAAATTTGCTAAATTATATTTTATACTACTTCATTAAGATTTTTTATTTAAATTTTTAAGTTTTAGCTTAATTGTTGAAGATATTTCAAATTACATTATTAAACATAACATTTTATTACAAGAAAATATCAAATATGTCTGCATAAATGTGATTTTAAAACGCAGGGAATTTTTCTTTCAGGTATACATATGCGTGCATGCACTGTAAATTTTACGACATTTGTTGTTTTTTTAAAAAGATTTTAATTTGAATTTTTAGACGAGGGTTTTCCACTCCCAGACTAAGCATGAAGTAAAATTTCGAGTTTAGAAAAGCCTGAAAATTTGGATTGGCCGCGTAGCGAAGCGGAGCGGCCAATCCAAATTAGGCTTTTCTAAACTCGAAATTTTACTTCATGCGCCACACGTATAAAACACTGAAATATCACAAAGTTTAAAATATACGGCTTTAGCAAACCAATATGTAGATGTGAATAAAACGTGAGTCAAATTCTGCGCTGAACGAATTGTTTAAAACAGTGGTTATAGGCAACCCAATAACTCTAACGTATATTAGGTTGCCTCTAATTGTTGTTGTATGTGTGTGTTTTTTAACTATAAATCAGCGTTTTTAAGCGTGGCGCATGAAGTAAAATTTCGAGTTTAGAAAAGCCTAATTTGGATTGGCCGCTCCGCTTCGCTACGCGGCCAATCCAAATTCTTAGGCTTTTCTAAACTCGAAATTTTACTTCATGCTTAGTCTGGGAGTGGAAAACACTCGTTAAAAGCCTCAAATTAGCCGCTTTTAAACAACGAATTCCCGCAAATTTAAAAAACCACTGAAATGATTGGGATATGTATACTCAAAAGAAAAATACCCTGTTTTAAACGTGTTTTAAACATGTTTTTAATTGGTAATGTTTTAAACGCTGTTTCAATGAAAAAAACACGGTTTATTAAAAAAAACTGTTTGTTTTAATTAAAATGAAAAACACGTTTTTTTAACAACCCAAAACTCAACTGATTTTATCCTCGCATAAAAAAATATTTCGTTCTGAATAGAATGAGCTTTGTTTAGCACATATTGCTAAAAGTAAAACATTGAAATTTTAAACGCTTAACCTTAAAAAGTCAACCTAAAATTAACTAAATTCCCTATTTAAACTCTTGTGCTGCGCTCAAATTTCAGTTCTAAAAAATTTACTAAACCTCAAAACAAAGCTAATTCTATTCTGATTAGATTTTTTTTGTCTAAGAATACAATTGATTGAGTTTTAAATGAAATACAACGTTTTTAAACAAAGCGAACGTTGTGTATGAAAAAAATATAAAAAACGAATAGTCGAACACTTTTTGGTTTGTTTCGATGATTTTTATTTTACCTCAACTAGTTTCGACCTTATGCCATTATCAAGGAAATATGTGAAACTTGAAAAAAATAAAAATCACTGAAACAAACCAAGTGTTTAATCAAAGTTCTGCTATGATTTTATTATTGTGAGAAATTAGTTCATCATATAAAAAACGAATTAATATTGGCTTTCTGCAAACATTAATCTATCTAAGACAGTCTTAGATAGACAACATTTTTGCAGAAAGTCAATAATAATTCGTTTTCTTCTTATATTTTGTGAATATTCTATCATATTAATGGATTTCGATAGCTAACGCCATCTAATGCTTCATAGTGGCATCGTCAGTGACACGAATGCACAAAGTGCATATACAGGTCACTGTTTCGTCACTGACGATGCCACTATGAAGCATTAGATGGCGTTAGCTATCGAAATCCATTAATAGTTTTCACATATTGGCTTGAAATAGTCAGAAATGTTCAGTATTCCTCAGCACTGGGTCGGGACCACACTGAAGAGGACCTTGAAGTCCGAAACGCGTCTGTGGGTATCTGGTGCCGGAATACTGAACACAAATTCAATTTTATTCTATCATATGTTCAATAAAAAAAAAACTCGGGAGTGCCATGATTTAATGTTTTTTTCAAGTTTAAGTTGGCTACACACTTCAGGAATTGACATATAAAACGTCAGACATAATTATAATCTATCTTTAATTAATATCTCACTTAACCCGTGGTTAATCATTTTTGAATTTAATACTGGATGATTTAAATTAAATTTAAATTAAAACACAAACCAAGTGTTTTAGTTTAAATTTAATTTAAATCATCCAGTATTAAATTATAATGTATATTTTCAAAGTTGCCAACCTATATTTTCCATGGCACTCTACCCACTGAACAAACACATTTAAGTAATGTTTCATCAATATTAAAATAACGTTTAATATTGCTACAATGTTAATACAACGTTATTTGCTTGTTTTTTGCTCAGTGGGTAGAGACTTTTTTAATTGAACATACGATACAAACAGTCGGCAAATTCAATTTTACTTTCCATCTGATATGCAACCGTGTGTTACTTTTTACGCTTTCTCTCTTGTGAATAAAATTAACAATTAAAAATGATTTTCCTATGCCGCACGACATACTTTCAGCCATCATCTGAAATACTAGTGACTTAAAAATAATCACACACACACACGCATACACATAAAAATAGAAAACACATCCCTGAAACTGAGATTTCTAAATAGCGAAAAAAAAAACAAAGTAAGACTGAACGTAGTATGTCAGAACAATACAAGAAACAAACAAAAAAATACTTTTAAACCAAAAATAAAAATTTCTTAAGCTAACATATCCCATCGACGTACTTGATTAATCGTATAAAGCGGAAGAGTTGACTTTCAAAAACAAAAACAAAAAAAAATATGAGAAATAAACTCGATTTATTCTTCCGGTGAGGCCAAAAAAGTGCTGAATATTTTAGTTTGTACAGATTTTCTTAAATTTCAATTCAATTCACAACATTAACTGCACATCCATTGCGCTTTCCTTATCTTAAATTTAAGTTTAAGAAAGCTTGATTCGACATGAGTTACGTTTTAAAAAGCTTGAATCGACATGAGTTCAGTTTAAGAGGAAGTCGACCGCTCTCTAAACGTATAAAACTAAGCATACTGCTGTCTTAATTTCATCCTTGTTTAGGGATGAAATATTTTAAAAAAATAGGCATACTTTAAGGAAAGTGGAATCTTAATGCCTGTCTTAATAAAATATTTCCCACTTTGACCGTTCTTTTATAAAAAAATATCAAACATTGTTAAACTAGCGTAATCGCATCTTCAATATAATTTTTTTCTGCAACATTTATAAAAAATATTGGGAAACTAAATCAGTCACTATTAATGGATATCGATAGCTAACGCCATCTAATGCTGAACACAATACTGAACACAAATTCAATTTTAAATCAGTCACATTGTAGAAGAATTCTTTTCGAAGAATTTTAATTTTTTCCAATTATTTCTATCGTACAATAAATTCACTGAGATGTCGCGCGATATTGAAGTTTTAGAAAATTTGAAAAACTGTTTTACGCGCGACAACCAAATAAATAAATTTAAAAAAATACATATCTTTGCAAAGGAATTATCTACAACGTGATTGATTTAGTTTTTCAACATTTTTTATAGATAAGATAAATTCAAATTAAAAACTATTTGAAATCGAGAAAATAAGCTTACGCTTCTTATAGTTTGCACACTTTAAACATAATATATAAAGTTACGAAAAAACTATTCGTGAAAATGCAAACAGTGTCTTAATTAATAAGACAATTTAAGACGATAAATATCCATTGAAACAACTACTTTCCGTGCAAATACACCTCCGGATATTGAATTATACAATGAAATATTAAAAATCTTACCTAAACGTTACATATACTTTAATAGAGCGTTGTAACAAATCAAATTAAATAAGATTTTAAATATTTCATTGTATAATTCAATATCCGGATGTGTATTTGCACGGGAAGTAGTTGTTTCAATGGATATTTATCGTCTTAAATTGTCTTATTAATTATGACACTGTTTGCATTTTCACGAATAGTTTTTTCGTAACTTTATATATTATTTTTTATAGATACTGTCAAACAAAAATAAAATTAGGAACGCGATTTCGCTAGTTTACCAATGTTTGATATTATTTTATGAAATAACGGTAAAAGTATAAAATATTTTATTGAGACGGGCTTAAAGATTGTACTTTCCTTGAAGTATACCTATTTTTTCAAAATATTTCATCCCTAAACAAGGATGTAATTAAGACAGCATTATGCTTAGTTTTATACGTTTAGAGAACGGTCGACTTCCTCTCAAGAGAGCTTGATTCAACACGAGTTAAGTTTAAGGAAGCTAGATTCAACACGAGTTAAGTTTCAGAAAGCTTGATTCAAAATGAGTTTAAGTTTAAGGAAGCTTGATTCAACACGAGTTAAGTTTCAGAAAGCTTGATTCAACATGAGTTAAGTTTAAGGAAGCTTGATTTAACACGAGTTAAGTTTCAGAAAGCTTGATTCAACATGAGTTGAGTTTATGGAAGCTTGATTGAACACGAGTTAAGTTTAAGGAAGCTTGATTCAACACGAGTTAAGTTTCAGAAAGCTTGATTCAAAATGAGTTAAGTTTAAGGAAGCTTGATTCAACACGAGTTAAGTTTCAGAAAGCTTGATTCAACATGAGTTAAGTTTAAGGAAGCTTGATTTAACACAAGTTAAGTTTCAGAAAGCTTGATTCAACATGAGTTAAGTTTAAGGAAGCTTGATTCAACACGAGTTAAGTTTCAGAAAGCTTGATTCAACATGAGTTGAGTTTAAGGAAGCTTGATTGAACACGAGTTAAGTTTAAGGAAGCTTGATTTAACAGGAGTTAAGTTTAAGAAAGCTTGATTCGACACGAGTTGAGTTTTTAAAAGCGTATTTTCAAGAAACGTTGATTCCACTTCGTGTAAAAAAACGATAATTTAACGATTACAGTAGAACCTCGCTATACCGGGCCTCAAGATACCGTGATTCGTATATATCGGGTCATTTTTCAGGTTTCTTTTTTTTTTAAAGATGTTCATTTTAACAATTTACTGCGTACCGCCCTGATTAGGTAAAACGTTCCGGCGTCATTATTGTATAATATAGTATGTCTTGTTATGTAGGTGGCTACTGCACATATGTATATATATATATATATATATATATGTATATATATATATATATATATATATATATGTATATATATATATATATATATGTATATATATATATATATATATATATATATATATATATGTATGTATATATATATATATATATATATATGTATATATATATATATATATGTATATATATATATATATATATATATATATATATATATATATGTTAAAACGTCGAATTAAAAATAAAATGGACCAGAGCCAAGAAAATACGCGGGACCAAACCCGAAGAAACAGTGATACATACATATATATATATATATATATATATATATATATATATATATATATATATATATATATATATATATATATATATATATATATATGCGCGTGTGTGTATGTGACTATTATACAAATTACATATATTCGGATATACCGTGTTTTCCTTATATCGTGCTAGGTATAGCCAAAAGCCATCCCGGTATAACGAGGTTCTACTGTACTTTTTTTATTATTAAACTTTAAAAGCAGGTCTAAGACCCCACTAATAATGTGTAACATGTTTAGTGGAGTCTAAATACTATCTGCCAGATTTATTGAAAAGGCGGTTTTGGATTAACTTTCAGTCCTGAAATTTAATTTTGAAAACGTTGATTTGTTTCTAGCATATCATTTGTACTAGTCGATAAATACCTACTTCCTTATTAGCAGATGTTAGTAGACAGCCTTAAGACTCTACTAATTCTATTGATACTTTAATACTCTCATGGATTCTACTTTCATAGAATCTTAAAATTCTGCTATAATAGACTCTACTTTAATGTAATCTTAAGAGTGTACTTTTATAGAGTCTTAAGACTATTATAACTTTATTAATAAACTATACATTTATAGAGTCTTAAAACTCGAACAGCTCTTTAGTAGTTCAATAGACTTAACCCTAAGGGCCAGTTTTACCAGACACGTTGAACCGATTCAACTCTGAATATTGAACTTGAGTTCAATATGACAGTTCCTATTGTTCTAATGTCACTTTGAACGTTAGAACAATAGGAACTGTCATATTGAACTCAAGTTCAATATTTTTGGTGGTTTTTGCTAAGTCTTAAGAGTCTAATAACCATATTGGCAGCTTTTTTAATCTATCAAAGAATCAATAGAAATAGTACAGTCTCATGACTCTATTCAAATATGTATAGTCTATATTTGAATGACTCTACATGAGACTGTACAATTTCTATTGACTCTTTAATAGATTAAAAAAATTACTTTCATAAATTATCAAGACTCTACCCACTGAGCAGAAACCAAACAAATAACGATATATCAACATTGTAGCAGCATTGAACGTTGTTTTAATGTTGATGAAACATTACTTACACGTGTTTGCTCAGTGGGTAGTAACTAATATACTTTAATCGAAAAAAAATATCAAACATTGAGTTTTCAAACTAAGTCTTAAGACTTCCCACTGAGCAATCACATCTTAGTAATGTATCTTCAACATTAAAACAACGTTTAATGTTGCTACAATGTTGATGTAACGTAATTTCTTTGTTTTTTGCTTTGTGGGAAGACTTTAGTAATTAATATACTTAATCGAGTTTTAAGACTTTAATAACTCTATTATCAGTTGGATAGACTATATTTGTGTAGAGTCTTGTGACTGTACAAGTTCTATTGATACTTTAATAGGATTATAAAGGCTTTACTTTTATAACTGCTTAAGACTCTGGTAATTAATATACATTAATAGTGTTTTAAACCTGTGAACAAACATCTGTTAATAAGTCGGTTAATAATTGATATAAAAAAACAACTAATAACTGTATAGATAAGCCTTATGAACTTATTGGTTGGTATAAAGAGAATAATAAATTCTATTTAACAAAAGAAGTATATATCTACACCTCTTTATATAGGTACCTATATTTATTATTGTGAAGTAAGACGGAAAGCCGAGGCCTTCAACACTTGTGTCATGCCCTTAACAAACAAAAAATAAATGAATTAAAAAAATCGTATAAGAGGAAAAATGTGTAAACTTAGTTGTAGTTATAAAATAAAGCATATCATTAATAAGTGTTTTTCTTCTTGTACTTATAACGCTCCCATTTTCTTTCTCTAGTTTAGATAAAATTCATGGAATTTCATGAAGATGCACTTGAAGCTTTTAAATTATATGGAAATCTAAAAGTACTTATAATTTGATTATAAACCCACTGAGCAAAAAACAAACAAATAACGTTATATCAACATTATAACAATATTAAACGTTGTTTTAATGTTGATAAAACATTACTGAAATGGATTTACTCAGTGGGAACAAACTAAATTAAACTAATCTTTGTATTTACGTGAAAACATCAAAAAAATTATAGAGAGGGTTATCTTGATGTTCTCATTTAAAGTCAAAGATTACTCAAATTCATTCTGTTTATTATCAGATTAAACGTATTTTTTCTAATAATACTTACAGGGAGTTTTTCTTTTAAGTATACAAATTCCGATATACGATATACGCTGTAAATCTCCAGATATTCCTTCTTTTTTAAAGCCTTCAAATTGAAGCTTTAAACGAGTGTTTTCCACTCCCGGATTAAGCATGAAGTAAAATTTCGAGTTTAGGAAAGCCTGAAAATTTGGTTTGGTTGCGTAGCGCGTAGCGCTACGCGACCAAACCAAATTTTCAGGCTTTTCTAAACTCGAAATTTTACTTCATGCGCCACGCGTATAAAACATTGACATATTGTAAAGTTTAAAATACACGTCTTAAGCATAATGCTTTAGCAGTATATTTTAAACCTCAATTTAAATCAGAGCTTATACCCGTGGCGCATGAAGTAAAATTTCGAGTTTAGAAAAGCCTGAAAATTTGCATATGTTAATGTATTTTAATATGCAACGTAATATACACAAATATAAATAAGGATGTATATGCTATTACACCGTTGATTATCCAGGTTTTTGTTCGACTTAAATGTTCACCCAAATACATTCGAGAAAGATGTCTATGTTTATTATTGTACCAGAATAATTTCCTACTGTATTATACGCGAATCTAAATAGAATAGCATACGTTATTGTTTTATCATATGCAATTTCATATACACAAATGTAAATAAAGTTGCATATGGTATTACACCGGAGATAATCTAGGTGTTTTAGTCCATGTGCTTGGAAGGCGAATTAAATGCCTCGAATTGTTGACCCAAATGATTTCCACAGAGGCCCCTGCTTGTATCGTTCAGCCAAAATAATTCCCTAATGTATTTAACGCATTATCATATGCAACATCATATACACGAATGTAAATAAAGTTGCATATGTTATTACACCACAGATTAACACGGTATTTTTCTTGGTGGACTTCATATATGTATTAGTACAGTATTAGAGTAATAAGTATATGGTGGCCTTGGAATGCGACTAGAAATTGTGGACCCAAATAAATTTCTTGAAGCTTCCAATTTTTATTATTCATAATAATTACCCAATGTATTATACGCGAATGTAAATAGAGTTGGATATGTTAATGTTTTATCATATGCAACTTTATATACACGAATGAATGGAAACTTAAAACTACTTATAATTTGATAATAAACCCACTGAGCAAAAAACAAACAAATAACGTTATATCAACATTAAACGTTGTTTTAATGTTGATAAAACATTACTGAAATGGATTTACTCAGTGGGAACAAACTAAATTAAACTAATCTTTGTATTTACGTGAAAACATCAAAAAATTATGGAGAGGGTTATCTTAATGTTCTCATTTAAAGTCAAAAATTACCCAAATTCATTCTGTTTATTATCAGATTAAACGTATTTTTTCTAATAATACTTACAGGGTGATTTTCTTTTAAGTATACAAATTCCGATATACGATATACGCTGTAAATCTCCAGATATTCCTTCTTTTTTAAAGCCTTCAAATGGAAGCTTTAAACGAGTGTTTTCCACTCCCGGATTAAGCATGAAGTAAAATTTCGAGTTTAGAAAAGCCTGAAAATTTTCAGGCTTTTCTAAACTCGAAATTTTACTTCATGCGCCACGGGTATAAGCGCTGATTTAAATTGAGGTTTAAAATATACTGCTAAAGCATTATGCTTAAGACGTGTATTTTAAACTTTACAATATGTCAGTGTCTTATACGCGTGGCGCATGAAGTAAAATTTCGAGTTTAGAAAAGCCTGAAAATTTGGTTTGGTCGCTCCGCGCTTCGCGCTACGCGACCAAACCAAATTTTCAGGCTTTTCTAAACTCGAAATTTTACTTCATGCTTAATCTGGGAGTGGAAAACACTCGTTTTAAGCTTCAATCTGAAGGCTTTACAAAAAGAAGGAATATCTGAAACATCAATAAAATTATGGAGAGGGTTATCTTGATGTTCTCATTTAAAGTCAAAGATTACTCAAATTCATGCTGTTTATTATCAGATTAAACGTATTTTTTCTAATAATACTTACAGGGAGTTTTTCTTTTAAGTATACAAATTCCGATATAAGATATACGCTGTAAATCTTCAGATATTCCTTCTTTTTTAAAGCCTTCAAATTGAAGCTTTAAACGAGTGTTTTCCACTTCCAGATTAAGCATGAAGTAAAATTTCGAGTTTAGAAAAGCCTGAAAATTTGGTTTGGTTGCGTAGCGCGTAGCGCTACGCGACCAAACAAAATTTTCAGGCTTTTCTAAACCCGAAATTTTACTTCATGCGCCACGGGTATAAGCGCTGATTTAGATTGAGGTTTAAAATATACTGCTAAAGCAATATGCTTAAGACGTGTATTTTAAACTTTACAATATGTCAGCGTTTTATACGCGTGGTGCATGAAGTAAAATTTCGAGTTTAGAAAAGCCTGAAAATTTGGTTTGGTCGCTCCGCGCTTCGCGCTACGCGACCAAACCAAATTTTCAGGCTTTTCTAAACTCGAAATTTTACTTCATGCTTAATCTGGGAGTGGAAAACACTCGTTTATAGCTTCAATTTGAAGGCTTTACAAAAAGAAGGAATATCTGAAGGTTTGAAAACTCTCTGTAAGTTTTATTAGAAAAAATACGATTAATCTGATAATAAACAGAATGAATTTGAGTAATCTTTGACTATAAATGAGAACATCAAGAACACCCTCTCCATAATTTTTTTGATGTTTTCACTTAAATACAAAGATTAGTTTAATTTAGTCTGTTCCCACTGAGTAAATCCATTTCAAGCTTTTCTAAAGTCGAAATTTTACTTCATACTTAATCGTTATAAACTTCAAATGTATATCATTAATAGAAAACAGATGTAGAAAAATGTACAGCGTATGTAAATGTATGTATATACTTAAAAGAAAAATTCCCTGTGTGTAGTAATAAGTATAACTAGAAAAGGAACCAAAGAGAAACATTTTTTAAAAATATTTTTCTTAGCAGAAAATTAAAACGATAACTATTTTATTGAATATTTTACTTTTTGAACGAAACAAATCCATCAATAAATACCTAAGATATAATAAATTCTGCTTTTCATAAATTTCTATGAATTATTCGTCCATTTCTCGATATAAATTCCATAGCCCAAAAAACAGGCGCCTTCCTGGAATTTATCTAGGTCAACAATTCGAGTCATTTAAATCGCATTCCAAGCGCAAGAACAAAAACACCTGGGTAATCTCCAGGGTATTAACATATGCACCTATAATTTCATTCATGTATATGAAGTTGCATATGATAAAACAATAACATATCCAACTCTATTTACATTCGCGTATAATACATTGGGTAATTATTATAAATAATAAAAATTGGAACCTTCAAGAAATTTATTTAGGTCCACAATTTCTAGTCGCATTCCAAGGCCACCATATACTTATTACTCTAATACTATACTAATACATAAATGAAGTCCAACAAAAATACCGTGTTAATCTGTGGTGTAATAACATATGCAACTTTATTTACATTCGTGTATATGAAATTGCATATGATAAAACAATAACGTATGCTATTCTCTTTAGATTCGCGTATAATACATTAGGAAATTATTCTGGTACAATAATAAACATAGACATCTTTTTCAGATGTATTTGGGTGAACATTTAAGTCAAACAAAAACCTGGATAATCAACGGTGTAATAGCATATACATCCTTATTTATATTTGTGTATATTACGTTGCATATTAACATATGCAAATTTTCAGGCTTTTCTAAACTCGAAATTTTACTTCATGCTTAATCTGGGAGTGGAAAACACTCGTTTAAAGCTTCAATTTGGATGCTTTACAAAAAGAAGGAATATCTGAAGGTTTACAGCGTATATCGTATATCGGAATTGGTATACTTAAAAAGAAAAACTCTCTGTAAGTATTATTAGAAAAAATACGATTAATCTGATAATAAACAGAATGAATTTGAGTAATCTTTGACTTTAAATGAGACCATCAAGAACACCCTCTCCATAATTTTTTTGATGTTTTCACTTAAATACAAAGATTACTTTAATTTAGTCTGTTCCCACTGAGTAAATCCATTTCAGGCTTTTCTTAACTCGAAATTTTACTTCATGCTTAATCTGGGAATAGAAACACTCGTTATAAACTTCAAATGTATCTGTATAAAAAAACAGATGTCGAAAAATGTTCAGCGTATGTAAATGTATGTATATACTTAAAAGAAAAATTCCCTGTGTGTAGTAATAAGAATAACTAGAAAAGGAACTAAAGAAAAACATTTTCTTAAAATATTTTTCTTAGCAGAAAATTAAAATGATAACTATTTTATTGTATATTTTACTTTTTGAACGAAACAAATCCATCAATAAATACCTAAGATATAATAAATTCTGCTTTTCATAAATTTTTATGAATAATTCGTCCATTTCTCGATATAAATTCCATAGCGCAAAAAACAGGCGCCTTCCTGGAATTTATCTAGGTCAACAATTCGAGTCATTTAAATCGCATTCCAAGCGCAAGAACAAAAACACCTGGGTAATCTCCAGGGTATTAACATATGCAACTTTATTTTCATTTGTGTATATAAAGTTGCATATGATAAAACATTAACATATCCAACTCTATTTACATTCGCGTATAATACATTGGGTAATTATTATGAATAATAAAAATTGGAACCTTCAAGAAATTTATTTGGGTCCACAATTTCGAATCGCATTCCAAGGCCACCATATTCTTATTACTCTAATACTATACTAATACATATATGAAGTCCACCAACAATAATACCGTGTTAATCTGTGGTGTAATAACATATGCAACTGTATTTACATTCGTGTATATGATGTTGCATATGATAATGCGTTAAATACATTAGGGAATTATTTTGGCTGAACGATACAAGCAGGGGCCTCTGTGATCATCTGGGTCAATAATTCGAGGCATTTAATTCGCCTTCCAGACACATGGACAAAAACACCTAGATTACCTCCGGTGTAATACCATATGCAACTTTATTTACATTTGTGTATATGAAATTGCATATGATAAAACAATAACGTAAGCAATTCTATTTAGATTCGCGTATAATACATTAGGAAATTATTCTAGTACAATAATAAATATAGACATCTTTCTCGAATGTATTTGGGTGAACATTTAATTCGAACAAAAACCTGGATAATCAACGGTGTAATAGCATATACATCTTTATTTATATTTGTGTATATTACGTTGCATATTAAAATACATTAACTTATGCAACTCTGTTTACATTCACGTATAAAATATTAGGCAATTATTCAGGTTGAATAATAAAAATTGTCGCTTTCCTGGAATTTATTTTCGTCAACAATTCGAGGTAACTAAGTTGCTTTTTTAGCGAACTAACAAAAATATCTGGATAATCTAGGGTATAATAACTTATGTAATCTTCTGGATATTTAAAACACTTGGTTTGTTTCACTATTTGTGTATATTACGTTGCATATTAAAATACATTAACGTATGCAACTCTGTTTACATTCACTTATGAAATATTAGCCAATTATTCAGGCTGAATAATAAAAATTGTCGCTTTCCTGGAATTTATTTTCGTCAACAATTGGAGGTAACTAAGTTGTTTTTTTGAGCGAACTAACAAAAATATCTGAATAATAACTTATATAATCTTCTGGATATTTAAAACACTTGGGTTGTTTCACTATTTGTGTATATTACGTTGCATATTAAAATACATTAACGTATGCAACTCTGTTTACATTCACGTATGAAATATTAGCCAATTATTCAGGCTAAATAATAAAAATTGTCGCTTTCCTGGAATTTATTTTCGTCAACAATTCGAGGTAACTAAGTTTTTTTTTTGTGCGAACTAACAAAAATATCTGGATAATAACTTATGTAATCTTCTGGATATTTAAGACACTTGGTTTGTTTCACTATTTGTGTATATTACGTTGCATATTAAAATACATTAACATATGCAACTCTGTTTACATTCACTTTTGAAATATTAGCCAATTATTCAGGCTGAATAATAAAAATTGTCGCTTTCCTGGAATTTATTTTCGTCAAAAATTCGAGGTAACTAAGTTGTTTTTTGAGCGAACTAACAAAAATATCTGGATAAAACTTATGTAATCTTCTGGAGATTTAAAACACTTGGTTTGTTTCACTATTTGTGTATATTACGTTGCATATTAAAATACATTAATGTATGCAACTCTGTTTACATTCACGTATGAAATATTAGCCAATTATTCAGGCTGAATAATAAAAATTGTCGCTTTCCTGGAATTTATTTTCGTCGACAATTCGAGGTAACTAAGTCGCTTTTTGAGCGAACTAACAAAAATATCTGGATATTCTAGGGTATAATAACTTATGTAATCTTCTGGATATTTAAAACACTTTGTTTTACTACTGAAACAAACCAAGTGTTTTAAAAGGTTTGTTAAAGAAAAATAATAAACAATTTTAATGATGTATTTAGATGTAAAACTTGCAAAACCTTACTAATAGAGATTAGTAGAATAAATAAATAAAACACAAAAATGCTTGATTGCATATTTTATTAATCAATTCCTACAAAAAAAAAACAAATGATTGAAAAGTTGGAATAACCGTATCACAAGACGAGACGTAACATTTTCTAATAACTCACAACATTCTTTAATTGTTTAATAAAAAAATAACATAACTAAAGATAAACAGTTGATTGTGTTTATTATTATTAAATAATAAAACATTTGTCTTCGTGAACTTTCAACAACAAAAATATTTAATTAATTTACAAATAAAAGACTATCAAGCTTCCGATTTGGCTTAAGCTGTAAAAAAATATACTCCCCTAGTTATTCTTCTTCATTTTTATTCCCTCGGCTCACAAAAAAATAACAAGTGCTCAAATTGCCACACGTTTAGAGTAAATTTTGATACTGTTAGTCTTTAATTACTTATTGTGATTTAAATAAATACGCATTTCTTTAATTAATCAACACTAAATTACTGTTAATTATTATTAATGTGTAAGTAAGCGAAGACATACGTTCATTTACTAAAAACGTGTGTATATTTGAACAACTTTTGATTGATTAACTCACAAAGGTTTCGAATGCTGATCACTTTCGTTTACTAAAGACATGTGTATATTTGAACACCTTTTGTTTGTTTAACTCACAAAGGTTTCGAATGCTGACCACTTTCGTTTAGTAAAAACATGTGTATATTTGAACACCTTTTGATTGATTAACTAACAAAGGTTTTGAATGCCGACCACAAATGGCGCGTAGATTGTGGCGCCCTCTAACTCGTTGCTAATAACGAGTGGCACCTAATATAACTGTAGTTCCTTCACGTGTCACTACAGTTAAGTGGCGCTACATGCTATGGCTGTCAAATGGTGGTAATAAAGAGTGGCACCACCTATAACTGTAGTTCCTTTACATGTTACTACAGTCAAGTGGCGCTACCTGCTATGGCTGTCAAATGGTGGTAATAACGAGTGGCACCACCTATAACTGTAGTTCCTTCATGTGCTACCTCAGTCAAGTGGCGCTACCTGCTATGGCTATCAAATGGTGCTAATAACGAGTGGCGCCACCTATAACTGCAGTTGCTCCACGTGTCACTACGGTCAACTGGCGCCACCTGCTATAACTTTCAAATGGTACGTGCTCTGTTAGATGGTATATAACCCACAAACACTTCCTAGCTCGTTTAAATTAAGAATCATTTTAATTTTTACAAGTTGCGTAAATAAAATAAATTAATTTAATCCTAAAATAATCATAAATTGGAGAATATGTATATAAACGTAATAATACCTTTTCTTGTTTAGTAATACATACAATGGTTTTCTCCCTAGACACGGGAAAACTTATTATTTTACATACAATGGTTGCTTATACTTTGATTATAAAAAAACAATAACAGCGACTTTCTTTTGTTTTTCTTATTCTGTGTGATTTAAAAAATTGCTCAACTGGCCAGCAGTGAAGAAACATAGGATATGGCTTATTTTATTTAAAGGAGAATGTCCCCAAGTAGCAACGCGACGTTCATTCTATCTGAAATAGATGTAACTTCTGGCAAATCGAAGTCGGGATTGTTTTTTTAGAGGTTATGTTTTGTGCACTACACATATCGATCAACTACTTTCAAATACTCGTAAGTGAAAAATCTGAATTTTGACAAAATGAGAAATTAATAATATCCGAACTATAAGGAACATTTTTTGTTAAATCGGGACTTGCGAGGTTTTGGAAGTAGTTGATCGTTATATAACTTGTGTTAACTTCAAACTGCTGTAACTTTATTGACAACCGTTTGATTTTTTTTCAACGCTAAAACAAAACAGCAATACAGGTTGTGACATGGAAAAAGAATTATTATGATTATTACTAAGCCCTCTACAACCCAAATGATTGAATACCTGTAGTGATTTTATAATTCTTCAAAAAGAAAACACCGATTTCAAACACTTCAAATAATTTCTACCAACTTTGAGGTAACATTTTTTTCTATTTTCAATATTTTCAACACTGAAATAGAATATGTTCCTTTTTTTAACAATCACTGTTATTTTTATTCAAAAATACTTTTAACCATTATTTCAAAAATGAAGTCAAAGCTGGCTAGATGAGAACATTTTAAAAATCATTCAATTGAAAACTGATTATAAGTAAAAACAAAATACTTGTTTCTTTACTTATTCTCGTTTTTTTTTTTATGCACCGTTATCACTGAACTTAACAAATAAGTTAGTTAAAGCAAAATAAAAATGTTTTTCGAAAATAAAATTAATTATTCGTTAGTCATATTCAAAATAGACTGCGTTTCCAAAGCGTCGGCCGACAGTAAATCGTTGTTGACCTCCAAGGTCCCGACCATACTAGCGCAATTGTGACTAAACGGATAAAAACTGTTGATCTTTTTCAAAATCTGCAGGTTATCCTCTTTGGTTTTACCGACGACGCCGTTGTAATCGGAATTTTGGAATTTGCGCCTTAATAAATCCAGCTCTTCCGCTAGAAACCGGTTGCACAGGTCGATCTGCGGCTTTCCTCCGTTTCGGATCTCCAGATCAGGTAACCACCGGAAGTAGCACTGGCGCCACACTTCCAAACAGGACACGCCCACTTTTGGAACCAGCCTGGATTTGAAGGTTTTATCGTAGAGCGGATTGTTGAACAAGACGATGTCGTTGTCGGAGAATTGCTCGTTCCAATCCCAAACGCTTCGTAGAGTTAGCGGATTTGTGTTCTAGAAAAAAAATATAATTAAAGATTATTAATAGAAGAGGTTAGAATCTAATTTTAAGAGTAGAAGTAATCTCTTCTATGTTTATGAATAAAAGAGATTATTGGTTAAGAGTATTCTCTTTTTCAAATTCATGCAAGAGTGTTGGACAGTGTTAGTGTCATTCAACAACAACAATGACCTGGTGCGTTGGACAGTAATGACAGTTTGGACAATGATAAGTTAAAGCAGTCATGGTCATTAGACAGGAGGTCATTAAAGTGTTGGACAATAACACTGTGCTATTGTCCAACACTTTAATGACCTCCTGTCTAATGCAATAAGTCAACTCTTGGACCATAACGATGTTGTTACAATGTTAGAAATTTTTTTTTTGTGTATTTGAATTTCACAGTAAATCAGTGGCTTGTGCCCCTGGCGCATGAAGAAAATATTTCGAGTTTAGAAAAGCCTGAAAATTTGGTTTGGTCGCTCCGCTTCGCTACGCGACCAAACCAAATTTTCAGGCTTTTCTAAACTCGAAATATTTTCTTCATGCTAAACTAAGGAGTGAAAAACACTCGTTTAACAAATTTTAAATTGTCCAATACTTCAATCACAATTATCTCAATATTTTATTGTGTATTCAATTTATTTTCTTTTAAGTAACTTTGTTAAAATTATAAGAAAAAAAACTTGAGTTTGATTACTACAATAGGTATAGCTACTACTCACGACTTCAGCTAAAAACCGATCATGTTCACTGTTGAATAGAAAAGTGTCGAAGATTGTGACGTGAACGGAATCCCAAATGGTCGTCAAATAAGTTTCCGTGAACTGGAAGGCCACCGGGTACTGTTGCAATAGCTGCCAGACGCAGTCCAAAAACAAGAGGAAGATGAAAGAAGGCTCGACTTCCGGGTTCAGGATGTGCCCCAATCTGCTGGCGAACGGGTGGCTTATCGCCACCCAGTCTTTCTGGACCAAGGATTGGAAGCCTTTTCGCGTCCTCCAGTGAGGATCCATCAGGATTTGTATCAAGCTGGATATCAGGCAGTTCATATCCTGTCCTTTATCTACGCATGTTGAAATAGAGGAAAATAATTAGTTATAAGAACTAAACATAAACTTAAGGTGAATATTATAATAGTTGTTTTGTCCAACACCTATCATGCTTCAACTTTACCATTTATTGAAAGCACTGAATTGAGTTGGCTATAAAAAGAAGGATATCGAAGTTAATGCAGCAGCGACGGCTCGCATCTTAACTTCAGGGTCAGCCACAATGCCAAGGAACACAAAATTTGAGGTTGGGATCGCGCTTTATAAATACAAGGAATTGCACAACTAAGTCACCAATAACGGATACATATTACCTTGGGTCTCTGGCCTACCCTGAAATTAGGCTGCGAACCGCCACTGTAATACAGTGATTCAAAAGATGGAATTGAACAACTCTAAGTACTAGAACATGCAAAACAACAACCACAAAAGTTGAACATGCTGGACAGAATCTTTAATTATGAAATGTTATAAGCTTGACGTCAAATCAGATAACTTTAAGTGTTGGACAAGGCAAAACAACTAGTTTGACATGATGAATATATATGTAATAAACTGTTCTTCAAAATTAACAGAACAAGTGTTAAACATGATGGGCAGAATCTTTAACCCTTTAACTGCCAGGGCGGTTCTTAGAGACCGCTGAGTAATTTACGGCCTTGGCGTTGGTTTTATTTCAAATTATCACCTTCTTGTAAGACAACTGTCGTATTTTCACAGAGCAAGTTCCCCGCTTCGTGCGCTTTGGTCAGACAGATGGAAACGTAGTGCATCCATTTGGAACTCTCCAGCAGGCCGTAAAATTTGAAATCCTGGGCCATGAAGAGCCTTATGCTCTCGGGAATGCACAGATTTCGTAATTTAACGTATGCGGTTTGCACGTCTTTCGGCGTCGGACACTCCTTCGCCAGATCCAGGATGACGGGCTGTTTCATACCGGGGTGACTGCGCTGGACACCGCCTATTAAGATCGTCTCCTGCGATCTGTCCGCTTGTAAGGTCGGCAGCAAGTCCGCCATTCTGACTAGAGCGGCCGTTTCCGTTCCCCACACCTAAATAATAATACTCTATATTGAACTCATAAGTACCAGTACCTTAGCATAACAAAACGTGTTTTTTCTGAGGTTTAGGTTGGACACATTTAGATATTTGTAGGGGTGGCCTCTTGGCCTGTACCACCACGACCTTTGCAGATCTATTGTGGATTAGGTTGGACACAAGACATAGCTCTAGACCCTAGAGGTATGTGTTGTGTCTAACCTGAATCTCAGAAAAACAAGTTTTGTTATATTTCCATAAAATAAGGCAAAATAAGGCAGAAGCGAGGCAGGCCCAAATCACGTTCAAAATGCTAAGGCAATCGGTATTCCAATGGTGGGTGGGATGGTGGGATGTCGCCTAAAACCGTGAACGCTGGAGGGGAGCTCTTGAGGAGGCCAAGACCCGAACTGGGTTTGTCGAGCCAGTGATGATGATGATGAAGCCAAAATCCTATACAATAGGACAATTTTTTTTCCTAACTGAACCTGTGGCATGTGCACAGCTAAAGGAAAGGAGGGGCAACAGAGGACACTTTAATATTTTACAGTGAGGTATTTTTATTGTTGTGACTTACCCATATTGGAAATGATTGGTTTCTAAAATGTCCAGCTGCCGTTTTAATCTCCGCGTCCGTTTTCGACTTTGGCACTATCACGTATTGGGGCAGGTGCGTGGAGACGTCAAAGTTTTTGTTTACGTCCGACAGACGCCAGTTGGCGCACCTCGTCCTGTCCAGCTCTTTCAGCCAATCGTCGCTGGACACGTACATGCGCGCTTCCTTTGTTCTTAACCTACAATACGGCTCCCTGGACAACAAACAAACTAATACTATCACGACAAAAAATAGTTTGATATATTTAAATGTTGGACACCAAGAAGTTAACACTCCTAACTATGTGAGTCGTTTGATGAGGTTAATAAAAAAAAGCTGATTAAACAATTTCATTTGTTAGTCTCCTTCGAGGGCTATAAACTTAGTCCAATGGGTTTCCAATTTTTTAATACCTTCGAAAAAAAAAAGACATAATATTTATTCGGGTATCATTCGATGAGAATTGCCTCCTATCGAGCTAGTTTTTTAAGTTTAGTATCGGGAAGAAATTGCATGTGTTCAAATCTGGAGAACAGCATGGGTAAAGAAACAATTCATAGCCTAAACCCTGGTTCGTGAAAACGGTTTTTTAATATCTCTTCAAATAAAAGTTTTCCATATGTGGCACCTCTAAAATGCACCACCCTGTACACTTTTATGGTTTGTGGCTAGTGTAAACAAATTGATATATTTCAAGGCATAAACAACACAATTTCAAGAACGTTAACAGAATTTCCTGACTTACTTAAAATCGTATGCAAATAACAGCTGATGCCTTTTGGGAAACGCGTGGTGTAAAATCGTGTTGGCGACATTTTTCCCACTGTCCTTATCGGCGTGTTTGAAGCTAAACGACAACACCCGCATATTCTAAAACAAACATGCAATCAATCAAAGTAATATATAACCTAACCTAAAAAATTAACAGCAAGATAATTTACGAGTTTTGTTTTCCAATTCCTTTAATAAATCAGTGTAAATTAACGTTTAGCGTTTAAGAGTTCGCTATTTAAAGAAAGTAGAAATACTTTCTTTAAATATGCTTAAACATTAATGTTTCTGCGCACATTTTTTGCACCGTCGATAATTACGAAACCCTAAATGTTAAACGTCTTATAAATCCGGCATAAGATTAGTTCAGTAGATCTAACCTAATTAATACTAAAGTCTTATATAAGTAATATTGTAACTCTCTACTAATAAGTTTCTTATGCTATGTTATTGTGATAATTATTTTTATTACCTTACATACAATCATCAATTCTTTGACTTTACCCGAGACATTCTGTCCAGGAGTCAACCTTTTTTTCGACTTATCGCCAACTTGGTAAATAGTATCGATGCACGATAGGCACACCTCGTTCCTCCTCAGCAAATTGTTCGACTGGTAAAAATCGCCAGAATCGTCCTCTTTCAGGGCGGTTGCGAAAGACAGTTTGAACGTCGTTATCGTCAGAACGCCGATTATCGCCTTTTTCCGATCGCTCAGCGGAGCGTACAACAGCACTTTCTGCGCTTCCAACACGACAGTCTCTCCTTAAAAAAAAAAGTTACCGGTTGTAAATACAAAAGAAAAATCAAAGCAAAGCCGGTGTTTACCTTCGAGAAGTCTTGTTTTTTGAAAATCATCCAAGGAAATGTCCTAAAAGATTATTAAAATCGTTAAACTTGAAAACAACTTTACACATAAGATGCGGATAATGACTTAGGCCCAGTTGCACCAACAACGTTGAACTTGAGTTCAACATGACAGGTCCTATTGTTCTAATGTCACTTTGAACTAAAGTTCAGAGTTGAACCAGTTCGACGGGTTTGGTGCAACTAACCATTTAAAAAAAAATGGAATTTTGGTTCAATTATAAAACAATCGGTAAACTCGAAAACAAATGAAGAACCAAGAAGTGTTCAATTATTCGATGCACTTTAATAAGTCATGAAACAAACAATTCGAAACAATCGAATTCAGCTGAATTTACCATTTAAAAAAAATTGTGACTTTTGATTCAATTATAAAACAATCGCTAAACTTGAAAAACAACTAAACTATCAAGAAACGTTTAATTATTCGTTGAACTTTAATAAGTCATGAAACAAACAATTCGAAACAATCGAATTCAGCTGAATTCGCCGTTTAAACAAAATTTTGACTTTTGGTTCAATTATAAAACAATCGCTAAACTCAAAAAACAACTGAACTATCAAGAAACGTTTAATTATTCGTTGAACTTTAATAAGTCATGAAACGAACAATTGGAAACAATCGAATTCAGCTGAATTCACCGTTTAAACAAAATTGTGACTTTTGGTTCAATTATAAAACAATCGCTAAACTCAAAAAACAACTGAACTATCAAGAAACGTTTAATTATTCGTTGCATTTTAATAAGTCATAAAACAAACAATTCGAAACAATCGAATTTAGCTGAATTCACCCTTTAAAAAAAATTGAGACTTTTGGTTCAATCATAAAACAAACTCGAAAAACAACTGAACAACTAACAAACTTTCAATTATTGGAAGCACTTTAATAAGTCATAAAACAAACAATTCGAAACAACCGATAGAGATTTTAAATCACTCACTTCCAAATCATTATCATCGATGTAACTCTTAAAAGTCGGATCCCTCAGATCGTTCACCGAACTCATCATTTTCTCTTTCGCTCTTTGCGATGAATCCAATCTTTGCGTAAACAAACAGGCCAACGAAAGGTTATCCCATTATAATCAACAATGACGAAACGACCCGCAGTCTGAACTTTGAATAAATGCAACACACACAGTCAGACACAAACAGGACACTCAAATATTTTTCCCCAAAACTTTTATAGGTTATGTGCTCATCATCCCAAATGGCACATTTTGACAGTGACAGGTGACAGTTCACGAAAAAGTTGAAAGGCGAGGAGGCAAACAAACGCCGGTTTCACTTCATTTGTTCGCCTGTTTTTCTCTATTTACTAATTAACGGAGGAAATGTTGTGTAATATTCAACAGAGGATTGAGCTCTCCACAAAGTGGTTAAAATGATGTAGTTTTTGTTCCTATCTGTGTGGGAGGTCGAATTAATTAAGCGTGTATGTTTTTTCTATGCTTGTGTGAGTGTGTTTATTTTTGAATTGGTTATTTTTTACAGGTTGTTTTTTATCAGTGGGAGTGATAAAGGTGGGGACTCTTATCTTTGGATAAAATAGACTTTAGTTAGTGCGTGTTGCTCAATGCGTGGAGCATGTTCCGGATCAGCGAAAGGGTTTCCCAAGCGGTGAAACAATGCAAAATAACAGTCAGGTGAGGTTATATTAAAAAAAAACATAAATTTTTATTTTCTTATAATTCGGATATGAATGTTTGCTCATTAAATTTAATGAAGAACCATTAGTAGCTTTTTATGCTCAGTTGCAAAAAAAAAACGTTCAACTCGAGTTCAAGCTGAACTTGAGTTTAAAATGACACTCTGAATTCAAGTCCAAGCAGAATTTGAGTTTAAGATGACACTTTGAACTCTAGTTCAGAGTTGAACCAGTTCAACATGTTTGGTTCAACTGGCCCTTAATTATTAATGAACAAACATTTATATCCCAATTATAATTAAACTCCTTACAGAATGTTATATGATTTTGCTTATTATTAAAGTAAATACACGAAAAATTTTAATTTGGAAGTTAAAAAAAGTTTGTATCAGAACAGTTTATCAATATGATTCCTTATTATTTAGTAGATATTTTGCTAAGTGGAATTAACACTCAAAAATCATATCATTAAAACTCTCCTGTAATGTGTTTAAATAAGGCAGGAAATATTCTGTATCCTTCACATTCTTTGTGGTAATTAATAACGATTACATGTTTGTAATAATACATAATAAAAATAACAACTATGATATGAAGTAAATACTTTAGTAATGTGTTTTCTTATCATTACATCACTTGATAATGTAAATATTTCTTTTTAAAACAAGGCAGGTTTTAAAGTTTGTTTTTTAAAATTAATTCAACTTTTTCAGACAAGAATTTTTAGATAAAGACGGTTTAAGGGTTAATTAATATGTGGAACAAAAATAATCGCCATACTTGTTTAAAACCAGTCACTTTTTTAATTCATTACTTAACGTTTTTAGACCTAATGCCGATCCGGGTCTTTGGATGTTCTTTCTGATGCCGGCGTCGGTAATTCTATCAGCTGTAAAACACCCACGGGAAGCAACCTTGATCTACAAACTATGCACTGTCTTCAGCATCGGTTTGCTGCTGACTCCAGTCGCTTTCTTCGTTATTTGTTTAAAAAAGAAGGACCTCGACAAAGCACTAAATTTGCATTTAATACCCGGAGCTGTCACTGCTTGGATATTTTTCAGTTACTTCAATCGTGGTGAGTTTTATACAATTAAAATCATTCGAAAATAATCAAAACCTACCATGTAAAAAGAAATATTTTCCTCTTCTCTCTTTTTAATTTAAATCGTCATAGAGTGTTAGGTTGGCAGCGGAATCATAAATTATGTATCCCAGGAAGAATTAAGTTGGCAGCATAAACATAAATAAGATATCTTATAGAAATCCATGTTGGTAGCCATAAAATATCATTAAAAAAATTATGTTGGTACCACATTCATAAATAATGTGTTTTAGAGAAAATTAAGTTGGTAACATAATCATAAACATTTTTCGTATAGAGTATGTTGGTAGCACTTGATTTTAATTTTTCAAGTTGGTGAATTTTATTGGGTCTGCATCGCTGCAAACTTTTAAATGTTAAATTGCTTATAAAATACCATACTTATTAAAATGCTTCGAATTTCGGGTTGGATTTTAAAAAATGAATTTCCGGAGTTTTTTTTTCTATCATTGTTGCGCCATCGTAAAAAATCCACAACTTCATACATAAATTACCGAGTTGAGTTCCATGAATGAGAAGTTTAACTAACCTTATTTATTTACAGTACATTTACTAGATGTTTTTAAATAAATTTAAATGGAAAAGTTAAGTGTGTGTTTTTGGTAGGTTTGGATTAAATTTTAGGTGATTTTTGTTTCTACGATTTCTATTCAGTTTCATGTCATTGATGTTTCTGTTAAATTATGACTGTTTTTTTTTTCTTTTTAGGATTTCCATTCAGTTTCATGTCACCGATGTTTCTGTTAAATTATAACTTTTTTTTTTCGTTTTAGGATTTTTATTCAGTTTATTGGGCGGTTTTATGTCGGCGACCGGATTCTACAAACTATTCCTCCTGATAATGAAAACATGCCCGTTAAGTTTTTCCATCGGGGAAGCGATCGTTGCCGCTCAGGCGATTTCCGTTTTTCTGTTCGCCACTTTCCTCAACGTTTACAAATCATTCTTCGACACGCCCTATAAAATCCTCGATGTGGCCACTTTAATAATACAAGTGAGTAACTCTTACCTCTGCCCTTATGGTATCACAAGGGGCCCTTTGGGTCTAAGTGAGCGGTCTAACTGCTGCCATTGAAACCTAACCTTACCTAACTTCTTACTTTACAGCTTCATATCTAGTTTTATAGAATTAAACGATTTTGTGTTATAAACTTGATTAAAATAATTATTGAGGTTATAACTGCGACAATTTTAAAACGTTTACAGATTGGGTTGTTTACAGTTGGCACAATTTGTTGTCTGACTTACAAATTTGTCTCGCTGAGAAAGCCCAAGCAGTTTTACATCATGGCCTTCTTGATGATCGCAGGTTTGTTACTGTTACCGCTTCACGTGCTTTTGAAAAAGAGCCCCTTGCTCTGGGTCGTGGAATTCGTCACCAAAGATGCAAATACGGCAAGTATTTTACATTATTTTTTCATTAAAGAGTAAACAAAACGAAACACTGCTTTGGGACACTTGATGGTTACTTAAGTTATTGATGAATTGAACTGGTTTAATTGAGAATTTGAATTCAAAGTGACATGAGAACAATAGGAACCAGCAGCGGCTCGCAGCGTAACTTCAGGGTAGGCCAGAGACCTAAGGTAATATGCATCCGTTATTGAAAGGTGACTTTGTTGTCTAATTCCTTGTATTTATAAAGCACGATCCCAACCTCAAATTTTGTGTGCCGTGGCGCTATGACCTAACCTAAGGTTAGGCTGCGAGCCGTCGCTGATAGGAACTGTCATCTTGAATTCAAGTTCAGCTTGAACTCCAGTTCAACGATTATGATGCAACTGGGCCTTAACTTAGGGCCAGTTGCACCAGACACGTTAAACTAGTTCAACTATGAACTTGAGTTTAAAGTGATATTAGAACAAGTAGAACTGTCATCTTGAACTTAAGTTCAGCTTGAACTGGAGTTCAACGTTTCTGGCACAACTGAGCATTAGATATCAATTAGGAATAATAATATGTTTATTAACTGAAAAACCTTTTCTACAAAATTTAATACAGTACAACTTTATAAAATCCCCGAATAATTTAAACGTAATCCAATCTTAACAATTTTCTTGGTTCTTTTTCTCTAAAAACGATAACATGATTTTTAACAGCTGAAAGTGATGGCGTATTGGGCGCTTTGTTCTTTAGCGGCCGTCATTGCTGTCAGAAAACAGATATCCGAGGCGAAAAAAGCTTCGACTGTTGTGAGGAAGACGTTCCATCTGCTAGCCGTTTCCGTTTACCTCCCCGGATTAATCTATGACTGCACGCTGCTTTTTATCGCCAGCGGTGTTATTTTCGGAGTATTCATCATGCTGGAGGTAAATCTTTCAAATTTTTTCTTAACAATACATATTTTGATTTGTAAATTTTTAAACATTCGATGGATGTAAAAAGCGTTCAATTTGAAGCTTCAAACGAGTGATTCCACTCCCAGATTAAGCATGAAGTAACCAAACCAAATTTTCAGGCTTTTCTAAACTCGAAATTTTACTTCATGCGCCACGCGTATAAAATACTGATTTTAAATGAAGAATGTTTAGATAAGCCTGAAAATTTGGTTTGGTTGCGTAGCGAAGCGGAGCGGCCAAACCAAAATTTTCAGGCTTTTCTAAACTCGAAATTTTATTTCATACGCCACGCGTATAAAACACTGATTTCGAGTGAAGCTCAAAATATACTGCTTAAGCAATATTCTAAAGCAGTATATTGTGAGCCTGAAAATTTTGGTTTGGCCGCTCCGCTTCGCTACGCGACCAAACCAAATTTTCAGGCTTTTCTAAACTCGAAATTTTACTTCATGCTCAATCTGGGAGTGGAAACACTCTTCGCAGGCTTCAATTAAACGTTTTTCAAAAACAGCGAAAGCTGTAGAAAAATTACAATAGAAAAATTCCCTGTAGACGAATGAATTGACTCAATGGGCCCGTTCATCAGAGACAACAGTTGGGGAATTCTCTGATGACCGGGTTGTTAATCGTGAACGTGTTTGGGATTTTTTCAATCGTACAAAATAGACAGACAGGAGTACTGCTCATTAGATACCAGCATACATCACAAACAAATCCAAACATGTTGAATAATAGAGAAAACTCCATCTATTGCCCATTATCTGAACTGAAAACAAATTTTTAAAAATTGTTCTTTTGTTCATAGCTTTTGAGGATATTAAATATTCCGCCCATCGGGCAGGGCTTGCAAGATGGTTATATGGTTTTCTCGGATGAGAAAGATGCCGGCACCGTGGCTCTCACCGCATTGTACTTACTGATTGGCTGCTCGTTGCCCGTCTGGTTGCACCCCGCTCCCTGTGACATGACGAATTCCGCCGGGTTTTACCTCTTACCGTTGTGCAGCGGGTTGTTGTCCATCGGTATCGGAGATACAGCGGCCAGCGTGTTCGGCACACTCATCGGTAAACACCGATGGCCGGGTGAGTTACGGACATAAAACGATTTGTAAAATCTAAAAAAAAAAACAACTCAAAATATTTGTTGTTAAAGAAACACCCACTTTCCAAAATTTATCAACACTAACCATTTTTCAGGTTCAAAAAAGACAGTTGAAGGCACTCTGGGTTGTATAATCTTCCAAATGTTGGTTGTTGGATCTCTAGTACACTTCGGTAAGTCAATTCAAAACATAAACAATTATGTAAAGGGTGACCCAAATTTGATGTTTTTATAGGATATCCTAGTAACCCGAATAGTCAAATAATATTTGATATACAAGTCATGACCTTTTTATCCTATGAAAACATTTAATTTTACACACATGAAATCATCAGCGATGGCTCGCAGCCTAACTTCAGGGTAGCCCACAGAGGTAAGGGAAACAAAATTTGAGGTTGGGATCGCTCTTTATAAATACGCGGAATTGCACAACAAAGTCACCTTTCAATAACGGATACATATTACCTTGGGTCCCTGGCCTACCCTGAAGTTAGGTTGCGAGCCGCCGCTGGAAATGATATATTTTTGATGTTTCTCATAAAAATATTTGACACATCATAAGTTTTTTAATTAAACTTGGCATATATTTTGACTCGAGAGAGGATCCCTTTTTTATTTATTTTTATTTTGTGTTCAGGTTTAGTTATAAGAGGTCATCAGAAATTAATAAAGTCTGCTATTGCCATTATAATCGTCTCGTTAGTTGAAGCACGGACCAATCAAGTGGACAACCTAGCCTTGCCTTTAGTGATGTATAATATACTGATTTTATAAAGTACAATGAAGTTTTTAAAACTGTATTTTTTGTAAATAAATTATTGATATAAATCTATTATTTTATTTTATATAATAAGTGAGCTAAAAAAAAATTTAACAGCTTTATGATAAACACGAAGAATAGATCAAAGAGTTAATAAATGATTGAAGTAACATAATAATAATAATAATCTTTATTGTGGAAGATTCACCAATTACAAGTCAATGTAATTACATATAATATATCTTAAAACGTATATATATAAAGAAAACTTGAGATTAGTTACAATAATAATCTATTTTGATTTGAAAATTTAGTCTGCGTACATGTAGCGACATCTATTGTGTTAAAACATAAATATTAATTAATATAATTACAATAGATGTCGCCACATACACAGAGACATAATTTTAAGTCAAAATAGATTATTTTATTTTAATCATTTTATGTAGTCGGGGATGGCCTCTTCTTGGGGCTGGAAATTAGACGGACTGCATTTGTTTAAAACTTTAATAATCGCTAACAACAATTTCACATAACGTAACGTAACCTTCTCCTCTTCTCTTAATTCTCTATGATTCAACAACCTGAACATAGCTCTCCTAAAATCTCATAAGTCTAGCCAACATGAAATACATTTCCTTTCCGGGGCGTTAGATGGCGCGCGCAAGCGGGTAATTCAAAAATATCGCCTACATTATACTCTTTCATCAATCCTTCTTGGTTATCGTAAAGCTATGTATTAATAAAAAAAAACAATCCAAATAATTATAACTAAATTACAATCTATTCTGATTATTCTTTATAAAGGAAATTAATATTTCATTACAAACAACAGTTGAGAGTTTACTGCCAACTATTGGGAAATTCTCTGACGACCGGACTATTAATCGTGGACGTGTTTGGGATTTTTGCAATCGTACAAAATAGACCGACCAGAGTACCGTTCATTAAATACCAACATACATCACAAACAAATCCAAACATTTTGATGAACGGGCCCATTGTTTTCTTAATTTAATTATAGATTTCTATTGTTTCGGTCACTGTCATCTATTGTTAACTCAACCAAAGTCTACTTTTAAGTTTTCGTTTCTATCTAGTGTTTCTTAATTCAATTCCGTGTTTTTTTAACAAAGTACATAACACATAAATTATAATAATACAACTTTAAACTAATCTTTTTTTCTTAAATAAAACAATATTTTTGTTTTCCTTCTCTAAATCAACGCCATCTACAGCCAATTCATATAAACACATTTTTTGACATTTCCAATTTTAGTCCGGCGTGTGTTTTTCAAAATTGCGTTTTAGCGAATAAAAACTCGACAAAATGTCCAATATCGCCCGATTTCAGCGGTTGTTCCGTGCCGGAAGCGCAATTTTGAATAACAGTAAATGTTTCGTGAACAAGACAGTGTTATTAAACAACCCAAACACAAGAGGACAAAGCGGTGAGTTTTTGTAGGTTATCTCAAGACTCTTGATTTTTATAAACTTTATACATGTTGATTCGCTTTTTGCGAATCCATTCTGAAAAGTCAACTTAATTTTTATCAATATTACTCTTTCCTGTTTATTAAAATGCGTTGGAATAATAGCGTTTAGTAGGTTATTTCAAGAAACTTGATTTTTTTTAAACTTGATACACGCTGATAACACGCTTTTCGTGAATACTTTCTGCTAAGACAATTCAATTTTTATCAATATTACTCCCTCTTTATTATTAAAATGCGTTGGTGTAATTGTGGGATATTTTTTCAGCGAGTTTAAGCTTCGTGAGGTACCAAAGCACAGATCCAGCTCCGAAAGTAGAAGAGGATAAAACAAAAGAGATTGGAGAAAAACTGATTGGTAAGTGTATATGGGCCTGTTCATTAAAATATTCAACATGTTTCGATTAGTATGTGATGTATGTTGGTATCTAATAATTGGTACTCCGGTTGGTCTATTTCACGATTAACAATCCGATCACAAGAGAAACCCCCAACAGTTGGCAGTAAATCCCCAACTGTTGTCTTTGATGAACAGGCTCAATGAAATTAGAAAATATTAAAATCTTTTCTCTCGAACATAATTAAAATATTACAATTGTTTTAATTATAATGGGCTATATGATTTTCCTTTCGGTAAAGAGAGTCGTTAAGTTTGTCTCTGTTATATGTTATATGTGACAACGTTTGTTTTTAATGTATGTAGGTACCTAATGAACGGTACTCTGGTCGGTCGATTTTGCACGATTGCAAACATTTCTACAGTTGGCAGTAAACTTCCAACTGTTGTCTCTGATGAACGGGCCCAATTTTGACATGTTTTCATTCACTCTAATCAATTATTTAGTTAATGAAAGCCTTAATAAAGACAAAATCATACAGCCCAATATTATTATATAATTTCTATTATTTGTTATATAAATTACAATTGATTTATATCGTATGTTCAATAAAAAAAAAACCTCTAGAGTGCCATGGAAAATAGTGTAGGTTGGCAACTCTGAAATTATGCATTATAATTATCATGTCTGACATTTTATATGTCAATTTCTAAAGAGTGTAGCCAACTTAAATTTTTATTGAACATACGATACAACAAACAATAACAACTTTACAAATAATTTTTTTTAATTCCATCACATTATAATTAATGTCAGTGTTGGTTATGATAAATGTTATTTCGATTGTCTGCATATTCAGTATACAGAGAGTGATGCTACATAGTGGACAGAATTTCTTTTGATAATCTATTTTTGTAGGTGACAGTACGAAACACGAGTTCCAAGCGGAAACCCGGATGCTCTTGAACATCGTCGCCAGATCTCTGTACTCGGAAAAGGAGGTCTTTCTTCGCGAGCTAATTTCGAACGCGAGTGATGCACTAGAAAAATTCCGGTACATCTTGCTCTCCGGCGGGGAGGAAAAACAAAAGATTCACTCACCCGACAGAGCTTTAGAAATCAATATTACCACGGACAAACAGAATAGAACTTTGACCATACAGGACTCTGGCATCGGCATGACAAAAGAGGAACTGATGTCTAGTTTGGGAGTTATTGCTAGATCAGGCTCAAAGGTGATTGGTGATTGATATACAGGGTGTATAACAATATAGAAGGCTGCGGTGGCCGAGCGGTTGAGTCGTTAGATTGAACCAATCGTCCACTGCAGAAATACGAGTACGAGTCTTGCCTGGGGTGAATAATTTTTCTAACGAAAAATATTCGTCCCGGATGCCATGGGTGTTAATTTTGTTGTCCACATTTTCATTAATATGAAAAATTAAAATAGTAAAACTGGTTGCGACTGAATGGCTAACCGCCTAAGTCAATTCTCCAATATTCACCTCATCCCCCAACCCGATTTCCATCTATCACCCTTAATTTCTTCTCCATTTAGTGTAATTAATTATTCCTATACAGGGCGTACAAAAATAATTATTTAGTGATTGATTATTGATTATTGTATTATCCTCCAAACTCAATCTGGCAAGTTGCGCGGTGGGAACTGGGCGGGCATAGGGTGGGAAAAGGGCATTGGTATAATACAGAGCACTTTCGTGCGCTTGGCACATTCAATGACAAAAACGCGGCTCGCCTCTCCATCAGCCAGATTGACTTTGGACGATAATACATCAAGAATCAAAATATATACAGGGTGTTCAAAGTTACCCACTAAGGCCCAGTTGCACCAAAAACTTTGAACTCGAGTTCAAGCTGAACTTGAGTACAAGATGACAGTTCCTATTGTTCTAATCACTTTGAACTGAAGTTTAGAGTTGAACTAGTTGAACTTGTCTGGTCCAACTGGCCCTTAGTGTGATTGATTATTGCTATATGGGGTGTACAAAATAATCATTTTGTGTATTGGTTTGTAGGCTTTTCTTGAACAGTTGAAAGAGAAGAATGCAGCGGGTGAAAATGCCAATAATGTGATCGGTCAGTTTGGTGTTGGTTTTTACAGTGCTTTCATGGTTGCTGATAAAGTTGAGGTTTACTCGAAATCCGCCACTGAAGATGTTGGTTACAAATGGAGTTCAGATGGGTAAGTAACCTTAAATTTATTAAAATTTATTGCCTGGTTTATCACACATTTAGTGTTTAGTGATTTTCTTGTAATGTTTAAGAAAATGATGCCGTTTCTACGAGAATTAAGGTTTAAGAGTTTTAGGTTATGTGTATTCGTGTCGATGTTGCCAATTATGTCATCACAAATTTTTGAAAAATGAATATTATTTAAAATTATCGTTTATAATTTTTAATGCCTCTTTTTTACTGCTAACAATTCAGTCAAATTGTTAAAATAACTTGACTACCATGTTGTAACAGGTAATTCAGAAAATCTAGAACCCTTGCAAAAAATTTGTGCAGATCCATTTATGTTAAAGGATATTTAAGGAAAGTATAATATAGCGAACTCTTAAACACTAAACATCAATTCTACTCTGTTTAAAAGCTAAACGTCCAATCAACCCAGTATTAATCCGACTCTCGAGTCTTATAAGCATGTGAAAGTAACTGCAACTTCATGTATATTGCAACCACTTTAACATAACCCGTTATTGATAAGATTGTTGATTTAATATTTCTTGTTTAGAAGTGGAACTTATGAAATTCAGGCTGTCGATAATGTCCCGTACGGAACGAAAGTAATGATTCATTTAAAAACAGACTGTCGGGAGTATTCTGATGAGGAGGAGGTTAATAAAATCATCACGAAATACAGCAATTTCGTCGGTAGCCCGATTAATCTGAATGGAAAATTGGCGAATCAAGTGCAACCGTTGTGGCTGATGGATCCGAAATCGATAACCGCTCAACAACACAGCGAGTTTTATAGATATTGCAGCAACAGTTATGACTTACCGAGATTTACACTGCATTATAATATAGATGTTCCATTGTCTATTCACGCACTATTGTATTTCCCCGATGGAAAACCAGGTAGGGATCAGTGGCGGCTCGCAGCCTAACTTCAGAAAGATTAAATCAGAAATACATAATTCCTATTTATCTTTATTTGTGGTACATTAGGTTGCGTATGTTAAATCACTGTTTTGAATTTAATTAATTTCTAATTAACCAATAATTTTTCTAATATGGAATTCAGCTATAAAAAAATTAATAGGTGACGAAACATGAATGTTACCGAATAATTAAGGCCCAATTGCACCAAAAACGTTGAACTTGAGTTTAAGCTGAACTTGAGTTCAAGGTGACAGTTCCTATTGTTCTAATGTCACTTTGAACCAGTTCAACCTGTTTGGTGCAACTGGCCCTTAGTGACTGAAATATTCATTTGAATAATTTAGTGATTGAGATATTCATATTTGACTATTTGAATTATTCGTATTCGAATGCCAGCCTTACTATAAAATATTTACTAGGGATTTTTATGTGGATTAGGTTTATTCGAGATGTCCAGAGAAACCGAAACTGGCGTTGCCCTGTACACGAAGAAAGTCTTAATAAAAAGTCGAACTGATAATATTTTACCAAAGTGGTTGAGGTTTGTAAAAGGAGTAGTCGATTCCGAGGACATCCCGTTGAATTTGAGCAGGGAATTGTTGCAGAACAGTGCATTAATTAGGTAATCTTTAATAAATTTAGTAATCATAGATTTTCAAAAATTAAGTGCCTCAGTAGTCAATGAAATTAGATAATCGAATTTCCTGAAATCGTTTTTTTTTTCTTTAAATTATTTTGCTGTCCGTCCTCAGGAAACTTAGCAATGTGTTGACGAGCCGTGTCATTAAATTCCTGTTGGAACAATCGACGAAAAATGCCGAGGAGTATGAGAAATTCTACACCGATTACGGGCTTTTCCTGAAAGAGGGGATCATCGTCAATCAGGATCAGAATGAGAAGGTAAGAGATTGTGAATTTAGGTCATCTCCACAAAGAATTTCGGAGAAAATCGAAGTTGCGGGGTATATAACATAATTTTGAGGTCCTAAAACATGTAAAATAATCTTCTAGGTCCAATAGCTTTAATCATCCACTAATCATTGATTAAACCTCTTCTTCAGTAGAGATATTGTATGGGATGACAGATTGGCTCATTTTCCTATATTATTTCTAATTCACAGGAAGAAATCGCGAAACTTCTGCGATTCGAATCGTCGCACAAAGACCCCGGAGTGAAAGTAAGCGTTTCCGATTACGTTTCGAGAATCAAGGACAACCAGAAGGTAATTTTCTACTTGGCTGCACCGAGGTAAGTATTTTTTTTTTTTAATTAAATTTAAAAGCTGAAATTCACTAAATACCATTGAACTTGTGTGCAGTCGCACATTGGCCGAAGCTTCTCCCTATTACGAATCACTGAAAACGAAACAGCAGGAGGTTCTGTTTTGTTACGAGCCGTACGACGAGCTGGTGCTCATGCAGCTGCAGCAGTTCAAGGGGCACAGGGTTGTTTCCGTCGAGAAGGACATGCGTGATGATAAGGCCGCTGCCGATTTAACAAATTTAGGTAGGCAAATACAGGATTTAGTTATTCATCCAGCTAGCTTTGAATTTTTATTTAAATAACCATAATTACAGCAACCATGGCTCATTACAATAATAATAATAGACAACCCTTCGTTTGCAATATATTTAAACAAAGGGAAGTATTAATAAATATCTAAAATAAAATAGGTGATGACAGTTTAAAGAGGAGTGCAATTGACGAGTTGACCGGTTGGATGAAAACCAAGTTATCGGGGAAGGCGGTCGCAGTTAACGCCACAACCCGCCTCGAAAACCACCCGTGCGTGGTCACCGTTGAGGAGATGGCGGCCGCCAGGCATTTCATCAGGACGCAGAGTCACTCGCTATCCGAAGACAGGCGATACGCTCTGTTGCAGCCCCAATTGGAAATTAACCCCAAGTACGCCATAACCTAAAAATGTCTTATTTTTCACGTAATTGTTTATAATTTGTAATTTTTTACACAGACATCCCATTATTAAGAAGCTGCATAAACTGACGCAGTCTGATCCCGCTTTAGCAGAATTATTAACAAATCAGGTGAGTTTTTAATAATGGTGGCTTCAACTTTGCTAATACATTGTCAGTTTCAAGGTAAAAATCACCATCACATAAGAAAACAATAGCACTTTGTGACTTTTACCTTAGTTTATGCCACAGATAAAGAAAAATGGTTTATGGTTTATTTTATTAGTATTAATTGCTAATGAAATACAGCTTTGGTAATAGAATTGCCATTAAGGCCACTGACCACGTAGAGTGATCACGTGAATGTTGGAAACTAGGAAATTGATAAAAATATCTGTTGATCAAATATATCGTTTTATTTTTACTCTATAGTTTGTTAATTTTTACTGATTGCACTGTGATGAGCTTTTTAAAAATGTTGTTTTGATTTCTGAAGACGAGTTATGATTTTTCTCATTGCAGTTGTTTACGAATTCTATGGTGGGTGCCGGTTTGGTCGACGATCCGAGGGTCTTGCTGACGTCGATGAACGAGCTGCTAGCAAAAGCACTAGAGAAACACTGATTTGTTAGGTGTTTCTGTGTTGTGTATCTTTTTTTCCGTTTGTAAAAAAAATTTTGATTAAATCAAGAAAGAACGATATTCTGTTGTTCCTAATTCGAATATCGTGTGATATTACTAGTGTAAATATTATAGATGTTATTTTTTATTAATTCAATAAAAAAAATACGTTTTTTTTTAATTAATCGATGAACAGAGACAAAAACCTCTAGATTTAGGAGTTACCATTTTTCATTCTGGGGAACTTTAGTGTATTCGATGTTGGTAAGTCGTGCAGTTATAAAATTTCTAGGAATAAACCCATTTTTTGCTAATGCTACAAACCAGTGGCGTAGATGGGAGGGGGGGATTTAGGGGATCAATCTCTCCCATGAGTCTTGAAAAATAGGAAAAGTAAAAAAAGGCTCTTTTTCTGTTAGTTATTTATTTTTTTTATTAAATTTTTATATACATCTAAATAAAAAATAGAACCATTCTTTGTACTTGTTTTTGTAGAAACTTGAGAAAAATACATTTATGAAACTAAATACAAAGTCAAATACCCCATCACAAAAAGCTATCTACGCAGCTGATGCATTCATGATTGATGTTTTGTGATCTATCTCTTCAAATAACCAAGATCCCTATAGATTCTGTCAAAATACGGACACCCTGTATATAGAGCAAAATTTCAAACACTAATTGATAATTATACGGTATTTCTTGGAAAGATAAATGAAATTACATAAAAATTGTAACCTTGTTTTGTGATAATATTTCATAAAAAGAAAACGGCTTATTTGCATATCTGAAACCTAATTGAACAAATAAAATGTCACATGTTTATATTTTCCAATCCAACTTATTATTTATTTAATTGAAATATATTTTTTAGTGAGATTGAAGAAGTTGAGTTGAGTTTACAATATTATTATTATTATTTTTTTTGATATCAAATTGAGAAGGACATTCTCTAAATAGAATGTGCCTTAAAAAAAGGCCACAATCTGACTTTAATTAGCACGTTTTTTTTTTCTGTGTAAATTGTTAGTGTCAACATGTGTAACTTGCACTGATAACCATGTGAAATAGATTAAACAAACGGTTTTACTTCTTACGTAAGGAAAGTTTAACCCCATCACAAATTCATTGTGAAAATAATAGTCTATGTTTAATAGTAGTTTAAGTTAAAATTATCTTAGATCAAGGGCCAGTTGTTCAAGAGTGGCTTAAACCAAGTTTAGCTTAAGCTCAATTGCAACAATCAATTCATTGTGAACCATTATTAAATACTTAATTAAAACGCAGTTATATTCCTTTTTCACTTTTGATAAAAGTGAAGAAAGGAATATAACTGCGTTTTAATTAAGTGACTAAGATCCTAACGTAACTGAAATAACTAAATTAACATTATTAAATAATGAGACCTACATAAATTTAAATTTAATACCAACCTACTGAGCAAATACATTTAAGTAATCTTTTATTAACATTAATTGTTTGATTTGAGTTATGTGGAGTATTTAATCACAATGAAAAAACTGTTTTTATTCCTTACTTCACTTTTATTTTTATGTGTTAGATGTACATTTCGAGTGCTAAGCACTCATTATCAATAACTAATGCTCTTACAAACTAGGTGCGCAATTATATATACCTGAATATTAACATTAAAACATTTAATGTTGTCACAATGTTGATAAAACGTTATTTGTTTGTTTTTTGCTCAATGTTACCGCGAAACCCAAAACGATGCGTTTTAATAATAATAATAATAATCTTTATTTAGCATCTTTGCTATATAATAACATAGAAAAATATATGTATATCTATATATATATATAAAATAAACATTTGATCATCCTTAATCTATAAATTGTGTATGTATAATAAATTTATCACATAATAATACTTAATATATAATCTTTTTACTACTTTAATAAAATCAGTCGAAAACCATACTTAAATATCTATGTAAAAATAATAAATCCATAATACAACAATACTTATACATTTATGCAAAAAAACAATAACTAAAAAGGTAATAATACTTATTTAAAATTTGTACTTATACATATAGGAACAATTAATAATATATACACATAAGTTGCATGAATGTTGAAAAAACGTTGCATAAACGCTGAATGTCTAACTGCAAGAACTTTGCATGCTAACATTTAAAGAAAAATGTTGCTGCACTGTTGACAAAGCACTCCTATTTGTATGCAGCCCAATATACAACTGTACGTCAAGTTGCATACGATGCACTAAAAAAGACTGTTATTCCTTACTTCACTTTTTTAGTGTAACAATGACTTAACGTAAACTCAAAAACATACAGTTGCATACGATGAATGCATATAAACTGGATTGTATGCAACCCGATGCGCAAAGTAACTTTGCATAACTCGTTGCATCAATGCTACTGCGTAACTCGAAATGTTGAGTTTTAAGTTGCATCAATGTTAAGGAACGTTATATGCTAACGTTCGAAGAAAAATGGTGCTGCAGTGTTGAATAATGTTGCTGCACTAATAACAAATCAACAATCACTTCTATTTACAGGCAACCCAACTTACAAATGCATGTACGTTAAGTTGCATACAATGAATGTATAGAATCCGTATTGTAATAACCTGATGTACAGCAAATTAGTGAACGTTATAGGAATGTTTCTCTTGTAATCTCAAAGCAATTCCTACAAATAGCATGTGTATAAAACAAGACGAAAGTCTTACAGAAACTAATGTATAGTCTGAGGTCCTTTAATACGCGCCTGCTGTAACCAGAGGGAATAGGGGAGTAAAATTTTACACAAACTCATATTTGATTATAAAAATAATTGATCTTGCTCCAAAGTTTAATAATTAATTCCATTCTTTAATACGATACCAACTGAGCAAAAAACAAATAAATAACGTTATATCAACATTGTTGTAACATATAACGTTGTTTTAATCTTGATGAAACATTACTTAAATGATTTGCTCAATGGGTATATACCATGTTGCATTAAAACCAACTAAGCAAAAAAACAAACAAAATACGTTATATCAACATTGCAGCAACATTAAACTTTATTTGAATGTTGTTGAAACATTACTTAAATGTGTTTTTTCAGTGGGGTATACGCAGAAAATTTTCAGGCATTCATCGATTTTATTAAAGTGTTTAATTTGAAGTTTCGAAAGAGTGTTTTCCACTCCTGGACTAAGCATGAAGTAAAATTTCGAGTTTAGAAAAGCCCCGCGTAGAAAATTTGTCGAGGGTCGCGCAGCGACCCTCGACAAATTTTCACGGGGCTTTTCTAAACTCGAAATTTTACTTCATGCGCCACGCGTACAAAACACTGATTTAAAGTGAAATTAAAAATATACTGAAAACCAACACTACTTCGATATTTTTTTAAAATTCTATGTTTTCTTTCCTATCCATGCTGTAAACCTTGAGATATTCGTTGTTTTCTTGTGAAAAAACTTCGTTTCAAAGTATTTCTTCGGTCTCCGAAGACCATGATTGGTCCTTCGAGCTGTAGCCTTTGTAAAATGGTAATAAACTTAGTAATCTAGAGTGATCTTTTAATTTGAAACTTCTAAGAACGAGTGTTGTCCACTCCCAGACTAAGCATGAAGTAAAATTTCGAGTTTAGAAAAGCCCCGCGTAGAAAATTTGTCGAGGGTCGCGCAGCGACCCGAGACAAATTTTCACGGGGCTTTTCTAAACTCGAAATTTTACTTCATGCGCCACGCGTATAAAACGCTAAAATATTGTAAAGTTAGAAATACACTTAAGAATACATGTTTACATTTTTCTTCGCACATTCTCAGGCTAGGTCAGGTCAAGTAATATAATTTATCAAATTAACCCACTGAGCAAACATTTAAACAATGTTTTATCAACGTTAAAATAACGTTTAATGTTATACAATATTGATAAAACGTTATTTGTTTGTTGTTTGCTCAGTGGGTAACTTCTCAACAAACAAATAACGTTATATCAACATTGTAGCAACATTAAACGTTGTCCTAATGTTGATGAAACATTACTTAAATGAATTTGCTCAGTGGGCATTAAGCAACAAATTAATAATATTGAGTTATTGCATCAATAGCACTTAATGGGTTAAGTGTGTTTGCTCAGTGGGTGATTAATCAAAAAGTAATGTGAATATAATTATTAACATTGATTAAATAATAATCTTTATTCAATATTATTAACCTAATCAGCTTTCACAGATCTCTAGTTTTTTACGTAAACTCACTGTCTAATTGAATGCATGTGACCAATTCTTATCTCGTCGCAATCAGAGATGAGATATAGGTAATATAAACAATTGGGTAATCAATTTGTAATTGATGAAAATAAAAAATCTAGAGATAAAATTGTAGGTGGTATACAATGTATCTGGGTTAAAATGCAAAACAAAGTCGCAATTTTAAAAACGCGTCGTCTACGAAATTAATAGGGTAAAAATGTTTTATAAAAAACAAAAATTTGAAAGATCACGATAAATACCCAAGTAACGGGAATTTCAAAGTACTTACAGATACTAATGCACACGCACTGAAAATCACATGACTTGATGCGCACGTGAGTTAAATACGATACCGTTTTAATTATAAATTATGTAAGACAAAAAAATGCTTGTGAAATTGACCAAGAAATAAAATCCACACACAAAGATATTCAGCATTATTAATGAATAGCAAAACAATTGGTGAACACCAAAGAGTTGAGTTTGTTTTCAGAATAAGCTACTAGAGAGTTTTATTTATTTATTTATTCAGTCAACGTAGTTCATTTAAAAAATACAAAATATAGTAAGTCTTAAAATATAAAACTAACACATTAAAACATAATTAACCCACTGAACAAAAAACAAACAAACAACGTTTTATCAACATTATAACAACATTAAACGTTGTTTTATTGTTTTAATGAAACATTAATTAAATGTGTTTGCTGAGTGGGAAAACTATAAGACTTTGTTTTTTTTTTGTTTCTTTACTTACGGACACCGCCTATTTAACAAAATTACATATAATAATAACAAAAATATAAAAATTAAACTAAAAATAAAATAGTACGAAAAGTATACAACTAAATAACCTTGATAAGACATTAACCCCCAGACCACGCTTAAATAAAGGAAAAGATGTACAAAAAATATAAAAATTGTAATAACAGTTTAAAATATTGCAATATTTTATCATCTTAACTATGGGATTGTGATTTGCATAGTTAGTGGAGTGAAACGGTATTTGAAATAATATTATAGCCCTAGTGGGTTTAATAATGCAAAAATTGAAGTCAAGAATTGAAAGCCAATAATTACAGTCAATTAAGCCATTAATTAATTTAAATGCGAAACGCAAGTCGTCCATAATTCGCCGACCCACTGAGCAAAAAACAAACAAATAACATTGTAGCAACAGTTAATGTTATATTAATGTTGATGAAACATTATTTGAATGTGTTTGATCAGTGGGGACATTCAAGCGTGCTTAAGTTTAAAAACATAACGGGGGCGGTTAGGTCCACTCCCTCCAAAGCGCTAGATATAATACTAAATCTAGCTCCAGTCAACCTCGACTGCAGATATGCTGCAACTACCATGGCGATCAGAATCAACTCAATTGGGATATGGAGCTCTAGCAAACAGGTCCATGGAAGGATCCTGAATGAGCTTGTCGATATCCCCCTAAAGACTGACAGCTGCACTCCAGAACTTAATTTTGAAAATAAGTTCTCCACTTCCATCCCGGACAAAACTAAATGGTTAAAGAGAAAGATAGTTCAAGGCAAGGACCTCTGGCTCTTTACGGATGGTTCCTAGCCTGAAAACAAAGTAAGGGGAGGAATCTCATCACAAGATTTCAACCTCAAAAAGTCTTTTAGACTCCCAAACCACTGTAACATTCTTCAGGCAGAGGTCATAGCCATCCGATCCACAAAAATGACCTTTAGGGGAACCGTATCAGGTTCATTACTGGTAACCAAGCCGCCATTAAGATACTGAATAGTCCGTACTGCACTTCGAAGGTTGTCAAAGACTGTAAAAAGTCGCTAAATACTCTTACAAATAACTGTGACGTGGGACTCATGTGGGTACCTAGTCACAGTGATATTAGGAGGATTCAATTGCCCACGATCTTGCAAGGAAGGGGGCAAGAATGAAGGAACTGTCTACTGAACTCTGCACCCACATTCCTCTTGTGGAATACAAGAGATTACTTAGGGACCAAATGATAGCATCGGTCAACCATAGGTGGAGAGAAGAAGATACGTGTATCATGACAAGGCAGCTATGGCCTATATGGGATACTATAATCAGCAAGAGATTAATTGCACTTAGCAGAATCGACATAAAGAAGGCGGTAGGCATCCTCACGGGCCACTGCCTCCTAGGCAGACATGCACAAAAGATAGTTCTTGAGCACAACGACTTTTGCAGAGGATGCCTGGATGTGGAGGAGGAAGAGACGGTACTCCACTATTTGGGACAACGCCCTGCTCTTGAAAGGAAAAGAATTAAGTACCTTGGCATGCACTACGCGAATGGACTAGCGGACTTCACACCTCTAGATGTGAGAAATCTGATCGGGTTCATTAGGTGCTCGGATTGATTTGTATAGGTGGGGAGGGAGGGGAGATCTGACTCCTTTTTACCCTTATGGTATCACAAGGGGCCCTTTGGGCCTAAGTGAGCGGTCTAGCTGCTGCCATTGAAACCTAACCTGACGTAAGCACTAAGTTATGAAATCCAAGACTAGAGAGTTTACAAAGTAGGATGTTATAGTTAACGCGATCAAACGCCTTAGACAGATCAGTATATATCGCATCAACTCGATAACTCTTTTCTAGAGCGTTTAATAAATTATTTTGGTATGTCAACAAATTTGTAACAGTTGATATCCCTTTAACAACGCCATGCTGTTCCTCACAAATTGTGCGCTTACATACTCACATGATCTGTCTAGAAACTAACTCGTCTAAAATGATTGGTATAGTAGACTGGATAGTAATACCCCTATAACTTTGTATATTATTTCTCTCACCATCCTTATGTAGAGGGTTAATGAACGAATTTTCAAAATGTTAAATTTTTGTATGTAAAAGCGGTCCCGCAAAAGCAAAAACAGTTTTTTTTTTCCATTTAATCCCCCCACCCCCCGGAAATTTGTATAACCTCCTCCGATTTTTTTTTTCTGGCTACGGCTTTTCTTATGATCGGGCGGCCTTCCCATTAGGTCCGGGCCTAGAGCGCCACGAATACTGGGCGCCAAATTGCACTTTCGAGTCCGACTGAAAAAACCCTCTCGGCCTCGCATGATTTTATAAAAAAAATTACAAACCATACGCCACTTTTGTTTAGGATAGAATTTCCTAGTATTGGTTTTCAACTAATGCGGTAAAATAGTACTTCTTGATATTTTAAGTGTATTTTATTTCCTGTTCCGCATTCGGACAAATTAGTCCATCTTGAACAGAAAACTACAGAACAAATAATTAACATAAAATTAGCTCAGGACACCTAAACACAAAATATGAATATTGCAAAGAACCCTGCTTTTAAATAGATACGAGCAACGATTACAAATTGTAAACATTTATTTCCAAAATGCGCGCTCTGTGCGTCAAACTTATAGAGCACTTCGCCCATTTATTGATTTTAACCGCCAAATAATTTTAAGTGATGAGGCTCATTTTTGTCTGGTGAAAAGGCAACATAACGCCCGTTCATAAAAGTAATGTTATTTCATAAAAGTAATGTCATTTTATGTCAACATACTAATATTATGTTTCAACATACTAATATTATATTTCAACATACTAATATTAATTTTAAACAACTAACATTTTTTGACTTACCAATTTGATTTTTAAAAAGTTTCTTATGTGATTGGCATAAGTGGAGCAACGATTTTCTTTTTTTTTAGTTTTCCAGATTGATCAATAAAGCCAACCCTCTGGAATTAAAATCTCACAAAAACACGCATTCCCATATAAGCGTAATCAATCAATTTAATTATGCGCGACGATTTAATCGATGTGAAAAACGAAAAATACCTACTTTTACTGTGTGTTATATAAATTTGTTGCTAATAATCCGCGTCCGATTCAAATTCCCGCCGATTTTCGCACGCGCCTTTCAAACCGGAAACGTCACCGAGGATTCCACAATCATGTGACTCAAGTTTAATCCAAATTAAACCGAAATCGGGTTTTCCAATCGAAGTTAAACCTGCAAAAAACGTGTTTGCATTTATGATGAATAGATTTCGGGTTGTTGGGGTTTAAAATTGGGTTTTAAGGGTGCGGATCTGCGAAGGGGAGCGGGGCGAGGGAATTTGGGCGAAACGTCACGAGATTAAACCCGAAAGCGGGCTCGCGATTGGTCCGTGGACGTCCTTTGGCGCCGCACCGACCAATCAGCGCCCGACAGAATCCACACTCCAGTCGAAAATTTCCTTATCGTCATATGACCCATTCTTGCTGGTGCTGTGTAGGCCATATTTGTCAGTGGGTTCGCTGTTGTTTGTGGAGAGTGTTGTGCGCACTTTGAGATACGTTTTTGGGTCCTGTAAAATACTCCACGAGTTTTAAAACTAGATAAAGATGCCTATATCCGAAGAAAACCCCGTCTACGGACCGTTCTTCGGCGTTATGGGAGCCGCAGCGGCGATTATTTTTAGTGGTGAGTGCGCTTTTTTCCATTCCGACTTTACAGTATCGATTTTATGCCCCCACTCGGCCCTCAAAAAGGGGGCCGCTTTGAAACCTGCAAACGACCAAAGGAGCACGATTAAAACACCAGACTCACCTGCTTGTGTTTTTTTGCGCTACACTCCCGGCTGTGATCGGGACATAATCAAGGGCGTAGCGCCGACTTGCAATTGTCATCCCGTTGTTTCCCGCAAACACATACGTGTTTAATCATTTTTCGAAAATTATTCACTCACCGTAATTACGCGAAAACCCCGATTGAATGTACATTTCGAGTTGGTTCGGGGGGCCTTCGCGCGATTGACCCACTTAGCGCGGTTAGGTCACATGCTTAGACCCGCCCGATGATTTTCATCCGCTGGTGTCAACAAAAAATGATTCTGAGCGAACAAAAAAACAAATTTTGTTTCACCAGAGTGGCCCTTGTTGAAAATAAATGCAAAACAATCGCGGAATTAGCCCGCTTGCAAAAAAATCAATAATCCACGACTTGTCAAATTTTCTCCCACACACACAAGCTCGAAATCTCGTGAGTAGAAATTACGAGTTTTATCTTTTTCTGAATAAAATCACACCCGTTCGGATATTGATAATCGAATTAATTGAGTTTAACGGAGCTTTTCGTTTTATTGATTGGATGCGAATTAAAGGTTATGCTGGGGAAAAAAACCTTTGTTGATCCATTCTTTTGTTCTTCTTTTTTAATCACGAGAAGGTGAGTGTAATCTTCTAAACTTTCCTTTGCTGAAAATTCGGCTAAAACATGATTTTTGCTAGAAAACATGTGACTTCAAGGCCGACATTTCGAGATCGATGACGTTTCACGAAAAAAATTAAGCAGATTTTTTCGAATTCACGTGATCCCAGGTGCAACAGGAGAGAATCCAATTATCTCTCACCTTCGCTTAATCGCAATTTACCGTATTTTGCACGCTTGAATTCAATTGATCTTTGCATGTGCCGAGTGAGGGTGTATCTGGAAAGTCATGTGATTTTAAAATTCCAGATTTGATAATAGGTTTTTCAACTTTGAGTCATTCACTAGAGTCACATGTTTCGAATGTGAACAAGTTATATTAACTAATTCCACAGTGGAGTGTGCGTTTTCTAAATTTGAGCGGATGTAAAGATGATTTTTTTAATTTTGAGGTTATACAACGGGTAGATAATCAGTGCTATTCCGTATTCGAAATGTTAAATTTAACGTTTTCAATAACACAACCTCACAATCTAAGTATACATATCAATTGCCAAACTTACTTAAGGCCAGTTGCACCAAACACGTTTTCTAAATTTGAGGGGATGTAAAGATGATTTTTTTAATTTTGAGGTTATTTAATGGGTGGACAATCAGTGCTATTCCGTATTCAAAATGTTAAATTTAACGTTTTCGTTAATACAACCTCACAATTTTAAGTATACATATCAATTACCAAACTCACTTAAGGCTAGTTGCACTAAACACGTTTAATTGAATTTGACAAATAAAGCACTAATAACCTTTCTTCACACGTTTAAACGTGTGAAGAAATGTTATTAGTGGTTTATTCGTCAAATTAATTTGATCTTCACGTAACTCAATCAATCAACGTTTAAGGCACTATAAAAGTTGAACATGAGTTCGAGCTGAAATTGAGTTCAAGATGACAGTTCTCATGTCACTTTGAACTAGAGTTCAGAGTTGAACCAGTTTAAGGTGTTTGATGCAACTGGCCCTAACTGCTTTAATTTTGAACTTGAGTTCAAAGTGACATTCGACTAATAGACCAATAGAAATCGTCATTTTGAACTCGAGTTTAACGTTTTTGGTACAACTGGGCCTTAAACTGTGATATTAAGCATAACATGTAGAGTGGCGAGAGAAAAAACTAATGAATGAAAATATTTGGCTATGTGAATTTTACTCACTTTAATTTACGGTATTAGCATTAGAGACATTGCATGCCAATAAAAGCACCGTCTTGTTGGCCAAGGAAAACCTGTACATGACAAGTCTCTGTTACAAGAAAAAAATACGATATTTTAGAAATGGCGAAACCTCCCTGCTGTATTAGTTTTTTTCTCTCGCAACTGTATGTTAAATTTAACATTTTGTGTAAGAAAAAGCCCTGGTTATTACAAACGTTCTATTGAATGAACAGAAAAGTCATGTGCTTCTTTTCAAGTTGTTTATTTTGTAGGGTTTCTGTTTTAATGAGGGTGAAGCAACAATTATTCTCAGGTTAAACTAGGGACAGGAACGGTGTATCGGGATTTTGAGGTTATAATTGAAAAACCAAACACACTTTATTGTAACGAAGTATGTTTGGTTGTTCTAAATTTATAATGTTAGAAAAAGTCATAATAGAAATAGAATAAATGGTATACTCATATGATTATCTGGTTAAACTAGGGACAGGAACGGTGTATCGGGATTTTGAGGTTATAACCGAAAAACCAAACACACTTTATTGTAACGAAGTATGTTTGGTTGTTTTAAATTTACAATGTTGAAAAAAGTCATAATAGAAATAGAATAAATGGTATACTCATATGATTATCCGGTTAAACTAGGGACAGGAACGATGTACCAGCATTTTGAGGTTATAATAAAGAATAACTACTTCCGAAACCGAAGTCCAAAATGTCAAATTTAGAAAATACGCTAAATACTAGTTAATTATTATATTGCCGTTCTAGTCGAGGGTCGCCACACGACCCTCGACAAATTTTCACAGGGCTTTTCTAAACTCGAAATTTTACTTTATGCTTAGTCTGGGAGTAAAAAACACTTGTTTAAAGCTTCAAATTGAACTCTTTTAAAAAACAACGGATGTCAGAAAATTTTCAGGCTTTTCTAAACTCGAAATTTTACTTCATGCTTAATTTGGGAGTGGAAACACTCGTTAGAAGCTTTATTTAAACGCTTTTATAATCTTCACTAACTTAACCTGACAAATTGAGAACCAACATAACCTAAAAACGAATACAGACGACATAACGTAACTTACCAATCAAGCTAGTATTAGGTTAGTTATCTTTACTATGAATCTACTTTTGTAAATTAATAGCTATTGTTATCAGTCTAGGTAATCTTATGAATATGATTGTACAATGTAGAATAAATAATATGTTATGATAATTGTTAAAAGAAACGAATTAAAAGAAAGCAGATACAAAAAATGATGTCGAGCAATGGCACAATAAATCACATGGGAGATTAAGCGAGGTCACATTGACTTTCCAAATTAATTGCGGGTCCTTCATTTCTATATTATTGCATAATACAATTATGTGGTCGAGCAAAAATTGTCTCGTGATCACCGGCTCTCTAAACTTCAACAGCCTTGTGATTTGATGCTAGCATACAGCTTTAACACGGTTGTAGAAAAGCCTGAACATTTACTTTATGCTTAATCTGCGAGTGAAGACACTCGTTAGAAGTAAGTTTTAATCAATTAATTCAGCAGAAGAATCACATTTTCACAAACATAAACAAAAACAGTGTAACACAACCTCTAAATTACTAGATTACAATGAGGGGAGCATTTTCATTGCAGTGTTGCCACGTTCGTTTTATCAATAGTTCAAAACTAACTAAAGTCGAGTTCATTTCTATTCGTCCACTTAATAAAAGGTAATAATATAATTATAATAATTAAACACGGTTCTAGAAATGCCTGAAAATTTACTTTATGCTTAAAGCGTATACTCCCAGCTAACCTGACCTAACCTGAAAGTGGAGACACTCATTAGAAGTAAGTTTTAATCAAATAATTCAGCAGAAGAATCATATTTTCACAAACATAAACAAAAACAGTATAACACAACCTCTAAATTACTAGATTACAATGAAGTGAGCATTTTCATTACAGTGTTGCCACGTTCGTTTTATCAATAGTTCAAGACTAACTTAAGTCGAGTTCATTTTTTTTTTGTCCACTCAATAAAAGGTAATATTCACTGATTATAGAGGCTTCTACTTCGTTATACATTGTTGAACATAAATAAAACACTGTTTATCACTTTGTTTGTATAACAATTGGTTTATTTGGTGACTATAGTTTCGATACTACACGTATCATTATCAAACGGTTTGATAATGATACGTGTAGTATCGAAACTATAGTCACCAAATAAACCAATTGTTATACAAACAAAGTGATAAACAGTGTTTTAAAAGGTAATATGATTATAATAATAAAACATACAAGAATGCACTCATTTGACTTATGATTATGATAATAATAAGAACACATTAATGCAGATCACTAATCTGACTTTCAGATAATATTATTAATAATAACAGGACAAGAATCGTTAATTATATAATGCAGACCTGCTCTTTCATTCATGTATTCAGGGCATTAACATATGCCGCATATTGATAAATGCAAATTAATTCCAACCTACAATAAACTTTCACATTAATTGCTTGCAAAATATTCGTTGGCAATAAATGTGTATCAATTTTGATTCAGTCACTCGCAGAAATCGATATTGGGCCCATTTATCAGATAAAACTGCTGGGAGTGTACGCTTTTCATTAGAACTGTTAGCATCAAGTTGGGAATTTTCTGATGAAAAGCTTACAAAATAGTATGATTTGGAATCTGTCAAATTTTTGTTTTTATGAAATGACAGAGGCTAATATGCCCTCTGAAGAAATGCCATTTCTAAACTACCATCATTGTTTCACCTTTCTATGAGCAATAATGATGTATTTGTATTTCGTTCCCGGGAGATTTTTCGAGCCAGTGGAAAAAACAGCTGTATGATTTGGAAGCCGTCCAAAAAATACACGGTAAAGAACACGCCGTAAAAGTTTACTCATCCATTTATTTTATAATCCCTCGCGTGTGAAAGTTTAAAATTGGTATGATTAATAGCCGATAACAGATACAGAAAGTTTTTTTTTTTCAGAAACATCGAACATGCATTTTTAGACATTCAATGTGTTTGAAAAACGTTCAATTTGAAGCTTCTTACAAGTGTTTCCACTCCCAGGCTAAGCATGAAGTAAAATTTCGAGTTTAGAAAAGCCTGAAAATTTGGTTTGGTCGCGTAGCGCGGAGCGCGGAGCGACTAAACCAAATTTTCAGGCTTTTCTAAACTCGAAATTTTACTTCATGCGCCACCGGTACAAAACACTGACATATTACGAAGTTTAAAACACACCGCTAAACTTTACATTGCATCAGTGTTTTGTACCGGTGGCGCATGAAGTAAAATTGCGAGTTTAGAAAAGCCCCGTAAAAATTTGTCGAGGGTCGCGCCAGCGACCCGACACAAATTTTTACGGGGCTTTTCCAAACTCGAAATTTTACTTCATGAGCCACGCTTATTAAACACTGATTTCAAGTGAAGTTCGAATTGTACTGCTCTAGAATGCTGCTGAACCAGTATATTTGGAACTTCACGATGTTTAAGTGCTGATTTGGGTGGCGCATGAAGTAAAATTTCGAGTTTAGAAAAGCCTAAAAATTTGGATTTGGGCGCTCGCTGATCGCTTCTGGCCGATTGCTTCCTTCAGACGGTCCAATTGTTAACAGTGACAGTGTTGACGTTGTCGTTAGTGATCCACTTTTTATCACCAGTCATCATCCGCTTCAGAAATGGGTCAATTTTGTTGTGATTCCGCAGTGATTCCCACGTGGAAGTTCTATCCATGAGGTTTTTTGTGTTAACTCGTGTGGTACCCATACATCGAGCTTTTATTTGAATCAACCCTTATGCAAATAGTTCCAAACGGTTTTTTGTGCAATGTTTAGCTCCTGGGCAATCGAAACAGTACTTACATGACGATTCCCATGGTTTTATTGACATTTTCTACAGTTGGCCTTCTAAAGAATGGTGTATCTTTGACATCGAAATTAACGGAATCGACGAAACCAAAATTGCACGTGATTGGCTGTTACAGTATCAGGACCATAAACATTATTCCCATTTTCAGCCGCCTGGCTTGCGTTTTCGCCTTTATCGCAGAAAAACCGTAAAATATGACGTGTGTTTTCTTTGCTGGTCTCCATCTTTAACGCGCGCTCAAACAAAACTGCTAGGGGCGTTTGTACTAGATCTCATCCATAAAGTGTAACCCGATTTGACTTCTGCAACCTAAGATACAGATTACTAAATCCATCTATTAGAAAAAATAATGGATTTCTGTTTACTACACCTATTATTAATAATTTATTGAAACATTTATATTTCCAATAAAATATAAGAGCATGTGTTGAGATGCTAAAGAAAAAAATTGTACAATGAGCATGTGCAGAGTGATTGATTTCCCCACCCTATTCCCACCACGCAAAACACAGAGAAATGAAATATTTTCAGCGTTGTTCTCAGAATGAATGGGCACTGTTAAACTTGAACTGGTGCCAGAAGGTCTGATTTTATTGATTCAGTGATGGCTTATAGTTAGCATCTGTGTGTGCATTTATCTGTTTGTCGTATTTTCATCAAGGCTCTAAATATTTTCACAAGTGCAACTAAATTTATTATTAAGCGATCTTCATAAAATATTAATATACAGTGAATGTTTTTTTTAAGTATATATTTTTTCAACGGAAAAAATGCAAGGCCATTAACATAGTTTCACTATGTTTCTACAAAAATTTAGAAAATGTAAGCAAAATTGATCGCAAGTTATGATAATTTCAAAACCATCTACCACAATATTACTTGTAAATATTGTTTACCTTATTATTATTATTGCCTTCTTAAAAAAAAACAACTACGGAAGTGGGAGTTCTGGACCCCGAGTAGTGCGTTTTATCCCTGCTTCGTGTTTGCACCACACGTAGTTGTTTCACAAATCTTTTTCATCCTATCTATTTCATTCTGTACAATTAACTATAACCTAAAAATCCTTTAATTTATTACCCATACTTGCAAATACGTGTGTACTGACCGTAAATCCCTTTCCTTTTCTTGGAGATAGCGAAACTCGATTTATTAATACTGGATGATTTAAATTAAATTTGTGGCGGGCTAACTCAGTGAGAGACGAAGATTTGTGGTAAATGTAGTTTTATTTACAAAGTGTACAGTAATAAGAGATTTCGTAGCAGAGTTGTTTTCTCTAGACGGTCCAGGCGTCGTGTGGGTGATGGCACTCGGGCGTCGTCATTCGGGTGTTGGTTAACGTCTGTCGGGGAATGGCGGCGACTGTGGTGGAAACTTCAGGCGTCTTGATCGAGCAAGGCGGCGACTGTGGTGGAAACCTCAGGCGTTGACGATCGGCAATGCGGCGACTGTGGTGGAAACCTCAGGCGTTGACGATGGCGTTGTACTGACCACGTTCGGTGTTCAGATTTCTTCGGCGTACTGAGATAAACACTCTGACCTCACAAGGGCCTAGCAAGTGTTTAGCTGAACGTAGCGGTGTCGGTTTAGCGAGCAGATTCTCCTAGCCACACAAGGACTTGTGGAGATCTTTAAGCTGAGAGAGTTGAGCTAACTCTGATTATTTCTGGGGGTGCGTACCCTTTTATGGGGAATGGTTTGGGTTGTATCATCCCCTTCTTCTCGTGTCGTACCGTGCGGGGGATGCTTGCGTTGGTGCGACGGTGGCGCAAGCGGAGAGGGTAGTGCGGAGCGCTTTGGTATTAGGGGTGTTCCTCACATTCCCTTACAAATTTAAATTAAAACACTTGGTTTGTTTCACTTATTTATATTTTCTCCGACTAGTTTCGACCATTGGTCATCTTCAAGGAGAATTTTAAAATTATACAAAATTACTGTGACTGGTTAACAGGACCTAGTTGCCAAGGCCATTAATTACTCAGAAGAAGAAGAAGAACTAAGGAAGTGAAATAAAACCCATCTTCACTGCTGTAAATTTCATAATCAAGAAATGCTCATGTAATATGTCACACTTGAACTTTACATTACAAACCCGATGAAATCTTGTGTGGTTGCCAACTTTCGGGAATGCAGATAATTCCACATTTTCCAATAAGTGTTCATGTAATCGTGTTAAGTGTTAATGAACTTGCAGATATCGCAAGTTTACGAGTGTTTACAGTCGATTGCAAACGAGCCTATTAATCGAGGCAATTAAAGCTGTTTGCAAGGTTGTAAATGAGCGTGCGCAATTGAAATATCCGTGTGCTGTAAATATTTTGTATGCATTACAGGAAAGCTTTAATTGTCTTGTATTTCGGAAATGTTCTATGATTTGCAGAGCCCTCTTAATCAAGGCCATAGCCAGGGGGGGATATCGGGGTTCAACCCTCTCCATTTTTTGTAATATGACCAAACTTAGGGTGTATTTACTGCGAACAGTTGCAGTCCTGCTTTGACTACCCTACTGTCAAAGCAGGACTGCAACTGTTCGCAGTAAATACACTGCGAACAGTTGCAGTCCTGCTTTGACAGCAGGGTAGTCAAAGCAGGACTGCAACTGTTCGCAGTAAATACACCCTAAGTTTGGTTATATTACAAAAAATATAAATGGACATCCGTTAATAAATAAATAAATAAATAAAAAATGGAGGGGGTTGAACCCCAATATTCCAAACATCAACATCAAATTTTAAGATGTTGGTAAATGATTATCAATGTGACAAATAAATCATAATTTGTCAAATAAATTGTCACGATGCAGAGATTTTTAAAAAAGAGAACGCTACAACTTGCAACTTTACGACTTACAGGGATTTTTTTTCTTTCAAATATACTTTCGTTTATTCCATATAAACATTTGTAAAATTAATGATCATGTGATCAGAATTTTGTCGAAGTATATTTTAAACTTAACTTTAAATCAGTCTTTTATATGCGTGGCGCATGAAGTAAAATTTCGAGTTTAGAAAAGCCTAATTTGGCTTGGTCGCTCCGCTGCGCTACGCGACCAAGCCAAATTTTCAGGCTTTTCTAAACTCGAAATTTTACTTCATGCTTAGTCTGGGAGTGGAAAACACTCGTTTGAGTTTTTAAATTGAAAGTTTTTAATAGATGTCTGAAAATTTACATTGAAAAATCGTAACATGTATACCTAAAAGAAATTTCCTTGTATTTAGAACTTTTTTAAAATTTGAACATATAAATGGGCAGATAATAAAGAAAACAGATATTTCTGAACAAGGAATATTACCTGATCCTGTTATCCTACCTGATCCTCAGAGATACCTTATTAAATTGGTAGTAGGTACAAATAATTTTTTTGTTTTTTTTTTTAATCATTGACCTTTCTACCACTGTGTGGTGTAAGGCATAATAATTTGAGGCGGTAATAGGTAAATACTTTTGCAATCGTAATTGTTGTGAGTTAATTGAATTAATGTCAGATTTCCCTTCACATAACCTACAAATTAAAAGTTGATTTACAACATAACATGTGATTAATCTTGTCCTAACCTAAAACACACAACCTGCATCACACCACTAAATTCTTGTAATGCCAAATTTGATTGGTCATATTAAACAAAAGACAGATTATACATTTTAAATTTTTAGACATTCGTTGTTTTTACAAACGATAATTTGGAGCTTTTAACGAGCGTTTCCACTCCCAGATTAAGCATGATGTAAAATTTCGAGTTTAGAAAAGCCTGAAACTTTTAATTTACTATAATGATATTAATGGCAATTCTATTAATAAGGCTGTTTGTGTTTCATCGAAATGTTCCAAAGAAAAATGCTATTGTCGGAAGCAGCGATATTCTGTCACACCCCGAGCTTCCAGGAGAGGAAATGGGTCAAAAGGAGATTGCTTTATTAATGGTGGCCCTTGTCCTCTGAATAACAATTAGGAGGCTGGCTTATTGATCCGAAAATAAATATTTCGAGGAAGAGTTTTACGGGTTTTATTTACAATCCCCTTTTGGTTATAGAAATCTTCTAATAAGCCTTACTACTCATGCTGAATAAAAGTATTATAATTGAAAAAGTTTACTAATATGCATTTACACCAGTTCTCGTTAAGGTCCTCGGTAATTTATGTTATAACAATTGAGGTTATGTATAAGACGAATCTTGTGCCTTAAACTTGGAGAAATGTAGAAGATACATAGAAAGCCTGACAAAACACAGAATTGTGAATATCAGCACGTGAATTATGAAAAAATCGGTTAGAATAATTTGCAATGATAATCAACATTTTTTTGTTCATTTTTCGGGTAACCATGAATATTTATGATGGATTTAAAAGTTTGTTATTGAGGGCATATTTACTTATCTGTAGATTTTTCAAAGAAACAATAAGTTTTTGATTTTGTAATGTATTAAGTGATAAATCGAAAGAACTTAAGGTTTTATACTGGATTTTACCTGTAATCTATCACTTAGTTTTATTAAAAAAAAAAAAAACTGAATGATATATTAATGTAGTCAACAGTAATTTATCAAAACTATTTGGCAAGTCACCAACTATCAAAATATGTTCACACTTTAAGCGTAAATGCATTGAGAATGTTTTTTAAATGTAATTTATCTTTAATTGGTTGGAATTCTACTTAGTTTATTGGGTTCGATATGGATTTCAGAATTAGATTAAATCTGGATTTAGGGGTTAGGTTAGATCTGGATTTCTATATTTTTAAGATTTAAAAACTAAAATTCAAAAGATAGAGCGAAAATGAAATAATTGAATTGATGTATGTTTGAAGTGGGTCACTCGAGCTATGTTTAAAAGTTTGGTAACCCCTCATGTAACCTAACCTTAGTGTTTGTCATTTAACCTAACCAGTTTCATTTAACCTAACCATAGTGCTTGTTATCTAACCTAACCTTAGTGCTTGTTATCTAACCTAACCTTAGTACTTGTTATATAACCTAACCAGTTTCATCTAACCTAACCTTAATGCTTGTTATCTAACCAGTTTCATCTAACCTAACCTTAGTGCTTGTTATCTTACCTAACTAGTTTTATCTAACCTAACCATAGTGCTTGTTATCTAACCTAACCAGTTTCATCTAACCTAACCTTAATGCTTGTTATCTAACCTAACCTTAGTGCTTGTTATCTAACCTAACCAGTTTCATCTAACCTAACCTTAATGCTTGTTATCTAACCTAACCTTAGTGCTTGTTATCTAACCTAACCTTAGTGCTTGTTATCTAACCTAACCTTAGTACTTGTTATATAACCTAACCAGTTTCATCTAACCTAACCTTAATGCTTGTTATCTAACCAGTTTCATCTAACCTAACCTTAGTGCTTGTTATCTTACCTAACTAGTTTTATCTAACCTAACCATAGTGCTTGTTATCTAACCTAACCATAGTGCTTGTTATCTAACCTAACCAGTTTCATCTAACCTAACCAGTTTCATCTAACCTAACCTTAATGCTTGTTATCTAACCAGTTTCATCTAACCTAACCTTAATGCTTGTTATCTAACCTAACCATAGTGCTTGTTATCTAACCTAACCTTAGTGCTTGTTATCTAACCTAACCAGTTTCATCTAACCTAACCTTAATGCTTGTTATCTAACCTAACCTTAGTGCTTGTTATCTAACCTAACCTTAGTGCTTGTTATCTAACCTAACCTTAGTACTTGTTATATAACCTAACCAGTTTCATCTAACCTAACCTTAATGCTTGTTATCTAACCAGTTTCATCTAACCTAACCTTAGTGCTTGTTATCTTACCTAACTAGTTTTATCTAACCTAACCATAGTGCTTGTTATCTAACCTAACCAGTTTCATCTAACCTAACCAGTTTCATCTAACCTAACCAGTTTCATCTAACCTAACCTTAATGCTTGTTATCTAACCAGTTTCATCTAACCTAACCTTAATGCTTGTTATCTAACCTAACCATAGTGCTTGTTATCTAACCTAACCTTAGTGCTTGTTATCTAACCTAACCTTAGTACTTGTTATATAACCTAACCAGTTTCATCTAACCTAACCTTAATGCTTGTTATCTAACCAGTTTCATCTAACCTAATCTTAGTGCTTGTTATCTTACCTAACTAGTTTTATCTAACCTAACCTTAGTGCTTGTTATCTAACCTAACCAGTTTCATCTAACCTAACCTTAATGCTTGTTATCTAACCTAACCTTAGTGCTTGTTATCTAACCTAACCAGTTTCATCTAACCTAACCTTAATGCTTGTTATCTAACCTAACCTTAGTGCTTGTTATCTAACCTAACCTTAGTGCTTGTTATCTAACCTAACCAGTTTCATCTAACCTAACCTTAGTGCTTGTTATCTAACCTAACCTTAGTGCTTGTTACCTAACCTAACCAGTTTCATCGAGCCTAACTTTAGTGCTTGTTATCTAACTTAACCTTAGTGCTTGTTATCTTATGTAACCAGTTCCATCTAGCCTAACTTTAGTGCTTGTTAAGTTACCTAACCAGTTTTATCTAACCTAACTTGAGTGCTTGTTATCTAACCTAACAAGTTTCTAAAAACTGGGTAGCAAAGTTTAAAAGTTTGGGAACCCTTAACCTAACCATAAACCAACATTCAACTCAATCTAACCAAACTGACCTCAGTTAGGTAAATCAGTTAAAAACCCGATTCCTACGCTATAATAATTTATTGGAATTTATCCATTTGGAATGGTCTGTTTGTAATCCGCACTCGATTTATGAACCCAAGGAAGAAAACGAAATCATCACAAGTCACTCCAGTGTAAGATAAATGAACTCTACCGACACTAATTATAGACTTATTGTGTGTGTGTGTGTCTGTATAGAAAAATTGTGTAAACTATTCCCAGACCCATGCGTACATAAATACACGATCTAAATTTAAACTACTATAGAATTTTTGTATTCGTGCAAAAACACACACACACCATTGCACATACAAAAGAAAAATTATAACAAGTGCACACTACATCATTATTATTGGAAATTAAACAGAAAAAACTTTTAAATTGATGTTTTAGGTTAGAATTGTGAAACTTGCTGAAGCAACGTTGCCAAATCTAACTGAGGCTTGGGATTCGAATGCGAATAATTCAAATATGAATATTTTAATCACTAAATTATTTGATTATTATTTAAATATCCGAGTAATTAGTAGATTTTAAAATCCTAGATTATCTGGATTAAGAAAATCTAGACTTTTACAGTGGAGTTCTCAAAGTGGTTCAGTTAAAATAGGCAGAAATTTATTATATTTTAAAGAATAACAACAATTTTACAAAAAATTGTGCAATTAAACATTTTTTTCATTTATTGATAAAGAAGAGGTTCCTTTTTTCTTTACACACTAAAACAGGATCTTAAATTGCTGTAAATTAATTCGAATTCAGCAATAACATTAAAATGCATAAAATATTGTTGTATAGATTGAAACAAGTTTGGAGAACGGCCAATCGATCGCATCATTTATTTTTATCCCGGTGTTGTCTGTTAATTAATCAACAGTTCGCAATTATGTAATGTCTGCCTATTGAATTGTGATGGTGTATGTCAAGAACGGGCCCATTGATAATCATTTACCAACATCTCAAAATTTGATGTTTACCCTACTGTTCAAGCAGGACTGCAACTGTTCGCAGTAAATGCATCCTAAGTTTGGTCATATTAAAAAAAAAAAAAACAGAGTTTAGGTCTGATACTTTGTGTATCACAACAGATTAAATGTCTGAGACTTAATTATGTAGTAATATTTTGTTTAGAGGACAGTTGCATAGGTTAAATGGACCAAGCATTTATTTTTTTTATTCAATTTTGTTAATTTAAATCGACATTATTAACTCCATAACAACCGTAATAAACAATGTTTTATTCACTAGTGAACTAAAATTTTTTTAGGTCACTAGTGAGTTAAAAAATTTGTTATATTATTTATTATTCAATTTTGTTAATTTAAATCGATATTATTAACGCCATAACAACCGTAATAAACTAGGTTTTATTCACTAGTGAACTAAATTTTTTTTAGGTCACTAGTGAGTTAAAAAATTTATTTAAAAATAAATGTAAAGTACATTTTCTTTACAATTTCGTCAAAATTGAATAAAAACATATATACGCCACGTGAATTAAACACCTTTATTCACTCAAAGACATGATTTCACTCGCGCCGAGGCGCTCGTGAAATCAAAAATCTTTTCGTGAATAAAATCGTGTTTAATTCACTTGATGTATAATATTTATTATTATATTATAGAGGGGATTGGAAATCTGCAAACAGACAAAGGCCTTTGATCTTATACGGAAAATAGTGTCGGGTTTTGTTACCGCTTAAAACCCATCCCCCTCTATTCTCTTGTATCGCCATCAAGGCATTTCTTCAAGGGTCCTCTTTCTCTCCAGCTCGTCGTCGGCTAGCTTTTTCCCCAGCACGGTTACGGCGAATTTATACACCCTAAGTTTGGTCATATTAAAAAAAAAGAACAGTTTAGGTCTAATACTTTTATGTATCACAACAGAATAAATGTTTGAGACTTAATTATGTATTAATATTTTGCTTTTTTGTGTTTCTTTAGCGTTGGGAGCCGCTTATGGAACGGCGAAATCCGGCACAGGTATTGCCGCCATGTCGGTGATGAGGCCCGAGCTCATCATGAAATCCATCATTCCCGTCGTCATGGCCGGTATCATCGCCATTTACGGCCTCGTAGTGGCGGTTCTCATCGCCGGTGCTCTGACTGAACCAGGAGAGTATCCGTTATACAAGTAAGTCTTCAATTGGTACTTACAATAAGAAAAACATGGTTTGTAAAAGATTTCTGAAAAACAGCAAGGACCGGGTTTGGAACTTGAAGAATATATTCTGGATGTTGTAGAAATAATCCAGGGATAAGTACAAGGCGCATTGCAATCTAATTTGAAATTTCACAAACAATGGTTTGGATAACATTAAAACGGCAAGGTTTAAACGCTTTTCATCTGCAGAAAGTACCAAATCTCCATTAAGACTACAATTTTGTCAATGGATTCGTGAAAATAGAAGATTACTCAAATGCGTTTTATTTTCTGCTGAAGCTCAATTTACTTGAGATGGAAATAATAATTGCCATAATTGTCGATGGTCGGAGGAAATCTCCCATGCCATGCAGACCATCACAGCATGCTCCCTTCTCCTTAGGGGACCCTCGTTTGCCCCCCGTGCGATCTCCTTGATCGCTGCAATAGCTTCAACGGTGGATTTCCCCTTAGTGAAGCCATATTGGTGAGGGTGAAAACCTCCCTAGACGACCCTGGTTGTCAACAGTTTCTCTAGTATTTTTCCCCATCCCGTCCAGAAGACAAATTGGTCTATACGCGCCTGTGGTGTCTGGTGCTTTGTTTCCCTTAGGAATTAGGGCTAGCCGGGCTTTTTCCATATCCTAGGGAAAACAAAATCTTGTAGGCACTTGTAGACGCCGGTGAAAAGGTCTGGGTTTGCCTCGACCGCTTTCCTGATTGCCTCGTTCGACAGCCTAACTTCAGGTGCCAAGGCACACAAAACTTGAGGTTGGGATAGCGCTTTATAAATACAAGGAATTGCACAACAAAGTCACCTTTCAATAACGGATACATATTACCTTGGGTCACGGGCCTACCCTGAAGTTAGGCTGCGAGCCTGATATCCTTCTCCATACATTGGGGGTAGGATCACAAAAGAATGCAGTTTTGTAAATAATTAACTGAATTTTTCAGAGGATTCATCCATCTGGGCGCAGGATTATCGGTAGGATTCTCCGGATTAGCGGCCGGCTTCGCCATCGGCATCGTGGGAGACGCGGGCGTCCGCGGCACGGCCCAGCAGCCCCGCCTGTTCGTCGGCATGATCCTCATCCTCATTTTCGCCGAAGTATTGGGTCTGTACGGGCTCATCGTCGCCATCTACCTCTACACAAAATAAGTTAATCATGTTATGCTTTTACTAATTTTTCATCAGCGCCCTCCTTCAACCCCTTCTCCACTCCCAGAAAATGTTATTCCTTTACAAATACAAGAAAAAACCAGTCCCCCACCCCCCGAGACGACATTTCGGTTGCAGTCTTCGCCCCCCTCAGCAAGGGCGGAGGAACCCTATTATACATATTTTTATCATTTGTTTTTAATGTTTAAATGTAAAAAATAATTGTAAAATATTTGCTGCAGCGGCGCGTGCGCGGGCTTCTGCGGTGGCGGCGCGTAACGGTGCGCGCTGGAAACTATTGTGGTGCGAATTTATTTATAGCGCGTGTGTAAATAATTTTAATAAACAGTGCTTTTAGCGCGCGACTCTCGCGCCGAACCCGCGTAAACCCGCGTGCGCCTCTTAATTATTGTATAGTTATATTTGTAGTATATATTAGTTTAAAAAGGAAAAAAAAGGAAACAAGGCTAGAAAGGAAAAGCAGATCCTTGTTAAATCAAGCCGTTCGAGTATTTAAATAAGAAAGATAAAACATAGCACAATTTTTAATTCAAGTTATCATGTCTCTTTAGTTTTTTTTTGTTAAATTCATGTTTTTGTGTAGATGGGCGGGTCGGCCTCAACTTAATCACCCCCAGGTTTAACATTCAAAGCAGGCTCGCATTATTTCATCGATTTTTTTTTAATTTTAAACCCATCTCGATGCGTGTTGCTTTTAAATTGATTTCGTTTTTAATTTTTAATATTTTCAACATATCATACACGCACTGTAAAAAGTTTAGAACGTTTCATTAAAAAAAAAAAAAACACAACACACACGATTTTATAATTTTTAATTTTAATTTCCGCTCACGTAAATAATTATAATGATGAAAAACAAACACACGTATGTAAACGATTTGAAAATATAGTATAAGTCCATGGAGTAAAGAAAAAAAAAACGTATGTTTTAGTTTTGATTTCTTGTCATTTATTTATTTTGACATTATTTTAAAGTCCTTCCAAAAAAAAAAGAATGAGTGATTACCGGGTGTTAAAACTAATTTCCTCGAGTGAATCCCGCGCGATATCTTAAAAACGAAACTTTCGAGAGTAAAACAAAAACGAGATATCACTTCAAATTTTGTTGTTGTGTGTAAATATATAGCAACAAACTTATTAATTACTAACGTGTATTATCGATGGTTTGGTGTTGATAGTTATTATATATACATATATTATATATGCGTGTTAGCCTTCTCTGTAGTTTAGCCTGCGCAAAAGAACGGTGACACTGTCGAGCAGTCGACCGGCACCCCACAAACGGATCGACCCGTCTCTCGTGTAACTCGCAGCGCCAGCGTTTTGACCGTGTACTAATTAGCGTAAGAATGTTACATAGTGTTCTCTCCGTTATCAATTTTTTTAATTTTATCCTAATCAAAACGAAAATTTCGATTGATACAAACAAACCGCACCCCCTGAGAAAACGAAGAAACAAAAGTGGAAAGGCGAATTAGACGCACCGGTTTTGCTTTAGTATTAATTAAACATACTAGAGGGGATTTTTCTTTTAGGTTACGTTAACACTTGTATATGCTGTAAATCTTCAGATATTAGTTGTTTTTTTTTTTTGTAAAAGAGCTCAAATTGAATATAAACGAGTGTTTTCCACTCCCAGATTAAGCATGAAGTAAAATTTCGAGTTTATAAAAGCCTGAGAATTTGGTTTGGTCGTGTAGCGCGAATGCAGTTTTCACTCTATTGCTAGTGTGCCCGCAATCAAACATGGAATAGAGCAGTGGAGAGAGCAGGGATGAGCCTCGACGTGTCGACTCCAAGAGTCGACAATGTCAACAATGCTAGTTATAGGTTATGTTATTATAATGTATATGTTGCGGTTTTAGATAATTTTGAGAGTTTAGGATACTCTGTTAACTTCCAAGTTATCTGCCAAAATCGCATCTCATTAGGCTGAATAGCTCGGATCATATGCTTACTAAAACCATGGATTTAGAACTTCATTTGAAATCGGTGTTGTGTACCGGTGGCGCATGAAGTAAAATTTCGAGTTTAGAAAAGCCTAATTTGGCTCGGTCGCTCCGCTTCGCTACGCGCCCGAGCCAAATTTTCAGGCTTTTCTAAACTCGAAATTTTACTTCATGCTTAGTCTGGGAGTAGAAAACACTTGTTTTTAACCTCAAAATGAACACTTTTGAAAAGCAATGAAAGCCTAAAAATTTACAGCATATGGGTTGTAATCAATATCGATACTTATAAGAAAAACTCCATGTATATCTAATTAGTTGGTTTGACAGTCGAAGCTAGTAAATCACTAGCACTGCATGACTTTTACTTTTAAACCTACATTCTATATGGTTGAGGCAATTTTGAAAATCCATGAAATCACTTAGTTTTAAATTAATTTAAATAACTAATTGATTACTTTAAATGAAAACACTTTTAAACTGATTTAAACAGCTAATTGAAGTGTTTTTATTTAACACGTTGGGCGCCGCGCGGCATTCACTTTGTGCCGCGTTAAATTTCCGTTTAGGTCCTGCGGCGATCAACGTGTCAAGTTTTAAACCTGATATATATGTACATAAAGCTAAGTCCGGTGGGTTTCGTCTTGATTTTAGTTAAATAGAATAAACATTGAAAGAAAAAAAAAAGTGAACGTATAATAAACGGAAAAAAAACCTGTTGTAGATTTTCTTTTTGTTGTATAAAGGGAACAGCAAACAATTATGTTATTTAAAAAAAAAATAATAAATCATTTGTACATTCCAATAAAAACGACTTGTTTTGTGAATAAATGCAGTGTTCCGTCTCGCTTACATATACATATTTATATGCACATGAACATCCGCGCCTGATTAAAAGTAAAACTCGATAAGTGTGCGGGATACCAAAATTGCTCGATTTCATAAATCTGCGATTGTGCGGAATACTAAAATCGCTTGATTTCAGAAGTCTGCGATTGTGTGGAATAAGAATAATTCAAATTCAAAACTATTTGAATTCGAGAAAATAAGCTTACGCTTCTCGTATCACGAATAACATTTTCGTAATTTCGCTTCTCGTATCATGAATAACATTTTCGTAATTTCGCTTCTCGTATCACGAATAACATTTTCGTAATTTTATATATTGTGTGGGTATTCCACACAATATATAAAATTACGAAAACCCACTGAGAAAATACAAACAAATAACGTTTTATCAACATTGTAATAACATTAAATGTTGTTTTAATGTTGATGAAATGTTACTTGAATGTGTTTGCTCAGTGGGAAAATCAATTGATTTCGAAAGTCTGGGATTCCGCCGCACTTAAAGACTATTACCTTTAAACCGACGATGATGTGTGAAAATTACGCAAAGCAACAGAAACTATATTAATATCTGTGTTTTGAAGTGTATAAGATGATTATGAGGAAGAAGAAAAAAAACTAACAAAATAATTAAAGGAAGGGTTTTTATTATTACTTATAATAACTATTAAATTTAATTATATCTATGCATATAAATCGGTTCTAACAAGAGGATATATTATGAAAAAAACGGAAGCGAATTGTGATTGTTGTTGAATTTTCATTTTTTAGCAAAGTGATTTTTTTTTTTAGTCGTTAAATAAATTATTATTTCAATTACATTTATTTTTTGGTTCTGTTTATCATGTCGGTTTAAAAGCAAATACTAGGTTTTCACCTTTAAACCGCCAGGATATGATCATTAATCGTGTTAGTGAAAGCAACAAAAAAAAAATACAATAAATAGTGTAATATATATTGATATAAAATTTACGAAAAGGTGAATTTTAATTGAAAAAAAAAACTAGGGCGGTTATTAATAATAACATTTATAATCGAGGATTGTAATTTCGTACTTAATCCGTATATTTGTTTCGTTTGCTAAAAACGTTGATTAAATCTGATTGTAGCAGAAAGACTCCGTTGTTTCCATTTCGTTTCGACTGTTTCCATTCTGACTCAATTGTTCATTCCGTCGATGTTGAGCAACAATGAAATTTTTTCTCCCCTTATTTAATAAGTAAAAGGGGAGAATGTTGTTTAATAATAAAGGTAAGTTTCTTGAGATAAAATCATTACATATTGCTTTATATTTCGATCACTTCCGAAACCTCGTAAGTACAAAATATCAAATTTTACAGGAGACGCAAAATACTACCTAATTATTATATGAGCTGCGTAATCCTTCTGATTTTTTTCATGGTACTTTAACTTCATTATGAATAATTTTTAAAACTGTCTACATTTAGATTTTTCTTCAAAAATCTTTGAGAATCTCCGGTCGTACGATCAGCCCAGGGCCGGAGATTCTCAAATATTTTGGAAGAAACGCTTAAATTTACACAACTTAATTTAGATAGTAAATTAAGTTATAATGGTTAGTAAATTAAATTCACTTGGTTTTGTTTCACTTATATGTATTTTATTTTTTACTAGTTTCGGCTTAATGCCATTATCAAGAATGATGTACAAATGGATTTGTTTGGGAATATATACAGTTTCGACTTTTAGGTTTTATTGGGTAATAAGGGCATTTAATATCGGGGAATTCCAAAGGTCTTCGTTGTCGTTGACCACATTTTTACTTGCCTTTATGAAATTTCTAAACCCTCCCGGTAGTTAAGCGTTAATCCCTTATTACCTGTATGCAGAATTTTTAAATCGTTTGAAGAAAAATGGTGATTAGATGTGATACAGTGCTTAGAAAAACCGGTGGTTTGTTTTTTATTCTCTATGTCTTTTTTTATGCTCTTTTAACCTGATATCAAAAGACCTGCCGGTTTGTCCTATATACACATTTAGGCGTTTCTTCTAAAATCTTGTGAGAATCTCCGATCGTACGATCAGTTACGAGAATACCAGCTCAGGGCCGAAGATTCTCAAATATTTTTGAAGAAACGCCTGAATGTAGGCAACTTAATTTATGTAGTAAATTAAGTTGCCTACATTTAGGAGATTCGTCAAAAATCTTTGAGAATCTGTGGTCGTACGATCAATTTCGGAAATACCAGCCCAGGGCGGGAGATTCTCAAATATTTTTTGAAGAAACGCCTAAACGTAGGCTACTTAATTTAGGTAGTAAATTAAGTTGCCTAAATTTAGGCGTTTCTTCAAAAATCTTTGAGAATCTCCGGCCCTGGGCCGGTATTCCCGAAATTGATCGTACAATTCGGCCCTTGTTTCCATTACGACAAAAATTAATGCAAGAAAATTTAAAAAAATATTACATAAACATTAAATTGCGTCAAAATTTACTCTTAAACACGCGTATTTTCAAATAATTAGAGTTTCGCATTCATCAGTATAATTTGCTAAAGATAAAAAAGACTTTTACCAATTGCAATATTTATAATTCGCTTGTACAACAATAATTTTATATTACTTTAACACTATCCGCTATAAAACGACTTTAAATTCGCGTGAAATTAACATAACTGCAGTTCATTCTGAAAATTTAAATCATTCCTCTTAAAGGAATCTGTATTGCCGACTTAAGAGAAGAACTCTAATATACCGACTTTCTCTAAAGGAATCTAATTTACCTACATTGGAAGAAGGAAACTACCTTATCGGCAGAACAAGAAAGTTCCCCTCTTATAGAAAAGATGGCGCCACATTCGGTTTTAGTATATTGAGTTGCCTATATTACAATTGCGAAAATCAAATTAAACCCAGAATTTGTATTCTTGATCTGTGAAATTAAACATTTGGACCGATTCTGTAAGAAAAATATTAATATATAATAATATTTAAAGTCGTTTTATAGCGGATAGTGTTAAAGTAATATAAAATTATTGTTGTACAAGCGAATTATAAATATTGCAATTGGTAAAAGTCTTTTTTATCTTTAGCAAATTATACTGATGAATGCGAAACTCTAATTATTTGAAAATACGCGTGTTTAAGAGTAGCGGACTTAGAAACACCTCGTGCCCTCCGCATTGTCAACTCCACTTTACTAAATCCGCCTGAGGTGTTGAACAGACATAAGAATTGGATTTGGGTGAGTACGTGAAGATTATAATAACTTTAATTAAAACACTTTTAACCTTTCTTCACAGTTTTTATTATATACCAGATGTACATTTCGGTCACAAGGTGACCATTATCAATGGATTGATACTGTATCAATCCATTGATAATGGTTACCTTGTGACCGAAATGTACACTTCTGTGCAATAAAATTAGGTACAAGTCTTATGCCTATTTTCACAATATTTTAGTTGTATAATTCGGGTTTGTTTAAATTGCCTAGCAGCAGTTTCAATAAATAATAAAACACCATACCACTTCTTTTCTGCTCCAAACGTTTCTTAACTATGTAAACAGTGTCTTTACTAATGTTCACCAATCGAGTCTAATATAAAAACCATCTTCAATTATAGTTAGAAATCAACTTTTTTAATTGTTGTCTAAATGACGCGGTATTTTGACATTTAAAAATTGACATATTTACGTAGCTAGGAAACTAATCATGTCCGCTTTAAACTATATCATATTTTGTGTACTTAATTTTATTGCACAGAAGTGTACATCTGGTATATAATAAAAATTGTGAAGAAAGGTTAAAAGTGTTTTAATTAAAGACATAAGAATATTAAAAGTTTCAAATTAATTCTGTAATTAATATTTCAAAGTTAATATTATTATTTTATATGTTTTGATTGGACGATCAATCTAAATGTGTAAATGTGAGTGATTTGTCTGAAGATATACTTCCCAACTATAATAGGCCTGTTGAATGAAATAATCTCTTACTCTTCTTCGAAATCAAGAAACGCTCAGTTCTCGAGTTGGTAGGCACTAAGTGAAGTTGGAAGGCACTAAGTGAAGTACTAATACTTAGATATTTGTATGTATACCTACATGGGTAGGTGACTCAATTAAATATTAAAAGAACACTTAGTATGGATATTCAAATTCTTTTTTAACATTACTTGCAACACGTTTAAATCCATCAATTTTGTTTCAATAAAAAAAAATCTTCCCAGTGGGTCGATAATTTTGCACACGTGCTTTAAAAGCAAACAACCGCCCATTTCCACAAACCGACAGCCAGCGGCTCACATTCATTCTATCGACCTTCCTCCAACATTATCCTACCTTATTCACTCACACAAACGCAAAACCGTATCGATAATGTTCGTCCTGCGCTCTTCGCAGCTCGAAAAATCTTGAAACACCCACAAACACGTGTCCACGGGAAGTCAAACTAAGCGACGACAAAAATAATCCGGAAGTTCCCACAAATGATTGTTAATCTGCCAGTTACGAAATTCTAATCGATTCGGTGAAGGCAAGTGGATGCATTACCCAAGGACGAAAACGTAATCGTGAGTAATATATTCTTGTTTATGTTTTGTAATAAAATAATTTCAACGTTGGTTTAGGTTTGCGTGTGTGTGTGTGTGTTATTAAAATTTTAAAAAAAGAGAAAAATGCTCGTGATGGAATGAAAACTGGTGGTGTTCGAAAACTGCGTCTCATGTTTCGGTCACTTGTTGCTACCAGTACGACCCTGTCCTACTTTTCAACACGTCATTGGACACTATGAAAATAATATATAATACCTGGTATCATATCAGGCCTTAAGTTTATATTTCTTGTTTTAATTTCAATTGTGAGTAATAAATTGTGCAAGTTTACTCGATTTATCTTATTTTGTGCACGTATTTTTATTTGTATCTCTTAAAGCTGTATTAACTGTATGTTTTTGAGTTTACGTAAAGTGATTATTACACATAAAAAGACTGTTATACCTTACTTCACTTTTTATAAAAAGTGAAGTAAGGAATGTCTTTATGTGTAAAGCTGTATTCATTTAATAACTGTATTAAAAAAAATCACTTTTTTTAGTTGTGCCACTATCAAAGTGAAGTAGCGATATTAAATCTAAAATATCTGGTGTCTTAAGTATCGATATTCATTATTGTTAAATGAATGGTTCGTTTATTAGACTAGTTTTAATAACCCTAAGATATACAGGGTGCTTGCATTTCGACAGAACACTGCACATTTTTCGACATTCGTTGTTTTTTATAAGAGTTTAATTTGAAGCTACAAACGAGTGTTTTCCACTCCCAGATTAAGCATGAAGTAAAATTTCGAGTTTAGAAAAGCCTGAAAATTTGGTTTGGTCGCGTAGCGCGAAGCGCGGAGCGACCAAACCAAATTTTCAGGCTTTTCTAAACTCGAAATTTTACTTCATGCGCCACGCGTATTAAACACTGATTTCAAGTGAAGTTCAAAATATACCACCGAAGCAGTTTGTTAAAGACGTATATTCTAAACTTTACATCAAATCAGTGTTTTATACGCGTGGCGCATGAAGTAAAATTTCGAGTTTAGAAAAGCCTGAAAATTTGGTTTGGTCGCTCCGCGCTTCGCGCTACGCGACCAAACCAAATTTTCAGGCTTTTCTAAACTCGAAATTTTACTTCATGCTTACTCTGGGAGTGGAAAACACTCGTTTATAACCGAACAGAAAAAAGGTGTGAATGTGCGGAATAGGGAAGTTGCGAAAGCTCTTGGATTCGAGGTACGAGAGCTATTGAACAAGGGCGAGAAATTTAAGGTTTTGAAGAGGAAAGCTGCGGATGGCGGAGACTTATCAAAATATTTGGATACTTCGAAGATATATAAAGATTCGTAAGTGACAAATTTTCACAGGGCTTTTCTAAACTCGAAATGTTACTTCATGCTTTGTCTGGGAGTGGAAAGCACTCGTTTAAGCTTCAAAATGAACGCTTATTAATTTTTTCCTAAACCTATCAATTAATGATTCAATTTGATTCGTACAATTTTTTATATACTTATTAAGAATTTTGAATTATCCGTGATTCAATAAATTAGTAAATCTAAACTGGTTTACCGATATTTCACCGGGAAATCGTGATATCGTTGTTTCAGGGGTAAAATTTATTAAATACGTTACGTGGATAATTAATAGAATTTAAAGATTTACCTTTACCAAGTGTTTTCCACTCCCAGACTAAACATGAAGTAAAATTTCGAGTTTAGAAAAGCCTGAGGTTTTTCTAAACTCGAAATTTTACTTCATGCGCCACGCGTACAAAGCGCTGATTCAGTCGAAAGTTTTCAACTTTTACTCTCGCAATTTATGGCGCCCAACAAGGGCCCAGCGTTAAATTTGGACGCTCGCGATTTATGGCACCCAACTAGGGGCCACAGCGGTAGCCTGGCCCCACGTAGGGCGCGAAAATACGCTTTGTTTCGAAAATATAAAGAATTGTAATAGTTTGTGAATAATTTTATTTTTTATATGCCAATAAAGGTCTTCTTTTTAGTTTGTGAATGCGTTCACTGAGCAGGTTTCATCGCCATTTATGTCAGAATCGTCTAATCGTGACTTAAAATGTCGCGTAACAGAGACGCATCCTAAAGGCCAGGCACAAATGTGTCTGACTTCATTGAAGAAAGGAGAGGGGGCAGTTGCATATTTGGCCCCAGGCGCCGTTTTTCCTTACTGCGGCCCTGTGCATATATATATATATATATATATATATATATATATATATATATATATTTTAGAATTAACGACCTGCTTATAAGTACCAAATAAGAAATAACAGCGCATTAGGTCATGATGTAAAAGTTATTTTTTTTTTATCAAGTGAGTGTGCAAGGACGACAGAAGACGACGACGATCGTTTCGCTCTTTTTATGAGCTCCTCAGGCCGCCACATCCAGCCTGAGGAGCTCATAAAAAGAGCGAAACGATCGTCGTCGTCTTCTGTCCTCCTTGCACACTCACTTGATAAAAAAAAAATAACTTTTACATCATGACCTAATGCGCTGTTATTTCTTATTTGGTACTTATAAGCAGGTCGTTAATTCTAATTTATTTAATTTAATTCGGCGTTCTGAATATTATCATCGCATTGGTTCGGGTTTCTCGCCGCTCCGATGCTTGTCGATGGTTTAAACTAAAAACCGACACTAACTGTAGAAGCAAAATGAGATCAATGCCCTTATCAATGCAGTAGCATTTATAAATACTGACGTCAATACCGGCTTATGGTCAGCGAAGTCAGTATATATACAACTTCTACATATCAAGTAAGTGTGTGTGGGATGATGGATGTGGCGGCTTGTGGAGCTCATAAAAAGAGCGAAACGATCGTCGTCGTCTTATGTCCTCCTTGCACACTCACTTGATAAAAAAATAACTTTTACATCATGACCTAATGCGCTGTTATTTCTTATTTGGTAGATATATATATATATATATATATATATATATACATAAAAAGAAAAATTCTCTGTATGTAGATAGAATATATCCCATAGATTTATAAAATCTGTTTCGAACTTTTGCAAGGTTTTTTTTTGATTGAAAAAAGCGGCTGCGCAGTATGCAATAAAGCATTTGTTTTCATTTCATAGAACAAAATACGTGAATTGTACGCTGTAACCGATATTTCAACAGCCACTGTTCCTAGAAATTTGTTTGTTCGAGTCGATGTGTTCGTTGTAAGCAACATCAATGCTTTTTTCTATACGTTATTCAACGGGCCGACTATCTTGTTCGTTACACACTGAGCAAACATAATTAAGTAATGTTTTATCAACATTAAAACAACGTTTAATGTTGCTACAATGTTGATATAACGTTATTTGTTTATTTTTTGCTAATTAGGTATATCTGATTATAGATTATAGCCGGTGTCGTTATAAATAATTTTGCCTGTAACTTGTGAATTTACCGAGTTTTTCTGTTTGATTCGTGTGTCACGATATGTAGCCTATTTGCAATATCCATGCACCACAATGGCAAATACATTTCTTCACTTGAGAAAAAGTGCGAGTAGAGTATTTCTTAGAGTCGGGTTGTAGAATAAGATATATACGATGCTCAAGGAGACCCGAAAAAGAGTAGAAAGGGTAAGTTTCCTTTTCACTGCACCGCATCACATTTATTTATTTGGTTAAATCCATTGGATTATTTGTTGTTGCAAGTGCCCTCCCTAGGCTTCGTCCTTTATTGAGCATCTTTTCCCACTGAGCAAAAAACAAACAAATAACGTTACATCAACATTGTACCAGCATTAAACGTTGTTTTAATATAATATATAAAATTACGAAAAAACTATTCGTGAAAATGCAAACAGTGTCTTAATTAATAAGACAATTTAAGACGATAAATATCCATTGAAACAACTACTTCCCGTGCAAATACACCTCCGGATATTGAATTATACAATGAAATATTTAAAATCTTATTTAATTTGATTTGTTACAACGCTCTATTAAAGTATATGTAACGTTTAGGTCAAATTCTCTTCAGACCTAAACGTTACATATACTTTAATAGAGCGTTGTAACAAATCAAATTAAATAAGATTTTAAATATTTCATTGTATAATTCAATATCCGGAGGTGTATTTGCACGGGAAGTAGTTGTTTCAATGGATATTTATCGTCTTAAATTGTCTTATTAATTAAGACACTGTTTGCATTTTCACGAATAGTTTTTTCGTAATTTTATATATTATGTTTAAAGTGTGCAAACTATAAGAAGCGTAAGCTTATTTTCTCGAATTCAAATAGTTTTGAATTTGAATTTATCTTGTTGTTTTAATGTTGATGAAACATTACTTAAATGTGTTTGTTCAGTGGGTTGGTATATAATAACATAGAAGTATTTATACACGTATATTTAAACAATTAAAACGAACAAAAAAATGGAAATCCCATTTTGCATTAACAAAAAAACTCAACGTCACTTCAGCTATATAGCAATAAAACTGTACAATATAGTACCAAAGCAAATAATGGAGACTCAAAATAGGAAGAGCTACATAAATGAAATAAAAACGTTTTATGTATAAACAACAAAGATAAAATAACAGCAATATTCCAATAATACCCCATCATAAATCCTCCTCTCATTCATACCTTTTACTCACTTCCATTAATTACACAAATTATAATATATATTTTGAACAAATTGTTATTTTTTCTCCTTTAGATACATTGTTATTTTTTTCCTCCAAATATTCTAATATTTTTACACTTTGTTTTATATAGTTATATATATACACATAATTATGTTTTACAAATATTTTTATACATTGTAGACCTTTATTTTTTGTTTTTTTATCTTATTTTATTTTTATATTTTTCTAGTTTAGCTAGTTTGTATAAGTAAATTCTAATAGATTTAAAAGTAAATGGAATGTAATACTGGATATTTAATTAAAACACTTGGTTTGTTTCACTAATTTATATTTTCTCCGGCTAGTTTCGACCATTGGTCATCTTCGGGGAGGAATGATGACCAATGGTCGAAACTAGCCGGAGAAAATATAAATTAGTGAAACAAACCAAGTGTTTTAATTAAATATCCAGTATTATATTCAAAAATGTTTCACCACGGGTTAAGTGAGAAATTAATTAAAGATATAGTAAATGGAATGCATTAAACAAGTACTTGTACTTAAAATGTAGACCATTGGACGCAACAATTTAGGAAATAAGTAATAACAAAAAAATAATAAAAATGTGATATATAAGTGTGATGATCTGTAAAAAATCTATTAGAATTGAATAAATTGAATTGAATTGAATTAAACATATTATCGTACTTATCCTATTAATTGTATACGCATTTTGATTACGATAATATCTAAACATTGATGACAAATCCATCACGAAAAGATTACGTACAATTGAACTTTGATTGTGACTGTATCGAACAATTCACGGTATTAACACAACACGATAATGTCAATATTTGCAGCGGGCACATTTGCACATACACGAATTGCAAACCCGGCTTAATTGACTGTATTAAAACGCGCGCAGTTTCAATTGAATTTCAAATAATTTGCGCAACACGAAAAACCGCCTAATTATTGCCCAATTTAACAAAAAGTAGAAGAATATCGTGAGTGAGTAGAGAGGTCATTAAAAAGTGGTGGTAATTGCTTTCGTGTGACGTTTTCAGCGTCGTAATGAAAAAAAGGTGTTATCGTAAATTGTTATCATTTGTATGTGCGCCAGCGGACGCAGCTCAGCGGATTTCGACGAGGATGGCTGCAATTCCGAAATTTGATGTTCTCGTGGACGAGGGCGACCTCTTCGGCGGTGCTTCCCGGATTTTAAGGGAGATCCGGCCGGAATGGGACAAGGCGAGGATCAAGTTTAAGGTATATTTGTTACTGAATAATGGTAATTTAATTTATTTAACACACCTTTTTGTTTATTTCGTGGAGCGCGCACTTCCAAGGATTTCATGTACTTATGTACAATAATATTAACCCAGCCGAGTAATTATAGAGTTAACTCTAAAAGTGGATTTTGGATAAAATTCTACACTTCTTTATATGAGTTGTACGAATGACTTATTATATTACATTCTACGAATTTTTCTTTTAAATAAAAATAATGTATACGCTGTAAATGTAAAGCATTCGTCGATTTTGTATAAAAACGTGCAATATAAAGTTTACAGCGTGTATTTCCACTCCCAGACTAAGCATGAAGTAAAATTTCGAGTTTAGAAAAGCCCCGCGTAGAAAATTTGTCGAGGGTCGCGTAGCGACCCGAGACAAATTTTCACGGGGCTTTTCTAAACTCGAAATTTTACTTCATGCGCCACGCGTACAAAACACTGAAATATTATGAAGTTAGAAATACACTGAAAACATTTTATTTAAATGAGTAATAATCACGATTAAATATCGTGATTATTACTCATTTAAATATCGTGATTATTACTCATTTAAATAAAATGTTTTCAGTGTATTTCTAACTTCATAATATTTCAGTGTTTTGTACGCGTGGCGCATGAAGTAAAATTTCGAGTTTAGAAAAGCCCCGTGAAAATTTGTCTCGGGTCGCTACGCGACCCTCAACAAATTTTCTACGCGGGGCTTTTCTAAACTCGAAATTTTACTTCATGCTTAGTCTGGGAGTGGAAATACACGCTGTAAACTTTATATTGCACGTTTTAACAATATAACAAAATATTTACGTTTTTCTTCATACATTTTCAAGTCGAATCAAATAATATGATATATCAAATTAGGTTATTTAGTAATTTAATTATCATAAAATTAATATTGTTGCGTATATGCATCAATGGCACATAATGGGTTAATAAAACATTACTTAAATATGTTTGATAAGTGTGTTTATAAATATAATATTATCATAAACAACAACATTTTTGTTCGATGAATTGTATTTTTTTTAGATATTTTAATAAAATAGTTTACGTAACTTAAACCAGCTTATTTGGGTTACGTAAACTATTTTATTAAAATATCTAAAAAAACACAATTTTTCAACAAAATATGTTGTTTATGATAACATTAAATTTACAAATACTGTTGCACACTTATCAAACACATTTAAGTAATGTTTTATTAATATTATTCTACATAAGTACATAAAATCCTTGGAAGTACACACTTATCAAATATATTTAAGTTATGTTTTATTAATATTAAAACAAAGTTTCATATCGATAAATCGTTGTATGATTATTTTTTGTTCAATAGTTTCTTATTGATAGGCATCTTATAATCTTAAATAGAACATTCTATACACACATCCCATTAAGCAAAAAACAAACAAATAACGTTATATCAATATTGTAGCAACAATAAACGTTATTTTAATGTTGATAAAACATTACGTACATGTGTTTGATCAGTGGGATTGAAAGTATACGGACTTCTAATTAATGTTTTGGAATGAGATTTTCAGCAGTTATGGGATCGAGCGTGCCCTTTTTAATTAAAATATTTTCAGCCGTAATATAACGAGTGGTATGATTATTATCGATGATATTTTGGAGTTGAAACCGAGCTGCAGATTCAACGAGTGCGCAGCACGAGTTGAATGTGCTGCTTCGGTTTCAACGACACAATATCATCGATAATTAATCATATCACGAGTTATATTTAGTGAGAGAATATAACGAATAAAATAATGTGAGTCCCTTAACATTATCAACAGCTGAGATATTGTTGTTTCCCTATTGATTGAGAATTTTTTAACCGCGCAAAAGTTCGTAAACTGCCGCCACTGTGATTCTTTATTCATTTTTTGGCGTCGCACTTTTCACTTTTCTATTAATATCACTGCACAAAACTTTACCTATTTTGACGTTTCGAATGACAGGACAACTTATCACCCACCGCTTCTTTTGTTTCTTATCATCGCGGTGATAGACATGTACCTACGGCTTTCCTTGCATCTCATTGGCTGAAAATCGTTCTAGTAGGCTATGAGTTGTATTCTCAAGGTTATACGACTTCCGATTATACTGGAAGTCAACGCCAACTTCCTTATTTTAATGGAATGCCACGTTTTTAAAAACCATATTTACATAATTTTTTTCAATATTTAGTCTCTTACTATCCAAAATTGTACAATTAAAAAAAGTTAAATTAACCATAGCGTATACGTTTTTCTTATTTCCACAATCCCTGTCGCATATTTCGATTAGTGTAGTAGAAAGTGATAACACGGCCCTTGCGTAACGCCTGTTTATGTGTTTGTGTAAGTTCAAACTTACCAAATAGATAAACACGCACTGAACAATAAATCAGTCGTTTGTAAATTTACAGAGCTCCATTATCAGTAAGACAACATGTTATAACAAGGACTTAACGACTAATTTACAATCCCCGATAATTAGATTCTGTCTACGAATTCCTACTGTTGTTACTTAGATTAGTTAGGTTTTACGAGTAAATTATTCAAATTAGATACACAGAAAATATTACTACCTAAAGTAATCTCTGATTGTTGTTTTTAATTACCCCCAAAATTTATTTCTTCTCAGCATTAAATGAATGTTTGTTAACAAATATTTGAAATGACTCAAATATCAGAGTATCAGGAATTAAAAACAAGTTTTTTTTTTAAAATTGGTGTCTTCCATTCCCAGATTGAATGAAGTAGTAAAATTTCGAGTTTAGAAAAGCCTGAAAATTTGGATTTGCAAGGGCGCGCGAGCGAAGCGAGTCGCGCCCCGGCAAATCCAAATTTTCAGGCTTTTCTAAACTCGAAATTTTACTTCATGCGCCACGCGTATAAAACAGTAATTTGAAAAGAAATTGAAAACACACACACTTCTATTTTTTTTAAGTTAGAATAACACGAAATCAGATCCATAGGCAACAGATTATAGACAACCCAATATTCTTGATGTGTATTGTGGGTTGCCACTATTGCTTGCCTATAAACACTGTTTTAAACAATTGATTCACAATCAGAAGCGAATTGAACACTATTGACAATCTTCAGCAAAATATTAATGAATCGGTTATTTTAAAAAGAGGCTATCTTTGTAATTAAAACATTTATAATTTATAATACAAGCCAAAAGTTGTCTAAGTTGCATTCATTATTAGTTAGGTCAACGTAGTTTTTTTAGTTTTTAGCATCATAAGCATAGTACCGTGCGATCGTTTAAAACAGTGATGGGGAAACTACGGCCCGCGGGCCAAGTCCGGCCCGCGGAAAGGTTTAATCCGGCCCGTTTAAGAGTGCCGTCGTGAGAATGTTTGAACGCGTTCTTACTTCGTAATGTGACGACCCGCATAAAAACTACCTACCTACGATTAAGCATTATTCTTTGGTCCGCTACGATTGTCTGGTTATTACAAATGGCCCGTCTTAAAAAAAGTTTCCCCACCACTGGTTTAAAACATGATTTAAAGTAGGCTTTGAGTTTTAAATTCGATTGGCACTACTGACTGTTAACGCCTAGTTTAGCATAACCTCAAACTTATTCCATCATTCAATTAGCAGTCTGGGCAACCTGTTTTCATATGGAATACACGACTATAGCCTGTTTAAAAACTAGAAGGAGTGAGTGCCAAAGCCCAATTTACACTATAAAAAGTTACCAGAAATATCACTAGATAAATTTGGCGGCAATTTTAAATAATTTCATAATTACTCTTTAAATAAAATCAAATATCCATTTTGTACCTTATAATTGTGGTTAGGTATTTTCTTTTCCATCTTACGATATCGTCAGTTCAATGAAAATGCTTATACAGCGTCTCGCCATATATCTGTGAAATAAAACATATTTACATTATGTTCATAATATAATATGGAATTTATATAATAATGTGTCTCTATCAGAGCTGGGACGAATCCTCGTAAAAAGGATTCGAATCACGAATCCGAATCAACTAATATGATTCAAATCACGAATACTCGAATAAAGGATTCGTAAGAGATAAATATGATTCGAATCGAAGATTCGAATCCTGTTTTTTCGAATTACGAATACAAATCCTTTAAGAATAAATTTGAATTTTGTATTTTTTTGCAACCATTAATATATAAATATCGTTACCAGTTGTTTTAACAAAAATATTCAAAACCTAATTATTTATTATTACCACTGAACATCGTTGCTAACAGACTAAATATCTGACTCCCTGTTACTATGGTTAAAGATGTATTTGTGTGTTTCTGAACTCCACTTCAAATCAGTGTTTTGTACGCGTGGCGCATGAAGTAAAATTTCGAGTTTAGAAAAGCCCGAAAATTTGTCTCGGGTCGCTACGCGACCCTCGACAAATTTTCACGGGGCTTTTCTAAACTCGAAATTTTACTTCATGCTTAGCCTGGGAGTGGAAACACTCGTTCAAAGCTTCAAATTGAACTCTATTATAAAATCGACTAATGCCTGAAATTTACGTAAAAAAAATTCACTGAATATCATTAAAACCGGAAAAGTCATGGAATTATATTCAAATTGACCAAAACACTAACAAAAAAGCCATATGATATTATTAAATTTGTCAAAATCAGCAGGCAAATTACAAAACACGTAAAAAATTCATTAAATTAACTTAAATATTGGCAAAAACAATGAAAACTATTAAACAGAATGGGAGTTTCCCACAGAAGAATATTATATCGGAAAAATTTAACATTTCAGATTGTGGCTACCATGTCAGTTTTACTTCAAACAATATTAAACAAAATTTTGAAAACTAGATTATCTTTAAAAACATTTTCAATCATTTAATGTTCTTATCAAAGCATTCACTTTGAAGTTTCGAACGAGCGTTTCCACTCCCAGACTTAACAAATTTTCTGGGCTTTTCTAAACTCGAAATTTTACGTCATGCGCCACGCGCATAAAACAGTGATTTAACGTAAAATTTAAGATCACAAAAAAACATTTTTCATGTTATTCCTCACAATAAATTCAAATTATTTTTGACGATTCAAATCCCTTTGTAAGTATTCGAATACTTTTATAAGGATTGGAATCCTTCTATAAGGATTCGAATCCTTCTATAAGGATTCGAATCCTTCTATAAGGATTCGAATCCTTTTATAAGCATTCGAATCACCCTCATTTAGACTCGAATACGAATCCTCTTAAAAAAATGTAACGAATCCGGATCACGAATCCAGTTGAACTAAAGTATTCGAATGCCTCCTCTAAAAAGATTTGAATCCAGGATTCGAATCCCGAAAGATTTGAATTTTGCCCAGCTCTGGTCTCTATCTTACTTAAAATTGATTTTTTTCATAAAACTATACAAGGTAGATCGTTTACTGCTTTTAAAACTTTATTCAAAGTTAGCACTTCATTTTTATAGAAGAAACTATGCACGGATCTCTTCACTACTTATGTCCTCCAAGCTGTTTAGGGCTACAAATCTCTCCGGATTTCTTATATTAGCTAATGGTACGATAGACAGTGGAATTTACAACTCCTAAAAATTAAACATTTTATTGTTTGATGCGTATTCTTATGCTATTTGATATCTTACCTACTGCACCAACAATGTCTAATACAACAGTAGTCATTTTCACATGTGAATCATCTGTTGTCATCTGCTTATACATATTTATTATGCACTGTTTTTCAGACAGATATAAATGACCCAAATCCAACTTCTTACGCTTTTTTTGAGGTGAAGGTGATATTATCACTGAGCTTGTACTGGGTCCATAATCCATCACAACATTATAAACAAAACAAACTTTTAACTATGCTAAAGAAACACCGCACAAAAGGTTATTACGAAACAGACAAAGTTGCAACTCGGTAACGCTTCGAATTAAGGTTATGTCAGCTGTTGCGCCTAATATTGACGTAATTAGCATAGTGTAAAATGGGCGCGCTCTCGGCCAATCAGGGTTGTAGGTTTTGGCGCGTGAAATTTGGAACGCTCTTCCTAGTTATTAAACAGATTGTAGAGATACCAAGGGACAGTATTTTTTGAAAAGTAGGAGATTTTTTCTAAATTAAGGAGGTGATCTCTTTTCAAAACAACCTATTCAAATATTATTAAATCAAATGTTCATATTTTGTCTTTGTGTGCACGTACTACCCGCCAAAATTCAAATATTTAAAAACATTTATGGGAACTTTTCTAAATTCCAAATATTTGTTCATGCATCAGTCGTATTAAGCACTTATTTAATTCAAAAGCACATGAAAACATTATTTTTAATGTAATAAGACTGAATCAGATATTTAGTCGCTGATTTGTTGATTAATTGTAGCAAGCACGCTGTTTTAAATAAATAAAATCAATGATTGAAGATGTTGACAGATGGAATCACCAATAAACTGGTCAAATGCAGCTACGAGGGCATCCCCGATTACGATTCCGTTCTGGTGCGAGTGTACGGAAACAAAACTGATCTGCTAATTGACAGAAAAGCTGAAACCAAGTAAGTTTCATTAAAATACAACTAACTATTTTTTAATTTCACAATAGTAAAATTTCGAAGTGATTTGGTCGCTCCGTTTCGCTACGCGACTAAATCAAATTTTGAGGCTTTTCTAAACTCGAAATTCTACTCCATGCTTAATCAAGGAGTGGAAACAAAAGAAAATAAACCAGAATACACTTGTAAATAAAACACTTTTTACTTTGTTTAACAACTATATTTATATATATAGTGGTTAAACAAAGTAAAAAATGTTTTATCTACAAGTGTATTTAAAATGTACCGGGCTTTCATTAATTCCCATACATTATATGTTTTTCATTTCGCGTGTTTGGTTGTGTTTATATGTGCTCCTACTTGTGCAGCAAATTTGAGTGACTTCCAGGGCATAAATCTTAATAAGATAAGTACCCCTGTTTTAATACAAATGCTGTGAGTTTGATAGTGTTTATTTCCTCTCGGGAGTTACTTTACTTAACTAGTAAACATTGTATTTTCAACGCTTCCCGGCCGTCAGCTCGATTTAATTTCACTATCCGAGTGCATCAATGCCACTTTTTATAGAGACATCGGTCTCGCATCATATTTATCTTATCTCGCGATTGCCGTGACCGTGAATTCGATCGTTTACATTTTTCTAATTCAAAATATATTCTTTTTACCGCCACTTTTAATTTATTAATGGTTGAGTATTTGTATTTATTATAATCGAACCTAGCCTTTGTTTTCTATTGTTATCCCCTCCGTGGTCTACCTGTGTGTTGTGTTATTATAGTAAGTCACCCTGACAGACCCCTGGGTGTGAAAAACTGTGTCCTAGTTATTTTTTCCTTAATATAATAATAATTATTTTAAATTGAGCTATGACTTCTTGTGCGTGTTGTAATAAAAAGTCCGAAGCGCACAAACTTGTTACTTGTTGTGTCTGCACCAAGTCTTACAATATCAACTGTGTTGATATTACCATACCGGAAGCTCGCAAGATCCACTCAAAATCAGGGCTAAAATGGAATTGTCGTAGTTGTGATAAAATTGGCGATGATCTAATTTCACTAAAAGCAGCAATTATAGATCTTCAAAACGAAGTTGCCGCCCTCAAATGTTCCACAACTGTGAACTCGTCCAATAAGTCTTCTTTTCCAAATGATATGGGAAAAATTGATATAGAAAACATAATTTATGAAATATCAGAAAGAGAAAAGAGATCGTTAAATTTAATTATATTTGGAAATAAGGAGAATAAATCCTTTACGAAACAGGACCAAATAACAACTGATTCGTCTTTTGCTAAAAAACTTTTGGGGGACATTGGTGTATCGACCTCTTATCTTAATCAGATTAATACTGAGCGGATTGGAAAATTCGACCCATCTAAATCACAGTCTCGTCCGATTAGATTTAAGGTACAATCCCAAGGTGTTATGACTACTGTGATGAAAAATATGGGCAGATTGAAGTCAAACCCTGATTGGAACAATATTCAGCTCTCTCGAGACCGTACACCTGCCCAGCGAGAGCTGTTTAAAACTATTAAAGAGGAATTAAATATCCGACTGTCACAAGGAGAAACTAACTTACATATTAAATACATTAGAGGTATTCCCACCATCACCGAAAACAAGAATACAATCACGGAAAACTAGCTACGCCCAACAGACATCCCATCTATTTTAATATTTTATATCAAAATACCAGAGGACTGCGTAGCAAAACGCATGATTTTTATGTTAACTGCTGTAATCTGTCATGTGATATTATATGTCTATCCGAAACCTGGCTGACTAGCTCAATTCATAACGCGGAACTGTTTCCAAATAATTACAATGTTGTTCGCTGTGACAGACAAATCGACACGGTTGGTCGTTCTAAAGGTGGAGGTGTACTAATTGCATTTGATATAAATATTAGGTATGAAGTACTGGATACATCTTCATTAACCAGTCTTGTTCCTTTGATTGATGTCCTATTATGTAAATGCAGTCTTGATGGCGTTACTTTCACGATCTGTGTCTTGTATATTGCACCGGACATCATTTCAGACGATTTAGAATTGTTCCTTGGTGCTTTGGAAATATTAGTAATTGATCAGCCTGTCATAATAGTTGGAGATTTTAATCTTCCGAATCTTGTTCAGTTGAATTCTTCCTGTACTAAATGTTTCTCTTTTCAATCCTTTTGCAACGTACTAAGTCTTACTCAATATAATACCTGTCTGAACGCAAACAATAAACTCCTTGATCTGGTGACATCTAATTTAGAATCGCCCCCTCTAGTGGAGCGGGCTGAAACTCCTTTGGTGATTGAAGATTCTCATCACCCATCCCTGTCTATCTCGTTAACACTGTATACCTCGTCTATCAATCATAAGTTTCCGTCAAATACTACTAACACTAGATACAACTTCAGAAAAGCTAATTTTGTTTCTTTATACAAAGATCTACTTGATGCAGATTGGTCATTTTTAAGAAATGTAAGTGAGGTAAATGAAGCGATTGATATGTTCTACTTTCAACTATACAAAATATTTGATAAATCTGTTCCATTATCTCGAACCAGCAGATCTACATATCCTCCATGGTTTACTCCAGAAATAAAAAGGAATATCAAAATGAAGACATTCCATAGACGTAAGTGGTTATCTAGTAAAGACATAAAGCATAACAACGAATTTAAAAGGCTCAGGTCCCTCATAAAAGTCCAGTTGAAAGCATCGTATACATTGTACGTGAGAGACGTGGAGGAGGAAATCAAATCCAATCCTTCAGGACTTTGGAAATACGTGCACCTGAAACAAGATACTACAAGAATCCCGAACAGATTAACAGACGAACATCGGGAATATACCACACCTGCCGACATAGTTAATGGTTTCGCGTCCCTATTCAGTCAGCTGCATACACCCAGCAATCATTCAATTCTTCCTGATAATGAAAGCAAGTGTTTATCGTTTACAATTGACTCTACTTCTGAATCAGATTTGATTAAGATTATGGCTAAACTCCCTAACAAAATGTCTGCTGGTGATGATGGCGTTCCTTCGTACCTAATTAGGGATTGTAGATTTGTTCTTGCTAGTCCGCTTTGTGTCATTATCAACTTAGCAATTGACGCGTCTGAATTCCCCAATCGATGGAAAGTTGCAAAGATTAGCCCGGTTCATAAAAAAGGAGACAAACAGGTTTTAACGAATTATAGACCTATCTCACTATTGTCCAATTTTTCTAAAATATTTGAGCTGGTTATTTATAACACGATCTTCAAGAATGTTTGCTCATATATTTCTCCTAACCAACACGGATTTATGCCGGGCCGATCTACAACAACCAATCTTGGCTGCTTTTCACAATTTGTTTCTGAAGTGATCGACGATAGAGGACAAGTAGATGTCATATACACGGATTTTTCCCGTGCATTTGACACTCTCGATCATGATATACTGCTTGTGAAACTAATGGATTTAGGCGCTGCCCCAAAAGTTCAACTTCTTGTAAAATCGTACTTAACTAACCGACAAGCATACGTTGCCTACAACGGATTCCACTCCTCTGCGTTAGTAATGAATTCTGGGGTTCCACAGGGCTCAAACCTTGGCCCGCTTCTCTTTATAATTTTTATAAATTCTTTGCTAGAGTCATTAACCTGTCATGCGCTTGCTTACGCAGATGATATTAAGCTCTTTGCTGTCGTAACAACATTGAGTGATGCTTTGTCACTGCAGAATAATATTAATAAACTTACGGAGTGGTGTGACAAACATAAACTCTCCCTCAACGTTGATAAGTGCTGTTCAGTATCCTTCACTAAAAAAACAAACTCACTCTCACTGCCATACAGAATGTATGACTTACAACTTAATTCCTGCACCGAGATGAAAGATTTGGGTATCTTATTTTGTACTGATTTGAGTTTTACAAAACATATTAATAATATTGCAATGGCTGCATCTCGTACACTTGGATTTATAATGCGAGTCTGTGTATCCTTCAGAGATATTAACCTCATAAAAACACTTTATTCTGCGTATGTTCTCTCTAAACTGGAATATTGTAATATCATCTGGTTTCCAATTTATATGAGTCAAAATATGCCTTTGGACAGGATTCATCGAAGGTTCTTAAAGTACCTTTCATTCAGAGTGGATGGAGTGTATCCCGAGCGAGGGATAGAACAGGATTTACTGCTGCAGAAGCATGATATGGTCTCCCTTTCTGCGAGAAGAGAAGAGCAGGCTGCGAATTTTCTCTGGAAAATTGTTCATAATGTGACAGATGTACCGTTTCTTCTATCTAGAATTAATTTCCATATACCGCGATTAAACTCTAGACACAGCAGTTCCTTCTACATTCCCGGAGCGCGAACCAACTGTCTACGCCGTGCGCCTGTGCCAGTTATGTGTCGAAGTGCTATGAAACATTATAGTGATATATTTTTTGATAAACTGTAATATAGTGTCCGATTAATATTCGATCGATTGTTTTGTTATATGTGCATTTTTGTTTCTAATATATTTCTTATTTTTTATTCTGTAAAATTGTCCTGTAAATGGATCTTCTGTTGGGCAATAAACGTTATTATTATTATTATTATTATTATTATTCCCGAACCCCACGTGACCAAAAATAATAGGCAACCAAATGTACAAGGTGGTATGGCTCACACAAAAATTCCCTAGATTTAAAAATATTTATTCGCCGGCGTATTTTTATGACGATTGAAAATATTATATTTAAAGTGATTAAAAAATAGGCTCATCTTCAAAAATGTAACTATTTTTTATTAATTTTCGCAGTATTTGCTTATCCTAGCAAATTGACTCTGCAAAATAAATAGAAATAAAACTCAATGTTTCAGAATAATTAAACAATTTTTGCTTACCTGAAAATTCCGGGCGAATCTTGTAAGATCTCAAATGTTGGTTTAACGATGCACCGCGCATAAACGTTTATGTCAAATTTGACTTTAGTAACGTTTGGTTACTTTTTTCAAAGCCTCCAACGTACAAATACAATAATTTACGCGCCAATTTTAAATTTAGTCACGTGGGGTTCGGGAATTAATGAAAGCCCGGTACTACAAAGTGAACGCCTACAACACAAAACAGTGAACTAGAATACGTCATAAATATTTATCTTTTAGTTTATACTGAGGAGGGAGGGGCTTAATGCTGCTTTTCATAAATAATACATATTTTTTTTAATTTTCAGGAATATCATATTATTGAATAAAGTGAGATTAGCTCCGAGATTATTTGCGACTTTCCAAAATGGACTTGCGTACGAATTTGTGCCGGGTTGCACGCTGAACGAAAAATCGGTGCGCGAGCCCAAAATTTACTCGTTGGTGGCGAGAAAAATGGCCCAACTCCATCGTGTCACCATTCAAGGTGCTGATAATCCCGAGCCCGTATTGTGGAAGAAGCTCAACGAATTTCTCAACTTAGTACCTGACGTTTTTACAGACGAAAATAAACACAAAAAGTAAATATTTTATAGAATAGTCATCAACATCAAACCTATTTTAATTTGTAAAACACACATAAATACTGCAAAGATTTCTCTTTTGAAGACTGCAGTTTATAAACTTTAAAGTAAACTGCTTTTAAGATCACCTATTTTCATCCCATTTTTATATTCTAGTAAATTGCATATTTGGCAAAGTTTTAAATAGACTAAATTTTTGGCAAAGTTTTAAATAGACTACATATTTGCACAAAGTTGATATTAATTCGTCTTTATATTTTCTAGTGAATTATTAGTAAACATTTTTATCATTTGATTTTTCAGATATACAGAAACTATAATGTCGAAACAGAAAATTCAAGCAGAGATAAACTATTTGAAAGAAAAACTGAGCAACTTGAACAGCCCTGTCGTTTTCTGCCACAACGATCTGCTTTTAGGAAATGTCGTCTACACCGAAGAGAAAAACTGCGTGACCTTTATAGATTTCGAATACGCGACTTTTAATTATCAAGCCTTCGATATAGGAAATCATTTCGCCGAATTCGCTGGTATGTGAAAAAACATACCAGGATCTAAGAACATTTTTAAGAATAGCTTACATGTATTCAGGTATTCTCTATTATAATAAGCAATTAAGGCTGTAGCCAGGGGGAGTATGAAGGTTCATATCTCCACTCTTACTGCAGGGGGGTAATATGAAGGGATGAACCTTCATACTCCCAATAGCTACAGCCCTAATTGCTTATTATAATAGAGAATACCTTATATCAGGTTGGCTAATAAGTCATGGCGGTCTTTTTTTAATTTAAAATGGTGCGCTGAAAATATAATGTTTTGGCGTAATGTGATGTCATTTTGAAGAGAATTACTTACTCTACAAGATAGTGTATTTCGATTTAATATTCGAATTGATTTTTGTAAATTTTCGGATCATTAAAATGGAGTGTCAAGTTGATAAAAATTAGCATTTCCGACACCATCTTCTCTTTGCATTTAATCAAGGTGCCAAAGCCGCTGAAGCTGCTCGAGAGTTTTGCGCAGTGTACGAAGATGAAGCTATGCCTGAGAGAACGGCTCAGAATTGGTTCAAAAGGTTCAAAGATGACAATTTTGACCTCAAAGACGTAGCTCGGTCCGGATGCCCTGTTCAGTTTGATGAGAAGCGATTGAATCAACTTCTTCACCAAGATCCGCGGCAAACGACGAGGGAACTCGCGGAAAAAAATGGGATGCGTCCACGGTACAATGGAGAACCACCTTCACTCCATGGGAGAGGTTCAAAAGTTTGGCGCATTGGTTCCACATGCTTTGAACGAGCCCGTCATCGCCTAACTCATGGACACAAGCAAAGATTCCTTTATCGTATCGTTACTGGTGACGAAATATGGTGCCTGTACATCAATATGAAGCAGCGCAAGAAATAGCTCAGTCCAAAGAAACAAGCGACACCGCGAGCAAACAAGACCTCCACTCGCGGAAAACGATGCTGTGCGTTTCGTGGGACATTATGAATTGCTTGATCGGAACCAAACAGTAAATTCAGACCTTTACGTGCAACAAATTTATTGACTCAACGACGCTATCCAGCAAAAATCACATGACAGCGTTCTTCTGCATCACGACAATGCCCGTCGTCACATCGCCTACATGACCAAGGAAGCCATTTAAACTCTTAACTGGGAAGTGCTAGCACATGGTCCGTATTCTCCGGACTTAGCGCATTCACATTTCCATCTATTCCGACCCCTTTCAAATGCATTGCGCGGCGTTTCATTCAATAATGACGTTGAATTGCGGGCTTGGCTGGATGAATTTTTCGAGTCAAAACGATTAATTTGTTGTTGATTTTTGTTAAAAATTAAAAAAAGCCATGACTTGTTAGCCAACCTAATAAATGAATAAATACTTTTACTGATAAAACTCTCTTCGATTTTGTTTTTAGCTACGGCCTAGATAATAAGACAGTTTTTTTATTTACTCTTTTAGACAACTTTAAATCGGTATACATATACATAGTTTATGTTTATTTTATTTTAGGTGTTGATGATGTGGATTATGCAAGGTATCCAGATAAATCCCTACAGTACGAATGGCTGAAGAAATATTTATCGACGACGAAAGCAAACGTGACCGAAAAAGATTTGGATGTACTGTACGTTCAAGTCAACCAATTCGCCCTTGCAGCTCACGTATTTTGGGGCGTGTGGGCTTTGATACAAGCAGAACATTCGTATATCGACTTTGATTTCATGGGGTAAAAAATAATAGTATTATTAATCACAATTACAGTACAATTTAAAAAAAATATGGGAGAAAGTGAAACGATGCGATGTGTTCATCAAAGCATTTTTCCTTTTAGTGCTTATAATCCAGTGGCACAGCCGGAAAACCAGTCGCATAGCTTAAAAACCCAGACAGATAGCCTAAAAATCCACTCTAAAAACCAGACAGTTTGAAATCTAGTCGCACTGCCATAAACCAAATCGCACAGCTTAAAATAACAGTTGCACATCTTAAAAACACAGACGGACAGTCTTTAAATTTAGTCGCACAGCCTGAAAACCCAGTCGCACAGCCTAAAAACACAGTCGCATAGCTTAAAACGCAGACAGACAGCCTTACAACCCACTGCCGGTAAACGAAATCGCACAGCTTAAAATCCTAGTTGCACATCTTTAAAACGCAGACTGACAGCCTAAAAATTCAGTCGCACAGCCTGAAAACCCAGTCGCACAGCCTAAAAGCCCAGTGGCACAGCTTAAAACGCAGACAGACATCCTCAAAATTCACCCGAAAAAACCCAGACAGTTTGAAATCCAGTCGAACAGTATAAAAACTCATTCGCACTGCCTTGAAATCAAATTGCACAGCTGAAAATCCCAGTCGCACATCCTATAAAACGCAAACCGACAGCCTAACAATCCATCTGCACAGCCTAAAAACTCAGACAGCTTGAAATCTAGCCACACAGCTGGAAATCCAGTCGCACAGCTTAAAAACCTAGACAGACAGCCTAAAATTTGAGCCAGACGTTTTAAAAAACAGTCGTACATTTTAAAAAACTAGCCACTCAGCTTTAAATCTAGTCGCAGTGGCAATTTTGTTTATTTCTTGTTTTCTTTCAGGTACGCAGCTCTAAGATTCAATGAGTACTTAAGCAGAAAAGAAGAATTCCTTTCGTTAGAGCTGCTCAGCTGATGATGATTCCAATTTGATCTGTATATATTGTTTTTGAACGGATATTTTAATACGCTATTTATATGTTTTAAACAATTTGTGAGATCTTTTAAATAAAAACTTGTTGACCAGAAACAAAAAAATATTTATTTTAACCAAAAATTATTTATAAAAAACGAACTAATATTGACCTGTCTGCAAAAATTCCAAACATTTTTATAAAATTTTTAGCGGCTATTTGTATTTTTGTTATATTGCTATAATTGTATACCTACATTTTATCTTTAATGTGTCAAGCTTCTTACATTTTATAAACTTTAGTAACTTTTCGTTATTTTGAGTGATATAAACATTTCAAGCATTCATAACTTGGATATTATTTAACGTATTTTAATAAAACTTGGCGTGCATATCACACGATTATTGGTCTTTTAAAATATGTAAAAATCAAAATATACCCCAATAATATTTTTTTAGTTATTTTCACTTGTTCGCGAAACGGTAGTAATTTATGGTTATTTTGAGTGATTTAGTTATTTCAAGATTTCATAACTTTGATATTATTTAGGATATTTTAATAAAACTTGGCGTGCATATCACACGATTATTGGTCTTTTTAAATATGTGAAAATCAAAATATAGCCCAATAATAGTTTTTGAGTTATTTTCACTTGTTTGCGAAACGGGAGTAAATTTTCGTTACTTTGAGTGATATAAACATTTCAAGAGTTCATAACTTGGATGTTATTTAAGATATTTTAATAAAACTTGGCGTGCATATCACACGATTATTGTTCTTTTGAAATATGTGAAAATCAAAATATACCCCAATAATAGTTTTTGAGTTATTTTCACTTGATCGCGAAACGGGAGTAACTTTTGGTTATTTTGAGTGATATAGACATTTCAAGAGTTCATAACTTGCATTTTATTAAAGATATTTTAATAAAACCTGGCGTGCATATCACACGATTATTGGTCTTTTGAAATATGTGAAAATCAAAATATACCCCAATAATAGTTTTTGAGTTATTTTCACTTGATCGCGAAACGAAAGGAACTTTTGGTTATTTTAAGTGATATAGACATTTGAAGAGTTCATAACTTGGATATTATTCAAGATATTTTAATTAAACTTCGCGTGCATATCACACGATTATTGGTCTTTTAAAAAATATGAAAATCAAAATATACTCCAATAATAGTTTTTGAGTTATTTTCACTTGTTCGCGAAACGGGAGTAACTTTTGGTTATTTTGAGTGATATAGACATTTCAAGGGTTCATAACTTGGATATTATTCAAGATATTTTAATAAAACTTGGCGTGCATATCACACGATTATTGGTCTTTTGAAATATGTGAAAATCAAAATATACCCCAATAATAGTTTTTGAGTTATTTTCACTTGTTCGCGAAACGGGAGTACCTTTTTGTTATTTTGAGTGATTTAGACATTTCAAGAGTTCATAACGTGGGTATTATTTAAGATATTTTAATTAAACTTGGCGTGCATATCACACGATTATTGGTCTTTTGAAATATGTAAAAATCAAAATATACCCCAATAATAGTTTTTGAGCTATTTCCACTTGTTCGCGAAACGAGAGTAACTTTTGGTTATTTTGAGTGATATAGACATTTCAAGAGTTCATAACTTGGATATTATTTAAGATATTTTAATAAAACTTGGCGTGAATATTACACGATTATTGGTATTTCTAAATATGGGAAAATAAAAATTGACCCAATAATAGTTTTTGAGTTATTTTCACTTGTTCGCGAAACGGGAGTACCTTTTTGTTATTTTGAGTGATATAGACATTTCAGGAGTTCATAACTTGGATATTATTTAAGATATTTTAATTAAACTTGGCGTGCATATCACACGATTATTGGTCTTTTGAAATATGTAAAAATCAAAATATACCCCAATAATAGTTTTTGAGCTATTTCCACTTGTTCGCGAAACGAGAGTAACTTTTGGTTATTTTGAGTGATATAGACATTTCAAGAGTTCATAACTTGGATATTATTTAAGATATTTTAATAAAACTTGGCGTGAATATCACACGATTATTGGTATTTAAAAATATGGAAAAATAAAAATTGACCCAATAATAGTTCTTGAGTTATTTTCACTTGTTCGCGAAACGGGAGTACCTTTTTGTTATTTTGAGTGATATAGACATTTCAGGAGTTCATAACTTGGATATTATTTAAGATATTTTAATTAAACTTGGCGTGCATATCACACGATTATTGGTCTTTTAAAAAATGTAAAAATCAAAATATACCCCAGTAATAGTTTTTGAGTTATTTTCACTTGTTCGCGAAACGGGAGGCACTTTTGGTTATTTTGAGTGATTTAGATATTTTAAGAGTTCATAACTTGGATATTATTTAAGATATTTTAATAAAACTTGGCGTGCATATCACACAATTATTGGTCTTTTTAAATATGTGAAAATCAAAATACACCCCAAAAATAGTTTTTGAGTTATTTTCACTTGATCGCGAAACGGGAGTAGCTTTTGGTTATTTTGAGTGATATAAACACTTTAAGAGTTCATAACTTGGATACTATGGGAGATATTTTTATAAAACTTGGTGTGCGTATTACTTAATTATTAGTATTTCAAAATATGTGAAAATCAATACATACCCCAATAATAGTTTTTGAGTTATTTTCACTTGATCGCGAAACCAGAGTAACTTTTGGGTATTTTAAGTGATATAGACATTTCAAGAGTTCATAACTTGGATACTATTGGACATATCTTTATAAAACTTGGTGTGCATATTACTCAATTATTCTTATTTCAAAAAATAAACGCCATCGATAGTTTTTGAGTTAATTTCACTTGAACGTGAAACAGGAGTCAATTTTAGTTATTTTGAGTGATATAAAAATTTTAAGACTTCATAACTTGGATATTATTTGAGATATCTTCATAAAACTATGTGTGCATATCACTCAATTATTGCTCTTTGAAAATATGTCAAAATCGAAATACTTCCTAGTAACAGATTTTGAGTTACAATCACTTAGACGTGAACATTATTTGTGAATTTTCTAGGATTTTATAAACTTATAAAATGTTAAATCAATTTCATTTATTTAGTGCATTTTAATATTTATCAGACAATTATACAAATATCTTCAGTTTAATTAATAAAATTGATAATTAATGCAATGTTTAGAGAATTTGCAGACATTCGTTGTTTTCGTCAAAGCTTTCAATTTGAAGCTTCTAACGAGTGTTTCCAATCCCAGATTAAGCATGAAGTAAAATTTCGAGTTTAGAAAAGCCTGAAAATTTGGCTCGGGCGCGTAGCGAAGCGAAGCGACCGAGCCAAATTTTCAGGCTTTTCTAAACTCGAAATTTTACTTCATGCGCCACGCGTATAAACACTGAAGTATTGTGAAGTTTAATTAAACCCAAAAAAGCAAAAAAAATATAGTGTTAAATAACTTAACCCACTGAGCAAAAAAAAAACAAATAACGTTACATCAACATTGTAGCAGCATTAAACGTTGTTTTAATGTTGATGAAACATTACTTAAATGTGTTTGCTCCATAATTCGTACACATTTTATTAATTCAAGTTGATGCTTTTAATTTTCAGCCTAAGAAAAATCCGAGCTCTACTAACAAGGCTGCAGCTAGAAAAAAAAAATCGAGGGGGATATAAAAATTTTGGGGTGGGATTTAATGGTGACAAAATTGTTTTTGGCCTAACGGGGCAGCTTTTACATAGTAATTTACCAGTTTGAAAATTTGGGGGGGGGGGCTTTGAAACCCCATATCCCCCTCCTTGGCTACGGCCTTCTCTACTAGTATTTTATATTAATTGTTTATTTAATTTGTCATTGCTTAAATTGATTAAAGCAAGACAACAAAAATATTGTTTTTGACCTAACTGGGCAGCTTTTACATAGTAAAACTTAACACTTTGAAAACTTCGGGCGAGGGGGAGGAGGGTTTGAAACCCCATATCCCCCTCCCTGGCTACGGTCTTATCTACTAGTATTTTATATTAATTGTTTATTGAATTTGTCATTGCCTTAAATTGATTAAACCAAGACAACACAACTATTGGTTTTGACCTAACTGGGCAGCTTTTACGTAGTAAAACTTAACACTTTGAAAACTTCGGGCGGGGGGGAGGAGGGCTTGAAACCCCATATCCCCCTACCTGGCTACGGTCTTATCTACTAGTATTTTATATTAATTGTTTATTGAATTTGTCATTGCTTATATTGATTAAACCAAGACAAGAAAAATATTCTTTTTGAACTAACGGGGCAGCTATTACGTAATAAATTTCAACACTGAACATTTCAGGGGGGGAGGAGGGTTTGAACCCCCATATCCCCCTCCCTGGCTACGGCCTTGCCTACTAGTATTTTATATTAATTGTTTATTGAATTTATCATTGCTTAAATTGATTAAACCAAGACAACAAACATTTTGTTTTTGACCTAAAAGGGCAGCTTTTACGTAGTAAAATTAACCACTGAAAATTTGGGGGGGAAGGAGGGTTTGAACCCCCATATCCCCCTCCCTGGCTACGGCCCTGCCTACTAGTATTTTATATTAATTGTTTATTGAATTAGTCATTGCTTAAATTGATTAAACCAAGACAACAAAAATAAAGTTCATTTCCACTAATAAAATCCCAATGCCACAGATAATCAAATTAGCACAAGCATATATCGATTTATCAACGTAATCTATAGGAATCAGGCGAAATTAATATTTTTTCCCCTGCACTTATCGCACCATGGATAAGGCTTTATCTCCGACTCAAACACAGGCATTAAATATACCTGCACCACACTTAAAATCAGCTGTTTGATTTTTTTTTGCGCAACAAAGCGAAGCCAAAGGCATACCTGCAGCAGGTAGCAAATCAACCAAGATGGCTGTCTCTAATCCGGAGAGAAATGAACGAAACGAAACGTGCTTAGCTTAGTGCGTGTTGCACTGAAACCGGCTCAGTTCGAACGCGACTTTTGAGACGAGCGGTCCGTTTTCTCAGTTTCTCTCTCTTTCTCACTCTTAAGTTCAACTTACAAAACGCGATATACTTATATGTAAAACCGCCTGCGTTCGGCTTATACATGCACACTGTATACTACTACCGGTGTTTCAACTTTAAGATAAACACGTGATAATTTTCCTTCTACGCTCGATGTTTGGTGAAAGCGTCCTAAATTAGTGTTTTAACTTCCTGAAAATAAGAGTAAGAGCGCGCGGGATTCGCGGGATTAAAGTTAAAACGGGAGGAGGCCAAGAGCAGATGCTTTTCCGGTGAGAGCGCGCACATGTGCATCTTCTTAAGCCGAGCCGGATCGTTTGCCTTAATTGAATTCGCGCTTTGATGTCGTTACGTAAGTTTTATTCAATTTAAGATTAACAATAACACAAAAGCAGTTTCCATTCCCCCTCAAGAACCAAAAAAATATACACTCACTATTTATAGATAGGTTTTCTTCTTGTGTTTAATGTTAGTAAAGAGAAATATCACTTTATTTATAAAAGTAAGTCGACAGCCGTGAAAATCCAATACTATTTTTTTTTTCCTGTGGGGGCCGTCTTCCTTTCGGATCCGGATGCACTGCAGCCTAGGTGGCTTATTGTACTATTTATTGTGTCCTCTAAACAAGTGATGAGCAGGCTTTTGTTTATCGTTGGGTTCACGAAAACTGTTTAGTTTTAATTTAATGTAAAAAAATGACAAAAATCTTATAAACTATCGAGTTTTTATAAATTAAGGAAAAGTTTGCAGAAGGTATCGATTGCTCTCCAACTCCAATCCCGGATTAAGCATTAAGTAAAATTTCAAGTTGAGAAAAGCCTGAAGAAAGGTATCGATTGGTCTCCAATTCCAATCCCGGATTAGGCATGAAGTAAAATTTCGAGTTGAGAAAAGCCAGAAGAATTTGGATTTGGGCGCGCAGCGTCCAAATCCAAATTCTGGCTTTTCTCAACTCGAAATTTTACTTCATGCGCCACGCATACAAAACACTGATTTAGTGCAAAGTTCAAAATTGATTGTCCAAGTAATAAATAGTCATTTTAATACGCGCATTGAGTTTTCACAGTTATTAAGAAATGTTCTTACTTTTTCACAATTCTCGCATTTTACAAGATTTTTTCTTTTCAAAATTTCATCACTTTTTTCACAATTTTAGCAGATTTTTTGACCTTGCATCACTTGCCGACAATTTTTACATTATCGGCAATGTAAACGGTTTTAACATTCGTTCACAATTATAGCGAGATACGTCATTTTTGCCGTTTATCGAGTTTTCACAATTATTGCGAGTTTTTTTACACTTCTTCATATTTATTTAAAATTTCAACTATTTCAATTATTTTCAGCTATTTTGAAATTTTCGTCAAAACAATAGTTAAACAATTTCAACATTCGATACGTAATTTTTGACGTTTATCGACATATTTTAAACGAACACGTGTTTTCCACTCCTTGATTAAGCATGAAGTGAAATTTCGAGTTTTGATCTCGCGTTAACTGAGGTTTTTGGCGCCCAACGCGGGGACAGCCTAACGCTGTGGCTCCTAGTTGGGCGCCACATATCGCCAGCATCTGAATTGACACTTAATTGATACAGCAGCTCAGAATATACGTCTTTACAATACTGCTTTAGTAGTATACTTTAAATTTGCAACTATTTCAACTATTTTTTTTTTAAAGTACAATATTCTTAACTGTATTGTTTCGAGTTTACGTAAAGTGATTAATCACAAATAGAAAGACTGTTATTCCTTACTTCACTTTTTATTTTTATGTTAGATGTACATTTCGAGACACAAGGTGCTCATTATCAATAACAAACTGTTTGTTATTGATAATGAGCACCTTGTGTCTCGAAATGTACATCTAACATAAAAATAAAAAGTGAAGTAAGGAATAACAATATTCTTTATTTACAAATATTTACAAACATTCATTACAATAATACTATATTTATAATAAATGGTATTGTAAAAATTGAAATTTTTCTTTTTTCCTTCCCTACTTCTTCTCCGCAGGATCGTTGGGTGATTGTTCCCATCTCGGGCTACTGGTATCGAGGGATATATGTTTTGTACATTTTCTGCTCTGATATATTTACTTAATTTATTTTGTTGTTTAGTATTAGGTTCTAACATTATCGTCAACAATAGTTGAATAATTTCGACATTCGATACGTAATTTTTAATGTTTATCGACATATTTTAAACGAACACGTGTTTTCCACTCTTTGATTAAGCATGAAGTAAAATTTCGAGTTTTGATCTCGCGTTAACTGAGGTTTTTGGCGCCCAACGCGGCGACAGCCTAACGCTTTGGCCCCTAGTTAGGCGCCACAAATCGCGAGCGTCTGAATTGATACTTAATTAATGCTCAGCTCAGAATATACGTCTTTACAATACTGCTTTAGTAGTGTTCTTTAAACTTTAATTGAAATCAGTGTTTTATGCGCGTGGCGCATGAAGTAAAATTTTGAGTTTAGAGTGGCCCGAATTTGCCAAATGTTTAGGCTTTTCTAAACTTGAAATTTTACTTCATGCCTAATCTGGGAGTGAAAAACACTCGCTTATTGCTTCAAATTAAAATGTTTTCAAAAACAACGATAATCTGAAGATTTAAAGCGCATATAGTTTATTGAAATAGGTATACTTAAAAGAAAAACTCCCTGTATGAAGCAGTTATGCTATCTATACTAGAGTCTATACTTAAGCCTCGCTTACGTAGTCTACACTTGAGCTATGCTTACTATAGCTTACACCTAAGCCACTCCTACTATAGTCCACACTTACGCCACGAATACTATAGCCTACACTTAAGCCTCACCTATTATCATCTACACTTAAGCCACGTCTACTATAGTGCACACTTAAGCTACGCCTACTATAGCCTACACTTAAGCCACTCCTACTACAGTCCACACTTACGCCACGCCTACTATAGCCCACACTTAAGCCTCACTTACTATAATCCACACTTAAGCCACTCCTAATATACTGCACACTAAGCTACTCCTACTATAGCCTACACTTAAGCCACGCCTACTATAGTCCACACTTACGCCACGCGTACTATAGCCCACAGTTTTACCTACTATAATCCACACTTAAGCCACGCCTCATATAGTGCACACTAAGCTACGCCTACTATATCCTACACTTAAGCCACGCGTACTATAGTCCACACTTACGCCAAGCCTACTTTAGCCCACACTTAAGCCTCACCTACTATAATTCATACTTAAGCCACGCCTAATATAGTGCACACTAAGCTACGCCTACTATAGCATACACTTACGCCACGCCTACTATAGTCCACACTTACGCCTAGCCTACTTTAGCCCACACTTAAGCCTCACCTACTATAATCCACACTAAAGCCACGCCTAATATAGTGCACACTAAGCTACGCCTACTATAGCCTACACTTAAGCCAAGCCTACTATAGTTCACACTTACGCCACGCGTACTATAGCCCACAGTCTTACCTACTATACTCCACACTTAAGCCACGCCTCATATAGTGCACACTAAGCTACGCCTCCTATATCCTACACTTAAACCACGCGTACTATAGTCCACACTTACGCCAAGCCTACTTTAGCTCTCACTTAAGCTTCACCTACTATAATCCACACTGAAGCCACGCCTAATATAGTGCACACTAAGCTACGCCTAATATAGTGCACACTAAGCTACGCCTACTATAGCCTACACTTAAGCCAAGCCTACTATAGTCCACACTTACGTCATGCCTACTATAGCCCACACTTAAGCCTTACCTACTATAATCCACACTTAAGTCACGCCTAATATAGTGCACACTAAGCTACTCCTACTATAGCCTACACTTAAGCCACGCCTACTATAGTCCACACTGACGCCACGCGTACTATAGACCACAGTCTTACCTACTATACTCCACACTTAAGCCACGCCTCATATAGTGCCCACTAAGCTACGACTACTATATCCTACACTTAAACCACGCGTACTATAGTCCACACTTATGCCAAGCCTACTTTAGCTCTCACTTAAGCCTCACCTACTATAATCCACACTGAAGCCACGCCTAATATAGTGCACACTAAGCTACGCCTACTATAGCCTACACTTAAGCCAAGCCTACTATAGTCCACACTTACGCCACGCGTACTATAGCCCACAATCTTATCTACTATACTCCACACTTAAGCCACGCCTCATTTAGTACACACTAAGCTACGCCTACTATATCCTACACTTAAACCACGCATACTATAGTCCACACTTACGCCAAGCCTACTTTAGCTCTCACTTAAGCCTCACCTACTTTAATCCACACTGAAGCCAGGCCTAATATAGTGCACACTAAGCTACGCCTAATATAGTGAACACTAAGCTACGCCTACTATAGCCTACACTTAAGCCAAGCCTACTATAATCCACACTTACGTCACGCCTACTATAGCCCACACTTAAGCGTCACCTACTATAATTTAGCCACTTAAGCCATTCTTACTATAGCCCATACTTAAAATACGTCTTTTATATCAATTGTTTTGAAGATATGATGAAGAAAATTGTAAAAACCGATAAAATATTATTCTTGTTATAACTTTGTCAATTAAAGAGATATTAAGCTGAAATTTTATACTTAACATAAATGAGTCGCTAAAGAGTTTATACCAGGGTTGTTAAAAAAAGGTTTTTTTAAATTTTAATTAAAACAAACATTTTTTTCTGCAAAACGTGTTTTTTTCATTGAAATGGCGTTTAAAACATTAATAATTAAAAACATGTTTAAAACAGAACATACAGGGAATTTTAAATATACATATTCCGATTATTACAGCGTTGTTTAACTTTGCGGGAATTCGTTGTTTCAAAGCGGTTAATTTGAGGCTTTTAACGAGTGTTTTCCACTCCCAGACTAAGCATGAAGTAAAATTTCGAGTTTAGAAAAGCCTAAGAATTTGGATTGGCCGCGTAGCGAAGCGGAGCGGCCAATCCAAATTAGGCTTTTCTAAACTCGAAATTTTACTTCATGCGCCACGCGTATAAAACACTGATTTACAGTGAAGTTTAAGAAACACACACATACAACAACCATTATAGGCAACCTAATATACGTTATAGTTATTGGGTTGCCTATAATCACTGTTTTAAATAATTCGTTTAGCGCAGAATTTGACTCACGTTTTATTCATATCTACATATTAGATTGCTAAAGGCGTATATTTTAAACTTTACGATATTTCAGTGTTTTATACGTGTGGCGCATGAAGTAAAATTTCGAGTTTAGAAAAGCCTAATTTGGATTGGCCGCTCCGCTTCGCTACGCGGCCAATCCAAATTTTCAGGCTTTTCTAAACTCGAAATTTTACTTCATGCTTAGTCTGGGAGTGAAAAACCCTCGTTTGAAGATTCAAATTAAAATCTCTAAAAGAAAATATATATTATTCTTATTATAACTTTGCCAATTAAAGAGATATTAAGCTGAAATTTTAAATCTAACATAAGTGAGTCGCAAAAGAGTTTACGCAGAACGTTTGATTTGGTAAGATATGACAATTGCCATTTTAATTTGACATATAACACATGGTTTTTATCTCAAATTTCCTGCCCTATTCAATGATGTAAAAAACCAATCGGGCTGCTATAAGAAAAATTGAAAGTAAGTGTCGTATATTGAAAAAGGAACATTCTGTATAATATCTGTCAATATTTCTTGAATCACTCCTGATAATGCTGTAAAACGCGAAACTAGTCGAGTAAATAGTAAAGTACAAAATTGTGAAACAAACCAAGTGTAATTTAATTTAAACCTTCATTATCAATATATCTGTGAATTTTGTTTTGCTTGTCAGATGTTGTTTGAGGTACGTTACAAAATTTAGCTCGCTATCTTTCTAATTAACATACCCAGCAAACACACATATGTTATATATCTTGTATGTATTACATAAATGTTATGTATATATTATATGATTTGGTTTGCTGGGAAGTTATAGCAAAAAGAAAATGTTGTCGATTTTCTCTTCGCCCTATCTTAAAAGTAAATAACGTTAGTTGAAATTTGTTAATGCAGTTTTATTTTGTATTAAAAATTGAAAGGAAAGATTTCCCTAATTTCACCATTGGGATCTCGTAAACTTTTAGAGATACAAAAATGGTTAACTTTGTATCTCTAAAAGTTTACGAGATCCCAATGGTGAGTACAATAAAGCAAACGAACGGTGGTATAATACAGATTCAATTCTCACAATTGGTTTTGTTTTTAGGTGCATCGAGAATTTGGGTTTACCTGACGCACCAACAATCAAGTGAATCTCCATCCAGTGGTTTTAATTTTCAAGCGAAGATGAGTTTCCAGTGATGTGCACGAAAGTGAGGATTTCCTCAAAAGAAAACCTTTCTAGTGATGTGGTATAAAGGGAAATGATTGTGTGAAAAAAAAGTGTGTCAGTGCGAATAAAGCGATGCTCGCAACTCCAGGACGGGAGTAAATTGAATAAACGCGATAAGAAGATAATAGAACGCGGTGGAAACGAAAATTTAATGAGAAAAGGATGTCCTCGCCGAGCGAGTTTATTGCTGCTGCTGCTGTTGGACGGGAGCCGGTTCGGTGTAAATGACACTGCGCATCTTCGTCTTTAACTGGCCAGGCATGTGAAATAAAGGAAAGATGAGCAGGAAGAAAAAAATCTTGAGTCTAATCACCGGGGTTTTAATCGGGATCTTCTGCTCCCGCTTCACGAATTCGAGTTCCGACCCGCAGGATTTCTGCGAGGATGTTAAGTTGAAGAACAAATTCGTCGACCCGATGGAGTTGATCGGGCAGAACACCGAGGAAAGCCTGCTTTTCGTCGGCGTGATGACAGCGGCCAGATACCTGGACACGAGGGCTAAAGCCGTTTACGAAACCTGGGGGCGGAGCGTCCCGGGAAAAATCGCCTTCTTCAGCTCCGAACATTCCTATTTAGAAACCCTCCCGATTGTTCCTCTGATAGGCGTCGATGATTCCTACCCGCCTCAAAAAAAATCCTTCACGATGCTCAAATACATGCACGACAACTACCTGAACCACTTCGAGTGGTTCATGCGCGCCGATGACGACGTCTACGTCCGCACCGATAAATTAGAGACCCTCTTGCGCTCCGTGGATAGTAGAAAACCCTGGTTTATAGGCCAAACAGGAAGAGGAAATTCGGAGGAATTCGGGTTGCTTTCGCTGGAGAGCGATGAGAATTTTTGCATGGGCGGACCCGGGATCATCCTCAGCAGGGAGACGCTGAGGAGGATAGGGCCTCATATCCAGGAGTGTTTGGAGAATTTGTATACGGTGCACGAGGATGTCGAGCTGGGGAGGTGCGTGAGGAAGATCGCCGGGGTTTCCTGCACTTGGTCCTACGAGGCGAGTTTTTTACACTGCGATGATCAGGCAAGAGAGGTGTTATTTAAAATTCGCGCCATTTTTCATTTTAACTCCTCGACGGATCATAACCTTATTTTCCATAAACTTCACTTCTGGTAACTTAACATAATTTTTCTCTTCTACAAATTAAAGTTGCGATTTATTGTAGGTAAAACCCAACGTTTTGGGTAGTCACTAGTTCCAGCACCATTGATGTTCTGATTACGGGACAATATTGCTTGATACATCAAAATAACGCAAACAAAAGTTATATTTATAAATTCTCTGAACTGCCAGAGATCTGAACTACTAAAGATCAATATTAATAGATTGATTGACAGACCTAAACAACACAAAACAAACAACAGTTATATTTATCAATCAATCAATATCAATAGATCGATTAAGAGATCTATAAACAACACAAAACAAACAAAAGTTCTGTTTATAAATTAACTGAACTGGCAAAGATCTGAACTGCTAAAAATCAATATAAATAGGTCAATTGGCAGATCAAAACTACAAAACAAACAAAAGTTTTATTTATGAATTCTCTGAGCCGATAAAGATCATTTTCAATACATCAATTAAGAGATCTATAAACAACACAAAACAAACAAAAGTTCTATTTATAAATTCTCTGAACTGCCAAAGATCAATATCAATGGATCGATTGATAGATCTAGAAACAACAAAAAGCAAACAAAAGTTATATTTATCAATTCTTTGAACTGCCAAAGATCTGAACTACTAAAGATCAATATTAATGGATTGATTGACAGATCTAAACAACACAAAGCAAACAAAAGTTTTAGTTATAAATTCTCTGAGCTGATAAAGATCAATTTCAATAGATTGATTAAGAGATCTATAAACAACATAAAACAAACAAAAGTTCTATTTATAAGTTATCTGAACTGCCAAAGATCTAAACTGCCAAAGATCAATATAAATAGGTCAATTGGCAGATCAAAACAGTACAAAGCAAACAAAAGTTCTATTTATAAATTCTCTGAACTGCCAAAGATCAATATTAATTGATCGATCGACAGATCTAAACAACACAAAACAAACAATAGTTCTAGTTATAAATTATCTGAACTGCCAAAGATCAATATCGATAGATCGATTGACACTGCAAACGGCTAATTTCGGGATTTTTGGCGCTCAACGCGGGCACACACTAACGCCCGCCCCTTGTTGGGCGCCATAAATTCGGAGCGTCCAAGTTGAAAACTTTACACTGAATCAGTGTTGCGTACGGGTGGCGCATGAAGTAAAATTTCGAGTTTAGAAAAGCCTGAAAATTTGGCTTGGCCGCTCCGCGCTTCGCGCTACGCGACCAAACCAAATTTTCAGGCTTTTCTAAACTCGAAATTTTACTTCATGCTGAACCCGGGAATGGAAAACACTCGTTTAAAGCTTCAATTTAAATTTTACAAAAATAACGAATCATTAAGAAGTTATCTGAACTGCAAACAACAAAAAGCAAACAAAAGTTATATTTATCAATTCTTTGAACTGCCAAAGATCTGAACTACTAAAGATCAATATTAATGGATTGATTGACAGATCTAAACAACACAAAGCAAACAAAAGTTTTAGTTATAAATTCTCTGAGCTGATAAAGATCAATTTCAATAGATTGATTAAGAGATCTATAAACAACACAAAACAAACAAAAGTTCTATTTATAAGTTATCTGAACTGCCAAAGATCTAAACTACCAAAGATCAATATAAATAGGTCAATTGGCAGATCAAAACAGTACAAAGCAAACAAAAGTTCTATTTATAAATTCTCTGAACTGCCAAAGATCAATATTAATTGATCGATCGACAGATCAAAACAACACAAAACAAACAACAGTTATAGTTATAAATTATCTGAACTGTTAAAGATCAATATCGATAGATCGATTGACAAATGAACACCGCAAACGCCTAGATTCGGGATTTTTGGCGCTCAACGCGGGGACACACTAACGCTGGCCCCTGGTTGGGCGCCATAAATCCGGAGCGTCCAAATTGAAAACTTTACACTGAATCAGTGTTGCGTACGGGTGGCGCATGAAGTAAAATTTCGAGTTTAGAAAAGCCCGAAAATTTGGCTTGGTCGAGTAGTTGTAGTTACAAATTATATGAACTGTCAAAGATCAATATCGATAGATCGATTGACAGACTGACACCGCAAACGTCTAGATTCGGGATTTTTGGCGCTCAACGCGGGGACAAACTAACGCCGGCCCCTTGTTGGGCGCCATAAATCCGGAGCGTCCAATTTGAAAACTTTACACTGAATCAGTGTTTTATACGCGTGGCGCATGAAGTAAAATTTCGAGTTTAGAAAAGCCTAATTTGGCTCGGTCGCTCCGCTTCGCTACGCGCCCGAGCCAAATTTTCAGGCTTTTCTAAACTCGAAATTTTACTTCATGCTTAACCCGAGAGTGGAAAACACTCGTTTAAAGCTTCAATTTAAACTTATAGAAAAATAACGAACGCCTCAATTCAACGATTTTAAGAGAACGTTTATTTCGAGAAAATTGTAAACATTCAATGAATTATAAAATCAACTTAAAATTCATAGAATCTACACAGAAATAAATAAACTTTGGTTAACCGTAATGGAAATTTAAATATTCTTACTGGATTTTCCAAAATATCAACCTAAAGTTGAAATTATGCGATAAAATTGACAATTTTTGGAGAATGTTTTTTTTACAAAAATTGAAAAAAAATTACAATTTTATAAGATAAACGTGAAATTCACACAATTTACTTAGAATTGATTAGACTTACATCTTATAGAAAAAAACATAATTTTCTTGATGTATATTCCGAAAATATTCAGCCAAAGTTGAAATTATGCAATGAAATTAACAATCTTTGGGCAGTTTTCTTTGGAAAAATTCTAAAAAAATTAAATTTTACAAGATCAACGCAAAACTCACACAATTTACTTAGAATTGATTAGACTTATGTCTTATACAAAGAAAACATAATTTTCTTGATGTATATATAACAATCTTGGGGCAGTTTTCTTTGGAAAAATTGTAAAAAAATTACATTTTATATAATCAACGTGAAACTCACACAATTTACTTAGAATTGATTAGACTTACATCTTATAGAAAGAAAACATAAGTTTCTTGATGTATATTCCGAAAATATTCAGCCAAAGTTGAAATTATGCAATAAAATTAACAATCTTGATCCAGTTTTCTTTGGTAAAATTGTAAAAAAATTAAATTTCATAAGATTAACGTGAAATTCACACAATTTACTTAGAGTTGATTAGACTTTCATCTTATAGAAAAAAAAAATAATTTTCTTGGTGTATTTTCCGAAAATATTCAGCCAAAGTTGAAATTATGCAATGAAATTAACAATCTTGGGGCAGTTTTCTTTGGAAAAATTGTAAAAAAATTACATTTTATAAGATCAACGTGAAATTCACACAATTTACTTAGAATTGATTAGACTTACATCTTATAGAAAGAAAATATAATTTTCTTGATGTATTTCCCGAAAATATTCAGCCAAAGTTGAAATTATGCAATGAAATTAACAATCTTGGGGCAGTTTTCTTTGGAAAAATTGTAAAAAAATTACATTTTATAAGATCAACGTGAAATTCACACAATTTACTTAGAATTGATTAGACTTACATCTTATAGAAAAAAAATATAATTTTCTTGATGTATTTTCCGAAAATATTCAACCAAAGTTGAAATTATGCAATGAAATTAACAATCTTGGGGCAGTTTTCTTTGGAAAAATTGTAAAAAAATTACATTTTATAAGATCAACGTGAAATTCACACAATTTATTTAGAATTGATTAGACTTACATCTTATAGAAAGAAAATATAATTTTCTTGATGTATTTCCCGAAAATATTCAGCCAAAGTTGAAATTATGCAATGAAATTAACAATCTTGGGGCAGTTTTCTTTGGAAAAATTGTAAAAAAATTACATTTTATAAGATCAACGTGAAATTCACACAATTTACTTAGAATTGATTAGACTTACATCTTATAGAAAGAAAATATAATTTTCTTGATGTATTTTCCGAAAATATTCAACCAAAGTTGAAATTATGCAATGAAATTAACAATCTTGGGGCAGTTTTCTTTGGAAAAATTGTAAAAAAATTACATTTTATAAGATCAACGTGAAATTCACACAATTTATTTAGAATTGATTAGACTTACATCTTATAGAAAGAAAATATAATTTTCTTGATGTATTTCCCGAAAATATTCAGCCAAAGTTGAAATTATGCAATGAAATTAACAATCTTGGGGCAGTTTTCTTTGGAAAAATTGTAAAAAAATTACATTTTATAAGATCAACGTTAAATTCACACAATTTACTTAAAATTGATTAGACTTACATCTTATAGAAAAAAAATGTAATTTTCTTGATGTATTTTCCGAAAATATTCAGCTAAAGTTGAACTTATGCAAAAAATTTACAATTTTGGGGCACTTTTCTTTGGTAAAATGGTAAAAAAATTAAATTTTATAAGATCAACGTGAAACTCACACAATTTACTTAGAATTGATTGGACTTTCATCTTATAGAAAAAATATATAATTTTCTTGGTGTATTTTCCGAAAATATTCAGCCAAAGTTGAAATTATGCAATGAAATTAACAATCTTGGGGCAGTTTTCTTTGGAAAAATTGTAAAAAAATTACATTTTATAAGATCAACGTCAAATTCACACAATTTACTTAGAATTGATTAGACTTACATCTTATAGAAAGAAAATATAATTTTCTTGATGTATTTCCCGAAAATATTCAGCCAAAGTTGAAATTATGCAATGAAATTAACAATCTTGGGGCAGTTTTCTTTGGAAAAATTGTAAAAAAATTACATTTTATAAGATCAACGTCAAATTCACACAATTTACTTAGAATTGATTAGACTTACATCTTATAGAAAGAAAATATAATTTTCTTGATGTATTTCCCGAAAATATTCAGCCAAAGTTGAAATTATGCAATGAAATTAACAATCTTGGGGCAGTTTTCTTTGGAAAAATTGTAAAAAAATTACATTTTATATAATCAACGTGAAACTCACACAATTTACTTAGAATTGATTAGACTTACATCTTATAGAAAGAAAACATAATTTTCTTGATGTATTTCCCGAAAATATTCAGCCAAAGTTGAAATTATCCAATAAAATTAACAATTTTGGGCGTGAAATTCACACAATTTACTTAGAATTGATTAGACTTTCATTTTCTAGAAAGAAAACATAATTTTCTTGGTGTATTTTCCGAAAATATTCAGCCAAAGTTGAAATAATGCAAAAAATTAACAATTTTGGGGCAGTTTTCTTTGGTGAAATTGTAAAAAGATTAAATATTATAAGATCAACGTGAAATTCACACAATTTACTTAGAATCGATTAGACTTACATCTTATAGAAAGAAAATATAATTTTCTTGATGTATTTTCCGAAAATATTCAGAATAAGTTAAAATAATGCAATAAAATTAACAATTTTGGGGCAGTTTTCTTTGGTAAAATTGTAAAAAAATAAAATTTTATAAGATCAACGTGAAATTCACACAATTTACTTAGAATTGATTAGACTTACATCTTATAGAAAGAAAAAATAATTTTCTTGGTGTATTTTCCGAAAATATTCAGCCAAATTTGAAATAATGCAAAAAAATTAACAATTTTGGGGCAGTTTTCTTTAGTGAAATTGTAAAAAGATTAAATTTTATAAGATCAACGTGAAATTTACACAATTTACTTAGAATTGATTAGACTTACATCTTATAGAAAGAAAATATAATTTTCTTGATGTATTTTCCGAAAATATTCAGCCAAAGATGAAGTTATGCAATAAAATTAACAATTTTGGGGCAGTTTTCTTTGAAAAAATTGTAAGAAAATTAAATCTTATTAGATCAACGTGAAATTCACACAATTTACTTAAAATCGATTAGACTTACATCTTATAAAAAGAAAATATAATTTTCTTGAAGTATTTTCTGAAAATATTCAGCCAAAGTTGAAATAATGCAATAAAATTAACAATTTTGAGGCAGTTTTCTTTGAAAAAATTGTAAAAAAATTAAATTTTATAAGATCAACGTGAAATTCACACAATTTACTTAGAATTGATTAGACTTACATCTTATAGAAAGAAAATATCATTTTCTTGGTGCATTTTCCGAAAATATTCAGCCAAAGTTGAAATTATGCAATAAAATTAACAATTTTGGGGCAGTTTTCTTTGAAAAAATTGTAAAAAAATTAAATTTTATAAGATCAACGTGAAATTCGCACAATTTACTTAGAATTGATTAGACTTGCATTTTATAGAAAGAAAGTATAATTTTTTGATGTATTTTCCGAAAATATTCAGCCAAAGTTGAAATTATGCAATAAAATTAACAACTTTGGGGCAGTTTTCTTTGGAAACATTGTAAAAAAAAATAAATTTTATAAGATCAACGTGAAATTCGCACAATTTACTTAGAATTGATTAGACTTACATCTTATAGAAATAAAATATAATTTTCTTGATGCATTTTCCGAAAATATTCAGCCAAAGTTGAAATTATGCAATAAAATTAACAATTTTGGGGCAGTTTTCTTTGAAAAAATTGTAAAAAAATTAAATTTTATAAGATCAACGTGAAATTCGCACAATTTACTTAGAATTGATTAGACTTGCATTTTATAGAAAGAAAGTATAATTTTTTTGATGTATTTTCCGAAAATATTCAGCCAAAGTTGAAATTATGCAATAAAATTAACAACTTTGGGGCAGTTTTCTTTGGAAACATTGTAAAAAAAATAAATTTTATAAGATCAACGTGAAATTCGCACAATTTACTTAGAATTGATTAGACTTACATCTTATAGAAATAAAATATAATTTTCTTGATGCATTTTCCGAAAATATTCAGCCAAAGTTGAAATTATGCAATAAAATTAACAATTGTGGGGCAGTTTTCTTTGAAAAAATTGTAAAAAAATTAAATCTTATAAGATGAACGTCAAATTTACACAATTTACTTAGAATTGATTAGACTTACATCTTATAGAAAGAAAATATAATTTTCTTGATGCATTTTCCGAAAATATTCAGATAAAGTTGAAATTATGCAATAAAATTAACAATTTCGGGGCAGTTTTCTTTGAAAACATTGTAAAAAAATTAAATTATATAAGATCAACGTAAAATTCACACAATGTACTTAGAATTTATTAGACTTGCATTTTATAGAAAAAACATATAATTTTCTAGATGTATTTTCCGAAAATATTCAGCCAAAGTTGAAGTTATGCAATAAAATTAACAATTTTGGGGCAGTTTTCATTGAAAAAATTGTAAAAAAATTAAATTTTATAAGATCAACGTGCAACTCACATAATTTACTTAGAATTGATTAGACTTACATCTGATAGAGAGAAAACATAATTTTCTTGATGTATATTCCGAAAATATTCAGTTAAAGTTGAAATTATGCAATGAAATTAACAATTTTGGAGCAGTTTCCCTTGGAAAAATTGTAAAAAAATTGTAACGCGAAATTCACAAAATTTACTTGGAATTCATTGCGCTATTATATTATAAAAAGAAAATTAAATTACCTCGCCACGTTTTTTTTAAACATTGAGCCAAATTTGAAATTATCCAATAAAATTGACAATTTTTGAAGAATGTTTTCTTTGAAAAATCCGACGTTTTAGTAATTTTTCACGTTTTTTAAAACACATCATAAATGGGATTTTAACTGTGTTTTAAACATGTTTTTAATTGTTAATGTTTTAAACGCTGTTTCAATGAAATAACACGTTCTGTAGAAAAAACTGTTTGTTTTAATTAAAATGAAAATAAAAACGTTTTTTTTAACAACCCTGGTTGTTATTGATCGAAGCACGTGACAAGAAACTGACTACAACAATATGAAACCAAACAAGTGTTTTAATTTAAAATTACCTAATATTATAATTTCGTTTCATCTAGAGTGCAGTCGAACGGTTTGGTTTGTTTTAATTACAAGTTTTCTAATTTGTACATTTGTATATGCTTATCGTGGTGTGAACGAATTCGGTAGCGTTAAAAATAATCACAATGTAATCTGTTAATTGCGAATGTCATCACACGTACACTCGAAAGATGTTTATTCAATTGACTACATTGCAATCACGTTTGCGGGTTCAAAGTTCAATTAATTAAGGCTTTAATTGCACCATGAAATTTTCTACGTAAATAACTATCGCTAAATAATCATGCGGTTTGTCTATTTTACAGTTAATTATTTTGACATTTTTTCATTAAAATCCTACAATTTGAAACTATCAACAAGGCTGAGCTTGTGTTTACTCCTTTTGGATTTTTACCTGATAGATAACTTTAAGTATATACAGAGAGTTTTATGTAACACCGAACATTTTCATAACGAGAATTTTTCTTTTAAGTATCCATATGCATACGTTGCACATTTTTCGATGCTCGGTTTGTTAAAAGAATTTAATTTGAAGCTTTAAGCGAGTGTTTTCCACTCCCAGGCTAAGCATGAAGTAAAATTTCGAGTTTAGAAAAGCCTGAAAATTTGGTTTGGTCGCGTAGCGCGAAGCGCGGAGCGGCCTAACCAAATTTTCAGGCTTTTCTAAACTCGAAATTTTACTTCATGCGCCACCGGTACAAAACACTGACATATTACGAAGTTTAAAACACACCGCTAAACTTTACATTGAATCAGTGTTTTGTACCGGTGGCGCATGAAGTAAAATTTCGAGTTTAGAAAAGCCTGAAAATTTGGTTTGGCCGCTCCGCGCTTCGCGCTACGCGACCAAACCAAATTTTCAGGCTTTTCTAAACTCGAAATTTTACTTCATGCTTAGCCTGGGAGTGGAAAACACTCGCTTAAAGCTTCAAATTAAATTCTTTTAACAAACCGAGCATCGAAAAATGTGCAACGTATGCATATGGATACTTAAAAGAAAAATTCTCGTTATGACAATGTTCGGTGTTACATAAAACTCTCTGTATATAAGATCCCGATGTTAGTTTAAGTACTTTAGTTTTTCACGCCGACGAGTTGAAACTTGGCACAATTTGAACTAAAAAAGTGAATACACAAAAAGTAATAGTGTTAATTATTTAAATATTAACAAGAGTATCCGCTCCCTAGATAAGCATGAAGTAAAAGGTCTAGTTTAGAAAAGCCTGAAATTTGGATTTACGGGGTGTGGCGATGTTGGGCATAGATTTTCTGGAAAGAAAGGGGACAGATCCTTGGGGAAAACCTAAGCGTTGATTTGAATGCATAATTCCATTCCAATTTACCTCAGTCTTCATTCTGGACTAAGGTTAATGTAAATGGATAATAATAATGTTTCTTTATTTCAAAAATGTTTACAAATTTTATAATAAAAAATTGCCTATACAGGCTGAAATAGTGTTAAAGTACATTTAAAATAAATTAAAGTTAAAATTATATAGTATCTAGAGGTTACAGCGTTGTACTAATGTTCCAGAAATTCGTTTATTGATTATCTCAGTCTTCGTGCTGGACTGAGGTTGATGTGAATAGAATTATCACGCGGTAAAAGAAAAAAAGTAATCGGCTAAGAATGTATTTTCTGAAAGAAAGGAGACAGAGAAGACCCTTGGGGAATACCTTGAGCGTTATAAATTGTTAGTATTTTCATGCTTTTGTAAACGCCTAAATCCAAGTTATTAAAACTCTAGCGCACAAATTGATTTTATTAAAAATATTCAAACCTAATCCAACGATATCTCGATTAATGTAGTGGTATGAGTTACGTGAAGGTGTTAAGTCACTTAATTAAACACAGTTATATTCCTTTCTTCACTTTTATTATTATTGCTAAATGTACATTTCGGGTACTAAGTACCCATTATCAATAGCTAACTGTTAGCTATTGATAATGGGTACTTAGTACCCGAAATGTACATCTAGCAGCAAAAATAAAAGTGAAGAAAGGAATATAACTGTGTTTAATTAAGATATTTCGATTGTTAACAAAAAATGTTTCAAACAAAAGACGTTCAGCATCAAATTATGGACATGTTCGCTGACTTAATTTTTCCATAACAAGCTTTGTTTACGAGATAATCGACTTGAATTGCGTAAACGTCAACCTATCCTAACCCTACTCGCTGTTCCTGTCAACTCCCACAATCCCACACACGATTCTAAACTGTTAAAGCCGCAGAGCGAAAAATCGAGTTATTACACATTTTCAAAACGTATAACTGTTTATCAAACGATATCTCGATTATTGTACAAAATAACTAAAATTGATTCAAACAAAAGACGTTCCGTATCGAATTCTTGACGCTTTCGCCGAAACAATTTTTTCCATAGCACGCTCCGTTTGCGAGATAATCAACTTGAATCGCGGAAACGTCAACCTAATCTAACCTTACTCACCGCATTTGTGAACTCAATCAATCCCACGCGCGATTCTGAATTTTTAAAGACCTACAGCGAAAAATCCAATTTATTACGTCATTTTCAAAACGTATAATTGGTTATCCAACGATATCTCGATTGTTGTACAAAATAACAAAAATTGATCCAAACAAAAGACAGTCAGCGTCGATTCCTCGACCCTTTCGCCAAAACAATGTTTTCCATAGCACGCTCCGTTTGCGAGACAATCGACTTAATTCGCGAAAACGTCAACCAAACCTAACCTCACTTACCGCACCTGTGAACTCAATCAATCCCACGCGCGATGTAAATGGATAATAATAATGTTTCTTTATTTCAAAAATGTTTACAAATTTTATAATAAAAAATTGCCTATACAGGCTGAAATAGTGTTAAAATACATTTAAAAAAATTAAAGTTAAAATTATATAGTATCTAGAGGTTACAGCATTGTACTAATGTTCCAGAAATTCGTTTATTGATTACCTCAGTCTTCATGCTAGACTGAGATTGATGTGGATGGAATTATCACGCGGTGAGAGAAAAAAGTAATCGGCTAAGAATGTATTTCCTAAAAGAAAGGAGACAGAGAAGATCCTTGGGGAACACCTTGAGCGTTATGCATTGTTAGTATTTTCATGCTTTTGTAAACTCGGAATTTGTTTTTATTCCATCTTATCTTTATAAGGAGGATTACAACTTCTAAATAAATTATGAATATTAACGATTACACGTCTCGTATAAAAAAACTCATGTTAATGTGAATAGATAATTCCATTCTAATTTACCTCAGTCTTCATGCTGGACTGAGGTTGATGTGAATAAAAAACTCATGTTAATGTGAATGGGGTAATTCCATTCTAATTTACCTCAGTCGCTCAAGGTGTCACGCGGTGAGAGAAAAAAGTAATCAGTTAGGAATGTATTTCCTAAAAGAAAGGAGACAGAGAAGATTCTTGGGGAACACCTTGAGCCTTATGAAATGTCAGTATTTTCATGCTTTTGTAAACTCGGAAATTGTCTTTATTCCAACTTATCTTCACAAGGAGAATTACAACTTCTTAATAAATCATGAATATTAACGATTACACGTCTCGTATAAAGAAAGTCATGTTAATGTGAATGGATAAATCCATTCCAATTTACCTCAGTCCTTATGCTGGACTGAGGTTGATGTAAATGGAATTATCACGCGGTGAAAGAAAAAAGTAATCGGTTAGGAATGTATTTTCTAAAAGAAGGGAGACAGAAAAGATCCTTGCGGAACACCTTGAGTCTTATGAATTGTTAGTATTTTCATGCTTTGTAAACTCGGAATTTGTCTTTATTCCAACTTATCTTTACAAGGAGAATTACAACTTCTTAATAAATCATGAATATTAACGATTACACGTCTCGTATAAAAAAACTCATGTTAATGTGAATGGATAAATCCATTCCAATTTACCTCAGTCCTTATGCTGGACTGAGGTTGATGTGAATGGAATTATCACGCGGTGAGAGAAAAAAGTAATCGGCTAGGAATGTATTTTCTAAAAGAAAGGAGACAGAGAAGATCCTTGGGGAACACCTTGAACGTTATGAATTGCTAGTATTTTCATGCTTTTGTAAACTCGGAATTTGTCTTTATTCCAACTTATCTTTACAAGGAGAATTACAACTTCTTAATAAATCATGAATATTAACGATTACACGTCTCGTATAAAAAACTCTTATCTAACATCACTGCCCTATTTACTATCTTAATTATTATTCATTCCAGCAGTTCAGTCCCATATCGCTTATTAATCCTCGTTATGTGTGTCGTCAATTAAATTACAACGAAAAACGCATTTGATACGACAGTTCTCATAACGTTCACGAGAAACTATTGCCATCTTAATCTCGTTGACGTTCATTAGCATCTTAATCTTAAATAATGCCTCTCTTGAGTAACACTTAATTTAAAAAGAAAGACGCATCCGCTCTAAACCCGAACACGCACAGAATTCACAGTAGATTATGGCTTTTTTTTGTTTTTATAATAAAATGTGTTTCCTGTTTTCTTCCTTTCACAGATGCAGGTCATCTTGTACCATAATCAGAGTGGAACGGCTTCCTTCACGGGTGATTTGAAGCAGAAGGAGGTGCACAGGGCAATTACCCTGCATCCGATCAAGAAGCCTGAGCATATGTATAGATTGCATAAATATGTTAAGGTAAATATAAAAAAAAAATTGTGTTAAAATGATGAGTTGAAGATTTACGAAACTTTAACTTTAGCCACTTAATAATGTCACAATTATGCGAATTAAGTATAAATATGTTAAGGTAATTCTTCATAAACTGTAATTACAATTAGATTTACTTTAGTTACTAAGAATTATTGTACTAGACAAGTGTAGAGCTTTTATTTGCTTTTAACACACAATACATATTATTATTATTATAATAAAAATACAAGTTTCGTTTAAAAATGATGACTTGAAGATGTCGAAACTATAGTTACTTAATAATGTCTCAGTTATGTAAATAAAGTTGAAAAGTGTTTCATTTGTGAACAAAGTTTCAGTGGTATATTCACATATTTTTAAATAAATAAAATTAAAATAAATAAAATGAAAAAACAACAAAGTTATCGAGAAATGGTCAATAGGTAAAAGCGCTAGAAAAAAAATCTATGAAAAGTTAATTTTAAAAGACTGTTGAGAAATAAATGAACTTTACTCAAACGTTGAAAAAAAAAAACAAAATTGATTGAGCCTAAGCCAGTGGTTAAAGATTGGAAGATACATACTTTTGACCTAATTTATAGTATATCCAAGAATCCAGGCAATATATTAATGGGTTTAAAGTCCCCGCATTGTTGCCAAGAGTAAACATTCAACATAACCTAAAAACCCGTCCGAAAACGTTACGTGCTAGATGGCTAGCGTTGAGTTATGAATGGTTAAAAAGTGGTGAATTATGGTTAAGCTGTAGTGACGCAGCAAGGAGAGGGCCCAGATCCACACCAAATAACATAAAACTGCCATTCATCAATATGAGTTTAAACGTGCATTCAAATGTTCTAACAAATTCACGTTTCCTCGGACTCGGAGTTTTCGCTTGGATTTATTACGAGTGGTGAAGCGGCAACGCTGTGGGGTATTACCAACAAAACTTCCTATATTTAAAATTCGTGAAAAATCAACAAATCATCAAATTTTGATATCTTTTTTTTTATTTAGAAATGGATAAGAAATCAACAAACAATAAACTAAGGTTGGAAGATAGAACATTGATTGACTTTGAGTGAAATGAGAGAGGCTCAAAATCAATAAATTAAGCCTGGGATTCGAATACAAATAATTTAAAAACTTAAATATTACAATATTAAAATACTCGAATAATACAAATATTGGAACATTTTTTTGAATGAATATTTGAATAAAAAAGTTTGAAAAACTATTAGCCTTAATAGTGCATTTAATGATCTTTCACCAAATATTTTACATACAGGACGAATTATGGTAAGAATAAAATAAAATACAATCCGACCTTAACTCACTTGCAGAAATTTTCCATGTTCTTATTTTAAACCCCAAAAAAATCTATAGTGATGATATATGAAAATAAATTATCTCTGAAAACAAAATGCAAATAATTTACAGATCATTAAATTTTTATAATTTTTTAATAAAAATTATTAAGAAATAAAATACTTTTACACTGAAAGTTGCAGCATTCAGTAACTTTCAGCGACATAGCTGTTGATTGAAATTGACTAAAATAGAATAGTTATTTTAAGTGAAATTTATATATGTATAAATATACAGGGTGAGTCACTAAGCGGAAATCGGTCTATAGTGGGCGTATCGTTGAAAATAGCAAAATAGGTTCAAATAAAAGTCGTTCAGAATTGAGTTTTTCATAACCTAAAATTATTGATAAATATGGCGGCCTTGCGGTTATATCGGAAGTAAACACCAACTTCCTTGCTTGTTTGACCGCTGTGTTTAGGGTGTTTAGAGATGTCGGAATGGCAATGAAAACAACTAGATATTGCTTGCATTCTCGGGCGAATTTTATATAGTTTATTTCCTTTTAGTAATGCCGTGCGAATATTTAAATTATGAGTTAGAGTAGGCGGCATTTAGTTTTGTGAGGTTGCCCAGAACGCTAATTAAATGGTGAAATAAGTTTGAGGTTATAGTAAACTATGTGTTAACAGTCAGTAGTGCCAATCTAATTTAAACGATCGCACGGTATATGTTTAAAGAAATGGAGAAAATGAAACATTTTGTACCTTGACACTGTATAATAAAACTTGCAATTAAAACTTTAGGGCGTTCTACGTAAAATAAAACAGGACTAATCTTCTAAACATTAAAATAGAGTGGGTCATCTGGGAACCGATTTAAATTAGTAATTCACATAGGGAATTTTTCTTTAAAGCGTACATTATCAGATGCATCTTCTGTAAAATTTCAGACATTCATTGCTTATTTTAAAAGCGTTTAATTTGAAGTTTCGAACGAGTGTTTCCACTCCCAGGTTAAGCATGAAGTAAAATTTCGAGTTTAGAAAAGCCTGAAAATTTGGTTTGGTCGCGTAGCGCGAAGCGCGGAGCGACCAAACCAAATTTTCAGGCTTTTCTAAACTCGAAATTTTACTTCATGCGCCACGCGTATAAAACACTGAAATATTGCGAAAATTAAAATATACTGCTAAATCAGTAATTAAAAATATACTGCTGAAGCAGAATTACAAATATACTAATAAACAAGAATATTTTGAACTTTACAATATTTCAGTGTTATACGCGTGGCGCATGAAGTAAAATTTCGAGTTTAGAAAAGCCTGAAAATTTGGTTTGGTCGCGTAGCGCGAAGCGGCCAAACCAAATTTTCCGGCTTTTCTAAACTCGAAATTTTACTTCATGCTTAGTCTGGGAGTGGAAACACTCATTCGAAACTTCAAATTGAACTCATTAAGAGCTGCGCAAAATATGTGCATTTTTCAAAAAATGCGCACAAAAAACAAACAAATCTAAGAAATCCTAGATACATCAAGTTTGAATAAAATTCACAGGAATTGCTAAGAAGTGAATAACTGTATTGGAAAAACCCAAAATTATTATCTCTCATTTAAAAACTTTGTAATAAATTTCCAACATAAATTATCTCGTTTAATACATGAAATAATTTTAAAAATTTGAGTCGTCTTTAATAAAATCCAGGTTGTAATAAAATGTATCAAAATTACCGTTACCGTTCCAAGGTTAGTTATCTTTTTTTTTGTTGTTGCTGCCAGTCTCGTTTTCGTGGCATGCTGCTTAATTTGGAACCTTGAATTTGTATAAATTATTGATTAATTACAGAATATTCTCTATTATTTCTTTTTAAAACCCCATGCATTTCATTTTTGTTATATAATGGACAAGTCTTTGAAACAAACAATTATTTTCTTATTTTAAATCATTTAAATGAGAGTGGTATTTGGACAATTTTTGACACAATATAATAGATAGTCTAGAGCAGGGGTCTCCAAACTACGGCCCGAGGGCCACATCCGGCCCGCGGACAGATTTTGTCCGGCCCGCGGACAGATTTTGTCCGGCCCGCGGAGAGCTAGCATACTTGAAAACTCCTTTTAGAGAACATATTTTTGGAGTGGACTATTTCACTTTTTACCACCGGCAACAATGATAATATGGTTTTGGCCCTCGGAACTTACTGGAGTAATCAGTATGGCCCTAAGGCTGGAAAGTTTGGAGACCTAGGGTCTAGACCACAGGTTCTCAACCTTATGTGAGAATATATATATATATTTTTTTTTAAGCTCCCAAATTTTCTTTACTTACCATCTGTCGCGAATTTAAAACAGCTATTGCCACGATTATATATATATATATATATATATATATATATATATATATATAATCAGTATTCCCTTTTACCATATGGTGACGATTATATTTAAACATGTAATATTATACTCCCCCTAATTTTCAACTGCCCCCCTAAAAGTCTCAAACGCAGACAGGGTGGCGTTATCGCCCACGTTGACGAAGACCTATGGGTCTAAACCATAGGTCCCATGGGTTTATAAAAATAAAGTGATGAGCGAACATTTGCAAAATTTGAAAAAATATTACACTTGTAAATAAAACACTTTTAAACTTTGTTTAACTACAAAATAAACATTAACATTTGACTGCAATTTTAACTATCTAGTAGTTATTCTCACACATACACTTTTAAACTTTGTTTAACTACAAAATAAACATTAACATTTGACTGCAATTTTAACTATCTAGTAGTTATTCTCACACATAACTCACTTTACAAATTTACAAATTAATCATTAATGCCTTTGAGTCTAGCCATTCAGTTGATACTGTGTTTACCGATTTTGTCAAGGCATTTAATCGTGTTAACCACGGTATTTTAGTTGCTAAATTATATCCATTGGGATTCCATGTGGATGTTGTCAAGTGGGTACATAGTTTTTTAAGTAACCGTGTGCAGTGTGTCAAAATCAAGAACTTTTTATCAAATATCATTGAAGTGCTGTCGGGTGTTCCCCAGGGTTCGCATTGTGATCCATTGCTGGTTTTACTCTTTATCACTGGTTATAAAACATTCCCCATTTTTGCTCTTTGCTGATGACCTGAAAATGTACAAAGAAATTGTGTCTATAGACGACTGTTTACTACTGCAAGATGATTTATGATCTGTCAAAATAATCATTTGTTTTTTAATGTACAAAATGCAAAACTATGAAATTTTCCAATAAAAAAACAAATGTTATACAATTTAATTATACAATTTATGGTCACCACCTTGAACAATTAAATGTTGCTATAGACTTGGGTACAATCTTTGATAGAAAATTGGATTTTGCAAGCCATGTTAACGCAATTAGTAAACGGGCTAGAAAGATGTTAGGTTATATCATATGTTCAATAAAAAAAATCTCTAGAGTGCCATGGAAAATATTGTAGGTTGGCAACTGTGAAAATATATATTATAGTTTTTTATTTTTTTTTTTTTTATTTATTTTGGGTTTTACGTCATCTATTTCCGCTGCTAAGGCCAATCATGACGCCCTATATATTATAGTTATTATGTCTAATGTTTTATATGTCAATTCCTTAAGCGTGTAGCCAACCTAAATTTAAAAAAAGATAAAATCATGGCACATAGAGGCTTTTTTTATTGAACATGGGATATAAAACGAATGGGTAAAGACTTGTCACCAGCAGCATTTAAACGAGTTTATTTCGCATTTGTACATTCGCATCTGAAATATGGATCCAGTTAACCCATTAACGGCTGAGCAATTATAGAGATAACTCTAAAAGTTGATTTTAGGTAAAATTCTGCACTTCTTTTTATGATATCTATAAATGACTTATTGTATTAATACTGTGAATTTTTCTTTTAAATACACATAGTGTATAAATAAACACAAGATCCAATAAAATTAATGGCCGAAAAAACTTCCACTCAGTGTACCCGTTACTTCAGTTTCAAGGAAACATCATACGTCGATGTTAGAGATATTCTCAAATCGATTAAAACATCTAATAGTCGGGACATCTATAATATTACAACAAAATTAATGAAAAATGTGATGGATGTCATCATTGTACCATTACCTAAATTAATTAACTTATGTATAGGTGAACAAATTTTCCCAAGAACGCTTAAAATTGCACGAGTGACTCCAATTTATAAAAGAGGTGACAAAACAGATATACTTACTCATATCTGTTTTGTCACCTCTTTTATAAATTGGAGTTACAGGCCCATTTCAATTCTGCCTGCTCTGTCAAAGGTGTTTGAAAAAGTGTTACTCCGCCAAATTATAGAATTCATAGAAGCTGTACAACTGCTATCAGCACAACAGTATGGATTTCGTGCGGGTAGATCAACGACGGATGCGGTTGGTGCCCTTGTTGAGAAAATTCTTGAAGGATTTGAAGGTGAATTGTATTCAACAGCTTCATTCCTTGACCTTAGCAGGGCATTTGACTGCGTCTGTCACGAGACACTCGTTCGAAAATTATATTACTATAATTTCAATCCTTCTAGCTGCAGGCTTGTTAATTCGTATTTGTCGGAAAGAACGCAAGTAACAAAAATCAATGAACAACTCTCAGACAGAGTAGGTTTGACCCATGGTGTGCCTCAGGGTTCCATATTGGGACCCCTTCTTTTCCTGATATATATATATCCATGATCTACCCGGTGTCTCGAGTGAAAGTGTTTTTTTTTTCTCTACGCTGATGATACTACCATGTTAAATAAATCATTAGTATTGCAATCTGTCTTGGATAAGAATAAAGAATGTGAATCCATTATATCTAAATGGTTCATGAGTAATAAGTTGACCGAAAATAAAACAAAATCTATCAATGTCACTTTTTCTCTAAGGCAGGCTCCAATAACTACAATAAAAAACAAGTTCTTAGGTGTGACATTAGATCCAAAATTACTATCACGGAGAAGATACAGCAGCTAGAGTCTGTAGGAATATATATCTGTTGAGGCAATTAACTTATTGTGCACCTCCTACAGTTTTAAAGACCACTTATTTCTCTCTGTGTCAATCACATTTAACATACGGAATCATACATTGGGGCCACTCGTCAATAACTAACCGATTATTCGGACTTCAGCGCAAGGCAGTCAGACTATTACACGGGCTCGGATATATGGACGATTGTAGGATAGCTTTTAGACAACTTGGAATTTTAACCTTACCATCGTTGTATATCCTAGAGCAGTGATGGGGAAACTACGGCCCGCGGGCCAAGTCCGGCCCGCGGAAAGGTTTAATCCGGCCCGTTTAAGAGTGCCGTCGTGAGAATGTTTGAACGCGTTCTTACTTCGCATAAAAACTACCTACCTACGATTAAGCATTATTCTTTGGCCCGCTACGATTGTCTGGTTATTACAAATGGCCCGTCTTAAAAAAAAGTTTCCTCACCACTGTCCTAGAGTGTCTTATACATGTACATAAAAACAATCACCTATACCAAGTACACAATGATATCCACACATATAATACACGAACTAAACGCAATATTTATTTACCACGTCCACGACTCACCAAGTTAATGAATGGAATAAACTATTATGGGCCGAAAATATTCAATAAACTTCCAGAATGTGTCAAGTCTCTTGGAAGTAAACATTTTAAAACAAAAATGAAGTCGTATCTTATTAATAAGTGCCATTATACCATAGAGGAGCACATCAATGGCAATTTTGTTGATGTGGATAATTTATAGGCTACCATCTGTGATATTATTTTCCTATAGCATTATTTATAAAGTCATTGTTCTTAACATGTTGTGAATGTGATTTTATAATGTGATTTTATATTTATATTTATTGAATTCTGTTTAATGGACTTTGTACCCTTTTTTAATATTAACATGTGTAAACTTACTGTGATAGCACGAATAAACTATTATTATTATTATTATGCTGTAAAATTTCAGGCATTCGTCGATTTCATATAAAAACGTGCAGTATGAAGTTTAGAACGAGTGATTCCACTCCCAGACTAAGCATGAAGTAAAATTTCGAGTTTAGAAAAGCCTGCAAATTTGGTTTGGTCGCTCCGCGAAGCGGAGCGGCCAAACCAAATTTTCAGGCTTTTCTAAACTCGAAATTTTACTTCATGCGCCACGCGTATAAAACGCTGAAATATTGTGAAGTAAGAAATAAATTCACATTATTTTTTTTAAAATGAGTAACAATCGAAATATTTAAATAACAAAATATTTACATTTTTCTTCATACAGGTCAAATAATATAATATATCAAATTAATTTATTTAGTAATTTAATAACCAAAAATTAATAATGTTGCGTGTATGCATTAATGGCGCTTAATGGGTTAATGGGCACCAACTCAAAATGTTTATATTAATTCTTTGGAAAACGTTTAAAACAATTTTTTAAAAGTACTTGCGTACAAGTTAGTCTTTGATACCAGCACAAATTTAGATACAATTTTGTCTATCGAATGTATTGATAAACTAAATATCCGCCGGGTGTATGCTGTTTTGTTATTTTTTCATAAATTAATTTGTCACATTGTTGAATGCCCATATCTTCTGTCGCAAATTACTTTCTCTATTACTCAATCTAATCGCTCAATTCGACATTTACCCTTATTTTTTATCCAGTTCCATAAACAGATTATGGGAATAAGTCCACTTACAAGGTTTATGCGTACAGCAAATAAACTATCACTGCATCTAAATTTTGATATTTTTAATTGTTTCTCACCCTCACAATTTATTATTAAAGTTAAGCGTATAAATGTTTGTTATTTCTCTCAGTGTTGTAAGTTTATTCTATGTATAAGTATTACAGTATTTTTCTTGTAGTTATAAAACTTTGTCAAATTGTATTTTGTAAAATGGATCTTCCGTTAAATAAATTTTAAAAAAATGACTACTAGATAGTTGTCAAAAGTTAAGTGTATATACATCGGTTTCTTTGTTTAACCACTATATTTTGCACTTAATTTGTGACTCAATAATGACTACTAGATAGTCAAAACTATAGTCACAAATTAAGTGCAAATATAGTGGTTAAACTAAGTATAAAGTGTTTTATTTACAAATATATATAATTTGTAATATTGATTAAAATAATAATTTAAACTTAAAAAATGCAAACAATCTCTTGAATAGTTGATTGTTAATCTACTACTACAAACTGTTTGTTATCAACACGAATATGTCTGCTATTATTATTTTCAGGGTTTGCGAATACAATCTCACAAGCATGAAAGCATCAAGTTACACCGCGATATCGCCGCCTCGATGTCGGAGCTGAATGTGAAACTGGAGGAATTGGAGCGGGCGAGTCTTGTAAGCCAGGTGCCATTGTTCGAAGAAAGGATCGGAGGGCCTTTGTACCTGGGCGAACCGAAAATCTTAGGTGAGTTTGAGAAGGCAGACAAAAAAAAAATTGGACCTTCCATAAAATTATCCTCCAATTGTGACGTGTTAATTATTGGTTATATCATGTATAACATGATACAAAAAAAGCTCCATCATTTAGAGTTGTTTTTACAATAATTGTTATATGATATGTTATTTGATAATCTTAAAAAGGTTAATTAAATAAGGCTATTTTTTTTTTCTTGAGCTAATTTAATACGATACCTATTTACTTTCCTCTTATGTATTACAAAGGGAGAGTATTGTTTTCGTAAACACTTTCAAATCAAAAATGTTAGTGGAAATATTCGTTTTGAGGTTCCCTGAGTCGAGTAAGACCTTTTTTGAAAAATGTGTATCTGTCTGTCTTTCGTTACACTCTAACATTTTCTAAGATTTGTATTGCAATCATAGTAACTGAAAAGCTTTTAGTTAAAATGCGAAAACCGGAAGTGGAACTTTACTTTTGGCTTTTTCCGATGTTTCTTAATATTTTCTTAAATATTGATCAAATCGAAAAATCTTTCCAGTAAAAGTTGTAGATTATTAAAAATAAACATTAATTGTCTGATACTTTTCGTCGTAGCACTTTCAGGTTTTGAGACAATTGATTGTTTGTTATACTTCAGTAATTAATGAGAATATCGAGAAATATCTTCAATTTGGTTCTCATTAATCACTTGATGAAAAATGTTTACAATATTGATAAATAAATAAAAGTCACTTGGTTTGTTTCGAGATTTCGATTCAAATAAAAGTTGCAGATTGTCAAAATACTTGAAATCCGTATACCTTTTATATTATACGTTTCTTTAGCTCGAATAGTTTTAAGGTATTCTATGTCTTCAAGTCGACTGATATTATTTATTTCAATTGCTACATTTCACACAAAATCACATAGTCCGACTGCTCTTGGAATATTTTGACATTTGGAAGTCGCATAATGGCTTATTGTCTTACTAATACAAGTTAGTGGATAATTTCAAAAGTGTTGTAAGCTATAAATATATTATTAAATCAAATTTCGAACTATCGATTATCTAGAGCTTATTAAGATCAATTCGTCCTTTGTATGTAGTGCAAATAGTGTAGAACATTTATTTGTATCAGCATCTGTTGGATATAGTAAACTAATTATAGGTGGAGTATATATTCCACCATCATCATCACCTCAAATTTATGAAAATCATTGTACTGCTATTGAAACCATACGTGACAATTTTAAAAATCATAAATTTCTAATATTTGGGGACTTCAATTTACCTAACATTAAATGGTTTGCAGATGGTAATAAAATTATGACACATAGCATACAAGCCCAACAGATTGTTGATTGTTATGCATTCGTAAACCTCCATCAAATAGTACATTTACCCAACATACGAAATACATATCTTGATCTATGCTTTTCGGACATCGATATTGACATTTTATTAGCACACGATGTTCTTCTGAAAACTGATCGTCACCATTCGGCATATTATTGTGAAATAGAATTGGCCATGAATATAAGTCAGTTAGAGACTACGAAGACAATTTTCCTTTACAGGAACGCTGATTATGAAGGTCTCAACAATTTCTTCCATAACATTGACTGGGATTCTGTGTTAAATAGTGTTAATTTAGATAATGCCACACAAACGTTCTATAATTATATATATATGGGAATGGACATGTTCATTCCGAAGAAATGTGTCAAAATTAAAGATAATAAATTTCCTGTGTGGTACAACAGGGATCTAATTTCCAAAACAATACAAAAGAAAATTGCTCATGCAGAGTTTAAGAAAAGTAGCTGTTCAGAGGACTATTTAGTGTTCTATAAGTTAAGAACTTCATGTAAACGTCTTTCGAAAGAACTATATGAGACATATCTGGAAAACATTCAAAACAACATACATTCTAACCCGAGACACTTTTGGAAATTTGCAAGAGAAACGCAAAATAACGGAGGCATACCAAAGATGATGAAATTTAAAGATATTACTACAGACCAAGGACATGATATTGTTAATCTGTTTGCAAAACATTTTTCATCCGTATTTGAGGCACCCGATGGTTACACTTTTGGTACTCATGATAATAGTTCTCGATCTGTTCAAGACACGGAATTCCACGTCTTGGAGGAAATTATATTCAGTCACTAAGTTGCACGACTCGTTTACAGACAGACCTGATGGTGTACCATCTACAATATTACTAAACTGCTTATATTCATTATGTAAACCTATACATTTATTGTTTAAACAGTCATTAAGCACAGGGTATTTTCCTAAAATTTGGAAAGAATGTTTCATCACTCCGATTTTCAAAAATGGCGCTCGCGATGATGTAACTAACTATCGCGGTATTAGCATACAATCGGTTATTCCCAAACTTCTGGATTCGATAATTAGCGATCAACTAGCTTGGATATCAAAATCAGCTATTTCTGATAACCAACACGGATTTCGGAGTGGAAAATCGACGACGACGAATTTGATGGAATTTAAAACGTTTCTGTCAAATGCTTTAGAAAATAAATCTCAAGTTGATGCTATTTACACGGACTTTTTAAAGCATTTGACAAAGTCAATCAAGCTATTCTGATAGAAAAAATAAATAAATTAGGTTACAACAGAAATGTTGTCAAATGGCTAGATTCCTTTCTATGTTCTCGGACATTGAAAGTTAGAATTAATAATTTCATATCGGATCCAATAATAGCTACCTCGGGTGTACCCGAAGGTTCACATATTGGACCAATATTATTTACAATTTTTATCGATGACATAATTGATGTCATCAACTTTGGCAGCTGCCTACTGTACGCTGATGATATGAAGCTCTATCAGATCGTAGAGAACATAGATGATTGTAAATTATTACAAAATGATTTAAATAATATTTGTGAGTGGTGCAGGATTAATAAGTTAACTCTAAATACTGAAAAATGTTCTACAATTTCTTTCACCAAAAATAAAAATAGTTTAAATGTGCCTTATTTCATTAATTTAATCGAGTTGGAATGCGCGGAGCAGGTGAAAGATCTAGGGATATTATTAGATAACAAGTTGTCACTTAAAGACCACATTCACTCGGTATGTACCAAAGCTTCCAGAAAATGGGGCTTTGTTTGGCATATCTCAAAAGATTTAACCGCCGAGTGCCTCATACTATTATATTGTACACTTGTTAGTAGCAACATGGAATATGCCTGTACTGTCTGGTCTCCCTATTTGGTAGGCGATATGAACCGTTTGGAATCTATTCAAAAGAAATTTTTAAGGAATATGGAATTCAAATTAGGACGTCGCCATGTTCAAGGGTCTTACAATAATGTTATGGAACTTATTAATCTGAAACCACTCGCATTTCGTAGACAAGTCGCTGATCTCTGCTTTCTACACGGATTAATTAATTCGTCTATCGTGTGTCCATCGCTATTGGCTGAAATAAACATCTATTCATCAAATTATTCCACAATTTTAAGAAACAAAGACCTTTTTTTCATTAAAACTCACTCAACAAATTATTCTTACAATAACTCGATGAGTCGTTTGTTGAGACTTGCCAACTCCTTAAACAGAATTGGCTGGTTTGATTTGTTCAGTTCTAATAAATTTGTGTTTAAAACGTTATTAAACAAGTACTTAGCATTAGAATAGATATTGTTAAGATATAGTTGTTTTTTTTTTCCTTTTTTTAATGCTCCGGTTTGTTTTAGTTTGTTTTATAAGATTATTTTGGTAATACAAAGTATCATATTTATTTTTAACTGGAATCAGAACGGATTACTTTTCATATTTTATATTTTTATGTTTATATACATATTTTGTTATTAATTATTGTTTTTCCTTGCATTAATTATGACTTAGAATAGTTAATAGTTTTATAATTTTTAGTTCTAACTAGTTTTTAAGTTTACTACATGATGTATTTTATTTGAAAATGGGGACCTCCCGTAAATAAACCATTTATTTATTTATTTATTTATTTAATAGTAGATACAGTAGGGATTTCATAAAGCTCTATTTACACTAAAAAAGACTGATATTCCTTACTTCACTTTTTATTTGTATTGTTAGACATAAGGTGCTCATTATCAAAAACAGTTTGTTATTGATAATAAGCACCTTGTGTCTCGAAATCTACATCTAACGATACAAATAAAAAGTGAAGTAAGGAATAACAGTCTTTTTTAGTGCAATAATCACAACGTAAACTCAAAAACATACAGTTAAGCTCTATTTATCCGTAGTAGAGTATTTTGAAGCTTTCTATAAACGTCGATTGATACGGCCATTAGTTAGCCTTTTAGTCTCTTGACTATTTTGATATTTGCCACAAAATTACTTAATTGAAGGAGATTAAGATGCCTTAAAATGTTGACATTTTAATTGTTGTGTTTAAGGCATTTCAAATGGATTAAATCGTTTCCAGGCAGGTGACCTGAACGACTTGCTCACGTGGGAGTTCATCGCCAAATCCTGGTACTCGTACAAGGACCTCAACCCGAAGAGGAGGCTGGGATCTGCCACCAAAGAGGGATTATCAGATGTTATCAGAGAAGTAAGTGCAGACAAACAAAATAATAATTTTAAAAAAATGTATCGAATCGATAGAAACTAGAAACAAAAACCTGTTGAAATTGAATAATTTTAGCAGACTTTCGTTTCTAGTTTCTTTCGATTCGATAACGTCGGAGTATTAGTCCGGGAAGTAGTTATTGCAATAAGTGTTTAAATTAGTCTTTGTAAGACAAATTAGTTATAGATTGCGAAAATAATTTTATTATTTTTATATATCGTATTTTTAATTAAAAAAAAAACATCTAGAATGTACCCACTCAGCAAAAAACAAACAAATAATGTTATATCAACATTGTAGCAACATTAAACAAACAAATAATGTTATATCAACATTGTAGCAACATAGTTTTAATGCCACTGTAGTTTTTCATAAGTTATACAAAAATAAGGTTAAAAATTAAATATTTTTTGTTCAATTATTGAATTTACTTATTTAAAAACAATACCCAGATTTTGATTTAATTCTTAATTGTTTTAAAATTTAATTTGAAGAGTAATGTTTTAACTCAAAATAAACTATGGCATTAAACACAGTTAAATAGTTGTAAAAAATTAACATAACTTTTTTCATAAAACTAAATGGAAACAACATTAAACGTTGTTTTAATGTTGATGAAACATTACTTTAATATGTTTGCTCAGTGGGTAGCAACTCTGAAATTATATATTATAATTATTATGTCTAACGTTTTATATATCAATTTCTAAAGCGTTAGCTGCATGCAAAACGTTAGACATACATTTAAAAAAAAATAAATTATGGCAATCTAGAGGTTTCTTTTTTATTGAACATACAACTGTTTAATAATTCATAACTGGCAGATTTTCATAAAATTAAAACTTACAATTTTTCCAACTATGAGTAATGTCCTGTGTTTAAATTGTTGACTTAAAGATGGCATTCCCATTCTCACATTAACAAATAATGTAAATACGCGAGACGTATTTTATCCTGGATATTGAATGAAGTGAGCTAGTAAATATTTGCGGTTGAAAAAGATTAAAGTGCAAGTGACGCAATCTTTTTTTTCCTTTACGTTTTTATAATAAGTACAAATAGTGATGTTAGTGGTAATTTAAGGCTGTAAAAAGGTTACCTGAAATTAATTCTAATAACATTGATAACGTTCGTTTGATAATTTATTTGCAGTGATTTTAACCTAAAAAAAGATCATATCAATGAAATCAAAAACTCACGTTACTTACATTAATAAACATTTGTTGAAATTTAAACAAATGTTTATTTAGTCGATGAAAATCTCGCCCTTTCAAAATTTGAGCGCCTCGTGCAATTTGCTTAAATTGCTCGAAGCGCTCAAATTTTGAAAGTGCAAGATTTACATCGACTAAATAAACATTTGTTTAGCACATCACAGCACATGTTTATTAATGTGAGTAACGTGAGTATTTGATTTCATTGATATGATTTTTAAGAAGTATTTAAACTTAACTTTGAACCAGTGTTTTATAAGCGTGGCGCATGAAGTAAAATTTCGAGTTTAGAAAAGCCTACAAATTTGGATTTGCCGGGGCGCGACTCGCTACACTCGCGCGCGGTTTTAACTTGAATTTATTAAAGTAGTAAAAAGATTATATATTAAGTATTATTATGTGATAAATTTATTATACATACACAATTTATAGATTAAGGATGATCAAATGTTTATTTTATTATATATATAGATATACATATATTTTTCTATGTTATTATATAGCAAAGATGCTAAATAAAGATTATTATTATTTTAGACGAGGGTTTTCCACTCCCAGACTAAGCATGAAGTAAAATTTCGAGTTTAGAAAAGCCCCGTGAAAATTTGTCGAGGGTCGCGCAGCGACCCGAGACAAATTTTCTGGGCTTTTCTAAACTCGAAATTTTACTTCATGCGCCACCGGTACAAAACACTGATTCAATGTAAAATTTAGCGGTGTGTTTTAAACTTCGTAATATGTCAGTGTTTTGTACCGGTGGCGCATGAAGTAAAATTTCGAGTTTAGAAAAGCCTGAAAATTTGGTTTGGCCGCTCCGCGCTTCGCGCTACGCGACCAAACCAAATTTTCAGGCTTTTCTAAACTCGAAATTTTACTTCATGCTTAATCTGGGAGGGGAAATACTCGTTTACAAAATTTACAAATTCATTATCAAATAATATAGTTAGGTTTTATATTATTTGAAGTAAAAATGTTTGTTTGCTAGTGTTCAAATAAAACACAATAATAATTCCAATTCAAAAATATTTGAATTCGAGAGCATAAGCTTACGCTTCTTATATTTTGCATACTTTAAACATAACAAATAAACTTGTAGATAAAACACTTTTTACTTTGTTTAACCACTGCACTTTGTGACTATAGTTTCGACTATCTAGTAGTCATTATTAAACTTTAAGTTTGATAATGACTACTAGATAGTCGAAACTAGTCACAAATCAAGTATAAAATACGATGGTCAAACAAAGTAAAAAGTGTTTTATTTACAAGTTTATCTAAGATATACCACAAAGTGAACGCCTAGATCACAAAACAAATAATAAATAAAATTCGAAAATGTTTTTCGTGTAAAATGCAAACAATGGATATTTATGGTCTTATTAATTAAATCACATTGTTTGCATTTTACACGAAAAACATTTTCATAATTTTATATATTAAGATAAAACACAATGGTGATAATTGAACAAAAGTCACTTGGTTTGTTTCACTATTGTTTTTATACACTCCGACTAGTTTTGACTTATTGACATTTTCAAGGAGTAACCGAGTAAAGAGTAAGTGGAAACAAACGAAGTGACTTTTATTCAATTATCAATATTGTAAGCATGTTTCATCAAGTGAATAATAAGAACCGAATTAAACATAAAACACAATGTTCTTATATTTTTAATAACACTGGTCTGCAAAAAAAAAATTTTTTTCGAGCCCTGATACCACTCCTGCTGATTCTTATGTAAAATGACCTCCTGAATCCGAATATTTAATATTTAAGGGGGCAAATCCCCCCCCCCAAAGCTACCTCCTTGCTACAAATGTTCATGTTTTGGAACTTTTCACCTCTCTAGCCCCTCAGAAGAAACGTAAAGGCTAAAATAATCCTTTTCATCCCTCCAAATTATCGAAAAGTGATAAAAATAGGTGGGGGGGGGCTCCCCCGAAGACGGTGGGTGATGGGGGAAAACGGGGGTCATATTCGGATTCAGGAGGTCATTTTACATAAGAATCAGCAGGAATGGTGTCAGGGCCGATTTTCATGCCGACCAGTGTAACTTGTCCCAATTTTGAGGTTTTTGTAATAATATTACTTGACCAATTTATGTAAAAAAGTCGACTTTTTTGTGGCAAAGTGTGTTTTGTTTTTCTCATTGAATAGCAATGTATTCTCTAAATCAGCATGTAATTTATTATAAAGAGCGTTTTGTTTTTAGGTATAAATTACCCATTCTACCACGTTACTGGTAGTATTACTTAGAATATTACCCAATTTCGAAAGACCAGTCATTTTACACACTAAGTACAAATTCTCATTATAAAAACGAGTTACGGGCTAAATTTGCATTATGTATTTTTCTGCATTAATTCACTAGCAATATTTTAAAATATTTTAATGTAAAAACATTAATTTAACAACTAGATATGTGTAAATTGCATATAAAGGGAACATTGCTTGTCCGGGTCTCATAACTCAAAGATGGGCCAATCAATCCTGTTTATTATTTTTTGTAGTTTCATAGAACCTATAATTAGTCATATCAAATAAAATCTAAGAGTTTGGCAAAGAGAGAGAGAGCAAAAATATTTAAAAGACACAGAATGACATTATTACCTTAATGGCACAATTCTTGAAAGGGCTAATGAAATGAAAGACCTTGGCGTTTTATTTGATAATCGATTAAATTTTACATCTCATATTGATAACATCTGCTCTCGTGCCTCTAGGACATTAGGGTTCATATTGCGCAACTGTAGACAATTTTCAAATCCTGAAACCATTAGCAACCTGTGCTATTCTTTGGTCAGATCAAGGCTTGAATATGCTGCTCTCATCTGGCACCCTCATTATGAGTGTCATAGAAAATCACTAGAAAATGTCCAAAGGCGATTTTTAAAATATATCTACAAACTTAAAATTGGCACATATCCTCCTAGAAATATTGAACATGGTGAATTACTTTTAATTAACGATGATTGTAGTCTTGATTCTAGGAGAATATGTAGCAGCGTCTTAACTCTAATTAAAATTCTACATAATAATAATAATAATAATAATAACTTTATTTCACATAAGTAGAAGAATACAAAAATAAACAAAATTAGTACATATAAGACATAACTATAGTCTACTTAGTGAAATCAAATGGCGCCAATTCAAATAAGTAGATAACTACCCTTGATCTTCCATTGGGACCATTGCATTAAAAGTAAAGAAAAATAACTAATACATAATGCCTAGTTTATACTTAAAACTAAAAGTTGTAATATATAATTGTAATTAGATGACATATAAATAATTGAGAAGAGAATACACAATATTGAACTAAAATCATTATATGGAGCAAACAATAAATGGTTTTTATCTTTGAGAATCGAGTAAGAGCTTATATATATATATATCCTTTAAATTTTGGGATACTTAAGTCCCTGCAGCTTCTAGGAATTTCATTATACAATTTGTAAATTTGGTAACTAAATGATCTTTCGAACTTTGCGGTTTTGTGAATTGGTGGGGTGATTAGTCCCTTATTTCTTAAATTTAAAGCGTGCATATCAGTTCTAAATTTTACTTTTTTGTAGAGATACGTTGGTTGCTTCAGCAAGATGATTTTATGACACAAGCCAAGAAACTTTAATTGTCGCCTGTTGTGCATGTTATTTCCAGTAATTTATGACCAATTCTGTCATATTTGCGTACACCAAATATTAAGCGAAGACAACTATTTTGAACTCTCTGGATACGACGAAATACATCCTGTGTAATGGATGGTCCATATATTTCGCTACAATAAGAAAAATGTGAGAGAACAAGCGAGTTACAAAGCATAGATTTAGTTTCTAAAGAGAGGTAGCTTCTATGTGGATAAATCAGTTTAAGGTTACTGATGCTTTTTCTAGTGTAGTTGTTTATTTGTGAAGTATATCGAAAGGTGTTATCAATAATTAATCCTAAATTTCGCGCTTCATCTACTAACGGTATTAGTGTAGAATCTATTGTAATATTGACAAGACCTCTGACCTGATTGATTTTATTATTATTTCCAAAGAGTACAACAACTGATTTTTCGGGATTAATTGTAAGACAGTGTTTTGTTGCTAATTTATACATAATATAATATATTCTCCTTACATGCTTTCTAAAGTCAATCTCCACATTCCAACCCATAATTCTCGTTCTCATACACCTTTTTATAGCACACCTTCTAGATCAGTTGTAACATCAAAAGCTCCTTTACATTACATGGTTGAAAATGCAAATAGAATTTTAACAAACACGAGCTGTGATATATTCTCTGATTACGATTGTACAGTAAAATATATCCGTCACTTTGAGCTGTAAATGTTTTAATGTGAATTTTCGTCAACTTAGGAATACTCTTTTATCTTTTATTGTAAAAAACTTGTAAGCATAATTATGTTAATATGTCTCTTTAAAGTCAAATATTCACCTGTATATGTATATGTTTTCTATTTCTTTACTTATTTGAAACTATTTAATGCTGTAATTTTTTAAACGTTTTATACACATATATTGTACTTAATTTTGTCCTGTAATTGGTTATCTGTTGGGCAAATAAAGTTATTATTATTATTATTATTACCATGGCTGTCCCATTTGCACATCTTCGGATTTGTATCACAATTGTTCATTTTTGAAACAAAAATTGCGTAATAAAATAAACCACTGTAACTTTGTTTGTATAACACAATATTTATATTTCTGTGACTGCCAGTTTCGGCAACTCAACTTGCCATTATCAAACTTATTGATGCCGAAACTGCAGTCACAAAATATAAATATTGTATTATACAAACAAAGTTAAAGTGTTATATTTTATTGAATTAACATGCATAACGATGCAGAAGCCTCCACTGTTCATAATTTAAAAATTGCTTGTTTGGACCTCTTAACTAAAAGATGTGGATTAGTCATATCAAATAAAATCTAAGAGTTTGGCAAAGAGAGAGAGAGATAGCAAAAATATTCAAAAGACCCAAAATTACATAACCATGGCTCTCCCATTTGAACATCTTCGGATTTGTACCACAATTGTTCGTCTTTAAAACAAAAATTGCTTGTTCGGGTCTCTTAACTAAAAGGTGGGGATTAGTCATATCAAATAAAATCTAAGAGTTTGGCGAAGAGAGAGGGAGATATAGCAAAAATATTAAAATATTATTTTGCAAACAGGAAAATTATGTCAAGAATAAAATTAAAGAGTTGTGTTTGCGAAATAAAGGATATATCAATTAAATTAATTTTTAATTGCCGGTAATTTTACATCTCTAAGTACAAATAATCACAATAAAAATGCATCAATTGAAAGTATTTCAATACAAAAATGTAATGGTCACGTTAATTATTAGATATAAAATTTTAAACGTGTTTTTAAAAACTAGAAAATGAACAGAAGAATGAAATTAAAAGCTCGTGTTTGTGGTATTATTAAACATTGATTTAGGTAGAAAGGAAAGGATCTATCTATTCGGTTTGACACCTTAGACTAGAAGCTACGTTACCTTGCAGTTCAAACATAAAAGTATAAATGAAATTGCCAATTCTTGGTTGCAGAATACTTTAAACAATAAAAGTGACGAGATTATTTTCGCAATCTACAACAAGTTAGTCTTACAAAGACTATATCAATGTTTCAATGAGTGTTTGGTATAGTCTTTGTAAGACTAACTTGTTGTAGATTGTGAAAAGAATATCAGCACTTTTAATGTTTGAAGTATTCTGCAATTAGGAATTGGCAATTTCATTTATATTAAATTTAAAATTGTACAGATAACATGTCAAAAGAAGCAGCATATTAATTAAACACTTATTAATAAGACACAAGCAACAATTCTTCGAATTACACAACTGATAATATTCTTCGATTGTTGATTATTTCGAGCACGTTCTCTTCATTGTATTTATTTGGATCAGTTCCAAAAAACGTGAATTGAATACCTAAACAGTCTACCTGGCTTCAGGCGTTATTTGAAGAAAATACCGGTAAATTAAGAAACAACCTATACACATCGGTGAATAATCATTTCTTTGAGTGAATAAAAAAGTAAGGCTAAAAGACCCTAGGGTCGATAGCCAATTTACAGAATTTAAATTTATTTCTTGTAATTATTTATTATATATATTCTAAGTTCCCATTGAAATTCTAGCTTAAAGTTTTTGCAACCACTTGTAGAGCTAGGACCTGCGGAAGTTTCAGCAGTTCTTGAAAAATTACCTTGACATTTCAACAAACCCCAAAAAACTTAGACATTAGTTTTAAGTTCCCATTGAAATGCCTTTTATTTTACTATGTATTCTGCATATATAGATGTTATATAAAGAGTGTTTCACCGAAAACTTCCCAGACTAATTAACAATGTATCAAATATTGCTCAATTTTAGATAACAACCACATTTTTACAATTACTTTTTCTTGTAGGTAATGGAAATAATCAATCAATACTCGAAGCAGCGCGGAAGAATAATTGATTTTAAAGAGATTTTCTACGGTTACTGGCGTTTGGATCCTCTTCATGGAGTTGATCTCATCCTCGACCTACTGCTAGTTTACAAGAAATACAGGGGACACAAAATGACTGTACCGGTGAGAAGACACGCTTACATTCAACAAACATTCACTGGTGAGCATTACAAATAAAATTTTATCAGATTAATGCAAAATCGAGTTTTTTTAAACGGTATAAATAATGACAATACACTTTATTTAAGTTCCTTAGAAAACCTAGATTTTCTGCATCGTCATGATTATGCTTTCTTTACACCATACAAATTTTATTTAGGAAATCTATTTTCAATTCCATACGCATTTAATGACTTTTACCTTTAAACCAAGTATTTATTTAATTTTACGTACTTACATAGATTAAAAATATGACTACTTCCCACTATAGAACTTAGATCTAAACTATTATTGATTTCCTATGTAGTTAATGATTTTTATCTTTAAAAACCAAGACTATAATAATGATTATAGGCTTAACTTTATGTGCAGTTAATTAAATTATTTAATCAACATGTATTTCTTTACCTTGAAATTGTTTAATTAGTTGCTAGATTGGAAAATAATTTCATGTAATTTCTTTCGAATTATGAAAATACAATTTACTTAACCTTATTAATATGCATTAGTGGAAAGATCGCTACTAAGTCGGATGTTAAGTACTGCTTCATTGCGCATTAGAACGATTTGTTTATGAAAATACCTCGACAAATTTACAACTTAAGATTATTTCAAAATTAAATGTCCCTGATTTTTTAAATAAAATCACTCTCTTTCGAATTTAAATTCAAAATAACTCAAAAACTATACATGGGGTATTTTTTAATTTTGGCATATTCTGAAAGAGCGATATTTGCTTAAAATCTACACGAAATTTCATAAAGATACCAGGAGAGATTTCCCTGTTACGATTATTTGAAAATTTAAAGTCTTTAAATTTTCGATAAAATCACTTTCTTTTGACGTTAATTTAAAAATAACTCAAAAACTATTAATGGGGTGTTTTTCAATTTTCACATATTCAAAAAGAGCAATATTTATTTAAAATCCACACAAAATTTCATGCAGATATCTGGAGAAATTTCCGAGTTATGATTATATGAAAATTTAATATCTCGGAATTTTGGATAAAATCACTTTCTTTCGACGTTAATTTTAAAATAACTAGAAGGCTATTGATGGGATATTTTTATTTTTTTACATATTCAAAAAGAGCAATGTTTTCTTAAAATCCACATGAAATTTTATGAAGAGACCTAAAGAAATTGTCAAGTTGTGAATATATGAAATTGAAATATCTATAGATTTTCTCACTCCTGATAATGCTGTAAAACGCGAAACTAGTCGAGTAAATAGTAAAGTAAAAAATTGTGAAACAAACCAAGTGTAATTTAATTTAAACCTTCATTATCAATATTTAAAAATATTTCAACTAGTGATAAGTGAGAAAATTATTTAAGAAATATAGATTTTGGATAAAACTTACTCTCTTTCGATGTTAACTTCAAAATAATTCAAAAACTATTGAAGGGGTATTTTTCAATTTTTACACATTTAAAAATAATAAAGTTTGCTTAAAATGTACATGAAATTTCATGAAGATATCTCACGAAATTTCCAAGTTATGATAATTTGAAAATTTAATGTCTCTGAATTTTCGTATATTCCAAAAGAGCAATGTTTGCTTAAAATCCATACGAAATTTCATAAGGATACCTTGAAAACTTTTCAAGTTATGATTATTTAAAAATTGAATGTCTCTAGAATTTGAATAAATTCACTCTCTTTCGACGTTAATTTCATAATTATTCAAAAACTATTAAAGGGGTATTTTTCAATTTTCACATATTCAAAACGAGCAATATTTATTTAAAATCCACACAAAATTTCATAAAAATATCTGGAGAAATTTCCAAGGTATGATTATATGAAAATTTAATATCTCGAAATTTGGATAAAATAATTCTCTTTCCACGTTAATTTCAAAATAACTTGAAAGCTATCGATGAGATATTTTCCAATTTTTACATATTTAAAAATAGCAATGTTTGCTTAAAACTCACAAAAAATTTCACAAAGATATCTGAAGAAATTTCCAAGTTATGATTATTTGTACATTTAATATCTCTGAATTTTCGATAAAAACCACTTTGTTTCGACGTTAATTTCGAAAGAAATTAAAAACTATTGACGGAGTATTTTTGAATTTTCACATTCAAAAAGAGCAATATTTGTTTAAAATCCACATAAAATTTCATGGAAATATCTTGAGAATTTTCAAAGTGATCATTATATGAACATATAATTTATCTAAATGTTGCGTAAAATCACTCTCTTTCGACGTTAATTTCAAAATAAATCAAAAACTATTGAAGGGGTATTTTTCAATTTTTACACATTTAAAAATAATAAAGTTTGCTTAAAATATACATGAAATTTCATGAAGATATCTCACGAAATTTCCAAGTTATGATAATTTGAAAATTTAATGTCTCTGAATTTTCAATAAAATCACTCCCCTTCGTCGTTAATTTCAAAATAACTCCAAAACTTTTGACTGGGTATTTTTTAATTTTCACATATTCAAAAAGAGTAATATTTGCTTGAAACTCATTTCATGAAAATACCTGCAGCAATTTCCAAGTTATGATTATATGAAAATGTAATTTATCTAAATTTTGGATATGATCACTCCATTTCCACGTTGATTTCAAAATAACTCAATAACTATTAATGGGGTTGGGGTATTACTTGATTATTACATTATCTGAAAGAGCAATGCTCCTTTGATATTTTCACAATATTTTATGAAAACAACTTCCAGAATTTCCAAGTAATCATTTTTTGAAATTATATTTTCCTCAGAATTAAAATAAAATTACTGCTATTTTACGTTCAAATGGAAATAACTAAAAAACTTTTAATGGGGTATTTTTGAATTTGTACATATTATGAAAGAGCAATGTTTGTTTAATATTGCTACAATATTGTATGAAAAGAAATCACAGACATTCAAAGTTATGATTATTTGAACATTTTATGACTCTAAATTTTGAATATAATCACTTTCTTTCGACGTTAATTTCAAAATAACTCAATAACTATTGATGGGGTGTTACTTGATTATTACATTATTTAAAAGAGCAATGCTTGTTTACTATTTTTACAAAATTTCATGAAAATAGCTCGTAAAATTTTCAAGTAATAATTTTTTGAAATTATATTTTCCCCAGAATTAAAATAAAATTACTGCTATTTTACGTCCAAGTGGAAATAACTAAAAAAACTTTTAATGGGGTATTTTTTAATTTTTACAGATTCTGAAAGAGCAATGTTTGTTTAATATTTTAACAATATTGCATGAAAAGAACTTACAGAATTTAAAAGTTATGATTATTTGAAAATTTGATGTCTCTAAATTTTTAATATACTCACTTTCTTTCAACGTTAATTTCAAAATAACTCAAAAACTATTGAGGGGGTATTTTTTGTTTATAACATTGTGTGAAAGAGAAATGTTTGTTTGATATCCACACAAAATTTAATGAAGATAACTCACAGGGTTTCCAAGTTATGATTTTTTTAAATTTTATTTTCCCTGAATTTTTGATAAAATTACTCTCAGTTTAGGTTTAAATGAAAATAACTCAAAAACTATTAATGGGGTATTTTTTGTTTATAACATTGTCTGAAAGAGCAATGTTTGTTTGATATCCACACAAAATTTAATGAAGATAACTCACAGAGTTTCCAAGTTATGATTTTTTTAAATTTTATTTTCCCTGAATTTTTGATAAAATTACTCTCAGTTTAGGTTTAAATGAAAATAACTCAAAACCTATTAATGGGGTATTTTTTGTTTATAACATTGTCTGAAAGAGCAATGTTTGTTTGATATCCACACAAAATTTAATGAAGATAACTAACAGAGTTTCCAAGTTATTATTTTTTAAATTTTATTTTCCCTGAATTTTTGATAAAATTACTCTCAGTTTAGGTTTAAATGAAAATAACTCAAAACCTATTAATGGGGTATTTTTTGTTTATAACATTGTCTGAAAGAGCAATGTTTGTTTGATATCCACACAAAATTTGATGAAGATAACTAACAGAGTTTCCAAGTTATTATTTTTTTAAATTTTATTTTCCCTGAATTTTTGATAAAATTACTCTCAGTTTAGGTTTAAATGAAAATAACTCAAAAACTATTAATGGGGTATTTTTTGTTTATAACATTGTCTGAAAGAGCAATGTTTGTTTGATATCCACACAAAATTTAATGAAGATAACTCACAGAGTTTCCAAGTTATGATTTTTTTAAATTTTATTTTCCCTGAATTTTTGATAAAATTACTCTCAGTTTAGGTTTAAATGAAAATAACTCAAAACCTATTAATGGGGTATTTTTTGTTTATAACATTGTCTGAAAGAGCAATGTTTGTTTGATATCCACACAAAATTTAATGAAGATAACTAACAGAGTTTCCAAGTTATTATTTTTTAAATTTTATTTTCCCTGAATTTTTGATAAAATTACTCTCAGTTTAGGTTTAAATGAAAATAACTCAAAACCTATTAATGGGGTATTTTTTGTTTATAACATTGTCTGAAAGAGCAATGTTTGTTTGATATCCACACAAAATTTGATGAAGATAACTAACAGAGTTTCCAAGTTATTATTTTTTTAAATTTTATTTTCCCTGAATTTTTGATAAAATTACTCTCAGTTTAGGTTTAAATGAAAATAACTCAAAACCTATTAATGGGGTATTTTTTGTTTATAACATTGTCTGAAAGAGCAATGTTTGTTTGATATCCACACAAAATTTGATGAAGATAACTAACAGAGTTTCCAAGTTATTATTTTTTTAAATTTTATTTTCCCTGAATTTTTGATAAAATTACTCTCAGTTTAGGTTTAAATGAAAATAACTCAAAACCTATTAATGGGGTATTTTTTGTTTATAACATTGTCTGAAAGAGCAATGTTTGTTTGATATCCACACAAAATTTAATGAAGATAACTCACAGAGTTTCCAAGTTATGATTTTTTTAAATTTTATTTTCCCTGAATTTTTGATAAAATTACTCTCAGTTTAGGTTTAAATGAAAATAACTCAAAACCTATTAATGGGGTATTTTTTGTTTATAACATTGTCTGAAAGAGCAATGTTTGTTTGATATCCACACAAAATTTAATGAAGATAACTAACAGAGTTTCCAAGTTATTATTTTTTAAATTTTATTTTCCCTGAATTTTTGATAAAATTACTCTCAGTTTAGGTTTAAATGAAAATAACTCAAAACCTATTAATGGGGTATTTTTTGTTTATAACATTGTCTGAAAGAGCAATGTTTGTTTGATATCCACACAAAATTTGATGAAGATAACTAACAGAGTTTCCAAGTTATTATTTTTTTAAATTTTATTTTCCCTGAATTTTTGATAAAATTACTCTCAGTTTAGGTTTAAATGAAAATAACTCAAAAACTATTAATGGGGTATTTTTTGTTTATAACATTGTCTGAAAGAGCAATGTTTGTTTGATATCCACACAAAATTTAATGAAGATAACTCACAGAGTTTCCAAGTTATGATTTTTTTAAATTTTATTTTCCCTGAATTTTTGATAAAATTACTCTAGTGTAGGTTTAAATGAAAATAACTCAAAAATTATTAATGGAGTATTTTTTGTTTATGACATTGTCTGAAAGAGCAATGTTTGTTTGATATCCACACAAAATTTAATGAAGATAACTAACAGAGTTTCCAAGTTATTATTTTTTTAAATTTTATTTTCCCTGAATTTTTGATAAAATTACTCTCAGTTTAGGTTTAAATGAAAATAACTCAAAAACTATTAATGGGGTATTTTTTGTTTATAACATTGTCTGAAAGAGCAATGTTTGTTTGATATCCACACAAAATTTAATGAAGATAACTCACAGAGTTTCCAAGTTATGATTTTTTTAAATTTTATTTTCCCTGAATTTTTGATAAAATTACTCTCAGTTTAGGTTTAAATGAAAATAACTCAAAAACTATTAATGGGGTATTTTTTGTTTATAACATTGTCTGAAAGAGCAATGTTTGTTTGATATCCATACAAAATTTGATGAAGATAACTAACAGAGTTTCCAAGTTATTATTTTTTTAAATTTTATTTTCCCTGAATTTTTGATAAAATTACTCTCAGTTTAGGTTTAAATGAAAATAACTCAAAACCTATTAATGGGGTATTTTTTGTTTATAACATTGTCTGAAAGAGCAATGTTTGTTTGATATCCATACAAAATTTGATGAAGATAACTAACAGAGTTTCCAAGTTATTATTTTTTTAAATTTTATTTTCCCTGAATTTTTGATAAAATTACTCTCAGTTTAGGTTTAAATGAAAATAACTCACAAAATATTAATGGGGTATTTTTTGTTTATAACATTGTCTGAAAGAGCAATGTTTGTTTGATATCCACACAAAATGTAATGAAGATAACTAACAGAGTTTCCAAGTTATGATTTTTTTAAATTTTATTTTCCCTGAATTTTTGATAAAATTACTCTCAGTTTAGGTTTAAATGAAAATAACTCAAAAACTATTAATGGGGTATTTTTTGTTTATAACATTGTCTGAAAGAGCAATGTTTGTTTGATATCCACACAAAATGTAATGAAGATAACTAACAGAGTTTCCAAGTTATGATTTTTTTAAATTTTATTTTCCCTGAATTTTTGATAAAATTACTCTCAGTTTAGGTTTAAATGAAAATAACTCAAAACCTATTAATGGGGTATTTTTTGTTTATAACATTGTCTGAAAGAGCAATGTTTGTTTGATATCCACACAAAATTTGATGAAGATAACTAACAGAGTTTCCAAGTTATTATTTTTTTAAATTTTATTTTCCCTGAATTTTTGATAAAATTACTCTCAGTTTAGGTTTAAATGAAAATAACTCAAAAACTATTAATGGGGTATTTTTTGTTTATAACATTGTCTGAAAGAGCAATGTTTGTTTGATATCCACACAAAATTTAATGAAGATAACTCACAGAGTTTCCAAGTTATGATTTTTTTAAATTTTATTTTCCCTGAATTTTTGATAAAATTACTCTCAGTTTAGGTTTAAATGAAAATAACTCAAAATGGGGTATTTTTTGTTTATAACATTGTCTGAAAGAGCAATGTTTGTTTGATATCCACACAAAATTTAATGAAGATAACTAACAGAGTTTCCAAGTTATTTTTTTTTAAATTTTATTTTCCCTGAATTTTTGATAAAATTACTCTCAGTTTAGGTTTAAATGAAAATAACTCAAAAACTATTAATGGGGTATTTTTTGTTTATAACATTGTCTGAAAGAGCAATGTTTGTTTGATATCCATACAAAATTTGATGAAGATAACTAACAGAGTTTCCAAGTTATTATTTTTTTAAATTTTATTTTCCCTGAATTTTTGATAAAATTACTCTCAGTTTAGGTTTAAATGAAAATAACTCACAAAATATTAATGGGGTATTTTTTGTTTATAACATTGTCTGAAAGAGCAATGTTTGTTTGATATCCACACAAAATGTAATGAAGATAACTAACAGAGTTTCCAAGTTATGATTTTTTTAAATTTTATTTTCCCTGAATTTTTGATAAAATTACTCTCAGTTTAGGTTTAAATGAAAATAACTCAAAAACTATTAATGGGGTATTTTTTGTTTATAACATTGTCTGAAAGAGCAATGTTTGTTTGATATCCACACAAAATTAAATGAAGATAACTTACAGAGTTTCCAAGTTATGATTTTTTTTAATTTTATTTTCCCTGAATTTTTGATAAAATTACTCTCAGTTTAGGTTTAAATGAAAATAACTCAAAAACTATTAATGGGGTATTTTTTGTTTATAACATTGTCTGAAAGAGCAATGTTTGTTTGATATCCACACAAAATTTAATGAAGATAACTCACAGAGTTTCCAAGTTATGATTTTTTTAAATTTTATTTTCCCTGAATTTTTGATAAAATTACTCTCAGTTTAGGTTTAAATGAAAATAACTCAAAAACTATTAATGGGGTATTTTTTGTTTATAACATTGTCTGAAAGAGCAATGTTTGTTTGATATCCACACAAAATTAAATGAAGATAACTTACAGAGTTTCCAAGTTATGATTTTTTTTAATTTTATTTTCCCTGAATTTTTGATAAAATTACTCTCAGTTTAGGTTTAAATGAAAATAACTCAAAAACTATTAATGGGGTATTTTTTGTTTATAACATTGTCTGAAAGAGCAATGTTTGTTTGATATCCACACAAAATTTAATGAAGATAACTCACAGAGTTTCCAAGTTATGATTTTTTTAAATTTTATTTTCCCTGAATTTTTGATAAAATTACTCTCAGTTTAGGTTTAAATGAAAATAACTCAAAAACTATTAATGGGGTATTTTTTGTTTATAACATTGTCTGAAAGAGCAATGTTTGTTTGATATCCACACAAAATTTAATGAAGATGACTTACAGAGTTTCCAAGTTATGATTTTTTTAAATTTTATTCTCCCTGAATTTTTGATAAAATTACTCTAGTGTAGGTTTAAATGAAAATAACTCAAAAATTATTAATGGAGTATTTTTTGTTTATGACATTGTCTGAAAGAGCAATGTTTGTTTGATATCCACACAAAATTTAATGAAGATAACTAACAGAGTTTCCAAGTTATTATTTTTTAAATTTTATTTTCCCTGAATTTTTGATAAAATTACTCTCAGTTTAGGTTTAAATGAAAATAACTCAAAAACTATTAATGGGGTATTTTTTGTTTATAACATTGTCTGAAAGAGCAATGTTTGTTTGATATCCATACAAAATTTGATGAAGATAACTAACAGAGTTTCCAAGTTATTATTTTTTTAAATTTTATTTTCCCTGAATTTTTGATAAAATTACTCTCAGTTTAGGTTTAAATGAAAATAACTCACAAAATATTAATGGGGTATTTTTTGTTTATAACATTGTCTGAAAGAGCAATGTTTGTTTGATATCCACACAAAATGTAATGAAGATAACTAACAGAGTTTCCAAGTTATGATTTTTTTAAATTTTATTTTCCCTGAATTTTTGATAAAATTACTCTCAGTTTAGGTTTAAATGAAAATAACTCAAAAACTATTAATGGGGTATTTTTTGTTTATAACATTGTCTGAAAGAGCAATGTTTGTTTGATATCCACACAAAATTAAATGAAGATAACTTACAGAGTTTCCAAGTTATGATTTTTTTTAATTTTATTTTCCCTGAATTTTTGATAAAATTACTCTCAGTTTAGGTTTAAATGAAAATAACTCAAAAACTATTAATGGGGTATTTTTTGTTTATAACATTGTCTGAAAGAGCAATGTTTGTTTGATATCCACACAAAATTTAATGAAGATAACTCACAGAGTTTCCAAGTTATGATTTTTTTAAATTTTATTTTCCCTGAATTTTTGATAAAATTACTCTCAGTTTAGGTTTAAATGAAAATAACTCAAAAACTATTAATGGGGTATTTTTTGTTTATAACATTGTCTGAAAGAGCAATGTTTGTTTGATATCCACACAAAATTTAATGAAGATGACTTACAGAGTTTCCAAGTTATGATTTTTTTAAATTTTATTCTCCCTGAATTTTTGATAAAATTACTCTAGTGTAGGTTTAAATGAAAATAACTCAAAAATTATTAATGGAGTATTTTTTGTTTATGACATTGTCTGAAAGAGCAATGTTTGTTTGATATCCACACAAAATTTAATGAAGATAACTAACAGAGTTTCCAAGTTATTATTTTTTAAATTTTATTTTCCCTGAATTTTTGATAAAATTACTCTCAGTTTAGGTTTAAATGAAAATAACTCAAAAACTATTAATGGGGTATTTTTTGTTTATAACATTGTCTGAAAGAGCAATGTTTGTTTGATATCCACACAAAATTTAATAAAGATAACTCACAGAGCTTCCAAGTTTTGATTTTTTAAAATTTTATTTTCCTTGAATTCTAAATAAAATTACGCTCACTTTAGGTTTGAATGAAAATAACTCAAAAACTATCAATGGGGTATTTTTGGATTTTTATATATTCTAAAAGAGAAATGTTTCATTGACACCAATCCAATATTTTAGAAAAATAAATTATAGAATTTACAAGTTATGATTGTTTAAAAAAATATTTTCCCCGAAAATTGGATACAATTACTCTCATTTTACGTTCAATTAAAAATAACTCAAGAAATTATTCATATTTTAAATGTTGTCATTTTGAAACCATACTAATAGGTAATTTTATAAAGTGCGTTATAAAATTACCTACTAGTATGGTTTGAATATGTGAAAATTGGAAAAATTAATAGTTTCTTGAGTTATTTTTAATTAAACGTAAAATGGGAGTAATTGGATGGAATTTTCGGTGAAAATATTTTTTTTAAACAATCATAACTTGTACATTCTATAACTAATTTTCATAAAATATTGCATTGGTGTCAATCAAACATATATCTTTTAGAATATATAAAAATCTAAAAATACCCCATTGATAGTTTTTGAGTTATTTTCATTTAAAGTAATTTCCAGTAACGTCAAAAATAAAATAGTGTTTCACATACAATAACATTTTCTTTTCACGCCGATTATTTATAAATAAAACTTAATTTTTTTCGAATTGTGAAACTTTTGATATATTACGATGTTTATTTTATTATCGTTGTAAATTGAGTGAAGAGAATTGAATGGATCTTGTGTAGCAATCCAGGCCAGGAAATTATCCCACATGCGCATGTGATGATCTGAAATAATTTAATCAAGTGGCCAGTGATGGATTTATGGATGCAAATTTATAACAATTTGTAGCGAATTGTTACACAAGTGAACTTGTAGTATTAAAAATGCTGATGAATTTATTTGTGCGTGGTAAATAATCTTACAATTGAGCTTACAAAAATATACCTACTGACAATTTAAAGTATACTGTTTATACTTCGTGTCATTGTCGATGCCACAATGGAGCGTTAGATGGCGTTAGCTATCGAATCCATTAATAGTTATCACATATTGGCTTGATATAGTCAGAAATGTTCGGTATTTCTCAGCACTTGGTCGGGACCACACTGACGAGGACCTTGAAGTCCGAAACGCGTCTGTGGGTATCTGGTGCCGGAATACTGAACACCAATTCAATTTTTATACTTTTTATAAAAAGACCAATTTCACTCAAAGAAAAATGCTTTAAAAATCAACATATTTATACAAGTTGAACATTATAACTATACATTAATGGCTTGAACGCCATCTATTACGCATTTTCATTATCCTGTGCGGGGATATTGAACGTAAACTTAATTTTTTTAAATTGGATATTTTTTATTATTTATTTTTTTAGCATTAATCAGTGAAACTGAACAACCAATATTCTTCCCACTGAGCAAAAAACAAACAAATAACATTATATCAACATTAAACGTTGTATTAATGTTGATGAAACATTACTTAAATGTGTTTGCTCAATGGGTTATTAACCCATTCACATATAATGACTTACAAATTACAATTACAATTATTTAAATATGTAAGAGTTGATTTGATGTGTCAAGTTTTTCTAAACAGAAACAAATCATTTACAATTTTATTCAGAAATTTTTGTACATACAGAGAATTTTTCCATTAGGTATCCACTAGAAACCCGTTATTTTCGACTTTTAAAGGGTCGTAAGGAACAATTATTCTAAGCAACTTTTCTTAATGGAAATTTCCGATATTTCCACTAGAAACTCGTTTTTTTCGACTTGAAAGTGTCGAAAATGTCATTTTTTTTTCTTCGAATTTCTACTTGAAACTTTGTACCAGGCAAGAAACAATCATTTTAAGCAACTTTTCTTGATGGACATTTCCGATATTTTTACTAGAAACCCGTTATTTTCGACTTTTAAAGTGTCGAAAATGTCAATTTTTTTTTTTCTTTGAATTTTGACTTGAAACTTTGCACCAGGCAAGAAACAATCATTCTAAGCAACTTGTCTTAATGGAAATTTCCGATGTTTCCACTAGAAACCCGTTCTTTTCGACTTTTAAAGTGTCGAAAATGTCCATTTTTTTTTCTTCGAATTTCGACTTAAAACTTTGTACCAGGCAAGAAACAATAGTTCTAAGCAACTTTTCTTTATGGAAATTTCCGATATTTCTACTAGAAACACGTTTTTTTCGACTTTTAAAGTGTCGAAAATGTCAATTTTTTTTTCTTTGAATTTCGACTTGAAACTTTGTACCAGGCAAGAAACAATCACTCTAAGCAACTTTTTTCTATGGACATTTCCGATATTTCCACTAGAAACACGTTTTTTTTTTTACTTATAAAGTGTATAAATGTCAATTTTTTTTCTTTGAATTTTGACTTGAAACTTTGTACCAGGCAAGAAACAATCATTATAAGCAACTTTTCTTTATGGAAATTTCCGATATTTCCACTAGAAATACGTTTTTTTTTTACTTTTAAAGTGTCGAAAATGTAAATTTTTTTTTCTTCGAATTTCGACTTAAAACTTTGTACCAGGCAAGAAACAATCATTCTAAGCAACTTTTTTTTTATGGAAATTTCCGATATTTCCACTAGAAACCCGTTTTTTTCGACTTTTAAAGTGTCGAAAATGTCATTTTCTTTTTCTTCGAATTTCGACTTAAAACTTTGTACCAGGCAAGAAACAATCATTCTAAGCAACTTTTTTTTATGAAAATTTCCGATATTTCCACTAGAAACCCGTTTTTTTCGACTTTTAAAGTGTCGAAAATGTCAATTTTTTTTTCTTCGAATTTCGACTTGAAACTCTGTACCAGGCAAGAATCAATCATTCTAACCAACTTTTCTTTATAGAAATTTCTGATATTTCCACTAGAAACCCGTTTTTTACGACTTTTAAAGTGTCGAAAATGTCAATTTTTTTCTTCGAATTTCGATTTGAAACTTTGTACCAGGCAAGAAACAATAATTCTAAGCAACTTTTCTTAATGGAAATTTCCGATATTTCCACTAGAAACCCGTTTATTCGACTTTTAAAGTGTCGAAAATTTCAATTTTTTTTCTTTGAATTTTGACTTGAAACTTTGTACCAGGCAAGAAACAATCATTCTAAGCAACTTTTCTGTATGGAAATTTCCGATATTTCTACTAGAAACCCGTTTTTTTTCGACTTTTACAGTGTCGAAAATGTCAATTTTTTTTCTTTGAATTTCGATTTGAAACTTTGTACCAGGCAAGAAACAATAATACTAAGCAACTTTTCTTAATGGAAATTTCCGATATTTCTACTAGAAACCCGTTTTTTTCGACTTTTAAAGTGTCGAAAATGTAAATTTTGTTTTCTTTGAATTTCGACTTAAAACTTTGTACCAGGCAAGAAACAATCATTCTAAGCAACTTTTCTTGATGGAAATTTCCAATATTTCTACTAGAAACCCGTATTTTTCGACTTTTAAAGTGTCGAAAATGTCCATTTTTTTTCTTCGAATTTCGCCTTGAAACTTTGTACCAGGCAAGAGACAATCATTCTAAGCAACTTTTTTTTATGGAAATTTCCGATATTTCCACTAGAAACACGTTTTTTCGACTTTTAAAGTGTCGAATTATCGCTGTGAATTTCCAGACATTCGTTGTTTTTATAAAACTTCAATTTGAAGCTTCTAACGAGTGTTTCCAATCCTCGATTAAGCATGAAGTAAAATTTCGAGTTTAGAAAAGCCTGAAAATTTGGTTTGGTTGCGTAGCGCGAAGCGCGGAGCGACCAAACCAAATTTTCAGGCTTTTCTAAACTCGAAATTTTACTTCATGCGCCACGCGTATAAAACACTGAAATATTGTCAAGTTTGAAACATACCGCTTATGTTTGATCTCATGTTAATTAATTTTACAAATGCTTGTTATGATTAATTTGAATGCCTGGAGCAATTTGTTTTGGAATGTGTAAAAGTATACCTAAAAGAAAAAATCCCTGTATGTTTCATAAATCTAACTTTAAATCGTAAGTCAAGGGGTTTTTTAAATTAACTAGCATTAAACTATAGTCTATTGACTATAGTTTAAGCATTAAACTATAGTCTATTGACTATAGTTTAAGCATTAAACTATAGTCTATTGACTATAGTTTAAGCAATAAACTATAGTCTATTGACTATAGTTTAAGCATTAAACTATAGTCTATTGACTATAGTTTAAGCATTAAACTATAGTCTATTGACTATAGTTTAAGCATTAAACTATAGTCTATTGACTATAGTTTAAACATTAAACTATAGTCTATTGACTATATTTTAATGCTAGTCAAACATTGAAAATAATTGTTTTATATTCCAGGTATTGAAGTGAGGGAAATTGATGAGAGAACATACGATCAAAACAATGAAAATCAGAAGAATTTACTCCACGAAGTGTTTTCAAAAATAGGCAAAAACATCCCGGTGATTTTCAACAGGAACAACGAAAACAACAAAAAACGCATCAACTTCATTCTACCTCTAAGCGGCCGCTTCGAGACTTTCCAAAGATTCATCAGCATGTACGAAGAAGAGTGTGTTGTTGAAGAGGAAAACACGCGGCTTTTAATAATAATCTACAAAAACCCCGACACTCTGGACGATTACACAAAAACAATTAGCTTGATTGCAGAAGTGAAAAGCAGGAACAAAAACGGCGATATTCAAACCAGGGTGATGAACGAGACTTTCTCGAGAGGCAAAGCTTTGCAGCACGGGGTGAATCTCAGCGAAAACAACGATTTGCTCTTCTTCATCGATGTCGATATAGTTTTCAACAAAAACAGCCTAACCAGAATCCGGCAAAACACCATCAAAAACAAGCAAATTTACTTCCCCATCGTTTACAGCCTGTACAACCCAACTTTGCTCAACTCAACCCAACCTTACACACGCGCCAACTACTCTACATTCACAGACGAAAACATCGAGGGTCTATTCGGCTCTTGGAGGCAATTCGGTTTCGGAATAGTGAGTTTGTATAAAAGTGATTATAATAATTTGGGCGGGATCAACATGACGATTTCCGGATGGGGTTTCGAGGATGTCGCTTTTTACGACAGTGCTGTGAAATCGGATTTAAAGGTGATTCGCGCCGTTGATCCCGGTTTGGTTCACGTTTATCATCCCGTGATTTGCGATGAGAATCTGGACGTTAAGCAGATGGTGATGTGCAAAGGAAGCCAGGCCAGCACTTTCGGCTCGTTGGAGTTTCTGCAGAAGTATTACGAGAAGCATAAAACGGATTATAGTTAGGGTTTATTTTTTTAATTACTGTTTAAGCTGTGATGTTATTTTAAGTAAAACAATTACAAAAGCTGACTGATGTTTGTAAATGATTTTTATTAGTGAATTAAATAAAAATAATTACTAATATTCTTGAATCTTGGAGGCGTTCACTTTGTGGTACATTTTCAATTGGGTATAAAGAAAACACTTAACTTTTTTACACCACTTTTTAACGACGGCTCTAAGCCTAACTTTAGGGTCGGCCACAGCGCCACAAAATTTGAGATAATAATAATAATAATATTTATTACCCAACAGGAAAAATCCTAATTACAATATGTACAATAATATAATAGAAATAATATGATACTTAACAAATAATAATAAACAAAATAAATGATAAACCTAAACAATAAAATGTTAACTTTTAAGTTGCATATTAAATGAACAATTAACACAAAGCAAAATTGATTCTAATGAGTCATGAAATATGTCACAAGTGGCGGGCAAACTATTGAATATATTACAATGTGCACGGGTGAGATTGGGATTACGCTTTAGAAATTGCACAACAAAGTCACCTTTCAATAACGGTTACATATTAGCTTGGGTCTCTGACCTACCCTGAAGTTAGGCTGCGAGTCGCCGCTGCCACTTTTATTTTACTTTTGTGACTAGTCACAAAAGTAAAATAAAAGTGGTATAAAAAAGTTAAGTGTTTTCTTTATGTCAAATTACTAATATGACTTAATTTTTTTTAATTGATAGTCTAAGCCAGACTTACTTAAGCATATTTTTAAATTTTGTGTAACACATGAATCTGTCTTAAATTTAAACGAACATTTCTGTACGAAATTAATTTTTAAATGCTTAGATTCTTCTTCTTGTACATGTTTTCCTATTAGAATTATCTATAGGTCTCAGAAAGTAATACCAAAAACGTGAATGTTAATCATAGCATGATTCTAACTTAAAATCTAAGCTTCAGTTGGAATTTAAAATAAAATTCACTGAGTTTTTTAGGTTACTTACGTATTTCTGCAAAAATCTTGTCTAACTAGAAATATCAAGAGGAATTTTAACGTTAAGAGTAAATTGAATGTTAATCATATCATGATTTTAACTTAAAATTTAAGCTTCAGTTGGAATTAAAAATAAAATTCACTAAGTTTTTTTTAGGTTACTCACGTATTTCTACAAAAATCTCGTCTGACTAGAAATATCAAGAGGAATTTTAACGTTAAGAGTAAAATTGATTGGAATTTTTAAATTACAATACAATTCAACACTGATTTTATAATAATTATTTGCAAAAACTTCTTCTTCTTCTTCTTTGCGTAATTAATGGCCTTAGCTAATAAAGCTCTGTTGACCAGTCACAGTAATTATGAAATAATTATTATAATTGTTTTATATTTATTGGAGTATCGATTGTATGGATAAATAAATAAGTGGATGAAGGGATGAGTAATGAAATCTTAAATATTGGTCTTAAGTGTAGGTTAAAATCTGGACAGAGTTAAACAGCTCTTGCTGCGCCCTCTGCCCTCCCCAAGGGATAGGAAATAGGAAATACACGTGGGTTTTTAAAGGAAAAGGTTCATTGGAAAGGAATTTGGGAATTATTGAAAAGGATGTGATTGAAAGGATGATTGAGGATATGGTGGACCACGTGGAGGCCGCACGTTTTAATTGTGCAGCGGCACGGACTGCTCGGGGTCAGTTCTCGGACCGTACTCTCTTGCAAAAACTTGTATTTATTAAAAAAAAAATAGTTAACCTTAAAAATCTGCGAGGAATTAAATTTCAGTGCAACCAACATAAAACTCTACTAAATACGTGGTCTGTTGTACATGAAGTGAGTATATCATTGAATCAATACCAACTTAAAATTAATACCCGACATCTGCTACCAATATAAAATAAACAAAAACCAATATCACAGAAGTGCTACCAACTTTGTATAAATTTCTGTTTTTTGAAATTATTTCTAATTTGTCATGTTTTTCTTATTAACCCATTGCAAAAAATCGCAACATTATTAATTTTTTATTTACTAAATCACTAAATAAGTTAATTTGCTATGTTAAATTATTTGACCTGGCTTCAAATGTATGAAGAAAAATGTAAATATTTTGTTATTTTAATATTTACATTATTCCTTATTTGAAAAAAAAAATCAGTGTATTTCTAACTTCATAATATTTTAGTGTTTTATATGCGTGGCGCATGAAGTAAAATTTCGAGTTTAGAAAAGCCCCGTGAAAATTTGTCTCGGGTCGCTGCGCGACCCTCGACAAATTTTCTACGCGGGGCTTTTCTAAACTCGAAATTTTACTTCATGCTTAGTCTGGGAGTGGAAGACACTCGTTCAAATCTTCATATTGCACGTTTTTATATGAAATCGACTGATGCCTTACATTATACAGCGTAAACATTATTTATATATAAAGAAAAATTCCCAGTATAAACTCAAGTGCATAGGAATCGGCCCACTCATTCTTTTTTATTGTTAATAATAAAATCATTGTTGCAAAGTAACAAACAAAACGTTTAATATTTTACGATAAAATAGACTATCAAATAGACATTGAAAGGTAGAACGGCTGACATTAAGCCATCTGGCCACAGACCACTGGCTTCGAAAATATTCCAAAAGAGCTTCAGCTTTTGCACAATCTACAGCACTTAAAACCATAATGAACACACCAACCTTCAGTGGGTTTATACCCACAGCCACTAAAGATCAAAACAAAAAAGCAAAAACAGTAAAAGAACGTAGACATCTTGATACTTTATCCATAATGTCGAATGGAAAGCGTATCTTTAAATTTCATTTGTGATGATTATTGTTCATTAAATAAAGTAATAAGTACGATATGTTGTTTTTTTTCTATACCCTGATTGTCTATTTTATCGTAAAATACCAAAAGTTAATTCGCAGCATTGCAAAAGTAATGCTATTAGGAAAAAATAAAAAATAAATAACGAGTGGGCCGTTTTCTTTGCACGTAAGTGTATAATATAATTAATCATTCATGGAAATCATAAAAAAAATGGTGATGTGTCCATCATAGTACTTTCCCCCGTAAATTGCGTATTAAATCACTTTTAAAATATTTGTAGCATTATTATTTTCAAAATGTCTTCAACTTTTTGATAACTACAACTTTTATTTGAAACATTTTTCAATTGGATCAACACATACTGACACAAACAATGACTAGATAAAAAACACTATTTATTGAATATCTCAAAAACTAAGAGTGCTATGACAAAAAGTGAATCTACAAAAAATCTTTAGTTTTTCATTTCCTACATTTCTACATTACATTTCCTATTTGAAACATTTTTCAATTGTATCGACACATACACTGTCACACACCAATAACTGGATAAAACACACAACTTTTGAAATATCTCAAAAACTAAGAGTGCTATGACAAAAAGTAAGTGAACAATACATCTTCATTTTGTTATTATCTACAACTTTTATTTGAAAGAATTTTTTGTTTGATAAACATTTATTGAAAAAATCTGTAAAAACTGAAAAACGCTAAGAGTAAAGTACCACTTCCGGTTTTCCGATTTTCACCAAAAGCTTTTCAGTTCTTCGGATTGTAACAAAAAGCTTTAGTTTCAAGTTTCATCTCGATATCTTTAGCGGTTTTTGCGGTACAGCGCACACAGACACACAGACAGACAGACATTTTTCAAAAATGGTCTTATTCGACTCAGGGGACCTCAAAACGGATATTTCCGCTAAAATTTTTGATTCGAAAATTTTCACGAAAACAATACTTTCCCTTTGTATTACATACGGGGGAAAGTAAAAAGTACAGAATCTGACCTAAAATCAACTTTTGGAATTAACTCTATAATTGCTCGGCCGTTAATGGGGTAAAGTTTAATGAATTTAATAACGATTAAGTTTAATTATTTACCTAAAATAAATTCTTGAAAATGGCATCAAGCCGAAACTATTTGAAAAATAAATTTATTAGTAAAACAAACGAATTGAATTTAAATTAAAAGCCTTTATTTCACCGACGGCTCGCAGGCTAACTTCAGGGTCGGCCACAGCGCCAAGGCACACAAAATTTGAGGTTGGGATCGCGCTTTATAAATACAAGGAATTGCACAACAAAGTCACCTTTCAATAACTGATACATATTACCTTGGGTCTCTGGCCGACCCTGAAGTTAGGCTGCAAGCCGTCACTGCTTTATTTATATTTCATTCATATTTTAAAAGTATTTATGTTTGAACATTAAAAGTACGATTCTTTTCGCAATCTACAACAAGTTAGTCTTACAAAGACTATATCAAACACTCATTGAAACAACTACTTCCCGGGCTAATACCCCGACGGACATTGAATTATACAACAAGTGTTTGCTTTTACATACAGTAACCTACTGCAAATGTAACAATTTGGGTCAAATTATTCAGGCCATCTATAGACGCGTTTCGAGATTTATCTCTCCTCAGTATAGCTTTGCCATTCCCTCTAAACAATTTGACACCTTAGACTGGCGGTCACGTTACCGTTCAAACATTAGTATAAATGAAATTGCCAATTCTTGGTTGCAGAATACTTCAAACATTAAAAGTGCGATTCTTTTCGCAATCTACAACAAGTTAGTCGTACAAAGACTATATTAAACACTCATTGAAACAACTACTTCCCGGGCTAATACCCTAATAGATGGCCTGAATAATTTGACCCAAATTGTTACATTTGCAGTAGGTTACTGTATGTAACAGCAAACACTTGTTGTATAATTCAATGTCCGTCGGGGTATTAGCCCGTAAAGTAGTTGTTTCAATGAGTGTTTGATATAGTCTTTGTAAGACTAACTTGTTGTAGATTGCGAAAAGAATCGCACTTTTAATGTTTGAAGTATTCTGCAACCAAGAATTGGCAATTTCATTTATACTAATGTTTGAACGGTAACGTGACCGCCAGTCTAAGGTGTCAAATTGTTTAGAGGGAATGGCAAAGCTATACTGAGGAGAGATAAATCTCGAAACGCGTCTATAGATGGCCTGAATAATTTGACCCAAATTGTTACATTTGCAGTAGGTTACTGTATGTAACAGCAAACACTTGTTGTATAATTCAATGTCCGTCGGGGTATTAGCCCGGGAAGTAGTTGTTTCAATGAGTGTTTGATATAGTCTTTGTAAGACTAACTTGTTGTAGATTGCGAAAAGAATCGCACTTTTAATGTTTGAAGTATTCTGCAACCAAGAATTGGCAATTTCATTTATACTATTTATGTTTGGTAAACTTACCTAATTGATATTTATCAAAGTGAACCTTCTTCTCCTCATCTGCAGAGATTTGCCTTCTTTATATTCACGATCAATCCATCACATATTAGAATCACTATAATTCAAACTTTACTACGCGACCGAACCAAATTTTCAAGCTAGTCTAGACTCGAAATGTTCCTTTTTATAGATAGAAATAGAGAAAATCAAAATGTGTAATAAATAACGCGTGCGTATATTTCGGATATTTCCTCTCAACTGTATTAAATGTGTGCAGATTCATTGCAAAAAAATACAGGAAGTGGCCGCATTCCTTAGATAAGAACCGAGAGCGTCGAATCGATTTTATTAATAGATCTTTTTTTGTTATGATTTTAAGTACAGGTGTGCGTGCGAGAATGTTTTCAATCAATTTAAATTAATTTCAATAAAATCTTGTGGCAGCATAAGTTAAGTTTGAAAATATCTACTTGAAGTTGGCTTCAAATTGATTTTCTAACCTCGCGTCACGTCGATTCTCCTGCCGGATTTTGATTAATCAATCAAAAATCCAGCTGTTGAGATTAATTTCCGAAAATGAAGGACCTTCCGGAAAGGATTCTGGCCTGCGTCGCCGAAAAAGAGCCGGTGAGCACCTTGGACTTGGCGAAACAGTTCGGAGAAGACCACCAGAAGGTAATCGGGGCTCTCAAGAGTATTCAAGCCAACGGAGAATTGGTCATAGCTGAGCCTCGAAGCGAGAAGTTGATACAGCTGACGGAGGAAGGAAAATCAGTCGCTGAGAATGGTAAGTTTATTATTTTGTAATAAAATAATCAGGGCTATTCAGTACGCGATATGTTAAATTTAAGATACGTGTGATTCTGTATCATCACTACTGGGCGGATTTCGGCAGGGATCGCTTGTAAGTCGGGGCCGCTCAGTTGAGTTGGGCATATAAGACTCATAACTGTGCGTCGTATTCACAAGTGAACTGTGTCTGGCAATACAGTCGTCCGTTTCTGTATGAAGCGTCAAGTCGCGTGCATTATATTGTTGCGTCCCGAACTAATCCCGAATTTTAGGGGCCGACACACAATCGCGAAAGGTTTTGTATTTATTTAACTTCCGACACCAGGGTGATTTTTAACGAATCCCAGCCGCGAATTATTAATTGTTTATGATTTTAGACGTTTACTAATCGGATTTTGATTAAAGGGTGAGCTTTTTAAGGAAACACTGATTAAACACACTTAATATATTTCCTATAAGATTATAACTGTAAACTTAACTTAACTTAAATTGACTTAAAATAAACTCCGTAAAATAACGCGCAGCGGTACGCGGTTAACGTGGCTGACAAAACTAGACTGACTGGGGATGCGCTGGATCCGTATTTATATTATACACTTGCGTGCATAGAAATCGGCCCACTGTTAACTTTTGACTTTAACTAGTTTTTTTTTAGAAACTATTCATCAGATCAAAAAAAAAATATGCTGCTTGAAAGACAATTTAATATGCTTTAATATGAGAAATTTATTAAATTGTATGTTGGCTTAACATTGTGAAATTAATACATGAAACAAATTAACTTTTTTTTATTGCAAAAATTAATATTGTTATTAACACTTATCTAAATTAACACTTAATTTTTAATAATGGGTATGATCCCCTCTTGCACTAATAACATCTCTCATACGATTGGGCAGAGATCGAATCAAGTTCGCTATTGTTTCTTGTGGGATGTTAAACCACTCTGTTTCTACTGCAACAATAAGCTCTGGGATCGAAGTTGGGGCACGAAGTCTAGCTCGAATTCTTCGTTTTAGCTCATCCCATAAATGTTCAATCGGGTTTAGGTCGGGACACTTGAAAACTAATCAAATTATGAAAAACGAATATTGTCCAAATTTCAATTGCAAAGGCAATAATTTCAATCTTTCACAAGTTTGTTATTCTCGTTATAATCACCACATAAATACGTTTCATTTTTTTTACCAGTTGAAACGATAAGCACTCTTGATAAATTTTAACTAATATTAAAGCAAATTATATTGTCTTTCAAGCAGCATATTTTTTTTTTGATCTGATGAATAGTTTCTAAAAAAAAACTAGTTAAAGTCAAAAGTTAACAGTGGGCCGATTTCTATGCACGCAAGTTTATTTACACTGCTGAATAAGCAAGTGATAAGCAAACAAAGAATCATTATTAAGGGTGGATCCAACAATATACTTAACTCGACTGGGCGACAACGGTTTACGATCAATCCCTGCGAACTTCTTCGCCTCACAGTCTAATCCACAATAGATCTGTAAAGAAGCACAATGGGCCTAATGAGGCCCAAGTGCAGTGCAGAAATGCGCACTCCCCAAAGAACCAGATCTGCAAAGGTTGCCGTGGTACAGGCCAAGAGGCCACCCCAACAATTATCTATCACAGTCTAAGTGGGCTCGTTAATTGACATGTATACTTAGACTGTGAGGATAAATACTAACGTATACCTTAACCCATTAACGGCCGAGCAATTATAGAGTTAGCTGTAGAAGTTGATTTTAAGTAAAATTTTGCACTTCTTTTTATGATTTCTATGAATGACTTATTGTGTTACATACAGTGAATTTTTCTTTTAAATATACATAATGTATACGCTGTAAATTTTTAGGCATTCGTCGATTTTATATAAACACGTGTATTATGAAGTTTAGAGCGAGTGTTTCCACTCCCAGACTAAGCATGAAGTAAAATTTCGAGTTTAGAAAAGCACATTATTTTTTTTTAAGAGTAATAATGGAAATATTTAAATAACAAAATATTTACATTGTTTTGCATACATTTTCAAGTCAGGTCAAATAATATAATATATAAAATTAACTTATACAGAGAGTTTTATGTAACACCGAACATTTTCATAACGAGAATTTTTCGTTTAAGTGCCCGGTTTGTTAAAAGAATTTAATTTGAAGCTTTAAGCGAGTGTTTTCCACTCCCAGGCTAAGCATGAAGTAAAATTTCGAGTTTAGAAAAGCCTGAAAATTTGGTTTAGTCGCGTAGCGCGAAGCGCGGAGCGGCTAAACCAAATTTTCAGGCTTTTCTAAACTCGAAATTTTACTTCATGCGCCACCGGTACAAAACACTGACATATTACAAAGTTTAAAACACACCGCTAAACTTTACAATGAATCAGTGTTTAGTGCCGGTGGCGCATGAAGTAAAATTTCGAGTTTAGAAAAGCCTGAAAATTTGGTTTGGCCGCTCCGCGCTTCGCGCTACGCGACCAAACCAAATTTTCAGGCTTTTCTAAACTCGAAATTTTACTTCATGCTTAGCCTGGGAGTGGAAAACACTCGCTTGAAGCTTCAAATTGAATTGTTTTAATAAACTGAGCATCGGAAAATGTGCAAAGTATGCATATCGATACTTCAAAGAAAAATTCTCGTTATGTAAATGTTCGGTGTTACATAAAACTGAATTAATTTATTCAACAAAAATTATTAATGTTGCGTGTATGCATCAATGGCACATAATGGGTTAAACTTACCATTTTGGGTACGGAATACGCTTGTTTATGTTTTGTGGATTATTACTGCATCATTTTTTTTTTTGCGCAGCTTCGACGTTCGAGAAATTGTCTGCTTGTAATAGTTTATATTTAACAGTAACTTTTATATTTATAAAAATAATTCAATGTATTCTAGGTAGTCATGAAGCGAAAATATTTATGTCTGTTCCAAAAGACTCGACGATTTTACATTCTGAAATCATGAAACTCCCGAATGCCAAAGTCGGGATAAGCCAGGCTATTTCGCAGGGCTGGATCTGTTTCCAAAAAACCGATGGCAAACAAGTGGTTAAAAGAAAAGTCGAGGAAATCACCGATGCAACCCAAATAAGGCTCCAAGCGATTCTAGCGCAAAACACTTCCGAAATAACCGATAAAATGAAAAACGACTACAAAAAGAGGAAGTTAATCCAAGAAGTGATGGTGAAATATTTCGTTTTGAAAAAAGGGCCGGAGTTCAGCTTGACCCTAACGAAAAACGAAACCGATTTAACCTCAGATATGTTGTTGAGCGGGAATTGGAAAACTTTGAAATTCAAGGATTATAACTTCAATGCGTTGGGTGCGCCCTTAGAATGCGGCTATTTGCATCCTTTGTTGAAGGTCCGTGCGGAATTCAGGCAGATTTTTTTGGAGATGGGGTTTTCGGAAATGCCGACGAATAATTTCGTGGAGAACTCGTTCTGGAATTTCGACGCGCTCTACCAGCCGCAGCAGCATCCGGCAAGGGACGCTCATGACACTTTCTTCGTCTCTGATCCGAAGACCAGCAGCAATTTTCCCCAGGATTATTTGCAGAGGGTGAAAAAAGTGCACAGTGTAGGTGGCTACGGATCCATCGGGTAAGTTTATTTTTATTTTGCTACAAATAGAAAGACTGTTATTCCTTACTTCACAGTGAAGTAAGGAATAACAGTCTTTCTATCTGTGATTAATCACTTCACGTAAACTCGAAACAATACAGTTATTCTATTTTGCTAACTTAATATGTCAGTAACACACAGACATTTTTATTTCTAACTTAAATTGACTTAAAATACATATAATACAATATATTGTGATTTTATATTTTTTTCAACTCAGAAACTGGCTATCGACCGGCGGTCTTTCAGCCTGTCTTTGCCCAGTCTATGTCTGATTTTTAAAAGTCATGATCGCTAAAGTTATTGTCAGGGTTCGGTTGATGTAATGAGATGATTTAAATTAAAAAAATGATTCAAAAATGTTTCACCACGGGTTAAGTGAGAAATTAATTAAAGATAAGGAGATGAATTGATAAATGGTAGATGTGGGACATTTGAATTTAGGATGGGTACTAATACCCATCCTAAATTCAACCCTAAGGTTGCGGGGTCTGTCAGTTATTTAAATCAACATTTTGTTTTAATTCAAGTTTACAGCATTGATTTTATTAAGGCTGGGATTAAAAGAAGGTGACATTATTTTTATTGGGCATATTCACCAGATGAAACTATTGAGCGTTTTATGCAAACAGTTGGGGAATTTTCTGGTGAATGCCTGTCAACAGAAAACATGTTTGTCATTTTTGCAAGCTTACAAAATAGTCCGATTGGTGTTAAATTTGGGTTAGATGGAAAATAAAATTGCCCGAATAGCATTCACCAGATACCAACGTAAAAAAAAGTCCAAACGTGTTGAGAGCAAATTTTCCTGGTGAATCTTCACTGTAAATCAGTTTTTTTAAGCGAGGCCCATGAAGTAAAATTTTGAGTTTAGAAAAGCCTAATTTAGATTGGCCCATTATTTAAAAAACTATACATTTCAATGACAGTTGGAGGGTATGTCAGTTTTCATTGATAGAGGTTAGAGCTCCTATACTCTGATCTAACCTCAATTTTTTTTTTTTTTAATTTTTGATTAGTGTATTAGAAAAATCCTTACACAAGTCAAGTAAATAGTATACAAGATAAATATTAAGTATGTAATAGTGATAATTTGTCACTTGTGTAAGCTAATCTTAGCACAGGTGGTAGTAACTTAGATTAGGTTAGACAACCCCTAATTGTTTGATTTGAGTTATGTGGAGTATTTAATCACAATGAAAAAACTGTTTTTATTCCTTACTTCACTTTTATTTTTATGTGTTAGATGTACATTTCGAGTGCTAAGCACTCATTATCAATAACTAATGCTCTTACAAACTAGGTGCGTAATTATATATACCTGAACAAAAATGGTGGAAACGGGAAAACCTAAATATAATTACATTTGTGTCGCAAAGGTTGAATAACATTAAGGGGATTACATTATGGACTGTTGAGGGGATTACGATTTTTCGGGTTTTTCAAGAGATTTAAGAGTGGATTGTCTAACGGGCTTAAATCGAAATTCAATAATTTATCTTTCTGTTTGTGCATTTCTATGGCCTCCAACATATTTAATCGGAAATGTGATGATTGTTTTAGTAATTTAATATTATGTTTCGAAAAAGAATGTCCTGTCTTTTTTTTCATTGTAGACAACCCCTGATTATAACATACAATTTTTTTGTTTAGATATGGTTACGATTGGAAAATCGAGGAAGCGGAAAAAAATCTTTTGAGAACCCACACGACAGCAGCCAGTGCTCGAATGCTCTACAAACTGGCACAAGAGAAAGAATTCAAACCGACGAAACTCTTCAGCATTGATCGAGTTTTCCGCAACGAAACCCTCGACGCCACGCATTTAGCCGAATTTCACCAAGTCGAAGGCGTGATCGCCGATCGCAACCTCACTTTGGGCGATCTAATCGGCAACTTCACCGAGTTTTTCAGAAAGTTGGGAATCACCGAACTGGAGTTTAAACCCGCTTATAACCCCTATACTGAGCCTAGTATGGAGATCTTCTGTTTTCATCCGGGCTTGAATAAGTGGATCGAGATCGGGAACTCGGGGATTTTCAGGCCCGAGATGTTGCTGCCGATGAATCTGCCGGGGGATGTTAGGGTGTTGGCGTGGGGGTTGTCTTTGGAAAGGCCTACTATGATTAAGTATGGGTATAATAATATTAGGGATTTGGTTGGGCCGAAAGTCGATTTGCAGATGGTGCAGAATACTCCGATTTGTCGGTTGGATAAATGATTTGTTTTTCAATGAAAGAAAAATGAAGATTGTTAATATTTTTTTTTTTGATAATAAATTAATTATGGTTTTTAGCTGAAATATTTTTTTCAATCAAAAATTGATACCTTTAAACAACCATAAAATTATGCCAGATGAGATATTAATTAATTAATTGCTAAGAAATTAATAGACTTTAAAATGCCTGCATTGGTAAAGTAAAATTAATTGACATTTAGTGAAGTTCTTTAAAAAAAAATTATAATATTAACGAAAAGTTGTTTTTTAACTAAAATTTACAAATGAAGTTGAGAAATGAATGTATTTTGTTGTAGCGTTGGAAAAAGTAAAATTAATTAAGTGCTAGCGAAGTTACAGTTTCTCAAATAACAATTATTATTATGTAGTGCTAGAAAAAGTGAAATTAATTGGCTTTTAGCAAAGTTACAGTTGCACAAATTTGAGCCAAATATATTTATTTATTTATTTATTAATTTACGGAAATCTCCTTTGTACATAATACATTTTAACAACAGTAATTTAAGATAAACTTAATATAAATTTAATAAAAGGGCAGCTTGGTGGTGTAGTGGTTAGAGTGTTGTACTGCCACGCCACGGACCGGGGTTCAAATACCGGCCTAACAAGTTGTCTGCATTTATATAGGTTAGGATAAAAATGCCAAAAACTCCGTCTTCTCGGATGTTGCGTGCACGTTAAAGATCCCTACCGGTGGGTTGGAACTCCCACCGGGTTCGGCAAAATTCCAGGATAGCTGTAGACCTAATCTCCGGCGTCATGATTGGCCTTAGCAGCGGAAATAGATGACGTAAAACCCAAAATAAAAAAAATAAAAAATTTAATAAAACATAAAATAGTGTGAAAAATATAACAAAACCAACTATACTATATGCATTAAGAGATTTTTTGTTTTTTTTTAAAAAGGAAAATAAATACCGTAACGTTGTTTTTAATGAAATTTACAAAGATTATTAATATATAAATAAACTTTGTAGTAGGTTTGTTAAAAGTTAAATCAACTGACTCTTAGCAACGTTATAGTTGCTCAAAGTTTACTGAAATATATACAGGGAATTCTTCTTTTAAGTATGCCTAGCTTTTAATGAGTATTTCCACTCATTGATTAAGCATGAAGTTAAATTTTCGAGTTTGGAGAAGCCTGAAAATTTAGATTTTCCCGCGGAGCTAAGCGTAGCGCCCAAATTCAAATTCTAAACTCGAAATTGAACTTCATTCAATTTTACTTCGCTCGCGCGCCCCGCAAATCAAAATTTTCAGGCTTTTCTAAACTCGAAATTTTACTTCATACGCTACCGGTACAAAACACTGACATATTACGACGTTTAAAACACACCGCTAAACTTCACATTGAATCAGTGTTTTGTACCGGTGGCGCATGAAGTAAAATTTCGAGTTTAGAAAAGCCTGAAAATTTGGTTTGGTCGCTACGCGCTTCGCGCTACGCGACCAAACCAAATTTTCAGGCTTTTCTAAACTCGAAATTTTACTTCATGCTTAGTCTGGGAGTGGAAAACACTCGTTAGAAGTTTTAAATTGAACACTCAAAAAAACAATGAATACCTGGACATTTACAGCGTATACATTTGGATTAAAAGAAAAATTCCCTGGATATTTTATGTCTTCGCAATCTAATATTTCACAATAAAACTAAAATTATTTTTAACTATTTAAGGAACGTTTTGTATTGACAGGTGTAAGGTTAAGGCCATTAACACAATAAATTATTATTATTATAAGTCGAAAATAGTTTTAGTAATAAGGATATAAGTCTTGAATTTTGGAGGCGTTCACTTCGTGGTACATTTTCAATTTTTCAATTTTGATATAAAGAAAACACTTAGCTTTTTTACCAGGTTACCAGGTTGACCTGATGTACACCCCTCTCTTCGAAGCTTTTTAGATTTAGTATATATATATAATAATAATAATCTTTATTTAGCATCTTTGCTATATAATAACATAGAAAAATATATGTATATCTATATATATATATATATATATATATATATATATATATATATATATATATATAAAATAAACATTTGATCATCCTTAATCTATAAATTGTGTATGTATAATAAATTTATCACATAATAATACTTAATATATAATCTTTTTACTACTTTAATAAAATCAGTCTAAAACCATACTTAAATATCTATGTAAAAATAATAAATCCATAATACAACAATACTTATACATTTATGCAAAAAACAATAACTAAAAAGGTAATAATACTTATTTAAAATTTGTACTTATACATATAGGAACAATTAATAATATATACACATAATGCACAGCCCATACACTACGACTATTTCTGAAGACTCTTCAAGTAATCTAGCAACTTTGATTTAAACTTATTAATATTTTCTTCTTCTTTTATTTTTATTGATAGCTTGTTGTGTTCTTGAGCAGCTTTAAAAAAGAGTGAATTCTGTCCTGCCTTTGTGTTTTTGAATGGGAGAAAAATATTTCCTCTGCCTCTTGTGTTGTACGTATGGATGTCTGCATTAGTGATGATACTTTCATCAAAGTATTTGGGCATCTTCCCAGTGTAAACTTTGTGAATAAAAATTAATGCCTTAAATTTTACAAAATTCTCTATGTTTATCCAATCCAGTTGTTCTAACATCGTTCTTATACTTGTATATTTATTACAATTTAAAATTATTCTCATTCCTTTATTTTGCAATATTTGGAGTCTATTCAAAGATCCACTATTTGCAAGATAAAGAATAGATCCTGCAAAGTGAAAATGTGGTAGTATAATAGTGTTATATATTGTTTTTTTGGTAGCTTGCGACATATAATAACTACTTCGTCTTAATACTCCTAACTTTTTTCCTATTTTTTTACATGTATAATCTATATGTTCATTGAACTGTAATCGTTTATCTAATTGAACTCCTAGGTATTTTATTGTATTGACATATGTTATGGGGCTATTATTGAATTTAATTGTATTATTTTCTATGGACTGATCTTTTCTGCTAATTATTATTGCTTTTGTTTTGGTTGTATTAATTTTCAAACTATTATCCTGTAACCAATTGTTTAAATTAATTAAGTCGCTATTTATTTCATTTGTTGCTTTTATTATGTCTACTGATGTTCTGTATATAATAGTATCATCTGCAAATAGATGGAATTTGCAGTGACTTAAGCAGTTTCCAATATCGTTTATATACAACACAAAAAGCAGAGGTCCCAAAATACTACCCTGTGGTACCCCTGTTTCAATAGATAGAGTATCCGATAATTTATCTCCAATCTTTACTTTCTGGGTTCTTTTATTCAGGTAACTAGTAAACCAATTTAGTACTGTACCCTCCACACCATAATTTCTAAGTTTTATAAGTAGTCGCTTCCTATCTATTGTTTCAAATGCTCTCTTGAAATCTAAGAAAACGATACTAGTACTTTGTCCCGCAACCAAAATATTTTTCCATTCATTCACAAGATACTGCAATGCCGTTTCACAATTATACCCTTGTCTAAATCCTGACTGATGTTCTATTAATATATCTTGTTCAACAATATGCGCTAGTATTTGTTCATATACAATTCTCTCTAATATTTTTGATATGGTTGGTACTGTATTAATTGGTCTAAAATCTTCAATTTTTATACTATTTCTCACTTTTTTAATTGGTATTATTGTACTGCTTTTTAGTTTTTCTGGAACTTGTCCTGTCTCTAATGAAATATTTATTATATTAATAAAATGCGGTAAACTATTAGGGAGACTAGTGATCAAAACTTTACCAGTTATTTCATCCGGACTTGATTTGTTTGGTTGGTCAAGTATTATTTTCATAAGTTCTTCTTCACTAATTAATTTAAAATCTTTTATTTTTACATTAATTATAATCACATTATTTACAGTACTTGTTCTATTAGTAATTGTATCTAAAATTTCGTTTATGCTACTGATAAAATATTCATTGAATTTATTGCCAATAATTTGCGCGTCTGTGTAAACTACTCCATTACATTCTACTTGATTGTATGTATCTGTTTTATTGTTAGAAATGACTTGTTTTAATGTTTTCCACATTGTTCGTTTTGGGTCGTTTTTATTGGAATCTATATATTCTTCATATTTCCTTTTTTCTTTTCTTATTGCATCTACAACTTCATTGCGTGCTTCCTTGTATTTCTCCCAATCCCCTTGTGTTTTTGTATTACAAAACGTTTTATATCTATTATCTCTGCTTTTTATTTTATTTATTATATTTAAATTAATCCATGGACAGGATTTGTTCTTTATACGAGTTTGTTTTATTGCAGAGACTTCATTAAATATATTCATCAAGTTTTCATAATATGTATCATATTTTACATTGATATCTTGATCCCTATAGTTAAAAGGTATTTCGGTAATTTTTTGCCTAAATATAGTTTCATCTGATATTTTTGACCTAATTGATTTAATATGTACATGCTTTGATTTATTATTATCCAGATTTATTTGTATTAATGAGTGGTTATTGAAAACTGTTGTGTGAAGCATCTTACAAATTAGATTGTAATTATTACTTATAACTAGATCAATCTTAGAACAACTCCCATTGGGTGATATATGAGTCCAATCTTTTACACATTGTTTAAAGCCTGCTTCTTGAACTGTTTCTCTTAGCTTTTTGGTATACAAATTTTCTCTATTTTCATAATTTATGTTAAAATCTCCCATTACTATAATTTCTTGTTTATATTTTTGTGTAATTTCTTCAAGATATTCTTTAAGAAAGTCCACAAATATGACATCGCTACTGCTTGGTGAATGATAAATTCCTACTAAGATATATGATTTTGTTCCGAAATCAATTTTAATTGTTAGCACCCAATAGTTCATTTGTACAATGACTTCTTGTAATTTAATTGCTTTGACATCTTTTTTAATATAAAATACTACTCCCCCCGTATGTCTGCTAATCGAATCGGCCCTAATATTGTAATATCCCTCAATTTCAATTTCTTGTTCTTCTATTTCATTGGTTATATGGGTTTCAGTTAAGCACATAATTGGAGTATGGTTATTTTTAAGAAACAGTTTAAATTCATCAATATGATTAACTAAGCTTTGTGAGTTCTGTAATAATATATGGGACTCTAGATTACTTCTCATTGATTGCTAGATATTACCTGAATTTATGTTATAATCAATTCTTTTTTTGTATTGTTCAACTTTCCTCTTATATACATCGCAGTCCGGGCTGTACACTGAGTGGTTTGTATTATTTTGCAAGTTGAATTTATTATTTACTGTAGTACAGTTTATACAATTATATTTTTCTTCCTTGCATTGTTTTGTTGAGTGATTATCTCTACCGCAATACCCACATATTTCTTTATTAGTGCAATTAAATGACGAATGATTGTACCCGTTGCATTTGAAACATCTGTGAATGTTGAAGTCTTCGTATACTGCGCATAACTTGTATCCTATGAATAGTCCCCGAGATTTCTTTATTATATTGTTGTATATTTCTGGCTTACAATTAATTATTGCTGAATAAGTATATTTCATTGTCTTAAGTGAAACTAGTTCTATATCACTTTCGTTTGGTATAATTGCCTTATTTTGACTTTTAATTATGTATATTAACTGTTCCTTTTCATATTGCTCCTCGATGCCTGTTATCTTAATACTGGGTTTCTTCTTTACTGCAACACTAGCCGTGTATTCATCTCCTAGATTGTCCCTAATGTTATCTTGTATCCTTTCTGCATCCTCTTTATATACCAGTGTAACCCATGTTTTAAGTACGTAGTTTGAAAATGATTACCGTGTAATTGAAACTAGTCACGAAAGTAAAATAAAAGTGGTATAAAAAAAGCTAAGTGTTTTCTTTATATCAAAATTGAAAATGTACCACGAAGTGAACACCTCCAAAATTCAAGACTTATATCCTTATTACTAAAACTATTTTCGACTTATAATAATAATAATTTGTTGTGTTAATGGCCTTAATCTTACACCTGTCAATACAAAAAGTTCCTTAAATAGTTAAAAATAATTTCAGTTTTAGTTTTTTTTTTTAGTTTTCTTTATATCAAGAGGATATAAGTGAAACAAACCAAGTGCCTTTAATTGAAATTCAGTATTAGTTAAAATGTAACATCATTGGTCACAAGAACCAAATTAAATTTACAATTTTATTATATCTAAAAAAAAAAATGTTTTCCCTTTAAAATTTTAACATCTTAATATTCAACCCTTTGCTCTTACATTTCCAAGAACAAACGACTTCGATTATTCCTTTCCACACTTTTCTTCCCCCTCAAACATTTCCACTTGCGCTGATAAAACCCGCGCATTGTATTACTACTCCTCGTGTCGAATTTGTAATTCAAATTTTGAGTTCCAGCCCCCCTTTTATTCATTTTTTTTTTCATTCTGTACTGAAAGCGAGGCCTCGGAAAAGGAAAACGCCGCTAAAAGCTATTGATTTTACGTACGAGCACCGCCGAAAATCTGTCGTAGATTTGATGATCTATGAATGATTTATTTCTCGAGAACTTTCCAATGTTTCGCAGAGCGGAAGAAGCGCAATTTCCACAAGAAATATTAAACTTCATGCACAAGCACGCGGATACTTTATTATATGCGGAATGTGAATAATAGAGGTGAACTTTTCATTTTCTATATTGCTGAAATATTTTTTTTGTATACACAAATCTAATGCTGCGTTATAAATAAGTTAGTATTTCAAAACACCATCACGAATTGTATAGACTTATAGCTAGTTGTTCAATAGTTAACAAATGAAGTAATAAATCAATACTTAATTTGTTAACTGTTGAACAACTAGCTATAAGTCTATACAATTCGTAATGGTGTTTTGAAATACTTTTTATTCAATTTTGTTAATTTAAATCGACATTATTAACTCCATAACAACCGTAATAAACAAGGTTTTATTCACTAGTGAACTAACATTTTTTTAGGTCACTAGTGAGTTAAAAAATTTGGTATATTATTTATTATTCAATTTTGTTAATTTAAATCGACATTATTAACTCCATAACAATCGTAATAAACAAGGTTTTATTCACTAGTGAACTAAAATTTTTTTAGGTCACTAGTGAGTTAAAAAATTTATTTAAAAATAAATGTAAAGTACATTTTCTTTACAATTTCGTCAAAATTGAATAAAAACATATATACACCACGTGAATTAAACACCTTTATTCACTCAAAGAAATGATTTCACTCGCGCCGAGGCGCTCGTGAAATCAAAAATCTTTTCGTGAATAAAATCGTGTTTAATTCACTTGATGTATAATATTTATTAACGATCTGTAATTTTTATGGAAATTTCCGTTGATTATTTTTCTTTTTTTGTAAGAAACCACACATTTTCTTCACTTATACAGGGAATTATTTTTTTAAGTAAAAAAATGTATTCGCCATACATTTTCAGGAGTTCGTGTGTCTTTTATGTCCAATTTACATACATTTAAAAAAATGTACAGTAATTCAGATACTAAATAAGAAATTACAGCGAATTAGGTCGTGTTGAAAAAATTATTTTACCAAGTGAGTGTGCAAGGAGGACAGAAGACGACGACGATCGTTTCGCTCTTTTTATGAGCTCCTCAGGCCGCCACATCCATCATCCCATACACACTCACTTGATATGTAGAACTTGTATATCTGGTGTTGTTAAAAAAAAGGTTTTTTTTTTTCGTTTCAATTAAAACAAGCATTTTTTTTACAAAACGTGTTTTTTTTTTCATTGAAACAGCGTTTAAAACATTAACAATTAAAAACATGTTTAAAACACGTTTAAAACGTGTTTAAAACAGAACATACAGGGCATTTTTCTTTTGAGTATACATATCCCGATAATTACAGCGTTTTTTAAATTTTCGGGAATTCGTTTTTTTAAAGCGGTTAATTTGAGGCTTTTAACGAGTGTTTTCCACTCCCAGACTAAGCATGAAGTAAAATTTCGAGTTTAGAAAAGCCTAAGAATTTGGATTGGCCGCGTAGCGAAGCGGAGCGGCCAATCCAAATTAGGCTTTTCTAAACTAGAAATTTTACTTCATGTGCCACGCACTGATTTACAGTGAAGTTAAAAAAACACACACAAACAACGATTATAGGCAACCTAATATACCTTATAGTTATTGGGTTGCCTATAATCAGTGTTTCAAACAATTTGTTCAGCGCAGAATTTGACTCACGTTTTATTCATATCTACATATTAGACTGCTAAAGCCGTATATTTTGAACTTAACGATATTTCAGTGTTTTATACGCGTGGCGCATGAAGTAAAATTTCGAGTTTAGAAAAGCCTAATTTGGATTGGCCGCTCCGCTTCGCTACGCGGCCAATCCAAATTTTCAGGCTTTTCTAAACTCGAAATTTTACTTCATGCTTAGTCTGGGAGTGGAAAACCCTCGTTTAAGGATTCAAGTTGAAATCTTAGAAAAAACAACGAATGTCGTAATACTTACAGTGTATACTTATGTATACTTAAAAGAAAAATTCTCTGTATTTAAAAATCACATTTATGCACACACAGTTAATAATGTAATTTGAAATATCTTTAATAATTTAGCTCAGCGGTCGCCAAACTTTTTTACCTCACGGACCAGTTAATTCATAATTTAAATCCCGCGGACCACTAATAGGATTTTTTAAGTGTTAAATATATTTATAAAAAAAAAATTGTGATCAAAGAACACATAAAATGTACCTAGTTAATAAAATGAAACTATTAATAGTAACCAAGTTATGAAAGCTTTATTAATAAACCATAATAAAATAAACAAAATAAACAAAAATTGTACAAACAAAACAATTAAAAGATGGTTTAAATAAATCAAACTTTTAGCGTTATACATTCCTAGTGTGATGGATGTTCCTGCTTACTTGAAATAAGATTATGGCTATTTGGATCCAATGTTGTTACTGCAAGACGGAGAACTGCATTTATTTCAAGCCGAGATCGCTACCGTGATTTGATGACTGTGACAGATGAAAAGGCCTTTTCACATAAATAAGTTGTGGAGAATTGAATCAGATTTTTCCTCGCCTGTTCACTAAGCAAAGGGTATTCACTTTTTATGGAAAGCCAAAACTGAGGTCTTGATAAGGATAAATGAAATTTAAATTTGAGAGTTTCGTCGGACGATAGGTCGATGAGTCTTTCATTTAGATGCATGCTTAACTTACTATCCTGAATGTTCGCTGCAAACGGATCTATTATCCACATATTACCATGTCTGGGATCTTCATTCTTTGGGTAATAACGAGCAAAAGATTCTGTAAGTGATTCCAAGTGCTTTTTAACTAGGGTTACCACTTGCTGGTTAACTTCATGTATTCATCAGAATTAGAAAACATTTCCAGATCGTCTTCAACCAACCGCGTTTGCCACAGTAATATTTTCTTTTGAAACGCATCCATTTTACTTCGTAGTGTGAACACGTCCTTAAGTTGTCCTTGCAAAGATATGTTTAGTTCATTTAACAGGGAAAAAATATCTGCCAGATATGCAAGCTTTGTTAGCCATTCATTGTCGGACAAGCATTTTTGCAATTTCGGATTATTTTGCTGCTGGAAAAATAATTCGACTTCTTCCCGCAAGGTGAATAGTCGGGTCAATATTCTGCCCCTCGGCAGCCATCTCACCTCAGCATGACGAAGAAGATGAGTATACTCGGAACCCATTTCTTCGCAAAGTGCCTCAAATATTCGAGAATTGAGTGCTTTGTGTCAAATTTCCTTTATAATTTCAATGACATTTGATAATACTTCGTGTAGTTCTGGGGACATTTTTTTCGCTGCAAGTTGTTCTCGGTGTATAATGCAGTGTGTAGATAAAATGTCTGGGTGACCAACATTCTTCACCTTTACAACAATTCCTGAAAGATGTCCAGTCATATTTGCGGCACCATCTGTGCAGATCCCAATACATTTTTTCCAATCAATTTCATGTTCCCGGAAATAACTATTAAGTGCTTCAAAAATCTCAGAGCTGGTTGTTCTACCCGGCAAATTAAGCGAACAAAGTAGTTCTTCATGTAACTCTCCTTCACACTCAACCCTCACAAAACAAAGTAGAAGTGCTTTGTTTGTAATGTCCGCAGATTCGTCAAGTTGGATTGAATAAAATGAAGAATTTTTCACCATTTTTATTATCTGATTTTCAATGTCTTCGGCCATATCTTCGATTCTGCGCTTGATAGTATTATTAGACATAGGAATTACTTTCAATTTCTGAACAGCCTGCATTCCCAAAATCTGTTCACAGGCTTTTAACATGCATGGCTTAATTAATTCTTCTCCAATCGTGTACGGCTTTTTGCATTTCGCGATCTGATTTGCTATGAGATAGGAAGCCTTTAGTAATGATTTATCTTCCATGGTCATTTTTCTTAAAGCAATAACTTGCTTTTGCATATTTTCATGCATTCTTTTAAAATATTCTAGCGGTTTTTTTTTGCTAAATCCGGGTGTTTTGAATTCAAGTGTCTTTCAAGTTTTGAAGGTTTTAATGCATCGTTAGATAGGCTTTCAGAACATACAACACAGAGAGGCCGTGGATCCAGCTCACTGTCAGGTTCTTCAATGAATCCAAATTTTAAGTAGTAGGAATGATATTTTCTTGATACTTTGTGTTTTTTCTTCTTTCCACCTCCCGTTCCAACGTGTTTCCTAATGGTGCCTGATGAAGACTGTGGAGGGTCTGATTTATTGATCAGTTCACGGTTAGGTGAAGTATTATTAATGTTATTATTATCGTTCTCATTACCTTTTGCATTACTAAAGAAATGCAAAATATTCTTTTGCTTTTTTTCACTCATTATGGGTTTAATTTATTTGAATCTCAAATAAAATAAAAAGAAACTTAGAAAAGTCAAACTCGTTTTATCCCAATAAATATCAAATAAAAGAAAATATGATGTGTGTGAAGCTGGCAATATTTACAGCAATAACGCGGCGCATCCACCATCCACCCAAAAAATATGTTAAAATAATTATTTTTGATTTAATAATATTTTTTTGGTGGATGGTGGATGCGCCGGGTTATTGCTGTAAATATTGCCAGCTTCACACACATGAAAATATGTACATGGTTAAGATTTAAGATCATACCTGTTTTAAATCTATGTGTCAATATATAAAAGTCCGTAACGAAAGGGTTCAGCACGGAACGCTATTAGTTATTAAAAATAAATATTATGAAGTGTGAAAATTGAGGTTATGTATTGACGTAACCGTGCAATTATTAAAATGAAAAGTTTGGTACTTACGGTGTGTTCTATTATTTAATGTAGATACTCAGTAGTATATTAATATTAAAACTGACTCCAATAACTCACATTAAAAAACTTGAAACATTCAGCAGCAGCACGACTTATTTCCCGCGGCGTTATTCTACGCGCAGAAAGAGTACGATTCTGCGCGACAGAGATGGAAGACCGCTCGTCCAATGGCCAGTGTGTACAGTATACGACAGAAGTTTTTATAACTTGTCACGTATTGTTATGAATTGAATCATGTTTTAATGCATCTTAAAACATAACTTAACATGATGAGTAAGTATATTCCACATTTTTCTGCGGACCAGCGAAATTTTCTCGCCACCACTAGTGGGTCCGCGGACCACCACTTTGGCAACCGCTGCTTTAGCTAACATTTAAAAACGTAAACAAAAAACCTTAATGCTGGTTTAGTTTTAAACATGTTTTAAATCTTAAATTTGTTTAAAACATATTTTAAACGTTAAATTTGTTAAAAACGTTTTATTTATTGTCCTAAATTTGCTAAATTATATTTTTTACTACTATAATTTAGCAAATTTAGGACAATAAATAAAACGTTTTTAACAAATTTAACGTTTAAAATATGTTTTAAACAAATTTAAGATTTAAAACAAAACCGACGGCTGTTTTTAAACATGCTTAAAACACTGTTTTAAAACAAAGTGTTTTGAACATAACAACCCTAATATATTCTGACTTCGACAACCATAAGCCGGTTTTGATGTCAGTATTTATTATTGCTACTGCATTGATAGGGGCGTTTCGAATATTTTAATCGCTTGGTTCGGGCCTCTCTTCGCTCCGATGCTAGTCGATGATTTAAACTAAAAACTGGTACTAACTTTAGAAGCAAAACGAGATCAATGCCCGTATCAATGCAGTAGTAGTACTTTGTACTAATTCTTTTTATTATTTGACATTTCGCATTACAATTGCGAGAAAACGAAAGCATACTACCCACTGAGCAAAAAACAAACAAATAAAATTATATCAACATTGTAGCAACATTAAACGTTACATTAATATTGATGAAACATTACTTGAATGTGTTTGCTCTGTGGGTACTTGCCTACTAAAATTCAATTGTGACTTATACGAGCATTATACCCAGCATAAATGTGACGAAAAACGAATCTTCGAAATAATTCAAAAACTACTTGCCTTAGGAGTATAGTTGCCTTAGAAGTATAGTTGTAACCAAGGAGTTTAAACACTCCCACTAAGCAAATCCATTTAAGTTTAAGACAACGTTAAACGTTGCTACAATGTTGATATAACGTTATTTATAAATAAAACACTGTTTATCACTTTGTTTGTATGTATGATAAACAGTGTTTTATTTATGTTTAACAATGTATAACGAAGTAGAAGCCTCTATAATCAGTGAAATAACGTTATTTGTTTGTTTTTTGCTCAGTGGGCTTGTTCCAAGTTTCATTTTTGTTTCTTACTTATTTCCTAAATTCTTTAACAAAAATCTACCGAGTAATAATCAAGCTACATAAACAATGTTGACCTCCTAGTATATTTGCTGGTAATTATAAATTTGTAAACTGGGTTCATTGTGCACATGAATTCGGTAGAGTGGAGTCCGGTGTATGTGCGGTCGTCGTGCGGGTAATTAAATCAAATATTTGCGCTTCTTTATTGTTAATCCCGAAGCAATTACCATACAAATGTTGGAGTGATAAACTGGCCGAAGCGAATAATCGTTTTTAATGTTTGTGGTGTGTAATAACACGGAAAAGTGTTGAAACCAATTTTATCAGTGCACACAGAAATGTTTAAATAACGTGCGCGAATTTAAGTAACTAACATAAATTGTAAAGTTTTCATCAACATTGATTTTATGTGAACGCACATTTAAAGAAAAAACATATATTTTTAGTCAACGTTAAGCGACTATTTTCCAACGTATTAGTAATCATATTAATTTAAACCATCAGACCTTGTTTAGTAAGCTGTGACCAAAAGCAAAGCATGGTGCGCGAGTGTAACTACTACAGGGTGCGGCATGGAAACTTGCTGATTTGAAAAGTCAATAAAAGAAAAAGTACAGGGTGCGGCAAAACAAAGTGCAGTTTGGAACGCCCAGTACATCCCGTGTGATGGGAGTGCCTACCTGGGAGGGATATCATTGTGTTGGGGGGGGGGGGGGTCGTGCCGTTTTTAGTCGTTACCATGGTTTGGTCTAGAGAACATCGGGGCTTCGCAGTCCGCACGTTTCTTGAAAATGGCCGTTCTGCCGTCGCCACCCAGCGGACCTTCCGGCTGCATTTCAATCTTGCGCTTCGTGATCCCGTCCCTCCCCGTAATTTAATCGCGAGTTGGGTGCGTACATTAGAAGAAACTGGTTCCACACAAAGACGTAGGGGTTTAGGAAGACCCAGCTCGGTAAGAACACCCGAAAATGTAGCAAGAGTAAGAGAAGCTATCTAACGGTCACCTATGCGCTTTGCCCGGAAGCATGCAACTGCATTGGCCATTGCTAATCGCTCTCTAAGACGGATATTGCATGAAGACATTCCACCCCTACAAGATGATGCTTGTTTAAAAGTTAATGCCCTCTGATTATGAAAACCGCATGAATCGCTGCCAAGAAATGTTAAACCGGGTCCATGCGAGGTCAACTTTTTTCAGTAGTGATGAGGCCCACTTCTATCTCTGTGGAGGGGTGAATAAACAAAATTTTCGATACTGGGCTGTAAATAACCCAAGGCAACTTCACGAGAGACGACTTCACTCCCCAAAAGTCACCGTGTGGTGTGCGATTTCCAAATTTGGGGTGATTGGGCCTTATTTTTTTGAAGAGGACGGACGAACCGTAATTGTCACTGCTCAACGTTATTTTATTTATTTTATTTATTTTATTTATTTTATTTATTTTATTTATTTTATTTATTTTATTTATTTTATTTATTTTATTTATTTTATTTATTTTATTTATTTTATTTATTTTATTTATTTTATTTATTTTATTTATTTTATTTATTTTATTTATTTTATTTATTTTATTTATTTTATTTATTTTATTTATTTTATTTATTTTATTTATTTTATTTATTTTATTTATTTTATTTATTTTATTTATTTTATTTATTTTATTTATTTTATTTATTTTATTTATTTTATTTATTTTATTTATTTTATTTATTTTATTTATTTTATTTATTTTATTTATTTTATTTATTTTATTTATTTTATTTATTTTATTTATTTTATTTATTTTATTTATTTTATTTATTTTATTTATTTTATTTATTTTATTTATTTTATTTATTTTATTTATTTTATTTATTTTATTTATTTTATTTATTTTATTTATTTTATTTATTTTATTTATTTTATTTATTTTATTTATTTTATTTATTTTATTTATTTTATTTATTTTATTTATTTTATTTATTTTATTTATTTTATTTATTTTATTTATTTTATTTATTTTATTTATTTTATTTATTTTATTTATTTTATTTATTTTATTTATTTTATTTATTTTATTTATTTTATTTATTTTATTTATTTTATTTATTTTATTTATTTTATTTATTTTATTTATTTTATTTATTTTATTTATTTTATTTATTTTATTTATTTTATTTATTTTATTTATTTTATTTATTTTATTTATTTTATTTATTTTATTTATTTTATTTATTTTATTTATTTTATTTATTTTATTTATTTTATTTATTTTATTTATTTTATTTATTTTATTTATTTTATTTATTTTATTTATTTTATTTATTTTATTTATTTTATTTATTTTATTTATTTTATTTATTTTATTTATTTTATTTATTTTATTTATTTTATTTATTTTATTTATTTTATTTATTTTATTTATTTTATTTATTTTATTTATTTTATTTATTTTATTTATTTTATTTATTTTATTTATTTTATTTATTTTATTTATTTTATTTATTTTATTTATTTTATTTATTTTATTTATTTTATTTATTTTATTTATTTTATTTATTTTATTTATTTTATTTATTTTATTTATTTTATTTATTTTATTTATTTTATTTATTTTATTTATTTTATTTATTTTATTTATTTTATTTATTTTATTTATTTTATTTATTTTATTTATTTTATTTATTTTATTTATTTTATTTATTTTATTTATTTTATTTATTTTATTTATTTTATTTATTTTATTTATTTTATTTATTTTATTTATTTTATTTATTTTATTTATTTTATTTATTTTATTTATTTTATTTATTTTATTTATTTTATTTATTTTATTTATTTTATTTATTTTATTTATTTTATTTATTTTATTTATTTTATTTATTTTATTTATTTTATTTATTTTATTTATTTTATTTATTTTATTTATTTTATTTATTTTATTTATTTTATTTATTTTATTTATTTTATTTATTTTATTTATTTTATTTATTTTATTTATTTTATTTATTTTATTTATTTTATTTATTTTATTTATTTTATTTATTTTATTTATTTTATTTATTTTATTTATTTTATTTATTTTATTTATTTTATTTATTTTATTTATTTTATTTATTTTATTTATTTTATTTATTTTATTTATTTTATTTATTTTATTTATTTTATTTATTTTATTTATTTTATTTATTTTATTTATTTTATTTATTTTATTTATTTTATTTATTTTATTTATTTTATTTATTTTATTTATTTTATTTATTTTATTTATTTTATTTATTTATTCAACCAACGGAACAAGGTCCAATTACAGATTGAAGTTAATACAAATAAAGAAAAAACACAATAATTTTAATTAAAGAAAATTAACATTGTAAATAAACGAAATTTACAGGTTACTAAGCTAATAACAAGAAATAAACTAAAAATAAAAAAACTAAGAAAATAAACTAAGAAAGATACTCAATGATCACATTGAAGAATTCTTATGCTCTTATGTTGGAATTTTTTTTCAACCTCGATTGGAAGAACTGATGGAGGAAGCAGATCTGGGAGACATCTGGTTTCAGCAGGACAGGGCTACGCCCCATACTGCTCGAGTTTCAATGACGAAACTGCGACAGGTGTTCCCTGGGCGCCTTGTTTCTCTGAGAGGTGATGTAAAGAGGCCCGCACGCTTCCCTGATCTGAGCATTTGCGACTTCTTCCTGTGGGGTTACCTAAAGGAAAAAGGTTTTTAGGCATCGACCTCGCACTCAAGGATCGAATTCGTGAGGAAATCGCCGCTATACCCATCGAGATGTGCCAAAATGCGGCCGAAAATTTCAGAAATCGCCTTCATCAATGTATCGCTGCTGGGGGTCATCATCTTTCTGATGTCATCTTCAGGACTTAATGCATAAAACGGCATGATGTACCGATTAAGATAAAATAAACTCCATTTCTTTAAATTGCGCCGTTTTTTTAATAGCCCTTCAAAACTGCACTGTCTGTTTTGTGCACCCTTTATTTCACATATCGATTTAATTCTTTTTTTATAGTATTGTACACATCCTGAATTTTTGTTTCAAGTGGTTTTAAAAAGGACATCGCACAAATGGCGGCCCTCATTAGCGATGCACTGATCCACCCGCTTTTTGAAGTTTTGCTCCACTTTTTCGAGCATATCGACGGGAATGTTGGCGATGGCTTGGCGAATGTTGTCTTTAAGGTCTTGCAGGGTCCGTGGTTTGTCATTGTAAACAATTGATTTGAGATATCCCCATAAAAAGAAGTCACAGGGAGCCAAATCGGAGGAGTGTGCAGGCCACATTACGTCAGTCCTCAAAGAGATTAGGCGCTCGTGGAAGTCTTCCCTCAAATGTTCCATTGAAGTTCTCGCTGTGTGTGCCGTGGCTCCGTTCTGCTAAAACCATACGCCGCCAAGTTTCATTTCTTCAAGTTTTGGGAAGAAAAATGCCTCAATCATTTTTCTGTAGCGAACTGCATTCACGGTAACCCTCTCGACGTTTTCTGGTGTTATGGAAGTCCGTTGACGTCCAGGCCCTTTTTTGCCACACTGCCACTTTCCCTGAATGCGTCCACCCCCGAAACGATTAATAATAACAATATATAATAGTAATAATAATTTATCTTTATTTTCAGAATGTACAAAATACAAAATGAAATTAGCGTCAATGGTATTAATATTAATTGCTAATGCTAGTTCTTAAACTTAATAATAACGTAATAATACAAATATATACATATACACACTAAATATACCTACATATATACACACATACATGTACAGAGAGTTTTATGTAACACCGAACATTTTCATAACGAGAATTTTTCTTTTAAGTATACATAAGCATGCACATTTGCACATTTGCCGACGCTCTGTTTTTAAAAGAATTTAATTTGAAGCTTTAAACGAGTGTTTTCCACTCCCAGGCTAAGCATGAAGTAAAATTTCGAGTTTAGAAAAGCCTGAAAATTTGGTTTGGTCGCGTAGCGCGAAGCGCGGAGCGGCCAAACCAAATTTTCAGGCTTTTCTAAACTCGAAATTTTACTTCATGCGCCACCGGTACAAAACACTGATGCAATGTAAAGTTTAGTGGTGTGTTTTAAACTTCGTAATATATCAGTGTTTTGTACCGGTGGCGTATGAAGTAAAATTTCGAGTTTAGAAAAGCCTGAAAATTTGGTTTGGCCGCTCCGCGCTTCGCGCTACGCGACCAAACCAAATTTTCAGGCTTTTCTAAACTCGAAATTTTACTTCATGCTTAGTCTGGGAGTGTAACACAATCATTTCAAGTTTTAAATTGTTTTTTTTTAACAACGAATATCTAAAGATTTACAACATATACAGTGTAATTGGGAAATGTATATTTGAAAGAAAAACTCCCTCTTTCTCACGTTGAGGGATTAATTGCGATTGATTGGCCACAATTTTTAATGGGCAACCCAATTTACACATAACTTAAAAAATAAAGGTGTCAAATTGTATTGGATGAACATGTTCGGTGTTACATAAAACTCTCTGTATATATCAATATCTATACTACAATCGGATTGATTGCCGGCCAGGAACGAGACCCTTGGGATGAATATTGAACCGAATTCGGAAGGCACGTTGGGTGGCAACCACCGAACGGCCATTGGAAAAGTAGGCCTCGACGGCGAACGCACGCTCCTCCTTTGTCCAACGCATGATGACAACGGTAACAAAACTTCATCGAGTGAGACCCTTTCTACCCTTTTCTGACCACGTCTCGCTCATTGGTGCCCAATTCAAATCAGCAAATTTCCCTGCCGCACCGCACATTAAAAACATCTGAAGAAAGTCAATGGACAAACTCTAGTTTTAAATTTTTAATATCTATCATTGTAAAATTATTAGTTAGACTAGTTTTAATATGTATCATGTATACCTTAATTAATAATAAAAAATATATATTAATTTTTGTTAGAATTATCAAAAGACTAGTTTTAATAACCCTAAGATATGTATCATATATACCTTACTTAATAAAAAAAATATATATTAATTTTTGTTAGAATTTTCTATTAATTACTTTGTGATTTTTAATTCTATTATTCGTGCAAACAACGTGTTGAATAAATATATGTTTGATGAAACACCGTGGCTAATTTGTACATGCATTTAACAAATTAGTCACAATGGTTTAGTGAACAGAAACGCATTTAATCCTCGGAAGCGTCGAGCTTTTTAATTGTTTGTTAAATTAGTTGTAGCGAATAACATGATTGAATTAAATTAATGAGCACGTTGCTGAATACTTGTAAAAACCACATGTGAAACAGTTTCAATCACTTTATTTACGTTCACATGAATTTAACCAGTTATAAAAAAATTGAATTTGTGTTCAGTATTCCGGCACCAGATACCCACAGACGCGTTTCGGACTTCAAGGTCCTCTTCAATGTGGTCCCGACCCAGTGCTGAGGAATACTGAACATTTCTGACTATTTCAAGCCAATATGTGAAAACTATTAATGATTTCGATAGCTAAAGCCATCTAATGCTTCACATTGGCATCGTCAGTGACACGAATGCACAAAGTGCATATACAGGTCACTGTTTCGTCCACAAGCGAGCAGAACTCTGTTTGTGAAACCAGAAAACAAATATCAAAATTGAATTTCTGTTCAGTATTCCGGCACCAGATACCCACAGACGCGTTTCGGACTTCAAGGTCCTCTTCAGTGTGGTCCCGACCCAGTGCTGAGGAATACTGAACATTTCTGACTATTTCAAGCCAATATGTGAAAACTATTAATGATTTCGATAGCTAACGCCATCTAATGCTTCATAGTGGCATCGTCAGTGACACGAATGCACAGAGTCGGGACCACACTGAAGAGGACCTTGAAGTCCGAAACGCGTCTGTGGGTATCTGGTGCCGGAATACTGAACACAAATTCAATTTTGATATTTGTTTTCTGGTTTCACAAACAGAGTTCTGCTCGCTCGTGGACGAAACAGTGACCTGTATATGCACTTTGTGCATTCGTGTCACTGACGATGCCACTATGAAGCATTAGATGGCGTTAGCTATCGAAATCATTAGTAGTTAACCAGTTATGTATTTTATTGTATTAATTTACGAGTATAATGCCGCGTTTCACCAACGTCAGTTAAATCGACCAATAGTTATTCGCCGATTAAAATCTAGTGATAGTTTCATACATGTCAAAAAATCAATCCACATGACATGGAAAATGTCTATTTCAATCGACAAATAAATTAATCTACGAATAAGATTTAAATTAGGTTGTTGAATTTTTAACTGCAATTATCAGTTGCAATTATTATTATTTTTATTATTATATCGCAAAAATCAGATGTATTTCACACAAGTTTTTCGTTTTTATTTTTAGATTTCAATTCAGATTTTAGTGTCGCACTGTGTAATGGATTAAAAAATAATTATGATAATGTGAACATACAAATAATAAAAATAAATTAAAGTGAGGAAAATATTATAATTAATTAAAATTTAGTGCCACTTTCTGAAATTTGGGTTGATATGAATATTTTTGGATTTAGATAAAAATACACACACAGACTGGTATGTGATAAATTGGAAGTCGCGTGTCGAAAATTATATTAATGAACGTTAGTAATTTTAGATGCGTCTGGTCGAAGCGAACGATACATGGGATGTGTGTGAAATCACGCAGAACCGATTTTTAAATATATAATTTACTGGTTTATATATATATATATACTTAATATCCACTTATGTATATACAAATTATGTACAAAATTGCTTATCAACGGTTCATAATAAGTAATTTTGTAAGAGAATATAAAAGTAGGATATATGTATTTCAATATTCTGTTGAATAATAAATAATTGAAGAAACTTGACAATGACCGTCAAACGTCGAAACTTAAGTCGTGAATTTATGTGTATATTTGTGTAATATAATATATATACATACAATAAATATTTTGTGGTAAAAACATAGTAAGTGTTTGATTCAGTGAATTGAAGAAACGTTTGGTTTCGACAAATGTTCAGACATTCTTAAGGAATTAATACATTTAGTTACGATCTTGGAATAATGGACATTGATTGACTCTCAATAAAATTACAGTTGCTTAAAACTTATATCATTTTTTTTTTGAAGAATATTATTTTCTAATAATCACAAATCATAAATAATTAACTAAACGTTAGATTTTGATAAAATGTACAGATATTATTTATAAATACAACTTTATTGTAACGCCAGATTAAAAACATTGATTAACTCATAGCGAAATTAAAGTTTGTAAACACCGTACAGAGTTTTTTTGTAAAACTGTACGAAATCGGCTTCAACCACCCATGCAGGTAGCCGTCCGCCCGCGAACGGACCCTCATTACCACGCTCGGTACCGATAACCGCGCACTAAGCGCCATAAAACTCGCCTTCGCTCACTAACAATAGAACCGAAGATTCTGGAATATTCCAAAAGGTACAGCGTTTTCAAAACTTCGCCCTTACTAAGAGAGAAAGCAATAGGAGTTGGAAAAGGATACCAATATTTGGAATGATATAAAAGCGCACCCTTCAACAAGTAAAAATCACCCAAAGGAGGAAAGGATCCGTCGAGAGTGGAAAACCGGAGGCCTATCAGCCTTATTTCAGGACTAGCCAAAATCGTGGAAAGGACATTAAAAAATGATATTCAACAAATCAGCGAGGAGAAACAACTAATTCCATCGAATCAGTTCGGTTTCCGCACCAAGTTAGCCGCCGTCCAGCAAGCAGCTGTCATGATTAATTCAGCGAAAAAACTAATGCTTAAACCAAGATCAGCGGTGATGATTACGCTGCTGGACGTCGAGAAGGCATACGACAGGGTGTGGAAAGACGGACTGATGTACAAACTCCTGATTCTAGATTTCCCGTTTTGGCTAGTCAAGCTGTTGGACAACTGGCTGACTGACAAAACGTTCCGGATAAGACTAAACGATTCACTCTCGACGTGGAAAACGGCTTCAGAAGGGTTACCACAAGGATCCCCGATCTCTCCCCTGTTGTATAACTTGTATGTTACCGATATACCAAAGTTTAAAAACAGGGTGGGGATCGCAGTTTTCCAGTTCGCCGACGACACCGCTCTCCTGGTGAACGGAGTAAATTTCGACTCGGTCTGCACGAGAACGAAGACAGCGATGGACCAAATGGAACTCTTTGCTCGAAAATGGAAGATCAGAATAAACACCGCCAAAACTAAAGCCATTTTCCTGGGAAGAAAAATTCCTCCGAGGAAGTACGTGTACATCAACCGAAACAAGAAAATCAACATTAAAAGCTCAATAACCTATCTAGGCGTTACGATAGATAGGAAATTGAGCTTTTACAAACACGTAAGAAGAATAGGAGGTCTTGCGAAAAAACGCGCCAAAAGCCTATTCTGCATACTAAAAGATGGAAGCCCGCTGCGCATCCGAAACCGCAGGAAAATTCTAAACACGGTGCTAAAACCGATTGCAGAATACGGCCAGGAAATCGCGATTACGGGAAGCAATAAAACACTCAAACGAATGAAAATCGACGACAACATTCTGATCCGACGAGCCTTGGGAGCTCCATACTACATTTCCAATAAAAACCTGAGAAGAGACATCGAGGCAGCAGAACCGCTTGAAACAGCAAGAATCAGAAGAAACAACATGATTGAGAGACTGAAAAACCACACATCGGAGGAAATCGCGAGAATCGGCGAGAGTTTTGAATTAATTAATTATTTAGCTTGCTGGTTTATTAATTAATTCAAACTCAAAAATACAATACATTCCCTAGAGGAGAAAAAGGAACAAATTTGATGAATTCCATTATTCATCAAATCCACCAAAGGAACACAAGTCATTGTTTCTCAGCGAAACTGGAAACTTGAAAAAAGGAAGAGAATAAAAAAAAAGTAAAAATCAGTTGCTCTTGAGACTCTGAGAGGTGCACAGTTGAAATTAATTCACATGCCCGCTCACTAGTCAATCTAGCAATATCCATCCGAAGAGGAAAAGTGTTTCCCACGGATACAAACACAACGTAAATCCGAAGTGAAACTAATTCATACGGATACGAACTACGCCGCCGACACCGAGTGATCAGAGGAGACTCCTGGCCCTCGACGAAGACGCTTCCAGCGAACCAGATCCTCTACACCTACGAACTGCTGCACCAGATCCCCGACGCCCAAGACATCGGCTCCTCCACCAGGACACCTCGGCGCCTCCACCAGGACGCGACCCGATGCCACCATCAGTAGCACTCCAGTCAAGCCACAATCTTTCAGCGAGGAGAGAGAAGAAATTTTCCCACGACCCAAAAGCCGAGCAAATCAAATAACATATTGTATATATTTTGTAAATAAATCAAATTAAACCAGATTACTCTTTCTCTTCACCCAAAGCGTCACAAGTTGCTTAAAGTTGTTTTAAAGTGCAAGAAATTTGTCTTAAAAATATCTATAAGAAATTCAAAGAACGTCATATTTTGAACACATTTTCAGAGGTTGGGAAATGAATAATATCAGTATATAATATACAGAGTGAGTTTTTTTTTCATGTTCTCTATGGGGATCTCAGAAACTATAAAAGATAGAGAAACAGTTCAATAGGCAAAGTAGTGCAGTTTTACGAACTGAATAAAAAGACATATGTAGAACTTTCGAAAAAGTCAAGGGTAACTAGACATTTTGAACAGTTTCAAGTGTCAATTTCTTCAAAGCGATTTTGGTCAGTTATTAAAAGAGATAAAAAGAAACTATAAATAGCAACGTTTTACATAGTTATACACTAAATAATAATATTTTATCAAAGTTTTTCTATCGATATTTGTTTCCGAGATATAACACAAACTTATTTTTTTTAAATGGAAACCATAGTTGGCTATTTTATAAAAAAGTTCGAGTTAAAGTTTCGAACGAGTGTTTCCACTCCCAGGTTAAGCATGAAGTAAAATTTCGAGTTTAGAAATGCCTGAAAATTTGGTTTGGTCGCTCCGCGAAGCGGGGCGACCAAACCAAATTTTCAGGCTTTTCTAAACTCGAAATTTTACTTCATGCGCCACCGGTACAAATCACTGATGCAATGTAAAGTTTAGCGTGTGTTTTAAACTTCGTAATATGTCAGTGTTTTGTACCGGTGGCGCATGAAGTAAAATTTCGAGTTTAGAAAAGCCTGAAAATTTGGTTTGGCCGCTCCGCGCTTCGCGCTGCGCGACCAAACCAAATTTTCAGGCTTTTCTAAACTCGAAATTTTACTTCATGCTTAGTCTGGGAGTGGAACACACTTAGTTTAAGTTTCAATTTGATTTTTTTTAACGAGTATTTAAAGATTTACGACATGTAATTCGGACATGTATACTTGAAATAACTCCCTGTGTGTACAAGTTGAGGCATTAATTGCGATTGATTGGCTACAATTTCTAATGGTCATATAGGCAACCCAGTTTACACATAGCTTAAACAAATTTGGTTTGGTCGCTCCGCGAAGCGGGGCGACCAAACCAAATTTTCAGGCTTTTCTAAACTCGAAATTTTACTTCATGCGCCACGCGTATCAAACACTGATTTTAAGTGAAGCTTAAAATATACTGCTTGTTGTTATTTATGTCTGATTTTACTGAAATAACATTTTTAAATGTTTGTTTCGTTTAATTTATAATTTTATTTCGATTCGAATTTTTTTGACTGGAATAAAATATTGTCAGTGAATGTATCGAAAATAAAATATGACCATTAAGGGTTCAAGTTGTTTCAAAGTGCATAAAATTTGCACTAATTTATATTTTTAATTCGATTCGATTCGCAGTTTAGAGACCGAAATTAAATATTGCTAGTGGATATATCGAAAATAAAATGTGATCATAAAGGCTTAAAGTTATTTCAAAGTGAAGGAAATTTACATTAATTTATATTTTTAGTTTATTCAAATTTTAGAGACTTAAATAAAATATTATTAATAAATGTATCAACGATACCAATCCAAATTTTCAAGCTTTTATAAACTGGAAATTTTATTCCAAGGAGTGGAAACACTCGTTACAAGCTTTGAATAACTTAATTACTTACTACATATATATTTAAAATTTTCATATAGGTAATAATAAATATATGTATAACAAAGAATTATTTTAAAACAATGATTGCCTGAACATTTACGAAGTATGCCTCACGACATGTATACTTAAAACAAAAACTCTCTGTATTATAGGTGACATTTCTATTTGAATTTTTCAATTTTCAATTTAGTTTATTATTCGATGAATCCACACATCATAAATACACTTTTTTATTTCCCATAAATGTGTGTAATAATTATCCATACTAATGTGACTGTTATCGGTGATTAATCGTAATGTTTGGTTTATTTATGTTTGATTATTTCATTTTACGTTTCTATAAATATACTTTATACAGGGATTGTGGATTTATGTGTTTCAAGACTTTATGGCATTAGATAGTATGGGTGTATAAAGTATAAAACTAAACTCGCCATTTTTATTTTCGTTCGCCGAGTGAAAATCAATCTTAATGTGTTGTTGTTTTCAATTGAATATTAGGTCACTGAAAATAAAATATACCATAGAAGGGATTTCATTCCTGACATCACAATATTTCAATTTCACAAAGTCGAAAAGACTTTGGCAGTGTATAAGTTAATTAATAAATAATAAATAAGTAGGAGGCTGCTCGTTTCGAAGCCCTGGCTGGCAAAAGGAGAAAAATTAAAATCCTCTTTAAATACATCAAGAACTCGGATGCACAAAAGTTGGTCGATTAATTAAACAAGCGGCGGCTGGATTACAAACGGGCCGCCATTACTCGTGAGCGAATTCGAAGTTTTGCGAATCGAAACAATAACCGATCCATTTATCATCTTCTTGTAAACCAAGAGTATTATACAATAAGTTAAAGAGTGTTTTATTTAATAAAATTGGGATAATGAAATTACAATAAAGAATGGTTACGTAAAAGTCAGCATTTGATTAATAATAAATAATAATAATGGTTTATTGCCCAATAGACTATATAGAGTCGAATAACAGCAAATCAATAGTAAATAAAAATTACACACAATAAAATTAGCATTTCGATATCTTAATTTTATTGAAGGGAATACGTTCAATAAAATGAAGATAATGAAATTGTAAGAGAGGATAGTTAAAAATGTTAGCATTGTATTAAAAACTTTTAGTAAATAACACACTTGGTTAAGATTTCACTGTTTATTGATTGACACTGCAACAATTGTTTCGCCACACAGTGGCTTCATCAGGCAGATGAATGAGCATTGTATTAATAAAAAAAATCAATGGATTTAGTTTCAAAATAGTGTTAATGATTACAATTGAAGAGGTCGGGGCAATAAGGTACCTAAGCCACATTTAAGAAAAAATCGCGTACTCTTTAGTAAACTGTATAACAATATGGTCCCAAGCGACCAAAAAATAATGACAGTTATTAAGCGAAAGATGGCGCCACAATTGTAAAGTGACCTTGTTGACAACTTGTATATTGGTTGTAATTTTTGACGCAATAAAGTCATAAGCCACAAGAAAACCAACATGGCGACCTGTGAAAATAGTGCTAATAGAAAATATCAAGATAATTTAAATAGTGAAAGTGAATCGGGCTCAGATTTTGACGGGTATGATTCCGATAAAGATAAAGAATATTGCCCAAGTAACAGTTCAAGTGAAAATGACTTGCCAACGTCCAGAAAGGTAAAAAATATAATTTTAAGTGGCTTAGGACCTTTTTCTTTTAATGCAAGTGGCTTCATTTTTGTTTATATTAAAAATGGATTGTTTCGTTTTACATATATTATTCGAAAACAAACCAACAATGTTATGATTTTTTATAACTTTTCGTATTAAAAAGAACATACGAAAAATTATAAACTCAATTTTTCTTTTTTAGAAAATCTGTAAAAGAAACGAAAATACTAAGGACCAAGATTTCAATGAAAATGAAAACAGAGGATCAGTCTTATCCCCAGAAAAAAAATTGCCAAGCCGTTGGAGGAAAGTAAATATTGAGGGCAGACAAAAAACTAAAGCAAAACAGCGCAGAAATCTTGGTCATTCCTACACCAATTTGAAGGGTAAAAAAAAAAGAAGCTAGATCAATTGGAGAGCCTTGTAAATGCAAAAAAGACTGCAGAAAATTGCTTCAAAATAAAGAGCTACAAATCTTCAATGCATTTTGGAATTTAGAAACATATGACAATCAAAATACTTATTTATTTTCATCAATAAAAGTTATTCCAAAAAAAAAGAAGCTACAAGAAAAAAACCAAAAGACAAGAATCTGTAAGAAATTTCACAAATCAATATTATGTAAAAGTAAATGGGATTGACATTCAAATATGCAAGCAAGAATTTTTAGCTGTACATGGTCTGCAGAACTCCACTAAGCGCGTAAAACTAATATCGAAGCAGATTTCACAAGGAAGATCAACACCAACAAAAGACGGCCGAGGAAAACATCATAACCGCCCAAACAAAATATCCACAGATATTTCAAAATCAGTTCATGACCATATAAAAAGTATTCCGACTTATGTAAGCCATTATAGCAGACAAAAAAATCCAAACAGAGTGTATTTCAATCATGACCTCAGCATTTCAAGTTTATATAAGGATCATTATGTCGAATGGTGTAAGCATAAACATATTGAGCCTGTAAAAGAAGACCGTTATTGAAGGATTTTCAGCTCTGAATACAATATAGGGTTCAAACTGCCAAAGAGCGATACGTGCTCAACCTGTGACTCACTAAACCTCATGATAAGCACGAATCAAAATAAGGAATCTGATTCTGAAGTTAAGAAGTTGCAAGAAAAACTACAGTTGCATCAAACTCGGGCAGAAGCTATGCAGGAAAGCCTAAAAAAAGAGATAAAAAATAATAAAGAAAGAAACAAAGACATAATTTCATTTGATTTGCAGCAAACTTTACCGACACCATCGTTAACGGTAGGTCCAGCTTTTTATCTTCGAAAAGCATGGACGTACAATCTGGGAATCCATGACTGTGTAAGTGGAAAGGGAAGTATGTTTATGTGGACGGAATCAGATGCAAAAAGAGGAAGTTCAGAAATAGCAAGTATATTGTTAAAGTATATAAAAACTAGAGCATCTTTATCAGAACATCTTGTTATTTACACAGACAACTGCGGCGGTCAAAACAAAAACTGGCTCATAATGGCTCTGTGGTTGCAATTGGTTAGAGAAAAAGTTTATAAGACCATAGAACACAGATTTCTTATCTCGGGTCACACACATTTACCGTCAGATAGAGACTTTGCTCTTATTGAGAAGCGTAAAAAATATATTCCGCAGGTATTTTGCCCAAAAGAATGGTTTGATATTGTACGACAGTCAAACAGAAAAAACCCTTTCGATGTTGTGGTAATGACGCAAAAAGATTTTTATGATTTTGAAGAAATCACTATAGTAAAGAAAAATGTTACTGTTAACAAACAACCAATCAGGTTCAACGATGTGAGGTGCTTCCGGTTTGATAGCGAGAAACCAAATTCAACGTTTATTAAGCATTCCCTAAATGGTCTGTTCGAAGAAGTGAATGTCGGAAAACGAGGAGTCAGAGTTATTGACCAACCAGTAACTACCGCCAACCTTAAACAAAAATATAACGGCCCAGTAAAACTGAATGAAAATAAAGTAAAAGATTTACAAAAACTTTTAAAATATATTCCACCTATTAACCAACAGTTTTATCTTGACATTATTGAAGACGTGGTAAGAAAAGATGAGGAAAGCAATAGAATACCCGAAAACATTGATGGCGAAGATAATACTGAATTGGAAGCAGAAGCAGAAGATAATTAATTTGTTAATTTAAATTTATAAGCTGTATTTTTTTGCGTTTCTTAATTTTTTTATTAAATTTATTTGTATCAAAAAGGCCCCAAGCCACCCTATGTTATTTGGAAATTTGTGCGTTTTTTTTTTACATTTTTTTAAGACAATTTGTTTACAAACCTATTTTACGTAAAATAAAAAATAACTCAATTTTTTTACTCTAAAAATGTGATTTCACGATTTACCCAAAAACTTTAAAACGCTTTTACTCAAAATCTTCTAAATGTGGCTTAGGTCCCTTATTGCCCCGACCTCTTCAATTGTAAGAAAGGATAGTTGAAAACAACCGAACAGTAATTTCATTTTTTTAAAGTATATAAATCTCGATGCATGCGCATATAACAATTTTCCAACATTTGCAGAGATTTGTAGGTTTTCTAAATAATAACAATCAATTAGTAAAGAATTTTTAAGACAATGGGTTTAAGAGATTGTTTTTTTTTGTTACAATTGTGTGCTTCTAAATACTTTTCCCACCCAATTACAAAAAGAAAGGATAATTCGTTTTTATTCTTTACTTTAAAATTGTGCGTTTCTATTGAATTATTAGAATGGAGTGGGCGGAATCCGGTTTTGTTTTATCGGCCGGCTCTGGAGGGTCGAAGGCGTCTTTAAGTCCTTAAAAAATCGTCACTGTGGTCAACTACATAACTCTCCCGGAAAATTCTCGTCCGCAGCGGGATTTTTATCCACCGGATCAATAACGCTCTGAAAAGTAATAGCGATTCGTTTGCAGGGTAATTTTGGTGAATGCGCCGGGAAACGTAACATTTGTGAGGCTTTAAAGGTGTTCATTTACTTGACGATTCCTGTTATATTTACATATCATCTCCTTTATTGGTGTATCATTGTTATAATTGCAAAAAATTATACTTATTTTCGGTGATTTTAATTTGTTATTAGGTTTCTATAACCGTTCATTGGCTTGAAAATTTGCTTTAAAATTATTTTTATATATAAAAAAAATTGTTTTAACTATTATTTTTTTCTAGAGGAACAAAAGAGGCCACAATCTTTCTAATCTTGGTAATTTTTGTAAATTCCGTCGGGTAATACAACTTGTGAGGCTTTAATATTAAATCCCGTAGAAGCATAGAGGTGTAAGTGCCCAATAAATAAATTTGTAATAAACATATAAAATTCAATCCATACTAAAATTAACGAACCAAAAGTGGTGCTTAAAAATATGCTAGGTAGCTGTACAGGGTGCAGCATTTTCGATGTTTTTTTTGTAAATCTTTAGATAATCGTTGTTTTTTTAAAAGAGTTTAATTTAAAACCGATACAAAACCCTGACGTATTACGAAGTTTAAAACACAGCGCTAAACTTTACATTGAATTAGTGTTTTGAACCGGTGGCGCATGAAGTAAAATTTCGAGTTTAGAAAAGCCTGAAAATTTGGTTTGGCCGCTCCGCGCTTCGCGCTACGCGACCAAACCAAATTTTCAGGCTTTTCTAAACTCGAAATTTTACTTCATGCTTAGCCTGGGAGTGGAAAACACTCGTTTAAAGCTTCAAAATGAATTCTTTTAATAAACTGATCGTCGAAAAATGTACAACGTATGCATATGTATACTTAATAGAAAAAATCGAGTTATGAAAATGTTCGGTGTTACATAAAACTCTCTGAATAAAAAATACAAAATGTAGAACACAAAAAAATGATAAAACATGATCTTACAATTACACAATAAAAATATAGCACGTTGTACAAAATTATAGTTTAAAATATACATTACGATTTAATAAAACACTTGATTGATTTCGGAGGGCTATTAAACAAATCTCAAACTTTTCGGGCAAATTACATGAATGATAGACAAAATACTATTTATATAATAATTGCAGTATAGACAATGCAGTCCAATAACAGAGCAATACAATAAAAAAATGGTAATTACAAAATGCTGTAATAAATTTTGAGAATCTAGTATTTCTAAATAAATAAATAGCAAATAATTAATATTATATATTTGTATGAGCAATTAAAATAATTACAACAATTTCTATAGGTATTTTGTGTTCCGCATGTATTAAAATAAATACATAAGAACCGGATCGCGTGCTAAGGGATGGAAATCGCGTGTAGATTGCGATCGTGCCAGGCACAAGCAAGGCCCAATAACTATCGTCCCTTTTCAGACGTTTTCGATTTATAGATTAACGACGCTAGCTCGCTCGCCCCGAAATGTACAAGGATACAACGATACGCTCAACACAAAAACATCGCTATCTCTATATAAGTTCACCTTATTTGCGTTGCCCTGAAATATTACATCGTATTTCATTCCTAACAAATGATATATTTTATCAAAATGCTTCATCCCTAAATAAGTATGCAGTTAAGACAACAGCATGCTTCGATATCTATGTTTAGAAAGCGACTAAAGAAATAATTGTAAAATCTAGGATTTCATCAAATTTTAATCAATAATTCAAAATATAAAATATCATATGTTCAATTTAAAAACAAACCTCTAGAATGCCATGATTTAATCTTTTTCCAAATTTAAGTTAGCTACACACTTCAGGAATTGACATATAAAACGTCAGACACAATAATTATAATGTATATTTTCAGAGTTTTTTTCTAATGAACATATGATACAACTGGTATGGAAGTTCGATATTTTTTTAGGTGAGTTAGGTTCTACAACCCAATGCCAAAACATGTATTAGAGCAGACAACAACAAGCCTTGATTTCTATGTTTAGATAGCGGCCGAAGAAATAATTGTAAAATCTAGGATTTTATCAAATTTCAATGAATAATTCAAAATACAAAATACAACTGGTATGGAACAATTTTTGGGTGAGTTAGGTTCTACAACTCAATGCCAAAACATGTATTAGAGCTGTTTACGCGTTTCAGCGGTTTTTTAAATAAATTAGATTTATTAATAACAACGTGCATCAAAAAAATATACAAATTAATTTAGAACAAAGATAGATACAATAACAATTGAGCAAAGCAGCAAATGAAATGAATAATAGCACAGATAAAAAAAGGTAAAACACAAACACAAGATCACACAAAGTTACAAGATAAAAACATAAAAGACAAAGTTTCACGTTAGCAAGAAGAGATTTAGAACTTACTCGTGTCGTGGTCGGAAAAGAACTCTTCGAGCATTAGAAAAATACACAAGTGAATTAAAGTAAAAAAGAGTAGGTTGAAACGTAAGAAGGAAAGAAAGTAATTTGACACGAGATAAGCAGAGAAAGAAGAAGATAACACACAGAGGTATATATTTTGGCAGGGCCTGCATATTATGACTTTGGGTCTTAGTCGCCGTGGACGGCCAATCTTGCATTGCGCCCAATTTGGCACGTCCGCGCTCGAAACCATTTTTCAACAAGAAACTCTTTACAAAATGGTTTTTTGGTGGCTTCGAGCGCGTTTGACCGTTATAAAATACAGCCTACCTCACTGACACAAAGGAATAAACACAAAAGAAATATACACAAAGAAATAGAAATTCTCAGTTAAAATGTATAAAATTACAGATATAATAATTCGAAATTCGCGACTTAGCGCGAACAAGAGCTACATTTCCGTGTAATATACAGCGAGTTTTCCTTTTAAGTATACGTTTTCCAAATTCAGCCTATTTTCTGTAAATCTTTAGATATCCCTTGTTTTTTTTTTTAAGTTCAATTTGAAGCTTTTAACGAGTGTTTTCCACTCCCAGATTGAGCATGAAGTAAAATTTCGAGTTTAGAAAAGCCCCGTGAAAATTTGTCGAGGGTCGCGCAGCGACCCGAGACAAATTTTCTGGGCTTTTCTAAACTCGAAATTTTACTTCATGCGCCACGCGCATAACACTAAAATACTGTGAAATTTATGTATATTTGAACCTTACCTTTAATCAGTGTTTAATACGCGTGGCGCATGAAGTAAAATTTCGAGTTTAGAAAAGCCCAGAAAATTTGTCTCGGGTCGCTGCGCGACCCTCGACAAATTTTCACGGGGCTTTTCTAAACTCGAAATTTTACTTCATGCTTAGTCTGGGAGTGGAAAACACTCGTTTGAAGCTTCAAATTGAACTCTTTTAAAAAACAACGAATGTTGGACATCTGAAAATGATTATATCTAAATCATTTTTATATAAATAAAACAATTTAAACACTTTCAAATATATATTGTGCATTCGCTACAATGAACTAGCTTCCAACAAAACAAAACCAACTCCACATACTCTAACCACCTCATAGAAGAAAAACAGCACTTCGATGAAAACTTCAAAGTTCTACATCAAGAAAGAAGAGGCCGGAAACAACATCATGGAGTCCATGGAAATTAATAAAAGAAAATACACGGGACCTCTTTTCAATGACCAAACAGACTTAAAAAATTCGCCCCTCTTAGATATTACTTTTTTTTTAAAAAACCCACCCCCCATAAACATTGTATATATATATATATATACCTGACCCGACAAATTTTACTTATCATTTCTTCGCCTGAAGAAGCCACAGTGTGGCGAATGTAGCGAATGCACAATATATATTTGAAAGTGTTTAAATTGTTTTATTTGTATAAAAGTGAAGATGAACTTTCAACATTTATCAGCCTTATCAATCAATATCTAAATTATATTTGTATAAACTGGTTTAAAGTAAAAACGTACCTTTACATCAGCTACTGACATTTCTTCTCAATTTTTAAGTAACATTTGTTTAAATAATTATTACCAACACAACATAACTAAATATCGAGATTTTTACAACTCGCCAACATTAAATAATTAAAAACCCTAACATTTTCATTAGCAATCTATATAATGCTTTCTAGGATCGCCGATTTACTAACCAAATGACGGTGCAAACAAAGTAGCTTGATTAATCTAATCATTGATTTAATAATCACTGATTCTAAGAAAATGTATGTTGAACTAGAACTTAAGGTTAACTAATATGGTGCAACCTAAGACCTTATGAAAAATACCCTTATAATAAATACAACAAAGCCGAAATAGAAGAACCATCTTCTATTTTAGTTATCATTCGAATTTTTGAATTGTTGTCTAAATGACACAGCATTTTGACATTAAGGAAATTGGCATATTTAAATATTTTCGTAACTAGAAAACACATCGTGTCCGTTTTGAACTATAACATATTTTGTGTGCTTAATTTTATAGCACAGAAGTGTACATAGATAATTGCTTATTACTATTGAAGATTTTTTAAATATTAAATATGTATTGTAATTCTGGATAAAATATCGTATGTTCAAATAAAAAAACCTATAGAGTGCCATGATTTAATCTTGTCTTAAATTTAGGTTGGCTATACGCTTCAAAAATTGACATATAAAACGTCAGACATATCAATTATAATGCAAAATTTCAGAGTTGCCAACCTACAAAATTTCCCCTAGCACTCTAGAGGTTTTTTTTAATTCAACATACGATATATGTAAATATATTGCAAAATTAAGTATATCTAAACAATTGTTTAAGTTTTTTTAAATTATTAAGTAAGTACTTAAAAATACTATATTTTAAGTGGACTATAGAGCATTAATTATGATTCAAATTCCCAAACGTAAGAAAACTGGATGTGATCAAAGTATATTGAATCTACGATATATGTAAATATATTACAAAATTAAGTATATCTAAACAATTGTTTAAGTTTTTTTAAATTATTAAGTAATTACTTAAAAATACTATACTTTAAGTGGACTTTAGAGCATTAATTATGATTCAAATTCCCAAACGTAGGAAGACTGGATGTGATCAAAGTATATTGAATCTAAAGGGGTAAGTTAGTGGGAGTAACGTCGTCTATTCCTCGGGGTTGATTAAATTATGGCGGATATTGAAAAGACTTAAGAGCGTCGTCGGCGTGACGAATTGATCCGCGGAGACGGCTTTGAAAAATGCGTCCTCCCCCTTAGGGCACGGCGAACGATGTAAAGCTCTAATGCAGGAAAATAAAACACTAGATTACGATGTTGGATAACAATAATTAAAAACAGCATAATAAATGATTTAATGTAATGATTATGTATATCTTCACTGGGGATTTATAATTAATAAATATTAGTACGAATTATTGGATTAATCATTTGCAAATAATTCCCCGATAATTAATTATTAAAGTTCGGATGTATCATTCTTAGGAAAGCGAATGTTCTGCATTGATCGATTAAAAGCGACATGCGCACTTTAACAATTTACGCAAGCTGAGTTCATAAACACATAAGTACATCTTTAATTAGAATAACACGAAATAAAATATTTAGTCTGTTACCATCAATTTTTATTGTTAATAATAAATGTTTGTATTTTTTTATGTTTACTCTGCACTTATTGTGAGTGGAAATATGTGAACTGTTTTTTTTGCTCTTTAATTATTGTAGCCAAAAACTTTTTAGCGAATGCAGCCCCGCGAAGATAAAGGGTTGGACATCCCTGCTCTAAATTGCCAAGTAATTCAACAAACCAACAACTAAATTGTAAGTTAGCAAATCAACAACACTGTAAATTGTCGAGCAATTTAGCAAATCAACAACACTCTAATTCATCAATACCTTACCCACTGAGCAAATCCATTTAAGTAATGTTTCATCAACATTAAAACAACATTTAATGTTGCTACAATGTTGATATAACGTTATTTGTTTGTTTTTTGCTTAGTGGGTAAGGTTACTATTTCTGTTTATTGCTTCTTTTTCTCAAGACAACACATTATTTGTTGTATATCGAGGTTAACGACGTTTCATCAATTCTGTAGAAGGGCACGTTATTTACGACTCGACTTAAGTAATCAATGCGCGCGGTCCATTTCAACGCCCACTGCGCCGATTCGATTCAGATTCAGATCCAGACCCACGTGCTCTTTCTTTCTCGGTGATTAACTGACACACTTATGCTCACAAATAATCCCATTCAACCCACGCGCGGCGTTTAATCTACCGTATTTTTTTGCGGCCAATTTATTTAAATAATCTACTCGCAGACACACACACATATACATACATAAAGATAATAATTACAAAACAAGCGCCAAACCTTTTAGAGATTAATAAATGCCTACTGTGTTTTTTGATGAAATAATTCACACAAATCGAATTGGAAACAAAACGTGTGCCTTATTTAACTAACCGGAGTTTTTGCGTGTAATTTGTACAAATAATGCACAAACTAACAGATTTAGAAAAAAATGTACGATGAATCTAATAATTTTAATTATTTTGAATTAATCAACTAGAGTTTCACCCCCATATCCCTCCCTGGCTACGGATTTGAATTGAATTCAATTTACATCAGTGTTTTATACGCGTGGCGCATGAAGTAAAATTTCGAATTTAGAAAAGCCTTAAAATTTGGTTTGCTCCCTTCGCTACTCAACGCGCCCCAGCCAAGTTAGGCCTTTTTAAACACGAAATTTTATTTCATGCGCCACGCGTATAAATCACTGAATTCAAGTGAAGTTCAAAATATACTGATAAGGTCCACACATTTATGATTTATTGCATTATTAAACAAATTCTAAATAACCCTATTTTGTTATAACAATTGAGGTTATGTACAAGACTAAACTAGGGCTATTAAATTATCAGTAGTAAACTAACAATAATAATCTACTTAAACATTTTATCAATCCGAAAATGTCAATATCATCCTTAGAACTGTGTTAAAGCTGTAGGCTAACGTCTATTAATATGTTTTTAACATGATTTAAGCACGTTTTTAATTGTTGATATTTTAAACACTGTTTCTGTGAAAAACACGTTTGTCTTAATTAAAATAAAAACAAAACGTTTTTTTTACGTGCTAAGACGACAAATATGGAGACTTTTCTACGTTTAGATCGTGATCCTCTTCATGTAAATCTTGTAATCGATTAAACATGCTTTTGTTAAGAAAAAACCTATTTATATTCCTTAACATATTTCCAACTAAGTGGAAAATGTGGTGAATAACAGAAAATATTTTTGCATTGAACTCTCAGACGATTAAAAATCTCTTACTGTTACACACAAAAAAAAGTAGGAATGTTTCGCAGGGCCATTACGGCTTTGACCGTTAAAAAGGGTCTCCCATATACAACTTCAAACGCCTAATGGATAGCACTTTCGCCCACCCCCAAATTCAGGTATTTCATTCCACTATCATAAACATAAATTAAGTGTTTGAATTCGCGGACCTGCGTTTTTAATCAATTACGACCACGAGTGGTTTTATTGTTTAAAGGACTGTTTGAGCGTTGTGGAATGAGGGGGGTGAAAAATGGGGGTTTCTCTAATGAACGATAAAGTACTGTAATTATGCAGGAATTTCATAAATACAATGAGAATTTATGGACGTGAAATACTAAATGATCGCCTGTACATTAATTCGCGGTGTTTACGTCTTTCGAACGAGGCGCGCACCTGCGACTGCACTTTATTTCCCTCCAAGCGCGCCGCGCCGCCTTTGCAATTAACTTTTCTACTAGGCTTTGGGAAAATGTGCACGAATTACAAAGGAAATTTGTGTGTGCGCGTTTAAGATTCGATTTTGAATTTATTTTGAATCACCTTGCAAAATGTCTAGAACAGTTATTCTTATTAAGAGGTATAGGGTCAATAAGAATCACTGTTCTAGAGAGTTATCTATTTTGCAAGGTGCGTATAGCATCTTTAGAATTCATTTCGCTGAAAATAGAAAACATATTAAATTTTAAAAATCGATATTCTTCGTTATTAACCAGCAATTTTTCTTAAGGTCGGAAATTCACATGTTATTTGGCCATAAGAACGAACAACGATTAATCTTCCACAATAATGAAAATAGATCTTTGAAACTTATACATATTGCATAATGAAACTTTGCGAATAAATTGACACTATTCTTTAAAAAAAAAGTTTTTTAGATTATATATAAATCAACTAATGGAACACTCTGAAATTATCACATAAATTCGTGCAATACTTTCATAGATACTATTATTTCTTCTTCATATTGCTTTAATTTATTGCGGTAATTATTATAAACATGTTGTATCAAATAGATTAATCTAAAATAAATGATAAATAAAATTAATCGTTGCTTAGAAATCTCTATAAGAGCAATGTAAATTTTGATTATGCTGTTAATAAATAAGGGGCAGCATCGTGCTATTTTAGTAATATCTTAAAATTATACTGTAATAATTGTTCTTTTAAAAAATATGAAAAACCCAAAATGGCGCGCATAAGAAAAACAAAAGTTGGCTATGGTCCCGGGTTAATGGTATAGTTATTTTAAAAAAATATATGCTACTAGATTCCTCATTAAAAAGTGCCTGTATATTGTCAAAGTTCTAAATAAAAGTGCGATTCTTTTCGCAATCTACAACAAGTTAGTCTTACAAAGACTATACCAAACACTCATTGAAACAACTACTTCCCGGGCTAATACCCCGGCGGACATTGAATTATACAACAAGTGTTTGCTGTTACATACAGTAACCTACTGCAAATGTAACAATTTGGGTCAAATTATACAGGCCATCTATAGACGCGTTTCGAGATTTATCTCTCATCAGTATAGCTTTGCCATTCCCTCTAAAAAAATTGACACCTTAGACTGGCGGTCACGTTACCGTTCAAACATAAGTATAATTGAAATTGCCAATTCTTGGTTGCAGAATACTTCCAAACATTAAAAGTGCGATTCTTTTCACAATCTACAACAATGAGTGTTTGATATAGTCTTTGTAAGACTAACTTGTTGTAGATTGCGAAAAGAATCGCACTTTTAATGTTTGGAAGTATTCTGCAACCAAGAATTGGCAATTTCATTTATACTAAAGTTCTAAATGTCCAGATTCAGTAGTTTTTGAATAAAAAAATTATATGGATTTTTAAAAAAATTAGTTTTTTGTTGATATCTCGAAAACAAAACAAGATATTTCAAAATTGTTTTCATATTATTGTTAGGCCTTTTGTATGCAACTTTGGCCCAATTTAACCGACTCTCTATCTCTTTAAATAACTGTAATCCCCATACATTCTGTCAAAATACGGACCCTGTATAGGGAAGACAGTTTAAGAAAAATATATCCTTTTGTATGTTAGGATTTTAATTTTAAAAGATAGATGTAAGTGCAACAAAAGTAAAAAATTAATGGTCTTCCACGTTTTAATCTTCCGAATTGCTCGCATTTACATCGAGATGCAAACACAATGGGCGATGCACGAGGAGGACATTTTTAATGCCATCATTACTTCCCCTTTAGAATGAAACTCGCAAAAAAAAATCGATCCGCAAAAACGTCTTTTCAATTTCCACAGCAATGCCTTTATAACATTTACAAAAAAAAAATGTCCCCTCCGCATTTGTACTGTGACTCGGACAGGATCATTAGTTCAAAGTTTCCGAGTCATGGAATCTAAGGGTAAAATTCACTAAGAGCGTTTATTCGGGCGGTAAAAATTATTAGATGCTTAAGAAAGTCGTTTATTCGAGGGTAAAAATCGTTAAGTGCGATAGGAATTAATAGCACAGGGTGAGTTTTATTTTTAAATCGTATTCTACCCCTCTTTTCCGGGATAGAGCTTCAAATTCAGAATTTTATTGCTATGCACGACCGCACCGAAAACTCACCACGTTTTCAAATCTTTGCTACTGACAGCCGCATTTTCTTTCTCCTCCTCTAAAAAAAAAAAACGTTTAAACATCTCTTATGTTCAGTGTAAAAAGAAATTCCATTATTACAAGAATCTTACAATTATTTTTTAACCCAAAAAGAGTGTGGTATTTTATTATTATTATTATTATTATTATTATTATAAAATTGGATCAATTAATTTGGTGAAGCCCTGTTTTGGAAGGGGGATAATCCGACGCCACCTGAGAAGAGACCTTCTTTTTCCTCGCTTTTAATTAATTGCGCACACCTGCACGCTTAAAGCCGGGATTTATTTATTTTTTTGGATATTGTTCGAGTCCCCCTTCTAGTTAATAAGAAACCATTTAAGTGGCATCCATTGTCTCAGATATCACACGTACTGAACACGCATAGACATACAATATCGGTACGGTAACATCCGCTTCCTGCATGCGAACGTGTCTAAGGGTTGAGTGCTCGATGGGGGTGTATTTAGATTACCTATCGGATTTCTTGTTGTTAGAGCACGTATAAGCATAATTCACGTATAAAAATGCATTGTAAATTTTTGAATATTAAAATAACATGTAAATAATTTCTAGAAGCCAATATACAGGGAAATTTTATTTTAGGTATACATATGCATTAGGGTGGTCCTTAGTTACTATTGTGAAAAAAAAATGTTGATTTTTTTTGCAGGGCCGGCTGAAATTGTTCTTTTTAATGAAAAAACGGTGTTCCCAAAGTCTTATGTCAATAAAATAAGTTTAACCCGTGCCGCAAAGCGATTAAATTTGCTTATGATTTTTCCACAGAGTATAATTAAGGAGACTAATACTCCGTGGTAGTGTACAGCTAACTCACGTTTTTAGTCAGATTTATACAGGAAAATATCGTTTTCTACATAACATATATTGTAGGAAGATGTATAAATAATGAATAAATGTATGTATAAATAATTAAAATGCAACATGGCTGCCAAAAAGTAGTCAGCTGTTGGAATGTAGTTCTAGATTTTCTCGCACTGTAAACAAACCAGCTGTTTAATACGTTTGTGTTGTAATTGTTTTACTTTTCTCAAATTCGGTAACGTGTTTCGTATTTCTTCAAAATGATGCGATCTAAAATATATTTAATCGGTACAGTGAAAAATCAAATTCTTTGTAGCAAACTCCCTTCACAGAAAGATTGTTTGAGTGTTTTATTTTATAACATGCGAGTAGTGAAATTAAATATATCGGATGCTGCGAATTTAGTTATCGATGAGTGTTTAATTTTTTGGAAGAAAGCTCGGATTCCAACAAAAGATCGAAGTGATTGTGTTAAAAAATTATATGAAACTTGGAGAAATTTAGAAAAAAGCTGCAAACGAATCAGTGAAACACATAAAAACAATGTAAAAACGTTTGAAGAAAATTTGAATAATTTGTTTGATATTGCCCATGCAAATGCTTTGGACTTGATAATTATTGAAGAGGACAAAGCGTTTTTGCTTGCACAACGAAAACCGAACAGAGAAGGTAGTATGCTTGGGATTGATTTAAAAGTAACGACATGAGAAAAAAGAACAGCCGAAAGAGAAGAATGGGAAGAACTAAAAAAGCGGAAAGGTAAAGCAGAAATGGAAAAACTAACATTAGGTGAGTTAAACAAAATCACGTTTAATGTTTTTGATCTAAATAATCTTCATTAAAATTGTATCACATTTCAGTTCAGACTTCCACCTTTTTGAGTTCAGATTCAGAAAATACCGATCCAGAAAGTGTTTCGAATAAAGAAGATCTCCGGATGGGAATTTCTGGCGTCACCAATTTTCCTGGTCCTAGTGTATCCAACAAACATTATAATCTCTCCCAAGTTTCTCCTAGGACTGTTGTTCAAAGAGCGAAAATATCAATTATGACTGAAAGACTATCAGCAGCCTTGAATAAATAAAGTAAGTGATCGAGATGCGGTTCATATATTAGGTGCATGCGTGGAAAGTTTGTCGTTAAACCCGATGGATTACATTATAAATCGAGCATCAATAAGAAGAGAACGGCAGCGAATTCGCGAAGAGACTGCGAACAAAATTCAAGCAGATTTCTTAGAATTGAAAGTCGATTATGCTATAGTGCATTGGGATACAAAATTACTTCCAAATGTCACTGGGATTGAAAAAGTCGACCGGCTACCTGTTATAGTAAAAACACCAATAATGGAGCAGCTATTGGGAGTTCCGCAGATTCCTTCAGGAACTGGTCAAGAAATTGCTAGAGCAGTTTTTGATACATTGGAAAACTGGTCATTACAAGGAAAAGTCCAGGCATTTGTGTTCGATACCACAGCTTCTAATACTGGCAGAATTAATGGAGCTTGTGCACTGTTGGAAATTAAATTGGGACGTGATATACTGTTTTTAGCCTGCCGTCATCATATTTTCGAATTGATTTTACAGGCGGCTATTTCGACAACGAAATTATTTTCTTCAACTGGCCCCGATATTCCATTATTCAAGAAATTCAGAGCATGTTTTCCAAAAATCAATTCTAGTAATATATCGAACTGCGACTCCTGCATGGAGCTGGTAAAACTTATTGATGAAAAATGCGATGAAATTCTCCATTTCTGCATCACAAAACTCAAGGATGAACAACAGCCTCGCGATGACTATAAAGCGTTCTTAGAACTCACCGTAATCCTTTTGGGAGAAACTCTTCCTAACGGAAATAGAATACTTCCACCAGGCGCATATCATCAGGCAAGGTGGATGAGCAAAGCGATATATTCATTGAAAATACTTTTATTGCGAGGTGAATTCACCTTAACACAACATGAGGAAAAGGCCTTAATTAGGATATGCGGTTTCATTGTAGTAAATTATATTAAGCCTTGGTTTACTGCAAATAAAACAACAGAAGCCCCATGGAATGACATTTCACTACTCAAGACATTGAAGAAATACATAGAAAAGGATGCTGATATTGCAGAAGCTTGTTTAAAAAAAATAATAAATCATCTTTTGTATCTGACAGATGAACCGATCCTCTTTGATGATTCGGATAAGTCCTAGTTAGGTTGTTGGGTAAACATTTTACTAAAATGGTTAGTAAATTAAGGTTAATCCATTTTAGAGATAGGGATGAAAATGTAGCTAATCTATAAAAGTGTATTCAAGCAAAAGCCATGAATCACAAAACTGATACAGAGTGCCAGAACCAACACTTCCCCCTGCCGAAAACGTACCACTCGAAGAAAAACAGAGAATGGCTGAAAAAAATCGCGAATACTTGAATGATGATCAAATAAAAGACATCGAAGACGAAATTTCTTCTTCAAAAAAATATTTATTATCTTATACAGAACTATCTAATTTTTTTAAGAAAAATTTACCAAGTGATTTAATAACTAAAACTTCCTTGAATTTATTTAAACGTTTTAATATGGATACTTCATTTCTCCTAACTGATGCCACTCAGTGGTTTCATAACGACGGTTATATGAAAGGGAAACAAATAATAAGTTCCATTGATGTAGTTAACGATTCTGCTGAAAGGGGAGTCAAATTGATGGAAGAATTCAACAAATCTTTTACCAAAAACGAATTCCAAAAACAGTATATTCTTCAAGTAAATGAAACATAAGAAAGGGTACCTCGAATTCAGGATTTAACATTCAATTGTTTTGTTGTAGGTTGTACAGAAATATAGGAAGAAATATCCCCAGTGCACGAAAAAAGCAATGAATGCACTATTCGACGAGTAATGGTGAAACTGTTTTATACAATTATTTTTTAAATATAGAAATATAACAATTACCAATATTTATTGAATTTTACTTAATTTCACTTATATATAATTCATTCAGTAGTGTATTATCATTATTGATTTAAAAATAAAAATAAAAAACACAAATTTCCTTCTTAATTGTGCGTTTTCAACTTTTTCAATCGCTTTGCGGCACGGGTTAATATTTATTTTTCGACTTGAAACTTGAAAAATACTATTTTTTCAGTAAAAAGAACAGTTTCAGGGGGTCCTGCACCCAAAAGTCCGACATTGAAAAATAAGGACCACCCTAATATGCATACACTGTAAATTTTACGACATTCGTTGTTTTTTTTAAGATTATTTCAATTTGAATTTTTTTTTCCCAGACTAAGCATGAAGTAAAATTTCGAGTTTAGAAAAGCCTGAAAATTTGGTTTGGTCACGTAGCGCGAAGCGCGGAGCGACCAAACCAAATTTTCAGGCTTTTCTAAACTCGAAATTTTACTTCATGCGCCACGCGTACAAGACACTGATTTCAAGTGAAGTTCACTTGTTCACAATATTTCAGTGTTTTCAGTGTTTAATACGCGTTTCGCATGAAGTAAAATTTCGAGTTTAGAAAAGCCTGAAAATTTCGATTGGCCGCGTAGCGAAGCGGATATTAAACTATTCTACAATACATTAAAATACATCAAAAATGACACGACTTGCTCCACTCGCCTTCGGCTCTTTCCGCAAAATTCGTTCTTGTGATTAATAGCTATCATTATTTGCTCGTTGTACAATATACTATTAAATTATAAAGTTGACAAAAATAGATGTAAATACTCGTATTTTCAAGGAGCAGACTAAGTTTGTTTTAATTCACTGACTATAGAGGCTTCTACTTCGTTATACATTGTTGAACATAAATAAAACACTGTTTATCACTTTGTTTGTATAACAATTGGTTTATTTGGTGACTATAGTTTCGATACTACACGTATCATTATCAAACCGTTAGCGAAATAGCGAAACCCATCACTAACGGTTTGATAATGATACGTGTAGTATCGAAACTATAGTCACCAAATAAACCAATTATTATACAAACAAAGTGATAAACAGAGTTTTATTTAAGTTTGTTTTTTTAATTAAATAAAACTGCTAGCGGCCAGTTAGAAATTATAGATGCAAAAATTTAAAACAAAATGATTTGTAAAGTTTGCCCGTTTTAAATCATATTGTCAAATTTACAAACCAGCAATCCTATACGTTCTATAAATCTAAATTCATTTGTTTATTGTTACGATTATTTTCCAAATCGAGAAAAAAAACCCTAACTTCTAAACCAGTTTCCGTTACTTCTAGGGTTCCTCAAGGAATATAGTTAGGGCCAATATTATTTATACTTTTTGTATAACTCGAAATTTAACTGCATGCGCCTAGGCGTATAAAACACTGATTTGGGTAAGTCCTGGTTAGGTTGTTGGGTGAACATTTTACTAAAATGATTAGTAAATTAAGGCTAATCTATTTTCGAGATAGGGATGGAAATGTAGCTAATCTATAAAAGTGTATTCAAGCAAAAGCCATGAATCATAAAACTGATACATATAACTCGAAATTTTACTTCATTCGCCAGGCGTATAAAACACTGATTCGTGTAAGTCCTAGTTAGGTTGTTGGGTAAACATTTTACTAAAATGATTAGTAAATTAAGGTTAATCCATTTTAGAGATAGGGATGAAAATGTAGCTAATCTATAAAAGTGTATTCAAGCAAAAGCCATGAATCACAAAACTGATACAGAGTGCCAGAACCAACACTTCCCCCTGTCGAAAAGTGCGCGGGATTAATAGCGAAAACCCATCGTTAAATCCCCGCTATCTGCCCAGTTAATTGTGCATTAATGAGATAAGGCAGTACACTTCATTACCAAAATTGAAACCCTATCGCGTCATCGCACAATCAGAGGGGGGAAACGAGGCCCTATTTAGCCAAAACGAAACGACGTTTTTGAAAGAGAAAAAAAAAGGTGTGTAATTGATGATCCCTGGGGGTGTGGGTGGACCGACTATTGTGCCCTTATCGTCCGTCCTTCCGCTCAATAACGCAATTAGGAGGCCATTAATATAAAGCGTGCGGATGACGGGAACACGATCAAAACCGCCGCGGCGACAAATCCTCATCCTTTTCGAGCGGACTTTTCCAGCCAGGGGGCTTGCGGGGGAAAAAAGGGGGAGGAGTTGAATCGGGGGAAGAAACGAACACGAGCGAAATGTTAATTTTTTTCGTTGCCGGCTGGAGGAACTAGAAAGTTTTCTTTTAATCCCGACTGTGGGTTTTCTCGGGACGAAACTGGATCCGGAATAAAAATTTAATACCGGCGTACGCGGGCTGGGTGTCGAGGCTGCGTATTTTATTATTATTTTATGCGCGGTGTAATTTACAAGGTATTAAAATATTAAATAACTTTTTGTACGAAACAAGGTTTAATTGAATATACAGCGATTATATTACATTCTTGAATATGCAAAAGCGTTTCCTCGCCGCTTTCGGAAGTTTTAGATATTGAGTAGTTTGCAAGACACTGAATTGATTCTAAGCATTGCGCTTACATTCTAGAATAAGGCATAACCGAGTTCTGCAGTGAATAAATCACTAAATCTTTCTTATTTTCTACACCTTTTCAACTACAAATTGAGAATAACGAATACCATATTCTGATTGATCGTTTAACTAGGGTTTCCACTTACAGACTAAGCATGAAGTAAAATTTCGAGTTTTAGAATGAGGCATAACCAAGTTTTGCGCTGAATCTACCACTTCGTTCATTTTCTATACCTTTTCAACTACATATACAGAATAAGCAATTTCATATTCTGATTGATCGTTTAACTAGGGTTTCCACTGGCAGACTAAGCATGAAGTAAAATTTCGAGTTTAGGAAAGCCCCGCGTAGAAAATTTTCACGTGTGTTTCTAAAGAATTGAAGAATAACAATTGAAAATTCGAACATTTCAGAAACTAATTAAACGTTGTGTTTGAAATGGAAATTAATTGTTCTTACATAAAAATAAAATTAAAGGGCTGATTGTAAAAAGATCGCCTGGAAAAATATTTCGTAACAACGAATGTCGTAAAATTTACAGTGCATAGTATGCCTGAAAGAATAATTTTTTAAATGAAGAGTTTTTGAAATCTATACCATAGATTTCAAAAACTCTTCATTTAAAAAATTATTCTTTCAGGTATACTATGCACTGTAAATTTTACGACATTCGTTGTTTTTTTAAAAGATTTCAATTTGAATCTTTAAATGAGGGTTTTCCACTCCCAGACTAAGCATGAAGTAAAATTTCGAGTTTAGAAAAGCCTGAAAATTTGGATTGGCCGCGTAGCGAAGCGGAGCGGCCAATCCAAATTAGGCTTTTCTAAACTCGAAATTTTACTTCATGCGCCACGCGTATAAAACACTGATTTAACGCGAAGTTTAAAACATACACTACAAATAGTGAGTACTTGCTTGCGTGTTGTGAATCTTACATTTAACCAGTGGCAGACGGCGGGCAACTTCATATGAAACAAAAATGCCAAGGTAATCCATCTCAGAATTAAAATGTGCGCTTGTTGGGCTGCTAAACGCATATATTAACGACGCGATTTCGTGACGTAAGGAGCATTGGTAAACAAAATGGATACCTAGTCCTTTCAACATTATTTTTGGAATCTTGGATTTGAGCCTCACATGAAGTTAGGCCGCGAGCCGCTATTTCATTTAATTTATCCTCTTATCTATTTATTGTTGAAGAGACAAAATTGACGTGCATGAAATCCCTTTTGTTTTAAGTCAAAGTGCAGTTGCGAAAATAGCATTGTTTTTAGTCAACATCTAACCTTATCACAGGTTCAAATATTATCTTATCTCAGATCAAAATCTAGCTCGTTGTAGGTCGAAAAATAGCCTTGTCGCAGGTTTAAATATTGAATTATTTCAGGTCAAAATCTAGCCTCGTTGCAGGTAAAAATATAACCTAAACCCAGGTTAAAATATTGACTTACCTCAGGTTAAAATCTTGCCTCGTTGCAGGTCAAAATATAGCCTTATCACAGTTTCAAATATTGACTTATCTCAGGTCGAAGTCTAGCCTCGTCGCAGGTCAAAATATAGCCTTATCGCAGGTTCAAATATTGACTTATCTCAGGTCAAAATCTACTCTCGTTTCAGGTCAAAATATAGCCTTATCACAGGTTCAAATATTGACTTATCTCAGGTCAAAATCTAGCCTCGTTTCAGGTCAAAATATAGCCTTATCACAGGTTCAAATATTGACTTATCTCAGGTCAAAATCTAGCCTCGTTGTAGGTCAAAATATAACCTTATCACAGGTTCAAATATTAACTTTCCTCAGGCAGAGCTGGAGCGAATCCTCAACAAAAGAATTCGAATCACGAATCCGAATCACCTAATATGATTTGAATGTTGAATACTCGAATAAAGGATTCGTAAGAGATAAATATGATTCGAATTAAAGATTCGAATCCTGTCTTTTCAAATCATGAATAAAAATCATTTAAAAATAAATTCGAATTTATTATTTTTTGCAACCATTAACATTTTAATACCAGTTGTTTTACCAGAAATATCCAAAACCTAATTATTTATTACTAACACTGAACATCATGTTAAATAACAATCTAAATATCTGATTCAGTGTTACTCTAGTGCAATGGTCTCCAAACTACGGCCCGCGGGCCAAATCCGGCCCGCGACTTGCATGAATCCGGCCCGCGATTGTTTGTAATTTTTTTTGTAAATGTCATATTTTAAAATATTGTAACAATTGTTCCTTAAATTTTTCATAACTTTATAAAATTAATCGGATCTCGGCCGACTTTATTAAGTAGAATTGTATTTGTGGCCCGCGAAGAAGTTTGGAGACCCAGGCTCTAGTGTGTTACTCTAGGCGTGAATATTTGTGGTTTGTCCAGTGTTCAATAACTATTATTTGAGTTACGACAATTAGGGTTAAAACTTCACACACATTAATAATAATTCATCGAATTCCGATGTCGCCCGTTCTGATTTAATAATACGAGGGGCATTAATTTCGCAACGGTTCGGCTGTGAATCGAGGTAACCCAAACAATGAGATACCCGGCATACCGGCAGGTTCGCGCCGTATTGTCCTTCTAAAGGCTTGCACAAAATTCTTGCATGACGCGAGCCTATTAATCGAATTGATTCATATTAGCGGGGAGGGCGCGCGAATACCGACCCTTATCACCAACATTCCTGCGCGCAGAAAGAAAATTACCGTCTCAGATTTCGTTTATTTTTTCCTTCCTCTTCTGCGTTCCCTCGTAAAATTGCCAATGTAAGCTATACAAACACACATATACTGTTGACTCTCTTTCTCACTATCTTACTATCTCTCCCCATCTCTCTTATGAACACACATATAGTGTTGAATCTCACTCTCTCCATCTCGGAAACACACCTGAGTTACATATAGAGACTCAAATGGTGTTTATTTTATGTGTGCATTACCTTACAGGAAATAACGACGGTAATTTCCATCGAACGTCACACCAGCCGAGATCTCGACCCTATTTGCGGTTGGAAATAGGAAAAAAGCCCGGGAGGGAGTTTTATGCTAATGGATTTTCCATACAATATAGATAACAAATAACCTGTCCTACCTTTAAAAAAAAACTGATATCTATTAATAATTTGTGATTGTTATAAAATTAGAACAAGCAATTACACAAAACAAACTTCATTTGTTAAATATTATTTTTTCACTTAAATTAGTAAGATATTTTATGCTCGTTTTATTTGACTTGGCGAGAAATGCAAGCCTTTTTTTATTTTCGTGGAGTTTATTTGTGTGACTGTAAAAAAAGACATACTACATTACATCTACACACTAATCGCTACCCCCTTTCTTCCTCCTGCTTTCCTTCTCTTCTCCCAACTTCTCTAGCGTCCTTACCCCGGCCCTATCCTCTCTCATCCATTCCGTCACTCTTCTATTGGTACTTACTCCCACCCAGGAGTGGCATTGCTCCGCCGAATGACTTCACGTATCCCTCCCTCGCTCACACATTACACACCTCCCATACTCTTCCCCTATCCACACCTTCCTTCCTCTCTCCCCTGATCCACACCTCGCCTTCGCCAGCATCACTCTTTCCTCCCTACTCCATCGTTTGTCGGAGGCGAAGGTGATGGAATGGCTGGGGAATGGGGTGAAGGTGGATACGTGGGTGAAGGAGAAGGAGGTGGAAGCATAGGAAAGGCAGGGGTGTATAGAGAGGAGTGAATGCAACGATAAGTACGGGAGGTGGCAGGTGCATTGGAGAACGCAGAGGTATTTGGTAGAGGTATACCTCGGCATTCTCCCCTGCACCACCCACCTCCCGTACCTATCGTTGTATTCACTCCTGTCTATACACCTCTGCCTTTCCTGTGCTTCCACCTCCTTCTCCTTCGCCCACGCATCCACCTTCACCTCATTCCCAAGCTATTCCATCACCTTCGCCTCCGACAAACCGACCGTCTCATACATTCTCCTTCTCTCGCTCCTCCATATACCCTCTCTCCCATTTACGCACGTCACTCATACCGCCTTCACCAATCTCTCTTCCTCCAGATCCCATAACTTTATCTCATACCTCGCCATTTCTTCACACTCTAGTTTCTCTCTATTCGTCTCTTGAAGCACTATGTATCCGGGTGTTGACCTTTCTACCCTCAACATACGCTTCAGAAACCACAACTGCTCCCTCTACATAGACTCATACCCTCTCGTCCCCCACACTTCCACACCATACATTAACACCCAAGGGAGGGAAGGCAGCAGGGCGGGATGGGAAGAAGGCAAAGTTTTGGAAGGAGATTGGGGAAGGGGGAAGAAGAAATTCAGGGAGCTACTGAACCAAATATGGAGGGGAAGGGTGAACCTGCGGGCAGCATGGAGGGTGAGGAGGATGTGCCCGGTGCAAAAAGGAGGAGATGAGAAGGATGCGGATAGTTATAGAGGGATAACGAAGTAAGGTGTGGATGATGGCATATGCGAATGATATGGTGCTGGTGGCAAGAGAGTGGGAAGGGATGAAGGATATGCTAAAAAGGGCGGGTAGGTTTATGGATAAGAGGAGGTTGAGCATGAATGTAGGAAAAACAATAAATGAAGGGAGGGAGTGGAGGGTGAAGGAATTAGAGTGGAAGGTGGAGGTGATTGAGAGGGTTATAAGATTCAAGTATTTAGGGTTTATGTTCAGAGACGGGAGGGTATGAGGAGCATGTGAGGTGGGTGCAGGGGAAGGCTAGAAAGGCGTGGAAAAAGTGGATGGGGACCAATGTAAGAATGGCGTGTAAAGTATGGAATGCGTGTGTGACTGTATGGCAAGTCATTTGCCTAGAACTAGTGATATTTCGATACAGTAATTCACACTTAATAAATTAAACAAGTTGCTCTTTGGGACTTTTACTTTTATCTGTATAAATCCTTTCTAATTTCTAGTATAGTTAAATGGAACGAGCTTTCAACTGCAATATTTAACAGGTCTATTTTAATCGGCAAATCAATTTAAACTTATAATTGTTGAATAGAGGTCAATCAGGCTTAATAAAAGTTAAATATTTATATAAATTTAAAAGAGATGGATACAAAACATGTATTTATTATAATTACTAAATTGTTTAATCTAGGATTTTTGAATTATATTTGTTCAGTCCCAATTTAGAATTGGTTATTCTTAATTTGATGTTGTTTAATTTCAATTCAATTGTGTTAAAACTGATTAAAGTACCAATTTGAAATTGCTTTTTCTCAATTTGGTATTGATTAGTCTTAATTAGAGCTGGGACGAATCCTCGTAAAAAGGATTCGAATCACGAATCCGAATCACCTAATATGATTCGAATCACGAATGCTCGATTAAAGGATTCGTAAGAGATAAATATGATTCGAATCAAAGATTCGAATCTTGTTTTTTCGAATCACGAATACAAATCCTTTAACAATAAATTTGATTTTATTTTTTTTTTCAACCGTTTATATATAAATATCGTTACCAGTTGTTTTAACAGAAATATTTAAAACATAATTATTTAATATTAACATTGAACATCGTTGATAACAGACTAAACATCTGATTCCCTGTTACTCTGATTAAAGATGTATTTGTGTGTTTCTAAACTTCATTTCAAATCAGTGTTTTGTACGCGTGGCGCATGAAGTAAAATTTCGAGTTTAGAAAAGCCCGAAAATTTGTCTCGGGTCGCTGCGCGACCCTCGACAAATTTTCACGGGGCTTTTCTAAACTCGAAATTTTACTTCATGCTTAGTCTGGGAGTAGAAAACACTCGTTTAAAGCTTCAAATTGAACTCTATTATAAAATCGACGAATGCCTGAAAATTACGTAGATAAAAAAAAGTTCACTGAATATTATTAAAACCGGGAAAGTCAGAGAAAAGTCATGAAATTATATTTAAATTGACCAAAACACTAACAAAAAGCCATATGACATTATTAAATTTGTTAAAATCAGCAGGCAAATTACAAAACACGTAAAAATTTATAAAATTAACTTAAATATTGACAAAAGCAATGAAAATAATTTAACAAAATGGAGGTTTCCCACAAAAGAAAGTTATATTAAAAGGCCAGGGAAAAAATCTTGAATCAGGGAAATGTCGGAAAAATTTAACATTTCAGATGCCTACCATGTCAGTTTTACTACAAATAATATTAAACATAATTTTGAAAACTAGATTATTATTTCTAAAAACATTTTTAGTCATTTAATGTTCTTATCAAAGCACTCAGTTTGAAGTTTCGAACGAGAGTTTCCACTACCTGTGGGTCTTTTTAAAATTTCTGATTTACCACAACAAACCACAAACCTTGCAAGTCTTGAAAGCCAACATTGAAGAAGAAATCACCAATTTGGGGCTAGATGTTTTACGAACATTAATTCAAAATGCTGTAAAACGAGCACAACCAACATCAACTCAGGAGATGGTCATTTGACCGATATCATTTTTTTAAAACTTTATATTACCAATTTTACACCTTTAAATTAACTTTCAGTCAAAACATTGCCCAATTTTTTCATTTCTAATAAAATGGCAGCCAATTCATAACATGACACTACTTTTGCCTTATATTACACGAGACAAAAAGTTTAAATCTTAACAAATGTTAATTTTTGTTTTTTAACATAGATTTACTATCCTTGTTCACGCACGAAGTAAAATATAGAGTTTAGAAAATTCTGAAAATTTGGTTTAGTTGCGTAGCGAAACGGATAAAACACTGAAATATTGTAAAATTAAAAATATACTGGTTTTTACTTATTATGTTTGAATTTCATAGCAAATTCATTTTGATTTTATTAGAAATATCTAACCCGACACCATATGGTAAAAGGGAATACTGATTATATATATATATATATATATATATATGTATATATATATATATATATATATATATATATATATATATATATATATATATATATATAGAAATATCTATGTCTCGAGCAATACAGGGAGTTTTTCTGACGTCTCACATGAAATTCCTCGCGTGACGTAAGAAGTCAATGTAATTAACCTAACAAGGTCGACTCGGTTTTAAATTAAGACAACCTTATACACTAACCACCTTGATTGCTGACCTCACGCGTGGAAGTCCTCACGTGACGTCAACAATCAAGGTAATTAAAGAATACAAGCTCGGCTTGGTTTAAATCAAGACAAACTTACTTACACACCTTGGTTGATGTCGTCACGCGTAGAAATCTGTACGTGACGTCAAAACCAAGAGCCGACCTTATCACGCGCGGAAATCCTCACATGACGTCAAAATCAAACTCATTACTGTATAAGTTCGACTCGGTTTAAACTGAGACAGTCTTGTATAAGGTTGTCTTTATTTAAAAGAGTGTTTTCCACTCCCAGACTAAGCATGAAGTAAAATTTCGAGTTTAGAAAAGCCCCGTGAAAATTTGTCTCGGGTCGCGCAGCGACCCGAGACAAATTTTCTGGGCTTTTCTAAACTCGAAATTTTACTTCATGCGCCACGCGTATAAAACAGTAATTTAACGAGAAATTTAAAAAACACAAAATACATTTTTCATGTTAACCCTCACAATTAATTCGAATTATTTTTGAGGATTTAAATCCTTTTGTAAGTATTCGAATCCTTTTATAAATATTCGAATCCTTTTATAAATATTCGAATCCTTTTATAAATATTCGAATCATTTTATAAATATTCGAATCCTTTTATATGGATTCGAATCACCCACATTTGGATTCGAATACGAATCCTCTTAAAAAAATGTAACGAATCCGGATCACGAATCCAGTTGAAATAAAGTATTTAAATGCCGCTTTTGAATCCTCTAAAAAGATTCGAATCCAGGATTCGAATCCTGAATGATTAGAATCCTGCCCAGCTCTGGTCTCAATTTGAAGTTGAAACGGTATAGAAAAAATTTAAGCAATGATTATTTTTATTGGTGATTTCATAGATTTGTTTCGATTCAAGTGGCTTCTGGATATCTGATTTATATATTATTAGATCTTACGTATGAGCTCGAGGAGAATTGAAAAATTGCTAAACAAACTTTTACTTCCCTGTTCACAATGAAGTTTGTCAATATCATTATTATCCATTACACTCATGCGTTTTCCGAGAGTCTAGGACCATAACGCGAAAAGGGTTTTTCCTCGGTGTATTATTTTATGTAATCTCGAGGAAATCTCTCCCCATTTTCCCTCACCGTAACATATAAGAAGCACAAAGCCTAGAAATAAACTTATGTACTTACCCACATACAAACACATACACTTATACTTACAAAAATACACATCAACACCAGAGAAAAAGAAAATGGGAGGATTGATCATTAGGATTAATGATACGTTTGGTCTTAATACAGAAAGTAATGCAATAAATGAATCGTAAACAAACGTAAAATATCTGCATAGTATAATACAATACAATACAATACAATACTGCTTTATTTTATATAAATACAAAGAATAATTACATCGTATAATATATAAAATAGTGTCAAAGGAAACATCACTATGACTTAAAGTTAAAGTATTCCTCTAATGAGTATGGTTCAACTTTGCATAGATAGGAATAAATTTTGTTTTTGTAGTGTTTGAGATTTTTTTCTTTTTTTATTTCACAAGGTAGGTGGTTATGAAGTCGTAGGCATAAATAGTGAACGCTCTTTTGGGTATGCGTTAATTTTACCCGTGGATATATCATATTCACTTTGTTACGTGTGTCATAATTGTGAGTTATTTCATTACTTGTGAAGTTAGAGTATTGAAGGCGCATGAAGGTTAAGCACTCGTAAATGTGCATAGCGACAACAGTTAGTAAATTTAATGCTTTAAACCAATATCTACAAGTCTTTGGGTCCTAGCTTACAAATAATTCTAAGCGCACGTTTTTGCAATATCAAAACTCTATTTGTGTCTGTACTACCACCCCAATGTATGATTCCGTATCGTAATTGTGATTCAAAATTGGAATGGTAAACAGTTTTTGCAAGGTTGGTGTCCACGTTTTTTTGTCAGCACTCGCAGCATGTAGCAGACTTTACAAAGTTTTTGGCATAGATTTTGTATGTGCTGCCCCCACTTCAGTGATGTATCTAGTGTAACGCCTAGAACCTTTGTCGAGTTCACTATATTGTAGTTACTGGAGTTGATGCAAACTGTGTTAGGTAAATTTTGTGCGTTGTGTATTTGAAATAACATGAATTTGGTTTTATTTTTATTGAGAAGCAAGTTGTTTTGCATGAACCATTTCTCTACATGCTGTAATATATATGTTGCATTTCGTTTCAGTTCAATGAAGTCTGCACCTTTGACTGCAATGTTGGTATCGTCAGCATAGTTTACCAAGGAATAATTTTGTGAAGTTTCGTATTCAAAAATATCATTTATATATGAATTGAATAGCAAGGGGCCCATCACGCTTCCTTGCGGAAGGCCGCAGATAATTATTTGTGGAAGAGATGTATAAGTGTTTTTTGATTGTGTTATTTTAACGATTTGTTGTCTGAAACTTAAATATGACTGTAGCCATTGGTTGGCTATACCACGTATACCATATAAATACAACTTGTCTAATAATCTATTGTGTGGAATGCTGTCAAACGCTTTTGACAAGTCTAGAAATATTCCACAAGCAAGTTCATCGTTATCTAATGCGTTGTAAATTAACTTAGTGAAGTTAAATAATGCTGTGTTGATGCTTCTTTTCTTGATGAAGCCGTGTTGATTTTCGTTGGGTAAATGATATTTATTGAAAAAAGTTAATAAGTGTTTTGTCATTATTTGTTCAAATATTTTTGAAAAAGATGACAAAACGCTTATTGGTCTAAAATTGGAGAAGTCGTTAGAATCACCTTTTTTGTGAATAGGTCTTACTACTCCCGTTTTTAAATTGTTGGGAAAAGTACCTGTAATAAATGAATTATTGATAATATGGGACAGGGGTTCCGCTATATATTTAATAATTAGTTTTATGAGAAAGAACGGGATGTCATCAAATCCGCTACTTTTTTATTTGCACAACTCATGACAATGTTTATTATTTCTTGTTCATTCGTTGGGTCCAGAAATATTGAGTGTTGATTGTTCGACATGTTTATCTCATCTCCCTGTTGATTTACTGACGCTATGTGTTGTGCACTATTTATAAATAATGTATTAAAGTTGTTAGCTACCTCACTTAAGTTTCCGGTAGGTACAGCGGGGTTCACATTGTTAGGCGTTAAATCTTTTACTACTCCCCAACTGGCTTTACTTCGGTTTTCGGCATTAATGATTCGGTTTGTATAATAATTACGCCTGCTTATATTCAACTGTGATGTGAATTGTTGTTTGTAAGTTTTTAATATCGTCTTAAACGAGTGGTTGTATAAGGCAATTGTTTCGTAAACTAGTATTTTTTCTTTAAGATATTGTAAATGGGGATCACCGTAGATATTATGTTTTCTATTTGTTTGCGTAAAAGTTCGAATGGGAAAGAACTTGTCAAAAGCGTCTTTAAAAATAGATAAGAAGGTGTTGTATTTGTTATCTGTACCACTAATACTGTAAATTGAATCCCAGATCGTGTGCATTAGCGATTTTGAAAGTCTTCAATAGCATCTTTATGATACGTTCGTTTGGATATAAGTTTGGCTTTGATACTATTAATATTTGGTACAATTGGTACATTTACAATTTGACCCATGTGGTCAGAGATCGCCGTTTGTATTATATTACAGTTTGCATCCACACAATTTGTAACTATATTATCTAGGCAAGTAGAAGAATAAGCACTAATACGAGTAGGTTTATTTATAAGAAGAGAAAGACCATAGGAATCAATAATATCTAGAAATAATGAAGAGTGCCTGTTATGTTTTAATATATCTACATTAAAGTCGCCTGCGATAAAAAATATTTGTTTTTGCTCGAATAATAATTTTAACAGTTCATCTAGTTTATTTATAAACGCATCTATATCTGATTGGGGGGTACGATAAATAACAATAATAGTTACTGAAAAGTTTGTTTCGATATAAAATTCATTAGCCGCGCATTCAAACACATATTCTTCTGACAGATTTTCGATGTCTGTACGCACTAATGATTTCCTTGATTCTTCCGCATATATAACCACTCCGCCGTGTTTATTTCGGGGTCTACAGTACGAAGAGGTAAGTTTGTAACCCGGTATTTTTAAAAACGTAATTTGTTCCTCTGTTTGCCAGTGTTCAGATACGCAAATGAAATTAAGTTTATACTCTTGAGCGCAATAATATAATTGGTTCAAAGAGTTTCCCAGTGATTGAACGTTTTGGTGAAGAATGTCAATAAGTTTATTTTTATTTATGTTGTTTTTTTCCTTTCCATTACCCACGGTAAAAAAGGATTGATACGTGCTCCGGGCGCCCAGATGTTAGGATTTTTTAGTAGCTGGATGTTTTCTGCCGTATCCGAGATTTTAAATGACGAGTATTCTTCGGGATATTTTATTGTAATTTTTGGCATCTCGCATTGGGGCATATCTCCCTTAGATATTCTTGTAGTTTGTCCGGGGTGATCGACGGGTCTAATCTGCAAGCATGTATGTGGTGCATTTTCGGGACTCCTTTAATGGGGATGTTAATTGCCGCTCCTCTAATGGATTCACTTCTACGTTTGTTTCTGTTGTAAGAGATTGTTTGGAAACCATCCTCGTCTACTTTTTTCGCAGATTGGGCTAAATTAATAGCCGGTTGAGTTTTTTTAATGGCTCCGGTTTTATTGATACGTTCTGTTTTGGTTTCTTTATTGTTTACATTTTTTGTGGAATCTTTTTTACTAGACATCTCGCTCGCATGGAATTTGTCGTTGTTTGTGGATTCTTGTGCCATCTTTTGTTTGTGATTTGAATTGGATTTTGAGTTTACAGGTTCCCGTGTTCCATTCCAGGTTCCATTATTCGGTTGCTTATTTATTTCTTTTAGGGTTAAGATATCCTGTTGCATTTGTTTCATCATTATAAACATTTCTGATATGTTATCCTTTAGTTCGTTAACAATAGCGTAGTGTTCATTAAGAGTTATGTATGTGTTGAGTGTATTCGACTTACTGTTAGTTTTGTTCTCCACACAGTTGTCGCATATCCATTTGTAGTTTTTATGTGCCAAAGATGGATGATTTCTCTTGATTGCACAAGATGGTGGAACGATGAGTCACATGAGTAGCACACAGTGATTTCATCTTGGCTCGTAACTTTGATATTACACGTATTACAGTGAGTGACGGCTAAGAGGTTGTTAACCGCCGCCATTACAATTATTGAAAAAAAAATACAGTTTACTGACTTGACTGCATGAAGAAACTTGTCACTAAAACTTTGATAGGGTCATTTGGGTACTCAAATTATTTATACATGAGGTAATTTTTCTTTTTAATGTACATATTCAGATGCATGTGCTGTAAAATTTCAGACTTTTCATTAAGTTTTTTAAAAGTGTTTCAACTGAAGTTTCGAACGAGTTTTTCCACCCCCAGACTAAGCATGAAGTAAAATTTCGAGTTTAGAAAAGCCTGAAAATTTGGATTGGCCGCGTAGCGAAGCGGAGCGGCCAATCCAAATTAGGCTTTTCTAAACTCGAAATTTTACTTCATGCGCCACGCGTTTAAAACACTAAAATATTGTGAAATTAAAAAGATCGCGTAGCTTAAATTTAAAAAAAATCAAAGGATTACAATGATTGATTATAATTTGATGGTCAATTTCTTGAGTAATTTTAAATTGATTAGAGTGATTGATTAAAATTTAATTATCAAATTGTAGTAAATTAAAAATAAACTTTCTTGATTATTCACAAGGGTTGGCGAGGGATGGAACTTTCCGAATAATCAAGATGCCTAATTTTTCCTCAACCCCACAACAAGCCGTTAAGAAACCTAATGCGGGTTCAATTACACACACAAAAAAATCTTTGGAGAATTCAGGGGTGTGTCTGTTTGCATAAAATCACCCTCTTTAAACTAAATCCAATGAGTAATTAGCGCGTATCCGACGGTTTTTGTTTGCGTTACTCGCGCTCCGCCGGATTTAACGCTAGTTATTAGTTGGCGATTAGGTAATTAATTAATTATGAAATTAAATTGATATTTCCGGGATTGACGAGTGACTGGGGCAGATGCGGCTCTGACCGATGTCCGATTATCAATCATCCGGCCATCGCGTCCAACTGACAACCCCCCGACCCCCGCGCTCCGCCGGACTCCATGCTGCCTTTGACACCTTTTAAATATATTGCCAACATAAATTACGTTTATTTACTGGAGGACCGGTCTGTTTATGCCGGCTGAATCATGTTATATATTAATATAACCCGCGTTTTAGGGGTTAGATATTTTTTTTATTTTGTATTCCGGGGAAGTATTTTTACGGTGGGTTTAACTTTGACCGAAGGAATTTATTACAACAAAATCAATACTTGCAGAATATCCATACAAGTATTTTCAATTATTATGTTTTAATTAACGAGCAATTTAAATTATTATTTTCATGAGAAACAATCGTACAACAGATACACTCACGATTGAGATACTGAGAAATCTTTATGGAATTTCATAGCGATATGAAAAAAAAAACATTACTCTTACAGAATATGACACAAACAAGTGTCTTCTAGTTATTTTCAACGGAAAGTCAAATAAGTAGAATTTTCTAGAAATATTTAGAGAAATTAAAGTTTAAAACATTCACAACATGAACATTCTTTGAGAAATCTTTATAGAATTTCTTGTAGATGTTAAGAAGACATTGTTCTTTCAGAAACTGCCAAAAAAACACGCCATCGACAGTTTTTGAGTTATTTTCAGTTGAAAGTCGAAAACGTAGAAATTTATGGAAATATTTAGGGAAATTAAAGTTTAAAACATTCACAACATGAAAATTCTTTAAGAAATCTTTATGGAATTTAATGTGGATATTAGGGAGACATTGCTCTTTCAGAAAATGCCAAAAACAAAAAACACGCCGGCGACAGTTTTCGATTTATTTTCAGTTGAAAGTCGAAAACGTATGGAAATATTTAGGGAAATGAAGGTTTAAAACATTCACAACATGAAAAATCTTTATGGAATTTTGTGTGGATAATAAAAAGACATTGCTCTTTCAGAAAATGTCATAAACAAAAAATACGCCATCGACTGTTTTGGAGTTATTTTTAGTTGAAAGTCGAAAACGTAGAAATGTATGGAAATATTTAGGGAAATTAATTAAAGATTAAAACATTTACAACATGAAAATTATTTAAGAAATCTGTATGGAATTTCATGTGGATGTTAAGAAGATATTGTTCTTTCAGAAAATGACAAAAACAAAAAACACGCCATCGACAGTTTTCGAGTTATTTTCAGTTGAAAGTCGAAAACGTAGAAATTTATGGACTAAATATTTCCATACATTTCTACGTTTAAAACATTTACCATAATCTAAAAACCAGTTTCCAAAGCTTCTGGGGTTTCTTAAGGAACACACTCTGGGCCAATATTATTTCTACTTTTGGTGAACGAAACTTCTAACAAGTGTTTCCACTCCTTGATTAAGCATGAAATAAAATTTCTAGTTTGGAAAAGCCTGAAAATTTGGATTTGCCGGAACTGTACTGATGGTGGCGTTGAAGTCTGAAACGCGCATATAGTTATCCGGTGAATAAATGAGTAATGAACATAAATTCATATTGTTAAAAATATGTTAATTAATCAATATCCCATTACAAGAGATTACTATTTAATGCAAAATTTTATCTTTTTTTACCCTTAGATTGGGGCGTGCGCGCCATTTTTTCGTAAATAAAAAAAAATCCGCGTTCGCTACATATTTAAACTTCATCAGTCCCCCTATTTCACATCCGCGTAGCAATTCTCACTTCCCGCCGACTGGAAATGGAATTGTAAATTGCGGCGTTCATACGGACTTAGATATTTTTCTGGATTTCTAGAATCGCGTGTAAAAAAATGGAAGAAAAACAGATATTAAGAATAAGAAATTAAAGTTATAAATAGGATTGTTTGCAGAATTGAGGAATGTTCGCGTTGTTTGCATTTATGATAATTAGTTTGTTAATGTATGCGTTACAGACAAAATACGAAATTGGACAAAACGCGTTTTGTCTAGAGAAAACGCGAATTGGGCCAAAAACTTGGCCTAAATATTACATTTTCATTGAGTCATTTAGGCAAAAACCCTATAAAGGGAGCGAGACCTCCAAGGGCGAGGCTGCTGCTGTCCTCCCGACAACCAATTCTCAAGCCTTAATTATCAAAAACAGCGAAAACTTAAACAACCAACAAAATTCTGTATCGAGATATGAATATTTGATAGAAACATTCCCTGTATTAATATTTAAAGCAGATTTTGAGTAATAACTATTGTATAAATTAAATTAAATTACTTAAAGATCAAATTAAATTAACGAATAAAAATAATAAAATTGACGAAATGTACATTTAGTAATTCAAATAAAGTAAGAGGAAAGGTTATTTGTTATTCGTCAATTGTATAGAAAAATGTCAACCCGGCGCATTCACCATAAACATACCCGCGTTGTTTTTCTTTTATTATTATTTTTTTAATTAAAACGAACGCATCTAAAATAATCAGGTGGACTCTACACAACTAAGGGAACCATCAATCTCGGTAATTGGCCGAAAGAACGCCGCGTCATTAATCACCCCGAAAAATATCCAAACTTTCCCCCCCGTACATAAAAATTGTCCATTCACCGTTTTAACTGATTTTTTTTTTGGTAGGCGATTAAAAAAAGCACGCACGCACACGTTAACATTGTTTGGATGTGTTTATGTCGCAGCTTAAATCACAATAACGATTGTCCGTGACGGTCATTAAAATCATCCCCCGAGTAGCCCTAGAGTGCTCGAGTAATTAGTGGCGTGTCGTGAGCGTTGAATGCATAACGAAGAAAAGTAAGCCGTAACTCATTTCCACCCCTGCGCGAATTTCCATTAGAAAAATATTACGCGCGTATAAAAATTCAGCAAACATTAAAAAACGCAGAACAATTGCTTAGAAATGCGGTGTGGAATTTTAATTCATCCAGCCTACAAATATTCAATCATGAAAATAATTTAAAAAAAGTTAGTTTGTGATACATATATTTATATTAAAAGAGGTTTAAAACAAAACCATTTTAAGCACGATGCTTGTTCTCAAACATGATTAAAGCACTCTTTTACAAGAAAGTGTTTCAAATATAGCAACCCTGGATATAACCCATTTGAAAAATTTGCACACACATACAAAGGAATTTTAAATCTACATTACCTAATTTCTTTTATTTAAAGTAAATCGCAATTAGAGCTCTCAAATAGTGTTTAATTTGAAATAGCTACTTATGATTGGATTTAGCAAGAATATTGTGTATTACCACTTAAATAAAACACTTAATTTGTTTAGGTTTCAAAATTATATTTAATGTACTAAAAAAATTGTTTCACCACACTGTGGCTTCATCATCTATCCGATGAAGTCACAGTGCGGTGAAATAATTGTTGTACAATAAATATAATATTGAAACCTAAACAAATTAAGTGTTTTATTAAAGTAATATTATGGACTAACCGCCTCAAATATACAGTATTTTGAATTACAGTATTTATTGATAATTTTTAAAATATTCTCATGTATATCCAGCTGTATTCATATTCATGTATATATCCAGCGAATTTTGTTCCTCAGCAAATTTGTGTGGAATGCATTTTTTTTTCTAAAATATTCTAGAATATGTACATTTTTTCGTAACAAATCTGTGTGTGGTATGCGATAAATGCTTTTTGGAAACGGTGATAATTCAAATACAGGTGCTTACGTTGCACAATAGCCCTTGTGCAGATATAGCGGGGGTGGTTTGTGGAACGCGTTATTGTCTTTCCCCGGCCGCGCATGAAAGAGGCGTGGAATTTATTAAACTCACCTACGGAATGGAATTTGCGGCCACAAAGGTTTCGACGCTTTTTTGTTACTGTTCGAATTTTCAAAACGTGACTTTTAGTTAATATTGTTTTCTGCGTATGCCGCCCTCGGATTGGAAATTAAAAGAGGGGTGGGTTTAAAGAGTTATCGTTTTGTATTCAAAACAATGCTTTCATGTGTGAACTTTATACTAATCAATATATTTAAAAAAACGCTTTAATTTTTCACTCTTCCACAAGAGGAGGGCCGGTTTCTAAACAGTAAAAATTCAGCATTTGGCCACATGAGGAAATATTTTGAAAAAGAGGTATACTTTTAGGAAAGTTTAAAGTTTGCAAAGACGACTAAATGAAAATCATTTTGTTCGACACTGTATATTGGAAAAAATCGTGTACATAGTCCAAAAGTAACATAAATGAATCTCTAAGTTTCAATAATATACACGCATTTGGTCTTATAGATAGATAGAAATAGAAAAGTAAATCAAATTCGCAGAGTATTAAAGATCTAACAGTGTTACGAATTGCTATATGAAATAATTAAATGAAATGAAATAATGCCTTTATTTGTCATACAAAAAATAAATACAAAATAAATACTTATAAGCGTAGGCGAAGTTCAGTCAGCTTAACCTGTTACTGATCTTCCACTTAACCTACGAAAAATTAAACATAAATGTAATTGCGACAAACATATTTCGTCGTCAATATCTCGAATTAATTCTATAAATTCAAAGCTCATTTCGTAGTAACAGAGAGCACAAGTGACATCTGAGGCTGTTGAATTTTAATTGTTTTAGGTTTTGGGGAATTTTATTGAATAATTTATAGATGTAGTAAGAAAAACATCTGGTATAAATAGCAGATATCTGTTAAAGAATTTTATTTGTTTGCATGTGGCGTTTCGGTTATTACCGTTCCTCCTATTTAATAATAGAGTTATATTTTATCGGTGTAATTTCTGAATTTATTTGTATGTGAACGGGGAAAAGTGGGCGTAATCGTACCGAGCTAGCGACCGCAATAAATTGCAAACATTCACCCCTGCGTTTGACGTCTACTCACTACCACTAGCAACTACATAACGCACAGACTCTGGGCAATAGCGCGCACGGTTTCTCCGTTGTAAGTAAAACGCCTGTAATTATCAACTGCAAAGCGAAACGTTTGATTACCATAAATCGATAACAATACAAGCAAAACAAACAATAATTATTTTTGATTTTAATAATTAATCACAAATACAACCTACTACTTGATTGATATTTATTGTTAATAACAGTGGCGGTTCGTGAGAATTTTTATTGGAAATGTTACAGATACTCGAAGGAAATTTATCATTTTCAATAATTTTAATAAATAAAACACAGAATCTACCCTTTACAACACACCTAGTTACGACTTATTGTTTTCAATAATTTCATTAATTAAAACCCCCTTTCAGGATAATTTCTCATTCGTGTAGAATCGAGTTAGGCATTAACATCAATGATTAAATAAACAATATCCTGTCGGATAGAATGGATAGATAGATGACGACTGTCAGGGTATATAACTGCGTGAATTTACGTGGAATTGATTCCGGCAAGGGGGGATGAAACCGTGGAGGATTTACTAATGTCGTTCTCTACGCACCTTGATTGAAAAGGGGGGTGAAACGGGGGGATGAGAGCGAGGAATTCGTTTTGTCAGCGCGCTTGTTTACCGCTGAATTGAGATGTTGCATGCTTGTGAAAATATATCAAGCTATTCGTCATGTTTGATACAATTAAATAAATGTTGTTACAGTATGTGAAATCATAAGTATATTTCAAATTTAAAACTATCTTCAATTCGAAAAGAAAATGCGTGCACTTTTAGGTCCAGTTGCACCAAAAACGTTGAACTCGAGTTCGTGCTGAACTTGAGTTTAAGATGACAGTTCCTATTGTTCTAATGTCACTTTGAACTCGAGTTCAGAGTTGAACCAGTTCAATGTGTTTGGTGGCCCTTAGTTTGCAGAATTTTATATATATATAATATATTAGAATTACTAGAATTTTCGTATAACCGCAAATAATAAGTATGTGAAAATCAAAAAATAAAAATTTCGTAGTTTTTATTTACTGTAAGAGACATTGGTTTAAAACAAAAGTAAATCTTGCTTGATAATAACCCACTGAGCAAAAAACAAACAAATAACGTTATATCAACATTATAGCAACATTAAACGTTGTTTTAATGTTGATGAAACATCACTTAAATGGATTTGCTTAGTGGGAAGCAAATGTTTAATTATTTGTTTGTTTATTTATAGTAAGAGACATTCATTTAACAAAAAAGTAAACCTTGTTTGATACCTAATAAGCAAATATTGAATTATTTGCATACAATATTTTCCCCAAAACATAAATCAGTCCTTTATTTCCGTAAACCAACAGTGTCTGAAAAAAGGGACTGTACAATCTGTAGATTAAAATATAAAAATGTGTTAATCCATAAGCGATAAATCTTGTTGTTTGGATTAGATCCTCAATTTTGTAATAAATAAAATAATAAATCACTAGCACAAATTAATTGTAATTCATTCACAACCGATTACAACACGAATTTCTAAAAACTCCAACATTTTAAGTAGAGGTTACATTGAATACTTTATTTTAAGATCGACTTAAAATTTTAATCTAAGCCGCGAAGCGGAGCGGCCAAACCAAATTTTCAGGATTTTCTAAACTCGAAATTTTACTTCATGCGCCAAGCGTATAAAACACTGAAATATTTTGAAGTTCACAGTATGCTACTTAAGTAGTATGCTAAAGACGTATACTTAGAACCTTACTTAAAAAGTAGTGTTTAAAGCGCGTGGCGCATGAAGTGAACCAAACAAAATTTTCAGGTTTCTCCTAACTAAAAATGTTACTCCATGCTTAATCTTGGAGTGGAAAACCCTCGTTTAAAGCTTTTAAAAAAACAACAATTGTCGGGTAATTTTCAGCGTATGCATATATATGCTTAAAGGAAAAATTCCCTGTATATTTCAAGGATTACGTTCATGCCCGCTATTCTCGCTCTCGTTCAGATTTCCGGGAAATTTAATTTCCTACTGATTTAATTGAATATTGGAAACATTTTGATGGATTACCTCTGGCTGGCGCTATTTGCCATCATCTGCTCTATTTATATACGCTCGGGTAAATTAAATAGAGTTGCAAGTTGGAATAAACATATGAATTGTGTAAATAGAAATTGTTTTTAAAATCCAACGCAAAATAAGCTTTATTGAGCCAAAAAATCGTACATGGCTCGTATTTATTCGTTAGCAGTTTATTTTATTTTTGTATTTTAGGTATAATGCATTTGCTAATTCAATTTTTTTATATATTTTCGATGTAATTTTTGTATATATTTTTGATGTAATTTAATTACTTGATGAAACATGTTTACAATATTGATAATTAAATAAAAGTCACTTGGTTTGTTTCACTACTATTATTAATTTTCTCCGACTAGTTTCGACGTATCGTTATTCTCAAGGAGACGAGAGAGAAGGAGAGAATGGCGACAAGTCGAAACTAGTCGGAGAGAATAAAAAATAGTAGTGAAACAAACCAAGTGACTTTTATTTAATTATCAAAATGGTATATCTATTGGGAAATAAAAGTATTATTATTATTATTTTGAATAGATTTGTTTTAATTCTACTTTGAATTGAGCTTAAACATTCTTAAGAATATCTGTTGGAAAATAAAAGTCTTATTTTTTTCTTGAATTAATTTCTGATCTGGTACTTGGTGAAACATATTAGAATATGTAAAGTTATTTAATTTGTGAAACAATACCAAGTGTTTTCAATTTAAATAACTTTACATTATTATTATATTAAATAGATTTTTTTTAATTCTACACTAGATTGAGTTTAAATATTTGCCAGAATTGTGTAAATTTAATAAAACTGGATAGGGCTCTTTTTAGTTAAGATTCTTGGAATTTATGTAGGTATAAAATCAAATGCCTTATTATAGTTCTGTTGGGTAGATTTATATTTAATTGCTTTCCCCGTTTTAGTTTTTTTTTCGCGAGAGTTCATTACGACAAACAGTTTGTTTTTGTATTCTGTTTTGTTTTCACTGTACATACGAGTAATTATTACAAAACCGCAAACAAAGCACGTATTTTAATAACTCTCGTGCATACGTTAAATTACACCTGGAAGTGAGCTCTAGAATCTACGAGTAATTGAAAACAAAAAAACGAGCTCGGGGGTCGTTTTAATTGCTTCCAACAATTACTCGCCTTCCTGAATTTTGAAAATACGAAACAAAACATTACAGAAAATATGTATAAATTAATGAAATTAAGAATATGATTTTGTATAAGCGCCATCTAATGCAGATTTGGGAAATGAATGAATGAGTAATTCATTCATTGCCCAAATGGGCATTAGATGGCGTTTACGCTTTCAAACATATGTAATGAAAATGAAAATACGAAACAAAACATCACAGAAAATATGTATAAATGAATGAGATTAAGAATTTGTAAGAGCGACATCTAATGCCCATTTGGGAAATGAATAAATGAAAATGAATTTATTCATTCCGCAAATGGGCATTAGATGGAGTTTACGCTTTCAAACATATGTAATGAAATTAAGTTTAATACCTTAAACGATTTTTTGCGTAAGCTTTTAAATACAGAGAGTTTTTCTTTTAAGTAAACGTATTCCAAATTCAGCCAATTTTCTGTAAATCTATAGATGTTCCTTGTTTTTTTAAGTTCAATTTGAAGCTTTAAACGAGTGTATTCTACTCCCAGGCTAAGCATGAAGTAAAATTTCGAGTTTAGAAAAGCCCCGTGAAAATTTGTCGAGGGTCGCGCAGCGACCCGAGACAAATTTTCTGGGCTTTTCTAAACTCGAAATTTTACTTCATGCGCCACGCGTATAAAACACTAAAATATTGTGGAATTCATGAAAATTTTAACTTTACCTGAAATCTGTGTTTTATACGCGTGGCGCATGAAGTAAAATTTCGAGTTTAGAAAAGCCCAGAAAATTATTCTCTCGAATTTAACTTATTTTGAATTTGAAATAATTCTGTTTGAAGATAAGTAATCAGGTCTCATATTATTAAATAAAAGAATTGAGTCTCCTTTCTTCACAGGATTAATTTAAAAATCGCAAATGTACATTTCGGTCATTAGTAAATCATTTTCTAGAATTGATCCCAGCGCTCTAATCCCAGTCACCCGAAACATTGTAATTATAATCCGAATCTGTATCCATGGTATAAATTTTTCCGTTTATTTTTGTAAATAGTTGAGCATTGATAATGGTCACATCGTGACCGAAATGTACATTTGCGATTTTTAAATAAATCCTGTGAAGAAAGGAGACTCAATTCTTTTATTTAATAACTTCGTTCACCTTCACGTAACTCAACAATAATTTAATTAGTTCTCATATTCTTCTTACCTGCTAATGACATAATGATTAATAGATAGTGGAGAAAAATAGAAAAGCTAATAAAATCACAAAACGATTTAGTATCAAGACGTATTTTCCTTGGATTTACAGAAATCCCGTTTTAATTTACTATTTCGCATTTCGCGTTTCCTTCATTGTTGTGGTTCTGTCTGCGAGTGTATTATAGTTGTATGTATATCTTAGCGTCTTTCTGGTAAGTGCACTTATAGAATGGGGCTCGGGCATTCGCATGCAAACACGGCCGCCCCCGCATTGTCCTCGAATTAATCCTCGCCGGGGGATTAAGCTTTCTGTTTAATCAGTCACTGAGAGACGCGGCTTTTCTCGAAATTAACATCTCGCTACCGGCGGAATCTATAATTATCTACCTGCACAGCAAGGAAATATAGAGAAAATGCGGAATGCGGGTTTTCACAAAAGTAATCAAAACCTGGGAGTTCAGATAGTCAAGAAATATGGTGTGTTTTTCATTTTGATTGAGATTTGTAAATCATTCTCTGATATGCATTTTTTTGAAATGTATGCGAAGAATGGAAATTACACGTACATACATAAAAACCTTTATTTGGCATATTATTTACAAACATCTTACAATAACTATCACACACTAACCATAAACCATGAAATAATAATCGAACTCTTCAGCGACATACAAACAATAAATAATAAATAAAACATTGTATAGCTGAGGCTGTTAGTTGTTGAAACTCCATAATATCACTTAAATAACACACTTAATATGTTTAAGTTTCAAAATAATGTTTATTGTACTACAACAATTGTTTCACCACACAGTGGCTTCATCAGGTAGATGAATGATCATTATTCATCTACCTGATGAAGCCACTGTGTGGTGAAACAATTGTTGTAGTACAATAAACATTATTTTGAAACCTAAACATATTAAGTGTGTTATTTAAGTGATATAATAAATAAAACTATAAACAATTCTTTAAGTAGCCGTTTCGCTTCTTCTAGCTACACCTCCCTGCTCTCATTCTCATCAATTCTCTACATTCTATAATCCCCTTCCCACTCTCACACAACACTTCATTCAAACTTTTACTCTTAAAACTCGGTTCCTCCGTGCACTCATACAACCAATGTTCCCATACATTTTCTCCCATGTTACAAAATCCACACCCCGTATATTTCGTTCCTATCCATACCTTTCTTCCTATTTCTTCATTCCCACACCTTAGCCGAGCTAGCATTCTTACATCCTCTCTATTCTGTAGGGCAAAGTAGCGCGGGGTTGTTCCGAAAACTTGTAAGGTTTTGTAGATTGGGCAGGTCCGACTCTTAGCTATTTTGTTTTGTCGAATTTGTAGTTCTTCTGCCCTCAGTTTTTCTACTACTTCTTCTTCCACTTTCTGACCCCGCCCTAGCTTTTCCTCTACATACATCACAGACATTCCAGCTGTTTCATACAGTTTTAGCCTCTTTTGCATCCATTTTGTACTTTCATGTTTTTGCTCCCATTCCCTATAGCATACTTCCCAAGTTTCTTGCACTTACCTTCCATTCTCCATTTCAGTCAACCTCCTTTCAAACTTCACCACTCTCTTTGCTGCCATACACGCCACAGACATTCTGTTGTATTCCTGCAGCACCACGTATCCGGGTGTGGTCCTTTCCAACCCTATACACCTTTTGAGGTACTGCAGCTGCAGCTTTTCCACCTTTTCCTCTACACGTATACTCCACACTTCTGCTCCATACAATACTATTGTTCTAATGCATGCATCCCACCAAATTATTTGCATTCTCACATTGTTTCCTAACGCATCTTCCCATGTTCTCCTCAACCGTTCCATCGCCACTCTCGCTTTCTTACACACGTAATCAATGTGCGCTGCTTTACTACCCGACTCCGCGAACATAAAGCCTAGGTACTTGAACACTTTCACTCTTTCCACTCGCTCCCCCTTCCATAACAATTCTTCTTCTTTCCCTCTTCTTCCTGCATTCCGATAAATCATCCATTTCGTTTTCTTCACATTCATAACTAACTTTCTCCTATCCAAGTACCTTTCAAGCCTCATCTCTTGCAATTCCCTGAACGATTTAGCCAACAGTACTACGTCATCTGCGTAAGCCAAGCTCCAAATTTTCGATGCCCCTATGACGACCCTCCCTGCTTGTCCCAGTTCTAAGACTCTCTCCATATCTGCCACATATAAATTAAATAATAGTGGACTGAGGGGGCAGCCTTGCCTTAGTCCTTGCCTTACTCTAAACCGTTCAGACGCATTCTCTCCAACTCGTACCTTACACCAAGTTTCTCTATATACCGCTTCTATCCAATTCACCAAGCATTCCGACACACCCTTATTTCTCAAACATTCTACAAGCATACTTCTATCTACTGAGTAATACGCCGCCTTAAGGTCCACAAACAAAGCATGAACTCTTTCTTTCTTACCCAGTGCTCTTTCAATCACCCAGTTCAGTGTAGCTATTTGCTCTGTAGTCGACCTCCCTTTTCTGAAGCCAGCTTGGACCTCCGGAAGCCAGCTTGGACCTCCGGAAGCCAACATTTTTCCTCAGTTTCCTCTTCCAATCGCTCCTTCACCATGCACATCACCACCTTGTACAGTGAGTCCATACATGTTATGCCTCTGTAATTATCAGGCTGGCTGGCTTCGCCTCCTTTGTATATAGGCACTATACTGCCCCCCTTCTAATTTTCCGGAAATGGTTCTTTTCTCTTCCAAATTTTGTTTATAACTTCCAGTGTCTTCTATCGCCCTTCATTGCCACAACCCTGCCACGCCTCGACCTTGATCCCATCTGGACCGGCTGCTTTTCCCCGTTTCATGCACCTTAATGCCCTTTCCAACTCCCCTATGGTAAATTCTTCCTCCGCCCTGCTTATTCGCCTTGTACTCACGTCGGAATCTTCACCACTTTTCGCACCCAACAGCACTTCGAAATACTCCTTCCACTTGGCAATCTCAATTCCCTCTCCTGTTTTTTTCGTATGCGAGGACGTTTGTTTTATGTATTCCCAGAGCTCCTTTTCCCTTTGTAATTTCTTCACTTTACATATCTCTTCTTTCGTCCACAGCTCTTTCTTAACCTTGCACATCCTTTCATATTCAGTTTCTGCCTCTTTTATCTTATTCTTTGGCCCTCTTCCCATTCTCCATTCCCGCACCGCCCCCTCACGTTACTCTTAATCCTCCTACACTCTTTGTCAAACCAATTGGCCGCCACATACTTGATCCCTTTCCGTTTTTTTTTGGAATTGCACTTGTGATTACTTCCGTCAGTTGACCTATTGTTTCTACCCCCTTAAAGTATGCTATAGTTATCCTGCGTTTGTAAGACTCCAATGCCCTCTTTGACCAACATCATCCTACTTCTTCCAATCTGCCCTTTTACTCACTGTCACGGCCCACTCCTACTTTTACTGTTACAGGCATATGATCAGAACCCATTCTGTTTTCGACAACAAACTCCACCACCTCATCCCTGATTTCGACACTTACTAGTATGCAGTCGATGACAGAGCTGCCCCTTGGTCCCATGTAGATAAACTCGCCGTCCCAATCCCCGTCTGAACAACCATTTAACAAATCCAGCACTTTTGCCCAGTCCATAAACGCTCTTCCCTGTTTATTGATACTCTTATCCTTGGAACGTCTCGCCCTTCTATCCCCACCATTTTCCCCTATGCCGTTCGTATCCATTTTGCCAGTTCTCACGTTCCAATCACCTCCTACAATCAGATATTTGGGATATTCCATATCGATCAACCCTTTACCAATTGCTGCCATGATTTCAACCTCTCTTTTCTGTGAGTATATCGTAACAGTTTTCCACCGTTGCCCTCCTTTACAGAATGATCTCCACATAACTCCTTCTACTTCTTCCCTCTTAATACCATCTTCCATTCTTGAAGGTTTTCCCGTTATTATCCCACCTTTTGCTCTGCCCATCGTGCTCACCCTTGTAGCCCCAATTCCCTTCCACCTGAATCCATTTGGCAATCTCTCTATGATCTGTACCAATTCTGACTTTTCCACCCATGTTTCCACCAATCCGACCATATCCTTATCTGCCACCCAGCTTTTTAATTCCTCAAACCCTCCTGCCTCATCCAATTTCTTTTTAACACCCGCTAAAACGTAGTTTAGAACTTTGTACAGTGAATTTTTCGTTTAAGTAAACTGTAAATTTTCCGACATTCGTTGGATTTTAAAAGAGTTCAATTTGAAGCTTTAAACGGGTCTTTTCCACTCCCAGACTAAGCATGAAGTAAAATGTCGAGTTTAGTAAAGCCTTGTGAGTTTTTTTTTTAGTTCAATAAGAAGCTTTAAATGAGTGTTTTCCACTCCCAGACTAAGCATGAAGTAAAATTTCGAGTTTAGAAAAGCCCCGTGAAAATTTGTCGAGGGTCGCGCAGCGACCCGAGACAAATTTTCTGGGCTTTTCTAAACTCGAAATTTTACTTCATGCGCCACGCGTATAAAACACAGATTTTAAGTGAAGTTTGAATATTAAACGGGTCTTTTCCACTCCCAGACTAAGCATGAAGTAAAATGTCGAGTTTAGTAAAGCCTAGAGATTTTTTTTTTTTTAAGTTCAATACGAAGCTTTAAATGAGTGTTTTCCACTCCCAGACTAAGCATGAAGTAAAATTTCGAGTTTAGAAAAGCCCCGTGAAAATTTATCGAGGGTCGCGCAGCGACCCGAGACAACTTTTCTGGGCTTTTCTAAACTCGAAATTTTACTTCATGCGCCACGCGTATAAAACACAGATTTTAAGTGAAGTTTGAATATTAAACGGGTCTTTTCCACTCCCAGACTAAGCATGAAGTAAAATGTCGAGTTTAGTAAAGCCTAGAGATTTTTTTTTTTAAGTTCAATACGAAGCTTTAAATGAGTGTTTTCCACTCCCAGACTAAGCATGAAGTAAAATTTCGAGTTTAGAAAAGCCCCGTGAAAATGTGTCGAGGGTCGCGCAGCGACCCGAGACAAATTTTCTGGGCTTTTCTAAACTCGAAATTTTACTTCATGCGCCACGCGTATAAAACACAGATTTTGAGTGAAGTTTGAATACACATAAATTTTACAATATTTTAGTGTTTTATACGCGTGGCGCATAAAGTAAACATCGAAAAATTGGTGTAGAAATATTATTCATAAATACTCACTCCTATAATTTGTGAATATAGGCATGTAAAATTGTAGACTCGTTAATTCGGGAATAATTTTTTTTTTTTTCAGTTTTGGAGATGGAGATTTATCAACAATGGTGCAAATTGCTGGTGAACTGGGTGAAGTGCAGACGAATCATCATTATTTTCAGATCCGGCCAAATTCGCGTTTTATACTTGCTGAATAATGTGCGAATGAGGAATGAGGAAATTCCATTTTTTTATTTTTAATCAACCACCAATTCATACGAAAGACGAACAAATAGTGTGATTTTTCACTAAATACGACTTATTTTAATTTATAAATAAATTCTTTTAGGAATCATAAATTTACGATTATTATTGAGAGTTTCACATTCTATTAAATGTTTATTGGGCCAGTTAAAACCACAATTCAAAGAGAATATTAGCTCGCTCTTTTTTCGGTGTTGGGGGGACACAATGAAGCAGAAATTTATAGACTTTAATAACGTCAGTGTCGCAGACAGACGGCATGATTAACGAACTGCCAAATTACTACCGCTGATCTAAACGTCAAAGCTCCGAATTTATCGCCCTTTTCGGCTCGTTGTAATTTTATAATCTATGTGTGTGCAAAAATTACTACGTACGCTTCATTAAACGATCACAATTACAATTGAAAAGAGAGAGGAGCGGGTCGTCTGAATGAGTTAGGAGAGGAAAGAGCCAAGTTTACAATCGTTCGCGTTAATTTAAATGCTCGTAAAGCAACCAATAACACTTGCAGAAAGTGGAAGAAGTGGGTGTGAATGTTGGGGAAAATAGTGGATCTGGGTAAAGTGCTCTCTTGCTTTAAGCTTTATAGTTACGTTTTCGGAGTTCTTTAATTTCGCCACCTTGTAATTTTAGTTTAAAACGCGCGGGGATTACCTTTTCATGGAGATGAAATTTAGTCAATTACATCGCGTGTTGAATAATACTGCCTTTTAACAAAAGAATTTTTTTACATAATGTGAAATACAAATGGATTATAAACTCATTGTTAGTTGCTTTCAATCAATTTGAAAGAAAAGCGCAGAAAATCACGAAAGTCGATTAAAAAGGATCTTCGATTTTTTATGAAAATCACTCAGCATCCAGTGAGTTTAAATCTTGTATTTATTAGTTATCAGTAAACCTCTTTTACCCTTGTGTTTTTTTTATTGTTTTATTCCTTTCGTCACTTTATTTTATTGTGTGCTATTTGCGCATTTCGAACACAACTCTTTTACCTTTTTACTATAAACTTTAATTTTCATGAAAATTACTCAGCATCCAGTGAATTTAGCTCTTTCAATTATTATTTATCGGCAAACAAGATACACTATAATTTTGTTTCTTATTTTATTCCTTTCTACACTCTATTTTACTGTACGCTTTATGCTCATTTTGAACAGAACTCTTTTACCCATTCATAATAAACTTTATATTTTATAAAAATTACTCAGCATCCCGAAATTCACTGGATGCTGAGTAATTTTTATGAAATATAAAGTTTATTATATTTTTTAACTAAGGTAACAAGATTTGGATGTTTGAAAGTCGGAATGTTGCAAATGTAGGGAATTAATTAGTATATATACATAATAATTTGAATTAAAAACACTTGGTTTGTTTTATTAACTATTTAGTTTCGGCTTAAATATTGACAGCAGTCAACCATTATTAGCAGTCAAAATTGATTAATAGCTGTCAATCTTTTGTAATAATAATAAGTCTCGATTATCACACAAAACAATAAGTAAAATTAATGGCGATGTGCCCATCATAGAACTTTTCCCGTTTAAGATATGATGACTTAAATATCAACAGTATAAAAAAGTTGCACAAAGTAAAATTATTCTACTTATATTATTATTATTCCAAACCTATTCACATAAAAAGTAATTCTTGCATTTTTCGCTACATCTTAATAAATATTGATTACCATCACATCTGAGCGTTATACAGAGAGTTTTATGTAACACCGAACATTTTCATAACGAAAATTTTTTTAAAGTATTTTTAAGTTGCACATTTTTTGATGCTCGGTTTATTTAATTTGAAGCTGTAAGCGAGTGTTTTCCACTTCCAGGCTAAGCATGAAGTAAATTTTCAGGCTCTTCTAAACTCGAAATTTTACTTCATGCGCCATCGGTACAAAACACTGACACATTACGAAGTTTAAAACACACCGCTAAATTTTACATTGAATCAGTGTTTTGTACCGGTGGCGCATGAAGTAAAATTTCGAGTTTAGAAAAGCCTGAAAATTTGGTTTGGCCGCTCCGCGCTTCGCGCTACGCGACCAAACCAAATTTTCAGGCTTTTCTAAACTCGAAATTTTACTTCATGCTTAGCCTGGGAGTGGAAAACACTCGCTTAAAGCTTCAAATTGAATTCTTTTAATAAACCGAGCATCAGAAAATGTGCAACGTATGCATATGGATACTTCAAAGAAAAATTCTCGTTATAAAAATGTTCGGTGTTACATAAAACTCTCTGTATATTTTTAACTTTAGTGTAAATCAGTGGTTTATACACGTGGCGCATGAAGTAAAATTTCGAGTTTAGAAAAGCCCCGTGAAAATTTGACTCGGGTCGCTGCGCGACCCTCGACAAATTTTCTACGCGGGGCTTTTCTAAACTCGAAATTTTACTTCATGCTTAGTCTGGGAGTGGAAGACACTCGTTAGTTTAAAATACATCACAACTGTTAAAATATGTATCGTATTAGTATTTTGTCATTAAATCACTATATTGACTGCTATTGTGATGTTATGACTTACAATCATAACATCACAATAGCTGAAATACAGTCCATAGAGAGACATAATCAGACAAAATCCTAGCATAGTCAAAAGACAGTCAATGAAGCCACTTACAGTCACAATAGTCAAAACACGGTCAATAAAGATATAATATGACAAAATCCTATGCTACTCCAAAGACATTCAAGCAATTTATTAAGATTCAAAATGTCACACCAGTATTTCGTTTATAAACAAATACATTTTCTATTAATACAGTAATTTATCAGCTGGATGCCCGACCTAAGAAATGTACAATAAACTAAATAAATGAATTATTGCCATTTTAATTTCTTAGCATCAAAGTAAAAATGCGAACATGACACATTCATTATGATACAAACCAAAGCATTTCTCGACGATTTGCTCATTTCGCAAACACAGCCACCCTTTCTTTCTCCCTCACTCTCTCGAGATTTTTCCGGAGCGCACTCCACTCCCGACAGTTTTCCGACCCGGTGAACAATTAAAATCGAAAAAGCCATCACTACCCCTTTTTCGAGACCCCCACCCCCCTTTCACAAACGCGAAATATTTCGTCTAGTGCCGTACCAATTCTAGTATGAAACCCACCCGACTGTCAAACGGGATATCGGGGCTCAAAGTAAATAAATTTCGCGCCATTAGACTGTGAGCGCGTGTGTGAGGGAGTGTGAATATCTTCAAGAATTAATTTTGGGATTAGTTAAGCCTGCTGAAATAGGATTTTAGAATATGGATGTGTATATATCGTTCGGTTTGAATGTAGAAGTCATCAAGTGTGTATGTAATCAAAATCACTTGATGAATTTTATCTGTAAAAGCTGACGGTGTGCTCACGTAAATCCGGTTCTTTACGGTAGTGTTACTTTAAACTCCTGGGATGTTTTATTGCGGGAATAAGAAATAGCATGTAAATACTCTTACTTTAGATCAGCGCGTTCCAAACTAAACAAAAATAGTAATGATAAGTTTGATTTAATACTTAATTTAATCATTAGATTTGTATAGGTAATAATTATTTAAGGAAACAATGAAATTCATAATATATAAAATTACGAAAAAACTATTCGTGAAAATGCAAACGATGTCTTAATTAATAAGACAACTTAAGACGATAAATATCCATTGAAACAACTACTTCCCGTGCAAATACACCTCCGGATATTGAATTATACAATGAAATATTTAAAATCTTATTTAATTTGATTTGTTACAACGCTATTAAAGTATATGTAACGTTTAGGTCAAATTCTCTTCAAACCAACTAACAATACAAATTTAAAATGAAATGAAATGAAATTCAGTCAATTTGGTTAGGTAACAGAATATCTATGTCAAAATTAAATTTGTGTTCAGTATTCACCAGATACCCACAGACGCGTTTCGGACTTCAAGGTCCTCTTCAGTGTAGTCCCGTCCCAGTGCTGATGAATACTGAACATGTCTGACTATTTTAAGCCAATATGTGAAAACTATTAATGGATTCGATAGCTAACGCCATCTAATGCTCCATAGTGGCATCGTTAATAACACTATGGAGCATTAGATGGTGTTAGCTATCGAATCCATTTATAGAAAATCATGATTAAATCGTGACAATGAAAATAAGTATTTAAACAACAATAGGGAGTACAAGCCATGAAGTTCCCTCACAGGTATTAACACTTTGACGTAGTGTGAGGGCTCAGTCGTTTCAATGAACTTAAGAGCAATGCCAGCGGGAACAAGTGCTACTGGTAGGATCACCCTTGCTGGTACGGTCGATAGGAAGAAACGAAGCTAAGTAATTCCATAACTTCCAGATGAAGGAATCAAAACAGGAACATAGTCACCAGGTGGGTACACGCGAAAGCGCGCAATCCCTCCACGCAAAAGCGGGCAGCCCAGTTGGATCTGGTGTGGGCAATCTTTTACTACCCGGGTAACAGCCCTCCGAAGAGCCTACCCTCAAAGAGGAACTCTCGTCCAAAAAGAACACCATTATAATAGGTGCCACCAAACTTGGGGATAGCACCTCTGGTCAAGGGACTGAGTCAAGCCGGGCACTAGTTCGAGTAAGTCTGGTGAAGTAAGAACGTTCCGTAATAGAAGAGCGGCCTATAAAATCAGGGATACACTTGGTTCCGCAAAGGACTACTCTGAGGTGGGACCTCAAAGTCATCGAGGATCAGAGGAAGAGTACGAGTCAGTCAAACTCGTCGAAAATACTAAGATCGCTGGACGAGACTCCTCCTGTGGTCAAAAAAGCGAGGACAAGCCCCTTTTTCAAGTCTGCCAAATGGTCCACGGACCGCTCGACATCCTTAAGGATCATCTGGTGTGGACGGTCATTGATAAGCGCCACAAGGAGGGAACAATTTCGCCGGCTAATCGGAAGCTGGTGGAGATAGGTCTCCTCAAAGCTTACCTGGACATTCTCCGGAAGAATCCAGGTCCCGCTCCCAGGTCCAGAGACGCAGGTCACGTTAAGCTGGTAGCTTGCGCCGATCAACGATCGGCCGAGCTATACAAGCAAGCCATCAGGGAACTGGGGGAAGTATGGCCCGGGACTAGAAACGAGGCTGTATCAAGGGACATAATGCCGAGCAGACCAAGGTCTAGTAACAGGATTCCAGCAGAACCCTCTGACCCTGGCAATCATCCTGGAAATAATTCAAGTCAGCAATCCCACGCTACCCACAGAATTCCAGCGTGGCCAAAACCAGTGAGGCCAATGGTAACTAGAGACAATGCATCATTGTGCTCAACGAAGAATCCCTCGCCCTTCTAATGGTGTGCAAAGGGGTGATAAGTTACGGTTTCAGCTCTGTCACCCTTAGCATCTACAGGAAGAACCAGAAGACCAACCTCAAAAACGAACTCGGAACTCGGGCTCTAGCGTTGGTTGGAGACTGAGTCACCCGGTTGATAATGGCGGGAATAACTCAAGCCAACCTCTATCAATCCAAGGGTGCCTCGGCTGCTCTACTCCTCCGCCTGGCGCAAAGAGGGGAGGACATCACCCTAATACAAGAACGCTGAATCGTGGGTAACAGGATCTGTGAGCCGGGCTCCAAGGACTACAGACTCTTTCACGTGCAGAAGTTAGGTGAGACGCAGTCCTGCATTCTCATAAATAAAATATATTGTGCTTTTGTTCTGCCTAATTTCATCAACGGCGACACTGTCGCTATATCCATGGAGTACTAGAATTGCACTCTCTGGCTGGTCTCCTCTTACTTCGCCCACGATTTAGACATCTTTCCTAGGGGTCTATATGGACTCCTTAGCGCTGCCGACCGAGAATGGGTAGGTGACATCATTGGGGCTTATGTGAATGCCCATCACGATATCTGAGTCAGCTTGGATACCAACTCTTAGAATTTATCCTCACTTCTAATCTCTCTATATGTAACATGGGGAATATCCCCACCTTTAGAACCTCTGATACACGTGAAGTTCTTGACATCACGTTAGCTTCGGAATGATCGTCTTATATTGTCAGAAATTATATTGTCTGAGAACCACTTCTTCTATGATCATAGATATATCTAATTCAGCCTTAATATTCAAACGCCAGTATGCCGCAAATTTGTAGGCAAGAGAACTGATTGGGTCAAGTATAGAACTGCCTTATCAAGTGCTCTATTATCTGAACAACCAACCATGTCCCTTACAAGGGATAAGCTGGATCAGACGATGGAGCAATTCTTTAATGCCTGCAACAAGTCTATAGACGCAGAAAAGTAAGAACAAACCACACTGGCAAACACTTAAAAGTTAGCTCTCTAAGAAAGAAGTGTAGAAGACTATTCTACAACGCCAAACACACCAACGAGTGGGCTGTTTATAAGGATAGTCTCAGGAACTTTAAAAAGGCAGTACGCATTGCGATTGTAAGAACTGTAACCAAATAAAAGACACTTCGGAAGCATGTCATCGTAAAATCCTCGCCAAAGAGCCAGCAATCGAAGGCTTTGTCATGAAAAATGACGGCAGTTAAACGACCTCTTGTAAGGAAACTCTTGAACTATGTTCGACTCCCACTACCCGGGGGAAGAACGATGTGCGCAATCTGCCACGGTAATCTCCAATTCTCAATGCCCCGTCCAGAAGATAGTATGCTTACAATCTTAGCATTGCCAGGCAGATATGACCTCGATGCGACAGGGAAAAAAGCGATGCTCTGATCTCGCTAAAGAAGGGCGTAGGCGTCATTACAGGACATTGCCCTTTTGGCAAACATGCACACCTAACCTAACCTAAGCCATGACGTTTGAATTTGGAGTGAAAGCACTTCATAATTCTAATTTGAGTTAATTATGTCACAGACTATGAACAACGCAGCTACAAAAGAAAAATCAGAGCCTACTCTGATTATAAATTCATTTGACTCCCGATATAACACAATTATTGAATACCGGAAACTTGAAGAGATTGTCTCAAGAAACATATTTGTTATCATTTCCTAATCACATTAAAAAGGTCAATTGAAACTTAATAGAATAGCTATAAACAATGCATAAAAATTGACCAAATATATTTATAAATATTCTGCAACCTATTGACAAACTCAATTTTTCTTTATGATAAATTGTCTTTATGCAAATATATTTATTTAAGTTTAGCTAGGATATATTTACCGGTGACCAATGAAGCGGGACCAAAGCAGTAATATTTCTAAAAAATTGGTTTGATCAAGGAGGGCATGGCACTCGTTAGAATGATATTAAGTACTTAAATACACATTGGTTCTGTTTTTACATTACTACAAATGATTTAACACAATAATCTGCGCACGAGATTGTTACTGATAAGTCACGAATTCGAGCGTTTCTTATCTTGTTTGAAAGTTAATTAAACATGCCGGTTGTCTGTCTGTTTTGAAAAGCCTTAAAAATAAGAGGACTTCACGGAGAGATTTAATAAATACAAGAATCGATAAGCGGTTGATGTTTGGTTTATTGTAAGGGTATAAAAAGTTGTCGTCGTCGGCGGGATGATTAGTTTTTGGGGGTGGGCGTACTAACATTTTAGTGGAGTTGAAGACAGGTTATATAAAGGGGAGATATTTCACGGAAATGGAATTATACGCGACGCGAATTTCTACTGCTCGCACTCTGTAATTAAATTCACGTGTGTTCCTGAAGAATTGAAGAATAACAATTGAAAATTCGAACATTTCAGAAGCTAATTAAACGTTGTGTTTGAAATGGAAATTAATTTTTCTTTTATAAAAACAACATTCAAGGGTTGATTGTGAAAAGACCGCCTGGAAAAATATTTCGTATTTGGTAGATTTCAAAAATTCTTCATTCAAAAAATTATTCTTTCAGGTATACTATGCACTGTAAATTTTACGACATTCGTTGTTTTTTTTTTTAATTTCAATTTAAATCCTTAAACGAGGGTTTTCCACTCCCAGACTAAGCATGAAGTAAAATTTCGAGTTTAGAAAAGCCTGAAAATTTGGATTGGCCGCGTAGCGAAGCGGAGCGGCCAATCCAAATTAGGCTTTTCTAAACTCGAAATTTTACTTCATCCGCCACGCGTATAAAACACTGAAATATCGTAAAGTTTAAAATATACGGCTTTAGCCATCTAACATGTAGATGTGAATAAAACGAGAGTCAAATTCTTCGGTGAACAAATTGTTTAAAACAGTGATTAAAGGCAACCCAATAACTCTAACGTATATTAGGTTGCCTATAATCGTTGTTGTGTGAGTGTGTTTTTTGAACTTCACTGTAAATCAGCGTTTTTAAGCGTGGCGCATGAAGTAAAATTTCGAGTTTAGAAAAGCCTAATTTGGATTGGCCGCTCCGCTTCGCTACGCGGCCAATCCAAATTCTTAGGCTTTTCTAAACTCGAAATTTTACTTCATGCTTAGTCTGGGAGTGGAAAACACTCGTTAAAAGCTTTAAATTAACCGGTTTGAAACAACGACTTCCCGCAAATTGAAAAAGCACTGTAATTATCGGGATTTGTATACTTAAAAGAAAAATGTTCTGTTTTAAACACGTTTTAATGTTTCAATGAATAAAACTGATTCAATGAAAAAAACACGTATTGCAAAAAAACTGTTTGTTGTAATTTAAATGAACAAAAAAACCGTTTTTTTAACAACCCTGGTCATGACCAGTGTACTATTTTAATTTTCCACATTAATGAAAATGTGGATAATATAGTATATCCAAGAATCCAGGCAATATGTTAAAGGTTTAAAGTCCTGGCATTGTTGCCAAGAGTACATGTAAACATTCAACATAACCTGAAAGAATTGCGCCTTTGCACTTAGTAGACCTCTGTGGATCCTTTTCAACAAATCCCTTGCTAAGGGGACATTTCCCCCCATCTGGAAGGAAGCGTTTGTCACTCCCATTCATAAATCAGGGAATGAGAAAATATTTGAAAATTACAGGCCGATATCAATTTTGTCATCGATCTCGAAGCTTTTTGAACGACTAGTAACTCGTTACTTGACTGAAATACTCCAACCATTCATCTCATTAAAACAGCATGGATTCCGTACGGGTAAAACAACCGCAACTGATCTCCTTATTTATGAATCATACATTGTCAGTGCCTTTGTCGATCGAGTACAAGTCGATTCCATCTATACCGATTTCTCGAAGGCATTCGACAGTGTTGATTGTTGTATTCTTATCAATAAATTACGTAATCTCGGCATTGGAGGTTTGGTTCTCCAATGGATCGAGTCGTATATTACGGGAAGATCTCAACGCGTTCGGATTGGCCAGTGCGTCTCGTGTAACATTATTGTCACCTCCGGTGTTCCGCAAGGGTCTCACCTGGGACCACTGCTTTATAACGTGTTTGTGGACGACGTAATTAAATGTTTTTTTAACGCTCAATGTCTTCTATACGCCGATGACATAAAAATTTTCATGCGAGTCAGCACTCGTGAAGATGCCGTTCGCTTACAAAATGATTTACTATCATTTCAATTATGGTGCCAGTTGAATAAACTTCAACTTAACTTAAAAAAATCCAAAGTGATAACATTTTCTAGACGTCAGTCTACCGTTGTGTATGGGTACCGATTGATGGATGATCCATTGGAACGCGTAACATCAATCAGGGATTTGGGTATGGTCTTCGATTCCGCGCTCTCCTTCGACGAACATATATCGATTATTATTGCCAAAGCCTAACAGCTTCTCGGATTCGTAAAACGGAAATACAGAGAGTTCTCGGATTCGAAGACCATACTCATACTATACTACACTTTAGTGCGTTCCCATTTGGAATATGGCTCTTGCGTTTGGTCTCCATACACGGCGGTAGACAAAGACAGAATTGAATGCATCCAAAGAAAGTTCATTCGATTTTTGGGTTATAGATTTAACATTACCGGAAGCACTGCTGAACTCTGTAACCATTTCGGCATCCAAAGCTTAGAACAACGTCGGTTTAACTTTGACGTAACTCAGGTATTTAAAATGGTAAATGGTCAAATCGATTGTCCGGACCTTCTAAATTGGATAGGAGTGCATGTTCCCGCTAGAACTTTAAGAAAAAATCAAACCTTTAACGTTCCATTTAGAAGGACGGATTACGCTCTACACTCGGCCTCTACGCGTATTTTAAGGAACGCCAACGAAGTCAATATTGACTTCTTTGTTGACTCCTACAGCACCTTACTGCGCGTATTGAAATCGTTGTGAATTTTATGTTATTTTAATTTGTACCTAATTGTTATACACTTTTATATTAGTACTATGTTTCTATTTTGCTGCTTTCTGTAATGTATTATTTATTTATATGTTATTATTCTGAATGTTTATATTTATGTATTGGCCATCCGTTTTAATAAAGATTAAAGATTAGAGAAAGATTAAAAACTTGTCTGAAAACGTTAGGTGCTAGGTGCCTAACGTTGAATTATGCATGGTTTAGCTGTAGTGGCGCAGCAAGAAGGGGTCCAGATCCACACCAAATAACATAAAACTGCCATTTATCAATATGAATTTGAACGTGCATGGGAATGTTAGTACTAATTGGCATTATTATGATTCTCTGCAATTATAACAATACCACGAGGATCTCTTTGAAAGTTATGTTCTTTTGTTAGAATGTTCGATATAAAGAAAGGTTAGTCAACGTTTTTTATTAATTAGAGTTTTATTATTATTAATATATATTTATTAGAGTTCACTCTTCCTCGGACTCGGAGTCTTCGCCTGGATTTATTACAAGTGGTGGGATGTCTTCTGGTTCACGCCCAACAGCTGACAATAATATGATGAAGTGGCAACGCTGTGGGGTATTACCAACAAAACGTCATATATTTTTGCCGCTTGCTTTAACGTTGTGTTTAGGGAGTATAGGGATGTCGAAATGGCAATGAAAACAACTCGATATTGCTTGTATTCTCAGACAAACTTTACAATTAACACCCATGGCATCTGGGACAAATATTTTTCGTTAGAAAAATTATTTGCCCCAGGCGAGACTCGACTCGAACTGCATTTCTGCAGTGGACTTATGCTCCACTCTAACGACTCAACCGCTCGGCCACCGCAGCCCCCTCAAAAAAAAAATCTTGAAATATGGGATTTTAACAAGAAATCACGAATTCGTTTCTTTCTTTTTTACCAACCAAACCCTTTTTTACTTTCCCCGTATGCAAAACAACTTCTTCTTTATTGATAATGAAGGTTTAAATTAAATTACACTTGGTTTATTTCACAATTTTTTACTTTACTATTTACTCGACTGAAACTTCTTCTTTGTTTTGTAAGACTAACTTGTTGTAGATTACGAAAAGAATCTTGGCACTTTTAATGTTTCAACTTCTTCTTTGTTTGTAATCAAGCTCAGTTAAATTTGTTGCTATATTTTACAATTTGTTATCCGACACCTGAACAGGTATTAGGATTTGAGAAGAAGATTTAACAGTTTTAATCAAAAGTCCTATTTTTAAGTTAGTTATTCAAAAGAAAATATATTTTGTTTTTCAGAATACCGATAGTGTGAATGTTTAAATATTTCTCGTGTATAATAATCGAAGTTGCGTTAGTTTTCCAGCTCGTAACGCTCGACTGCAATTCCAGAAATATTTATACAGTATTTATAGAAATCTATTCGCGGCCGGAAAAAGTCTCAATGCAGATGAATGGCAGAATCGGTTAATATCACTAAATAAACAATAATAATTTTGTATTGTGGAGGCTTCTACTTCGTTATACATGTTAATTTAACAATAAAACACTTTTAACTTTGTTTGTATAACACTTATTTATTTTTCGTAGCGAAAAATAAATAAGTGTTATACACACAAAGTTTAAAGTGTTTTATTGTTAAATAATAATTTACTTTTTTGTGCAATAATTATTTCTGGATTTTATCTTAACCCATTAACGGCCGAGCAATTATAGAGATAACTCTAAAAGTTGATTTTTGGTAAAATTCTGCACTTTTTTTTATGATATCTATGAATGACTTATTGTATTAAATACTGTGAATTTTTCTTTTAAATACACATAGTGTATATGCTGTAAAATTTCAGGCATTCGTCGATTTCATATAAAAACGTGCAGTATGAAGTTTAGAACGAGTGATTCCACTCCCAGACTAAGCATGAAGTAAAATTTCGAGTTTAGAAAAGCCTGAAAATTTGGTTTGGCCGCTCCGCTTCGCGGAGCGGCCAAACCAAATTTTCGGGCTTTTCTAAACTCGAAATTTTACTTCATGCGCCACGCGCATAAAACGCTAAAATATTGTCAAGTTAAAAATACATTCACATTATTTTTTTTGAATTAGTAACAATCGAAATATTTAAATAACAAAATATTGACATTTTTCTTCATACATTTTCAAGTCAGCTCAAATAATATAACATATCAAATTAATTTATTTAGTAATTTAATAACCAAAAATTAATAATGTTGCGTGTATGCATCAATGGCGCTTAGTGGGTTAAACATTGTTTCAAAACTTTAGTTTGAGTTGGAGTTAGTAGTATTAAATTAAAAGTATCAGTTTAAAGTCATAAGAATTGTCTGCTTTAACTTATCAAAAGTGAATTACTTCATCGAAATGGCATTATTTGTATGCAAATGACATAATTACACAATGAAACACTTTTAACTTTGTTTGTATAACACGTTTTATTTAATGTGACTGCAGTTTCGACAAATTTAGCTTGTCATTATCAAACATGGAGTACTCCATGTTTGATAATGACAAGCTAAATTTGTCGAAACTGCAGTCACATTAAATAAAACGTGTTATACAAACAAAGTTAAAAGTGTTTCATTGTGTAATTAACATGTATAACGAAGTAGAAGCCTCCACAATACAGAATGACATAATTAGTTGCACAGATCAACTCCACTGAGATACAAATATGTTTGAATTTCATCGCATTTCTCGTCTAGTTAAATGGAATGAAATCTATTCATCAATTTTTTCGACCAATCGCAACATAACATCTTAAAAGATATAGTGCTTAACGGTATTAGAGACTCACATATTACAGAATCCGAAAGTCTCTAATAACAAATATATTAGTAAAAACTTTAAATTGGAATTCCTTTATAAAAAACAGAACGAATTCCTGAACATTGACAGTGTATGTTGTAATCATAAGAGCGTAAAGAGATAAGTAAGTGCAAAATATAGGGGTTGATATTCTGGAAGGGATGATCCCGGCCCTCTCGTTTCCCTCTTTCAAACAGAAAGCCAGAATCGTAAAAATACACAGACGACACGCCGAAGAAAACCCGCTGGGATTCTATATTTTCTTACTGTATATTATATAATATAACCTAAATCTGGAATTACCGACCGCGATTCGATAGGAATCAAAAGTTTCTATTATTTACGAAATTGGTATTTCACACATTTTTCATTTCAAGATAACAAACTTTGATTATAGAATTTTTTTAGCATCGATTTCTCACAGAATTTCCATTTATTAACCCATTAAGCGCCATTGATGCATACACGCAACATTATTAACTTTTTGTTAATTAATTTACTAAATAAGTTAATTTGATATATTATATTATTCGACCTGACTTGAAAATGTATGAAGAAAAATGTAAATATTTTGGTTTTTTAATATTTCAAATTTTACTAATTAAAACAATAAATGTCAGTGTAATTCTAACTTTACAATATTTCAGTGTTTTATACGCGTGACGCATGAAGTAAAATTTCGAGTTTAGAAAAGCCCAGAAAATTTGTCTCGGGTCGCTACGCGACCCTCGACAAATTTTCACGGGGCTTTTCTAAACTCGAAATTTTACTTCATGCTTAGTCTGGGAGTGGACAACACTCGTTCAAAACTTTATATTGCACGTTTTTTATATAAAATCGACGAATGCCTGAAATTTTACAGCGTATACATTATGTATATTTAAAAGGAAAATGTACAGTATGTAATACAATAAGTCATTCATAAAAATTATAAAAAAGAAATGCAGAGTTTTACCTAAAATCAACTTTTAGAGCTAACTCAATAATTGCTCGGCCGTTAATGGGTTAATGATACATTTGTACGTTATTAAGAGCCGCTTTTACAATTCTTAGTTACACCTCTGTTAACTAAACTCAAGAATCAAACCTTTGTTTATTTTACAATTGCGAGACAAAGCATTGTCGTGTGTAAAGCTGAGTTACCTTGCTGTTAGTCTGCCCCGTGTTTCGAGCTTGGGCTAAACCTGTGGTAGGCCGTTTTTATGGATATAGATTGTTAGATTTGTTATGACAAATTCATTTTCAATTTTTAAAGTAGAGGTTAGCTTAGTATGGATAAATCCAAGAGCCGTACAACGAATTATAAGCCGGAGAAGATAAATTTACTTGTTGAACTGGCAAGTAAATATCAACATTTTGTTGATAAGTAGTTTCTGTGTATCAAATATTTACATTAAAATATGTTCTTCTTTGTGTTATAATTATTGTTTTGTGGATTCAGAGTGTAAAATTGTATAAACTAGGCAGTACAGTACCAAGGTGCTGGAGAAGGCGCTGGTGGCCAGACTCACGGCGGAAATAGAGGCAGAGGGTGGTTTTCACCCCAACCAGTATGGGTTCAGGAGGGGGAAATCAACCCTGGATGCTATAACAGCGGTCCAGGAGATCGCGCGAGGTGCGAAGGGCCCGGTCAGAAAGAGGGAGCACGCGGTTAAGGTATGCCTGGATATAAAGAACGCCTTTAACACATTGCCATGGTAAGTCGTTAAAAGGGAGGCGGCGAGGAGATCGTCTAGGGGAATAGCTGCGATGGTAAACGCTTACCTGGAGGACAGGAAAATTATATACAGGGCGGGAGAAACAGAGAAGACCAGGGAGGTGGATCAGGTCGTACCCCAAGGATCGGTACTAGGCCCAACACTCTGGAACCTAGTTTATGACGGAGTGTTGGGTCTGGACCTGCCGGGCGGGGCAAAGACCGTTGCCTTCGCGAACGATTTGGCGATAGTGGCCAGGCATAGAGAGATAGAAGGGGTCCGCAGAATCGCCAGGGAGGCTTTAACTATTATCCTCAGCTGGATGGAGAATAATGGGCTGGATGTGGCGGTACACAAAACAATGGCGGTGTGGCTATCTAGGCGGAGAGCGGGGAGGACCCCGGAAGACACGCTGGTAGTGGGCGACAGGGAGATAGGCATCAGCAAAGCTATCAAATACCTAGGGGTGTGGCTGGAGGCAAATCCGCTCATGAGTGGGCACTGTGTAGAGGCGGCGGAGGCAGCACAAAGAACCGCCACTGCTGTGGGCCGCATCATGCCGAATCTAGGAGGACACAGCGAGGGCAGGAGGAGGTTATTGGTAACAGTGGCTAAGGCAAAGCTGGCATACGCTGCTCCGGTGTGGGCGGAGGCCTCGATGGGAGCTGCAAGAAATCGAAACAAGGTAAAAGCAGCACTCAGAACCGGAGCCCTACGCATAATACGGTTTCAACCGAGTCAGCGGAGGTACTCTCCTCAACCTTGCCTGGCGATTTGTATATGAGGGAATGTGCCGAAGCATACCGGGTAGGCAGGGAGACCGGGGACCGTGTAAAGGCCAGGGACGCAGCCCACACAAGAGCGATGACCGAGTGGCAGGAGAGGTGGTCGAAGGGCGAGGGATGGACCAAGGCCCTTATCCCAAAGTTAAAAGCATGGGTGGAGAGGAGGCATGGGAAGGTTACGCACCAGCTAACCCAGCTAATGACTGGGCATGGCAGTTTCGGATCGTACCTCTACAGGATCGGTAAGGTAACGACTAGCGCATGTAGGTATTGTGGATACCACAACGATACGGCCGAGCATACGTTACTGTCGTGCCCGGAATGGTAGCCAGAGAGGCTAACAATGGAGGGGACAATTGGCAAATTGGAGATCAGGACTTTGGTGGACAATATGGTGGAGAGTGAGGGGGCATGGGACGCGGTGTGTGCATTCGCGAACCGCGTAATGTCCCGAAAGTACGGCGAGGAGCGAGCTACAAACGCCCAAGAATAACACTGCGAAAGATCTGAGAGCAGTGCGCCGCCCTTACTGAGGGAATGCCCTTGGGCGATACCGGTAAGGGAGAAACGGCAATGAGGAGTTTTTTAGTGGGTAGGACCTCTTTAGTTAATGGGAGGAGTCCCACACACAACAGTGCGTAAATGCATTTTTCTCCTTAATTAAAAAAAAAAGGGCAGTACAGTACCAGAGGGTCTACATTACCAAAGGTGTAATTATTGATTGTAAAAGCGGCCCTAACTTTAACTCGACGCATATACCAAAACTATTTCAGTAATTTTCATTCTTTCTCGTAAATAAAAGAGAGTTCATTGTTGTCGATTTTCGCGCGCGCGTCTTTTCATTCGGCGTATTTATTTTTACTGTGTGCCGAATCCACCCGCACGTTAATAAATATTCCGGTTCTAAAATTAAGTCGCCGCATTTAGATAACATGAATGAAACTCAGAGAGACAGGCACACACATGTAAAAAAAGTTTAAAAAATATATTCACACACACAAACACAGAAACGCCTACAAGTCTAATTTTATTCGAGAAGAATTTTCTATTCGTGCATTTACGAATTAAAAATATCCAATAGAAAATACAGAAAGAAAATATAGATTGTGTGTATCTATCAATTTTATCAAAATCTGAGGTTGTGTATTTAAAAAAAAACTTAAATTTTCTACACTTTGAGCAATTGTTATTTCGCTAAAAGATCTCCGAGCAACTATAATTTTGTTAAAAGTCAATTAATTTTGTTCTTTTTAATATTAGTAAAGAGTTAGTTTATTTACAAGATTAAAGTTGAGCAACTGTAATTCCCCTAATTTATGGGATTTTAATTAAATTTAAACACTTGCTTAATTTATTTTGATTTTAAATTTCTTCTCACTTGTACTCAAGTAAAATAAAATAAAATACATAATAATACATTAATGCCCGGTATTTTAAACCGTATTATTCCCTAAATAAAATTTACTTTAGGAATAAATTAATTTATTCTAAAGATTTCTTTATTATAAACACAAAATAACTTTATTTGGCTAATAAATCTCCTTAGTAAATTATTTGTTTGTTTTTCTACCAAGTAAATTTTATTCTCTAAATAATTTGACAGTTAAAAGTGAAAAGTGTATTATTTTATTATTATTACTTTAGATTCCACCACTTGTATTTATTAATTTCATTACGGTTATCATGTCTACCATATCATCCGTGTCAGATTTATGTTCGCTTATAGTATCTTACCTAACAGTGATTAATTTGAAACACAAGAAATTCTAAGGCGTCGAAGATCTAGAGTTTTTCAAGTCAGAAGCAAAAATTCTTGGTTATGTCAACAACTAAGAATTTTTACACATATGCATACGCTTTTTTTTTAAATTAGTTCCATTTGAAGCTTTAAACGAGTGCTTTCCACTCCCAGATTAAGCATGAAGTAAAATTTCGAGTTTAGAAAAGCCTGAAAATTTGGTTTGGGCGCGTAGCGCGAAGCGCGGAGCGGCCAAACCAAATTTTCAGGCTTTTCTAAACTCGAAATTTTACTTCATGCGCCACGTGTATTAAACACTGAAAACTCTGAAATATTGTGAACAAGTGAACTTCACTTGAAATCAGTGTTTTATACGCGTGGCGCATGAAGTAAAATTTCGAGTTTAGAAAAGCCTGAATATTTGGTTTGGCCGCTCCGCGCTTCGCGCTACGCGACCAAACCAAATTTTCAGGCTTTTCTAAACTCGAAATTTTACTTCATGCTTACCCTGGGAGTGGAAAACACTCGTTCAAGTCTTTTATAATTTCTAATAAGCTTTCTTTTTCTTGTTCTGCGTAATTCTGTTCTATTTCACGGTTATTCTTCATAATTATAAGGAATTATACTAAATTATTAATATGATTGACAATTCGATTTGAAAAATTGACAATTCAATTTTAAAAATTGGTGGTTCCACCTATCGCCGCAATGAAAGTGTTTAATGTCGGTCGGTAATCTACTAAATTATTTATTTTTAAAATTGCTATTTATTGGGTAGGTTTGTTTTATAACACGCAATTTTATTTGCCAATTAGTTTACTACTTAAATAAATTTACTCCAGAAATAGATATCTAATGATTTATTCATCGTTTATAATATCGGGCATAAAGATGATAAATAAATTAATAAATACAATATTTAAAAAAAATAAGATCAAAGCCATCTCTGGTTGAAATGCTGGTTCCCATTGTTTCTCATAAACAACTGTCATTAGCGATTATTCCGTGTGTGTTTGTGCTGGCTTCAGTTTAAGTTTGTGTCGTATTTTATTAGAACTTTCCTTTAAGAGTGTCGTTTTAAGTTCCCAAGCCCTTAGTTTGTGTCTTAAATTCTTCAGTGGAGAGACACGATTGAATGATAGGTATGCCGAAGCGTTTGTATGGGTAAGTGTTTTTTATTATTATTTTGGTTTCCAGGTTTTACTAATGTGTAACAGTTTATTTATTGTTGCGTATAAAATCTTAGAGCTTGATTATGTAGAAATTGTGCTCTGTGTAAAATTAAGTTAGGTTTAGAAAATATTGATTGATTTTTAGATGAATAGAAGTTTGAATAGATTTAGGTTAGAAGTTGTTTGATTGAATACAAAACAAAACAAAACAAAAAATAAAGACGGCGAAGAAGATCCAAACCCAATGAGATTTTAGTGAATTCTTTGGGTCAGGGTGCATGTGCTGGGCAGTACAATTTTTGAACTTTCTTTTGAAACATATGTATTTTAAGGAGAAAATAACGAATCCGGAGTCCGATTTTTTTAGAAAACTTACCCTTTTAGGCTGGTCGTCCACTAGAAGCGACAACACGCGGCTACGCGCTCACGCGATACAAGCGACAATGGGCGTATATGCGCGACAGATCCCGATGTGTGTAAATCCAAAGAATCTCGTCCAGTGCAAGCGTGCGCAGACATGCGGATTCTCGCGACGAGCGTGAAGCTGCGTCAGATCCCAAGTGAATGGGATCCGTCGCTCGTAGCCGCGTCTAGTCCTGTGTCTTTTCTTTCTACTTTGTTTTCTCTAAGTCTAACCTTACCTTTTTCTGATAACAATAGTTCTAAATACTTTTATCATTCTTAATTTCTTACTAGGTAGGTGTATTTAACAGTATATACTGTAAAATAAATTAGAATATTATGATTATTGAGTATTTTTTATACAAAATATATTTTGGAATTCCAATCATCCCCTTATTAAGTAGGGATTTTCCAAAAAAATCCATTAAAAATGTACAACTCTTTTGACGCTGCCGACAAACTGAGCAGCGCGAAGTCAAGTGCAGTATACGACCCCTGTCGCGTGTAGCCGTTAGTCTTGCAGCCGCTTGTCACCGCTCGTATCGCGTGAGCGCGTAGCCGCGTGTGGTCGCTGCTAGTGGACGACCGGCCGGTCGTCCACTGGAAGCGTGTTGTCGCTTCCGGCTACGCGGCTACGCGCTACGAGCGGCAACGGGCGGCTGCAAGAGTAGCGGCTACACGCGAGAATCCGCATGTCCGCGCACGCTTGCAGTGGACGAGATTCATTGGATTTACACACGTCGGGATCTGTCGCGCGTATACGCATGTTGCCGCTAGGATCGCGTGAGCGCGTAGCCGCGTGTTGTCGCTTCCAGTGGACGACCGGCCTTAAGCGCCATTGGTGCATACACGCAACATTATTTATTTGTTGTTAGTTAAATTACTATATAAGGTAATTTGATATATTATATTATTTGATCTGACTAGAAAATCTATAAAGAAAAAGGTAAATATTTTGTTATTTTAATATTTAACTTATTACTCATTGAAAATATAACGGTTAGTGTATTTGTAACTTCACAAAATTTCAGTGTTTTATACGCGTGGCGCATGAAGTAAAATTTCGAGTTTAGAAAAGCCAGAAAATTTGGTTTGGCCGCTCCGCTTCGCGGAGCGACCAAACCAAATTTTCTGGCTTTTATAAACTCGAAATTTTACTTCATGCTTAGTCTGGAAGTGGAAACACTCGTTCTGAACTGCATATTGCACGTTTTTATATAAAATTGACGAATGCCTGAAAGTTAACAGCGTATTTATTTTGTATATTGAAAAGAAACATTGACAGTACGTAATACAATAAGTCATTTATAGAAGTCATAAAAAGAAGTGCAAAATTTTACCTAAAATCAACTTTTAGAGCAAACTTTATAATTGTTCGGCCGCTAATAGGTTAAGCGAAATTAATTTTGAAAGTCGATTTTGATAAACTATCGCTCATATATTTGATTTTATACACATTTCCTGAATAAAATAGACCCACATTACAACTTAGACACAAGTTCTAGAGTATTATTCGCAATTTATTAATTTGTCTTAATTTTTAAACGGATGCACTTTTTTAATTTTACACTATAAAAGTGACGTTTGTTGACAACTATTTATATAAAATATGTGTAATACCGACTTCTGCCTTAGATTGATATAATTTCATGAAAAAAGAACAGGTGGCGCTAGTGTATGATTTATTTGTTTTTTTTTTTCATTAATGTATGTACTTTATGTACATGTGCTATGATTTTATAGTTTATTAGTTAAAATAAATGTATTATGTTTAATGTATATATGAATACACAATTTTAATATAAATGCAGTAAAATATACAGAGAGTTTTATGTAACACCGAACATGTTCATCCAATACAATTTGACACATTTATTTTTTAGGTTATGTGTAAATTGGGTTGCCTATATGACCATTAAAAATTGTAGCCAATCAATCGCAATTGATCCCTCAACGTGTACACACAGGGAGGTTTTCTTTCAAGTATACATATCCCAATTACACTGTATATGTTGTAAATCTTTAGATATTCGTTGTTAAAAAAAATCAATTTGAAACTTGAAATGAGTGTGTTCTACTCCCAGACTAAGCATGAAGTAAAATTTCGAGATTAGAAAGGCCTGAAAATTTGGTTTGGTCGCGTAGCGCGAAGCGCGGAGCGGCCAAACCAAATTTTCGGCTTTTCTAAACTCGAAATTTTACTTCATGCGCCACCGGTACAAAACACTGACATATTACGAAGTTTAAAACACACTGCTAAACTTTACATTCCATCAGTGTTTATTACCGGTGACGCATGAAGTAAAATTTCGAGTTTAGAAAAGCCTGAAAATTTGGTTTGGCCGCTCCGCGCTTCGCGCTACGCGACCAAACCAAATTTTCAGGCTTTTCTAAACTCGAAATTTTACTTCATGCTTAGCCTGGGAGTGGAAAACACTCGTTTAAAGCTTCAAATTAAATTCTTTCAATAAACCGAGCGTCGGCAAATGTACAACGTATATTTATGTATATTTAAAAGAAAAATTGTTATTAACATGTTCGGTGTTACATAAAACTCTCTGTATGTAAATTTGCACAACATCGCGGTGGAACAAATAAAATGTCATTTTACAGAAATGTCATTTATGATAGTTCATTATTAATTTATTATCTTATAGTTCTTATAGTGTTTTCGGATTACCGCATTGTTGCGGCACATTTATTCTAGTTGTGTTCGGATTACAGTTTCACTATTTTCGAGTTTTATAACGTTACAAATTTTTATGCCAACATTACCAAATTTGGAAGTAAATGAAATGGGCAATATGCGTAAAAAGAAATAAGCAAATTATACAAATGCAAACCTTGCTATTAATCTAACCACTTTATTCTCAACTTTCAAGAGACAACCCTTAACTGGTGACGTAGTTACAATTTAATACAATTGGTGAAGTAGAGTTTTTTTGGACGCCCATTGAAATTATCTTTAGAATGATCACTTTCTAAAGCTTTTAAAATATGTTTCTGAATGAGTAGCTGCTCCCAAATATTGTTCATTCGACTATGATAAATGTGTAAATCTGTGGCTTACCGCAAAAACGGTCGATTTTTTGTCGAAATTGAGTTAGCTGCACTTAAAACACCCATTAGGTATAATGTGTGCAATAAGACACATGTTTAATTATATCATAAACTTTTCTGCTAACCTAACCTGATCAAATAGTATGTGAAATTGTTAACTTGTAGAAACGTGCAACGTAAACAATTAATTCTATCATAAACCTTTATACTAACCCAACCTAGATATATATAGAATCCGCTTACGTTTAGAAAAAGACTTAAACAATTTATTCTATCATGAACCTTTCTATTAACCTAGAAGTATATAGAATCACCAAAGTGAGCAATGAGACTTATGCATTTAATTCTATACAAATTTTTCTGCTAATCTAACCTAACCTAGAAGTGCGTGGACTCGCCAAATTATGCTATGGGACCTAAGATCAGGTATCAAATACTGTATCATGCGGACCGCCAGAGTTTCTGGATTGGGGGGGGCCGAGTTAAGATGTATAACTGTTACTGCTGTTATTAATATTTCAAATCAAACACTTACCGTTAATCTAGAAGACACGAAAAACGACACAAATTCACTAAATAACAAAATGACTACAGTAAAATTATGTACAGAAATTACAAAGTCTGTACAGAAATTACAAACCACAATAAAAATTGTTTTACAACAAACATCTCAAAACAAATGACTCTTACTGGTCGATAAAGTCGCTATCTACTTTATCGACCGCCGAGTCAGGTGTACTGGTTTCACTTATGAATAAATTACTGAATTCATTCAAATGTAGTGTAATTGCTTTATTTTATATCAAATAATGTGAAAATATTATTATTAGTTGTTATATCATTCTATAATAAAAGCATTTGATTATGTACTAGCGCCATCTAGTTTTTACACACGTAATTATGGCGATACCAGCGGTGATAATTGAATTTTGGATAAACAAATCTCAAATGTCACCGTTTATCACCGTTTATATGTTAACTATGTTAACATTAAATTGTGTAGTGTATCACGTTAAAATACAAGTAGAAGATCAAAATTGGTGCAGATATGTAGCAATTTATAAGGAAGTTATGCTGTGTGTTCAGTTTACACTGGAAATGTGGCATAAAATTGCAAGAAAAGGCAAGAAGGACATTTCATAAAAGCATTAACCTAAAACACGAATTGTGACTAAACGGTAAGTTTTAGACAAAAACATATATTGGATTCTTCATTGTCACACACAAAGGCAGACAGTTCCATTAAATAAAGTTCTCAAAAAGTCAAAAACAAACATTGAAAAAAAAACAGTGTCCAACACATGCACTCAAGCCATTCTTTGACTTGGGGCCACACTTGCGTCTTTAGTTTTTGCGCGATTTTACTTTGAGTTTGAGAGAGAGAGAAAGAGAGAGAGAGAAAGAGAGAGAGAGAGAGAAAGAGAGAGAGAGAGAAAGAGAGAGAGAGAGAGAGAAAGAGAGAGAGAGAGAGAGAGAGAGAGAGAGAGAGAGAGAGAGAGAGAGAGAAAGAGAGAGAGAGAGAGAGAGAGAGAGAAACGAGAGAGAGGGAGTGAGAGAGATAGAGAGAGAGGGGGGGAGGGAGAGAGAGAGAGAGAGAATACTTTTTAGAATATTGAGTGCATGGAAATGGCAGTAAATGTTGAAACAAATTATTGAAAACCTCCACAAAAAAATACAAAAGCCGAGATGGTTGAAACATCACGTTTATTATTTTAATAATTTCAAAATTAAACAAACAATCGCACGTGTGCTCTCTGTAAATTCGTCATCCGGAGCACTTATCCTCTCTGAAAATTACGCTCAAATCGAATCCCATTGATGAACGAACGTAAATGTTTACGCCGCGAAGAGTAATTCGCGTAAACAGATAAGAAAGTAATTGAAAGCCTAATGGAAAATGTGACGAAACGAAGAAATGGAATAACGAAAAAAGTTGATTCTTAAGTGGGACACTCGTTAAACACGCCTGTCAATTATTTATTTTCGTCTTCAAAGCATGGAAAATTTATGAGCGTTTAAAATAAAAGAAAATAGAAAAAAGCGACAGGCGTTTTCGACTCTGATTATATTGAAAAGCGTGTGTTTTTAAATTAGGACACAAGTCTGATTACGAGTTTTTAGTCTTCATTTAATCATTTTAAATTGATGAAAAGTGAGTCAGTTACTTGAATTAAAAAAGTACAAAATTTAATTTAAGTAACTTATACCCGTTTGCGCCCAAGTCGATTGACTTAATCAGTGGTTAGTACCGTGCGATTGTTTAAATTTTGATTTAGACTAGGCGGCTTTTTTGTGCGGTTGCTCAGAATGCTAATTGAATGATGGAATACATTTGAGGTTATGGTCAACTATGGCTTAGCAGTCAGTAGTGCCAATCTAATTTAAAATTCAAAGCCTACTCTAAATCATGTTTTAAATGATTGCACGGTTCTTCCTAAAACACTGGAAAATGTTCACTTGGTGATCGAAATGTACACTTATGTGCAATAAAATTAAGCACACAAAATATGTTATAGAAAATATGTAAATATATGTCAATTTCCTCAATGTCAATAGCGCAGCATTTTGACATTGAGGAAATTGACATATATTTACATATTTTTACACAACAATTCAAAAACTCGAATTGTAACTAAAATAGAAAATGATTTTTCTATTTCAGCTTTGTTGTATTTATTTATTACGAGTGTTGTTTTCAAAAGGTCTTAGTTTTTTTTTTATAAAGGTGTTATTTTCAAGTTACGGTGTTTTTTTTTTCTTGAAACTGCTGCTAGGCAATTAACACAGACCCGAATTATACAACTAGAATATTGTGAAAAATAGTTATGAGACTTGTGCTTAATTTTATTGCACAGAAATGTACATCTAATGATTAAAATAAACCAGTGGAGAAATAGGATTACTTGTTTCATTTAATATTAAATTCATCTTCACATAACTTATACCGAAAAAAATGTGTTTACAAATTGTTTACACAATCGCTGAAAGAGACATGTTTAGGATACCTTACAAATTTATAACATTCGTATATTCTAGAATTTTGACTTAATTAGAGGTTTAATCAATGATTAGTGGATGATTCAGCCGGGGTGCAAATGAGCCTAAATCAGTCAAACAGTTGACCAGTGATGGGTCATGAGAATTTTTATTGATAAGGCTGCAGACATAAACATACAGGGCATTTTTGCTTCAAGTATACATATTCCTGGATGCGTATGCATTTTCAAGCATTCGTTGCTTTTTTTAATGAGTTCAATTTTAAGTTACTAACGAGTGTTCCCAATCCTTGATTAAGCATGAAGTAAAATTTCGAGTTTAAAAAAGGCTGACAATCTGTAATGGTTCTTTTATTTGATTTTTAGATTTAAGTTACGAATTAGTTGCTATTTTCAATATTATCTGTGCTCCGAAATAATTACATTATAATGATATTTGTAAACAGATTGATTCATAAAAATATAAATACAAATAAGAGATACATTACAATAAATAAAAAACAAGTTACTTGTATTTATATATTTATTCAAAACGTATTGTGAAGTCAACGAATCGACAATCAACTTCTCACTCTCACCATTAAAACGTTATATAATTTGTATCGATTAAGTAAAACAAACTACCTAGAGCGTATAACTTAGATTACCCTATTTACTATTTTGTTTTTATGGACGCTTCTCCCTTTCATAGAAAACAACCAAAACAGGCCCATCTATTATAGATGAGCTGTCGTGTGCCAGGGCGGATTCGCTCGTTATTTTTTTAAACACACACACACACACAGGCCTGCGCATAATGTGCGCATATAAATACGCAATAAAGAGCCAGTCAGTGCCTTTTATGTGTGCCTTCATGGGATACAAGTCATCGCCACGTTATACTCTAGGAAAGAAAGAGATTTCTTAAATGTTTCCAATATTTTTTTATATTTTCCAGATTTCCAATTTTTATAAATGTTGATAATGATTAATCAATGAAATTAGGTTAAAAAACAATGACACTTGTTACGTTAGATTACAGATTAATGTGTTGGGTAAGAAGTCTTTAATATTGTTTCATTTGAATTTCCTAACGAGTGTTTCCACTCCCAGATTAAGCATGAAGTAAAATTTCGAGTTTAGAAAAGCCTGAAAATTTGGTTTGGTCGCGTAGCGCGTAGCGCTACGCGACCAAACCAAATTTTCAGGCTTTTCTAAACTCGAAATTTTACTTCATGCGCCACGCGTATAAAACACTGATTTAAAGTGAAGCTCAAAATATACTGCTTACATATCTACGGTTATGATTCACACCCGAATCAGCTTGGCTTAGTGTTTGATCAGTTTGAAATTAGAAAATTTGTTTGAGCAATAAATCAGCTCAGTAAAAAAAGTGACTTGGTGAGTCAAGTGATTCGGTTTGAAATTAGAAAATCTATTTATTTCAGTTATGATAAGTCGACTCACTCAGTATTGTCCCATATTTTTTAATTATTCAGAAACTATTCTGCCATTTTTTTCTTTTTAACCCCCATTTCTTCGTTTCTACAAAATTCACTTAGGCTCAGTTGCACCAGAAACGTTGAACTCGAGATCAAGCTAACCTCAAGTTCAAGATGACAGTTCCTATTGTTCTAATGTCACTCTGAACTTAAGTTCAGAGTTGAACCAGTTCAACGTGTCTGGAGCAACTGGCCCTTATTGAGCAAATAACAAAGTTTCTGACATAATAAACACCCATTCGCAAAAACTGCAAATAGCAGGTAATCGATATGAAAAGGTATACTTCTCGCAAGTAGCTCATTTTATGTTAGACCTTATAAATTGACGACAATTTAATCAAAATATAAAAGTAGTAAACAAGCGGCTTACGTTGGTGACCAGATAAAAATACGAAATAAGAAACTATTTATAAAATATGTTGGCATCGACCGAGTGATGTAAACGTGTGTGCTTTCGTATTCCTTCTCTTCCTCTATATGATGCACGATATAAGCGAAATTGATTTTTTGGTATTATATTAGGTAAAATATAGTATTGTTTTGAATCTAATTTATTTTGTACAATAGTTAAGTTCAACCCCAGAGTTAAGTGGGAAATTAGTTCAAGAGTTAACTTTGTAAATAGCATAATAAATAATATTACGATAGTTTATTTATTTATTTAATAACCCAACAGACTATGAAAGTCCAATAACAGGGTCATATCATTAGTACAATATAAATACAATATAGCAACATATGAATAATATTACAAATTAAGGTCGGAAATGTACTTGTTATTTGGCCATGGAAACAAACAGCGAATAATCTTCCACAATAATGAAAATAGAGCATTGAAACGTATACATATTGTTTATTGAAGCTTTGCAAATAATTTTTTTTTTCAAATAATGTTTCCTAAATTAAATAATGGCACACTGTCAAATGATTACATAAATCCGTGTATTACTTCCATAAGAAACATTATTTCTTCTTCATATTGCTTTAATTTATTGAGGTAATTATTATAAACATGTTGTATTAAATAGATTGATCTAAAATAAATAATAAATAAAATTAATCGTTGCTTAAGAGCAATGTAAATCTTGATTAAGCTTTTAATAAATAGAGGGCAGCATCGTGCCTTTTTATTACTATTTTAAAAATATACTGTGATTTCTATAAAGTTGTGAAAAAAATTAGGATTGATATGTAGAATTCGTGTACGACATTTGTCGCGACACGGGCTCCTGGCTCCCGGCTCCCGACCTTGAGTTGCGAATGTATTTTTTCTGACGCGGACCGTTCATTCATTTATTATGTTACAGTATGAAAAAAAAGCTATAAACTAAGGTAACGCAAATAATATTTTACTATAATCACTAACATTAAGCCTAAATGTTGAAAATGCTGGCGTAAAAATGTCTACATAATTCGCGTAATTATTGTAAAACCGCGATAATCTTTTAATGGGAGAGTTAGAATAATAATTATTAGTTAGAGTGTCGTTAATAAAAGTCTTAATAAATAGTAAAGAAACTCTAGGAATATTAAATTTGAAGCGACTGAACAAGTTCATGTCATTAATCAAATTATGTAACAATTTATAGAGGTAGCAAATATTTATAGATATAATAATATAGAGAGCCTGGCACACATCGTCCATAAAAAGTAGAAAGAGCAGAGGTCCTAGATTCGATCCTTGAGGTATCCCGCTGGATGCTACGTACCACTTGGATTTGTGACCGTATATCTCCACAAGTTGCCGGCGATTAAGTAGATATGACGAGATAACATTCACGATGTTGTAATTTAAGCCAATCGATAACAATTTATTAAACAGAATCTTGTGGTCCAGCTTATCGAAGGCTTTCGTGAGATCACCATAAATAAGGTCCAATGTTGGTAATTTTATATATTATGATTAAAGCTTTGTAAAAAATTGCAAAAGAATGCTCATTCTCTTAAATTCAAATAATTTGGAATTTGAAATATGAATGTTTGTAGAAAAAAATCGAAACGGATCTTTGTTTTCTTCAGCTGTTAATCTGTTGATATTTTTTATTTTATTTTACCAATCTAAAAATGTTTTACTGAATGAGTACTTGATATTGTTCTGTTTCGTATAAACAAACACATTAATCTGATTGTGGAAAAAAAATGCGAGCTAATAAGCGTAAAACGCATATACAATAATTTTATCAAACGCCATCCAGTGCTAAAACAGCAAATAAAGGCAGCGTTAAAATTTCACATCGCACACAAATAATTCAAGTCGCCATTAGCATATCAACAATATTTACGCCTAGTTTATTTATTTATTTAATAATATTAAACATACACATATAATTAAATTTAATTTATGACAATCATTTGCATGAAGTAAAATTACGCTTTTATAAAATTAATGAATGTCTGAAATTTTACAGCGTATACATCGGGTTATGTATACTTAAAAAAAAATCCCTTTATCCACAAATCAGGCGAGATAAATCAAGCTTCGAATTGAAATTACACCCATGAATTTTCGTCAGTCGGAAAAAAGTTTTTCCACGGGATGTGTGTGATGTAATGAAGTATTACCCCAGGAGACTTTCCTGCGAATTATTTTTTGTTTTTTCAGTGCGAACAGATTTTAATCCCGCACATTATTATCATGGGAAATGGACAAATGTCATTTATTCAACAATGTGATTTATTTGTTCGTGATTGTGTCATCACTGCAAAAAAGAGTTGGCAAATAAATGGATTTTATTATAGAGTTATTTTCACAGTAATTTTTAACATTTTTATATGTGATTGGTTGCAAAATTAGCGTGAAAATTATTTATAAATAAATGATCAAATATGTTCAGTATTCTTCAAGCACTGGTTCAGGACTATACTGATGATGGCGTTGAAGCCTGAAACGTGTATATGGTTATCCGGTGTATGAATGAGTACTGAACACAAATTCATATTCTTGATATTAACCCATTAACGGCCGAGCAATTATAGAGATAACTCTAAAAGTTGATTTTAGGTAAAATTCTGCACTTCTTTTTATGATATCTATGAATGACTTATTGTATTAAATGCTGTGAATTTTTCTTTTAAATACACATAGTGTATACGCTGTAAAATTTCAGGCATTTGTCGATTTCATATAAAAACGTGCAGTATGAAGTTTAGAACGAGTGATTCCACTCCCAGACTAAGCATGAAGTAAAATTTCGAGTTTAGAAAAGCTTGAAAATTTGGTTTGGTCGCTCCGCGAAGCGGAGCGGCCAAACCAAATTTTCAGGCTTTTCTAAACTCGAAATTTTACTTCATGCGCCACGCGCATAAAACGCTGAAATAGTGTGAAGTTTGAAATACATGAATATTATTTTTTTTAAATGAGTAACAATCGAAATATTTACATAACAAAATATTTACATTTTTCTTCATACATTTTCAAGTCAGGACAAATAATATAATATATCAAATTAATTTATTTAGTAATTTAATATGCAAAAATTAATAATGTTGCGTGTATGCATCAATGGCGCTTAATGGGTTAAAAAAGGGTGGATGGTCCAAAAAAATAATAAATAAATACTTCTGATTTATTTCATTCTTGTATCTGCTGAATTGGTGTCAGATAACTGAAATTAAAAATATGGAATAAATCAAGTGCTTTACTTTACCCAACTTTGAATTAATTTTTTGGGATACTAATGTGTCTATTTCAGAGGGGGTGTGTCTGTGTTTATTGTCAAGTCAAAAATAGTGTCACAATTTCAATGCGACTTGGGGGTAGAGAATTAAATTTAGATGCGCTCGCTCTCTCTCCTATTCCGAGAACATCCCCCGGTTTGGCGGGTTATAAATGGCAATTTGTAAGAAGTCCCATTTATGAGGATTAGGCGTGAATAAGGGATCGGATGTTTAAGAAGGGAGGCGGTTTTGGGTTTGGTAACTTTTATTTATTAGCTTTGTGCTAGAGACTATTGTATTACCTATAATTATCTATAATTAATTTCTCACTTAACCCGTGGTGAAACATTTTTGAATCTAATACTGCATGATTTAAATTAAATTTAAATTAAAACAATTGGTTTGTTTCACTTATTATAACTGAAACAAACCAAGTGTTTTAATTTAATTTAAATCATCCAGTATTACCTATAATTACTTTAAATAACATAATTTTTCAAGATAATCATATATGAAACGTAAAGACAGCCATTTCAATGTTTTTCAAACCATGATTTCAAAGATCACGCAAATAAATTAGTTCAATTATACTAGACTACAAATTTTAACTTTTTTTCTCTAACATGGATAAAAATGGCTGTTTATGAACAAGTCCAGCTAGAAATGCATTAATATAGTCGCAAATCTCTCCTGTCACCCACAGATTTTTGGTATGTTGCACGACAATGTGAAATAAATGAAACGAAAATATACAACTAGACAATAATTCTGATGTATTGTAAGAATAATGAACAAAAAACAAAAACGTTTCATTATATATATATATATATATATATATATATATATATATATATATATATATATAAATAAATAATTCAAGATCAAAGAAACAATATTATCTAAATTTTGGATATAATTAATAAGATAGAAAAAACCGATTGTAAACAATATGGAAGAGCTTTGGAACTCTTCTATAACGACCGCCCTTATTACCTGATGCTTATAATAGTTTGATTTTGTATATATTGTTGGATACCGGGAGTGAAAAGTCAATGTTGCACTTAAACACTTAACTTAACTTTATTCTTATAACAATAATTACAATACAGCATGTATTCAGAATGACGGTTGGGTACTAACTAACTGCTTAAGTTCTAGAAAGGGTATATATATGGAGGTAAGACCACACGCGTGAGGACAGACAGAGGCCCGTTTTTGGGGACGTTCCCACGAGGGTGGTATTTACCTATCGTCGATACAGAAAAAGGCTTTCAGACTTAAGGGTGCCTAATAAATACAGGTCTAAGACATTAATGGTAAAAGTTACTTGATGAAATTAAAAGAGAATGGTACCTAATAAATATACATATATCTACGACACTAATGGTAAAAGTCACTTAATGGAAAATAATGAAATGTAATACAAAAAGGGTGTCTAGTACACCTGCTAAACTTAAGATACTATATAATGGGGTTGTTTCCCACGAACGTTAGGGTAGATAGTCTTTATATGGCGACAGTCCGTCTAGCACTTGGGTGGTCATCTAACACCTCCCCGCTGAAGACGAAAGATGGGGGGAAGACACAGGTTTCGTCCTACAAAGGAACGGTGCTGCGTCTGGATTTTGGGAAACTCCTGTCGTCTCGTCTGGGAGCTGAAGCCGTTACTGCATTGTAACGAGGTGGTTGAAGTTCGATTTCTTCGGAGGCACGTTCGTAAATTGCAATTTCTCCGGTGTGATATTGACGTTCAGATCGGAGGTCCGATTCGAAGTTGCAATTGACGAAGTTTTTTATAATGGGTGGCATCAATTCTCCATTCCTTGGATTCCTTGTGAAGCAGCAAAGACGTCTTAACAAATTCCACCAACCACACCAACGACAGATGTTACAACACAACATTAGCGTTAATGTAACACCTAGCAGGCTAAGGATTAGTGTATACCAGCTAGTATGTTTTACGATGAACGGTTTGTTCATTTCGTGGTCTAACAACTCGTCGAATTCGTTGAGTTTTTTATCTGCATACTTTAATTCGGTGAGGTCGATATTTGATAGTTTAATGGGTTGTATTCGAAGTGGTATGGAATCGTTGATTTTCTTGTCGACACAGCATTCGTCTTGCAAAATATTAATTTTTGGAACGTAGTCGACGGATATGTTGGAGAACATTTCGCTGGTTGCTTCGAGAACATAGTAATCGGTGTATCCCTTGCAACCGGGATACAATCGGATGATTCCTGTTTTATTAAGAATTACGTCCTCCATGTGGTCATCACAGAGGATTGTTAACGTTGTTGATTTCAGCAACACATATATCCATTCGTTATTCCGGATGGATTTCCAAGTCTGGATATCGGCTCTGATGGTTCTAGTTGAACATTCTTCTGGAATCTTGGAGAGATGCGGCGACAACAATTGGATTTCGCAATTGGCGATTTCAGTTCTTCTTGTGGTGGAGACTCCTTGGCAGATGAACGATCCTTTGATGAATTCGTCGCATTTATTCAAATCTTGCATAAGGTTATATAAGGTTTTTGGTTGTGATATTAGGAGATATCGATAACTAGGTTGTATGTAGGAATATATTAGAGGATCTTGATGTTGCATAGGTAACGGGATCATTTCAAAAATAGTGTAGGATAGTTTGTCTAATAACGGAATATTCAATGCAAATATGACAATGTTTCGCTCATCAACAATGACATCTAAATGTATTAATTTGTAGTAAGTTAGAGCGTTTTTATAAGATGGTGATAAAGGAAGTTCATATTCGCCTTTGTATTTCAATAGCTCATTAATTAAGATTTTTGGAGTGACAATCTCCGGAGATAGAATTCCATGTTTAGCAATATTAATGGCGTGAATATAATTATCAAATTCCTCCATTACTCTATTTGCAAGGCTGGATAATGTTGAAATATGTTGAATAATGATTGAATCCAATTCTAAATCATTGGTTTTTCCTTGATTGTTTTGTGCAAGATTTGCAATCTTGAATAAATTTTTATTTAATTTTGATTCGTTTTCCTTTAATGCAACAAAAGAGTTATTAAAATTTCGAATCGTGCTCGAAATTACTTGAATTTGTGATTTTAAGAGACCGTTGATTTGCTGTCTATCGTCTATTATCGAGTGAATACTATCGGAATAATATTTCGCATCATTGGCATCGGGTGTACCAATTAGCCAACGTAGTGCTGTAGATACGCCATTTATTAAACCACGGCGTTTCCTGTTTTCTTTGCCAATATAATGATTCAATATTTCTTGTTTTTTATAAATTAGTTTTAGTTGATCGTTAATGTTTCCTAAATTTTGTTCGCAATAAATTGACGAATGTGAATTCTTATTGCCTTTTGATAGAGAACCACAAAGATTTATTGATTTGAGGATTGAATTCTCAAGTGTTCCGCGAGCCTCAGATAAGAAAGAAATGTTTAAATGGGATAGTAATGTTATTTTTGAATTTGATATTCTAGCGTTTCCTAAATTATTGTAGTAAATTCCGCTTGTTTGGTTTAATTGATATATTTGATAGAGATCATTACAATGGACCAGGATCGGTAGGATCGATAGGATCAAGATTACAATCGTCGTCATCTGAAAACGAGGAAGGTTTCAGTAAGTTTTTATGATATTTTACCTTTTTGTTTTTCAATTGCAATTCTACTGTTTGGTTATCGAAGATTCGTGTTATTTTGTATGGTCCTTTGAAATTCGGACAAAGTTTCTTGGAAAGTTTGGGGTTAGTTGATTTGTTTTTAATGTAGACTTTATCGTTTACCTTAAATTCACACGAGTTATTCTTTCTATCGTAAAGACGTTTGCTTGAGTTTTTTGAATTTATTATATTTTCGCGGGCTATTTTGAATGAATTGTTTAATTTGTTTTGTAGTGACTTGACGTAATCATCATAAGTGTAGAGTAGTTTAGGTTCCTGTGTTATGGAAGATGGCAAATATGGTTTATGACCAAATAATAGTTCGTAAGGGGTATGATTAGTCGATTTATGAGTAGAACTATTATAGCTAAACATAGCAAAATGGATGTATTCATCCCAATCAGACTGATTAGGTTTGATGTAATGTTTTAGGTAATCTTTTAAAGTTAGATGTGATCTTTCCAATGCCCCGTTAGTTTGAGGATGGTAAGGTGTGGTGGATATATGTCTAGTTTTAAATAGTCGCGTTAATTCCTTAATTAATTTGGACATAAAATCTGGACCTTGATCGGTTAATAAAGTTTTAGGAATTCCGAAGTATGTGATTATTCGAGTGAGTGCACTAGCAATTGTTTTAGATTCGTGATTGGGGACTGGTTCGGCGAAACTGAATTTAGTTAAATCATCTTGGGCTGTTAAGATGAATCGATTGCCATTTTCTGTTATTGGTAGGGGACCTACAATATCTAATGCTAAACGTTCTAGTGGTTCGGTTGACGTAGATGTGATCTCCATAGGTTGTCTTGTTGGTTTAAAATCGGTTTTATTAATCTGACATGACTGGCAGTTCTTAATGTATTTTCTTATGTCTGATTTCATTGAAGGCCAATAGTAACGTTCTTTAATTTTTGAATAGGTTTTGTTGAATCCGTAATGTCCTGAGAATTTGCTGTCGTGATTGTCAATTAATATTTGTTTTATCTCGTCTTGATTCTTTGGAGTGATTTTAGTTGTGTTGTATATTTTTATTAAATTGTTTTTAAAGACAAATTTTAGCATTTCATACAATTGCGGTAATTTAATGTTATTATGATGATCTGGTGGTATTAAAGTGAATTCATTATCTTTAATCGTTTTTCTAAATGTTTGCAAGCAATGTAAAATGTTCTTGTATTCGAGTTTATCGAAGTGAAAATTAGTAGGGAATAGTAAATAGACAGTTTGTTTAGAATTACTCAGTTTATTACAACCGTTTATGGTTGGTTTAATATTTTCTAAATTAAAATGACTTTGAATAAAATCTGAGTATGGATTACTTTCATCGAGATCCTGAGACCAAAACATTACTATAGGAGTTTTTATTGAAGTTAGTGGTCGATTTTCCTTATCATAAATAATCACTTCTTGATTGTTATAATGGAATTTAATGAATTCTCCATAAGAATCACTGTTAACATAGTTAACAATTCCTGTTTCAGGAAATAATCTACTAAGTCCATCGGCGTTTGAATTTATGCGTCCAGGTTTATATTTTACTTCATACTCATATTCGCTGAGACGAAGTCTCCAACGAACGAGCCGTGACGAGGGATTTTGCATGTTAAAGAGCCATTGTAATGGCCTATGATCGGTGTATATGGTAAATTTTCTTCCATATAAATAAGGACGGAAATGTTCTGTGGAGTTTAGAATAGCTAGAAGTTCTTTTTCCGTGGTTGAATAGTTCGTTTCCGCTTTATTTAATGACCTGGAGTAATAGGCGATTGGGAGGTCTTCTCCGTTTTTCATTTGTGAAAGAACACCACCGACTCCTACGTTCGAGGCGTCTGTAGTTAAGATAAAGGGTTGTGTAAAATCTGGATATTGCAATATAGGCTCTCGAATTAATTTATTTTTTAGGGTTTGGAAGCTTGTTTCTTGTTCATCTTTCCAATGAAATTCGACATCCTTTTTTAATAACACCGTCAGGGGTTTGGCTATTGTGGAAAAGTTATTAATAAATTTGCGATAGTAGCCGATCATGCCTAGGAAAATTTTGATCTGTTTCGGATTTTGTGGACGAGGTACTGATTTAATAGCTTCTATTTTATTAGGATTAGGTTTAAGACCTTCGTCTGAAATTATATGTCCTAGATATTGACACGATTTGTTCAGAAATTCGCATTTGTCTGGCTGTAGTTTTAAATTGTTCTGCCGTAAGCGAGAGAATATGTTTTTTAATTTACGGTTATGATCATCGAGTGAGACTCCATAAATGACAATATCGTCGAGATAAACAAAACATTGATTGTGAGTGAGCCCCATGAGTACGTTATTCATTAGCCTCTGAAAACAACTAGGCGCATTTTTTAATCCAAAAGGCATCCTCGTGTATTCATAGTGGCCATTGGGGGTGCTGAATGCAGTTTTTGGACCATCATCAGTGTCCATTAATATTTGATGGAATCCGCTGGCTAAATCTAGCGTCGTGAAATATTGTGCGTGCCCTAATTGGTCTAAGATATCTTCGATGTTAGGTAAAGGGTAGGCGTCACCGACCGTTTTTTCATTTAATTTGCGGTAGTCGATAACTATCCGCCATTTCCGTTCGCCTGTGGCGTCTAGTTTTTTCGGGACAACCCATAAGGGGCTGGACCAAGGGCTGGTGGACGGTTTTATTATCCCTTGACTTAACATCTTCTCGATTTGTTTATTTACTTCGTTCTTGTGTACCTCTGGATATCGATAAGATTTTGTATGAATTGGAAGCGGGTCTGTAATGGGAATTTTATGACAAGTAGCGTTTGTATAACTTAAGTTATCGTTTGGTAAATAAAATAAATCTTTAAATTCTCGACAAATTTTCGTGATTGAAGTTTTCTCTTCTGAGTTGAGATGATCAAGCCTTAAATTTTGATTTAGTAGTTTTTCTCTTTCAGGATTGTTTATGCAATTTTGATTTATTTGAAAGATTGAATGAGTGTTAGAAATAGGTTCAATTGATATAGAAGGGACTGTGACAATTTGTTTTATTGATGATTTGTTTATTAGCGTAATTAAACACTGATTTTGGTCATTGATATAAACCATTGAATTTGGAATTAAAAGAGATTGATTGGCTGCGAGATTTTGATTAATAATTATACCCTCTTTGAGGTTGAGTGGATTATTTACGTTGATTCTGACGACAGTTTCCGTTCGAGGTTGAACAGTAATATTTATTGATGATGATTGAGGCGTATTACGATGAATTGGAATTGGAATAGAAATTGAATTTAGAATTAGAGAAAAAGAACTATAGTCGATTTTTGCGCTATGCGTTCTTAGAAAATCGTCGCCTAGTAAGCCGTCGAAAGGGATATTAGTGATTGCATCTATGATTTGGAAATTAGATTTTATTCGTTTATTGTGAATTTGGAGGTTGATTTCGGTTTCACCTAAGGTGTAAATTGGAATGTTTGGTGCTAATCCGTTAAGAGCAACTGGATTTTTATCGTGGATTTTGAATTTTGATAAGCTCATAGCTTTAATTAAAGATATGGAAGCGCCCGTGTCGATTAATAATTTAATCGTTTTATCTGGACAATTGGACATGTCAGATTGAAATGTAACATAAATTAAATCATTTGAACTGAAGAATGAATTAGAAATATTTACGTGTTGGATCGTTTCAACATTTGATTTTGTATCTTCATTAGTTATGGGATGCAACTTAGATTTAGGATTTGATTTAATTTTTATTAGAGATTGATTCTCTTGGATGTTTGATTTGGATTTAGGATTTGCGATTGCATGCGAGTTTGAATTAGAATTTATTTCGGAATTTGCGATTGGATGCAAGTTTGAATTCATTATAAATGGAATTGTTCCAGTGCTTGAGTGATTTGATTTTGTTGGTTTGGTATAGGAGGAGGGACTCGATTTATCAGTCGCTCCTGAAAATTTACTGACGCATTTTGATTATTTTGATTTTGTGATGTTGATTTTTTTGAATTGTTATATTGCCTTTTACGACATTCCTCGAGTACGTGACCTGGCCTTTTGCAATATCTACATTGTTTTTGTTGATTCGCTGGATTTCTAGGAGTTTGATAGTTATGAGAATTGTTAGAGAAATGTATAGATTTCGTGCGGATTTGAGGTTTATTGCGGAAGCAATCTTTTGTAAGGTGATTATTTTTTCCACAAGTTTTACATTTTATTTCAATAGACTTGTAAGTTAATCTCAACGCTTTTTCCTCGGCAATTGCTGCGGTAAGCGCTTCGTTAATAGTTTTAAATTCGCGATACCTTAACATTTGAGATAAATTAGGATTCGAGTGATAGATGAAACGGTTCAATGCAATGTCTTCAATCATTAGGAGGCGTCCTTTTAGGCGTTCTTTATCATTTTCGGTTGAATGTATAATAGCTAATGTACGGGAAGTTAAATCTTCTAATCTCTGGTAGAATTGTGACACGTTTTCATGTTGTTCGTGTTTAATATTAGTTAGCTCTTCAAGTAATTGATCAAGAGATTTCCTATCCTGATATAAATTAATTAATAATTCTGAAATATCCTCCCATGTGGTTAAGTTGCAGTGAATATCGATCTGTTCGCGAGCTTTACCCGTAATTTTACTTTTGACAAATAAAAGAAGTGGAGGTATTTGTTGATCACTAGCGAGTTCGAAAACCGAATCGACTTGCTTAATAAAACTTCTTATTTTGTATCTATCTCCGTCGAAGTTATTCGGAATAAGTTTAATTAAGAAATCAAGTGAAAGTGAGTTAGCATTGTCATTTTGTTCGGAGTTAGGCATGATGTTTTTGTTTGTTTAGGAAAAAAGAGTTAAGGATGCAAGACTGAATAAAAAGCGACTCACCGTTGTTCCAATATTTTCAGACAGTCGGAATGTTGCTGATCGCCGTTCTCTGGATCGGGCCTGAAATCTTCTTATGTTGCACCAGGAGTTTCCTCTGGGAAGACGAATTCGTTGGCTTATTTCGCGAACCGGATGAACGTCCCGACTATCCCACTTCTGACACCAATAATATGTTGGATACCGGGAGTGAAAAGTCAATGTTGCACTTAAACACTTAACTTAACTTTATTCTTATAACAATAATTACAATACAGCATGTATTCAGAATGACGGTTGGGTACTAACTAACTGCTTAAGTTCTAGAAAGGGTATATATATGGAGGTAAGACCACACGCGTGAGGACAGACAGAGGCCCGTTTTTGGGGACGTTCCCACGAGGGTGGTATTTACCTATCGTCGATACAGAAAAAGGCTTTCAGACTTAAGGGTGCCTAATAAATACAGGTCTAAGACATTAATGGTAAAAGTTACTTGATGAAATTAAAAGAGAATGGTACCTAATAAATATACATATATCTACGACACTAATGGTAAAAGTCACTTAATGGAAAATAATGAAATGTAATACAAAAAGGGTGTCTAGTACACCTGCTAAACTTAAGATACTATATAATGGGGTTGTTTCCCACGAACGTTAGGGTAGATAGTCTTTATATGGCGACAGTCCGTCTAGCACTTGGGTGGTCATCTAACAATATATTGTTGTTTAGATATTTTCTGTACATTCCTCATTGAAGATGACTAATGGTCGAAACTAGTCGGAGAAAATATAAATAAGTGAAACAAACGAAGTGTTTTAATTTAAATTTAATTTAAATCATCCAGTATTAGATTCAAAAATGTTTCACCAGGGGTTAAGTGAGAAATTAAATAAAGATAAAGATACATTGCTATTTTTTTGTGTTTCCTTTCTTTTTCCCGATAGAGGAAACACTTTATAACCAAAATATTTATGGTACGCTAGATTTATATTGTTTGTGATATTCCTTTGCTGAGATACTAAACAAAATTGTTCGCATATGTAACAAAAACTGTTAGGCGCGTTAATACAACTACGAAAATTCATTTTTACAATAAAAACTCTTCTAACCTCTAATTTATTCTGAAGCACAAGAAGAAACGTTCAATGCTGCTAAAAAACAAAATAAAGCAACAGTTTCACAGCACAGTGTGACTCTTTAGAATACTAAGATCCATAAAATTGGACATTGCAATATTCCAGCCAGCGAATCCGTTTTTATAGACATTTATAATCATAATGTTGTGTGAAATGCTGAAAATCCGTTAAAATCAAATATTGTTATATTTTAAAAATCTGATGTGTAGTGAAGTTTTGAAGCTTATATTAATAAATATATGACCCATATGTATATTAAATCATGATGGCTTTTATGTTAGAAAACTGATGTCGGCTAGTGTTATTAACCAGAGTCAGAAAAGAAATCGAAAATGTCATTGTTTTCTTAAAAGCACCGTACCTCAGAGATAAACTTCATCAAACCTTAAATCTGAAGTTCAGAACTAGAGCTGTTCCGACTACCTATTAATTGTACTCAAGTATAGAGTACAAGTGCTCTACACCACATGATAAACACGTGGGAACACCTCCTTGGTACTAGGGTACAATTTTTGTAAACATCAGGAAATAAATCAAATACTATTTGAAATAAAACAACGCAGTTGGGAGGGTTTCACTTTTATTGTTGAACACTGCAACATGTTTCACCACACAGTGGCTTCATCAGGCAGATGATATAATGAAATTATTTCATCTGCCTGATGAAGCCACTGTGTGGTGAAACATGTTGCAGTGTTCAACAATAAAAGTGAAACCCTCCCAACTGCGTTGTTTTATTTCAAATAGTATTATGGAGTTTCATCATGTATCCGCCTTATCAATTAAATATTTAAATAAATCAAATGTTTTGTGAACCCTGTGTATAATTACAATGAGGTGGTTAATGAAATGTTTGCTTATTTAAAACAATACCAATTAAAACAATGAATTTAACCCATCCGCTAATACACAAAACGCCAACGAACGGAGAGCAATTAATAACAGACAAAATACGTGTGATATCCACAGTGCATAAAACCAACAATTTAGTAGCCGTGTGAAATTAATGGGCATGCATAACAAATGAACGCTGTGTGGTGTATTTATAGATAAGAACAATGAAACGACACGTCATAACATTCGTTTTACGCGCCTCTTCGCTCACTCTACTAGACGATTTATTAAAACGAAGAAAGCGTCATTTTTCAAAAAGTGCGCCCGAGACGTGTATCAATCACTAGTTTTGGGATTCTTGGATCGGGTCCAATGGTCGTTTTACTATTTCGTGTTTCATATGTTTGAGAAGTCAGCACACGTTGGACATTTGCATAGGATTTAAGCCAATTGGTTGAAGTCGTAAATTATGGATATTAGCACTTGCCTACTTTGCCGTCAGTTTAATTAGCGGAAAACCGAAAATTAAATGGATTTCACGTGTCTTTCGTATAAATAATTGTAGTGTGTATCTAAGAATAAAATGTATTAACCGAAATACAGGGATTTTTTTTTCAAGTATACGTTGTGAAATTTTTGATACGGGTGGTTTTTTTAAAAGAGTTCAATTTAAAGCTTTAAACACTTCTAGGTTAACCCATTATGTACCATTGATGCATATACGCAACATTATTAATTTTATGTTAATTAAATTACTAAATAACTTAATTTGATATATTATATAATTTGACTTGACAATGTATGAAGAAAAACGTAAATATTTTGTAATTTAAATATCTTCATTATTTCTCATTTAAATAAAATGTTTGCAGTGTATTTCTAACTTTACAATATTTCAGTGGTTTATACGCGTGGCGCATGAAGTAAAATTTCGAGTTTAGAAAAGCCCCGTGAAAATTTGTCTCGGGTCGCTGCGCGACCCTCGACAAATTTTCTACGCGGGGCTTTTCTAAACTCGAAATTTTACTTCATGCTTAGTCTGGGAGTGGAAGACACTCGTTTAAAGCTTCGAATTGGACGATTATATAAACTATCTATGTAACTGGTAACTACCCACTGAACACGAAAACATTTTAAACATTGCTCGAATGTTGAACATGATACTACTCTTCTACTCATGATATCTTATAGACTTCGCTTCATTTCACTTCTTGTAGCCAATTACGAGACAAGTACGACACGAGCACGAGACGTGCACGACACGAGATGAGCAGGACACGAGACTAGCACGGGGCGGTTAACACACTCGTGTCGTGAACGTCTCGTGGTCGTGTCGTGCTCGTATCGTGAAAATTGTGGTATCTTTAAAAGAGGATATTTTTTAGCGATCTTGCATAGATCATAAACGAACCTAAGCAGTATATTTTGAACTTCAGACTAAATCAGTGTTTTATACGCTTGGCGCATGAAGTAAAATTTCTAGTTTAGAAAAGCCCCGTGAAAATTTGTCTCGGGTCGCTGCGCGACCCTCTACAAATTTTCCACGCGGGGCTTTTCTAAACTCGAAATTTTACTTCATGCTTAGTCTGGGAGTGGAAATACACGTTCTACACTTTATATTGCATACAAAATGGACGTATGCCTTACATTTACAGCGTATACATTATTTATATTTAAAAAAAAACTCATAGAATGTATTACATTCTATGAGTTTTTTTTTAAATATAAATAATGTATACGCTGTAAATGTAAGGCATACGTCCATTTTGTATACAATAAGTCATTCGTAGAACTCATACAAAGAAGTGTAGAATTTTACCTAAAATCCACTTTTAGAGTTAACTCTATAATTGCTCGGCCGTTAATGGGTTAAGCATGAAGTAACATTTCGAGTTTAGAAAAGCCCCGCGTAGAAAATTTGTCGAGGGTCGCGCCAGCGACCCGAGACAAATTTTTAAGGGGCTTTTCTAACCTCGAAATGTTACTTCATGCGCCACGCGTATAAAACACTGAAATATTATGAAACTAACAACCAAACCAAATTAAACCAGCGACTCTAGACAAGTTTTGTTATGTGGGAACATCTTCTTGGTACTAGAATACAATTTGAGTAGAGTACTTGTACTCTATACTTGAGTACAATTAATATGTAGTCGGAACAGCTCTGGTTCTGAACTTCAGATTTAAGGTTTGATGAAGTTTATCTCTGAGGTATGGTGCTTTTAAGAAAACAATGAAATTTTCGATTTCTTTTTTGACTTTGGTTAATAACACTAGCCGACATCAATTTTCTAACATAAAAGCCATCATGATATTAATATACATATGGGTCATTTATTTATTTATGTCCTACCACTGCATTATTTGCAATTAATAGACATCCTTTTTGTAACGTTACTGGGCTTATAATGGAATACTGCGACAACATTTTTCATAATGGCCCGGTAATTATTGTATTTACTTCTTCGTTGTCATGGTAATATGATTCGAAATGACAAGAAATGAAATGTCAGACAGAATGAAAATTCAATTTATTTAAACGAAAAATTCTACATGACTATTTATCACAGCCAATATTAAACGTACAATTCGTAAAAGAACCCGAAATAAGAGGGGCAACTGAACTTGAAACATTAACCGATTTATTTGTTTGTATATTGGACATCGTCAATGTCGGTGCAAGAAATTAATCTCTCGATGATCCAGCAATCAATGACAATGACGTCACATCTAACGTCATTGTCTCCAAGGCACTCTTTGCAAAAAAGAAAATATTATAATTTTAAATATTAAATCTAAAATAAATTATGAGTATGATACATCACTGAGTTTAGAAAAATTATTCTTTCAAAAAATATGAAAATCCAAAATGGCGCCATAAGAAAAACAAAAGTTGGCTATGGGCCCCGGGTAAATGTTATAGTTATCTTAAAAAAATATATGCTACTAGATTCCTCATTAAAAAGTGCCTGTATATTGTCAAAGTTATAAATGCCCAGATTTAGTAGTTTTTGAGTAAAAAAATTAAAACGATTTTTCAAAAAAACAGCCTGTTGTTGATATCTCGAAAACAAAAAAGATATTTCAAAATTGTTTTTATATTATTGTTAGGTCCTAAAATACGCAACTTTGCCCCAATTTAACCGACTCTCTATCTCTTTAAATAACTGAGATCCCCATACATTCTGTCGGAATACGGACACCCTGTATATATATTTATTTTGATCCGGAAATATTGCAGCCAAACCCCGGAGTATTAGTGTGTATGAAAATAGTGAAATAGTAAATAAATAGTTAGTGATCGGGGTGGACGGACGGAGAGTATAATAGTGAAGAGTTGAGCAGCCGCAGCCGCGAGTTCGCGGAGTGCGCACGTCTCCCCACCGGTTCGGTCCCGTCGCGGCCAAAGAAGACCGAACCGGATCATTCCTAGTCGTTCGTTCGCCTGCTGTTGTCGAGGTCCAGCAGCGATTTTTCCTGACGCAAACACATCCAAACCCCCATTCAGACAGCACCATAAAAATTACGCGAGAGCCGCACGTGCTACGAACTGATTGATCCTCCTCTTCTCCGGTGTGTGTGATATGAAAAAAACGTGACGTTTTGTGTCAGAACTAGTGAACCAACCTCCCGGTTTCTGTTGTTTGTTATCAAAAAAATAAAAATCTGCTCCTCATAAACTGGGTGATCCGCAACTTTACGGCCGATGAGTCTCTGACGGATACTACGATAATCCTCGCCCATTGTTTCAAGTCGGTGAGTAAATTTTGTCTGATTTACACACTTCCTTTTAATCACGCTCCGATCTTAATTAATCCCCCCCTAGAGTGTATGATGTGTGAACACTTTTAATATCTTGAAGGGCTGTGCTTGTGAACGGCAGGAGTTTGTCAAAAGGAATGAGAGAAAAAAAAAATAAGGATTAGTCGTCGCGAGTTTCCCCAGTAGCAGCGGCATGCCTCGACTCGTTGAATCGATCCTGCCTTCCACAGGGTTTCGGGATACATTACGCCAGCTCCTCGCGACTTCTCAATCTTTTGCTCTTTTTTGTCTTCGCTAGTAATTTCCACACTTTTCATATATGAAAAGCATGTGAGAATGATGAAAACCTACTGCTTCTTCTTCTGATTTAATGGCCTTGGCCTCAGTTAATCTTCAGCTTCTTGTACTGTCATAATTTATAAACACGTAGGCTGAACTGAGAAATTGATAGCCTAAGTGGTTTGCTTTTTTTTCTTCGTAATCTCCACACTTATATATTCATGGATCTGCATGTGAGAATCAGGGTTCCTCGGAAATGAAAATCTTCTGATATAATGGGCTTGACAACTAGCCTCTAAGGTTAATCTTCAGCTTCTTTTAGGGTCAAATTTATATAGAGACACAGATTCTGGTTCTTTATGCACTGCACTTAGGCCACCGGTGTGAACCTGGCACCTAAAGTAACGAAAAGAACAAATTATAACGTCATTAGTTTTAGATATGTAAGTAGTTAAATGTCTTATTCGTCACTGTTTTATTTTAATTTTAAATGTGCATTTCAGGTACGATGTGCCCTTTTTGATTCGTTTGTACCTTACAAAATCACCCTTTTTTCGTTTGTACCTAAAGGTAAAATGTTACAAAGGAGTGTACCTGTTTGTACTACTTAAATTTTCGTTTGCACCTCAAAGGATTTTTCCGAAAAAAAAGTTTTGTTTTTGGAAATCGTAAATTTTTCCAAGTTTTGTATTTTTCAAAATAATCAAATAAAACAAATTGCAGTCGAAACAGCATCGTTAGTATCTGTTTGCGCCACTTTTATTTTCGTTTGTACCTCAAAGCGTTAGTACCTGTTTGTACCACTTTTATTTTTGTTTGTACCTCAAAGGGTTCTTTAGAAAAAAATGTGTTTTTAAAATCGTACATTTTTTCAAGTTTCTTATTTTTCAAAATAATCGATTTTAACAAATTGCAATCGAAAGATCATCGTTAGTATCTGTTTGTATCACTTTTATTTTCGTTTGTAGCTTAAAGGGTTCTTCAGAAAAAAGAAATGTTTTTTTTTTGGGAATCGTACATTTTCCCAAGTTTTTTATTTTTCAAGATAATCGAATAAAACAAATTGCAGTCGAAAGAGCATCATCAGTACCTGTTTGTACTACTTATAATTTTGTTTGTACCTGAAAGGGTTCTGAAAAAAAATGTTTTGTTTTTAGAAATCGTACATTTTTCCAAGTTTTTATTTTTCAAGATAATCGAATGAAACAAACTGTAATCAAAAGAGCATCGCTAGTACCTGTTTGTCCCACTTTTATTTTAGTTTGTACCTTAAAGGGTTCTTCAGAAAAAAAAATGTTTTGTTTTTGAAAATCGTATACATTCCCAAGTTTTTTATTTTTCAAGATAATCGAATAAAACAAATTTCAATCGAAAGATCATCATCAGTACCTGTTTGTACTACTTATGATTTTGTTTGTACCGGAAAGGGTTCCGAAAAAAAATGTTTTGTTTTTAGAAATCGTACATATTTCCAAGTTTTTATTTTTCAAGATAATCGAATGAAACAAACTGCAATCGAAAGAGCATCGCTAGTACCTGTTTGTCCCACTTTTATTTTAGTTTGTACCTTAAAGGGTTCTTCAGAAAAAAAATGTTTGGTTTTTGAAAATCGTATATATTCCCAAGTTTTTTATTTTTCAAGATAATCGAATAAAACAAATTTCAATCGAAAGATCATTATCAGTACCTGTTTGTACTACTTATGATTTTGTTTGTACCTGAAAGGGTTCTGAAAAAAAAAAATGTTTTGTTTTTGGAAATCGTACATTTTTCCAAGTTTTTATTTTTCAAGATAATCGAATGAAACAAACTGTAATCGAAAGAGCATCGCTAGTACCTGTTTGTACCACTTTTATTTTCGTTTGTACCTTAAAGGGTTGTTCAGAAAAAAAAATTGTTTTGTTTTTGGAAATCGTACATTTTCCCAAGTTTTTTATTTTTCAAGATAATCGAATACAACAAATTGCAATCGAAAGAGCATCGTTAGACCTGTTTGTACCACTTTCATTTTCGTTTGTACCTGAAAGGGTTCTTAAAAAAAATGTTTTAGGAAATCGTACATTTTTCCATGTTTTTATTTTTCAAGATAATCGAATGAAACAAATTGCAATCGATAGGGCATCTTTAGTACCTGTTTGTACCACTTAAATTTTCGTTTGTACCTTAAAGGGTTCTATAGAAACAATGTTTTGTTTTTGGGAATCGTAAATGTTTTCAAGTTCTGTATGTTTCGAAATAATCAAATAAAACAAATTGCAATCGAAAGAGCATCGTTGTGCCACTTTTATTTTCGTTTGTACCTCAAAGGGTTACAATATGTTACAATATGTCACTAAGTAACATAACATAAATTCTCAAAAGTAACATAAAACGTTAAACGGGTCAAGTTATTTAGGCTATAGTTAGGTTTTAAATAACATACAACTCTATATAAGAAATTTTGTAAAATAAATCTCTGTTGTATTAGTTATAAATAAATATATTCGTAAAGTTAGGTTAGAAGTCACATCATCAAGTTAGGTTAGGCTAGGTGTCATTTTTTCAAGTTAAGTTAGGTTAGATGCCGTTGTGTCCCGTTAGGTTAGATTATACCAGGTGTTGACTTGGCAGAGGCAACATAGGAAATCCCATGTAAATTTTGAAATGTTCAAATTTTAGCTCCCCTATTTATTTAAAAAAAAAATGTAATTACCTTTTTTGTAGAAGGAAAATTTCTGAATTCATTCGTGTTAACGTTTAGAAACAAAATGGTCTTAACCTTTTTGTAGAGGGGAAATTCTGAACTTATTAGTGTTCACACTCAACACCTTACGTTTCTCTAAGTTAAAATAATCAAGAAATAGTAATGTGATTTTATAAAAATAATGATATGCCATGGAATTGAAACAACAATTGCGGATGTAAAAATGCCAATAGATGTCACTTGATTAAAGTAAATGTTTACGAAATTATTTACACTACACAAGAAAAAATCCTCATAATTAAGTGGTATTATGCAGACTACAGTTATCAAGATGTTTGCGATATGTTTTCTGTTTTTAATCAACTTGTGCTATTTTAACATCCGCAATTGTTGTTTCAATTCCATAGTATGCCATTATTTTTAGAAAATCACATTACTTTTTCTTAATTATTTTAACTTAGAAGAACTTAAAGTGATAAACGTTAACACGAATGAATTCAGAATTTTTCTTTCCACAAAAAAGGTAAATACATTTTCTTTATAAAATAAATTGGGTAGCCAAAATTTGAATATTTTAAAATTTACATGGGATTTCCTGTGTTGCCTCCGCTAAGTCAACACCCGGTATAATCTAACCTAATTAATTATTTTAACTTAAAGAAACGTAAAGTGTTGAGTGTGAACACTAATAAGTTCAGAATTTTCCCCTCTACAAAAAAGTTGAGAACATTTTGACTCTAAAATAAATAGCTGAGCCAATATTTAAACACTTCAAAATTAACACGCAATTTTCTATGTTGCGTCCGCTAAGTCAACATCCGGTATGCCACATTGTCAAGATAAGTTAGATTTGGCTTTTCTTTTTAATTTTAAATTCAAATAACACGTGATAGAGTGACACAAAATGTCGTACAGTTAGGTTAGAAGTGACATCGTCAAGTTAAGTTTGGTTAGATGTCATGTCGTTAAGTAATGATAGGTTAGATGTCGTTGTGTCACGCAATGCTAGATTAGATGTTACATTTTTTTTAATTTTAAATTCAAATAAAACAACTTTCATCTCGTTGATTGTTGAGGCACTTATATTTTGAAAATCCATTATCACTTAATATAAAAATAATAGTAAACTATTGATGATTTTCAACTTTTTATTTTATTCACTACAATTGTTTCGCTACACTGTAGCTTCTTCAGGTGAAGAAATATAATACAAACATTTTTACAAACTTATTTACATTATATACCGAATTCAGAAGTGTGGGTGGAGGGTGTATTTTTCTTTAACTTCAGTAGGGGGGAGTTGGAGAGTTCTAGTTGGTCGTTTAACAAATTTCCTGAATGAATATTTTTATTTATTTCTAAATTTTCCAATAAATTTAGTTTCCGTCCTTTGTTGGAAATGTGGAGGATTTTAAAATTGTTGTTAAAGTGGTGGTTTTCTTCAATCAGGTGGTTTGAATATGTAGACGTGTTTTTCTGATGAATAAATGCTTTTTGATGTTCGTTTATTCTATCATCGAATGCTCTTCCAGTTTGGCCTATATAAAACTTTGGGCAATCAGCGCAATTAAGCAAATAAACCCCACAGCGTTGACCCTTTTTTGTTTTATCCTTATTGTTTTTTATGATTTTTGATAAAGTGTTGGTAGATTTAAATGCGACATTTATTTTTAATTTTCTTAAATAATTACTGAAGCTACAGTGTAGCGAAACAATTGTAGTGAATAAAATAAAAAGTTGAAAATCATCAATAGTTTACTATTATTTTTATATTAAGTAAAACAACTTTGTTTAAAATTTTGGCACCTATCGCAACTGCGCCAAAATTGTATACTTTTTGGCGCAGTTGCGGTAAAAAATTTGGTAAATATCTTAAAATAAAATTTATCATGTTTATCATGTTTTCTGATAATTAACTTAATTTTTAATGAAGTAGTTTTATTTTATTTATTCAAAGAAAAGTTGATAATTTCTTTAAATAAATAAAATAAAACTACTTCATTAAAAAAAAGTTAATTACCAGAAAATATGATAAATTTTATTTTATGATACATACCAATTTTTTTACAGCAACTGCGCCAAAAAGTATAAAATCTTGGCGCAGTTGCGATAGGTGCCAAAATTGTATACTTTTTGGCGCAGTTGCGGTAAAAAAGTTAGTAAATATCCTAAAATAAAATTTAAAAAAATCACTGTCGTCGTAAATGTTTCATGTTTTTTTAGTTAAAGTAAAATTTTATAACATTTTCGAACTCATATGATGTGTTTAAACGCCACTTATCTTTCGTTGATTTGGATGTTATTATAAATTACTAACATTTCTGTTTAGTTTAATTTATTAAGTGTTGAGCGCGATATTTATATATTGTAATTTTTATGTACCTATTTTTTTTGTTTTTATATACATACATTACATGATTGTCGTAGTTGCCATTAAATGTTAGCGATATAGTTGGAGATATTTCAAATTTGATTATAATACGAATTTTTTCTCAATATAATAATTTTTTCTTATAAAATACAATTATTTTGTTTTTGAATATTACCTATATTTTAGTTGGGACTTCAAGTAACTTTATTTTACATTATATTAAATGATTGTCTTGTATTTTTGCAACAATAATTTTCCTAAGAAACGTTTTTTATCTTTTTCAGATTCTTTGAATTCATAGCACAGTTTTATTATACATAGGTTTACAAATTTACCATTATGAAAAAAAAAATATCCTGACTGGTTTCAATTTTACAGTATTATCAAAAAAAATTATTAAATCTAAACTAAAATTACATAATCGGTATTAACCCATTAACGGCCGAACAATTATAGAGTTAACTCTAAACATTTATTTTAGGTAAAATTTTGCACTTATTTTTATACTGTGAATGTTTCTTTTAAATATACAGGGTGTCCCATTAGTGCGTTCTCGGAGGATATCTCAGCTCATGTTAAAGATAAAACAATTGTTTTTTTACCAAAGTTAATTGATTTTTAGAGCTGCATCACCAAAAAATATTTGTTTATATACAAATTGCTTATTTTAAATGGATCACCCTGTATATTAATTTGTTTTTAAATGTATCATAAAAATTGCTTATCATTTTATTGAAAACATTTCGTCTTAGTCGTATCGTTTCGGAGTTATTTGACATTTATGGACGAAAATGACATTTGCAGTGGTTTTATAAAGCTAAAATATCTCTGAAACTAAATGAGATAAAGAGCTCCAGATTTCACTAATCCCTTGAGAATTGGGAGTGCTATCACCTGCACTATATAGTTGTTGCGTTTTAGTTATTTGGCTATAAAATAAAAATAGTTAAATTTATAAATTTTAAATTAAGGGTAACTTCGTTTTTTTAAATAGAACCATGTAACTTTTTTAATATCAATCGACTCAAAATGAAATTCTATTTCTAATTTGATAATAATTTTGTATCTGTAGATGTAATATAATTATCTTAAAAATTTTAAACTAACGGATAAAAATTATAAACCTAATGAGAAGAGAATTAAATTTTGAGTCGATTGACGTTAAAAAAAATTATACGGTTCGATTTTAAAAAATCAAGTTACCTTTGTTTGAAAATTTATAAATTTGATTATTTTTGTTTGATAATCAAATAACTTGTTCGCGATAACTTTATAGCGCATTCGATAGCGCCTTCTATTCTGAAGAGAGTGGCGACAACCGCAACTCTCTATCTTATTCACTTTCAGAGATTTTTTTTTTTGGCTGTTGCCTGGCCTTGGGAACTTGCCCATTAGCCATCATCAATCTATATATTTTTGTATCAATTAATTTATTACAATTTGTAGTATTTAACTATTCATTCGGACAATCACACACATTCATACTACATCCAGGGTCACGACGAGATATTATTTTTGAAATAAAGTCTCCCCGTGCACGGGAACCGAACCCGAATTTGTGGCTCGCCGAGCGATACAGCCCGGCGACGTTACCGCTCGGCCACCACCTGCCCACTTTCAGAGATATTTTCGGTTTATAAAATTGCCGCAAACGTGATTTTTATATATAAATGTCAATTGATTCCGAAACGGAACAATTTAGTCCAAATGTTTTTAATAAAATGATACGCACTTTTTATGAGCAATTTAAGAACCAAATAATATACAGGGTGATCCATTTAATATAAGCAAGTTGCATCTGCTACTGCCTTTATAACACACCCTGTATACATGCAAATATTTTTAGGTTATGCAGCTTTTAAAATCAAGCAACTTTCTTCAAAAAGCTTTTTTTTCTATCTTTAACGCGAGCCGAGACATCCTCCGAGAACGCACTCATGGGACACCCTGTATATAATGTATACGCTGTTAGTTTTAAAACATTCGTTGATTCTATATAAAAACGTGCAATATGACGTTTAGAACGAGTGTTTCCACTCCCAGACTGAGCATGAAGTAAAATTTCGAGTTTAGAAAAGTCTGAAAATTTGGTTTGGTCGCTCCGCGAAGCGGAGCGGCCAAACCAAATTTTCAGACTTTTCTAAACTCGAAATTTTACTTCATGCGCCACGCGTATAAAACACTGGAATATTATGAAGTTAGAAATACACTGACATTGTTTTTTTTTAAATGAGTAATAATCGAAATATTTAAATAACAAAATATTTACATTTTTCTTCATATATTTTCAAGTCAGGTCAAATAATATAATACATTATTATTTGACCTGACTTAAAAATATATGAAGAAATATGTAAATTAAATTATTTAGTAATTTAATTAACAAAAAATTAATAATGTTGCGTGTATGCACCAATGGCGCTTAATGGGTGAATAACAACTATGTTTATGTAAATATAACTTATTATATGTTTCAAACTTGTTTTGAATATGATTTTTTTTTTAATGTTTTAAACATTGTTTAAATTAAAAAAAAACACGATTTATGAAAAGAAAACATTTTTGTTTTAGTTACACAGCTTTAAACGAGTGTTTTCCACTCCCAGACTAAGCATGAAGTAAAATTTCGAGTTTAGAAAAGCCCCGCGTAGAAAATTTGTCGAGGGTCGCGCAGCGACCCGAGACAAATTTTCACGGGGCTTTTCTAAACTCGAAATTTTACTTCATGCGCCACGCGTATAAAACACTGATTTTAAGTGAGATTCAACAACATAAATTTCACAATATTTTAGTGTTTTATACGCGTGGCGCATGAAGTAAAATTTCGAGTTTAGAAAAGCCCAGAAAATTTTGTCTCGGGTCGCTGCGCGACCCGAGACAAATTTTCACGGGGCTTTTCTAAACTCGAAATTTTACTTCATGCTTAGTCTGGGAGTGGAAAACACTCGTTTAAAGCTTCAAATAGAACTTTAAAAAAAACAAGGAATATCTAATGATTTACAGAAAATAGGCTGAATTTGGAATACGTATACTTAAAAGAAATACTCCCTGCATTGTGATCGTCAAGGCTTAAAACTTCTTAAAATCCCCTGCACTACTTATGAAATACAATTTTACAAATCAAAATTTGGTTCATACGCATTTCAGTTAAAATGGCATTTTTGAGATAGAAAAATAAATAACACGTATGTTTTTAATGAAAGTATAGTATGTTCAATAAAAAAACCTGTAGATAGATAAAATCATGGTACTGATTTTATCTTTTTAAAAATTTAAGTTGGCTACACGCTTTAGGAATTGACATATAAAACCTCAGACATAATAATTATAATCTATAATTTCAGAGTTGCCAACCTACAATATTTTCCATGGCACTCTAGAGGTTTTATTTTATTGAACATACGATATAATGATTACATGAGTCGATAAGCTTAATCCGCGGAAATTATTTTGATTACGATTAGAGGCTCCATATAAAGCTTAAACCCGCACGAGCACCCCGGAGATTAACTAAATTTTAATAAGCGTTAAAATTAGTGGAAGTCTATATTAGCGCTGAACGTAATCATCAAGGTGTGATTAATGAACCGGCCGGGACAATTTATTAAAGACATACCGTGCACTTTCAGCCATCAAAATAGATTTTACAACAACACTCCATTCATTCCGCGCAAACACTCTGTCCTAATGTTTCTCTCCGTGTGGCATTGCAGTGCAATTAAAACCTCGTTAAGTCATGCCCGATATTGCGGAGAAAAAGATTAAACAGAGAGAAAAAAAAACTCATTTACACCGGGCCGTCGTGTTTTTTTGCAGTTGCGAAATTCGAAAACGTTGTTCTGACCGCTGATTGGGATAATTGAAACGTGGAAGTTTTTCGAATTTTTTAAAACTTCTCGTTTGGGGAATGTTTCAGCCCGAGCGTTTGGCATACCAGGCTCTGCGAAATTCACTCAATGAAGCCATCAATCAGTCTTTTCCGAAAATCGATTCCTGTATTCGTTACTAATGAAACTTTTCTGTACCAAAGGGAAGAGAAAAACCATAAAAAATAACAAGCGCGAGTTTTTAATAAAATGTGAACTGACAAGAAAATAATTGCAATGGTGAATTTACACTTGTACAGTCGGCGCAACCTAAATCTAAACGCCAAACTTTAATGGTGTAATTTAAATTTACACTTTGCATCATAGTCGTTCGTCGCAAATAAATTTGCAGGTCTCAAAAATTATATAAGTATGAATATTATTTAAATAAAAATCACTTGGTTCGTTTCACAAAATATTTGATTTATTCCGACTAGTTTCGGCTTCTAGCCATTATCAAGGAATGTACAGAAATTACATTTTTAAAAACTATATATACATAATCAGGTAGTAAGGGCGTTTTTTTTTGGGTTGCTTTTGCCTGGCCTTAGTTTCTTGACTATTAGCCAACATCAATTTTTAATTTGTATCAATATTTTGTTTTAACTTATTCCAAGTTAGATTAGATTAGATTAGATATTCGTAGGCGTGGCCTCATTGGCCTGTACCACCGCGACCTTTTCAGATCTATTGTGGATCCCTATTATCCTAGACGACGTGCTCGAGCTTCGCCTCTTTGATTAGCCCTATTAACCATGACAGTGAGCCTTAGGTGGTTTAGTGTTGCCCAGCTTTAGGTATCTAACCCGCGCTAGGGCCTCACATCGGCACAGGATGTGGAGAGGATCCTCCTCTTCTTCCTGGCAGAATCTACATATTGTATCCTCTGCCAGGCCTATTTTGCTCATGTGTTTGTTGAGCCTATAGTGTCCTGTTAGTAGACGTGCTATAGCTTTAACCGTTTTTCTCTCTTGGTTGAGAAGATCGGTCGTGAAAGCCGGCGATGGTTTGTTAAGGAACTGTTTCGCCTGCCTCTGCCCTGGTGTGGTCGTCCACCAGGTTTGAGTTTGTGTCTCCGTCCATTTTTTTTATGGATCGTCTGACTGTGGTTTTTGCGATACCGCAGGAGGGTTCCGGGCCAATGAATGTGCTTGACGAGCCTTGTTTGGCCAGTTCGTCTGCTTTGTTGTTCCCTTGGTGACCCTTGTGTCCTGGGACCCATACCATTGTCACTTTTTTGCGACCGCCCATTTAGTTAAGAGCGCTTACACAATCCCACACTAGCTTGGAGTCGACCTGTGTGGTGCTTAGTGCCCTTAGCAGCGCTTGGCTGTCCGAGAAAATATCTACTGATCGACTTTTGTTGTCTTGCTTTGCTATTTCTCCAATGCAGAGGTGGACCGCGATCACCTCTGCCTGGAACACGGTGGTGTCCCTCGCCAGACTGACTGAGATCTTTGTCTCCAGTTTTGTGCTGTATATTCCGGCTCCGACTCCTTCCTCTGTCTTCGAGCCGTCGGTATACCAGTTTGATTCCGCGTTGGTAGGTGGGCCCTTTTCCCAATCTTCCCTCTGCGGGATCATCACTTTGTATTTCCTGTCGAAATTATACTTCTTGACCATGGCATCGCTTGGCATTCCTGTTATAGGGTTTGCCTTTAGCTCGTCTTCTAGCCTTTGGTACTTTTTCCCGTGTGATCGGTTTATGGGAGCCTGTCCTCACATTAGTCTGTATGTTACGGCCCTGGCTTCCCCTTGTATGAAGATGTGCAGTGGTGGTGGGTTCAGGATCATTTCTAGGGCTGCTGTCGGGGTAGTGCTTAGGGCTCCTGTGACACTGAGACATGCTAGTCTTTGTGTGCTGTTCAGGAGCCTTATCGCCCCCTGCTGCTCCGTCCTTGTCCACCACACTACTGCCCCGTAGGATATCATGGGCCTGATCACCCTTGTATATAACCAGAGGGTCATTTTAGGATTGAGCCCCCAGTTTTTCCCGCACATTCTCTGACACCTTCCCAATGCCATTGAGGCTTTTTTTGCGGTTTTCGTGATGTGCGTCCTCCACGCCATTTTATCGTCGAAGATTACCCCTAGGTACTTCGCCTCCTTAGCGAAGGGAATTGTTGTACCCCCGAGCGTCGGTGGCCTTAGGCCTTCTAGCGCTCTTCTTTTTGTGAACACGACAATCTGTGTTTTTTCGGGATTGACCGTCAGTCGTTCCCTTCGACACCAGTTGTCTACTATGTTTAGGGCCCTTTGTGTTCGTTGTGAGATAACTCCTGCGAACCGGCCTCCGATGACTATGGCCAAGTCATCCGCATACCCTAAGCAGTGGATGCTCTCTTCGGACAGTTTCCTTAGTAAGTCGTCCACAAGAGTTACCCATAGCAGTGGAGATAGAACCCCTCCCTGCGGGCAGCCTCCGCTGGCTCTGGCTTCAATGGTGTGCCCTCCTAAAGTGGATGTAATTGTCCTTTTCTCCAGGCTAGCCCTTATCCATTGGTAGAGACCTGGCGGGACGACTTTTCTTGCCTGTGCCTCTATAAGCGAGTTGGTTGTGACATTATTGAACGCCCCTTCTATATCTAGAAATGTGACCATAGCTATCTCTTTGTCCTCCGCTGACTTTGTGATGAACCTGTTTAAGTCGTCCAGCGCCGGGTCCGTGGACTTTCCTGGCTGATAAGCGTACTGACGGTTACTGAGGGGATCTTTCCCCAGTATCTCGTCTCGTAGGTATCTGTCGACCTGTCTCTCCATTGTTTTCAGTAGGAATAAAGAGAGGCTTCCAAGTTATATATAACATGTATATTTGGACGTCACAACACATTCACACACATCCATGGAACCGGGGACGAGTATTTTTCGTTACTCGCCTCCGCTGGGAATCGAACCCAGATCACCTCCGTGACCGATTGGCGAAACCGGCGGCTCAACCGCTCGGCCACGGCGGGCCCGGTAAGGGCGTTTAATATTGGGGAAATCCAAAGTTCGTCGTTGTCATTAACTATGTGCTTTCCGGCTTTTATTGCCTTTTGTATTTCTAAACCTTCTCTGAGATTCAATAAACTGCCCTTATTGCCTGTATATAAAATTTTGAAATCGGAATTATTAAAAAGGTGACCGGCTGTGATGCAGTGTTTGGACATACCCGTTGATTGTTTATTATTTAGAACGTCTTTTCTATGTTCTTCTAGGCGAATTTTAAAAGATCGACCCGTTTGCCCTATGTAAAATGCATCACATTCACCACAATTAAATTCGTAAATTCAAAAATTATTGTGAAATATGTATATTCTCCTCTTTTTGTAATACCACTGGCCAAAGCCAGAATAACAGGAATTAATTTTAGTAACAAATACCATGACAACTAAAGAGCGTTCACATTTGGGTTGCGTCGACTGTACATTTTCAGCTGCAACTTTTTGTTGTGCAATTTTTAAATAGCAAGTTGCATGCAAACAACGAAATGTCAACAAATTAATCGCTGAGGCTATTTTTACTTGGTAAAATTCTGTATTAGCTCTCTATTAATTTCTTTTTTCTTAATTTACAAACTACAATACACCAAGCACTATTATTTAGAAACATTCTGAGCAGTAAGTGCCCTCAATATTTATATAAAAAGGTACCGAGGGGATGTACACAATATAAACGTAAGATTAAAGGCACTCTAACTCCCCCGATACACAGGACTGCATTATTTACCCGTTCTACTTCATTTCGGGCAGGTGGTGGCCGAGCGGTAACGTCGTCGGGCTGTATCGCTCGGCGAGCCACAAACTCGGGTTCGACTCCCGTGCACGGGGAGACTTTATTCAAAAATAATTTCTCGTTGTGACCCTGGGTGTGGTATGAATGTGAGTGTTTGTCCGTATGAAATAATAGCATACCACAAATTGTAATGTTAACAATTAATACAAAATATATATAAATAAATGATGTTGGCTAATGTGCAAGTTCCTAAGGCCAGGCAAAATCCAAAAACAACCAAAAAAAAAACTATTTCATTTCAAATAGCTAAAATTGTAAACAAATGCCCTGGTTATCTTTTAGGAATGAAAACAAAATTCATTGAGTTATATAAAAATTGTGTGTTAACTTGATTTTAGTTACTTCACAGGTTTAGATTACTTCTGAATGTAAATTATAACCTTTTTCACCTAATGAGTGTAAATAATTTTTTGTATTTGGGTTAAGTTAAAAAACAGCTGATATATTTTTTTATATGCAAGCTGAACTTTGCCATATTTCTGCATACATATTGATAACCTATGTAAAGAATACCTATTTGGTTTTTTTCTTTCTTAATGTATTGTTTTGAAATAAAATACATTTATTATTATTATTACTAAATAACACGCTTTCCAGTGAGTAAAAAAAAAACAAATAACGTTAAATCAACATTGTAGCAACATTGTTGTTGTTTTATTGTTAATGAAACATTATTGAATTGTGCTTGCTCAGTAGGTTAATTAAGATTAAATATTTTGTTATTTAAATATTAAGATTATTACTCATTTAAAAAAACATTTCAAATATTTTTCGATGTATTTCTAACTTCACAATATTTCATTGCTTTATACGCGTGGCGCATGAAGTAAAATTTCGAGTTTAGAAAAGCCTGAAAATTTGGTTTGGTCGCTCCGCGCTTCGCGCTACGCGACCAAACCAAATTTTCAGGCTTTTCTAAACTCGAAATTTTACTTCATGCTTAGTCTTTAAAGCTTTGAATTGAACTCTTTTAAAAAAACAGCTCTTTTTTTAATGGGAATGGAAACCCTCGTTAGACGATCAATTAGAAACTTATTTTGCAGATTCTTTCGTTGTCAAAGAGTGACCTGACCTTGCTACGCCATTGACCACGGGTTAAGTGAGTAATTTTGTATTGTGGAGGCTTTTTTATTGATAAAGTGAGAAATTAATGAAAGAGCTAGCATTTTTTTGTAAACTGATTTTATCAATGGATTTATTTAGAATGAATGTGACTCTTAGAATAACCCAGCACATTTTTTGTAAACTGATTTTATATTTATAACCCATCGGAACGGACTAATTAAAGTATTAATAGGTGACACGAATTATTGCTTATCCGTCTAAATTTAGTAATATTCAAGATATGTAACGACCGTCGAGTCTTCTCGCAGCGCGCAGAAACGCACTCGGATTAAAAATAATAATTCAAAACCTCGCTCCAGAAATATATACACGAGAGAGAGTGTATCGATTTTCTCATATTTAAAATGTATCCGCTCCCGAGTTAATTTTTAATTTTTTTGGCCCCGATTTGCTATTGCGATTTGGGTTTGTAACTCTCAAACCTATTTTTTCTCTCTCATCCCGGTGTCCCTCGTTGTAGAAAAAATAAAACGAGTGTTGGGAAATGAAAGAGGTGTGCGTATTTTTAGATGATGAATGAAGTGGGATGATTTTCGTAATTAGAGAGGATCGTGCAGTCAAATCGGAAATGGAGCTGTCTTGAAAAAATAAAATAAACTGAAACTTCTGCCAAGTGTTTTTCCACTTGGTTAAGCATGAAGCAAAATTTCGAGTTTAAAAAAGCCTGGATTAATAAACAAATTGGCACTGTCAACAGAATTAATAAACAATCTAGTACAGTCAATAGGATTGATACAAAATTAAAGCAACTAACCAAACCAAATTTTCAAGCTTTTCTAAACTCGAAGTTAATAATACATGTTATGGCAAAGTACACACACTCTTTTCATATTACTAACAATTAGAGCGTGTCAATTTGAAAACAAGCCAGCCACAGTATCTTTGGAGTAGTTGGTACCACTGATTAGCATTTTGAAAGACCACAAGTAGGGTCGTGCCATTAAAAAAAAATGGACATGGGTGGCTACAGCCTAAGGGGTTGGTTGCAGAAGATTGTTATGTGGGTCAAAATGGTTCCCCCTCCATATCCTAAAAACGGATTTGGAAAATTTTCTCTAACTGTTACGGTTTCAAAGATATTCTGGCTGGCTTGTTTTCAAATTGACACCCTGTATAATAGTATAGCTGTAGTAGTATCTCAAAATTTCAATATTTAAATATATCAAAAATAATTAACAATTTAATAGCTTTTCGGAATATTATATACACTTTGTTGGTCGGTGATTAGGCGGCGTTATTAACCTATATTTTTTTAAGTCTTTAAAAATAGGCAAATTCAAACTTTAAATTTGCTTATTTAATAAATAATCTACATCAAGCTCTAAGGCTTTTACATGTACATTTATTTTAGATGCGGTTCAATTAAAATGAATTATTTCAACGATGAACAAAAATAACACGCCCAGTTAGACACACACAGACAGACAGAGAGACACGCGCGCTTTTCACACCGATTTTCACGGTCGAAGGGGCTCTTTCGCTTTGGTCGGTGTCCAGTTGAGGATGAAATCACCAACACACACATCCATGGATCTTATTAGATTTTAAACGCGCGATTCTGGGCAACTAATGGTGGGATAAGTGGGAGAGGAGGAAAACGAAATAACCCGCCGGCTGATCGAATCCGAAAAAATGAGTGTGTGAATTTAGAGGAAGTGGAAGGGAAATTAAAAGAAAATAAAGTGACTTTTATCACTGGTTGCCTATGAGTTTTGTCATCTGCGACTTTTCTCGCTGTAATGAGTATTCTATTCTATACAGTTTGATCATTTCATCCCAAAGTGACCTCACTTTTGTGAGAAAATTCACCTATACCAAAATAAGAAGTGAGGAAAGTCACTTCTGACAAATCCCATCGACTATTAGAACTAGCGATTGTATAGTCAACACATTACCTTTCAACCCTGACGTCATTAACTTCTATCTGTTTTCAATCAATAGATTCTGGTTGAAACAGAACATCTTCAATTGTTTGTCACATCGAATGTTAAGTTTGCGTTTCTATTGGGGCTGCGATTTAAATCCGGATATTCGTGGTATTCGGATATTCGAATATTCGGATATCCGGATAAAATAAAATTATTCGAATGGCCTCTTATATAGATAAATCCTATTCGAATAATCGGCTATTCGTATTATCCGGATATCCGCATTATCCGAATATCCGTATTATCCGGATATCCGCATTATCCGGATATCAGCGTTATTCGAATATCCGCATTATCCGGATATCAGTAATATTAGGATATTTCGAGTATCAGCATTATTATCCGAAGCGATACGTAAAAGCAACTTTGCCTTAGCACGGTGAGAAGTAGGGATGTGTCGGTCCTAAAAAAAATATCGTTATTGGGTATTGATTATATCGTACAGCCAAATATCGTAGGGAAAAATATCGATATTCAAATTATCGATAATTTTTGATACCAGATATTTTAGATTTAATATTCACAATTATTTAATGCTGTAAATTATTTTTAAATGCCTTCACCGGAGATTGATAATATTGCCAAGAATAGTTTAATGAGGGTTACGAAATTATCAATATTCACCTTTTACAAAATAATAATAATAATATTTCAATGTTCTATACGCGTGGCGCATGAAGTAAAATTTCGAGTTTAGAAAAGCCCCGTGAAAATTTGTCTCGGGTCGCTGCGCGACCCTCGACAAATTTTCTACGCGGGGCTTTTCTAAACTCGAAATTTTACTTCATGCTTAGTCTGGGAGTGGAAACACTTGCTAGAAGCTAAAACTGCTTCAAAAGAGAACGAACGCCTAAACAATCACAGCGTACCACAAAATCTGTGATTTTAGGCTTAGGTTTATATGTGTATGATATGTTTATCTTATTGTTTTAGTTGTTTCTTTTGTTTTATTATTAAGTCTTCAAAGAGACAAGTAAACCGGCTAATGACCTTGTAGTCGAAGCCAGTAAGGTGGGAGGGGTTTTTAATCGGTAGTCCTCCGCCTGGAGGGAGTCCGACACTCCGTCCGTAAATGGATTTTCCCCTCCTACACACAAAAAAAAAAAATAATATTACAATGTTCTATACGCGTGGCGCATGAAGTAAAATTTCGAGTTTAGAAAAGCCCCGTGAAAATTTGTCGAGGGTCGCTGCGCGACCCTCGACAAATTTTCTACGCGGGGCTTTTCTAAACTCAAAACGTTACTTCATGCTTAGTCTGGGAGTGGAAACACTTGCTAACAGCTTAAACTGCTTTAAAAGAGAACGAACGCCTAAACAATCACAGCGTATACATCTGCATATATGTATTAACAAAACTGTTGGCTTCGTGTTACACAGACCGAATAGGGTCACACAGACTAAACGGGGTTACACAGACCGAATGGGTCAATTCTTGTCCACAATTGTCAATATAGTTATAAGAAATAATCTCTGCACATAGGTATACAAGTGTAAAGAAAAGGTTTAAATGGAAAAAGTCGTATTTTTTTGTTTTTAACAAATTTTATTTGTTTTCTTCATGTTCATCATTTTACAACCTTTCTCAATATTACGTTTTTTTTCTACAAAACAGAAACAAACAAAATAAGATATTGGCATACAAGTGTAAAAAAAGCGATTTTAGTCGATTAATGTTAAGTATTTTGCGGATTAAGGTTAGAGGTTAGATATCTGAAATGAGAGTATGTTAGGTTAGGTTAGAATGCTACAGCCACTACACTTGGGTGTGTTTTGAACTTCACTTGAAACCAGTGTTGTATACGCGTGGCGCATGAAGTAAAATTTCGAGTTTAGAAAAGCCCCGTGAAAATTTGTCTCGGGTCGCTGCGCGACCCTCGACAAATTTTCTACGCGGGGCTTTTCTAAACTCGAAATTTTACTTCATGCTCAGTCTGGGAGTGGAAAACAATCGTTTTGTCGATTTATAAAATGTTCATGAAATTTTTGATACTTTGTGGTATTTATCGATTAAGCAAAATTTCATGAGATCAATATTTCGAGAATCATCGATTTATAAAATTTTCATAAAGATTTTTGATATTTCGAGACTCGTAAACTCAATTTTTGTTGATTTATAAAATTTTAATAACATTTTCAATATTTCAAGATTTGCCTAAGACTTTCGATATTTTAAGATTTTTATCAATCAATAAAATTTCCAATATTTTAAGATTTGCACAAGATTTTTGATATTTTAAGATCTTTATCAATTTATAAAATGTTCATCAGATTTTCGTAAAATTTTCAATTATTGTTGATTTATAAAACTTTAATGAGATTTTCTTCTGATTTTCGGTATTTCGAGATTTTCTTCAATTCATATAATTTTCATGAGATTTTCAAAATTTCGAGATTTTCAATTTATAAAATGTTAATGAGTGAATATGTCGAGATTTTCGTCAAATTATAAAAAATTATACATTGACAGTTTCGTAAGGTTTCAAGATTTTTAATATTTCGAGATTTTCGTCAATTTATAAAATGTTTATTAGATTTTCATTATTTCAGAAATGTTCTTCATAATTTTTTTTTCTATGAATTTTCATGAATTTTTAAAATCTTGAAAATTTTCGTGGGTTTCGCAGATTTCTTAAATCTTAGCAATTTTCGTCCATTTCTCGGACTTCTGTTAATTTTAAAAATGTTGAAACATCTCATGAATTTTCAAAAGATTTTTCTCAATTTTTAATGAATTTCTTAGATTATCGTAAATTTTAAGAATGTCAATACTTTCAATAATAATAATACTTTTTATAAATTTTCTAGATTTTCGTCCATTTTTAGAAAAACTTTGACTCGTTTTCATTTTAATTACTTTTGAAAATGTTGACGATTTGGGTTAATTTTTGTAAATTTCGACTCCTTTCGTGAATTTTAAAGATGCATAATAACTATCAATATGTTTACAACTTTTGGTTTTTGGGCTTTACGTCATCTATTTCCGCTGCTATGGCCTATCATGACGCCGGAGATTAGGTCTACAGCTATCCGGGAATTTTGCCGAACCCGGTGGGAGTTCCAACCCACCGGTAGGGATCTTTAACGTGCACGCAACATCCAGGCAGTACACGGGTCCTACATGCATTTAACGTCATATCCGAGAAGACGGAGTGTTGGGCATTTTTATCCTAACCTATATAAATGCAGACAACTTGTTAGGCCGGTATTTGAACCCCGGCCCGTGGCGTGGCAGTCCAACACTCTAACCACTACACCACCAAGCTGCCCGTTTACAACTTTTATTAATTTTTCAAAATATTCGTTAAATTTTAAAAATTATGAGTTTTTAGTAAATTCTCGACTTTAGTCATGAAATGTTAAGATTTTCGTCACTTTTGAAAATGTCGACTCTTTTTGTAAATATCTTGGGATATTTACAAAAAGAGTCGACATTTTCAAAAGTGACGAAAATCTTGACATTTCATGACTAAAGTCGAGAATTCAGTAAAAACTCATAATTTTTAAAATTTAACGAATATTTTGAAAAATTAGTAAAAGTTGTAAACATATTGACAGTTTTTCTTCAATTGTTGTACAAATTGATGATTTCAATTTTAAATGGAAAAAGTCGTATTTTTTTTTGTTTTTAACAAATTTTATTTGTTTTCTTAATATTCATCATTTTACAACTTTTCTTAATATTACGTTTTTTTTTTCTACAAAACAGAAACAAACAAAATAAGATATTGACAATTGTCGAACGAATGTCTTTCACTCCCAGACTAAGCATGAAGTAAAATTTCGAGTTGAGAAAAGCCCCAAGAATTTGGATTTGGACGCGCTAGCGTCCAAATCCATATTCGGGCTTTTCTCAACTCGAAATTTTACTTCATGCGCCACGCGTATAAAACCATTGATTTAATAATGTTTACAATATATTCAATTATAAAATGTTCATTAGATTTGTATTATTTCGAGATATTCGTGAGTTTTTCAATATTTCGAGATTTTCATCAATTTAAAAAAAAAATCATGAAATTGTTTCCAGGTTTTCGTCGTTTGAAAATTGTCTCGTAGATTTTTAGATGACAAGTTGACATATTCAGGAATTGGCACTGAAAAAAATGTATGTTAGAATTCTATACTGGACATTGAGGAATCATTTGCGATTTGATAATGATCGCAAATGATCCCTCAATGTCCAGTATAGAAGAAACTAAAAAACCTATAAAGAAAAATAAGAAGAATCATTAGGATCTCTAGTCCTTTATCGTGTATCGGTGTTGACGAAAAAATCTTCATTCAACAGTATTAGCAAGATTTCTAGTACACTCTCTAGTATTCGTGGTGAGTCGGCTGATTCCCTTGAAGGGTGCTCGAAAATCACGGGACGCCCATTTCTGATTCTTTCGATCGCCTCTCTAACGACGCACTTGATTAGTTCTTTCCTGGGGTTTACAATGCACTCTCAATTTGGCGCACCCCCGACCCCGGACAAGTGTTCCGGGGTTGCATCCCTTAAAACGTCAGAGAGCGGGGAGGGTGGATGATGAGCCCTTCGGATTAAAGTCGGGGGGACGACCGCACGGAATTAAAAGTAATCTCGCGCTGGTGATGAATAACGTTTTCATCAGTGGAGGGACAATTTCAATCTTTATAACGAAGAGAAGTAATCTTGTAATCGTTTGGTGGTTATCGATTTTAAAGGAAATGGATAATCTGTATATGCAGATAATTTTTCTCTTAAGTATAAATTTCACTACATGCAGGGCATATTTCTTTGGAGTATACACAACCCAATCTTAATTAGTTTAGATGTCAATTTTGATGAATGCATTGTTAAATCGTTTAATTTAAAGCCTCTAACGACTGTTACCAATCCCAGATTGAGCATGAAGTAAAATTTCGAGTTTAGAAAAGCCTGAAAATTTGGTTTGGTCGCGTAGCGCGAAGCGCGGAGCGACCAAACCAAATTTTCAGGCTTTTCTAAACTCGAAATTTTACTTCATGCGCCACGCGCATAAAACACTGATTTCAAGTGAAGTTCAAAACGTACTATTAAAGCAGCAGGGTAAAGATATATGTATACTTTAAACTTTACAATATTTTAGTGTTTAATACGCGTGGCGCATAAAGTAAAATTTCGGGTTTAGAAAAGCTTTATAATTTGGTAAGTCTAGTAGGAGACCGTGCCAACTGACGTGGCACGGGGCTCGTATCCCCAAAATTATTACATTATATTACGTTATAAAGAAAATGAATACATTTAGGGCCGTGATATCCACCTTTTAATAAAGTTCCTAGTAGTTAATATGAACATAATAGTATATTGTAAAACGAGAGTAGATATGATGCTAATATTTATTTATTTGCAAATAAAACACATTCGAATCTACAACTTATTATAAATATAGATAATGTCTGCAAAAAGGACTAAGAACAACTTAAGTTGATCTAGGTCTTAGCCCTTCATAATACAGGTTAATAGCAACAGTAATAATAGCGCATTTATAAATGATTTATTTTTTTTTATTTTTGTTTTTGTTTTTATCTCACAGAGGCAAGTTTGGGGCACAACGCCGTAGGCGAGTGACCCAAATGCCGAGTGAGATATAAGCCATATCCACTCTCGTTTTACAATGTACTATTATGCAGCGATGGCTCGCAGCCTAACTTCAGGGTAGGCCACAGCGCCAAGGCACACAAAATTTGAGGTTGGGATCGCGCTTTATTAATACAAGGAATCAGCGACGGCTCGCAGCCTAACTTCAGGGTCGGCCAGAGACCCAAGGTAATATCTATCAGTTATTGAAAGGTGACTTTGTTGTGCAATTCCACTTATTTATAAAGCGCGATCCCAACCTCTAATTTTGTGTGCCTTGGCGCTGTGGCCGACCCTGAAGTTAGCCTGCAAGGAATTGCAAAACAAAGTCACCTTTTAATAACGGATACATATTACCTTGGGTCTCTGGCCGACCCTGAAGTTAGGCTGCTAGCCGTCGCTGATTCCTTGTATTTATAAAGCGCGATCCCAACCTCAAATTTTTTTGTGTGCCTTGGGTCTCTGGCCTACCCTGAAGTTAGGCTGCGAGCCTCCGCTGCTATTATGTTCCTACTAACGACTAGGAACTTTATTAGAAGGTGGATATCACGGTCCTTAAAATCTGAAGGTTCCGAGATGCAGATATTAGTTAATGTATCTAGTACAACTATTTAAAATGTTCACTTGGTGAACGAAATGCACATCTAGTAAATAAATGGATAAAACAGATTACTTGTTTCGTTTAATATTACCTAGTACAACCTTCTTAATTTAGCTATCTTCAAAATTCGGCTAGATTACTTTTTCCCAGTTACTTATTCACATGTCCTTTATCTTTTCCCACATTTCTTATCGCGTCTTTTCGTTAATCACAAATTAATCCGTGTGTGAGTAATGTGCAAGTAATTTCGCGTATTGCCCGTTGTTCGCGTTTCGTTTCACTTCGATTCACTAACACTCGATCGGCTTCAGGAATGAGAGAATATAATGAGTAACCCGGTTTGTTTTATGGATTTTGCAATATACGTGTAACTGTGGCGGCACACCAACACAATAACAAACATGTGTTCATTGTGAGTGTACGCCTTTGTTGGGTACCCTTATCTCGGTCGAAGAAGAAAAATAAAAAACAAACGTGCAACATTTGCGAGAACTGAGATTAATTCTTTGATACAACAATAAGTAATAAAAAAAGAGAAACGTAAAATTATATCGTAGAAATAATAAATTTCTAATCTAATCTTATTAAAAAAGAATGTATTTAATTGATGAGGCGGATACATGATGAAACTCCATAATACTATTTGAAATAAAACAACGCAGTTGGGAGGGTTTCACTTTTATTGTTGAACACTGCAACATGTTTCACCACACAGTGGCTTCATCAGGCAGATGAAATAATAATTATTTCATCTGCCTGATGAAGCCGCTGTGTGGTGAAACATATTGCAGTGTTCAACAATAAAAGTGAAACCCTCCCAACTGCGTTGTTTTATTTCAAAAAAAAAGAACGTGTAACTGAACCTGCCTATGACGCTAGATCTAACTTAACATACAACTCTAGATCTAACCTAACTTACAACTCTAGATCTAACCTAACTTACAACTCTAGATCTAACCTAACGTACACTTCTGTGCAATAAAATTAGACACACAAAATATATTGTATGTTCAATTAAAAAAAATCTCTAGAGTGCCATGGAAAATATTCTAGGTTAGCAACTCTGAAAATTTGTGTCTGACGATTTATATGTCAATTCCTTAAGTGTGTAGCCAACTTAAATTTGAAAAGAGATTAAATCATAGCACTCTAGAGATTTTTTTTTTATTCAACATATGGTATTATAGTTTAAATCGGACATGATAAGTTTCCTAGTGAACGTTTTTTTTTTTAACATTTTCTTGAATTCCACAATACTCTCGTGTATATATTTGCTTTTCAAGAAAATGAATCCTGTACGTAAAAATAAGTATAATGCGTGGGCGAATGAAATTTAAATTGGTTTTCATTATCGGTGCGTGAAATGCACGGGGAACCAATCTCGAAAGCGAAATTGTAATGTGGCGTTTTTTTGTCGATTGAGTGAGTAGGTAGGCCGGATTCGACCTTGTCACTGATTTGTATTTTCATTCTTTTTCGGAATTCATTAAATCACGCCGGCTGTTAATTAATGATCACGGTAAACTGGATCGGTCAATGAAAACACGCTGATGAAATTAAATGAATATCGCGAGTCTTCCTTCTCGTGAATCATTCGTGTTGTGCGTGCACAACTTGATTGCGTTTTATACGTGGGAAAAGTGAGAAATGTCTCAATGAGAGGAACTTTTATTTTTTGGAAAAATTTGTCAATTGCTGGGCTAGTGACAAGAATTATGGAATGAAGCTTGTTTACAAATAATTACGTTTAATCGAGTATGAAGTAAATTTCAAGTTTAGGAAAGCCTCAAAATGTTGAGTGTAGCGCGCCGGCAAATCAAAATTTTAATTTTAATCCTGATTTAAAGTAAAGTTCAATAAACGTTTGTAAAATGTATCAACGTGAGATCAAAGATAAGCAGTATGTTTCGAACTTCACAATATTTCAGTGTTTTATACGCGTAGCGCATGAAGTAAAATTTCGAGTTTAGAAAAGCCTGAAAATTTGGTTTGGTCGCTCCGCGCTTCGCGCTATGCGACCAAACCAAATTTTCAGGCTTTTCTAAACTCGAAATTTTACTTCATGCTTAATCTGGGAGTGGAAACCACTCGTTTGAAACTTCAAATTGAACTTTTTTTAACAACAACAATGTTGGGATGCGAATACTCAAAAAAAATCTCTGTATGTATTCTTGTAAGAAAAATTCTTTGTGTGCATTATGCATTTGTAGTATTGAATAAATTTGCGCACTAAAACAAAACCAACACAATAGCGAAATTCCGAATAATTGATTTCAGTTTAGCGTGCCGCACATTTCACCGTTTGCACAATCCGAGCGAGAGTGGCGTGTGTGTCGGGTTGGTGCATTTATTCAAAGTTAAGCCCTGCGTGATTTACTGAATTTCACCCAAATTTTCGAAAAATAGCGCTCTGCCGTTGACAATCGACATCGAAAACTGAAACGCGGATAATTTGAAATAATCGCAAAGTGTAATTAATTGCAAACAGCACGGATTTACGAGTGCGACACAATTTTGTTTGTGATAGTTCATTTATTAATTCCTCACTGAAATGCTCCTACTCGAAACTACAGTTTAAAATTAAATTTTGTACTACTAATGCCTCTAAATTCGCGGTTTGTATTTGAGTATTGAAACAATAGGTAGCTTAAGTGCCGGATTAAATCATTAGGAGGCCCCTAGGCCATCGAAACTTGAGGCCCGCTTTTAAATGATCTCCCAATACTCTGTGCAAATTTCGTCATAGTTTATTTTTTGTTATATGTTGAATTCACTAATCATAACTGCAAGTAAATTCAGTCTCTCTGGTGTCGTTAACGATCTACATATGATTCGTTTTATAAGCTTTAATTTTGAAAATGTTCGTTCGCCAGTAGCGTTCGTCACCATGGGTTAGGTTAGGTTTTAATGGCAGCAGTTAGACCGCTCAGTTAGGCCCAAAGGGCCCCTTGTGATACCATAAGGGTAAAAAGGAGTCAGATCTGCCCTCCCTCCTCATCTATACAAACCAATCCGAGCACCTAATGAACCCGATCAGATTTCTCACATCTAGAGGTGTTAGGTCTGCTAGTCCATTCGCGTAGTGCTTACCAAGGTACTTGATTCTTTTCCCTTCAAGAGCAGGTCATTGTCCCAGATAGTGGAGTACCGTCTCTTCCTCCTCCACATCCAGGCATTCTCTGCAAAAGTCTTTGTGCTCAAGACCCATCTTTTGTGCATATCTGCCCAGGAGGCAGTGGCCCGTGAGGATGCCTACTGCCTTCTTTATGTCGATTTTGCTAAGTGCAATTAATCTGTTGCTGTTTATAGTATCCCATATAGGCCATAGCTGCCTTGTTATGAGACACGTATCTTTTTCTCTCCACCTATGGTTGACCGATGCTGTCTCTTGCATTCCACAAGCGGAATGTGGGCGGAGAGTTCAGTAGACAGGTCCTTCATTCTTGCCCCCTTCCTTGCAAGGTCGTCGGCAATTGAATTCCCCCTGATATCACTGTGACTAGGTACCCACATGAGTCCCACGTCACATTTATTTGCAAGCCTATTTAGCGATTTTTTACAGTCTTTGACTACCTTCGAGGTGCAGTACGGACTATTCAGTATCTTAATGGCGGCTTGGCTATCAGTAATGAACCTGATGCGGTTCTCCTGAAGGTCATTTTAGTGAATCCAGTCCATTGCCACTCGGATGGCTATGACATCTGCCTGAAGAATGTTACAGTGGTTTGGGAGTCTAAAAGGCTTTTTGAGGTTGAAATCTTGTGAGATTCCTCCCCCTACTCTGTTTTCAGACTTGGAACCATTCGTAAAGAGCCAGACGTCCTTGCCTTCATCTATCTTGCCCTCTAACCATTTGGTTTTGTCCGGGATGGAAGTGGAGAACTTATTTTCAAAATTAAGTTCTGGAGTGCAGCTGTCAGTCTTCAGAGGGATATCGACAAGCTCGTCATGCAAGCCTCGTCACCATGGGACACTCATACATTTTTAAAGCAAATTTCCTTTCCTGTCTTCATATTGTCTGCTTGAAGCCGAAAAATCTCTAATGAAGTGTTAGCATTCCAATCCTCCATTGCACCAAAAAACTGTAAGTTCATTGGTAATATTACTCCACAAACTAATAACCTTTTGACACTCCGTGCCTAATGGCTTTCTTGAATTAACTGAACATTTGACTGAGTTTTAGCTTCACACCATCATTGAATCGTACCCTTATCTTCAGCATCGTCTCTTATTAGGTACATATTTTGCCTTTTTTAACATTTTACACAATTGAGTTAGATTAAAAATAGAGTTTTGATGGGCCGTGGTCTATTTCCTAATTCGGGAATGAGAAGTATAAACTGAAACTAGTCAAGTTAATTCGGGTTGTGCTTTTGATTTCGTTGAAGATTAACTCACGTTGTTGTTTTCATGCAACTGAACAATAGCAAACTAAATACGATTGTACAATACAAGATTCATATTTTACAATGTTTGCGGACCTTAGCCCCCAGCGGGCATAGGTGCAATATTTATAAAATTGCAGGAAATGGGTTTCAAATAGTGCTGGGAATTTTAATATTCAAATATTCATACAGGAAAGTATACACATTATTTATTATTGTTTTTTTAGAAGCGTTTAATTTGCAGTTTCTAACGTAATTTTCAGCCTCAATTTTAGATACATTCATTTGTTGGCAACGGGAAACTAATGATATTAGTAAATATTAGGTGATAATAGTTTGATATAAGACATTGAATAGATATTTTCGTTAACTTACTTTTTTTTTCAACTTTGAAATACATTTTCCTCAAATCAAGTTTATGCAATGGGCGAGGTGAAATCAGGTCTGAAATAGAATTCTCACTGTTTAATTTCTCCTCCAGTGAATTATTTTTTAATTCCACGTAAACGCTGCTTTTGACCTTTAGACGCGTCGAATGAACGAACAGTAGGTAATTTGAAAGAAGTGACCCGTAAATTTACTCGACTAAGGTGTGTCTCTCAATTAACCACTACTCGTAAGAAGGAAAGCCGTATTTTCCACTTCAGTGCAATTCTAGTAATACCTGGCTCTTATATCCAAATATATAATTACAATTAAACTAAACTAAATCTATTTTCAACTTGTTTCTTATTGATCACTTGATGAAACATGATTAAATATTTAAAAAATAAATCACTTGGTATGTTTCACTAATTTTGAAACATACCAAGTGATTTTATTTTAAATTTAATTTTTTTCATTAAAATAATTCATATCTATCGAAAATTTGAATTTTAGAAATACAAATTCAATAAAGCTCCACTGGTCCGGATTATTGAAACCTTTTTAAATGTTTTGTGTGGTTTCTTTGGCGCCATAATGCTATTTAACCATCAGGGTTTTGGAATACATAATGTAAATAATTAATATTTCAATATCGTCCGGATTACTGGAGTTTGGATTAGAGCTTTACTGTAATTATTATAGTAAGGAGACTCAGGCTTATTCCGCTCCTACTAATAAACTTAAATCATCCACTGATCATTGATTAAACTTCTGATTAAGTCAAAAGAAGAACCTTATAATTGATAAGATATCGTAAACAAGTATCTTTCATCAATATGTGATTGTGTAAACAATTTGTAAATCCAATTTTTGGGTTTTTAGAAAGTACTAATCACTGATTAAGTTAATCTGTGAACGGGCATCAGTGATTTAATTAATTACTCATATTTTTTCTTCTCTCCTTGTGTTTATATTAATTTAAGTAAAGATAACTAAATCACTAACAAATGTAACCGACTACCTGCCTGCATTTAAAAAAAAATATTGCACTTTTACTTTATACTCAATCAAGGAGTTAGAAGTTTGACATTGAACTTATTTTTAAAAACCTCGAATGTCTAAAATGGATCCATTTTTAGACATTCGAGGTTTTTAAAAAAACGTTCAGTGTCAAACTTCTAACTCCTTGATCGAGTATATAGTAAAATTGCAATCTTTCGGTTAAATTTGTTAGTGATTTAGTTATCTTTACTTAAATTAATTTAAACACAAGGAGGAGAGAGTCAAATAAATTGTTTCCTATGGACTAAACATTCTTCAATTCTTTGCAGAACAGTAGCTAAACCGCGGCCTCAAAAGGACAAGTCTACGATAGTTAAAGATTTATCCTTTGCATTGTCTATCAAGTAATTATAATTTTGTAAAGTAAAAACTGGATTAATGCTTGCTTGATAAAATATATAAAGTTGTTTGTGGGTCCAGATGATATTTGCCTGTGTGGAGATTGCAGACATACTAACACAAGTAATTGTAAATTGCAGCACTGACACACATATTAATAATGATAATGAGGCATTGTTCGAAAATTGTGTTCAGCAAGCAAACCAGCAGCCTTTTGTGAGACGCATTCTGGCTCGTGTTGTGTGCACAAACGTGCAAATATAGAAATGTCGATAAAGGTTGTAATTATTATCGTTGGTGGTGGAATTATTGTATATTACATTTTGTGAATGGATAAATATATCATAAGTAATTCTTACTGTATTTTTTGAAGGGATAAAGGCCAAAAATGGTGGGGGGAAATCTCGAGTCTTCATCAAAAACAAATTTGCTCAATAAACAGAGAAACATTTCGAATCGAGCATCGTTGAATGCACACACATTTCATATTCGCACCTGCTCAAACAGTCACGCAAGCAAACCACGGTTAACTAAACTGAATTTGCATTACCACTTTTATAACTAAATTATTTTCATTCTCAGTTTTTATATAACATGTTTCTTATAGGTATACATATTCCGATGTATATCTATGCAGGCATTTAATATTTCTTGAATAACTTTCTGATTTATTACTTGGTGAAACATTTTGAAATAATATTAAAGGATAAATTAAAAACACTTGGTTTTTTAATAAAAGCGGTCCATGGTTGATTCAAGTATTATGAATACCATGCGATCATTTAAATTATAATTTAGAGTAGGCAGCATTTTTTGTGCAGCTCAGAATGCTAATTGAATGAAGAAATAAATTTGAGGTTATGGTAAAGTATGTGTTAACAGTCAATAGTGCCAATCGAATTTAAAATCTAAGCCTACTCTAAATTATGTTTTAAATAATCGAACGGTATTCCAATGAGCGGTTTAAATTTAAAATCTAATCAAGTGTCCATTCCTTCTACATTTCTTGATCAAGCCTCAACAAAATGGCGATCAAGCCTTAACTAAAATTTTGAGTGTAGAAAAGCCTGAATATTTGGATTTGCCAGCTTGATCGATCCTTGAAAGCTCAAGTTTTAGTTAGACAAAATAAATATTTCATAAATAAATAAACAAGTCCTGTGTGGCCCATTTAAACTAATGAATACAAATAATCGATATGAATAGTTTGACCCGAATTGTTACATTTGCAGTTGGTTACCGTATGTAACAGCAATAACTAGTTGTATAATCCAGTGTCCGTCGGGGTATTAGCTCGAGAATTAGTTGTTTTTAAACGAGGGTTTTCCACTCCTGGGTTAAGCATGAAGTAAAATTTCGAGTTTAGAAAAGCCTGAAAATTTGGTTTGGTCGCTCCGCGAAGCGGAGCGGCCAAACCAAATTTTCAGGCTTTTCTAAACTCGAAATTTTACTTCATGCGCCACGCGTATAAAACACTAAAATATTGTGAAATTCACAATATGCTACTAAAACAATATGCTAAAGACGTATATTTAGGAACCTTAATTTAAAACCAGCGTTCAATACGCGTGGCGCATGAAGTAAAATTTCGAGTTTAGAAAAGCCTGAAAATTTGGTTTGGCCGCTCCGCTTCGCGGAGCGACCAAACCAAATTTTCAGGCTTTTCTAAACTCGAAATTTTACTTCATGCTTAATCCGGGATTGGAAACACTCGTTAGAATCTTCAAATTGAACGCTTTTTAAAAAGATCGCGATTACCTGAAACTTTACATGCATCGGAATATACATGCTTAAAAGAAAAAATGTAGGTTCTAAAGCGTTAAAGATGTATTTTTTAAATGTTAATTGAGATGGTAATCTGGATTAAAATGAAATCGTCTCGTACAAACGTACGCGAAACAAAAGATGATGAGACGGATATTAGCTGGATCTCCACAAAAAGGGGATTTTCGGGCTCGACACGGAGAAGGCTTATTGTGTAGCCGACCTTTACAATATTTCCCTTTGATGAAGGAATTTCTTGTTTTTGCACTTTTTTTGTTTTGTTTAATTACCATTTGAAACCGGCGCCTCCGCTTTTAATTAAACCAAATGGCTTTTATTCAAGAATAGTATTCATTAATTTGAACGTTTGTCAAAAATAATATATGATACTCTATAGTCGTCTGTATAATAAGAACGAAATCAGTAAAACATGAAAATTAAAAAAAAATGACTTAAAAGAAACTTAAATAAAGAGAGGTCTCACCTATGGCTGTGAGACCTGGACCCACCCTCACAAAGAAAGCAAATGAGATGCTTGTTATATTCGAACGGAAAGTGCTTAGAAAAATATTTGGCCCTGTGTGAGAAGAACACTTCTGGCGAATCCGTTATGACTTTGAATTACAACGGCTATATGGTAAACTAGGCCTAGTTGATTTTATTAAAACCCGACGGGCATTGGTTCGCAGGTATGGATGCTCAATCGGCATACACCAAAAGGTCACGTCAAAGACCAACTAACCAAAACATCAAGTGAAGATTGTCACCTTTGTTTCTATACACCTCAAATGTTTGTTTGGTATGAACGCGTCTTTAGAGATATAAAAAAAATCAGAATAAACAATTCCAGGATGTTTTACGAGTGCATATTGATAAATTCTTGGCTTACCACATAAGCAATTAATATTTTTTACTAAAAATATTTTATTCTTCTACACCAGTGGTGGGGAAACTTTTTTTAAGACGGGCCATTTGTAATAACCAGACAATCGTAGCGGGCCAAAGAATAATGCTTAATCGTAGGTAGGTAGTTTTTATGCGGGTCGTCACATTACGAAGTAAGAACGCGTTCAAACATTCTCACGACGGCACTCTTAAACGGGCCGGATTAAACCTTTCCGCGGGCCGGACTTGGCCCGCGGGCCGTAGTTTCCCCATCACTGTTCTACACAGTCAATACACTTTTTACAGCGATCCCGTAAAGCCTCTAAGCCTTTAGAAAAAACATCTTTTTTGTCTGTAAAATTATCCTGATTTACTATTTGTAGAAGGGTAAGACAATAATAGGAGAATATTATTCAAAGTTATTTGGCCATTTGAAAAATGAACTGTAAAGAAATCGGCCAATATGTTAAAAAATAACCTAGAATTAAAATAAAATGTTTGGTTGTCTTTTTTACTAAACTTATCAAACGACCCACGTAATGCAGGCTACTTAATGATGGCTCGATATTCCATTTTGTCGATTTTCTGACTCGCAGTTGGTAAGCTTTTTTGAAAACTTCTTATTTGGTAATGGTTTAACTTTTTGATATGAAACTTTGCAATGACACTTGTAATAAGTTATATTTTTTGCTATAGTAATGCGATTTTGTTGATGCACTCCAAATGGTCAAGGCTAACTAGTTATCAATACAACCTCGTATAACAAGGATCATTTAGCAGAGAAGATTTTTTTTATTGGGAATTAACACAAAGTAAACATAGCCACAATATCAGTAAAGCTCTCCTATGGCTTTGTCCTTGCAATTTCATGAGAATCTCAATGTATGTTTGTGGTTTTTGTTCTCGTAAATTCTTTAGAAAATCGCAGTATGTTTCTGGTTTTCGTGCTCGTAATTTCTTCAGAAAACCAGGAATATTGCCTTAAAGATCCTACCGCATACCTACAGCTATAAAATGGAATTAGCGCGCATGTTTAGCATTTAGCGTTACATTCTAATTTACCCTGGCGCGTTCGCTTCTCCGCCCGCTAATGGAGTCAATTGCCGTGAAAATTACAAGCCTCAAGTATGGATTAAGCTCCTCTCGCTCGCTCGGTCTCCATTAATTCCCCGACTAGACAAATATTAAGACGTTACTGAAGCTCACGCAATTAAATTGAAAAAAAGTCCCTCCTCCATTTCACATTAAAAGAAAGCAATTATAAATGAGATGGGACGGTCAAAATGGTTAATTCCCATTGAGAGTTTCCACTTGTGTTGAGTGTCGTAGAATTTAATAAAGACAGCCATATCCGCAAAGCAAATGTTCTCCGAGTGATAATTGGATTTCTGAAATGAGTCGCCCAGATGTAAAACTAGCCAGCTATAAGTGTTTCAACAAACTTGTGGGAAAATGACAAAAACTGATTTTGCAGCGTCTTTTAGATAAGTTAAAATAGTATTGAATCAGCGTTGTTTCGAATGAGGACAAGAACAATTATGTAAAACTAGGTAAACAGTTGGCAGGTTTTGCAATTGAAAAAATATGCCAGCTTTTGCAATCAAGAAATATAGCAAGTTTTGCATCCGACAGGGTTTAGCAGACAAGATTTTCTTACGATGGGTTTTGAAGGACGATTTATTTTTAAAATTGTAGCCTAAGACGATACTAAAACCTCAAAATAAAAAAAATGATGTATGGCTGGTTTTGCATCTGGAAAACTCAAATGTTGTTTTAGAATAAAATAGGTCTTTCTAAACTCGCAATTTTACTTCATTGTTAACGGCCCGACAATTATAGAGTTAACTTTAAAAGTTGATTTAGGTAAAATTCTGCACCTCTTTTTATAATTTCTAAGAATGACCTATTATATACTACAGGGAGTTTTTCTTTAAGTATACGTATTGCAAAATCAACTTCTTTTTTTAAATCTTTAGATATTCGTTGTGTTTTTAAAAGAGTTCAATTTGAAGCTTTAAACGAGTGTTTTCCACTCCCAGACTAAGCATGAAGTAAAATTTCGAGTTTAGAAAAGCCCCGTGAAAATTTGTCTCGGGTCGCTGCGCGACCCTCGACAAATTTTCTGGGCTTTTCTAAACTCGAAATTTTACTTCATGCGCCACGCGTATAAAACACTAAAATATTGTGAAGTTTATAAATATTTGAACCTCACTAGAAATCAGTGTTTTATACGTGTGGCGCATGAAGTAAAATTTCGAGTTTAGAAAAACCCAGCAAATGTGTCAAGAGGCTCCTCACTGGGTGAAAGATGGCGTACAATGGGCTATATAAGGGATCTACCCACCTCAGCTTTGCTAGACTCCCTAAACCAGGTAGGCTGGCTGAGCTGAGGCTGGGTAATCGACGGGAGGAAGCACAATGGACCTAATGAGGCTTAAGTGCAGTGCAAAAATGTGCACTCCCCAAAGAACCAGAACCATATGTATGTAGGTAAAATTAAAAATAAAATTCCCTATATAAGAAAAAGTTCCTCAGGGATTTTATTATTGTTTATAAAAAAAAACTACTGGAACAAATATCCAGTAGTTTTTTTTTTTATAAACAATAATAAAATCCCTGAGGAAATTTATTGCCCTTTCAATTTTCCAGTCATGGAAAATTAATCAATTATTTATACGCTATTGGTGTGCGCGCACTGCGCATAATTATACCTAATTTACATAAAACTGATTATTTGTATTCAGGGATGCCCGAATTATGAATGCCCATTGAAATTATTATTGTGTCCGTTGTTGATTATTTTTTTCTCCGCTGCCCGGATCGCGAACAATGCACCAAAAACTTTGAACAATAGAGCTGCATAATGCGAGTGTTTGCGTACAAGTCCTTCAAATAAAATCGTTTGATGTATCGAGAGTTTTCCACATAATGCAAACAAAAGCATGATATAATTTTTAAAGTGCTTTGAGAATTTCAATAAAATTTCTTTGTCTATTAAGGGCCGCGTTTCACACACTTAAGAATTCTGGCAGAAATTTGTTCAAAAATTTTATACAAACGTTTAGTAATATTTGTACGAGGGTTATTTTTTAAATAATGTCCGCTTGTGAATGAGAGCAAAAATTACGTACAATCGCCGCATCATTCAGCATGCTTTGCGCGCGTTTAAACGCCGTACCATGTCTATGTGCTGAGCAGTGGCGGCCAGTGGCTAACTTCATGTGAAACAAAAATGCCAAGGTAATGCATCTTGAAATTACAAGGTGTGCTCGTTATGCTACTAAGACAATTATACAGACATACAGTCCAATGTAATTATTTGGACGCAAAAAAATGGAATCAAGGAAATTAAAAGGTGTGCTCGTTATGCTACTGAACGCATGCATTAATGACGCAATTCCCTGACTATACTTGAAAGAAAACTTCCCTGTATGTAACAATGCCACTGTTTCTATTTATCAATACTTAGAGTTTCGGAGATGTAAATTAAATTGGCAATTGATGAAATTGATTAATATGTTTTTATTCATTTCTTGAATTATATTTCTCATCTGGCACTTGGTGAAACATATTAGAATATGTAAACTTATTTAAATTATAAACACTTGGTATTGTTTCACAAATTAAAACTTTATTCCGACTAGTTTCGATTTGTTAGACTATTTTCAAAGGAATGTCCTTTGAAAATGGTCTAACAAACCAAAACTAGTCGGAATAAAGTTTTAATTTTTAAAACAGCACCAAGTGTTTTTAATTTAATGAACTTTACATGTTTTTATTAATTTATAATTTTTGTGTATGTAAAATCTTTCAATGGAAATTTAATTAATTTTCTGCATGATTTATATCCGGCACGTAATAAATATTTCAGATGCAGCAAAGGTGTTTTGCGAGATCGTTAAATCTGTAACATATGATGAATAGAATTGGCAATAAAGGCTTAATTTGCTATTATGGATGCGATACCAGTGCGGAGAATTGCGACCCATATGCAAATCGCGGTAATAAATTTACAGGAAAATTGTTACCGAGGGACACAATGATTATGATGAAGGAACAGTCAAACACAACATTATGTGTCATTGTCTCAACCATTTGAATATTAAGTACATTTTTAGTGAAAAGTGGAATAAAGATTATATTTATTATTATTTATCAGACACGATACAAACTCGTTACCTGTTTTTTCTTTTACTCCTATTCTGAAATGTCTTACTCATAAGTCCATCACTGCTTAGTAATTGTAATGCGATTTTTTATTATGTGGTCATCGCCATAGAAACCATTGCAGTTATAAAGTTACAATAGTTGTATTCTAACTTTAGAGTTGTAATGATTTCTATGTCAACGACCACATTACAATACAAATCTTAACTGAGTGCAAAATAGAATACGTGAATTTGACAAAACCTCAGAAATTCCAAATTTTAAACGTTTGGCTTACGTTACAGAGACCGAATAGGGCCTCCGGATGGGTCGATACCGACATAAGCCAGTGCCCCCGACACTCGCGACGCTAAAAAATGCGGAATATAAAAGTTAAGTATTAATCGGAAATAAACACACCTTAAAACACGGAGCAATAGTAAAAAAACCCGAAGGAAATCTATGCAGAATTTCTATAAATACAATTTTTTTATCGGAAGTCTGATATGGTCCAGGTGAACCTATGAATGCAACCAATCGATAATGATTGTGTAATGTAATTTAAAACTTTAACAAGTTAATAATATATGTGTACAGTTGTAGAAGAAGAATAGTGTATAACTCGCATAAAATAACCGTTTCCCACTCATATGAATTGCTACATTCGCCTGCGGCTCACGCAGCAAGTTTTATACTCAAGGGAAATTGTATTATTTCATGATCATTGTACAATATACTAATACGATTCTATATACAGTAATATAACTTGTACTAAAAAAGAAAAATAGGATAATAAATCATAATTGTAACTATAGTTTGTCTCATAAATAGAATCAGTGCAACAAAAATCGGCTGATCAAATTACTCGACCTTAATGGTTGCCAAAAGGACAAATTAACATTGAAGCAGAGAGCCTAAACACGCGAAATTACGGCCGTCATGTTTAAGTCAGAAGGAATGTTGGCTGTGCAATTCTTGCTAGCAAAATATTTAATAATTGAGGGGCTCAATGGAAAAGTGGCATTTGTTAACTAGGTGCCGGTTCCTCCTCTATTTATAAATCCTGTGTTTGAATAGTGTTTTGCAATTATTTTCGCAATTAGCTTCTCAAAATATGTCGGCTATGTAAATTAGAAAGTTTGTTGTAGTACTCTTACTTTTTTTCGTATTACATTGCAAAATTGTATTATAAAGGGATTTTGTTCAGTATGCATAACTTGATCTATACGCAATCAGGCAATCGTTGTTTTTTTTAAAGCCATCAATTTGAAGCTTCTAACAAGTGTTTATACTTATTGAATAACCATAAAGTAAAATTTAGAGTTTAGAAAAGGTGAAGACACGGCCACCATTTGTTACATCAGATAATTGAGGGGCTCAGTGGAAATGTAGTGCAAGTGACGTCGGATTGATTTGTGTAAATTGAAGATAAAGTTTAACTTGTATACAAAAATCTGTGGACGTCTAATCAATAACATTGTATATTATATTGAGAGATACACATATTCAATTGTAATATTTTTTCCATCACTATACACGATTCCATTTGTTTCTGGATCTCGCCTAGCTATGGAAAAGTAACAGTTTAAGTATTGTAAATGGGGCTGGTTGTGTTTTAAATCAGGGTTTTTAAATGTCACTGTCAGATGTTCGTTTTTAAGGTTATAATTTCTGACTGTTGTGATCTTACACTGTTGCCTGTTTTACAAATTTTCAGATATAAAAGGATAATAATATGCAGTTTTAAGATTAACAAAATTTACTACTTGGTTTTTGTACATACAAACACAGCAATAATATTGTATATAACAAATATAATGAATTCGGCTCTGCAAACTTATTTCGTCATCCATTTGTATTTCTCGCTGGGGTCTTCCCGTTAACACATTTTGATCAACTCCATCCATCCACCTTAATTTTGGTCATTCTCTCTTCTGTTGGCCCTCAGTATTTTTTTGTAGAATTGCAAATTTATTCCCACCCTCTTGTGATACTGATAATTTTCATGTCAAACAATTTTTAAGCCCTCATTCCACTTTTATTATTTAGCATTGCAACACTAGATTAATTTGATTTAATAATAAAATGCTCGAAGAAGCCCCTCTTAAAAATTAAAAAGAGGATTACTTATGATATCATAAATTATTGCAACACTGTTAAAATAAGGAATCAGGAGTGGCAACTAATAAAAAATGTAAATGTTAATACTGCAACATAACAACACGAAAGCATGGCTAGGCGAGATCCAGAAACAAATGGAATATATTATAAATATGAATTTCATTTGTAGATATTTGTACTTATATCAACTTTTAAGAAAATAGCACTTTTCCATTGAGCCTCTCAGTTATTAAATATTTCGCTAGCAAAAATTGCACAGCCAACATTTAGCACACCCATTCTAAGTACATCTCCATTGTAGATGGATACCTTTTCAGCGAAGGATATCCTGAAGGATTCCTCCCTTCCTGAAACGGCGGTTATCTTATCGCTATCATCCAACTGAATTGTAAACGAAATCGGTGTTTGGTGAACGAGGATCGGGTTGGGTTGGGTCACAGACACACACACACACAAAGAGCGTCTTATTTGTGTGTGTTGTGAACCAACCCGGAGTCCGTCGCGCGATATCAAGGTAAACTAGTCTGTGCGTCTAGTAGTTCTTATTGTTCTTATTATGCTCTCTCTACCAAGCCCCGGCACAAGCAAGCAGGCAAAGAGAGTCCGGTCGGGTGATTGACTCCGAGACACCAGGCTCACGCAAATAACCGGCCTCGAGGTTGAGACAAAGATCGTTTCGCCACCGCCACACGATCGAGACAAACTTCCGTCGCCGGGGCTTTTCATTTCCGAACATGGAAAATACTCGAGTGTAGTTTCTAAAGATTCTAAAGACAGACGAATTTTGATGTCCGTGGAATAGAAAAATAAACGTGTCTTGAGAGTAATTTGCGGCCACCTTGACATAAATCTTCGCTTTTATCCCAATTTTGTACGCATTTCTTGACCTTAACATCTTTCATCACATCACTTTGTAACGTATTATTAAGTTGCTGCTTCTAATTGGTAAATTTTTGTTTAGTCTTTATCTTACCTAGGCTCTACCGGTAATAATAATAAGCAGACATTTTGGAGAGTTTGGTTCCAGAGCTAAAAGTCCTGCTGCAGAACATTTTTTAGCGTTCAAATAATTACATTGGACTGTATGTGTGAATAATTGTCTGTGGTTTTAAGATAATTATACAGACATAGTCTAATGTAATTATTTTGACGCAAAAAAATGGAATCAAGGATTAGATTGCGAGACATTTTTCCAATCTAGGAAGCTTTTATGTTTTAATAAAATAACAATATCTATCAATTGACAGCATACTTTACATTTAAAATGTTTAATTAATTTCTCACTTAACACGTGTCAAAGCATTTTCGAAATATCGAATCTAATTCTGGATATTTAATTAATGTAACTTGACACGAAAACTACAGATTTATTTTATTCTATCTCAAAGTGGATGATTTTTTTAGCTGTGTGCTTCTGGTTTTAAACGAAAGGGTTTGATCCGCTTCACGACAATATTAACATATTAAAAACGTAATATCATAATCAACACGTTCTCTAGATCTCAAGTAACTCTCCTCCTTGCGGTATATTTCTCTTTTTCTTTGTATATAAAGAAGAAAAATCGACATGAAAATTTATATCTCCGAATGAAAGAGGTTGGAGTAGGGGTGGAAAAAGCGGAAAACGCGTCGTTAATAACGTAATCTTTGACAGCGACATAACCTTAAATTCTCACGCATGTCGACGTTTCGGAATCGTCGTCACAGTTAAAGAGCAAATCGTTAAAAACCGCCTTTCGCGAGTTATTGTAATGGATGTGTGATGTAGTCCTCGTAATGGCAACGAGATTTTTACGATTCACTCACTATACACACTCACAAATTCGAATTCGAATGCGGGAATTTTCAACAGGACTGATAAATATATCATTTCTTGCAAATACACAGGCTTAATGATTGAATCTGCAGTAATCCCTAGTATACATTTTATCTTGTATAAATCTGCTGTTTATTTTAAAAGTGCCTTAACTCAATTTCTCAATTTTTGTTGTTGACTCTAACAATCATCATAATTTGAGGTTTTCTGCCATAAACAACAATTTGTGGTTAAGTATATTCATAATTTAAAATATATATTTTTAATATACTTAACCATAAATTGTTGATTATAATTGAAAATCTAAAATCATAAAGGGCCAATGACAAAAAAAAATAGAAATGTAGTTAGGCCGCTTTCAAAATAAACTGCTCAAATATTGAAAAACAATTTTACAATCTTGTAATAATAATTAAATATTAACACGAGATCATATTGTAAAAATATAGAACTAAAATATAAAAACCAATATTGAGAATATATTTGTAATCTATATTGAATAATTATTATAACAAGATGCAAGATAAATGTTAATACACTATTGATTTAATGTGAATACAAATGTATTCTCAATAACGGTTTTCGTATTTTAATTGTATATTGTTAAGTGGAGGAAAAACAGGCATGTGTTAGCCGTAGTGTGTGTGTTGAGCAGGAATCAACAGTCTCACAATTGTGCAATCCTAGCCGAAATTGAATAATCAATATTAATTATTATTAATACAATATAAAATATATATTAAATGATCAATATAATTCAATATTGAAACAATATTGTCAAAGATTAACCCATTTTATCCCACCGTGCTCGTAAGAGTTTTTTTTTTATATATACAAAGATACAACAAAAAGTCATTAAAGTTGTATTTACTATTTTTTGCGCTTGACGATTATTTTAGTACATTTATAGAAATTATCTCTATTTCTCTTTTAACGTAAATCCTTTAAATCAACATTAAACGAGTTGATATTTGATTTTAATCACCCTCATCTCTCCTAGGGTAGGTAATATATTTATTTGGGCTTGATGAGCCCAACAGCCACCAAACTGAAACTCGTCCCACACAACACCCCAAGCCAAACCAAGCGAGCATGCACTAATAGTTTGATCGATAAGGGAAGTGAGTAATCTCTCCCAACACAGGCAGGGTTTCCTACGACCGAAAGTCATAAACTACTGCAGAGCAATTTTATAAAAATAAAACAATTTTATTTTTATGATGACGAAATTAATTCCACAATCCCGAGGGGTTATATTCGTCCTTTAATCCGAACAACAGTTAATTTTTAAACGTACAGTTACGAGAGAAAAATACTAGTACAGTAACTTTTAAACTTCAACTGCAGATTTTAATGTATCATCGGATAAAAGCCTTTCGTTCTTAGATTCCTTGATTGAAGCATTATATGGTGTATATTATGTATACTTAAACAAACAAAAAATTGCCGGTGTATTAATGCAATCAAATAAATCACTCGCCTAAAAAGGGTCTGTAAATAAAGCGTATTAATGTTTATTTTAAGACTAACTAATTGTAGATTACGAAAAGAAAATTGATGCATATACGCAACATTATTAATTTTATGTTAATTAAATTATTAAATAAATTAATTTGATATTTTATATTATTTGACTTGACTTGAAAATGTATAAAGAATAACGTAAATATTTTGTTATTAAAATATCTCGATTATTACTCATTTAAAAAAATGTTTTCAGTGTATTTCTAACTTCACAATATTTCAGTGTTTTATACGCGTGGCACAAGAAGTAAAATTTCGAGTTTAGAAAAGCCCCGTGAAAATTTGTCGAGGGTCGCTGACGCGACCCTCGACAAATTTTCTACGCGGGGCTTTTCTAAACTCTAAATTTTACTTCATGCTTAGTCTGGGAGTGGAAATACTCGTTCCAAACTTCATATTGCACGTTTTTATACAAAATCGACGAATGCCTTACATATGCAGCGTATACATTATGTATATTTAAAAAAAAATCACAGTATGTACTGCAATAAGTCATTCGTAGAAATCATAAAAAGAAGTATAGAATTTTACCTAAAATCAACTTTTAGAGTTAACTCTATAATTGCTCGGCCGTTATTGGGTTAATGTTTAAATGTTTATTTGGCAAGATTTAAAAATAATTAAGAAGATTGTATAAATCTTTATCGAAAAGGGTGTTTATTTTAATGTTTCTGCTTGAAATAACTAAACATAAATTACGCTTATCATAAACCAAGCAAATAAATGACATTCTCAATTTATAAGCACCTACATTTAAGCACGATTTAATTATTACGTTATTATTTTTTTAATTTAATTTTAATGTTTGTCGTCCGTTATTAAAAATTGAATTATGCGGATTCTGTAAAAATGTGCGACACGAATTCACAAAAGGAATGAAATATACGTCCGTTTTAATGGTCCTCTCTTACTCTTTGATACGCCGAGCGCAATCACCATAATGACAACATTACTGTTTGTAGACACACAAAAGCGCGTTCCTTGTAATTTAGTAGTGGTTAGGTACTCAAACATGTGAATAATACATCATTTTTATGGATCGCGGAACGCGTTGAAATGATATTTTTGTTTAATTTGGATTCACTAGTCGCGCTTTGTTGGTTTGTCTAGCTGTTTTTTTTAATCAAATATAAATTCCTTTGTAACATTTAGAGTATACAGGAATTTTTTCAGCGACGGGCAAATCCAAATATTTAGGCTTTTCTAAACTAGAAATATTTATTTCATATATACATCATCTTTATTCAGACATAACTTATATACTGTACATAGAAATAAATATAATAAATGAATTTGTTAGTACGTCCTTGTCTGGGCTATCGACCATAAGTCTTTCTGTCCTATTTATTTCATTTTTGGTGATTTTATGATTTATAAACTGTCGGCATCTCGGTTGCTTTGAAAAACAAATTACATATCTTAGATACGTCATACAACTCGGTGAATATCAGAAACGTCAAATAAATTTAATTATATGTCTAATTACGACGTATGTTTCTGAAGTCAGAACCTACTGGGATGCCGACAGTTTATATACACTCGTTAGTTAAAATCATGAAACATAACAAGTGTTTTTCTTTACTCAATTTGTATATCCGGTTCCATCAAGAGTGTTGCACAACAAGCATTAACTAGGTGTGAATAATACTCGACAATAACAAACAGCTTTTTTTGTAATGTTCTTCATTCTTGTAAAATCTTTTAATTAAGAAAAGACAAAAATCTTGAATATTCAAATCTATTTGGAGGGCAGAACTGGGCAGGATTCGAATCCTTTTAGGGGATTCAAAAGAGGTATTCAAATACTTCGGTGAAAAGTGATTCGTGATTTCGATGTTACATTTGTTTAGGACGATTCATATTCGAATCCAAATGTAGATGATTCAAATCCTGACTACTTATAAAAAGATTGGAAATTTTATTTTGTTTGTGTTTTTAATCTTCACATTAAATCAGTGTTTTATACGCGTGGCGCATGATGTAAAATTTCGAGTATAGAAAAGCCTGATTTGGATTTGGACGCTTCGCTAATAATATATTAAATATTAAGTAAACTGTATTAAGAAGTTCTATAGTTAATAACATAATAAATACAAAGTAAACTGCATTAAGAAGTTCTACTATTATAGTTTGAATTCACTGGTGTTAATTTTGTAAACATCGAGTCGATTTTAGCGCGCATTCGTGCGTTCCGGCACTGCGGAACCCGGCGCATCCACCAAAATGGAATCGAGCGGCGACGCGCCGGCGAGACGAGCACACGGAACACAGAACACAGAAAAGCCGATCGCTCATCCGGGAAACCCACGTGGGATTGCCGATATCAGTTTCAATTATAGATACACACATCAAATTCGACCCACATACGGCACACAAACCTCTCATCCAATATCACGGCCAAAAGCAGCAGCACGACTGTATTATTAGTATCAATCAAACGGAGAGGGGGAAATATTGATATGTTTTAATTTTAAATTAACCATGCATATACAAATGTAAATAGTTATCTTAAAAGTTAAACTTATTAAATACATATTGCTGCTTTTATTTGATAGTGGCACAACTAAAAAAAGTGATTTATATTCAATACATTCATTTAATGATCACAGCTTTAAGAGACACAAATAAAAATGCGTGCAAAAAATAAGATAAATCGAGTGAAGATAGAGACTTAAATATTTCAATAAAAAGTGTCTTGTAAACTTTTGCAGGCTCCTCCTAAAAAATTAACAAATTTCACTTGTGCTCTTATCAAAGCAAAGCAGCGATATGAAACTGATTTCAGTTAAAGACTTTTACAAAGGTAAAATATACCACTAAGCGAATTTATAGTCTTTCTGCATTAATTTTGTTTCGTTCAGACTTTTTGAGTATTTGGAAAAGTCGCTTTACTTTAACCGGATTTTTTTTCTAAATTCGTAATTGTACTTAATACTTAATCAAAGTCTTTATTAAATATCTCAAATTGGATTGAACATGTGTGGATCCACCAGAGAAAGGGAGAAATCTCCCCCTCCGACTCCAATATTCAAACTACAATTAAATGAAATGCTGCTATTCACAACACCAATGCAATTTGTCATCGATAAGAAGTCGCACTGAAATGACGTCATTTTGGCAAGAATTGACCAAACCGTATAGAGTACAATTACGTCATTTCAGTGCGATTTCTCACCGATGATAAATTGCATCGTTGTTTTGAATAGCCAGCCCCCCTGTTCGTTTTTGATGAAATCCTTTCAAAAGGCGAATTTTGTTGGGTGAAACAATAAATTATAGAAATGCTTGGTCACTTGCTAATTTGTAAAACGTATTCGTAAATGCAATTATCTGCGGACCATACATTACCCACTTGACTGACTTGTTAAGTTTTCCGACCACGAAATTCCGATGATCAATCATCCATTTAGCCGATGCGGGGATGTAAATGGCCGGTCAGGACCGAAACTCCTTTCCTGTAAGTGGACTCTTCTGGGGGATGCGCAACTTCCCACCAAGCGGCCCATTTGTATTTACCGCACTCGCTTCATCCATTTTCATTTCCCATGCGAATTTCTCTCGCACCGGACACTTCTAAATATCCCAAAAACTACAAATGCACTGTATTATTAATTTGTTGTCCAAAATCATTTCAAGGCCTCGCAAGTCAACTTTTGCAACTGGGTCTTTTATCAGGTCTAATAATTAATATCGGTTTTAAGGCAATAGATTTTAATATGCAGGGTGTTCCGGGAGGAATCTGCCGAACTTCAGGGGTGGGTGTATTACTGAGGTTATTGTTTCTTCAATTCATTTATGTCTTTCTGTAACATTTTCGTTCTGAAACTTGATGACATTTTTTATGTTTGTTAAGTTGGCAGAATTTGAAAAATCATGTGAGCCAACTGAAAGAAAGCATTGAAATGAAGCGTTTTTTCAGTTTAAGCCAATTGGAAGCAGGGGTCTTCTCACTTGGAGCCAATTGGAAGCAGGGGGATTATCAGTAGTGATAATTGCTATCGGGGAATTGACGTTTTAAGTTTTTTATAGAATGCTCTGTGAGACGAAAATAGGGCAATTCCATTGGTTGCTTATTTTTGAAAGAACTTATCACATGTAATACCACTAGTTGTTTCAATTTTTCGGAAAGCCTTTGTTTTTTAACGAAAGCTCAGTTGTCTAGCAATGGAACGAGAAAAAGTCACTCGCTCAACGAGCTGGTGCCTTTTTCAGAGATAGTTTTATTATCTCTGAAAAAGGCACCAGCTCGTTGAGCGAGTGACTTTTTCTGACAGTTTCATGGAGTTGAATTGTTAAGGGCAACTAAGCTTGAGTGTATAAAAATAAAGTCTTTCTCAAAGAACATTTCAAACATCAAGTGGTATTCGAATGATTATTTAATTAAATTAAATAATGAAAAAATCATTTATTGACAACGTTTACATTAGAGTAATTAAAATAGGTGCAGTTTAATGTTGTAATATTATAAACCATATGTTTCTCGGAAATATTCGAAGAAGCAGAAAGGGTAGTTAACCAATAGTAAACAGACAATCATCACATGGACCCTCTTCGAGAAGAATAATCAAGAAATAAGTTTGGTTCATTAAAGAAAGTCACTTAAGAAACCAATAATGATAAATTTAAATTCAAAACTATTTGAATTCGAGAAAATAAGCTTACGCTTCTTATAGTTTGCACACTTTAAACATAATATATAAAATTACGAAAAAAATATTCGTGAAAATGCAAACAATGTCTTAATTGATTAATAATGATGTTAATATAGGCCCTACGTTGGGCGCCAATTTTGTGACGTTACCTTTTGAGAATTTCCCGTTTAGTAATGAAATGCAGGCGAAGCAGAATTGTTATTTTTTTCTTCTCCAATTCACTCAGTGCAAGGGGTGGATTCTATTAATTATCTTTTATTCACTTTTGAGCGCCACGTTATTTAAGGAATAAAATTACTCTTAATTGTTTAGATTACGAAAATAAATAAGCAGGCTTGATCTAATTGAGAATAATAGAGTTTTGCAAAAATTGATTTTTTTACATTAAGAGGATGACCGATTAATTTGTAGATAATATCATTTGATTTTGTTGTGTTTTAAGAATTCTGAACTGGACTGGTGTATAATCCGCGAGACTGATCGATACCACCCCCGGTGTGGGCGGCTGGGGGTGTGCTCGAGGATTCGCCCCCTCCCCAGTCTGCTATGCGCTAACATAACCAACCATCAATGAATCATTTCCGCTGATGTGCTGATGATGACGTTTTATTTTTCCTCCTCCTCTGAACGAGAATAAATGTTTGATCGCTAATGTGTTATCCTCTTCCTCTTTTTTGATTCCCTATCCTTCCTTCTTTGATTCTTTGATTTCTTATCCTCTTCCTTTTCTTGGATTCCTTATCCTCTTCATTTTCTTTGATTTTTTAACATCCTCTCAGATAATAACATACCAACATAACATAACCAACCATCAATGAATCATTTCCGCTGATGTGTTGATTAAGGCCTTTTTTACCTCCTCCTCTGAACAAGAATAAATATTTGATACGCTAATGTGTTATCCTCTTCCTCTTCTTTGATTCCTTATCCTTCCTGTTTGATTCCTTATCCTCTTCCTTTGCTTTTATTCTTTAACATCCTCTCAGATAATTTTTCTGAGTTTAATTCTTAAATGTTTAATGGTTTCCTCCTTATCCATTCTTCCTCTGAGCCAAACCAGTTTGGCTCAGATTGATTTTTTCTCCTGGCTTGAAACATCTAAACAAAGAAATAATTATCAGAATGTTTCTGTATGTGTGAAAATTGAATAAAAGTCACTTGGCTTGTTTCGTTGATTTAAAGCTTTAAAGGAGTGCTTTCCACTCCCAGACTAAGCATGAAGTAAAATTTCGAGTTTAGAAAAGCCCTGTGAAAATTTGTCGAGGGTCGCGCAGCGACCCGAGACAAATTTTCTGGGCTTTTCTAAACTCGAAATTTTACTTCATGCGCCACGCGTATTAACACTGGTTTTACCTGAAGTTCAAAATATAAAATCCGTTTCGACTTATCGTCATTCCTAAAGAGTACGATAATAATTTTTTTTGAATTAAATTATCAAATGTTTATTGGTTTCCTTCTTATCCATCTTTCCTCTGAGCCAAACTAATTTGGCTCAGATTGATTTTGATTGATTGATTTTTTCTCCTGCCCTGAAACATCTAAACCAAAAAAAATTATCAGAATGGTTCTGTATGTGTGACAATTGAATAAAAGTCACTTGGCTTGTTTCATTAATTTGAAGCTTTAAGGGAGTGTTTTCCACTCCCAGACTAAGCATGAAGTAAAATTTCGAGTTTAGAAAAGCCTGAAAATTTGGTTTGGTCGCGTAGCGCGAAGCGCGGAGCGGCCAAACCAAATTTTCAGGCTTTTCTAAACTCGAAATTTTACTTCATGCGCCACGCGTATAAACACTGGTTTTACCTGAAGTTCAAAATATAAATTTCGACTAGTTTCGACTTATCGTCATTCCTAAAGACGATAATAAATTTTTTTGAATTAAATTATCAAATGTTTATTGGTTTCCTCCTTATATCCATCTTTCCTCTGACCCAAACTAATTTGGTTCAGATTGATTTTGATTGATTGATTTTTTTCACCTGCCCTGAAACATCTAAACCAAAAAAAAATATCAGAATGGTTCTGTATGTGTGACAATTGAATAAAATTCACTTGGCTTGTTTCGTTGATTTGAAGCTTTAAGGGAGTGTTTTCCACTCCCAGACTAAGCATGAAGTAAAATTTCGAGTTTAGAAAAGCCCTGTGAAAATTTGTCGAGGGTCGCGCAGCGACCCGAGACAAATTTTCTGGGCTTTTCTAAACTCGAAATTTTACTTCATGCGCCACGCGTATAAACACTGGTTTTACCTGAAGTTCAAAATATAAAATCCGACTAGTTTCGACTTATCGTCATTCCTAAAGAGTACGATAATTATTTTTTTTGAATTAAATTATCAAATGTTTATTGGTTTCCTCCTTATACCCATCTTTCCTCTGAGCCAAACTAATTTTGCTCAGATTGATTTTGATTGATTGATTTTTTCTCCTGCCCTGAAACATCGAAACCAAAAAATAATTATCAGAATGTTTCTGTATGTGTGACAATTGAATAAAAGTCAATTGGCTTGTTTCTTTGATTTAAAGCTTTAAACGAGTGTCTTCCACTCCCAGACTAAGCATGAAGTAAAATTTCGAGTTTAGAAAAGCCTGAAAATTGGTTTGGTCGCGTAGCGCGTAGCGGTAAAGAAGAAGGTAAATAGGATAATTTTAAAATATCGATTTGCATTTTATCTTCCTTCCTTTTGTCCGGTAGCAAACGCTGTTATGATATTCATGATTTTAAGTTGGAATGGAATTATCAATATTATATGTCTGTGAAGCTAGCAATATTTTCCGCAGTAACCCGGCGCCTCCACCATAGTTATCCTGAAATTTTAATTATTGTTTTTACTATTTGTTACTAAAAATAATAATAAAATTTTCTTGATGGTCACGGTGGAGGCGCCGGGTCATTGCTGAAAATATTGCTAGCTTCACTTCACTTCATCAATATTATAAACATGTTTCAGCAAGTGATTAATGAAAACCAAATTAAAAATATTTTATGTATGATTCTGTGGCTTAAGAACGAGGCTTTTTTCCAACTGGATATCCTGGATGTTTTCAGATTTCATAATTTCAGTTCCTCCGTATCCTCCTCCCGAAACATCCAAAACAAAAATGAGATAATTATCAGGACTGATTTATTTGTTTGTGTGTGGTTTCAGGATTTGGCAACTTTAGACGTTCAAAATGGCCGTCACGGTTTACCCTAATATGGAGATTAAGTGGTGAGTAGAGGGGGTGGAAAATCGCTCTTTGTTTTTTTTGTTTTTATTTTTAGAGTAACCGAAATATTTTATAACCCTGGCGCCATGAGATAGATTTATACTTACTACATATATACGTGTTTTTGAACGAGCTGCCGGTCCATGACTATTCTCGCAGGATCGATTTTTAAGCTCCGCGCTCGGGATGTAAACAAAATTCCGTCATGATTGTCCCTTTTGTTTCATTCTTATTACTGCAATTGTAATAAGTGGATATTGTTGTTGATTTGTAGAATAAAACAATTACAGTGCTTTCCATTTTGCATTAAAATAGAACAACATGTAGGTGTAATGATAGAATTAAAGAAAACAGTACTTGATTATTTTGTGCGCGACACAGAGATGAAAATGAGAACGTATTGTTGCGAATCGCCTATGAATGTCATGGGGCTATTTGTAATGCGCTCGTAATTATTTCATTCAGACGTCACCAACGGACTATTACATATAATATAATGTTGTTTCAAAACTTATGACTGCACATTAATTTCAACGCGTCGCGTTATCATCTACAATATAATGTACGACAATAAAGCGGCCGCATTAGTTTTCAAAGGATCCATCAGTAACTAATATTCTCCTACTCCTAGTTAGATGTTCGCACGTGTGTATGCGTGTGTGTGTTATCAACTAGATTATTTAGATTAATCAAAAGTATATTATTCGTAATTTGTGTAAAGTAAATTTCACTATGGGTTAGTTACAGAGAAAAAGTCTTTACATGAATCACCTAGAAGTAAAGGTCTGTAAATTTAGAATACGACGAGTGACAATCCTGACGGAAATAAAAGGCATTATCTTTTCTACCAAACCAAAACCGAACGGTTTGATTAATCCTCCACCTCTTGGGTCTTTGGGAAAAACGCCAAATAAACCGCGTTTTCTTTTCTACGAAACCCAAAATCGAACGGTTTGATTAATCCTCCACCTCTCGGGTTTTCGGGAAAAAAAAAGCAAAATAAAACGCGTTATCCTTTCTACCAAACCAAATTCGAACGGTTTGATCAATCCTCCACCTCTCGGGTCTTCGGGACCGGATAAAGAACGGGTCGATTATTGCTCCACCTCCCCGGGTCTTCGGGGGATCCGTTTTAATCCCGCCGACCCGAAAGAGACGAAGGACAGCATCGAAACAACCCCGAACATCACCTTCCCCATTGTCGAACGGACACGGACCAACGGCTCAGAAACGATGTAATTAACCGAAAACTGAAACGCGATGCCTTCCCCCGACAATAGTCACGTTCCGCACAGTTTCGTTCATGCTGATAACAATAACCGAAAAGCATGCATTATTAATTAATCAAAGCGCAACTTCACGTAATGTTTGGAATTTGAATTTCTTGAGCCTCTCCACACAAACACAATCACCTCCAGGTGGCCTATATATAAGTAGACATTAGCTCTTCTTAGGACTAAATACTTGGGAATTATCGTCTTATTTGAATATACAGGCTGTCCCACTAGTGTATTCTCCGACGATCCTTAGCTCTTGTTAAATATAGAAAACAATTTTCTTTGCCAAAGTTGCTTGTGACTTTTAGGCCCTTAATCTGACGTTTGTAAAGTCATAACCTATTTCAGAATAGTAAGAATTGACATTCATGTTTGATTCTATAGCCATCCAGGACTTCAATAATTTACATATGTTTCGAAAGCGTATCTAATGCCCATTAGATGGCTTCAATAATTGTTGGGCACCCGATATTTTTAGATCCAGCAACTTTGGTGAGGGACCTTAATGGGAGCTGTAGTAGATATCTTCCGAGAATGCACTGATGGGACACCCTGTATGTATAATATATTATTGTGTATAGGTACATTGTTATAACCATAGTTGATAGTTTTATTATTGCACAAATTAGGGATGTAGAAGTAATTTTATTTAGGTAATATTATCATGATGTTGTTTAATTAACTTAGGTGTGTTTTAACTTGACTTTATATCCTGTACATTACTTGTAAATAATATTAATTAACTCTGAAAAAGAAAATAACAATAGTGTCACCACTTGTATGAATAGTTTCATTCCAGCGTAGTAGTTCGTTAGCGCGAACATAGAATATTCGCAATTCGATGTTCGCGTTAACGAACACGATTTTCTCATCTGTAATAAGAGACGGAAAACTTGACATTTTTCAACACGAGAGTGTAAGTTTTAGGTATTGGTTCACCGAGAGGATTTTTTTCATCTGGTAAAGGATTTATTACGAGATGAAAATATCGTGTTGGTTAACCCATTAAGCGCCATTGATACACACACGCTACATTATTAATTTTTGGCTAGTAAATTACTAAATAAATTAATTTGATAAATTATATTATTTGACCTGATTTGAAAATTTATGAAGAAAATTGTAAATATTTTGTTATTTAAATATTTCGATTGTTACTCATTTAAAAAAAAATAATGTGAATGTATTTCTAACTTCACAATATTTCAGCGTTTTATGCGCGTGGCGCATGAAGTAAAATTTCGAGTTTAGAAAAGCCTGAAAATTTGGTTTGGCCGCTCCGCTTCGCGGAGCGACCAAACCAAATTTTCAGGCTTTTCTCAACTCGAAATTTTACTTCATGCTTAGTCTGGGAGTGGAATCACTCGTTCCAAACTTCATATTGCACGTTTTTATATGAAATCGACGAATGCCTGAAATTTTACAGCATAACACTATGTGTATTTAAAAGAAAAATTTACAGTATTTAATACAATAAGTCATTTATAGATATCATGAAAAGAAGTGCAGAATTTTACCTAAACTCAATTTTTAGAGTTATCTCTATAATTGCTCGCCCGTTATAGGTTAATGGATTTGTTACCAGATGAGAAAATTCCAATGGTTAACGAATATTTAAAAGTTTCTATCTCGTATCGATAAATTTTGAGTTTTTTCAAGAATATGAATTTGTGTTCAGCACTCATTCATTAACCGGATAACTATATCGTATAACTCAATACATAAGAGAAAAGATAAGACTTAAATTGAACCCTAACCTTAAGTCTTATATTTTCTCTTTTTTAATAAGTTTAAATTTCAATTCTTCTTATTGTTGCTTTTTTGTGTCGATTATTTTGATAAGGAATTTTTATGTACGCTCGATTCAATTCCGTTTCACTACGATTTCAACACCGTCCATTTGCCAAAAAAATGTAAATTTAAAAATCGAGTTCTATATTTACCGTTCCTCGTGTACGGATACGTGGGCTCCGTGCTTTATTTATAAACACGCACGCACATTTCGGGTTTTCCTTGAAGTTTCGAATCGAAATTAAAGTTCCATAATTTAAGAGCTGGACGCGTGCATACTTTTCAACTTTACCTTCACAGCTCTCAATACCCATACAACGTATAGAGTGTCCCAGGATAAGTGGAACGCTATTTACACTTGTTTATTTTTAATTTTACGAAAAAAAACTTTAATTTTTTTTGTTTATACATTTATTGGTTATTGCTTTTAAACCGTTTCACGATTTCACCATTATATTTTGTTATTTAACTAAAATATTACGTAGTTGTTATTATATAGGATTTTTTAGGAAGGAATTAACATAACACTAAGAATCAGTTTAGCCCAATCTTGACCAAAAAAATGCGAATTTATCATTTTTACAAATATTTGTCTCGTTAAGACTAGCTAAGGAGACAAATATTTGTAAAAATGATAAATTCGCATTTTTTTAGTCAAGATTGGGCTAAACTGATTCTTAGTATTATGTTAATTCCTTCCTAAAAAATACTATACAAAACATGGGCAGTAAATGGTGTATTACTGCCCATGTTTTGTCTTAGATAGACTAATTTAAATATTAGTTGAAATTTCATCACCTTCACTAATATTTAAATAGTGTGAGTACACGATTACAGCAGAAATTACGAAGTAATCAGAAATTAACATTAAAGCGTTTTGTTAAAACTGTCATTTGCATAGATATAATCTGTAAACACAAGCTTTTATAACCCCTTAACAGCAATTAACTCGAGCTATTAGAATCGTAATACTGTGCACTCAAAACTTGACACTACATAAATAAAAAGCAGGGCGATGATTATAAATTACGCACTCGATGTAGGTAAATTTTTCATAAAAATTGCGAATATTTCAACATGGCAGCGAAAACGAGTGGATTCATAATTTAGATTAGTGTATCTCGCCGCGCGCGCCGCGCTATGTACGCTCGAAAAAAAGCGGAATGCGAAAAATGCTTAATATTAATGCCCCGGCATCTATCAGCGAAATTTTCATCCGCGGAGCACAAACACAAATTCGATCGGAGATAACGTTCTGAAAAATCGCTTTGAGCTTTTGCCTAAATTCGTAATTAGAGGAGGGGGGCGTTTTACGGTTATGGTTATGAAATATGAAAATCAAGGGCACTGCATTACTCTATAAATGACACCTGAGAGCTCCGGCTAAAAGGCCCGCTACGAAATTTACCGATTACTAAAAGCCCCCCGGCTAATCTAAAACGCGGAAGCTGGGCGCACGTGTGCGTGCTTTAGATGCGATTAATTATGTAAAGAGCGTGTATAGTACGGGGGGCTTTATTCAATTTGACCGCGGATTTTACATCAATGCTTTTGTGCGATGGATCCTGCATTTTGATGCTGTTTATTAGGATTCATTAGCGTAATCATAATCTGATTGAATCACATATATATATTTATTATAATCTTATTGTTGTATATTTTGATACAGAGAGTGAGATAAAGAGGAATAGGTAAACACAGAGAGAGCGAGTACTCTCGGTTTCAATATAGAGCTTAGCTTTTACGCCTCATACATGAAATTAAACAAGAGCACCGTAAAATGAATGAGAGTACAGCTTCGGATTAATTAAGCGCAGAAATTCTCTTGCGTCTCTTCTGAGATGTCAGAAAATGCACGTCTCCTACACGCTACTTTTTATTTTTACAAGAGGGCTAACCCCCGAAGAAAAAATCATCTGTAGACGTAAACCCAACTACCACCAATATTTCATTGTTGGGGTAATATAACGTAGGTTATATTTTCTTGTATTGACCCCTGACCTATCGTCTGCCATCGTTTCCGAGCAACTTGAACTTAGATTCATCAGACCAGAGAACTCCAGCCCATTAATTTTGTAGCCCAATCACGATATCTCACTGCAAAATCAATTCATGTCTTCCTATTTTTATCTATGGTTTCTTCGAAGAAATACACCCACCCCCAAACTAGCCTAGTCTCATTTTCTCTCTATCTTCTCTTCCTTTCTATTTCTTCCCTCTTCCTCTTTAGAGCAGACTCTGGGCAACAAGCGTCGTTGGTCTACTCAGATAATCAGGCACACTAAGGAGCAATTACAATGTTTTATTTATTAACAGAAATACAAACTAGCCTACTCTTATTTCCTCTCTATCTTCTCTTGCTCTCTATTTCTTCTCTCTTCCTTCTTTTCTCTTTCACCGGTTTACACTGCTTCAATGGGACTACTAGTCCCTCTTCCTCCTTGGCTTCCTTAGACTCAACGAAACTCAATTCTTCCAAGTTCGTTTGACTTGCGAGCGCACATCCAAAATACCGTCAAACGTCTATATCGGCCAGACTTATATTTTTAACGTCCATTTTGCGTGTACCATTACAAACTCGACTTTCCAAAAAGTTCTGAAAAGTTAGAGAAATGCACAGGTTCTGTACAAATGAGTTGAGAGTGGAATAAATTCAGTGCAATACTCAACCTACGCCTGATTCTGACAAAACTCCACTATCGCCCTAAACTCAGCTTATCTTCTTCTTTGCCTTTTAGGTTATCCAACTTTGGACATAGATCTTCCCTAATTCTTCTACTTCTCAGCTTATACCGAGTTTCATTTTTCTACTGAACTAATCTCTTTTGGAAATCATGTTAAACTAAAATTCTACTGAAGGCTCGAAGAGTGAAAAATGTGTTCAATTTAATTTTCCGCAATATCGTTATTTTTTTATGAGTATTACGCAAAATTTGTTAATCAATTGCAATCACAAATCATAACCAGCTCTATATAGCAGTAAATATTTGAAATCCAATATTTCGGTGAATCGTTTATTTTGATCATGGTATCAATTTCAATTATGCAACAAGGAAAAAACATGTAATGGGAAATTTCGTAAATATATCAAGTTTCTAATAATTTACTGAATTATAATACACAAAAACAACGAGTTGTAATTTGCAATTATTCAAGCTAAATTGAACATTAGCTCATGTGTGTACTTTAAAATTTTATGTGAACTAAAAATTTAGCTCCAACTGGTGTATGTACACAGTCAATTTATTTATTTATTTACGGATTACTCCTTTTTACAACATAACAGTAATATATTGCGCCACGAGAGTGGTATGCAGCATATTATATATGAGCGGATATGCTGCACACGAGCCGCGCAGCGGCGAGTATGTAATTGCCATACCACTCGAGAAACGTACGAGACTTTATCTACGCCCTAACAAAATTAACAATAAGCATAAAAGAACAACTTATTTATTCAATAATTTGTGATAGTAACATGATATTAATGAACTAAATTACTACTTGATCAATATACATCAAAGAAATGCCATTTAGTTGTGCGGTAATCAATCAGCTGTTAAGCTGTCAGCATGTAATATACTTGTCAAAGCTATTACGTGCATGTGTAGGTATTGTCAATCATACACGTCAAGATGACAGTGTGGTATGATGCGGTTACTAGATAGGGTGTAGGTAAAAATATGATTATAGTCTGGTAGTCTAGATTGTTCGTCTCCAATTAAAATTAAATGAAACGAAGACGAAGCAGAGAAAATGAAAATAAAAGAAACTTGGAAAGAGATCAAGAGCAGCAGCAACAGCAGCACGTAGCAGTGAAAATAATAATCCGACAAATAAGGAAATGGGTCGCACTGACATTGACATTTACTTACGGCCGGATTGCCGTCGCACATAAAACGCGAGAATGCGAAATTACCCGCGTCCTAAAATGTGCAAAAGCAACAAACAAAAAAGAAAACGTAATTTAATATATCTTACAAGATCAATATGCAAATTTATCAAGAGAAATAAAGAAATAAACATTTACCTTTTAAGAGAAATTCTTAAAAAAGAAAATTCCATGTATCACCTTTTGTGAAATTATTTTTTTTTATTTCAGAAATTTATGAAATATTTAGGCATCGCTCTTTTCGTTCAATTTTCAATTTCGTCAAAACGTTGCATGTTGTTTTAAATGGTAAAAAGAAGATAAATCAGAGAAACGCAAAATACGCAAATTGACATAAATTAATACGCAAATTGACTATAAAGGCTCTGTACAAAAATGTATTTCGTCTAACTTAATTTTGCGCCTTCACATTTCGAGCGCTCCAAATGCTCCAAGGTAGTTACGCCACAGTTCTTTAAACAAATTATTCATCTACATTTATGGAGATGGACAACTCATAAATTTCCTCTATTTTATTGTTTGCAAACGCAATGCTGGTTTGTAAATGTCTATTTAAGGTGGATATACTGCCGGTGTAAATCAGGTTCGCTGGATGTTCAAGCGCTCGCGGTAATTAAATGATAGGTAGTTAACTGCTGATTTGAAAGTGGATGATGCTAATGTTTAGTAGCTCTTAACATTTTACGGCCATTCCGGAAAATCAAAGCCCCGGAGATTATTATCTAATTAAATTCGGTTGTGCATTTATGAGATTAGTAAGGGGTTATGAATCGTAAAGAAAGACACGATCGTACGTAATATACACATCACTAATTTTTGACCTACATCTCATTGCCTATGAATTAACTTGTACTAAATACTATTTCGAGGCGAGTCCTAATAAAAAAAATATATCTAATTGTTCATACCTGAAATTATATCGCATGTTCAATAAAATAAAACCTCTAGAGTGCTATGGAAAATATTGTAGGTTGGCAACTCTGAAGTTATATATTACAATTATCATGTCTGACGTTTTATATAATAATTCCTAAAGCGTGTAGCCAATATATTATAATTATTATGTCTGACGTTTTATATGTCAATTCCTAAAGCATGTAGCCAACCTAAATTAAAATTAAAATTAAATCATGGCACTCTAGAGGTTGTTTTTATTGAACATACGATATTAAAACAATAGATTAAATAAAATAATTGTACTACATGACATTTGCTTTATGTTGATTTTTGTTTTATTTGTTGATAATATAAATATCAACAATAATAACGTAGTTTGTTTGTGTTTTTTATGGTATCGAATAATTTAATGAATTAATTTAATGTTAATGTCACCTCTAGGTAATTTATACATACACACAAAACGCCTACTAGCTAGCACAAACACTCACGGTTTCAATTAAATTATGCCATTTTTATTATTCCTTCTCTCACACGACTCTGTCAACGGATTAATTTGCGCTCTCCGGGCAAAAAACTAAAGCTGCGATTATATCACGCTTCGGGACGGCGCGAATAAAGGGAAAAAAACAACGAGTAAATACGACAGTTATGTCCGCAACATTTAACAGTGGAAATGACAGTTTGCAAGTGATATGTACAAAAAATTAGGATAGTAGATATACAGACATTTATGAATAGTGTTAGTGGATTTATTTTACAAGGGGAAAAATTAACAGTGCAATTTGCTTGGATTCATTGAGTAATACTTCATTTGATTGGTTTTAGTAGATTCTTTTAATTGGAGTATTTTTCTAATGAGTGTCTTCTATTCCTTGATTAATCATAAGGTAAAATTTCGAGTTTAGAAATGAAATTTGGTTTGGAATGGTAGAATAAATTTGAGGTTATGGTAAACTATGTGTTAAAAGTCAGTAGTGCCAATCTAATTTAAAATTCAAAGCCTACTCTTAATCATGTTTTAAATGATCACACGGTACTTAACTAGAAATTGATGTTTATGACAAGAAACCGTAAATTATGAAGATTATTTCAGCCAACAACAAAAAATTGAGAAATTAACTTAGGTTACTTTTAAAATAAACGGCTCATATGTATACTTAAAAGAAAAACTATCTGTATTTCCAATAACTATTTTTTTAAGTAATGGGTGTAATTTCACCCTCACACAGCGAAAATGATTAAAAACAGCTGGAACACAATCGGCATTTTCCGGCTCCTTGTTACCTGCACCGTCACGTGCGATCGCTGTTATCGATAAAAACCTGATTTACCGCGGTTGTATGTTGCCGAATAATTGCTTCGAAATTGCCCGGAACGAAAAGGACGAGAGATAAAAAACAGTACAGGGTCAATATTGGAATCAATGGATTTTCCACCAGGGCCGAGTCTGGGACTAAAATATCTATCTCGTCCTCTCATTCCAGTGCTCTGATTATTTATTTATTGTCAGGTATTCTTTGTTTCATTCTTTCAGTTTGAGTAGTATTTACTTATTTGTTGTTTAATCATATCATTTAATATAAGAAACAAACGAGCGACATTTTTTATAGTTAAGAGCGATTTTTAACGCTACAGTTCAGAAAGAAATAACTAAATAGATCTATTAGTTCATAGAGACGAATCACCGCAACTTATGTATGTGTTTTTAACAGACATCTGTTATTATGATGTCTCCCACAACGTCATTTTGACGCTGGTGTTTAGAAAAACACTTACGGCCTTATGGATAGTCCGCTAATCGCGACTAACGTGTGACTAACTAAGGTTTAGCAAGAATATAATATATGTCGTATGCATAGTCCAATTTTAGACGCGATTAGCGCTAGTCACTGTCTAAATTTTTAATCACACCATACCAGTAGTTTTACATGTGACTATACGTAACCTCAAACGTCATCCGCGTAATTGTGAGCATCCAAGTTCTGTGTTTTCTAGAATAATGAGCTGTATTTTTGTTCACACTAGTGTTGTAAAGTTCGCGAATGAGTGCAAAAATCGTGTGCTATGCCTATGCTCGCACACTGTAGAAGGAACGAATTTCCCTAGAACGGGGGTTGGATAATAGCACAGTTCATATATATCCAGTTAGCCAGTCTCTATATACAATTCTGTTACAGCGTTTGGATGCTGCATCCAGAAGCGAGACCGGTGATCGGTGTATATAGTCGTATATCTTACTCTTACCCCACATCCTGACCATAGTCTCGCCTTTTCTACTCGATTTCCAGTTTTCCCATAAGCATTTGCTCCCCTTGATAATGACCACATTCGTTTGTCCGTTTACAACTGTAAACCTATCAAATACACCTTATTAATTTATTTTCATCACATGTATAGAGTATTGTCTTTCTTTTGTCGATTTAAGTGCAGTATGCGCATTTTTGTGGGCACAGAGAAAGCGCACGTTTTTTGTGCTTGTTCAAGAACTTTACTAGTTTAAATTATTATTAGGTCTTTGGTGAATAGTAACCTGTAAAGAGCTATAAAAGTTGATTAAAACCCACAATTAATAATTGAATATTGCTAATTCTACGCTGAAGGAATTTGTTATAGTGTAAATTAGTTTTTGACATTGGCACAGAGGGCGTAGCAATCCTTGTTACATAGATAAATATTCTAAAGACATCTATATCGTTGTTCGTCTATGATTCCATTTGACATGGAAATGACAGAAAAAGCAATGTTGCCGATACGAGCGACTAAAGATAGGCGCTACTAGCAAGTAAGTATATGTTAAAACATGACAATGGATACGGCGTACTTAGTAACACCTTAATTGCGAGTAGTTAATCACACGTTAGTTTAATCACAGGACTATGCATAAAGCCGTTGGTGATCCGGATTAGATAAAAATAGCTAGTTATTAGTTTAAAGACACACGCTGTACGCTGTTAAATAAATTGCAGACAATTTCAAAATAACGTTCTTGAGTCTTCATTTAAAATTGCGAACTAATTTTGAAATATAGATCTGATATAAAATCTTAAAAATGCAAAACACAAACTATGTGACTGATCTAGCAACCGCGGAAACCCTTTCGAGTTGCCAAAAAGTACACATTTGGCAAGACAAACTTTTCACAATCCATTGTTTAGACTATTATTAATCATACCTGATACACATTTCGGTATTGACTGTTAGCATTTATCACATTCTTCAATTTTCGCAATCATTCAAATCAAAACTAAATCAATTGCACAATCAATTCGGAATTAGAAACTTAGCGCGCCATTGAAGACAGCCCACATGTAAGCCCAAACAGGCGCCAATAATACCGGATTGATATTATTTGCATAAAAAAAGTGTAACACTGTTGACTCTGGTAATATTATTATTAGATTACTGACGTGAGCGTGTGTGTGTCTCCTGTATGGGTTCTCTTAAAATTAGATTAACGTTCGCGTACGGCGGTAACCCGGTAACCGGCGATCCATTAATTGATGTTTTAATCTAATTAAAACTAATGCGCGTCAAAGTCCTTGCGCGTCGCGCGCGAAAATAATATTTTGATTGGCAACGCTAGACGCGAATAATTACGCTCGATTTTAATTTATGTAATGGTTATTTATAAACACAACGCGTACCCTAAATTAGAAATTCTTTATTTGCGTGCAGGATTAAGACCGCTGTCAACGGGTCTTCTCTTGACTCGTCCCGCGTTGAAATTTCGGATTTGCTACTTTGCGCTCGTGTGCCGCCATCCAATTGTGAAACTTGAACAGCTGGCGCTTATTTTGTTAAATGTACCAAATCTTGGAAAAATTTGCTACAAAATAGAAATCTATAAATGTAGTTAGAGCTTGAATATTCAATTTCATCACTGGTGCTGATTTTGTTAATTGAACTTAGTCTTTAGAAAAATTTGCTTAAATGTGTACGTTTATTACACATGCGTCACCGCTAGTTTCGCTGCAGGCCTCGGCGCTAGCCTCGCTGCTCTACTATTTTTCGATCCTTATCTTTATTTTATGTTTAATTTCACGTTTATAGATTTTACAAATGTTTACTTCGCTCAACTCCCAACTTAATTTTGCGCCTTTAAAATTCAAAACTATAACAGTTAAAAAAATCGTGTAATTGTAGTTATAAACAATCGTGCACTTCGAGATGAGATTGAATCTAGTGAGGGGAAAATAGTATTAAATTGATCAACAATATTGCTACTTTTCATGATCTTAAAACATTACTAAAGCGATTTTTACCCAGAGGGATGCTTGATAATAATTACAAGATTAATAATCTTAAATTTTACTCTATTTCTGGGGTAAAGTATCGAGTTTAAGAAAACATTTTTATATATAGCATTAAAGCAACATCAATATTTATATCACATAAAACACCCACTCACATAAATTCTAACGAGTTTCAAATTTAATCAATAAACGGAAGGAAATCAACACCTAAAGAAATTGATCCCCTCTCCCGGCGAACGGACCCCATCATTACACACCCCCTCGCCGCCCCAAAGAGCGCGCCGAACGGGCGAAATCTGCACACGCACTTTAGTTCCGACCTTGGAACACAGATGTCGCTACCAGTCGCTTTGCGTACTCGCAAAAAAAATTAATCGCCCTTCGAAGACGACCTCTTTTTACCCTCTCATCGTCGATGGAAAAACACGTGAAAGAGGAATTTATCGTTATTAACTTGCAGTAATTGAAACTGATGGGGGTTTTATAGTTTTAAATCGGTGTTGATTATGAAGCTCTGAAAGCTCTCTCTAGTGTAAGTATCGATTTTGAGGAAAGGCCAGCCACTGCGCAAATGCAAGGATTTTAATAAATGGCGGTATCTGTTTGGTGGTTTTGAATGATATAAATCTTGACAAACTTTAAATACTGAATTAAAGTCGACTTTTAAATTGAAAGTTTACAACATTAGACCCATTTGCACCACGACTGATTGACTTTAATTATATTATTTTGAATGAATCTATTATTTTTATTCACCACTAATTACTATTAATGAGTAATTTGAATGAAAATAATCGATTCATTAGGTTATGAAAATAATCGAATGATTGCTCGAGAGATCGTTCGATTGATCGCACGAATGATCGCTCGAAATAGTACGATCATTCGTGCTATTTCGAATGGTCGATTGTTCAAGAGTTTCTCAAATGATTGCTAATTTCATATTCAAATTGAATTTGTTTAAACTATTAAACCATATAATTCTATCCGGTTAGATAATGCGTGTATTGCCATTATTTTATTGCGATAGTTTCGAGTGATCATAAGAGCAATTCAATCAATCATTTGAGCAATTATTACTATTCGAGCAATCTTTGTATTGATCTCTTAAGCGATCTTTCGAGATAATTATTCGAACGATCTCTCAAGCAAATCTTCGAGTGTACTAGTGCCCTCTATTTAAGAAAATAGCGCAAACTGGCATCCATCTTGACGCCTTTTGGCGCCAAATTTAAACTAAACTAATCATATTCTATAATGATTGACGCGCGTCCTGTTAATTTGATTTAGTTTGAATTTGTCGCCCAAAGGCGTCAAGATGGATGCCAGCGTAAACTAGCGTCCATCTTGACGCCTTTAGGCGCCAAATTTAATCTAAATTAAATTAACAGGACGCGCGTCAATCATTATAGAACATGATTAGTTATCTCTTTATTCTCTTAAATACAGGAACACTGGAGCGTACGATAGATTATTAATTTAAAACATATTCCATTTGAAATGTGTATTTCTGTTGGGAAATAAATTATTATTATTATTATTATTATTATTCGATTATTTAAATACTTCGATTATGCCGTTTACTATTTATTACTAAGAAAATTTGTCTCTAATATAAACTTTTTAGTCTGGTTCTGTATTATTATACTTAACATATTGACTGTCGCATGTTAAACAATTCGGTGATCCCCAGGCCATTTTTTTAAATTTTATAGCAATTTGCTTTAACTAACATAAAACAATCATATATGCTAAGTTTTTTCAGTTTCATTAATTTATTTATTTAAAGATGGACTTGCATCGATTGGCAACCAATAAATCTTCCATTTATCAGCAGTGACAACCGACGCAAGTAAAGTCCGTTACAAAATGATGGTGTGAAGCGAGTATGATTCTTAGATCTTATCGATCCATCTTTTGTAAATCGTACTTGACTCATACGGCTGCCGTGTAAATCAAGTACGATTCACAAACGTTGGATCGATAAGCTCCAAGAATGTTAAAGATGAATTGAATAGTTATTTTTCTTCTTTCGATTATATTAATTAATTAATTTCTGTAATGATTAGCTTATGCATCTAATCTAATATATTATTGCAGTACAATAACAATAATTGAATTACCTAACTATTAATAGTACCTATTCAATTCGATTGCAATCACGTCTGGCATTGGTCTGTGCGCTCTGGTTTTGGTTATTGCAGCAAACGGGTCGATTCAAATGTTCTTATAATAATCAACCAGCCCTAATCTATATCTAATACTGACAAGCGTGCCTTGATAACAGCCCACTAAGTTTCTAATTACCGTCGACTACAGTTCGCATTGATTCACAGCACGTGAATTGTTTGATATGTTGAGTTGTGTCAATATGAGAAGTGATGGGTATAATCGATTATCACAATCATTGATAATTGATTACTATAATCGTTGGAATTATCATCTAATCGAGTTTTTTTGCCTTTTATGTAGATAACAAAACAGTAAATAAATTGTAGTTCCTTTTATGCAGAGGGAAATTAACTACAGGATGCAGCATTTTCGATGGTTTCTTCAAGTAAAGTACCAGAAATATGAATGGGCTGAGCATGGGCCTGAGCTGTGGTGTGCTGGGCTGGGTTCAATATGCGGCTAGTCTTATTCTTATTATATAATTTATATGGCAACTACAATTATAAAATTTGTTATAACTGTATTTTATCATGATATTTAGGTAAACAAAATAGAAATAAGGGGTATAAATTTGGCTAACTTTTTAGGGTAAATACCCTAATGTGTGATGTTGGTAAAACCCGATAATATAGTTGCACTTCTATACGATTCGAGATTCGACGATACAATAAAAATTCATTGAACTTTTCAAACTTCTTGGCAAGTCCGTTTTTTGGGGCCTCGGTGGCCGAGTGGGTAGAGACCCTGCCCATAGACCAAGAGGTCGCGGGTTCGAATCCCGTCCGGTGGAAGAATTTGTGAGTAATAAATTATTCCATCCGGGTCCATGCATGTAGTGTGAATGAATTGTGGCGTCTAAACGAATTAAATACGTGGAATTAGTTAATTAATTAATTAAAAGATAATACAATGGCAGATGGCTGTATGGCGAAAGCCGAGGCCAATGAAACAAACAAAAAAAAAGTCCGTTTTTTTTCCGATAAATTAAGATAAAACCTTTAAGCCTAGTTGGAGTTCATCTTTGAATTCGAGTTCAAAATTACAGTTTCTCTTGTTGTAACGTCACTTTGAACACAGTTCAGAGAGTAACCCAGTTCAGCGTGTTCGTTGCAACCGGACCTTAACTCGAGTGTTTCTGAAATCATCGATTCAAACATTTTTCCATGCACAAGAAACGCTTGTACACATTTATTGATTTCCACCAACTCCGGCCAAACTTTCGAACAACTTCGAAATTTTCGCTCTAGTCCAGCCGTGTGCATGTTTCAGCGTCGGAAGTGATTTAAGACTTCCACACGCGATCGCTGCTTTAATATTCATAGATGAATACATAAAACTCGTTCCGTGTACTCTCGCCCATTCGGTAATTTCAAGAAAACACATTCAGTAATGATCCTCGCATATTTCACTAATTGGCTGGAGTGTCTTAAAATGCTGCTTTGACATGGGGAAAAATAAACCGCTCCCCCCCCTAATGATTCTATGGGTGTTCGGGGAGTGATCGTGCAAGGCGTATGCAAATTGGCCCTTCGGGGGGTGGGAGAGAGTAACCCCGCGTTTATAAAATTGTACGAGAGTTGTTGTTTGTTAAAAAAAGAAAGTGTGTTTTAGGGATTAAACCGCTTCCTTTAATTCTCTAATAATATACATGGTTTGTCCGGAAAGTAATAATAATGTTTTTTTTTTGCACTAAGCCGAAGGGTTTTCAAGTTTAATCTTTGTATGTAATCGGTGGTGGGGAGTGTTAGCTAAATGATTTAACACAGTTTTCTAACCTCGGAGCTTTTACAGAGTTGTTGTTTGTTGTCTGAATCGACAACAAAGTGAACTGGGGGGAGCTGGGGAGTGTTTAGCTAAATAATTTAACCCAGTTATCTAACCTCTGAGCTTTTACAGAGTCTGAATCGACAACAAAGTGAACTAGGGAGAACTGGGGAGTGTTTAGCTAAGTGGTTTATGGTATGGTATGGTATGGGGTCGGTGGGTCGTGTGGCCTCTGGGCCTTTCGAAGTTACCTCGACCTAAAAGATCTTTTGTAACTATCCCTGACCTACTTGAGTCCCTCAATGTCTAGACTTCTTATGAAGTCTACTATAACTTGAGGGTTAATGTGTACCAGTTCCTCGGTGTTTAAAGTGGCCGATGACAGGTAGTTCCCTCTTTGAAGGGACAAGGCAGGGCATTCACAAAGTAGGTGCTCTGCTGTTTCTTGTGCCTCGTTGCAGAACCTGCAGTTGGCATCAGTTGTCTGACCCATCTTGGTGAGGTGGTACTTCAGAGGACAGTGTCCAGTTAGAAGGCCGGTTATGAGCCTTAGGTTGCCCTTGCTTAACCTGAGAAACTGTCCGGCTCTTACGGCAGAGAAGGCGATGAACCTTTTCGCCTGCCGCAGACCAGGTGTGTCTCTCAGGTGAGCACTTTTGGCAGCATCTTCCCATTCCCGGATCATCCCCTTGATGCGGACTTTAGTTATTCCACTGTAAGGTTCTGGTCCGACAAATGGAGTCTTGGACCCTTCCTTGGCAAGGTTGTCGGCAATTTCATTGCCTTTGATCCCTGCGTGTCCCGGAACCCAGACCAGTTTGACTCTGTTGTTCCTAGCCAGCTGCTTTAGGGATAGCTTGCACTCCCAGACAGATTTAGACTTGCATGTAGGCGATTTTATTGCCTTTAATGCAGCTTGACTGTCTGAGCAGATGCAAACCCTCTGTTTGTTGTATCCCCTGTCTAAACATATGTGGGCGCATGTGTTCAGGGCCTCGATTTCTGCCTGAAATATCGATGGGGATCGTCCCAAGGCCCTTGATAACTCGCATCGAGGGCCAGTGATACCGATTGCGACTCCGTTTTCAGTTTTGGATCCGTCAGTGAACCAAACTATCGAGGAGCCTTGTAACTGCTTGACCCTCGCTCCAACATCATGGCGGCCATGGATGGCCACTTCAATCGTTGTGTCGTAGTCAGTTGACATGTAGTCTTTGGGCTTGTATATCGCTCTTTCACACACAGTGTTGAGGATTTTTAGGTGCCCGTTAAGGTATCCATATTTTGGTGTGTCTGTCTGGATTATTCTTAATGCGTCTAGTGCTGCTTCCCTTTTCACGTGCAGATGCAGAGGTGTGAGATTTAGCATAGCCTCCATTGCTCCAGTGGGGCAGGTGTTCATAGCCCCTGTGATGCCCAAACATGCCAGCCGTTGAACCTTGCTGAGCCTTGCTTGGGTTGTGATCTCCGTTGTCTTCGTCCACCAGACAACGGAACCATAGGTGATTATTGGTCTTATCACCGTAATGAAAAGCCAGTATATCATCTTGGGGTGTAAACCCCATCGTTTGCCAAATAGCCTGTGGTTTAACCCAGCTATCTAACCTCTGAGCTTTTATAGAGTCTGAATCGACAACAAAGTGAACTGTTGTTTAAGGGTCTCGTCTCGGTCAAAAATTGATACGGGATACAATTTTGTGTTACGTTTAAAATAAGCAACTAAAACGGCAAAGTACAACTGTTAAGTTGATTCTGAAAAATAAAAGATACGCAACTAGAATGAACATCGCGCAGAGAGGTCATCAAAGCCTTAGAGTTCAGAAAATGTAACTAAGATGAAAGCAATTTTGAACTGTGATTGACATTTAAATTTCAGATTGCTAGTAGATAAATTAGACATTTTAAAATCCATTGCGTGCAAAAAATGACTACTTTTCGAAATAAAGAGATTCTATTTTGTTTCTGGAGTACTGCAATAATGATAGTCTTTCATTGCCAGAAGAGAAATCCTATGTTTTTACAATCATGCAATAATGGATTATTTTTAATTTAAACTGAGAATTGTTTTATTTGTAGAATCGTGCAAAGAATGGCCATCTTTTACACTGGACGAGACATTATCTAGACTATTTTTATTTCAACCTGAGGATTTATTTCACACTAGACTTGACATTATCTGGACAATTTTTAATTCAACCTGAGGATTCGTTTCACACTGGACGAGACATTATCTGGACTATTTTTAATTCAACCTAAGGATTCGTTTTACACTGGACGAGACATTTTCTGGACTATTTTCAATTCAATCTGAGGATTCGTTTATTTCAAAAACCATGCAAAAATGATACATTTTTTGCACCGAGTAAGAAATTCTGTTTTTTTTTGCGGAGTCGTACAATAATAGACTATTTTCCATTCAAGGCGAGATGTTTAATGTTTTTACAATCATGCAATAATTCACTGTTTTTATTCAAGTTGAGAATTGGGTTTTTTGAAAAACATTTCTAATTTTAACACAGCGCGTAAAATATTCTTGTCTTTCTGGAGTTATGCAGTAACTGATTAAATACTGTTCATAAAAAAACAAGTTAAATATAGCTCAGTACAACATAGGGATGCTTTTAAATAAATGACAGCTATCGATTAAATCCGGCACAAGCAAATGTATTTTTATTCATGGTAATTTGTATTGATATCCCTTTACTTAGAGCCTATTATTAGGAGAAATTGTGTGTAACTGTTCGTTTCCTGGAAATTTCGACGCAGTTCACCCGAAAGACTAATTTTGATCAACAATCTTTCCTTACAATATTCATGATGTACCTTAAGGTTAATCCAGGAATCGAATCCTGAATGATTTGAATCCTGCCCAGCTCTGGTGTCAATTAAAAAACTGTGAAATCTTAACCAAGTGTGGTATTTACTAGAAGTGTCAACTCCTAATTAATTACTAAATAAGAAGAAAAAATTGTTAGGATAGTATACTGCCATACTATTGAAAAATAATATAGTTAATGCTTGTTGCGCTACACTCTTGATGGAACCGGATGTACAAACTTGGTGAAGAAAAACACGTGTTTTGTTCCATGATTTTATTTTCAGTTTCCTGATAGGTGTTTCGGTCTTTACAGATCATTCTCAAAGGTTAAACTTAATCAACCCTTGAGATTGATCTGTAAAGACCGAAACACGTGTCAGGAAACTGAAAATAAAATCATGGAACAAAACAAGTGTTTTTCTTCACCAAATTATTGGAAATTATGCTGTTTCAGTATTTTCTTTCAATTTTCCACCTCTCAAGAAATCGACTCTGGATTTAATTAGGTTTTTTTCTTAATATACAGTCAATTAACTTATGAAAAGCTTCCTTTCTGGGAATATCAATCAAATCAATCATTAACAACTTATCAGCGTTATATCGCAACTTTCCTCAATAAACGCCCTTATTTCTTTCACAAAACCCGACTTCCCCACTCATTTTTACGAGGATCGATAAATTCCAAAACACCGGATGGTACGACTTGTTCGTCGTGGAACAACATTCGTGTCGCACGCAAAAGAATCCTCCCTCATTTTTTTCCCGTATATAATCAAAGCGAGCGTCGTCCTTGGCGCCGATCGTCCGTTTATCCGAGAAAAGGGGGTTGATTGCCTGTGCATTATTCAAACTACACTTTCATCAAGTCGTAAATTACCTAAACCGAAAATTCGCTGACTCTAGTCTCCGAGTTCTTAATGAAGTTTTCTAGTTTTAAAAAAATTAATTCGTTCGTTAAACAAAATCTATTATGAAACAATTGGGAGCAGACTAATTTTAAGTCTTTTTTGTTTTATGGCTTACTAGCATGTGAAAACAGAACGTTGTAATTTTTGTTAGTATACATAGCCTGATAATTGCAGGGTTTTTTAAATTTGCGAGAATCCGTTATTTCAATGCTGTTAGTTTTAATGAGTGTTTTCCACTCCCAGACTAAGCATGAAGTAAAATTTCGAGTTTAGAAAAGCCTAAGAATTTGGATTGGCCGCATAGCGAAGCGGAGCGGCCAATCCAAATGAGGCTTTTCTAAACTCGAAATTTTACTTCATGCGCCACGCTTAAAAACACTGATTTACAGTGAAGTTTAAAAAATACACACATACAACAACGATTATAGGCAACCTAATATACGTTAGAGTTATTGGGTTGCCTATAATCGCTGTTTTAAACAATTTGTTCAGCGCAGAATTTGACTCATGTTTTATTCACATCTACATACTAGATTGCTAAAGCCGTATATTTTAAACTTTACGATATTTCAGTGTTTTATACGTGTGGCGCATGAAGTAAAATTTCGAGTTTAGAAAAGCCTAATTTGGATTGGCCGCTCCGCTTCGCTACGCGGCCAATCCAAATTTTCAGGCTTTTCTAAACTCGAAATTTTACTTCATGCTTAGTCTGGGAGTGGAAAACTCTCGTTTAAAGATTCAAATTGAAATCTTTAAAAAAAAAACCATGAACGTTGTAAAATTTACAGTGTGCGTATGTAATATTTTAAAAAAATTAAATTTAAAATAAAATCACTTGGTATGTTTCACTAATTTTACGTTTTTATTCCGACTAGTTTCGGCTATCAGCCATTTTCAAGGAAACTAGTCGGAATAAAGACGTAAAATTAGTGAAACATACCAAGTGATTTTATTTTAAATTTATTTTTTTTTAAATATTTAATCATGTTTCATCAAGTGATCAATGAGAAACAAGTTGAAAAGTGCGTATGTAAACCTGAAAGAAAAATTCCCTGTATTTAATAATCACATTTATGCACACACAGCTGCGATATTTTATTGTAATAAAATGTTATGATTAATAATGTAATTTGAAAAAACTTCAACAATTTAGCTAAAATTTAAAATGTAAACAAACAATTTTAACGAAGTAATATAAAATATAATTTAGCAAATTTAAGATAATAAAAAGAAAACAACGTTTTAAACAAATTTAACGGTTAAAACATGTTTTAAACAAATTTAAGATTTAAAACATGTTTAAAACACGACGGCTGTTTTTAAACATGTTTAAAACACTGTTTTAAAACAAAGTGTTTTTAACATAACAACCCTGGTCACTATTGCTTTAAAAACATTAGATTATTTGCCAATAAGTTGATCGTAAATTTTTAGCCCGGCGCATTCACCATATGTTTCCATTCCACAACATTCTAAGTAATAACATAAAATATGCAACTTCTTTTACTTTTTGTGTTCAAACATAAATCTCCATTCGTTGTAGATGGCGAAACAAAAAGCTAAAGTAAAACAGTTCTACTGAAATACCCCACGAAAAAAAAGTCTAACGGCGTCAACTCGCAGCTCCGAGCTGGCCAATTCACATCGCCAAGACGGCTGATAACATGATTACCGAAATTGGCGCGCAAAAGATCGGTTGTGGCATGGGCTGTGTGGCATGGTGCGCCATCCTGCTGAAACCAAAGATCGTCCAAGTCTATGACTTTAATTTCTGGCCACAAACAATCGTTTATCATACCTCTGTAGCGCTCACCGTTGGCCGAAATCCCGTTTCTAGCAGCATTTTCAAAGAAAAATGCCGATGATGCCACCGCTCAAAACTGTCAATCTTTAAGGATGCATTGGCTTCTCGACGATCACGAGCGGGTTTTCCGATCCCCAGATGCGGCAGTTGCTTGTTAACATAGCCGCTGAGAAGAAAATGCGCCTCATCAGAAAAGATGCCTCATTTCAGCGAAAATGTCTTTTCAATAAAAGCTTGGGCTACACAGCATTGACTTTGGAAATAAGTTGTTTAAGCGTAATGCGATTCATTTCATTTTGCAGAGATTGACACTGACTTTCTGTCAAGATTTCGAGAGGAAAAGAGCTGTCACTGTCAAAATAACATATGATTCAAAAAGAAACCACCAGATGGACCACCCTGTACATTACATATTTCAATGCGTATACATTTAGAGGTAATTGTTGTTTTTTTAATAAGTTCAATTCGAAGTTAAGAAGGAGTGTTTTCCACTCCCAGACTAAGCATGAAGTAAAATTTCGAGTTTAGAAAAGCCTGAAAATTTGGTTTGGTCGAGTAGCGCGTAGCGCTACGAGACCAAACCAAATTTTTAGGCTTTTCTAAACTCGAAATTTTACTTTATGCGCCTCTGGTATAATACATTGAAATATTGTAAAATTCAAAATATTCTTGTCTAGCAGAATATTTTCAATCCTGCTGTAGCTGTTTTTTTTAAAACTAATTTAGCAGTATATTTGTAAGTTAAAAATATTTCAGTGTTTTATACGCGTGGCGCATGAAGTAAAATTTCGAGTTTAGAAAAGCCCAGAAAATTTGTCTCGGGTCGCTGCGCGACCCTCGACAAATTTTCACGGGGCTTTTCTAAACTCGAAATTTTACTTCATGCTTAGTCTGGGAGTGGAAACACTCGCTTAAGCCTTTAAATTGAATCTGAAAAAAAGACAAAAGAACTCATGCATTGGTATATTTAAGAAAAAAATCCCTGCATATCCTTTACTTAACTGTATGTAAAATATTATTACATAAATTTTGTTTAATCTTCAAACGAGTGTTTTCCACTCCCAGACTAAGCATGAAGTAAAATTTCGAGTTTAGAAAAGCCTCGTGAAAATTTGTCGCGCAGCGACCCGAGACAAATTTTCTGGGCTTTTCTAAACTCGAAATTTTACTTCATGCGCCACGCGTATAAAACACTGATTTTAAGTAAGGTTCAAATATACATAGAGTTCACAATATTTAAGTGTTTTATACGCGTGGCGCATGAAGTAAAATTTCGAGTTTAGAAAAGCCCAGAAAATTTGTCTCGGGTCGCTGCGCGACCCTCGACAAATTTTCACGGGGCTTTTCTAAACTCGAAATTTTACTTCATGCTTAGTCTGGGAGTGGAAACACTCGCTTAAGCCTTCAAATTGAATTTGAAAAAAAAAACTCATGCATTGGTATATTTAAGAAAAAAATCCCTGCATATCCTTTACTTAACTGTATGTAAAATATTACTACATAATTTTTGTTTAATCTTCAAACGATTGTTTTCCACTCCCAGACTAAGCATGAAGTAAAATTTCGAGTTTAGAAAAGCCCCGTGAAAATTTGTCGAGGGTCGCGCAGCGACCCGAGACAAATTTTCTGGGCTTTTCTAAACTCGAAATTTTACATCATGCGCCACGCGTATAAAACACTGATTTTAAGTAAGGTTCAAATATACATAGAGTTCACAATATTTTAATGTTTTATACGCGTGGCGCATGAAGTAAAATTTCGAGTTTAGAAAAGCCCAGAAAATTTGTCTCGGGTCGCTGCGCGACCCTCGACAAATTTTCACGGGGCTTTTCTAAACTCGAAATTTTACTTCATGCTTAGTCTGGGAGTGGAAAACACTCGTTTATAGCTTCAAATTGAATTCTTCTAGAAGAACAGCGAATATGTATACTTAAAAGAAAAGCTCCCTGTATACAGTGAATTTTATTTTTTAGGTAAACACAAGCATAAGCTGTAAATTTTCAGACATTCGTTGTTTTTAAAAGAGTTCAATTTGAAGCTTTAAACGAGTATTTTCCACTCCCAGACTAAGCATGAAGTAAAATTTCGAGTTTAGAAAAGCCCCGTGAAAATTTGTCGAGGGTCGCGCCGCGACCCGAGACAAATTTTCTGGGCTTTTCTAAACTCGAAATTTTACTTCATGCGCCACGTGTATAAAACACTGATTTAGTGTGAAATTATCTAATTGAAAGGATGGCGATTTTAAAAGTCTTTGAGAATACTAGTTTAGATTTAAATGTTTTGAAAGTATAATCTCAACGTGTTGATTGAAATATTATAAAATAAAAGGTTGATAGTAGAATTAGTGGGATAGATAGCTTTTTCTGACCTAGTATTTAGTTTTATAAATTTATTTTTCCCAAGTTCTACAAAAAATATAATATTAATTTATGATAATATAATAATTTATTTAATTCTCCTATTTTTCAAGACCTAAGACTCAAGTGGGGGGTTGATCGCCTCAATCCCCCTCCCGGCTATCGACGCCACTGATTAGAACCTAGTTTCGTGGTGTAAAATTTTGTTTTATCCGAGCCTACGAATAGACTGTTTTATATCACAGTTCTATTAATAAGACATCATTTTATCAGCATAATTACCAAATCTACCCACATGCGCTAGTAACACACACGACCAATTAAATCTGCACGTTTAATCAAGATTGAAGAGTGTTGGCCGGAGTTAAAACGCAATAATTAAAATATTTATTTAATCACATATAAAAGTCCGAATCTAGATGTTGCAAATTGCAAAATCAATCAGTATTGGTGTAAAAAACTGTGTTGTTTTGTGACGTTGTCACTTGTAAGGTGACTAGTTATTACGACCATCGACTAATTTGTTCAACGAAAATAAAACGAATTACACTTTGAGAAGGATTTCTATTCAACCTTCTTCTAACAAGTTTAATGATAAAAATATACAAGAAAATGGGGCAGGTGGTGGCCGAGCGGTAACGTCGCCGGGCTGTATCGCTCGGCGAGCCACAAGTTCGGGTTCGATTCCCGTGCACGGGGAGACTTTATTTGAAAAATAATGTCTCGTCGTGATCCTGGGTGTGGTATGAATGTGTGTGATTGTCCGAATGAATAGTTATTAATACAAATTGTAATAAATTACTTGATACAAAAATAAACATTGATGATGGCTAATGGGCAAGTTCCCAAGGCCAGGCAAAAGCCAAAAACCAAAAAAAAACAAAAAAAAAAATACAAGAAAACATTTACAAAATATTCACAAAATGGGGGGTTCATCTTCGTCGTCGGGGGTGGATTTAGAGCGCGCAAGAAGCGGGTACCCGGCAATTCTTCACCATGACACCATCTGGCACAACCCCTAGCTGGCACCGTTGACCATTTCGCGCGTGTTTACGCATAAATTATGCTCTCCAGAGCCGACCTTTTAAAATCACTTCGGTCCAAGGACGGGAATTATTCGGAGTACAAAAATTCCTCGTCTGACCCGAACAATTGGATTGAAAGCATTTTGGAACTGTTCTTTTCAAATTATTGAAATTACATTTATTTAATAATAGCTATCTTTTTTTGTTAGATACACAAAATATTTTAGTTTATAATTTCTTAGAGCATTTTTAATAAACATATTTTAGCGAAAAAAAAAAGAAACAGTTGATGCTTTTAAAATATCGTTTCCTCTGTAATGAATTGAAATCATATTTATTTAATAATAGCTATCTTTCTTTGTTGGATACACAAAATAGTTTAGTTTACAATTTATTGGAGTATATATAAAGAACATATTTGTGCGAAAAAAAAAACAGTAGATGCTTTTAAAATAATATTTTCTAGTAATGAATCTAATTTGACTGGTGATTGAAAAGGTCGTACATCGCCGACAGGGGGTTGAAAACGTACAACATACGGGTGGTATTAACGGGTTTATGTTTAAAAATAAATTACCTTGACATGCAGAAAAGCTGCGCGTATCGGTTATAATGAAAAAATACTCATCAAAACGTGATTAGTTTATTTTTTATAGTGCGTGTGCTTTTTTATAGATCTTTTAGGGATTGTTTATTATTAATCACTGGAAGATCTATTAAAACGTGCACGTGGATTTTAAGTAGAAATAGAAACGTCACGACGATTAAAAGCAGATTTAGAAACTTCATGAGAATTTGAAGTAGATTTAGAAATGTCACGAGGATTTAAAGTAATACTGGATGATTTAAATTAAATTTAAATTAAAACACTTGAGTTTGTTTCACTTATTTTAGTATACATACTCTTATAATTACAGCGTTTTTCACTTATTTTAGTATACATATCCTTATAATTACAGCGTTTTTTGAATTTGCGGGAATTCGTTGTTTCAAACCGGTTAATTTGAGGCTTTTAGCGAGTGTTTGCTACTCCCAGACTAAGCATGAAGTAAAATTTCGAGTTTAGAAAGTAGATTTATAGATAATTCATTTAGTTCATTCATTTGAGGATTAATGTAACTAGAAGCCTGGTTTATACGGCTAAAATGGCGGAATCTGGTGAAATTTTTGGGCGCGGATTTTAAAATTTAGGGAAAACGCATGTTGACCTGAAATCGTTTAGAACAAAATTTATTTTTAAAGGATAAGTATTCAAAGAAAGTTGTTAAGCAACAGTATTTATAGTTAATGGTTTCTTTGAATATCATATGACTCCCTTTTACAATACTTTTCAGTATTAATAAAGAACTTAAAGGGTTTATCTATTGCATTTCACTATTGATCAGATGAGATTTACTATATCTCAAATATCTTTCACCTTGTCAAATATATGCCAAAAGATTTCCCGATTATAAAATGAGCTTTACTATACACGAAAATATATTTTTGCTGAACATTTTTGCTTTCCTCTAGAAATATTTTGTTTGTATTTATACATACAGGGATTTTTTCGTATACGTATTTCAAATTCAGCCTATTTTTGTATATCTTTAGATATTCCTTGTTTTGTTTTTAGGTTCAATTTGAAGCTTTAAACGAGTGTATTCCACTCCCAGACTAAGCATGAAGTAAAATTTCGAGTTTAGAAAAGCCCCGTGAAAATTTGTCGAGGGTCGCGCAGCGACCCGAGACAAATTTTCTGGGCTTTTCTAAACTCGAAATTTTACTTCATGCGCCACGCGTATAAAACACTAAAATATTGTGAAATTTATATATCTTCGAACTTCACTTGAAATCTGTGTTTTATACGCGTGGCGCATGAAGTAAAATTTCGAGTTTAGACAAGCCCAGAAAATTGCTGTACATTTTCCGACATTCTTTGTTTTTTAATAGAGTTCAGTTTGAAGCTTTAAACGAGTGCTTTCCACTACCAGACTAAGCATGAAGTAAAATTTCGAGTTTAGAAAAGCCCCGTGAAAATTTGTCGAGGGTCGCGCAGCGACCCGAGACAAATTTTCTGGGCTTTTCTAAACTCGAAATTTTACTTCATGCGCCACGCGTATAAAACACTAAAACATTGTGAAATTTATGTGTATTCGAACTTTACTTGAAATCTGTGTTTTATACGCGTGGCGCATGAAGTAAAATTTCGAGTTTAGAAAAGCCCAGAAAATTTGTCTCGGGTCGCTGCGCGACCCTCGACAAATTTTCACGGGGCTTTTCTAAACTCGAAATTTTACTTCATGCTTAGTCTGGGAGTGGAAAACACTCGTTTAAAGCTTCAAATTACTTCTTTAAAATATACGTTTTCCAAATTCAGCGTATTTTCTTAAAATCTTTAAATATTTGTTGTTTTTTTTAAAGAGTTTAATTTGAAGCTTTAAACGAGTGTTTTCCACTCCCAGACTAAGCATGAAGTAAAATTTCGAGTTTAGAAAAGCCCCGTGAAAATTTTCTGGGCTTTTCTAAACTCGAAATTTTACTTCATGCGCCACGCGTATAAAACACTAAAATATTGTGAAATTTATGTATCTTCGAACTTCACTTGAAATCTGTGTTTTATACGCGTGGCGCATGAAGTAAAATTTCGAGTTTAGAAAAGCCCAGAAAAAAAAAACATTTATGAATGTTTATAAGAAGCGTAAGCTTATTCTCTTGAATTCAAATAGTTTTGAATTTGAAATATTCTTGTTTGAAGTGTAACTTAATTTTTTTAAATCTCACCATATACTTTTTTGACAACATTCAACTCAAAATTAATAGATAATAATATTTATCCGTCGATAAAAGATGGGTTTATTTTAATTTTAAAAGTAAGGATAATTTTTTTTATTTATTCTCTTCCTATCAATAATAATAAGAATTGATATACATGCAAATTAAATCAATAACCAATTTATGCTAAAATTCAATTATTTTACACAACCAACGGTAAAACTCATTAAGTACCTATGAATTAAACGGCACTCGATAAATTTAAATCGAGCATAACATGTAAATTAAAATGTGTATGCACATAAATCATTAACAAAGTCCGAATTGTTACTGAAAATTATTATTAATCGCGATAATTAATTTCAGCAATTGACCTACCCGGGCTGGCGTGGAATATTACAAAATAGGTGGAATTACACCGGCGGAATGAGCATTTGCATAATAAAGCATTTTCTGTATGTGTGCATGTACACGTGTGTATATGTACGTGAATTTACGTTACCGAGTCGTCGGATTAGATTCGTTACGATTGTTTTAAATGCAGCAGCCAGAGCGCCCGGAGTTTGGTGGGTTTTAGTGCTGAAGTTTCGGTTTCCAGCCGTATCCAACTGAAATTTTGCGGTCGGCGGAAAGTCTGAGTGGAAGAAATTGTATGTACTAAATTTCTCTCGCAAAGATAAAGAGGAGGTGGAGGTGGTAAATGTGCACTGCTTTGTTTCTGAGGGTATTTAGAGAGAGAGAGAGAGAGGTGCAGTGGCTTAAATACGTGTTGTATTGTGGCTAAACGGAAACTGAATTGTTATAAAAATTTGCATGAAATGAAACTTTGTGAAACACAAGTATAAAGTTCTAATTTATGCGGTCTTTAATTTGAAAAAATACTTTTTTTGTTTTGACATCGATTCTTGGTCATACGGTCAAGTATCCATTGTTTATTTTTTTTAATATACATAAATATACTATGAATAGTTGACTGTATGACCAAGAGTCGATGTCAAAACAAAATTTACACTAATTTACAGAAGGTCCAATAATACACGATTTTGATACATTAATTTAATATGAAGTATAAAGTTATGAGAAAATTCGTATAAACTAGTGATGGGCAAGATCGAGTATCTTAAGGATCGATCAAGCCATGATCGATCAGTTAAAGGATCGAGCAGATCGATCAAAAGATCGATCTGGTAAAAAAGATCGAGCCGCTTCGCTACGCCACCAATCCAAATTTTCAGACTTTCCTAAACTAAAAATTAACCTTCAAGCGCCAGGCCTATAAAACAAAAAAAAATGTAAGGCTAAAAAGCTTGGTATTTTCTTTTAATTTTCCTTTGAACATGACTGCAAAAAATTGGAACTAGAGGAAATAAAACTATACCTCTATTCCATTGATTTGATCTGAAATATTAATGAGAAGCAAATATTTAATTTGATTGTATCTCCTTAATAATACAATTAAGGGGCTCAGTGGAAAAGTGCGATCATTTAAATTATGATTTAGAGTAGGCAGCATTTTTTTGTGCGGTTGCGCAGAATGCTAATAAAATGGTGGAATAAATTTGAGGTTATGGTAAACTACATATGTGTCAGTAGTCAGTAGTCCCAATCTAATTTAAAATTCAAAGCCTACTCTAAATCATGTTTTAAACGATCGCACGGTAGTATAAGTGCAATTTTCTTAAAACTTGGTATAAGTACAGATGAGTTTTTTGATAATGACATCTAACACTTTATTTTTGGACCTATATATACTCTTGCATATTGTCTATTTTAATCTGTATGTACCATTTTTGTTTGTTCGACTACATGTTAATGTATCTTCTGTATTTTATACACTTTTTGTACATCTATTTATTATTTATCTATTGTAACTTGACTTGTGTAAAACTTTTGTTATAACATCAATAAATTGAAATTGAAATTGAAAAGTACAGATGTCTACAAATGATGTAGTGACAAAAAAAATGGAATAATTGAATATGTTAATGTAGTTGTATGAGTTACGTGAAGGTGTTAAGTCACTTAATTAAACACAGTTATATTCCTTTCTTCACTTTTATTTTTCTTGCTAGATGTACATTTCGGGTACTAAGTACCCATTATCAATAGCTAACTGGTATTTAGTACCTGAAATGTACATCTAGCAAGAAAAATAAAAGTAAAGAAAGGAATATAACTGTGTTAAATTAATTGAATATGTGTATCCCTCAATATAGTATGCAATGTTATTGATTAGACGTCCACAGATTTTTCAATAAAAGTTAAACTTTATCTCCAATTTACACGAATCAATCTCATGTCACTTGTACTACTTTCCACTGAGCCCCTTAATTAGCTCAAATCGATTGCTACTGAACACAAATTCAATTTCAATCTCCCTAATAACGTTTATCGTTGGTTTTGCTGTTTGAATAAAAAAAATTGATGGAAACGCTGTGATTTGCACGATTTAATTCTGCGTAGTTTTGTAAATAAAAGCGGAGAGAAATGCGCTATCAAACTGAAATTTGTAGTGTTTATGCTGGCAATTGCGCGGCTCGAATGGACCTCCGGAGGATCGTAAAATCGCGCTTCTCTTGAAAACATAATGGGAACTATCCAATCGATTGCCAATTTATCCGTACACATTTTTAATATTACAAAAACAAAACGAAACCAAACAATAGTCGATTTGAATTCGACGAAATAACGCAAAAATATATTTCTATATTTATTATTGTTTAGTTTTGGAGGAAATAAACGTACGTTTACAAGAAATTGTAATCTAACTATAGATGGCGTTAATTAACGATATTTCTGTTTGACACACATCGACTGTTTATAGACTAAAATGTTCAGTATTCCACACCAGGGGGCCGACAGCTCATGTTCCCTCTCTTAGCGACATCTGGTTGTGGCAGCTAAACTATCAGTAACACTAAAGAAATTGTAATGTAAATATAGATGGTGTTAACTAACGATATTTCTCTTTGACATACATCGGCTGTTTATAGACTAAAATGTTCAGTACTATACACCAGGGGGGCGACAGCCCATGTTCCCTTTCTTAGCGACATCTGGTTGTGGTAGCTAAACTATCAGTAACACTAAAGAAATTGTAATGCAAATATAGATGGCGTTAATTAACAATATTTCTGTTTGACACACATCGACTGTTTATAGACTAAAATGTTCAGTATTCCACACCAGGGGGCCGACAGCTCATGTTCCCTCTCTTAGCGACATCTGGTTGTGGCAGCTGAACTATCAGTAACACTAAAGAAATTGTAATGTAACTATAGATGGTGTTAACCAACGATATTTCTGTTTGACATACATCGGCTGTTTATAGACTAATATGTTCAGTACTATACACCAGGGGGGCGACAGCCCATGTTCCCTTTCTTAGCGACATCTGGTTGTGGTAGCTAAACTATCAGTAACACTAAAGAAATTGTAATGCAAATATAGATGGCGTTAATTAACGATATATCTGTTTGACACACATCGACTGTTTATAGACTAAAATGTTCAGTATTCCACACCAGGGGGCCGACAGCTCATGTTCCCTCTCTTAGCGACATCTGGTTGTGGCAGCTGAACTATCAGTAACACTAAAGAAATTGTAATGCAAATATAGATGGCGTTAACTAACGATATTTCTGTTTGACACACATCGGCTGTTTATAGACTAAAATGTTCAGTATTCCACACCAGGGAGCGACAGCCCACGTTCCTTTTCTTAGCGACATCTGGTTGTGGCAGCTAAACTATCAGTAACACTAACGCACATATCTATGTTGGTATGCGTGTAGATGTGTGTATGTGTTAGTGAAAAATACAGACCAAAACAAATGACATTCTGACAGCGCTAGGGCTGGACTATACAGTAGATGCATTAGAAGCTCCTAGCCATTTTTCTCAATAAATAAAAAATGTGATAATATTGAAGGATAAATTAAAAACACTTGGTTTGTTTCACTATTATTTTAAAATGTTTCACCAAGTGATAAATGAGAAAGTTATTCAAGAAATAAAAAATGTGAGTCTGAAAAAATTGTTGTGTTCTTATAATTTTCCTTTGAACATGACTGTAAAAAATTGGAACTAGAGGAAATAATACTATCAGCGGCGGTTCGCAGCCTAACTTCAGGGTAGGCCAGAGATCCAAAGTAATATGTATCCGTTATTTGTTGTGCAATTCCTTGTATTTATAAAGTGCGATCCCAACCTCAAATTTCATGTGCCTTGACGCTGTGGCCGACCCTGAAGTTAGGGAGCGAGCCGTCGCTGAAAACTATACCTCTATGCCTTTTCAGTTACGTGAAGAGTATAATCAATTAATTAAATTGTGTTTTAAGTGTACTGAAAAATGTTATATGAAGTTGTTGTTAAAGTATAATTAACCTATTTTTCATCTTGGCCTTTTTGTGTTGTATCATATTTACCTGGAGAAGGAAAACCGCCGGGTAATTTATTAATTTGTTGCATTTAAAAAGAACAGAAAAAAAATGTCCCCTCGTAAAACTCGAATGTCGTTGTTCTTCTTGTCAGGTTAATACAGTCCTCCATCATTCGCCCTAGTAGCAGCACACCTGCTCAGTTTATGTTGCGGTTTTTAATAAATAAATTAAAAAAACTTGCAGCACGAAGGTGCTCTCTAAGTAAGGAAGATTAAAAAATAGTACATTAATATTTCATGTACTCCTTTTTCTAAAAATTATTCCACATGTACAAAGCTCAAGTTGAACGCTTGCTTTTAGTTATGATATAAAAATATGTGAAAACATATCACCGTTTCGTAAGATTTAAACTAAGTTTGGCATTAAGTTAAATGAATGAGTTACGTTATTTTACTCCACGCGACACGCTTATAAATGTGTAAAAAATTTGGCTTTTGGCAAATTTACCAGTAATAATCGAGATATACCGTGCGATCATTTAAATTATGATTTAGAGTAGGCAGCATTTTTTTATGCGGTTGCCCAGAATGCTAATTGAATGATAGAATACATTTGAGGTTATGGTAAACTATGTGTTAACAGTCAGTAGTGCCAATCTAACTTAAAATTCAAAGCCTACTCCAAATCATGTTTTTAACGATCGACTTGAAAGAAGAAAATTACCTGTATACGCGCATTCAAAGAATTTTTCTTTTAAGCATACATATCCTGATACACTGTACATTTTCAGGTGTTCATTGATGTTATAAAATGGTTTAATTCGAAACGTCTAAAGAGTGTTTCCAATCCTTGGTTAAGCATGAAGTAAAATTTCGAGTTTAGAAAAGCCTGAAAATTTGGTTTGGTCGCTCCGCGAAGCGGAGCGACCAAACCAAATTTTCAGGCTTTTCTAAACTCGAAATTTTACTTCATGCGCCACGCGTATAAAACTCTAAAATATTGTGAAGTAAGCAATATATTATGAACTTCACTTTAAATTAGTGTTTTATACGCGTGGCTCATGAAGTAAAATTTCGAGTTTAGAAAAGCCAGAAAATTTGGATTGGTCGCTTCGTTTCGCTACGCGACCAATCCAAATTTTCAGGCTTTTCTAAACTCGAAATTTTACTAATCACTGATTAAGTTAATCGACTTGGGTCAAAACGGGCATAAGTCACATAAATAATAACAAAAACACCAACACTTTCTTCACAAAAAACCAACAAACAAGAGATGGCTGCACAATTATTTTGTTGTTGCGTCTTCTGTTTTGTGTTTAACTTGCGGGTTTAGTTTTAACGAGAAAATTATCTAGACAACACCCCGTCCTCTAGTAAATTAAGTAAAGATCTTGATTCAATTAGCTCGATTTCCTGCGGCCTGCTGTTCAGAAACTTTACTCATTTTGCGCACCGATAGACTCGAGAAACCCGCCTTGTGTGTGTGTTTGTATGCGTTTGTGTGCGTGTGTATTATTTTATTCACGAGGAGCAAAAGGTATCCGTTGGAATTGGGCAGTAATAAGGGCCCAGGTGTGCGTTTTTTTTTACACCGGTTTCCCGTTTCCCCCTCATCCTGTTTACAACAGAATACACAACACACAAACAGGCATACAAAAAAATGGAAGTAAAGGAAAAGAGGGAAAAAAAGAAATGTAGTAAATTTGTAAAAGGCATAGATACTAAAATGTATCAAAGGATTTGTTTAATAAAAGTACGAACAAACTACGCCTGTGCTACAAACAAAGTTTTAATGATTTTTCTTCATCTTGTTTCTCATTTTTTTCAATTGGTAAAACAAAATTGAATATTACCAAAAAAAAAAAAAAAATGGAGATGTGTCCATCATAGAACTTTCCCCGTCATTTAAACAATTGATAATTGACATACTAAATTTATTTCACTCTAACCAATTGGTTGAAAATTTCACTTGAAGTTAGTGTTTTGTACGCGTGGCGCATGAAGTAAAATTTCGAGTTGAGAAAAGCCCAAATTTGGATTTGGACGCTGCGCGTCCAAATCCAAATTCTTCGGGCTTTTCTCAACTCGAAATTTTACTTCATGCTTAATCTGGAAGTGGAAAACACTCGTTAGAGATTAATCGATGACTTTTTAAAGTTTTTCTTTGGTTAAATTTAATAACAGTCTTCTTTATAATTTTTCATTAAATTAAAGAATTGCTTAAGAATCAATAAAAAGGTAATTGTTTATTAGCCCGGAATATTCTGTATCTTTTTTTTTAAATTTAGCCAATCTGTTTACATTATGATTTCGTAGAGCCAATTATAAAAAAGTTACCAATTTAATATCACATACAGGGTGTTTCACCTAAAACTCCCCAGACTAATGCTGGTACCGAACGTGTTAAATTACATATAAAATATTTCTAAAATCACATACAATCATTTCTTCCAGGCTTTGAAAATGTTCGGTAGGACTGAAAAAAAAGGTAGAAATAACTTAACGCGGGAAAATTAAGTTAAATCATCTTTTCAACCTAAAGTTCTATACAAACAGAAAAGGAGATAGAAAAGAATGAAAACTCCACACTTAGATCCAATTAAAAAATTTCCCACATCCACACTTACACACACACACAGGCCAAAGTAAAGTAATTTTATTTTTGCGCGGTGAGTATTCCAGGTCGTATTGTTATTGAAATAAGGCCCGAGGGGGGCAGAAAAGGCTCCTTTCAGGCCTGCTTTTAGAACGACAAACGGCCACCCTAGCCAAACATAAAGGCGAGAAAGCGAGAGCAAAACCGAATTATTTGGTGAAACAGAATGGGATAGAAAGCATTAATTTTCGACCATCGACCATTTTTTTTTTTCCAAGAAACGACTACCTGAACCTAAATCAATTCAGTTTTATCACATTATTAGCTTTACTGTAAACTTGAAAAAGAAAATGGAACATGAACAAGGGTTTATAACGTTTTTATTTCATATATTATATTATATATTATATTATTACCTAATATTACCCAATAATCCAATTTTATTAATTATGTTTGAAGAACGTTAATGCTTATAATAATAAAACAAAAATGTGTATATAAACTCGCCCCTTTTTATGTGTTATGTACTCGTACTTCATGTATATTTACAGCCGTAACATATATCTGATATTTTTAATTATCCACTTGGGCCAAGTTTTAGTTATTGATTGGCGCATTAGAATCGCACGTAAAAAGGTGTTGGCTTTTACCTGAAATTTTCAACTTGTGATGTTTATTACAAGCAGGAGGAAATATTTCTTTTTTATAGGACACTAATTCGGCAAAACGGCCTATTCTGCAATTGTGACAGATTTTATCGTCATCGTAAAAAAACGCTAATAGAAATAGATACCGCTAACGACACCCACAACAATACATTCAATAGCAATTTTAGTTGTATTTCTGTTTTCATCATTAAAATACGCATAAAATTTACTACAAAAAAAGGGTATGGTCACCTCGCGCGGCCGCGACCGGAACTGGCCACCGATATCGTGTGATTTAACGCCTTTAGACTTCTTCCTTTGGGACTATCTTAAGCCACAGGTCTGTGCGAATAAACCGCAAACTATTATTGCCCTCAAAGTCAACATAACGAACGCCATGCAACAAATTCAGTCAGATTTATGCGACAAAGTCATCGAAAATTCGATCTCCTTAATACGTGCCACCAAGCAACGCCGCGACTTTATATTCCAAACTTATTGCCATAAAATATACAATACTTGCAAATAAAAAAAAAAATGAGTGCATATTTCACACACAACTTGTTTTATTTACATTTAAAATGCGTCCTTATTGAACCACCCTAAAAGGTGAAAGAAATACTTTTTACTTGGCTTGAGTTACGCGAAGAGATAAATAATAATATATTACGTCACGAGAGTGGTATGCAGCATATTACATATGAGCAGATATGTTGCGCACGAGCCCGCAGCGGCGAATGCAGTATTCCGCGAGTATGTAAAGGCCATACCACTCGAGAAACGTACGATACTTTACCTACGCCCTAACAAAATAAACAATGAGCATGAAAGAACAACTTATTTATTCAATCATTTTTGTATTAATATGACATTGATGAAAGCTAAATTACTTCTTGATCAATATACATTAAAGAAATGTCATTTGGTTGTACGGTAATCAATCGGCTGTTCAGCTGTCAGCATGTAATATACTTGTCAAAGCTATTACGTGCATGTGTAGGTAATGTCAATCATATGCGTCAAAATGACAGTGTGGTATAATGCGGTTACTAGATAAGGCGTAAGTAAAGTTATTTATCTCTTCGCGTAACTCAAACCAAATAAAAATTCTTTCTTTAATAAACTTCTATTCACTAGTCTTCACATATGAAAATCCAACACCTTCTTTTAACTTCTTACAATTTTCACTAAGCATCTTATTATGCAATCCCCAGTAATTATGTATGTACATATGCATTTGCATACCCTAATCCAAGCGTTCGTTTGAATTTCGATTGAAACTTTGGATGCGGCACACCTTAAACCATGTCATTATTTGCACATCGGCTAAAAGGGCGCCCCGGTTAGCTCTCGGAATACCCCCAGGGGGGTGGTGCATTGTTGAATTCGTAATGAGCGTAATTGCACTGCAATTAAATGATTTGCTGAGCCGGCATCACCTGCGAGGATTAAGGATTATGTGGAGCCCTCTAACAGAAATCTGCTGGCATGTTTATAATGATTATAATATCCATTTGCCAGTAGGTTACTCGTAATAAATTTTAAGTGCGTAACGAATGTTGTTTTTTAATTTTTATTAAGTATAAAACATCGCTTTAAAGTATCTGTATGTTTTTGAGTTTACGTGAAGTGATTATTACACCTTAAAATACTGTTCCTTACTTGTCGCTTTAAAGGTAAAGCTCGTTAAGTATGCAAGAAAGTAGAAGCGGAATTCAGTATTCCGAGTTGATATTTACAAAACCATTGACGTCATATTAGTAGCAGTTGACACAAAAATAGTATATTTCATTATCAGTCTAGAGAAGAGGATTTTTCCGTGCGCGCGTGACAATACATGCAAGCAAGGAAAAATCCATTTCTGGATGTGTAATGAACGCTATTTTTTATTATACTTATCTGAAAATATACTTATCCTAAAACAACTACATTTTAAATTTTTTGTTTGTGTTTAAACCACTGTGAAAAAATACAACTGATTCTAAAAAAAACGTAATACCAGTTTTTTGAAATTTGATCGGGTTAGCACTTTTTTTAAAGTCAAATCTTTTTAACATGGCGAATTGACACCATAAGGTCGACGATTTTACGGATTTCGCCTTTTTGGAAAAATAAAATAGAAGTTATACATCGTCACTCACAATTTTTATATTTTTCATAGTCTGCCATTCCACCTGTGTTCCTGTTTATATATATAGAGATTTTACTAGTGTTCCTGTTTATATTTAGATTTTGCTAGTAGTAATTCTACGCTCACTTGTGCCCCTTGCGTTAGTATATATATATCACCAGCAAAATCAATTTCTTCTATGGAAATGTTTGGCAGCGCACGGAAAGAGCGCACAGACAAACTTTTTCCATGCGGCGACTTGAAAAAGTGATGTTTTCATTATTCTAGAGGCATATGAAAACGAAGTGATTTCAGATAAGCATAATAAGAAGGTATGTTAGTGGGGGAGGAAAAAAACCTTTAACCAGCTATTAGCAAATAATTTTTTTTTTTCTCCTTGGCCTTGGCTTTTGCCATACAGATATCATCCATTGTATGGTGGAATTTTTCAAATTAGGCACTCTCATGCGCAGAACGAGCGCCGTTTGTGTATTTCCGCTGCTCAAAAAATGAGAAAGTGGAACCTGACTACGTTGGGCGCACATTTATTTGAAAAAAAGGAACTCGCGCGCACTTGCCAGGTGGCGCATCGGACGAGGACCCTTCGGGATTTCAATGGTCTTATCTTTGCGAGAACCGGCGTTGAATAGTAAGTACAATTACGGCCCAACGTTTTCAAGACTGTCTTGCGGCCTACGCTGTTCCACTGCGCAATTTTTACATTTGTTTTTTTTATCAATCTAATTTTTAATAATTCACACACTTAACTTACATTAATTTCGACGCCATTATATTATATTCACACAATATCCGGACGGACCTGGATGGAATCATTTATTACTCATAAATGATTCCACCGGACGGATTAGAACCCGCGATCGCTGGGTTAGTGGGCAGGTTCTCTACACACTCGGCCATCGAGGCGCCAAAAATCTCTATTATTAGAGGCCTTTATACATACACTCTGGCGACCATTCTCATGCGCCAGAAGTCGACGCAAAAGTGTACGTGTAAATGCAACTATTAGATATAGAAATTACAACAATTAGGGGCCTTTACACGTTCACTTTTGATTCGATTATTGAACGACACACTCTTGTCTGCAGGTTTGCGTCGAAAAAATAGTGTGGAGAGCCTATAGAAGTTCTTCAATAGTTACATTTACGCATACACTTTTGCGTCGACTCTAGGCGATCTAGGCGAGTGTATGATCGCCGAAATTCGAATTGCAACACACTTTTTTTGCGAACGCTTTATGAACATTTGCGGAGTGCAACTGATTTACATTTACAATATATACGTTCTGGTTCATGGCTTTTCGTTCCAGTTGAAGTTTCGGCGATTGAACATGTGATTATAATAGTTATATCTTTTCATATTTGGTTAACAGTCAGAGATTAGTAACAGGGACGTCGATCAGTGAGTAGGCTTTCTTATTTCAAGTAATCAATTTATTGAAATCAACTGAGCTTTCGGAGATTATTTGTCTCCGAAAGCTCGGTTGATATCAACAAATTGATAACTTGAAATAAGAAAACCTCCTAACTGGTCGACGTCCCTGTTACTAATCCCTGAGTGTTTCAACGAAGTACGACCGTTACTTCCACCTAAGTTTGTTGTCCAACAGTTCAATCATAGTCACCTTTATGATTGTTTTATTTTTGAATATATTTGAAACGCCACACACTCTTTTTCTCTGTTTCTCGTACAAAAATTACTTATCCTAGCATGGTTTAGAACCCCGGCTTCTTGGGTGGACGATTAGACGAGTCCAACGGCTCAACCGCTCCGCTACCGTTGCGCCTAAAATTCCCTTGTTTTTTTTTTTAAACTTTAAATGACTGTTTTACAATTGATTCGTTTTTCTGATACCCTTTCGAAATTCTAGGATTTTAATTACAATCAATAGGTATTTTGCAGTTTAGTATTTTTTGATGTAGCCGTTGTAATAATTAATTCAGACATCAGTGTTTACGGCGTCTTGGGGATAGTTTGTAATTAAAGCGACGTTTAGGGATTAAGTGCTCTACGGTTATTAATTTTGTACAGCGTTCTCGGCGAGAGGCGAATATTACGATATTATTCTAGGTCTTAAGAGCAAACTGCCTTACCTTAAGCAATGCATACTTTGATAGATTATGAGGCAAAAATCCGTAATAATAATAATGTAAGGTACGACTCACGAGAGGTGTCCCATGGTTTCCTTGATTTTTAGTGCTTTCTGCACCAATACATGTAATACGAAGATAGTTTGATGTCATCAGATTACGTGTGTGGAAAGAGATAGAAAACTTCATAATATGTCTGCTATGGTTTTTAGATGCAACATGTGACAACGTATGTTCCGGTATGCAGCTTTAAAATTTTAAGGTTAAACGTCACATTTTGACAATGTCTTCGTAAAAGTAAATCTGCAAAAACCCAGCAACAAATCATTTTAATTAATGTGTACAATTGTTTTAAATGTGAGTTTAAGTGGTATAATTCTAATTTCCACATCTGCTTAAGTTCAGGTATTTACAGAAATAAATAATGCATTTATGTTGATTTTGTTTAAGCTCAAACGAAAATGTTAGTTGAATCAGTAGATTTGGCCAATAGTCATGGGATTAATCCGTTAATACAGGGCATTTTTCTTTTAAGTATACATACAAGGAATTTTCTATTAGGTAGCATACGCTGTTTTTTAAAGAATTCAATTTGAAGCTTAAAACGAGTGTTTTCCACTCCCAGACTAAGCATGAAGTAAAATTTCGAGTTTAGAAAAGCCTGAAAATTTGGTTTGGTCGCGTAGCGCGAAGCGCGGAGCGGCCAAACCAAATTTTCAGGCTTTTCTAAACTCGAAATTTTACTTCATGCGCCACGCGTTAAACAGTGAAAGCACTGAAATATTGTGAGCCAGTAAACTTTGCTTGAAATCAGTGTTTTATACGCGTGGCGCATGAAGTAAAATTTCGAGTTTAGAAAAGCCTGAAAATTTGGTTTGGCCGCTCCGCGCTTCGCGCTACGCGACCAAACCAAATTTTCAGGCTTTTCTAAACTCGAAATTTTACTTCATGCTTAGCCAGGGAGTGGAAAACACTCGTTTAAACTTCAAATTGACCTTTTTTAAGAAAACAACGAGTATTTAAAAATGTACTATACGTAATTGAGATATGTATACTAAAAGAAAAAATGCACAAGAAATTATGATTTAAAGCTTTTCTAAAAGAAAGAATACTAATATACTCACGACCTAAACAGAATGAAATTCTTATGTAACGTCAAAATTTGACACAACTAGAAAAAATCGCTGCTGATACAACTGTGGACATATTCTCTAAAAAAATTGAACCACATCAATGAATCATAGGATATCTCACCCTAATTCCACTATATCTTCATTTTGAAAATGTAGGTATGTTAATACAAAATTTAAGTAGCATCAAATTCTATATAAATTGTTTTAAACAGTAAGCCCTACGCTACTGCAGAGCCCCCAGCTGCGGGGAGAGTAGTAATAGAAGTCCAAAATCATTGATTACTGTTCAAAAGGGAGGCCAAGAGCAATTTTGAGCAATTCTCGAAAAATTACCTGGACATTTTAACAGACCCCAAAAAACTTAGAAGTTAGTGGACCCCTTGAACATTTTGTGGGAGGCGAAATTTAACGCTACGATACTGATATAAATCAACCTAATCATAAAGAATGAGTACAACAAGTTTCAGATAAAGAAAACAACTGAGTCGCCTGTTTCCATAAACCGCTAAATACATTGTTTTCAAATGGATTTAGGAGTTTTTGGAAATAGGCGACTCAATTACCTTTACAAGTGAACGCTTCCAAAATCCAAGAACTAAAAAATTGAACTCACCGCCAAATTCTAATATAAATAGCTAACGAGCAAAATTAGTTTCATTTTATATTCACTAAAACAACATTTAAATGTGGTTAATGTCAATTTTTATATCTTTAATTAATTTCTCACTTAACCCGTAGTGAAACATTTTTGAATCTAAACATTCCTTCTTGAAGATGACCAATGGTCGAAACTAGTCGGAGAAAATATAAATAAGTGAAACAAACCCAAGTGTTTTAATATAAATTTAATTTAAATCATCCAGTATTAGAGTCAATTTTTATTAAAAACGACGAGAGCAACATGAAATACATTCGGCGTAAACAGTGAGTTGGCGTGTTTGCGTTTTGACGTAATTAAGTGTTGAATATTATACCAGGTACAACTCGCGGTAAACAAGATATCCGGGCGGAATGAAACCCGGTATGAAATATTGCGCGCTATCGCGTTACCGATGATGATAGTGTGCTTGTACTACTAGTTACTCCTGGCATTAATTACGGACATGTTTGTTCTGGTGACATTTCGCATTCCATTTCCACTAAAACATCCTCTCAATTAACAGAAATTTCTCTATGCGTACCATGGGCGTAGCTACCGTAAAGACCTTGGATTTGAACGTTACTTTAAATTAGTGTTTTATCCGCGTGACGTATAAAGTAAAGTAAAATTACGAGCTTGTTACATTTTGCATATAAATTATGCGTAGAACCAGTAAATCGGTTGTGGAGCTCAAATATTAATTTTATAATTCAATATCCGTCGGGGTATTAGGTCGGGAAGTAGTTGTTTCAATGAATATTTCGAAAAGTCTTAAATAGATTACATTTTTCTAGAAAGTCGATATTAATTCTTTTTTATATTTTACAATGTTGTAGATCTATAACTATAATCAAACTTTGTTAAACTAAACACCAAAAAGTATTTATAATTTATAACAATTAGGGAAAAAATAGTTGATCAACAATCGTTGGCCAAAAATAATACATGATTCACCGGCTAGCTATCAATCGATAACAACCAGATTACTAGCACACATTATTAATTTTAGATACACCATTGATAAAAGTAATAACTATTATTGATGTTTGTTTGTGTTATTCTTTATTTCCCATGGGGTCGAATTCGTATGATTTTGAATGGCAGTCGTTTGTGAGTCTGTACGTGTGTGTGGGAAGGTGATAATGACCCTGAAATCGTGAACTGCATAGGTTCTTTGTTCGGGACGTTTTAAAAACGGCGAAACTCGCCGGCTGCGACTGCCTGCTAGCCTGCGCTGAGTACAACATGTGTGCTCGCTGCGGCCCGTGCATAAGCGCGGAATGCCAGAGAAGGAAGGCGGACCGAGTTGAGATAGGCTCTGTATATGTATATACACTATATACAAAGCGCAGCATGAATAAAATAAAACGAAATACACAACGAATTCGTACCGTTTGTAGTTTTCGAGATGTTTCTTTCTGTTGCGTTGGGGAAATTTGAATTGCGTTAAACGAGAGGGATGAATAGATCGGGGCGATGAGCTGCGAAAGAGAGAGAGACTGAGTGGAAAGGTTGGGTTCGGGGGGCATGTGGTGCGACGGGTAGTTCAGGCCAGCCGGCTGAGGGGCTCCCTAGTCGTGTCTGTTGAGCGAACAGCTGCCCCGTCCTCGTCCTCGCCAGTCGTTCACAAACCAAACCGGCGCGAGGGTTGAATTCGCACGCTTTCCTCTCTACCTACCTTGTGTTTTACGTTAGTTACACCGCGTGTTGATTTCGTTTCATTTCACGACTTGACTTACGCTAAGTGCCAATTTCGCTCAACGAAAATGCTGTTCGAGAATCCTCCGGAGCTAAAACTCTTCCCTTATAACATCCCACCACCGGTGCCGGTGCTCGCGGCTGCCGCAAACACACCCCCAGTGGTGCCTGTTGGGTAAGTCACAACTAATCTGATGATACAAATATGATTTTCATGATTAACCATGCTGAATCACAATTTATATCATTACAAGCATGCTTTTGGGGTATAACTAAATGTGGCTGTGCGCATATTGATATTTATTTGTATATGTATGTACGTAAACAAGTGTTTGTTCATTCATCGCCTTTATGGGTTGTAGATTTTTTTATTTATCCATCATACGCGTGATCTTTCCTTGTTGTGTGCGAATGCCATGCTTTTGAAAGATTTTACCACCAACCAAGCGAGCTGTAGTAGCAAACGGTCGTAACCCACCTACCTGAACCCAGTCAAATGGGCACCTTCTCTTCTTCCGCCAGGTTCTGTTTATCCTCCCAACATTGATCACATTTTTTTTTTCTGAAATCCTCGGCTCTGCCGCGCGTAAGAGCCCTGACCTTGACTTAAGCACGGTCTGCGTTGTTCGGTCTGTCTTACAAAACAATAACAATACCATGCTTTGTATTATTTTCCAAATCGTGAATATTTACTCTTGGAAGCAGTGTTGCCATATGTGAAAAAAAAAATCAGTATGAAGAATGTTAGCCACAAATAATGACTAATGAAGAAAAGAACATTTTTACATATTGAAGAATTTTTTAATAAAAGCATCCGGCCTCCTTTATTAGCGTATATGCTATATGCCGTGCCGGTGATTTTGAAATTATTTTAAATCATATTTATTTTTTGCTGAGATATTAAAAGGTTTAGAGTTTAAATAATTTATAAAATACTTACATTGTAAATTATTTTTTTCAAATATTTAGTCTTTAAATATAAAATTTTATCATAATCTTGGAAATTTGTCTTTACCTTATAAAGAAATGTAATTATTAAAGCTTAGAATAACATTTTCAAAATCAACAATAGCTTTTAACAAACAAAAATCAATTTTATTAGAAATTTAAAAAGTTTAGCATACACTAAAAAAAATAAATAATAACTTTAACCCATTAAGCGCCATTGATGCATACACGCAACATTATTCATTTTTGGTTATTAAATTACTAAATAAATTAATTTGATATTATATTATATTATTTTACCTGACTTGAAAATGTATAAAGAAAAATGTAAATACTTTGTTATTTAAATATTTCGATTGTTACTCATTTATAAAAAAAAATAATGTGAATGTATTTCTAACTTCACAATATATCAGCGTTTTATGCGCGTGGCGCATGAAGTAAAATTTCGAGTTTAGAAAAGCCTGAAAATTTGGTTTGGCCGCTCCGCTTCGCGGAGCGACCAAACCAAATTTTCAGGCTTTTCTAAACTCGAAATTTTACTTCATGCTTAATCTGGGAGTGGAATCACTCGTTCTAAACTTCATTCTGCACGTTTTTATATGAAATCTACGAATGCCTAAAACTTTACAGCATCTACACTATGTGTATTTAAAAGAAAAATTCACAGTATTTGATACAATAAGTCATTCATAGATATCATAAATCTATTAATTTTTATTACTAAATTAATAAATTTGATATATTATTTTATTTGGCCTCACTTGAAATTGTATAAAGAAAACTGTAAATATTTGGTTATTTAAATATTTCGATTGTTACTCATTTATAAAAAAAATAATGTGAATGTATTTCTAACTTTACAATATTTCAGCGTTTTATGCGCGTGGCGCATGAAGTAAAATTTCGAGTTTAGAAAAGCCTGAAAATTTGGTTTGGCCGCTCCGCTTCGCGGAGCGACCAAACCAAATTTTCAGGCTTTTCTAAACTCGAAATTTTACTTCATGCTTAGTCTGGGAGTGGAATCAATCGTTCTAAACTTTATACTGCACGTTTTTATATGAAATCGACGGATGTCTGAAATTTTACAGCATATACACTATGTGTATTTAAAAGAAAAATTCACAGTATTTGATACAACAAGTCATTCATAGATATCATGAATCTATTAATTTTTATTACTAAATTAATTAATTTGATATGTTATTTTATTTGACCTCACTTGAAAATGTATAAAGAAAAATGTAAATATTTTGTTAATTAAATATTTCGATTGTTACTCATTTATAAAAAAAATAATGTGAATGTATTTCTAACTTCACAATATTTCAGCGTTTTATGCGCGTGGCGCATGAAGTAAAATTTCGAGTTTAGAAAAGCCTGAAAATTTGGTTTGGCCGCTCCGCGCTTCGCGCTACGCGTCCAAACCAAATTTTCAGGCTTTTCTAAACTCGAAATTTTACTTCATGCTTAGTCTGGGAGTGGAATCAATCGTTCTAAACTTTATACTGCACGTTTTTATATGAAATCGACGGATGCCTGAAATTTTACAGCATATACACTATGTGTATTTAAAAGAAAAATTCACAGTATTTAATACAATAAGTCATTCATAGATATCATAAAAAGAAGTGCAGAATTTTACCTAAAATCAACTTTTAGAGTTATCTCTATAATTGCTCGGCCGTTAATGTGTTAATCAAGTTAAATTTTTACATACGAACCTGCCAAGTAACCTGTTTTCGTTAAACATTCTAACTTGTTATTTTAAATTTACTTTAATAAATGTGTACTTGATTTAAAGAAAATTAACTTCTTTTTCAAACTAACAGATGTCTAATCCGTATAAAATTCATTGAGTTACGCAAAAGTAAATACATTATCTTATAAATAATTAACACTGTTGTATCCTTTCTTCACACTTTATTTTCTAATGGTTAGATATATATTTCAAGTGCTAAGCACTCATTTTCAATAACAACTTAGTTGTGCTTAGCACTTGAAATATATATCTAACCATTAGAAAATAAAGTGTGAAGAAAGGATACAACAGTGTTAATTATTTATAAACTCAAAAACAAATATCGATTACATTATCTTACTTTATACAGAATTTAAAAATCTTGACTGGTTTAGTCATGAATTCAAGTTATTGTTTAAATTTTATTAAGATAAATTCCTTTGCGTTTAACGAAAGTGTATACAAAAATCGACAAAATATTTAATCTTTACCTTGTTTTTATAAATAATTTAAACACTTCGATTAATTCTTTTTAAATGAACTAAAGTTGATATGTTATAATATATAAAGAAAATGATGACAAAATATGAATTAAATAAAAATGCAAAATTAACATGAAATTCTCTGAATTTATGCAGAATTAAATCAATACTAACACATTCATGAAAAAAGTTAGGTGTCTTAAGTAGTTTTTCATACAGGATTTTTGCTTCAAATTTTACGTATTCCAATGTACACGTTGTAAATTTTTAAAAACTCAATGTTTTTGTAAAAAACATTTAATTTGAAGCATTTAACGAGTATTTCTATTCTTTGATTAAGCATGAAGTAAAATTGATAGTTTAGATAAGCCTAAAAATTGGAGCAATCCAAATTTTCGGGCTTTTCTAAACTCGAAATTAGAGTTCATGCGCTACGCGTATAAAACACTGATTTAAAGTGTAGGTCAAAATATACTGCTATGTAGTGATATGTAGTTTTATTATTTCTTGGATAACTTTCTCATTTATCACTTGGTGAAACAAAGCAAGTGTTTTTAATTTATCCTTTAATATTAGTTTTATTAATACCAAATTTCTAAATTTAATATTAGTTTTCAAGGAAAGAACACTATTTAATATTTAGTATACAGGGTGACCCATTTTAATTTATCCACTGGAATATTGCGACAAATATGCATTGTACAAAAAAAATTTTCGAACAAAAGTTTAATGGTTTCGAGGGGGGCATCCGATCCTAAACATTTTCTTAGCCCTCACCTCCCAGGAGGGGGGCAACTTTGAAATCTCAAATAGGAACCTCTATTTTTTATTGAAGATTCAGATTCTATAGCAAAAATGATAGAGGTCGCAAAAATGAAAACGTTTCCAGTAAACCTAAAGAAATCTGCTGTGGTCAATACAGGTACCGACCGCAAATTAAAATAATATAGGACTATATAATTCATTATTCTAATGACTTATTGAAGTTAATTTGTACAATAAAATGTCCGCTATTGTAAAATGATTTTTTTCAACTTTGTCGCTCAAATAAAAATACTTCCTGCCGGCCTAAAAAATAAAAATTAGCATACACACCGTCGAAAAAAAAAAGTAATATTTTGGTAGTATTAAAAATATATTTTTTTTTACTAAAAATCGAATCGTATGCACTATTTTAAAAAATATCTAATTTTGGCGATTCTACTGCCATCTACGTCATCTGTCAGGAGTTAAAAAACCCTGGAAGGAAACTTTACATACTGTCCACGTAAAGGCCGTTTTTTTAGGTTTATGGGGAACGTTTTCATTTTGCTACTAGAGCGCCATTTATCACGAATTCAATTTTTCTTTTCCGGATAAAACCTACATAATTTTTGGTGTAAAATCCGAATTTGATTTGATTCCTATTTAAGATTTTAAAGTCGACCCCCCTTTTTCTTTCACCCCCACCCCTCAGGGGCCGGGGGTGAAGAAAATTTCACATGTTTAGACGCCCCCCTCGAAACCGTTAAACTTTTGTTCGAAACATTTTTTTGTACGATGCATATTTGTCGAGATATTCCAGTAGATAAATTAAAATGGGTCACCAGCCTGTATATCAAAATACATTATTATACTTATAGTATAGACATTATATTCTTATTTTATTACTTAAGAAATTTATTGTATTGATAAGTGTTATGGCAACACAATAAATTATTATTATTAATATTAAAAAAGTATTTGACTACATACAATTACATTTTAAAATATACAGCGTGTACCAAAAGTTTAGCATTTTCCAAAATACACATTTCTAAGAAAAATCCTCGAACAGGTCGATTTTAGATTTTTCTTCTACTTTAAGGTATTACACATATAGATGGCCTGCGTCATGTTGCGGCTATGACGTAAACGTTTTTTTTTTAAATGGAAATCGATTTTTTTTATACAACTTTTGTAGAGCTTTGAATTCGTCTTATAATGATATATTTTTGTTTTTAAAAAATCTTCAATTTTGAAGAAAAAATTGGAAAAAAAAATAGGATTGCCATTAAAATAGACGATGTCCAAGATTAAAAACAAATTTTATTATAATGTGTTATTATTTTAATTTTTTATTATTGTAACAAAAATCGACTAATTCCAGATTTAACCTTGAAATAGTGAATTAACTATAAATAAAAATTGAAACAATTTTTTTCTTAAAATTGCACTTTTTTCAATATAAAAAATGAATCCTTATAAAGAGAATTCAAAGATCTACAAAAGTTGTCGTATAAAAAAAAATCCATTTCCATATAAAAAAAATGTCGATGACGTCTCAGCCGCAACGTAACGCGCCATCTATTTTTGTGATACCTCAAGAAATGCAGAGAAAAAATCTAAAATCGACCTGTTCAAGGACCTTTATTACAAATGTGTATTTTGGAAAGTTTACAATTTATTCCAGACTTTTGGTACACCCTGGCTAAATTTGGCTAAAATTTATCCTGAACAAGTTTCTCATCTTTCACGTAGTGAAACATATTTAACTATGATTTACTAAAGAAAACACTTGGTTAAGTTTCACTAATATTTTGGTTTTTTATTCCAACTAGTTTCGAGTCATTCTCAAGGAATCATTCTCAAGGAGTCATTCTCAAGGAGTACAGGAGTCATTCTCAAGGAGTACAGGAGTACTTCTTGAGAATGACTCAAAGTCGAAACTTGTTGGAATAAAAAACCAAAATATTAGTGAAATTGAACCAAGTGTTTTCTTTATTAAATCATTGGCTAAAATTGTTCAAAACTAAAAATTGTACAATAGTTAATATAATCGTCAACATTTGTTAGATTGTGAACAATTTTAGCCAAGTTTTCGATTCTTATTTATTTAGTAAAAGTTATCTGTCTTAGCTGTGAAAAGTTCAAGATATTTCATCGAAAGAATATTTATTATACCGGTACTCTCAAAATGAAAAAGTTAGAAGGAGGTGGAACACCAAACTAAATCACCCTGTATAGTGCATAAATTGTGCCTGTATTTATGCACTATACAGGGTGATTTAGTTTGGTGTTCCACCTCCTTCTAACTTTTTTATTTTGAGAGTACCTGTATAATAAATATTCTTTCGATGAAATATCTTGAACTTTTCACAGCTAAGACAGATAACTTTTACTAAATAAATAAGAATCGAAAACTTGGCTAAAATTGTTCACTAACATACTTGGTCACTAAATATTGCGATTTTAGTAAACTTTGTAGTACCTAATTAAATTGTCATAGTTATCAATCCTCAAAATACCGAATGTGTAGACCTCTCAGAAAGATGAAAATTTGAAGTGCCCGAAGGCGCCCCTTGCCCAAAGTGGGGCAGACTCTGCCCTATGCAACAAAAAAAACGTATTTATTCCAAGAGCAGCGTAAACGTAAACACGGGCTAGCTTGGGGTAATCCGACGCGTTTTAGAGCGCAAAACCCTGGGGGGCCTTAAATCTTGCCCGTGAATTAAATTTCCATATTTAAACTTGAAAACCCCGAACACACAAATCTTTACTAGGTGTATTTATTATCAAGATTTATCGAGCGGTACAAAGTTTACACGAAAAACAACAAAAGAGTTACACTGAATTAATATTCTTTTGAGAAGCGTTGCTTAAATCATAACTAGTCGAGAATATAACAATAACTACGTAAAAAATTGAGAATATAAAAATGCTATGAATCTGCAAGATAACCCAAACAAATGATATATGTTTGGGTTATCTTGCAGATTCATAGCATTTTTATATTCTCAATTTTTTACGTAGTTATTGTTATATTCTCGACTAGTTATGATTTAAGCAACGCTTCTCGAAAGAATTTTAATTCAGTGTAACTCTTTTGTTGTTTTTCGTATATCAATATTTATATACTGGAAAACCTTAAGAGGGTTTAACGCTTGTAAGTGTCCAAAACATTTTTGATTCATACAAGGCTTAAGAGGGGGGTTAGTTGCTCGGTTGTTAATTTTGCCTTAAACATCGCCTAAAGTCCATAGTCACTTTTCAACGACATATAAGATCGCAGAACGTTCAAATTAAGAGGGCACAAGTCACTTGAACTTCGTATGTCACTTCTTAACGTCATATAAGATGGCGGGACATTTAAATTGGTTGGATGAAAACAAAACTACTACGAATCCAGAGAGCTTGCCGCTTCGGTGTATTGCTTTCTGTCTTTTACACGTCAAGAGTGACCATTATACAGGGTGCCCCGTTAATGTGGGGAAATGGCTTAACCATAGATTCCTGAGATCAAAATATGATGATTTAACATAACGTATCTATATCCAAAAGTTTACGGTTAAGCCGGAATTAGTCTTCAAAGATCAAACAAATATTATTAATTTTATTTATAACAATTGAACGCTTTATTCGATCCGACTAAAATTTATTATAGTTGATTATCATAATATAACACATCATTTCAGTTCTTATGGTCATCATTTATTGACAAGAAGTATAAAAAACAATAGTACCACAACATAAAAACTTAAATATGTTTTTATTTGCGCATCTTATAAAAATTTTAAAAATACATCTTAAAAGATTAGTTTATGTAAAAGCTTGTTTGTCTCTTAATAATGTTTGATATCTTGTACGGTTTTGTCACAAAAAAATAAAATGCAAATAAGTTTTTTTTTCCGTGTTATTATAAATACATATTTTTTTCTTTGTCGACGCCGTTGTTTAACAAACGTCAATTGTGAATAATATTAATTAACGAGTGTTTTTTGAGAATTCTTATCTTCATTATGGTTTATAATTATTCATATTCCTCCGGAGCAAACAGACACAGGGAGTTATTTTTTTAAGTATACGTGTTCCAAAATCAGCCTATTTTCTGTTAATCTTTAGATATTCCTTGTTTTTTTTTAAGTTCAATTTGAACCTTTAAACAAGTGTTTTACACTCCCAGACTAAGCATGAAGTAAAATTTCGAGTTTAGAAAAGCCCCGTGAAAATTTGTCGAGGGTCGCGCAGCGACCCGAGACAAATTTTCTGGGCTTTTCTAAACTCGAAATTTTACTTCATGCGCCACGCGTACTAAACACTAAAATATTGTGAAATTTATGTATATTTGAACTGCACTTGAAATCTGTTTTTTTATATGCGGCCGCGAAAAAAGAAAACGCGTTTTTGAAACGAAGCCGGTAAAGTCTTTTTGGATTAAATATTTTACTATTAATTGTGTAACAAATTATTTTATCAATTCCTTGTGTTTGAAAGAAGTACTAATCACTGTTTGAAACTAATCAGCTGTGGTGCAAGTGTTCATGAAACTTAGAAATAATTGACCCTGAATTAATCGAAATAATTCTTTGCGTATTTTCCAAATAAATGAAAACATTAAAAAAGTAACGTAAAATTTCAATTGTAAAGAAAAAAAAAAAAAACACCTGGAAGTTAATTTGCATAGCGAATCGCATAGGTCTTTGACATCCTTCGGCATTTACATACCTACTGACAAAAATTGTAGTTATTAGAATTTGAAGGACGCTAGTCTGTTGGTGATACACACTTTCAATGTCCCCGTGCGTAACGTAATAATTGCCGGTTAGAAAAAAAACACGACTGGTTGATTATTATAAACAAAAAACGTTTACATAGCGCCAGTTGCATAAATCAAGTCGGTAATTGATTTGATTTTAAGCAACTTGTGTTTCCTTAGAACCCAAGGAATTTATTGAATAATTTACACAATTCTAAATATTGATTAATGAGATGGGCTTGGGATACCTTGCGTATTTATAGCATTTTTATATTCTCGAGTTTTGATTTGATTATTTTAAAATTCACGAATCACTTTATTTCACCTTTAATAATAATAATATTAGGTAGTTCGGAAAGAAAATTCGTTTTGTTTAAACTCAAAATGATTATCCGAGGTAATTAAATACGCATTGACAGCAAATGAAGAAAACAAAATTAAAAAATTATAAATACATATTTTTTGACCTCGGCTCTAAAACATGATAAAAACTGAAAAATATTTTATAATTTATAGAGCAGAGTCTTGGAAAAATAAAATAATCTTAAAGTGGGCGATGGGCAAAATAAAGTTTGGAACCTATGTCCTAGACTAAAAGACTTCAAAGGCGGACGCGGGATGCTCCAACAGGACTGGGCACTAGCACATTTTGCGCGCTCGAGGATCGATTTTTGCGAAGAAAACGCAATCGACGTGCAGGACACGAGTTTGTAGCCTTTAAATTCGCCTGACGACCCGAACCTGATGGATTCTTCCATTCAGTTTATCTTTTAGCAAAAAGCCTGTTTTATTAACCCATTAACGGCCGAGCAATTATAGAGATAACTCTAAAAGTTGAGTTTAGGTAAAATTCTGCACTTCTTTTTATGGTATCTGTGAATGACTTATTGTATTAAATACTGAATTTTTTTCTTTTAAATACACATAGTGTACATGCTGTAAAATTTCAGGCATTCGTCGATTTCATATAAAAACGTGCAGTGTGAAGTTTAGAACGAGTGATTCCACTCCCAGACTAAGCATGAAGTAAAATTTCGAGTTTTGAAAAGCCTGAAAATTTGGTTTGGTCGCTCCGCGAAGCGGAGCGTCCAAACCAAATTTTCAGGCTTTTCTAAACTCGAAATTTTACTTCATGCGCCACGCGCATAAAACGCTGAAATATTGTGAAGTTAGAAATACATTCACATTATTTTTTTTTAAATGAGTAACAATCGAAATATTTAAATAACAAAATATTTACATTTTTCTTCATACATTTTCAAGTCAGGCCAAATAATATATCAAATTAATTTATTTTGTAATTTAATAACCAAAAATTAATAATGTTGCGTGTATGCATCAATGGCGCTTAATGGGTTAACTAGAAAAACAATCGAATCTCCGAAAACGTGCTTGCAGCGAGAATGGGCCAAAAATTCAAAACCCTAACTATCAAACATCGTCAAAAATTTTGAAAGCATCTCTAGGCCTGTGTGGCGGTTGGATGTGGAAATGTTAAACATCTGTTCCGTTAATTTTGTTGAGAATATTCTTGGCTATTGAGATGTAATTTGCATCTTGAACAAGTTTCTCATTTTTCACGTGGTGAAACATATTTAACTATGATTTAAAAAAGGAAAACACTTGTTTAAATTTCACTAATATTTTGTTTTTTTTTTCAACTAGTTTCGACTTTAAGTCATTTTCAAGGAGTACGAGTACTCCTTGAGAATGACTCAAAGTCGAAACTAGTTGCCACGCATTCCGGGCGAGTTCTCCTTGAGATTGACTCAAAGTCGAAACTAGTTGGAATAAAAAACCAAAATATTAGTGAAATTTAACTAAGTGTTTTCCTTTTTTAAATCGTGTAATTTGTAGTTGTTTTGCGTGCTAATAAAAAAGTATTAAGAAAGAATGTGTGCGTGAACTTTTGTCGCATCCTGTATATTTAGGAAAAAGATATAGACGAATTTGTATAGTAGAAAAAGCACTTTCTAAACAGTGTATACCTTTTATCAAATAAAACACGAATCGTAGGAGGATACGAGTGAAACAAAAACGCTACGATAGTGTGGTATGGCCTAATGAAAAGGGGGCTTTAGAAAAAACAGTGATAAAATGCTAATTTTGCTTATTTTAAGTGTTCAAAATAGTTTCTAATTTCTTAAAGCTGTGTCCCAACTATTCGTACATTCCTTTTTGTAAGTCCGCCCCATGCTTATTTGTATACGACCACGCCGTTTATCGATCCCTACTCCCAAGCAGAAATGCAGATCGCCGCTGCTGCAAAACTGCGATTACACGGCGGCCATTTCCTCGCCTACATTACAAACACACACGAATTCACCAGCCGTCTCCACATTTGTAATACAATGCCCCCCTCGGGCCAGACAATACACACCCCGTAACTCACCCCACGCGGAATAATCTATGGGCCGAATGAAAAGTGCTGCTCCCATTCAACGCGACGAATTCGTTTTTATCTCGGGGCTGGCCCTTTTGTCTACCTCCAAACCATTGCCGATACGCAGTTTGTCTTCTCCTCCACTGTTCCCGGTGTTGAATTCCAACTTCAATGAATGGTATGGAAAAAAAGTGTGTGTACACACGTACGTGTATGCGGGAGCAAAAGGGCCTCTTTGGGTATCGGTTGAATTGCTTCCACCGGAAACTTTTCCAGAATGGATGGGTTTTTGTTAACAAAACATTGATACCTGATATTATTGTACACAGAATATAAAAGGACCTACCTACCCTTTTATTTTATGGACAATGCACAAGATAAGGTGATTTGAAGGTGCACTACAATGTAAAATTGAAGTTTAATTTATTTTCATCATCAAAACCTTGTACAGATCTGTTGCCTTATTCCTAATATTGATCGCACTATTGCTCACCCCCTAACTGTCAACTTCTCACGCTAAATTCTTTCCTAAGTGACAGATTTCTTATCAGGGCATTAACTCAGTCTACGATCGATAGTTACATCTTTGGTAACTTAACCCAAGGGTCAAACCTTGGGTGGTGATTCTAAAATTGCGAGGTAAAGCATTGTTGGGAGTAAAGCTGAGTTACCTTACTGTCAGTCTAGCCCGTGCTCAGAGCATGAGGTAAACCAGTGTGAGACCGTATAAGCGCGCAATCGCGTTAGTCAGTTCTGCCATTTATATTTTGGTTTGTTGTAACGAGTCAATACGAGACTCGTTACAACAAACCAAATCATAAATGGCGGAACTGGCAGAATTGTTTGTAGAATCGGTAGGCGTAGTACTTGAAGGATTATTTTGTCAAATCTGCAACTATTGATCGTAGAAGTGGTCCTAAATAGTAGATATTTTTTTTTATACAAATTTTCCGGACCTAGAATAGTTTTATACGCATGGCGCATAAAAAGCTTTAATTTGGATTTGGACCAAATCCAAACGTTCAGACTTTTCTAAACACGAAATTTTACCTAATGCTTAATCTGGGATTGGAAACTCTCCTTAGAAACTTCAAATTTAACGCTTTTATAAAATTAACGAGTGCCTAAAAATGTATAGCGTAGGCATACATTGTATATAATTAAAAGAAAAATTCCCCTGTATGTAACGTCGATGTTACCAACCTGAAAAACCGGGAAAAGTCAGGGGATTTTATTCATTGGGCAGTCAGGAATTTTTTTTAATTTTTTGCGAAAAGTTGTTTATTTTTTAAATAAGTAAGAATAACGGAGGTTTCAGAAAAGACACAGTTTTTAAAAATGCAACAAATAATAAAATCTCGAATCAGGGAAACGTCAGGGAAATTAAAAAATTCACATTGTTCATCGCTATATTGAATCGTCAGTTTGTGCACGGTAGTAAACATTACTACTAACCCATAAACCGTCTTTTTCTGTCTTCAACAACGGTAAACAAAGTAATTCCGAGCTGTAACACATCCTAAAGACGCGTGTTTTACGTTCTACACACCCAGCGTCTAGTCTAAAGGGGGAAAACACAATCGCAACCGCCATAAAAAGACTAAACGGGGTGGGTAAGTAACCCGCTTCCCCACCAACCCGCCGAAAACATCCCTTCAACCGAATTAGCACAAAGTTCCACGAATTCGCTCTAGATGGCGACAAGGTCCGCCCGTTGTACTCCGCCAAGGGTGCATTCCGCCCTTTCCCAACCAACCCTTTTCCTTTCCGCATAACCAGTGCAGTCTACGCAACTGTTTACATAATTAAACAAATGGTAATGTTCAGAGTTTCGCCTTGAAGGATGATTTTCTTCTGTCTGAGAGATGTTTTTCTGTTTTTTTGTGTGTGGGGGGTGTTTTAATTTTATTTTTGGCTGCGCGCCGGAGAGTTGGGGGAGGTTAACGAAAGGGAGCGGGGGGCGGGTATTGATTTTGCGTGAAAGTTGACGAATATAATTTTAAACTGCCGTGCTTTGTCACCTCTTGTTCCGGCCTCGTGCGCATTTTTGAGTTTATCACGTCGTTAAGTGAATTTCGTTCTCACGGAAACTGGGTTTTATTTAATTTTCACGGAATTATTGATAGCCTGTTGGAGAGAATTGTCAAGACGGGAAATGCGAAAATTATCTTTAGGACTAAAAAATGTACGAGAGAATTCATAACTTCCTCTCGAGACTGAAGCCAGAAAATAAAGTAATCGTCTTTATTTTCTATAGAACAATCAACAACACTACTTTCCCTTTGTTTTACATATGGGGGAAAGAAAATAATGTTGAATGTACAGGGTGGTCCATATAGTGGTTTCTTTTAAAAAATAAAAAAAAAAACAAATAAAAATCAAAATATAAAAAACGAATTAAATTAATATCGACTCTCTACAAAAACGTCGTCAAATATTCATTGAAACAACTACTTCTCGAGCTAATACTCAGACAGATATTGAATTATACAATAAATATTTGAGTTACACGCCAGATTTTTGTCGATATATTATTGGTTTATTCGAAAGAGCAAACATTCCCATTATTTTTGGAACACGATTTCTTTCATGCGGCTGCCTCGGCTGGCTTCGCAGTAGCGCATCCTGTCAACCCAATTTTTCAATACCTTGGTGACGATCTCTGGCACTATCTCACGAATGGTTTGCTCGATATTCGCCTAAAGGGCCTCGTTAATCGTTAATGGATTGTTCGCATAACATCGGTCCTTGACGCTACCCCACAAAAGAAGTCTAACGGCGCCAAATCACAGCTCCGAGGTTACCAATTGACATTGCCGAGATGGCTGATAACACTTGGCGCACAAAAGATCGATTGTGGCATGGCGCGCCATCCTGCTGAAGCCAAAGATCGTCTAAGTCTATGTCTTCAATTTCCTGCCACAAAAAATTGTCTATTATGCCTCTGTAGCGCTCACCGTTGACTAAGATGGCGTTTCCAGCAGCATTTTCAAAGAAAAATGGGCCAATGATGTCACCGTTCCAAAATCCGCACCAAACTGTCACTCTCGGAGGATGCATTGGCTTCTCGACGATCACGTGCGGGGTTTCCGATCCCCAGATGCGGCAGTTTTGCTTGTAAACACAGCCGCCGAGATGAAAATGCTCCTCGTCAGAAAATATGTTTTTTCGAGCAAAATCGTTGTCCATTTTAAGCTGCTCTAAGGCCCAAACAAAAGCGATAACGAAGCGGATGGTTCGTGTGCCTTCAATTGCTGAGTCAATTGGACCTTGTAAGCGAATAATGCGAGGTCTTTGTGCAAAATTCGCATCAGGCTGCTGCGTGAAATGTTGAGTGGTTGGGATTGAAATAACTCGAAAACTAGCAATAGGGTATTATTTTATTTTCACAAATTCTGAAAGGGTATTCGGTTTTTAACATTCCTACAAAATTTCGTAAAGATCCCACGCAAAATGTCAAAGTTATGAATGTTTTCTCATTTTAAAAATACATAAAATTAGAATTATAAAAAAAAAACACGTTCACGTTCAGATTGAAATAACTCTAAAACTAGGGATAGCGTATTTTTTAGTTTTTGCAAATTCTGAAAGGGCAATTAGTTTTTAACATTCCCACAAAATTTCTTAAAGATCCCACGCAAAAGATCAAAGTTATGAATGTTTTCTATTTTAAAAATACACAAAATTAGAGTTATAAAAAAACACGTTTTCACGTTCAGATTGAAATAACTCCAAAACTAGGGATAGGGTATTTTTAGTCTTCGCAAATTCTGAAAGGGCAATCAGTTTTTAACATTCCCACAAAATTTCGTAAAGATCCCACGCAAAATGTCAAAGTTATAAATGTTTTCTCATTTTAAAAATACATAAAATTAGAATTATAAAAAAACACGTTTTCACGTTCAGATTGAAATAACTCGAAAACTAGGGATAGGGTATTTTTTAGTTTTTGCAAATTCTGAAAGGGCAATCAGTTTTTTACATTCCCACAAAGTTTCGTAAATATCCCACGCAAAATGTCAAAGTTATGAATGTTTTCTCATTTTCAAAATACATAAAATTAGAATTATAAAAATAACACGTTTTTACGTTCAGATTGAAATAACTCGAAAACTAGAGATAGGGTATTTTTTAGTTTTTGAAAATTCTGAAAGGGCATTCGGTTTTTAACATTCCCACAAAATTTTGTAGAGATCTCACGCAAAATGTCAAAGTTATGAATTTTTTCTCATTTTAAAAATCGAATTATAAATAGCACGTTTTCACGCTCAGATTGAAATAACTCGAAAACTAGGGATAGGATATTTTTAAGTTTTCGCAAATTCTGAAAGGGCAATCAGTTTTTAACATTCCCAAAAAATTTCGTAAAGATCCCACGCAAAATGTCAAAGATATGAATTTTTTCTCATTTTAGAAATACATAAAATACCTTTAGCCGAAACATCATTTAACTAAATGCCTGTTTAAAAAAAGTTGATAATACCGGGCGTTAATCTCTTTGCTAATTAACAAAAAAAAACTGTTTCCCTTGCATGTACTCTATTTTTTCAAATTTTCATTTACATTCCTTTGCTTTCAAGTGCCGTATATACCGTAAATTTAACATTTCGCTTACAATACGGCCCTATTATCTGTAAAATCACATCAAAGTTCAACTCCGAGATCAATTTTCGCACCAACGCAGGCAGTTATCCTTATTTAAGACTAGCGGAATAATCCGGAACTAAAACACACCGCCGAAATAAAAAGCGAAATCGATAACGCTCCGATTCATAAAACCCACCCTCTCGCCGTCCCTGCACCACCCCCCTCTCGTATATTCGACAGTGGTGCACGTTCCCGACGACCGCCAAACAGTCGCTTTATTTGCGCCTGAATATTGATTGCGAACGCCAGTCTCGCTCTCTCATCCCGAGATATAATCTTAATTATTAAAGGCGAGACGGAGTTGCGTTAATTAAATTAAATTTCAACAAAAAAAAATGAACGAAGAAAGAAAGAGAGTCCCGGGGAAAACACATCATTTGCTGAAAGTTGCTGACAAGTCTTGACAAGAGGGGAAATAACGAGCTTTTCATGGCTTTTGAATAAAAATGTGGGCTTGATAAAGAAATGTATTTAAATTGATGAATAAATAATATTAATGTAAGCTATAAAAAAGGTGTGGGTTTCACACATAATTCAAAAAAAAAAAAATGCGCAGTGCACACTGGTTTCGTGAAACTAGTTGCGTGAAACCAGTTGCATTAAACCAGTTTCGTGTTTCAGTGAAAATAAAAACATGGAACAACACAAATATGAACAATCGTACGATAATAAATAATACTCAGACAGTCTACCCTTTCGCCTAAGTTACATAAAAAGACGCTCTTTGCACAAAAAACAAACTCTTCCGTTTGGATGAAGTTTTCACGGTGTTAACGTTTGTTCCTCTTTCAAAAAAAAACACTCGCGACGGATAGAAGCACAATTGTTAACCGATTTAAAAATGTTCTGTGTTTACAAACACGTTTTACTCGGGTTAAGCTAGTGAGAACGGCGGAGTACTTCGTACTTTACCAAATTGGCGTCGACGACGTCATCACCACCATGATCAAATGTATGACAAAAGAAGCTATTTTGACTAGCACAGCGCTGTTACTGCATAGGGGCAAAAAATAGAACTAAGCAATGATTTTTATTCGTGTTAAAAAACCACATTAAACACGCAAATCCCGTGTTTAATGTACTTGAGTGTTAAATGCACCCCATTTATGCTGCACACACAATTAAATAATGCACATATTATAAGATTGTCGTGAACAAATTAATTTTAATTAAAGTTATTGATTTTTTATAAACTCCAATGTTTATTTTAATTCAATTTAAATCTATGTGTTTTGATTTATAATTGAATCTCATTTTAATTAATCCATACCAATTGAATCAACCAGCCGGTTTTCAATTTTAATACAACAAAATTCATTGTCGCCTTTACAATTTATTAAAAATAGATGTTCCTTTTTGTATGGTAATATTTTTTTTGTGGAAAAACATGCAAAAGCCGGTTATTAATTCTCGCCTTTGTTGTCCATTTTTAATAAAACCATTGTCCAGACTCTTGCGCAATTGTAATTACTTATTGCGAGTATTGCTTAATGTAAAAAGAAAGGGGAGCTTGGGCAATATTCCCAGTAGTTTAGTTGTTTAATACGATACGTGGATTACTTTTTTTAACATTACACACGAGTGAATTATGTTAGATAAGAATGACGTTGTGACTTAAAAAGTATTAGTGTTTATTTTATATTTTGTTTTCTTAGCGAGAAAGAATTATGATAATACTGAAAGACTACTCCCTTTGAAAGATTCTGAAAAAATACTCTTTCTGAAAGATACTGAAAGACTACTCTTTCTGAAAGATACTGAAAGACTACTCTTTCTGAAAGATACTGAAAGACTACTCTTTCTAAAAGATACTAAAAGACTCCTCTTTGTGAAAGATACTGGCAGACTCGTTTTTCTAAAAGATACTTCAAAACAAATCTTTCTGAAAGATACTGAAAGACTACTCTTTCTGAAAGATACTGAAAGACTACTCTTTCTAAAAGATACTAAAAGACTCCTCTTTGTGAAAGATACTGGCAGACTCGTTTTTCTAAAAGATACTTCAAAACTAATCTTTCTGAAAGATACTGAAAGACTACTCTTTCTGAAAGATTACTCTTTCTGAAAGATACTGAAAGAGTACGCTTTCTGAAAGATACTGGCTGCATCTGCAAAGAGGTAGAGGCTGTCTCTCTTTAAAGTATCTGCAAAGAGATCGAGGGCGTCTCTCTTTAAGAATTACACTCCTGGCCATTTTGGAGGGGCCTTATCTCAGGCTATCATTGGATGCTAGCCCGCTGTTCCATTATGTTCTGAACCTAGAAAAGCTTCTGCAAAGAGGTAGAGACTGTCTGTCTTTAAAGCATCTGCAATGAGATAGAGGGTGTTTCTCTTTAAAAATGCACTTCTGGCCATTTTGGAGAAGGCTTACTTCGAGCTGTCATTGGATGCAAGCATCGCTGTTCCATTATGTTCTGATTCTAGGTCCAATAACCTAAATAAAGCATCTGCAAAGAGGAAAAGGCAGTCTCTCTTTAAAGCATATGAAAAGAGGAAGAGACTGTCTCTCTTTAAAGCATCTGCAAAGAGATAGAGAGTGTCTCTCTTCAAAATGACCTTCCTGGCCATTTTAGAGAGGGCTCACCTCGGGCTGTCGTTGGATGCTAGCATCGCTGATCTATTATGTTTTGATCCTGAATCCAATAACCTAAGTAAAGCATCTGCAAAGAGGTAGATGGTGTCTCTTTAAAGTATCTACAACGCGATAGGGGCGCTTCTCTTCAAAAATTACCCCCTGGCCATTTTGGAGATGCCTTATCTCGGGCCGCCATTGGATGCTGGCCATTTTGGAGAGGCCTCATCTCGGGCTGCCATTGGATGCTAGTATCGCTGTTCCGCTATATTCTGATCTCAGGACAGTTATTTTATGCTTAATAAAGTCTTAAAACAATCTACTTAAATCTATTAGACTTAATTAAAGCTCGCGTTAATAATAATTAATACTTTTACTCGTCTAATATTTTGGGTGTTACTAAACCTTTGCACGAAATACTTTATTAAAATGTGAATTAAAATTCTTTCAATAATTTCGAAGCGGCGAGCAAAGTTATCAGGGAGAGGGCACCGGCTATGTAAATGAGCGGAAAATTTGTACATGCGGCGGGAATTTTAATTTGCATTTGCATAACGGAGTACATTTCGGAGTGTTGTAAAATCCCGCGGCGCGCAGTTGTTGCGTTTAATTGCTTTCCTCTCTGATCAATACAAAACACTTTTCATTTGAAAACCACTTCTTCATGCTTTCATTGTTTTTTTTTTCTTATACACTACATCAACTCTACAAGTTTTTTTTTTATGCAAGAGAACTTCTAATTTAAATGTTGTTTTTGATAGCTAGATCAGTGAGTTGAAAGTGAAAAAAGTTTGAGAAGACGGGATTCATGTAGACCTGATGGGACCCTATCAAAACATCCACGCTAGTTTTACTACCCATAATGCTGGTCTTTATCTACTTTTTGGACATAATTTTGATAATTTCTTTTAAATATAAAAATTAAAGTACTTACTCGTATGTACTTTCTTTTAGAAATTAATATTTTGCAGTTTCTCCATTAAAATATGCAATTTACATTAAAAGTAGCGTGCTTAGTGTTTTTTTAAAACCAATCGTGTTAGTTTTGTTTTCAAACCCCACTTTGCTAAAACAAAAAAAACAACTTTGTACAAAAAATCTCCGCTCTTTAAAATTCCATCCTTAGGCAGTCGTCGAAGGGACTGTGTGGATGTTTTAATCAGGTCCTGTTCTGATCTATACATTTGCCCCTTTCCAATATTTTGCTCGACTATTTCTGAAATTGATCGCACTATCGGTGGCCCGCCAACTGTTAAATTCAGATGTTAAATCCCTATCTAAATGACAGATTTCGTACCACCAATTTCGGGAATACCGGCCCTGGAGGTTTGGCTACGGCTAAACATGAATGTCGATTCTTACTTCTCTGAAATACGTTGTTACTTTATATTCCTCAGATTTAATAATTGTGAAGTAAGAGTCGACATTCATGTTTGCTTCTACAGTCACCCAGAACTTCAATAATTGAGTCGCCTATTTTCAAAAACCCCTAAATCCATGGTTTTCAAATGGTTTTAGGGGTTTTTGGGAATAGGCGACTCAATTGTTGAACACACGCAGGATTATATCGGGTAATCCTGTGTGTATGTGTTTATGGTAAACTTGTACTAAAAACATCATCTTTGCGTGTGGTTTGTATTTGTATGAATTTAAAATTTATATTTCGCAGCCATATGTTGAGCATCTTTTTCAAAACTCATTTAAACAGCGCAGCTGCTGCTGTCACGATTTGTGGAGCACATGGCACGTGTCTGGTAGTAAGTAAGGTTTTACCTGGCTCGCAACGAAGCCAGAATTTTGGTTTCGATAAAGGGGGCTTTCTCTTACTCCCAGGAAGTTGTGATCCGAAGACACGTACCTTTTTAGGTAGAGGAAGGAACAGATGGGGAACATCTGTCGGTTTTTTTTTTTTTTGTTGGAGCAGAGCTTTTAGGGGGAGATTAAACTCTGCAATCAGAAAACATTTTATCTGTATTCTGGTACAATCCATTTTAGTTGCTGTTATTGTTGAACCACCATTTATAGAAGAAGAAAAAAAAACTATATTCTGATGCTATTAATTTTCCACGTATCTACCCATAAAACAATGATATTGTGTCTTTCCAGTAAACTATCGCTACAATTGGTTAGTTGGTGGTAACTGAGTCACATATTAACCGAATTACCGGTAATTTAAAAAGTCATCAAGTAATTTAGAAGGTATGTTACACTTTTTTTTATTTTTGTGAAAATGTATTCCTTCTAATAAATTATTAGATTAAAATTTACTTCTAACGAGTGTCTCCACTCCCAGACTAAGCATGAAGTAAAATTTCGAGTTTAGAAAAGCCTAAAAATTTGGTTTGGACGCGTAGCGCGACGCGCGGAGCGGCCAAACCAAATTTTCAGGCTTTTCTAAACTCGAAATTTTACTTCATGTGCCACGCGTATAAAACACTGATTTCAAAATACACTGATAATGTTTATACATACAGAGAGTTTTATGTAACACCGAACATATTCATAACGAGAATATTTCATTTAAGTATACATATGCAGACGTTGTACATTTTACCACGTTTGGTTTATTCAAAGAATACAATTTGATGCCTTAAACGAGTGTTTTCCACTCCCAGGCTAAGCATGAAGTAAAATTTCGAGTTTAGAAAAGCCTGAAAATTTGGTTTGGTCGCGTAGCGCGAAGCGCTACGCGGCCAAACCAAATTTTCAGGCTTTTCTAAACTCGAAATTTTACTTCATGCGCCACCAGTACAAAACACTGATTCAATGAAAAGTTCAGCGGTGTGTTTTAAACTTCGTAATATGTCAGTGTTTTGTACCGGTGGCGTATGAAGTAAAATTTCGAGTTTAGAAAAGCCTGAAAATTTGGTTTGGCCGCTCCGCGCTTCGCGCTACGCGTCCAAACCAAATTTTCAGGCTTTTCTAAACTCGAAATTTTACTTCATGCTTAGTCTGGGAGTGGAACACACTCATTTTAAGTTTCAAATTTAACTCCTTTAAAAAAACAACGATTATCTTAAGATTTACGGCATATACGCTGTCATTGTAAGATGCGGTTTGCGCAGGCTTATTGGTTGGTCATTTTTCTATTTTCTAGTCTAAAAAAAATCATATCATCGCATTTAAATTTTTTGAGAAATTCCAATATTTTGGTTATAATATCGAATAACGCCCCCTGTCGGCGGCCGTGTAGGTCACAACTTTCATAATTACGAGAAACCTAAAAGCCCAAGAAATGCTCTTTTTAATGATACCAAATTTATCCAAATCCATTAAGCCGTTTCGAAGTTACAGGCATTTATTTAAAACAACATTCAAATACCCTCCACCACTTTATTTCGAAAGATAGAGAAAAATTGTTTTTACAAGAAATGTTCCACTTTAAGTTAACATTAAAACGCAAATACTTTTTTGTTATATTCATTGAGGAAAATCGCGAGAAACGTAACTTTATGTAATTCAAGATGGTGGAAACGCCTACTGGCAGCTATCTTAGAAACTTGAAAATTATTACCAGCATTTTCCCTTGCCCACTTTACCTATAAAATTTTTTACCGTAACTCTCTACGATCGTTAGTTTCTGACATACAGCCGCTTACCTCGCTTATTTACCCACCCGGTACAAGTTGAGGCATTAATTACAATTGATTAGCTACAATTTGTAATGGTCATATAGGCAACCCAATTTACACATAACCTTAAAATTAAAGGTGTTAAATCGTATTTTATGAAAATGTTTGGTGTTGTATAAAACTCTCTGTATATAATTCATTGCTCTATTAAATAAATTCTAAATAACCCTATTTTGTTCTGACAATTGAGGTTATGTATAAGACAAACTAGGGCTATTAAATTATTACTTGTAAACTAACAATACTAATCTAATCTGTACTCTGGTACAATTCTTTTAAAATTGGCTTTATACTCCGACTGTTGTCACAATTTAGAAATCTTATTAAGTAACTCAACTGCAATCAAATGCAGCTATTAGAGTATTTATTTGGTATTTTTTTAAACACACTGTAAATACTCGTAAATTGCAAACATTCCCTCTTGCATGCACGGCCTGCTTGTGTCGGTAAATGCAAATATTGAGTCACTCGCTACTCAAACTAGTTTTCGAGTTAAAAAATACTTCCGAGAGAAATCGCACACAATGAGACAGCGTCCAGTTGGTTATTTATCCAACGCACAAACGCTCGAGTTTGTGCATTTTCAAGAGTTGCAAACTTGCGCTTATTACTATCAGCAAGCCGAGCGGTTTATTAATTGAATTATCGTTTTATCGGAATTGTTTGGATCAAGGTTTTGACCTTTAGACTTTTAATAGTTCGATATTGATAGAAAGAAATTGTTGGAAATATATACATTTTATTATGAGATGCAAAATCTTACAAGCATTAAAAGATATAGATTTTTTCCATTTGAAGATTTTGTTGCATCGCTAATTTTTAAAGCGAATACTTTAAAAAAATGTTGGGAATCCTTTCAAAAAAATGTACCGAATCCTTTAATAGAATTCGAATCCTGATTTATTCGAATCCTGATTTATTCGAATCCTGGCCAGCTCTGATGGATTTTATGATTTCCATCAGAGCTGGCCATGATTCGAATTCTATTAGAGGATTCGGTACATTTTTTTCAAAGGATTCGTAACATTTTTTGAAAGGATTCGCTTTAAAAATTACCGATGCAGCAAAATCTTTCAAATGTAACAAATCAAGTTTAACAAAAATCAACTTTTAAAGTCAACTCTATAATTGCTCGGCCGTTAATGGGTTAATAGCCAACATAAAGTTGAATACTGCCTTTGATCTTCCGAAAAGTTTAGTGTATTCTTACTAGAACTTATTACATGAAGTAGAATAAGTTTCAATCAACACTTCTTGAAACTTTGACTCAGCACTCGTAATTTTCGAACTACCGAAATTACCTCCCTCTAATAACGAGAGGAGTTGGCTGGAGGAACACACTCACTCTCTTGGCGACGATTAATCAATAAAACACCTCTCTTTGTTGGAGTGACTTGTTGCAAAGTGAAATGTAGGCGAATTAGCAACAAAGGCGAAATTACCGAAACCACCGTAATTATCCGGCGACGAGTTCTTGAAAGTAATTAAACTAAACTAACTAAACCAACCTACCTGAAAAGTAATCACATTTTAATTCCGCTCGATCCATTCGGATTCAATGCGGGGAGCTGATTAGGTTGTTTTCTTTGTTGACGCACATAGTTTTGAGTTGATTCGCTGTAGTTGGGTGAGAGAAATAGGTCGTAGATTTTACTGTTGGAATTAGCAATACGTACAGTGCATTTAATTCGTACTGAAATTGACTACACTGACAATATCTGTTTTTGAGGGTAAAAATTGCGAGCTAATTTTAGAATAACGCATAATTTATATAATAATGTAGCAAGTGACAAAGAAAAGTGAACAATAAGGAATAATTTAATGTAATTTCAATAATTTTTGGTATACATATTGCCCCACACCCTGACCATAGTCTCCTTTTCTACTCGATTTCCAGTTCTCCCATAAGCATTGACTCTCCTTGGCTATAGTCAGACACTACAACTTTGAGTAGAAGAGTAAACATACGTACTGAATACAAGTTAAAAATATGTGAACACAATTTGAAGTTGCGAAGGCAGCGAAACTTTTTATGTGACAAGATAAATTCAAATTCAAAACTGTTTGAATTCGAGAAAATAAGCTTACGCTTCTTATAGTTTGCACACTTTAAACATAATCTATAAAATTACGAAAAAACTATTCGTGAAAATGCAAACAATGTCTTAATTAATTAGACAACTTAAGACGATAAATATCCATTGAAACATGTTGTTTCAATGGATATTTATCGTCTTAAGTTGTCTTATTAATTAAGACATTGTTTGCATTTTCACGAATAGTTTTTTTCGTAATTTTATATATTATTTTTATATATTTAATTGATGAGGCGGATACATGATGAAACTCCATAATACTATTTGAAATAAAACAACACAGTTGGGAGGGTTTCACTTTTATTGTTGAACACTGCAACATGTTTCACCACACAGTGGCTTCATCAGGCAGATGAAATAAGATTATTGAATTAAGATTATTTCATCTGCCTGATGAAGCCACTGTCTGGTGAAACATGTTGCAGTGTTCAACAACAAAAGTGAAACCCTCCCAACTGTGTTGTTTTATTTCAAATAGTATTATTTTTATGTGACACTGCAACTTTGACTACAAGAGTAAATAAATGTACTATATACAAGTTATAAATGTGTGAACACTATCAGAAGTTGCCAACGCAGCGAAACTTTTTTCATGTATTAATTAATTTGCGTTGGCAGTAAAAGTTGCAATATTTGACAGTAGCTTAACGCTCACAACGCTAGCCATATCCAACAAACATGAATAATTCATCATCCCACCCGGAGAAAATACGCAACAAAGCTGAAACTCGCTCGCGTTGTTACACCTTCACACTCCGGGCATCCGGTGCACTTTTTATGTGACACTGCAACTTTGACCGCAAGAGCAAATAAATGTACTAAATACAAGTTATAAATGTGTAAACACCATCAGAAGTTGCCAACGCAGCGAAACGTTTTTTATGTCTTAATTTATATGTTCTCGCAGTAAAAGTTGCAATATTTGACAGAAGCTTAACGCTCACAACGCTAGCCAGATAAAACAAACATGAATGATTGATTATCCCACCCGGAAATAGTACAAAACAAAGCTGAAACCCGCTCGCATTGTTACACCTTTACACTCCGGGCATCCGATGCATTTAAATAATCCAATCTACGTGCGAAACCTTAATTAAATTAGGCCCCAGGCATCGAGCTTCCGAAACCTTACACACAAACTTAAACCCTCGCGAAGATCAATAAATATTTCTGTATATATAGAGTAAATATTTGCCGTACTCAAAGGTAAAGCTCATTAGGCGCGTTCTGTTACTCTCAGCGCGGTTAATTAGTTTTTAGCTTTGATAAATATCATATGTTCAATAAAAACAAACCTCTAGAGTGCCATGGAAAATATTGTAGGTTGGCTACTCTGAAATTATATATTATAATTATTATTTCTGACGTTTTATATGTCAATTCCTAAAGCGAGTAGCCAACTTAAACTTAAAAAAAGATTAAATCATGGCACTCTCGAGGTTTTTTTTTATTGCACATACGATATAAATAGAAGGTTAAGGGGAAAAACCAAATGAGTGCCAATTTTGAAATTTTACAAAGGAACAAAATGAAAATTTAGAACTCTGTATGTTTCACGGGTTGTAATATTACTTTCTTAATAATTTGTTTGTGAACCATTTGTTTGTTTCCCGTCAAGTTTGCTTACGTGAAAGTATTTGGCCTAAGTCAAAAATGATTTTCTGTACTTTTTAGACTCATTTGCTTTTTCCCCTTAACCTTTTAAATAGAAAGAGATTTCTTAACGCAATTTGTAAAAGTTGTGTCTTGTATTTTTTTGTCTTTGAATAGCAAAATGGTAACACTCTAGGCGTGTCGTTTAAATCCAGTATTCACCATCGGTTTAAATATAAAAGTTCGTAAGTATATGAGGAGTTAGTTGCACTTCGTGATTTTCAGTTTTAATCTGCTATTAATATTAAATTTGGGTTCAGTATTCCGGCGCCGGATACCCACAGATGCGTTTTGGACTTTAGGGTACTCGTCGGTGTGGTTTTATACTTCCCTTATTTTAAATTTATCTTGAATCGTTTTCTAATCTTTTACGTGCTGAAACGTGTTTAACTATGATTTAAAAAAAAACACTCGGTTAAAATACACTAATAAATATTAGTGAAATTTGACCAAGTGTTTTCTTTTAAGATCTTTATTTTAAATGTCAGTTCGAAAGCTATGAATTAGGTAAAACATGATAGAGTAGGCTTTGTATTTTAAATTAGATTGGCACTACTGACTGTTAACACATAGTTTACCACAACCTTAAATTTATTCCATCATTCAATCGAAAATCGATTTTTGCTAGTGTCACTGTATTTAAGAGAGTAGTGCAAATTGGTATCCATCTTGACGCCTTTAGGCGCCAAATTCAAACTAAACCAATCATATTCTATGATTAACGCGCATCCTATTAATTTGATTTAGTTTGAATTTGGCGCCTAAAGGCGTCAAGATGGATGCCAGTTTGCGCTACTCTCTTAAATGCAGGGACACTAATTTTTACTAAATCTGCTATTAATTTACTGAAAGCGAATTTCACGGATTTTAATTAAATTGTAAGCCCTGCTTAATTCCCTACAGTGTTTATTGATTTATTAATAACACTGCAGGAAAATTTTCTTTTTATAGATTCTTACTAAGCATTATCCGTTCCGCAAAACTCTCTCTAAATACGGTAAAAAACACTAAATGCAATAAATTTTGTATATTTCACTTAATGACTGTTATCTTTAAACCGATGGTTATTTCGTGTACATGTAGCAAAAACCAACATAGATACGAAGTAACGAGAACCCCTAAATTAAACCGTGTTTTTTGTAATCTAAACCCCCTTAAAACCAACACCCTAAAAATACTGTTCTGACTGAAATATTAATAATATTAAAGACGAAAAGAAAAAACATAGTAATTTAGCTGTATTCGTAGAAATTTATAATTAATCGCCCACATTATTTTTTTGTTTATATTAAAATTTAGCGTTCTAACGAAACTATATACTTATACATACTTTTTTATAAATAAATGTAATATACTTAATACGTAGTTTTATGTAAATGTAATTAATTAAACAAACCTCTGGCGGTTTTCTTTAAATTATCTTGGCTTGCTTCTGTTTTTATTTGGAATTTTAATGAATAAAAAATGAACCGTTGTTTGTTTTAGCTTAGATCTCACACTAAAGAAAACCGTTTTAGCTTCCACGAGGAAATTAACTAAACAATCGTATATAAAGCATTTTCTTTTCCTCCTGGCGGTGGTATTTTTATTTATATACAGAAAAAAAAAGAAAATCGTTTGAATTTGTGATGTTCCGTGATTCTGAAAAGGTCAAAAACAATTGATCTAGAGAGGTTGCAGTTTCGATCCATGTAAAAAGGATATAATTATTTTTCTTGTCTTTAGAAATTGTTCATATGACATTTGAGCCGTTTATTTTAAAAGCAGCCTAACTATATTTCTCAAATTTTGTTGTTGGCATAATTCAAGGTTTTTGTTATCATAAACAACAATTTATGGTTTTAAATTGAAAAAGGTGAATTGTTGAATAAACAAATCACTGAAGTATTAGCAATGAACTACAAATAAATCTAGTATTTTACGCGCGTGGCGCATGAAGTAAATATTTCGAGTTTAGAAAAGCCTGAAAATTTGGTTTGGCCGCTACGCGCTTCGCGCTACGCGACCAAATCAAATTTTCAGGCTTTTCTAAACTCGAAATATTTACTTCATGCTTCGTCTGGGAGTGGAAACACTCGTTAGACGTTTCAAATTGAATAGGTATGGAAACGCGGGTTTATCAAAAACAAAACTCATCATAAAATAAGTGAAACCTGAAACTCAATCTCATCTAAACCTCAATCTCATCTGAAACTCAATCTCATTGATTAACCAATAAAAGACATGTTTGAAATATTAACCCTAATTTTTCCTGTATATAAATAAACTTACTTAATAATTAGTTAGTAATAATCGTACTTATGTCAAACTTAACATTTTCATTTACTTAATTAGTCGTAACTAAATATTAATTAGTATGTCTCAGATTAGTTAACTGGAAACTGTAGCTAAACATTTATTATTTATGTAATTATTACTGTTGATTTATGTGCCATGTTATCACCTTTTTTATTTCATTTTCGTCACCTTTTTTGCAACTGACTGCATCATCACACACTAATATCAAATATCTTTTTAATTTGTAATTTTTCCAACTTTTTTCTTTTTTTCCATTAAACAAACAAAAAAAATGTACTATATCGTTTTGTTCATGTTGAAATAATTGCAGATATTTGTATTTAATTATTATGACGTAATTGTTACTAATTCTGTGTTTTTAATATGTATAGGATTAGGAGTGTGGAATGTCAAGATTTTGGGGAAATGTCTTGTGATTCGAAATCAACGTGGAGGGAGACTAAGGTAAAAAAAAAATAGAAAGAAAGCATTGTGAGCTCAGTGTTACAAAATTATTAAAAGAATAATTATTAAATTAGAGATACAAAACACGTTTGCACAAACTGAATGCAGAAATTGTATGTGATTAGAATTGGTCTGCTTATAATCGCAGTTCATGTGAGCTAAAATTAGAGATACAAAATACGTTTTTACAAACTGAATGCAGAAATTGTATGTGGTTAGAATTGGTTATAATCACAGTTCAAGTGAGCTAAACTTGATGACCCAAGTTAATCCGCAGTTTTTTTTGTAGTCATAAAACTAATGAGACTCTTTAGAGCCAAAACTCAAGTTAGTGGATCGAGAGAGTCAGTAGTAAACCTGTAGCTCGTAGAAAACCTGCAGCAATTTCAGTCATGCCTCAGGTAGATACTGAACGTTTGTGACTCAGCTAGAGCCCTAAAGTTAGTGAGATATGCAAATCAGTACTTCTCACCGATGACTCAAATTGCTGTAGGGTTTCTACGAGCTACAGGTTTATTATTGAGTCTCCAATTCGAAGGTCTCTATTCGAGTCATGGCTCTAAAGAGCCGGGAGCTATTCACAACACCGATGCAATTTGTCATTATTAATTGAAATTACGTCATTTTGGGAAGAATTTATCAAACTGTATAGAGTAAAATGACGTAATTTCAGTCCGACTTCTCAATGATGACAAAATTGCATCAGTGTTGTGAATAGCCCCCGGCTCTTTAGAGCCATGACTCGAGTAGGTACCTTGAAATTGGAGACTCAATAATAAACCTGTAGCTCGTAGAAACCCTACAGCAATTTTAGTCATCGGTGAGAAGTCGTACTGAAATTACGTCATTTTGGGAAGAATTTATCAAACTGTAAAGAGTAAAATTACGTAATTTCAGTGCGACTTCTCAATGATGATAAAATTGCATCCGTGTTGTAAATAGCCCCCGGCTCTTTAGAGCCATGACTCGAGTAGAGACCTTGCAATTGGAGACTCAATAATAAACCTGTAGCTCGTAGAAACCCTACAGCAATTTGAGTCATCGGCGTATTGAAATTACGTCATTTTGGAAAGAATGTACCAAACTGTGTAGAGTAAAATGACGTAATTTCAGTGCGATTCTTACCGATAACAAATTGCATCCGTGTTGTGAATACCCCCGGCTCTTTAGAGCCATAACTCGAGTAGAGACCTTGCAATTAGAGGCTCAATAATAAACCTGTAACTCGTAGAAACCCTACAGTAATTTGAGTGGTACCTCAGGTAGATACTGAAAGTTTGTCATTCACCTAAAGACCTAAAGTTGATGAGTTCTTTAAAGCTGCTGCTCTTTAGAGTCATTCTTAAGTGGAGACTTTATAGGCCTAATCTCGTTCGGAGTATTTCAGCAAGTATAAAAGTACTTCTTACCATAAAAATAGACATTAGTAGCCCGTTTAAAGGCCTAACACGCTGAATGGACTTTTAAAACTGGCTACTAATGTATGTTATTAAGGTAAGGAGTATTTTTAAAGTTGTTAAAATCGTCTGATCCATATTACGTAGACTCTACAATGCTGAACTCATAAACGCTAGTTTATACATACTACAGGGTGGCTTATAAGTCGCGACACGGCTTTAGTTGGTTAATATTTCTTTGATTCTTAACATTTTTTAATAATAATAAAAAAAGATCATATCTTGCAGATTATTTTGCATTATGAAAAGATAACATCTTTTAAATATCTTCCGTGTTCGACTTCGCACTGATGAACTCTTTCGATGGTATGATTCGTAACAGCTCTTTCTTGGTGTCTGTGGCTTAGTGCCTTAATTTCTGCACGAATGTTTTCCTTTAGTTGTGGACTTTATAACGAACACTATTTCTTTTAGGTATCCCCAAAAAATAAGTCAGGGGTCGTGATATTTGGACAAATAAATGGAGAACGATATCGGGCCGTGTTATGTTATATTATGGGGTTAGTGGGTCGTGTAGCCTTTTTGGCTGTCGAAATTACCACCATCTAAAAGATCTTTTGTAATTATCCCACCTCTTGTGTAGTCTACAATAACTTACGGATCAATCTGTACCAATTCATGAGGCTTCAAAGTGGCCGATGACAGGTAGTTCGCTATTTGAAGGGACAAGGCAAAGCATTCACAAAGTAGGTGTTCTGCTGTTTCTTGTGTCTCGTTGCAGAATCTGCAATTGGCATCTTTTGTCTGACCAATCTTAGTAAGGTGGTATTTCAGAGGACAGTGTCCGGTTAGAAGGCCGGTTATGAGCCCTAGGTTGCCTTTGCTTACCCTGAGAAACTGTTTGGCTCTTACAGCATAGAAGGCGATAACCCTTTTCGCCTGCCTTAAACCATATGTGTTTCGTAAGTGAGCGCTTTTGGCAGCATCTTCCCATTCCCGGATGATTGCCTTTAGTTATTTTACTATAGGGTTTTGGTCCAACAAATTGAATTTTGAATCCTTCTTTGGCAAGGCTGTCGGCATTATCTTTGATCCCTGCATGACCTGGGCCCGTATTCACAGTACCGATGCAATTTGTCATCGGTGAGAAGTTGCACCGAAATAACGTCATTTTACTCCAAACGGTTGGGTAAATTCTTCCCAAAACGTCGTAATTTCAGTGAAACTTCTCAACGATGACAAATTGCATCGATGCTGTGAATAAGGGCCCTGGAATTCAGAGCAGTTAAACTCTGTTGTTCCTTTCCAGCTGCTTTAGGGATAGTTTGCACTTACAAGCAGATTTAGACGTACATGTATCTGTTTTTTTTTTTATTGGCTAACCTGATTTGGGATTTTTTCTTAGGTTTTTTGATTATTTGGGTGCCCCTACTGTTTATCATGTAAAAACATCGATATACAGAGAGTTTTATGTAACACCGAACATTTTTATAACAAGATTTTTTTTTAAGTATCCATATGCAAACGTTGCACATTTTTCGATGCCCGGTTTATTAACAGTATTTAATTTAAAGCTTTTAAGCGAGTGTTTTCCACTCCCAGGCTAAGCATGAAGTAAAATTTCGAGTTTAGAAAAGCCTGAAAATTTGGTTTGGCCGCGTAGCGCGAAGCGCGGAGCGGCCAAACCAAATTTTCAGGCTTTTCTAAACTCGAAATTTTACTTCATGCGCCACCGGTACAAAACACTGACATATTACAAAGTTTAAAACACACCGCTAAGCTTTACATTAAATCAGTGTTTTGTGCCGGTGGCGCATGAAGTAAAATTTCGAGTTTAGAAAAGCCTGAAAATTTGGTTTGGCCGCTCCGCGCTTCGCGCTACGCGACCAAACCAAATTTTCAGGCTTTTCTAAACTCGAAATTTTACTTCATGGTTAGCCTGGAAGTGGAAAACACTCGCTTAAAGCTTCAAATTGAATTCTTTTAATTAACTGAGCATCAGAAAATTTGCAACGTATGCATATGGATACTTCAAAGAAAAGTTCTCGTTATGAAAATGTTCGGTGTTACATAAAACTCTCTTGTATGAATGCTACGTTGCAATTGATTAACTATTTGACAGAAAAGTGGTAATAAAATGTCGAAATTAATGTTGCGTCACTTAATCTTTATAACCTCAAATTTATTTTGAAGGCAAAAGTCAGAATTACAGACAGAGTATTTAACCAAATATCTAACATTAATTTTGTTGTAATGTTAGATATTTGGTTAATCAGTTGGCAGATCTGGAATGTAGAGTAATCTCTAAGATGTCTTCTTTTTCATAAGCTATAAATTATTAAAAAATGTTGAGCAACAAAGAAATATTAATTAACTAAACCCCGTCGTCACTTATGGGCCACACTGCACTTTCAGATAAGTCAAGTATACTTTACATAAATTTGCCGAAGAAAGGCATTTTTCTAGAATTGCCATATTGTTGCCTACCTCCTCAATTGAGCAGTGAGTAAAATGTTAAACTTTCATTGGAGTGCACAAATCTTACAATGGTTAATTAGGGTTTACTATTTTTTTCTTTTGAACTAGTGTATGCTTTATAATCTATATAATGTTTTATTATGGACAATTGCTTTTCAAGTTCGCACAAATTCAAATTATCACTAATCAAAATCAAGTTGAATTTTGTTCGTGACAATTTGAACTTGAAAAATTATAGTGTATAATTTTATTTTCTCGAATTAACTTCTTGTTTGGCACTTGGTGTAAAATAATTGAAATGAATTACACTTCAAATCAAAAACTTTATTTCGACTAGTTTCGATTTGTTGGACCATAAATAAAGTTTTTAGTTTGTGAAACAATACCAAGTGTTTTTCCTCTAAATAACTTCACATAGTATGATCACTAAGTACGTAATTTATTACTATTATCTTTTAAATTTATTACTATTATTATTTATGTAGTACTTATTACTCAATGGTATGTTTTCATTTTAATTAAAGGATAATTCTTGATTAAATTATGAAATTTCTAATATGATTGAATCGAATCACAAGACATAACTCCAGAATCCCTCTTGGACATTCCAACAGTTTACAAAAGTAGAGAATTGTTGCACGAAACCGATGGCCGACTTGAATAATCCATGTCTGATGTTTGTACTTTAATTGAAGTGTCGCAGGCAGCATAACTGGTTATGTGTCGGGAGCAGGACCGTATCCGTACCCGAAACGGAAACAGAAACCGAAACAAGAAAAGCCGCCGGGAATCTTCAGCCGCCACGATTTGTCGACGAGGGCGGCGACCAGATTTGTCAACCCCCCTGAAGGTAACGAGGCGGCGCTGAAAACCGTTGTGTAGAGAGCCAGTAGCGTCAGTAGCGTAGCGGTTCGGACGTTCTTTAGAGCATATTGTAAATTTACTTGAAACATACATCATTGATTTTGTTGATTAATTTTTACATGAGGAGGATATTAATAATTGATTAACAATTATAAGGTGCGCTTACACTTGTACTGTTCTGATGCTTAAGAAGAAAATTGCAGCGTACGCGACGCCCGGATGCTTTACATCGATTTTTATTTTAATATCGCAATTATTATCAATAACAAGTTTTGCCTACATACTAAATAAAAAATGGAATTTGTAATAATGAATTAGTTCCAGTTCTCTACGTAAGAGTTAAACTGTACAAAGTCACATTTTTTAAATCTAAAAATCCCTCGTGGATTTGTGAAAAAATAATTATTTCCAGTTCTCTACGTAAGAGTTAAACTGCACAAAGTCACATTTTTGAAATGTTACAGTGGCAGAGTAAAACATTCTGAATCCGACAATAAAAAAAAACCTATTTTAAAAAAATGTGACTTGCTGTAGACATTTTTTTAAAATAGGTTTTTTTTATTGTCGGATTCAGAATGTTTTACTCTGCCACTGTAACATTTCAAAAATGTGACTTTGGGCAGTTTAACTCTTACGTAGAGAACTGGAAATAATTATTTTTTCACAAATCCACGAGGGATTTTTAGACCAGCTATAAATGTGCCAAATTTAGCATCAGAAAAATGTACAAGTGTATGCGCACCTTCACGCACTATTGCATACACACTTATAGCCTTTCAGTCTGTTGTTTATGTTATGTATACTTACTATATACGGTTTGCCTGATTATTTACCTCTCTTATGTTTTATATTTTCTTTTTTTTAATTTCGGTAAATGTAAGTAATTTACTAACAGCACAGGGTGGTATCAGTTTTATTTATTAATTACACCTACAAAAAAATCACATCTTTGTTTAAGATTGTGAAGGGTTTACTGCTTTCCGTAATTTTGTTAGTTTGCTTTTATTTAATTACTTGTAACTACAAATGTAATTATGATTACAAAGTAAGTGTAACTACAAATGTAATTATGATTACAAACTAAGTGTAACTACAAATCTAATTATAATTACAAAGTAAGTGTAATTACACATGTAATTATAATTACAAAGTAGCTGTAATTACAAATGTAATTATAATTACAAAGTAAGTGTAACTACAAATCTAATTATATCATAATTATAAAGTAGCTGATTTTGCATCTAGAGACTCATATGAAGATGAAATAACTTTATAATCTTTTGTTTTGTTCAATTTTTGTAGTTTACTTTACTTACTTACTTTACTTAAATTAATAACCTTGTGATACTTTTACCACTCTATGCGCACTTAGAATTTAGCAATGTTCATGTCGTTTTTGATTAACAAATTTTACAAACGAAAACAGAATGGGATCTCGTTTCTTCACCTTGTTGGGTTCTCCTCAGAATAATCTTAGCTATTAAGTACTAGAGTAATACCGAAAAAAAAAACTGTACATAAAATTAAGTAGATCGTCGAAATAGTGTAACCAGCAGCATTTAGATCTAATTTAGTTAAGTTGTGTATCATCAAATTTTCTTAGGTGTAAAGGCAAAACTCATTCATTGCACAGAAAATGAATAGCACTAAGTGAGTTTTATTATCATCAAAATCACCTGCATTGCCTAGGTTTAAAAGTAAAACTTAATATATCATTAACTTGTTCCTCATTGATCACTTGGTACAACATTTCTACTAATATATAGGTTTTTAATTTAAATTCAATTAGTTTCTTTTACTAAAACATTTATTTTTCGACTAGTTTCGGCTTGATGCTATTTTCAAGAATGATCATCATCAGGTGAATTTAAATTATAAACCTATATATTAAAACTTAATAAGTGAGGTAAACATTAGTGGTATCAACCCATTTGATTCCAAGGCATTTGTTTTTAAAACGAAGTTTTTTCGCCTTGTTGGACTTTTTTCGGAAAGTGTGAATGTTAAACCATTTTCGGTGCTATACTCGAATGAGTATAGTGGAATAATAATATATTACGTCACGAGAGTGGTATGCAGCATATTACATATGAGCGGATATGTTGCGCACGAGCCGCGCAGCGGCGAGTGCAGTATTCCGCGAGTATGTAATTGCCATACACTCGAGAAACGTATGATACTTTACCTACGCCCTAACAAAATTAACAATGAGCATGAAAGAACTACTTATTTATTCAATAATTTTTGATACTGACATAACATTGAAGAAAACTAAATTACTACTTGATTAATATACGTCAAAGAAATGTCATTTGGTTAAACTAAATCACTACTTGATCAATATACTTCAAAGAAATGTCATTTGGTTAAACTAAATTACTACTTGATCAATATACATCAAAGAAATGTCATTTGGTTGTGCGGTAATCAATCAGCTGTTCAGCTGTGAGCATGTAATATACTTGTCAAAGCTATTACGTGCATGTATAGGTAATGTCAATCATACGCGTCAAGATGATAGTATGGTATAATACGATTACTAGATAGGGCGTAGGTGAAATGAGTTAACTGAGAGTTATCTTTAAAACGCCAGCTCCAAGTCCGCAGAAAATTAACAGCACTTGGTGGATTTTAACCCTTCGTTATGGCAAAAATCGCAGTTATAAGAATTCGAGTTTTATTATCATCAAAATCATTTATATTACTTAGGTTTAAAGGTAAAACTCATTAAGTGCGCGAAAAGTTAGTGGCACCAAGTAAGTGTTATCTTTAGAACTCACCAAGTGCGCAGAAAATTAACACACTTGGTGAGTTTTAAGCCGACGATATCGATACGCGAAAATCGCAGTTGTAAGAACTTAAAATTGTTTCTTTTTTTGGCAATTCTACATTCACTTATGGAGCAAATAGGCTTGTACACTTTAATGCACTGAAATTCACGTGTTTTTTTAAACTTTCTTGAAATTATGGAATTTAAAAGAAAGATTCAAATTTAAAATAGTATATTCTTATTTCAGCGATTATTTCGTCGGGCACATTACTAATTAGTATACTAAAATAATTAATTATTATCTTGGTAGACTGGACTATTAACTATTATCAACAAATGTTTCGCTTATTATCTCGGTAGACAGGACTACTAATTAATCTATAGTAATATTAATAATTACTGATTACAATATAATTCTACTAATATTATCGAGTGAATGAAATTCCCGAATTCTTTTTAAACTTTATAAAAATAATGTAAATTAAAACAAAGATTCAATTTTGATAAAAACTATCAACATCATAAAAATTTGAAGAAACAGATTTATTGAAATTTTACGAAATTATCAAACTTCCTGACCAAAATTATGAACATACAATCTTTTTTAAAAAAATATAGGTATTATCAAATTTCCTGACAAATTATGTGTATGTTCATAATTTAAGTCAGGAAATTTGATTATTTTCGTAAAATTGCAATAAATCCGTTTCTTCAATTTTTTATGATGTTGATAATTTTTATCAAAATTGAATCTTTAAAAAAAATATGGGGAAGACAAGCGAGTTATTACAATTAAAGTCTTGTTAAGTGATGAAAATTAAAAACATTTAGAATTTAATTTAATAATTCAACATATTAAAAGTATAATAGATTTTCTAAAAATGTTCCCTTTTTTCATACTTTTTCGACATTTTGGACATTCATCAGTTGTTGACCTGTAGACACAACAATCAAGCAATTTTTCTTTTAAATACTTATAAAAATCGAACTTTTGAAATCATTATTTATGTTTGCAATGCACAAACAAACAATAAAAAACTCTAATACGTATCTCGATATATACCATTTATTATTTTTTTATTCGTTGATTTTATAAAAGAGTTCAATTTGAAATTTGTAACGAGTGTCGTCCACTCCCAGATTAAGCATGAAGTAAAATTTCGAGTTTAGAAAAGCCTGAAAATTTGGTTTGGTCGCGTAGCGCGAAGCGCGGAGCGGCCAAACCAAATTTTCAGGCTTTTCTAAACTCGAAATTTTACTTCATGCGCCACGCGTATAAAACATTGACAATTGTGTAAAGTTTATAATATACTGCTTATGTTTGATTTCGCGTTAATGAATTTTAGAAAAATATTATTATTAAATCTTGCGATTTCTAAATTCTTGCTTTATAATATGTTTTCTTTTCACCTATTAATATAACTTGAGTAACTTTTTTCTCACCTATATTTGGTTTGGTTATATGAAATTATTTTAAGGGGCCAGGGAAAAAAATCTAGCATCAAGGAAAAGTCAGGGAAATTTAACATTTTAAATTTGTCGCCACCATGTTAAAATTACTATTCGCTAAAATCAAGTTAGCTTTTTAAGATAAACAAAATCTAACATACAGAAAAATTGAGTTTGTCAATAGTTTGCAGAATATTTACAAAATATAAAAACGAATTTAAATTAATATCGACTTTCTGCAAAAATATTTTCTCATTGAGACAAGTCTCCAAATATTCATTGTAAAAACTACTGCTCGGGATAATACCCCGACAGATATTGAATTATACAATGAATATTTGAGTTATACGACAGATTTACTGTTCTATACAAAATTTATATGCAAAATGCAACATCAGGTCAAATTATTCTTTCACCAAACTAAATGAACCAACAGGAAATTGAAAAAATTACAGGGAACGAATATTAATTGTCTTCAGCTTTTTAAGCTTGTTGATGTTTTCAATAATATTTAGTATCAACTTTTGAGTCGTTTATTGTCTTAAACTTTTTGATGTTTTCAATAATATTTAGATTCAACTTTTGAGTCCTTTATTGTCTTAAGCTTTTTGATATTTTCAGAAATATTTAGATTCAACTTTTGAGTCATTTATTGTTTACAATAATATTCTTTTTTACTACAGTACTACAGTTGAATAAGGTTTTGTTAAAAGCGCTTAAGTAGGCAACCTGTAATTTTTGTTCTAAAGTTACTAAATGTCTTATAATTTAAAAGAAATCTATTATTAACACTTTCTATTGGTAGTCTTAATAATATTAGACGATTAATAATATTAGACAATCCATAAAAAAAATATACCTAATTTACTTAACCATTTTTCATTTATGGAATTTTATATTCTGTGGAAATGAAACCAAACTTAATTTCTGAAAAAAATTGACTGACTTGCACCCTTTCAACAAATTCCGTTTTACATAACGTAGATAGTTAACACGTTCGCTACCAGGCTTTTGGAGAAAAATTGATTCCTATTGTCTTTACAATTTTCTTTTATTAAAGTGAACAATTGCTTAGAATGCTATAAAAAGCTAATTTTCCTTTAGCCCGCATCTTTTTCATTTTGGAAATCCAATCTATTTATATGATTTAAGGGACCTAATTTTCAAATACAATTAAGTTAATCATACTCGATTTGAGCTATTTTGTCGTTCAGGGAAAATATTTTAAATTTTTCAATCAAATTTGAGCTATTTTGTCGTTAAGGGTAAATATTTTAAAGTTTTCAATCAAATTTGAGCTATTTTGTCGTTCAGGGTAAATATTTTAAAGTTCAACAAATTTCGCCACACGAATGAATTGAAATTTAGAGATGTACAGTAAGGATTTGTTTAAAATCATTAACTACCCTGTAAATTCAAGAGAGCAACAAGATAACTACACCCATTTCTTTTTTAGTTGGGCATTAATTTTGAGTAACAACATAATTTCAGTGGTAAACCATAAAATTTAACAAGCGAGGCGAGGCGAATTGTGAGCAAATTACACATGTTTAAAAACGCGTTTAATTTAATTTTACAACACGCAAATTGATTCGTGAAGCCGTCTATTAATAACAGAAACACATTTATATTTTGCATATGTAGGTGGGATTATAATTAATTCATTCATGTTTGGTGCGTGTGGCCTGATAGAGGGCGCTGAGGTTAAGACGAGGGCGTCGCGACGACGATTGCGCGCACTGTGGCATTATCGACCGGGCGTCACTCCCATCTGTCCAACCGAAGAATATTGCCTAAATTCACATCGACCTGTTTTTTTTGTTGCAATAATTACCCAACCGGAATCGGAATCTCTACACAAAGGGAAGCTAGTAAAATGCGGGAGACTAAAAAGTAGAAAATTAAATATAAGAAAACAACAACATTAATTCTACAATAATCTATTTTACATATACATACAAAGAAAGCTTTTCATATTTTTTCAGTTTGTGGGGCGACAGTTAAGTGCAGGGATTGTGCGAATGTACGCGGGGGTGGGTGATGATGGTACAAATCGATTTGTCAACAAGCTAGTTTACTAAACGTCTCTAGTCTCTTACATTGTTGATTAAGATTGTTTAAATTGATTTTAGTTTCTAGAGGGGTGTACATTGAGTCTTTATTTGTTGTAAATGTTTGTTGTATCCTGTCCTTTGTGATTCCGGGCACGGTTTTTGGTTTCACTGAATATTACACTAACTAAAGTTGTTCTTCTCGTTGGAATTGTAGAAATCGGTCGGGGCTATGGTCATGTCCCGTTGCAGCAGTATCCTGATTATCAGTACTGCTGTGACAGGACAATATCACAGCCCTGAGCCTGGTATGGTGTGTGGAAGCGTAGTCCGGGAGGGAACGTTGGAAGCGGATCGCGGCACGGACACTGACTGAGTCGAGGGGAGATGAGCAACCCCTCGCTCTACCGCCGCCATGGTAACCGTGCTGCGCCGCCGCCGGCCGCACCCCACATCACTAATGTATGTACACGTGCAAAAGGGGGTTGGTATTGATCCATCTGTTCCGTGCGCTCGAGCCAGCTACCTTCCGCCGAGGGTGCCGCAGCAAGCAGATCCATCCCTCCGATTGCTGCCCACTTCTGCTGCTACTCCCGATTCTCCCTTCTCCCACAAACACACACATACACACAAAACTCTTTCTTGCACACTGAATCATCATAAACATCACAACAGGCCCACTCTAGTCCGGAGGATCCATTATAACCGCTCAGCTATTGATTAAATCCTTCCTCTGTGGAAAGGAAGTCTAAAATGTTATCGATAAACTCACCCCTTTTTCTCAAATTTAAAAAAAGAAAATATCTACATGATCAGCAAAATAGGTGTCTACAAATTTCTAAAGCTCTCCTCATTTATCTCCTCCAAACATTTTTGTAGCTAAGGGAGGTCACTGAACCTGAAAAAAAAATGCAAAATATGACTCCATACGTTTAAAAGCCATAAGAAAGATTTAGAAGGCAGGAAGATGGGTTTCACATGAAAGACAGCAGGCAAACTGAAAAACCATGAAATACTGCTCACCAGGTACAAAAGAAAATCATTTCTTTATCGAATTGTGACTGGCGATGAAATACTTCCGCATGCGGCTTACTCACCAGACTTGGCTTTATCCGATTACTGCTTATTTGCATCGATGGGACACGCACTTGCTGAGCAGCAAAAACAAAAATGTACGAAAATATCTCGATGATTGGTTTGCCTTAAACGATCAACAATTTTTTTGGCGTGGCATCCACAAATTGGCATAGAGATGGGAAAAATGTGTAGCTAGCGATGAGCAATACTTTAAATAAAATAGTTTGTACCATTTTCATACAATAAATGTGTATTTTCTATTAAAAGAAAAACGGTTTCGTATTTACAGACCTGGTATATTCAGTTAGCTAGTCTCTATATAAAATTTGGTAACCGCGTTTGGATGCTGCATCCAGAAACGAGACCGGTGATTGGTGTATATAGTCGTCCGTCTTACTCTTACCTCACATCCTGACCATAGTCTCTCCTTTTCTACTCGATTTCCAGTTCTCCCATAAGCATTAGCCTATGCTTATGGGAAAACTGGAAATCGAGTAGATCATTCACAGCCTTGACCGAAGGCTGTGAATGATCTGAGTGTCTTTGAGAAATGCATTAGACTATTAGAAATAAAAACATACTCAATAACCTGACTTACTTTTCAACTTCTGTAGAGGCAAAACTTTGCTTAAACCACCTTGACTTTAGGTTAATTTTACATCAATATATGAATTAATTAGTCTTGTCTATCCATCATTCTCCTAAAAATCCCTACCTGCTTCCAATTTATTCTCACAAATCCTCTGATTCTGCTATTGATACTGTCTTCCTCTCTTTGTTACATTCGTTATCCCGTGAAACCCGCAAGGGAAACCGTAATTCCTCGTCCCGATACCAGAGACGTCCGTTTAAAGACGCGGGACGGAACAGGTCGCTAAAAGACTCGGGCGATATGTCTTTTCCCTTCCTTAGAGGGCGATCGGGATTAGGAAACTCGAAGCCGCTGGCCGAGATAAACGCGGCGAGCACAATCCGTTTCGCAATTTGTTCCGTTGTAAATGGATAAACGTCGACAGGCTTACCTACTTGTTATATTTTCAAGGGACTTTGGAAATGATTTTGATTAGGAACTTATGCCAGCCCGGCGCATTCACCGAACTTCTTATGTTTGTTTAGAGGTCATAAGTAATATAATGTATGTGTGCAGTGCGATCGTTAAAAACATGATTTTGAGTAGGCTTTAAGTTTTAATTTAAATTGGCACTACTAACTGTTAACACATAGTTTACCAAAACCTCAAATGTATTCCATCATTCAATTTACATTCTGGGACACTGCACACAAAAATGCCGCTTATTCTAAATCATAATTTAAACGATCGCACGATAATTGTAAATTAGTTTCTTTCTTGATTACAGATGCATCATTTATAGCAATGCAATCTTCCAATAAAAAATAAAAACGTTTCTTTGTAATAAATATCTAAAAGCCTCGCATACCCTAAATTCCTTTCAAACGGCGTTAAATCGTCAATGCACAGCTTTGTCGAATCCCCTTAAACAGTCAATATAAACCATTCTAGTCATCACACGTAACGTGACGGTTTTCGTAAAACGGTGTGCTAATGTTCCGGTCTTCTTTGTGTTCGCAGCACGGCGATCGGGGACGGAAATGGGCTTCTGAAGCACGATCTGCACGATTCCCTTGTCCAGCTGAACGGCAGCCATTCGGGCTCATCGGGGCGCAGCACGCCGAACAACGGCACCGATCCGGCGCCGGGCAAGCTCTTCGTCGGCGGCCTCAGCTGGCAGACTTCCAGCGAGAAACTCAGGGAATACTTCGGCATGTTCGGCAACGTCACCGACGTGCTCATCATGAAAGATCCAGTTACACAGGTAAATTTATTACAAACATTATATTTGTGTTCAGTATTTCAGCGGCCGATAACAGGTGCGTTTCAGATTACACCGTTCTCATCAATGCGGTTTCAATGTGGAATACTGAACATCTTTGAGTTTTTGTACAATCTTGTGCTTAAATAATTCGATTGAGTGAGTTACGCGAAGTAATTAATTAATTACACTGCCGATAACAGGCGCGTTTCAGATTACACCGTTCTCATCAATGCGGTCTCAATCTGGAATACTGAACATCTTTAAGTTTTTGTACAATCTTGTGCTTAAATAATTCGATTGAGTAAGTTACGCGAAGTAACCTTTCTTCCAGACTTTATATAAAATTAATTTGGGTTCAGTATTCTAGCACCGGGTAGCCACAAACGCGTTTCGAACTTTAAGATCCTCGTCAGTGTGGTCCTTACCCAGACCCGATTGTATATGTAACCAAATGGGTTCACATAAAGTGTTGGAGAAAGGCTCTAAGGTTTTAATTAAAGTTGTGCTAATATACACATAAATTAATGGCGTCAAAGTCATCTGTTACTCATTTTCTGAATAGCTGAGCAAACTAAACGTTTAATACAAGCCATTGGGCTCGTAGTTGCATGCTTGTAGGTTTTTTATGTTTTTCATAAATTAAAAAATATGAATTGTGTTTGGTTTGGTTTGCAGAGAAGTAGAGGATTCGGTTTCATCACGTTCTCCGATCCCACGAGCGTCGACAACGTTTTAAAAGTGCCGATCCACACTCTAGATGGTAAGAAGATCGATCCGAAGCACGCCACTCCGAAAAACAGGCCGAAGCAGCCCAACAAGACGAAAAAGATTTTCGTCGGTGGAGTGAGCCAGGACACGTCCGCGGATGAAGTCAGGGCGTATTTCAACCAGTTTGGAAAGGTCGAGGAGACCGTGATGTTGATGGATCAGCAGACGAAGCGCCATCGCGGATTCGGGTTCGTCACCTTCGAGAACGAGGATGTTGTCGATAGAGTCTGCGAGATTCACTTCCACACGATTAAGAATAAGAAGGTGGAGTGCAAGAAGGCGCAGCCTAAGGAAGCGGTGCAGGCGAACGCGCAGTTGTTGGGGAAGAGGTTGATGCTGAGCGGGTTGGGGATGAGGATGGCGGCGCCCACAGCGGGGCAGATCGCAGCGGCTAACCCGCTGGCTGTCGCGCAAGCTCAGGCTCATGTTCAGGCGGCCGCGGCGGCTGCAGCCGCTGCACAAGTGCAGACAGCGGCTGTCGCCGGTTACGGGAAACTGTTCGGAGCGTATCCTCCTTTAGCCGGATACAGATACGCGCCTTACCCCATTCCAGGAGTAGGCGCAGGGGTGGGCGCGGCGGCGGCTCAGGCCGGCACGCCCACGCCGGCCCAAGCAGCCGCTGCCCCGACCCTGGCCCAGCAGGTCACCGCCAGCCCCTACCAAGGCTACAACCTGACCAACGTCGACATGTCGAGCTTCCAGGGAGTCGACTGGGGCTCCATGTACGGGATGGGGATGTACGTCTGAAACATCCCCCAGGGTTAATGTAAAACGAACGCAAAAAGAAAAACGAAAGACAGCAAGCAAGCCGGGAAACAGAAACACTATTTTCGTTTTCTCAGTGGGCTTCACTTACACTTTTCGGACTTCCAGTTCTCGGATGGCGCGCGCGCGTTTTCTGTGCCTACCCATTTTGATATTGTGTATATATTTATTAAATTGCGCGAGAGACGGGCAGAAACCGCCGCTCTCGCGCCTTCCTCAAAATATGTTCCGTTTCCTCTCGAGAAACATTACAAAAAAAAAAAAATAACAAAGAATAAACAAACGCCCGATGCCGGCTCCTCCCTACTTACCCCCAAAAACATGTTTTCTCTCTATAAATAAAAACAAAAATAATCTTCTGCTCATACTCTAGCATTTAGCAATAATGACTCGCAATAAAACAGTATTAAATAATATTGTGACAAATTTACCTGTGTTATTTAGAATGGCGATTTATTTATTAATTTTTTTTCTCGGGTGATTTACGAGGGCGTTTCAAACAAAACAAACAACTACTTAAAAGTCTACTTACATATTCAACAAACGTGAATATGTTGTTTCAAAAAGTATCAATCAATAAACCTTAAAAAAAAAACATATTCAGAAAACCTAAGTAATTAGTAAAATATGCTGTTTCAAAAAGTACATTCAATAAACCCCAAAAAAATGTATTCAGAAAACCTGAGTATGTTGTTAAAGAAAATATATTCAACAAACCTAAATATGTTGTTTCAAAAAGTACGTTCAATAAACCTTAAAAAAAATGTATTCAGAAAACTTGAGTATGTTGTTCCACAAAATATATTCAACAAATCTAAATATGTTGTTTCAAAAAGTACATTCAATAAACCTTAAAAAAATTATTCAGTAAACCTAAGTATGTTGTTAAACAAAATATATACAACAAACCCAAATAAGTTCTTAGCAAAATATATTCAGAAAACAGAATATATTAAAAACAATACTTAAGAACATCTGAATCTTTTAAGCATACATACCTTGATATGTACATTGTACGTTTTTAGAAATTCGTCGTTTTTGAAAAAAGTGTTTAATTGGAAGCTTCAAACGAGTGTTTCCACTCCCAGACTAAGCATGAAGTAAAATTTCGAGTTTAGAAAAGCCCCGCGTAGAAAATTTGTCGAGGGTCGCGCAGCGACCCGAGACAAATTTTCACGGGGCTTTTCTAAACTCGAAATTTTACTTCATGCGCCACGCGTATAAACCACTGATTTACAGTAAAGTTAAAAATATACTACTTGAGCAGTATTCTAACGCAGAGTTGGACATTAGTTGACTAAATTTTTTATGATAATTAAAACGAATGACTAAATTAGTCATGAATAATTTGTTCATGACTAATTTAGTCATGAATCGTTAGTCATATAGTATTACTAGTCTGTCAATCAGTAATCATCAATCAACCAAATAAATTCATGACTAATATCTGAAAAAATTGTCATTAGTCATGACTATCTAATGCAAATTAAGTCATTAGTCCTACCAATCGACTAAAAATTGAAAAAAGCGTTTAATTGGAAGCTTCAAACGAGTGTTTCCACTCCCAGACTAAGCATGAAGTAAAATTTCGAGTTTAGAAAAGCCCCGCGTAGAAAATTTGTCGAGGGTCGCGCAGCGACCCGAGACAAATTTTCACGGGGCTTTTCTAAACTCGAAATTTTACTTCATGCGCCACGCGTATAAACCACTGATTTACAGTAAATTTAAAAATATACTACTTGAGCAGTATTCTAATGCAGAGTTGGACATTAGTTGACTAAATTTTTTATGATAATTAAAACGAATGACTTAATTAGTCATGAATAATTTGTTCATGACTAATTTAGTCATGAATCGTTAGTCATATAGTATTACTAGTCTGTCAATCAGTAATCATCAATCAACCAAATAAATTCATGACTAATATCTAAGAAAATGGTCATTACTCATGACTATCTAATGCAAAATTAGTCATTAGTCCTACCAATCGACTAAAAAATGCCTAACCCTGTTCTAAAACAGTATATTTTGGACAAAATTAGTCATTCGTCCTACCAATCGACTAAAAAATGCCCAACTTCAATTAAAAACAGTGCTGTATACGCATGGCGCATGAAGTAAAATTTCGAGTTTAGAAAAGCCTGAAAGTTTGGTTTGGCCGCTCCGCTTCGCGGAGCGACCAAACCAAACTTTCAGGCTTTTCTAAACTCGAAATTTTACTTCATGCTTAATCTGGGAGTGGAAACACTCGTTACAAGCTTCCAATTAAATGATTTATCAAAAACATCGAATATCTGAAAACTCATTAATCGGGGTGTGCATACTTAAAAGTAAAATTCTCTGTGTGCAGCTAAAAAATATACTTATTATTTTTTTAATCATTTGATTTATAATACTAGATGATTTAAATTAAATTTAAATTAAAACACTACGGGTTAAGTGAGAAATTAATTAAAGATACATTTGATTTAGGGATAAATGAAAAAATATATACATTCAGAAAATTTAAATATGTTATTTTTATTAAAAGCTATTCAGACAAACTTGAATATATTGAATATTTGCAGTCTTATTTTGAATTGTGGAGGCTTCTACTTCGTTATACATGTTAATTTAACGCAATAAAACACTTTTAACTTTGTTTGTATAACACAATTTATTTTTATGAGACTGCAGTTTCGGCAAATTCAGCTTGCCATTATCAAACATGTTTGATAATGGCAAGCTGAATTTGCCGAAACTGCAGTCACATAAAAAATAAATTGTGTTATACAAACAAAGTTAAAAGTGTTTTATTGTGTTAAATTTGCAGACTTGTTTCAATGAGAAAAAAACTATTCACACGAACTTGAATATATAGAATATTTGTAGACTTATCTCAATGAGACAAAATTTTTGCAGAAAGTCGATAGTAATTTTAATTCGTTTTTATATTTTGAATATATCGTTTAAAAAAAAAAACGACTTAAAAACTCCTGAATTCAATTCTCTGCTACTACTTAATTAATTAAATTGTTTTAACTTAAAGTCTTGCTTAAAAGTGTACTGATTTGATTACCCAGCATGTTTGACTAAGCGTTTATCTTGAGACATCCCTGTGTATTACAATCAAATTGATTTAACTTAAAGTCTTGCTTAAACATCTACTGATTTGATTACTCAGTATGTTTGACTAAGCGTTTATTTTCAGACATCCCTGTTTATTACAATTAAAGTGCTTTCACTTAAAGTCTTGCTTAAAAATCTACTGATTTGATTACTCAGTATGTGTGACTAAGCGCTTATTTTCAGACATCCCTGTTTATTTTACAATTAAAGTGATTTCACTTAAAGTCTTGCTTAAAAATCTACTGATTTGATTACTCAGCATGTTTGACTAATCATATTATTTTTAGACATCCCTTTTTATTACGACTTTTAAGGGTTGAACCGGTGATTTTCAAACTTAAAAAAAGAATACTCGAAACGCCCGACGACGAGAGAGAGATTTTCAAAATTGAAATTGAATTTTGTGGAGACGATCAACGAAACACTCAGCCCCCCGCTTGTAAACAAACGAAAACAAAAAAGAAAGGGGGGAAACTCACGCGACGTGTTCTGTTTAACATAAAACGCAGCCCCCCGCCGGGATGCCTAAGGGATGGAAAATTGATTAAATCAACTTGAGGTAAAAGAGACACCGGAATTTCATAACGGTAATTCGCAACCCCTCCCGAAAATCGATAACTAACATTAATCCCGCCGGAGTTTCCGTTGTAAGTAAATATTAATTGATTTATTCGTATAACGTGGGATTATAAGGTTTAAATTGAGCAAAGTTTGGGAAGTTAGTTATGTCGGTTTTGCTGTGAAGCAAGCTACAGTCTATCTGGTTTGGAATGCGCGATTCGGAATCGGTTTGTATTATTTTGTATGTTATTGAATAAAACATTTTTATGGCACCCAGCAGATGTACAGTCGGCGCAACCGGAATCTGAACGCGAAAAGTAATGGTGAAATTTACACTTTGCTCATAGTCGTTCGGCGTAAATAAATTTGACAGCTCTTAAAAATTATTGTATATACACAGAGTTTTATGTAACACCGAACATGTTAGAATGTACTCGATGTTATTTTCCTACAGAGAGTTTTATGTAACACCGAACATTTTTATAATGAGAAATTTTCTTTTAAGTACACATAAGTATGCGTTGTACAGTTGCCGACGCTTTGTTTTTTAAAGAATTTAATTTGAAGCTTTAAACGAGTGTTTTCCACTCCCAGGCTAAGCATGAAGTAAAATTTCGAGTTTAGAAAAGCCTGAAAATTTGGTTTGGTCGCGTAGCGCGAAGCGCGGAGCGGCCAAACCAAATTTTCAGGCTTTTCTAAACTCGAAATTTTACTTCATGCGCCACGCGCATTAAACAGTGAAAGCACTGAAATATTGTGAGCGAGTAAACTTCGCTTGAAATCAGTGTTTAATACGCGTGGCGCATGAAGTAAAATTTCGAGTTTAGAAAAGCCTGAAAATTTGGTTTGGCCGCTCCGCGCTTCGCGCTACGCGACCAAACCAAATTTTCAGGCTTTTCTAAACTCGAAATTTTACTTCATGCTTAGTCTGGGAGTGGAACACACTCATTTCAAGTTTCAGATTGATTTTTTTTAACAACGAATATCTAAAGATTTACAATATATATACATTATATTACATATATTGCATTTATAAGTGTAATTGGGACATGTATACTTGAAAGAAAAACTCCCCGTGTGTACACGTTGAGGGATTAATTGCGATTGATTGGCTACAATTTTAAATGGTCATATAGGCAGTGGCGGATTTCCTATTAGGCTACGTAGGCTGAAGCCTACGGCGGCAAATTTCCAACAGATACCTAATTTCGACTTTGATGCTTTTATGAATTTTTATTTAGACGGGAAACTTAATTTCTCTCGGCTGAATACTCCTGGAAAATAGTGTTGCTAACTCTAAACCATCAAATGTCTTAAAGTCTTGTATTAAAAATCACTAGAAATAGATTTTTCGGTTTTTATTAAACGAATTTCAATTATGTTAACAACAAAAAACTGAAATAATTAAAAACTTTGTGACACTGAAGAATTTTCAAAAAGATTTTGAGACTATTTTTTTGACATACAGGGAGATTTATTAGCTTCCTTACAAACTTTGGCATTTAAAAGTAGATTTAATTTCATGAAGAAATCATTCATATCATTGCAGGTTCTCTTGTCTCTTGGAACACTAATATGTAATCATAGTTTAACACTTTAAGGGGGTCTTCCGGTATAATTGACCCAAACTTTGGATTTTTTTTTCCAGGGAATTGCTAAGAGTTAGAGACCTGGGGGTTTTTTAAAATCTTTATTCATCCTTGCTCTACAATTGGGATTTTTGTCGAGTCGAAAAAATCAAAATCGCGTCCAATATGACGGCTGCCCGGCGGAAATGTTCCAAAACTGCGAGCAGCCTAGGGGTCGCTATTCGTCACCTAGAAACAAAATTAGCTCAGTTTCTTGAAGAGTATAGTTCAGAGAATGGAATGAACTACGAAATTTTGAGAAAACTCAAAATTTGACAAAATGGCGGGCATTTGAAAAAAAAGTCGTGTTTTTCGGTCGATTTTTTGACTTTGACAGGCTGTAAAAAATCTTTAAAATTGCAAATTGCACCGGGAGGTTAGTTCATTCCATGAAGAAAAGTGTTTTCAATAACGGAAGCAAAGAACGAAGTCAATTGGTTGAACCGTTCAAACGCTAGAATGCTCGCAGTTTTGAAAAATGTAGTTTCGAGAAAAACGCGTTTGAAGTTTGCGAAACATTTTTTCTGTGTAATTCGAAGCATTCGGCGGAAAATTCGAAAACAGTAGTCAATATCTAGGTTTTCGGGGTCGCTGAATACGAATCTGAGGTCAAATTTAAAAAATTCAAAATGGCGGATCCAATATGGCGGACCAAAAAACTCATACTCATCAAAATTTATGAAAGTTATACCTGCGCGACCCATACGGCTCGGGACGGCGATGCATTCAAAGGCCTGTAGCGACGTAAATATTTGCCGGATCGAAATATCCTTTTACCCACATATTCTAGACATGTTTAGCTTTGATTTCATACAAAAAAAAATCGATTTTTTGAAAAAATTATATCGGAAGACCCCCTTAACTGCCATACGACGCGCTGGCCGTCGTATGTATTTCTGAACAACTAGGCGGTACGACGGCCGGTCGTCGTAAATATGGCCATACGATGGCCGGTAGTCGTTTGTTTATATTTCCAAAAGTGTATTAAAATTAATATCCTAACCATATACCTGTATTTATGAAACCTTTATTGAAGCTTAATTAACGAAAATATTGTCTTTGGCCCACAAACGTGTACATTTGAAATATGCACATGGCAGTTAAAGTGTTAAAGAAATCAAAAACATTCTTGTAACAAACGGAAAGCAAAATTTACCTACAGTAAATGTTGAGAAATGAGTCCATTTTCCTGAGTACATAATTGGCAACGACGAATTATACTCTCTTGTACGCATAATAAATTCATGTTATTTCTAATATGAGTTGCAGCATCTTGAATCCTCTGCAATAACTAATTGCGATCGTATGTTTCTACGGCATAAACACGTTGCTTGAAGCGACCCCATAAATAAAAAATCGTAAGGATTCAGGTGATCTAGGTGGCCATAGTATCGGCCCTTCGTTACCAATCCATTGATTTGGGATATAAGTATGTAGCCATTGAGCCACTTGTCTTCCTCGGTGAGGCGGGGCCCCATCGTGCTGATACCACATATCTTTTATTATGTGGAGTGGAACATCTTTCAGAGGACCAAACAATGTTGTGTTAAAAAAATTATGGTACCGCTCTGCATTTAAATTTCTAACAAACAATTATGCTGAAAGTATTAATATAACCAAACGATTTTTGACAAGTGATATTTTAAAATAATGGTTACTAATTTTAGTTTGGCTAAATCACGACTACTACGTGTTTTCAACTTAAAAATTATAATAGCGCTATAACTTTTGAACCAATAAAGATAGGACTTGCTTTTATATGAACATTTCTTCATGAAATTAAATCTACTTTTAGTTGTTGAAATTTGTAAAGAGGCTAATGAATCACCCTGTATGTCAAAAAAGAAAAATAGTCTAATTTTTAAGCAATATCCTTTTAAAATTTTATAAATTTAATGCGCACTTATTCCTTAATGTATCACATTATTTTATAGTTTTTCAAAACATTGTAAAGTTTATTATTTAGTATTTTCAATATTTAACACTTATTTAATATTAAGTAGGTTCTTTTATTCTGGGTGAGGTTAAAATAACTTGATGTTCTATTTTCTTAACTGAGAAACTTGTGAATATTACAATATAATATATTTAGAAACTTTAACTAGCTTGCTTAACGAAGTTTATTGAATTTAATCGAAGTAATATTTTTACTGTCTTGCGTTCGAGAGTCCAATCAGAAGTGCCCGAAATAAAATCTAATAGTAATGAATAATGGTTCTTCGTTAAGCAAACAATGCGTAAGAAGTGGCACGCATAAGCCGGGGTGAACTTCATCATCATTAGCGGAATTTTTCCATTAAGTACAAATTCTAATTAACTATTTATTCTTCCCAGGCTTATCTGTGCTCTAGCATTAGCAAATGCATTCTGATAATAACATTTAGCAATGAATAATATTTAAGTAAAAATAAACAACAAACATCAATAAGTGAAACAAACATAAATAACTTTAAATATGATTATCAAAAATGCACGATACTAAAGTATTAAATTATATAAATGAAATAAATATACAGATGGGTACATTACAACATGTTTTAAACAAAAGTTGTAGATAATGAAAAAAATAAATAAGTAAGGACCTTTCAATTTTTATACCAAATAAGGTATAGGCTCAATAGGTCAGGATGAAAATGATTAATGAATGAAATGAAAAATCAAGTGTACGTGCAAGGAGGACAGAAGATGACGACGATCGTTTCGCTCCTATTTTGAGCTTCTCAGGCCACCACATTCATCAACCCAACTGTAGAAGCAAATCGAGATAAATGCCCGCATCAATGCAGGAATATGAAAAATGTTCATTACCGAAAACTTATGGTTGATGAGATTAACATATATACAACTTCTAAATATCAAGTGTGTGTGCTGGGTTGATGGATGTGGTGGCCTGAGGAGCTCAAAATAAGAGCGAAACGATCGTCGTCATCTTCTGTCCTCCTTGGTTTTTCATTTCATTTATTTAATCATTTTCACTCAATTTCATCCTGACCTATTACGCCGTTACCTTATTTGGTATGATAATGAAAAAACACACCACTTTTACCAAAACACTTTTGACCTTAACTCTTTTGTTTATGATTAGTATACGAAAAAGCCTAGGGGGGGATATTTATTTAATAATCACTCACAAATTGCTGCCTTATTAGTAACTTAATTAAAAAAAGGTTTCAAATAAAAGATAATAATAAAACACAACACAACATTTTGTATAATCACTTTTCACCTCAGTTGTTTTGTTTATGAACTAGAAACTAAAAAATCTAGTGGAGATCAACAACTCGCCGACTATGGCTTTCGACATCTCAATTAATAAATGTTTCAAACAAAAGTTGTAGCCAACAATTAAATAAACCACTTTTACCTTAGCACTTATCACCTCATCTCTTTTGTTTTTGTTCAATAAACCGAGAAAGATTTTTTTGATATATTTTGGGAATCACTCCTTAACTGTAGCTTTATTATCGATTCAATCAAACAAAGCTTTAAACAAAAGTTGCAGAGAACGAAAAAATACGCAATTTTATGATAATTTACGAACGAGTGACTTCTACTCCCAGACTAAGCATGAAGTAAAATTTCGAGTTTAGAAAAGCCCTGTGCAAAATTTGGCTCGGTCGCGCAGCGACCGAGCCAAATTTTGCGGGCTTTTCTAAACTCGAAATTTTACCTCATGCGCCACGCGTATTAAACACTGATTTCAAGTGATGTTTAAAATATAGAAACATATTAACTTAATCAAAAAATGTCTTAAATAAATGATGTAGCCAATGAAAAAACAAAAAAAAAACTTTTGTATAAACAATTTTAACCTTAGCTATTTTGTTTTTGGTCGAGAAACGAGAAAGTCAAGCCCAGATTTATTCCTTAACTGTAGCTTTATTATCGATTCAATCAAACAAAAGTTGCAGACAACAAAAAAATACGCAATTTTGTGATAATTTGAACATTTACGAACGAGTGACTTCCACTCCCAGACTAAGCATGAAGTAAAATTTCGAGTTTAGAAAAGCCCTGAGCAAAATTTGGCTCGGTCGCGCAGCGACCGAGCCAAATTTTGCGGGCTTTTCTAAACTCGAAATTTTACCTCATGCGCCACGCGTATTAAACACTGATTTCAAGTGATGTTTAAAATATAGACACATATTAAATTAATCAAAAAATGTCTCAAATAAAAGATGTAGCCAAGGAAAAAACACAAAACTTTTGTATAAACAACTTTAACCTTAGCTATTTTGTTTTTGGTCAAGAAACGAGAAAGTCAAGCCCAGATTTATTCCTTAACTGTAGCTTTATTATCGATTCAATCAAACAAAAGTTGCAGACAACAAAAAAATACGCAATTTTGTGATAATTTGAACATTTACGAACGAGTGACTTCCACTCCCAGACTAAGCATGAAGTAAAATTTCGAGTTTAGAAAAGCCCTGAGCAAAATTTGGCTCGGTCGCGCAGCGACCGAGCCAAATTTTGCGGGCTTTTCTAAACTCGAAATTTTACTTCATGCGCCACGCGTATTAAACACTGATTTCAAGTGATGTTTAAAATATAGACACATATTAAATTAATCAAAAAATGTCTCAAATAAAAGATGTAGCCAAGGAAAAAAACACAAAACTTTTGTATAAACAATTTTAACCTTAGCTATTTTGTTTTTGATCAAGAAACGAGAAAGTCAAGCCCAGATTTATTCCTTAACTGTAGCTTTATTATCGATTCAATCAAACAGAAGTTGCAGACAACAAAAAAATACGCAATTTTGTGATAATTCGAAAATTTACGAACGAGTGATTTCCACTCCCAGACTAAGCATGAAGTAAAATTTCGAGTTTAGAAAAGCCCTGAGCAAAATTTGGCTCGGTCGCTGCGCGACCGAGCCAAATTTTGCTCAGGGCTTTTCTAAACTCGAAATTTTACTTCATGCGCCACGCGTATTAAACACTGATTTCAAGTGATGTTTAAAATATAGACACATATTAAATTAATCAAAAAATGTCTCAAATAAAAGATGTATCCAAGGAAAAAACACAAAACTTTTGTATAAACAACTTTAACCTTAGCTATTTTGTTTTTGGTCAAGAAACGAGAAAGTCAAGCCCAGATTTATTCCTTAATTGTAGCTTTATTATCGATTCAATCAAACAAAGCTTCAAACAAAAGTTGCAGACAACAAAAAAATACGCAATTTTGTGATAATTTGAACATTTTCGAACGAGTGACTTCCACTCCCAGACTAAGCATGAAGTAAAATTTCGAGTTTAGAAAAGCCCTGAGCAAAATTTGGCTCGGTCGCGCAGCGACCGAGCCAAATTTTGCGGGCTTTTCTAAACTCGAAATTTTACTTCATGCGCTGCGCCACGCGTATTAAACACTGATTTCAAGTGATGTTTAAAATATAGACACATATTGAATTAATCAAAAAATGTCTCAAATAAAAGATGTAGCCAAGGAAAAAACACACAACTTTTGTATAAACAATTTTAACCTTAGCTATTTTGTTTTTGATCAAGAAACGAGAAAGTCTAACCCAAATTTATTCCTTTAGTAATAATGGCATTTAATGTAAAGAAATGCAGTCTAATATCAAAAAAATAATCTATTATCAAAAATATTATCTAATGCTACCCACTGAGAATAGGCGGCAAAATATTTCAGCCTACCGGCGGCAAAACCGTAAATCCGCCACTGCATATAGGCAACCCAATTTACACATAACTTAAAAAATAAAGGTGTCAAATTGTATTGGATGAACATCTTCGGTGTTACATAAAACTCTCTGTACGTATATTCTCCCCTTTCTTTGTAATATAACTAGCTAACGCCAAAATTACAGAAATGAATATCAGTAACAAATTTGAAGCAATTTTGTGCAGCATTATTAATATATTATTTAAATATATATTTTAAATATTAAACATTTGAATACATACAGAGCCTTCATAAAATTTGGCTTAATAATTTAGGAAAATGCATTAAAAATCTCAATTTTAATCAAAGCATCTCATATTTCAATCAATTTTAAGTATATTTAATTAATTTCACGTCGATTAGATAAGTGTATTAAATAAAGAAATTAATAATTGTTTCAATCGACGTGAAATTAATTAAATATACTTAAAATTGATTAAAATATTAGATGCTTTAAATAAAATTGAAATATTTGATGCATTTTCCCAAATTATTGAGCCAAATTTTATGAAGGCTCTGTATATCTTCAAATGTTTAAAATTTAAAATATATATTTAAATAATATATTAATAATGTTTACCACGTCACGGGCCGGGGTTCAAATACCGGCCTGACAAGTTGTCTGCATTTATATAGGTTAGGATAAAAATGCCAAACACTCCGTCTTCTCGGATATGACGTTAAATGCACGTAGGACCCGTGTACTGCCTGGGTGTTGCGTGCACGTTAAAGATCCCTACCGGTGGGTTGGAACTCCCACCGGGTTCGGCAAAATTTCCGGATAGCTGTAGACCTAATCTCCGGCGTCATGATTGGCCTTAGCAGCGGAAATAGATGACGTAAAACCCAAAATAAAAAATAAAAAAAAAGTTTAATATTTAAAATTCAAAACAAAATAAATGAATCGCCTATTTTCAAAAAAAAACCTAATGTCGGGTTTCACCAACGTCAGTTAAATCTTATTCATAGATTAAATTTATTTGCCGATTGAAATACACATTTCCCATGTGATCAACTTCAAAAAATTTGAACTAATTGATTTTTTGGCAACTATTCAACTATTGTTGGAACTCCCACCGGGTTCGGCAAAATTCCCGGATAGCTGTAGACCTAATCTCCGGCGTCATGATAGGCCATAGCAGCGGAAATAGATGACGTAAAGTCCAAAAACAAAAAATTACTAGATTTTATTCGATAAATAACTATTTTTTTTATTTATTTGAAGTTGGTGAAACCCGACATTCCAATATAATATATAAATGTAGTTAGTAGTGTTTAACGGTTTGCTCTTCTCGGAGCTATAAGCTTGTAGAGAAGTGCAAACTTTCACAGTTTTATGTAATAACTATATTTACTTAAAAACTAAAAATAAAAGTTAGTCTTAATATAAATGATTATTAATAAATCCATTGTTTTTAGGGGTTTTTGGAAACAGGCGACTCAAATAATCAAGCGGTATTTTGAAACTTCACTTGAAATCAGTGTTTTATACGCGTGGCGCATGAAGTAAAATTTCGAGTTTAGAAAAGCCCGGAAAATTTGTCTCGGGTCGCTGCGCGACCCTCGACAAATTTTCACGGGGCTTTTCTAAACTCGAAATTTTACTTCATGCTTAGTCTGGGAGTGGACAACACTCGTTAAAGGTAAATTAATCACCAATCCAAGTTTACAGTCTTTTATAAACTCGGAAATATTTACATCATGCTTAACCAGGGATTGGAAAACACTGAATAGATCAACATTCAATGCTTTAATAAAAACACTGAACGCATAAAAAATACTTCATTTATCCAATACTTAAAAAATCGTATATTAACCCATTAACGGCCGAGCAATTATAGAGTTAACTCTAAAAGTTGATTTTAGGTAAAATTCTACACTTCTTTTAATAATTTTTACGAATGACTTATTGTATTACACGCTGTGAATTTTTTTTTAAATATACATAATGTATACACTGTAAATGCAAGGCATTCGTCGATTTTGTATAAAAACGTACAATATGAAATTTAGAACGAGTATTTCCACTCCCAGACTAAGCATGAAGTAAAATTTCGAGTTTAGAAAAGCCCCGCGTAGAAAATTTGGCGAGGGTCGCGCAGCGACCCGAGACAAATTTTCACGGGGCTTTTCTAAACTCGAAATTTTACTTTATGCGCCACGCGTATAAACCACTGATTTACAGTAAAGTTAAAAATACACTGAAAACATTTTTTTTTAATGAGTAATAATTGAGATATTTAAATAACTAAATATTTATACATTTTCAAGTCAAATCAAATAATAAAATATATCAAATTAATTCATATAGTAATTTAATTATCATGAAAGTATTAATGTTGCGTATATGCATCAATGGCGCTTAATGTGTTAAATAAAACAAAAACCTCTAGAGTTCCATGATTAAATCTTTGTTTTTAATTTAAGTTGGCTACACGCTTTAGGAGTTGACATATAAAACGTCAAGCATAATTTTAGCGCTGCCAACCTACAATATTTTCCATAGTATTCTAAAGGTTTTTTTTCTTTATTGAACATACGATATTACTATGTTTAATTAATCTCTCACTTAACCCGTAGTGAAACATTTATTAATCTAATTCTATATACTTAAACAAAACACTTGGTTTGTTTCACTGATGAAATATCAGTGAAACAAACCATGTATCTTAATTAAATATATAGAATTACGATATTATTGTTAACTGTGGAGGCTTCTACTTCATTATACATCATTATTCACACAAATATGACACAAACTTTTTTTTTTGTAAAAACCTCAGTTATACAAACAAAGTTTAAGTGACCGACTATAAGACACTTAAACTCTGAGGGTTTTTTTTGTAAAAACCTCAGTTATACAAACAAAGTTTAAGTGTCCGATTATAAGACACTTAAACTTTGAGGTTTTTTTTTGTAAAAACCTCAGTTATGCAAACAAAGTTTAAGTGTCCGATTATAAGACACTTAAACTTTGAGGCATTTTTTGTAAAAACCTTCGTTATACAAACAAAGTTTAAGTCTCTTATTTGTGTACGATATTATTGTTTAATTTAACTAGGGAGGGCGGGAATTCCCCGACCTATCTGATTTTGAATTTAATCTCTGGTCTGTCTCTTTCCCCCAAAGGGCGTTGCGATAAATATGTTAAACCGGACACTTTCAAAACAAAATAAAATCAGGCTCAAGTTCCAAAGCAATGCTAAATAATTCTTTAAAAAAAAAAAAGAAAACAAAAATCCGCTTATTTCCACCGCAAAAAATCGTCCCCCTATCTTAGTATTAAAAGCGCAGAAATTCAGTACTTAACTCATTATTTAAGACACGTTGATATCTACTTATTAACCATACTTTTTTAGAAGGCCACCCTTAATTAAAACAAAACCGGTCGATAAGTTTTTCGTTTCGTTTTTTTATTATTTTTACTATTATTACGATATAATTATTATAGATCTCATGTTTTTAGTATTTAGGAATGCGACCTTTTTTGTTTCCTATTTATTATTATTGTAGTTATATAAAATAAATTCGACTTCCTCCGACGACTCCGCAGCGAGTTTGTGCCGCCATGCAGCTTGCCGACGCTCGGCTGTTTTTTTTTTAGTTTATGAAGAAAAAAAAAATCGATTTCCGCAGATCTGCGAAACAACACGCGCGAATGAATCCAGTGGAAAGAAAAAACGTCTTTACGTGCACTTAATTTATTAATTTATACTTCTATTTATTAAAATATTCACACACTTCAACTTTTGAAAATCCATTAACAATTGATTTTTTACAAAATATTGCGCGAGACGCAATTATTTCTATTAAATTGTATTACTAAGAAGAAAATGCATGATTTCCATTAACTAGAAACCTAACCTATGTAAACGTCATCTAACCTAACCTTTGAATTGATATCTAACCTAACCTAACCTTTGAATTGATATCTAACCTAACCTAACCTTTGAATTGATATCCAACCTAACCTAACCTTTGAATTGATATCTAACCTAACCTAACCTTTGAATTGATATCTAACCTAACCTTTGCATTAATTTCTAACCCAACCTAACCTTTGAATTGATATCTAACCTAACCTAACCTTTGAATTGATATCTAACCTAACCTTTGAATTGATACCTAACGTAACCTTTGAATTGATATCTAACCTAACCTTTGAATTGATATCTAACCTAACCTAACCTTTGAATTGATATCTAACCTAACCTAACCTTTGAATTGATATCTAACCTAACCTAACCTTTGAATTGATATCTAACCTAACCTTTGAATTGATATCTAACCCAACCTAACCTTTGAATTGATATCTAACCCAACCTAACCTTTGAATTGATATCTAACCTAACCTAACCTTTGAATTGATATCTAACCTAACCTTTGAATTGATACCTAACCTAACCTTTGAATTGATATCTAACCTAACCTTTGAATTGATATCTAACCTAACCTAACCTTTGAATTGATATCTAACCTATCCTAACCTTTGAATTGATATCTAACCTAACCTTTGAATTAATATCTAACCCAACCTAACCTTTGAATTGATATCTAACCTAACCTTTGAATTGATATCTAACCTAACCTAACCTTTGAATTGATATCTAACCTAACCTTTGAATTGATATCTAAACTAACCTTTGAATTGATACCTAACCTTACCTTTGAATTGATATCTAACCTAACCTTTAAATTGATATTTAACCTAAGCCCCGTTACACACACTACGCAAACGCCGCCGCAAAACGCAACGAGTCTTGCCGCGGCGTTTGCGAAATGTCCACTAATAAATGGGGCGTGACACACGAAACGCAACCGTTGCGTTTCGTGTGTCATATCCCATTTATTCATGTAATCTCGAAAACGCGTCGCGTTTTGCGTCGGCGTTTGCGTCGTGTGTATAACGGGCTTAACTATTCGATAAAACGGAAACCTAACCTATATAGACGTCTTGTAACTTAACCTAATCTGTGTAAACGTCATCTTAGCTGTTTATTTTCAAAAATCATTGTTGTATTGACGTTTACACTAGTTAGGTTTACACTAGTTAGGTAACCTTTGATTGGTTATCTAACCTTAGCTACGCAAAAAGCATCTAATCTAAATTGTGCAAAACGTCAATACAACAATAATTTTTGAAAATGAATCAGTTGAGATTTTAATATAATCACACGTTTGTGAATAATCTGGATTTTCGAGGGTTGAGCAAGTTACAAAGGCGTTTTAATGGATTCATTCGCGCGCATTTTCTGTTTGATTTTTTTTTGTTTGTTCTTATTTATGTTGATGTTTAAAATAAACAAGTGGATTTGCTTACATTCCGTAGTTAGCTGAGCATCGAGTTTTCGAAAATACGTGTGATTAGCGGACCAATGCGTCTGTGGCCTGTGGCTCATTTTAACAATTAGCCATTAGGTGCAGCGGAACTGAGAGCACTTAAGTTTAAACTGAGAAAAAAATGCAAAAAAATAATGTGAATTTTAAAAACCTGTTTGTAGTTGAGGAATAGAAATTTAAGAAAAAAAAGATAACACAAAAAACGAGATTTGCTCTTGGTTTCGTGTCGCTCATATATTAGTAATTTTAAAATGTTCATACTGACGTTTTTAATTATATGATAATAACGATAACTATTTATAAATATACTTAATATTAGATAGAGGGGGTGGGTGGATGGGCTGGTCGAGCCGAAAACCGACTGGGAGAAACTTGAAGGTGTTCCCGATTAGTTTTTTTAGATAGCGATTGTGAAACAGGTATTCGACATATTTTTTGTAAACAATTATTTTATACATGAATATTTGGTTGAGGATTTCAAATAATGTTGTAAACAAAATTGGTTAGGGTTCTAAATTTTGTAAAGTTCATTTTTGTATGATTAAATTAATTTGGCGCCCAATGGGGGACTATTTCTACTTCTTTTGGATTATTATTTGGATTCTTTAAAATTGCACATTCTTATATTCTAGAAGATTAATACCCGTTTGCACCCAAGTCAATTAATTAAATCAGTGATAAGTAATTCTTAAAACACAACAATTTTACTTAAAAATTGTGTACACAATTGCACATTCTTATATTCTAGAATTTTGACTTAATCAGAGGTTTAATCAATGATTAGAGGATAATTAAAGTTAATCAGTCAGGGTGCAAATGGGCCTAAGTAAATTAAATTATTTTGACACCCAACAGGGCTGCTATTTTTCCTTCTTCTGTTTTTTTTATTCTTTATAAATAAACTATTTTCCAACAGCCAAATTTATTTGGCGCCCAACGTGGGGCAAACTGACCTTATAAATTCATGGGTGATTTTGTATAATTTTTGCTACTTAAAAGTGATTCATGAAGTAAAACCTATCATGTGGTTGTGAATTATTCGTGTGTAAGAAATGTTAAAAAAAATATGTCTGTACTATAATCATCATGTGTAATCTAAAAAATTCAAAACAATTAAAAAGAAAGTGATGTACTCAATTAAATAGTCAATATTTTGTATTGTTACACAGGCTCGACTTACCCCAACGGCCCACCCCTCGTACTTAAGTCGCAGTTATATCACACCCGTCTTGTGATAGTTGTTAGAAACGGGTGATTGGTTTAAGAGGCCACACGACTTCCCTTCGGACAAAAAAAAACACTCTTTAAATTTCACCGCAGCTACTTCAACATCTCTTTCCTTTTTTTATATATATAAGTATAAATAAAACAAACGAACTGACAATAGTTTTTAGAGAGGAAGGGAAACCGTGTGTCCGACATGCGACAAAATCATGATAATATTTTGTAAATAAATATCCAGTTGACAGCAATAAGCGTTGTGAGACAGAATGGACCCTCTATTTTTGTATTTAATTATAAAATAATGAATTAAGAGACAAATAAAAAAAAACACGTTTAGTTGTTCGCTCCAAACAGTGGATGAAAATTGTAAATACTGTATTTTCAGAGGGTTGGTCTGAAAATGTTTGAGTTACCGCGCCTGCGCGCCGGGTTTGTCCGGTCTAGGCGCGGGCGATCACGATCGAAATAAAATTAAATTAAAAGGAAAAAAAAAACAAATAAAACATGTCTGTCTGTTCGCAGTTTTTTCGTGACAGGCCGTTTCTGTTTGTCGTATGTATTTTAAAGTTACTCGTAGCCATAAGTACTGTATAATTTGATAGTAAAACTAGTTACTTAGTGTTGGTAGTCTGTATTCTGTGTGTAGTGTAGTGCGGCTCTGTGTCGCAGTTGCACTGTAGAGCTGTTTCGAATAAAGTAGTTTTCATAAGAGTAGTGTGCTGCTTGTTCAAGGACCTTCTACCCCCTGCGAGCCGGGGGCCCTGCTCATTAACATAATTATTATTATTTTTTTAATTAATTAATTATTACGTAATTGAAGATAGTAATCTAGTCTAATCACTGCTTTCTGTGATAACAGTCTGGTCACTTACTGCACGGTCTGTGTCTGTAGCTGTTCCCGTGCCTTAACGTGTCGCGGACCCGGACTCGAAACCCCCTGACCCCACCCCCAAAAACCCCACAACGACAGACAATACCACACGGACTCGGACTCGGACTGGCCTGTTCACTCTTCCTGTTTTTTTTTTAATTTTTATTTTAAGTGTACTTGTATGTGGTTATGTGGATCTATGTAGTCCTTTTTTTCTTAGATCTCTTATATCATCCTTAAACCAGATCCTCAAGAGAATATTAACCAATTCCCATCTTTATCGATTAACAACGCATCCTTTAGATCGAAGAGATTTCCACACGACTGACCAAAACTAAAGATAAACTTACAGCGAGTCATGGGTTTTTGATCTAATCAGGCTTTTGTTTTTAATAAAGTAGATTATGAATGTTATATGTGAAGAAAAACTACAGGCCAGAATGTTATTGTTGAGCTAGTTACTCTGGAATGATGGTTGAATAAGACCCTGGCCCCACGTTGGGTGCCAAATTAGGAGAAAAATTGTTCATGTTGAAACACCATGGTTTTTTTAAGCTTTTTTAAAAAACACTACAGAATATGTTTTACGTTCTTATATTTAAAACATGGTCAATAGTGTATTTTAAAACTCACTACTAACTTCTGTTAATAAGGCTAGTAAAGTCTACAAATAAACTCAAGATAAATATGTTTTATAATACATTTCTGTAGATTTCTTAATTTACTAAAAATAGACCAAACTAATACTTACTAGCACCTCTTATGGTGGTACCATTGGAGGATACTAATATTTATTAGCACCTCTTAAGGTAGTACCATTGAAGGATGTGAGTTCATTCCAAATAATATTTCTTTCACCAGCTTTTGGTTATTTTAAAAATCTTGGGCGATTGTCTAAATCAGGGGTCTCCAAACTACGGCCCGCGGGCCAAATGTGGCCTGCGACCAGAGATACATTTTGCGTAAATAAGATATTTTAAAACGATTTAGTTTATCATTTTTTATTATACAATTAATGATGTAAAATTACCGGTAATTTTAAATTGGGTAATATTACTGGAAACATGGTAACAATTGGTAATTTAAAGTTAGACATAAGGCACACACATATTCCAATAAATAATTCTAAGTTATTCCATGAATTAGAAAAATTATAAGTTTTTAAGAATTTTTCAACTTGAAGACGAATAAACTTGAAGATAGAAAAATTGTCTAAAATTTTATGATCTAAAACTTTCATTTCAAAAATTGACCTGTATTTCCATTACTTATAAAGTTATTCGCAACTTTTGCGAAATACAAAAAAAGCTTGCGTAAATACTCGATATTTTTCAATTTTCACAAAAAATGCTATAACTCAAAAACTACTTCAGCTACAGAAAAGTATAATATATGAATTTTGGCTATTTCGATGAGATCTACAAGATGGGCATATTTATTTTTATGCAGGGTCATCCATAAAGTCTCTAAAAGAAAATGCCAATTGTTTTTTTTTTTTAATCAAGAAGGAGGGTGTTTATCAAAGTTATCAATATTATATATAAGAGTGTTTTCCATTCCCAGACTAAGCATGAAGTAAAATTTCGAGTTTAGAAAAGCCTGAAAATTTGGTTTGGTCGCGTAGCGCGAAGCGCGGAGCGGCCAAACCAAATTTTCAGGCTTTTCTAAACTCGAAATTTTACTTCATGCGCCACGCGCGTAAAACGCTGATTTATCCTGAAGTTCGAAAATACACACAAATTCCAACAAATAGTTCTAAGAACTTTGTGAAAATTATAAGTTTTTACGAATGTTTCAACAAACTGTCGTTTTTCTCTAAGAAAAAAGATAGCTACGTAAAAAATTGAAGATATAAAAATTGTCCAAAATTTAATTATCTAAAACGCTTATTGGAACCATTTTTCTGTACTCCCATTAGTTATTGAGCAATTCGCAACTTTTGCAAAATACAAAAAAAGCGAGCGTACTCGCGTAAATTCTCGGCATTTATGAATTTTCACAAAAAACGCTATAACTCAAAAACTACTTGAGCTACAGAAAAGTATAATACACGCATTTCGGCTATTTCGATCTAATCTCTAATAGATGGGCATATTTATTTTTATACAGGGTGATCCATAAAGTATGTAAAAGAAAATGTCAATTATTTGGATCTTGGCCCATTTGATTGATTATATAGAATTGTATATGTGGCCCGCAAAGAAAAAAGTTTGGAGACCACTGGTCTAAATAATCTAAACTAGTGTGTGTGATAATTTTCATTTTCATTTTCGAAAATAATAAAATCATTCCAGAGAAATTAGTTGAAAAACCACACATGTTAGTTACACACACAACTTGGACGTGAGTCGACTTACGAAGTTACACACGGTATCAGTATTGACAGATACATATCTCCTGCATTATTATCAATAATTGTAAATGAACTTAAATCAAGAGAAAAAAAATTCGACTGAATCGATTGAAAATTAGATGACGTGACTTATTGCCTTGTCTTCCTCAATATTTACATGAGTAATTATATATACACATAATTTGAAAAAAAATCAATCATAGAAATCCAAAAAAAAGTAGATAAAACCACCCTTGTTGATTTCCTCTAACCATTAAAAAGTTGAAAAAGAAATCTTATTAATAACCTAAGCGAGTATTTAAAAGCTACTTATATAAAGGAAATTAGATTTAGCTTTGATTTAATTCCATGAGTTGATTGCGTAGCTCAGGCTATTTCAACAGTTTAAAGGTAAAAGTAATTAAGTGCTGCTGAGTTCTAGCCTAGCCGGCTGTTTATTTTATATGTATTTAATGACTTTTATCTCTAGAATAAAAGGTGCTGAGTGCCATTCAGTTGTGTATACTTAATATCTTTTCCCTTTAAGGTAAAAACGCTTGAGTATTATACTTTACCTTTGATTAAAATATTAATCAAAGCTTTTACCTTAAAACCAACGATTTACTTTTTGTTCTTTTCTTTTATTTATTCGTATGATTATCAATCTACATTTCAGTGTTTTTAATTCTTCTTCGTATTATTATTATTAGGCAATTATTTATTACTTATTTATTAATATAAATTGCATGAACTATAGTATATACACACACCACACACACACGTTTTCTTAAACATTGCTTTTCCAAACTTTCGAAAGATGTAAGTATTAAAAAAAAGAAGTAGCTGGGTGGTAAATCTTAGTATTAATACGCTTCAAACGTAGGTATGCATCTCTTAAATGTTAGTAAACTAGAACCAATTTTTAGTAACAAAAAAAAAATCTTTTATGAACGGTAAATAAAGTTAAACACACATATCCTAATCTAAACGACATGTATATAGTTACTAAGGCGAGTTTCTTTTTTAATTCTTTTGTAAATATAAGAAAAAAGTTTACATATATACATAAACATATAAATAATAATATATATATTTCGAATTGTTCTAATTTTCAATGACAAACATTCCAGGAAGTTGTTGTGATGTAAAAGTTATATTCATAATTTAAAAAATAAAATCGAAAAAAATATATACAATAATTATTAAAGTAAAGAATAAAAAAAAATCGAGTATTGGACAATACAGTAAATCAAAAAGTAAACTGATAGTTTATAGTGTTTTATAGGACCAAGTAGAGTTCCTTGGATGTTTGGTTTCTCGAAGACCAATATGATATTTAAATAATAATGAAGAAAAAAAATACAGTTCGTTGGAGTCAAAAAAGCCTTACAATTGAAAGTACTAACTGTGAAGTAAACAGGCCTAAAGTACAAATAAATTTGATTATTTGTCACACCATGTTTTCTTAAATTGACCTTTTCCTTCCCTTGTGTGTTGTTTTATTATTATTCTTTTTTTCACTACATTATTTTTTGTTTGAATCATGAATAATTAAGTTATTATGGAGCTCGTTACTAAATTGTACGTGTGAAGATAAACAAAAATATTACATCGATAGAGGTAAGTATGTATTTTTTAATTATAAAGCGAGTCGCTTTTCTCATGACAACTAATAACATTTTTCAGGATTTGTTACTTTTGAATTTTACTTCAAGCTTAATCCAAGATACAGGGTGGCTACCAACCAGAAAAATCAGTTGATTTCATTCGTCAGAAAAAGTCAGAGTAATTCGGACTTTTTGACAAAAAGTCAGGGGATTTTTAAACTAATGATAATAATAAATACTTACATTTGAACGGTAACCTAACTGCCAGTCTAAGGTGTCAAATTGATAGGAGAAAATGGCAAGCTATACTGATGAGAGCTCAATCTTGAAACGCGTCTAGATGGCCTGAATAATTTGACCCAAATTGTTACATTTGCAGTAGGTTACTGTATGTAACAGCAAACACTTGTTGTATAATTCAATGTCCGGCGGGGTATTAGCTTGGGAAGTAGTTGTTTCAATGAGTGTTTAATATAGTCTTTGTAAGACTAAACTTGTTGCGAAAAGAATCGCACTTTTAATGTTTGAAATATTCTGCAACCAAGAATTGGCAATTTCATTTATACTTAATAATAAATATGTATATAATACGATTAAAGAATTGACAAATTGATAGTTCTGTTCATAGCACGAATTTAACACATTAAATAATATAAAACAAAATTTAAAAAAATGGTGGTGTCCATCATAGTACTTTCACCGTAATTTTAACAATTGATAATTGACATACTAAATTGATTTTTTTGGTGCCCCTCTGCTTGATGCGCAATAATAGCAACAATTTTTGTATTTGTTTTTGTAAAACTTAAGAAAAGTACATTTATGAAACCAAATACTAAGTCGAATCCCCCTCCATTGCAAAAAGCTATCTACGTCACTATATCAAATAATCAAGTTTGGTTTGTTATTTTTTTAAATAAATATGTTTTTGTTTTGCCAGTGTCCAAATAAAACAAATTCTGTATTTTCAACAATTTTGCCAAATTTCTCTACTAATACACTTACTAATTAATGTAAACAAATCGACTTTTTGTTGTACGTTGAGTTTTGTTTTTAAATTTAAATTACCCATTATTTCCATGATCCCGAGAATATTACCCAATTTTTCTTAACAGATAATTTTACCTCACTACTAATTTTATAAAATATAGTTTGTAAAAGGTAAATCTCCCACTGAGCAAAAAACTTTGCATGACACGTGATGCAACGTTACCACGCAATACGAAACACTGCCTTTTAAGTCCCATAAATGTTGAAAAAACGTTGAATAAACGCTGAATGTCCGTCTGCAGGAACATTGCATGCAACGCCTATGCAACATGAGCGATTAACTTTTATTTGTATGCAACCCAACATACGAATGTATTTATGTATGTTAAGTTGCATACGATGAATGCATATAATCCGTATTGTATACATCCCGATGTGCAGCAATTAAGTGAACGTTATAGGAAGGTTTCTCTTGTAATCTCAATGCAAAATTTGTTTTTGGGTTTAAATGGGTTAAAAGAATACAGATATATTGATAACAAGACAACTTTAAAAATAAATTTTAATTTATTAAAAAGACAATTTATTAACCCAAAATAAATCTTGGAAAAAACTAGACTAGTTTATTAAATCTTAGGAAAATATTATTCAAATACATTATGTAAATAATTACCTTACAAAACTTATTAAATTTAACAGTAAATAAACTATATACGTAAAAAATTCAAATACAATACAAAACACCCTGAAATTATATGAAATGACTACTGCTGAGTGTTATCAAAGACAACAAGTGTTTCGTTTGTGTCTCAGAATGTCTTTAAACATAGTTAAAATTACTCGTAAGTAGGCTTTAACTAATTAAATAATCTTGTATAGCTTTATATAAGTTCTCTAATTTAATTTAAAACAATTCTTAGGTTGCGTATCTATGACTACCTAAATAGTGTTGCCAACTTATTGTCTGTCCTCAAAAGTGCTGCCAATAATATAATATGGAATCAAAAGTGCTGCCAACTTATAATTTTCACTCAAAAGTGTTACCAACCTATATTGGCACTCAAAAGTGTTACCAACCTATACTGGCAATCAAAAGAGTGACCAACCCATAAATACGGCACAAAAGTACTGCCAATACAAAATTACGACTCAAAACTGCTACCACACTAACTGAAATCATAGATGAGTGATTTAAATAAACCTGAAGTTGGTCCTGTTTGTTTTAATGTTTGCCAGCCTTTAACACGACGCCGTTTTATCGATTTGTAACCTTTCCGAAATCCGGCGTTTTGGCGAAATCAGTTTGTTGTTTGCAGTGATCTAAAATGGCTCGTGGAGGAATGAGAGGACGTGGAATGGGAAGAGGAGTCGGTCGCGGGCCCTACAAGCCTAAGATCTTCCTGCCGAGGCACCCGTTCGACTTAACCTTGGCCGAGGGGGCTTTCCCCAGGGTCAAAGCCACTCCGGACGAGACCGTTTTCACCCAAGCGTTGCTCAAGAGGAACTCCGATTTATCGCCAACGCCTGCTGAACAAACCGCCATTCTCAATTTGGTGACGAAAATTCAGACGGTTTTGGATAATTTGGTCGTTGCTCCAGGAAACTTTGATGCCTGTGTGAGTATTTAAAATTGGTCAACAGAGCTACACTGCTGAGGATATTAGGTTTTCAAGAAAATGTACTTAAAATTCCTTATAAATTTATTTGAATGTAATTTAGTATTACCTGCAAATAATAATGTAAAAGCCTTCATAGGGCCCGTTCATCAGAGACAATAGTTGGGAGTTTTCTGCCAACTGTTGGGGTATTCTCTGATGACCGGATTGTTAATCGTGAATGTGTTTAGGATTTTTGCAATCGTACGAAATAGACCGACCAGAGTACCGTACATTAGATACCAACATACATAAGAAACAAATCCAAACATGTTGAATGTTGAACATTTTAATGAACGGGCCCATTATTTGCAGGTTGAAGCTTTCGTAAACCAAATAACAAATGAAAGAATATAGAACTTTTTTTAAATTTAGATGGTTAATCTTCAAAATTTGTATATTTTGCAGCAATTGGAAGAAGTCCGCCAAGTTGGCTCTTTCAAAAAAGGCACCATGGTGACCGGTCACAATGTAGCCGATATCGTGGTGATCCTAAAAACCCTTCCCACAAAAGAAGCCGTCGAAGCTCTGGGCAACAAAGTCAAGGAGGAGCTGAAGACCCTCATGAAAAGCGAGGTCATTTCCAAAGGAGAAGCCCTAAACCACAGCATCAACGAGCGCGGAATCGAAATCGCCAACACCTTCGCCACCGTCCGCGTCATGGTCACCACCGTCCACCACAACATCCGCAAACTGGACCCCGAAATCCACTTAGACCCGAAAATCATGATGAGCCATTTGGCCGCTATCAGACACAGCCGGTGGTTCGAAGAAAACGCTCACCATTCTTCCATCAAGGTTTTAATCCGCTTGTTGCGTGATTTGAGAACCCGTTTTGAGGGTTTCGAGCCGTTGACCCCGTGGATGTTGGATCTGCTCGCACATTTTGCGATTATGAACAACCCAAGTCGGCAAGCGTTGCCGATTAACCAAGCTTTCCGGCGCGTTTTCCAATTATTAGCTGCTGGATTGTTTTTACCGGGATCTGCTGGAATCACCGATCCGTGTGAAGGAGGCAACCTGAGAATCCACACTGCGATGACTCTAGAGCAGCAGGATGTTTGCTGTTTAACAGCTCAGACTTTGTTGAGAGTTTTATCTCATGGGGGTTATAAACACATTCTTGGCTTGGAGGGGAATTCCTCAATCGCAAAGGAGATGTCGATTTGGGACGGTGTTGTCGTTTCTCCTTTGGATAAGGCTTATGAGAAGCCTCCAGAGAAGAAGGAGGGTGAGGAGGGAGAGGATGAGGATATGGAAGCCGATGCAGATGAAAGTATGGAGACCACTGAGGCTTAACTTTAGTTTAAATTGTATTTTAGTTTATTTTCGTGAGTACAGTACATTATTGTAATTGTCTTTTCATAATTGTCATTTAATTATAAAATTACTCCTACTTTTTTGTAAGCTACTGGGTTTATTTACCTAATTATCACTTACAGTCCTCAGAACTTATAATAAAATCCTAGAGGGAAAAAAAAACATTGCTTCGCTCACACCGGCTACTCCAATTTTTTAGGCTTTTCTAAGCTCAAAATATTTCCTTTATGCTTAATCAAGGAGTGGAAAACAGTCAATAGACAAATCTTAAAATCTCCAATACTTCAATGACCATTATATCAAAATTTTAATATGTATGAGTACGTTTTTTTAATGGTCGGCTACTTTGTCTATTAATTTATTTTGAAGAAAAGTTATTGTTTCAAAAGGCAATCTGTTTGAAATTAAATAAGCTCTAATTTGTGCTGTGATGTTTTTTTTGTTGCTTAACAAATTTTCATGTGCCAGGCAGCTAAAACATTGATTTACTGTGACATTCAAAAACACATGTCAATTTTAATTAAAAAAAATAATGTCTATTGTACGATAATATGTATTCGATACTTGTATTACTACTTTCTTGATGGAACCAAATTTTCAAATTGGGTAATGGAACAAAACATCCATATTTTTATTATTAGTTGCCTGACACGTGTTTCGATCCACTCAAATCATTTTCAAAGTTAAAACTAAATGAAACTAAAATTAGTTTTAACTTTGAAAATAATCATAATGGATCAACACACGTGTCAGGTAACTGAAAATAAAAATATGGAACAATACAAGTGTTTAACTTTACCCAATTTCATATCATGGTCCAACATTTAGCCATGAAAGTGTTGGACATTAACACTGTCTGGCAGTTCTGATCCACAAATTTACTGAAAAAGCACTCATGGGCTTTTTTTTACGAAAATCGAATTAAACAAAAACGCATATATTTAATATATATTATATTTACTAACTTCAGTTTCGTGTATAAATAATTACACAATATATAAAATAAACTGCATCCTAAATCTATTTCAAAACTTGATCATAAAATTACTTACATTTTCTATAAAGAAATTACATTTTATTATAAGCACAGGGATTATATTGCGATAAATTAATATGATCACAAAACACCCTACTATTATCCTTAGTCACCGGTATTTTAAACAATTTTCCGTGCGGCATACAAACGCAAATCTTGTACTGCAAATTGAGATCGCTGTATTTCGGAACATAAGTTGGTAATTTCTTTAAATCCATATAAGTCCCGGTTTGGCTTGTTAAAATAATCGAACCATTCAGCGATTTTAAATAAACATCCCCATCCGCGCTAAAAAGCATCTCGCTGCTTTCCATCCAAGTCCCTTCCGCTCCTCTCAAATTGATCTTCTTCGCTTCCAACTGCAGTTTTGTGTTAATTGGGCTTACCAACCGATCGCTTTGAAGGTTTTTCGTGTCCAAGTTCTTCAAACGGGTGTTGATGTTGAAAACTGGGGAGTTCGTGTTGAAAACAGATTTCTCCTTGGATTTGATTTCGAAAGAGTTGATGTTCTCTAAGACGGCGCCGGTTTTATTAAGCAGGAATTTATCGATTAAACGCCCGTTTTTATCTAATTTAACAATAATGCTTCCGTTGTAACCGCTTATATCAACAGGGTAATCTTTGAACCCTTCCAATCTCCCATCGCGCTTGTAAATATCCCTCAAATCGGTATTTCCGAAAAGCTTGATCGCCCCGTCCTCCGGCACCAACTCCAAACTCTGCATCCCCTGCCCCAATCTGAGCACCCCCAAAATCGTCATGGTCAGAGTCAAATTTCCGACGGCTAGTAAAAACAACAGCCCCACCAAAGTCCAGAACGCGAACGTTTTCCTTCCCCTCAAGCCAGTTTTTTGTAAATACTGCTCGTGGACCGGGACGTAACCGGCGGTGAAGTTGTCGTTGTGGTGTTTGGAAATCGAGCGCTTCACGAGGGATTTTTCCCGCATGGAGAGCGAGTCCATGCCGTCGGAAAATGCTTCGGAGGCCGCGGGCGATGAGCCTCTTAGCTCGTTCATTGTGTGCACTGTGTGTATTTTTAGTTATCTGGTGCGGAGTGTGGAAATTCGATAATTTGGAAGCGCGCGTCGCGACGCATGTGTGGAGGAAAGAGTTGAGGAAAATCGAAGCGCGTTCTTTGAGATGTATTTGAAATAAACACATATCGTTTTTTTATTGCGTATTTACGTATTTATTGCATATTTACTTTTGTCGTAGCTCTTTTTCGAATTAATTACTTGGAATAAGAGAGCTATTGCTATAAACGGCATTTTTGACCTTGTCATGATTCATATTTTGTGGAAAACTGAAAACATAAGTAAGGTTTACGAACAAAGTTTAACAGGAATAAGAAACATTTGTTGAAAAATATGGTATTTAAAAGCTATTGATTTCAAGTATCTAACATGGGGAAAAGTACTATCCCACTGAACAAATCCATTTAAGTAATGTTTCATCAACATTAAAACAGCGTTTAATGTTGCAGCACTGTTGATATAACGTTATTTGTTTGTTTTTTGCTCAGTGGGATTATAGACATATCAATTTTATTTAAGTCAATATGTATAATTGTGACTAATAAAAACTTGTCGCTCCAAGTGTTGATCAGACGGAATAAAAATAATAAATAAAAAAAAACATGAGAGCCTGTAATTCAATTCACGCCACCATCTGTTTCTTCGGTTACCATTCTTAAGTCGTAGACGCCGGGCTTAAGTTTAGTGTCGTGCTCAAGTCACAATGAGACACACGCTATTGTTGGGTTGTTTGGAAATTTGCACGATTCTGCGTTTCTGTTTAGCTGTATCTGCCAGAACACCAGAGCTGGTGCTTCAGGATGAATTGCAAGGGCTGAAAAGCTCTATTAAACATTTATCAGGTGAGTTTTTTTGTTCGTCCATGTATCTTGAATAAGTTTCTTCTTGTGTTTTGGGGGGAAAATAAATGCCCTGCGCCCGTATTCACAGCACCTATACAATTTGCCACTACATTTACGTAATTTTACTCTATACGGTTCCCAAAATGACGTCTTTTCAGTGTAGGTGAAGTTCAGTCAGCTTAACCTGTTTAACCTAATGCAACTTCTAACATTTTATAGCTTATTTAGGTGTTAACATTTTCCACTAGACCGGCTGTATACAATACTTAGCAGAATCTAAAAACTTGCTATTAACAAGCTTGAGAAATTATACACTGTTTTCAATTGCAGGACAAATGGAGAATTTGAATTTTTTGTACTTAAACAATTTGGAGCCAAAAGTGGCGATCACCAGCACTTCACTAGCGAGCATCGACACCAGTCTGCGGAATATTCAAGAGAGAGCTCATGTGTGGGACACGTTTCAACTTTACATTGCCTCATGGAATGAGCAGATGTCGACGACAGATCGGAAATTGGATATAATTAGCAAGTACGAACAATAGTATTCCGCCTTTTCTGCTTAATACTGAAAAATTAATAAGAACCCACTGAGCAACCACATTTAGGTAATGTTTCATGTAACGTTATTTGTGTGTTTTTTTGCTCAGTTGGAGAAATAAATTGATTTTGACAAAAATAAAGTAATTTTTCTTTTAAGAGTTCACTTTAAGCTTAAAACGAGTGTTTTCCACTCCCAGACTAAGCATGAAGTAAAATTTCGAGTTTAGAAAAGCCTGAAAATTTGGTTTGGTCGCGTAGCGCGAAGCGCGGAGCGGCCAAACCAAATTTTCAGGCTTTTCTAAACTCGAAATTTTACTTCATGCGCCACGCGTAATAAACACTGAAATCACTGAAATATTGTAAACTAGTAAACTTCGCTTGAAATCAGTGTTTTATACGCGTGGCGCATGAAGTAAAATTTCGAGTTTAGAAAAGCCTGAAAATTTGGTTTGGTCGCTCCGCGCTTCGCGCTACGCGACCAAACCAAATTTTCAGGCTTTTCTAAACTCGAAATTTTACTTCATGCTTAACCTGGGAGTGGAAAACACTCGTTTAAACCTCAAATTGACCTCTATTAGGAAAACAACGATTATTTAAAAACCTACAACACGTAACTGGGATATGTATACTCGGAAAAAAATCACAAGAAATTATGATTTAAAGCTTTTCTAAAAGAAAGAACATTAATATACTCGCGACCTAAACAATATCACATTTTCATGTAACGTCAAAATTTGACACATCTAGGAAAAATCGTTGCAGATACAACTGTCGACATACTCTCTAAAAAATTTGAACATCTCTCCCGAGTTCTACTATAACCGTGTAATATTAACAATGTATTTCCTTCAAAACAAAATATGTGTTCAGTATTCCAGCGCCCACAGACGCGATTTGGACTTCAAGGTCCTCGTTAGTGCGGTCCTGGCCCAGTGCTGAGTAATACTTAACAGACTATATCAAGCCTATATTTGAATATAATTAGAAAAATTAATAGCTTACGCCATCTATTGCTCTATGGCTGTGGCTTCTTCGATCGCTGATTACACGAAGTTTAGATATAGTACGGCATCAGTATGATCCTGGCCCAGTGCTGAGTAATACTAAGAGATACTGAACACATTTGTGACTATATGAAGCCTATATATGAACATAATTAGAAAGATTGGTATCTAACGCCATCTATTGCTCTATGGCCGCGGCATCTTCGATAGCTTATTACACGAAGTGTAGATATATTCCGGCACTATTCAAGCTCCTCGTTAGTATGATCCTGACCCAGTGTTGAGTGTTTTTTGTACTAGGATTATAAAGAATATATTTTAAAAAAGTCTTTGGGTTGTTCAGCTTTTATGTGATTTTTTGTTTGTTTTAGAGGCCAAGAGAAATTTTTTGTACTAGGATTATAAAGAATATATTTTTAAAAAGTCTTTGGGCTGTTCAGTTTTTATGTGATTTTTTCTTTTTTAGAGGCCAAGAGAAATTATTCACATTAGACGCGAAAGTAAACTCTATCGTCGGATTGGGTCTAGAATACAAAATCGACAGCGTTTACAAGAGACTCAACCAGATCGAAGAAAATCTGAACACGATCAACAATAACATAATCTCATCACCGAAAGACGCGCTCTTCGCGGAATTCGCCGCGAGGGGCATCCTGGGCTCCGTCAAGAACATCGAGAAAAAACTCGAAGACAACACCACCAACAACTGCAGCTCCTCGCAAGACTTCCTCAGCGACATCTCCGCCAAAGTTGATATAATATACGACAGGGTCACAACTAAAGAGGAAAGCGAGGACGAGGAGGAGGATTTCGAAGGAAGCGCCGAAGGATTTATACAAACTAAAAGAAAAAAGAACCAGAATACCTCTTGCAAATTATTAAATGAGATTAGAATCTCTTTAAACAACACAGAGTTTAACACTTTAAGGATTTTGAAAGCGCAGGAAGTTTTAAAGGAGGAATTAAGCGGGCAATCTAGGGTTGATATAGGAAGCTACTTCGCGGAGCAAAAGGCGCATTTACAGAGCATCCTGCAAAAAAACACATGCGCTGTCCAAACAACCACCACAGCAAAACCGAAAATTACCAATCAAGCAAAGCATAGCTGCCTAGATTTGTACGCGCGAGGAACAGGAATTTACTACTCACACGGCATCCCGATTTATTGCATCAAAAACGATCACACCTGGACTCTGATCCAACGACGAGCAGAAAACCTCCCTTACGAAAACTTCAGCCTACCCTGGGATTATTACAAAGCGGGTTTTGGAGATGTGGAGAAAGAATTTTGGGCCGGGAACGAGTACATCCACACGCTGACCAGAGACAACGATATGGTTTTGAGGATCGAGTTGGAGGATTTCAAGGGGAATTTCGCTTGGGCCGAGTACGAGATGTTTAAAGTTGCAAGTGAGGATGAGAATTACGAGTTGACTATTGGGGGTTTCAGCGGGAATGCTTCCGATGCTCTTTCGAGTCACAATAAGACGATGTTTAGCACTTTTGATAGGAAGAACGATAACGCGCCTGATTGCTGCCCTTGTGCTGTTTCTTATGGAGGTGGTTGGTGGTATAACAGGTGATTATAATTAGAACAAGAACATAGTTTCAATTATTAAAAAAAAAACACATATTCTATCAGCACCGCAGTCTAGAAAACCTGCGCCTGGGGTCAAATATGCAATTGGCGCCCTGAATCAAAGGCAGATCCACTGGCCAGGCGGCAAAATATGGTTATATATCTATAATACTATTTACTTGTTGTTGAAATCACGATTTAATACTAGTATAAATAAAGATAATATCCTAAATCCAAGACCTACAACGAACGAAAAGTGTATAGGTATATAAGTTAATATGTATATTCCAAAGCAAATTGCTAAAGTAGCATCTCACTGAGCAAAAAACAAACAAATAACGTTATATCAACATTGTAGCAACATTAAACGTTGTTTTAATGTTGATGAAACATTACTTACATAGATTTACTCAATGGGATTTGTAAAATTTATTAACTTCAGATCAAAAACAAGCAGTGCAATATGAATATTTAATTGTTTTGTAAGCGTGGCGCATAAGGTAAAATTTCGAGTTTAGAAAAGCCTTATAATTTGGCTCGAGCGCGTAGCGAAGCGGAACGAAGCGGAGCGACCGAGCCAAATTAGACAACTTTTATCACAAATTTTATTTACTTTTCTTGAGAGATTTAAGTTAATTCATTGTTGATTTTCCAGTTGCTTTGAAGCGAATTTAAATGGTGTATATTTGGAACAGCCGCAATCCAATGGTTATTACGAGGGGATTATTTGGGAGCCGTGGCTGGGAAATTATTCCCTGAAGAGGACTAGGATGATGATCCGGAAGAAACTCCCCCGGGAAAATAAAAATCGTGATGGAAACGTGGATATTCCATTTTATGAAGACCCATAAAAACGTATAACAAAAAAATTGTGTGTTGGGTCTTTATAAAATTATGATATTCCTACTGTATGAAGGCCCATATATACCTAAGTTCGAAAAAAAAATATTCTGTTCGATAATTACACTGATAAACAGATTATAATACACCCCTTGGTTAAGTTTTCATTGTTGTTCTATACTAACTTGGGTACGCTGAATCCGAATCCGAGGCCCGTTTGGGCCCAAAGTCGCCAGATTTTGTGATATCTTATCTCAAGGTGGTCAAAATAGGCCATTTGTGGCATTTTTGGGCCCCCAGTAACTAAACTTCTCGTGACTTCTGGTCGGCGAGTAATGACGCGTTTTAAAGGCACAGATCTATAGTTTTAAAATAGGCCATTTTTGGGCCCCCAGTAACTTGGAATCGGATTCAGCGTACTCAAATTAGTACAGAACAACAATGAAATTCCACTTAACCTTATTGTTGTAAATCAGTGTTATTTTTTATTGAAAATCGATATTTTAAGTAACAGTGTGTTTACTTGTAATGATTTTTGTATACTATTTTTAATACAATCATTTTGAACGATTACCCATACACTTGATTAACTGATAGCCAAAATATTTTGAATATTTCATATTTAAAGTTCTGCAAACTAAAAGCGTAAACTATTTTTTCGAATTCAAAATAGTTTTGAATATCAAAGTGTCTCCCCAAATCCACGAATTATATAAAATAGTGCTCCTCCACTAAGTATGTTTTTCAGGTGGCTATTAATTAGCGAGACAATTAGGCAAAACAGTTAAGTTTTATTGACCTTGACATTCCCAAAATGATTCCTAGGAGTTCAACAACAAAAATATCCTCTTCATGACCTTACCTAATTTTCCGAACACAAAAAACCCCGCCAATTAACGATTTAATCGGAATTTTATGTGTGAATGTGTTAATCTAATAATTCATGTAACATACATGAACAGTTTTCTAATCTATTTGGGCCAAACGACCGATTCAAAGCATTTAATGTACAAATGTTAAAAACACGTGGGTGCACGCAGAAAATCGGAGATCGGAAATCAAAAATTATAAGACTACCAGTGTAAATATCGAGAAATACTAACAGTCTATTTAACACTTAACACTAAATCTTCAAATATTGATATTCGTTGTTTTTTAAAAGAGTTCAATTTGAAATTTTAAACGAGTGTTTTCCACTCCCAAACTAAGCATGAAGTAAAATTTCGAGTTTAGAAAAGCCCCGGGAAAATTTGTCGAGGGTTGCGCAGCGACCCGAGACTAATTTTCTGGGCTTTTCTAAACTCGAAATTTTACCTCATGCGCCACGCGTATAAAACACTGATTTCAAGTGAGGTTCAAATATACATACATTTCACAGAATTTCAGTGTTTTATACGCGTGGCGCATGAAGTAAAATTTCGAGTTTAGAAAAGCCCAGAAAATATGTCTCGGGTCGCTGCGCGACCCTCGACAAATTTTCACGGGGCTTTTCTAAACTCGAAATTTTACTTCATGCTTAGTCTGGGAGTGGACAACACTCGTTTAAAATTTCAAATTAAACTTTTGTGATAAAATACGTGGAAATTTTTAAGCATGTAGAACAGAATAGAGTGTTAGATACTTCAAGGAACTGTTCTAGGACCAACGCGTACACAAACGATTTGTTTGATGATGGATTTTTGATTATTTTGAAGAGTAGACTGTGTGAGTATTATTTATTGTTGAACGATTGTTCATATTTATGTTCAAATGGAATAAACCCTATTACACATTCAAATCATAATACCGTAATCTGTTATCATTTATCTGTCAAATTATTATAAAACCAAAGCGACCATTAAAACTGACGCGTATTTAATAAATATATAATAAATGTTGTGTTATGTATTGTTGTTGTCGTGAACAAAGTATAATGTATAATTCGCATATAATGGCTCTTAATCAGTCGAACGACTTGCTCTACTCACCTTCGGCTTGTTTCGCAAACCTCCCCACTGAGCAAATACATTTAAATAATGTTTCATTAACATTAAAACAACGTTTAATGTTGCTACAATATTGATAAAACGTTTGTTTGTTTTCGTGATTAATAGCTATCCTTATATGCTCGTTGTACAATATTCTATTCAACATCCTTAATAATATTTGAAGGGTATTTTTCTATTAATCAGCGCTGAATCCTCAATAAATTAGACAAGCTAGAGAAGATGAATATGTTTTAATTCTTTTGACCTCTTTGTTATCCCACAAATTATTCCAAGAAAGTCAACAAAACACATCCTCTTCACGACCTCACCTAATTCAGGTAAAAATACTTGAAGTTCCGCTAATTAACAAATAAAACAGCATTTTTATGCAAAAATATGTTAATCTATTGCTACTTTAATTCATGTATTGTACGTGCACAGTTTTTCAAGTTCAGTTGGGCCAAACGACCGATTCGATCCATCCGATGTAGTTGGAAACGCGAGTGTAGACGCCAGGGGAACTGGAAATTCCGCACGCCTTCCCAAACGAGGTGATTCCTATAATCCTGTAGCCGTTCGTGTAATCGGAATTTTTGATTTGCAATGGACCGCCGGAATCTCCCTATATATGGAAACGACCGGAAATTACTCATACAAATAAATTACCTTTATAATAGAAACCGTTTCTGGTCAAAGCTAATAAAAAACTTTAACTAAAGTCGGATGTTTTGGGTAAGGAGTCTACAAACTCGCGGGCCTTAGTTGAGAGGAGTGGGTACAATCCTCTCTATAAAAGGTGGCAGGTACACGGGAAACTGCCAGGATACCTCATGAATAGTCCACTAAGTAGAAAAGAGAAGGTAGCACTGGCTAGGGCTAGGTGTGGGTCGGAGGAGAGAGGAAGAAAGGTATGGATGGGTGAAGAGTATGGTAGGTGTGTTGTGTGGGAGTGGAAAGGAAAGGTAGAAACATTTAGCGGATGAGTGTAAGGAGATAAGTGAGGAATGGACGAGAGGAAGAGTGGATGTGAGAGGACGGGGCAGGCGTAAAAATTGTGATAAGATTAGGGTGGGAGAGGGAGAGGAGAAGAATTATGTAACAAATGGGGTAGTTGACATACATTTATATTGTATTGTATCATATTTATTTAGAGATGTGGATTAGTTTTGATGCCAATAATGGTTTTTTTTTTTTGGAGACCACTACTTTTATTGAAAACCAAGTTGTTAAAAGTGGGAATAACTCTTAGGAATCCGTGTTTTTGTTCTGTTTTTTTTTTTTTGTAAGAACACAACTTTTTACAAATTACTTACCTGGCATGTATCCTTACTTTCTTCTCCAGCGCAAATATGCGAATCACTCACGATACCATTAACCAATTTCCTGTTCGGATTGTAAAATTTACTGCACTCTTCGATGCTATACTCCCTCAAGTTGACTTTTTGCAAATGGTCGGCGGTTGAGCCTCCAAACTCGACTTTTCCCCAACCAGTCGCTATCAAAATGGGATCTCCAACTTTCTTAGTGGTCTGCAAACACGCTGGTTTCACAAACGCAGAGATTTTTATCGGTCTGTCCAGTTCCAAAAGTGCAATGTCGTGATATTGAGAAGGTGGTTTGTACTGCGGATGTCGGATTCTGCGGGCTACTGTGAAGTCCTGGGGATCGGCATCGTCGTCGGTTTGTTTGAGGTTCAAGTCGCCTAATCGGACAAATTTGACCTCGCCCCTAAATTTATGATTAAAATCAATTACGTGAGTAAAAAAACGAGTTCTTCAATCTAAAAGACTACCTACACACTTTGTATAAATAAAATTCTGAATAACTTTATGATTCTCAAAAAAGTGTGTTTATTTTCACAACAATTGTTTCGCAAATTCAACCTACAGACTACCTAGCTCTAGAGTCTCAGACTTGATTGTTGACATTGATTACGTAACATATAGGCTAACGCTGGTTCACAAGGCTTGACTGCATATAATGCACTACGGATTCCGTTGTTTTTACTTTCCTCCGTATGTAATACAAAGGGAAAGTATTGTTTTCGTGAAAATTTTCGAATCAAAAATGTTTGCGGAAATATCCGTTTTGAGGTCCCCTGAGTCGAATAAGACCATTTTTGAAAAATGTCTGTCTGTCTGTCTGTCTGTGTGTCTGTGTGCGCTGTACCGCAAAAACCGCTAAAGATATCGAGATGAAACTTAAAACTTAAGCTTATTGTTACAATCGGAAGAACTGAAAGGCTTTTGGTGAAAATCGGAAAACCGGAAGTGGTACTTTACTCTTAGCGTTTTTCAGTTTTTGTTCATCAAACAAAAAATTCTTTCAAATAAAAGTTGTAGATAATAACAAAATGAAGATGTATTGTTCACTTACTTTTTGTCATAGCACTCTTAGTTTTTGAGATATTTCAAAAGTTATGTGTTTTATCTAGTTATTGGTGTGTGACAGGACAGTGTATGTGTCGATACAATTGAAAAATGTTTCAAATAAAAGTTGTAGGAAATGAAAAACTAATGATTTATTGTGGATTCACTTTTTGTCATAGCACTCTTAGTTTTTGAGATATTTAATAAATAGTGTTTTTTATCTAGTCATTGATTTGTGTCAGTGTGTGTGTTGATACAATTGGAAAATATTTCAAATAAAAGTTGTAGGTAATAAAATATTAAAGATTTATTGTATCTTCACTTTTTGTCATAGCACTCTTAGTTTTTGAGATATTCAATAAATATTGTTTTTTATCTAGTCATTGGTTTGTGTCAGTATGTGTTGATCCAATTGAAAAATGTTTCAAATAAAAGTTGTAGTTATCAAAAAGTTGAAGACTTTTTGAAAATAATAATGCTACAAATATTTTAAAAGTGATTTAATACGCAATTTACGGGGGAAAGTACTATGATGGACACATCACCATTTTTTTTTACTGAACTATATTTATTTCTGCGTGAAAATTACGAATCTAAAATCAGTTTTTGTGGGAAATATACCGTCTAGCCATAAAGCGAACACGCTTTATGGCTAGACGGTATATTTCCGACAAAAACTGATTTTAGATTCGTACACAACGCTGATTTTTAGCAAGTTTTCATTAAATAAGTTTTTTCGTGTTTTCATGTATTTTTCCAGTATACATTTTGAAATATTTACTTTGTGTACTTACAATTCTTTGGTGTTTACACAATGAGCTGCAGTGAGGACGAACTTTTCGCTAATTAGGGAACCACCGCAGGCCCAAGTTATGTCATCCTTTTCGCCGAAACCTAAAACGGCCTGAAACGAAATTTCAAGGGGTAACTATAAAAATACGGTGTCTCAAACTCAACATACCATGTGCCTAAACTCTTTCGACAGTGCCTCCACCCCACCAACAACTTCTTTGTGGATGAGCTGTGTGGCATTGCGCTTTGGCGTGTACAGTTCCATGCATTCTAAGAAATGGTGCGTTTAATGTGCGATGGTAAAGTTTTAGATTTTGTTAGTATTGTGCGATGGTATTTCGAGTGAACGATATAATCATGATTTATTTCGACCAAGTAGTTTGTAAGCAGATTCAGCAAATATATTTAAGCGCATACCGAGTTCCTGTAATGTTAATTACTGTAGTAATACCTTTCTTCACTGATTACTTTAGTGTTTGAAATGTATCATATGTTCATTAAAAAAAAACCTCTAGCGTGCCAGGATTTAATCTTTTTTCAAATTTAAGTTGGCTACACACTTCAGGAATTGACATATAAAACGTCAGACATAATAATTATAATGTATATTTATAGAGTTGCCAACCTAGAATATTTTCCATGGCACTCTAGAGATTCTTTTTAATTGAAAATACGATACATTTATCCTAGTTTAATAACTAGGAGGAGCGTTTCAAATTTCACGCGCCAAAACCTACAACTCTGATTGGCCGAGAGCGCGCCCATTTTACACTATGCTAATTACGTCATTATTAGACGCAACAGCTGACATAACCTTAATTCGAAGCGTTACCGAGTTGCAACTTTGTCTGTTTCGTAATAACCTTTCGTGCGGTGTTTCTTTAGCATGGTTAAAAATTAGTTTTGTTTATATTGTTGTGATGGATTATGGACCCAGTACAAGCTCGGTGATAATATCACCTTCACCTCCAAAAAAGTGTAAGAAGTTGGATTTGGGTCATTTATATCTGTCTGAAAAACAGTGCATAATAAATATGTATGAGCAGATGATAACAGATAATCCACATATGAAAATTACTGCTGTTGTATCAATTTGAATATGATTCCATGATTTTTCTCTGACTTTTCCGGTTTTAATGATATACAGTGAATTTTTTATTTACGTAAATTTCAGGCATTAGTCGATTTTATAATTTGAAGTTTTGAACGAGTGTTTCCACTCCCAGGCTAAGCATGAAGTAAAATTTCGAGTTTAGAAAAGCCCCGTGAAAATTTGTCGAAGGTCGCGCAGCGACCCGAAACAAATTTTCACGGGGCTTTTCTAAACTCGAAATTTTACTTCATGCGCCACGCGTACAAAACACTGATTTGAAGTGAAGTTCAGAAACACACAAATTCATCTTTAACCAGAGTAACAGGGAGTTATTTTATTATATATTTAGTCTGTTATCAACGATGTTCAGTGGCAATAATAAATAATTAGGTTTTCAATATTTTTGCTAAAACAACTGGTAACAATATTTATATATTAATAGTTGCAAAAAAATAATATACGAAAATTTATTCTTAAAGGATTTGTATTCGTGATTCGAAAAAACAGGATTCGCATCATATTTATCTCTTACGAATCCTTTATTCGAGTAGTCATGATTCGAATCATATTAGGTGATTCGGATTCGTGATTCGTATTCTTTTTACGAGGATTCGTCCCAGCTCTGATAGAGTTTTATTTCATAGATATATGGCGAGATGCCGTATAAGCATTTTAATTAAACTGATGATATCGTACGATGGAAAAGAAAATACTTAACCACAATTAAGAAGTACAAAATGGATATTTGATTTTATTTAAAGAGTAATAATGAAATTATTTAAAATTGCCGCTAAAATATTTCTGTAGGGTTATAAGTTTAAATTTTGTTTGGCATATTTAGATTTTGTTTTTGTTTAATCAATTTATTGTATTAAGATGTATATGTATTAATCTATTGTAAACTGGAGATTCCGTAAATAAATAAATCAATTTATCTAGTGATATATTTGGTAACTTTTTATAGTGTAAATTGGGCTTTGGCACTTACTCCTAGTTTTTAAACAGACTATAGTATAGTGAAGAAAGGAATTACTAAAATAATTAATAAAACACAGTAATGTTGATCAAACGTTACTTCAATATTTTTTGCTGAGTGCGTAAGCAAGGAAAATGTTGAGTGTGTTTGTAAAGATTATCATTTATCATTTTGAAATTAACGTGAACGTACCATGTGGGGAAATTCTCTAGCCGATGACCTAACACCCCCGATTAATCCGTGAGCGGCTCCCCCGTACCAGAATCGGTTTTCAATTCTCCTTTTGTAGTATCTGTCGCAAACTTTTTACGATTTTTAAATAACCGAATGATTAGTAATTTTTAGAATGTATAAAATTAAGTTAGATATAGCACCCACTGAGCAAAAAGCAAACAAATAACGTTATATTAACATTGTAGCAACATTAAACGTTGTTTTAATGTTGATGAAACATTTTTAAAATGTGTTTGTTCAGTGGGGCAAACGTAGATTTCATGAAATACAAGAGGTCAATAAATTATTATTATATAGACCAGGGGTTCTCAACCGGGGGGCACGCTCCATTAAGGGGGCGCAGCTAGATGTCAGGAGGGCGGGGGGGCGCAATAGGTTTCCTAAATAGTAGGTGAAGTGAAATAAGGCTATAATGGTGTTTTAATCCAACTAAAAAACCTAAATTAAATCAAGGAGGGGGCGTAGAGTTATTAAGGGGGGGACGATTTGAAAAAGGTTGAAAACCCCGGATATTGACAAATCAATTACTTTTTTTAAACTTGTTATAATTTTCATTCAACTAAATCTATTCCTCTCAAAGAATCACAAATAGGAATCGTTTTTTTTTTCTTTCAGCCTTAATCCTTAATATAAAATGCTGTTACTGGATTAAATCGTTCACTCATGATTTGTTTTATCCAAATTGTACTTACGTTTTTCACTTTTTGATTCAGTGGCCAAATTTTCGGAAACCTGGCAGCAAACTATCGGGTTCTGTCGATTGAACCAGCAATTCACGGGCCTCTCGCGCCTCTTTAGACCCTCGAGGGCCGAAGGGCATTCTGTCAAGGGTGTGCACTGCCCGGGGCTTCCGTTTTTCAAAACGCACGAAGGTGAATTAGGATCTGGGAAAATGAAACAAATAAAAAAATTATTGTGACAGATGCGTATTTGAATTGGCAGTACTAGAATTAAAAAATATTTCTTAGAATTTCCACTATGCAAATACATTTAAGTAATGTTTTATCAACATTAAAACAACATTTAATGTTGTTACAATGTTGATACGTTATTTGTTTGTTTTTTGCTTAGTGGGTTGATTTACACGCACACACACACACACATGAAGAATTCTTGCAGACATTTTTTCGAGAATTCGGCCAATCCAAATTAGGTTTTTCTAAACTCGAAATTTTACTTGCACTTGCACCACGCGTATAAAACACTGAAACATCGTAAAGTTTAAAATTTACGATTTTAGCAATCTAATATTTAGATGTGAATAAAACTGGAGTCAAATTCTGCCCTGAACTAATGTTTTAAAACAGTGATTGTAGGCAACCCAATAACCAAACGTATATTAGGCTGCCTATAATCGTTGTTGTATGTGTGTGTTTTTAAAACTTCACTGTAAATCAGTGTTTTACACGCGTGGCGCATGAAGTAAAATTTCGAGTTTAGAAAAGCCTAATTTGGATTGGCCGCTCCGCTTCGCTACGCGGCCAATCCAAATTCTTAGGCTTTTCTAAACTCGAAATTTTACTTCATGCTTAGTCTGGGAGTGGAAAACACTCGTTGAAAGCCTTAAATTAACCGTTTTGAAACAACAAATTTACGCAAATTTAAAAAAAGCACTCTAATTATCGGGATATGTATGCTCAAAAGAAAAATACCTTGTATGTTCTGTTTTAAACGTGTTTTGAACGTGTCTTAAACATGTTTTAAACACGTTTTTAACATGTATTTAATTGTTAATGTTTCAAACGCTGTTTCATTGAAAAAAAAACGTTTTGTAAAAAAAACGGTCTGTTTTAATTAAATAGAAAAAAACGTTTTTCACAATTTTATTTGATTTTCTTTCAACTTAAATTTTCGACACTCTGAGAATTTAAAATTGTTGTCATTGCTAATCTTCATATTATTTTCGTGTTACGGTAAATTAATACATTTGAATTCTGAGCAGATGATTGATGCATATATTTCGGCTTTACGTAACTTACACAAATAAGACACTTAACTTTGTTTGTATAACTGAGGATTTTATTGTGACTATAGTTTCGACAACTTTAACTTGTCATTATCAAACATAACTTTATGTTTGATAATGACAAGTTAAAGTTGTCGAAACTATAGTCACAATAAAATCCTCAGTTATACAAACAAAGTTAATTGTCTTATTTGTGTAAATAATGATGTATAAGGAAGTAGAAGCCTCCACAGTGAGCAGTTTACGTAACTTTCCTGAATTCTGTAGTTTCACTTAACACAACAATATTTTGAATAATAACCGGACAGTTCTTGATATTATTATTTCCTCAGATAATGCCGACAGACTATGCGTGTGCTCAGGCTTATACCGGTCGGTGTGTGCCTTTTGAGCGTCCGTCTAAGGACAGGTGAATCACCGCCATATCTGCGAACCACTGCCCGCCGGAGACCAACCCACGTGTGGACCGGAGGGGCGAGTAGGCACCCCTGGGCTCTTCAAGGCCCACCCCCGACTCCTCATTTAGCGGCGACAAGCACCAGGGCTGAGTCAACCCCGCCGTGTGTAGGTTAGCCCTATCCAAGATAGGGACACGGAGGTTACCTCAAGAAGGTCTACAACTCCGACTTGGACAATCGTCCCTTTCAGGCATCCGCCGTCCGAAGACTTTGGTCTGCCCCCGCCGCCTCCTTAATAGGTGCTATGACGGGACCCCCTAGATAATGCCGACAGTGGCGATATCTGTGGTTCCAATGGTGGACTAATATTTTAGGAATTTTCTAATTCAAGAAAGAAACAGAGCGATATAATACAGCCGCAGAGGATGTCATTTAGGTTTGCATAAGTTTAGCGTCATCAAAATTTCCCATTCAATTGCATTTTTGTGTATTTGGTTTCAATGTATAAAATATCGATGACTTGGTCACTTTCCATTTCTGTTTTAAACAATTTTTGTCAATTTCTACCACCAACATGAGTTTTGAGATGTATGCCAATTAGCAGAGCTGGGTTGGATTCGAATCATTCAGGATTCGAATCCATTTAGAGGATTCAAAAGAGGCATTCGAATACTTTAGTTAAACTGGATTCGTGATCCAGATTCGTTATATTTTTTAAGAGGATTCGTATTCGAATCCAAATGCGGGTGATTCGAATACTTATAAAAAAATTAGAATATTTATAAAAGGATTCAAATACTTACAAAAGGATTCGAATACTTACAAAAGGATTTTAATTTTGAGTTAAACTCATCACTTGAGAGTTTTGGCGAGAGCCCGTTTTATATACGGAACGTGAAAAATCATGAAAATGGCTTTTCTTGAAAAAAATTACTAAACAAATACAAGCTCAACGAAAGGACGGATGTTTTTAACATTAGAAACTATGTAAGCACATTTTTTAACTTAAAAAAAATGTATTCCTGACTCTAAACATTAAATTCAACTAAAAATTATAAATTTTGAACATTTTTTCTTTATTTAAGCGCTGGTTTCATATAATTAAGTGAATCAAAATTATTCTAGCATGTGTTTTTCTCTTTGTTTAATAGAGGAAAAACCTGGAAATCGAAATTTGCAGGCTTTTCTGAACTCAGAATTTTTATTTCATGTGCCAGGCGTATAAAACACCGCTTTTTTCTTTGTTCGTTTCAAAGCCAGTAAATATTTAGTTTATACACGAGGGCCCACAAAATACTAAACTATATTTGAGTGCCAAAAATATATTATTCATTTAATGTGGTTTATGTGCTCAATTAACAGTGCTCCGTATTTTTTATGTATTTAAAAACTTCAATTTACTTACAATATACAAGGTGTCCCGGGAACTGGCTTAACCATAGATTCCTGGGATCAAAATATGATGATTTTACATAACTTATCTATATCCAAAAGTTTACGGTTTGGCCGGAATTAATTTACTTCGTTATACATCATTATTTACACCAATAAGACATTTAACTTTGTATAACTGAGGATTTTATTGTGACTATAGTTTCGACAACTTTAACTTGTCATTATCAAACATAAAGTATGTAATTATGTTTGATAATGATAAGTTAAAGTTGTCGAAACTATAGTCACAATAAAATCCTCAGTTATACAAACAAAGTTAATTGTCTTATTTGTGTAAATTATTATTAATTTTATTTATAACAATTAACCGCTATATTCGATCTGACTAAAATTTATTATGGTTGATTATCATAACATAACACACCATTTTAGTTATTATGGTCATCATTGATTGACAAGAAGTATAAAAAACAAGAGTACCACAACATTAAAACTAAAATATGTTTTTATTGGCGTACCTTATACAAATTTAAAAAATATATCTTGAAAGATTAGTTTATTTAAAAGCTTTTTTGTTTCTTAATAACGTTTGATATCTTGTACGATTTTGCCACAAAAAAATAAAATGCCAATAAATTATTTTTTATTATTTAGTAAAAACGAAATCTAAAATAAAATGCCAATAAATATTTTTGTATTATTTAGTAAAAACGAAATCTAAAATCGGGTGATTAAAAATACATGTTTTTTCTTTGTGGCCGCCATTATTTATTTATTTATTTATTTATTCATACGGGTGGCCAATTACATAGAAAAAAAATAACATATATAATAAAAAACACAATAATACAACAATACAATAACGTTACTTATGAGTTAGAATCTAAAACTACACGACACGTACGCTTAAAATACTTCAGACTAACTCCGAACATATCAATTAAATTATAATATTTGTTAACGTTATGTATTAAGTAATTACGAGGGCTATTAAAACCAAATACTGATTTGTGAAATTCACAAGCAAGAAGTTGCTGATGCCGCGTTGCATGTCTGGGGATAAAAAATGATATAGATGACAATACATCTGAGCAATCGATTAGATTGTTAAATTTAGCAAACGTCAATTGTGTATAATATTAATTAACGAGTGTTTTTTTCAGAATTAATTGTTGTCTTCATTATGGTTTATAATTAGCAAACAGATACAGGGAGTTTTTCTTTTAAGTATACGTATTTCAAATTCAGCCTATTTTCAGTAAATCTTTAGATATTCCTTTTTTTTAAGTTCAGTTTGAAGCTTTATACGAGTGTTTCCACTCCCAGACTAAGCATGAAGTAAAATTTCGAGTTTAGAAAAGCCCCGTGAAAATTTGTCGAGGGTCGCGCAGCGACCCGAGACAAATTTTCTGGGCTTTTCTAAACTCGAAATTTTACTTCATGCGCCAGGCGTATAAAACACAGATTCAAGTGAAGTTAGAATATACACAAACTTCACAATATTTTAGTGTTTTATACGCGTGGCGCATAAAGTAAAATTTCGAGTTTAGAAAAGCCCAGAAAATTTGTCTCGGGTCGCTGGGCGACCCGAGACAATTTTTCACTGGACTTTTCTGGGAGTGGAAAACACTCGTTTAAAGCATTTTGTATTGTGAAGGCTTCTACTTCGTTATACGCAAGTTAAATTTGCCGAAACTAATTGTGTTATACAAACAAAGTTAAACCGTTTTTTATTAACTCGTTTAAAGCTTTGAATTAAACTCTTTTCAAAAACAACGAATCTCGGACAATTTACAGTCTATGCATATATTTACCTAAAAGAAAAAATCACTATATGTTGCTTGTATCAGGATTTTGTCAAGGAAATTGAGGATACCATATTCATATTTTATATTTTTGTGGCAAAACCATACAAGATATCAAACATTATTAAAAGACAAAAAAGCTTTCAATCCAACCAATCTTTGAAATAATATTTTTTTAAAGGTGCGCCAGTAAAAACATATTTTAGTTTTTGTTGTAGTACTAGTGTTTTTCATACTTCTTCTCAATCAATGATGACCATAATAACTTAAATGATGTGTTATAATATGATAATCAAGCATAATAAATTTCAGTCAAATAGAATATAGCGCTCAATCAAATTGAACTTTGAAGACTAATTCCGGCTTAACCGTAAAGTTTTGGATATAGATAAGTTGTGTTAAATCATCATATTTTTATCCCAGGAATCTATGGTTAAACCATTTTCCCACATTAACATACACCCTGTATGTAGGATATACGTTTCAAATCTATGTTTTCCTTTTTGTGAAAGATTAACCGTTGTTCATTTTTATGGCCAAATAACATACGCATTTCTGACCTTAATTGCAATAATTCAAAACCAAATTACGAATTACATACAATATTTTCTTGTATATTAGTAATCTAAATCAATGATTATAGTTTTAGCTTTAATTTATAATAAAATCTTTGAATTATTTGGTACTCACCATCATCGAAATAATCCTGAGAAAACACCGCCACAATCAAACTAAAGAGCAGCACAACAAAAATTTCACACTTCATGATAATTTGATTAACATGTGGACACACCAAGAGTACTGTTGTCAATGAGCGCAGGTAACCAAACTCACGAACGCTAAGCCAGAGGCAACTGGTAATTTCTTCTTTGGGTATTTCTATAATTAGTCAGCGCGTAACATTGGAAACACACGGATTTGTGGAATTTTACGAAATAATGCATATTTATTGAGGTAATATAAAAAAGTAATGTTGTGAAAATGATAAATATATGACAATAAAATATATTTAATTCCAGACGACGTCCTCGATCCAAGGGATAAAGTGCGAAACTCTTGAGTAAATCCCTGGTGTTCTCGCGATTCCGCAGGCTTTTCCGAAGGATGTTACGCCTACTAGGGTGTACATGCAGTAGACGTCTTCATTGTAGATTTGAAGAGGACCCCCAGAATCACCCTAACGAAAAAGAAAACCGACATTTCTAGTTAATTTTAGTGATAAGTTAGAATTAATGAATACGTATAGAAAGAAATAGATTTAAAAAAAATAAATTCAATCAAGAAGATGACCCTAGATCAGTGGCGGGGAAACTTTTTTTAAGACGGGCCATTTGTAATAACCAGACAATCGTAGCGGGCCAAAGAATAATGCTTAATCGTAGGTAGGTAGTTTTTATGCGGGTCGTCACATTACGAAGTAAGAACGCGTTCAAACATTCTCACGACGGCACTCTTAAACGGGCCGGATTAAACCTTTCCGCGGGCCGGACTTGGCCCGCGGGCCGTAGTTTCCCCATCACTGCCATAGATGCATAATAGAGGGTAGATTTTATGAACTCCAGATTGGTGGTTTGTGAAAATTTTGTTTATCTAAAAATTAAAACTATGCAGTTTTTTTTACAAAAGCCTCGGCTTACTGTGGGTTTAATAATGAGCAATCGCATGTAAATAAATTAAAAACTGGGGTTCTCCATGGCTCCATTTCTTAATTTCTTGAATTAATTTCTCATCTGGCACTTGGTGAAACATATTAGAATATGTAAAGTTATTTAAATTAAAAAAAACACTAGGTATTGTTTCACAAATTAAAAATTTTATTCCGACTAGTTTCGGTTTGTTAGACCATTTTCAAACTAGTCGGAATAAAATTTTTAATTTGTGAAACAATACCAAGTGTTTTTATTTAAATAACTTTACATACCCCATTTCTTATTTGAAAACAGACGTAACTGATTCCAATGACGTTTTGCTCACGAATTAATAGGCGTAGAGGCATTTTTGCCTCAAAATTTAAAATGTGCTCTGCAGAGAAAAATTTGTAGATCCTTAAAACAAAATGTTAATTGAGGAATAGAAGGTTAGACGTTGGGTTTGATTTAAAACAAATCTGAAATGCACAAAAAAAAACCTGTATTCTTAATTTGCATTCAGCCTCTAATTATTAAATTAAATATCAAACAATTATCAAAACTTCCTGTAAATATTTACTCTATTCTGTTAAGTAACTAATTTATAATTATAGATGTTGCTTGTATGAAGAGCGGTTCTTAATTTAAACGAAAATTATATCCTTTAATGGTTTTTTTGCTGGACGAAGGCTGACTGGAAATCTGGTTTCTCAGTGAGGTAAAGGAGCTCGTGTGTAACTGATCATCATGTAGGTCAAAAGGTTAAGGCGAATCATTTCAAATTAAAGAAGTAAAATCTTTTGTGTCAAAGTTAATTAATATTTACACTCCTAATATCGCAGTTTTTTACTTATTAACCCACTAAGCGCCATCGATGCATATAAGCAACATTATTATTTTTTTGATAAATATTAAATAAATTACTAAATAAGTTAATTTAATAAATTGTACTAGTTGACTTAACTTAAGAAAGTGTGAGGATAAATTTAAATATTATGTTATTTAAATATTTCTATTATTACTTATTTAAAAAATGGTTTTAGTGTATTTCTAACTTTACAAGATATCAGTGTTTTATACGCGTGGCGCATAAAGTAAAATTTCGAGTTTAGAAAAGCCTGAAAGTTTGTTTTGGCCGCTCCGCTTCGCGGAGCGACCAAACCAAACTTTCAGGCTTTTCTAAACTCGAAATTTTACTTTATGCTTATTCTGGGAGTGGAAACACTCGTTTGAAACTTCAAAATAAACGGTTTTATAAAATCGACGAAAGCTTGGACATTTTCCGCATATATATATTAAGTATATTCAAAACAAAAATGTCCAGTATGTAATACAACAAGTCATTCATAAAAATTATAAAAAAAAGTGCAGAATTTTACCTAAAATTCCCTTTTAGAGTTAACTATTATTGATCGGTCGTTAATGGGTTAATATAAGATATTTCTCATTTGCTAAAGTGTTTTAAAAATATTTTCTAATTATTTCTGACAGTAAAACAATTTTGCAGATTCACAAGGTATTCATTCCACAAGACATATAATTTGTTTTTAGTTAAATACATTTAAAATTTAAGCAAACTTCATACTAATCAAAGGATAAAAATCTTTATTCAAAGGTCTCTCTAAAATCAAAAGCATTTTTGTAAACCTTTCCCTATATTTAAAGATAGCCAATCTTGTCCGATAAAATTGACAAAATACAAGCTATAATATAATAATTAATTAAAAAATGCGCATATTTTTACGGTAAAACATTGTTGCTAGGTTGTAAATATTTCGGAGATCTTTATCGCAATGGTTTTTCAACGTTGTAATAATTACAAACTGGAAATTTCGGGTAATTTATTAATAATTACAGCGAGGATGTTGCTAATTGGTCAGCATTAAAAAATCTTTAGTAATACAATGTAATTAAAATGATATTCATCAGACATAAGCTTGTAATGTATTGTTAATTTGCGAATTAACTCGTTTAAAAGTAAATTTTATTAAGTATTTAGGATTTTATTGGCGATTAATAATCTCTACTTATAATTGATTGTAAGTTCATAAACATCGAGTACTTTAATGTGCCTTTTCCTTGGAAGAATAACAATTTTTCTGCACTTTAAAAAACAGTTGAAAACAATAAAATAAACCGATTTTGACAAAAATGACTGTCGTTCAAATTTGACTAAAAGTTTACCAATTTAACTGAATTTATTAAAATGCGCAGTTTGTCATTTTTTAATCTGAGATTATCAGAGAACGGTTAGATTTTGATAAAATCACTGGACATTGTTAAGAAAAGAATAAACTTTATGCGAATAATAAAAAAAAACAAAATAAAAATAAAGTTAGTGACGCTGAAAGTTGACAAAAATGGTATTATGTCAACTTTAGGCAACTGTAATTTTATTGAAAGTCAATCAATTTTCGGTTCAAGTCAAAATATAGGGTTTCGGTATTGTTTTCTATTATTTTATACCGATTTAGAATAAAAGGTTTGACCGTTACATAAGCTGAAATATTGTAAAGTTTTTTTTACACTGAATCTATTCGAAACATAAACAGCACTTTACGAGTTCAGTTGCACTGAACATGTATTTTATACACCGGATATCTGCGTTGTCAATGCTATTCAGTTAGTTTAAGCTAGCATAAACTGCTGACGTTAGAAATCTGAACTCTATTTAGCTTAGTACAGCACAGGAAAAGACTAATAACCTAAAGTTTATTAATTTCTTTACAATTGCATCAACAGGTCACGAATTACATATTCGTTACATCAGTATGAACTACCAGTAGGTTTTAAGAGTATGAATTTGGGTTCAGTACTCATTCACCAGATAACTATATACGCGTTTCATTCTTCAACGCCATCATCAGTATAATCCTGAGCCAGTGCTTAAAGAATACTGAATATCTTTGACTATTTATTATGGCCTGTGCTATTTATATATGTTCGAAAGCCTAAACGCCATCTAATGCCCATTAGCATAACTAGGATCATCAAGTTTAGTTTGCTAGCTATTGACGATGCTACTTAAGCTAATGGGCATTAGATGGCGTTTACGCTTTCGAACATATGAACCAGTAGGTTGTTCGTGTGCACTAAGTTGAACGGAGTTCAAGTTTGTGACGTCGCCAGTTTAAGTTAGTCGAACTTCACATTGACAATTCCAGGTGTCCAGTTCATGTAACCAACATATTTAGCGCAGAAAGTGCTGCACTAATTCAAGTTATAAACAGAGTTCAGTTAATTTACACTAAAATGAACTGGTGTTGTCCCAAACCTAAACTCAGTTCATCTTACGAAATGAGCTTTGAATTTACAGAATTAATTCGAGATATTGACGACGAAATATGTTTGTCTATTATCCCTCACACGTTGCAATTACATTTATGTTTAATTTTTCGTAGGTTAAGTGGGAGATCAGTAACAGGTTAAGCTGACTAAACTTTGCCTACGCTTACAAGTATTTATTTTGTGTTTATTTTTTGTATGACAAATAAAGGCATTTATTATTATTATTATTAGTGCAGCAGTGACGGACAAATGCAATATTTTGGCTAAACATTCTCATAACACTTGTTTTTTTACAGTCTGAGATGATTTATAACATCTCAGATGACAAGTATCCTTCTGTTTTTGCACAACCAAATTCAAAAATGTTAATATTTAAATTTGAATTAAAGGCACTTGGTTTGCTTCACGAATTTCTTTTTAATCCAACTAATTTCGACTTACTATTAATGATTTCGATAGCTAACGCCATCTAATGCTTCATAGTGGCATCGCCAGTGACACGAATGCACAAAGTGCATATACAGGTCACTGTTTCGTCCACGAGCGAGCAGAACTCTGTTTGTGAAACCAGAAAACAAATATCAAAATTGAATTTGTGTTCAGTATTCCGGCACCAGGTACCCACAGACGCGTTTCGGACTTCAAGGTCCTCTTCAGTGTGGTCCCGACCCAGTGCTGAATTTGAATTAAAGGCACTTGGTTTGTTTCACGAATTTCTTTATTATCCAACTAGTTTCGACTTATCGTCATTCTCAAGGAATAATGTACAGAAAATATATTTTTACAGAGTTATATACAAAATCAAAATGTAAAAATATATTTTCTGTACATTATTCGCTAAGAATGACGATAAGTCGAAACTAGTTGGATAATAAAGAAATTCATGAAACAAACAAGTGCCTTTAATTCAAATTCAAATATTAGTTAAAATGTTTCATCAAGTGATCAATGAGAACCAAATTAAAGTTATAAAAATGTTAGTTTGAACAAACTTAGAATATTTAGGAATATTAGTTAAACGTACAGATTTTTCATATGATATAATTTTGCGACATTTGATGTAAAAATCTCACCTGACAGGTATCCTTTTGCTCCAACTTAGATCCAGCACACATCTGGGTGACATCTTCAATCCCCCTCGGCAGTTTCCTAGCGTTCACCTGGTAAGAACTCTTGCAAACATCATGTGTAAAGAAATCCAGAGTCACTTTCAGAAGATACTCGCTTGTGCTTCCCAAATACGAAGTCGTTCCCCAGCCAGAGGCCATTGCTTTCTCGTCCGGTAAGTTAGTCTCGAGGTTCAAGCAAATCGGTCGGACGTAAGCGGTAAATTCGAACGGTTTATCAACCTTGATCAAAGCGATATCGTTGTATTGGAACGGGGGTTTGTAATCCGGGTGCGGGATTCGTTTGATGATGTTGCGCTCTTGGGGTTCGGCGTCGTCTGAGGTTGTGTCTAGTTGGAGATCGCCCACTCTGGCGTATTTAGCTACACCACTAAGGAAATAATAATAAATGTATATTTAGAGCAGCATATGAATTTGTAGCGAAACATGTTCAAGGGTTTAAGAATAAACAATACAATTTTTAGCGTAAATTAAAAGAAAATAGCCTTCAGCTGCGCTAGGGTGTTCTTAATACCCGGTTTGGGACTATTCGTGGTAAATTTAGGTAATTTAAAAAATATCCTTTAGCTGGGTATCAGAATTAGGACGTTCTTGACGTCCGGATTGAGGCTATTTTTGTTAAATTTACGTAATTAAAAAATAACCTCAAGTTTGGTATCAGAATCAAGTTGATTGATTGAGTTATGAGATGATCAAATTAATTTCACGAATAAAGCACTAATAACCTTTCTCCACACGTTTATTTGAATTACCAAATGTACATACATTTCGGACACAAAATGACCATTATCAATAGATTAACACTGTTGTTAATCCATTCATAATGGTCACTTTGTGTCCGAAATGTATGTACTTTTGGTAATTAAAATAAACGTGTGATGGAAGGTTATTAGTGCTTTATTCGTCAGATCAGAATCAAAGTGTTATTTTCATAATATTAACTTTTTAAACACTTAATTTGATCTTTTGTGCTCAATGCTAACTTTTTCAACAACCAAACATTAAATTAGCGATTATTACCACGTTGCTGGTAATACTGCCTAATTTTAAATTAACGGCAATTTCCCAACACTAGTTATTACTTACTTCTCACGTGTGGAAAGGCAATGACCAGCTGTTAATACGTAGTTTGGACTGATCAAGGAACCGCCACAGACGTAAACCTTTCCGTTTTCTGAAGAATCATATCCAATAGCAGTCTGCAATTACCAGTTTTAAAATAATTATTGATTGTTAATATAGGTGCAAATAAAATTGCCAAAGGGACCATTATCAATGGATTAACACTAAAAACCCTTTTTTTAGTGTTAATCCATTGATAATGGACACTTTGTGTCCGAAATGTATGTACATTTGGTAATTTAAATAAACGTGCGAAGAAAGGCTATTAGTGCTTTATTCGTCAAATTGTTAATATAGTTTAGACAGTAATTTTTTCTTTTAAGTATACACATGCTTACTCTATAAATGTTCAGGCATACGTTGTTTTTGTAAAAGGCTTCAATTTGAAACTTTTAACGAGTGTTTCCAGTCCTTGATTAAGCATGAAGTAAAATTTCGAGATTAGAAAAGCTTTTCAAAAACAACGAATAACTGAACATTTCTAGAGTGCACATCAGAATATGTGTGTATACTAAAAATAAAAACTCTCTGTATTTTGTTGTTTTTTAAGGCATAACTGTGATGTGATTTTTGTTTCTGAACGCTTACCATGTGAGGAAATTCTTTCCCTTTGGCTGGAGTTCCACCGACGATCAATGGGATGTATTTGAAGCCGCATTCGTCGACGGTCCTGTTTTTCAAAACCCCAGACAATGTTGGAACTGGATACGTCTGAAAGACTGCCTTTGCGTATTCTCTGCATTCTACAAAAAAAAACACGCTTTAGAAATATGATTGATATTGGAAAAAAAGTAAATATTAAGAGGCGCATACAAGTAACCGGAAAAAATGATAGTTAAATTCTACATCTTGAAGTCGCCTGTCTGGTTAAAATCCGACGTTGTTTAGTAATTTTCATTGACATTTGAAAATTACGTTAGTTAATAAAGAAGAAAATAGCATCAAACCGGGCATCAGAAACACTGATACCCAATCTGAGGCTATTTTTTAAATTAATCAATATAGCACAAATAACCTATATTTACACCATTATATGAATTACCAAATGTAATATTTTGCATACAAGTGACCATTATCAATTGATTAATACTGAATAAATACTAAATTATGTTAACCCATCAACGGCCGAACAATTATAGAGTTAATTCTAGTAGATAATTAGAGGAAAAATTCTGCACTCGTTTTTGTATGATTTCTAAGAATGACTTACATACTGGACTTTGATTAAAAAACACTTAGAACCTTTCTTCAATACTTTATTTTGTAACCAAATGTACATTTCGGACACGAAGTGTCCATTATCAATGGTTTGATACTTTAGTACAAATTAGTATCAAACCATTGATATTGGACACTTCGTGTCCGAAATGTACATTTGGTTACAAAATAAAGTATTGAAGAAAGGATCTAAGTGTTTTTTAATCAAAGTATAATTATCTTCAAGTAACTCAATCAATCCAAATACATACTGGACATTTTTCTTTTAAATATAGATAATGTATACGCTGTAAATGTTCAGGCATTCGTCGGCTTTGTATAAAAACGTGCAATATGAAGTTTCGAACGAGTGTTTCCACTCCCAGACTAAGCATGAAGTAAAATTTCGAGTTTAGAAAAGCCTGAAAATTTGGTTTGGTCGCGTAGCGCGAAGCGCGGAGCGGCCAAACCAAATTTTCAGGCTTTTCTAAACTCGAAATTTTACTTCATGCGCCATACGTATAAAACACTGAAATATTGTGAAGTTAAAAATACACTGAAACTTTTTTTTTAAATGAGTAATATTGGAAATATTTAAATAATAAAATATTTACATTGTTCTTCACACATTTTAAAGTCGGGTCAAATAATATAATATAGAAAATTAACTAGTTTAGTAATTTAATTAACAAAAAAATTAATAAAATTGCGCTGATGCATCAATGGCGCTTAATGGGTTAATTTAACAAAAATAATCTCAAACCCGGTATCAGGATACCCAGATCCTAACGAACAATTTGAGGCTATTTTTTTTAATTTAAGGCCCAGTTGCAAAAAAAACGTTGAACACGAGTTCAAACTGAACTTAAGTTCAAGACGATAATTCCTATTGTTCTAATGTCACTTTGAACTGAAGTTCAGAGTTGAACCAGTTCCACTTGTTTCGTGCAACTGGCCATAAGATATAAAGTAGTATAAAGTTTAATCTTTGATCTGAAGTTAATAAAATTGTTTAAAGAAAATCTGGCAAATCAAAAAAAAATATCCAAAAGTTTACTACAATTGTAATTTTGCGTCCTCAACTTATTGTGCAAACGCAAGATTTAAATTTTACCAACCTTAACGGACCGGAGCCGATTAATATACCGTAAATTACTATTGGTAATTATCGCAATTATCTCACTGTTCGTGCATATTTTACACGAACATTTGCATGAGTTTTCATGTTTTCTTACTAGTTTGCACGGATTACGTAATGTTTACAACTCCAAACGGAAGAAATTTATAAACTGTCAATAACTTGTTGACATATTCACAGAAAATCGTGCAATGCTGAAAACTGAGTCCTATAGTTAAAAAAACATATATATATATATATATATATATATATATATATATATATATATATATATATATATATATATATATATATAGTAGCACTACACTCCATATGGAGTCTGGCTGCTTCTTTTCTGAAGCTTTCATGATCCGATTTCTGGGGTGGATCAATTCCCATTGAGTCTATTTATTCTCTTCCTATTTTAATTTATAAAAGTCCTTTAACTTTGTTCACTACTTCTCTCCATTCTTTTCTGTTTTTTATCTTCTCTTTCCAATTCTTGGTTCCCATTCTCCTAAGATCTTCCTCGACTTCATCTATCCATCTCGATCTGGGCCTTCCTTTCCTCCGGGGTTCCATTCAGCTATAGTTCTTATTGTCGCTGTCGATTCTGACCTCCACACGTGCCCCAACCATCTTAATCTTTGCATCTTTATGTGACTTATTATATCTTCCTCCCCCATTTCTTGTCTTATTTCCCTGTTCGTCCTTCTGCGATATTCATTTCCATTATGGGTCCAAGTATCATTCTCATTATTTTTCTCTCCATTATTAGTAATTCATTTTGTTCTTTTTGCGTCATTGTCATTGTTTCCCCAGTGTAAGTCATAATTGGTTTGATCATAGTTTTGTAAACGTCCATTTTTATTTTGTTTGTTGCTATATTGTTCCTCAGTATGTTAATGTTAGCGTATACTGCTCTATTAGCCGATTGTATTTTTTCTTTAATTTCTTCTTGTCTTTTTCCGTTGCTTGCTATCTGTACTCCTAGATATTTAAATTTATCAACAACTTCAAATTTATATTTTCCAATTTTAACGTGCTCATCTTCTTCTTTTTTTCCACATTTCATAAATTTGGTCTTGTTGGTGTTAATTTCCATTCCCATTTTCTTTGCTTCTTTCTCTATTTCTTCCAGTACTGATATCATTATTTTTCTTTGCTTTGCGACTACTACTATATCGTCTGCATACGCTATTATCTGTGTGGCTTTTGTTCTCAATGTTTTTTTGTCAATATTTCTCAGAATATAGTCCAGAGCTAGATTAAACAACGTTGCCGAGAGAGTGTCACCTTGACGTACTCCTTGATTTATTGGAAATTCTTCTGTTTCACCATACTGTGTTTGAACACTGGCCACCGTTCCTTTCATTTTCATTTGTATTAATCTTCTTAGTTTACCATTAATCTTCATTTCTTTTAATGCTGTTGTTAATGTGACTCGTTTTATTGTGTCAAAGGCTTGTTTGAAATCTACAAAGAGCAATTCTATATTTATGTTGTGTTCGTGTGTTTTCTCCATGATTTGTTTGATGGTATGTATTGCATCTGTTGTAGATCTTCCTTTCATGAAGCCACATTGGTAATCTCCGATGATGGTTGCAGCTTTTTCTGCTAGTCGCTTCTGAATAATTGCGGTCAATATTTTGTAGGTGGTGCTCAATAATGTTATTCCCCTATAATTTGTGCATGATTGTCGATCTCCTTTCTTGTGTATTGTTATAATTGTCCCGCAGTTCCACTCTTTGGGCATTCGTTCACATTGCCAGATGTTCTTGATGAGTTTGTATATCGATTTCTCAAGCTCTTTTCCACCATGTTTTATTAGCTCTATGTTTAGGCCGTCCTTTCCAGGTGCTTTCCCGTTTTTACATTTCTTGATTATTTCAGCAATTTCTTCCTCTGTAGGTTCTTTTAAGTCGTCAATCTCATTTTCGTTGTATTCGTACTCTAGAATATCTTCATCTTCTCGTTCCACCGATAATAGATCTTTGAAGTGTTCTTTCCATATTTTCTTTGTTTATTCTTCATTTTCAGCTATTTTTCCAGTCTTACTTTTTATGTTGTTTGTCTTTCTATTCTTTGGTCTCTGTTCGTTAATTTTTTGGTAATATATTTTTGTGTTTTTGTTTTTTCTTTCTTCTTCTATTTCTTTTATTTTGTTTTCTAGCCATTTCCTTTTTATGTTTCTTAGCACTTTTTTACTTTTCTTTCTTCTTTTTTCATATTCCCGTCGGTGATTATAATCTTTTGTTCTTAACCAGTTCAGTCTAGCCTTGGCTTTTGCTTCTATTATTTCTCCACACTGGTCATTCCACCAATCATTTCTAGTTATCTTCGTTTGTACGCCTAATTGTGTTTGGGCTGCATTACTGATACACTCTCTTATGTAGCATCATTGTGCATCGATGGAGATTCCGTCATTATTCTGTGTTTGTAGGTGTTTTTCTATATTTCTCATGTAGTTTTCTTTTTCTTTCTCATTTTTTAATTTTTCAATTTGCCATTTCCTTCTTTTTGTTCTTCCACCTTTCTCTACAATTATCTTCTGCTTAATCTTAGCCAACTAGGTAGTGGTCGGGGTCTGCACAAGCCCCTCTGTATGTTCTAACGTCTCTGATTGATGTCTGTCTTTCTTTCTTAATAAGCACATGATCTATTTGGTTTCCTTTCTCTTGTGATGGTGGTGTCCATGTTATCTTGTGCTCAGTGGGGTGATTGAATTTTGTACTGGCTATTACAAATCCATTCGCTGCTGCTAAATTGCACAGCCTGTTTCCATTGTCGTTTGTTTTATCATGTACAGTGAACTTTCCTGCAACTCCCTTCATACGGTCTTCTTTTCCCACTTGTGCGTTAAAATCGCCTAATAGTATTATCGTATCCTGTTTAGGTATTTTCTCTAATGTTTTTTCTATTTGTTCATATATTGCATCTTTGTCTTCATCGGTTGCCGATTCTGTAGGTGCATACACATTTATTAATGTTAGGTTAAATGGCTTACTTTTTACTCTGATATAAGCTAGTCGTCCATTCATCGGTTTATATTCAATTATTTGTTGTCTTATTCTATTTGTTACAATGAAAGCCACTCCATTTCTACCTTGCTTTTCTTCCCCTGAGTAAAATACTGCAAAGTTGTCTTTCCTTATTTCACCACAACCTTTCCATCTTGTTTCTTGCAAAGCGATTACTTCTGTCTTGTATTTTTCCATTTATTTTGCAATTTCCATTATTTTTTCGGGCGCTAGCATAGTTCTAATATTCCATGTACCTACTTTAATCATATTTCTGTTTCTTTTGTATTTTTTCATATTCGTTAACCTTTTCGTTCCGTTCTTCATTATTTTTGTCTTCATACTTTTAATCAACTTATTATCTAGTCGTTTTTTTATTACTTGGAACATAGACAGTGATAATTGTACTTACTATTTCAGTTTTTCATGAACTATTTGAAGTTTTCTTGTTTATACTATTTCACTAAATTAAATGTTTATTTATTATTATTTATTAAATATTTAAAAATGTTTATCTGATTTTCGACAGTAATAAGATAACCTTTTTATATAAGGTTGATAGAATAAAACACTTGGTTTTTGTTTCACAAATTCAATATTTTATTTCCACGACTAGTTTCGGTCAGACGACCGTTATCAATGTGGTTTACTATGATAATTTATTCGTGCTCAAACTTTTATAAAACGCGACGCTAAAGAGAACAAATTGTTGATTACTGAGGCACTTAATTTTTGAAAATCCATGATTACTTTAATAAATTAATAACTAAAATGTTTATGATTTTCAACTTTTTGTATTTACTTTCACTACAATTGGTTCGCTACGCTGTAGCTTCTTTAGGTGAATAATGTTAATGATGGTATTACAGACAAATTTACATTATATACAGGGTGTCTACGCTAAACCGTTCGTTAAAAGTTTATGGGGTTGCCGTTGCACTAAAAATTTGAAAACAATCCTTGGCATATGGTTGAATCAGTTCTCCTCATGTGAAATATTTTCAACTTTATATCACTTCCGGTTCCACTAGAAGTAGCACCGAATTTGTTATTTTAAATAGAAAACCCCACATATTACTAATTTTTTGGGTTCCTCGTTTAAATTGCAATATATTTTAATCAAACATATGTACACTTATCTCTTAAAGTTTTTAAGAAAAAAAAATATTTCTTAAATTTTGACCTTTAAAAGGCATCTCGGAATCTGTCTGTAACTTCTCTTAAGAATAAGATAAAAATATGATTTATATCTCTACTTGTACCTAGAGGATGTCTCTATGAGTAAATTAATTGGAAACTGTTAATTTTGACAATAAGTGTTCTTAAAATGTCAATATCTAAGTACTCTCTTCAATATCAAGTAATTCAATTTTTTTTAAATGGAATGACCCGATTTTTATCACGTAGTACGATTGGGGGGAAAATTTCCTACAAAAAAGTATTATAAAACTATACTCCTAAAGCGAGTAGTTTTCGAATTATTTCAAAAATTCATTTTTCGTCGCATTTATGCAGGGTAATGACATTTCTTTGATGTACAGGGAGTTTTTCTTTAAAAGATACGTATTCCGAATTCAGCTTGTTTTCTTTAAATCTTTAGTTATTCGTTGTTTTTCTTTAAGGGTTCAATTTGAAGCTCTAAACGAGTGTTTTCCACTCCCAGACTAAGCATGAAGTAAAATTTCGAGTTTAGAAAAGCCCCGTGAAAATTTGTCGAGGGTCGCGCAGCGACCCGAGACAAATTTTCTGGGCTTTTCTAAACTCGAAATTTTACTTCATGCGCCACGCGTATAAAACAGTAAAATATTGTGAACTCTATGTATATTTGAACCTCACTTAAAATCAGTGTTTTATACGCGTGGCGCACGAAGTAAAATTTCGAGTTTAGAAAAGCCCAGAAAATTTGTCTCGGGTCGCTGCGTGACCCTCGACAAATTTTCACGGGGCTTTTCTAAACTCGAAATTTTACTTCATGCTTAGTCTGGGAGTGGAAAACACTCGTTTAAAGCTTCGAATTGAACTCTTTTTAAAAACAACGAATGTCGGAAAATGTACAGCGTTATTCCCTGTATATTATTCAAGTAGTAATTTAGTTTCCATCATTGTCATGGTACCATTAAAAATTATTACAATAAATAAGTTTCACATAAAGATAATTTATCATAAAGATAAATTGAGTTTGTCAATAGGTTGCAGAATATTTATAAAATATAAAAACGAATTAAAATTTTTTTTTTTTTTCTTTTCAATTCTTTTTCAATTTATTTCAATTTCCTTTTGTTTCATTTAGTTTGGTTAGAGAATAGTTTGACCTGATGTTGCATTTTGCATATAAATTATGCATAGAACAGCAGTGCTGTCGTGTAACGCAAATATTCATTGTATAATTCAATATCTGTCGGGGTATTAGCTCGAGAAGTAGTTGTTTCAATGAATATTTGGAGACAAACTTTTTGCAGAAAGTCGATATTAATTTTAATTCGTTTTTATATTTAATAAATAAGTTGTTCTTTAATACTCATTGTTTATTTTGTTAGGGCGTAGGTAAAGTATCGTACATTTCTCGAGTGGTATGGCAATTACATACTCGCGGAATACTGCACTCGCCGCTGCGCGGCTCGTGCGCAACATGTCCGCTCATATGTAATATGCTGCGTACTACTCTCGTTGCGTAATACACTATTATTATATGACATTTTGAATTACATACGCGACAAAACTAAAACATTACTACTTGCCTACTAAAATTCAGTTGCGACTTTTGCGCGCATTATTCCCTCCATAAATACGACGAAAAATAAATCTTCGAAATAATTTGAAAACCACTTGCTTTAGGAGTATAGTTGTAAATACTTTTTTGTAGGAAATCTTCCCCCTAATCGTACCACGTGGTAAAAAAATGGTCATTTCATTTAAAAAAATTGAATTAAGAGAGGGCTTTTCGATATTGACATTTTAAGAACAATTATTGTCAAAATTGATAGTTTCCAATTAATATACCTATAGAGGCATTCTCTAGGTACAAGTAGAAGTTTAAATCATACTTTTATCATATTCTTGAGAGGAGTTACAGACAGATTTCAAGATGCCTTTTAGAGGTCAACATTTTAGAAATATTTTTTTTGCTTGAAAACTATTTAGTGCTACTTCCGGTGGAACCGGAAGTGATATAAAGTTGAAAATATTTCACATGAGGAGAACTGATTCAACCGTATGACAAGGATTTTTTTGAAATTTTTAGTGCAACGGTAACCCCATAAACTTTTAACGAACGATTTAGCGTAGACACCCTGTATACACAGTTTTATGACATGGGGGTGGAGCGAGGATCTTTTCTCAGCTTGAGCAGTGGAGAGTTGGAGAGTTCGATCTGTTCGTTCAGCAAGAGGCCTGATGAATGCTTTTTATTTATTTCCAGGTTTTCCATTAGGATTAATTTTCTTCTTTTGCTGGCGATGTGGAGGATTTTGAGTCAAAAAAATGGTGATGTGTCCATCATAGTACTTTCCCCCGTAAATTGCGTATTAAATCACTTTTAAAATATTTGTAGCATTATTATTTTCAAAATGTCTTCAACTTTTTGATAACTACAACTTTTATTTTTATTTTTCAATTGGATCAACACATTCTGACACAAACCAATGACTAGATAAAAAACACTATTTATTAAATATCTCAAAAACTAAGAGTGCTATGACAAAAAGTGAGTCCACAAAAAATCTTTAGTTTTTTAGTTCCTACAACTTTTATTTGAAACATTTTCCAATCGTATCAACACACACACTGACACAAATCTATGACTAGATAAAAAACACTATTTATTAAATATCTCAAAAACTAAGAGTGCTATGACAAAAAGTAAGTCCACAAAAAATCTTTAGTTTTTTATTTCCTACAACTTTTATTTGAAACATTTTTCAATTGTATCGACACATACACTGTCACACACCAATAACTAGATAAAACACACAACTTTTGAAATATCTCAAAAACTAAGAGTGCTATGATAAAAAGTAAATGAACAATACATCTTTATTTTGTTATTATCTACAACTTTTATTTGAAAGAATTTTCTGTTTGATGAACATTTATTGAAAAAATCTGAAAAAACTGAAAAACGCTAAGAGTAAAGTACCACTTCCGGTTTTCCGATTTTCACCAAAAGCTTTTCAGTTCTTCCGATTGCAACAAAAAGCTTAAGTTTCAAGTTTCATCTCGATATCTTTAGCGGTTTTTGCGGTACAGCGCACACAGACACACACACAGACAGACAGACCGACAGACAGACATTTTTCAAAAATGGTCTTATTAGACTCAGGGGACCTCAAAACGGATATTTTCGCTAAAATTTTTGATTCAAAAATACTTTCCCTTTGTATTACATACGGGGGAAAGTAACAAATTGATAAACTGATAATAAATTGTTAATACATTCGTAGAAATTTATGCAATGCTGAAAATTGAATCCAACAGTTAAAAAAACGTAGATGTTAAACTATGTAAAATTATTTGTTATCTTATTTTCGACAGTAATGACGTTATTTATTCGTGCTAGCGTTTTTGTTTTAAAATATAACGCTAGAATTTTCGGGCTTTTCTAAACTCGAAATTTTACTTCATGCGCCACGCGTACAAAACACTGATTTGAAGTGGAGTTCAGAAACACACAAATACATCTTTAACCAGAGTAACAGGGAGTCAGATATTTAGTCTGTTATCAACGATGTTCAGTGATAATAATAAGTAATTAGGTTTTGAATATTTTTGTTAGAACAACTGGTAATGATATTTATATATTAATGGTTGCAAAAAATAATAAAATCAAATTTATTCTTAGAGGATTTGTATTCGTGATTTGGAAAAAATGGATTCGAATCTTCGATGGGGGGGGAAAATTGAATCCAACAGTTAAGAAAACGTAGATGTTAAACTATGTAAAATTATTTGTTATCTTATTTTCGACAGTAATGACGTTATTTATTCGTGCTAGCGTTTTTGTTTTAAAATATAACGCTAGACGGAAAATACTGACAAACTGTCAACAATTTTCAGTATTCAATAATAAAAAATACTGTCAATAATTACTTGACACATTCACAGAAATGCATGCAACGCTGAAAACCGAGTTTAACAGTAGGAGTCAGTTTGAGTGTGTAAAATCATGTGTTACTTATCTGGCTTTTGACAGTGATGAAATAAAATGTGTAGAAACTACAGAACAAGTATGAATAATATAAGGAAATAAATTTGATTGGCAGACTTTGTCGGTAGTCTAAGGTCGGAGGCGTAACCCTCAAAAACCGTAATTGATTCTTGGAATAACTTAAACAATAAATCATTTTAACGATTTCATCATTGATTAACACCAGAATGTATTGGTTAAAAAACGTTGTCGAAAAACGGGTACAGTGCGCATATATCACAGCCGAAATCAAATAATGAAATATTTCACATTAAAGTTTCGTTCGTTTTAAAAAATATTGTGCAATCCTTATGCGTGAAGAACATCCCGAACGCGCTTCGGAAATGTGCTCAAGCAGGAAAACTATGTCCCCGCAATCAGTTTGAAAATAATTAAACTAATGTTGTTGTATCTCTTTTCGAGCGACTAGAAGAGTTTGCTCTAACTGCTCCTGACTAATAAATATCATCAAGATTTACATACTTTGGTAACTTTTTGCTCCAATACCAGCTGGTCCTTTCTCAACAATTTTGGGAGCTTCCGTGGTTGTTGTGGTCGTTGTAGTCGTCGTGGTTTCATCCGTTGGACAGCAAACGATCGGAGCAGTGCCAGAAAAACCGCAAGTCTGCGGCAGTTTTTGCAGCAGAGTTAATTCTTGAATGGCACTCGGGCATGCTGCGAGATTTCTACAAATACCATTCTTCCTCAGACCATCGTGAAAACAGGGATCACCTAAACAAACAAATAAAACATAACGCAAATGTACTGAAAGTATTTACAATCAATAAAATGAATATAAAAATAAGGACTGTTAATCCATGCGAAAGCCAAAGTCTACATCCTGACGAAACACTAATTTACAAAACTCACATTAAGAAGTTATAACCTAATCTAACTTTACAATCTGTCATTATCCGAACAAAAACAAATAAACTACGAATAATAATTCAGCAATGTTGACAGTTGAATAAAAATCACTAAAACAAACCAACGTCGATATTCATACCTAACATTTATAATCTGTTTAATAACTAGGAGGAGCGTTTTAAATTTCACGCGCTAAAACCTACAACTCTGATTGACCGAGAGCGCGCCCATTTTACACTATGCTAATTACATCATTATTAGACGCAACAGCTGACATAACCTTAATTCGAAGCGTTACCGAGTTGCAACTTTATCTGTTTCGTAATCGTTTGTGCGGTGTTTCTTAAACATAGTTAAAAGTTAGTTTTGTTTATATTGTTGTGATGGATTATAGACCCAGTACAAGCTCGGTGATAATATCACCTTCACCTCCAAAAAAGCGTAAGAAGTTGGATTTGGGTCATTTATATCTGTCTAAAAAACAGTGCATAATAAATATGTATAAGCAGATGATAACAGATGATCCACATATGAAATTGACTGCTGTTGTATCAGACATTGTTGGTGCAGTAGGTGAGTTATCAAATAGCACAAGAATATGCACCAAATAATAACATGTTTAATTTTTAGGAGTTGTAAACTCCACTGTCTATCGTACCATTAGCGAATATAAGAAATTTGGAGAGATTTGTAGCCCTAAACAGCTTGAAGGACAAATTACAAATTTTGATGACGTAGTGAAGAGATCCGTGCATAGTTTCTTCTATAAAAATAAACTGCCAACTTTGAATAAAGTTTTAAAAGAAGTAAACGATCATGCAGGCATGCTGAAGATGAGTCGTTCTACCTTGTTCTATGAAACAAATTAATTTTAAGTAAGGTAGAGACCAGAGCTGGGCGCTATTCGAATAATTCAGGATTCGAATCATTCAGGATTCGAATCCTGGATTCGAAACCATTTAGAGGATTCAAAAGAGGCATTCGAATACTTTAGTTCAACTGGATTCGTGATCCGGATTCGTTACATTTTTTTAAGAGGATTCGTATTCGAGTCTAAATGTGGGGTATTTGAATCCTTATAAAAGGATTCGACTCCTTGTAAAAGGATTCGAATGCTTACAAAAGAGTTTGAATCGTCAAAAATAATTCGAATTAATTGTCAGGAATAACATGAAAAATGACGTAAAATTTCGAGTTTAGAAAAGCCCAGAAAAACTAAATATCTGACTCCCTGTTACTCCGATTAAAGATGTAAACATCTTGAATACATCTTGAAGTGGAGTTGAGAAACACACAAATGTGTGTTTCTCAACTCCACTTCAAATCAGTGTTTTGTACACGTGGCGCATGAAGTAAAATTTCGAGTTTAGAAAAGCCCAGAAAATTTGTCTCGGGTCGCTGCGCGACCCTCGACAAATTTTCACGGGGCTTTTCTAAACTCGAAATTTTACTTCATGCTTAGTCTGGGAGTGGAAACGCTCGACTCGTTCGAAACTTCAAAGTGAATGCTTTGATAAGAACATTAAATGATTGAAAATGTTTTTAAAAATAATAACCTAGTTTTTAAAATTTTATTTAATATTGTTCGAAGTAAAACTGACATGGTAGCCACAATCTGAAATGTTAAATTTTTCCGACATTTCCCTGACTAAAGACTTTTTCCCTGGCCTTTTAATATAACTTTCTTCTGTGGGAAACCCCCATTCTGTTTAATAGTTTTCATTGTTTTTGCCAATATTTAAGTTAATTTTATAAATTTTTACGTGTTTTGTAATTTGCCTGCTGATTTTGAAAAATTCAATAATATCATATGGCTTTTTTGTTAGTGTTTTGGTCAATTTGAATATAATTCTCTGACTTTCCCGGTTTGTATGATGTTCAGTGAATTTTTTATTTACGTAAATTTTAGGCATTAGTCGATTTTATAATAGACTTCAATTTAAAGTTTTGAACGAGTGTTTCCACTCCCAGGCTAAGCATGAAGTAAAATTTCGAGTTTAGAAAAGCCCCGTGAAAATTTGTCGAGGGTCGCGCAGCGACCCGAGACAAATTTTCGGGCTTTTCTAAACTCGAAATTTTACTTCATGCGCCACGCGTACAAAACACTGATTTGAAGTGGAGTTCAGAAACACACAAATACATCTTTAACCAGAGTAACAGGGAGTCAGATATTTAGTCTGTTATCAACGATGTTCAGTGATAATAATAAGTAATTAGGTTTTGAATATTTTTGTTAGAACAACTGGTAATGATATTTATATATTAATGGTTGCAAAAAATAATAAAATCAAATTTATTCTTAGAGGATTTGTATTCGTGATTTGGAAAAAATGGATTCGAATCTTCGATGGGGGGGGAGTGGTGGGGGGTGCGATGTAGCCCCCTAAATTTGAAATAAAATTGTTTGAAGTTATTTATCATTTGTACACTTCAACAAACATTTTCAACCTAACACAAGTTAAAAATAAAGCCTATTTTTTGTTGGGTTAGAGCCTGGGTCTCCAAATTTTCCAGCCTTAGGGCCATACTGATTACTCCAGTAAGTTCCGAGGGCCAAAACCATAACAATAAGCCTTTAAAATTAGAATACTTCAGTAAACTAAATTTAATTTGCTATAAAAAATATGAGTTTTCAAGTATGCTAGCTCTCCGCGGGCCGGACAAAATCTGTCCGCGGGCCGGATGTGAAATCATATTTATCTCTTACGAATCCTTTATTCGAGTATTCGTGATTCGAATCATATTAGGTGATTCGGATTCGTGATTAGAATCCTTTTTACGAGAATTCGTCCCAGCTCTGATAGAGACACATTATTATATAAATTGCATATTATATTACGAACATAATGTAAATATGTTTTATTTCACAGATATATGGCGAGATACCGTATAAGCATTTTAATTGAACTGACTGACCATATCATATGATTTAAAAGAAAATACTTAACCACAATTAAGAAGTACAAAATGGATATTTGATTTTATTTAAAGAGTAATTATGAAACTTTTTAAAATTGCCGCCAAATTTATCTAGTGATATTTCTGGTGACTTTTTATAGTGTACATTGGGCTTTGTCACTTACTCCTTCTAGTTTTTAAACAGACTATAGTAGTAAAAGCGACTTTAGATGTGTTCCAATATGTGACTTTAGATCTGCCTTGATCAAAACACTTTTTTAAAGGATACGTTTTAATTAAAGTTGCTTTAAATTACTTATACAACCCTTGTTGGACACAGCAGGTATGTATCGGGTAAATGTGACATACATGTGACATATAAACAATATCACCTGTAAAGTCACATAGGTATAGGAACACATCTAAAGTCGCTGTTAGCATTGAATATAAGGTATGAATAGGGCCCAAGTGTTTTAATGAATTTTCTATTATTCTATATAGTACACGATTTAGATTTCGTGTTTCAAGAAGAAGAAGAAGAAAACGCAAATCACTTCTTCGCGACTTACAAAATAAACATTCAAATATTAACAATTCGAGTCAAACATTTATTATTATTGCGTAGCGTTTAAACTAGATCTAATCAAACTTTCCCTTTTGATAATTTTACGTCAACAGCTATTGGCAAATAATATCATCATCGAGTTCAGCAGTGGCGAAGTTAGAGAGTGGCTTGGGCTGAAGGGGTGGGGGGAGCGATGTAGCCCCCGAAATTAGAAATAAAATTGTTTGAAGTTATTTATCATTTGTACACTTCAACAAACATTTTCAACCTAACACAAGTTAAAAATAAAGCCTAGTTTTTGTTGGGTTAGAGTACCGGTGAACGAGAAGTGCAATTTTAAAGTGCCCGCCTGTCAAATATCTGAGTTCAATTTTGTTTTATATTGGAACAACATAGTTTCGCAGGTGTAATAATATTCTAGTAGAGGTATCTATTGAATAAAGAATGTATATTCCTTGCGTGAACTTAACTCATTCAACAAGCAATATGTCGTCGGTTTGAAGGTAGAAACCTTACATCTGCGAAACTATGTTGTTCCAATATAAAACAAATTTGAACTCAGATATTTGACAGGCGGGCACTTTAAAAATGCACTTCTCGTTCACCCGTAATCTAACCCAACAAAAAATAGGCTTTATTTTTAACTTGTGTTAGGTTGAAAATGTTTGTTGAAGTGTACAAATGATAAATAACTTCAAACAATTTTATTTCTAATTTCGGGGGCTACATCGTACCCCCCACCCCTTCCCCCCAAGTCCAATAGGTACTAATGATTTCTACCTTCACACCGACGACATATTGCTTGTTGAATAAGTTAAGTTCACGCAAGGAATATACATTCCTTATTCAATAGATACCTCGAAAAAAACGAAGATCCTGGTTGATTGACACATGCAGACTACGACGAGCCAATTAAACACAGACACTATTCTGTATAATTATAAACAGCGGTTAAACTGGTAACCTCAGTTATCACAAATCGAATTTTTATTCATTATCGCCAAAAGAAATAAACATAACACAATAATCAGCACACACGCAAATTTTGCAAGCTCCATTAAACCAAGCTTAGCAATTAACATAATTGCAAAATTATTATTTATTTTGCCGTTTCGCTCACTCACCATCGAACTTCTGCCCGTGCACCAGACTGGCAATTATCAACACCGCTGTTGTTGTTAATTTCGCAAGGATCATCGCACTTCGCCTTTTTTTTCGCACTGTCTCACCCAACAAAGGCGTTGTCAACTTATTGTATAACCCGCGAGTGATTATTTAAATTTAAATTTCGCGATTTGCGTGAACTGATAAAGCGATATTTGTGACAAAGCGCGTGCTCTTGTCGCTGTGGCTTGTCGATAACTGGTAGAACTTTTGAGCTGTTGGTTTTTCAACTTGTTGTAAACTGGACATTCCTGATGACCAGCGGTTGACGTGTTTGTTTGTTTTTGTTAGTGTGTTCCACAGAAAATGTTGTAATTAATCGGTTGTTTTATTGTTGCGAATAGTGTGGGGAATCCCTATATGCTAAGAAATCGCAAGTAGACGATTTGCATTTATTGTACGGATTTTATCGCTGAAGTTATGAAAGAATCAAAGTTCAACATTTTATAAAGTTATTAGGCTTATCAGTTTCTTTAACATCCATTAAATGTTCTCAATTAAGTCGTTTGTTATTGTAAACAACCATAATTCTAGAATACTTTATATCTAAGTTGCATAGCAGTTAATAAATAAAGACGACTTTGGTTTTAAAAAAGTGGGGTATATACCCAAGCCAAACATAAGGGTCAAGCGCACACTTGGACATTGACCTTAAGAGGCGGGGCTCACGCGTCGCAATGTTGTCAGTTGTATTAGACAATTGAACCCCACAAAAGCAGCGGATTGGTTGTTGGTTGTTTCATTGTGCGGGGATTCCCTATGTGCTAAGAAATTGCAAAGAGGCAATTTGCATTTATTGTACGGATTTTATCGCTGAAGTTATGAAAGAATTAAAGTTCAGCAGTTTATAAAGTTATTAGGCTTATCAGTTTCTTTAACATGCATTAAATGTTCTCAATCAAGTCGTTTGTTATTGTAAATAACTATGATTCTAGAACACCTTATATCTAAGTTGCATAGCAGTTAATCAATAAATCTAAGACTACTTTGGTTTTAGGAAGGTGGGGCATATGCCCAAGCCAAGCAGGGTTAATAAGAGTCAAGCGCACATTGATCTTAGGGGGCGGGGCTCACGCGTCACACTGTTGTCAGATGTTTCAGACAAGTGAACGACACAAAAGCAGCTGAAGTTGCTGAAAAATCCTTTTTACTTTCTCCCATATGCAAAACAAAGGGAAAGTATTGTTTTCGCGAAAATCAATTTTAAGTAAGTAAGTGCTTTATTAATGTTAATACCTAGGTTTACATACGTCAGATATACAGAAAATATTACCTTGCTAATTAAATAGACAATACAATATAAAATAATTAAATACATGTATAAGTGTAAATGATTAAAAACGCGCTACGCGTCCAAATCCAAAATCTTCGGGCTTTTGTCAACTCGAAATTTTACTTCATGCTTAGTCTGGGAGTGGAAAACACTCGTTCGACAATTGTCAATGGTTTATTTTGTCACTTTTTGTTTTATACAAACTAAATTATACTATATTTAGAAATAGTACATTAATAACTATAATGACAGTTGACATAAGTCGACATTTAAATAACTTTTGAGTTTGAAATGAAGTATAATGAGATCTTTATCTTATTTTTTGTTTTCTTTGTGACAGTTACGATAGATATTATAACACTTGCGACATATTTTAAAGTAACGAGTGTCTTCCACTCCCAGACTAAGCATGAAGTAAAATTTCGAGTTTAGAAAAGCCCCGCGTAGAAAATTTGTCGAGGGTCGCGCAGCGACCCGAGACAAATTTTCACGGGGCTTTTCTAAACTCGAAATTTTACTTCATGCGCCACGCGTATAAAACACTGATTTACAGTAAAGTTAAAAATATACAGGGTGTTTTAAATTATTGGGCCACCATTGGTAACTTTGTTATCTTTGGAGCTATGAAGTCGGTTAAATTAGCAAACTAGTAGTATTTTTTACGTACAGAACGGTGTAAACAGAAAACAAGGTTTTTCGATTTATTCGCAAGAACATATTTTTAAAAAAACAGCCAATTATCGCCATATAAACAATAGTGTCACCAAAAAAGTCACCTAGTTGCCATTTAAAAATATCTTTGCCAAATGAGCTAAGGAAACCGGTTAAATGCGCTTTTAATAGCTTTATTAAGATGTAAACTTGGTTTTTATAGCAACTGAATGCATTTATTCACCAACACGAATCTACAAAATCTTAACCACTACATTTAATGAACTGAATAAGCAATAAATTTTTTTATATTTTGCCTTATAAATAAATTAAACTGGTTAAATGCGCTTTTAATAGATTTATCAAGATGTAAACTTGGTTTTTATATCAACTGAATGCATTTATTCACCAACACGAAACTACAAAATCCTAACCACTACATTGACTGAACTGATTAAGCAATACATTTTTTTATATTTTGCCTTATAAATTAATTAATTGCTCCAGGCGGATTTTTCAATCCACGGAAGATAATTGTAGACTTTCGTGTAAATGGCCGGAGATTTCGCGTAGCCGCAGAATTTGCCGAATGACGTGACTCCGACGACGGTCGGGTGTTCCCCAAGGACGACTAACGGACCGCCGGAATCCCCTTGGCACGTATCTTTGCCGCCGTCGACGACTCCCGCGCAGATCATGTCCTTTGTCAGTCCGCGCTTCAAAGTTGTTTTCCTCATGGATTTGTAAAACGGATCGCAGACGGAATTTTCGAGTATGGGCAGATCGACTTGTAGTAAATCCTCACTGCCAGCTTCTTCATCTAATTATGTATAAAATAACAAAGATTATTTACTAATAGTGCTAGAATTAAATCCAGATTTATGCAGAAAGTTTTGTTTTATAAAAAAAAAGAATTATGATAAGGATATATTTTTGTAATATTTGTGCAAAACTTAAGTTCTGCATATACTTTTGTGATATTTGTGCAAAATTAAAATTCTGCATATATTTTTGTGATATTTGTACAAAATTGAAGTTCTGTATATACTTTTGTGATATTTGTACAAAATTGAAGTTCTGCATATATTTTTGTGATATTTGTGCAAAATTGAAGTTCAGCTTTTTACTAACGTACCAAAAGCTGTTTTCCCGAAGCCGATCGCCACAGTATTCGTATTTTCTTTTAAAATATTTCCGTCGTGATTCAAACAGGCCGGTATAACAAAAGGGGTGATTTTTATCGGGGAATCCAAAACGAAAATTGCGATGTCATCGTATTTTTGCGGCCGTTTGTAACCAGGGTTTGAAATTATGTCCGTTATTTTGCGTTCCTGCACATTAATATTATCTTCTTGTTGCTTGGACATTCCGAATTTAATTTTATATGCATCTCCACTGAAATGTACAATATTAAGCAACATATCATATCATTTTTGGTTTAAATATGAACATAAAAATGCGATAATATTCGTATAAACCGCAAACAATACATCTAAATTAATGAGACTACTAAGACAATAAATATCCATTGAAACAACTACTTTCCGTGCAAATACTCCGCTGGATATTGAATTGAAGTATTTAAAATCTTATGTTTAAGGCTGTTCGTCCCGCACTTGCATTAATACGCCAAATGTCATTTTTTTGCGTGTCTAACAGCCTTAATACACTGCCGTAAAGTATGCACCATATGCAAAAATATTTTTTTGAGAGCAATATATTTAATCTCTATCGCAGTACTAAAAAAAATTATAATAAATGCAAAACACTTTTGAAAAAAAAAACGTTCTTGAAACTCGGTGCGACAGTTAAAAGTTACGATAGACTGATTATAAAATGTATATTTAGTGTGGGAAAGAGTGAGAGATGCTTATAATTATAAGATTAATTAAAACAACCACGGGTTAAGTAAGAAATTAATTAATCGTGAAAACATGTTACTTACTATTCTTTGCTGTTTGCACAATGAGCCGCTGATAAGACATGTTTTTCACTGATCAATGTTCCACCACACTGCCACATAGTGTTGGTTTTTCCGAAACCTATCAAAGCCTATAAATAATTTATAAATCGTATAACAAACTCGAAATTTTAAATTACTTAATCTGGGAGTAGATGTACTTAATTTTCTGAAGATTAATTACCATAAATGGAAATTCAGCATCATTCGTTTTTCTTCCACCCACAATAAGAGGTAAAATATCGTTGTATCCATGATATTCCAGGTATAGTTTGTTATACTCCTCACATTCTAAAATTCAAAAACAAATGTTTTATAATTATTACATATTAAAGATTATAATACAATGTTTTTTAAATGAAGCTTTCCTTATAGCATTTACAAAATATATAATTCTATACCAACAAATATTGCATCAATAACTTAATTGTTGAGGCAGTTAATAGTTGAAAGTTCATTTTCACCATGATTTTAGTTTAAATCAGTGGTCTCCAAACTACGGCCCGCGGGCCAAATCCGGCCCGCGACTTGCATGCATCCGGAACGCGATTGTTTGTAATTTATTTTGTAAATGTCATATTTTGAAATATTGTAACAATTGTTCCTTAAATTTTTCATAATTTTATAAAATTAATCGGATCTTGGCCGACTTTATTATGTAGAATTGTATTTATGGCCCGCGAAGAAGATAGTTTGGAGACCCAGGGTTTAAATAAAACACTTATTACTTTCAAATACTTTATTGTACTCGCGACAATTGTTTCGCCGCACTGTGGCCTCTTCAGGCGAAGAATAATGATTCTTCGCCTGAAGAAGCGACAGTGTGGCGAAACAATTTCCCGCGAGTACAATAAAGTGTTTGAAAGTAATAAGTGTTTTATTTAAACTAAAATCAAAGTGAAATATTGCAACGTTAAATGTGGGCTCTTTAAAAAAAAAATTAAACACATGTTGTTATCGAAGTTTGGTAATGCTTATTTTAAAAGTATATTTGTGTAACACAATAACTTAATTTGTTAATCACCTATTCTTAATTGTATTTTTTGTTTGTTCTCTTTAATTATTTTTGTATGCAGATGTTTTCACTCGAAGGGCTAAGACTTAATCTTGTATATATAAATCTTTATTGGCAAATTTTGGTAAGAGTAATAATATAAAAATATAATAATATAAAAATTAAATAATTTGCCAATTGGCTATCGACCGTTGGTCTTTCCGCCTGGAATTATAGAGTTCTCCCTGTCAGGTATTGTGTCGAAAATGTCTTGCACTGATTTAATTTTTATAAATAAGTATAAGCAATAATTTGTATGATTTAACTCTTAAAATACATTTATTATTATTATTATAATTTTTAATAATTTTTGTTAATGCTAAAAATCGTCAATACATTCTTTAATTATGCAAGAAAAGGCTTGAATATATTAATGAAGAAACTTACTTGCTTTAGTTATATTTTGTGATTCACTTTGTTGCACTAACGCAAGAATCGCTATACTTACTGCTATCAAACAGATACAGCCCATTTTCTTAAAATCAGAAAATGTTTTTGTTGTAGAAATATTTATATGCGTAGAAATAAAAGCATTTTATGGCCGTCTAATAAATTTAAGAACACGTACTGATTTTATTACATTCGTTTGTTATATTTTTGCGTGCATAATATGTTCTTTCAGGATAGTGAAATTCTACTATTTCAAGCTATTAAATATTTGTGGAACTGTTTGTAAAATTAAATAACTATTTTTAGTTATTGTGATGTTAATGAAAAAATAATAATGCAATAACTTATAAAATATAAATAAGACGGGGCCCCTAACGTATTGAACAATAAAATAAGGTATAGTTTTAACCTAGTTCCTATTGCTTAAAATTTTTGTTTAAATTCGTCTCGATAAATAATTAGCTTTCCTTGTAGTCAGGAGAGTTTAGTGAGGTCTTAGGAGCTTTTATAATTTCTGACATTTTTCTCTGCAGTTTTTTCGATTTTGTTCCTTTCAGGCAAGGTTTCTCAACCGGGGGAGCACGCCCTCTTAGGGAGCGCGGCAGGATTTCATGGGAGGCACGACAGATTTCCTAAAGAGTAGGTGAAGTGAAATAAAGCTATAATAGCGTTTTAATCTAACTAAAAAACTTAAATACATTAAAGAGGGCGTGGAGTAATAAGAGGGGGCGCGACCTGAAAAAGGTTGAGAACCCCTGTTTTAAGGTGTTTGTCAATTATGTTCACCTTTGCGCGGAGTTGATCAATTTCTCCACTCAGGCGAATCTTCCAAGCAGGTTCACTGGGTCGCTTTGTGGCTTGCTCAGACAGCGGAATTAGTTTTTGATTGTTTAGTTGTATAGCTGTTGCTGCTGCAGAGTAAATGGCAAGATGTATTTCACTTAGATCTGATGAATTCTTCAGATAATTAGAGAGTACAGCATTTAGACACCGCAGGTTTTTATTTGAATTTGGCAGAGCTGGGACGAATCCTCGTAAAAAAGATTCGAGTCACGAATCCGAATTAATATGATTCGAATCACGAATACTCGAATAAAGTATTCGTAAGAGAAAAATATGATTCAAATCAAATTTTGTTAGTAATTTGTTTAACTTATTTTTTTATTTATCAATTTTAAAACTTGGCATTTTAATCTGTTGTTTGTCTCATTTTTAGTCTGTTGTTTGTTTTATTTTAAGTCTGTTTTATATTCATATTTTTTTTTTATATAGAGTGCTCATTGTGATATACATATTAATATTTATTTATTTATTTATTTATTTGGTAATAACCCAACAGACTGTAAAGTCCAATAACAGGGCTATATCATTATTACAAATTAAATACAATATAACTTATATAAATATATAACAAAAGATGCATGCAGAACAGAAATACATAAAACCATAAAGAAATAAACAATATTAAAAATTAACTCATAAACTAAGGTAACATAGATAATAATTTTATAGAATCACTAACATTATGCTTAAACACTTTGAATATTGAAGTGAATATGTCGAGATTGTATGCGTAATGATTATAAAGTCGAGATTATCTTATAATAGGTGAGTTTGCATAATAATTATTAGTTGGAGTAGCATACACAAAAGTTTTACAAAATCTAGAACACACCCTAGGAATGTTAAATTTAAAACGATTCAAAAACTGTTGACTATTGTTATAGTTTTACATATACTGTTTTATACTTGAATGTATATTGATTGTACAAAGGTGATACCGTAAATAAATGAATTAGAATTAAATCAAAGATTCGAATCCTGTTTTTCCGAATCACGAATACAAATCCTTTAAGAATAAATTTGATTTTATTATTTTTTGGCAACCATTAATATATAAATATCGTTACCAGTTGTTTTAACAAAACTATTCAAAAACTAATTATTTATTATTAACACTGAACATCGTTGATAACAGACTAAATATCTGATTCCCTGTTACTCTGATTAAAGATGTGTTTGTGTGTTTTTGAACTTCACTTGAAATCAGTGTTTTGTACGCGTGGCGCATGAAGTAAAATTCCGAGTTTAGAAAAGCCCGAAAATTTGTCTCGGGTCGCTGCGCGACCCTCGACAAATTTTCACGGGGCTTTTCTAAACTCGAAATTTTACTTCATGCTTAGCCTGGGAGTGGAAACACCCGTTCAAAACTTCGAATTGAAGTCTATTATAAAACCGATGAATGCCTGAAAATTACGTAAATAAACAATTCACTGAATATCATTAAAACTGGAAAAGTCAGCAAAAAGTCATGGAATTATATTCAAATTGACTAAAACAGTAACAAAAAGCCATATGATATTATTTAATTTGTCAAAATCAGCAGGTAAATTACAAAACACGTAGAAATGTATAAAATTAACTTAAATATTGACAAAAACAATAAAAACAATTTAACAAATTGGGGGTTTCCCACAAAAAAAAGTTATATTAAAAGGCCAGTGAAAAAAAACTCGAATCAGGGAAATGTCGGAATAATTTAACATTTCAGATTGTGGCTACCATATCAGTTTTACTTTAAATAATATTAAACAAAATTTTGAAAACTAGATTATTATCTTTAAAAACATTTTCAGTCGTTTAATGTTCTTATCAAAGCATTTAGTTTGAAGTTTCGAACGAGTGTTTTCCACTCCCAGACTAAGCATGAAGTAAAATTTCGAGTTTAGAAAAGCCCCGTGAAAATTTGTCGATGGTCGCGCAGCGACCCGAGACAAATTTTCTGGGCTTTTCTAAATCGAAATTTTACTTCATGCGCCACGCGTATAAAACAGTGATTAAACGAAAAAATGTAAAAACACACAAAAGACATTTTGCATGTTAATCCTCACAATTAATTCAAATTATTTTTTACAATTCAAATCCTTCTGTAAGTATTCGAATCCTTTTATCAATATTCCCACCGAGCAAATCCATTTAAGAAATGTTTCATCAACAATAAAACAACGTTTAATGTTGCTACAATGTTGATACAACGTTATTTGTTTTTTTTGCTCAGTGGGTTTAAATCCTTTTATAAATATTCGAATCATTTTATAAATATTCGAAACCTTTTATATGGATTCGAATCACCCGCATTTGGATTCGAATACGAATCCTCTTAACGAAATGTAACGAATTCGGATTCACGAATCCAGTTAAACTAAAGTATTCGAATGCCTCTTTTGAATCCTCTAAAAGGATTCGAATCCTGAATGATTCGAATCCGGCCCAGCTCTGGTATTTGGTCTATTGAGTAATCGCGGAAGTGTAGTTTCATAGAATTTGAAAGTATTCAAAAATATGTCTCTTACGGACTCTTCTTCCGAGTCTGCTTGACTGTTTATTGACGTCCATATTCATGTTATCCGGCCGCGTGGTGTCTTCTGCGATTTGGCTGTTAGTTTGGTCCAACGGCGGCTCGCAGCCCAATTTCAGGGTAGGCCAGAGACCCAAGATAATATGTATCCATTATTGAAAGATCCCAACCTCAAATGTTGGCGCTGTGGACCACCCTGAAGTTAGGCTGCGAGCCGCCGCTGGTTTGGTCTTGTAGGAAGATTCTACCAGCTTCATTAAAATACTAGCAATCTCTTCAGCTGTTATTATTATTATTAGTATTCGCTCTTGTTTAACCATCCTGTATATTATAGATTTAATTTGTAATTTGTGATTTTGGATTTTGTCTGGGGGGGTCCCAGACAAAATCCTGGCTGCGCCATTTAAAGAAGTTTCGCAAAGTGTTAGGCTTGAAATTAATTCAAGAATGTTTGTATAATTTTCATTATTATTTTATATGTTTAACCCGTAATATAAAAAAGTCAATAGATAAAAACATTAAAACACTAACCCAGCAAACCAAATCATATAATATATACATAATATATATGCAATACATATAAGATATATACTCAATGACATTAGAAGCGTAACACCAAGAAGGAATGATTTTTTTTGAATTCATATTTTAGCAACAGAGTGACTATATTTAAAGCATACATTAATAACAATTTCAACCTTCTGCCTTTTATATTTATTGTGAAAAAAAAAATATTTCACTTTTTCTTTTTTGATAAAACTATTTATATGAGCTGTTTAGTACAGATGTTTTTAGTTTTCGTGTTTCCGTTGAGTGTGTTAAGCTTAAATAAAATGCCTCGAGTCCGAAGACGTCCACAATATCACCATTTGAGCGATTTTGACCGGGGTCGAGTTGTTGTTTATCGAGATGTCGGTATGTCCTATCGCGAAATTGCCCGCCGTATTGATTCCACTGCAGCAACTGTAATACGTGTGTATCAGGTACGGACAGAAGAAGGTAGAGGAGCAAGAAGAAGACCAATTGGTCAACCAAGGCGTACCACAGAACGTCAAGATCGGCGCTTAAGACAAATAGCCTTGCGAGACCGTTTCGCTACTACGCGTCAAATCGGTGATCAATGGATTGGAGAAGAAGGTAGGCCCGTTAGTATCGCCGCATTCAATCCTTTGGGCTTCTTTCGTACCGTCCAAGATTAGTGCTTCCTTTAACAGCGAGACACTGTCGCCAAAGGTTGGACTGGTGCAGAGAACAGAGAACGGCAGCATTGGGAGGCAGAATGGCACGATGTCGTATTCAGCGATGAATCACGATTTTGTCTAGGCACGCATGATGGCCGTAGAAGGGTACGACGCTACCGTGGAGAACGACCTGATCTTAGGTTTGAGAGGCATGTACACAGGACTGCTGGAGTAATAGTTTGGGGGGCTATTGCTTATGCTAGTCGATCACCTCTTGTATTCATTCGAGGCAGTATGACAGCTGCGCGTTATGTTGAAGACGTCATACGACCGACTTTGTTGCCTTATTTAGATGGCCGCCCAGACGTACTTTTTCAACAAGATAACGCACGTCCCCATATTGCTCGTCGAACTATGAACTTTCTTAATGAAGCTGGTGTTAATGTTTTTCTACCGTTCGCCGGATTTAAATCCCATTGAACATGTGTGGGATATCATGGGAAGAAGAATATTCTCTTTGCACCATCCTCCACAGACTCTAGCACAGTTGATCGATGAAATTCAAGTTGCTTGGAACGAGATGCCTCAAGAAGACATCGACCATCTCATTTTGTCGATGCCCAGACGTCTACAGGAGTGTATACAGCAAAGGGGTCGCCAAACACATTATTAATTCTTTTTAGATTGTTTTTTAATAAAATTTCTTGAAAATGTAATCATTTTATTCTTGATGTAAGACTACCATACTGGCAAAAAAATCAAGTTAAAATAATAACTCCTTCTGGGTGTTACGCTTCTAATGTCATTGAGTATATATATCTTACATATATAATATATGTGTGTTTGCTGGGAATTTATGTTTAATACTTTAAAATATGCCTCATGTTCAATTATTAAAACGGTAAATATTATAATTATAAATGTTATTAATAATTTATCGTAAGTAATTAAACCAAGAAAGTTGAATTGTTTAAGAATTCTTGAGCTAAGTATTTTATTTCTCAAGTTGACTATTTATGTTATACAGCCTAATGTGCATTAATCCAATTCTGATTCAATCATTTCAAATACTTAATGCATATGTACAACATTAATTTATGCTCAATATTTTAAAATAGTCCTCATGTTCAATTATTAAAACGGTAAATATTAAAATTATAATTGTTATTAATAATTTATCGTAAGTAATTAACCCAACAAAGTTGAATTGTTTAAGAATTCTTGACCCAAGTATTTTATTTTTCGAGTTGACAATTTATGTTATGCAGCCAACTGTGCTTGATCCAATTCTGATGCAATCGTTTCAAACACTTAATGCATATGTAGAATAAGTTGCATATAGTTTCGTACTATTTCTTGAATTAAATGCTCACTTATTTCTCAGTATAATAGCGTTAAATGGACATATTATCGTTTCTTATTGTGTTTTAATTTGATAAAACCACACCATAACCGTTTCATCTGAATAGTGTAATTATTCTATTTAAGATAAGTTAAAAACAGCTCTTATATTTATTATTAGAAAGACAGATAAATCACGAAACGCATCTGTAGATGGTCTATGACATTGGTTTTAATTTGAGTCCCTTTAATTTTTATTTTACTGGTAATTACATCTTTCACTTTTTATTTTTATTTGTTACTTGGCTTGAAGATAATTTGACCTAAATGTTCCCACTGAGCAAAAAACAAACAAATAACGTTATATCAACATTGTAGCTACATTAAACATTGTTTTAATGTTGATGAAACATTACTTAAATGGATTTGCTCAGTGGGTTACATACACTATCGATATAGCGTTGTAACAAATCAAATGAGATATTAAATATTTCATTGCATAATTCAATATCCGGCGGTGTATTTGCACGGAAAGTAGTTGTTTCAATAGGTAATTATTGTCCTAGTAGTCTTACTAATTAGGATGTATTGTTTGCAGTTTTTACATAGTACATTATCGTAATTTTATATGTTGTGATATACAGAGAGTTTTATGTAACACCGATCATTTGCATCCAATACAATTTGACACCTTTAATTTTTAAATTGTGTGTAAATTGAGTTGCCTATATGACCATTAAAAATAATATTCAATCAATCGCAATTAATGCCTCAACTTGTACATACAGGGAGTTCTTTTTTCAAGTATACATGTCCCAATTACAGCGTATATGCCGTAAATCTTTAGATACTCGTTGTATTTTTAACAAAGTTCAATTTGAAACTTGAAATGAGTGTGTTCCACTTCCAGACTAAGCATGAAGTAAAATTTCGAGTTTAGAAAAGCCTGAAAATTTGGTTTGGCCGCGACGCGCGGAGCGCGGAGCGGACAAACCAAATTTTCAGGCTTTTCTAAACTCGAAATTTTACTTCATGCGCCACCGATACAAAACACTGATGCAATGTTGAATTAAGCGGAGTGTTTTAAACTTCATAGTATGTCAGTGTTTTGTACTGGTGGCGCATGAAATAAAATTTCGTGTTTAGAAAAGCCTGAAAATTTGGTTTGGCCGCTCCGCGCTTCGCGCTACGCGACCAAACCAAATTTTCAGGCTTCTCTAAATTCGAAATTTTACTTCATGCTTAGTCTGGGAATGGAACACACTAATTTTAAGTTTCAAATTGAACTCTGTTAAAAACAACGAGTATCTAAAGATTTACGGAATATACGCTGTAATTGGGACATGTATGCTTCGCGCTACGCGGCCAAACCGAATTTTCAGGCTGTTCTAAACCCGAAATTTTACTTCATGCGCCATCAGTACAAAACACTGACATACTATGAAGTTTAAAACACACTGCTAAACTTAACATTGCATCAGTGTTTTGTATCGGTGGCGCATGAAGTAAAATTTCGAGTTTAGAAAAGCCTGAAAATTTGGTTTGGCCGCGTAGCGCTTCGCGCTACGCGACCAAACCAAATTTTCAGGCTTTTCTAAACTCGAAATTTTACTTCATGCTTAGCCTGGGAGTGGAAAACACTCGTTTAAAGCTTATAATTGTATTCTTTTAATAAACCGAGCGTGGTAAAATGTACAACGTCTGCATATATAAATATATATATATATATATATATATATATATATATATATATATATATATATATATATATATATATATACTTAAAAGAAAAATGCTCGTTATGAAAATGTTCGGTGTTAAATAAAACTCTCTCTATATAAGCTTACGCTTCTTATAGTTTGCACACTTTAAACATAATAAAATTACGAAAATGTTTTTCGTGTAAAATGCAAACAATGAGTTGTAAATAATAAGACAACCTAACACAATGGATATTTATTGTCGTAAGTTGTCTTATTAATTAAGACACATTGTTTGCATTTTACACGAAAAACATTTTCGTAATTTTATATATTATGATGAAAGTATTTTTTCTGTGGGGACTTAAACCATTAAAAATATCAAAAAATCAATTGAACGAAGTTTCAGGTTTAGACGATATTCTAATATCGTGTATTGAATATTTCAAATTCAAAACTATTTTGAATTCGAAGAAATAAGCTTTCGCTTCTTTTAGTTTGCAGAACTTTAAACATAAAATAAAATTACAATAATGTTCGTATTATCTGCAATCAATAACTCATAATTAATAAGAATACTAAGACAATTGCCTTAGTAGTCTTATTGATAATAATAATACACTATCGTAAGTTTATTTTACGTTTTTATATATTGCTACAAAAATGAATAATTGCCAACAAAAATTAATTGGATAAAACAAATTTGATTGAATTTTAATGAAGCTACAATAACTCAAAGTTGACTACTAAAATATATGTATTTATTCAAAGTTCAGAGCATTTTTATGAAATAAATTATGGTGAAGTATAGCTTGCATATATAAAATACAGAGAGTTTTATGTAACACCGAACATTTGCACAACGAGAATTGTTTAAGTATACACAAGCATAAGTTGTGCATGCTCCGACGCCCGGTTTATTAAAAGATTTGAAGCTTTAAACAAGTATTTTCCATTCCCAGGCTAAGCATGAAGTAAAATTTCGAGTTTAGAAAAGCCTGAAAATTTGGTTTGGTCGCGTAGCGCGAAGCATACATGTCCCAATTACAGCGTATATTCCGTAAATCTTTAGATACTCGTTGTTTTTAACAGAGTTCAATTTGAAACTTAAAATTAGTGTGTTCCATTCCCAGACTAAGCATGAAGTAAAATTTCGAATTTAGAGAAGCCTGAAAATTTGGTTTGGTCGCGTAGCGGGGAGCGGCCAAACCAAATTTTCAGGCTTTTCTAAACACGAAATTTTACTTCATGCGCCACCAGTACAACTTCGTAATATGTCAGTGTTTTGTGCCGGTGGCGCATGAAGTGAAATTTCGAGTTTAGAAAAGCCTGAAAATTTGGTTTGGCCGCTCCGCGCTACGCGACCAAACCAAATTTTCAGGCTTTTCTAAACTCGAAATTTTACTTCATGCTTAGTCTGGGAGTGGAACACACTCATTTCAAGTTTCAAATTGAACTCCTTTTACAAAAACAACGATTATCTAAATATTTACGACATATACGCTGTAATTGGGACATGTATACTTAAAAGGAAAACTCCCTATATGTACAAGTTGAGATATTAATTGCAATTGATTGGCAACAATTTGTAATGGTCATATAGGCAACCTAATTTACACATAACCTAAAAATTAAAGGTGTCAAATCGTATTTTATGAAAATGTTCGGTGTTATATAAAACTCTCTGTATACATAGAAATGAATACAATAAATGAATTTGTTAGTACGTTCTTGTCTGGGCTATCGATCATAAGCCTCTCTGCGTAAGCACATTATCTCGAATTCAAATAGTTAGGAATATGAATTATCCTTGTTTATACTTTCATCATTTCATAAAATAATTAACCATTGATTAAAATATTATATTTATCATAAAATTATGTAACCGATTAAGAATTTCCTGAATAAACCGCTTAGGAATTTCCTGAATTAATTTCCTTAAGGAATTTCCTAAACGCACAAAAAATAGGCGATTTATCCGAAAACACTTTCACACAAATATTGTGGAAAATCCTATTTTCAGAACAGACTGTTTAAAATTTCGTTAGGAATTCACATTCTGCCAAGTTTTTGTTTACTTTGAGAGTGAGAAAAAGATTAGTTCAACAGCCACTGAACACCCGCAATAATTTAGTCTAGAGATTTTAGTTGTGTAAATAAATATTCAGAGAATGTTTCTTTTAAGTATACATATTTCGATGCATTGTTTTTTTAATTGTGGAAAATAAAGAATATTATTATTATTATTGTACTCTTTAAATATTAAGGTATTCGTAGTTTTCATAAAAGTTTTCAATTTAAAACTTTAAACGAGTGCTTAATTAAGAAGTGGAAAATACTAATTCGAAGTTTCAAATTGAAAACTTTTATGAAAATAACGAATGCCTTAACATTTACAGAGTATGCTTCGAGATATTTATACTTAAAAGAAACATTCCCTGTATATTTATTTATACAAGAACTAAAATCTCTAGACTGAATTATTGTCGGTGTTCAGTGGTTGTTGAACTAATTTTTTCGAGTTTAGAAAAGCCTGAAAATTTGGTTTGATCGCTCCGTTGTTATTGTTTTTATATATATATATACAGGGTGAGTCGGGAGGAGCGCACCAAACTCTAGGAGTGTATTATACACGTGAAAATAATGTAAAAAAACGCATTTGTTTTTATCCGATTTTCATTTGTTTTCAAGTTATGGCGTAATTAAAAATGTTCATCTAGCTTTCCACTTCTATCTGAATTTTAACATTATCAAAGTATGCCATGTTCGAGGCTTATAAACATTTGATAATTCTGACGTTTTGATGAACTGTCAGTGTACGGTGAACAGTAACTGAACGTTTAAGTTCGAATTAATGTGATTGTTAGTGTTGCAAAATGCCACATACTTATTCAAATTTAGAATATGCAAATATGGTGTTTGTATATGGTTTCTGTAATGGAAATGCTACAGCTGCTGTTGAAGAATATCGTGAACATTTTCCACACCAAAGACATCCTGATAAAAACATATTTATTAGAGTTTTCAACAAATTGTGCGAGACTGGTAAGCTTCCCAGTGCTAACATAACATATGAGCACGCTGCTCGACAAGGTTTTGTAGAAGTAGAAAATATTCTGCATCTAGTAGAAGAAGATGCAACTACTAGCTCACGGAGAATTGCCACTCAATTGGCAATTCCACAAAAAAGAGTGATGAACACGCTACACGAGCAAGGCTTATATCCTTATCACGTTCAGAGAGTACAGCACCTACAACCAGGGGATTACGCTAACCGTACGGAATTTTGTCAGTGGATAAATAATAATCATCGTAATGTATCGAGTATACTCTTTACGGATGAAGCTACATTTACCCGTGATGGCATTAACAACACTCGTAACTCTCATGTATGGTCTGATGAAAATCCCCACGCAACAGTCGAAAGCAATTTTCAACATCGGTTTTCTGTAAACGTGTGGTGTGGTATGGTTGACAGTTATTTAATCGGCCCTTTCATTTTGGAGAATCGTCTCACAGGAGGCAACTACCTCAATTTTTTACAAAATGAATTACAAGGCCTGCTAGAAGATGTTCCTATAAACATTAGGATGCAGATGTACTATCAGCACGATGGAGCTCCTGCACATGTCGCTCGTCAAGTCAAGCAACATTTGGACGAACGTTTTCCAGGGCGTTGGATTGGTCGTGGAGGTCCTATTAATTGGCCTGCAAGATCTCCAGACCTCACACCACTAGATTTTTGTTTATGGGGCTGGATGAAAAATGAAGTCTACAAAATAAAAGTGGACACATGGGAATCACTAATTAGACGAATTGAGAATACTGCAGCCCATATAAAAGAAGAAAGAAATGAATCAATTGGGAGAGCAACAAACGCTCTTCGTAGACGAAGCAGAAAATGTTTAGAAGTCAATGGCGGTATTTTTGAACATTTGTTGAAAGAACGCTATGATTAAGAATTTTTTTTGTATAATAACTTGTTTATTTGTTAATATGCTATAACTTGAAAACAAATAAAAATCGGATAAGAACAAATGAGTTTTTTTACATTATTTTCACGTGTATAATACACTCCTAGAGTTTGGTGCGCTCCTCCCGACTCACCCTGTATATATATATATATAAAAGTATTATTATTATTATTATTACAAATTCATTAATTTAAAACATTTATTCACTCAGAATGATATAATCTACAGATTCAAAAATAATTTTCAATCTAAAGTAAAATTGATTTAACCAATTATTTGCAGAATATTTAAATTAATATACAGGGTGATTCACTAAGCGGAAATCGGTCTATACTGGGCGAATCGTTGAAAATAGCAAAAAAAGTTTCAAATAAAAGTTGTTCAGAATCAAGTTTTTCATAACCCAAAATTATTGCTAAATATGGCGGCCTTGCGGTTATACCGGAAGTAAACATTAACTTCCTTATTTTAAATAGAACACCCTATATATGTTCACATTTTTGGATTGCTCGTTAAAAATAAACATGAGTTTATGCACACAACATTGGGTCTCAGTTGAACCGTTTTCGTGTTATTTTATTTTTTTTGATAAATTTGACGATTTTAGAGCTCGGCGGCATTAACAATATCTTCAAAACGAAATAAGTCAGAGTTGTGCGGCTTACGGTTTTGGATTCGGGAAGAAATGTAGTATTTGTTTAGGTTTTTGCCATTAGTCAGATTTTCTAAATTGAACCGAGTCCGTCGACGGTATTTTTCAGTACTTCAAACATGCATAACTTCATTTTTTTAAATAGAACCATCTATCTTGAGATACTTCATCTGATGCGAAATTAAATTTCCTTTTTATTGATACCGGGTTGTTGCCATATCCTTCCAACGGTTTTTGAGAAATTTGCGATTTTGTAAAAATTTTAATACATTTTGTATTATCGCGTTAGCCCTAGATACTGATGACGTTTGGTGATTTTGTTTTGACATTTAGTTAGTCATTGAGATATTCCTTGTTTTTTTTAAAGTTCATTTTAAAGCTTTAAACAAGTGATTTCCACTCCCAGACTAAGCATGAAGTAACATTTCGAGTTTAGAAAAGCCATGTGAAAATGTGGTTACTTTATAGTAAACTTTAGGTAAACATGCATAAGCTGTAAATTTTCTGACATTCGTTGATTTTTAAGAGTTCAATTTGAAGCTTTAAACAAGTGATTTCCACTCCCAGACTAAGCATGAAGTAAAATTTCGAGTTTAGAAAAGCCCAGAAAATTTGTCTCGGGTCGCTGCGCGACCCTCGACAAATTTTCACGGGGCTTTTCTAAACTCGAAATTTTACTTCATGCTTAGTCTGGGAGTGGACAACACTCGTTTAAAGCTTCAAATTGAACTCTTAAAAATCAACGAATGTCAGAAAATTTACAGCTTATGCATGTTTACCTAAAGTTTACTATAAAGTAACCACATTTAAATTCAGTGCGCATTTGTGACGTAAACGATCCCTACCCTCACTCAAAAATCTTCGATTCTGTCGATCCTTCTTACCGTATACTCGACCGTCCTTGGAATACACATTAGATGGATGTTTCACGAACAAACAAAAAAACAAATTTTCTATTTTTTAACGTCTGAATACACCATTTGTACTTAAAATGTAAGATTTGGTTAAATGATTCGAGTAGTTTAGTTTTTATTTTTTATATTATACTGGGAAACTTATGGGGGGCTATTCACAGCACCATGACCAATGCAATTTGTCATCAGTGACAAGTTGCACTGAAATGGCGTCATTTTACTTCATTGGTAAATTCTTCCCGAAATGACGTCATTTTAGTGCGATTTCTCACCGATGACAAATTGCATCTGTGCTGTGTATAGCCCCCTGAAATGTCAAAATTTATTACATAAAAGTTAGTCATTAAGTATACATGTAGCGAATGCCGCTGAATTTGGATGTCTCCGATCGGCAAAACGTTGGGCATACATTCTTGAAGCAGTAATGTATTTCCATCAGCACTGCCCAAGGTGTAGATCATACCAATCAGTTCTTCTTGAGAAAACATGTTCGGTTTTTTTATTGCAAAAATAATCTAAAATAAACTGACATTTGTCGGACATGCGAGTCAAAACAAAATCACCAAACGTCATCAGTATCCAGGGCTAACGAGATAAAAATAAGTAAGATGGCCGACGCTGAGGTCGTCCTGCCAAGTGCTCCGCCAAAAGAGCCCGTCTAATGCTGTAAACGCTGCAAAATTGTGGCTTTGTCCGGTCCCATTGTTGCATATGCGGAACCCAGTATCGTAATAGTTATGCATCTCGCGTAAAAAAGTGCTGTGATGTCGAACTTCAACAAAATAGTGATATCATCGAAGAAGTGGAAAACAGTCCGGCCATTTTTAAAATGTTGAAATTGTTAGTGGTGGAACTACGAGAAAATAATAAACTACTCAAATTCAAAGTAGAATCATTAGAGGAAAAGGTGATATCATTACAAAACTTAGATCTGCAGAAGAAAAAAGCAAAAAATATACGAACTTTCAGAACAAAAACAAATATGTCAGATATGCTTGTGCACATAATAAATTTATGTTTAAAACATGGTTATGTTCCCGATCAGCTCAAAATAGAAAAAATAACACCTATCCACAAGAAAGGGGAAAAAACAGATGTCAAAAATTATAGGCTGATTGCTATACTTCCTGTAATTTCAAAAGTTATTAAAAAAATTGTATATAAGCGGCTGTACTCATTTGTTGATAAAATGCTTAGCAACTGTCAATTTGGCTATAGAACAGGTAGGTCAACATTAAGTGCTATGTGTGAGCTATCGAACAATATACTAGATGCCTTTGAGAATGGAAGCACGCTTGATTATGCCAATTTTGATTTGTCCAAGGCGTTCGACTGTGTGAGCCATGAGAAATTACTAAACAAATTAGCACACTATGGTGTGAGGGGACAGGCTTTAAATTGGTTCCACTCGTATCTATCTAATAGAAAACAAGTCGTATGTCATAACGGGCAGTTATCCCGGCTTGAAACTATCAGCAGTGGTGTCCCGCAAGGATCTATCCTGGGGCCACTCCTGTTCATAATTTTAATTAATGATTTAGAAAGTAACATAAATAACATAACATATATGTTCGCAGATGACACGACACTCATTCAAGATATGAAACAAGAAAACTCTAGTATACGAGACGGAATCGAACAGGCTAATGACTGGTTTGAAGCCAACTTCCTCACAATGAACACCGGAAAAACGAATTACCTCACATTCGATCTAAATAGCAATGACAATAATTACCATATAAAGGGCAGCTTGGTGGTGTAGTGGTTAGAGTGTTGTACTGCCACGCCACGGACCGAGGTTCAAATACCGGATTAACAAGTTGTCTGCATTTATATAGGTTAGGATAAAAATGCCAAACACTCCGTCTTCTCGGATATGACGTTAAATGCATGTAGGACCCGTGTACTGCCTGGATATTGCGTGCACGTTAAAGATCCCTACCGATGGGTTGGAACTCCCACCGGGTTCCGCGAAATTCCCGGATAGCTGTAGGACCTATAGGACCTAATCTCCGGCGTCATGATTGGCCTTAGCAGCGGAAATAGATGACGTAAAACCCAAAATAATAAATAATAATTAACATATAAAATTTCTAGGTGTATATTTTCAACCAAAATTAACATGGCAAGCACAGATCGAACACTTAAGTAAAAAAATAAATAAAAACACATATCTATTGCGAAAAGTTGCTGAGCATTCAGATGTATAGATCATAAAAATGACATACTATGCATATATACACTCAATTGTGGGACAAGGAATATTACTATGGGGAAGTTCACCGCATGCTGAGAGGATATTTATCCTTCAGAAGGAGGCCGTTCGCATAATTGCGGGAGTGAATAATACAGTGTCGTGCAAAACTTATTTTAAATCTTTAAACATTTTGACAGTTCCATCGATATTTGTTTTACAATGCCTCCTGTATATCAAGCGCAAGGAAGCAAAAGTTCCAAGGCATCATAGTATCCACAATCACAATACTAGAATAAAAGAAAACCTAATCACTCCAGTTAGACTGCAAAAAACACAAAATAATTATGAGTACTTGTCTATAAAAATGTTCAACAAACTTCCTCAAGTTGTTACCGATCTTCCCAGCTTTCATTTCCGCTATAAAGCAAAAATTAAAGCTGTACTGAGCGAAGAATCCATTTATTCCTTTAAAGACTTTTTTGAAATAAAATGGTAGGGTAATTCTGTCCAAGCTAATATGTGATATTTACACTCATCATTGTTACTTTATTTATTTTTTTTCTTTTCTTTTTTAAATGTTTATCATGTTATACAGACCTTTATGCGATACCCATTTGTTTATGTTTTGTAATGTGCACATTATATTCTCTATTTACAAATTTTAAATTGTCATGTTTTGTCCAATCTACAAATTTTAATAGTTATGTCATGTCCTGTATACAAATTTTGAAATGTCTTATTCTGTCCAATTTACTTTCAATTATCATTTTATGTCTAATTTTTATTGTTGTACAATATACTTTTACACTTTCCGTCCCATATACAAATTTTAAATTGTCTTGTTCTGTCTAATTTACTATTTTGAACTGTTATGTCCTTATTATTATACAAATTTTAAACAACACTGTAGAGTTAGTAATATTTATATTTTTTATACATTTATTTATTATTATACATTATTAGGTTAATTTATCCAATCTCCTGGCTACAGACCTTCACTAATACTAGATTATTTACTATTGACAATTATTTTTTTTGCTTAAACAATTCTTATATATTATTATAAAATTTTCTTTCTGACAATGTGATGCCAATTTGGTGATAAACAATAAAGATTTATTATTATTATTATTATTATTATTATACGAAATGTATAAAAATTTTTACAAAATCGCAAATTTCTCAAAAACTGTTGGAAGGATATGGCAACAACCCGGTATCAATAAAAAGGAAATTTAATTTCACATCAGATAAAGTGTCACAAGATATATGGTTCCAATTAAAAAAAATGAAGTTATGCATGTTTGAAGTACTGAAGAATACCGTCGACGGACTCGGCTCAATTTAGAAAATCTGACTAATGGCAAAAACCTCAACGAATACTACATTTCTTACCAAATCCAAAACCGTAAGCCGCACAACTCTGACTTATTTCGTTTTGAAGATATTGTTAATGGCTTCGAGCTTTGAAATCGTCAAATTTATCAAAAAAAATGAAATAACCCAAAAACGGTTCAACTGAGACCCAATGTTGTGTGAATAAACTCATGTTTATTTTTAACGAGCAATCCAAAAATGTAAAAATATATAGGGTGTTCTATTTAAAATAAGGAAGTTGGTGTTTACTTCAGGTATAACCGCAAGGCCGCCATATTTAGCAATAATTTTAGGTTATAAAAAAACTTGATTCTGAACAACTTTTATTTCAAACTTTTTTTGCTATTTTCAACGATACGCCGACTAAAATCCGATTTCCGCTTAGTAACTCACCCTGTATAAACAAGAGAATTTTTTCGTCTTTCCATGTTATTAATTAACTGATATAAAGTAAAAGTAAATTTGTCAATTATTTTCAGAATATTAAAAATGAATTAAGTACACCATTAATTAATTTTTTTCCTCAAAGCTTAAACCGTCTAAATAAATCAAAATTAATCCTGAATAATCAATTATTCACGTCGAAAGGTTATCTTCATATTGTTAAATCCACAAACAAAATATTCCCCCTTTACATATTTTTTTTATTTTTGTTCACAAAAGGAGACTTTCATATCCAATCAGAGAGATTAAAGTATAATTTAAGTTTTTATCTAGCAATTAAAATAAATTATTACAAACAGTGACGCAATTCAAAATAAATAATTATCACAATTTTGAACTTTACTGTTATTGTTGTTAAAAATTGACGAATGAAAATGGACAACATTTCGAATCGTATTTATTGTTTTTTTTACTTTACATCAGGTCCAATGTTTATTATGTTTTGCTTTTTGTGATAGGAAAAAAAAAGAAGAATGAAGTATTGCGCAAATCGTTGAATTTATTGTGATTGGGTTTACTGTTTTTTTAAATAAAGACGGCTTTTGCCTGGCCTTTAAATTAACATCCATAAGCCAACATTATTTTTATGTTTAATAATTGTTTTAATGTTTCATTTTCAATCATTTTATAAATCTATTCTTATAATCTAGTTCCATACCTGGGATAATACAGGGATCACACTCTTCACGCCTAGGGGCGTGTTACTGTTTAATTATTATTGTATTGATCGAGGATATTAGTTATTATGTTTTTTCTATTTGACAAATTTATGTATTTATTTATCTAACGCTATAGACCATTTTTCACAGCTATAAGTTATCCATTAGTATAATATATAAAATTATGAAAATGTTCGTATATACTGCAAACAATAAGTCTTAATTAATAATAAGACTACTAAGACAATAATTACTAATAAAACGTTATTTGTTTGTTTTTTGCTCAGTGGGAATTATTTATTTGATTGTAATTGGGTGTTACTGTTAAATTAATATTGTATTGGCAGAGTTGGAGTTTATTAAAACAATGTTTTGCGAAATTTACACTAGTGAATTAGTGTGTATAAATAGTATCTTATCAAGAGTCACCTTCTGATAGCGTCAAACGTTTGTTTTCTTAGAGTTCAATGTGCGTGTTTTTGCTGAAGTTATTACGAGTAAAACATTTTATATGAACACTTTATACTCAATAAAATATGGCCTACTATAAAACAAAATCATTGGGATGTGTAAATTAATATCGAATTTATCAAATCTCATCAACAATGAGTCCAAGAAGCGCCAATTGACAAGTCAATCAAACTTCGTCCTTTTTTTATCTCGTTGGGAATTTTATATTTTCGAGACGTAACGCGAATGACGGAAGTTTTTAGGGATCAGCATTTATTGATAGTCTTATCAAATTATTAAAAAGGAAAACCCATTGTAATGACTTCCATATCTTTTAATCCGATTTAATTAAAGTGATACTTATAATATCAGTATCATCGTAATTTTATATATTATCATACTTATAATTAGTGATGCAATTTACCGTAAATTACGGTAATTTACTGTAAATTACGGAACATTCCCCAGCTGTTTCGGTAACATTGGTAACGTTCATGAGCAAGAGATACAAAATGTCAAAAAATTCTGTTGCTGAAGTGATTTATTTTAAAATCATTCATAACAGTAAATTTTGAACTTCACATCAAATCGGTGTTTTATACGCGTGGCCCATGAAGTAAAATTTCGAGTTTAGAAAAGCCTGAAAATTTGGATTTGCCAGGGCGAGCGAGCGAAGCTGATTAGACGACAGTCACTAGTATTAAGTTAGGTTAGCTTATGATTAGGATAAACAACAGTCACTTGTGTTAAGTTAGGTTAGGTTAAGTTAGACGACAGTCACTAACACTAAGATAGGTTAGGTTATGATTAGGTTAGACCACCCAATCTAACGTAACATTATTAGATTCTGTTTATTTACATATTCTTTCTTTGGGCTTTGTGTATTTTTGTTGTTGTTTATCCTGTGTACCCTTCGATCAACTCCACTGTCACTTTTTCGTGTAAGATATTAACACATATTAAATCAAACGTGAAAATTTATTAAACGCTACCCGACCACACCAAATTTTCCCAAATATTCCTTTCCATTACCCTTCCATTAAAAAAAAAAAACCTATTACGGGTAATTAACGTAAAAAATAATTTGAAGACTTAATTAAACACAACAACTGGTGTAAATCTTTAAAACTTATAGTTAATCTAAAATACTTTCTTTACATTAATTTTGATTTTATTAAAAGAAAATACGAAAGCATTTAATTACTCTAGGCACAATAAATCAAATGATTGCATCATAATTCTCAGTCCAAGTTAAACAGTTTAGGAGATAATTCTTAATATAGCTAACATTGAAACGGTCGTCTGCTTCGAAATTGCATCTTAAAAGATACGTTAAAAAATAATTTGAAGGTATAATTAGACACAACAAATAGTAAATCTAAAACTTAATGTGACGACAAACTTTTACTTTTACTTTTAAAGTTAACTCTATAATTACTCGGCCATTATTGCGTTAAATACAGCAACTGATAAATCTTTAAAACTTAATGTTAATATAAAATACTTTCTTTATATCCATTTTTTTATTTTATCAAAAGAAAATACGACAACGTTTAAATTCTCTAGGCATAATAAATCAAATGATTGCTTTATAATTCTCAGCCCAATGTGAACAATTCAGCAGATTATTAATGTTTAATATGGCTGACATTGAAACGGTCGTCTGCTTCGAAACTGCATCTTGAAAGATCAACAAATAATATTTTGGCTCTTTGAAAGTATGCGATTTAAAAATAGATCCAAACAGTTGCCAAAGATCAAATCGATCGTATATTTATTTATATAAAACACATTTTTCACAGCCAACTGGATTTCGTGATTCTGCAATAACCAACACTACAAATATATTTTTAAAATGTATTTTTAAAACGACCTAATTTATCAAGATCATTTTTTCTTTCGTATTTCAATTCAATTCGATTAATTAATAGGCATTTCTTAGATTTTATTTTGTATGTTAAAAAAAACCTCTAGAGCGCTATGGAAAATATTGCAGAGTAGCAACTCTAAAATTATGTATTATAATTATTACGTCTGACGTTTTATATGTCAATTCCTAAAGCGTGTAGCCAACTTATTAAAAAAAAAATTAAATCATGGCACTATAGCGGTTTCTTTTATTGAACATACGATATGCATACATGTAACAAAATCAATAAATCAAAAAACAAAAATTCCACATTTCTTTCAAAATAGTAATACGAAGGCCATACGAGGTGGGCTACAGTTTGTTGCTATGGTTTGCATAGATATATATCGTATGTTCAATTAAAAAAAACCTCTAAAGTGCCATGGAAAAAAATGTAGGTTGGTAACTCTGAAATTATATATTAAAATTATTATGTTTGACGTTTTATATGTCAATTCCCTAAGCGTGTAGCCAACTTAAATTTAAAAAAGATGAATTTATGGCACTCTAGAGGTTTTTTTTATTGAACATACGATACTCATTTCATTTAAATATATATTAATACAAACCAAGCTGAAAAATTAATCTCGTGTGTGTGCCACACGACAGGTAAATTGCCGTTGACTTTACACGAATATTTAAATAAAATAAGTATATATCAATACAAACCAAGCTGAGAAATTAATTTCGTGTGTGTGCCACACGACAGGTAAATTGTTTCAAATAAATCAAAATTCTAGAGAGTTTTTACTTCTGACAATTGATTATAAATTCGAGTCATAAAACACAAAATTCTCAGTTGTCCTACAAGTTAAGTTTACAAACTGTATACACAAGCTCCCTGTACTTGAATTTTAATGAAGAATTAATTCGTTTTCAGCGCAAAAGGTAATATTATAAGTAAACATAGTTTGTTCAAAATATATGAAAAATTAAAAAGAGTGTTTGGTGACTTTAGTAACTAAAAGGAATAAGGCTTTTTCAATATAAGTTTACAAAACTTTTTGTAATAACAAAAAATATATACAATTTTAATAGTGCAATAGTTTTGTGCAAAATATCTATTTAGCTCGGCATTATAACATTAATGCCGAGCTAAATAGATAAGTTTATACTTGTTACTCTGTAATTGTAATTTTTTGCCTGTTGGGTTAAAAAGATTATTATTAATTACAATATTTACCATACAGTCAGTTACTTTAATACTAAACCTAAAACAAAAAATTAAATTCTATTTTCATAAAAATTAAAGGCAATTTTATAAATCCATTATTAGTCTAGCAACTATATAATTATTGACGTTACAAAGACAAAATTAGTTTGTAATCAATAGATATGTCACTGAAAAAAAAAACACAGGTTTACTGTCAAGCCTTCAACAAAACCGAATTAAATAAATTATGTCTGGCCGTTTACCTACGTTTTATTTTTTTTTTATTTGCATAACACAATCGTTGATAAAAATGTCTCGAGTGCAAACACTTTAAAAAGGTTAATAATTTGTTTTATTGCGTACCAAGTATCTTATGGTCTTTTAAATATTGAACCTGCAAGAAAATTAGACTAAATTCGAACCAATTTTTTCTTTAAATGAAAGAGCTAGTATTTGCAATCTATAAAAAATCTGATGTTTAAGGGGTTACGCCCATGGCTATCACGTCTTTTAATTTTGTCGATTGAGGTTAAGTTAGTTTAGATGTCAGCCTAAACTAACCTCAATCAACGAAATTAAAAGACGTGATAGCCATGGGCGTAACCCCCTAAACATCAGATTTTTCATAGATTGCTAAATACTAGTATTTTCATTTCAAGTAAAAATTGAGATAAAGATAGATAAAGTTAGTCGATATGTGATTGATTAAGGTTAGGTTAGTTGAGATGTTAATTAATTGAGATTAGGTTAGTCAATGTTATTGATTAATATTGGGTTCGTTTTGATCTCGGTTTTTTAGGTTAGGTTGCCCAATTTACCATTGATTAAGGTTAGGTTAGCAGCTCGATGCGCCAGTCAGCGCGAGCGAAGCGAGCTGAGTACGAGCGAAGCGAGCAGTTAGAGTGTCTCCCTTCAGCACACCTTTCAGCACATCCCTCCCTGCTGCCTTCTCTCCCTTCACCTCCTTGGACGCTCTTTTTACCCCCTCCTCCGTGAACTCTGCTTCTCCATCCATTCGCCTGGCTTTTGCCATCCCCATTGGCACTCCACTACCTCTCCACGCCTCTGCACTTCCTTGCCCATTCTTTCAACGATACCCCTAACTACCTCTTCCTTTCGCCTTTCCTCAGCACCTTCCACATTTCCGCCTTGTTCCTGCATTCCCTTAGTTCCTCGCTCTTTGTTGTTATTTGTTCACTTTATTAAACAAATATCAACAAATAAGTAATTAAAATTTACGAGGGTCATTTTTAAAGTAAGAATCGCTGGCGCCTTCTCTCAGCGCATAGCGTTATCCACGATCATTTAACCTATTAACGTCTTCTCTAATCTGTTATAGTTCGTCTCAAGTTGCTAGTAAAAGTAGAAGATATTGTGCAGCAGTTTAATACTAGCTATGTCCATTACGAAGTTCGCGCTATGATTCGATTTTTAAATGCAAAAAACATTCGTCCTACTGAAATCCATCGGCAACTCGTAGAAGTGTATAGGGAAGGTGTGATAAATGAAGGAAATGTGCGAAAGTAGTGCTGTTTATTTAATGGTAAAAAACAAACATTAATGATGAGGAACGTTCAGGCCGTAATCACGGACGAACTGAAAGCTATTTTCTAACAAATTTCAAAATGTTTCCTGATGTGTTCTCTATGACATTGTCAGCAACCACCTGCATTATACAAAGATTTGTGCTAGAAACAATGCTAACGCAAGATAACATCAAAGGCCAATGGTTGGCTAAATGGATTGACGGTCGAAATTTATGACGAGGGAATCGTCAAACTCATCTCTCGTTCGGAAAAATGCCTCGAACGGAACGGGGATTACGTCGAAAAATAGCTTATTGTAGAAATAAACATTTTGAAACATCCGTTGGTTGTATTAACTTTAAACCAAAACGGTTCTTACTTTAAAAATGACCCTCGTTTTAAAAAATAAAGATAGGGTAAATCGTCAAAATTTATAAAAACCCACAAATTTTGGTTCTTATAAATCGATTAAACTCGTAGAATTGATAAACAAATAGTGAAATTTAGTAAAATAGTAAAAAGTAATCAAAATCAATTATAATACATTGTAAATTGTCAAAAAAAAAACACAAATTTCAAAAGCAACAAACAAGCGAATTTACCAATCAATAAAGTTCGTAAATATTGACAATTTCAATTAAAAAATAGATGCAAATACTTTAAATTTTAATTAATAACTTATAAAAATAAAATAGAAATGTCAAAATTAATAAAATGAAAAGATAAATATAGGGAATATTTCTTTAAAGTATACATATCACGATTTGATTATGTAAATGTTCAGACATTTGTTATTCTATTAAAAACTTTAAATTTAAAGCCTTAAACGAGTGTTTCCAATCCCAAATTAAGCATAAAGTTAAATTTCTATGTTGATACATATTATATCGTATGTTCATTAAAAAAAAACCTCTAGAGTGCCATGGAAAATATTGTAGGTTGGCAACTCTGAAATTTTATATTATAATTATCATGTTTGACGTTTTATATGTCAATTCCTAAGGCTTGTAGCCAACTTAAATTTAAAAATAATTAAAATCATGGCACTCTAGAGGTTTTTTTTTTTATTGAACATAGTATATAATAATATATTTCGTTTTATTCTTTTTGTACAACTATCATTGAATTTTTAGAAAAACCAATTATCCATAAAATATATTTTTTTGCATATGCAGTTACCTACAGCCAATCCCACATTATATAGAAAAGCACCATTAAATAAACTCTAGGTACAGTGTATAAAATATCTTGCATGCAACTATTGACATACACGATATATTTATAAATACTCGCAGTCGATCCGAGAGACTAGTTTCAAAAATTTTCGAAACAGGCTCGTGGAGCCCACGTGGACGTCGAGCTCAACGCTCTTTCTCTCGCGCGATCTCGAACTTATTTATTATTCAACAGGCCAGAATGCTTCCACAAGACGCCCACGTGCAATCGCCCAGAATTTGCGCCACTCATTCAATCCAATTGATTAATCTACAACTTGTAAATAAAAACATCGTTCGCGCGAATTATGCAATTGTAAATTAGCCTAATGAATTTAAATCCGTCGCGTAGTTTAGATTCTAAACGTTTCAAAGGTCAAGAGTTGTCACAAATTGCAGTATTTTTCGTCTGCGCTTCTTCAAAACTGTTGATTTTAATTAAAGGTTCAAAAGTCAACGGATTTTCATAAAAATGTTTAAAGCAAACGCAGCTTTAAAAAAAACGCAAATAACAACTCATACATAGTAGTAAATATTAACATACAGTTATTATTTCTTAAGTATACCTTCAAATATTCCATATAAACATCTATATTATATATTTTGAACTCCACTTTAAATCAGTCTTTTACAAGCGTGCCGTATGAAATAAATTTCGAGTTTAGGAAAGCCTGAAAAATTTTTTTTGCCGGCGCGAGCTTTGCGCGAAATTTGTAAATCTACAAATATACATATCCCGATGCATAAGTTATAAATTTCGAGGGTTTCGTTATAATTTGAAAATCGTTCAGTTTAGAACGAGTGTTTCCACTCCTAGATTAAGCATGAAGTAAAATTTCGAGTTTAGTAAAGCCTGAAAATTTTGTTTGGTCGCGTAGCGCGAAGCGCGGAGCGACCAAACCAAATTTTCAGGCTTTTCTAAACTCGAAATTTTACTTCATGCGGCACGCGTATAAAACACTGAAATATTGTAAAGTTTTATAAAATTTTTAACTTCATAATATTTTAGCGTTTTATACGCGTGGCGCATGAAGTAAAATTTCGAGTTTAGAAAAGCCTGAAAATTTGGTTTGGTCGCTCCGCGCTTCGCGCTACGCGACCAAACCAAATTTTCAGGCTTTTCTAAACTCGAAATTTTACTTCATGCTTAATCTGGGAGTGGAAACACTCGTTCTAAAGTGAACGATTTTTAAATTACAACAAACCCCTCATAATTTACAGCGTATGCATCGGGATATGTAATTTGTAGATTTATTAATATTATTATTAAATTAATTGAAAACCACACATACATTATAAAGATAGCATTATTTATTTATATAAATCCTTATCTAAAAACCACTGTTTGCACAGACCATCACGGTAATAAATGCAATTTTTCCCCTTATCACAATCTAATCATCGTGAAGTGAAACAAACTCCTCATTAATCAAACATCGCTAATTAATCGCCCAACAACAGGGTAAATTCCGCAATGTAATACATTACATTAAAATGACATTACAGATAGGATCAAGCAGATATCGATATAAATGTATGCATAACGAACGTTCCGTTCTCGAACACATGTAATGGACCGATTGTTGTGCAAATATTTGATTTGTGAGGTGATTTTCTTCTCTTTTGAATGCCTTTCTTGTCCAGCAGGTAGAAACCTACCTACGCGTTTAGTACAGTGTTGGGTGTTCCTTTTGAGCGAGGTTTCCAATGAATGCATGCTGTGGACAATCCATGAACATTTCTTTAACTTAATCCTCAAGTCAAGCAACTTATTTTTAAATCTAAAAGCAAAAAGCAAACTTACATATTCTCTATTCATAATTAGAAAGAAAATCTGTTTGGATTTTCATGTAATTTGTTATAGGTGTTAAGTAAATAGTGGTAGTAGTAAATATATATGAAAAAACTAATATTTGGATGTTAAGTAAATATAGTTCAACAAACATATTAATAATTAGTGGCACAACTAGGATTTTGTTTTAGGGGGCATCCATTTCGATTATAAATTTTGATAGTGACCCCTTAAGTCAGGGGTCTCCAAACTACGGCCCGAGGGCCACATCCGGCCCGCGGACAGATTTTGTCCGGCCCGCGAAGAGCTAGCATACTTGAAAACTCATATTTTTTATAGCAAATTAAATTTAGTTTACTGAAGTATTCTAATTTTAAAGGCTTATTGTTATGGTTTTGGCCCTCGGAACTTACTAGAGTAATCAGTATGGCCCTAAGGCTGGAAAGTTTGGAGACCCAGGCCTTAAGTAAAGATAAAATTAAATTGACGAATAAAGAATTAAAGAAATTCAATATACAAATGAACATTACGGACGCAAAGTGAGCATTATCAATGGATTAATACTCCATGCAAATAAAAATGCGAAGAAATCAGCGACAGCTCGCAGCCTAACTTTAGGGTCGGCCACAACGCCAAGGCACACAAATTTTGAGGTTGGGATCGCGCTTTATAAATACAAGGAATTGCACAACAAAGTCACCTTTCAATAACGGATACATATTACCTTGGATCTTTAGCTTACTCTAAACTTAGGCTGAGAGCCGCCGCTGGAAGAAATGTGCTTTATTCATCAATTTAAATTTATCAAAGATTGACAAAAATCTTGTAAATTGCAGAAAATCTGTTCGTTTTCAACTGACTTTTCTATATTCGTTTTCAACAGACTTACTGCGAATACTCGAATATCATTAAATATAGCCAGAAGAAGTTGAAATAAAAATCAATTTTAAAGTTCTTTTTTGTTCATTTTGTGTTGTTAATAAAGATGAATAAAGTGTTTTTTTAAATTCACACTAAATCAGTGCTAATAAGCCTGGCGCATAAAGTAAATATTTCGAGTTTAGGAAAGCCTGAAAATTTTTTTTGGCCGCGTGAAATTAGTTCCGGTAGTTCTACATGGGTTGGTGCTGCAACAAATACGGTACTATGCGGTGGGGTGGAGATGGAGGGAGAAAGGTGTGGTTGTGGTCAGGTGCGTAAGCCGAATGGTTAGGGTTGGAAATTATGTGTTGTTTCCACTACCAAAACAACACATAATTTCCAACCCTAACCATTCGGCTTACGCACGCTGCGGTGGATGGAGGGAGTAGTCCGTATATAAGGACTCTTTATCTCGCTGGCGCGAGCACCTTGCTTGCTTCGCTCGCTACAGCTTGAAAGTTTTGTTGGGCGGAGAAAAAGAATGGACGCAGCACACGCTGGATTGGAGGTTGAAATGTTGTCCCGGTAGTGGGGATGCGTTGGATGCAGGAAGCAGTCCATATATTGACTCTGTGGTGCTGGCGCTGGGACCAGTAACCGCTCGCTTCACTCGTCTCGCTTCGCTTCGCTTGTACTCAGCTGGCTTCGCTCGCTCGCCGTTGCAGCACTCGGTTTCACCTCGTGTTGCGGTTAGGGTGCAGAACTCGGCTGGGGCCTTGTGCTGCTCCGCCTGCTCGCTTCGCTCGCCTCGCTTCGCTCGCCTCGCTTCGCTCGCCTCGCTTCGCTCGCCTCGCTTTGCTTGCGCCGACTGGCGCATCGAGCTGGAGCCTTGTCCCGCAAAGCTCGATTCTGGGCTAGACGGACCCAGGTACTTTGGTTGTTGCAGCACTCGGCTGGCGCCTCGTGCTGCTCTGACTGCTCGCTTCGCTCGTACTCAGCTCGCTTCGCTCGCGCTGACTGACGCAACGAGCTGCTGTTACTGCTCGCTTCGCTCGCGCTGACTGGCGCATCGAGCTGCTGTTACTGCTCGCTTCGCTCGCGCGCTTACAGTTTTGAGTACTATTATTTCCATGATGGTAATCGAGTTCTATTGCAGACATCGATCTAAAATTTTAACTACACATTCTTGAGACAGTCACGAACACATTTAAATTATTTAGGCCATCTATCTATGCCTCTATGCCTCGTGCTGCAGAGACTGCTCGCTTCGCTCGTACTCAGCTCGCTTAGCTCGCGCTGACTTGCACATAAAGCTGCTGTTACTGCTCGCTTCGCTCGTACTCAGCCCGCTTCGCTCGCATAATGCTCGCATTGTGCTGCTGTTACTGCTCACTTCGTTTCGTTCAAACTCAGCTCGCTTCGTTCGCGTAATGCTTGCTTCGTTCGCGCTTGCTAGCGCCTCCCGCTGCTGTTACTAATGTGTGGGGGATAGGGGAAGAGTATGGGAAGTGTGTAATGTGTGAGCGGGGGAGGGATACGTGGAGTAATTTGGCGGAATAATGCGAGGGGGTGAAGGAGGAATGGGTGGGAGTAGAAGATTAAATCGATAATAAGCTTACAATTTAAAAGCGAATCCGTTTTTTTTATATTATGGAAAGTATAATATAAGCCTTTATTATCCGCTCATCTTAGCTACCTTAATTGCGTTTTTCCATATTGAAAACATTTAAAAAGAACCTCTGCCCATGTTTACTACTTTTTGTAGGTATTTTAAAAGGTTAAAATTCCTTTGTAATTGACATTTCAGTGTTTATCAAAAAAACAATTAATATTTCTGAAAGCCAGCCAAGTATTTATTTCAGTTGTTTTTTTTTTTATGTAATTCTTAACATTCTGTTTTTGCGTACTTTGCCGAGCAGTAGAAATATTGGCTTTTATTTAAGCAATTTTTACATTACGGAATATTCGTATAGTAATATAGAACACTTTAATGTCACTTCTATAGTTTCATTAAACTTGGACTTTAGGGAATATTCATCTAATTTGACGAATAAAGCACTAATAACCTTTCTTTACACTTTTATTTGAATTACCATTGGTAATTATTTATTTCAATCACCATTGGTAATTCAAATAAAAGTGTGAAGAAAGGTTATTTGTCAAATTAATTTGATCTTCACGTAACTCACAGTCAATTTATTTAATATTCATCTAGTTATATAGAGCACTTCTCAAGTCACTTCTATAGCTTTAACGATCTGTTTGATAGATCGTTAAGGCTATACAAGTGACTTAAACCGTGTTCTATATTACTAGATGAATATTCCGTAATGTGCGAATTGCTTAAATAAAAGCCAGTATTTTTACTGCTCGGCAAAGTAAGCAAAAACATACAATTTTGAGATATATCTCAAAATTGTGCAGGCGAGCGTGTTAAAAAATCTATTCTCAGATATAGTTTTTGCTAAGATAACTGAAAATCTAAATCTAAACATTCATTGGAACATTTAAAGAGTCCATTTTATATTTTATGAGTACCGAGCGTGTCGCCGAATGGCTGCGAAGACAGCGAACGTATCAAGATAATTAAAAATCTAAAAACATACTATTATCATGTACATCTATATTAGAAATAGGAATTAGGCAGGTAGGTACATCGAATACAAAAACAAATGATTTGTGAAATTTTAATGCCAAAAAAGCATTACTATTTTTATTACTACTCGCAGAGTTATTATGAAATCTGCTGCGTATGTTAACATTTTAAGTGCATGTAATAAATTTTATAGCTTTGTCATTTACAGTAAACGTATAAAATCTCAAGTCCATCCCATAAGAGTTAATTGTTGGTAGTAACTATGATAATCCAATCAAGCCCACTGGTTCAAATCCCATGCATAAAATATTTCAATTTCCGGTTTACGGCCCTAAGCCGAAGAAAGAAAGTTTGTTACGTGCCGGAGACCAGTTTTTACACAATGAGAAGATTACCGGCATTTCGAGACCTCTTCAATTATAAACGTTTAAGAATTTATGAATTTTGATGAGCAATGGATGTTTTTGATTTATTTTCAAATAGTAATAAAAACCGGTTAAATTCCTTTCTTCACTGTTTTTATTTAAGTACTATATATACATTTCGGACACTAAGTGTCCATTATCAATAGTTAACTAACCTGAAGAAAGGACTGTATGTTATTAGTTTACGTGAAGTGATTATTAGACTAAAAAAGACTGTTATTCCTTACTTCACTTTTTTTTATCCCCGGGTTTGTGGATTTTCAGTAAACAATACAACTTGGGTAGTGTAGGATTTTTTTACCTTCAGTTTAAGTCTAAGTCCATCGTCTATTAAATATTTTGAATCTTTTAATAAGCTATTTAATCCAGTGTTGTTTATGTTGATGGGATTTTTACTGAAGAAAGGAATTTAACCGCTTTTTATTACTATTATAACAATCTTCACATAACTCACGAATACATATATATTTATTTTTAAATGTTATAGGAGATCACAAAAAGTCTAAGGTTTTGAATGTTTAATTTATGTTTTATTTATTAATACCAATTAAAAATGATTATTGAAAAAAAAAGAGAAGTTTATTTAATAATAACTTTGAATTAGTTTGAATAATAAATAGATAAATGTTACGTTATCAATTTCGTTTTATTATTGCTTATGAAAAGCAAAGAGGATGGGACTTTGAATAGGAAATTTCCATCGAGTTGTATCAATTTAATTGCAGGCAAAATTAAAAATATTTTTTGATAAATTTAATCAATCAAAGTGGTCACCTTGTGAAATCTGGGCGTTTATCTTGTGCACTGTATGCAAAATATTTGTATTTCCAATCGGGTAGATTATATAAAAACAACTTATTGGATAACAATAATTATTTAATTATTATTAAATGAGCCGCCTATTGCCAAAAACCCCTAAATCCATGGTTTTCAAATGAATTTAGGGGTTTTTGGAAATAAGCGACTCAAATACGTACCCTATAGATTTTGTTTATATTATTCAAATTAGCTTTTTTCGAAAGGTTTGCAGCCTTTTCTTATTAAAACATTATTCGCGCAAACATATTAAACAAAACTGAACGTAATAAAACATTTTACCTTCATAAAAATATTGGATAGTTCAAAGATGCAACGAATTCAACGTCATGACAATTTAATAGCAAACGACCTTTGCTTTAAAACATTTCCTTAAGGTGTTACCCTTGGTGTATGTCAAGGGTAACTTATTCTATAACAAGCGATAGCAGAAATTACCATTATGCAAAAACACGCGTTCAATTGAAATGTAAAGTACATTTGCATGCGGAAAATTATATAAATTAAACAGTTAGAAAGTTTCATACACCTTAAATAATTTTTCTGTTGTCCAAACAATTCAAGAAATTTCGATCGGTAAATATTTACCCGAAAATTATTTTCATTATTGACAATATTCCGGTTTAAAGTGGTAACAAAAGACATAACAAACAGTCAATTAGTCATGTGTAAATAAAAGCCGCACGTTTTCTGTTTGGACAAATAACGCTACTATTTTGTACTTTTGTTTGTTTTACAATGGACAATTATGAAGTAATGATTTTGTTTGTTAAACTTGGCCAGGTTTGATAAAAAATCAAAGAGACCCAAGAAGCAAACACATTTAAGTATTGTTTTATCAACATTAAAACAACGTTTAATGTCTTGAACAAGTTTCTCATCTTTCACGTGGTGAAACATATTTAACTATGATTTAATAAAGAAAACACTTGGTTAAATTTCACTAATAAAACTAGTTGGAATAAAAAACCAAAATATTAGTGAAATTTAACCAAGTGTTTTCTTTATTAAATCAAACGTTTAATGTTGTTACAATGTTAACAAAATGTTATTTGTTTGTTTTTTGCTAAGTAGGTAGATTTATGTTGGTGATGGATAATAATTAAATGTTTAAAAATAATGAAGTCGGTATATTTCTACAATAATTTGCAAAACGTTCTTGTAAAATAACGTCACATTCTTCTTGGATTTTGGAGACGATAACTTCGTGGTACATCTTCAATTTTGATATAAAGAAAACTCTTTACTTTTTTATACCACTTTTATATAAATAAAAAGTGGTATATAAAAAAGTAAAGAGTTTTCTTTATATCAAAAACGTCACATTGTATTTGTAGAACTTCGTAAACCATTTAATTTAAAAAAATACATTTACTAATTAGTTTACAAGAATTGAACATTCATTCTCACTAATTAAACTTATATATTTTCGCGTGAAAGTCGATAAAACACAACTAAAAAGTCGGAAATTTGATAATGTTGTTTTGTTAATGATACCTGATAATGATAAACATAATAATCGTCACAATTTATCAACCATTGTAATATCTTTTTTTTATACATAAGCCCCACTTATAAATATATACATATAAATATTAACCCATTAACGTCCAAACAATTATAGAATTCACTCAAAAAGTTGATTCTAGATAGAATTCTGCACTTTTTTACACCTTTTTTTGCACCCTGCACCCTTGATACCTGTTCGCACTAAGGATAATTTTAGATTGAGCTACATAAGACAACAGTTACCAAAATTAAGTATTTTGATATAAGAGAACATTTTTCATGACAGCTTTATTGTGATAATTTTGCTTTATTGTGATGATTCAAAAAATATTGTACAATCCTCGTGCAGGAACAATTTTCCCGAATTCGTGCATTTGAAGGCCCTCGCGCCTTCGTCGCTCGTGCTTCAAAAATGGGTTCACTCGGGGAAAATTGTTTTCCGCACTTGTTTTGTAAATAACTATAAGAGAGTTGTAAAAAAAACGAATTTTATTTGAATATAGGTGTTTGTTTGAATTCACTTGGTTTGTTTTACTAAAAATATTTTATGTCAACTAGTTTCGGCTTAATGTCATTTTCAAGAATGATGAATTTTATTTGTTAAATCAATGAAAGCCATTTGCAAAAACACATCAATGTAAGCATTAATTACATCTCTGTATTTATCTTAAATGTAATTTTAAATTGCAAGTCAAGGTGTTTAAAATTATAAAACAAGTTTGAAGTCAATTTTATGTATTCTTTTACCTTACCAAAATGTATTTCTCCTCATTTATATATATATATATATATATATATATATATATATATATATATATATATAAACATCTTTATTGGCAGATTGTAAACGAGAAATATAAAAACATATTGTATACAAGTATATATAAATTATTTAAAAAATATATCTGTCAATTGGCTGTCGACCAATGGTCTTTCCGCCTGAGTTTGTTATGATCTGTCACTGTCATTTTTGGTGTAAACAAGGGTCATGATAGTTATTGTCGTCTGTAGTGTCAATATGGAGCTGTTCTTCAATCGTCATGATCGCTTATGTCATGATATGATGAGATGAAATCATAGATGGTGGAGGAGGGATGTTTGCGTTTAGGAATTATATTTTTATTTCGGTGGATACATAGGGGGTCTAGTAGATTATGGTGAGTAGGATTTGAGGCAAATTTTTCTGCAAGATGGGAGAGGCTAGTTTGTATGGGAACGACTTCGGTTAATTCATACAGTAGTGTATTTGAGGGATTGTGGAGTGGATTTTGGGGGTGTCGGATTTTAGTAGGCACTCTCAGGGCTGATCTTTCTGCTACTTGTATATTTTTAAGGGTGACTGCGTGGGGATTATGGGAAAGGATGACAGCATAATCAAGTAAGGGGCGGCAAATCATTTTATATATGTGTACAGCTGTTTTAATACTTATACCTTGTTGTTTGTAGGGAAGACTTCTGAAGTGTGCCGCCCGATTCTTGACTTTTGCTTTTAGGATTATGGAGTGGTTCTTGAATGTGAATTTTGGATCGAAATGGATACCTAGGTATTTACATGTGGCTGAGGGATATATGATGTGATTGTTTATGGAAATTGAAAAAGGGGAGTTGTTTGAACGGTGAAAAGGAATCAAGAGCTGGGATTTATTAGGGTTTATTGATATTTGCCATTTCGCAAACTACGTTTTTATTGTTTCGATTAAGCTCTGTAGAGTGCTAATGGCTTTGGGGAGTGTAGAGGCATGTGTGATTAATGCAGTGTCATCGGCGCAGAGAAGAGGATAAGCAGACTTATTTATATAGTTGGGATTGGGATTATAGATGTCGTGAACAAGAAGATTATATAGGAGTGGTGATAAGGGAGAACCTTGAGGAAAGCCTTGTTCGGGTGTAAAGGAGCTGGAAATAGAGTGCCGGATTTTTACTTGGAGTGACCTACTGTTAAGGAAACTATCTAGGAGGTTAATTAGATGTGGGGGTAAGTTAAGGGAGTTGCACTTGTACAGCAAGCCTCGATGCCAGACAGAGTCAAAGGCTTTTTTGATGTCTAAAAATAATATTGCGGATCTTTGGCCTTCGAGGGCTGCTGTTTGGCAATTTGATGTAAGGATAGATAGAGGTATTGTTGTGGAACGGTGTTCAAGGAATTCAAATTGGTAGGGTGGGATAATATCGGATATACAGGCCATAAGTTTATTTTTGACTATTGTTTCGAATAATTTTCCTAGGACAGGGAGAAGAGTAATTTCCTGGTTAATGAATGCAGGTAGATACCCCTCTTCCACTCCATCAGAATGATTTGGGTGGAGTATATGTGGTTAAACATTTTGACTATGTATGAATGGATGTTCGTTGGAAGGGATTTTAGGATAAGTCTAGGAATGTTGTCGTAACCAGGCGCGGTGTTTTTACCCTTTCTGAGGTTCTCAAAGTACTCCTCCTCCTTTTTATCATCATTTGGGATGTAGGAAATTTGGGTGATTTTAAAAGACATATACCAGGAATTAACACAGTCAAGGAAGTCGTTGTCATAGTCGATGCGGTCTGTTATAGTGTAGGTTTATTTAAAATATTTTGCAAATGTGTTTGTAATGTCAGAATCGTCCGTCACTGTCTTTTTTGTCGTCGGATCTATGATCATTTGGATAAAATCTGTTTTTCGGTATTTGCTAAGCTTTTCTATTTCTTGCCAATAGTGTTTGCCATGTAGGTCATTTATTTGTTCACATGATTTAATCCAAAGATCACTTTTGTATTGTTGAATGAGAATATGAATGTCCTTATTAATTTTGTTGAATTTTTGTTTAAGCGTCGTATCGTCAGTTTGTCTAAAGTCTCTGTATAATTGTCGTGTATATTTTGTTAGGCGGAGTATGTATTTAGGAAGGAGATATTTGTAGGTTTTTTTTGTGATGGTTGGTGTGTTGTCTTGAATTCATTTAGTTAAGGTATCTATGAAAGAGGAGATGGTATTAGGATTAATTGATTGGTTTTCAGAAATAAATTCAGTCATTTCGTCCGTCACTTTTGCAATGTCACAGTTTTTATAACTTAGAATTGTCTTAGGAGGGGAAGGGAGAGGGGAGCATATATTAAGGGAGAATTGTATGGACATGTGGTCTGAACATAGATCAAGAACGAGGATAACATTTTGTATGAGATGTTGGATATTACTAGTGCAGAGAAGGATATCGGGAGTGGTAGATTGGTTGTTTGACATAATAAAAGTGGGACCAGTATGTATACGAACAAAATTGGAGTTTTATATAAAGGAGAAGAGTTGTCTTGATTTGGTCTTGTTGATGTTAAAATCACCAATTACAACAGCATGGTCATACAGGGATGCCTTCGTGAAGATTGTATCTTCGATGGAAGCGGAGTTATGGATGTTTATAAGGAAGATATGAAGTGGGAATTGGGGAAGCTCAATGATACAGTGCAGACATTCATTCATTTGATTGTTCATTTTTGGAGGATTTGATTTTATCAATTTTATTTTTTGTCTAGCTGCGACCAATGAGCCTCCTCGTTGGTTTTGTAGGGGAATTGAAGAAGGAATTTGGATGAAGGACCAGCTATTAAATGAAAATGATGGTTTTTGTTTCGACCATCATAATTACATCAATGGGATTATTGGTCAGATAATTGGATAATAGATGGGATTTCTTGGAAAGGGAGTTGATGTTACCATATAAGAAATTAAAGACAGTCATTTTAGCAAATTATTTGTGAAAAACCTGTTTGGATACCGGATAAAGGAGCTAGGGGGGGATGACATTTGGGGATTCGAGGTCAAACATAACGATAAACATCTTGTTTCCTGAAAAGTTAACATGCGTCTCTACATTGAATGAATCTATGAAGCGGGCTTTTAGTTTTTTGATGAGTGCGTCTCTGTCTGTCACTGTTGGTTCGATGATTTTTGTAGTGTAAATGTCAATAATGTAATCTTGCCTCATTTCTTATTTAGTGATAGAATCCAATAGAAATTTAAAATCTCTTCGATCGTATTTAACCCTTAGTTATTAGATTTGAGCTAGTTTTGAGTTTTATTTGGATTGATTGAGTTACTTGAAGATAATTATACTTTGATTAAAAAACACTTAGAACCTTTCTTCAATATTTTATTTTGTAACCAAATGTACATTTCGGACACGAAGTGTCCATTATCAATGGTTTGATACTAATACCAAGTTATACCTAAAGGTTTAGGTATAAACCAATAATTGACGACATTCAGCAAAATATTGCTTTAAAATCGATTTAATTGTTTACCTAGATGTCGTCAATTTTTGTTTTTTTTAATTAATATTCAGATGGTTTCTTTATATTTTTTTTAATTATTATTTTTTGTAAAAGTGGGACACTCACCTTAAATTTCACCGATACGCGATGGTAATTAAATTTTAATAAAAATATTAAAAAAATCACGAATTTATGCAAATTCGGATTTTATCAACTGGTTTCTATTGAGGTAACAAATATTAATCAACCGGTTTTTTAGAAAATATTTGGCGACAGTCTAGCGAGCTAAAAACTTAACCAGACAGTAATTATGCTGAATTTATAAATATCATTTATCAAAATAAAACTGTCTTTTATATATGGGATAAATCGTTGTTTTTAAAGTAGAAGAGCATTTGCAAAAAATTGTGCATGGATTTTTTCATGATATTTACTGTGGATGCAGTGGAGGCTTAATTTTTAGGTGGCGCCCCGCCAAATCCAAAAATTAAAACTCTTTCGTTTTCGGCGCTGCCCCATAATGGCGCCCGAGCCTTTCGCACCGCCCTAGGGCCGCCACTGTGTAGATGTTTAATATTTCTGAAAATCCTAATACTACCTCACTGAGCAAAAAACAAACAAATAACGTTTTATGAACATTGTAGCAACATTAAACGTTATTTTAATGTTGATGAAACATTGTTTCTTCAGTGCGACCCTTTCCTACTTTATCAGATATTTTCATTTGAACTCAAATTGGTTTTATTTCGATGTTATTTTAATTAAAATGTTCGCCCATGTGCAAAACAAAGGGAAAGTATTGTTTTTTGTAAACAACGGATTTTGATTGGTTGTCACTACAGTCTTTCATGTGAAAACATTTGCTATCGCAGTGGTCTTTCCAAAATCGTCTTATCGATTTCTTTTATCGCGTATGTAAATCTGTCACTTGTCATTTTTAATCATTCATTCAATAATGAATTGGTTCGGAAGTTAACACAGACCAAAAATTGATGAATTTTTAAAGAAAACAATTCTAACAAACATGGTTAAAAACCATAAATATGTTTGGAGACAAATTATATCCTGGCGTAAAGTCCACAACTACGAATTGACAGTAAAAATATCACAAGCAGATCTGGCAAGTATTTTAAAATTATGGGCACATAACATGAGAAAATACGACGGTTTATGTTATTTATTTTCATTAAATAATCATTCGAATACCACTCGTTGTTTGAAATTTTCGTCGAGAATGACTTTGTTTTCATACACTCAGGCTTAGTTGTCTTAAGCGATTCAACTAGATGAAACTGTCAGAAAAAGTAATGTCATTATTTTTATCAAATTACATTAATTTTTCTTAATTGTTTTTTTATTTTTCTGACATTCGTTGATTTTTAAAAGAGTTCAAATGGAAGCTTTAAACGAGTGTTTTCCACTCCCAGACTAAGCATGAAGTAAAATTTCGAGTTTAGAAAAGCCTCGTGAAAATTTGTCGAGGGTCGCGCAGCGACCCGAGACAAATTTTCTGGGCTTTTCTAAACTCGAAATTTTACTTCATGCGCCACGCGTATAAAACACAGATCTTAGGTGAAGTTCGAATATACATAAATTTGACAATATTATAGTGTTTTATACGCGTGGCGCATGAAGTAAAATTTCGAGTTTAGAAAAGCCCAGAAAATTTGTCTCGGGTCGCGGCGCGACCCGAGACAAATTTTCACGGGCCTCTTCTAAACTCGAAATTTTACTTCATGCTTAGTCTGGGAGTGGAAAACACTTGTTTGAAGCTTTAAATTGAACTTTAAAAAACAGGTTGTATCAATTCCATGGTATGTCATTATTTTTATAAAATCACATTACTTTTTCTTAATTGTTTTTTTAATTTTCTGACATTCGTTGATTTTTAAAAGAGTTCAAATGGAAGCTTTAAACGAGTGTTTTCCACTCCCAGACTAAGCATGAAGTAACATTTCGAGTTTAGAAAAGCCCCGTGAAAATTTGTCGAGGGTCGCGCAGCGACCCGAGACAAATTTTCTGGGCTTTTCTAAACTCGAAATTTTACTTCATGCGCCACGCGTATAAAACACAGATCTTAGGTGAAGTTCGAATATACATAAATTTGAAAATATTATAGTGTTTTATACGCGTGGCGCATGAAGTAAAATTTCGAGTTTAGAAAAGCCCAGAAAATTTGTCTCGGGTCGCTGCGCGACCCTCGACAAATTTTCACGGGGCTTTTCTAAACTCGAAATTTTACTTCATGCTTAGTTTGGGAGTGGAAAACACTTGTTTGAAGCTTTAAATTGAACTTAAAAAAAACAGGTTGTATCAATTCCATGGTATGTCATTATTTTTATAAAATCACATTACTTTTTCTTAATTATTTTAACTTAGAGAAACGTAAAGTGTTGAGTGTGAACATTAATAAATTTAGAATTTTTCCCTCTACAAAAAAGTGAAATACATTTTGTCTCTAAAATAAATAGGAAAGACAATATTTGAACACTTTAAAATTAACACGCAATTTCCTGTGTTGCGTCTGCCAAGTCAACACCCGGTATACAAAATGAAAATATCGTGTTTATTTATTTATTTATTTATTAATTTACGGAAAAATCCATTTTTATACATTTAAATATACAAAATGTACATAAATAATTGCAAAAATATTTGTTTTGTATATCTCGGGATATATTGAGAATATCATTTTGAAAACTGGTTCAAATAGAAGTGCTAGGTCTCGTCGAAATACCTCAAATTGATATACTTTTCTGTACCTTGAGAAGTTTTAGAGCTATTACAAAATCCGTAATGACCGGCGAAAAATTGACAATTGTCAAAACTTTGCGCGCTCATCACGGCTTTCAGAGAGCCTATGTTCGCCACGAAAGAGTCATGTTTTATATAAAATTGCGTTCTCGAAATCGAGTAATTTTATTTTTCTTTACCACTTTATTCAGGGTTACCAGAGTGACGCTTTATTCGCGCCCCGAATAAAGTTGTATAGAAAAACAAATCACTCGATTTTGAATACTTCTGCATATATACAACGTTTTTCGTTATAGTCTTTTACACAGATGAACAGGTTACTTGTTTGAAGGACACATTTTACCATTCCTATATAAGTTTTCTCTTGTTGTTTCTATTTTATTGTAATTTTAATGTAACGCAATTAGTGTAGCGTTACATTAAAATTACAATAAAATAGAGTTAATTTTAAGTTTAATTTTGATGAGACATAAATCTCTATATTCCCAAGGTCCTAGGGGTTGAGCCTGGAAGGTTAGCTTCACCACTGTTCATGATGGATTTAAACATGATTGTTATCGAGATTTTATTAAAAAGAAATAGTAATATGTTAAGTTATTTAAACTAAAAACATTGTATTGTTGCACAAATTAAAACTTTAACCCGGTTTCGGTTTGTTAGACCATTTTTCAAAGGAATGAACAGAAAAAATTATTGTCTAAATATTTTTGTTTCAGGTAATAAGAGAAGTCGAAATTAGGGAATTCTTTACACATTGTAATATGTTTTACAAAGCGCCAGATAACACTGGTCGGCAAAAAAAAATTTTTTTTCGAGCCCTGACACCATTCCTGCTGATTCTTATGTAAAATGACCTCCTGAATCCCAATATGACCTCCGTTTTTCCCCATCACCCACCGTTTTCGGGGGAGGCCCCCCCACCTATTTTTATCACTTTTCGATAATTTGGAGGGATGTAAAGGTTTATTTTAGCCTTTACATTTCTTCTGAGGGGCTAGAGAGGTGAAAAGTTCCAAAACATGAACATTTGTAGCAAGGAGGTAGATTTGCCCCCTTAAATTGTAATTGTAATTTATGTTTTGGATCAATAATAAGACAAGAGTTGTTATAAATTATTTTCAATTTCTTCAAATTCAGAAAAACCTGAAAAGAATAAAACAAAAACGCGGTATATGAAGTAATATAAAAAAATCTTTATTTCAACAAAACACTGATAAAAATTACATATAATCTTCAATATGAATAAGTAATACATACATTTTACCAGGGAGAATACAATGAGTAGACTATGTACAAAAATGATATAATATAAAATAACAAAAAGACGGCGAGAAAGGAACGGATTAAAAACGACTCGAGCAATAAGCGAAATTGCTCACACTATATATAAAAACAAAATCACACTCGCGATTCGTAAACTCTAGGTACACAAGTTTTTCTTTTTTATTTAAATAATTATCCCATTACAAAATTTAATAATAAAATAATAAGAATCAACAACGTTTTGTGTATTGTTTCAGTCTTTTCATGTTTCAATATTTATATACAGGCTGCCCGTATTTCAACAGAATATACGGGGATCTTGGTTATTTGAAGAGATAGAGAGTCGGTTAAATTAAGGCAAAAAACAAATTTGTTTTTAGATTATTATCGGGCCCTAAAATACGCAGGGCCCGATAATAATCTAAAAACAAATTTGAAATATCTTCTTTCGTTTTTGAGATATTGTCAAAAAAACGGATTTTTTGAAATTTTGTTTTTATTTTTTTATTAAAAAACTATTGAATCCAGACATTTACAACTTTGACATTATAGAGGCACTTTTAAACGAGAAATCTAGTAACATATTTTATTTTAAGATAACTATAACATTTACCCAGGGACCATAGCCAACTTTTGTTTTTCTTATGGGCGCCATTTTGGATTCTTATATTTATTTGGAAGAATATTTGTTTCTGAATTCAATGATGTACCACACTTATAGTTTATTGTAACGAGTGTCTTCCACTCCCAGACTAAGCATGAAGTAAAATTTCGAGTTTAGAAAAGCCCCGCGTAGAAAATTTGTCGAGGGTCGCGCAGCGACCCGAGACAAATTTTCACGGGGCTTTTCTAAACTCGAAATTTTACTTCATGCGCCACGCGTATAAAACGCTGATTTAAGTAAAGTTAAAAATATATAACAATTAGATGTGATGGTAAGATTGACAGTTATTAATTAATTTTGAGTGCTAACTATGATTGACTGCTGTCAATATTTTATTGATTAATAGATATCGTCATTGTTTCCAATGCACTCTTTGCAAAAAAGAAAATATTATAATTTTAAATATCAAATCCTAAATAAATTATGAGTGTGATACATCACTGAGTTTAGAACAAAATATTCTTTCAAAAAATATGAAAATCGAAAATGGCGCCCATAAGAAAAACAAAAGTTTGCTATAGTCCCCGGGTAAATGTTATAGTTGTCTTAAAAAAATATATGCTGCTAGATTCCTTATCAAAAAGTGCCTCTATATTGTCAAAGTTCTAAATGTCCAAACTCAGTAGTTTTTGAATAAAAAAATAAATGCGATTTTTCAAAAAAAATCAGTTTTTTGTTGATATCTCGAAAACAACAAAAGATATTTCAAAATTGTTTTTAGATTATTGGTAGGCCCTAAAATATGCAACTTTAACCGACTCTCTATCTCTTTAAATAACTAAGATCCCGATACATTCTGTCGAAATACGGACACCCTGTATATATATTTTGTAAATATTCTGCAAAATCAATTTCAATTTATATCATATGTTCAATAAAAAAAACCTCTAGAGTGCTATGATTTTTTTTTAAATTTATGTTGGCTACACGCTTTAGGAATTGTCATATAAAACGTCAGACATAATAATTATAATGTATAATTTCAGAGTTACCTATGTACAATATATTCCATAGCGCTCTAGAAGTTTTATTATATTGAACATACGATATTTCTGATTCCAGTTCTAAAATTAGAATAAAAAATGTATGCATTTCTGAAAGTAGAATCAGAAATGCGATACATTTCTGGTACTAGAATGAGGAGAAAAGCACGCTATGTAGGTATATGAAATTTGTTTGTTTTATCTGAGCACAAATTATTTATGGCACATTCTTCCATCATAGCGCAGTCGAAATTGTTTTTTGATTAAACAAATAATTCGACTTTAATTTAAGTTTATCACAGATTCGATGCTTTCGTTTTAAGCTTCTTCTTCTTCCTCCCGCTTACCAGTACGGATTCTCATCCTGGTGATTCCAACTGGCGAACTGCCCCCAGTTATTGCACTTCGCGTGCAGAAAATCCGGTGTTCCGGCGCTCTTCACCTCCACCGGCTTCTCCTGCTGCTGCAACCTCTTCATGATCTTATAATTTTGATCATTGTTGTTATCCCAGTATTCCTTGCACTCGCAGCGGAAACAAACGCAGAACTCTATGCAGCGCGATTTGGGCGGAAACGGGAGTTTGAAGGAGAAGGTGTCGTAGAGCACGTATACAGAATTGGTCGAGGTGTTCTGCACGAAATTACAGTGGATGTCCTCGTGGGTCTTCCAGCGATCCGAAGAAGTTCTAATCAGCACCTCCTTCTCGAACGCCAGATTGGTGACTTTAACGGTCCCCACGATCGACTCGTCCGCTTCCCTAATGATCACGTTCTCAAGCGAAACCTTATTCATCTCCAAAGTCTTTCTAAATTTAACATAATCCGAAGCCGGTTGCGTGAAACTGATCTCCCAAGGATCCTGCTGCGCAACCGGTTCCGCCCTAATCCCTCTAGTCACCTGCTCCAGAAACTTCAAACTCCATAGGGGAGGAACGTTCGATGGTTCCGTCATCACGCGAATGTGAGTCAAGGACATGCCTTTATCATCGGCGAACACCACGCGTTTTTTCGATTTGTAAGGGCCGGATTCTTCGTCGCTGCTGCTGTCTTCTTGGCGGACCACCAGGATGGGTCGGCGCGGTGATGGGGGCGATTGGATTCGGCTGGGGAACGGGAGGCGCAGCTGGGGTTTCAGGAAGGTCTCGTAGCGCGACATGAAGCTCGAGGTCGGGCTGTGGCTGAAGATCGGAGGGCTGTGCGAGACCAACATTTCGTAATCGGCTGGCATTACAATTGAGCACATTTGAATCTGCAAGAATCATAGAAAAAATAAAACTAGTATCATTTATCAACCAGCGCTGTGAAGTGAAAACAATGTTTGCAGACAAATTAAATTTCCCGCCGAAAAATCTGGGGAATTTGATCGCTCCAAGTTCATGCCAAGGAAAAATTAATAAAAAGTAACTAGATTTGACACTAGTAGCGTTGTGCGTCATATTTTGCTATTGTGTTCATTAATTCTTCGAATTTAGTTATTTTACTATCTGTTTTACAGACATCAGTTCTTATCAGGATCACTTTGCGTAAATCTTTGTTTTTTGGTAAGTGATTTGCTGTTTTTAAGGTTAGAAAATTGTAAAATTTAATTTTCATTCTAAATTTACAGAATTTAAGTGAAATCGCCTTTGTTTACCGTGATGTTTACAATAAAGCATGATGTTTATATCTTGAAGCCTTATTCGAGTATACTAGGATTTTGTCTGATTATATCTCTCTACGGACTGTATTATCTTCCTTATTTCAAAGACTAACGTTAAATATACAAAAATAGTACACATTTCTAAAATGTTCAAGAAATTGCAGGTGGTGCATTAATTTTTTGCAACAGTGTACTTTAATTTGTTTACCGTATTGTTTTAGAATTTGTATCGGGTGTCCAACAATTATTGAAGCCCTGGGTGGCTGTAGAATCAAACATGAATGTCGATTTTTACTTTAAAATGATTGAATCTGACGTTTGTTAAGTCATAACCTATTTTAGAAAAGTAGGAATTGACATTCATGTTTGATTTCACAGCCACCTAGAATTTCAATAATTGTTGGACACCCGATACAAATTCTAATACAATACGGTAAACAAATTAAAGTACACTGTTCCAAAAAATTAATGCACCACCTGCAATTTCTTGAACATTTTAGAAATGTGTACTATTGTTGTATATTTAAAGTTAGAGTCTTTGAAATAAGGAAGAATAATTTGAACCTTGTTTTTGTTTGATTTAATTTTTGTATCCTATCAAAATAAACACAAGGTTCAAATTATTCTTCCTTATTTCAAAGACTCTAACTTTAAATATACAAAAATAGTACACACTTCTAAAATGTTGAAGAAATTGCAGGTGGTGCATTAATTTTTTGGAACAGTGTACTTTAATTTGTTTACCGTATTGTTTTAGAATTTGTATCGGGTGTCCCACAATTATTGAAATATCAAAATTGAATTTGTGTTCAGTATTCCGGCACCAGATACCCACAGACGCGTTTCGGACTTCAAGGTCCTCTTCAGTGTGGTCCCGACCCAGTGCTGAGATAGCGTTAGCTATCGAAATCATTAATAATTATTGAAATTCTAGGTGGGTGCGATAGATATAAGCTTATAACGTTAAAATGTTTAAGAAGTTGTAAGGTGGGACGTTAATTTCTTTGAGCAGTGTATACATATACATTTTATTTTTAGATAATTTTTGTTTTCTTCTAGGTGGAGGATTCTCATGAGGTTTATCCACTAACACTTTTTCTTTCAGGTATGCCCATAAAAATAAGTCAAGGGCCGTGAGATCTGGACGAATAAATGGAGAATGAAAATTGACATGTAATGCGTGAAAATGTCGTTTTTTATCACAAAAATGTGAATTTTCGATAAAAAAAATTGTTTTGAATAACCGTATTAAGAAAATCAAAGATTTTCTCCATGATGTGATTATATAAATAACCCAAACTTTCGTATTCCACGTAAAAAGTAATATTTTACCAACATTTCTGGTACACAAAATTATACAAATCCGATTTTCAGCCTCTTTTTATATTTTTACCTCACACTAAATCAGTATATTATATGCCTGGCGCATGAAGTAAATATTTAGAGTTTAGAAAAGCCTGAAAATTTCGTTTGATCGCTCCGCTTCTCTACGCGATCAAACTAAATTTTCAAGCTTTTCTAAACTCAAAATATTTACTTCACGCTTAATCTTTAATCTTTATTAAAACGGAAGGCCAATACATAATTACATAAATACAAAAAAAATAGAACAAAAAACAAATAAAAAAAAGCAAGGAGTATAGAACAATCGATAGAAAATTCAAATTAAACTTTTAATCATGCATTTTTTACTCATCTGTAGTCTAACTGAACCAGTTTTGATATTAATAATAGAATTTTGATTAAAACACTTGGTTTGTTTCACTCATTTTTATTTTTACTCCAACTAGTTTCGACCGTAGGTCATTCTCAAGGAAATATGTTAAAAATCAGTGAAACAAACCAAGTGTTTTAATCAAAATTCTATTATTGATTAACAATTTTTTACCACAGGTTAAGTGAGTAATTAATTAATTAATTATACAGTTTTGATATGTTTCCATTATCTCTAATTAATTATTTAGTTAACGAAAGCCTTCAAATTTGGAAAATCATACGGCCCAGTGTCTTTATTTTCTAACCTAACCTCATTGACCGCCATCTAACCTGACTAGAGTGACATTCTTTTCTAACCTAACCTTACTGACTGTCATCTAACCCCTGGGTCTCCAAACTATCTTCTTCGCGGGCCACAAATACAATTCTACATAATAAAGTCGGCCAAGATCCGATTAATTTTATAAAATTATGAAAAAATTAAGGAACAATTGTTTCAATATTTCAAAATATGACATTTACAAAAAAAATTACAAACAATCGCGGGCCGGATTCATGCAAGTCGCGGGCCGGATTCATGCAAGTCGCGGGCCGGATTTGGCCCGCGGGCCGTAGTTTGGAGACCACTGATCTAACCTAATATATTGATCCAAACATTATTAAAAGAAAAAAAATTGCAAAATATCGATGCACTTTTAAGTTTTTTTAAATTACTCTAAAAGATACTTATAGACAAGGCCGTAGCCAGGAGGGGGTATGGGGGTTCAACCCCCAAAAAAATGTTACATTTTTCCATGTAAAAGCGGCCTTGTAAGAGCAAAAACAATATTATTACCATTAACATCTTCCCGAAATGTATACAACCCCTTCCGATTTTTTTATTCTGGCTACGGCCTTGCTTATGGATGTAACAAATCGCATAACTTGAAGGACAGATCTGTTCGTTAAAAAATAAACAGCTTACATTGGTTCTAATAATGATAACAGGGTCCTCTTTGTGTGATTTTTGTAGAAAATTCGCAACGTTTTTATTTTATTTTATTCTATTTTTGTATTTTGATCTTTTTTTTCTGTGCGTAATTCATGTCGATTTTAAATTTCTGCCATTTACTTTCTAATCTATGAATTGTCTTTTTTATAACAATATCCAAAAATATATTGATTTCCTAACAGCACTTGTTAATTTTATCAATCTATAGCGTATATTTGATATTTTTACGAGTGTCAAAATAAAGTACACAACTTTCTTGTATTTTTTTTTATAATGCATATGCAATGTTATGTTTTGTGCATTTTCAGATATTTGTTGTTTTTTTAAGAGTTCAATTTGAAGCATTAAACGAGTGTTTTCCACTCCCAGGTTAAGCATGAAGTAAAATTTCGAGTTTAGAAAAGACTAAAAATTTGGATTTGGGCGCGTAACATCCGAATCCAAATTTTCAGGCTTTTGTAAACTCGACATTTTACTTCATGCGCCAGGCGAATAAAACGCTGATTTAACGTGAAGTTTAAAAACACAAAAAACAAATTTGCATAAAAATCCTCACAATGAATTCGAATTTTTGTTGACGATTTAAATCCCTTTGTAAGTATTCGAATCCTTTTATAGCGAGTCGGTTCACCTAAATTTGAATTCGAATATAAACCCTCTTAAAAAAATGCAACGAATCTGAAGCACGAATCTCTGAAATATTTGAATCCTCAAAAATAACCGAATCTTTTTATAGGGATTCGAATCACCTAAATTTGATTCGAATATAAACCCTCTTAAAAAAATGTAACGAATCCGAACCACGAATCTCTTTTCACTGAAATATTTGAATGCTCAAAAATAATTCCATACCCAGCTCTGGTTAGTACCAGTTAATCATATAGTCCAGTTCATGAGAGACTTTTAAGTTCGAGTTAAAATGACTATATTAATATGAAATTTCTAGTTAAGAGAGATAAGCACATAGGTTCTCAACGTGGGCGATAACGCACCCGTTGGGCGTTTGAGACTTTCAGGGAGGCAGTAGAAAACCCAGAAAAAATTAGGGGGCGTATAATATTGCACGTTTAAATATAATCGTGGTAATAGCTGTTTCAAATTCGCGATAGATGGTAACAAAAATTGGGGGGCTCTAGAAAAAAATCTTAAAGTGGGCGGTGGGCAAAATATGGTTGAGAACAGAGCTGGGCAGGATTCGAATCATTCAGGATTTGAATCCTTTTAGAGGATTAAAAAGAGGCATTCGAATACTTTAGTTCAACTGGATTCGTGATCCGGATTCGTTACATTTTTTTAAGAGGATTCGTATTCGAGTCTAAATGTGGGTGATTCGAATCCTTATAAAAGGATTCGAATACTTACAAAAGAATTAGAATCGTCAAAAATAATTCGAAATAATTGTGAGGAATAACTTGAAAAATGTTATTTTGTGTGTTTTTAAATTTCTCGTTAAATCACTGTTTTATGCGCGTGGCGCATGACGTAAAATTTCGAGTTTAGAAAAGCCCAGAAAATTTGTCTCGGGTCGCTGCGCGACCCTCGACAAATTTTCACGGGGCTTTTCTAAACTCGAAATTTTACTTCATGCTTAGTCTGGGAGTGGAAACGCTCGTTCGAAACTTCAAAGTGAATGCTTTGATAAGAACCTTAAATGATTGAAAATGTTTTTAAAGATAATAATCTAGTTTTCAAAATTTTGTTTAATATTGTTTAAAGTAAAACTGACATGGTAGCCACAATCTGAAATGTTAAATTTTTCCGACATTTCCCTGACCAAAGATATTTTCCCTGGCCTTTTAATATAACTTTCTTCTGTGGGAAACCCCCATTCTGTAATAGTTTTCATTGTTTCTGTCAATATTTAAGTTAATTTTATTAATTTTTCGTGTTTTTTAATTTGCCTGTCGATTTTGACAAATTTAATAATATCATATGGCATTTTTCTTAGTGTTTTGGTCAATTTGAATATAATTCCATGACTTTTCTCTGACTTTTCCGGTTTTAATGATATTCAATGAATTTTTATTTACGTAAATTTCAGGCATTAGTCGATTTTATAATAGAGTTCAATTTGAAGTTTTTAACGAGTGTTTCCACTCCCAGGCTAAGCATGAAGTAAAATTTCGAGTTTAGAAAAGCCCCGTGAAAATTTGTCGAGGGTCGCGCAGCGACCCGAGACAAATTTTCGGGCTTTTCTAAACTCGAAATTTTACTTCATGCGCCACGCGTACAAAACACTGATTTGAAGTGGAGTTCAGAAACACACAAATACATCTTTAACCAGAGTAACAGAGAGTCAGATATTTAGTCTGTTATCAACGATGTTCAGTGGTAATAATAAATAATTAGGTTTTGAATATTTTTGTTAAAACAACTGGTAACGGTATTTATATATTAATGGTTGCAAAAAAATAATAAAATCAAATTTATTCTTAAAGGATTTGTATTCGTGATTCGAAAAAACAGGATTCAAATCTTCGATCGAATCATATTTATCTCTTACGAATCCTTTATTCGAGTACTCGTGATTCGAATCATATTAGGTGATTCGGATTCGTGATTTTTACGAGGATTCGTCCCAGCTCTGCTTGAAAACCTATGGACTTTACATAAATTGTAATTGTACACACAAAAGTAGAAGAAATAATGCTAATATGGAAATACCTCAAAGAAAATGTGTACCATAGATTTCAAATCTGTAATCACCTCTCCTAAATTCTACGATAGGTAAATTTAGTTGCTATTTACTTGGGTTGGGATTGCCAACATTGTCAAAATCATCCTAATTAAGCCGATTCCGTAAACAAAACATTAAAAATAACATGATTGTTGTCTTTTATATAAATAAAACAATTTAAACACTTTCAAATATATATTGTGCATTCGGTACAATTGTTTCGCCACACTGTGGCTTCTTCAAGCGAAGAAATGATAAATAAAATTTGTCGGGTCAGGTATATATACAATGTTTATGGGGGTGGGTTTTTTTCAAAAAATTAATTAAAAATGATTGTTGTTCATCAAGATAAACGAACATTTTGAAAATCGACGATAATCAAAAAGTAGTTACAAGAAGAATACATTAATTCATATTCGTTTCACAGCTTTGGTTTTTGAACACAATTTTGATTGATCTAAACTGACTTTCACTTAGGAAACTAAAACCCAAGGATCCTAAAGATTATTGGCCTTTAGTATTTATAATAAATCTTTATGATCTTTGGATTTTAGTCACCTACGTGAAAATTGTATGTCTTTGAGTTTACGTAAAGTAATTATTACACTAAAAAATACTGTTATCAATTTTCACGTACACCAAAAAAAAGACTGTTATTCCTTACTTCACTTTTTATTTGTAAGCAAGGATACTTACAAATAAAAAGTAAGTATATTTTATTATTGCTCCAAACAAAAGATTAATCAATTTTCACGTACACCAAAAAGACTGTTATTCCTTACTTCACTTTTTATTTGTAAGTAAGGATACTTACAAATAAAAAGTGAAGTAAGGAATAACAGTCTTTTTTGGTGTACGTGAAAATTGATAAATCTTTTGCTTGGAGCAATAATAAAATATACTATTTGAATAAAACAACGCAGTTGGGAGGGTTTCACTTTTATTGTTGAACACTGCAACATGTTTCACCACACAGTGGCTTCATCAGGCAGATGAAATATCATCATTATTTCATCTGCCTGATGAAGCCACTGTGTGGTGAAACATGTTGCAGTGTTCAACAATAAAAGTGAAACCCTCCCAACTGCGTTGTTTTATTCAAATAGTATTATGGAGTTTCATCATGTATCCGCCTCATCAATTAAATAAATAAAATATACTTACTTTTTATTTGTAAGTATCCTTACTTACAAATAAAAAGTGAAGTAAGGAATAACAGTCTTTTTTGGTGTACGTGAAAACTGATTAATCTTTTGCTTGGAGCAATAATAAAATATAAGTAATAACGGTGACATTGCGCTGAGTAAACAATCGCGGCTTATCTAGTTATCTTAAAAGTTATCTGCGGGATGCGCTTGCGTTCATATGGAGCGAGGTTTTTCTCGACCTGCCTCAATCCACCCAAATCTTAATTAACAATTTTCCAATGCTATCAACATCCAAATAACTCCCGATGGTTGTTCGATATGTTCAACATTTTTTTTTTTTTATAATTTATTCATTTTTCGAGGGTCGCCTGGATTAGCAAAGCAAATGATTGCGAGTGGACTAGTGTCGGAGTCGGGCGATCATGTCGTGAGTGCATGATGTCTGAAAATAAACCAGTCGCCAACGAACGCATTTTTCCATCGCGCGAACCGGCGACTTTCTATAAAATTACCTGCCCTGGTAAACGCATAAAAGACCCTTTTTTCGCCCTCATCCCGAAAAAATTCAGAAAACTCACCTTTCACAAAAAAAAATCCTCTAACGAAAAACGAACCACTACAAATTCACACTGATTATTTTTTTCAAACTGCACTGATTTGTTTAATTTAATTATAATTAATTAATGTTTTAAATTGAGTTAACACATGCGGGTTGTTAAATTAAAGTTAGTATTTCATTTTTGGGGAGCTGATCGCGTATGCGATCGCCTGTAGTCGTGGTCGTTGGAAGCGGACTGATTGCTAATCCGTTTGGCCGGCTTGAAACTTGGGAGACGGGACGGGCTTTCCTCCTCCGTTCGTGAATGCGTGCCCTACCACTCGGGCAGTTATCAATGGCAAAAAAAAACACTGGCGCCCGACAATAACACATGTAGATAGATACGTGTGCGGATTCTGGATGAGTTGCGAAATGTTTGTTTGGGTAGATTCGGGACTGAGATTGGCTGGAATGGAATTATCACGCGATCGGAGGAAAAAAATAATTGGCTGGGAGCGGATTTTCTGGATGAAGGGAGATCCTTGGGGAATGCCTTAAGCTAGTGCTAGCGTTTAGTAAATGCCAGTGGCGCAACCAGGATTTCGCCCAAACAACGTGTGGAATTATCATGCGATTGGAGAAAAAACTAATTCGCTGGGAGTGGATTTTCTGGATGAAAGGGAGGTAGAGGAGATCCTTGGGGATTATCTTGAGCTAGTACTAGCGTTTAGTAAATGACAGTGGCGCAACCAGGATTTCGCCCAAACAACGTGTGGAATTTTCACGCGATTGGAGAAAAAACTAATTGGCTGGGAGCGGATTTTTTAGATGAAAGGGAGATAGAGGAGATCCTTGGGGAAAATCTTGAGCTAGTGCTAGCGTTTAGTAAATGACAGAGGCGCAACCAGGATTTCGCCCAAACAAAGTGTGGAATTATCACGCGATTGGAGAAAAAACGAATTGGCTGGGAGTGGATTTTCTAGATGAAAGGGAGGTAGAGGAGATCCTTGGGGATTATCTTGAGCTAGTACTAGCGTTTAGTAAATGACAGTGGCGCAACCAAGATTTCGCCCAAACAACGTGTGGAATTATCACGCGATTGGAGAAAAAACTAATTCGCTGGGAGCGGATTTTCTAGATGAAAGGGAGGTAGAGGAGATCCTTGGGGATTATCTTGAGCTAGTACTAGCGTTTAGTAAATGACAGTGGCGCAACCAGGATTTCGCCCAAACAACGTGTGGAATTTTCACGCGATTGGAGAAAAAACTAATTGGCTGGGAGCGGATTTTCTAGATGAAAGGGAGATAGAGGAGATCCTTGGGGAAAATCTTGAGCTAGTGCTAGCGTTTAGTAAATGACATTCGCGCAACCAGGATTTCGCCCAAACAAAGTGTGGAATTATCACGCGATTGGAGAAAAAACGAATTGGCTGGGAGCGGATTTTCTAGATGAAAGGGAGGTAGAGGAGATCCTTGGGGATTATCTTGAGCTAGTGCTAGCGTTTAGTAAATGACAGTGGCGCAACCAGAATTTCGCCCAAACAACGTGTGCAATTATCACGCGATTGGAGAAAAAACGAATTGGCTGGGAGCGGATTTTCTAGATGAAAGGGAGATAGAGGAGATCCTTGGGGAACATCTTGAGCTAGTGCTAGCGTTTAGTAAATGACGGTGGCGCAGCCCAAGCAAACAACATTGTACGCGTGACGCATGAAGTAAAATTTCGAGTTTAGAAAAGCCTGAAAATTTGGTTTGGTCGCTCCGCGCTTCGCGCTACGCAACCAAACCAAATTTTCAGGCTTTTCTAAACTCGAAATTTTACTTCATGCTTAATCTGGGAGTGGAAGACACTCGTTAGTTTAAAACATATCACAACTATCAAAATGTGGGTTACAACTGTCACAAGAAAGCCAGGATTTGGCCCAAACAACGTAAAATCAAACTTTCGCAGTATGTTCTAAACATCACCTTAAATCAGTGCTTTGTACGCGTGGCGCATGAAGTAAAATTTCTAGTTTAGAGAAACCCAGAAAATTTGTCTCGGGTTGCTGCGCGACCCTCGACAATTTTTCACGGGGCTTTTCTAAACTCGAAACTTTACTTCATGCTTAGTCTGGGAGTGGAAGTTACTGGTTAGTTTAAAATATATCACAACTATCAAAATGTGTATTATAACTGTCAAAAGAAGAGAAAAACAATAACATGACCAACATTACAGTTCAATTTAAACTTGTGTGAAGTTGACGCGATGGACTCAGTGTCGGACTTAGGCCGACTTGTGTCAATATCGTCGTAATAAATATTAAGGCTACTATACTATGTTGCGAAATGTTTGTTTGGGTAGATTCGGGACTGGTTGGTTGGAATGGAATTATCACGCGATTAGAGAAAAAAAATAATTGGCTGGGAGCGGCTTTTCTGGATGAAGGGAGATAGAGGAGATCCTTGAGGAACACCTTGAACTAGTGCTACCGTTTAGTAAATAACAGTGGCGCAACCAGGATTTCGCCCAAACAACGTGTGGAATTATCACGCGAGTGGAGAAAAAACGAATTGGCTGGGAGCGGATTTTCTAGATGAAAGGGAGATAGAGGAGATCCTTGGGGAACATCTTGAGCTAGTGCTAGCGTTTAGTAAATGACGGTGGCGCAGCCCAAGCAAACAACATGAAATCAAACTTTAGCAGTATGTTCTAAGCATCACCTTAAATCAGTGCTTTGTACGCGTGGCGCATGAAGTAAAATTTCGAGTTTAGAAAAGCCCAGAAAATTTGGTTTGGTCGCTCCGCGCTTCGCGCTACGCAACCAAACCAAATTTTCAGGCTTTTCTAAACTCGAAATTTTACTTCATGCTTAATCTGGGAGTGGAAGACACTCGTTAGTTTAAAACATATCACAACTATCAAAATGTGGGTTACAACTGTCACAAGAAAGCCAGGATTTGGCCCAAACAACGTAAAATCAAACTTTCGCAGTATGTTCTAAACATCACCTTAAATCAGTGCTTTGTACGCGTGGCGCATGAAGTACAATTTCGAGTTTAGAAAAGCCCAGAAAATTTGTCTCGGGTCGCTGCGCGACCCTCGACAAATTTTCACGGGGCTTTTCTAAACTCGAAACTTTACTTCATGCTTAGTCTGGGAGTGGAAGATACTGGTTAGTTTAAAATATATCACAACTATCAAAATGTGTATTATAACTGTCAAAAGAAGAGAAAAACAATAACATGACCAACATTATAGTTCAATTTAAACTTGTGTGAAGTTGACGCGATGGACTCAGTGTTGGCTTAGGCCGACTTGTGTCAATATCGTCATAATAAATATTAAGGCTACTATACTATGTTGCGAAATGTTTGTTTGGGTAGATTCGGGACTGGTTGGTTGGAATGGAATTATCACGCGATTAGAGAAAAAAAAAATTGTCTGGGAGCGGCTTTTCTGGATGAAGGGAGATAGAGGAGATCCTTGAGGCACATCTTGAGCTAGTGCTAGAGTTTAGTAAATGACAGTGGCGCAGCCAGGATTTCGCCAAACAGCGTGAAATCAAACGTTAGCAGTATGTTCTAAGCATCACCTTAAATCAGTGCTCTGTACGCGTGGCGCATGAAGTAAAATTTCGAATTTAGGAAAAAAATGGAGAAAATACGAATTGGCTGGGAGCCGATTTTCTAGTTGAAAGGGAGATAGAGGAGATCCTTGGGGAACATGAGCTAGTGCTAGCGTTTAGTAAATGACGGTGGCGCAGCCCAAACAATCAACATGAAATCAAACTTTAGCAGTATGTTCTAAGAATCACCTTAAATCAGTGCTTTGTACGCGTGGCGCATGAAGTAAAATTTCGAGTTTAGAAAAGCCTGAAAATTTGGTTTGGTCGCTCCGCGCTTCGCACTACGCAACCAAACCAAATTTTCATGCTTTTCTAAACTCGAAATTTTACTTCATGCTTAATCTGGGAGTGAAAGACACTCGTTAGTTTAAAATATATCACAACTATCAAAATGTGTGTTATAACGGTCAAAAGAAAGCCAGGATTTCGCCCAAACAACGTGTGGAATTATCACGCGATTGGAGGAAAAACTAATTGGCTGCGAGCGGATTTTCTGGATGAAAGGGAGATACAGAAGATCCCTGGGGAACAGCGTTTGGATGCTGCATCTAGATGCGAGACCGGTGATTGGTGTATATAGTGGTCTGTCTTACTCGTACCCCACATCTTGACCAAAAATTATAATTCTACCAAGGGGAGCCAATGCTTATGGGAGAACTAGAAATCGAGTAGAAAAGGAGAGACTTTTCTACTCGATTTCTAGTTCTCCCATGAGCATTGTGTTACCGTTCCAGTTACCTCCTGGGCAGCACTCCCTTATTTCAACTAATATAAATCACAATTTAAAAACATACGCTATGATTCAATAACCATGTGGCATGCAAGTCCCCGAACCGAACGATTTACCTCGCTGTCAGCCGATAAAGTGGCTTCCCTTGGTAGAATTATAATTTTTCTAAAATTCATTGAATCTCTCTAATGATTGTCTTGAAAACCGGACGAAACACGTTTTGTTTTGTTTTTTTCTTCTTAAAGTGAATTACATCCTCTAATTTACTATTAATTTCATAAATTACCAGCACAAACATTTTAAAATATTACAGGATTTTAAGTTGAACTAATCCACAAGAAAATACCGTATTTCCGTGAGGAAATAAAACAAGTCCCATTTTTTCAAACGAGGCCTTATTCAGATATATTTCTCAATCTACCGACTGGCCGACACTTGTGTGTTACAAGAGAAAGCGGACTTTGATAAAATATTATTTATCGATGTTTAACTTCAACAAACAACTCTCTTTCCATCTATCATTATTGAAGATTGCATTTATTGATTGTAAACGCGAAGCTAAAAATTACTGTAATAACATAACAATAGGCGCATAAATCGTTTTGGATTATCACCTATTTAGATCTGAGGTGAAAGATAAAGAGAGTTCGACAATGAATAGTTGAAAGATGATAAAAAAAGCAAAAGGAAAGAGCTGGGAAGAATAAACAGTTAAGCGGCAATTATTTCCCACACTTAATATGTAACAGTGTTCGGTGAAAATGTAATTTAATTACATTTGTAGTTAAAAAAATTTAATTTTCTACTATTATGAAATGTTTTACTAATAGTTCCAACACGGATTAGTAAATGTTGTACATTATATGCGTTGTTTTTATTATATGGTCATTGCCATAAAAGCCATGTAGTTCTAGAGTTACAATAGGTGTATTGTAACTCTAGAACTGTAATGGTTTCTATGACAACGACCACATAATAAAAAAACGCATATAATGTACTACATTTACTAATCAGTGTTGGACCCAAAAGTAAGACATTTCAGAATAGTAGAAACACAACAAAAGTCCGACCTAGAATACGTAAATCTGACAAAATATAAGAAATTCCATTTTTATACGCTCGGCTTGCGTTACAGAGACCGAATGCGGCTGCCATTTAACAGCTGACAACTAATTTGTACTCAGTTTAGTTTGCCATTTTACCATGGCAAAACTTCTGCCAGAACAAAAGTTGCAGATTGTGCAAATTTATTTCGAAAATCGTGGTTCAGTACGTAAAACTTACCGTCCATTTTACGATCGAAATAATCGTCCACCAGAACAAGTAATTCGAATAATTATGGATTGTTTTCGCACTACGCATACTCTAATTGATAATACGCATCCGCAGAGACGTGTTACAGTGCCCACAGAAGAAGCTTTTGCTGTTGTAAAGCGTAGTATTGAGAAGGACCCGAATGAGTCGGTTCGTTATCGTGTAAGCAATTGAACAATATTTTTCCACTTTTTCGTTTCCTAATTAAATGGCACTAATCTGGAGGAACTGTGGTTTCAACAAGACGGCGTAACATAACACAGCGCACGCCGCAATAAATTTATTGAAGGAAACATTCAATAAGCGCATAATTTCGCGTAATGGAACTGTAAATTAGCCTCCAAGATAGTGCGACTTAACACCTTAAGATTATTTTCTGTAGAGATATGTAAAGTCACTAGTCTACATCGATATACGACTTAGAAGCTAACATTCGCTTCGTTGTTGCAGAATTTCGACCACTTTTCGAGCAGCTGGATCCATATCCAGCTGCTCAAAAATTACAGAAAATCAATTAATCCACAAATATTTTACTTTGAGCGCTCGTACTAAGCGCAATTTAAATATACTAAAATATATTTATATATCGGATTAAAGTTCTTTTAAAGCCTAATCGGATACTTTTTAAATAAATTAAATCGGAGGAGAACTTTATGAATAGACCATTATAAAAACAATGAGTTAGAAAAACCAGAATTTGTCATCGGTGAGAACTTGCACCAAAATGACGTCATTTTACTCCATACGGTTTTGTAAATTCTTCCCAAAATGACGTCCTTTCAGTGCGACTTTTCACTGATGGCAAATTGCATGGGTGCAGCCAACACAGGCCCAGGTGGTACTTTAAAATAGGACACCATGTATACTTAAAACAAAAATTTCCTTTAATTTAAACACACGTCTATATTTGAAAACTATTAATGATTTCGATAGCTAACGCCATCTAATGCTTCATAGTGGCATCGTCAGTGACACGAATGCACAAAGTGCATATACAGGTCACTGTTTCGTCCACGAGCGAGCAGAACTCTGTGGTGCCGGAATACTGAACACAAATTCAATTTTGATATTTGTTTTCTGGTTTCACAAACAAAGTTCTGCTCGCTCGTGGACGAAACAGTGACCTGTATATGCACTTTGTGCATTCGTGTCACTGACGATGCCACTATGAAGCATTAGATGGCGTTAGCTATCGAAATCATTAATAGTTTTCACATATTGGCTTGAAATAGTCAGAAGTGTTTCCTCAGCACTGGGTCGGGACCACACTGAAGAGGACCTTGAAGTCCGAAACGCGTCTGTGGGTACCTGGTGCCGGAATACTGAACACAAATTCACGTCTATATTTGTTCCTCTTCTTGTAACACTTATTGCAAGAAGTGGAAGAAAAACATACTAACTTAGTGTATTTAATGTATGAAAACATAATTTTAGAAAATACATGTTTATATATATATATATATATATATATATATATTTACCTTATTAATTGAGCGTGCACACTTGAGAATAATTGTCGTTACAGCAAGAAAAATAATTAAAAAAGACTAAGACAACAGATGGTGCTTGACTTTATTTTCGATTTGAAGAATGTTCGCGGAAACATTTCAATTATGCATACGAGTAATTAATTGTAAAACATGTCGACTCAAGAAAAAAACTCTACATCCATTAATCTCTAAAGAACGTCGAGTTTAATTAATAATAAAAGAAAATACCTTCATTAATTATTGCGAGGAACGGTACGTTTCAAGTGCCCGTTTAGAAAATTAATATGCCGATAATGATGATGTATTGTGTGTGGGTTTTTTTATTGATAATTTGCAATTTATCTTGGTTTGATGTGCACTCTCTATGGATTTTAAATATACGAAGATGGGGAATAAATTAATTGGCTGGGAGTGGATTTTCTGGAAGAAAGGAGACAGGGACGATCCTTGGTGAACACCTTGGAGTGGATTTAGGATTCAACTTTACTTAAAATCAGTGTTTTATACGCGTGGCGCTCGAAGTAAAATTTCGAGTTTAGAAAAGCCCAGAAAATATCTAAAGATTTAAAGAAAATAAGCTGAATTATAATTATCATGTCTGACATTTTATATGTCAATTCCTAAAGCATAAATTAAAAAAAATATGAAATCATGGCATTCTGGGGGTTTTTCTAACCGAACATACGATATAAAATTCGAGTGCTTAAATTAAATATTAAAAATGAATTTAAGATTAAAGCATTAGGAAGATAATATAAAGTATTTATTCCGTTTTAATATTTAATTTAACATTGGTTAATTTAATTAATTTATTTTGTTGATTTAATTAATTTAATCTATTAAAGACATTTCCTAATAATAAAACAAAACTAATGAAAAATGTGTTGTGTCTATCATGTCCTATATTTATTCTTATCGAGTACATTTATCAATAATTTCACTCCAACAATGTTATCTTTCGACTGGCGCGTTCAATAAAAATTATAATAGGAGTTAAAAAATGCTGTGCACCTAGTTCTAGAAAGTAGACATTTTTCGTGTGGACCTTAAGTTGCGTTACTTTTGAATCACGCACTGAATGCGTGCAAGAGCGAAGACCTGTCTGTCGATTCCGTCGCCTGACCCGCATTTTGTACATTTTATTTTCCCCGGCGAGAGCACGCGTGGGATGCGTGGCGTCTCCGTACAATCTGCACTTGGAATTGGTCACCTTATTCAACAGCATTTAACCCGAATCAAAATATTTACCATATACTAGAGTTACGTGATTACATTTATTCCATAATGTTTTATATTTAATTGGTTTACATCGTGTAATTGCAATTAATATTACAAATTATGGAGGAAATCCATACCTTCAACATTTTCCGGCATTCGTTGTTTTTGTAAAGTTTAATTTGAAGCTTCTAATGAGGGTTTCCACTCCCTGGTTAAGCATGAAGTAAAATTTAGAGTTTAGAAAAGTCCCGTGAAAATTTGTCGAAGGTCGGTATATTTGAACCTCACTTGAAATCAGTGTTTTATACGCGAGGCGCATGAAGTAAAATTTCGAGTTTAGAAAAGCCCAGAAAATTTTCACGGGGCTCTTCTAAACTCGAAATTTTACTTTATGCTTAGTCTGGAAGTGGAAAACACTTGTTAGAAGCTTCAAATTGAACTCTTTGAACTCTTTCAGCGGTGGCTCGCAGCCTAACATCAGGGTAGGCCACAGCGCCAAGGCACAGAATATTTGAGGTTGGGATCGCGCTTAAACATACAACACAACAAAGTCACCTTTCAATAACGGATACATATTACCTTGGGTCTCTGGTCTACCCTGAAGTTAGGCTGCGACCCGCCGCTAATTTCGACTTGTTCAATTCGAACACTCTAGTTGTTTTACTTTTAAAATAAACGCAATAAATCAACATTAAAGAGATATAAATAAGTAAGTAATCAGCGATCGGACAAATACAAATAAAGCTTAGTTATATTCACAATCACTTTACGTGTTAAACTGTTCGTCAAGCATTTAAATTATTATTACAATTAAAATGATCAGATCAATCAACATTACAATCATTAGGAATTAATAAATAAACAGTAAACTTACGTTTTGTGTTTCAGATACAAAAGCTGGAACCACTATAAAATCCTATATTATTGCGAAAATACGCAACATACGAATTTAAACATGCGCCATTTTATGACAAGACTACATCAGCACGCTCTAGTGGGCAATTGCTTTAACTACGCAATCCATTTAAAATTTAATAAAACCGCAAATCGCTTCAGATAAACACGAAATAAACTTGTATTTTGCTTAAATAATTGCAGTTAATTAAGCGGCTAACCAATTAAATATAATTAAAACAAAATATCCTTTCAATACGCTCTCTACAAATACTTATTTTTGCCGTTCACGGTATCGAATTGACATATGCAACGCAACATACACAGCACTTAAATACCTGTTTTAATTGAAAAAAACTCAATTGTTGAAAATAATTATGTTGAATTATTGCATTAATTTAAACATGCGCTATTTTATGACAAGACTACATCAACACGCTTTAGCGGGCAAGTGCTTTAACTACGCCAAACATTTAACACTTAACTAAATCGCTTAAGTTAAACACGCATTACAATTGTAATAATTGCAATTAATTAAGCGGCTTAACAATTAAATATAATTAAAACAAAAATATCCTTTCAATACGCATTCCATGCATACTTGTTTTTGCCGTTCACGGTATCGAATTGACGTATGCAACGCAACATACACAACACTTAAATGCCTGATTTAATTAAAAAAATCCAACTGTTCAAAATAATTAAGTTGAATTATTGCATTAATGTTAATAACAATAGTTTTCTTCAATAAATTGTCCCCGTAAAGGAAATTAATAAAATTTTGTTTTTATTTTCAACAGTGGCTATTCTGTTTAGAAATAATTTTCCATCATGGCGGATGCCGCAGCCCGACAGCTTCAATACGAATACAAAGCGGTAAGTAATCAGATTCCAACACTTTCTACACGAAAAACTCACAATTGCGCATATTAATTACGACTCGGACAAAAATTAAACTCGATCACACACATCTTGGCCAGAAAATTGCTTAACGTTCCATCAACGATTTTTATAGGTTATGTTTATATTTGATCCTTCTTGTATTTTAAATAATTTGCTATTATGTACACTCTTTTATACGTTTTTATATTAATTTGAACACTATAAATAATTAGTATTTTAAAATAGAATCATCCAAGCTCTAGAGTAGATTTACGTTTTACTTTCGTTAGTTTGACGAATTTTATAGGTTATGTTTACATTTGATCTAATTCAACTTATTTCTTATTTACCTTTGATTTAAGTTTATCTCGCACTACTTCTAAACGTAAGTTTCGTTTTAATCTAAACGCAATACTGCAAAAAATAATTAAATACAAATTTCACAGTAATTCTAATCTTGGTCGCTGAATAATATTTGTATGAGCTATTTTTGCACCTGTACTGCAAAAAAAAATTAAGTAGAAATTTCACAGTAGTTCTAATCTTGATCACTGAATAATGTTTCTACGAGTTATTTTTGCTCCCGTTACTGTACACTTTCTAGTACACTCTGCATTGTATTTTGACTGAACCTTAGGTTATAATTATTTAATGCATTCATATTTCAGAATTCAAATCTTGTATTACAAGCCGACGTCCGTTTAATAGAAAGACGCAGCCGAGATGAGGCGACTGGAGAAGTCATGTCCCTCGTGGGCAAACTGTCCGGGACAAAGATGGGGGACAGGGCGCAGAGGAGCCGGCCCGGTAAGGCGGAAGAGAGAAAAGTCAAGTAAGTTAACGTTCTCACTTAAAACTGGCCAGAAGTTTATAGTATTTCCAATCTTACAATAATAAGCTAAGCTATAAGTAGTGAATTCAATAGCTAACGCCATCTAATGCTCGAATCCACTAATAGTTTTCACATATTGGCCTTAAAATAGTCAGAAATTCTCAGTATTCCTCAGCACTGGTTCAGGACCACACTAAAGAGGACCTTGAAGTCTGAAACGCGTCTGTGGTTATCTGGTGCCGGAATACCGAACACAAATTCAATTTTAAGCTATAATTCTTTCATTTTGAAACTACTAAGATAATAGAGATAATTAATTTATTGTTTTACAAAATATGGTAACACTAATGTCTACAATTTTTTCATTTTGAACTACTAAGATAATAGAGGGTTTTAATTTACTGTTTTATGAAATACAGTAACACTAAAATGCTGAACTTGCTAGCTGCCCGGCAACTGTCTGCGTTACTGAGCGACAAACTAGTTTAGCATAGACGTTAGCATTACCGTATTTTGTAATTCGATAAACTAAAACTCCCTAATAAAAGTACAGGTTCAATACAATTTTTTCTGAAATAAATTATAATTTGTTTCATAAAAAGTAAAACTTTCTTAAAATCAGAATTAATTATGATTAGAAATAAAAATTTGCCTAGTTTGTATGAAATGTCAGCGTTTGTTTTTTTTTTATTATAGACGTCAGAAACGTGATGAGGCACAGTACGATTTCGCCAGAATGAAGGGGGTGACGCTGTTGTCAGAAGGCGTGGATGAAATGGTGGGGATTATTTACAGGCCGAAAACCCAGGAAACCAGGCAGACCTACGAAGTCCTTTTGAGTTTTCTGCAGGAGGCATTGGGCGACCAACCACGTGACATCCTGTGTGGAGCCGCCGATGAGATTTTAACAGTTCTAAAGAACGACAGGTTGAAAGAGAAGGAGAAAAAGAAAGAAACAGAAACACTCATAGGTAATATACAATCATAAAGATATTTTATTATTAATGTATTCCTGTCCTATCCTAACTACATACCTATATTAGAAACCAATCAAAGGCCAACATAAAAATGCATTATTAATTGGACAAATAACTTTTCATGTTTTTAATGTGATTATTTAGGTTCAATTGCTGATGAGAGGTTTGCGCTTTTGGTGAATTTGGGTAAGAAGATTACCGATTTCGGGAGCGAGGAGACCAAGACAGCGAATACAGGGGAGGAAAACATCGACGAGACTTACGGGATCAACGTACAGTTTGAGGAGTCCGAGGAGGAAGACGGCGATAATCAATTTGGGGAAGTGACGGATGATATCGATGACGGAGAAGAGGGGGAAGAGGCCAGGGAAGACGGTGCTATCCATGCAGAAAATGTAAGTGTAACCTAAAGTACAGGGAGTTTTTCTTTTAAGTATATATATCAAAATTACAGCATATATACTGTAAATGTTTAAATATTCATTGTTTATGAAAGTTCAATTTGACTTTAAACGAGTGCTTTCCACTCCCAAGCTAAGCCTGAAGTAAAATTTCGAGTTTAGAAAAGCTTTAAGATTTTGATTAACGAAAATAATAAACAAGTAAATTAGGGGTTTATGGCGCCCACCGCGGGGATTGACTAACGCCGGCCCCTTGTTTGGCGCCAAAAACGCGAATCGTCCAAATTGTAAACTTTACACAAAATTTTTGTTTTTAATTTGAATAGCTCGGTGGCGTTGAGGAGATGAAAAAGGAGAAACCACTGCACCCGCTGGACATTGACGCTTATTGGCTGCAGCGGAGACTTTCGAAAATTTACGACGACGCGATGGTCTCGCAAGCGAAAGCCACCGAAGTACTGAACGTATTGAGGGACGCCGCAGACGACAGAGAATGCGAAAACCAGCTCGTTCTGCTGCTCGGATACGACTGTTTCGACTTCATCAAACAACTGAAGAAGCACCGACAGTTGAGTGAGTATATTGAACCAATTTTACATACAGGGAATTTTTCTTTTAAGTATAACAGGTCTGTAAATATGATACAGAAATTTATTTATAGAAAACACACATTTATTGTATGAAAATGGTACAAATATTATTCTTCAAAGTATTGCCCATCACTAGTTACACATTTTTTTCATCGCTCTGGCAGTTTGTAACTACTTCCGAAACCTTGTAAGTTCAAAATGTCAAATTTAGAGGGGGAGTTAATTATTATATGAACTGCGTAATTTTTCTTCATCTTGTGCGATTTTTAATAACGATTTTGAATAGATGGTTTATATTAATATTGGAAAATTAATAAAATCCAACTTACGCTGATTTTTTTTTATATAGTATTATACTGCACAATGCTGGCGAAATCACAAAGCGACACCGAGCGGCAGAAAATCCGCGAGAAAATGTCTGACGATCCGGCCCTCTCGAAAATCCTTAAAGTGCTGGACACGGGGAAAGGTGATGAAGACGACGATGAAAACGATGCGGGCCACCGATCCGCCAGCAGGAAGCACCAAAGCATGGACGTGGATAATCCAACAGGGGGCCAAGTAGCCGGCTCGCGCCAGATCATAGATTTCGAAGATTTGGTCTTCCCCCAAGGCTCGCATTACATGGCTAACACGCGCTGCCAACTCCCGGATGGTTCCTTCAGGAAGCAGCGGAAAGGCTACGAGGAGGTGCACGTGCCCGCGCTTAAACCCAAACCGTTTTCCGATAACGAGAAACTAAAACCGATTGATGAGCTGCCGAAGTACGTACAACCCGTTTTCGACGGATTCAGAACTTTAAATAGGATACAAAGCAGGTTGTACAAAACAGCTTTAGAATCCGATGAGAACCTGCTTCTATGTGCGCCTACCGGTGCAGGTAAAACAAACGTCGCGTTGCTGACAATGATGCGCGAAATCGGCAAACATATCAATGATGACGGGACGATAAACGCGGATGATTTTAAGATAATATACGTCGCGCCCATGCGCTCCCTAGTACAGGAAATGGTGGGGAATTTCGGAAAACGCCTCGCCAGCTACAATTTAACGGTCTCCGAGTTAACCGGGGATCACCAGTTAACCCGCGAGCAAATCGCCGCTACCCAAATCATAGTTTGTACTCCCGAAAAATGGGATATCATCACGAGAAAAGGCGGAGAGAAAACGTTTACTTCACTGGTGCGCTTGATTATCATCGATGAGATTCATTTGCTGCACGATGAGCGCGGGCCAGTTTTGGAGGCTTTGGTGGCGAGGACGATTAGAATGATTGAAGCCACCCAAGAGGATGTTCGCTTGGTGGGGTTGTCGGCGACGTTGCCGAATTACCAGGATGTCGCCACGTTTTTGCGGATTAAACCTGATACCGGGTTGTTTCATTTCGATAACAGCTTTAGGCCGGTGGCGCTGGAACAACAGTACATTGGGGTTACAGAGAAGAAGGCTCTTAAACGATACCAGGTAAGTCATTTTTTATTTGTGACACTAAAGTCTTTCTTTTAACTCCCAACCAAATTTTTAGGATTTTCTAAACTAAAAATGTTACTTTATGCTAAACCTGAGACTAGAAAAAAAAAGTCATTTTAAACCTAGACTTAAATTATATAAAAAAAAAACAACGAATGTCTAAGTATTTACAGCATACGATTGGGATCAGCGACGGCTCGCAGCCTAACTTCTGGGTCGGCCACAGCGCCAAGGCACACAAAATTTGCGGTTGGGATCGCGCTTTATAAATACAAGGAATTGCACAACAAAGTCACCTTTCAATAACGGATACATATTAGGTTTCGGGCCTACCCTGAAGTTAGGCTGCAAGTCGCCGCTGATTGGCATGTATATACCCAAAAAAAGAACTCCCCGTATAAATTCATACATTATTTCTTTCTGTCTGTAAAGGTAATGAACGAAATCGTTTACGAGAAAACCATGGAGCACGCGGGCAAAAATCAAGTCCTCATTTTCGTGCACTCGCGCAAAGAGACCGGCAAAACCGCTCGAGCTATAAGGGACATGTGCTTGGAGAAAGACACCTTAGGTCAGTTTTTGCGCGAGGGCTCGGCTTCCATGGAGGTTTTACGGACCGAGGCGGAACAGGTGAAAAACCAGGAGCTCAAGGATTTGTTACCTTACGGTTTCGCCATCCATCACGCCGGCATGACCCGCGTCGACCGTACACTCGTCGAAGATCTGTTCGCCGACAGACATATCCAGGTTTTGGTATCCACCGCGACTCTGGCTTGGGGTGTGAATCTTCCCGCGCACACTGTAATTATTAAAGGAACGCAGATTTATAATCCGGAAAAAGGACGGTTAGTAATAAATAATTATAACATATTTCTCAATATAAATTTAATCAACAAATGTTTGATATCAATGTCATGCGTAGATTGAAAAAAAAACATGACGCGATCATGGTGGTGACCGCAGCCAATTAAATTTGTTGAGATACTGAATATGATTGGTCTGTTAGGCGACCGCCAACACTATCGCATTGGCTTGGTTGAACCTTATTATTTTTGCTGCGGAAAATTAGCCCATCTAAGCTAACCAGGATGTAAATGTGCGTTTTCCGCACCGAAAGTAATAAATTGGCCACTATTGGTAAAAAGTGTATGTCTATGCCTTAGCTTACAGATGTGTTAAGTGCATACAGATTCTGAAGCACTTAACACATCTGTAAGCTAAGGCATCAACGTGTAGTTCAGTCTCATCTTGATGTTTTGATTGATCTCAAGTTCTATGCATGTTTCCAATCGTTTGATATTTATTTACAGTTGGGTCGAATTAGGTGCGTTGGACGTCCTACAAATGCTGGGCCGTGCCGGTCGGCCGCAATACGACACCAAAGGCGAGGGCATTCTAATCACCAACCACAGCGAATTGCAATACTACCTCTCCCTACTCAACCAACAGCTCCCCATAGAATCGCAAATGATATCAAAACTCCCTGATATGCTCAACGCGGAAATCGTGTTGGGCACCGTCCAAAACGTGAAAGACGCCGTGACCTGGCTGGGCTACACTTATCTCTATATTAGAATGTTGCGGCAACCGAAATTATACGGAATATCCCACGATCACATGAAAATGGATCAGCTTTTGGAACAACATAGGGGGGATATCGTTCACACCGCCGCGTTGCATTTGGATAGAAGCGGGTTGATTAAATACGATAGAAAAACGGGACAATTTCAAGTTACCGAAGTCGGGCGAATCGCGTCGCATTATTACTGCACGCACGAAACGATGGCGACTTACAATCAGCTCCTGAAGCCAATGCTGAGCGAGATCGAGCTGTTCAGAGTGTTTTCGCTGTCCGGGGAGTTTAAGAACATCGCGGTGCGTGAGGAGGAGAAGCTGGAGCTGCAGAAGCTGATGGAGAGGGTGCCGATACCAATTAAGGAAAGTATTGAAGAACCTAGTGCTAAGGTGAGTGAAACAATTCTGTTTAAAGCCTATATAGATATATAAATTTTAAGTATCTATATTATTAAAAGAATCAAAATTGTAATTCTAAGACGGAGGTTACACGATCAATCTGGTATCAGTCTAGTATCAGTCTGGCTTGACAACAGACTAATGGACTGACAAGGCTATCATAATATTTATAGTCTGGTTAGGTTACAAGATAAGTTTGGCATCAACACCTAGTATGGACTGGATTGACGCCTTGTGTTGTAGAATCCAGCCCCATTGATGTGATTAATAGACGGAGGTAACACGATCCTCCGTCTATCAATCGGCGTCTGGATTCTACAACACAAGGCGACATAATTATGTGGCATGCTACACATGTCATTTGTGTTTCCAATTCTTTGACATGCCACTAAAATCCTGCTACAAACAAAACTACAAAAAGCGCATACTACTTTGACCAAAAATAAATTAGGATTGCAGCAGCTGTTTAGCGCCACTTCGAAATATTGAAAACATGGAAACGCGTGCTGCCTCAGTGTAATCGAGCCTTTAAAGTTGAAACTACAATCACTTTTTAACAACATACACAGAATTTTATGTAACACCGAACATTTTCATAACGAGAATTTTTCATTGAAGTATCCATATGCATACGTTGCACATTTTCCGATGCTCGGTTTATTAAAAGAATCCAATTCGAAGCTTTAAGCGAGTGTTTTCCATTCCCAATCTAAGCATGAAGTAAAATTTCGAGTTTAGAAAAGCCTGAAAATTTGGTTTGGTCGCGTAGCGCGAAGCGGCCAAACCAAATTTTCAGGCTTTTCTAAACTCGAAATTTTACTTCATGCGCCACCGGTACAATATACTGATTCAATGTAAAGTTTAGCGGTATGTTTTAAACTTCGTAATATGTCAGTGTTTTGTACCGGTGGCGCATGAAGTAAAATTTCGAGTTTAGAAAAGCCTGAAAATTTGGTTTGGCCGCTCCGCGCTTCGCGCTACGCGACCAAACCAAATTTTCAGGCTTTTCTAAACTCGAAATTTTACTTCATGCTTAGCCTGGGAGTGGAAAACAATCGCTTAAAACTTCAAATTAAGTTCTTTTAATAAACTAAGCATCAATGTGCAACGTATGCATATGGACACTTCAAAGAAAAATTCTCGTTATGAAAACGTTCAGTGTTACATAAAACTCTCTGTATATTTATTACTTTAATTTTTTTTACCATAGGTCAACGTTTTACTCCAAGCCTACATCTCGCAATTGAAACTCGAAGGTTTCGCGCTGATGTCTGACATGGTTTACGTGACGCAATCGGCGTCGCGGTTGATGCGCGCCATCTTCGAAATCGTGCTCCACCGCGGCTGGGCGCAGCTCACCGACAAAACCCTAGCCCTGTGCAAAATGATCGACAAGCGCATGTGGCAATCTATGTCCCCCTTGCGGCAATTTCGAAAAATGCCGGAAGAGATTGTTAAAAAAATCGAGAAGAAGAACTTCCCCTGGGAGAGATTATACGACTTGGGCCCGAATGAAATCGGCGAGTTGATTAGAGTGCCGAAATTGGGGAAGACTATTCACAAATACGTGCACCAGTTTCCTAAGCTAGAGTTGTCCACGCATATACAGCCTATAACCAGGTCGACTTTAAGGGTTGAATTAACGATTACGCCAGATTTCCAATGGGATGACAAACTTCATGGCGCGTCGGAAGGTTTTTGGGTTTTAGTGGAAGATGTTGATTCTGAAGTCATTTTACATAGCGAGTACTTTTTGTTGAAGTCGAAGTTCTCGGGTGATGAACACCTGGTGAAGTTTTTCGTCCCGATTTTCGAACCGCTGCCTCCACAATATTTTCTCCGGGTCGTTTCCGATAGGTGGATTGGCGCTGAAACTCAGCTCCCAGTATCCTTCAGGCATTTAATCCTTCCCGAGAAAAACTTCCCTCCAACTGAATTACTGGATTTGCAACCGCTGCCAATCACCGCGCTGAGAAATTCGAAATACGAGAATTTGTATTCCGATAAGTTCCCGCAGTTTAATCCGATACAAACGCAGGTTTTCAACGCTGTTTACAACAGCGATGATAACATCTTCATCGGCGCACCAACTGGGTCGGGCAAAACGACAATAGCGGAGTTCGCCATTTTAAGGTTGTTTCAAAATAATTCAGAAGGAAGGTGCGTTTATTTGGTTCCGAAAGAAGCGCTAGCTGAGCTAATTTTCGCCGATTGGCACAATAAATTTGGGCAGTTATTGGGCAAAAAAGTGGTGCTGCTAACCGGTGAAACTGGTACTGATTTGAAGCTCCTTGCTAAAGGTCAGGTGATTATCACAACGGCGGAAAAATGGGATGTGCTTTCAAGGAGGTGGAAACAACGTAAAAACGTGCAGAATGTAAATCTTTTCATCGTCGATGAGTTGCATTTAATTGGAGGCGAAGACGGCCCTGTAATCGAAGTGGTTTGCTCGCGCATGCGGTACATCTCCTCACAAATTGAAAAACCTATTCGGATAGTCTCTCTGTCAGCATCACTAACTGATTATAAGGATATCGCGCAGTGGTTAGGTTGCAACGCAAATTGCACTTTTAATTTTCATCCGAGCGTTCGCCCGATTCCACTAGAGTTGCACGTGCAGGGGGTCAATATTACGCACAACGCGTCGCGTTTGATCGCGATGTCCAAGCCTGTTTATAACGCGATCATCAGGCATAGCATACACAGACCTGTGATTATTTTTGTGCCTACTAGGAAGCAAGCTAGGTTGACGGCGATTGATTTATTGACTTACGCTGCTTCGGAGAATCAGCCCAATAGGTTTTTCCATGCAGAAGAAGATGATATCAAACCGTTTTTGGATAGGATGAGTGACAAGGTAGAATTTTTTTCTTTGCTCCCCACTTTTCCCCTCTTCTATTCCTATATTTTTTGTCCTTTCGAACTTTTATACCCTCTCCCACTTATTCTCCCTCTGTTGCGCCTTTACAATATCTCATTCACTTTCCAGCCCCTCTTACCCTGTCTCGCCTTTACAATATCTCATTCACTTTCCAGCCCCTCTTCTTACCTGTCTCGCCTTTTCAATATCTCATTCATTTTCCAGCCCCTCTTCCTACCCTGTCTCGCCTTTACAATATCTCATTCACTTGGTTTGTTTTACTAATAAATTGTTTTATTTTCAACTAGTTTCGGCTTAATGCCATTTTCAAGAATTCTTGAAAATGGCATTAAGCCGAAACTAGTTGAAAATAAAACAATTTATTAGTAAAACAAGCCAAGTGAATTTCAATCAAATACCTATATATTAATAGAAATGTTTTACCACGTGATCAATGAGAAACAAGTTAACGATATATCTCATCACTTTCCAACCCCTCTTCTTACCCTGTCTCGCTTTTTCAACCTCTCCCTTTATTACATTTTCTTCGTTTTTTTTTTCCAGACTTTGAAGGAAACCTTATCGCAAGGCGTCGCGTACATTCACGAAGGTCTAACAGCGAGCGATCACCGATTGGTTGAGCAATTATTCGATTCCGGCGCGGTACAGGTCGCCGTAGTCACGCGGGATTTGTGCTGGGGTGTCAATATATTTGCACATTTGGTCATCATCATGGACTCCCAGTACTACAACGGAAAAACCCATTCGTACGAGGATTATCCCGTGACCGACGTTTTGCAAATGGTTGGTCGCGCAAACAGACCGCTGGACGACGACGACGCGAAATGCGTGTTGATGTGCCAGAGTTCCAAAAAAGATTTCTTCAAGAAGTTCTTGAACGATTCGCTGCCAGTTGAAAGTCATCTCGATCACAGATTACACGATCATTTCAACGCGGAAATCGTAACGAAGACCATAGAAAACAAACAAGACGCCGTCGATTACCTGACATGGACCTTCTTGTATAGGCGTCTAACGCAGAATCCTAACTATTACAACCTACAGGGCGTCACTCATAGGCATTTATCCGATCATTTGTCGGAGTTGGTGGAAAACACGCTATCGGATTTGGAGCAGTCTAAATGTATTAGCATCGAGGATGAGATGGATTGCCTGCCGCTCAATTTGGGAATGATCGCCGCGTATTATTACATCAACTACACGACAATTGGTAAGTGCGGGTAAAATTCTTTGCCGAGCATGTGATTTTCAAGATTAAGCATGAAGTAAATATTTCGAGTTTAGAAAAGCCTGTAAATTTGGTTTAGTCGCGACCAAACCAAATTTTCAGGCTTTTTTAAACTCGAAATATTTACTTCATGCGCCAGCTGTGTAAAACACTGAATTAATAGGTTTGTTCGTTTGTACTGCACTAAATTGAACTGAGTTTAAGTTTGTAACGTCACCAGTTTATATTAGTATAAATGATCTGAACTTAACATTGACAATGGCAGTATCTGGATCATGTGACAAACAAATTCAGTGCAAAAAGTGCTCCACTAGTTCATGTAACAAGTAATTAAGTAATAATGCTCAGGCAATTTGTACCACATCACACAAATTAAAGTGAATTTCATTTAACGCGTAGAAATATCTTGCAGAATTATTCAGTCTATCACTGAACAGCAAAACGAAAATCCGCGGGCTTTTGGAAATAATCTCCTCCGCTGCGGAATACGAGGATGTTCCGGTGAGGCATCACGAGGATAATCTACTGCGCACGCTCTCGCAGCGCTTGCCGAACAAGCTGACCAGCGCCACCGGCGGACCGCCGAAGTTCAACGATCCGCACATCAAGACGAACTTGTTGTTGCAAGCGCATTTATCGCGGTTGCAACTAGGGGCCGAGTTGCAGGGAGATACGGAGGTGGTTTTGGCTAAGGCGATCAGGTTGATTCAAGCCTGCGTGGATGTTTTGAGTTCGAACGGTTGGCTGTCGCCGGCCGTTGCCGCTATGGAATTAGCGCAAATGGTCACGCAGGCTATGTGGAGTAAGGATTCGTATTTGAAGCAGTTGCCTCATTTCAATGGGGATATCATCAAAAGGTGTACTGATAAGGTAAGGTGTAATTCGGGGCTATAACAGTAATTGAGGGAGTTTAGATGCAAACAAAAAAACCGCAATGTTCACTTAACCTAGTTTTTCAGAAGAGTCCATTGATTGGAAGTTGATTGAGGTAACTTTTTAAAGACATAATATATTAATAGATAGATAGATTTATTCATGTTAATACCATTCATAGTTTACACTTGTCAGAATATAATGATAATAATAGTAATAGTACAAAATAATAATAATAATTCGTATATAGTTACATTTACTACGGGCTATGAAAGAGGGAACAAAATAAAATTATAAAAAATGGTAGTAATAAATAATTAAAAAATATAAAATCAGAAACAATTAAAATGACAAAAATAACAACATTTTAAAAATATCACTGCATTAATGATAATAACAAAAATGTTTAAAAAAGTTATGTATACAAGCAGAACTCTAAGGCTCGTTAATTAAAACGTCCATTGTATAGAACACTTAATCGATGAGATAATTTTTTATGTACACTTTAAAGTTAAAGTAATAGATTGCTTGTACGGACACTGCAACTTCTAGTAAAGTTTGTATGACTTAGAACAAGGGTTACAATAGAAAAGGCATGTTGTTTTCAATATCTTTAGGTAAAGCAAGCTCCATTATGCTTGCTGGTTATGCATCTCTCAATTACTTGTGTCTTCTGTGTTTCATCTGCGGTGTATTTCGAAAGAAAAACTCAATGTGTTTTTGTTAAGAATGTGGAGACTGTGTTTGATATTATGGAGCTTGAGGATGACGACAGGTCGAAGTTGCTGCAATTGAGCGATTCGCAAATGGCGGACGTCGCCAAGTTCTGCAACCGGTATCCGAACATCGAGATGAGCTACGAAGTGCTGGACAAGGAAAAGATACATTCCGGTTCGTCCGTTCACGTGGCCGTCCAATTGGAAAGGGAGGATGAGGTTACTGGGCCCGTTATAGCACCATTCTTCCCCCAGGTATGCGCAATTAGAGTCTTATCATTTTTTAGATATTTGTGTTGGACACCCCAATTTACATCTCCAGCACCCCCATTGTTTTTCTCATTGACGAGGAATGTCAATGACACCCCCATTGTTTTTCTCATTGATATTCCCCGTCAATGAGAAAAACAATGGGGGTGCTCGAGATGTAAATTGGGGTCCACATGAGCCAACCCTCGGCCGGTTATCATCAATGTACGATGTATGAAACAATTTTTTGGTTATCATCTAATGCGGGCGATTATTTGTTTTTTTAATTCTAATTTCAACCATGGGCTACTGAAAATCAAAACCTGACAAGTGGTCTAAGGATTAAGGATTGGTTCTCGGGAGGGCAGCCGCAGAACAAAGTTCGCTTTCACCTCTGTTCTAGAATGACTTATGTGACGTATGAAGGGTAAAGAGGAAAAACCAAATTAGTCCAAAAAGTACCGAAAATCGTTTTTGACGCTATTGTGTAGCTTCGACCAAGTATTTTCACGTAGGCAAATTTAACGGGAAACAAACAAATGGGTCAATAGTCGTCGATAATTCAAATATTACAACCTGTCAAACATACAATTTTCACATAAAGACAATTTATCATAAAGAAAAATTGAGTTTGTCAATAGTTTGCAGAATATTTACAAAATATAATAATAATAAACGAATTAAAATTAATATCGACTTTCTGCAAAAAGTTTGTCTCCAAATATTCATTGAAACAACTACTTCTCGAGCTAATACCCCGACAGATATTGAATTATACAATGAATATTTGCGTTACACGACAGCACTGCTGTTCTATGCATAATTTATATGCAAAATGCAACATCAGGTCAAACTATTCTCTAACCAAACTAAATGAAACTAAAGGAAATTGAAATAAATTGAAAAAATTACAGGGAATGAATTTTAATTGTCTTAAGCCATCTATAGATTTTCAGTTTGTTTGTACCCTTGTAAAATTAGGACTCATTTGGTTTTTATTCTTAACCCTTCGTATGGAGTACTCACTATTAATACTTTATTTTGTTTGTTTAGAAAAGAGAGGAAGGTTGGTGGGTGGTTATAGGTGATCCGAAATCGAATTCGCTGCTGTCGATCAAGCGGTTGACGCTGCAGCAGAAAGCGCGCGTCAAGTTGGACTTCGTTGCGCCCTCTCCCGGCCACCACAACTACACCCTGTACTTCATGAGCGACGCGTACCTGGGTTGCGATCAGGAGTACAAGTTCGGCATCGAGGTCGGGGATTTCGAGTCGAGCGGCAGCGAGTCCGAGTAGATGTTAGGTTTAGATAAATGAGATGTAGAACAATAAGTTTTATAAATGTATTGATTTAATTTATCCAAGTTGGTTTTATTCTTCGTTAAAAAATGAAACCTTCTCAATTTGCTGTTTTATTTAACAACAAATAAATCTGCCTGTAATATTGGGATGTTTTTATTTTGGTTTGGTCGCTTCGCCAAATTTTCAGGCTGTTCTAAACTCGACATTTTACTTCATGCGTCAGATTTAAAGTGAAGTTGTAAGGGTATACGCGTGACGCCCTACTAGTTACAGGGCGCTCCGCACTACTCTTGCCGATAGCGCCACCGTCGAACCCCACCGTACCAGCCACCGCATCTCCCACGTGGTACCACCATCCAAGGGAAGGCATGTTACCCTCTACCTGACATCTATGAAGCCTGGAGCAACAGTAACATTAAGCAGAGTAACTCCAACTCTTAATTGGACTCTTCTTGCATCTCTGCACGGTCTTGAAGTTTGCCAACCGAGAAAAGTACTCTTTCGATATTTGCGACAAAGTGTTGTCCGTTATCCAAACGAAACCCGTAGTTTAGCTACGAACAAACCCTGAAGACGAGCCAACTCCAGGTAGTTAAACCGCTAGAAAAATCAAGCCGGCTTCAAGGATTATTCACCGCGTCGCCTGAAGGAATTCAGCCTAACGAGAGTCCACAAGCGCCACTTCAAGGCGAACAGGGAAAACGGCGCTGCAACTCCATTCCAGGGACGCCAGCAACTACCTCCACCCACGAGTTCCAGGCTCCTCCACATCCACCGCTGTATGTAAATGAATATTCTTATGTTTTACCCACTGTACATATAAATATAAACAGCTCCAACGAAACCGCATTTCTCAGGAAACCCACCCCGCAAAGTTTAAAATATACCGCTAAAACTACGCTAAAGCAGTATAATTTAAATCTCAAGTTAAATCAGCGTTTTATACGCGTGGCGCATGAAGTAAAATTTCGAGTTTAGAAAAGCCCAGAAAATTTGTCTCGGGTCGCTGCGCGACTCTCGACAAATTTTCACGGGGCTTTTCTAAACTCGAAATTTTACTTCATGCTTAGTCTGCGAGGCGAAAACACTCGTTTATAGCTTTAAATTGAACTCTTCTAAAAAAAACAACGTAAACATTTTTCTTTTAGGTAAACATATGATTTAGTTGTAACTTTTCCAACATCCGTTGTTTTTTTTAAAGAATTCAATTTGAAGCTTTAAACGAGTGTTTTCCACTCCTAGACTAAGCATGAAGTAAAATTTCGAGTTTAGAAAAGCCCCGTGAAAATTTGTCGAGGGTCGCGCAGCGACCCGAGACAAATTTTCTGGGCTTTTCTAAACTCGAAATTTTACTTCATGCGCCACGCGTATAAAACACTAAAATATTGTGATCTCTATGTATATTTGAACCTCACTTGAAATCAGTGTTTTATACGCGTGGCGCATGAAGTAAAATTTCGAGTTTAGAAAAGCCCAGAAAATTTGTCTCGGGTCGCTGCGCGACCCTCGACAAATTTTCACGGGGCTTTTCTAAACTGGAAATTTTACTTCATGCTTAGTCTGGGAGTGGAAAACACTCGTTTAAAGCTTCAAATTGAATTCTTTTAAAAAAACAACGGATGTTAGAAAAGTTATAGCTTATGCATATGTTTACCTAAAAGAAAAATGTTCACGTTGTTTTTTTAGAAGAGTTCAATTTGAAGCTATAAACGAGGGTTTTCCACTCCCAGACTAAGCATGAAGTAAAATTTCGAGTTTAGAAAAGCCCCGTGAAAATTTGTCGAGGGTCGCGCAGCGACCCGAGACAAATTTTCTGGGCTTTTCTAAACTCGAAATTTTACTTCATGCGCCACGCGTATAAAACACTAAAATATTTTGATCTCTATGTATATTTGAACCTCACTTGAAATCAGTGTTTTATACGCGTGGCGCATGAAGTAAAATTTCGAGTTTAGAAAAGCCCAGAAAATTTGTCTCGGGTCGCTGCGCGACCCTCGACAAATTTTCACGGGGCTTTTCTAAACTCGAAATTTTACTTCATGCTTAGTCTGGGAGTCGAAAACACTCGTGTATAGCTTCAAATTGAACTCTTCTAAAAAAAAACAACGTGAACATTTTTCTTTTAGGTAAACATATGTATAAGCTGTAACTTTACCAACATCCGTTGTTTTTTTTTTTAAATTCAATTTGAAGCTTTAAACGAGTGTTTTCCACTCCCAGACTAAGCATGAAGTAAAATTTCGAGTTTAGAAAAGCCCCGTGAAAATTTGTCGAGGATCGCGCAGCGACCCGAGACAAATTTTCTGGGCTTTTCTAAACTCGAAATTGTACTTCATGCGCCACGCGTATAAAACACTAAAATATTGTGAACTCTATGTTTATTTGAACCTCACTTGAAGTCAGTGTTTTATACGCGTGGCTCATGAAGTAAAATTTCGAGTTTAGAAAAGCCTTTTCTAAACTCGAAATTTTACTTCATGTTTAGTCTGGGAGTGGAAAACACTCGTTTTAAGCTTCAAATTGATAAAACAACAAATATCGATAACTTTCTATTGTTCTAATTATGTGCTACTTTCTTCAAAACTCTATAAAAAATTGACTTTTCACTGACAGATTTGTACAAAAAAAGAGCACAGACGCTTTTGTCGCTTTATTTTTTTTTTTTTGTGACGTCGCGGTAAAAGGGTAATGTTTTGACTATACATTCTCATGGGAAATAAAGTATAGATAGAATTCATGCTGTGGGATTATTTTAAAACCAGCCAAAAATCGCCGAATTAGACGTTCCGTTATGGAATTATTTTAAATCCTAGTAGTAGGATTAAAATTCCCGTCGTGGGATTATTTATCACCTGCTACTAATCCTCGTAATAGAATATCTGTTGTGGGATTATTTTGAGTTCCGCTAGTAATCCTCGAATTATAACCCTGCTGTGGGGTTATTTTAAAACCTACTGTTAATATTCGAATTAGCATTTCTGTTATGAGATTATTTCAAATCCTGCTACTGATCTTAAATTAACAATTTGTCACCGATGAGAAGTTGGCCATAAATTCTTCAGACACGGATTTAACCCGACGCCTCCACAATCGGACATTTCATTATTACATGTTTAAACATTTATAAATCCTTTTTGACGATCTATCCAATTAATTTTACAAATATTACAGTATTGCAAATGATATTAAATAACAAACATTTAAAAAAAAATGTCTATGCCACACATATTAACTTGACACAATTCTTGATTTAAAAATTTTCAAAAATTCATAACTTCTATTTGTCCCCATATAGAAACATTTTTTTCGTGTTAATTGTTTCTATGGGGTATTTTTAACAATCTTAACCAATCAAAACACCGTGACAATGACTTTTTTATTTTTTTTATTTGAAGCCACGATTATTCATCCAAAAATTTTTAAAAATTCATAACTTGTATTTGTCCCCATATAGAAACAATTTTCTCGTATCAATTGTTTCTATGGGGTATTGTTAACATTCTCAACCAATCAAAACACCGTGAAAATGACTTTTTTTTTTCCAGCTACTTATTCATCCAAAAATGTTTAAATATTCGTAACTTCTATTTGTCCCCATATAGAAACAATTTTTTGTGTCAATTGTTTCTATGGGGTATTGTTAACAATCTTAACCAATCAAAACACCGTGAAAAAGACTTTTTGATTGTTTTTATTTGAAGCCACGATTATTCATCCAAAATTTTTAAAAAATTCATAACTTCTATTTGTCTCCATATAGAAACAATTTCTTGTATCAATTGTTTCTATGGGGTATTAACATTTTCAACCAATCAAAACACCGTGAAAATGACTTTTTTATTTTTTTAAATTTCCAGCTACGATTATTCATCCACAAATGTTTTAAAATTCATAACTTCTATTTGCCTCCATATAGAAACAATTTTCTTCTATCAATTGTTTCTATGGGGTATTGTTAACATTTTCAACCAATCAAAACACCGTGAAAATGCCTTTTATTTTTTTAAATTTCCAGCTACGATTATTCATCCAAAAATTTTAAAAAATTTATAACTTTTATTTGTCCTCATATAGAAACAATTTTCTTGTATCAATTGTTTCTATGGGGTATTGTTTACAATCCTAACCAATCAAAACACCGTGAAAATGACTTTTTTATTTTTTTTTATTTCCAGCCACGATTATTCATCCAAAAATGTATACCTTCTATTTGACCCCATATTGAAAAAAATTTTTTGTGTCAATTGTTTTTATGGGGTATTGTTAACAATCTTTATTTCAAATACATTGCATTACTATCTAGATTGTCTACATTGTGTATTTTAAATTTAGTATAGTTTATACATGATATATTTAAGCATTAACTTGTTTTTGTAAAAGGGGTTTCCCGTTGAATATGAATAAATAAAAATAAATAAAAAAATCTTAACCTATCAAAACACCGTGAAAATGACTTTTTGATTTTTTTGATAGAAGTTATGAATTTTTGAAAATTTCTGGATGAATAATCGGGGCTGGACATAAAAAAAAAACAAATAGGCATTTTTACGGTGTCTTGATTGGTTAAGATTGTTAACAATACCATATAGAAACAATTGACACAAAAAATTGTTTCTATATGGGGACAAATAGAAGTTATGAATTTTTGAAAATTTTTAAATCAAGAATTGTGTCTAGTTAATATGTGTGGCATAGACATTTTTTTTAAATGTTTGTTATTTAATATCATTTGGAATACTGTAATATTAGTAAAATTAATTGGATAAATCGTCAAAAAGAATTTATAAATGTTCAAATATGTAATAATGAAATGTCCGATTGTGGAGGCGCTGGGTTAAATCCGTGGCTGGAGAATTTACGGCCAACTTCTCATCGGTCAATTTGTCTGAATCTGCAAGTTGAAACCACCAGATTCGGTGACAAAATCACTGATTTGGCAGCCCTGCCTGGTACTCTTCTTAAATGATTATTTCTGCCGTGGTATTAATTCAAATTCTGCTGTGGCATTAATTCAAATCCTGCTGGCGCTTATTCCATTTTATGTTCTGCTGGTTATTTTTCCTGCTGCCCAAGTAAAGTAACCTGTACGCGACGGCAGGTGAGGTTCGCGGGCGCGCTGAGCGCACCGCCGTACCCACCTGCGCTTCAGCAGGCGAACGGCAGTTGGCAGCTCTCTCCGCCGCGAATGCGTGTTACTTCCCGGGGCCGCGACGTCCGTTCATAACATAGAAACGAGGAACGCTTCAAATCCAAACAATATGGATATTTGATAGTGTTGACGTTCGTGCGTGTCAGTTTTAAAAAAAAAAAATCGAAAACACCGAATCGTGCGAAAAACCACAGCGCTCGCGATGCCGGACGGTCACTAGCGGGAACAAACGTGAGTACCGAACATTCAAAACAAACAAAAATAATCGCTTTTCGAGGAAACACGTAGGTTAGAAAGCGAGTTGTTTTGTTTACGAACACCTTCACTTCTCGCTGACTGACACTGTCCATTTCAAGGCTCGCCGATTATTGATTCTGAAAATGTGGATTGTTTTATATTACAAAATATTATTAAAAAAAAAAAAAAATTAAGAAAATTACGGGGGGTGGTTTCCTAAAGTTTTAAAACCGTGCGAGCGTTGACATTTAAGTTGTAAGTTGAAAAAACTGCCCTCCCCCCAGAATCTGGCCCAGTTTTAGAAGTTTACAGTGTGCTATTGGGTTTTTTAATGTCATGACATTTATGTGTGAAATATCAATCAAAATTAATGCATTTTTTTCAAACGCTGCCGTTTTAAACAAAACCAGTAACGATAGCAATAATAATATTGTTAATTTGTTCCTCATTGATCACTTGGTAAAACATTTCTACTAAAATAAAGGTTTTTAATTTAAATCCACTTGGTTTGTTTTACTGATTAACTTATTTTTCGACTAGTTTCGGCTTGATGCCATTTTCAAGAATGATGAATTATTCTTGAAAATGGCATCAAGCCGAAACTAGTCGAAAAATAAATTTATCAGTAAAAAAAAAAAAAAAACAAGTGAATGCAATAATTATAATAATATTTTTAAAAAGTAGTTTTGTAAAGCAGAAAATATTTTGTATAATTTTACAAGGAGATTGTCTTTTAAGTATACGTAAATGAAGCAGCGGATTTCCCATTAAGCCCGGGCCTAGGGCGCCAAATTTAACCAACCCCTGCGAGCTATTATAAAAAAAAATATAAATATAATAATATTTTTAAATAGTAGTTTTGTGAAGCAGAAAATATTGTGTATAATTTTACAGGGAGATGATTGCCTTTTAAGTATACATAAATGAAGCAGCGGATTTCCCACTAGGCCCGGGCCTAGGGTGCCAAATTGAACCAACCCCTGCGAGCAACTATAAAATCGTGCAACCCTCGTACTATTTTATAGGAAAAATTGCTTGCAAGGGTAAAATTACAAACTTTACGCTACTTCTGTCTAGAATAAACTATTTTCTACCAGTGGTTATCATTTTTTTTTTTACCTTGGGGCACTCAAACACAAATTATGAATATTATAAGGCACTCTGTTTTTAATTTGATATTTATTTTTTGTAAAAACGAGCAACTTTTTTACAGATTCTCTAGCTGTTTAACCCATTATAAGCCATTGATGCATATACGCAACATTATTAATTCTATGTTAATTAAATTACTAAATAAAGTAATTTGATTTATTGTATTATTCGACTTGACTTGAAAATATATGAAGAAAAACGTAAATATTTTGTTAGTTAAATATCTCGATTATTACTCATTAAAAAAAAATGTTTTCAGTGTATTTCTAACTTCACAATATTTCAGTGTTTAATACGCGTGGCGCATGAAGTAAAATTTCGAGTTTAGAAAAGCCCCGTGAAAATTTGTCTCGGGTCGCTGCGCGACCCTCGACAAATTTTCTACGCGGGGCTTTTCTAAACTCGAAATTTTACTTCATGCTCAGTCTGGGAGTGGAAATACTCGTTCTAAACTTAATATTGCACGTTTTTATACAAACTCGACGAACGCCTTACATTTACAGCGTATACATTATGTGTATTTAAAAGAAAAATTCACAGTATGTAATACAATAAGTCATTCGTAGAAATCATAAAAAGGTGTAGAATTTTACCTAAAATCAACTTTTAGGGTAAACTCTATAATTGCTCGGCCGTTAGTGGGTTAAAGAAATGCCCTGAGAAATTAAAAATGTATCTTATGTTTTTACTTACTATTTATTTTAAACTATTGTCATGCATGTGTTTTGTTTTTTGATTTGTGTTTTATTTTATAGTTTTAACTATGTTAAATTTATACGAGTGTGAAGTTAGCAATAGATTTTAAATTTATATTTTAGGCCAAGTTTTGCAGAAAAAAATCTGAATTAAACATTAACCAATAAAGGATGGATCACTATAGTAACTATTCATAATATCACCCCAAATTTTCAACCCCTACATTTTTAATGTATCCCTAAAATTAATACAATTTTTAAATTAATTTTGACAACTTTCTAAATGTTCTATAAGAAAGATAAGGGCATATCTGGATTCAGAATACATCAATTAACAAAACTAAACAATAAAATTTGGATCACCACCCCCGGAACATAGAAAAAAAAAATCATCCCCTAACACAGTTTTTATCTGAGATATTTTCGTTTCGAGTTTTGCGACAAACTATAAGTCCCATAAACACACTAAGACCATTTTTGGATCCAGCATACATCAATTAACAAAACTAAACAATACAATTTGGATCACCACCCCCGGAACATAGAAAAAAAAATTTACCCTAACACAGTTTTTATCCGAGATATTTTTCGAGTTTTGCGACAAACTATAAGATCTATAAACAAAGTAAGGCCATTTTTGGATTCAGCATACATCAAACTACAAAACTAAACAATAAAATTAGGATCACCACCCCCGAAACATAGAAAAAAAAAATTCCCCTAACACAGTTTTTATCCGAGATATTTTCCATTTTCTTTTCGAGTTTTGCGACAAACTATAAGATCTATAAACAAACTAAGGCCATTTTGGATTCAGCATACATCAAATTACAAAACTAAATAATAAAATTAGGATCACCACCCTCGGAACATAGAAAAAAAAAATCTTCCCCTAACACAGTTTTTATCCGAGATATTTTCCATTATCTTTTCTAGTTTTGCGACAAACTATAAGATCTATAAACAAACTAAGGCCATTTTTGGATCCAGCATACATCAATTAACAAAACTAAATAATAAAATTAGGATCACCACCTTCGGAACATAGAAAAAAAAAATCTTCCCCTAACACAGTTTTTATCCGAGATATTTTCCATTTCCTTTTCGAGTTTTGTGACAAACTATAAGTCCCATAAACACACTAAGGCCATTTTTGGATCCAGCATACATCAATTAACAAAACTAAACAATAAAATTAGGATCACCACCCCCGGAACATAGAAAAAAAATCTTCCCCTAACACAGTTTTTATCCGAGATATATTCCATTTTCTTTTCGAGTTTTGCGACAAACTATAAGTTCCATAAACAAACTAAGGCCATTTTTGGATCCAGCATACATCAACACCCTCGGAACATAGAATCAAAAATCTTCCCCTAACATAGTTTTTATCCGAGATATTTTCCATTTTATTTTCGAGTTTTGCGACAAACTATAAGATCTATAAACAAACTAAGGCCATTTTTGGATCCAGCATACATCAATTAACAAAACTAGACAATAAAATTAGGATCAGCACCCCCGGAACAGAAAAAAAATCTTCCCCTAACACAGTTTCTATCGGAGATATTTTCCATTTTCTTTTCGAGTTTTGCGACAAACTGTAAGTTCCATAAACAAACTAAGGCCATTTTTGGATTGAGCATACATCAATTAAAAAAACTAAACAATAAAATTAAGATTAGGTTGAAAATTCCATCCTTTATTGATTAATAGTTAATTCAGATTTTTATCTGCAATACTTGGCCTAAAATATAAATTTAAAATCTATTGCTGAAATCTTTTACTAACTTCACACCCGTTAAATTTATATTAGTAGATGTATCAAATGGACTTGGTCAATTGAATAAATAAATAAATATAAGAAATACAGGTTTTAAACTTCAGTTGAAATCAGTGTTTTATACGCGTGATCAGCGCCGTAGTAAAAAAAACTTGCGCCCGGGGCCAATAATCCAATTGGCGCCCCCTAACTTGACAGTCATAATAAATATCATGTGTCATTATAAGCTATATGTCAATTAATGGGCGCATTCATCACAAAAATATACTCTCAACACGTTTGGTTTCTTTATGCTTTACGTTATTATCTACTGAACGCTCCTCTGGCCTTTCTTTTTTGTACGCTTGCAAAAATGACGAACGTGTTTGGTGTTAACAGTGCATTCATCAGAAAATTGTTGATATTGTTTTTTTTTCGTATAATAAAAGTAAGGTGGTCCGAATTCAATTTGTTTAAATAATTGTTTATTGTGTGCTGAATTCATATTTGTTGTAAACTTTTTTAAGGGAGACGGCGCACTTTGAAATATTTTAAAATTTGTCCGACCACTATCTCAGACTGGCGGTTGATATTGTTTTTTTTTTGTATTATAAAAGTAAGGTGGTTCGAATTTAATTTGTTTTAATAATAGTTGAATGGGTGCTGAATCCATATTTGTTGCTAACTTTTTTATGGGAGACGGCGCACTTTGAAATATTTTAAAATTTGTGCGACCGCTATCTCAGACTAGCGACTAATATTGTTTTTTTTTTGTCGTATGATAAAAGTACGATAGTCTGAATTTTATTTATTTAAATAATAGTTTAATATGTGCTGAATCCATATTTGTTGCTAACTTTTTTATGGCAGACGGCACATTTTGATATATTTTAAACTTTATCTGACCGCCATCCCAGACTGGCGACTAATATTGTTTCTTTTTTTGTCGTATGATAAAAGTACGGTGGTCTGAATTTTATTTATTTAAATAATAGTTTAATGTGTGCTGAATCGATATTTGTTGCTAACTTTTTTATGGAAGACGGCGCACTTTGAAATATTTTAAAATTTGTCCGACCGCTATCTCAGACTGGCGACTAATATTGTATCTTTTTGTTTTCGTATTATAAAAGTAAGGTGGTCCGAATTTTATTTGTTTAAATAATAGTTTAATGTGTGCTAAATCCACATTTGTTGCTAACTTTTTAATGGGAGACGGCGCACTTTAAAATATTTTAAAATTTGTACGACCGCTATCTCAGACTGGCGACTAATATTGTTTCTTTTTTTGTCGTATGATAAAAGTACGGCGGTCTGAATTTTATTTATTTAAATAGTTTTAATAATAGTTGAATGGGTGCTGAATCCATATTTGTTGCTAACTTTTTTATGGGAGACGGCGCACTTTGAAATATTTTAAAATTTGTGCGACCGCTATCTCAGACTAGCGACTAATATTGTTTCTTTTTTTGTCGTATGATAAAAGTACGATGGTCTGAATTTTATTTATTTAAATAATAGTTTAATGTGTGCTGAATCCATATTTGTTGCTAACTTTTTTATGGCAGACGGCACATTTTGATATATTTTAAACTTTATCTGACCGCCATCCCAGGAGGCGACTAATATTGTTTCTTTTTTTGTCGTATGATAAAAGTACGGTGGTCTGAATTTTATTTATTTAAATAATAGTTTAATGTGTGCTGAATCCATATTTGTTGCTAACTTTTTTATGGCAGACGGCGCATTTTGAAATAATTTAAAATTTGTCCGACCGCCATCCCAGACTGGCGACTAATATTGTTTCTTTTTTTTGTCGTATGATAAAAGTAAGGTGGTCCGAATTTAATTTGTTTAAATAATAGTTGAATGGGTGCTGAATCCATATTTGTTGCTAACTTTTTAATGGGAGACGGCGCACTGTGAAATATTTTAAAATTTGTACTAGCGGTCGTACAAATTTTAAAATATTTCACAGTGCGCCGTCTCCCATTAAAAACAGACTGGCGACTAATATTGTTTCTTTTTTTGTCGTATGATAAAAATACGGTGATCTGAATTTTATTTATTTAAATAACAGTTTAATGTGTGCTGAATCCATATTTGTTGCTAACTTTTTAATGGGAGACGGCGCACTTTGAAATATTTTAAAATTTGTCCGACTGCTATCTCAGACTGGCGACTAATATTGTTCCTTTTTTTTCGTATGATAAAAGTAAGGTGGTCTGAATTTAATTTGTTTAAATGATAGTTAAATGGGTGCTGAATCCATATTTGTTGCTAACTTTTTTATGAAAGTCGGCGCACTTTGAAATATTTTAAAATTTGTCCGACCGCTATCTCAGACTGGCGACTAATATTGTTTCTTTCTTTTTCGTATTATAAAAGTCAGGTGGTCCGAATTTTATTTGTTTAAATAATAGTTTAATATGTGCTGAATCCATATTTGTTGCTAACTTTTTTATAGGAGACGGCGCATTTTGATTTTTTTTCAAATTTTATTATTTAAGGGTGTGATAAAAAATATTAAGGGTTGAAAATTGGGGTGCTTGTATCACAATTTGTTAATTCAATGTTTTATTTACATCCTAAAGTAAAAACAATTTATTTATCTTGAATATGTATAGAAATAATGAAATTTGAAAATCTATGGCTAACTTCACATCCGTGTTTTCCCTTTAATCAATATAAACATATTTCCATTGAGCCAGGCGTGTTTTACATACTCGTACATTTGAATAAAGTTTCCGTGAAACCAAACAATGGACAATTTAGAAAATTGCCGTTTTGTGCAATCGAATCGACCTTAAAGCAAACTAATACGCGATTTTTCCATTTATACGAAACCGCCCACGCTCGTTTAATTTTTTCAAACATTATATTGATTCACCTTAGAGGAGCTCCGAACTAATCAGGTTGTTTTTTTGAATATAAATATTTACTTTTCAATTTGCCGAGGCTAGGATTGTTAGAAGAGACGCGGGGTTTAATTAATTATTGCGTTTTAACTCCGGCCAACACTCTTCAATCTTGATTAATCGTGCAGATTTAATTGGTCGTGTGTGTTACTAGCGCATGTGGGAAGATTTGGTAATTATGCTGATAAAGTGATGTCTTATTAATAGAACTGTGATATAAGACAGTCTATTCGTAGGCTCGGATAAAACAAAATTTTACACCACGAAACTAGGTTCTAATCAGTGGCGTCGATAGCGGGGAGGGGGATTGAGGCGATCAACCCCCCACTTGAGAAAATTTGAAAAAATGAATCCAAAAATGGCCTTAGTTTATTTATGGAACTTATCGTTTGTCGCAAAACTCGATAAGAAAATGAAAATTTTTTCGGATATAAACAGTGTCAGGGAAAGATTTTTTTCTATGTTCCGGGGGTGGTGATCCTAATTTTATTGTTTAGTTTTGTTAACTGACGTATGCTGAAACCAAAAATGGCCTTAGTTTGTTTATGGAACTTATAATTTGTCGCAAAACTAGAAAAGAAAATGGAAATTATTTCGGATGTAAACAGTCTTAGGGGAAGATTTTTTTTCTATGTTCCGGTGGTGGTGATCCTAATTTTATTATTTAGTTTTGTTAATTGATGTATGTTGAAATCAAAACTGGCCTTAGTTTGTTTAGAGAACTTATAGTTTGTCGCAAAACTCGAAAAGAAAATGGAAGTTATTTCGGATATAAATAGTGTCAGGGCAAGATTTTTTTTTTCTATGTTTCGGGGGCGGTGATCCTAATTTTATTGTTTAGTTTTGTTAATTGACGTATGCTGAATCCAGATATGTCCTTATATTTTTTATAGAACATTTAGAAAGTTGTCAAAATTAATTTAAAAATTGTATTAATTTTAGGGGTACTTTAAAAATGTAGGGGTTGAAAATTTGGGGTGATATTATGAATAATTACTATAGTGATCCATCCTTTATTGATTAATAGTAAATTCTGATTTTTATCTGCAATACTTGGCTTAAAATATAAATTTAAAATCTATTGCTGAAATCTATTGCTAACTTCACACCCGTTAATTAATTGCAAGGGTCCAGTAAAGTGTTAAAGTCGTCCGCTAGACTTTTGAAAATTAAAGTATTCAAATATTCAGTCTAAAACATATTAAAAGATTTGCATTTTCTAGTGTTCTCCCCTGCTCCCTCTTGGCTACGCCCATGGGTCTACATGATATTGCAATACATTTGAATACAGTGTAACTGTACGCACGTGTTGCTGGGAATCTCGACGAATTAAGTTTTAATTGGATGGACAAAATAGGACATGTGTGTTTGTTTGATTTCAAACTGATGGATGTAGATGAATGGGGGCCGGGCTCTAATAAAGTGTCCAATATTGTTATTTTAGTTCAATTGATTTTAATCAATTTGTTAGTTTATTCGATACATTCAGCTGCTTTCTTGATGGAACCACATTTTTAAATTAGCTAATGCAAAACATTTGTTTTGTTCAATTTTTTTCAGTTGCCTGACACGTGTTTCGATCTGTCACGATCGTTTTCAATGTTAAAACTGATTAGTTTTAACTTTAAAAATTATAATCGTAATCTGTGAGTTATTTGAATTGTTATATTAATGTGAAATTTTTCTACACATAACCTAGAAATTAAAAGTTGATTTACAACATAACACTTGATTAATCTTGTCCTAACCTAAAACACACAACCTGCATCACACCACTTAATTCTTGTAATGTCAAATTTGATTGGGGGTTGTTGTATATCGATTTACCTTGATTTTTGAGATTCTGAAAACGGAATCGAAGTAAACGTGTATGGGACGCACGAATCTAAAGTTCGTTGGCTAAGGCGACTTACCGTTTGGCCACAAATTAAATTTTAAGTTCCACTTTTGAGGTTATACATGATCGTATTTTCGGCAAAATAAGCACATTAGGGATACCTATTACACACATGATGAAATTATCTCCAAAATGATGACGTAAATTATCCAATTTGTAGAGTTATCTTGATTAATTCAGTCAATATCACGATATTAGTTTTACATTAAAATTGACGTCTACTGACGTTTATTTAAAATAATGGATATATAAATCAAGATTGATTAGTGAATCATAGGTATTCTAATTTACGATGTAAAAAAATAGATGGCACTAGATGTATTAAAATGTAATAAATATTAACTGTTTATGAAAACTGTCATCGACATCTTTGGGAATGATGTAAAATATTAATGTTCATATTTAAATATCCAGGGGCTATTCCGTACACGCATTGTTAAATTTAGAGTACATGTTATTTTGCAGCATCACTGTCTAATCGCGTTTGTTACTTGATTTGTACACTTAGGTTGTGAGGGTAAACGTATACGTTACATTAATCAAAGACATACACAATTTACTCTATTGCAAGCTTTTCCCCTAACCTAACCTAACCTAGCAGTATGTAGAATAATCAATGTGCGCAAAGAGATTTAAGCAATTTATTCTATTGCAAACCTTTCTCCTAACATAACCTAACCTACAAGTATGTGGAATAGTCACCGTGCGCAAAGAGACTTACGCAGTTTATTCTATTGAACACCTTTCTCCTAAGCTAACCTAATCTAGAAGTATGTGGAATAGTCATTTTATGGAAAGAGACATACGCAATTTATTCCATTGCAAACTTTTCTCCCAACCTAACCTAATCTAGAAGTATGTGAAATATTTAACTTGCGCAAAAAGACTTCCGCAATTTATTCTATTGCAAAACTTTCTACTAACCTAACTAAAAAGCATGTAAAATCTGTGTGTCTACTAACTAAACTGGATATGCCGTACAAATGTAATTTACGAAAAACAGTGAATTAAATATAAAAATAATATTTGTAGGTGTTATTATTATTGTTATATTATTTGTTGATATTTTACTATTGCAGTAAATATCCTAGTTATCGTACGAAGGTGGCGCCATCTATTTTTTATATTAAAATACGTATGATTTAATAATCAATCTCGATTTATATATCCATTATTTTAAATAAACGTCAGTAGACGTCAATTCTAGCGTTAAACTAATATCGTGATATTGGCTGAATTAATAAAGATAACACTACAAATTGGATGAATTACGTCCTCATTTTGGAGATAATTTTATCATGTGTGTAATTTGTATCTGTAATGTGCTTATTTAGCCGAAAATACGACCATATATAACCTCAAAAGTGGAACTTAAAATTCGATTTGCGGCCAAGCGGTAAGTCGTCTTAACCAACGAACTTTAGATTCGTGCCTTCCATACACCTTTACCCTGATTCCATTTTCAGAATCTCAAAAATCATGGTAAATCGATATGCAATGAATCCTTTGATTGGTCAAATAAAAAAAATAACAGATTATACGTTCGGAGGAAGCACAATGGGCCAAAGTGCAGTGCAGAAATACGCACTCCCCAAAGAACCAGAACTAGAGCGTTCTATTTGGAGACAAAAAATATGAGGGTGTACAAATTAAAAACTCAATTGATGATTTTATAGAGATTTATAAAAAGAATAATAAAATTCTCCATACGGTTTTCGTGATTCGAGAAAAATAATATTTAAAGTACGGATTTAATGAATTAGTTTTAAAAAATCAATACTAAAAAAACCGAGATTACAACGGTGATTTAGGTTGATCTATGTTTTTATGCAATTGGCCCTGATGCACATTTTTTTATTTCCGCGCTTTTGCGGGTGATAATTAGTCATCAGTATTTTGCACCGGATCATCGCATCAATCAAAGTAATTAAAACCAACCCCGAAATACTCTCATCCCCCTTTCCCTTAGAAGTTGTCTTACTTCTTGGGCGTGTATATTTGTATAAGTAATGGACGATCACGATTCGTGTAAATGTGTACAAATTCGTATATACACTGTTTCAAACAAAAAATCATCAAGTGCAAAGGATATTAACATCACTTAGAGACTTTTACCTCTTTTCTCTCTTTGTGTGTGTGTGTGTATTTATGTCTACCCTCACCGCTGCGATTTGATTAACCGTATCAGGATGTTCTAATAATAATCCGGAATCCAGGTGATATCAGTCGAAGCGCGATAAAAGCCACCCCTCCTCTGCACAAACACACCCTACATTCATTAAATAAAAGACGCCCGTTTCTCAAAGGAAAACTCATCAAGTACCCGTGGTATCTATAGCGCTTGATGAATTTTACTTTTAAGTAAGCGAAGGAGTCGTGGGTTTAATCGTAATGGGGCTAGGAAAGAGAAAATAGGAAAAGGATTGGTGGAATATTTGATATAGAAAATTATAACTGTGATAAATTATTATTGGCAAATTTTCAAAATTGTCTGAGAATGTCTACGGCAGTGGTGGGGAAACTTTTTTTAAGACGGGCCATTTGTAATAACCAGACAATCGTAGCGGGCCAAAGAATAATGCTTAATCGTAGGTAGGTAGTTTTTATGCGGGTCGTCACATTACGAAGTAAGAACGCGTTCAACATTCTCACGACGGCACTCTTAAACGGGCCGGATTAAACCTTTCCGCGGGCCGTAGTTTCCCCATCACTGATCTAGTGAATAGAACGCATTAATGAGTAACATACTTTTTATTTCATTCTTATTATCCGCAAGTATTTCAATTCATCCGTAAATATTCTAAATTGTATAAGAATCTCTAAAATTGTTTCGAATTGTCTAAAATTACACTAGATTGCTTGAAAATACTGCAAATTGTTCAGGGATTGTCCAAAATTTTCTAAGGCTTAAAACATAGTGGAACGACGGTGTCATCCTCTTACCTCGCCGCTAGCCTCGACGCTCTACTATGTTTAGACCTACGATTGTCCAAAATTGCACCAGATCATTCGCAAATTGTCTAAGAATGTCTAAAGTCGTGTACATTTTTGAAACACTAAATTAAATTAAATTAAATTGTTCCGATTATGATATACCAACGTTTGACATTGGATAAATGCAGATCGATTAATATGTGAGAAAACGAACGTCTTTGACATTGTATTTAAATGTGGATCGAAGAACATGGGAATCCTCAGCCCGTGAAATTGTGTAAAAGCGATGCGCATCATCTGACCGCCGTGTCGTCCGTTCTGGTGTGGTCAAAATGCGGCTGTCCGCTTTTCAAACAAATGCCAATCCACGACAAAATCGCGTGCGGCGAGGGTGGGCTCGTTAGAAACATCCCGTGCTCCACACGCTCGACAGATAACGATCGGGTTGAAAAGACGCGAAAAAGTCTTATCGATGACACTTTTCGAAATTACCATTCGTCGCGTGAAACAAAAGTAAATCTGGCCTAATTATCGCGCAGCGTTTGAGCTTTTCTTCGCCGGCACGCGAAAGGGGTGTGTGCGACTAAATGAACTCGAAATAATTAGTATATAAAAAAAAAAACAATATATAGTGCCAAATATTTTTGGGAAAATGATATAGGTATGTGCTTTGTGTGTAATTTAAAAGAAAAACTTAGGCGAGAAGAGTGTGATCCCTGTATTATCCCAGTTAGGAAATTAGATGATAAGATTAGAGTTGTAAAGAGAAAAAGGAAGGAAGAAGGAAAGGAAAAATAATTGAAAGTGAAAAATTTAGAAACAAATGGGAATAAATTAAAGATTAAAGAAAAGGAAGAAGGAAGAAAGGGAAAACAGAAAATAAAAAAAGGGAAACAAAAAAAAAGAAAGAAAAAAAGGCAAAACTGAATGAGTAAATGAGTGGTATGGAGTAAAAATAAACAAAATTAAATATAATAGTAATGTTGGCTAATGGATGTTAATTCCAGGGCCAGGCAAGAGCCGTCTTAATTTAAAAAAAAGAAAAACTCATTAAGTATTTATCCTTTTGTAGAAAAATCCTGACTGTTTAACTACGTAGTTTTTAAAATTCACATTATTGGATGCCTACATAATCTTGTGAATTTTAAAAATGACGCAGTTAAACATCAGGATTTGCCCACAGCAGGTTTTTGATCAGAATTGATACCTTTTTTTTTAAATGTGCGTTCCAATCAAGGAAACGCAAGCAAAAAAGATTGTGTAATTTTAAAATTGTATTCAATCAGTGTAGACAACATTAAAAACATGTTTTACCAAATGATCCCACTGAGCAAAAAACAAACAAATAACGTTACATCAACATTTAAGCAACACTAAACGTTATTTTAATATCTTGAACAAGTTTCTCATCTTTCACGTGGTGAAACATATTTAACTATGATTTATTTTAATGTTGATGAAACATTACTTAAATGTGTTTGCTCAGTGGGATCAATGAGAAATAATATGAAGGTTTTTTTTTCTTTCCTTGTAAACATGCGTTCCAATCAAAAATGTTTTTCAGGATTAGTTAAGTTTAAGTTACAAAAAATAGTGCCGTAATTATAGTTGCGTTATCAAATATTGGAGAAATAAAGCGTCAACTGTCTATTGGTTGTCAGTGAAATAAATGAATGGTATTCGTGTAAAGTTATTAACCCATTAAGCGCCGCCATTGATGCGTACACGCAACATTATAAATGTTTGGTTAATTATATTACTAAATAAGATTTTAAATATTTCATTGTATAATTCAATATCCGGAGGTGTATTTGCACGGGAAGTAGTTGTTTCAATGGATATTTATCGTCTTAAGTTGTCTTATAATTTAATAACATTGTTTGCATTTTAATTTTTTTTTTTTTAAGACATTGTTTGCATTTTCACGAATAGTTTTTTCGTAATTTTATATATTATAAATAAGTTAATTTAATATATTATATTATTTGACCTGGCTTCAGAATGTAAGGAGAAAAATGTAAATATTTTGTTGTTTAAATATTTAGATTATCACTCATTTAAAAATAAATAACGAGAGCGTATTTCTAACTTCACAATATTTCAGTGTTTTATACGCGTGGCGCATGAAGTAAAATTTCGAGTTTAGAAAAGCCTGAAAATTTGGTTTGGCCGCTCCGCGCTTCGCGCTACGCGACCAAACCAAATTTTCAGGCTTTTCTAAACTCGAAATTTTACTTCATGCTTAGTCTGGGAGTGGAATCACTTGTTCTAAACTTCATACTGCACGTTTTTATATAAAATCGACGAATGCTTGAAATTTTACAGCATTTACATGGTGTATATTTAAAAGAAAAATTCAGAGTATGTAATACAATAAGTCATTTATAGAAATTATAAAAATAAGTGCAGAATTTTACCTAAAATCAACTTTTAGAGTTATCCCTAAAATTGCTCGGCCGTTAATGGGTTAAGAGGAAAAAGGAAAAGACTTGGTATTGTTTGAAACAATAAAAACTTATTTTATTGCACGTATTATTATTATGAATGATGTTTACTTCTAAACCTAAGAAAAAAATAATGATCGTGATGCAATTCATTGTTTGCAAAATTAACAACTCTTATTTTCATAACGTTGAATCTGTGTGTGGTTTGAAAATTGATTTACCTGATAGTTAATGTAAGAATAGTTGGATAATTCCAACCCCTAAAACTGATTTATAAATAGTAATTAATCGATTCGTTTTTTGTTACTTCATTAAATTGGTTTTTATTTGGAATATTTAACGCACGCAGCCTACACGTGTTTTTTATACACATATATGTATAAATATATAGCGTTTTTTAAAAGTAAGTAGTATTTTGAACTAGCCGTATCGTGGCTGATTTTTATGAATTTTTTAATCGAAGAACAGTATCATGTCACAGAGAAAACGTTTTATTTTTTATTTTTGCCTTTTGTTTGTTGCAGCAACAAATTTGTTTCAAAACTAACATTGTATGCAAGGTTCTTACATTAGAACACAATTTCTTTTGTGACATTAAAAATATGAGTTTGCAATACTGATATCTATTTTCGAATGTTGAACTATCTTGCTCACAATATTTACTATAGTATGTTCAATAAAATAAAATCTCTGGAGTGCCATGGAAAATATTGTAGGTTGGCAACTATAAAATTATACATTATAAATATTATGTTTGACGTTTTATATGTCAATTCTTAAAGCGTGTAGCCAACTTAAATTTTAAAAAAGTTAAAATCATCGCACTCTAGAGGTTTTTTTTATTGAACATACGATATATTCAGTATGTCATACCAACAATGATAAATTAGTTAGTTAGTTTATTTTCTATTGATCTTTAGATTTCGGATTTCGTTTTTATGCTACAAGTATGTTCATAAAAGTTGAAGTATTCGGATTAAAAAAAAAGAAAGAAAACGAAAATGAAACAGTGGCGCGGGGCCCTGTGCGGTCGCACCGTTCGCACCGCCCTTCAGCCGGCCCTGAATATCTATACAGGGTGAGTTTTTTTCGATGTTCTCTATGGGGATCTCGGAAACTATAAGAGATAGAAAAACGGTTAAATGGGGAAAGAAGTGTAGTTTTATAGAACGAATAAAATGACACTTTCAAAATATTTGAAAAAGTCAAGGGTAACTAGATATTTTGAATAAAGTAAAATGTGTCAATTTTTTGAAATCAATATATCTCTATTATTATCATAGATAGAAAAAAACTGTAAGGGACAAAGTTGTAGAAAATTTTACACAGATTAATAACAAAAAATCAAAAAAAAAACTCGCCCATATTTTGGGAGATATGACACAAACTTACCTTTTTTTAAATGGAAACAATAGTTGGCTATGACTTTATTAAAAGGGCTATTTTTTCCTTTCAATTCGATATAACATATGCCATAGTTATTTTTAAAATAAAGTAAGTTACAGTCGTTTTTAATTTTACCATACACCAAAAAATAGTTTGCCATGAAAAAGACAAAAGTAAAACAATTGCGGTTGTTTATAGCAACGAAATCAATATTTAATTTATTATCTTTCTTTAGATTTGTCAAAAGCAACATAAAGTAAAATAATTCGAAAATTATCAAAATAATAATAAAAGAAAATTTTAAATATTACATAAGATGCTCAAAAAGTCCACCATTATTATTATGGCATAAAGTACATCTTTTTAAAATCGAATTTGTGGCTTTTTTGACTTTTCTTCTGTCAATAGAATTAAATGTTTCAAGTACGGCTAGTCTAAGATCCTCCACGGATTGATATGATTGTTGATACACTTTGTTCTTCACATAACCCCACAGAAAAAAGTCTAAAAAGGATAGGTCGGGTGATCTAGGTGGTTATATCGGATTAAAGGGAAAAAAATAACTTTTCCAATGAGGCCATAGCCAACTATTGTTTCCATTTAAAAAAAGATAAGTTTGTGTCATATCTCCCAAAATATGGGCGAATTTTTTTTTTGATTTTTTGTTATTAATCTGTGTGAAATTTTCTACAACTTTGTCCTTTACAGTTTTTTTCTATCTATGATAATAATAGAGATATATTGATTTCAAAAAATTGACACATTTTACTTTATTCAAAATATCTAGTTACCCTTGACTTTTTCAAATATTTTGAAAGTGTCATTTTATTCGTCCTATAAAACTACACTTCTTTCCCCATTTAACCGTTTTTCTATCTCTTATAGTTTCCGAGATCCCCATGGAGAACATTGAAAAAAACTCACCCTGTATATAGACAAATTTTAAGTTTCAAGAATTGTGAAAACATTCTTTAAATTTAAAATATTTACAGTTAGAAATAGAAAAATATACATCGGAAGAATTCTGTCGTTAATTATTTAAAACTGAGTAAGTAATTAACTGTAATTTTTACTTAGTTAATGGCTTTACTGTTTTCACAAGTGTCCCTCGATCTTAATCTCTTTCTAGGGAGTTATAATGAACTATAAAACAATCTCGTACACTTCTGTGCAATAAAATTGAGCACACAAAATATGTTATAGTTTAAAACGGACATAATGAGTTTCCTAGTTACAAAAATATGTCAATTTCTTTAATGTCAAAATGCTGTGCCATTTAGACAACAATTAAAAAATTCAAATTCTAACTAAAATAGAAGATGGTTTTTATATTTCAGTGTTGTTGTATTTATTGCAACCGTTTTTTCAAAAGGTCATAGTTTTGGTTTTTTAATAAAGGTGTTATTTTTAAGTTATGGTGTTTTATCATTTATTGAAACTGCTGCTTGGCAATTAACACAGACCTAAATTATACCACTAGAATATTGTGAAAAATAGCTATGAGACTTGTGCTTAATTTTATTGTACAGAAGTGTACATTAATAAGTGATTAATTATCTCGATAATTAAAATATGTAGATTAAAATACAATACAATTTGATAATAGTAGAAATTAATACGTAGAAATATAATATACAGTGTGTTACAAATATAATAATAATAATAATGGTTGTTATTATATTTTCGGTACATTACAATAATCTAAATTGAATTTGTGTTCAGTATTCCGGATACCCACAGGCGCGTTTCGGACTTCAAGGTCCTCTTCAGTGTGGTCCCGACCCAGTGCTGAGAAATACTGAACATTTCTGACTATTTCAAGCCAATATGTGAAAACTATTAATGATTTCGATAGCTAACGCCATCTAATGCTTCATAGTGGCATCGTCAGTGACGGAATGCCGGAATACTGAACACAAATTCAATTTTGATATTTGTTTTCTGGTTTCACAAACAGAGTTCTGCTCGCTCGTGGACGAAACAGTGACCTGTATATGCACTTCGTGCATTCGTGTCACTGACGATGCCACTATGAAGCATTAGATGGCGTTACCTATCGAAATCATTAATAGTTTTCACAATAATCTAAGATTATTACTCGCCTTTATTAATATACTTGATGTCTGCGATAACTATTAAAGACACAGTATTTTAATTCTCCAGTGAAAATCGATGAAAATCTCCAAAATTCATTCACACTAAATTTAAATATATTAAATTATAACTTGAATCCAAAACGGGTGCACTTTTTTCACAATTTGCGCACATTACATTTTCACGCGTCTTCGAAACGAAGATTTCACAGCAAATATCTTTGAAAATTACTATATTTTTAACAATTTAGCAGGAACAAAAATCGCGAGACGTTCGCGTTTGCACAAATTCACCACGACTGATTTTGGATTAAATCGTGTTTTTATTTCTTTCTACAGTTCTGATAAAAAAAAAGATGGGATGGCGCATTATTTCCACAAGAGTGCACTTTTTCTTATCAGATCGATCAATTTTAAGAACAGATTTGCGGTTGCTGTTTTTTTTTTTCTTGCTTTTACAAACAATATACGCAGTTGGGCGTGCGTGAGAGAGAGAGATAACGATTCATAAATTTGATGTAAACAATTCGTTTTATCGAAAGGGCCCAGTTGCCAAGGCCATTAAACAAGAAAGAAGAAGAAGAACTCGTTTTATTTAGATTTATTTATTTAGTCAACGGAGTTCATTTAAAAAATACACAATAAAGTACAAAATTAAAGCAATGAAATAAATTGTTAATGACTGTATAATAGACAAATCGCATTGCTCAGTATTGTTCCTCCCAGTACAATTTATATACAGAGAGTTCTATGTAACACCGAACATTTTCATAACGAGAATTTTTCTTTTAAGTATACATAATAAGCATATGTTGTGCATTTGCCGACGATTGGTTTATTAAAAAAAATAATTTGAAGCTTTAAACGAGTGTTTTCCACTCCCGGGCTAAGCATGAAGTAAAATTTCGAGTTTAGAAAAGCCTGAAAATTTGGTTTGGTCGCGTAGCGCGAAGCGCGGAGCGGCCAAACCAAATTTTCAGGCTTTTCTAAACTCGAAATTTTACTTCATGCGCCACCGGTACAAAACACTGATGCAATGTAAAGTTTAGCGGTGTGTTTTAAACTTCGTGATATGTCAGTGTTTTGTACCGGTGGCGCATGAAGTAAAATTTCGAGTTTGAAAAGCCTGAAAATTTGGTTTGGCCGCTCCGCGCTTCGCGCTACGCGACCAAACCAAATTTTCAGGCTTTCCTAAACTCGAAATTTTACTTCATGCTTAGTCTGCGAGAGAGTTAAAGCTTCAAATTATTATTTTTTAATAAATCGAGCGTCGGCAAACGCACAACGTATGCTTATGTATACTTAAAAGAAAAATTCTTGCTATAAAAATGTTCGGTGGTAAATAAAACTCTCTGTATAACGTGATATCAAAAATTATCTTGGCTTGTATATCTATTTACAAAATGGCACAACACCATCAAAGTTTATTATTATTAGTATTACTAGCATTTAGCCCGATTTACCAACCGGGGAGCCAAGGGCCGAATCAAGGAAATGTAGAAATGTAAAGAGAATTGCATAATTAAAAAAAAAAATGATGTTGAAGAAAAATATATGTATAATAGTAGCAAGGGTAAAGGGAGGGGGAGAGGCGTTGGTGCATGAGCCGAATGGTGGTGACTGTAAGGTAAATCGTTGTTTTGTAGTGGTTATGGAGTGGATGGATGTAAAGGTCCGTGAAAAGGTTGGAAGAGATGGTCGCTTCGCTCCAGCCGCTCGCTTCGCTCGCTTGAATTGCTCGCTTCGCTCGCTAGGGTGCTCGCTTCGCTCGCACATAGAGAGGGTAGTTGCTCCTTTATCCCCGCGAAAACAAATTTTCTCTAGCGCAAGTTTTGGACCGAAAATTTGCTGAAACACCGGGAAGGCGGCCATTTGTTGGCTCGAAAATAATTTGCTGAGCACCGCGAGGTCAAACCATACCACCCTACGTTTAAAAAAATCGTTTTGGAGCATTTTAAGTCGGTCAAAAAAAATTATCAAGAAAATCACGGTTTTAGACCACCCTGTATATACACGTTAAACTTAAAAATTAATTAATTTTAATTGTTTTGTTTCGTCTTGTTTCATCTTGTCGGTTGCGGATAATTATTCGAAATCGAAACGTGAAAACCAAATTCCTCTATCGCAATTTTTCGACCGAAAATGTGCTGACAGCCCATGAAGGCGGCCAATAAAAAAAAAAAAAAAACATGTCCCAACACCACTAAATTTAATCCTAGCGATCTGCGTTTAAACAAAACATTTTGGAGAAAAAATAGAGATTTAGACACCCGGTATATATTTTTATGAAATTTCAATTGCAAAAAAAAAACTTTTCCTCGATAGAAAAAATTCTCGATAGATAGGTCGTGTTTCTAATGGAATTCTGAACACGATAGACGCAAAATTTTGAAAATCTATTTTTTTTTGCAAAATCGATTAAATGCAATATTTTTTTTAATCGGGCGATTTGAGCGCTCGGAAGTGTCGCGTTGGAAAGCCCAGGTCAAATCCCATTGAAATTGTGCTATGCGCGACCTGAAAAAGTTCCGTGTGAAGCAAGACCAGCGTGTAAAGTATTGAGGTTAGGAAATCTTCCGCTCGGCGTAAAATTAAAAAAATGATTTAAAATAGAAAACGCGGTCGGATTTGAACGCCGCTTAGCCTAAGACACGCGGATTTTTTTTTTCGGTCCTGTGAAAATTTTAACTTTCTAAAATGAATTCTTCGATTTTTCCACTACCGGTGACAGTCGTCTCCCATAAGAGCAATGTAAAAGTGGTTGCCATGGCGACCGAATCGCAGCCTTCTCGGATCCCCGCTGCTTTAACGTTCTTATTATGGGAGATAAAAGAAAGATTTCCCTTTTGTAGAGGTCTATGAAAACTACTGATGCTTAGGTTAGATGTCAGACGAGATGTAAGGTTATGTCAGAAAGTATGCATGTTAAATGACAGATGCGCATGTTGGGTTGAGGTAGACGACAGACTTTAAAGTAAGGTTAGACACTTATAACGTTTTCCGATTACCACACTTTAGCACTCAATTTATTCGAACTATACTTTCAGTTTAAACTTATTTCGTGTTCTATCTTCGGGTTTAAAATGAAATTACCTTGCTATCATTATTTGCCGCTATCATTTACGTGTTATATCATTATGTAAAAATGTTAAATAATACGAATGAGAAGAAGTGTTGCCTAATAATATACCTACATCATTTCTGGTGCAGAATCTGAATTTTAAATAAAAAAAAGGGGATCCTCCAACCTGGGGGGTCGGACTGACGAAAATTTCATAGGATTGGATTCCTATTTAACACACCCCCTGGGGGGTGGTGGTGACGAAAATTTCATAGGATCGGATGGCCCGTTTAAAAATATTAAACTTTTGTTCGAAACATTTTTGTGTACAATGCATATTTGTCGGTATATTCCAGTAGATTATTTAAAATGGGTCACCTGGTTTCAAAATATGTCACAACTAATAAAATTATGTGAGAAAAATAAACATTTCAGAACACAGGTGGCAGTGTTCACATGTCTCTTACTAGTATTCTAACCACGTGGAAAAACTTTTCCCTGTTGACAAAAAAAAAAGAGAAAAAACCGGAGAGATTAAATTCTAATTAGTTACTTGTAATTAAGCGCTAAAGAAAAATTCGTCACGGGAGTCCAATCAGCCGTCGCGCGCGTTTAAAAATTAATTTTTTGAAATAATGCAGCGTTCACCTGCTGAAATTCCCAGCCCCGCTGAAATCAACACGTGCGTACATGAAAACGGAAGAAACACGACCTTGTGTGTCTCATCAGACAAGGCCGTAGCCAGGGGGAGGGGATATGGGGGTTCAAACCCTCCCCGAAATTTTCAAAATGTTAAATTTTTGTAAAAAGCGGTCCTGTAATAATAGTAAAACTATCATTTTTACCATTAAACACCCCCCCCCCCCCCCGAAATTTGTACAACCCCCTCAGAAATGTTTTTCTGGCTACGGCCTTGTCCTCAGAATTTGGAAAACAAATAATAATAAATCTAAGTATAAATGAAATTGCCAATTCTTGGTTGCAGAATACATCAAACATTAAAAGTGCGATTCTTTTCGCAATCTACAACAAGTTAGTCTTACAAAGACTATATCAAACACTTATTGAAACAACTACTTCCCGGGCTAATACCCCGACGGACATTGAATTATACAACAAGTGTTTGCTGTTACATACAGTAACCTACTGCAAATGCAACAACTTGGGTCAAATTATTCAGGCCATCTATAGATCTCGAAACGCGTCTATAGATGGCCTGAATAATTTGACCCAAGTTGTTGCATTTGCAGTAGGTTACTGTATGTAACAGCAAACACTTGTTGTATAATTCAATGTCCGTCGGGGTATTAGCCCGGGAAGTAGTTGTTTCAATAAGTGTTTGATATAGTCTTTGTAAGACTAACTTGTTGTAGATTGCGAAAAGAATCGCACTTTTAATGTTTAATAATAAATCTGTATTGTCCAACAGAAAACATATCCTAATTACACTGGTCTGCAAAAAAAATTTTTTTTTCGAGCCCTGACACCATTCCTGCTGATTCTTATGTAAAATGACCTCCTGAATCCGAATATGACCTCCGTTTTCCCCCATCACCCACCGCTTTCGGGGGAGGCCCCCCCACCTATTTTTATCACTTTTCGATAATTTGGAGGGATGAAAAGGATTATTTTAGCCTTTACATTTCTTTTGAGGGGCTAGAGAGGTGAAAAGTTCCAAAATATGAACATTTGTAGCAAGGAGGTAGATTTGGGGGGATTTGCCCCCTTAAATTGTAAAAGAATCATTAAAAATGATCAATTTTTTCCGTTTTTTTCGCAGTTTTTTCACTTAATTTCTACATATTCCAGTTTCCATTCCCCCTCATCCCCCCCCAAACACCCCCAAATAATAAAAATATATTGCAACAATATATAGCAACAATAATAAAAATATATTGCAACAATATATAGCAACAATAATAAAAATATATAGCAACAATAATAAAAATATATAGCAACAGTTCGGAAGATTCACTGTACCACGCTGGCGCTCTCAATACTCCCCCCGTTTCCCCCATCCATTGGAGGGGTGAAAAGGATTATTTTAGCTGTAAAGAATAATAAATAAAAAGTAAAATAATAAATTCCTGGGCAAACCTGTGCGCGCGAGGTATTGAGAGCGCCAGCGTGGTACAGTGAATCTTCCGAACGGTTGCCATATATTTTTATTATTGTTGCTATATATTTTTATTATTGTTGCTATATATTGTTGCTATATATTTTTATTGTTTGGAGGAGGATGAGGGGGGATGGAGGCTGGAATATGTAGAAAATAAGTGAAAAAACTGCGAAAAAAACGGAAAAATCGATCATTTTTAAGGATTTTTTTACAATTTAAGGGGGCAAATCCCCCCCCCCCCCAATCTACCTCTTGCTACAAATGTTCATGTTTTGGAACTTTTCACCTCTCTAGCCCCTCAGAAGAAACGTAAAGGCTAAAATATTCCTTTTCATCCCTCCAAATTATCGAAAAGTGATAAAAATAGGTGGGGGGGGCCTCCCCCGAAAACGGTGGGTGATGGGGAAAAACGGGGGTTATATTCGGATTCAGGAGGTCATTTTACATAAGAATCAGCAGGAATGGTGTCAGGGCCGATTTTCATGCCGACCAGTGTTACGAGACAATCTTCACATAGAATCCTAATTAAAATACAGCGTGTAAACGAACTACTGTACAGGCTCTCTACCACATAAGGGGCAGCGTTTAAATAAACAATACCTGCATTTGAAATTAGCATACCTTTAGTAGATAGCTCAGAAATATTTATTAAAAATAATTAATAATAATAGGCCACATGTTTGTGGTATCTGGTATACGCGCACATTGCGTATTTTAAGAGAGATTCCACATAGACTGGTAGTTTTTAAACGATTTGGATATCGAATTACACCATCCAGAGATAAGTGGGTCAGTTTGTGAAGAATTATGTCTATGTTGTTATTGTGATTTTTTTTATACGTGACCCAGTTTCATCTAGTAATTCTAAACAGTGTGTGTGTGTGTGTAGTGCGTGCTAAGTGATTTATACGTCTCGATAGTGCGTGCGAAGTGATTTATGCGCTTCGCTGTAGTAAAAGTAAATAAAAAATACAACAACTTACGCATCTACGAAAAATATCATGAACACAGGTAACCAGAAGTTCTCAAAAAGTAAAAAAATGCATGAAAAATTATGAAAAATCCAATTTTTTTTTCCGATTTTATTTTTGCTGCAATTGGTGTCAAAATATTTTGTGTATACGCCCTTAAGAGGATGTACATTAGTTCGATTACACGCTGTATATATTACGACACTTTAAACCAGGGGTCCACAAGCGTTTTTTTTTCGCGGGCCACATATACCATTTTATGTAATCGAGTAGGCCAAAATCCAACTGATTTTATATCCATCTTTAGAAACTTTGCCAAAAAATCGTTACAATTGTGACATTTACGCAAAACATAACTGCTGGTCGCGGCCCGGACGCATGGAGGTCGCGTAGTTTGGAGATCACTGCTTTAAACAATTGATTGTAAAAATGCATTATACAGGGTTAGGCAAAAGTATGGAAACACCGCATTTCTGGCTAAACTATACCTGCGATGAAAAAATACTCTTAATGTTGCGTTCTTATTTAACGGTGAACTTGTGGGGTTGTAATTTAAACACTTAGTTTTGGGGGATAACTTAAACTGTATTCTGTACCGTTCAATGGTCAAATTCACACACTTTCTGCATTGCACATTCCGCAAGTGCCGAAACGGAAAAACAGAAAAAAACATCTGGCGCTACAATTAAAAATATATTTAAATAAATGGGCGCCAAAGACGAAACACAACATTTTTCTAGTCGTTATCTGGATATCACATTACGTCATTGAATAGATGAAATGGACTACACGTTTTTTTGTTTTTGTAAGTATGGGAATTTTTGCTAAACCCTGGGCCCAATCCCAGGACAAAAAGTGGCTGAGCTGGGTAGGATTCGAATCATTCAGGATTCGAATCCTTTTAGAGGATTCAAAAGAGCTATTCGAATACTTCAGTTAAAAAGGATTCCTGACCCGGATTTGTTACATTTTTTTAAGAGGATTGGTATTCGAATCCAAGTACGGGTGATTCGAATCCTTATGAAAGGATTCGAATATTTATAAAATGATTTCATGACTTTCATTTTAAATTTACTTTGCTATTATTGATTTTTTATTGTTTCATGATTCTTGTTAAATGTCAATAATTTTGATATTTTTCATAATTTCTTTATATTTTTTTTACCTTCCGCGATTTTCTTTAAAAAGCATTTTTTTAATAATAATAATAATAAAAATAATAATCTTTATTACCCAACAGGCAAAAACCCAATTACAGAGTAACAAATATAAACTAAAATAATCATTCGAATAAATATGTTAAAAAAAAGAAATATATATATATATATATATATATATATATATATATATATATATATATATATATATATATATATATATATATAAGGAAATGTATATATAATTTACAAGCTAAATAAATTAAATTAAATTAAGTGTAAAAAAAAACCTTAACCTTAAATGTTAAATTCCACACTAGAAATTAATGCCTTGAATTCTCTCCGACTTTTTAGTGTTTTCGTCAATTTGAATCAAATCCCCTAATTTTTTATTGACTTTCTAGCGTTTAATAACATTCATATTTTCAAGCATTCGTCGATTTTATAACAAAGTTCAATTTAAAGTTTCGAACGAGTGTTTCCACTCCCAGGCGAAGCATGAAGTAAAATTTCGAGTTTAGAAAAGCCTGAAAATTTGGTTTGGTCGCGTAGCGCGAAGCGCGGAGCGGCCAAACCAAATTTTCAGGCTTTTCTAAACTCGAAATTTTACTTCATGCGCCACGCGTAAAAAACACTGATTTTAAGTAAAGTTCATAAACACACAATAGCATGTTTAATTAGAGTAACACGGAATCAGATATTTACTCTCTTATCAACGATGTTCAGTGTTAATAATAAATAATTAGGTTTTGAACATTTTTGTTAAAACAACTGGTACCGATATTAAAATGTTAATGGTTGCAAAAATAATCAAATTTATGTTTAAAGGATTTGTATTTGTTATTAAACTTGGTTTAATGGGTTTGTGAATAAAATCTACAGGCTTTGTTTCAGCCGTTTATTAGTTTTTGTTTGTACAAAATTTGCCGGGTAGTTCGCAGGGGTTTACAAGTTGTTTTTTAATGTGAAATCTTCGCTAATTGTCTCAAGAATGTGTGCGCTCGTACCCTTGCAGGTACACCCCTAGTTGTGGGAGAGATGAAACTTACCCCCCATCAACAGAGGCAACGGAGAGCACCGCCAATAATATATAAAATTACGAAAAAACTATTCGTGAAAATGCAAACAATGTCTTAATTAATAAGACAACTTAAGACGATAAATATCCATTGAAACAACTACTTCCAGTGCAAATACACCTCCGGATATTGAATTATACAATGAAATATTTAAAATCTTATTTAATTTGATTTGTTAATAAGATTTTAAATATTTCATTGTATAATTCAATATCCGGAGGTGTATTTGCACGGGAAGTAGTTGTTTCAATGGATATTTATCGTCTTAAGTTGTCTTATTACTTAAGACATTGTTTGCATTTTCACGAATAGTTTTTTCGTAATTATATATATTATGTTTAAAGTGTGCAAACTATAAGAAGCGTAAGCTTATTTTCTCGAATTCAAATAGTTTTGAATTTGAATTTATCTTGTTTGAACCGCCAATAATATTAATAAATAGAATTGTATAACAAATATGAAGTAACAGTATTCGTGATTCGAAAAAACGGGATATTTATCTCTTACGAATCCTTTATTTGAGTATTCGTGATTCGAATCATATTAGGTGATTCGGACTTGTGATTCGAATCTTTTTTTTAAGGATTCGTGCCAGCTCTGAGAAGTGGAAACACTAGTTTCCAAATTGACAGCGAATGCCTTAAAATGCATATGCATTTTTTACTTTGTAATGTTTAGCATTTTTATTACTTTGAAACCGGCAATACATTCTGAGTGAGACACTCTCCAATTTGTCACTCTTTATTTTTAAATCAAAATCATTACTTAGGACACCTGTTGTGAAATCGGGGTGTAATCAGAGTGTTGTAACAACAACGTCTTTCTCGGCCCTTTTTATAGTTGACCCGGTTTCCTAATTAAAAATATCACGGGAGGAATCGATCGGCGGGTAAATTAGACGGAGGATGATTGTTTGTGCAAAGAGTCGATTTCGCGTCGATACAATTGCTCGATATTTGATGAATTGTTAATGCGGTAATTGGCGGCAAGTGTTGCGGAACATTCCGAACCGACAGTTGCAACATCTCTCATCAAAATCGAATGACGAATGCGGCATCAATAATTCAATGGGCTGGCTACTAATTTTGTATTATTTACGAACAGTTTTTGTTCGATGGCGTTGAAAGTTCTGTAAAAAAATTAATCACTCCTTTTGCTATCCTCTCAGAGGTTGGAATAATGTCAATCATTCTAGAAATGTTTATTTGTAATGCGTATTTTTACTTTCCTTAATATCTAAAACAAAGGGAAAGTATTGTTTTCGCGAACATTTTCAAATCAAAAATGTTAGTTCACTGTGGAGGTTTCTACTTCGTTATACATCATTATTTACACAAATAAGACAATTAACTTTGTTTGTATAACTGAGGATTTTATTGTGACTATAGTTTCGATGTTTGATAATGACAAGTTAAAGTTGTCGAAACTATAGTCACAATAAAATCCTCAATTATACAAAGTTAATTGTCTTATTTGTGTAAAAATGTTAGTGCATATCCACGAGTTGATTAGAACAATTTTTGAAAAAGGTCTGGCCGCCAGTCCGTCGCTATTGAATACCCTAAACCAGTGGTCTCCAAACTACGGCCCGCGGGCCAAATCCGGCCCGCGACTTGCATATCCGGCCCGCGATTGTTTGTAATTTTTTTTGTAAATGTCATATTTTGAAATATTGTAACAATTGTTCCTTAAATTTTTCATAATTTTATAAAATTAATCGGATCTTGGCCGACTTTATTATGTAGAATTGTATTTGTGGCCCGCGAAGAAGATAGTTTGGAGACCCAGGCCCTAAACCATATATTGGCAACCCCCGGTCCGAATCCGGCCTTCCACCAGCTTCAATCCGGCCTGCGAGAGAAATTTCAAATAACGCGCAAAAAAAATTAAAGATTTAGCACACATAGTTTGTTTTTAATTACCGTCAACGAACCTAAAATTGCATTTATTCAAATCATAAAGACTTTTTTTTTTAGGGTTTGGCTTTTGCCTGGCCTTAGTAACGTAGACTATTGGCCAACATCAATTCTTAATTTTATTTATTCCATTTAAGTATTTAATTCTCTACATGCTTATGCAACTAATTATGGACGGCACAACACATTCACTCACAACCATGGCTCCAGAGGGTGCCAATTTCCCCATAAGAAACTGGCACCCCCCGGTGGGATTCGAACCCACGACCCTCTGGCCCAAGAGCAGGAGCTCTACTCACTGACCCACGAGGGTCCCCTCATAAAGACTGAAATCAATAAATAATATTATTAAGCGTACGCAGTGGAACGCCACAGATCGAGTCAGAAATCGTCTTTAGCGAGAGACAAACAGTAAACATTCGAGAAGCCGCCCGATGATCTTGAAGCGCTCCAGAGCCTACTGTTATTCATAACGCGGTTAGCATCGCATATTCGCGTACGATCGAGGGTATTTTAGTTGCTTATTGCCGGTAATATATAAAGCGCTCAGCGCGCGTCACAACTCATTACTTCTTAACAATTGATAAGAAAAGACGCGGGAAATGTTCAAGCAAACTCAGCTCAGAAGAAAAGAAATCTATCAAGATGTCTGGTTTAAAAAAGCGGAAAGTGGGCACAGAATGTCGTCAATTCCAAAACAAATGGACTGACGAATATTTTTTTATCATGCACAGTGGTAAAGCTATGTGTTTGTTGTGCAATTAAACAATTTCTGTTTTTAAAGAATACAATATGAAGCGGCATTATTCCAACAAGCATTTCGCTCAATATAATTTACTTACGGGCCAGTTAAGGAAGGCGAAAATTAAAAAACTCATTACCGATTTCACAAAGATTAAATCTAGACAGTGTTGTTAATTAAAGCTTTTATAGTTAGTTCCAAAATAGCGAAGCCATCGAAGTCATTTTCTGAGGCAGAGTTTGTTAAAGAGTGCCTAGTAGATGTTGCAGAACTTTTGTTACTAACGGTTTGATAATGATACGTGTAGTATTGAAACTATAGTCACCAAATAAACCAATTGTTATACAAACAAAGTGATAAACAGTGTTTTATTTATGTTCAACAATGTATAACGAAGTAGAAGCCTCTATAATCAGTGAAAGAAGAAAGAGTTTGAGAAAGTTAGCTTATCGCAACGTACTATTGTTCGGCGCATAGATACGACGGCTAGTGATATCAAAAAAAAACATTGACTGATAGATTGGCTGGTGTTCGAGCATTTTCGATTGCTTTGGGTGAGAGTACAGATTTATCTGACAGCCTAGTTAGCCTGACCTGATTTTCATCGATTGTTCTCTAACGAGTGTTTTCCAATCCTGGATTAAGCATGAAGTAAAATTTCGAGTTGAGAAAATCCTGAAGAATTTGGATTTGGACGCGCAGCGTCCAAATCCAAATTCTTCAGGCTTTTCTCAACTCGAAATTTTACTTCATGCGCCACGCGTACAGAACACTGATTTAGTGTAAAGTTCAAAATTGACTGCTTAGTTAATAAAACATAATGTTAGTATGTGCATTAAGTTTTCACAATTCTTAAGAATTTTTCGCGCTTTTTCACAATACTAGAAGTAGCGCGTGTTGCGCCGACACAAGGTGCTTACGTCGGCGTGCCGCAACGAACATACGCGTTGTCATCTGCACTGGACCCACAATAGCAATTTGATTAATTTATTAATGGCGAAAAGACAATCGAAGAGTTAAAAATACCACTTGTTAATTTATTTATTTAATTGTTCTAATAACATGCGCTCGATTTTGAAATATAACACAACCAACGGCGGTGTAAAGAATAAAACACATATCGATTTCGGTGTGGACTTTTTGCTCAGCTGCTAGCTCGCGATGGCCTCAATCGAGGTCGTGTCTAAAGTGAATTATAAATTATTCTTAATAATAGTATTTCTGTTTGTTTAGTAAGTCTCCTTGCCGATTCATAACCGCCCTCTAGTATTCCCACAACATATTGGTATTTTCCCATTTCGCATGTAAATTAAACATATATTCAATAGGCGGCAGTGCATTGTGGGTAAAATAATAAAGCAGAATATCATGAAAATATGAAAATAAATGTTTAAACACATTTATTTTCATATTTTCATGATATTATATTGTCATGAAATTAAAAAAAAATGTTTTTGTAAGGCGAAATTCAGTGATGGTAAATTACATACAGACAGTTTTATGTAACACCGAACATTTCCATCCCATACAATTTGACACCTTTAATTTTTAAGTTTCAAGTATACATGTCCCAATTGCAGCGTATACGCCGTAAATCTTTAGATAATCGTCGTTTGCTTACAAGAGTTTAATTTGAAAATTAAAATGAGTGTGTTCCACATACGTTGTACATTTTCCGACGCTCGGTTTATTAGGAGAATTGAATTTGAAACTTTAAACGCGTGTTTTCCACTCCCAGGCTAAGCATGAAGTAAAATTTCGAGTTTAGAAATGCCTGAAAATTTGGTTTGGTCGCGTAGCGCGAAGCGCGGAGCGGCCAAACCAAATTTTCAGGCTTTTCTAAACTCGAAATTTTACTTCATGCGCCACCGGTACAAAACGCTCACACATTACGAAGTTTAAAACACACCGCTAAACTTTACATTGAATTAGTGTTTTGTACCGGTGGCGCATGAAGTAAAATTTCGAGTTTAGAAAAGCCTGAAAATTTGGTTTGGCCGCTCCGCGCTTCGCGCTACGCGACCGAACCAAATTTTCAGGCTTTTCTAAACTCGAAATTTTACTTCATGCTTAGCCTGGGAGTGGAAAACACGCGTTCAAAGTTTCAAATTGAATTCTCTTAATAAACCGAGCGTCGGAAAATTTACAACGCATGCATATGTATACTTAAAAAAAATATTCTCGTTATGAAAATGTTCGGTGTTATATAAAACTCTCTATATGTGCCTTTTTTGCTAGTATTCCACCAAAACAATAGAACAAAACTTGTTTTTTATTTGACTGACTGTTCAGTGTTGCAAGATTTTCGTCGACGCAAGCGTAAACTTTCTTCAGAATTCTTCAACTCCTAAAATTTAGAAGAGTTTAGTGGCATATTTTGAAAAATTATTAACATTGGTGGCATTATTAAATAAAATAATTGAGTCTCCTTTCTTCACAGGATTTATTTAAAAATCGCAAATGTACATTTCGGTCACGATGTGACCATTATCAATGCTTAACTATTTTATTATTTATTTTTGTAAATAGTTAAGCATTGATAATGGTCACATCGTGACCGAAATGTACATTTGCGATTTTTAAATAAATCCTGTGAAGAAAGGAGACTCAATTATTTTATTTAATAACTTCGTTCACCTTCACGTAACTCAACAATAATTTAATTGGAGGCAACACTGCTTAAACAAAATAAACGTTTAGAAAATTTATTAACGTGGCATATTTTGAAAAATTATTAACATTAGAGGCATTTCTTCAAAGTTAGAGTTAGGTCGAAAACCAGCCAACTCGGATATCGTCGACTAAAGCAGTGTTGGCATATTTAAAAAAAATCTTTAAGATAAAGAATGTTAGCCATAAATATTAATCAATGAATGAAACAAGAATATTTTTACATTTTAAAGAATTTGGGTGCAAGATGTTATTAAACTGAATTCGGAGAGTTTTTGAAAATTTCAATTATATTTATTGGTAAATTTCTGAAAAGCACTTTATTTTTGCGACTTTTCATATTACGATTTCTGCAAAACACTTTTATTTTCTGTTTGTTTTTAGGTTGGTCCATGGCTGGACCGTCAACAGTGGCTGGCACACATGCTCGCCTATTATACATCCCGATCGCCCGCCGCCGAGAGCGCCGCCAGCAGCCGCCCCCTCGAACCCCCCAACTACCACCCCTCGTCACCACCAACCACCCTTAATAAATCTATTCCTAAACTTAGCTAAGAAAAAAATCACACTTTACTACCTCCACAACAAAACAAATAGAAATATATTTAACAAGGAATTCATTTTTGTACATATACATATATTTTATACATTTACAACACAAACGTGGCCTTATATTTAGAAGTAGAAGAACGGAGAGAAATTGTTTGTGCAACAAGTGTCCTTACTCTAGAATATGCCTGAATGAAGGATTTCGTCCGGTTTTGACCAACACACGAAGCAATTCTTGGCTCTCGGCGGAAGGAGGCGAATATGGACAGGGCGTCGTTTTTGAGCAGGAGACGAACTCTTATTAGAGGTAAGTCCAAAACGCGTTTACTTTTGCATCTTTCTAAGTTTTATATTGTTTCATTGCAATACGTAAAAATCCTTCGAATATTACGAATAGCGGAGGGCCTAGCTTGAAACCCTGCCTTACATCCTGTGAAACTTATTTAATTCAGATATGGCTGATGATTGACGCTTTCAAATATTATGAACAGCGGAGGACATAGGCTAGAACCCTGCGGTATACGTGATGTAACTTATTTAATCTAAATATAGCTAATGATTTATGCGGAAAAATACTTTTATGTATTATATGTATAGCGGGGGACCCAGGCTAGAACCCTGCGGTTCATCTAACTTAACTTATTTAGCCCAGATGTTCGTGATGTTTTTTAAAAGTCAAAACAATTTTATTAAACGGAGTTTTAAAGCTATATTCTAAAGTCTATTAACAAGACACCAGCTGTAAAATTGAATACTTTAAAAAATGTTACGACAATTTGTGTATTTTATTATTATTTGAAACATTAAAAGTGCGATTCGTTTCGCAATCTACAACAAGTTAGTCTTACAAAGACTATATTAAACACTAATTAAAACAACTACTGCCCGAGCTAATACCCCGACAGACATTGAATTATGCAACAAGTGAAACTTATTTAACTCAGATATGGCTGATGATTGACGCTTTCAAATATTATGAACATCGGAGGACATAGGCTAGAACCCTGCGGTACACGTGATGTAACTTATTTAATCTAAATATAGCTAATGATTTATGCGTGAAAAATACTTTTATGTATTATATGTATAGCGGGGGAACCAGGCTAGAACCCCGCGGTTCCCCTAACTTAACTTATTTAGCCCAGATGTTCGTGATGTTTTTTAAAAGTCAAAACAATTTTATTAAACGGAGTTTTAAAGCTATATTCTAAAGTCTATTAACAAGACACCAGCTGTAAAATTGAATACTTTAAAAAATGTTACGACAATTTGTGTATTTTATTATTATTTGAAACATTAAAGGTGCGATTCGTTTCGCAATCTACAACAAGTTAGTCTTACGAAGACTATATCAAACACTCATTAAAACAACTACTGCCCGAGCTAATACCCCGACAGACATTGAATTATGCAACAAGTGAAACTTATTTAACTCAGATATGGCTGATGATTGACGCTTTCAAATATTATGAACATCGGAGGACATAGGCTAGAACCCTGCGGTACACGTGATGTAACTTATTTAATCTAGATATAGCTAATGATTGATGCATGAAAAATACTTTTATGTATTATATGTATAGCGGGGGACCCAGGCTAGAGCCCTGCGGTTCACCTAACTTAACTTATTTAGCCCAGATGTTCGTGATGTTTTTTAAAAGTCAAAACAATTCCATTAAACGGAGTTTTAAAGCTATATTATAAGGTCTATTAACAAGACACCAGCTGAAAAATTAAATACGTTAAAAAATGTTACGACAATTCGTGTATTTTATTATTATTTGAAACATTAAAAGTGCGATTCGTTTCGCAATCTACAACAAGTTAGTCTTACAAAGACTGTATCAAACACTCATTAAAACAACTACTGCCCGAGCTAATACCCCGACGGACATTGAATTATACAACAAGTGAAACTTATTTAACTCAGATATGGCTGATGATTGACACTTTCAAATATTATGAACATCGGAGGACATAGGCTAGAACCCTGCGGTACACGTGATGTAACTTATTTAATCTAGATATAGCTAATGATTGATGCATGAAAAATACTTTTATGTATTATACGTATAGCAGGGGACCCAGGCTAGAACTCTGCGGTTCACCTAACTTAACTTATTTAGCCCAGATGTTCGTGATGTTTTTTAAAAGTCAAAACATTTCCATTAAACGGAGTTTTAAAGCTATATTCTAAAGTCTATTAACAAGACACCAGCTGAAAAATTAAATACGTTAAAAAATGTTACGACAATTTGTGTATTTTATTATAATAATAATAATAATAAACTTTATTTTTCCAACAGAAAATACATTATATAACCCAAACCATACATCTGTCTACAATTCTGTTAAAGAAAAACAAGACGTAATTCAGATGAGTACAAAATGTACACTCTGATCTTCCATTACACCTTTTAATATTAGATATACCAGACATTATTATAACGAACATGCAACTCTTACTAGAAACAAAGAAATTAATAAAAACAATATTAAATATATACTTAATTACATTGATCTGCATACAACATATCAAATATGCGCTTTTTAAAATTAACTTTGGAATCGATATCTGTACAGAATACAGGCAATTTATTCAGGAAGTTGACAATTGTATAATGAAACGATCTCTCATATAATGTTGTTTTGTGTGCTGGTGGTGATAACTTTCCTCGACTTCTAACATTAATATTAAGGACATCACTTCTATAGCATAGTTTTTCAAATAAATAAGAGGGCGTTTTTTGCTTAACTATATTATAATATAAACAATAGCTTTGCAGTTTTCTACGGTTCTCCATGTTTAGCCATTTTAAATCCTTAAGTTTATGACTTATTCTATCCCGCCTGCGCAATCCATAATTAAGTCTAATACATAAATTTTGAATTCTTTGAATCCGTGACTTAGTCGCTTCGTCAAGACAGGATTGTATTAGTGAAAAGCAATACGTGCATTGTGAGAGAACTGTCGTTTCACAAAACAAGATTTTAATATTTGTATTCAAAAATTCGCGGTTATGGTATATACGTCTTAGATTACTGAAAGCTATATTTATGCATTTTGATACGAAGCTGCAATATCTAAAAGTATCCATCATAATGCATTTTGATACGAAGCTGCAATATCTAAAAGTATCCATCATATTTTTTCCATTCGTGCGGAATGGGATCGGCTCATTATTAATTAAAGGTTTAAAACTAGGTAATACTTCAGCACATTTTATTTTTGGACCAAACAGCAGATACGTTGACTTTGATGGATTTAACAGGAGACTATGTGATATTGATATTTCATTTGAAGTTTTCAGATCTTCATTTAACTTTATAAGTGCCTCATTGTATTGTTCAGGGTGAAATGAAATGTATATTTGAGTATCGTCCGCGTACATGTGATAATTACAGTGAGATATGCTGTTTATAATATTTGAAGAATATATCGTATATAACAAAGGCCCTAAAATTGATCCTTGGGGGACACCTGACGATACCGCTTCAAAATTAGAGACAGACGATTCTAATTTAACTGCTTGATACCGATCATTTAAATAACTATTTAATAGAAGTATTGCAGATTGATTAAAGCCTATATATTTTAAAATTGAAAATAAAACTTGATGGTTCAAAGTGTCAAAAGCTTTGCTATAGTCGAGGAGTACCAATGCAGTTATTTTACCCTTATCACAACTTTCAAGAATATCATCAGTGACTTTTAAAAGTGCAGTGTTACAACTATACCCTTCTCTAAATCCTGATTGTAACTTTAGCAGAATGTTGTAAGTGGCTAAGTGTTCTTTAATTTGGTTATCTATTAATATTTCTATTATCTTAGAGAGAGTAGGTAAAATACTGACAGGCCGCAGGTGATGTAACTCAGTTGGATTTTTAATTTTTGGTAGTGGCAGGATCAATGCCTTTTTCCAGCTATTTGGAAACGTGCTATCTAAGAAACAACTATTAATTATATTTGTGACAAATGGAGCTATATATAACCAACTCAATTTCAATAGTTTAAGATCTAATCCATCGTTCCCCTGGGCGTTAGTCTTAATTTTATTAAATGCTTTGTTTACATCTTCTATACTAGCAAGTTTAAAATTAAAAAGTTCGGGAAAATTTAATGTATAATTACTATTGTATTCACCTATAACTTTACTGAAGTCTACATTAAGTTGTGGTATTGAATCAATGAAATACTTATTGATATTACAAGCAGTACCGAGGTTTGATATATCTACATGTGATTTATTGGATTTATTAGAAATGATATTGAGGTCTCTCAGTTGTTTCCACATTTTACTAGGTTGTGTTTTATTTAACTTCCACTGTATATATGATTTCTTTTCATGTTTTATCGCTAAATTAGTGTAATTTCGTAGACTCTTATAGTAATCCCAATCATGAGAATTTTTAGTTTTGCGAAATTTAACTTTGGCTATATTTTTGAGAGAGATTAATAATTTTATATTATCTGTTAGCCATTTAGGTTGTCTTTTTTTTACATATATGGTTTAAAAAGGAGCTAAACAATCAAACACATCTAAGAGGTAGTTGTTGAGTAAGTTAACTTTATCATTAATGTCGTTGAAGTAATACAGTTCTGCCAAAGGAGTGGAATCAAGTGCTGCGTATAAATGGTCATAGTTAAGTTTTGAAAAGTCGCGGTAAGTAATAAATGCAGCTGATTATTTGAAACATTAAAAACTATATTAAACACTCATTGAAACAACTACTGCCCGAGCTAATATCCCGACGGATATTGAATTATACAACAAGTGTTTGCTGTTACATACAGTAACCTACTGCAAATGTAACAATTTGGGTCAAATTATTGAGGCCATCTATAGACGCGTTTCGAGATTTATCTCTCATCAGTATAGCTTTGCCATTCCCTCTAAACAATTTGACACCTTAGACTGGCGGTCACGTTACCGTTCAAACATAAGTAAAAATGAAATTGCCAATTCTTGGTTGCAGAATACTTCAAACATTAAAAGTGCGATTCTTTTCGCAATCTACAATAAGTTAGTCTTACAAAGACTATATCAAACATTCATTGAAACAACTACTTCCCGGGCTAATACCCCGACGGACATTGAATTATACAACAAGTGTTTGCTGTTACATACAGTAACCTACTGCAAATGTAGCAATTTGGGTCAAATTATTCAGGCCACCTATAGACGCGTTTCGAGATTTATCTTTTATCAGTATAGCTTTGCCATTCCCTCTAAACAATTTGACACCTTAGACTAACGGTTACGTTACGAAGTATTTTGCAACCAAGAATTGGCAATTTCATTTATACTTATTATTATTTGAGCTATAAATAATTAGGAGTGTGAGCATGTTTCGTCTTAGACCCGGTATATTACGAAAACACCGTCCGAAATTAACTATTTTTTTTATTGTTTGAGATGTAAGAATCCGACACCTAAAAAGGTATAAGGATTCGAGAAGAAGAAGAGATATAAGAAATTATAAGTGTGGGCATGTTTTGTGTTAAACCCGTTATATTACGAAAATGCGGTCGGATATTAACTATTTTTTTTGTTATTATTTGAGATATGATAAGTTAGGAATATGATCATGTTTTGTATTAAACACGGTATATTACGGACATTTCGAAATCAACTATTTTTATTATTATCTGAGATATGAGAAATTAGGAGTGTGAGTGCGTTTTGTGTTAAACCCGATATATTACGAAAATGCCTTCCGAAATCAATAATTTCACTTCAATAAGGGTATTGTGCAATTGTGACGAGTGTATCGTACTTGTTCAAAGGTAAAACTCATTACGTCTATTCGAGTAGTTTCGCTTTTAAGCGGACGATATCTACAGCATACAGGTCCCTATCGTAATTTTTGTTGGCCTAAATTGTAGAATAATTGCTTGTTTTCGAAACTTTCATTAGACCTAAAAATGCGTTTGAAGTCTGATAAACAACCGACTGTCATCTCTTTCCTCACTTGAATGAGGACGATTCGCTCTAGACGAGGATGTGAAACACTTCGCCACAACTTGACAGAACACGCAAGGGCTGGATTTTTACCAGGAAGGAATATTCAAACTCATCCCACCTAAAGACATGTGCCTTAGCCGATATAACCTAACCTAATGGGTCTGCTATCGGATGGCTGTATTGGTTTTATATAAATAAATAAGTTTCAGCTATCAGCGACTTAGTGCTAGTTGAAGGTTAATAGAAATGGCGACGCGTTCGAAAAACTTGTCTGATGTAAAAATCCGCCCAGGAATTCGATCTTGGAGCAAAAAGCCTGCTTTACGAACCACAAAATACTTACTTCATGCGCCAGGCGTACAAAATCACTGATTAAGTGTGATGTTCAAAAGCATGTTCTCAAAGAAACATTTCCTTGATGCAGAGCTGGGACGAATCCTCGTAAAAAGGATTCGAATCACGAATCAAAATCACCTAATATGATTCGAATCACGAATATTCGAATAAAGGATTGGTAAGAGATAAATATCTTCGCGATCAACCAATGTACCATGGAAAATCTGCGACGGGGATATAAGAGGCAAAAGATTCTGATCCTCACCGACAGCCAAGCCGCTCTAAGAGCACTCAACAGCTATAAGATACAATCTGAGCTAGCATGGGAATGCATCCAAAACCTGACGAAACTGGCGACGGAAAACACCGTAACACTACGCTGGACGCCGGGACACACAGGGGAGGATGGCAACGAGAAAGCCGATGCTCTGGCAAAGATTGGATCACGCAGACCCTACATTGGACCAGAACCAATGCTACCGATTCCCAAAAAATCAATAAGACCAAGCGCAAAAGAGTGGACCCTAGAAAGACACACCGAGCGCTGGAAAAACCTGACAGGGCATAGACACAGTAAACTACTGATGGAAAAACCCTGCCAAGAACTAGCAACTGAGGCCCTCAGACTCAGTAGAAACAACCTTAGAATAGTCACAGGACTGATAACTGGACACTGTACCCTAAGGAAGCACCTGCATAACATGAAACTGTTCACAGAAGATCCAATATGCAGACTATGCCTGGAAGAGGATGAAGACGCCTCACATGTACTATTCGAGTGCGAGGCACTTTCCACCTGGAGGGAAACAAACCTTGTCCAAGGGAATCCAAGCCACTTCCCGAAGGGAAAGATGATCGAAAGGCTGCTGGGACTAGCCAAGGAGACAGAGCTTTTTGATTAACTACGGTAACGGAAGAAGTACAATAAGCCACACGGCTGCGGTGCTAGGGCAGAAATAACCCTAACTTCCGTTTCCTGCCCCTAAAAAAAAAAAAAAAAGAGATAAATATGATTCGAATCAAAGATTCGAATCCTGTTTTTTCAAATCACGAATACAAATCTTTTAAGAATAAATTTGATTTTATTATTTTTTTGCAATCATTAATATACAAATATCGTTACCAGTTGTTTTAATAAAAATATTCAAAACCTAATTATATATTATTAACACTGAACATCGTTAATAATGGACTAAATATCTGATTCCCTGTTACTCTGATTAAAAATGTGTTTGTGCGTTTTTGAACTTCACTTCAAATCCGTGTTTTGTACACGTTGCGCATGAAGTAAAATTTCGAGTTTAGAAAAGCCCGAAAATTTGTCTCGGGTCGCTGCGCGACCCTCGACAAATTTTCACGGGGCTTTTCTAAACTCGAAATTTTACTTCATGCTTAGCCTGGGTGTGGAAACACTCGTTCAAAACTTCAAATTAAACTCTATTATAAAATCGACTAATGCCTTAAAATAACGTAAATAAAAAATTCACTGAATATCATTAAAACCGGGGAAGTCTGAGGAAATTTATGGAATTATATTCAAATTGATCAAAACACTAGCAAAAAAGCAATATGATATTATTATTAAATTTGTCAAAATCAGCAGGCAAATCACAAAACACGTAAAAGTTTATAAAATTAACTTAAATATTGACAAAAACAATGGAAACGATTTAAGAAAATGGGGGTTTCCCACAGAAGAAAGTTATGTTAAAAGGTCAGGGAAAAAATCTTGAATCAGGGAAATTCCGGAAAAATTTAACATTTCAGATTGTGGCTAACATGTCAGTTTTACTTCAAATAATATTAAACAAAATTATGAAAACTACATTATTATCTTTAAAAACATTTTCAGTCATTTAATGTTCTTATCAAAGCATTCATTTTGAAGTTTCGAACGAGCTTTTCCACTCCCAGACTAAGCATGAAGTAAAATTTCGAGTTTAGAAAAGCCCATTGAAAATTTGTCGAGGGTCGCGCAGCGACCCGAGACAAATTTTCGGGCTTTTCTAAACTCGAAATTTTACTTCATGCGCCATGCGTATAAAATAATGATTTAACGAGAAATTCAAAAACACACAAAAGACATTTTTTAAGTTAATCCTCACAATTAGTTCGAATTATTTTTGACGATTAAAAACCTTTTGTAAGTGTTCGAATCCCTTTATAAATGTTGGAATCCTTTTATAAGGATTCGAATCACCCACATTTGGATTCGAATACGAATCTTCTTAAATGTAACGAATCCGGATCACGAATCCAGTTGAATTAAAGTATTTGAATGCGTCTTTTTTAAGTTAATCCTCACAATTAATTCGAATTATTTTTGACGATTAAAAACCTTTTGTAATTTGTAAATAAAACACTTTTTACTTTGTTTAACCACTGGATCCAGTGGTTAAACAAAGTAAAAAGTGTTTTATTTACAAGTGTATTTAAGATGTACCACAAAGTGAACGCCTACAACACCAAACAACCTTTTGTAATTATTCGAATCCCTTTATAAATGTTGAAATCCTTTTATAAGGATTCGAATCACCCACATTTGGATTTGAATACGAATCCTCTTAAAAAAATGTAACGAATCCGGATCACGAATCCAGTTGAATTAAAGTATTCGAATGCCTATTTTGAATCCTCTAAAAGGATTCGAATCCAGGATTCGAATGATGAATGATTCGAATCCTGCCCAGCTCTACCTTGATGCAAATCATACACTGATTTAGTACACTAAATCGGTGTTTAAAAAATGTTCGCTAAATATATTTCTAAATATGAAGAAAAGATCCTTAGAGAATACGGATAAACTGAAGGAAAACTAATATGTGCGACACACATTTCATAAATATCTTGTTATGATCTATGGATCCATAGAGCGCAATATGTTTATCGGATGTGTTTCGCACATGTCAGTTTTATTTCAGTTTATATCACTTAACATTGCCGCTAGTGTTCCCCAAGGATCTTCTCTGTCACCCTTCTTTCAGAAAATCTACTTCTAGACATTTATTTTTATCGCGCCGCGTGATTACTGATTCATTAACGTCAGTCTAGCATGAAGTAAATGTTTTAAATGGTCAGGCTATTCTCAACTGGAAATATTTACTCTATCTTTAATTAATTTCTCACTTAACACGTGGTGAAACATTTTTGAATCTAATACTGGATGATTTAAATTAAATTTAAATTAAAACACTTGGTTTGTTACACTTATTTATAATTTATAATATAAATAAGTGAAACAAACCAAGTGTTTTAATTTAAATTTATTTCAAATCATCCAGTATTATATTTACTCTAGGTGTCATGAGAATTAAATATGAGTTTAATATACACAGCGACATCTCTTAAGTTAAAGAGTTATTGTATTTTATTTTATAGTTTTTTGTATATTAATTTTTGTATTAATGTATTAATGTAATTTTTGTATTGTTGGACCCGGCCACGGCCAGTGAATAAATGTATCTCAAGGAGTGTTGTTTTATTACTAACACAACACATCACTAGGTAGAGAGATTAATACTTTATGCAATGAGATGTTCAATTTCTTATCTAAAAAAAACGAGTAAAATATAATTATTTTCATTATCAATTCACTAATTGAGATTACAGCTTGATTAGCGTAATAGATAATGAAAGGTAACGTGTCGCGCCCACATAACTTCAGTCACACAAAATACGCTGATCACAGAACTGATAGAAATCTATTTACAGGAACCACACAAACTTCACAAAACCCAGTAGATATTAATATTAACATTTTTCGCGATTAAACATAATTTCGCGGCCGGTTTTTAACGCGTGTTGCAATCATGCGGGTGATTCGGAGTTTATTTTTATTTAAGTGCGGATTAATTTGTTTGAAAAGTGTGAGTGATTTTTAATAATAATCCTACCGAGAGAGTGAATAATGTTGCCTTATTATAAGAGCAGGATAGCTGGTAGTTTAAGGAGGAGAAACGTTAGTCAGACTGGGTTTTTATCGGAAGGTGAGCGAGAACTAGGAGAAGTTAACAAAAATATCTGTTTAAATTGAAACATCCATTATTGATGTGTATCTGTGTAATCTTTGAGATAGGTGCTGCAAAATATTGTTTCAAGAACCTTCAAAAAGAGGTGGCAGTCACTTTGGAAAAGGTGTATTATTATTAACTACAATTTCTTCAATTTGGTTCTCATTAATCACTTGATGAAACATGTTTACAATATTGATAATTAAATAAAAGTCACTTGGTTTGTTTCACTACTATTTTTTTATTCTCTCCGACTAGTTTCGACTTATCGTCATTCTCAAGGAGTAATACAGAAAAATATTTTACAAGTTATATATACATATTTTTTTTTGAAGGTCAGGTATTTAAGAATTGGGGAGTTCCAGATGTCCTTCGTACTCGTTTACGATGTGTTTTCCCTGTTTTATTGCCTTGATAATTTCCAGGCCTTCTCTAAAATTCAATTCTCGTCCCTTATTACCTGAATATAAAATTTGGAAATCGTCTGAATTAAAAAAATTATTGGATGCTATGCAATGACGGCCAAACCATTACCATTTTACAAAGGCTACAGCTCGAAGGACCAATCATGGTCTTCGGAGACCGAAGGACTACAGGGAATCGAAGTTTTTTTACAAGAAAACAACGAATATCTGAAGGTTTACAGCATGGATAGGGAAGAAAGCATACAATTTTGAAAAAAATATCGAAGTTAGGTTTAAGGGCTTTAAGAATTGGGGAGTTCCAGATGTCCTTCGTACTCGTTTACGATGTGTTTTCCCTGTTTTACTGCCTTGCTAATTTCCAGGCCTTCTCTAAAATTCAATTCTCGTCCCTTATTACCTGAATATAAAATTTGGAAATCGTCTGAATTAAAAAAATTATTGGATGCTATGCAATGACGGCCAAACCATTACCATTTTACAAAGGCTACAGCTCGAAGGACCAATCATGGTCTTCGGAGACCGAAGGACTACAGGGAATCGAAGTTTTTTTACAAGAAAACAACGAATATCTGAAGGATTACAGCATGGATAGGGAAGAAAGCATACAATTTTGAAAAAATATCGAAGTTAGGTTTAAGGGCTTTAAGAATTGGGGAGTTCCAGATGTCCTTCGTACTCGTTCACGATGTGTTTTCCCTGTTTTATTGCCTTGATAATTTCCAGGCCTTCTCTAAAATTCAATTCTCGTCCCTTATTACCTGAATATAAAATTTGGAAATCGTCTGAATTAAAAAAATGATTGGATGCGATGCAATGACGGGCAAACCCCGTTGTTTGTTTGTTATTTAGGATGGATTTTTTATGTTCATCTAGTCTTTTTTCAAAACTTCTACCCGTTTGTCAAATGTATATTGCATCGCATTCACTACATTTGATTTTATTAACTATATTTACTTATTACTTATTAATTATTGTAATTTATGTTTATGAATTGTATATACTTTTTGTTATTTGTCCTTTTATGGTATATCTGTTGGACAATAAAGATTATTATTATTATTATTATTATTATTATGAGCGTTTCTCAGGGGTTTGTCCTGGCATTATAAAAAGGAAACGGGCTAAGCCAAGTTACCTTTTTATTTATTGTAAGAATATTCTGGTTATTGAAAGTGTTGACAGTAACACAGCTTTTTGTATATTTTCGTGTGTATATACAGGTATGTTTAGTACGTCCAGATTTTGTGTAAACGTTTTAGGAGTGATTCCCGTTACTGAGATGACAAATGGTAATATTCTGACCTTCTCTTGTTTCCATATTCTTTTCATTTCGATAGCAAGTGGTTGGTATTTTTCAATTTTTTCCCTATATTTTTTTTGTATGTTTTGGTCGCTGGGTACCGCTATGTCAATAAGGTATGTTATTTTGTGTACTTTGTCCATTAGTACTAGGTCAGGTCTATTAGCTGTTATTATTATTATTATTTGATTTCGACGATAAGTCGAAACTAGTCGGAGAGAATAAAAAAATAGTTGTGAAACAAACCAAGTGACTTTTATTTAATTATTTATCAATACTATAATTTCGTTTTCATTTTGGCGGATGCGCCGGGCCATACATTTTCCTAGTCTAAATCTTGGTAAAATTATAAAACAATCATTTAATATTTATCGAGAAACGGTTAAATACAATTTTAAATCGCGTGGAAACGGTTAAAATGAATAATTCCACCGCTAATTGAAAATTTAATATCGCCTCATCGATTTTGTCGAGAGCTGAACAAATGACGTTGCTGGCATTTAAATGAGTTCATTCTGAATAATGTATAGACGTAAATTTATCGACGCTAACAATTTCAAACAGATCACAATTAAATGATTGATAGAACATCAGCCCCTCACTGAAGGGCTGCACGTCGGTAAGGGGCTGCGGGATATAAACATGCAGTACCCTAAGAACTGCGCCAGCCTAGACCTCCTTGCGTAAGATAAGTAGGGCTTACAAATTGTCCTGCCCACTTAAAAGTAGGTCGGAGACAGGGAGAGCTACCCCATGGTGGATGGACCCCAGATACTCGCTCAAATATGAGGCCAGGAAAGCATATAATAGGGCTCAACGCTTTAAACAGAGCCCTGACTGGGCTTTTTACAAGGCCCGCCTTAAAGAGTACAAAAAACTCATAAGGCAATGTTAAAGAGCATCATGGCGAGCTTTCTGTGAAAGCATCGAAAGCACGCAAGAGGTTAGCAGACTTAAGAAGGCTCTATCAAAAGACCACCAACAGTCTGTGGGAGTCCTGAGAAAGGAGGACAGGGATATGACCGACGACCTCCTTGAGAGTCTGCAGCTGTTGCTCAAGACTCACTCTTGCCTGGCTGCACCATACTTTCTACGCAAGCCGGGGGGGAAACTGGAATCACTTCAGGAACAACAGAAGATTGATACAATTTGGTACAAGCCAACGCACTCGAGAAATTCAGGAAATTCAGGAAGCGTTGGGATGACATCGAGGGCTGCAAGCTCTCTAAGGAAACACTATTTTATCCCAACGAGAGATCAGCGAAACAGTACCTGCAGCTGACCAGGGGGAACCTTAGGAGCATAGCTGCCGCCCTGGCTGGTCACTGCGGGCTAAACGCACACCTATACAGGATGGGGATAGTTGACTCTCCCTCCTGCAGAGGGCATAACATGGAAGACGAGACTGCCGGATTAATTCTCAGCGATTGCCCGGCACTCTCGTCAACTAGAGGCTCCTTACTGGGTGAAAGATGGCCTACATAAGGGATCTACCCACATCGACTTTACTAGACTACCTAAACCAGGTAGGCTGGCTGAGCTGAGGCTAGGCAATCGACGGGAGGAATCACAATGGGCCTAAGTGCGTGCAGAAATGCGCACTCTCTCAAAGAACCAGTACTAGAACCAGAACATCATTCAATCATCACAATTACCTACGAAAATTGAACCTAATTACCTTATACAGGGTGTCTCAGACCGCCCGTACTAGCCTTTTATTTAGACAACGCTTGGTCGAATGTGACTGGGACAAAAAAATTTATTACCAAAGTGAACCCAAGGAATCCACCGGAACCGGAAGTAACTTTAAAATTTCTAATGGCAACATAGGTCGAGTATGGTATTAATTGATAGGTCTTTTTAAAAGAAACAACTTTTATTAAAATGCTTTTTAATATTTTGCATATTTACAAAAATAAACAAAAAAAAACTAAATTGAAAACTAGTTATCCATTCAACACTCAATTTCCTCAAGTAGGCTTTGCTTTTTTGTTATGTCAAAATAATTGATGTTCGTGAATATTTATCAAAGTATTGAATGTGTCAACATGGTTTTTACAAACCTCGAAGGTTTTGATATGCTGATGATATTGGGTGAATGCGGCCAAAACTATCGTGCTGCTGAGCGAATTTATGTTGAGCGATACTATCAACGAGCCAGTCAAAAAATGTTTTTCGGCGCCTTGCAGAATGAGTTAAGACAACTGGTAAGCTACAGCCCAGCCACAACAAAGGTCGAAGTATCAGAAAACGTGTACAAGATGAAAGAGCACCAGATATTCTTGCAGCAATTGCTCTGGACCCGAACATCTCGACTAGAAGAATTGAAATCGATGCTGGAATAAATCGCTACACTGCTTGGAGAGTTTTAAAAACAAACAAATTCGATCTATACCATATCTCTTTACACCAGAAACTTGAAAAGCGGGATTTTCAAGATAGATTGAATTTTTGTGAATGGATGTCTCATAATAATATATTAAGGTTTTGAATACGCTATATCTTTAATTAATTTCTCACTCAACCCATGGTGAAACATTGTGAACTATAAATTATTCATTAACCCATTAGGCGCCATTGATGCATATACGCAACATTAATAATTTTATGTTAATTAAATTACCAAATAAGTTAATTTGATATATTATATTATTTGACTTGACAATATATAAAGAAAAACGTAAATAATTTGTTATTTAAATATCTCGATTATTACCCATTAGAAAAAAATGTTTTAAGTGCATATCTAACTTCACGACATTTCAGTGTTTTATACGCGTGGCGCATGAAGTAAAATTTCGAGTTTAGAAAAGCCCCGTGAAAATTTGTCTCGGGTCGCTGCGCGACCCTCGACAAATTTTCTACGCGGGGCTTTTCTAAACTCGAAATTTTACTTCATGCTTAGTCTGGGAGTGGAAATACTCGTTCTAAACTTCATTTTATACAAAATCGACGAATGCCTTACATTTACAACTTATACTTAATTGTTGTTGAGTTGCGTGAAGATGGTTTTAAATTAATGAAACACTTGTATCTTTTCTTCACTTATTTATTTGGAGTACCAAATGCACATTTCGATCACGATGTGATCCTAATCCGCAGGTATATATTAAGCGCATTTTAGCTTTTAAGTTTGTATTTGTCAACCATTGATAATGATCACATCGTGATCGAAATGTGCATTTGGTACTCCAAATAAATAAGTGAAGAAAAGATACAAGTGTTTCATTAATTTACAACTTATACATTATGTATATTTAAAAGAAAAGTACACAGTATGTAAAACAATAAGTCATTTGTAGAAATCATTAAAAGAAGTGTAGAATTTTACCTAAAATCAACTTTTTGAGTAAACTCTATAATTGCTCGGCTGTTAATGGGTTAAAACGCTAATTTCACTAATTGAATTTTGTAAACACTTGATTGTCTCGTTTAAAAAAAAGTGTTAAATGATTTGTTGTTGATTACTCATATTAATAATTGAGTTCCTAATTCGTGTTTGTGTTAAGAAATTAATTCCGTACGAATGGAATATTTTTTCTTTGTTTTTTGTGACAAAGCGGAAAAGGAGTAAATTTACTTCGACTGTGTATTTATTTACGGAGCTGTTAATTGTGTTTTATTGATTTAAATAAAATATTAAACAGGGGGTAAATTGTACTCTCGGAATGTAATAAATTGAATAGTAAAGTAAAGTAAAGTAAGTAAAGTAAATTTATTGATCCTAAATTTGTGTACAGAAATATAGTTAGGATATGTCATGAAAAATTGATAAAAGTACAATATAATATAAAATAGTTTACAGGTATTCACTAAATAGTGACACAATAAAAAACATAATATATTAACACAAACATACACATACATAGAGTGTAAAATATTTATATTTCTTTCCGTCCATAGCTTGTGGTGATGTTTTTAAGATATGACAGTGTTGAAAAAATCATCAATACAATATAATTCAGCTGATACTACTAAAATGAGGATACAAAATATTGTGTTATACAAACAAAGTTAAAGTGTTTTATTTTATTGAATTAACATGGATAACGAAGTAGAAGCCTCTACTGTTCATAATTTGAATAAAATGGGGTTTATCATAGTATTCGATATTGCAGGTAATTATGCAGAATCACCAGAGGATGTGTAGAATCACCAGCGATTATGCACAATCTCCGAATTAACTTGATGTGATTTCAAAGTAATATTTTCTTAGTCTTGTACTTTTCTTCTTTAACGCTAATTAATATAAATTAGAGAGTATGCAAAGTAGGTACGTAATACACGTTTAGTCATTAACGATTGAAACATTTATATCGAAAGGACACAGTCTCTGTAATTACCGGTAAAACATCGCCATCCATAATTGACCCGCCTGCAATTTTCTCAGCGTCTATCGATCGTCGAGGGCTCTATTTTTTGTTTTATTATTATCGGAAATTCATTACGAAAAATCCGACATTACAGGTGCGCGATCTATTATTCAGATTCGCTCAAGAAACTTTCGTCCCGACCGAGAATCCCCAATTTATTATTCATCACTTGTTGTGACTCAAAAATAAGTGACCGTCATTTAGAAAGTTTTCTCTTATCTTGACATTGCATCATTTTATCAGTTGAATCGATCACTTTTAAAACTACTTAGAATCGACATCCTGTCGAGTCTGAAAATTAAAATTGTTAGCAAAAAAAACTTATTTTTGTGTTTTTCTAATGTTTATTTACAGTTGTGAAGTTATGTTATTTAATTTTGGTATATAATTAATTAAAACACTTAGTTTATTTCTCTGTCTTTGAAAACTTATTCCGACTAGTTTCGACCTTTAGTCATTTTCAAGAAGATGACTAAAGGTCAAAACTGGCCGCAGTGAAACAAACCAAGTGTTATATTGAAATATACAATAATTAGATTCAAAAAGTGAGAATATTATTAAATATATGTATATATATATATATATATATATATATATATATATATATATATATATATATATATATATATATATATATATACATACAGAGAGTTTTATTTAACACCGAACATTTTTACAACAAGAATTTTTCTTTTGAGTATGCATATGCATACGTTGCACATTTTCCGACGCTCGGTTTATTAAAAGAATTCAATTTGAAGCTTTAAACGAGTGTGTTCCACTCCCAGACTAAGCATGAAGTAAAATTTCGAGTTTAGAAAAGCCTGAAAATTTGGTTTGGTCGCGGAGCGCGAAGCGCGGAGCGGCCAAACCAAATTTTCAGGCTTTTCTAAACTCGAAATTTTACTTCATGCGCCACCGGTACAAACCACTGATTCAATGTAAAGTTTAGCGGTGTTTTTTAGTTTCAAATTGAATTCTTTTGAAAAAAAACAACAATTATCTAAAGAATACGCTGTAATTGGGACATGTATACTTTAAAGAAAAACTGCCTGTATGTACAAGTTGCATTAATTGCGATTGATTGGCTACAATATACAACTTAAAAATTAAAGGTATCAAATTATTTTGGATGAAAATGTTCGGTGTTACATAAAACTCTCTGTATATATATACATATATATATATATACATATATATATATATATATATATATATATATATATATATAATATATATACATATATATATATATATATATATATATATATATATATATATAATATATACACACGGTGTCTCAGACCACCCGTACCAGCCTTTTATTTCGACAACGCTTGGTCGAATGTGACTGGGACAAAGCATTTTATTACCAAAGTGAACCCAAGGAATCCACTGATGAATTTATTTTTTACCGGAATAATCTGGAAGTACCCGGAACCGGAAGTAACTTTAAAATTTCAAATAGCAACATAGGTCAAGTATGGTATTAGTTGATAGGTCTTTTTAAAAGAAACAACATTTATTAAAATGTTTTTTTAATATTTTGTATATTTACAAAAATAAACTAAAAAACTAAATTGAAAATTAGTTATCCATTCAACACTCAATTTCCTCAAGTAGGCTTTCCTTTTTTGTTATGTCAAAATAATTGATGTTCGTGAATATTTGAAGTAAATAAATTATTATTATCAAAGTATTGAATGTGTCAACATGGTTTTTACAAACCTGGAAGGTTTTGATATGCTGATGATATTAGGTGAAAATGTGGACCAATTATTTGGTTTCCTAAAATACCACACCAAACATTAAGGGTCCACACGTGTTAATTATCAACTTCTCTTAACCAATGAGGGTTTTTATTACTCCAGTAGTGAGCATTATATAAATTAACAACTCCATTCCTTTTGAATGTCGCCTCATCTGTCCATAAAATTTTGTAATGGAAATTATAATTTTTTTCTACTCCCATCTTTAAAACACCCATTATCGCATATGTTTCCATGACACTAAGTGATCTCTTAAATACACATTCGTCAAGCCGTAGGTTCGTGCGTTTTAGTCACGGGGTGAAGTTAGGAACAGATTTTTAACCACGACCTGAAGCAAGCTTTGGATTATTAGTTGTCACATGTCAAACATTTCAACCCGACGCGGTGCGAAAACGTGCAAGTAATTTTCAGTTTTACAACAAAAAATAAAGTACTTTTCGTGTAAATAATGAACGATAGTGAAAGTGTCGAGGATCCCCCCGAAATTATTGAAGCAGCAGCATCGGCAACTGCTAGTTTGCTGCCGCCGAAATCGAAAAACCAATACGAACGTACATACAAAGTATTCCTAGATTGGCGTCAAGAAAAGCAAACAAATTCATTCTCTGAAAAAACCACTTTCAAAAAGGATGAAACCGTCTTCTCTGTGGGCAATCTATTCAATGTTACGGATGACATTAAATATAAAAATAATATCGATATAAGCAAGTACTCCAAATTGTGCGCGTTTCTGAAAAGGAAATCAGACGTCAAAAATGTTGACATCGCAGCAAATTAAAGAATTTTTGTCGTCGGCTCCAGATAAAGAATACCTATTTCCAAAGGTAAAATGTAAAACCAAATTAAATACTATTATTAAAATTATAAATATTTTATGTTGTGTTAATTTTTGGCATAATGGGGGCTTGCCGGAGAGCAGAATTGATGAAAATTGAAACAAGTCATATTGAAGACCTCAACTCTACCATCTTAGTTCACATTCCCGATACAAAGACAAAAACGGAACGTCAATTTGTTATTGGAGGTACTTTCTATCATACCTGCAAGAAATACATGGAACTTCGACCTCCAAACCTGACAAGTACTCGATTTTTCGTAAAATGTACCAAACAGCCCATTGGAATAAATAAATTTGGAAACCTCGCTAATGTTGTAGCAACATTTTTAAAGTTGCCTGACCCTGCTTATTACACCGGCCATTGTTTGAGAAGATCATCAGCTACGATTTTAGTAGACTCTGGTGCAGACATCACTGCTTTAAAGCGCCATGGAGGATGGCGCTCTACCACTGTGGCAGAGGGTTATATAGATCACTCATTAAACAACAAAATTGAGACAGGGAATAAAATCTTCAATACTGTACAACGTAATGATGTGCAAGATACTGCAGAGAATATAAATATTCCAATTGTTGAAAGTTCCAGCTTTAATTGTAATGAAAATGGAACAAGGAATACTCTCAACTTAAATAAAATAAATAATACACAACACCAAAGAAATGTAGGAGAATTAATAATTTCCTTCAGCAATTGTCATAATGTATCTAATGTGACTGTTAATTTATATGTACAGAAGTAGCATAATTTAATAATTTTGTAATGTTTCCATGTTCGTTTAATAATAATAATTTCAAAATGTTTGCATTTTAGTCGTAGAAAAAGTATAGTATGCAATTCGTGTTATAAACTTCTCTAGACACTCTTATTATTAAACACTCGCTCCGCTCGTGCCTAATAAACTCGTGACTAAAGTGCAGTTTATAACACTTGTTGCATAATATATTTTATTCAATTTTGTTAATTTAAATCGACATTATTAACTCCATAACAACCGTTATAAACAAGGTTTTATTCACTAGTGAACTAAAAATTTTTTAGGTCACTAGTGAGTTAAAAAATTTATTTAAAAAAGTACATTTTCTTTACAATTTCGTCAAAATTGAATAAAAACATATATACGCCACGTGAATTAAACACCTTTATTCACTCCAAGAAATGATTTCACTCGCGCCGAGGCGCTCGTGAAATCAAAAATCTTTTCGTGAATAAAATCGTGTTTAATTCACTTAATGATTTCGATAGCTAACGCCATCTAATGCTTCATAGTGGGTATCTGGTGCCGGAAATACTGAACACAAATTCAATTTTAATTCACTTGATGTATAATATTTATCATTCAACTTGGATTCAAAACGTAACAGCATAAAAAAACACAGCGTTTCTGAATGAATCCGCGTGATTGCACGTCCCTCGCACGTTTCAATTAAAAAAGTAATATTTACAAACGAAAATCAATGCATTCGCCCACGCGTTTCTCGGTTTTTCGATCCGATATAGCTCGATTGTTGGAAGCACTATTGTTTTACTAGACAGTGGACGACAATTTTCCAATACTGAATCGAATATGAAAACCTTGCCGGAGAAAAAAAAAATACAACAGCATATTTCCATGAAGTTACAGTTAATGATAATATTTATGGATCAATAAAAAGTGAATTACGATTAAACAGCAATGAATTGTAAAAATCTCACGAAGATATAAATAAGGTATAGGCAACCTTTGCTTAGCTGAGGGCGTAATTTGGGGACTTAATCAGGTCGCGGGCCGTAGGTAAGAAATAAGTAGGTAGTAGTGAATAAAAAGGCGATAAAAATTCACCATTTTTTTTTATTTATTGGAATTTTAATAACATAATCAAACCTATAAAAAGCAAATTACAAAAAAAAAAAAATCAAATTAAAATTAATGAGAGACTTGAGTTTGAAGCTAAGAAACAAGATGACCCCAATATTGATCATCTTGTTTCTCAGCTTCAAACTCAAGTCTTTCATTAATTGCCATTTGATTTTTTTTTATCAATGTCACTAGTACATAGGCTCAAAGTGTTTTCTAAATTAACATTAACATAAAAGTTCTGCAATATCTACTAGGCACTTTTTTACAAAAACTCCCTCAGAAAAAAAATTCGATGTAGTCGCTATTTTGGAACTAACTATAAAACTAGCTTTAACAACTATTAATGAATTCGATAGCTAACGCCATCTAATGCTTCATAGTGGCATCGTCAGTGACACGAATGCACAAAGTGCATATACAGGTCACTGTTTCGTCCACGAGCGAGCAGAACTCTGTTTGAGAAACCAGAAAACAAATATCAAAATTGAATTTGTGTTCAGTATTCCGACACCAGGTACCCACAGACGCGTTTCGGACTTCAAGGTCCTCTTCAGTGTGGTCCCGACCCAGTGCTGAGGAATACTGAACATTTCTGACTATTTCAAGCCAATATGTGAAAACTATTAATGGATATCGATAGCTAACGCCATCTAATGCTTCATAGTGGCATCGTCAGTGACACGAATGAACAAAGTGCATATACAGGTCACTGTTTCGTCCACGAGCGAGCAGAACTCTGTTTGAGAAACCAGAAAACAAATATCAAAATTGAATTTGTGTTCAGTATTCCGGCACCAGGTACCCACTATCATTTAACAACATTATTTAACAACACTATCTAAATTTGATCTTTGTAAATGGAACATTTGTTGCTGTTTTCCTAAATCGGTAATGATTTTTTTAAATTTTATCCTTTCTTAACTGGCCCGTAAGTAAATTATATTTAGCGAAATGCTTGCTAGAATAATGCCGCTTCATATTGTATTCTTTTAAAGCAGAAATTGTTTCATTGCACAACAAACCAACTGAGCAAAAAACAAACAAATATCGTTATATCAACATTGTAACAACATTAAACGTTGTTTTAATGTTGATGAAACATTACTTCAATGTGTTTGCTCAGTGGGTGCACATAGGTTTACCATTGTGCATGATAAAAAAGTATTTATCAGTCCATTTCTTTTGAAATTGACGACATTGTTGCGATGTGGTGTTTGTTTAAAGTTTAATGAATTATCCCACTGGACGATATCACCACTCTAAGGCAGATGTTTAAGTTTTTTGTATAAAGAAAAACACTTCAAAGCACATTTAACTTGGTATATTCAAATTCAAAATAATTACAAGTATTTACAGCGAAATGTTTGACAGTTGATGTTTAGATGTTTACGATTTGTTGTTTAATGTTTGATGTTTATAGTTTGAAGTTCAAAACTAGAATGTTTATCTTAAAATTATAAAATATAAATTGAGAAAAATATGTTTAGGAATGTGGGGGCGAAGTCGCTATTATTGGTCACTCGTATTGCGGGGGATGGTCCCAAAAAGAAGTGGTGGTAAGAAATTCCTTGGAATTGAAAATCTGGATTTTCTCTTTAAAATATTGTTAATGAGTTTCCGAAAATAAGAATGACCAAAACAACTCCCCTGCTGTGCAAAAAGGCGCCAGGTAATTGAGAAAAATATGTTTAGGAATGTGGGGGCGAAGTCGCTATTATTGGTCACTCGTATTGCGGGGGATGGTCCCAAAAAGAAGTGGTGGTAAGAAATTCCTTGGAATTGAAAATCTGGATTTTCTCTTTAAAATATTGTTAATGAGTTTCCGAAAATAAGAATGACCAAAACAACTCCCCTGCTGTGCAAAAAGGCGCGACCGTTACGAATTGCTCCACCCTAACAAACTAGGACCTGATCGTAACCTCTAAAAATCGGTAGGACCCCCGATCGCTATGTAATGAATACATTTCTGCGGGGAATGGGCCCTAATTTCACGCCTTGTTATAACATCTAGCGTTCCGGAACCGAATGCAAAATAGGAAAGGGTCTTGAAAGGGAAATACTGCCTGATGCCATTGACACACTTTTACTTATATGAGTTGTAATTACTACAATTAACTTAACATAAGTTAATAAACTCGAAATTTTACTTCATGCGCAGCCGAGCGTATAATAATAATAATAATAAACTTAATTTTCAATTCTTAAAGTACATTTACCTTCTTTTGTCACCTCGGGCAATCCAAATACTCTAATGTTGGATGTTTTTTGACGTTGTTCCAGATAATCAACTTTGTCCTCGATTTTTTCAATTTGTTGAGTTAGTGAGGCGATCTTTTCGTATGGAGTCCAATAGGTTATCCATGAATGATGGATTTGACAAAACCCTCTCTACCACTTTTTGAATGAGTACTTCATCCTTCTCGACGGGATGTCTTGGCATTTTGTTGTTTTTACCACTTTACTTGTGTATGTAGATATTAAATTTAAAATATTGTTACAGCTCACGAAAAACGCGTCTACTCAGTACAGCTGCACATTTGCGTATAAAACGACGATTTCAAGTAAAGTTCATTTGTTCACAATATTTCAGTTATTTCAGCGTTTAATACGCTCGGCAGCGCATGAAGTAAAATTTCGAGTTTAGAAAAGCCCGAATTTGGCTCGGCAAATTCTCTGGGCTTTCAGAACAATTAAAATATTTTTTTATTAAATCAATATCTTTTCATTACCCGTAATCTGCATTTTTGTTGTTTTCGTTGCTCACTTCCTTTTTCATTTTCTTTATATTAGGTTTTAAATATGAAACGAATTATGTGTTAAATTTAACTTACTATGAGGAATTTATTAACTTATGTTAAGTTAATTGTAGTAATTACAATTCATATAAGTAAAAGTGTGTCAATGGCATCAGGTAGTATTTCCCTTTCAAGACCCTTTCCTATTTTGCATTCGGTTCCGGAACGCCAGATGTTATAATAAGGCGTGAAATTCGGGCCCATCCCCCGCAGAAATGTAGCCATTACATAGCGGTCGGGGGTCCTACCGATTTTTAGAGGTTACGATCTGGTCGCAACAAACTCACAAACCTATTCAAAATAGATCTCTTATGTTCAGATAAACTTCCAAAACGTGATAATTCACAAACGAGAGAATTACAAGATTTATTTCGTATTTCTGGAAGACGACCTATTTTGAGGAATGTCAATAGGGTAGAGCAGTGGTCTCCAAACTACGGCCCGCGGGCCAAATCCGGCCCGCGACTTGCATGAATCCGGCCCGCGATTGTTTGTAATTTTTTTTGTAAATGTCATATTTTGAAATATTGTAACAATTGTTTCTTAAATTTTTTATAATTTTATAAAATTAATCGGATCTTGGCCGACTTTATTATGTAGAATTGTATTTGTGGCCCGCGAAGAAGATAGTTTGGAGACCCAGGGAGTAGAGCAATAAATAATAAAATAAAATCATACAAGAACGATTCGTAACAGACATTATGTGTCCACTTTTCGCATTCATAAACCAGACATCTTGATAGAATTCTTTTCTTCTCAAATTAATTTGCTTGAATATTTCCCGCATATTTTCTTATCAGTTGTTAAGAAGTAATGAGTTGACACGCGCGCTGAGCGGTTTATATATTACCCGCAATAAGCAACTACAATACCCTCGATCGTACGCGAATATGCGATGCTAACCGCGTTATGCATAACAGTCCGCTCTGGAGCGCTTCAAGGTCAACGGGCGGCTTCCCGAATCTTTATCTGTTTGTCTCTTTCTAACGACTATATCTGACTCGATCTGTAGCGTTCCACTGCGTACGCTTAATAATATTATTTATCGATTTTAGTCTTTATAATTTGAATAAATACAGTTTTAGGTTCCTTGGTGGTAATTAGAAATAAACTATATGTGCTAAATCTTTAATTTTTTTGCGCTTTATTTGAAATTTCTCTCGCGGGCTGGATTGAAGCTGGTAGTGGGCCGGATCCGCCCCGGGGATTGCCCATATATGATATATACAAATAACACTTGTAAAATCGCTTCAGAAAATGAAGCTAAAAAAAATGTAGAGTCAATAAAATAAAAAATTTAATTCGTATTTGTTTTTAAAAAATAAATTCCGTACGAATGGAATATTTCTTCTTTGTTTTATGTAAAAAAGCGGAAACGACGTAATTTTACTTCGATGAGTATTTACGGAGTTGTTAATTGTGTTTTACTGATTCAAATAACATATTATATTGTACATTCGAATTTAATATACAGTTTGATATGTCAACGAGACAGGAGGAGGAGAGGGTTGAACTGTACTTTACCGTAATGTATGCTATACAGAAAGTTTTATGTAACACCGAACATTATCATAACGAGCATTTTTCTTTTAAGGATCCATATGCATACGTTACACATTTTTCGATGCTCAGTTCATTAAAAGAAATTAATTTGAAGCTTTAAGCGAGTGTTTTCCACTCCCAGGCTAAGCATGAAGTAAAATTTCGAGTTTAGAAAAGCCTGAAAATTTGGTTTGGTCGCGTAGCGCGAAGCGCGGAGCGGCCAAACCAAATTTTCAGGCTTTTCTAAACTCGAAATTTTACTTCATGCGCCACCGGTACAAAACACTGACATATTACGAAGTTTAAAACACACCGCTAAACTTTACATTGAATCAGTGTTGTGTACCGGTGGCGCATAAAGTAAAATTTCGAGTTTAGAAAAGCCTGAAAATTTGGTTTAGCCGCTCGAAATTTTACTTCACGCTTAGCCTGGGAGTGAAAACGCTCGCTTAAAGCTTCAAATTAAATTCTTTTAATAACCGAGCATCAAATAATACGAAACGTATGGATATGGATACTTAAACGAAAACATCTCGTTATGAAAATGTTCGGTGTTACATAAAACTCTCTGTATATTAAACAAAAAGAGGTTTATCATAGTATTCGATATTCCTAGTAATTATGCAGAATCACCAGTGGATGTGTAGAATTCAAGGCTGTGGATTCAGTGCATGAATTATCAATTTTTTTAATACAATTAGATAAAAAATTCATGATATCCCACTGAGCAAAAAACAAACAAATAACGTTATATCAACATTCTTGAAACATTTAACGTTGTTTTAATGTTGATGATACATTACTAAGATGTGTTTGCTCAGAGGGATGAAATGTTTTTAAATGAATCCTCTTTTTCATTTCTTCTTCGATTGTTGCAGCGATGAATATTGCGTGTAATTTGCATTTTCTACGAGTTAAAACTGGTGCTATGCCGTTATACGCTTAACCTTGGTTAAAAGTAAAGATCGCGTACACACAAATATGCGAGTGTTTTTAAAAAATACCTGTAAATACTCTATTTTTAGACACTTTCACCGGTGACAATATCCGTGACCCCCATACCACGTTTTTTTCTAAATAATTAACAAAATCGAACAAAGCCGAAGCTAAGAAAAAATGTAAACAAATAATTGTAACTCTTCATTCAATGATTAAATCTCGTTAAACTTTGCTTTTTAATTTGTTAATCTAAACTAGACTTATCTGACTTAGGCCCATTTGCATCCAGACTGATTAACTTAAATTATAATAATCATTAATTGTTTTTATCCACAACCACTCTATAATATTATAATTATACATGCTAAGAGTCAATAATAATGACGTTTATTATAAATAGGTTATGAAACCTGTGAGTAATATTTTGACTTATCACTGCTCAACTGTGAATAATAAGAAATCACTACAAAATCAGGATACCTCATGTTAATCAATTTTGACATAAACAAAATCAATTTATAAATTGAAAGCAAATTGTGTTAATTGTGTTGTGATAGTGTGGTTAATAGTTTATCGAAGGTAAAAGAAGCAACATGGAATCCGATCCTGACTTGTTGACACCCCCGGAAATAAGGGACGCGGCAGAAATCGCTTCCATCAATTTGTTGCCTAAAAAGTCTCGCAACATATACCAAAGTACATACAACACGTTTTGTGAATGGAAAAAGGAGAAAAAAGCACATTCTTCAACTGAGTCGGTAGTTTTGGTGTATTTTACTGAATTATCAAAAAAATACAACACCTCATCGTTGTGGCAGAAGTATTTGATGCTAAAAAGTACATTGAAAATCTTTGAAAACATCAATATTGGAAACTATGGCAAACTTCTAGCTTTTTTGAAAAGAAAAAATGAAGGGTTTACTCCGAAAAAAGCCAACACTTTCTCCCCAGAAAATGTTAACAGTTTCATTGCAAATGCACCGGATGACAAATTTCTTGCAACAAAAGTAAGTTTTAAATTATTTTAATATTTTTTAAAAATTGCAGTAATTTTTTCTTCAGGTTGCATTAATTATGGGTTTAATGGGCGCTTGTCGTTCAAATGAGCTGTATAACATGAAAATTAAAGATAAAGAAGACCTTAATTCCTGCTATATGATTAAGGTGCCAACCACAAAAACTAAAATTTGTAGGAAATTTACAGTATCTGGTAATTTTTACCACATTGTAAAAAAATATTTGTGCCTCCGAAAGCAGATAAACTGTGATTATTTCTTTCAAAATTTTCAAAATGGAAAGTGTACTAAACAGCGAATTGGTATTAATAAATTTACAAAAATGGTAAGGGATATCGCCAGTTTTTTGAAATTACCCAATCCTGAGCAATATACAGGCCATAGCTTTAGAAGAACCTCAGCCACCATTTTGGTTGATGCTGGTGGAGACATCACTGCGTTAAAACGTCATGGAGGATGGAAGTCAACTGCGGTTGCAGAAGGCTATATTAACGATTCTTTGGAAAACAAAAAGGAAACGGCCAGAAAAATTGCATCGTCAATAGAATCGACAGCAAATAATGTAACAGCTGCATCTTCCAGCACAAATTCCGTTAATTTCGATATTTTGGATCAAACCGTAAATCTTGGTGTACCCACTTCAATGCCCCCTATTGTGTTTAATAATTGTTCTAATGTTACTATTAACATTAATCCTAATAAATAGTATTATTATATGTATTTCTTAGTTATAATTAAAAGTAAATGATTTAATGAATTATGTTCTTCTTCTTGAAAAGTTGCAGTAAGCAAGAATGAATATACATTTTGTGGTTGTGGATAAAGTATAGTATTCTACTCGCGCATAATGGCTATTAATCATTCGAATGATTTACTCCACTCGCCTGCGGCTCGTTCCGTAAACCTCATTCTCATGATTAATAGCTTTCATTATGCGCTTGTTGAATAATATACTATTAATATTCTTTGTAGTAATCTCTTTCTTCACAAATTAGTTTTATTCACTAAATGTACATTTCGAACACTATGTGTTCATTCTCAATAGTATTACAATTGTACTACTATTGAGAATGAACACATAGTGTTCGAAATGTACATTTAGTGAATAAAACTAATTTGTGAAGAAAGAGATTACTACAATAATCATTAATTGTTTATTTGAGTTATGTGGAGTATTTTATCATAATGAATACACTTTTCGTTCCTTACTTCACTTTTATTTTTATTCGTTAGATGTACATTTCGAGGGCTAAGCACTCATTATCATAATCATAATCATAATAATCTTCATCCACTAATCATTGATTAACCCGCTAAGCGCCATTGATGCAATAACGCGATATTATTAATTTTTTGCTAATTAAATTAACTAATTTAATTAGCAAAAAATTAATAATATTTGATTGATTGTATTATTTGACCTGACTTGTGTGTGTGAGTGTGTGTAGAAAAATGTAAATATTTTGTTATTTAAATGCTTAATTAATTATAACTCATTTAGAAAATATATTTTTAAGTGTATTTCTAACTTCACGATATTTCAGTGTTTTATACGCGTGGCGCATGAAGTAAAATTTCGAGTTTAGAAAAGCCTAATTTGGCTCGGTCGCTTCGCTTCGCTACGCGCCCGAGCCAAATTTTCAGGCTTTTCTAAACTCGAAATTTTACTTCATGCTTAGTCTGGGAGTGGAAACACTCGTTCAACACTTCAAATTGAACGATTTTGTAAAATCGAAGAAAGCCTACAAATTTTCTTGTAAATGATTTCTGTGCAATAAAATTAAGTACAAGTCTTATAACTATTTTTCACAATATTCTATTTGTATAATTTGGGCCTGTATTAATTGCCTAGCTGCAGTTTTAATAAATAATAAAACGCCATAACTTGAAAATAATACCTTTATTAAAATACATAAAGTAAGACCTTTTAAAAAAACACTTGTAATAAATACAATAAAGCCGAAATAGAAAAACCATCTTCTATTTTAGTTAGAATTCGTATTTTTGAATTGTTGTCTAAATGACGAAGCATTTTGACATTAAGAAAATTGACATATTTACATATTTTCGTAACTAGGAAACTCTTCATGTCCGTTTTAAACTATAACATATTTTGTGTGCTTAATTTGATTGCTCAGAAGTGTACAAAGTGGGGCAAAAGTAATGTCATAATGTGAATTTGCGGCCATTTTGTAAGAAATGAAAAAAAATAGGCACTGTTTTAACTAAAAGTTTATTTGAAGGTGTAAAATTGATGACATTGAACTGAAAAAATGTTATCGGTCAAAAGACCACCTCCTGAATTGATGCACATGTTAGCTCGTTTTACAATTTTTACTCGTCAAACATCTAAAACATACCGAACATCTTTGACCAGTTATTATGGCCAATGCAATTTACATATGATCGAAAGCGTAAACGCCATCTAATGCCCATTAGCTATTAACGATGCTACTTAAGCTAATGGGCATTAGATGGCGTTTACGCTTTCGAACATATGTAAATATTGTAGATATTTCATCGCTGAATAAAAACTTATAACACTCATTTGACGATTTGAATATTTGTTATAGAGAAACATTATAGACATTACATCGTTGAAGGAAAAATTATAACTCTCATTTAACGATTGGAAAATTTGCTATAGTAGTCCAGGCGTCAGAGGTTTTATTGATAATAAAATTCCCAGAGAAGGTTTCTCGGTTGCTATCGCTTGTTTTGGGTGTAAAGAATGAAACGTTAAAAATGTTTAAAAAAATTCGGTCCGGAACATATTGTTTAAACAAATTAAAGTAAGATTTTAGCGTTGTTTTTAAAATATCTCAGAAAATATCGATCTTAGGACAAAAAAACATTCCATACAAAAAGATTCCCCATTAGTTTCTACACAAAAAATGTCGTTACACTCTTTTCGATTGGAGTGATAGTTTTGAAGATATTACCGTTTGAAACTGCTGGCCTGGTGCTAGAACAAGTGCGTCACGGCAGCATAGGTGTACGCTTTAATCGGTTGAAACTGGGAGGTTATTTGCATTCAAGCTATATTTCTAGGAAAAACAAATAGTTAGCCCGAGAAATATTTTGTTTCTACTCCAACAATAAATAAATTAACAATTTTGCCAGAAAAAAACCGGGAGATAGTGGGATTAAGGATATAAAGCAGTAATTCCTCTCTCTGCAGTTGTTAAAATTATCAAATATTTTTGGGAAAAGAATTTCAGGGCATCAAATCAAGTGAAATAATATATTTCTTTAAAATTATGTTACATAAACGTCTTTTCATTTACTGAGTCAGTTTCCTTCGTTTGCTTACGCGTTGTTCTTGAGGATCAAGCTGCATCGGTGTTTCAGGTTCTTCAGTTTCTTGAGTGTCTCGAATGTCTTCAGTTTCTCTCGGTTCTTCACTCTCTTCATCTGACATCTCAATATGCAAGAACTTTTCCAAATCGATGTCAATGGGTTCATCGACGTCTTCCTCGATCTCAATTTCGACTGCCTCGACATTCGAGCAAGTTCGACCCTCACAATTGGAACAGATTATCGAACATATCAGCCCATGCTTACGACAGCTGCAGTTTCCCTTGCAACCAGATGGGCAACTGCAACTAATAATCTTTAGTAATGATGGTGGTGCAGCTTCTTTCTTAGTGGTCACTGGGAGTAAACCGTTTAGCGTGCGTTTCCAACCCCATTCTGTTGGTTCCAAATGAATATCCTGCAGGTTTGTATTTGGTGGTACACTCTGAATGTATGCTGTCGGGCTGCTGCTGTAGGTGGTAAGGAAGCAAGGTTGAATGAAGTTTTGGATACTGATCTTTTAAAGCAGAGAAATCTCCATTCATCCAAGTAATCCGCGCCGTCTTCACGAAGTCTAGTATATATATATATATATATATATATATATATATATATATATATTTATTTTTAGGTTTTCGCGAGCAAAATATAACTTACTTGAGTTTTTTGGGCTGCTTTCTCGCGTTGATTGGTTTATTTGCGCTCTACGTTTCGGCAGCATCACTTCTGCCATCCTCAGGAGCTTTTTTGTATACTGAGTGATGGATGTCACGTTCACTGTCAGTACATTTGTTTTGTAAACTAGGGACTTGTAGTCTAGATCTGCTGCGTGTTATTGGTCCACTCGATGTAGAAGGTGCTAAAATTTCTTGATTTGTTTCCGATGTATCTGCATTATTGAAATTACTTGAATTTGTCTGAATATTCCGAAAATTGTTGGATATTGGAGGCAAGTCATTTTTTTGTTGTTTTATAATATTCATCAAAGGTTTCCATGTGGTTTGTAATCTTGTGCCATCATCTCGTTTATTGAGGCACAAAGGATGTTTTTCTATTTCTATGGCTTCACGTACGATTCTTTCTTCAAATTTTGGGATAGAACTAATTACCGAAGTATTTTCAAAATCTATGTTATGGTCTGTATCAAATTTATGTTGGAATAATGAGGAATTTTGGTCGTGATTTTTTATGGCTAATTTATGTTCTTCTCGTCTGACGCTAATTCTTCTGTTGGTTTGGCCGATATATGATTTATGGCAGTCTTTACAGGGAAAAAATTTCGAATATTTTCAGAAAATTTAACATACACACATCGTTCAAACCATATCTTACGATAAAACAACTTTTACGTAGCCCTAAAGACAAAATTTTCCTTGAAAAACAAGAAATATACAAAATTCCCTGTAAAGACTGCCATAAATCATATATCGGCCAAACCAACAGAAGAATTAGCGTCAGATATTATATATATATATATATATATATATATATATATATATAATATACATAAAAATATATAATAGTATATATTATATATATAATTATATATGTACAAAATACATTACATAATACAAACCTGTAGATTTTCATTCGTATATTAACGTGTTCAGCAGTTCCACGGCGAGTGTTTCGCAAGAGTTTACTGTCTAGCGCTTCCCTTCGCACGCACATATCTATCAAAACTATCACTCCAATCGAAAAGAGTGTAAGGACATTTTTTGTGTAGAAACTAGTGAGGAATCTTTTTGTACTGAATGCTTTTTGGCCTAAGATCGATATTTTGTAAGACATTTGGAAAAAACGCTAAAATCTTACTTTAATTTGTTTGAACAATATGTTCCGGACCGAATTTTTTTAAACATTTTCAACGTTTCGTTGTTTACACTTAAAACAAGCGATAGCAACCGAGAAAGCATCTCTTGGAATTTTATTATCCATCTACTGATTTTATGCCTCTGACGCCTGGACTATAGAGAAATATTGTGAATTTTTCGTTCTTTATTCGAAAATTTATTATGCTTAGATAAGTCGACACACAAACAATAATTAATAACATTCCTTATCGCATATATTGCCAGCATTAATCATCACATTTTTATCACTTCGCGAATGCGAATAATGGAAGCCCCGTTTCCGTGCCCGGCTGTTCGTTATCGCTTGTTTATTGAAAAATATAAAACGGTGTTTAAATAAATCATTACCTCAAATAAACGTCTTTTATAACAGTTTATGGTTTAAAATTGACACTTTTCTGACGTATTTGTAAATACGTTGAATAAACGTATTTGTAAATACATTAAATAAATCATTCAACATAAGTATGCCATGTCCAGCAGTTTAACGATTTTTGTCACATTAAATTATACGATTTCTACGGTACATTCAAATCAGTTTTGAATTTTACACAACTACGTTATCGTATATTTTTATACAGATAAAAGTAGATAAATCCTTGTTTCAATACAATTAAACTTGATAAAACACTAATGACCGTTTGCACCCAAGTCCATTACCTTAATCAGTAATTAGTACTTCTTAAAAACACGACAATTGTATTTACAAATTGTTTACATAATCGCATATTAATGAAAGAGACATGTCTAGGATATCTTACCAATTGAGTCGCCTAGATGCAAAACCAGCCGTACATCTATTTTTTGATTTTGAAATTATAAAATAAATCGATCAAACAAAACAAAATAATAATAATAATAATCTTAATAATAATAATAATAATAATCTTAATAATAATAATAATAATAATCTTAATAATAATAATAATCTTAATAATAATAATAATAATAATCTTGGATTGGAAAAGCACTACATGGGCGACACCCAAATGATCTTAGCCATAACTTTGTCGATCAGAAAGCGTCGAACAAATGGCTGACTCAGGCGGACCTGTTCATTGAGACAGAGGGCTTTATGATCGCGATCCATGACCAGGTCATAGCTACGAAGAACTACAGCAAATTTATATTAAAAGAAGCTAATATTGTAGACAGCTGCAGGCGATGCCAGAATGCATCAGAAACTATCCAACACATCGCTGCTGCATGTGCAATGTTGGCACCCACAAGCTACCTGCAGAGACACGATCAGGTCGCTAGCATTGTACATCAAAAAATAGCTGCATTACACACCTTAACTGATGATAAAACTCCATATTATGAGTACCAACCAGCCAATGTCCTTGAAAACGACAAACATATATTGTACTGGAACCGGAGCATTATCACGGACAAGAGCATACATTGCAATAGACCAGACATCACACTAACAGACAAAGAGAAAGATATAACATACCTTATAGACATTGCTATTCCTAATACTCATAACATGCAGGCTACCTGGCAGGAAAAAATTAACAAGTACAAACCCCTGGCAGACGAAATTAGGAATATGTGGAAGCAGAAAGAGGTATATGTCTTACCTATTGTAATATCGTCAACAGGAGTAATACCAAAGAAACTGCACGATAGCCTCCTAAAAATTAAGCTACCTCCACTCGCCTACATTCAGCTCCAAAAGTCTGTAATTCTAAACACCACAGCAATAGTTCGTTCTCACCTCAATCTCCCTCCATAGCGATATGGACACTTGTTTTAAAAACCGTGTCCATTTACTCACCGTCAATTAAGGACGTGCTAAATTAAATAATAATCTTAATAATAAAGATATTAAGATGCGGTTTGCGCAGGCTTATTGGTTGGTCATTTGTCTATTTTCTAGTCTAAAAAAAGTCATATCTTCGCATTTAAATTTTTTGAGAAAATCTAATATTTTGGTTATAATATCGAATAACGCCCTCTATCGGCGGCCGTGTAGGTCACAACTGTCATGATTACGAGAAACCTAAAAGCCCAAGAAATGCTCTTTTCAATGATACCAAATTTATCCAAATCCATTAAGCCGTTTCGAAGTTACAGGCATTTATTTAAAACAACATTCAAATACCCCCCACCACTTTATTTCGAAAGATAGAGAACAATTGTTTACAAAAAATGTTCCACTTTAGGTTAGCATTAAAACGCAAATACTTTTTTGTTACATTCATTGGGGAAAATCGCGAGAAACGTAACTTTATGTAATTCAAGATGGTGGAAACACCCACTATTTTCAAGTTTCCAAGATGGCTGCCATCTTGGAAACTTGAAAATAATTTCCAGCATTTTCCCTTGCCCACTTTACCTGTAAAATTTTTTACCGTAACTCTCTACGATCATTAGTTTCTGAGATACAGCCGCCTACCTCGCTTATTTGCCCACCCGGTACACTGACATAAACTGATCTGAACTAGTGACGTCACAAACTTGAACCTAACCTAACTTTTGACACATTCGACGTGACAAGTTTGATTGTACCTCACATCGTCAAGGTTTTGAGGTTAGGTGTCACTCTGATAAGTTAGGTTAGGTATAATGACATTCTGTCCACTAAACAACTGCAATTATAGTTCATATATTGTTACGAATCGTTTCTTAATATTTTTAAATGTATTATTAACTGCTCTACCCTATTAACATTCGACGTGATAAGTTTGATTCTATCTCACATCGTCAAAGTTTTGAGGTTAGGTGTCACTCTGATAAGTTAGGTTAGGTATAATGACATTCTGTCCACTAAACTGCAATTATAGTTCATATATTGTTACGAATCGTTTCTTAATATTTTTACTTTCCCCCGTATGTAATACAAAGGGAAAGTATTGTTTTCGTGAAAATTTTCGAATCAAAAATTTTAGCGGAAATATCCGTTTTGAGGTCCCCTGAGTCGAATAAGACCATTTTTGAAAAATGTCTGTCTGTCTGTCTGTGTGTCTGTGTGTGTGTCTGTGTGCGCTGTACCGCAAAAACCGCTAAAGATATCGAGATGAAACTTGAAACTTAAGCTTTTTGTTACAATCGGAAGAACTGAAAAGCTTTTGGTGAAAATCGGAAAACCGGAAGTGGTACTTTACTCTAAGCGTTTTTCAGTTTTTTCTGATTTTTTCAATAAATGTTCATCAAACAAAAAATTCTTTCAAATAAAAGTTGTAGATAATAACAAAATGAAGATGTATTGTTTACTTACTTTTTGTCATAGCACTCTTAGTTTTTGAGATATTTCAAAAGTTGTGTGTTTTATCTAGTTATTGGTGTGTGACAGTGTATGTGTCGATACAATTGAAAAATGTTTCAAATAAAAGTTGTAGTTATCAAAAAGTTGAAGACATTTTGAAAATAATAATGCTATAAATATTTTAAAAGTGATTTAATACGCAATTTACGGGGGAAAGTACTATGATGGACACATCACCATTTTCAAATTTATTATTAACTGCTCTAGGTGTCACTCTGATAAGTTAGGTTACTAAACAACTGCAATTATAGTTCATACATTGTTACGAATCGTTTCTTAATATTTTTAAATTTATTATTAACTGCTCTAAATCTTATAATTCTCTCTTTTGTGAATTGTCACGTTTTGGATGTTTATCTTAACACAAGAGATCTATTTTTAATAGGTTTACGAGTTTATTAGGGCTCAAGCCTGCGAGCCACACCCCTGGGCGCGCGACAACTTGAGGCAGATAATAGTTAAAAGTTCATTTTCACTTTTTTTTATTTTAGTTTAAATAAAAAACTTATTACTTTCAAAAACAGTTAATTGTACTCGCGACAATTGTTTTAGCACGCTGCGGCTTCTTCAGGCGAAGAATAATTTCTCATCTGAAGAAGCCACATTAGGTCCTTCGAATCACTAGGTTCGTTACATCTTATTAAAAAAAAAATACCTCAATTTTATTTATAACTGTATGTTTTTGAGTTTACGTGAAGTGATTATTACACACAAAAAGACTGTTCTTCCTTACTTCACTTTTTATTTGTATCGTTAAATGTTCATTTCGAGACACAAGGTGCTCAATATCAATAACAAACAATTTTCAGAATATAAAAACGAATTAAAAGTAATGTCGACTTTCTGCAAAAATTTAGTCTCATTGAGACAAGTCTCCAATATACAGGAAGTTTTTCTTTAAAGTATAGGTATACCAAATTCAGCTTATTTTCTTTAAATCTTTAGATATTCGTTGTTTTTTAAAAGAGGTTAATTTGAAGCTTTAAACGAGTGTTTTCCACTCCCAGACTAAGCATGAAGTAAAATTTCGAGTTTAGAAAAGCCCCGTGAAAATTTGTCGAGGGTCGCGCAGCGACCCGAGGCAAATTTTCACGGGGCTTTTCTAAACTCGAAATTTTACTTCATGCGCCACGCGTGTAAAGCACGGATTTTAAGTGAAGTTCTAATATACATAAATTTTACAATATTTTAGTGTTTGATACGCGTGGCGCATGAAGTAAAATTACGAAATTTTACTTCATGCGCCACGCGTGTAAAACACGGATTTTAAGTGAAGTTCTAATATACATAAATTTTACATTATTTTAGTGTTTGATACGCGTGGCGCATGAAGTAAAATTTCGAGTTTAGAAAAGCCCAGAAAATTTGTCTCGGGTCGCTGCGCGACCCTCGACAAATTTTCACGGGGCTTTTCTAAACTCGAAATTTTACTTCATGCTTAGTCTGGGAGTGGAAAACACTCGTTTAAAATTTCAAATTGAACTCTTTTAAAAAACAACGAATATCTAAAGATTTATTTAAAGAATTTGGAATACGTATACTTTAAAGAAAATCCTCCTGTATTTTGGAGACTTGTTTCAATGAGACTAATTTTTTGCAGAAAGTCGATTTTAATTTTAATTCGTTTTTATATTTTGTAAATATTCTGCAAACTATTTGAGTTTGCCAATAGTTTGCAGAGTATTTACAAAATATAAAAACGAATTAAAATTAATATCTACTTTCTGCAAAAATTTAGTCTCATTAAGACAAGTCTCCAATATACATGAAGTTTTTCTATATGACAAACAATTTTATTTCATGTACACTCCTGTGCAATAAAATTAAGAACAAGTCTTATGCCTATTTTTCACAATATTTCAGTTGTATAATTCGGGTTTGTTTTAATTGTCTAGCAGCAGTTTCAATAAATAATAAAACACCGTACCACTTCTTTCCTGCTCCCAACGGTTCTTAACTCTGAAAACAGTGTCTTTGCTGATGCTCACTAATCGAGCAATTTGTCTACTATAAAAACCATCTTCAATTATAGTTAGGACTCGACTTTTTGAGTTGTTGTCTGAATGACACGGTATTTTGACATTTAAAAATTGACATATTTACGTAACTAGGAAACTAATCATGTCCGCTTTAAACTATAACATATTTTGTGTATGATATATTCCATTTGTTTCTGGATCTCGCCTAGCCATGCTTTCGTGTTGTTATGTTGCAGTATCAACATTTACATTTTTTATTAATTGTCACTCCTGATTCCTTATTTTAACAGTGTTGCAATAATTTATGATATCATAAGTAATCCTCTTTTTAATTTTCAAGAGGTTTATTGTTAATCTTGCAACAATTATTTCGCCACCATTCCTCCTTTTATTATTTCGCTTGGGGAATCTGGCTCAGAACAAACATCAGAAGATTCAGATGCAGGTTCTCTTGACTAAATAATAAAAGTGGAATGAGGGCTTAAAAATTGTTTGACATGAAAATTATCAGTATCACAAGAGGGTGGGAATAAATTTGCAATTCTACAAAAAAATACTGAGGGCCAACAGAAGAGAGAATGACCAAAATTAAGGTGGATGGATGGAGTTGATCAAAATGTGTTAACAGGAAGACCCAAGCGAGAAATACAAATGGATGACGAAATAAGTTTGCAGAGCCGAATTCATTATATTTGTTATATACAATATTATTGCTGTGTTTGTATGTACAAAAACCAAGTAGAATATTTTGTTAATCTTAAAACTGCATATTATTATCCTTTTATATCTGAAAATTTGTAAAACAGGCAACAGTGTAAGATCACAATAGTCAGAAATTATAACCTTAAAATCGAACATCTGACAGTGACATTTAAAACCCTGATTTAAAACACAACCAGCCCCATTTACAATACTTAAACTGTCACTTTTCCATAGCTAGGCGAGATCCAGAAACAAATGGAATACATTATACTTAATTTTATTGCACAGAAGTGTACTTATTTTAAACAATTAAGTTAAAACTGGAAAAACGCAGAGTAAAATATAATTAAGCACAAAATGGAATTGAATTTTCCAAGTCTAATAAAATAAATGCAATTTTCGTCGCGCAAAATCTAAAGTAATAACAAAGTTGATCAACTATGTTAAATCGAATTCGTCTGGACAGACCATCCATTAGATTTCTCCATATTTATTATTACATAGACACACACTCTACTTAATAAAGTGCCCAAGTTATAAACGAAATTATCCCAACTGTTTTAACTCGCATCTGAAACGTGTGTGTGCGCTTTGGATTAAATTAATTAATCTCTGTCGCAACTAAAATAAATACAAAACACACGTCATTGCATGATTAAACAAAACGTCTAAAAATGCCGTTTGTGTATAATATATTGCAAAATGCAACAAAATATCAAAAAGAAATATTTAAAATAAGTGTTAGCGCTTGGAGGTTTCTTCAAGGGTGGTTGCACCCTACGAAGAGAGACCGATTGGTGCCACGGTACCACTAAGTTGTTTTATATATAACGTGTAAATAAATGTGATTTGTTGAACATCGCTGGATTTTTCCTTATTCCGACACTGACCCATTGAGCAAAACACAAACAAATAACGTTATATCATCAGAGAAGGAAACCCTGGGTGAACTTCTACGGGTACACTTCCCCGGAGGGGAAATCTATGATAGACCACTTAATGACTGGGTCAGCCAGGGACCTGATGCAACTGGCAACAGAACATCTAAGGAAGACTAGCAGGCTGCCAGGAGAGTGGTCACCTATGAAAGAGTCAAATGGGCAATAAACTCATTTGAACCTTTTAAATCGCCAGGGCCTGATGGAATCCTACCCATCATGCTACAGAAGGGATCGGAACTACTGTGGCGAAGGCTTTGCGAGATCCTAAGGGCCAGCATGGCCCTACGATATTTGCCAAGAATATGGAGGCTTATCAGGGTGGTTTTCTTACCAAAGACCGGTAGAACAGACTATTCTTGTGCAAAATCGTACAGGCCCATCAGTCTCATGTCATTTGTACTGAAGACAATGGAAAAAATTATGGACAGGCATATTAAAGAGGGGGTACTGGTGACCTACCCACTATCCCAAGATCAATATGCCTACCTTCCAGGTAGATCAACAGAGACAGCTCTCAGCCGACTAACAAGGAGTGGCGAAGCTGCCCTGGAACACAAAGAAATTTTACTTGCTGCCTTCTTGGATATAGAAGGAGCATTTGACAATACAGCCTTTAACTCTATAACTGCTGCCCTGAGAAAGCGGGGGTTGGAGGAAATTAGCTGCAGGTGGATAGACTGCATGCTAAGACAAAGGATGGTCTATACAATGTTCGCTGACCAGACACTAGTATCCAGGGTGGCCGGTGGTTGTCCGTAGGGATGAGTTCTCTCGCCCCTGCTGTGGAACCTGGTCATGGATGGCCTGCTAGTGGATCTCAGCAACGAGGGATACTCTTCCCTAGGATACGCGGATGACCTAGTCATATTCGTTGAGGGAAAATTTAACAACACGATCAGAGAGCGTATGCAACGTGCACTGAACGTGGTGAGCAAATGGTGTGCTAGAGAAGGACTTAAAGTCTCACCCTCGAAGACCACCCTGGTACCATTTACACGCAGGAGGAAACTGGCGGGCCTTGGACCGCTCTTTCTAAATGGTGGCAACCTGAAAATGTCGGGTGAGGTGAAGTACCTAGGAGTAATCTTTGACTCCAAAATGATCTGGACCCCTCAAATCTCAAAAATCAGACGCAAATCGGAAATTACCCTTGCGGTAATTAGACGAATGTACGACCGACAATGGGGGCTCAGACCAGGAATGGTATACTGGCTGTACACCAGGGTGGTCAGACCCGCAATCATGTATGCTGCTTTGGTATGGTGGCCTAAAGCCACACAGCATACAACCATATAAATACTCAGCAAGGTTCAAAGACTTGCTTGTATTAGCATAACGGGGGATATGAGAACCACGCCCACTGCAGCCATGGAGACGGTTCTAGACCTCACACCACTTCATATTCTGATAGTGGGGGAGGCAAGACTGGCACTCTATAGGCTGCAATTATCATCGGTCAACGTAAGAGATGATACCCCACACAGAAGACTCTTGACAGACATAGGGGGACCTCTCCTGCAAATGAGGTCGGATCATATGGTAGTCAGATATCTTGAAAATTCACTCTTTAAAGTCACTATTCCAGACCGCAACGAATGGAACGGCTTTAGGGAAGATATACACAAACAAAGTGTGATCTGGTACACGGACGGTTCTAAATCAACCACAGGTACTGGATCAGGAATCTATATTGAAAACATGAGGACAGGCTATGCTCAACCATTGGGTAGCCTGGCATCAGTCTTTCAAGCAGAAATATTCGCAATCATAGAATGTGCGAGAACCAACATAGAGAAGGACTGTCGAAACAGGCAAATCTATATCATGTCCGATAGCCAGGCGGCACTGAAGGCTCTCCAGAGTCAAAAGACTTCATCCAAACTGGTATTGGAATGCTTCAATACCCTGAATGACCTAGCGAGACAGAACAAGGTTACGCTTGTCTGGACGCCGGGTCACTCTGGTATTGCGGGTAATGAAAAAGCTGACGAGCTAGCAAGGCAGGGAGCCACCATTTCATTTATGGGACCCGAACCTGCCTTGGGCATAACAAAAAAGTCAAGTCGCCTTTAAGTCAGGAAGTGGACTCGCAACAAACACAAGGAATACTGGGAAAACAGACCAGGCCTTAACCATAGTAAGGCCCTTATAAAAGGGCCCAACTCAAGCCAAGCTGCAGGACTACTAACATTGAGTAGGGCACAGCTGAAAACAACCATAGGACTGCTCACAGGCCACATGACTGTTAAAGAGCATCTAAGGAAAATCGGGCTATACAACGGCGACACCAACTGTCGCCTCTGTAATACGGCACCGGAAACAGCTATGCACGTTCTGTGCAGGTGCAATGCGCTGGAGAGCAAAAGACGGCTCATATTTGGGAACAGACAAATGGAACCAAATGATTTCCACGCGCAACCTCTGAAGGACCTGCACAAGCTAGTGCAGGGCATCGAGTTCGGAATAGTTGCGTGAGTGTAATAATATTGGGGCAGTACAATAAGCCACCTAGGCTGCAGTGCATCCGGACCCGAAAGGAAGACGGCCCCCACAGGAAAAAAAAACGTTATGTCAACGTTAAACGCTGTATTAATGTTGATGAAACATTACTTCAATTTGTTTGCTCAGTGAGTTACGATTAAGCCCAACACCGTTCAACAATAAGAATCTAATGTAAAACAAAACAAATCACGAAGAAAGCATTCAAATAAGAAGATGCGGTGATTGATTTTCTTAACTCGAAATATTTACTTCGTGGTTTTTAAAAATTTAAAACAAACTTTGTTTATGTCAATGGTTAAATTTCATTCTTGTAGAAAATACTGGTCGCAGATAAAAATGTGTGGGCAACTTGTGTATCCTTGCAGATTGCATTTGAAAATAAATATTTAGGTAACTACCCACTGAGCAAATCCATTAAAGTAATGTTTCATCAACATTAAAACAACGTTTAATGTTGCAACAATGTTGATATAACGTTATTTGTTTGTTTTTTGCTCAGCGGGTAGTGTGTGAAATTAATTTTATGATATTTTTCTAGTGAAATATCTTGTACACTTACCTCTTTTAACATATTTTAATCTTCACTTTTAATATAGTACTTCTAAATTATTTTCCTTGGCAACTAAGCTCTTTCAACCAGCCTCAGTTATTTAATTCAGTATTTGTAATATGCACTCATAATTAAATTCAATAATCCATAAACTTATTCCAAGGTTTTGCTATACTTAATACGTTTTTTTTTAATTTAAAAGCATTTTTTGAATTCGATAAGAATTGAATTAATATTACGGTATGAGTTACGTGAAGATGATATTAAATTAAATAAAACTAGGAATCCTTTTTCTTCACTGGTTTATTTGTAACACCAAATGTACATTTCGTTCACCAAGTGAACATTTTCAATAGCTGTACTAAACTTTAGTACAGCTATTGAAAATGTTCACTTGGTGAACGAAATGTACATTTAGTGTTACAAATAAACCAGTGAAGAAAAAGGATTACTAGTTTTATTTAACTTAAGAATTGAATTGATAAATAAGTGACCTTATTGACATATTAGAATGTATTGTTTGGGAATGTTTGAATATTATGTAAGTCAATTAAATTAAAATAAAACAACAATCCAGTAAAGAAATTATTGACATTGAAGGACTTTTATTTATTTCATAATAACGTTACTATAAATAATAAACGACAAAATATTAACTATTCGTTTCCCACTGAACAAATCCATTTAAGTAATGTTTCATGATCTTAAAATAACGTTTAATTTTGCTACAATGTTCTTATAACGTTATTTGTTTGTTTTTTGCTCAGCGGGTTTATTCTACTTCAAAAAAACAACTGCTAACAATAGCTGGATTTTTTTATATGTAAAGTTATTTAAATTAAAAACACTTGGTATTCTTTCACAAATTAAAACTTTATTCCGACTAATTTGGGTTTGTTAGACCATTTTCCAAGGAATTATGCTTTAATTTGTGAAACAATACCAAGTGTTTTTAATTTAAATTACTTTACATATAAAAAAATCCAGCTATTGTTAGCAGTTGTTTTTTTTGAAGAGGAATAAACCCGCTGAGTGCTTTTAATTTAAATAACTTTACATATTCTAATATGTTTCACCAAGTGCCAGGTGAGAAATTAATTGAAGAAATTATCAGTGGATTTTTTTATATTTTATTAGCCACTTACACCCTTTGCTTCTAAGTGATACATATTATTTTTATAAACTAATTAACACGGCGTTATTTAAAGAATTTCAGATGACCCTGTACAAGTGAAAGTATTTTCGAAACAATGAAAACAAAAAAAACCACTTACTTATTCACATCGCTAGAACCTTATATACACACACCAAGGTTTAACAACAACAAGAAAATACCGGGAAAACTATTCTTTATCACACTTATCACTCAAACGAAACGAATTCGCGAGGAAAATTCCGGGAAATCTGATTAAATCCGGCAACGCGGCGAGAAATCGCCCCTGACAGTAGAATAGGAGCAGAAAACTGCATTACCAACCCAATGGTGGTCGCTGGTCGTGCAATTCCATTCGGGTGATTTTTTATTTTTATTTAAATAAAACACTCCGATTATCCGGCGATGAACGCAGAAAACGGAAAAAGCGCAGTTGGTTGAGTCCGGGAAGGTTAAAAGTGCGGTGGAAAAAGGATTGACTACAGTTAAGATTTGTGCTGTTAATAAAGTTAATGTTGGGTGAGATTTGTGATGAATTTGTGAGGTGATTTACTTAAATAGGATTTGTTGAAACAAGAAAATGTTCCTCTTAAAAAACTTAATATTAAAAAATTATAATTAATAGAAACCAGTCCATTTAATAATACGGTTATAAGTGATGATGATCAAACGGGAAAATACCGACGTCCAATTTTTATTCAACAAACTTAACAGTGATTACGATTAATGTTCGAAAGTAGACCCAGAATATCGATAATTATGATTTTTTTGGACTTAAATCTAGCACCCCTCCTTTTATGATTTTCCATCAGGGGTTTTGTATTAAATGTATAGACTATTATGTGATTAGTGTATTTTTGTGAAACCGCAAGTTTTCGGGGCATGGATTCTCGTAATGCACATAACGCGGGAAGTGTTCTTCTGTTAATAAATTAATGCTGCCGGCATGGATTACGAACTGGAGGTGTTCGAGGTGTACGAGGATGGCGAGCAGCCGTCCGGCAAGAAGCACCTGAAGCACACGAGGAAAAAGTGCAAGCAAAAAGAGAATGCGGGCGGGGACGCGGAGTCCGGCGCCCAGATGCACCGGTCCAAGTCGTCGGGGCTGGCGGGCGGCGAGAGGGCCACCATCAGCCTGAGGGAAACCGTCGTGGGCGCTTTCGATAAGATCGTCGTGTGGCGGGATCAGAGGCGGTACCAGACGCCCGTGCCCGATAAAACCGACTCGCCTCGTGTGGCGAAAGAGCCTAGAAAATCTTTCGCCTCGTTTGGTAAGAATTGAATAAAAAAAAAATTGGCTAATCAAATAATAATAGTAATAGCAGATTGAAAAAGAAGAGAGACAGAAGTAATAACAATAGCAATAGGAGAAGAGAGAAACGTAATACTCTATTCTATTCAACGTAATAACAAGAGTAATAGGAGAAGAGGGAGAGAGAGACGTAATAATAATAATAAGTCTTTATTGCCCAACAGGAAAATTACATCCCAATTACAAGACAATATGTAAAATAGATTAATTACATGGCCGTATGTGTGTATACATATACAAATAAACAAAAAACGAAAAATAATAGTAGTAATAGGAGATTGAAAAAGAAGAGAAAGACCTAATAATAACTCCCATGGGTTGATTGACAAAAACAATAATACAGTGCGATCGTTTAAATTATGATTTGAGTAGCCGGCATTTTTTTTGTGCTGTTACCCAGAATGCTAATTGAATAAATTTGAGGTTATGGTAAACTATGTGTTAACAGTAGTAGTGCCCATCTAGAGAAAGATGTAATAATAGTAGAAATAGGATGTTTTGTAAATATTATAGTGTTTTTTATATCACTTTAGATCAGCGTTTTGTACGCGTGGCGCATAAAGTAAAATTTCGAGTTTAGAAAAGCCTAATTTGGCTCGGTCGCTCCGCTTCGCTACGCGCCCGAGCCAAATTTTTAGGCTTTTCTAAACTCGAAATTTTACTTCATGCTTAGTCTGGGGTTGGAAACACTCGTTAGAGTCTTCTGATAGTTTTAAGATTCCACCAAAGATATTCTTTAATGGAGTTTTAATATTGGAGCCGTTACTTACTAATCCTTTAACAGAAATTGTTGTGACGCACACAAAAACAATTAGAATGTTTTATCAAGTCCATTAGTCGAATGTTTTGTAAATATAATACTGTTTATTATTTTGTTTGAAAACAATTCTTATTTTTGTTTATTTATTAATAATATTAAACTGATGCATTATCTTTTTTTTTTGTTAAAGATCAAATAGTTCACAGACATGTCACTGATCTAAGTAAAATAATTAAGAGAGGATGAGTAAGAAACTTCTTTAAGATTCTTTAAACTTGTTGATGTAAGTAAAAAGTTTGTAAGAAAATGCGAGACTTATTCAGAATTCATTGAACTATTTGATCTAAGGAAAATATTGGAAAGAAAATGAGAAACTTATTCAACATAAAATGTGAAAACTGTCAAAAGTTTAAAGATTTTTCATATCACGTGTCGTTAGTAAGCAACGCTTAGGTTAGTTTAGATATCGTATGATTATGTTAAATGATAGTCACTAATATTAGGTTAATTTTAACAAAACACGTCAAAACTGTCAATAATATGAGGATTTTCATATTGTATGCCATTAGTAAACAGTTAGGTTAGGTAAGACGACAATCACTAATAATACTTAATTGTTGTTGAGTTGCGTGAAGATGGTTTTAAATTAATGAAACACTTGTATATTTTCTTCACTTATTTATTTGGAGTACCAAATGCACATTTCGATCACGATGTGATCATTATCAATGGTTGACAAATACAAACTTAAAAGCTAAAATGCGCTTAATATATACCTGCGGATTAGGAGGAGTAATTACGTAATGAGCGCGGGGGTTATGGGGTTAAGGGAAAACCGACAATTAGGTCGACATCTTAAATCTATTTTAAGTGTAATTGGAACAAATAATATAAAATAGAAAAATAAGAAAAATACTAATTAATATAATAATTTCTAGGGCAGCTTGGTGGTGTAGTGGTTAGAGTGTTGTACTGCCACGCCACGGACCGGGGTTCAAATACCGGCCTAACAAGTTGTCTGCATTTATATAGGTTAGGATAAAAATGCCAAACACTCCGTCTTCTCGGATATGACGTTAAATGCATGTAGGCCCCGTGTACTGCCTGGATGTTGCGTGCACGTTAAAGATCCCTACCGGTTTGTTAGAACTCCCACCGGGTTCGGCAAAATTCCCGGATAGCTGTAGACCTAATCTCCGGCGTCATGATTGGCCTTAGCAGCGGAAATAGATGACGTAAAACCCAAAATAAAAATAAAAAAAAAAAAATTTCTAGTATTTTTCTTATTTTTCTGTTTTTCTATTTTATATTATTTGCATTTGGTACTCCAAATAAATAAGTGAAGAAAAGATACATGTGTTTCATTAATCACTAATAATCTAATATTAATGACAGTTGTGTTACCATTACCCTTTTAAGTTGTATCTAACCTATTAATCTTCAACTTGAAGACTCTAACAAGTGTTTCCAATCCCAGACTAAGCATGAAGTAAAATTTCGAGTTTAGAAAATTTGGCTTAGTCGCGTAGCGCAGCGGAGCGACCATGCCAAATCAGGCTTTTCTAAACTCGAAATTTTACTTCATGCGCCACGCGTATAAACAACAAACAAACAAAAATTGTTTAAACACTTACCAAAAAGTTAGGTTAGCTCGTTAGACGTTTTGTTTTTGTGTTCTGTTGAAGATCTGTGCGGGGGAGGGAATAAGGAATTCATAATGGCCGCAGATTTATCAATGGACTTGTGGAATTTTTACTATAGCGCCAGCAACAAAGCCGTAAATTTCACAACTTTATTACTCAAAAACTCATGGTTACCAACAATAAAAATCATGGAAAATGAAATTTGCGTTTTCGAAGTTGGCAGTAACCAACTTAGAAAAAGTAAATTTCAACGCGGTCTATTATTGCGTTGCCGATTTCAGTTTAGTGTTTTCTTGAATGGAATTCCGCGGTTTTTGCCGGCGCCATAGTAAAAATTCCACAACTCCATTCATTAATCTTCAGCCATCTTGCATTCCTTTCTTCTTATCCCCCACCCTTCACGGATTTCGAATTTAACCCCCATTGCTAACTTCAAGGAATTTAACCTCACTCTCAAGTGTTTTCGAATTTTTGATTAATACAAGTGTTACTTGGTACTTTGGTACTCGAGTAAATTTAGTGTAGAGTAATCGTACTCAGTACTCGAGTACATTTTACCTGTACTTGAAACATCTCTGGATATAATTGGAGCTTCTTTCAATGAAGAAAAATGGTTTTAAACACTTACCAAAAAGTTAGGTTAGCTCGTTAGACGTTTAGTTTTTGTGTTCTGTTGAAGATCTGTGCGGGGAAGGGAAGAAAGGAACTGGCCGCAGATTTATCAATGGAGTTATAGAATTTTTACTATGGCGCCAGCAAGAAAGCCGTAAATTCCACAACTTATCAATCAAATACTTACTGTTACCAACAATAAAAATCATGGAAAACGAAACTTGCGTTTTCGAAGTTGGCAAAAACCAATTTCGAATAAGTAAATTTTCAACGCGGTCTATTATTGTGTTACTAACTTCAGTTTGATGTTTTCTCGAATGGAATTCCGTGGTTTTTGCCGGCGCCATAGTAAAAATTCCACAACTTCATTCATTAATCGGCAGCCATCATGCATTCCTTTCTTCTTGTCCTCCACCCTGCATGGATTTTGAATTTAACCCCCGTTTCTAATTTCAAGGAAGTTAACCTCACTTTCAGGTAAGTGTTTTCGAATTATTGGTTAATTCAAGTGTAGATTACCTCAATTTAAACGAATTTTGGTTAATTCAAGTGGAAAATATTGATAAATCACTGTGTTTTGGTGTATTCTTTGCCGATTAAAACCTTAAGGATGCCGTGAATTGTCCACGAAAGAAATTTTAGAGAGAAGATATTGAAACCCCATATCTTCCTCCCTGGCTACAGCCTTGTTCAGTGGACTGTTTAGTATCTTAAAAACAAGAGCTAATTAAAAATTGCCGTCGCCATATTCGTTTTTTCGACCCAAAATTAGTAGGATTTGCCTATTTAGAACCAGGAAACAGACAAAAAGTTTTATTTTGTTGGCTAGTGTAATTAAACATTTATAAAAATATTTTCTATCTACAAGCCGTTAACTAAAAATTGAATATTGTTTAAAAATTTAACAAATATCACGACTTTAGGCCGGTCGTCCACTGGAAGCGACAACACGCGGCTACGCGCTCACGCGATCCTAGCGGCAACATGCGTATACGCGCGACAGATCCCGACGTGTATAAATCCAATGAATCTCGTCCACTGCAAGCGTGCGCGGACATGCGGATTCTCGCGTGTAGCCGCTACTCTTGCAGCCGCCCGTTGCCTCTCGTAGCGCGTAGCCGCGTGTTGTCGCTTCCAGTGGACGACCGGCCTTAAGCTCTTCTATAATAATTCTGGAAATTATCCCTTCTTCTTTCTTTTTTATTTCTTCTATAATTTCTTCGTGTATAAAAGGTTTAAAAAAAAAACTTTTTCCCCTATTTCAATTGTTACAGAAATATCTCTGTCCTTCTTTTCGTAACTGTTGAAATCACAGACGAAATTTGCCTTGTTGAGTAAAATAAAAACACACCTTTTTCAAAGAAAACAAAGATCGTATAGATAAGATAAACGTTCATCATAAAGATATGAGTCATAAAATAATCAAAAATGCACCATTACTAAAAAGTGTACACAAAGATTAGAATGGAATTGTAAGAAATAGATATTATTTAATAATAAACACTCTGATTACACATTTTTTCTTTATCATCCACTGAATTAGAAAAATATAAACCTAAACATTACGAATAAACATACTCATACGTTTACCAGATAAATAAAAGCTATTCATACATTTAGAGTAGACTTTAATTTGGTTAAAGTTTAACCCTTTTTTTTTTTTCCACATGAGGTGGTATCACTTAGCGTCCCTGCACTACAGTCTCCGTGGTCCTTTTGTGCTCCTCTGGGCTTTTGTGCTCCTCTGGTTTGTGCTCCTCTAACCCCTTTAGTATCAATCAATTTGAGATTTTTTGGTGAAACAAAAATATTTTTTTTTTTTTTGAGAATTTAGAATTTTATTTCAAAAACAATTACATATAAAATTACATGTTTTTTTTTTATAGTATGCATGTAGGTATATAATTTGTAATTGTAGTTGATGAGGTTCCTTCCTTTTTTCCTCGCCTCGTGATTCCAGGATGAGAGATCCGATCTCGGGCTAGCGGTATTAAAGGATGTCTGTGTGTTAATGTATTTGTGTATTCTGTTTAGTTGATATCGTTGTTTATTTCTTTTTTTTACGTAGTTATTTTGAATACCATGACGAACTATGGACCTAGTATACTCTAAAAGTATTAAGTATCCATTTAATATTATTTTCATGCCTCCCCTGCGCATAAATAAAAATTCCTGATTAAAATATGCAAACATTTGCCAATAGCCTTTACCTGTGCTAGACACAGGGCTGCACGTTAAGGGGTTAAACAAAAGACACACATTGATAATGAAGGTTTAAATTAAATTACACTTGAAAAAATGTTTCGTTGTGAGTTACGTGAAGATGATTTTAATAAAATAAAACACGTTAGTAATCCTTTTTCTTCACTGGTTTACCAGTGAAGAAAAAGGATTACTAACGTGTTTTATTTTATTAAATTACACTTGGTTTGTTTCACAATTTTTTACTTTAAAAAAAAAAAAATATGTTTCACCAAGTGATAAGTGAGAAAATTATTCAAGAAAAAAAAGACACACATTAGTAAGCTTTATTGTGGAAGCGATTACTCTTTGAAACAGTGCGATTATTTATATTATGATTTAGAGTAGGCGGCAGAGCTGGGATGAATCCTCAAAAACAGGATTCGAATCACGAATCCGAATCAGCTAATATGATTCGAATCACGAATACTCGAATAAAGGATTCGTAAGTGAAAAATATGATTCTAATCAAAGATTCGAACCCTCATTTTTGAATCACGGATACAAATCCTTTAGTAATAAATTTGAATCTATTATTTGCAACCAGTAATATTTTATTCCATCAAATTCTATTAACAAAAATGTACATTTACCGACTAAATATCTGATTATATAATGATTTTAATTAATGATGATATATGTGTTATTGAAGTTCATTTTAAATCTGTGTTTTATACGCGTGGCGCATGAAGTAAAATTTCGAGTTTAGAAAAGCCCCGTGAAAATTTGTCGAGGGTCGCTGCGCGACCCTCGACAAATTTTCTACGCGGGGCTTTTCTAAACTCGAAATTTTACTTCATGCTTAGTCTGGTAGTGGACAACACTCGTTCTTAGAAGTTTCAAATTAAAGAATCACTCTAGATTACTAAGTTTATTACCATTTTACAAAGGCTACAGCTCGAAGGACCAATCATGGTCTTCGGAGACCGAAGGACTAGAGGGAATCGAAGTTTATTTACAAGAAAACAACGAATATCTTAAGGTTTACAGCATGGATAGAAAAGAAAACATCCAATTTTAAAAAAATATCAAAGTTGGGTTGATTTTCAGTGCGTTTTTAACTTCACATTAACTCAGTGTTTTATACGCGTGGTGCATGAAGTAAAATTTCGAGTTTAGAAAAGCCCCGTGAAAATTTGTCTCGGGTCGCTGCGCGACCCTCGACAAATTTTCTACCGGGGCTTTTCTAAACTCGAAATTTTACTTCATGCTTAGTCTGGGAGTGGACCGTGAAGATTTTCTACATGTCGAGATTTTCGATATTTCTAGATTTATGTCGATTTATTCAGTTTGTTATTGTATTAAATACAACTTTAATATTAAATAAAAATTTTTTTTTAGGAATAGAATATTCACCCATTAAGAGCCGACCAAATTATAAAGTTAACTCTAAAAGTTAATTTTAGATAAAATTTTGAATCTTTTTCTATGATTTCAATGAATGATTTATTGTTTTGCATACGTCGATTTTTTAAGAAAGTTAAATTTAAAATTCAAACGAGTGTTGTCCACTCCCAGACTAAGCATGAAGTAAAATTTCGAGTTTAGAAAAGCCCTGCGTAGAAAATTTGTCGAGGGTCGCGCAGCGACCCGAGACAAATTTTCGCGGGGCTTTTCTAAACTCGAAATTTTACTTCATGCGCCACACGTATAAAACACTGATTTAAAGTGAAGTTAAAAATGCACTGAAAACCAACCCAACTTCGATATTTTTTCAAAATTAGATGTTTTCTTTCCTATCCATGCTGTAAACCTTCAGATATTCGTTGTTTTCTTGTAAAAAAACTTCGATTCCCTGCAGTCCTTCGGTCTCCGAAGACCATGGTTGGTCCTTCGAGCTGTAGCCTTTGTAAAATGGTAATAAACTTAGTAATCTAGAGTGATCCTTCAATTTGAAACTTCTAAGAACCGGTGTTGTCCACTCCCAGACTAAGCATGAAGTAAAATTTCGAGTTTAGAAAAGCCCCGCGTAGAAAATTTGTCGAGGGTCGCGCAGCGACCCGAGACAAATTTTCACGGGGCTTTTCTAAACTCGAAATTTTACTTCATGCGCCACGCGTATAGAACACTGATTTCAAGTGAAGTTAAAAATATACTATTAACGTTGGATATTTTTCATGGTTAAGTAACCAAATATCCATTCACAAATATTTGAATTGTTCGAAAATTTCAATATTTATATTCAAATATGAATAATTTAGTGATTTAAATATTCATATTAGAATATTTAACTATTTGAATTAATCGAATTCGAATCCCAGCCTGAATAGCGATGATTTGAATTATTTAGGAGGATTTGAATCCGTGTATGAGGATTCGAATGCTGTTATAAGGATTCGATTCCTTTTATAAGGTTTCGAATCCTTTTATAAGAATTCGAATCCTTTTATAAGGATTCGAATCCTTTTATAAGGATTCGAATCCTTTTATAAGGATTCAAATCCTTTTGTAAGAATTCGAATCCTTTTATAAGGATTCGAATCATCTACGTCTGGATTCGAATACGAATCCTTTTAAAAAAATGTAACGAATCCGGATCACGAATCCGTTTTCACTAAAGTATTCGAATACCTCTGTTGAATCCTTTAAAACGATTTGAATCCGGGAATCGAATCCTGAATGATTCGAATCCTGCCCAGCTCTGGCAGGCGGCATGTTTTTTGTGCGGCTGCCCAGAATGCTAATTGAATGATGGAATAAATTTGAGGTTATATGTGTGTTAACAGTCAGTAGTGCCAATCTTATATTATAATAAAAATTATTAAAATTGTTGCAGGATTTGGAATGGAATAAAAGAATTCGTGTAAATTATTTAAATAGTTACAAAAAAATCATGCTATTTCAATTTAATTAATAAAACAAAAGCAATATTATTTTAATAAAATCCTCAATATCATTCTAAAGAGCGTTTTCCACTCCCAGACTAAGCATGAAGTAAAATTTCGAGTTTAGAAAAGCCTAAGAATTTGGATTGGCCGCGTAGCGAAGCGGAGCGGCCAATCCAAATTAGGCTTTTCTAAACTCGAAATTTCACTTCATGCGCCACGCTTATAAAACACCGATCGAATCTGAAGTTGAAATATAAACATTATTTAAACTTTGACTAAATCACAGCCTACTCTAAATATATGAGTATGTTAACACCTTTTATAATAATGCTTAAATATTGCGATGAACAATTCTTTATCTAAATCCTGCAAATTAAATTTACATAACACACACACGCATTCTTCAGAGTTATAAATTCATTACACAACACTAACACCATCAGTGCGGATATTTTATTAGCATCGTCTAATTGATACGGAATCAATGGAGCACGTTTGGTTTTCATTCGGGGTCAAGGCTCAGGCCGGACACTGATTTAATTTCTGAACAGAATCGACACACACACACACTGGCACACTCGATGGTCGTGTATTTCAGTGCAAACACAGACGCGCGAAAAAAAATATGTTTACAATTTTTTGTAACAGTTAAAATGTGATTTTTGTGTGCGCAAACAATTTGACTCCCAATCGGGCTCGGTGTGTTATTGTGAAGAAAGTGTGTTAAGTAGGGAATAAAAAAAAAGATGGTTGTAAATCCGTTAGTGAGTTATACGTTGTTTGTGTTTGATAAAGATTCTTTTTGGAGATTGATCGAGTAGAAAATGCTGTTGAGAATATGGAATATTCGTACCATGTGATTCCTGTCGTTGTGCGGAAAAGGGAGGATGAAACTCGTGAGAGTTTTATTTATTAATTGTGATAATAATTTGTTACTTTGTGAAATTTTGCAGTTTCGGCAACTTGGCTTGCCATAAATTAAAGTCTGAATAGTTTTAAGAGTTGTTAAATGTACTGAATTAAGGAGTTTTATTTATTGACTCAACATATCAATCAGAGTAGGCGTGATTTTTTTTTTATGCGGTCGCCCGGAATACTAATTGATTGATGGAATAAATTTGAGGTTATGGTAAACTGTGTTAACGATCAGTAGCGCCAATCTAATTTTAAACTCAAAGCATGTTTTGAATGATCGCACGGTACTTCTGAAGCCTTCGTAAGTGCAAAATGTGAAATTTGACAGGAGTACAAAATACTAGTTTATCATTATACAGGGAATTTTTCTTTTATGTATTCATACCTCGATGTATTATTCTAACTTTTCTGGTATTATTTGCTTTTGAATAGCGGTAAATTTGAAACTTCTAACGAGTGTTTCCACTCCCAGACTAAGCATGACAAGTCAAGTCGCTAGACGTCCGAGATCTTGCAAGGTTTGTCATTGGCTCCAAGTGGTTCCTGTGAGAGGATAGAAGTCGTGGCCTTTCAGGCCTAAGTGTGTACTAACCTATGCATCTCCATCACAAATAATAGAGGATTTAAACCCTTAACGATAACCTAAAAATCCAATTTATTACGATATTTTCAGAGTTAATTTAACCTTGTTCCCACAACTGGATACTGCTAATAAAGTAGTGTTGTTTTCTTCGACATTCGACAACTTTTATGACGTTAATTGTGGCTTTTGAATAATTTCGAAATTTTTTGTGTCTGTTACAGAAAATCAAAGGCGGATCCGGGCTAACGATAGGGTTTACAATTCACAGTTCAGATATGCGGTGAGTGATTTATATAATTTAATACGCCCAATAAGTTTCTTTGTTCTGATTGTTTTTTTTTTTTTCGACAGAATAATTACATCAAGACTTCAAAGTACTCAGTGCTGACATTCCTGCCGTTGAACCTGTTCGAACAGTTCCAGAGACTGGCGAATTTTTACTTCTTGTGCCTTTTAGTCCTGCAAATGATACCCGCCATAAGCAGTCTGACGCCCATCACGACGGCACTGCCGCTCATCGGCGTACTGGGGCTCACCGCTATCAAAGACGCATACGATGATTTTGTAAGTTATATACAAAAACGAATAATGAACGAGCAAATTGTCGTGTAACGAATTAAATTTGTTTACATCTGGCAACGTAGCCTTGTTAAGTGTCACAATCCTAACCTATAAATTTCATTTGTTAAAGTAAACATAACCTACAGTGTCTTAATAATTGTGTTTTTGTTATAATCCTATCTCATACAGTATCCTTATGATAAATTTTATAGTCTACCATTAAAGAAGTCTTCATTAAATTATATTTCTAACCTATACACTGCATCAAGTGCACCACTGATCTAACCTATAAATTTGAAAATTTCAATCTCTCCAGAGCCCAGCTTTGCAGTTATGATTAAGTGTCGGTAATTCTAAACCGTAAATTTGTTTAGCAACGCCACATGTCCGATTCGCAAGTGAACAACAGGAAGTCGCAGGCGGTGCGGAACGGCAAGCTCGAGAAGGAGCGTTGGTCGGCGGTCCAGGTGGGCGATATCATCAGGATGGACAACAACCAGTTCGTGGCGGCCGACATCCTGCTGTTGACGACCAGCGAACCCAACGGCCTCTGTTACATTGAAACCGCTGAGCTAGACGGGTGAGTCGATAAATTATACAGAAAAAGCAGTCACTAAACCAACAACAAATCTGATTAAAAAAGAATCGAACCCATCATCTAACCTAAAAACTTTGCAATACATTATTTAACCAAAAATCTTTGCAATCCATCATCTAACCTAAAAACTTTGCAATCCATACATCTAACCTAGAAACTTTGCAATCCATCAGTTAACCTAATTCTGCAATCCATCATCTAACCAAAATCTGCAATCCATCATCTAAACCAACTCGTGATCCGCAAGAACTAAAATATGGTCCGTGAACTTTTTCTGAAACGTCATTATATTTGATCGAAGTAAATTTTAATATCCCCAAAATTGGCATCAATATATTCCTGAACCTTTTGATTTCTCTCTAAGACAAAAAGTCATAGTAATCCCTGATAAGAAAAAAAGGTTAGAAACCACTGATCTACTCTAATGATTATCTAACCTTAACTGATTCTCAGATATCTGTCATTGAACCTAACCTAACTTTAAGGTCTGTCAATTAACCTAACTCAGCGATCTATCACCTAACCTAACGCTTTAAAAGCTAACTGCATTCTGAGATCTGATATTTGACATAATTCTTTGATCTCTTATTTAACCGACAAGTTCTCAACGTGGGCGATAACGCCCCCTTGTGTGAGACTTTTAGGGGGACAGTGGAAAAAATCAGGGGGCGTATAATATTATAAGTTTAAATACCGTGCGATCATTTAAAACGTGATTTAGAGTAGGCTTTCAATTTTAAATTAGTTTGCACAACTGACTTTTAACACATTGCTAACCATAACCTCAAATTTATTCCACAAATTAATTAGCATTCTTGGCAACTGCACAAAAAAAAAATACCGCCTACTCTAAATCATAATTTAAATCATTTATAATCGTGGCAATAGCTATTTACAAAGTTAGGTTAGATAGGGGATTAAACAAGGTTGAGAACTTATGATAATAATAGTAATAGTAATAATAGTAATAGTAATTTATTTTCAAGAAATAAGTAATTACAAGGTAATACATATAAATGAAAATGTGTCAGTAAAATACAATTTAGAAAATATAAAATTAAATAAACTAAATAGAAACAAAGTTAATAAACGGGAAACAAACAGAAAATAACTAAGAGAAAAATGATCTAATCTAACTGTTTGATCCCCTATCTAGCCAAATTTTGTAAATAGCTATTGCCACGATTATACTGTGCGATTATTCTCAAATCTAACTGTTTGATTCTCTATCTAACCTAACTTTGTAAATATAATAACCACACAATATGTCATCCAACCTATGAGTTATGAGTTACTTCGGTCATTTCATTGAGTTGTCGATTTTGACATTTTTTCCGAATGCTCGAGTGGAAAATGAGTTTGTATTCGGAATTGTTTTTCAGAGAGACAAACTTGAAGTGCCGCCAGTGTCTGGTGGAGACGGCGGAGATGATGCAGGACGACGCTTCAATCAGCACGTTTGACGGCGAAATAATCTGCGAGACCCCCAACAACCTACTAAACAAGTTCGAGGGCACGCTGACGTGGAAGAACAAGCAGTACTCCCTGGACAACGACAAGATCATCCTGAGGGGGTGCGTCTTGCGCAACACCCAGTGGTGCTACGGCGTGGTCATCTTTGCTGGCAAAGATACCAAGCTGATGCAGAACAGCGGCAAGACCAAATTCAAACGCACCAGCATAGATAGACTTCTTAATTTTTTAATCATAGGGGTAAGTATGCAAGAAATGTTTGCCGACCTGTAGTTCTTATAATATCAAAATGGGTATTTCTTTAAGTTGGACACAGATGCGCAGAGAAGGAGCGTAAAACAAACATGATCGAGTATGCCCATTCCTTTTCCTGCCACAATTTTACCACTGCGCATCGGCAAGTAATGTTTGCCAAATTATACGCTTCTCTCGTTTGCTTTTCACTTCTTCTCTGTGCGTCTGTTCAACTTATACTTGCCTACCTGTACCTAATAGTTTCAGCAGTATTGTTTTTTTTTAATCGTGTGTAATTTTGTTTCTGTTACAGATAGTGTTTTTTTTATTGTCTATGTGCCTTTTTTGTATGGTGGCGTGCGGCATATGGGAGTCCCTGGTTGGGCGTTACTTTCAAACGTACCTGCCTTGGGACTCACTGGTGCCGTTGGAACCGCTGGGCGGCGCCACCATTATCGCTCTGCTCGTGTTTTTCTCGTACGCGATCGTCTTGAACACTGTGGTACCGATATCGCTCTACGTCTCCGTAGAGGTCATCAGGTTCGTACAGTCGTTTCTCATCAATTGGGACGAGCAAATGTGCCACGATAAGTCGAAGACGCACGCCAAGGCGAGAACGACGACGCTGAACGAAGAGCTCGGGCAGATCGAGTACATATTTTCAGATAAAACAGGTCAGTTGAATGGGCAAATTTATCCTCTTATTGGGGGTTCGTACACAGACACAATCCATCTATTGTAATTTGTTTTTCGAAACTCGATATTTTACGTCATGCTTAATCATGGAGTAAAAACACTCGTTAAAAACTGCGAATTGCCCATTTTCGAAAACAACGAATGCCTGAAAATTTACAGCGTATGAATCGGGACATGTATACTCAAAAGAAATATTCTTTGTACAACTCGATTTTTTTTTACCATCAGGTACTCTAACACAAAACATAATGACGTTCAACAAATGCTCGATTGCCGGCCGGACTTACGGTGACCTAATCGACAAAAACACCGGTGACCTGATCGAAATAACGGACGCCACCACTCCTCTGGACTTTTCCTTCAACGCCAATTACGAACCTGAATTTAAGTTCTACGACAAAACTCTGCTGGACGCCGTCAAACAGGGCGACACCGACTGCCACAACTTCTTCAGACTCCTGGCGCTCTGCCACACAGTCATGTCGGAGAACCACGAGGGAAAATTGGAGTACCAAGCGCAGTCGCCCGACGAAGCCGCGCTGGTTTCCGCGGCGAGGAACTTCGGTTTTGTTTTTAAGGAAAGATCCCCGAATAGTATTACGATTGAGGTTATGGGGAATAAGGAGGTGTACGAGTTGTTGTGCATTTTGGATTTTAACAATGTTAGGAAAAGGATGTCTGTTATATTGAGGAAAGACGGGCATTTGAGGTTATACTGTAAAGGGGCGGATAATGTTATTTACGAGAGGCTTAAGGGTGATAGTGAGGAATTGAAGAGTCGGACTCAGGAACATTTAAATGTAAGTTTTTGTTAGGAATTTTAATTAAATTTAATTCATTAACCCATTAAGGCCATTGGGCCCGTTTATCAGAGACAACAGTTAAAAGTGTTAATTAAATAGTTAAACTGTTACACAAAGTAACTGCCTCCACCACCAAATATTCAACAGTTAAGAGTTTACTGCCAACTGTTGGGGAATTGTCTGATGACTGATTGTTTAAATTTCGCAAACCACTGCTCAACAGTTGATTTTCCTGGTGTAGTCCAAATAATGTTCATCAACCCAAGCTTTGGTTTCAACAGTATTTTTTTTTCATAATAAAGCAATGCGTTATTAATACACGAAACTCTTTTTTTCTATATTTTTCACACTAACAAAAGTTTTTAACTCACAATGCTATACATGAACCAATTGTCCGACAGCTGTCAAATTTATACACATGTCATTTGAAGGTTAGTTCTACTATAAACCATATGTATTTAATTGTAATAACACCATTTATGTGTTAGCCTACCTGTTATAATGTAACAAATAATTCATAGAAATCATAAAAGGAAGTGCAGAATTTTAACTAAAACTAACTTTTGGAGTTAATTCTATAATTGCTTGGCCGTTAATGGGTTAACTACGAGGTACATTTAAAGAGATTTGTGATTTACAAAATATAAAACCAAATTAAAATCGACTTTCTGTAATTGATTTTTTTTTTTAGAAATTCGCCGGTGAGGGTTTGAGGACGCTGTGCCTGGCCTGCCGGGATTTGGACGAGGAGTTTTTCAACAATTGGAAACAGAGGCACATGGAGGCGGCGCTGAGCCTTCAGGACAGGGACGAAAAACTCGACTCCATTTACGAGGAGATCGAGAGAGATATGGTGCTTTTAGGAGTCACTGCCATCGAGGATAAACTGCAGGACGGTGTGCCTCAGGCCATAGCCAACTTGATCCTAGCGGGGATTAAAATATGGGTACTTACAGGTGATAAACAAGGTGTGTATTTTCGAATATATCAAAGAAATACAACAGAAAAATTACTTGAGACAACGGTTCACAAACTTTTACACATTGCGTACGACTTTCTAGAATTCCAATCTATAGCAACCTACTTCAATGCTAGCTTAGATGACTTACTAATGTGAGGTTAAGGGTTAGTTAAAACGAGATAGAATATTTGGTTTGCTAAACCAAAAGTTAGACTGGTTACCTGTTACTTAGGTTGTTCTTAAGGTTATACAGATGTATTGTCTTCTTTAAAAATACAATACTCGAAACATGGGAAAAGTTTTGACTGTTTTTTTTAATTAAATTAATTTATGTTGTATTGTTCAGAAACGGCGATAAATATAGGATACTCGTGCCAGTTACTTACCGACGAGATGCTAGACCTGTTCATTGTGGACGCCGCCACCTTCGACGAGGTCCACCAGCAGCTGCTCAAGTTCAAAGAGAGCATACGGATAGTGAACACCTATCATCCGACGAAAACGCCCCCCGTCCAGACGACCAACGGCGGTCTGGACGGCACACGGGAGTTGTCGGGCGGGTCGACGCCCCCGCAGCCCAGCGCGCCCGCCGTCAGCGTCGTCACATTCAGGTGGGATGATGCCATTGAAACATGCCACACTCAGAGAGCAAGGTAGAACAAAACAAACAGCAACAAGAACAATTACAAAACGTGCGACTATTTTTTTTTAAACTTTTTTCTCTATTCTTAATTCCGACTCTTTCTTACGAATAGTTGATAAGCTAGTCTTGTTATTGGATTTGATTCGTACATAAATATTAGATTGACTGCGCTTGCTGCTCTAAATTGATTCTCTCTCTTTCCCTTACAAAACCTCAATCCAAATGTAACAGTCATTAAGTTCCATTGATTTCCTGTGTACTTAATTACTATTACTTCTGGAACCGATGAATAGTCATCAATATTACTTTTAGTCAGAGGAATAATTAAGCCTCATCTCAAAAAGGGCTGTTGTGACTATTACTTGAACTGAGGGTGTTTACTTGATTGTTCTAATTTGTTTTTAATTTTGCATGGACGAATGGATCATGCTACCTGTTTTTGAGTGCATCGACTAATTGTAATTGGAAGCTTCTGCTGGATTTTACTCTATGAAATATTTGTTTTGTTTTAAATTGGAGATGCTTTGCACGTTTTTATTGACGTAATTAAATTAACCAACACAAAATGTTACTACTATTAAAAGCCGTCTTACTTTTATCATCGAACTGTATGTATTAACGAAAACCTACCAAGGACGAAAATATTAGCAATTCTACATAATAAAAATGTATCTAGAAAATATAAGTTTTTAATTTTATCATCGAACTGTATGTATTAACCAAAACGTGCCGAGGATGAAAATATTAACAATTCTACGTTATAAAAATATATCTGGAAAATTTAAGTTATTACTTTTATCATCGAACTGTATGAATTAACCAAAATGCACGGAGGACGAAAATATTACCATATCTACATAATAATAATTTAAGGTTTTCGTTTTTCACAAAACCTTCGTTTTTATTTCCGATCTAAACTTTTCGACTATGTTTTTGTTTTGTGTGGCCAATCTAATACGCGAAATCATTAATTACTCTCCAAATTTTCCTCTGTTTACTAAATTCACTCGCATTATTATCTATGTTTTACAATTGAACCGTAAATGTTTGTGTATTACTAATACTGACTACTTGCTCTCTATGAATGGTAGATCCGCTTTAAACCTAACCTCACCCCAAACGCACACGTTAAAATTCAGCGTGGATTTTTACAGCACGGAACTGGAATACCGGGAGGGATCTCCGGAGGAGAAACTCGAGGAGAACTCCGCGGGGTTCGCGATCGTCATCAACGGACACTCGTTGGTGCACTGTTTGCACCCGCAACTGGAACGGCTGTTTCTGGAGATCGTCACGCAGTGCAAGAGCGTGATCTGCTGTAGGGTCACGCCGTTGCAGAAAGCTTTGGTGGTCGAGTTGATTAAGAAGAATAAGCACGCCGTGACGCTCGCTATCGGAGATGGTGCCAATGATGTTTCGATGATTAAAGGTTAGTAACGTGCAATTTGATAAACATAAAGGAGTGACACCCATGTTCTACAGTGACTTAATTAAACACAGTGGCGACAACTGCCTCTCATCCACCATGATGAGGCAATATTAATCAAGATATCATTGATTTTAAAATATAGAATGTTGTGTTAAATATTAATATAGCATTAGTGAAATATTGACTTTTTTTGTTTAGCTGCTCACATAGGTGTTGGTATTTCCGGTCAGGAAGGCATGCAGGCGGTTTTAGCGTCGGACTATTCGATAGCGCAATTCCGTTTCCTGGAACGGCTGCTTCTGGTGCACGGCAGGTGGTCCTATTACCGGATGTGCAGCTTTCTGCGGTACTTCTTCAACAAGAATTTCGCGTTCACGCTCTGCCACTTTTGGTTCGCATTTTTCTGCGGATTCAGCGCTCAGGTAAAGTTAAAAACGACCACCTTGTTTTTATGGATTATTTTTGATAGATTCTATTTTATAGACTGTTTTTGATCCGATGTACATTTCGGTATACAACCTGTTCTACACATCACAGCCGGTCCTGGCGGTCGGGATTTTCGACCAGGACGTCAACGATAGGAACTCCATCATGTATCCTCAGCTTTACAAACCGGGGCACTACAATCTGTTTTTCAACAAGAAGGAGTTTTTTCGGAGCGCTCTACAGGGATGCTACATTTCTATAGTATTATTTTTCATTCCGTTCGGTACGTTCAATTAAATTTTACACTGAATTTGTTTTTTCATGACCGTTTTTCCCTTTCTGAAAATTTTATCTGAGCTATTTTTTTTAGGTACATATTATGATGCCGTAGGTCCGGATGGGCAAAGCCTGTCCGATTACATGTTACTTTGTAGTGTGGTAGCTACGATTTTAGTCATCGTCAATACAGCCCAGGTAACTTATTTTTATAATTATTTTGTTTTCAAACACAACAAACTGAATGTCTTCCTCTAACGCAGGGTTTCTCAACCGGGGGGGCACGCCCCCTTAGGAGGGTGCGGCAAGATTTCAGGGGGGCACGCCCCCTTAGGAGAGCGCGGCAAGATTTCAGGGGGGCACGCCCCCTTAGAGGGGCGCGGCAAGATTTCAGGGGGGACACGACAGATATCCTAAAAAGTAGTTGAAGTGAAATAGGGCTATAATAAAATAGTGTTTCAATCTAACTAAAAAACTTAAATAAAATCAGCAAAGGGGTGGCGTAGAGTCATATGAGGGGGGCGCGACCTGAAAAAGGTTGAGAACCCCTGCTCGAGTTAGTTATGAAAAAGAGATTCTCTGCCTCTTCCAGTTTTTATCGTGTAAAAAAATAACATTACTTGTCTCTAAATATTGTGCTGAATTATTTCAGATTGCACTGGACACACAATACTGGACAGTGTTCAACCACATAATGATCTGGGGTTCGTTAGCATTTTACTTCATCATGGACTACTTTTACAACTACGTCGTGGGCGGCATTTACGTCGGCTCGCTGACGAAAGCCATGTCGGAAGTGAACTTTTGGTTCACCACAGTATTAACCGTCATCATATCCATAATGCCGGTGCTCGCCTGGCGGTTCTACTTCGTCGACGTCTTTCCGACGCTGTCGGACCGCGTAAGGCTGAAACAGCGGATGGCCTCAATGCGGTCCCGACAGAGCCAGGACGTTCTGCGAACGCCGTCGGCGAGGAGGGCGCGCCGATCGATCCGGTCGGGTTACGCGTTCGCCCACCAGGAGGGCTTCGGCAGGTTGATCACCTCCGGGAAGATCATGCGCAAACTGCCGAATTCTGATTTTATACCGGGTTTGGGGAAGATTATGAATTCTGGCGGGAGTCAGCATCACCAACAGCACCAGTCTAGTAAGAATAGTACGGCGGTTGCGCCAGCATCCGGCTCCCAGGAGAGCAACAGCAGCGCGAGGGCGCCTATTCAGGATTTGGATACCATCAACTTATAGTCGACGAGCTCCGGTTGAATTTTCGGGTCGCGATCGTTTCTCGTGGGAAATTACGTAACCTCAAAGTTGGACGGATGATTTCATTTATGGTTGCCGCCTTGTTGTCTAGGGTTTCCAACAAATTAACCCCAACTTCAATCAACTGACATTTACGCTGTCTATCAGTAGCCATACGGGCGTTTTTTCACATTGTGGTTCTGCGTGAAAACACACTGTATTGTGGATAACAATAATATAAGCGGAATTGGCCTGTACAAATTCTAGATATAGCGTGCTATCACGCAAAACCCTAGCGTGAAAACACTAGTGTTATGGTTGAAACCACACCAGTGTTATGGTTCTGATGAACGAGCCCATTAAAACACGCTAGTCTAGCCTGAAAACATGCTAACCAAAAATACAATAATCCTCAAACTTGGAATTTCCAAATGCCCTGGTAATCCTAGACACAACTTGTCTTTAACAACTGTCCATCTTTCATCTTAAAAAAAGTGCTCTAATCTAATTTTCAGGTTACGCGCGTTTCACGCACGGCCTTGAAATTTAGGCGGAGTTTGAAGGTTATAAGTATGAGCGGTGTAAAAATAACGAATGTTTATCTTAACGACTCAACTTATCGTTATAGCTAACGACCTAACTCGTCATTATCGATTTAACTTGCAGTTAATAACCTAACTCTCGGTTAAATCAAACGTTTAGTTGTTTGAACTACCGGTGGGGGCATTAAAAGAAAAATTACATTACAACCGATGCGGCGCAATCTTTAACCTTAAGTGTACCTAGTTGATTTTGAAATACTCAAATCAGGACAAAACTTCTTTATTTTTATTATTTAAAATTAGTTATTTATTCGATTGTTTCTTCGTTTGTTTGTTTTCGTTGTTTCCCCCCTATTGTGATTAGTGGCTTTAAATTTACATCTATCTAGAAAAGAATAACGGTTGATTGAGGAGGAAATATTAAAGGTATTATTATGAATAATATGCTCGTTTGCCGGTAAACGAATCAAATGAAGTATCGTGATTTTTTTCACTTAAGTAAAAAGACCTGGAGTAAAAAAATAAAAAAAGTGTGTATATGAAAATATATATACGTGTACAGTATCGAATTGTTTTATGTTACTAGACTTTAAATGTTAAGCTTTCTGCTAGTCAAAACAAACTTCGTTTCTTTATTATGAATTTTAATATTATATACATACAAAAATATATATATTATACATAAAAATGAAGGATATATATACAGAAACTATATGCTTTTGTTTTTTTTTATTAAATAAATTTATTTTTTCTGTATGATTTTATTTACTACCTTTCTACCGATCATTTACATAAAAAAGTATAAGTAGAATAATGCCCGTTTCCACCTAAGGACGGTCGTATATAAAAGCCCAGAAAATTTGTCTCGGGTCGCGCAGCGACCCTCGAAAAATGTTCACGGGGCATTTCTAAACTCGAAATTTTACTTCATGCTTAGTCTGGGAGTGGAAATCACTTGTTTAAAGCTTTAAAATGAACTTAAAAAAAAACAGGGAATATCTCAAGATTTGCAGAAAATAGGCTGAATTTGGGAAAAAACGACCTACCTTGTTTTAACCCATCATTTTATTAATTAGTGTTGGCACTGTGAGTTTACCTTCTTTCTCTAACCTCTCTATTATTTTTTTCATATAGTTGGCGCTCTAGGTTTTCCTTCTTTTTTAACCTACCTATACTCACTCAATAGTGGCGTTCTGAGTGGGTCCTCTATATATCATCGATCAATGATTAAATTTGACAGTGCGTGACGTTTGAAGGTTATGTTGACACATCAACATTTGCAAAAGTGCATTTATTAATCAACCAAGATTTTATTTTATATATATAAAATGGATATAACAATTTTATTCGGTGCATGTGTAAAAACTATAAAGACTACAAATAAAAATCTAGGCTTGAAGGAGCAGAAAACGCAGATTCTGAAGAGCACCAGGCGGGATCCGCAGCTGAAAGCGGCTAGGGATATCGTAAAACAAATCTCCAGCTTGCAGAAATTTTTCGTGGATAACAAAGGTGCTTATTTAAATGTCGTTAATTATTTATCCACGAATAAAACAATGACCGAAGCCGATCGGATTGAAATCGACATGGAAGCGCAGAAGATTATAAACGTCTGCACGACTATGATCAATGAGTTCAAAAAAAACGTAAATGGGGTTAAAAAGGAGAGCCAGCTGGCTGAGCATTATTCAAGTGTAATTGATTCGGTCGAACGGTATTTAAAGAATGTCTCTAAGACTTACACGGAGGCGAAAGCCGTCAGAGTGAAGAAGGTTATAGAAATGCACAAAATTTCCAAACTTGAAACCTCCCCGAAAAAAACACTAGACATGCCTCAAAACCGGCCGGCTGTCGAAAACACAACCCCTCCACCCGTGGAAAACTTAGAATCCACATTATCCGCCGAGGAAATGCAGATGTTCGAAAGTGAAAACGACATGCTGTACAACGAGCTGAATAGCTTATCGGACGAGGTTAAACAAATGGAAAGTAAAGTCGTTCACATAGCAGAATTACAAGAGTTGTTCACCGAGAAGGTTTTACAACAGGAAAAAGACATCGATCGGATTGCGGACGTTGTAGCTGCAACAACGGACGACATGAAAGACGCCAACGAACAAATCAGGCAGGCTATTCAAAGAAACGCCGGGTTGAGGGTTTACGTTTTATTTTTTTTGTTGGTCATGTCGTTCTCTTTACTGTTTTTAGATTGGTATAATGATTAACTAATAAGTGATTGAAGATATAGGGATTAATATATTATTGTTATTTACATTAATAGTGTGTTTTGCATTTTTTGTAAACCTTTGCATTTTCTTAATTTTGTTTTTGGAACTGTGCTTTTGACAAATATACGATTTTTTTTAAATGTTCATTAAACTATAATTTTTACTTTTAAGAGTAAGCAAAGATACTTTTAAGAGTTTCATTCCTTCTTTCCTTTTCCTCACATTTCTCAAAAACATACTTTCAACTTTTCAATAGTCGAATGAACGACTTAGGATTTAAATTTTTTGTTTCTTATTAATAAATTTAATTTCAATTTCTATTTTAATTAACTACATTTGTATAAAACTCACAAATAAATCATTCAGCCCGTTTAGTTTCCAGTGATTCAATCTGCCCTTGCTGCCTTTTAAATATCTCCAGCAGTTGTTCAGTAGCAGTCTTTTGTTTGTCGAGGGGCTCGCTCAGTTCGCTGTTGGGGTACTCTGCTAAATTTAGCATGGGATTTTTAAAGGTGTACGGGGTCCAAGGCCCTTGAATCGAAGGGTAATCCGTGTGCATCAGTTTCCTCATCCTAATCCCTTCATGATTTTCTTGCTGCATTTTACAAAGCTCCATCCATTTAGTGATAACTTCAGCGGACAAGTTTCTGCAGCTTATGTGTTGACGATTTCCATTAACTGAAATTTAATGAGAGTTGTAATGTAAAAATAATTAAATATCCAGAATAAAGCAATTCAATTTTTTTATTTATTTATTTATTTATTTATTTGCAAATAAAACATAAAACATACATCAATATAAAGACTTTTATAAATAATAAAATAATGTGTTAAATTAATGCTTATCTGCAAAAGGACTAAGAGCAACTTAAGTTGATCTATGTCTTAGCCCTTCATAATACAGGTTAATAATATAAATAACAGCTACAATAGTAATAACAGTGCATATTTTTTTTTGGTGTCTCAGAACTTCTCTCTAAAACAACTTGTTAATATTTAATTGAAGTGCAGTAATCATAAAAAATGGAAACAATTAATTCATTATATTTTCATTTCCATAATTGGTCACAGAATATGTATTTTTCGAAATAAGCATGCAATTTTGTTTGAAAATATCATTTGTTACATTTGAAATAAACTGTTCCTGAATCCTTCTTTATTAAAGTAAAACACATGTTTCCTTATTGGTTTCCGTTTTTAAAGATAAATGTGTCTTAAATGAAAACCTACTCGTAAAATAGAAGTATTAAAATATCGCTTTATACAAATTTTGTCTTATTAATCAATGACCGTTAAAGAAAAGTTAAAATACTCTGCTAATCATTATTATATATGTTTTATAGAATCCTCTAAATATCATTTATTATCGTCAAAAGTCACTTTCGATAGAGAGGCAGGCCACGCAGAGTGAAATCCAAGAATCAAAGCAAGAGGAACTTACAATTGCCCGAATATAATCGGTGACAAAAATCGGAAGGTTTATTATCAGTATAGAGATAGTCGTCGTTCCGCTTCTGCACTTGCTGCTAGGCGTGCCTCCCGCAGGGAACGCAGACATTTTTAAATTCCATGATGTTTTTGTTATTGAATGTCTTAAACACACGAAGCACTCCAAATTATACCGATGTCTTTTTCACACCTTACGATCGAACGATCGGTCGCCCGCCAACTGTCAAATTCATATGTTAAATCCCTATCTAAATGACGGATTTTATATCGAATCGTACAAGCAATTTCGGGAATACTGGCCCAGATTGAGTTTGGAGGATAATAATATCAAAGATATTCTTATTGGAGTTACGTGAAGGGGTGGCGATTGCCGACAGTGCAGAGTGGGTCTAACCATCTAAGGGGGAGGAACTACAAAGCGGCCTAAGTGGGTGCGGCTGACTCTGCCCTCCCGCCAAACAATCTTTAATCTTACCCTTAAAGGGGTAGTTATAAATTTAACTGTCTTTAAATGTAGTTTAACAATGTGGTTATTACTAAATATAATTTATAATTAGTACTTACGATACTCTGCTACAATTACAGGTGATCTATGTCTTCTCGGTTTCAAATAAACAACAACTCCAGGATTTTCCTTGGCGAAATTAACCAACTCACTCTCGATGAAATCCCTAATAATAAATCATACGAATCAATTCAAATACAAAACACAAATAGTTTTTTGAAGTTACCTCATCCCTCGACTCGATCCGTGATTCTTACAAAACTTGAGCACGATTCTCTGCAACTGGCACACGTACCTACCCACCCCATTCTGATTTGTGGTGTTTAAAAATGCGGATTTTAGGAAAATATGTGTATTGGACATTATTATATTAGTAAGTTTTGTGTGTGTGTATTTTTATGATTTATTTGAGGTTATGTTTGGTCGTGTTTATAGAGTGTGAAAAGCTAAGAAAATTGTTAGTTAAGCATACGGGCATTGCAGGTGAATAGCGCTACTGCAGTGAAAGCATAGAGTGTGAAATAAGATGGGATTTAGTTCGCATACGGGCGCTGATGGTAAATGGCGCTGCTGTACTGAAAGCATAGTGTTTATAGAGTTTGAAAAACTACGAAAATTGTTAGTTAAGCATATGGGCATTGCAGGGGAATAGCGCTGCTTCAGTGAAAGCATGGAGTGTGAAAGCAAAGATGGGATTTAGTTTGCATACGGGCGGTGATGGTAAATGGCGCTGTTGTACTAAGAGCATAGTGTAAAAAACCTAAGAAACATGTTAGTTAAGCATACGGGCATTGCAGGTGAATAGCGCTACTGCAGTGAAAGCATAGAGTGTGAAAGCAAAGATGACTTAGTTCACATACGGGCGCTGATGGTAAATGGCGCTGCTGTACTAAAAGCTTAGTGTTTATAGAGTTTGTTATTGATAATGAGCACCTTGTGTCTCGAAATGTACATCTAAAATAAAAATAAAAAGTGAAGTAAGGAATAACAGTCTTTCTATTTGTGTTTATAGCGTGTGAAAAACTAAGAAAATTGTTAGTTAAGCATATGAGCATTGCAGGTGAATAGCGCTGCTGCAGTGAAAGCATAGAAGGTGAAAGCAAATATGGGATTTAGTTCAGTATACGGGCGCTGATGGTAAATGGCGCTGCTGTACTAAAAGCATAGTGTGTGAAACCAAAGATGAATATTAGTTCAGCATACTGGCGCTGCAAGTGAATGACGCTGGTGTAGTTGAGCGGGAATTTTTGAATATTGAACGATTATATAATTTGTTTTGAATTAAAGAGGAGAGGAGAAAACTCTGCTTTAGTTAGGACAGAAATATTAAAATATAAATTAGACTGACATGTTTTATCAAAGTGATTGTAACACTTAAAACAATGCACATCACAATTGTTTATTCACTTACGTGCTTAAGTATTATTATTTTATACGTTTTTCTTTTAATAGTGTTTTGTTATTTATATTGTTTTTATTATTTATTGTAAAAAGACATATAATTTTAAATATAATACGCCTACATTTGAGTCTTATATGAAATTAAAACGATAAAAAAAGCGCGTCGGAACTTTTGGTGAATGCGTCGGGATAAACGCGTTTTACGCAGCGAAATTAAGTCATTTTCGTTATCAAGTTCTCTTATTAAATGTTGTTAAACATTTGGAGCTCTCGGTGTGTTTTTTTATTATAAACGTTAAAATTACTGATTTTATAGTTTGCGTTTATTTTAGCAATCTGTTTTTGTTTCATTTTAAGTTTCAACAAATGCGAATAATTTGTGAAAACAATGCGGGCGCTGGAAATTAACTGTAATATTTAATCTGAAAACAACTGAACGGGTTATTGTTCTTTATATTGATATTGGTTACAATAGAAAATATTAAATTCTCTGTTTGTTAAACGATAATTTAATTATGAGTGCTGATTTTAATTTATTTATAACGCTTTATCTCGCAATGGATTAATTCAGCATTGGATGAAAATTTGATTTACAAACAAGTTGTAAAATTCATAAAATATTAATCCTAGAGCAATTGGAGTAAATTGCTTCATGCAATATTAAGAATAAAATAATAATAATATTAAAATATATAATTTAATAATACTAATATTTTGAAGGCGAAAAAAAATAATGTAGTTTTTTTTTTCAAACGTGAAATAAAACTAAAAATCAAGGCTAGGAGTGTATTTTAAACTTCACAATATTTCCGTGATTTATACGGGTGGCGCATGAAGGAAAATTTCGAGTTTAGAAAAGCCTGAAAATTTGGATTTGCCGGCGCGACTCGCTTCGCTCGCGCGCCGGCAAATCCAAATTTTCAGGCTTTTCTAAACTCGAAATTTTCCTTCATGCTTAACCAAGGAGTGGATACACTTGTTTGAAGTTCGAATTGAACTCATTTAAAAACATACACGAACAATAATATTAATTTTAAATATTGGGCAGGTGGTGGCCGAGCGGTAACGTCGTCGGGCTGTATCGCTCGGCGAGCCACAAACTCGGGTTCGATTCCCGTGCACGGGGAGACCTTATTTAAAAATAATTTCTCGTCGGGTCCCTGGGTGTGGTGTGAATGTGTCGTGACGTCCAAATATATGTTGAATTAATTAATACAATCATCGTTAGTGGCTGAATGGCTAGAACCTATGCCAAACAAAAAAAAAAAAATTAAATACATACATATCTGCACTAAATGTTAAAATTCTCAGAAACAATTTCTAGCATTCTTAGAACATTTTTAAAAAATATAAATTAATATACAAATAAACATATATTGAGTAAAAGAAAATACTTAATTTTTGTATTCCACCTTATTTATAGTTTTTTCTTTATAATAAAAGTGGTATAAAAGGTTAATTGTTTTATTTATAATAATATTGAAAATGTATCACGAAATAAACGCCTCCAAGAGTAAAAAAATATATAAAATCGTTATTAATCAAATTGTTTATGGTATGCTAGACATTTGTTTGAATCAATAACTTAAAAATAAATTTTATATTTTCCAACAAACAAAAAAAAAACACAACTTACAACAATATTTTTATTTTCTTTCTACGAAGTCCAATTGAATTCCATTCGAGCTGATAAAATTTTTGTAATTGTATCCGATACCTAATTACTAATCAAATATTTGCGACAGACGATCCCTCCCACACACACATATTCAAACACACAAATAAATGAGTTAATGGAACTGCACTGAATCAAACAAACACCACACACAAATACTCACGCGCACACACATTTCCCGTATTTACCGAACACCCTTGGAAATGCAACACCACCCGAAACAAAAAAGAAAACAACAGAAAAGCGTACTCGGAAAACAATTTCGGGGGAAAGACGACGGGCCCGGATGAAATATTAAGAAAAGCGAGCGCTACACCCCTGAATTATTAAATTCATGCATAATTTATCAGGTCACGAATGAGGTGCGCGCCAAATTACGAAACTCCGTGGAACTTCCACGCCCCGGATAAAAAACGATATCCCTAAAATACACAAACATAAAATTAGTACAAATTTGAATATGCATTAAGAAAAACATAATTTATCTAGAATATGAATTTGTGTTCAGTACCAGAGCTGGGCAGGATTCGAATCATTCAGGATTCGAATCCTTTTAGAGGATTCAAACGAGGCATTCGAATACTTTTGTTCAACTGGATTCATGATCTGGATTCGTTACATTATTTTAAGAGGATTCGTATTCGAATCCAAATGTGGGTAATTCGAATCTTTATAAAAGGATTCGAATATTTATAAAAGGATTCGAATATTTATAAAATGATTTTATTTTCAGTTCGTCTCTTTGACATCACGGAGAGAAGAATTCAGTGCAACGTTTTTGCGTAAATTGATTGAAAACAAAGTTGACTGTCCGCAATTACTCTCTAAGATTAATTTTCATGTTCCACGTATATTGTCAAGACACAGCAGCACATTTCATATTCCACACTCAAGAACAAATATTTTACGTAAGTCACCCATCTTTCATATGTCTGTTAATTCAAATAATTTATTTAGCGATATTTTTGTTGGTGACCATGTATAACACTTCATACCATAAATTAAAAATTGTCTTGTACTTATATTCCTAAGTTGTATCTTTTTGTGCTATTTTTGTATTACTATTTAGTTTTTATTTATATTTTTGTCCCTGTATTGGTTATCCGTTGGGCAAATAAATATTATTATTATTTTTTTTTTTTTAAATGCTCTTTGCCTATACGTCCCTGATACCGTACAGAGAGGGAGCCGCGTTTTCCAATAGCAACCTCCTCCAAACCTGGAGGTAAGGTAACTATTGGTTTCCGCTACTGTGGGCTCTAAGTAGACGATGAGAGCCTAGGATAACCGCCTTTTGCATATGTCCGGCTAGAGTGTTTGTTGCCTCACGGCAGGCCGGAATGGTTTTTAGGTTGTCGACTAGCGCCCGGTGTATACCACCTAACGAACCAATTATGAGGACAACCAGCTTGACAGAGTAGCCTGAGTGCAGCGCGCTAAGCTCATATATAAGATCTTGGTATTTTCTCCGGTTTTCCTCATGTTTCAAGACAATGTTTGCGTCTGCCGGTGCAGAGAATTCGATAACAAACATTGTCTTGAGTTGGTGGTCCATGAGGACTACGTCAGGCTTGTTTGCTTGTATTTGCCTAACTGTGGGGAATGAAAAGTTCCAGAATATCCGGCACCTCTCATTCTCCACGACGGAGTCTATTTCCCTAGGAGTGTAAGGCAGTACAGCAGTGTCATCTATGCTATACGAGTACCTGAGATGGAAGTACAGGACTCGCAGTGCCGCGTTGTGTCGATTGATGTAGGCCGAAGATGCATACACTCCGCAGGCAGAGAGTAAATGCGTTAAAGTCTCCGGCGCCCGATGGCAGGCTCTACAGCTTACATCGGGGACTTCTACACCCATTATGCGGCTACGGTATACTAGCGTGCTAATTACACCATCCTGACATGCGATGATAAAACCCTCCGTCTCGGATTTTAGTTCAGCCGATCGTAGAAAACTAAAAGTAAGCTGTCTGGACAAGCCAAGTTCTTCAATATTCTTGAAGAAAATAGAGTGCATTGACTTGTCCATATGGCAGGTCCATGTTTTCTGCTTCTTTTAGCTGGGTTCTTAGTTTGGCGGGAGATAGGTTGGCGAGCTCCCCGCGACCATTGCTGAAATCTAACCCATAGTTTTCCGAGACTTTTTGTGCTGCCTTGAATAGAAATGCTCCAGTGCCTGCCTTCTCATGCTCTCGCACCAAACGCAGTAAGGGATCTGAGCTTTTTGATATTTTACATGCTGTACATAAGACTACTCTGTCGTGTGCCCTTTCCAAGTTTATGAATCCTCTGCCTCCTACTGAACGTGGTAAGTATAAGCGCTCCACCGAAGACCTAGGATGCAGGCTTCTGAAGAGGTGCATTCGCTTACGGGTGTCTATGTCGAGAGCGTGCAGTTCTTCTCTCGTCCACTTGATGACACCGAATGAATACGTAACAATCGGGACGGCCAGCATGTTTGTTGCTTGCACCTTATATTTTCCTGATAGCTCAGAACTCCATATTTGTCTGACCAGGTGTTTATACTTGTTCCGGAGAGTTGACTAAACGGCGCCCGTATCTTAGGAACGGTGTTGCGGTACATCTAGATATTCATAAGACTCTCCGGCATTCAAATGGTGCATTATGCTGCCGTCCACCAATTGCACGTCCTCTCCTAATCCATCCATTCGACCTTTTTTCAGATGTATCAAAGCACATTTGTCGAGCCCTAGTTCTATACCGATGGCATTCGTGTACTCTTGAACACATTTTAAAGATTGTTGTAAGTCTCTTTCACCGGAGGCGTATAGTTTTAGGTCATCCATGTAAAACAGATGGGTGACGTTGTGCCTTCGGTTACGCGGTGGACCACACGAGTACCCTCGAGTATTGCGAAGTACGACGGATAACGGTAAGAGAGAGATGCAAAATAGGAGAGGGCTGAGAGAGTATCCTTGGAACACGCCTCTCTTATAGCATACCACGTCTGTACAAACTCGATGTCTACCTGATGTTATGGAAAACCGAGTCTTCCAGAGGGGCAATAGGTGTTCTATGCATCTCTCTATCTGTGGCGGCACAGCAAGGCATCGAAGAAGGTAGAGTAGCAGCTCGTGCGAGGTTGTGTCGAATGCCTTGCGGTAGTCTATCCACGCCATAGACAGGTTTCGTTTGAACTGTATGGAGTCCTGCGTAATACACCGATCTATTAGCAGGTTCTCCTTACAGCCAGCTACGCCTATCTTTGATCCGCGTTGTTCGTGGATTTGGTCGTACACCGCACCCGCTGCGTCAAGAATACGTGCGTGCAGAATTCTCGTGAAGATCTTGTAGCATGCATTGAGGCATGTGATGGGCCTATAGTTTTTTGGCTGCGACAAATCGCCCGATTTAGGAAGTAAGACCGTTCTCCCTTATTATTATTATTATTATTATTATTATTATTAATACTTACAAAAGGATTTGAATCGTCAAAAATTATTCGAATTAATTGTGAGGATTAGCACGAAAAAGGTCTTTTGTGGGTTTTTAAATTTCTCGTTAGATCACTGTTTTATACGCGTGGCGCATGAAGTAAAATTTCGAGTTTAGAAAAGCCTAAAAATTTGGTTTGGCCGCGTAGCGCTACGCGCTACGCGACCAAACCAAATTTTTAGGCTTTTCTAAACTCGAAATTTTACTTCATGCTTAGTCTGGGAGTGGAAACACTCGTTCGAAACTTCAAACTGAATGCTTTGATAAGAACATTAATTTACTGAACATTTTTATAAAGATAATAATCTAGTATTCAAAATTTTGTTTAATATTATTTAAAGTAAAACTCACATGGGAGCCACAATCTGAAATGTTAAATTTTTCCGACATTTCCCTGATTCAAGATTTTTTTGCCTGGCATTTTAATATAACTTTCTTCTGTGAGAAACCCCCATTGTGTAAAATTGTTTTTGTTAATATTTAAGTTAATTTTAAAAATTTAATAAAATCATATGGTTTTTTTGATACTGTTTTGGTCAATTTAATAATAATAATAATAATAACTTTATTTGCCCAACAGATAACCAATTACAGGACAAAATTAAGTAGAACATAAGTGTATAAAACGTTTAAAAAATTACAGCATTAAATAGTTTCAAATAAGTAAAGAAATAGAAAACAAATACACATACAGGTGAATATTTGACTTTAAAGAGACATATTAACATAATTATGCTTACAAGTTTTTTACAATAAATGATAAAAATATATATAATTTAAATATAATTCCATGACTTTTCTCTGACATTTCCGGTTATAATGATATTCAGTGAATTTTTAATTTACGTAATCTTCAGGCATTTGTCGATTTTATAATAAAGTTCAATTTGAAGCTTTGAACGAGTGTTTTCCACTCCCAGACTAAGCATGAAGTAAAATTTCGAGTTTAGAAAAGCCCCATGAAAATTTGTCGAGGGTCGCGCAGCGACCCGAGACAAATTTTCGGGCTTTTCTAAACTCGAAATTTTACTTCATGCGCCACGCGTACAAACCACTGATTTTAAGTGAAGTTCAGAAATACACAAATACATATTTAATCAGAGTAACAGAGAATCAGATATTTAGTCTGTTATCAACGATGTTCAGTGTTAATAATAAATAATTAGGATTTGAATATTTTTGTTAAAACAACTAGTAACGAAATTTATATATTAATGGCTGCAAAAAAATAATAAAATCGAATTTATTCTCAAAGGATTTGTATTCGTGATTCGAAAAAACAGGATTCGAATCTTTGATTCGAATCATGTTTATCTCTTACGAATCCTTTGTTCGAGTATTCGTGATTCGAATCATATTAGGTGATTCGGATTCGTGATTCGAATCCTTTTTACGAGGATTCATCCCATTTCTGTTCAGTACACAGTAACTATATACGCGTTTCAGGCTTCAACGCCATCATTAGTATAGAATTTGTGTTCAGTACTCATTCATTCACCGGATAACTATATACGCGTTTCAGGCTTCAACGCCATCATCGGTATAGTCCCAAACCAGAGGTTAAATTTATCTGTTTCATTTAAGAATACGGTACGCCAGGAAAACAGTGGCATAAAATGGCTTCTGTGATAGAAGTGATATTTTTTCTTAAAAAGGGCCGAGTTCAAAGAAATCATAAACAAATCCGCGTTGCAGTGTACAAGACAACTGCACAGTGAAATGTGTGAATTGAAAAGTGAAATTAAACATCTAAAATCTTAAAATCAGAACTAGGGATGTTCCGATCCCGAGAAATTGGTAGAGTATCGATTATATCGTATAGAAAAGTATCGATACGGCAAAATATCGTAATAAAAAGCATCGATATGTGAAATATCGATACTTTGCGATAACAGATACTTAAAATTAAATTGTGAGCACCAGAAAACATTGAACTGGTTCATCTCTGAACTTGAGTTCAAAATGACAGCTCCTATTGTTCTAATGTTTTTTTTTCCACATGAGGTGGTATCGCTTAGCGTCCCTGCACTACGGTCTCCGTGGTCCTTTTGTGCTCCTCTGGTTATTTTACTCCCTGTATATTCCTGTGTCTTCTAAGAAGTCCAGGAGTTTGGGCCAGGGGATGTTCTTGAGCTGTTCTTCAGGAAGCACGGGCTTCCCGAGTTGCTCCGTGCGTTGCCGTTTATAGGCTTCGCATGTGCACAGTAGGTGTTGGGGAGTTTCCTCTTCTTCCAAGCACCCACGGCATAGGGGGCTTTTCTCAAGACACATCCTATGTTTGTGCTTATTCAGGTCACAGTGCCCAGTAACTAGTCCTGTGATTTTTCTTAGTTTCATTCTGCTCAGTCCTGTCAGCGCTAATGCGCTATCAGGTACCGGGCCATCTAGGAAGAGTCTCGTGTGCCTCATTCCCATTTGGTTGTGCCATGCCTTTGTATGCTCCTCTGCTAACTTGCGTCGGATTATTTCCTTTCCGGTTTCATGTGGTATTCCGAAAGCGGGTTCTAATGTTACTTTGAACTCGAGTTCGGAGATAAACCAGTAAAAGTTCGGTGCAACGACCCTTAATGTGGCCTTTGATTTGCGGTCCGGGACAATGGCCAACGGGGCTAAATTAAAGCGGTTTCGAAAGCTTCTCGAAAAATTATCTTGACATTTCAACAAACCCCTAAAAACTTAGACGTTACTTTAAAGCTCTTATTGAAACACTTTTTAGCTTAAAGTTTTGCAACCACCTGTAGAGCTAGGTCCCCCAGAAATTTGGGACCCTCAACCAAATCTCGTACGTATTATTTTCTACCCAATGAAATCTAGTCCCTCAACCAAATCTCCTACGTGTTATTTTCTACCTAAAGAAATCCAGTCCCTCAACCAAATCTCGTACGTGTTATTTTCTACCCAATGAAATCTAGTCCCTCAACCAAATCTCCTACGTGTTATTTTCTACCTAATAAAATCCAGTCCCTCAACCAATTCTCGTACGTGTTATTTTCTACCTAATGGGTTGCGATCACAGAACATCCGCTTGAAAAGAAAGCCTCAACGGCAAGAGCATGCTCCCCACTGTTCCAACGCATATTCATATTAATATTTATTGATGCAACAACAATGTACATGTTTTACACAGGTCAGTTCTTAACTAAATAATAATAAAAAAAAAATAAAATAAACTACATATCAAAGTAAAAGTAAAAAAGTAAAAAAGACTGCATTTTAATGCAGCGTTCAAACTGCAATTACAGTTTAAACGCTGCATCAAAATTAAATTCAAGATAATCCTCCCAGCAGTAAAAGGCATTCATTGATAAGAAATCCTTCAGTACTCGGTAGAACTTCTTGTGTGGTAATTCCTGGATGATTTTTGGCAGGAAATTAAAAAATTTAATAGCGTAGAAACGTTCTCCCGTCCGAGCTTTAGTCAGCCTCGTAGCTTTTAAATACAGATTTGATTGTTGTCGAGTGCATGATGGCGAATGAACTGTGTCGGGACAAAACTTTATAGTCCCGCCTCTCGAACGAGACCATTAGCGCTCCGGTACGACATCAACCGACTGAATGGCGCGCATTTTAAAAAAGGAAGTTATGCTGCCGCACCCTGTATATTATTAGATGCTCTGGTTATTGTTTTTCTTTATGACACTTGCTACTCACATTTTGATAGTTGTGACATATTCTAAACTGACTAAGCATGAAGTAAAATTTCGAGTTTAGAAAACTTTTACTTCGTGCGCCACTCGTATTAAACACTGAGTTCAAGTGAAGTTTAAGCAATCTTAAACGATATATATATTTTTTTTCCTCACAGGTTAAGTGGAAGAGCAGGGATAGTTTTTTTAAGCTATCGCTGAACTTCGCCTGTATTTTGTTTTTTGATTACTTTGTATTTTCTTTCAATTGGATAAAGACAATTTAATATTATTATTATTATTATTAAAACGCACTGAAAACCAATCCAACTTCAATAATTTTTCAAAATTGGATGTTTTCTTTCCTATCCATGCTGTAAACCTTGAGATATTTGTTGTTTTTTTGTAAAAACAACTTCAATTCCCTGTAATCTTTCGGTCTCCGAAGACCACGATTGGTCCTTCGAGCTGTAGCCTTCGTAAAAACTTAGTAATCTTTAATTTGAAACTTCTAAGAACTAGTGTTGTCCATTCCCAGATTAAGCATGAAGTAAAATTTCGAGTATAGAAAAGCCTGAAAATTTGGCTCGGGCGCGTAGCGAAGCGGAGCGACCGAGCCAAATTAGGCTTTTCTAAACTCGAAATTTTACATCATGCGCCACGCGTATAACACACTGATTTAAAGTAAAATTAAAAATATATACTGCTGAGCTGCGACGACAAAAATACAAACAAGAATTCTATTCATTCTTCATACAGAATTTGTGTCATTCAGTACGTAATATTTCAATGTCATCTAATTATTCTGATGTGAAATAAGAAAGAAATAAAAACACTCGCTCGTGAAAGGAAAAATGTTTTTTTTTGTTTTTAACAATTAACTTGTATAGAAAAGGTCGGATGTTAAATATTTCACGTAGAGACACTTTTCACGCATTGTTGGAGGTAATTTCGCCCGACGGAAGCAGTGCGTGATATTTTATACATAAATGTTTGGAAATAGATGAAAATGCGCCCCGCGTGTGTGTGTCACGTTTTTCAGACTGGGATGAAGAATGTAAAATAATGTTAAAGGGGACGTCTGGAAGGTAAGAGCTCGGATTATCATTTTATTAAAACGTACGCTCCATTTTTTACAAAAGTATATAAATTTTTTTCTTTCTATCTTTTATTTAGTTAAGGCATGAATAAAGAATATATGCTTAACCCATTAGGCGCCATTGATGCATATACGCAACATTATTAATTTTATGTTAATTAAATTACTTAATAAGTTAATTTGATATATTATATTATTTCACTTGACTTGAAAATGTATGAAGAATAACGTAAATATTTTATTTTTTAAATATCTCGATTATTACTCATTTAAAAAAAATGTTTTCAGTGTATTTCTAACTTCACAATCTTTCAGTGTCTTACACGCGTGGCGCATGAAGTAAAATTTCGAGTTTAGAAAAGCCCCGTGAAAATTTGTCTCGGGTCGCTGCGCGATCCTCGACAAATTTTCACGGGGCTTTTCTAAACTCAAAATTTTACTTCATGCTTAGTCTGGGAGTGGAAATACTTGTTCTAAACTTCATATTGCATGTTTTTATACAAAATCAACAAATGCCTCACATTTACAGCATATACAATATGTATAATTAAAAAAAAAATCACAGTATGTTATACAATAAGTCGTTAAGTCTAAAATCAACTTTTAGAGTTAACTCTATAATTGCTCGGCCGTTAATGAGTTAAAGCAGGGTTGTTATATTTAAAACACTTTGACTTAAAACATGCTTTAAAACAGCCGTCGTGTTTTAAATGGTTTTGTTTTAAACATGCTTTAAATATTAAATTCGTTTAAAACATGTTTTAGACGTAAAATTTTCTCAAAACGTTTTTGTTTTAGCTTAAATTACTTAAACTATAAATAGAAACACTTTTTAACCTTTCTTCACAAATTTGTTTTATACCAGATCTACATTTCGGTCACAAGATGGCCATTATCAATGGTTTGAAACTCATTACTTAAACTATATTTTATACTACTTGATTAAACATTTTTTTTACGTTTTTAAATTGTAGTTAGTTTGTTGAAACTATTTTAAATTACATAATTAAATATAACATTTTATCATAATGAAATATCACAATTATGTGTGCATAAATGTGATTTAAAAAGTGTTTTAAGCATGTTCAGCCTTATTAATAGAATTGCCGTTGATATGATTATAGTCTAATGCTAGTTAATTTCTACTAAGCGCATACAAACACGATACTAACTGTTAAATCCGCGAATTTAATATACGCGAATTTAGTAATTAGTAATTTTTGGGAACTTTAACTTTGTAAATAATCACTTCATAATGTGCTATGGTGTTTATTCATCCACTGGCTATTTAATAATGCGTCCACGAACATCTGGTGCGCGGCCTATCTTACAAATATAACAAAATACTCTTTCTGTAGAATAATACAATAAATATATACAGTATGAAATAAAATAAAGTAAAATAACATATGTATATATTATAACATATATATCACTAACATTTCGTATTAATAGAGCAAAATCTACATGCTATTAGTTAGTTTTGAAATAATGATAAAATAAACCTGGCAACATTACATTTTCATGTGTTCTAACTTCGTTATAATCAAGTAATTTAAAAGGTGTACTACACTGTTTTTTTTTATGTTTGTGAAAATGTATTATTTCTAATAAATTATTAGATTAAAATTTACTTCTAACGAGTGTCTCCACTCCCAGACTAAGTATGAAGTAAAATTTCGAGTTTAGAAAAGCCTGAAAATTTGGCTCGGGCGCGTAGCGAAGCGGAGCGACCGAGCCAAATTAGGCTTTTCTAAACTCGAAATTTTACTTCATGCGCCACGCGTGTAAACCACTGATTTTAAGTGAAGTTCAAAATATTCTGATAAGGTTTATACATTTATGATTTATTGCATTATTCAATAAATTCTAAATAACTCTATTTTGTTATGACAATTGAGGTTATGTACAAGACGTAACCTTAGGCTAATAAATTATTACTTGTAAACTCACAATAATAATTAACTAAAACGTTTTATTAATCCGAAAATGTCAAAATCATCCTTAGAACTGTGTAAAAGCTTATGCTAACGTTTATTAATAAGGCTGGTTATTTTCAAACACGTTTAAAACATGTTTTAAACACTTTTTAAACATGTTCCAAACACGTGTTTTTAATACTTAATGGTTTAAACACTATTTCAGTAAAACAAACACTGATTATAGAAAAACTGTTTGTTTTAATTAAAATGAAAAAAAACTACACGTTTTTTTAACACCCCTTGTTTAAAGTGTGCAAACTATCATATGTTCAATAAAAAAAATACCTCTAGAGTGCCATGATTTAATATTTTTTCAAATTTAAGTTGGCTACACGCCTTAGGACTTGACATAAAACGTCAGACATTGGCTTTTTATAGAAAAACTGTTTGTTTTAATTAAAATGAAAAAAAAAAATACACGTTTTTTTAACAACCCTTGTTTAAAGTGTGCAAACTATCATATGTTCAATAAAAAAAACCTCTAGAGTGCCATGATATAATATTTTTTCAAATTTAAGTTAGCTACACGCCTTAGGACTTGACATAAAACGTCAGACATGATGAATATAACATTTAATTTCATAATTGCCAACCTACAATATTTTCCAGAGCACTCTGTGCTATTTTAATTGAACATACGATAGTTAGAATCAATTTATTTATACTTTACTAAAATATTTGCATAAAGAGCGCCTTTCAAAGGAAAATGTGATATTATTGATGCGAATGCCCTCAAAAATATCCCGGGGAATCCGATTTGTTTTAGGACATTCACCTCTCAGGAATTGAGACTTCAGGAATTGACATATAAAACGTCAGATATAATAATTATAATGTATATTTTCAGGGTTGCCAACCTAGAATATTTTCCATGGCACTCTAGAGATTTTTTTAACTGAACATACGATATAACGAACGTATGCTTATTTTCTCCAATTCAAATAGTTTTGAATTTGAATTAGTTTTGTTTGAAGGATATTCTTTTATTTAGCTAAGGCAGAAGTAAGGAAAAGCATTACCGTTGGATAAATATTAAATAATTTTATTTTTAGTTTGATAAGTTTTAACTCGATTAAAATGAGAGCAATTTCGGAAAAGCGCAAAAATAATTCATGACCCGAGCATCATACATTATTTATACCCTAATAATTTTAAGCACTTAGCATTAATGGATTATACATTTCGTCAATTTTTAATCCTTCCGTTTGTGCGCGCTCTCTGAATTAATTTAATTTTTTTTCGGCCAACAATGGGACGTGTGTATTCAGCGAGAGGATAATAATGTGTAAAATGTGTTTTATTACGGCGATCCATCATCCATCATCTGTTTAGCAGAGTTTTAAGGATGTAAACAGTGGAATCGCGTCGGTGAAAATTTAATTAGCCTGTTTAAAGTGTTTATTATTTCAGGAATGGTCTCTGACAAAATATGTCCACCTCGAAATTCTATTACAAATAGAAATATTAGTAATAGAATTTGTTTTATAAGAAGCGTAAGCTTATTTTCTCGAATTCAAATAGTTTTGAATTTGAATTTATCTTATTAGAATTTGTTTGTTTTGAGATTGATAAAAATTGCATGTTAAAATAACTAGCGGAATTTTATCTGCATGTGCCATTCGATTTGTTCTAATTGTGGGTAATTTATTTATAAATAAAACACTGTTTATCACTTTGTTTGTATAACAATTGTTATACAAACAAAGTGATAAACAGTGTTTTATTTATGTTCAACAATGTATAACGAAGTAGAAGCCTCTATAGTCAGTAATTTATTTATATTTAGTTTGCTACAAAACATCACAACATGCAGTTTTACTGCGATAACAAATTTCATCTATTTCCAAGATATGGCGCAAAAAGTAAAAATATTCTTATTGCTATAACTTGTTTAACTATAAGGATGTAGAAATAAAATTTAAAATGCACTCCAAATTACGATTCGAGAAGCACAAACAATTATACAGAGTGTTTTATTTAACACCAAACATTTTGAATGTTAATTTTTATACAGAGAATTTTTCTTTTAAGTATACATTTGCATACGTTGTACATTTTCCGAGACTCGGTTTATTAAAAGAATTTAATTTGAAGTTCTAAACGAGTGTTTTCCACTCCCATGTTAAGCATGAAGTAAAATTTCGAGTTTAGAAAAGCCTGAAAATTTGGTTTGGTCGCGTAGCGCGAAGCGCGTAGCGACCAAACCAAATTTTCAGGCTTTTCTAAACTCGAAATTTTACTTCATGCGCCACCGGTACAAAACACTGATTCAATGTGAAGTTTAGCGGTGTGTTTTAAACGTCGCAATATGTCAGTGTTTTGTACCGGTGGCGCATGAAGTAAAATTTCGAGTTTAGAAAAGCCTGAAAATTTGGTTTGGTCGCTCCGCGCTTCGCGCTACGCGACCAAACCAAATTTTCAGGCTTTTCTAAACTCGAAATTTTACTTCATGCTTAGTCTGGGAGTGGAAAACACTCGTTTTAAATTTCAAATTGAACTCTTTAAAAAAACAAGGATTACGGCACATATGGTGTAATTAGGACCTGTATACTAAAAAGAAAAACTCCCTGTATGTACAATTTGTACTGAAATAAGTTGAGGCGTTAATTGCGATTGATTAGCTACAACTTGTGATACCTTTAATTTTTCGGTTATGTGTAAATTGGGTTACTATATCACGGCAACCTAATTTACACATAACCTAAATATTAAAGGTGTCAAATCGTATTGAATGCTTTGGTTTGACAAATCCAACAAACGAAAATAAACATTGCAAATGTTCGGTGTTACATAAAACTCTCTGTATATTTTATACAGGTTGTCTGGTTTTTAAGATACAGCATCAAAGTTCAATTTTGGGTTTGATCATAAAACTACACTACTTTGCCCGTTTAACCGTTTCTCTATCTCGTATAGTTTCTCCCCATTAAGAACATGAAAAAAACTCACGCTGTATATTACTAGTTAATAATATAAAATAAACTATCTGGATTATAAAGCTCATCACTCATGTTTTGCAGTGTAGTGTAAAATTTGCAATACAAAAACAATTTCGTTTTAATTATAAAGTTAACGGCATTGTTAAAACTTGTTAGTATATATTAGACATACATCCCTAATGAAATATTTAAGTGTGGATGTAAATTCGCGTTGGTTTATGATTATCTCTGCAGAATTAATCGGGCGTGTTTCACGAAGATTTTATTTGTAGGTATTTTAGAAAGAATACTAGCTGTTTTAGTATTAATCACTTCAGTTATACTTTTCTAAAAATATTTGTATAAAAAGTGCCTTTAAAAGGGAAATGTGATATTATTGATGTGAATGCCCTCAAGAATATCCCGAGGAATCCGATTTGTTTTAGGACATTCACCTCTCAAATTTCCCTTTGAAATTGAAAGCGTTAGCGCTGTAACATTTTGAATAAAACTTCAAAAAAATACCTATTTTTATTATCGATTTTTTTATTAGAGAAAATACTGAATTCGTATGAAAAATAATTTTTATTTTATTATTTGAAAAACACTTAGTTGTATTTTACTCTAATTACAATCTGATCACAAATGGATCAATGAGTAATATTTAGCTAACTTAATTTACTAAAGGTTTAATACTAAGGGTTTACTCATTAGTATCCCTTAGATTTTAATAACTTAATTACACTAATTAATGTGTACACTAGCACTATGCTCTGCTTTTGCACTAACACAATATTAAACTAACTCGAACGGTTTAGTCCGCTGTAGTCTTCTGGTCAAATTCGTGTTATCGAGGAGCTGGATGGCTTCGATGTTGACGTGTTGAAGAAGTCGCTGCTCTTGGCAAATTTGTGTATTGTCTCATTAACAGTATCCATTTCCAAGACCCTGTGGAGGTCACTGTTTCGGAAATACCAAGGAGCATTGACAATACTCCTCAGTACTTTATTTTGGTATCGCTGGATTATTTCAATATTGCTCTTTTTGGCACAACCCCACAGCTGGATGCCATATGTCCATACGGGCTTAAGAATTTGTTTATACAGCAGTAATTTATTGCAGATTGACAGGGTGGAGTTCCGACCAAGCAGCCAATACATTTTTCGAAATTTGATGTCCAGTTCTTCTTTTTTCTTTTTGACATGAGCTCTCCAGCGTAGCTTAGCGTCCAGTGTAAAACCCAAATATTTTGCTGTATCAGCATATGGTACCTGGATATCATTCATACTAACAGGGATATGTTGATTTCTTTAATTTGTGAAATTGACGTTGACCGATTTAGTCTCATTCAATTTGATTCGCCATTGCTTAGTCCAGATGTTAATTTTATTTATCGAGGTTTGCAGATTTACTGCTACTTCTCGTGATCTTTGCCTACAGCCAATATAGCAGTGTCGTCGGCAAATGTGGCTATCGTTTCATGGTCTAATTCAGGTATATCGCTGGTGTATAATAGGTAGAGGACTGGTTCTAGCACACTACCCTGTGGCACACCTGCCTTTATTTCTTTTAGTTCAGAGTAAGCATCTTCCTGCTTAATTCTGAAAACTTCATTTGAAATGTATGATTCTAGTATTTGTGAATATAGTCTGGGTAGAAGTTTTCTTAATTTGTATTTAAGTCCGTCGTGCCATACTTTGTCAAAAGCTTGCGCTACATCAAGAAAGATAGTAGAGCAAACCTTTCTTTCTTCCAGTGACTTTTCAATTACGTTCGTTATTCTGTGGACTTGATCTATAGTTGAATGACATTCTCTGAAACCAAACTGATGTTCTGGTATTATGTTTTTGCCTTCAATAATTGGTTTTAATCTTTTAAAAAGTATTTTTTCAAACATTTTTGAGATTACAGGTAATAAAGAGATTGGTCTGTACGAAGAAACTTCATTTGGTGGTTTTCCAGGTTTAGGAATCATTATCACTTCTGCTACTTTTCATATCTTAAGAACATATTTTAATCTAAACGATGCATTAATAAGATATGTAAGTTTTACTATTGCTTTACGAGGTAGTTGTTTCAGAATTTCGCCAGTAATTAAGTCAAATCCTGGAGCTTTCTTAATGTTAATGTGTTCTTTAATTATCATTGTAATCAAGTAATTTAGAAGGTGTGTTACACTGTTTTTTTATGTTTGTGAAAATGTATTTCTTTTAATTAGATTATAATTTACTTCTAACGAGTGTCTCCACTCCCAGACTAAGCATGAAGTAAAATTTCGAGTTTAGAAAAGCCTGAAAATTTGGCTCGGGCGCGTAGCGAAGCGGAGCGACCGAGCCAAATTAGGCTTTTCTAAACTCGAAATTTTACTTCATGCGCCACGCGTGTAAAACACTGATTTTAAGGGAAGTTCAAAATATTCTGATAAGGTTTATACATTTATGATTTATTGCATTATTCAATATAATAATAAGTTTTACTATTGCTTTACGAGGTAGTTGTTTCAGAATTTCGCCAGTAATTAAGTCAAATCCTGGAGCTTTCTTAATGTTAATGTGTTCTTTAATTATCATTTCAATTTCTCTTGGGGTAGAGGGTCTGATTTTACCTTCTTCCTGGGTAATATTTTCCCAGTCCAGAATGGCTACACCCTCATTCGGCTGGAAAGTCCATTCAAGATATTCGGCAAACCTATTAGCCTTTTGAATATTGCTTTTTGCATATGTCCCATCTGCACTTCTAATTGGAGAATTCTGCAAGATTGGTCTCTTCAGTCTCTTAGTAGCTTTCCAGAGTGAATAATCAGTTTTACCGTCATTTGTTAGTCCACTTAGATATTCACTAATAGAGTCATTTTTAATTTTTTGAATCTCTCTTTTGAGTTGTTGTGTTGCGTAATTTACTCTAGTTTTATCTGCTGGGCATCTAGATTGGTGCCAGATTCTTCTGAGTCTTCTCTCTTCGAAAATAAGGGCTCGAATTTCTTTGGGGTAAATATTACATTTGGTTCGTGGGGTAATAATAGGGGTATTATCCCATGTAGCTTGTTGGATATTATCAACAAATTTTTCCGCTTCATAGTCTAGCTGGTCTTCGTTTCTTATTGAGGATGACAAGTTGATAGTGTCTTCAAGTTTAAGTGTAAAGCTCTGCCAATCGGTAAATTTGTTAGTCAATCTAGCAGGTATTTCCTTTTGTATAATACTATCGCTTAGAGTGAGGACAATCGGAGAATGGTCAGAATTCATATCCCAAGCCTCTTCCACGTGCATGTAGTTAACAGACACATTTCGTGTTATGAAAAAATCAATTAAATCTGGAATTTTATTAGGATCTGTAGGCCAGTATGTTGGTTTGCCACTTGAAATTGTTTCGCTTTTAGTTGGTTGACTGCCTGTAGTAGTTCCTTTCCTTTTGTAGTTGTCAGTCTAGATCCCCATTGAATGTGTTTAGCATTAAAGTCGCCTCCAATGATAAATCTATATCCCTGTTTATTTAGAAAGTCTAAATATTGTTCTTTTTTGAGAGCATGTCTAGGCGGACAGTAGACTGCAGAGACAGTGATATCGTATGTTTTTGTTTTAACATTTACAGAAGCGGCTTGAAATTCATCTGTTTTATATCCCATATCTTGGTTATGTTTAATTGTTTCCTTGATTATGATAGCACTACCACCTCTGGCTGAATTTCCAGGATGTATGGTATGATATACCTTATATCCATTGAATTTGATAAAGGTCTCTCTTGTATGAAAAATATAATTGATTTTTATTTGAAATTGTCAGCTTCCCAAAATTTTGTTAATGTATTATTTGTCAATCTGTGTTCATTTTAACACTCTTGAAGATTTTAGTCCATTTTTATTTATTTATTTTTACTTAAATCATATACTTACAAACCCTACACCCATGTGGGCAGAAAGGGTAATTGAATATATACATACCGAGTGTAACACAAAACAGGATCACCCCCTTTAGTTTTTTTTTAATTGACATATCAATTTGAAATTTTCTACATTTATACAAAAAATAATTTAGAGTTCTGTGGTTACTAGGAAACTTTAATAGCACTTCCGGTGTGACCGAAAGTGATATCAATTTTGAAATTTTAAATGAAACACCCTATACATGTTTTTGTTTTCGGATACAGGATATGATTTTACATACAAATCAATTGTTTTTTTCTAAATTACTAGTGTCATATTTTTTTTCAAATAGCATATTGGTCGCTGTGATCAGACTGATATCTTTTGTTTCGTATCATAGACGTCTACAAAACAAATATTACTAAATTTTGTTTCTTAATTTGGCCAAAAGATGCCTTTAAATTGTAATTATATCGTTTTTTTAAACTAAACTCTATTTTTTCAAATGGCAACATAGCGGATCATTATGACTGTTTTAAATGTTAATATACTACCAAATTTATATCTTTATTAATAAAAAAACCAAAGGGGGTGATCCTGTTTTGTGTTACACCCGGTATATACAGGGTGATTAAGTTTGTTGTTTCACCCCTTCTAACTTTTTTATTTTAAGGCTAAAGTATAACAAACCATATACATTTATAAACGACAAGAAATTCTCTATTTAAATGGTGTCAAAGTAGAGAGAGTCAACTTTTGTTTTCAAATTACATCATACCTATTTTTTGTTCAATTCGGATAGAGGACACTTTCCTGTATCCGAATATTGTTTGCAACTATACGCTTAGATAACAAAACAAATTTTGAAAAAAAAACATGTGGCTACGAAAATTATGAAAAATTAAACAAACTATTTCATCAAGTTAAACACTTGAAGGTGGGCCATTTAAGAAATTAAAATATTCTTAAAAAAATAAAATAGCCACAAATGAAGATAAAAAGTGGATATTTTGGTAAATCCTCATATTTCTATTCTATAGACCAGTGGTGGGGAAACTTTTTTTAAGACGGGCCATTTGTAATAACCAGACAATCGTAGCGGGCCAAAGAATAATGCTTAATCGTAGGTAGGTAGTTTTTATGCGGGTCGTCACATTACGAAGTAAGAACGCGTTCAAACATTCTCACGACGGCACTCTTAAACGGGCCGGATTAAACCTTTCCGCGGGCCGGACTTGGCCCGCGGGCCGTAGTTTCCCTATCACTGCTATAGACATATGATTTTTTTATTAAATAAACCGATTAATTAATTTTTGTTGTTATCTAAGCGTGTAGTTGTGATAAATATGCGGATGTAGAAATGTGCCCTCTATCAGAATTGAATAAAAAATAGCTATGGTGTCATTTGAGAAAAAAAAGTTGACTATCGCTGCCTTGACAGCTGTCATCGTATTGTAAATTCGGTGACGCCATTAATCAGAGAATTGTCTGCCCTTTACAAATATATATAGTTTGTTATACTTTACTATTAAAATAAAAAAGTTCGAAGGGGGTGGAACATCAAACTCAATCACCCTATATACAGGGTGAGTTTTTTTTATGTTCTCTATGGGGATCTCGGAAACTATAAGAGATAGAAAAACGGTTAAATGGGGAAAGAAGTGTAGTTTTATAGGACGAATAAATTGACACTTTCAAAATATTTGAAAAAGTAAAGGGTAACTAGATATTTTAAATAAAGTAAAATGTGTCAATTTTTTGAAATCAATATATCTCTATTATTATCATAGATAGAAAAAAAACTGCAAAGGACAAAGTTGTAGAAAATTTTACACAGATTAATAACAAAAAATCAAAAAAACAATTTCGCCCATATTTTGGGAGATATGACACAAACTTATCTTTTTTTAAATGGAAACAATAGTTGGCTATGGCCTCATTGGAAAGGTTATTTTTTTCCCTTTAATCCGATATAACATATGCCATAGTTATTTTTAAAATAAAATAAGTTATAGTCGTTTTAATTTTTCCATACACCAAAAAATAGTTAGCCATGAAAAAGACAAAAGTAAAACAATTGCGGTTGTTTATAGCAACGAAATCAATATTTAATTTATTATCTTTCTTTAGATTTGTTAAAAGCAACATAAAGTAAAATAATTCCAAAATTATCAAAATAATAAAAGATGAAAATTTAAAATATTACATAAGATGCTCAAAAAGTCCACCATTATTATTATGGCATAAAGTAAATCTTTTTAAAATCGAATTTGTGGCTTTTTCGACTTTTCTTCTGTCAATAGAATTAAATGTTTCAAGTACAGCTAGTCTAAGATCCTCCACGGATTGATATGATTGTTGATACACTTTGTTCTTCACATAACCCCACAGAAAAAAGTCTAAAACGGATAGGTCGGGTGATCTAGGTGGCCGTAGGATTGGTCCATTTCTTCCCACCCATGAATTAGGAAAAGCATCATTTAAATAGTTTCGCACAGCCAACTTGCTATGAGGTGGAGCTCCGTCGTGTTGAAACCACTTTAATCTTGCCCGTACTGATAAATTTAAATCATCGAGCATATCTTCAAATGTTTCTTGAAGAAAACGAAGGTAATCATTTCCATTCAATGTGTTATCAAAAATATATGGGCCGAGAATTCTCGATCCGAACACACCGCACCATACATTAAATCCAAATTTAATTTGTGGTCTACGTTGTGCAACTTCTCGTGGATTCTCCTGACTCCAAACATGTTCATTGTGCCGGTTAAAAATCCCACAATTAGTAAATCGCGTTTCATCTGTCCAAATTATTTTTGTAGGGAACGTATTATCCTCTTGGCACATGTTTTTGTACCACATACAGAAGACCATTCTCTTATTGGTATCACCGTCATGTAAATTTTGTGAAATTGATACCTTATATGGGTGATATTTGTGTTTTTGTGTTTTTTCAAAACTCGTACTACAGGCCGTTGAGATATGCTTGCTTCTGTTGTAATTTGTCTGGTCGATGTGGATGGATCTATCATCGCCAATGCTAATACGTTTATTTCCGAAACTTCATTAATTTCGTTTTTTTCAAGTTTCGGCTTTGTAAAGGATCCGTACTCACCCAAATTGTGGTAAATTCTTCTGAATGTTGGTAAACATGGCTGCCGACCATCGATATATTGATTATAATATTGTTCTGCAGCATCCGCAGCGTTTTTATTACACTGCATGTAACAAACAAGCATATCACGCTTTTCTTCGTTGGAAAAATTCATTATCACATTAAAAAACTTTCCACACCAAATAAATACAAAACAAACTTATCGAAACAAACCAAATATGGAAATGAATTAATATGTGTTTAGAATAAACAACTGCAATTGTTTTACTTTTGTCTTTTTCATGGCTAACTATTTTTTGGTGTATGGTTAAATTAAAAACGACTGTAACTTACTTTATTTTAAAAATAACTATGGCATATGTTATATCGAATTGAAGGGAAAAAATAGCCCTTTTAATAAAGTCATAGCCAACTATTGTTTCCATTTAAAAAAAGGTAAGTTTGTGTCATATCTCCCAAAATATGGGCGATTTTTTTTGATTTTTTGTTATTAATCTGTGTAAAATTTTCTACAACTTTGTCGCTTACAGTTTTATTCTATCTATGATAATAATAGAGATATATTGATTTCAAAAAATTGACACATTTTACTTTATTCAAAATATCTAGTTACCCTTGATTTTTTCAAATATTTTGAAAGTGTCATTTTATTCGTCCTATAAAACTACACTTCTTTCCCCATTTAACCGTTTATCTATCTCTTATAGTTTCCGAGATCCCCATAGAGATCATCGAAAAAAACTCACCCTGTATATATATATATATATAAGCTACCATTAAAATGCACATTAGAAAATTATTTTACAATATAACATTAGGCATATACAGAGTGTCCCGGACCACCCGAATCAGGCATTTTTTTTTTGTAATCAAATATTACATTAATTCGTAAAAATATACTTAGAATAATAAATACTTAATAAAACAATCATTCGCATTTTAATAATATTTGTAAATTTTGACGAATGTATTATAAATTTATAATTTGTGCCAAGTTTTGAAATAATTTATAATTATTGTTTTGACTATTTTTTTTAATTAATTTCGACGATTTGTTTAAAATATGACTTCTAAGCATGAAGACTTTTATTAATTTTTGGCATTTTAAAAATTACTTGTTGACTAAAAATCAACTTTGAACAACTTTAACTGAACGAAACTGATTGCCTCAACATTCAATTTTGTGATTATTTTCAACGTTAGACCAATGTTAATGTATTTCTCAAAAATATTTCTCAACTTAATCAAATTTAACGGCTAACGCCGTTAATATATATACGGCTTTAACAAGCTAATATGTAGATGTGAATAAAACGTGAGTCAAATTCTGCGTTGAACAACTGTGATTATAGCCAACCCAATAACTCTAACGTATACGGCTTTAGCAAGCTAATATGTAGATGTGAATAAAACGTGAGTCAAATTCTGCGCTGAACATCAGTGATTATAGCCAACCCAATAACTCTAACGTATATTAGGTTGCCTACAATCGTTGTTGTTTGTGTGTTTTTTTTTAAGTTCACTGTAAATCAGTGTTTTATACGCGTGGCGCATGAAGTAAAATTTCGAGTTTAGAAAAGCCCCGTGAAAATTTGTCTCGGGTCGCTGCGCGACCCTCGACAAATTTTCTACGCGGGGCTTTTCTAAACTCGAAATTTTACTTCATACTTAGTCTGGGAGTGGAAAACACTCGTTAACAGCCTCAAATTAACCGCTTTGAAACAACGAATTCCCGCAAATTTAAAAAACGCTGTAATTATCGGGATATGTATACTCAAAAGAAAAATGCCCTGTATGTTCTGTTTTAAACATGTTTTAAACGTGTTTTACACACGTTTTAAACATATTATTTTTAATTGTTAATGTTTTAAACGCTGTTTCAATGAAAAAACTCGTTTTGTTAAAAAATGAAACAGTTTTAATTAAAATGAAAAACAAGGATTTAATCAGTCTTTAATTTTTCGAAAAACTTGATCGTATTTGATTTGTATTGCCGCATGCGCCTTCTCCAAGACGAAATCCTGGCTGGCTTGAATACATTTCCCCTACCACACAAACATAAATTGTACATTCATATTAAAACACAATGATAAATGAAACGGGGTGCTTTTGTTGTTATCCATGAAAGTTTATCCGGGGGGCATTGTTTATACCCGCCAACGCATAAACCTTTCAATTGTAATAAGCTAATTTCGAGGAAAGTTTAACAACACCCATTTTTTCCATTCCCATTCGTGTTTTTTTTATTCATACACGAAACATATTTATTGGTCGTGTTTACAACAATTTGCATCGAACGCTATTTATTAACGGCACGGGGGCCGCGGCAAGGACAATGGATTGTTATGGATCGGAACATTAAAAAGCCATTACATCGCCTGACAATATAGATGGCCGACAAAATGGCAGCAATTTAGTGTCGAAGCCGTCCGTATTAATATCCACCCCATAATGCTATGATGAGTTATATAGATTGCGTTACGTGGCGTCACGAAAAAATAATAAAAATTTACATAACAGTTTCATTGGTGGTTGCTATTGAAAGGGAAGGGGGTAGCAAAAAAAAATCCCGTTTTTTTCGTGAAAGCGTGCGAGCAATTAGAGACCCTTTCATTTCCCCGGATAATCAATCTTTCACGAATGTTACGTATGGGTTGTTTTTTTCCTTCTTCGTGAGGGTAATGAGGGGTTGAATTAGGTTGCACCTTGTCTTTCAGCAGGTGAAAACCATTAGGATTTTTAGAAAACTACAGTACATTTTATAATAATAACCGAACCCTAATAAGTTACAATTTTAAAGTAACATACACGGAATAAGTGTGAAATTAATTCATCATAAACATAGATGGATTTTTTATTGAGTTATATCTGTATATTTCAAAGTAAATTGCTCGATTTTTTTACTTTAATAAAATACTTAATTTGTTTAGGTTTCAAAATTATATTTATTGTACTACGCCCCGTACTAATCACTACATGTTTTCCCCATTATATAAAATGCTGTGAAATTATCACGAAATTCAATGCTTTGTCAATATTTTTTCACCCTATATAGAACAGTTTATGTGTGATGTTACCGAAAGTGTTTTCTGAATTTGTTAATCAACTTATTAGTTTTTACCCTTCTCACTTACACTGTAAACCTATATTTAGTTTATATGTATTCCTCTGTTATTAGGTTATGCTTGTTGAGTAATATATTATTATTGTTATTATTATTATTACAACAATTGTTTCACCGCACTGTGGTTTTATCAGGTAGATGAATAGTGTCGATTTTTAAAAACGCAAGATTTGTTTAGAAGGAATTTCTGATGTTAATATAAAAATAACACAGTTTGCAGATGATAATATGATCTCAATCACAAATAGAGATATACATGAATTAATCTCAAAAGAGACATATGCTCGCACAGAAGCGAAACACTGGTTTGCATACAATAAATTAATAAATTGGGATTAGATTGATATTTTCTCTCAAAGAACACCATGAGGCACTTTCTGAACATACAAAATATCTTGGCTTGTACATAGATGCCAACCTGAGGTGGCATGTGCATGTGGAAAATATTGCTAATAAACTAAGTAAGAACATCTATTTACTACGAAATTTAACTAAATGTTTATCTCGCGATGTGATAAAAACAGCATACTTTTCACTTGTACATTCTCATTTATCTTATGGTGTTCTATTGTGGGGACATTCTGCGACCGCAAGCAGAATATTTGCTTTGCAGAGACGAGCTGTTAGAGTGGTTTTTGGCCTAGGTTATAGAGAAGATTGCAAATCGATTTTCAGTAAGTTTGGAATTCTCACTCTTCCTAGCCAATATATACTCGAGTGTTTATTATGGACAAGGAAGCACCAGTCACAATATTTTACCAATAAGAATTTCCACGAATATAATACTAGAAATATTGACTCAGTGCATTGTATTATTTGTTATATGTTTAATTTACACACATTTATTATTATATATATATTTAATGTAAAATGGAGATTTCCGTACAAATAAATTAATAAATAAGACCTGACCACAGCAGACTTACAAAGTCACAAAATGGACCACGATATTATGGACCAATAATATATAATTTACTGCCAGAGCATATAAGAAATCTCGATTTTAAGAATTTTAAACAAAAAAATAAGCTATATTTAATATCAAAAGCTTTTTATAATGTAAGTGATGCCATGACAAGTGAACTTTCTTTTTAAACATATGTATCGTTTGATTTTTTTATTGTATAAGTTTTAACTATTGTAGAGTCGAAATTATTATCCTATTTTGAATTTTATTGTAATTTTAATATGTTTAGACTAGTATGTATTGAACGACCTGTGTAAACAATGTAAAAATTGTCTAGCACTAATAAAAAAAAATATATATTTGTAGTCAATTAACCCTTTCAGCTCTAAAATTTTCCTGAAGCCCAAAAAATGTTTTGTACATTGCATATTATTTATTACTCTCAGAGTTTTTCTTTTAAGTATACATATCTCAATATACTGTTTACGCTGCAAATCTTTAGTTATTCGTTGATTTTACAAATATTTCAAGTTAAACTTTTAAACGAGTGTTTTCCACTCTCAGATTAAGCATGAAGTAAAATTTCGAGTTTTGAAAAGCCTGAAAATTTGGTTTGGTCGCGTAGCGCCCTCGATACATTTTCACAGGGCTTCTCTAAACTCGAAATTTTACTTCATGCTTAATCTGGGAGTGCAAAACACTCATAAAAAGCTTCAAATTGAACTATTTTAATAAACTACGAATATCCGAAGATTTAATTTATTTAATCCATTAACGGCCAAGCAATTATAGAGTTAACTTTAAAAACTGATTTTAGGTAAAATTTTGCACTTATTTGATTTTCATGAACGACTTATCGTTATGCGAATTTTTCTTTGAAATATACATAATTTTTACGCTGAACATTTTCAAGCATTATTCTATTGTATATAAAAACCGTGTAATATGACGTTTAGAACGAGTGTTTCCACTCCCAGACTAAGCATGAAGTAAAATTTTGAGTTTAGAAAAGCCCCGTGAAAATTTGTCGAGGGTCGCGTAGCGACCCGAGACAAATTTTCTGGGCTTTTTTAAACTCGAAATTTTACTTCATGCGCCACGCGTATAAAACATTAAAATATTGTGAAATTTATGTATGTTCGAACTTCACTTGACATCTGTGTTTTATACGCGTGGCGCATGAAGTAAAATTTCGAGTTTAGAAAAGCCCAGAAAATTTGTCTCGGGTCGCTGCGCGACCCTCGACAAATTTTCACGGGGCTTTTCTAAACTCGAAATTTTACTTCATGCTTAGTCTGGGTGTGGAAAACACTCGTTTAAAGCTTCAAATTGAACTTAAAAAAAAAACAAGGAACATCTAAAGATTTACAAAAGTTTTACCAAGAAAAGTACTTGTTGGTTGAGCATGAAAGTAACATTTTTAGCTATTAAAAACCTGAAAATTTTCGGACATTTCTAAACTTAAAATATTACTACATGCGCCACACGTATTAAACACTAAAAACACTGATATATTGCGAAAAAGGTAATTCCCCTTAGAAGTATAACACTAGTTTTATCGAGACGTAGATTTCTACTTTATACAAAATTTCATTTTTTTCCTAATTTAATTTTTTTTATATTTATAACATTGTATATGTTTTTTTTATACAGGGAATTTTTCTTTTAAGTAAACATATGCATACGCTTTTTAAAAGAGTTCATTTTAAAGTTTTAAACGAGTGTTTTCCACTCCTAGGTTAAGCATGAAGTAAAATTTCGAGTTTAGAAAAGCCCCGTGAAAATTTGTCGAGGGTCGCGCAGCGACCCGAGACAAATTTTCTGGGCTTTTCTAAATTCGAAATTTTACTTCCTGCGCCACGCGTATAAAACACTAAATATTGTGAAGTTAGAAATACACTGATACATATTTTTTTGAAATGAGTAATAATCGAAATATTTAAATAACACAATATTTACATTTTTCTTTATACATTTTTAAGTTAGGTCAAATAATATAATATATTTTTCTTTTAAGTATACATATCTCAATATACTGTTTACGGTGCAAATCTTTAGATATTTGTTGATTTTACAAATATTTCAAGTTAAACGAGTTTAAACGAGTGTTTTCCACACCCAGATTAAGCATGAAGTAAAATTTCGAGTTTAGAAAAGCCTGAAAATTTGGTCTGGTCGCGTAGCGCCCTCGATACATTTTCACAGGGCTTTTCTAAACTCGAAATTTTACTTCATGCTTAATCTGGGAGTGCAAAACACTCATAAAAAGCTTGAAATTGAACTATTTTAATAAACTACGAATATCCGAAGATTTAAGTATACACGTTGTAATTGGGATATGTATTCCTAAAATAAAAACTCCTAGTATGTAGAAGTACATTTAATACAGTTTACTAACACCAAATTAAAGTAAGATCAAACATTAGGATTACATTTTAACCTTCACAGTGTTTTTTTTATACGCGTGGCGCATGAAGTGGAACTTCGAGTTTAGAAAAGCCTTCATACAACAACGATTGTTTTTTTATTAGGTATAGGTTTACAATGGTAATAAATTAATTGTCTAAAGATTATAAAAGCGTTATTTACTTTCAGCTCGCACATTTTTTTTGTGTTATTAACCCCTTATAGCGTTCGACCTATATTTTTTCCTCGTGGCAGGTTTTGATAACAGCATGATCGATGCTTGCTCTCTCTCTCTGTATAAAAGTGCAACAGCCCGCGGTCTGTAATAGAGCGACTGGTTATTAAATTTCTAATGGCTTTGTTAACCGAATTACGGCGGCCGTGGGCGGCGGCGCAGCCTAATAAATTAATATTTCCCGGCGCGTTCGGCTATATTTCCCGAGCCTGAAAATTTAATCACGCGAAATTATTTAATACCCGAAAACGGTAAATAGAGCGCGAACCGGCGCGATAAAAAAACCAGCGCCGCGGCGCCGATGGAAATTGCATACACCCACTCACACACACACACACAAAAGACCAAACAACGAATGAAACTCGCAAGAAGTAAAAACCCTGGCTTCGCGGATGTGGAGGAGAATCCATCTTCCCTTGACACCGAGGAGAATGCCTCCTTAGTACTTACATTTCTTTGCCTTATTCATGTTTTAATTCGAAACGAGAACACGGGATGTTTAAATTAGAGTTTTTTTCTGCGTGTTAGCGAAAGCTAGATTAAATTAAATTGAAGCCGTACAAACAAATGGACTTCATTAATTATGAGTTGTGTTAATTATTTACATCCTCATTTGTTTCGTTTACTTTCGAATTGCACGAAAACTTGATATTCACATCGAAGCATTTTTATCAGATGTTGAAAGGTTTTGCTTATCTTATCTTATCTTAAAAAAACTTGTAAACAACAAAGTTTTTACTATTCCGCGGTTTTTAATTAGAATTTAAATCCTTAAAAATGGAAATGAGAGACGGACAAAAGCAGAGATTTCCAATTAGGTTTTGGTAAACGAAACGTTCTGATGAAGAATCCAACAGAACCTGTAACTGAAATTTTCTTGAATTAACATAAACTTTTTATGTGTATTATTCAATTAGATATACAGAGAGTTTTATGTAACACCGAACATTTTCATACCAAGATTTTTTTAAGTATACATAAGCATACGTTGCGCATGCTCCGACGCTCAGTTTAATAAAAGATATGAAGCTTTAAACGAGTGTTTCCACTCCCAGGCAAAGCATGAAGTAAAATTTCGAGTTTAGAAAAGCCTGAAAATTTGGTTTGGCCGCTCCGCGCTTCGCGCTACGCGACCAAACCAAATTTTCAGGCCTATCGAAATGTTACTTCATGCTTAGTCTGGGAGTGGAACACACTCATTTCAAGTTTCAAATTGAACTCTGTTAAAAAACAACGAGTATCTAAAGATTTACGGCATGTACGCTGTAATTGGGACATGTATACTTAAAAGAAAAACTCCCTGTATCTATAAGTTGAGGCATTAATTGCGATTGATTGGCTACAACTTTTAATGTCCATATAGGCAACTCAATTTACACACAACTTAACAATTAAAGGAGTCAAATTGTATTGGATGCAAATGTTCGGTGTTACATAAAACTCTCTGTATGTGTATTAATTATATTCTGACAGTCACATCCAAGGATTGAAAAAAAAACAATATTGAAGACAACTTTATTGAAACTTCTCATTATTTTCACTAGTTTCGTTTAAATAAAAATATCTTGAAACCGAAAGAAGATAGGACGAATGCTAGTATAAATCAATACATAATTGAATTCTGCTCTGGAATACCTAAAAATATACAGCGTGTCTCAATAACAAAATCAAGACATAATGGTTTAAAGTTGACTGATTGCGTCATAAAATTTTGACCACTCTGTATTTCATTATTCCAAAAATAAATCACTATTTACTTTTGGCCATTGGATTTTTGTAGCCAACATAACACATCTTCGATTTTCTTTTGTTCTGAGATAAGTATTTTAAAAGTAATTATAATTATTGACGGATCAATGTGCAAACGCTTGCAATAATTTAAGTATTGTAACTGTTTTATTTATACGCCTCTAAAAACTCAAAAAGGTATTGTAATATTGAGTTTAATAAATAATTTCTATTCGAGATCTTTTGATATATAACAATAAGACTAATTGAACTGTAGGGAAATGGAGAAATAGAGAAATTATGATTTATGCAAGGGGAGGGATTTACATTTAACAATCCATCGGAGTCTGCGAGATATGAAAATCCCTTCCTAATCCAATATTGATACATCCACTAATAGGCAGGATCCGGAACGCTCGCGAATCTCCCTCTCTTTCTCCGTCAGTTCGTGGGATGCGCATTAAAAATGCAGGATTATTTCCTACGCTGAATAAACAATAAATTATCGATACAACTGAGAGTAGCGAACAAAGACACGGGCATTATCAATTAATTCCGGTGTGTATTATAGAAACGACATAAACGGAAAATGTATACGCGAGCGTATTTGTTGCCCGGGCGGAGGTATAAATTTTGTTTAGTGAAAAGAAGATAAATCTTACTATTTGCCCGCGCGCGCTTGTGAAACACATGCACGGGACGATTTATTATTATATTCTCTCCACTCGGAGAGGGCAACAGTTTTTCCTCCCCTAATTTATTCAAAACTCCTTTAGATAATAATTTTCTTAGAAATACAAACTACACTTAAACTACAACACTTAAATACCAATGAAGTTCGTTAAATGTGACATCATACTGAATATGATAGGTTGTTTTGGCGCGCGATTTGAATCAATTTTAATTCGGTTTTATAACTTACGGTTACAACCCATACTCATACAAGGAAATTTTCTTTTAAGTATACATATCCTTGTATATGTTCAGGCATTTTTTTTTGAAACTCGTTTAATTTGCAGCTTCTAACGAGTGTTTCTACTTCTTGTGGTACATCCACTAATTTGGTTTGTATATTTATTGACATAAACCGCACATTGCAATAACGGTGTTCAATTCTTAACAAAAAAAAGGGTGCAACCTAATAGGTTTGATTTTCGAGACAGCGGACAAGTTAATTGTGCAACGGATGGCATTAACGCGGAATTAAGACGGACAGTCCGGATTCCTCGCGGGGCAAACAATGCAGCGGACGCGCGCGAGTCCGGGACTCCGGAGATCCACCGGAGGAGGTATAGATTGGTTTGCGGGCCTCCGGGGAAATCCGGAACGAGTCCGGAATTTCGGACTCGGCCGCGCGTTTCCGAATACATCACCGGGGGTCGTCAATAATTGAAAGTTAAAGGACCGAACAACGACACAATCCTACCGCGTGCACACGAAAAAATAGACAAGGAATTTATTACACTTGTAAATAATTTTAGTTTGTTTAACCACTATATTTTGCACTTAATTTGTGACTGTAGTTTCGACTATCTAGTAGTCATTATCAAACTAAAAGTTTGTCAAACAGCTCTTAGTACTGAGTACTTGATAATGACTACTAGATAGTTGAAACTATAGTCACAGTTCTACTTCTCGAGCTAATACCCCGACAGATATTGAATTATACAATGAATATTTAAGTTACACGACAGATTTACTGTTCTATGCATAATTTATGTGCAAAATGCAACATCAGGTCAAATTATTCTCTTACCAAACTAAATGAATTAACAGGAAATTGCAATAAAATGAAAAAACTACAGGGAATGAATATTAATTGCCTTAAGCCATTTTTCAATATGCATTCTCTGTAATTTTTTCAATTTATTTCAATTACCTGTTAATTCATTTAGTTTGGAAAGAGAATAATTTGACCTGATGTTGCATTTTGCATATAAATTATGCATAGAACAGCAAATCTGTCGTGTAACTCAAATATTCATTGTATAATTCAATATCTGATGTTGCATTTTGCATATAAAGTAAGCATAGAACAGTAAATCTGTCGTGTAACTAAAATATTCATTGTATAATTAAATATCTGTCGGGGTATTAGCTCGAGAAGTAGTTGTTTCAATGAATATTTGGAGACTTGTCTCAATGAGACAACATTTTTTCAGAAAGTCGATATTTATTTTAATTCGTATTTATATTTTGTAAATATTCTGCAAACTATTGACAAACTCAATTTTTCTTTATGTTAAATTTTCTTTATGGATATGTATACTTAAAAGAAACATGTTGTGTATGATTTTTTAGCATACGCTGTACATTTTCGATTTTGATTTATATTTATTATTTTCTTTTAAACACTAATTTCCGATTCGCGTGTACTTTAATTAATTTAAGAAAAAGTGTATTTCCCTTTTATTACCCAACCCCAATCAATACCACATAAATAATCGATACTGTACAAGCATATATCCCTTTTATTTCACCGACCCCTACAGTAGTAATGAATAAATAATTGATATTCTCGCAATATCCGATATTTAGCATCCGATCAATCAACAGAAAAAAAAGACGCAATTTTCCGTAAACGCGTTGTATAAATATATTGATTGATGTGACCGCACGTCCGCTTTTAACGTTCGTTTCAGTTATCGGTTAAGGTAAATGGAAATAAATTTAAATATTTATAAGCCGTTCCGATGTGTGGCTATTGGTTATTTATTTAAAGGGGGGAGGGCATCCCAACGATCCATTATTCGTTTGCCGAAATTAAATCGTTTGTACCGGATCATCAACACATCAGTAGCGTCGATAGCATTTTGTGATGGGAGATTTGAGTTAACACTTTGTTTCATAAATTTATTTTTCTGAAGTTATACAAAAACAAGTACAAAAAATAATAATATGTCCTTCATAGCACTTTCCCCGGCATTTAAACAATTGACGATTGACATACTAAACGTATTTCATTTGTTAATCGGCTGAACACTATTTCACATTAAATCAGCGTGTGATACGCGTGGTGCATGAATTAAAATTTCAAGTTTAGAAAAGCGACCCGAGACAAATTTTCTGGGCTTTTCTAAACTCGAAATGTTACTTCATGCGCCACGCGTATAAAACACTGATTTAATATAAACCTCACAATAACAAGTGACAAAAGAAACAAATTGAATTTCATGAAATGAAAAAAAAAAGAACCTTCAACATTCCGCATCACGTCAGGTTTTTTCACAAACGACGGAAATGTAAAAATAAAATAAAAATTATAACAATATAAATTGCTAACATAAAAAGAGCCTTTTATTTCATTATCTTATTTTATAAGAGTCATGGAAGGATTGATTCCCTTAATCCCTCTCTTATCTATTGACTATTTTGTTAACATCGACCCATACATAAATTTTGTGATATCATCTGTTACGTAGTTATAAATGCTAAATTATGTATTATTAATATTTAAAATTAAAAAAAATTTATTAATATTAAAATTTATAGCGACCACCACCTTGTAGTGGCAGCCATCAAACTAAGTGAACAAAGAAGCAATCCAATACCGGAAAATAACACCAAAGGCCCTCAAGAAACAATAAGAACATACAAGTTAAAGTAAAGTTTTTTGTGCTTGTTTTGCCTAGCTACTCCGCATGTGCTTCTTGCTGCCTCAATCATTGTCGTCCTGAGTACTTCCCATAACTCTTCCTTCTCTACATTGTCCATTTCCCTTTTTATTCTCAGTAGACTTCTTTCTATTCTCTCTTCGAACTTCTTTATACTTTACTATAGCAAAGAAGTTCGAAGAGAGAATAGAAAGAAGTCTACTGGGAATAAAAAGGGAAATGGACAATGTAGAGAAGGAAGAGTTATGGGAAGTACTCAGGACGACAATGATTGAGGCAGCAAGAAGCACATGCGGAGTAGCTAGGCAAAACAAGCACAAAAAACAAACAGCATGTTGGTCAGATGCTATAAAACAACAAGTGAAGATCAAGAAAAAGTGCTGGCAAACATATCTACAAAATAAGACGGCAAGCAGCTACAATACATACAAAGAACTCCGAACCAAAGTAAAAAAAATGGTATCACAATCGAAACAAAAAATATGGGAGGAATTTGGTGATAAAATGGAAAGAGACAGTAAAGGTAACCAGAAGCTATTTTATAAAGTATTAAAAAACGCAAGAACGTGCAAAAAATCCGACAGAATATCGATTAAAGATGAGAAAGGCCTAATACTAACAAAGGAAACAGATATTATGGAACGATGGAAGAACTATTTCCAGAAGCTACTAGTCAGCGAAGAGAGTGAGCAAAAGGACCCAGAGAACCAACCACCAAATAGGACAGATACAGGAATAGAAGAACTAAACACGGATACAAGCATAACAATGGAAGAACTAGAAGAAGCAATAAGCAGGCTAAAGAACGGAAAAGCAGCAGGCGAGGACCAAATAACACCAGAGATGGTAAAAAATATGGGAAACAGCGGAAAAGAATTACTATTACAAATTGTGAACAATGTCTGGACAAAAGAAGTAATCCGAAAGCAATGGGAAATAGGGCTAATAGTACCAATACTAAAAAAAGAATACAGAACGGACTGTAATAACTACACAGGTATAACACTATTATGCTCATGCATGAAGCTAGTTGAGCAAATCCTAGAAAAAAGACCAAGTTGAACAGACTTTGTCAGAGGAACAAAGTGGCTTTAGGAGAGGCAGATGCACCCAGGACCATGGATTCACAATCAAGGAAATTATTAGCAATGCACTAGCAAAGTCAGAGTAAGTATACCTAGCATTCATAGACATGGAAAAGGCATTCGACAAGGTCCCCAGAGAAAAGATATGGGTGAGTTTAAACAGGCGGAATGTGGATAGGAAACTCATCAGAGTGATAAAAAGCATATACATCAAAACGAGAAATAGTGTAATAAGTAGGAATTGTAAATCCCAAATATTTGACACCGCAGAAGGAGTAAGGCAGGGAGGCAGCCTTAGCCCACTACTATTTATAATCTTTATGGATGACCTAATCAAACTCTCAAAACTAAGAACAAGGCCACGAAGTATAGGATACCGAAAACTAGGTATAGCAGAATGTGCGTTCGCAGACGACATAGCCATAATAGCGAAGAATGCTAAAGACCTGGAACACAATCTGAACGTGTGGAACCAAGTATTGGAAGGGAATGGTATGAAAACGAATAAAAAGAAAACAAAGATTATGATAGTGTCAGCAAAGAAGGAAAAGATAAATATAAAGTTAGGGGGTGAGGCCATAGAGCAAGTAGATAGCTAACAATACCTGGGAATAAAAATTGACGAAACAGGAAAGCAAGAAGCTGAACTCACCAGAAGGCTACTGAAAGCTAACAGAACATATCATGCACTCAACAAGATATTAATAAGTAAGAAAGAAATAAGAAACAAACAAAGATGAAAGTATACAGGGCAGTGTTTAGACCTATTCTTGCCTACGGATGTGAAACATGGGTACTAACAAGAAAAGAAAAAAGCAAGACCACGGCAGCAGAAATGAAAGTCCTAAGAAGAGTGAAGGGAATAACGCTGAGGGACAAGACAAGGAGTGACCTGACAAGACAGGAACTGGGCATCGAATAGAAGAATATATAGAAAGAAGACAGATTGTATGGTGGGGACACATGAACAGAATGAGCGAAACAGCACCAACTAAAAGAATATGGGAAGCCAAGGCGCAAGGGAAAAGGAAAAGAGGGAGACCACAGGCCACATGGGACAACACAATACAAAAAAATACTACAGAAAAAGGGGACGTCATGAAAGGAAGCCAAAGAAACATCATTGGACAGAAAGAAGTGGAATAAATTAATCAAGGGCCAATAAATGGACAAATCACCCTACACCCTAAGGGTAGACAGGGCATCTGATTATATATATATATATATATATATATATATATGTATCACTGTTTGTTCGGGTTTGTTTTTTTTAGAAAATACGCGGGACCAAACCCGAAGAAACAGTGATACATGTTACGCCCGCGAAAATCTACGTTTTAACATATATATATATATAATATTTAAGCTTCAATCATGTACTGACAAGTGTTAGGCTTAGGTTCATAACACAATAAACATATATTATATTATATTTATTATATTATATTATATCTAGGCCACTGCCACTTTACAAAATAATTATAATATTTTTTGTGGATTTTGTTAATTTATTTCAAACAATATTGTGATGTGTTACGATATTGTTTGAAATAAATGAACAAAATCCACAAAATATATTATAATTATTTTGTAAAAGGTGAATATTGATAATTTCGTAACCGTCATTAAACTAGGCTTGGAAAAATTATCAATCTTGGATAAAGGCCTCTAAAAAATAATTTACAGCAATGAATAATTGTAAATATTAAATCTAAAATATCTGGCATCGAAAATTACCGATATTTTGATTATCGATACTTTTCACTACGATGTGATGTATTTTAAAGTAACGAGTGTTCTCCACTCCCAGGCTAAGCATGAAGTAAAATTTCGAGTTTAGAAAAGCCCCGCGTAGAAAATTTGTCGGGGGTCGCGCAGCGACCCGGGACAAATTTTCACGGGGCTTTTCTAAACTCGAAATTTTACTTCATGCGCCACGCGTATAAAACACTGATTTAATATAAAGCTCACAATAACAAATGACAAAAGAAACAAATTGAATTTCATGAAATGAAAAAAAAAGAACTTTTTTTTTTGTTTTTCTTGGCCTCGGCTTTCGCCATACACCCATCATCCATTGTATTGTTTTATCAATTTAATTTTTACTAATTCACACACTTAACTTAAATTCATTTGGACGCTACATTGCATTCACACATTATCCATGGACCCGGATGGAATCATTTATTACTCATAAATGATTCCACCGGACGGGATTCGAACCCGCGACCTCTGGGTTAGTGGGCAGGATCTCTACCCACTCGGCCACCGAGGCCCCAAAAGAACCTTCAACATTCCGTATCACTTCAGGTTTTTTCACAAACGACGAAAATGTAAAAATAAAATAAAAATTATAACAATATAAATTGCTAACATAAAAAGGGCCTTTTATTTCATTATCTTATTTTATAAGAGTCATGGAAGGATTGATCCCCTTAATCCCCCTCTTATCTATTGACTATTTTGTTAACATCGACCCATACATAAATTTTGTGATATCATCCGTTACGTAGTTATAAATGCTAAATTATGTATTATTAATATTTAAGCTTCAATCATGTACTGACAAGTGTTAGGCTTAGGTTCATAACACAATAAACATATATTATATTATATTTATTATACTATATTATATCTAGGCCACTGCCACTTTACAAAATAATTATAATATATTTTGTGGATTTTGTTAATTTATTTCAAACAATATTGTGATGTGTTACGACACAATTTATTTCACTATTAAATTTTCTTCGATAGATTTTTTTTATGTTTTCTAAACTCGAAATTTTACTTCGTGCTTATTTTGGTAAATAATATATGAGTTATTGAACTTCAGGATAATTAAGTGTTTTATACTCGTGGCGCATGAAGTAAAATTTCGAGTTTAGAAAAGCCCCGTGAAAATTTGTCTCGGGTCGCTGCGCGACCCGAGACAAATTTTCTACGCAAGGCTTTTCTAAACTCGAAATTTTACTTCATGCTTAGCCTGGGAGTGAAGAACACTCGTTACTTTAAAATACATCACATCGTAGTAAAAAGTATCGATAATCAAAATATCAGTTATTTTCGATGCCAGATATTTTAGATTTAATATTTACAATTATTCATTGCTGTACATTATTTTTTAGAGGCCTTCATTGAAATAAATTAACAAAATCCACAAAATATATTATAATTATTTTGTAAAAGGTGAATATTGATAATTTCGTAACCGTCATTAAACTAGGCTTGGAAAAATTATCAATCTTGGATGAAGGCCTCTAAAAAATAATTTACAGCAATTAATAATTGTAAATATTAAATCTAAAATATCTGGCATCGAAAATTACCGATATTTTGATTATCAATACTTTTCACTACGATGTGATGTATTTTAAAGTAATGAGTGTTCTCCACTCCCAGGCTAAGCATGAAGTAAAATTTCGAGTTTAGAAAAGCCCCGCGTAGAAAATTTGTCGAGGGTCGCGCAGCGACCCGAGACAAATTTTCACGGGGCTTTTCTAAACTCGAAATTTTACTTCATGCGCCACGCGTATAAAACACTGAATTATCCTGAAGTTCAATAACTCATACATCATTTACCAAAATAAGCACGAAGTAAAATTTCGAGTTTAGAAAGAATAAAAAAAAATCTATCTAAGAAAATTTAATAGTCTCACAAATTCAAACAAATTATACGTAAAATAATCCGTCGGATTTTGTTCAAGACAAAACGAGACCGTTTTCCGCAAAGAATTTCCATCAATCGCGTGCCGGTTGCACATTTTAAATTCACTCATTATCCTAAATACTCTGAATAAACTCCCGCAGCCCTCCCGGAAAACAATCACCAACCATACGACTAGATACCAATTACAGTTTCAACCGGAATAACGATCGTTATTCGAATCGATGGGCGATAAAATATTTACGATTCCGTGCTTACATGAATAAACCGCCGCGTCCCAGTTTGTATTTAATATCTCCTTGGAATCGTCGTTCTTCTGGAGCCGGCACGAAACGTTGCTGTTGTTGTTGGATCGATTTCATATAAATTTTTTACATGTTTGCTTGCTATGAGGGTTAATTAAAATAATTGCCACAAGCATTGACATATTTTTATGTGTGGGTGTAATTGCAGGGGGTGGTTTTTTACTTTCAATATTGATTTATTGATTTATTGAATGTATTAGAATTGTACAAAGTAAATTAAACAAAACATATTTCCAGAGCAAATGTGACATATACGTGGGAGTTTGAAGTAAGGAATTAAATAACTCGAAATACAATAAATTATATATACATACATACATCTTTATTCAGGCAATTACAGTAGTATAGTATAATATATATATATATATATATATATATATATATATATATATATATATATATATATATATATATATATATTATTACACTATGGGGTTAGTCTGTCTGGGCTATCGACCAGAAGTCTTTTTGCCCTGTCTTGAATTTATTTTATTTGAAAAATTTGATCGTATGCTAGGCTTGTGAACTGTCTTGATGAACGGTACAGATGAATTGATGTTTTGTGAGAGGAGGATGTTTATATTTGGGATGGATATTTAGGTTTCTAGGAATACAGAATTTGTTTAGGAGTTCTTGGTTATGGGTGTTTACAGCGAATTTTTCGCTGAGGGTTAATATGCGTTGGGAAATTGGTGTTACTTGGGTAGTTTCGTAGAGGGTGATGTTTGAGGGATTATGAAGAGGATTTATTGGGTACCTGAGTTTGGTGAGGATTCGTAGTGCTGATCTTTCGGCGACTTGGATATGGTATAAAATTGAAGGACGGATATGAGGGAATAAAATTGCACCATAGTCTAACAAGGGCCGGCATATCGATTCGTAAATCCTAACTGCTGTTTTTGTGGACATTCCTTGTTGTTTATAAGTTAAACATTCAATTAAATTTTCACAAATTTGGTTTGGTCGCTCCGCGAAATAAACAGTATAATTTAAACTTCGTCTAAAAACATAAAAATATTATTGATGAAATAAGCTACCGATTTATATGAGTAAAATAATCACCAAGTGATTAATATAGTGAAAGATACGCCATTAATAATTGTCTATTAGATGCTTATGTCTATCTAGATCACTGATGGGGAAACTACGGCCCGCGGGCCAAGTCCGGCCCGCGGAAAGGTTTAATCCGGCCCGTTTAAGAGTGCCGTCGTGAGAATGTTTGAACGCGTTCTTACTTCGTAATGTGACGACCCGCATAAAAACTACCTACCTACGATTAAGCATTATTCTTTGGCCCGCTACGATTGTCTGGTTATTACAAATGGCCCGTCTTAAAAAAAGTTTCCCCACCACTGATCTAGATACTTAACGAAACAAAATGTAACTTTTTGTAACTGCAGTATTTTTAAATTGTTGTTTCATTCGTTTTGTTGATGCAATTTGTGTTTAACATGGGAGCGTACGAGTGCATTTATTCGGCTTGCATATTTAGTATTAATTTTTTTAATAACCGCAACGCCCTGGCTCGACCACAGAGCGCTCTAGTGTTTATTATTTAATATAACAATTTATGTGCGCGTGGTTCGTACGTATGCGGGAACTCCGGAGGGGTCAGTGTTAAAATATTTAAGGGCAGGATGAATAATGGACCGTGCCCGAGCTAATTAAGCTAATGTGCGGTGATAATGGGCCTCTTACTTATTTTTTATTTCTACTTTTAACCCCGTTTTATTCTATTCTAAGACCTGTCATGAACGTACAAGCTTTTGTTTAATAGATTTCAATTATTCAAACAATATTCGTTTTACCCTGATAAATTGCATACGTTGAATCGTATGTTCAATAAAATAAAACCTCTAGAGTGCTATGGAAAATATTGTAGCTTGGCAACTCTGAAATTTTATATTATAATTATTATATCTAACGTTTTATATGTCAATTCCTAAAGCGTGCAGCCAACTTAAATTTAAAAAAATGAAATCATGGCACTCTAGAGTTTTTTTTTTATTGAACATTCTACGAGGGTTGCCTTTTATATTTCGGGATTGGGCAACCCTAGTGTTGCAATCTGGCAACTGAGAGCTCTATCGTAAAGTTTGACATTTTTGAGGTTATACGTACTCAGAACGTTTTGAAATATGAGCGTTATTTGTGTCGTTTACACTAACTTAAAAGATTTATCTCGGCCAAAGAATGGAATTAAATCGTGAACATTTTCGTGCGATTATTTTTTACAACTTTCGACGTGGATTAACTCAACAACAGTGCATGGATGAACTTTATTCAATTTTTGGCGATAAAGCTCCATCAAGGACCAGTGTTTATCGATGGTATGGTGAATTCAACCGAGGTCGTAGCTCACTCCAAGACGAATTTCGTGGAGGTCGTCCAAAATCAGTTGTTGTTCCGGAAACCATTGATGCTGTGCGCAAACAAATATTGCAAGATCGCCATGTGACCTATCGTGAGATTGAGACTACCTTAGGCATTAGTAGGACCAGCATACATTCAATATTGCATGAACATTTGACTGTCAAACAAATTTGTTCGCGTTGGATCCCACACAATTTTGTCAATCGCTCAAAAAAAGGCTCGTGTCGATTGGTGCAAAGAATTGCTCAAAAAATACGATTGCGGTGCTTTGAAACACGTCTATGACATCGTGACAGGTGATGAATCATGGATTTACGCGTATGAGCCCGAAAGTAAACAGCAGTCGACCGTATGGGTGTTTCAAGATGAGCCAAATCCAACAAAAGTTGTTCGCGCACGAAGCACTTCCAAGCAAATGGTCGCCTGTTTTTTTGGAAAAACTGGACATGTCGCAACCGTACCACTAGAACAACGCAGAACAGTCAATTCTGAGTGGTACACAACCATTTGTTTGCCAGTTGTCACCCAAGAAATCAGGAAAACCAACCGCCGAAAACGGATCACTCTTCACCACGACAATGCGAGCTCTCACACATCGGCTCAAACAACTGCATTTTTGAGCACGCAAAACATCGATTTGATAAGTCATCCGCCATATAGTTCTGACTTGGCACCGAATGACTTCTTTTTATTCCCATCCGTAAAAAATAAAATGAGAGGTCAACGTTTTTCGACACCTGAAGAAGCGGTTGATGCGTTCAGAATGCATGTTTTGGAGATACCTCAATCAGAGTGGCAAAAGTGCTTCGACAATTGGTTCAAACGCATGCAAAAGTGTATAGATCTTAATGGGGAATATTTTGAAAAACAATAAAGCGATTTTCAATGATTAATATTTATTTTTGTTCTCTAATCCCGAAATATAAAAGGCAACCCTCGTATCTAACGTTTTATATGTCAATTCCTAAAGCGTGCAGCCAACTTAAATTTAAAAAAAGATTAAATCATGGCACTCAAGAGGTTTTTTTATTGAACATACTATAGATACTATCGATAAAATTTATGATTAATCCTTGCTCTTTTATAATAAGTCAAAATCTAAAAATATTCTATCAATATTTTTTGAGTTATTTTCAATTGAACGCCAATCAATTAAAAATAACTCCATTATTATTATTAGGATATTTTTAGATTTTTACTTATTATAAAAAGCAATGCTTTTTAAATTTTCACAAAAAAATTAATGAAGATGGGTTTTGAAGGAATATTTTTTTTAATTAGAATTTTCCTAAAATTTGGAGCAAACGCTTGTCTTTAAAAATGTGGTAAAAAAAAAAACATTAATAATCTTTGAGTCATTTTCAATTGAAAGTCTGAGAATCCAAATTTAGATTCTCAGACTTTCAATTGAAAATGACTCAAAGATTATTATTGTTTTTTTCTTACACATTTTTAAAGACAAGCGTTTGCTTAACCCATTAAGCGTCATTAACCCATTACCGGCCGAACAATTAGAGAGTTAACTCTAAAAGTTGATTTTAGGTAAAATTCTGCACTTCTTTTTATGATTTCTATGAATGACTTATTGTATTACATCTTGTGACTTTTTCTTTCAAATAAACATAATCTATACGCTTTAAATTTTTAGGCAATCGTCGATTTTGTACAAAAAAGTGCAATATTTAGTTTAGAACGAGTGTTTCCACTCCCAGACTAAGCATGAAGTAAAATTTCGAGTTTAGAAAAGCCCCGCGTAGAAAATTTGTCGAGGGTCGCGCAGCGACCCGAGACAAATTTTCACGGGGCTTTTCTAAACTCGAAATTTTACTTCATGCGCCACGCGTATAAAACACTAAAATATTGTGGAGATAGAAAGTCACTTACATTTTTTTTTAATGATCGAAATATTTAAATAACTAAATATTTACATTTTTCTCCATACATTCACAAGTCAGGTCAAATAATATAATATATCAAATTAATGTAGTTGTATGAGTTACGTGAAGGTGTTAAGTCACTTAATTAAACAGTTATATCCCTTTATTCACTGTGAAGAAAGGAATATAACTGTGTTTATTTAAATAATATATCAAAGTAACTTATTTATTAATTTAATTAAAAAAAAATAAGAATGTTGCTTGTATGCATGAATAGCGCTTAATGGGTTAATGCAATAACGCAACTTTATTATTATTTTGTTTTAAATTACGAAATAGGTTTATTTGATGCATTGTTTTATTTAACCTGCCTTGAGAATGCGTGAAGAAAAATGTTTTTAAAATACATCGATTATTATCGATTTTAAAAAAAATATGCGTTCCGTGTATTTTTAACTTAACAATATTTCAGTGTTTTATACGCGTGGCGCATGAAGTAAAATTTCGAGTTCAGAAAAGCCTGAAAATTTGGTATTGGTCGCGTAGCCAAACCAAATTTTCAGGCTTTTCTAAACTCGAAATTTTACTCATGCTTAGCCTGGGAGTGGAAACACTCGTTAGAAGATTAAAATTAAACGCTTTGCGAAAACGACGAACGCCTAAACAAATACAGCCTATATATCAGGGTATGTATACTTAACAGAAAAATGTATATATCTTATCGATACTAGCGATATATCGAAACAAACGAAATATCGATTATTTTGCATGAAAATGTTGATATTCCTATATATCGATATATTCCTCATAAATCGTATATATAGGGTTTTTAAAAAGAAAGTCCTATTTTAAACGACTCGTATCGTGGCTGATTTTTATGCATTTTTGAAAATAATTACAGTATCAGGTCTCTGGGAAAGCGGGATTTTTGTTTTACACCTTTCGGTCGCCATAGCAACAAACTTGTTTACAACAGTTGCGTGAAGAATAAAGTGTCTTCACAGGTTTTTCAAATACCTTTTTTTTTGTGAAAAGACATGGTTTTGCCTCTGCAAACTCGCATTGGACTTGTCCAATGTTATTACGAAAGTGGACGGAGTTTTTTGGCAGGTATTCGACGGTTTCGCAACCGTAACGATTTAAGAGGAGGCCCATGCACTTTAAAAGCTTTTCGAAAGCTGGTAGCAAAATTTGAGGAAACTGGTTCTGTTATGAATAAAAAGAAATCAGGAAGACCCACTGTGGCAACAGATGCTGTAGTTGCTAAAGTTTTACAAGTACGCAAAATTTAGTAAATGAAAGGACGTCTGGAGATGAGTGGCACAACAGTCTGGTGCATTCTTCGAAGGCAACTTAAAATGTATCCATACAAAATGCAAGTTCTGTTCGAACTGAAGGAAGCTGATAAAGGTATAAGAACTGATTTTGATCTGCAAACAATAGCGGAAATTCAAGTGAATCCACAGTGGCTTGATAATGTTTTATGGACTGACGAGGCACACTTTCAACTTAATGGTGGTGTGAACACACATAATTGTCGAATTTGGTCATTAAATAATCCGCATTCGGTCATTCAACAAGGACTTCACGATTCAAAAGTTACCGTTTGGTGCGGCTTTACATCACGATTTATCATAGGTCCATATTTTTTTGAACAGATTGTGGATGGACGAACAAACACAGTTACAGTAAATGGACAACGTTATTTGAATATACTTCGTGATTATGCAAGAGCACGACATTGAAAATATCGTATTTATGCAGGATGGCGCACCTCCGCACATCTTTAACCCAGTAAAACAGTTTTTAAGGAACACTTTTGGAAACCGCATTATCAGTAGACAATTTCCTGTAATTTGGCCTGCAATATCGCCAGATCTTAACCCTGCTGATTTTTGGTTATGGGGATATCTAAAAGAAAGGGTTTTTTTGATGAAACCTAATTCAATTGATGAATTGAAAGAGTCCATTACTCAGAACATAGCAGCTCTTCCACCAGACCTACTCAGAGCTGCGGTTTACAGCATTAAAGAAAGGCTACTTCTTGTTGTAGAAGAAGATGGCGGCCACATTCAACATTTACGATTATTGTAATATTTTTATTAAATCCCATTTCTTTTTGCACATAAAGACATTTTTCATTTTCAAATTGCTCAATTATTGATGAAGATATCCATTTTTAAAAATAGGACTTATTTATGAAAAACTCTATATATATATCGCAATCTCTTATTCTATTCACATTTATCAACAACAATTTTCAAGAAATATTTCTTCCATATTCTTTTTTTCGCAATCTTCGTAATTGCAAAAAAAGAATATTGAAGAAAAATTTCTTGAAAATTGTTGTTGATAAATGTGAATAGAATAAGATATTGCTGAACAAATATATACATTCGTTCAGCAATCCCTTATTCTATTCACATTATTCAATAACAGAATCGGTTAAAGCGAAATTGTTATCGAAAATGGAAATATAACTAAACAAAATGGGGCGTGATTTTAATTAAATTCGCTGGAGGTATTTTAATCGCCAGATTTTAAATTAATTAAACAATTTCCATTTTGTGTAAAAGTAATTACAGTTTTATAAATCGCTTTCGGTTCATTCATTTTATTTCACTAAAATTTATTAACAAACTCTCTTTTTACATTTCCAACAAAACACAACTGCCGAAGAAAAGTATTCTTAATTAACTTAATAAAATTGTTCCGAAACTAATTTTCTATACATATATGATATATAAATTCGGGCAGCACATATAATTTCGTAACAAGTTTTGCCATGGATGTTCTTCCGCAAAGTGCTGGCTAAAACATGTGGCGCCCTGAGGCAAGGTCCTCTTAAGGGCCCCGAATAACACACACTTTCAACCCCCAGCGAATAGCGTCATATGTTCTCATTAGCTGAAACTTCACGGCGCAAAAATTGGATTTAGTTTATATCTTGTGTGAGTACACAGAAATGTCTGTGAATTGTGTTGTTTATAAAGATTAAACACAATTATTTTCATAACTACAATATTCAAGTAAATAATATATTTTCATTATACTCGTATAATTATTTTAGCAGGATTGACCCTAGGCATAAAGCAGTGGACGCCATTACTTCTGAAATAATGGAAAAAATCAGATCATTTCCAGTAATTTTGTTAAGAATTTTGCTTTTTTTTAAATATAGCAGTAAAACAAATTACCGGCATTACTGCTGGTAAATTGGTTTACTAATATATCTTACAAAAAAGCAAAATTCTAAACAGTTTACTGGTATATCTTAAAAGAAAGCAAAATTCTTAACAGTTTACTGGTATATCTTAAAAAAAGCAAAATTCTTAGCAGTTTACTGGTATATCTTAAAAAAAGCAAAATTCTAAAGACTTATCTGGTATATCTTAAAAGAAAGCAAAATTCTTAACAGTTTACTGGTATATCTTAAATAAAGCAAAATTATAAACAGTTTACTGGTATATCTTAAAAAAAAGCAAAATTCTTAATAGTTTACTGGTATATCTTAAAAAAAGCGAAATTCTTAACAGTTTACTAGTATATCCTAAAAAAAGCAAAATTCTTAGCAAAATAACCAAAAATTTTCTGATTGTTACTATTATTTCGGTAAGTTAATATAATTATACAAAAGCATATATAGGGAATATTTCTTATAAATATAAAAATTACAACATTCGTTGTATTAAAAAAAAAACTGTATTGGCATCAAAACAAAAACCACATCTCTAAATAAATACAATACAATACAAAATGAATTTATGTTAACTACCCCATTTGTAACATCATTATTCTCCTCTCCCTCTTCCTCTCCCACTCTAATCTTATCACAATTTTTACGCCTGCCCCGTCCTCTCGCATCCACTGCTCTTTTTACTACCTCTCGTCCATTCCTCCCTTATCTCCTTCGACTCATCCGCTAAATGTTTCCACGTATCCCTCTCACTCCCGCACAACACACACCTACCATACTCTTCACCCATCCATACCTTTCTTCTTCTCCCCTCCGACCCACACCTAGCCCTAGCCAGTGCTACCTTCTCTTTTCTACTTAGTGGGCTATTCATGGATATCCTGGCAGTTTCCAGTGCTACCTTCTCTTTTCTACTTAGTGGGCTATTCATGGATATCCTGGCAGTTTCCAGTGCTACCTTCTCTTTTCTACTTAGTGGGCTATTCATGAGGTATCCTGGCAGTTTCCCGTGTAGCTGCCACTTTTTATATAGAAGATTGTATCCACTCCTCTCAATAAACCCTTGACGCTCCTGCCTTTCCACTTCCTCCCATTTTTCTTCATTTACGACGCCACATTCACCCCTTTTTCCAACCACTGATTTACTAAACTTTCAGGCCCCCCTGCTATTTCATACATTTTTCTCCTCTCCATTCTCACTCTCTCCTACTCCCACACATATCTTCCACACCTCTTTCATCAGCTTATCACTACCCAATCCAATTAATTTCATCTCGTATCTTGCCACTCTTTCCATTGTCTTTCCATGCATACATGCTCTGTTCGTTTTCTAAAGCAGAATGTAGCTGGGCGTTGATTTTTCCACTGCTAGTAGCTGCTTCAGGAACGTCACCTGCTCTCTCTCGATACCTTCATACGCTCTCATTCCCCATGCCCCCACCCCATACATTTAAATTAGTTTAACGCATGCATCCCACAGTTTGCACGCCATCTGGAAATTCCCCTCCAGCCATTTTCCCCACTTCTCCTTCACCACATACCACGCTTTCCTTGGCTTCAGTTGGACCCATCTGGCGTGCTCCCTGTAGCCTCCACACCATCTAAACACAAAACCCATATATTTTAACTCTTTCACTCTTTAGATTACTTCACCCTTCCATATCAATTCATTCATTCTTCCTTCTCTTCCTCTATTCCTAAATCTCACCCATTTCGTTTTCCTTACATTTTCACACAAAGCTCGCTTATTCATATAATGAAGGAAGAGTGGAGTCCTTCATTTCTCCCCATTCTTTAGCTAACAACACCACATCATCCGCATACGCCAACATCCACACCTTCATTTTCCCTATCACAACCCCGCTCGCTTGTCCGTTTCTCAAGACCTCTTCTAGTTCGCTCATATATAAGTTAAACAGTAACGGGCTAAGCGGACATCTCTGTCTCACCCCCATCCATAAGCTAAACTTTTCCGATACCTTTCCGTGTACCTTTGCTCTCCCTCATGTTTCCGCATACACTCCTCTCACACATTCTACTGCTACATCGCTCACACCTCTCCTCTTCAAACACTCTATCAACCTTTCTCTCGGAACCAAATCATACGCTGCTCTCAAATCCAGAAACACTGCATACATACTTTTCTTTTCCTCCAACACCCTCTCAATTATTCTCGCTAGCGTAAAAATTTGATCTCTGGTTCCCCTCCCTATTCTAAACGCTCCTTGCGATTCCGGCAACAACCCCTTTTTTCTACATCCTTTTCTAGCCGGTTCTTTACTATCGTCATGGCAATCTTGTACCCGATACCCATAATAATCACCGCTTCCTTTCTATCTCCACTTCTGTGTATCGGGAACATTACTCCTACACGCCATGTTTCCGGAATATGCTTCCCTCCACATCTGATTAAGCAGCTCTCCAAATCTTTGTTTTCCCTTAACTCCAATCTTCTTCCACATTTTCGCTTTCAATCCATCCAGCTCAGCCGCTTTTCCTCCTTTCACTTCTTCAAAACCGTTTTCCACCTCCTCTTCTGTAAACTCCTCCACCTCTGTTCTTAATCTCGTTCCCCCATCCCTACCAGTTCCCCGCAGTTTTCTAAACATTTCTTTTCCAGTCCTGCAGAGATACCTTCATCTGTCCCCTTACTTCTACTCTCCTCAAAATACTCCACATTTCCCTCTCGTTCTGGCACGCTCTCATGTCCTCCGTAATTTTTTTGATAGCCCGGGCCTTCTTTTCCTCGCTTACCTTCGTGTATTTTGCTCTTGAATCCCTTACCCTCTTCTCCTTCCCCCTTCCACTCCTTTATTCATTTACTGCCCTCCTTATTATCCTCTTCGCCTCCCGACACTATTCGTCAAACCACCTACCTACCTCCACTGCTCCTTCGCGTTTTCCTTTCGCATCCTGCTATAACCTCCTCCATCTCCTCCATGTTTTCCACCTGACTCCATTTGACCTTCTCTAATCGTTTACCCATCCTTTCCATTTCCTTTGCTCCGTCTGCCAATTTCCACCATTCTACCCCCTGCTGCTGTTCCTTTCGCTTTCCCATCCGTATTTCTACTGCTATTGGAAGATGATCTGACCCTAGCACTTCTTCCACCATCATTCTTCTTACTATTGCCCTATCACCCTGCTGCTGTTCCTTTCGCTTTCCCATCCGTATTTCTACTGCTATTGGTAGATGATCTGACCCTAGCACTTCTTTCACCTCCATTCTTCTCACTATTGCCCTATCTATCCCCCTTATTATCACATAGTCTATCACCGATGATCCCTGTGGCCCAATGTAGGTTTTTTTTAACATCCCAATTGCCTTCTATACACCCGTTTAACAAATCCCATCCTTCCTCCAACATCCACTCTCCCATCCTTCTACCCTCACTATTAATCACCTTGTCTTAAGATGTTCGTTCTATTACTTCCCCCTGATCACTTTAAAAAGAGTTCAATTTGAAGCTTTAAACGAGTGTTTTCCACTCCCAGACTAAGCATGAAGTAAAATTTCGAGTTTAGAAAAGCCCCGCGTAGATAGTTCACGGGGCTTTTCTAAACTCGAAATTTTACTTCATGCGCCACGCGTATTATACACTGATTTCAAGTGAAGTTTAAAACGCACTGAAAACCTTCAGAGATAAATCCATCTGTCCCCTTACTTCTCCTCTCCTTAAAATACTCCACATTTCGAGTTTAGAAAAGCCCCGCGTAGAAAATTTGTCGAGGGTCGCGCAGCGACCCTCGACAAATTTTCACGGGACTTTTCTAAACTCGAAATTTTACTTCATGCGCCATGCGTATAAAACACTGATTTAATGTGAAGTTTAGTATATACGTTTTTAACATACTGCTTTAGTAGTATACTTTGAACTTCCGTTGAAATCAGTCTTTTAATTAATGGTTTATGGTTCAAAATGTTTTACCGCAGGTTAAGTGAGAAATGAATTTAAGATAAAAATATATTCCGTGTTATAAAGTTTAAAAACACACACCTAACAATATCATTTTAAAAACAATACACAATGAATTAAAACTATCACACATTCGCCCCTAATATTTTCATAAAATAATAAATTCCACTTTAATAACGTTTAAAACAAACAAAATTAATTGATGCATATATCTGCAAAAACCCTGCAGTATTAATTATTAAAAAAACAATTCGCTTAAACCAAAAAACGTTTTTTTTGCATACATTCATACGTCAATAAAATTTTAATAACGGAAGGCCATAACAATTCCGGGTTTAATAAAAGCACTTTTGACTTTATTACGGTCCTCGGGATTTCGAAAAGAAAAAAGACCGCGCAGATGTCACGTATGGTGCATGTGTATGTCTTTTGGGGGGGATTTGAATATCCTCCACATTTCAAGTGCGGCAGGTGTGTTTTTATCTGTTGGTGTTAGGGAAAGGAACAGTATTAGATTTTTTCTTGTTAAGGTAAAATATTTATAGGATACATTATTTTGTTGGAAAAAATCTAAAAACAAAATTATTTAATAAAGAATCAATTAAAAATATGAAAAGTGTTTTTTTTATACAGGGAATGTTTCTTTGAAGTATTTCTTGTTTTTATTAGAGCGTTCGTTTGAGTGCTAGTAATAACCATAATTTTGAACCAAGCATGTACCATAGCTTACTTAAATAAAATCTTATCCAATTCTAAATCAATTAATTTTAATCAATTTCTATTTTTATTAAAACCAGGACTTCAAACCACAACTTATAATCACTAAAATCATTTCATAATTTAATTTTTCTTTTAAGTATACATACCCTGATATATGGGCTGTATTTGTTTAGGCGTTCCTTGTTTTCGCAAAGCGTTAAATTTTTATCTTCTAACGAGTGTTTTCACTCCCAGACTAAGCATGAAGTAAAATTTCGAGTTTAGAAAAGCCTGAAAATTTGGTTTGGTCGCGTAGCGCGAAGCGCGGAGCGACCAAACCAAATTTTCAGGCTTTTCTAAACTCGAAATTTTACTTCATGCGCCACGCGTACAAGACACTGATTTCAAGTGCAGTTCACTTGTTCACAATATTTCAGTGTTTTCAGTGTTGAATACGCGTGGCGCATGAAGTAAAATTTCGAGTTTAGAAAAGCCTGAAAATTTGGTTTGGTCGCGTATCAAAACATCCGCACTATTTTTGCCAGCCGTACTGGTCTTCTATCTACTTGCTTGGGATAATTTTGATCATTTCTTTTAAGTAAAAAATTAAAGTACTTATTTAAATACCTATAATATTTTCAGTTTCTCCATTAAAATATGCAATTTACATTATAAATAGTGTGCTGAATGTTTCGCAAATTGTAAATATTTTCTTTAAAACCAATCGTGTTGGTATTGTTTCCAAAGCTCACTTTGGTTAAACAAAAGAATTAATTTTGTACAAGAAATCGTTGCTCTTTAAAATTTCCTTCTTAGGCATTCTTTAAAGAGACTGTATGGATGTTTTAATTGGTCCTAAAATTTGTATGTACTCAAAATTTATTAATGAATCGTGCTACGTAAAGCTTTTCACTTATTTTCTGGCCACCTTGTATAAACGAGACGAAATACTACTCAAAAAAATCCTAGGAATTTGAATCTATCGTTTTTAATCAAAATAAAACAAAAGACCTGTTCTATTATTTGAGGAGATATATAAATCTTTTGCATTAATTAAAAAATCAAATCCTGTGCTTGTGTGATTCGCAAAAAATTTGAATGTCCCGCCATAATCGCCATTTTGGACCGCATAGCGGGAAATTCAAATCTTACCCGATCGTTTCGCGTACAAACCAGCCCTGTCAATCAAAACACAAATACAGCCCGTTTACAAACCGTAACTAATTGATGTCTGTACGTGTTCGCCAATGGCAATTCGCTTATTAGTGTGTCGGATACCGTCAAATGGGAGTACTTGTGACGTTTTTCACATGGTCTCATAAAAAATTAATAGGCGGCCGCATGCAAATCGGGTTTGTTTGTATTGTCGGTCCGGCGTCATCGATTCCCCGGTTAATATTATCGATGCCGCTCGATGAGAATGAAATAATAAAAAAAAGAGACCGGGGGTATTTTCCGAACGTCCTCATAAAATATTTACCGTTTTCACCCTAATGTTAGGATCAATTTGTCGAGCGTGTATTTGTTTCTCGGTAAAAATGTAAATTGCCCCGCGGGCATTAAACATTGAAAACGAGGGCGGCTGTTATTAGATTTAAACCGACTGTTAAATTATTTCATGATTCTTGGAAGGATTGCGTGGATGATGATAAAGGATTGGAGGCAATTTATTCTGATGGATACAACATGGATGTGGATATTGCTTACTGGTACACGCCGCTCGATAAAAAGTAAAGTTGTGTGTCATTACGTGTCCATAGGAGCGTGTTTATCAAAGATTAACGGGTATCGATCTGGAGTTAGAGCGGGGGGTCGGAAGAAGGGCTTGGCTGAGGTGGAGGGCTAAGGGCCGCACCTGCCGCACGCTCACCTGTGTGTGTGTGTGTTTTGGAGCGCTCGTGCCGTTAATGCCGTCCCCGGTGAGCCGGCCGGGCGCTCGATATTTCTACATTTTTAATGGAAAACGCTAATCATTTCATATGGAATATCGGAGGCCCGCGTCGAACACAACGAAACAACATGCAAGGCACCAACACCGTTCCCAAGGGAGACGGCCGAAACGACACAAAAATATCGATCGGTTTTCCCTTCGCGTGGGAGTCACTCAGACTTTCTTACCTTACCTACTTCAATATACAAGACATTTCAAATGTTTCTTTCAGTCAACAAAAAAACTTGTAGATGCCAAACACTAAGGGCCCGGTTGCACCAAACACGTTGAACTGGTTCAACTCTGAACTCGAGTTCAAAGTGGCATTAGAACAATAGGAACTGTCATCTTGAACTTAAGTTCAGCTTGAACTCGAGTATGCAACATGCAACTGGGCCTAAGACTGGGATTTTTTCAAATTTAACTATTCGAATATTCATTCAAAAATATATTCAAATATTCCTAACTTAACTTTATTGAATTTTAAACAAAAAAATGTGCTAAAATGTCAAAGTTGTATGCCAAAGAAAAAAAAAAAAAAACACCGCATAAATTATTTTTAGCAAAATTCAATATTTTCAACACGGAATGACAACGTATGTCAACAACGACAAGTTACTTTAAAATATCAATTTATGTAAAATATTACAAATTGTGTTATAAACGGGAAATTACCTCACTATAACAAACAGGGTTATATGCCACGAATGTTAATTTTTGATATAAATGTCAAGTCACTTAATTTAGTTATTTGAGTTAAGTGAAGATTTTAAGTCACCTAATTAAAACGCAGTTATATTCCTTTCTTCACTTTTATTAAAAAGTGAAGAAAGGAATATAACTGTGTTTTAATTAGGCCACGTTCGTTCATTACGGGATGTAGCCCCTAGTTGGGCGCCATAAATCGCAAGCATCTAAATTTAAAACGCCCCACTGAATCAGCGTTTCGTACGCCGTGGCGCATGAAGAAAAATTTCGAGTTTGCCTTGGCAAAATCCAAATTTTCAGGCTTTTCTAAACTCGAAATTTTACTTCATGCGCCACGCACACAAAACACTGATATGTTATAGACTTCAAAGTACTCGTGTTTAATATATAGTAAACGTAAAAGAAAATAACCCTGTACATTTTGAGTATTCCATTATGTAGTGAGGAAAAAAATCCGTTTCGCAAATTACATTTAAAACCGCCAGTTTGCCACTACATATCAATCCAACCCTGAGGGAACGCACGTCCCTTTGTCAGCCAGTTCACTCCAGAAGTGGCGTTGCGACGCGACGCATCTCCAGAAAAAAGGAAAAAAAAATATAAGACGAACCTACATCCCCTTTTCCTTCCCTTCAATAAGGAAACATCCAAGATATTAGGCAACGCAAACAGTCGAGCCCTCGGCCCTTCGACAGTTATAACTCGGCTGACATGACATTTCCATGTGCCCCCGGGAATGCGTCACACGAACCCCCCCACGCTCGATATCATATTTGACCATTTGACATTTTTTATTCATAACCCGCTCTATACTCCACCCTAGCTCTCTCTCACTCAAGGATCTCTCCTTAATTATTTAACCATGAGAACATTCCGTATTGACCGACACATTCGTGTGTGGATCAATACGGGTTAAATAATAAGCGTGCTGTAATTACGAGCCCGCTTTTTTTCCTAGTTACGGAATTATTTATTTTAATAAGGCTCGTATCGATTGTCGTGTCCCATTATATTCGTCCGTGTGTAAGGAATAAAGCAGTTTTATGCCGGAATGCGCGGGGATGTCTTGGACTGGGGAGATATCACTGGAGGGGAAGCTTTTCTGAATAAGATTTATAAGGTTTTATTTATGCAGGTATTTCCTTCGTGGAATATTTTTATAAAATAAACATTGATGTATGCATATTTTCCACATCAAATTTAACTTATTTTACAAAAATAAAAGCTTGTTAAACAAAACACAACGTAGTCACTATTTCAAATACTTAACCAACAAATTTTCTGGGCTTTTCTAAATTCAGCACATTTTCTGTAAATCTTTAGATATTCCTTGTGTTTTTTTTAAGTTCAATTTGAAGCTTTAAACGAGTGTTTTCCACTCCAAGACTAAGCGTGAAGTAAAATTTCGAGTTTAGAAAAGCCCCGTGAAAATTTGTCGAGGGTCGCGTAGCGACCCGAGACAAATTTTCTGGGCTTTTCTAAACTCGAAATTTTACATCATGCGCCACGCGTATAAAACACTAAAATACTGTGAAATTTATGTATATTTGAACCTACTTTGAAATCAGTGTTTTATACGCGTGGCGACTTCATGCGCGTTTAGAAAAGCCTCGCGACCCTCGACAAATTTTCACGGGGTTTTTCTAAACTCGAAATTTTACTTCATGCTTAGTCTGGGAGTGGAAAACACTCGTTTAAAGCTTCAAATTGAACCTAAAAAATAACAATGAATATCTACAGATTTACAGAAAATAGGCTGAATTTGGAAAACGTATATTATATAATATTTATGAACACCCCTACTATCAAGTGTTCATTCAAAAACACAATTGAGAAGGCGTTGCTTTTTTGATAGAAGAAAGAAGTGAAGTCGCAGCCTAATTTACGTTTTGTTATACCTGACATAATTGTAAGAATGTGTTCATTCCTTACAGGTCTAACCTAACTTTTAATTCCAGATATAATCCAACCCTTAAATCAAATGCAGTTCTAGCCTAACCTTTCAATCCAGGTTTAATCTAACTCTTGAATCAAAATCTAACCTAAACCTCAAAATGAGGTATAACCTAACCCTCAAACCAGTGCTGGGCGGTACTCCAGTACAAGTACTCAAAATTTGTACTCTGAGCACTTTTCATGTACTCGGCACTTAGTCCATGGGTACTTTGTTTTCCAAATACTCGTAGCTCGTTTGTTTTGACAGTTAGAACGCCGAGTACAAGTACTCGGCGCATTTTTGGACCGCAAAATGAGCTCAAGTACATTTGGATGCACCTACTTAAGTTAGTTTTGATATAACTGTCAAAACAAATTAGTTATATCACTTGAAATCTTTGTGTTGACAATTCTCAACTCTGACATTGGCCATTTAAACAAATGAAAACTACACTAAAATCCATACAAATTTGAAGTTTCGCTCTGACTGCCAAAACAAACGAGCTACGAGCGATTACACCTTTAAGTTGACAGTGGTGTTATTTTTGACAACCAAAAACCAACCAAAAAACCAAGTAAATTTAAATTATAAACCTATATATTAGCTGTACCAAATTCTACACAATTTTTATCTATGACGGTTCCACTATGAACCATTAGATGGCGTTAGCTATCGAAATCCATTAATAAGTTTCACATATTGGCTTGAAATAGTCAGAAATGTTCAGTATTCCTCAGCACTGGGTCGGGACCACACTGAAGAGGACCTTGAAGTCGAAAACGCGTCTGTGCCGACATACTGAACACAAATTCAATTATAAAATTTGACTAAAAATGTCAAAAGTGATGAATCTTAAAGAACTAGGTTAGGTTAGATTTTGCTTTGTCAAGTTAGGTTAGATATCACTCTGTCACAATTTGTCGCAGAACCAAGAGGAAAATATTGTGATTGTAAACGTATATTTTCTTTAATATTGTGACTAATCCAATACTTAGCACATTTGTAATATCCAATTTAACTCAGGTTGATTGTTCTGAGGGATTCAGTTCATTCTTGTTTGTCGTTCCTGCACCAAATTCTACACAATTTTTATCTATGAAATTTGACTTAAAATGTCAAAAGTGATGAAACCTGAAGAACTAGGTTAGGTTAGATTTTGCTTTGTCAAGTTAAGTTAGATATCACTCTATCACTTGTAAATAAAACACTTTTTACTTTGTTTAACCACTGAATCTTACATTTAATTGTGTGACTAGTTTCGACTATCTAGTAGTCATTCTCAAACTAAAGTGATCACTCTATCACTTACAATTTGTCGCAGAACCAAGAGGAAAATATTGTGATTGTAAATGTATATTTTCTTTAATATTGTGACTAATCCAATACTGAGCACATTACTAATATCCAATTTAACTAAGGTTTATTGTTTTGTGGGATTCAGTTCGTTCTTGTTTGTCGTTACTTCTTTTAAAATAATTTGATTGACAGGTTTGTCAAATTAAATCAAACAAAACTGTAGACAATAAAAAGAAGTATCAATAACCTTTCTTCACACACTTTATTTTAATACCAGATGTACATTTCTGTCACCAAGTGACCATTATCAATGGATTTTTAATACTAACTTATACAAACAAAAATAGGAGTATATATACAGAACAGATTAACAAAATATCATGAGCGTTAGGCGGTGGGGTTTAATGTGGGGAAAAAACGTACATTAACGGGTCGGTTTATGGAAAGGGGGATGAGCGGTAGGTAAAGACAGGTATATTCGGGTTTTACTTAACCCGAATATACCTGTCTTTACCTACCGCTCATCCCCCTTTCCATAAACCGACCCGTTAATGTACGTTTTTTCCCCACATTAAACCCCACCGCCTAACGCTCATGATATTTTGTTAATCTGTTCTGTATATATACTCCTATTTTTGTTTGTATAAGTTAGTATTAAAAATCCATTGATAATGGTCACTTGGTGACAGAAATGTACATCTGGTATTAAAATAAAGTGTGTGAAGAAAGGTTATTGATACTTCTTTTTATTATTATAATCTTCACGTAACTCAATCATCTATTAAAACTGTAGACATTACGGCGTTTTGATTTCTGTGGCGCCAGCGTAAAAGGCTAATGTGCTGACTTTAAAAGGTAGGAATTGTGAAAAATTTAAAATATTCTTAAGAGTTTTGAAAAACTATTTAGGTTAGATACAATAGACTTAGGTTAGGATAGATACGACAGACGACAGACGGACGATAACTTTAGAGGACAACTGTATAGGTTAGATGTACCCAGCCTAACCTAACTTGAACAAACCTTACTGACAATTACTTGGATTACCATGTTATGAAGTTATAACCCAACTTAACTTCAACTAACCCAACCGAATCATAAAGTATCATCCAATCTAACCTAACTAAGGTTTGTTTAGAGGACAGTTGTATAGGTTAGATGTACCCAGTCTAACCTAACTTGAACAAACCTTACTGACAATTACTTGGATTACCATGTTATGAAGTTATTACCCAACTTAACTTCACCTAACCCAACCGAATCATAAAGTATTATCCAATCTAACCTAACTATGGTTTGTTTAGAGGACAGTTGTATAGGTTAGATGTACCCAGCCCAACCTAACTAGAATAAACCTTTCTGACAATTACTTGGATTACCATTTTATGTAGGTATAACCCAACTTAACTTCACCTAACAAAACCGAATCATAAAGTATCATCCAATCTAACCTAACTAAGGTTTGTTTTGAGGACAGTTGTATAGGTTAGATGTAACCAGCCTAACCTAACTTGAACAAACCTTTCTGACAATTACTTGGATTACTATTTTATGAAGTTATAACAGAACTTAACTTCACCTAACCCTACCGAATAATAAAGTATCATCCAATCTAACCTAACTAAGGTTTGTTTTGAGGACAGTTGTATAGGTTAGATGTACCCAGCCTAACCTAACTTGAACAAACCTTTCTGACAATTACTTGGATTACCATTTTATGGAGTTATAGCCCAACTTAACTTCACCTAACCCAGCCGAATCATGAAGTATTATCCAACCTAAACTAACTTCTCAGTTTGTCAACTAACCTAACTTAAGTAATATCTATCGTATCTAACCTAAATTGTGAAGTTGGGTTAAATGATAACCTAATTTCCAAGTGACTCTCTGACCTATCTCTTCGATTTGTCATTTATGATAACTCTGTTACTCTAAATTGTTAAGTTGGGTTAGGTTGTAGATTATTTTGTAGTAGATGGTTAATAGAAGAATGTGTTAATCCCTTCTATAAACAAAAACAAAACAACAAAACGACTTACTTGATTATTTTCCTTCGTGTGAAATACTTTTATATAACTGCGTTGGATTAAAACTGACAGGAGCGACTGACACATTGTCGTACGACTTACTTCACAATGTTATAAAAGTTTCACAGCCAACTAAATCGTGTTTTAACCTGAACATATCGTTTGAAGATATATTCAACTATTCACGTACAGTCAACGCAACCCAAATGTGAATGCTCTTTGGTTGTCATGGTATTTGTTAGTAAAATTCATTCCTGTAACTTACCTGATTATTTTCTTTCGTATGAGTGCGTGGTGAAATACTGGATAAAATAAAAAACTTTTATAAAACTGCGTTGGATTAAAGCTGACAGACGCGACTGACAAATTGACGTACGACTTACTTCACAATGTTATAAAAGTTTCACAGCCAACCTGATCGTGTTTATACCTGAACATATCGTTTCAACATATAATCAGCCGTAATATAACGAGTGGTATGATTATTATCGATGATATTTTGGAGTTGAAACCGAGCTGCAGATTCAACGAGTGCGCAGCACGAGTTGAATGTGCTGCTTCGGTTTCAACGACAAAATATCATCGATAATTAATCATATCACGAGTTATATTTAGTGAGAGAATATAACGAATAAAATAATGTGAGTCCCTTAACATTATCGACAGCTGAGATATTGTTGTTTCTCTATTGATTGAGAATTTTTTAACCGCACAAAAGTTCGTAAACTGTCGCCACTGTGATTCTTTGTTCATGACGGTGTTTTTTGGCGTCGCACTTTTCACTTTTCTATTAATATCACTGCACGAAACTTTTCCTATTTTGACGTTTCGAATGACAGGACAACTTATTACCCACCGCTTCTTTTGTTTTTTATCATCGCGGTGATAGACATGTACCTACGGCTTTCCTTGCCTCTCATTGGTTGAAAATTCGTTCTAGTTGGCTATGAGTGTATTCTCAACTATTCACGTACATTATCAAAAGACACATCTACTATAATATATACAATTATATAAATAATACTAATCATTTTGATATCTTTTGTCAATTTTAATTCCTTAAAATTGACGCACTCACATGAAGGAAAATAATCAGGTAAGTCGATTTTTTGTTTTTGTTTTTGTTTATAAAAGGGATTAACACATTCAAACAATTATGTCAGATATAACAAAACGTAAATGAAGCTGCGACTTCACTTTTTCTTTCTATCAAAAAAGCAACGCCGTCTCAATTGTTTTTGAATGAGCACCTGATGGTAGGCGTGTTCATAAATAATACAGTGGGCGTGCTTATACAGGGTGTACCGTTATTGTGGGGAAATGGCTTAACCACTGATTCCTGGGATAAAAATATGATGATTTAACACAACTTATTTATATCCAAAAATTTACGGTTAAGTCGTAATTAGTCTTTAAAGTTTAAAAAAATATTATTAATTTTATTTAGAACGATTAAGCGCTATATTTGGAAAAAAAATTAAGCAAATAGGCTTAATGCGGCCTAAGTGCAGTGCAGAAATGCGCACTCCATAAAGAACCATTCTGACAATTATGTCAGGATTAAAAAAATGTAAATTAGGCCGCTACTTTACTTTTTCGTATATACATAATTTCTATGCACATTTTCAGAAAGACTAGGCTCTTAAATGTATTCCAACAGTCGTGTCCTGAACTAAATAAAAATGTCAGCGTCATATTAATCAGAAGACGCCTCTGCATCTCACATAACATAAATAATTCCATCAACTTGTTATCCTCGTTACCCTTACAACACACTTTATTATATAATTTTATGCTTAAAGCCAAAGTAACTGAGGAAGTGCTCTAACTAGTTCGGCTAAACGACGGCGAATATCCTTTCCAAGAGAGTATGCACGCTCGCAGGCACTTGGAAACTCGATGTTACCTCGTTCGGATTGTGAAAACGCTATCAGAATTTCGTATCGTATCACTGTCTGCAACAACTCGACGTATTTATTGGTGGGTGTTGGAAATTTGTTGCTTCAGCGATGAATAATTATAACAACAAATATTGGAATACCCTCGAGCGCATCCTGTTATCCTCTTGCTCTTCGGTGGGAGTATGGGTGTGTTGCGTCTCGCTCTTTCGGCACAAACGGGGGATTTATTTACTCTGGTGGTCTCGAAATCGAAATAAAAGCGGACAGGAAATCAAATTGGAATATCGAGAGGATGTGCGGACGAAGAGAAGGAAAAAGGGGGTTATGCTCTGAACGTTTATTGGGTTATTGTAATTGAAAAGAATTGTAGTATTTTATCGATAATTAAATAGTCTTTAAGTAGTCTTTTAAATTATATATTTAATTATAAATCATAGCAAAATAGTATTATTTATGATAAATTATTTATAGTAAAATTCAAATTATACAGCTTGGATATGAGCGTTTTTGATTAAACCGACTCAGTGCACTACAATTAAATTATCTTGCACTGAGTCGGTGTTAATCAAACACGTACATATCTAAGCTGTATAATTTGAACTTTACTTTAAATTAGTTATTCAAACGCCCGACACTTGAACTAGCTTTTCGAGTTTAGAAAAGCCTAAGATGCGATTCACGTCAGAATTGACCCATCTGGGGTTTTGATTTGGTCTGTGTAACGCATGGCGAGCGTAGAAAGTTTTAAGATGTGCCACAATTCCCGAGTGGCTCTCTACTGCAAGGGGAGTCATTTAATTTCCGATTAATACTTAACTTTTTTATTTGGCACTTTTGAGCATCGTGAGTGGTCTTAGTGTATCGGGGGTGATGATTCGTCTCGGAATGGGGGCCCATTCAGTCTGTGTAATGCCAGTCGAGTGTATAAAATTGTGGAATTTCTGATGTTTTGTCAGATTCACGTATTCCTTGTTGCGTTCCACGGCGCATGCGTGCAACCAGTTAAGTAATAGGCGTATTGTAGCACTAAGACTACAATGGTTTCTATGGCAACGATTACATAATAAATAAATGCAACGCGGGTGGTCTTGATGTATCGGGGGTGATGATTTGTCTTGGAATGGGGCCCCATTCAGTCTGTGTAATGCCAGTTATGTGTATAAAATTGTGGAATTTCTGATGCTTTGTCAAATTCACGTATTCCTTGTTGCATTCCACGGCGCATGCGCGCAACCAGTTAAGTAATAGGTGTATTGTAACATTAAAACTACAATGGTTTCTATGGCAACAATTATGTAATAAATACATCGAATATATCCAGCAAAATATATATTATATACGTAAGTAAAATGTAAAAATATATACTTTAGTATACTTTCAGATATTAAATATGAACATTTTTTTATATATATATATATATATATATATATATATATATATATAATGAACATGTGATCAAACCTAAGTCGAAGTATATTTTGAACTTTACTTTAAATCAGTGTTTTATACGCGTGGCGCATGAAGTAAAATTTCGAGTTTAGAAAAGCCTGAAAATTTGGTTTGGTCGCTCCGCGCTGCGCGCTACGCGACCAAACCAAATTTTCAGGCTTTTCTAAACTCGAAATTTTACTTCATGCTTAGCCTGGGAGTGGAAACACTCGTTAGAAGCTTCAAATTGAACGTTTTTCAAAAACCAAGAATTCTCGAAAATTTACAACGCTTGCATCGGGATCTGTATACTTAAACGAAACATTTCCTGTATGCAGATTAAATCGATGTCTACCAAAAAAAAAATATATATATATATATATATATTTTTGTGAACAAAAATCCGATTGAAATGTCCGCATGAGAATTTCAATTTAAAATTCAAATCCGTTCCTCGTTAAAGGCCCATGAATACATTGGGGCCGGCACCCTCCACTTCATTACAGCTTGTATATGATTGACTAATCACGGAGCGGGCCCTGTTTTTATTGGAGAGGGCGGGATTTTTGAAATAGTTTCGCAGCTATTAATTACACGCGCGGAGGCGAAAACCTACAAATTAACAGCAGTTAAAATCCGTCTAATTATAATAAATGAACGTGGAAAAGAGAAATAAAAGTCAACATGTAAATTTAATTGTTGAGAAATTACTTTAATAATCGGAGAAACATTTTTATTTCTATCTATAACCACGCCTACTATGAGGTTAATGACCACGCCTACTATGATGTTAATGACCACGCCTACTAGTATTCTTAGTATTCATGGACACACGTCTACTATATTTTGATATATTTTCAATCAAAAAACAGTGTCTAAAAAACTTCAACTGAGCTCTAAATTGATCTTAAGCTTCTTGATTCTTGATTTAAAGTAAATTTCTAATCTTTTCAAACAAACCTTTATTATACGAAAAGTTTGTGTGAAAAGATTAGAAATTCACTTTAAATCAAGCTTAGTTCAACTTAAATTTAGGCTCAATTTTGAGGTTTTATGTATCAGTTGATGAACCATTTTTATATCCTTTAATAATCTATTTTTAAATACAGACATTTTCCAAAGGGCATTTTTGTGATTTATAAATGTCTAATCTTTCCAAACAAAACCTTTATTATATGAAAGGTTTGTGTGAAAAGACCAGAAATTCACTTCAAATCAAGCTTAGTTCAACTTAAGCTTAAGCTCAATTTTGAGGTTTTATGTATCAGTTGATGAACCATTTTTATATCCTTTAATAATCTATTTTTAAATACAGACATTTTCCAAAAGGTATTTTTGTGATTTATAAATGTCTAATCTTTTCCAAACTTTCCAAACAAAACCTTTATTATATGTGGCCGCTATCATTTAGGAATGTATTGTACTGTCTTTTATTTATTTTTTTCTTTTTAATTTGTCCTGTAATTGGCCTTCGTGGCTGTTGGGTAATATACAATAAATAAATAAATAAATAAATAAATGAAAGGTTTGTGTGAAAATACTAGAAATTCACTTCAAATCAAGCTTAGTTCAACTTAAGCATAAGCTCAATTTTGAAGTTTTATGTATCAGTTGATGAACCATTTTTATATCCTCCAATAATCAATTTTTCAATACGGAAATTTTCCAAAAGGTATTTTCGTGATTTTTAAATTTCTTATCTTTTCAAACAAACATTTATTATATGAAAGGTTTGTGTGAAAAGACTAGAAATTCACTTTAAATCAAGTTTAGTTCAACTTAAGCTTGATCTCAATTTTGTGCTTTTATGTATCAGTTGATGAACCATTTTTATATCCTCCAATAATCTATTTTTAAATACGGAACTTTTCCAAAAGGTATTTCCGTGATTTATAAATTTAGATCATTAATTAGGGTGAAATATGAGGAAACTGAAAAGATCTATTTAAAATCCGCGGGAGGAATTAGCGTCAGTATCCGAGTGTGAATTTCCGCCCGGGATTTTTGATACGCATTCGATTCGTCCACGCTGCTGGGTAATCCAAATTTAATGGGCGCTTCTAAATCTTCTAACCTTCAATTATAAGCTTAATTTGTTTTCATTTGCGCGCGCCCGACACGCCAACCATGCCAGTAATTTTAGCATCTGTGCATCCACGATGTCACATAGTTATAGTTGGTTAGTTATAATATAAATTTACAAAAAAATATACAGGGAATTTTTCATTTAAATATACATATCCTGACATACAGAGAGTTTTATATCAAACCGAAAATTTTCATCCAATACAATTTGCCACCTTTAATTTTTAGGTTATGTGTGTATTGGGAAGCCTATATGAACATTGAAAATTGTTGCCAATCAATCGCAATTAATGCCTTAACTTGTACATACAGCGAGTGTTTCTTTCAAGTATGTCCCAATTACAGCGTATATGCCGTAAATATTTAGGTACTCATTGTTTTTTTTTTTAGATGTCAATTTGAAACTTGATATGAGTGTGTTCCACTCCCAGACTAAGCATGAAGTAAAATTTCGAGTTTAGAAAAGCCTGAAAATTTGGTTTGGTCGCGTAGCGCGAAGCGCGGAGCGGCCAAACCAAATTTTCAGGCTTTTCTAAACTCGAAATTTTACTTCATGCGCCACCGGTACAAAACACTGACATATTACGAAGATCAAAACACACCGCTAAACTTTACATTGCATCAGTGTTTTGTACTGGTGGCGCATGAAGTAAAATTTCGAGTTTAGAAAAGCCTGAACATTTGGTTTGGCCGATCCGCGCTTCGCGCTACGCGACCAAACCAAATTTTCAGGCTTTTCTAAACTCGAAATTTTACTTCATGCTTACCCTGGGAGTGGAAAACACTCGTTTACAGTTTCAAATTAAATTTGTTTAATAAACCGAGCGTCGGCAAATGTACAACGTATGCTTATGTATACTTAAAGAACAATTCTCGTTATGAAAATGTTCGGTTCTACATAAAACTCTTCTGTATACGCTGTATTTATTCAGGCATTTATTATTTTAGAGAATTAAAGTATTCTCTAAAACAACGAATGCCCGAATAAATACAACGTATATGTCAGGATATGCATACCTAAGCCTCTAACGATTGTTTCCACTCCTTGATTAAGCATGAATTTCGAACTTAGAAAGCTTAGAGAATCCTGAACATTTCCAAGGTTTTCTAAACGCAAAATGTTACGTCATGCTTAACCAAGAAATGTAAACACTCGTTAGAAGCATTAAATTCAACAGTTTTTTATAAAAACAACGAATCCCTAAAAATTACCAAACTATTATCATCGGGATATGTATACTTGAAATAAGAATTCGTTGTTTGTGCTCTACGCTCAGTTAAATCGGAGTGCACTGCAGTTTAAAAAAGAAATCGTAAAGCTAAGTTCATAGAGTTTAGGTAGAAGAGTGTCATGTAGAACGTTGTCAAAGGCTTTTGACACATCAGTGTAGAATACATCAAGAATTGCAACAATGTCATGAGCAAAGGTGAAGTTATGGCGGGGCATAGCAGAGCCGAAACTGTTATTATCGGGATATGTATACTTAAAATAAAAATTAGCTATTTGTGCTCTACGCTCAGTTAAAAAGGAGTGCACTGCAGTTTTGAAAAAAAAAATCGTAAAGCCAAGTTCATCGAGCTTAGGTGGAAGAGTGTCATGTGGAACTTTGTCAAAGGCTTTTGACAGATCAGCGTAGATTACGTCAAGAATTGCAACAATGTCATGAGCAAAGGTGAAGTTATGGCGGGGCATGGCAGGGCTAAGATCCCCTAAATTTTAAATTTTTCCTCCTGAACAAATTGTACAACTGTAATAGTACCTATTACAATAATATTATATTCCTAAGGCCCTGGGGCTTGAGCTCCCACCCTAAATTGGAAAGCTAACTTAGCCTTAGCCACTGGTCATGAGTGATAAGACAATGGTTGTTTTTTGCCTCTTTGGATATTATACAGGATGCCCGTATTTCAACAGAATGTATAGGAATCTCAGTTATTTGAAAAGATAGAGAGTCGGTTAATTGTGGAAAGTTGCGTATTTTAGGACCTAACAATAATCTGAAAACAATTTTGAAATATCATAAACCTTTATTTGGCATAAACTTCTACAAATTATATACTCCTCTGCTGTCCGCCACTGTTTTGCATCTAGCTACACCTCCCTTCCCTCTGCCTTACCAACTCTTTCACCACCTCTATCTTTCTTTCGCTCTCATCTAAAGTCTCAACCCGCCTCTTACCCTTCATACTCCCCTCTATAAACACATTTTTGCAGCCATTCATCCAGTGCTCCCACACGTCCCTATCCATTCCACAAAACACACACCTTGTAAACATTTCTCCCATCCATACTTTCCTTCCTCTCTCTTCATTGCCACACCTGAATCTCGCGAACATACGCACCTCCTGCCCACTCAAATTCCTGAAATACCGCGGATGGCTTCCGATTTTTTTTTTGTTTTCGAGATATCAACAAAAAACTGATGATTTTTTGAAAAAGTGGTTAAAATATTGTTTGAGCTCTTTCAGGGCCGCTTTGATATAGCAACATTTCGGGGAGGGGGAGGGGGGGGGGGATTCCGTCGATAAAAATTGACAACTACAGCCATACTAGAATTAACAGAACGTATACTAAACACATTTGAAAACGGATCTGCCTGCGTATCAACCTTCCTGGACCTAACAAAAGCCTTCGATTGTGTATCCCGTGACATCCTGATCCGTAAACTTCTATGTTACAACATACACCCACGCAGTTGCAGACTGATCCTATCATAACTCTCGAATAGATCACAAGTTGTCCACTTTAAAGAGATCAAGTCATTCGAAGTCAAGATAAAATTCTGTGTTCAATCCTGGGTCCTATTCTATTTTTTATCTACATAAATGATCTACCGGCTTTTATGATGGGATCAGAATCTTGCCTATATGTGGATGATACGACAATCATTGAAACGGGACACACAATAAAAGAAGCTGATTCAAAAACTATACCCACTGAGCAAAAAAACAAGCAAATAACGTTTTATCAACATTGTAACAACATTAAATGTTGTTTTAATGTTGATAAAACATTACTTAAATGTATTTGCTCAGTGGGATACTGTCCCGAAGTAAAGTGTCGGATTGGTTTTCATGTAACGGCCTACAAACCAACGAAAATAAAACTAAAACATTACTTTCGTCCTTAGCCAAAGCCCATAAACCATACAAAGACGATATTAAATTGCTCGGTATACACCTGGATGAGCAACTTACATGGTGTTCCAAGGGGAAGCCAGAGCGGTAACATACAGACTAATGGGAGGACAGCCTCCCATAAACCGATCACACGGGAAAGAGTACCAAAGGCTAGAAGACGAGCTAAAGGCTAACCCTACAACAGGAATGCCAAGCGATGCCATGGTCAAGAAGTATAATTTCGACTAATTTCGACAGGAAATACAAAGTGATGATCCCGCAGAGGAAAGATTGGGAAAAGGGCCCACCTACCAACGCGGAATCAAAGTGGTATACTGACGACTCGAAGACAGAGGAAGGAGTCGGAGCCGGAATATACAGCACAAAACCGGAGAAAAAGATTTCAGTCTGTCTGGCGAGGGACACCACCGTGTTCCATTGGAGAAATAGCTCTGCATTGGAGAAATAGCAAAGCAAGACAATAAAAGTCGATCAGTAGCTATTTTCTCGGACAGCTAAGCGATGCTAAAGGCACTAAGCACCACACAGGTCGACTCCAAGCTAGTGTGGGATTGTGTAAGCGTTCTCAACGAAGTGGGCGGTCACAAATAAGTGACAATGGTATGGGTCCCAGGACACCAGGGTCATCAAGGGAACAAAAAAACAGACGAACTGGCCAAACAAGGCTCGTCAAGCGCATTCATTGGCCAGGAACCCTCCTGCGGTATCGCAAAAACCACAGTCAGACAATCCATAAAAAAATGGACGGAGACACAAACTCAAACCTAGTGGACGAACACACCAGGGCAGAGGCAGGCGACACGGTTCCTCAAAAAACAATCGCCGGCTTTCACGACCGATCTTCTCAACCAAGAGAGAAAAACGGTTAAAGCTATAGTACGTCTACTAACAGGATACTGTAGGCTCAACAAACACATGAGCAAAATAGGCCTGGCAAAGGATACAATATGTAGATTTTGCCAGGAAGAACAGGAGGATCCTCTCCACATCCTGTGCCAATGTGAGGCCCTAGCACGGGTTAGATACCTTAAGCTGGGCAACACTAAACCAAGCGCAGAGAGCTACACCCAAGGCTCACTATCAGGGTTAACAGAGCTAATCAAAGAGGCGAAGCTCGAGCACGTCGTCTAGGATAATAGGGATCCACAATAGATATGCAAAGGTCGCGGTGGTACAGGCCAATGAGGCCACCCCTACGCTTATCTAATATCTACATGGTGTTCCCAAGGAGATGCCTTAGCCAAAAAACTGTCATCTAGTGTATTCCTTCTGCGGAAACTATCCTACTGTATATTCAGCGAAATGTTAAAAGATACCTATATATTATATATACAGTCGCAGTTAGGGTTAGACTTATAGCATGGGGGCACTCCGCGATTCACCATCGAATATTCGGACTTCAGAGAAGAGCCATTAGGATATTGTCTTTTTGTAATTATAGAGATGACTGTAGGGAGGCATTTAAATCACTAAATCTTCTACCACTACTATAATTATACATATATGAATGCCTTCCCTATATTAAGAATAATTACAACAAGTGTAACACTCACACCGCAAATCATAACCACAGCACCAGAAATAGACACAACATCATCACAAACGGAATGCGACTTACTAAGTCACAAACAGGCGCCAGGTATTACTCGTTTAAATTTTTCAACAAATTACCCACTCAAATCAGAAACCTACAATTAAACACGTTTAAAAACTCAATAAAAACTATTTTGATTAAACATACCTTCTATAGTATTGACGAATTTTTAGACTTTGATTTTAGTATCTCATTGTAGAGCAATTATGCTTCTCTCTCTGCAATCTTTAATGTTAAATTATATTTTATTTGTTTTTGATGTTTTAATTTTAGATACAGGTACTTTTAGCTTATTATTGATTTAGTTAAAAATGTATCATGTATAGTAGCGTTTTTTTATACAGTGATGTATTTAGTTTTAAGACCAATGACTCGTGTAAAGATTGTTACAATCTATTAGCACCAATAAAGAACATTAATTAATATCGATTCCTAGATATCTTGTATGAGTTTAGGATTCTAATATAATATTATTTATTGTCTGGGATATACAGAGAGTTTTATGTAACACCAAAAATTTTCATAAAATGAATTTTTCTTTTAAATATACATATGTATACGTCGTACATTTTTCGATGTTCAATTTATTAAAAGAATTTAATTTGAAGACATAATATATAAAATTACGAAAAAAACTATTCGTGAAAATGTTAGTTGGTTTGAAGAGAATTTGACCTAAACGTTACAAATACTTTAATAGAGCGTTGTAACAAATCAAATTAAATAAGATTTTAAATAGTTCATTGTATAATTCAATATCCGGAGGTGTATTTGCACGGGAAGTAGTTGTTTCAATGGATATTTATCGTCTTAAGTTGTCTTATTAATTAAAACACTGTTTGCATTTTCACGAATAGTTTTTTCTTAATTTTATATATTATGTTTAAAATGTGCAAACTATAAGAAGCGTAAGCTTGCTTTCTCGAATTCAAATAGTTTTGAATTTGAATTTATCTTGTTTAATTTGAAGCTTTAAACGAGTGTTTTCCACTCCCAGGCTAAGCATGAAGTAAAATTTCGAGTTTAGAAAAGCCTGAAAATTTGGTTTGGTCGCGTAGCGCGAAGCGCGGAGCGGCCAAACCAAATTTTCAGGCTTTTCTAAACTCGAAATTTTACTTCATGCGCCACCGGTACACAACACTGATTCAATGTAAAGTTTACCGGTGTGTTTTAAACTCCGTAATATGTCAGTGTTTTGTACCGGTGGCGCATGAAGTAAAATTTCGAGTTTAGAAAAGCCTGAAAATTTGGTTTGGCCGCTCCGCGCTTCGCGACCAAACCAAATTTTCAGGCTTTTCTAAACTCGAAATTTTACTTCATGCGCCACCGGTACACAACACTGATTCAATGTAAAATTTACCGGTGTGTTTTAAACTCCGTAATATGTCAGTGTTTTGTACCGGTGGCGCATGAAGTAAAATTTCGAGTTTAGAAAAGCCTGAAAATTTGGTTTGGCCGCTCCGCGCTTCGCGACCAAACCAAATTTTCAGGCTTTTCTAAACTCGAAATTTTACTTCATGCGCCACCGGTACACAACACTGATTCAATGTAAAATTTACCGGTGTGTTTTAAACTCCGTAATATGTCAGTGTTTTGTACCGGTGGCGCATGAAGTAAAATTTCGAGTTTAGAAAAGCCTGAAAATTTGGTTTGGCCGCTCCGCGCTTCGCGCTTCGCGACCAAACCAAATTTTCAGGCTTTTCTAAACTCGAAATTTTACTTCATGCTTAGCTTGGGAGTGGAAAACACTCGTTTAAAGCTATAAACTGAATTCTTTTGACAAACCGAACGTCAGAAAATGTACGACCTATGCATATGTATACTTAAAAGACTAATTCTCTTTATGAAAATGTTCGGTGTTACATAAAACTCTCTGTATGATTATCAACCGTACTATTTTTTTAAATAAATGCATATTGTCTTTAGGGGGTTTAGTATTAGATTGTTTGTATTAATATATTCATTTTTAGGTCATTTTAGGGCATACCTAAAACAAGAGCTGAAATATCGTTACCGTATAACACAACTAGTCAATTACCCACATAATCAACAATAAAAAGAGAGAGAATAATAGTAGTCCTAAGATAGAACCCTGAGGGACACCTCATAACATGTTATTCAAACAAGAACGTTTATCATAAACGTTCACACAATCTTCTATTCCTCAAAAAATAAGTGAACAAATTACATATTTTCCTTCTAAAACCTAATGACTGGAAGTTTTAAATTATATAATGTAATAAAATAAATAAATAAATTAATAAATAAACCTTTATTTCTTTCTTCAAAATACATGCATAGAAAAAGGAAAATACAATGCGAGAAAGAAAGTGCGTCGAGAATAGTAGAATACAATAATAATAATAATACAAGGCAATCAAAGGCCTTCGTTAGATCAAAAGAAAGTTAGACATACTATTCTATCTAAAGCCACGGCCATCATGGTTTTAGATACAATACAGAGTGTATATTGAGATATTATACTAAAATTGTCCTATGAATTAGTAAATGAACAAACGATAAACATTAAATGCATTTTTTGTATCTAAAGCGACGCCCACCATGGTTTTAGATACAATACTGTATTGAGATATTATACTAAAATTGTCTTATGAATTAGTAAATGAACTCACGTTAAACTTTAAATGCATTTTTGGAATTAGGATAATTAATTTTGTCTTATTTGTATTTAGATAAGTTGATGAGTGATTGTAGTTGAGATTTTGGGTGAGTGTTAATGAAGGGATAGTGAGTATGTGTAGGAAACGTAATGTGTAATTGGCATGGGGTGCAGGAAACGGACCAGCTAATATTTATGATAGCGCGGTGGCGGCGGCGGCGGTGGCGGCTCGGTGTCGCCGTTGCAGGTGAAATAACTAGGGTAAACGCGGGGTGGACGGCGCATGACGGAAGGGAGGAAGGCGCGGGCGGGAGAATCAGAGAGAGAGGGTGATATGAGCGGCGGCTGGGGGTGGAAAGAGCGAGGGAGCGGCGGAGCGGAGAAGACAGAGAACACGGGGGCAGTTTGAAGGTGCGCGCGCGGTGTTCCTCGTACCTGTCAGTCTGAGGCGAGCACTGAGTGCGACATCAACCCCCGGCGCCGCCACCGCGAGACAGCACACCCACTCTCACCTGAGCGCCCCACCCCACACCTGTCCTGCACACGCCGACCGAACGGTAACAGTCGAGTTGTGAACGTCATCCGGGTTACAGCTCAGAACCGCAGGCCGCGTTCACTCACTATCTTTTACAAATATCGCCGCTTTCAATTAAAACAACCAAACAAAGCAAAAAAAACAACGCGCGTTCCCACACTTGGGTTGAAACGTGGATCTTCTCGATTCAAGGGTTAAAAGCGCGGGTGCATGTGTTTCAAAAGACCGGGAGGAAATAGGAGCACAAGGGACTTGTTAACGTGAATCGTGGAGACCGTCTTCAACACCACGAAGAGAGGCCGGCATCCTCTGGGTGGCAATCTGTCCCCTCCGACTGCCGCCACTCCGTCGCTGAAGAGGGCCAGGCACGACTCAGAGTCGAGCAGCCCTTTGGTGTCTTCAGACCAAGATATTATGGAAGCACCCCTGGCCGTCACCCTCAGCCAAAGCATGGATTCTGTCAATACTGCTACTGGAGAAGAAGAGGTAAGTCAACAATTACAAACAAAAAACTAATAAGTACAGATACAACCCGCTGTATTCTAATGACAAAAATATCAACAATGTGCGCGCCAAAAATATTCATAATCTAAAAGATACATTTTGATTTAAACAATATTTTTCCTAAATAGCAAAAAGTAAGATAACGTGAAATATTATAATGTTAGACATTAACCCATATGATTCCAAGCATGTTTTTAAAAAGACGGTTTTTCATATTATTTACTGAAAAATATGTAAAAATGTTATGTTTTGTTAAAAGGTTAAAGAAAAGGAAGCATGGCTTACTATATACCTTCATTAGTTAAAACGTAGATTTTCGCGAGCCAACAAAATACGCGGGACCAAACCCGAAGAAACAGTGATACATATATATATATATATATATATATATATATATATATATATATATATATATATATATATACAGCGTGTAATCGAACTAATGTACATCCTCTTAAGGGCGTATACACAAACTATTTTGACACCAATTGCAGCAAAAATAAAATCGGAAAAAAATATTGGATTTTTCATAATTTTTCATGCATTTTTTACTTTTTGAGAACTTCTGGTTACCTGTGTTCATGATATTTTTCGTGGATGCGTAAGTTGTTGTATTTTTTATTTACTTTTACTACTGCGAGGCGCATAAATCACTTCGCACGCACTAAACAACACACGTTTAGAAAATATTCGGAATTTAGTCAGCAATGGGTACTTATGAAAACGATAACATAGATATAATTCTTCACAATCTGACCCACTTTTCTCTGGATGGTGTAATTCGATATCCAAATCGTTTAAAAACTACCAGTCTATGTGGAATCTCTCTTCAAATACGCAATGTGCGCGTATACCAGATACCACAAACATGTGGCCTATTATTATTAATTATTTTTAATAATTATTAGTGAGCTATCTACTAAAGGTATGGTAATTTCAAATGCAGGTATTGTTTATTTAAACGCTGCCCCTTATGTGGTAGAGAGCCTGTACAGTAGTTCGTTTACACGCTGTATATATATATATATATATATATATATATATATATATATATATATATATATCTATATATTAAAAGAAAACAGTTTTTGATGTTGTACTCGAATAAATATGGTGGTTCAAACCCCTTCTGAAATTTTTTAAATGTTTAATTTTTGTATGTAAAAGCGGCCCTCTAAGAGCAAAAACTATTATATTTTTACCATTAAAACCCCCGTGACATTTTTTTCTGGCTGCGGCCTTGCTTAGAATATTTGAATAATTAGAATATTTTAATATCTTCTAGAATGAACATTTGAAATACAAACAAATACAGGGTGTTCTAAACTATCGGACCACCATTGGTCAATTTATTATCTGTGGAGCTACGAAGTCGGTTAAATAAGCAAACTAGTAGTATTTGCTACGTATATTACGATGGTATAAACAAGTATACTTACAAATCCTTTACAAAGATTCATAATACACATGACAATTTTAAATGTACCTTTAACCTAAACACCATTTAACTAAATGCCTGATTAAAAAAAAGTTGATAATACCGGGCGTTAATTCTTTAAATTGACAGGTGAGGGCTACTGTCACAAGAATGTGCTTAATTTTCTATTCGTGTTTTGTTAATTCGATATATAATTTACTTCTTTATTCGCGAAGCGACCAAATCAAATTTTCTAGGCTTTTCTTAACTCGAAATTTTACTTTATGCTTAATCTGGGATTGGAAACACTCGTAAGTAGTTTCAAATTGAACTCATTAAAAAAAAACACGTATGCCTCCAAATGCATAGGCCCACTAGGCTAAAAACAAACAAATAACAAGATAAATTCAAATTCAAAACTATTTGAATTCGAGAAAATAAGCTTACGCTTCTTATAGTTTGCACACTTTAAACATAATATATAAAATTACGAAAAAACTATTCGTGAAAATGCAAACAATGTCTTAATTAATAAGACAACTTAAGACGATAAATATCCATTGAAACAACTACTTCCCGTGCAAATACACCTCCGGATATTGAATTATACAATGAAATATTTAAAATCTTATATAATTTGATTTGTTACAACGCTCTATTAAAGTTTATGTAACGTTTAGGTCAAATTCTCTTCAAACCAACTAACAAATACAAATTTAAAATGGAAGGAGAGATAACAAAAAAAAAAAAAAAATTAGAAGTGAAAAGACTTGGATTAAAACTAATGTCTTAGGCCATCTATAGACGCGTTTCGAGATTTATCTCTCTTCAGTATAGCTTTGCTTATGACGTTTAAAAAATTAGGAATAAAATTAAAACAAACTTACCTGGAAAAAGTGGTGTGTGTGGAATGAACAGGTACACAGAAATGGAATGAGTGAAAATGATGGTCGGTAATTTAACAAATAACGTCATATCAACATTGCAGCAACATTAAAAGTTGATGCAACATTATTTAAATAAATTTGGTCAGTAGGGGCATTATTATTTGCGCTGAATTTACATTTTGGTTTATTACTTTCAATGTGAATTGTACGTAAACTGTTTTTAAACCGCATCAATTTTTTTTTTTGGTTAATTCTCTTTTCAGGAATACTCATAACCATAACAATCGAGCGTGGCATTTCGCTATTTCGATGCGTTTTGGTTTTGGAAAAACTGATTGATTTCAATCCGAATTTATAATGAATTTCCACACACACACACACACACACACCATCACCATCACACAGCACACACACACACACAAAACAACACGCATATATCAAAATTCCGCTATTCGATTCCAGCAATACCGACAAAAATTTAAATATTTTTAGCTGAAAAGCTGATCCCGTTCTTTCACCACCGCTATTATAACTCTCGCCAGTTGGAGATTCAAACGCGTCGAATGTCTTGTTACCAAAGAAAAGAGAGTCCTTCGAGTTCGCGTTTGGCGCGTTCGTTTCTCGTTCGGTATTTGTAATGCGGATCACTTTATAATGTCGTCGTTGCGAACTAGGCCATGACTCTTGTGCGGCTTTATTTCCCGCATTCTTTATTCCGAGGCGTTTATTCCGTGGCTTTATCCGCGGGGATTTGTAAGATCGTAACGGGGAAATAAAAAGGGGGATGGTGTTCTATCCCTAACACTAGAAACGAAAATCTCCCGGTCTCGTGTTATTGTAAATCGGATAATTTCAACAGCTTGAGATAATTCGAGGTTTGTAAAACAATTACTAAATAGACAGAATGCATTATCGTATTTTTTTATAATTAAGAGGAAGTCGACCGCTCTCTAAACGTATAAAACTAAGCATATTTTTTTATAAAAGAACGGTCAACGTGAGAAATATTTTATTAAGACAGGCATTAAGATTCCACTTTCCTTAAAGTATGCCTATTTTTTTAAAATATTTCATCCCTAAACAAGGATGTAATTAAGACGGCAGTAATTACATCCTTGTTTAGGGATGAAATATTTTGAAAAAATAGGCATACTTTAAGGAAAGTGAAATCTTAATGCCTGTCTTAGTAAAATATTTCCCACTTTGCCCGTTCTTTTATAAAAAAAATATCAAACATTGTTAAACTAGCGTAATCGCATCTTCAATATAATTCTTTTCTTCAGCATTTATAAAAAATATTGGAAAACTAAATCAGTCATATTGCAGAAGAATTCTTTTGGAAGAATTTTAATTTTTTCCAATTATTTCTATCGTACAATAAATTCACTGGGATGTCGCGCGATATTGAAGTTTCAGAAAATTTGAAAAACTGTTTTACGCGCGACATCCTAGTGACTATATTTAACCAAATAAATAAATGAAAAAAATCACTTATCTTTGCAAAGGAATTATCTACAATGTGACTGATTTAGTTTTTCAATATTTTTTATAGTTACTGCAGACAAAAATAAAATTAGGAACGCGATTTCGCTACTTTACCAATTTTTTTTTTTGGCTTTTGCCTGGCCCTAGTTACGAGACTATTAATAATAATAATAATAATAAACACATTTATTTTTAATGATATTAAATACATCACATTTACATCAGGATATATTAATTTCACAAAAACAAGTCAAAAGAAAAACAAAAAACAAACAGGCATATTGCGTATACGTATTTAATTATTGCCTACGTTAGCATAATACTCATCCATAGTATATGGTTCTATATTTATTAACTTATCTATCAATTTTCTTTTCATGACAGATTAAGATTTTTCTGTTTTTATTTCCTTAGGAAGGCTATCATACAATTTTAGCCATCATCAATTTTATTTGTATACATTTGTTTTATTAAGTTATTACTAAGTATAACATATAACTATATATTTGGACGTCACAACACATTCACACAACACCCAGGGTAACGACGAGATATTATTTTCAAATAACATCTCCCCGTGCACGGGAATCGAACCCGGTCTGTGGCTCGCCGAGCGATACACCGTCCGGCGACGTTACCGCTCGGCCACCACCTGCCCAACTTTACCAATGTTTAATATTATTTTATGAAATAACGGTAAAAGTATAAAATATTTTATTAAGACGGGCTTAAAGATTGTACTTTCCTTAAAGCATACCTATTTTTTCAAAATATTTCATCCCTAAACAAGGATGTAATTAAGACGGCAGTATGCTTAGTTTTATACGTTTAGAGAGTGGTCGGCTTCCTCTTAAGGTCTACGATTTTATTTTAACGAGTATTCATTAACCATGAAGTAAATATTTTGAGTTTAGAAAAACCTGAAAATTTGGATTTGGGCGCAGAGCGAAGAGTAGCGCTCAAATCCAAATGTTTAGGCTTTTCTAAACTCGAAATTTTACTTCATGCGCTACGCGTATAACACACTGATTTCAAGTGAAGTTTACTTGTTCGCAATATTTCAGAGTTTAATACGCGTGACGCATAAAGTAAAATTTCGAGTTTAGAAAATCGTAATTGTTTTTTCACGTAAAAATAAATAGTGTTATACAAACAAATTCAATAGATCTTTCATTGTTTTAATTGCATTTATTATTTTAATAAAGTAATTAAAATTAAAATTAAGGAATAATTCTTAAAAAAAAAACAATTTCCATTAATTAATAATGAAACACAATACAACAAGACTAATTAATGAAACAGTAAAAACAATCTTTTTATTCAATACTACTGACGTCAATTAATTAAACAAATATGTTTATTAATCAATTACAGGTCAGTACGTCGTTTGTTTTTCACCACTGTACATTTGCAGGCTTTCTTATTTTTCTGCAATGGCATTTTTCAATACACGAAGACGCACAAAAGTGAATTCCCGGACAAAAGCACGGAAGGCGCTTAATTGGAATCCATTTTCTAGTGCGGCAAACCGTGAATAATTGTGTTGCTTTTTAAAAATATGTAAGTTTAATGATCACTGGATGATTCCACATTTATTTATGTTTTTGTGTACGTATAAAAGTAGTTGTATTTTTAAAAATTTCATAAAAAAAGTTATTCATTGTGTAAGGGCATACATTAGGAGTGCGATGTAGATCAAAGTGTGCTGCTGATTCACTCTTGTCTTGATTTTAAATAACTTTTACTTGAATATGAATTCATGTTCAGTACTCATTTATTCACCGGATAACTATATATGTTTGACCATTTATTATGGCCTGTGCAATTTATATATATTAGAACGCGTAAACGCCATCTAATGTATACAACGTTTAGTTTGACAGAATACTGAACATCTTTGACCATTTATTATGGCCTGTGCAATTTATATATGTTTGAAAGCATAAACGCCATCTAATGTATACAATGTTTAGTTTGACAGCTATTGAGGATGCTACTTAAGCGAATAGGTATTAGATATGTAAATTGGAGAGGTAATAATAAATGTTCAAAGATGTTCAGTATTACTTGTGTTTCAGACTACTTAAAGATCTATTCCCAACTCAGATGCATAGGGATCCAAACCCACACCCGAAATTTTTAAAATATAAATTGTCTTATTAATTAAGACACTGTTTGCATTTTCACGAATAGTTTTTTCGTAATTTTATATATTATATTAATTTTTTGTATGTAAAAGCGGCGCTGTAAGAGCAAAAACCATATTTTTACCATAAAACATCCAACTACTACCCTCCCAAAATTTGTGTAACCTTCTCCGAAATGTTGTTCTGGCTACGGCTTTCCTAAGTAGTATAAAAAAACCTTTAGTACTCTTTAAAATCGAGTAGCTTTGAAATCACGTAAAGTTAGTTTAAATTTAACATAGAATGAATTGTTGAGATCAAGTTGCTTAAAATTAAGTGAGATTAGTTTAAAATAAAGTCAAATGTTGCTATAGGTATATACAGAGAGATTTATGTAACACCGAACATATTCATAACGAGAATCTTTTAAGTATTCATATGCAGACGGTTTACATTTTACCACACTCGGTTTATTAAAAGAATACAATTTTAAGCTTTAAACGATTGTTTTCCACTCCCAGGCTAAGCATGAAGTAAAATTTCGAGTTTAGAAAAGCCTGAAAATTTGGTTTGGTCGCGTAGCGCGAAGCGCGGAGCGGCCAAACCAAATTTTCAGGCTTTTCTAAACTCGAAATTTTACTTCATGCGCCACCGGCACAAAACACTAATTCAATGTAAAGTTTAGCGGTGTGTTTTAAACTTCGTAATATGTCAGTGTTTGTACCGGTGGCGCATGAAGTAAAATTTCGAGTTTAGAAAAGCCTGAAAATTTGGTTTGGCCGCTCCGCGCTTCGCGCTACGCGTCCAAACCAAATTTTCAGGCTTTTCTAAACTCGAAATTTTACTTCATGCTTAGTCTGGGAGTGGAACACACTCATTTTAAGTTTCAATTTAAACTCCTTTTTAAAAAAACAACGATTATCTAAAGATTTACGGCATATACGCCGAAATTGGGACATGTATACTTGAAAGAAAAACTCCCTGTATGTAAAAGTTGAGGCATTAATGGCAATTGATTAGCTACAATTTGTAATGGTCATGTAGGCAACGCCGGTTTACATTTTACCACACTCGGTTTATTAAAAGAATACAATTTGAAGCTTTAAACGATTGTTTTCCACTCCCAGGCTAAGCATGAAGTAAAATTTCGAGTTTAGAAAAGCCTGAAAATTTGGTTTGGTTGCGTAGCGCGAAGCGCGGAGCGGCCAAACCAAATTTTCAGGCTTTTCTAAACTCGAAATTTTACTTCATGCGAAACCGGCACAAAACACTAATTCAATGTAAAGTTTAGCGGTGTGTTTTAAACTTCGTAATATGTCAGTGTTTGTACCGGTGGCGCATGAAGTAAAATTTCGAGTTTAGAAAAGCCTGAAAATTTGGTTTGGCCGCTCCGCGCTTCGCGCTACGCGTCCAAACCAAATTTTCAGGCTTTTCTAAACTCGAAATTTTACTTCATGCTTAGTCTGGGAGTGGAACACACTCATTTTAAGTTTCAATTTAAACTCCTTTTTAAAAAAACAACGATTATCTAAAGATTTACGGCATATACGCCGAAATTGGGACATGTATACTTGAAAGAAAAACTCCCTGTATGTAAAAGTTGAGGCATTAATGGCAATTGATTAGCTACAATTTGTAATGGTCATGTAGGCAACCCAATTTACACATAACCTAAAAATTAAAGGTGTCTAATCGTATTTTATGAAAATGTTCGGTGTTATATGTGGTTTTGAGGAAAAACCAGTTGAGTCACTTTTTCGTGATTTCGAGTTATTCGCGTTTAAAGTTTATAAGTCAACTTCTTAATAAGTACCTTAAAATATCTCCAAATATCCATCTCATTTCATTTATATTTCATAAAAAAGCATTGATCATGGTTAACTCGTAAAAATGTTTGTTATTAATTTAACGTGCATCTAAATGGAACATAACTGGGTTTTTCTTAAAATAATATCACATAACTGGTTTTTCCTCAAAAATAGCACTTTACTGGTTAGGTATTGTTTAAATTATGCGAAACCTATGTCAGATGGCATCGTTTCAAAGTCAGAAAATGAAAATATAGATGAATATCTATTAAAGAGAGCACTTAACTCGATTTGATCAAAACAGAGACTTAACTGTTTTTTCCTTAAAACCACAGATATAAAACTCTCTGTATAAATGACATATGCACGTGTAGCAAAATTTTATTTTATTTTAAACCTATCACTTATAATTGATCAACGAGGTTGATAATTGTTGAAAGTTTATAACCACTTATATTAAATATCACTATTTTGTCTTTCAATGTCTATTGTAATCTCGCTACAATTGTTTCGCCACACTGTGGCTTCTTTAGGCGAAGAAACCATTTCTTCACACGAAGCAGCCACAGTGTAATGAAACAATTGTAGCGATATTACAATAATAATAATAATAAATCTTTATTGTCCAATAGGAAACATAAAAAATAATACATAAATAATACAATATGAAGACCATGTGAGTGTGCAGTACTTTTTACTAGAACTATTATGTTTATCTTATATCACTATTTTAATTGTGTATTGATATTTCTTGAATAATTTTCTCACTTATCACTTGGTGAAACATTTTTAAATATTGATAATGAAGGTTTAAATTAAATTACACTTGGTTTGTTTCACAATTTTTTACTTTACTATTTACTCGACTAGTTTCGCGTTTTACAGCATTATCAGGAGTGGAGAGTGTATTGATGTATAAAGGAGATTTCCGTTGATAAATAAATAAATAAATAAATAAATAGAACTCTGAATAAAAATAATATCATATGTTCAATATTACATTGTCAAAATACAACAATCTACCCGTAGGAGTGACTGTGGCCTTCCTAAGGGAGGTCCGATGCTACTCGGGAAAAAAACCCAAACGTGTTTCATCCGATACACAAGACAAATACCGATTGCAATTGCAATTACATTGTCAAAAAAATAAAAAAATAAACCACTAGAGAGTGCCATGATTTTATCTTTTTTTAAATTTAAGTTGGCTACACGCTTTAGAAATTGACATATAAAACGTCAGACATAATAATTATAATGTATAATTTCAGAGTTGCCAACCTAGAATATTTTCCATGGCACTCTAGAGGTTTTATTTTATTGAACATACGATACAATAAACATTGACAGACAAAATAGTGATATTGAATATAACTCATCTCACTTATTTTTAAAGACAATTTCGTATGCTCTTTGAAATTAATCTCGCGCCATTTTTTTTGCGTGAAACATGTTTAGTGGAGTGATCCAGAGGGTTGCACATTAGGGATGTAATCCCAGTGGCCGTTGACCTTTAGGTAATTTCCGACCCCCATGAGAATTAGTATGATTATTGTACGTGAGCGTGTGCGTTAGTCAGCTTGTTAGGGCAACTGTCGTGTCCAGGAATTCGCATTGCCCTTAAGGGCGAATATTCAGGTGCTTTTGGAAATGACGTGATCTGCCAGGAAGCAGATGCTGAATGATGTATATTTCCAAATCTCCGATAAAATATATTTTATTGTTAAAGTAGATTTATATCTATACAAAATTCCATTTGTTTCTGGATCTCGCCTAGCTTTGGTAAAGTGACAGTTTAAGTATTGTAAATGGGGCTGGTTGTGTTTTAAATCAGGGTTTTTAAATATCACTGTCAGATGTTCGATTTTAAGGTTATAATTTCTGACTATTGTGATCTTACACTGTTGCCTGTTTTACAAATTTTCAGATATAAAAGGATAATAATATGCAGTTTTAAGATTAACAAAATTTACTACTTGGTTTTTGTACATACAAACACAGCAATAATATTGTATATAACAAATATAATGAATTCGGCTCTGCATATATGGGATTTTCACTAGGTAGGAGCCAGGACAAAAATTTATATTTTTAATAATAATAATAATAATAATAATAATCAATTTATTGTCCAACAGGAAACATTTCCTAATTACAAGACAAAAACAAAACATAAGCCTGGTACATATAAAAACAATAATAATTAAATTAGAATAATTCTGTAATAATAAAATTACTTATTAAATGCTGAAGGCGTGTCCTGTGAATATTAAAAAAAAATATTTTTAAATAAGAATAATTATTTCTTGAATAACTTTTTCATTTATCACTTGGTGAAACATTTTGGAATAATATTAAAGGATAAATAAAAAACACTTGGTTTGTTTCACTATTTGAAAATAGTGAAACAAACCAAGTGTATTTAATTTATCCTTTAATATTAAGAATAATTAATTCACAGTCGACTCTAAGTTACTGAATAACATTTCTAGCGAATCGTGAAAGATGTCACTGCAATGCGAAATTGTATTAAAATGGCGCTTAACCCATTAACGGCCAAGCAGTGCTAGAGTTCAGTCCTATGACCTGAATTATGTATGCTCAGACCCAACTCGAATATTTACCAATAAAAACAATCATACTACAAGCTCAGCCATTGATTATATGGTCTCCAATCTGCCACCAGAAAACTGGTCATGTGATGTGATCGAACCACATATATCAGACCACAAAGCACAATGTTTACGATATAATAGATCAACAGACAATATAAATGAAACACGTATAACAGAAAATACATTTGTAAGACGACGTATAACTAAAAAGAGTACGATTCAAATTCAAAATAAACTACTAAACACTAATTGGAACATTCTATATATGGCATCTGATATTAATACAGCATTCGACATATTTTTAGACATCGTGAGACAAAACATTGAATGTCAATCTGTAACTGTTACTAATAAAAACAAAAATATAAATAGTCCACCATGGATATCGAGCAAAATAAGAAAACTGAGAAATGAACTAAATGACTTATTCTGGCTAAAAGAAACATTTAAATGTGATGATACCAGAACACTCTATGAGCAATCAAGACGTGATTACAAAATTTTAGTAGAGACAACGAAAAATGATTATTACAAGAAATTAATTCACGAAGCTTATAATAAATCTGCACAAATTTGGAATATAGTGAACAACAAGTTAGGTAAACGAAAAATAAACAAAATTGAAAAGATTGTAGATAATGATGAAGTATTCAAAACACCAGTTAACTGTAAAAATTGAATTTAAGTCTAATTCTGCACTTTATTTATTTATTTATTTATTCATATTCAACGGGAAACCCCTTTTACAAAAACAAGTTAATGCTTAAATATATCATGTATAAACTATACTAAATTTAAAATACACAATGTAGACAATCTAGATAGTAATGCAATGTATTTGAAATAAATCTAAAACTAAAACTAAATAATTATACTATGCTCACTAAAAAGCAGTTATTTTTTATTGTATTAAACACCGAAATCATGCAAATAAAAAAAAAATTAACAACACTAATCAAACAATAAATATGAATTATCGCACAGTTTATCGGCTATTTGTTAAAAACCTCTAAGTGGGTTAGATGATTCTTAAATAAATTGGATCCGAATAACGATATAAATTCCGTGTCCAAACTATTCGCAGCTCGCATCATCCTTGCAATGGGATTATTATGACCATAATTAGATGAAAACGTCCTCAGGCGAAAAATTGGGTTAGACCTTAGACTACGATCATGGCAGGGTACGTAGAAATCAAGCATGGATAAAATCTCTGGACAATCAATCGCTCTGTTTACAATTTTATGTAGATAAATTAAGTCGTTAATTGTGCGACGATCTTCTAGGGTTTTCATTTTTAATTCAGCCATTATATCTGAATAAGAGCCAAGTGAATGGTATTTAACCAACTTGTACTCCATCGTACGAAAGAACTTCTTTTGTATGGTTTCTAATCTGTTGGTGAGACCCGATGTATGCGGTGACCAAATTATTGATGCGTATTCCAAGTTAGAACGAACCATAGAACAATATAAAGTTTTCAAACACGATGGACTCAGAATTCTACATACTCTCCACACGAAACCCCACATCTTTAATGATTTGTTGCATATATTAGTTATATGAGATATAAAAGATAACTTGCTGTCGAAAATAACACCCAAATCTTTCATTTCATTCACTTCGAGAATGATATTTTGACCAATTCTATAAGAATAATTAATAACTGAATGCTTCCGAGAGAATGAAATTTTAGTACACTTATTAATATTTAAATAAAGCTTGTTATTCAAGCACCAGTCATGAATTTTATCCAAATCTTCTTGTAAATATTTACAGTCTTCTAAGGTGTTAATAATTCTAAATATTTTTATATCATCTACATATAAAAGTATTTCGCTATTGCAAATGCTTCGTTCAATATCATTAATGAATAATAAAAACAAAATTGGCCCCAAATGTGTGCCTTGTGGGACCCCCGAAGTAACAGATATAGGTTTTGATATAAAGTTATTGATTTTTACCATTTGTGTTCTATTATTCAAAAAATCAGCGAGCCATCCAATCGTAAGTGCATTAAACCCAAGTAATAATAATTTCTCTAATAAGATAGAGTGATCTACCCTATCAAAAGCCTTCGAAAAATCTAGATAAATGGAATCTACTTGATAGTTATCATGAAAAGCGTTAACTAAGTATTGGTGGTAACATAGCAAATTTGTGGCTGTCGATCGATTGGATATAAAGCCATGTTGTTTATTAGAGAGAACGGATTTAGCCATCCAGTAAATCTGATTGCAAACCAATTTATCTAGAATTTTTGAAATAGGAGACTGAAGGCAAACACCTCTATAATTAGAAATCATATTACGATCACCAGATTTATAAATTGGGTTAATAAAGCTCATCTTCCACATTGATGGAAATACTCCAGAAGATAAAGATTTAGAAAAAATATCAAATAAGGGGCTACAAAGTGAATAAATGCAATTTAACAGAATATAAGTTGAGATTCCATCAGGACCTGGGGCCTTGCTTACTTTCAGATGTAAGATTTCATTAAATATATCTTCCATAGATAATGAAAGAGTGCTGCTACCAATTGCGTATTTAGAAGGTGAATTAATATTATTTGGACTATTATCCGTCGCATAGACTGTAGTAAAATAATCAGCAAACAAATCAGCGATCTGTTTAACATCGGAACCTTTTCTAGAATCCAAATGCATTAATTTTGGTATACCGTTATCATTTTTTAAGTCCTTAACATAATTCCAAAAGTATTTAGGATTGGAATTGAGCTTTGATTCAACATTAGCTATGTAGTTATGGTATAAATTATTTGACAGTGTTTTACATTGGCTGCGTATTGACTTAAAAACTACATAGTCGTCATAGTTACCAGTTTGTTTCGATTTTATATGAGCTGCTTTTTTCTTATTTACGAGAACTTTTAGTTCCTGTGACATCCATTTAGGATAATTATTGTAACTATTGTTATATACTCTTTGAGGTACAAATGTATTAATGCCCTCATTAATAATTTTATAAAAAAACTCCACCAAGTCATTAACATTTGCATTTTTGACATTTGATAACCATTCATTTTTATTAAATGCATTATTGTAGAATGCATTTAATAAATTAAAATCGGCTAAATGATACATATAAACTTTACTCTCAGATTGTAATACAATGACACCGTCAAAGAATATAGAAATATCGTAAGCCGAGTGGTGCTGTGATACATTTGATATTAAATTTTCAGAAAGTGTTACAACAGGACTAACAATATTAGAAAAAAATAAATCGAGAAATATATTTCTGGAGTTAGGTATTGTATTAATTTGCTTAAAATTGAGAAAGTTAAACGTGTCTAGAATGATTTGAGATTTTGAATCTATATTACAACTGTCTACTAAATTATTATTACTCCAATTAATGTTTTTCATAATTTTTATGAATGACTTATTGTATAACATACTGTGAATTTTTCTTTTAAATATACATAATGTATACGCTGTAAACTTTCAGGCATTCGTCGATTTTATATAAAAAACGTGCAATATGAAGTTTAGAACGAGTGTTTCCACTCCCAGACTAAGCATGAAGTAAAATTTCGAGTTTAGAAAAGCCCCGCGTAGAAAATTTGTCGAGGGTCGCGCAGCGACCCGAGACAAATTTTCACGGGGCTTTTCTAAACTCGAAATTTTACTTTATGCGCCACGCGTATTAAACACTGAAATATTGTGAGGTTAGAAATACACTGAAATTTGTTTAATGAGTAATAAGCGGAATATTTAAATAACAAAATATTTATTTTTTTCTCCATACATTTTTAAGTCAGGTCAAATAATATAACTTATTTAGTAATTTAATTAACAAAAAATGATAATGTTCCGTGTATGCATAAATGGAGCTTAATGGGTTAAATCTATCATCAATTGTATGCAATCCATACACAGCCAGTCCCACAAAACTGATTTTCATATATAAACATCTTTATTGTGCACTAATAAATTACAGTTTTTTTTTATTTTTACATTTATATTTTATTATAAAATCCTTGGCTATCGACCGTCAGTCTTTCAGCCTGAGTTGTAGTTGTCATTGCTTTGTCGGTCGGTTGGTGGTTTCTGGGTTGTTGAATTTGGGAGAAATATTGGGGTTTCATACTAGACAGAGGTGATTAAGGATGTCATGGATGTGTGGGTTAAATACGAATTTTTGGGACAGTTGGGTAAGTCGTTGTTGAATATGGACTATTTTTGTTTTTTCATATATTAAGGTATTGGACGGGTTGTGGAGTGGGTTATTGGGACGTCGGATTTTCCCATGTAGATCTACTTTAACAATAAAATATATTTTATCGGAGAGTGGGTTATTGGGACGACGGATTTTTGTGAGGATTCTGAGGGCTGATCGTTCTGCTACTTCGATATTATTTAATAATATAATAATAATAATAATAATAATACTTTTATTTCCCAACAGATATAAAATTATTCTATTACAGGGAAAAATATACAAAAACTAAAAAATAAACAAAGTAACAAAAAGTAACAAAAGCGTGTATACGTAAGATACAAAAAATTAAAATAAAATAGAATAAATGCTAACAAATTAAAATAAGAAACTACAAGTAAATATATAATTTAATATGATACAAATACAAAATGATTGTATCATTAATATGATACAAAGACCTAATGGAGATTCGCGACTTGTTTAATGAAACATTTGAAACTACAGTTATAAATGTCCGTGAACCTAGGATACTATTATTATAATTTCGCATCATAGTGTTCAACGGGGAATTATAATAAACGTTGGTGTTGCTGCGGTTACATAAGAACGACATACTATTCCTACTGCAAAATCTTGGTACATAAATATTGATTTGTCTAAGCAGATTGGGATCGTCAATTTTGTTATGTATTATTTGATACAATGTACTCAGAGACCGTATGTTTCACCGTTCTACCAAAGACTTTAAGTTGAACATAGCCAATATTTCATTGTAACGTACCGACTCATCAGGATAAGTAGAATGAAGTTTGATATAAAGGTATTTGACAAATATTTTTTGGATCCGCTCAATGTTGAAAGACTAGGGTTGGGGAAGAGGATTAAAGCATATTCTAATAAGGGGATAATTTAATAGATGTAAACTGCTGTTTTTGTCGTAATTCCTTTATTCTGGAAGGCGAACGATCTGAAGTGCCACGCCCTATTTTGAATTTTTGTTTTCATGGTTTGGGAATGGATGTTGAAGGATAGTTTGGGGTCGAAAGTGATGCCAAGGTACAACCAGGGGATGGGCTGATTACGGTGTTGATATGTTACTGATTTTCATTTTAACTCAATTGAAACAAAAGCTTAAAATTATACAATTTCCAATTCGAAAATGCCTAATATTTCTCTCGCTTCGCAATTTATAAATTGAATTAATGCGCGTCTAATTTATAAAAAATTCATCGCATAAATTATAAATTATGAAATACTGTTTGTATTAATTACAATAAATTTGTGAGTTGTTACAAATACACCTCATTATATATGTGTAATTACAATCCACATTTTGACGTTTGAATCACTGAACCAATGGCATTTAATTTACATTTTATTCCTGCGTAAATTAGTTTATTTAAAAATAAAGTAAGAGAGGTTAAAATAGTAAACTGATTAATGCACTTGGTGTGAAACCAACCAAGTGATTTTTCATTTTAACCTTAACTAGTTTCGACCTTAAACTAAAAAAAATATACGAGCCTCCCAAGTAACGTGTTTCGCTTAAACATTCAAACAAGTTAGAATGTTTGTCGGAAACCTGTTACTTGGCAGCAAGGCCGTTGCCAGTGGGGGGGGGGGGGGGCGGATACGGGGGTTCAATCCACCCCGAAAATTTCCCAAGTAACGTGTTTCGCTCAAACATTCAAACAAGCTAGAATGTTTGACGGAAACCTGTTACTTGGCAGCAAGGCCGTAGCCAGGGGGGGGGAGATACGGGGGTTCAATCCACCCCGAAAATTTCAAAATGTTACATTTTTTTATGTATAAGCGGCTTTGTAAGAGCGAAAACAATATCTTTAATATATCTTTAATTAATTTCCCACTTAACCCGTGGTGAAACATTTTTGAATCTAATACTGGATGATTTAAATTAAATTTAAATTAAAACACTTGGTTTGTTTCACTTATTTAAAATAAATAAGTGAAAGAAACCAAGTGTTTTTATTTAAATTTAATTCAAATCATCCAGTATGAGGATAATATTTTTAATATTAACTCCCGCCCCCCGAAACTTGTATAACTCCCTCCGATTTTTTTTTCTGACTACGGCTTGTTTAACAGGCTCGTATATAAACATATTACTTGATTAAAGTTAAAAAAAACCTCTATATTATAATACTGTTTCAGGACTCTACTAAGCTCTATTCAAGTTATTGTTTATTATTTTTTTCAGTGTAATTAATTAACAAGGAGATATATTTAAAATCCATATTGGGTAGGATTTTAAATATATCTTCTTGTTAATTAATTACACTGAAAAAAATAATAAACGATAACTTTAATAAAGCTTACTAGCGTCTTGAAACAGTATTATAATATACAGGTTTTTTTTTTCTTTTAAGTACACTTCTGTGCAATAAAATTAAGCACACAAAATATGTTAAAGTTTAAAACGGACGTGATGAGTTTCCTAGTTACGAAAATATGTAAATATGTCAATTTCCTTAATGTCAAAATGCTGCGTCATTTAGACAACAATTCAAAAATTCGAATTCTAACTAAAATAGAAGATGGTTTTTCTATTTCGGCTTTGTTGTATTTATTACAAGCATTTTTTTTTCATAGTTTTGTTTTTTTAATAAAGGTGTTTTTTTAAGTTATGGTGTTTTATCTTTTATTGAAACTGCTGCTAAGCAGTTAACACATGCCCGAATTTTACAACTAGAATATTGTGAAAAATAGTTATGAGACTTGTGCTTAATTTTATTGCACAGAAGTGTACAATATACATATCGCTACATGAGCTCGAATTTTAAAAGATTTGATTATTTGTAAAATGAATTAGGAGGGACTCACTCGCTGAAAAAAATAACTGAAATTTAAATGTTGCCTGATAACATCTTACTACAATCATAATAATTTTACTACACTGTGAAAATGTTAACATAAGGAGTCAACGAATGCTGCTAGACTTATTATTATTTATTTTTTCCGAAAACACAGTATTTTAAGCGGTGCAAAATAATTTGAAAATGCTAAATATTGAAAATGTAAATTAAAATTAGTGTTATGGATCATAACTTAATATGGTAAAACTTACAAATATATTTTTATAATTAAATCACAATAGTAATCACAACATTTTTTATTAGACTTACTATTATGTATCTAATTATGTATCTGATTATGTATTTCATAAAATGGTAATTTGTCATTAACCCATCAAGCGCCGTTGTTGTAAACACGCAACATTATTAATTTTTTGTTAATTAAACTACTAAATTTAACTTATTTATTTATATTTTATATATTATATTATTTTACCTGACTTGAAAATGTATGAAGAAAAATGTAAATATTTTGTTATTTTTATATTTCGATTATTACTCATTTAAATAAAATAATGTCTGTGAATTTCTAACTTCACAATATTTTAGTGTTTTATACGCGTGGTGCATGAAGTAAAATTTCGAGTTTAGAAAAGCCTGAAAATTTGGTTTGGCCGCTCCGCTTCGCGGAGCGACCAAACCAAATTTTCAGGCTTTTCTAAACTCGAAATTTTACTTCATGCTTAGTCTGGGAGTGGAAACACTCGTTCTGAACTTTATGTTTCACGTTTTTATATAAAATCGACCAATGCCTGAAAATTTACAGCGTATACTTTATGTATATTTAATAGAAGAATTCACAGTATGTAATACAATAAGTTAACCATAGAAATCATAAAAAGAAGTGCAAAATATTACCTAAAATCAACTTTTAGAGTTAACTCTATATTATTATTTTGAATCCTACAACATCCTATCAGTGACACAGTTTGGATTCAGGAAGGGGAGATCGACAGTGAAGGCCGCAAATGAATTTATTCAGTTTGCGATTGACTGCTTTGAAAATAATGATGTTGCCGCTAGTTGTCTGCTTGATCTGAGCAAAGCATTCGACTGCGTCAACCATATAATTCTATTGAAAAAGCTATACTTTTATAACTTCAATCCAGTCAGTTGCAGATTGTTATCTTTATATTTATTGAATAGAAGACAACGGGTAATATTCAACAATATATTATCCAGCGAGGAACGCATTACACACGGTGTTCCACAAGGATCTATTTTAGGCCCCCTTATATTCTTGATCTATATTAACGATCTGCCTCTCCAGCTACAGCATGGTTCAAGTGTTCTATATGCCGATGACACCACAATTTCAGTTAGGGATAGTACCGTTATGGAGATAGAGAATTGTCTTGATGAAGATATGAGCTCTATAAAATGTTGGTTCGATTGTAATTGCCTTAAACTTAATGCGGACAAAACTCAAAAAATATTTTTCACCTTAAAGCAAAACCCACCTATAGAACACTCATCAATAAAATTCCTAGGCATATTTGTCGATTCAAAACTAACCTGGATAAAGCATGGACAAGAACTTGAAGCCAGACTTGCCAAGCAACTATATGTCTTAAGAAACTTATCCAGGTCTATCACGACCAAAATGCTAACAAATATCTATTATGCATATTTTCATTCGCACATGTCCTACGGAATTATATTGTGCGGTCATTCAAGCATCTTGTCAAACACCTTTCGTTTGCAACGTCGAGTTATTAGAGTGCTGGCAGGAATAAGTTATAGATCGGACTGTAAACAATGCTTTATAGATTTGAACATTTTAACAGTCCCGTGTGTTTTTATACTGGAATGCGTTTTGCATTTAACAAACAATAAAGATAAATACGAAAGTAATAAGTTTTATCATGAGCACAATACAAGAGCAAAAAATGATATCCGGATACAATTTCAAAGGCTCACAAAAGCTAAAACCGGAATACGATACCACTGTATACAATTCTTTAATGCTCTTCCCACACAAATCCAACAGCTAAAACCAAAACATTTAAAAGTTTGGTGTAAATCGTTATTGGCTCAAAATGCTTTCTATTCCTTCGAGGAATACTTTCAGGAGTGCAAGAAACACAAATTTTAATATGTTTGTTTTGTTCAAAACAATGTTCAATTATATACAACCATATTTTCATCATATTAAAAGCATAAATTACAAATAATTGATATAAAACAAACATTTACTATGAACAAAGTAAATGTTTGTTTTATATCAATTATTTGTAATTTATGCTTTTAATATGTTAGTTTTGTCCAGAAAATTATTTTATCATATACAACCATATTTTTAAAATGTTTTGTTTGTTCATAGTAAATGTCTGTTTAATGCCAATAATCTGTGATCTGCTATAAATAATGTATACTTTTAATATGTTAAGTGGTCGCCATTGTGAATGTTATAATACATAGTAGTATTTAAAATTACCTGTGACCTGTGTAAACAATCTTGTATTAACACCATATATATTATTATTATTATTTTAATTTTCAACTCGACTCTGTTGTCGGTTATATTATGCTTGGACGGGCGCTGGCCAAGTCCAGACATAGTCTATTTTTGGTTGAGGAAATTTCGTGTTATGTTGCATGTATGTAGTATGATTGCTTTCTGTACTTGTGTGTGAATGTTTTTGGGTAAATGTAATTCCTCTAGGTGTTGAGTGAACGTGTGTGGTGTTATGCCTGTTACCGAGGTTATGAATGGAATTATTTTAACTGTTTTCTGTTTCCATATTCTTTGGATTTCTATTGCTAGCGGTTGGTATTTGTTCTTCTTCTCTGTGTACTTATTTTGGACATTATGGTCGGCCGGTACTGCTATGTCTATTATATATGTTGCATGTTTGGTTTTGTCTTGAATTGTGATATTATTATTATTATTATTATTATTATTATTATTATTATAATTGCTCGGCTGTTAATGGGTTAATAAAGTATATTATTAATATTATCACAGTTGGTTAAACTTGCTTATCATCAACAATCTTTGTGTGATATGATTCGATTATTATTTAAAAAATGTGCATGCTATAGTCAGCAAAAGAATGATTATTGTTTATATCCAGCCATTATTATTATTGTTATTGTCAATTGTTGATTAAGCGTTTTGTGGAACATGACGTGGCTATCGGCTATGCACGAACATTCGACTTTATCGACAATATAATCAGCATGCGTTTGTTTGTAAGCACATTTGCTTATCGATGTTTAAATGGAATAATATCGTTTCGTAAATTGTTGAATTTTGCTTTTGTTATTAAATATTCAAGTTAATTCAATTTATTCCAATGAATTGAAACTTCTTTGATATGAAGTTAATCTCCATCGATAAAAGCCCATCTTTAAAGCTTCAGGTGCAGACTTGTAATCATCTCCCGTTTCAGATATGAAAAAAAACGACTTCAAACGACAAAGAGCTTATAGTTTGGATTTTTTCTCTCGAAAAGCGAGCAATTATTCACGTCGCTTCCTACCTTCTCCTTCATTTTTGTTCCTACCTTAAAGACATTATTACGGTAGTGAAATGGAAAATTCCTCAGGAATCGCTGGAAATGTATGCACAATATCGCAAATTCTTGTATATGAAATTAAACGTCCCGCGACATGATGTTTCTCAAAAGGGACGGGATGTTTTCCCCTCGCCCCCTCCGCGTTATTTAATCTCGCGTAAATATTTAATGCGGACTTTGAAGAAGAAGACAACGGAAACGCAGGCGGGTCTTTATGCCAGCAGGAGGGCTTTCCGTAAAAGGAAGTAGTTTGTGTAAGAGCGATGAAAATTTAAACGCTTGAATGATGGATGTTGTTTACTCCAATTTTGTTAGCAACTGCATACTAACGCTAGTTGTTTGTTTACCTCCGGAGCGTTTTATTCTTTCGTGCTTTTTAGGCGACTTTGTGAAGTGCATGGAATTAGAAAGAATTGTTATTTATTTTTGCACTTTGTAAATAAAAATACACATACAGGGAGTTTTTCTTTTAAGTATACTTATTTTAATATAAAGGGTTATTCAAAATAAAGGAACAGATTTTAAACATTTATTTCTTCCAAACTACAAAAGATAGTGTAACCTTCCCTCACTGGCACCTTAAAGAGGTAGGCGGGTCGTGGTTTGTTCCAAACTGAAAAGCAAACGGTTGGGCGCCACTTGATTTAAAAGACCGTTCACCCTGAAAAATCAAGAAACCAGGGAAGAAGAATAAAGTTTAACAATCTTTAATTCTTCGTATTTACAATACAATTTAACACTGAAGAAACTAATTCAAGCCCAAAACCTGCCAAGATATTAACAACGAGGTATCATACAAACTTAACCTTACCAGCCTTTTAAAAGGTCGGTGCCTATACTGTAATGTAAATCACTTACCCCTTACTTTCACTTCTAGTTACAATGGAACCGCCGGTAGCTACCCCGATTCCATGTTCCAAAACACCTGTAACAGACCCCTAATTCCCACCGGTAGACATTACCGTTTTAAAATGATTAAATTTGTCTCGACATCAGAAATTTATACAAATTTGGTTTAGTTGTGGGCCGATTAAATTACAAAAAAAACTTGACAGACTTCAATGATTTGTCACACCAACTGAACAATTTTAATAGTCTTCGCTGATTTTCCCAAATTTCCCAATTTTTACCGACGAAGTCCGAATCGCTGCCCCCTCTTGACCCTTCTTCTCTCGAACCATCTAATGTCGAGCAGGGTGCTGCAACCGGATCTCGAGCTGTCCGCTGCAACCGATCTCAATCAGGACGGTTCTGGAGTCCACCTCGCAGTTGCTCCGGTCTGGTGCTGCGGCCGACCTTCTTCCACCAACTAACGGATTCTTCACTGTCCAGTCCACCTCCAAATCTCTTCCCAATCAACCTCCAAATCTTTATACGTTCAACCTCCAAATCTACAATCTCTTCTCCTTTCTTTTAAGAAATCACCCTCCAGAACAATCTGGCTTCTATGCGGATTCTTCCAAAAAACCTCTCTCCAAAAAATCTCCACAGTCTCCCTTTTTCAAAAATAACTTTTTGTCTCCCTAACAACCTCCGTTTTTTTTCTTTTCCTAAAATTCCCTACTCTGATTTTTCCAATTTCTCCCAAAACAACATAAACCAGTGGCGGACCGTTCCAATAGAAATACAATTCCAACGTTTCTGGAAAGAGAAAAGTTCAATTTTTTATGCATTCAATATGGGCACCATGTGTTTGCCGTGCTGTGGATTTTTCTTGGGGAGTTTCGTGAACTGTACGAATACGCTCGACATATTCATTCGATGTGCGCGGACGTCTCGTTATTTTCGATTTGCTTTTTACCGCCTCATCATAAGCAGATTTACCAGTGGCATCGAAAAATCGTAGACGATGGTTGCATCTACCATCGTCTACGATTTTTCGAAGCCACTGGTAAATCTGCTTACGATGAGGAGATAAAAAGCACGTTAAACTTCAATAAAGGACTCTAGTTTTGCTAATTGCAGCACCCAAAGTGTTTTTTCTTGTTGTATCGCCATTTTAATACAGACAATCAAAATGACAAGCAACGGGCGCCAATGCGGCCGTGGTTGGAACTTCTGCCAGGACTGTTCAAATTTTAAACTTTTGTCTGTCCAGGAACGTTGGAATTATAGTTCTACCTTTTGTAGTTTGGAATCTGTTCCTTCTATAAAAACACTCGTTTAAAGCTCCAATTTGCAATATTTTTAGAAACAACGATAATTCTAAGATTTACTAAGTATATAGTGCATTATATGCTCAGTAAATCTTAGAATAATCGTTGTTTCTAAAAATATTGCAAATTGGAGTTTTAAACGAGTGTTTTTCATTCCCAGATTTAGGATGAAGTAAAATTTCGAGTTTAGAAAAGCCTGAAAATTTGGTTTGGTCGCGTAGCGCGAAACGCGCCCAGCGTCCCCTAAATAGTGCGACTACATAGTCCGCCTATGTAGTGAAGTAAGGAAAAAAAGCCATATCTTTGTAAACAACTTCTCGTAACTAAAAAAGAATATTGTTTAATTTCTTAACAATATCTCTGAATTTTATAAAAATCTACAGACATTACAAGAACGAGTAATAGATGGAGTTAACGCACTGAGCAAACATATTCAAATAATGTTTCATCAACATTAATACAACATTAAATGTTGCTACAATGTTGATATAATGTTATTTGTTTGTTTTGGGAATTGTCATAAAATTGTTATGATTGTAAAATAGTTTTATATGTAAAAGACTACTGTCTGTACGGGTCTACTTCAGGGGGGCGACACGTTAAGGGCCCAATCAGATCTAAAAATTTAGTTTGGTTGCTAATTCCTAGATGGTGCCACTATACATTGAGAGAGAGAGAGAGAGAGAGAGAGGAAAGATGTTTTGTATTCCTTTCTCTATCAGTTTTTACAACGTCTGTCGAGTGTATTTTTGTTTTAGTGTAAACAATAATTGTGTTCAGTGTTTTTTCTTTGATCTTATTTGAACAATTTACCAAGACTGTTAACTGTTGAGGCTTCTACTTCGTTATACATCATTATTAACATAAATAAGACACTTAAACTTTGTTTGTATAACTGAGGTTATACAAACAAAGTTTAAGTGTCTTATTTATGTTAATTTACCAAGAGTTTTATGTAACTAATGTAATTAATTTTTAGTAAACCACAAAACAAACACTAAATGTAATATTATTGAGAATGAACACATAGTGTTCGAAATGTACATTTAGTGAATAAAACTAATTTGTGAAGAAAGAGATTACTACAATAATTATTAATAAATGTACGAATTAATCCTATTTACCATATTTGTTTAAACAATAATATCATGTTTAATTTGAATATATCGTATGTTCAATAAGATAAAACCTCTAGAGTGCCATGGAAAATATTCTAGGTTAGCAACTCTGAAATTATACGGTATAACAAGGTACGTCGATGGGCGTAACACATATGAATACATATGTGTTACAAGGTATGACAGAATTGTATCTTCCCATGTTTTCCCCTACCTCTTTCCCCGCAGACCCTAGGTCATGCAAAAGAGAACAATGACGTTGTATTTGTTTACGTTTTTGAGTCTATCATAACCTCTCTTTCCGGTTTCGCTGTACTTTCATGGGTAGATTTTTTAATATTAGAGTATTAAGTTTTTAAAAATAACAACGGTTTTAAGGGCGAAATTTCTCAAATAAAATGAAATGCAATGAGGAGAAAATTTAATAAATTGTAAGTAAATAAAATTATTAACCTGTATAAAAATAATAATTTCCTCTTGTCGTACCTTATTAAAAGTTCAATTTGAAGCTTTAAACAAGTGTTTTCCACTCCCAGACTAAGCATGAAGTAAAATTTCGAGTTTAGAAAAGCCCCGTGAAAATTTGTCGAGGGTCGCGCAGCGACCCGAGACAAATTTTCTGGGCTTTTCTAAACTCGAAATTTTACTTCATGCGCCACGCATATAAAACTGATTTCAAGTGAAGTTCGAATATACATAAATTTCACAGTATTTTAGTGTTTTATACGCGTGGCGCATGAAGTAAAATTTCGAGTTTAGAAAAGCCCAGAAAATTTGTCTCGGGTCGCTGCGCGACCCTCGACAAATTTTCACGGGGCTTTTCTAAACTCGAAATTTTACTTCATGCTTAGTCTGGGAGTGGAAAACACTGTTTAAAGCTTCAAATTGAACTTATAAGGAAGATACGAAAAGAGGAAAATATTATATTTAAACATGTTAATAATTTTATTTATTTACAATTTATTAAATTTTCAACTCTTTGCATTTCATTTTATTTGAGAAATTTTGCTCTTAAAAACGTTGATAATCTTAAAAACATAATACTATAATATTAAAAAATCTATCTACAAAAGTACAGCTAAACCGGAAAGAGAGGTTATGATAGACTCAAAAACGTAACCAAATACAACGTCATTGTTCTCTTTCGCAGGACCTAGGGTCTGCGGGGCTTTTCTAAACTCGAAATTTTACTTCATGCTTTGTCTGGGAGTGGAGAACACTCGTTTAAAGCTTCGAATTGAAATTTTAAGAATTAATATTCAGTTACTGTAATTACTTGTCGATCCTCCGTACCTTATACTCGACCGTCCTTGACGTTATAATTATTATGTCTGACGTTTTACATGTCAATTCCTAAAGCGTATAGTCAACTTGAATTTAAAAAAAAGATTAAACCATAGCACTCAACAGGTTATTTTGTTAATTGAACATACGATATATTCAAACTAAACACGATAAACAAACTTGTTTATTTATAAGATAAAATATTCTTAAATAAAACACTGTTTATCACTTTGTTTGTACAACAATTGGTTTATTTGGTGACTATAGTTTCGATACTACACGTATCATTATCAAACCGTTACTAACGGTTTGATAATGATACGTGTAGTATCGAAACTATAGTCACCAAATAAACCAATTGTTATACAAACAAAGTGATAAACAGTGTTTTATTTATGTTCAACAATGTATAACGAAGTAGAAGCCTCTATAATCAGGGATAGAATATTCTATTTGTTTTACCAGGTTGTGTGTTGTAATTTCGATCAGTATCATAGAGCACGGTATAAGATAGAATATTCTATTTGTATTAGCAGGTTGTGCGTTGTGACGATAATTTCGATTAGTATCATAGAGCACGGTGGGCATCATAACCTTCCACTGACTTAAGATTTAATATACCCAGAGAACATGTTTCTATTTATTTCAATAAATTGAATCTTCTTTACGATACTTACGATACGATATTTAATGAATTTCTCAAAAATAACGTATAATGTTGATATAACGTTATTTGTTTGTTTTTTGCTCAGTGAGCGTGGTGAAATATTTTTGAGTTTAATTTTCTATTTAATTTTAATATGGAAATTACGAAATTTTATCGATTCCCACTGAACAAACACATTTAAATAATGTTTCATCAACATTAAAATAACGTTTAATGTTGCTACAATGTTGATATAACGTTATTTGTGTGTTTTTGCTCAATAGGCGTGGTAAAATATTTTTAAATTTAATTTATTATTTAATTTTAATATGGAAATTATGAAATTTCATCGATTCGATGTTAAAATTTAACGCTGCACAATTTCGTCCAATTAAAAGGTAGATACGAAAATGTAAAGCGGAATATCGTTATTGAGTCGTCGGTTTAATATTAGAATTCACCGCGAAGCTTGTTTTGGAAATTAGCCGCCGGGGAAAAGAGCACACCTTCGCATGCAAATTGGGGGATTTCTTGAGCTCGACTTCACCACTTCCGCTCCGCTAACCGCTCCAACCCTCTCGTTTTTCAACCCACCTTTGTGCTGGAACAAAAAATAATGAGAGGGGAGACAGTGAGGGATAATTTATATTTTCATCACACGACATAATTTTGTGTTTACACTTTTGTATCATCATTAAGTAGACTCGTAGAGAGAGTCAGTCTTACCTAAGCAAGGTCTTTTGAAGGTAAAAATGACATTTTTCGAAAAATTGTTTAATACAAATGTTTCATGTTTTTTCACGTAGACTCCGAATCTCTAATAAAAATACTGTTCTATTTAAAAAAGAGCTTACGGTCTGAATACCCCATTTCAGAACCAGAAGTTGAAAATATCATCATAAGATAGAGCATATCCGATGCATATCACATATCACAACAGCATTACACGACTAATGAGTACAGCCAACGATTATAACAAGTTCTATTGGTTCCGACTATTCTCTGGCTCTTTACATTCATTCAAACGAAATTTATGTATACACACAAATTATTCTTAGTTCTATTAGTTACTTTATGGGTATTATTATTATGATTAATGTTTATTTAGTTGTACACTTTATGGTGATATTTTTCTTTTTTATAAATCTATTGTGTATAAAAGGGGGTTCCCGTCAATAAATATTATTATTATTATTATTATAAATGTTTTTGGATTTTCCAAAAGAAAACCTTTTCCTTGATTTTAAAAGGGTGGTCGTACCCACCCTGTATAAAACTATTTAACAATCATAACAAATTTATGACGATTAACTCCATCTATTATCCACTCAGACTCAGAATCTCTAATAAAAAATACTGTTCTATTTAAAAAAGAGCTTACGGTCTGAATACCCCATTTCAGAACCAGAAGTTGAAAATATCATCATAAGATAGAGCATATCCGATGTGGCGATCAAATTTTTTTGGATTTTCCAAAAGAAAACCTTTTCCTTGATTATAAAAGGGTGGTCGTATCCACCCGGTATAAAACTATTTTACAATCATAACAATTTTACGACGATTAACTCTATCTATTGCTCGTTTTTGTAATGTCTGTAAGAATACAACTATCGCCAGCTTCGGCACCTCTTGTTTGTTCTATTTCATGCCGATTAACTCCATCTATTGCTTTTTCTTGTAATGTCTGTAAGAAGACGAGTATCGCCGTCTATTGCTCGTTCTTATATTATTTGTAATTAGATGAGTATCGCCACCTCTTGTTCGTTTTTGTAATGGCTGCAAGAAAATGGATTCTTTATTGTTCATTCTTATATTATATACAAATAAAGTGGTATCACCATCCATTGTTAATTTATCTAATGGCTGGAAAGAACGATTTAGATCAGAAATATAAAATAATTAGTATCAAGAAATTATTTAATATTGAAAATATATTCATGTATTTTATTACAAGAATTTGTTTATCCAGGTAATTTTTCAAGTTTTCATTTTTTATCAGGTAATTCATACTATCATACAATATCTAGTATTTAATATGGACTTCAAATATTTCGTATTGCATACGCCTGGCGCATGAAGTAAAATTTCGAGTTTAGAAAAGCCTGAAAATTTGGATTTGCCAGGGCGCGACTCGTTCGGTCGCGCGCCCCAGCAAATCCAAATTTTCTGGCTTTTCTAAACTCGAAATTTTACTTCATGCTAAATCAAGGACTGGAAAACGCTCGTGAGCTTTTGTTTCTCCCTTTAAACTGCTGTTTATATTAATATTTATGTTTTGTAAGAATATCTGTGAATTTCTTCAGATCATTTTTAAAATAACAATGTTGACCTAAAAACTGCGATTTCTCCAAAACATCTACGAAGTTGTTTATTAACCTTTTTTTATTCTCACGAAAATCACAAGCTTTCCTATCGATATTAAACCATCTGAACTTGAACTTAAATTTCTTGAAAATCTCGAATCACAACAAAAGTTCATCATTTTTAAGTTTCAAAATTGCCAGACAACATAAATAAAAACCTATTTAATTCCAAACAAGAGTTTATTTATTTATTTTTTTCATTTTCTTTTTTTCCTAAAAATAATCAGTTTTATAAATGTATTACTGCATTTTACTTCATTCAGTTTAAATGAAGTAAAATGCAGTAATACATTTATAAAACTGATTATTTTTAGGAAAAACAGAAAATGAAAAAAATAAATAAATATACTCTTGTCTGGAATTAAATAGGTTTTTATTTATGTTGTCTGGCAATTTTTAAATTTAAGTTTATGAATGATATAATTTTCTTTCATAATATCTTGTAGTGGAGGCGGTTACTTTGTGATACATTGTAAATATTTAAATAATTAACACTGATTACTTTTTTGTATTCACTTTTTATTTTGTACTGTGACTAGTTTCGACTCAACAGCGAGTCATTCTCAAACTAACTGTTGAGTCGAAACTAGTCACAGTACAAAAAGTGAATACAAAAAAGTAATCAGTGTTAATTATTTAAATTCTTTCATAATATTTTTTTCATCAACTTTTTACATTTTTAAAACCAAATAAATTATATAAATAATCGAACAAATCTCAAGCTTAACGCACATTTTTAAGCTTCAAAAACTCTTTACGACCTAAATTGAAGTATTATTTAATCCTTAATCGATCACCTTTTCAATAAAAAATATACGATAAAGACTTTATTAATTAAAGCAGTTTACTTTAATTAATAAAGTCTTTATCGTATATTTTTTATTGAAAAGGTGATCGATTAAGGATCAAATAATGCTTCAATTTAGGTCGTAAAAGGTTTTTGAATCTTAAAAATGTGAGTTAAGCTTGAGATTTGTTGGATTATTTATATAATTTATTTGGTTTTAAAAATGTAAAAAGTTGATGAAAAAATATTTTGAAAGAAAATTATATCATTCTATTTGGAAATAAATTAATTGAATTGAATTGAATTAGTTACAACACTTGTTTATGACGTTAAAAAAATGTCAATTGTTTCTTTTTCTTGTAAGCAAAAAATAAATGTAAAAAAATCCAACTTAAAGCTTTCAGCCCTGGAATGTTTTTGGTGTCTAAAACATTTTTTTGTACATTGCATATTGTTTATTACTATCTCAGATGATTACTGAATTTTAGTGCCACCGTCAGGGCCAAAAGGGTTTACTAAACGTCAACCAACAACTTAATTTTGGACTGCGGATTACACTATTTAGAGCTTATTTAATATTGAGTCGATTGCATTTTGAGTGATTGAAATTTATTTCCGTTATATAAATACATCAGATTTTTTTTCGAAATATTTTAAATAATATACAAACTAACTTTATGTATGGAATTATAAGTAGTTTGTTTTTCCTGTAATTTTTCCTTGTAGTTTTAAGTATACATGTCCCAATTACAGCATTTATGCTTTAAATTTGGATTTGTTTTCGTGTTAAATTTCAAGTTTAAACGAGTGTTTTCCACTCCCAGGTTAAACATGGAGTAAAATTTCGAGTTTAGAAAAGCCAGAAAATTTGGTTTGGTCGCGTAGCGTGACCGCCTTGGCTACGTTCATGAATATTTTAATTTAAAACAATAATTCACAATAAAAACTCTCTCATCAGTTTGCGAGCAATGCAGAAAAAATAAAATAAAATCATGTCATTTTTTGCAACTCCTTAATTACTTGGTAAAACTAGAATATCCCGTACTTTTTGACAAAGCCCGTCATGCGCTGTTACCTAAGCGTGTTTTGTAAATTACGGACAAACGGTTCCATTTTTTGATGGGGAAATAAATGGCGTGTGAAGGATAATTTCATTCGGAACAAAGCAAAAACAACAAGCGACAATTTATAAATGCACAAATATACGGAATTTCAACTTTGCGCGCATGTGCTGAGCATAGTTTTTAAGTTTCGAAGATGATTTTCACATTGGATTGAAGATTATTTCCTTCAGAAATGTAGTTAAGTATTTCAAACAGATGGCGACACTCGTTATGACATAATTATGATTACATGTGGTCTACACTGATAATAAAAATCGATATATTATATAATAATAATAATCTTTATTTAGCATCTTTGCTATATAATAACATAGAAAAATATATGTATATCTATATATATCTATATATATATCTATATATATATATATAAAATAAACATATGATCATCCTAAATCTATAAATTGTGTATGTATATTAAATTTATCACATAATAATACTTAATATATAATCTTTTTACTACTTTAATAAAATCAGTCTAAAACCATACTTAAATATCTATGTAAAAATAATCTATGTAAAAATAATCTATGTAAAAATAATAAATCCATAATACAACAATACTTATACATTTATGCAAAAAACAATAACTAAAAAGGTAATAATACTTATTTAAAATTTGTACTTATACATATAGGAACAATTAATAATATATACACATAATGCACAGCCCATACACTACGACTATTTCTGAAGACTCTTCAAGTAATCTAGCAACTTTGATTTAAACTTATTAATATTTTCTTCTTATTTTATTTTTATTGATAGCTTGTTGTGTTCTTGAGCAGCTTTAAAAAAGAGTGAATTCTGTCCTGCCTTTGTGTTTTTGAATGGGAGAAAAATATTTCCTCTGCCTCTTGTGTTGTACGTATGGATGTCTGCATTAGTGATGATACTTTCATCAAAGTATTTGTAAATTTCAAATAAATCCCTACATACAGAGAGTTTTATATAACACCGAACACTCTCATTAAATACGATTTGACACCGTTAATTTTCAGGTTATGTGTAAATTGGGTTGCCTATAGGACCATTACAAGTTGTAGCTAATCAGTTGCAATTAATGCCTCAACTTGTACATGCACGGAGTTTTTCATTTAAGCATATATGTCCCAATTTCGGCGTGTATGCCGTAAATCTTTAGATACTCATTGTTTTTTTAAAAGGAATTTAATATGAAACCTAAAATGAGTGTGTTCCACTCCCAGACTAAGCATGAAGTAAAATTTCGAGTTTAGAAAAGCCTGAAAATTTGGTTTGGTCGCGTAGCGCGAAGCGCGGAGCGGCCAAACCAAATTTTCAGGCTTTTCTAAACTCGAAATTTTACTTCATGCGCCACCGGTACAAAACACTGACATATTAGGAAGTTTAAAATACACCGCTAAACTTTACATTGAATCAGTGTTTTGTACCGGTGGCGCATGAAGTAAAATTTCGAGTTTAGAAAAGCCTGAAAATTTGGTTTGGCCGCTCCGCGCTTCGCGCTACGCGGGGAAACCAAATTTTCAGGCTTTTCTAAACTCTAAATTTTACTTCATGCGCCACCGGTACAAAACACTGACATATTAGGAAGTTTAAAATACACCGCTAAACTTTACATTGAATCAGTGTTTTGTACCGGTGGCGCATGAAGTAAAATTTCGAGTTTAGAAAAGCCTGAAAATTTGGTTTGGCCGCTCCGCGCTTCGCGCTACGCGGCCAAACCAAATTTTCAGGCTTTTCTAAACTCGAAATTTTACTTCATGCTTAGCCTGGGAGTGGAAAACACTTGCTTAAAGCTTCAAATTGAATTCTTTTATTAAACCGAGCATCAAAGAAAATTTCTCGTTATGAAAATGTTCGGTGTTACATAAAACTCTCTGTATAAGGATTACACAAGTAATGGTGGGTGTGCTTTGAGAAGCAAAAAAAACCTATCCACCTGTTGATTATGGGATTAATGGCTTACCTACATAAATTTGCAAGAATTATATATTAAATTTTTGTCAGACTTTTTAATACTGTTTTAACATCATTTAATCGTTTTAAAAGTAAAACTCACTGAGTGCGCAGGCAATTCACAGCACTGTATGAGTTTAACGGTTACACTGGTGATGTGTTTTTGGGTATTTTTCATTTAAAATACACACGAGCTTTGCAACATTGTAATAAATGCTACAGATCAAAATTCAGTATGCAAACGATGATTTCACACCCCCCAAAAACGTGTAAATCCTTTTTTGGGGGTGTGAAATTGTCGGTTGTACACTGTAAATTTATTGATTTCCTTCACGCTTTTGATTTCTTGTACACTTACTGACTTTTACCTTTGAACCGACTGAGTGGATGTGAGGGAGGGCTACGGGAACATTTCTCATTCTTTTTGGATGAAAAATGCGCTGCATATATTCATCGATTTATTTCGGCGTTTCGCAGACGTATAAATATAAGCCGGCTTCTGTGAGTGTACGCTTTTCGGAGTGTATGCAGAAAGTGAGTGATGCTAATGGATTTTTGGTATTTGTGAATTTGTTATGTTTGCGTAATAAAACAGAAAAATATGGGAAATATCGGCGAGTGGATGAAGAATATATTATATATGAGAAGAAAGAAGAGTTGTGTGAAAATTTGATAGGTTTAAAAACTTATGTATTAGAAGTAAACATAAATTTTTAATCTATACGATATAAATGTGTTTTTATTACGCATTGATAAATCTAACGGGTGGGCCATCTAGTGGTTTCTTTTTAAAAATGCAATAAAATGAACAAAATTATTTCTTTTCCATGTATTATGGCTTTATTAGTAAGAGCAAACATTCCCATTAATTATGGAACACAATTTCGTTCAAGTGGCTGCCTCGGCTGGCTTCGCAGTAGCTCGAAACCATCAACAAGGTCTTGGAAAATTGGAGTGACAGAATACTCCAATTTTCCAAGACCTTGTTGATGGTTTCGAGCTGTAGCTCACGGATTGCTTTGATGATATTGGCCTGAAGTGCTTGAATCGTTTTTGGATTGTTGGCATAACATCGGTCATTAACGGTTCCTCACAAAAAAAAAATCCAAAGGGGTTAAATCGCAGCTCCCAGGCGGCCAATTGACATCGCAAAAGATCGATTGTGGCATGGGCTGTGTGGCATGGCACGCCATCCTGCATGAACCAGAGGTCGTCCAAATCCATGTCTTCAATTTCATAAAAAAAGTCGGATAACATGGCTCTGTAACGCTCACCGTTGACCGAAACGTTGTTTACAGCCTCATTTTCGAAGAAAAATGGTCCAATGATGCCACCACTCCACAATCCGCACCAAACTGTCACTCTCCAGGGATGCATTGGCTCCTCGACAATAACGTACGGGTTTTCCGAGCCCCAAATGCGGCAATTTTGTTTGTTAACGTAGCCGCCAAGATGAAAATAAGCCTCGTCAGAAAAGATGATTTTTCACCCAAAATTGTTGTCCAATTCAAGCTGCTCTAAGGCCTAAACTGCGATGGTCATGCGCCTTCAATTGCTAAGTCAATTGGACCTTGTACGCGAGTAATCCGAGATCTTTGTGCAGAATTCTCCTCAGGCTATTGCGTGCAATGTTGAGCTGTTGCGATCGACGGCGAGTTGATGTTTGTGGATTGAGTCTCACACTCTCGGTTACAGCAGCCACATTCTCGTCTGTGCGCACCGTACGAGAACGAGGAGCATGAGTGTTGTCCACTAGCATACCAGTCTCACGAACTTTTTGCACAAACTTGCGTACAGCAGGCGCGGTGGCTGATTCATTTCGGCCAAAACTTCTTTTTAACAAACGCACTGTGTGGGCTACACAGCACTCACTTGTGAAATAAGTTTGCAATATTTCCCAACGTTGTTTAAGCGTAAAGCGACTCATTTCGTACCGCGGAGGAATTATACCGACTTTCTGTGAAGATTTCGAGCGGGAAAAAGATGTCAGTGTTAAAATAACCTATGATTTAAAAAGAAACCACTAGATGGCTCACCCTGTATACATTTTCAAAACATAAAAAAAACACTTGCTATTTAAAATATTTCATTTATGTACGCCACGCGTATAAAACACTAAAATGCTCTGAAGTTTAAAATATACTGCTATAGAATACTGGTTTAGAAGTACATTTTGAGCTTCACAGCATTTCAGTGATTTATACGCGTAGCGCATGAAGTAAAATTTAGAGTTTACAGAAGCATGAAAATTTTATGACAGTTTCCTTTTTTTCTTTTTTTTTAAACTTAAAGTTTAGAATTAAAAGTGTTTGGTGCAACTGGCCGTAAGTGTTGGAGCAATCATTTTTAATGGAAATTAAAAATAATTTTGAATAAAATTAATTTACCCCGAATCAATATTTGTATATTTATATATTCCGTAACACAATTAATTTGTAAAATATAAATTTGCACATTGGATGGAAACAATGTAAACAATGGCGCGTAATAATGAAAGCGGTGGCCAATGAGTCTACGGCAGCAGTGACATAAATAGTCGCCGGTAATCCGATTGGCCGTTATAATATTAGCATTGCATGCATATTTTATAAAGAGAGTCCTCATTGTGTTCCCCTCATTACGAGTCTCCTTGGGATACGAAATTAAGTCGTAATATTGCTGCGTACTAGCTTCTCGCATTATTATAATTTATTTTTATTAATAAGAACACAAAATATAGGTTTATAAAAGTAAGTATACACAATGGGCATATTTTAATAAGCTATTAGCTTGGCATTATTTCGTGTTTTTTTATAGATATTTCCATCCTCGATTATCTTTGCAATTTTTCTGTACTTTATTACGAGTATATAAATATAAATCAACCTTTATTTGGCATTGAATAGCATTCAATTCTTCATACAATACCACAAAAATAAAATTGTGCAATACTGAACGCACTAATGCGCACTTAAATTAATTTCTCTTTATGAATTACCTTTATTTAAATGGTAAAAGCAATTTTCGAGTTTTAATAAGTTACACATTTATGAAGCAGTTTAAAAGACGTACCGAGGAAATGCACTTGGTGTGGCTTAAGAAAATCCGAATTTAAAGAAAGTCGACCGCTATCTAAACGTATAAAACTTTACTTATTGTCGTCTTAACTACATTCTAATTTAGGGGTAATGTATTTTGAAAAAATAGGTATACTTTAAAGAAAGTACAAACTTAGTGCTTGTTGCAATAAAATGTTTCCTACTTTTAACGATATTTCATGAAAAAATTACAAACATTAGTAAAGTTGTAAGTTGATTGATTGAGCTACGTGAAGATCAAATTAATTTGACGAAAAAGCTTTTTCGTAAATAATTAAAGTAGCTTAATCACGTCTTAGATTTGATATTTTCTACAATATCTATAAAAAATATTTTAAAACAATTAAATTTAAAATAAAATCACTTGGCTATCAGCCATTTTCAAGGAAGGACATTCCTTAAAAATGGCTGATAGCCGAAACTAGTCGGAATAAAGAAGTACAATTAGTAAAACATACCAAGTTATTTTATTTTAAATTTATTTTTTTTTTATTCAATTTTCTTAATTTAAATCGACATTATTAACTCCATAACAACCGTAATAAACAAGGTTTTATTCACTAGTGAACTAACATTTTTTTAGGTCACTAGTGAGTTAAAACTTTGTTTATTACGGTTGTTATGGAGTTAATAATGTCGATTTAAATTAACAAAATTAAATAATAAATATAAAAATAAATGTAAAGTACATTTTCTTTACAATTTCGTCAAAATTGAATAAAAACATATATACGCCACGTGAATTAAACACCTTTATTCACTCAAAGAAATGATTTCACTCGCGCCGAGGCGCTCGTGAAATCAAAAATCTTTTCGTGAACAAAATCGTGTTTAATTCACTTAATGTATCATTTTTATTAAATATTTAAGTGATCAATGTGAAACAAGTTGAAAATATCTATAAAAAATATTGGAAAACTAATTGTGTCACATTGTATAAGGTTCCTTTGCAAAGATTTTCCATTTTTTCATTTATTTCTATCTTACAATAAACTTTAAGAAAACAGTTTTACGCGCGACATAATTCAAGTAAATATATATATGAAAAAAATAACGAGTCTTCGCAAAGGAATCTCTTACAATGTGACCGAATTTGTTTTTTATTATATGTTGCAGATATTACAGAAAAAAAATTAATTAAACACGTTTCTATGTTAATTTAGCGGTTGAGTATTTTTTTATTAATCAACCGTGAGAGTAAGAAAAATGTTAATGAGGCGATTACAAAGTTTACACTTTCCTTAAAATAAAGATACTTTTTTAAAAATCTTGAAACTTGGAGGAGTTTAGTTAATAGTACATTTTCAATTTTGAAATAATGAAAACAAACCACTTTTATTTTACTTTCGTGACTAGTTTCAATTACACGGTAATCATTATCAAACTTCTGAGCATATCGATTTAAGTAATAATAATAATAATATTTATTCGCCCAACGGAAGACCAATACTGGGTCAAAAATATAAATAAAAACTAAATAGTAATACAAAAATAGCACAACATTTATCAACATTAAAACAACGTTTAATATTGCTACAATGTTCACATAACTTTATGTGTTTGTTTTTTACTCAGTGGGTTAGTAGCGTGCGATCATTTTAAACATGATTTTGAGTAGGCTTTGAATTTTAAATTAGATTGGCACTGCTGACTTTCAACACATAATTTACCATAACCTCAAATTTATTCCACCAGAATTCAGGGCAACTGCACAAACAAATGCCGCCTAAACTCTGTTTTTTTTATTATAACCAAATTTAGGGTGTATTTACTGCAAACAATTGCAGACCTGCTTTAACAGTAGGGTATTTTAAACATCAAATGTTGAGATGTTTGCAAATGATTTTCAATGTGACAAATAAATCATAATTTGTTAAATAAATTGTCACGATGCGCTACAACTTGCAACTTTACAACACATACAGGGATTTTTTCTTTTAAATATACTTTCCCATATTTCATTTGTAAAATGAATGAACATGTGATCAGAACTAAGCAGTATATTTAGAACTTCACTTAAAATCAGTGTTTTATACGCGTGGCGCATGAAGTAAAATTTCGAGTTTAGAAAAGCCTGATTTGGCTTGGTCGCTCCGCTGCGCTACGCGACCAAGCCAAATTTACAGGCTTTTCTAAACTCGAAATTTTACTTCATGCTTACTCTGGGTGTGGGAAACACTCGTTAGGGTTTTTGAATTGAAAGTTTTTAATAAGATCACGAATGTCTGAAAATTTACTTTAAGAAATCGAATATGTATACCTAATAGAAAATATCCTTCTATTTAGAACTTTTTTTAAATTTGAACGTATAAATGGGCAGATAATAAAGAAGACAGATATTTCTGAGTAAGGAATATTACCTGATCCTCCTATCCTACCTCATTGACATCTTATTAAATTGGTAGTTGATACAAATAGTTTGAGGCGGTGTTAGGTAAATACATTTGTAATCGTCATCTTTGTAAGTTAATTGAACTGGCATATTAATGTCACATTTTTTTTAAACATCAAATGTTGAGATATTTGCAAATGATTTTCAATGTGACAAATAAATCATAATTTGTTAAATAAATTGTCACGATGCGCTACAACTTGCAACTTTACAACACATACAGAGATTTTTTCTTTTAAGTATACTTTCCCATATTTCATTTGTAAAATGAATGAACATGTGATCAGAACTAATCAGTATATTTAGAACTTCACTTAAAATCAGTGTTTTACACGCGTGGCGCATGAAGTAAAATTTCGAGTTTAGAAAAGCCTGATTTGGCTTGGTCGCTCCGCTGCGCTACGCGACCAAGCCAAATTTACAGGCTTTTCTAAACTCGAAATTTTACTTCATGCTTACTCTGGGTGTGGGAAACACTCGTTAGGGTTTTTGAATTGAAAGTTTTTAATAAGATCACGAATGTCTGAAAATTTACTTTAAGAAATCGTAATATGTATACCTAATAGAAAAAATCCTTGTATTTAGAACTTTTTTTAAATTTGAACGTATAAATGGGCAGATAATAAAGAAGACAGATATTTCTGAGTAAGGAATATTACCTGATCCTCCTATCCTACCTCATTGACATCTTATTAAATTGGTAGTTGATACAAATAGTTTGAGGCGGTGTTAGGTAAATACATTTGTAATCGTCATCTTTGTAAGTTAATTGAACTGGCATATTAATGTCACATTTTTTTTAAACATCAAATGTTGAGATATTTGCAAATGATTTTCAATGTGACAAATAAATCATAATTTGTTAAATAAATTGTCACGATGCGCTACAACTTGCAACTTTACAACACATACAGGGATTTTTTCTTTTAAATATACTTTCCCATATTTCATTTGTAAAATGAATGAACATGTGATCAGAACTAAGCAGTATATTTAGAACTTCACTTAAAATCAGTGTTTTACACGCGTGGCGCATGAAGTAAAATTTCGAGTTTAGAAAAGCCTGATTTGGCTTGGTCGCTCCGCTGCGCTACGCGACCAAGCCAAATTTACAGGCTTTTCTAAACTCGAAATTTTACTTCATGCTTACTCTGGGTGTGGGAAACACTCGTTAGGGTTTTTGAATTGAAAGTTTTTAATAAGATCACGAATGTCTGAAAATTTACTTTAAGAAATCGTAATATGTATACCTAATAGAAAAAATCCTTGTATTTAGAACTTTTTTTAAATTTGAACGTATAAATGGGCAGATAATAAAGAAGACAGATATTTCTGAGTAAGGAATATTACCTGATCCTCCTATCCTACCTCATTGACATCTTATTAAATTGGTAGTTGATACAAATAGTTTGAGGCGGTGTTAGGTAAATACATTTGTAATCGTCATCTTTGTAAGTTAATTGAACTGGCATATTAATGTCACATTTTTTTTAAACATCAAATGTTGAGATATTTGCAAATGATTTTCAATGTGACAAATAAATCATAATTTGTTAAATAAATTGTCACGATGCGCTACAACTTGCAACTTTACAACACATACAGGGATTTTTTCTTTTAAATATACTTTCCCATATTTCATTTGTAAAATGAATGAACATGTGATCAGAACTAAGCAGTATATTTAGAACTTCACTTAAAATCAGTGTTTTATACGCGTGGCGCATGAAGTAAAATTTCGAGTTTAGAAAAGCCTGATTTGGCTTGGTCGCTCCGCTGCGCTACGCGACCAAGCCAAATTTACAGGCTTTTCTAAACTCGAAATTTTACTTCATGCTTACTCTGGGAGTGGAAAACACTCGTTAGGGTTTTTGAAGTGAAAGTTTTTAATAAGATCACGAATGTCTGAAAATTTACTTTAAGAAATCGTAATATGTATACCTAATAAAAAAAATCCTTGTATTTAGAACTTTTTTTTAAATTTGAACGTATAAATGGGCAGATAATAAATAAGAGAGATATTTCTGAGTAAGGAATATTACCTGATCGTCCTATCCTACCTCATTGACATCTTATTAAATTGGTAGTTGATACAAATAGTTTGAGGCGGTGTTAGGTAAATACATTTGTAATCGTAATCTTTGTAAGTTAATTGAACTGGCATATTAATGTCACATTTTCCTTCACATAACCTACAAATTAAAAGTTGATTTACAACATAACATGTGATTAATCTAGTCCTAACCTAAATCCCACAACCTGCATAAAAATGTGGATGCCTTTATGCTGATGTCATGTGAATATAAGATTTTGTGCTATCTTAACACTGGTATGTAAAGGGCCTATATATTTGGTAAGGGATTTTTTCTAACAAAAATCTATCGTTGCCCTAAATTTGCTACAGCCCAGGCCTGCTTCTGTTTGACTTCTATATATTTTCTAGGTTGTCATTCAAGTCAAAAAGACAACATTTTGACACAAATAAGACAATTAACTTTGTTTGTATAACTGAGGATTTTATTGTGACTATAGTTTCGACAACTTTAACTTGTCATTATCAAACACTTTATGTTTGATAATGACAAGTTAAAGTTGTCGAAACTATAGTCACAATAAAATCCCCAGTTATACAAACAAAGTTAATTGTCTTATTTGTGTAAATAATGATGTATAACGAAGTAGAAGCCTCCACAGTGAACAACATTTTGACACTGTTAAGCTCATATAAGATGCCATGACGAGAGCACTAAAAGACATGCCAGTCTAGGACTTTCTGGAGGATTACTGCATGTGATAAAACTGCGAGAAATAGTATAAAAAAGCCCAAAAGATATATGTTCAAGAATATGTATTAAATTTAATTATATTTTCAAATATAAAAAAGTCCTGGCATCATTCTCTTACTTACCGGACAAACTATGTCAACTCGTACTTATAGGCTGTTCCAAGAGTTAAATAAGTTTAACTGTACATGTTGTTTTTTTAGATAACCGAATAACAACAGGCTATTGTGAACAATTTTGGCATTTCTTCATAAATTTGATTGTTATCGTCAGTATTGTCTTCATCTCTGTCACTGTCTGCAATCTCTTTCGGAGAGACTGGGTTCTCTTTGAAGATGTCTTTATTTGTTGCCGACACTTTAAAATATTCTCAATTTTTAGCAAAGCTTACGAATTCCTCTTGCTAGAATTCAAGAGAATATTTGAAAAATAATGTCGAAGTTGTTCACACAACTTCGTGAGGCTTTTATTTTTTTCATTATTTTTTTTTTGTTATTAGTGCTCTAACAATTGTTTTACACACGTCAATAATACATATAATATAAAAATAGTAGTAACAATATATATAATACGCGTAAATATGAATAATAATATCTATACCTATGTGACAAAAAATTAAAAAAAATAAAAATCAGATGTCAGATGTGAGAAGAAGTGTGAGATCACCAACCCCAAACAATAGAAACACATAAATGATACAAATACAGTTTTAAAATAATAAATAAATAAATAAACATTAAAATAAATAAACATTAAAATAAATATAAACATTAAAATAAAAATAAAATCACAGACAATACAAACGATTTAAAAGAGAGCAGTCAAAAGTAGTAAAATTAATGTCTTAAAAGTCAAGGGATAAAAATAGTGTTTAAAATATAAATAAATTAACATGATAAAAAAAAATTACCTAAAATTTAAGTGACGATAAATAGAATTACTAACGATACAAACGATTTAAAAGAAAGAAATCAAACGAAGTAGAATGTCAGTTCGCTACTATACTAATGTTGTAAAATCGTACTCAAGGTACTCCTCCCAACTGTAGAAGGCTTGTGTAAGAAGGACCTCTTTAATCAGTTTTGTAAATTTGTTTACTTCTATGGATTTAATTTGATCAGGAAGGACATTAAAAAATTGAATGGCATGGTATCTAACACCCGTCTGTGATTTAGTTAACCTATTCCCCTTTGAATAAATATTGGATTTGTGTCTTGTATCATAATTGTGAATATCACAGCTGGTCTGGAAAAGGTTACTATGATTTTTAATATACGTCAGGCACTCAAGAATATAATAACATGGCATAGTTAGTATTTTCATGTGTATGAAGACCTGACGACAATCCTCTGTATACCCACAGCCAGACATTATGCGGATAACTCTGCGCTGTAAACCAAAAATTCGATGCCTTATAGCAGAATGTCCCCATACAATCAGTCCATAGACCATGTGGCTTTGAAACAGAGCGAAATAAGCCACTCGTAATGTTTCGTCTGAAACAATCTTTGTTAAATTACGTATGGCGAAAGTGCTGGAGGACAGTCTACTAGCAAGAGCATCGCTATGTGAAACCCAGTTCAATTTAGAACCGATATGCACACCTAAAAATTTTACTGAGGCCTTTTCTTTCACTTCTTTGGAGAGTGAGAAAGCAAGAGTCCTGGATTTATAGTCATTAAGATTGAGCTGATTATTTAAGAACCAGGACGAGACCGTTTTTAGGGATTCGATGTGCATTTCGGTAACGTCATCCAGTTTTTTATGTTGATTTATCAACGTAGTATCATCCGCATATAAAATGATGTTCGCATTTGTAATTGATTGGGGTAGATGATTTACGTATATTAAAAATAACAGAGGCCCCAAAATGGATCTTTAGGGAACCCCATGTTTGAGAGGCAGTGGTTTAGATACATTTTCATTGTATATGACACATTGACTCCGGCCTGACAGATATGACATTATCAATCTACAGGTACTTGGATGTATGTTGTAGAAATACAATTTACGTAGAAGTGTTTGGTGGGACACACAGTCGAATGCTTTCGACAAGTCAAGAAAGCTCGCCATTGACACCGATCCCTCTTCAAAACAATTGGTTGTTAGTTCCACCAATCTATGAATTGCATCAGAAGTGGATCGTCCTTTCCTAAAGCCGAACTGGTCATTAAGAAGCAGGTTCTGGTTCTCAAAATAATCAAGTGTAGTTGAAGAATTTTCTCGTAGATTTTAGATGGGAGACCTTCTTTGATCTGGATTCTATATGATTTTTTATTGTTTAATTAATTTCTCACTTAACCCGTGGTGAAACATTTTTAAAATAATTCTTGATATTTAAAACACCTGGTTTGTTTTACTAATTTATATTTTCTCCAACTAGTTATTACTATTGTATATCCTAATATGTTCTTCTACTTCATTTTTTTTATTCGGTTTGTATAGGTTCATTATCAGCTGATTCACCAGCCATCCTCTTACGTTTTTTTAGACGCTTTTCAATAAAATCATGTTGAATGACATCCATTCCTTCATATTATCGCTGATTTTTCAACATAGTTAAAATTTCGACGTATTGATTTTAAATCTTTTAAGGAGGTTATTATCAATTCATGGCCTCTAATTATTATTTCGTGGCATCTAATTAAATCAAATTTGAACGCTTTTATTGGGGAAAATAAGTGGCCTATTGATTGGGGTAGATGATTTACGTATATTAAAAATAACAGAGGCCCCAAAATGGATCTTTAGGGAACCCCATGTTTGAGAGGCAGTGGTTTAGATACATTTTCATTGTATATGACACATTGACTCCGGCCTGACAGATATGACATTATCAATCTACAGGTACTTGGATGTATGTTGTAGAAATACAATTTACGTAGAAGTGTTTGGTGGGACACACAGTCGAATGCTTTCGACAAGTCAAGAAAGCTCGCCATTGACACCGATCCCTCTTCAAAACAATTGGTTGTTAGTTCCACCAATCTATGAATTGCATCAGAAGTGGATCGTCCTTTCCTAAAGCCGAACTGGTCATTAAGAAGCAGGTTCTGGTTCTCAAAATAATCAAGTGTAGTTGAAGAATTTTCTCGTAGATTTTAGATGGGAGACCTTCTTTGATCTGGATTCTATATGATTTTTTATTGTTTAATTAATTTCTCACTTAACCCGTGGTGAAACATTTTTAAAATAATTCTTGATATTTAAAACACCTGGTTTGTTTTACTAATTTATATTTTCTCCAACTAGTTATTACTATTGTATATCCTAATATGTTCTTCTACTTCATTTTTTTTATTCGGTTTGTATAGGTTCATTATCAGCTGATTCACCAGCCATCCTCTTACGTTTTTTTAGACGCTTTTCAATAAAATCATGTTGAATGACATCCATTCCTTCATATTATCGCTGATTTTTCAACATAGTTAAAATTTCGACGTATTGATTTTAAATCTTTTAAGGAGGTTATTATCAATTCATGGCCTCTAATTATTATTTCGTGGCATCTAATTAAATCAAATTTGAACGCTTTTATTGGGGAAAATAAGTGGCCTACTTTATAGCTAACATTGATAGAAAAGTTTATGAATTTTTTAGGAAAATAAAAATGTCCATCCAAAAATTGCAAATTTCGTAAGAGGTGGGTATGAAAAAATACAGATTTTAGAAAATCTGCGCGACCCTCGACAAATTTTTCATGCGGGGCTTTTCTAAACTCAAAATTTTATTTCATGCGTGTTTTTTACAACCCTGGGTAAAACGTCACTTATTCTTGGTCATATTTAAACTTTTATATTGTGCAAATTTTTGACCTATGTTTAACCTCAACTCCAACTCAACGCTAGCATCGGACGTCAGGTTAACTCGGAATATATCAGATAAGTCGGCTTTTGCGTTATGTCGCAGTATATGTGGACATATTCCGACATGACGTAAACTTGACGCGACATAATCCAACGTGTCATGTTGAACTAAATCCGAATTTCTAGTATCAACTCCAACTCAGCTCAATTTAACTCAAGCAAGATCGAAACTACCCGAGACTTGCGGATAAATTGCTTATTACGTATTAAAGCTGATTTTCTGCAAGTTTGAAATTGAAATGAAAAAATCTTGATAATAAATCACACCCCGTTTTGTATTTTCTTATTTCACGGAGTAGAGTGGATACACGCGCCATTACGTAATGGGAAGGAAAAGTAATGCATCACGTAAACGACGCAACGACTGAGACAAATTTCGTGCATTGTCAGGAATGACAATATTTTCCCTTTTTAATGTCTCGTCGTTTCCATCCCGAGCGCTCATTACACGTCCGCACGGAATCGGGATAAATGTCCGGTTTTTCCTCTTTCTTCTTTCTTCCTCCGCTCGTACGAGGAGTAAACACGTAATGGCACTAAGATTATTTTACGGATCTCGTTTCGTTTTTGAGAGATTTGAACAGGAGATTAACGAATGAAAAAAAAAAAGTGGAACAGATTTCCCACGTTCCGGTACCGGTTTACCATTTACCATGATGAATCTGTTTGAATGCGTTGAGGAGTTACAGTTATAATTGTGCTTTTTTGTAGTTCGCCGAGAAATCGAAAGGAAATCGGTCGATTAAATAGACGCGTTTGCGGTTTTATAGAAACACAAGGAGTTTTACATTCAATGAGTAAGAAAGAAAAAATTATATAATCAAACGGTGTTTTCGATAGAATAAGAAGTATCTAATGCAAGGCTCGGAAATATATTGATATTTATATAAATATCGGATATATATCAATATTAATTCGATATATAAATTAATTTCTTGAAAAGAATTCTTGTACGTGTATGTAAATATTATTTGTAAATAAAACACTTTTTACTTTGTTTAACCACTGAATCTTACATTTAATTGTGTGACTAGCTTCGAAGCCGTATAAATAGTGTTTAACGTGTAATCTGTATTTACTTTAGTTTGAGAATGACTACTAGATAGTCGAAACTAGTCACACAATTAAATGTAAGATTCAGTGGTTAAACAAAGTAAAAAGTGTTTTATTTACAAGTGTATTTAAGATGTACCACAAAGTGAACGCCTACAACACCAAACAGTAAATATTATTAATCATTTATTAACCCATTAAGCGCCATTGATGTATACACGCAACATTGTAATATTTTTGTTAATGAAATTACTATACCTATACATTAATTTGATAAATTATACAATTTGAACTGACTTGAAGCTGTTAAGGGAAACTGTAAATATTTTAATTATTCCTCACAAAAAAATGCCAGTGTATTTCTAACTTCACAGTATTTCTGCGTTTTATACGGGTGGCGCATGAAGTAAAATTTCGAGTTTATAAAAGCCCCGTGAAAATTTGTCGAGGGTCGCTGCGCGACCCTCGACAAATTTTCTACGCGGTGCTTTTCTAAACTCGAAATTTTACTTCATGCTTAGTCTGGGAGTGGAAAACACTATCTAAACTTCATATTGCACGTTTTTATATAAAATCGACGGATGCTTGAAAATGTACGTCGTGTACCAGAGCTGGGCAGGATTCGAATCATTGAGGATTCGAATCATGAATTCGAATCCTTTTAGAGGATTCAAACGAGTTCAACTGGATTCGTGATCTGGATTCGTTACATAATTTTAAGAGGATTCGTATTCGAATCCAAATGTGGGTGATTCGAATCTTTATAAAAGGATTCGAATAATTATAAAAGGATTCGAATATTTATAAAATGATTTTAATACTTACAAAAGGATTTGAATCGTCAAAAATAATTCGAATTAATTGTGAGGATTAGCATGAAAAAGGTCTTTTGTGTGTTTTTAAATTTCTCGTTAGATCACTGCTTTATACACGTGGCGCATGAAGTAAAATTTCGAGTTTAGAAAAGCCTAAAAATTTGGTTTGGCCGCGTAGCGCTACGCGCTACGCGACCAAACCAAATTTTTAGGCTTTTCTAAACTCGAAATTTTACTTCATGCTTAGTCTGGGAGTGGAAACACTCGTTCGAAACTTCGAACTGAATGCTTTGATAAGAACATTAATTTACTGGACATTTTTATAAAGATAATAATCTAGTATTCAAAATTTTGTTTAATATTATTTAAAGTAAAACTGACATGGTAGCCACAATCTGAAATGTAAAATTTTTCCGACATTTCCCTGATTCAAGATTATTTTGCCTGGCATTTTAATATAACTTTCTTCTGTGAGAAACCCCCATTGTGTAAAATTGTATTCGTTGTTTTTGTTAATATTTAAGTTAATTTTAAAAATTTAATAAAATCATATGGCTTTTTTGATACTGTTTTGGTCAATTTAATTATAATTTCATTACTTTTCTCTGACATTTCCGGTTATAATGATATTCAGTGAATTTTTAATTTACGTAATTTTCAAGCATTCGTCGGTTTTATAGTAAAGTTTAATTTGAAGCTTTGAACGAGTGTATTCCACTCCCAGACTAAGCATGAAGTAAAATTTCGAGTTTAGAAAAGCCCCGTGAAAATTTGTCGAGGGTCGCGCAGCGACCCGAGACAAATTTTCGGGCTTTTCTAAACTCGAAATTTTACTTCATGCGCCACGCGTACAAACCACTGATTTTAAGTGAAGTTCAGAAACACACAAATACATATTTAATCAGAGTAACAGAGAATCAGATATTTAGTCTGTTATCAACGATGTTCAATGTTAATAATAAATAATTAGGATTTGAATATTTTTGTTAAAACAACTAGTAACGAAATTTATATATTAATCGCTGCAAAAAAATAATAAAATAGAATTTATTCTCAAAGGATTTGTAAAACAGGATTCGAATCTTTGATTCGAATCATATTTATATCTTACGAATCCTTTGTTCGAGTATTCGTGATTCGAATCATATTAGGTGATTCTGATTCGTGATTCGAATCCTTTTTACGAGGATTCGTCCCAGCTCTGTCGTGTACATTATATATATTTAATAGAAAAAATTAGAGTATGTCATACAATAAGTCATTTAGAGAAATCATAAAAATAAGTGCACATTTTTTACCAAAAACCAACTATTACAGTTAACTCTATAATAGCTTGGCCGTTAATGGGTTGATATTGTGGATGGATTTTAGATATATTCCACAAAGACACAAACCTGACTCGTCTAATACATTCCGTGTCAATTTCACGTCGTTTTAAATGATATTCAAATGTATTCCAATATTAACATTAATTATAGCAAAGGTGATAAAATAAAAATTACAGATGTCCTAAACGAACTGGCCAATTTAAAAGATTCATACTGTACGGGCCCTGATGGTTTACCACCAATTCTGTTAAAACACTGTTCTTTTTTCCTTAGTCGTCCTCTGTGGATACTTTATAACCAATCCCTAGTTTCAGGCTGTTTTCTTTCTCTTTGGAAAAGCGCCATACTTACACCAATTTTTAAAAGCGGTAAAAAGAACGTTGTTTCAAACTATCGCCCGATCTCTCTTCTATCGCTAATGCCAAAAATATTTGAAAAATTAATCATTGCACCCCTATCTGAATGTGTATCTAGTGTCCCATCCGATAAGCAACATGGTTTTAGAAGTGGGTGTTCGATTTCCACCAACTTACTGACCTATAGTAATTATATTGTTACAGCCTTAAAAGCGGGATTTGAAATAGACTCAATATATACGGATTACTCTAAGGCTTTTGACACAGTAGATCATAGCATCCTTCTTTCGAAACTTAAGCTTATAGGATTCGGAGGATCCATGTTAGATTGGATACAGTCTTACTTATCCGGAAGGTCTCAGGCCGTGCGGATTGGTAGTTATATCGTCTGAGATACTTGTAACTTCAGGGGTTCCCCAGGGATCACACCTTGGACCTCTTTTATTTAATATCTTTGTAAATGATGTGGTTGATTGTTTCCATAATTCCCAGTGCTTGCTATTTGCAGATGATATAAAATAATTTTTACAAATCGCGGATGATAGATCTTCTGTGTTATTACAGGAAGACTTAAATAGATTTTCAGTTTGGTGTACTGACAACCGTATGAATCTCAACCTCAAAAAATGTAATTGTATAACTTTTACTAAAAAAGGGCATCGACAGTGAGAAATTACTATATCTCCGTATGAATCTAAACCTCAAAAAATGTAATTGTATAACTTTTACTAAAAAAAAGGCCTCGACAGTGAGAAATGACTATATCTGTAACGTCCTTTTAATTCGCGTTTCAGTCATTAAAAACTTGGGTGTATTATTGTCTCACAACTGGAACTTTAACAACCATCTACGCAACATTCAGTTTGGTGTACTGACAACCGTATGAATCTAAACCTCAAAAAATGTAATTGTATAACTTTTACTAAAAAAAAGGCCTCAAAAGTGAGAAATTACTATATCTCTAACGTCCTTTTAATTCGCGTATCAGTCAATAAAGACTTGGGTGTATTAATGTCTCACAACTAGAACTTTAACAACCATCTACGCAACATTCAGTTTGTTGTACTGACAACCGTATGAATCTAAACCTCAAAAAATGTAATTGTATAACTTTTACTAAAAAAAAGGCCTCGACAGTGAGAAATGACTATATCTGTAACGTCCTTTTAATTCGCGTTTCAGTCATTAAAGACTTGGGTGTATTATTGTCTCACAACTGGAACTTTAACAACCATCTACGCAACATTCAGTTTGGTGTACTGACAACCGTATGAATCTAAACCTCAAAAAATGTAATTGTATAACTTTTACTAAAAAAAAGGCCTCAAAAGTGAGAAATTACTATATCTCTAACGTCCTTTTATTTCGCGTATCAGTCAATAAAGACTTGGGTGTATTAATGTCTCACAACTAGAACTTTAACAACCATCTACGCAACATTCAGTTTGTTGTACTGACAACCGTATGAATCTAAACCTCAAAAAATGTAATTGTATAACTTTTACTAAAAAAAAGGCCTCGACAGTGAGAAATGACTATATCTGTAACGTCCTTTTAATTCGCGTTTCAGTCATTAAAAACTTGGGTGTATTATTGTCTCACAACTGGAACTTTAACAACCATCTACGCAACATTCAGTTTGGTGTACTGACAACCGTATGAATCTCAACCTCAAAAAATGTAATTGTATAACTTTTACTAAAAAAAGGCCTCGACAGTGAGAAATTACTATATCTCTAACGTCCTTGTAATTCGCGTTTCAGTCATTAAAGACTTGGGTGTATTATTGTCTCACAACTGGAACTTTAACAACCATCTTCGCAACATAACTGCTAAGGCATATTGTGTTCTGGGTTTTTTAAAACGTAACAGTAGAGATTTCTCAAACATTCATACCCTTACGACCTTGTATGTATCCCTTGTCCGCCCCCACCTTGAGTACTGTTGCACTATTTGGAATCCTCATAGCAAACCGGACGTAAAAATGGTTGAGAGGGTCCAAGTTAAATTCACAAAATTTATCTCTTACAAGTTCGGGATTGTCGGCTCCTACAATGACGTCCTACAATCTTTAAATATCCATTCGTTAGAGCAGAGACTATCTAGGTCAATGTCCTGCTCTTGAGGGGAAACCAATGAAGTACCTCTGTCTGCACCACGCAAGTGAACTGGCGGAGTTCTCACCTATAAAGGTGGGAGATCTGATCGGATTCATTAGGTGCTCAAATTGGGTTGTATAGGGGAAGGATCTCTCATGGTATCACAACGGGCCCTATGGGCCTAAGTGAATAGCCTCGGCTGTTGCCATATAAACCTAACCTAACCTAGAGCAGAGACGAAGGAATGCAGACGTAATGCTAGGATACAATTTAATAAATGGGGCGATTGATTGCCCCTATTTACTTAGCCAATTTAAAATCAATGTGTCAGCTAGAAGTTTGCGTTCCTTTGATCTGTTCCATGTACCATATTGTAGGACGGACTATGGTAAAAATGTTGGTATATCCAGAATCGCCAATAATTGTAACGCCATCAATCCCGACTTTGGTGCAATTAGCAGGAATGCTTTGAAGAACATCTTCCGACAGGGTAAATAGTCTACATATTTTAATCTGTTGTTTGTACCTAAATGTGTTGTTTGTTTTTTACTATTACATGCTCAGTATTTTCAGCAAAACTACACTTTATTGACATATGTAAGACTTGTAAGAGTTGTTAACATGAATAAATTATATGTACCTATATTTATTATGTATTTGTATCTTTATTTTATTTATTTTTATTTTTAGTTTTTATAATATTAATTAAGTACATTAATATTATAAAAACTAAAAATAAAAATAAATGAAATATAAATACAAATACATAATAAAATGGGCTTCCGTTAGTAAATAAATAAATAAACTTTAACGCAAATCTGACTCATGTGATATTTTCATGTCATTTTGAAAGATATCCAGATATATTCCAACATGATGCCAACCTAACTCGTCTGATATATTCTGCGACGGGGTGTCAACTTCACATTATGTTGGAATATATCCGGATATAATCCGAAATGACGCAAACCTGACGTCCGATATATTTGATATGTTGTAACAACTGCGGGTCGTGTTAGAATATATACGAATATCTTCTAACAGTACAAAAACCTGACCCGTCTGATATATTCCGAGATGTCGCGTCAACTTCACGTCATGTTAGAATATATCCGGATATATTCCAACATAACGCAAACCAGACTTTATACCAGACAAGTCTGGTTCGCGTTATGTTGGAATATATCCGGATATATTCTAGCATGACGTAAAGTTGACCCGACATCTCGGAATATATCAGACGGGTCAGGTTTTTGTAATGTTAGAAGATATTCATATTCCGAAAAGTCGCGTCAGATTTTCGTCATGTTGGAATATATCCGCGTTTGCTGCATTGTTTTTCCTCTACAAAAAAAATATGAGTAATGTCAAAATCAGCAATGAATATTTGATCAATGCACCTGATCTCGATCGATGGTGATTTACAAAAAAAAGTATCATCCTGCCGTTTAATTAAAAATAAATCCCACCATGTTAAACTTTACAAAGTACACACACGCGCACCAATATTCGCAATTAAACTCGCCGCAAACTCGCGCGTTTGACCATCATCATCGGCATCACGACGGAATTGATTGTGGCCGGTGTCAACGCACCCGCAGAATACCTACGAGGATGTTATTGTTGCAGATATAGCCCATAGAGCGACCGCGGAGGTTCGTCCGCACCATGACAATCGACACAATCGATCATGTAGTGTAGCAGCACTCTGCAGAGCGGCAGTATTAGAGGTTGATGTGAAACAGTTGAGGCTAGATCCGATTTGCTTTGGCCGTGTGTCCCTTTGTGCGTCGAGAGCTTTCAATGGCGAGTTAGGGTTCGAGTCACGGATATTGGCTTTTAGATTACCTTTAGAGGTGATTAATGATATGATTTTGTTCATGTTAAAACAAAACATACAAAAAAAATCTGCTAGATACATATAGAGTGCCCCAAAAAGAAGTGGAAAGTAATCTCAATGTCGCTTATTATACATTTAGACTACAGTGCCTTGATTAAACATAGTGACGACAACTTTGGCATTCTTTTTTATTGGTTGTTAGTAATTCTCACCTAAAATAGCGGACAAACAGCGGCGTAGCTATGAGGACTAAAGTTGGTCACAGCAATCCCGTCTAAAGGTTGCGCTATATTTCACTTACCCCAAAATCGTATCTCGAAAATTTGCAAAGGTAAATAGAGTTGACCTAAACACGTTAATTTGAGGTATTAACCATCGTAAGTTCCTGTTTCAAAATTAAGGGAATGGCTGCCTCCCATGGAGCTTCAAGTAAAAGATAACAACACTCGCTGTCACAATTGAATATCAGATGTTTGTATTATAACCTATTCTCTTGGTAAATATAGCCTCATTGTGGCGGATGACAGGGAGCTGTCGCCACTGTATTTAATCAAGTCCCTATAATTTAGACTAAATGTAAAATAAGCGACATCTGTTGAGATTATTTAGAAAAGTTACCACTTCTTTCTGGGGCACTCTGTAAATTTCTGCTATGGTTTTAATAACTGTAGTTTCATCAATAGTCAATGAATTTTCTTCCTTTTCTATTAGTTTAATGAAAAGCTCTATATATCAACAATACTTAGATTTTTATCAAAATTTGACGTTTTTGTATGTTTAAAAAAGCTCTATAAATCAAAAAAACTTCACACTGTAATCAAAATTTGACGTTTTTATGTGTTTAACAAAGCCCTATGAATTAAAAAAACTTCAGATTTTTTATCAAAACTTTACGTTTGGTTTTGATGATTTAAAAAATGTGAACTTCTATTAAAGGATTGTATTTTTATTTAATAGGAAAATTCAGTTAATTAAGTGAGAATTTGATTATTTTACTTTATAGATTTACATTAACGAATCAAATAGGAATTCTTCGAAATGAACTTTCCCTAATTAACTTGGGGGTTTACTCATCAATTTCAATTAGAAACCTTTTTTCGGAATAGAGGCCAAAAAGCGGAGCCGATTAGACTGCACTTTGTTTCGCTATTGCTCGTTCACGATAATGCCAGGAGAATTACAAACAATTTCAAGATAATGATTGTGCGCGATTTGCATATCTTGGAAACGTGGCCAGGACTATTATTACACTGACGCAATAAATATGTACGGTTTGGTGATTACAACGCGTTGGAAAATATTTTATTTTGTACATAATTTAATTAAAATATCCGGTGGATAATTACAAGAAAATGCGCGCTCGTTGTTTTTTTTTTTATAAGTTCAGTTTGAAGTTATAAACGAGTGTTTTTCATTCCCAGGCTAAGCATGAAGTCAAATTTCGAGTTTAGAAAAGCTCCGTGAAAATTTGTCGAGGGTCGCGCAGCGACCCGAGACAAATTTTCTGGGCTTTTCTAAACTCGAAATTTTACTTCATGCGCCACGCGTAAAAAACACTAAGATATTGTGAAACTCATGTATATTTGAGCCTCACTTGAAATCAGTGTTTTATACGCGTGGCGCATGAAGTAAAATTTCGAGTTATGAAAAGCCCAGAAAATTTGTGTTATTTTCTAAGTTTAATTTGAAGCTTTAAACAAGTGTTTTCCACTCCCAGACTAAGCATGAAGTAAAATTTCGAGTTTAGAAAAGCCCCGTGAAAATTTGTCGAGGGTCGCGCAGCGACCCGAGACAAATTTTCTGGGCTTTTCTAAACTCGAAATTTTACTTCATGCGCCACGCGTATGAAACACTAATATATTGTGAAATTAATGTGTATTTGAACCACACTTGAAATCAGTGTTTAATACGCGTGGCGCATGAAGTAAAATTTCGAGTTTAGAAAATCCCAGACAATTTGTCTCGGGTCGCTGCGCGACCCTCGACAAATTTTCACGGGGCTTTTCTAAACTCGAAATTTTACTTCATGCTTAGTCTGGGAGTGGAAAACACTCGTTTAAAGCTTCAAATTGAATTCTTTAAAAAAACAACGGATGTTGGAAAAGTTACAGCTTATGCATATGTTTACCTAAAAGAAAAATGTTCACGTTGTTTTTTTAGAAGTTGTTGTTTTTTTAGAAGAGTTCAATTTGAAGCTATAAACACTTAAATATTGTGAAATTAATGTATATTTGAACCACACTTGAAATTAGTGTTTAATACGCGTGGCGCATGAAGTAAAATTTCGAGTTTAGAAAAGCCCAGAAAATTTGTCTCGAGTCGCTGCGCGACTCTCGACAAATTTTCACGGGGCTTTTCTAAACTCGAAATTTTACTTCATGCTTAGTCTGAGAGTGGAAAACACTCGTTTAAAGCTTCAAATTAAATTCTTTTAAAAAAAACAGCGGATGTTGGAAAAGTTACAGCTTATGCATATGTTTACCTAAAAGAAAAATGTTCACGTTGTTTTTTTTAGAAGAGTTCAATTTGAAGCTATAAACGAGTGTTTTCGACTCCCAGACTAAGCATGAAGTAAAATTTCGAGTTTAGAAAAGCCCCGTGAAAATTTGTCGAGGGTCTCGCAGCGACCCGAGACAAATTTTCTGGGCTTTTCTAAACTCGAAATTTTACTTTATGCGCCACGCGTATAAAACACTAAAATATTGTGAAATTTATGTATATTTGAACCACACTTGAAATCAGTGTTTAATACGCGTGGCGCATGAAGTAAAATTTCGAAAATTAAATTAATTAAATGAAGAAAATTAAATTAATTAAATGAAGAAAACTAAATTAATTAAATGAAGAAAACTAAATTAATTAAATGAAGAAAATTAAATTAAATAAATGAAGATAATTAAATTAATTAAATGAAGAAAATTGAATTAATTAAATGAAGAAAATTAAATTATTAAGATTTGTATAAAACATAGCCTTTATGGACGAGCCGCCACTGCCAGAGTCCACTAAACTCTAGTAAAGGGTTTTAAGACTATATTAAATTAGTTTATAAAAACGTATTAAATATTCTTGTAAGTTGTTTGTGAGCGGATTTTTTGGGGGAGATGTTGAAGGTGAAAAGGTTGAAAGAGGGTATTTTCAACCTTTTCACCTTCAGCATCTCCCCCAAAAAACCACTTACAACAATTTTTATTGCGACAACCATTATGCAAATTCCACACTTTTCATGTAGTACAATAAACATTTCAGTGCAGCAAGATTTGCTCGTTTTTTTTTATATTTTGCATACACGCTCGTTTTCACCTTGCCCGATAAATCCGACATTAATCTGGCTACAAAAATTCCACACAGCCAATTGCCACGTTTTGCAGGCGGCACGTACAAGCCTTGGGATTCGGAGATTGAATTAGAAATAAAAAAAAACGGACGGGAAAAAATTTAGTGTGTTGATTGAGTAACACTGTGGAAGGAGTGGATGTGTCATTGATTGGTATTATACAAGAAAGGATACTACGAGTACATTTTGGATTGGTGTTGATTATACAAAAATGCTATGCGTTTAATTGGGTTTACAGTGCCGTAGCCGGAAGGGAGTCAGGCCCAACCTAGAACCCACTCTTGCCCGACCTAACCACACTTAAATATTGTGAAATTAAAATATATCTATGTTTAAACATTAAAAGTGCCGAGATTCTTTTCGCAATCTACAACAAGTTAGTCTTATAAACACTCATTAAAATAACTACCTCCCGAGCTAATACTCCAACGGACATTGAACTATACAACAAGTGTTTGCTGTTACATACAGTAACCTACTGCAAACGTAACAATTTGGGTCAAACTATTCAGGCCATCTATAGACGCGTTTCGAGATTTATCCCTCATAAGTATAGCTTTGCCACTCCCTCTAAACAATGTTACACCTAAGACTAGCAGTTACGTTACCGTTTAAACGTAACTATAAATGAAATTGCCAATTCTCGGTTGCAGAATACTTCAAGCATTAAAAGTGCGATTCTGTTCGCAATCTACAACAAGTTAGTCTTACAAAGACTATATCAAACACTCATTGAACCAACTACTTCCTGAGCTAATACCCCGACGGACATTGAGTTATACAACAAGTGTTTGCTGTTACATACAGCAACCTACTGCAAATGTAACAATTTCGGTCAAATTATTCAGGCTATCTATAGACGCGTTTCGAGATTTATCTCTCATTTGTATAGCTTTGCCACTCCCTCTAAACAATTTTACACCTAAGACTAGAAGTTACGTTACCGTTTAAACGTAAGTATAAATGAAATTGCCAATTCTTTGTTGCAGAATACTTCAAACATTAAAAGTGCCATCCTTTTTGCAAGCTAGTAGTTGTTTCAATTAGTGTATATATATATATATATATATATATATATATATATATATATATATATATATATATATATATATAGTCTTTGTAAGACTAACTTGTTGTAGATTTCGAAAAATATCGCACTTTTAATGTTTGCAGTATCTGGAATAAGGGGGAGTTTGAATTGCTGCACTAAACTTAGACCTCATTAGGCCTATTGTGCTGCCTTCTACTACGGGTCACCCATCCTCAGCTCAACCATCCCACCTTGTCTAGGTAGTCCAGTATTACTGAGTTGGGCAAATCCCTGATGATGTCCACCGTCGGCCATCTTTCACCCAGTATGGATCCTCTCCTCCTGTTTGAAGTATTCTTCAGCTAAGAATTGGCAATTTCATTTATACTCATGTTTGAACGTTAACGTAACTGCCAGTCTAAGTTGTCAAATTGTTTAGAGGGAGTGGCAAAGCTATACTGATGAGAGATAAATTTCGAAACGCGTCTATAGATCGCCTAAATAATTTGAGACAAATTTTTACATTTGCAGTAGGTTACTGTATGTAACAGCAAACACTTTTTCATTTCATTTATTAACGGAATATCCTTTTTACATAAAACTATAACAACCTGTAGAAATACAAACACTTAATGTAAATAACAAGGCACTGATCGAGTTCAACTAACAATAATATAAAAATTAGATAGTGTAGAAAGTAAATACAATACATAAATACAGAATTAAAAATTGCATACAACAAAGAAACAAAAATTATTTATCAATATCGGAGAGGCAAATACGGCGCAGACTAGATTTGAACAGTGACGTAGACTGTGCAAATAATATAAAGTTACTATTATTTTGTAATTTGTTTGCATAGCGCATAAGTCTATCAATGGGGTTGAACATACCGTAATTTGTAGGATGAAAAGACAAGCGAAATAATGGCTTGTGCCTGCAATTAATACCTCTTGGTATATTAAAACACAACTTACATATTAAATCCTGACATTCAATAATCCCATTGACTAGCTTATGCAGAAGACATAAATCCAGTAGAACTCTCCTGTCATGCAGTGATTGAATATTGAGCTCACTGAGCATAAAGCTATGGCTGAAGTTGATAATGTGCCCGCCCATCCTACGATGAATAAGTCTTAAGAATCGACTTTGAACAGTTTCAAGTTGCTGAATCGTAGTTACCGAGTACGGTGACCACACTACAGATGCATACTCAACATGGGGTCGAACAAGCGCAAGGTATAAAAGTTTCACAGTAGTTATACTAAAATCCAATGTAAACCTATTGACAAAACCTAACATTCTCAACGCCAAATTACATATATTGTTAATATGTTTATTAAAATTAAGTGTAGATGTAAATAGTACGCCCAAGTCTTTAATTTCAGTTACAAAAGTTAAAAGATTATTGTTAATGGAATAAGGAAATTTTATACCATTGCCACGACAAAATGATACATGGAAACACTTGTTAATATTTAAGTATAGATTATTGTCAATACACCATTCAGCAACACTGTTCAAGTCCGATTGCAACAAAGTTTGATCCTCGACTGATCTGACTTCTCTAAATATTTTTAGATCATCTGCATACAGGAGAAATCTGCTATGCTTAATCCTAATGCTGATATCATTTATAAATAATAAAAATAGCACAGGCCCACAATGAGATCCCTGAGGTACCCCCGAGGTCACGTTAATACATCTTGATAGACTTGATCCCACGCGTACACATTGTGTTATTTTGGAAATAAATGTTCAGTTTTTTTCACCCCCGGATTTCACAATCGTTGGAAGACCGTTCACAAACTTGATGGTTATATCGGATTCACCTTCATCTCTGCGCCTTGAGAGTTCTCCTCTAACATTTTTTAGATGATCACGTTGAAATTCGGTTCTGTCGCTGTAAAATTTTACACCGTTGGTGTCAATTGCTTGCGTTACCTTAAGTACCTCACGTGACTCTTGAGCAGTAGAAAATATAACTTTTATGGGACGTGTCTTTGTTCCTGGTTTTCCCAATCGAAACATTTTAACTGGTTGAAATTTAACTTGAGAGTCGATTATATCAAGTAAGGTACTCTTATCTTTCTCCGCTTTTTCATTAGGCGGTCCTGTTGGTTCAGGAACATCAAAAACAATCACATTGCATGCACGCCTTTGACGCTCTTCAACTTCACGAATAATCTCAGCTTTTGTTGCTAAATCCGATGGGGAGCTTTCCGAAATATTTGTAGTAGCAGCAGCAGCATTCTCTAGGTTTGTAATTCTAGCATTAAGTGATCTAATTTCATCTTTTAAATCATTCAAGGCAGTGCGCACTTCTTCTCTGAATATGGGAAAAAATTCGTTTCTAAATAATGCGCGAATAGTATCAATGAGAGAGGGGTCTGTTGTAGGCGCGTGCGCTTGTGGCGACACATCGCTCAATTCATTTGTTAAGATCATTGATGTTCGCGCAGGAGAACCTGGAGAACGCGACCCAGACTCAGCCGCTGCTGCGCATTCTTTGCATCGATAGTGACGACCATCCACTTTCGCCGATTCAGCAATAAAAAAAGCAATATCCTCCACAGTCAGGTCATTCAGGCAACCGATATGAATGCGCGCGTTACAAATGGAACATTTTAAGACGTTTGAGCGTGGACCGAGATTACGATTACAGCGACCACAAGATAGTACCATTATGTAGGGATTAAACTGCACACGGGATAAACAAAATACAAACTTCACGTCACTGGGTCTGTAGTGACGACTTTAATTTAATACAAACTTAGGAAAGATAGACCACGGATTATAACATAAGAGAACATAGGAGTAATAAAGGAAAGTTTAAAAAATCCAAAAATTGCCCATTTCTGCTAAATAAATATTGAATTTCAAATAAATACAATCTTTAAACTCGGCATAAAATTAATTCTTTTTGTGGTAACTGGAATTTGACATAAAACCAGATACAAATAAATGAACAGAGGTCACTGATCCTAACCTCCAAGTACGCTCAACACAACTCACTCGGAAAAACGGGCTCGCAGATAAATCATCAAAGGATTAACACTATTAACATTGAATTCACTAACTACACTGTTATAATGAGCGATCCATTACATTTAATTTCGCGTAAAAACTCACAAATAATCACGAAAGCGAAGCACGATCACGATCACACACACGTCATAAGTATACTGGTTGTATAATTCAATGTCCGTCGAGGTATTAGCTCAGGAAATAGTTGTTTCAATGAGTGTTTGATATAGTCTTTTTCTTGCAGGAGCAAACTATAGGGATTATTGTAGACCATTATTTAAATCATTAGGAATAATGACAATAACATCTCTCTATATTTATATATGCTTAATTTATATAAAAAATCACGACGAAGTGTACAGCACTATAACTGAAATCCATGATCATAACACTCGCCAAAAACAGGATTACTACATTATTCACACTCGATTAAATAAATCACGTGTTGGAATAAGTCATTGGAGATTAAAATTTTATATAATTTTTATTATTTATTATTTCATCTGCCTGATGAAGCCACTGTGTGGTGAAACATGTTGCAGTGTTCAACAATAAAAGTGAAACCCTCCCAACTGCGTTGTTTTATTTCAAATAGTATTATGGAGTTTCATCATGTATCCGCCTCATCAATTAAATAATTAAAATTTTATAATAAGCTGCCAGTCGTTGTAAAATGCTTACCTGAAAAACGATTTAAGGTATATATAAAGAATTATTTTCAGTCCAACCCATATTATACGTGGGACGAATATCTAAATGAATAAAAGCGTTTACTTTTGTTTGTAAGATATTTTTATAATTTTTTAAAATCTTATTTTATTTATTTTATACAGTTTGTGTAGTATATGTTTAATTATCGTGGTATTTTACACCTTGCATAATTACAATTTCTAATGACGTATGTTAAGACATTGTTGTGTATTTGCATCAATAAATTATTATTATTATTATTATTATTATAAGACTAACTTGTTGTAGATTGCGAAAAGAATCTCGGCACTTTTAATGTTGTATTCTGCAACCAAGATGTAACAATTTTATTTATACATATCTATGTTTGATCTTACCTTAATAAATTTTGACAATGATTTGAAAAAGAAAACACTTTTTATAATGAGTTCAATTTAAAGTTATAAACGAGGGTTTTCCACTCCCAGGCTAAGCATGAAGTAAAATTTCGAGTTTAGAAAAGCCCCGTGAAAATTTGTCGAGGGTCGCGCAGCGACCCGAGACAAATTTTCTGGGCTTTTCTAAACTCGAAATTTTACTTCATGCGCCACGCGTATACAACACTAAAATATTGTGGAATTTATGTATATTTGAACCTCACTTGAAATCAGTGTTTTATACGCGTGGCGCATGAAGTAAAATTTTGAGTTTAGAAAAGCCTAGAAAATTTGTCTCAAGGCTATACATATCTATGTTTGATGTAAACTTAATAAATTTTTACAATGATTTAAAAAAAACACTTGGTTAAATTTCAATAATATTTTGGTTTTTTACTCCAACTAGTTTCGACTTTAAGTCATTCTCAAGAAGTGAACATTTTTACAAACCTAAGTTTGCGGTTTTAAACTTTCTAACCACTGTAGTAGGTAATTTGTTTAGTGTGTATTTATACTGACTACTAAATCCCCGTATAAACCGATTATTGTACAACTTCCTTGATTTCTGTAATAATTCCATGGTTTTCCCGGACTTTATTTACACGAGAAATAAACTATCGATCCTGAGAAAAGCCCAATTTCGGCCCCGATCCGCAAGATAAGGGAGTTACTTAACCCGAAAGTTCGTCGCAGATAAGATTAATTAATACGTCCCTGTTTCCACTTCGATTTAATGAAGACCCGACGAATCGGGCGTCCGGAATATCGGGTCGTAATTCCTGCTAGCAGGCAGCAGGCAAGGCAATTAGCGCACTTTTCCAACATCCCAGTCAATCAAAATTAAAAAAACAGAGGAGGAAACAGCGAAAATTATACAATTACAACTCAAACTCAACTTTATTTTAAAATATCGTTTCAGGAATGCGCACACTATAAAAGAACGTGAGGTGTTATTAAATTAATAAGCTAAATAAATGGAAGTTGTTTGATTTATTATAAATGAAAATTAGTGAAACAAACCAAGTGTTTTAATTAAAAATTCAGAATTATTATAAGTTATATCAATGCAAATAAAATTGAAATTGAATGAGGGTAGTTTTACTTGTATATTTAGTTAAAATAAAACGGAATCATACATTCAATCTAGTATAACCAATGTCCAGTGTAAATAATAAATAGCTGAAAATTAAATAAAAGTTACTTGTTATTAAATAAAAGAATTGAGTCTCCATTCTTCACAGGATTTATTTAAAAATCGCAAATGTACATTAAAAATAGAAGTGAAACAAACCAAGTGACTTTTAAAATTAAATTATTGTTGAGTTACGTGAAGGTGAACGAAGTTATTAAATAAATGAATTGAGTCTCCTTTCTTCACAGGATTTATTTAAAAATCGCAAATGTACATTTCAGTCACGATGTGACCGTTATCAATGCTTAACTATTTACAAAAACAAACGGAAAATTTATACCATGGATACAGATTCGGATTAAAATTGCAATGTTTCGGGTGACTGGGATCAGAGCGCTGGGATCAATTCTAGAAATTTTAATCCTAATCTGTATCCATGGTATAAATTTTCCGTTTGTTTTTGTAAATAGTTAAGCATTGATAATGGTCACATCATGACCGAAATGTACATTTGCGATTTTTAAATAAATCCTGTGAAGAAAGGAGACTCAATTCATTTATTTAATAACTTCGTTCACCTTCACGTAACTCAACAATAATTTAATTTTAAAAGTCACTTGGTTTGTTTCACTTCTATTTTTAATTTTTTAGAGAATAAAAAATGGTAGTGAAACAAACTAAGTGACTTGTTCAATTATCAATACTGTAAACATGTTTCATCAAGTGATTGATAAGAATCAAATTGAAGATAAATAAATAGGTAATAATAAAACATTTTTTTTTCTAAATAATTATTTTAATTTTTTATCAATATTTAAATTATGAAGAAACTCTTTATGTAACATTGAATTTGAATTAAGGGACTTGGTTTGTTATTGCTTGAGAATGACGATAAGTCGAAATTAGTTATAGAAATAGAGAAATAAGGGAAACAAACCAAGTGGCTTTAATTCAAATTCAATATTAGTTAAAAGTTATTATCAAGTGATCAATGAAAACCAAACTAAAGTCTTTTATCTAAGTTCACGGAGCACCATCCTTCCGCAAAATACAGCTTTAGAACCACTAACCTAAGTATTCATAACAAATAACAAGTCCGCTTAGCACAGTGGTGGGGAAACTTTTTTTAAGACGGGCCATTTGTAATAACCAGACAATCGTAGCGGGCCAAAGAATAATGCTTAATCGTAGGTAGGTAGATTTTATGCGGGTCGTCACATTACGAAGTAAGAACGCGTTCAAACATTCTCACGACGGCACTCTTAAACGGGCCGGAATAAACCTTTCCGCGGGCCGGACTTGGCCCGCGGGCCGTAGTTTCCCCATCACTGGCTTAGCAGGTGAAGTTCAAGATTTTCTAATTTACTCTATTAAAAAAACAACATTTTGTTTCAAATCCTCTTGAATTAGAAGCAATCGCGCATCGTAAAAGCATGGATTTACATGGACTTTAGGACGATTGCACAGGGTGCGGCAGTATAACTTTCTTTTTTAAAATGCGCGCCATTCAGTTGATTGATGTCGTAGCGAAGCGCTAGTGATTTCGTTCGAAAGGCGGGACTATAAAGTTTTGTCCCGACACAGTTCATTCGCCATCATGCGAACAGTGAGGAACGTGCTTTTGCCGTTGAGGCTTACTTTTTGAGCAAATGTTCTGTGATATCAACCCAGCGCGCCTTTCGGAATCGCTTTAATTTAGCCCCGTTGGCCCCTGTCCTGAACCGCAAATCAATTGTTACGTGGGTCACTACGTTCAGACAAACTGCAAGTTCGACAAGTGCGAGCTTCAGTGTTGCAATCACCACGGCGTTCTGCGCGCAAACATGCGTCTATTCTTGGACTTTCCGATCGTTCTGTAAGGAAAATTCTTTATGATGATCTTCATTTTCATCCTTACAAGATGGCTACTGTGCAGGAACTTTCTGAACGTGACTTCAATTCTCGGAGAAACGCGTGTGAGGTTCTTCTCGAAGTCGTTCCTGAGGACGCTATTGTTTTTTTTTAGTGATGAAGCCCATTTTCATTTGTGTGGATCCGTCAATTAACACAACACGCGCTTCGGGGCTAGCACCAATCCTCGAGAACTGCATCAAAGGCCTTTACATTCACCTAAAGTCACAGTGTGGTGAGCAATTTCCTCAGCTGAAATTATTGGTCCCTGGTTCTTTGAGGAAAATGAAGTCACAGTTACAGTGAATTCGGATCGGTATTAAAACATGTTACAGGATTTTTTTGCCACGGCTAGATGAGTTGGACTTAGGGGATATTTAGTTCCAACAAGACGGTGCAACGGCACACACTTCAAGAACATCGATGGCTGTTTTGAGGGAACACTTCCCAGAGCGTCTTATCTCAATTAAGAGATTTGGAGTGGCCGGTCCGTTCTTCCGATTTGACCCCTTGTGATTTTTTTCAATGGGGTGTTTTGAAATCCCGTGTTTATGTGAACCGTCCAATGACCCTATAAGATTTGAAGGCCAACATCCAGGAAGAAATCGCCAATATAACGTCTTATATATTGGCAAGAGTCATGACAAACGCTAGAAATCGGTTTACACAGCGTATGGAGAATTGAGGACGTCACCTACCTGATTTGATCTTCAAAACTATGTAAAAAAAAACCTTAGATACGCGCCTACATTATAAAAAACAAATAAAACATTTCTGATTTATACAATTGGTTTTATTAAGTTTTAAAAAAATGAAGTTATGCTATAACTATATTTTCTTGTATAAATACTTATACTTTTATTCTATGTAGGAGGTTATGCATATTGTATAAAAATGTCTACCGGAAGTCCCATTCCACCCCTCTCAATCCGTCACCCTAACCGGACACGGAAAACCGGCGACTTAATCGGGTTTCGCCTGGCACGGCTGTAAAAATCGATCGCAATCATCCCCCATAACTATTTTCCGGGAAAACTTATCCACACACTCACACATACACGTACACTCCCTTTGTCCGTGTTGTTAATTTCGATTAGACGGGGATTAAAACCCTTGGAATTGTTATTAATATCGGGATTTTTGTGGCAGTTGTTTGCGATCCATCATTTTAATTAAATTTTCATTTTCCTCTGGCTTGATTAAAAGTACAGATGCAGCAGCCGATTTTGCCGAGAGTTAAACGCTTGGGATATGGAGATGTATGAGTGGGTTTGTAGACGTTTATGGCTGATTGAGATTGTTGCAACGCAACGTTGGATGTTTGCGAAGATTAGTCTTTGTAGGCGTAAATTGTGAAAATTGAAATTGATATTTCGACAGTAAATACATCTGGAGGAAAATGAAAGAACATTAATTATATTAAAAATAAAATATCTAATCAATCTGGGATGAGTAAGAGAACATTTATTATTTAATCAGAAATGTAGTAGAAGTAATGAAACGTTCATTATTTCAATGTCATGCAGATTTTAGGGTTTTATTGTCATGCAGGGTTGAACCCTATATCCCCCCCCCCCCTCTGGCTACGACCTTGTATTCTAGTATTATATTGTATGTACAAGTTACAAGCATTAGTTGCGATTGATTGGCCAAAATTTTTAATGGTTATATAGGCAACCCAATTTACACATAACCTAAAAATTAAAGGTGTCAAATTGTTTTGGATGAAATTGTTCGGTGTTACATAAAACTCTCTGTATATTCATTAAGCACTCGAGTTATACAGTCTTAGGATCCTCAAAGATTTTGTACATATACCTGAAGTGGTTAATTTGTAGTATTCAAGATAACTTGAAAGTAGTGATTTTTTTAATGAAACATACTTTAAAAATTTATTGTATACTCACTTTAACCTAAAAATATGAGTTGCGTTAAAGTGAGTATACAATAAATTTTTAAAGTATGTTTCATTAAAAAAATCACTACTTTCAAGTTATCTCGAATACTAAAAATTAACCACTTCAGGTTTCTGTACAAAATCTTTGAGGATCCTAAGACTGTATAACTCGAGTGCTTAATGAATATACAGAGAGTTTTATGCAACACCGAACATTTTCACCCAAAACAATTTGACACCTTTAATTTTTAGGTTATGTGTAAATTGGGTTGCCTATATAACCATTAAAAATTTTGGCAAATCAATCGCAACTAATGTTTGTAACTTGTATATACAAGGAGTTTTTTTTTCAAGTATAGATGTCCCGATTATATGACGTAAATCTCTAGATACTCGTTTCTTTAAATTTGAGTTCAATTTGAAACTTGAAAAGAGTGTGTTCCACTCCCAGACTAAGCATGAAGTAAAATTTCGAGTTTAGAAAAGCCTGAAAATTTGGTTTGGTCGCGTAGCGCGAAGCGCGGAGCGGCCAAACCAAATTTTCAGGCTTTTCTAAACTCGAAATTTTACTTCATGCGCCACCGGCTCAAAAGACTGACACATTACGAAGTTTAAAATATACCGCTAAACTTTACATTGAATCCGTGTTTTGTACCGGTGGCGCATGAAGTAAAATTTCGAGTTTAGAAAAGCCTGAAAATTTGGTTTTGCCGCTCCGCGCTTCGCGCTACGCGACCAAACCAAATTTTCAGGCTTTTCTAAACTCGAAATTTTACTTCATGCTTAGCCTGGGAGTGGAAAACACTCGTTTAAAGCTTCAAATATTTTAATAAACCAAGCGTCGGCAATTATACAACGTGTGCTTATGTATACTTAAAGAATTATCGTTATGAAAATGTTCGATGTTAATAATAATAATATGTCTTTATTTTCAAAGTGTCAAAATTTGTACAACGTGAAAATTGCGTCAGGTTAACTAAATATAATAACAAAGCAGAACAAAATAAGTAAAGTATACATTCACACTACATTCCTATACATATACACACACACATACAGTTGTAGTTCAGTTGTGACCATCGAAGAGTAAGAGAAGAGTAAGAGTACGGTAAAATTCTCTGTAGAACATCTTTGATTATTTTAATAGTTATAATAGGCAGTAGACGGCTGTCATGTCGTTAATTTACGTGTATATACAGGGTGTCCCATTAGTGCGTGTTCGGAGGATATCTCCGTTCTCGTTAAAGATAGAAAAATATTTTTTAGACGAAACTAACTTGACTTGAAGAGCTACATAACCCAAAATTATTTTAATGCATACAGGATGTCCCATAAAAGTGGTACTGAAAGTAAAATATTTTTTTTAAATGGAACACCCTATATATTATTTGATGTTTAGATATTACTAACAATTATACGTATGTTTTATACAACATGTATATACCTAAACCTAACATATATCATAATATTTACAATTTAATGAAAAAAAGTGAGATTTTCAGTTTATCAGATTTTAATTTATATCTCTATTATTAGTAATTTTAAAAATAATCGGTATGGTACTTTCATAATTTATACCCGACGATATCCTCAGCCAAAGTCAATTTTACCTTTGCACTTACTTTGTAGTAATTATAACCTCTCAATCTTAAGAAAATTCAAACAACAAAAACTTATTTTTAATTTTAAGAAAGTTGAAACAATAAAAACTATTTTTTTTCAAATGGCACACCCTATATTTTTATACGGCATATTATTCGTCTTTCAGTCTTTAGTCATTATAACCTGTCAATCTTAAAAAAATTCAAACAATAAAAACTAATTTTTTTTAAATGGCACTCCCTATATTTTTATACGGCATAATATTCGTCTTGAAAGACGAATAATATTCCGTTTATAAATATAGGGTGTGTCATTTAAATAAAATTAGTTTTTATTGTTTGAATTTTTTTAAGATTGACAGGTTATAATGACTAAAGACTGAAAGACGAATAATATGCCGTATAAAAATATAGGGTGTGCCATTTGAAAAAAAATAGTTTTTATTGTTTCAACTTTCTTAAAATTGACAAGTTATAATTACTACAAATTAAGTGCAAAATTAAAATTGACTACGGCTGAGAATAGCGCCTGGTATAAATTATAAAAGTACCGTACCGATTATTTTTAAAGTTACTAATAACTGAGATATAAATTCAAATCTGATAACCTAAAAATCTAACTTTTCTCATTGAATTGTAAATATTATGAAATATGTTAGGTTTAGGTATATACAATGTTATATAAAACATACGTATAATTAATAGTAATATCTAAAAATCAAATAATATTTAAAAAAAAAAAAAATGTCGTTACTTTCAGTACCACTTTTATGGGACAGCCTGTATACATTAAAATAATCTAACGTTATGAAGCTGTTCAATTCAAGTAAGTTTGGCCTCAAAAATATTTTTCTATCTTGAACCAGAGCGGAGATATCCTGCGAGCACGCACTAATGGGACACCCTGTATATAAAGCATGTTTAAATTCACATCTGAAATCTAACCCCTCTCTTTTCCCACCCCTTTTATTTTTAAACAATTCCATCCCCCGCATATTCCTCAGTATACCATACTATTCTGGAGGGTGGAATTGTGTAAACACGTCGAACACGGAAAATCCGACAAAAACCGCAATCGCGCGTTCCTCCCACGCGCCCCTTTCTGCGGCGCGGCGCGGCGCTCTTCCGAACCCCCCGATTTTCCCGATCTCCTGGATCCTCTTCCCTTTCGCCGCCGAGATGTCTAATCCCGATCGGTTGGGGGGATTTTTATTATTCGATTGCTCCGGTTTTATACGGCATCCTGTTTGTGTAAATCGAACGATTACATGAAACGTCGGGGCAGGTGGTGGCCGAGCGGCAACGTCACCGGACGGTAAATCGCTCGGCGAGCCACAGACCGGGTTCGATTCCCGTGCACGGGGAGTTGTTATTTAAAAATAATAACTCGTCGTGTCCCTGGGTGTGGTGTGAATGTATTGTGCCGTCCAATATATGTTAATACAACTTACAAAATAAGTTATAAATTAATTAAATAATATAAGTTAAAAATAAATAATTGATGTTGGCCAATAGTCAAAGCAACTAAGGCCAGGCAAAAGCCAAAAAAAAAAAAACATGAAACGTCATGGTGTTTTTGTTTCCGTTTTCATGATACACTGATGAGAACTAGATAGCCCGAAACGTATAAGCAACAAAAAAAAATGTTCAGGCTTTTCTAAACTTGAAATTTTACTTCAAGCTTAATCTAGGAGTGGAAACAGTTGTTAGAAGTTTCAAATTTATTGCTTTTATAAAATGAACGAATGTCTAAAAGTTTATAGCGAAAAATCAATCAAATTGAACGATTTTCATGCCTTAATAAAAACAGCACATATATCTGTATATTCTCTAATACTTAAAAAAAATCTCTGTATTCACAATCTATATATATTCTTAGAACACTTTCTATATTACGTTCAATAAAAAAATAAACTCGAGAGTGCCATGATTTAATTTGTTTTTTCAATTTAAGTTGGCAACACGCTTTAGAAATTGACATTAAAAATTTCAAACATGGGAATTATTATCGGCCATTCCATAAATAAGTGCACACTTTTTGAGGGTACATCAGAGATATTAGCGAATTTCACATAAAATATAAAGGCTATCAAGACATGGTTTTTGGTTGTTACTGGAGGTTAAACAAATGATTGTTTCAAAAATTATAACAATATAAACTTTTAGTACACTTTTATTTTGAACTCAAAATAATCGTAAACCGTTACTGATACAAAAAACGTTATACTTGCTTTTTTATGCTTAAATGTTCAAAGTTTAAAATAATTTTTTTTCCAAAACGAAAAAACTTTATTTAGATAGATTTTTTTTAATAAATAAAACAAAGCTCACAAAATAATCAAATACTCATGTTTTAATTTTTTTTTAAATATATATTATACCCCAATCCTTCCTGAGAATATTTCCGTTTTCAAAAAGGCACTTTAAAACTTTTTGAGATATGATTTTTTACCCGAGCGCTGCATTGACGCGAGGCGCTCACCGCGATCCGGGCAATTACACCATTGGCGGGAGCGCCTCATGTCAATGTAGCGCTCGGGTAAAAAAATCATATCTCAAAAAGTTTTAAAGTGCTCATACTTTTGAAGACGGAAAAATTCTTAGGAAGGATCAGGGTATACCATATATTTTTTTAAAGAAAATTAAAACATGACTATTTGATTAGTGTTTGAGATATGTTTTATTTATTTAAAAAAATCTATATAAATAAAGTTTTTCCTTTTGAAAAAAATGTATTTTAAACTTTGAACATTTAAGCACAAAAAAGTGCAGAATAACTTTTTTTGGATGGGTAATGGTTTACGATATTTTTGAGTTCAAAATAAAAGTGTACTAAAAGTTTATATTGTCATAACTTTTGACACAATAATTTGTGTAGGAGAAACTGGCAACGAAGTCGGCAAACCTTGATAAGTCAAGAGGGACACTTACCGATGTAATTCCTCTTTCTTCCCGGTCTGGCCAGACTGAAGTGGACTGTATTTTTGATGCACTTGATTATTGTTAATTTCACACGCTGCTTAATATTCAAAACAATAATTTAAAAACGAAAACGTGACTGTCTCAGCGGACGTTTCGCGCAGAAGTCCGCGTAAAGTATCCCAACGAAAAATGAAAAGGTTTGCCAACATAATCCGAAACTAACTATATATATGGCGCGAAATTTAAACTATTTACGTACTTAAGATTCAATTTACGACACAACAAAATAAGTCATTTTAAATTCCCGAAATTAGATAAATACACAACTTGTGTTGAATAAACAAATAAAATAAATTAATGAATTCTGAACAATTTGTTTAAAATCTAGTAACAACCAAACACCATGTCTTGATAGCCTTTATAATATATGTGAAATTCGCTAAAATCCCTAATGTACCCCCAAAAAGTGTGCTCTTATTTATCGAATGAATAAGAATAAGAATAAGCTTTATTCAAGTATAAATAACACATACAGAAATACAAAAATACTCTATTGGTTATTTGACACTAGAACATCGTCAGAATATTGAACAGAATTTATATCAAATGAAAGAAATTCTTCTATCGCATAAGGTTCGATTTGCAGTAATATTGCATGCAAGTATTTTTTATATTTTACAAAATTTAATTCCGATCTTATAGATAATGGTAATTTATTGTACAAACGCAAACAAGAGTAATGAACACCTTTTTCGGTAATTGCAAACTTATGAATAGGGTATATTAGAGTCCCCTTGTTTCTGGTTGAGTATTTATTTACATTAATGTTTGGTATAAAATAATTCTCGTTTTTCCTAATGAATAACAGACATTCCATTATGTATATAGCAACTGCTGTTAAAAAACCGTTTTTTGTAAAGTGAGTCCTGCAAGAGGCTATGGGGTTAAGATTTAATATTATTCTTAGCGCACGTTTTTGAATAAGCATTATTTTATTGAAATGTGATGAACTGCCCCAATATACTATACCGAAACGCACTATTGACAAGAAATTGGAGTTATATACTACTTTTAACATATTGAAGGATATGTTTGGTTTTAAGATTCGAAGCATGTAACAAGTTTTACTTAGTTTTGATGAAACATAGTCTATGTGTTGGTGCCATTTCAGTTTACTATCTATAAATATTCCTAAGAATTTAGTGTGATCTGTTAAGTCGATACGTGTGTTATTTATAGCAATATGCGATGAGATTTGTGAAACGTCCGATTTTTTGAATACAATATAGTTCGTTTTGCTATCATTTAAGATAAGAAAATTGTTATCGAACCACTCTTTTACCGATTTTAGTAAGACGGTGATGTTGTTTTCTAATGAAGAAATATTTTTTGAACGTACACATATGTTTGTGTCATCTGCATAGTTGACAATATTGTATTCTGGATTGTTTATTATTTGAAATATATCATTTATGTATATATTGAAAAGAAAAGGTCCTAGAACACTACCTTGTGGAACCCCTGCGACTATGTCCAAGGCATCCGACCGGTACACAGTATTACCTGATATCACCTCCACTAATTGCTTTCTCCCTTTAAGATATGTTTTGAACCAGTCATAGGCGGTTCCTCTGATTCCATAGTTATACAGTTTGGATAGTAGCACCTCGTGGTTAATACAGTCAAATGCCTTGGACAAGTCCAAGAATATACCACAAGTGAGATCGCCTGATTCCATTGCGTCTAAAATGAACTGGGTAAAGTCATAAACCGCTGTGTTAATGTTTTTACCTTCGGTAAAACCATGTTGATGATTAGAAAATAAGTTGTGCTTTTTAAAAAAAGATTTGCATTGGTCTAATATAATATACTCAAAAATTTTTGAAAAGGAAGACAGAAGACTGATGGGCCTGAAATTTTCAATTTTCGAGAAATCTCCACTTTTGTGGATTGGTTTGACAATTGCAACCTTTAACCGTTCCGGAAAAATGCCAGAACTGATTGAATTATTCAATAGAAAACTTAATGGCTCACATAAGTTATCTATACATTCCTTAATAACAGACATAGATATTTCATCAATACCATAGCTTTTTTTGTTAGGCATATGTTTGATTACATTTTTAATGTCATAACATGTAATTGGTTTAAGAAACAGAGAATGTTGATGTATATCTATGTCTATATTGTGATCTTCTGTAAGTTTCTTCGATTTAATTAGATCAGATGCAGCATTTACAAAATATTTGTTGATGTTGTTTATGTCAGATTCGATGTCCGAACTTTCGTAATTTGTTACATGCTTTCTACCCGTAATATCTTTTACGATAGACCATGCCGTTTTGTTTATATTGTCAGATTTTATGATTTTATTATCATATTGTTGTTTGCGGTCGTTTTTTAATAGTAAATTATAACGTTGTTTACACAGCTTTAAATTTGGCTTGCATTCCTCAAAATATTGTGATAAAATGTGATACAACTCCAATTCCTTTTTACATGCAATGGTTTCCTTAGACATTTCTATTTTCTTATTCATTTTAATTGATTTCCCTTGTTGCAAGGGACACTGATTATGAAAATGTTTTAAGATGATAAACATGAATTCATTGAATTGCTCATTTACGTTCGTTCTTGTATACATCGTTTGCCAAGTTTCAAATTTTAGAACTCTATTCAATACTTGAATGCTGTTATCATTAATTCTTCGATATGTCTTTGAAAACGAATTTTCTATTGGTTCATATTTGAGTGTGGCGATTTGGGCGTAGTGATCTGAGAAATTCGTGTTTACGATTTTACAGCCTATTGAGTAATCATTTGTTATTATATTATCTAAGCACGATTTACTTATGTTCGTAATTCTTGTATACTCGTTGACAAGAAAATGGCAATTGTATGATTGAATAAGAACATAAAATTCACTAGTGGCTTTGTCGTGTTTTGAAATATCAATATTAAAATCTCCACAAATGTAGAAGTTTTCATTTTTTACTAATAATAATAATAGAATTTGTTCCAGCTTAGCAAAGAAGATATTTAAATCACTGTCTGGAGTTCTATATATACATGTTATATTAATCGAGTTAGTTGTGTTTAGTTTGAAGTTTGCACTAGCACATTCAAAATGTCTAATTTCCGCCAAATTGTTGATATCATTGCGGATAATGAATTTAATATTTTCATGACAATAAATTGCAACACCACCGTGTTTGTGGTGTTGTCGACAAAAATTTGTAGCGCAAGTATAGTTCATGATTTTGAGTAGTGTTATCTGATCAAGTGATTGCCAGTGTTCTGTTAAGCAGACGAAATTACAGCCATGCTCTTGTAGGAATACACACAGTTCATTCAAACAGTTTCCGATGGATTGGATGTTGAGGTGTAATAATTTGAGTTGTTCCCTACAGTTGTCCCTGGGTTGGTGTTGCGTTTCGTTAGCCAGTGAAAAAACGGGTTAATACTGATTCCCTTTGGCCATGTTGATGGATCCTTTAGTGCAGGCAGCTCCTCTATAGGCACGCTTACTTTATAAGAAGTATAAATATCCGGTTGTTTTGATGCCATTTTTTCACATGTAATTTTTGTAAATATCTGTTTTCCCTCCAGATGACGTATTACTTCATCTGTTTTAACATTTGGTCCAAATCTAGATACATGTATGTGTCCTAGACGTGTAGCAACTTCTAATGTCGATATTTCAGATGATCCATAGACACGTTTAGAGGATTGCCGTCTTTTTCTTTTATTGACCATTGTAAACTCGGCATTATCGGGGTCAGTTTGTATTGTTTCGCCTGGATCTTTTTGTTCGCTTGGTTTGTTTACATTTTTTGTCGGATTTAATTCGCTTGGTTTGTTTACATTTTTTGTTGGATTTAATTCATTTTTGTCTAGAGGTGTCGGTCCTGACATCTCCGTTCTATTTTTGTAAGTCGGTTTCGATTTGATTGTAATTGCAGATTTCTGCTGAACTGTATTGTTATTGTTTATTTTATCTTTTAGGGTTAGAATATCCATTTGCATAGTATTAATTATTTCAAATAGCTTATTGATCTTCTCATCGGAGGTATTTTGAGTTGTTTCGGTTGGTGTGGTCTTGGATGTTGCAACAGATTTATTTTTCGGGTATTGTATTAAACAAGTGTCACATACCCATTTTAGATTCTTATTTTCTACAAGTCCGGCGTCGGATCTTTTTAATCCACATGATACGTGAACTTTTCCATCACAAATGAAGCACTGAATATGTTTTCCACTTAAACTTATTTGGATATTACAGGAGATACAAGGTTCCGTACTTTTCACAGTAGGCGCCATTTTTGGTGAACATTGAAATAAACTGACCGTTATATATAATTTTAGAGTTGCCAACCTACAATATTATCCATGGCACTCAAGAGGTTTTATTTTATTAAACATACGATAGTTTCTACCTTTACAGTGTCACTTTTATAAATACATCCAGAGCAACTTTCCACTGACAAAACTTTTTAATTTCCCCGAATCCACCCATTAATCTTCGATTTATGTAAAATGTGTGAGTGTGTGTGCACAATGGGTTTTAATTACATCAAGATTGATTCGTTCGGACGGGCAATGTGAGGAAAAAACGAATCAATTACGGTGAAGTATGGACAGTGTCGGATTAACAATAACCGGCTTTCGGGCATAAGTGACAATACGTGAAATCAAACGCGCGATCGAAATTTGAAAATTAAATACCGCAATTTACATGAGAGATTTATGTGGTGAGAGGAGACCACAATCCAAACTAATTTTTGATAACAATCTGTTTATAAAATTTCCATCGTTGTCATTGTAATTAAAATTTTTTATTCACAGACCGGAATCTTAGTAAGCCCAGCTAACGCCAATCTGGTAGTAGATTACACTAAAAGAGACTGTTGTTCCTTACTTTACTTTTTATTATTATAAAATATAAAAAGTCAAGTAAGGAATTACAGTCTTTTTTAGTGTAATAATCACTTCACGTAAATTCAAAAACATACAGTTATAGGCTAAGTAAGCGGCGATTGCAGCGCCGCCACGCGGTTTTAAGCCTAAGCAGCATCGGTGCCGGTTGTCATTTCGTCATACGGGAGTTCTGAGCAGAAGTATGAGTTCTGAGCCGAAGCGAGCTAAATGCAATCAAAGTTGTTGTGTCGTCGGATGCACCAGTAAATATAAAAGTGATGGCTCCGTCTCTTTTTATTCGTTCCCATACAAACCATGGGAAACGGAGCGGAAAGCGAGGTGGATTGCCGCTGTACGACGTGTCGAGTAAGTATATTGTTATTAGTCAAAGTTAATATTTCAGCACATATCCGTTGACATTGTAATTGTTACTTTACAACAAGTTCGCCATTCTTAAAAATGATTGTACGCTAAGTTCTGCAAACGATTGAAATGTCAGTGTTGAAAGGAAGGTTAGGGTCATTAATACAAATATGAAGATGCTCGAAACTCATTGCTTCACTGAGATAATTAAAAGAAGTATATACTTGTGCCATGTGCCGTGAAAATTTGTCGAGGGTGGCGCAGCGACCCGAGACAAATTTTCTGGGCTTTTCTAAACTCGAAATTTTACTTCATGCGCCACGCGTATAAAACACTAAAATATTGTGAAATTTATTTATATTCGAATTTCGTTTAAAACAGTGTTTTATAAGCGTGGCGCATGAAGTAAAATTTCGAGTTTAGAAAAGCCCAGAAAATATGTCTCGGGTCGCTGCGCGACCCTCGACAAATTTTCACAGGGCTTTTCTAAACTCGAAATTTTACTTCATGCTTAGTCTGGTAGTGGACAACGCTCGTTTAAAGCATCAAACTGAACTCTTTTAAAAAACAACGAATGTCAGAAAATTTACAGCTTGTGCATGTTTACCCCCTCTCCAAAATCTTCGATTCTGTCGATCCTTTGTGACGTAAGTGATCTCTACCCCCACACCAAAATCTTCGATGCTATCGATCCTTCTTACCGTATACTCGACCGTCCTTGCGTTGACCTAACTAATAATATATTTGGTTTGAGTTACGTGAAGAGTTGAATTGAATATAATAAACTTAATAAAAGAGTAACACTTTCTTCACTAAAAATATTTATTTACGCTAAATGTACATTTCGAACACTACTTGGTAGTGTTCGAAATGTACATTTAGCGTAAATAAATGTTTTTATTGAAGAAAGTGTTAGTCTTTTATTAAGTTTATTATAACTAATAATGATTGGAACTTAGGCAATTTTTTAAATGAGACAAGCATTTTGAAATTGCGAAAATAGCCCGTTTTCAAAATAACCAATTTAATTATAGCAAAATCAACTATATAGCTTCAATCGCCGCAATCAGATTGGTGTTAGCTAGGATACCTAAGAATCTTGTATCTAGTTTAAATTCCACAAGGAAATTTTAGATCCTTTACAGAAAACGGATCTCGAATTGTAAACGGATCCTCCCGTTTTTATCGCCGAAGAAACGCAATAGAAGTAAACACAAAAGGTAGATTTTGCAGGAAGTACGGATGTGATGATACGAGGACACGAACATAATTCCCCGCATCTTAGTATCTTCAGCGTAACGCAAGACTGGTCATGTGTGTCCTTCCTATTGTCCACGGAAACCGGATGGAATTTTTTCAACGCCGCGCTCTCCCTCCCTTACCTCCCGCCCTCCCAGCAAGCGAATTATTTTAATGGGAAACGGTTCTTTGTCCGCATCCCTCATCTCGCGGGATTAAAGGGATTCCTACTGACGAATATAAATAAGCGCGTATCGCTTCCGAACAATTGTTGTCAGCGTCCCGAAAATTTCCATTCGGAAAACTTTAATAAATAACAAAAAATATGTGTGTACTTTCGAACAATAAACTCGGTGAGTCGAGTCCGGTCCAATTACAGAAGTTCAGTGTAAGCCCGCAGAATTAATTATGATAATTTCAGACAGGAATTGATAACGGTGGATTTACGCCTTTTGGATATGAACAATACCATTTTTTTTTTACAGTAATATGTTCAAAATCATGCCGGTTAATAATATCAATATCAAGTACCGTGCGATCGTTTAAAACAGTGGTCTCCAAACTACGGCCCGCGGGCCAAATCCAGCCCGCGACTTGCATGAATCCGGCCCGCGACTTGCATGAATCCAGCCCGCGATTGTTTGTAATTTTTTTTGTAAATGTCATATTTTGAAATATTGTAACAATTGTTTCTTAAATTTTTCATAATTTTATAAAATTAATCGCATCTTGGCCGACTTTATTATGTAGAATTGTATTTGTGGCCCGCGAAGAAGATAGTTTGGAGACCCAGGGTTTAAAACATGATTTAGAGTAGGCTTTGAATTTTAAATTAGACTGGCACCATTGACTGTTAACACACAGTTTACCATAACCTCAAATTTATTCCATCATGCAACTAGCATTCTATTAAACTTAACCACGGGATGTCAACAATATATGAAATTGCGAAACCAAAGTTTCTTCCTTATCTAACACATAAAAATCTCTATAGCTCTATTTCATCGATAGATTACCCAAGGATTTTGGCGCCGTAGGCGGCGCCACTAGAAAATCATAATAGGAAACTGTAAAAATGCTAATCTGTTTTTAACGAAAATGCACTAGATGTCTCTACATATGTCTACTTACCTCTAAGTTCATGTTCTATACCCTCACGGTATATGGAATTCTGAGACCAAAATTTCTGTTTTAAAAAAATGCACTAGATGTCTCTACATCAATATGTCATGTACACGCTACGCCATTTGTAATTTTTCTTTTTGGTTAGGTTATACGTTGTTTGTTGTTCTTCGTTAAAAATTCTGAAAAAAATAATGTTTTTTGTCCAAAGATTGTGTAATATTAGAATACATTAGAGGCTGAACGGAAGGCGAATTGTTGTTTCTAGCAGATAACCAAATTGTAAGTGCATACAGCAAAGAATATACAAATAAACATTTCATTGTTATTAATCACTAATTTGCTTATATCTATTACAGTATTCTGTTAAATGAGATATTCAATACGCATCTACAGTGAGTGAATTCTTTCGGCTGTGCTGACAACACGGACAACCCTATTTTGTTGAGAATCGAATTTAGAAGGGTATTGCTATTTTGTTTATTATTTTTTATAAATAAAATGTATTAACCATGTATATAGCAACTTTTATGCCCACCTGTGTAATTTAAATAATGGTTACAATAATAATACGGCTTCACCGTAAACAATAATTTTTATTTGGACTTAGAGAATTAAATTCATTAAAATCTAATACCTAATATTTTTAAATAAGCCGCCATATTTTGGATTAAGCGACTGTTGCGTCACCATAGTGTGGTTTGCCCTGTTTCGTCCGTTTTTTCCCCATAGTTGTGCATCTGTAGATCTGTGAACTAAACTAAACTCATCGTAGACTCGCAATCAGCAAGAGGAACACAACAGTATCACCAGCCCCTCGGTATATTGTTAATAGACCGAAAAGACAGCAACCCGTAAGTCCTCCCCCCCCCCCCAAGGCAGCAATTTTAAAACTTTGACAGCTGTCTGAATCTAATATGACCCTGACTTAGGGTCCGTGGTTTTATATCACATCAGATTCAGACAGCTGCCAAAGTTTTAAAATTGTCGCCTTGGGTGAGGGGGAGGACTTTCGGGTTGCTGACTTTTCGATGTATTGACAATATACCGAGGGGTTGGCAATACTGTTGTGTTCCTCTTGATGAGTGCGAATCTGCGATGAGTTTAGTCTATTTTATTAGAATGCTAATTGAATGATAGAATAAATTTGAGGTTATAGTAAACTATGTGTTGCCAGTCTAATTTAAACTTCAAAGCCTACTCTACATCATGTTTTAAACGATGAGTCTGCGATTGTATCTTTCCATGTTTTCCCCTACCCCTTTCCCCGCAGGCCATAATTCGTGCGAAAGAGAACAATGACGTTGCATTTGGTTACGTTTTTGAGTCTATCATAACCTCTCTTTCCGGTTTCGCTGTACTTTCATAGATAGATATTTAATATTTTGTGTTAAAAATGTGTTGAAAATAAGTAAAAAGGGATTTTGTGTTAGTGTGTCGACCAACCGGTTTCAGTGAAATATATCGTCATGTACAAATTAAAATGTAAAATTCAGTCAAAATAATCCTCCAGGGAGAGCTGACTCAATTTCGTCAAGGTCAAAAAGTGCAAAAGACCCTTAAATATGTATTTACATTATACAGAGAGTTTTTCTTTAAAATATACGTATTCCAAAGTCAGCCTATTTTCTGTGAATCTCGAGATATTCCCTGTTTTTTTTTTAAAGTTCATTTTAAAGCTTTAAACAAGTGATTTCCACTCCCAGACTAAGCATGAAGTAAAATTTCGAGTTTAGAAAAGCCCTGTGAAAATTTGTCGAGGGTCGCGCAGCGACCCGAGACAAATTTTCACAGGGCTTTTCTAAACTCGAAATTTTACTTCATGCGCCAAGCGTATAAATCACTAAAATATTGTGAAATTTATGTATATTCGAACTTTGCTTAAAATCCTTGTTTTATAAGCGTGGCGCATGAAGTAAAATTTCGAGTTTAGAAAAGCCCAGAAAATTTGTCTCGGGTCGCTGCGCGACCCTCGACAAATTTTCACGGGGCTTTTCTAAACTCGAAATTTTACTTCATGCGCCAAGCGTATAAAACACTAAAATATTGTCAAATTTATGTATATTCGAACTTTGCTTAAAATCCTTGTTTTATAAGCGTGGCGCATGAAGTAAAATTTCGAGTTTAGAAAAGCCCAGAAAATTTGTCTCGGGTCGCTGCGCGACCCTCGACAAATTTTCACGGGGCTTTTCTAAACTCGAAATTTTACTTCATGCTTAGTCTGGGAGTGGACAGCACTCGTTTAAAGCTTCAAATTGAACTCTTTTAAAAATCAACGAATGTCAGAAAATTTACAGCTTATGCATGTTTACCTAAAGTTTAACATGAAGTAACCACATTTAAATTCAGCGCGCATTTGTGACGTAAGCGATCTCTACCCCCACTCTAAAATCTTCGATTCTGTCAATCCTTCTTACCGTATACTTGACCGTCCTTGGGCTTAACCTACAATCTAATCTTGCCGCGCAATTAATTACGTGAAACCGGCGACGCTTTTACACAACAATGGTTTTTAGAACGTTTGTGCTGTCCCCAGTACAGATAGTTCTTCTATTTTTATCAATTTATGACCAATAGTGGTATGTACTTTTGCTCTAATGCACCAGTTTACTGGATAAAAAATTCACGTTTCTGTAAGTACATTTTTATTGCAATGATAGGCTATGTTTGCTAAAACCATATACATTTTACAGTTTGCCTGATGAAGCCGACACGGTTGGCGAAATATTGCATTTGATAAAAAGAGTTCGTTTATAGCCCTAGTCGTTATTATACCCATTACATTATTACTTCTCTAAATTTATATATATATATATATATATGTATATATATATATATATATATATATATATATATATATATATATATATATATACATATATATATATATATATATATATATATATATATATATATACATATATAAATGAGTAAGATATATATACAAAAAAATGTGTTTCGATACATTAACGTTTGGACATCCACCTCGACTTCCGGCCGGCAAACAACTTCCGTTCCGGCACACAATGGCTCTTCCCAGTACATTGATTTTTCACCAAGGCTTATCAAACTGAATCGAGCGCTCGGGTCGATGTGGACAATTGTTCATTGGCCGGCACACCGTGACCAGGAACTCTTTTTAAGATTGAGGTCAATTGGGACGCACCCCGGCTCATATAAAAAAAAATAATAAAATAAAACTACGTACTCATCCATTACGCTAATTGCCGTTATTAAACCGGGAAATAAACGAAATGAAACGCTCAATTAGATTGGTGACTGTACAGTCATACCCACTGCCGAGCCCTATAAAATAAGGAAATTGTTTTTATTTACAACTCGTATTACGAATAAAGACAATTCGGAAATTAAATGCAGGATTGAATTTGTTGTTTTCCACTCTTAATAGCAGCGACAGCTCGCAGCCTAACTTCAGGGTAGGCCAGAGACCCAAGGTAGTATATATCCGTTATTGAAAGGTGACTGTGTTGTGCAATTCCTTGTATTCACAAAGTGCGATCCCAACCTCAAATTTTGTGCGCTTTGGCGCTGTGGCCGACCCTGAAGTTAGCCTGCGAGCCGTCGCTGCTTAATAGAAATATGGATAAAATGTTTGAATGAAACTTAGGAATTAAATTTAATGTAGTTTATAGAGGCCGCAAAACAAAAATAATAATGTTTATTTACGACCAAGTCATTTTGAACAGATATGTTTACATTTTGGAATATGAGTCTACTATATGGTTTATATAATATCTACAAAATGAAACTGAAAGAAGTACAAAATAAATGTTTACAATATCTCGCCTTCAAAATGCACTTCAGTATGGATTGCAGATCTAGTGAGCTAAGAGCAAGGTTTTCGTTACCGTCATTAACATCTATAACTCAACTGAATTTTTTTTTGTTCTTCGTATTAAATTTAATAAAAAAAAAACAATCATATATATAACTCAACTGAATTTTGTTTTTTGTTCTTCGTATTAAATTTAATAAAAAAAAAACAATCGCTCATATTATTCGTCGCAACTTTTTTCAAAAACTTGACATTTTAATAAACAATCCATATTTCGAGCGGGCAGGTGGTGGCCGAGCGGTAACGTCGTCGGGCTGTATCGCTCGGCGAGCCACAATCTCGGGTTCGATTCCCGTGCACGGGGAGACTTTATTTAAAAATAATTTCTCGTCGTGACCCTGGGTGTGGTATGAATGTGAGTGTTCGTCCGTATGAAATAATTGAGTACTACAAATTGTAATGTTAAACAATTAATACAAAATATATATAAATAAATGATGTTGGCTAATGGGCAAGTTCCCAAGGCCAGGCAAAAGCCAAATACAACGAAAAAATAAAATAAAATATTTCGAGTGCTCGAAATATATATCCAATGATTAGAAAATAAAGCGTGAATAAATAAAGCTTTTTTCAAAAACTCGACATTTTAAGAAACAATCCATATTTTGAGTGCTCGAAATATGTATCTAATGATTAGAAAATAAAGCGTGAAAAAAGGATACAACAGTGTTAGTCAGTTATTGATTATACTGTTCACAAAACTTAAACATTGGCTTGAACTGAAGCTAAGGAAAATCTACGAATATCTGTAGATTTTCATAAGTTTAAGTGATATTTAAATAAAATCGCATTCCTTTACCATAAATATTCTGCTGTAGAGCAATGTACTTTTACTTAAACCTCCCCCATTTCTACACTGGCACACACGCGAACGAGTATTTCTCCATAAACCCGGCGTTACCTTGGAGATGTGCCATCCCCATAATCCTTCTCATCTAACAAGCTAAACATATTAAATTCCCATATCGAACGCCCAATTGGACTCTTCGCCCCACCTGCACATTTTAGGTAAACACATCCGATGTCAATAATTTTCACATTTGCCTACACATCCTCGGAGGGTTAGGGCAGAAATCCAATACTCTAAAACGGATTTTAAACGATTTTCATATGAATATAAGAGACTGTATTATACACTTTTACAATATTTGTATTTAGTTTTGAAACAAGAAATCTTTAAAAATACAGTAATATCTATAAATAAGATTTTAACAGCATAAAAGTAGAATTAAGAATTACCGTATTTAGATGAAAGGTAATCTTCAATTATTTTAAATACAGTGCATCCAGTGTGGCAAACATATTTCTATATACCGTCCGATCACTTAAAACATGGCTTTGAATTTTAAATTAGATTGGCACTACTGACTGTTAACACATAGTTTACCATAACCTCAAATTTATTCAAAATTGAATTTGTGTTCAGTATTCCGGCACCAGATACCCACAGACGCGTTCCTCTTCAGTGTGGTCCCGTCCCAATGCTGAGGAATACTGAACATTTCTGACTATTTCAAGCCAATATGTAAAAACTATTAATGGATTCGATAGCGAGCATTAGATGGCGTTAGCTATCGAATCCATTAATAGTTTTCAAATTTATTCCATCATTCAATTAGCATTCTGTTTAACCGCACAAAAAAAATGGCGCCTACTCTAAATATTAATTTAAACGGTCACACGTTACAACCAAAGTGTGTAACGTGATGTGATGAGATTTATTAATTCTGATGGACAGTGATGCGCTCAATTATGCTATCTTCTGATGATTTATTGCAGATTGTTCAGTAAGCTTTGATTCGTTATTAATTTTATGAGCTATAAATTTAATTAGTGCGTCATAAATTACGATACGACATTCTTGTCGTGTCAGGCCCAAATTAATATTATTATGCATGATCGATTTTAGTAAACAATCAACGATTCAGTAATTCCTCTTGTTTCCTTTAGTGGTTCCCAAGCAGGGATTTATTTATTTAAACAGCGGTAAATTTTCGCGGGGCATTTGTCTGAAGCGGTCTATTAATACGAAAATCCCATTCCCGTTTGTAGAATTGCTCTCGAGGACCTACACAATTCACTCCCATTCGCGATCCGCCCGATACCATTTTAAAGTGACGCTAGCGAGAGAGTGGCTCGTTTTGAGTTTCCGCACAGCTGGAGCTTCCACAACTTTGGACCGTTGCCAGTCATGCACGCCGTCGATATAACTAAAAATTTATAACAGAGAAGAAATCAACGTTCGTTTTGTGATAAACAACAGAAGACAATAATATTAGATTGGAAAAATTGGTACTACCGTGCGATCATTTAAAACATGGTTTAGAGTAGGCTTTGGATTTTAAATTAGATTGGCACTACTGACTGTCAACACATAGTTTACCATAACCTCAAATTTATTTCATTACTGTCAAAACTTTATAGCTTGGGGTTTTCTTCATCATTATGCACATTTATAAAAAGTTATCTATATCAGAGATCCTTATTTGTGGAATACAAAGGTTATAGATCTAATACATTTTATGCTACTTCTGGTGGACCCCAGGGATCGGTTCTTGGCCCTTTATTTTTTAATTGCTTCATTAATGATATTGTTGGAGGGTTGGATGTTTCATGTTTGTTATTTGCAGATGACATGAAACTGTTTAAGCCTATCTACTCTATAACCGACTGCATAGCTTTACAAGTTAATATTAATACCATTCACGGATGGTGTTTAGCTAACAAATTACTTTTGAATGCAAGTAAATGTAAGGTAGTGTCATTCTCACGTAACAAACATGTAATGTCTTATGACTACAATATAAATAAGGCTTTACTGTCGAGGGTGGGACAGATTAAAGACCTTGGTATCATATTTGATGACAAACTAACATTTAATAGTCATATTGAAAGTATAGTGTCTTCTGCCAATCGCTTCTTGGGATTTATTGTTCGTAACTCTAGACATTTTAAAGGTAAGGATGCTATACTTTCATTATATTTTGCCTATGTCCGATCTCGACTTGAATACTGTTGCTGCGTTTGGAACCCAAATTATATAAAATACTCGAATTTGATTGAATCTGTGCAAAAACGTTTAGTTAAATACCTGTATCAAAAGAAATATGGTATTTATCCTGATTATAATGTAGGTTATGACACACTCTTAAGTGAATTTGGTTTGGAATCCCTAGAAAATAGACGAAAATCACACCTTGTTACTATTTTCTTTAAATTGTTAAACTACTTAATCGATTGCCCCGAGGCTGTAGCTCAAATTAACTTTCATATCCTCTTCACACTTAGACAAAATAGATTTTTCTATACTCCTATTCCAAAAACTAATTCAATTGTTAAATCACCAATATTTAGTATGTGCAATATTTATAATAATTTACTATCTGTCGATCCTTCACTTGACATTTTTAATATGCGTAACGGTAAATTTTGTTTTAACCGTATTATTGAGATACTGCACGAGTCTTAACATTTAGTACTGTAACTTTATTTTTGTTATGTAGATTATAGTTAGATATAAGTAGCATACAACTATAATTAGGAAATTTGTAAAATAAATTTCTGTAGTTGTATTACAAATAAATAAATAAATAAATTATTCAATTATCATTCTGCACAACCGCACAAAAAAATCCGATTACTCTAAATCATTATTTAAAAGATCGCACGGTATAATATCTAATAAAGATATTTAGTTTTTAGGACCAGTTGCATCAAAATCTTAGAAATGGATCTCTGAAGCAGCATTCAAAATCATTATTTAAATATTATTTTGAACTTACTTCAATAAATATTGTTTACGAGTTTAACGATTTTTTATAGTTAATTAAAATAAACACATTGTATCATAAATAAACAAACTATTTATTAAATAAATGTGCATCTGAATATATATATATATATATATATATATATATATATATATATATATATATATATATAATCAGTATTCCCTTTTACCATATGGTGTCGGGTCTGAATATATATACAAACCAAAAATATAACAAAATGAATAATGTAAATTAATAAATGACAAGAATAAATGACGAAAAATACAAGTTAAAAGTTGAAAAAATACAAGAAAATGAATTACAACAAAGTTTCACAATTAGGTGAGATATTTTAAACTTACTTGTGTCGTGGTTGGAATTAGAATGATTTCAGTTGAAGGGATTTTGTGGAATGAAAACTAAAGGAAGCACAGGATTGGTTGAAAGTTTTGAAAGTGGGGAAAATGTTTGGAAAGAGATGATAGTAATTTTGCACAGAAAAGAGTAAGATGAGGAAGGAAATTCATGAGAAAATATTTTAGGTCAGGGCTGCGTTCTATAACTTATTTTTATTGAGTCTTGGACGAGAGCTCAATCTTTATTACGGAATTTAAGGCACGTACTGCTGGAAACCATTGTCTGCTCTAAAATTTTTGACAATGAGTTTTACCGCTTGGTTTACGATGTTTTTCAGGAGTTCGAAGTTATAAAACGCACCCTGCCTCTGCGACACAAAGGCTGCAGGTACCAGAAAGGATACAATGAATTGTAAAATGGTCAAACATTTCACAACCCGAATGTAATGTTTACAAAATATTCAAAGAAATAGAAATAACACACAAATTTATAAAAATATATAAAAAAACACTTAATTCGCGATGTTTAGCGCGAACAAATATAAAATTGGGAACTAAGCGAAAACACCCCAGCACTACCATTCATGATTTCATTTCATAATATTAACGATCACGACAACTGAAGGACAGTACCATTTTGACAAGACAATTGACGACATTAACAATCATGAACCTTTTCTACACCACAATCGACAGTGACAGAAACTGCAGATTCCAAGACCAAAGACCAATTCTGAATTTCTTGATTGTTGTTCCGAGATAATGAATGTTGACTGGAATGTATGCAAGTTTTCTAAATTGGTGGTAGTCTGACTTCTTCCACGCAAGAATTATTAGAGAAGCTAAAGAGATCGAAATGAGGCCGAATAGTCTAAATAAAAGAGATGATGCTAAAAGACTACCACCAATCTGGAAAACTTGCAAAAATTCCAGTCAAAATTCATTATCACGGAACAAGAATCAAGGAATTTAGAATCTAGTCCTTTCAGAAAATATTCTGTAAATTGAAACTGACAACACAGATACACCATTAGAAGAACAGAACAGAAGAGTAACAAGAAGCCAAACAAGAAATTAGCGCATCAAGTATGTAGAAATCTAACAAGTAGTTGTGTGATAGTATTTTAATAGTTTATACCTGACGATGATGACTGCGCCGGCATCGAAACGTCGAATTTAAAATAAAATGGACCAGAGGCAAGAGCACACGCGGGACCAAACCCGAGAAAACCGTTTAACATGTTACGCCGGCGAAAATCTACGTTTTAACATATACAGAGAGTTTTATGTAACACCGAACATTTTCTTATCGAGAAATTTTCGTTTTAAATATGCATAAGGATACGTTGTGCATTTGCCGATGTTTGGTTTATTAAAATAATTTAATTTGAAGCTTTAAGCGAGTGTTTTCCACTCCCAGGCTAAGCATGAAGTAAAATTTCGAGTTTAGAAAAGCCTGAAAATTTGGTTTGGTCGCGTAGCGCGAAGCGCGGAGCGGCCAAACCAAATTTTCAGGCTTTTCTAAACTCGAAATTTTACTTCATGCGCCACCAGTACAAAACACTGATTCAATGTAAAGTTTAGCGGTGTGTTTTAAACTTCGTAATATGTCAGTGTTTTGTACCGGTAGCGCATGATGTAAAATTTCGAGTTTAGAAAAGCCTGAACATTTGGTTTGGCCGCTCCGCGCTTCGCGCTACGCGACCAAACCAAATTTTCAGGCTTTTCTAAACTCGAAATTTTACTTCATGCTTAGCCTGGGTGTGGAAAACACTCGCTTAAAGCTTCAAATTAAATTCTTTTAATAAACCAAGCATCGGAAAATGTGCAACGTATGCATATGGATACTTCAAAGAATAATTTTCGTTATGAAAATGTTCGGTGTTACTTAAAACTCTCTGTATATATACTGAATGACATTAGAAATGCAACACCTAGAAATAACGGTTAATTGCAGTTGTTTTTATCTTTATTTATTAGGTCTTAAGTTAATTAATACATGATGACAATTTGACTCAAAACAAACAAGTAAATTACACCTAATAATGTGTTTGGCGACCTCCATTTCGAACGCATTCATTAACACGTCTGGGCATCAATTTGATGAGGTGATCGACTTCCTCCTGAGGTAGTTCGTCCCAAGCAACCTGAATTTGCTGCTGCAGCTCAGCCAGAGTCTGTGGAGGGTTCGGTAAGCTTGTCAGTCTCCGACCTAGCATATCCCAGACATGTTCTATTGGGTTTAAATCTGGAGATCTGGGCGGCCAAGGTAAAACATTTATGGCACCAGCTTCCAAGAAGTCCCTCGTTAGATGTGCTATGTGAGGACGTGCGTTATGTTGTTGAAACAATACGTTTCCAAGCCCTTCTAGGTATGGTACAAGATATGGTTGTAAGACTTCGTTAACGTAACGAGCTGCTGTCATATTGCCGCGGATAAACACCAGAGGTGATCGGCTGCCATGGGCAATAGCCCCCCAAACCATTACACCTACAGTGCGGTGTACATGTCATTCAACAGCAAACTCAATAGTGGATCTTTCTCCGCGGCGTCTCCTTACCCATCTACGACCATCATGCATCCCTAAAGTGAATCGCGATTCATCGCTGAAGACGACTCTGTTCCATTCTTCCCTCCACCCTTGGCGTTCTGTGCACCACTCCAATCTTTGACGCCGGTGTGCATAAGTTAAAAGTAGGACTAACAGAGGGCGGTATGAAATGAACCCAAATGACCTGATACGTCGATAAAGAGTTCGCATACTAACTGGTCTACCGTGTTCATTAAACCATTGGTCACCAAGCTGCCTAGTTGTGGAAAATCGGTCCCTAAGAGCCATAAGTCGCAGTCGGCGATCCTGGCGCTCTGTAGTACGCCTTGGTTGTCCACGAGGCCTTATTCTCGACTCTCGACCTTCTTCAGTCCATGCTTGCCACACTCGCGTAAAAGTGGTTACGTTCTGGTTTAAACGACGCGCAATTTCTCGGAACGAAACACCACCATCGCGCCACCCAACTATTCTACCCCGTACAAAATCACTTAAATGCCGAAATTGTCTAGGCCTTCGTACTCTGGGCATCTTGTCGACGCAGTTAAATTTAAAAACTGATGAAAGTAGTTGTTGAATCGTCTATTTAAACGTATTATAATAGGAAACTGATGGATACGATTATATTTTTCCAAAAAAATGTTAAAGATAAAAGGTTGCAACTTTTATCATAGCATTCTTTTTACACATTAAACTTGCACAAAAAAAAATTGTTGACGAAGAATGGTTATTTCCAGGTGTTGCATTTCTAATGTCATTCAGTATATATATAATATTGGGATAATATTCGTAAATTCATCAACACGTAATATTAATTAAATCAGGCATTGTTTACACCTATTCTGAATTAGCCCGTATACCGATAATCTTTAAACAGGAAATAAAACTCTTTTATTTAGACATGAAAGACAACAACATACATCAAGCATCATCTCACATAATCCCAATCTCCGCATCAACATTTCTGAACGTGAAATCCAGATCGAGATAATTGTAAGCGCGCAAAGCAGGAAAACCCCGAAGCATTAGTTCGCCATTTCCGCTTTGATAATTGGCCGTTTATTTTTACAACCCTTAATCGCATAACAATCATCCCTCTCTGACAATACCAATTCAAATTCGGAAGCTCTTCCAACTCGAGTCATCTATGCGGTCCGACCGGCTGAATAGAAAGTACTCCAAAACTGGGTTACCACTCGCGATTTACATCTTGCGAGCAGAACTGGAATTCTAATTTCGCCTTTGAGCAAAAATTGGTAAATACATAACGTGGATAATTAATTGTGTTGCGTATTTCCACAATGCCAGGTGAAGTTTATGAGCGTTGTGCGGTTGGAAATATGATGGTTTTTTTGAGCGTAATAACACGTTTGGTAGGAACAAGGCCGTTGAAAAATGAAGAAGAATTCGTTGGTTTTCTCGACCTTGAATTGCAATTAATTGTAATAACAAGTGTTGTTTTATGTGTTATTATTTATGTGCTAGTGTTATAGTTAGAAGTCGTTTTTCCTTTCGTTTTCTTTGAATATTCATGATCTTGTTAGAGAATTGAATTAAATTTAATTTACCTTTTTAACTACAACATATATTATAACAATAATCAATTAATTAACAAAAATCTAGTCAGTCAACAACATACAAAACTGTAATGTTATCTTTGAGCATCCATTTCGACCACACATTTTATAATATATAAAATTACGAAAAGACTATTCGTGAAAATGCAAACAATGTCTTTTTTATTTTTTTATTTTTCATGTTAATACAATTGAGTTTACATTCGTCATGTATAAAAAGTAGTATAATATAGTAATAACATATATATATATATATATATATATATATATATATATATATATATATATATATATAATCAGTATTCCCTTTTACCATATGGTGTCGGGTTATAGTAATAACATAAATATATAAAATACGCAAACCACAGTATAAAAAACATAAAAAGAACAAAACATTGAAACAGTGTACATATATTATTTTAGAGATCCTCAAAGTTGTTTTGGATGCACTCATCAACACTATAGAACGCCCTTGTCACCAAGTACGTTTTCAAAATCTCTTTAAATTTTTTAATTGGCAAATGCTTAATTACACTTGGTAAAGAATTGAATAATTTTTGGCCATAAAAGTTAATCCCATTCCAACATTTTGATAATCGGGTTCTAACCGGATGTATCAGTTCACGATTTCTAGTCAGATGTTCATGCTGCTGATCGTGTGTAGTATATAAATCAATATTTTCACGAACATACAAAAGACATTCCAATATATACACACCAGGTAGTGTCATAATTTTTAATTTTTTAAAGGAGTCTCGTCTTAATTAATAAGACAACTTAAGACGATAAATATCCATTGAAACAACTAGTTCCTGTGCAAATACACCTCCGGATATTGAATTATACAAAGAACTATTTAAACAACGCTCTATTAAAGTATATATAACGTTTAGATCAAATTCTCACACATTTATTAATAAAAAACGGTTTAACTTTGTTTGTATAACACAATTTATTTTTATGTGACTGCAGTTTCGGCAAATTTAGCTTGCCATTATCAAACATATAGTGACTAAAACTACTTACAAAACAGGTATATATACAAAATGGTTAGAGAAAAACACAAACAAATTACAAAACGGCTGTAAAAATGGGGGTGTACATTAGGTCGACCTGGTCGTTAATGAGAGGGATTCCCGGATTACCGCGGGCTTTGTGTATTTCTAATGCTTCTAGGAGATTCATCTTCCGACCCTTTTCGGCATAGTGAAAGATGGAAAGTACATCTTTTCCAAAAGTATGGTTTTCATCTAACAGATGTTTTGCAAAAGACGACTTACCATACTGTCTCAACCGAAAAGACCGGAAATGTTCCTTGAGCCTAATATTAAAATTACGACCAGATTGACCGATGTAAACTCCTTGACAATCTGTACAAGTTAATTTATAAATTCCTGATCTATTGTTTACATCTATTTTGGTTTTGTTATTAAATATATAATTGTTAATTTTGCAAAAAGGTTTGAACGCTACTTCTATGTTATGCTTTATTATTATTATTAAAATATTTTTAATTTGGTAACTAACATTGCCAAAATAAGTGATTGATTTGTAGTTTAAATTATCTACTTTATATGGGATACCGGCATATAATATATGATTAATTTTTGAAAATTTATGTTTTTTTATAAGTTTGTCAACCAAATCATGCCCATAACCATTGTTAATGGCTATAGCCCTAATCAGGTCAACCTCTTTTTTAAATGAACTTTCTGATAAAGGAATTTGAAAGGCTTGATTGATCATAGAATTGAACGAAGCTATTTTGTGTTTATAGGGATGTCTGGAGTGGATAGGGATTATTGAGTCGGTAAATGTTGTTTTTCTGAAAATGTCGAAAATTAATTTGTTATTTATTTTTGTAATAGACAGATCTAGGTATTTTATGTTGTTGTTTATTTATTTATTTCATTTATTTACGGAATCTCCTTTTACATAAATTTATAATATTAGTATATTTATATATACAGAGTGGATAACAGAATAATAACAATTGTATTAGACATGTTCATGTTACTCTTACTTTACGCGAGTTAAAATGATAATAATAAAAAATACTAAAGAGTGAATACATTATTTAGAGATAAAATCAACAAATCGGTACAAAGACAAATACATAAACAACTAATAAATTGTACAAATAACATATTGAAATTAATATCAGTAATTGATGAGCAAAATATCACAGTAAAGACTAAATTGTATAATATAATATCGAATTAAAATTATATGAGTTCACAAACTAAGTAATTAAAATTAAGATAAAACATTATTAACAATAGTGGATAAATTGATTCGTTTCAAATTAGCCTTAAATGTTGAAAATGAAGAATGATGTAATAAAAAATTATTGTTATTGTTTAATTCGTTACAGTAACTCATCATTCTGCATATTGGATTAAATTTTGCGTAATTAATTTAATTTTACTTGTTAATTTCAGTTTCTACTGTGAATTTTATTCTTGGATGGAGGTTATTAATAAAATCTAAAAATTGATTTAGTTGTATATCTGTACCCTGGAAACAAGCTAATACGAGCCCTAACAACTATATATTGGGACAAAATCAAATTCATGTATAATTCAGGTATTAGACAGTTTATTTCTTTTTTTCTTATTTTTTAAAATTTAATTCTATGTAATTAGTTAATTAACATCAATGAGGGCCAATCAGCAACACAAAAAACAAAATTATTATACTATTCTATTCTATCATCTCTAATTAACAAGGAAAATGTTCATTTTGTGTGGCAACTAAATATTGGGACAGTATAAAATAACTGTTAAAAATGAAACAAAATAAGACAAGTAAGCTGTGAAAACAATGCAGAACTAAACGTCAGATTACTTGGTAGTTGCTTTCTTATCGTATCGGGTGAATCGCTGCTTTTATTGAACAAAATGGTATCTCTACAAGTTCCAAAATTCGTGAGTTAGTGATTAAAAATTATTGCCGAAATACAACGATACGTGAAATGGCACATGGACTTAATATTCCTAAAACAACAGTGTGGAATATAATTAAGCATTATGGAGAAACCGGAAATATCCTAGACAAAATAGGCAAAAGTTCGGGTCGTCCAACATTAGTTTCTGATAGAAATAAGAGATTATTAGTAAAACTGTGAAAAAAAGGGAGAAGAAATACTTTAAGGCAACTTACGACTGAATGGAATCACGAAACTGGATTGAATCTGTCAAGGGAATGCTGCCGCCAGTGGATTCATAAATGTGGTCTCAAGTTTTATAAGGTTGAATTTCAAGTAGCAATTTAAAAGTGCATTTAAAAAGAAATATTTTTTTGTAGGCAAAGGAAAAACCACTGTTGACGGAAAAACAAAAGAAAGCCAGACTCACATGGGCAAAATCTAAATTATCTTGGTCAGCTACAGACTGGTCCAGAGTAATTTTTAGTGACGAATCAAAATTCGACGTGTTGGTGATTGCCACAAACGCGTGATTCGCTCAAAACATGAGGCATTTCACAAGGATTGCCTAAAACGTACCGTAAAATTTCCTAAAGGAGTGATGATTTGGGGCTGCATGACAGCTTCAGGATTAGGATGTTTTGAATTTATTGATGGTACCGTGAATGCTGCGAAATATCACCAAATACTGCAAAACAGTATCGCCAAGTTAAATGTTGACGAAAATTACATTTTTCAACAGGATGGGGCGGCCTGGCATACGGCCAAAACCACAAAGAAGTGGTTTGGCGACCACAACGTAAATGTTCTTTCTTGGCCTTCCAGCAGTCCTGACCTTAATGTCATTGAAACAGTATGGCATAAAATGAAACAAATTGAGGAACAACCCACAACGGACATTACCTGAACTTAGAGATAAGATAGAACATATTTGGAATGAAATTTCTCCTGAAACGTGCAGATACTTAGTTGAGTCAATGCCTAGCCGAATTCGAGCTGTCATAAAATATAAGGGCGATGTTACTCCTTTTTAGAAATAAAATTCGTGCAATGTCCCGATATTTAGTTGACAAACAAAATTAACATTTTTCTTGTAAATTAGAGGTAATTGAATAATTATTTTGTTTTTTGTATTGTTGATTGGCCATAACTGTTGCTAATTAACTAATTACATAGTATTAAATTAAAAAAATACTAGAAAACTTAAATAAACTGTCCAATACCTGAATTTTATATGAATTTGATTTTGACCCAATATATAGTTGTTAGGGCTCGTATATCATCGACGTAACCACATTTTAATATGTTTTTTAGCTAGCGGTGAATTTAAATTAATTAAAGTAAAGTGGTGCATAAAAATATCTGCTAACAATGGATTTAAGGGGCACCCCTTGCTAGTCCATTTGCCGAATTTGCCGAAACTGCAATCACATAAAAATAAATTGTGTTATACAAACAAAGTTAAACCGTTTTTTATTAATAAATTAACATGTATAACGAAGTAGAAGCCTCCACAATACAAAATTTCTCACACATTTTATGATGGAATTGAGTAACATCAATTTAAATTTTATCTAAGCGTAAATTCATTAGAGCAAAGCAATTATTAATTGCTTTGTGAATTTAACTTCAAATTGTATGAAAAAAAACATATTTCTCGATTTTTTCACTTAGTTCGTTTAAAGTGCTCTATTGCATAAAATACATTTATTAATTATCACTATACCTCTTTTACCCGTAATTAGTGTCGAGTGTGTCGCATAAAATATAAAACTGATTTAATTTTTGAAAAATGGGTATTTTAAACAATTTGAATTTTTTTTATAGAAACATCATGGAACTTTATCAGTCAATAAAACGACAATAATCAATTATCAATTGTTTGAATGACAAAACGAGTGTTTTCCACTCCCAGGCTAAGCATGAAGTAAAATTTCGAGTTTAGAAAAGCCTGAAAATTTGGCTTGGGCGCGTAGCGAAGCGAAGCGACCAAGCCAAATTAGGCTTTTCTAAACTCGAAATTTTACTTCATGCGCCACGCGTCTAAAACGCTGATTTATTGTGCAATGATGTTTAACACGCATTATAATCATAAGAAATACTCCTATTCAACATTATTTGGAAGCTTATCGAATCCTTTACACATTTCCGTGTAAATAATTTGTATTATTAACCTCCTATGTATTCCTCGTAACCCGAATAAAATTCCTAAAGTTAAACACCCATCATACGCAATTCATGAATTTATATCATCTGTACACGTTGACAATGACAGTAACAATGATGACTTACCAAGACAATGACATAACAAAGACTGCAATAATTAAAATATTATAATTCCGATATCGAAAAAGTCAGGCTGAAAGACCGCATGGTCGAAAGCCAATTCGCAGAATTAAATATTTGTTTCTTGTATATATTTATTATGCATTCTAATTGTTGTACTGTGTATTCTGTGAATAAAGATATTATATATATATATATATATATATATATATATATATATATGTATATATATATATGTATATATACATATATATATATATATATATATATATATATATATATATATATGTATATATATATATATATATATATCAGAGCTGGGCAGGATTCGAATCATTCAGGATTCGATTCCCGGATTCGAATCCTTTTAGAGAATTCAAAAGAGGGATTCGAATACTTTAGTGAAAACAGATTCGTGATCCGGATTGGTTACATTTTTTTAAAAGGATTCGTATTCGAATCCAGACGTAGATGATTCGAATCCTTATAAAAGGATTCGAATTCTTTTAAAAGGATTCGAATCCTTATAAATGGATTTGAATTCTTATAAAAGGATTCGAATCCTTATAAAAGGAATCGAATCCTTATAAAAGGATTCGAATTCTCATACAAGGATTCAAATCCTCCCAAATAATTCGAATCATCGCTATTAAGGCTGGGATTCGAATTCGATTAATTCAAATAGTTAAATATTCTAATATGAATATTTAAATCACTAAATTATTCATATTTGAATATAAATATTTAAATTTTCGAATAATTCTAATATTTGTAAATGAATATTTAGTTACTTAACCATAAAAAATATCCAACGTTAATAGTATATTTTAAACTTCACTTGAAATCAGTGTTTTATACGCGTGGCGCATGAAGTAAAATTTCGAGTTTAGAAAAGCCTCGTGAAAATTTGTCTCGGGTCGCTGCGCGACCCTCGACAAATTTTCTACGCAGGGCTTTTCTAAACTCGAAATTTTACTTCATGCTTAGTCTGGGAGTGGACAACACTCGTTTGAATTTGAAATTTAACTCTTAAAAAATCGACGTATGTAATATAATAAATCATTCATTGAAATCATAGAAAAAGATGCAAAATTTTACCTGAAATATTCTTTTAGAGTTAACTTTATAATTTGCTCGGCTCTCAATGGGTGAATATTCTATTCCTTAAAAAAAACGTTTTTTTTTTAATATTAAAGTTGCATTTAATACAATAACAAACTGTGAATAAATCGACATAAATCTAGAAATATCGAAAAGCTCGACATGTAGAAAATCTTGACGGTCCACTCCCAGACTAAGCATGAAGTAAAATTTCGAGTTTAGAAAAGCCCCGCGTAGAAAATTTGTCGAGGGTCGCGCAGCGACCCGAGACAAATTTTCACGGGGCTTTTCTAAACTCGAAATTTTACTTCATGCGCCACGCGTATAAAAAACAGATTTAAAATGAAGTTTAATAACACATATATCATCATTAATTAAAATCATTATATAATCAGATATTTAGTCGGTAAATGAACATTTTTGTTAATAGAAACTGATGGAATAAAATATTACTGGTTGCAAATAATAGATTCAAATTTATTTTTAAAGGATTTGTATCCGTGATTAAAAAATGAGGGTTCGAATCTTTGATTCGAATCATATTTTTCACTTACGAATCCTTTATTCGAGTATTCGTGATTCGAATCATATTAGGTGATTCGGATTCGTGATTCGAATCCTGTTTTTGAGGATTCATCCCAGCTCTGATATATATATATAATTTGTATTTGCTTCTCAGATTTAGGTGTAAATCAATTTTTTATGTAGTACTTACTATACTACAACTATAGTATACTTTGTTTCACCTTACGACACCGGATGTAATTAAAAATAGATTTTTCGCTTCTTGTCAGGTACATATAAAAACGTACTCGAAATGTACAGTCGACGCAACCCAAATGTGAACGCTCTTTGGTTGTCATGGTATTTGTTACTGAAATTCATTCCTGTAATTCTAGCTTTGGCCAGTGGTATTACAAAGAGAAGCATCATCGGCAGTTTTTGACAGTAATTTTTGAGAGCTGTCAAATTTAATTGAGACGAACAACTATGATACAAAGTGTAAATTACACCATTAAATTTTGGCGTTCAGATTTGGGTTGCGTCGACTGTACATCTAACAAATTAAAAATAAAAGTTTACTAAAAGATAAAAAGTTATTTATTGTGATTAAATAATAAATAAATAATATAATTAACGTCAGTTTTATGTTAACTTTAAGTAAATGGATGATTTATAGTTAAATATAGCTGCCTATGCATGTTAAAAACCATATGATTTTTAACAGAGTGTATGCATTTATTTTAAAATAAACACGCACCGTAAAAATAGATGTCGATAATTCGTGCTGGGATGGCCAGGCCTATCTAAAATAGAACAATCGCGAGAAAAATGCATTTTGAACATGACAGCGCCCATATTTCTTGTATAAATTAGTTTGTGGCTTAAATTTTTAATCCTGTATAAAAAATGCACGTAAAATATAAACGTTTCATAAATAAAATTGTAAAAATTCATGCGGAGCGGAACGACCAAACCAAATTTTCAGGCTTTCCTAAACTCGAAATTTTACTACATGCCTAATCAAGGACTGAACTTTGAATTGAAAACGTTCATAAAATCAATGAATGTCAATATTTACAGCGTAAAACCCGGCCGCCTTTGTGTCTGACGTTGTACAACTGTTACTCCTTGTTGTGGTTATTTACAGCATATACATCGGGATATGTATACTTAGAAGAAAAATTGCCTGTAAATGTACCGTGCGATCATTTAAAACATGATTTAGAGTACTCTTTGAATTTTAAATTAGATTGGCACTACTGACTGCTTACACATCGTTTACCATAACCTCAAATTTATTCCATCATTCAATTAGCATTCTGGGCAACCGCACAAAAAAAAATACCGCCTACTCTAAAAATCATAGTTTAAACGATCGCACGGTACATGAAAAATTGTTTTTTATATGAAAATCTAGTACCTAAGTATTTCTAAAATCTGATAAACATTTTCTGAATATGATGACTTAGCAGTTTAGTAAAGTTGCGTTCAAACGTATTTGAAATGATTTCTTCTCTGAACGAACGTACACGAGCAATTGCACAGCCTGTTGAGTTTTAAACACACTTTCTACTCGGCCGTTCTGCTTTCCAAGGTAATTCGACCGGTAATCGCGAAACGAACGGTTTAAACGAGGCGGATTTTTCCTGCGGTCGTCCGCCGACTTCCGATATCGCCGATCCCGTTTTCCCTCTAATTAAAATCCTCAGTTCTTGTCCCTTTCCCCCCCAGTATAACAAATGATTAGTCTGCGTTGTCAATAGTTTGTAAAGTTAATTCGGAAACTTTTCGGAGATTTACCGCCGAAGTAGAGGCGAAATCAATCTTTGTTAAACCTGTGCAGACTCGGGGACAAGACCGCGCGGGGGGCGATTTGTCTTCGGGGGAGGACGTTAGTACACCCTTTTCTGGTGTCGCGAGCAAATTATCGCCCTAGGGTCGGAAGGAGGAGGAGAAGAAGGGCGGAATCCCTTTTCGGCGCAACGAATTTTATAATTGCCTACATAAATTTATAGCTGGTTAAATAAGGGCTAATGTTTTCATAACACTTTAAACGGGCAATTGATTTATTCCATCACTTATAGAAAATTAATTGATTTTAATTTAAAGAGAGAAACAAAAACATCAAAAATTCAATTGAGTTATAGATGTTAATGACGGTAACGAAAACCTTGCTCCTAGCTCACTAGATCTGCAATCCATACTTACAAATAGAAAGACTGTTTTCCTTACTTCACTTTTTATAATAAAAATTTTTATAATAAAAAGTGAAGTAAGGAATAACAGTCTTTCTATTTGTGATTAATCACTTCACGTAAACTCGAAACAATACAGTTAATCCATACTTAAGTGCATTTTGAAGACGGGATATTGTAAACATTTATTTTGTACTTCTTTTACTTTCAGTTTGTAGATATTATATAAACTATATAGTAGACTCACATTCCAAAATGTAAACATATCTGTTCAAAATGACTTGGTCGTAAATAAACATTATTATTTTTGTTTTGCGGACTCTATAAACTACATTAAATTTAATTCCTAAGTTTCATTCGAACATTTTATCCATATTTCTATTTAGCAGCGACGGCTCGTAGCCTACCTTCAGGGTCGGCCACAGCGCCAAGGCACACAAAATTTGAGGTTGGGATCGCGCTTTATAAATACAAGGAATTGTACAACAAAGTCACCTTTGATATGAGCAATTGATTTTTTCATTAAATTCAATACGAAGAGCAAAAAATACTAAAAATCTAAGCCTTGGTTCAAGAGTATAAACAATTGAATATAGGGTCGATTCAAAGCTACATTCTTATTTCGTTTTGGTTAGACATTTTGAATTGATTCTCATTTATTACTTGCCAGAATTCAATTGTTCGTGCAATAATAAACTTCGGCACAATCAATACAAATAAATACAAAATTATTTTCCTATGCAACCTTGGGATTAGTTGAGTTAGGTCACCGTTGTTAATTATGAATAATTATAACACTGTGCAATTACATTTTTAATAGGACAAGCAACACAATATTCGCCACAATATTTATCTACTTTATTGTTAAATAAATTATGCGTTTCTCATGAAAAATAACTCTACAAAGGCTACATATTTCTGTACAGATAAAACCTAAACGCATTATTTTCGTCTTGGTTTTCGATAAATTATGCAGTTCGCGTCCAAATCCAAACGTTTAGGCTTTTCTAAACTCAAAATGTTACTTCATGCTTCATCTGGGATTGGAAAACTCTTGTTAAAACAATTGTAAAACAATTGTCATGCTTAATCTGGGATTGGAAAACTCTTGTTAAAAAAATTATGCTCACATCAGATTCTTGAATCAGTGAACAACAAAATTATCATCCTTCATTCATTGACACTATTTTTTTATTGTGCTTAAAAGTGAAGAATATCCAAAGATTTTTCTGATTACTCGTTAATCAATTTGATTTTTACGGTGATTAAAGTTCATCGACTCGATTGAATTGAATCCTCTCGAGCGTAGCATTAAAATCTCATAGCGAGCACTCGAGTTTGCAAATATTGTACAATATTGAATAAACTTACTAATTACTTCCGAAGTGTAATTATCCGGAGAAAACTTTCTTACCTGAAACAAGAAAGAAAAACAATAATAACATTAGTGTTCAACTTAATATTGTAAAATCAACATAATTAATAACGTAAAATTGATCTCGTTGAAATTTATTAATATAAGCAATATATTTAAACCAACGCAGATTTCAATATTTGTATAGTATTGAGCGTTACTACGTTATAATCCCTATTAATTAATTAAATTATTTATTTATTTATTATCCAACAGATACACAGAATCTAATAACAGGATAATTTAAAAAAAATACAATTATATAGATATAGGCGCAATACATGTATATATAGCAATGCATATATTTTGCAATACAATTATATTAACTTAAAAACTAAAATATATAACAAAAATTAAAAGAAAAAAAAAAGATGAAAGCATGACGTGGTATAGTGTATGTAGAGAGTTCCGATAACCACATTTAACGTAACCTAAAAAAATTAGGTTACGTTACGTTACGTTAATTAATCAATATTGAGAAGTGTTTTAATGTTTTATTCCACTTTATTTAAATATTTATACGATTCGAGTTTCGACATGTTTAGTGCCAAAATTGAATTCGTGTTCAGTATTCCGCACTAGATACCCACTGACGCGTTTCGGACTTCAAGGTCCTCTTCAGTGTGGTCCCGATCCAGTGCTGAGGAATACTGATTTTTTTTATTCTTCCTTTTTAAAAAAACTTTCAGCTTCCGCTATGTTAAGTGAGCTTATGGTAGGATCTGCAGGGGTTGGGGCCTGCAGATTTGGGTCATTTTCCTCGTTGGGAGTTTTTTAGTTTAAGCCGGTTGACTTAAACTCTCGCCGATTTCGACGATTTCTTGTACAACGTGATTCTTCAGTCTTTCAATCCTCTGAATCTTTCTTCCTTTTTTATTGTTTTATACATTGCGAAGGGATTTTTCTACCATCATTTGGGTGAACATCTCCTGCATAATCTCGCGGATCAGGCTTCTTAGGCCGGGGTCTGTAGCTGTTGGGTTCTTTGTCCTTGCGGCGAAAGTAACTCCTTCTTGTAAGCGGCTGTTTTCGTGTTTTCTCCTGCTCTCCTCTTCTTTTGCTCGTTTGATGTTTATCGGGTGTTTGGTGCATTTTGCGGAATATACCGGGTGATCTCCCGCGCAGTTTGCGCATTTTCTCGTTTGTGTTGTTTTCTGAGGGCAGTTGTACGTCTCGTGGTTTTCGGCACACAAAGTGCACTTGAAATCAGCTGTGCAGCGGAACTGCACGTGGCCGAATTTCTGGAATTTGTAACACTGTTGGCTTGTTGTTGAACGCCTTTTTTGTTCAATTGTGATTTTATGTTGGAGAATGCTCGTAACGGTGAAGATTTTCTTAGCGTTTTCGGTTTTCGGGAGGTTCAAGAGTATAAGCAGGTATACTCTCGTTCCGTTTCTTAGTCTGCTAGCTGACTTTACTAGTATTCCCTGCTCTGCTAGTTCCTCCGTGATTTCGACGAGTTCGTATGCTACTGGGATTCCTCTCACCACCACTTTGAGCTCTTTCTCATCGCTGAGAAGAAAGTGGTGTTGAGGGGCTTTCATTCCGTCGAGGATGGATATCGTTTAGCGGTAGTCATCCCAGTTTTGTGTAAAGATGTTGATTCCCTTTGCGTGTGCTGAGAACTAAATAACGGGAACGTTATTTTCTTTTAGTGTCTCCTTTACGAGTTTGATTTTTTCCGTGTCGACTAGGACAATAGGTGGGGGCCTTTTTTCCTTCTTCTCTGGCGGAGGTGGCGGTGCTTGGGTGGTTGATTCAGGTGCTTCGATTGGTAGGAGGAGGCCTGATTCAGTTTCACAAAACTGGATTTGTTGGTTTGAATTCCTTGTGGTTTTCCGAAGGGCCGGGAATGGCCTGTCTGCGATCGTTGTTGAAGGACCGTTTCTACCTCCGTCCGCCGGTCCTGTTGGCGGTGAAACAGTCGGTGTCGTTATCGGTGGATTTGCTTTCGCAAATAGATGAAGGTCTTTGGAAACCGCTCTTGGGTGTTTTTTCTTTGTACCGATGTTTTGGGGGTCCCGTCATAGCACCTAATCAGGAGGCGGCGGTTACAGACCTGAGTCTTCGGACGATGGATGTCTGAAAGGGACGATTGTCCAAGTCGGAGCTATAGACCTTCTTGAGGTAACCTCTGTGTCCCTATCTTGGATAGGGCTAACCTACACACGGCGGGGTTCACTTAGCCCTGGTGCTTGTCGCCATTAAATGAGGAGTCGGGGGTGAGCCTGTAAAGCCTAGGGGTGTCTATCCGCCCCTCCGGTCCACATGTGGGTTGGTCTCCGACGGGTAGTGGTTTCGCTGGTATGACGGTAATCCACCGTTCCCTAAAACGGACGCTCTATCGGTATACACCGAAAGGTAAAAACCGGAGCACACTCTAATGTACCGGTGTTTTGTGCCGGTATTGTCAATCTCGCCGGTTTGAGTTCCGGGATGGCGGTGTGTTGATGCTCTTTTGTCTTCCTCTTGTTGACTGGCGGGGTGAACGGATCATCCTCGTTTTCGAGGGCGAATAACCTCTTCTGTAGGCTTGCGATTTCGTGTCTCAGTTCGGAGATCTGCTTTGCACGGAGATCTTCGGTGTTGTTTTCAGGTTTTTCGTTGGGTTTATCGAGCGCTTCGGTCTGGTTCATCTCTTCCTCCAGGACATCGTATGCTGATTTGTGCAAATGGGGGTTTCCGGGGCCACCGGCTCGCTCGTCCATAATTCCGTTTGAACGTTACTTAGTTCGCTTCCAAACACAATTACGGGATTACTTCACAAAGTTACTAAGTTCGCCTTGATCAATAATCTTGTTGATGTTGCTCCTTCGCTGTCTGCACTCGAATAGGAATACTGAACATTTCTGACTATATTAAGCCAATATGTGGACACTATTAAATGAATTCGATAGCTAACGCCATCTACTGCCCCATAGTAGCATCGTCAATGACACGGTGCACAAAGTGCATTTACAGGTCACTGTTTCGTCCACGGAGCTATACTCTGTTTGTGACATATTTAGTGTCATTTTCAAGTTTGACAAATTTACAATGTTTCTATAACTAAAAAGTATTAAATAGCGAAGCGAATAAACCAAATGTTCAGGCTTTTCTAAACTCAAGGAATATAAGTGACATTTAAGCAAGTGTTTTCTTTTTAAAAATAATAGTTAACTGTGTCGCCTACATGAAAGATGAGAAACTTATTTAAGACAAATCATACTATTTTATACATATTTGAAAGATTACCTTATTTCCCACTGTAATATACGTATAAACCATTTTTATAATAGGATAACTTTTACGTCGGTGGAAAAAGTCTGCAATAACTTCTGCTATTTCAATATTTCCACCGAACCAGGACGAAACCACAGCGCGAGATACGTCCGTTTTAGGTTTAGTGAGGTGCATAAATATCATTTTATTACGCGCCGCGTGCCCGGATAAATCAAAAACCGTGCACGGAAAATAAAATATTTCCATATCGCGGCTTTTCCCTAGTACTAGTACAAAAGGAAAAAGAAACGAAAAAATAGCCTCACGCAAAGCAATTAAATTCCTTCTTCAGTTTTCGATTTACAAGTAAAATAACCAACTCCTCGCAACTTGTTTAGTTTTAGGGTTATTTATGAACACGTGCACTTTTTTTTATTATGCTCCCGCAAGAGGTTCTGGAGAGTTCGCAAACTGTTGGGGGATTCACGGTACGCCAGATGAAGCGCGTTGTTTACCTCAGACGCGCCGACACAATATATTTACGTCGGCGCGTTACAAAGAATAATAATATTCCTAGCGCTCACAACGATAGCCAATAGGTTTGGGTTCGGTATGGATTCGTACACATTCCTAGCGGTCACAGCGCTAGCCAGTAGACTTGTGTTATAATACTAGATAATAATTCAATATATAATAAATAATAATAATAACTTTATTTGTATACTCAGTAACATAAAGGTACTCTAAAGAAAAAACTATAAAATCATGGTACACAAATCACGAGGTGGGATTCAGTATCGGGTAAAAAATACCCAACTGTTCTTCCATCTTAACCTAGACACTATTAAAGGTAATATATATAATTATATGAATTTAATAATTTTTCCTTCCTAAATAACACATTTACATTTTTACGATATTACTGATCCATTATAATTGCAAATAAAAAAAACGATTATCTATTTAAATTAAGCTTATACTGGCGTTTAAATTGGAGTAGATTTAATTTTTTTAAATTGACCGGGATTGTATTATACACTTTGTATATTTGATAGGAGAAAGATCGTTGAAAAAGAGAGGAGCGATGAAGTGGCGGTGATAGAAGACCTTTAAACCGATATCGTTTGTGTAATTCTAATACCTCGTAAATATTTTTTTTTGGATTTTGCGGTTATGAACTATTCCTATAGTAAAAAGAGTGCTGAATCGATAGGAAAATACTTCGTAAGCCATAGAGAAATTAGTTGTAATGCTGTAGCCCGACCTACTAAAATTTATTTGTCACTCAATTCAGCGCACTTTTTACCGAAGGAATAACTCATAACCCCAAAATCTAAAAAAAATTGGTTACGAGGTATTAGAATTACACCAACGATATATTGAATTATTGTCTAGTATTATAACACTAGTCTACTGGCTAGCGCTGTGAGCGCTAGGAATGTGTACGAATTCATACCGAACCCAAACCTATTGGCTATCGTTGTGAGCGCTAGGAATACCTGCGAATCCATTCTAAAGTCTAGTATATTAGCTAGCATGGTAAGCGCTAGAAAAGCAGACAACTTCATACTTAACCCGAGTGTATTGGCTAGCGTTGCCAATGTTATAAAGATGTACGAAACGTAATTGAATCATTGTTCCTTGACTAGTGTTGCGAGGATTAGGAAAGTGTATAATTTTCTATTCAGTTATTGTCTGGTGTTAATTGGTGCTTAGAGATTAATGAAAATGCGCGAATATACAGAGAGTTTTATGTAACACTGAATATTTTCATAACGAGCATTTTTCTTTTAAGTATACATTTGTACATTTGCCGACGCTTGGTTTATTAAATGAATTTAATTTGAAGCTTAAAACGAGTGTTTTCCACTCCCAGGCTAAGCATAAAGTAAAATTTCGAGTTTAGAAAAGCCTGAAAATTTGGTTTGGTCGCGTAGCGCGGAGCGGCCAAACCAAATTTTCAGGCTTTTCTAAACTCGAAATTTTACTTCATGCGCCACGCGTACAAGACACTGATTTCAAGTGAAGTTCACTTGTTCACAATATTTCAGTGTTTTCAGTGTTTAATACGCGTGACGCATGAAGTAAAATTTCGAGTTTAGAAAAGCCTGAAAATTTGGTTTGGCCGCTCCGCGCTTCGCGCTACGCGTCCAAACCAAATTTTCAGGCTTTTCTAAACTCGAAATTTTACTTCATGCGCCACCGGTACAAAACACTGATGCAATGTAAAGTTTAGCGTTGTGTTTTAAACTTCGTAATATGTCAGTGTTTTGTACCGGTGGCGCATGAAGTAAAATTTCGAGTTTAGAAAAGCCCAGAAAATTTGTCTCGGGTCGCTGCGCGACCCGAGACAAATTTTCACGGGGCTTTTATAAACTCGAAATTTTACTTCATGCTTAGTCTGGGAGTGGACAACACTCGTTTAAAGCTTTAAATTGAACTCTTTTAAAAATCAACGAATGTCAGAAAATGTACAGCTTGTGCATGTTTACCTAAAGTTTACCATGAAGTAACCACATTTAAATTCAGCGCGCTACGCGACTAAACCAAATTTTTAGGCTTTTCTAAACTCGAAATTTTACTTTATGCTTAGTCTGGGAGTGGAACACACTCATTTCAAGTTTCAAATTGAACTCATTAAAAAAAACAACGGTTATCTAAAGATTTCCGGCATATACGCTGTAATTGGGATACTTGAAAGAAAAACTCCCTGTATATTGATTTATTGTTTAGTATTATAACTAGTGTTTAACGTTAATAAATGAAAAGAAGATATCAAACCATGTTTTATTTGTTATTTATTAATTATGTAAAATAACTCAAAAAAATCTGTGAAAATATAAATTGAATAAAACGGAATTTCCAAGTAACTCGAGGAAAACAACGAGCCTGGCAAAGATATAAAATTATTAATTTTCATTCTATAATCCTCCACATATTCGCTTTACCAGTGTGTACATTTAATAAATTTTCCGATTGAGTTTTCTGTTTACTCGACACCCACCTCTCTCTGTTTTAATCATCATCTCAATTGTGTCCGTGAAAAAAGGTGGGTGTACCAGATGACGATAATAATAATCGCTTTACGAGGGGGAAAAATTATGAAACCGTAATTGTATGGGAAGAGTGCCAGGAACGACTGCACCAAAAGGTAAATTTATCCGGAGGAGTTATCTTCTGAAATTACACGAGGAATTGATGGGGTTTTAGTGAAATTACGTGCGATTTCCGGTGTTTTATGTTTCGGAGTTGCGAGAAATGTAGTTAATATGATTATTTTTAACATAAATTTTGGTTGTAAAATATTTGAAATTAAAACAACATAGTTGGGAGAGTTTTCTTTATTTGTTTAACAGTGCAACATGTTTCACCACACAGTGGCTTTATCCGGCAGATTATTAATAATGATTCAATATTAATGGATAAATTAAAAAACACTTGGTTTGTTTCACTTTTTGGGAAAATAGTGAAACAAACCAAGTGTTTTTTTTAATTTATCCTTTAATATTATTTTAAAATGTATCACTTGGTGAAACATTTTAAAATAATATTAAAGGATAAATTAAAAAAACACTTGGTTTGTTTCACTATTCTCCCAAAAAGTGAAACAAACCAAGTGTTTTTTAATTTATCCTTTAATATTAAATCATGATTAATGAGAAAGTTATTCAATAAATATCATGATTCATCTGCCTGATGAAGCTATTGTGTGGTGGAAGATGTTGCAGTATTCAAAAAAATGTGGTGAAACCCTTCCAACTGTATTGTTTTTATTTCAAATATTCTACAACCAAGATTTAGTCATTTTATGTTCCAAATATTTATATTATTTAATTAAATTTTCATTTCATTTCATTTATTAACGAAATATCCTTTTAACATCAAATTGTAACAAATTGTATAGAAATACATATCCTAATGTATATAACAAAGCATAAGTTCAACTAACAATAAATCAATAGATAGTTAATATATACAGAGAGTTTTATGTAACACCGAACATATTCATAACGAAAATTTCTCTTTTAAGTATACATATGCAGACGTTGTACATTTTACCACGCTCGGTGTATTAAACCAAGATTTAGTAATTTTATGTTCCAAATATTTATATTATTTAATTAAATTTTAATTTCATTTCATTTATTAACAAAATATCCTTTTAACATCAAATTGTAACAAATTGTATAGAAATACATATCCTAATGTATATAACAAAGCATAAGTTCAACTAACAATAAATCAATAGATAGTTAATATATACAGAGAGTTTTATGTAACACCGAACATATTCATAACGAGAATTTTTCTTTTAAGTATACATATGCAGACGTTGTACATTTTACCACGCTCGGTTTATTAAAAGAATACAATTTGAAGTTTTAAACGAGTGTTTTCCACTCCCAGGCTAAGCATGAAGTAAAATTTCGAGTTTAGAAAAGCCTGAAAATTTGGTTTGGTCGCGTAGCGCGAAGCGCGGAGCGGCCAAACCAAATTTTCAGGCTTTTCTAAACTCGAAATTTTACTTCATGCGTCACGCGTATTAAACACTGATTTCAAGTGAAGTTCAATGGTTCACAATATTTCAGTGTTTTCAGTGTTTAATACGCGTGACGCATGAAGTAAAATTTCGAGTTTAGAAAAGCCTGAAAATTTGGTTTGGCCGCTCCGCGCTTCGCGCTACGCGTCCAAACCAAATTTTCAGGCTTTTCTAAACTCGAAATTTTACTTCATGCTTAGTCTGGGAGTGGAAAACAGTCATTTTAAGTTTCAAATTAAACTCCTTTTAAAAATACAACGATTATCTAAAGATTTACGGCATATACGCCGAAATTGGGACATGTATACTTCAAAGAAAAACTCTCTGTATGTACAAGTTGAGGCATTAATTGCAATTGATTAGCTACAATTTGTAATGGTTATGTAGTCAACCCAATTTACACATAACCTAATAATTAAAGGTGTCAAATGGAACCAAATGATTTCCACGCGCAACCTCTGAAGGACCTGCACAAGCTAGTGCAGGACATCGAGTTCGGAATAGTTGCGTGAGTGTAATAATATTGGGGCGGTACAATAAGCCACCTAGGCTGCAGTGCATCCGGATCCGAAAGGAAGACGGCCCCCACAGGAAAAAAAGAAAAAGGTGTCAAATCGTATTTTATGAAAATGTTCGGTGTTATATAAAACTCTTTGTATATATGCAAGCACTACACTCCTCGTGGAGTTTGGCTGCTTCTTTTTCGAAGCTTTCATGATCCTCTTTACGGGGCGGATCAGTCCCCATTTTCTTCGGATTTGTCCTATTATAATTTTAGTGTTTAATTGATCTTTTTACTACTATGTCTTTCCATTTTTTCCTGTTTGCTGTCCTTGGTTTCCAGTTGTTAACGCCTATCTTCTTAAGATCGCTTTCAACTTCATCAATCCATCTAAATCTGGGCCTCCCTTGTCTTCTTTTTCCTCCTGGGTTCCACTCTACCATTATAATTGTTGTCGCTGCTGGTCCTGCTCTCCAAATATGTCCTAGCCATCTTAATCGTTGCATTTTTATATAAGATATTATGTTTACGTTATCCATTTGTTGTCGAATTTTTTCGTTTGTTCTTCTGCGATAAAAGTTGTCGTTTTCTTTTATTGCCCCAGTATCATCCTCATGATTTACCTCTCCATTATAAGTAGTTCATTTTGTTCTGTTTCTGTAATTGTCATTGTCTCTGCTGCGTGTGTCATAAATTGTCTTATCATAGTTTCGTATACTTTGTACGGAACACAAAGTATACGAAACTATTATAAGACAATTTATGACACACGCAGCAGAGACAATGACAATTACAGAAACAGAACAAAATGAACTACTTATACTTACTTAATTCATATTTGAAATTGGGAGACAAATGCGCGCATCTCTGTTTACGTTTTCCTCTTAATGCGCCTGTCTATTTTTTTCTACCCCTCACTCCTGAACCACTAGCGGACGAGAGTCAGGACGGAGAGACTCAGGCACCGCCATGATAGAAACATAGTTTTTGGTTCGTGCACAGCATTTAATCGTTATGGGCTCCGCCACTTAATAGTTTTCGCCGCCGGCTTATTAATATCTAATCATTATTTGTATACGCTTGTGTCCGTCTATGAGGAGGAAGTTAAAGTCCCGTCCGCAGGGAACGTTAGCCACCCGGACAGCAGAAAGTCAAGGTTAGTGTCCTTCAACCACAAATTCCTCCCCGTGAACAGCGTGCGTATTCGCCACCCTCGCGCCGGAGATATTCCCCCTTTTTAGGGCCCCTCAAAAAATACAGTCCACTGACATCTCCGGGCTTTACCCGCAACACTTTGATTTTTGTTCTTTTTGTGACAATGTTGTTTTTTTAGTATTTTTCTGTTGACATGTACTGCCCTGTTGGCTGCTTGAATTTTTTCTTTGATTTCTTCTTCTCTTTTGCCATCTTTTGTTACATGTACACCTAAAAATTTAAAGATAGTTAATAGATAGTTAATAGAATACATAAATAAATACAGAATTACAAATTACATACAAATAAATAATAACTTAAATAAGACACCTAAACTTTGTTTGTATAACTGAGGTTTTTTTTATTAAGACTATAGTGTCGACAACTTTAACTTGTCATTATCAGACTACTTGTAATCTGATAATGACAAGTTAAAGTTGTCGAAACTATAGTCACAATAAAAAAACCTCAGTTATACAAACAAAGTTTAAGTGTCTTATTTATGTTAATAATGATGTATAACTCAACAGTTAACAGTTTAAATAATAACTTATTTATAGAGATATCAGAGATTAATGAGATTTCTTGCAACTCCGTGTTGTTTTTATTTCAAATTGTGTTATGGAGTTTTATCATGTATCCACTTACTCAATTAAATAATAATAATAATAGTAATATTTATTTCCCTTACAGGCCGAAGCCTAATTACAAAGGAACATACAAAAATAACAATATTAATTATAACATAAAACAACTGAGTAAACTTAAAACTAAATTAAATGAGTAGAGTGGAAAAAACGATAAACAGATCTGTAGAATGTTTAAAGAAATATTAAAAGTATAATAATTGTTTATTGTTTGAAGAAATATTAAAAGTATTTCCACTTTCTCGTATTCGAGTGTGATGATTTGAATTAAAAAAAGTCCAACTAAAGAAAAAAAAACCGATTCTTCGTTACATTTATCGTTTTATCACTCACGTTAATTAAATGAAATATGATATAGCGCTTTTAGCAACAATTTAATTCCAGAATCGAGTGCGTGTATGCGGTTTGAAATAATTATCGTCCCTGCAGATGAAAACAACATCAGTGCTAACACCGGGTTATATTGACACAGTCGATAATTGACGGATTTTGCGGATTACGCTGAACATCGCAGATTCTAGGAGAGTCCCCATTGTCCCCCCACCACGGTTTGCTCAAACCTTGTTCGGCCCGAATTAATCCGCCAGTGTTTGCAAATTTAACAACTCGATGTAATTTATAGAATATGCACACTGATTAAATTGGAAATTCGTTCGGTTTCGTAACGCTAACAACACTAATCAAGATTGTTTGATTCATAAGATATGAATCAGTAATTCAATATGTGTTCGCGCATTTTCATAAATCTCTTAAACAGATAGAACCAGATAGAAGATACTTAATAGAAAATTATACGTTTTCCTTATCCTCACAATACTAGTCAACGAATGAATTAATTAGGTTTAGTGCATCTGTATAACACTGGCAACGCTAGCCAATACACTCGGGTTAAGTGATGAATCAATTAGGTTTCGTGCATCTGTATAACACTGGCAACGCTAGCCAATACACTCGGGTTAGGTGATGAATCAATTAGGTTTCGTGCATCTGTATAACACTGGCAACGCTAGCCAATACACTCGGGTTAGGTGATGATTCAATTAGGTTTCGTGCATCTGTATAACACTGGCAACGCCAGCCAATAAACTCGGGTTAAGTGATGATTCAATTAGGTTTCGTGCATCTGTATAACACTGGCAACGCTAGCCAATACACTGGGGTTAAGTATGGACAAGGCATTGGCTCGCTTATAGGACAACTGGAAATCTAGTAGAAAAGGAGAATATGGCCAGGCTGTGGGGTACGAGTAAGACAGACGACTATATACACCAATCACTGGTCTCGATTCTGGATGCAGCCTCCAAACGATGTTACCAAATTTTATACTCAGACTAGCTAACTGGATAAATATGAACTGTGGTATGGAGTTGTCTGTTTTTCTAGCGTTTACCACGCTAGCCAATATACTATCGATCTTAGATATAAAGAGAGTTGCAGAGGCTCCTTTAGGGAAAATCAAATACTAACTTGTCCCGCAGTATACATTCTGGAAGCGATGAAATGTATGTGAAAGCATAAACATTTATTTATTGAATTTAAACTGGAAAGTACTCATAACACGAGACACGGGATTAACTTTAAATATCCGTATCATAGATTAACTTTCTTTGAAAAGAATCCACTATATGTTTGTATAAAAATATACAATAGTCTGCCCATAAACACACAAAAATCGGATACGTTTACGAGCTGGAAACAATCTATTAAAGAATTCTTACTTGATTTAGAACCATATAATATGCATGAATATTTCTCTAGAGAAACATAATATGTATCAATCTTGATTTGACCCTTTCCGTGTAGATGTATATGTGCAAAATTTGTATGTGATATTAACATTGGAATAAAGAACTGTTATTATTATTATTATTATTATTATTACTAGATTTCAGTATGTATTTCTCACAACGATAGCCAATAGATTTGGGTTCAGTATGGATTCGTACACTTTCTTAGCGCTCACAGCGCTAGCCAATAGACTAGTGTTTAACCAATAGACCAGTGTTTAACGTTCTAATATTATAATTTTTTCACTAATTTATTGTTCTGTTAGATGTATCGTATGTTCACCAAGGAAAACCTTTAGATTGCTATGGAGAATATTGTAAGTTGACAACTCTGAAATTATATATAATGTTATGTTACCGGGGATTATTTAAATCCTCGGCAACAAGAATTGTAAATATTATTTACAATTCTTCTTTTATTTAAAATGAGTTCGTACCCAGCAATTAACTAATTGCCCGGTCCAAAGGATTATATCCCGCGGTTCGAACCGTGCCCGGACCACCATCTACCTGGGCAGGTGTGGCAGATTGTCCATCGGGTTTTTCAAAAAGACCATTTAAGGGAGAGGACTAATGCCACCGTTGCAATTTGAAAGAAGAGAGATTATAAATTCCTATACTTCTTTCAAATTGCAGCTTAACGGTTGTTTGGATTTAAGAGTTCACTGGAAGTAATTATGTTGTCTGCAATAATTACTTTCAAGCGAATTCTTTGCCAACGGTCACGTAGTCCTCAAAACACCCCTTCTCCAAGCCATTTTTCGTGGCATAAATACCGGGGGACGGCAGCCAGGAAGGGAGTCCACTCTTGTGCTGTGCAGGGGTAGCAAGAAACGGCGATGCTGCTCTACTGGAGGTCCTGGTTTTCGCGCACTAAGCGTCCATGGGTGGCACTGTTTATTAAAATTAAACTATACTATATTTACACTTAACTAAACTTAATTGAGCGTCTTTTCGCGGGGTAAATGCACATAAAGTGTCCGTTCGGTAGCAAGTCCAAAGAGGTTTTCTTTGCGGTCGTGAGTGGCAGTGAAATCCTTCTGCCTTGGCCTGGAGGGGTTTCATACTCCAGGGCGGTTTCCAGGGTAGCCACGTTGGGAAGCGATGAAGTCCGGGTTTCCTGTCCTTGGAAGATTTCATTCTCCAGGGCGGTTTCCGGGGTCGTCTCGGAAGGCGGTGGAATTCAGGTCGGCGGCCATGGAGATTTCGGGTCTCCTGTCCGTATTCGTGCCGGGTTCCGTGTGATTTGCTTGACTTGGGGTCCTCTACTTGCCAGGGTGGCTTTCGTCGAGGCTTTGAAACTAGCTGGACTGGCTGGCGAGTTTCAAGTAAGGTATCACCCGGTTTTATCGAGGCGCAGGATACTAATTTCTCGCGAGTTTCTTTAGCGATAAGTGGCCGGGAAACGATGAACTGCTCCGGAAACTCGTAGGTGTTAGGGTCTACGGTGATGAAATTGGATTCCCAAGCATCCGCGGGAATTCCGGGAGCTTCTACCCAGTCTGGTTCCTCCAACACACATTCCTGGGCTAAGTTGCACGGGTACACAACGGGGAGCTTCTCGAGCGTCCGCTCTTCGCCATCTTCGGTGCAAATCTTCGCGTAGTTTACTCGTTGCCAAAGTATTCTGGGTGCAACGTAATAAACAACCTTTCTGTACGCGAAGAGGCGAAACAGCACTGGGCGAAGAGTTTTCCACGTTGTCTACCGGTTCTTCAACATACTCCTGCACCTGTCGACTAGTGGTCTTTCGAGTCCGCTGAGGGCGTAATCCACCTTCATCCTGCCCGTCCGCTTCGCGTAGGTTTTGAAGGAAGAAATCAAAGTAAAATTTGACGTGAAGATGTTCTTTCAACGATAATCTGGTGGACATGATTGATTGTTGGTCGGTTGTCGGCCCCGTACGACTGTGTTCCTGTTCTTTTTGTGTTTCAATCCTTTAAAAGTTAGTTGTTCATCTCTCTTTAACTCAACCAACCTGAGCTAGTTGGTAATCAGCGTGGGGTACCTTCCCTCCCGGTGACAGTTTGACGTTTTATATGTCAATTCCTAAAGAGTGTAGCCGACTTAAATTAAACAAAAAAAGATTAGATCATGGCACATGTTTATTTAACATGCGATACATTTCGAGTACCATGTACCGTGCGATCGTTTAAAACATGATTTAGAGTAAGCTAGATTGGCACTACTGACTGCTAACACATAGTTTACCATAACCTTAAATGTATTCCATCTTTCAGTTAGCATTCTAGGCAACCGCACAAAAATAAACGCCTCCTTCTTTAAATCATAATCTAAGCGATCGCACAGTACAAACATAGGAGCAGGATTTATACAATTTATAGTGAACAGTGTTTTATCAGTAATTTAAATTCTGGTAATTAAAAAACTGAAAACCAAGAACATGATATTTTATCTGGAATTGTATGTTATTCGCTCGAGTTTCCAGTTGACAAAATCATATATTTTTTATATGTTGACTGATTAAAATCTTAACTTTGATGGGTGAGCATTTCCATGTTATTATACAAATAACAGGATATGTGTGCTCATAACGGAAATTCAGGGTGTAATTGTATCACGACGCATTCGACCATGCAGTGTTTCGCGATCCATTTATATCTTCGAAATAATTAACAATTACCGTCACGAGATTTTTTTAATGATTTCACCAGCGCGCTCGCACAAAACGGACATAACAAAAATATGAACGGAAATGTTGCATCCACAATTTAAAAATTTATAAAAAAAAGCCACAAATAATTAATATTGTACAATATTTATATTATTGTATATACTAGATTCTGGTGCAAACAGTATTTACAACTTTTAAATGATTACAAAATTTTGCATTTGATTTAGTTTGCGATTTTTGTTATACAGAAACACATTTTCTGAATTTTAAAAATTATCTATGGAGAATTTGATGTATATTTGAACTTCACTTGAAATCAGTGTTATGTACGCGTGGCGAATGAAGTAAAATTTCGAGTTTAGAAAAGCCCAGAAAATTTGTCTCGGGTCGCTGCGCGACCCTCGACAAATTTTCACGGGGCTTTTCTAAACTCGAAATTTTACTTCATGCTTAGTCTGGGAGTGGAAAACACTCGTTTAAAGCTTCAAATTGAACTCTTTTAAAAATCACTCCCAGGCTAAGGGAGTGGAAAACACTCGTTTAGAGTTTCAAATTGAACTCTTTTAAAATCAACGGATGTCACAAAATTTACCTAAAAGAAAAATTTCCTGTATAATTCCAGTTTTGTTGTACCTAAAATAACTTTACACTAACGTACATAAACGTACAAGTCATCACGTGTGTGTTTATCTTGATGCTTTTGCTCAGATCCTCGTGCAGTATGTCGCAAATATTTTGTCAAGCCGGGGTCGGCAGATGCGGTAACTAGTTCAACAACTGGCAACAGGTTTCATGCTTCCGGTGTTTGAAACTCTATGTGTCAGTCGCGTTAATTGAAATTCGCCTTCCTTTGTTTGTTGTCTGTATCTCCACATATAACACACCAATAATAGAATTAATTTGGTCAAGTAATAAAAATCCGTATGAAGAAAATAGCAATGAAAATAATTTTAATAAAGTAACGAAATCTATGAATATTAGATACACGAAAAAAACGAGCAAGATTTCTGTTAATCTACAAAATTTAATTTTTGGGGAGGACAAGAAAATGGTTGTTGATTTTGCTGATAAGCTCAGAGTTAAGATGTTGGATTAATTGAGGACAGGTGGGCATGTCGGATGTTGGCGAATCCCGTGTTACACGATGCCTTCCATTTGAGGCATGTTCGCCAAATGGATTTATCGCACCGACCTTGGGCCACGCGAACCTACTTGCAAAATATTCTCACCAGAGTAAAGGCGTTTGTGAAATTGAAGGAATTTATACGGTAACAAAACAATAATAATAAATAATAATAACCAATTCGAGTTTGAATATATGTTTTAATGTGCACACAGTTTAATAGTTTTCAAGTTTTCTTACATAAAGAAATTCATTTTCATTCTTCATATAATATCAATATGATTGCATTTAATTTCTTAATAATAATAATATATACCTATTTATACAAAAATCATAACAAAGAAAATTATAGCAAAAAAAAAAACAGAAGCGTAACTAGACAATGGCCGATATGGATATAGGCTCCTAGCAGTAAAAAGGCGCCATTTGGGCGTTTAAAGCTAGATGCATTAGGTTAAAATGACCATGGACGTCACATATTTAAGTTAATTATACGAAATGTATTATTTATGTAAAAGGCGTTTGCCGTAAATAAACGATTATTATTATTATTATCCTCTAGTTACGCCTCTGCAGATAATATAGTACAAATTATAAATGGCAGAGGCTTCTACTTTGTTATACAGGTTAATTCAATCACAGTTAATGTATAACAATTCAGAAGCCCAAATATTTCCTTTTACTTTCCTTTTCCTTTATCACCTAATAATATTATTAAATAGCATCCTATCAGAGAGGACATCGCAAATTAAAGCTCGGCCATCATATTCATTTTCATTCCCCCTCATACAAGGTGTCCCCCAAGGTTCTCCCTTATCCCCAGTATTGTACAACTTATACTGCTGTGATATATACAACCCAGACCCTACATACTTTAACCCTTCGCGATATTTCCTCCTTTTCGCGAATGATATAGATGAGGGCTATGCTGCTGCAACCCTGAAAAATGCCCAAATATCTCTTCAAAAATCCTTGGACTCTATACAAAAATGATGCTTAAAGTGGCGAATAAAAATCAACCCAGTAAAATCCCAACTATTCTTTCCCTACCACAAAATCTCTCCCAGATCACCATACAGAGAGTTTTATGTAACACCGAACATTTTCATAACGAGAATGTTTCTTTCAAGCATACGTTGTACATTTGCCGACGCTTGGTTTTTTTGAAAGAATTCAATTTGAAGCTTTAAACGAGTGTTTTCTACTCCCAGGCTAAGCATAAACTAATATTTCGAGTTTAGTTCAGTTTAAGTATGTCCCAATTACAGCGTATACGCCGTAAATCTTTAGATACTCATTGTTTTTTTTTAAGAGTTCAATTTGAAACTTGAAATGAGCGTGTTCCACTCCCAGACTAAGCATGAAGTAAAATTTCGAGTTTCGAAAAGCCTGAAAATTTGGTTTGGTCGCGTAGCGCGAAGCGCGGAGCGGCCAAACCAAATTTTCAGGCTTTTCTAAACTCGAAATTTTATTTCATGCGCCACCGGTACAAAACACTGATTCAATGTAAAGTTTAGCGGTGTGTTTTAATCTTCGTAATATGTCAGTGTTTTGTACCGGTGGCGCATGAAGTAAAATTTCGAGTTTAGAAAAGCCTGAAAATTTGGTTTGGCCGCTCCGCGCTTCGCGCTACGCGACCAAACCAAATTTTCAGGCTTTTCTAAACTCGAAATTTTACTTCATGCTTAGTCTGGGAGTGGAACACGCTCATTTCAAGTTTCAAATTGAACTCTAAAAAAAAAAAAAACAATGAGTATCTAAAGATTTGCGGCATATACGCTGTAAATGGGACATACTTAAAAGAAAAACTCCCTGTATGTACAAGTTAAGGCATTAATTGCGATTGATTGGTAATAATTTTTAATGGTCATATAGGCTTTCCAATTAACACATAACTTAAAAATTAAAGGTGTCAAATTGTATTGGATGAATATGTTCGGTGTTATATAAAACTCTCTGTATGTGTCCCTTAATAGCACTCCAATTCACCCAGTGTATTCCTGTAAGTACCTTGGTATCCTATTCGACTCAAAATTATCCTTCAAACCACACATACTCTCTAAGAAATCAAAAATAAAGCCAAGGGCGCGGCACTTCAGAGGACTAGCATACAAAAATCAAGGAATTTCTATGGAAACTGCAGTCCATAATTATACATCAATTTGTCGCCCCTTGTTGGACTATGGGTACATCCTTTTTAACCAGATCCGTCCCTCCACTCTATATCATATCCAAGTAGCCGAAAGGTCAGCACTCAGAACCATCACCAAACTAAGGAATCCTTACAATCCTCTTCATAACCCTTCAGACGAACTCCTCTACAAATCTACCCCCAATAGAACAGTGTATACTTACCCTAAGTACCAAATTCTCCACTAACCCCAATAATTTTGAAATTTTGAACAAATTTTGTATTCCCCGAAATCCTAACTTCACGTCCGAATACAAATTCCCAACAGAAACACTTCACCAATTCATTAGTTCGTTTCATCCAGATAGTTAACCTACCTACTGATTATTAATTTTTAAATAACAAATAGTAAATTCAGACAGGGCAGAAAGACCGTTGGTCGATAGCCCAGACAGACTAACAAATTATTTATATGTATATAAAAATGTTATAAAACTAGTTGTAATTATTGTTTGAATAAAGATGTACTATATATTGAGGGGCCCAGTGGAAAAGTAGTACAAGTGCTATTTTCTTAAAAATTGGTTTAAGTACAGATATCTACAAATAAAATTTATATTTAGAGGTAGAAAAAATGGTACAACTGTACCAATCAATAATCATCAATAACATTTTATATTATATTAAGAGATACACACTCTTAATATAATATAAAATGTTATTGATTCTAATCAATAACATTTTATATTATATTAAGAGATACACATATACAGTTCTACCATTTTTTCTACCCCTAAATATGAGTTTTATTTGTAGATATCTGTACTTAAACCAATTTTTAAGAAAATAGCACTTGTACTACTTTTCCACTGGGCCCCTCAATATATAGTACATCTTTATTCAAACAACAACAAAACATTTTCTATATAAGTTAAACTTTATCTCCAATTTACACAAATCAATCTCATGCTGCTTGTACTACTTTACCACTGAGCCGCTCAATTATAAACTAAACTTAATTCTACTCAAGTATTAACTTAAAAAAATGACTTAACTGAATGTACATAATTTATTTCCCTTTTCCTTGATATGCTAATGTTAACTGGAGCAATTATTGAACTTCTCAACCGATCATTAAAGTGCGTTTGCTTTGGAAACATGCCACACAAACATCTCGTAAAATATCACTTTGGCATTTAAACGTATCAGCAGCCAATAATTACCAGATTATCTACGATAAAGACGTGAAACGTTTGATTGACATGAACAAATTTCTGACATTTTCAATTTCAGTTTGAAAAGTACGCACCAGCACAAAAATCTACACAACATTTGTCTTTATTTGTAAATATTTATTGATATAATAATTATCTAACATAAAAACAATTAATTTCTAACAAGAGCCAATTAATTAATTAATTATAATATATAAAATTACGAAAAAACTATTCGTGAAAATGCAAACAATGTCGTAATTAATAAGACAACTTAAGACGATAAATATCCATTGAAACAACTACTACACCCGTGCAAATACACCTTAATAGAGCGTTGTAACAAATCAAATTAAATAAGATTTTAAATATTTCATTGTATAATTCAATATCCGGAGGTGTATTTGCACGGGAAGTAGTTGTTTCAATGGATATTTATCATCTTAAGTTGTCTTATTAATTAAGACATTGTTTACATTTTCAGGAATTATTTTTTCGTAATTTTATATATTATATTTAAAGTGTGCAAACTATCAAAAGCGTAAGCTTATTTTCTCTAATTCAAATAGTTTTGAATTTGAATTTATCTTGTTTAATTAATTAATGTTTTAGGTTTATTTCTGTTTCTAAAAGAGCTATAAATTCTATCCCGGTTTTGGATTTATTCGCCTATAAAATTACAATTCTTCTTGTGTTGTAAAATTTTTGAGATAAACACAGTTACTTCAACTCCAACCTTGAAACAATGACTCAATTCCACTCGCAACTGAACTAAAGCACTCTTAATTAGCGCATCCATTTTTTTTTTTGTGGAGAACACACCCAGATAGATCTAATAGGTTACGAAACGCGAATCGGGAAACCACTTCTCTTTCATTATTACCTAACAACAACAATAGCTCGTTTCACTATTTTGACCTACAAACAAATCTATATCCCATTGATGTAAAATGAAATAATAATAATAATAATAATAATAATAATAATAACACACTAAACGGTATTTATTCGTATTACAATTTGTAACAAAGATATTATGCAAAATTATTTGGTGTAAAGCTATTGGATCAAACATTTACTATTAGATTTCTTGTGTTATCTAGAACCATACAACACACACAAATTTAAAAAGGATGTATCTACATAGCTAAGTTCTAAAAGCGGTTAAAGCTATAGTACGTTTACTAACAATACACTGTAGGCTCAACAAACACATTAGCAAAATAGACCTGGCAGAGGATACAATATGTAGATTCTGCCAGGAAGAAGAGGAGGATCCTCTCCACATCCTGTGCCAATGTGAGGCCCTAGCGCGGATTAGATACCTAAAGCTGGACAACACTAAACCAAGCGCAGAGAGCTACACTCAAGGCTCACTGTCAGGGTTAATAGGGCTAATCAAAGAGGCGAAGCTCGAGCACGTCGTCTAGGATAATAGGGATCCACAATAGATCTGCAAAGGTCGCGGTGGTACAGGCCAATGAGGCCACCCCTACGAATATCTAATCTAATCTAGCTAAGTTCTATATGTTTCTTCTTGATCTGTTTTAATGTTTGTGACTTTGTATTTTTTTATGTAACTGTATTTACACTGAATATAAATGTTATTATTATAAAAAACACTTGGTATTGTTTCAGATGTGTTTTTCTTTTTTCTTTGAGTAACCTAAGATAGTGTAATATGTTTTACACGTGCCAAATAAGAAATCCATCCAAGTCACTATTTTATGTTGTAGACTCCAAACTATCTTCTTCGCGGGCCACAAATACAATTCTACATAATAAAGTCGGCCAAGATCCGATTAATTTTATAAAATTATGAAAATTGTAAGGAACAATTGTTACAATATTTCAAAATATGACATTTACAAAAAAAATTACAAAAAATGGCGGGGCGGATTTATGCAAGTCGCGGGCCGAATTTGGCCCGCGGGCCGTAGTTTGGAGACCACTGTTGTAGACGACAACTTTATGGTACATCTTAAATGCACTTGTAAATAAAATACTTTTAACTTAGTTTAACAACTGTATTTGAAACTAGTTTTATGTTATTGAATGTCTACTAGATAGTTAAAACTATAGTCACAACCACTGTATTTCGCACTTAACCCATTAATCTCTATTAATCCACACACGCAACATTACTAATTTTATGTTAATTAAATTACTAAATAAGTTAATTTGATATATATTATTTGACCTGACTTGAAAATGCAAGAAGAAATATATAAATATTTTGTTATTTAAATGTTTTGATTATTACTCATCTAAAAAAAAAAATATTGTGAGTGTATTTCTAACTTCACAATATTTCAGTGTTTTATGCGCGTGGCGCATGAAGTAAAATTTCGAGTTTAGAAAAGCCTGAAAATTTGGTTTGGCCGCTCCGCTTCGCGGAGCGACCAAACCAAATTTTTAGGCTTTTCTAAACTCGAAATTTTACTTCATGCTTAGTCTGGGAGTGGACTCACTCGTTCTAAACTTTATACTGCACAAGATAAATTCAAATTCAAAACTATTTTACTTCACGAATAGTTTTTTCGTAATTTTATATATTATGTTTATACTGCACGTTTTATATAAAATCGACGAATGCCTAAAATTCGACAGCATATACATTATGTATATTTAAAAGAAAATTTCGCAGTCTGTAATACAATAAGTCATTCATAGATTTCATAAAAAGTAGTGGAGAATTTTACCTAAAATCAACTTTTAATGATATCTCTATAATTGCTCGGCCGTTAATGGGTTAATTTATGTTTAAGAATGACTACTAGAAACAGTTGAAACTGTAGTCCTATGAAATAAATACAGTGGTTAAACAAAGTAAAACGTGTTTTATTTACAAGTGTAATTCAAGAAAATTGTTTTAACATTTGAAAACCTACAGGTGATAAATTATTTATAAGAACCCGCATTTACGTTCATAGAAGTTTTATCTATGCGTAATAAAATAAATGTACATATACAAAAAAATACCCGCCCTATTTGAATATGTAACATCTGCCCGCCGTTATCACTAATTCGATTTTCGGGCCCGTTATATACAGGAAAGGATTTTCTGTTCCGAGCGTGATAAGGGTATAAACTAATTGTGCCTCGATGGGATCGGCCGAGTCGGAAACAAAAGTGGCGATTTGCATACTTATCAATTGTGTACACTTTTTTTCTAAACCGGCGAACGCACGAAATTTAAAATTGTTCAGTTAAAACAGTTTGAATTACAGATTGTAGAGTCGTTTAGGTGTTTAGCGAGTAGAAATGTGTGTAGATTTCAAATTAGTTTACAACTATTATTACTTCAGTCTATTATATGTGAATTGTAAGATAAAAGGCTTAATAAGTCTTACTCGTGATGTAGAAAGATCTACAGAATAATGGAAATTCAATTACAAATGGCAATGTAAATATAGGTTAGCGTTGTGAGCTAGTCAATTTATCGCCCACGCTTATAACGCTCACAACGCTAGTCCTTACCATAGAAATCCTCACTCAAGTTCACAACGCTAGTCTTTACCATAGACTCACTCACTCAAGCTCACAACGCTAGTCTTTACCATAGGCTCTCTCACTCAAGCTCACATCGCTAGTCTTTACCGTAGGCTCCCTCACTCAAGCTCACAACGCTAGTCTTTACGATAGAGTCCCTCACTCAAGCTCACAACGCTAGTCTTTACCATAGGCTCCCTCACTCAAGCTCACAACGCTAGTCTTTACCATAGACTCCCTCACTCAAGCTCACAACGCTTGTCTTTACCATAGACTCACTCACTCAAGCTCACAACGCTAGTCTTTACCATAGACTCGCTCACTCAAGCTCACAACGCTAGTCTTTACCATAGACTCCCTCACTCAAGCTCACAACGCTAGTCTTTACTATAGACTCACTCACTCAAGGTCACAACGCTAGTCTTTACCATAGACTCACTCACTCAAGCTCACAACGCTAGTCTTTACTATAGACTTACTTACTCAAGCTCACAACGCTAGTCTTTACCATAGACTCCCTCACTCAAGCTCACAACGCTAGTCTTTACTATAGACTCACTCAAGCTCACAACGCTAGTCTTTACCATAGACTCACTCATTCAAGCTCACAACGATAGTCTTTACCATAGACTCCCTCACTCAAGCTCACAACGCTAGTCTTTACCATAGACTCCCTCACTCAAGCTCACAACGCTTGTCTTTACCATAGGCTCCCTCACTCAAGCTCACAACGCTAGTCTTTACCATAGACTTACTCACTCAAGCTCACAACGCTAGGCTTTACCATAGGCTCCCTCACTCAAGCTTACACGCTAGTCTTTACCATAGACTCACTCACTCAAGCTCACAACGCTAGTCTTTACCATAGACTCCCTCACTCAAGCTTACAACGCTAGTCTTTACCATAGACTCCCTCACTCAAGCTCACAACGCTAGTCTTTACTATAGACTCACTCACTCAAGCTCACAACGCTAGTCTTTACCATAGACTCACTCACTCAAGCTCACAACGATAGTCTTTACCATAGACTCCCTCACTCAAGCTCACAACGCTAGTCTTTACCATAGACTCACTCACTCAAGCTCACAACGCTAGTCTTTACCATAGACTCACTCACTCAAGCTCACAACGCTAGTCTTTACCATAGACTCCCTCACTCAAGCTCACAACGCTTGTCTTTACCATAGGCTCCCTCACTCAAGCTCACAACGCTAGTCTTTACCATAGACTCACTCACTCAAGCTCACAACGCTAGTCTTTACCATAGACTCACTCACTCAAGCTCACAACGCTAGTCTTTACCATAGACTCGCTCACTCAAGCTCACAACGCTAATCTTTACCATAGACTCCCTCACTCAAGCTCACAACGCTAGTCTTTACTATAGACTCCCTCACTCAGGCTCACAACGCTAGTCTTTACTATAGACTCACTCATTCAAGCTCACAACGCTAGTCTTTACCATAGACTCACTCACTCAAGCTCACAACGATAGTCTTTACCATAGACTCCCTTGCTCAAGCTCACAACGCTAGTATTTACCATAGACTCCCTCACTCAAGCTCACAACGCTTGTCTTTACCATAGGCTCCCTCACTCAAGCTCACAACGCTAGTCTTTACGATAGAGTCCCTCACTCAAGCTCACAACGCTAGTCTTTACCATAGGCTTCCTCACTCAAGTTCACAACGCTAGTCGTTGTTTATTACTCAGTAGATCTTTATGTTTATTCGATGCGTTTTACGTTTTAATAAAGTGAGGATTAGCGTTGTGAACGTTGCGCAAACGGTGCGAACTGTTTTAATGGGGTGAGGATTAGCGTTGTGAGCGTTGCACAAACCGTGTGAATTGTTTGTTTAACATCGCACAATCAATTTCTGTGCTAACATCCCAGAAACAAACATAAATGCTTTTCATTATCTCTCAACAACAATGTTCACAAAATTCTCCCTCTCTTACACAAATACATACGCATAAAACTAATAACCGGTAAGCCGATTGAGCACAGAAACGCGATTATTGGAAACCCACAATTCCATTTTTACCATCAAAAGGACCCGGACCGAGGAAAAAAATAAGCCACTAAAATAAAATCGCGCGAGCGTGACTCGAAACCACCTCCTCAACCCCCTAAATCGATTATTCATTACGCTATTTTCCCCTTCGTTCCTTTCTTTCTCCCACGAACGAAACGAAGAGAAAAAAAAAGAACGCGATTAATTATAAATAATAATAATAAGGCTACGAAAAGCCCGCGCGCGGTCTGGGAATAAGGGCGGTCACGGCAGGTGTTTAGTAGCCATGGTTACCCGCACAGTAAACACCGCCACCATTATTTCGTAAGTTTGCCTTTTGTGTTTAATGCATGTATGTTAATGTAATGTAATTACGGGCAGCTAATGCGTACGGATTTCGATTTGACAAATGACCTAGCGTTTGGTGTAATAATGTTATTATTGTTTGTTGTTTTTTGTTCAGGTCAAACATAATTAATACATACTATCTGATCAATAAAAATGAGACACATATTTATATTGTAGTTGTTTAAATCACAATCTAACAATATGGAACAATAAACAACGGTTTGTTTATATCCTCAATTCACAGCGCAAATATTATGGTGTGGATTAGCGTTGTGAGTGTTGCGGAAACCGTGCGAATTTCGATTTTGAATTACCAAATAAACATAAAAAACACTAAGTATAAATTAATGTAGTTGCATGAGTTACATGAAGGTGTTGAGTCACTTAATTAAACACAGTTTTACTCCTTTCTTCACTTTTATTTTTCTTGCTAGATGTACATTTCAGGTATCAATAGCTAACTGGTTAGCTAGTTAGTTAGCTAGTGATAATGGGTACTTAGTAACCGAAATGTACATCTAGCAAGAAAAATAAAAGTGAAGAAAGGAATACAACTGTGTTTAATTAAGTGACTAAGTATAAATGATTTATATACCGGGTGTTGACTTGGCGGACGCAACATAGGAAATCCCATATAAATTTTGAAATGTTCAAATTTTGGCTCCCCTATTTATTTTAGAAACAAAATGTATTTACCTTTTTTGTAGAGGAAAAAACTATAAATTCATTCGAGTTTCCATTTTTCACTTTACGTTACTTTAAGTTAAAATAATTAAGAAATAATATTGTGGTGTTATAAAAATAATGATATGCCATGGAATTAAAACAACAACTGCGGATGTCAAAATGGCAAAAGATATCGTAGTCACTTGATTAAAGTAAATGTTATCGAAATGATTTACACTATACAAGAAAAATGTCATTACTTTTATAAAATCACATTACTTTTTCTTAATTATTTTAGTTGTTAATTTTCTGACATTCGTTGATTTTTAAAAACGTTCAATTTGAAGCGTTAAACGAGTGTTTTCCACTCCCAGACTAAGCATGAAGTAAAATTTCGAGTTTAGAAAAGCCCCGTGAAAATTTGTCTCGGGTCGCGCAGCGACCCGAGACAAATTTTCTGGGCTTTTCTAAACTCGAAATTTTACTTCATGCGCCACGCGTATAAAACACGGATTTTTAGAAAAGTTCAAATAGACATAAATTTGACAATATTATAGTGTTTTACACGCGTGGCGCATAAAGTAAAATTTCGAGTTTAGAAAAGCCCAGAAAATTTGTCTCGGGTCGCTGCGCGACCCTCGACAAATTTTCACGGGGCTTTTCTAAACTAGAAATTTTACTTAATGCTTAGTCTGGGAGTAAAAAACACTTGTTTAAAGCTTTAAATTGAACTTTAAAAAAATACTGGGAATATCCGCAATTGTTGTATCAATTCCATGGTATGTCATTATTTTTATAAAATCACATAACTTTTTCTTAATTATTTTAGGTGTTAATTTACTGACATTCGTTGATTTTTAAATGAGTTCAATTTGAAGCTTTAAACGAGTGTTTTCCACTCCCAGACTAAGCATGAAGTAAAATTTCGAGTTTAGAAAAGCCCCGTGGAAATTTGTCGAGGGTCGCGCAGCGACCCGAGACAAATTTTCTGGGCTTTTCTAAACTCGAAATTTTACTTCATGCGCCACGCGTATAAAACACGGATTTTTAGTGAAGTTCAAATATACATAAATTTGACAATATTATAGTGTTTTATACGCGTGGCGCATGAAGTAAAATTTCGAGTTTAGAAAAGCCCAGAAAATTTGTCTCGGGTCGCTGCGCGACCCTCGACAAATTTTCACGGGGCTTTTCTAAACTCGAAATTTTACTTCATGCTTAGTCTGCGAGTGGAAAACACTTGTTTAAATCTTTAAATTGAACTTAAAAAAAAAAAATACTGCGAATATCCGCAATTGTTGTATCAATTCCATGGTATGTCATTATTTTAATAAAATCACATTACTTTTTCTTAATTATTTTAGCTGTTATTTTTCTGACATTCGTTGATTTTTAAAACAGTTCAATTTGAAGCTTTAAACAAGTGTTTTCCACTCCTAGACTAAGCATGAAGTAAAATTACGAGTTTAGAAAAGCCCCGTGAAAATTTGTCGAGGGTCGCGCAGCGACCCGAGACAAATTTTCTGCGCTTTTCTAAACTCGAAATTTTACTTCATGCGCCACGCGTATAAAACACAGATTTTAAGTGATGTTCGAATATACATAAATTTGACAATATTATAGTGTTTTATACGCGTGGCGCATGACGTAAAATTTCGAGTTTAGAAAAGCCCAGAAAATTTGTCTCGGGTCGCTGCGCGACCTTCGACAAATTTTCACAGGGCTTTTCTAAACTCGAAATTTTACTTCATGCTTAGTCTGGGAGTGGAAAACACTTGTTTAAAGCTTTAAATTGAACTTTAAAAATATACTGGGAATATCCGCAATTGTATCAATTCCATGGTATGTCATTATTTTTATAAAATCACATTGCTTTTTCTTAATTATTTTAACTTAAAGAAACGTAAAGTGTTAAGTGTGAACATTAATAAATTTAGAATTTTTCCCTCTACAAAAAAAGTGAAATACATTTTGTCTCTAAAATAAAGAGCGAATCCAATATTTGAACACTTCAAAATTAACATGCGATTTCTTACGTTGAGTCCGCCAAGTCAACACCCGGTATATGTTTGAACGGTAATGTGACCGCCAGTCTAAGGTGTCAAATTATTTAGAGGGAATGGCAAAGCTATACTGATGAGAGATAAATCTAGAAACGCGTCTATAGATGGCCTGAATAATTTGACCCAAATTGTTACATTTGCAGTAGGTTACTGTATATAACAGCAAACACTTGTTGGATAATTCAATGTCCGTCGGGGTATTAGCTCGGGAAGTAGTTGTTTCAATGAGTGTTTGATATAGTCTTTGTAAGATTAACTTATTGTAGATTGCGAAAAGAATCGCGGCACTTTTAATGTATAAAAAATCATTGTCTTTCCAGCATAAAATTTTAATTTAATTTCACAAAAAATGTTTGTATGCTCTGCAATAATAATTAAAGAATTCGTATTTTCGGTCTCATTTTATTTGTTATGATAATCTTCTTTTCTTTATTGTTTCAGGTAAGCCCTAATTCTACGATTACATTTTCTCCATCAATGCGGTAAGAATATGACACACTTTCCGTTTCGCTTCCCCGTTATATTTTTAACATTCAATCTAATTAAAAATATCAACTCGTGATTATTCTTTTTCTTTATTTTTCTGGAGGTGCTAGTAATTATAATTTTTTTCTTTTCGGATGGTTTAATCGAGTTCAAAGTGCCCGTTGATCCCGTTTAGAAATGAATTTATTAGCGGCGACTCGCGAGTTCTTTTTATATCCGACATCTTAAATAGAGAGCCGAGGGAGCAAACGAGGAGTAGGCCCGTGGGTGGGTCATTAAGGCCGGATCCGTTGCATCGCGCTATTTTAGACATGCGAAAAACACCGCGAGTTGCTTTTCATGTAGTAAACTAGAAATACTTATTTGATAGAAAATAATCATCGAGAAAATTACACTGAAAGTCCTTCAACGTGAAAGAAACATAATTCGCTCGGATGTTTTTCGTTTATACATTCGGCAAATAAACAAAGCAGAGGGCGCTATTGTCTGGTGGCGAAAAATAATATTGTACTTTGGGTTGCATACATTTAGTTTTGACTAAATTTACCATTCAGTTGCACTTCTATTTATTCATTCGTCAGTCAACAGTAAAACACTGAAATATTGAAAAATTTGGGCCCGCCGTGGCCGAGCGGTTGAGCCGCCGGTTTCGCCAAACGGACACGGAGGTGATCTGGGTTCGATTCCCAGCGGAGGCGAGTGATTTTTCTAACGAAAAATACTCGTCTCCGGTTCCATGGATGTGTGTGAATGTGTAGTGACGTCCAAATAGTCGAAATATATGTTAATATAGATATTATAAATCAACGTTAGTGGCTGAATGGTAATACCTATGCCAAACAAACAAAAAAAAAAAAATGAAAGATCGACGCCCAAAACTTTCATTAAAATAAGTAAAGTAGTAAAGAAAACATTTATACAGGGTCTCTCGTACAACTGTCTTTCACAATCAAGATGGCAGTCAAATTAGTCGCTTCTGACAGGCGTGACGCGCCAATAAATTGAGGTTATGTCGGTGTGTTGTTTTCGTTCATATTTATCGCTAGTCTCGCTGACTTCACTGCTGTCAGCGCTAATTAATACGAAAAGGAACGAGAATTAATTAATTAATCTAAAAACACAAGTTTTCAAGATTTAGTGAATAAAGTTATTTAACAAATTTTATCACTTATCTTAAAGATTAATTGCTTCTAAGTTTTGGGCGTCGATCTTTCAATATTTCAGTGTTTTACTGTTGACTGACGAATGAATAAATAGAAGTGCAACTGAATGGTAAATTTAGTCAAAACTAAATGTATGCAACCCAAAGTACAATATTATTTTTCGCTACCAAACAATAGCGCCCTCTGCTTTCATTTGTTTATTTGCCGAATGTATAAACGAAAAATATTTATTCATTTGGCTTTACTTTCATCTTATGGTTAACGTAATAATGCTTAATTTTTTCACAAATAGATTCAACTTCATCAACCTTTCGTAATCTTAGTAATTGTGTAATCTGTTGGCCTTTCCTTCAAGCAGATAAACAATTATTTCTTTTCTATAGTTCCTCAAGCAACCATTTAATTTTTGTTACAATTATTTATTTTGGAAAACAAATAATTCCCATTTTTATTCAGAATCTCTCGTAAAACTGTCTTTAATTTATGTTTAAATTATTTATTTTAGAAAACAAATTACTCCTATTTTTATACAGGATCTCTTGTAATACTGTCTTTAATTTTTGTTTAAATTATTTATTTTAGAAAACAAATTATTCCTATTTTTATACAGGATCTCTCGTAAAACTGTCTTTCACAATCAAGATGGCAGTCAAATTTTTCGCTTCTGACAGGCGTGACGCGCGAATAAATTGAGGTTATGTCGGTGTGTTGTTTTCGTTTATATTTACCGCTAGTCTCGCTGACTCCACTGCTGTCAACGGTGATTTATTCGAAAAGGAAGGAGAAATAAACAGACTAACGCTAACAAGATTCATCTAAAAACAAAAGTTTTCAAGATTTAATGAATTAACTTATTTAACAAGTTTCTTCATTTAAGCTGAACTTTTAAGTTTTAGGCGTCAATCTTTCAGTGTTTTACAGTTGAATGACGAATAAATAGAAGTGCAACTCTATGGTAAATTTAGGTGACGATAAGCTTGTGCATCTCAATCTACAATTTTGTTATTCCTTTCCGGAAAATAGAGCCTTCTGCTTCAATTTTATTCTATTTCTATCAATGCTATACGAGCGCCTGGCGCATGAAGTAAAATGTCGAGTTTAGAAAAGCCCCGTGAAAATTTGTTTCGGGTCGCTGCGTGACCCTCGACAACGGGACGACAACGGGGCGACAACAGAGCGACAACGGGGCGACAACGGGGCGACAACGGGGCGACAACGGGGCGACAACGGGGCGACAACGGGGCGATAACGGGGGGACAACGTGGCGACAACAGGGCGACATCAAGGCGACAACAAGGCGATAACGGGGCGACAACGGGGCTTTGTTTAATCTTGGAGGGGAACACGTTCGTTTAAAGCTTCAAACTCAGAAAGAAAAGTAAATATTTGTTATGGAATTCAATAACATATTTTGCAAACAACAATTGGAAAATGTACTTATATATTTTTTTCAACTTATTGTTTTTTGTTGTAATTTAGTAGGTATTGTTGTGTTATTAGCATTTCTACCGATAAGCATTAATGCTTTACGGTCGGACGTGGAACAAAACGAACGTGGAAATGTGTGTGTGTGAAGTGGGGCAGAATTTTCTATATATACACGCACGCGGGCGATAATGGCTCTAGCCGCCTTCCATGCAGGTGATAAGGCGAATCGATAGAGGGCCGCCCTTATCACCTGATAAAATTTATGAGCCGGTCACGTTTCGCACAATTAATCCCATCCACCAGTCATTAATCACCCTTCATTATAATCTCACAAAAAATATACACACATTCATAATTAAATCAATTCAAAATTAAGGGTTACTGTGTATATCCAGAGTGCTATCATCGGTGATAGTCCCCAGGTATTACAGATAGCTCTCCTATATTGGCAAAAGGCTTTGCTTGCCTTATCAGTTTTGTATTCAAGGTGTTTAGACTAATTTAATTGGGAGTCAAGGTATACTCCTAGGTATTTGACTTCTTTTGATAGCGTTAGTTGTTAGCTAAACAAGATAGGTAGAGTGTATGAGCCTATCTATCTTGTGTTTGTTGGTGAACATCACTACTTCTGTTTTTGTGGGGTTCACTGATAGTGAGTTGGAGTTGCACCAGTGAACTGGAAAAACAGATGTGAACATAATATATAAAATTACGAAAAAACTATTCGTGAAAATGCAAACAATGTCTTAATTAATAAGACAACTTAAGACGATAAATATCCACTGAAACAACTATAATTTTTATGTTAGTAGCCGATGATGGTGTCCAAATACAGGAATCAAATTCAAGGTGACAACGCACTAACGAACAAAAGAGTGTTTTCAAGCATACTATGTCTAAATCTTTGCCACTCCTTCCATGATTGTAGCACCTTATCTTCCATAATTGTAGCACCTTATTTGTAATATGAGAGATAAAATTTAGTTTGGTATCGAAAGTGATTCCAAGATCTTTGAATGCGTCAATACGAACAATTGCAGGATTACCAATTGTGTAGTGAAAATCTATTTTCGATCAGCGTGTAGTGGTGGACATCGAATAACACTTCTGAACGTTTAAGTACAGTTTGCTCATTAAACAACATTCGTTAAGACAATTTAAGTCTTCCTGAACCAACTGGCAGTCAGTGACGTTATTAACAATTTTACTAATTTCAAATCATCAGCGTACATTAAAAACCTACAATTCTTCAGAACCGCATGTTTGTCATTGATAAACACAATAAATAGTATGGGTCCACAATGGGACCCTTGCGGAACACCTGAAGTGGCATTTATTGCTTTTGACTTTAATTTATTTATACGGACATATTGCACTCTGTCTTGCAAAAAAGACGACAGCCATTCTAATAGTAAAATAGAGTTGAAAACTTCATTGATGCTAACTGTTAACTTCTTATGGTATCACAAGGGGCCCCTTTTGCCTAAGTGAGCGGTCTAAGTGCTGCCATTGGAACCTAATCTAACCTAACTGTTAACTTATTATCTTCGACAGAATTTATAAAAGTGCATGCTTCATTTAGACAAGGATTGTAATCTAAGTCAGTGTAAACTAATGAAAAATAATTAGAGAATAAGTTAACTATTTCGGAACCAGTATGTGCACTAATATTATTATGGAACATTTTAGAGGGATAGCCATCTTCTTTTTTAATATCTTTTATATATCTCGAGAAAAACTTTGGATTCGATTTAAGGGAACAATTAACCTGGGATACGTAGTTACTATAATTTAAACTAGATAAGCGTTTACATTGTTTTCGAATACTAGTAAAATGATAATATTCACTCTGCAGACCACTAAATTTAAATTTCGCGTGAGCTAATTTTTTTTTGTTATCAAAGATTTTAATTCGTTCGTCATCCAATGGGGATACGTATTATTTTTATTGGTACATACGAATTGAAAAGGCATACACTCTACCACAATAGATGGACACATCACCATTTTGTCATAGTTTTTTTTCCTCATCAGTTCTGAACTACATAGGCGATTTTTGGCAACTTTAATCGCGTTTGTGGCGACCACTTGTCTAATATATCTGGCACCACTGATTGTCGATAGACGGATAGAGTAGTTACCATAGAGGAATTACATTGCGTTGCTTCAATTAATCTACAGGATTTTAGATGCCAATATCATAAGGCACCTCGAAAAATTGTAGATTTTTTTTAAATACTCAATTAATTTAATTTTCTTCAAAGTACCTTACATTCCTTTTCATTAATCTCATTTTTATACATTCGACAAACAATCAACCAACTTTTACTTTCCTTTTTTTTTTTAAAGGCGTGAGCGAGAGGACGATTTTTTCGTTGCTGTTGCGGAAATCTGGAAATTATAAACGTTCTCGGCGAAACAATGAAATTACGCGGCGCAATTATTCCGCGTGCTCTTTGCGCGTGTTCGTTTTTTCTTTTTAATCCTCCCGCTCGGCGCGTCGAGAGAAAAGAAAAACACGAGGGCGAGGAAAATTTTTCCGGAATCCGCCTTGTTTGTTTCAGCTCGGTTCGGTTTTTCCCCTGCATATTTTTTGTGCTACCAATTTAAAGCCTACCTGTACGAGCCGGCTATTAAATAAATTCTTTGCGGTTGGGAAAATCTCAAAGAGAGAAAAAATAATTGTTCATTTATTTTAGTTACAGATATAGCAATTTATTTAAACTGTTAACTGTGGAGGCTTCTATTTCGTTATACAGGGTGTCCCGTTAATGAGGGGAAATGGTTTAGCCATGGTTTATTTCAGAAACCCGTCGATCGCCAATTTTCTTATTTTGAAAAAAAAAAAAAATGAATAACTTCAAATGCCGTCGCTTAAGTTGTTTCTGCTCAAACTCGAACCTTTAAATATATCAAATTTGTAGCTAAACAATATGTTAATTATTGTTTAGCTACAAAGTTATGCATTCGTTCAAATAGTAATAATTTAAAGCCATTAATTTTGTGACGTTTTGGCGCTTAACGGGTTTCTGAAATAAACGATTCAACTCAGGATTTTATTGTGACTACAGTTTCGACAACTTTAACTTATCATCAAGGCCGTAGCTAGAGGGGGGTATGGAAGTTAAATCCTACTAAATTTACGAGTAAATGATACAAGTATTCATTGGTTTTTTTTTTTTTAAGACTAAAATTAACAAGCAGTATTGCTTATTGTTTACTACAGGGCGATTGTTCAATGACTCCGTTTTATTCATTCCCATTCCCATTTTCCCGTTCCATTCTTCGTACGTTTGCTGTTTGTGTAATTTCCAAACAGGAAGTAATTATGACACGACTGGACGGGCCAACAGCTGAACAACACAGGTGCAGATATATCGTGTGTGTGTGTATGTGTGCGTGTTATATGTACGCGCTTTTCAATGTGGGTAATAAATTCTCAATTCGATATTACAATTTCAAATTGTAAACAAATACGTTAACATTTCTAAATTATTGAATTCCATAACAAATATTTACTTTTATTTGTGAGTTTGAAGCTTTAAACGGGTGTTTTCCACTCCCAGACTAAGCATGAAGTAAAATTTCGAGTTTAGAAAAGCCCTGTGAAAATTTGTCGAGGGTCGCGCAGCGACCCGAGACAAATTTTCACAGGGCTTTTCTAAACTCGAAATTTTACTTCATGCGCCACGCGTATAAAACACCGATTTCATGTCAGGTTTAAATATACATAGAGTTCACAATATTTTAGTGTTTTATACGCGTGGCGCATGAAATAAAATTTCGAGTTTAGAAAATCCCCGTGAAAAGCTTGAGGTTATGCTAAATTATGTGTTACCAGTCAGTAGTGCCAATCTAATTTAAAACTCAAAGCCTACTCTAAATCGAAATTCTGACTGCGCTACTACTGTAATAAACTTATATCCTTGAATTTTGAAGTAAAATTCGTTAAGTGCATGGGGCATTAGTATCAACAAAGAGGTTTTCTTCTATAAAATAATGTTTGTTAGCACTTAATGTTCCCACATCTTTTATACGAATTAAATTCATTCATAATTATAAACAAATTACATCATGAATCACATTCGGTACAAATTCTCTTGCATATTATTGCGTCCGACAATAACAATGGATAATGAGCGTTGCGTCCTTGGTGAATACGTTGCATAACGAAATCCCTCGTTTTGTTTCGAATCAACCGTTCGATCCGCGAGCGCTGCTGCTAAGTGGGTCTCAAAATGCAGGAACAGGTGTCGTCGGCGAATACGCTCGGAAATCTTTAAATTGCATCCATTTCCTAAATCAGAGCTCGGGGCGCGTTCACCTCGTCGACTCTGGAGGGGAATACGCGTACAAATTTTATAAGTGCAGAATGGGCTTTCGTGTTCCTAACGTTCCTTTATTTACTTAGTCTTTTTCATCGAGTTCCCCATAGATTCTCAAGTTTCAGGGGAATCTGTGGGGATGTTGATTGAAATCTCTAGAAGATTTAGATCAGTGGTTGACCCTTATCACTAATTTCTTAAGAGTTTTTGTTAATTAAGTACTGGATAAATTTAACACTGTGAACTGCAAAAGTGTCACAAACTAATAGCCTCAACCATCAATCATTTAATACCACATTTTTTTTTAAATCTGAAGCTTTACACGGGTGTTTTCCACTCCCAGACTAAGCATGAAGTAAAATTTCGAGTTTAGAAAAGCCCCGTGAAAATTTGTCGAGGGTCGCGCAGCGACCCGAGACAAATTTTCTGGGCTTTTCTAAACTCGAAATTTTACTTCATGCGCCTCGCGCATAAAACACTAAAATATTGTGAAATTTATGTATATTCTGAGGGGAAGTTCAAGAAATCTCTTAAGATTTCTTAAGATTTTTTATTAAATAAATACTGGATAAATTAAGGACCGTGAACTGCAAAAGTGTCACAAACTAATAGCCTCAGCCATCAATCATTTAATTTCGCTTTTTAATTTTAAATCTGATGTTTCATAAATTGTGTGTTTATTTTTTAAACACACACATTTTCTGTGCTTTGATAATTGAAAATATTTCCCAATTTTATTAATAAAAAGATAAAAGGGAAGTGGTGCTGAAGTGGATCCTTGTGGTACCACAGCAGCGGTGGCTCGCGGCCTAACTTCAGGGCAGGTAACAGCGCCAAGACTCACAAAATTTGAGATTGTTATCGCTGTATACAAATACAAGAAGTAACGCAACGAAGTCGCCTTTCAACAAATTTTTAGGCTTTTCTAAACTCGAAATTTTACTTCATGCACCACGCGTATAAAACACTAAAATATTGTGAAATTGATGTATATTCTGAGGGGAAGTTGAAGAAATCTCTGGAGGATTTAGATCAGTGATTGACCCTTTTACTCATTTCTTAAGATTTTTTGGTAATTAAATACTGGATAAATTAAGGACCGTGAACTACAAAAGTGTCATAAACTAATCAGCCATCAATTATTTAATTTTGCTTTTTAATTTTAAATCTGATGTTTCATAAATTGTGTGTTTATTTTTTAAACACACACATTTTCTGTGCTTTGATAATTGAAAATATTTCCCAATTTTATTAATAAAAATATAAAAGGGAAGCGGTGCTGAAGTGGAACCTTGTGGTACCACAGCAGCGGTGGCTCGCGGCCTAACTTCAGGGCAGGTAACAGCGCCAAGACTCACAAAATTTGAGATTGTTATCGCTGTATACAAATACAAGAAGTAACGCAACGAAGTCACCTTTCAATAAATTTGGATTTGGGCGCGGAGCGAAGCGTAGCGCCCAAACCAAAATTTTTAGGCTTTTCTAAACTCGAAATTTTACTCCATGCGCCACGCGTATAAAACACTAAAATATTGTGAAATTTATGTATATTCTGAGGGGAAGTTGAAGAAATCTCTGGGGGATTTAGATCAGTGATTGACCCTTTTACTCATTTCTTAAGATTTTTTGGTAATTAAATACTAGATAAATTAAGGACCGTGAACTGCAAAAGTGTCATAAACTAATCAGCGATCAATTATTTAATTTCGCTATTTAATTTTAAATCTGATGTTTCATAAATTGTGTGTTTATTTTTTAAACACACACATTTTCTGTGCTTTGATAATTGAAAATATTTCCCAATTTTATTAATAAAAAGATAAAAGGGAAGTGGTGCTGAAGTGGATCCTTGTGGTACCGCAGCAGCGGTGGCTCGCGGCCTAACTTCAGGGCAGGTAACAGCGCCAAGACTCACAAAATTTGAGATTGTTATCGCTGTATACAAATACAAGAAGTAACATAATGAAGTCGCCTTTCAATAACTTTGGATTTGGGCGCGGAGCGAAGCGTAGCGTAGGCTTTTCTAAACTCGAAATTTTACTTCATGCGCCACGCGTATAAAACACTAATATATTGTGAAATATATGTATATTAGAACTTTACTTAAAGTCTGTGTTTTATACGCGTGGCGCATGAAGTAAAATTTCGAGTTTAGAAAAGCCCAGAAAATTTGTCTCGGGTCGCTGCGCGACCCTCGACAAATTTTCACGGGGCTTTTCTAAACTCGAAATTTTACTTCATGCTTAGTCTGGGAGTGGACAACACTTGATTAAAGCTTCAAATTTAACTCTTTTAAATAACAACGATCTCAGAAAGTTTACAGCTTGTGCATGTTTACCTAAAGTTTACCATGAAGTAACCACATATAAATTCAGCGCGAATTTGTGATGGTAAGGATTTGAGGATACGTCTGTGGATGTAGTCATGTCCGGGTGCATTGTTTTTGCTCTTTTCTAAAACTTTGTTGTACTCGCCTTCAGTAAATAAGTCATTTGGTTTTGTCAAGTCAGTTGTTTTGAAAAAGTCTTTGTGCCAGTCTTCAACATGTTTTAGAAAGTTGTGAGCAAAGTCCTTGTCTTGTGTCATTTTATACGGTTCATTGAAGAGGTTAGCGAATTTTTCAGCAATTCTGTACAAGAGGCTTGTACATTACAATAAGCCGTTCAATTCATAAGTAAACAATATGTATTATAAATGGCCCAGTTAAAGTATTTTATAACCGGCTAATCAGGTAGCGAAAAGTTTACAAGTGGATAAATTTTATTTACCTTCACTATGGCAACGGTAGCCTTAAACCAGGTATCAGGAACATCCTGCGTCCTGTGTATTTGAGAAAAAATACAGTGTGTTGTTACGATCTCAAGTAAAACGCACGATAAAAATAAATCTCGCGAGTAAACAGGGATGTACTATAAAATAAGGCGTTTACGTTTGTAGCTGTTGGATTTTATTAGGAACTCCAGGTTCGTCTTGTCTTCCTGGTCGTCTCGGGAGGCGAGTTTCTGCACAAGCCGCGGAAGAGGAGAAAACTAGTCCAGTTCCGCTCCGCTGGCTTCTGAATATGCTGCGTTCAAGCGCAGATATGCGACGCAATCTACTAGAGGCGATAAAAAAAACAAGAGAAGAAAAAAAAACTCGGGATCTAATTAAATCCACGTAAAATTAATCGCAAAAGGTTTTAAATACCGAATGGATGCATACAGAGGGAGTTGAAAAGATTTAATAAAAATAAAAATTAATTGCTGTAACATATGCTTGTTTAAATCTCCCTCTTCAATTTGATACATCAACGATACAAAAACTACAAAGTCTTTTGCATTGCTATACGAGGGTGGGTTCAAAAAACCGGATTATTTGTATAAAAACTTTATTTGTTTTGTTTTGCAGGCGTTCACATCTTTATTTATTAACTTATTTACAAAATTCCTTCAGTCACCTTCAAAGTACTCTCCATTAGATGCGATGTACTTGTCAAGTCTTTTTTTTTTCACTGTTTGATGCATCTCTGGAGCTCTTCTACTTTGATATCGTCCAGTTCCCTTTGCAAAGCTGTTTGTACCGCTTCCACATCATGCTATACATTAATCCTGTTCTAATAAGAGACATTTTAAGTGTCAAGTGAAATTATGTTATTTCCTCTTCTTGCGATTTCGATTGCTTTAACTTTACATACAAGATTATACCCGAAGCGTTGAATTACGATTTTCCCTCGTTCCTCATTCAACATTTAAAGATACAGGGTGCGGCCAAACAGACAGTGCAGTTTGGATCGCCCAGTACATCCCGTACATCAAACATTATTAACAGACAAAAAAGCTTTCTAATGAACCAATCTCTGAAGTGATATTGTTTTAATTTTTATAAGGTGCGCCAGAAAAAAACATATTTTAGATTTAGTTGTGGTACTACTGTTTTTGATACTTCTTGTCAATCGATTATGACCATAATAACTTAAATGATGTGTTATACAGGGTGCGGCAAAACGTACAGTGCAGTTTGGAACGCCCAGTACATCCTGTACATCAAACATTATTAACAGACAAAACAGCTTTCAAATGACCCAATCTTTGAAGTTAAATTGTTTTAATTTTTATAAGGTGCGCCAGTAAAAACATATTTTAGTTTTAGTTGTGGTACTACTGTTTTTCATACTTCTTGTCAATCGATTATGACCATAATAACTTAAATGATGTGTTATTCAGGGTGCGGCAAAACGTACAGTGCAGTTTGGAACGCCCAGTACATCCCGTGTGGTGGAGGTACCTACCTGGGAGAGATATCATTGTCTCGGGGGGGTCGTGCCGTTTTTAGTTGTTACCATGGTTTGGTTTGGAGAACATCGGAGCTTCGCAGTCCGCACGTTTCTTGAAAATTTCCGTTCTGCCGTCGCCACCCAGCGGGCCTTCCGGCTGCATTTCAATCTTGCGCGCCATGATCCCGTCCCTCACCGTAATTTAATCGCGAGTTGGGTGCGTACATTAGAAGAAACTGGTTCCACACAAAGAAGTAGGGGTTTAGGAAGACCCAGAACGGTAAGAACACCCGAAAATGTAGCAAGAGTAAGAGAAGCTATCGAACGGTCACCTACGCGCTCTGCCCGTAAGCATGCAACTGCATTGGCCATTGCTGATCGCTCTCTAAGACGGATATTGCATGAAGACTCATTCCACCCCTACAAGATGATGCTTGTTCGAAAGTGAATGCCCCCTGATTATGAAAACCGCATGAATCGCTCTCAAGAAATGTTGAACCGGATCCATGCGAGGTCAACTTTTTTCAGCAGTGACGAGGCCCACTTCCAAAAATACTGATACTGAAAATTTTTGATACTGGGCTGTAAATAACCCAAGGCAACTTCACGAGAGACCACTTTTTTTTTTCTTAATTGGTTTATTTTAAACAATTACAATAACATATATATATACACATTTATTTTATAATAAGTGGTGATTTCGTCCAGCTTCATTGCAGTTGATTCCATTGGTTTCATTCCTTCTGTCCTCACCTCGTGATGTTGGCTTGATACTCGATCGCGGGCTAGCGGTATTGAAGGATATTTGTTATTTTATTTTCGTGTTGTTCCTTTAGTTTAATGTATTGTTTACAAGTAGATTTTTTATTTTTAGTTTGAAGGGAATAAATTTTAATGATTTTATATGTGTTGGTAGTTTGTTAAATATGCGTATCGTGTCAGTCGTTAAGTGCTGTGAGTATTTTTTTGTTCTGAATTTGTCTGTTCGGAGGTCTCATTTCCTTCTGGTTCACTCCCCAAAAGTCACCGTGTGGTGTGCGATTTCCAAATTTGGGCCTTATTTTTTTGAAGAGGACGGACGAACCGTAACTGTCACTGCTCAACGTTATGCTTTCATGTTGGAAAATGTTTTTCAACCTCGATTGGAAGAACTGATGGAGGAAGCAGATCTGAGAGACATCTTGTTTCAGCAGGACGGGGCCAGGGCCCATACTGCTTAAGTTTCAATGACGAAACTGCGACAGGTGTTCCCTGGGCGCCTTGTTTCTCTGATTTCTCTGAGAGGTGATGTGGAGTGGCCCGCACGCTCCCCTGATCTGAGCATTTGCGACTTCTTCCTGTGGGGCTACCTGAAGAAAAATGTTTTTAGGCATCGAACTCGCACTTTGATAGAACTCAGGGATCGAATCGAGATGTGCCAAAATGCGGCCGAAAATTTCAGAAATTGCCTTCATCAATGTATCGCTGCTGGGGGCCATCATCTTTCTGATATCATCTTCAGGACTTAATGCATAAAACGGCATGATGTACCGATTAAAATAAAATAAACCCCATTTCTATAAACTGCGCCGTTTTTTTTAATAGCCCTTCAAAACTGCTCTGTCTGTTTTCCCGCACTCTGTATATAAGGCATAATTAAAGTAAAAAAAAAAACTTTTTACAACAATCGCTAATTTTTCTGTTTACTGAGAACTGTATATTCTTTTCGCAGAAAAATAAAAAAAAAATAAGTATGTTCGTTCCAACTTGTGGGTTATTACCGTATACACATTTCTTAATCTACATCCGTCAAGGATTTTCGAATAATAAACATACCAACAAAGTTTTAATAGAAATTCGTGCATGCACACATGCACGACCAATAATAATCGCTCCAGTATAATTAGAACAAGGGCGTGAATTCTAGAGAAAGTCCCACTCTACGCGCATTTGTTTAACATTTCATAATAATCGCGAACTAAACAACGCAAAAATTGATTTATTAATGAAACATGCATTAGTTATACATGAATTGTTTCTTTTAAGTATGTATATATATCGCTGTGTATACGTTTAAAATATGCAGGAGTTCGTTGTTTTGAAGAGTTCAATTTGCAGATTCAAACGAGTGTTTCCACTCCTTGATTAAGCATGAAGTAAAATGTCGGGTTTAGAAAAGCCTGAAAATTTAGTTTAGTCGCTCCACGAGATATTTCAAATTACATTATTATATACAACATTTTATTACAATAAAATATCACAACTGTGTGTGCATAAATCTAAATTTTGAATACAGGGAATTTTTCTTTCAGGTATGCATACACTGTAAATTCAACGACATTCGTTGTTTTTTTAAAGATTTTAATTTTGATCTTTAAACGAGGGATTTCCACTCCCAGACTAAGCATGAAGTAAAATTTCGAGTTTAGAAAAGCCTGAAAATTTGGATTGGCCGCGTAGCGAAGCGGAGCGGCCAATCCAAATTAGGCTTTTCTAAACTCGAAATTTTACTTCATGCGCCACACGTATAAAACACTGAAATATCGTAAAGTTTAAAATATACGGCTTAAGCATTCTAATATGCAGATGTGAATATAACGTGAGTCAAATGTTGCGCTGAACAAATTGTTTAAAACAGTGATTATAGGCAACCCAATAACACTAACGTATATTAAGTTGCCTATAATCGTTGTTGTATGTGTGTGTTTTCAACTTCACAGTAAATCAATGTTTTTAAGCGTGGCGCATGAAGTAAAATTTCGAGTTTAGAAAAGCCTAATTTGGATTGGCCGCTCCGCTTCGCTACGCGGCCAATCCAAATTCTTAGGCTTTTCTAAACTCGAAATTTTACTTCATGCTTAGTCTGGGAGTGGAAAACACACGTTAAAAGCCTCAAATTAAACGCTTTGAAACAACGAATTTCCGCAAATTTAAAAAAACGCTGTAATTATCGGGATATGTATACTCAAAAGAAAAATGCCCCGTATGTTCTGTTTTAAACACGTTTTAGACATGTTTTAAACACGTTTTAAACATGTTTTTAGTTGTTAATTTATTTATTTATTTTGTTTTGTTAAAAGAAAGCTGTTTGTTTTAATTAAAATGAAAAAAAAAAACGTTTTTTTTAACAACCCTGATTTAATATGAGAATGGTACCTAATCAATTGTCTTAGTAATCTTAATAATTAAGACTCATAGTTTGCAGTTTATACGAACAATATAATAATTTTATATATTATCTGAAAATTATATTTGTTTACACTGGTATTCATTAAAGTGGTATCATTCATCTGCCTGATGAAACCACTGTGTGGCGAAACAATTCTTGCAGTGTCAGCTAATAAAGTGTCAAATCTTAACCAAGTGTATTATTTACTAAAAGTATTAAAGTGGTAGTTTAAAAAGTTCGTAACTCATAAAATTAGAAATGTATTTTTATTAAATTTGCTAAAAATATTCAGCTTTTTCAAAATATGAAAAAATCTAAAAACACCCAACTCTTGTTGTCCAGATATTTAAAAGTGAAAATCTGTTAGTTTGGTAATGGGATATTTTTGGATCTGCGCATATTTATACGACTTGAACTAAATTGTGTCTTTATCTTTAAGCTATCTTAAAAAGAAAAGAAACAGTTCCTGACTTCAATCCACTCGCACCATCTGCCGCTTCTTTCCAACCACCAGCAACCTGTCGTTTCCACCTGGCCTGAAAAAATCAGCTGTCGCCCAGTCTAAATATTTCATTACAAAAAAGCAACTTCTTTGTGGAATTCCTGCGTGGAAGCTCGAAAACATTTAAACACACTTATAATGAAAAGCTCGAAACATTCGCATACGGCACATCCAATTACGAGCGGCGCGTTCGCGAAAGTTTCCGGAGCTTTCGGAACGGATATTCCTAAACCGCGGGTTTTGAAACAATTGCGGTCATTAACTTTAGTTCGCTAAACAGATTTGGCGGGGACGGCCAGAAGTAAAGTTGTAATAATTGAATGTTTATAAAGTGATTTTCTCCCTGTCGTTGAAATCAGTAAAACATACAGGCTTTTCGAATTGTAATACTCATTGAAAAAAATTGTATATTTCAAGAGAAGGTTTGGAAGAAAGCTTTTCTTGTGCGAGTCGTGTGAGGATCGAAACAGTAGAGTAGCAAGCCTAGGGGTAAGCCTAGAGTCGAGGCTAGCTTCGTTGCTAGCTTCACCGCGACCGCTGTTAGCTTTGCTGCTAGCTTCGTTGTTAGCTAGCTTCGCCGCTCCACTAAGTTTCAACCCTAAAGAGAAAATAGTATATTTCAAGAGGAGGCTTGGAAGAAAGCTTTTCTTGTGCGAGTCGTGTGAGGATCGAAACAGTAGAGTAGCAAGCCTAGGGGTAAGCCTAAAGTCGAGGCTAGCTTCACCGCGACCGCTTGTTTCGCTGTTAGCTTTGCTTCTAGCTTCGTTGTTAGCTTTACCGCTAGCTTCGCCGCTCTACTATGTTTCTACCTAAAATAGTATATTTCAAGAGGAGGCTTGAAAGAAAGCTTTTCTTGTGCGAGTCGTGTGAGGATCGAAACAGTAGAGTAGCAAGCCTAGGGGTAAGCCTAGAGTCGAGGATAGCTACTACGCGACCGCTTGCTTCGCTGTTAGCTTTACTGCAAGCTTCGTTGTTAGCTTCACCGCTAGCTTCGCCGCTCTACTAAGTTTCGACTCTAAAGAGAAAATCGTATATTTCAAGAGGAGGCTTGGATGAAAGCTTTTCTTGTGCGAGTCGTGGGAAAATCGAAACAGTAGAGTAGCAAGCCTAGGGGTTAGCTTCACCGCGATCGCTTGCTTCGCTGTTAGCTTTGCTGCTAGCTTCGTTCTTAGCTTTGCCGCTAGATTCACCGCTCCACTAAGTTTCGACCCTAAAGAGAAAATAGTATATTTCAAGAGGAGGCTTCGAAGAAAACTTTTCTTGTGCGAGTTGTGTGAGGATCAAAACATAGTAGAGTAGCAAGAGTACGGGTAAGGCTAGAGTCGAGGCTAGCTTCACCGCCTCCGCTTGCTTTGCTGCTAGCTTTGCTTCTAGCTTCGTTGTTAGCTTCACCGCTAGCTTCGCCGCTTCACTAAGTTTCGACCCTAAAGAGAAAATAGTATATTTCAAGAGGAGGCTTGGAAGAAAGCTTTTCTTGTGCGAATTGTGTGAGGATCGAAACAGTAGAGTAGCAAGCCTAGGGGTAAGCCTAAAGTCGAGGCTAGCTTGGTTGCTAGCTTCACTGCGACCGCTTGCTTCGCTGTTAGCTTTGCTGCTAGCTTCGTCGTTAGCTTTATCGCTAGCTTTGCTGCTCTACTAAGTTTCGACCCTAAAGAGAAAATAGTATATTTCAAGAGGAGGCTTGGAAAAATCCTTTTCTTGTGCGAGTCGTGTGACGATCAAAACGTAGTAGAGTGGCAAGCCTAGGGGTAAGCCTAGAGTCGAGGCTAGCTTCGTTGCTAGCTTCACCGTGACCTGTTACCTTTGCTGCTAGTTTCGTTGTTAGCTTCACCGTAAGCTTCGCCGCTCCACTAAGTGCCGACTCTAAAGAGAAAATAGTATATTTCAAGAGGAGGCTTGAAAGAAAGCTTTTCTTATGCGAGTCGTGTGAGGATTGAAACATAGTAGAATGGCCTAGGGGGAGGGCCTAAAGTCGAGGCTAGCTTTGTTGCTAGCTTCACCGCAATTGTTTGCTTTTCGAATTATAATTCTCATTGATAAACATTGTATATTTCAAGAGGAGGTTTGGAAGAAAGCGATTCTTGTGAAAAAAATTGTATATTTCAAGAGGAGGTTTGGAAGAAAGCGTTTCTTGTGAAAAAAATGTATATTTCAAGAGGAGGTTTGGAAGAAAGCGTTTCTTGTGAAAAAAAATGTATATTTCAAGAAGAGGTTTGGAAGAAAGCGTTTCTTGTGAAAAAAATTGTATATTTCAAGAGGAGGTTTGGAAGAAAGCGTTTCATGTGTGAGGATCGAAACATAGTAGAGTAGCAAGCCTAGGGTAAACCTAGAGTCAAGGCTAGCTTCGTTGCTAGCTTCACCGCGACCGTTTGTTTCACTGTTAGCTTTGCTGCTAGCTTCGTTGTTAGCTTCACCGCTAGCTTCGCCGCTTTATTATTTTGACTCTAAAGAAAACATGGTATACTTCAAGAGAAGGCTTGGAAGAAAGCTTTTCTTGTGCGAGTCGTATAAGGATCGAAACATAGTAGAGTGGCAAGCCTAGGGGTAAGCCTAGAGTAGAGGCTAGCTTCACCGCGACCGCTTGTTTCGCTGTTAGCTTGTTGTTAGCTTCACCGCTACACTAAGTTTCGACCCTCGGGAACTAAAAAACCATAGCCAAGTAAAAACAAATCCCCTATCGCTCAGTGAAAATATCTACTTTCATAACTGTTTATAAAATTGCGTAAATTTTAAACAAAATCAGAGGTTGGAAGTGAGAAAAAGAAAGTAGGAAAAAATTGCTGAAGGAATCCAGCGTACTCTAATAGTAATAAAACTCCTTCACTTAGCAATTAAAGCAATCAATCCGTTACACACCATAATTACACCAACACAGTCGAGTGGAATCTCCACGCAATTTTTATTCCTTTCAAACACATACTGAAGATAAGTGTCTTTGCTCCTTGTTTTGAATGCGCTTTCACGCGATTTTTTTACGGTCTCGTTAAAGGAGAAATCCGATCACAATCAATTCTACGATTAAAGACGGATTCCGTTTTAATTAATTACAGCGCGCTCTCTTCGCGGAATCGATTTGATATCACCACCTTTATTAGGGAAAATTGGGGATTGGAAGAGGAAACAGAAGTTGGTTAGCTGCAGAAGGTGAAAATTGAGAAATCAATGTTATTTGCGGGTTTATTGATTGAAAATTGGAATAAGGGGAGAATCGCGCGAGATTAATTGTTTGATTGATGAGGCTAGCGTTGTGAGCCTTGCGCAACGGTTCGAAATTGAAGATGTAAAAGCTGTCGTGGAAACAGCTTTGTTGAAACTTATATCATTTGTATTTCCAAACAAGCCCGTAGCCAGAAAAATTACAGAGAGGGGGTTGTAAAAATGTTGAAGGCGAGAGTTTTTGAGTTTTAGGTAAACACATTGTTTAAAGCGTAAAACAGTGTTTTTAACTATTCAAAAAACCCTATACGTACTAAAATTTTTTTAATAGCATACTGTGGGGAGGGGGGAGGGTTACATTCCCCTCTAGCTATAGTCTTGTTGCCAAATGAAGTTTCACTCTTGTCCATTTTATCTCAATACTGAAAATTGGATGGATGAGCAAACGATTAAGATTATTTGAAGTGTGTTTGATTGATGAGGCTAGCGTTGTGTGTCTTGCGCAACGATTCGAAATTGAAGGTGCAAAAGCTGTTGTGTGGAAGGGTACACATTCCCCTCTGGCTATAGTCATGTTACAAAAAGAACTTTCACTCTTGTCCATTTTACGATAATACTGAAAATTGGAAGGATGGGCAAACGACTAAGATTTTTTGAAGTGTGTTTGATTGATGAGGCTAGCGTTGTGAGCCTTGTGCAACGGTTTGAAATTGAAAGTGTAAAAGCTTTTGTGTGGAAGGGTTCACATTCCCCTATGGCTATAGTCATGTTACCAAAAGAACTTTCACTTTTGTCCATTTTATCTCAATACTGAAAATTGGATCGATGGGCAAACGACTAAGATTATTTGGAGTGTGTTTGATTGATGAGGCTAGCGTTGTGAGCCTTGCGCAACGGTTTGAAATTGAAAGTGAAAAAGCTTTTGTGTGGAAGGGTTCACATTCCCCTATGGCTATAGTCATGTTACCAAAAGAACTTTCACTTTTGTCCATTTTATCTCAATACTGAAAATTGGATCGATGGGCAAACGACTAAGATTATTTGGAGTGTGTTTGATTGATGAGGCTAGCGTTGTGAGCCTTGCGCAACGGTTTGAAATTGAAAGTGTAAAAGCTTTTGTGTGGAAGGGTTCACATTCCCCTATGGCTATAGTCATGTTACCAAAAGAACTTTCACTTTTGTCCATTTTATCTCAACACTGAAAATTCGATCGATGGGCAAACGACTAAGATTATTTGAAGTGTGTTTGATTGATGAGGCTAGCGTTCAAAAGTGAAGGTGTAAGCGATGTTGTGTGGAAGGGTTCACATTCCCCTCTGGCTATAGTCATGTTACCAAAAGAACTTTCACTCTTGTCCATTTTATCTCAATACTGAAAATTGGATCGATGGGCAAACGACTAAGATTATTTGGAGTGTGTTTGATTGATGAGGCTAGCGTTGTGAGTCTTGCGCAACGGTTCGAAAGTGAAGGTGTAAACGATGTTGTGTGGAAGGGTTCACATTCCCCTCTGGCTATAGTCATGTTATCAAAAGAACTTTCACTCTTGTCCATTTTATCTCAATACTGAAAATTGGATGGATGGGCAAACGACTAAGATTATTTGAAGTGCTTGATTGATGAGGCTAGCGTTGTGAACCTTGCGCAACGGTTCGAAATTGAAGGTGTAAAAGCTGTCGTGAAAACAGCTTTGTTGAAACTTATATCATTTGTATTTCTAAACAAGCCCATAGCCAGAAAAATCCTTCCGTAATTTTTCTGGCTATGGGCTTGTTTAGAAATACAAATGATTTCAAAAATGTTGTGGGCGACAGCTGTTGTTTTAGAGATAAAAACATCGCTCAAAGCGCAAAACAGTATTTTTAACTATACAACAAAACGTCATATATACTACAATTGTTTCAAACGCATACTTTGGGTCTGTGTGTGTGTGGGAGGGTCAATACATTCGCCTCTGGCAATAGCCTTGTTATCAAAAGAATTTTGGGGCATTACATACCCCTCTGGCTTTAGCCTTATTATCAAAAGAATTTTGGGGCATTACATTCCCCTCTGGCTATAACCTTGCTACCAAAAGTATTGTCACTTTTCTCCATTTTATCTCAAACGGGCAAACGACTGAGATTTTTTGAAGTGTGTTTGATTGATAAGGCTAGCGTTGTGAACCTTGTATAAATGCTCGAAAGAGTTATTGCGAAAACGCACGTATATAAGCAACTTTACTTAAAAATTCCCAGCCTAGCAGTATATTTTAAACTTCAATTGAAATCAGTGTTTTATACGCGTGGCGCATGAAGTAAATTTCGAGTTTAGAAAAGCCTGAAAATTTGGTTTGGTCGCTCCGCGCTTCGCGCTACGCGACCAAACCAAATTTTCAGGCTTTTCTAAACTCGAAATTTTACTTCATGCTTAGCCTGGGAGTGGAAAACACTCGTTATATATTGGAACCTTTAATAATAACACTGATTATTTAAAGAAAATGGAAAACAAACAGACAGTCTAATCATTTTCATAATTTTAGCAAGATTCGTTAATTATCTTGTTGTTAATTTTTTTTAAGAATTTGGTGTTGTCATTAAACGTTTTAAAAGTTTTCGAACGAGGGTTTTCCACTCCCAGGCTAAGCATGAAGTAAAATTTCGAGTTTAGAAAAGCCTGAAAATTTGGGTTGATCGCTCCGCGAAGCGGAGCGATCAAACCAAATTTTCAGGCTTTTCTAAACTCGAAATTTTACTTCATGCGCCACGCGAATAAAACAGTTGTTTTAAGTGATGTCCAAAATACACTGCTTTAAAATTTATTACTGTTATATACGCGTGGCGCATGAAGTAAAATTTCGAGCATTTGTACAAGGCTCACAACGCTAGCCTTATTAATCAAACACACTTCAAATAATCTTAGTTGTTTGCCCCTTCATCCAATATTCAGTAGTGAGATGAAATATCTCACTACTGACAATTGGATAAAGAAGCAAACAACTAACATTATTTAAAGTGTGTTTGATTGATGAGGCTAGTGTTGTGACTCTTGTACAAATGCTCGAAAGAATTATTGCGAAAACGGCCTACTAAAATTCTTAGTTTATTTGTACTCACAAGCATTTTTCGCTCTCGTCCAATTATCTAATTTTTAAAAACTGATCAAGTTGAATTAATATTTGGATTTAATCAGCATATTATTTTTATGTGTGGATGGTGGAAATGTGTGTGCAAACACCGGGAGGAAAGCAAGGGCGTTTTCGTGCACGTACTCGAAACCCTGTTAAGACACTTTGAGTGTGTGCTCTGGCTGAATCAATATTGGTGAGATTTATAATTTTCGGTCGGGAAGGGGCTTACCTTTATTTGACGAGAAGTGGAAGCGGTGTTTGTTCTTTATACGGATACAAATCTTTGCGCGAACAAATTCAAAATCAAATATTTATACATTAAACTCACCTGATCATTAATTAACTTTTTTCTTTTAACACTAAAAATGTGTTTATAAATATAATTCGAAAAGAAAATTCACAGGACATCTTCTTAACGACCAACTGGACTTCACAAATTCACTACTACCTAATTTAAACTGGGAGTTGAAACACTCAAATTGATTCAATTCATACTTAATATATGTATACTTTAAAAAAATCTCTGTATATTATAGATTACATTCTGATTCTTTGAGGCAACTTAATACACACAAAACCACTTAAGGGCGCCGTTTTGTGTATATCAAGTTGCATATGTATTATGCATTGATAGCTGATTAGACGCAACTTATTATACACAACCGACGATTTCAAGTGTTTGCGATTGTTTCTTCAAGTAATTATTTCAGCAGGAAATATAATTATTTGAAAAATGACTTAAAGTTAATGTTTCCAAAGTGTTTTATTTTTATTTTCTCAGTTGTTGAAGTGAGTGTTTCTTTCAAAAGTGGACAGGATGAAGAGTTATGGTGATAATTAACGGCCGTTAAAACTTGAAGGGTTATAGCCATTTGTACGGCTCAAGACGACAGCGATCTATTTCTTTTCCGCCGTTCGAAAACTTTCTCTGTCAAAGAAATTTCTATAGAGCGTATTGAATTACCCGCTTATTTTACAATAAGAATGCCGGGATACGTGCTAATCGACCGAACGTCGAGAGCGTAAATAAATACCGAGATTTTCAACAAGAAGCTGAAATAACTGGATAAAAGTTAAGTAAATACTGAGATGTACAAATAAGCTGAAATAACCGGACAGTTTTTAATAATGTTAACAGATTGCAGTTGAATAAATACTGAGATTTACAACAAGCTGAAATTACTTGATAATTTTTAATAATGGGCCCGCTCATCAAAATGTTTGTTGTTATAGTACAGTTATCTTCATAGTTTGAGGTTTTCTGTCATGAACAGGAATTTGTGGTTAAGTATCTTCAAAATACATAATATATATTTTGAATAATATTAACCACAAATTGTTTCTTGATATTTAATTAAAACACTTGGTTTTGTTTCACTAATTTATATTTTCTCCGACTAGTTTCGACCATTGGTCATCTTCGGGGAGGAATGTAAATATAAATTAGTGAAACAAAACCAAGTGTTTTAATTAAATATCCAGAATTATATTCAAAAATGTTTCATCACGGGTTAAGTGAGAAATTAATTAAAGATATACCACAAATTGTTGTTTATAACTGTAAACCTTAAAAAATAAAATCAACAACAAAACATTGAGAAATGGACTTAGGCCACTTTTAAAATAAACAGCTTATTTATTGTATCTCACTTACTCTACTGTTCTACCTTATTTTATATTTGTTTTGTTTAAATTAGGACAATTTATTATTAGGGCAACTACTTTCTAGCATAATGCCCCAACGATGAATTTTGGAGTATCTGATGCAATACTTACTGTTTTAATGCATTTGCATTTTTTTTTTTTTTCGATTAGAAGTCAATATTATCAATAAAAAACGTGTTAACTTTGTTTGCCTCCACAATACAAAATAAGTCAATATTATCCAAAATATAGTCCAGCTACTGCAATGTTATTTATAATTAGAGTTGATTTTAGTAAACGAATAAACTGTCTAACAATCAGTGTGATTAGATTTCCATTCTAAAAGACGGCGCCGCGCGCGCTTTTTAATGATTTCCTTAATCGGATGGCGAGACCAAAGCGAAGCAGGCGCCGTTTTAGGAGATTATTTGATTTCCACTCCTCTTGTGAAACATCTGTCCCTCTTCTTTCCGACCCGAATTGCGACTTTCTGGACGCGGAAAATATAGGGCGCGACGACATCAACATTCTCGTTTTTTTTTTTCGCACCCGGACGGCGCCGCGGCGAGGCCGGATTCCAACATGCGCATTTCTAGTTTAATTATTACAATCGTAAAAATTCTAATTAATTTCATCTAACTAGTTACGCGGATCAGTTGAATTTGTTCATTGCGAGCACGGCTTATGGTGGGAATCGTACGTGTTATGTGAATTCTTTCCGGTTTGAGGAAATTCCAGAATTGTTGTTATAATTTATTGATGTGAGAATGAATAGTTAACACTTAAAACCATTTCATTATTTCTTTCGCCTAATTCATTTCCATTGAAATGACCCCTCGGACATGATCACGGGTCTCAACTAAATGGTTTTCAGAAATGCAAAAGAAACTTTGTTTAATACACATTTTATTTGAATTAAAGTTCAGTATTCCGGTACCCACAGACGCGTTTCGGACTTTAAGGTCCTCTTAAGTGTGGTCCCGACCCAGTGCTGAGGAATACTGAACATTTCTTACTATATCAAGCCAATACGTGAAAACTATTAAATGGATTCGATAGCTAACGCCATCTAATGCTCCATAGTGGCATCGTCAATGACAAGAATGCTCAAAGTGCATATATAGGTCACTGTTTCGTCTATGGAGCTATACTCTGTGAAACCAAAAAACAAATATCAAAATTAACATTTTATTTATTTACATATGTATGTTTAGAGATAAAAAATGTATGCCAGTGGATTAATTTTATGGATATTGTAGATAATACTGGTCGTAGATAAAATATCTTAGGCGATGTGTCTAACGGCATGTGTTCTAAACTCGCAAATCGTGCCAAAAAGCCCTACTTCACACCCCAGTTACCTAAATATATATTCCCTGTAAATGTATCATCTTTTAAAACGCAACAGACACACTGTTCCAAATTTAGTTTAGCGGTTAGATAACAAACACCGTATTGATTAATCGATACTTGGAGGGGAAAAAAGCGGCGGCACGTGAAATCGCCCTGCCCCTCCGTCGCCGTCGAGACAACCCTTTGTGGCGTCGCGACGCTTCAGCACGTGCTAAACGCGAAAGGTGTACATAGGTTATCTGGGCGATTACCTCCTGTCCCGACCCCCAGAGTAACGACGCGAAAGAATTACAAGGAAAAAGGGAGGAAAGAAAAACGAGACGATCCTCACGTGAAAGAATTAAAAGGAAAGGAAGGGAAAGAGAGACGAAAATTGAGAGGAAAGGAAAACCGTAAATAGATGATCCTCACGTGTAAGAATTAAAAAGAACGGAAGGGAAATAGAGACGAACATTGAGAGGAAAGGAATAGAGTAAAAAAAATTATCCCCATGTGTAAGAATTGAAAAGAAAGGAAGGGGAAGAGAGACGAAAATTGAGAGGAAAGAAAAACAGTAAAGAAAGATGATCATTACGTGTAAAAATTAAAATTCCTTTTTTTTAATTCCTACACGTGAGGATCATCTTTTTTACTGTTTTCCTTTCCTCTCAATTTTCATAAAAAAAGATGATCCTCACGTGTAAGAATTAAAAAGAAAGGAAGGGAAAGAGAGACGAAAATTGAGAGGAAAGGAAAACAGTAAAAAAAGATGATCCTCACTTGTAAGATTTAAGAAGAAAGGAACAGAAAGAGAGACAAAAATTGAGAAAAAAGGAAAACAGTACAAAAAGTTGATCCTCGCGTGTAAGAATTAAAAAAAAGAAAAGGAAAAAGAGACGAAAATTAAGAGGAAAGGAAAACAGTATAAAAAGATGATCTTTACGTGTAAGAATTAAAAAGAAAGGAAGAGGAGGAGAGACGAAAATTGAGAGGAAAGGAAAAGAGTATATAAGTTGATCCTCACTTGTAAGATTTAAGAAAAAAGGAAGGGAAAGAGAGACAAAAATTGAGAGAAAAGGAAAACAGTAAAAAAAGATGATCCTAACGTGTAAGAATTAAAAAAAGGGAAAGGAAAGAGAGACGCAAATTAAAAGCGAAGGAAGGCAGTAAAAAAAAAGATCCTCACGTGTAAGAATTAAAAAGAAAAGAAGGGGAAAAGAAACTAAAATTGTGACAGTAAAACAGTAAAAACAGTAAAAAAGATGATCCTCACGTGTAAGATTTAAAAAGAAAGGAAGGGAAAGAGGGACGAACATTGAGAGAAAAGGACAACAGTAAAAAAGATGATTCTCTCGCGTAAGTATTAATAAAAGGGAGAGGAAAGAGAGACACAAATTAAAAGCAGAGGAAAACAGTAAAAAAGATGATCCTTACGTGTAAGAATTAAAAAGTAAGGAAGGGGAAGAGAGACTAAAATTGAGAGGAAAGGAAAACAGTAAAAAAGATGATCCTCACGTGTCCGATTTAAAAAGGAAAGGAAGGGAAAGATAGACGAACATTGAGAGTAAAGGAAAATAATAAAAAAAGATGATCCTCACGTGTAGGAATTAAAAAGGAAGGAAGGGGAAGAGAGACAATTATTGAAAGGAAAGGGAAACAGTGAAAAAGAAGATCCTCACGTGGTGGAATTAGAAGGTAGGTGAGATAGAGAAAAAATAACGCGTTTCACGTGAAAGAATTAGAAGGAAATGCAGAGAGTAGAAAATGAGAATGAGATGAGAAAGTCCTCTCATCTCATTCTCTCTTTTCCTTCCACCTGTAATTGGCGAGATGAGGGTGTGTTTGTGAGGGAGGGCGAAAGTGGCCCGTGCAGAAGAGGAATGTCTTTGACGTGCCGGCGTGTTCGTGACTCCGGAAAGCTGTTTAACATATTTGTTAAGGACAAGGGAAACGAACGAGTGAAATCCACTAATGCCAACAATTTCGGATTCGTTGTTCTGAAACCCTTTTTCCACCTGCTCAAAACGAGATTAAATCATCCACATCCACATGGGGATTCTCCTCGTTTTAGTTACAGCTTAACACCCTTTGTAATATTCATTTCATAATTATAATATGTATAATTAAAATAAAAATTACTTAGAGTACTAGCTACTAATTTTATTAACATAACATATTAACAATATCTAAACTACTTGCGTTAATTTTCCAACAACCAACGGCTCCTAACATAAAATCAACAGCAATAACCTGTATTATTTCATGACAAGAGAGATATATTCACGTGTGTTGGCTTTGGAATAACTTGACCTATCTTGGTCGAGTTATTCCAAAGCCAACACACATACACGTGAATTGTATGGAGATGAAACCATAATAAAAGGCGAGCGCGAACCAGCTACCTGCTAGCGGAGCAGGAAACGGACGAACGGAATAATTATGCCAATGGCCCACGTTTAAAAAAATACACACACTCACAAAGGTCGCCTACCCAGAACAGGTGTTCTCCGTGTAAACAAATTGCACATTCTCAAACAAGAGTGGCTGTAAACTGAATCTAATTTAGTTAGGCATGCGTGTTCACTGATATTTCGTTAGTTTCGAGTATCATGTTTAATAAATCCGGAATTATTACATAATTTTCGTAATATCTATTTCGAGCAACAAGTACTACATTAAAGGTCGGAGTTAACCTCTTAATTAGAATTATTGCTGCGGCCATTCATTGCGACGCGTAAGAGATAGATGATGCGAGTGTGTGTTGGTTGGTTGGTGGTCGTTCATAAAGGTGTCAGTGACAAAAGCGGCACTTTTAGCCGGGATGACACATGACCGCTTCCAATTAAGTTTCTAATGAAATGATCACTTTAAATTAATAAAGAACGGGTAATTGTGGTGAAATTGGCCGGCGGGGCGTCCAATTGGCCGTTTGTCAAGTGAGCCGGCTAACGAGCGAAATGATAAGTAAATTCGCTGGAAAAGTTTAGGGATAAAAGTTTTTTCTGTTCTTCTTCATTGAACACCACGCCTAGAGTGATTTCAGTAGAAAAAACTTCACAAATATTTAAGGAGAGATCGAACACGAATTCAACGTAGAAAATATTGTCATCTTAACTAAGTCCTGATTTTAGGATGAAATATTTTGGAAAAATAGATATACCTAAGTACTTTAGTGAAACTACAAACTATGTAATCCTTTTATTAAACTAATAAGCATGGTAAACAATAACAAAAAATTTATTAAATATTGCTAAATTAGCATAATAACATCTTAACTAACATTTTTTCGTTGCGACTCGAGACAGGCAGAAAAGTTCGTTGTTTGTTAAAAGAGTTTAATTTGAAGCCTTAAACGAGTGTTTTCCACTCCCAGACTAAGCATGAAGTAAAATTTCGAGTTTAGAAAAGCTCGTGAAAATTTGTCTCGGGTCGCTGCGCGATTTCTGGGCTTTTCTAAACTCGAAATTTTACTTCATGTGCCACGCGTATAAAACATTGATTTCAAGAGAGGTTCAAATAAACATAAATTCACAGTGTTTTTGTTTTGTACGCGTGGCGCATGAAGTAAAATTTCGAGTTTAGAAAAGCCCCGAAAATTTTCACGGGGCTTTTCTAGACTCGAAATTTTACTTCATGCTTAGTCTGGGAGTGGAAAACACTTGTTTAAAGCTTCAAATCGAAACAATTGTTGTATCAATTCCATTGTTATCAATACTTTTATAAAATCACATTAATTTTTCTTAATTATTTTAGCTGTAAATCTTTTTACATTCGTTGATTTTTAAAAGAATTCAATTTGAAGCTTTAAACGAGTGTTTTCCACTCCCAGACTAAGCATGAAGTAAAATTTCGAGTTTAGAAAAGCCCCGTGAAAATTTGTTGAGGGTCGCGCAGCGACCCGAGACAAATTGTCTGGGCTTTTCTAAACTTGAAATTTTACTTCATGCGCCACGCGTATAAAACATTGATTTCAAGAGAGGTTCAAATAAACATAAATTCAGAGTATTTTTGTTTTGTACGCGTGGCGCATGAAGTAAAATTTCGAGTTTAGAAAAGCCCAGAAAATTTGTCTCGGGTCACTGCGCGACCCTTGACAAATTTTCACGGGGCTTTTCTAAACTCGAAATTTTACTTCATGCTTAGTCTGGGAGTGGAAAACACTCATTTAAAGCTTTAAATTGAATTCTTTTAAAAATCAACGAATGTAAAATTTACAGCTAAAATAATTAAGAAAAAGTAATGTCATTTTATAAAAGTAATGACATACAATGGAATTGATACAACAATTGTAGATATTCCCTGTTTTTTTTAAGTTCGGTTTGAAGCTTTAAACAAGTGTTTTTCACTCCCAGACTAAGCATGAAGAAAAATTTCGAGTTTAGAAAAGCCCCGTGAAAATTTGTCGAGGGTCGCGCAGCGACCCGAGACAAATTTTCTGGGCTTTTCTAAACTCGAAATTTCACTTCATGCGCCACGCGTATTAAACACTAAAATATTGTGAAATTTATTTATATTCGAATTTCACTTGAATCTGTGTTTATACGCGTGGCGCATGAAGTAAAATTTCGAGTTTAGAAAAGCCCAGAAAATTTGTCTCGGGTCGCTGCGCGACCCTCGACAAATTTTCACGGGGCTTTTCTAAACTCGAAATTTTACTTCATGCTTAGTCTGGGAGTGGAAATCACTCGTTTAAAGTTTCAAATTGAACTCTTTTAAAAAACAACGATTTTTTCTGCAAGATCTACAACATATGAAGCGTTCAGAGCTGAAGTAGATCAATCCATAAATTTTAGTTTTCAAATAATCAAGGTTAAAGTTTATCCCCACTAGTTGAATCTTAAAGTGATTTAGAGGATAATTTTCTTCTTATTATTGTAGTATAATGATTAACTTACATATCGGTCATAATTTGAAAACTCAAAAACAATAGTTAAATTAGAATGTGCTGGACTTGATCCACTTTGGCTCTGAAATGTTTTTTTACACAAGGTCGAAGAAATGATTACACCAGTATCATAAAATAATCTAAAAACTATAAAATGAAGCTTTAAATGTTGTCATCAAAGCAGTAGCGGCTCTAGGGCGGTGCGACCGCATCGGGCGCCGTTATTTGGGGCGCCGAAAACGGAAAACGAAACACGGGGATTCGGGGGTACCATAAGATCTCGCAGCACCCAAAAATTAATTTTGGGGCTCCGAAAACGGAAAACGGAAAACGAAACACAGGTGGGGGAAGGGGGCGCTACCATGAGATCTCGCACCACCTAAAAATGTTGCTAGGGCCGCCACTGCATCAAAGAGAGATTCGTCATTATCTGATTCTGCAATTTCCTTATTCAGGGATGTGACAACTCTTACAGTTTTGTACAGCGGGCCTTGCTTCTTGCTTGCTTGCTTGTTGGTGTTAAATTTGGGGCGCCGAAAACGAAAAACGTTACGCGGGTAAGGGACGGGGGCGCTACCATGAGATCTAGCACCACCTAAACATTTTGCTAGTGCCGCCACTGCATCAAAGACAGATTCGTCATTATCTGATTCTGCAATTTCCTTATTCAGGGATGTGACAACTCCTACAGTTTTGTACAGCGGGCTTTGCTTCTTGCTTGCTTGCTTGTTGGTGTTAAATTTGGGGCGCCGAAAACGGAAAACGAAACGCGAGTGGGGGAAGGGGGCGCTACCATGAGACCTATCTAGCACCACCTAAACATTTTGCTAGTGCTGCCACTGCATCAAAGAGAGATTCGTCATTATCTGATTCTGTAATTTCCTTATTCAGGGATGTGACAACTCTTACAGTTTTGTACAGCGGGCCTTGCTTCTTGCTTCTCAAGAAATTTAGATATTTTTGTGAACATAGGTAATTTCGAGAAGCCAATATCTGCATTTAAGATCAATTGCTCCAGGTTTCTCTCGCTTAAACCTCATCCAAATAATCTCTAACCACTTGACAGGATTTCCTTTAATAATTTTTGTCTTGTTGACTATCATGCCTTCTAGTTTTTTAGTGGATAAAATTGCAGGTGTTGTTACTTTGATAGTAGCTGCTTTTTTGGCCACATGAATCCAGTCCTCGGTAGTAAAGACTTTTATACATTTTCGAGAAGATTCTGAATTAGCTAAATTGTTTTGCGGAAGCACATAGTCTGAGGATAAATCAAAAAAGTTGATACATTCATCGGAATCCATAATTGTGAAGTTTTATCAACCAACACACGTGCACAACTACACAAACAAAAAACACGGGCTACAATTTTGGACTTGATCCACTTTGGCACGGAAATTTTGCGAGAGTTTTTCAGGGCTAAAGACAATTGTTGGTATTCTATGTATTTATGAGCTTACTACATTAATGATGCTAAGGGAGAGATCATATAAAGCTGTAATGTTTTTATTAGTAAGTCATGGGACATGCGATCGAACGCTTTAGAAAGATCTGTACACAGGACATATGTTTGTATTCTTTTGTCCATGTTGAAAGAGATTTGCTGAGTGATGCCAATTAAATTTGTTAATGTTGAGCGTTCGGTACAAACCCATGTTGTTTTGGTGATAGGTCATTTTTAACCGAATTATAGATGTAAGTAGTTAATATTCGTTCAAAAACTTTCGACAAATTGCATAATACAGAAATAAGTCTATCACCTTTTTTGTAAATCACTTTCACGTTCTTCCAACACAGAGGAAATATGCCAGTTCTAAGAATGATGTTAAAAATATGAGTTAATGGTTTGGCTAGCCCTATAGCACTGTCTTTCACAAGAAACTCTGGAATGTTATCGGTACCCCTAATAGATTTACTCTTTGATCTACCTCCGATCTATCTCCGATCTATCATCTTTTTTTTGCAAATCACTCTCACGTTCTTCCAACACAGAGAAAATATGCCAGTTCGAAGAATGATAATTGGATACCTCCGATCTATCACCTTTTTTGTAAATCACTCTCACTTTGTTCCAACACAAAGGAAATATGCCAGTTCTAAGAATGATGTTAAAAATATGAGTTAATGGTTTGGCTAGCACTATAACAGTGTCTTTCAAAAGAAACTCTGGAATGTTATCGGTACCCCTGATTGATTTACTCTTTGATATATCTCCGATCTATCACCTTTTTTTTGTAAATCACTCTCACGTTCTTCCAACACAAAGGAAATATGCCAGTTCTAAGAATGATGTTAAAAATATGAGTTAATGGTTTGGCTAGCACTATAGCAGTGTCCTTCACAAGAAACTCTAGAATGTTATCGGTACTCCTGATTGATTTACTCTTTGAGCGCTTCAGTTCTGTAATGCCCAGATCTTCCTTTATAATTATTCAACCCAGTTGAGTTATGGTAGCAGTGTTTTCAGTTAGTAATGGTCCATTGTTATAATTTTGGTCGTAGAGTTCTGCAAATGCGTGCACAATTTGGGATCCGCTGTCTAACTCCTGGCCCTGCCATGACATCATCGACGGAACTAGATCCTGGTTTTTCCTATCATTTACGAAACTCCAAAATTCAGTTGGATCTCGAGACAAACGTTTTTCCGGTGTTTTAATATAGCTATGATACGCTGTGTTAATGCCTCTTTTGAGTTGTTGCTCTGCTCTCCTGAACGGAAGCTTGGCACAATTGGTTTTATGCAGATGACGATTAAATGACTATTGTAATAATTTCACTATTATAGCATTTTGATAGTATTTCATCATTAAATTGACTATAATTTACTTATTATATTTTGAATCCTTTTTAACTTCTATCAAAATTGACATTCCTTTTTAACAATACAGAACCTTCTCCGTCAATAAAACAACAATTAACTTACGACGTCAATTTTCAATGGTTTTAATGATAAAACAAACGAGTGTCTTCCACTCCCAGATTAAGCATGAAGTAAAATTTCGAGTTTAGAAAAGCCTGAAAATTTGGCTCGGGCGCGTAGCGAAGCGGAGCGACCGAGCCAAATTAGGCTTTTCTAAACTCGAAATTTTACTTCATGCGCCACGCGTATAAAACACTGATTTAATGTGAAATAGTCTTTAACCAATTTGCAAGTGAAATAAGTTTATTATGTTAATTATCAATTGATTAGGTGATAGAGAAACTGCACTGATGGACACATCACAACTTTTTTTTTCATTTTTATAAACATTATAAGTTCGGAGGATTTTCTTATAGAGGTGTCTCAGTATTATCCTCACGGGTGATTTCTACTTCCAGATTAAGCATGATGTAAAATTTCGAGTTTAGAAAAGCCTGAAAATTTGGCTCGGGCGCGGAGCGAAGCGGAGCGACCGAGCCAAATTAGGCCTTTCTAAACTCGAAATTTTACTTCATGCGACACGCGTACAAAACACTGTATGAATGTGAAATAGTCTTTAACCAATTTGCAAGTGAAATAAGTTTATTATGTTAATTATCAATTGTTTAGGTGAAGGGGAAAGTGCATTGATGGACACATCACTACTTTTTTTTTCATTTTTTTAAAGATTACAAGTTCTGAGGATTTTCTTATTGTGTCTCAGTATTATCCTCCCGAGTGACTTCCACTTCCAGATTAAGCATGATGCAAAATTTCGGGCCCAGAAAAGCCTGAAAAATTGAATTTGCCAGCGCGCGAGCGAAGCGAGGTGCGCCGGCAAATCCAAATTTTCAGGCTTTTCTCTACTCGAAATTTTACTTTATTCGCCACGCGTACAAAAAAATTGCTTATACTCGACAATGTATCTCGATAATTAGTGAAGACAGAGATAACTACAATAATTATTAGAAAACACTTCACGTAACTAAAAGAAGAATATTGAATCACTATCTTGTTATTTCAAAATCATATGATGAACTGACATAATAAAATTATCTTCATTTTTAAAATTCCACCTTAAAATTATTTAATGTTGGTGTTTACAGAACTACTGAATTATCCATTTCTTTTTCTTTTGTATTTTTAGTGGTCTTAATTGCTGTAAAGAATAATTTTATAATTTCTTTAATATGCAATTCCAAGTTTTTATCCAAAGTCAGTATATGTTTTCTTCTCAGCTTCTAATACCGTATTATTAACATTTAGACTTGTAGCGTTTTAGAACAACTGTAAACACAAGCTGAAGCTGAAAATGGATTAAATATAATGAAAATTGTGTCATTTACAGCCAGACAGATTTGTCATGGTTAAAACATGCGAAGGTCCGTTCCAAATTTCACGATAAATTAGACAATCCTGTTAGGCTCATCAACTAGATTAGATTAGAAAAAATTACGTATAAATAGCGCGGCATCCTTCCCACACGAGCGTCTCGCACGCATCTGCGATTCATATTTAAATCCATTCCGTTTGGCGTTTTGTAATCATCTCACTCTTTCTCGCTCACTTCGTGTCGCACCCGAATCGGTAAATTAACGCGATCCGATCTAATTAATTATATCACCAGAAGGCAAAGGGAAACGCAGCGAGCGCTAGGAAACTGGAACATCTGTTCGAGTCGTCCTCTTCGTCTTCTCTGGCTCGGCTAAAGCCTATTACCGACTTATTACAAAAGAAGGAGCAATTAAGTCCTCGAATTAAACCCTGACAGGCACGCGCGCGCGCTAAAAGGCGCAAAAATTCCGACACCTCTTCAGAGGGATAATAGAACTAATACCCAATTTTACTTTAATTCAACAGTTGCAGTTTGAAAAATACTAAACGTTATTCCTCTTCTTCACTTCTTAATAATAATCCATTTATTGAAACCAAACGAGTTACAAATGATCATCGACAAAAGTCACCTCTATTTTTGAGTACTATGTGCTCATTATCAATAGCTTACTGTAAGCTATTGATAATGAGTACCTAGTATTCAACATACATCTAGCAAAAAAAAAATATTGCTAAGAAAGTGTTAGTATTTTCATTCTAAGTTAACTAAGAACTATTCTGGAATTTAAATATTATGTACTAAGGGAACGACGATGAACTTATTAAATAATTTATAATCATCTCGTTTAATAATCATGATAATAATCTATTTGAAATAAAACAACGCAGTTGGGAAGGTTTCACTTTTATTGTTGAACACTGCAACATGTTTCACCACACAGTGGCTTCATCAGGCAGATGAAATAATGATAATAATCATCTCGTTTATGAGGTTAACAAATGTAAGCATTATACACGAATTCTACACGTGTTAATGCTCGTACTTGAAGTTGAGATTATTTGGATGCAAGCTTGAGCGGGATTGTCCGTCAAACGGCGAGGCGCTTTTTATTTTTTTTTCGACTTTAAAAGACCCTTGTTGACAGAGTTTAAGAAACCTAGAGTTGTCTTAACTGTGGCGGTCATTATTTGTAATTAAATTGTAGATTTTTTTTTATAAAGCAGAGATGGGTTTCAATTGATCGCGGCTAGTAATAACTCAACATTTGTAACTATTACTTTCGACAATAAATTAGTAAATCATGGGTGTCCTTGCTTAAACCCACGCGCCTTTTCTGTAAAAAAAGTCGATTCCGAAAGTGGAAAACGTTAATTTTTATCGAGCGGAATTTGCAAGCAGCAAACAGAAAGGAAAATGTGTGTTCTGTATATTAAACTTTGGCGTCCACCGTGGGCGTTTTGCTGCACTCGTGAGTCTTTAACACATGTAGGTCTTTTGAAACTTGCATTGCTAATGAGCACAGTTATGGAATTATGAGGTTGTAGAAAATTTGCAATGGCCTGTGTTGCATAGGAACATGATCGTTGCAGGTTTTTATTATTATGAAGCAGATGATTTTGTAGTTGCCATTATTTCAAATTCAAATGATTTTTACCCTGACATTTAGCATTATTTATAAAACAAAATGTTAAATATTAGAATTAAAAATGACATAGTCTATTATAGTAATATTGTTTCAAGAAATATTATTATTTATAAAAAACTTTAAAAGTGCGATTCTTTTCGCAATCTACAACAAGTTAGTCTTACAAAGACTATATCAAACACTCATTGAAACAACTACTTCCCGAGCTAATACCACGACGGACATTGTAAGACTAACTTGTTGTAGATTGCGAAAAGAATCGCACTTTTAATGTTTGAAGTATTCTGCAACCAAGAATTGGCAATCTCATTTATACTTATAAAAAACTGTTTAAATGTATCTTTAAAAGCAATACATTTTTATAGGTTCATATTATTAATATAATAATTGTACGTGATAGAGCTAGATTTTTTAGTAAACAACATATATTGGCGCTTGTTGATGTTTAATGTAAGTCCATTATTCATTCTCACACCATGAAGCAATCAATTTTAATTCATTCTGAAGCATTAGGCAATCGTTGATGTCTTTGACAGAAGTATATAATTTTAAATCATCTGCATAAAGTAAATGACGACAGGTTAACAATTCTGAAAGATCATTTATAAACGTGTTAAATAATAACGGTCCTAATATCGAACCTTGGGGTACCTCCGAGGAAGGTGAATATGCAGTTGATTCAATGTGTGAACGCTTTACATTCAGTAAGATATGAGTTCATTAGAGATATTGAAGATTCGTAGAAACCGAATTTACGTAATTTGCCCAAAAGTATGTTATGTGGAACTTTGTCAAAAGCCTTTGACAGATCGGTGTAAATAACATCAAGTTGCCCTTTGGAATCTAAGACTTCCGCGATATTATAAGTCATAAAACAGAGATTTGTTACCGTTGACCTTCACGAGATAATTTTTGAAAAAATATTATTAGATCAAATATATCAACACATTAAACAATATCTATCAACTGTGATATTGTTGATATATTTGATCTAATAATATTCTTTCAAAAGTTTTAAAAATGTGTGGTAGACGTGCTTTAGGGCGAAAATTATCAACGGTTTGTAGTTTGACTGATGATTTTGGAATTGGGCAAATTGATAGTATTTTTAACCCATCTGGACTCCAGTACGAATTGCTAAATTAAATAACGATGCAAGCGGGTTGCATAATAAAGCTGCACAGTCTTTTAAAAGGAACGCTGGTAAGTTATCAGGACCAGTTGAAAAATTGTTAGGCAGTTATTTGAGAAGTATTAGAATATCTTACAACACATTCTTGGGCCACTGCTTTTTTAAATTTATATCAACGACTTACCTTACACGGTCTCTTGGACACTAAACTTGTCCTATATGCTGATGATACGACATTAATAAGCCAATCGAAACGGGTAGATGTTGTAAGTAGCTTGCAGGTAGAAGCGCAGGAGAAGGCCTCGGATTGGTTCGTTAATAACAGGCTCAAACTTAATAGTAGCAAAACCAAATGCTTGACCTTCAGTCTCGCAAAAGGAACCGACCCAAACGACAATGCGAAATTCCTTGGAATCCTATTGGATAGTCGCATGACTTGGGTATCACACGGTGATGCTCTTGCTAGCAAACTGTGTTCCAACATTTTCCTCATTCGCAGCCTTTCTAAAGTAGTCTGTAAAGAAACAGTTCGTGTAGCATACTTTTCACTATTCCAGAGTCACATATTGTACGGGTTAATAGCATGGGGTCACTCTGCGATAAGACATCGCATATTTGGGCTACAGCGTAAAGCTTTACGTATCATGACTGGTTGTGGGTACTCAGACGATTGTCGTCCGGCTTTTATAGAGATGCGGATACTCACGTTCCCGTGTCTATATATCCTCGAATGCTTTTTATATATTAAAAATAATTTGCATCTCTACGAAAGCTGTACTAAAGTATATCAATACCCAACTAGACAAAATTCAAATATATACGCTAACACCATCAGACTAAGTAAAGCTCAAAACGGAATCAGATACCATGTAAGCGTACAAATGAAAATCTTTTGTATGATTACCTATGAACCGTGGCTCAACTTTCTCATTCATTTTTTTTAAAAGTATTTCCATTCTGATGGGGGTGCAAACGGTATGAGCGCATCTTTATTTCTTTCAGCTTTTCCTCTCTATACAGCATCACGAAAAAAAAACACTTCACATTTTTTTCCTAAGTTTAACCGCACGCTGCTCAAATATTCAATATTTAAAGAGGCTCGAGAGCACGCGCTCCAGCTCATTCCGTATTTACCAACTCTGTCGCTAGCTTTCACATAGTCGGTACAAAGGCAGAACTCACCAAGTGCTAATTAATCACCCACGCACTGAATGACTTCTACCATTAAACAGAATCGATTTAATCCAGGGGATTGCACGCCGCTCATGGACAAAAATGAAACGGATAATGTAACTATGTATCATCATACATTTAAAATAAAAGAAAAACAACCGAACTAAATTCAATCGATAGTTTTATTGTATGTATGATACTGTCGTCCTGGTAACAAGTGTAACTCACAACCTTATTAATAAATGTTAGCATACAACTTAAACATAATTCTAATAATTCTAAGAATAATATTAACACAATAAAACACTTTTAACTTTGTTTGTACAACACAAAAAAATTGAATTGTACAAACAAAGTTAAAAGTGTTTTATTGTGTTAAATTAACATGTAAAACGAAGTAGAAGCCTCGACAATTAAAAAAAAAATAATATTAACATTTTTGTGGTAACAAACCTTTTTAAATATTAGCTTAAATTAATTATTAAGTTTTTGCAAAAAGTCGATATTATTTATTATTATATTTATTATTAAGTTTTTGCAAAAAGTCGATATTATTTATTATTATATTATTTAAATATTAACATTTTTGTTTTAACAAAAAAAATTAGTAGATTGCAAATAATAATTTAATTGTTTGATAGCCTCAGTTTAAGAGGTATACACAAAATAAGGTTATTTTTGACATTTATCGACTAAGACCTTGACCATCATTGACTCCCAATCAACCCCCTGACCATCATTGACCCTTAATCGACATTTTGCTCAACATCGACTTTATATGTGTAGATTTTACAACAACTAATCACCTACTTACTATAACCTAAATCAGCGTTTTTCAACGGAGTCAGCTTTGACCCCTTGACCCTCCGTTGAAAAACGCTGATTTAGGTTATAGTAAGTAGGTGATTAGTTGTTGTAAAATCTACACATATAATTTTTTATTCTGTGTGTATTTTTGTATACGGGAGAAAACAACAATACCAGTAATTGTTTCGACCGGAACGTACATTTTTTTTGCAGTACAAGGACATGGATTTGTTGGAGAGAGACTATTGTTGTGAAATTGCAATTATGTATTTCAACACTTCCAGGAAAGTTTCACCAAGCGAGATCCTAATCTTGGATCTATTGAAATTTTGTGCGCTTATCTAAATCACGGATGTGTGTACATACTTTAGAAAACATAATATTTCTTATGGGGACATTCTGTTCTTCTATTCGATAAAAAAAAAAAGTATTGTTTCGCGCATGCTTAAACTGGGTTAAGAGATACACTGAATACACTTAAGTTGGTGAAACAGGACATAGATCTTTTAATAACAATTTATGCTCGATTATACTGCAGTCTGGAAACAAAGTGGTACTCGAGATTTTTGTTGTATTTGTGTGCACTGGCGGAGGAAACAGGTAAACACGATAGCGTCGTGTTCGTGGAATCCCCATGGAAATTAGGATATCATCTGTGGGTTTGTTTCTCAGGTAACCGGCGGAATGTGTACGTGATATGGTTACGTTAGAGGGGCGCTTTCGTAGTTAACACCCTCAGCGGATAAAATTTGTAGAACCGTACGCTGATCAAACTTAACTGATTTAGTTATAATTCAGGGGCTAAATAATAAGAAAAATAATAAATTGTTTGGTGTTGTAGGCGTTCACTTTGTAGTACATCTTAAATCCAGTGGTTAAACAATTTACAAGAAAAATAATAGTTGTCGCAATAACCAAATTTCTAGTTTTCTGTTACTTGAGTGTAAATATTTCTTTGTAAAACCCTTATTAGTCATATTTAGTTTATCAATTCGTATGAGCACGTTTCCGGATATTAAAATACTCGTTACTTGCTGCAAATCAAAAAAATAACGAATGCCTCAAGCATTGAATACTTGCATGTATACTTGAAAGAAGTATACAAAAATACGTGCTACAAGTGTAACCAATGGATCGTGGTATCATCGGCGTTCAAAAGCGTTGAGCCATGTCGTAGTTGAAAAGCCATATCATCATATCATTCCCCAGGGATCTATGTCAGGCCCTCTTCTATCTCTAAAATATGTACTAGTATATTACATATCACAGCCGGGCAGAATTCGAATAATTCAGGATTCGATTCCCGGATTCAAATCTTTTTAGAGGATTCAAAAGAGGTATTCGAATACTTTAGTGAATACGGATTCGTGATCCGGATTCGTTACATTTTTTAAAAGGATTCGTATTCGAATCCAGACGTAGATGATTCGAATCGATATAAAAGGATTCGAATCCTTATAAAAGGATTCGAATCCTTATAAAATTATTCGAATCCTTATAATAGAATTTGAATCCTCATACACGGATTCAAATCTTCTCAAATAATTCGAATCATCGCTATTAAGGCTGGGATTCGAATTCGATTAATTCAAATAGTTTAATATTCTAATATGAATATTTAAATCACTAAATTATTAATAATATAAATATTTACATTTTCGAATAATTCAAATATTTGTGAATGCATTTTTGGTTACTTAACCATGAAAAATGTCCAACCTTAATAGTATATTTTTAGCTTCACTTGAAATCAGTGTTTTATACGCGTGGCGCATGAAGTAAAATTTCGAGTTTAGAAAAGCCCCGTGAAAATTTGTCAAGGGTCGCTGCGCGACCCTCGACAAATTTTCTACGCGGGGCTTTTCAAAACTCGAAATTTTACTTCATGCTTAGTCTGGGAGTGGACAACAATCGTTCTTAAAAGTTTCAAATTAAAGGATCACTCTAGATTACTAAGTTTATTACCATTTTATAAAGGCTACAGCTCGAAGGACTGTTCGGTGCAAATTGGGTTGCGGGCTCTCCAACCCAATCATCCCGTTTTATCGCAACCATATCTTTCGGTTTTACCCCCTCCTATATAACCATATAGTGTAACTCTTGCATCGGACGAGAGAAGACGGCCTCCGCGCCTCATCAGTTTTAAATCGTTTTGCCTCCGGCTTTTGTACCTGCCTCCGGCTTTATTAACTGCCCCCGGCTATAGACTTGCCTCCGGCTTTAATAGTGCAACCCCAAAGGAAGTAGAAGACCAGAATAGAGCCGCCAGTCCTCTTCAAGACCGTACGAGGCTTGAGGTTAGTTCCTTTTTTCCACAATTAATCCTCCCGGATTGGAGAGGCCACCCCCCCTGGTACGCTATTACAAAGCTACCAAACAAGGACCAATCATGGTCTTTGGAGACCGAAGGATACCTGTAGTCATTCAGTCTCTCGAAGTTTTTTTACAAGAAAACAACGAATATCTGGAGGTTTACAGCATGGATAGGAAAGTAAACATCCAATTTTGAAAAAATATCGAAGTTGAGTTGGTTTTCAGTGCATTTTTAACTTCACTTTAAATCAGAGCAAAAATTTATCTCGGGTCGCTGCACGACCCTCGACAAATTTTCTATGCGGGGCTTTTCTAAACTCGAAATTTTACTTCATGCTTGACTCTTTGATAAAATCGATGTATGTAATATAATAAATCATTAATTGGAATGATAGAAAAAGATGCAAAATTTTACCTAAAATTAACTATTAGAATATTCTATTCCAAAGAAAAACCATATTTATGTAATATTTAAGTTGCATTTAATATAATAACAAACTGTGAATAAATCGATAAAAATCTAGAAATATCGAAAATCTCGACATGTAGAAAATCTTGACGGTCCACTCCCAGACTAAGCATGAAGTAAAATTTCGAGTTTAGAAAAGCCCCGCGTAGAAAATTTGTCGAGGGTCGCGCAGCGACCCGAGACAAATTTTCACGGGGATTTTCTAAACTCGAAATTTTACTTCATGCTTAGCCTGGGAGTGGAAATGCACGTTCTAAACTTTATATTGCACGTTTTTATACAAAATCGACGAATGTCTTAGATTTACAGACTATACATTATTTATATTTAAAAGAAAAATTCATAGAATGTAATACAATAAATCATTCGTAGAACTTATATAAAAAAGTGTAGAATTTTGCTTAAAATCCACTTTTAGAGTCAATCCTATATTTGCTCGGCCGTTAATGGGTTAATCAAAAATTGGATACACTTGTTAGAATCTCAAAATTGATTTTCTACGCGGGGCTTTTCTAAACTCGAAATTTTACTTCATGCTTAGTCTGGGAGTGGAAACACTCTTTCTAAACTTCATATTGCAAGTTTTTATACAAAATCGTCGAATGCCAGAAAGTTTACAGCGTATACATTATGTATATTTAAAAAAAATCGCAGTATGTAATGCAATAAGTCATTCATAGAAATCGTAAATAGAAGTGCATCATTTTACCTAAAATCAACTTTTAGATCTAACATTATAATTGCTTGGTCGTTAACGGGTTAAGAAGGATAACCTTTTTAGTAGACATTTTCATTTTTATCTAGTAAAAGCGTAGATTTTCCTCTTTTAGTAGCATTGTGTAAGCATTGCACACCTTCCAGCTACTGTGTGTGTATACGGGGCCCAATAATAAAAGGGAGATTGTAAATTATTATACTTCCGGGGACTGCATAGTGTCCATGAATTTATAAGAGCAAAAATGACTAAAAGTACACTCATAAAGATTTACGGTCAACTGCACAGTAACGTGGCACTGTAGGGAATTTTGCCAGATACCACCGGCCTGGAATTATATGCCTGCGGCGGCAGCCTCGATTCCCGATTATATTTCTTTATTAAATAAATAAACCGACAAGTTTATCCATTTACTATTTTTAAATTCATATATGCAGAAACTTGCTGGTGATAAAATTGTTTTATGAGGCATTCACATACGGAAGTCTATAAAATTCGGAAACGCAGCGTTGAATGAATTCAATAGTATACATTTAATACAGGCTTTTATAATATATAAAATTACGAAAAAACTATTCGTGAAAATGCAAATGGCTTTTATATACTTATAATCTTTAATAATATTAAACTCATTCTACTTTTGGTTCAATATCCTCTCTAATAATTAATTTCCGGTGTCAACATTTAACACCGTGTACTAAAATACTTGTATTTTATTCCGATCCTAAAAAACATCGGACGCAATTAACACAACGGGCCTTAACCGATACAATTCGGGCCCCAGTTTTAATCAACCCGTCCGAAAATCCGGCGATACAATTTTCATTCAATCCAGTTGCGATCCATTTACACAGAATATTTTAATTAATTTCATTCGCCTCCCACACACATACATACAATTTACAGAACATGAAATATTCACGTGTTTATTTTTCCCGGTAGTTTTTTCACTGGTTAGCATTGTGAAACTCAAACAGCAGCCGGAAAATGCAATTTTCTTTTACCTAGCCAGCGAAATGAAAGCAGTTGACGGATGCGTGAAATCTTAATAATTGTAGTTCTTTTTTACAATAGTTTCGACCAACTGGAGCTTTTTTGAAAGCTTCGGCTTGATGCGATTTTCAAGAAATCCTTCTTGATGCCATTTTTAGGAAATCCTTCGTGATGCCATTTTCAAGAAATCCTTTTTGAAAATGGCATCATTTTCTTTTAATAATAATAATAATAATAAACTGTTTATTGATCAACGTATGCAGCGAATAACACAATTAAAAAATACAATACATATAAACACAATTGTTGATCAAAACGGCTGTATTCAGTTTAATTAAAAAGAATTAATTAAACTGATCTTCCATACAAGCGTTGGAAGTTGTTAAGAATATAATTCAAGTGGGGGGTAAAAGTGCATTTATAAGTAAGAAAGAAGTAAGAAAACAGAAGAAATCTCACGTCAGCAATTTTTTTTACATGTTTTGGAGTGCAAGGAATCAGTTTAGCATCTGATATTAGAGTTTACCAAAGCAGCCTGTTCAATTAGTAAATTATTTCGCATCTTAATTTTGAAAGTAGCGGGGATAGCATTTTTAATTGTTCAGGTATACTATTGTAAACTTTCACAATTTGGTAGGTAAAGGACCGTTCGAATATTTTATAATGACATTTTGACGTAGATATCATGTGTCTAAAACGAAGATTTAAATTATGAACATCGGTTCTAAATGTTATCCTATTATAGAGATAAGAAGGCTGCTTGGTGTTGATAATTTTTTGATAAAGACAAACCGCGTTTAATTTTCTTCTGTTTTCCATATTGAGCCAATTTAGTTTCTCGAGTGTGTAGGAGATTTTATTAAATTTACGTATTCCGAAAATGAGTCTCAGGCATGCATTTTGGACTTAATGGATTCTTCGACGATCCGTGGCATCGATGCAGGGCCCATAGACACTGTCACAGTAATTGAAGGTAGAAAGAACAAGACTGTCGCATAACATGCTTCGCAGATTTACACTAAGGCATTCTTTACTCCCATACAACACTTTTAGTTTGCCATAGGAACACTGTATTAGCTTGCTAACTTGTTGTTTAAATCTTAATTTAGTATCTACGAGGATACCTAGGTTCTTTGCACACTTAATGGGAAATAGCTGTTCATTTTCCAAGGTGAGAGATACAGTATCTTTTACTTTTATCAAGGTACTATCTTTTCCAAAAAGTAGAAGTGCAGATTTTGCTGGATTAATTTGTAGGCAGTGTTTTTTACAAATGGTGCTTAGGTTGGAAAGATCACTACTCAGCTGATCAATTGCCCTGTCACTGTCATTAGCATCGAATGATAAATACACCTGCGTGTCATTAGCTACAGGTGATAGCGAGATTTGGTGTTTGCAAAGATGAAGCTGGTATAAATGCCAAACAATAGCGGACCCAGTACAGATCCTTGTGGTACCTCCGAGCGTAGTTGTAATGGTTCGGACATGGTCGTGTCGAGTTTGACGCGTTGAAATCTGTTTACCAAGTAGGCTTTAAAAAACTGGATAGCAGCTGTGCTAAGGCCAACGTAGTGCAGAATAGCTAACATCATATCGTGGTTGAGCGTGTCAAAGGCTTTGGAAAAATCAATCAATGTCAATGCTGTGATGCTGTTAACGTCTGTGGCCTTAATTATATCATCTATTACCATTAGAAGTGCCGTCTCGCAGCTATGAAATTTCCTGAATCCTTTAACTAGCCAGCGGAATGAAACAGTCGACGAATACGTGAAATCTTAATAATTCTAGTTTGTTTTTACAATAGTTTCGACTAACTAGAGCTTTTTTTGAAAGCTTCGGCTTGATGCCCTTTTTAAGAAATCCTTTGATGCCTTTTTTAAGAAATCCTTCTTGATGCCATTTTCAAGAAATCCTTTTTGAAAATGGCATCAAGCCAAGAAAAACTGAAACTCAGTCAATTGTTTTTAATTGACTGAGTTTCAGTTTTTCTATCAGTGCTTCTGCATATATACATCGATTTTCTCCTTTAAGTATACATATCCCTACATATAGTCTGTTTTTGTTGTTTGTTTCCACTCCCTGTTTAAGCATGAAGTAAAATTTCGAGTTTAGAAAAGCCCCGTGAAAATTTGTCGAGGGTCGCGCCCTTGTCGAATTTGTCGAGGGTCGCGCAGCGACCCGAGACAAATTTTCTGGGCTTTTCTAAACTCGAAATTTTACTTCATGCGCCACGCGTATAAACACTAAAATATTGTGAAATTTATGTGTATTTAAACTTCACTTGAAATCTGTGTTTAATACGCGTGGCGCATGAAGTAAAATTTCGAGTTTAGAAAAGCCCAGAAAATTTGTCTCGGGTCGCTGCGCGACCCTCGACAAATTTTCACGGGGCTTTTCTAAACTCGAAATTTTACTTCATGCTTAGTCTGGGAGTGGAAAACACTCGTTTAAAGCTTCAAATTGAACTCTATTTAAAATCAACGAATGTCAGAAAATTTACAGCTAAAATAATTAAGAAAAAGTAATTTGATTTTATAAAAATAATGGCATACCATGGAATTGATACAACAATTGCGAATATTCCTGGTTTTTTAAAGTTCAATTTAAAGCTTTAAACAAGTGTTTTCCACTCCCAGACTAAGCATGAAGTCAAATTTCGAGTTTAGAAAAGCCCCGTGAAAATTTGTCGAGGGTCGCGCAGCGACCCGAGACAAATTTTCTGGGCTTTTCTAAACTCGAAATTTTACTTCATGCGCCACGCGTATAAACCACTCAAATAATTTGAAGTTTAAAATATACTTTAAAATCAGTATACAAAAACAGTATATTTTTAATTTCACTTTAAATCAGTGTCTAATATGCGTGGCGCAAGAAGTAAAATTTCAAGTTTAGGAAAGCCTGAAAATTTGGCTTTGCCGGCACTGGCTTCGCTCGCGCCGGCCAAATCAAATTTCTTCACTCGATATTTTACTTCATGCTTAACCTAGAAGTCAAAAACACTCGTTTAAAACTTCAATTTGAACTAATTTAAAAAAACAAGGAATATCTGAAGATTTACAGCGTACATTGGAGTATGTAGACTTATAAGAAAAATGTCCTTGTAAGTGTATCTTTATTTTTAGAGATGTTTTTCTTTTTTTATAAAATCGGCTAATTACGGTGAAGATCGTCTTATAAAGCTTCGCAAAGAAAACGAAAGTGAATGAATAAACGCGAGGTAATCGCCCACGAAATTGCCCGAAGGTCAACGGTCTATGCAAATTAATGCAAATAAGGCGGTAGGAAAAAATGTACAGTGTTTTCTTTATGATTACCCTGCACGAATTTTTATGAAAGAAAAGAGAGAACAAAAAATGAAGGGAATCTAGATGGGGAGATTTCTGTGGAAATAATGGAAGACCGTGCTTAATGCCAGTTAAGCTTTATTGTGGCCTGTTTTCTTTCCAGAGCTGGGGGGTATTAAAAAAATATGAGTTATTAGGATTTTTTTAATCGATAAAGAAAAAGATAAAAATTGTTAGAATTAGCAGGTGACCTAGATTTATTAGATATGTTAAGCATAAAATAAATTTCTCGAATTTTCATCGTTTTTATACTACTGTTATTTAAAAATGGTATGAAAAAGGTAGGTGTTTTCTGTGTGTCATATAAAAAAACCGTCCACTAAATAATAAAACATTGAATAAATAATACTAATAACATAAAATTTTAAGTGAAGTTAAAAATATACTACCAAAACAGTATGCTTAGGCAGTATACTTTAACGTAAATAAATGGTCAAAGATGTTCAGTATTCTTCATGCACTGGTTCGGGACTATACTGATGATGGCGTTGAAGCCTGAAACGCGTATATAGTTATCCGGTGAATGAATGAGTACTAAACACAAATTCATATTCTTGATATTAGTATACTTTAAACTTCACGTTAAATCAGTGTTTTACACACGTGGCGCATGAAGTAAAATTTCGAGTTTAGAAAAGCCTGAAAATTTGGTTTGGCCGCTCCGCGCTTCGCGCTACGCGACCAAACCAAATTTTCAGGCTTTTCTAAACTCGAAATTTTACTTCATGCTTAATCTGGGAGTAGAAAACACTCGTTCGTAATATCAAATTGTCAGTGTGGTTTAATGGTCGAATAAATAGTCAACACTCTTTAGCTTGATAAATGAAATAATTTCGTGTATTTATTTTAAATGTACAATTAACATACAAATAATTCATATTCCGTAATAATTAAATAAAGATTAGGCTTAGGCGATAAGCGCGCCTGGCCCAAGAGCAGGCGACGAGTAGACAGAGATAATAAAATTATTGTTCCACATCGGAAATATCATGAATATTCATTTCCTAGGGGCAAACGCACGTTTCGTTTGTTGAAATTTAATAATATGTAAATTCCCCCATTCTTGGATTCAAGACTGGTTGTTTTCTTGGTGGCCAAGGCTTTCCTTGGAATAACGCCAAATGATGTTTTATGGACTCAACGATGTGCAAAATGCAGTCCAACAGATGAGATATGGACACTCATATCCTAACAATTTTAACGCGCTTTCGCCCACTTGGAATAATTGTCGTTATTAATGTGAGTCGTTATTTTTAATCGTTTTGTTTAGGTGGATTTTTTCAAACAATTATTTTACTAACGTGAGTTTCTACTAGTGTTATGGGTAAAAAATATCTTTTACAGAAATCATATAAAATACCAAAACTGATGGCAATTAACAATGCCAGCCATTACAACTGGTATAAAAGCAGATTCAAATTAACAGAAAGTACTCTCAAACACATTAATGAATAATATTAAAACACTTAACTTTATTTTATAAAGATGTACCACCAAGTGAACGCCAACCAAAACAAAGATTATATTAAAGAATTATTTTGAAGAGAAATTTGTGTTTGGGGATCATGTCAATATTTCTATGCCAAATACCAGGTGTTCGACTTGGTCGATTAGTTAGTGGAACAATCCCTCATTTTCCACGTTTAATCCGGCCTATGTAGGGCCGACTTAAACGTGGAAAATGAGGGATTGTTCCCCAATTTTTCGTATTTACAGGATGTTGATTTTTCGTAACTAATTCAATTCATAACTTAAATTAATTTTGTAAAAATATTACATTACAAAATTATTACAGGAGCCTCAAAAATTATATTTGCACATGACCCTCATTGATCCAAGTATCAATTGGAGCGGTCCTCATATTTTCTACGTATTTTCAGACACTGGAGTAGAATACTCTTTCAATTAGGAAAGTGGAAAATGAGAGGAGCGCGAACGCTCGAGCTTTAAACTTTAATGCGATCAAATGAAATCGACCCGATGTCTGCTTTAAAGGTGGAACCTAATAAATTCGCTTCCAATTATGCCTCCCTCTGCCATCGTCTGTTTACTGACAATGCTCGCGATATTTAAATTGAATCCGCGGAGACGGCGTGTGCACGTATGAAACCGGATGCGAAGATAAAGGGAAGCGGATGTTATGGATTAATGGCGCTCGAATTCGCGCGTGATGATATCCGCGACGTTTCGGATTGGGATTAAAGTCGTTCGGGGATTTACGACACCAGGTTTGTATTACAGGTGGATGATAATGCTCCAGATTTAAATGATTAAAAACCGCTTGTTAGAAATTGTAAATGTATGGAAAACATTTACTATTTCAAAAGTATTTAACTAAATTTGACATATACAGCCAAAATCATTGACAATGTTTTGTCTTCCCTGTCACGAGCCTTGTAGCTCTACTATATGTTCACCCCTTACCATAGAGGGAGACAGGAAGCGACATCCCGTTGTCCTTGTTTTAAGGCTCGATCTAGCGCCATCTAGTGATTCTCAATCAAACTAATACTAACCCACACGCACTGTTCCATATACATGTATACGCATTCTTTTTGCATGTATGAGTTAATAAATTATAATACGTTGCCATGACATGTTTCTATTCTATGTCCAACTATTTAAACCAGCGGCGGCTCGCAGCCTAACTTCAGGGTAGGCCAGAGATCCAAGGTAATACGTATCCGTTATTGAAAGGTGAATTTGTTGTGCAATTCCTTATATTTATAAAGCGCGATTCCAACCTCAAATTTTGTGTGCTTTAGCGCTGTGGCCTACCCTGAAGTTAGGCTGCGAGCCGTCGCTGATTTATACCTATGTTTAATCATAACCCATATAATAACGAGTACCGCCATCTATTGCTCAAATAAGAGACTTTGAGCTGGTTTTAGCGTTTTCGTAACAATACGATGAGCTCTGACGCGCATTTCGGAGAAATTCAGCGGAATAAAGAGATTATATCAATTTGCAAAGTGCTTATTGTCTTTCCGCCGATGTCGGAAACGGAACGGAGGAGGTGAGCGTTCCCGTTATCCAATTACGAAGGCATTACGAACCCGGGGGTTCTAATGGCCGGCGTGTGCGCGCAGGTAGCCGATTCCGACGCGCTTTTAATCCGATTTCGCAACGGCCTGAAACGGTTTGACACTTTTCACCTTTCAATAAGTTCGCCAATTCATTCATCTTTATCGAAATCGTGATTTTTCGTATTTTTTTATTTATGGAAGCTTTGATTATAAGCGGGCGTTAAGAACTGTTTTACTTCCCTAGGGTGTAACAACAGCGAATTTTTTGCCTGGTAGGCTACAAGATATTTAATTGACGAGGCGGATACATGATGAAACTCCATAATACTATTTGAAATAAAACAACACAGTTGGGAGGGATTCACTTTAATTGTTGAACACTGCAACATGTTTCACCACACAGTGGCTTCATCAGGCAGATGAAATACTACATGATAACTTAAATCGTTATAACTCGGCAGCTAACCGTGTGATTTCAAAATTTCTTTGGGCGTTAGAGCACCTAAAGTGGTGTTCATAAATACTGCTAACGAGATAGCTAGCGCTAGCACGACAGTGGCGTACCTGACGATTTTTTTTATTCCTATAATTGATCATTTAAATCGGTATAACTCGGGAACTAACCGTAAGATTTCAAATTTTTTTTCGGCGTTAGAATACCTAAAGTAATGTTCATTACCACTGGTTTATTTCATCTGCCTGATGAAGCCATTGTGTGGTGAAACATGTTGCAGTGTTCAACAATTAAAGTGAAACCCTCCCAACTGTGTTGTTTTATTTCAAATAGGATACAAGATACAAGAACCTAGTGTGTTCCACCTGCGATATAATCAACACTTTTACTTTCTCATTGTCCTGCATATTTTCTCTCATTTAACCGATTCTAACGCTAGCAAGACAGTGGCGTACCTGGCGGTTGTATTTTTTTTACTACTTGATAACTTAAATCGTTATAACTCGGCAACTAACCGTGTGATTTCAAAATTTCTTTTGGCTTTAGAGCACCTAAAGTAGTGTTCATAAACACTGCTAACGAGATAGCTAGCGCTAGCACGACAGTGGCGTACCTGACGATTTTTTTTATTCCTTGATCATTTAAATCGGTATAACTCTAACTCAAAATTTTGTTCGGCGTTAGAATACCTAAAGTAATGTTCATTACCACTGGTTTATTTCATCTGCCTGATAAAGCCATTGTGTGGTGAAACATGTTGCAGTGTTCAACAATTAAAGTGAAACCCTCCCAACTGTGTTGTTTTATTTCAAATAGGCTACAAGATACAAAAACCTAGTGTGTTCCACCTGCGATATAATCAACACTTTAACTTCCTCATTGTCCTGCATATTTTCTCTCATTTAACCGATTCTAGCGCTAGCAAGACAGTGGTGTACCTGGCGGTTGTTTTTTTTTTACTACTTGATAACTTAAATCGTTATAACTCGGCAACTAACCGTGCGATTTCAAAATTTTTGGGCGTTAGAGCACCTAAAGCGGTGTTCATAAACACTGCTAATGAGATAGCTAGCGCTAGCACGACAGTGGCGTACCTGACGATTTTTTTTATTCCTTGATCATTTAAATCGGTATGACTCGGGAACTAACCGTAAGATTTCAAAATTTTTTTCGGCGTTAGAATACCTAAAGTAATGTCCATTACCACTGGTAACGAGATAGCTAGCGCCAGCAAGACAGTGGCGTACCTGGCAATTGTTTTCAGGCTTTTCTAAACTCGAAATTATATTTCATGCTTAATCTAGGAGTGGAAAACACTCGTTGGAAGTTTCGAACTGAACGCTTTTCAAAAACAACGAGTGCCTAAACATTTATCAAGTACACATCAGATCATGTATGTACCAACACTTGCATGTAAAACTCACTATATGTTATCTAACCAACCTAATCGCAACATGTGTATCTTATCGATACTACAAAATTGTGATTTAGCTCCTTTAGTTGCTATTCAATTTACCTTATTTTTATTCTAACACAATCTATCTCAATATCCTAAGTCTACAATAGACAGGGAGTTTTTCTTTAAAGTATACGTATTCCAGATTCAGTTTATTTTCTTTAAATTTTTAGATATTCGTTGTTTTTACAGGAATTCAATTTAAAGCTTTAAACGGGTGTTTTCCACTCCTAGAATGAGCATGAAGTAAAATTTCGAGTTTAGAAAAGCCCCGTGAAAATTTGTCGAGGGTCGCGCAGCGACCCGAGACAAATTTTCTGGGCTTTTCTAAACTCGAAATTTTACTTCATGCGCCACGCGTACAAAACACTAACATTTTGTGAAATGTATTTATATTTGAACCTTACTTAAAATCAGCGTTTTATACGCGTAGCGCATGAAGTAAAATTTCGAGTTTAGAAAAGCCCAGAAAATTTGTCTCGGGTCGCTGCGCGACCCTCGACAAATTTTCACGGGGCTTTTCTAAACTCGAAATTTTACTTCATGCTTAGTCTGGGAGTGGAAAACACTCGATTAAAGCTTCAAATTGAATTCCTGTAAAAACAACGAATATCTAAAGATTTATAGAAAATAAACTGAATCTGGAATACGTATACTTTAAAGAAAAACTCCCTGTATATTGTAGACTTAGGATATTGAGATAGATTGTGTTAGAATGAAAATAAGGTAAATTGAATAGCAGCTTCAAATTGAATTCCTATAAAAGCACAACGAATATCTAAAGATTTAAAGGAAATAAGCTAGCTCTGAGGAATCTGAATAGTGTGAAAAAACTTGAAAAATCCAAACTCGGTGGGCTAGCATCAACCTAGCCCCCCGAAAGTTCAAACCCCCGTAACTTTCTTGTCGAAATGGCGCTAGATCTAATTTTTGTGGCGCTAGCTAAGGCCTATTTAGCGCAATAGTTTTTTTCAAAAATATCGAACTTCGGTGGGGCTAAATTGGCTGAGCCGGTATCTTCTAAACATCGACTGCTTAATCAGGACACCTGTATATTCTTTATACACTCTTAGAACGCTTAGGACATTATCAATCAAACCTAGCGCACATGTTGCTAATGACGACTAACCAAACATAGGGGAAGTTAGGCAACCTTTGCACCCCTGCAGGTAGGGGTAAGCTGAGAAAGCGAAAGTGGTGAATGCGCCGGGCAGGCATAAATTCCTTAAGGTAAATAATTGCTCGGGTATTTCAACTAGTTACGTATACATTTGCCGAACACTTTTTTGTCTATTTTGCAACCAATTCCGATTCCCTTTACTTACAGATGAGGACATGTAAGTTTATCTAAACTATAACATGTTGCAGTGTTCAACAATAAAAGTGAAACCCTCCCAACTACGTTGTTTTATTTCAAATAGTATTATGGAGTTTCATCATGTATCCGCCTCATAAATTAAATATTTAAACTATAAGAAGCGTAGGCTTATTGTCTCGAATTCAAATAGTTTGGAATTTGAATTATTCTCATTTATGTTTAGTTGTGCTTTTCTCTAACAAGGAACAAGATCACTCACTCTGAACTTTTCCCCTCTTAACTCAATTTTAAATTCCTCCCGCTCCGGAATTCCGTGATGTACAATACAGGTAATCAGAGAGCATCGAAAAATTGGAGCTGAGGAAAAGTGAAAATTAATCAGTCGGAACGTTTCTGCCGGGCTGGGGGATGGAAAATGAGCGGACGCTGAAATATTAATCGGCACTTTGTGTAACTAGTTTCAAGTATTCATGGAAACTCCGGGCGCAGGCAAGGAACCCTTTAAATTCTTACACGGGGCGCTCCCTCTTCATGCATGCCGGAGCGGAAACGAGACGTAATGGCGCCGACGCCGGCACTTCTGATCGCCCTATACCTTACACGACACAACCCTTCATACAAGAATACACTAAAACTTACAGACCTTATAATATATAAATAGACTTCATATCCACTAGACCTTATACCCTGCGTCTAGAGTTTACACCCCTGTATAAAGGAATACACTAAACAAGTGTTCCTTAAAATGTGGATCTCGAGTCGATTTTAAGTGTTTCGCTACTAGATCTTGAACTAATATTTTAATTATACGATTCAAAAATTACAACTCATTATATATGAGGACCCTAGAAGCCAAGGGATGCAAGTGCATACTTTTTTTAGGGAAAACAAATTGAAAGATGAGAAAAGAAAGTAAACTAAGGAAAATATGCACTCAATGTCTTTTATTAAACTAGAATTACCTTTTATTTACCAATATCAGTAATATCCTGTTGCCAACAAATAATTAAATGTATCAAACTGTTCACTGTGGAGGCTTCTACTTCGTTATACATCATTATTTACACAAATAAGACAATTAGCTTTGTTTGTATAACTGAGGATTATACAAACAAAGTTATTTGTCTCATTTGTGTAATTAAATGTATCTAAAAACCAGCGACAGGTAGCAGCCTAACTTCAGGGTAGGCCACAGCGCCAAGGCACACAAAATTTGAGATTGGTATCGCGCTTTATAAATGCAAGGAATTGTATAACAAAGTCACCTTTCAATAACTGATACATAAAGAGTGTCTCAAAATGATTCACCATTTTCACCATTTCTGTAATGAGTTTTCGCAATTTCTAGGCGTTGCTTGATCGTGTAAATATTTATGACTAAATCTCAATACTTCCTGATGCCAGTTATCAAAGATTAGTACTCTATGTTTGCCACAAAAAAAATGGCGCGCAATTTAAAAGTTCAGATCATTTTGAGACACCCTTTAGTATACTTATACTTGTAACTACAATTTTATAAAATTTGCACATATATCCTTTAGCTTCTAGGGTCCTCATGTATTGAAAAAAAAAACAATAGTCACTGTATTGAGGATAAAGTGGATCGCAACGGATTTAGTTTCTTAGTTTCTTAAAACTTTTGTTATTTCTTATTTTGTATTATTTCAATGTTAAAGAGGTATGTAAAGTTAATTAATGGATGGTATTGTTTCACAATTAAATCTTTATTCCGACTAGTTTCGGTTTGTTAGACCATTTTCAAAGGAATATGAAAATGGTCTAACAAACCGAAACTAGTCGGAATAAAGATTTAATTGTGAAACAATACCAAGTGTCTTTCCTTTAATTAACTTTACATAGTGTAATAAGTGCCAGATAAGAAATTAATTCAAGAAAAAAAAAATAGTTAAAGAGGTATCTCGTGAATAAATAAATAAATAAAAAAAAATTAAAAAAGTGATCTTGAACAAGTTTCTCATCTTTCAAGTAGTGAAACATATTTAACTACGATTTAATAAAGGAAACACTTGGTTAAATTTCACTAATATTTTGGTTTTGTATTCCAACTAGTTTCGACTTTGAGTCATTATCACTCCTTGAGAATGGCTCAAAGTCGAAACTAGTTGGAATAAAAAACCAAAATATTAGTGAAATTTAACCAAGTGTTTTCTTTATTAAATCATCTTAAAAGTGAATTAAAAAAGTTTGGAAACCCCTGCACTAGACTTTAAATACTTCCTAGACAAGTATACTGGACTTTATTTCTGTTATATATAAATGTATTAGATCCTTGTTTATATATACTTCATGTAGGAATGTACAATGTTGTACGTTACATAACCCTTGACACTAGACTTTGTAATCCTTCACACAACATGTCGCACGAAAAGAAACAACTTGTACGGCTTTTACTTCCCTTCGCAGCCCTTTTCCACTCCTGCATACACGAGAGATCACATGTCGCTTGTTTGCTAAAGTTGTGCGTCTGGGCAATGAATTCGCCCCCTCCTCATCTATATTCATGGGCATAAATAGATAATCTAATCACCCTCGTTCTGAGTGTATTCGTGCATAGTACCAGAATTATTCCAAAATGTAAGATGATTTAAAAAAAAAACACACAATACCTGAAATGCTGACATCTAGTATATATATAATCAATTTTGCTCTTTTGTACACCATTCTTGAAAATGGCATTAAGCCGAAACTATTTGAAAATAAAACAATTTATTAGTAAAACAAACCAAGTGAATTTCAATCAAATACCTATATATTAATAGAAATGTTTTACCAAGTGATCAATAAGAAACAAGTTAACGAAATACAGAGATGTTTAAAAAAAATATATTCCTGCATGAAGTATATACAGAGAGTTTTATGTAACACCGAACATTTTCATAACGAGAATATTTCTTTTAGGTACATTTAAGTTGTACATTTTCTGACGCTCGGTTTACTAAGAGAATTCAATTTGAAGCTTTAAACAAGTGTTTTCCACTCCCAGGCTAAGCATGAAGTAAAATTTCGAGTTTAGAAAAGCCTGAAAATTTGGTTTAGTCGCGTAGCGCGAAGCGCGTAGCGGCTAAACCAAATTTTCAGGCTTTTCTAAACTCGAAATTTTACTTCATGCGCCACTGGTACAAAACACTGATTCAATGTAAAGTCTAGCGGTGTGTTTTAAGCTTCGTAATATGTCAGTGTTTTGTACCAGTGGCGCATGAAGTAAAATTTCGAGTTTAGAAAAGCCTGAAAATTTGGTTTGGCCGCTCCGCGCTTCGCGCTACGCGACCAAACCAAATTTTTAGGCTTTTCTAAACTCGAAATTTTACTTCATGCTTAGTCCGAGAGTGGAAAACACTCGTTAAAAGTTCTAATTGAATTCTCTTAATCAACCGAGCGTCGGAAAATGTACAACGAAATACATATGTATACTTAACAGAAATATTCTCGTTATGAAAATGTTCGGTGTTACATAAAACTCTCTATATGAATAAGGATCTAATGCATTTCTATATGACGGTAATCTAAATGTTAAAAAATAGAAAATACACGTTAATTAATAAAACAAGTGTTTCCAATAATTGATTACCCATACCGATAAAACAGTTTCAAAATCTGTGTTTTGAGAAGAAATTTGTCAAACGCGTATGCATTTTAAAACACTCATTGGTTTTTAAATTAATTTAATTTGAAGCTACTAACGAGTGTTTCCAATCCTAAATTAAGCATGAAGTAAAATTTCGAGTTTAGAAAAGCTTGAAAATTTGGTTTGGTCTATAATTATTGTAGATAGCAATGTAACTGTAGTGTTCATTAAATAATTTAAAACATTGTTTGTTCAGTGGAAAACTTGTTACCGGGGGTTATTTCTAATCTCCGGCAACAAGAATTGTAAATCACCTTTCAATTCTTTCTTTGTTAAAAATGAGTTCGTACCCGGCAATTAACTAATATCCCGTCGTTTGGGCAGTGCTCGGGACCACCCAGAGGGTGGATTTGTGACCAGTTGTTTTCCATTTTTCGGAAAGAAGATTTGCATAATTCTTTTCATTGTCCTTTTCGGAAAACGGATTTTATTTGCTCGAGATTCGTCAGTTGTCATTACGTTGGATTATGTCATTGGGCGAATCTCAGCCAGCTGGTCACGTCGCCACGCTAAACAACCCCACCCCACCATCATTTTCGTGGTATAAGTACCTGCGGGCGGCAAATCGTAAGGGGTTGAAGTCCAAGATCCAACTTGTCAACAAGTGCAGTGCAGTCATCAGTGTTCGAGACGTTAGTTTTTTTTTGTTAGTGTCAGTGCACTAACTCGAGGTCCTGTTGCTGTTGCCAGTGCAACTGCCTGTCCTCTCGCTGCCAGAGCAGCCGCCGTCGGTGCCAATGCATGGACGCCGCTCCCTAATACTGCCACCACAGTATTCGTCGCCGCAGCGTAATCGCCATCTGCACGCTGCCGCCACCATCTTGACTTCGCCGCCCATCCCTTATCAGCCCAACCGCTCCCCCCCGTGCTCTATGTGTTTCACTGTTTTTTGATTCCTTATTGTTGTTTATAAATCTGTTAAAACTGTCTCTGTTTTAGTTAGTTGTTCTTGCTCTCCATTAAATTCATTGAAAACCTGAGCTAGTTGGCAATCAGCATGAGGTACATTCCTTCACGTTGACAAACTTAGCAAGGATTCAACAAACATCGAAAAACCCAATAATCTAATCTCCTTCTACATTCCCACTTGCATAATTCAAATCAATCAATTTTGTGTACAACGCAAACTGGATGCTTTGCGATGTAATATTAATTGAATCATTTTTTTGTATGACGAATGACTTCTAATTCACAGATTGGGGGGCTGTAATGTAAAAGGAGAAGGGAAAGAAAGTCCGGAATCCCGCTAGAGACCGGAATAATATCGTAAAATATCGACGTTCATTCGTCACCATTTGCCAGCGATATCCATTATTTGTTTTTAAAGCAGAAATCCCCGCAGCATCCAGACAATAAGTTCCCGAAGTGTGATATATCTCCATTTGTAACCGAAACCAATTTATTTCCATTCCAAATTCCACATTCCGCATTCCTCCTTTCTCATCCGAATCATGTTACATCTTTTTCGTAAACTTATTAATTAAAAATACATGATGTATCTACATATTTAGTAATTTTATACTTTGTTTAATATAAACATGAACTTCTCAAATACGTGAATATCATGTTTACATCTATATACAGAGAGTTTTATGTAACATTAAAACATAGAGAAGTCATACTAATTTTATATACAACGTAATATCTGTTTCATTTTTGTTAAAAAGTATTCAAATACATCCTTTAAATCCTCTAAAAGGATTCGAATCCTGATTGATTTTTAAGTGCACAAATATTCGCAATTTAAGCGTTAGTTTAAGTTTGTAATTCATTATTCATCTGCCTGATGAAGCCACTGTATGGCGAAACAATTGTTGCAGTGTCAATCAATAAACAGTGAAATCTTAACCAAGTGTGTTATTTACTAAAAGATTTCGATGTGGAATTTTACCAAGTAACAGCCTCAACTATTAAATTTTTGCAATTATTTACCGAAACACCAAACATTAAAACCGGTTTCAATCAATAAATCCATTCGCTTATCACCAAACACGCAAAAAACGCACACGAACATCATAAAAAATTGCATTCTTCGCCGATTTCATGAGCTTCTTTTATTTACTCACCTTTTCAACTCCAGTGTAGATCGATTATTCACGCGGTGTATTTCGTGTCTTCGCTTTTTAGAAAACACTGACCGGTTTTCGAGTTAGATTTCGAGCTTTCAAGTGGTAGTGTTTATTTATTTAGTTATCTACAACGGTAATTGCTGTGGCTGGTCGACAGAGCTGCACATTTTGCAAGAAGGAATAGCAGAAGTGCTAGTGTTTTAGTTTAGTGACGTTTTGCTAAAGGAATTTTTCCAGCAGCACTCGTTATTTGGATTTAAAGGATCGCCTTCCATTAATTAATAATAATAATAATGCTTTATTTCTCAACAGAATTACTTCCAATTACAGAGAAATGTATAATGATATCTAAAATATAGCGTAACTATTACTAATAATAATACTTATAAAGAAAACATGGAAAATTTGGAGTGTATAAATCTTGAAGTACGGATATATAAAAGGTTAGTGCGATGGTTTGATTTGTTTCTGTTAAGAGATCTTGATCGATAGGGCTTTGAAGCCAGTTTTATGGGCCTAGCCAGAATATTCACTAGAGAGGGGCCAAGCATTTTTTTGATATCTAAAATGTTTACAAAGTATAAAAACGAATTAAAATTAATATCGACGTTCTGCAAAATGTTTGTCTCTTTGAGACAAGCCTCCAAATATTCACTGAAACAACTACTTCTCGAGCTAACACCCCGACAGATATTGAATTATACAATGAATATTTGACACGACAGCACTGCTGTTCTATGCATATCTAAAGCATAGCTATACTGATGAGGGATAAATCTCGAAACGCGTCTATAGATGGCTTATGACAATATAAATTCATTACCTGTAATTTTTTCAATTTATTTCAATTTCCTGTTGTTTCATTTAGTTTGGTGAGAGAATAGTTTGACCCGATGTTGCATTATGCATAGAACAGCAGTGCTGTCGTGTAACTCAAATATTCATTGTATAATTCAATATCTGTCGGGGTATCAGCTCGAGAAGTAGTTGTTTAAGTGAATATTTGGAGGCTTGTCTCAAAGAGACAAACATTTTGCAAAAAGTCGATATTAATTTTAATTCGTTTTTATACTTTGTAAATATTCTGCAAACTATTGACAAACTCAATTTTTCTCTATGTTAAATTGTCTTTATATCTAAAATGTTTGTTTAATTTAATTTACAAAAAATAGATTACAACAACGCAAAACATTATTGTAATATCAAGCTTCTCGACTAATTATCGATTTTCTGTTATCGCTCTCATTATTATTAGGTAAATTATCTCTCTAGTAACTCTAGCTGAAAAGTTATTTGTTCGCTCTTTCTTGTATCTCTAGCAAAAAGATTATTTTTCCGTTCTCGGTAATTCTACCTGAAAATATATATATACTATAAAATATATATATATAAATATATATTATAAAATAAATATAAATATATATTATAAAATATATATATAAAAAAAATTGTAAAACAAACCAAGTGTAATTTAATTTAAACCTTCATTATCAATATTTAAAAATGTTTCACTAAGTGATAAGTGAGAAAATTATTCAAGAAATAAATATATATTATTAAATATATAAAATTTGCGGAGTGTTCTTTTTTTGTTAAATTATTTTAATGAGTATTAAAGCTAATATTTCTTGGCGAATACATAATTTTTTATAAAAACCACAGGGTGTATTATTCCTTTCTCTTCCCCCCCCCCAAGTTTTCGATTAGCAACCTCCTCCCACGCCCCTCATTCACGTCGGGCGCGTGTATATTTTCCTTCAATTATCCACCGCTGTTGCGGTATTCATTACGAAAGGAAAACACACCGTGACGGGAGTGATGAAGAAATACCGCCTTAATAATTTTAATAGCGGAGTGGGAGAACAAAAAATAACCTTCCCTAGCGCCCGGTTAATTGCTATTTATGCCAGGTCCATTCGGTTTAATAATGAAAAATCCACTCTTTCGCCGAATCGCTTTTATAATAATTTTCCAGGTTTTTACAAATCGCCAAATCGCTTTTATCATAATTTCCAGGTTCTCGTGAATTGAGATGTTAAAAATAGTTTTATACCGGATTATTGTTAAATCCAGGCGCTCACCCACGGGGTGGCTCGAGGTAATTATCTATAGTTTGTTGTATCATTGTCTTCAGTGTATTTGAATCTGATGATCATACAACAACTGATGTGTCATCAGCATTTTCCAGGTTCTCGAGAATTTAAATGGTAAAAATAGTTTTATACCAGATTATTGTTAAATCCAGGCGGTCAACCAGGGGTGGCTCGAGGTAATTATCTATAGTTTGTTGTATCATTGTCTTCAGTGTATTTGAATCTGATGATCATACAACAACCGATGTGTCATCCGCATTTTCCAGGTTCTCGAGAATTTAAATGGTAAAAATAGTTTTATACCAGATTATTGTTAAATTCAGGCGCTCACCCAGGGGGGTGGCTTGAGGTATTCATTTCGAATTTAATAGTTGAGGCTGTTTCTTAGTGAAATTCCATATCAACACTTTTAGTAAATAACACACTTGGTTAAGATTTCACTGTTTATTGATTGACACCGCAACAATTGTTTCGCCACACAGTGGCTTCATCAGGCAGATGAATGATTCATGATGATTCATCTGCCTGATGAAGCCACTGTGTGGCAAAACAATCGTTGCAGTGTTAACCAATAAACAGTGAAATCTTAACCAAGTGTGTTATTTACTAAAAGTGTATTTATTTATACTTTGTTGTATCATTGTCTTTAGTGTATTTGAATCTGATAATAATATAAGTGATGTGTCATCCTCAAAATTAATTAGTTTTCCACAACTTATGAAATCTGGAGTGTCGTGATGGTACAGTAAGAATATTAGGGGAACCAACACCGAGCGTTGTGTAACACCTGTAGATAAGGTGTGTACAGTCGACGCAACCCAAATGTGAACGCTCTTTGGTTATCATGGTATTTGTTACTGAAATTCATTTCTGTAAATTAGGCTTTGGCTGATGGTATTACAAAGAGAGGCGTCATCGGAAATTTTTGACAATAATTTTTGAGAGCTGTCAAATTTACAGAAATAAATAATGCATTAAAGTTGTTTTTGCGTGAGCTCAAACGAAAATGTTAATTGAACCGAATGCGCATTTGGCAAATACTCATCGGATTAATCTGTTAAAACGGGGAATTTTTCTTTTAACTATACATACAGTCAGTTTTCTATTAAGCATACGCTTTTTTTAAAGAGTTCAATTTGAAGCTTAACACGAGTGTTTTCCACTCCCAGCCTAAGCATGAAGTAAAATTTCGAGTTTAGAAAAGCCTGAAAATTTGGTTTGGTCGCGTAGCGCGAAGCGCGGAGCGGCCAAACCAAATTTTCAGGCTTTTCTAAACTCGAAATTTTACTTCATGCGCCACGCGTGTTAAAACTGATGGCACTGAAATATTGTGAACGAGTAAATTTCGCTTGAAATCAGTGTGTGTACGCGTGGCGCATGAAGTAAAATTTCGAGTTTAGAAAAGCCTGAAAATTTGGTTTGGCCGCTCCGCGCTTCGCGCTACGCGACCAAACCAAATTTTCAGGCTTTTCTAAACTCGAAATTTTACTTCATGCTTAACCGGGGAGTGGAAAACACTCGTTTAAACTTCAAATTGACCTCTTTTAAGAAAACAACGAATGTTTAAACATCTACAACACGTAATAGGGATATGTATACTCAAAATAAAAAAAGTCACAAGACAATATGATTTACAGCTTTTCTAAAAGAAAGAACACTAATATACTCGCGACCTTAACAGTATAACATTGTCATGTAACGCCTGAAAATTTGGTTTGGTCGCGTAGCGCGAAGCGCGGAGCGGTCAAACCAAATTTTCAGGCTTTTCTAAACTCGAAATTTTACTTCATGCGCCGCGCGTGTTAAAAACTGAAAGCACTTAAATATTGTGAACGAGTAAACCTCGCCTGAAATCAGTGTGTTATACGCGTGGCGCATGAAGTAAAATTTCGAGTTTAGAAAAGCCTGAAAATTTGGTTTGGCCGCTCCGCGCTTCGCGCTACGCGACCAAACCTAATTTTCAGGCTTTTCTAAACTCGAAATTTTACTTCATGCTTAACCTGGGAGTGGAAAACACTCGTTTAAACTTCAAATTGACCTCTTTTAAGAAAACAACGAATGTTTAAAAATCTACAATACGTAATTGGGATATGTATACTCAAAATAAAAAAGTCACAAGACATTATGATTTACAGCTTTTCTAAAAGAGAGAACACTAATATACTCGCGACCTTAACAGCATGACATTGTCATGTAACGTCAAAATTTGACACAACTAGGAAAAATCGTTGAAGATACAACTGCCGACATACTCCCTAAAAAAATTGAACCACACATTCCACATTAATGAGTCATAGGACATCTCTACCGAATTCCACTATACCCAGTTTTCTATTGGAAGATTAGAAACTATGTAATCAATGGCTGAGATTGTAGTCATATCATTTTTATTGGGAAAATACCTGTCGGATCTCTGCATATACAATTCAGGTCATATAACTGTAATATATGAAATAAAATGTTTTTATTCTTTGACTCGATGGAGGAAACGACATTTAATTAATTGATTAGTAGGTTTAAAATCAAAACTTGTTATATAATAAAGTACACAATGTTATGCTTTAATGATACAACAATGTCTTATTATAATGTTGATTCAAAATAACTAGTATTTACAAATGTTTGATGCTAGCATTTTCAGACAAAATAAGTAAACCATTGGAGTGCATATTACAAATGTAATGACGTTAACTGAACTACCAAGTAAGGTTGCTGTAAAATTTTGATGGTAATTGCAAAACTATAATATTGGTAACCAATACCATTCGTTTTTTCTTTCTCGAGGTTAAAGAAAAAATAAAATTAACAATTTCGCGGAGCGCATGAAGTGCGGCGACGGCGAATAACTAGAAAACGAAGTTTCGCCGAAGTTTATAGGGCTCGGCAGGGTTTTACGGCCGGTGTAAATTCCGCCCCTCTAAAAAGTCCGGGCCCGGTTCTCGCCCTCCGGCCCCAGGAATTATATTTCCCGCCCGTTTATAAAAATTGCAGCGACCAGAGATGCTCACGTACCGGCTTATAATAAACTCCCATTCAGGAAACGGCGTGCACTCCGTCGGTTTTACGGACATGAAACAATAAAAATAAATTGTTAATGTGCAGGGAAGCGGGCGTTTTATTCACTTGTTCAGTTTACTTATTTACACAAGCTTTGGATAATTAATATACTTAATTTCAATGGACCGGCAGCAGATCATCGGTTGAGGAACAGTGAACTAATCTGGTTTCACATTGTGTCCTCTAACCTAACTTTACAATTTGTCATTTAACCTAACCTAAGATCACAACTTGACAACTAAAATAACCCAACATTTACAAAGTGTGATATTAAGTTACCTATTTATAGAAGGTTTGGATAATTAATATGCTTAATTCCAAAGGACCGACAGCAAACAATGGGTTGAAGAACAATGATCTAACCTAATTTTATAATAACCTTAAGCTTTGTCATTTAACCTAACCTAGCTTGATAACTTGATAGCTAACCTAGCTCAACATTACCAAGTTGTGAAATTCTATCGAACAATTTGTCCTCTTACCTTATATACAAGCTGACATCTAACCTAATTTCACAATATGTCCTCTAACCTAACTTTACAATTTGTCATATAACCTAACTTAAGATCAAAACTTGACAACTAACCTTACCCAATATTTATAAAGTGTGAAATTAAATTACTCATTTACACATGGTTTGGATAATTAATATACTTAATTCCAAAGGACCAGCAGCAAACAATGGGTTGAAGAACAATGCTCTTACCTGATTTTACAATGTGTCCTTTAACCTTAATTTATGATTTGACATTAAACCTAACCTAGCTTAACAACTTGACAGCTTACCTAACTCAACATTACCAATTTGTAAAATTTTATCGAACAATACTTTTAGCCCATTCATCACCGCTGTTAACTCCATTTTATTGTTTGTGGTATTTTCTTCTCTACCATAAATGTCTTTTCTATAATCTTGAAATAATATGGAAGCTGCCCATCCTCCCGCTCCAGGATTACCAGAACACGCCCCATCCGTGTATATTGTCACTTCTAATTGTCACTTTTATTAAAATAAAACAATTTAATTTAAACACTTTCAAATATATATTGTAATAACGCTACAATTGTTTCGCCACACTGTGGCTTCTTCAGGCGAAGAAATGAAGAAATGATTATCGTTTCTTCGCCTGAAGAAGCCACATTGTGGCGAAACAATTGTAGCGTTATTACAATATATATTTGAAAGTGTTTAAATTAAATTGTTTTATTTATATAAAAGTGAATATGAACTTTCAACATTTATCAGCCTTATCAATCAATTTTTCGAACAAATTGTCTTCTAGACTTACATAAAAGCTGACATCTAACCTAATTTCACATTGTGTTCTCTAACCTTACTTTACAATTTGTCATGTAACCTAACCAAGATCACAACTTGACAACTAACCTAACCCAACATTTACAAAGTGTGAAATTAAATTACTTATTTACAGAAGGTTTGATTAATTAATATATTTAATTCTAAAGGACCAGCAGCAAACAATGGGTTGAAGAACAATGATCTTACCTGATTTTACAATGTGTCCTTTAACTTAACTTTATGATTTGACATTAAACCTAACCTAGCTTGACAACTTGACAGCTTACCTAACTCAACATTACCAAGTTGTAAAATTCTATCGAACAATTTGTCCTCTAGACTTACATAAAAGCTGACATCTAACCTAATTTCACATTGTGTTCTCTAACCTTACTTTACAGTTTGTCATGTAACCTATCCTAAGATTACAACTTGACGACTAACCTAACCCACCATTTACAAAGTGTGAAATTAAATTACTTATTTACACAAGGTTTTGATAATTAATATACTTAATTCAAAAGTACCGGCAGTAAACAATGGGTTGAAGAACAATGGTATAACCTGATTTTATAATGTGTCCTTTAACTTAACCTTATGATTTTTCATTTAACCCAACCTAGCTTGACAACTTGACAGCTAACCTAACTCAACATTACCAAGCTGTAAAAGTCTATCGAACAATTTTCATTTCTAGACTTACATAAAAGCTGACATCTAACCTAATTTCACATTGTGTTCTCTAACCTTACTTTACAATTTGTCAAGTAACCTTACCTAAGATCACAAATTGACAACTAACCTAACCCAACATTTACAAAGTGTGAAATTAAATTAGTTATTTACACAAGGTTTGGATAATTAATATACTTAATTCCAAAGTACCGGCAGTAAACAATGGGTTGAAGAACAATGATATAACCTGATTTTATAATGTGTCCATTAACTTAACCTTATGATTTGTCATTTAACCTAACCTAGCTTGACAACTTGATAGCTAACCTAGCCCAACATTACCAAGTTGTGAAAGTCTATCGAACAATTTGTCTTCTAAACTTACGTAAAAGCTGACATCTAAAGTAATTTCACATTGTGTCTTCTAACCTCACTTTATAATTTGTCATGTAACCCAACCTAAGATCATAACTTGACAACTAACGTAACCCAACATTTACAAAGTGTGAAATTATCTTATGTGTTTTTACATTAACCCATTAAGCACCATAGATGCCAAAACGCAACATTATTAATTTTTTTGTTAGATAAATTACTAAATAAATTAATTTTATATATTATATTATTTGAACTGACTTGAAAATGTACGAAAATAATGTAAACATTTTGTTATTTAAATATTTAGATTATTACTCATTTAAACAAAAAAAAAACATGTGAGTGTATTCATTACTTTACAATATTTCAGTGTTTTATATGCGTGGCGCATGAAGTAAAATTTCGAGTTTAGAAAAGCCTGAAAATTTGGTTTGGCCGCTCCGCTTCGCGGAGCGACCAAACCAAATTTTCAGGCTTTTCTAAACTCGAAATTTTACTTCATGCTTAGTCTGGGAGTGGAAACACTCGTTCTTAACTTCATATCGCACGTTTTTATATAAAATCGACGAATGCCTGAAAATTTACAGCGTATACATTATGTATATTTATAAGAAAAATTCAGTCTGTAATCCAATAAGTCATACAAAGAAATCATAAAAAGAAATTTATCTAAAATCAACTTTTACAGTTAATTCTATAATTGCTCGGCCGTTAATGGGTTAAAGCGTTCAATATGTTTATATCGGTAGAACCATAGTAGAGCAGTGAGGATATCGGCAAGATCAATATTGTGTTTATCATGATAATGAAAGTCTCAGCAAAATTGATGAATATATATTTTGATTAGTTATTGATAATGAGTGCTTAGCACTCGAAATGTACATCTAACACATAAAAATAAAAGTGAAGTAAGGAATAAAAACAGTTTTTTCATTGTGATTAAATACTCCACATAACTCAAATCAAACAATTAGTGATATATTTTGTTAATTATGGAGACCTTTACTATGTGGTATTCCATTTAGATAAATTCTGATAATGAAGGTTTAAATTAAATTACACTTGGTTTGTTTCACAATTTTTTACTTTACTATTTACTCGACTAGTTTCGCGTTTTACAACATTATCAGGAGTGAATTACAAAAGATACCGACAAGCTTATTTTCATTATTTTGATGGTTTCTTGCTTATCCAATTCATCATCACTGCAATTTGTTTATTACGTCCATTTCTTCAACGTTGACTTAAACCAATCGATTCACTTTAATTTCCTTTTCGTGTGTGTGAGTGGGTTTTTGTATGCAACAAAATCCATTATTATCATTATTCCTTTTCGCCTGTGCCGGCGTGTGCCAGCGTCTTGTTGTTCGGGCATCTATTTGTTCGTTATCAGTTCCTGTCACCATCGAACACCGAAAAATGAATCATACACACATCCAGGAGACGGCCCATTTCTCGTTCGATCGAAGCAAATTTCCAAAGACGCACGGCTCTGGGGCCACGGGTTTCAGCCATTTTTCACGATAATGTCACGAGAATTATCGACGAGGGAAAACACTGAAACGTCAAATTACCCACAGTTTGGTATTATGTGATTGTTTTGATCAAAGAAGAGTATATACACGGTTCATATACAGGGAATTTTTCTTTTAATTATCAATGCAGGAAATTTACTATTAAGTATACATTTTTTAAAGCATTCAATTTCTTTTCTTCGTTCGTTCTTTTGAGTATACATATCCCAATTATATGCTGTAGATTTTAAAATATTCGTTGTTTTTTTTTTAAAGAGGTCAATTTGAAGTTTAAACGAGTGCTTTCCACTCCCAGACTAAGCATGAAGTAAAATTTCGAGTTTAGAAAAGCCTGAAAATTTGGTTTGGTCGCGTAGCGCGAAGCGCGGAGCGGCCAAACCAAATTTTCAGGCTTTTCTAAACTCGAAATTTTACTTCATGCGCCACGCGTATTAAACACTGAAAGCACTGAAATTTTGTGAACGAGTAAACTTAGCTTGAGATCAGTGTCTTGTACGCGTGGCGCATGACGTAAAATTTCGAGGTTAGCCCAATTATGTCTGTAGATTTTAAAATATTCGTTGATTTTTTTAAAAGAGATCAATTTAAAGTTTAAACGAGTGTTTTCCGCTCCCAGACTAAGCATGAAGTAAAATTTCGAGTTTAGAAAAGCCTGAAAATTTGGTTTGGTCGCGTAGCGCGAAGCGCGGAGCGGCCAAACCAAGTTTTCAGGCTTTTCTAAACTCGAAATTTTACTTCATGCGCCACGCGTATTAAACACTGAAAGCACTGAAATTTTGTGAACGAGTAAACTTAGCTTGAGATCAGTGTCTTGTACGCGTGGCGCATGACGTAAAATTTCGAGTTTACCCCAATTATGTCTGTAGATTTTAAAATATTCGTTGTTTTTTTTTAAAAGAGATCAATTTAAAGTTTACGAGTAAACTTAGCTGGAAATCAGTGTTTTGTACGCGTGGCGCATGAAGTAAAATTTCGAGTTTAGAAAAGCCTGAAAATTTGGTTTGGCCGCTCCGCGACCAAACCAAATTTTCAGGCTTTTCTAAACTCGAAATTTTACTTCATGCTTAACCTGGGAGTGGAAAACACTCGTTTAAAGCTTCAAATTGAACTCTTTTATAAAACAACGAAGGTCGGAAAATGTGAAGCGTACGCATATGTATATATGCTTTCCAATTTTCTAATTATATATCATTTTGTTGAAAACTTTATAAAAACTTGACTTCTCACTGACAGATTTGGAAAAAAAGGGCATAGACATGCGCTTTCGTAGCTTTACATTTTTTTGTGTGACATCATGGTAAGAGAGTAATGTGTTGACTATACCAGGAACACATCCGTCCAGCAAGTCTCAATTTTGAGGTTCTGATCGAAAGCTTGTCCCTGATACCCGCTTTGAGGTTATTTTTTCGATCGATTCAAAATAACGAGTGTCTAAACTGTCGGCATTCAAGTAGGTTCTGACTTCAGAAACATACGTTGTAGTTAAATTCAGTACTGTGACAGTAACCAACGTACAAGTCGTTGGGTACTGTCACAGTACTGAATTTAACTACGACGTATGGTTCTGAAGTCAGAACCTACTTGAATGCCGATAGTTTATAGACACTCGTTATTTTAAATCGATCGAAAAAATAGCCTCAAAGCGGGTATCAGGGACAAGCTTTCGTATTAAACGTATTCGACGTTTCCAATATTCGCCGTTTTGTATAGCACAATCAAAGATATGTAACTTCGTTTTCAAAGTAACCGAGATGCCGACAGTTTATAGACACTCGATAGTAAAGGACATCCAGTTTTAATAAAATGGTCACGATGACACGTAGAAATTAATTATTAATTATTATAAAATAACAGGGAAAGCAGGCACAAATGCGGTGTTTCCGTGTTAAATTCTTATTACCGATTCACCACGCTTTTGTTTTGTTCTGATACAAATTGTAATAGCAGTTTTAAGACAATAAACGTCTACACATGTATGATTTTTATTACCAATATATTTCTCGCTTCTCAATTTTTCTTGAACACGATGTGCTATTTAATGTCCATTTTTCAAAAAATACTGGATGATTCAATTAATCTCACCTTAAAGGAAAACGAATTCATCCCCAAAGACACACTCATCCCTTCCATTAACCGTTTTACGAGCAAATTTTATGATAATGCACGCGTGGTCTTTCCTCCTCCTCCTCCTCCCCATCCTGAGCTTCCGCATCTTCCCCAGCAGCTCGTCCATTTCTCGAAATGCAAGGATAATGGAGAGGGAGAGCACCATCTGCATTCGCAGCGGATAATTAAGCGCAGCGAGTCGCTACTAAAACGTCGCCGATAAATTTCCCGGAGATTAAAGATCCGTATCGTCTCAGTTTCTGGCGAAAAGGGCGCGTGCCGAGAAACGGATTAAACTTTCTAAATTAGCCGAATTAATTACGACTTTTTTCCCCCGTCTTCCTCTCCCCGCTAGCCAATTTCGATTCGCATTCACTGGTGAGTGTAATGATACGTTAATTACCGTCTTCTGGCCGTGATGTATTAATTATAATTATCGCTGGGATTACACTGGAGTGTCGGGAATTCCGTGTAAATCCCGTGATGCGTTGCGGTTTCCTCAGTGGCAACATCTGGTGCTTGCTTGCTCTTTGCAGGGACGCAACTTGCTTAATGTTGCGGTTTTCAAGGGGACGACGGTTATGCGACTAATTCATACACTGAAATGCTGAAAGCTCATAATTCACGGGTTGTATTTTGGATGGGAGAAGGTTCCTTATTAATTTAGAAAGTGGTTGGAAATGATAAATTTCTATTTTGATATCTTACTAACAAATGATAATAATATATTGACTTACAAGAAGATATTGCACGGAAATTAAATATCCAGCAGTCGACTATTTCCCGTATAGTAAGAAGATTCGATGAGACTGGAGAATACAAACGGCAGCCTAGTCAAGGACGTAAAAGATGTACAATGTCAAGAGATGACCAATATTTACGAAATCACGTATTTACAGCCCCGCATCTTAAAAATGAATTAAGGAATGCAAGACAAGTCAACGTATCTGCCAAAATGAGACCTAAGGAGATCGGCTTAGATCCAAAACGCCCTGCCAGAGTTCCTCGGCTACTCCCACGTCACAAATTTCGACGGTTAGAATTTTCAAGAGCACATGCTAACTGGGATAAACGTCAGTAGCGAAAAATTCTTTTTATAGACGAAATAAGAATACAATTGTGGAAGCCCGATGGACGTAGTCGAGTATACAGAAGGTCAGGAGAACGTTTCGTAGAATGTAATCTTGCACACAATGTTAGTTTTGTGGCGGTTTAATTATGCTATGGAGTGGCATTAGGCGGTAGAGTCGCACAGAGCTAAGTGAAGTAAATTTAAGAATGAATGCAGACTAGTACATACACAACAAATCTTTTTTCTTATGCTGGCAGTGAAATCTTAACCAAGTGTGTTATTTACTAGAAGTGTTCTTATGCTGGCTTTATTGGCTACGATAATTTTGTGTTAATGCATGATAATGCGCGAGCCCATGCCGCAAGGACAGTTATCTAGTTAGTACCTTGAGGATGTCGGTATTGCGGCACTTGAGTGGCCAGCAAACAGTCCTGATGCAATTCCTATAGAACATCTATGGGACAACCTAAAAGAAGTAATGGAGCACGAAATCCAGCTCCTAACTCAATAGCAGAATTAAGAATTGTTGCATAGGAAGAATCTTTTTTCATGCGTGGCGCATGAAGTAAAACATCGAGTTTTGAAAAGCCTAATAATTTGAGTGCGATTTAAATTGCCTGAAAACAAGCCCACTTTACGGATAAAAATTATCGCGGTGCTTACATCGCCGCTCCAGTATGTTTTGACCCATAGTAATTAATAAATCTCTTTTTTTATCCACACCTATTCTAGCTAATCGATATTTCACCTCAACTTTACCCCCGTTTTATTTTCCTCTACTTTCAGCCAACACGATCGATAAATAAATTGGGTTCAGTATGGTAGCGAAATAATACACACTAACCGAGTTATTATTAGGAAAGCTCTCCGCATGTTAATACCCCATTGTGTAATTTTAAAGATGTTAATAATACTCTCTATTTCTCTCTCTTTTTCTCTCTCGCACTCTTTTTCTCTCTCTGTCTGTGTCTCTCTCTCTCTCTCTTTCTCTCTCTCACTCTCTCTCTCTCACTCCCTCATTCTGTTTATCTCTACATATCCCAAAGCCAATTACTCTCTTTCTCTCTCTTCCTCTGAACGGTTACAGAATTTTCACTAAAACCACCCGGGGCGCGTGTGTATAGGGGTGGAAAACTTCCACTCGGCGCAATTAAACTATACTTATAACTGTGTTAAATATTGTATTTCCGTTTTGAGCTAATGTTGATGGCAAAGAGAGAGAAAATAAAATAAAATTCCTCTCACTCTCCCATCAAAGTTAGCATTAAACGATGGAAATGGATCCAAATGATTTTGTTAGGGTTTAAAGATGGATTTCCTTGTTGCTGTTTTTGACTTATGACACAGTGTGAACAAATGTCATTTCCAGAGTATTGGAACATAAGTTATTTTTGAGGGTTAGTTGGGGTCCGAAATATCATTGGTCATTTATCTAGAAATCGCCCTGTTATGGGTATGAGCTTAGCGGTGCAGCGATGCTAACAGCGGTAAAAATGAATACTAATTTGAAATCAATCATCCATTCTCTTTGTTTTTGGCCCTATTTTTTTGGCAAGCACACTCACAGGTTAGGAATTCCCTACAATGACTACTGCAGAGGGTGCCTTGATGAAGAAGAGGTGCACTACCTCTGTCAATGCCTCTCTCTAGCTGGAATAAGAGGTTCATACCTAGGTCGTTCGTACCGTTGAGGGATTATGGAAAGGATTCGTTGGGTGTCTAAGTTTTGTGAGAATTTGTAGGGCTGATCTTTCGGCGACTTGGATATGGTGTGAAATTGAAGGACGGATATAAAAGAATAAAATTGCATCGTAATCTAGCAAGGGCCGGCATATCGTCTTATATATTTTAACTGCTTTTTTTTGTGGAAATGCCTTCTTGTTTATACGTCAACGATCGGAAATACCCAGCCCTTGTTTTGATTGTGGTTTTGATGGGTTTAGTATGTGGGAGGAGGGAAAGTTTTGAATCAAATTCGATGCCTAGGTATTTACAGGAACAGGATGGAAGAATTGCGATGTTATTGATTACAATTGTAGGAGATCGTGGAGTGATTTTATGGTAAGGAATGAATAATTTGGTTTTGGAAGGATTTAATTGTATTCGCCATTTTTTCGCACCATTCTTGTATGGAATCAAGAGACTTTTGAAGGAGATTTTGGAATTGTTGAAGCGTGGGAGATAAGGGCAGCAAAGAGGAGGGTGAATTTCGTTGGATTAAAGTATGGCGGGTTGGAATTGAATATGTTGTAAAGTAGTGGGGATAGAAGAGAGCCTTGCAGAACACCTTGTAGGAGAGGTTTGTAGATAATTTTTCCGATTTATGTTTTATTCCAATTAACTCTTAAAACATTTCCCAGCGGATTTTCTTATTCTTCGCATTAACTGGGAAGAATTAGAAAATCCGCTGGGAAATGTTTTACGAGTTAATTGTAAATCCACACAATTCCCTTATTTATTCCGATCAAACTCCTCGGGTGGCATTTTTTTTCCCCCAAGATTGTTTCGTTAAATTTTCACAGAACCAAACCGACCATACCCTTTCGTGTCACCTTCGCCGCATAAAATCCGATCCTTTCGGTTGATGAATTTTTGACGCTCCGGCGGTTTCGCTCCGAATCACATGAATTGCTGATGTCGGGGGTGGCGGCAGAGAGGCTCATTGTTGGCGGGCCTAAATAATTACACGGATCCGACCGCGCGCGCTAATGCACTCGCCCACAACTTGACGCGGGGCCCGTTTCAATTAAAAAAAAAAAAAAATCAGACCTTTCATGAAAGCAGCCTGGAAATATTTCAGTTGAAATAATTCTCGGATTTACTCGCGAAATTATTGATCAAAAAAATGTAAGAGTTTTTAAGCAAATAGCAAAGGTATTTAATCTGAAATAATTCATTGAATTGTACATTTTTTTTTAATATGATTTTCAGAAAATAAATTGACAGTATCTTCAATTTGGTTCTCAATAATCACTTGATGAAACATGTTTACAATATTCATAATTAAATAAAAGTCTCTCACTCCTTGAGAATGACGATAAGTCGAAACTAGTCGGAGAGAATAAAAAAAAAATAGTAGTGAAACAAACCAAGTGACTTTTATTTAATTATCAATAAATTGACAGTTTTACTTGTTAAATTATTTAATTCAATTCAAGTATATTTATTTACACATAATATATTTATACATAATTATGATTGAAATTGCCAACTTTAAGAAATAATGATACACTTTCAGAGAAAATATATGCATTAAGGCCGAAAGACCACTGGTCGATAGCCGATTTGCGGAAATATGTAAAATATATACGAGGTATTATAATATTTGTTATTGTATTTTTGTATATATTTCTGTAAATAAAGATGTTTATATATATATATATATATATATATATATATATATATATATATTTTCTAACAAAATACCTGGTTACTTAAGAAGCATTAGAGTCAATTTTAATCATTAAACTATATTATTTTTTACAATTAGTAAATATTGAGTTTTAGTTGTTATTTGTAATTATATTCACTATAATGCATATATATATATATATATATATATGCATTATAGTATATTTGTATAATTACAAATAACAACTAAAACTCAATATTTACTAATTGTAAAAAATAATATATTTTAATGATTAAAACAGACTCTAATGCTTCTTAAGTAACCACGTATTTTGTTAGAAAATTAGTAGGTGATGTTTGTATTTGTTTACTAAAGACGTAAATTGTAATAATTACACCAATGTGAAGATTAATATTTTGTTGAGGGCAAACGTAATTTTTCCTCGTTTGTTTTGGAACGCAAATAAGCAACGTTATTTATTCATGTTTCGCCGGAAGATTGATATTTACGATATCGGAATGATTCCGTATTCAAAACGGGCCGCCCATTTCTACGTTACCAGGACATTTTAGTATTCTAATAAAGTCCCGTTTTCCATTATGATTCCCATTTAAGGGCTGATTAAGCGCGCGCATAATTTTATAATAGCTGTTTTATCACCATGTCCTGTTTATTGATGAATAAATGTATTTCGTTTTATAATGTGCGCAACATTTACATCTAAGTATATATTTTTATTTAAAATGTAAAGCTTTCAACGAGGGTTTTCCACTCCCAAACTAAGCATGAAGTAAAATTTCGAGTTTAGAAAATCCCCGTGAAAATTTGTCGAGGGTCGCGCAGCGACCCGAGACAAATTTTCGGGGCTTTTCTAAACTCGAAATTTTACTTCATGCGCCACGCTTATAAAACACAGATTTTAAGCGAAGTTCGAATAGACATAAATTTCAGAATATTTTAGTGATTTATACGCGTGGCGCATGAAGTAAAATTTCGAGTTTAGAAAAGCCCAGAAAATTTGTCTCGGGTCGCTGCGCGACCCTCGACAAATTTTCACGGGGCTTTTCTAAACTCGAAATTTTACTTCATGCTTAGTCTGGGAGTGGAAATCACTTGTTCAAAGCTTTAAAATGATCTTATAAACAAACGGAATATTTCAAGATTTAAAGAAAATAGGCTAAAATTATAAAAGCCTAAAAATTTGGTTTGGTCGCGTAGCGCGAAGCGCGGAGCGACCAAACCAAATTTTCAGGCTTTTCTAAACTCGAAATTTTACTTCATACGCCATGCGTATAAAACACTGATTTTAAAAAAGGTTTACAATATACTACTTATAGCTTTAGTTTGGTTCTTAGTAATCACTTGATAAAATATAATTGAATATTTGTAAACTAATAAAAAATCAATTGAATCACCTAGAAGCAAAATCCAGTTTAAAGTTTAAATTATATTAAATCCAACAAACAAAATAGCAGGGTGCTTATGTGAATTTATTATAAGCTTTGGGATATGTACGAGTAGATTTACTAAACAAAAAACAATTACTGTATAAATATATTATTTAAAAACGATATGTAATATTTTAATTTTTTTATAATTAAACTTTTTAATTATTGAACGAATTAAATAATTCTCGCTAATTTAATAGTAATTTTAATTATGATTATGATGTCTTGTTTATTGATGAATAAATGTATTTCGTTTTATAATGTGTGCAACATTTACATTTAAGTATATATTTTTATTTAAAATGTGAAGCTTTCAACGAGGGTTTTCCACTCCCAGACTAAGCATGAAGTAAAATTTCGAGTTTAGAAAAGCCTGAAAATTTGGTTTGGTCGCGTAGCGCGAAGCGCGGAGCGACCAAACCAAATTTTCAGGCTTTTCTAAACTCGAAATTTTACTTCATACGCCACGCGTATAAAACACTGATTTTATGTAAAGTCCACAATATACTATAGTATGTTTAATAAAATAAAATATCTAGAGTGCCATGGAATATATTGTAGGTTGGCAACTTTGAAATTATACACTATAATTATTATTTGTAAATATAACACTTTTATACTATAATTATTATGTTTGACTTTTATATGCCAATTCCTAAAGCGTGTAGCCAATTTAAATTTTAAAAAAGATAAGTTTTTTTTTATTGAACATACAATACTTATAGCTTTAGTTTGGTTCCTATTGATCACTTGATAAAATATAATTGAACATTTGTAAACTAATAATAATCAATTGAATCACCTAGAAGCAAAATCCAGTTTAAAGTTTAAACTATATTAAAACCAACAAACAAAATAGCAGTGCGCTTATGTGGACTTATTATTAGCTTTGAGGTGTGTACGAGTAGATATACTAAACAGAAAACAATTACTGTATAAATATATTATTTAAAAACGATGTGTAATATTTTAATTCTTTTTATAATTAAACTTTTTAATTATTGAACGAATTGAATAATTCTGGCTAATTTAATAATAATTTTAATTATGATTATGATGTCTTCTTAATTGATGAATAAATGTATTTCGTTTTATAATGTGTGCAACATTTACATCTAAGTATATATTGTTATTTAAAATGTAAAGCTTTCAACGAGGGTTTTCCACTCCCAGCCTAAGCATGAAGTAAAATTTCGAGTTTAGAAAAGCCTGAAAATTTGGTTTGGTCGCGTAGCGCGAAGCGCGGAGCGGCCAAACCAAATTTTCAGGCTTTTCTAAACTCGAAATTTTACTTCATGCGCCACGCGTATAAAACACTGATTTTATGTAAAGTCCACAATATACTATAGTATGTTTAATAAAATAAAATCTCTAGAGTGCCATGGAAAATATTGTAGGTTGGCATCTTTGAAATTATACACTATAATTATCATGTTTGACTTTTATATGCCAATTCCTAAAGCGTGTAGCCAACTTAAATTTTAAAAAAGATAAGATCTTAGCACTCTAGAGGTTTTTTTTTATTGAACATACGATACTTAAAGCTTTAGTTTAGTTCCTATTGATCACTTGATAAAATATAATTGAACATTTGTAAACTAATAAAAATCAATTGAATCACCTAGAAGCAAAATCCAGTTTAAATTTTTTAAAAGATAAAATCATGGCACTCTAGGGGTTTTTTTTTATTGAACATACGATACTTATAGCTTTAGTTTAGTTTCTATTGATCACTTTATAAAATATAATTCAATATTTGTAAACTAATAAAAATCATTTCTTGAATAATTTTCTCACTTATCACTTGGTGAAACATTTTTAAATATTGATAATGAAGGTTTAAATTAAATTACACTTGGTTTGTTTCACAATTTTTTTACTTTACTATTTACTCGACTAGTTTCGCGTTTTACAGCATTATCCTGATAATGCTGTAAAACGCGAAACTAGTCGAGTAAATAGTAAAGTAAAAAAATTGTGAAACAAACCAAGTGTAATTTAATTTAAACCTTCATTATTAATAATAAAAATCAATTGAATCACCTAGAAGCAAAATCCAGTTTAAAGTTTAAACTATATTAAAACCAACAAACAAAATAGCAGAGCGCTTATGTGGATTTATTATTAGCTTTGGGGTGTGTACGAGTAGATATACTAAAGAGAAAACAATTTCTGTATAAATATATTATTTAAAAACGATGTGTAATATTTTAATTCTTTTTATAATTAAACTTTTGAATTATTGAACGAATTGAATAATTCTGGCTAATTTAATAATAATTTTAATTATGATTTCTGCATCCCGATGTTGATGTGAAACGCGTTTCGTTTAAAATCAGGAATTCGAAAATAAATTGACTGGAATCGCGCTCGAATAATAATTGCAATTCCAAACACTGAAAAGCTATGAATGTTAAATTCACACATTTAGGTGTGTGTTTTTTTGAATGCCTAACAATTCCTACTGTTTTAACAGAAAATCACACATATGTACTAAAATCTTACTTCGAGAGTCGTCAGTACATACAGATTCCTCTACTGCTAAAGGCAAAGACGCTGAAGTCCCTTGTCGTTCTGTTTCTCTAAGAAAATCATGTTCAAAATGTTAAACCATAGATAAAGATGATGTAGCATTGTTATCTACCAAAGTTGTAGTATTTTCTTCATGGTCAGGATCATCATCATTTATTTTCTATATTTTATTGTCATCCTCTCCAAAAGTACTTGTAGGACTTGTATATCTTGTAGCACTTGAAGCACTTTCAGCAACACTAGCATGTTTTAATTTTGGCAAAAAGAAGTGCAATATATCAGGAAGCATTCCTAATCTGTACTTAAAAGAGTTTATTTTTGAGGCCCTCCGATTTGCGAAGCCCTGGGCATTAATAAATATTTCATGGCGGCTCCACATTTTTTTTCCGCCCCAGATGGGCCCTTCGGCTTTCTAGTGCTCCACCGCAATATAGGCTCTAGCGCCATTATAGTTATGCCACTGATGATTGTCTGATAATTATTAAAATGCACTAAATAATATTGATCGAACATTTCATAAGTTAATGAAATCCTAGAAAATTCACGAAAACTTTTCACGTTCAAGTGAAAATAACTCAAAAACTATTATTGGGGTGTATTTCGATTTGCACATATTTTGAAAACGCAATAAGTCAGTGATATGCAGATCTAGTTTTATGAAGATATCTCAAATAGTATCCAAGTTTTAAAGTCTTTAAATTTACATATCACTTAAAATAATTAAAATTGACTTCTGTTTCACGTTCAAGTGAAAATACCTCCAAAACTATCGATAGCATATATTTTAATTTTCACATATTTTAAAAGACTGATAATTAAGTGATACGCACACCAAGCTTTAATAAGATATCTCAAATGGTATCTAAGTTATGCACTCTTAAAATTTCGGTATGACTCAAAATAATCAAAATTGCCTTCTGTTTCACTTTCTATTTAATTTAGTTTAATTTAATTTATTTTACGGTAATTACCTTTTACATAAATTAGCAAAATAATATTTCTTATGTTAAAAATTAATTAAGTATAAACTCATAATAATACAAACGCATATAAATAAACAAAATTCCGCGGCCGACGAAATGTGAACGATGTTTATTAGCTATGTGAATATGACTTTTAATCAGGAGCGTCGCGTTTGTGCGAAAACAAACATTTGATTGACAGATTTATAAAAGTCATCCAAAAATATGCCTAGACATCTATCTTTAGACGAGAAGAGCAGGGCAATAGCAAAACTAGCAGAAAACTGGTCTCTTAGCCGAGTGGCTGCTGATTTGAATGTAAGCAAAACCTGCATACATAATTTGAAAAGGCGATTTAAAATAAGGCAAGATTTAAGAAGGCCACCCCGAATTGGAATGGGAAGGGTATCTAATGAAGAACAGGATGTTGCATTGGTGAATCATCTCAGAGAAAATCCATTTGATAGTGCCTTAGATGCTTGAGAAGTAACGGGTTTTGCGGGGTCTACTAGAACTGCTCGGAGACGTATTAAAGCTGCAGGTCTACAAAATTATCAAGCAGCCAAGAAAGTTTTTCTCTCAGAAAACAATAAACAACGAAGATGGGAGTTTGCCAACGAATTTGTGTATCGTGGGGATGATTTTTGGAACTCGGTCGTCTTTTCTGACGAAAAAGTATTTCAATCATGTAGTAATGGGAGCCTACGAGTTTATAGACCAATAAACCAAAGGTATGAAGAAGGATTCACCCGTCCAATAACAAATAGTGGTCGTTTTTCTGTTAATTTTTGGGCTTGGGTCAGTGTAAACGGACCCGGAATAATTTGGAAAATAGATAGCCATTTAAATGCTATTAAATACAGGGATATTTTAGAATATGTAATGTTGCCTTCAGTAACACAAACATTTCCGGAAAATTTTATATTTCAACAGGACAATAGTCCTATCCATACAGCAAGAATTGTGACTCAGTGGCTAAATGACCACCGCATCCAAGTATTGCCTTGGCCTGCGAAGAGCCCTGATCTCAATCCAATTGAGAATGTTTGGGGATACCTACAAAAAAAGATTTACTCAAGAAATTTTAGACCTATGAATGCAGATGAACTTCACGAAATAGTTGAAAATGCATGGGAGGGTTTGGCTATCAACTACAATATGAGGAATCTAGATAAATTCAAATTCAAAACTATTTGAATTGGAGAAAATAAGCTTACGCTTCTTATAGTTTGCACACTTTAAACATAATATATAAAATTACGAAAAAACTATTCGTGAAAATGCAAACAGTGTCTTAATTAATAAGACAATTTAAGACGATAAATATCCATTGAAACAACTACTTTCAATGGATATTTATCGTCTTAAATTGTCTTATTAATTAAGACACTGTTTGCATTTTCACGAATAGTTTTTTCGTAATTTTATATATTATAAGGAATCTAGTTTCATACATGAGTACACGATTGGCAAAAGTTATCACAGCAAATGGTGGTCCTACAAAATATTAATTTCATAATTTCTACTTGTATTAAGAATAAATATGTTTAGCATTGTAATTAGCAATTGAATAATAGTCCTTTAAAACCTAAGTTACGCCACTGTTAAGAGTTCTGATAGATCTGTACAAAATTAGACAATTTCTCTATGACAACAAAATACCGTTCACATTTCGTCGGCCGCCATTGTACATCAAATTGCCTTGAATTGCTCAAAATGTGTATTTTCAACCTCGGAATAATACATATTCCAAACTTAGTTATAGCTCGTCTTATTTAACTAGGCGAGATATTAGAAGACATTTGCGCACATAAAACTAAATACCTTTAGAAATGACTTGTTTCGCTTATCAAAAGTGTATTAGGGCATCATTATTTTGAGTCATACAAATAAACTTCATAGAGAACCTAATACTGGATGATTTAAATTAAAACACTTGATTTGTTTGAAACAAACCAAGTGTTTTAATTTAAATTTAATTTAAATCATCCAATATTATGATATAAAGAAAACTCTTAACTTTTTTATAACACTTTTATTTTACTTCAGTGACTAGTTTCAATTACACGATAATCATTCTCAAATCCAATATTAGATTCAAAATTGTTGCACCACGGGTTAAGTGAGAAATTAATTAATGATATTCATAGAGAACTTTAGAGATAAAAAGTTGACGCATTGCTCGCCTAGTTAAATGAAATGAGATATGAAAATTTAAGTAATCTCAATTGTTTTCATAATCTGTAACCCTTATGGACGAGCCGCCACTGCTCAAATTAATGCTTATTAACCTTCCCCGCCCATTTTTAGCTACACTCATGAACAACGCAGTGCATTTTCATTACGCTCTATAATATGGAAGCACCTGCTAATGAAAACAGCCCGAAATATTCCCGTAACAAACATCTGCAGTACCAATTAAGCGAGTTGAATCAATATGTGGCCGCCTTAATTGCAGAGTGCATTTCGGCGAACGCATAATCATTGAGATTTATGGGTTATTCTATGCAGAGAAAGAATTGGTCAATAAATGCACTCTCATAATTATTGTAGTTGAATACAGACTGACATAACCAGATTTAGCACTTCATTCAATTTTTATATAATAATAATAATAATAAATTGTCTTTATTTAATTGAAAGAATATACAAAGTAAACAAAAAACAAAAAAACAGGCGAAGTTCAGCGATAGCTTGAAAATGAAAACTATCTCTGCTCTTCAACTTAACCTGTGAGGAAAAAAAAATATATATCGTTTACGAGTGCTTAATTAAATAATGGTTGAAAAAATAAAGAATTACAGATTTTTTTTATTTCAATGTTTGTTCTAGAAATTAACTACTTTATAACACAAAGAAAAAAAGAGAGAGAGAAGAAAAAATATATATATATATAATGACAATAATTAAACTAAGATTCTATGGGGAAAACTTATTACATAATATATATTTTTTCATTGCTTGTTTGAAACTATTGTTTGTGAGTTTCGGTATGGAATTATAAATTTTGTAAATACTAAATGAAAATGATATTAGAAAAAATGATGTTTTATGTTTAGGTGGAGAATTCCTGCCTCTAAATCTCACATTATTGGTATGAACGTCAGACCGAAATGCAATTCTGTCATAAAGATAGGGAGGATGGCGCGTCTGAATAATTTTATTATAGAGGGTACAACAGCGTAGGTTTCGTCGTTCGGTCATGTCTAGCCAATTCAAATCACGTAATTTAATCATAAATAAGATATTTAAGCCATTAGTCTAGTCTGATGGACCGCCTAAATTTTGAAATGTTTTGCCGGTCTGTTTAACAGTGATCCGTATTTTATTTATATATACACTGATCTTATTTTATTTTACTTGCACACCTTTCTTATAGTTGTTTAATGGCCCATATATATATATATATATATATATATATATATATATATATATATATATATATATATATATATATATATATATATATATGTATATATATACTTAGTTTATCTTACTCATTAATAGATTTTAAGTTTGCAATACTGCAATGTATATCCAGTTTAGGTATTCCTTCTCATATATTTACTGACGTGTGTAAACCTGTAAGTCTTAGCACGAATAAACATTATTATTATTATTATTATTTACCTGATAGGCGATCATATTTTCGAATACCAAATATGAGGCTTAAACACGCGTTTTGAACCTGTTGTCTGCGCATTTTAGTATTACAGTCTAAGCAAGCATTGCAAACAACGTCCGCAAAATTAAAGTGACTCAGAACCAACGTGTCGCATAGACATCTTTTTATTTGCAAAGAGAGGACATTCCTATTAGAATAAATCATCTTTAGGTTAAGGTATGCTCGAGAATTGCACTTATTAATGTGAAGCTTAAAACGCAGATTCTTGTCGAAAGTAAGGCCAAGATTCCTTACGGAATTGACAAATTCTAAAGTGTAGTTACCAACCATAATTTTTAAAAGAGGTTTTGCAAGAAGCGTTGAGCTATTGGGACCAAATAGCATAGCTGTCGATTTTGAGGCATTGATTATCAAACAATGTTTAATTGACGTTTCGACCAGTTTTGCTATATCGGAAGTGATACACTCACAAGCGGACTCTGTATTTTCAAGTTTAAATGAGTATAACAACTGTGTATCATTCGCATAAATATTTGCCGAACAGTACTTAAGAACATCAGTTAGGAAAGATGTGTAGATGCAAAAAAGTATAGGGCCTAAAATGGAACCTTGGGGTACACCCGCGGTGACGGTTAACGACCCTGATATAACCTTATCAATTTTCACGACTTGAGACCTTGCTTTTGGGAAGTTCGCTATTAAAGATATTGCTTCCCTTTGAAATCCTATATAATGGAGTTTAGCAATTAATATATCGTGGTGTATAGTGTCGAACGCCTTACTATAATCAAGTAATATAACTGATGTTAATAAACCTCTGGGGCAGCTTGGTGGTGTAGTTGTTAGAGTGTTGTACTGCCACGCCACGGACCGGGGTTCAAATACCGGCCTAACAAGTTGTCTGCATTTATATAGGTTAGGATAAAAATGCCAAATCTTCTCGGATATGACGTTAAATGCATGTAGGACCCGTGTACTGCCTGGATGTTGCGTGCACGTTAGAGATCCCTACCGGTGGGTTGGAACTCCCACCGGGTTCGGTAAAATTCCAGGATAGCTGTAACCTAATCTCCGGCGTCATGATTGGCCTTAGCAGCGGAAATAGATGACGTAAAACCCAAAATAAAAAAAATAAAAAATAAATAAACCTCTGTCTGTAGCCGTGATAATATCGTCAGTTACATTGAACAATGCAGTACAAGAATATTTGGGTCTAAAACCAGGCTGTTCCTTAGGAAGAAGGTGATTAACCTCACGAAATTCCATTTATTGTGTTTTCATAACACGTTCCAAAATTTTCGAGAGTGTTCGTAATATACAAATTAGCCTAAGGTCTTTGAAATCATTTGGACTCTTTGTCTTAGGGATGAGTTTTATTATACCTATCTTCCATAAATCTGGGAAAGTTGATTGCTCAATACAGCAATTTATAATATGGGTAATATACGGAACAATGAATGGACAACAAAGTTTAATCATAGTAATAGATATCTCATCAGCGCCTACGGTATTCGATTTAATTTGTGATAAAATTCGAACAATGTCTTCATTATTAATTAATTTTAAAGTTAACCTATCGGTTACTGTGGAGTAACTATTATCATTATAAAATGTGACCAAATCATCGTTCGGATTACTTTTAATAGAATTTATTAAATAATTGTTATATCCGTTTACATCCTTTAGAAAGTTAGGAATGTTGTTCGTTTTGTTTATTAAGACATCACTGCTTTTTAGATATTTCCAGATATTTGATCTATCATTTTTCATTCCATACTCAAAATAAGCTTTTTTTTCTTTAGATACAGCCGAATTTACAGCATTTCTTAAATGTTTGTAATATAAAAAATCAGTTTAGGGCCCGACGTGGCCGAGCGGTTGAGCCGCCGGTTTCGCCAAATCGGTCACGGAGGTGATCTGGGTTCGATTCCCAGCGGGGGCGAATAATTTTTCTAACGAAAAATACTCGTCTCCGGTTCCATGGATGTGTGTGAGTGTGTTGTGGCGTCCAAATTAGTCGAAATATATGTTAATATAATTAATATAAATCAACGTTAGTGGCTGATTGGTAAAAACCTATGCCAAACAAACAAACAAACAAAATCAGTTGGATTTTTAGACTGTTTGAACCGTTTATAACTATTATTACGCAAATTTATCATTTCCCTAATTGTCGAGGTTAACCAAGGAGCTCTTTTTTAGTGATTCTAGAAGTTGTTAATGGAGCTTGTGTGTCAAATATGTAAATTAAACAGCTGCTTAAATATTTTATTTTGTCTTCATGATTATTCATGTATAGTAAATTGTCAATATGCAAAAGTTTAAAATCATTTAGAAAATTATTTATATCAAAATTGACAAAATTTCGGTAAGTTTTAAAAATTTGGGTACGACTAATAGAAAGAGAAATTTTACAATACACTAAATCGTGATCAGCGATGTCGTGAATCTTAATAACATCTGACTCTATACATTTATTTTTGTTGGAAATGATAATCAAATCTATTAATGAGATGGAATGAGAAGTCACACGTGTGGGTTGCTCAATAACTTGGCTTAGACCACAACTGTTTAAAAAATCAACAAAAGTAGTCGTATTATTGGAATTAAGATTTAAAAAATTTATATTGAAATCTCCCAAGCAAATGAAATTATCACATTGTGGTATAATATCAATGATGGTATCTTCAAATGTATCAACAAATGTACGAATACTAGCGTTAGGCGCCCTGTAAACAACACCTATACAAAATGTTTCACTATTAAATTTACATTCCAACTTCAAAATTTGTCATCTAACCCAAGGACGATCGAGTATATTATATAAGAATTGCTGTATTAGAATGCAACGTAATGGGGGCGGGGTGTCCGGTCCTATGACGCGTATTAACACGAAGGGAGCCACATTCACTACGTCACAGGATCGAAAAGTATGTGCGCGGGGACAGGTGGTTGCTGAAAATTAAGGAAACTGTATATACTTCACACCTTATACACTCGACGTACCTTGATCTAACCCAAGGACGGTCGAGTATACGGTAAAAAGGATCGGCAGAATCGAAGATTTTAGAGTGGGGGTGGGGGTAGAGATCGCTTACGTCACAAATGCGCGCTGAATTTAAATGTGGTTACTTCATGGCAAACTTTAGGTAAACATGCACAAGCTGTAAATTTTCTGACATTCGTTGATTTTTAAATGAGTTCAATTTGAAGCTTTAAACGAGTGTTGTCCACTCCCAGACTAAGCATGAAGTAAAATTTCGAGTTTAGAAAAGCCCCGTGAAAATTTGTCGAGGGTCGCGCAGCGACCCGAGACAAATTTTCTGGGCTTTTCTAAACTCGAAATTTTACTTCATGCGCCACGCGTATAAATCACTAAAATATTGTGAAATTTATGTATATTCGAACTTTGCTCAAAATCTGTGTTTTGACCCGAGACAAATTTTCTGGGCTTTTCTAAACTCGAAATTTTATTTCATGCGCCACGCTTATAAAACACAGATTTTGAGCAAAGTTCGAATATACATAAATTTCACAATATTTTAGTGATTTATACGCGTGGCGCATGAAGTAAAATTTCGAGTTTAGAAAAGCCCAGAAAATTTGTCTCGGGTCGCTGCGCGACCCTCGACAAATTTTCACGGGGCTTTTCTAAACTCGAAATTTTACTTCATGCTTAGTCTGGGAGTGGAAATCACTTGTTTATAGCTTTAAAATGAACTTAGAAAAAAACAGGGAATATCTCAAGATTTACAAAAAATAGACTGAATTTTGAATACGTATAGTTTAGAGAAAAACTTTCTGTATAATGTAAATAAATATTTAAGGGTCTTTTCCACTGTTTGACCTTGACGAAATTGAGTCAGCTCTCCCTGGCGGATTATTTTGTGCATTATTTCAACTGAATTTTACATTTTAATTTGTACATTACGATATACTTCACTCAAACCGGTTGGTCGACACTTAACACTAACACAAAGTCTTATTTTAACAACACTTATTTTTAACACAAAATATTAAAAATCTATCTATGAAAGTACAGAGAAACCGAAAAGAGAGGTTATGATAGACTCAAAAACGTAACCAAATCAACGTCATTGTTCTCTTTTGCATGAACTAGGGCCTGCGGGGAAAGGGTTGGGGAAAACATAGAAAGATACAATTCTGTCAAACCTTGTAACACAAATGTGTTCATATGTGTTATGCCCATCGACATACCTTGGATCTAACCAAACTTCACAAAGTGTCATCTGACATAACCCCAACTAAACTTCACAAACTGTCATCTGACATAACCCCAACTAAACTTTACAATTTGTTATCTTAACTTTCTCCACATTCCAGAACAAAATAAACTTTTGGAGATAACTTCTCCAAACGTTTATTTTGTTCTGGAATGTGAAGAAAAAAATTGAACCCTATTTCCTACAAAGTTTTGTTTAAGTTCTTGAAAGAAGAATATTGTAGTAGTTTTTGCAAGAATTAACATTTCCCCGTAGGACTTTCTTTAGAGTCAAGGTGAATCTTCTGGTTATCACGCGATAGCGTAATTAGTTTAATAAAACCAACGCCCGTGTGTGCGCGCGCGAGTATCCAGCGGATAGTTTATGAGCAATTAGCGTCCGTATATATTTTTTGTTGTGCTCTCTTGGTAAATCGGGAGTATAAAACGCAAATGGGCGCCGTGGAGCGAAGAGGAAGTGCGCGATTACACGACCAGCAGGAAGTACGGCGCAGGGAGCACGCTCGGACAGGTCGCTCACGTGCTCGTTCCGGTACACTGCCGGCCACTTCCGCTCCAAAAACAATACACACACCTCTACTGTATAGAACATAATATCATATACTCTCCAACGCTAACAAATACGAAATTTTAATTAAACACACAAACGTACAAAGAGAATATGTCATGAAAATTTATTACCAAGTATCATAATTATTTTCAACCATAAGATAAAATATTAGCCATTAGAACCTTTAATGACAATACTGATTGCTTAAAGAAAATGGAAAACAAACACAAAGTGTAGTTAGTTTCATAGTTTCGTTTTTTTAAGAATTCGGTGTTGTCATTTAAGATTTAAATCAGCGACGGCTCGCAGCCTAACTTCAGGGTCGGCAACAGCACCAAGGCACACAAAATTTGAGGTTAGGATCGCGCTTAGTAAATACAAGGAATTTTCAATAACGGATACATATTACCTTGGGTCTCTGGCCTATCCTGAAGTTAGACTGCGAGCCACCGCTGGTTTAAATAGTTTTCCAACAAGAGTTTTCTAATACTTGATTAGACATGAAGTAAACATCGTAAGTTTAGAAAATCGTTTAAATCAGGAATTGAATGGAAACGTATCAAGTCACTGAAAATCAAGACGCAATCTGAAAACCTGTTGTTTAAAAAGTACAAAATTATTTGTTTTTGTGTGCATAAACAACTATTATGATCACTTAATATAATAGCAGACTATTTATGATTTTCAACTTTTTATTTACTCACTACAATTGTTTCGCTACACTGTAGCTTCTTCAGGTGAAGAAATATAATACATTTTTTACAAACTAATTTACATTATATGCAGTTTTCAGAAGTGTGGGTGGAGGGGGTGGTTTTCTTCAGTTTAAGTAGAGGGGAGTTGGAGAGTTCAAGTTGGTCGTTCAGCAAGTTTCCTGAATTTATATGTTTATTTATTTCTAAATTTGACAATAAATTCAATTTCCGTCCTTTATTACAGATATGGAAGATTTTGAAGTTGTTGTCAAATTGGTGGTTTTCTTCAATTAGGTGGTTTGCGTAAGTTGAATTAACTTTTTGATGAATGAACGCTTTTTGGTGTTCATTTATTCTTTCACTGAATGCTCTCCCGGTTTGGCCTATATAAATCTTCGGGCAATCCGCACAATTAAGCAAATAAACCCCACAGTGTTATGATGTTACTAATATGATAACTTGTTAAATAATCACTTTACGTACTAAAATTGGAAACTTTAACCCATTAATTTTTTAAAAATATGTACTAATGTTACAATTTTTCTTCTTGTTTCAGGTAAATGTTATTCCTACAAAGTCCTATTTGCCAGCAATTAGTAAGTTATAACAGCTTTAATGTTTTTTTTCAAACTTAAATAATGTGTTAGGTCAAAAAGGTTAGAAAACACACACTCTAGAAGAAATAAATTTGCATGCATAATATCCAAAAAGTAGATCATCCGAAAAACGTAGAAACGCTTCAACCTCCAATGCATGATATCAAAAAAGTAGATCATCCGAGAAACGTAGAAACGTTTGGGTTGGAGTCCAACCGAAGAGACCTTCAACATTTTCAAAATTTAAATTATAACAATCACGACGAGAAAAACGCATCTTCGCTTTGTTGCGCCTCGTTTCATTTGTTTCCGCCCGGAGAGAGAACAAGGTGTTAGAAAGTCAGCGGAAAACAACACCATTTTCTTTCATAAAACCACATCACACCACAATCTTTTTATATTGCATCCACGAACTGGAACGTGCTAGTATTTATTTCATTTTTTTTGCGTGCGAGAGTTATTAAAGTTTCGTGTCGTGTTTTATTTTAGGAGAACGCAAGTGCATGTGCGTATAAGACGCATTCTTACTCTCGGACATATTTATATTTATAATAAATTATTTTTAGTCGGGATGTGTGTGTTTTCCTAGTGGAACGGATCTATTTAATCCTGTACACATCATCCCGTGTAAATATGAACGCGCCGCGAGGAATTTTTATGGGTATTGATGATTATATTTCTTTTCGATTAATCTCAATTTGTAGAATTAGATACAGCTAATTTTCTAATAGTCATAATCAGTGTCAGTTTTTACTAGTCAGCTTAAATCAGCCTCAATCAGTATCAGTTTCTCCTAGTCAGCTTAAATTAGTTCCAATCAATTTTAGTCACTTCCAATCAGTCCAAATTATTCTGAATCATCTTCAATTTGGTTCTCAATAATTACTTGATGAATATGAACGCGCCGCGAGGAATTTTTACGGGTATTGATGATTATATTTCTTTTCAATTAATCTCAATTTGTAGAATTAGATACAGCTAATTTACTAATAGTCATAATCAGTGTCAGTTTTTACTAGTCAGCTTAAATCAGCCTCAATCAGTATCAGTTTGTCCTAGTCAGCTTAAATTAGTTCCAATCAATTTTAGTCACTTCCAATCAGTCCAAATTATTCTGAATCATCTTCAATTTGGTTCTCAATAACTACTTGATGAAACAATCAAGTGACTTTTATTTAATTATCAATATTTCTTTTCGATTAATCTCAATTTGTAGAATTAGATACAGCGAATTTTCTCATAGTCATAATCAGTATCAGTTTCTACTAGTCAGCTTAAATCAGCCTCAATCACTATCAGTTTGTCCTAGTCAGCTTAAATCAGTTCCAATCAATTTTAGTCACTTCGAATCAGTCCAAATTATTCTGAATCATCTTTAATTTGGTTCTCATTAATTACTTGATGAAACATGTTTACAACCAAGTGACTTTTATTTAACTATCAATATTCTAGATCTGTTTTAAACAGTACACGATAGTTTTAGTTAGTCTTAATTACAATTTTGTACCAAAAATAGGAATCGGTGCCAATCAGTATCAGTTGATTTTAATCAGCCTGAATCAGTTGCAGCTTGTATTAGTCTTTTCCCAGACCATGTTAATTAATGCAAATCAGTCGCAGTCAATACAATTTAATTTCAATTAGTCTAAATTAGTTCCAATCAATTTCTAGTTATTCTAATCCGCCTAAATCAAACTTTACAAACTGTCATCTGACATAACCTAACTAAACTTCACAATTAGTTATCTTAGCTTAACTTATTTCCAAACGTTTATTTTGTTCTGGAATGTGGAGAAAAAAATTGAACCTTATTTCCTACAGAGTTTTGTTTAAGTTCTCGAAAGAAGAATATTGTAATGGTTTTATTATGTCAGATGACAGTTTGTGAAGATTGATTTGGGCAGATTAGAATAACTCGATATTGATTGGAACTAATATAGACTAATTTCAATTAGTCTAAATTAGTTCCAATTAATATTAAGTTTAAAACTGGATGATTTAAATTAAATTTAAATTAAAACACTTGGTGTGTTTCACTTATTTATATTTTCTCCGACTAGTTTCGACTATGGGTCATCTTTAAGGAGAAATGTCCTCCTTAAAGATGACTAATGGTCGAAACTAGTCGGAGTGAGAAATTAATTAAAGATATAATATCGAGTTATTCTAATCGGCCCAATTCACTGGCAATCAGTATTACTTGGTTTTAATAAGCCTGAATCAGTCTCAGCTTTATATTTGTCCTTCCCCCAGACAATTTTAGGTTGGTTTAAATCAGTTTTAGCCAGTGCAATTCCATTTTAATTAGTCTAAATCAATTGTAATCAATTCACGATGCTACTAGTTGTCATCTGAACTGTCCCAATCAGTATCAGTTTGTCCCAGCCAGCCCAAATCAGCGTCCCAATCAGAATTAGTTTATCCTAGTCACCCTAAATCATTGCTAATCAGTATTAGTTGACTTTAGTCAGTCTTAGTCAGTCCCAGCTTTATATTAGGTCTTCTCCAGACCATTCCAAGTTAGTTCAAATCAGTCTCGGTCAGTGTAATTTCATTTTAAGTCGTCTATATCAACTTAAATTAGTTCACCATTCTCTATATCAGTTGCAATTAATATAAATCTGTCCTAGTTAGCCTAAATTAGTCCAAATCAATACCACTTTTCTAATCAACTTGGCAGCTGAAATGTCCTAATCAGTATCAGTTTTTCCCAGTCAGCCCAAATCAGCGTAAATCAGTCCCAATCAGAATTAGATTATCCTAGTCACCCTAAATCATTACTAATCAGTATTAGTTGACTTTAGTCAGTGTTAATTAGTCCCAGCTTTATATTTGTCCTTCTCCAGACCATTCCAAGTTAGTTCAAATCAGTCTCGGTCTGTGTAATTTCATTTCAAGTGGTCTAAATCAATTTAAATTAGTTCACCATTCTCTATATCATTTCCAATTAATATAAATTTGTCCTAGTTAGCCTAAATCAGTCCAAATCAATACCAGTTTTTTAATCAACTTGTCAGCTGAACTGTCCCAATCAGTATCAATTTGTCCCAGTCAGCCCAAATCAGCCTAAATCAGTCCCAATCAGAATAAGTTTATCGTAGTCACCCTAAATCAATGCTAATCAGTATTAGTTGGATTTAGTCAACCTTAATCAGTCCCAGCTTTATATTAGTCCTTTCCCAGAGTATTCCAAGTTAGTTTAAATCAGTCTCGGTCAGTGTAATTTCATTTCAAGTAGTCTACATCAATTTAAATTAGTTCACCATTCTCTATATCAGTTGCAATTAATATAAATTTGTCGTAGTTAGCCTAAATCAGTCCAAATCAATACCACTTTTCTTATCAAATTGGCAGCTGAACTGTCCTAATCAGTATCAGTTTTTCCCAGTCAGCCTAAATCAGCGTAAATCAGTCCCAATCAGAATTAGATTATCCTAGTCACCCTAAATCATTGCTAATCAGTATTAGTTGACTTTAGTCAGTCTTAGTCAGTCCCAGCTTTATATTTGGCCTTCTCCAGACCATTCCAAGTTAGTTCAAATCAGTCTCGGTCAGTGTAATTTCATTTCAAGTGGTCTAAATCAATTTAAATTAGTTCACTATTCTCTATATCAGTTGCAATTAATATAAATTTGTCCTAGTTAGCCTAAATCAGTCCAAATCAATACCAGTTTTTTAATCAACATGGCAGCTGAACTGTCCTAATCAGTATCAGTTTTTCCCAGTCAGCCTAAATCAGCGTAAATCAGTCCCAATCAGAATTAGATTATCCTAGTCACCCTAAATCATTGCTAATCAATATTAGTTGACTTTAGTCAGTGTTAATTAGTCCCAGCTTTATATTTGTCCTTCTCCAGACCATTCCAAGTTAGTTCAAATCAGTCTCGGTCAGTGTAATTTCATTTCAAGTCGTCTATATCAATTTAAATTAGTTCACCATTCTCTATATCAGTTGCAATTAATATAAATTTGTCCTAGTTAGCCTAAATCAGTCCAAATCAATACCAGTTTTCTAATCAACTTGTCAGCTGAACTGTCCCAATCAGTATCAATTTGTCCCAGTCAGCCCAAATCAGCCCAAATCAGTCCCAATCAGAATAAGTTTATCGTAGTCACCCTAAATCAATGCTAATCAGTATTAGTTGGTTTTAGTCAAATTTAATCAGTCCCAGCTTTATATTAGTCCTTTCCCAGAGTATTCCAAGTTAGTTTAAATCAGTCTTGGTCAGTGTAATTTCATTTCAAGTAGTCTACATCAATTCAAATCAGTTCACCATTTTCTATATCAGTTCCAATCAGTATAAGTTTATCCTTGTTAGCCTAAATCAGTCCAAATCAATACCAATTTTACCTAGTCAACTTAAATTAGTTCCATTCAGTATCAGTTTGTCCCAGTCAGACTAAATCAGCCTAAATTAGTGCCAATCAGTTCATTCTAGTCAACTTAAATCAGTCCAAGTATCTGTTTATATTAGCCGTTTTAAAAATTACAGTTCGTTTAAGTCAATTCCAGTCAGTCTATGTTCCTTTAAATTGTTCGAATTAGTATCAGTTTGTCCTAGTCAGCCTAAATAAATCCCAATCCGTATCAGTTTTAACTAGGCAACGAGTGCAACTTCATATCAATTAGTGTAAATTAGTCCACGGTCCTCTAAATCAGTTGCAATAAATATCTATGTCTGTCCTAATTAGCGTAAATCAGTCCAAATCAACATCAGTTTTAACTAGTTAGCTTGAATCAGTAAAAACCAGTATTAGCTTGTCCCAGTCAGGCTAAATCAGTCCCAATCAGTATCAGTTTATCCTAGTCAGATTAAATCAGTGCCTATCAGTATCGGTTTATTTAGTCAGCCTGAATCAGTCCAAGTCCCTGCTTATATTACCCCTTTCCCAAACCATTTCGTTAGTTCAAATCGGTCTGTCAGTACAATATAATTTCAATTTATTTAAGCTAGTTCCAGTCTATCCATGTTCCTCTAAATTGTTACAATTAATATCAGTTTCTCCTAGTCAGCCTAAATAAATCCCGATCAGTTATGTATTAACTAGTCGGCTAGTGCAATTTCATTTTCAGTCTAAATCAGTTCTAATCAGTCCACGATCCACTAAATCAGTTGCAATTAATATAGGTTTAATTAAAACACTTAACTTTGTTTTACCACATTTATTTAACTTTTCAGTGACTATAGTTTTGACTACAAGCTAGTCATTCTCAAAGTAAGTCTTAGTTAAGTGTTTTAATTAAATTGTTATGAAGATGAACCACAAAGTAAACGCCAACCGAATCAAAGATTTATTGTAGTTTCTTGAATTAATTTCTCATCTGGCACTTGGTGAAACATATTAGAATATGTAAAGTTATTTAATTAAAAACACTTGGTTTTTCCTCTGAAAATGGTCTAACAAACCGAAACTAGTCGGAATAAAATGTTTAATTTGTGAAACAATACCAAGTGTTTTTATTTAAATAACTTTACAGATTTATTGTAGGTTTGTCTTAATCAGCCTAGATCAGTCCAAATCAGTAGCAGTTTTAACTAGTCAACTTAAATCAGTCCCAATTAGTATCAATAACTCCTAGTCATAAATAAAACACTGTTTATCACTTTGTTTGTATAACACTTGGTTTATTTGGTGACTATAGTTTCGATACTACACGTCACCAAATAAACCAATTGTTATACAAACAAAGTGATAAACAGTGTTTTATTTATGTTCAACAATGTATAACGAAGTAGAAGCCTCTATAGTCAGTGAACTCCTAGTCAGCCTAAATCAGTTCTAATCAGTATTAGCACAGTTCATATATATCCAGTTAACCAGTCTGTGTATAAAATTTGGTAACATCGTTTGGAAGCTGCATCCAGAATCGAGATCGGTGATTCTTGTATATAGTCGTCTGTCTTACCCACATCCTGACCATAGTTTCTCCTTTTCTACTCGATTTCCAGTTCTCCTATAAGGATTATCTCCCCTTGGTATTAGTTTTTCCTAGTCAGCCCACTTCAGTGCCAATCAGTATCAGTTGGTTCTAGTCAGCCTAAATCAGTCCCAGTCTTAGCTTATAAATTCTACCTTTAAAAACCAAAGGATATTGCATTTTATATTTGCATTATGCAGCACACCGCACAAACTCTGATCCTTTTGCAACAACTTAAAGTTTAAAACAAAAACCGAAGAAAAAACCAACCCCTAGTTATTTGAGCGTTCTATTAAAGTCAACTTTTCCTCTAAGCGATTTTTAAACGGGAATCGCGCGCGCGCTCTTTTTCGAAAGGACTACGTTAGTAAAACCCCTCTGGTGCCGGCTTTTAATTAATCACCCGCCGAATGGATATATCCACTAAGGAGTTTAATTTAATCATACAGCTGTTCGAGTTTTAATCTATTTTAATTAAAATTTCGTCGGGCGCCCAAGACATTCGCGGAAAAGTTTGATATTAAGAAATTCAACTCAATCAAAACTCGCTCGCTCGCACTGTCGCGTGGACAATGCCAGGCCCTTCAGCTTCTTTTCGAGGGAATAAAAAGCGTCGATTCGGGAAGTTTTGGGGGATTAATTGTTTTCGACCGGGATTATTATTTGTTAAAGAATTTAAATGTTTTAGGGGGTAATATTTCTACTAAAGACTTAAAATGTTTAAGAGGGTGAAATTTCTGCTACGCGCTACGCGCTATGCGACCAAACCAAATTCTCAGGCTTTTCTAACCTCGAAATTTTATTTTATGTTCCACGCGTATAAACACTGGTTTATTGTGAAGTTTAAAATATATATCTTTAGCATACTGCTTCAGTAGTGTATCTTGAACTTCAGTTGAAACCAGTGTTTTATACGCGTGGCGCATGAAGTAAAATTTCGAGTTTAGAAAAGCCTGAAAATTTGGTTTGGTCGCGTAGCGCTACGCGCTACGCGACCAACCCAAATTTTCAGGCTTTTCTAAACTCGAAATTTTACTTCATGCTTAATCTGGGAGTGGAAAACCCCTGTTTAGAGGTTCAATTTAAACTCTTTTCAAACTCGTTAAATATCTAAAAATTTAGTTTAGAGTAAATTAGGGTATGTATACTTAAAAGAAAAACTCTCTGTGTAACTAATACTTTATATAAATGTTAGTACTATTGAACAAGAATAATTATCAAGAAGTTGATATATACAGAGAGTTTTATGTAACACCGAACATTTTCATAACAAGAATTTTTTTTTAAGTATCCATGTGCATACGTTGCAAATTTTTCGATGCTCGGTTTATTAAATGAATTCAATTTGAAGCTTTAAGCGAGTGTTTTCCACTCCCAGGCTAAGCATGAAGTAAAATTTCGAGTTTAGAAAAGCCTGAAAATTTGGTTTGGTCGCGTAGCGCGAAGCGCGGAGCGGCCAAACCAAATTTTCAGGCTTTTCTAAACTCGAAATTTTACTTCATGCGCCACCGGTACAAAATACTGATTTAATGTAAAGTTAAGCGGTTTGTTCTAAACTTCGTAATATGTCAGTGTGCTGTACCGGTGGCGCATGAAGTAAAATTTCGAGTTTAGAAAAGCCTGAAAATTTGGTTTGGCCGCTCCGCGCTTCGCGCTACGCGACCAAACCAAATTTTCAGGCTTTCCTAAACTCGAAATTTTACTTCATGCTTAGCCTGGGAGTGGAAAACACTCGCTTAATGCTTCAAATTAAATTCTTTAAATAAACCGAGCATCGAAAAATGTGCAACGTATGCATGTGAATACTTAAAAGAAAATTCTTGCTAAGAAAATGTTCGGTGTTACATAAAACTCTCTGTATATCGGATAAATAAAATTTTACTTCATGCGCCACCGGTACAAAATACTGATTTATTGTAAAGTTAAGCGGTTTGTTCTAAACTTCGTAATATGTCAGTGTGCTGTACCGGTGGCGCATGAAGTAAAATTTCGAGTTTAGAAAAGCCTGAAAATTTGGTTTGGCAGCTCCGCGCTTCGCGCTACGCGACCAAACCAAATTTTTAGGCTTTTCTAAACTCGAAATTTTACTTCATGCTTAGCCTGGGAGTGGAAAACACTCGCTTAAAGCTTCAAATTGAATTCTTTAAATAAACCGAGCATCGAAAAATGTGCAACGTATGCATATAAATACTTAAAAGAAAATTATTGCTAAGAAAATGTTCGGTGTTACATAAAACTCTCTGTATATCGGATAAATATCGATACATATCCGATATTTCGATATTTATATAAATATCATGATATTTCCGAACCCTTCTTTAGAACTATAAATTACAATACATTACAAGTAAAATCTACAATTTTAAAATTTATTCAAGGATTTTTCATTTTGCTCACATTTTTAAATAATAACCAAAATTGCTGATTTTAGTTATTCGTCAAAATTTGTATTTAATAGAATTTGTTTTTTAATGACTGTAGAGATATTTTAGGACCATATTATGCAGTAATTTATAAATTGTTCCTGTAATTTTTAATTGATTTTATTTAAAATAAACTAAATATTCACTTTAAGATAATTGGATGATTTTTTAAGATAATTTTAAACAAATATTTTGAAACAAAAATTAAAAATAATTGAGTTATTTACACTTTCTCGTTAGAATCAAAAAATGTATCAATTTGCAGATTATTATATCTGGGATTCACTTTGATTTTAGTTTAAATAAAACACTTATTACTTTTAAACACTATATTGTACACGCGACAATTGTTTCGCCACACTGTGGCTTCTGCAGGCGAAGAATTAGTGTTTTATTTAAACTAAAATCAAAGTGAAAATGAACTTTCAACTATTACTAATTGTTTTATTGAGTTATGTGGTAAATACTCCATCACAATAAAAAACACTTTTATTCCTTACAACAAAACATTTCGAAAACTTTGAAAACTCATTAAAAATTCATTTTTTTAAAGTATTGTTTTAAATAAGAAAAATTGTTGAACAAAATAATATTAAACTTATAAAATACATATATAACTTAATTGTTGAATCAGTTAATAGTTGAAATAAAAAACACTTTTATTCCTTGATAATGCTGTAAAACGCGAATCTAGTCGAGTAAATAGTAAAGTAAAAAATTGTGAAACAAACCAAGTGTAATTTAATTTAAACCTTCATTATCAACTTTTATTCCTTACTTCACTTTTATTTTTATTCGTTTGATGTACATTTCGAGTGCATAGCACTCATTATCAATAACTAATTAATAGTTATTGATAATGAGTGCTTTGCACTCGAAATGTACATCTAACGAATAATATTAAAAGTGAAGTAAGGAATAAAAGTGTTTTTTATTTGAACTATTAACTGATTCAACAATTAAGTTATATCTGTAATTTATAAGTTTAATATTATTTTGTTCAACAATTTCTTCTTATTTAAAACAATAATTAAAAAAATGAATTTTTAATGAGTTTTCAAAGTTTTCGAAATGTTTTGTTTTTCATACCACTAAAGAAAACAAAATCCAATCCCTGGAAATAATATTATTATTTTGAGACGAAAATGTATGTTATCTTGGTAACCCCCTCTTGGTTTGGGCCCCCTCGGCTACGCCCATATTAGCACAGAATTGTACCAAAAATCAACTTTTAGAGTTAACTCTACAACCCGAGCAGTTATAGAGTTAACTCTAAAAGTTGATTTTTGGTACAATTCTGTGCTAATTTTTATGATTTGTATAAATATGGGCGTAGCCGAGGGATAAACTATAATTATATTAACTTAAGACTGTTGGATACTAAAGACGTGTTTCGGAGGACTAAAGCAGTCGTTTTTCAAATAAAAAAAATGGTGATGTGTCCATCATAGTACTTTCGCCCGTAAATTGCGTATTAAATCACTTTTAAAATATTTGTAGCATTATTATTTTCAAAACGTCTTTAACTTTTTGATAACTACACCTTTTATTTGAAACATGTTTCAATTGGATCAACACATACTGACACAAACCAATGACTAGATAAAAAACACTATTTATTGAATATCTCAAAAACTAAGAGTGCTATGACAAAAAATGAAAATACAAAAAATCTTTAATATTTTATTCCCTACAACTTTTATTTGAAACATTTTCCATTTGTATCAACACACACACTGACACAAATCAATGACTAGATAAAAAACACTATTTATTAAATATCTCAAAAACTAAGAGTGCTATGACAAAAAGTGAATCTACAAAAAATCTTTAGTTTTTTATTTCCTACAACTTTTATTTGAAACATTTTTCAATTGTATCGACACATACACTGTCACACACCAATAACTAGATTAAACACACAACTTTTGAAATATCTCAAAAACTAAGAGTGCTATGACAAAAAGTAAGCGAACAATACATCTTCATTTTGTTATTATCTACAACTTTTATTTGAAAGAATTTTTTTTTTTGATGAACATTTATTGAAAAAATCTGAAAAAACTGAAAAACGCTAAGAGTAAAGTACCACTTCCGGTTTTCCGATTTTTACCAAAAGCTTTTCAGTTCTTCCGATTGTAACAAAAAGCTTAAGTTTCAAGTTTCATCTCGATATCTTTAGCGGTTTTTGCGGTACAGCGCACACAGACACACAGACAGACAGACATTTTTCAAAAATGTTCTTATTCGACTCAGGGGACCTCAAAACGGATATTTCCGCTAAAATTTTTGATTCGAAAATTTTCACGAAAACAATACTTTCCCTTTGTATTACATACGGGGGAAAGTAAAAAATTGAAGAAAGCTTTTCAAACACTTACTTATTTAGGAAAATGCTTTTTAAATCATGTTAAACCATTCTATTTTTTTTTTAACATTTGCCGAAGGAGGAAAATTAATCTCCTCACGTCTGCCTGTTTTGTGGGGTTTAAACCGCTCTGCGAGCCGGGTGGTTTTCATAAGGCGGTAAACTGCTGAATGGCCGCGCTCCGCGAATACTTGGGTTATTCCGGCATCCGGAATGCGGCAGTGATTGGCCCCCGCTTTCGCCTCCGCTGCCGCCGCCGAGGAGATAAACTTGTCTCCCATCATTAACGAGCCAGAAGGGGGCTTTTCCCGACAAAACCCCCGCGCCGAGAGACGACTCTATCCACAGCACATTTCTTTTGCACGCGCCCAAAAATGTTGAGTTTTAATCCGGGGGAAAGTGAATACTGACAAGTCAAACAGTGTTTTTACCAAAGCGAAATACCTAATTAAAAAAAAATCAAAGTAGAATTTATCAACAGCGTTGTTAAAAAGGAGATAATTGGAATACTTTGAATAGGAATTATTCTTTGTTTTTACAAAATTGTAACTAACTAAAACCATCCAACGCCGTTTAAGACTGAATTATACAGATTAAAATAAAATTTAAATTAACAATCGGACTGATTCGAAGTGATTGATTTATGCTGACTACGACAAACTGCTGCTGATTAGGACTGCTTTAAGCTGACCTGAAAAAACCGATACTGATTGGGACTGATTTAGGCTGACTAAGACAAGCTGATACTGATTGGGATTGATTTAAGCTGTTGTGTTCAATTATTCAAGACATAAAATGTACACATACGTTAGGCCAAGACCTATTTTAATCCCCCATATCCCCTCCCTAGCTACGGCCTTGCCAACATCGCCCTGACGCTAGGCTAACCGCTCTAGTATGTTTTAACAAAAAAAAGATGTTGTTCCGAAAACGCCCTCTGGTGCTTACTATAAGAACTAAAGTCAACGAGAGTAAAATGTGATTTACAAATCCATTTGTACATCATTCTTGATAATGGCATTAAGCCGAAACTAGTAGAAAATAAAATACATATAAGTGAAACAAAACCAAGTGAATTTAATTTACACACCATTATGATTTAAAGTGCTTTCAATTTTTTATGAAACGAGACTAATTTAATTAATTTCGGTTAATCCAAACTAAAGTTACATGCAGTTTAGTAACTACACTTTTTTGCTCGCCACTACTTTAAATATAAGAGATAAAGAAACAAGTGAATCGTTAAAATTGAGTCAAATTCAGCGTGGATTACGATTTAAATAATTTCAATCTAGCTTAATTGATTAATGTTGTTATAATAAAATAAAAAGTCTTTCAAAAATAACGTTCATTTATGTACATCGAATTTTTCTTTTAGGTATACATATGCATACACTGTAAATTGTACGACATTCGATGTTTTTTTTTTTAAGATTTTAATTTTGATTTTTAAACGAGGGTTTTCCACTCCCAGACTAAGCATGAAGTAAAATTTCGAGTTTAGAAAAGCCTGAAAATTTGGATTGGCCGCGTAGCGAAGCGGAGCGGCCAATCCAAATTAGGCTTTTCTAAACTCGAAATTTTACTTCATGCGCCACGCGTATAAAACACTGAAATATCGTAAAGTTTAAAATATACAGCTTTAGCAATCTAATATGTAAATGTGAATAAAACGTAAGTCAAATTCTGCGCAATACCAATTATTTAAAACAGTGATTTTAGGCAATCCAATAACTCTAACGCATATTAGGTTGCCTATAATAGTTGTTGCATGTGTGTGTTTATTAAACTTCACTGTAAATCAGTGTTTTTAAGCGAGGCGCATGAAGTAAAATTTCGAGTTTAGAAAAGCCTAATTTGGATTGGCCGCTCCGCTTCGCTACGCGGCCAATCCAAATTTTCAGGCTTTTCTAAACTCGAAATTTTACTTCATGCTTAGTCTGGGAGTGGAAAACACTCGTTAAAAGTCTCAACTTAACCGCTTTGAAACAACGAATTGGACATTAACTGAGATTATTTAATTATTGCTTTATTTAATGCTGTTTCTTGTGATTACGATAATGTTACGTTTTACCCATGTAGAAAGATTAAATTTCTTGAATAATTTTCTCACTGATCACTTGGTGAAACATTTTTAAATATTGATAATGAAGGTTTAAATTAAATTACACTTGGTTTGTTTCACAATTTTTTATTTTACTTTACTATTTACTCGACTAGTTTCGCGTTTTACAGCATTATCAGTCCTGATAATGCTGTAAAACGCGAAACTAGTCGAGTAAATAGTAAAGTAAAAAATTGTGAAACAAACCAAGTGTAATTTAATTTAAACCTTCATTATCGAAAGATTAAAGTTATGTTTTCCCGCGGTTTTGTAATTGTATTCATCCGTCATGACTTTTAATTGCAATTCAAATAAATTACGTTTATATCGGGCCCTTTAAATAATAAACATCCATTAACGTAATTAATTTAGTTTATTTTAGATAGAGCATTGGGAACACAAACACAAATAATTGCACATAACGCAAATAACGCATTATTGGCGGAAATTTCCGGGTTTCTGGCTGATAATTTAATGTGCACTCACCGGTAATTGCTAGCGCTGCCAGCGAACCTTTATATCCCTTTTCGCCGGGCGGGTTTTCTTAAACGCGGCGCCTCTTTTCATCAATGCACCCCCCGCCCCCCTGCACCGCGGTGTGGGGTTGATTATTTTAATGGCGTGTCGCACCGAATGCGCACAATGAGCCATTCATCGGATTTCGCTATTGTCTGCGTCGGGGATTATTCACGCTGTATTATTGCAAATTGTTTCCTAGGATGTTTATTTTGATTGTAAACTGATTGCATCGAAAGTGGGATACGCTTATTGTGTATAATAATAATAATAATCGTACCATGTCACTACCTGTAGTCTAACTGGTTACCAATAATTATTAGAATTCGTTTTAATTCACGACGCTTATATCGCTAGCCAATAACTATAGACATTAGGCTAGCGTTATGACCTCGATTGTGTACAATTTTGTTCGTTTCCTGCAAACAATAATAAAACCTGACACAAAAAATTCGCGCAGTTCAGTAACATTCGCAACGCTAGTCACAAGAAATCAAAACGAAGTTCATCTGTGGATGGCGACTGAGTCGCTTCCCGCGTCCAGTAGGGTGTCCCTTATTCTCTGCACCCCGGTGAAGAAGTCAGCTTCTTTGTCTCCTACCGTAACTTTAGCCACGATTTTTGAGTAGTGCTTACCTCCAGTCTGACCAGTTCCCGCAACCGATGTGGTCAGGGTTAGGTGACTGAAATCCTCGGTAATGTGTTTCAGCTCCGGGTACATGGCTGCGAACTGGCTCTGAATCCCATTCTTCATTTCTTTGTCCGCTGGCTCCACCCAGACCACTGAGTTTGTTTGGGCATTCAACGGATTTCCCTCTACTGTCTCCGTATTACAAAAGGCGCTGGTAGCCCATTTCTTGTCCGCTATCCTTTCGAACACGTGGTATGACGTTATAGTCCTAAGTCGCTGGCTTCGATAATGTCCTCTCCTTCTGTCTGCGTACCTGCCTTTCGTGACCCCTCTGGGTCGGTTTGGGTTTCCGCATTTTTCATGGGCGGTAGACTCCCTAGGAGGGAAGCTCTTTTAATTTCTGCGTACTCTTGGATGTTTTTTATGCGGTGTTTGGTACCCGATCACCTAGGGCGTCCAGCATTTTGGTGCCCACCAACTGCGAAGTTAAGTTTAGAAGGTCCGCCGTTACCGTCTTTATCTCAACCTTCGTGTTTCTGTTAGCTTCCACCGTGGTGTTCAGTAGCCTGGTTTTCTTGATGAGGGCGATAGCTTTGGCTTTTAGTTTAATATTTGCTGTCGTTAGCGGGTCAACAGACAAAAAAAATCCCGGCTGGGCGAGGGTATTGGGCCATCCTGCCCTCTCATCCTCTTGCTACTCTGCTAAATAGAGAGAGCTTTTTTCTCCGACCATGTAAGGGTCGTAGTTTTCGAGTTGGTAGCTGGTAACACGGTAGGGCTCCTTTTGGCCCTTTTCCTGAGCTGCCTGGATGTTCAGGGACAGCTTTAGCTTCGGCGCCACGGTCGTCTTGTGCCCTCCCTGGCTCATGATTTGGGATTAATACGCACTGTGAGCACTAGTGATTAGGATTGAACACCGCTATCAACCACTGTCAATGTCACCTTAGTAGGGAAGGGCTAAACTTAATGTCTAGAGTGTCTCGATACGTAAATCAGTAGAGTTTACTACACTAGCAACGAGTAGGTATTGTTGTACTGCTAAATTGGCTTACCGTTGAAACGTCACTATAAAATACCATCATTATTATCATTTTAGTTTTGGTTTTAGTGCAGGCTCATTGACTAATTCAACTTTATTATGTAGATATGTCTATCAAATAATTGTAGCGTTACTGCTTCAGTTTAATTCCTTGTACAACTATACCTTTTTAAGCTCAAGTTGTCACGTATTAAATTCAAAATTGAATTTGTGTTCAGTATTCCGGCACCAGATACCCACAGACGCGTTTCGGACTTCAAGGTCCTCTTCAGTGTGGTCCCGACCCAGTGCTGAGGAATACTGAACATTTCTGACTATTTCAAGCCAATATGTGAAAACTATTAATGATTTCGATAGCTAACGCCATCTAATGCTTCATATTAGCATCGTTAAATGGCGTTAGCTATCGAAATCATTAATAGTTATCACATATTGGCTTGAAATAGTCAGAAATGTTCAGTATTCCTCAGCACTGGGTCGGGACCACACTAAAGAGGACCTTGAAGTCCGAAACGCGTCTGTGGGTACCTGGTGCCGGAATACTGAACACAAATTCAATTTTGATATTTGTTTTCTGGTTTCACAAACAGAATTCTGATCGTTCGTGGACGAAACAGTGACCTGTATATGCACTTTGTGCATTCGTGTCACTGACGATGCCACTATGAAGCATTAGATGGCGTTAGCTATCGAAATCATTAATAGTATTAAATTCAAGTTGTCAGTAACCAAAATCAAGTTGTCACTAATCTAATTTTTATTAATTTATATTATTTTGTAAATCAATGTACAAATTTAAGGTTTTAATGTCTAATTTACAAATTCAATTTATCCCGGATATTATTGATTATTTTACATTGTTGACTAATCGAAGCAACTGCTTAAGTTTTATTGCTACAGAGGCTAGTGTTGTGAGGGTTCTAGTTTAATTTCTCAGGACTAGCGTTGTTAGCGTAACTAATCGCCGCGAAATTGACTGCTTCACTTTAATGTTTTGTTATGAGCGTAACTAATTTTCATGCTGATTAATAATGCTTATAAAAATATCTTAGACAAAAACACTAATTTTCACTTAGATTCACAATGCTCGCAATACTATTCTCAAAACTGCAGTAAATCTCAGGGCTGCTAAGGCTCACAACACTAGTCACAACAAATCAAACCGTAACTCCTTCTAACAAATACAAGTTAAGTGCGCATTTAACTACACCAGAACGAGCCCGTATTTTTAATTCCTCGACAATAACCATCCGCTGGTTGCGCCCCGTTAATTAAATTTAAAATTCCACGAAATTTCGAGATTATCTCGTGTACTGTATAAAGTACGGAACGCCCGGCTGGGCAGCAATGACGGATTAATGCGCTTTCTGGAATTACAATGCGATTTTCCTTAATTGCCCCGATTCCCCTCGGTGCGTTATCGCCGATCGAATTGATCCGTTAATTAGTCGCGAGGAAAGAAATAATTCTGAGTATTGTCGGGAATGAAAGGGGATGGCGGAAAAATTGGAGATGTTACGTAACGGATCGTTGCTCACGGTTGATGACGTAGGTCTGACGCGGGTCGGGGCAGGGAAAGTATTTATTATCCCGACGTCTATACCTAACTACAGATTGGGACTAATCAATATCATATTTAGAATAAACAATTTTAAATTGGGATTTTAAACATGGCTGTTAGTTTATACACAATCAAATTAGGATTAAACAACATGAAATTAAGAATAACAATTTTAAATGGCGATTAAACAAATGTTATTTCAGAAACAACGTTTATCTTATTATTGGGTATTGAATATTGGGAATATATTTATGAATGTGAGCGATCGGGGCAGATGGTGGCCGAGCGGTAACGTCGTCGGGCTGTATCGCTCGGCTAGCCACAAACGCGGGTTCGATTCCCGTGCACGGGGAAACTTTATTTAAAAATAATTTCTCGTCGTGTCCCTGGGTGTGGTGTGAATGTGTCGTGACGTCCAATATATGTTAAATTAATTTAATACAATCATCGTTAGTGGCTGAATGGCTAGAACCTATGCCAAACAAACAAAACAAAAAAAAAATGTGAGCGACATACAAGGAATTATTCTTTTAGGTATACATATTCCGATGTGTACATTTTTAGATATTCCTTGATTAAGCATTATGTAGAATTTCGAGTTTAGAAAAGCTCCAATTTTTCAGGGTATTCCAAACTCGAAATTTTACTTTATCCTTAATCAAGAAATGGAAAACAATCGTTTAAATTAAATTAAAAAAAACATATTTCATGATATAAATATCTACTTAGTGGTCCTAACAAATTTAGACATAATATGTTTCCTCTCAGTTAGTATATTTAATATTATTTCAGGTTAAGGTCGGAAATTGGAACTCTAGATGCTAAGCTGACTAAGTGAAGCTTTCAAAAGAATTCAATTTCAAGCTTTAAACGAGTGTTTTCCACTCCCGGACTAAGCATGAAGTAAAATTTCGAGTTTAGAAAAGCCCCGTGAAAATTTGTCAGGGTCGCGCAGCGACCCAAGACAAATTTTCAGGGCTTTTCTAAACTCGAAATTTTACTTCATGCGCCACGCGTATAAAATACTAAAATATTGTGAAATTTATGTATATTCGAATTTCTCTTGAAATCTGTGTTTATACGCGTGGCGCATAAAGTAAAATTTCGAGTTTAGAAAAGCCCAGAAAATTTGTCTCGGGTCGCTGCGCGACCCTCGACAAATTTTCACGGGGCTTTTCTAAACTCGAAATTTTATTTCATGCTTAGTCTGGGAGTGGACAACACTCGTTTAAAATTTCAAATTGAACTCTTTTGAACAACAACGAATATCTAAGTATTGGAAAAATTGGCCCTCTTAAGCGGCAGTTTCTTATTCAAATATTTAAAAAAAAATTGTTTATTTTAATTTTTAATAATTTGTATCTACTTTTTTACTTTCTCAGTATGTAATATAGAAGAAAGTATAGTAATATTACAACTATTTAAATTTTTAAGAATTAATACATATATGTAATATATTTTTTATTGAAACGGTGTATTTTAAAGTAAATAGATTACCAGTAAAACGGTCAGAAAAAAATGTTTGGATGTTTTCGTAGGGTCTCTTCAAAATTAGCTTCACTTTTAATAATGTATAATAATAAATTCATTAAGTGTTTTTTTTTTATATTCAGGAATTATCTTTTCATTTATTAAGACACAATTAAAGAGTGTGTTTAGTGTATTTGGGTAACACGAGCCGACAGACGGGAAGTTGGGAGGTTTTCCTGGAGCGCTAACCAGATGTCGTTTACGAGTGTACGCACTTAAGGGGGCGATACGTTCGCATTGTTCCGAATCGGCGACGCGTGGATAGAACTTGGAAGCTGGCTGTAACAATAAATCACATTCTCGTGTGTATCTAGGAACAACAATCCATTATCGAGAGTTTCGAGTGCGAATGTATTTGCCGGTTAAACAAAAGGGGAGGTTTGTTAATATGTACATTAATCAATAAGCAAAGCAAATATTTTTAGATTAATTTTTGCAAAAATACCTATTAATGTAATTATTTCTATATTTTAGTAGATTTTATGACTTCACTATTGATTTAGACAAAAATCATGAACTTTTATGTAACATTATTATCATGATGAAATAATATACGAGTATATATAATTTTAATTAAATGAGTGAAGTTTAGTGAGAAGTTCCAAGTGTGCGGGGTATCCGTATTTCGACAGAATGTATAGGGATCTCAGTTATTTGAAGAGATAGAGAGCCCATTAAATTTGGACAAAGTTGCTTATTTTAAGGCCCACTAATAATCTGAAAACTAATTTTAAATATCTTCTTTAATTTTCGAGATAGGGTAGAGTATCTTAGTTATTTGAAGAGATAGAGAGCCGATTAAATTTGGACAAAGTTGCGTATTTTAAAGCCCACTACTAATCTGAAAACTTATTTGAAATATCTTCTCTAGTTTTCAAGATAGGGTAGAGTATCTCAACTATTTGATGAGATAGAGAGCCGATTGAATTTAGACAAAGCTGCGTATTTTAAGGCCCACTAATAATCTGAAAACTAATTTGAAATATCTTCTCTAATTTTCGAGCTAAGGTAGAGTATCTTAGTTATTTGAAGAGATAGAGAGCCGATTAAATTTGGACAAAGTTGCGTATTTTAAAGCCCACTAATAATCTGAAAACTTATTTTAAATATCTTCTCTAATTTTCGAGATAGGGTAGAGTATCTTACTTATTTGAAGAGATAGAGAGTCGATTAAATTTGGACAAAGTTGCGTATTTTACAGCTAACTAATAATCTGAAAACTTATTTGAAATATCTTCTCTAGTTTTCGAGATAGGGTAGAATATCTCAATTATTTGAAGAGATGGAGAGCCGATTGAATTTGGACAAAGTCGCGTATTTTAAGGCCCACTAATAATCTGAAAACTAATTTGAAATATCTTCTCTAATTTTCGAGATAGGGTAGAGTATCTTAGTTATTTAAAGAGATAGAGAGCCGATTAAATTTTGACAAAGTTGCGTATTTTAAAGCCCACTAATAATCTGAAAACTTATTTGAAATATCTTCTCTAGTTTTCGAAATAGGGTAGAGTATCTCAACTATTTGATGAGATAGAGAGCCGATTGAATTTAGACAAAGTTGCGTATTTTAAGGCCCACTAATAATCTAAAAACTAATTTGAAATATCTTCTCTAATTTTCGAGATAGGGTAGAGTATCTCAATTATTTGAAGAGATGGAGAGCCGATTGAATTTGGACAAAGTTGCGTATTTTAAGGCCCACTAATAATCTGAAAACTAATTTGAAATATCTTCTCTAATTTTCGAGATAGGGTAAAGTATCTTAGTTATTTAAATAGATAGAGAGCCGATTAAATTTGGACAAAGTTGCGTATTTTAAAGCCCACTAATAATCTGAAAACTTATTTGAAATATCTTCTCTAGTTTTCGAGATAGGGTAGAGTATCTCAATTATTTGAAGAGATGGAGAGCCGATTGAATTTGGACAAAGTTGCGTATTTTAAGGCCCACTAATAATCTGAAAACTAATTTTAAATATCTTCTCTAATTTTCGAGATAGGGTAGAGTATCTTAGTTATTTGAAGAGATAGAGAGCCGATTAAATTTTGACAAAGTTGCGTATTTTAAAGCCCACTAATAATCTGAAAACTTATTTGAAATATCTTCTCTAGTTTTCGAGATAGGGTAGAGTATCTCAATTATTTGAAGAGATAGAGAGCCGATTGAATTTAGACAAAGTTGCGTATTTTAAGGCCCACTAATAATCTGAAAACTAATTTGAAATATCTTCTCTAATTTTCGAGATAGGGTAGAGTATCTCAATTATTTGAAGAGATGGAGAGCCGATTGAATTTGGACAAAGTTGCGTATTTTAAGGCCCACTAATAATCTGAAAACTAATTTGAATATCTTTTCTATTTTTCGAGATAGGATAGAGCCTGGGTCTCCAAACTATCTTCTTCGCGGGCCACAAATACAATTCTACATAATAAAGTCGGCCAAGATCCGATTAATTTTATAAAATTATGAAAAATTTAAGGAACAATTGTTACAATATTTCAAAATATGACATTTACAAAAAAAATTACAAACAATCGCGGGCCGGATTCATGCAAGTCGCGGGCCGGATTTGGCCCGCGGACCGTAGTTTGGAGACCACTGGGATAGAGTATCTTAGTTATTTGAAGAGATGGAGAGCCGATTAAATTTGGACAAAGTTGCGTATTTTAAGGCCCACTAATAATCTGAAAACTAATTTGAAATATCTTCTCTAATTTTCGAAATAGGGTAGAGTATCTTAGTTATTTAAAGAGATAGAGAGCCGATTAAATTTAGACAAAGTTGCGTATTTTAAAGCCCACTGATAATCTGATAACTTATTTGAAATATCTTTTCTAGTTTTCGAGATAGTCTACTCTCTATCTCAATTATTTGAGGAGATAGAGAGCCGATTGAATGTGGACAAAGTTGCGTATTTTAAGGCCCACTAATAATCTGGAAACTTATTTGAAATATCTTCTTTAGTTTTCGAGATAGGGTAGAGTAACAGGTTTGGAAAGTTTTAATTTTATTTATAGAAGTTATTGAAGTTTGAAAGAAAACGATACATTTCTGATATTACAAAATGAAACACCAAGTTATATAAATTACAAGCCATTCTATAAATCGAATATCCTGTCAATTATCTACTTATAATTTGATGTACACTTAACTGAAAATACATTTCGTATATCCTAACAATTACTTACATTGATGAGCACATATTCGAAAATAAAATATAAAGTAAATAACATTCAAACGAAAAGGTACTTTCTTTTATATTATTAACTTGTTTCTCATTATTCATTTGTTAAAACATTTCTACTAAATATAGGTGTTTAATTGAATTCACTTGGTTTGATTTACTAAAAATATTTTATTTCAGCCGAAACTAGTTGAAATAAAATATTCTTAGTAAAACAAACCAAGTGAATTAAATTAAACACCTATATTTAGTAGAAATGTTTTACCAAGTGAATAATGAGAAACAAGTTAGTAATGTATTAAGTGCCAGCGAAGCAAAACTCATTACAATGTACCTTAAAAATGGCATTAAGTCGAAACTAGTTGAAATAAATTATTTTTAGTAAAACAAACCAAAAATAATTTCTTCTTTCAAAGTTTAATTCTTTAGAAGAAATTTTTATTACCGTCGTTAATTACTTATGGTCCGCTCGTTGGCCCAGTTTCAGGTCGAACTGAAAAGTCTAACTCTCCTTTTGTTAATATCTCATCCTCCGGTGCGTTACTTTGAAATATATCCTATTTCCGGAAATAGCCATCGGGAAATCGATAACTAATAAATTAGCCGGATTCACTAGACTATCATTAATAATAATAAGTTAATTTAATAAATTATATTATTTAACTTGAATTGAAATTGTATCAAAAATAACGTACATATTTTATCGATTATTACTCATTTAAAAGAAAATTATCAGTGTATTTCTAACTTCACAACTTTCAGTTTTTTATACGCGTGGCGCATGAAGTAAAATTTCGAGTTTAGAAAAGCCCCGTGAAAATTTGTCTCGGGTCGCTGCGCGACCCTCGACAAATTTTCTACGCGGGGCTTTTCTAAACTCGAAATTTTACTTCATGCTTAGTCTGGGAGTGGAAATACTCGTTATAAACTTCATATTGCACGTTTTTATACAAATACGACAAATGCCATTTACAGCGTATATATTATGTATATTTAAAAGAAATATTCACAGTATGTAATACAATAAATAAATAAAAAAATAAATGATAAATCTCGATTGCTCCACGAAATCCCACGGTGGGTCATAATGAAACCCCATGAAGACATCCACACAATTTTTGCCACCCCAATAGCAGGTCGTGTATTCACTTCAATACAAATATTTTACACATCATTTCAATAGCTTTATAGGTTTTCTGAATGATAAAAAAAAAGTGTAAAAATAGATTTATGCATTTCATAAATGGTCGAAAAAAAACTAAACACATGACACCGAATGATGAGGGTGAGAAGGAATGATGTTTATTCGTTCTGTAAGTGCTAAAACGACAGAGAAAACCGATAGAATCCCAGGCTAAGCATGAAGTCAAATTTCGAGTTTAGAAAAGCCTGAAAATTTGGTTTGAAAAAAAACTAAACATATGACGCCGAATGATGAGGGTGAAAAGGAATGATGTTTATTCGTTCTGTAAGTGCTAAAACGACAAAAAACCGATAGAATTTTTAAGTGCTTAGGCAATTTTTCGTTTGTGTTTTCTGAAACTATTTATTTTTCAAAGTAAACAACAGTTTAACCAAAACTAGCCATGGAATTAACCAAGGGGGGCAGGGGGTGCCCTCTAGACTTCGCAAAAATATGTAAGTGTTTTTACAAGATTTTAAATAAAATATGAGTTTTCTGAAAAATCAAAATGTCGGGTCCAGTTTAACTGAAATTTTCTTCACTTTTATATAAATTAAACAATTTAAACACTTTCAGATATATATATTGTGCATTCGCTACAATTGTTTCGCCACACTGTGGCTTCTTCAGGCGAAGAAACAGTGTGGCGAAACAATTGTAGCGAATGCACAATTTATATTTGAAAGTGTTTAAATTGTTTTATTTATATAAAAGTAAAGATGAACTTTCAACATTTATCAGCCTTATTAATCAATTTTTTGAAATTTTCTTATTATATTTACTTGAAAATTGACAACAAGTTAACGAAATTCTTCAAAAATTGTGATTATGTGTTAGTTGACAAAAATCATAAAAAATCTCCAAACATTAACAGCCGAGCAATTACAGAGTTAACTCTAAAAGTTGATTTTAGGTAAAATTCTACACTTCTTTTAATGATTTCTACGAATGATCTATTGTATTACATACTGTGAACATTTCTTTTAAATATACATAATATATACGCTGTAAATGTAAGGCATTTGTCGTTTTTGTATAAAAACGTGCAATATGAAGTTTATAACGAGTATTTCCACTCCCAGACTAAGCATGAAGTAAAATTTCGAGTTTAGAAAAGCCCCGTGAAAATTTGTCGAGGGTCGCTAGCGCGACCCTCGACAAATTTTCTACGCGGGGCTTTTCTAAACTCGAAATTTTACTTCATGCGCCACGCGTATAAAACATTGATTTAGTCTGAAGTTCAAAAAAATACTGCTTAGGTTAGTTTATGATTTATGCAAGATCGATAAAAGATATCCTCTCTTAAAGATACCACACTTTTGACAATACGAGTACGACACGTTTATGACACGAGTGTGTTGAACTCCTCGTGCTAGTCTCGTGTCGTGCTCATCTCGTATCGTGCACGTGTCGTGCTCGTGTCGTACCCGTCTCGTAATTCTCTAAGAGAAGTGAAATGAAGCAAAGTTTATAAAATATCATAAGTATTATGTTCAACATTCGAGCAATGTTTAAAATGTTTCCGTGTTCAGTGGGTAGTTACCAGTTACTTAGATAGTTTATAAAATCGTCCAATTCGAAGCTTTAAACGAGTGTCGTCCACTCCCAGACTAAGCATGAAGTAAAATTTCGAGTTTAGAAAAGCCCCGCGTAGAAAATTTGTCGAGGGTCGCGCAGCGACCCGAGACAAATTTTCACGGGGCTTTTCTAAACTCGAAATTTTACTTCATGCGCCACGCGTATAAAAAACTGAAAGTTGTGAAGTTAGAAATACACTGATAATTTTTTTTTTAAATGAGTAATAATCGATAAAGTATTTACGTTATTTTTGATACAATTTCAATTCAAGTCAAATAATATAATTTATTAAATTAAAAAAAATATAAAAACGAATTAAAATTAATATCGACTTTCTGCAAAATGTTTGTTCAAATATTCATTGTAACAACTATTAAATTAACTTATTTAGGAATTTAATTAACATAAAATTAATAAGATGACGACTAATGGGTTAAGGAAAACCATGATAAACCAGAAAATTTATTAACATCGTAAAAACTATGACTAGAGAATTCAAAATAAATTGAAATTTGTGTGGTATAAACTCTACTGGACGAAATAAATAATTCTTAACTCATGAAACGGGCTTCGAAGCTCTATCAATAAACATCCCTTAATAGATTGAAACCAAACTATCGCACTAACCTTTTAATTAATGGAGACCGATTCTTTAAATCCAAATATCTAGTGCTGCTGGAAACTTCCATTAAACAAAACTTTACTGAACTAAAACACTACCACTTTTTTTTCTTGCATAATTTGCAGCTCTGTCGACCAGCCACAGCAATTACTGCCGTAGATAACTAAATAAATAGACACTTGAAACTCCGAAATCAAACTCGAAAACCGATCAGTGTTTTCTAAAAAGCGAAGACACGAAATACACCACGTGAATAATCGATCTTAACTGGCGTTGAAAAGACGAATAAATTGAAATCGGTGAAAAATGCAAGTATCTTCGATGTTCGCCTGAGTTTTTTGCGTGTTTGGTGATAAGCGAATGGATTTATTGATTGAAACCGGTTTTATTTTTAGTGTTTCGTTAAATAATTGTGAATATTTATGTACTTAAAAATCGATCCGGATTCGAATCCTTTTAGACGTATTTGAATACTTTTTATCAATCAATTTAGAAATCAACAAATCTATTTTTCCATTACTTTTATTGTTTAGGAAATCCATAAATCTATGAATTTAAATTATGTGTAAAGTGTTTATTTTGAAGTGGGTACACGACCCGCTCTCGGGATGGCAAAAAACCAATCTCCCCACTAAGCAAACACAATTAAGTAATGTTTCATCAACATTAAAACAACGTTTAATGTTGCTGCAATGTTGATATAACATTATTATCATTGTCTTGTAATTGGGAAATTTCCTGTTGGGCAATAAATACTTATTATTATTATTATTATTTGTTTGTTTTTGCTCAGTGGGTCATTTAATTATATAGTTAGCAATAATTCTATTGAGCAAATCACAGTCTTCAAAGATTTAGGTATTTGGTTTGATGAACATTTTACATTTATTCCTCACGTTCAAACACTTGCTAAGAGTTCCTTCAAAGCATTAGGATTTATAAAGCGCAGATCAGAGTCGATAACTAAGCCTAAGTTACGCACCAAGTCTACAAGAGGTATAGCTGTATTGATCAATTTTAGTGAAAGTCAACCTTTGGCAGCGGTGAGTATTTTCTTTAGGCAGAACAGCATAGCTGAAGTTTTGCTAGGGTTAATCAGTGAGGAGTGTTTTTGGGAAACAGTTAAAATATTAGTTAGGTCAAGATTTAACTCTTGATTTGCTGTCAATATGTCATTAAAGGGAAAGCAGTAGAGTAGTTGGGTATCGTCTGCATATAGGTTATAGGTACAGAATTTTATAGTCGCAGGAATAAAATACGTGCAAATCGAAAATAACAGTGGGCTTAGAATTGATCCTTGAGGAACACCGACATTTGTCTCTAATACATCCGACGTTATATTGTCAATTTTGACCTGTTGCTAGCAACCATAGATAAAACTACTTATAAGTTTTAGTGCATTTGACTTTAAACCAATGTACTTCATTTTTGCTAATAATACATGATGATTAATTGTGTCGAATGATATTGTTTCTATTCAGATAAGACTTGAAGAGTAGAAACATTTTTGCATTTCACATGTGTTTAATTCGATAATGACTATGCAATTCTATTTAATGAAATTCTGCAAATTTGAAATTCTGAAAGCATTCGAATGCTTTGAAATCTCTATTTAATGTTTATGTCCGTTCAAAGTTAGAATATGTATCTTTAATTTGGTATCCACAAAGTCAACTTCAGATTAATCTAGTAGAAAGTGTTCAAGGTAAGTTCCTGCAGTTTCTGCGCTTCAAAGTTGAGGGACTTTACCCTGACAGAAGCTGTTATTATTCACTATTGCTAGACAAATGTAATGTCGAATCTCTTGAATGCCGACGTCATGACGTCGGCATTCAAAATCACGCGTCACAGACTAGGCATCACGTTCTTACACAAGCTTCTGCATGATCGAATTGATAGCCCTGATATTTTACAGCTAGTTGGCTTGCATATTCCAACTTTCAATAGTAGATATAAGACCACATTTAATATGAAGTATAATAGAACTAATTTTAGATTAAAATCGCCTATTAATGTAATCTGCAGTTTGTTTAACCTATCAACCCCCGACCAATTATAAAGTTAATAAAAGCTGATTCTAGGTAAAATTCTACACTTATTTTTTCGATTTCTACGAATGACTTATTGTATTACATACTGTGAATTTTTCTTTAAAACATACATAATGTATACGCTGTAAATGTAAGGCATTCGTCGATTTTGTAGGGTAGAGTATCTTAGTTATTTGAAGAGATAGAGAGCCGATTAAATTTGGACAAAGCTAAGTCCCACTAATAATCTGAAAACTAATTTGAAATATCTTCTCTAGTTTTCGAGATAGGGTAGAGTATCGCGAACGCTCTTATTGCCCGACCCTCCCCCTTTTTGTAAATCTGTATATATTTACTGTAAAACATTATTTTTGTACATTTTTTATAAAAACGTGTAATATGAAGTTTAGAACGAGTATTTCCACTCCCAGACTAAGCATGAAGTAAAATTTCGAGTTTAGAAAAGCCTCGCGTAGAAAATTTGTCGAGGGTCGCGCTAGCGACCCTCGACAAATTTTCACGGGGCTTTTCTAAACTCGAAATTTTACTTCATGCGCCACGCGTATAAAACACTAAAATATTGTGAAGTTATAAATACACTTAAAACATATTTTTTAATAAGTAATAATCGAGATATTTAAATAACAAAATATTTACGTTATTTTACATACCTTTTCAAGTTAAGTCAAATAATATAATATATCAAATTAACTTATTTAATAATTTAATTAACCTAGAATTTAAAACTTTTTTGTTAATACTTAATTGTCTTGTAATTGGGAATTTGTTTCCTGTTAAAACTTAAATATACTTAATAATAATAATGTTTATTACCCAATAAACATTATTATTATTATTATTATTAAGTATATTTAAGTTTTAACAAGCTTTCATTGCTATGCATGTTCTCTGACTTTCATAAAAACAAAAACACACTGTGATCGTTTACTTTTATCATCACGTTTTGCTCTTCTTCTCTCTCCCTAAAATATTTCATGTGGGAGTGAGGGCGTATGTGTATGTACGAAGGGTCGTGATTACAAGCGATTATCATGAAAATTGGCCGTAAATTTATTCATAATTGAACCCGGCTGCACGCGTAATGAAATAACCCGATTTTCTGACGCACGCACTTCATTATCATTGTGCCGTATTAAAATCCGGGAGCTGGATTAATTGAATTCAATATTTAACAATAATACATAATTCTATAAAAATTATTAAAAGCGCGAATATTTTCGCAAATCTAAAAGCATTTTTTTTTAAACGAATTAAAACACCCATTGAAACAACGACTTCGGTGGAAACAAACGCAAACGGCAAAATTATATTTTAGTGAAACGATTCTGCCTTAACTATGTTTTTCTATAGAGTTTAAAATATAATATATAAAATTACAAAAAACTATTCGTGAAAATGCAAACAATGTCTAAATTAATAATACAACTTAAGACGATAAATATCCATTGAAACAACTACTTCCCGTGCAAATACACCTCCGGATATTGAATTATATAATGAAATATTTAAAATCTTATTTAATTTGATTTGTTACAACGCTTTATTAAAGTTTATGTAACGTTAAGGTCAAATTCTCTTCAAACCAACTAACAAATACATTTTAAAATGAAAGGAGAGATAACACAAAAAAATTGAAGTGAAAGGACTTTAATTAAAACTAATGTCTTAGGCCATCTATAGACGCGTTTCGAGATTTATTTCTCTTCAGTATAGCTTTGCTTATGACGTTTTTAAAAAAATTAAAATAAACTTACTTGGAACTTTTTCCAAGTAAGTTTATTTTAATTTTATTCCTAATTTTTTTAAAAACGTTATAAGCAAAGCTATACTGAAGACTGTTGTGTGTGGAATGAACAGGTACACAGAAATGGAATGAGTGAAAAATATGGTCGGGGATTATGTCATTAGCAGGTATGAAGAATATGAGACCTTATTATTTACCTTACGGTACAGTTCAAACAAGATAAATTTAAATTCAAAACTATTTGAATTTGAGAAAATAAACTTACGCTTCTTATAGTTTGCACACTTTAAACATAATATATAAAATTACGAAAAACTATTCGTAAGTTTAAAAGTTAAAACATTAGCAAATTGTTTTTATTTAGAATTTTTATTTTTGATATGTTTTTTATATCAGCATAAAAAAATAAATTCTCATAATTTAATAAAAGTTTTTACTATTGGTAGAAACTAGTTGAGTTATTTATTTTTGCTTGAATTTTTTTTTATTCCTTCCTTCAATAAAAATTGCATTTTATTGAAGAGGCCACTTTGAAATAAAGTTTCACTCTAACCAATTGGTTGAAGATATCAATGTGGAGCGTTGTTTTAAACGCCATTTTTAAGTTACAAAAACAAACTAAATTTAATTATTAAAAATATCCTTTAATAGTAAAATGTATTAATGTTTATGTAGTTAAATTCTAGTTTAATATGAATGTCTTGCACAAGTGCAAATTTTCTTTAGTTTACTCTTTTTTCAACTTTTAAAAAACGGTTTCCCAAATCTATTTGGGAGGTACGTACAAATAGATTTGGGAAACCGTTTTTTAAAAGTTGAAAAAAGAGAGTAAACTAAAGAAAGTTTGCACTTGTGCAAGACATTCATATTAAACTAGAATTTAACTACATAAACATTAATTAATTTTACTATTAAAGGATATTTTTAATAATAAAATTTAGTTTGTTTTTGTAACTTAAAAATGGCGTTTAAAACAAACGCTCCACATTGATATCTACAACCAATTGGTTAGAGTGAAACTTCAAAGTGGCTTCTTCAATAAAATGCGATTTTTATTGAAGGAAGGAATAAAAAAAAAATTCAAGCAAAAATAAATAACTCAACTAGTTTCTACCAATAGTAAAAACTTTTATTAAATTATGAGAATTGATTTTTTTAGAAGTTAACTACATAAACATTAATAAATTTTATTAATATAGGATATTTTTAATAATAAAATTTAGTTTGATTTTGTAACTTAAAAATGGCGTTTAAAACAAACGCTTGGCTTCTAGGATCCTCATTTACCTCTCGATAGAGCAAAAAATCCTGATTCTAGCAGTATGAAAAGAAGGTATTTTGAAAAAAATTTGACTTGGTGTATGAAGTTTACTGCCCACATACAGATATTATTATGATTATTATTTTTCTGTAGGATTGTAATATCATAAAAATGAGTTTACAATATATTTTATTTTATTTTTGTTATCGTGAATACAAAAAAGTTCGTTGCACGCCCTCGCCCAATATAGCACGCGATATCGCGTGTCGGAAGGGTATAAAAGGGCCTCCATTGTTTCAGCGTTGAAACCTGGAATGGGTGTACCTTTATTATACACGTTCGACCTTCGTGATTTCGACCTAAATGTAACCTAAAATTGCCCGAACGTAATGCATTGATTACAATGGAAAGAAACCCCCGAACAAAATTAGAGATTTTGAATCGTGTTTTGTGATTGGGATGAATTTAAAGAAACGAGTTCATCAATTAATGTGAATTTCTGAACGTTTTACTGTTAACAAGTTCAATTTTTAACTTCTAACAAGCGTTTCCACTCCTAGGTTAAGCGCGGAGTAAAATTTCGAGTTTACAAAAGCCTGAAAATTTGATTAGCTGTGTTAATCACACCAGATTTGTATTTTAAAGTGTCCCCTGTTCTCGCGGTTTTTTCGGTGGAGACAATTTCAGTGGATTGCGATCACTTGGTAATAATATATTACGTTACGAGAGTGGTGTGCAGCATATTACATATGAGCGAAGATGTTGCGCACGAGCCGCGCAGCGGCGAGTGCAGTATTCAGCGAGTATGTAATTGCCATTCCACTCGAGAAACGTACGATACTTTACCTACGCCCTAACATAATAAACAATGAGCATGAAAGAACAAATTATTCATTGTAATTATTTTTAATAGTACCATGAGAATGATCAAAACTAAATTACTACTTGATCAATACACAGAGAATTTTTCTTTAAGGTAAACATATGCATAAGGCTGTCCATTTTCCGATATTCGTTGTTTTTTAAAAGAGTTCAATTTGAAGCTTTAAATGAGTGTTTTCCACTCCCAGACTAAGGATGAAGTAAAATTTCGAGTTTAGAAAAGCCCTGTGAAAATTGGTATACGTATTCCAAATTCAGCTTAGCTTAGTTGGTTTAGTTATTCGTTGTTTTTATTTTTAAGAATTCAATTTGAAGCTTTAAACGAGTGTTTTCCACTCCCAGACTAAGCATGAAGTAAAATTTCGAGTTTAGAAAAGCCCTGTGAAAATTTGTCGAGGGTCGCGCAGCGACCCGAGACAAATTTTCTGGGCTTTTCTAAACTCGAAATTGTACTTCATGCGCCACGCGTATAAAACACTGATTTCAAGTGAGGTTCAACTAACTACTAGATAGGGCGTAGGTAAAATATTTAACATTAATATATAGGTTTTTCAATTAAATAGACATAAGTTTAAGATTAATAAAAATAGCATTTAGCTGAAACTAGTTGAAAATAAAATAATTTATTAGTAAGATAAACCAAGTGAATTGAGGCAAAGGGGTATAAGTGAGAAAAAAAAATGGAATACATGCAAGGGGAAGAGTTTTATTAATTAGCAAAGAGATGCAGAGCTTTCATTGATAGGTAGTGTTAACAGTATATTTGCTGTAAATCCACATGACCACTCTGCTATTTTGTTTGTTGGTTTTAAAATAGCTTAAACTATCAATCTGTATTCCTCATTTTTTTATTAATCGCGTAAACTCCTTTGCTTCCAGGTGATTTAATTTAATTTAAAAGTTTATAATTTCCAATGAATTTATTTTTTTCTTCTCAATCTACATTTTAAAGCTTCAGACGTACAAAAAATGTTAGTTGAAATTCAAACGACACATTTCACAAACCCCTCTTTCCACCTGTGTTCTCCTTAAACCTATATCATATTGAATATGGATCGACGCGGCGCTGAATCGTCCTCCCCCCAGATGTATTGCCTTATCCCCGTTTCCGTGGCAACCGGCACACGTAATCTCCATATTAGTCAAGATAAGCGAAGATAAAAGATAACACTTTATCGATCCTCCCTTCTATATATAGTATAGGTGTACAATAATACAACAGATGTGGTCAGTGCTGGAGTGCATGCGATGGTGTAATAATTATTGCGCTTTGAGAGTGGGAGAGCTTTGTTCTTATTCTCGCGCAATTATGAAGATAAAAAAAATACGTTGTATAATATCCCCCTGCAAAGGAGAGAATGATGTTTAATTAATTCACTCTATTAATGAAATTACAATAATGTAAAATAATAATTTGCTTTCATTGAAAGATTGTTTACGTGCGCCAAACATGAGTTTGAGTATAGAAAAGTAATGAATAACAATGCTCCATTCATTTAAGTTTTTTTTTTAAGTATAATAATAATAATATTGATGTTTATTGATGTTTGTACATAATTACATGTTTACACAAGTCAAATAAGTAACTAATTAATTAGAATGCACATATGAATAAGGAATAAATTGATAATACAAAATAGGTTAAAACGGTGTTAAATTAATAAATACATTTAGACATATATATGTATCACATAGAAAAAGACATAAATGATCAATAACACAATAGTTAAAAAAACGTATATTATTGGCATCGCTACGATCAAGCATATCTGCTGATGTTACTTAAAAATTCGTCTGAGTTAAAGTATGCTTTTGTAATAAAGATTTGTTTTAATTTAAGTTTAAATTTCTGAAGGTCTAAACTTCTAATCGTTTCTGGTAAGGCATTTTAATATTTTAAAGAATAAAATCGTGTTCCTGTCCACGATTTTTCTAGACGATTGTGGACGAGACATAGATTATTTTTCAACCTTGTATTGTATGTGTGTATATCCTGGTGCCTCTCAAATTCAAGCAAGTGACTTTTTGCGTAGATGAGATACTCCATGATATACAAACAAGGCAAAGAAAGCACTTTGAGCTTTTGAAAGAGTGGTTTAGTATAATCGCGGTAACCTGCCCCTGACAATATACGTACGGCTTTGCGCTGAATGCCAAAAATTCGGTGTCTCGCAGCACTATGAGCCCATAGCGCAAATGAGACTCGAAGAAGGCATGGTAGACCGTTTTTAGGACATCACCAGACACCTATTACTGAGCCTTCTTAATAAATAGACCGCCGTATTCAATTTTTTAGATAGTTGGTTACCATGTTCTGACCAAGTAAGTTTCTGATCCACAAATATACCTAGGAATTTCACTGATTCCGATTAGTAAGCTAGACGTTCTACGTGACGTAGTGAAAAAAACATATTCACTGTCTTGTCCAAGTTTAACTTTAATTTATTTCGTTCAAAATATTCATTAGTCTGAAGCAAACCCCGACGATTTTGCTCCATACTGTCCTCCTCAGAAATACCTACACTACTAATGGTAGTATCATCAGCGTATAAAATTGCTTTACTCTCCTTGATTACTGATGGTAGATATTCGGAACATTTTCGCGCATTTAGATTGAACCAAGACTCCAGTTCCTTTTCTAACCACGTATTAGAGTGCAAACATTCATTTCCAGAAATAAATAAAATTAAAATTTTACATAACTGTACCAAAGGCACAAAGCTTAACCTGCTCGAATCCGCCGAAATTTTCAAACGAACCAAGAACCCCCTAGTTAATCTGTTAAACGAACAAACCGATTTAGTGTACACGCCGCTCTTTGAAATCCTTTAATGTGTAAATCTTTGTACCTGTTTAACCTAATTTGTTTTGCTACCCTCACTCTAAATTGTTTTACCTGTATAAATGTAACCCCCCTTTGTAATTTGTTTCACTTGATAATGACCGTCAAACGTCGAAACTTAAGTCGTGAATTTATGTGTATATTTGTGTAATATAATATATATACATACAATAAATATTTTGTGGTAAAAACATAGTAAGTGTTTGATTCAGTGATGGTAGATCGTTAACGTAGATAAGAAAAAGGAGAGGCCCAAGGACTGACCCTTGCGGGACATCCTCGTTTATCAAGGAGTACTCTGATGTTTCATTATTGCACGACACATATTGAATTCTGTTAGATAGGCATGTGCATATTACGCTGACTGCTTTAGGATATAAGCCATAAATATAAAGTTTTCTGAGAAGCACAACATGTGAGATGGTATCAAAGGCTTTGGACAAGTCAATGAATGTGGCATGCAAGCATTCGCCACTTTCAAAACCATTTATGCATCCGGACACAAACTCCTGACCAGCTGATATAGTGGACTTTTTGCTTCTAAAACCATGTTGGTTATTATGAAAGTAATTATCTTCAAAATAGTCAGTTAATTGAGCAACCAAGTATAGAAAATGAATAGGGAATTTTTAACGTATATTTGATAATATAAAAGAATCAGCGACGGCTCGAAGCCTGACTTCAGGGTTGGCCACAGCGCCAAGGCACACAAAATTTTAGGTTGGGATCACGCTTTAAAAATACAAGGAATTGCACAACAAAGTCACCTTTCAATAACGGATACATATTACCTTTGAGTCTCTGGCCTACCCTGAAGTAAGGCTGTGAGCCGCCGCCGAAAAGAATACCTTTTTTGTTATATTTATCAATTTCTACACTAAAAAAGACTGTTGTTATTCCTTACTTCACTTTTTATTTTTATCTTTAGATGTACATTTCGATACACAAAGTTCTTATTATCAATAACAAACTAGTTTGTTATTGATAATGAGCACTTCGTGTCTCGAACTATACATCTAATAAAAATAAAAAGTGAAACACTTGGTTAAATTGATTGGCCCCCATTTTTACCACTCCATTTTTACCACCGTCCCTTTTTTACCACCAATTCTTTTTACCACCAACGTATTTACCACCGTATTCTTTTTACCACCAATATTTTACCGCTATTTAAAATCGATCGAATTAGAATAACAACTGACAACTTCAATTCGTAACCTGTCAATGTCATTATCGGTTTGTCATTCGCCTAAATCGTTGGTCACTCCTGCCTTTGCTGATATTGCCGACTACTTCGAGAACATTTACGTACGAGGCAAACCAGCAAGAGGAAGACGACGTGCCACATCCCCGCGATATCCGCCAATGCTGTGGAACATGTATCAGGCAGTTCTGCAGAATACGGCACGCACGAACAACACGTCTGAAGGATGGCATAACCGTTTTTCTGTAGTCGTCGGCCGGGATCATCCTAGCCTATATGCTTTTGTCGTCGAGCTTCAAAAAGAACAGGGAGACACCGAGGCAATGTTCCGGGAATTGGACCTTGGGCGAAAAATTAAACGTACGGAAAACCTTGCCAGAATTAAAACTGAGGATAGGATTACAAATATAGTCAGAGATTACGATGTCAGAAAAGAAGAAGGGGAAATTGCAGAATACTTAAGGGCGATCGGTCACAACATACAATTTTGAATAAAACTGATTTTATTTGTAAAAAAGTGTTATTTGTATAATTATTGGTACAAATATTAGTGGTAAAACTGTATAGCGGTAAGAAAGTATGGTGGTAAAAATGCGGTGGTAAAAATGGATTGGTAAATTTGGAGTGGTAAAACTGTACCCCTACTGGTTAAATTTCACTAATAGTTTGGTTTTTTATTCCAACTAGTTTCGGCTCTCAAGGAGAATGACTCAAAGTCGAAACTGGTTGGAATATAAAACCAAAATATTAGTGAAATTTATCCAAGTGTTTTCTTTATTAAACATAGTTAAATATGTTTCACCACGTGAAAGATGAGAAACTTGTTCAAGATATAAAAAGTGAAGTAAAATATAACAGTCTTTTTTAGTGTAATAATCACTTTACGTAAACTCAAAAACATACAGTTATTAATTTCTAATTCTTCTAACAAATTTAGTTTATGACTTTTGTTATATTCGTGCAAAATTATGAATTTATCACATTTATCACATTTAGCTGTTGAATTATTGATAAATTTTTTGAGTAAACTCCTGTAGTAATACATTGTACACTCCAAAATATATCAGTGTTTTATACACGTGGCGCATGAAGTAAAATTTAGAGTTTAGAAAAGCCTGAAAATTTGGTTTGGCCGCTCCGCTTTGCGGAGCGACCAAACCAAGTTTCAGGCTTTTCTAAACTCGAAATTTTACATATTCATTTTGTTCCTTCTTTCTTGAAAATTTTTATATATGTTAGTTGTATCTTAAACCTAATGTATTTCTAATCATTTTTATATTTTTTCACAGAAATTGAATTTTCGATAAGTTATCACACTAAAAATAATACAATAATTCTTTGAATTCACATTTTGAGTGCCTCTAATTCAACTCAATCTTGTCAATTTTTTTTTCAATTGGTTGTGTTTTAAAGTGTAAATATTTTCAAACACATTTCCACAGTTTTGAAGTTTTATAGTAAAAATTGAGTTTTCGAAAAATGTTCAAACATAATGCCACTCAAAAATGCAATAATTTTGGGTAAATTCTCGCTTTGAGTGCCTCTAATTTCACTTTACCTCGGGAAATTTAATTTCTGCTAGTTGTATCCTAAACTTTAGATATTTCTTAACATATTTCCAGGATTTTACAAATGTATCATAAAAATTGAATTTTTTAGAAATTTTTAAAGAGAATCCCACTAAAAATGCAATAATTTTTCTTAAATTCACATTCTGAGTGCCTCTTACTCAACTTTCCATTGCCACATTTAATTTCTTTTAACTGTATCTTAAACTTTGATTTTTTCAGAAAATATTTCCAGAATTTTAAGGTTACATCACAACAATTAAAACACTTAACTTTGTTTCACCACTTGGTAACACAAAGTTAAGTGTTTTAATTAAATTGTTATGAAGATGTACCACAAAGTGAATGCCAACCAAATCAAAGAATAAAATTACATTTTTGAATTACTCAAAAATTTAATTTTTGTCTTTGATTTGGTTGGCATTCACTTTGTGGTACATCTTTATAACAATTTAATCAAACAAATTCCCACTAATATAAATAAATAAATAAAAATTACAATAATTTTCTATAAATTCACACTTTCAGTGACTTTAATTGAACTCTTTTTGCCAAATTTAATTTATGTTGGCTGTATCTTAAACTATGAATATTTCTGAATATATTTACAAAAATTTGAAGTATCTTAAAAAAAATAATTTTTGACAATTTTTTAAGCATAATCCCACGTTCAAAGATGCGGTAGGTCTATATATCTACTATTTGAGTAATTATAATTCAACTCTGCCTTGCCGGATTTATTGCTGTTAACTATACCTTAAACTTTAAATATTTCTTAAGACAATTTTAGAATTTAAAAGTTGTTTTGCAAAAAAATAATTTTTGCGAAATATTCAAACACAATCCCCCTTTAAAATGCAATCATTTTCCTTAAATTCACACTTTGAGTGCCTATAATTCAACTCTTCCTTGCTACATTGAATTTCTGTTCATAAAGTTTTAATCTATAATTATTTCTGACCATATTTCCATAATTTTTGGATTTACTCAAAAAAAAGATACATTATCAAACATAATTCTACTAAAACAAGAAATAATAGTAATTAAAATCGCCCTTTGAGTGCCTCTAATTCAACTCTGTCCTAGCAAATTTAATTTCTGTAGGCTGTGTCGTAATCTTAAAATATTTCTAAACATATTACTAGGATTTTTAAGTTTTATCGCAAAAAATGATTTTTTTTTGCCTTAAACATAAACCCACTCAAATATATAAATTAATTCCCTTATATTCTAATTTTTTGTATGCCTATTTCCACTCTTACTTGCTAAATGTCTTTCAGGTTTGTTGTTTATGTAAAACAAACTTGAATTTTCTTTTTTTTTAACAATTGCGCAGATGTTTTGAATATTATATATCTTTCTCTTAAGTTCTTCCAGTTTAAATATTTCATTGTATAATTCAATATCCGGAGGTGTATTTGCACGGGAAGTAGTTGTTTCAATGGATATTTATCGTCTTAAATTGTCTTATTAACTAAGACACTGTTTGCATTTTCACGAATAGTTTTATTCCCATGTAATGAGTCGAATGTTCCGTTTTCTCTAAATTATTAGTAATTTAGAGGTTTTGTTTCACTGTTTTAGTTTACGTTGGTAAACATGTATTTATTCTACTAAATTATTTAAATAAAATTTATTTCTAACGTGGGTTTCCACTCCTTGATTAAGCATGAAGTAAAATTTCGAGTTTAGAAAAGCCTGAAAATTTGGTTTGGCCGCGTAGCGCGTAGCGCTACGCGACCAAACCAAATTTTCAGGCTTTTCTAAACTCGAAATTTTACTTCATGCGCCACGCGTATAAAACACTGACTACATTAAAGTTCAAACTGTACTGCTTAGGGTCAAATTATACTGAAGTGTTAAGGCTAGCAGCAATGCTATCATCGAGCTTGCAACGAGCTGATCTAACATTTACTCAGCCTGATTTCACTTTTAACCTCACGTTAATAAAATCTTCAAATATCCATTTCATCATTTCAGTAGATTCAAACAATTTAATTTTAATCATCCGGTTCTCGGGTGTATCGGTCGACTTTATAAATTTAATTCTCTGATCCACTCGCCGCCCGGGATAATTCGATAAAGCCGACCGATAATCGCCAAGCCGCATTGACGGGTCATCCGATCGGGGGGCATTGATTACCGCTCTGGCAAAATACGGCCCTGCGTTTATTAACCCCTCTCTCACGCAAATCCGCAAAGGCGAGCAGCGAAGGCGGCCTCTATGTTAATATTAAAAGCACACATCAATCACTTCATAAAGCCTCGACGTAATTCGAAAATTGTATTTAGGGGAAAATTGCGCACGGTTTAAAAAAATCGCTCCGGGAAAGAAATAAAACTAGACTGTTTAAAAGGGAAGATTTTTTCTGTTTGATTTTCCCACTAACTTTTCAGTAAAATAGACTGCTTTGAATGCTTAGAATATGAGAGTAAAGGAAGGCATTAATTTCCACTAACAGATTTTTTATAAATTCAATATGAATTGTTCCCCTTTTATTTATTTTTATTAATAAAAGTCGTGCCCAAAATAAATATATATTTGATAAATATATATAATAAATGTTGTGTTCCATATTGTTGTTGTCGTGAATAAAGTATAGTGTATAACTCGCATATAATGGCTATTAATCATTCGAAAGACTTGCTCTACTCGCCTTCGGCTCGTTCCGCAAACGTTGTAGTTGTGATAAATAGGTATCATTATATGCTCGTTGTATAATATACTATTATTGCACCGATAAAAAATGGTGAAAGCGCCGGGCGTGAAAAGTAATAGTTATAAAAAAACATTTTAATTAAACACAGTTATATTTCTTCCTTCACTTTTATTTTTCTTGCTAGATGTACATTTCGGGTACTAAGTACCCATTATCAATAGCTAGCTAGTTAGCTATTGATAATGGGTACTTAGTACCCGAAATGTACATCTAGCAAGAAAAATATAAGTGAAGAAAGGAATATAACTGTGTTTAATTAAGGGGGAGTATTTTTATAATTGTGCCAAAACTACCTTATGTTTGGCAATTTTTTTGGGGAAACTGAAAAGACTTAGACACTTGCGGTTTTTGGCACAATGTTTATTCATTTCTTGTCTACAAAATGGAATTTTTTCGAAGTATAATAATTTAAAATGGCGTCCATATTGGCGGCTCCGAGAAGTCATGTTTTGAAAATATTTGTTATCTGCGGGATGGATAGAAGCCGCAATACGTCACCTAGAAGCATGAAACCAAAAAATAAGTATTGTTTAAACTTCAAGGAGGCATCTGAACCTAAGAAACATGAAAAATTCCTTATAGAAACTAAATGGCGGCTCTTTGAAAAAAAGGTACGAATTTTCGCATGATTTTTTCAACTTTAGCATGCCGTTAAAAATCGTTAGTCATCCAAATGTTGCGATTTTAAAGGTTCAGAGGCCCATAAATTCAATTTCCTTTTAGGCAGTCAAAACTAGAAGTCGATTGGTTGAACGGTTCGCAAGCTAGAATTCCCGCAGATTTGAAAAATCTTGTTTCGAGATAAACGCGTTTGAAGTTTGACAACAGCGGCGAAATTGCTACCTGAGCGGCCGGTCCGCGCTCAGGACAATGGTTCATTGAAAGCTGTATAGCGACGGAACTAATGCACGGAGCGCCATATAATTTTAACCAAATATTTTTCAGACATGTGGCATTAGATTTATGTAATAAAAAAAAATCGATTTTTTGAAAAAATTATAAAAATACTCCCCCTTAATTAAGTGACTCGTGGCTGTGGCGAGAGCCTATGCCAGGATCATCGATCCAAATTTTAAAAAAAAAAAAATTAAGTGACTTAACACCTTCACGTAACTCATACAACTACATTAAAAAAACCTTTTTTGGAATCAAAACTAAAACATATCTCCAAATAAATACAATGCAAAGTAAATTTATCTCTATTACACTATTTCTTACAGCCTTCTTCTCCTCTCCCTCTCCTACTCTAATCTGATCACATTTTTTAGGGTAATAGTTATAAACTAATCTTATATTTCATTCTAAATGATTCTATGTTTAAAATCGAGTATATTTTTACGTGGATGCAATTTTAAATTTAAAAAAAAACGCACTTAACTTATTTACCATCACAAATTTTGCCCCTAGAGCTCATCTTTTCCCTTTCGCGAATATAGCGGTTTTAATATCTAGGGCGCGTATGCTTTCTTTCTTCCTCTCTTGACTTTTCTAGGGGGGGGTGGTGACTTCATTTAATCTCGGTGATGGCGATAAAGTCGGCTCGCATATAACGACGCATAAATCATCTCGGCGCTCTTTTCCTTTTAATAGTGGCGTCTCTGAGGGAGGAAAGGGCGTCGTCGGCGCCGCGGCGCCGGCTTAATTCACCCGCACCGGCCGTAACGACGATCATCCGATTCAATCACGCAAATGACTCACCTCATCCCCTAAAAAAACACTACCCTAACCTAAATTTCAAGAAAAAAATGTTCATGTAATAATAATTTAATAATCGATAAATGAAATTTAATTAATGAATTGATAATTTCAATTCTGTGTAAACTAGGCTTCTAAAAGATGTTCCAAAAGACCTAAATTTCAAGAAAAAAATGTTTATGTTATAATAATGTAATTTAATAATCGATATTTGAAATTTAATTAATGGATTGATAATTTCAATTCTGTGTAAACTAGGCTTCTAAAGGGTGTTTCAAAAGTAACTGACATTTTAAAGTTCCCGCCATTTTTTTCACGGCAAAACTATCGTAGAGATATTTATTTATTTATTCTTACGGGTGGCCAATTACATAGAAAAAATAACATATATAATAAAAAATACAATAATACAACAATACAAGAACATTACTTATGAGTTAGAATCTAAAACTACACGACACGTATGCTTAAAATACTTCAGACTAACTCCGAACATATCAATTAAATTATAATATTTGTTAACATTATATATTAAGTAATTACGAGGGCTATTAAAACCAAATACCGATTTGTGAAATTCACAAGCAAGAAGTTGCTGATGCCGCGTTGCATGTCTGGGGATAAAAAATGATAAAGATGACAATACATCCGAGCAATCGATTAGATTGTTAAATAAGCGACAAGCAAAACAAAGCGAAGAATAAATTCTTCGTTTATATAGAGGAAGGATATCAAGATATTTGAGCATCATATCAAAATTGTCATAATATAAATGACAACGAGAACAAATAAGATTAACCATTTTCTTTTTGGACGTGCTCAATGCTATTGATGTGACATTTGTAATTAGGGGACCATACGATGGAGCAATAATCAAGGATAGGTCTAACGAATGACTTGTATAATGTTATAAATGTTCCGATGGATGTGAAGTGTATTGACAGTCGTTTTATAAAGCCAATTAATTGCAATGCTTTTGCCAAAATTACATTTATATGACTTGTGAATTGGAGCTTACTGTCAAAAAATACACCTAAGTCTCTGATTATATGAACTCTCTCTAAGATATGACTGTTCAGAGAGTAATCAATATATACTGTCATTAGTTAACATTAAGGTTAAGTTCTGGGAAAGTACACCATCGAACAACAGGTTGAAATTGTAAAAAATTACTTCAAACATAGTGAGAATTTTGGTGAAACCGTTCGAAGATGCCGTACTTTTTCCGGTCATCATAATGCTATTACTGGTAACCATTATTTATGGTAAATTTGAGTCAACCGGTTCAGTTGAAAACAAAAAAATCATTGGCGGTATGGATGTTGCAGAAATATAGTTTTAACAAGACGGTGCAATATGTCATATTGCCAATAAAACCGTGCAGTTATTGCAAGAAACATTTATTGGTCGTGTTATCCGTACTTTTTTCGCTCATCATAATGCTCCTACTGGTAACACCGTGGTGAATTTAATTAATAAATTTAAGTCAACCGGACTAATGTTATTCTCGTAATAACTGGATGTTGATTTTTCTTTATTCTTTTCTTGGATGATTTTTGTATTAATATTGTAATTTAATTTCGTCAAAAAAATATTTGCTCATGAGTAACTGACATTTTAAAGTTCCCGCCATTTTTTTCACGGTAAAACTATCGTAGAGATATTTATATACTGTCATTAGTTAACATTAAGGTTAGGTTCTGGAAAAGAACACCATCCAACAACAGCTAGAAATTGTAAAAAAATACTTTAAACACAGTGAGAATTTTGGTGAAACCGTTCGAAGATGCCGTACTTTTTTCGGTCATCATAATGCTCCTACTGGTAACCATTATTTATGGTAAATTTGAGTCAACCGGTTCAGTTGAAAACAAAAAAATCATTGGCCGTATGGATGTTGCAGAAATATAGGTTTAACAAGACGGTGCAACATGTCATACTGCCAATGAAACCGTGCAGTTATTGCAAGAAACATTTATTGGTCGTGTTATCCGTACTTTTTTCGCTCATCATAATGCTCCTACTGGTAACACCGTGGTGAATTTAAATAATAAATTTAAGTCAACCGGACTAATGTTATTCTCGTAATAACTGGATGTTGATTTTTCTTTATTTATTTCTTGGATAATTTTTGTATTAATATTGTAATTTAATTTCGTCAAAAAAAATATTTGCTCATGAGTAACTGACATTTTAAAATTCCCGCCATTTTTTTCACGGTAAAACTATCGTAGAGATATTTATATACTGTCATTGGTTAACATTAAGCTTAAGTTCTGAAAAAGTACACCATCAAACAACAGGTAGAAATTGTAAAAAATTACTTCAAATGTAGTGAGAATTTTAATGAAACCGTTTGAAGATCCCGTACTTTTTTCGGTCATCATAATGCTCCTACTGGTAACCATTATTTATGGTAAATTTGAGTCAACCGGTTCAGTTGAAAACAAAAAAATCATTGGCCGTATGGATGTTGCAGAAATATAGTTTTAACAAGACGGTGCAACATGTCATACTGCCAATGAAATCGTGCAGTTACTGCAAGAAACATTTATTGGTCGTGTTATCCGTACTTTTTTCGCTTATCATAATGCTCCTACTGGTAACACCGTGGTGAATTTAATTAATAAATTTAAGTCAACCGGACTAATGTTATTCTCGTAATAACCGGATGTTGATTTTTCTTTATCCTTTTCTTAGATGATTTATGTAGTAACCCATTAAGCGCCATTGGTGCATACACGCAACAATATACATTTTTTATTAATGAAATTATTAAATAAGTTAATTTTATACATTATATTATTTGACTGAACTTGAAAATGTATGAAGAAGAATTTAAATATTTAGTTATTCAAATATTTCGATTATTACTCATTTAAAAAAAAAATAATGTGAGTGTATTTCTAGCTTCACAATATTTGAGTGTTTTATACGCGTGGCGCATGAAGTAAAATTTCGAGTTTAGAAAAGCCTGAAAATTTGGTTTGGCCGCTCCGCGCTTCGCGCTGCGCGACCAAACCAAATTTTCAGGCTTTTCTAAACTCGAAATTTTACTTCATGCTTACTCTGGGAGTGGAATCACTCGTTTTAAACCTCATATTACACGTTTTTATATAAAATCGACGAATGCCTCAAATTTTACAGCATATACATTATGTATATTTAAATGAAAAATTCACAGTATGTAATACAATAAGTCATTCATGGATATCATAAAAATAAGTGCATAATTCTACTTACAATCAACTTTTAGAGTTATCTCTATGGTTGCTCGGCTGTTAATGGGTTAATATTGTAATTTTATTTCGTCAAAAATAATATTTGCTGACCCATTACATATTACTTACATTACATAATTTTTTAAAATTAAAAATTTACAAATATAATATCCTCTTTTCTTATTTTCTATACAAAAAAACAATTAATTACCCTGTTTAACAACAATCGTGGGGTTTCGATTGTTAAATAAAGGCCGAATAAAGGCCGCGCTGTGGCGGCAAAAAGGGCCGTATCCGCAACGAAAGACAATTGAAAACAAATGTATCCCTGGAAGTTTATCGATCAACCCCAACTGAAACGAGCGCTCCCCGGCGCCGACTTATTTACATCAAGTTCTTCCGCACTTGGATCTTGTTTAGACGCTCGCTGACGTTTAAAGCCTCGCAGTTTGTCTCGGTTAATAAACCCGCCCTAATTACTAGAAAGTAAAAACAAAGGAGGGAGGAGGATGAAATTATACTGAATGGATAATAAGAGAATCGCAAGGAAAACAAGAGAGAATGAAATTAATGAAACTAAATTAATAAGGAATCATTGTTTCCTCTTCTTCCTCATTAATTTAAATTAATTTATTAAGAAACGTTCTCAAATCTTGAAGGCGTTTAGTTTACTTCATAGTCAATTTTCAATAAAAAAAATCACAGGTTAAGTTTTCTTTACGACTTCTTAGGGAAATATGTAATTTATTAGGAATAATTATCTTCTATAAATCTATACTTTTTCAACTTCAAATTGAGACTAATTAATATAAAATTGGGAATAAGCATTTTCAAATTTGAACAGGTTGCGTTTTCTTTACGACTTCTTAGGGAAAGATGTAATTTATTAGGAATAATTATCTTCTATAAATCTATACTTTTTTAACTTCAAATTGAGACTAATTAATATGAAATTGGAAATAAGCAATTTCAAATTTGAACTTCAAACAAAGCTGTAATATTAATAAAACACAATCGAATTGGGATTATCAACTTCATACAAATTTTATTTGGTTCTCATTTTCACATGATGAAACATTTGAACTGATATTGGATTTGAAACAAAGGCACTAAAGGTTTGTTTTACTTATATATAATTAATACAATATAATTAATGATATACAGGGGGTCCGTATTTCCACAGAATGTATGGGGATCTCAGATATTTGAAGAGATAGAGAGTCGGTTGAATTGGTACTTAATTGATGTCCTAATGTGCCCTATCATGTGGCACCTCTGGACAAATTGCACTTTATTAGTATCTATTTGCTTACAGAAAAACTGGTGAGTATTTTTTTTAAATAAACGAGGGAAGTAATTGCTAGACATGTCAAGTTATCTTCTAAATATAAATTATAACTTCTGGCTAGAGAAATAAGATTAGAGTGTTAAATTTAAAAAAAAACTATCCGAATCTGCCCCACCCTACCCTACTTACATAATTATTTTCTACGTTAATAACACAATAGAATTATTATAAGAAAATAATACATTAATTTATCAACTTGTTTCTCATAGAGCACTTGGTAAAATATTGTATGTACATGCACCCAATGTTCCAACTGCAAGTCCGGCAGCACTCGTTCACCAAACAAAAGCTCAAAAAAAAAACTTAATGACCATTTAATTGATGCTTTCGTCCGAACAATGAAAAAACGACTATCGTGTAAAACGCAATCGCATCCGAAATGACGTTTTAATGCGTCGAATTGTGAGGAGATCGCACGACAAAAAACGTAATTTCGTAATATCTGGCGACCGCGACAGAAACGCACAGAAGCCATCGGTTTATTGTTTGCTTTTTTCCCTTCCTTCCCACCGTGTGTTTGTCTAATGCGCACGTTTCGGAACAAGATTGTTACGTAAACATTCGAGGAGGAGCATTGTTTGCAAAACAAACAGCATGGGAAACAGGAAGGCCCCCTCTAACTGTTCATTATGCTGTTCTTATTACCTTGCTGGTGGAACCGAGTGAGAGAGAAAGGGTCATTCGTTTGCTCGAACAATATAGAAGAAAAAGTCATATTAAAATTAAATAATAAAAACATATTAAAACTTAGATCTAGTTAAATTAAAATTATAAAGTTATAAATTGTAGTGTAAAATAAATTTTACCTACGCCCTATCTAGTAACCGCATCATACCACACTGCCATCTTGACAAGTATGATTGACATTACGTACACATAGCTTTGACAAGTACATTACGTGTTGGCAGCTAAACAGCTGATTGCTTACCGTACAACCGAATGACATTTCTTTGATGTACAGGGAGTTTTTCTTTAAAGTATACGTATTCCAAATTCAGCTTATTATCTTTAAATCTTTAGTTATTTGGTGCTTTTTTTAAGAGTTCAATTTGAAAGTTTAAACGAGTGTTTTCCACTCCCAGACTAAGCATAAAGTAAAATTTCGAGTTTAGAAAAGCCCCGTGAAAATTTGTCGAGGGTCGCGCAGCGACCCGAGACAAATTTTCTGGGCTTTTCTAAACTCGAAATTTTACTTTATGCGCCACGCGTATAAAATACTAAAATATTGTGAACTTTATATATATTTGAACCTCACTTGAAATCAGTGTTCTAAACGCGTGGCGCATGAAGTAAAATTTCGAGTTTAGAAAAGCCCCGTGAAAATTTGTCTCGGGTCGCTGCGCGACCCTCGACAAATTTTCTACGCGGGGCTTTTCTAAACTCGAAATTTTACTTCATGCTTAGTCTGGGAGTGGACAACACTCGTTTAAAGCTTCAAATTATACTCTTTTAAAAAACAACGATAACGTACAACTTTATGCATATGTTTACCTAAAAGAAAAAATTCTCTGTATATTAATCAAGTAGTAATTGAGTTTTCGTCATTGTCATGGTACTATTAAAAATCATTACAGTAAACAAGTTGTTGTTTTATGCTAATTGTTTATTTTGCTAGGGCGTAGGTAAAGTATCGTACGTTTCCCGAGTGGTATGGCAATTACATACTCGCAGAATACTGCACTCGCCGCTGCGAGGCTCGTGCGCAACATATCCGCTCATATGTAATATGCTGCATACCACTCTCGTGACTTAATATATTATTACTTTTAAAGCATAGGTAAACTAAACCGAGTGTTAGCCACCAAACCTGACCATAGCAAAAGTGGCTTTTTAGAATTTTAATTAATTATAATATATTTAAGGAAACATACAGCAAATAAATCCCTCACTCTTTTTATATATTGCCTTTGTAAAAGTATTGAATCACGATCATTCTTTTTTCAGTAGAAGCGACTAATCTAAATTTTCAGGCTTTTCTAAACTTGAAATATTTACTTCATGCGCCAGGCGTGTAAAACACTTATTTATTATGAAGTTCAAAAACATACTTAATTATTCTTAATCTATCACAAGATTAAAATAAAATATGGATACATGTTTTGATTAATTGAGGGAATTTTAAATTGATGTTTTCGAGTATTCCTATAAAACATAATTTAAATAATTACTTGGGGCCTGTCGTTCCATAATCATGATATTTTGGTAGGATCTGGGACAAGGAAATGCATATTCTATCATTAGGTGACAGATAAACTTGAAATTTTTTAAAGGATGCATAGATTCAAAAAAAATAATCATAATTTCAAACAAGGGATACCAACAATACACAAAATCCGAAAAAATCAGACCTAGACATTTCAGATGTCTCACTTTCTTGTTTATAAGTGAGACATCTGAAATGTCTAGGTCTGATTTTTCCGGCATTTTATGTATTGTAGGAATCCCTTGTTTGAAATATGATTTTTATTTTATTGTCTTTTGAAATCCATGCAGAAATATTTACTATAGAAAATGTCAAAAATATTTGTACTAAAATAATTAGCGAAAATAATATTTTAATATATCGAAATTAACAATGATAATCCCATGTTACCGATGTTAAGATAGCCATAGATTTTTCAGCCACAGATTTGCCCGGCGCATCCACCATCAATCGTAAATTAAAATAAATGTTTTTTTTTTAATTTAAGGCATATTATTAATAAAACAAAGAAAACTAAACTAATTCCTGCCCTAAAAATATAGCTTATCCAAACTTAAATTTATTTTCGTATATAGGCTTTATCAAACTCAAATAGATAGTCCTCCCAAAAGCATGTAATAAAATGACCAGATTTCAAACTTAAATTAAAAATGTGTAGTTATGATTAAAATTATATCTTTTAACTCTGACGTGTAGCTTAAAGCCTAACTAAGCCGTTTAAGCTATAAAATGTCGGCAAAAATGTTAAATAAATTTTTTATAATTTTTTTATAATTTTTTTCCATTCGAACGACTCGAATAAAATGACCATATTTCAAACTTAAATTAAAAATATGTAGTTGGGATTAAAATTATATCTTTTAACTCTGACGTGTAGCTCAAAGCCTAACTAAGCCATTTAAGCTATAAAATTTTGGCAAAAATATTAAATGAATTTAAAAAGAAAAAAATCCATCCGAACGACTCGAATAAAATGACCAGATTTCAAACTTAAATTAAAAATGTGTAGTTGTGATTAAAATTATTTCTTTTAACTCTGACGTGTAGCCTAAAGCCTAACTAAGCCATTTAAGCTATAAAACTTTGGCAAAAGTGGTAAATGAATTTTTTATAAATTTTTTTCCGTCCGAACGACTCGAATAAAATGACCAGATTTCAAACTTAAATTAAAAATATGTAGTTGTGATTAAAATTATTTTATTTAACTCTGACGTATAGCTTAGAGCCTAACTAAGCCACTTAAGCTATAAAATTTTGGCAAAAGTGTTAAATACATTTTTTATAATATTTTTCCAGCCGAAAGACTCGAATAAAATGACCAGATTTCAAACTTAAATTAAAAATATGTAGTTGTGATTAAAATTATATCTTTTAACTCTAACGTGTAGCTTAAAGTCTAACTAAGCCATTTAAGCTATAAAATTTGGCAAAAATGTTAAATTAATTTTTTTTAAATTTTTTACATCCGAACGACTCGAATAAAATGACCAGATTTCAAAGTTAAATTAAAAATATGTAGTTGTGATTAAAATTATTTCTTTTAACTCTGACGTGTAGCTTAAAGCCTAACTAAGCCATTTAAGCAATAAAATTTTGAGAAAAGTGTTAAATGTATTTTTTATAAATTTTTTCCATCCGAACAACTCGAATAAAATGACCAGATTTCAAACTTAAATTAAAAATATGTAGTTGTAATTAAAATTATTTCTTTTAACTCTGACCTGTAGCTTAAAGCCTAACTAAGCCATTTAAGCTATAATACTTTGGCAGAAGTGGTAAATGAATTTTTTTTTAATTTTTTCCATCCGAACGACTCGAATAAAATGACCAGATTTCAAACTTAAATTAAAAATATGTAGTTGTGATTAAAATTATTTCATTTAACTCTGACGTGTAGCTTAGAGCCTAACTAAGCCATTTAAGCTATAAAATTTTGGCAAAAGTGTTAAATACATTTTTTATAATTTTTTCCCAGCCGAAAGACTCGGATAAAATGACCAGATTTCAAACTTAAATTAAAAATATGTAGTTGTGATTAAAATTATTTCTTTTAACTCTGACGTGTAGCTTAAAGCCTAACTAAGCTATTTAAGCTATAAAATTTTGGCAAAAATGTTAAATAAATTTTTTCCATTTGAACGACTCGAATAAAATGACCAGATTTCAAACCTAAATTAAAAATATGTAGGTGTGATTAAAATTATTTCTTTTAACTCTGACGTGTAGCTTAAAGCCTAACTAAGCCATTTAAGCTATAAAATTTTGGCAAAAATGTTAAATGAATTTTTTATAATTTTTTTCATCCGAACGACTCTAATAAAATTACCAAATTTTAAACCTAAATTAAAAGTATTTATAGTTAGGCTCTAAGCTACACGTCAGAGTTTAAAGAAATAATTTTAATCACAACTACCTGTTTTTAATTTAAGTTCGAAATCTGGTCATTTTATTCGAGTCGTTCGGATGGAAAAAGTTTATAAAAAATTCATTTAACATTTTTGCCAAAATTTTATAGCTTAAATAGCTTAGTTAGGCTTTAAGCTACACGTCAGAGTTAAAAGAAATAATTTTAATCACAACTAAATATTTTTATTAAAGTTTGAAATCTGGTCATTTTATTCGAATCTTTCGGCTGGAAATAAATTATAAAAAATGTATTTAACACTTTTGCCAAAATTTTATAGCTTAAATGGCTTAGTTAGACTCTAAGCTACACGTCAGAGTTAAAAGAAATAATTGTAATCACAACTACATATTTTTATTCAAGTTTGAAATCTGGTCATTTTATTTGAGTTTTTCGGCTGGAAAAAATTTATAAAAAATGTATTTAACATTTTTGCCAAAATTTTATTGCTTAACTGGCTTAGTTAGGCCTTAAGCTACAAGTCAGAGTTAAAAGAAATAATTTTAATCACAACTACATATTTATAATTTAAGTTTGAAATCTGGTTATTTTATTCGAGCCGTTCGGATGGAAAAAAATTATAAAAAATGTATTTAACATTTTTGCCAATATTTTATTACTTAAAGGGCTTAGTTAGGCTTTAAGCTACACGTCAGAGTTAAAAGAAATAATTTTAATCACAACTACATACTTTTAATTTAAGTTTGAAATCTGGTCATTTTATTACATGCTTTTGGGAGGACTATCTATTTGTGTTTGATAAAGCCTATATACGAAAATAAATTTAAGTTTGAATGAGCTATAGTTTTAGGGCTGGAATTAGTTTCGTTTTCTTTTTTTCATTAATAATATGCCTTAAATTAAAAAAAAACATCTATTTTAATATACGATCGATGGTGGATGCGCCGGGCAAATCCGTGGCTGGAAAATCTATGGCTATCTTAACATCGGTTTCCATGTTCCGTTTGATCTACATACTGTACTTTTGTAAGATCTAGGGCGATTTCGAAATAACGACCGAAAAACCTCTATATCAGGGGTTCTCAACCGGGGGGGCGCGGCAAGATGTCAGGGGGTGCGCAACAGATTTCCTAAAGAGTAGGTGAAGTGAAATAAGGCTATAATGGTGTACCAACCTAACTAAAAAACCGAAATTAAATGAAGAAGGGGGGCGTGGAGTTATGGAGGGGAGGGGGGCGCAACCTGAAAACGGTTGAGAACAACTACTCTATATGAAATCATTTAAATCAGCAATTAAATCAAAACATATCAAGTCGCTTGAAAATCAGGGCGCCATGTGAACACCTGTTGTATGAAGAAAGAGAGAATTGTTATTTAACAATTTCATAGGCTTTTATGCACACGAAAAAATTATTGGTTAAAGTTTTTAATGTTAGTATATTTTAGTAATGTGATTATTTAACAATTTCATAGTCTTTTATATATTACTATTACAAGACTATGAAATTGTTAAATAATCACATTACTAAAATATACTAACATTGGAAAATTTAACCAATAATTTTTTCGTGTGCATAATAGACTATGAAATTGTGAATAAAAGACTATGAAACTGTTAAAAAAAACACATTCTTAAAATATACTAACATTGGAAACTAACCAATAATTTTTTCGTGTGCAGAAAAGACTATGAAATTGTTAAATAATCACATTACTAAAGTATCCTAACATTGGAAACTATAACCAATATTTTTTTCATAACTATGTACTAATATTACAATTTTTCATCTTGTTTCAGGTAAAAGTTATTTCTACAAAAGTCCTATTTGCCAGCAATTAGTAAGTTAAAACAACTTTAATGTTTTTTTCAACTTAACCCAATACTCTGGTATTGATTTAATACAAAGAAAAATCGCAAAAACACTTTAAAACATTTTCAAATTCGTATACGTTTATATTCTGCTTCGTGCGCTGTAAACGTTCAAGCATCCGTTGCTTTTCTTAAGGCGTTCAATTTGAAGTTTTGAACGAATTTTTCCACTCCCTGATTATGCGTGAAGTCAATTGTCAAGTTTAGAAAAGCCTGAAAATTTGGTTTGCTTGAAATTTTACTTCATGTTTGATTAAGCATGAATTAAAATTTTGGAGTCGCGGAGCGAACAAACCAACTCAAGATTTTACTTCACGTTTCAGTAAGTGGAAACATTGATTGAAGACACTTGTTAGTAGCTTCGAATTAAACTTATTAAACAGAAAATAACAACTAATGCCTCAAAATCCATACGCATCGAGATATGTAAAGTTATTTAAATTAAAATCACTTGGTATTGTTTCACAAATTAAAACTTTATTCCGACTAGTTTTGGTTTATTAGACCATTTTCAAAGGAATGTACAGAACAAATTATTATCTAGGTATATATACATATTTTTGTTTCAGGTAAAAAGGGAAGTCAAAATTGGGAAATTCCAAATCTCCTCGTTGTCGTTTACTATGTTTTTTCCATTTTTATGGCCCTGCTAATCTCCCAGCCTTCTTTTAGATTTAGTGTGTATCCCTTATTACCTGAATGCAAAATCTAAAAATTATGCAGATTAAAGAAGTGACCAAGTGTTTTTAATTTAAATAACTTTACATATTCTAATATGCTTCACCAAGTTCCAGATGAGAGATTAATTCAAGAAACGCATCGAGATATTTATACTTGAAAGAAAAATTTCCTATATGTGTGTAATGAATTTCAAAATTACGTCCATCCTATTTAAATATGAGTACACTCTTATTTTCAGAATTTAAACGCCTTTTTATATATTTTATAAAACAAACTTTTGTTATTTAATTGAATTAAGCCATGCCAGGATTAAAAGTAAAGTGCGTGCGTTATTACACGTAAACAGACAAAAGGGCGGGCACCTGGGGGAGCGGCCAGGGTGAGGCCCGCTGACGTCACCACTAATGCTGCACTAACACATTCGCAGATTTAATATAATATTAATTAAACTATACAGTATATCTCCCCATAAACATGTTTTCATAGTATTAGTACCCTCCCGCTTTTACGACTTAACCACTACCGAATTACAAGCAACGTCCCCTCATTAACGTAATATACCCACACATAAACACAGGAAAAGGTCGTGTTTCATTCAGATTTTTTTTTTTTTTAGAAACTAGAGCGTTGGTTTTTTAATAAGGAAGAGATTGGCGAGAGAGGTGTGTTATAAGCACTGGATTTTAAATAAGATCAATGAAATATTCGATAGTTTTGGAAGCGAGTTGTTTAATCCTTGGATTTGCTTCGATTTGCTGGGTTGTGGTTACGTTATATGGAGAATGGTTTGTGAAGCAAATTTAAGATTAGTTCGAACTTATGTTAGGTATAATGTTTTTATGGTAGTGGCGTTGAAATCGAATGAAAACCGGCCGATGAACCCAATCAATTTTCATTGATTTATTACAAACTTTTGTAATATGTTTAGTTAAAGCTATAGTACGTCTACTAACAGGACACTGTAGGCTCAACAAACATATGAGAAAAATAGGCCTGGCAGAGGATACAATATGTAGATTCTGCCAGGAAGAAGAGGAGGATCCTCTCCACATCCTGTGCCAATGTGAGGCCCTAGCGCGGGTTAGATACCTAAAGCTGGGCAACACTAAACCAAGCGCAGAGAGCTACACCCAAGGCTCACTGTCAGGGTTAATAGGGCTAATCAAAGCGGCGAAGCTCGAGCTGCGTCGTCTACGATAATAGGGATCTACAATAGATCTGAAAAGGTCGCGGTGGTACAGGCCAATGAGGCCACCCCCTATGAATATCTAAATATGTTTAGAAAAGCTTAACTTGGATGTGAATATCACTCCCAAATCTTTTATTTCAGATGAATGCATCAGCCGATGATTCTCAATCAAATATTCAAAGCCACTACCGGACCTTCGACAAAATAAGATGTAAAAACACTTCTCTAGATTCAATTCTAGTTGATTTTCTTTGCACCACTCAGAAACGGTGTTTAGATTGTCCTGAATTCGAATTGATCAGTGTTATTACTAACTTTTCTAAATAATTTTAGGTCATCACCATAGAGAAGTAAATTTCTGTTTTTGAGCTTTAATCCTATGCCATTTATAAAAAGTATAAATAAAACTGGTCCGCAATGCGAACCCTGAGGTACCCCAGATGTAGCATGTATTACATTTGAGAGGTATTTGCCTATACGTACAAATTGAGTTCTATTTGAAAGATAATCACTAAGTCAATTCAAAACTTTGTCCGCAAAACCCATTGATTGTAATTTATGTATCAGAATACAATGCTGTACTCTGTCAAATGCTTTGAAGAAATCAGTGTATATGGAATCAACCTGTAAACCTCTATCCAATGCATCATCCGACAGAAACGTTTGATACAACATCAAATTTGTTACAATTGATCTATCTTTCATAAACCCATGTTGTTGATCAACAATGGTATGTGCACATGCCCAGACTATTTCTTCAGAAACTAAGAAATCTAACTGTGTTGGTATCACGGATTGAATCGATACTGCTCTATAGTTTTCTATATTGGCTCTACATCCATTCTTAAATATAGGCACTATATAGCCCTCCTTCCAAGAATGAGGAAATATACCAGAAGTGAGTGAACATACAGAGAGTTTTTTGTAACACCGAACATGTTCATTCAATACAATTAGACATCTTTATTTTTTAAGTTATAAGTAAATTGGGTTGTCTATATGGCCATTAAAAATTGTAGCCAATCAATCGCACTTAATGCCTCAACTTGTACACACAGGGAGTTTTTCTTTCAAGTATACATGTGACAATTACACCGTATATGTCGAAAATCTTTAGATACTCGTTGTTAAAAAAAATCAATTTGAAACTTGATATGAATGTGTTCCACTCCCAGACTAAGCATGAAGTAAAATTTCGAGTTTAGAAAAGCCTGAAAATTTGGTTTGGTCACGTAGCGCGAAGCGCGGAGCGGCCAAACCAAATTTTCAGGCTTTTCTAAACTCGAAATTTTACTTCATGCGCCACCGGTACAAAACACTGACATATTACGAAGATTAAAACACACCGCTAAGCTTTACATTGAATCAGTGATTTGTACCGGTGGCGCATGAAGTAAAATTTCGAGTTTAGAAAAGCCTGAAAATTTGGTTTGGCCGCTCCGCGCTTCGCGCTACGCGACCAAACCAAATTTTCAGGCTTTTCTAAACTCGAAATTTTACTTCATGCTTAGCCTGGGAGTGGAAAACACTCGTATAAAGCTTCAAATTAAATGCTTTTAATAAACCTAGCGTCGGCAAATGTACAACGGATGCTTCTGTATACTTAGAAGAAAAATTCTCGTTATGAAAATGTTCGATGTTACATAATACTCTCTGTATATACATCGCGTGTTAACAAGAGTAATTAAAATGCACCACAAAGTTATCGCCTATAATACAAAACAATTTTATTACAATGTATTTGTTTTAAATATTTATTTATGTTTCACCAATTGATTAATGAGAAACAAGTTAAAGATTTACACAGAAATAAAATGCAGTGCACAACTGTCAAATTACAGAAAGTTATTCGTTTTGCAATACATAATTAACTCAAAATTGAGTGCTATTATTTTTAACATCCGTATTGACCCAACATATGATAGAACAATTAATTTACCCACCGACCAAAACATGAATAATATTTAAACAGTCTAGTGTAAATCAATTGAACCTGAAGGGCGGTAAACTAGCCGAACGTTCATTTTAAAGCAAATAACCATCCCAGAAATGGACATGTGTTTGTACTAGAAGACCCCTCAAGGCACTAATATCATACTTTATTCATCCGAGAGTGTAGTGTGCGGTGTGCACTCGGAAGTATCGCAAAATTATGCCCCCCTTGAAAGATTATAAATAACTTTTATGCGATCCCTTTTAGACTCCGCGATATTTCATAGGGCTGGATGTTACAAAGACATCCCCGAAGCGCGCGCTTGAATTTATCACTGATGTAGTTTCGTCGTGGTAAGCTAGGATGGAATGAAAGTAAGCGCCGCGGATTACTCACGTGTTTTATAACTCTTGCTGCTTTTCTTTGTTTTTTTTATAGTGTGATTTATCGGATGCGGAATTCATGATTTAATTTAAATGGGTTTTGTGAGTGTTTGAATATATTATTGTTACTATGCTTTTATACAATTCAATTTTTTTGCATTCATTATTATTTATCATTAATCTCTTTTACCCACAATGGGTGTTTAACTATGTCGAACTAGGTCACATTTCCGAATCCGTGGTTCTTCCTGTTCCTCTCAAACGCTCTCCACTTCTTTGTATCCTGTGCCATTTCCAGTGCTTTGTCCAAATGCAAATTCCGTACCCTAAGGATCGCCGTAATTTCTTCATTCCACTCCTTTCTGGGTCTTCCACTCCTATTTCTTTTTTTTAAATTATTTTTGGGGGGAGAGAGGACGAGAAAATCCTCATGGATACCTTCTATTGTCCTGCCCACGGATGGGAGGGATAACAGTAGGTAATGTCAGACTCTTACTGACTAAAACCCCCTCTTGTATATCAAGCCCAAGAATGAGCTTTTAATACGTCATAGGAAGAAGTAGTAAAATGGCTTTGTGGAAATTGGCTGGTGTGAGTACTATAGCAGTATTCATATATTGGTTTCGAATGGGTGGGGTAGCATTTAGGAAAGAAAAGGTTTAAAGTTTTACTACTTTAGACCTTTTCTTTTTTTTCCCAAAAATTAAGTAACTACGTCAGGATTGTCGGAAGTCATTTGTTTGGATTTGTGTGATATTATTGGTTCTGGGATTCTTGGAGTTGGCCAAGGGTTGTGATAGTGGGAGCGAGTTTTACGATCCAGGCAAGGAGCGCTACCAGATTGGGATCAAGTAACGCTTCTGGGAGTTTTGGGGTTTGCGGGATTTGATGGATTTTATTGGGGGCCGCCGTTTGTGCTTGCGGCGGCGGTTGGGGTTTGGTTTGTGGCTGTGTTTGTCCCTGAGGTTTGACCACAGAGGAGTAGCTCTTGGTTGACCGGTTTTTAGGGAATAAGGAGCATCCGCGATAGTTCGCTGTGGTTTTGGCCGCAATTGCAGCATTTGGGGGGAGGATCGTTATCTCTGTCCTTCCTGGTGCAGTCTGCTGTCAAGTGGTCGCCGGCGCATTTGACGCAGCGCGGGTTGACATTGCAACGGTGGGAGCTGTGCCCGAAGTATTGACACTTGTGGCACTGAATAAATCCCTTGGAGGGTTTTTGTTTCTCCACGTAGATGGGAGAGTGACTTAAGGTCTCTAGATTAAATATTTCTTTGCCTTCTGGAGTATTCTCCAGGTGTACTGACACCATGGGGGATTTTTTGTATTTATTCCCCATGCGGCGGACTGACAGAACGGGTAGGGAGAGAGCTCTTAACTGCCTCACTATCCATTCGTCGGAGATCGAAGTGTCGACGCTTCGGAGCACAACTTTGAGGTCTTTTTCCTCGCTGAGGGCGTACGTGAAGAATTCCACGTTGTTGTTGCGAAGATAGCGGATTATGCAACGATAGTTGTCAGCAGACTGCACTTGGAATTTCATGCAGGAGCCGAAGAATTTGCATTTAAGGCAGTTTACGCCTAGTCTGGTTAAATCTTCGGAAATCTTTTCCCAGAGATTTTTATAGCGGATTGTGATAGGTGGTTCGTTCGAGGCTGCGATCTGATCGATCGATGGTAATTCGGTCTTTTTGACGACCGTGGTGGTGTAGGTTATGGTTGGTTTTTCGGGTACTTTTGCCTGGGGTTGCGGCTTAGGAGACGGTTTTAGGCTAGCCTTCATTCCTACCGGTTGGTCTGGCTTTATATACTATTTTCTTTGGTCTTGTATTTTCCATCCGGGCTAAATGACTGAACTATCCTAAGTTGCGCATCACCATTTCCGCACTTATAGATGTCACTTTCTGTTCCTCTCTGATTTTCGCGCTTTTAATTGTGTCTATCCTTCATACGTTGGCTACTCTTCTGATGTACTTCATTTGTACCGCTTCTAGTCTATTCTTTTGCCTTTCTGTAAGTGTCCAGTTTTCACTCCCATACAATAGCATTAGAAGGTAGTCGGTCGTATATACTTTAATTTTCGTTTCCCTCTTTACGTTTTTATTTAACAAGAATTATCTGTTGCATAAAGCAAAGTACAATCTGTTACACGCGTCTATTCTGTTGTTAATGTCTTTATCACGAGTCCCCTTCTGGTTTATTATTGTCCTTAGATATTTATATTTTCCCGTTTCTTTTAATCTCTGTCCTTCCAAAACCACTTTTATTGCCTACCTTCTTTCTTCGTCTCCTGTTGCTATTTTTAATACTTGTGTTTTTGTTTTGTCTAGGCTGAGCCAATATCTTTTTGCAGTTTCGTTGTATATCCTTAAGTTGTGTTCTAGCTTTTTCTCTGCATTTGCCAATAGTACGACGTTGTCCGCGAACAAGCATATTTTTATACTTACAGGCCTTAAGTTGTAATATCCCACATAATATTTTCTAAATGCTTCTTTGCTCTCTTTGATAATTTCGTCTGTTGTGCTTATAAAAAGTAATAGGCTCAGGCAACTTCCCTGTCTCACTCCTTCGTTTGTTTCAAATTTGTCCGATGTCCGATTGAGTTCAATTTAAAGTTTTAAACGAGTGTTTTCCACTCCCAGACTAAGCATGAAGTAAAATTTCGAGTTTAGAAAAGCCCCGTGAAAATTCGTCGAGGGTCGCGCAGCGACCCGAGACAAATTTTCTGGGCTTTTCTAAACTCGAAATTTTACTTCATGCGCCACGCGTATAAAACACTAAAATTATATGTATACTTAAAAGAAAAACTCCTTGTATATGTTACTCCGTGCAGTAAAGAATTAACGTCGATTTTTTGTTTTACTGTAACGTACAAATTTATGACAATCAATATCCCCATTGGCAGTAAAACTGCAAAATGAAAATGGGCCATTAAAAGAATATGATGCTGCACTAACAAATTTACACCCTAATAATTCACAACTTTATTTTTCCCCAATTTTCACCGCACGCATAAAACATTGACTTCATGTGAAATCTTCAACTAATTGATTACAGTGAAATAAGTTTAGTGTGTCAATTATCAATTGCTTAAATGACAAGGAAAATACTATAAATGGACACATCAGCATTTTTGTATTCTAGATTTGATACAATTTCATGATTTTCAGATATAAACTTTCCTTCTGTTTCTACTTAGGTAGGTTAGGTTAAGTTTCAATGGCAGCAATTAGACCGCTTACTTAGGCCCAAAGAGGGGTATGTGATACTATAAGGGTAAAAAGGAGTCAGATCTCCCCTCCCTCCTCCCCTATACAAACCAATCCGAGCACCTAATAAAACCGATCAGTTTTCTCACATCTAGAGGTATGAGGTCCGCTCTGGATCATAAAGGGGGTGTGTACCTAAACACAGCAATTAGACCGCTAGTCCATCACGTATTGGTACTTAATTCTTTTCCCTTCGAGAGCAGGGCATTGTCCCAGATAGTGGAGTACCGTCTCTTCCTCCTCCATATCTAGGCATCCTCTGCAAAAATCGTTGTGCTCAAGACCCATCTTTTGTGCATGTCTGCCTAGGAGGCAGTGGCGCGTGAGGATACCTACCGCCTTCTTTATGTTGATTCTGCTAAGTGCAATTAATCTGTTGCTGTTTATAGTATCCCATATAGGCCATAGCTGCCTTGTTATGAGACGCGTATCTTCTTCTCTCCACCTATGGTTGACCGATGCTATCATTTGGCCCCTTAATAGTCTCTTGCATTCCACAAGAGAAATGTGGGTGGAGAGTTCAGTAAACAGGTCCTTTATTCTTACCCCCTTCCTTGCAAGGTCATCGGCAATTGAATTCCCCCTGATATCATTGTGACTAGGTACCCACATGAGTCCTACGTCACAGTTATTTGCAAGCCTATTTAACGATTTTTTTACAGTCTCTGACCACCTTTGAGGTGCAGTACGGACTATTCAGTATCTTAATGGCGGCTAAGCTATCAGATGCGGTTCCCCTAAAGGTAATTTTTGTGGATCCAGTGCACTGCCACTCGGATGCCCATGACCGCTGCCTGAAGAATATTACAGTGGTTTGGGAGTTCAAAAGACTTTTTGAGGTTGAAATCTTGTGAGAAGATTCCTCCCCCTACTCTGTTTTCAGACTTGGAACCATCCGTCAAGAGCCAGACGTCCTTGCCTTGAACTATCTTGCCCTCTAACCATTTGGTTTTGTCCGGGATGGAAGTGGAGAACTTATTTTCAAAATTAAGTTCTGGAGTGCAGCTGTCAGTCTTCAGGGGCATATCGATAAGCTCGTTTAGGATCCTTCTAATGCCCTGTTTGCTAGTGCTCCATATCCCAACTGAGTTGATTCTGATCGCTGTAGTAGCTGCAGCATATCTGCAGTAGAGGTCGACTGGAGCTAGATTTAGTATAGGAGGGGGTGGACCTGACCGCCCCCGTTATGAACAATTCGGCGGCTCTCAGAGCCTTGCCTAGTGTAGTTTGTTGGATCCTTTTATCCAGGGCAGTCCACGAGACTGCGGCTCCGTAGAACATAATGGTTTAAGTTGGTCTCAGTCCCCAACCCTTGCCCACTGATCTTTTACAGGAGTACAGGACTTATACCTAGGTATATAAGGTATAAGTTTAATTCATTTGATTCAAAGCTAGAATATAAAAAAAATAAATTAAACTAATAAAAAAAAGTAAGTTTACTTTTCATCAATTTCCTCCCCCATCAACGTGTCGTTCTTAACACCTTAAAATATCAAACCATTTTTTTGTGCTCTTTGTTCGCATTTAATATTATTCAGCAAACACCACCTGAGATATTTACTTATCCGCGAATGGAATTCGTGCCCATTAAAATTTCCGCTCGCCTTCGCTTAGCTGTGCAAATAAAGTACACCTCAGATAAAGTGAGAGTGCCGCGCCAACTTTTAAGCAGACATTCCCAACTCCTCTCCCCGTTTTCAGAGAAACAGGGAGAATTTACTGCAGACATGGTAAACAACGGAATCAGTTTTACGTGTAATTGATTAACGAACTGCGAGTGGGAAATTGCGAATCGGTTTTTACCTAGCGCTCGCATTGTCTGCAATTAAAATGTGCATGAAGGGTTAATTGAGAAGGGGTGCAGACTTAAACATACAGTAATTTTTTTAAAGTATGTATATCCCGATTCCTCTGCATTTTGAGGCATTCGTTGCTTTGTAATTTGAAGCTTCTAACAAGTTACTTTTTTTTTTGTATTGCATAGGTTCTAGCCATTTAGCCACTAACGATGATTGTATTAATTAATTTAACATATATTTGGACGTCACGACACATTCACACCACACCCAGGGACAACAAGTTACTTTACTCCTTGATTAAGCATGAAATAAAACTTAGAGTATAAACAATTTTACTTCATGCGCCACACGTATAAAACACTGAAATATCGCAAAGTTTAAAATATACGACTTTAGCAATCTAATGTGAATAAAACGGGAGTCAAATTCAGTGCTAAACAAATTGTCTAAAACTGTGATTATAGGCAACCCAATAACTCTAACGTGTATTAAGTTGCCTATAATCGTTGTTGTATGTGTGTGTTTTTTGAACTTCACTGTAAATCAGTGTTTTGTACGCGTGGCGCATGAAGTAAAATTTCGAGTTTAGAAAAGCCTAATTTGGATTGGCCGCTTCGCTTCGCTACGCGGCCAATCCAAATTCTTAGGCTTTTCTAAACTCGAAATTTTACTTCATGCTTAGCCTGGGAGTGGAAAACACTCTTTAAAAGAGTCAAATTAACCCCTTTGAAACAACGAATTCCCGCAATTTTAATTTAAAAAACGCTGTAATTATCGGGATATGTATACTCAAAACAAAAATGCCCTGTGTAGGGAAATGTAGTATTCTATAGGGGAATGTAATTGATAAATGGGTAATATATTTGACCTAAGAGAGATACATATGCGATGTAAAGTGAAATGCAATAGAAAAACTCCCCTTAATCACTTTTTTTAATAAAATTTATAGTTGATTTAATATTTTTGAAAATCCAGTGGAGTTAATCAAATTTAGATTAAAACCAGTGCAAGTTTATTAATGGCTGTGTAAGTTTGTTTAAATATATTCTTTAATGTCCACTGCTCTCGTCAGGTTTAGTTAATTCTGTAACTTTTATCCTGATTAAAAAAACACGAAATTGAGCGTAAATTAACTTTTTTTAACACTGAGTAAAAACTAAGAGTTCTACGACAAAAATTGTATAGACAAGAAATAAAATTTTTCGATTATCTACAACTTCTAATTGAAACATTTTTCGATATGATTAATATTTAAAAGAATATCAAGAAACAATAAAAAACGCATTTTCACCAAAAGCTCTGCAAATCCTAAGATTCTAATAAAAAGCTGTATACTCAAAACAAAAATGCCCTGTGTAGGGAAATGTAGTATTATATAGGGGAATGTAATTGATAAATGGGAAATATATTTGAGCTAAGAGAGATACATATTCGATGTAAAGTGAAATACAATAGAAAAACTCCCCTTAATCACTTTTTTTAATAAAATTTAAAGTTGATTTAATATTTTCGAAAATCCAGTGGAGTTAATTAAATTTAGATTAAAACCAGTGCAAGTTTATTAATGGCTGTGTAAGTTTGTTTAAATATATTCTTTAATGTCCACTGCTCTCGTTAGGTTTGGTTAATTCTGTAACTTTTATCCTGATTAAAAAAACACGAAATTGAGCGTAAATTAACTTTTTTTAACACTGAGTAAAAACTAAGAGTTCTACGACAAAAATTGTATAGACAAGAAATAAAATTTTTCGATTATCTACAACTTCTAATTGAAACATTTTTCGATATGATTAATATTTAAAAGAATATCAAGAAACAATAAAAAACGCATTTTCACCAAAAGCTCTGCAAATCCTAAGATTCTAATAAAAAGCTGTATACTCAAAACAAAAATGCCCTGTGTAGGGAAATGTAGTATTATATAGGGGAATGTAATTGATAAATGGGAAATATATTTGAGCTAAGAGAGATACATATTCGATGTAAAGTGAAATGCAATAGAAAAACTTCCCTCAATCATTTTTAATAACATTTAAGATTGATTTAATATTTTCGAAAATCTAGTGCGGTTAATCAAATTTAGATTAAAACCAGTGAAAGTTTATTATTGGCTGTGTAAGTTTGTTTAAATATATTCTTTGATGTTCACTACTACACAGACGTACATTTTTCAGAAATTGTCGTAATTAACTCAAAATATTTTTGATCTAAATTTTTCTACGATAACAATACTTTTAAATAAGATAAATTCAAATTCAAAACTATTTGAATTCGAGAAAATAAGCTTATGCTTCTTATAGTTTGCACACTTTAAACATAATATATAAAATTACGAAAATACTATTCGTGAAAATGCAAACAGTGTCTTAATTAATAAGACAATTTAAGACGATAAATATCCATTGAAACAACTACTTCCCGTGCAAATACACCTCCGGATATTGAATTATACAATGAAATATTTAAAATCTTATTTTATTTGATTTGTTACCTATAAATACCTACCATCATTTTCACTCATTCCATTTCTGTGTACCTGTTCATTCCACACACAACACTTTTTCCAAGTAAGTTTGTTTTAATTTTATTCCTAATTTTTTAAACGTCATACGCAAAGCTATACTGAAGAGAGATAAATCTCGAAACGCGTCTATAGATGGCCTAAGACATTAGTTTTAATCCAAGTCCTTTCTCTTCTAATTTGTTGCTATCTCTCCTTTCATTTTAAATTGTATTGTTAGTTGGTTTGAAGAGAATTTGACCTAAACGTTACATATACTTTAATAGAGCGTTGTAACAAATCAAATTAAATAAGATTTTAAATATTTCATTGTATAATTCAATATCCGGAGGTGTATTTGCACGGGAAGTAGTTGTTTCAATGGATATTTATCGTCTTAAATTGTCTTATTAATAAAGACACTGTTTGCATTTTTACGAATAGTTTTTTCGTAATTTTATACAATACTTTTATATTGCATATGGGGAAGGCAAACAAACATATATTTAACAAACAGTTTTCGTTATTTTTTCAGAGAAATAAATAGCTCACATTGTTCCTTATATTGGCACGTGTGTCGGTGTTTGTTAATAAAAAAAAAAACAATTAAATTGTGTAAAAATTTGATTTTCATCCACAATTCCGATTTTTTGATACACTATTTTTTTTAATACACTTATTTTTTTTTTTTTATTTATTTGTATAAGACATATGTTTCACATGTATTACAATTGTCAAAGGAGAAGAGAAACACCTATATAAAATACTTGATATAAACATGAAATACCATAAATTAAAATTACAACTAAAATTATTCACATATTTGAGGAGCTTACTTATAGTATGTCATTAAAAGTGTCATGCAGAAAATCGCTTACTGAGTAATACGCCTTTTTAATTAGTAGTCGTTTTAACACATTTTTAAAAATATTTTGTTGCTTCATTTTTTTGAGGAAAACTGGTAGTTTATTATACAGCGTGAGATGTCGATCGACTTACGTGCAAAGGAAACGGCCCACTAATTATTTATTTGTAATTTTATTATAATAGCATTACTCTTGCAATACTGGCAATAACACTTTTGGTATTTTACGATAAAATAGACTGTTAGGGTATAGAAAAATACAACATATCAGTACCGGAAGGTCGTTCCAAGAGAGGATAAAAGAACACCGAACTAGCTTCCAACAAAACAAAACCAACTCCACATACTCTAACCACCTCATAGAAGAAAAACACCACTTCGATGAAAACTTCAAAGTCCTACATCAAGAAAGAAAAGGCCGAAAACTCAACATCATGGAGTCCATGGAAATTAAGGGTGTATTACCACTAGGACAGCGTTCTTTTTTTACGGTTTTTCAGAATATTTATTTTTGGGAAATTTAATACATGCGATCTTGCGATTTCTTGCAAATTGTTTATAGATTCATAAACTATAAAAAATGAATTTTAATTATTTTCAATCGTCCGGCTAAACATCTAAATCTGGCCTCAAATAAAGCCGTGTCCGCCGTGTTTTTCCTCATGGCCGGAAAGATGTTTTCGATTCTGTGATTTGAAACGTAAAATGAAGTAGTAGTCATTAATCTGTATTAAATTATCTGGAGTTTGAACCACCGACAATAAAAAATCTCGATAAATAACAAAATGGAGGCCATTCGAAAAAAGTGGTCGCTTTTTGCCCCCCTTTTTCTGACTTTAAGGCTCTATGAAAAATATCAAATGTTAATATATTTGAATGACAGTGGTTCAAACTCCAGAGGAATATGTGGAGAACCGAACACTAGAAGCTGAAGTCAATCCGTTTCATAGTTTGAAAAGAAAGTTTCCGGCCAGCGAAAAAAAAGTGGTTTCGAGAAAAACGCGTTTAAAGTTTTGACACAAGTTTTAACTATTTTTGGAGATTTTTGGCTTTAGTCAGCTATGCCAGCTCCGTACACTAGGCCCTCCTCTTCCTCTAAAAACTGGGTTTGAATGATTTACTCCTGCCAGCGTTGTTGGATGGCCTTATGAGTTGCTGGAGTCAGGCAAAATTCGTCCCACATCTCGCGCTCCGCGTCGGTCCGCACCGGAAAGCCTTGGCTTGCAGGCCGATATGGATTCCCAGTGTCTCTATCGTCTTAAAAACTGCCGAGTATCCGTCGTTGAAAATGCTGGTAGCTATGAAAGACGCGATACGGTTTTTGCACCACAGTTGAGGTGCTTCGAAGCCAGCTTCCAGACACAAGCATTCAAACTTTCGTTTGAGTTCTGCGTATTTCCACCCAGCCACCTACTCAACATTGTTTACTTCAACAAGCAAAAATCTAACTAACGAATTCGCCTATTGTAAAACGGCTTTCGGACATGAAACTAGATACTATCAAGTATCAATACATGCAAAAAAAATCAATTTTTTTAAACTTCCGAATGGTAATACCCCCTTAATAAAAGAAAATACACGGGACATCTTCTCAACGACCAAATTGACTTAACAAATTCGCCCCTCTTAAATATTTATTTTTTGAAAAAACCCACACCCCATAAACATTGTATATCTACCTGACCCGACAAATTTTACTTATCTTTTTTTCGCCTGAAGAAGCCACAGTGTGGCGAAACAATTGTAGCGAATGCACAATATATATTTGAAAGTGTTTAAATTGTTTTATTTATATAAAAGTGAAGATGAACTTTCAACATTAATCAGCCTTATCAATGAAGTTTATTTAATGAACAATAATCATCACAAATGAAATTTAAAGATATGCTGTCCATTCGATATTTGCATAAAGTATCAAGTTTTTTCTGAGCTATGCACATTTCAAACTGAATTAATCATAAATAATTTTTATTTCTATGACATCGAAATAAACAAAATAAATGACTGCAGAGTAATAATTTAATACACAGTCATAGATGTTTAAAAATTCCACCTCATACTTCAATGCATTTAGCTGCACGCCTGTGAATACCACGCCTTCCATTTTATTTATTTTTGTTTTTGCTCTTTTGTTTTGATATTCAGTGAATGTAGGAATTAACTCACTGAAGGTTGCTGTGTTCATCATGGTTTTAAGTGCTGTAGATTTTGCAAAAGCTATAGCTATTTTTGGGAAATTGGCGAAGCCAGTGGTATGTGGCCAGAGTGCTTAATGTCGGCCATTCTACCACCCATAGTCTATTTTAATGTAAAATACCAAACGTTTTGTTCGTAGTCCAATGTCTATTTGATAGTTTATTTTATCGTAAAATACCAAACGTTTTATTCGTAGTATTGCAACAGTGATTTTATTAATAAAAATAATAATAATAATAATAATATAATCTTTATTCTAATATAAATATAAACATACAAGATAAACATGAATACTTAATATAAGAATATGCGTCACATAAGAGAAAAACATGCTTAAGCAATAGGCACGTGTAAGTAATTTAGATTAAATTCTAAAAACTCATTTAGAGAGTAAGGTTCAATATCTCTTATTATGAAAAATAAAAAAGAATGCGTAGCCCAATTTCTATGCACTTGAGTGTAAATCTAAAAAATCAATGATATTCTTCCTAATGTTAAAAATAGCCTGAGCTAATTTATTTCACGCGAACAAATTATTTCACCAAAATCTCAGCTCGCGAAAGATATTTTCGTGATATAAAAAATATATGATGGCGTGTAATTTTAGACAGGATGCACGGGATTACGCGTTTTATTTTTATCTTAACAGGTTTTCTTGCGTTCGGCCGGGCCCAATAACAAACTTTCGACGAAACCAATAAAAGTTTTGATTGGTAGGGATATAAATATCAAAGATATATACAGTCGTCGGCGTGGCCGGATTATGATATCATCCGATATATCCTCTCGCAGCCAGTTGATGAGATCGCGTGTTACGACGAGATGATATAAAAATACGCTTTCATTGTTCACCCGGGTGATCCACTCGCACATTTTTTTCTTCTCTTCATTTTTAGGTCGGGGTAATAGAAAATGTGAAGGGTGATAAAACAAGTGGTTGATGTGTGTTTAATAACCGGGTTTTGTGTCATAAAAATCGGATAACTGTAATAACTTGTGATTAGTTTTGGAAATTAGTTATGATTACGAATAGTTTATGTCACGGAATTATAATTTTTACTATTATTGTAAATACTGTATAGTTGAGGCTGTTAGTTGTTGAAACTTCATACTATCACCTTAATAAAACACTTAATTTGTTTAAGTTAAACCTAAACAAATTAACTGCTTTATTAAAGTGATATTATTGTAAATGCTATTATTTCGCTTCGATTGTACAGCATTCACAACGCTAGATAAAGTGCGTCTGTGTCGATTTCTGCAGTCTTAATTAAAACTATGATTTAGGCACCCCGACTGATTAACTTTAATCAACCACTAATTATTGATTAAACTTTATGCTTAACCAGAGAATAAAAATACTCCCTAGTAACTTTAAATTTAACTCATTACAAAGCAAAGAATGCCTTAAAATGCATCAGGATGTTGGACTGCTTCGACACACTGAATGACCTGGCGAGACAGAACAAGATCACGATTGTACCCCATTTTTTCCACTCCATTACTTCCACCAGTACTTTTTTTCCACCAATTCTTTTTTCCACTGTACATATTTTCCTCCGATTCTTTTTTCCACTAATTTAGTTCCGCTATTTCTGGTTCCACTTTTTTTATTCAAACATTCAAATTTGACGTCTATAGCCAACTTCAAAGTAAACAACCAAACAAGTCTTTGTAACTTTGATAATCGACACTTTTGAGCGTCGCGAATGCTCTCGTTCACGATGGGGACAGTGCCCAAAGAGACAGAAGCAGTTTATTCTATTGCAAACCTTTCTCCTAACCTAACCCGATCTAGAAGTATGTGGCACAGGCATCGTTCGCAAAGAGACATGCGCAATGTATTCTATAGCAAACCTTTCTCCTAACCTAACCTAACCTAAAAGTATGTGGAACAGGTATCGGGAGCAAAATGACTTGCGCAATTTATTATTTTGCAAACCTTTCTACTAACCTAACCTAACCAAACCTAGAAGTATGTAAAATCGCTAGCGTGTGCAAAGATACTTAAGCAATGTATTTAATTTGAAACCTTCCACTTAAGCCACAAACTAGTAGATATAGCTTAACCACGGTGTGGTCCAAGTGGGTATTGGATAAAAGTCATATGCTCTTACCTACACAGAACATTATATTACCTTTTACACACAACGGCACTTGGCGGCGCAGTGAAAATTTGATGGAAGAAATGTCTTGGTGGAAGAATAGTCTTGGCGGAAGAAAAGTGCGGTGGAAGAAATAGAGCGGAAGAAATAGAGTGGAAAAAATGGAGTGGAAGAAATGTCCCCCTACCATAATTCTTAAATACAAAATACACATTCCTCCTTAAAGATGACCAATGGTCGAACTAGTCGGAGAAAATATAAATAAGTGAAACAAACCAAGTGTTTTAATTTAAATTTAATTTAAATCATCTGGTATTAGATACAAAAATGTTTTAAATTTGTGAGATATCCTAACAAATCAAATTAAATAAGATTTTAAATATTTCATTGTATAATTCAATATCCGGGGGTGTATTTGCACGGGAAGTAGTTAACTAAACATGTCTCTTTTATCATTATGCGATTTTGTAAATAATTTTTACATAAAATTGCTGTGTTTTCAAGGAATACTAATTACTGAATAATTTAATCAACTTGGATGCAAACGGGCATTATTTATATTTACTGTTTTTATAAAAGCGTTCAATTCAAATCAGTGTTTTGTACGCGTGGCGCATGAAGTAAAATTTCGAGTTTAGAAAAGCCCAGAAAATTTGTCTCGGGTCGCTGCGCGACCCTCGACAAATTTTCACGGGGCTTTTCTAAACTCGAAATTTTACTTCATGCTTAGTCTGGGAGTGGAAAACACTCGTTTAAAACTAGTAATTTTACTTCATGCGTCACGCGTATAAATCACTAAAATATTGTAAAATTTATGTAAAATCATATGCATAAGCTGTAAATTTTCCGACATTCGTTGTTTCTGAAAATGATTCAATTTTAAGCTTTAAACGAGTGTTTTCCACTCCCAGACTAAGCATGAAGTAAAATTTCGAGTTTAGAAAAGCCCCGTGAAAATTTGTCGAGGGTCGCGCAGCGACCCGAGACAAATTTTCTGGGCTTTTCTAAACTCGAAATTTTACTTCATGCGCCACGCGTATAAAACACGGATTTTAAGTGAAGTTCGAATATATATAAATTTCACAATGTTTTAGTGTTTTATAGGCGTGACGCACGAAGTAAAATTTTTAGTTTTAAACGAGTGTTTTCCACTCCCAGACTAAACATGAAGTAAAATTTCGAGTTTAGAAAAGCCTGAAAATTTGGTTTGGACGCGTAGCGCGAAGCGCGGAGCGGCCAAACCAAATTTTCAGGCTTTTCTAAACTCGAAATTTTACTTCATGCGCCACGCGAATAAAACCCCGACTTTAGGTGAAGTTCAAAATATTCTACTAAAGCAGTATGTTAAAAACGTGTATTTTGAACATCATATTACATTAGTGTTTAGTACGCGTGGCGCATGAAGTAAAATTTCGAGTTTAGAAAAGCCCTGTGAAAATTTGTCTCGCGTCGCGCAGCGACCCGAGACAAATTTTCTGGGCTTTTCTAAACTCGAAATTTTACTTCATGCGCCACGCGTACAAAACACTGATTTCAATTGAACGCTTTTATAAAAACAGCGAATATCAATAATGCTAATAACAGTTACAAACGTTTAAATAGTCTAACCAAACCTTTCACGTGAACAAAATTTGAGCGACTGGAGGGATTTGTTTTGGTATACCTAAACGAAAAATGTTCTTATATATTTTTTTCATTTATATCAATATTCCATATATTTAAATGGCTTTTATTATCACAAGTGACATTTTACGTTTTCCATTAAAACGCAATCTAGATGCGCGCAACTTTGAGCAGTCATCGCGATCTTTGCAAGCAAAAGAAAAACCTGTCAGTCAGTCAGCGTCTCACTAGTCCAACCCAAGTCGGTTTCATTTGAATGCGGAAGCGCGCACCCTCCAGTCTTTCTCAAGCGAAACGCAAAAAGCGCGCGAGTGAAATTAACACGTCAATTTCTGGATGGATCCCTTTGTGGGCGTGATTGACTGTACGGTCCCGCAGGACCGGAGGATAGTCCCTTCCACTTCTGAGACCTGGGGTATTTTTTTAAAATTTTCATGCGCGCCGCTCCGCTTTTTTTCCAGTTTCCGGAATCGCTTCCATCCGATATTCACCCTCTCCATACACTTCGCTCTGATGGAAAACAGAAAGGGGGCGAAACGGCGAATTTAACGCGACAGCAGCGTCGAGTTGATTACGTATGGAAAGTTGAATCCAAGGGTTTGATTCCACTCGAGTGGTGTTATCTTGTTTAAGTCGAATTGAATTTGATTACTTTTTCAACATTTACTTTCCTATTTGATAAACAAATAAATAATAATATATAAAATTACGAAAAAAACTATTCGTGAAAATGCAAACAGTGTCTTAATTAATAAGACAATTTATGACGATAAATATCCATTGAAACAACTACATCCCATGCAAATACACCTCCGGATATTGAATTATACAATGAAATATTAAAAATCTTATTTAATTTGATTGGTTACAACGCTCTATTAAAGTATATGTAACGTTAATTAAGACACTGTTTGCATTTTCACGAATAGTTTTTTTCGTAATTTTATATATTATGTTTAAAGTGTGCAAACTATAAAAAGCGTAAGCTTATTTTCTCGAATTCAAATAGTTTTGAATTTGAATTTATCAAATAAATAATGTTATACTTTTTTATATACAAAGAGTTTTATGTAAGACCGAACATTTTCATGACAAGAATATTTCTTTTAAGTATACATATGTATACGTTGTACATTTTCTGACGCTCAGTTTACTAAGAGAATTCAATTTAAAGCTTTAAACAAGTGTTTTCCACTCCCAGGCTAAGCATGAAGTAAAATTTCGAGTTTAGAAAAGCCTGAAAATTTGGTTTGGTCGCGTAGCGCGAAACGCGGAGCGGCCAAACCAAATTTTCAGGCTTTTCTAAACTCGAAATTTTACTTCATGCGCCCCCGGCACAAGACACTGATTTAATATAAAGTTTAGCGGTGTGTTTAAAGTTTCGTAATATATCACTGTTTTGTACCGGTGGCGCATGAAGTAAAATTTCGAGTTTAGAAAAGCCTGAAAATTTGGTTTGGCCGCTCCGCGCTTCGCGCTACGCGACCAAACCAAATTTTCAGGCTTTTCTAAACTCGAAATTTTACTTCATGCTTAGCCTGGGAGTAGAAAACACTTGTTTAAAGTTCTAATTGAATTCTCTTAATAAACCGAGCGTCGGAAAATCTACAACGAAATGCATATGTATACTTAAAAGAAATATTCTCGTTACGAAAATGTTCGGTGTTACATAAAACTCTCTGTATATACAAATTACAGCAAAAAGAGCTTAAATCAACACCAGTTAAATCAATCCCATTGTACAGCGCTCACAACACTAGGTAAATAATTATAATTAAATAAAACTATATTACTACTATTTAAATACAGTAGAACCTCGCTATACCGGGCCTCGAGATACCGTGATTCGGATATATCGGGATCATTTTTCAGGTTTCTTTTTTTTAAAGATGTTAATTTTAACAATTACTGTAGTTAAATTTTGGTATGGATTAGTATGGATTACTACGAAGTGACGGATAAAAAAATCATGAAGTTAAATAATTGCTGATTGCACAGAGCTCACAACACTAGTTAAATCATTACAATATCTGTGGATTACCCAACGCTCACAACGCTAGTTAATTAATTACCGATTGCAGCTATATGCAATACAATTCAGCACAAACAATACATTTTAATGACTAATTTAGTCATGGCTAAATTATTCATGACTTATTTAGTCATGGCTAAATTATTCATGACTAATTTAGTCATTAATTTTTATCATGGCTAAAAATACATGCATTCTTTGAGGGAAATGCAGTGATGAATATCAATTGATGAACATAAAATCAATCTCGTTTCTTCGGCTGTGCAGCTAAAGAGAGAAAGGAAGGAGTAGGAAATCGCGAGGGGCATAAAGTTTGTCGTGAAAGATACATTCGTCTGGGTTTATCGGCCAATTTTACGCGCCGCGTCTTCCGAACATTCCGCATTCATATTTCCGAAAATGATATTCCGTGAAATGTGCGGCATCTCAATTATTGTTATCGCGCCTTATTGCACACGCATAAGCGGTTTTTTATTGAATTCAACTCTTCCAGATCGATTAATTTGACATTTATGATCAATTAATAAATACATGCATTTTTAACAACCCATTGATGCAACAACGCAACATTGGTTTTTTTTTTAAATTACCAACTAAATAATAAAATTAGCTGCTTCATTCCATTTTCACACTTTGAAATTTGTGCGTCCTGGCGCATTCACCAAATATTTCACTTGCCGCATTTTTAGTAGTCTCGCTTTTCTGTTATTCTTAAATATATAAAACAACAATCCGACTACTAGGGAAAAAATCCCTCTCTTGAGAGTGCATAACAAGAACAACATTGAAGAAGGGCGACGCGCGGCAAAGGGAAGGGCCACAATGGGTCTGGAAAAGAAGTCCCTCCATTGTGGCAGCGATGTCAAGGGGTTATTCATCCAGATCAACATTTATGAGGGCACACTCAAAATTCAGACTACTCGTGTCGGAGTCACGTACAGCCAGCACCCGGATTAATTGGGAAACGCAGGGGGTATTGTAATCACCATTAGACCCATGTAAAAGTTATAACCAAAACAAATATTATTTATTCAATTTCTATAATTAGACAGAAATGTGTGTTAATCTGTTCTAACTTCATTGTAATCTAGTAATTTAGAAAGTATGTTACACTGTTTTTTTTTTATGTTTGTGAAAATGTATTTCCTCTGATATATTATTAGATTGAAATGTACTTCTAATGAGTTACACTGTTTGCACTGTTTTTTTTTTATGTTTGTGAAATTGTATTTCTTCTGATATATTATTAGATTGAAATGCACTTCTAATGAGTCTTTCCACTCCCAGACTAAGCATGAAGTAAAATTTCGAGTTTAGAAAAGCCCCGCGTAGAAAATTTGTCGAGGGTCGCGCAGCGACCCGAGACAAATTTTCACGGGGCTTTTCTAAACTCGAAATTTTACTTCATGCGCCACGCGTATAAAACACTGATTTTAAGTGAAGTTCAAAACATACTAATATACAATTATGATTTCATGCAATATTAAATAAATTCTAAATAACCCGATTTTGTTATGACATTTGAGGTTATGTATATATGTTATGACAGTTGAGGTTATGGATATATGTTATGACAGTTAAGGTTATGTATATATGTTATGACAGTTGAGGTTATGGATATATGTTATGACAGTTAAGGTTATGTATATATGTTATGACAGCTGAGGTTATGTACATATGTTGTAAACTAGCAATAATAATATATTTATTCGTGCAAATACCAATACATAGTTTACACATGTCAAAAAGGATGTATATAATATATAGAGATAATGTAAACATAAAAATAAATTCAACATAATAAACAGGTTAAAATAAGTGTATACATTAATTAGGTGGTAAAATGACAAAAAATTGACAAAACAAACGAGTTAAAATAAGTGTATAAATAAAAGCAAACAAACAATCCATTATGTAATAAATAATAAAAAATGTAAAATTTTATATGTATAAAAGAACGATAACTCACAAAAAAAATCTATTCGGACACACAAATAGGATCCACATAAGGAGTAATATAATGAATTCATCACGCATTAAAATCAAACGTTAAAAAATCCTCAAAACTATAAAATGCGTTAACAGTTAACATGTTCTTCATTTCTTGTTTGAACTTTTTTAGATCAAGTTGTCGCAAAATCGGTGGTAATTTGTTGAAAAATTTTACCCCATAATAACTTGTTCCAGTTTGACTGCGCGATAATCTGAGTTTAGGCTGGTACATATTTTCCTTGTTCCTTGTGTTGTGAGTATGGATGTTATCGTGTAACCTGTAATTATGTATGTTCCATTTCACATACAATAAACATTCAAGAATATACATACAGGGTAATGTCAATATCCCTAGCATAGCAAAATTTTGCTTACAATCATCCTGGTAATTAATACCTGCAACAATTCTAATAGCTCTTCTTTGCAAAGAAAATAACCTATGGCGACATGAAGAATGACCCCATATAATTATACCATAGGCTAAGTAGTATTCTACTAAAACGTTTTATCAATCTGAAATGTCAATATCATCCTTGGAATTGTGTTAAAGTTGTATGATAAGGTCTATTAATAAAGCTGGCTATGTTTAAAACATGTTTTAAACATGTTTTTAGTTTTTAATGTTTTAAACACTGTTTCATTAAAAAATCACACGTTTTGTAAAAAAAAACTGTTTCTTTTAATTAGAATGAAAAAAAAGTTTTTTTTTAACAAACCTGGTTTATAGACAGTCGTTAGTACAGGCACGTTTCGGACTTCCTGGACCTTCCTGGACTTTATCAGCATGTGTCCATCCATCACAGTCCGACAATGCTTAGAAAAAACAGCCCATATTTAATTTCGGTTACACACGTTTTAGTGTTTTTTAGTTAGTGATTCGACACATTGCACAACCATGTTTCGGAACATCTCGACCTTATTAGTGCGTTCTAAGCAGTGATTAAACCCAGAAAATCCGAAACAATGTTCTAATGTCCTGTTGCTAAATCACAATTATAAAATTTTTAATTCAATCTATCTTATAACATCTAATAGTCAAATCTAATTATACTACATTTAGACAAAATCGTTTAAAGTCTAAATTTAAATTATCCGGCGCAGTTGCGAATTTGCAATATGCAAATTTAAATAATCTCGCGTGAAATTAGGTCTTTGAACACTATCTAACCCCCATTGATTATAGTGCGATTATGAAAGCTAAACAAATCCACCCCCGCCCCTTGCCGAAATCAATAACTTCCGCCCTTTTAAAGGTTCCTGATAAATCATCATCGCGCGGGAAAATGAAGGGAGAAATAAATCAGGCGGGTGGCGTCTCGCTTTCAAAAAACGGGGCTTTATCAATCGGATTCGAGATAGTGCCGGCGACTTCTTCCTTTTCTTTCGATCACTCAAATTGCCGCAATAAAACGCTAGAGAGAGCGTAATTTATATTTTCGCAGTGTGAAGGATGATGTATGTTGTTTGGCGTGAAAGGATGCACTCACATTTAAAATGAGGTTTGATTGAAAAGTGAAAATGTGTTTTGAGTATAAGTTCAATAACACGAGAGTAATACGAATTCTTGTGGTGACTATTCAGATGGCTCGAATTGGTTTAATAAGCGATTTACTACTTTAGGGTTGAAACATAGTAGCGCGACGAGGCTAGCAATGAGGCTAGTGACAAGGCTAGCAACGAGGCTAGTGACAAGGCTAGCAACGAGGCTAGTGACAAGGCTAGCTACGAGACTAGTGACAAGGCTAGTGACAAAGCTAGCAACAAGGCTAGTAACAAGGCTAGCAACGAGGCTAGTGACAAGGCTAGCAACAAGGCTAGTGACAATTCTAGCAACGAGGCTAGCAACAAGGCTAGTGACAAGGCTAGCAACGAGGCTAGTGACAAGGCTAGCAATAAGGCTAGTGACAAGGCTAGCAACGAGGCTAGTGACAAGGCTAGCAACAAGGCTAGTAACAAGGCTAGCAACGAGGCTAGTGACAAAGCTAGCAACAAGGCTAGTAAGAAGGCTAGCAACGAGGCTAGTGACAAGGCTAGCAACGAGGCTAGTGACAAGGCTAGCAACGAGGCTAGTGACAAGGCTAGCAACGAGGCTAGTGACAAGGCTAGTGACAAGGCTAGTGACAAGGCTAGCAACAAGGCTAGTAACAAGGACTAGCCTTGTTGCTAGCCTTGTCACTAGCCTCGTTGCTAGCCTTGTCACTAGCCTTGTTGCTAGCCTTGTCACTAGCCTTGTTGCTAGCCTTGTTACTAGCCTTGTTGCTAGCTTTATCACTAGCCTCGTTGCTAGCCTTGTTACTAGCCTTGTTGCTAGCCTTGTCACTAGCCTCGTTGCTAGCCTTGTCACTAGCCTCGTTGCTAGCCTTGTCACTAGCCTTGTTGCTAGCCTTGTCACTAGCCTCGTTGCTAGCCTTGTTACTAGCCTTGTGCTAGCAACGAAACTACTGACGTGGCTAACCACTAAGCTAGCGACGAGGATAGGATGAGACTAGTGACAAAGTTAGGTTATATTAGGTTGTAGTGGTTGCACCGCACATAGAGCTGCACACTTAGGACAGAAGAGGGCCCATTGTGATACCACGGTTTAACCATTCTCTTACGAGAACCATTTGGAGCTAATGACAAACTTTGAAAGGTTCTTAACATCTAGCGACTCGAGGTCAGAGAATTCAACTAGGTACGAACGGCCTAGGTATGAGCCTCTTATTCCAGCTAGAAAGGGGCATTGACAGAGGTAGTGCACAACGCTTTCCTCCTCTTCTTCATCAAGGCACTGTGACGTCACTTCTTTAAGGAAGGATATTTGAAGTTACCTTACCTCAAAATAGACAACTGTGCCTTACCCAGATCACTCAGTGAAGACAGGGTGGTTCGTATTAAATTTCAATAGGGTGCCACGTAATTTTTCTTAAAAGACACAGTGCAAGGTAAATCAAACTGGAACCTTAATTACGAAACATACAGCTCCGACTGTATATGTTCTCTTTCAAATTACAACAATACGATACATATTTAATGACTAAATTAGTCATGACTAAATTATTCATGACTTATTTAGTCATTAATTTTAATCATAGCTAAAAATTCATGCATTCTTTGAAGGAAACGCAGTGGTGAATATCATGGATGAAGATAAAATAAATCATTTCATTCTCTTACACTCAAACATCTAAGTATTTCTTTTCAGTTATTCTCAAATGATTTGAAATAAATCCAAACAACCGACCCCCTCACGAATGGGTATTTAATTACGCACCGTATGGATTCCTCAACCCCCCCGGCGAGCTTTACTGAGAGGTGGTGGAGGAGGGAGGGTCGATCCGCGCTAATTGCACCCACCTTCGGCTTTTCAGGCTTTCAGCATACCCCCCCCCCCCCCCTTCCCCCATCACTTTCCTCTCGACGCGAGCTCGCGCTTTTAATTTAGCCACTCGGAACGGATCTTGACCCCCTCGGAGTAACACGACCCCCCTTTGTGACACACTCCACCACCCCGGATACTCGGCACCCCTTCGAGTTAGTTTTTTTGTAATGAACCTCATACGCACGTGATTTTGAAATAAAATTAATTTGAAGTTTCGAACGAGTGTTTCCACTCCTTGATTAAGCATGAAGTAAAATTTCGTGTTTAAATAGGCCTGAATATTTGGGTTTGCCGAGGAGTACAAGCGAAGAGCTTTAAACAGGTGTTTTCCACTCCCAGACTGAGCATGAAGTAAAATTTCGAGTTTAGAAAAGCCCCGTGAAAATTTGTCGAGGGTCGCGCAGCGACCCGAGACAAATTTTCTGGGCTTTTCTAAACTCGAAATTTTACTTCATGCGCCACGCGTATAAAAATCTAAAATATTGTTAAACTTAAAACGTTCTTACACATAGAAAAGACTGTTATTCCTTACTTCACTTTAGTATTTTTTTATGTGTAATAATCTCTTCACGTAAACTCAAAAACTTTCAGTTGAAACGTTCTTGTTTAGCAGTATATTTTTACTTCTACCTAAGCAGTACATACTTAATACTGATTAAGCAGTATGTATGTTAATTTCACAATATTTCAGTGTTTTATACGCGTGGCGCATGAAGTAAAATTTCGAGTTTAGAAAAGCCTGAAAATTTGGTTTGGTCGCTCCGCGCTTCGCGCTACGCGACCAAACCAAATTTTCAGGCTTTTCTAAACTCGAAATTTTACTTCATGCTTAACCAAGGAGTGGAAACAATCGTTAGAAATAAATTACAATTAAATAATTTTGCAGAGGAGCGAAATCCTTCGCACAAATTCAAAGATTAAGTTGAATAATTAACCAGGCAACGCTCGGCAGTTTCACTTCTTTTCAATAAATGCAAGTACTTTATTTAAAAATCGACAAATTTTAAAATTAATTTAACTACTTTTCAATAAATGCAAGTACTTAATTTTAAATTCGACAGACTCCAAAATTATCTACAAACTATCGCTCTCGTATCAAAACTGTCGGTCGATGCGCTGCCTCCGGAATACACATTTCAATTTCAATTTTCGGCAGGAGCGATCGGTCCCCGCACTGTCACTCAAACCAAATATTAAAATAGCCTCATACACATACATATATATATATATACTTATATATATATATATAAATATACACATGGATGTACGAATCCGAGTGTGTTATATATCCATACCACTGCCATTAGCAGGCCGTCCGAGTTATCCACCATTCGAGTTCAATTAAAACGAACAAAGCACGTCAAGTGCAGGAAGGGGGCTAGTTTTCAGTTTTCAAACTCATCGTTTTTGCAAAAATTAAAAAATACAGAATAAAAAAAGTGGGCGCACAATGCGAAACTCAATGTAAAAACGTTATGGTTTGGGGGATAAAGCTAGTTGCAGTTTTTTGTTTGTTTGGGTTTCAGTGGATGTTTAATGCAATTGTTTGGTTTATTTTTGATGCTGCTGTTAGGGTAATGTGATAAAAAATTAGGCGCGTGTGTAATTTGACACTGGATGTGTTTCGTGTTGTTTATTTTATTTTCGATGCGCGCTTAGTAAGTTACATCGTTTAATGGAATCGTAACTTAACCCTTTCAGTCCTGAAATTTTTCAGGTGCCCAAAAAATGTTTTGTACACTGCATGTTATTTTTTTATTACTATCTCAGATATACAGAAAGTTTTTCTTTTAGGTACTAAACATTTATGTGATGTGATGTGCACAACATCACATCACATCACTGTTTAGTACGCGTGGCGCATGAAGTAAAATTTCGAGTTTAGAAAAGCCTGAAAATTTGGTTTGGCCGCTCCGCGCTTCGTGCTACGCGACCAAACCAAATTTTCAGGCTTTTCTAAACTCGAAATTTTACTTCATGCTTAATCTGGGAGTGGAAAACACTCGTTTAAACGTTCAATTTGAAATATTTGTAAAAACAACGAATATCTGAAGATTTACAGCGCATACAGTGTATTGAGATATAAGTGGTTTAACTGTAAAACTCTCATTCTCTTATGTAAAGTTATTCAGAGGAAAAATACTTAGTAATGTTTTACAAATTGGTGAAACAATACCAAGTGTTTTTCCTCTCAACAACTTTAAATGTTCACATAGTTGTAGCTTGACGTTTTTAGAAAGTACTAAAGTTGAACTAAAATACAAATTTATTTAATTGATGAGGCGGATACATGATGAAACTCCATAATACTATTTGAAATAAAACAACACAGTTGGGAGGGTTTCACTTTTATTGTTGAACACTGCAACATGTTTCACCACACAGTGGCTTCATCAGGCAGATGAAATAATTATTTCATCTGCCTGATGAAGCCACTGTGTGGTGAAACATGTTGCAGTGTTCAATAATAAAAGTGAAACCCTCCCAACTGTGTTGTTTTATTTCAAATAAAATACAAATATTTTAAAATAAAAATATTCCAGCATGAAAGAATACGAGTCTGATTGATTTTGTCAAATATAGCAACAAAATTTATTGAAAATTTGTATTTTAATTGTATCAATGTTAACAAATCAAGTGCATTTCATTTAGAGCAGGATTTTCAGGTCAACTAACGTATTTTAATAATGTTGTCGACCTTAATTAAAAAAAATAACTGAAATTATACGCACACAATTTTATTCAACACTGACTATGTGTATTCATTTTTGCATTCTGTTTGATTTAATAATCAAAATATGTATTTGTGATGAAATATATACAATTTTCAACAACCGGGCCTAGAGTAACAATCCTGCAGGTGTAAATTGATTAAATTCATACACATGCATTTTATCATCAAAACAGCGGGCGTTGCATTTCATTATTGCTGGTTAAAATTTTTAACAACCTTGATTTTTCCTTTCGAGCGCCCACAAAATTAATGTATACATCAAATAAGTACAAACTGTTTATTATTTGTTAGTAAATGTGGATTAAATACATCTCAAAATGATCAGCATAAGTCTAGCAGATAATGATAATGAATTCTAATAAGTAATTATAAGAAATATTGGATATTGGATCTGGGTCTTTTATTGATTAGATTTAGCGGATTTAGAGGTTATACTACAGTGTTTATGGTTGTGAATATTTATTTATTCTGCTAAATTCATTAATTGAAATTTATTTCTAACGAGTGTTTGTACTCCTTGGTTTTTTATGAGGTAAAATTTTAAGCGGAGCGACCAAACCAAACTGTTAGGCTTTTCTAAACTCAAAATTTAACTTAATGCTTAACCAGAGAATAAAAATACTCCCTAGTAACTTTAAATTTAACTCATTACAAAGCAAAGAAAACTGTATTTTTCTCTGTAAATAGAATTTATTCTGCTGAGAAATAAATGATTATTATTATTATTATTAAAGAATACCTTAAAATGCATCGGGATGTTGGACTGCTTCGACACACTGAATGATCTGGCGAGACAGAACAAGATCACATTTGTCTGGACCCCGGGTCATTCAGGTATCGAGGGAAATAAAAAAGCTAACTAGCTAGCAAGGCAGGGAGCTACCATATCATTTATGGGACCTATACCTGTCTTGGGCATCACAATAAAGTCGAGTCGCCTAGAAGTCAGAAAGTGTATTCTCAACAAACACAAGGAATACTGGGTAAACAGACCAGGCCTTAACCACAGTAAGGCCATTTTAAATGGACCTAACTCTAACCAAGCTGCAGAACTACTGATACTAAGTAGGACACCCCATCTTGTAGAGGGTGTGAAATGGAAGACGAGACTTTAGGGCATATCCTAAGCGAACCTCATCTTGTAAATGTTGTGAAATGGAAGACTAGGCTGTCACGCACATCCTCAGCGAATGCCCGGCACTCACGTCTACGAGAGGATCCATACTAGGTGAAAGATGCCCGATCTTTCACCCAGTTTGGATCCTCTCGTAGACGAGAGTGCCGGGCATTCGCTGAGGATGTGCGTGACAGTCTCGTCTTCCATTTCACAACCTTTACAAGATGAGGTGCCCTACTTAGTGTCAGTCACGATGGACATCATCACGGATTTACCCACCTCAGTAATACTGGACTACCTAGAGAAGGTGGGATGGTTGAGCTGAGGGTGGGTGACCTGTACTGGGATGCAGCATAATGGGCCTAATGAGTGGAGCAATCCACACTCCCCCTTATTCCAGATACAAATACCAGTAGCACACAGCTAAGAACAACCATAGGACTACTAACAGACCACGTGACTGTTAAAGAGCACTTAAGAAAATTCGGCCTATACAACGGCGACACCAGTTGTCGGCTCTGTGATATGGCACCGGAAACAACAATGCACATTCGGTGTAGCTGCAATGCGTTGGATAACAAAATACAGCTCATATTTGGAAACAGTCAAATGGTACTAAATGATTTCCACACGCAACCGCTGAAGGACCTGCACAAGCTAGTGCAGGGGATCGAGTTTGAAATAATTGCGTGAGTAAGTCAATATGGGGTAGTACAATAAGCTACCTAGGCTGCTGTGCATCCAGATCCGCAAGGAAGACGGCCCCCACAGGAAGACAAAAAAATGGATCGGGATATGTATACTAGAAAGTAAACCTTCTTGTGGGCAGCTTGGTGGTGTAGTGGTTAGAGTGTTGTACTGCCACGCCACGGACCGGGGTTCAAATACCGGCCTAACAAGTTGTCTGCATTTATATAGGTTAGGATAAAAATGCCAAACACTCCGTCTTCTCGAATATGACGTTAAATGCATGTAGGGCCCGTGTACTGCCTGGATGTTGCGTGCACGTTAAAGATCCCTACCGGTGGGTTGGAACTCCCACCGGGTTCGGCAAAATTCCCGGATAGCTGTAGACCTAATCTCCGGCGTCATGATTGGCCTTAGCAGCGGAAATAGATGACGTAAAACCCAAAATTAAAAAAAAAACCTTCTTGTATGTTTTTTTTTTTAATTTGGAGGCGCTCACTTCGTGGTACATTTTCAATTTTGATATAAAGAAAACACTTAACTTTTTTTATACCACTTTTATTTTACTTTCGTGACCAGTTTCAATTACACGGTAATCATTTTCAAACTAAGTACTTCAAATCCCGTGTACACAGGTATATATACTAAATCTGAAAAAAAAAACGGTTTAACTTTGTTTGTATAACACAATTTATTTTTTTGTGACTGCAGTTTCAGCAAATTTAGCTTGCCATTATCAAACATATACACTATATGTTTGATAATGGCAAGCTAAATTTGCCGAAACTGCAGTCACATAAAAATAAATTGTGTTATACAAACAAAGGTAAACCGTTTTTTATTAATAAATTAACATGTATAACAAAGTAGAAGCCTCCACAATACAACATTATTTAAATCTAAAAGCCTTCTAAGAGAGGGGTGTACATCAGGTCAACCTGGTCGAAGGGTTAAGTTACAATTCCATATGTTTCCGTATGTTTATATCTAAAGCCCCACCAATAAAAATTCTTACACGCTTTCTCTGCTAGATAACATTTATTTTGTAAACTATATACATTTTTCTCTTACTGCTCAAATTTCAACAAAATTTGTATTCACATTTTGTGCTTTAACAAAAATTATTATATTTCCCTTTGCCTAAATCTACTTTCAATCAACTTACCATACCCCCTTTTAACATTTTTTTCTTATCCATCACGTTCACCTCCGGAGTTTTCAATATGTATTAAATTCATATCGATTACCCCCAGAAAGTACCCCATTAAGTATCCACCCCCCAAGAGGGATGCCCATTAAACTCTCGTTACGCGCGCAGACCTATTTCTATACGAAATCGCACCTTTTTCGAAAAAGTTTTCTAATTCTAAACTCCCATGACAAAGTATTGTTTAATTGAATGGGGGAGTATTGGATGCTCAAGTAAATTTATTGATTGGCAACGTTTAATTATGAAACGAAAAACAACACACTCGCAGTTCAACGATGCTTACAATTTTAAAAACTACCATTCCTGATTTAAAAACAAGACGAAGTCGCTTGAATGATGATTTCAGAGCTATGGATATAACGTAATGAGCTCAATGTAGACAAAACTTTGGGTCTAGCGTAATGAACTTAATGTAGACATAACTACGTGTTTAGCGGTCTGAGCTTAATGTAGACAGAACTAAGGGTCTAAAATGGTGAGCTTAATGTACAGAGAACCAACGATTTAACGTTGTAATCTTAATGTGGAAAAAACTGTGGATATAATAATAATAATAATATTTTATTCACGGATCAACCATTTTACAGCAACATACATGTAATATAAAAATATAGGTACAGTAATTTAAAGATAACAATAATAAAAGCCATGCAAATACAATAAAGAGATGACAAAAACATGTATAAATTGTTTACATCTAGCTACAAAAAATATAACACATTAAAATCACAAACAAAATTAGATTGACATCATAAAATTGAACGAGGACTGAGTCAATATGGTAAACTTAGTATACAATTTCTAAGCATTATCATTTATTTCTTTAAATAAATAATTACGTAATTTACCCAATGTTGTCTGAAATAAATCTACTTGAACTTTGTTGCAGTTGTGAAGTAAACGCCTAGTACCAAATTGCTTTGCATAATCAGTCCTAGAAGCAGGTACGAAGAATGTATAATTAGTTCTGAGTGGTCTAGATGGTACGTGAATATAAATGTACTCTAATAAAATAGGTGCATTTATATGGCCATTTAACAACTTATAAGCAAATATCACATCACAACAAAATCGCCTATGCCTAATGTAATGAGCTTTATGTAGACAGAACTGTAGGTCTAGCGTAGTGAACTTAATGTAGACAGAACTGTGGGTCTAGCGTAGTGAACTTAATGTAGACAGAACTGTGGGTCTAGCGTAGTGAACTTAATGTAGACATAACTACGTGCTTAGCGGTCTGAGCTTAATGTAGACAGAACTAAGGGTCTAAAATTGTGAGCTTAATGTACACAGAACCAGCGATTTAACGTTGTAATCTTAATGTAGAAAAAACTGTCGGTATAATGTAATGAGCTTTATGTAGACAGAACTGTGGGTCTAGCGTAGTGAACTTAATGTAGACATAACTAAGTACTTAGCGGTCTGAGCTTAATGTAGACAGAACTAAGGGTCTAAAATTGTGAGCTTAATGTACACAGAACCAACGATTTAACGTTGTAATCTTAATGTGAAAAAAACGGGGGGTATAATGTAATGAGCTTTATGTAGACAGAACTGTGGCTCTAGCGTAGTGAACTTAATGTAGACATAACTACGTGCTTAGCGGTCTGAGCTTAATGTAGACAGAACTCAGGGTCAAACATTGTGAGCTTAATGTACACAAAACCAAGGGTTTAACGTTATATTCTTAATGTAGAAAGAACTGTGGGTATCATGTAATGAGCTTTATGTAGACAAAACTTTGGGTCTAGCTTTGTAAACTTAATGTAGACAAAACTGTGAGTCTAGCGATGAAAGCCTGATGTAGCTTGATCCATAGTTCTGCCTAGCACCAATTCACGCCGATGTAGAGAAGAAATATGCAATAATAAAATCAAACAGTGGGATATTCGAGTAAATAGTTTATAGAGTGGTACAAACAAAGAGGGAATAAATAACAAAAGAGCGCTCTTGTGGCAATTCCGCACAATAGACGAAATCAATGGGATTTACAAATTGTCAGCGCGATAGGATATCGAGGTTCGAGTAATGAAAACAAATAGCGCGCCCCGCTCGGATAAGTCGATGCCTCTAAATCAATCCTTTTGCGGGACGAAAGAGGGATGGAGGAAAAAGAGAGAAATAAAGGGGTTGGTTTTTCCCCAGCGATCGCGTTATTTATCGTGCTTTTTGGAAAAACCGTGACGAAACGTGGGGTTGATTAAAACAAGTTTTTTTTATTACAACTGTGGACGGGTGCGTTTTTTTTTTAATTAAACGCGATAACGTAATCTGGTAGATCGATAAATTCGGGTGTGTATTTGTTCAGGTGTGATAAATGAAATTGTTTGTTTAGCTATGAAAATGTTAGGTGTTGAGGGTGGAAGTGGGTTATGACACAATACGGCTAGTTGGCGTGATGTTTGTATAATTGAAAGCTTATAACATTTCTGGTAGAAGTCGGATTGTTGCCACTTGCCAATGGGCCCGTTCATCAGAGACAGCAGTTGGGAGTTTACTGCCAACTGTTGGGGAATCCTCTGATGTTTGGGATTTTTGCAATCGTACAAAGTAGACCAACCAGAGTACCGTTCATTAGATACTAACATACATCACAATCAAATCCAAACATGTTGAATAATAAACATTTTGATGAACGGGCCCCAATTGCATTTTAAAAAGATTTGTATAATAGTAAATACGCGACTAAGACATCATCACGTCACGTCAGTATACCGAGAGTTTTATATTACACCGAACATAATAATAAAATACGGTTTGACACCTTTAATTTTTAGGTTATGTGTAAATTAGGTTGCCTATATGACCATTACAAATTGTAGCTAATTAATTGCAATTAATGCCGTAAATCTTTAGATATTCGTTGTTTTTTTTTAAAAGGAGTTCAATTTGAAACTTAAAACGAGTGTGTTCCACTCCCAGACTAAGCATGAAGTAAAATTTCGAGTTTAGAAAAGCCTGAAAATTTGGTTTGGTCGCGTAGCGCGAAGCGCGGAGCGGCCAAACCAAATTTTCAGGCTTTTCTAAACTCGAAATTTTACTTCATGCGCCACCGGTATAAACACTGACATATTACGAAGTTTAAAACATACCGCTGAACTTAACATTGAATCAGTGTTTTGTGCCGGTGGCGCATGAAGTAAAATTTCGAGTTTAGAAAAGCCTGAAAATTTGGTTTGGCCGCTCCGCGCTACGCGACCAAACCAAATTTTCAGGCTTTTCTAAACTCGAAACTTTACTTCATGCTTAGTCTGGGAGTGGAACACACTCATTTTAAGAAAACTCGAAATTTTACTTCATGCGCCACCGGTATAAACACTGACATATTACGAAGTTTAAAACACACCGCTGAACTTTACATTGAATCAGTGTTTTGTGCCTGTGGCGCATGAAGTAAAATTTCGAGTTTAGAAAAGCCTGAAAATTTGGTTTGGCCGCTCCGCGCTTCGCGACCAAACCAAATTTTTAGGCTTTTCTAAACTCGAAATTTTACTTCATGCTTAGCCTGGGAGTGGAAAACACTCGTTTAAAGCTTCAAATTGTATTCTTTTAATAAACCGAGCGTGGTAAAATGTGCAACGTCTGCACATGTATACTTAAAAGAAACATTCTCGTTATGAATATGTTCGGTGCTACATAAAACTCTCTGTATATCCATTTCAATTAGATATATTTCGACATGACGTGAAGGTGTCATTTTATTGTATTAATTATTGTACAGTGACTTAATTAAACAGAGTGGCGACAACTGTTGTATTGGTTGTTACTAATTCAGACCCAAAATGGCGGATAAACAGCGGCGTAGCTATGAGGCCTAAAATTGGTCACAGCAATTCCGTCTAAAGCTTGTGTTTTATTTCACTTAACCCGAAATCGTATCTCAAAAATTCGCAAAGGTAAATAGAATCAACATAAACACGTTAATTTCAGGTATTAACCATCATATGTTCCTAATTCCAAATTACGGACATATATCCCGCCCATGGGTCGCTTCAAGTGAATATCGCTGTCACATTGAATATCAGATGTTTCTATTATAACTAATATCTTGATTAATATTGCCTCATCATGGCGGATGACAGGGAGTTGTCGCCACTGTGTTTAATTAGGTCACTGTAGTTTATTGTATAGAGAAATTGTTGTTATAGTTATACAAAGTTAAAATTCATTTAAACGCTACTTGTCTTTTTTTTTCAAAAATGTTACTACACATAACTTCTTTCATCATAAAATACAAAACTGACGGCGTTCCCCCACAATTTTGACGTTCTAAATTGATGGCCGGCAAACGCAGCATCCACACACAATGCAAATCCTCTCTCGCTCTCCCTCTCTTTTCCCCTCATTTTGGATATTCTCCTATTTAAAATTCGCGTGGCTGAAACGTACCGTATCCACACTTTATATAGTTTGTCATAAATAATTTAGCGCAATTAACCTGTCTGCAGGCGGGCCACTCTGTCGCTGACATTTACATTCTAGCCGGTTTCCGGTTTTGGACCGTGTGCATGTATTATATATTAGAAGTTAATGGCAGTTTCGGGTAGCCGTCAATCAGGTGTCTTCCCGCCCGAAATCTGCTCTTCCACCAGCCAATATCAGCGCGGGACGTTTTAATAATTAAAAGCTACAACGATCGCCACTTTGCGCTCTGCATACTGTTAATAATACATGAATGCATATCATGAATAATACTAGAAATGTCAGTGCGATTTGTTTTTTTTTTTTTCACCTGCAATTTAGTTTGATGTTTTAATTGAATATACAGAAAAATGTGCAGTTCAGAGAATAAATATATTCTTGGTAATTTGAAGGTAATTTTCAGTACTTTCATAAACGAGAATATACTATGTATTTGGATTGAGTTACGTGAAGAGTTGAATATAATTTACTTAATAAAAGACTAACACTTTCTTCACTAAAAACATTTATTTTCGCTAAATGTACATTTCGAACACTACGTGCTCATTATCAATAGCTTACTGAGTCAGTAAGCTATTGATAATGAGCACGTAGTGTTCGAAATGTACATTTAGCGAAAATAAATGTTTTTAGTGAAAAAAGTGTTAAACTTTTATTAAGTAAATTGAGAATATACTAGCTTTCTTGGGCATTTTTAAATAATCAGTATAAACTGTGTTACAATTTAACTAGCAGTTAATTTTTGCTTTATAATTTGTTCTCAAAAAAGTCTTGTCGAAATATCATTGACGATGCCACTATGGAGCATTAGATGGCGTTAGCTATCGAATCCAATACGATATAATGTTTGAAATATAAAATTTGTTTTGTAGGCAGTGATGAATTATGTTAGAGATAATATTTACAATTTAAAAATGTCCGATTTTTTTAATTAAAAATAAACAAACTTACAGCGTATAACTAAAGGGTTGCGCATAATAATAATAATAATATTTGTTTGCCTAACAGAACACCAGTATAGGGACAAAAAATTGTAATAACAACTACATATTAATACACACACATAACAGGAATAGATTATCACTGCCAAAAAGTAAATTTGCATTTGCCAATAGTTTGCAGAATATTTTAAAAATATAAAAATGAGTTCTGGATATTTAATTAAAACACTTGGTTTGTTTCATTTATACTTTTTCCGACTAGTTTCGGCCATTGGTCATCTTCAAGGAGGAATGTTAATTAAACATATAAAAAAATATCAAACGTTTTAACTTTGTTTGTTTAACCCATTAAGCGCCATTGATGCGTACACGCAAAATTATAAATGTTTGGTTAATTATATTACTAAATAAGTTAATTTAATATATTATATTATTTGACCTGGCTTTAAAATGTAAGGAAAAAAATGTAAATATTTTTTTAATTAAATATTTCGATTATTACTCATTTAAATAAAATAATGTGAGTGTGTTTCTAACTTCACAATATTTCATTGTTTTATACGCGTGGCGCATGAAGTAAAATTTCGAGTTTAGAAAAGCCTGAAAATTTGGTTTGGCCGCTCCGCGCTTCGCGCTACGCGACCAAACCAAATTTTCAGGCTTTTCTAAACTCGAAATTTTACTTCATGCTTAGTCTGGGAGTGGAATCACTCGTTTTTAACTTCATACTGCACGTTTTTATATAAAATCGACGAATGCTTCACATTTAACAGCATATACATCATGTATATTTAAAAGAAAATTTCAGAGTATGTAATACAATAAGTCATTTATGAATATCATAAAAAGTGCAGAATTTTACCTAAAATCAAATTTTAGAGTTATCTCTATAATTGCTCCGCCGTTAATGGGTTATTTTTTTTTTTTGTTGGTTTGGCATAAGTATTACCATTCAGCCACTAACGTTGATTTATAATATCTATATTAACATATATTTCGACTAATTTGGACGTCACAACACATTTACACACATCCAAGGAACCGGAGACGAGTATTTTGCTTCACATTTTAACAGCATATACATTATGTATATTTAAAAGAAAAATTCAGAGTATGTAATACAATAAGTCATTTATGAATATCATGAAAAGTGCAGAATTTTACCTAAAATCAACTTTTAGAGTTATCTCTATAATTGCTCAGCCGTTAATGGTTTTTTTTTTTTTTTTTTGTTGGTTTTGCATAGGTATTACCATTCAGCCACTAACGTTGATTTATAATATCTATATTAACATATATTTCGACTAATTTGGACGTCACAACACATTCACACACATCCAAGGAACCGGAGACGAGTATTTTTCGTTAATTACTCGCGGAGGGAATCGAACCCAGATCACCTCCGTGTCCGATTGGCGAAACCGGCGGCTCAACCGCTCGGCCACGGCAGGCCCATTTAATGGGTTAATACAATTTATTTTTGTGTGACTGCAGTTTCGGCAAATTTAACTTGCACTTATCGAACATGAAGTGATAAATTAACATGTATAACGAAGTAACAGCCTCCACAATGCAAAATATATCAAACATAGATTTATATCCCTTTCTCTCGCTGAGAATTCCAAATTATTTCAATTCAAGGTAAACATTATTCCAAAAACAATATAGTTTTATTTTATCGCGCTTTCTGGAACTGTTTTTTTTTTCTATTCTTTATTAGTGCCATTACAAAAAAGTTTACACACATCCCCAAAATATAAATTAAATTACCTATGTTAAAATAAATTAATTACTAATGAAATTAAAAAGAAAGTCTGCTTATAACAATATAATATATAAAATAAATTGCTTAATCTTAAAATTTAAAAAATCAAGATGTTATAACATACGACATAAACATTTTGAAATACTAATAAACAGGTCCAATAAATAAATTATCGCACAGTACAAATTCAAAATGATTAAGTAGAGCAAACAAATAATAAAAAATAATGTTACATTATATACGTATATCAACATTTTAAAATACAATAAATAAGTCCAATAAATAGAGACCCTGCCCACTGACCAAGAGGTCGCAGGTTCGAATCCCGTCCGGTGGAATAATTTATAAATAATAAATTATTCCATCCGGGTCCATGGATGTAGTATGAATGAGTTTGTGTTGTTTCAGGAGTAAATGGTTATTTATCGAAAAGTTGGAATTGGTTGAAATACATGAAAGTGTTAAATTCCAAATATATGTTAATATAGATGATTTAATAAAGAAAACACTTGGTTAAATTTCACTAATATTTTGTTTTTTTATTCCAACTAGTTTCGACTTTGAGTCATTCTCAAGGAGAATGACTCAAAGTCGAAACTAGTTGGAATAAGAAACCAAAATATTAGTGAAATTTAACCAAGTGTTTTCTTTATTAAATCATTGTTAAATATGCTTCACCGCGTGAAAGATGAGAAACTTGTTCAAGATGTTAATATAGATATTATAATTCAACGTTAGTGGCTGAATGGTAAAACCTATGCCAAACAAACCAAAAAAAAAGTCCGATAAATAATAATACTAGTACAAATTTAAAATGATTCAATAAATTAAATAAATAGTGTTCATGCACATTACAATATGTTGTACTTATCTGACATTAGATCCTCTATCGTGTAGTGACTTTTTTTAATAAAATAGTTTCTGATCGTCCTTTTAAACTGCTTAATATTAAGTGATTTTATTGGTTCTGGCAGTTTATTAAAAACTTTTGGACCATAGTAGTTGGCTCCATTTTGAGATTTTGATAATCGTGATCGATACAGACAGATGTCTCCTTTATTTCTGGTGGTGTAAGTATGCATTTCTTCGTAAGAACGATAAATTTCAATGTTTTTGCGGATATATAATAAACATTTCAAGGTATATAGTATTTGAAATAAAACAACGCAGTTGGGAGGGTTTCACTTTTTTTTGTTGAACACTGCAACATGTTTCACCACACAGTGGCTTCATCAGGCAGATGAAATAATGAAATTTTATCATTATTTCATCTGCCTGATGAAGCCACTGTGTGGTGAAACATGTTGCAGTGTTCAACAAAAAAGTGAAATGGGAGGGTTTCACTTTTTTTGTTGAACACTGCAACATGTTTCACCACACAGTGGCTTCATCAGGCAGATGAAATAATGATAAAATTTCATTATTTCATCTGCCTGATGAAGCCACTGTGTGGTGAAACATGTTGCAGTGTTCAACAAAAAAAGTGAAACCCTCCCAACTGCGTTGTTTTATTTCAAATAGTATTATGGAGTTTCATCATGTATCCGCCTCATCAATTAAATATATAAAAAAAAGGTATATATTGATGGTAAAGTCAAAATTTTCGATCAAATAAATTCATTTATGCAGTCATCTTTATACCCAAGCCCTGCTATTACTCAAACGGCCCTTCTTTGCAGTCCAAATAACCTGTGCATGATTGTCGAGTGCCCCCAGGTTATAATTCCGTAGGTTAGATGAGATTCACACGAGAAATATACGCAACGCAGAAATGATTGAGGTAGACTGTTCGATAGATGTCTTAACAAGTAAATATTTTTACACAATCGCGAGGCCATTTCATCCCTGTGTGAATGCCCCGTTAATCTGTTATCTAGATATACACCAAGAAATCTTGTGGATGTTTCTGTGATAAGCTGTGGAGATCTTAAGGAGAAGACCAAATCAACAGTTTTATCATTATTTATTGTGAGTTTATTATTTACAAACTATTCAACAACTTTTTGTTTGGTGTTTTCGATCCTATTTAAACATGCGTTTAAATGGGTATCGCTAGTAGTGACTAAGGTATCGTCAGCATAGAGGAAGATTGATGAGTCTCCGGTTACTAATGGTAGATTGTTGATAAAAATTAGAAATAAAATAGGTCCGAGTATTGAGCCCTGCGGTACACCATGATTTAACATTAGTTCTGACGACACTTTATTTTTTATCACAACTGTCTGCTTTCTTTCTTGCAAGTATGAGTCGAGGAGTTAACATGCTGCAGGATAGAACATTTTGCTGAGATACTATATACACTGTAAATCGTTAGATGTTTGTTGTTTTTGAAAATAGTTAAATTGAAGCTTAAAACGAGTGTTTTCCACTCCCAGACTAAGCATGAAGTAAAATTTCGAGTTTGGAAAAGCCTGAAAATTTGGTTTGGTCGCGTAGCGCGAAGCGCGGAGCGGCCAAACCAAATTTTCAGGCTTTTCTAAACTCGAAATTTTACTTCATGCGCCACGCGTGTAAAACACTGATTTCAAGTGAAGCTCTAAATATACTACTAAATCAATTTGCTAAGGACGTATATTCAGAACTCCACATAAAATCAGTGTTTTATACGCGTGGCGCATGAAGTAAAATTTCGAGTTTAGGAAAGCCTAAAAATTTGGTTTGGTCGCGTAGCGCTACGAGAGTTTTTCTCTTAATTATACATATTTCAATGTACTATATACACTGTAAATCCTTAGATGTTTGTTGTTTTTGAAAATAGTATAAAGTGAAGCTTAAAACGGGTGTTTTCCACTCCCAGACTAAGCGTTAAGTAAAATATCGAGTTTAGAAAAGCCTGAAAATTTGGTTTAGTCGCGTAGCGCGAAGCGCGGAGCGGCCAAACCAAATTTTCAGGCTTTTCTAAACTCGAAATTTTACTTCATGCGCCACGCGTGTAAAACACTGATTTCAAGTGAAGCTCTAAATATACTACTAAATTAATTTGCTAAGGACGTATATTCAGAACTCCACATCAAATCAGTGTTTTATACGCGTGGCGCATGAAGTAAAATTTCGAGTTTAGGAAAGCCTAAAAATTTAGTTTGGTCGTGTAGCGCGAAGCGCGGAGCGGCCAAACCAAATTTTCACGCTTTTCTAAACTCGAAATTTTACTTCATGCGCCACCGATACAAAACACTAATTCAATGTAAAGTTTAGCGGTGTGTTTTAAACTTCGTAATATGTCAGTGTTTTGTACCGGTGGCGCATGAAGTAAAATTTCGAGTTTAGAAAAGCCTGAAAATTTGGTTTGGCCGCTCCGCGCTTCGCGCTACGCGACCAAACCAAATTTTCAGGCTTTTCTAAACTCGAAATTTTACTTCATGCTCAATCTAGGAGTGGACAACACTCGTTTAAAACTTTAATTTGTACTATTTTCAAAAACAACAAATGTTACAAAATTTACAGCGTATCCATATGTAGGTATACTTAAATTAATAATGTCCAGTATTTATGAGCACTTTGATTTATTTTATCAAAATGTAATGTGTATAATTTCGAAAATTCAAAATTAGATTTTGATTAAGGGAAACCCTGCTAATTAAATTCACCCGAAACCCTCTTGTATCATTAATCCAGCAATCTCTATTAACAAATATGAAGTAGTTATGCGTAAACACACCGATGAATACTTAACAAAATAGAATTACGCTTCATTAAAAATGTATCGTGACATCCAGTGGGATACAAGCCCGCAACACAACAACACATGGTGATAATACGAGTGATCCGTACGCGTGTAACCTCTTTAATTAATATTGTTTTAATGATATCATATGTATTCCGAACGTATGCGCGAACAAACAGGTAAAATTAATTATTCCGGATTACGTCGACCCTTCACTCTCTGAACGACTGTTAACCGAAACGGAGGATTTCACGATTATAACATTCTGAATGTATGCATGTTAGTGTGTGAGAGGGTTGAATTGTTTGGGAAAAGAACGCGTGCATTTTTTTGTCGCGTTTTGCTAATTGGGGAATTTTTGTTGTAATGCAGACCCAAGGTTTGATTGCATTATTTTGGTAATTAATTGCGTCGCTATATTTTGTATGCAATGTCGAGAAATGCAATTAGACGCGGATTAGTGTGCTTGCTTGTGCACGCTAATGCATTGATGATTACTAATTGAAATGCTGTTTCTGTTTTGTTGAAGTATACTAAAAAAACTCCCACTAAATATACACCTATATATCCTGGACATCTATAATTATGAATTAGCAAACAACTATTATCCTCCCACTTGTAAAAAGGGCAAATTGTACGTATCCACAAACCCAACACCAATCTTTTACTTGTATTCAGCTATAGACCTATCACATTACTCCCAGTCCTCGGCAAAATATTCGAATCCCTCCTTAAAGACCAAATAAGCTCACACATCTCCAAATATATCTCTAAATACCAATTCGGATTCCAACACAAACGCTCCACCCAACTCCCATTGACAATCCTGGCATCCAATCTCCAAACGTCCCATCTCGAAGGCAAAAAATCAGCTGTACTATTTCTCGTTGTCAAAAAAGCTTTTGACTCGGCCTGGCACCGGGGATTAATATATAAATGTTTTGTCCTTAATCTCCCTACATATCTATTACGCATCTATGATCAATTCCTTTGCAACAGCTCCTTACAAATAAAATATAAAAATCACCTATTCTACTCATTTTGTCCATAGCAAGGTATTCCACAAGGTTCTCATATATCTCCCTTACTCTTCAATATATATACTCATGATCTGTACTACCAAAATCCCAAATATTTCAATCCTGCTCAATATATCCTCCAGTTCGCCGATGACACAGCCTTGGTAACCCATGCCCCTACCCTCAGTTCCGCAATGTCTTCCTTACAATACTTACTAAATTATTTCAAATCTTGGTTTCTTAAATGGAGAATATTTTTCAATTCCACTAAAATTCAACTATTAATTCCCGACCACAGAATAATATAGAATAATTGTTGTAATTATTAAATTTTAGTTATTAATGTTAATACGTTTTATCAATGTTTATATATTATTGTTATTATTTTGTACATAATCATTGTAAACGGGGTTTCCCGTGAGAGAATAAATAAATAAATAAATAAACTCCAAATTCCCCTACGATACTCCTGAATGGCACCCAAATTATAATAAAAAATCGCTTATTTTGTTATTAGAATATAAATTAAAAATAATAATATTAATAATCCTACTACTATACTGGTTACAATTCATTATTATTATTCACAAATTTTTCTTAACAAATTTATAATTTTCAAAGCAGCTGATATACCTAAAAATTGAAAAACAGCTGTTTTGCTTACTATTCCCATTTTTAGCAGAGCCTTTTATGATCATTTAAAAAGCAGCTGTTTAAATCTACGTAATTTTCATTCCTCGTCTCGCCCAGATCTCAAGACAATATACTGTTAGATAATATTCCAGGAAATCGACTTTTAAAAAATGTAAAATTCCTCTTCCGTTACGTGAACGTCTCTCCCTCAGTTTTATTTTCCACCTGTCGGGCGGTAATTTCATGGGGTAACAATGGGCCGGTCACATGGCGTACGGTGAATTTAATGACCTTGTGTGCAGGTACCGGCGAACGTTCAGTCGGTGTTTGAACGTGGCCCAGTTTGTGTGCGTTTTGTGTGATTGTGTCAGTGAAATTTTGTAAAAAAAAAACCACAAACTAAGTAGAAACAAACAGTGATTCTTTGCGGGAAAAGAAATGGCTTTGGAAAATAATGAACATTTGGAGGTACACGTTTATTTTCAACATAATTTAGAAAATATTAATAATTGAATAAAAGTAACTTAAAGTCCATCTATAGTAATGTAAATCCCCTAGATAAGAGAGTTTAGCATAAGTTGCAATTGAGCACATACAAGTTAAAGAAATAATGTGAATAGGAAAATACAGCTAAGTAAAGTTGTACCATAGTTTTCAAATCTGCTTTCGAGAATTCAACTATAGTTTAAATTATGAACGCTGGAGGCTTCTACTTCATTATACATGTTAATTCAATAAAATAAAATGCTTTAACTTTGTTTGGATAAGACAATATTTTTATTTTCGTGACTGCAGTTTCGGCAACTCAACTTGCCATTATCAAACAGAGTCTCTCTGTTTGTTAATGGCAAGTTGAGTTGCTAAAACTGTAATCACGAAAATGAAAATATTGTGTTATACAAATAAAGTTAAAGTGTTTATGTTATTCAACTATAGTTTGTTTCACTACTGTTTTTATTCTCTTTGACTAGCTTTGAATTGTTGTCATTCTTAAGTGGAGAACAAAAATAGTACTGAAACAAACCAAGCGACTTATATTTAGTTATTAATATTGTAAACATGTTTCAAGTTGTCATTAACCAAATTGAAGATATAATTTAGAAACGCACGAATTATGCACCATTATTCTTTAATAATACCAATTTACAACTATATTTATTTATCCTTTAATTTATTCAATGGTAGAGCCCTGCGCGGGCCGATTTTCTTGGGCCCGGCCCGCTGGCAAATTTCGCCAGGCCCGGCCAGGTCATAAAATAATTGATTTGAGCCTGGCCCGGTCAAGGTAAATAATAGAACAGGCTTGGTCCGGCCAGGCCCAATCAAAATTTTAGTCTAAATTATTCAAATCTTTTACGGAGTTTTAAAACATCAGTTTGTAAAGATTTGTCACACTTGTCAATACATATTTACTTGGGTGTAGATATAGTTTTCAATTAAAAATAAAAATAAATTTTAAAAATTTCTTATATTAATTTCTCATCTGGCACTTGGTGAAACATATTAGAATATGTAAAGTTTTTTAAATAAAAAACACTTGGTATTGTTTCACAAATTAAAACTTTATTCCGACTGGTTTCGGTTTGTTGACAAACCGAAACTAGTCATTTGTTAACAAACCGAAACTAGTCGGAATAAAGTTTTAATTTGTGAAACAACACCAAGTGTTTTTTATTTAAATAACTTTACAAATTATAAAAATATTAGTCAAGCTCTGCCCGCGTGGTTCACGTATTTTGGATTGGAAGACCAGGCCCGTGAATGTTATTTTTACAAATTTAATTTTCTATTTTGTTATACATTTTTGTTTGTTTTTGTTATATTGACTCTTTTACTGGATTATGTTTTATTTGCATGTCCGATATTTATGATGAACTATCTATCTATAAAGCGAAATATGAAGCGAACGGACGGTTTGCGCGCGTGAAGTTTATTGCGCATAAAAGGCAAGTTTATGCACATAATAAATCATTTCCGGTTAAAGGGGAAGCCGTTAAATGCATTTGCCCGGCACGCGTAAACTTTAAATAAGTTTGATTAATAGTTTTCTCGATCGAGAGGAGATAATGAGTGAAATTTTTAATTACGCGATGAAACATTGAATTTTTACTTATTCAGTTACGAAAAACTTTAATCGCAATATTATTTTGTTTAAATAATATTGCAATTTATATTAAATTTATTCATTAACAGGACTTTCTTCATTACGTCAACACACGCGCGAAAACTCCACTAGGTTCCTTTGTGAGTAAAACCTAGAAAAGCTAGTGCCGCATGCGTGTTGTATATCGAAATGCGCGGAATTTAATAAGGAATAAGTTGTCGTTGTTCGGATTTTAATTTGAGCGAGTGTGACTTACCAAAAGTTTGTGTGATGAGGAGCGTCTTTTGAACACTTTTCACTGCGGCGACTCCACGAACTACGCCTGTATTGCGCGTGCTGCCAACATAAAAAAATCATAGAGTGAATTTACCGCGATTTTAACTAGTAAGTTTTTTAAGACAACACTTCTGCAGGTTTAAAAAGTCGTAATTCGTTCGCACAACTATTTTTCAATATTTTAACAACACATTCGCTTTTTTGTACGTTATAAAATTACGAAATGTTCCTTGTTTTTATTCTCTGAATTAACTTATTGGAAGTTGGCAGCTCAGCTCACAGAAGCGTCAACCATTTAAACACGCTCCTACTCGCACAAACTTTGAGTGAGTTAAACCGACGAACAACAACATATGCCGTGAATTTCGTAAATTTTGATAAGCTACGCACATGCAATAGTTGCGTTTTCAAGTTTTAATGTACGGGCGTAGCGAAGCGGAGCGGCCAAACCAAATTTTCAGGCTTTTCTAAACTCGAAATTTTAGTTCATGCACCACGCGTATAAAACACTGATGGGATATGATGTTCAGAATACACGTTTTTAGAATACTGCTTTAGTAGAATATTTTGAACATCAGATAAAACCAGTGTTCTATACGCGTGGCGCACAAAGTAAAATTTCGAGTTTAGAAAAGCCTGAAAATTCAATTTGCTTGCTCCGCGAAGCGAAGCGACCAAACATATTTAAGATTAGTGTATTTTATTTTATAAACTCATACCTTATTTTGTGTAAACATCAAGCTCTTCTGAAATTGCGGCGAATACACACAACTGGCCTCCTTTACTTTTATTTATTTTTCGAAAAATAGAAAAAGGGAAAAAAATAATAAGAGAGCGTTCGGATTTTATGGCAAACGAAGGCAGGCATTCAAGCCCCTGATCTTTTATGTTGTGCAGCAGAGGAACATCATAAAGATGTTCGCCAGCGGGATGAAACTCCGCAACAGGATTTATGCATTTCTGCACTGTAAAAATGCACCCTGAAGAGATGAGTATAAAGGTGTCTACTTACAAAAAACGCAATGTGCAACTCGGAGGCTTCTTCTACTTATATTTTTAGACACCTGAGAAATAATTTCCTGAGAAGTTTTATTATTAAGCAAATTATTTAAGTTGTTAAACAGAGTTAAACAGCCTTTAAATAGAGCATACTTTCGTGGTCTATATGTGAACTATCAAGTTAAATAACCAGTAATAGAATTATATTTTATAATAAGTGTCTATTTTGATTTGACATTGTGAATTTATTATAAAGTTAAACTTCTTTATAAAAGTATAATAACTTTATTTGAAATAAAACAACACAGTTGGTAGGGTTTCACTTTTATTGTTGAACACTTAGCAGTGTTCAACAATAAAAGTGAAACCCTCCCAACTGCGTTGTTTTATTTCAAATAGTATTATGGAGTTTCATCATGTATCCGCCTCATCAATTAAATATAATAACTTTAACTTTATTTTTAATATTACATTTTTGTATATGTATACGTGAGTTATGTGAACATTGTTATTATAGTAATAAAAAGCGGTTAAATTCCTTTCTTCACTGTTTTTATTTAAGTACTATATGTACATTTCGGACACTAAGGCCCGGTATTTCAATCGATGGTTAACTGTCAATTGGGAGTTAACTCAGAGTTGAAAGTGTGTTGCATGTATTTCAAATTATGATTAATATCTTACTTTCAGTTAACTTAAAGTAATCTTTGCTAATATGTAGGTATCAGTTAACTCTTGGTTACCTGACATTTCATTTGACGTCAGTGTAATATTTTGTTAATATTAAATCAATTATCAATTACAATGAATGATTATGACATACATGTGTTTAGTGACGACGAAGAAGTGCCTTTAAGAAAACAGAGAGTAGTCAGAGATAGAGTAAATCATTTTGAAAAATGGGATCAAAAGGAATTCTTTCAAAGGTTCAGATTATCGCCAAGAACTGTAGAAAACATCATCGAAGAAATTGACGACCTTATAAAATATCCAACCCAAAGGTATTACCAATAGTTAGAAATATCACATAAAACTCTATTCCATTATTTTAGAAATGATGCTCTGTCTTCAACTGATCAATTATTGCTAGCACTCAGGGTTTATGCAACTGGTGCTTTCTTCACTACTGTCGGAGATGGAAGTGGTGTGCATAAATGCACGGCCAGTAAAGTAATTAAGAGAGTTAGCTTTGCTTTGGCAAGTTTACGTCCTCGAATAATAAAAATGCCAAGCACAGATGAAGAAAGATTAGAATGTAAAAGAGACTTTTATTTAAAAGCTAGATTTCCTATGTGCATTGGAGCAATTGATTGCAGTCATGTTAAAATTATATCACCAGGAGGCAATAGAGCAGAGATTTTTAGAAATAGAAAACAATATTTTAGCATAAACGTGCAAACAGTATCTGATGCCAATCTGAAAATAATGGATATTGTGGCTAGATGGCCAGGATCTACGCACGACGCCCATATTTTTAGAAATTCAAGTATTATAAATCGATTTGAACAAAATGAATTTGGTCACAACTCCGTTCTAGTAGGAGACAGCGGATATCCTTGTAAAAATTATCTTCTTACACCCTTATTGCAAACAAGAACACTCAAGCCGTTATAGTTGCTACCGCAATACTACATAATATTGCATGTGACGAAAATGAAAAAGTACCAGACATAACTGATGAAGAAAATCATGCAATAAACTTAGTAAATAATAACCCACCAGATCAAAACGTTAATATCGTTAATAATAATCAAATAAGGAACAATACTTTCAGACAACATTTTATACAAAATTATTTTTTTAACTTACAATAAATAAATATCATTACTTAATTATTATCACGCAATACATACAACATACAACAATTTATTCAAAAACAAATTAATAAATATATTTATTATTATTTGCCCTAACTGTTTTCAATTATTTATGAAATTACTTATTTTTGCTTCTTTAAGTTGCAGTTTAAGTTTTAATAATTTCATTTTTATCTCATGTTCTTCTAAAAACTTTTCTCTCTGAAGTCTTACAAACTCCAGTTTTTCCTTAATTAACAACTCATTTATATTTAATTTTTTGTAAGCAATTTTTTTCTTTCCTATTTTTAATCTTTTAGTTGGTTGTTTTTTCAGCATTTGTGGGCTATGGGTAGACCAGTCGTCATCGGTTTCTGTTGTTCCTACAAAAATTGTGTGAAAAATTACATAGATAATATATTGTACAGTTTTTTACTATTGCTCATTTCCACATTTTCATTATTTGTCTGTTTGATAATAGTAGGAGTAAATGTTTTCTCTGGCAATTCATCTAAAAAAAAAAAAAACACAATTAATAAGAATATTTCATTTTTAAAATGTACCAACAGCTAGGATATTACTACGGTACCACTTACATTCAGTAATTTCTACAACATTTTCTTTAGGGTTAGAAAGACTTTCATCAGGTGAGCCAATAACAATGTTATTCGCATTAGATGGTCCGGCTTGATGAGCTTGTACACCTAATGAAAATAAACCATTTATAATGATAAATTTCATAAAAAGTAACCTTATACTTACTGTCAGAATCGAAGTTGTTCTTAAGACCACAAATTTGATCTTCTCCTAAAATTCTTTCAATAAAATTATCTACGTCTGTTATGGCATATAGTTTAGAATCACCACCACCGGTTTTATTTAGTTCCCTTTTGTTGTGTGATAATTTGGTTTTGGATAGTTTTTTTAAAAAGGCATAATTTTGTTTTAATATTTCTTTGGATCTGAATACACCATCGTTTGCCGCATTGAACGAGTTTTCGATATGAGTCTACGCTTTTACTTTTTCTTGCCATAAAACACTGCCACTCTTCTTATTTTCTATAATATTCTTGTATTTCTCAACAAATTCCAACAGCAAATGTTCTTCTTTATAAGTGAAATTTGGTGTCCTTTTTTTTCATTTACTTGCTGGGAGGTTTTATTCATTTTTATGCTTAATAAATCACCACCAGCAACAGCAGGTGACCAAAGACTGATAAACGATATTGACAATTTAAGTGTGATTTTGACAGAAGTCAGAATTGCCACTCTAATGAAATTTTGATGAAATGAGAGTTACTAAACCAAAACTTTCAAATACTTGAAATACATAAACATAATTTTACTATGAGTTAACTAGTGGTAAAACTTTACCGTTAGTTTGTAAACCTAAAAGTTAACTATCAATTGAAATACCGGCCATAAGTGTCCATTATCAATAGTTAACTAACAAAAATTACAAAGGTGTCGGTGTATTTTTATCGTAAAACCGATTTATGAAACGGATTAGTGGCAAAACCTAAAAGTAATTATTACAATGATAGACCTTATTTCTTAAAACTAGCCGCTTGTGGGGAATGCCACAGTTTTATTAGCGTTAACACCTGTGTTAGATTAAGCAGGGGATTATTCAACTGGCTCATATCGAAATTTAGCAGATTCTAAAGGTTCTTTTTCATTTCAATCGCTTCTATCATGTTTAAATTGTAAGATGATGACTGTTTTAATAAATTGACATTATTTTTGTTAAACTTGTGTCCTGTTTCTAGGTGGGCAAAGGCTGATTTATAAGGGTTTAGATTTTTGATGCGGTATGAATGTTCTTTGAATCCAGTATTCACGTTTCTTTTAGTTTTTATTACTATTACATTTTTGTGTTAAAGAAAGCTGTTATTCCTATTAATTGAAGTCTCTAAAACACATATACAGTGATTTTTTTTAGATAAACATATGCATAAGCTGTAAATTTTCCGACATTCGTTGTTCTTTTAAAAGAATTTAATTAGAAGCTTTAAACGAGTGTTTTCCACTCCCAGACTAAGCATGAAGTAAAATTTCGAGTTTAGAAAAGCCCCGCGTAGAAAATTTGTCGAGGGTCGCGCAGCGACTCTCGACAAATTTTCAGGGGGCTTTTCTAAACTCGAAATTTTACTTCATGCGCCACGCGTATAAAACACTGATTTTAAGTGAAGTTAAAAATGCACCGAAAACCAACCCAACTTCGATATTTTTTCAAAATTGGATGTTTTTTATTCCTATCCATGCTGTGCACCTTCAGATTTTCGTTGTTTTTTTATAAAAAAACTTCGATTCCCTGTAGTCCTTCGGTCTCCGAAGACCATGATTGGTCCTTCGAGCTGTAGCCTTTGTAAAATGGTAATAAACTTAGTAATCTTGAGTGATCCTTCAATTTGAAATTGCTAAGAACGAGTGTTGTCCACTCCCAGACTAAGCATGAAGTAAAATTTTGAGTTTAGAAAAGCCCCGCGTAGAAAATTTGTCGAGGGTCGCGCAGCGACCCGAGACAAATTTTCACGGGGCTTTTCTAAACTCAAAATTTTACTTCATGCGCCACGCGTATAAAACACTGATTTAAAGTGAAGTTAAAAATGCACCGAAAACCAACCCAACTTCGATATTTTTTCAAAATTGGATGTTTTTTATTCCTATCCATGCTGTACACCTTCAGATATTCGTTGTTTTCTTATAAAAAAACTTCGATTCCCTGTAGTCCTTCGGTCTCCGAAGACCATGATTGGTCTTTCGAGCTGTAGCCTTTGTAAAATGGTAATAAACTTAGTAATCTTGAGTGATCCTTCAATTTGAAATTGCTAAGAACGAGTGTTGTCCACTCCCAGACTAAGCATGAAGTAAAATTTTGAGTTTAGAAAAGCCCCGCGTAGAAAATTTGTCGAGGGTCGCGCAGCGACCCGAGACAAATTTTCACGGGGCTTTTCTAAACTCAAAATTTTACTTCATGCGCCACGCGTATAAAACACTGATTTAAAGTGAAGTTAAAAATGCACCGAAAACCAACCCAACTTCGATATTTTTTCAAAATTGGATGTTTTTTATTCCTATCCATGCTGTACACCTTCAGATATTCGTTGTTTTCTTATAAAAAAACTTCGATTCCCTGTAGTCCTTCGGTCTCCGAAGACCATGATTGGTCTTTCGAGCTGTAGCCTTTGTAAAATGGTAATAAACTTAGTAATCTTGAGTGATCCTTCAATTTGAAATTGCTAAGAACGAGTGTTGTCCACTCCCAGACTAAGCATGAAGTAAAATTTCGAGTTTAGAAAAGCCCAGCGTAGAAAATTTGTCGAGGGTCGCGCAGCGACCCGAGACAAATTTTCACGGGGCTTTTCTAAACTCGAAATTTTACTTCATGCTTAGTCTGGTCGCGCAGCGACCCGAGACAAATTTTCTGGGCTTTTCTAAACTCGAAATTTTACTTCATGCGCCACGCGTATAAAACACAGATTTCCAGTAAAGGTGTGCTCTTAAAAACTGATTTTCTACACGAATGTAAAATTACTCGAGTCACTGCAACTATTCTAAGGAAACAGAGGTCTTCAAACAACCCTTATTTTTTATACATAAAGAATATGATTTTTTATGTTTCGTCGTCGGCGTTCCCATTTCACGGGCCGATTCCAAAATAACACGGAACATTGAACCGCGCCACGGAAAGCAACCCCGCAACCTTCAACCCCCCTCGAACACCTGCCCAGGTGGTGGATGTATGTGTGGGGGATCGATCGGCGTGTCGTGGCAGGTCCAACATGGCGCCGGTTCGCTACCACGGCTCGTTAAACACGACACGCGCGCGACAAAGAAGTGGAGGGCCGAAAAAACACCCCACGCGATGTAAAAATATAATTACACGCAGTCGAAATATAAAAGCTCGAGAATTGTTGGCTTTGCCGAGAATGAAAACTCGGGGACCATTCTTATTTCCATAATTATTTGTCAGTATTTACATTTCATTATATTTCAAATACGCTACAGTGCTCGCCCCGACCTGTCGCTTTTGAAAACTTGAAACATTTTAATCACCACCAGCCCACACACAAAATGTGATACGCATTTATATTTTTGTACGTTCTTGCTTTTTCTTTAATTACATACAATTATTTTAATTAAATTTATGAAAAAAAAACGCGCAGTATTAAAACACAGTAAAATCATTAGAGTCCAATTCAAAAATAGTTATTCTAATGAGGTTTTCGTATTTCGAGGTGTGCGTAAGATTTCAGTTCTTTGAAAATATGAATAATACGGAAATACGCCATCAGTAGTTTTTATTTAATTCTCTATAGAACTTCTAGTTTAATAATGACAAGTTTAAGTTTTCGAAACTACAATCACAATAAAAACCTCAGTTATACAAAGTTTAAGTATCTTATTTGTGTAAATATCGATGTATAACGAAGTAGAAGCCTCCACAGTTAACAGTCTTAAAGTTTATGTTTAAAACTGTTTACTGTGAAGGCTTCTACTTCGTTCAATCAATATTACAGAGTGCGGCAGGGAAACTTGCTGATTTGAAAGGTCAATAAAAGAAAAAGTATTTTACATATCAATTTAATTATTTTTTTATCGTATTGTACACATCCTGAATTATTGTTTTAAGTGGTTTTAAAAATGACATCGGACAAATGGCGGCCCTCATTAGCGATACACTGATCCACCGGCTTTTTGAAGTTTCGTCCACTCTTTCGAGCATTTCGACGGGAATGTTGGGGATGGCTTGGCGAATGTCGTCCTTCAGGTGTTGCAGGGTCCGTGGTTTGTCATTGTAAACAATGGATTTGAGATATCCCTATAAAAAGAAGTCGCAGGCAATCAAATCGGCGCCGGCCACAGTACGTCACCCCTCAAGGAGATTAGCCGCTCGTGGAAGTGTTCAAAAGTTCCATTGAAGTTCTCGCTGTGTGTGCCGTGGCTCCATCCTGCTGGAACCATACGTCCCTAAGTTCCATTACTTCAAGTTTTGGGAAATAAATGCCTCAATCATTTCTCTGTAGCGAACTACATTCACAGTAACAGTGTGTTCTTCTTCTTCCTCGAAAAAGTAAGGCCCAATTATCCCAATTCTCGACAATGCACACCACACAGTAACACGTTCACAATGAAGTGGCTTCTCATGAAGCTCACGGGGATCGGCACCACTCCAATAACGCATGTTTTGTTTGTTTACGCAGCCGGAAAGGTGGAAATGGGCCTCATCACTCATCAAAAACACGAGGGTGTCGTGAGGCAAGTTAAGGCGCACTTCACAGGCAGTTTGGCAAAAAAACAATCGCTCCTCCTTTGTCCAAAGCATGACGACAACTGACTTGAGCGGTAACAGAACTTTAAGACCCCCTCTATCAAATGAGACCCTCCCTACACGTTTCTGACCACATCTAGCTCATTGGCGCCCAATTCAAATCAGCAAGTTTCCCTGCCGCACCTTGTATAACGAAGTAGAAGCCTCCACAGTCAACAGTTTTAAACATAAACTATTTGACATGTTAAATCTAGCAAGTTTCCCTGCCGCATCTTGTATAACGAAGTAGAAGCCTCCACAGTTAACAGTTTTAAACATAAACTATTTGAAATGTTAAATCTATTTGTATGTAGCTTACTGAAGCAATAAATAAATAAATACATTTGTTCAGCTATACATAAGCTACCTCGCTAACACAAAATCACAGGACAAAATAATTTAAGAAGTATATTAATTCATATTTGATCAAATTAATGATAAATTAATCCAAATTTAACACAGCATATTTAACAGTCAATACACTTTGCGGGGATTATTGTGAAAAATATAGTTGGAAGTAGTTCAAAGGAATAGTTTCTCGTCGGGGATCGTGGATTGCGTCCAAAATAACTAAATGCTGATTCCTTTCTATTACAATAATCGCGACAATCTCGAATTGTATTTTTTATTGATGCTGTTTTTAAAATTTGCTCACACAATAAAAATAAAGGCAATTCTCTCAAATAAATGAAATACTTTCTATCTAGCAAAAAAAAACACTTTCTTTAAAAATGCCATAGATAATTATGAGGAATTTTTTTGGTACCAATAGCGAAAAACTTGTTTTCTCTTTAAAAAAATTCAAATTTAACTTTGAAACCAGCAGAAGTCTGTCCTTTTCCCACTCATGCTTTTTATTAGCCAACACATAAAAATCTTCCAAAATTGTAAAATACTTAAAAATTGACATTTTTAACATTTATAGAGATTTATTTGTATTCCTATTTATTAATCCATCTTCCATTGTTGTACTATAACTGATACTAAAGTTGAAAAATACAAATTGTATTTTAAAATTGAAAAGGAGAAAAACCTATCGATTTCTGCAATAACAAGCGAGCGAAGCGAGCATATTGCGAGCATTATGCGAGCGAAGCAAGCTGAGTACGAGCGAAACGAGCAGTAACAGCAGCTTGATGCGTCAGCTAGCGCGAGCGAAGCGAGCTGAGTACGAGCAAAGCGAGCAGTCACAGCAGCACGAGGTACCAGCCGAGCGCTGCGACAAGCAAAGTACACGGGTCCCTCTAGCCCTGGATCGAGCTTTGCAGAACGAGGCGCCAGCCGAGTTCTGTACCCTAACCGCAGTACGAGGCGAAGCCGAGTGCTGCAACGGCGAGCGAGCGAAGCGAGCAGTCAGCAGCACGAGGCGCTAGCTGAGTACGAGCTTGATGCGTCAGCTAGCGCGAGCGAAGCGAGCTAAGTACGAGCAAAGCGAGCAGTCACAGCAGCACGAGGTGCCAGCCGAGCGCTGCGACAAGCAAAGTACACGGGTCCCTCTAGCCCTGGATCGAGCTTTTCAGAACGAGGCGCCAGCCGAGTTCTGTACCCTAACCGCAGCACGAGGCGAAGCCGAGTGCTGCAACGGCGAGCGAGCGAAGCGAGTCGAGTACGAGCGAAGCGAGCAGTCAGCAGCACGAGGCGCTAGCTGAGTACGAGCGAAACGAGCAGTAACAGCAGCTTGATGCGTCAGCTAGCGCGAGCGAAGCGAGCTAAGTACGAGCAAAGCGAGCAGTCACAGCAACACGAGGTACCAGCCGAGCACTGCGACAAGCAAAGTACACGGGTCCCTCTAGCCCTGGATCGAGCTTTGCAGAACGAGGCGCCATCCGAGTTCTGTACCCTAACCGCAGCACGAGGCGAAGCCGAGTGCTGCAACGGCGAGCGAGCGAATCGAGTCGAGTCGAGCGAAGCGAGCAGTCAGCAGCACGAAGCGCCAGCTGAGTGCTGCGACAACCAAAGTACCTGGGTCCGTCTAGCCCGGGATCAAGCTTTGCAGAACGAGGCGCTAGCCGAGTTCTGCACCCCAACTGCAGCACGAGACAGGTTGCTAAAAATGGAACATAAAATGAAATAAAATAAACACAATGCTAAGCTTAAATGGTTTAAATTTTACGAAACTGTGAAGTCGTGCGCTAATTTCTTGGAGCAGTGTGTTTTTTTATAAAAAGAGAGGAAAATTTTACAGTTTACCTAATTTTTTATCAATACTAGGTGAAATAACAGAAAAAAAAATACTTGCATTTTACTAGACAGGCAGTTTTTTGTTTGTTAACTTTGAATAAAAATGGAACAACAATGATTCTTCTTCACTTTTGTATATTCCAAACATTCCTAGTTTTCAATGAATTTTCCCTGGTAATTATATTCCATTGCGGAGACATAATAATTTGTTGTTGAAGTTTAGGAGTGTATACTATTATATTTTCAGGATCACCGTTATTTTTTAAAGTTCAATTTGAAACTTTAAACAAGTGTTTTCCACTCCCAGATTAAGCATGAAGTAAAATTTAGAGTTTAGAAAAGCCCCGTGAACGACCCGAAACAAATTTTCTGGGCTTTTCTGAACTCGAACTTTGCTTAAAATCTGTGTTTCACACGCGTGGCGCATGAAGTAAAATTTCCAGTTTAGAAAAGCCCAGAAAATTTGTCTCGGGTCGCTACCCTCGAAAAAATTTCACGGGGCTTTTCTAAACTCGAAATTTTACTTCATGCGCCACGCGTATAAAACACTGATCTTAAGTGAGGTTAAAATATATATAAATTCACAGTATTTTTGTTTTGTACGTATGGCGCATGAAGTAAAATTTCGAGTTTAGAAAAGCCCAGAAAATTTGTCTCGGGTCGCTGCGCGACCCGCGACAAATTTTCACGGGGCTTTTCTAAACTCGAAATTTTACTTCATGCTTAGTCTGGGAGTGGAAAACACTCTTTTAAAGCTTCAAATTTAACTATTTTAAAAAACAACGAATGTCAGTATATTTACAGCTTATGCATGTTTACCTAAAAAAAAAATTCCTGTATAATTGTATTGTATAAAAGAAACCAGTCATAACTAAAAAAAATAGTATGTTATACAAACAAACTTAAAGTGTTTTGTTTTATTCTTTGTTGTTTATTATAAGTTATTCTATATAAGGGGGATTACGATCAGTGGAGCTAAGGTGCTAAAGCCGCCCCGCCCTCCAAGATAGATATTTTAGACGTATTCAAGTTAATTTTCTTTTATTAATATATTTTTGTAGAAATGATTTTTCTTTTGGTGTACATATTATGATGTATACGTTGGAAAATTTAAGGCATTTATTGCTTTTTTAAAAAGCAATCAATTTGAAGTTTCGAACGAGTGTTTCCACTCCCAGACTAAGCACGAAGTAAAATTTCGAGTTTAGAAAAGCCTGAAAATGTTGTCTTTTATGACATACCCCTATATAGTTTTAATTTTTCACCAAAAACCTAAATCCCTGTTGGCTCACCAAACGACTAAATCACACAGGGACGTAATTACGTTGCGTCCAACGTGAATGATATCAAAAAATGAGAACTCTATCAATGTTGATTCTTGCCTCGGATGGAAATCCACGCGCGAGCGCTTACAAAAGCGAAGATTCCTCGTTATCCATAAATAAATGAGAACCCTCCGTTGTAGAAACGAGCACGAAGGGCCCTGCAGACAATGAGGAATTTCCAGTTGTTATTCAAGCCCCACGGTTCGCTCGGCTATCCCGTGTCAGTTTGCTTTGCCATTACATCATTCCCTATTTAAGGGCATTAAATATGCACGCGAGGAGAGAATCTTTATTCGAAATCCGCGCGTGAAATTGAAATTAGCGCGAAGTTCGCCTAGTAGGGTCTAGGGCCTAGGTTATTGTCCTTATTTTCCTAGGAGTTTTAGTTAGCAAGCGGGGATATATCGTTTCATTAAAGTTGGCGGAAACGCCGGTGCATCTGTTCTATTCGAGAGACGAACTTGGCTAATTAATTTAGTTCGGGGCTGCGTTTGTTTTCAGCGGGCATCACTTTAAATCGCGAGGGGCGAAGGGCATGCGCTTTGAGAGGGGGTAAATAATAAATAAGTAAACTCGCGTTGGAAATCGATTCCTCCCAGAATGCGGATTTCACCGCAAAACCGCCGCTAAACGTTGGAATAACAATTATTCCGTTGCGGATTGTGCGATGGATTAACGGGTCTTCGCCGCACGATCGGAATCAATGGTGATAAAAGGGGATGATAGCCCTCCACTTTCGACCAAATAGTTTGTAATTTGTTTGAGTAAATTACTTCCATTTTCGTTGTTTGCACACATTTCAAAAACAGCATCAATCAAAAATAAAATTAGAAATTATTCTAATCGATTGTAAAATCGTTTTTCTTTTGCTGAATTATTTTATTAAAATTTACTTCTAACGAGTGTTTCCGCTCCCTGATTAAGCATGAAGTAAAATTTCGAGTTTAGAAAAGCCTGAATTTTCAGACTTTTCTAAACTCGAAATTTTACTTGGTTTTACTTGGTTTGGTCGTTCCGCGTTTCGCGCTGCGCGACCACACCAAATTTTCAGGCTTTTCTAAACTCGAAATTTTACTTCATGCGCCACGCGTATGAAACACTGGTTTTAAGTAAAGTTTAAAATATACGTCTTTAGCATGCTACTTTAGTAGCATATTGTAATCTTCGCAATATTTCAATGTTTTATACGCGTGGCGCAACGCAATGCAACGCGTGGTTTGGTCGCTCCGCGCTTCGCGCTACGCGACCAAACTAAATTTTCAGGCTTTTCTAAACTCGAAATTTTACTTTATGCGCCACGCGTATAAAACACTGGTTTTAAGTAAAGTTTAAAATATACGTCTTTAGCATGCTACTTTAGTAGCATATTGTGATCTTCGCAATATTTCAATGTTTCATACGCGTGGCGCAACGCAACGCAACGCGTGGTTTGGTCGCTCCGCGCTACGCGACCAAACCTAATTTTCAGGCTTTTCTAAACTCGAAATTTTACTTCATGCGCCACGCGTATAAAACACTGGTTTTAAGTAAAGTTCAAAATATACGTCTTTAGCATGCTACATTAGTAGCATATTGTGATCTTCGCAATATTTCAATGTTTTATACGCGTGCCGCAACTTCTAATAGGTGTTTTTACTCCTTGATTAAGCATTAACTAAAATTTCGAGTTTAGAAAAGCCTGAAAACTTGGATTTGCCACTTACTAGCCTAATTTAAAATAAATCAAATAGAGTTATTAACGCTGCTATTTCTTATCCGGCGCATCCACCATTATCTTTATTTTTTTAAACTCTCACTCTTTGCACGTCTCTTTCTTTACTTTCACCCAGGGACGCAGCCAGGAGGTAAAGGAGATGCAGAGGCCTCTCGGCTGCGCAAAAAATTAAAGAAAAAAAGTAAATTTTTGAATATTGATAATGAAGGTTTAAATTAAATTACACTTGGTTTGTTTCACAATTTTTTTTACTTTACTATTTACTCGACTAGTTTCGCGTTTTACAGCATTATCAGGAGTGTAAAACGCGAAACTAGTCGAGTAAATGGTAAAGTAAAAAAATTGTGAAACAAACCAAGTGTAATTTAATTTAAACCTTCATTATCAACATTTAAAAATGTTTCAACAAGTGATAAGTGAGAAAATTATTCAAGAAGTAAATTTTTGTATTAGAAATAAACCATAGTTTATTCCAAAATAATAGTAGTAAATATCCAAACAAAATAACTTTAGAAACTTCAGTTTCCTATAAAAGTAAACGTACACACTCTAAGCAGTATATTTTGAGCTTTGCATTGAATAAGAGTTTTATACGCCTGGCGCATAAAGTAAAATTTCGAGTTTAGAAAAGCCTGAAAATTTGGATTTGCCGGCGCGACTCGCTTCGCTCGCGCGCCCGCAAATCCAAATTTTTAGGCTTTTCTAAACTCGAAATTTTACTTTATGCTTAATCAACGAGTGAAAACACTTGTTAGAAGTTTAATTTATTAAAGAAAACAAAGAATATTGGCCCAGACTAAATTCCTTGAGGAGCCACAGAAATTAATCAATGTGAAATGTTGTAATTATCGAGATATGTATACTTCAAAAAAAATTTACCAGTACATTTTCGTTTTTATAAAGACACGTTTTTCTCGTCGTGTCCCTGGGTGTGGTGTGAATGTGTCGTGACGTCCAAATACATGTTAAATTAATACAATCATCGTTAGTGGCTGAATGGCTAGAACCTATGCCAAAACAAACAAACCAGAAAAAAAAAATAGACACGTTTTATTGCAAGCTTATTAATATAAATCAGTATAATTTTGTAAATGCGACAATTTGCCAAACACAATTAAGCACCCCCTTAGGGGGGGGGGGGGGGGCGAAAGACTACAAAGCCATTAACGTCGCGCAGCGACTTACAACTTTCCAGAATCAAGTAGTCGTTTTAATATTCCAACATAAACCCTCGCCGCATAAAGAAATGCGAGGCGGAAGAACAAGACGCGCTCTGTTTATTATAATATTACGAGGCTCTCCCCCTTGCAAAAGGCAGACGCCGGGTTGTGGGGGTCGGGATACAGTGCACAGGTTTTCGGGGCTTTTGTTTGATCGATCAACATCGCAACTATTATGTTACCAGTGCCCTGGTTTTTCCCTTTGTAATAAACTGCCGGATTTATCTTTCGAATCGCGTTCCAATTTGTCGTCGTTCACTTGTTTTTCTTTTTCTTTTTTTCTTTGCCGGTGTAAGAGGATTGAGGCGGTCTTTTCGTGAATGTGGGAAGAATTCGCGTCACTTATCTAAAGGGTGGGATTTAATTAATGGTCCGCTCGAATGGCTTTAGTAGGAGCTTTTAGAAAATTGTTGATAAACAAGTATTTTATTATATACCTACTTACCTGAATGGTAGGAATAAGTAACTAAAATTTGATTTATTACAAATGTTCGCATTTATTTTAAATTTAATTTTCTATAAAACTAATTTATCACTTAACAACATACAGAGAGTTTTATGAAACACCATTTTCATCAAATACAATTTGACACCTTTAATTTTTAAGGTTTGTGTAAATTGGGTTGCCTACATGACTATTTAAAATGGTAGCCAATCAATCGCAAATTAAGCCTTAACTTGTACATACAGGAAGTTTTTCTTCCAAGTATACATTTATTTATTTTTTATTTATTTTATTTATTTAATAACGGAAGTCCATTTAAGTACATTAATATTATAAAAACTAAAAATAAGAATAAATGAAGTATAAATACAAATACATAATTATTATAGGTACATAAAATAGTAAAAAACAAACTACACATTTTGGTACAAACAACAGATTCAAATATTTAGACTATTTATTCTGTCGGAAGATGTTCTTCCACATGTCCCAATTACAGCGTATATGCAGTAAATCTATAGATACTCATTGTTTTTTTAAAAGAGTTGAATTTGAAACTTGAAATGGGTGTGTTCCACTCCCAGACTAAGCATGAAGTAAAATTTCGAGTTTAGAAAAGCCTGAAAATTTGGTTTGGTCGCGTAGCGCGAAGCGCGGAACGGCCAAACCAAATTTTCACGCTTTTCTAAACTCGAAATTTTACTTCATGCGCCACCGGTACGAAACACTGACATATTACGAAGTTTAAAACACACCGCTAAACTTCAGTCAGTGTTTTGTACCGGTGGCGCATGAAGTAAAATTTCGAGTTTAGAAAAGCCTGAAAATTTGGTTTGGCCGCTCCGCGCTTCGCGCTACGCGACCAAACCAAATTTTCAGGCTTTTCTAAACTCGAAATTTTACTTCATGCTTAGTCTGGGAGTGGAACACACACATTTCAAGTTTCAAATTGAACTCTTTTAAAAAACAATGAGCATCTATAGATTTACAGCATATACGCTGTAATTGGGACATGTATACTTAGAAGAGAATTTCCTGTATGTACAAGTTACGGCATTAATTGCGATTGATTGGCAACCATTTTTAATAGTCATATAGGCAATCCAAATTTTCAGGCTTTTCTAAACTCGAAATTTTACTTCATGCGCCACCGGTACGAAACACTGACATATTACGAAGTTTAAAACACACCGCTAAACTTTAAATTGCATCAGTGTTTTGTACCGGTGGCGCATGAAGTAAAATTTCGAGTTTAGAAAAGCCTGAAAATTTGGTTTGGCCGCTCCGCGCTTCGCGCTACGCGACCAAACCAAATTTTCAGGCTTTTCTAAACTCGAAATTTTACTTCATGCTTAGTCTAGGAGTGGAACACACCTATTTTAAGTTTCAAATTGAACTCTTTTAAAAAACAATGAGTATCTATAGATTTTCAGCATATACGCTGTAATTGGGACATGTATACTTAAAAGAAAAACTTCCTGTATGTACAAGGCAATCCAATTTACACATAACTTAAAAATGAAAGGTGTCAAATTCTAGTGGATAAAAATGTTCGTCGTTATATAAAACTCTCTGTATAAATACGAATTAGAATTCATATGGACTTTCTGCAAAAATTTTAAGTCTCGTTGAGACTTTTTTAGATGGCTTAAGTCTTTTTCCTTAAGATCGCCTAAGATTCTTTCAATTAATATTCATTCCCTGTAATTTTTTCAATTTATTTCAATTTTTGTTGGTTCATTTATCACATGAACTGTAGTGAGTAATAATTATTGATGGGTTTGCAATTAATAGTTCAATAAACTATTACAACAAATTGGAACAAACAAATTGCAAGCCCATAATGCTGAATAATTATTAATCACTTAGCAACAACATGGTACAAGTTTTTATACGTTCGGTAAGCGGGAATTGAGTGTGATGAAAAGGCAGTGTTAAATAAATCGTCGTACAGAGTAGTTGAACCAGAAATAAAAGTATTTATTATTATTGTCTAATCTCCATAGACATAAATTAATTATTAATTATTAAATACGATTGCATCACTCATTTCAATAATGCAATCGTAACGTACACACCCAGGAAAAGATGGAATGGTCAGACTGGTCACCGTTTTAAAGAATGGAGGACATACTACAAAAAAAGCAATCCAGCATCTTATTCCACTACCCGAAGACGAAGATTATGCAGAAAGAGAAACAGTTATCAAAACTGAGCTGCACACGCATGTGGCAGTAGCTGAACAAACACGGTTTAGAACAAAGAAAAAACCAATCACAATACTATTATTTATTCTTCTACAGCTTTTTCAAGTTGTAAACAGCCACTACACGATTAAATATCCCCACGGCGGATTATATGTTGAACATTTTGGCAGCGCACAAACTGAGAGAGGAACCTTTCGGATCCATGCTGAATATAATCGGACCCTGTTGGAGGATGAAGTACGTCGAGCTGGTAACGTCACAGTGCAATTTCTACAACTATGCAAAGAAACGCACAAAGTGACAACAAAAGTGGAATGCACGAATCTGGTACATCATTTGAGGGAAATACTAACAAATATTAAAGTTACCTTCTCAGGCATAACCAATCAAGAGAGATCAGGTTCACGCACAAAACGAGGTTTGCTAGGAAAATTAATGACCGCAGTATTCGGAGTCAATGACGAGGTCTACATAGATATTGACCGCCTCGATGCCAATCAGAAGCAGCTCATCCATACAGCACAACATCAAACCAAATTGATGATATCAGCCATGGCAACATTCAACAATACAGAAGAAGACATGGCAAAGAAGTTACAACAATTTCAATTAAAAATTAACCAAGGTTTCCAACTAATTCAAGAAATGTCAAAATGGTATGCCGCAATCAACTCAAACAAATTAAATATCCATCTCCTTGGTGCTTATCAAATAGCACACAATTACCTCAGCGAAACCTACCATCATCTTTCCAAAATTTTAAACATCCAATACAGCGAAAACAATTTCCATGCTCTAATCCCTCCCCTTCAGATACAATCCATCATAAAACGCGCAAATGCTAAGCTCCCATCCAATCTACAAATTCTATCCTCGCCTATCGTCAACGTTCAAAGCAAACAAGAGAACAACACAATACAAATTCATGGGCACTTCCTTATTGTGGATACATCGCAATTCACTCTAATAAAAGCAACAGCAACACCATGTCAAATCAACAGTACATATTACGAGGCACTAGTCATATCGCAAGATATCATCGCAGTTGACTACAATCAACAACTGTACTTCCATCTACAAGAAGCAGAATTTTCCGCCTGCAGAACTCTGACACGACATGAGTACCTCTGCGCACCTACCCAAATCATGGACATCGAGACGCATCCCGAATGCGTTATTAGTCAAATATTTGATCGGGAAGATAAGTTACAATGCAGAACAAAAAAGTTTCCATTACACGCAATTACATGGAAGCAACTACACATGTCAAACACATGGCTTTTCATCACACCATCGCCCATAAAGATAGCCATATCCTGTAATGGTACACGGGAGGATATTAAATTAAACACCACGGGTGTAATCCAAATAACCCAGGATTGCTCCATTCGCACACAACATGTGATTCTCACACCAAACCGAATAGACTCCACACCAATCTTGGCAACATATTCCAAAAAGGCGGGCGTTCCATTTATGGGTGGACAAACATTACCACCTATGAAGCCGGTCGATTTTAAATCCATTTTAAGATCAAACAATCATATGGCAACCAACATAATCGGCGAAGAAGTGGCACTCGGGGAACAGCTGTCGTCCATCAACTGGAAGCACATTAGATATCACGCTTCATGGACCAGTGCCGTCACAACCTTGTGCACAGTTTGCATGTTGGGGGTGGGAATTGCAATTATCCACACAATCTGGAGGAAATATCGGAAAAGATCACCAGCGGAACGTCAAAACGAACCTCCAAAGACGCCCGTTCCAGCATCCAGAAGGTCTCCAGAATACAGCACAGTCCAGACACCAAGGAATGACAGAAGATATCCAGTTCCAAGGAAAATCGAGTCCATCCAACTTCAACCACTGGTGCCCCATACTCCCGGCGGGCAGGATGTCTAATCTCCATAGACATAAATTAATTATTAATTATTAAATACGATTGCATCACTCATTTCAATAATGCAATCGTAACGTACACACAATTCCAGACGGTCACCTGATGCCCCACTTACGACAGACACGGCGACCGCCAGCCCAGCCGACGGATTACGCAACTCCTACAAGTCAGCATTTTACTCCGTGAACTTGTGACCATCAGCGTCCAAATCACCTCGAGTCAGCACCAACATCTAATATAAATACCACCACGGAAGACGACAAAACCAGAGTTCTTCTGACTCTCAACTCGTTACAATATTATTGTCATGTACTTATCAATTATGCAATATATCCTATTTAAATCCACTACTCTACCCTGAACTATTACAATTATTATTCCCATGAAAACCTCCCGAAACCCAACATTACAGAACTTATTTAGTAATTTAATAATAAGCAAACAATTAATAATGTTACATTATTGCATCAATGGTGGGTTAAGCTGACATCGCAATTATCGATTTGAGACCCTCTTGTGGATAAACTTCTTTTGGTTTTTGTTCAATACAAAATTAGAATCATAATTTTCCATAAACTATGTTCATACTTTTTTGGTGAATGCGCCAGGGTTTCTTACAGTTGACGTTTTTTTATTATTCTGTACACTCACTGAATATAAAACTTCGTTTCGATTTTTTGAAAGGAATGAATGGAACGTTACATAAATGTATTCGATCATCAATCTACGCAGGTGTCTGCATGTATTTCGGTTGAATGGCAACGGCCATCCATTCATCCATTCCATCCATCTATCCGACAACTCGCAGCGACAAATGTCATTTTTTGTTTGTACATTTTAAAAATGATACAGAAAATAATATACATGGTACAATAGTTCTTTTTTAAGGCTATTTGCATAAATATCTGTACTAAAACTCATCATTGAATCTAAAACGCATTAAATTATGGATTTATTCAGAGGCGTAGGAAGGGGGTGCAAGGGGCGCGGTCTGCCCCGGGTGCTATCACTGAGGGAGTGACAAAATAGCAAACATGTATTTCTAAAACTTAGAAAATAATATAATTAAATAAAGCTCAATCTAGTTATTTAATGGTGTAATTTACACTTTGCATCACAGTCGATCGTCACAATTAAATTTGACAGCTCTCAAAAATTATTGTCAAATAAGTTTTCAAAAATCATCATTTAACTAAAATGGTTGATGTAGTTTTATATTCTTTTAATTATTATACTGCACATTTATTGTAAATAAGACCGATTCGATAAAAAGGGCAATAATAGAAGTAATATATTTCTGCTGTTAATATTCTCTCCCTATTTTTGTAATACCACTGGCCAAAGCCGGAATTACAAGAATTAATTTTAGTGACAAATACCATACCAATAAGCGTTCACATTTGGGTTGCGTCGACTGTACCTTATCTCAACATTGCTGTTTTAAAATATGCGAAAATCCGTAAATCATTTAGTATTTACAAAATCTATCATTCCATACCGAATCTACTCAAAAATCTCAAAAACAATAGTTTCAAACAAGCAATGAAAAAATATATATTATGTAATAAGTTTTCCCCATAGAATCTTAGTTTAATTATGGTCATTATATATATTTTTCTCTCTCTTTTTTTTTTGTTATAAAATAGTTAATTTCTAGAACAAACATTGAAATAAAAAATAAAAAAAATCTGTAATTCTTTATTTTTTTAACCACTATTTAATTAAGCACTCTTAAACGATATATATTTCTTTTTTTTTTCCTCACAGGTTAAGTGGAAGAGCAGAGATAGTTTTTTTAAGCTATCGCTGAACTTCGCCTGTATTTTGTTTTTTGTTTACTTTGTATTTTCTTTCAATTGAATAAAGACTACTTATTATTATTATTATTATAAAATCAATAGTTTCCAACAATTTTCGAATATTACCATTGTTTATAAACAATAATTAGCAAATATAATTTTACACAAATAAGACAATTAAAATAAAATTTGAAATAAAAACACTTGGTTTGTTTCACTAACGTTTTACTTATTATTCCGACTAGTTTCGGCTTCTACGTACATTCCTTGATAATGGCTAGAAGCCGAAACTAGTCGGAATAATAAGTAAAACGTTAGTGAAACAAACCAAGTGTTTTTATTTCAAATTTTATTTTAATCATGTTTCACCAAGTGATTAATGAGAACATTGTGAAAGATATAACACAATTAACTTTGTTTGCATAACTGAGGATTTTATTGTGACTATAGTTTCGACAACTTTAACTTGTCATTATCAAACATAAAGTATGTTTGATAATGACAAGTTAAAGTTGTCGAAACTATAGTCACAATAAAATCCTCAGTTATACATACAAAGTTAATTGTCTTATTTGTGTAAATAATGATGTATAACGAAGTAGAAGCCTCCACAGTGAACAGTTCAAATATAATTTTAATCAATCTTTGTTTATTAATAATTGGGAATGGTGATTTAATTAAACCCAGTGTTTGTTGTAAATGATCCGCTTTATCGAAACGAGGACAGTAGACGCCGGACGAAAACAATAATACCGTAATTTTCAGGATGTCACACGCAGATGTAATTAAAACCGGAAATAAAAAAGTACTTTTAAAAAATACAAACCGGACGTCCCGATTAATTCGATTTGATCGAGAGCTCGAGGGCCATACATCACACGTTTATGAAATCTATCCATTTTACATATCTGCCGCGAGCTGAAATGTTAACCATCGAATGGTTAACGTTTAAAATATTTAAAGCGACTCGTTTTTGTTTTACACGCTCAACTTTTGTTTTTCTTATAGAAACATACAAATGTATGCACACCATTGAAATGCATTTTTAATTCTGATTTAAAGGATATGCTACACGTAAGCTTTTGTTTAATTGTTGTTGTTGTTCAAGTTGCCACGGCAACCAAACAATATTAAGTTGCATATGTTTTGAAAGCGTAAACGCCATCTAATGCCCCTTAGCTCAAGTAGCATCGTCAATAGCTGGCAAAGTACACGTTTGTATACTCAAATATGAATTTGTGTTTAGTACTCATTCATTCACCGGATAACTATATACGCGTTTCAGGCTTCAACGCCACCATCAGTATAGTCCCGAACCAGTGCTTGAAGAATACTGAACATCTTTGACCATTTATTACGGCCTGTGCAATTTGCATATGTTTCGAAAGCGTAAACGCCATTTAATGCCCCTTAGCTCAAGTGGACGAACAATTGCTGTATACAAACGTGTAGTTTGCCAGCTATTGACGATGCTACTTGAGCTAAGGGGCATTAGATGGCGTTTACGCTTTCGAAACATATGCAAATTGCACAGGTCGTAATAAATGGTCAAAGACGTTCAGTATTCTTCAAGCACTGGTTCGGGACTATACTGATGATGGCGTTGAAGCATGAAACGCGTATATAGTTAACCGGTGAATGAATGAGTACTGAACACAAATTCATATTCTTAATATTAAGTTGCTATGCAATAGTGAAGCTCGAAAAACGGGCACCCTGTATATATTGATTCATACTTTCAAGATCTAACAATAGTTCACGCGTAAAATAGGGCGTCAAGCTGCTATGCAATAGTGCCGCTCGAAAAACGGGCACCCTGTATATATTGATGCATATACCTTCGAGATCTGACAATATTTCACGGGTAAAATAGTGCATTAATTGAATTACGTGCCAGTAAATTCTTGGTCTCTATCATAATCGCAAGATGGGGCGATCCATTCTATCCCGGGCACTAAAACTTTCCGGAGTGCCGGGACGATATTTCCTAGCGGAACAGCTGCACCGCATCCCAATTACCTGCCACGGATGGTGCGCCCGTATAAAATCGCCTCCATCCTCCCCCCTCCCTAAGAATAGCCCTTATAGTTATTGCAAGCACGCAACTGCTACAAAATGCACTTTTTCAAATATTTCACAGACTTTAAAACACCTCACACTAAATTAAAAATCCTTAAAACTCACGATTCAACAAACAAAACAAAAAAAAACATAGGTATACTAATTTCTACGTTTTAGCTAATATCTACAACAGAATGTGTAATAAATTGATGGATTGAGTTACGTAAAGATCAAATTAAGTTGACGAATAAATCACTAACAATAATCTTAATACACTTTGATTAAAATACTTGGTTTGTTTCACTGATTTTTTATTTTTACTCCAACTAGTTTCGACTTTAGGTCATTCTCAAGGAGATATGTACAAAATTTTACAAATGTATCGATATTTATACAAATTTAACAGCTAATTTCAAGTAATAAGGGCTGTCGCGATGGGGAAAGCCAAATATCTTCGATGTTATTAAGCGTGGTTTTTCCATTTTTTATTGCTCTGTTTATTTTTAATCCCTCTCGGAGATTTAAGTCACGTCCCTTATTACCTGAATACAAAATATTTAAACTACTATTATTGAAAAAATGGTTATTTTCTATAGAATGTTGTGGAAAATTTATTATTTAATATTGATTTTTTGTGTTCACTTAATCTAATTTTAAAAGTTCTTCCTGTTTGTCCTATATATACACAATCATAATCTCCGCACTTGATTTCGTATACGCCACTTTTTTCAAATTTGTCTATGTCGGATTTATTATGCACTAAAAGTTTGTGTAGATTAATTGGATTCGTCATTATAACATTAAATTCATACCCTTTTAAACAATTTTTTATATTTTCTGATAGGTTCCTAACAAATTCCAGTTTGCACCACTTATTTTTTTCCGTTTTGTTTTGCGCATAAAAATATTTTTCAAATTGTTTTAATTTTTTCTTTTTGACAAATCTATCTATTAATTGAGTACTGTAACCGTTATTAAATGCAATTGTTTTTATAGTTTTTAGTTCTTGTTTAAAATTATGTTGATTAAGGGGGATATGTATAAGTCAATGGATTAAGGAGTGGAAAGTGCCGTATTTAATTTTATGGTGTGTGTTAGAAGAATTAGGTATTATGGTATCGGTAAAGCTATGTTTTCTATAAATTTTAAAATCTAATTTATTGTCAATGCTGGATATGGTTAAGTCGAGGAAATTTAAACTATTGTTAACCTCCATTTCTGTAGTAAACTGAATATTCTTATTAATGGAGTTAAGAAGATGTGTGAAAAGTTCAAGTTGACGAGTTGTTCCTTTCCAAATACAAAAGATATCATCGATATATCTAGCCCAATAAAATATGTTGGAAGTCGTTTTTTGTTTAAATAAATATTGTTAAAAATTAGCCATAAATATTTCAGTTAGGAGCGGCGATAATAGAGACCCCATTGGCAAACCGTCTTTTTGGTAATATATTTTATTATTAAATTCAAAATAATTTTGATCTATGCAACCAATAATCTTTCTTTACATTTTTATTTAAATTACCAAATGTACACTTCTGTGCAATAAAATTAAGTACAAGTCTTATGCCTATTTTTCACAATATTTTAGTTGTATAATTCAGGTTTGTTTTAATTGCCTAGCAGCAGTTTGAATAAATAATAAAACACCATACCACGTAGTTCCTACTTCCAACGTTTCTTAACTCTGAAAACAGTGTCTTTACTGATGTTCACCAATCGAGCAATTTGTCTAATATAAAAACCATCTTCAATTATAGTTAGGATTCGACTTTTTGAGTTGTTGTCTAAATGACGCGGTATTTTGACATTTAAAAATTGACATATTTACGTAACTAGGAAACTAATCATGTCCGCTTTAAACTATAAAATATTTTGTGTACTTAATTATATTGCACAGAAGTGTACATTTTGTGTTAATCTATCGATAATGGTCACTTTGTGTACGAAACATATCGTATATTCAATAAAATAAAACCTCTAGAGTGCCATGGAATATATTGTAGGTTGGAAACTCTGAAATTACACATTTAAATTTTAATGTCTGACGTTTTATATGTCAATTCATAAAGCGTGTAGCCAACTTAAATTAAAAATCATGGCACTCTATTGTTTTTTTTTTTTTTATTGAACATACGATACATTTGGTAATTCAAATAAGAGTGCTTTATTAGTCAATTTAGAATGTGTACCATTGGGAAATAGAACACTTTCACATTTATTGCTGAGACTGTAACATGTTTCGACACACAGTGGCTTTATCTGACAGATGAAATAAAGTTATGTCTAATAATTGGTTATCATTACTATCCTTTTTTTATGACTACTTTTGTAGCATCATCACCTGCTTCGAGTATCTGTATGGACACACTCGAAGAACAGGTGCACCCACAATTAGATCTGACTCTCTCCTTTTTCTCTCGCTCACGAATCCAAACAGGTGATTTTATAAAAAAAAATCAACCCCCTTTCAATCATAAAAAGCTGTTTTGATCAGAATAATATACATCAATTATATTCAAGAATATAATTTTACCTATTTTATCCCATAGTTGTCATTCGAGTACAAGACAAAAAACGGCAATATTGTTTTTTTACTTTCCTCTATGTGCAAAACAAAGAGAAAGCATTGTTTTCGCGAAAATTTGCTGATAGTGATTGGATATTGCACACATTAAATATCACAGAGCGAAACTTCAAAAAAAAAGTGTGCGTTATTCACTCTAGCTTTCATTTGTTTCAACAAAATTTAAAGAGCTGCAATCGTTACCGAGCTACAGTGCGTAGTTGGCTTATTTTAATAGTTGAAGCAAATAACTTGTTTGTTTTGATAGTTGAAGCGAAATGTTTCGGATATAAAGTGTGCGGAATTGACTCTCGCTTTGCTCGTGCTCCCCCGGAAAATCCAAATTTTCAGGCTTTACTAAACCCGAAATTTTACTTCATGCTTAATCAAGGAGTGCAAACACCATCATAAAGTGCTATGATGGACATATCACCATTTTTTATGACTAACCGTTATCACCTGTTTCTAGTACCTGTATGAAAACATTTGAAAAACAGGTGCCCTCACAACTAGCTCCCTCTTTTTTCTCCACCTCACGATCCAAACAGGTGATTTTACAAACAAATTAAATCAACCGCTTTTTCTTTTACAAATTGCTGTTTTGGTAAGAATAATATTTATACTTTAATAATATTTAAGCATAGAATGTTACCCATTTTATCCCACGGTATTAATTCAAGTACAGAACAGAAAATGGAAACATTTGTCTTTTGTATTTAAACTAGAACCGCCGATTTGAAAACATATATTTATTGTTCCTCTCGATTACATTACATAGTGTTAACCTGTTTAACTAAGTGTCAAATAAGAAATTAATTAAGTAATAACTTGGGAAGTCTCAACAAAAGTGTGTATGTGTTATTCACTACAAATGTCAGAATGAAATTTTCATAAATAAGAGCCTCGTCTTCCCATTTGTTAGCTTCATTATTTTAATTCAGATACAAAATCTCTATCTACAGCTCTACAAATTAAAAACTTTTTAGACATGTCCCAGTGGGCCAGCACGCCTCTATCTACATCGAATGTTCTTAATATACATTCACAAACAAATACCTCTTACGATCTTCTGAGTGTTTGAAGGTGTTACAGGAAAATCCATAAAAATATAAACAGATAATTCTCAGGCGCGCACAGAAATATCAAAAAGGGCTTTGTGTATACACGGGTGAGATTCCTAGGGATTAGAAATAAAACGCACACAGCTAGTATATTCGAGTGGATGGCGTTCATGTAAATCGCAAGGGTTTTCGTGTGATATTGCCCTATCGGGGCACTAATCCAATTCGATCCGCGCTTAACGCATTATGCAAACGCCGGTTTCGGATGCCACTCGCTTATGCAAGGGTCGTCTTTTCAACTCGGGATTCAATTACGTTTTAAAATGTGTATTAAACAAGATTTTCCCGTTTTCAACTATCAAGCTCGAAAAAATTGAAATGGATAGAAATAAAAATGAATTGATATTGAATAAATAAAATCAAATCAAAATTTCACTCCAAAACTTTTGTTTGTTATTTCGAAAACAATTGAAGATTGATGCGTATTGATACATAAAAGGTACATAAAATAAGCTCTAAAAAAGAGCTATGAAAGCATATATTAATTTTTCTCTATCAATAATGTTAATAGTAATTTCCTTGAATAAACCATCCAAAATGCTGCACCCTGTACTATAGCTGAAATTAAACCTCATTGAAACATTTTGTTGAAAGTCGATATTAATTTAAATTCGTTTTTATATTTTGTAAATATTCTGCAAACTCAATTTTTTTTCATGATAAATGTCTTTATGTGAAAATAACATATGATTAAAAAATAAACTGCTCGATGGACCACCCTTTATTTAAATGTTGATTAAAATGTAATAAACTGCGTGTATAATTTACGTAACGTTATTAAAATTTATTCATCGTGTAAACTGGATAATTGACTCGATCGACCGAAAACGTTTTCCGTTTGACACCCAACACTTTTGAATTTTACGCAGTTACACAGCAAAATAGCTGTGCGTCCGGAATTTTTCGGGTGACGAACGATCAGGTGAAAAATGCAATATTAACCAAACCCGACCCGTTACACTAGTCGTTTTTAGACTGATAATAAAAAATCACATATGCATGCAGGAAGAGCCGGCGCTAGGGTCACTGGCGCTCGTCTGTAAATCTTAAGGAAGCGCCGTTTATTCAGTTTTTCGCTTTCTAAGTCAGATGTTAAATTTCAAACAATTTGAGATTCAGACATGGTTAAATTCCGACACTCTTAGCGACAAATCAAGCTCAGTCAACTTAGCCCCCCGAAGTTCGACTTTTAAAAAAAAAACTATTGCGCTAGACAGGCCTTAGCTAGCGCTACAACAATTAGAGCTAGCGCCCTTTAGACAAGAAAGTTACGGAGTTTTGAACATTCGGGGGGCTAGGTTAATGCTAGCCCCCTGAGTTTGGATTTTTCAAGTTTTTTTTGCACTATTCGGATTCCTCAGAGCTAGCGCTACCAATTTAAAAGCTAGCGCCACCCCCACAACCCCAAAAAAATTATAAAACATTTTTAACTCTAGCCCCCTGAAATGAGATTTTTTTTTCAAATTGCATGGAAAAGATAGCTTAGAGCTATCGCCAGTAGAATATGAAAAAAATATTATCTCAAAAATATTCACATCCAAATTTTGATGCGAGAGCTTTCAAATCCTGTATGCGTATTACCATTTACTTGCTGAATTTCAATACAAAATCATGTTCGGCGTATAAAATACCGGTTCCAAGAAATATTTTAGCGATGATGCCTAGAAGACAGTAGCGTAACTGACAAGTTTTTTTCAAAAAAGTCGAACTTCGGAGGTTAAGTTAACTGTATAATAACTATCAAAACATATAAGCTCATTTTTTGATATGCAACATGGATTAGATATTATAGGATATAGGTTTGCTTAGAGAGTTGCTCCTTCATCAGTCGCAAGAAATTAATCTTAAACTTAACATGAGTAATTACTTAATAATTTTTAAGTTGAATACAACATAATATTGTTATTATTGTATAATATTCGTTGTTTTTTCAAAAAAAATCAATTCAAGGCTTTAAACAAACGAGTGTTTTCCACTCCCAGACTAAGCATGAAGTAAAATTTCGAGTTTAGAAAAGCCCCGTGAAAATTTGTCGAGGGTCGCGCAGCGACCCGAGACAAATTTTCTGGGCTTTTCTAAACTCGAAATTTTACTTCATGCGCCACACGTATAAAACGCTGATTTCAAGTAAGGTTCAAATATGCATTAATTTCACAATATTCTAGTGTTTTGTACGCGTGGCGCATGAAGTAAAATTTCGAGTTTAGAAAAGCCCAGAAAATTTGTCTCGGGTCGCTGCGCGACCCTCGACAAATTTTCACGGGGCTTTTCTAAACTCGAAATTTTACTTCATGCTTAGTCTGGGAGTGGAAAACACTCGTTTATAGCTTCAAATTGAATTCCTGTAAAAACACAACGAATATCTAAAGATTTAAAGAAAATAAGCTGAATCTGGAATACGTATACTGTATATTGTAGAATTAGGATATTGAGATAGATTGTCTTGGAATGAACAGAAGGTAAATTGAATAGCAACTAAAGGAGCTAAATCATAATTTTGTAATATCAAAAAGATACCCATGTTACGATTAGGATGGTTAGATAACATATAGTGAGTTTTACATGCAAGTGTTGGTACATACATAACCCGATGTGTACTTGGTAAATTTTTAGGCATTCGTTGTTTTTGAAAAGCGTTCAGTTTGAAACCTTCAACGAGTGTTATTCACTCCTAGATTAAGAATGAAGTATAATTTCCCTCATTTCCTCGGCTCACCTCTTAATTTACGTTTTTTCCCTTTTTGCACTCCCACCGCCTTTGTTTTATAATCTGCCTGTCTATATATAGTTTAAAATTTCTGTTTTGTATTTAGTGTTAATCCATTGATAACGGTCACTTTCTGTCCGAAATGTACATTTGGTAATTCAAATAAAAGTGTGAAGAAAGGTTATTAGTGCTATATTCGTTAAATTATAATTTCGAGTTTAGAAAAGCCTGAAAACAATTGTCAGGTAAGCCACTGTCTTGCTAGCGCTAGCTATCTTGTTGGACATTACTTTAGGTATTCTAACGTCGAAAAAACTATGGAAATTATACAGTTAGTTCCCAAGTTAGGCCGATTTAAATTATCAAGGAATAAAAAAAATCGTCAGGTACGCCACTGTCTTGCTAGCGCTAGCTATCTTGTTAGCTGTGTTTATGAACATCACTTTAGGTGTTCCAACGCTCAAAGAAATTTTGAAATCGCACTGTTAGTTGCCGAGTTATAACACTTTAAGTTATCACGTAGTAAAAAAAAACAACCGTCAGGTTCGCCACTGTCTTGCTAGCACTATCAGTGTTATCAGTATTTATAGACATCAGTATATTAATTACAATGCCGAAAGAAATTTTGGAAATCGTACGGTTAGTTTTTCAGTTATAATGATTTCAGTTATCAAGGGGTAAAAAAACAATCGTCAGTTACGCCACTGTCTAATTAGCGTTAACTATCGTGTTGCTAGTGTTTATAAAAATCAATGTAGTTATTACAATGCCGAAAGAACGCCACTGTCTTGCTAGCGCTAGCTATCTCATTAGCAGTGTTTATGAACATCACCTTAGGTGTTCCAACGCCCAAAGAAATTTTGAAATCGCACGGTTAGTTGCCGAGTTATAACAATTTAAGTTATCACGTAGTAAAAAAAAAATAACCGTCAGGTACGCCACTGTCTTGCTAGCACTATCAGTGTTATCAGTGTTTATAGACATCAGTATATTAATTACAATGCCGAAAGAATTTTTGAAATCGTACGGTTAGTTTTTCAGTGATAATGATTTCAATTATGAAGAGGTAAAAAAACAATCGTCAGTTACGCCACTGTCTAATTAGCGTAAACTATCGTGTTGCTAGTGTTTATAAAAATCAATATAGTTATTACAATGCCGAAAGAATTTGTAAAATCCTACGGTTAGTTTCCGAGTTATACCGATTTTTAAAATCGTTATAACTCGGAAACTAACCGTAGGATTTTTCAAATTCTTTCGGCATTGTAATAATTATATTGATTTTTATAAACACTAGCAACACGATAGTTTACGCTAATTAGACAGTGGCGTAACTGACGATTGTTTTTTTTTTATCAAGGGGTGAAAAAACAATCGTCAGTTACGCCACTGTCTTACTACCGCAAACTATCTCGTTGCCAGTGTTTATAAACATTAGTATAGTAATTACAATGCCGAAATAGTTTTTTAAATCGTATAGTTAGTTCTTGAGTTATATCGATTTAAATTAGCAAGGAGTGAAAACACAATTGTCAGTTACGCTACTGGCTTCTAGGCATCATGTTTCTAATAGCCAGTGTCTATGAACATAAATAAGGTAATTTCAACGCCTAAATATTTTTTAGAAGCGGTATTTTATATGTCAAACATGATTTTGTATTAAAATTCAACAAGTAAATGGTAATACGCATACAGGATCTGAAAGCTCTCGCATCAAAATTGGGATGTAAATATTTTTTTACTTGATATTTTTGAGAGAATGTTTTTCTCATATTCTGCTGGCGTTAGGTCTAAGCTATATTTTCCACCCAATTTGATTAAAAAAATCTCATTTTAGGGGGCTACAGTTAAAAATGTTTTATCATTTTTTGAGGTTGTAGGGGGTAGCGCTAGCTGGCGCTAGCTCTGAGGAATCCGAATAGTGTACAAAAAACTTGAAAAATCCAAACTCGGGGGGCTAGCATCAACCTAGCCCCTCGAAAGTTAAAATCCCCATAACTTTCTTGTCTAAATGGCGCTAGCTTTAATTTTTGTGGCGCTAGCTGGCGCTAGCTAAGACCTGTCTAGCGTAATAGTTTTTTTTTCAAAAAAGTCGAAGTTCGGGGGGCTAAGTTGACTGAGCCGACAAATGAAGTGATTTAATGTATTAAGAAACTCATGAAAAAGAATCTGAAAATACTAAAAATTGTGACATAACAAATTTAATAAATAATCACGAACAAAAATCAGCAATATAAAAGCAGCTCGTTTATTTTTTTAAGATGACATTTTCAGACATCTAGAGTTGGTAAGTTGGTAATTAGAATCGCGCATGTTGCATTGTTTATTCGGGTTTAGAAAATATAACCCTCATCAATATATTTAGTAGTAGTATCAATATATTTAGTAGTAGTATTTAGTATGAGATTTATATTTGGGTAATCACATGTGGTGAGTCAATTACGTGAAACTGACCCCGAAATTTGAGTTTATTTAATAAGACCGCCCCCCCCCCCCCCCCGTCGCCGTGATGAATAATAAAGTGTATCCCATTTGTTCCCGAGGACTCGGGCCTGGCCGGGTCATTAAGTGCAGAACAATGGTGTGCAAGAAATTCAGTCTTCGGCCGCATTCATATTTAACTCGGGCGCAACTTGAAGGCGCCACTGAATATTTCATCGCGCCCGCTTCCGGACAGTTCGCATTTATCGGCATCGTAAAAAATGCCCACCGGCGCCAACCCCCCTCACGGGAATACATTTTTAATAAATAAATTGGGGCCGCGTTTAGAGCCGGACAGCTGGTTATTTATTTAAAACGGGCATGGGCAAAAAATCAGTCAAATAAAGTACGCAGCGTGGATGATTTTAAATTTTAGGTTTTAAGTTTTAAATTTTAAATGTTGAGTCTTAAATTCTAGAGTTTAGGTTTTAAATTTAAATTTTAAATTTTACATTTTAAATTATGTGTTTTTAAGTATAAATGAAATTGCCAATTCTTGGTTGCAGAATACTTCAAACATTAAAAGTGCGATTCTTTTCGCAATCTCCGTCGGGGTATTAGCTCGGGAAGTAGTTGTTTCAATGAGTGTTTGATATAGTCTTTGTAAGACTAACTTGTTGTAGATTGCGAAAAGAATCGCACTTTTAATGTATGTGCTTTTATTTGAATTTTAGATTTTAAATTTTGAGTTTTGTGCTTTAATTTTAATTTAGGAATTTTGAGTTTGAAATCTACAATTCTACACACATTAAGTTTCTATAACTGTTTTTATAATACTGCGCTTTGTATACAATTTACTATGTTGTGTCATTAATGCTTTTTAGGCACTATCTGCTTCTTTTGGCGTCCCTCTCTACATTATTGAATGTTTCTATGTTTTATTTCGGTAATTTACATGAGTACGTATTTGAATATAATTCAACATCTATTTGTTTATATTTTATACATATTTTCATTTATAGTTGTAATTAAGTACCTAGATTTAAGAAACATGTACTTGACAAGTGTACAGCTATGCTCTTAACACAATAAATGAATGAATGTATTACAAATAATTAAGTTAATTTGAACTAGAGTAGAGTATCATAATATTCAAATAGTATGTGCCCCATTGGTTAAAATGCAGTGAAGAAGCCAGGATTTTGTATAATATGCCATATTGCTATTTCAAAAAATTGAGTTATTTAAAAAAAACGATCGAATTACAATTTAACCCATTAACGGCCAAACAATTATAGAGATAACTCTAAAAGTTGATTTTAGGTAAAATTCTGCACTTCTTTTTAAGATATCCATAAATGACTTATTGTATTACATACTGTGAATTTTTCTTTTAAATGTACATAATGTATATGCTGTAAAATTTCAGGCAATGGTCGATTATATGTAAAAACGTGCAGTATGAAGTTTAAAACGAGTGATTCCACTCCCAGACTAAGCATGAAGTAAAATTTCGAGTTTAGAAAAGCCTGAAAATTTGGTTTGGTGTGAATTTTTCTTTTAAATGTACATAATGTATATGCTGTAAAATTTCAGGCAATGGTCGATTTTATGTAAAAACGTGCAGTATGAAGTTTAAAACGAGTGATTCCACTCCCAGACTAAGCATGAAGTAAAATTTCGAGTTTAGAAAAGCCTGAAAATTTGGTTTGGTCGCTCCGCGAAGCGGAGCGACCAAACCAAATTTTCAGGCTTTTCTAAACTCGAAATTTTACTTCATGCGCCACGCGTATAAAACACTGAAATATTGTGAAGTTTGAAATACACTCACATTATTTTTTTTTTTAATGAGTAAAAATCGAAATATTTAAATAACAAAATATTTACATTTATCTCCTTACATTTTCAAGCCAGGTCAAATAATATATATTAAATTAACTTATTTAGTAATATGTTATGTTATGTTATGGGGTCGGTGGGTCGTATGGCCTCTAGGCCTTTCGAAGTTACCTCGACCTAAAAGATCTTTTGTAACTATCCCTGACCTACTTGAGTCCCTCAATGTCTAGACTTCTTATGAAGTCTACTATAACTTGAGGTTTAATGTATACCAATTCCTCGGTGTTTAAAGTGGCCGATGACAGGTAGTTCCCTCTTTGAAGGGACAAGGCAGGGCATTCACAAAGTAGGTGCTCTGCTGTTTCTTGTGCCTCGTTGCAGAACCTGCAGTTGGCATCAGTTGTCTGACCCATCTTGATGAGGTGGTACTTCAGAAGACAGTGTCCAGTTAGAAGGCCGGTTATGAGTCTTAGGTTGCCCTTGCTTAACCTGAGAAACTGTCCGGCTCTTACGGCAGAGAAGGCGAAGAACCTTTTCGCCTGCCGCAGACCAGGTGTGTTTCTCAGGTGAGCACTTTTGGCAGCATCTTCCCATTCCCGGATCATCCCCTTGATGCGGACTTTATATTTGGTAATATAATTAACCAAACATTTATAATGTTGCGTGTACGCATCAATGGCGCTTAATGGGCTAAAGGTATCTGCTGGCCAAATTAAGAAACAAAAGTTGGTATTATTTGTTGCTGTGATTGCCCTAATATCTTTTGTTTCGTATCATAGACGTCTATATGATACGAAACAAAATATATTAGGGCGATCACAGCAACCTAGATGCACTATTATTTTTTGAAAAAAAAAATGAAACTAGTATGGTTTTTTGAAAAAGACAATTGATTTGCATTTAAAATGAGATACTGTATCCGAAATAATGTTGATTTTATCCTGTTTTGATGAATTTGTTAATTTTATCTTACTTTGTGTAGTTCTCGAAATTGGTTCTGAAACCTTAACTTGAAAATGTCTTCTTTTCAAGTCTCCAGCAACGGCTAACCAGTGGCGGTTTTTGTGAATTATAACTATTATTCCAACTTACCCAACTATCAAAAATATTAACTATTCGTTTTATTTTACGTCAAAAAATTAAGTGCTTTATTCTCGAAATTGGTTCTGAAAATGCCCCAGCTTCTTTTCAAGTCTCCAGCAACGGCTAACCAGTGGCGTTTTGTGAATTATGACTATTATTCCAACTTACCCAACTATCAAAAATATTAACTATTCGTTTTATTTTACGTCAAAAAATTAAGTGCTTTATTCTCGAAATTGGTTCTGAAACATTCACTTGAAAATATCCTAGCTTCTTTTCAAGTCTCCAGCAACGGCTAACCAGTGGTGTTATGTGAATTATGACTATTATTCCAGCTTACTAAACTATCAAAAATATTACCTATCCGGTTTATTTTACGTCAAAAAATTAAGTGCTTTAAATGCGCTACTGATAAAATAAAATTTAATTAAATTTAATATTATGGTGAACGCGCCGGGATTGATGCAAATGTAATTAATTACAAAACGAGTTACTTTTTGCGCGCCATTAAGACTTCTTAATTTCCTGTTAGTCGACGCAAAACGCGCTCTCTTTTTGATCGGAACGCGCTAACTTTCCGGAATTATTTCATTTTTTTATATTATCACTTCACAGGAAATTAAAATGCGCCCGATTGTGCTCGCAAACTTCCACCTCTCCCCTCCACTAATTGCCTACTTTGGTTATTGTACAAAATATTCAGGGCGAGAATTCCGAACAAACAAAGTCTCTCGGTCTGTTCCTGACCAGAACTAATTATCGCACCGGCACAGACAATGGAAATTGCGGGCGGGAGGTTTGAATTATTATCCGGTCACCCCGGCTCAATGGGGCGCGCCAAGGAAACGCGCACTTTTGCCCACTTCATTGTCCCGCTTCCCAATATATATTGCGATGGTGCACTTAATCGTCTGTGAGTAAGTAAGCGGCATCGAGGATTAGGTGGAAGTTATTCAATTGCGTTCGGGGATCGTAAAGTAAATGGAGCAATCTCAATCGATTCAGAATAATTTCACACTATTTTTCACTCTAATTGTGATAGCGTTTTATTTCTTTATAAAAATAACTCGAAATAACTTGAGAGAAACAAAAATACAGAAAAATAGTTATTTAGGTAACTAGTGTGTGCAGTTGGGGCACTTCACACACTAGTTACCTAAATAATTATTTTTCTGTATTTATGTTTTTCATAAATCCGATAAATAACTATAATAATAATATCTTTATTGACAGTAAAGTGATTACAGTATATTTACAAGTATATTTACAAAACAATTTTATTATTTAAAAAGAATGAGTGATACAAACTGTCACTGTCACTGTCAAATGACTATCGACCTGAGGTCTTTCCATTTCCCATTACTGTTTCCATCGAAATCCCACTATTCTTTCCAAATATAAAATACCACTAACAACCATATTTGAATTCATTTCATCATTTCACCCATACACTCATTAAGGACTAACGTACGACACTAATCATCAATCTAGGCAGAAAGACCTCTTTGACATGTTGTCAAAGGTCGTGTCTTCTGTCGTCTTATATGTTTCGTTGAAGTAGTCCGCAAAATTTTCTACTATTATGTCTGCGTTCGTAATTGTCTCGTTAGTGTCAGGGTCCGTTATTTGTTGGAGTTGGTCAGTTTTTTTATATTTTGATAGTTTTTTTTATTTGTGTCCAGAATGACTTGCCGTTTAGGTCGTTTATATCTTTGCAAGTGTTTAACCAAACGTCTGTCTTATATTGAAAAATTAATGTCTTAATGTCTTTATTCAGTTTATTAAATATCTGTCTAAGTTCCGGTGTGTTTATAAGACTAATGTCGCGATATAATTGTCGTTTGTGTTTTAGGAGTCTTAGGATAAAATACTCCAAAAATTATCAAAACATTCTACAAATACCCCCTATTTGTAGAATGTTTTGATAATTTTTGGAGTATTTTGTTGAATTGAATCGGATAGAGTTTTGTTGAATTGTTCAATGATAAATAACTATTTATCTGTATTTTTGTTATTCAGGCACGATTTTTGATTGTATTCTTAAATAAATAAATAAATAACCCAAATCTAATATATGATATATCGTTATTAAATGTGCCAACAAACGTATTTAAGTGCGAATGCCTATACCGCACAAGTTTGTTACGTAACTATACTCTTGTTACATGCTGTGTATACTAGTGTATAAATACGATGCTTACTCTGTAAATGTTCAGGCTATCGTTGTTTATTTATAAAAATGTTTATTTTGAAGTTTTAAACGAGTCTTTCCACTCCCAGATTAACCCATTATCGGCCGAGCAATTATAGAGTTAGTTTTAAAAGTTGATTTTTGGTAAAACTCTGCACTTCTCTTTATGATTTCTATGAATAACTTATAATATAGTATTTTATAATAAATTGTTCTTATTTTAAAAACATTAACTTTAAAAGTTGATTGTTGGTAAAATTTTGCGCTTCTCTTTATTATTTCTATGAATAACTTATTATTAATTTTTGTTATTATTACTCATTAAAAAAGTACATCAGTGTGTTTCTTTCTAACTTCACAATATTTCAGTGTTTTAAATTTTTTGTTAACCAAATTACTAAATGAGTTAATTTTGTATATTATATTATTTGACCTGACTTGAAAATGTATGAAGAGAAATGTGAACATTTTGTTAGTTAATTTTTTCGATGATTACTTATTAAAAAAAATATATCAGTGTATTTCTAACTTCACAATATTTCAGTGTTTTATACGCGTGGCGCATGAAGTAAAATTTCGAGTTTAGAAAAGCCCCGTGAAAATTTGTCTCGGGTCGCTGCGCGACCCTCGACAAATTTTCTACGCGGGGCTTTTCTAAACTCGAAATTTTACTTCATGCTTAGTCTGGGAGTGGAAACACTCGTTCTAAACTTCATATTGCACGCTTTTATAAAAAGTCGATTAATGACTGAAAATTTACAGTGTATACATTTTGCATAATTAAAACAAAAATTCACAGTATGTAGAATTTTTCTTTTAAATATGCAACTGTCAATTTTCAGGCATTAATCAATTTTTTATAAAAACGTGCGATATAAAGTTTAAAACGAATGTTTCCACTCCCAGACTAAGCATGAAGTAAAATTTCGAGTTTAGAAAAGCCCCGCGTAGAAAATTTGTCGAGGGTCGCGCATCGACCCGAGACAAATTTTCACGGGGCTTTTCTAAACTCGAAATTTTACTTCATGCGCCACGCGTATAAAATACTGAAATATTGTGAAGTTAGAAACACACTGATGTTATTATTTTCACGGGGCTTTTCTAAACTCGAAATTTTACTTCATGCGCCACGCGTATAAAACACTGAAATATTGTGAAGCTAGAAATACACTGATATATTTTTTTTAATAAGTAATAATTGAAAAAATATAATAACATAATATTCACATTTCTCTCCATACATTTTTAAGTCAGGTCAAATAATATAATATACAAAATTAATTTATAATTTGCGTATATGCACCAATGGCGCTTAATGTGTTAAGCATGAAGTAAAATTTCGAGTTTAGAAAAGCCTGAAAATTTGGTTTGGTCGCGTAGCGCGAAGCGCTACGCGACCAAACCAAATTTTCAGGCTTTTCTAAACTCGAAATTTTACTTCATGCGCCACACGTATAAATCACTGATTTTAGGGGATTTCCCAATATTCTACTCAAGCAGTATGCTAAAAACGTGTATTCTGAACATCTTGTCACATCAGTGCTTGGAAGTGGGGCACTCCACACACTAGTAACCTAAATTACTATTGTTCTGTATTTTTGTTTTTCTCAAATTATTTAAATAAATAACTATTTATCTGTATTTTTGTTATTCAGACACACGATTTATGATTGTATTCTTAAATAAATGAATAACCTAAATCTGCGCCTTAATAAAATCAAGAATCTCGTGCAGCTTACTGCAAAACCGTTCTAAAATTACAATTAATTCACCATTTAAAACAAAATAACTTGCAAGGAAGCGCTTTTCAGAAATTCATGTGAATACCTGAACTTCCCTTTATACATATTGTATTCCAAATAATTAACCCAAATCTGCGCCTCAAAAAATCGAAAATCTCGTGCAGCTTACTGCCAAATCATTCTAATATTACAATAAATTCACCTTTTAAAACAAAATGACTTGCAAGGAAGCGTCTTTCAGGAAATTCATGTGAATACCTGAACTTTCCTTTATACATATTGTATTCCAAATAAATAACCCAAATCTGCGCCTCAAAAAATCGAAAATCTCGTGCAGCTTACTGCAAAATCATTCTAATATTACAATAAATTCACCTTTTAAAACAAAATAACTTGCAAGGAAGCGCCTTTCAGAAATTCATGTGAATACCTGAACTTTCCTTTATACATATTGTATTCCAAATAAATAACCCAAATCTGCGCCTCAAAAAATCGAAAATCTCGTGCAGCTTACTGCAAAATCACTCTAATATTACAATAAATTCACCTTTTAAAACAAAATAACTTGCAAGGAAGCGCCTTTCAGAAATTCATGTGAATACCTGAACTTTCCTTTATACATATTGTATTCCAAATAAATAACCCAAATCTGCGCCTCAAAAAATCGAAAATCTCGTGCAGCTTACTGCAAAATCATTCTAATATTACAATAAATTCACCTTTTAAAACAAAATGACTTGCAAGGAAGCGTCTTTCAGGAAATTCATGTGAATACCTGGATTTTCCTTTATACATATTGTATTCCAATAATTGCAATCATCCGTCATGCGGGTGCTCCTGAATCCGCGCGCACCGCCGTCTTCATTTCTGTGCGAAGTTCAGCGGAAAAGCCAAGAATAAAGAAAAACATCCTGATGCAGAATAATGAACAAGTTATCCATTCTGCCGGCGAATGCGGGACTCGCTCATATTCAAAAGCATCTCCGTCGGAACAATATTAAAATCTGCGTTTGGTTCACGTCCGTACGAGCGATGTTCATCTGCCCGACTTGGCCGGCATATTTTCTTAGTATAATCAATACCGGGTTGCGTGTGTTTTCGCAAGTGATTGGAAAATAAACGGAACTAGTGAATTGTAAGAGCATTCGTTGGAAACTTTAAATTAAACGCTTTAAAAAAAAAAATAAATGAATACCTGACATGTTTTGTGTTGTAGGCAATCACGTTGTAGTACATCTTAAGTAAACGTCGTTGTGATTCATGTTTTGTGTCTTACATTTTAGTTATATGTTTTTGGCTCTACATTGTAAATGGCTTGTCCGTTAATAAAGAATTATTATTATTATTATTATAAATAAGCAGTCAACTTCAAACCAAAAGTGACATTTTTTATTTGAGAATGACTGCTAGATAGTCGAAACTATAGTATAGATTTGAAAATGTTATATGTTTACAAACGTGTTTTACGCGGATTAAACTAGTGAGAACGGCGGAGATGTTAACGCGATTACTTTAACAAAATGGCGTCGACGACGTCATCACCACCATGGTCAAATGTAAGACAAAATAAGCTGATTTGACTAGCACAGCGCTTCTACTGCATAGCGGCAAAACATCGAATTAGACAATTATTTATATTCGTGTTAAAAAACCGCATTAAACACGCAAATCCCGCTATGTCTTTAATTTCTTCAATTTCGCTGTCTGCCTCAGTACATTGGTACATACATTTACATTTACTTGTATAAATACTTTTGTTCACGACAATCTTATAATATGTGCATTATTTAATTGTGTGGGCAGCATAAATAGGGTGAATTTAACACTCAAGTACACACAGAAATATTGCAAAAATCAGAGACTCATTAAGGCACCCAAGGACATTGATTAAATTAAGGATTCACGGAGTCACACCGATTGAGAAATATAGAGAAATGTACTGAGGCACACAGCGAAATTGAAGAAATTAGAGAATTTCTTCAATTTCGCTGTGTGCCTCAGTACATTTCTCTATATTTCTCAATCGATGTGACTCCGTGAATCCTTAATTTTATCAATGTCCTTGGGTGCCTTAATGAGTCTCTGATTTTTTCAATATTTCTGTGTGTACTTGAGTGTTAAATTCACCCTATTTATGCTGCCCACACAATTAAATAATGCACATATTACAAGATTGTCGTGAACAAAAGTGTTTTATACAAGTATCAAATTAGTGATATAAACAAACTATTTTGTCTTAATAAATCTAAGTTTAAATGCTCACACCTTTTCAATATATATTTATTTATTTATTTATTATCCAACAGATTCATAAGATCTAATAATAGGATAAATTAGAAAAATACAATTATAGCGCAATACAGTATAACTGTTTCTGATAATTAAATACAATTTTTTTTTAATTTCAATTATGCATTTACGATTTTGTAGAAAATATAAAAAAAATTGTTGACGTTGAATTATATCCGTAAAATCAATATTTTAGTTTAAAACTGTTGCAATATTATCATTAGAAAGTAGTGAACACACTGTAAACTAAAATAGTTGAAAAAATGCATTGGCAGGTAAAGTATTTTAAAACTTAAAATAAAAATCAAGTTAATTTCAATGTTATTAATATCTTAGTGTATTTGTTGAATTTTGCGTTTATAAAAGGTGTTTTACAATCCAAGGTTAAGCATGAAGTAAAATTTCGAGTTTAGAAAAGCCTGAAAATTTGGTTTGGTCGCGTAGCGCGAAGCGCGGAGCGGCCAAACCAAATTTTCAGGCTTTTCTAAACTCGAAATTTTACTTCATGCGCCACGCGTACTAAACACTGATTTGAAGTTAGGTTCAAAATATACAGTGCGATCGTTTAAATTATGATTTAGACTACACTGTGTTTTAATATTAAAACATTTAACTTTGTTTTACCACTTTAATTAACTTTTTACAGTGACTATAGTTTCGACTACAAGCTAGTCTTTATCAAACTGAGTGACTCAGTTTGTTAATGACTAGCTTGTAGTCGAAACTATAGTCACTGTAAAAACTTAATTAAAGTGGTAAAACGAAGTTAAGTGTTTTAATATTATTTATTATTTATGTACCACAAAGTGAACGCCAACCAAATCATACACTGTGTTTATTCTTGTTGAGTTACCCAGATTGCTAATCGAATGATGGAATAAATTTGAGGTTATGGTAAACCATGTGTTAATATCAGTAGTGCCAATCTATTAAAAATTCAAAGCCTACTCTAAATCGCATTTCAAACGGCCGCACGGTACTACTTATAAATATTACAAATGTTTATTTCGGGTAACTAGATCATCTATAATTCAAGCACATAGAGAAATTAGCTCTCGGATTTTTGCCTTTTAATTACACCTATTTACATATCCCAAAGCAAACTGCTCGAATTTTGAAAGCTGAATGTTTGGTTGAACAAAATTTTAATTTGCAACATTTATTAACATGATATCAAACTAGATCAGTATATTTTAAACTTTACTTTAAATGAGTGTTTTATACGCGTGGCGCATGAAGTAAAATTTCGAGTTTAGAAAAGCCTGAAAATTTGGTTTGGTCGCTCCGCGCTTCGCGCTACGCGACCAAACCAAATTTTCAGGCTTTTCTAAACTCGAAATTTTACTTCATGCTTAATCTGGGAGTGGAAACACTCGTTTAAAGCTTCAAATTAAACATTTTTATAAACAAACAACGATAGCCTGAACATTTACAGAGCAAACATTGTATTTTTATACTAGTCTATACAACAAAGAGTATAGTTACGTAACAAACTTATACTTGTGCGATATAAGCATTCGCACTTAAATACGTTTGTTGGCACATCTAATAACGATATATCTCCCAAAATAAACAAAATTGATAGATCTTTAGCAGCTAAGGCACGTCTGCCATTGTTTTCGTATCTATCCGAGTTTGATTGAGAACCTTACACGAAACGGAATCGTGTTGTAATAATCGGCTTCCTTGTTCCCTCCCTCGCTTTGTCTATCTATATATATATGTCTCTGTGTTCGGATTCTGTGTTGGATGCGGTCTCTCGATTCCAACTAGACTCACCCCCTCAGAGCACACAGACCGATTGAATCCTCAGCATTGTCTCATTGTTGTTGTTTAATTTCAGGTGCGGACGCTGTTCGTGAGCGGCCTGCCCATGGATGCCAAGCCTCGAGAACTCTATTTGTTATTCAGAGCTTATGAGGTTAGTATATATATATATATATATAGGCCCTGCTATATATATAGATGTATATAGCAGAGGGTTAACTATCGATTAACCGGATTGTGTTGATTCAGTGATTAAACGCCGGTTTTATTGCAGGGTTATGAAGGGTCGTTATTGAAGGTGACGAGTAAAAATGGCAAAACAGCATCGGTACGTATAATTTTATAGTTCTATTAATTAATAACTTAATTAACCAATTTATACAATCTTTAAATTCATGCTTTTCTTTTTCCATAACTTTAGTTTATCAATTCAAACTTATGCGCTCTTAAAATATTTGTAATTTGAATCTTAATTGGTGAATGCGCCGGGCAAACTAGTTAATAAAAAGAAAACACTTAACTTTTTTATAACACTTTTATTAATAAAAATAAATCAATAAAAGTGGTATAAAAAAGTTAGGTGTTTTCCTTATATCAAAATTAAAAATGTACCACGAAGAGAATACCTCCAAAATTTAAGAATTAGTTGATAAAACCCCCTGAGCGGTCGCAACGTGGACGATTTAACCGATCTAGCGGGACAAAATTTATGTCGCAGTTTTTATGGTCTATTTTGGATTAACTTTTATATATAAATAGATAGTTTTGCGCAAAAATTATTTAAATGAGTCAATAGATAAACTCAGTAAGAGATTTGAGGTGTATTATCAATAAATTAAAACACTTATTTGTTCCTTTCTTCACTTATTTTATTTTACTTGTTAGATGTACATTTCGAGTACTACGTACTCATTTTCAATAACAGAATATTCTATTATTGAAAATGAGTACGTAGTACTCGAAATGTACATCTAACAAGTAAAATAAAATAAGTGAAGAAAGGAACAAATAAGTGTTTTAATTTAAGTTTACAACTTCACATAACTCGAAACCAATTACTGAATATTATCAATAAAACAAATATTTTTTCTTATAGTTCATTTTGCATAATTTTTGCATTATGTTTGGCACTCATGATATGGGGTTTTTCTTCTTCATAATATGTATTACTGTGTATACTTTCAGACCAATCATAAAAGATTGACTTTGATAAAACATTTTTTATACAGATAATTTGTATTTTAAGTATACATATCGCTACTTTACTTTGATAGTAACTAAAAAAAGTGTTTTTTTTTTCAATATAGTTATTCAACGAATACAGCGTTAAGAGAAACAAATAAAAATTCGTGCAAAGAATAAGATAGATCAAGTGAAGATAGAGACTTTAATATTTTATTAAAAGTGTCTTGTAAGCTTTTACTGGCTCCTCCTGAAAAATTACCAAATTTGACTTGGTCTATTATTAAAGCAAAGCAGCGATATGCATATGCTGTAAATTTCCCAACATTTGTTGGTTTTGTAAATAGTTCAATTTAAAGCGTTAAATGAGTGTTTCCACTTCCATATTATCTTTGATTTGGTTAGCGTTCACTTTGTGGTACATCTTTATAACAATTTAATTAAAATACTCAACTTTGTTTTACCACCTTTATAAATTTATGTTACATCTTTATAAAAGTGGTAAAACAAAGTTAGGTGTTTTAATTGAATTGTTATTTCCAGTTTAAGCATATAAGTGAAATTTCGAGTTTAAAAAGCCTTCGCTTCGCTACGCGACCAAACCAAATTTTCAAGCTTTTCTTAGCTCTATATTTTACTTCATATCGCGCATGAAGTAAAATATAGAATTTAGAAGAGCCTGAAAATGTGTTATAATTTGGTATCGTATAAATCACTGAAATATTATAAAATTAAAAATACACTGTTATATCAGTATTGAAAAGATACTGCTAAAGCGGAATTAAAAATATACTGCTAAACAAGAATATTTTAAATTCCACAATATAATCAGTGTTTTATACGCGTGGCGCATGAAGTAAAATTTCGAGTTTAGAAAAGCCCCGTGAAAATTTGTCTCGGGTCGCTGCGCGACCCTCGACAAATTTTCTACGCGGAGCTTTTCTAAACTCGAAATTTTACTTCATGCTTAGTCTGGGAGTGGAAAACCCTCGCTAGAATGGTATTGAGGACTTTAATAAAAACATTTGTTCTGTTTTATTGATTTAATTGGAAATTTGAATTTTTTTTAAGCCGGAAGGCAAGCACTGTAAATGTAGATTGTATTATTCAATAAGACACATTTATTTTGGGTAGGTATAAAAGAAATATATTTAGAAGAATAAAATGATATCCAAATAATCAAAACGATAAACAAAAAATGTACACTTAAAAAGACTAAAATTACCTTAAAGTTTTTATAAACTTATTACTGACCTCGAGTTTCAATTATTTTATTTCTTCAAAACAATTTACTAGGACTTATTTCATTTAGGCACTTAGAAGAGTTAGACGTTCTCGCTGCATTTTGTCAAAATAATTTAAACTATCAATTTGAAAATTTAATTATTGATTTTGCCTTGCATTCATGGCAACCAAGAAATAAGAACTTACTAAAAGTAGTGATTTTTTATTTGGCAATCTAATTCAACAGGGGGTAGTTTGTTAATTTTGGCACAGACTTTATGTATAAAAGTTATGTATATTATTAAATGTATATCTAGATTAGACAATTTTATCTATCTATCTTTTTAAATTGATTATAATGAGTAGCCCATCTTTTTAAAATTGCTATTATAACTACACCGTTAAATATTTGTAAATTATTGTTGCTTTATTCAAGAAAGTACACCTTCCGATTATTTATGAAAAACAATTTTAGTTAAATGGCCGCCGCGGCTAACTTGACAGTAGTCCATCCTGTTCACCCAATTTTGCTGTACATTTTAGATTATTTGTGGCTCTATTTGACGAATAGTTCGACGAATGTTTTCCTTCAGTGCGTCAATTGTTTGTGGATCGTTAGAGTAACAACGGTCCTCAACCTATCTCTACAAAAAATAATCCAATGGCGACAAATTGCAGCTGCGCGATGGCCAATTAATATCTCCAAAACGACTGTCAACACGGTTACCAAACTTGAATCGATAGAGTTAATGCTTGTTGCGCTACACTCTTCATGGAACCGGATATTCAAATTTGGTCAAGAAAAACACTTGTTACGTTCCATTATTTTATTTTCAGTTTCCTGACACGTGTTTCGATCTTTACAGATCATTATCAAAGGTAATACTCAGTATAACCTTTGATAATGATCTGTAAAGATCGAAACACGTATCAGGAAACTGAAAATAAAATAATGGAACATAACAAGTGTTTTTCTTCACCAAATTTAAATCGATAGTTTCACGGCTGGTATGGCGTTGCTCCATCCTGCTAGAAAAAACGCTCGTCCAAGTAAAAATCGTCTAATTACGGCTACAAAAAATCAGTCAGCATGCCTCTGTAACACACTCCATTGCGACACAGCACTTAAAAATATGTTTTCAATATTTCCCAACGTAGTTCCAGATTAAAATGATTTATATCTCACAGCAGAGGTTTGGCACTACATTTGTGCCAATATGTCAAGCGCGCCAGTGTTGCCAATGTGGAAATAACACTCAGTTTAAAAAGAAACTAATAGATGGCCCACCCTTTATATATTTTTCGTAAGAGTTTGTAAAAATAGGTGAATGCGTCCAATAAATAAATTATCAATTATGGAAGACAAAACAGTTTTATGGTTTTTGTTCAATTTGCCTTTAAAACGCTATATTGTTCGAATCTCTAAACAAATTTATTTTTTCGTCACAGTATTTAATTTATGATTAAATAAGCTTTGAGCTAATGTGCAAAACATTTTATAAACTTAAATATTGTGCTCAGTGCAAGCGTTAAAAGTTAGATTTTCGAGTTTTATAGCATTGCCATTATTTTAAAACTTTATAAATTTAATGAAACATTTTTTTAATTGTGGAAAAAAGTAGCTAACATATATTTTTAACAATTAAACACTTTATACTTTGTTTGTATAACACTTATTTATTTTTCGTAACTGCAGTTTCGGCAACTTTAGCTTGGCATTATCAAACGTGTAGTGAAAAATAAATAAGTGTTATACAAACAAAGTTTAAAGTAAATAAAATTTAACATAAACAAAAATTGAGTTTGTCAATAGTTTGCAAATATTTGAGAGTTTTTTAAAAATTCGCAATGGTATAAAAAAGCGGATTTTCTGAAAATAGAAAAACCATTTGTAAAAATCTAAAAAAAATATATTTTGTACTGTCGAGGCTTCTATTTCGTTGTACATGTTAATTTAACAATAAAACACTTTAAACTTTAAAAACGAGTTAAAATTAATATCGACTTTCTGCAAAAATGTTGTCTGATTGAGACAAGTATCCAAATATTCATTGAAACAACTATCATATGTTCAATAAAATAAAACCTCTAGAGTGCTATGGAAATTATTGTAGGTTGGCAACTCTGAAGTTATATATTATAATTATCATGTGTGACGTTTTATATGTCAATTCCTAAAGGGTGTAGCCAACCTAAATTAAAAAGAAAATTAAATCATGGCACTCTAGAGGTTTTTTTTATTGAACATACGATACTTTTCAATAGTAATATATTAAGTGCATTAAAAATGATCGAAAATTTTGCACGAAAAGCCGTTGCCTAGAAACTGCATGAGTCCATTTTGATTGTGATTTGACAAAAAGTGCCCGAGACGCGAAGCGTCGAGGGCACTTTTTCAGTCAAATCACAATCAAAATGAACGAATGTAAAGGCAACGAGCTTTGAGTACTAAATTTTCAGAGCATTTTTAATGCACGAAATGTATTTAATAGACTATTTCCTGAAAAATACGATTTTTAATCAAGTTGACGTATTATTTAAAATATTAATTATCAATCAGTGTCACTTAATGTGTCAACATGAATCGCTTCGGAAGTTTTTGTTCGAAAGATATATCGAGAAATATCGAGAAAAATTCATCCGAAAATACAAGAAAGAGTAAAGAGTTCGTTTGGAGACAATTTATGACATTCTGTGATGAAAGAAAATACGAGTTAGATCAAAAAACTTTAATTTTGAAAGATTGAGAGAAATTGATTGATACCTGACATGTGACGTCACAACAGTGCAATTTTCGCTGTAATTTTTCGTAGAATTTTCACCTACTATGCAATTTTCGCTGAAATTTAATTGTGATTGGGCAATGAAAATTAATTCTCGTAATATGATTGGTAGACATTTTTTGAAGGAAATAGTCGAGCTAATTGTATAATTCAATATCTATCGGGGTATTCGCTCGAGAAGTTGTTGTTGCAATGAATATTTTGAGACTTGTCTCAATGAGACAACATTTGTGCAAAAAGTAGATATTAATTAATTGTTTTTGAAGTTTAAAGTGTTTTATTGTTAAATTAACATCTACAACGAAATAGATGCCTCCACAATACAAAATATTTTTTTTTCCATTTTTACAAATAGTTTTTCTATTTTCAAAAAATCCGCCTTTTTATACCATTGCGAATTTTTTAAAAGTCACAATTGTTTTAAATAAGAGTTAACTAATGCTAGAAATAATATGATGTCTTTATTTTCCCAAGAAAAAACATTCTTAGACCTCCAGTTGGAATTAAATCGTCACAATAAAGCTGACTTGAAACAATTTTTTGCTTTGAGAGCTCATACTGAACACAATTTTAAAGCCACAAAAGTGTTTTTCAGCTTAAACTAAAATTTATTTATTTCTGATGTCTCAAACAAAATTAAAATGTTATTAATACTGTATTTATTATCACTTATTTTCTAAGAAAAGTCAGTGTTGTGTTCGGGGTTGGTTAATAATATAAATAATTACACACACAAAGACACTTTTAATTATCCTTTATTTCGCACGTGTTCGGCCGCAGGTAATTTTACAATAAATCTTTATTACACAAAAGGAATATAAATTCGATAAGAAATGAGAACTAACACTTTACAATGAGTCAAGAGATGTCGCTATGAGTATTAAATCATAATTAATTTATTAATACATCACAGTCAGTATTATAATTTTTGCTCAATTTTTCTTTAAAACGCTCTAATCTCCGAATCTCTAAACAATTTTGTCTTTTTTCTTTTTAAAGTATTGGATTTATCATTAAATAAATTGAGTTGGTTTACAACACATTATCTGAACCTAAATATCGTGCTTAGTGCAAGCGTTTAAAATTTGATTTTTATAAGTTTTTTAACATTCCAATTATTTAAAAGTTTTGAAATTAAATAGAATTTTTATTAATTTTAGAAAAAACTATCTAACTTAAAATGGAATATCTGTGATTTTTTTAGGATTTATATAAAAAATCTATAAATCGTCAAAAAATCGCAGATATTCCTATATAAGTTAGCTACTTTTTTCTAAAATTGAAAAAACATTTCTATTTAATTTCAAAACTTTTTCTTTCTTCAAAAAATCCCTTTCGAAAAAAATATTAACATTTTATGAAATCCGTTAAATTTCACGTGGGTTTTTAGTAATGCTATAAATAATGTAGTGTATTTATTTCCCCAAAAACAAAAGTGTCCTAAAACCTCCAGTTGGAATTAAATCGTCTCAAAAAGTTGACTTAATTATTTTTTTGACTTTGAGAGCTTATACTGAACGCAATTTTAAAGTAACAACAGTGTTATTAGCTTTAATTAAAATTAATTCATTTTTAAAAGTGATACCTCAAACAAAATTAAAATGGTACTAAGACTGCATTTTTTTATCAATTAATTTCTAAGTACAGTAAATTTTATAATTTTTGCACCACCATGGTCAAATGTAAAACAAAAGAAACTGATTTGACTAGCACAGCGCTGTTACTGCATAGCGGCAAAAAATTGAACTAGGCAATTATTTATTTTCGTGTTGCAAAACCACATTTATCACGCAAATCCCGTGTTAAATGTACTTGAGTGATAAATGCACCTCATTTATGCTGCCGATACAATTAAATTATGCACATATTATAAGATTGTCGTGAACAAACAATTATAGGTTTCACATTAATTCAAATAATATCAACAAAATTTATTCGATGATGAATCGCTTCCAATTATAAAAAGTAGATATTTAAAAAATTTAGAGATAGTTTTTTTTAAGCTATCGCTGAACTTCGCCTGTATTTTGTTTTTTGTTTACTTTGTATTTTCTTTCAATTGAATAAAGACAATTTATTATTATTATTATTAATCTATTTTCTGATGTTTGTTGTATTATACAAGCATTCAATTTGAAGCTACTAACACGTGTTTTCAGTTCTTGATTATGCCTGAAGTAAAATGTTAGAGCTTAGACATTTTTAGGCTTTTCTAAACTCGAAATTTTACTTCATGAGCCAGGCGAATGAAACACTGGTTTAACGTGAAGTTCAAATACACATAAAATAAATTCTCATGCTAATCCTCGCAATGATTTTGAATTATTTTTAACGATTCGAATTCCTTTCGGAGGGTTCGATTACTGAAGGATTCAAATATCTCTTTTAAATCCTCTAAAAAGATTACTATCCAGGATTTGAATCCTGTCCAGATTTTCTGTATTTAATTATACCTAAATCTCACAAGAAAAATTGCCCGAGACATATATTTTTATAATTTATTGACATAATATCAAACTTAGCCAGTATATTTTGAACTTCACATTAGGTTAGTGTTTTATGTAAACTTAAAAGAAACATATTGATAATTAAATAAAAGTCATTTGGTTTGTTTCACTACTATTTTTTTTTATTCTCTCCGACTAGTTTCGACTTATCGTCATTCTCAAGGAGTAAATAAATAGTAGTGAAACAAACCAAGTGACTTTTATTTAATTATCAATATTGTAAACATGTTTCATCAAGTGATTAATGAGAACCAAATTGAAGATATTAAAAGAAACATTTTGAGTATACACCATGTCCAAGATAAGAATGCACATCATGTAGACATGAAACTCTAAATAGTACAACTTTTTCTTAATTTAATCGTTTACCGTTTTCAAGATCCCCATGCTGTGCATTCTTGGACACGGTGTATATAAAGATATATTACAAATTATATAAACGCCTCCACGATTTCATCTTCTTCACAAATTGTAAATTCACAAAGATATCCATTGATAACTGAACACAAATATTACAAGTTATAACACTTTTCACGATTTGTCGTATATTTTCCGTGCTATTAATTTATGAACGCTAACTTTTTGAGTTACACGCGTCCGGGCTTGAATACTGACTACAGAACTCTCGGTGAGTTTACTGTCAAATTCTAGCTGATATCGCCCCTTCTCGAACTGTAACGATGATCGGGAAAGTTATGGGGGAGGGGGGCGAGTTTGAGAGTTTGTAACGGGAATACTTCGAGTTCGGCGTTTTCCTCCCCTGTTCCGGTTTCTACATACACCGAGGATTCTACCACGAAGTCAACTCGTTCGAAAAAGTTGTTAATAATCGATGTTAAGTGTGTGTGAGTAAACACTTAGGTCTAGTAGCACAAAAAACAAACGTTGAACTGAGTTTATCTTTGAACTCTACTTAAAATTGATAGTTTCTATTGTATTGTAATTTTAATATCCGGTTTCGCCAACTTTAGTGAAATCTTATTCAAAGATTAAACATACCTATCGATTGGAATAGACAATATTGGTTGATTGATTTTTTTTTAATGTATGTTACTATTACTAGATTTTATTCGATGAATAACGAATTTAACTAACGTTGGTGAAAGTCTGCAGACTTAGTGCAAAATTATACATGGATTTTTCACTAAGTCTGCAGACTTTCACTAACATTAGTTAAATTCATCCACAGAGCCAACGTATATATACAATCTTAAACAAGTTTCTCATCTTTTTAAATCATCGTATATATACAACTTCACTTTTTTTCAGCCCGTAGGTTTCGTGACGTTCAACACAAGAGCAGGAGCAGAGGCAGCCAAACAGGACTTACAGGTGTGTATGCCTAGGTATTCTGTATAGCAATAAAAATAAGAACATACGATAAAACCTGTAATATAAACTCCCCGCATGCACCGCACGTGTGTCACTAGACCTGTGCTTACACGGCGCTAGTTAGACGCTCTCAGAATGAAAAACGAACAAAAAAATATAACAAAAATTAAACAGAGAAATTCAATAACAGCCCATTTGCATTACTACATTACTAATCTTGTACAAAAAGCAAAAAAAAACTTTAACAAAAAAAATTGAAATCACCTCACTCTTTTGTGGGCAATTTTGCAGCAGGGCGTAAGGTTTGACCCCGACATGCCTCAGACCATCCGGCTGGAGTTTGCTAAAAGTAACACCAAGGTTAGCAAGCCCAAACAGCAAGCTGCTAACGCCGCCAACACGCACCCAACTCTGATGCACCCCCTCACTGGACGTAAGTACACCACCGGCCGCAGCTACCCTCCCTCCCCCCACCTTTTTCTTCTCTCTCTTCTAATACTCTTCTAACTGAAGATTACCACCAGCCTCTCCTCAACACTTCCCATCACACAGCTTCACTAATCTCCGAAAAAAAAAAACAATTCCGAACAATTCCACCCTTAACTTAAATTTACTAGAAACAAAAAAATACTAAGTAGCTTTAGAACGAAATGTAGATATAGTTTAACTAACTTACACTCAACTGGAATGAATTAGATGAATTTTATTACGCTCTAGCTTTATTAACATGGGTAAGTAAAATTGTTAATGTTACGTCACGCAACAAACCATGTAACTAAAACACGAACACTATATAAGTTAAAAACAAATTATAACCAGAAATGATCACTTCTCATTACTCACAAAAAGAGTAAAGCGTTCTATTTTTAATAAATAATTATTAGTACTTTTTTTATTAAACAGTGGGCGTTTCTTTTTTTGAATGAAAAGTGGGCGTGTCTTTTTGAATAAACAGTGGGCGTGTCTTTTTGAATAAAACGTGGGCGTTTATTCAAAAACGCCTACAGTGGGCGTGTCTTTATAATTAAACCGTGAGCGTGTCTTTTTGAATAAACAGTGGGCGTGTCTTTTTGAATAAACAGTGAGCGTGTCTTTTTGAATAAACAGTGGGCGTGTCTTTTTGAATAAAAAGTGGGCGTTTATTCAAAAATTATTATTATTATTATATTATTTTTGAATAAACAGTGGGCGAGTATTTTTGAATTAACCGTGGGCGTTTATTCAAAAACGCCCACAGTGGGCGTGTCTTTTTGAATAAACCGTGGGCGTGTCTTTTTGAATAAACAGTGGGCGTGTCCTTTTTTTGAATGAAAAGAGTAAAGCGTTCTATTTTTAGTAAATAATGGCGTGGGCGTGTCTTTTTGAATAAACCGTGGGCGTTTATTCAAACACGCCCACAGTGGGCGTGTCTTTTTGAATAAACCGTGGGCGTGTCTTTTTGAATAAACAGTGGGCGTGTCTTTTTGAATAAACCGTGGGCGTTTATTCAAAAACGCCCACAGTGGGCGTGTCTTTTTGAATTAACAGTGGGCGTGTCCTTTTTTTGAATGAAAAGAGTGAAGCGTTCTATTTTTAATAAATAATGGCGTAGGCGTGTCTTTTTGAATAAACAGTGGGCGTGTCTTTTTGAATAAACAGTGGGCGTGTCTTTTTGAATAAACCGTGGGCGTTTATTTAAACACGCCCACACTGGGCGTGTCTTTTTGAATAAACCATGGGCGTGTCTTTTTGAATAAACCGTGGGCGTGTCTTTTTGAATAAACCGTGGGCGTGTCTTTTTGAATAAACTGTGGGCGTGTCTTTTTGAATAAACAGTGGGCGTGTCTTTTTGAATAAACCGTGGGTGTTTATTCAAACACGCCCACAGTGGGCGTGTCTTTTTGAATAACCCGTGGGCGTGTCTTTTTGAATAAACCGTAGGCGTTTATTCAAAAACGCCTACAGTAGGCGTGTCTTTTTGAATAAACCGTGGGCGTGTCTTTTTGAATAAACAGTGGGCGTGTCTTTTTGAATAAACCGTGGGCGTTTATTCAAACACGCCCACAGTGGGCGTGTCTTTTTGAATAAACCGTGGGCGTGTCTTTTTGAATAAACAGTGGGCGTGTCTTTTTGAATAAACCGTCGGCGTTTATTCAAAAACGCCCACAGTGGGCGTGTCTTTTTGAATAAACCGTGGGCGTGTCTTTTTGAATTAACAGTGGGCGTGTCCTTTTTTTGAATGAAAAGAGTGAAGCGTACTATTTTTAATAAATAATGGCGTAGGCGTGTCTTTTTGAATAAACAGTGGGCGTGTCTTTTTGAATAAACAGTAGGCGTGTCTTTTTGAATAAACCGTGGGCGTTTATTCAAACACGCCCACAGTGGGCGTGTCTTTTTGAATAAACCGTGGGCTTGTCTTTTTGAATAAACCGTGGGCGTGTCTTTTTGAATAAACCGTGGGCGTGTCTTATTGAATAAACCGTGGGCGTGTCTTTTTGAATAAACAGTGGGCGTGTCTTTTTGAATAAACCGTGGGTGTTTATTCAAACACGCCCACAGTGGGCGTGTCTTTTTGAATAACCCGTGGGCGTGTCTTTTTGAATAAACCGTGAGCGTTTATTCAAAAACGCCTACAGTAGGCGTGTTTTTTTGAATAAACAGTGGGCGTGTCTTTTTGAATAAACCGTGGGCGTTTATTCAAAAACGCCCACAGTGGGCGTGTCTTTTTGAATGAACCGTGGGCGTGTCTTTTTGAATAAACAGTGGGCGTGTCTTTCTGAATAAACCGTGGGCGTTTATTCAAAAACGCCCACAGTGGACGTGTCTTTTTGAATAAACCGTGGGCGTGTCTTTTAAATAAACAGTGGGCGTGTCTTTTTGAATAAAACGTGGGCGTTTATTCAAAAACGCCTACAGTGGGCGTGTCTTTTTGAATAAACCGTGGGCGTGTCTTTTTGAATAAACAGTTGGCGTGTCTTTTTGAATAAACAGTAGGCGTGTCTTTTTGAATAAACAGTGGGCGTGTCTTTTTAAATAAACAGTGGGCGTTTCTTTTTTTAATGAAAAGTGGGCGTGTCTTAAACAGTGTCTAGAACAGTTAGAGGATCTCTGAAATATACAAGTTGGCGCGTCAATAACTGAAATGCATTTTATTTGCCTAATCCAAATTCAAATTAAAAAATGTATCTTAGCATGAGTTTAATTACAAACTATAAAAATCGACTCGTAAGGATATACCGTTCGTTTGCCTTATCGTGCTCACCATTGGGACAATATCCCAACTATCAGAGATACAAAAACGGTAAATTAGACAAAAGTTTCCATTTTGAATACACAATAAATAGTATATTATACAACGAGCGTATAATGATAGCTAATAATCACGAGAACGAGGTTTGCCGAAGGCGAGTAGAGAATGATTTATGTTTACAATTTGAGAATGATTTATGTTTACAAACGCCTTGTACGCGGGTTAAACTAGTGAGAACGGCGGAGATGTTGACCTGTTACTTCGTACTTAAATGGCGTCGACGACGTCATCATGGTGGTGATGACGTCGTCGATGCCATTTAAGTACGAAGTAACGGGTCAACATGTAGGACTAAAGAAGCTGATAGGCATTTATTTATATTTGTGTTAAAAACCACATTGATCACGGTAATCCCGTGTTAAATGTACTTGAGTGCCATTTATGCTGCCAACACAATTAACCCATTAAGCGCCATTGATGCATATACGCAACATTATTTTTTTTTTGTTAATTAAATTACTATATATAAGTTAATTTGATATGCAATTTATTTGCCTACTCCAATATTATATATATGTATATATATGTATATATATATATATATATATATATTATATATTATTATATTATTAATATATATATATATATATATTATATATTATTATATTATTTGATCTGACTTTAAAATGTATGAAGAAATATTTTGTTATTTAAATATTTCGCTTAATACTCATTATAAAAAAAAGTCAGTGTATTTCTAACTTCGCAATATTTCAGTGTTTTGTACGCGTGGCGCATGAAGTAAAATTTCGAGTTTAGAAAAGCCCCGTGAAAATTTGTCTCGGGTCGCTGCGCGACCCTCGACAAATTTTCTACGCGGGGCTTTTCTAAACTCGAAATTTTACTTCATGCTTAGTCTGGGAGTAGAAGACACTCGTTTTAAACTTTGTATTGCACGTTTTTATATAAAATCGACGACTGCCCGACAGTTTACAGCGTGTAAATTATGTATATTTAAAAGAAAAACTCACAGTATGTAATACAATAAGTCATTCATAGAAATCATAAAAATAGTGCAGAAGTGCACCTAAATTAAACTTTTAGAGTTAACTCTATCACTGCTCGGCCGTTAAAGGGTTAAATAATGCACATATTATAAGATTGTCGTGAACAAAATACGCTAATAAATTCTAGATCAAATTTCTCAAAGCAGCTTCATTTTGTATTAGAAATAAAAACTGCCTTCGTATCTTCAATAGTGTAGAAAATCGAAATGGTGAGCATGATAAAGCAAACGAACGCTATAGGTAAATGAACTAAGAATATTTTATGCCGAAATTCGAACAAATGTTCAGGGATGAGAATCAATTTTCCTCTCCTAGCATTTTCTTTCGTGTGAATTTCGTAACATTAACAATAATTAATATAATTTGTTGTTATATTTTGTGTGTGTATGTGAGTATTATCAGATATTGAATAGATATTTGTTGTGTTTTGTTTTTGTAGACTTGGGAGCACCGTTTTTTCCTGGAGGACCGGAGCTGTGGCACCACCCGCTCGCGTACTCTGCAGCAGCGGAGCTGCCCGGCGCCCTCCAGCACCACACGCTCGTCCATCCCGCTCTCCACCCGCAGGTTCCAGTACGTTCCTATCTTTGACTATCTACAGACAAAACTCTGGACTCTCAGCTGCAACAAGCAGGCGCCCAAGTCCATCACCACGTTAGTTTCAATTCTACTCTACTACGTTTTTTTCCCCAAACAAAACAAACAAACGGACAACAAGCACACACTATTTTCTTTCTCTTTTATAAGAACACAGTACAGTAGAAAATACACTTATCTCACAGAAACTCACTTCCTAATAAGCACTAAAAAAATTGATTTGAATTACTAACATTTATATTGCGATATTTTAACCTTTCGCTTCGAGGAGCGTATCCATACGTTTAGTTTTTATGTGCTACATGTACGATGAGCGTATATTTTCAAAAGCCTGTAAATCGTGAGCGGAGAGCGCACAAAGTTTGTGTACACTTCTGTGCAATAAAATTAAGTACACGAAATATGTTATAGTTTAAAGCGGACTTGATGAGTTTCCTAGTTACGTCAATATGTCAATTTTCTTAATATCAAAATGCCGAGTCATTTAAAAAACAATTCAAAAATTCGAATTCTAACTAAAATAGAAGTTGGTTTTTTTATTAGACAAATTGTTCGATTAGTGAACATTAGTAAAGACACTGTTTTCAGAGTTAAGAGTAGAAAAGAAGAGTTATGGTGTTTTATTATTTTTTTAAACTGCTGCTAGGCAATTAAAACACAGACCCGAATTATACAACTAGAATATTGTGAAAAATAGGCATAAGACTTGTGCTTAATTTTATTGCACAGAAGTGTACCTCTTGAATGAGCAGTGTATACAGTATAATTTAAACAAAAAAACTATACCCAACTTTTGTATGTTTTGGTTTTTGCATTTTCCTCAAAGAACATGTAATGCAAGTTTATGAAATGTTTACATACGGTATATGCTGGCTGACATACGGTATATGCCGGTACCCAGTTTTATAATATCTTGTATTTTTAATTTATATACAAAAATAGAGCCGCTACAGCGTGGGCACTTTTTCGTGGGACACATGGTATATCCCAGTATGGGCCTGTGGTTCGAATGTACCACACATGTGCATTATGTTTTCGAGCACTGTACGCGGGGCACGCAATTAAAATTCAAACTGCGTAGCAAAAGGATTAATAGAAAAAAAACGTTCTCGATTACATAGCTGCAAAAAATCTCATTACAATACATTTATCAGAAGTTTATTAAAAACAAACCTCTAGAATGACATGGAAAATATCGTTGGCAGTTCTGAAATTAAATATTATAACTATGTTTGACGTTTTATACAGAGAGTTTTATGTAACAGCGAACATTTTCATAGCGAGAATTTTTTTTTAAGTATCCATATGCATACGTTGCACATTTTTCGATGCTCGATTTATTAAAAGAATTTAATTTAAAGCTTTAAGCGAGTGTTTTCCACTCCCAGGCCAAGCATGAAGTAAAATTTCGAGTTTAGAAAAGCCTGAAAATTTGGTTTGGTCGCGTAGCGCGAAGCGCGGAGCGGCCAAACCAAATTTTCAGGCTTTTCTAAACTCGAAATTTTACTTCATGCGCCACCGGTACAAAACACTGATTCGATGTAAAGTTTAGCGGTGTGTTTTGAACTTCGTAATATGTTAGTGTTTTGTACCGGTGGCGCATGAAGTAAAATTTCGAGTTTAGAAAAGCCTGAAAATTTGGTTTGGCCGCTCCGCGCTTCGCGCTACGCGACCAAACCAAATTTTCAGGCTTTTCTAAACTCGAAATTTTACTTCATGCTTAGCCTGGGAGTGGAAAACATTCGCTTAAAGCTTCAAATTTAATTCTTTTAATAAACCGGGCATCAGAAAATATGCAACGTATGCATATGGATACTTCAAAGAAAAATGCTCGTTATGAAAATGTTCGGTTTTACATAAAACTCTCTGTATGTTAATTCCTGAAGCGTGTAGCCAACTTAGTTTAAAAAAAACGATTAGATCTAAACATTTTTCTATCTTGCGCGCGAAATAAGCAGTTTGGAGATCCATGATTTGAAAACCTCATAGCTCGACTCTATATTGGGCAATCTAGAATCACCGCTCTACTATGTTCTTACGATTCAAACCATTTCACAGGCATTTAATTCACCCGCACAATTTGACAATTTTCAATTTTACACACACACACCTGCATTCAAATATTTAATATTCGTACTAACCCGATTGTTATTACTACAACTATATTACAATAGAAATATTTTGATATAGTTTGATTTCAATGAAATTTCATAATTCACAGTGCTCTACTATTATTTTCCCGAAATGCTTGCTCATAATATATGCTCTTGCATTTCATTAGCACGTATGTGCTAGAATATTTCGTTATTAGTAATTATTTGTCATAATTACGAAGAGAATTTGCACACAATTTCAATTTTTCAAATGGAAATCGCCCTTTTAAAAGTAAAATTCGGTGGAAATTCATAACACCTATACCCGTTTGCACCCAAACTGATTAACTTAATCAGTGATTAGTACTTCTTATAAACATAATAGATTTATTTACAAATTGCTTACACAGTGGCAAATTGATGAAAGAGACATGTTTAGAATATTTTACAAATTTATAACATTCGTATATTCTAGAATTTTGACAAAATCAGAGGTTTAATCAATGATTAGTGCATGATTAAAGTTAATCAGACGGGGTGCTAATGAGCATTGATGAGTTTTAATTTTAATCAGATGCAATTACATGTACAAATGTAAATCATTTGATCATATGTAATTATTAAAGTCGTTCTGTATTTTAAAACCAATCCATGTCTATTCTGTATATTGAAACAAATCGATGAAATAAATCCGTCCACTCGACAAGTTCTCCAAGTATTGTTTTCGATTGTTGTGCAAAGAAATATGGCATTTTCGGGATTAAAAATGGATGCACGAAATCGGAACGTGTAATGCTGATACGTCTTTTTTTTCTGCCTATCGATTTTGAAGTAAAAACTAACATGGAATGTAAATTAATTAAATACTCACACCCTCGATATACCCGAATAGTTTTACGTTTTATTCCGATGTATATGTTGTAAATTTTCAGGCAATCATTATTAAGTATGAAGTAAAATTTTGAGTTTAGTAAAGCCTAAAAAATTAGATTGGTCGCGTAGCGAAGGGCAACGAACAATCCACAGACACAAATAATACATTAACCATTTATTCTGAAAGGATCCTGAGTCTATTTCTATTTTTTTTGTTTGGCTGTTTATTACACAATTTGAGGTTATCTGTTATAAGCAACAATTTGTAATTAAGTGTATTAATAAAATGTAATACATATCGTATGTTCAATTTAAAAAATCTGTAGAGTGCCATGGAAAATATTCTAGGTTGGAAACTCTGAAAATATACATTAGAATTATTATGTCTGACGTTTTAAAGGTCAATTCCTGAAGGGTGTAGCCAACTTAAATTGAAAAAAGAAGATTAAATCATGGCACTCTAGAGGTTGTTTTTATTGAACATATGATATTTTAAATATACCTTGCGATCGTTTAAAACATTATTTAGAGCAGGCTTTGAGTTTTAAATTAGATTGGCACCACTGACTGTTAACACATAGTTTACCATAACCTTAAATGTATTCCATTATTTAATTAACATACTGAGCAAAAAAAATACCGCCTACAATAAATCATAATTGAAATTATCGCACGGTACTTAACACTAAATGGTTGTTTATGACTAAAAACCTTAAATTATAAAAGTTGACTTATGGCACTTTCAAAATAAACCTACATATTTAATATCTACAGTTTCTTTGTTTTATCGTGCTCACCATTGGGATCTCGTAAACTATTAGAGATACGAAAACGGATAAATTAGAAGAGTATTATTTTTAATGCAAAATATAACTGCATTAATTTGGTTTCAAAATATAGCGAAAAAAGTGAAAATCCACAAGAAAATCTTTTCTCTATAACTTCTTTAAGTGAACAAATACCAAGCTGAAATTTAAAATGTCCCCCAAATAATATTCTAGAAACCCAACTAAATTGACACGTTTTTTTACAGGATATCCCATTTTTAATACATGATAATAAATTGTAATTTTTCTTATAGGAGCCATTTTGGATTTTTATTTGATTGAATAGAGCAGGAAATTTGAGTTGTAAATCGTTTGTCGTATCGGTGGCTTAATATTACAAGGTTCTATGTGATATTTTTTTCGGTTTTTAATTTATGATGTTACAAGACTCTATGTGCATATGTAGAGCCCTGTAACATCACAAATTGAAAATCGAAAAAATGTCACATAGAACCTTGTAATATTAAGCCAGCGATATATCAAATTAAAATGGTAATAAAAAAACATTAAAAGTGCGATTCTTTTCGCAATCTACAACAAGTTAGTCTTACAAAGACTATACCAAACACTTAATGAAACAACTACTTCCCGGGCTAATACCCCGACGGACATTGAATTATACAACAAGTGTTTGCTGTTACAACTCGAAACGCGTCTATAGATGGCCTGAATAATTTGAGCCAAATTGTTACATTTCCAGTAGGTTACTGTATGTAATAGCAAACACTTGTTGTATAATTCAATGTCCGTCGGGGTATTAGCCCGGGAAGTAGTTGTTTCAATGAGTGTTTGATATAGTCTTTGTAAGACTAACTTGTAGATTGCGAAAAGAATCGCACTTTTAATGTTTGAAGTATTCTGCAACCAAGAATTGACAATTTCATTTGTACTTAAAATGGTAATTGTCATATCTCATAAAATGGAACATCCTGTACAACATTTAAGAACTTGATTAGTTATGTACACTTTGCAAAAATATGTCATACTATACACCGTTCCATTTGTTTCTGGATCTCGCCTAGCCATGCTTTCGTGTTGTTATGTTGCAGTATCAACATTTACATTTTTTATTAATTGGCACTCCTGATTCCTTATTTTAACAGTGTTGCAATAATTTATGATATCATAAGTATGGGGTATAAATTCAAATTAATTAATGGGCGCAAAATTCTCTGTGAACAAAAACATGTTGTTGCAGCTAAAATTATTTTCCTTAGAAAATTTTTACAGTATTAAAATTCCAGTGAAGATATCCAATTCGTATACCTGGATGAAACATGGATATATCTGAATGGATCCGTGGTTCGACGCTGGGCACATGAAACGGATATAAAAAGTAATCCAACTAAATTCAAAAATTAAGGCAAACGCTTCACCATTCTACATGCTGGCTATAGGGGTGGGTTTTTGGATCGGTGCGATTTTTTATTACATTCGAAAAACAATGACCGAGATTACCATGCCACAATGGATGGTAATACTTTTCAAAATTGGGTGGTTAATCAACTTATTCCTGCTTTGGCTAAGCTTTCAGGGAAATGTGTAGTTATTATGGATAATGCTGCATACCATTCTGTGCAATTAGACAAAACTCCTTCATTTTCTTGTAAGAAATGCGAAATGCAGGAGTGGTTGGTTAAACACAATGTAAAATTCAATCCAAAATTAACCAAAAAGGAACTATGGGCTTTATTTATACCTTTTCGATCAAATGACAAAATTTACGTAGTTGATGACATTTTGAGAAAGAACGGGCACGAAGTTCTTAGATTACCGCCATACCATTGTCAATACAATCCAATTGAAATGGCATGGGGGTTTTGTAAGACTTACTACAATAAGCACATAAATTCTAAGCAACCATCTAAGGATCGTGTTCAGAATTTATGGCTTGAGTCTCTCTCAAAATGTACATCCGATATGTGGCAAAATTTCTGTGATCATTGTGAAAAACTTATTTCGGATGACTGGACAAAACACATGGGGAACCTTTCTTTTGAAACCATTCCTCCTTTTATTATTTCGCTTGGGGAATCTGGCTCAGAACAAACATCAGAAGATTCAGATGCAGGTTCTCTTGACTAAATAATAAAAGTGGAATGAGGGCTTAAAAATTGTTTGACATGAAAATTATCAGTATCACAAGAGGGTGGGAATAAATTTGCAATTCTACAAAAAAATACTGAGGGCCAACAGAAGAGAGAATGACCAAAATTAAGGTGGATGGATGGAGTTGATCAAAATGTGTTAACGGGAAGACCCAAGCGAGAAATAGAAATGGATGACGAAATAAGTTTGCAGAGCCGAATTCATTATATTTGTTATATACAATATTATTGCTGTGTTTGTATGTACAAAATCCAAGTAGTAAATTTTGTTAATCTTAAAACTGCATATTATTATCCTTTTATATCTGAAAATTTGTAAGACAGGCAACAGTGTAAGATCACAATAGTCAGAAATTATAACCTTAAAATCGAACATCTGACAGTGACATTTAAAAACCCTGATTTAAAACACAACCAGCCCCATTTACAATACTTAAACTGTCACTTTTCCATAGCTAGGCGAGATCCAGAAACAAATGGAATTTTGTATATTATTACTAGCGCTATTATTACTAGCACTAATAATTGTATTGTAATGTCAATGAAAGTCCATTTATGTCAAAAACAATTGGCGTTTTGTGTGTTTTCACGTTAAAATGTAAAAATATGTCAAAAAAATATTGCGTTTCTCGGCTTTAATTAAAATCTAAAGCACTCTATGAATACTTTTTAAGATATTTTTAATTTATTTTAAAGAAAAATAATTTTACAATAATTGCAAACAGATTAGGATTTGAATAAAAACGACATGATAACCATTTAGTTACCTTTTGATATTTTGTGTGGGTGTGTTGCTCTGTCAAAATATGTGAAAATTCAATAATAGTCTATTCGTATAGTTTACGTTATTTTTAATTAAACATAAAACAATAGGAAAAGGGTAATTTGATGAGAGTTTTAAGGAACTAGGGATTTTAAAAAATCCAACTTAAAAACGCAATACAATATCCTCATGAAATTTTGTGTGAATAAGCCGACCCTCGACAAATTTTCACGGGGCTTTGCTAAACTCGAAATTTTACTTCATGCTTAACCAGGGAGTAGAAACACTTGTTAGTATTTCAAACTGAACGCATTTCAAAAACAACTAGTAGCTAAAAATTTACAGAACACACATTAGGGTGTGTATATTAAAAAGAAAAATGCCTGGTATACACAATTTTAGTTTCGACAGTATAAGAGTGATTTTCAAGTGTTTCCACAACTTAGAGATATAAATTCGCACAAATTGACAATGTTTGCAAATAGTTTGAAGACTAAACACGCCTCAAGTAACCCACTTATTTAGAAAACCCACTTCACACGTGCGTGTACCAGTTTCTGAACACCCGCTGTTAAGAAAAACCAAGGATAGTTGAGAAGTGGACTCTTAAATCAAGTTTTGTTAAATCGGTACAATATTTAGTAAAGCAAAAAATCCAGGGCCGTAGCCACACTGTTAAAAGTTCATCTAGAAAAATGGATGGAGCTCGATTTGAAACTCCGCTTTTCATTTGGACTCTGACTTCTTTTTGTCTTTTTCAATTGAAATGACTCCTACTACAGGGGTTTTTCTATTGCTTTTCACTATTGATTAAATGAGATTCACTATATCTCAAATATCTTTCACATTGTCAAATATATGTCTAAATATTTCCCGATTTACGAAATAAGTTTCACTATGTACCAAATCCTTTTCCCTTTAATATTTTTGTTAAACATGTTTGCAGTAACAATAAGTTCCTTCTGAAAATATTTTATTTTTATTTATACATATATATACTTACGCCAGCATCCATTCTCCGGATAACGAATCCTCTTAGTTCATTGCTAACATGTATTTTTTGACAACCTGCAGCCATTTTGCTGACAAGTGGAATATAATTGACAAACTGTGATAGGATTTTGTTATACAACACCGAACATTTTCATAACTTGAATTTTTCTTTTAAGTATATATGCAGACGTTGTACATTTTACCACGCTCGGTTTATTAAGAGAATACAATTAGAAGCTTTAAACGAGTGTTTTCCACTCCCAGGCTAAGCATGAAGTAAAATTTCGAGTTTAGAAAAGCCTGAAAATTTGGTTTGGTCGCGTAGCGCGAAGCGCGGAGCGGCCAAACCAAATTTTCAGGCTTTTCTAAACTCGAAATTTTACTTCATGCGCCACCGGGACAAAACACTGAATTAATGTAAAGTTTAGCGGTGTGTTTTAAACTTCGTAATATGTCAGCGTTTTGTACAGGTGGCGCATGAAGTAAAATTTCGAGTTTAGAAAAGCCTGAAAATTTGGTTTGGCCGCTCCGCGCTTCGCGCTACGCGACCAAACCAAATTTTCAGGCTTTTCTAAACTCGAAAATTTACTTCATGCTTAGCCCGGGAGTGGAAAACACGTACTTAAAGCTTCAAATTAAATTCTTTTATTAAACCGAGCATCGAAAAATGTCCAAGGTGTTACATAAAACTCTCTGTATAGGGAAATGTAGTGGTATGTAGAGAAATATATTTGATAAACGGGATATATATTTGAAATAAAGGGATACGTATTCGATGTAAAGTAAAATGCAATAGAAAAACTCTGTACTAAATTATGTTTAAATGTGTTTATTTCATATTTTTAGTTGTACTATATTATGCACTCCTGTTTTTTAAATGGACTCCGTTGACTGAATAAATAAATTTCAATTGGAGAAGACTAGAGAAGAGCAGATTTGATCATTTCACAATCCCAACGAAACTGTTTTGGGTTGCACTTTAAAATAAGAGATATTGTATTGTTTTAAGTAAATTTTGAATGTTATTTTTATAGCCACCGATGTCTTTGCCACATCCAACGGCACTGACCTCGGTGCACGCTTCACTACCGCATTTCCTGCCAAGTCCGGCCCTAGCGTCGCCGGTCGGATCTTCGTCCTCACAACCGGGCATGGGGGTGAACAACCCCCCCTGCTCCACGCTGTTCGTGGCCAACTTAGGCCAGTTCGTATCAGAACACGAGCTCAAGGAGATTTTCAGCAGGTCAGTACTATATAATTTAAATCAATAAAAAAAATTAACACACAAATAATCACCTTCCTTATACACAAACACATCCAAAAAAAAAAAGTAATAATTATAACGAAATCACTCCTTTTTTTATGAGAATGGTTGCATCTTCCCTGTCGAAGTAAAATATTTACAAAACAATCAATAAAAGAAAGCAATACTTTCCCTTTGTAATAAACGAGGGGGGAAGTAGCAATTAAGTTGTTTTTTGTTTCTAAAAATCAAAGAGAATCAAGTAATTGTGCAAATTATAGTGATGACTGTGTAAAAAATTGTATCTTTTGTTCTTGAATAAAGCGGAAGCTACCATAATCTCTGACGGGGAGCAGATGGCACCCAATCTAGCTTATTTAAGTAAGTATTTTCACACTTTGAGATTAATTAACAAAACCATTTTTTCCATGGGGAATTTTGCATTGTGAATAATTTACTTACATCCCACTGAGCAAATCCATTTAAGTAATGTTTTATCAACATTAAAACAACGCTATATGTTGCTACAATGTTGTTATAACGTTAGTTGTTTGTTTTTTGCTAAGTGGGAACCCTTCATTTTAAAAGCGAAAGCCATTTAAATGAACAAAGCTGCACTAAAATCACGAATCGATTTCAATTTCGAACCGCGAAAGTTTATCTTTTTACTTCAGCCTTAATTAAACCGAGATGAACTCAGCTCAAAACGTTTTACGCAGCTCGACTCAAGTGCCGTCGCACTTAATGACTTTTACTTTTAATCCGATGGTTTTCCCCCCTTTTTTGGCGAGGTTTAAAACTGACTAGCTCTAGAATAATCGATCACTATACCTTGCACTTACTTGTGAGATGGTATGTGTGTGCGTTTTTTTCCTATTCTTGTTCATTTATTTTATAATTTGTATTTGGATGTGTTTCCACGCAGACCCGTTGTTGTGTTTTTCATTTGTTTTGGTTTTATGCGGGTCGCGTGGATCGCGCGGGCGCACCGCATGCTTTTTCTCTGTGTGTGTGTGTGTATTTCCGTGTGGTGTGGTGTGTTTTACCTTTTTGGTCCAAGCACTTTTTTCGGATCATTTTTGTTTTTTTGCTATCCTGAGATATTGAAGCACGCCTGTGTAGCACCAATGAGAGTTTATCTGTAGCACCTCTTTTAAATCTCGATTTGGCAAAATCGGAATACTCCGAAATCTTGAGTTGAAGCAGAAATTGTGACTACGGTTTTATTAGTGATGAATTTATAGATTTATAGAATAGAAATCAAATCTTGCTTTTATTGCACCCAATAGCACTAAATATAGTTCGTGAATTAGGAATGAACAAAGTATGATAATATTACCTCAAGAGTTTCTCTGTAAATTGTAACAGTTTTCAAAATTAAGTATTTATTTGGAATCAAGTCAACTTCTGTTCATTAATAAAAAATAGACCTTTATTGGCATAATAATTCATTACATCTACACTAATCGCTACCCCCTCTCTTCGTCCTGCTTTCCCTCTCTTCCCCCAACTTCTCCAGCGTCCTTACCCCGACCCCATCCTCTCTCGTCCATTCCGTCACTCTTCTATTCCCTCTTACTCCCACTCATTCCTCCTTCACCCCCTCGCACTCCTCCGCCAATTGACTTTACATATCCCTCCCTCGCTTACACATTACACACTTCCTATACTCTTCCCCCATACCTCCATACCTTCCTTCCTCTCTCCCCTGACCCACATCTCGCCCTCGCCAGTACCACCACCACCCTTTCCTCCCTACTCCATCTCCCCTCTACCAAATAACTCGGCATTCTCCCATGCACCTGCCACCTCCTGTACCTATCCTTGTTTCACTCCTCTCTATACACCCCTGTCTTTCCTATGCTTCCACCTCCTTCTCCTTCTCTTTCACCCACGCATCCACCTTTACCCCATTCCCCAGCCATTCCATCACCTTCGTCTCCGACAAGCCCACCCTCTCATACATTCTCCTTTTCTCGCTCCTCCATCTACCCTCTCTCCCATTCACGCACGCCACCCACACTGCCCTCACGAATATCTCTTCCTCCAGATCCCATAACTTCATCTCATACCTAGCCATTCTCACTATTTCCTCACACTCTAGTTTCTCTCTATTCGTCTCCTGAAGCACTATGTATCCGGGTGTCGACCTTTCTACCCCCAACATACTTTTTAGGAACCCCAACTGCTCCCTCTCCATACCTCTCATACCCTCTCGTCCCCCACACTTCCACCCCATACATTAACGCTGACCTTACACACGCATCCCATACTTTACACGCCACTCTTACATTGTTCCCCATCCACTTCCCCCACTTTTCCCACGCTATCCCCCACGCCCTTCTAGCCTTCCCCTGCACCCACCTCACATGCTCCTCATACCCTTCCGTCCCTTTGAACATCAACCCTAAATACTGAAATTTTGTAACCCTCTTAATCACCTCCCCCTTCCTCTCTAATTCCTTCACCTTCCCCTCCCTCCCTTCATTTCTGAATCTTATCCATTTCGTTTTTCTAACATTCACGCTCAACCCCCTCTTATCCATAAACCTCTCCGCCCTTTCTAGCAAATCCTTCATCCCTTCCCACTCTCTTGCCACCAGCACCATATCATCTGCATATGCCAACATCCACACCTTACTTCTACCAATCTAATCTCAACAGATGTCACTTATTTTAAATTTAGACTACAGTGGCTTAATTAAACACAGTGGCGACAACTTCCTGCCATCGGCCAAAAATTACCCGTTCATCAAAATATTCAATATTCAACATGTTTGTGATGTATGTTGGAACCTAATGAACGGTACTCCGGTGGGTGTATTTTGTACGATTGCAAAAATCCCAAACACGTTCGCGATTAACAATACGGTCGCCAGAGAATTCCCCAACAGTTGGCAGTAAACTCGCAACTGTTGTCTCCGCTAAACGGGCCCATTGTTTAGTTAACATCATGTCAAATACTTTTTGTAAATCCAAATAAGATTTGACCAGCAGCGACTCGCAGCCTAACTTCAGGGTAGGCAAGAGACCCAAGGTAATATGTATCCGTTATTGAAAGGTGACTTTGTCGTGCAATTCATTGTATTTATAAAGCGCGCATCCAACCTCAAATTTTGTGTGCCTTGGCGCTGTGGCCTACCTTGAAGTTAGGCGAGCCGTCGCTAGATTTGACATAATGTTAGCATGTTGTTAAATCTGACAAGGCGTTAGCTAACAACGGACTTGACAAAGTTGCAACCGGGCCAATGTGTACATAAAATGTGTAGAGATAATGAAATGTCTTGGTAGAGCCAGTAATATTTTTTGAGGATAGAAATAGGGGGACTATCAATAAATGGTGCTATTCGGTGTGATTTTATTTTATAATAAATTAATTTAATTATTTTTAACTACTAAAAAAAAGTGTTTGGATGATGGTATTCCACCCACTCACCCCGGTGATGGTAAAACTTAACAAATAAAAAATCAACCACTTAGCAAAAGGTACTTGGTGTCGAGGTCACTGCACAGACCCTCACCCTATCACACCCCCCGTTGGTTGGTACTCCCAAAAAAAAAAACACACACCCTCCTCGAGCAACCACTGAAAAGTACCTTAGTTCCCCGTAGTTAGACGTAGTCACAGAGTGCACATGTGGTGTTCTTGTTGCACAGCTTCCCTGGCTTCTGCCGCCTCCGCATGCACAACAAGGGTGGATCCCCAGTCGCCTTCATGGAATACCAGGACGTGCTATGCGCCGCACAAGTCATGGCTGCACTGCAAGGCTCCTTCCTACTCTCATCCGATCGTGGCCCCATACGAATTGAGTACGCCAAAAGCAAAATGGCGGCAGAGGTCTGTCTCTTTATTTGCCTTTCGCTACTCAACTTTTACAGTAGCACCGATAATTAACTTAGTCGAGGTGTACCCCCCACAAAATGTGTTTTCAGTTCCGTTGTTTGCACAGACTTTTTTTTGTCCCCCACTCGCAATGATTTTGATGAGAGAGAAATATAATACTAACGTGTTGTGGTTTTCTTGAAAAATCTGTTTTTTTTTAAGTTGATATTTATCTCATAGAAGGTATGCTATGAAAGGTTTGTAGTTACCACTCATTAAACATATCAACACTAGCTTCAATCTGATGATAAAAAGTATGCAAAAGTAAATATATGTTGATTTAGGTAAACATACCACGATTTTTCGTTGTAAATTTTCAGATTCACTGTTTTTGTTTTCAATATAAAGTTTTAACCGAGTGTTTTCCACTCCCAGATTAAGCATGAAGGAAAATTTCGAGTTTAGAAAAGCCGGAAAATTTGGTTTGGTCGCGTAGCGCGAAGCGCGGAGCGGCCAAACCAAATTTTCAGGCTTTTCTAAACTCGAAATTTTCCTTCATGCGCCAGGCGTATAAAACACTGATTTAACGTGAATTGTAAATTATACTGCTTCACCATACTACCTTAACAGTATATTTTAAACTTCGCTTGAAATCAGTGTTGTATAGGCGTGGCGCATGAAGTAAAATTTCGAGTTTAGAAAAGCTTGAAAATTTGGTTTGGTCGCGTAGCGCTACGCGCTACGCGACCAAACCAAATTTTCAAGCTTTTCTAAACTCGAAATTTTACTTCATGCTTAATCAGGGATTGAAAACACTCGTAAATAGTTTCAAATTTAACGCGTTTTAATACCAACGAATGTGTGAAAATTTACAGAGTACTCTTCGGGATATCCACCTCGAAGAGTACTCGGTACTCTGGATATGTATACTAGAAAAAGAATCCCTGTGTGTAAAAGCTAAATTTTTTTTAACTGAGTTAACCTGTTAAGTAATTTCAACATTAATTCTTCAACATCGTTGTGTACTGCAGTTTAAACATGGACCCAGTATTGAACTCCAGTTTAGATATGAGCTTTCTTCTGAACTACATTTAAGAGATTACCGATGTACATTCACAAATCCAAGTCCACTATAGAAATCTGATTATGGATCTTAATAGTTGGAAATAAGCATCTTAATGCCTACCAGCAGTTCATAGATAAGATCAGTTTTGAGCTGTAGTTTGGAGGTGAGCTCAATTTTGAACTGTGGTTGCGGGATAGGATCAAATCTGAACTACAGTTAAAAGGTGAGATCAATTTTGATCTGTAATTAAGAGATGATCTGTAATTAATGAGATTCTGAACTACAGTTGAAAGGTGAGATCAATTTTGATCTATAATTAAGAAATTAACTATAGTTGAGAGATTAGTTCAATTTCGAAGTGTAGTTAAGAGATGGAACTCAATTTTAATCTGTAGTTGAGAGAGAGAGTTTAATTTTGAACTGCAATTGAGAGATGAACTCTATTTTAAACTGTAGTTTTATCTGAAGCGCCAATCCAAAATTGGACTCTTTTGAACTACTTTAGATCCACCACTAATCCAGGTCCAATATAGAAATCTGATTATTAATCTTAAAAGTTGTAAATAAGCATCTTAATGCATACCAGCAGTTCAGATGAGATCATTATTAAGCTGTAGTTTGGAAGGTGAGCTCAATTTTAAACTCAAGCTGCGAGATGAGATCAATTCTGAACTGAAGTTAAAAGGTGAGATCAATCTGTATTTGAGAGATGAACTCAATTTTGAACCATAGCTGAAAGATAGGCTTAATTTTTAACTGTAGTTGAGAGATTACCTCAATTTTGAGATGTAGCTTAGACATTGAACTCAATTTTGATCTGTAGTTATGAGATGGAACTGAATTTTAATCTGTAGTTAAGTGATGAGCTTAATTTTAAACTGTGGTTGAATGATGAGCTCTATTTTGAACTGTAGTTGCGAGATGTGCCTAATTTTGAACTGTACTTAAGATAAAACCACAGTTTAATTTACATTTTTAGTTAGTTTTTCCAGTAGTTCAGGTTGAGCTCATTTTTTAAGTGCATTTTGGAAATTTGGTCACTTTCGAACTGTACTTCGCAGATCTACTTTATTCATAAGCTCAATATTAAACTGTGTTGTGAAATAAGCTCAATATTAAACTGTGTTGTGAGATAAGCTCAATTTTTAACTGTAATTAGTAGATGAGATCAATTTTAAACTGTAGTTGAAAGGTACGATTAATATGAAACTGTAGCTGAGAGATGAGCTTATTTTTAAAATTAAGCTGAGAGATAAGCTCAGTTTAAAACTGGAGTTAAGAAATAGAGCTCAATTTTGATCTGTATTCGAGAGATGAGGCTGATTTTGGACTATAATTGAGAGATGAGATCTATTTTGAATTGTAGTTGCGAGATAAGCTCAATTTTGAACTGTTTTTTAGATAAACCCCTGTATTACTTACATTTGAACTGGAGTAGTTAAGGTTGAGCTCATTATTCAAGTGCAGTTTGGAAACTAAGTCAATTTCGAACTGTACTTTCCAGATTTACTTAATTGTAAATATAGTAAAGGAGATGAGCTCGTTTTTAAACTGTAGTTTGTATATAACATTTTTGAATTCTATAAATATGACGTTAGCACAATGTTTAACTATAGTTCGAAAATGATCTCAGATTATAATGAACGAGCTCTGAGTTTATCTGTAATTCAAAAATAAGGATAGTTTTTTTATTGTAGTTCGAACAGGGTCAGAGTTTTTAACTGTAGTTCAAATTAGCTCTGTTTCGAACTGTAGCTCAGAGATGAGTTCTGTTTTGAATGCCAGTTTATAGAGAAACTCAACGTTGAACTGCAGTGTAAAGTTGAGCTCATTTAATAGTCTAACCTCAGACTATCAAACTGAGCTGAATTTTAGACTACAGTTTTGGATTGGGTTTGTCTGTGAACTGGTATTTAAAACAAAGCTCCTCTCTGAGCTATTTTTGAAACTGCAGTTCATAAAGAAGTTTAGAGATCAACGTAATTAAATTATTTTTCTGCAACCAACATTAAGTCCAAGGAAGACTGATCTTGATAATAAGCACCGTTTAAAGCACAAGTCTAAGAGATTAACTTATTCATCACTAACTCATTATGGAACTGCAATTGGGAAAACAATTCCAAAAACAACTTGTTTTCTCAAGTTAAGTTCAAAGAAGATTGGTCTTTCGAGGCGTTAATAAACAACATAAACAACCCAATTCAAATATGAACACAACTATCGTTTATATATGAACTTAGTTATAGTACAGATATGAACTCAACTGTAGTTCAGATATAAACTTTATTTTAGTTTGTTATTGTGGCATTATTAAACTTTTAAATCCACGAAATACAAATCTGCTCTCATTGGTAAATTAAATTTAGTTTAAAAGTAACTGCAGCTTAGATTTAAACTCGACTGTAGTTCAAATATATACCTTATTTAAAATAATTGTAGCATTTATTGAACTTTTGAGCCCACAAAACAAAAATCTGCTCTAATTCGTCAATTAAATTTAGTTTTAAATATAGTTTATATGGCACCTCAAGTGCAGTTTAGATACAAACTTAACTAATGTTCAGATGAGTTAATATCTAAATTTGAGTTAAATAAATATCAGTCTATAAAGTCAATAATAAACAACATAAACAGTTCAGTTTTAAACTGTTATTCGGAGCTTAGCTCATGTTTTAACTGTAGTTTAGATTTTAACTGAATCCTAGTTTAGATTTAAATTAAATTGTTCATATATGAACCTTATTTTAAAGAATTGTGTCGTTGTTGAACTTTTGAGTCCACAAAATAAAAATCTGCTCCCATTGGGAAATCAAATTAAGTTTTCAATGCAGTTTATATAGCAACTCATGTGCAGTTTAGATACGAAGTTAACTGTAGTTCAGATGAGTTGATATTAAAATTTGGATCAAATAATTGTCAGTCCTTTAAGTCAAAACTAAACAACATAAACAATTTGTTTTAAACTGTTTAGCTCACATTTTAACTGCAGCTCAGATTTAAACTCAACTGTAGTTTAGATATGAACTTAATAGTTGTTCAGGTAGAAACTTGGTTCTGTAAATTGTATTAATAAACTTTTCAGACTATACAATAAAGATCTGCTTTCATCATTGATAAATTATGAATTCAATTGTATTGTAGTTCCAACAAGAAGTCGACTGTAGTTCAGATTAGTTCATATCTCAATCTGAGTCCAAACAATATTGGCCTTTTGAGTCGATAATAAACAACTCAAATAATTCAGTTTTAAACTGTAGTAAAGTTAAGCCTTTTGAGTCGATAATAAACAAAAGAAATAGCTCTGTTGTAAACTGTAGTTAAGAGAATAGGTATTTTGTATCTACTTAATACAACTTTTGCAGAAAATAACTTTCACTGGCATACCTTCAAAGATAACTAAAAACATAATAAAATATTTTCTTGTCAACTTTCATTTCATCATTAATTTCTCAACAAACAAAAAAGTGATTCATGTAGACTAATCAAACGTTTTTCTTTTTATGAATATTTTTGCAGGGAACAAAAGGAGAGGAAAATGGACAATCTTAACTCATACATGCCGCTCAGCACCTGACAGCGAGCGACAGTGATACCGGGCCACTGCTGAGCGCCCCCCACAAAAAAAAAAACAACCACAACCAAAAATATTTATTAAAAACAAACAGCAAAAACCACCGCATCAAAGAAGAACAAGCATTTTTACTAATTTAAAAAAATTATCAATTTCAAATTTAAAAAAATGCCTGTTTTAACGGAGAGTCCAACTTATGAAAAATTAACAAACACGATACAATGAGTAACCTGCAGGTACATCCAATTTCATATCAAAGAAAATTTGATTGAATCGCGTGAAAAAAATTAATTAATTTATAAGGAAAGAGCGCGCGTTTGGTTTTTAGTGTTTTTTCTTTTTTTAATAATATACATATAGTCAAGTTGATGTTGGAAGAGGGATCGCGTTTTTTTTTTAACAAACGCGCGCTTTTTTCTTTTCGCAAATCTACTCGAATGAGTGGATGAAATTTCATAGGATGATTAAGCTAAACCAAAGGTGCCCTAAAAGTTAAGTTTTAGATTATATTATTAACTATCATTATTATTATTCTAATTAATTAATGAATAAGCGGGCGCGCGCGGGAAGAAAATTGGAAATCGCGCGGGGGATTCCGTTTTCTTTCACTAAAGCCGCCCGCTTTCCCAGTATTGTTTTCATCTCGAGCTTTTTAGAAAAGTAACATATATATATAGTATATACATAATATATTATTAAAATAAATAAAATGGAAGAAAAACTAGGTCAAATTAATAAATTTAAAAGAAAGGTATATATAAACTTATATAAGGGTGAAGAAAAATAATTAATTTCGTTTCAACTTTGTATTTGAAATAGCAATAAACCAAAAAAAGTATATATATATTTATGAAGTGAAATTAAAACTTGACATGTTTGGTATAATTAACATGCATTTTAAACTGAAACATATCATTCGAACTGTGTTATACACTATACCAAATATGCCTGAAGTTGCGGATGGACGCTTCGCCGAAGAGCAAGAGCGGTTATTTTCCATCCGCCCACCTCTTTTAAAATAAAAAAAATAAAAAATTGAGCCATTCTGTTGGTTGAAGCTTTTTTGCTTATCATTCGTATTTATAAACAAATGGATATATACATAAATAATCTATTATATATAAATTATATTATATTGGTATATAATTAGGTTAGCCATCGGGAGGGGAAGCGAGTCTCTCTGTTTTTTCTTTTTATTATTAAATTTTGTGTTTCATAATTTTTGGGATTTCAGGCTCGTTTTCCTCGCCGACGGAGTGCATTTGTTGACGAGCAAATATAAAGAAATAATATATTAATATTTATGGGAAATCTAGATGAATTTGAAAAATTATTTAATTTTTTCCGAATAAATTTCAGGGTTTTTTAAACTTAAAACAAGTTGCACACACAAAAAAACTGAGCTCCTCAAACTACGATTCTAATTGACATATTTATGGATTGTAATACCGGTAAATTAGTTTACCGACTTACCGGTATATCGTAGTAAATCTCTCTCTAAAATGTACCGGTAATCTGCCGTTTTATTCGGTATTTCGGTAACTTTGTAAGGCTATGTATTAAGCACCTGAATCGAACATAAATCAAATTCGGTATTGAAACAATCGTTATAAACAGTGATTATAGGCAACTTAATACGCGCTGAAGTGTATTAGGCTGCCTAACCATTATACAAAAAATCTTTCAGGTCGAGGTAATTCCGGAACGGCCAGAGGCCACACGACCTACCGACCCCACAACATAACATAACCACCATTATAGGCAACCCAATAATGTATATTGCCTATAATGGTTAGGCAACCTAACACACATAAAGGCCTATACTTGTCTTGTATGTGTTTCCTGTCTTCACTTTTAATCCGTGTTTTATAGACAAACTGTAATAATAAGCAACACAATATGCGATAATGTAGGTTGGGTTGCCTATAATGGCTGTTGCGTGTGGTTTTTAACCACTGTAAGTCAGTGTTTTCTAAACGATTGTTTATAAAATTGATTATAGGCAATCCAATACGCGTTCATGTTTGTTGGGTTGCTTATTATAGTTATTGTAAGTGTTATAAACAATGATTATAGGCAAATCAATACGCGCTAAAGTGTATTAGGCTGCCTTACCATTATAGGCAACGCAATAATATGTATTGGGTTGCCTATAATGGTTAGACAACCTATCACACATTAAGGCGTAATGATTGTGCTGTATGTGTTTTCTGCCTTCAATTTTAATCCGTTTTTTATAACCAATTGTTTAAACTGTGATAGTAGGCAACCCAATATGCGGTAATGTATGTTGGGTTGCGTGTTGCGTGTGTTTTTAACCACTGTAAATCAGTGTTTTCTGAACAATTGTTTATTACATTGATTATAGGCAATCCAATACGCGTGCATGTTTGTTGGGTTACCTATTGTCAATGTTATAAACAACTGATTCTTGTAAGTGTTTAAGCTTCAAATCAAAACAGTGTTTCGTACGCGTGGCGCATGAAGTAAAATTTCGAGTTTATAAAAGCCTGAAAATTTGGTTTGGTCGCTCCGCGCTTCGCGCTACGCGACCAAACTAAATTTTCAGGCTTTTATAAACTCGAAATTTTACTTCATGCTTAGCCTGGGAGTGGAAACCGTGGTTAAAGTTAAGTCATTGAATAGTTGCATACTGGTACTCTGCCGTTTTTACCGATATTTCGGTAAGTTGGTAAAGCTATTTTTTATCCACCGGAATCAAACGTGAATCAAATTCGGCATTGAACCAATTGTTATAAACAGTGATTATAGGCAACTCAATACGTGTTAAAGTGTATTAGGCTGCCTAACCATTATACAAAAGATCTTTCAGATTTTGAGGTAATTTCAGAAAGCCCAAAGGCCACGCGACCCACTGACCCTACAACATAACATAACAACCATTATTGGCAACCTAATAATGTGTATTGGGTTGCCTATAGTGGTTAGGCAACCTAGCACACATTAAAATGAATTGAGTTGCCTATAATTATTTGTTGTATGTATTTCTTGCCTTCACTTTTAATCCGTATTTTATAACCAATTATTTAAACTGTTATAAAAGGCAACCCAATATGTAATAATGTGTGTTGGGTTGCCTATAGTGGCTGTTCCGTGTATTTAACCACTGTGAATCAGTGTTTTCTAAACAATTGTTTATAACATTGATTATAGGCAATCCAATACGCATGCATGTTTGTTGTGTTGCCTATTATAGTTCTTGTAACTGTTATAAACAGTGATTTTTGGCAACTTAATACGCGTTAAAGTGTATTAGGCTGCCTAACCATTATACAAAAGATCTTTTAGATTGTGAGGTAATTTCAGAAGGCATAGAGACCACACGACCCACTGACCCTAAAACATAAGATAACAACCGTTATAGGCAACCTAAAAATGTGTATTGGCTTGCCTATAATGGTTAGGCAACGTAACACACGTTAGGGTGTATTGAGTCGCCTATAATTGTGTTGTATGTGTTTCTATCCTTCACTTTTAATCTGTGTTTTATAACCAATTGTTTAAACTGTGATAGTAGGCAACCCAATATGCGATAATGTCTACTGGAGCCAATTTAATAGACATTATCGCATATTGGGTTGCCTACTATCACAGTTTAAACAATTGGTTATAAAACACAAATTAAAAGTGAAGCAAAGAAACACATACAACACAATTGTGTGTGTTTTAAACCACTGTAAATCAGTGTTTTCTAAAGAATTGTTTATAGCATTGATTATAGGCAATTCAATACGCGTTCATGTTTATTAGGTTGCCTATTATAGTTCTTGTAAGTGTTTTTAACCTTTAATAAAAACAGTGTTTTGTACGGGTGGCGCATGAAGTAAAATTTCGAGTTTAGAAAAGCCCAGAAAATTTGTCTTGGGTCGCTTCGCGACCCTCGACAAATTTTCACAGGGCTTTTCTAAACTCGAAATTTTACTTCATGCTTAGCCTGGGAGTGGAAACCGTGGTTTAAGTTAAGTCATTGAATGCTACTAATTTCCCTGCATTTAATTACTTTTTCGCTAAAACAACGATATTAAGATTTACCGGTACATTTTTAATAAACCGGCTTTGAATCATAAATTTACCGAATTAAATTTAAAAGTCTAAAAGAAATTACAATCCTCAATCGTATTTAACTCAGTTTTTTTGTATGCAACTTACCCTTTGACTGCGATGCATGCGTATTTTATTGTAGACATTTAATTTGAACAGCAGTCAAAGTTTGAAAAGTACATTTTTTGGATGATCTAATCTAACATCATTTAAATATTTAGATTGATTGAGTTCCTTTAAAATAAGATGAGATAATAACTTTGATTAAACCACTAAACAATTTAAATTGTTGAAGAAAGGTGTTGTACCCAAATAAAAAAACATTTGAATAACAAAATATATACGTTTTTGTGTTCTCAGCGTAAATATTTTTTGTAAAAGCCCTTACAGTTAAAAATATTTCCTAGGGTAATCATACACGATTGCGCCTTGCATTAGGTGCGATAGTGTATGGCCACCCTTACACGCAATTATTTTTCACATTAATCGAAATAAATGAAGCGATTTTTATTTTTAATTAATTTTTAATAAATTGAATTTTAATAAAAATGCTTTAAACACAAATTCTTACAGAGAAATCAATTTGCAACATAAAGAAAACTATTATAATCAAATAATTAAATTATTAAATGAAAACAGTGTTTAGGCTCCAGACTCTCTAGTAAGCATGTTGCGACCTTAATGAAACCTTTAAATATCAACCAATTTTTAAAGAATTTACAGAAGCTTGAAGTTCAAAGAAATAATTGATAGGTATCGTATGTTCATTAAAAAAAAACCTCTAGAGTGCCATGGAAAATATTGTAATTTGGCGACTCTGAAATTTTATATTATAATTATCATGTTTGACGTTTTATATGTCAATTACTAAGGCGTGTAGCCAACTTAAATTTAAAAATAATTAAAATCATGGCACTCTGGAGATTTTTTTACTACTATATATTCGTTTATTTGTTTTACTGGCCAACCAGATTTGGGATTTATTTTTCTCAAGTTCTTTGATTGTTTGGGTGTCCCTACAGTTTGTCATGTAATGGCATTGATATATGAATGCCATGTTGCCATTTATTAATTATTCGACAAAAAAAGGGGTAGTAAAATGCCGAAAGTGATGCTCCGCTACTTAATTAATCTTTATGATAGGGTAGGTAACTAAGCATATGGCATGTAAAAAACATAACCTCAAATGTATTTTAAAGGCAAAAGTCAGAATTACAGCCAGAGTATCCAACCAAATCTCTTACATTAAAAATAATCACCAGATCTGGTTGGTCAATAAACAAAAACAGAATATATGCTATGATTTCATATAAATATCGTATGTTCATTAAAAAACCTCTAGAGTGCCATGGAAAATATTGTAAGTTGACAACTATGAACTTTTATATTATAATTATCATGTTTGACGTTTTATATGTCAATTCCTAAGGCATGTAGCCAACTTAAATTTAAAAATAATTAAAATCATGGCACTCTAGAGGTTTTTTTTATTGAACATACTATATGTAGGTTTATAAATTTCAAAAACTTTTCAAATCATTGTGAGATTAAAAGGTTTTTGTTTTCCTGATATAATATCATAACTGATTAATAAACAGAACAAAAATATCATAACTGGTTAATCAACAGAACAAAAATATCAAGTTAATATTCAATTCAAAATATGTTCAATTTGGTTTTTTTGGTGAAAATTGTACCTTCTTAAAATATTAACAAAATAATTAAAGTTTTCACTTCACAAAAATGCAACTATCCTTAGAGAAGCTTAAAAAAATCAACGAAATGTCAGATTTTAGTTAAATTCACAAGAATCGTTAAGGATAAGATAAACTTTGTTGATTGTATGTTACAAAAATAAAATCAACTAATTTTTAGAAAATTTTCAGAAGCTCAAAGTTGAGAGAAATAACTGATAGGTATATACAAATCCTCCAGCTTTCTTTAGGAGGTTATAACGAATCAACTGTTATTGCTTCATTTTTTGTATTAATATTATTGAAATGTGTTTATAAGTATTTAGACCGCTAATGTCAAATAAACAATTAATTAAAAACATTGAGTTGAGACACATCAAAATAATGAACAATTTTCTAAATACAAATAATTAGTGGTCGATTTTATTGTAACATTTATTTCTATTAATATTATTCAATTGTGTTTATATTTCTTTAAAATGCTAATGTCAAAAAAACAATTAGTAACAAACATTGAGTTAAAAGACATCGAAATAAAGAACATTTTTCAAAATACAAATAATTAATGGTCGACTTTATTGTTTCATTAATGTAGTTGTATGAGTTACGTGAAGTTGTTAAGTCACTTAATGTAACACAGTTTATTGTTTCATTTATTTGTATTAATATTATTCAAATGTGTTTATATTTATTTAGAATGCTAATGTCAAAATAAACAATTATTAAAAGAACATTGAGTTGAAAAACATCAAAATAAAGAACAATTTTCTAAATACAAATAATTAGTGGTTCACTTCATTGAACCAGAAGAATTCTGGATCACACAAAAACATTTACAAAACGTGTTATTTTCATTAAATGAACAAAGAAAAAACTGTCACCAATGATTTGAGCTTTGATTTGTGTAATTGTAAATGAAATTATAGAACCTCAATGAACACATGAGTTTTCTTTGAGGTTCTATAATTTCATTCAAAATTACACAAATCAAAGCTCAAATTATTGTTAACAAAAACTAACAAAATATAGGGTCCAAATATTGTAGAGCGACGAGCCTAGCAGCGCTGTATCTATATTACTTGCGCTACTCTTGACGCTCTACTATATTTCAATATTAACCCGCTTAGGTTTAGATCACACAGCAAAAGATCATCCAGAAAGTGTACTTAAAAAAAAAAACAAATGAAATGAACTTTTTTTGAAGGAAAGAAAAAGAAGGTGTTGAACCTTGGCCGTTCATTAATTTCGCCCCTCTCGTCTATTTTTGGAAACTTGAAATATTTTCTACCGTAATTTTGTAAAAAGAAGAAAACAATAAATAACGTTGTTCGCGAGAGAAAGAGAGAGAGAGAAAAGAGGGTGTGTCGAGGGGTGTCTCCGGGTCGCGCCACCGAAATAATCAGCATTTGTTAAACATGGCAAACGACAGGTCGCGCCCCCGGGGCCACTTTTTCACTTTAATAACCAAAGTTTAGTTCTAACTGAAGCGTTTATTATTATTATTTTAATTAATTAATTATTAATCATATTCCTTTTTGTTTGATATCGTTAAATCAAGCGTAAATTCAAATCAAATTAAAACTGTAACAAGTTAAATTGAATACTATCTCCAGAAAAAACAAACAGATTTAGCTATGAAATAAACAAACAGTCTATGAATGAAATTTCTAATTATTTACAGGGTGTCCCAGACCACCCGTCTCAGGCTTTTTTGAGAAAATAGCTAGTCCTAGAGAGTTGGGACAAAACAATTTATTACAAAAGCTGTATTAAAGAATCGAATGGTGATAAAAAGGTTGGCATGAGAGTTTGCTTAAAAATGTCAAAAACGCAAGATTTTTAAATGACATGGTAGGTCAAAAGTGAAAGAATCGACATAAGGAAGGCAGTAGGCATCATTACGGGTCACTGTTTTCTGGGTGGACACGCACAAAAGATGGGTCTCAAATACAATGACTACTGCAGAGAATGCCTAGATGAGGAGGAGGAAGAAACAGTACTCCACTAAGTAGCTCGGTCTGCACCACGCAAGTGAACTGGCGGAGCTCTCACCTATAAAGGTGGGAGATCTGATCGGAATCATTAGGTGCTCAAATTGGGTTGTATAGGGGAAGGATCTCTCATGGTATCACACCGGGCCCTATGGGCCTAAGTGAACAGCCTCGGCTGTTGCCATATAAACCTACTTACCTACCTAGGTCAAAAGTGGAATCAATGAAAAGGTCTTTGAAAAATGAGCAACTTATACAGGAAATATATTTTTGTAGCTCGCGTTTGTTTTAAGTAATTTTTGATAAAATTTACCAAATATCAATATCTCATGGCTGCCTTATTTTAAAAGTAAATACTTAGAGCCACTAATATTGGGACCAGAACAATTCAACAGTGTCTAGGAGTAAATGGAAAAGAGTTTAAACCGGTGCTGTGAACTTTGAGTCGGAGTTAGAGTCAAAACTGCGGAGTCGGAATTTAAATATTTTTGTGATAAGGAAATCGGAGCCTTGAAGTTGGAAATTTCGTATAATTCAGACTCCGATTTTTAATTTAATTCTTTAGATATAATTATGGTAAACATATTTCACTTTTTTTCTAAAATTTGAACCCAAGTAGAGTTTTTAATTACAACGGAAATGTATGTAATTTGCATATGAGAGAAAAACAAAATTTAGATTTTTTTTCAAAAATAATTATTAGATTGCAATTATGCAGATGTAGTATCCATTAAACAATAATTTTTATTGCAATATTAGGTGATTATTAAGGTAAGTTTCAAAATGTTGACATGATTCAAAGCCCCAGTCGGAGTTGGCGTAGGATTTTTAAAAAATAAAAGAGTTGGAGACGGAGTTGGAGTCGAATATATTTTTAGCGAGTCCGCGGCCTTGGTTAGAATGTATCTAAAAGGTCTTACTGATATTTGAAACTCAATCTTTTAAAATAGGTTAACCAAATTTAAATCACTTTAATCAGATATTACTCAAAATCGACCCCAGTAACAAAATTATATTTCTTACTAAAGTTGCTAATTTCAAAATCTGGAGTTATTGACATTTTTAAGTAAACTTTCAGGGATGCCAACCTTTTTGTGAAAAAACAATACGACTAGTCGATTCTTTCATGCGGCTTTTATAATTTCTTTTTTGTCCCAACTCTCTAGGACTAGCGGTTTCTTTTTTAAAAAAAGGACAATACTGGTGGTCTGGGACACCCTGTATATGTTTTTTAATTTATTGAGTGAGTTACGTGAATATCAAATGTAATTGATAAATGAAGCACTAATAATCTTTCTAAACGAAGTAAGGTTATTACTGCTTTATTTATCAATACATTTTTTAAGTAAAAAAACAGTAATCTTTCATCAATTTGGATCTAGTTGCACGAAACACATTGAACTGGTTCATCTCTAAACTCGAGTTAAAAGTGACATTACAACAATAAGAGCTGTCATCGTGAATTCGAGTTCAGAGATAAACCCAGTTCAGTGTTTTTGGTACAATTCGGCCTTAATAATACTTTAAACTGTCTTAGGGTTGAAACATAGTAGATCGTCGAGACTGGCGTCAAGACTAGCGACGAGGTAAGATACGCTGCTAGCCACGGCGCTAGGCTCGCTGCTCTACTGTTTCGACCCTAAGACAGTTAAAAGTATCAATAAGGCCCAGTTGCACCAAAAACATTGAACTGAATTCATCTCTGACAATAAGAACTGTCATCTTGAATTCGAGTACAGAGATGAACTCAGTTCAACATTTTTGGTGCAATTGGTCCTTATTGTTACCTTAAACTGTCTTAGGGTCGAAGCATAGTAAAGCGGCGAGGCTAGCGTTAAGACTAGCGACGAGGTAAGATACGCTGCTAGCCGCGGCGCACAGTATACGATTTGACCGATCTAGCGGGACAAAATTCAAATTATTTAATTATAAAAATTACAAATGAATCGCAATTAATCGTTCATATACATTATAAAATCATTCCTGATACAGAATTATTTCAGTTTACTATCAATTCTCTACGATATCTACTAGCAAAATTTCAATAAACAACTCATTTAATTTTCTGTTGGTTAATTTTGTTGTCAATTATTTCAAAATTGCATTGGTTGATCAAAGCTGAAAATTATTATCTCTTCGGTGTTATTTTTTGCATAGGCGTAGCTGCAGTATTGTATTTATTTAGTGTAAATATAATATTTTGTAACAAAAATAATATTTCAAAGTTTTTTTTTGTATGATGCGTATTTGTCGAGATATTCCAATGGATAAATTAAAATAGGTCACCCGGTATATATATTCACTTAATTAACCAACAAAATTGTATGAATATAGAGATAGAATTATAGTTTTGCTTTTCTCTATAAACCATAAAAACAATAATATTTTGTATATATAAACCTTTGTTTGAATTTTCTGTTAAAAACTACGCTTGATTTTACGATATATTTTTAAATTAACATTAATTAATCACTGTAGCCTAGTTGTTATAGTAAGTATTTATTTCGCGCTAATCACGTCGATACAAATTCGTTACAAAGTATTTTTTATACGTTTCTAATTTTTTACATTAATCCACGAACGGAGGAAGGAGAAAAAAACAAAAAAGTCCCTGTTCAAATGTTGACACACACTGGTAATTCTCTATGATTATTGTAATTTAGATTAATTAATTAATTATTAAACAAAAAAAAAAACATAGTGTTGTAGTGCTTTTCGTGTGACGTTTATGTGATATATCTGTAACTATCATGTAGGTGTTAGGTATGCCGGAAGTAAGTTCTCCGGATGATTTTTTTTTTCATTTTTTCTAAATGAAGAAAGAAATATAAAACTGTGCGGGTTTGAATGAAGGTTTGTCGCTACACTTTTAACACTGCAGTCAATTAAAATTTAGAAATTCAGAGTGTGTTTTTAACACTTTTATTAGCATGTGTATCTTTTGTTATAAAAATTGGTATAGGGTGATTATGAACAAATAATAACTAAGTTCAATTTAAAGCTTAAAGCAAGTTTTCCACTCCCAGGCTAAGCATGAAGTAAAATTTCGAGTTTAGAAAAGCCCCGTGAAAATTTGTCGAGGGTCGCGCAGCGACCCGAGACAAATTTTCTCGGGGCTTTTCTAAACTCGAAATTTTACTTCATGCGCCACGCGTATAAAACGCTGGTTTTAAGTAAGGTTCGAGATATACGTCTTTAGCATGCTGCTTTAGTAGCGTATTGTGAACTTCGCAATATTTCAGTGTTTTATACGCGTGGCGCATGAAGTAAAATTTCGAGTTTAGAAAAGCCCCGTGAAAATTTGTCTCGGGTCGCTGCGCGACCCTCGACAAATTTTCACGGGGCTTTTCTAAACTCGAAATTTTACTTCATGCTTAGCCTGGGAGTGAAAAACACTCGTTTAAAGCTTTAAATTTAACTCTTTTAATAAACTACAAATATACGAAGATTTAAGTACTGAAGTAAAGGTTAAATATAAATAAATTTCACAATATTCTAGTGTTTAATACGCGTGGCGCATGAAGTAAAATTTCGAGTTTAGAAAAGCCCAGAAAATTTGTCTCGGGTCGCTGCGCGACCCTCGACAAATTTTCACGGGGCTTTTCTAAACTCGAAATTTTACTTCATGCTTAGCCTGGGAGTGGAAAACACTCATTTAAAGCTTCACATTGATTTGTTTTAATAAACTACGAATATCGAAAGATTTGAGTAAATACGCTGTAATTATGGTATGAATACTTACAAGAAAGACTCCCTGTATATTATATTTAATGTTTTGCAAACTAAAAGAAGCATAAGTTCATTCTCTTAGATTTAAATAGATTTAAACTTGAAATATTCACGTTGACGCTTACTTTAAATTATTGAATGTGACGTTTATGAAGCCATAACCTATTTTAGAGATCAACAAGCATGTTTGATTTCACAGCCACCCAGACTTCAATAATTGCTTAAAATGCAACTTCTGCTTATCTTTGATTAAAGTAAATATACTAAATATTATATATAATGTTTTGCAAACTAAAAGAAGCGTAAGCTCATTCTCTCACATTCGAATTGTTTTGAATTTGAAATATTCATATCGGTGCTTACTTAAAATTATTGAATCTAACGTTCACTGGCAGCTCCCGGCCTAAGTTCATGTGATACTTCAATCCAAGATACAAAAAATGAGGTTAAAAGCGATACGTATCCATTTTGTTTATCAATGCTGTTTACGTCACGGAATCGCGTCATTAATACATGCGCTTAGCAACACAACGAGTGCACCTTTTATTTCCAAGATGCATTACCTTGGCTTTTTTATTCACGTGAAGGTGGCCACCGGCTGCCACTGCTGACGTTTGTAATGTTATAACCTACTTCAGAGAAGTAAGAATCGGCAAGTATGTTTGATTTCACAGCCACCCAGGACTTCAATAATCGCTTAAAAAGCAACTTCTGTTTTTCTCTGATTAAAGTAAATATACTGAATATTATATTTAATATTTTTCAAACTAAAAACAGCGTAAGCTCATTCTCTCACATTCGAATAGTTTTGAATTTGAAATATTCATATCGATGCTTACTTAAAATTATTGAATCTAACGTTCACTGGCGGCTCGCGGCCTAACTTCATGTGAGGCTCAAATCCAAGATACAAAAAATTAGGTTAAAAGCACTACGTATTCATTTTATTAATGGATTCATTAGCTAACGCCATCTAGTGCTAGTGTTAGTCCATTTTGTTTATCAATGCTGTTTACGTCACGGAATTGCGTCATTAATACATGCGTTTAGCAGCACAACGAGCGCACCTTATAATTCCGAGATGCATTACCTTGGCATTTTTGTTTCACATGAAGGTAGCCACCGGGCGCCACTGCTGACGTTTGCAAAGTCATTAAATGATTGAATCTGACGTTTGTGAAGCCATAACCTATTTTAGAAAAGTAAAAATCGGCAAGCATGTTTTGTTTCCCAGCCATCCAGGATTTTAATAACTGCTTATAGTGTAACTTCTGTTTTTCTTTGATTAAAGTAAATATACTAGGGATACACAAAATAATAATAGTGTCTAATCTAACGTTCACTGGCGGCTCGTGGCCTAACTTCATGTGAAGCTCAAATCCAATATACAAAAAATGAGGTTAAAAGCATCCATTTTGTTTATCAATGCCGTTTACATCACGTCCAAGATACAAAAAATGAGGTTAAAAGCACTACGTATCCATTTTGTTTATTAATGCTGTTTACGTCACGGAATACATGCGTTTAGCAGTACAACGAGCGCACCTTTTCATTCCGAGATGCATTACCTTAGCATTTTTGTTTTACATGAAGGTAGCTACCGGCCGCCACTGCTGACGTTTGTAAAGTCATAACCTACTTCAGAGAAGTAAAAATCGACATGCATATTTGGTTCCACAGCCACCCAGGATTTTAATAATTGCTTAAAGTGTAACTTCTGTTTTTCTTCGAATAAAGTAAATATACTGAGAGATACACAGAATAATAAGAGTGTCTAATCTAACGTTCACTGGCGGCTCGCGGCCTAACTTCATGTGAGGCTCAAATCCAAGATACAAAAAATGAGGTTAAAAGCATCCATTTTGTTTATCAATGCCGTTTACATCACGGAATTGCGTCATTAATACATGCGTTTAGCAGCACAACGAGCGCACTTTTTAATTCCGAGATGCATTACCTTGGCATTTTTGTTTCACATGAAGGTGGCCACCGGCAGCCACTGCTGACGTTTGTAAATTCATAACCTACTTCAGAGAAGTAAGAATCGACGTGCATGTTCTATTCCACAGCCACCTAGAATAATTGCTTAAAGTGTAACTAACTTCTGTTTTTCTTTAATTAAAGTAAATATACTGAGAGATACACGGAATAATGAGAGTGTTAGAAAAACCGAATCGTTAAATATTTTGTTACCGATTGCCTTTTTTGAAGCCCGCCGGTTTGGATGCAGATTGAAGCGTTTCGACGGCGGCGTGCGGTTTCCAAAAAAAACAAAAGAAATTGAGTTCGCACGACTCGGCCGAAACGTTCTGCGTAATTTCCGTCCAATACATGTCTCCCTCGGGACGTGTGCAGCTCAATGATAGAGCATGGGGAGGGTGGGTGCGGATCAGGGTTGACCGGCTGACATCCCTCAGCCGTCGTCATCGGGGACTATAGACAAACATATCAGCTTAATTAATTAATAAAAAAACAAAACATAACAAAAAAAAATTATATAAAATTAAATTAAATACCTGTTATATGCAATCCGACCTTTCTATGTCGTCTTTGTAAATGTGCAGAGTTCTGTGTTTTTATTCGGTGTTTCTTTTAATGGAGCCCTTCTTTTCGGAAAAAGTGACATAAACATGGAAATTTTATGAAAAAGAGCGCCCCGTTTTTTTTTATTATTACGTATTATATTATGTGATAACGAATTATCAACGGTTGGATCACTTAATTGAAAAAAAAAATTGAGAATCCACCACAATCGCCTTCTCTGCTTTAGACATAGGTTAATAATAAACACCACTTCTAAACATATCATGATCTGTGCCCCTTGTCAAGTGACATCTTAAATTATTAGCAATTAAATGAAACAAAAAAATATGTAATGAAAGATTTGATAATATTTAAAAAAAAATGAATTTACATATATACCTTATATTAATTAATTATACTTAGTATATATATAATATATTTACGTATTAAATAAAATAAGTATAAGCAGTCAGTTCAGTGGGAGTGAGCGGTGTCCACAGGATGTATTTGTATTAGTACCAAATAAAACTTAAAACAAAAAAGATACAATACGCAGCGAGAAATAAACAAAAGTCTCCGCGGCGCATTGAATTTAAAAAAAATCATCTTCTGCGCACTACCTGCGCTATTATCTTAAGAGCAGAGGGATGTAAACAAAATGAATGCTCTTCTGCGCAACGCATGGAAATTAAACACAATCTGCGCTATCATATTCTGCGCAGCGCAATTGAATAAAAGCATGCCATCATCCTCCTATGCGCTATGATCTTTCGAGCACGTTGGATGTAACCAAACTTATGATCTTCTGCGCAACGCATGGAGATTGAGCACAATCTGCGCTATCATATTCTGCGCAGCCCATGCAAATAAATAAAAGGATGCCATCATCGTGCTATGATCTTATGAGCAGCGTAGAAGTAACCATATATATGATCTTCTGCGCAGCGCATTGAAATTAAACACAATCTGTGCTATCCTATTCTGCGCAGCTCATGAAAATAAATAAAAGCATGCCATCATCGCGCTATGATCTTATGAGCAGTGTGGAAGTAACCATATATATGATCTTCTGCGGAGCGCATGACAATTGAGCACAATCTGTGCTATCATATTCCACGCAACGCATGGAAATTGCGCGCAATCTGCGCTATCATATTCTGCGCAACGCAAGCAAATAAATAAAATCATGCCATTATCCCGCTATGATCTTATGAGCAGCGTAGAAGTAACCATATATATGATATTCTGCGCAGCGCATAGAAATTGATCACAATCTGCGCTATCATATTCTGCGCGGCGCATGCAAATAAATAAAAGCATGCCATCATCGCGCTATGATCTTATGAGCAGTGTGGAAGTAACCATATATATGATCTTCTGCGCAAGGCATGGAAATTGAGCACAATCTGCGCTATCATATTCTGCGCAACGCATGGAAATTGAGCACAATCTGCGCTATCATATTCTGCGCAGCTCATGCAAATAAATAATAGCATGCCATCATCGCGCTATGATCTTATGAGTAGCGTGGAAATAACCATATATATGATCTTCTGCGCAACGCATGAAAATTGAACACAATCTGCGCTATTCTATTCTGCGCAGCGCATGAAAATAAATAAAAGCATGCCATCATCCTCCTATGCGCTATGTTCTTATGAGCACGGAGAAAGTAATGTTTGGTTACTTCCACCGTGCTCATAAGATCATAGCGCATATGAGGATTATGGCATGCTTTTATTTATGATCTTCTGCTCAACGCATGCAAATTGAGCACAATCTGCGCTATCATATTCCGCGCAACGCATGGAAATTGAGCACAATCTGCGCAATCATATTCTGCGCAGCGCATGAAAATAAATAAAAGCATGCCATCATCGCGCTATGATCCTATAAGCAGCGCGGAAGTAACCAAATGTACAGGGTGTCCGTATTTCGACAAAATGTATCGGGATCTCAGTTACTTGAAGAGATAGAGAGTCGGTTAAATTGCAGCAAAGTTGCGTATTTTAGAGCCTAACACTAATCGGAAAACAATTTCGAAATATCTTTATTTGTTTTCGAGATATCAGCAAAAAAACTGATTTTTTGAAACATCGTTTTAATTTATTTATTCCAAAAACTACTAAATCCTAGACATTTAAGCGTTATATATTTTTAACTTTACTGTAAATCAGTGGCTTATACGCGTGGGGCATGAAGTAAAATTTCGAGTTTAGAAAAGCCCCGTGAAAATTTGTCTCGGGTCGCTGCGCGACCCTCGACAAATTTTCTACGCGGGGCTTTTCTAAACTCGAAATTTTACTTCATGCTTAGTCTGGGAGTAGAAGACACTCGTTAGTTTAAAACACATCACAACTCTTGATGTATTTTAACACTTATGGGTCCTAGGAGTTATCAAATGAGTGAGTTACTCAACTGTTTCCAAAGCACTCTTTACAAAAAACAAAAGTTTCAAATTTTAGATATAAAATGTACAATAAACTATAAGTATGATACATCATTAAATTCAGAAATAAATATTCTTCCAAAAAATACGAAAATCTAAAATGGCGCCCATAAGAAAAACAAAAATTGGCTATGGTCCCTGGGTAAATGTTATAGTTATCTTAAAATAAAATATATTACTAGATTTCTCGTTAAAAAGTAATGTCAAAGTTGTAAATGTCTGGATTCAATAGTTTTTGAATAAAAAAATAAAAACGAAATTTCAAAAAAAAATCAAGTTTTTGACAATATCTCAAAAACGAAAGAAGATATTTCAAATTTGTTTTTAGATTATTATTAGGCACTAAAATACGCAACTTTGCTTCAATTTAACCGACACTTTATCTCTTTAAATAACTGGGATCCCCATACATTCTGTCGAAATACGGACACCCTGTATGATCTGCGCAACGCATGGAAATTAATAACCATCCTATGTGCGCATGATAATAAGCAAAATAAAATCGTGCGTCATGATTTTCAGCGCCATGATCTAATAACTAATAGTAACCATCCTTTGTGTAGCGCATGATAATAGGCAAAGAAAAGCGTGCGCCATGATTTTCAGCGCCATGATCTAATAACTAATAATAACCATGCTTTGTGTAGCGCTAGATTATAAGCAAAATAAAATCGTGCGTCATGATTTTAAGCGCCATAATCTAACAACTAATAGTAACCATCCATTGTGTAGCGCATAATAAGCAGAAAAAAATCGTGCGCAATCCCACTGAGCAAAAAACAAACAAATAACGTTATATCAACATTTTAGCAAAATGTAACGTTGTTTTGATGTTGATGAAAGATTACCTAAATAGATTTGCTCAGTGGGATGATTTTCTGCGCAGCGTATGTGAATAAGTTATAAGCTGTGACGTACTGCGCGAGTCCCGCGATCTAGCCTTAGTAGACTCAGTCTTATGAGACCGGGGAATGCATATCTTTATTGTAATAATCGAAGGATGAAAATGGAAGAGAATAAAAAAAACCGTAGGCGTCGTATAAAATTAGTTACTTTAATTATTGTACAATTGTGCGAGGTGTCCGGGGGGCGGGTTCGAGGCTGGGTCCGGGTGCGGGGCACTCCGGCATTCGGACCGGCCCTTAGCCCCCCTCCACGGCCCTCTCCCTCCCCCGGAAAAAAAAAATATTGTTATTGATACTAGTCAGATGTTTGTATACCCACCCCACCATCTTGCCCCTTATCTTTTCAGAGAAGCATTCCATACAAAGATTGTATTACCTGACAACGTACTTAGCTATAAATTGTATAGGGTCCAAATGATGGGAAATAAATATGTATAATAATATTTGTTTGTTTGTTTTATTTTATTCTTTTATTTTATTCTTTCAAAATCACAAACTACCTATTTTCAGTTTCAGATGAATATTGCCAGTGGAGCTTCACCCCCCTAGTATAAATTGAAAGCTACATATTTGAGAAGTTTTCTAGTTTCTTTACTTTTAGTAATAAATTTGGTAGAAATGGATGAAGACAATTCAGTAAAATATGCATATAAAGGGAAAAAAATACCGCAGGTCGATACCCCAAACAAACTAACCTATTTTTTCTAAACTGTATATAAACTAAATATAAATGTAAATGTAAGCCAAGCCGAAACATGTATAGAAAATAAAATTCTTAAAATAATATCAAGAAGTACATTTCTTTCTCTCCACTACTCCAATTAGTTAAATAAACACTTGATATAATGGACAACACACACACTATTTTAAATGTAAGTGGTTGTAAATGGTCTGAATAAAGATATGTGTCTCTTTCTCTCTCTCTATCTACATAGGTTAGGTTTCAATGGTAGCAGTTAGACCGCTCACTTAGGCCCAAAGGGCCCCTTGTGATACCATAAGGACAAAAAGGAGTCAGATCTCCCCTCCCTCCCCACCTATGCAAACCAATCCCAGCACCTAATGAACCCGATCAGATTTCTCACATCTAAAGGTGTGAGGTCCGCTAGTCCATTCGCGTAGTGCATACCAAGGTACTTGATCCTTTTCCCTTTAAGAGCAGGGCATTGTCCCAGATAGTGGAGTACCGTCTCTTCCTGCTCCGCATCCAGGCATATCGGCAATTGCCAGTAGTACGGAGTAGGTGTGACCATCAGGAGGGAGGCACTACAATGTGCCTAAAACATGACTGAAGTGGGCGCGGTTGCGGCTGCCCTCCTGACAACCAATCCGTAATCCTTAAGCACATTGTATACAAAAACAGCATAAAAACTGTGTATTTCGTGAGACCTGCCCAACCTAGCTGCCTCTGACTCCGGCCCTGCTTATCCAAGATTGTTTTTTTTTTGTAGAGTTTAAAAAACTGAGTCTAATACTCCCATTTGATTTTAATTTAGTCTTACTAGCTCTTATAAATTATATTATTAATAAAACAACGCACTACTCTATGTTTCAAACATTTAGATGACATACTTCCTTTCATATGATTTCACTTATATATGCGGCAAATAGAAAATACATGTTCAACATTTAGAAGTTGTGCATTTTTTATTCATACTACTTATTATATTATGGGTCAGCTTGTACAGTTATAATGCGTTATATTAAAGATATTTACAATATGAATTTTCCCAACAAATGCAGTTTCCCTGTGTCCAACGTGGCCTTCATCCAACTTCCAACTTGTTTCATAGTTTGACCCAGGGTTTTTTATTTGGGTACTCAAGTTCATTTTTGGGTAAAAGTTGTAAAAATTTGATCTAAGATGCATCAAGACGAGATTCTAGATAGAGTTGTAATGGCCTTTTAGTGCTCCAAGGTTGAATAATAAGCCCTGGGTACAACAAGACTAGTTCATAACGCAAAGTCTTTACAGGAGTGATTTCGTTGCTGAAATATTGACTTTCTTATACATGAAGATTAAATTCTTATCTTGGTTATAGATTTCGTACGATCGAATACCCCCCAGACCTAAATCCCCTATATTATAAGATTTGGTAAGTTTTAGAGAAGAAGGTCTGTGCTAAAGGTCACTGAAATTTGGAGTAATTAAAATTATCCCTGGTTCCAGTAGTAGCTAATATTGACATGAAAGGGATGCAAAAAGGCCATTTTAAACAAATTATATACCAAGTATATTATTTATTTTCTAATAAGATTTTCGTTTCTTACTTTTTTATAGAGATTAAATCTTAGGACAGAACTTATGACCTGACTCTCTATGTATACTGGGTTATTCAAAATAAAGGAATAGATTTCACACATTTATTTCTTTCAAACTACAAAAGATAGCAACACAATTCCAAGGTACCTGGAAAGGGAAAAGTTCAATATTTTATGCATCTAATATGAGCACCATGTGTTACTCGACAAATATCAAAACGGTGGCTCGTTTCTTGCAACACACGAATCAGCTAGTCTCTAGTTATAGAGTTCAGAGCGTCAACAATTCGATGTCGCAGATATTCAAGAGTGTCAGGTATAGGGGTGATAAAAACACTGTCTTTACGTAACCCCACAGATAAAAATCACATGGCGTCTTCTTGTTAGGTCGCTAGTTTACTACAGATAATCAACATGAAAAGCTACAGCGTTGCAACTTGTGCCTGGGCTGTTCAAATTTTAAACTTTTGTCAGCCCAGGAACGTTGGAATTATGGTTCTACCTTTTGTAGTTTGGAACAAATAAATGTTTGAAATCTCTTGCTTCTTTTTGAATAACCCTCTCCTTTTTTCTAAAATATGTAACAAGGAAACCTGGCTTACCCTTAAAAAAAACAGTGTTTTATTCCAAAATTTATTGAAATCAACTAGTTCCAAAACCTCATAAGTGCAAAATGTAAAACTTTTGATTGTTGACTCATCTAACACTTGGTGAAACATCTTTACACTTTTTATACAAGGTTGATAGAATAAAACACTTGGTTTTTGTTTCACAAATTCAATATTTTATTTCCACGACTAGTTTCGGTCAGACGACCATTATCAATGTGGTTTACAAGGATTACTATGATTTACAAAAACGCGGTCCGCTCTTTTGTAAATCATAGTAATCCTTGTAAACCACATTGATAATGGTCGTCTGACCGAAACTAGTCGTGGAAATAAAATATTGAATTTGTGAAACAAAAACCAAGTGTTTTATTCTATCAACCTTATATAAAAAGTGCGAAATGTAAAACACAAACAAGAGCACAAAATACTTGTTAATTATTATATGACCTGCATAATCCTTCTGTTTTTTTTTTGTATGGTACGTATAATTTTATCATGAGCGCTTTTTAAGAAGTATTTTGATTATATGTGTATACTAATATCGGTAAATGAATAATATCTGAATTACGAGTAATTTTTTTATCAATAAGGGGCTCGGTTTTGAAAGTAGTTGATCGATATACACATCTTGATTTATTCTTTAGTGACGTTTTCAATACAGAGATTAGAAAACCTAGTGTATTTTACAGTTAAATTGAATTTTATTTATTAAATCTTACAGGAGTCAACAAAATAATTCCATGAAATCAAATATGTCAAGGTTGATTTAACTTCATCGGATGGAGTCTTTCAGAAATAATCAATCTTGCGGAATCACAACTGCTGGAGCATATTTAATTATACGCCCGGCAGCAGCTTACGAATTACAAACTTCACAACTACAAAGTAATACTAATTGGCTGCGAAACATCGCATTACGAGACATCGAGACATCACAATGTATTTAACAGCCAACAACAACTTGCCACCAACTTGCCCTGACGTAAGGCTGCGTAATACAAATGTTTCCTAGCTGACGTGAATTACATCCCCTGTACCCCTGTACACACACATATAAACATATTATACCTAGAGTTATTAATTATCATCATCTAGAAACCACAAGAATAATCAATATGATAGTAAAGTTGTTAATATTTATTTACCTACGCCCTATCTAGTAACCGCATCATACTACACTGTCATCTTGACCCGTATGATTGACATTACCAACACATCCACCTAATAGCTTTGACAAGCATATTGTTTAAGGTTTTTGAATGTCGTTTGTTGTGACATCAATGATGATGATAGCGATTCAAAGATTCAATAAGAAGAAAATTTAATTTTAAGATTAAGTTGTTTTTTTTTGTATTATCAATGTGCAAATTAACTTGGTTTAAAATGTGTAGCTTATATTCGTGACATTCGTTTCCATTTGGGATTTCCCGGCGCTTAATTTATTTACAGCACTTTAATTTGTTAGACCCCGCTCTTTCCCGGGAGAGCGCTAATTTTCCCAAGGAGCACGAATATTTAATAAAAACGGATCGAACTTTAAACAAAGGCGAATCTCCGTTGAGAATTAAAATCGAATAATCAATATAGAATTACTGTCATTACACGAAATGCCTCGAGTTAATAATACTGAAATTTATTGATTGTTAGAGATAATAATTAATTAAAACAAAAATACTAAACATTTTATTTCAGCTGTTCTTTATTTTATTATATAAAACTCCATATATAATAACACAAAGTACAGCTGAAATAAATTGTTGAGTGTTTTTTTTTTTAAAGTATACATGTCACAATTGTATACTATAAATCAGATAATCGTTGTTTTGTTTTAAAAAGTTCAATTTTAAGCTTTGAACAAGTGTTTTCCACTCCCAGACTAAGCATGGAGTAAAATTTCGAGTTTAGAAAAGCCCCGTGAAAATTTGTCGAGGGTCGCGTAGCGACCCGAGACAAATTTTCTGGGCTTTTCTAAACTCGAAATTTTACTCCATGCGCCACGCGTATAAAACACTAAAATACTGTGAAATATATGTACATTTGAAATTAGTGTTTTATACGCGTGGCGCATGAAGTAAAATTTCGAGTTTAGAAAAGCCCCGTGAAAATTTGTCTCGGGTCGCTGCGCGACCCTCGACAAATTTTCACGGGGCTTTTCTAAACTTGAAATTTTACTTCATGCTTAGTCTGGGAGTGGAAAACACTTGTTTAAGGCTTCAAATTGAACTTTTAAGGAAACTGCGAAAAGGGGAAATTATTTTTTAAAACATGTTAAAAATTTTATTTATTTAAAATTTGTTAAATTTTCTCCTCATTGCAATTTATTTTATTTGAAAGATTTTGCTGTTGAAATATTTGTTATTTTTGAAAACTTAATCCTCTAATATTAAAAAATCTATCTATGAACGTACAGCGAAACCTGAAAGAAAGGTTATGATAGACTCAAAAACGTATCCAAATACAACGTCATTGTTCTCTTTCGCACGAACTAGGGCCTGCGGGGAATGGGGTAGGGATAAACTCGAAATTTTACTTCATGCGCCACGTGTATAAAACACAGATTTTAAGCGAAGTTCTAATATACATGAATTTCACAATATTTTAGTGTTTTATACGCGTGGCGCATGAAGTAAAATTTCGAGTTTAGAAAAGCCCCGTGAAAATTTGTCTCGGGTCGCGCAGCGACCCGAGACAAATTATCACGGGGCTTTTCTAAACTCGAAATTTTACTTCATGCTTAGTCTGGGAGTGGAAAACACTTGTTTAAAGCTTTAAATTTAACTTTTAAGGAAGGTGCGAAAAGGGGGAATTTTTATTTAAAACATGTTAATAATTTTACTTATTTACAATTTATTAAATTTTCTCCTCTTTGCATTTAATTTTATTTGGGAGATTTTGCTCCTAAAATATTTGTTATTTTTAAAAACTTAATACTCTAATATTAAAAAATCTATCTATGAAAGTACAGCGAAACTGATAAGAGAGCTTATGATAGACTCAAAAACGAACTAGGGCCTGCGCGGAAAGGGGTTGGTAGAAAACATGGAAAGATACAATTAAGTCATACCTTGTAACACATATATGTTTTGTTATTTTTAAAAACTTAATACTCTAATAAAATAAAGAAAGAAAGAAAAGAAAGAGAGGTTATGATAGACTTAAAAACGTAACCAAATACAACGTCATTGGTCTCTTTCGCACAACTAGAGCCTGCGGGGAAAGGGTACGGAAAAACATGGAAAGATACAATTCTGTCATACCTTGTAACACATAAGTGTTCATATGTGTTACGCCCATCGACGTACCTTGACCATAACCTCAAATGTATTCCAACATTTAATTAGCATTCTGGGCAACCCTCACAAAACAAACACCGCCTTATCTAAATCATAATTTAAATGATCGCACGGTATAATAATTATTAATTACAGATGATTTTAAGACCAAGACACAATTCGCTAACTCTTTTAGAAATCACCGACTTTAAAGTAAAACTCTGTAAGTGCTATTAAACAGACATACACTTAACGATTTTTCACTTTAAAGGTCGGCGATTTTTTTAAAAGAGCTGAATGCATTTCCTTAAAAAGCGCGCATTTCACGAGATGCATTATTCATATTGCGCTGCAACTGAATTTAAATACACGGAACTTTCTCGAGTATCTTATTAAGATGCATTCTCTCCAAGAGGTAATTCAATATTTTGTGTGTTACAGATAAAAGAGGAACACTGCTAATAAAGTTTGTCATTATTGAGTTTCATAATCCGGATGGATGAGGACTAAAAAGTTTTTTTGTTCTCTCTTGTTTTGTTCAATACTTATAAGACTTTTAATATCGGAATATTTTCAGCGTTGAAGTTTCCTCCATCTTCATAATATTAATTAAAATATGTGCGTAACTTTACATGTATGTATTATTTAATATAAAGAAAAGAATCAACTTTTTTATACCACTTTTATTTTACTTTACTTTTGTAACTATATATATATATATATATATATATATATATATATATATATATATATATATATATATATATATATATATATATATATATATATATATACATAAATAATCTTTATTGTAAGTATATTTTAACATACATGTATAAAGATAATAAAAAAATAATACATGTATTATACTGGCAATCGGCTATCGACCAGCAGCCTTTCTGCCGAGGTTAATTAAATTATTTTATGAGTGTATATTTTAGGGTATATGGATTGGGATATAAATGTTGATTATCGTTTGTGATAAATTGGAAGACTGTTTGTGCGGGATTTTTGAATTTAGGATTAATATTGTCATTTCTGGGGATGCAAAGTTGTGAGAGGATTTGAAAATTGGATTGTTTTTTGGAGAATTTTTTGGATAAATTAAGGATACGATCTGTAATTGGGATAACTTTTGTTTTTGCTTATTATGAAGTAGGTTGAGTGGATGGCGGATTTTAGTAAGGGATCTCAGGGACGAGCGTTCACTGATTTGGATGTTGTGATAGGTGGGATTGGGGGAAGTGGCAAATAAGATGGATCCGTAGTCTAATATAGGCTTGCATATCATTTTGTAGATTTTTGTAGCATTTCTTGTTGTAATGCCAAGATTTCTGTATGTTAGACTACGGAAATGTTTATCTCTAGCAGTGATTTTGTTTTTAATTATGGCTGTGTGTTTTTTGAAATTTAGTTTAGCGTCGACTGTGATTCCAAGGTATTTTGTATATACATTTTCTTTATTGCGGGTGACCATTAAAAATACAACAATATATACACAATAATCACAAAACAATACAAAAACAAACAAAAAATGTACAAATACAGTCAGAGACAGCAGTTACATCTAATAAAAGAGGACCAAATAAATAATTATATAAAGGACCTTAAGAGGAGTTAATCGATCTTAAAGAAAGTCTTTTAAAACGGTTCAACGAGACACCAAAAAAATCTATTGACTCGCCATAAGAATTAACATATCTTATTAAATTGTTTTGTGGGCTGTTATAGCCATACAGAGTAATGTGGTGTACATCAGCAAGAAGTTTTTGTTGTCTGGTTGAGCGAACTGGAACGTTAATGCCAATAGACGACAAAATGGATGGGCAAAGTATCAGTCCATTCAGTATACGATATGCGAAGCATAGCATAAAATAAATCCTTCGTTTTTCAAGAGACAACAAACCGAGATATGTACGAAGTGATATTGGTAAAGAAATTCAATCAAATGTTTTGCTTTATGCAGATGATATGAAGCTGTATCGTAAAATCACCACCAGTGACGATTGTCGCATCTTGCAGAATGATCTGGATCAGCTTATTATATGGTGCTCCAGTAATGATTTGCATTTGAACACAACTAAATGCAAATATATTCGTTTTTCAAGAAAACAAGGGATCTATTTACCGGCTATCTATTTTCTAGATAGTAATCTTTTAGAGAGGGTTTATAAAATCAATGATTTAGGCGTTCTACTTGACTGTAAATTTCAATTTCATGAGCACTTAGATTTAATTATTGCAAAAGCATTCGATTTGTATGTAGGGAAGGAGAAATGGGCTTTTGATGGATGGAGATGTTGACAGGAGTGTTATGGCGGCGGTAAGGAATGAGGAGTTGGGATTTATTGGGGTTTATTTTAATCCTCCATTTAACAAACCACAGCTCGAGGGAATCTATAAGCTGCTGTAGTATTTGTAATGCTTTGGGTAGGTTCTTTCCATGGGAGATTAGGGCGCCGATGACACGTTTTGTAGGACATAGGAAGCGGGATTAAAATATGTGGGGTTGGGGTTATATAAATCAATACAGAAAATGTTGTATAGGAGTGGAGAGAGATGTGATCCTTGCGGAACACCTTGCTTGGGAGTGAAGGTTTGGGATGTGGTGCTTTTGACTTTTACTTTCAGTGATCTGTGGCATAGGAAGTTTTTTAGGATAAGAATTAGGTGTTTAGGTATGTTAAGGGATACATATCCCTATTATATGCTGTTAATTTAATAATGATTACCATATGTAAAGTTATTTAAATTAAAAAAGCACTTCGTATTGTTTCACAAATTCAAACTTTATTCCGACTAGTTTCGGTTTGTTAGACCACTTTCAAAGGAATGTCCAAAACTAGTCGAAATAAAGTTTGAATTTGTGAAACAATACCAAGTGTTTTTTAATTTAAATAACTTTACATATTCTAATATCAAACATGAAAAGTGCCGAGATTCTTTTCGCAATGTACAACAAGTTAGTCTTACAAAGACTATATCAAACACTCATTGAAACAACTACTTCCTGAGCTAATACCCCGACGGACATTGAATTATACAACAAGTGTTTGCTGTTACATACAGTAAACTACTACAAATGTAGCAATTTGGGTCAAATTAGTCAGGGAATCTATAGACGCGTTTCAAGATTTAACTCTCATCAGTATAGCTTTGCTATTCACTCTAAACAATTTGACACCTTAGACTGGCGGTCACGTTTATACAAATTCTAATATGTTTCACCAAGTGCCAGATGAGAAATTAATTCAAGAAATGATTACCGTTAATAAACTAACAGCATATAATTGGGATAGGTATACTTAAAAGAAAATCTCCCTGTATAGTGAGAATATATATTTAGAATATAACAATTAACTAGGCTTATGAAGTCATGTAGTGTAACATTAATTTCATACAACAGAAAATCTGTACCAAAATTAATAATTAATAACTCTGAACTTACAAAACATCCATTAATATCAAATAAAATCTAATCCGTAACATCCCCCTTTCGCACACCCTAAATTATTCAAATTATAATAAAACGCTTAATTAATCCATACATTTGCAAAGCGAGTTCACGAGTTATTGATTGCGCGCGGCTTTCCATCATCCAGACGAGGACATCTGTGCAATTTGTTCTGAACATTTTCGTCCCGAAGATTCCTCCTCTGGCTTCACCGGAGTTTACAACAGATGGCGAAAGTTTGGATGCTTCGAGGATTTAAGGGTCAATTTTTTCTCTTTATTTTGTTGGTGTTATGTATTGAGGTTTATAGGAAAGGAAGTTATAAAAATTATATTAATTTTTCTTTGCATTCATTAACCCAATCAGTTATTTAATTAGGATATCCTTACATATCCTAATTAAATCATTTATTGAGTAAATGAATGTGAGGAAAATTTAATATTATTTTACAATCGGTAGTAAAAATACATAATTTCCTGTAGAAAGATTTATAAAATAATATTGATTATAAGTTCAAGTGTTTGTTCAAACCAAATCAATTCTGGTTCGAAACATAAGATTAAGGTTGCGGTTTACTAGAGTGAAAGAGACTTTGCCCAGCCTTTAAACGAGTGTTTTCCACTCCCAGACTAAGCATGAAGTAAAATTTCGAGTTTAGAAAAGCCCCGTGAAAATTTGTCGAGGGCCGCGCAGCGACCCGAGACAAATTTTCACGGGGCTTTTCTAAACTCGAAATTTTACTTCATGCGCCACGCGTATAAAACACTGATTTCAAATGAGGTTCAAATATACTAAATTTAACAGTATTTTAGTGTTTTGCGCTCGTGGCGCATGAAGTAAAATTTCGAGTTTAGAAAAGCCCCGAGAAAATTTGTCTCGGGTCGCTGCTCGACCCTCGACAAATTTTCACGGGGCTTTTCTAAACTTGAAATTTTACTTCATGCTTAGTCTGCGAGTGGAAAACACTCGTTTAAAGCCTCAATAAGCATTGAATGTAGATATGAACAGAATGGCAACGCCGACAAATTATCACGGGGCTTTTGTAAACTCGTAATTTTACTTCATGCGCCACGCGTATAAAACACTGATTTCAAATGAGGTTCAAATATACATAAATTTCACAGTATTTTAGTGTTTTGCACGCGTGGCGCATGAAGTAAAATTTCGAGTTTAGAAAAGCACCGTGAAAATTTGTCTCGGGTCGCTGCGCGACCCTCGACAAATTTTCACGGGGCTTTTCTAAACTCGAAATTTTACTTCATGCTTAGTCCGGGAGTGGAAAACACTCGTTTAAAGCTTCAAATTGAACTTTTTTACAAAAACAACGAGTGTCGAAAAATTTACAGTGTTAGAGCTTCAATAAGCATTGAATATACATATGAGCAGAATGGCAACGCCGGGTAAAAAAATCGTTAGGTTGAAGTTAGAGAATACTAAAGCATCGACACCAAAGCAAATAACTGCGCGCTAGCACAATAAGCTAGGTAAATAGTTAACAAATATATCTATTTTAAATAACAAATAAATAAAAGGATATTTTACAATATAAAATAGATTGTAATTGAATAGATTAATATAACATAATAAATTCTTCCAAGAACTATTTATTCTGTATACTTTTAAGGAGTTACATTGTACATTGTAAATACCATAATAGTTGATAATAATAAACAGTCATTATCCAATATTGACAGTATCTGCTGCACGTGAGCTTTTAAGTAGAACCGTTTCTACCGTTTGCAATTGCACACGCGAGCGCATCCAAAATGTCAGCTAAATTATTTATATAATTACTCTCGCATTTAAAATATAGCGCAGATTGTTGGGCAAACAGCTCGTGATCTTGATTCTCGCACACCGAATTGCAAAACCTGATGATGGATACGATGCGTGTGTACTTTTCGGATTTACTTATTTTGCATGAAGCTCTTACGCAAGTGGAAAGAAAAAAATGAACGAATCATCAATCTTCTGGGATAGCGAGCGACATTAATTGAAGTCATGATTTGTCGAGTTTAAATGATTTGTTGAATAATTAGTAATCGTGAGCTATTTAAAGATTTATTATTTGGATCGGTTACATCCCACTAAACAAAAAACAAACAAAGAACGTTATGTTAACATTGTAGCAACATTAAACGTTGTTTTAATGTTGATGAATATTACTTAAATGGATTTGCTCAGTGGGATTGTGGGAATCAAAGTGCAATCAGTATAAAAGCTCTCCCCTAAAATAAGCTTCCTGACCAACGAATTCATTAAAATTTGATTTTTAAAGAGCTTTGATTTAATAATGAAAACACTTGGTTAAATTTCACTAATATTTTGGTTTTTTATTCCAACTAGTTTCGACTTTGAGTCATTCTCAAGAGAATGATTTAAAGTCGAAACTAGTTGGAATAAAAATCAAAATATTAGTGAAATTTAACCAAGTGTTTTCTTTATTAAATCATAGTTAAATATGTTTCACCACGTGAAAGATGAGAAACTTGTTCAAGATATTTTAAAGAGCTTTTTTCGGAAAGAGTTTTTTTGAGTCCCCTAATAATCAGGGCCAGCTCTTCTATTAGGTGAACCCAGGGTCATGCGATACAAGGGGCGCAAGAACAGGAAAGAAAAAATAATTAATTATTTTCTTTTTGTAGAATTTACTGTTTTGATAATGTCAAAAATAATCAATATTTCTTTGTAAGTATTATATATTCATTTTTGTCTGCTAAAATATAAGTACAAATTCACAAAGGACGCAAATCCAAAAACATTCTTAGAATTATTATTGATCCACCAGAATTAATTTTTGTTTTCTGATTGATACAATAATGAGAAATATTGCCTTGGTACGATATTTTATAACATACTCATATCTTCCTAGGGAAATAATAAACTTTTTGACAACCCATATTTCCCTAGGGGCTTTTCTAAACTCGAAATTTTACTTCATGCGCCACGCGTATGAACCACTGATTTCAAATGAGTTTCAAATATACATACATTTCACAGTATTTTAGTGTTTTACACGCTTAGCGCATGAAGTAAAATTTCGAGTTTAGAAAAGCCCCGTGAAAATTTGTCTCGGGCCGCTGCGCGACCCTCGACAAATTTTCACGGGGCTTTTCTAAACTCGAAATGTTACTTCATGCTTAGTCTGGGAGTGGAAAACACTCGTTTGAAGCTTCAAATTGAACTTTTTTACAAAAACATCGAATGTCGAAAAATTTACAGCGTATGGATATGTTTACCTAAAAGAAAAATTCCCTGTATTTATATTGTAGACAGTTAAATTCTGTAATATCACATTAAGGTTGCTATTTATTATGGGTAAAATCCAATGTTTTTGGTAGTCACTAGTTCCAGCACTATTCATGTTGTGATTATGGGACAATATTACATAACACATCAAAATAATCCTAAAACTTAGGAGATTTTTTTTCTGATTGATACAATAATGAGAAATGTTGCCTTGGTACGATATTTTATAACATACTCATATCTTCCTAGGGAAATAATAAACTTTTTGACAACCCATATTTCCCTAGGAAAATATGGATTGTTAAAAAGTGACAAGAGAATGTTTTCCTCGATACCGTTCACATTTTGAGCGTATTCACACTGGCCACTTTTCGTCGCGCCACAAACGCCCGACAAAAGACGAAGGCTGCACGTAAATAGTAGCATTCACACACAGCGACGCCACAAAATGTGGCGCGATTGCTCACAAAGTACAGAATCAAATCCGGCCCGTTCATCAGAGACAACAGTTGGGAGTTTACGGCCAACTGTTGGGAAATAGTCTGATGACCAGATTGTTAAGCGTGAACGTGTTTGCGATTGTACGAAATTGACCAACCAGAGTACCGTTCGTTAGATACCAACATACATCACAAACAAATCCAAACATGTTGAATGTTGAACATTTTGATGAACGGGCCCATTGACGCATTGAGCCCGTTCATCAAAATGGTTAACATCCAACATATTTGGATTTGTTTGTGATGTATGTTGGTATCTAAGGAACATTACTCCAGCCGTTTTAAAAACTTTAACGCGCTAACATCAATCAGTCTGTTTTAAACGATTGCAAATGTCTAAAACACGTTTACGATTAACAAACGGGACATCAAAGAATTTCCCAACAGTTGGCAGTAAATTCCCAACTGTTGTCTCTGATGAACGAGCCTATTCACAAGTACGCGCGTTTTTAGTGGCTTATAGTGGCTAGATGTGAACACGCTCTTTTTCTTTCAAATGTAACATTAATCTTAGTTATAGCATTCGGCCCGTTTATCAAAATATTTAACATTCAACATGTTTGAATTTGTTTGTGATGTATGTTGGTATTTAATGAACGGTACTTCGGTCAATCTATTTTGCAAAAATCCCAAACACGTTTACGATTAACAATCCGATCACCAGAGAATTCCCCAAGAGTTGGCAGTAAACTCCCAACTACTGTCTCTCATGAACGGGCTCATTGATAATTTGGGCAACAACGTATTTGGTGAATATTTCTGTGACTACGGATAGAATAAATAAGTCATACCTCAAAAATTACAAAAATATAACAACATACCAAGTCTTCCAAAAACACCAGTATTTGCTGCGGAATCGTTCACGGAATGTTGGCTGCTCGATTATTCGTGAAAATTGCATAATTTTTTTTGTATGCAGGTTTAGATTTGGCTGGAACCAAACATTTACGGGCTATCGCCGCTTGCGTTAGCACGTACGACATTTCAAATTTTGACATGATGAAAACGTCAGACCCACGACAGACCAGTCTACTATGATAATTACAAACATGGCCCTTAGCAACATTATTAATAAATTCCAAAAATTAATCCAATATTTTTCTATTTTCAGAAAGGTATTACTTTAATCAGAAAAAAAACTATTGATTACAACACGGGAAATATGAAATATTTCCCTTGGGCTATACATTCCAACATGTAACTACATGTAACTAGCCAACTTCGGGAAATAATCTCTTCATATTATCCTAGGTGTAATAATAATTATATTAATGCTTGCTTTCTCAAAATCGTTCAATGTAAAGCTTCTATTTCCATTTCTTGATTAACCCATTAAGCGCCATTGATGCACACACGCAATATTATTAATTTTTGTTTATTAAATTACTGGCTTGAGTGCATGTGTTGGACACTGGGTTTTTTTTTTCGACGTTTTTGACCTTTTTGAGAACTTTTTTTAATGGAACTGTCTGCGTTTGTGTGTGACAATGAAGAATCCAATATATGTTATTGTTTAAAACTTACCGTTTAGTCACAATTCGTCTTTTAGGTTATTGTTTTTATGAGATGTCCTCCTTGCCTTTTCTTGCAATTTTATGCCACATTTCCAGTACAAACTGAACACACAGGATAACTTCCTTATACATTGCTGCATATCTGCACCAATTTTGATCTTTTACTTGTATTTTACCGTGAATTCACTACACAAATTTAATGTTAACATCGTTAACATATAATCGGTGACATTTGAGATTTGTTTATCTAAAATTCAATTGTCACCGCTGGTATCGCCATGATTACGTGTGTAAAAATTAGGTGGCGCTAGTACATAATTAAATGCTTTTATTAATCAAATTATATAACTAATAATATTTTTCAATTATTTGATATAAAATAAAGCGATAAGCTTACCGTTTAGTCGCAATTCGTCTTTTAGGTTAATGTTTTTATGAGATGTCCTGCTTGCCTTTTCTTGCAATTTTATGCCACATTTCCAGTGTAAGCTGAACACACAGCATAACATCATATGGAGTCGACTGGGTCGACTCAGCAATAAATTGTGAATTATAGTTTAGAACTTGTTCCAAAGTTGTGATGTGAATCTATTTTATACAGGAAATATGTTTAGAATCACACATAAAAACAATAAGTAGTTTATCAAAATCGAAAAGTTTAAAGATAAATTACGCTTAAACGGTAAGTTTTCTAAAAAAATTTATCTGAAGTTTTATTTTTCTCTCATCAAAATACATACGTTTAAAAAAAATAATGAAAAATGGTAGTGTCCAACACATACATCCTGACCAAATTACTAAATAAATTAATTTGATAAATTATATTATTTGACCTGACTTAAAAATGTGTAAAGAAAAATGTAAATATTTTGTTATTTATATATTTCGATTGTTACTCATTTAAAAAAAAAATAATGTAATGTATTTCTAACTTCACAATATTTCAGCGTTTTATGCGCGTGGCGCATGAAGTAAAATTTCGAGTTTAGAGAAGCCTGAAAATTTGGTTTGGCCGCTCCGCGCTTCGCGCTACGCGACCAAACCAAATTTTCAGGCTTCTCTAAACTCGAAATTTTACTTCATGCTTAGTCTGGGAGTGGAATCACTCGTTCTAAACTTCTATAATTGCTCGGCCGTTAATGGGTTAAGCATAAAGTAATAATTCGAGTTTAGAAAAGCCTGAACGTTTGAATACGCGACCAAACCAAATTTTCAGGCTTCTCTAAACTCGAATGGAATCACTCGTTCTAAACTTCATTCTGCTCGTTTTTATATGAAATCGACGAATGCCTGAAATTTTACAGCATAACAATATGTGTATTTAAAAAAAAAATTACAGTATTTAATACAATAAGTCATTCATAGATATCATAAAAAGCAGTGCAGAATTTTACCTAAACTCAACTTTTAGAGTTATCTCTATAATTTCTCGGCCGTTAATGGGTTAAGCATAAAGTAATATTTCGAGTTTAGAAAAGCCTGAACGTTTGGATTTATATTAAAAATATCTCGCCTAAAGATAAAGTTATGAGTCTTTAATGTAAAGAATTCCATAAAAATCATTGGCTTTACCTTCGACTCTGTATGGCACCGAGGTTTGCTGTTCAAGTGTCATCTCCTAAATATTCCTAAACATCTCATCCTACTCCTCAACAATTTCCTATCCCATAGAACCTTAAAAGTTAAAATAGATAATTATTTCTCCACAACATTCTCCCCCGAGCAAGGGGTTCCACAAGGATCACCCCTCTCTCCCATACTATACAACATTTTCTGCACTGACATGTATAATCCTGATCCCAAATACTTTAATCCTACATCATATATCCCCCAATGCGCTGTCGATACCGCTCTCATAACTCACGCACCCTCCCTTCCAAAAGCCCTACAAACCCTGCAGCAACTAATAGAGACACTCGAGACATGGTTTGCAAAATGGCGAATCAAAATTAACCCAAAAAAATCCCAACTATTAATTCCTTTCCACCGACTCTCCCCTAACTATCCGTATAACCTATTCATCTCACAAACTCCTATACTTCCTTCCCTTTATATTAAATACTTAGGTGTCACATTTGACACTAAGTTAAAATTTAAAAAAACATGCGGCAAACATTAAAAACAAAATAATTTGTAGAGCGAAGGATTTTAGATGCTTAACATTTAGAAATAGGGGTATTTCCACCCTAACCGCCATCCGCATCTACAAAATGATCTGTCGTCCACTCCTTGATTACGCATCCATACTCCTGTTCGAATCCTCCAATCCAACTATAAAATGCATACAAGTTAGTAAACGATCAGCTCTCCGTGCACTTACAAAAATACGCCATCCTAACAACCCTTTGTACAACCCATCCAGCCATCTCCTCTATACCACAACCAATGTATCCCCAATCGAAAATAGGCTACAATACCTGCAGACAAATGGCAACAAACCCTTCAAACTTCCAATTCCTTTCCCAATTCTGTAAACGTCTAAACCCTCATGTTACCCGAAAACACAAAAATCCCACATCTACCATTTTCGACTTCATTTCATCTCACCACCCACACTAACTGTCAAAGAAAATAGTACCATCATCAATTCTCGGCGGAAATACCTCTGATCGATAGCCAGTTATCAAGAGTTAGTTTCTTTTATTTATATTTATTGATTATAAACAATAATGTAATTAATTATTTCACTGACAGTGTTTTATTTAAATTAATTATTTTGTATTGTCCTCTGATAATAAAGATTTGTTATATATATATATATATATATATATATATATATATATATATATATATATCATTGGCTTTATTGGCGGAATTATGTTAAAATAGCACAGTATCAAAATTAGTTTAAAATCTTAGATTGATTTTATTAAGAGATAACTGTTTTCGATATTTCTGCACAATAGTCGAAAATATTTTGCCTGATATTGTAGTTATAAGTCTTCAAAGTATAGAATTTCTGAATATGTAGACAAAAATTTTAATAAACTAGTATAAGCAATTGATAAGCAATGAAAACAAAAATTTAGTTCAGAGGAAATATATTTTGTCATTTTAATATGACTCACACATAAAATAGTTTGGGAAGCGGTGTTCCAAAATTAACGCAAGATTTGAACTATATAGAAGACAGTTTTTAGTCTTTAGATTGTTATTTTTTTTATTTAATCATAAAGTACATAGGATAGGGTTATTTATGGAATAACACATCGGGCAAATAGCCTCCATGGCTTTGCTGGCACATACGCACTCTTCTGCCGAAATTTTCCAGGACCTTTCTGCACAAATATGGCCGAATTTCGTTGATGCAGAGTTTAATTTTCTTCTGTAATACACGGAAGGTTTTGGGCTTGTTGACATAGACCTTTGACTTTAAATAACCGTATAAATAGAAATCTAATGGTGTTTAATCACACGATCTAGGGCGCAGTTCTGATCACCGAAACGAGAGAGTACACGACAAGGAAATGTCTCATCCAGTAATTGAATTGCATTACGGGATGTATGGCATGTAGCACCATCTTGTTAAAACCACATATTGGCCACATTATTATCATCCGCTTTCGACAGAAAGAAATGTGTTATCATGTCGCGATATCGAGCACCAGTAAGAGTCTCAATTTCAAAAAAGTATAGTCCATTGATGCCTTCAGCCCAAAATCCGCAACAAACAGTGACACGTTGTGGATGCTTTTGTTATTCGACAATCACACAAACACGACACTTTAGGCGATTAACAAAGCCATCTAGGTAAAAATGTGCTTCATCGCTTAGGATGATTTTGCTCGAAAAATCAGCATCTACTTGTTGATGTTCAATAATCCATTCAACGAAATCTCTTCGCTGTGATCGTGTGATTTAACACCATAAGATTTCATTTCATAGAGTTATTTAAAGTCAAAGGTCTAAGTCAACAAGCCCACAACCATTCATGCATTACAAGAGGAAATTAAACGCTGTATCAACGAAATTCAGCTACATTTATGCAGAATGGTTAAGGACAATTTCGATAAAAGAGTGCGTATGTGCCAGCAAAGCCGTGGAGGCTATTTGTCCGATGTGTTATTCCATAAATAACCCTACCCTACCTACTTTATGATTCAATAAAAAAATAACAATCTAAAGATTAAAAGTGCGATTCTTTTCGCAATCTACAACAAGTTAGTCTTACAAAGACTATATCAAACACTCATTGAAACAACTACTTCCCGGGCTAATACCCCGACGGACATTGAATTATACAACAAGTGTTTGCTGTTACATACAGTAACCTACTGCAAATGTAACAATTTGGGTCAAATCATTCAGGCCATCTATAGACGCGTTTCGAGATTTATCTCTCCTCAGTATAGCTTTGCCATTCCCTCTAAACAATTTGACACCTTAGACTGGCGGTCACGTTACCGTTCAAACATAAGTAAAAATGAAATTGCCAATTCTTGGTTGCAGAATCGTATTCTGCAACCAAGAATTGGCAATTTCATTTATACTTAACAATCTAAAGACTAAAAACTGTGTTTTCTATTTAAATCAAATCTTGCGCTAATTTTGGGACACCCTTTACTAGAGAATATGTTGCATGTTTACTTTTTCTTACTATAAATAAAAAAATTGTTAGATTCTTTTTATTTTGCAGAATCAAAATATTTGTAGTAAGTGAAAGCACTGGCATCGATGACTTGAAAAGATATCCCTGGACTGCGAAGAAGATACGTGACTCATTATCTCTTCTCACTCTGGCACAATTAGACGATTCATTCAATCTCATTACGACAAATTGTTGCTGGGTTTGCCAACGCTTTATTTTTTAGTTCAGTTTCATCTTCGCTCCAGTCGTGACATAATCAATCTTTATCATTACGCAAACAATCGCGGCTTTTTATTTACATTGCAGCAGATAATTATTACTTCGGTAGCTCTGTAATAAATAGCCACTTGAGTTTTTTTTTAGTGTAATTACATGTATAAGAGTATGAACAGTTATTTTGGATAGGATTAACGAAATATCGTCTTTATTTTAATTTATCTTATAAATACTCATCATTAAATTTCGGATGTCATTGAAAATTGAAATGTCAAAAGAATTAAAAATCAATTTTCAATATTTTTTTATGAATATTTGATTTTTTAGCAACTATAAAATTAAAAGTATCTTGATATATTTTCCTGTAATTTTGAACTAATGTGAAAATGTAACTTCGGAACACAATTACAGTTTAATTTGAATAAAAGCGTTCAATTTGAAGCCACCCCTCTGGGTACACGCCTGCACCCAACTAGTGGGGTGCCACAGGGCTCCAATGTTAGCCCCTGGTTTTTTCTTTACATTTCAAATGGAAACACTCGGTAGAAATTTGTTATTAAACGCTTTTATAAAAACGGCGAACGCTATTAAAATAAGGATTGAAACATTTAGGTATATATTGTGAATTTAAAGATGCATTATATTATGGCGTTAGCTATCGGCGTTAGCTACCAGTATTCCTCAGCACTGGGTCGGGACCACACTGACGAGGACCTTGAAGTCCGAAACGCGTCTGTGGGTATCTGGTGCAGGAATACTAAACACAAATTTAATTTGTTTATGCATTATTTTATAATCTGTTTAATAACTAGGAGGAGCGTTTTAAATTTCACGCGCCAAAACCTACAACTCTGATTGGCCGAGAGCGCGTAATTTTACACTATGCTAATTACGTATTATTAGACGCAACAGCTGACATAACCTTAATTTGAAGCGTTATCGAGTTGCAACTTTGTCCGTTTCGTAATAACCTTTTGTGCGGTGTTTCTTTAGCACAGTTAAAAGTTAGTTTTGTTTGTATTGTTGTGATGGATTATGGACCCAGTACAAGCTCGGTGATAATATCACCTTCACCTTCAAAAAGCGTAAGAAGCTGGATTTGGGTCATTTATATCAGTCTGAAAACCAGTGCATAATAAATATGTATAAGCAGAGGATAACAGATGATCCACCTATAAAAATGACTGCTGTTGTATCAGACATTGTTGGTGCAGTAGGTGAGATATCAAATAGCATAAGAATATGCATCAAATAATAAAATGTTTGATTTTTAGGAGTTGTAAATTCCACTGTCTATCGTACCATTAGCGAATATAAGAAATCCGGAGAGATTTGTAGCCCTAAACAGCTTGGAGAACATAATTACAAGTTTTGATGATATAGTGAAGAGATCCGTGCATAGTTTCTTTTATAAAAATGAAGTGCCTACTTTAAATAGAGTTTTAGAAGAAGTAAACGATCACGCAGGCATACCGAAGATGAGTCGTTCTACTTTGTATAGTTTTATAAAACAAATCAATTTTAATTAAGATAGAGACCAGAGCTGGGCAGGATTCGAATCATTCGGGATTCGAATCCTGGATTCGAATCCTTTTAGAGGATTCACAAGAGGCATTCGAATACTTTAGTTCAACTGGATTCGTGATCCGGATTCGTTACATTTTTTTACGAGGATTCGTATTCTAGTCTAAATGTGGGTGATTCGAATCCTTATAAAAGGATTCGAATCTTTGTAAAAAAATTTGAATACTTACAAAAAGATTTAAATTGTCGAAAATAATTCGAATTAATTGTGAGGAATAACATGAAAAATGTTTTCTGTGAGTTTTTAAATTTCTCGTTAAATCACTGGTTTATGCGCGTGGCGCATGACGTAAAATTTCGAGTTTAGAAAAGCCCAGAAAATTTGTCTCGGGTCGCTGCGCGACCCTCGACAAATTTTCACGGGGCTTTTCTAAACTCGAAATTTTACTTCATGCTTAGTCTGGGAGTGGAAACGCTCGTTTGAAACTTCAAACTGAATGCTTTGATAAAACATTAAATGATTGGAAATGTTTTTAAAGATAATAATCTAGTTTTCAAAATATTGTTTGAAGTAAGAATGTCATGGTAGCCACAATCTGAAATGTTAAATTTTTCCGACATTTCCCTGACTAAAGATTTTTTTCCTGGCCTTTTAATATAACTTTCTTCTGTGGGGAACCCCTATTCTGTTTAATAGTTTTCATTGTTTTTGTCAATATTTAAATTAGTTTTATAAATGTTTACGTGTTTTGTAATTTGCCTGCTGATTTGAACAAATTTAATAATAACATATGGCTTTTTGTTACTGTTTTAGTCAATTTGAATATAATTCAATGACTTTTCTCTGACTTTCTCGGTTTTAATGATATTTAGTGAATTTTTTATTTACGTAAATTTCAGGCATTAGTCGATTTTATAATAGAGTTCAATTTGAAGTTTTGAACGAGTGTTTCCACTCCCAGGCTAAGCATGAAGTAAAATTTCGAGTTTAGAAAAGCCCCGTGAAAATTTGTCGAGGGTCGCGCAGCGACCCGAGACAAATTTTCGGGCTTTTCTAAACTCGAAATTTTACTTCATGCGCCACGCGTACAAAACACTGATTTGAAGTGAAGTTCAGAAACACACTAATACATCTTTAACCAGAGTAACAGGGAGTCAGATATATAGCCTGTTATCAACGATGTACAGTGGTAATAATAAATAATTAGGTTTTGAATATTTTTGTTAAAACAACTGGTAACGATATTTATATATTAATGGTTGCAAAAAACAAAAATCAAATTTATTCTTAAAGGATTTGTGTTAGTGATTCGTAAAAACAGGATTCGAATCTTCGATTCGTACTCAGAGGGTTGTACTCAAAGGTCGTTTTTATGTTGAGGTCGCACGTCAGTTTGATGATCCGTGCAGATCCATTCATCTCACCTAGAAACGTACAACGAGCGTAATTAGCTTATGCACAGTACGCTTTTACATCACATCCTTTAATTCCTATGACCTTTCGTATCAATCTCCCAGAGACGAAACGAAACGACTTTTGCTTACCATTTAATCATCGCCCACGCACAACAGTAGGACCCATCAAAATTACATTCGAATTAAATTAACCCTCGAAGGATATCTTTGCAAAAAATAAAACAGAAAATAACGCAGCTATTAATGTGAAAATAATTGCGCGGACTTCACGAGTTAAATCGATTCGCGAAATAATAAATAGGAATAATTAATGTCCTGACTTTTTCTTTTCTTTTTCTTTGCTACACTCTTTTCTAGAGCATAATTAGACTAACCAGTTCACGATCCCCTCAATCAAAACCGGATTGACAAAATAAAACGAAATTCGGTTCACGAACTACAATTAAACAACCGAAACCATTGGGTTTTCGTGTGGTGTGCAATTTTTGCTTCTTTCTCTCTCTGCTTCGAAGAAAGATTTATCTTCCCATTATTGTACTTTTATTTATCTCTCGAGCGGTTTCATAATTCGCTAACTTTTACTAATTACTCGTAATCATGCGTACGTGTGTTTTGTAATTACTCCTGATTAACTCATCAATCATGATGATTTCGAGTTTGAAATTGGGAGGTTTCCTCGGTGGGATAAAGCGGCATTCTTCTTTTTATTCTCTGCAGTAAAACGGAAGGATTTGCCCGTCTGGTTCACACGTACACACTTTTATGTGTGTTTTTTATGTGTTTAGTGTAAATTGGGTGCGCTTGAAGAATGGAACACGTGTAGTAATTAATTGAAAGACTGATATTTTCTGTGTGTGTGAGACTCAAACTTGTCTCACGTAGGTGAAAGAAGTAAGAGGATATCACATTGGAGGATTCAGATTGCAGCTAAAAATTATCCAAATTTATTTAAAATTACAATTTAGAACCATTTAACTTAATTTCATCGTCTGTCATTAAACCTAATTTAGATCTAAACTGTCATCTAATTCTAATTTAATTAGTCATCCATAGGTTTTCTATTCATTTTAAGAAAAATGGGCCCGTTCATCAAAGACATCACTTGGGAATTTACTGCCAACTGTTGGGCAATTTTCTGATGACCGGTTTGTGAACGTGTTTGGGATTTTTGTAATCGTACAAAATAGACCGGTACTCTGGTACCGTTTATTAAATACCAACATACATCACAAACAAATCCAAACATGTTAAATGTACACAGTCCCAATGTAACTAGAAGCTTGGTTTATACAGCTAAAATAGCGGAGCCTGGTCATAGTTTTGGGCGCGGAATTTAAAATTTAGGGAAAACGTATGTTAATCAGAAGTTGGTTAGCCTGAAGTCCATTACAAATCCAAACATGTTAAATGTAAACATCTTAAATGTAAACAGTCCCAATGTAACTAGAAGCTTGGTTTATACAGCTAAAATAGCGAAGTCAGGTCATATTCTGGGCGCGGAATTTAAAATTTAGGGGAAACGTATTGTAACAAATTTCCCGTGGATTCGCAGAGGTGTGAATAAAAGCCCCGGTGGTAAACTTAAGAAACTGTTTATTCACAGCTATAAAATACAAAATTTTAGAACGATTATCTGTCCGTGTTTTCTTGTTTTCTGACTTCTGTCAACTGCCCCTTTTTTTATTTATTCGCAAACCCCTTGAGTTCCGTACTCCTTAATAAATTCGTTACACTGCCCCCTTCTTTAAGATCATTTCGTCCCGAAATTATGATTGTACTGCTCCAGTGTATGGGGTGAGGCGATTGAAATGGATTACTTTAGGTTTTCCTTTTGGCAACTTCTGGATCCTGAACAGTATGTCATTAATTTTGTCTATTACGGTGTACGGCCCCTCCCATGAGGTCTGCAGTTTCGGGGAATAACCTCGCCGCCTCTGTGGGTTGTATAACCAAACCAAGTCCCCAGGTTGATATCCATTTTTATCGGCTTTAATATCGTAAGCCTCTTTCATCCTGTCGCTTGCTCTCTGAATGCTTATCCGTACCTGTTCATGGATTTTGTTTATCCTTCGGCACAATTCGCTTACATAATCATCTCCTGCCTCGTCCGTTCCAGGTGGACATCCAAACTTTAAATCGCAGGGTAATCGAAGTTCCCGTCCCATAACTATTTTTGCAGGTGTTTGTCCTGTGGTCTCGTGGACTGACGATCTATACGCTAGGAGGAATAGATGAAGATACTTATCCCAGTCACGCTGTTGATCGGACACCACCTTTGATAGATACCTATTAATAGTTCGATTCATCCGTTCCACCATTCCATCAGACTGCGGGTGTAGGGCGGTTGTCCTGGTTTTATGGATGCCCAAGATGTTGCAGATACTCTGAAATAAGGTGGACTCGAAATTTCTGCCTTGATCAGAATGAAGTTCTAATGGTACGCCAAACCGACAAATCCATTATTTTACAAGTACTTCGACAATGGTAGAAGCTTCTTGATTGGGTAACGCGTACGTGTCGACCCATTTGCTAAAATAATCCATTACTACAAGAATGTATTTGTTTCCAGCGTCGGTCTGAGGAAATGGTCCCGCAGCATCAACTGCAATCCTTTCAAAGGGGCTTCCCACATTGTACTGCCGCATAGGAGCCCTCCGCCGTTGTTGTGGTCCATTACTTGCTGCACAAACCATGCATTGCTTGCACCACTTCTTGACATCTTCTTTGGATTTTGGCCAATAGAATCGTTCCCTTAATTTCTCAAGAGTCTTTGTCACTCCAAGGTGTCCGCCGCTTATTCCATTATGGATCTCCTTTAAAATTTCCGGTACCCTATTCCTCGGTATCACAACCTGTCTTCGTTCCTCCCGACCATGGGCATCTTCTAAAACGCGTTTCAATAAGCGATCAGAGATTACTAACGATTTCCATTGTGCCCAGTAAGATTTCACATATGGTGAGTACCTTGCTACTTGTTCCCAAGTTGGTTTGTGGTTAATCCTTCTTCCAATGGATAATTTGTTTTAAGTCGGGATCACTTTCTTGGTCTTTTTGGAGTTGGCGATACTGCCATCTATCGTCCACTATCGTTGTGCGACAGACCGAGATTTCTTTAAATTCGACACGGTTGCAATGTTTGCAGTCCTCTGGGCAGGGTCTGCGTGACAATGCATCCGCGTTTTTGTGAATGGACCCTGGACGGTGTTGCGTGTCGAAGTCAAATTCCTGCAATCTCTCAATCCATCTGGCAACCTGACCCTCAGGATTCTTGAATTGTAGAAGCCATTTTCATGCAGCATGGTCAGTTCTTAACAAGAATTTTCTGCCGTAAAGATATTTATAAAAATGCTCCACTGATTTTACCACCGCCAATAACTCCCTTCTGGTGACACAATAGTTCCGTTCCGGTTTCGACAGAGTTTTACTGAAATACCCGAGGACTCTCTCATGCCCATCCTGTACCTGTGACAGTACAGCTCCTATGCCCACGTTACTTGAATCTGTATCCAATATAAAATCTCCACTTAGAATCGGATAGCCCAGGATCGGTGCACCGATCAGGGAATATTTCAGCTGCTTGAATGCTTTTTGACAATTTTCATCCCATTGAAATCTTCGTCCTTCTTCGGTCAGTAGTGTCAGTGGCTTGGCAACATTTGAAAATCCTGCAACATACCGACGGTAATATGTACAAAGTCCGAGAAAACTTCGCACTTCATGTAGGTTTCTTGGTACAGGCCACTCTTTAACTGTCTTAACCTTTTCTTTGTCCACTGCTACACCTTCATCGGAAACAATGTGACCTAAGTACTGCACCCTCTTTTGGAACAAGTGACACTTCTTTGAGTTAAGCTTGAGTCCCGAACTTCGCAATCGTTGAAATACCTCTTCCAAATTATTCAGGTGGTCTTCAAAGGATTGTCCTTACACGATTATGTCATCTAGATATACTAAGCAGGTCTTCCAAGATAGCCCTTTTAATATTGTTTCCATCAATCTTTCGAATGTAGCAGGAGCATTGCAAAGCCCAAAAGGCATTACAGTGAATTGCCACAATCCTGTGCCCACGGTAAATGCAGATTTTTCGCGATCTTTGGGGGCTAAATCAACCTGCCAGTATCCACTCTTTAGATCTAATGTAGAGAATACAGTAGATCCTGTCAATGTGTCTAGCGTATCATCAATTCGTGGCAGCGGGTAACTGTCTTTTTTTGTTACATTATTGAGTTGCCGATAATCCACACAAAATCTAGTTGATCCATCTTTCTTCTTAGCAGAACTTTGCAGCATTTTACATTCAATGTTCTCGAATCCATCACGAAGCGATTCGAACTTTTCGCCTAATTTTTCAATCATCTTTATTGTGTCGGATCCAATATCAAATAAATATTTGTCAGGGTCCTCGCCTTTTTGCCATACCACTTCCTGAAGTCTCTGCTGCAACACTGATTTCTTTCCGGTAACATCACAGTCTCGTTCTTCCAGATGGTACTTTAAGTCTGCCACCTTTAATTCGGCGAGCGTTAATCGCGAAACCATTCTCACGATTAATTTAAGTCCACTATTATTCACACCCCACACCTGACACCAATGTAACAAATTTCCTGTGGATTCGCAGAGGTGTGAATAAAAGCCCCGGTGGTAAACTTAAGAAACTGTTTATTCACAGCTATAAAATACAAAATGTTAGAACGATTATCCGTCCGTGTTTTCTTGTTTTCTGACTTCTGTCAACTGCCCTTTTTTTTATTTATCCCCAAACCCCTTGATTTCCGTACTAGCTAATAAATTCGTTACAGTATGTTAACCAGAAGTTGGTTAGCCTGAAGTCCATTTTTAGAGGAATATTGTTAAAATAAAGCTGTTAAGCTATAATATTTAATATCTTTAATTAATTTCTCACTTAACCTGTGGTAAAACATTTTTGAATCTAATACTGGATGATTTAAATTAAATTTAAATTAAAACTCTTGGTTAGTTTCACTTATTTATATTTTCTCCAACTAGTTTCGACCATTGGTCATCTTCAAGGAGGAAATGTGACATTTCCTCCTTGAAGATGACCAATGGTCGAAACTAGTCGGAGAAAATAAAAATAAGTGAAACTAACCAAGTGTTTTAATTTAATTTAATTTAAATCATCCAGTACTATAATATTTAATATTATTATTTTTGTTAGAGTTACGTGAATGGTTAGGATAGGTTTGGTTACTTTGAGATATTCTTTTTAGAGTTAGGTAATTGGTGCGTTAAATTTAAGTACCCACCAAACTATGAGTCCCATAATGGTTCAATAAAACCTTATCTGTAATTATAAATCTTCAATAACATCATTAAATAATTCTCTTATATGTTTAATAAAATGAGATTTGTTTAAACATTTGTGCTTGGCATTTTAATAATGTATTGTGTTTATTATCCAATAGGATTTAGTAATTACAAGACAGCATTTCTATAATGATTCCAATCACAATTTAACACATAAATAGTTATGCTAGCAGTGGCGGCTCGTGAGAATTTTTACTGGTGGGGCAGCACACATACACGTAATTTTTCTTTCAAGTGTACCTATTTCCGAAAACCCCTAAATCCATGGTTTCGAATGGATTTAGGGGTTTTTGGCGACTTATTTATCCTAATGTGTATGCATTTTGAGACATTCGTTGTGTTTTTAATGAGATGAATTTGAAGTTTTAAACAGGTGTTTCCACTCCTTGATTAACCTATTATGCGCCATTGATGCATACACGCAACATTATTATTTTTTTGTTAATTAAATTACTAAATAAGTTAATAAGATTAATTTGATGATTGAAAATGTATGAGGAATAAGATAAATATTTTGTTATTTAAATATTCCGCTTATTACTCATTAAACAAAACAAATTTCAGTGTATTTCTAACTTCACAATATTTCAGTGTTTTATACACGTGGCGCATAAAGTAAAATTTCGAGTTTAGAAAAGCCCCGTGAAAATTTGTCTCGGGTCGCTGCGCGACCCTCGACAAATTTTCTACGCGGGGCTTTTCTAAACTCGAAATTTTACTTCATGCGCCACGCGTATAAAACACTAAAATACTGTAAAGTTTATGTTTGAACCTCACTTGAAATCAGTGTTGTATACGCGTGGCGCATGAAGTAAAATTTCGAGTTTAGAAAAGCCCAGAAAATTTGTCTCGGGTCGCTGCGCGACCCTCGACAAATTTTCACGGGGCTTTTCTAAACTCGAAATTTTACTTCATGCTTAGTCTGGGAGTGGAAACACTCGTTCTAAACTTCATATTGCAAGTTTTTATATAAAATCGACGAATGCCTAAAAATTTACAGCGTATACATTATGTATATTTAAAAGAAACATTCACAGTATGTTATACAGTAAGTCATTTATAGAAATCATAAAAAAGTGCAGAATTGGACTTAAATTCAACTTTAAAGTTAACTCTAGCACTGCTCGGCCGTTAATGGGTTAAGTATGAAGTAAAGTTTCGAGTTTAGACAAGCCAAAAATGGTCTTAATCAACCTCAAAATGGATATATCTACAAAAAATTGATTTGAAAATGTTCGCGAAAACAATACTTCACTTGTTTTGCATATGGATGATAGTAAAAATCATAGATATACTTTAAACTACTGGAAATAATGAGAAATAGAAAAATTAGACAAACGTTAGCGTTTGTTCCATTCATTTCATCAGTTTAATTATTAATTATATCTAGTTTGTTTACAAATTATCTACTTAATTTGTATCCTAATTAGTATGATGAAATGTTATTCGGGCTATGACATTTCATACCTAATTTGTCAGTGATATCATCTACTTAATCAATTAATCGAACACAATTTGTTGTGACCATTGGCGATTGTTACACGCCAATCAACTCACAATGAGCGCAATTATTCCGTGAGGTGAATGAGAAAGGTTGAAGCTCATTATTTAGCCATTAATTTTTGGATACCAACACACGTCAACACATAATTGTAAAAATAAACCTTTCTAAAAAAAGTGCAACATACCAATATTTTACTGTCTAAAATCCATAGAATTTTATTTGTTTATATACAGAGAGTTTTATGTAACACCGAACATTTTCATAACGAGAATTTTTTTTTGAAGTGTCCATATGCATACGTTGCACATTTTCCGATGCTCAGTTTATTAAAAGAATTAAATTTGAAGCTTTAAGCGAGTGTTTTCCACTCCCGGGCTAAGCATGAAGTAAAATTTCGAGTTTAGAAAAGCCTGAAAATTTGGTTTGGTCGCGTAGCGCGAAGCGCGAAGCGGCCAAACCAAATTTTCAGGCTTTTCTAAACTCGAAATTTTACTTCATGCGCCACCGGTACAAATCACTGATTCAATATAAAGTTTAGCGGTGTGATTTAAACTTTGTAATATGTCAGTGTTTTGTACCGGTGGCGCATGAAGTAAAATTTCGAGTTTAGAAAAGCCTGAAAATTTGGTTTGGCCGCTCCGCGCTTCGCGCTACGCGACCAAACCAAATTTGCAGGCTTTTCTAAACTCGAAATTTTACTTCATGCTTAGCCAGGGAGTGGAAAACACTCGCTTAAAGCTTCAAATTAAATTCTTTTAATAAACCGGGCATCGAATAATATGGAACGTATGCATATGGATACTTAAACGAAAAATTCTCGTTATGAAAATGTTCGGTGTTACATAAAACTCTCTGTATATTATTACTCGATAATAATATTCAGTTTCACCAACTTTAGTTAAATCTTATTTAATGATTAAATTTATTTGCCGATTAAAACACATAATTGTAAAAATAAGCCTTTCTAAAAAAAGTGCAAGCTACCAATATTTTACTGTCATAGAAAAATTCTCGTTATGAAAATGTTCTATATAGTCTATATAATTTTATTTGTTTACATATTTTATTACTCGCTAATAATCTTCAGTTTCACCAACTTTAGTTCAATCTTATTCAATGAATAAATTTGTTTGTCGATTAAAAGAGACATTTTCCGTGTTAATTATTCTAATTATTATTAATATACTAGAATCCAAAAGTGATTATTAAAATGTTGCGAATTCAATTCCAATCATAATTATCGCTCACCGGCTTTAATTATAAAACTAGGTACGCTTTTTCGGCAAGCATTTAACTTCGAAATAGCAATTAAAAAAATTCAATACGCGAATACATCATGTGCTCGTTGAAAAAAATTGTGTAATTCAGATATTATAGAAAAGAATTTTATTATAGTATGTTCAATAAAAAAAAACCTCTAGAGTGCCTTGTATAATTTAAAATGCAAATATGTATGCATATAACTTGTCTGCTTAATATTAGTAAATAAAAACACTCGTTAATGTTTATAATAATTTGAAGTTAATGCGAATCTCTACAATGGAATTATTAAACTAACAACATTAATCTCAGGATGAAGAAGTGAAAAAAGGTAATCACTCATCTGCAAGGTCTCATTGTTTTCTGGAGTTTAATTAAGCTAAACCAAGCATTACGAAGAATACACACTTTTTTTACACATTTTGCCAAAAGAACGCTTTCCAAATTTGTAGAAACAAAAAAAGGTCTTATTATTGGAACCAGTTTCTAAAATTCTTTAAAAAAAACGCCTTGTTTTAAAATAGTATATTTCATTAGGAGTCCAGAAAACGGAATTTTTCCTTGCGCGCGTGACAAGCATGGTAAAATCCATTTCTGGACGTGTAATGAACGCTATTTTTTATTATACTTATCTACAATATACTTATCTGAAAACTTAAATAATATTTTTATTTTCAAACCAGTAATATCCATGGTAGTGAAAAATACAACTAATTCGAAAGAAAATGAAGTTGAATACCAGAAATTCGAAATTTGATTTAGTCAGCACTTTTTTTTAAAGCCAAACATCTTTTTAACGTGGCGAATCAATACAATAAGGTGAACGATTTTACGAATTTGGCCTTTTCAGAAAAATAAAATAGAAGTTATACAACGTCACTGTTTTTTATAGTTCCCGTTCCGCCTGTGTTCGTATCTATATCTGGATTTTACTAGTAGGAATTCTACGCTTACTTGTGCCGCTTGGGTTAAAATATCATCCAAAATAATATCTACAAAATCAATTTCTTCTAAGTCTGCATACATTTCAACCAAACTTACGTATTTCACTGACGGAAAATAAAACGTCAATGACAAATACATCATTGCTATGGCAACATTTGAGAGCTCACGAAAAGAGCGCACAAACAAATACTTTCCGTGCGGTGGCTTGAAAAAGCGACGTTTTCATTATTCTAGAGGCATATGGAAACGAAGTGTTTTCAGATAAGTATAATAAAAAAGCTATTACATAACAAAATCATCCAATTTTTTTCGTATATTTTCGCCCAGCCAAATCCAAGTTTTCAGGCTTTTCCTAAACTCGAAATTTTACTTCATGCTGGGAGTGGAAAACACTCGTTTTGAGCTTAAAATTGAATTCATTTAGTTCAATATAAAGCTACAAACGAGTGTTTTCCACTCACAGACTAAGCATGAAGTAAAATTTCGAGTTTAGAAAAGCCCCGCGTAGATAATGGGCATTAGATGGCGTTTACGCTTTCGAACATATGTAAATTGCACATGCCATAATAAATGGTCAAAGATGTTTATTATTCTTCAAGTACTGGTTCGGGACTATACTGTTGATGGCGTTGAAGCTTAAAACGCATATATATGAATGATTAACTAGTTCTTGAGAAATGTATTTGCTCAGTGGGAACAATTGATATAATATGTTAATAAAAAAAATACTTAAATAATTACAATTAAAGGTTTTAAGAAATATTTTGAATGCAGTAAATATTAATGAATCAAAAAATCTTGCGTGTGAAAAAGCTTCGCGCTTGGAGGATTTTAAAATCAAAAGAATCCGAAATGTTTGCTTTACACCCAGCACACAAGTCTAGTGTTTAAATAATCAGCATATATTTATTAGAGAGGTATTTCCGAGTACCAAAACAATCCTTTTTCCCAGATCATAACGCAGAATTACATAAAAAACAATTTGCGCTTCTTGTGTGTCTGTGCCAGCTACTCATCTTCCCGTGTCAATGATTAATTACGTGTATTAGTGTATTTGCAAATATAAAAGTATTCTTGTGTAAAAAATATTAATTAGGTTAATGGAAACACATGCATATTTTATTTTAAGACATATTTTGAATACATTTTAATTTTGAGGCATATTTAAAGTCGCAAGTTTTATTCAGTATGACTCTTCAAAATAATTTTAATTTGAGCTGGGAAGTAAATTTTCAAGTTTACAAAAGCCTCTTTTGGCAGTACATTTTAAACTTCTCTTGAAATCAGTGTTTTGTACGCGTGGCGCATGAAGTGAAATTTCGAGTTTAGAAAAGCTCCGCGTAGAAAATTAGACCCTAGCCAAATTTTCACGGGGCTTTTCTCGTTTCAACTCTTTTTCCACGTTTCTCCATACCTATCTTCTCAACAGCATGGCTTTATTCCAAAACGTTCTACAGTAACTAATTTGACCATTATTACGCATGATATAGCCAAATCACTAGATTCAGCGGGGCAAATCGATGTAATATATACTGATATGTCAAAAGCGTTTGACAGGGTGGACCATCAATTGTTAATAGGTAAACTTAGCTACTTTGGTTTTTGTGACCTTGCTTATAACATCTTATCTTACAGATCGTGAAATGTATGTCGCAATAAATAACTTTAAATCGGACTCATACTTTCCAAGTTCAGGGGTACCCCAAGGCTCGATTTCGGGTCCCTTTTTATAAATGATCTTTCTGATTTATTAAAGTGTAAACACCTCTTACACGCGGACGACCTAAAGATTTACTCAACAATTGCTAACATTGCTGACTGTCAACGGTTACAAAATCAACTTGATGTTATCTCGAATTGGTGCAGTATTAATAATCTTAATTTAAATAGCAATAAGAGCAAATTCATATCCTTTACCAAAAAATCTAAACCAATCTCATTTAATTATATAGTTAGCAATAATTCTATTGTGCAAGTCAGTCTTCAAAGATTGAGGGATTTGGTTTGATGACTATTTTACATTTAATCCTCATGTTCAAACACTCGTAAAGAGTTCCTTTTAAGCATTCGGATTTATATTTCGAAATTCTACAAATTTGCGAAATCCGAATGCTTTGAAATCTCTATTTAATGTTTATGTCCGTTCCAAGTTGGAATATGCATCTTAAATTTGGTATCCTCAAACTCAACTTCAGATTAACCTAGTAGAAAGTGTTCAACGTAAGTTCCTGAAATTTTTGCACTTTAAAGTTGAGGGATTTTATCCTGACAGAGTCTGTGATCATTCACTACTGCTAGATAAATTGAATGTAGAATCTCTTGAATGCCGACGTCACAGACAAAGCATCACCTTCTTACACAAGCTTCTGCATGATAGAATTGACAGCCCTGATATTTTACAGCTAGTTGGCTTGCATATTCCATCTTTCAATAGTTGATATAAGACCACACTTAATATTACGTATAATAGAACAAATTTTGGATTAAAATCGCCTATTAATGTGATCTACAATTCGTTTAATCAACTTCCACCAACTTGTGACGTATTTTTTTAACCATTGACATCCTTATTAGAATGTTGTTAATTACGAAGAAAAATGTTATTATTTTTAGTTCATAGTTTTAAAACTTGTTTGCTTATACTAAATTGTCTTGTAATTGGGAATTTGTTTCCTATTGGGCAATAAACATTATTGTTACTATTATTATTTCTCAAGAACTACTCATTCATTAACCGGATAACTATATACGCGTTTCTAGCTTCAACACCATCATCAGTATAGTCCCGAACCAGTGCTTGAAGAATACTGAACATCTTTGACCATTTATTATGGTGTGTGCAATTTACATACAGAGAGTTTTATGTAACACCGAACATATTCATAAAGAGAATTTTTGTTTTAAGTATACATAATGCATACGTCGTACATTTTCCGACGCTCGGTTTATTGAAAGAATTTAATTTGAGAGTGTTTTCCACTCCCAGGCTAAGCATAAAGTAAAATTTCGAGTTTAGGAAAGCCTGAAAATTTGGTTTCAGGCTTTTCTAAACTCGAAATTTTACTTCATGCGCCACGGGTACACAACACTGATTCAATGTAAGGTTTAGTGGTGTGTTTTAAACTTTGTAATACGTCAGTGTTTTGTACCGGCGGCGCATGAAGTAAAATTTCGAGTTTAGAAAAGCCTGAAAATTTGGTTTGGCCGCTCCGCGCTTCGCGCTACGCGACCCAACTAAATTTTCAGGCTTCTCTAAACTCGAAATTTTACTTCATGCTTAGCCTGGGAGTGGAAAACACTCGTTTTAAGCTTCAAATTAAATTCTTTTAATAAACCGAGCGTCGGAAAATGTACGACGTATGCATATGTATACTTAAAAGAAAAATTCTCTTTATGAAAATGTTCGGTGTTACATAAAACTCTCTGTATGTTCGAAAGCGTAAACGCCATCTAATGACCATTAGCTTAAGTAGCTGACGATGCTACTTAAGCAAATGGGCATTAGATGGCGTTTACGCTTTTGAACATATGTAAAATACATTTCTGTATGTAGGAGGTAAACTACAATTGATAGAGTAAAAAATCCTGATTCCAACAGTATAAAATTACGTGTTTTGAAAAAACAAAATAACTTGGTATAGTTTACCTTCCACAAACAGATTTATATAATGTTTCAAGAACATTAAAACAACGTATTGTGTTATAATTATTTAAGTATTATTTTAAGTCCTAGGTGGCCTAGTAGGTAGAGACCCTGTCCTCGAACCCTAGAGGTAACGGGTTAAAATAAATGATTTCATCCGGAATGACCTTTTCGATTTATATAATTATGCATTTTGGGGGGAGAGCAAATATATAATTAAATAAATCAAAAAGGTGATTCCTGGATTAGCTAAGGATGGTCGATATCTAACGCATGTAAATTACAAAACATGTTTATATTTTCCGGTGTTAATTATTATTATTTAACTAAGTGATTTGATGATAATGTAGTCTCTTATAACTGATGTAATAAATAAGGATTTATAGCGCATTTTCAAATTAGGAAGTTTCTTAATAAAATCCTCGCTTATTGCATCTTTCGAGAAATGCGTAAACCAAATTGCAACGTTTAAATGCAATTTAATTGTGGGATTTTGATTTATTGATTTTCTTAATCGCTTAGAAGGAATGCACTTAAGTGAATAACTAATTGAATAACTCTAATGATATTTTAGTAATTTGTCTGAAAATCAATGAAAACACATTATTATGTGAATTTATTTCTATATTGAATAAGTTTTTCATCTTTCATGTGGTGAAACATTTGTAAGTATGATTTTAAAAGAAAACCCTTCGTTAAATTCATTAATATTTTGGCTTTTTATTCCAACTAGTTTCAACTTTGAGGATTTCTATTCCTTGAGAATGACTTAAAGTCAAAACTAGTTGGAATAAAAAAACAAAATATTTGTGTGATTTAACTAAGTGTTTTCTTTTAAAATCACAGTTCATTTCTTAATTAACTTAGGCCCAGTTGTTGGATAGTGGCTTAAGCCAAGTTTAGATTTAAACTCGGCTTAAATACATTTCGGTGTTTTTCAATCATGGCTTATTGGTAAGTAGTACCTATGAACAATTAATTGCTAGGTATCGCATTAAAAATTGTTAATTTATATTTCGTATTAATTGCCCCCATATTGGAATTTAGCGTGAAAAAAGACATTTTTTCACGCAAAATTATTACATTTTTTCACGGTGAAAAATAGCCCACTTTGCAAATATTAAACGGCGTTCAATGTCACCTTTTTTTGATGGTTGTAGAAAAAAAATATATTTTTGGTATACTTTCAGAATTCTCAACTTTACCAATGTATTTCTCAGCATGTGCTGTATAGAGAAATTTAATTTTTTAAACGCGTGGTGCATGAAGTAAATTAGATTAGAAATTCAAATGTTTACGTGAAAATTTGGTTTGGAGAAATTTCGTTTATAAATTTGTAAAAAAATCAAATTTAACCGTAAAGCTTCAAAAACTAGGTAATTTGTACAGAATGAATCAAAGTTCAAGATACAATCAACAGGAATGTAATTCTTCACACCGACGTGGAATTATGGCTAATCGATTGAGAGTTAATTGTGAAATGTTGAAGATTTTAGTGGAATTTGGTTTGAAAATTTGTAAAACATTTAAATATTATCTTAGAGCTTCAAAAATTAGGTAATTTTTACAGAATGAATCTCAGTTCAAGATACAATCAACAGGAATTTAATTCATCACACAGGCGTGGAATTATGGCCAATTGAGAGTTAAGTGTGAAATGTTGCATATTTTAATGGATTTTCGTTTGAAAATTTGTACAAAATTTAAATATTATCCTAAAACTTCAGACTTTTAGATACAATAAACAGAAATTAAATTCTCCATTCAAATGTGGAATTATGGCTCATCAATGGATTGTGAAATGTTGAATATTTTAATGGGATTTTGTTTGAACATTTGTAAAGACATCAAATATTAATCATTTTTGGTATTCTTTCAAAATTCTCAACTTTACCAATGTATTTCTCAGCATGTGCTGTATATAGAAATTTTTTTTACGCTTGATGCATGAAGTAAATTAGATTAGAAATTTAAATGTTTACGTGAAAATTTGGTTTGGAGAAATTTTGTTTATAAATTTGTAAAAAAATCAAATTTTACCGTAAAGCTTCAAAAACTAGGTAATTTGTACAGAATGAATCAAATTTCAAGATACAATCAACAGGAGTTTAATACTTCACACAGACGTGGAATTATTGCTAATCGATTGAGAGTTAAGTGTGAAATGTTGAAGATTTTAGTGGAATTTTGTTTGAAAATTTGTGAAACATTTAAATATTATCTTAGAGCTTCAAAAATTAGGTAATTTCTACAGAATGAATCTCAGTTGAAGATACAATCAACAGGAATTTAATTCATCACACAGGCGTGGAATTATGGCCAATCGATTGAGAGTTAAGTGTGAAATGTTGCATATTTTAATGGAATTTCGTTTGAAAATTTATTTATTTATTTAAATATTATCTTAGAGCTTCAAAAACTAGGTGATTTTTACAGAATGAATCTCAGTTCAAGATACAATTAACTGGAATTTAATTCATCACACAGACGTGGAATTATGGCCAATCGATTGAGAGTTAAGTGTGAAATGTTGAATATTTTAATCGAATTTCGTTTGAAAATTTGTACAACATTTAAATATTATCTTAAAGCTTCAAAATCTTGGTAATTTATGCAGAATTAATCAGAGTTTTAGATACAATAAACAGAAATTAAATTCTCCATCCAAATTTGGAATTATGGCTAATCAATGGATTGTGAAATGTTGAATATTTTAATGGGATTTTGTTTGAACATTTGTAAAGACATCAAATATTAATCATTTTTGGTATTCTTTCAAAATTCTCAACTTTACCAATGTATTTCTCAGCATGTGCTGTATAGAGAAATTTAATTTTTTAAACGCGTGGTGCATAGAGTAAATTAGATTAGAAATTCAAATGTTTACGTGAAAATTTGGTTTGGAGAAATTTTGTTTATGAATTTGTAAAAAAATTAAATTTTACCGTAAAGCTTCAAAAACTAGGTAATTTGTACAGAATGAATCAAAGTTCAAGATACAATCAACAGGAATTTAATTCTTCACACAGACGTGGAATTATGGCTAATCGATTGAGGGTTAAGTGTGAAATGTTGAAGATTTTTGTAGAATTTTGTTTGAAAATTTGTAAAACATTTAAATATTATCTTAAAGCTTCAAAAATTAGGTAATTTCTACAGAATGAATCTCAGTTCAAGATACAATCAACAGGAATTTAATTCTGCACACAGACGTGGAATTTATGGCCAATCGATTGAGAGAGAAGTGTGAAATGTTGCATATTTTAATGGAATTTCGTTTGAAGATTTGTACAAAATTTAAATATTATCTTAGAGCTTCAAAAACTTGGTAATTTATACAGAATTAATCAGAGTTTTAGATACAATAAACAGAAATTAAATTCTCCTTCCAAATGTGGAATTATGGCTAATCAATGGATTGTGAAATTTTGAATATTTTAATGGGATTGTGTTTAAACATTTGTAAAAACATCAAATATTAATCATTTTTGGTATTCTTTTAAAATTCTCAACTTTACCAATGTATTTCTCAGCATGTGCTGTATAAAGAAATTTATTTTTTTTTAAACGCGTAGTGCATGAAGTAAATTAGATTAGAAATTCAAATGTTTACGTGAAAATTTGCTTTGGAGAAATTTTATTTATAAATTTGTAAAAAAAATCAAATTTTACCGTAAAGCTTCAAAAACTAAGTAATTTTTACAGAATAAATCAAAATTCAAGATAAAATCAACAGGAATTTAATTCTTCACACAGACGTGGAATTATGGCCTATTGATTGAGAGTTAAGTGTGAAATGTTGAATATTTTAATGGAATTTTGTTTGAAAATTTGTACAAAATTTAAATATTATCTTAGAGCTTCAAAAACTTAGTAATTTATGCAGAATTAATCACAGTTTTATATACAATAAACAGAAATTAAATTCTCCATCCAAATCTGGAATTATGGCTAATCAATGGATTGTGAAATGTTGAATATTTTAATGGGATTTTGTTTGAACATTTGTAAAGACATCAAATATTACTTAAAAATTTGAAAAACTTGGACATTTTTACAGAATTAATTTAAGTTCGAGAGACTGTCAACCAAAATTTAATTATTAACCTAGAAGTGGAGTTACAGCTACTTAAATTGTATAAGACTATGTATTTTGAACTTTAATTTAAATCAGTCTTTAATACGCGTGGCGCATTAAGTAAAATTTCGAGTTTAGAAAAGCCCGAAAATTTGGTTTGATCGCTCCGCTTCGCGGAGCGATCAAACCAAATTTTCAGGCTTTTCTAAACTCGAAATTTTACTTCATGCTTAGTCTGGGAGTGGAAACACTGCTTAGAAGCTTCAAATTGGAAGCTTTTGAAAAACAACGAATGTCGCTAAATTTGCAGTGTATGTTAGTTATATCTAAGCATATCAACCTTTCTTAATCTTTTTACTGTCGCGTCACATTTTCCAAAGAAGAAAATGTACACTTCTGTGCAATAAAATTAAGCACACAAAATATGTTATAGTTTAAAACAGACGTGGTTACAAAAATATGTAAATATGTCAATTTCCTTAATGTCAAAATGCTGCGTTATTTAGACAAAAATTCAAAAATTCGAATTCTAACTAAAATAGAAGATGGTTCTTCTATTTTGGCTTTGTTTTATTTATTAGAACGGTTTTTTTAAAAGGTCACAGTTTTGTTTTTTTTTTCAATAAAGGTGTTAGTTTCAAGTTATGGTGTTTCATCATTTATTGAAACTGCTACTAGGCAATTAACATAGACCCGAATTATACAACTAAAATATTGTGAAAAATAGTTATAAGACTTGTGCTTCATTTTATTGCACAGAAGTGTACGTGGCAAACTTAAGCATTGGTCTTAGAAGTACAAAAATATGTAAATTGATTTTGAGTTACGTGAAGATCAAATTAATTTGACGAATAAAGCACTGATAACCTTTCTTCACACTTTAATTTGAATTACCAAATTTCAGATATGGGATGTTTTAGATAAATACATATTTTTGTAATTTGACGAATAAAGCACTAAATAACCTTTCTTCGCACTTTTATTTGAATTACCAAATGTACATTTCGGACACAACGTGACCATTATCAACGGATTAACACTAAATATAAAACAGAAATTTTAAACTATATGTAGATAGGCAGATTATATATATATATATATATATATATATATATATATATAGTTTAAAATGCCTATCTATATATAGTTTAAAATTTCTGTTTTATATTTAGTGTTAATCCATTGATAATGGTCACTTTATGTCCGAAATGTACATTTGATAATTCAAATAAAAGTGTGAAGAAAGGTTATTTAGTGCTTTATTCGTCAAATTACAAAAATATGTATTTATCTAAAACATCCTTACTGATTGGTAAAGAGCACCCAATTTTAAATACAATCTATCTGTGATATAGTGTAATTATTACCCCAGGAGAAAACGCGAACGCGATGGCCAATATAATTTTTTAAATTTATCATTTTTATACCTGTTTGGTTTATTTTAATATTATTTTAAAAGACGTTATAACGAACTGTATAAATAAATTTTAAGTACAACTAACAAACATTTGAATCATGCTGATTTTTAAATAAATAATGTTTTAATAAATAAATTGTATTTCTTGAATAACTTTCTCATTTATCACTTGGTGAAACATTTTGAAATAATATTAAATGATAAATTAAAAACACTTGGTTTCTATCACTTGTAGATTTTTTTGACAAATGGTGAAGCAAACCAAGTGTTTTTAATTTATCTTTTAATAAATTGTAATTATAACTAAGAAAAATTTAAATAATGTTGACTTCTATTCCTGTTTGGTTTACTCTGAAAGTTTCAAAAAATCGATTTTTTTTTTGGCTTAAAAAATACTTTGGAATGTCTACTTTGACATAGACTTGGCCGCAAGTCCGCAAGTAACATCGTTCTGAAGTTACAGGCCGATTCGTGAACTCGTGTCAAGACGCTCCGAGCGCGCTCAGGTGAGCGCTCGGAGTACCCGCCCGTTACCGGCGGAACGGCGCGTTTTTTAGTTCAGATTTCTGCCGCGTCGTATTCCAGATGGCTCTGGCATCGTATAGACTAGTGAAGGAAACGAAAGGACTCGGCGGTAGAGGCAACTTGACGGGAAAATTGATTGATGAACTGACCATCTATTATGGGCTGGCAATTCGGCGGAATTCGGGATCGACAGCAGATATGAAGAGGGAAATAATGGCGACATTGCACCACAAGATATCCACAGATGAGGAACCGCAGCACGACGAATGTCCAGAGGGAGCAGATTCCTGGTGTACATGGCAGAAGGCGAAATCCAACGGCGAGCTCAGCGAATACCGGCACAAACCAGCCCTGAAGAAGAAGGTTTATGAAGCTATACATCCTCTGTATAAAGATTTGAGTCGCGACGATTTACTAGAACGCTGCCTGGGGGGTTATACGCAAAACAGCAATGAGAGCTTCAACGCTTGCGTTTGGGCACTTGCGCCAAAAACTGTGCATAGTGGCAAAGAAATAGTAGAGATTGCTGCCAATATGGCCGCCTGCAATTTTAACGATGGGCTTAATGGGGTAATGCAAATTATGAGGGTGCTGCAGCTGGAAATCGGGACAGGTTGCTCCAACTTCTGCCACCTCGCCGACGCCGAGCGCGTCGCGCGCGCTGAAGCGCGGCTGACGGAAGGCGCCAAAGAGGCTCGGAGAAGCGGCGTGGCAGCCAGAAAAAACGCACAGAAGCTGGCAATCGACGTAGAAGGGATGCTGTATGGACCCGGGATAGCTGACTGAAGGTATGTTGATTGAAACATTGAAAACCTGGTCTCAAAACTTTAAACGCGATTATCTCGAAACGACATTTTCAAACTCGGCGGGGGCTGTATCTCAGAATGGGCTCATTCAATTTAAACGGCGATTGGATTTTCGAATGAAGGACCTTTTTTTCTTGTCTCGTACGTAGCCGATTTACAAAATATGCAAAAATGGATTTTTGGTGCAAGCTTTTATCTCCATTTTTATGGTGATAAAAACTGACTTTTTATTCAAAACGTCGCACAATTTTTATTTTTCAACAAAATCAAAAACGGCTACGTACGAGACTAGTTTATATATTGGAGAATAACCAAAAAAAATTTCGTTGTTCCAGCTCCCAGGGTGTGGCCGCCCCACTCCCCGCCCCACGGCAACTTTGACGGGAGGTCTCCCACGGAACCTGGTGCAGCAACTACAGGAGTGATCCGAACGCGACAAAAAAATTATCCATAAGAGAGGACATAATGATGAATAAAACCATGCATTTCCTTTTTTCAATTGATCGTTATTTACCCTTCAAAAAAATTCATGAAAATGACCTATTTTTCATGCCGCCAGAGTGTACTACCCCCTTAAATATTAAAACAAAAGTAAGTTGTACCGAATATTATAAATAAATTGTAATTCTAGCAAACATGTAAAGAAAGTTTTGGAATCTGATTTGTTTCAAGTTAAAATTTAATTTTTGACAAAAATGAGAAGAAAGTTCAAGAATATGAATTGCTTCAAATTGAAATGTTATTTTTGACGATTTTTTCAAATTTGAAGTTTACTTTCTTTTATGAACATTATTCTAGATACAACTACTCAATTAAATGCATCAAATTTTTGTTACTAATTAATTAACGTAGGGATTTTTTTGAATGCATACGTACAGTCAGCGCAACCCAAATCTGATGGTGTATTTACACTTTTCATCATAGTCGTTCGTCGCAATTAAATTTGACTCATTTAAAGCATAAACGCTGTAAATTTACAGGTATTCGTCGGTTTCAAAAATTGTTCAATTTGAAAGTTCTAACGAGTGTCTTCCACTCCCAGACTAAGCATGAAGTAAAATTTCGAGTTTAGAAAAGCCCCGTGAAAATTTGTCGAGGGTCGCGCAGCGACCCGAGACAAATTTTCTGGGCTTTTCTAAACTCGAAATTTTACTTCATGCGCCACGCGTATAAAACACTTTCTTTAAGTGAAGTTCAAAATACATTATTTTCATTTATAAACGGTATAATTTCTGGCTGGAAAATAAAAAAACAACCGATAAATTAAAAGGTTCATTACTGTTAGTATTACATGTACACTTCTGTGCAATTAAATTAAAAAAAAGTCTCATAACTATTTTTTACAATATTCTATATAATTCGGGTCTGTGTTAACTGCCTAGCAGCAGTTTAAATTAATAATAAAACACCATGACTTCAAAATATCACCTTCATTTAAAAACCAAAACTAAGACCTTTTGAAAAAAAAACGCTTATAATTAATACAGCAAAGCCGAAATAGAAAAAACATCTTCTATTTTAGTTAGAATTAGAATTTTTGGATTGTTGTCTAAATGACGCAGCATTTTGACATTAAGGAAATTGATATATTTAAATATTAAAAAATACTATTATTTTTGTAACTAGGAAACTCATCATGTTCGTTTTATACAATAACATATTTTGTGTGCTTAATTTTTTTGCACAGAAGTGTACCAGGTTGGAAGACAGTATATTTACTACAAAAATAACTTAAGCTACGATTAAATAACCTTGGTTTAAAATGAGTTTCAGAAACACATTACGAAATAAAGACCAGCTGATCTAAAACAACAGTTTACGAAAACTGTAGCTTAAGAGGAAGTCGACCGCTCTCTAAACGTATAAAACTAGGCATACTGTCGTCTTAATTACATCCTTGCTTAGGGATGAAATATTTTGAAAAAATCGGCATACTTTAAGGAAAGAGGAATATTAATGCCTGTCTTAGTAAAATATTTCCCACTTTTACCGTTCTTTTATAAAATAATATCAAACATTGTTAAACTAGCGTAATCGCATCTTCAATATAATTTTTTCTGCAACATTTATAAAAAATATTGGGAAACTAAATCAGTCACATTGTAGAAGAATTCTTTTTGAAGAATTTTAATTTTTTCCAATTATATCTATCGTACAATAAATTCACTGGGATGTCGCGCGATATTGAAGTTTCAGAAAATTTGAAAAACTGTTTTACGCGCGACATCCTAGTGACTATATTTAAGCAAATAAATAAATGAAAAAAATCACATATCTTTGCAAAGGAATTATCTACAATGTGACTGATTTAGTTTTTCAAAATTTTTTATAGATACTGCAGACAAAAATAAAATTAGGAACGCGATTTCGCTAGTTTACCAATGTTTGATATTATTTTATGAAATAACGGTAAAAGTATAAAATATTTTATTAAGACCAGCTTAAAGATTGTACTTTTCTTTAAGTATACCTATTTTTTCAAAATACTTCATCCCTAAACAAGGATGTAATTAAGACGGCAATATGCTTAGTTTTATACGTTTAGAGAGCGGTCGACTTTCTCTTAAGCCACGATTCAACAACTAGCCCTTAAAAATGTATTCTCTACATTTAAATTAACTCACAAACCTTTATAAACTTTCTTTATTTTCAATTTTACTCGCTGCATTCATTTCTCATTGCATAATATAATTATTGTAGGGATAATTTTATTAACGCATAAATCACATAATTCGAATCCCGCGAGACAGTTCACGATTGCTGATGATCAAATTGTATTCGCCGGAATAAGGTAGACAATAGCCTGAGCACTCTCTTGGCTTGTTGGACTTGAGTGGGATTAGTCAACTTGTCAACAGAGATTTACAATATGCGGTTCTCGCAATAACTAATTGACACATTAATCCTGCTGAAAAAACTGTACACAAGCCGCGCGGTGAAATTGTTATTAACATACAATCACTCATGTGGGTAATTAGTTTCGGCGGTTTACCAATTGAGAATGCCTAATTATTAACAGAACAATGCGCTTACTCGCACTTTTACTTGTGTAGTAATGTTTAATTTTACAGGTGGTGTATTTTTTTGTGGATGTATGCAGTTGAAATGTGGGTCTAGGATGTTCAGTTTTGGAATTTATTTATAAATGTATTATTCCTCTTTAAAGTTTTTACTTTCAATTGACGTTGGGCCCTTCATCAGAGACAACAGTTGGGAGTTTATGGCCAACTGTTAGGGAATTATCCCGTCACCGGACTGTTAATCGTGAACGTGTTTGGGATTTTTTGTAGAAATTGGATTTGAAAAAAATCATAACTCGAAAAAACAATTGAGGATGCTTATGAAACTTTTTGGGAGTGTTAGGAAAACTATGTTCTTTGAAAGTATGCAAAAGTTGGAATAAGGGGTATATTCCAACTTTTTCGAGTTCTTCTTACTCTTACTCAAAGTCAAAATTTGTGTTTTTTTTATTACACTATTTTTTGTAGAAAAATAACTAAAAAAAAGTAGCGAATATTTTAATAAAAATTCTTAGGGGTGTTAAAAAAACCATACTCTTTCAAAATATGCAATAATTAAAAAACACCCCCTTCTTAGTTTTCGATTTATTTTCACTCAAAGTCAAAATATGTGTTTATTTATTACACTGATTTTTGTAGAAGTTGGATTTGAAAACAATCATAACTAGGAAAAATTATTAAGGATTCTTATAAAACTTTTAAGGAGTGTTAAGAAAACTATGTCTTTGAAAGTATGCAAATGAAACATCGCATTAGGGCAGGTGGTGGCCGAGCGGTAACGTCGCCGGGCTGTATCGCTCGGCGAGCCACAAGTTCGGGTTCGATTCCCGTGCACGGGGAGACTTCATTTGTCTTGAAAAATAATGTCTCGCCGTGACCCTGGGTGTGGTATGAATGTGTGTGATTGTCCGAATGAGTGGGGCAGTACAATAAGCCACCTAGGCTTATCAACGGGAGGGAAGGTACCCCACGCTGATTACCAACTAGCTTAGGTTGGTTGAGTTAAAGAGAGATGAGCAACTAACTTTTGAAACACGTATGCTGTTTTAAATTATGTATTTTAAAACAAAATAAAACAAATAAAAAAACATTAAATCAACAAACAGAATAAGAACAAGAGAAGCACAGTGCACGAGTTACAGGGCAGACTTGGTGTGGCGTCGGCGTCGCGATCGGGATTTCTACTAGCCCAGCGGTGGCGTCTGGCTAGTGGTGGCTTCCGGATGGAGGCGGCGTCTCGGCGTCTCGGTGTGAGACGGCGTCGGTGGGGTGGTGCATCTGGTTGGATCCGGAGGCAGCAACAAACACTAAGCTCGTAGTGCGGGACGTCAGGAACGACGGCGAAACGGCTAGCGTTGGCGTCGGGCAACGTTTCCTGGCGTCGGTGGGTTGCTGGCCTGGCCTGGATCCGGCGGAAGCAACGAACGCTGCACTGGAGCGTCGTTGTGGCGTCGAGGCGACTGCGCTGGCAATCGGATTCTCGGCGTCCTGGTCCAAGAACAGGAACGACGGCAGGGACGGCTAACGTCGGCGTCGGTTGTTTCCTGTTGTTGGAATCTTCTTCTGGCGGCAGGAACGACGGCTAGGACGTCTGGCGTCGGTGTCGGTCAGAACTTCCTGGCTCAGAATGAAGAGTTGAGGAACGGTAGTTCCTCCTGAATCCACATGCTGCTCCTGTACAGCACAAGAGTGGACTGCCTTCCTGGATGCCGTCCCCCGGTATATATGCCACGAAAAATGGCTTGGAGAAGGGATGATTTTGAGGACTACGTGACCGTTGGCAAAGAATTCGCTAGAAAGTAATTATTGCAGACAACATAATTACTTCCAGCGAACCCTCAAATCCAAACAACCGTTAAGCTGCAATTTGAAAGAAGTATAGACATTTATAATCTCTCTTCTTTCAAATTGCAACGGTGGTCATTAGTCCTCTCCCTTAATTGCCGATTTCGAAAAACCCCGAGGGACAATCCGCCACACCTGCCCAGGTAGATGGTGGCCCGGGCACGGTTTGAACCGCCGGAGATAATCCTTTGGACCGGTCAATTAGTTAATTGCTCGGTACGAACTCATTTTAAATAAAGGAAGAATTGTGAATAATATTTACAATTCTTGTTGCTGGAGATTAAAATAATCCCCGGTAACAGGCTGCAGTGCATCCGGATCCGCCCCCACAGGATAAAAAAAAAAACATCGCATTATTTCTAAACTCCTTTGGGTGCAATCGTACAAAATAGAGTATATAGAATTTCATTCATTAGATACCAACATACATCGTAAAAAAGATCCAACATGTTGAACATTTTAATGCACGGGCCCATTCAGATTGTGATCTATATTTTGCCTTATGTACAGCGTTGCCGGGTCTACTTTATTAACAGTATATCTACTGTTTTGACGAATGTACTACAATCATAGAGAAATAATATAAGAAACAGATCGATTCTGTAGAAAGAAAGAGAGACGGGTGATTATAGCTTAGCCTTCTTAAGCGAGAATAATATGTGACCATTCGGAGGGAAGAATACAATATTTCTTCATGCGCCAAGCATATAATACAGATTTTAAGCGAACTAAAGGCGCGCGCGCGATTTTTGAATTATTAAAACATATCTGTATTTTTTTAATTCAAATTAAAATACCTTTTAAATATTAGAATTAATTTTATTTCAACTGATCCTTATTGACAAATAATTAAGGAAAACTTGTATACTTACCAAAAATAATTCATAATAATATTTAGTTCAATTGTAAAACTTGTTAAATTAACAGCGAGAATAATATGTGACCATTCGGAGGGAAGGGTAGAATATTTCTTCATGCGCCAAGCATATAATACAGATTTTAAGCGAACTATAGGCGCGCGCGCGATTTTTGAATTATTAAAACATATCTGTATTTTTTTAATTCAAATTAAAATAACTTTTAAATATTAGAATTAATTTTATTTCAACTGATCATTATTGACAAATAATTAAGGAAAACTTGTATACTTACCAAAAATAATTCATAATAATATTTAGTTCAATTGTAAAACTTGTTAAATTAACCAATAAAAGTCATATCTATTAAATCTATAAAACTTCATTGCCACAAAAAAATACAAGGTTAATCTTTGAAAGTGTAAGCAAATCATACATAGCTTGCAAGCTGCTTTATATGAAATCTAAGATACCTTCTTAAGCGAGAATCATATGTGACCATTCGGAGGGAAGAGTAGAATACTGTGCGTGGATACTTTAATTACTTTAATGTCATAGATAATAATACTATATATTAATTAATTATTCTGTAAAAAGGTGTTATACCGTTAATTTAATAAATAAATAAATAAATATTACTTCATGCGCCACGCTTATAAAACAGATTTTAAGCTAAGTTCGAATATACATACATTTCACAATATTTTATTGTTTTATACGCGTGGCGCATGAAGTAAAATTTCGAGTTTAGAAAAGCCCAGAAAATTTGTCTCGGGTCGCTGCGCGACCCGGGACAAATTTTCACAGGGCTTTTCTAAACTCGAAATTTTACTTCATGCTTAGTCTGGGAGTGGAAAATTTGTTTAAAGCTTTAAATTTAATTTTTAAAAAATTGCATATTTAAAGATTTACAGAAATTAGGCTGAATTTGAAATACGTATACTCTAAAGAAAAACGCCCTGTATAATGTAAATACATATTTAGGGAAGGTGCGAAAAGGGGAAATTCGTTCGCTTAAAGTGACTAAAAAAACTATATTTTCTTTTAAGTATGCACATCCCGATACATAGTCTGTAAATTTTCAGGGATTCTTCGTTTTTATAAAAGCGTTAAATTTGAAGCTACTAACGAGTGTTTCCACTCCAAGACTAAGCATGAAGTAAAATTTCGAGTTTAGAAAAGCCTGAAAATTTGGTTTGGTCGCGTAGCGCGAAGCGCGGAGCGACCAAACCAAATTTTCAGGCTTTTCTAAACTCGAAATTTTACTTCATGCGCCACGCGTATAAAACACTGATTTAAGTGAAGTTGAAAAACATATCAAAGCATCATCTTCAATTATTCATAATAACACGAAATTCGATATTTTCCGTGTTCAGTAATAATAATAAATAATTATTCCATTAAACTGCAAACTTAGAATTTTTGATTGATTGAATGTTTTCATATGATTGTGTACAAAAATATATCTTCTTTTACAAATAAAACACTTTTTAACTTTGTTTGTATAACTGAAACTGGATTATCTTCTTTAATTGTCTGAATAGAACAATAGCTTAATTTAATTAACCAGGATTTTTTACGATTTACCTCTAAATCACTGAAAAGTTAAATAAAAGTGGTGAAACAAAGTTTAGTGTTTTAAAACTAAATCTGTTAAGAATTCATTCATATCATCAATATAATGTTCTCTCTAAAATTATAATGCAAACAGATTAAAAAAAATCAAACCTTAATCGCTTGTACTGTGCATATTTTTTAAGTTATATTAATACATTTACTACCAGGCCCCCAGAGAACAATTACCTTTTAATTGCTTTTTAAGCAATTGTTTAATTTAATAAACAACTATAAAGACAACTGGGTTTGACTTAACCAGTTGCCTTTATAGTTGTTTATTAAATTAAACAATTGCTTGAAAATCTATTAAAAGGTAATTGTCTTGTACTCCAGATCGTTCTGTAGGTTTTTAATTTTTTAAACCTAATAAAAAATTAAAAACCTACAGAACGATCTGGAGTAAAAGACAATTACCTTTTAATAGATTTTCAAGCAATTGTTTAATTTTATAAACAACTATAAAGACAACTGGTTAAGTCAAAACCAGTTGTCTTTATAGTTGTTTATTAAATTAAAAAATTGCTTAAAAAGCTATTAAAAGGTAATTGTTCTTTGGGGGCCTGGTAGTGAATGTATTAATATAACTTAAAAAATATGCACAGTACAAGCGATTAAGGTTTGATTTTAGTGAATTTATTTTAACGAAATCAAGTTATCTTTAGCGGATGAAACATATAAACAGATTTTTATCTCTGGAAAGTATTTATTATTATTTGAAAATGTGTGTGATGCTAGAAGAAAATATTTTTTGTTGTAGCTTTCAATGAATCCAGTGTGAAAAAAAAGGCGATATTTAAAATAATAAATACGCCATTAGCATCGTCCTAGAGTAGCTCATTGTCTCAGTGAACGACCATTTAATTCGATAATTTCCAGCATTACCATTAACCATTAACCACCGACCATCAGAGCCATTAACCATCAGGGACGGTCGAAATTATCTGAAGAATCACGATCAAGCTAAGCGCTGCGGTGTCCTCATTGTCCTCAAAGAAAATCGCGAAATCGTCCCCGCAAAGGACACACAAATTATCCATTAACACGAATTAGGGATAATAAGTGTTGCATGCTGGAGAGAGACTCCGTAATTTGCACATAACAGTAGGACGCGCGGGGTCTAGGGTCCTGACCCCGTGAACCCTCTCTTACGAATTGATGAGCGATGTGAAACCCCAGGCAGGAAGCTCATTTATTTATTTACATATTTAATTGAGTAAACAGTTTTGCAGGAACGAAATTTATTTATGTCTAAATCACGTTGTGCTTGCTCATTTTTTTTTTTACAATAAGTTTCATTCGCTTTGCACCAGTCGTGTCTGGATCTGCATTTTATAGCTCGTGAATCCGATAAATATTCGAGTTCCTGGTTTTGTGTTCCCACCGTTATTTTAGAGCGCTTTCCTCCACCGGCGACATTGTCAACCTGTTTAATTTCACCTAGAATACTAATTATGTTAACCATCACACCTTTCCGACACGCGCGAGATGGTTCTTTCTTTCGGGAAAAACGCTCAAATTATCCCGTCAGCGCGGTGAAAGCAAAAATACTCACGAGGAAACATCAAAGGCAAAAGGATTCGTAAACGTTCGCTGGAAAAATGGTGTTCGAGGTGCGATCCGTAATCCATTCATGGTAAATAAAAAAGGTTACGTAATGATGGATTGTTTTCCGTTTTTGTCCCATGAGATATTATTGCGGCAATTATGTAGATATTAGCCACAAATGATAGATTATTTTGAAATTATATGCAACAGCGGATTATTAACATTGTATCATATCCTCAGTTGATTTAAAAATATCGAGAATATCGAAACAACTAGATATTTATTTATTTTATTATTACAATTCTTACAATCATATAAATAAAATGTTTTTTAAAAAATTATTAAAACTGATGACAATTAAACTTTTGTATAAATGAAAAACTTTTAATGTTTGAAGTATTCTGCAACCAAGAAATGGTAATTTCATTTAAACTTATGTTTGAACGGTAACGTGACCGCCAGCTTAAGGTGTCAAATTGTTTAGAGGAAATAGCAAAGCTATACTGATGAGAGATAAATCTCGAAACGCGTCTATAGATGGCCTGAATAATTTGACCCAAATTGTTACATTTGCAGTAGGTTACTGTATGTAACAGCAAACACTTGTTGGATAATTCAATGTCCGTCGGGGTATTAGCTCGGGAAGTAGATGATTCAATGACGGTTTAATATAGTCTTTGTAAGACTAACTTGTCGTAAATTGCGAAAAGAATCGCATATTTCATGTTTGAAGTATTCTGCAACCAAGAATTTTTAATTATATTTATACTTATGTTTGAACGGTAACGTGACCGCCAGTCTAAGGTGTCAAATTGTTTAGAGGGAATAGCAAAGCTATACTGATCAGAAATAAATCTCGAAACGCGTCTATAGATGGCTTGAATAATTTGACCCAAATTGTTACATTTGCAGTAGGTTACTGTATGTAACAGCAAACACTTGTTGTATAATTCAATGTCCGTCGGGGTATTAGCTCGGGAAGTAGTTGTTTCAATAAGTGTTTGATATAGTCTTTGTAAGACTAATTTGTTGTAGATTGCGAAAAGAATCTCGGCACTTTTAATGTTTGAAGTATTCTGCAACCAAGAATTTTCAATTTTATTTATACTTATGTTTGAACGGTAACATGACCGCCAGTCTAAGGTGTCAAATTGTTTAGAGGGAGGGGCAAAGCTGTTCTGATGAGAGATAAATCTCGAAACGGGTCTATAGATGGCCTGAGTAATTTAACCCGAATTGTTAAATTTGCAGTAGGTTACTGTATGTAACAGCAAACACTTGTTGTATCATTCAAAGTCCGTCGGGGTATTAGCTCGGGAAGTAGTTGTTTTAATGAGTGTTTGATATAGTCTTTGTAGATTGCGAAAGAATCGCACTTTTAATGTTTTTTAAACTTTGATATAAAACATTTTTTTATTCGGTACATTGTGCATAGATATCACGTATTTTAACATCATGATCATTACAATCTGTAATTAGTTAACAAACAAATTTTAAACAATACTCGTCTAGTTCATGGGAAAACACCTTGAGAGAGATGATCTACGCGAATGCGGGTCGCGTACCAAATTCCGCAATTTCCAAACAATTAAACTCTCGATTCGGATTATAAAGATCAATAAGGATCGGATTGTGACAACGCAACATGCAAATGCAAACACTAACGAGCCGGAGGATCACTTCGGTTGCAAGAGATTCAATTAAACACGGTCGTATTTACCCATTTCGAGCAATCGTAAATAATTGCGCGCGTTTTATTAAATTATATAATATTCATTGTAATTACGCGAGGACGTGTGGACTTAATAGCGTGTCCTATATATCATCACGATTTTGAAGATTTTGATGTGATGTGAAAAACGGGTGGTTTTGCAATCGTTTTTAGTGGTTGGTACACTCGTGATCCGAAAATTTTAAAGCGGTCGTAAGCTTTTAATTGCTTTTCCCATTTCAGTTGGGATTGCGACATTTTATTTATTTTATATTAATACGTTGCTTTGTTTTAATTACTGGAAAATTGTGTAAAGTTCTACGAAAGTTTATTAGTGTCGAGATGATTTTATTCATTGTTACACCTTCTTTTATCTAATATGACAAATTGTATTTACTCAACAACTTTTATCATTGTATTGACAATAATAATTAATGATTGATTGAGAAGTCCGATGTGGTCCAGGCAAACCAATAATTGCTACAAATCGATATACGATTGTGCAAATGATGTAAAACTGTAACAAGTTAATAACATTTTCTCGTTTATTCTGCGAATGTACAGAATTGTATAAAATTGAAAAAATATCACTGAGGATAAAACCATATTGCTTAATCTTCTCTACTATTTCATTGTAAGTGTGCACATAGAGGGTTTTGAATAAACAAACAGGGCAAAGAGAAAAAAAAAAGGCACGACATTTGTAAAAAGTTCACATTTTAAACCAAGTTCGAACAATGGGGCTTTCTTGAAATATTCAATTGAGACGCGCTCTAGGCAAAATGTCACTCAACATTGTTCCCATTTTTGAGGAAAAATCTGAAACCGCAATTTTCCCTTCTCCTTAATAAATCTAAGTTTCACTAATTTTCTATCGATAGAGAATACAAGAAATAATCCAATGTGCAAAAAGTTTGAGAAAGTTAGTATGAAATATAATTTGAAGAGAAGAAATGTAAACTTTTTGTTAGTACAAGATAATTAATACAAATTATTTTGATGCATGATTTTTTTTCTACGAGTATTGTTACAGTCTCATAATTTTTCCTCATGCTGTTTTCATAGTTATTCAGTGAAATTCATGTAATACATTCTCTGTTGTTTCGTTTTATTTCAAGTACTAGTATCTTGAAATAAAACAAAACAACAGAGAATGTATTACATGAATTTCACTGAATAACTATGGAAAATTAGCATGAGGAAAAATCCTGAGACTGTAACAAAACTCGTAAAATAAATGCATGTAATTCCTATCGAAATTGAACCTGAGAAAAATTAAAAACGAAATTTGCTCCAAATTCTTCACATGAACCACCAAATGACAAAAAAACCCGCAATTATAAATTATTTATACCTCTGGCGTTTTGCTAATAATCCTTGTGACGAAATCGGTGATTAATATATCATGTAAATTACATTAGAGCGGGCATTAGTAAGTGTACGGTTTGAATCACGCGCGCTCGTTTCGTCACAGCAAAATATCGGTGCTCGGATCACGACTGGTCGGATATAATGCGACTCTGGCCGTAGATAAGGATAAAGAAAGTGCAGAAAATATGGGAAAAAGATGGGACCCGGGTTTCGTCATGAAACGGAATCCATCCCGCTTGCTTAATCGAGATAATTACTGGAATCAATCGGAATAACAGTGGCACGTGTTTATTAATTTGCTGTTTTATTTTTTTTTTATTGCTACACGATACTTATATCATACAATGTTTTCTAATTGATTGAATTCTGTATAATTTTAAATTAATCTTTACTGCTTAAAATCCGAAACATAAACTTAGTCTGGGAGTGGAAAACACTCGTTTAAAGCTTCAAATTGAATTCTTAAAAAAAAAACAACGAATAACTAAAGATTTAAAAAAAATAGGCTGAATTTGGAATACGTATACTTTAAAGAACAACTCCCTGTACATCAAAAAAATGTCATTCGGTTGTACGGTAAGCAATCAGCTGTTCAGCTGTCAGCACGTAATATACTTGTCAAAGCTATTACGTGCATGTGTACGTAATGTCAATCATACTTGTCAAGATGACAGTGTGATATGATGCGGTTACTAAATAGGGCATAGGTAAAGGTGTAAAATAGAGATTCACAAAATAAGATTTAGTTTTTGAATTTCAAGAGATTTTTAATTGAAGATTTAATTTCACCATTGCAAACACCTGGACGTATCGCCTCGAGTGTGTTATTTCAGGAAACACACTGTAACAATAACTCGAATCGCATGAAAGACGAAAGTACTTCGGAAAGATTTACTTAAGTAACGATGGAGATCGTTACTTAAGTAAATCTTTACGAGCTATTTACAATTTCGCCTTTGGACTGCTCCGCACTAATGACACGTAGAAGCCAAAGGTTGCGTTCGTTTGAAAGACAAGTTGACGTCTCCTTCGCTCATTTACGCGTGCCGAAGCCTTCATCAAAATTGCAAAATGTAACATTTAGAAAAATAAATGTACGTACTCGATCGTTTATTTGTACAATTAGTGTCGCAGTAGTTTGATTGGAATTGTATTTCGTGCGAACTTCGAGGTTTATTAACTTTCACTTTGTGTTTGATAATTGATTATTTGATGATAGGACCACACGAAACTCATTAATATCAATTTTTGTACAATACACTGTTTTTCGAAAAAGGTAATGCGTATAAGAACATTTTATAATCTTTATCTTTCATTTTAATTGTACATTAACCCATTAACGGCCGAGCAATTATAGAGATAACTCTAAAAGTTGATTTTAGGTAAAATTCAGCACTTCTTTTCATGATTTCTATGAATGACTTTATGCATTAAATACTGTGAATTTTTCTTTCAAATACACATAGTGTATATGCTGTAAAATTTCAGGCATTCGTCGTTTTTATATAAAAACGTGCAGTATGAAGTTTAGAACGAGTGATTCCATTCCCAGACTAAGCATGAAGTAAAATTTCGAGTTTAGAAAAGCCTGAAAATTTGGTTTGGTCGCTCCGCGAAGCGGAGCGGCCAAACCAAATTTTCAGGCTTTTCTAAACTCGAAATTTTACTTCATGCGCCACGCGCTTAAAACGCTGAAATATTGTGAAGTCAGAAATACATTCACATTATTTTTTTTTAAATGAGTAACAATCGAAATATTTAAATAACAAAATATTTACATTTTTCTTATTTATTCATTTATTTATTCATTTATTTAACGGAAAATCCATTTTACAAATTAATATTTAAGTAAATACATTTTCGAGTCAAATAATATAATATACCAAATTAATTTAGTTAGTATTTAATAACCAAAAATTAATAATGTTGCGTGTATGCATCAATGGCGCTTAATGGGTTAACAAAGGGATAGAATACAGCCCTCACTCAACTAATTTGCTGAAATTCTAAAATATAATACTATTCTCACTCAACGATTATTAATGCCTTCAAGTACAACAAAATCAGCAAAAATAAAATCACAAAAATCTTCAATAATTGATTTTTTTCTTGTAATTTTTAATTTCATATTTAATGTTCTACAAACTAAAAGCATAAACCAATATATTTATGGTTCACCTATTACTTTAGTAAAAAATAGGATACGATGTTAATAATTAACTCTAGTGTGTGAAACTGGATCCGATTAAAACAAAAAGGCTATAAAAATCCCGACACAGCGATGCGTGTGATTCGCGCCTCCAGGAGATTATAATAATTTGTCGGTGCACTTAATTAGACACAATTTAATTAGACACACCACTGATAAATTTAACATTTTCCATTGCTTTTCTGGAGCATCCGTCGTTGCGCAATCCTAATCACGACACCCCGCTGGTATTTCGTACTTCTTTAGATCATCACATGTATACGAGTAGCCTTCGCGTTTCGAAATCGGTGACTAAATAACGGAGAAGAATTAAGAGTGAAGAATGAAGAATTCACGACAACCCTGTTTCGAACGGATGACGCCACGGATTGCGTTTTTTTTACGATTTTCTTTGATGGAATGACGAGGAGACAAAGCCGGGGAGGATTGCGAAACTGGCGCGCTTGGTCCATTTTTGCTCATACATGAATAGTCGTGACTGTCTACAATATAAGCTATTAAATACCCACGTGCGCAATCTATTAGAATCAATGCATATGAATTTTAAATGAAAATTAAGTCAGAAAACACATTTACCTACGACCTCAGCAAAAAAGCTTAATTTATGCATTGATTACTATTCGTAAAGCTCTACTTTTCAGCACTAGTGCTTAAATGACCAATGCATGTTAAATGGGAGTTACTTTTACAACCTCACCAAAGAGCTTAATTTATACATGGATTAATATGCTCACAGCTCTACTTTTTAGCACTAGTGTTAAAGTGGCCAATGCATTTTAAACGGGACTTACTTTTCTAAACAGTTTTAATTATCTGTTATTTATGACAGTTCATAAAACAAATTCGCGCATCTCTCCAAAATTTAAAGTGAAATAATTGTTGCAGAATATCAAAATAATAACTAAAATTAGTCAAACGAATCATAATTTTTCGTTTCACTAATTTTAATTAAATATAAATAAATTTTCAGAAATAGATAAATAGTAGAAAATTGATATAGCATATTAATTGATGTATAAATTAAGCTCTTTTTTAAGATTGTAAATAAAAGTGTTTATAAAAGTAACTCCTATTTAACATGCATTGGTCCTTTAAGCACAAGTGCTGAAAAGTAGAGTTTTGCGAATAGTAATCAATCACTAAAGTGGTTTTTATTTAAGTCATGGTAATATTTTTGAAGACATATTTATTTAATATATTATTTTAAGAATTTTTACTTTTGTAATATTACTCTGTAATTGGGATGTCCTGTTTATTTATTTATTTATTTATTTATTCATATTCAACGGGAAACCCCTTTTACAAAAACAAGTTAATGCTTAAATATATCATGTATAAACTATACTAAATTTAAAATACACAATGTAGACAATCTAGATAGTAATGCAATGTATTTGAAATAAATCTAAAACTAAAACTAAATAATTATACTATGCTCACTAAAAAGCAGTTATTTTTTATTGTATTAAACACCGAAATCATCCAAAGAAAAAAAAATTAACAACACTAATCAAACAATAAATAAGAATTATCGCACAGTTTATCGGCTATTTGTTAAAAACCTCTAAGTGGGTTAGATGATTCTTAAATGTAACTAAATTGGAACCGAATAACGTTGGGTAATAAATATTATTATTATTATTAATTTGCAAATTTTGAGTGATTTCCAGTTGAATGCAGAACAGGTGTGATTCTCGTCATCTTTTTAATGAAATTATAACTTGAAAAAATTTATTCTTAATAAAATGTTTATGAAATTGTGTGTGGATTGAACAAATACTGCTTTTTCAAATATAGAAAAATCCAAAAATACCCCATTAATAGGTTTTGAGTAATTTCCAGTTGAATACTAAAAAGTTGAATACTAAAAAGTTTCTTCGTCTTTTTAAGAAAATTATTACTTTAAAAAAATCATGACGTGAAGATTATTTGATATATTTTTATGAAATTTCATGTGTACATTATTCAAACATTGCTCTTTCAAAATTTGTAAAAATCCAAAAATACCCCATGAATAGGTTTTAAGTAATTTCCAGTTGAATGTTAAAAAATGTGATTTTCTTCATCTTTTTAGGGAAATTATTACTTCAAAAAAATCATAACGTGAAAGTCCTTTGACATTCTTATATGAAATTTTGTGTAAACATTAATTAAACATTGATTTTTCAAAATATGTAAAAATCCAAAAATACCCCATCAACAGGTTTTGAGTAATTTCCAGCTGAATGCTGAAAAGTGTGATTTTCTTCGTTTTTTTTAGGGAAATTAATACTTTAAAAAAATCATAGCTTAAAAATTCTTTGATTTATGTTTCTGAAATTTTGTGTGAACATTGAACAAATATTGCTCTTTCAAAATATGTGAAAATCTAAAAATACCCCATCAACAGGTTTTGAGTAATTTCCAGTTGAATGCTGAAAAGTGTGATTTTCTTTGGCGTTTTAGAGAAATGATAACTTAAAAAAATGATAGCTTAAAAATTCTTTGATTTATTTTTATATAACTGTGTGTGAACGTTAAGGAAATATTGCTCTTTACTAATATGCAAAAATCTAAAAAGACCCCATCAATAGGTTTTGAGTAATTTCCAGCTGAATGCTGAAAAGTGTCATTTTCTTCGTTTTTTAGGGAAATTATTACTTCAAAAAAATCATAGCTTTAAAATTCTTTGATTTATTTTTATAAAATCTTGTGTGAACATTAAACAAATATTGCTCTTTCAAAATTTGTGAAAATCTAAAAATACCCCATCAACAGGTTTTGAGTAATTTCCAGTTGAATGTTAAAAAGTGTGATTTTCTTCGTCTTTTTAGGAAAATTACTAATTCAAAAAAATCATAACTTAAAAGCTCTTTGACATACTTATGTAAAATTTTGTGTGAACATTTAATAAACATTGCTTATTCAAAATATGTAAAAATTAGAAAATACGCAATCAACAGGTTTTGAGTAATTTCCAGTTGAATGTTAGAAAGTGTGATTTTCATCGTCTTTTAAGGGAAATTATTAATTCAAAAAAATCATAACTTAAAAGTTCTTTGACATACTTATGTGAAATTTTGTGTGTACATTAATTAAACATTGCTTATTCAAAATATGTAAAAATCAGAAAATACGCAATCAACAGGTTTTGAGTAATTTCCAGCTGAATGCTAAAAAGTGTGATTTTCTTCGGTTTTTTAGCGAAATTATTACTTCAAAAAAAATCATAGCTTAAAAATTCTTTGATTTATTTTTATAAAACTTTGTGTGAACATTAAGGAAATATTGCTCTTTACAAATATGAAAAAATCTGAGAAGACCCCATCAATTGGTTTTGAGTAATTTCCAGCTGAATGCTGAAAAGTGTGATTTTCTTCGTTTTTTTAGGGAAATTATTACTTCAAAAAATCATAGCTTTAAAATTTGTTGATTTATTATTATAAAATTTTGTGTGAACATTAAACAAAGATTGCTCTTTCAAAATATGTGAAAATCTAAAAATACGCCATCAACAGGTTTTGAGTAATTTCCAGTTGAATGTTAAAAAGTGTGATATTCTTCGTCTTTTTAGGAAAATTATTAATTCAAAAAAATCATAACTTGAAAGCTCTTTGACATACTTATGTAAAATTTTGTGTGAACATTAAATAAACATTGCTTATTCAAAATATGTAAAAATTAGAAAATACGCAATCAACAGGTTTTGAGTAATTTCCAGTTGAATGTTATAAAGTGTGATTTTCTTCGTCTTTTTAGGGAAATTATTAATTCAAAAAAATCATAACTTGAAAGTTCTTTGACATACTTATGTAAAATTTTGTGTGAACATTAATTAAACATTGCTTATTCAAAATATGTAAAAATCAGAAAATACGAAATCAACAGTTTTTGAGTAATTTCCAGCTGAATGCTAAAAAGTGTAATTTTCTTCGGTTTTTTAGGGAAATTATTACTTCAAAAAAAATCATAGCTTAAAAATTCTTTGATTTATTTTTATAAAATTTTGTGTGAACATTAAACAAATATTGCTCTTTTAAAATATGTGAAAATCCAAAAATACCCTATCAACAGGTGTCGAGTAATTTCCAGTTGAATGCTGAAAAGTGTGATTTTCTGTGGCGTTTTAGGGAAATGATAACTTAAAAAAATTATAGCTTAAAAATTCTTTGATTTATTTTTATAAAACTTTGTGTGAACATTAAGGAAATATTGCTCTTTACAAATATGTAAAAATCTGAGAAGACCCCATCAATAGGTTTTGAGTAATTTCCAGCTGAATGCTGAAAAGTGTGATTTTCTTCGTTTTATTAGGGAAATTATTACTTCAAAAAATCATAGCTTTAAAATTCTTTGATTTATTTTTATAAAATTTTGTGTGAACATTAAACAAATATTGCTCTTTTAAAATATGTAAAAATCCAAAAATACCCTATCAACAGGTTTCGAGTAATTTCCAGTTGAATGCTGAAAAGTGTGATTTTCTGTGGTGTTTTAGGGAAATAACTTAAAAAAATCATCGCTTAAAAATTCTTTGATTTATTTTTATAAAACTTTGTGTGAACATCAAGCAAAAATTGCTCTTTACAAATATGTAAAAATCTGTAAAGACCCCATCAATAGGTTTTGAGTAATTTCCAGCTGAATTCTGAAAAGTATGATTTTCTTCGTTTTTTAGGGAAATTATTACTTCAAAAAAATCATAGCTTAACAATTCTTTGATTTATTTTTATGACATTTTGTGTGAACATTAAACAAATATTGCTCTTTCAAAATATGTGAAAATCTAAAAATACCCCATCAACAGGTGTCGAGTAATTTCCAGTTGAATGCTAAAAAGTGTGATTTTCTTTGGCGTTTTAGGGAAATGATAACTTAAAAAAATCATAACTTTAAAATGCTTTGATTAATTTTTATAAAACTTTGTGTGAGCATTAAGGAAATATTGCTCTTTAAAAATATGTAAAAATCTGAAAAGACCCCATCAATAGGTTTTGAGTAAGTTCCAGTTGAGTGCTGAAAAGTGTGATTTTTTTCGTTTTTTGGGAAATTATTACTTTAAAAAAATCATAGCTTCAAAATTCTTTGATTTATTTTTACGAAATTTTGTGTGGACATTAAACAAATATTGCTCTTTCAAAATATGTGAAAATCCAAACATACCCCATCAACAGGTTTTTAGTAATTTTCAGTTGAATGCTGAAAAGTGTGATTTTCTTTGGCGTTTTATGGAAATGATAACTTAAAAAAATCATAACATAAAAATTCTTTGATTTATTTATATAAAACTTGGTGTGAGCATTAGGGAAATATTGTTATTTACAAATATGTAAAAATCTGAAAAGACCCCATCAATAAGTTTTGAGTAATTTTCATTTGAATGTTAAAAAGTGAGATTTTCTTCGTCTTTTTAGGGAAATATTACTTAAAAAAATCATAACTTGAAAATTCTTTCATTAATTTATGTGAAATTTTGTGCGAACATTAATCGAACATTGTTCTTACAAAATATGTAAAAATCCGAAAATACCCCATCAACAAGTTTTGAGTAATTTCCAGTTAAATGCTGTAAAGTGTGGTTCTCTTCGTCTTTTTAGGCAAATTATTACTTAAAAAAATCTATACTTCAAAAATCTTTGATTTATATTTATCAATGTTTGTGTGAACATTAGGCAAATATCGTTCTTTTAAAATATATCAAAATCTGAAAATAACCCACTAATAGATTTGGAGTAATTTCTAGTTGAATGTTAAAAAGTGTGATTTTCTTCGTCTTTTTATGGAAATTATTACTTCGAAAAATTCATAACTTGGAAATTCTTGGATATATTTACGTAAAATTTTGTGCGAACATTAATCAAACATTGTTCTTTCAAAATTTAGAAAAATCCGAAAATATTCCATTAACAGGTTTCGAGTAATTTCCAGTTGAATGCTGAAAAGTGTGGCTTTCTTTAGCGTTTTAGGGAAATGATTACTTAAAAAAATGATAGCTTAAAAATTCTTAAATTTATTTTTATAAAACTTTGTGTGAACATTAAAGAAATATTGCTATTTACAAATATGTACAAATCTGAAAAGACCCCATCAATAGGTTTTGAGTAATTTTCATTTGAATGTTAAAAAGTGAGATTTTCTTCGTCTTTTTAGGGCAATATTACTTCAAAAAAATCATAACTTCAAAATTCTTTGATAAATTTATGTGAAATTTTGTGTGAACATTAATCAAACATTGTTCTTCCAAAATTTTGAAAAATATTAAAATACCCCATCAACAGGTTTAGAGTAATTGCCAGTTGAATGCTGTAAAGTGTGGTTTTCTTCGTCTTTTTAGGGAAATTATTACTTTAAAAAATCATAACTTGGAAATTCTTGGATATATTTATGTGAAATTTTGTGTGAACATTAATCCAACATTGTTCTTTCAAAATATGTAAAAATCTGAAAATACCCCATCAACAGGTTTTGAGTAATTTCCAGTTAAATGCTGTAAAGTGTGGTTCTCTTCGTCTTTTTAGGGAAATTATTACTTAAAAAAAATCATTACTTAAAAAATCTTTGACTAATTTCTATCAATTTTTATGTGAACATTACGCAAATGTCGCTCTTTTAAAATATGTCAAAATCTAAAAACACTCCATCAATAGATTTTGAGTAATTTCTAGTTGAATGTTAAAAAGTGTGATTTTCTTCGTCTTTTTATGGAAATTATTACTTCAAAAAATTCATAACTTGGAAATTCTTGGATATATTTATGTGAACATTAATCAAACATTGTTCTTTTAAAATTTAGAAAAATCCGAAAATACCCTATTAACAGGTTTTGAGTAATTTCCAGTTGAATGCTGAAAAGTGTGAGTTTCTTTGGCGTTTTAGGGGAATGATTACTTAAAAAAATCATAGCTTAAAAAATTCTTTTTTTATTTTTATAAAACTTTATGGATACATTAAGGAAATATTGCTCTTTACATATATGTAAAAATCTGAAAAGACCCTATTATTAGGTTTTGAGTAATTTTCATTTGAATGTTAAAAAGTGAGATTTTTTTAGGGAAATATTACTTCAAAAAAATCATAACTTGAAAATCCTAATATATAAAATTAGGAAAAAACTATTCGTGAAAATGCAAACAGTGTCCTAATTAATAAGACAATTTAAGATGATAAATATCCATTGAAACAACTACTTCCCGTGCAAATACACACTAGAAGAAGCGTAAGCTTATTTTCTCGAATTCAAATAGTTTTGAATTTGAATTTATCTTACTTGAAAAACCTTTGATAAGTTTATGTGAAATTTTGTGTGAACATTAATCAAACATTGTTCTTTCAAAATATGTTAAAATTCAAAAACACCCCATCAACAGGTTCTGAGTAAGTTCCAGTTGAATACTGTCAAGTGTGGTTTTCTTCGTATTTTTAGGGAAATTATTACTTAAAAAAAATCGTAACTTAAAATATCTTTGATTTATTTTTATGAATGTTTGTGTGAATATTAGGCAAATATTGCTCTTTCGAAATATGTCAAAATCCAAAAATACCCCATCAATGGGATTTGAGTAATTTCTAGTTGAATGTTAGAAAGTGTGAATTTCTTCGTTTCTTTAATAGAAATTATCAAGATGGAAATGGCATTAAGCCGAAACTGCGGGGGGCGGGGGGTGTGTTCCTGTATGATCTAATCCCGCACACGTATGGGGGAGGGGGTGTCCCTGTATGATCTAATCCCGCACACGTATGGGGGCTGGTGTCCCTGTATGATCTAATCCCGCACACGTATGGGGCGGGGGGTGTCCCTGTATGATCTAATCCCGCACACGTATGGGGGGCTGGTGTCCCTGTATGATCTAATCCCGCACACGTATGGGGGGGGGTGTCCCTGTATGATCTAATCCCGCACACGTATGAGGGGCGGGTGTCCCTGTAAAATCTAATCCTGTACACCCCGTATGATCTAATCTCTAAATTAAAAACCAAAGTAAACTAAATCAACTTTCTAATTAATTAATTTAAATTATCTCAGATCTATACTTATTCACTGCGGATTTTACGCGAGTGGCTATTTTTCTCGCCGTAAAAAGGTTAGCCTAGCATTTCGCGTTTGCGAAAAAATAAATAAAAAGGGCAGATTTAATCAAGCGCGCTAATCGAGTTAATCCGCAGGAGATAAAAGATCGCCAGATTAAATTAAATAATCCTAATTTATATGTTCAAAGAGGCGAAATGCCGACCTGACAGTTTTAATCAAATCTCGCTCATTAAAACTGCGCTAAATACAGGCCACTGTTTTTTTTTTTGTAATGATTTCACTTGCTTTTACCCCAATAAACGCCATTGATGCAATAACGCAACATTATAATTTTAATAATAACATAAATTCCGAACTAAACTAGCAGGCTGTTCTAAACTTAAAATTTTACTTCATGCTTACTCTGGGAAAAAAGAAAATAATACAATGTATCAAATTAACTTTTATGGCGGGTTCCACGAACTTTAATTACATCTTATTCGTTTATTAAATTTATTTGTCTATTACAATAGACATTTTCCATGTCATAAACATTAATATCATGATAATTCATTGTTTTTTTGACATGTATGTAACTATTACTAGCTTTTAATCAATGAATAACTATTGGTCGATTTGATTGACGTTGGTGAAACCCGCCATAAGTAAGTTAATTTGATATATTGTATTTTTTTTCATAGACTAAGCATGAAGTAAAATTTCGAGTTTAGAAAAAAGCCTGTAAGTTTGGTTTGGAATTTATATTTCAAATATAATTACTGTATACACTGTAAATTTTTAAGCATTCGTCGATTTAATAAAAGCGTTCAATTTTAACTTTCTAACGAGTGTTTCCACTCCCAGACTAAGCATGAAGTGAAATTTCGAGTTTAGAAAAGCCTGAAAATTTGGTTTGGACGCGTAGCGCGAAGCGCGGAGCGGCCAAACCAAATTTTTAGGCTTTTCTAAACTCGAAATTTTACTTCATGCGCCACGCGTATAAAACACTGATTTTAGGTGAAGTTAAAAATATTCCACTAAAGCTTGAATGCTAAAAACGTGTATTTTGAACATCATATTACATTAGTGTTTAGTACGCGTGGCGCATGAAGTAAAATTTCGAGTTTAGAAAAGCCTGAAAATTTGGTTTGGCCGCTCCGCGCTTCGCGCTACGCGACCCAACCAAATTTTCAGGCTTTTCTAAACTCGAAATTTTACTTCATACTTAACGTGGGTGTGGAAACACTCTTTAAAAACTTTAAAATGAACACTTTTCAAAAACAACGAATTCCTAAAAATGTACAGTGTATACATCGAGGTACGTATAATTTAAAAAACAATCCTGTATGTCAATTTCGCCCAACCCAACTTTGCCCCTTTAAAACTCAACAAATCTCACTTAATAATAATATTTTGTATTCTGAACTATGTTTCATTATTTTATAAACTATCAAAAAATATTATAAATACATATTTCTCATCTAAGCATGAATGTACAAACCGCATCTGATCTGGAGCGCCGATCGATCCGATCGATATGAAGCACAAAGTCTAGTAGAAGAAGAAGAAGAAGAGTACCACCAACAAAAATAAAAAAAACGAACACCGACTTAACTCCAGCATCGACAGCACAATCAACGGCGCGACCTCAGTGAAAGTAACCCCAGAAGATTAGAAGATGAGCGCATCATCATCCGCTCCCACCAGCTCCAGTAACGGTGAGCCCCCACAACCCACAGGGTTGAAAATCCTATATAAATACCAAACGACATCCTCCAAGAAGTCAGTGTCTACAAGTCCTAACCGAGATACACACTGTAGACATTTACAATAGGTACAGTAAACAATACAACAATCGCACACGCTCAGACTAATTAAATCTTTTTTCAGGATTAGTTTTTTTAAAATGGGTTGGAAACTCGTGATTGCAGGTAAATACCGAAATAAAATATTTTGTGAGTGTGTGTGAAAATTGGATTGCGGTGTGTGAAGATGTTCACGCTCTGTTAGTGAATAGCCATTATCCCATTATTTGTGTAAAAAAAAAAAACGGCGGTTGCGAAATTCATGTGAAAATTATATGGGAACTTTCACTACAAGGTTAGTCCTAAATTTTCACACAACGCACAATTATGTGATTATGATTACGCGTTTGCGTCATTAAGGATGATTGCATTAATTCGCTCTTCTGTGTTTTGCAGCGGTGCTCGTCCTGAGTTCTCATGTTTTGGTAAGTCAAATTAACGATTCATAAATTGTCTTTTATTTTATATGTTTTTAATAATGAAATAAATTGATCTTTTTGGAAACCAAAACACTTTGTGAGTATCCATTAATCGATTTCAATATTTCGATATCCAAAAACGAAACTGGATTTGTTAAGCTTATTTAACAAATCTAGATTCGTTTTTGGATATCGAAATATCTAAATCGATTTATAAATACTCATAAAGCATTTTGGTTTCCAAAAACTAATGCCGGGTTTCACTAACGTCAGTTAAATCGACTAATAGTTATTCATCGATTAAAATCTAGTAATAGCTACATCAGCGACAGCTCGCAGCCTAACTTCAGGGTAGGCCACAGTGCGAAGGCACACAAAGTTTGAGGTTGGGATCGCGCTTTATAAATAAAAGGAATTGCACAACAAAGTCACCTTTCAATATATACCCTGAAGTTAGGCTGCGAGCCGCCACTGAGCTACATGCATGTCAAAAAATCAACGAATTCACATCAGCAACGGCTCGTAGCCTAACTTCAGGGAAGACCACAGCGCTAAGACACACAAAATTTGAGGTTAGGATCGCGCCTTATAAATACCAGGAATTGCACAACAAAGTCACCTTTCAATAACGAATACATATGACCTTGGGTCTCTGGCGTACCCTGAAGTTAGGCTGCGAGCCGCCGCTGAGTTACATGCATGTCATTCAACCAATTGACATGACATTGATGTTTATGACATGGAAAATGTCTATTCAAATCGACAAATAAATGTAATCAACGAATTTATTGAAGTTGGTGAAACCTGGCACAAATTTTGAGTTGGCATACAAATGTATGTCTCTATTGACATCAGAAGCACTTGATGAAACAGTAAAGTATAGGATGATTGGAGTTAAGCTTTGTGGTAAAAAAAGTAGTTTCAATTTCATAACAGTAACTTGTAAAAAAATAAATATTCATATCTTTACTATTTTTTCAAACTACAAATAATCTTAAGTTACAAACACTGCATTAATTTCTTGTTTCTTTATTGTAGGCTCAGAGTGGATACAATTATGATAGGCCGGACAAACCGTTCGGGCCTGGAAGTGATGGTGCTGCCGGAACCGGCCCTGGCGGTGCTGATGGTGGTAAACCAGGAACCGGAGGTGGTGTAAGTGGGCCAGGACAAGGACCACAAGGAGGCTCCCAAGGATATCCAGGTGGAAAACCAGCAGGACCTTCGTTCCCGACTCCACAAAAACCAGGATTCCCAGGCGCTGGTGGACAACAAGGACCTTCAACTGGAACTGGGGGATTCCCGCAAAAACCAAGCGGCGGATACCCATCAGGGCCCAGCACCGGTGGACAAGGACCTTCAAGTGGCACTGGTTTCACGCCAAGACCAAGCACTGGTGAGCCCGGTAAACAAGAACCCGGATATCCTTCAGGACCTAGCACTGGTGGATACCCATCAGGACCTAGCACCGGAGGTTTCCCGCAAAGACCTGGACAAGGACCTTCTACAGGTGGATACCCATCTGGTGGACCAGCTGCTGGTGGAGCTGGTGGATACCCATCAGGACCCAGCACCGGTGGTTTCCCGCAAAGACCTGGACAAGGACCTTCTACTGGTGGATACCCATCTGGTGGCCCAACTGCTGGTGGAGCTGGTGGATACCCATCAGGACCTAGCACCGGTGGTTTCCCACAAAAACCAGGGCAAACTGGACCACAAGGACCATCTGCTGGTGGCTTCCCATCTGGACCACAAGGACCTTCTACTGGTGGTTATCCCTCAGGACCCAGCACTGGAGGCGCTGGTGGAGGTTTCCCGCAAAGACCTGGACAAGGCCCAGCTACTGGTGGATATCCTAGCACTGGAGGAGCTGGTGGTTACCCATCCGGACCACAAGGAGGACAAAGGCCATCAGGAGGACCACAAGGTGGACAAGCTGGGTATCCATCAGGACCACAAGGTGGACAAGGCCCAACTGGTTTCCCACAAGGAGGACAAGGCCCATCTGATTTCCCACAAGGAGGACAAGGCCCATCTGGTTTCCCACAAGGAGGACAGGGTCCATCTGGTTTCCCCGGAGGTCAAGGTCAATTCGGTGGACAACCGGGACAGTTTGATGACGGCTCGTACGATGGAGGAGATTACTCCGCAATCCCCGGAGAACCTGACATTGATTACCCAATCCTATCCGAAATCCCACAAACCTCGTTCAGATGTGAAGACCAACAATACCCAGGTTATTACGCCGATGTCGAAGCCAGATGCCAAGTATTCCACGTGTGCGCCAACAACAAGACTTACGACTTCCTCTGCCCTAACGGTACCATTTTCCACCAGGAATACCTCGTCTGTGTTTGGTGGAACCAATTCGATTGCAACTCAGCTCCATCACTTTTTGGCGTCAACGCTAACATTTACGATTATTCCATCATTGGAGCCCAACAACAAGGACCGTTAGCTCCGGCTGGACCTTTCCCAGGAGCAGGACAAACTGGAGGATATCCAGGCGCGCAAGGACCATCAGGACCAGCACCAGGAGGATACCCATCAGGCCCACAAGGACCACAAGGCGGTTATCCTTCTGGACCGCAAGGACCATCAGGACCACAGGGTCCATCCGGACCACAAGGACCAGCTGGACCACAAGGCGGCTATCCGTCCGGACCACAAGGACCAGCTGGACCACAAGGCGGCTATCCTTCCGGACCACAAGGACCATCCGGACAACAGGGTCCATCAGGCCCACAAGGACCATCTAGCTACCCATCAGGCCCGCAAAAACCTGCTTTCCCAGGACAAGGTCCACAAGCCCCAGGAGGATACCCTTCAGGAGGACAAGGTCCACAAGCCCCAGGAGGATACCCATCAGGAGGACAAGGTCCACAAACAGGAGGATTCCCCTCAGGCGGACAAGGTCCACAAGCCCCAGGAGGATTCCCATCTAGCGGAGGACGACCAGGCCAAGCCGGCTATCCAAGCTCTAGTCAACCCGGATTCCCTAGTCAAGGGGGCAAACCCGGAGGTGGGTTCCCATCCCAACAGCCGGGAACCAGACCTCAAGGTGAACAAGGATACCCAGCGCCGAGCCGACCGAGCACGCCATTCCCCGGAACAGGCACGACCCAACCCGACAGAGGATACTTACCCCCAGTAAGCGGCTAACCAACCCCAACTTTCTCTTAATCCTAACCCTTAGGTTTCACCCCTTGATCTCTCCGTTCTCTCGCAGAACTCGAGAACCTAGAAATTTTCGTCAGGTCTATTGAAATGTATATATATTTTTATAAGTGAGATAATTATTTTTTTATTATTTAATTCATTACTAATATGTAGCCATCAAGTGGAACTAGTACAAGAGATGTGTGTTATGTTAAACGACAACTGTGTATTATCCTTGATGCGTAATAATAAATTTATTTGTACTGCATAGCAACTCTGCGTTCTTTCTCTTCCTCCTGGTACACCTCCTCGTTTTCGTAAAGCTTCTTGAACATCCAGCGGATCGCCTTGGCGTAAGCAGCGGTTCGGAAATCTAATGCTAACTTCAAATCTTTCTCAGTCTCAAAAATATCCTGAAGGTAACAAAATTAAACACGTTTTACAAACGCAAACAAAAATAGAAATACACTTAATAAAAATCCTTACATAATTAAACAATTTTTAACTTTGTTTAACTAAGACTTACTTCTGTAATTTCCTTAATTTTGGCTTCAAATTTCTTATTAACTATGGATTTAATTTTATTTTCATCAGGATTCTCACTACAAAAAAACAATTTATGTATTTATTTAGCTTTTTAATAATCATAATAATAAGTCTTTATTTCCATTACTTCCGCGATTTTCTTACTAATATCCAGTATATAGTAAAATACTACTCCAAAAGAAAAAAACAAATGACTCCCAATAAATTGTTACTTAACATACAGGGAGTTTTTTTTTAATTAGGTATACATATCCCAGTTATGTGCTTTACATTTTTAGAAAGTTGTTGCTTTTTTTTAAGTTTAATTCATAGCTTTAAATGAGTGTTTTCCACTCCCAGACTAAGCATGAAGTAAAATTTCGAGTTTAGAAAAGCCCCGCGTAGAAAATTTGTCGAGGGTCGCGCAGCGACCCTCGACAAATTTTCACGGGGCTTTTCTAAACTCGAAATTTTACTTCATGCGCCACGTGTACAAACACTGAATTATGGTGAAGTTACAAATATACTGAAAATATTTTTTTTTATATGAGTAATAATCGAGATATTTAAATAACAAAATATTTATGTTTTTCTTCATACATTTTAAAGTCAAGTGAAATAATATAATAATCAAATTAACTTATTAAGTAATTTAATTAACATAAAATTAATAATGATGCGTATATGCATCAATGGCACATAATGGGTTAACCCAGTGAGGTAAATACACATGCAAAACGCATTCACACATTCTTGCATTTTTTTTCGCGTGATGATAATAATTTAATGCAATCAACGCGCGACGAATTTAATCATTATTAATTTATGAATCGCGCAAAAACGACAGGGATTTCAAAAACTGAAAAAATGCGAAAATCCGTTTCGCAACGCGCACAGAGCGAAATCATTATTTCTTAATGTCTCTCCAGTGAGCGACGCTAATGCACCATTAATTGTCTCTTTGAAATTACTGATGGCAATAGATGCTATATAATCACAAGCAGGGTCAAATATTATTTGCTTTATAAGAAGCAATTCGTAATTTCTGTACAGCGAATTTTGTAATTGTTTCACTCTAAATTTTCATTTTTGCTTATTTACCTCTCGACTAAAACTTCGGCGTTGTGCAGATACTCCAAGAACGACATGTAACTGTGTCCACCACCAGCAATTATACTAGGTATTATCAATTTCGATTTGCCCAATAAAACTCTATCGGCAGCTGGAGTGATCGGCCCGTTACAAGCTTCCACAATAATCTTCGCTTTGACCTTATCGGCAATCGAACATGTGAGCATCCTTTCGGTCGACGCCAAAACCAAAATATCACAATCATCGGTGAAAATACGATTCACCTCACCCTCTACGGCTTTCGTCGAAAAGTTCATAATCGTACCATACTTTTTATAATGCTTCATCAATGCCTAAAATTGTATCAAATATTGTTAAGGTATTTATAGATTATAACGATTTGACGTATAATAATCACTTTGCTAAAAAAAATATTATTAAATTATCAGTATTTCCGCTATTCACAGATTATACCGATTTGAAGTAAAATAATCACTTTTATCAATTCGGATTACTAAAAAATAGATCAACCACTCTCTATCTCTATCAACCACTCTCACTATTCTAACCTCCAACTGCCAAACAGCAGACCTCAAAAACAAAAAAATCAGCGATATTATTTCTAGATATAAAAAAAACCTTGGATTCAGTCTGGCATCGAGGTTTGCTGTTTAAGTGCAACTCCCTTAATATCCCATTACACTTAATTTATCTTATTGATAATTTCCCAAACAAATGACTCCTTAATGTCCACGTTCAAAATACTATCTCCCGGCCCATTATTCCATATCAAGGTGTTCCTCAAGGCTCTCGTGTACAATATCTATTTTCATGACATATACAATCCTAACCCACAGTACCTTTCCTAAAACATGAAACCAAAAATTCAAAATAGCGAGCGGCATTCAGGATCGTTAACCTTCCAAAATAAAGGAATAACGACAAAAACAGCTGTCCACTTATACAAAATGATCTTAATCCCTCAGCATATTTTTTTCTCTTTGCCGACGACAATGCCCTTATAACACTCGAACCCACCCTTCCTAAAGCTCTTTCTACTCTTCAAGGGCTAATAGATTCGCTATGTCATTGGTTTACCAAATGGAGAATATCCATTAATCCCAATAAATCCCATGCATTCATACCCTTTCACAGATTGCTCAACTCCCCATTTAGCGTAAGACAATCAACCCATCCCCTGCTGGTAAATACCTTAGCATCACTTTAGACCCCAAACTATCCTTCAAACTCCATTCCTAAAACATGAAACCAAAAATTCAAAATAGCGAGCGGCATTCAGGATCGTTAACCATCCAAAATAAAGGAATAACGACAAAAACAGCTGTCCACTTATACAAAATGATCTGCCGCCCCTTATTAGAATATGCTCCAATCCTCTTCCTCAACCCTCGTCCCTTAACATTAAATAGTATTGAGGTCGCAGAACGATCAGCCCTCAGAATCCCCACAAAAATCCGACATCACAACCCCTCCAAAAAAAAAAAAACAGAAGTAATCCCCATTCAACAACGACTCACCTAACTGGACCAAAAATTCGCATCCAACCCACATACCCATGACATCATCAATCAATCACCTCTGTCTAGTACAAAACCCGAACATTTCTCCTAAATTCAAAAACCCAGAAACCACCATTCATCAATTCATCTCATCTCACATAAATCATAACTAACCGACTAGACAATGACAAATGCAATTCAGGCTGAAAGACTGACGGTCGATAGCTAAAGAACAAATAAAATAAAATATAATTATAAAAATAAACAAATTGTAATATACAAGTGCAGAATAAAGATGTTTATATATATATATATATATATATATATATATCATCATTTTTAAATTTATAATACTGCAGTTTTACAGAGAGGCAAATGTAATTATACTAAATCATTGTATGTTCAACAAATATTGCTTAAAATTGAATTTGTGTTCAGTATTTCAATTTTGATATTTGTTTTCTGGTTTCACAAACAGAGTTCTGCTCGCTCGAGGACGAAACAGTGACCTCTATATGCACTTTGTGCATTCGTGTCACTGACGATGCCACTATAAAGCATTAGATGGCGTTAGCTATCGAAATCATTAATAAATATTGCTTAAACTAGTCTGTTTACAAAAAAAGGTGACCATACATTATTTAAACATCACCAATTTTTAACCTACATCTCTATTATTGTTATCATTATTGCATAACGAATTGTGGATTGGGTAATAAAATTCAGATGAAATCAGTGTTTTACACGCCTGGCGCATGAAGTAAATATTTCGAGTTTGGAAAAACCTGAAAATTTGGTTTGGCCGCTCCGCTTCGCGGAGCGACCAAACCAAATTTTCAGGTTTTTCTAAACTCGAAATATTTACTTCATGCTTAACCTAGGAGTGGAAAACACTCGTTAGTATGACATTGAGCACTTTTACAAAAAGAAACCATAAAAATTGATACTCCTACTCAATATGTATGGTTTCCAAGGAGAGCCGAAAAAACCTGAAATAATCTGTGAAGACCGAAACGTATTGTTGCGAGAGAAAAAAACTAGTATCGCAGGTAACTTTAGCCATTTATAAAATATCGTATTTTTTTCTTGTAAAACAAACTTGTCATGTACAGGTAAATAACAATTTTTTTTCTTGACCAACTATGCAATGTCTCTAATGCTAATACCGTCTCTAAACGAGTCGTTATTATCGCTTTTTGCGTTTCAGTCAATTGAAGCATGTCGATGTAATTAAATTTAGTTTGACATTTGCGCAGATTTATCAATTTGATTGACAACTTGAAAAATCAAAGTGAGTCCAGTTCACACAGCCAAATATTTTGCTGTACTATTTTTTTTTCTCTCGCAACTGTATGTCAGCAAAAAACATGAAAAGAGGTTTTCTTCGCCAATTTGAAAAAAATCAGTTTTCATCTGTTTTTACCTTCTCTCGCAACTGTATGTCAGCAAAAAAAAAAACATAAAAAGCGGTTGTCTTCGCCAATTTGAAACAAATCAGTTTTCATCTGTTTTTACCTTGAACGGTATTCCTCCTCGATCATACAAAATACAATTGTCATCTCTGATTCCGACGCAAGCAGCGCCGGCTTTGCACAATGCTCTCGCTATGTCCACTCCGGTTCTTCCCAAGCCGTGCACGATGAAAGTTTTGTTCTCGAGAGAACCGTCGAAATTCACGCGTGCCATCACGTCATTGTTGGCCAAGAAATTTTTCAAAAGCAACATCAGAGTTTTAGATGCGGCCTTTTCGTACTCGGGAAGGCCGCCGTCTTCAAAAGGCTTGCCCATCACAAGAATATTATTACCTAAAATAAATATTATTCTGTGCAACAAAAAAAATGTCAGTCAATACAAACAATTAATAATAAATGAATATATCAAAAGTGAATTTGTGGTCAGTATTCCGGCACCGGATACCCATGTATGTGTCCGATAAGCATCTATGGGTATCCGGTACCGGAATACTGAACACAAATTCACTTTTAATATACTCATTTATTACTAATTGTTTATGTCATGGGCCTCGTCAGTGTGGTTCCGACCCAGTGCTGGGGTATACATTTCTGACGATATGAAGCCAATATGTAAAAAATATTTAGTTAAAGATGTGTGTTTTTTTTTTAATTCACTCTTCATTAAAAATAAAAATTAAAAGTTAATTTTAATTTAAAAAAAACATACCATAATAGAAATGCCGCTTAAGATCAAAACAACAAAATAAGCAGTCAAAAAATCTTAAATATTATGTGAATTATTTAAGTACCAAAGAAATAAACTAGTATACTCTGTTTTTTTTTTTTAATATGACCAAACTTAGGGTGTATTTAAAGTAAAGTAAAGTAAAGTAAATTTATTTACTGTAAACACCATTTGTACATAAAATTACAACGTAATATAATTAATTAAAAAAAATATATAAAAATCAAATATAACAGCTAATCGACGTAATTGTGCGTGTATATATAGTAATTATAGAAATAACATAAATTGAATAACATAAATCATAGAAATAACATAAATTGCACAAACTAGAAATGACGTTTTAGCCTAAACTTTAAATTTGATAGAGTTGTGTTGAAAAGGTCAAAAGGTCATTTACTGCGAACTGTTGCAGTCCTGCTTTAACAGTAGAGTATTATTAACATCAAATTTTGAGATATTGGTAAACTTGGTAAATGATTGTCAATGTGACAAATAAATTATAATTTGTTAAATCATTTGTCACGATGCAGAGTTTCAAAAGAGATAACGCTACAACTTGCAACTAAACAACACGGATTTAGAACTTTTTCAAAACTTGAACATATAAATGGGAAGGATAATGAAAAATACAGATAGTAATTCTAACGTCGGTGGCAGATTTGTTTTCTATAAGCACAGATGAATTTACCTGATCCTCAGAGAGACTTTATTAAGTTAGTAGTAGATACAAATCGTTTGAGAGGGTAATAGGTACATTTGTCTTTTGTTTGATTAATCTTAATCTTTGTTCAAAGACTTATCCATTTTATGAGTTAATTGAATCATCGTATTACTGTCAGATTTCCCTTCGCATAACCTACAAATCCAAAGTTGGTTTACAAGATTAATCTTGTTATAACCTAATACACACAACCTGCATCACACCAATAAATTCTTGAAATGTCAAATTTGATTAGTCATATTAAAAAAAACAGATTATAGGTAGAACTTTTTTCTTGCCGACATGAATTTTAAACTTAAAAATCAAAAGGTTTGTTCGTTACATGTACTGGTGCAACACTTTTTACACTTTTTGCACGGAAACTGTTCGTTACATGCACTAAGTTGAACTGAACTGTGTTCGTTTGCGTCAGTTCACTTGCACCGAACCTGTTATTACACTTTTTACCCCTGGTCCAGAGTAGGTGTAACTAGTGCAGGTTAGAAAAAGGAGAGGTTGGGAGATATACAATTTTCAAAGATGAACAGGACATATCCATGGTTATGCAAACACTCTGAAATCGTCATTCAACAACCCTACATTTTATTTATTAAATTATGAAACACGGATTTCATTCTGTTTGCTTAATATTATTTGTTTATAAAATGCAGTAGCAACATTTTATTATTAGTGTTTCCTTAAATTGTGTTGTAGTGTATTGCAGAAATTATTATTTTTTATATATTTTACACCAAAAGTGTTCGTTTGATTTTAGTTCAGTTCATGTACACTGATATGAACTGACCTGAACTGGTGACGTCACAAACTTGAACTCAGTTCAACTTAGTACAGTACAAACGAACAAACCTAAAGCAATTATGCAAGTATGTATTTATGTATGTATTTTGTTTATTTAAGAACGCTCCCGGTGCATCCACCATAAATGCAATAATTCATCTCCGTATGTCAAAACTGTATTCTATAATTTTACTTCATGCGCCACACGTATAAAACACCGATCAAAATATACGTCATTAGCACACTGCTTTAGTAGCGTGTTGTGAACTTTACACTATTTCAGTGTTTTGTACGCGAAGCGAATGACGTAAAATTTCGAGTTTAGGAAAAACCAAATTTTCAGGCTTTTCTAAACTCGAAATTCTACTTTATCCGACACGCGTATAAAACACTGATTGTAAGTGAAGTTTAAAATATTCTACTAAAGCAGTATGCTAACGACGTGTATTCTGAAAATCATGTCACATCAGTGTTTAGTACGCGTGGCGCATGAAGTAAAATTTCGAGTTTAGAAAAGCCTGAAAATTTGGTTTGGTCGCTCCGCGCTTCGCGCTACGCGACCAAACCAAATTTTCAGGCTTTTCTAAACTCGAAATTTTACTTCATGCTTAATCTGGGAGTGGAAAACACTCGTTTAAACGTTCAATTTGAAATATTTGTAAGAACAACAAATACCTGAAGATTTACAGCGATTTAGAGCGATATATATATACCTAAAAGAAAAACTCTCTGCACATCTGAGATAGTAATAAATAATATGCAGTGTTCAGGGTGGTTATTTTTTCGTTGATTTTATAGGGTATAGGCTAAACGGTAAGAGATACAAAAAAATTAAGATATGTGTCCCGTTCTCTATTTTAGTGTTTAGTTTAATGGCGCAATCAAATCTACGCTAACTAGATTGGTTAAGAAGATACAGGGTGATTCTCAAAATCTACTGCTTTTTATTATCTCTTATGGCTCGGTTATTTATAGAGATAAAAAAATATTTTAAATACGTAAGTTTCTTGACTTTTTACGTAGAATCCAGTGGCGTACTTAAAAAATACATAGATATTTTAGTTTTTGAGATATTATCAAAACTAACATTTTCTTAAATGGGACACCCTGTATCCAAGTACCTCAAAATATTGCATTTTTTCTTGTGATTGCAACAATATGTAACCCCTAATATTTTGCTTTGTCCTAAATAGCTAAAATACCAAAAAAAACAAAAACAAAAAAAAAATTCTAGATGGCCATGAATTAAATGATTATTCTTTTCTTTTATAATAGGTATATTAAAAACCCAGTTAACAAGAATATTGAAATATTGATAAATTAAATAACAACACCTACAAGAAACAAACAAAAATGTATAATAATACAGCGAATTTTTCGTTTAAGTATACATATGCATGCGCTGCAAAGTTTTCGATATTCGTTGCTTCTTAAAAGAGTTCAATTTGGAGCTTTAAATGAGTGTTATCCACTCCCAGGCTAAGCATGAAGTAAAATTTCGAGTTTAGAAAAGCCCCGCGTAGAAAATTTGTCGAGGGTCGCGCAGCGACCCGAGACAAATTTTCACGGGGCTTTTCTAAACTCGAAATTTTACTTCATGCGCCACGCGTATAAAACACTGATTTTAAATGAAGTTTAAATATACATAAATTTCACAATATTTTAATATTTTGTACGCGTGGCGCATGAAGTAAAATTTCGAGTTTAGAAAAGCCCAGAAAATTTGTCTCGGGTCGCTGCGCGACCCTCGACAAATTTTCACGGGGCTTTTCTAAACTCGAAATTTTACTTCATGCTTAGCCTGGGAGTGGAAAACACCCATTTAAAGCAATACCTTTCTTAATATTGCGGCTAGATACCGTCGGATCAGCAATGACAGAAGCTAATGAATTTATTTCATCTCTTTCTCTATTTTCTTTACTGTAAATCGTATCTATTGGTTTTCCAAATGATCCATACTCACTTAAGTTGTGATATAATTTTTGAAATATTTGTTTTCTGGCTGTCTTGCGTCTTTATTTTTATAAGTCTCATTATCTCAAACATGTTTAATTATTCATAGTTTTGAAAAATATTCATTTTAGACTCCTTTTTTAAAAAAATATAATCGAAAATATTTCGTTAACAACGGAATATCAAAACCAATACGTAATTGTTATTGAATTTTATGACATGTAAAAAAACAAAAACAAACGCTTAAAGAATTCAATTCATGGCCATCTAGAAAATCTTTTTTTTTGTTTTTTAGTATTTTAGCTATTTAGGACAGAGCAAAATATTAAGTGTTACACATTGTTGCATTCGCAAGAAAAAATGCAATTTTTTGAGGTACTCAGCTATAGGGTGTCCCATTTAAGAAAATACTAGTTTTGATAATATCTCAAAAATTAAAACATCTATATTTTTTAAGTAGACTACTGGATTCTACGTAAAAAGTCATAAAACTTTTGTATATAACTTTTTTTCTATCTCCATAAATAACTAAATCACAAGAGACACATTTTGAGAATTACCCTGTATCTTCTAAACCAATCTAGTTAGCTTAGATCTGATTGCGCCATTAAACTAAACACTTAAAAAGAGAACGGGACACATATCTTTAGTTTTTTCGTATCTTAAACCGTTTAGCCTATACCCTATAATATCAACGAGAAAAAAACCACCCTGTACAAAACATTTTTGTGGGCATCAGAAAAATTCCAGGGCTGAAAGGGTTAACACAATTCGATATTTTTGTGATAGTTTTTGAGATTTCTTGCACTCGCATCTTTAAAAAAGGAAACACTTATGACCATGCATTTAATTCATAAAAATTCTTGTTTTCATGTATACTTTAAGCCCTAGAAGTTTGCCCCTGAAATTCATTAACACGCTGTATATAAGTAGAAATGTTTTATCAAGTGATCAATGAAAAACAAATAAACGATATAAATTCATATACTACTTGAACTTATTTGATTATTTCGTGGGTATCGGGGCTAAAACTAAAATTATCTTATAACCTTTTATTAATATAAATAACAAACTTACCACAAACGTTATCGATTTGAAGCATCTCAGAAGGGCCAGTGTAAATATCAGGTTCAATTATATCAACAACTCCACCTGAAAAAAATAATGGAATACCTATACTTATTCAAACAAAGGTTGTTAAATATCTAATCAAGTTGGCTCTGGACTAATTTTCACCATTTAAATCAGAAATAGTTAATTTTTTTGTTTTCACGTGAAAGAAACAAAAATACAAATATACAATTGACAACTTTCAATGCAAAGGTATTGCGACGAAATGTCTGTTTTGGGAAGCAGTTTTTGGAAAACAGACATTCCGTCGCTATTCCTTTGCATTGAAAGGTATCAACTGTATACAGCGTGTAAACGAACTACTGTACAGGCTCTCTACCACATAAGGGGCAGTTTAAATAAACAATACCTGAATTTGAAATTACCATACCTTTAGTAGATAGCTCACAAATAATTATTAAAAATAATTAATAATAATAGGCCACATGTTTGTGGTATCTGGTATACGCGCCGCGCACATTGCGTATTTTAAGAAAGATTCCACATAGACTGGTAGTTTTTAAACGATTTGGATATCGAATTACACCATCCAGAGAAAAGTGGGTCAGATTGTGAAGAATTATGTCTATGTTGTTATTGTGATTTTTTTATACGTGACCCAGTTTCATCTAGTAATTCTAGACAGTGTGTGTGTGTGTGTAGTGCGTGCTAAGTGATTTATACGTCTCGATAGTGCGTGCGAAGTGATTTATGCGCCTCGCAGTAGTAAAAGTAAATAAAAAATACAACAACTTACGCATCCACGAAAAATATCATGAACACAGGTAATCAGAAGTTCTCAAAAAGTAAAAAATGCATGAAAAGTTATGAAAAATCCAATATTTGTTTCCGATTTTATCTTTGCTGCAATTGGTGTCAAAATATTTTGTGTATACGCCCTTAAGAGGATGTACATTAGTTCGATTACACGCTGTATTTTTATTTTAACAATTAATGTCACGCTTGAAAATTGAATTTTCAAAACTAGTATTGAAAGTAAAATCCGCAGACGTCAGTGTCAAAATGATTACAATAAAATGAGTAGTGACGAAGAGCAATTAACGCCGCTGCTGTTTGGTCGTAGGAAAAGCAAATGGGTTTTCGCCAGAACGGAATACTAAGATTTTTGAGAGTTTGCCAGCAGAACTGGAAGTAAGCGTGTGTGGGACGCACAAATGTTAAGATAAAGTTCTTTCGGAGACTTACCGTTTAGCCGCAAATTGTATTTTAAGTTCCAATTTTGAGGTTATATAGGTTATTTGGGTAAATAAGCAGATTACAGGAATAAATTGGACACATGATGAAATTATTTCCAAAATTATGACGTAAATAATCAAAATTACTACATAATTCGGTTGATTGTTCGGAACTTTTGCAAAGGATACATTTTTATGTACCTAGACTCTCGACACGTCATTGTACCAGCTTTTATGTTCAAAAAGCTCAAACTAATGTCTTGGAACTGTCCCCAGTGCGTCGCATTTGTGTGTATCACAACATATTTGCCACTCATTGTGATATTTTTCACTTGGACTTACGTGAATTCAAGAACATAATTTCTGGTACTTGATATTAATAACAACAAACGGCTGCATAGACTTACTATTGTTATTTCTTAGTTATTTTGCCATTATTTTATTATTATAATTTCTAAATATTTAATATATTTTGTTTAAATAGAATTTGTTTAAATAGAATCACGTGATCTTTATCTTTATTTTTGTAATTTTATTTTGTTTTGTTTATATATATTATTTTAAGAATTTTTACTTTTGTAATATTACTCTGTAATTGGGATGTCCTGTTGGGTAATAAATATTATTATTATTATTATTAAAATTGTAGTATTATTTTTATTTATACAGCCATAATCACGATATTTAATTTACACTAAATATGACGTACTGACGTTTATTTGAAATAAATATTAGAAATATTCGAAAATTACAAATATTTTAATTTATGATATAAAAAAGAAGATGGCACTACCTTAACGCGGAAACGAGAATATTATGATATTGTACCATTACTTTTTAGTAAATTGATCTCGTAACAATATCACATTTACCGTAATTATAAAATCACCATGTACTCAGTTATGTATAAAATTATAGTAAACACTTAACTTTTGATTATCAATAAATTCACATTTGCCGTTTACGAAAATCAACTCGGGTTGCAGCAGTGGAGTAACAACAAAATTGTTGGCCATCAACGCAACTAGAAATTATGGTTATAGAAGTTAGAGACAAATTAGAATATTTCAATTACAAAATTATTTTTTTTCGTTATAATCCCAGTCATTGGAAAAATATTTTAGTTAGCGGATCTTTTTTAAAATTATAATACACTTTGCGCCATCTATTTTTTTTTATATCAAAAGCTAAAATACTCATAATCTAAACATGAATAATAATCAATCTAGAATTATATATCCATTCATTTAAATAAACGTCAGTAGACGTCAGATTTAGTGTGAAATTAATATTGGGATTTTGGCTGTATAAATGAAGATAATACTACAATTTGGATTAATTAAGTCATAATTTTGGAGATAATTTCATTATGTGTACAATTTATACCTGTAATATGCTTATTGACCCGAAAATACCAACGTATATAACCTCAAAATCGGAACTTAAAATACGATTTGCGGCTAAATGGTAAGTCTCCGAAAGAACTTTATCCTAACATTTGTGTATCCCACACATGTCTACACCCAGCTCAATTTTAAACAATTCAAAAATTAGAGTATTTCGATCTGGAGAGTAACCAAGCAGAGTGTTAAACACGTTTTGAAAGCTGCTCATACCTTGCATTGACTCACCCTGCGGGCTCGTAAATGCAATTTGGTATTCGCATGCAATACGAAGCTTTCAAAACTTGTCAAATATTCTACTATTCAATGATAAAACAAACTGTATGAGAATTATGCAAAACATGATAAATAGAGTCTGTAAAACAGGTGATTAATTCGATATTTACGATATTCAGATAATCTCGCTGCGAATTTTTCCAATGCCGATTTCAATTCATCTGGTTCATAAACCAAACTGTTGAGTTTAAGTCCACCGTGAGCTCCGCCGATTTCCAATTCGTAGCAAGCATTTCTGTAAGTCGAATGCAAAGCGTATCCTTGCTCCGAGTGTCTTTGCAAATCGGGACATATCCTCAAACCTTTAAATTGTTTTAAAATTATGTTACAATTGAGTATTTATTTGAATTCATGTTATAACGTTTAAAATAAAAATCAAATGTTCATCAATTATTTATATAAAAATGTTTCACACAGTGATAACTAAGGAAAATCCCAAATTTTCATCAATTATCTAAATCAAATATTTCACATAGTGATGAGAGAGTAAGCAATATTTCCAACAGGAATTATTGAAAAACATGTTTACGTATTTTTTTACGTTATTTTACTAAACTTATTAAAATCAGCGTTTTATACGCGTGGCGCATGAAGTAAAATTTCGAGTTAAGAAAAGCCAGATAAAATTTGGATTGGTCGGATTATTCAGTGTCTTGTTGAATTTTAATTAATAATTTTACCTCCTAGTGCAAAACCATGGGTCAATTTCAACCCGTGATAGACCCTCATCGCCCTGATCACATCGCAACCACCGTGTTTCCTCTCCACAGGTATATTCATGTCGATAAACTGATCGCAATACTCCATCTGCCTAATTTTATCCCTCACGCTCGAAATCGCTTCATTTTCAGACATCGAAGGTCTCAAATCCCTGGCTGTCGTCACGAGTTCCGCGAACAGTTTTTCGTACGTCTTGTGGATGAAATAGCCGATCACGTTGAAGAGACTCGCGTTTGCCACATAAAGTGTGTCCTGATACCGGTTCGGGATTTCGTAATAGAATTTCAAATTTTGTAAAGATTTTAATGCTGGGAACAGCTTCATTCTTCCCGATCGGTTACGTTAATTTTACAGAATTACAACATTGACAGAAAAATAGGATGACAGATTGTTGAGTTTGAATTATAAATTCATTTCATGGCTAACTAAATTATTCAACTTTTACTCCAATGCATCTCTAAAAACTTCTAATAATAAATTTTTAGATGAATTTATTATTTTTTCCCAAATTTTTAGGCTTTTCTAAACTCGATTTTTTACAGATACATGTATCTAATAACAGCAAAATATACAGGGAGTTTTTCATTTAAGTATACATATCCCAATTATTTGTTGTAAATTTTCAGTTTAAAAAAGCCTGAAAATATCCCAATTATGTGTTATAAATTTACAGATATTCGTTGTTTTTTTTTTTTAGAGTTCAATTTGAAGCTTTAAACGAGTGTTTTCCACTCCCAGGTTAAGCATGAAGTAAAATTTCGAGTTTAGAAAAGCCTGAAAATTTGGTTTGGTCGCGCAGCGCGAAGCGCGGAGCGGCCAAACCAAATTTTTAGGCTTTTCTAAACTCGAAATTTTACTTCATGCGCCACCCGCGTAAAACACTGATTTCAAGTGAAGATCATTTGTTCACAATATTTCAGTGTTTTCAGTGTTTAATACGCGTGGCGCATGAAGTAAAATTTCGAGTTTAGAAAAGCCCTGAAAATTTGGTTTGGCCGCTCCGCGCTTCGCGCTACGCGACCAAACCAAATTTTCAGGCTTTTCTAAACTCGAAATTTTACTTCATGCTTAACCTGGGAGTGAAAAACACTCGTTTAAAGCTTCAAATTGAACTCTAGAAAAAAAAACAACGAATATCTGAAAATTTACAACACATAATTGGGATATTTTCAGGCTTTTTTAAACTGAAAATTTACAACAAATAATTGGGATATGTATACTTAAATGAAAAACTCCCTGTATATTTTGCTGTTATTAGATACATGTATCTGTAAAAATCGAGTTTAGAAAAGCCTAAAAATTTGGGAAAAAATAATAAATTCATCTAAAAATTGATTATTAGAAGTTTTTAGAGGTGCATTGGAGTAAAAGTTGAATAATTTAGTTAGCCATGAAATGAACAAATTATCACGGGGCTTTTCCAAACTCGAAATTTTACTTCATACTTAGTCTGGGAGTGGAAACACTCGTTTTAAGCCTTAAATTGAGCTCTTTAAAAAAACTAACGAATATCTAAAAATTTACAACACATAACTGGGATATTTTCAGGCTCTTTAAAACTCGAAATTTTACTTCATGCTTATTCTGGGAGTGGAAAATACTCGTTTAAAGCTTAAAATTGATCTCTTTTAAAAAAGCATATGCATAGTTAAAAGAAAAAATACCTGTATTAATAATATGAAAACATATTATATCAACAACTCCTCAGTAATTAAATAACAAACACAATATAAACATTTCGATTGCAGAAATTATACCTAAAATATTTTATTCTAACTTTATTAATAAACTCTATTGCACGTTTTTAATAAATTCCAAAAAAAACCCGAACTGTCTTGGGTGGAAACCGTCCTCCCCCTCAATGTGGTCGAGCACTCTCCTGGTTAGTGCCTTTTCAAGTAATTTTGCCAACCCGTCCAGCAGGCATACCGGTCTATATGCCGATGGGATTTCAGGCTTTTCGCCTGCCTTAGGGATAAGAGCTAACCTCGCTCGTTTCCAATGTTTTGGGAAGACCCCATCGGCCATACACCTATTCATTGCCTCTTCGAATACTGCAGGGTTCGCCTCCAGCACCGCTTTGAGGACTTCATTCGGAATTCCGTCTGGCCTGGGTGCCTTCCCACTGAGCATAAAACAAACAAATAACGTTTTATGAACATTGTAGCAACATTAAAAGTTGTTTTTATGTTGATAAAACATTACTTAAAGGGATTTGCTCAGTGGGTTCTTTGGGGGAAGAGATTTTGCCGCTATTATTACTATCTCTTCCGTCGAGAATTGCTCTTCTGTTTGGAGGATTCTATCCCCATAACGTCTCTTTCCCTCGCCCCTTGGGAACAGAGCCTCCACCACTGCCCCGACCCCTCCTGGTACTAGAGACTCAGCGTCTAGCCCTTTCTTTTTAACTCGACTCATCACGACTTTGTAAGGTTTCCCCCATACCTATACCTACTATATTTTATTCTAAGAATTATGAATAAGCTATATTGCATGTTTTTAATAAATTCCAAAATTCTGTATACGCTACTAACACAACATATAAGTACATTTTCCAAATATCGTTGTAATAACCCACTGAGCAAATCCATTTAAGTAATGTTTCATCAACATTAAAACAACGTTTAATGTTGCTACAATGTTGATATAATGTTATTTTTTGCTTAGGGGAAATAGAAAAATCATCAAATTATTCAACTAAATCAACTAAAATTATGTTTATTGTTTGTTTTGAGTTATGTGAAGTAATCAATCACTGATAAAACACACAGTTTGATTTCCTTCCTTAACTAATTTACTCAAAATTTACTTCTAACAGCTAAAAATAAATTAGTAAGGAAAGTAAATCAAACCATGTTTTATTAATGTAAAATTATGTTCCTTATAAAAAAACATACTTATTTTTTGACAAATTTATCGATGACATTTATTTTCTTACGTTTTCTGTTGTTTGGTGTGGAATAAGGGTCAGTTGCACCAAACCCGTTGAGCTGGTTCAACTCTGAACTTCAGTTCAAAGGGACATTAGAACAATAGGACCTGTCATCTTGAACTCAAGTTCAGCTTGAAACGTTTTTGGTGCAACTGCGCTTTGATCATTCATTAATAACGATGTAGAAATCCATGATGGCCGCCGTGGTTTATGAATGGAACTGTGGAATTTTCGTAGTGGCGCCATCATGTCTGTTGCGTAATTCATTAATAAAAACTCATAGATAACGCAATAAATCTATATATACGAAGTTAGCAACAGCATTAAATCCGCTACAAAGGTTGGCAACGGACTAAAGTAAATCGCGAAACAACAAAGTTGGCAACGAAGTGAAGCAAGTCGTAGAATAAATAAGTTGGCAACGAACTGAAGTGAGCTGCTGCAAATCAAAGTTGGCAATGAACTGAAGTAAATCGTATAGTAACAATGTTGGCAACAGCATGAAGTGTGTTTAGAATCGAAGTTTAAAAGTTAACCTCGCTTTTCGCGAAAGTTTAAATTTTAAATAGAAATTATTTAATAAACTGCAATATAAATTTACACGACGGCGAAAATTTTGGCGAGTAATTGAATTTTAAAGTTATTGATTTTTCTTAAACTTTATGTTGAAAACTCAAGATTTCAAACTGTTTCTTGTTAATTGTGAGATAAGTGATAATAATAAACACGTAAGTAAATTAAACAGTATTGTATCCTCTTTTCACACCTTGATTAATTAATTAATTATAGTCACCACATAAACTCAAATCTGCACTGCAGTGGAGCAGTGGAGGGTATACAGCTCATACCCGTGTGGTTTAAACTTAATTCAAACCAGAGTATACTCTCAAGGCCATAGCCAGGTGGGAATATGGGGATTGAAACCCCCCAAAATTTTCAAAATGTTAATTTTTTGTGTAAAAGCAGCCCTGAAAGAGCAAAAACAATATTTTTACCAGTAAACCCCCCCCCGGAAATTTTTTTCTAGCTACGGCCTTGTATGCGCTACCCTGTGGTTTGAAATAACGAATAGCATATACCCTGTACTTTTATCACCTTCGTATACCTTCTGCTGATTTTACCACTACAGCGCTGGTGACATAACTTATTTATTCACTTCAGGATTGTTCTAAACATGGATGGAAGACGAGACTGCCGGACACAAAATTGCATGGTCGCTGTGAATATGGGCCCAGGAGCAAAACGATTTATAATGATATGTGCTTTATGTTATGTTATGTTATGGGGCCGGTGGGTCGTGTGGCCTCTGGGCCTTTCGAAGTTACCTCGACCTAAAAGATCTTTTGTAACTATCCCTGACCTACTTGAGTCCCTCAATGTGCTTTTAAAATGACGCTTAAATATGCTGAAAACAATTGTGACGGCTTTCTGCAGAAAGAACCAACCCATTCACATACATGTTTGAATTGGTTCCTTTCTGGAAAATGCTGTCCAATTATGCAAAAAAAATATAAACAGGTAAAAAAAATCTAGGGCAAAACAGTAATATATAATATCATTTATTTTAATAATAATCATTTGCATGAGCATTTTTATACAGATATTAAAATCGATTTGCGTGTAAATTACATTTACTCATGATGATAAAATTAATGCATACTCTCATTTCCATCACATGAAAACCGTAGTATATAAAGAACATGTAAAATACTGTAAATTGTAGTTATTATAGAAAATATTAGCAGTTATGTTTTTCTTTTGCATTTAAGTTTTAATTTAATTTAGAAAGTCAGACCAGCTTCTGAATAAGTGTTGAAGATCTTCTCAATAGAGTTGATGTAGGCAGCCGTTCTCAAGTCGAGACCCAAGTTGAATTTCTGGGCAGTCTTCATAATAGCCTGTATTTTTTTTTTTAATTTTAGTTACACAAATATTAACAAAAGAACTAAGCATGGGAATTTGAATTTTAAAATTATAAATATAATCAAATATTGAAAACAATTAATCAAACTATTTGCATTTTTGAATTATCTAGTGTGAGAAAATACATTGAACACTAATTAATTAAAATATTCAATAGTTTAATTAATTAAATATGAGAATGAGTGCATGATTTTTTGTGGGCAAATATATTTCAATATTCGAATTCCTAGCCTTCAAAAAAATATCTTTAGAATAATAGAATGAGCCAATAAGTATATAGAAAATGAATAGCTATTAAATGTTCAATTGAGGATGAAGGTACCTGATTTAACTCCATCACAAATTAAAAATTAAACAAGTACGACTATTATTCATAAGAAATAACACCCTTATTAATAGAATTGCCATTAATATTATTATAGTTTAATGCTAGTTAATACCTACTAGATGCATACAAACACGATACTAACATTACGCACTGATTTCAATTGTACATTTATGATTTATAGTGTTATTAAATAAATTCTAAATAACCTATATTTTTTTATAACTACTCTATTAAATTATTAGTTGTAAACTAATAATAGTAATCTATTAAAACGTTTTATTAATCTGAAAGTGTTAATATCATCCTTATAATCGTGTTAAAGCTGTATTCCAACGTCTATTAATAAGGCTGTAAATGTTTTACACTTTTATTTATAATAAAAGTGAAAACCTCTAAAACGATTTGATTCATAGATAATAAAATATTGTTTGAACTTACTTTAGCAGATCTTTCCATGGTGTAGTCAAGACCTGAGTGGACGATGTCTTTTTCTGAGGCACCGGCTATCCTCTTCTGGAAGGATTCGGAGGGTGTTACCGGGATTTCTCCGCCCACTTTACCGAAGCGACGCTCCAAAGATTCTTGCACGGATTCTGCACAAATCAAACATATCATTTATTAATACATATAAACAAATATAGGTAATTTATTAACACGTTAACCGCTGTAATGTATATTGCAAAAATGCAGTGTGGGCCAAGAGGTTTTTTGTATTTTCAGACAATGTATAATGGTAAATTAAATTTTACCCTAATAAAACTCTTTACAGTGGAATTTTTCAAATTAGGCAATCTCATGTGCAGAACGATTGCCGTTCGTGTATTTCAGCTGCTTAAGAAATGAGAAAGTGGAACCTGACTACGTTGGGCGCGCATTTATTTGAAAGAAAAGAATTCGCACATGCCAGGTGGTACATCAGACGAGGACCCTTCGGGATTTTAATGGTGTTATCTCTCCGAGAGCCAGAGACAACTGTCTTGCCTATGTTAGGGATAAGCTGTTCTACCACGCAAGTGCCTAATTTGGGCAATTCACCTATAAATTGAATTTTACGCTAATAAAACTATGAACTATATTTTTAGTATTGATATTGTAAAATAACCTTTACAAGCCAACGTGATCCAGTACACGTGTAAATAATCTAATTTAGCAGTCGTTTAACGCCTAGAGATCGTAAGTATCGTGACTAGCTAGACATCCCTAGAAAGCGCTCTAGTGCAGGCAGTAAGTTATACAAGGGAATTCTACGGCGGTTATAACATGTTAAACCATATAAACACAGCAAAAATCCTGTTCAGAATACTTTATCTTTTTTTAATTACTAAAATATCCCACACCGTGGACCCCAGTGGGATAGTTAAAATACAAAAAATATAAAGGTTAAATAGTGGAATGGTCTGGCACCAATATCCAGTAAATGTATATTTAAAAAAAATCCTACATTTTTTTGTTCCTCTCATAATAATATCGGGTTTCTGGGAGAAAAAAAAGAATGTGGTATATTTTATAAAGGAAAAATATGATTAAAAAATCCAGTATTCTGAATTGGATGTGTGAAAAATGAGACCTACCCAAAAGATGGTAGTTGGATTCACGCTCATATTTAAAGGTTAATCTGCCGTACGAAACGTGGTTCAAATTCTTAAGCCACTCGAAGAACGACACCGTCACACCACCGGCGTTGATGTAAAGATCGGGGATGACAAGGATGTTCTTTTCCAAAAGGATTTGATCGGCAGCTGGTGTTGTTGGTCCGTTGGCAGCCTCCGCAATAATCTAAACATGTCAACGAAAAATGAGTAAAACCAATTTGTAGTATTATCCCATTTTTTTTAAACAGACAACTAACCTTAGCTTGGATCTTGTGGGCGTTGCCTTTGTTGATTACTTGTTCAATGGCGGCTGGGACGAAAATATCGCACTTTTCGAACATCAAGCCGGCGCCCTCGTATTTCCTAGCACCCGCGTAATCGTTGATGGTTCCCTTCTGGAGACGATGTTCTTCAAGATCCTAAAAATATAAATGCATAAAGAAAAATAGGTATATTGAATATTCATTCAAAAATTTGGCAAACCACTTCCCAACGGTTGATTTTGGTGCAGAGTCCAAATAATGTTCATCAAGCCAAGCTTTGGTTTCAACAGTATTTTCTTTGATAATAAAGCAATGCTTTGTTAAGGCACGAAACTCTTTTTTTTACATATTTTTCACACTAACAAAAGTTTTTAACTCACAATGCTATATCTCACGAACCAATTGTCCGACAGCTGTCAAATTTATACACGTGTCGTTTGAAGGTTAGTTCTACTATAAACCATATGGATTTAATTCTAATAACACCATCTATGTGTTAGCCTACGAACTTTTCAGCCTACCTGTTATCTTTAACTTAATATTATAAGCATACATACACGCATATAAAATTAAATCAAATTAACTAAATTTTGTACAGATGTTTAATTTATATCATTGGTGCTAAATGTGGATTGTGCGCAAAGTCAATTATTTTATGCACATCCGAGCAGACATTTTTGTATATCGAGAATAAAGCTAGTCTGGAGTTGAAACCAAATATGTGCGCATCATTTAACATAATTTGCCAATACCTAAATAATTAATCCCAAATAATACTGAAAGAACTTGTTAACTACAGAATTAACCACTGGCCTTCACCTCATGAAATAAATAATTAAAATCACAAAACAGTCTCACAATTAATAAAAACAGAATTAATTTGTAATTAGAATCATTACAAATTAATTCTATTTACAAACACAATTTCTACACAGCAATTTTTTCTTCGAAATGATTCTTACATAACGTCGAACAATTGCTGGAGTATAAAAAAAAGCGTCACACATCCTCATCACAAGACTTTAACAATATTCAACTTGCTGAAATCACGCGAGAGTAACATTGGGAAGTGTCATTATTATTATTTTTTGGCAATGTGTTGGCGACCTTGGCACGTACAACTCAATAGTACACCATCGTTTTTGGCAACTCCACCAGAACGTTTTCTCCAATATTACTACAGGTGTTCATTTAATCACCTGCCAAAGTATTTCGTTATCGAAACGCTGATCTCGACCTCTCGAAGTTTGTTGAAAGCTTGCTTTAATTTCATCCGATTGGAATGATTCAAATGATTGTTTAGAAAGGTAATAAATAAAAGTAACTATACCTTTTCAAGCTCAAGTTGGCACTAAACAAATTCAAATTGGCAGTAATCAAAATCAAGTTATCATTAGAGAGTTTTATTGAAGGTTTCAAATTGAATAAAAACACTTGGTTTGTTCACTTAATTTGTTTTATTACTCACTAGGGAAAGTAATAAAACAAATTAAGTGAACAAACCAAGTGTTTTTATTCAATTTTGAAAGCTTTAATTCTCCAAAAATGTTTCACCAAGAGTTAAGGGAGAAATAAATTAAATATAGAGAGTTTTAGTTTATCATTTTACGAAATACGATAATGCTAACGTCTACGCTAAACTTTAGCAGGTGTAATTAATATCGAGTTTTAGTTTATCGTTTTATGAAATACAGGAAGGCTAACGTCTGAGGTAAACTTGCTTGTTGCCCCGTAACGCAGCCGGCTTCTGGACAATAAGCAAGTTTACCGCAATAATTTTATCTCTACAATTTAATAAATTTCTTTTATCAATAATTTCATTATCAATCTAGTGCTGTAAGGTTTAGGTCAACAGGAAGTTTCCGTTTACATTACTTCAGAAAAATCTAAAAGAGCTGATAACTCTCTAAAGTGTTTCACGTTAATCCCACTTGACAAACTTGATAATCTCACTTAACCTACATTTCTCGATCCAATCGCCAGTAGGACGGTTTACACAGTGAACCATTACTTATTTCCTCTCTTATCTCGATGTGATAAGAGACCAACAAGTGCCGATTTTGTTTGTTTAACAATCTACGCACACTCAGCAAGCACCAATCAAGTGATACAGAAAAGAAAATTGAAAGGCAATTAAAAATAAAACATCAGTAAAAAGCCAGTTGAATAAATACAAATTGGGCCCGTTCATCAAAATGTTCAACATTCAACATGTTTGGATTTGTTTGTGATGTATGTTGATATCTAATGAACAGCCGGAGTACTTTTCATTAGATACCAACATACATCACAAACAAATCCAAACATGTTGAATGTTGAACATTTTGATGAACTGGCCCAATTTGTATTTATTGAACTGGCTTTTTACTGATGTTTTTTTTTTAATCTATTTCGTACAATTGCAAAAATCCCAAACACAATTAACAATCCAGTCATCAGAGAATTCCCCAACAGTTGACAATAAACTCCCAACAGTGGCCTCTGATGATCGGGCCCATTGAGATGAGAAAATTGAAGGGCACAAAAAAAATAGCAGCAAGAAGCCGTTCATGCAACAACCAATATAATTAATTCATTTCCTCGCGTGAAACAAATGTCATCGATTAATTCTGCTTAAGTTTCCTTTTCCTAACCATCACTCACCTTGGGGTCGATTCCTTCCTCCGGATTGTAAATAGAGCCGTCATGCTCAATAATACCAATAACCTTCGCCCCCGCGCGGTGCAAGTAACGCATCGTGTGCAGACCGACGTTACCGAAACCCTGGATGATCACGGTTTTTCCAGCCCAACCGGTCGAGGTTCCGATCTGGGACATGAAGCTCTCCTCCTTGATGAAGTTGTCGAGTCCGTGGAAGACGCCGCGGCCGGTGGCGGAGACGCGGCCGTGGATGCCGCCCTGGTTGATGGGCTTACCGGTTACGCAAGCGTGCGAGTTGATGTCGTTGTAGCCGATGGTTTTGCTGTAAGTGTCGGCGATCCAGGACATCTCGCGCTCGCCGGTTCCCATGTCGGGAGCGGGCACATCGATACCAGGTCCTAGTTTATTAAAAAAAAAAAGGAAAAGAAACAGTCAGAAAAAGAAAATACAAGTTCCACAGCTAAATTCCGTTCATTTTTTACAGCAAATATTGCATTAGGCTGAAAGACCCCAGGGTCAATAGCCAGTTTATATATATATATATATATATATTATTTTCACCTTTACATAATTTATAATCAACTATAAAACACGCTTTATGAATTAAAGTGGATTTTTCATATACAATAAAACACCTCAAGGCAAACAGCCTGTGGCAGGTAATTTATGAGTTTCCACATATTTTGCAATATGTACATTAACAAACGCTGTAAATTTTCATATATTCGTCGTGTTTGAAAAAGGTTCAAATTGAAGCTTTAAACTAGTGTTTTCCACTCCCAGATTAAGCATGAAGTAAAATTTCGAGTTTAGAAAAGCCTGAAAATTTGGTTTGGTAGCGTAGCGCGAAGCGCGGAGCGACCAAACCAAATTTTCAGGCTTTTATAAACTCGAAATTTTACTTCATGCGCCACGCGTATAAAACACTAATATATTATAAAGTTCAAAGTATATATCATATGTTCAATTAAAAAAAAACCTCTAGAGTGCCATTATTTAATCTATTTTTAAATTTAAGTTGGCTACACACTTCAGGAATTGACATGTTTTATATGTCAATTCCTGAAGTGTGTAGCCAACTTAAATTTAAAAATAGATTAGACACAATAATTATAATGTGAATTTTCAGAGGTGCCAATCTAGAATAATTTCCATGGCACTCTAGAGATTGATCATACGATATCTTTACCATGCAGCTTTAGTAGTATATTTTGAACTTCACTTCAAATCAGCGTTTTATACGGGTGACGCATGTAGTAAAATTTCGAGTTTAGAAAAGCCTGAAAATTTGGTTTGGTCGCTCCGCGCTTCGCGCTACGCAACCAAACCAAATTTTAAGGCTTTTCTAAACTCGAAATTTTACTTCATGCTTAATCTGGGACTGGAAACACTCGTGAGAAGCTTCAAATTATCCAACTCGTAAATATGCGGATATTTACTTTGAACTCGATAATAGTTGAATAAGCTTACTTATAATTTTATTTGCAAACCGATGATATTCAAATCAAATTCAATCACGCAAAAAAAATAACATCAACAGTTAACATACTTTTCTTAATTAACACTCCCATGCACAAGTAAATCAAGTTCATTGTAAGGATTCATCATCATCGCAATCATTCAACTGGATACAGGTGGGATAAGGCAGATTCATCACTGCAAATCAAGAAGTTTTAGCTGGATGCAGGTTAGGGGGATTAAAGCCAAGGATACTTATCTAAAAAGGAATTGAGATTAATGTAGTTCTATGAGTTACGTGAAGGTGTTAAGTCACTTAATTAAACACAGTTATATTCCTTTCTTCACTTTTATTGTTCTTGCTAGATGTACATTTCGGGTACTAAGTACCCATTATCAATAGCTAACTGAGTTAGCTATTGATAATGAGTACTTAGTACCCGAAATGTACATCTAGCAAGAAAAATAAAAGTGAAGAAAGGAATATAACTGTGTTTAATTAAGGAATTGAGAGTTTTGAGATACGTGTTTAGGAGGAAAAAGAAACTTACCAATGAAGCCCTTCTTGGCCAATTCGAGGGCAAAACGACGGGTGATCTTCTCGAGCTCGTGCTCTGAGTACAGTTTGGGGTCGATCTTGATACCGGCTTTACCGCCGCCAAACGGTACGTCCACGCAGGCGCACTTGAAGGTCATCAAAGCTGACAAGGCTTTGACTTCATCCCTGGACACGTCCAACGAATAACGAATACCTAACGTAAACAAAAAGAAGAAACATAAGAAAATTGTGTGGGTTACTGAGTTGAAAAGCAGACACTCCCGATGGCGTGAATTATAAGTAATAACAATTGAGGGGTCCAATGCAATAATCAGCCAAGTCCATTTTTATGAGAAAATAGTATTCAATATTCTTATAAAGTTTAAAATTCTGTGTTGTAGCATGCAACAATCTGGTTTAAATTTGAAGTGCATTGGTTGCATGCATAATAACTTTAATTAAAACACTTTTAACCTTTCTTCACAATTTTTATTATATATCAATCCATTGAAAATGGCCACCTTGTGACCGAAATGTACATCTGGTATATATTCAAAATTGTGAAAAAAGGTTAAAAGTTATTATAATCTTCACGTAACTCACCCAAATCCAATGCATGCATAATAATCATTATGTTTTTTTTTTCTTGCATGTAAACAGTTTTTTGTCTCTCCTCAACATTTTATAAAACTGGACTTGGCTGGTTATTGCATTGAACCCCTCAATTACGCAATAAAATGGAAGAGGCAATAATAAATATTATGTATAAAGAAAAAAAAAACATAATAAATGTGTACAAAAACGAGACTAATTTATAATTTAAAAATGTAAACAGATTTAAGTGGATAAGTATAAAAAAAACTAAAGAGCAAATGAAAAGAATCAAAAGTAGTTTATGACTTTTGAAACTTCACTTGCTTCAATAAATTCGCTTCTAAGGGGCCAGTTGTGTAAAACCTTTGAAGTGCCGAATATCATATCAAGTTTCTTATCAGTTCAATAGAATAACATACGTATTCAACGTTGATTTAAAGTTTAAGAATTTATGCAACTGGTCCTTAAAAAATCACAGGCAAAGAAAGATGGATTAAGGGCCAGTCGCACCAGACACTTTGAACTGGTTCAACTCTGAACTCAAGTGCAAAGCGACATTAAATGTAGGATTTTAGGCCCAGACCAAAAATCTTGAACCAAAGTTCAAGCTAAATTTGAGTTGAGGACATTAGAACAATAGGAACTGTCAAGTTTAGCTTGAACTTTGGTTCAAGATTTTTGGTTTGGGCCTAAAATCCTACATTTATGTTCTAAAAAACGCTGTTTAAAAACGCAACTGTATTAAGATCATATCTTCTTTAACCTGTGCTTTCTTAGAAATGGTCAAAAATGCTAACACTGAAATAAATGTCTCATGTGAGGGACATCTTCTTTTAAATAAATTAAGAGTTGATATATGATACATGGATATAATTTGATTATTTTTTTATCAAATTAAATTTCCAACTCTTCAACAGATCATAATTATAATCTTTTTGTTTTGTTTCATGAAAATGTCTATTACTTAATAGACCCGCGCGTGTTAACCACCTATAATTAAACCAATTTTAATTGCACTTTCTAAAAAGCTATTCCTGGCGTCATCGAATTGTTTTTCTCAAGGCAATGTCAGCAGCGCATGGGATCAATTATTTCGCGCCGGCAATAACCGCCTCGTGACCCCGCAATGACCGAAAAAAATTGATTTTTTTTCATTACAAAAGTTCAGTTGTTAACTACTCTCTTTCACCAAGTTTAGTATCAGAGCTGGGACGAATCCTCGTAAAAAGAATTCGAATCACGAATCCGAATCACCTAATATGATTGAATTAACCCGAATACAGCCGTTTTGATCAACAATTGTGTTTATATGTATTGTATTTTTTAATTGTGTTATTCGCTGCATACGTTGATCAATAAACAGTTTATTATTATTATTATTATTATACTCGAATAAAGGATTCGTAAGAGATAAATATGATTCGAATCAAAGATTCGAATCCTGTTTTTTCGAATCACGAATACAAATCCTTCAAGAATAAATTAGATTTTATTATTTTTTTTGCAACATTTTAATATTGCTAGCAGTTGTTTTAAGGAAAATATTAAAAACCTAATTATTTATTATTAACACTGATCATCGTTGATAACAGACTAAATATCTGATTCCGTGTTACTCTGATTGAAGATGTTATTGTGTGTTTTTAAACTTTACTTCAAATCAGTGTTTTGTACGCGTGGCGCATGAAGTAAAATTTCGAGTTTAGAAAAGCCCCGCGTAGAAAATTTGTCGAGGGTCGCGCAGCGACCCGAGACAAATTTTCACGGGGCTTTTCTAAACTCGAAATTTTACTTCATGCACCACGCGTATAAAACACTGGTTTAACCAGAAATTTAAAAACACACGAAACAAATCATTGTAAATCCTCAAAATTAATTTGGATTATTCCTTTTGTAAGTATTCGAATCCTTTTATAAATATTCGAATCCTTTTATAAAGATTCGAATCACCCGCATTTGGATTCGAATACGAATCCTCTTAAAAAAATGTAACGAATCCGAATCACGAATCCACTTTAACTAAAGTATTCGAATGCCTCTATTGAATCCTCTAAAAGGATTCGAATCCTGAATGATTCGAATCCTGCCCAGCTCTGTTTAGTATATACAGGCTGGCCAACAGGAACCGGGCGTGTTTTAAATGGTCAGTACTCACTTGTTTTTAATAAGAAAGCAATTTTATTATACAAACATCTTCATAATTACATGCCAATTCAATTGTATACCGGGTGTTGACTTGGCGTACGCAACATACGAAATCTCATGTAAATTTTGAAATGTTCAAATATTGGCTCTCCTATTTATTTTAGAAACAAAATATATTTACCTTAATTGTAGAGGGAAAAATTCTGAATTCATTCGTGTTAACGTTTATCACTTTAAGTTTCTCTTAGTTAAAATTATTAAGGAAAAGTAATGTGATTTTATCAAAATAATGACATGCCATGGAATTGAAACAACAAATGCGGATGTCAAAATGGCACAAGATACCGCTGTCACTTGATTGAAGTAAATGTTTTTTGTTTCAATTCCATGGCATGCCATTATTTTTATAAAATCACATTACTTTTGGAGATGGAGTTAGAGAAGGAGCTGTAAAAAGGGCATAAAATGGAAAGGAATTAAAAACCCTGTGCAAGCAGTGGCGGTTCCTCAGTAAGTGCACATATGCACGTGCACTCCCAAATTAATGCCTGCAAACATATTTAAATTTCCTCATTCTTTAAATAATTTTATCAATCCATTCTACTTGTAAAATAAATCCCAAACATTATTTTTCCGCTAGACGCTATCCGATGCGTCGTCCTAATATTCAAGCGCAAAGCAGAGAACGTCGAGTGCCACCGACCCGACGGCAACCGAACACAGCGGCCGCGTCACCTCGCCTGATCCGCTCGTGCACTGCACAAGTGAATTTTAAATCTAATTGGTGGAACCTCTGCCCCCCGCACTCTTTCTTCCCCGCGACAGCCCAGCGACGTTCAATGCTTTAAGCTGGCTCGTGTGCACATATAACTAATGCACATCGTGGTCGGATTGATATATCGGTTTTAGGTTGATCCAGAATGGCGGAGTGTTCGAACTCCATTATTACCGTGCAATATTTAAAAACAATCAAATTTTCTTCGCTATCTTTAGAGGAAAACATGAATATCAAAAGTGTCGGTCGTCAAAAACCCAATTTGTTAATAAAGACCACCCCAAAAATGTTGCCTGTTGCGCTTACTGTCTTTCCAATATTGTGCACCCTCAAAGAATTAAACCACGCGCCGCCACTGTACGCAAGACAGGACAAACTGGAGAAGTTTCTACTCTACTGGACAACAAATAATACAAATTGTGTTGTATATATGAGTGTATATTGTATATATACATATATATATATATACATATATATACATATATATATATATATACATATATATATATACATATATATATATATATATACATATATATATATATATATATATATATATATATATATATATATATATATATATATATATATATATAAGCCTACACCGAAAGGTAAAAGGCAAATGATAATATATATATATATATATATATATATATGTATGTATATATATATATATATATATACATATATATATATATATATATATATATATATATATATATACAAAACACATTTTGTATTATTTGTTGTCCAGTAGAGTACAAACTTCTCCAGTTTGTCCTGTCTTGCGTAAGGTTTTTAATTCCTTTCTATTTTATGCCCTTTCTCGCGTTGGTTGATTTATTTGCGCTCTACGCTTCGGCAGCATCACTTCTGCCATCCTCAGGAGCTCTTTTGTATACTGAGTGATAGATGATGACAGTGAACGTGACATCTATCACTCAGTATACAAAAGAGCTCCTGAGGATGGCAGAAGTGATGCTGCCGAAACGTAGAGCGCAAATAAATCAACCAACGCTAGAAAGCAGCCCAAAAAACTCCAGCCAGATATATATATATATATATATATATATATATATATATATATATATATATATATATATATATATATATGTATATTTTGCCTTACACCACACAGTGGTAGAAAGGTCAATGATTCCAAAAAAAAAACCTCTCCTTTTCCTCAATTATTTTAACTTAGAGAAAGGGAGTACGGTCCGAGAACTGACCCCGAGCAGTCCGTCCCGCTGCACAATTAAAACGTGCGGCCTCCACGTGGTCCACCATATCCTCAATCATCCTTTCAATCACATCCTCTTCAATAATTCTTTTCCCAAATTCCTTTCCATTGAAACTTTTCCTTTAAAAATCCAAGTGTATTTCCTATCCTTTGGGGAGGGCAGAGGGCGCAGCAATGGCTGTTTAACTCTGTCCAGATTTTAACCTACACTTAAGACCTAGATTTAAGATTTCATTACTCATCCCTTCATTCACTCATTTATTTATTCATACAATCGATACTCCAATAAATTTAAAAAAATTATAATTATTATTTCATAATTACTGTGACTGGTCAATAGAGCTTAATTAGCTAAGGCTATTAATTACGCAAAGAAGAAAAAGAAGAACTTAGAGAAACATAAAGTGTTATATGTGAACATTAATAAACTCAGAAATTTTCGCTCTACAAAAAAGTTAAATACATCTTGTCTCTAAAATAAGTAGGAAAGCCACTATTTGAACACTTCAAAATTAACATGCATGTATGATAATGTCAGACAGATGGTGTCCACAGGGACCCTGAAAAAAATGACCCATAGAACATTCAAACAATTAAGTGTTGTTTCGTTTAGTTTTACGCGACTTAGCAACACCACCTGATTCCATCCACACCTAAACAAATTGCATAATTCAGCGTAATTATTGCTCGCGCGAGCGCTTTATATAAAAAAAAGGAAGCCACAATCAGCCGTAATTGATCGCAACGCTAAACTCGGCCTGTTTACGAGGAGAGCGCTAATTTCGTCTTGACCCGGCTAATATTTACACAAAACATTTGTCACCTCATCATGTGCAAACACGAGCACCAGATCATTACATAATTAAACACATACAGATAGAGAAAAATATGTGTGCATCAAATGCGCAAACATTTTACCAGATTAGACCGAGTTCGTGAATTGAATCAAAATACATACAGAGAACATGAGAATTTTTCGTTTAAGTATACATTAGCATACGTTGTACATTTGCCGACGCTCGGTTTATTGCAAGAATGTAATTTGAAGCTTTAAACCAGTGTTTTCCACTCCCAGGCTAAGCATGAAGTAAAATTTCGAGTTTAGAAAAGCCTGAAAATTTGGTTTGGTCGCGTAGCGCGAAGCGCGGAGCGGCCAACCCAAATTTTCAGGCTTTTCTAAACTCGAAATTTTACGTCATGCGCCACCGGTACAAAACACTGATGCAATGTTAAGTTTAGCGGTGTGTTTTAAACTTCGTTATGTCAGTGTTTTGTACCGGTGGCGCATGAAGTAAAATTTCGAGTTTAGAAAAGCCTGAAAATTTGGTTTGGCCGCTCCGCGCTTCGCGCTACGCGACCAAACCAAATTTTCAGGCTTTTCTAAACTCGAAATTTTACTTCATGCTTAGTCTGGGAGTGGAACACACTCATTTTAAGTTTAAAATTAAACACTTTTAAAAAAAAACGAGTATCTAAAGATTTACGGAATATGCTCTGTAATTGGGACATGTATACTTGAAAGGAGAACTCCCTGTATGTACAAGTTAAGGCGTTAATTGCAATTGATTGGCTACAACATGTAATGGTCATATAGGCAACCACCTAATTTACACATTATTTTAAAATTAAAGGTGTCAAATTGTATTGGATGAAATTCGGTGTTACATGAAACTCTTTGTATATTTCAAAACTCCTAATAAATGCTGGTAGAAAATTTGAGTGAACGTCTACAATAGAGACTTTTTTACTTTCTACCCTATGTAATACAAAGGGAACTTATTGTTTTTATAAAAGTCATATTAAGAAATAACCGTATTAGATCATATCTAAATACAATTTCTATAAAGAACTCTACTACAGATGTTAGTACAGAATAGTATTTTTAAATGTAGAAGTTTTGTTTGGACTCATATTTGTATGGACTCACATTTTTAAAATGTCAAATGTGTCAAAAATGGCATAAAATGTAGAAGTGTCAAAATTGTGAATTATGTCCAAAAGTGATAAAAAGTCAAATATTTTGAAAAATGGGAGCTGATTAAAAACTAAACTAGTTACTAGTTTTAGTAAATAAGACTCATGAATTTAAGAAAATTTTCAAGAAGTCATTTTTTAAAGATTTTTAACATTTCATCACTTGATATATTCAAATTGAAAACTATTTGAATTCGAGAAAATAAGCTTACGCTTCTTATAGTTTGCACACTTTACACTTTTTTTTATAGCTTTTGGCTATACCTAGCACGATATAAGGAAAACACGGTATATCCGAATATATGTAATTTCTATAATAGTCACATACACACACGCGCATATATATACATATATATATACATATATATATATACATATATATATACAGCGTGTAAACGAACTACTGTACAGGCTCTCTACCATATAAGGGGCAGCGTTTAAATAAACAATACCTGCATTTGAAATTACCATACCTTTAGTAGATAGCTCACAAATAATTATTAAAAATAATTAATAATAATAGGCCACATGTTTGTGGTATCTGGTATACGCGCACATTGCGTATTTTAAGAGAGATTCCACATAGACTGGTAGTTTTTAAACGATTTGGATATCGAATTACACCATCCAGAGAAAAGTGGGTCAGATTGTGAAGAATTATGTCTATGTTATCGTTTTCATAAGTACCCATTGCTGACTAAATTCCGAATATTTTCTAAACGTGTTAATGAAATTCAATGTTTTTCCTTATTAGGTTCACACTTCACTTTATCTCCACTCTTATTGAAATGTTTAGATAAGAGCGGCGAGGGTGGATGATTTTTAAACATAAACATAATTTGCTGTTTAGTCTATGGTGAAACTTATTCCAAGAAACATCTACATTTTGTAACATGGCGCGATACGTTTATTCAAACATTGAATTGGCAGACATGTTTCTTATTTACGGTGAAACTCGGTGTAATTTCGCGGAAGCTGTAAGAATTTATCAAGAGCGATTTCCTGAACGACACTTACCACCGCCAAACCGATTTAGAAATTTATTACAAAGAGCACGCGACACTGGAAGTTTACAGCCCGTCGCCGGAGCCGTCGGAGGTGGTGACCGTGAAATGCGATATTTGCGAGCGGAAGATGAAATTTTGAATCTGTTGGAAGCGGATCCTGGTTTAAGTACCAGTATTATCGCCGCTCAGCTAAATGTATCGCACACATTTGTCAGCAGTGTTATACGAGACAATAATTTTTATCCGTATCACTACCAGCGTGTACAACATCTTCAACCCCATGATTTTTCCAAAAGAATTGCATTTTGTCAATGGATTTTGGCACAAAATGTTCAAAATCCTAACTTTACCAAAGACATTTTAGTGACCGATGAATCGTGCTTTACGCGTAATGGAAGTTTTAATTTCCATAATATGCATGTTTATGCAATAGAAAATCCTCGTATTACGCGTAGAACTCATTTCCAGCATCGGTATCGCTTCTCCCTTAATATCTGGGCAGGTATTTTAAATGATCAATTAATTGGGCCATTTATGTTCCCATTTAATTTGAATGGAGAACGATATTTACGATTTTTGCAAGATGACCTTTTAGATCTTCTAGAAAATGTACCCTTAGCGGTTCTTAGAAGAATGTGGTATTTGCAAGATGGTGCGCCAGCTCACTAAAGGCGCGTTAGAAGATATTTGGATGATGAGTTTCCAGGACGTTGGGTTGGTCGTGGAGGCCCTGTACCATGGCCTCCAAGAAGTCCGGATTTAAACCCATTAGATTTTTTTCTTTGGGGATACTTTAAAAGTGAAGTCTACACTACGGAAATTGACAATGCTGAAATGCTGATACAACGAGTAAACGCCGCGGCTAATACCATTCGTGAAAAACCTCGTGAAATGTTTGCTACTGTTCGTGCAAATTGGATACGTAGAGCCCAAATGTGCATTCAGTGCGGCGGACGTAAATTTCAACACTTATTGTGATTTTTTTTATACGTGACCCAGTTTCATCTAGTAATTCTAGACAGTGTGTGTGTGTGTGTAGTGCGTGCTAAGTGATTTATACGTCTCACAGTAGTAACAGTAAATAAACAATACCACAAATGAGTGACCTAGTTTCATCTAGTCATTCGAGACAGTTTAGTGCGTGCGAAGTGATTTATGCGCCTCGCAGTAGTAAAAGTAAATAAAAAATACAACAACTTACGCATCCACGAAAAATATCATGAACACAGGTAACCAGAAGTTCTCAAAAAGTAAAAAATGCATGAAAAATTATGAAAAATCCAATATTTTTTTTCCGATTTTATTTTTGCTGGAATTAGTGTCAAAATATTTTGTGTATACGCCCTTAAGAGGATGTACATTAGTTTGATTACACGCTGTATATATATACATATATATATATACATATATATATACATATATATATACATATATATATATATATATATATATATACATATGTGCAGTAGCCACCTACATAACAAGACATACTATATAATACAATAATGACGCCGGAACGTTTTACCTAATCAGGGTGGTACGCAGTCAATTGTTAAAATTAACATCTTTAAAAAAATAAAGAAACCTGAAAAATGACCCCGATATATCCGAATCACGGTATCTCGAGGCCCGGTACAGCGAGGTTCTACTGTATATAAAATTCCGAAAATGCTATTCGTGAAAATGCAAACAATGTCTTAATTAATAAGACAACTCAAGACGATAAATATCCATTGAAACAACTACTTCCCGTGCAAATACACCTCCTTGTATAATTCAATATCCGGAGGTGTATTTGCACGGGAAGTAGTTGTTTCAATGGATATTTATCGTCTTGAGTTGTCTTATTAATAAGTTTTTTCGTAATTTTATATATTATTTCATCACTTGTTGACATAATTCACATTTTATTTAGTTCATAGTTTAACTTTACAATTAGATATCTAAGCGAACTCAACCATAACACAACGTATCAACTACACTAAATTGTGAACGAAGATAGATTAGGTTGGATTATAACCTAACCTAACTTCACAATTATATAACAAATTGTAAAGTTCAGGCGATCAGGGTTGTTTAAAAAAAATTTGCTAAAAAAAACACAGGTTTGAAACTATAAAATTACAAAATATCACTTGGCACACAAAACCCTCTTAAGGAATTTTAATCAGAATCTTTGATGGAATACTCTTGATTCATAATTTCATCAATAACTCAAATTTTCGAATGTTATCTGAATTAATTACCCGACGACACTTATCAGTCTTTAAAATCTCCTGGATAATCCGCTGGTAAAAATAACTTGATAAAAGTTTTATTGAACTATTTTGCAATGCACTTACGAAAATTATCAAGAGTGACGATTTCAATCGACCACGAAAAATAAATACTCTGGCCGATTTGAAACAGTTTTATTGCTCCGTAAAATGTAATCAGTTTGTGTTTGTGTGTAATAAACAAGGCTTTTTAAGATATTTCGTTGCTGTTTAATTGGTCGGAGTAGCGTAAATTGTTCTAATCGAAAAAATAACGTCAATACCGGCATATAGTTAGCGAAGTCAGTATATTTACAACTTCTACATATCAAGTGAGTGTGTATGGGATGATGGATGTGGCGGCCTGAGGAGCTCATAAAAAGAGCGAAACGATCGTCGTCGTCTTCTGTCCTCCTTGCACACTCACTTGATAAAAAATAACTTTTACATCATGACCTAATGCGCTGTTATTTCTTATTTGGTACTTATAGGCAGGTCGTTAATTCTAATTTATATATATATATATATATATATATATATATATATATATATATATATATATATATGTATATATATGTATATTTTGCCTTACACCACTCAGTGGTAGAAAGGTCAATGATTCCAAAAAAAAAACCTCTCCTTTTTCTCAATTATTTTAACTTAGAGAAAGGGAGTACGGTCCGAGAACTGACCCAGAGCAGTCCGTCCGGCTAAATTGTTCTAATCGAAAAAATAACAATTGTGCCGTTTTATTTTCTCAACTCACTTTACTCACTCACTCAAGAGAGTGATATACACGGAGTGTTTTATTTAAGTTAAATTACAAGATAACAAAACAATTAACTATACAATTGGAAAAATTCTGGTAGTTTTATGTGATAAAATTTTATTAACTTGTTTTTTTTTTCAAAGAAATTAATTATTTATTAGCTTTACTGTTTTGTACATACATGTGTAAGCTACCAACTAAATAATTACGTAACCTGCCAATTAAGTAATTATCATTGTTTGTATAAAAATTTGTATTTTTTATGAATAATTTATTGATAAGAAAACAATTTTCTATAAATTTTACTTACATGATTCAATTTTGCTTACGCTGGATTGCTTCACTATTTAATATACAGGGAATTTTTCTTTTAAGTATACATAACCACTATATGTTTGATAATGGCAAGCTAAATTTGCCGAAACTGCAGTCACATAAAAATAAATTGTGTTATACAAACAAAGTTAAACCGTTTTTTATTAATTTATTAATATACATAACCCTATTTGTAAATTTTCAAGTGTTCGATGTTTTTCAAAAACATTCAATTTGAAGCTTCTAAAGAGTGTTTCCACACCCACGTTAAATATGAAGTAAAATTTCGAGTTTAGAAAAGCCTGAAAATTTGGTTAGGTCGCGGAGCGAAGCGACCTAACCTCGCGTAGTGAAAGGGTTAGGGATTAGCGTTTAAGCAAAGTAGAAAGCCATTTAAATATTTCATGTACATGCTCGTGTCTGTCACAGGCGTTGCTTACTGGACATTTTTCACACTTTCGTGTCTGTTACGGGGGCTGTTATATCTGGTCAACAAATATTACCTGCTCGTAAAATTTCGAGTTTTGAAAAGACTGAAAATGTATTTAGGTCGCCCTATTTGTTAATTTTCAGGTGTTCGATGTTTTTCAAAAACATTCAATTCGAAGCTTCTAAAGAGTGTTTCCACTCCCAGGTCAAGCATGAAGTAAAATTTCGAGTTTCGAAAAGCCTGAAAATTTGGTTAGGTCGCGTAGAGAAGCATGACTTTCGTGTCTGTCACGGGGGCTGTTATATCTGGTCAACAAATATTACCTGCTCGTAAAATTTCGAGTTTTGAAAAGACTGAAAATTTATTTAGGTCGCCCTATTTGTTAATTTTCAGGTGTTCGATGTTTTTCAAAAACATTCAATTCGAAGCTTCTAAAGAGTGTTTCCACTCCCAGGTCAAGCATGAAGCAAAATTTCGAGTTTCGAAAAGCCTGAAAATTTGGTTAGGTCGCGTAGCGAAGCGGAGCGACCTAACCAAATTTTCAGGCTTTTCGAAACTCGAAATTTTACTTCATGCGCCACGGGTATAAAAAACTGATTTCAAGTGACGTTCAAAATATACTACCTTAAAATACTGTTTAAAAAGTATATTTTAAACTTCACTCGAAATCTATGTTTTATACGGGTGGCGCATGAAGTAAAATTTCGAGTTTAGAAAAGCCTGAAAATTTGGTTTGGTCGCTCCGCTTCGCTACGCGACCAAACCAAATTTTCAGGCTTTTCTAAACTCGAAATTTTACTTCATGCTTAATCTGGGAGTGGAAACACTCGGTAGAAGCTTCAAATTGAACGTTTTTCAACAACAACGAACGCCTGAAATTTGACAATGTATATATCGGGGTGTGTATACTTAAAAGAAAAATTCCCTGGATATTAACCTCTCTTTGATGAACAAGAATCAGTTCAATTTTTAGTGTGTTTATATTGATAAATGCAACATCTAATTTAGGATCTCTGAAATAATTGATCACGAACCAATTATTTATTGCCTTGAGGGGAGTCGGCACACCGCACAAATAATTTCGTAGAAAGTGAAACGTAGCACAAGCTAATAATACACTGTGATAGAAATTGATTTTTATGAAAGTCTGTAATTAGAATTTGATACGAGAGAATATTTATTAAAATTATTATTATAACTATCTGTAAAAGAGATTTGATAAAAATCTAATATTTTTCACGGAATCGACTTCCTGATTTCTGTAACTTTTATTGATACACAGCCAACTGACAAACTTAGTGGATTTTATACACGCTTGAATCAATTTTCTATTATTAGACACTAGTAATTAGTGTGATAATTAATGGGATTTTCATTTCGGATTTATAATTTCGTGATTTATAATTATTATGTCTGAGAATGTGAGAATTTTCAGGAAGGAGTGTTACAGAAATATCTCTTATGTAATTCACAAACAAAAATAGCACTCACCTCCCTTGCAGGGCAGCTTGTGCGAGCTGTGCTCCGCCCTGTACCCCTTGATAATCTCGTACTGCCCGTTGTCCCTCCTGATCGGAAAGGCGATCTCGATAATATAATCGCACTGCTCCATCAGCGTTAAAATACCCTTAACCTTTGCCTTCCTCTGCTCCAAATTCAACCTGGACCCCTTCACCGCTTTCAGATCCTCCACGAGCTTATCCTCGACGATCATGCACGCCCTGTGGAAGAAGTACTCGACCATGTCGAAGAACCGGGGGTTGGGCGACGTGGGGATGTTCTTGAGCCTCTCGGGGATCTTGTGGTCGGCATAGGGGCGGACTTGGAGGGCCGCCGGGAGGGTTTTGAGGAGGGCGTCGTAGCCGGTGCACGCCTTGAGGGGCGCGATGGCCCTCGGTATCGACTTCAACTGGAACATGTCTGGTCACGCGCGAAACACTGACTGCGGTCGCTGCGGCGAGGAGAATTTTTTTATAAATGACGTCGCCCACCGGAATGAGCTACAAATACCTCTCCTCACGCGTACTTACGTAACCACAGCTGATTTTTCGCAAAGTGTCAGCGGAAAGATTTTCGGCGTGACGGCGCGCGCCACTGGATTTCCCCTGTCATTTAAAACAGCGTTGCCGGTTGTAAAAATTTCACACAAATAATTCATCCTATTTCCAAAAACATACGCCTGTAATTAAACAATTATGTAAGCCTCATTAATAATTAAACTGGCTCCATGAAATTAAATGACATAATCATAAGAATTTCAGCGAATAAAATCTCCTACTATGATGAAAGCTCCGCTAAATTTCCTCCAATCAAAACGACTATATTTAGAGCGCTAATTTTAAAATTAAATATTTTTAACAGGAATTATCTCACTTTAGCATGATTATTTGCATTTAATAATTAAAGAACATTCCCCACTGAGCAAGAAACAAACAAATAACATTTTATCAACATTGTAGCAACATTAAACGTTGTTTTAATGCTGATAAAACATTACTTGAATGTGTTTGCTCTTTTCTTCGTTTCTTTTCTTTATTTTATGTTATTTGAAGAATAATCATCAATAATCATTATCTCAAATTATATATTTTTGTCGTCGATGGTTTTATTTGCATATCACTTAATATCAATGCATATATTAGTGTAGTAATTAATGCACTAATAAATGCATTGATATTAAGTGATATGCAAATAAAACCATCGACGACAAAAAATATATAATTCGAGTACTCACAAAATAGTTAAAATCGATATAACCTTCAAATGGTAACATCAATTGGAAGAAATGTGCGATAAGCAAACAATAACAAAAGGTATTAAATGAAATGTAAACTGCTAGGATTTAATAAATACATACTTGATACATGTTATGAAAAGTTAAGAATTAGTTCTTCAAACACAATCACCTAATGAATACCTTAAAAATAGTAACAGTAAACTGTCCACTGATTTGTATTAATAATTAATATTCTGCATTATTTTTAAATTAAACAAAATATATAACTTAACCCACTGAGCAAAAAACATACAAATAACGTTATATCAACATAGTAACAACATGAAACGTTGTATTAATGTTGATTAAACATTATTTCAATGTGTTTGCTTAGTAGGGAAAGCTTCAGTAGCTAAAAAGAAGTAATATTAATTAAAATCTGTAGTGTTTTCAAAGTTTTTTGCAATTGAAATTTTAGCAAATAATATTTTCTATTTACTTTATTTAATGTTCAGTAACAACAGTATTCCTTTACATACACACAATACACAGTACTAAATTCAATTAGAAGCAGTATTCTTCATACAGATCACATTTTCAAATCAACATTTTGATAGAAGCTGAATAAAGAGAGTATTTGTTTGTATGTTATGCAACTCAATTTGCTGCCGCCTTGTCTCCCGAGGCGCAACATAACCTCAAATAATTACTATTTTTACCATTTACGCAGAAGAAAGAGTATTTTTACGATTGAATTAACTTAAAAATATAAGAAATTGTTATATAAACAAGAAAAACACAATGTTGCTTCATGGTAAGTTGTTTCTGTTACGTAAAATAATAAAAATAATAATGTCATTCAACTGATTACAACTTGCAAGAGTTAAAGTTATAACGCCTAATTACTTATTATTTGTAGCTAGTTTAACTCTATTAGGTCGAATCGAATATTATTGCCTTCAATTTTTTCAGAAATGTTGTATTCTCCTTTCTAAAATAGTATCTTGATTTTTTTTTTAGGAATATTTGAGAAAACCTTGCACATCTCAACCGCCCTAAACAGGGCAGTGATGCCCATTTTGGGGGTGCAAACGAGGGATTACGCTGCCAGGAAGGGCACCCGTGAAAAGCGTGCCAAGAAGAAGGTCAAAGTCGAGGTGCAAAAAGTCGGTTTCATTCCGCACAACGAAAGAAACAGAGAAAAGTAAGTTAAAATTGAAGTTGTCCTTAAATTTGAATCTAGAATATCTGTACAAAGAACCTAACTAATACATTTTGAAGAAAGGGCTTTTAAGGTTTATGTTTATGATTAATATTTTATACCAGAATGTTGGCGAGCCGTCCAAAAAGAAAGTTTGACGATTCGTGGAAGGGTATTCCGTTGGATAACGTTTACCCAGTCCGTTTTTACCAGTGGACTGCTTATCCGTTTGAGGAGGCGGTTAAGTGTCACCAGGAAACGCACCATCCGGACATTTTCAACAAACCCAACGCAAAGTTGCACATTTCAATAGAGCTGAATATGGAAGGTGAAAAAAAGGTGATATTATTTTGAAATCATTGCATTGAAAGTAAAATCAATTATTATTAATATATTAAAAAAAATTATAAAATGTTAATTTGCTTAATAACTTTTGAACAAATTGATATGGAATTTGATTGAATTGTTTTTATTTTTAGACGAGATTCGTTGAGAACTTCAGCCGGATCGCCGCTATGCCGAATAAATTCGATCACGGAGAGGAAAGAGCGATTCTGGCCTTTACTAAATCCTCTGAACAGCAGGACCTGTGCCTCGCAGCGGGGGCTCAGTTGGCCGGAGGGGTTGAATTAATCAAACAAATCCAAAATGGGGCCGTCGATTTGCTGAATTTCCATTATTACGTCGCAGATCCGGCTATTTTAGCAGAACTAGTCGTTTTAAGAGGGTTGATGCGAAAAAAGTTTCCCAACGTAAAATCGGGGACTTTAGATGGCAACGTTCCGGAAATGGTCACTAAATTCATCCATGGGATTAGCTACACTGCGGTTAAGGACGACTATGAGAAGGATTTCGGGTTGATTGAAACTGTCATCGGAACAGTGAGTTTTTAAGCTTAAAAAAATAATATTAAAACACTTAACTTTGTTTTACCACTTTAATTAACTTTTTACAGTGACTATAGTTTCGACTACAAGCTAGTCATTATCAAACTGAGTTTGATAATGACTAGCTTGTAGTCGAAACTATAGTTACTGTAAAAAGTTAATTAAAGTGGTAAAACAAAGTTAAGTGTTTTAATATTATTTTATAAAGATGTACCACAAAGTGAACGCCAACCAAATTAAAGACTTAAAAAAATAATTCTAACATAGACATTTCAGTCGTCTATTTCCAAAAATCCCTTAATTTATTTGAAAACCATGGATTTAGAGTTTTCTGGAAATAGGTGACTCATTTGATTCTTTACTGTCAAATCTGTCAACCTAACAACATACTTTGTCACACTTTTGGCAGAGATTGAAGAATTCAACACTTCAATTTGAAGGTTTTTATTTCACCGTGAAATACCTTACAAATCCTACTTTGTTAGAAATAACAGTGATTGATGACTTCAGTCTGTATTTTTATGAATTTGTTGCAGTTAAACATGGATACTAAACATTTGGAGCAGAATTTTGATTCGTTAATTCAGGACATCATGCTGATGAAACCTAAACGTTCAGGGACGTTTATTAATAGGTAATTTAAATTAAATAAGAAGTCGTTTTAAGGGTAAACTTCGTAAAATGCTCAATGAGTTTTTACCGTTAACCCTTAAACTACCAGTATTTTTTCTAATTTCAATTCCGACACACACAAAAATATTCTTCACTGTGAAAGTTGGTGGGCGTTCTAAAATTATAATGAAATAAAATTATTGCAATCTATGCCGCTTCAAATTTTCCTATTTCGATACAATAATAAAAATGTTAAGTGTCTTATTTATGCTAAATTGAGCAATTTCTGACAAGTCGCTTCTTGACGACACCGGTAGTCAAAGATTTTTTCTTTTTAATTCTGATCAAATTGTAGGTGTTTGCTTTGGAGTCCGCCTTCCAGGGAAAAGTTTAAAGTCGATGACAGCTTGTATGTCAAAACGTCGAAACAAGAAAAATCCGTTGAAGGCAGCGAGGAGAAAATCGCTGCCACGGCTTAAATTTGTAATTTATAGTTAGTTGAAATAAAAAATTGATTAAGTAAAATACATAGTAAGTGTTTTTGTTTTTAGTTTCCAAAGACAAATCACTCAATAATTTCTGTAATTCCTTATTTTGAGTGCTTATAAACCCATTTTTCCTCTAGCTTATTAGGGTTTAAATAGTAATTAATTTAAAACAATTTCGAGTTTAAATCATAAAAACTGGTCCGTTACAACCAAATATGAACATCGTTGGTATTTTTAGAATGGTAATTAATTTTTAATAAAAAGCTTACTAAATCCTCAAAAGAATTTTTTCTCATAAAAACGGTTTCCTTTTATTTGCGCTGGGAACAAACAAAAACGTGCTTAAATTCCATTAATGTATGAACATATGCAACTTACTATACACATCGCCTGTATAAAAATTGCATATGATATTTCTCCGTTGTCTGAATTAAATCCAACAATTAGTTGATTGAAAAGGTAAAATACATTAAGTACAAGAGAAATTATTTTTTAATAAAAAGCTTATTTAATCCTCAAAAGAATTCTTTTTCATAAAAAAACGGATTCCTTTTATTTGCGCTGGGAACAAACAAAAACGTGCTTAATTTCCATTAATGTATGAACATATGCAACTTAATATACACATCGCCTGTATAAAAATTGTATATGATATTTCTCCGCTGTCTGAATTAAATTCAACAATTAGTTATTCAAAAGGTAAAATACATTAAGTACAAGGGAAATTATTTCTTAATAAAAAGCTTATTCAAACTTCAAAAGAAATCTTTCTCATAAAAAACGGATTCCTTTTATTTGCACTGGGAACAAACAAAAATGTGCTTAAATTCCATTATTGTATGAACATATGCTACTTGATATACACATCGCCTGTATAAAAATTGCATATGATATTTCTCCGTTGTCTGGATTAAATCAAACAATTAGATGATTCAAAAGGTAAAATACATTAAGTACAAGGGAAAATTATTTTTTAACAAAAAGCTTATTTAATCCTCAAAAGAATTCTTTCTCATAAAAACGGATTCCTTTTATTTGCGCTGGGAACAAACAAAAACGTGATTAAATTCCATTAATGTATGAACATATGCAACTTAGTATACACATCACCTGTATAAAAATTGCATATGATATTTCTCCGTTGTCTGAATTAAATCCAACAATTAGTTGATTCATAAGGTAAAATGCAATAAGTACAAAGGAAAATGTACGACTTCGTAGAGTTTGAACTGCGCTTGGAACAAATATTTTAAGAAACTTCCAAAATCCATCAACACTTGCGTAAAATGTCATATGCAACTTAAGATACAGTTGTGTGTATCAAAATTGCATATAATATTTTTACATTGCGCGAATTAAATTAAATAATTAGTTGATTTAAAGGTAAAATTCATTAAGTTCCTACTTTTAAATCATCAAGTATAAAGGAAATTAACAGATTTTACGTATAATAAAATTAAATTGATCAGAATAGTTTTAATTTCTACATAATACAAACAATACAAAACGCGAGTCTGTCTATAAAAAACAATTTTATTTGTCAGCGTGATTTTATTTTATGATACAAAAAAACAATACTTATTTTGATTGTCAATGTCATAAAATACATGGAATTAACCTCGTGCATGGCAACTTTAGTCAATCATGAAAATGTAACATCGTTAAAAATGTTTCTACCAGAATGGATTCAAACTCCCAACTACCAAATTATGTCAGCAGCGATTTTAATTATTATCATGGCATCGTTGGCAATATCGGAGCTTCTCAAATGGAAATCCAAGAGATGTAATTCAACAGACGAGAAATTCAAAGGATACAATACCGATTGTAAGCAACAAACAGAAAATCTTCAGTTGACTTCTTCTTTCTTTCGGTGATTCAATTAGCAAAGCAATTGAATCGTCTGGTACAGCGGCGACTCGCAGCCTAACTTCAGGGTAAGCCAGAGACCCAAGGTAATATGTATCCGTTATTGAAAGGCGACTTTGTTGCGCAATTCCTTGTATTTATAAAGCTCAAATTTTGTGTGCCTTGGCGTTGTGGCCTACCCTGAAGTTGGACTGCGAGCCGCCGCTGGTCTGGTTAATTTCTTGTAATTTCAAATATGTTTAGATCCAGAAATGTGGAAATACAAGTTTGAACAGTCAAGAGGAAAACTGCAGTCGCCGATTAACATACAGACATCTTGCTGTTTGGTTATAAGAGGGGGAAAGAAACACGAGTTGAGTTTCAGCGAGAAGTATTTTAAGGTCCCCAAAGGGATTACTGTACTTAACGATGGATTTGGAGGTATTTTTAACGTAAATATGTACAGATTGCAATTTCAATAAACTTAATTAAAAAAATAGTGAATGGAAAACAGCGACGGCTCACAGCCTAACTTCAGGGTTGACCACAGCGCCAAGGCATACAAAATTTGGGGTTGGGATCGCGCTTTATAAATACAAGGAACTGCACAAACAAGTCACCTTTCGATAACGAATACCTTGGGTCTCTGGCCTACCCTAAAGTTACCCACTGAACAAACACATTTAAGTAATGTTCAACAACATTAAATTAACGTTTAATGTTGCTGCAATGTTGATATAACGTTATTTGTTTGTTTTTGCCCAGTGGGTAGGCTGCGAGCCGCCGCTGATAGAAAACTAAATATTATCCACGTTTCCTTGAAAGGATTAATTTTGATCGATTTCTTCAATAACTGGATACATTGTAGTTTTAATTGGAGCGTGTTTTGAAGATGAATATCCGGTTGTGAAAGGGGGTCCACTGAAAGGCCAATACAGGTTCAACTTGTGCCATTTTAAATGGGGCCCCACTGACATCGAAGGCTCCGAACACACGATCAATTCACAACGCTACGCCATGGAACTGCAGGTAATGCACCTCAGAGGCGACGCTTGTTACGAGAATTTGGAAAAGGCTGTTGAAAACGGGGCGGTTTTGTTCATAAGCTATTTCTTTCAGGTATTGAAAACAATTTGAAATTAATAAAAGATCTTGCATATTTCACATAATACTGACGAATATTAGGTAGCAGATTTCAGCGGCAGCTTGCAGCCTAACTTCAGGGTAGGCCCGAGACCCAAGGTAATATGTATCCGTTATTGAAAGGTGACTTTGTTGTGCAATTCCTTGTATTTATAAAGCGCGATCCCAACCTCAAATTTTGTGTGCCTTGGCGCTGTAGCCGACCCTGAAGTTAGGCTGCGAGCCGTCGCTGGTAGATTCTGATTTTATCTAGCGATTCGTTCAGGTACTTTGTTAACTTTTGCAATTTTGTAGATTACTCCAAATGACAATCCTTACATAGCAGCAATAGTGGAGTGTTTGCACAAAATCGAAGAGCCCGATCAAGTTGAGCAAATAGACGGGTTTCCTTTGAGCTGGTTGTTTCATCCCTTCAGAAAAAGCTTTTTTTACTACGAAGGATCTTTGACTTGCCCGCCTTGTACGGAAGGTGTTGATTGGATCATTCAGCCTGAGCCACTGAGTATCTCATCGGCACAGGTAAGAACCCACTGAACAAATCCATTTAAGTAATGTTTTATCAACATTAAAACAACGTTTAATGTTGTTTCAATGTTGATATAACGTTATTTGTTGGTTTTTTGCTCAGTGGGAAGTTTGTAATATATTAGCATTTAAGGTGTTTCGCCAAAGTTGCAATACCTTTTTTTTGGATTGGGTAAGTTACTTGAAGATAATTATAACTTTAATTAAAACGCTTAAAACCTTTCTTTAAGTGCTGACGAAAGGTTCTAAGCGTTATAATCAAAATTGCAATAACTACCTCCCGCTGAGCAAAAAACAAACAAATAACGTTATTTTAACATTGCAGTAACATTAAACGTTATTTTAATGTTGATGAAACATTACTTCAATGTGTTTGTTCAGTGGGCTGTCACCAAAATGTAATTGTGTATTTTTTTTGTATTACAGCTAAAACAATTTAGAAGACTCGAAGCGATGGACGGCCGAATGCGCAGAAACACCCGCCCCGTCCAAAAAGTCAACAACAGAAAAATCTTCCTGTACGAATAAACCATATATTTAAAATGTACAATAAAGTAAATCCTAATTGACGAAATTAACAATCCTATTATTAAGCGGCTGCACACTCCTGTAATTGTCGCCGATTCCCTTCGAAGCCATCGAAACCGCCCTGAATTTCTCGATCTGTTTCCTGGACAGGGACTGCGTGTAAGGACTGATCAGCCAGATCACGCTCTCGTAACAAGGAGGGGTCGTTAACGACCCGGAATAACTCACGTATTCTTTTTCGAATCTATCCAGCAGGCTGTCCAATCTGAATAAGTTCGAGAGTTGAATAGGGACGTCTTTTTCTATTTTCAAAGTTTCCGTGACTGTCAGGATGCTGGTTAGTGCTTCATTACAATTATCGCCAATCTAAAATATTAAGTGATGACAAATAAAAAAAAAACACACAATTTAATGCTAGTTGTTCAAAAGGTCATATATGAGTGGTCTATCTGCAAAACTCACCCACTGAATAAACACATTTAAGTAATGTTTCATCAACATTAAAATAACGTTTAATGTTGCTACAATGTTGATATGACGTTATTTGTTTATTTTTTGCTCAGTGGGCACATTCTCTACTTTTGAAAACCTTTGGCAAATTGGAAAAAACACGTGTACTTTAACATGGCGGACATAAAAATCCGCCAACTAAATTTACACAAAAAGCGAAGAATGTAAGTTTTGCAGTTAGACCAGTCATATAGTCAACACATTACCTTTTTACCCTGACGTCTTGAACTGTTTTCTTTGCTTACTTAATGAAGGTTCGTTAAGACAGTGCTGAGGAGTACTGTGCATTTCTGACTATTTTAAGGTAATATGTAAAAACTATTAATGGATTCGATAGCTAACGCCATCTAATGTTCCATAGTGGCATCGTCAATGATGTCACTATAGAGCATTAGATGGCGTTAGCTATCGTCAATTCATAATTAAATTACATTTATTCAATTTTGTTAATTTAAATCGACATTATTAACTCCATAACAACCGTAATAAACAAGGTTTTATTCACTAGTGAACTAAATTTTTTTTAGGTCACTAGTGAGTTCAAATATTTATTTAAAAATAAATGTAAAGTACATTTTCTTTACAATTTCGTCAAAATTGAATAAAAACATATATACGCCACGTGAATTAAACACCATTATTCACTCAAAGAAATGATTTCAATCGCGCCGAGGCGCTCGTGAAATCAAAAATCTTTTCGTGAATAAAATCGTGTTTAATTCACTTGATGTATAATATTTATTAAGGCTCCTTGCTTTAAATGTTTTAATTTGGTTCTTCTCTGTTAAATAGTTCAATATAAATTCTTTTTAAAATTACCTCAAAAATATATCCAACAACACACAGACCACTATCAACACTAGCTGCCGTGGTTTTATTCAAATCGCTCCGATAATGCACCACGTGCATCTCCATGGGAAACGCCTTTTTATTGATGGTATGCTCGGAGCCTTTGTGGTCTGTCGAAGCCCAATGAAAGTGAATCTGCAGCAAGTTGTAGGACGCGTGCAAGGGTCCACCTTCGATTTTCGGTACGACATCATTCTCAAACTTCACAGTTAACATGACTGAAAAATTGTTTTCTCAAAACCTATTCTTCACTAGCCTCAGAACGAATCATATAACATCTAGACAATTTTATCAAGTTCTCAAACTAGACAGTTAACATAACTGAAAAATTGTCTTCTCAAAACCTTATTAGCCTCAGAACGAAACATACAGAGAGTTTTATATAACACCCAACATTTTCATAAAATACGATTTGATACCTTTAATTTTTAGGTTATGTGTAAATTGGGATGCATATATAAACATTACAAATTGTAGGTAATCAATTGCAATTAATGCCTCAACTTGTACATACAGGGAGTTTTTCTTTCAAATATACATGTCCCAATTACAGCGTATATGCCGTAAATCTTAAGATAGTCGTTGTTTTTTTTAAAAGGAGTTAAATTTGAAACTTAAATATATAATAATAATAAGCATGAAGTAAAATTTCGAGTTTAGAAAGAATGTAATTTGAAGCTTTAAATCAGTGTTTTCCACTCCCAGGTTGAGCATGAAGTAAAATTTCAAGTTTAGAAAAGCCTGAAAATTTGGTTTGGTCGCGTAGCGCGAAGCGCGGAGCGGCCTAACCAAATTTTCAGGCTTTTCTAAACTCGAAATTTTACTTCATGCGCCACGAGTACAAAACACTGATGCAATGCAAAGTTTAGCGGTGTGTTTTAAACTCTGTAATGTCAGTGTTTTGTACCGGTGGCGCATGAAGTAAAATTTCGAGTTTTAAAAAGCCTGAAAATTTGGTTTGGCCGCTCCGCGCTTCGCGCTACGCGACCAAACCAGATTTTCAGGCTTTTCTAAACTCAAAATTTTACTTCATGCTTAACCTGGGAGTGGTAAACACTGGTTTAAAGCTTCAAATTACATTCTTTTAATAAACCGAGCGTCGGCAAATGTACCGGGTGGGCAAATAAGCGAGGTAAGCGGCTGAATCTCAGAAACTAACGATCGTGGAGAGATACGGTAAACAAATTTATAGGTAAAGTGGGCAAGGGAAAATGCTGGAAATTATTTTCAAGTTTCCAAGATGGCTGCCAGTGGGCGTTTCCACCATCTTGAATTACATAAAGTTACGTTTCTCGCGATTTTCCCCAATGAATGTAACAAAAAAGTATTTGCGTTTTAATGCTAACCTAAATTGGAACATTTTTTGTAAAAACAATTTTTCTCTATCTTTCGAAATAAAGTGGTGGGGGGTATTTGAATGTTGTTTTAAATAAATGCCTGTAACTTCGAAACGGCTTAATGGATTTTATATAAATTTGGTATCATTGAAAAGAGCATTTCTTGGGCTTTTAGGTTTCTCGTAATCATGACAGTTGTGGCCTACACGGCCGCCGATAGAGGGCGTTATTCGATATTATAACCAAAATATTGGATTCTCTTAAAACATTTAAATGCGATGATGACTTTTCTTAGACTAGAAAATAGACAAATGACCAACCAATAAGCCTGTTTAATTTTAAACTTAAAATGAGTGTGTTCCACTCCCAGACTAAGCATGAAGTAAAATTTCGAGTTTAGAAAAGCCTGAAAATTTGGTTTGGTCGCGTAGCGCGAAGCGCGGAGCGGCCAAACCAAATTTTCAGGCTTTTCTAAACTCGAAATTTTACTTCATGCGCCACCGTCACAAAACACTGATTCAATGTAAAGTTTAGTGGTGTGTTTTAAACTTTGTAATGTCAGTGTTTTGTACCGGTGGCGCATGAAGTAAAATTTCGAGTTTAGAAAAGCCTGAAAATTTGGTTTGGCCGCTCCGCGCTTCGCGCTACGCGACCAAACCAAATTTTCAGGCTTCTCTAAACTCGAAATTTTACTTCATGCTTAACCTGGGAGTGGAAAGCACTGGTTTAAAGCTTCAAATTACATTCTTTTAATAAACCGAGCGTCGGCAAATGTGCAACGTATGCTAATGTATACTTAAACGAAAAATTCTCATTATGAAAATGTTCGGTGTTACATAAAACTCTCTGTATAACATCTAGACGAATTTGGGTTGGATTTTCGCAAAAATCATTCGACTCAGATTAGAACCAACATTTTGAATACAATGGCTATTTTTTGTGAATTATTCCTCTCCACTCGCAGCTAACTTTACTGGACTTTTATGTAACATTTGAAGCAAACAATAAAACTGATTACTTTAAATTGAAGTATGGATTTCATTGCCTGCAAGGATTGTTCCTCTCTGTGTAAAGTATTTTTGCGTAAAAGTTACCCTTCTGAAAAGTTTCAAATAAATACAACTTTTTTAAAATTTGGATTCGCTGGATCCTGGCATAGGTTCTCACGACAGCTATATCTTATATACTTATACTACTTTTTGCTAGAAATATAGTATTTGGATTGATTGAGTTACTTGAAGATAATTATACATTGATTAAAAAACACTTAGAACCTTTCTTCAATACTTTATTTTGTAACCAAATGTACATTTCGGACACGAAGTGTCCATTATCAATGGTTTGATACTAATATTAGTATTATTAGTATTAGTATCAAACCATTGATAATGGACACTTCGTGTCCGAAATGTACATTTGGTTACAAAATAAAGTATTGAAGAAAGGTTCTAAGTGTTTTTTTAATCAAAGAAATATAGTATGTTCAATAAAATAAAATCTCTAGAGTGCCATGGAAAATATTGTAGGTTGGCAACTATGAAATTATACCTTCACTTTTATATAAATAAAACAATTTAAACACTTTCAAATATAAATTGTGCATTCGCTACAATTGTTTCGTCACACTGTGGCTTCTTCACGCGAAGAAATGATAAGTAAAATTTGTCGGGTCAGGTAATTTTATGAAATTATACATTATAATTATTATGTTTGACGTTTTATATGTCAATTCCTAAGGCGTGTAGCCAACTTAAATTTAAAAAAAGATAAAATTATATCTCTCTAGAGGTTATTTCTTTATTGAACATACGATATTATTCTTATGGATTGATCCTCAAGAAGTGCAGTGAAGTGCACATTCAACTCGACATAATTTTACGAATGACCTGTCGCGTGTCGGTATAAGTACCGTTAGATCATTTGTAAAATTCGTATTTTTTTAAAGATAATAAACAAAAAAAACATACTGGTGTGACCATTGTTAACCACAGTCATATCTTGCGGTAATTGCTCGTAATGATCGCTCCACTTGATCTTCGGCAGGGTGATTCTTTTCAGAGTAGGCAGCTCAATGTCGATCGGTGACTGTTTTTTGCCGGCGCATTTTGGAAAGAGTTTCGCCCAGCGCGAGGGACCTGCGATTTTCTATTGCGAATGATAAAATAACACTTTTTGGGCGTTTGCCAAACTCACCGTAAGGTCCGCTGGTGTAAGTGAAATTGTGTTTGTGGTGGTCGGATTCTTTGGGGGTGCCTAAAAGTCGGTCCTTGTCGATGAACAAATTCGGCCGGATGTCGTATTCACGCTCTTTCGCCGGAAAATCTGACAATAAAGAGGAATTGATGTTATTTATAAAAAAATAACACAAACGCAATTCATATCCGATTGCACACTACAGTTCATCTTTAAACTGCCGAAGATATGGGTCAAATTCTTGTAATAGGATGAAAAACATAAACTTAAACTGCTCGAAGAAAAGCAAGATCTTTAAATCTCTAAACATTTTGACAGTACCAACATTATTTGTTTTACAAAGCTTCTTATATATCAAGCGCAAAGAATCACAGGTGCAAAGGCATCACAGGCCTTGAGTCAAAATTCAACATTGAAACCAGCATAAGTCTATCTTATTCACGTATTTCCCACCCTTGAAAATCATAAATTTCTGAAAATAGGATAAACTAAATTTTATGACAATCCCATAAGCCATTTTCGCTGAAATCGTGCCACAGACCGACCGACCGACAGACTGACATTATTGAGATAACACTTGATTCGGATTCCTGGGACCCCAAAACGGATATTTCCGTAAAAAAAAATGGAGGGTCAATTTTTGGCGAATCACAATGGGAGGTATTGTGATCTGCCATCGGTAGTGCGGTCGGTCAAAAATGATTCGAATCATTGATTCAAAACCGCTAATATGATTCGAATCACGAATACCCGAATACAGGATTAGAAAGTGATACATTTGATTCGAATCCTGTTTTTCGAATCATAGATACAAATCTTTGTTTGTATAACACAATATTTATATTTTCGTGACTGCAATTTCGACAACTCAACTCTGTTTGATAATGGCAAGTTGAGTTGCCGAAACTGCAGTAACGAAAATAAAAATATTGTGTTATACAAACAAAGTTAAAGCGTTTTATTTTATTGAATTAAAGAAGATTCTACCGTTCATAATTTGATTTTAAAAAATTGGATTTAACCGCGTTTATAAAAGAGACGAATTTCTGCAAATTTACTAAACGCTGTAATTATCGGAATAATTGACTTTTTTAACTCATCTTTAGGTTTAATTAGGAGGAGTCTCGCAGATGGTGTGCACTAAATGTTATAACCCTATTGTGGTTTACGCAGATTAACATATGTGTCTTTGTGCATATTAGTGATTCACGTTTTGTGTCTTACATTTTAGTTATATGTTTTTGGCTCTACATTGTAAATGGCTTGTCCGTTAATAAAGAATTATTATTGTTATTATTATTATGTATACTTAAAAAAAATCCTGTGTGAACCACAAAGCTAATTCAAAGCCAATTGCACTTGGTTACGCCCGGGAAATCCAAATGATTAGGCTTTTTACTTTGTGTTCAAGAATTGAGTGGAAATATTTTGTTAGAAGTTAGAAGAACTAAAAGCTTTTATAAAAACTGAATGCCTGAACATTTCTAGTTATGTGCATACATTATGAATAATTAGAAGAACAAGGCCCATTTGCACCCCGACTGATTAACTTTAATCATCCACTAATCATTGATTGACCTTCTGATTAGGTCAAATTCTAGAATATAAGAATGTTATAAATTTGTAAGATAACCTAAATATGCCTCTTTCATTAATATGCGATTGTGTAAACAATTAGTAAATAAAATTGTCGTGTTTTTAAGAAGCACTAATCACTGATTAAGTTAATCGACTTGGGTGCAAATGGGCACAAATCTCGAAATTCACTTAACTCTAAATTGAATTTTATTCTGCTAAATGCGAGTGTTAGAATAATTAGGATTGATCTTACCGCCATGATCTTTACAAGTTTCTCCTGGTGAGATTAAATAAAGCAGGGTCAATGCGGGAATAAAATATAGCATCAATAAAATGCATTAAACGTTATCATGTGTAAATAATTATTTGACTTTGACAGTTAAAAGTGACGTCTCACGAATAAAATTGTAAAAATATAAAAATGAATTAAAATTAATATAGACTTTCTTCAAAAATTTAGTCTCGTTAAGACTTCTCCAAATGTTTATTGCAACTACTACTTCCCGAAGTAATACCCTACCGGATATTTAAATAAATAATTGATATTTGAGTTATACAACAGATTTACTGATCTATGCGTTATTTATATGCAAAATGTAGCATCAGGTCAAATTATTCTCTCAGCAAACAAAATAAACAAACAGAATATCACAGGAAATAAATATTTTGCAATTTGCAAGCTTATATTTGGAAAACATAAATGGAAGTATTGTGTTTTCCATTTATGTTTTCCAAATTTATACTTAACCCATTAGGCGCCATTGGTGCATATACGCAACATTATTAATTTTATGCTAATTAAATTACTTAATAAGTTAATTTGATATATTATATTATTTGACTTGACTTGAAAATGTATGAAGAAAAACGTAAATATTTTGTTATTTAAATATTTCGATTATTACTAATTTAAAAAATATTTTCAGTGTATTTCTAACTTCACAATATTTTAGTGTTTTATACGCGTGGCGCAAGAAGTAAAATTTCGAGTTTAGAAAAGCCCCGTGAAAATTTGTCGACAAATTTTCTACGCAGGGCTTTTCTAAACTCGAAATTTTACTTCATGCTTAGTCTGGGAGTGGAAATACTTGTTCTAAACTTCATATTGCACGATTTTATACGAAATCGACGAATGCCTTCTTACATTTACAGCGTAAAACATTATGTATAATTAAAAGAAAAATTCACAGTATGTAATACAATAAGTCATTTGTAGAAATCATTCAAAGAAGTGTAGAATTTTACCTAAAATCAACTTTTAGAGTGTACTATATAATTGCTCGGCCGTTAATGGGTTGATCTGGGAGTAAAAACACTTGTTAATAGCTTCAAATTGAACGCTTTTCAAAAACATGAAATGTCTAAAAATTTGCAAATCAGGATATGTAAACTTATAATAAAAATTCCTCGTGTGTATATTATGGTTATGTCAATATTGTAATATAAAATCCTAAAACAACTACATAAAACGCTCCATAAAAATTATTCTATGCTCTGCAAGCTATAAATAGTTTTTCAAATCAAATTTGTTTAACCACGTGAATGATGAGAAACTTGTTCAAGATAGTTTTACAAGTGTATTACACTTTATTTTTTAAATTATGTTCAACTTTTTCAAAAGGTATATAGGGTATCCCGATTAAGCGCTCGATGAAATGTATCTTCTAAATATTTGTTAAAACTAACTACATATTATCAAAAAACATAAAAAAGTGTCTTGATAATGTCAAGAAATCATCCTTTTATCATCAGTAATAACCAAGCTATAAAGGAAAATAAAAAATCGTCAAAATTGTTTATTTCACAGTGTACTCTAACCGTTCAACTTTTTTATTTTGGGTTTTACGTCATCTATTTCCGCTGCTAAGGCCAATCCTGACGCCGGAGATTAGGTCTACAGCTATCCGGGAATTTTGCCGAACCCGGTGGAAGTTCCAACCCACCGGTAGGGATCTTTAACGTGCACGCAACATCCAGGCAGTACACGGGTCCTACATGCATTTAACGTCATATCCGAGAAGACGGAGTGTTTGGCATTTTTATCCTAACCTATATAAATGCAGACAACTTGTTAGGAACCGTTCAACTTTATTGTTGATTTTACACCAGCCATAGATAGTCCCACAAATTTTCTCTCATTTAACCGATTCTCTATCTCTGACCGTTTAGAAGTTACCCATGAGTCGATTGATTAATCGGGACACCGCATTATATTGCTCCACCAATTTACAAGTTCACTCCACAATAGTTACAGAAATACATAAAAGATTCCCGTACCCGGCACATTCACCATTTATTATTCAATCTTACTTTTAAATAATTAAATTAATATAAATAGAGTAAAAAATAATTCACTTCATACTTGATATGACATCAATTTGGTTTCCTGAAATTCCTTTACAATTCAACATAAATCAATAATTGTTTATTACAAAAAAATGCATATACTAAAAGGTATTAAATTAAACATTATAAAGAATGGCGTCAGAATAGCGTCACAACATATAAAGTTTAGGATTTCACAGAATTGCATTGAAACGTGCCATAACCGATCACTCTGGTTTATTGCATATATAATATCAAAATTCAATTAGGATGTAAAGTTAGTTTTTAAGTAAGTAATTGAAAAGTTTCTGTGTACATGGGCTTAAATCTTGTCACGGTGTTTAGAAGAAATAATTCACGCTAAACAATTCAAGAAAGCGTGAGTTATTTCTTGTAGATAACGTGGGCATTTGTTCAAAATGTTTAAGAACATGTACGCTGGTGACTTTTTAGAGACTGTTAGTTTAGTCTTAGTTAGAATAGGATTAATTATACTGGGAATAATTTCTAGTAAATTAAAAACTATTATTACTTCATAGACCAGTGGTGGGGAAACTTTTTTTAAGACGGGCCATTTGTAATAACCAGACAATCGTAGCGGGCCAAAGAATAATGCTTAATCGTAGGTAGGTAGTCGGGTCGTCACATTACGAAGTAAGAACGCGTTCAAACATTCTCACGACGGCACTCTTAAACGGGCCGGATTAAACCTTTCCGCGGGCCGGACTTGGCCCGCGGGCCGTAGTTTCCCCATCACTGTCATAGACATACAGTTGCGAGAGAAAAAACTAGTACAGCAAAATATTTGGCTATGTGAACTGGGCTCACTTTGATTTTTCAAATTGTAAATTAAATTGACAAATCTGCCAAAATGTCAAACGAAATTTAATTAATGTAGACATGCCTCAACTGACTGAAACGCAAAAAGCGATAATAACGACCTGTTTAGAGACGGTATTAGGATAAGGGACATTGCTAATGAGGTGCATGTCAACAAAAGCACCGTCTTGTTGACCAAGAAAAAGATTGTTGCTAACCTGTACAGTCGACGCAACCGAAATGTAACCGCTCTTTAGTTGTCATGGTATTTTTTTACTAAAATTTATTACTGTAATTCTGGCTTTGGCCAGTGGTATTACAAAAGGAGGCGTCGTCGGAAATTTTTAACAATAATTTTTGAGAACTGTCAAATTTAATTGCGACGAACGACTATGATGCAAAGTGTAAATTACACCATTAAATTTTAGCGTTCAGATTTGGATTGCGCCGACTGTTCATGAAAAGTTTGGTTTGCAAGAAAAAAAAAAACGATATTTTAAAAGAGGCTAAAGCTCCCTGCTGTACTAGTTTTTTTTCTCTCGCTACTGTACAAGCTAGAAAATATCATTATTCCTGTATTTTTAAAATGACGTCTACCGGACGCAACATAATTTAAATTTAGCATGAGTCATAAAGTATGAACATACAGTTTTTGTTGAATTGCGGAGTCGTAAAACCAAGTATTTTTTGGCTGTACTTATATATTTTCTCTATTTCCGTTGACAAATAATTACAACTGCATTTGCGTTTCAAATCATTAACTTCATGAATTACTGAAGGCGGCGATATCGATTATTTCGAAAGGGACGATAATTTCCCACCCTCAGTCAGGCGATTCACATCGATCTACCAACATGTTCGGGATATTTTACAAGTTGTTCGAATTTCTGGTATGTACACACAAAATAAAAACAATTGAACGTTTGCATAATCCTGCCTACTTTGTTTTGCGCTACGCGACCAAACCAAATTTTCAGGCTTTTCTAAACTCGAAATTTTACTGCATGCGCCACGCGCATAAAACACTGGTTTAAAGTTAAGTTAAAAATATACTGCTTAAGTTTAATCTCATATTAATAAATTTAAGAAATATTTATTCCGTCTAGATAAATTTTGCGCTTTCAAAATTAGAGAATTTTTTTTGGGATGTGTATGAATAATTAAAAGAAAAAACATCGTAAGCAAATATTTCTAGGTGATTGAATTTTTGAAGATTTGGTTGCACGAAATAAACATTCGTAATATTTATTTTGAACTTTACATTAAATCAGTGTTTTATACGCGTGGCGCATGAAGTAAAATTTCGAGTTTAGAAAAGCCCAGAAAATTTGTCTCGGGTCGCCGCGCGACCCTCGACAAATTTTCACGGGGCTTTTCTAAACTCGAAATTTTACTTCATGCTTAGTCTGGGAGTGGAAAACACTCGTTTAAAGCTTTAAATTAGACTTAACGAATGTCAGAAAACAGCTAAAATAATTAAGAAAAAGTAATGTGATTTTATAAAAATAATGACACCATGGAATTGATACAACAATTGCGGAATTCTCTGGTTTTTTAAGTTTAATTTAAAGCTTTAAACAAGTGTTTTCCACTCCCAGACTAAGCATGAAGTAAAATTTCGAGTTTAGAAAAGCCTGAAAATTTGGTTTGGTCGCGTAGCGCGAAGCGCGGAGCGGCCAAACCAAATTTTCAGGCTTTTCTAAACTCGAAATTTTACTTCATGCGCCACGCGTATTAAACACTGAAAGCACTGATATATTGTGAACGAGTAAACTTCGCTTAAAATCAGTGTTTTGTACGCGTGGCGCATGAAATAAAATTTCGAGTTTAGAAAAGCCTGAAAATTTGGTTTGACCTCTCCGCGCTTCGCGCTACGCGGCCAAACCAAATTTTCAGGCTTTTCTAAACTCGAAATTTTACTTCATGCTTAGTCTGGGAGTGGAAAACACTTGTTTAAAGCTTTAAATTAAACTTAAAAAACCAGAGAATATCCGCAATTGTTGTATCAATTCCATGGTGTCATTATTTTTATAAAATCACATTACTTTTTCTTAATTATTTTAGCTGTTTTCTGACATTCGTTAAGTCTAATTTAAAGCTTTAAATGAGTGTTTTCCACTCCCAGACTAAGCATGAAGTAAAATTTCGAGTTTAGAAAAGCCCCGTGAAAATTTGTCGAGGGTCGCGCAGCGACCCGAGACAAATTTTCACGGGGCTTTTCTAAACTCGAAATTTTACTTCATGCGCCACGCGTATTAAACACTGAAAGCACTGATATATTGTGAACGAGTAAACTTCGCTTAAAATCAGTGTTTTGTACGCGTGGCGCATGAAGTAAAATTTCGAGTTTAGAAAAGCCTGAAAATTTGGTTTGACCGCTCCGCGCTTCGCGCTACGCGGCCAAACCAAATTTTCAGGCTTTTCTAAACTCGAAATTTTACTTCATGCTTAACCTGGGAGTGGAAACACTCGTTAGAAGCTTTAAATTGATTTTTTATAAAAACAACGAATTCCTATAAATTTACGGAACGCTGTAATTATCCGGATATGTATACTAAAAAGAAATTACGCCCGGCGCATGAAGTAAATATTTAGAGTTTAGAAAACCCTGAACCGTTTTGTGTTGACTACTAGATAGTCAAAACTATAGTCACAAATTAAGTGCAAAATACAGTGGTTAAACAAAGTACAAAGAACATTTTTTAATTAGTTTTCTTTAAATTGATTTTCAGCATAAAGTGATATTGACAACATTCGATTTCGATTCGATTTCCGAGAAGTTACTGAACCGACGAAAACGTTCATCACTTCGTAAGTACTCAAAATCATGTTTTTTTTGCCTGTGCTGATAACGCGCTATTATTTAATCCGCTCTACGCATATTTCGCAAATTTATCTCAACACAATCAACCGCGATAACGGTGTGTAATTGTCTGTTTGCACAAAAGCGCAAAACTCGACTAACGATAAAAATTGGAATTCATACACAATGTAGAAAAAAATATAGAATAATTGCAAAGAAAGCGAATTTACTACAAAATGCGGAAAAATCGCAACAATAAGAAAAACATACAAACGCCAATTTGGAAGTGGATATAGAAATATTATCACAAAAAGAATTCCGTGCTCAATGCGGAAATATTGCGATGAAAGGTAAAACATGCAAAATGCTAATTTGTAAACAGATGTGGAAATATTGTGTCAAACAAAACGCGAAATGTTAATTTGGAAACCAATTTTGACAACAATCAAAACACGTAGAAAATGCTAATTTTAACAGGTTTCGTCATTCGTTGAATTGTTGGTATTACAAATTCAAACTGTATTTGCTTTGTGTACACTAGCAAAATCATGCTGGTTGGATTATTACTTGCAATATCGTTAGATTCAAATAACATGCGGATTTCCTTTTTTTTATATTTTCAATTTAAATTAATTATTTATAAGAAGGTTAATTATTGCTTGTGAAATTTACTTTGTAATAATTTGTCCAACATTTATATCACGATGGTTCCAGTAATGAACTAACATTAAATATGTTGGTGCTAGAAATATACAGTATTTAGAAAAGTAAACATATTATAAAAGTAAACATATTATATTTTTAAAATACATCTACAAACTTAAAATTGGCACATATCCTCCTAGAAATATTAAACATAGTGAATTACTTTTAATTAACGATGATTGTAGTCTTGATTCTAGGAGAATATGTAGCAGCGTTTTAACCCTAATTAAAATTCTACATAATAAAATAGATTCTCCTTACATGCTTTCTAAAGTCAATCTCCACATTCCAACCCATAATTCTCGTTCTCATACACCTTTTTATAACACACCTTGTAGATCAGTTGTAACATCAAAAGCTCCTTTACATTACATGGTTGAAAATGCAAATAGAATTTTAACAAACACGAGCTGTAATATATTCTCTGATTACGATTGTACAGTAAAATATATCCGTCACTTCGAGCTGTAAATGTTCTAGTGTGAATTTTCGTCAACTTAGGAATACTCTTTTATCTTTTATTGTGAAAAACTTGTAAGCATAATTATGTTAATATGTCTCTTTAAAGTCAAATATTCACCTGTATATGTATTTGTTTTCTATTTCTTTACTTATTTGAAACTATTTAATGCTGTAATTTTTTAAACGTTTTATACACATATATTGTACTTAATTTTGTCCTGTAATTGGTTATCTGTTGGGCAAATAAAGTTATTATTATTATTATTATTATTATTATGAAGACGTTATAAAATCCTCACTTTTATAAATACTATATATTTCTAGCACCAACATATTTAAAGCTAAAATTGAATTTGTGTTCAGTGTTCAACCACAGACGCGTTTCGGACTTTAAGGTACTCTTCAGTGTAGTCCTGACCAAGTGCTGAGGAATACTGAACATTTCTGACTATATTAAGCCAATATGTGAAAACTATGAATGGATTCGATAGCTAACGCCATCTAACGCCATCGTCATTGAGAGCTGCTGTCGAATCCATTAATATTTAAAGTTATTTTATTTGTAGAACCCTCGTGATATAAAGGTTAAACAAATTTTTAACTTATAAGAAAAAACTTGGTTAAATTTCATTAATATTTTGATTTGTTATTCGAACAAGTTTCAACTTTAAGTCCTAAAAATTATAGTTAAATATATTTCACCACGTGAAAGATGATAAACTTAGTTGAATTTGAAACTTGCATCTAAAGGGTGTCCCAACAAGAGCGCCGGATTTAAATCTGCCGCCATTTTGTTAATACGAGTTGTACGGTGATTTTTTTTTGACAGTTGTCAAGTACAGACCACGCGATTTAAGAATATGAAGAAGTATTCAAACGAACAACGTTTAATTATTGTAAAAGCACATTACAAAAATGGTGAAAGTTTTGCGAAAACAATTCGCATATTACGTCAAGTTTTCACAGTGAGGCGTTTAATTACAAAATTTGAGACCAAATTTACGCTGATGGATCAGAAGACCATTGTCCGTCGTCGTCCTTGTCGGTCACTCGAAAATATAGACACAGTAAGGGAATCTGTGGCCGAGAATCCAGGAACTTCCATTCGGCATCGTGGTCAAGAATTAAACATTTCCAAAACCACTATGCAACGAATTTTGGTAAAAGATCTGCATTTGCACGCGTACAAGATTCAATTGGTGCAAGAAATCAAGCCAAGGGACCATGAACAGCGCCGTGTATTTGCTGATTGGGTGTTGGAACATCATCAAATTAATCCGGATTTTTCGAAGAAAATCATTTTTTCAGATGAGGCACATTTTCAACTCGACGGATACGTAAATAAACAAAACTGTCGGATTTGGGGTGCTGAAAATCCTCGTGTGGTACTCGAACAGCCAATGCATCCACCGCGAGTAACGGTTTGGTGCGCATTTTGGGCTGGCGGAGTGATTGGGCCGTATTTCTTTGAAAATGCGGCTGGAAATGCGCTAACTGTTACTGGTGTGCGGTATCGGGAAATGTTAATGGAGTTTTTGTGGCCCGAATTGGATGTAATTGATGTGGAGCACATGTTTTTCCAACGATGATGGGTCACGTTTCCCAATCCAAATTTCCCAATCCATATTTCCCAGGCCACGTTTTCCAATATATAATTTTCCCAATAACCACATTTCCCAATCGCCATTGTTCCCAATCTATTCATTTCCCAATCGCTGTCTATTCCACACACTTCTGTGTTAGGTTAGAATAGTAGAAAGATTTGGAATAGAAGGGATTGTGTAAGTCTCTTTGCGCACGCTGCCTATTCCACACATTTCTGTGTTAGGTTAGAAATAGTATGGAAATAGTCGGGACAATCTTGAATGTCCCGTCCACAAACCATACATGACTACGCATCAGTCTTTTCAGGTTCTCCTTGGTAGCAAACATGATTAGTCTTCCCCCTTCGTATTCATCGTCTTCACCACAGTCATACAGTAGAAACCGTTCACCCGATAGCGATATTTGATACTGGTCAGGAACGCGTTGAAGTTGCTCCAATGATTGCGGATTCGCTGGCATATCCTTGGTCCGCTGACGTTGGACGGCTTTTCTCAGGTTTTCTCGATCCGGAAGCTGCGATAGAATACCGGAAGGAACGTTCTGCAACTGTGTTCGGAGAAGTTGAGCTGGAGGGGTTTCAGGAGCATCAGCGGCTTTCCTCTTCAATGTTGCGATGAGCCTGCAGGCCTCCACTTCCTCATTGTTTGGTGCATGGAGATGCTCTGATCCATCCGGCCCTTTGATTACTTCAATTCCACTGCCAGAACTTTTAGTGATAGCGCGGGCCGAAAATTCTTTCTTCTTGCGGCAATTCCAAAAAACACGACCTCCACTTTCCGAATGCTTGTAGTAGAGAAATCCTTCCACGTGTAAAAAGAAGCCTTTACCGCGAGATTTAATTAATTCGGCCATTATGAGGAATTTTGATGATGTAGTAATGTCAATAAGTAATGTGTCAACCGAAATAACCTGAACGAACAAATGACATTCCAATTTGAATCTCCAATTTGAAATATTCGATTGGGAAATGAATAGATTGGGAACAATGGCGATTGGGAAATGAATAGATTGGGAAAAATGGCGATTGGGAAAAACGGATTGGGAAATGTGACCCCCAATCTTTTCCAACAAGACGGTGCGACCTGCCACACAGCACGTGAAACAATGGTGTAACTGCAGACCAAATTTTCAGGCCGTGTCATTTCGCGATTTGGCGATCAACATTGGCCACCAAGATCGTGCGATCTAACGCCGATGGACTTTTTTCTTTGGGGCTATGTGAAGCAAAAGGTGTATGCAAATAAGCCTGAAACATTTCAACATCTTAAAGAGAAAATCCGGCGCGTTATTAGTGAAATACAGCCACATTTATGCGAAAACGTTATTCAAAATTTCAACAAAAGAATAACCCTGTGCCAGAGGTTTCGTGGTGGCCATTTGCCTGATGTTGTATTTCATGTTTAATCGGAACTATTTTTCTTTATGTTGAAACAAAAATGTTTGCTTAATTCAAAAAATAAATATGTTTTTCTTTATAATTAAATACGGCGCTCTTGTTGGGACACCCTTTAGTATTTTCCACTCCTTGATTAAACATAAAGTTAAAAGTTGAATTTAGAAAAGCCTAAAAATTTCCAATACAAATTATAAGTATGTAATACCAATAATTATTCCATTATTATTATTATTTTCATGAAATGCATTTACGTCTTAAACGTTTTCTTCTTAATACATTTTTTCATTCTTTTGTGCGGTTTGTATTTATAAATAAAATATGATTAATGGGAAAACACCGGCCGTGACATAATTTTAACAAATCAGCAATAAAACGGTGATTATATCAATATTAAATATCAAAACAAGAGATTACGCTCGATTGTCTGCGAGATCTTGACTTTGGACTAATTTTTGAACTGTTGCGTTACTCATATTGTTGCTGGTGTGACAACCTTGTCCTCAACCTTCATCAAAACCGATGTCTGTTATGATAATTATTAATATGGGTTGCTACCCACTGAGCAAAAACAAACAAACGTTATTTTAATGTTAATGAAACATTACTTAAATGTTCACTGAATCAAACACTTACTATGTTTTTACCACAAAATATTTATTGTATGTATATATATTATATTACACAAATATACACATAAATTCACGACTTAAGTTTCGACGTTTGACGGTCATTATCAAGTGATAACTTGATAATGACCGTCAAACGTCGAAACTTAAGTCGTGAATTTATGTGTATATTTGTGTAATATAATATATATACATACAATAAATATTTTGTGGTAAAAACATAGTAAGTGTTTGATTCAGTGATCATGAATTACCACGTAGTTACGGTCGCAACCATCATTATGATTTACTTAAATGTATTTGCTCAGTGGGGTAGGTACGGGTTTTCCAAAACAATTTGATTGATACATATTTTCTTGGATTAATTTCTTATTTTGTACCGTGCGATCGTTTAAAATATGACTTAGAGTAGGCGGCATTTCTTTTGTGCGGTTGCCTAGAATGGTGGAATAAATTTGAGGTTATCATAAACTATGTTTTAACAGTCAGTAGTGCGAATCTAATTTAAAATTCAAAGCCTACTCTAAATTATGTTTTAAATGAAAATTCATTATATTAACATGATGATATTAACAAGCGCTTAATGAAACATGTAGCTATAAATCAACGAAATATCCAGGTTAATTAATGCATGTGAAGGATAGCACTGGTAATTGATTTTTTTTATGAGATAATATTTTCGAAACCCAGATGAAAACAATGATATTTTCGATTGTGTAACGAGCAAATGCAAAAAAAACCAGCGGAAAACTCCTCGAGCGTAAAATTTGCCAGATATTACTTAATTGTTTTGCGATTTTACATTTTCAAGGTTAGAAGATATGGGAATTAGGTGAATTAGCACGAGTTAATTTTGTTTAAACAAAAACTCTGTGCTCTGTACTTAATAAAACCTAAAATAACATTAGCTATTTTTAACATATAAACATATTAGTACACATTTTCTTAATTTTATTATCAGACACAAACGCCTTAATAACTGAAAATATTAAAAGTGCGATTATTTGACGAAATTTACAACAAGTTTGTCTTTGTAAGACAAATTTGTTGCAGATTGTGTAAAGAATTGCACTTTTAATGTTTTGTATTAGCAAAGTATTAGCAATTTCATTCATACTTACAGAGTTTTTCTATTGCATTTCACTTTATATCGAATGTGTATCCCTTTATCTTCAATATATTTCTTATTTGTCAAATACATTTCCCCATATACCACTACATTTCCTTATATGTCAAAACCTTATCACAGTTTGTCCCTTACATTTCACTTGTCAGCAAAATCGCTGCAATTCGTCAAAAAATGCATGCTAGCAATGAACTAAGTGGACTCGTTATCCGGAAAATGGATGCTGGCGTAAGTAGTGTTACATATGTATAAATAAAAATTAAATTTTTCCAGAAGAAAGTTGTTATTACTGCAAAAATGGTTAACAAAAATATTAAAGGGAAAAGTATTTGGTTTATAGACTAAGTAAACAGCTGTTCGCGCCGTGGCACCCGCCACCTAGCGGATTTCTGTATAAGCAGCATCGGTGTCGGTTGCGTATGAGTTGCATGGTGTCAGCTGGTTTTTTATTGTGTAACGTCATAAATTAATGCTGTTTGTGCTATTCGTTCGTACAAAACCGATGTAAATATGCATGTCATAATAAGTTGCGGCTTTGAAACGGTTGACACAACCATTTTCCGACGGAAAAGCCTGTCGAAAGGTAGGAAGCTTTGTGAAAGTTCGCACGTAACCGACGTATCCGAAGAAATAAGAGGAGACGAGAATAATATCTTGCGCGGGGTTGTTTTACGAGAAACACCCGGGGCATTGAACTCCAAAGCAGACACCCTGTACTACATACCGTCGGTAGAGGTAACCTATACAAAATTGGAATGTTTCTGTGTCATAATGAGATTTCATTTTCAACAAGTTCATTGTAGCACGTAGAATTGTTTGGAAATGTTGTTAAATTATTAATTTACTTATTATTTACAATTACAAATAGAACGCATAATAAGAAATATATGCATTTCATTTAAGCTTTTTAAGTTTCTGCTTATACAATTTGATATACAATTTCAAACAATGTTATTTTCCTTACTCGTAATAGAAGTGCCACTTTCTCCTACTGTTTCAGTTAGTGAGAGTGAACTTCTTTAACTTGTAAGACGAAATGTTGTATTTAACGGAGGTGGAAATAGTAATTTTACAGTCGTGTGAAAACTCGCTAAAAATTACTTTTCCCCCCTCGTTAAGTATTAGGGTATTTCAGATTAACGAGAAGCGGGTTGTTATTGACTCGCTTTGCACCAGTAAAGGTGGCAAAGGCTTCTGTAAGCATGCGGCTGCTGTGTGCTTATTTATAAACGAAGAGAATCTACAATCTAAGACTGAACTCATACTTCTGCTCAGAACTCCCGTATGACGAAATGACAACCGGCACCGATGCTGCTTAGGCTTAAAACCGCGCGGCGGCGCTGCAATCGCCGCTTACTTAGCCTATAGTGAAACTCATTTGGTAAATCGGGAAATCTTTTGGCATATATTTGACAAGGTGTAAGTTATTTGAGATATAGTGAATCTCATTTGATCCATAGTGACAGGGCCGGCCCAAACAAAAGCGGGGCCCGGCACAAATTTAAGTTGCGGGTCCTTGAACAAGATCCACTGGGAGGGGATTTCCTTAACCCCCAAATAGTCGGACGACAAAAAAAAATGTTTATGTATTTATAATACTATTTCCTCGTTATTAAAATGACGATTAAATATAAAAATAATAATATCTTAAAACCCAAGAGTTACAATAAAAGGTGTATAAGTATATTAGTAAATAGTAAACATTTGTAGAATGTATTGATGTAAGGATCAAAGATAAGGCGTGGGAGTATTTTTAAATCTACTGTAAATCAGTGTTTTATACGCGTGGCGCATGAAGTAAAATTTCGAGTTTAGAAAAGCCCCGTGAAAATTTGTCTCGGGTCGCTGCGCGACCCTCGACAAATTTTCTACGCGGGGCTTTTCTAAACTCGAAATTTTACTTCATGCTTAGTCTGGGATTTGAAACATTCGTTAGAAGCTTCCAGTTGAACGTTATTATAAAAACAATTAGAGTCTGAACATTTACATTCAAAAATCTTGATATGTGTACCTAGAAAAAAAATTACCAGTATTTATCTTTTCATTTTATTGATTGATAAACACTTTTTTTAAACCTTCAATTTAAAGCCTCTAACGAGTGTTTCCAATCCCAGATTAAGCATGAAGTAAAATTTCGAGTTTAGAAAAGCCTGTCATACCAAAAATGATGAATGAAGTTAGTTTATTTATTTCTTTATTCGATTCTTTTCGCAATCTACAACAAGTTAGTCTTACAAAGACTATATCAAACACTCATTGAAACAACTACTTCCCGGGCTAATACCCCGACGGACATTGAATTATACAACAAGTGTTTGCTGTTACATACAGTAGCCTACTGCAAATGTAACAATTTGGGTCAAATTATTCAGGCCATCTATAGACGCGTTTCGAGATTTATCTCTCATCAGTATAGCTTTGCATTCCCTCTAAACAATTTGACACCTTAGACTGGCGGTCACGTTACCGTTCAAACATTAGTATAAATGAAATTGCCAATTCTTGGTTGCAGAATACTTCAAACATTAAAAGTGCGATTCTTTTCGCAATCTACAACAAGTTAGTCTTACAAAGACTATATCAAACACTCATTGAAACAACTACTTCCCGTTGTAGATTGCGAAAAGAATCGCACTTTTAATGTTTGAAGTATTCTGCAACCAAGAATTGGCAATTTCATTTATACTATTTCTTTATTTATGGAATCTCCTTTTACATACATTTACAATATTAGTATAACTTTAATATATGACAATTAGTATGTTTATATATAAATAGTGAATTACAGAAAAATATACATTGTATTAATGTTCATGTTACTCTTACTTTACGCGAGGCAAAATTAAAATAATAATAAAGAGTGTGTACATTATTTAGAGGTAAAATCAATAAATGGGTACATTGGCAATTTTTCTATTTTCTCTTGTTCTTTGGATTTCGGATTTCATTTTTATGCTACAGGCATGTTCATAAAAGTTAAAGTATTCGGATTAAAAAAGAAAAGAAAACGAAATGAAATGATTTTTCAAAAATAGTGGAGCAGGGCCTTTAGAAGCGCGAGGCCCTGTGCGGTCGCACCGGTTGCATCGCCCTTCAGCCGGCCCTGAATAGAAAAACCCTGTATGTTTTAACAAGTGCTTAAACTCATCTTAACATTTCTCTACTAAACTCTATTAATAACTGGGAACCCCCAAATGGAATACTAAATAGTACATGATTATACTTACATTACGCGTTAAGTAGCATTACATTTATTGTAACTATTATGAAAAGTTAAACGTTGTTAATTGGATTTTTATAGAACATTGCGCAAAACCTTAACTACGTGTTATTGTTAAATTCCAATTACGTTCGAATATGATTCATATCAAATTCAATGCATAGATAGATTCAATTAACAATTTATTATTTTTTTTATGCATATTTAAAACATTTGAATAGATAAAGATAGCACGATAAAACAACGTTTAATGCTGCGACAATGTTGATATAACGTTATTTGTTTGATTTTTGCTCAGTGGGAATACATCAAATTAAAGTTTATTTTAATCAAGCTGATTTTTCATAAAATAAAGCAATTCCCCAATTTCAATTTTTTTTTCATTTCAATGAAAAAACTGCCTAAGTTCCATTGATTATTAGTTAGGTCAAAATAAATTATTTTACATCTATAAAGCATCATAAACACATTAGTTCAGGCCCTTTTCTATGTGGAACACACGAGTAGAGTTGCTAAGGGACAGTACCTCTTTTAAGGGACAAAATTTTGGAAAAAGTGATTTTTTCAAATCTTAGAGATTACCCTTCATCAAAATAACCGAATCAATTAAAATAAGTGAAAACAATTATATTTTAATTATATTTAATTGTGTTTCAAACACTTAAATTTATTACTTTCAAGTACTTAATTCTCATTTCCACACTTCAGACGATTCAATTAAAAATTATTTATGTTTTATTGATTACATGTTTCTCTCAAGTGTAAACAAAAAAACTGGGAATTATCTAATTTTAATTGTTCACATTCTGATTTTTGCCCAAACTCAACTCCTGGCCTTGACTTGTGTTTGTTGTTTTCGCCAACACAAAACGAGTTTCACGTGACCATTAAAAAAGTCTGACTCAAACTCGTATTTCTTTGCTGTTTTTAGGAGCAATTTTAAATTCACGTGATTTAATCGTGGAGGAACGGTGTGAATTGAACGAAGATCGTGATTTCCTCATTTGTATAGTTGATGAATTAACGGATTTAATTTAAAAAATGTTCTTATAAATATTAACAATATCTTTATTAATACTAAAACTCGTCTAAAAAATCCAAGTTTTCAGGCTTTTCTAAACTCGAAATTTAACCTCATGCGCCACCCGTACAAAACACTGATTTAAAGTAAAGTTTTCCAGCACTCACATACGTGGTTTCAAATTATAATAACACGTAATTAAATTAAATATCCACATTAAACCAATTGTTTGACAAAAAATCAGAATTCTAAACTCGAAATTTTACTTCATGCTTAATCAAGGAGTGGAAACACTCGGTAAGGATAAATCATTAAATGCCATTAATTTAAATACCTTAACGTATGAATGTATTTTCAACGTTAAACATTTTTTTGATATTCATCTTTTAAGATTTTGTTTTACTAAGTACAGCATATTATTTTTATTATTATTATAAGATTGATCTTTGTTTTTGAGTTTCGTGAAGAGTATAATCATAAATAATTAACACTGTTGTATCCTTTCTTCACACTTTATTTTCTAATGGTTAGATATATATTTCAAGTGCTAAGCACTCATTTTCAATAACAACTGTTGTTATTGAAAATGAGTGCTTAGCACTTGAAATATACAGGGTCGCTACAAAGTATGGAAATACGGCTCTCACGTGAAAACGGCTAAAAACAGAACCACCAAAATTGGGATTTCTAAATGGGATATTTTCTTGAACAATTTGGCGTGAAAAAATCAAAAATGATTCTCAGAATTTTCACATACGGACGCCATCTTGAATTTTTTTAAATGGAATTCGATTTTTTTTATTTTACAACTTTTATAGACCTTATAATTCTGATTACAACCATATACCTATTTTTAAAAATACTTGTCTTTTCATCGATTAACCGGACTTTGAAAAGTATGGAAACAGCCAAACGATTCCATTTAAAAAAATTCAAGATGGCGTCCGTATGTGAAAATCCTGAGAATCATTTTTAATTTTTTCACGCCAAATTGTTCAAGAAAATATCCCATTTAGAAATCCCAATTTTGGTGGTTCTGTTTTTAGCCGTTTTCACGTGAGAGCCGTGTTTCCATACTTTGTAGCGACCCTGTATATCTAACCATTAGAAAATAAAGTGTGAAGAAAGGATACAACAGTGTTAATTATTTATTATTATAAGATTGCTCAAAGAATCGCACTTTTAATGTTTTGAAGTATCCTACAACTAAGTTTTGTAAATTTCAATTATACTTATATTATTATATATTAAGTATAGCATATTATTAGCATTATTTAATGGCTTCTGGTAAAAATTCAGGCTATGATCATGGTCATCATGCTATACTTAATATATAATAATATAAGTATAATTGAAATTTACAAAACTTAGTTGTAGGATACTTCAAAACATTAAAAGTGCGATTCTTTGAGCAATCTTTCAATAATTTTAATTTTAAAAGATGATTTTATCATCTTTGAAATGCAGGTAATCTCCAAGCAGGTCAAATATTTTATGTAATAACCCTTCTTTTATTTTTTTTATGAAGTAATCATCACATCCGTTAGAAAAATTATTGAATTATTAATCCAAAAAAAAAACTATCAAATTATCTCTCTGTGTCTCTCTGTGTGTATTTGCGTGAGAAAAAGGACAAATTGATTTATAAATCCAAGTGAGTTGAGCGTATCCAACACACAACAGGAAAGAGAATCCCGCAAACGCGCACGCGCAAGCCGAATAAAACCGAATCGCAGTCGCAGACGAAAACACTTAAGTCTAGTGCGTTGGGCGTGCGCGTGGCTCTTAAAAATCTCTTGCACTGTGCTCTTTTTGAAATTGTTTTTTTGTTGAGAAGGAAATATGACAGGATCAACTTTGATTCCAGGATTGTCGAAGAACGAGTGTTCCTGTGCTCCTGTGCCGGATTACAGCCACGGTAAGTTCTAATTAAGCGTGAGCCGGCTTTGTTGAGAAATCGTGACACGTGCGCTTGTTTACAATTTACGTTTGGATTTCTGCGCATTCGGAGTTAATTAAATTCAATACGAGTTAGATCTAACAGTAGTATGCTAGAAGTTAAAAATCTGGAGACCTTCAGAATTAAGATTTAGAGAATAATTAATTTAAATTCTGCTTATAATGAGTTCAATGTTGATGTATTTGAATATTTCAATCAAAATACGTACAAAGAGATATCTCTAGATACAGAATTTGGAAAATATGTCAAAATAAGTATAAAAAATATCTTTAGATACAGAATTTGAAAAATATGTCAAATTAAACATAAACAATGTCTCTAGATACAGAATTTGGAAAATATGTCAAAATAAGCGTAAAAAATGTCTCTAGATACAGAATTTAGAAAACATATCAAAATAATCATAAAAAATATCTGTAGATACAGAATTTGGAAAATATGTCAAAATAAGCATAAATAGTGTCTCTAGATACAGATTTTGTAAAATATTTAACGATATTCCATAAAAATAAAATTAATGCCGACTTTCTGCATTACTTTCGTCACTTTAGGACTTTTCTAAATATTCATTGAAATAAGAACTGAAAGAGTTTAAAGTTTTGCAGAAAGTCGATATTAATTCTGAAAAAAAATAAAAACTTAAAATGAAATTGAATGTCGTTAGCATAAAGTAAAGTTTAATTTGCCAATTGAGTGGTCTAACTGCAAAACTCATATTCTCCACTTTTTGTGAAAATTGGGTTGGCGATTTTCTTATGTCTGCCATATTTAAGTACACATGGTTTTTTAAAATTTGCCAAAAGTTTTCAAAAGTGGAGAATGTGAGTTTTGCAGTTAGACCACAAAATTGGCCAATTTAATCAATTTAATTTTACTTTATGTTATGTTAAGTTTTTATTTTTTTCAATTTAAATTTAAATTTATGTGTTAAATGCATAGCTGACATACGTGTATATATTTAATTGATGAGGCGGATACATGATGAAACTCCATAATACTATTTGAAATAAAACAACACAGTTGGGAGGGTTTCACTTTTATTAAAAATACATTAATAAAAGTGAAACCCTCCCAACTGTGTTGTTTTATTTCAAATACGTGTATATGTTATATTAAACAATCAAATAATTACAAAATATAAAAGCAGAGACATTTAAATATTCTGTTTGCGGTCTATTTTATTTTTGTAGAAAAGTAAACAAATCATACAAGTTTCTATACATTTAGAATTTACTTTTTAAAAAGTAAAGACATTCAATTTGGAAAACCTATAATTTTGTAGAAAACTAAGAAAAAAAATCTTCACTTGTATTAATACTGTATAATTCTAGCACCAATATATTTAAAGTTAGTTTATTTCTGGAACCATCGTGATAAAAAGGTTAAACAAATTTTGACAAATTTTGCACTTATAAGAAAAAACTTGGTTAAATTTCATTAAAATTTTGGTTTGTTATTCGAACAAGTTTTAACTTTAAGTCATAGACATTATAGTTAAATATATAGTACCACAAGAAAGATGAGAAACTTAGTTCAATTCGAAACTAGTATCTAGTATTTTCCAGGGTTGTTAAAAGAAAAGTTTCTTTCATTTTAATTAAAACAAACAGTTTTTATTAACAAAACGTGTTTTTTTTCATTGAAACAGCGTTTAAAACATTACCGAATAAAAACTTGATCCCAATTTTGTTTTTTTTTCACAATTTATGCCAAATCTAAAGCATATACATTTCTGATTACTTTTACTACATTTTATCTTACACCAATATTTAGAATTAGTCTATGCTGCTATAGTAGCAGTATAATTTTTTATTTGTTAATTGTTATTTATAATATTTATATTTTGATGTAAAAAGGTTTATTACCGTTAATAAAGGAAGTTGAATTTAAATTTGAATGTTTAAAACGTGCTTAAAACATGTTTAAACACGTTTAAAACGTATTTAAAACAAAACATACAGGGCTTTTTTCTTTTGAATACACATATCCCGATAATTACAGCGTTTTTTTAAAATTTGCGGGAATTCGTTGTTTCAAAGCGACTGATTTGGGGCTTTTAACGAATGTTTTCCACTCCCAGACTAAGCATGAAGTAAAATTTCGAGTTTAGAAAAGCCTAAGAATTTGGATTGGCCGCGTAGCGAAGCGGAGCGGCCAATCCAAATTAGGCTTTTCTAAACTCGAAATTTTACTTCATGCGCCACGCTTAAAACTGATTTACAGTGAAGTTCAAAAACACACACATACAACAACAATTATAGGCAACCTAATATACATTAGAGTTATTGGGTTGCCTATAATCACTGTTTTAAACAACTTATTCAGCGCAGAATTTGACTTACGTTTTATTCACATCTACATATTAGGTTGCTGAAGCCGTATATTTTAAACTTTACGATATTTCAGTGTTTTATACGTGTGGCGCATGAAGTAAAATTTCGAGTTTAGAAAAGCCTAATTTGGATTGGCCGCTCCGCTTCGCTACGCGGCCAATCCAAATTTTCAGGCTTTTCTAAACTCGAAATTTTACTTCATGCTTAGTCTGGGAGTGGAAAACCCTCGTTTAAAGATTCAAATTGAAATCTTTTAAAAAAGCAACGAATGTTAATGCGTTAACACAGTTGTGATATTTTATTGTAATAAAATGTTAGGTTTAATAATGTAATTTAAAATATCTTCAACAATTTAGTTAACATTTAAAAAAGTAAACAAAAACTCTTAATAAAGTAGTATAAGATATAATTTAGCAAATTTAAAATAATAAAAAAAACGTTTTAAGCAAAGTTAACGTTTAAAACATGTTTTAAATAAATTTAAGAGTTAAAACATGTTTAAAACAAAACCGTTTAAAACATGACAGCTGTTTTAAAACATGTTTAAAACACTGTTTTAAATATCTTCAATTTGGTTCTCATTAATCACTTGATGAAACATGTTTATAATATTGATAATTAAATAAAAGTCACTTGGTTTGTTTGACTACTATTTTTTATCCTCTCCGACTAGTTTCGGCTTATCGTCATTCTAAAGGAGTTTGTTTTAAAACAAAGTGTTTTAATAATAATAATAATAATAATACTTCATTGTCCTACAGAAAAACCAATACAGGACAAGTAACAAAATTGTAATTATAACTTAAATCTAACATTAATAATAATAAACAAAAATATTTCATTCCAAATGACTAACATAAGAATATTTAATATTGAAAGTACACAATTTCAATTTCCAGATTTCTGGTTACTTAAAAATACATCAATAAAATATTTATTGGCATTACGACACATATGTGTTTAACCATGACAACCCTGGTATTTTCTACTCCTTGATTAAACATAAAGTTAAACGTTGAATTTAGAAAAGCCTGAACATTTCCAATAAAAATTAAAATGTATGTAATTACAATAATTATTTCATTATTATTATTATTATTTTCAAGAAATGCATTTACGTCTTAAACGTTTTCTTCCTAATACATTTTTTCAATTAAATTTATGTGTTAAATGCATAGCTGACATACGTGTATGTGTTATATTAAACAATCAAATAATTACAAAATATAAAAGCAGAGACATTTAAATATTCTGTTTGGGGTCTATTATATTTTTGTAGAAAAGTAAACAAATCATACAAGTTTCTCTACATTTAGAATTTACTTTTTAAAAAGTAAAGACATTCAACTTGGAAGACCTATAATTTTGTAGAAAACTAAGAAAAAAATGCTTCAGTAAGGGGGCGGCGGCCCCAGGTGCATTAAGCGGAGGGGCGCTATTAAAGCCAGACATCAGAAATTTCATATATTTAAATCAGAAATTTTAACTTATTTAAGTGATCGATATTTTGAACTTCACTTTGAATCGGTGTTTTATACGCGTGGCGCATGAAGTAAAATTTCGAGTTTAGAAAAGCCTGAAAATTTGGATTTGCCGGGGCGCGACTCGCTTCGCTCGCGCGCCCCGGCAAATCCAAATTTTCAGGCTTTTCTAAACTCGAAATTTTACTTCATGCTTAGTCTGGGAGTGGAAATCTATGTTAAAAAATTAAATGAAACACTAATTATTGACATTTCTTACGGTTATGAGGAAAAGTTACGTACACGGGCAATATTACAAACCTTACCCCAGTTTTGTCTAAAATAGATTATTAAAATACTCTAAAATATTTTGTTTCTAACTGCCAAAATTGTTTAAAAATTTTCACGTTTTTGGATATTTTCCGAAAATTATGATACATAATTGTCGGAAAATATCAAAAAACAAGAAAATTATCAAAATATATGATTACTGTCACAAAAAACGTAATGTAAAAAAATTGTAATCGTTAAATGTCCAAGCACATCCTACGCGAAAAAATAAATAATAATAATAATAATAATTTATTTCCCAACAGAAATACACATTTCAAATTACAGGGAAAAATATACAAAATTCTAGCAGAAAATTATTACATATACAATATTTAATTCAGTTAAACAATACTTAACGATATCTGACATAGCGACTAAATTAATACAGCGGACATTTGGTTAATAAATTGTTTACGACTACAACAAAAGATATCAGCAACGTTTTGAGAGTTATTATAAATGCGCATCATTGTATTGAGAGGGGAGTTGTAATATACATTACTTTGACTTCTATTACATACAAATTGTACGCTATTTCTACTACAAATCCTAGGTGTAAAAAAATTTAACTGAGCGAGTATACCGGGAGCATTTATATTGTTGTGAAGCAAATTGTAGAGAGTGGTTAATGAAGCGATCTTGCGTCGTGCAGATAAAGATTTTAAGTTAAACATAGCCAACAAGTCTTCATATCTAATAGATTCGTCCGGGTATACAGAATGTACTACAAAATACAGATACCTTACAAACATTTTTTGAACATGTTCTATAGATTTGATATGGCAATCATAGAACGGAGACCACACTAACGAGCAATACTCTAACTTCGGTCGCACATACGACGTATACAACTTCATAATGGTTCTGGTGTTTTTGAAAGGCTTTGATATTCTACGTACAAAACCCAACATTCTCATAGCCGAGTTCACTAGTTTTGTGTAGTGGGGAACAAAAGACAGATCTTTATCTAGTAAGACACCTAAGTCTTTTATTTCCGTAACACGTTCCAGCAAGATGTTATTTAAAGAGTAATCATAGAATAGAGGGCTACTTAATCTGCAAAATGAAACACATTTACATTTTTTTATGTTTAAATATAATCTATTTTCCAAGCTCCATTGCTGGATAAGCTCTAAATCCGATTGCAGTGTCAAACAATCCTCTATCGATTTAATTTCTCTGTATATTTTGATGTCATCGGCGTGTACAAGAATGTTGGATTTTATGTTGTCGACGACGTCGTTAATAAATAACAAAAAAAGCAATGGCCCCAGATTTGATCCTTGAGGGACCCCACTGGTTGGATAGAAATATGCGGACCTATGGTTCATATATTCAACATAGTTCTCTCTGTCAGATAAATACGCACATAATAAATTAATTAGAGGAGTACTAAAAAAAGAGACAAATGAGAGACGGTTTTGAATTTTCAGATAAATTAATGGGTAAATCACTACAGGGTGTCTACGATAAACCGTTCGTTAAAAGTTTATGGGGTTGCCGTTGCATTAAAAATTTGAAAAAAATCCTTGTCATATGGTTGAATCAGTTCTCCTCATGTGAAATATACTTTATATCACTTCCGGATCCATCGGAATCTCTTAAGATAGTTTTCATATTGAGTTTGGTTCTAAAAAATGTCATGAATCATGTTGGTAAATATTTGCACATCGTCAAACAACAAATATATTTTATATAAATATATCCTCAAGGCAATCTTGGAATTAAACTAATTTAATTCTAAGATTTCTGACACCATGGGGTTTTCCAGAGAGAGAAAGTCTGTGTATTTTTTTGAAATAAATGAAAATATAATATTGCTAGTAAACATGACACACAAATTAAATGGCAAGAGAACGCAGATAATTTGTAATTATTAAAAAAAATAATTTAGATAAAAAAATCTTCGCTTGTATAACAATTGGTTTATTTGGTGACTATAGTTTCGATACTACACGAATCATTATCAAACCGTTAGTGATACGTGTAGTATCGAAACTATAGTCACCAAATAAACCAATTGTTATACAAACAAAGTGATAAACAGTGTTTTATTTATGTTCAACAATGTATAACGAAGTAGAAGCCTCTATAATCAGTGAATTAAAAAAATCTTCTTTGTTGTTCAAGTGTAAATATCTTAAAAACTATTGATATAATACTTTTATATTTTTACATATTATTAATCAATACTCGATGAATTTCTAAGTTATGGTTTTTTTAAGTTTTTCTACCTCAGAATTTCGGATGAAATAACTCTTCTTTAGCGATCAATTTTGATTTACTTTAAAAGTTTGTGTATTGTTTTTAAATTAATGTAAATATCGTATGTTCAATTAAAAAAAATCTTTAGAGTGCCATGGAAAATTTGCTAGGTTGGCAACTCTGAGAATATACATTATAATTATTAAGTCTGATGTTTTATATGTCGATTCCTGACTTGTGTAGCCAACTTAAATTTGAAAAAAGATTAAATCATGGCACTCTAGAGGTTTTCTTTTATTGAACATATGATATAATATTATTACTAAACATGGCACATAAATTGATTTAATGCGTTACGTAAAAATCAAATTAATTTGACGAATAAAGCACTTACAACCTTTCTTCAAGCGCTTTTTTTTAAAGAGTTCACTTTGAAGCTTAAAACGAGTGTTTTCCACTCACAGACTAAGCATGAAGTAAAATTTCGAGTTTAGAAAAGCCTGAAAATTTGGTTTGGTCGCGTAGCGCGAAGCGCGGAGCGGCCAAACCAAATTTTCAGGCTTTTCTAAACTCGAAATTTTACTTCATGCGCCACGCGTATTAAACGCTGAAAGTACTGAAATATTGTGAACAAGTAAACTTCGCTTGAAATCAGTGTCTTGTACGCGTGGCGCATGAAGTAAAATTTCGAGTTTAGAAAAGCCTGAAAATTTGGTTTGGCCGCTCCGCGCTTCGCGCTACGCGTCCAAACCAAATTTTCAGGCTTTTCTAAACTCGAAATTTTACCTCATGCTTAACCTGGGAGTGGAAAACACTCGTTTAAACTTTAAATTGACCTCTTTTAAGAAAATAGGGAATATTTAAAAAACTACATCACGTAATTGGGATATATACAATTTTTTTTTAAAACAAAAAAATCACAAGAAATTATGATTTAAAGCTTTTTTAAAAGGAGGAATCTGTAGATACATAATTTGGAAAAGATGCCAAAATAAGCATAAATAGTGTCTCTAGATACAGATTTTGTAGAATATTTAACGATATTCCATAAAAATAAAATTAATGCCGACTTTCTGCATAAATTTATTCACTTTAGGACTTTTCTAAATATTACTGGGGTAAGGTTTGTAATATTGCCCGTGTAAGTAACTTTTCTTCATAAAACCGTAAGAAATGTCAATTATTAGTGTTTCATTTTATTTTTTAACATAGATTTCCACTCCCAGACTAAGCATGAAGTAAAATTTCGAGTTTAGAAAAGCCTGAAAATTTGGTTTGGTCGCGTAGCGCGAAGCGCGGAGCGGCCAAACCAAATTTTCAGGCTTTTCTAAACTCGAAATTTTACTTCATGCGCCACGCGTATTAAACGCTAAAACCACTAAAATATTGTGAACGAGTAAACTTCGCTTGAAATTAGTGTCTTATACGCGTGGCGCATGAAGTAAAATTTCGAGTTTAGAAAAGCCTGAAAATTTGGTTTGGCCGCTCCGCGCTTCGCGCTACGCGTCCAAACCAAATTTTCAGGCTTTTCTAAACTCGAAATTTTACTTCATGCTTAACCTGGGAGTGGAAAACACTCGTTTTTTCTTTTAAGAAAATAGGGAATATTTAAAAATCTACATCACGTAATTGGGATATATACCATTAAAAAAAAAATTCACAAGAAATTATGATTTAAAGCTTTTTTAAAAGGAAGAACACCAATATACTCGCGACCTAAACAGTATGACTGTCATGTAACGTCAAAATTTGAAACAACTACGAAAAGTGTCGACATACTCTCTAAAAAATTTGAACTACACATTCCACATCAATGAGTCACAGGACATCTCTCCCGAATTCCATTATACAACACATTCGTGACTCTGGCATAACAGTGACGATATCTTAAAGGGTAAAAATACCCTACCATTTTTCTATTGTTGCATATTATGAACTAAAATTCAATAATTACAATATTTACAGACTTGATCGTTCCAATCAAAATAGCATAAAACAACGTGGTGGCGGTATCTTAATAGCTGTTAAGAAAGCATTATGTTCCCGAGAATTGGCCCTTTCAAAAGATCGTGTGGAACAATTGTTTGTCCTTGTTACTGTTGGTGCAAATAATATTGTTATTGGAGAAATTTACATTCCTCCAAGCTTAAATGCAAATAAATACCGATATCATTGCGATTCTATAGAATTGCTTAAAATGCACTATAGCGATTCTAAATTTATTATTTGCGGTGATTAGAATATAGCAAATATTAAATCATGGTATAATGCTAAGATTGAATTATTAAATGGATGCACATCAAATGACAACTTGGATATTATATCAAACACTTACAGCTTCTTGGATTTGAGTCAGAAAAATAACGTTTTAAATAAACGTGGAACTCTTCTTGATTTGGTATTTTCTGACTTCATCGACCTCGATTTATCAGACGCAATTGATCTTTTGAATAATATCATCATACAGCAGCAGCTTTATCAGTGAACGTTTCTACAAAAAAATAGTTATATTCCGCCACATTCAATTCACGACTTTAGGAAAGTAATTAACTGGAACAATGTATTCGGGAATTCTGATATAAATGAAATAACGCGGAATTTTTGTGATATTTTGTATTATATTATTGATTTATATGTACCAATAAAGATTATTCACACAAACAATTATCCAGTTTGGTTCAGTGCAAAATTAATTAAATTAACAAGAGATAAGAAAGAAGCTCATCTAAATTATAAAACGACACCTACAGGGGAGAATTACAGAAGGTTTATTTAAGAACTCATTTTAAACAACTTAGCAACAGTTTAAAAGGTTTATATTACAAACAAATTGAATCCGATATCAACCTTAAACCGTCCAATTTCTGGCGACATACCCACAATCTAAAGAAGGAAGCAGGTTACCCAAAGACAATGTTGACCAATGGCAATACTCTCAATACCCTCAAGAATATAGTGGATTCATTTGCTGACAGTTTTGCTTCAAATTCTACAAAACCTGGAACAGCATCTGGTGGGTTATCGTCATTTAAGTGTAGTTCAAGTGCCAGCTGTGAATTATTTTCTATTAGTGAAATGGACATTTTTAATGAATTATTTTCTTTGCATAATAATTATAGCAGTGGGCCTGATGGAATTGTTGGTGACTTTTTTAGTAAATGTGTCTGCACATTAACCAAACCTATTTATTTAATTTTCGAAAGATCGTTATCACTTGGTATATTTCCTGAAATGTGGAAGCATAGTTTTATAATGCCTGTGTACAAGTCTGGCAAGAAGGATGAGATTAGTAACTATAGAGGTGTGGCACTTCAGTCGGTACTTCCAAAAATGCTCGATAAATTGGTTTATAACCAACTAATGTGGATGTCAAAAAATGTTATTATTCCTGAACAGCATGTCTTTTCGCTCAACAGTAACTAATTTATTGGTTTATCAATCATATTTTCTAGATGCTTTGGAGGCAGGCTTTCAAGTTGATGCTATTTACACAGACTTCTCCAAAGCATTCGATAGAGTCAATCATCGTCATTTAATTGATAAACTCAGTGGATTAGAATTTCACGCAAATGTTGTTAAGTGGATCGACTCATTTTTAACAGGCAGGTCTCAGTCAGTGCGAATAGGTAACATTACGTCTAAATTTATACCAGTTTATTCTGGTGTCCCCCAGGGCACGCACTGTGGGCCTATTATTTTCCTGCTATTTATTAATGATCTGAGCGACCTGTTTAAGGACTGTAATTATTTGTTTTTTGCAGACGACCTTAAACTATATAAACGTATTGTCTGTCAGGGAGATCAGATTATAATTCAGGACAATATTAACACCTTGATTGATTGGTGTAAACGTAATGATCTCGACCTTTATATAAATAAATGTAAACATATAGTATTTTCTAGAAGAAATACCAATTGAACTGCACATACTATATGAAAGGGTTAAGTTTGGACGAGGTTGGCAGTATTAAAGATTTAGGGATTGTTTTTGATTCAAAGCTAAATTTTAGAGAACACATCGAAATAATCACTCGGAAAGCTATGAGAATGCTAGGATTCATCTTCAGAAATAGCTATATGTTTATTGTATCAACTATTAAAATTTTATATTGCTCGTTGGTAAGGTCACAATTAGAATATGGTAGTATTGTCTGGTCCCCCTCTTACGTTACTCAAATTTCAGAAATTGAATGTGTGCAACAAAAATTTATAAAAATGATTTCGTTCAAATTAGGTTTCATTGATCCCAGCAATTATTACTTAATCTTAAATGATTTAAATCTCAAGACATTTCAGTCTCAAAGACTTGAATTAGAGCTATGTTTCTTCCACAAATTACTCTCAGGAAATATGCAATGTTCGGAGCTTCTAGGTTTGGTCAATTTTAATGTGAATCCTTATTGTACAAAATTTAGGAATTTTGCATTATTTAAGCTTGGCATTAATAAAACTAATTATACTTTTAATAGTCCGCTTAATAGACTAATAAGAACTTCTAATCAGTTTAATAATGATTCACGTTTTAATTTAATTGGTAGCGAATTTAGTTTATTTAAACGAAATTTACAATTATTGATTTAGTTGAATTAATTTTAGTAATTTTTGTTATGTTTCTTATAATTTTAATTATGGGCATTTATATTCAAACAAATTTGTTTTATGTTGATCTGACTTATTGATTTGTAGTATTATTTTTAATTGTTTAGTTAGTTAGAGGTGATATTACTTGTACATTTTATGTATTTAATTTTGAAATTGGCGATAATCCCGTCAATAAACGATTTATTTATTTAATAATATTTGCCCAATATTAACACAAAATAATTCAATGAATTTCTAAGCTATCATTATTTCTAAATTTTTATATTTCAGAGTTTTGGATGAAATAAGTCTTCTTTGGCATTCGTTCAATTTTGATTAACTCAAAAACAAATTAAAATCTAGATCGACTTTCTGCAAAAATTTAGTGTCATTGAGACAAGTCTCCAAACCCACTGAGCAAAAAACAAACAAATAACGTTATATCAACATTGTAGCAACTTTAAACGTTGTACTAATGCTGATGAGACATTACTTGAATGTTTGATTAGTGGGAATATTCATTGAAACAACTACTTCTCGAGCTAATACCCCGACAGATATTGAATTATACAATGAATATTTAAGTTACACGACAGGTTTACTGTTATATGCATAATTTATATGCAAAATACAACATCAGGTGAAATTATTTTTTTAACAAACTGAATGAACCAACAGGAAATTGAAATAAATTGAAAAACTTACAGCAATCAATTATTAATTGATAGAATCTTAGGCGATATTAAAGAGAAAGTCTTAAGCCACCTATAGACGCGTTTCGAGATTTATGCCTCATCAGTATAGCTATGCTTTAGACTCTCAATACAAAAAAATTATTAAAATAAACAGAAAACTTACAGGAATTGTTAAGTATGATTATTATTATAATATGCTATTATAAAATTGGTATTTAGTAGAGAAAATACATTCAAATCTTAATAATTACGTTGTTAGCAAATATAATAGAAGAATTTTGTGTATTGTTTTTAAATCAATGTAAATATAATATTACTAGTAAACATGGCACATAAATTGATTGATTAAGTTACGTGAAAATCAAATTAATTTGACGAATAAAGCACTAATAATCTTAATAATTATGTTGTTAGCAAATATAATAGAAGAAGTTTGTGTATTGTTTTTGAATCAATGTAAATATAATATTACTAGTCAACATGGCACATAAATTGATTGATTGAGTTCCGTGAAAATCAAATTAATTTGATGAATAAAGCACTAATAATCTTAATAATTATGATGTTAGCAAATATAATGGAAGAAGTTTGTGTATTGTTTTAAAATCAATGTAAATATAATATTACTAGTAAACATGGCACATAAATTGATTGCTTGAGTTACGTGAAAATCAAATTAATTTGACGAATAAAGCACTAATAATCTTAATAATTATGTTGTTAGCAAATATAATAGAAGAAGTTTGTGTATTGTTTTTGAATCAATGTAAATATAATATTACTAGTCAACATGGCACATAAATTGATTGATTGAGTTACGTGAAAATCAAATTAATTTGATGAATAAAGCACTAATAATCTTAATAATTATGATGTTAGCAAATATAATAGAAGAAGTTTGTGTATTGTTTTAAAATCAATGTAAATATAATATTATTAGTAAACATGGCACATAAATTGATTGCTCGAGTTACGTGAAAATCAAATTAATTTGACGAATAAAGCACTAATAATCTTAATAATTATGTTGTGAACAAGTTTTATCAATTTTTATATATTATTGTTATTATTTTGTACATATTCTTTGTAAAAGGGGTTTCCCGTGAGAGAATAAATAAATAAATAAAGACTCCACTACTATTCTACTTATTAATAACATAATCATTTGGTAAAGGGAAAAATTTTGAATTCATTAATGTTCACACGTAATAATTTACATTTTGCACAAGATATCGCTGTCACTTGATTGCACTACACGAGAAAAAATCCTGTTAGCTCTTTCCGTTATCTTGAAACAAAATTCAGCCGTACTTAAAAAAAATTGTTTCTTTAAAACCCAAATATTGATTAACTGCAAGTGTGAAAATGAGGAAATACAAGAACCAGATCCAGCAAAACAACATCAAAAGAGTTACAGTTAATCAAAACAGTTCCAATAGCTTCGAACTTGCTTGCCTATCATTGAACAGTAGATTCATTAAGTATTGGTCTGTCTGGAAACTGGACAAAAAACATATCGCAAACATCCTAATAACTGTGATCTTCTGGCATGTCATTATTTTTATAAAATCACATTACTTTTTCTTAATTATTTTAACACAAATGAATTCAGATTTTATCCCTCTACAAAAAAGGTAAATACATTTTGTTTCTAAAATAAATAGGGGAGCCAATATTTGAACATTTACTTGGGATTTCCTATGTTGCGTCCGCCAAGTCAACTCCCGGTATAATAGTGTTTAATTAAATTCGCCTAACTCAATAAAAGAAAACGAACAGTGGGCAGACTTTTTTTACCTTTCAACCAGTATACGTGTATTTTCTTGGCGAAATCTATCTTTAGGCTATACAAGTATTTTCTTGCTTGTTTTCCATAGAAAAATGACTCATCATTTATTACAATGAGTTATACATGCATAAAAGAATGTGGGGTTTTTCTACATTCTTTTAAACATGTATAATTTATTGTAATTGAAAATAAATATCGAAAAGCCTTGAGCAAAGTTCCATGAATTTAAAAATCCATTGAACTAGATTATGCTAATCAAGCATGAAAAGTGAACATAAAAAAGTAAAGGTTGATTTTGAGTTTCTTATTAAATGTGTTACAAGGTAATTAATAACAAGAATCAATTGATCAAAATTATTATTATTAGTTCAACATTTTTCACCAAGTGATAAGTAAGAACGTCATTCAAGAAATAAAATGAAAACATTTCACATGAAATTAAAAACGATGATTGTTACAAAATTTCTCATTTCCCTGAGTTAATTAAACAACTCGTTTGTACTCCATCGAAATCATTAAATTTCACTTTCATCAAACAGCCAATACCAGATGATACTGTCAGATCTGTAAATAACACTTGATGAATGCATCTGGTATGTATTAAATGTGTTTGTGTGGTGTCGCTGCTAGCAACGAGTTAAGTTGATGATATAGCATCACTTTTAATTTTCTTATGCATGCCATTGTAGATGTACTAATTTCGAAAAACAGCAAACAAAAATTGTTATTATTGCTCTCTCCAAAACGTTGGATAATATTACACGCCTCATTTGAACACGCATCAGAGTGAAAACAAGATGTTAATGAGGTATTACTAGATTTGTAATTAACTAACTGCTTGTTATGAGAAAATAGACTAAAATACTACTATAAAATTTATGTTTAGGAAAGAAAATAAATTAAAATTTTAATAATTATGTTATTAATAAATAGAATCTATTCTATTTGTTGTTAACCCATTAAGCGCCACTGATGCATGCACGCAACATTATTTTTTTGTTAATTACATTACTAAATAAGTTAATTTGTAGCGGCCACCTTCGTAGTACCGGAGCGCCCCGCTAATACCCTCTTGGGGGCGCGCACCAGCCACCCTACCTGATCGCGCGTACTACCCTCTCCCCGTATCGACACCACCGCAGCGTCACATGACGCCCCCGGGGCTATAAGTACCAGATCCAAGCTCCGTATCATCAGTCTTGGTAACTCACTCGACTGAACCACTACTTAGCTCTTGCTAGCGCTCCTGAATTGGACCTAGATCTTGGACTAACTAGTTTACGTTTCGAGCAAGTGCCAGCTTACGTTAATATATGTAAATACCTTGTAAAATACGTTATTATCAAATAAAAGTGTACAAACGTCTGTCTGCATCTTTCGGCATTTAAACCCCGCTACAAATTTGATATATTATATTATTTGGCCTGACTTGAAAATGTATGAAAAAAAATGTATATATTTTGTTATTTAAATATTTTTATTATTACTCATTTAAAAAAAAAACAATGTCAGTGTTTCTAACTTCACAATATTTCAGTGTTTTGCACGCGTGGCGCATGAAGTAAAATTTCGAGTTTAGAAAAGCCTGAAAATTTGGTTTGGCCGCTCCGCTTCGCGGAGCGACCAAACCAAATTTTCAGGCTTTTCTAAACTCGAAATTTTACTTCATGCTTAGTCTGGGAGTGGAAACACTCGTTCTAAACTTCATATTGCACGTTTTTATATGAAATCGAGGGATGCCTGATAATTTACAACGTACATTATGTATATTTTAAAGAAAAATTCAACGTATGTAATACAATAAGTTATTCATAGAAATCATAAAAACAAGTGCAGAATTTTAGCTTATATCAACTTTTAGAGTCAACTCTATAACTGCTCGGCCGTTAATGGGTTAACATAATTATTAGGATTTGAATTTATTTTCTCTCCTGAATAATATAATAGCATTTTAATATATTATAATAATAATCATTTTAATTTTCTTGAATGCTAAACAATAATATAGCAATCATGAAATGTGAAGAAAAAAGACGTCAATATTATATACTCATAATATACATAAAGGTTTTTGGATTGATTGAGTTACTTGAAGATAATTATACTTTGATTAAAAAACACTTAGAACCTTTCTTCAATACTTTATTTTGTAACCAAATGTACATTTCGGACACGAAGTGTCCATTATCAATGGTTTGATACTAATACCTTAGTATCAAACCATTGATAATGGACACTTCGTGTCCGAAATGTACATTTGGTTACAAAATAAAGTATTGAAGAAAGGTTCTAAGTGTTTTTTAATCAAAATAAATAAAGGTTTTTTTTTATCTGTATACATACGATTACAGGGATTTGTTCTTTTGAATCTTTAGATATTCATTGTTTTTGAAATGTTCAGGCTTTTCTTAACTCGAAATTTTACTTCATGCTTAATTAAAGAGTAGAAACAGAAGCTTTACAATGGTTGAATGGGTTTCCTACAAATTTACCAAACGCTGTAATTATCGGGATTTGTATACTGTTTATAAAAATATATAGAAATCATGTAAATTATCAAAACATGATTGGAATTATTAATAGTTATCAAAGTAAATAAAAATTAACGGAAATCATGAAACAAATTATTAATGCTGTCAAAACTATTAAAATTATTTAAAAAAATTGCTTCATGCTTAATCAAGAAGTGGAAACACTCGTTAGAAGCTTCAAATTTAACACATTTAAGAAAACAACGAATGTCTTATAATTTACAGCGCATACTTCGGGATATGTATAATTTAAAGAAACATTCCCTGTTTAATGTTTATTAGTCACCTCTATTTATATAGGCTAGAATAAATTAGATAAAAATACACGTCATAATCCGCAAAACAAAAATATTTTAGAAATGATTTTCAAATCCATTTTACTCGCTTATTCATTTTTTAATTTTATTTCTGAAAATGGATTTATATTCGCATAACGAATTAAAACAATTGTCTAAGCCTCTTTTTGATAAAATATTTGTTTTAAAACAATTTCTTTATGATTGTAAACTATGTTAACTGTTGTTGTCCAAATTTAAAACAATTTTTTGTTTTTATTAATAAATCAAACACTTTTATACGAAAAATTCATTGTTAGAAGGACATAAACATGTTAGAATTCTTTATTTTAGCTTTCAAGTTTAGCAAAGTAAATACTTACTTTATGACATTTTCGTCAAGTTGATTTTTGTGGCTTAATTATTTGTATTAGTAAAAAGTGGAAAATAAACATATCTAACACCCTGATGTCCTTCTAGCATTGTACATTTCGTAAAAAAATGTTGATTTTTCAATAAAACCAAAAAATTGTTTCAAATTTGTACAACAGAAGGTAACATAGGGTACATTTTTAACCATGTAAATCCCTATGGTGATAGCTAAATAAAACGCAGTGTAATTCTCTGAAAAGGGATTTACTCTATGGAGAAATTATCATGGTTTTTATTGTTATTCATAATCACATGGTTTTTAATCTGTTTAATTTTATTGTTCATAAACGCGCTTGAGCGTTACTCGCATATATTGGTAATTTCGTAATCGTCTTTAAATTTGTTGTTGTGGTTTTTGTTTAACACAATCACGCCAATTTGCGTCGGTTTTATAGTTCTTTCGTGCAGGTCACAATGATCTCACAAGCATGTGACCACATTAATTAGCACTACACGGGCGTGTTGCATAATATGGCAAAACAACAACTATCATTAAATTTGTGTATCAGAGCAATTAAAATAATTACATGTATGATTAATTTTCAGAAGTTTTAGAAGCATTTGTATTATTTTTTTTAAAGCTACCAATAATTTGCACGCCACTAGGAATAATTATTATTACAAAAAAAAAACATTGATGCCCGTTTGCACCCAAGTTGATTAACTTAATCAGTGATTAGTACTTTTTAAAAACAACAATTGTATTTACAAATTGTTTACGCAATTGCATATTGATGAAAGAGACATGTTTACGATATCTTAGAAATTTATAACATTCTTATGTTCTAGAAATTTGACTTAACCCATTAACGGCCGAGAAATTATAGAGACAACTCTAAAAGTTGATTTTAGATATAATTATGCACTTCTTTTTATGAAATCTATGAATGACTTATTGTATTACATACTGTGAATTTTTCTTTTAAATATACATAATGTATTTGCTGTAAAATTTCAGGCAATCGTCGATTTTATATAGAGACGTGCAGTATGAAGTTTAGAAAGAGTGATTCCACTCCCAGACTAAGCATGAAGTAAAATTTCGAGTTTAGAAAAGCCTGAAAATTTGGTTTGGTCGCGTAGCGCGAAGCGCGGAGCGACCAAACCAAATTTTCAGGCTTTTCTAAACTCGAAATTTTACTTCATGCGCCACGCGCATAAAACACTGAAATATTGTGAAGTTAGAAATACACTCACATTATTTTTTTTTAATGATTAATAGTTGAAATATTTAAATAAAATATTTTTATCTTTCTTCATACATTTTCAAGTCAGGTCAAATAAAATAATGTATCAAATTAACATATTTAGTAATTTAATTAAGAAAAAAATTAATAAGGTTGCGTGTATACATCAATGGCGCTTAATACTTTAACTTTAACTTTCCTTTATCTCGTGTTATTACAAAAGTGTACACTCGCCATGGGTAAGATACATAAAAGTATAATGAATAAAGATGATTAAAGCTAATCTGTTGGGGTGCAAATGTACCTGAATTTGCAGAATAATTACAAAATATAAAGGTGAATTTATTGACTCCCTGCGATACTTTTGTCTCGTTGAGACTTTTCCAAATATTCATTGAAACGACTGCTAACGAATCCAGGGCTCGTATTCACAGCGCCCATGCAATTTGTCATCGGTGAGGACTTGCACCAAAATGAAGTCATTTTACTCTGTACGGTTTGGTAAATTCTTCCCAAAAATTACGTAATTTTATTGCGACTTCTCACCTATGACAAATTGCATAGGTGCTGTGAATAGTAAAGCCCTATTCACAGCACCTATGCAATTTGTCATCGGTGAGAAGTCGCAATAAAATGACGATCATGAATTCTTTGTCAATAAAGTATTCGAATACCCCTTTCCAATCCTCTAAGTAAACATAGTAACAGTAATATACGGCTTTAGCAATCTAATATGTAGATGAGAATAAATCATGAGTCCAATTCTGCGCTAAACAAATTGTTTAAAACAGTGATTATAGGCAACCCAATAACTCTAACGTATATTAGGTTGCCTATAATCGTTGTTGTGTGTGTGTGTATATTTTTTCAACTTCACTGTAAATCAGTGTTTTTACGCGTGGCGCATGAAGTAAAATTTCGAGTTTAGAAAAGCCTAATTTGGATTGGCCGCTCCGCTTCGCTACGCGGCCAATCCAAATTCTTAGGCTTTTCTAAACTCGAAATTTTACTTCATGCTTAGTCTGGGAGTGGAGAACACTCGTTAAAGCCTCAAATTAACCGCTTTGAAACAACGAATTCCCGCAAATTAAAAAAAAATAACGCTGTCATTATCAGGCTATGTATAATCAAAATAAAAATGCCCTGTGTATTGTGTTTTAAACTCGCTTTAAACGTGTTTTAAACATGGTAATAAAAAACATACAAGGAGAAATTGCTCAAAGCGTGGAAGAAATAAATAAGATATGGGTAAAATATTTCGCACAATTATTAACTAGCCATACACACCCCGATACAGATACAGATTCTATGAAATCTTGTAAAAATAAAACATAAGTGTATTTAAATTATGAACGGTGGAGGCTTCTACTTTGTTATACATGTTATTATTATTATTATTATTATTATTATTATTATTATTATTATTATTATTATTATTATTATTATTATTATTCTTTATTTACGGAATTCACCTTTTTTACAATTGAAATTAACAACATTAAAGCAATAAATAACATGTAGGAATAAAATATTGAATTAAAAGATAAATATAAATAATTATGATCACTGGTCATTGTATGAAATTTGTCAACTTAATGCGCTTTAATCGGTTTTTAAACTGCGGCAGTGAAGATGTGAATAATAAAAAGTCGTTACTACGCGACAGTAGGTTTGCGTAACGCATCATACGATCCATGGGATTAAACAACCCATAGTTCGTTGAGTGAAATGCCAATCTAAACAAGGGTTTATGTCTAGACTGAGCATTTCTTGGTATATTGAAATTTAACATCTCCAACAGTTCGCCGCAATTCAAAATCCCATTAACTAATTTAAATAAAAACACAATGTCAAGAAACTTTCTCCTCTCCGCCAACGATTGAATATTTAATCTAATCAGCATCTGGCTATGGCTAAAGATTGAATTAGGGCCATCCAGTCTAAACTGCATAAGTTTTAAAAATTTGCTCTGCACCATTTCCATTTTTTTAATTGCTGTACCAGTGTATGGGGCCCATACTGATGATCCATATTCTAGATGTGGACGTACGAGTGCTAAGTACAATCTCATAACTGTACTCGGACTAAAGTCACCAGTAAACCTTCGAATGAACCCCAACATTGTTAAGCTTTTATTGCAAATCAGGTTAATGTGTTTAGAGAAATTAAGGTTAGATGAGAAAAGCACGCCAAGATCTCTTATTTCAGTAACACGCTCGAGCTGATGGTCACTAATACTGTAATCGAAATTCATAAAATTTCGCCTGCAAAAAGAAATATAAACACATTTCTTCATATTTAAATACAGTTCATTAGCCTCACACCACAACTCAACATTTTGCAAATCCTGCTGCAATGCAAACTGATCATCAGCTTTACTTATATTTTTAAACATTTTTAAATCATCGGCGTAAAGGAGAAACCTACTTGATTTTATCACGCAGCCAATATCGTTAATAAATAACAAAAACAAAATGGGCCCACAATGCGAGCCCTGGGGTACACCCGAAGACACACGAATCGAATTGGATTTATGAGATCCTATTCGGACACGCTGAGTTCTATCCTCTAAATAACTCCTCAACCAAGTAATCACATTTGTACCAATTCCCATCAACTCAAGTTTATGTAGTAATATGGTATGCTGAACCCTATCGAATGCCTTTGAAAAGTCCATATAAATAGAGTCCACTTGGGTCCCTTTTTCTAAGGCATTCGACAAAAAGCACTGATATAACAACAGGTTCGTAACTGTAGATTTACCATTTAAGAAACCGTGTTGCTGGCTACTAATTACGTTTATTGTTAATTCAATAAAATAAAACAATATTTTGTTATACAAACAAAGTTAAAGTGTTTTATTTTATTAAATAAGTGTATTTGTTCCAATTGTTTTGATGTACTAATTTTATAATTATGTTGTTTAATCTTCATATTCGTTATACTGTTACTCAAAGAAATATACGAACTGCGTAATAATAAAAAAAAGGCAATTTCAGTTCTTCCCACACATTTTTGTGATCATAATAATAACTTAATACCCACTGAAATTTTCATTTCCACGAAATCAATTACGAGCAACGGAAACGATTGCCGGTTGACTAAATAGCACTCCAGCACGTAATAATCTCCAGCCTTAAACTTGAAAATATGAGCCACTCGGTTGAAAAAAAAATTGCAACAGGTATTTTAGTGTCTGTACTTCCATTAAATATAATTATGAATCTTTTAAAAAACATTAAAACACAGCAGATATCGTATGTTCAATAAAAAAAAGGACCATGGAAAATATTGTAGGTTGGCCACTCTTTTTTTTTTAGTATTCTTTATCTTACATTATAAATTAAGTTTACACATAATACTGCAAAATGCATTCATTTGTTCCTCCCTTCTTCTACACCACGGGATTTGCGGGCGTTGATTCCCATCTCGGGCTAATCTTAAATTTGACAATCAAACTTTAATCGTCTTGTAGCCTTTATGTCATTTCGCAATGATTAGAGATTAGAGTGATAACGTAAACAAAAAGTTGAGGTTATGTCTGACGTTTTATATGTTAATGCCTACTACTAAAAGCGCCAATATATCACATGTCTATTAATGCTAATTCGCGTTTTACTGATATATTTTGTAATATTGTAAATCTTTAATTATACCAACTTTTGTATATTTTACACCATTTTATATATAATTTTGTTAACTGTATGTATTGTATGATTTTGTCCGATTTGTGGTTTTTCCGTGGACAATAAAGTATATTATTATTATTATTATTATTATTATTAAAGTGTGTAGCCAAATAAATTTAAAAAAAAGATTAAATAATGGCACGCTGGAGGTTTTTTTTATTGAACATATGATATGTAAAGTTATTTAAATAAACACTTGGTATTGTTTCACAAATTAAAACTTTATTCCGACCAGTTTCGGTTTGTTAGACCATTTTCAAAGGAATGTAAAGGAGAAATTATTGTCTAGGTATATATACATATCGTTAACTTGTTTCTCATTGATCACTTGGTAAAACATTTCTATTAATATATAGGTATTTGATTGAAATTCACTTGGTTTGTTTTACTAATAAATTGTTTTATTTTCAACTAGTTTCGGCTTAATGCCATTTTCAAGAATGAAAATGGCATTAAGCCGAAACTAGTTGAAAATAAAACAATTTATTAGTAAAACAAACCAAGTGAATTTCAATCAAATACCTATATATATATATACATATTTTTGTTTCATGTAATAAGGGAAGTCAAAATTGGGGAATTCCAAATCTCCTCGTTGTTGTTAACTATGTTTTTTCCCATTTTTATGGCCCTGTTAATCTCCAGGCCTTCTTTTAGATTTAGTGTGTATCCCTTATTACCTGAATGCAAAATCTTAAATTGTAGAACATATGATATTTAAGTGCCTGTACTGTCATTAAATATAATTATGAATGATTTCAGTTGTATTCGTTTTTGTAAATTTCAAACCGTGGGAAATTGTATTTTTATTTTGTCTGATTCGCAGATGAAGATGCGCATATTATGGTGGAAGAATGGCGTTTGCAGAGCGTGCAGTCTCCCATCGAGCTGAAGCACGAAGACAGCAATGCATACGATCACTTTGAACCTTTGGAGTTTCACGGACACTGGGATAACGAAGGAAACGCGTCTTTCACCAATAATGGATACACAGGTGAGCATTTGCATAAAATTTGCACAAAGGTCGGAATGTTTCAATTGATGATTAATTGCGTGTTTTATTCATTGATTGTAAACGAGAATTTTAGCATAATAAGAAATATCTTGTGTTCATTAATTTATTTATATGTATCTTTATTTCTTAGCAAAGCAATCGTTTGAATTCTAATATACTGAAAAAAAATAAATGTTCATTCAATACAATTTGACACCTTTATTTTTTAAGTGATGTGTAAATATCTAATATGTAAAGTATCTTTAGATACTCGTTGTTAAAAAAATCAATTTGAAACTTGAAATGAGTGTGTTCCACTCCCAGACTAAGCATGAAGTAAAATTTCGAGTTTAGAAAAGCCTGAAAATTTGGTTTGGTCGCGTAGCGCGAAGCGCGGAGCGACCAAACCAAATTGTCAGGCTTTTCTAAACTCGAAATTTTACTTCATGCGCCACCGATACAAAACACTGACATATTACGAAGTTTAAAACACACCGCTAAACTTTACATTGCATCAGTGTTTCGTACCGGTGGCGCATGAAGTAAAATTTCGAGTTTAGAAAAGCCTGAAAATTTGGTTTGGCCGCTCCGCGCTTCGCGCTACGCGACCAAACCAAATTTTCAGGCTTTTCTAAACTCGAAACTTTACTTCATGCTTAGCCTGGGAGTGGAAAACACTCGTTTAAAGCTTCAAATTAAATTCTTTTAACAAACCGAGCGTCGGCAAATGTACAATGTACACTTAAAAGAAAAATTATGAAGTTATGAAAATGTTCGGTGTTACATAAAACTCTCTGTATATTATCGTATGTTCAATTAAAAAAACCTCTAGAGTCCCATAGAAAAAATTGTAGATGGCAAATCTGAAATTATATATTAAAATTATTATGTCTGACGTTTTATATGTCAATTCCCAAAGCGTGTAGCCCACTTAAATTTTAAAAAAGATGAAATCATGGCACTTTACAGGTTTTTTTTATTGAACATACGATAATTAACACAAAGGTCGGAATATTCCAATTGACGATTAATTGCACGTCCTCCTCATTACCACTACCACATTCTTACCATCCTTAACTACAACTACCAAAATAACTATTTCCCACCTGAATGGAAGATAGGCATCATCATATGCATACCCAAATGCGACCACAACCCATCCCTCATTCCTAGCTACCATCCTATAACACTCCTTCCGGTCCTTGGCAAATTATATGAATCCCTCCTCAAAATCAAAATCCTCTCATTAATCTCCGACCGTATTCCCAATTACCAATTTGGATTTCTCCTTAAGCGCTCCACTAGTCTACCACTTTCTACCCTCACATCCAACCTACCTAATCTACCTTGTTTACCAGATAGCTTTGGTGTGGGGACCAAACTTAAGACGCAAGTTCAAGTTTGAATCTTACAAGTGAACAGTAAAGGGTCCCATATGTACGCACTGATAATTCCTTAGAGTTCTTATTAATAAAACCCAACATTTTAGACACACTATGAGATATGGACAGAATGTAATTTTTAAAAGAATAGTTAAGGCTAAAACTACACTAAAATCTGTAACATTGTCTAATCTATTTAATGTATTGCTGTTAAGAATCGTATATAAAAGTATTTCTGGGGACCCCGGTGGGGTCATTTTAAAGTACAAAATGATTCCACATGGGTCCATGGATGTGTGTGAATGTGTTTATGGCGTCTAAATATAGTTAAATACAAAAATATAGAGGTAAAATGGTGAAATGAGAGACGAATATCCAGTAAATGTATAATAAAAAAAAGAGTATCTTTTTTTTGCTAAAAGACACTTTACATTTGTCTATGTTAAGGTGTAGTTTTGATGTTACTCACCAATCAAATACTCTATTCAAATCTTCCTGTGGGCTGTAAACATCCCTGATGGTTCTGACGGTTGTAAATAATTTCATGTCATCGGCATATAATAGACATTGACTGTTCATAGTAACAGTATTGATATCATTTATAAAGATATTGAAGAGAATAGGATCAATGTGCGAGCCTTGAGGTACCCCCGACGTTACGCATATTGCATTAGAAATACAATAATCACATCTCACCTTAAAGGCAAATCCTCTGCAACCCTCTTTCTCGACATCCAAAAAGCTTTTAATTCTGTTTGGCATAAAAGCCTCCTTCTTAAATGTCACTCCCTTAATATCCCTGCACATCTTATCCTCATACCTTATTCATTCCTCTTCAACAGATCCTTTAAAGTATTTTTTTTCATTTTCCCCAGAACAAGGTGTTCCACAAGGTTTCCCTCTCTCTCCACTGCTGTATAATATATTCTGTTCTGACATATACCATCCTGACCAAAAATACTTCAAACCCTCAAAACATCCTACAGTTCGTCGTCGACACTGCCCTTATTTAGTTTTTAACTTTTTTTTATATAGCCTTTTAATAATAATCAGTGAGTCACATTGATTACTTAATAAAATTCTAGTAGGATTTCCTAATATAATTCATTAATAATTATTGCACTACTCGAGATAAGCATGAATGGGATTTAGGCTCCACCATTGTTTACACATCTAGTAGGATTATCTGCGGTTAATAAAACGAAATTTTATATAATTACAACTCGGGATTGGAAGTATAAATTTTTCAATCCGGGATTTACAAAAAGATAAGTTCATAAAGGGTATAAGTTACTTAGGATTTAGGACTTATGATATACAAGCAGATAAAAACACAAAAACACGCAACTAAGTTTTATAACACGTTTATTTTTACTTTGTTTACGTTTAATTTAGAAAACTTATATCGTTTGTGTTTTTTTTTTGTTTATTTGCAGCCACGTTGAAATTCACCGATCGTGAAATGCCAGTTTTGGTCGGAGGCCCGTTACACGAAGACCAGTTCGTCTTCGAGCAGTTGCACTTCCACTGGAGTGAAGACGATCACAGCGGATGTGAGCACATTTTTGAAGGAAAAACGTAAGTATAAATAAAAAACTGAGACAAATATCATTAAGTAATCTAAAACCATAAAATCTCCATCCTTTATTAAAAGAACATTCCCAATAATTCTAAACTAAATATTAGCAACGAATACAAATATTATTAATGATCCCAATTAAAACCTCAACACATAATTTTAAAAGCGTGTAACACATCAAGTACTCGGGAAATTATCAGCGCCTGATGAGTTTTACCTCTAAGAGAATGGAAAATTAATTCACAATGTTATTTATTGTTTTAATGTTGTTAATTTCAATTGTAAAAAAGGTGAATTCCGTAAATAAAGAATAATAATAATAATATGCATAACCTTGATACCTTTCGTGGATTAGCATAATACATTACTTGCTAAGTGCGCATTGGAACCATCCGAGTGTGAAGCAAAATACAGAACGCCGAAGAAAACAAACATTTTAAATTGTGGAGTATTTTGTAATTGAGTCGCCTATTTCCAAAAACCAACTCTTAAATTCATTGATTTAGGAGTTTTAGCAAATAGGCGACTCAATTATTTAAGACATTGTATAATTACAAAATTAAATCAGGCACACATCTTTTAACTTTCCTACAACTATTTTTTATCTGATCGACATTTGAAATTGGAAAGATCTAAAACACCGAAGAAAAAAATTGAAACTGTTGGATATTTTGTAGTAATCTTTTAATTTCTTGAATTAATTTCTCATCTGGCAACATATTAGAATATGTATAGTTATTTAAATTAAAAAAACACTTGGTATTATTTTACAAATTAGATAATCTTTTAAATTACGTATAACTAATTTTTGTCTGATCGATATTTGAAATTGGAAAGATCTGAAATACCGAAGAAAAAATTGATACCGTTGGATATTTTGTAATAATTTTGTAAATTTCATATAGCTAGTTTTTGCCTGATCCATATTTAAAATCTGAAACACCGAAGAAAAAATTGAAGCTATTGGAAATTTTGTAATAATCTTGTAAACTTCCTATAACTAGTTTTTGCCTGATCCATATTTAAAATTGGAATGATCTGAAACAGGCGATCTGAAAAAAAAATGATATTTTGTAATAATTTAGGAAGTTCAATTGGAAAAACAGTCAAATATCTTCAAAGTGTTCAATAGCGAAATATAAACCTTTTTAAATATAAATGTTATTGAAAATTAAATTGAAAAGAAAAAAAATGATATTTTGTAATAATTTAGGAAGTTCAGTTGGAAAAACAGTCAAATATCTTCAGTGTTCAATAGCGAAATATAAACCTTTTTAAATATAAAAGTTATTGAAAATTAAATTAAAAAGAAAAAAAAATATATTTTGTAATAATTTAGAAAGTTCAGTTGGAAAAACAGTCAAATATCTTCAGTGTTTAATTGCGAAATATAATCTTTTTTAAATATAAAAGTTATTAAAAATTGAATTGAAAAGATTTTTTTGTGAGTTAAGATTTATTTAAATAATTCCTATCTTAAAAATGTATCGACAGTATTGATTATTTAAATGTTTAAATAGCAAAAATAACGCGAAAACTATGAAATGGGAATTTTTAAATTTTGATATATTCTGAAAGAGAGAAGCTTGCTTAGTACTCACAGAAAATGTCATTAAAATACATTAAGAATTGACCTGTTAAATTTTTTGTTTGATTTCGTTGGTAATTATCCCCGGATCTGAACTTGAATGACGTGATAGAGAACGAACAATCAATCGATTCTACGTGGTTTTCATGTGAGAATTTATTTATTGCTAATGGATTAAGTATGCGGCTAACATTACATTAGATTATTATCGAGTCATGACTGTCAATCACTTGATTTATTGAATTATTTATTAGATTTTATTGCAAGCACGGATATTCAATTCAGAATTGTATCTTTTAAGACGGATTTTACTTCATGCGCCACGCGTATAAAACACTGATTTCAGGTGAGGTTCAAATACACATACGTTTCACAATATTTTAGTGTTTTATACGCGTGGCGCATGAAGTAAAATTTCGAGTTTAGAAAAGCCCAGAAAATTTGTCTCGGGTCGCTGCGCGACCCTCGACAAATTTTCACGGGGCTTTTCTAAACTCGAAATTTTACTTCATGCTTAGTCTGGGAGTCGAAAACACTCGTTTAAAGCATCAAATTGAACTTAAAAAAACAAGGAATATCTAAAGATTTACAGAAAATAGGCTGAATTTAGAATATATATACTTAAAAGAAAAACTCCAGACTGCCTTGATTTAATCTTTTTTTAAAATTTAAGTTGGCTACACACTTCAGGAATTGACATATAAAACGTTGCCAACCTAGAATATTTTTCGTGGCACTCTAGAGATTTTTTTTTAATTGAGCATACGATACTATACCAATAATAAATATAAAAGGTGTTTAAATAAATATAAAAGGCGACTAGTGAATCCAATAAACGAATAAAACATAATAATATTTTTTTGTTGTTGATTATAATTAGATATTCAATGGAAGCTCATGCCGTTCACTACAACCAAAAATACGGATCTTTCAAAGAAGCTGTTTCAAAACACGACGGCCTCGCCGTGGTCGCATTTTTCCTTCAAGCAACCGACGATTTTGAAAACGAGTGCTTCAAGAAGCTGAGCGAGGCCGTCACGAGTATCGTTAAGATCGATTCGACAACATCAGTACGAGCCGGTAATTACCCAAATTACCAATTTCCGCAACAAACAAAAAATAACAATTTAATTTAATCGCAATTTTAGATTGTTTAACATGGATCAAAGAGGAAGCCCAGTGTAAGGGCTATTACACTTACCAAGGATCTTTGACAACTGAGCCATATAATGAAAGCGTCACCTGGATTATTTATCCGACACCGATTCATATTTCAAGACATCAGGTAAAAATAAATTAGTCAATTAAATTTAGAAATATATAAAACTAAGGTTTTATAATGTTTCAATTTCAATTAATTTGCAAAAATGTTTCTTGATTTTAGGACCCAATTGCACCAAAAACGTTGAACTCAAGTTTAGGCTAAACTTGATTTGGACCCAATCGCACCAAAAACGTTGAACTCGAGTTTAGGCTAAACTTAATTTCAAGATGACAGTTTGTATTGTTCTTATGTCATTTTGAACTCTATTCAGAGTTAAACCAGTTCAACGTGTTTGGTGCAACTGGCCCAAAATTTGTAATTGCGCTAATGCTGAAATCATCTAAACATATTGTTTAAATCGTCAATCGTTAATCGCACTCTTGTAGAGCTAGAATTCTTTATACAGGGAATTTTTCTTCTAAGTATACATATTTCTATGTATCCCCTGTATTTGTTCAGGCATTCGTAGCTTTTGAAAAAGTTAAATTTGAAACTTTTAATGAGTGTTTCCACTCCCAGATTAAGCTAGGGGAGTCGCGCCGGGTAATCCGAATTTTCAGGCTTTTCTAAACTCGAAATTTTGGGTTTAAAAAAGCCTGAAAATTCGGATTTACCGGCGCGACTCCCCTAGCTTTCGGGCAATTGTCAAGATCTCGACTCTTCTCTATTCCAGATCTTCTAGATATTTAATTGCACTAATAGAATTATTTTCAAGATATAAATTCTTCTACATTCAAGATTTTAAGCCGCACTAATCTTCTGGGTCTTTTATTCGAGAAATTATTTGCATTAATAGAACTAAACTCCTCTAAATTCTTAACCTTCAATTATAGCAATAAAGTAACCTTCTAGCCCTGATTGTTTTAGTAGACCTAGACATTTAATTGCATTTCTCTATTCTAGATCTTCGAAACATTTAATTGTACTAACAGAGCTGTCTTTAAGACCTAGACTCGTCTATCTTCGAGATTTTAAAGAAGTCTCCAAGATTTGACATCTCCTTTTCACTAATAGCGTTAGAAAAGAAAAACTATCTCAAATTGGAGTCTAGATCTAGATTACATTACTAAATAAAGATCTAGAATTAATTAGAGTATCTAACCCTATTATTATTTATAAGATTAAATGTTTTCTTGAATAACTTTCTCATTTATCACTTGGTGAAACATTTTGAAATAATATTAAAGGATAAATTAAAAACACTTGGTTTGTTTCACTATTTGAGTAAAGTATAATACGGTTAGATACTCTTATTAATTCTAGATCCATATTTCCACTAATAATGGAATCTTTTAGATCTAAAATCTGATATGAGATCGTTTTTTTACTAGACCTAGACCAAGAGTCTTTTCAATTCTAGACGTTCAATTGCATTAATTGTGTAATCTTCTAGACGTAGACTCTTTTCGATTCTACATTTCGTAGCCCTTTAATTGCACTAATACCGCGCGGCTTTGAACTTTAAATTAGATTGGCACTACTGACTGTTAACACATAATTTACCATAACCTCAAATGTATTCCATCAACCAATTACCACTCTGACATAGAATATTCTAGTTCACATTTACATTTCGAAATAATCTAGAGCAGCAAGATCCAACTGATTTTATAACAATTTGATTTTTTAAAGAGTGCTTTTACTCCTCGGTTAAGCATGAAGTAAATATTTCGAGTTTAGAAAAGCCTGAAAATTTGGATTGGTCGCGACCAATCCAAATTTTCGCGAAGCGACCAATCCAAATTTTCAGGCTTTTCTAAACTCGAAATATTTACTTCATGCGCCAGGCGTGTAAAACGCTGATTTAGTATAAATTTCAAATAACTATTGTGAAACATTATTTATTTCAGGTGAACAATTTCCGCGAGATGAAATCAACCCCTTGCGAACAACACAATATTGTCAAAAATGTGAGGCCTTTGCAGACGTCTGAAAAAAAGCTGGACTTGATTTACGCTCGCTCGCACAAAAAGAGTGAATAATTAAACAAAAGAATAACAAACAAACAAAAAATCTCACTGATTATTTATAGATCTTGCAATTTGTTGTATTTTTAACTATATTTAGTTAGACTGTAAAGATAGTAAAGATAAATATTATAATAATATTTATTGCTACAAACATATATTTTTTATATGGTGAATGGATATGTATATTTATTGTTTTAAATTAGTTTTGTAAACGTTTATGAATTGCGCGAATGTTGATAGAAGTAAATATTTATCCGTAACAAATTAATTGTTTTTAATAAAAGTAATATATAATATAACTTACAAACATTTAGACTATGAACTGCTTATTGTTGATAACTATAAATCAATTATTTTTATTGTATAAATATAAAATACATAAATATATTTTACAAACAAAACTAAAGGCCAGTTGCACCAAACACGTTGAACTAGTTCAACTCTGAACTCGATTTGTCATCTTGAACTTAAGTTCAGCTTGAACTCTAGTAAACGTTTTTGGTGCACCTGTCTAAGGGCCAGTTGCACCAAACACGTTGAACTAGTTCAACTCTGAACTCGATTTGTTATCTTGAACTTTAGTTTAGCTTGAACTCGAGTAAACGTTTTTGGTGCAATTGTCTCAGGGCCAGTTGCAGCACACACGAACTAGTTTAACTCTGAACTCGATTTGTCATCTAGAACTTAAGTTCAGCTCGAACTCGAGTAAACGTTTCTGGTGCAACTGTCTAAGGGCCAGATGCACCAAACACGTTGAACTAGTTCAACTCTGAACTCGATTTGTCATCTTGAACTTTAGTTTAGCTTGAACTCGAGTAAACGTTTTTGGTGCAATTGTCTAAGGGCCAGTTGCACCAAACACGTTGAACTGGTTTAACTCTGAACTCGATTTGTCATCTTGAACTTAAGTTCAGCTTGAACTCTAGTAAACGTTTTTGGTGCACCTGTATAAGGGCCAGTTGCACCAAACACGTTGAACTAGTTCAACTCTGAACTCGATTTGTCATCTTGAACTTTAGTTTAGCTTGAACTCGAGTAAACGTTTTTGGTGCAATTGTCTCAGGGCCAGTTGCACCACACACGAACTAGTTTAACTCTGAAGTCGATTTGTCATCTAGAACTTAAGTTCAGCTCGAACTCGAGTAAACGTTTCCCTGTGCAACTGTCTAAGGGCCAGTTGCACCAAACACGTTGAACTAGTTCAACTCTGAACTCGATTTGTCATCTTGAACTTTAGTTTAGCTTGAACTCGAGTAAACGTTTTTGGTGCAATTGTCTAAGATCTAGTTGGACCAAATACGTTGAACTAGTCAACTCAACTTGAGTTCAAAGTGACGTTAGAACAATACGGTCTATCATCTTGAACTTAAGTTCAGCTTGAACTTGAGTGAACGTTTTTGGTGCAACAGGACCTAATAGTTATTTGTATAAATATTTGAACTGTCAAAATTCATCTGTCTAAGGGCCAGTTGCACCAAACACGTTAAACTAATTCAACTCTGAACTCGATTTGTCATCTTGAACTTAAGTTCATCTTGAACTCGAGTAAACGTTTCTGGTGCAACTGTCAAAGGGCCAGTTGCACCAAACACGTTGAACTAGTTTAACCCTGAACTCGATTTGTCATCTTGAGCTTAAGTTCAGCTCGAACTCGAGTAAACGTTTTTGGTGCAACTGTCTAAGATCCAGTTGGACCAAACACGTTGAACTAGTCAACTCTGAACTTGAGTTCAAAGTGACGTTAGAACAATACGGTCTATCATCTTGAACTTAAGTTCAGCTTGAACTCGAGTGTGCAACTGGACCTAATAGTTATTTGTATAAATATTTGAACTGTCAAAATTCATCTCTAAACCTCAGATCAATATCACTTTTTTCTCTTCTTCTTCTTCATTCTATTTATTGGCCTTGACAACTAGACCCTTTCTACCAACCCTTGGGCCCGTATTCACAGCACCCATGCAATTTGTCATCGGTGAGAATTTGCACTAAAATTGTGTATTGTATTGTATGTGCACCAACATTGTAATTTTACTCCATACAGTTTGGTAAACTCAAAATTACGTTATTTCAGTGCGACTTCTCACCGATGATAAATTGCATCGGTACTGTGAGTAACGGCCCAGGATTTTTTCCTCATTTTAATAAAATAGAAATTTGATATTTATCTAAAATTCAGAGATAAATTTACGGAGCAACTGGTCTTAAAGGTAAAATCCACTTTATGGGTTTCACCTTTAAAAAGTAGTAGAAAATTATAAATCCTTGTCACAAGAACGATCCTCAAATTCAGAAGACAAACTTCTTTCAACATCAAACCCAACCACCGAATCAAAATATGTAAAACTCGTCCCGTTCTTCTTTTTACAAATACACTCGATCGAATCGAAATCCCCACTTCTGTCGATTCCACAAACCCCACCTTCTTCGCCATCATCTTCTGAAAGGACGATAGGAAGATCGATACTGGGAGAGGTCATCACGGCAGCATCCAAAAACTCCTTTCGTTTGAACGAAGAAAGTCGCCGAAACGTAACCTCGGCCGGATCCTTGCAACTTTTCGTCAAATAATCTACAGCCAGTTCTTGGCAAGTTTTCGTCGCAGCTTCGTGAGTTTTGGTTTGGTACGTTTTGAAGAAATCCAAAATCGACGGGCTCGACTCGCAGACGCATTCGCAGGTGCAGATTTGTTCTTCTGAACCCTCGAGTGATTGGAGCTTCAGAACGTCGCTGATGGCTTTCTTCAAACAAAAAACACGATTTTCATCCTCGTTACAGGTTAGGTCTTTCTGAGCCTCCAGTCCGATTATTTCCAAGTTTTCTAAGCGGACACTCTGGGATTTTGGGATTAAATCGAAAGTGGCTGAAATGTCATCGATTAGTTTCCATAAATTAGTGTTGATAATCATAAAGAGGTTGTTTCTGTAATGAATTTGCAAATTAGCGTCCTTTTTTTCTTCTTCTTCTTCCCCTTCTTCTTCTTTCGAAACCACCTCTTGTTCATCAATTTGATTTTCATCAACTAATTCCTTTGATGGTTTCTTTGCGGGAACCGCTTTTGAAACGACGAATTTTTCAGTTTTAAAAGCGGCAAAACGCGCCTCGTATGTTTCCAAAGGAATTGTTAAGCACCAAGCGGGAGCTGGTTTATCCTTAAAACTCATATTCAAATCGCTTAATTTAGGATATTCCATTCTGCAATCGAATAATTTCTCATCGTAAATCCGTTGATCCTCAACATAAATTTTCTCTTGCAATTCTTGGCTCGACCTCTCGATTCCGAAAATGAGATCCAGCGCCGCGCATTCAGCTCCGATTTTATCAAAATACGCGCAAACCAAAGAAAAGCACACTTGATTTTTATGAAAGAGCTCGTCTTTGCAAATTGCCGAAGCACGCAATTTGCCGATCACACTGTTCAAATCATCGCTTAAGGTTTTGGGCAGTGGAGCCCTTGGCGCTTCAACATACGTCGCCGGTTTCTTCTTGGACCCAGCATCCTTTGCATCCTTCCCCTTTTTATCAGGTTTAGGGCCCGCTGGTTTACCTTTACCTTTATCGTCCTTTTTATTCTTGTCATCCCAAAACTTCAACACCTCCTGCTCCAGCTTCTCCCGCTGCAGCTCACACTCCTCGATCTTTTCAAAAAGCTCATCCAAACCTTTATTTAGCTTCGAGGCGTTTTCATAACTCTCCCTCTGTCGCGTCACTTCCTTCAGCGTTTGAAGCCTGTAATTATTTATTCGAAATATAATTATATTTTCAAATACCGGTATTTCAGTATAATTATCAAGCAAAAACCGGGAAATTACAATAGTTAATTTATAATTAAAAGTAGTTAAGTACAATTAACAGCGACGGCTCGCAGCCTAACTTCAGGGTAGGCCAAAGACCCAAGATAATATGTATCTGTTATTGAAAGGCGACTTCATTGTCCAATTCCTTGTGTTTATAAAGCGGGAACCTAACCTCAAATTTTATATTACTTGGCTCTGTGGCCGACCCTGAAGTTAGGCTGCGAGCCGTCGCTGGCATTTAATGACTTGTACTTTTTCGTCAACGATATCAGTCAGGTAAATTTAGTAGCCAATATTCATATCATTTATTTATTTAAATGAAAATATTTCATGAAATTTGTAGAAACAAATATTTTTGAAACCCTTAATGGCCGGTTTCTCCAACATGACTTAGGACGTTGCTTATGTTAGCAGGGCCTAACTTTAAGTAGGGCTTATGATTGAAATGCGTTGCACCAACAGATTTAAATCAGTTGGTTTAACACTTTAACAAGTGTTTTCCACTCCCAGACTAAGCATGATGTAAAATTTCGAGTTTAGAAAAGCCCCGTGAAAATTTGTCGAGGGTCGCGCAGCGACCCGAGACAAATTTTCTGGGCTTTTCTAAACTCGAAATTTTACTTCATGCGCCACGCGTATAAAACACTCATTTCAAGTGACGTTTAAATATACCTAAATTTCACAATATTTTAGTGTCAGTGCGTGGCGCATGAAGTAAAATTTCGAGTTTAGAAAAGCCCAGAAAATTTGTCTCGGGTCGCTGCGCGACCCTCGACAAATTTTCACGGGGCTTTTCTAAACTCGAAATTTTACTTCATGCTTAGTCTGGGAGTGGAAAACACTCGCTTCAAATTGAACTTAAAAAAAACAAGGAATCTTTAAAGATTTACTTACTTGGCTCTCTCCAATATTGACACACAAAACACAAAACGCTTAAGGTAAACGTTTGTTGATTTTTCGTTTTGTTTTATTCGTCGTTGTTGTTTTATTAATTTAATAAGATGAATGCGGAGGGTTGCCTACAGTCGAAATCATCTGTTTCAATCTGTTTTGGATATATCGATAACTCGCCATCTATTCGCAGTTTTATAAATTAAAATTAATGTTGGCAGATAAATTTCATTACCAACATGAATTTTTCTTCTTCAATATATCAAGAGATGGCGTACATTCTCTATAGCGTCATCTATAAATTTATTTACTAAATAAAATGAAGTTGACAATTCGCAAACGGATCCTAACCTAAATATTCCTTTATCGAAATTATAACAGATAGAGCTTATATACTAATCAGCTCCATCTGTTGCAATTTTCCCACTGAGCAAACACATTAAAGTAATGTTTCATCAACATTAAAACAAAGTTTAATGTTGCTACAATGTTGATGTAACATTAGTTGTTTGTTATTTGCTCAGTGGGTTTACAGGGTTGAATTCTATTACCAATTGTAATATTGTTGTGTATTTTGTGTGCCAATCAGCGGCGGATCGCAGCCTAACTTCAGGGTAGGCCAGAGACACAAGGTAATATGTATCCGTTATTGAAAGGTGACTTGTTGTGCAATTCCTGGTGTTTATAAATCGCGATCCCAACCTCAAATTTTGCGTGCCTTAGCGCTGTAGCCTACCCTGAAATTAGGCTGCGAGCCGTCGCTGGTGCCAATATTGGAAAAAGCCAAGTAACAACATTCTGGATATCTCCATTTAATTTACAAAAAGGTAAGTGATAGTGATACAGAAATCCTCCGAATAAAGTTTATAATGAGTACCCACAGCAAAAAACAAACAAATACCGTCATTTCAACATTGTAGCAACATTAAACGTTGTTTTAATGTTGACGAAACGTTATTTAAATGTGTTTGCTCAGTGGGATAGCTCATCGAGAGCAATTTTGGCGATTAACTGAGATTCCGGTTTACCGGTATTCCAATCCCTACCTGTAATCCCAGTTTTCTGGATGCCTTTCCTCGAGCCTCACTTTTTCGTAAAAATCCTCCAACTCATCAACGACTTTCTTATCGTAAGAGTATTTCACGAAAAACTCGTTGTTGATGTAGCATCCGTTAACCGCTTCAAAAATCGCCCTTTTATCATACGAATACGTTATAATATTAGTTTTTTTGGGCGGGATTTTGCTCAAACAAAGCTCCAAAGTTTCTGAAATTACACTCGCGCGTATTTGATTCTCCAAAAACGACTCCACCTCATCGCAAAAAGCGCTGAAATCATTTTTGATTACATTAACCTGAATGTGGATTAAAACCTGCACACCCTCCTCCCAGGGATTCGGTTTGATTATCATGCCCAAAACTTCTGTGTAGTTTCCGCAAAGCTCGCCTTTAAACCCTACGGAGTAATCCATTTTCTCCCCGGGTTGCAACACGTGAGTGTTTTTGTTGTAAACAAACAAACCACCAACGTTTTCATCAGCGCGCTTCCCCAACAGCATCCTCTTCGCGTGTTTCTTAAAAACAAACCTCATAACCAAATCGCTATTATTGTGAATGGATAAATACGAAAATTCGATTTTTCCCGGACTTGATTCCACGAAGGTTTTTAAAACGCGCGTTTCCGTTTCCTTCGCGTACAATCGCAAATCGTTCAGAGACAAAATGTAATCGCCTCTTTTTGGCGTTGGTTCGGCCCCTTCACTTCTTCCGTCGTCGCATTCACTTGTTGCGAGAATTTCTTCCGAGTCTTCTTTGGTTTCCGGAAATTCGTATTTGAAGTTTTTCCCAATCGCGACGATTTCGTGTAAATCCGGTATGTGCGGGTACATTTCTAAAATGCGTGTTTGTCCGAATGTTTTCTTGAAATATTCGGACTTATCAATATCATAAAGTTTTCTGAAATTAAGAAAAGAATAATCAGTTTTAACCCATTCAACGCTATTGACGCAACAATCCAACATTGTTTTTTTTTTTTAAATACTAACTTTGGAGCTGGGTTTGGTTTGAATGTAATTTTGTGGAGTTGGGTCAGAGGTCATTTCGTGGAGTCGAGTTAGGTTAGGTGTCACTTTGTGGAGTTAGGTTGAAGGGGGTCGACAACCCTAAGCCCTGGATCTGCACAGCATATGTCCCGGACGAAGGGAAAGAAAAACTGGGGGCCGACAGGATCCTCAATAGACTGAGGATAGGGAACAGAGGCCTCAAGACACCTCTGGACGGTGTAGGGAAAAACCCCAGAAGCCAAAGGGGTGCTGTGGATCTTCTCGATTGACAAGCAGTCAAAGGAGGAGTTGGAGAAGCTGAACATGCACCCCTTCTTCAGGTACGGTAGGCCGCGACTCCGTATTAGAGAAGGCAACAAAGCGGCCGAAGGGGACAAGTAGGTCGAAGAAGCCACAGCCTATAAGAGGCCCGCCGAATCCCAAAGCTCAAGCGAAGCCGGGGAGGAGACAAATAATCCGCTTCGAACAGAGGCCTCCAGACACACCTCTGGCCGGTGTGGGGAAAATCTCCAGAAGCCAAAGGGGTGCTGTGGACTTTCTCGATTGACAAGCAGTCAAAGGAGGAAGTGGAGAAGCTAAACATGCACCCCTTCTTCGGGTACGGTAGGCTGCAACTCCGTATCAGAGAAGGCAACAAAGCGGCAGGAGGTGACGAGCAGATCAAAGAAGCCACAGCCGCGAAGAGGCCCACCGAATCCCAAGGCTCAAGCTAAGCCGGGGAGGTGGCAAATAAACAAGGCAACGTCTCATCCAAAGATCAGACCTCCGCCAGCGGGACCAGTCCGCTCTTATAGCCACAGGCCAAAGAAGCACCAATAGAGGGGGCCAGAATCGAAGATGAGATGCCACAAGGTACTCCTCTTCAACAATAAGAGGAAGATTAGGGTCCTGCAGGCCGATGCGGCTTTGCATGCTGGAGCATGCAAAGCCACATCGGCAAAGCTGTCAGGAGATTCGATAAAGAAGACCTGGACATCGCCCTCCTGCAGGAGCCCTGGTTATTTCGAGGGAAAGTAGCAGGCCTAGCGCCACAACATTCCCAGGTAAGTTACAGCCCAAACGCCGTAAGGCCAAGGGCGTGCATAATCCATAGCAATAGGGTAAAGTGTACACTAATACCGGGGTTATGCACGGATGATGATGGAAGACGAAGAAAAGAGCTGGATGATCTGCTCCGCCTACTTCCCAGGAGATGAGAAGGCCTGCCCTCCGCGCATACTAAGTGATATAGTAGCATGCTGCGCGGAGAAGACATACCAGCTCATCATAGGATGTGACGCTAACGCACACCACACAGTCCGGGGTAGCTCGGACATCAACAAACACGGTGAGTAAAGGCAGCACACACCTCACTGAAAAGGAAACTTGAAGTCCGAAACGCGTCTGTGGGTATCTAATGCGGAATACTGAACTCAAATTCAATTTTGATATTTGTTTTCTGGTTTTACAAACAGAGTATAGCACCGTGGATAAAACAGTGACCTGTATATGCACTTTGTGCACCGTGTCATTGACGATGCCACTTTGGGGCAGTAGATGGCGTTAGCTATCGAATTCATTTAACAGAGGTGAGTAAACTTTATCTCTGCGGAAGGGCTTATATTAGCCAATATAGGCAACAAGCCCACTTTCACCACAAAAACCCGCAAAGAAGTACTGGATTTGACAGTCTGTACCGGAAAAGTAAGTGATGATATAGTGAATTGGCATGTGTCAGAAGAACCTTCATGCTCAGACCACAGGCAAATCTGCTTCGACCTGGACACATCTCTCACGGAAGGTAAGTATAGACACCCCGGAGAGACAAACTGGGAAGGCTATAAAGAATCCCTCAGGGAGGCTCTCCAGGGAGGAACAGCACCGGTGAGTGAGGTGGAGGAGCTAGAACTGGCAGTGGAACAAGTAAATGATGCCATTAAGACGGCATACTTGAAAAACTGCCCGGAAAAAAACAACCCGACACAGGGGCTGCCGAACAATCTGGTAGAACAAGAACCTTGAAAAGCTAAGAGCCCAGGTTCCAAGGCTATTCAATAGGGCCAAAAACAAACAGAATTGGGACACCTATGAGGAAAAGCTTACGCAGTACAACAAAGAAATTCGTAAAGCCAAGAGAGACTCGTGGAGGAAGTTCTGCGAAGAGTTAACCTACCTTTTTTGCACCACTTCCATCCTTTGCCAGGACTTTGTGGATTCGCAAACATGCCGGAGTTCGACACTCCGGCATGTTTGCGAATCCACAAAGTCCTGGCAAAGGATGGAAGTGGTGCAAAAGAGGTAGGTTTCCTCGGAAAATTTTACGGGACCTATACTGAAACAAAGGAGGAAAGTCCACTTTCCAGCCTCAAAAATCCTGTCAGAGGAGGGCATACGCGACAATCCCGGCCAAAAGCAAAAAAAGCCAGACCGAAATGATTGGAGGTTAGTCACAGAGGTCACAAGAGCAAGCAGAATCAGATGGGCCATAAGCACGTTCCAACCTTATAAGTACCCTGGGATGGATGGGATTTATCCCATCCTGCTACAGAAGGGCATAGAGGAGCTGGTGCCGCATCTGTCAAAGATCTTCAAAGCCTGTCTGGCATGGGGACACGTATCAAGGGCGTGGCAAAGTGTAAGGGTAGTCTACTTGCCTAAGGTAGGTAGACTAGCAGATTTAACACCGAAGTCTTACAGACGAAAAAAGCCAGACGGAAATGATTGGAGGTTAGCCACAGAGGTCACAAGACCAAGCAGAATTAGATGGGCCATAAGCAGGTTCCAACCTAATAAGTCCGCTGGGATGCATGGGATTTATCCCATCCTGCCACAGAAGGGTATAGAGAAGCTGGTGCCGCATCTGTCAAAGATCTTCAAAGCCTGTCTGGCATGGGGACACGTACCAAGGGCGTGGCAAAGTGTAAGGGTAGTCTACTTGCCTAAGGTAGGTAGAAAAGCAGACCTAACACCGAAGTCTTACAGACCTATCAGCCTCTCTTCATTCCTACTGAAAACAAGAGAGACTGGTCGACAGATACCTACGAGACGAGATACTGGAGAAAGATCCCCTCAGTAATCGTCAGTACACTTACCAGCCAGGATAATCTACGGATTTGGCGCTCGACGGCCTAAACAGGCTTATCAAAAAGTCAGTGGAGAAGAAAGAAATAGCTATGGTCACATTTCTAGATATAGAAGGGGCGTTCAGCAATGTCACAATCAACTCGCTTATAGAGGCACAACCAAGAAAAGGCGTCCCGCCAAGCCTCTACCAATGGATAAGGGCTAGCCTGAAGGAAAGGACAATCATATCCACTCTAGGAGGGCACACCATTGAAGCTAGAGCCGGCGGAGTCTGCCCGCGAGGAGGGGTTCTATCTTCACTGCTATGGGCAACTCTAGTGGACGACTTACTAAGGAAACTGTCCGAAGAAGGCATCCACTGCCTAGGGTATGCGGATGACTTGGCCATCAGAGGCCGGTTCGCAGGAGTTATCTCACAATGAACACAAAGGGCTTTAAACATGTAGACAATTGGTGTCGACGAGAACGACTGACGGTTAATCCCGAAAAAACACAGATTGTCGTGTTTATAAAAAGAAGAGTGCTAGAAGGCCTAAGGCCACCGGCGCTCGGGGACACAAGGAGGCGAAATACCTAGGGGTAATCTTCGACGACAAAATTACGTGGAGGACGCACATCAAGAAAACCGCAAAAAAGCCTCAATAGCATTGGGAAGGTGTCGAAGAATATGGGGGAAAAACTGGGGGCTCAACCCCAAAATTACCCTCTGGTTATATACAAGGGTGATCAGACTCATCATAACCTACGGGGCAGTGGTGTGCTGGGCAAGGACGGAGCAGCAGGGGGCGATAAGGCTCCTGAACAGCACACAAAGACTAGCATGTCTCAGTGTCACAGGAAACCTAAGCACTACCCCGAATAGGGCTAATCAAAGAGGCGAAGCTCGAGCACGTCGTCTAGGATACCAGGGATACACAATAGATCTGCAAAGGTCGTGGTGGTACAGGCCAATGAGGCCACCCCTACGAATATCTATCTATCTATCTACAGGAACATGCACTAGCTTTAAATTTTCTGACATTCATTGTTTTTTAGAAGAGTTCAATTTGAAGCTTTAAACAAGTGTTTTCCACTCCCAGACTAAGCATGAAGTAAAATTTCGAGTTTAGAAAAGCCCTGTGAAAATTTGTCGAGGGTCGCGCAGCGACCCGAGACAAATTTTCTGGGCTTTTCTAAACTCGAAATTTTACTTCATGCGCCACGCGTATAAAACACAGATTTTAAGTGAAGCTCGAATATACATAAATTTTACAATATTTTAGTGTTTTATACGCGTGGCGCATGAAGTATAATTTCGAGTTTAGAGAAGAAAAGTTTAATCACCTATTAAAAATCGCACCCTTTTCCTTCTTAACAGCATCAGGAACTTTGACAAACTCAACGTCTGGAATCCAACCCTGTTCGCGCCAAGTCCGCGTGAGCCGGTATTCCAAATCGTCTTCAGGGCACTGTTTTGCCAACATCGGGGGCGTCTGCCAACCAGTCGGGTTTCCCCTGTACTTATCCCAAACCGGGATCCTGGCATAGTCGATGATTGTTCTTTTTTCTTCCAATTCTTTGCGATCCTCAGACGCGTTTATCAAAAGTTTCGCCCTCTTCCTTTTGAAATTCTTCTCGAACGTTTTGTAGAGTTTCCTTCTCGCCGTAATCAAGGATTCCCAATTGAGCAGCCTCTTGTCGGGGTTAATTACCTGGACTGAGGCGGGTGTTTCTTCGCAGATTGATTCGATGTCGGGTAAATCACTCAAAGACATTTTTGTGGTGTCCTATTTGTGGTTGATAATGTTCTTGATTTGAATCAAAACTCACAAATCTTGTGAGAAATTTGTTCTAGAGGCACAAACACTGTTTTTGATTGAATCTTGAATTTTCTATGAAAACCTAAACAAAATTGAATTTGTGTTCAGTATTCCGGCACCAGATACCCACAGACAGGTTTCGGACTTCAAGGTCCTCTTCAGTGTGGTCCCGATCCAGTGCTAAGGAATACTGAACATTTCTGACTATTTCAAGCCAATATGTAAAAGCTCTAATGGATTTCGATAGCTAACGCCATCTAATGCTCCATAGTGGCATCGCCAGTGACATGTCACTGACGATGCCACTATGGAGCATTAGATGGCGTTAGCTATCGAAATCCATTATAGTTTTAAAACCTAAACAGTACAATATAAAAAACTATCAAGCACTGTTGTGTTTTTGTGTGATGCTCGTTTTTTGTGTTTAGCTTGTTATCTATTTTCTACAAAAGTCGGCGAATTTTAAGGTTCATGGAAAACTACTAATCGGTTAATATTTATATTTTAAATTCGTCCACATTTGTACAAATGTTACCTGACCTTTTGTGCACCTCACATGTGTTTTAATATAAATCTTCTTCTTGCAAACTTAACCACCTCAGATATACAGCTACAGTTGGCAGAATAATATAAATCTTTATTTTTCTTCTAAAACTTTCGCGTGTCGATGTTGATATTTTTGTCACTGCCAAAATGTTTCAATCAAAATCCTCTCCGGCGTCATGATTGGCCATAGCAGCGAAAATAAAAAAATAAAAATCCTCACGTCACCAACTTTTGACACTGTTTCAATTGAATCAATGTCAAACATGAATATGTCAATCAAAATTCTCGCGTGATGGTTGAATAACTTTTTCACAACATCCACACTTTTGTTTCCGTTTCTTCTAAAATTTCAGTGTACTGTTCACATTCCGTTCCTTTTTTTTGAATTTGTGTGATCCTTCTTGGAATTCCGATCGTGATGACTGAACAAAAGACTACGAAATTCGAAGGTGACTCTCTTGAAGACGAGGAACTGGGGGAAGATGGAGAGGAAATCCCGCTCGATGAGGGAGTTGCGACAATTTACAATTTGATGCACAACGTTGATATTTTCGAGTCGCCGATCGATATTTTTCTGCCCAAAGCCACGAAATTGGAATTGCCGACTTTGGAATGGCACCACATGGAATTGGTGCCGAAGAAACTTAAATTGACCAATACTGGACATACAGGTATATAAATGAGTTGTCTATTTCCAAAAACCTCTTAATCCATTTGAAAACAATGGATTTAGGGGGTTTTGGAAATAGGCGACTCAAATATTAAAAAAGGTGCTCAGGAGAGACATTTTGGGGATTTCTCCAGAACGAAATACTATGATTTTTGAGAGTTTGTTACCGGAACTGGGTGGACGCACAAATGTTAAGATGAGTTCTTTCGGAGACTTACCGATAGTCGCAAATTGTATTTTTAGTTCCAATTTTGAGGTTATTTGGGTTGGTATTTTTTTTATACCAAAAGTTAAAACACTCATAATCTAAAGGTGGATAATAATCAATCTAGAATTATATATCCATTAGTTTAAATAAACGTCAGTAGACGTCACATTTAGTGTGAAACTAATATCGTGATTTTGGCTATATAAATAAAGATAATACTACAATTTGGATAAATTACGTCATAATTTTGGAGATAGTTTCATCAGGTGTACAATTTATACCTGTAACGTGCTTATTTACGCAAAAATACCAACGTAAATAACTTCAAAATTGGAAATTAAAATACGATTTGCGGCTAAACGGTAAGTCTCCGAAAGAACTTTATCTTGACATCTGTGCGTCCCACGTACGTTTACATCCGGCTCAATTTAAAACATTTCAAAAATCGAAGTATTTTGTGATACATTTAGAAAGATTAATAATGGGCCCGTTCATTAAAGACAACCGTTGGGAATTTGCTGCCAACTGTTGGGAATTCTCTGGTAACCGAATTGTTAATCGTAAACGTGTTTAGAATTTTTGCAATCGACTGGAGTACCGTTCATTAGATACCAGCGGCGGCTCGCAGCCTAACTTCAGGGTAAGACACAACGCCAAGGCACACACATTTGAGGTTGGGATCGCGCTTTATAAATACAAGAAATTGCACAACAAAGTCACCTTTCAATAACGGATATATATTACCTTGGGTCTCTGGCTTACCCTGAAGTTAGGCTGCGAGTCGCCGCTGTTAGATACATCACAAACAAATCCATACATGTTGAATGTTGAACATTTTGATGACCGGACCCATTGTTAGTCGATTTTGATAATTTCATAATCTTTTTCATTTTATTTATTGAAATTTTATTATCCAACGCGACCAATCCAAATGTTGAGGCTTTTCTAAACTTTAAATTTTACTTCATACTTAATTAAAGAGTGGAAACACTCGATAGAAGCTTTAAACTGAACAAATTACCTAATCCGGGTGTGTATTCTTAGATGGCACTAGTATACATTCGTTAATTGGGTTGCCTAGTTTTCTATCCCATCTCGCCACTGTGAGACCGATGTGGAACCCGCACTTGAACAGATCAGATATGATTTTTGTGTTTATTAATTCAATATTAACTTGCCTGCTTTTATTGTTATTTTTTGTATTAATAACAGCAATTTATGCACGAATACTTTGTTAACAATATTAATAAATACACAATAATAATTGCCATGAGCGTAAATAAAGTAAATAATACAAATAGAGATATGTATATAGAATGAATATTCGACTATTTGGCTATTATTTTTCAAGCAACTTTATTTCAACATAAAAAAATGTCTAATAAATATTATACATCAAGTGAATTAAACACGATTTTATTCAAGAAATGATTTTTGATTTCACGAGGGCCTCGGCGCGAGTGAAATCATTTCTTTGAGTAAATAAAGGTGTTTAATTCACGTGGCGTATATATGATTTTATTCAATTTTGACGAAATTGTAAAGAAAATGTACTTTACATTTATTTTTAAATAAATTTTTTAACTCACTAGTGACCTAAAAAATTTTTAGTTCAGTAGTGAATAAAACCTTGTTTATTACGGTTGTTATGGAGTTAATAATGTCGATTTAAATTAACAAAATTGAATAAAAAAAATAATATGTAGTCTACATTGTTTCTAATGCCAATGGGAAAGTAAGTGTGTTTTCTTTAGATTTTAAAAAGAAATCAAATTTCCATCCGAGATATGAAAATTTGGTAAGAGAAACAAATAATTTTCGCGTATAATTTTTCATTTAAAAAAATAATCAAATTATTCTTAGACATACACCACAGCATTAAAAACAATGTGAGCCATTTACTTCCCATAGAAAATAATTGTTTACACCATCTTTTTCAACTTTTAGTTACGATAGAAAATCAACGAAACCACTAAAATCCAACTTAAAACGTTACAGACAAGACCGTAGCTAGAAAAACATTTAGGGGTGGTTTTGATGGTAAACATTTTGTTTTTGCTCTTTCAGGGCGGCGTTTACACACAACCCCCATATCTCTTCCCCTGGCTACGGCCTTGGTTACAGACGTTACAATTTTTTAGTTGTAAATTATTGAAATTAAAGCTCATGTAATCCTGAATCGATGTATTTTTTTAATTTAATCAATCGCCTAAAACATTTAAGCAGGAGTGCATTTTAAAGAAAAAAGTGAAACATTGGCAAAACTGATTTTATTTGAGAAAGTGCTGAGAATATATTGAGTTTTCAAGTAAACTACAGTTCATTGTAGACTGCAGTATTTAAAATTTAGTAAGCATTTATCCGAGTTCTTTTGCATTTTTGTGATATTAAAATTGTGTTCATTATAAGCGCTGAAATTTAAAACTTTTGTTTAATTATTGATTTTCAAGATTGATGTCTTAAGAATTGTATTCTAAGAAAAATAAGTAACCTGCGTTGTTTTTATTAAAAAAAAAATATAGAGAAAGTTTTATGTAACACCGAACATTTGCATCGAATACAATTTGCACCTTTAATTTTTAAGTTGTGTGTAAATTGAGTTGCCTATATGACCATTAAAAATTGTAGCCAATCAATCGCAATTGAATCGTTTAGTTGGAAAAGAGTACATGTCCATATGATTTTAATTGGACCTCTTCCCTTTTCCAACTAAACGATTCAATTAATGCCTCAACTTGTACATGCAGGGAGTTTTTCTTTCAAGTATACATGTCCCAGTTACAGCGTATATGCCGTAAATCTTTAGATACTCGTTGTTTTTTAACAGAGTTCAATTTTAAACTTGAAATGAGTGTGTTCCACTCCCAGACTAAGCATGAAGTAAAATTTCGAGTTTAGAAAAGCCTGAAAATTTGGTTTGGTCGCGTAGCGCGAAGCGCGGAGCGGCCAAACCAAATTTTCAGGCTTTTCTAAACTCGAAATTTTACTTCATGCGCCACCGGTACAAAACACTGACATACTACGAAGTTTAAAACACACCGCTAAACTTTACATTGCATTTGTACCGGTGGCGCATGAAGTAAAATTTCGAGTTTAGAAAAGCCTGAAAATTTGGTTTGGCCGCTCCGCGCTTCGCGCTACGCGACCAAACCAAATTTTCAGGCTTTTCTAAACTCGAAATTTTACTTCATGCTTAGCCCGGGAGTGGAAAACACTCGTTTAAAGCTTCAAATCTTTTAATAAACCGAGCGTCGGAGCTTGCACAAGTATGCTAATGTATACTTAAAAAATTCTCGTTATGAAAATGTTCGGTGTTACATAAAACTCTCCGTATATACATCTAACTAAACAGTATTATAAACAATGAGAAGTTTTTATTTCCCTCTCCTTCAAAAATGAATAAAAATGATTACACTAACTTACAATAGAAAATCAAGGAATGATAGAAATTCCATCTTTAATCGTCTATACAAAGCACAATTTTAATGTCTCAAATAACTTTTGCAACTCGAATGTAAACTTGTATTTAACGTTGAATAGATAACTCCTTTACTTAATTTCATTACTTTAAATTTTTATTGAGGCCTCGAAAGCCAATATTTAGCGCGTTATTGGTAAGTTCGAAGCCCAAATGCTCGAAAGAGTGGTCCAAAAGTCGAGTATGCAAAATGCCTAAAATTGTGCTCAAAACATAATGCCATGAACCATTCTTTACAATGAATAAAGACTTTTTATTCAAACTCAAGTCTGGTCGGTATTATTTGAAAAATATGTTTCATAGCTCTTAAAAACATACATTTTACCTACTACAATAGTTAAATACAAAAAATTCTTAAAATCTAGCATATTTTATTTAGGTGCGTCTATTTTATTTTTTATTTAAGTGATTTTGAGTGGTAAATGGCATCAAGAACGACCTTATTTATCAGGCGGGCCTTTTGTGGGAAATTACGTGTTTTCCCAACTGCATTTTCACTGGGGCGAGAACAACATGGAGGGAAGCGAGCACACGATCGGCGGAACGCAGCACCCTCTGGAGATGCACGTGGTGTTCTTCAAGAGTTGCTACTTGACGCAGGAGAGCGCGCTCAAGAAAAAGGACGGGATGTGCGTCATTGCTTTTTTGTTCAAAGTAAGAAACCATTAACACATTTTTTATCTACAAGTAGAAGTGCCTGGTGTAATAGTGTAATTATTTGGGCAGGTGGTGGCCGAGCGGTAACGTCGCCGGGCTGTATCGCTCGGCGAGCCACAAGTTCGGGTTCGATTCCCGTGCACGGGGAGACTTTATTTGGAAAATAATGTCTCGTCGTGACCCTGGGTGTGGTATGAATGTGTGTGATTGTCGGAATGAATAGTTATTAATACAAATTGTAATAAATTACTTCATACAAAAATAAACATTGATGATGGCTAATGGGCAAGTTCCCAAGGCCAGGCAAAAGCCAAAACCAAAAAAAAAAAAAGTGTAGTTATTTAGTTCAATTTTAAATTGGAGCGGAATTTATGCCTTCCTGGAGCATTTAATACTTTAGCGTTTGGCAAAACAAACACAGGGTGAGTTAGATACCTCAAGCACCTTAGAGGTGGGTACTCTAAGGTGCTTGAGGTATCTAACTCACCCTGTGTTTGTTTAGAGGTGAGATGTGTACCAAGTTTAGTTAAAATTGCTACTGGCGTTCAAGAGTGTATATTATCTAATATACCGTGCGATCGTTTATAACATGATTTAGAGCCTGGGTCTCCAAACTATCTTCTTCGCAGGCCACAAATACAATTCTACATAATAAAGTCGGCCAAGATCCGATTAATTTTATAAAATTATGAAAAATTTAAAGAACAATTGTTACAATATTTGAAAATATGACATTTATAAAAAAAATTACAAAAAATGGCGGGCCGGATTCATGCAAGTCGCGGGCCGGATTTGGCCCGCGGGCCGTAGTTTGGAGACCACTGATTTAGAGTAGGCTTTGAGTTTTAAATTAGATTGGTACTACTGACTGTTACACACATTCTTAAATTTTTCAATAAACTTTAATTCATTTAAAACAAAACGCCACATCTGCAAAAGAAGAATGTTGAAACAAAATTTTCAGTTTGAAGCTTCTAACAATTGCTTTTACGCCAAGATTAGGCATAAGGAATAATTAATTCAGATAATCTGTACTCAAAATCGTATTCGAGAAAAGAATTATTTGATTGGCTAACTCCAATCGACACATTTCGAGAATGAAAAGCATATAGGGGAATTCACCCTGTTCTACTCTTTCTTGGGTCACCAGGGATATCGTATCTCCCTTATTGTACAACCTAGCTCTGAAAAATTCAACAAATTCCCAGAATAAAAAGCATAGAAGGGAACTCACCCTATTTTACTGTTTCTGTTGTTATCAGGGACGTCGTATCTCCCTTAATATACAACCTAAATTTAAAAAATTCAACAAACTCCTAGAATAAAAAAGTATAAAGGAAAACTCAGCCTGTTCTACTCTTTCTAGGGTCACCAGGGACATCATATCTTCCTTATTATACAACCTAACTCTAAAAAATTCAACAAACTCCGAGAATATAAAGCATAAAGGGGAACTCACCCTGGACTACTCGTTCTAGGGTCACCAGGGACGTAATATCTCCCTTATTATACAATCTAACTCTAAAAAATTCAACGAATTTCTAGAATAATAAGCATAGAAGGGAACTCATCCTACTTTACTCTTTCAGTTCTTATCAGAGTCGTCGTATTTCTCTTAATATGCAACCTAACTCTAAAAACACATAGTTTAGCATAACCTCAAGTTTATTCCATCAATCAATTAGCAGTCTGAGCAACCGCACAAAAAGAATGCCGCTTACTCTAAATCACAATTCAAATAATCGCACTGTACAATCATCTATTGTATCAGGTTGTATTTTTTTGTTTTACTAAAGTTACAGGATGAGGCGAATCCGGCGCTCACTCTCATCACTGATGGGATTTATAACATCAGAGAGCCTCACAGTTCGACCCGAATGAAGTCCCTGCCCCTGGGCACTTATATGAAACCTTTCGAGGATGATTACTTTTTGTACAACGGCTCTGTCAATACAAACACATGCATACATCACATCTTGTGGTTTATTTCCAGAATTCCGATGGGCGTTTCAGTTGCACAAGTAAGTAAATTAAAATTTATATCGCATGTTCAATTGAAAAAAAACCTCTGAGTGCCATGATTTAATATTTTTTTAAATTTAAGTTGGCTACACGCTTATGGAATTGACATACAAAACGTCAGGCATAATATTTATAATGTATAATTTTAGGGAATGGGACGTTTCATCGCCGGGCCAGTTCATCGCCGGCTGTTTCATCGCCAAGCCAGTTTATCGCCAGGCCAGTTCATCAGGTTAGGATAGGTTAGGATAGGTTAGGATAGGTTAGGATAGGTTAGGATAGGTTAGGATAGGTTAGGATAGGTTAGGATAGGTTAGGATAGGTTAGGATAGGTTAGGATAGGTTAGGATAGGTTAGGATAGGTTAGGATAGGTTAGGATAGGTTAGGATAGGTTAGGATAGGTTAGGATAGGTTAGGATAGGTTAGGATAGGTTAGGATAGGTTAGGATAGGTTAGGATAGGTTAGGATAGGTTAGGATAGGTTAGGATAGGTTAGGATAGGTTAGGATAGGTTAGGATAAGTTAGGATAGGTTAGGATAGGTTAGGATAGGTTAGGATAGGTTAGGATAGGTTAGGATAGGTTAGGATAGGTTAGGATAGGTTAGGATAGGTTAGGATAGGTTAGGATAGGTTAGGATAGGTTAGGATAGGTTAGGATAGGTTAGGATAGGTTAGGATAGGTTAGGATAGGTTAGGATAGGTTAGGATAGGTTAGGATAGGTTAGGATAGGTTAGGATAGGTTAGGATAGGTTAGGATAGGTTAGGATAGGTTAGGATAGGTTAGGATAGGTTAGGATAGGTTAGGATAGGTTAGGATAGGTTAGGATAGGTTAGGATAGGTTAGGATAGGTTAGGATAGGTTAGGATAGGTTAGGATAGGTTAGGATAGGTTAGGATAGGTTAGGATAGGTTAGGATAGGTTAGGATAGGTTAGGATAGGTTAGGATAGGTTAGGATAGGTTAGGATAGGTTAGGATAGGTTAGGATAGGTTAGGATAGGTTAGGATAGGTTAGGATAGGTTAGGATAGGTTAGGATAGGTTAGGATAGGTTAGGATAGGTTAGGATAGGTTAGGATAGGTTAGGATAGGTTAGGATAGGTTAGGATAGGTTAGGATAGGTTAGGATAGGTTAGGATAGGTTAGGATAGGTTAGGATAGGTTAGTGGACAATTTCCAGAATAGGGTAACATTTGAAATGTTATCATTAGATATGATCTTTCTTTATTTTATAAAAATATTGGCGATTAACAGGCCTGGTGATGAAACGGCCGGAGATGAACTGGCCCGGCGATAGAACGGCGACGATGAATCGGTGGCGATGAATCGGCGGCTATGAAACGTCCTAGACCGATAATTTTAGGACATATTACAAGAAATTAGAAATAAAAGGACTTGGATTGAAACAAATGTCTTAGGCCATCTATTAACGCGTTTCGAGATTTATCTCTCTTCAGTATAGCTTTGCTTGTGACGTTTAAAAAAGAAATTAGGAATAAAATTGAAATAAACTTACTTGGTTTCCAAATAAGTTTGTTTCAATTTAATTCCTAATTTTTTTTAAGCAATAAGCAAAGCTATACTGAAGAGAGATAAATCTCGAAACGCGTCTATAGATGGCCTTTCTCTATCTCTCTATCTCTCTTCAGTATAGCATTGCTTATGACGTTTTAAAAAAAATTAGGAATGAAATTGAAATAAACTTATTTGGAAACCAAGTAAGTTTATTTCTATTTTATTCCTAATTTTTTTTTAAAACGTCACAAGTAAAGCTATACCAAAGAGAGATAAATCTCAAAACGCGTCTATAGATCTCATTAGTTTTAAGTATAATTTTAGAGTTGCCAACATACAATATTTTCCATGGCACTCTAGAGTTTTTACGATACAAGTGTTAGATTTTCAATAATTTGATAACTTTCTAGATTGAATTATTTCGTTCTCTGGTGGATTTAAACTACCAACCCTTATTGAGAAACTTCCGCACGATTCAACCCCTGAACAACCGGATTATTTACCATGCCAATCCTTCTGGGCATACCCACTCTACCCTTATTCTCCTCCAGAAGGAAATCAGCTACAAATTGAGCCACAGGCCGCAGCAAGTCAATAAATACCCAAGGTCTTCGAAGGAGTATATTTCATCAACTGGCACGACTATTTACAGAGCGGAAATTATTCATAATCCCTCGCTTTATAGAATGTATTCGAAAATTATGAGTGAGGGTGAGTTCAAGGGGGTCGATAACGGGAATGCGGGTACAAGGGTTAATGTTGATCCGAAGATTTTGGAAAAAATGAAATTGAAAATGATTGGTAAATAAATTATAGTGTTTACATAAAATTGATTATTGTTTGTCTTTTTATCAGAGTGATCCAAAAAAATTGCAGCTTTGGATTAAGAGCTGTTGGAACTGTTAGAGTCGTCTAATCATCGAGTGTTTCCACTCCCAGACTAAGCGTGAAGTTAAATTTCGAGTTTAGAAAAGCCCCTTGAAAATTTGTCGAGGGTCGCGCAGCGACCCGAGACAAATTTTCTGGGCTTTTCTAAACTCGAAATTTTACATCACGCGCCACGCGTATAACACTAAAATATAGTGAAATGTATGTATATTTAAACCTCACTTGAAATCAACGTTTTATACGCGTGGCGCATGAAGTAAAATTTCGAGTTTAGAAAAGCCCCGAAAATTTGTCTCGGGTCGCTGCGCGACCCTCGACAAATTTTCACGGGGCTTTTCTAAACTCGAAATTTTACTTCATGCTTAGCCTGGGAGTGGAAAACACTCGTTTAGAGCTTCAAATTGAACTCTTTTAAAAAGCAACGAATGTCGGAAAATTTACAGCTTGTGCATAAGTTTACCTAAACGAAAAATTCGCTGTATTTAGGTCGATAGAAATTTAACTTTTTAACGGTTTTAAAAACTGAATTCTTATTTAATGACAACGCCTTGAATTTCATTTCTGGAAATATTTTATATCAAATTTTAAGATACATTTAATAGAAATCAATTTCAAGAAGTTGGGGAGTAGAATTGCAGCCACTTAAAATGTAATGTAAAGGAATCATCAACCATGTATGTTATGTTTTTACTATTTGGCTAATAAAGAAATTTATTATTATTATTATTATTATTAAATTATTGACGAGGATTATCTTGGAAAATTCCTGAAAAATTCAAAGCCTTGACATCGTAGAAAAATACGCAGAATCAACCATAGTTTAATCAAAATCGACATAAATTACAACTGAGCAAAGTTCAGTACGCACGGCAATGGCCCTCCCTGCCCGCCTTAGCTACGCACATGACTGTTTTTGTACATACAGGGAGTTTTTCTATCAAGTGTAGTATTCTAAATTCAGCCTATTTTTTGTAAACCTTTAGATATTCCTTGTGTTTTTTTTAAGTTCAATTTGAAGCTTTAAACGAGTGTTTTCCACTCCCAGGCTAAGCGTGAAGTAAAATTTCGAGTTTAGAAAAGCCCCGTGAAAATTTGTCTCGGGTCGCGCAGCGACCCGAGACAAATTTTCTGGGCTTTTCTAAACTCGAAATTTTACCTCACGCGCCACGCGTATAAAACACTGATATATTGTGAAACTTATGTATATTTAAACCTCACTTGAAATAAGCGTTTTATACGCGTGGCGCATGAAGTAAAATTTCGAGTTTAGAAAAGCCCAGAAAATTTGCGGTTTCCACAAGCAACCTTCTTTTCTAACAAGGTATCGAATACAAATAAGATATATAGGGTGTTCCATTTAAACATTGTGTTTTTGTGCTTGGGGGGTGGGGGGGGGGGGGGTTGTGCCCTATGAAATATGGTTACTCGCAGCGGGAGCTGGCGTGAAGCGGTTTTTTTCTGCGGCGGCCGACAACAAAGTCGGAGAAATTGCAAGGGACAGGTAGCAAAAGGAAACTGACCTTTGGGGTGTTGTTATCAGGGTCCTTCCAGTTCGAAGGTGATCGTCACTAATGCACTAATTGCCGGGGTAGCGCGAGATCGACCGTCGCGTGTCGCTGTACTTTTTCGACTCTCCTCTCTCTGTCAGCGGACCGAACAAGGATGGGGGAAATGTTGTGCATAGCAAAAAAAGGGAGAAACTTGGAAAAAGCGAGCATGTTGCCAACCGATCAGAAAAACCGCTTGTTTGTACCGAACATACCCCCCATCCAAAATAGGAAATATTTTGCAAGCATAACAAAAGTGTGTAACTAAATAGTAATCATTAATTCGATACTCAAATTAACTACAAAGAGTTAAATTAACAAAAGAAATAAAGTAAAATTCAAAAAATGAAAGGGGAGAAAAGGTAATAATCTTATGATTAAGCTAAAGGTAGAGGTACTACCTTGTTAGTAGCCCTCAAAACGTCTCCCGTGGTTGTTCTAATGCGCACAACGCGGGCAATTCCGTCCGGGCCGGGTAATAATTCAATAACCCTGACTTTTGGCCACTGTGTACGAAGAGTTCCAGGGCTGTACCAAAAGACTGGATCTTCTACTGCAAGTTCACGGGCCTAACATTAAACTAAACTTATTACAAACAGAAATATCGAGCCGTTATATTAATTTTCGAACTCCCTGTATGTAAATTGTTGAATATTTCAGTCTAAATAAATTATAGTGTTTACAGAAAATTGATTGTTTTTTAATTAATTTAAGCTTACCGGTGATTGCTACCTTTTTAAAAACTGTTCATGTGGGAAATTATCAGCGGCGCAAATCATGACAGGAAATTGCCGAATTATTCGCGCATACCGGACTTATCCTTGTTGTTATTATTTAACGAGTGCTCATTAATTATTACAAATATTCGACCAAATATTAATTCCTGTTGGAAAAGAAATGGGCAAAAAAATTGTAATGTAGAACTTCCAAAATATTCACAATATGACAATTAAACATGGATAATAATCCATTTATTATTATTTATTATTTTATTTTCGTTGGGACATTCAATAGAATGTCCCAACGAAAATAAAATACGGTTGGATTCAAATTTGTCACTCTAATAATATCCAATACATCCTAATAATATCCATAATAATAATAATACACCCTAATAATATCCAATACACAATACTCCCGAATGTCCTAACGAAAATAAAAATACGGTTAGATTCAAATTTGTCACCCTAATAATATTAAATATACCCTAATAATATCTGGAATAATAATAATACACCCTAATAATATCTAATACACAATACAATACTCTGCTTTAAAAGATATCAATCAATATTGTTTATACAAAAGTTGTTTTTTCGTTGGCTACAACTTTGATTTGAGACATTTTTTGATTAAGTTAATATGTTTCTATATTTTTAACTTCATTTGAAATCAGTGTTTAATACGCGTGGCGCATGAAGTAAAATTTCGAGTTTAGAAAAGCCCGCAAAATTTGGCTCGGTCGCTGCGCGACCGATCCAAATTTTGCTCAGGGCTTTTCTAAACTCGAAATTTTACTTCATGCTTAGTCTGGGAGTGGAAGACACTCGTTCGAAAAGGTTCGAACTATCATAAAGTAGTGCGACCGAAACAAATTTTCAATCCCGCAAAATTTAGCGCGGGGCTTCTCTAAACTTAAAATTTTACATCAAGCTTAATCTGGGACTTTTCAAATTAAGCGTCAGACTTTAATTTAAAAAAATGTTTCTCTCCTTTCGAATGTTCTTTCTACTTCGTCTTTCGGCCCTCAGTATCTCGACGTGCAATTAAATTGGAAGTACATTTCGGGAGCGCTCCAACCAACTGGTCCTGCAAGACTTCTTTTTTTTTTTTAAAGAAAGACGAACCGCTCTTCAGCCCTCTGGCCATCCGATCAGACCGAAACATTTCAATGGTTAATTATGAAAAATCCCACTTTATGAAATATCAAGTAATACACGAAAATAATTTATTTATTTATTTCAACGGCTTGCCATTTACATTAAAAATACAATATTTAATTGATGAGGCGGATACATGATGAAACTCCATAATACTATTTGAAATAAAACAACACAGTTGGGAGGGTTTCACTTTTATTGTTGAACACTGCAACATGTTTCACCACACAGTGGCTTCATCAGGCAGATGAAATAATGATTGTTTATACATTATTTCATCTGCCTGATGAAGCCACTGTGTGGTGAAACATGTTGCAGTGTTCAACAATTAAAGTGAAACCCTCCCAACTGTGTTGTTTTATTTCAAATTAAAAATACAATATAAAAAATAAACAAATATGTACAAACACTAAACTTAAAACTAAGCAAGAAAAGTTACAGATCTTTTAAAAGGCGCTTTAATAATGAAAAAGACCCATTAAAAAAGTCAAAATTTACAAAACAATATTCATAATTTGTGTAAGTAATAAGATGGTTAATAATAACAAAATCACACTGTATGCAATAAAAAGTAATAAGCGAATGTTATGTTATACAAAACGATAATCACAATTTATGTAAGTAATAAGAAGTAATGCGGGGAAATAATATTGCTATTTTTTTTAAATCGAAGATTATTTCAATAAATAAAATGATTAAAGAAAGTTGAGGAATGAGGAGAACGTATGATCGTGTAAGTGAGTTGCTGTCGGTTGTAAGAGTTTCACGTGAGATTTCACAAATCGCCGGGTGTAATTAGCGCTGTTAATAAATAAGCAATGTCGTCACGGTGGTAGACATTACCATCCACTAATCCACCAGGTAGTTACCTCGGTTATGCCAGCCTCCATCCGCACAATTATTTTAATTAAACTCCAGACACGCACCTCAACACATACAAATTTCCAAGTCTAGGTAAAGTAAATTTTACCGTTTTCCCTTTTTCTCAATGACGCAATTTGAGTAGTATTAATTCGTATACAAAAAATTAAGGAAACAGTTAAGCGAGTTGTGCGATTTTTTGAAAGAGATATAAGCTATTGAATGAGAGCTGTGTTTTTTAAACAAATATTTCTAATTCTAAAATCTTAGAGGCGTTCACTACGTGGTACATTTTCAGTTTGATACATAGAAAACACTTAACGTTTTTTATAATACTTTTATTTTACTTTTGTGACTAGTTTAAATTACACGGTAATTATTGTTAAATACTTAGTTTGACAATGATTACCGTGTAATTTAAACAAGTCACAAAAGTAAAATAAAAGTGGTATACAAGAGTTAAGTGTTTTCTTTATATCAATTATTTCTATTTCTATTATCAACAAATAACATTTATAATGTACCTTGCTGTTGAATGCAATATTAATTGCTTATATTTATTGTTTGGCTTGCGCTTACCTTACATTTTCCGTGTCGAGCTAGTCAATTAACTAGCAATATTATAACGAATCATTGTTTCTTGAAATTGAACGCCATTAAAAAGCGATTATTTTAAACGCTCCGTTATTACCAGTATTAGGCTTACGAATTAATGCCAAATTAAGTGCGTGCGGCGTGCGTCTTTCGTTTACACTACTTAAGTCCAGAGAACGCCAACTCAATTTATTTCACCATTAGGCAAGAATGAGTAATTTATGCAGATAGCTCATATTTTGAATTTGTGTTTTGAGTATACATATCCCGATCCATGCTCTGTAAATGTTCAGGCATTCGTTGATTTTGTAATAGGGTTCAATTTGAAGTTTCAAACGAGTGTTTCCACTCCCAGACTAAGCATGAAGTAAAATTTCGAGTTTAGAAAAGCCCCGCGTAGAAAATTTGTCGAGGGTCGCTGCGCGACCCTCGACAAATTTTCACGGGGCTTTTCTAAACTCGAAATTTTACTTCATGCGCCACGCGGATAAAACACTGATTTAGCGTGAAGTTACAAATATTCTGCTTTAGTTCTTCTGCTTTTAGTTTTTAAATATATGCTTTTAGTTTTTAAATATTTTACTTTTTAGTTTTGAAATATTTCTTATAGATATTGCAGGAAAAAAATAAATCTAAAACGTCAAATAATTTTATTAAGCCAAATATCAGTTAAATAATGTTTTTACAAGAAGAAAAAAGTAGCTCCAGTTATTTCTAACATCAAGAAGTATCTTATTGATATTTTTCAGATTTTTTAAAAAAATAAAAAATTTCATCGAAAATTTGCAAATTGTATTGAAAAAATCGCGATTTTCACTCGATTTTTTAAATTTATTAAAAACTCCAAAAAATCACAGATATTCTTACTAAACCTAGAAACAATGTAAGTTGTTTATTTTCTCAAGAAAAAAGTGTTTTCGCCAATTTTACGCACTTTTAAAAATAACAGCAATGTAATTACGCCACTAAAAGTAATCTTTGGGCGCTTGTACTAAGCACAGTTTGTAAATCTTAAAAATTGTTTATAACTCAAATTAAAGCTGTTTCAATCCTTAATGGATTGCTTAAAAAATAAATTAAAGTAGTTAAATATTTTATGAAATAGAGCACTTTTACCGCGCCAAAAGAAAACATTGTGAAATTCGCCTGTTTTAACAAAACGTTCTTACAATGTTCAATTTTAAAAGTAAATACGTTTTGTTCACAAGGAATGTATTTAGAATTAAATAAGTTGTAATTTGATGTTATTTTCATATTTTCAACACAAAAATTGTGTTCATGGTGAATGCTGGAAGATAGAATTTCATTTTTGGGTAGTTTTTAAATAATTTTATACAGCCAAATTTTAATGGAATAATTTTTTTATTAGAAAAAAAGTTGCCTTAGTTATATCTAATATTAAGAAGTACTTTGTTGATTTTTTTTAGATTTTTTAAAAAAATATTTTTTTTATCAAAAATTCGCATTTTTTGTAAGGGGTAGGTATGGAAAAAATCGCGATTTTCACTCGTTTTTTTTTTGTTTTATAGAAAAATCCAAAATTATTACAGATTTTCTTTCTGAACCTAGAAACAATATAAATTGTTTATTTTGTCAAACAAAAATGTTTTCGCCAAATTTACTCACTTTTAGAAATAGCAGGATTGTAATTAATCGACTAAAATGATTAATTTTAGTCGATTGGGCGCTTGTACTAAGCACAGTTTGTAAATCTTAAAAAATGTTTACAGCTCAAATTAAAGCTGTTTCAATCCTTAATCGAATGCTTATAAAATAAATTAAATTAGTTAAGTATTTTATGAAATAGAGCACTTTTAACGCGCCAAAAGAAAACATTGTAAAATTCGCCTGTTCTAACAAAACGTTCAAACAGTGTTAAATTTTAATAGTAAATAAATTTTGTTTATAAGGAATGTATTTAGAATGAAATAAGTTTTAACTTGATGTTAATTTCATATTTCCAGCACAAAAATTGTGTTCATGGTGGATGTTAGAAGATAGAATTTCATTTTTGGGTAGTTTTTAAATGATTTTATAGAGCCAAATTTTAATGGAATATTTTTTTTTATTAGAAAAAAAAAAGTTGCCTTAGTTATTTCTAATATCAAGAAAATTTGTCTCGGGTCGCTGCGCGACCCTCGACAAATTTTCTACGCGGGGCTTTTCTAAACTCGAAATTTTACCTCATGCGCCACGCGTATAAAACACGAAAATTTGTCTCGGGTCGCTGCGCGACCCTCGACAAATTTTCTACGCGGGGCTTTTCTAAACTCGAAATTTTACCTCATGCGCCACGCGTATAAAACACTGATTTAGCGTGAAGTTACAAATATTCTGCTTTAGTTCTTCTGCTTTTAGTTTTTAAATATTTGCTTTTAGTTTTTAAATATTTTACTTTTTAGTTTTGAAATATTTCTTATAGATATTGCAGGAAAAAATTAAATCTAAAACGTCATTACGCGACTTTACCAATGTTTGATATTTTTTTTATAAAATTACGGCAAAAGTAGGAAACATTTTATTGAGACCAGCATCAAGTTTGTATTTTCCTTTAAGTATACCTATTTTGTCAAAATACTTTATCCCTAAATCAGGATGTAGTTAAGACGAAAATATGCAGAGTTTTATATATACGTTTAGTTAGCGGTCGATTTCCTCTTAACGCTTTATCAACCAACCAATTCAAATATCGTAGTTTTTTGTTTCAAAATTACAATATTTATGCACTATTAAAAATTGCATGTATTTTTCACAGTGATTGGTAAGGAAAGGAATTACAGCTTAAATAAAAATTAACTGTGCACGTGTGTGTGAAACGAGCCGTAATTTACGTTTTTCTATGTTGCGCATTTTTACAGTTGGTTTAAAGTTATCCGAGCAAAAATGGGCAAACTCCAATTTTTATAACCATGACGAACGGATACACTGATAACGTGTTATCACTCTATAAATATTGAACAGGTTCACTCGGCGAATCGATAGCGGGAATTCGAAATTGATAAAAATTCAAAAAACTTTGATTAAGCAAAAAAAATGCAACGCGAGTAAAATCACTTAACGACTTGTGTTATAAATATCTTGAACAAGTTTCTTGTCTTTCACGTGGTGAAACATATATTATGTTATAAAATAATTATGTTTCTCAGTTAATAAAGATGTTTTAAAATCTAGCACTGAAAATCATTGATAACATATGAATATTTTTGAATATTAAAAATGATGTGTGTGTTTTTGAAAATCACTTCATATCAGTGTTGAATATGCGTGGCGCATGATGTAAAATTTTGAGTTTAGAAAAGCCTGAAAATTTGGATTTGCCGGGGCGCGACTCGCTTCGCTCGCGCACCCCGGCAAATCCAAATTTTCAGGCTTTTCTAAACTCAAAATTTTACATCATGCTTAATCAAGGACTGGAATCACTCGTTTAAGTAAAATATACATAATATCATTAGAAATTAGGTAAAGGATTAGTGTCATTATAAACCCTCTAAGTTAAAATGGGGAGCAGCAATCTGAAAAAAAACAAGTGTTTCCCATATTAATTCGGCTTAGGAATATTCACCCGGTATACAAATCTAAGCCAGATCTAAAAATCTATACAAAATGCAAGACATCACGATTTGTGTGTAAATTAAATTTCGTTTGAATACTTGTTTCAAATATTTATAAATGTTGTACAGTCTATAATAACTGCGTTTCGAGTGTTATAAATGCAGAGTGTACTAATTTACTTTTGTCAATTTGCGATTACGGAAGCGATTTCATTGACCCTTGAAGAGGAATAAATAATAATTTGCACGAGCATGATTTCTGCCATTTTTTCGCTGCGGCAAGCGAAATAATTCTCAAACAAGTAAACGATACGCACCAATCCGTTCGGGAAGCACGCGCAAGTTGTGAACTTCGAACTTTCAAATCGAATCGAATCGAGACAATTTTTTTTAATGAATTTTACACACAGCGAATTTTTATAGAAGTAAACTCATCATTTTGATTAGTAATTTTATATTTTATAAAAAAGTCCGCAGTAAGCTAAATGACAAGCAAGGTTAAATTTATTCAGGGTTTTTCAAACTGTCTCTAGAAAGAGCCTTTGCTAGAATGATCAAAGGTGCGCATTTACATTTATTGATAAAAAATTATAACTACTACTTTTAAGACTTTATACTTTAAGAAAATACAAGTTCTGAACTTCAAACTTTTAAATCGAATCGAATCGGGACAAATTTTTTTAATGAATTTTACACACAGCGAATTTTTATAGAAGTAAACTCATCATTTTGATTTGTAATTTTATATTTTATAAAAAAGTCCGCAGCTAGCTAAATCGCAAGCAAGGTTAAATTTATTCAGGGTTTTTCAAACTGTCTCTAGAAAGAGCCTTTGCTAGAATGATCAAAGGTGCGCATTTACATTTATTGATAAAAAAAGTATAACTACTACTTTTAAGACTTTATACTTTAAGAAAATACGCACCAATCCGTTACGCACCAACACGGACTTTGACTTGAAACTTAATTGATATTTTTGGAACATCCGGTAAAAATATTCAAATTTTAAATGAAACCAATTGAAGTTTATTCGTTTATGTGTAGATTTTAAGAATTTTATGTTCATTTGATAATCTGTAAATTTTTTACAATTCCACCTAAAATCGTTGATTTTATTGCATAATTTTAACTTTAGCTGAATATTTTTGGAAAACGTGGCTAGATAATTTAATTTTCTTTCTATAAGATGTAAGTGCAATCATTTATAAGTAAATTCTGTTAATTTACTATTGATAGTATAGATTTCTAATTTTTTACATTTTTTTAAAAGAAGACATTCTCTCAAAATTGATAATTTTTTTGCGTAATTTTAACTTTGACTGAAAATTTTTAGAAAAGGCGGTGAAATAATAACATTTTCTTTCTATAGGATGTAAGTGCAATCAATTTTAAGTAAATTCTGTTAATTTAATGTTATGATAGTATAGATTTCTAATTTTGTACAATTTTTTCAAAGAAAAGATTCTCTCAAAATTGTTAATTTTATTGCATATTTTTGACGTTGACTGAATATTTTTAGAAAAAGTGGTGAGATAATAACATTTTCTTTCTATAAGATGTAAGTGCAATTAATTCTAAGTAAATTCTGTGAATTTCACGTTGATAGTGTGAAATTTTAATTTATTACAATTTAAAAAAAAAAAAACATCCTCCAAAAATTATCAATTTTATTGCATAGTTTCAACTTTCGCTGAATGTTATAAGAAAACGTGGCTTAATAATTTAATTTTCTCTTTATAATATATAAGTGCATTCAGTTCTAAAAAAATTCTGTGAATTTCACGTTGATAGTATAAAATTTTAATTTTTTGCAATTATTTCAAAGAAAACACTGCCCCAAAATTGGTTATTTTATTGCATACTTTTAACTTTGCCTGAATATTTTCGGAAAACGTAGCTAGATAATTTAATATTCTTTCTATAGGATGTAAGTGCAATTATATCTGAGTAAATTCTGTTAATTTATTCTCGATAGTATAGATTTCCAATTTTTTACAATTTTTTCAAAGAAAACATTCTCTCAAAATTAATAATTTTATTGCATAATTTTAAATTTCACTAAATATTTTTAGAAAAGGCGGTGAAATAATAAAATTTTCTTTCTATAAGATGTACGTGCAATTAATTCTAAGTAAATTCTGTTAATTTCACGTTGATAGTGTGAAATTTTGATTTTTTGCAATTTTTTTGAAAAAAAAACAGCCTCCGAAAATTGCCAATTTTATTGGATAATTTCAACTTTTGCTGAACGTTTTAGGAAAATGTTTCGGAATAATTTAATTTTCTGTTTATAATATGCAAGTGCAATCAATTCTAAAAAATATCTATGAATTTCAAGTTGATAGTATAAAATTTTAATTTTTTTACATTTTTTCAAAGGAAACACTGCCCCAAAATTGTTAATTCTTTTGCATACTTTTAACTTTGGCTGAATATTTTCCGAAAACGTGGCTGGATAATTTAATTTTCTCTCTATAAGATGTGAGTGCAATTATTTCTAAGTAAATTCTGTTAATTTAATGTCGATAGCATAGATTTCTCATTTTTTACAATTTTTGCAAAGAAAACATTCTCTCAAAATTGTTAATTTTTTTGCATAATTTTAATTTTGACTAAATATTTTCGAAAAGGTAGGGAGATCATAAAATGTTCTTTCTATAAGATGTAAGTACAATTAATTCTAAGTAAATTCTGTGAATTTCACGTTGATAGTGTGAAATTTTAATTTTTTGCACTTTTTTAAAAAAAATATGTCCCAAAAATTGCCAATTTTATTGTATAATTTCAACTTTCGCTCAATGTTTTAAGAAAACGTAGCGAAATAATTTAATTTTCTTTTAATAATACACAAGTGCAATCAATTCTAAAAAAAATCTGTAAATTTTACAATTATAGTATAAATTTAAATTTTCTACATTTTTTTTAAAGAAAACATTGCCCCAAAATTGTTAGTTTTATTGCATACTTTTAACTTTGGCTGAATATTTTCGGAAAACGTGGCTGGATAATTTAATTTTGTTTCTATAAGATGTGAGTGCAATTATTTCTAAGTAAATTCTGTTAATTTAATGTCGATAGTATAGATTTCCAATTTTTTACAATTTTTTCAAAGAAAACATTCTCTCAAAATTAATAATTTTATTGCATAATTTTGACTTTCACTAAATATTTTTAGAAAAGGCGGTGAAATAATAAAATTTTCTTTCTATAAGATGTAAGTGCAATTAATTCTAAGTAAATTCTGTGAATTTCACGTTGATTGTGCGAAATTATGATTTTTTGCAATTTTTTTCAAAAAAAAAACATCCTCCGAAAATTGCCAATTTTATTGGATAATTTCAACTTTTGCTGAACGTTTTAGGAAAATGTTTCGGAATAATTTAATTTTCTGTTTATAATATGTAAGTGCAATCAATTCTAAAAAATATCTGTGAATTTCAAGTTGATAGTATAAAATTTTAATTTTTGTACATTTTTTCAAAGGAAACACTGCCCCAAAATTGTTAATTTTTTTGCATACTTTTAACTTTGTCTGAATATTTTCGGAAAACGTGGCTGGGTAATTTAATTTTCTTTCTATAAGATGTGAGTGCAATTATTTCTAAGTAAATTCTGTTAATTTAATGTCGATAGTATAGATTTCCAATTTTTAACATTTTTTTCAAAGAAAACATTCTCTCAAAATTATTAATTTTTTTTGCATAATTTTAATTTTGACTAAATATTTTCGAAAAGGTAGGGAGATCATAAAATGTTCTTTCTATAAGATGTAAGTACAATTTATTCTAAGTAAATTCTGTGAATTTCACGTTGATAGTGTGAAATTTTAATTTTTTGCACTTTTTAAAAAAAAATATTTCCCAAAAATTGCCAATTTTATTGTATAATTTCAACTTTCGCTCAATGGTTTAAGAAAACGTAGCGAAATAATTTAATTTTTTTTTAATAATACACAAGTGCATTCAATTCTAAAAAAAATCTGTACATTTTACAATTATAGTATAAAATTTAAATTTTTTACATTTTTTTTAAAGAAAACATTGTCCAAAAATTGTTAGTTTTATTGCATACTTTTAACTTTGGCTGAATATTTTCGGAAAACGTGGATAGATAATTTAATTTTCTTTCTATTAGATGTAAGTGCAATCATTTCTTAGTAAATTCTGTTAATTTAATGTTGATAGTATAGATTTCTAATTTTTTAAATTTTTTTTAAAGAAATCATTCTCTCAAAATTAATAATTTTATTGCATAATTTTAACTTTGACTACATATTTTCAGAAAAGGCGGTGTAATAATAACATTTTCTTTCTATAAGATGTAAGTGCAATTAATTCTAAGTAAATTCTGTGAATTTTACGTTGATAGTGTAAAATTTTAATTTTTTACAATTTTTTCAAAGAAAACATTTTCCAAAAATTGCCTTTTTTATTGCATAATTTCAACTTTTGCTGAATGTTTTAAGAAAACGTAGCGAGATAATTAAATTTTTTGTTTATAATATATAAGTGCTATCAATTTAAATACAATTCTGTGAATTCCACTTTGATAGTATACAATTTAAATTTTTTACAATTTTTTCTAAGAAAACACTGCCCCAAAATTGGTTATTTTATTGCATACTTTTAACTTTGCCTGAATATTTTCGGAAAACGTGGCTAGATAATTTAATTTTCTTTCTATAGGATGTAAGTGCAATCATTTTTAAGTAAATTCTGTTAATTTAATTTTAAAGTATAGATTTCAATTTTTTTACAATTAATTTAAAGAAAACATTCTCTCAAAATTGATAATTTTATTGCATAATTTTAACTTTGACTAAATGTTTTCAGAAAAGGCGGTGAAATAATAAAAATAATTTTCTATAAGATGTAAGTGAAATTAATTCCAAGTAAATTCTGTGAATTTTACGTTGATAGTGTAAATTTTAAATTTTTTACAATTTTTTCGAAAAAAGACATCCTTCAAAAATTGCCAATTTTATTGCATAATTTCAACTATCGCTGAATGTTTTAAGAAAACCTGGCCAAATAATATAATTTTCTTTTTATAATATATAAGTACAATCAATTCTAAAAAAAATCTGTAAATTTCACGTTGATAGTATAAAATTTTAATTTTTTATATATTTTTTAAAGAAAACATTACCCCAAAATTGTTAATTTTACTGCATACTTTCAATTTTGGATGAAAATTTTCCAAAAAATACGTCCAGATAATTATATTTTTTTTTTATAAAATTTAAGTAAAATCAATTCTAAGTACATTTTGTTAATTTTATGTTATGGTAGTATAGGTTTCAAATTTTTTACAATTTTTTCAAAGAAAACATTCTCTCAAAATTGATAAATTTATTGCATAATTTTCACTTTGACTAAATATTTTCAGAAAAGCCGGTGAAATAATAACATTTTCTTTCTATAAGATGTAAGTGCAATTAATTCTAAGTAAATATTGTGAATTTTACGTTGATAGTGGACAATTTTAATTTTATACAATTAAAAAAAACATCCTCCAAAAATTACCAATTTTATTGCATAATTTCAATTTTCGCTGAATGTTTTAAGAAAACGTGGACAAAATAATTTAATTTTCTTTTTATAATATATAAGTGCATTCAATTCTAAAAAAATTCTGTGAATTTCAAGTTGATAATATATAAGTGCATTCAGTTCGAAAAAAAATCTGTGAATTTCACGTTGATAATATAAAATTTTAATTTTTTACAATTTTTTCAAAGATAACACTGCCCCAAAATTGTTAATTTTTTTGCATACTTTTAACTTTGGCTGAATATTTTCTGAAAACGTGGGTAGATAATTTAATTTTCTTTTAATAAGATGTGAGTGCAATAATTTCTAAGTAAATTCTGTTAATTTAATATTGATAGTATAGATTTCTAATTTTTTACAATTTTTTCAAAGAAAAGATTCTCTCAAAATTGTTAATTATATTGCATAATTTTAACTTTGACTGAATATTTTTAGAAAAGGTCGCGAGACAATAAAATGTTCTTTCTATAATATGTAAGTACAATTAATTCTAAGTAAATTCTGTGAATTTCACCGTAATTGAGTAAAATTTTAATTTTTTACAATTTAAAAAAAAGTCCTCCAAAAATTGCCAATTTTATTGCAAATTTCAACTTTCGCCGAATGTTTGAAGAAAACGTGGCAAAATAATTTAATTTTCTTTTTATAATATATAAGTACAATCAATTCTAAAAAAAATTTGTAAATTTCACGTTGATACTATAAAATTTTAATTTTTTACAATTTTTTTAAAGAAAACATTATCCCAAAATTGTTAATTTTATTGCATACTTTCAACTTTGGCTGAAAATTTTCGGAAAATACATCCAGATAATTATATTTTCTTTTTATAAAATGTAAGTCCAATCAATTTTAAGTAAATTCTGTTAATTTAATGTTATGATAGTATAGATTTCTAATTTTTTACAATTTTTTTAAAGAAAACATTCTCTCAAAATTGATAATTTTTTTGGATAATTTTAACTTTGACTGAATATTTTTAGAAAAGGCGGTGAAATAATATTTTTTTTTTCTATAAGATGTAAGTGCAATTAATTCTAAGTAAATTCTGCGAGTTTCACGTTGATAGTGTAATATTTTAATTTTTTACAATTTTTTCAAAGAAAACATTCTCCAAAAATTGTCTTTTTTATTGCATAATTTCAACTTTTGCTAATTGTTTTAAAAAGACGTAGCGAGATAATTTAATTTTCTTTTTATAAAATATAAGTGCAATTAATTCTAAAAATAATCTGTGAATTTCACGTTGATAGTATAAAATTTTAATTTTTTACAATGTTTTAAGAAAAATATTGCCCAAAAATTATTAATTTTATTGCATACTTTCAACTTTGGCTAAATATTTTCGGAAAATACGTCAAGATAATTATATTTTCTTTCTATAAAATGTAAGTCCAATCAATTCTAAATAAATTGTGTGAATTTTACGTTAACGGTATAAAATTTTAATTTTCTACAATTTTTTTAAAGAAAACATTCACCCAAAATTGTCAATTTTATCGAATAATTTCAACTTTGGCTTGATATTTTGGAAAATCCAGTGGAGATATTTAAATTTCCGTTACGGCCAAGCAAAGTTTATTCATTAAAGAATTATTAATAAAAGAATTATTAAAAAGAATTATTAATTAATTATTATTTCTGTGTAGATTCTATGAATTTTAGGTTGATTTGATAATTCGTTGAATTTTTACAATTCTTTCAAAATAATCATTCTTTTAAAATCGCTGAATTGAGGCGTTAGTTATTTTTATTTATTTATTTATTTATACATATAGACGGTCAAGCCTTTTTGAAGATAATATTGTTGTATAAGTTCAAATTTAAGCTTTAAACGAGTGTGTTCCACTCCCAGGTTAAGCATGAAGTAACATTTCGAGTTTAGAAAAGCGTGGAAATTTGGTTTGGACCAAACCAAATTTTCATGCTTTTCTAAACTCGAAATTTCACTTCATGCGCCACGCGTGTAAAACACTGAAATAGTTTAAAGTTTAAAATACACCTTTTTAGCAGTATACTGATTTACAAGTGTATTTTAAACATCACATACATCAGTGTTTTATACGCCTGGCGCATGAAGTAAAATTTCGAGTTTAGAAAAGCCTAAAAATTTGGTTTGGTCGCGTAGCGCTACGCGCTACGCGACCAAACCAAATTTTTAGGCTTTTCTAAACTCGAAATTTTACTTCATGCTTAATCCGGGAGTGGAAAACACTTGTTTGAAGCTTCAATTTTTTTTTTTTGGAGGTTTGGCTTTTGCCTGGCCTTAGTAACGTAGACTATTGGCCAACATCAATTCTTAATTTTTATTTATTCCATTTAAGTATTTAATTCTTTACATGCTTATGCAACTAATTATGGACGGCACAACACATTCACTCACAACCATGGCTCCAGAGGTTGCCAATTTCCCCATTAGGAACTGGCACTCCCCGGTGGGATTCGAACCCACGACCCTTTGGCCCAAGAGCAGGAGCTCTACTCACTGACCCACGAGGGTCCCCAAGCTTCAAATTAAACGCGTACAGAATCGGGGGGATTATATATTGCATGCAGTTCTTAAGTAAACGAGGTTTTTCTGCCCCAAGTACAAATATTAAAAGTTGATTATATTTTCATTTACATTAATTATTATTATTAGCATAACTGTTATTTCAGACTATCTGTCTTACCATCACTAATTACACTAATTAGTGACTTACTTTTTAAGTGTGTGTGTGTCTGTATTTTTTCTTCTTCTGTCTGATGTTTTTTCGATAATCAAATCTTGTGTTACTAATTAACGTCCAATTAGGGTGAACATAAGGGCATTCAGACATGTGCAATTAATGCATTTTTAAGGGCTGCTGACTTTGATGAAATCTTAATTGGTCGCCTCATTAGCATAATGATTTCAAAAAGCGTTGCATATTTATTAATTTATTTTAAAATGTACGTGTTTCTTTTAACTTTTAGTAATATTAAAAAATTGATAAGTACACTCCAGAGCTGGGCAGGATTCGAATCATTCAGGATTCGAATCCTGGAATCGAATCATTCAGGATTCGAATCCTGGATTCGCTTCCTTTTAGAGGATTCAAAAGAGGCATTCGAATACTTTAGTTCAATTGGATTCGTGATCCGGATTCGTTACATTTTTTTAAGAGGATTCGTATTCGAATCCAAATGTGGGTGATTCGAATCTTTATAAAAGGATTAAAATATTTATAAATGATTCGAATACTTACAAAAGGTTTTGAATGGTCAAAAATAATTCGAATTAATTATGAGGATTAACTTGAAAAATGTCTTTTGTGTGTTTTTAAATTTCTGGTTAATTTACTGTTTTATACGCGTGGCGCATGAAGTAAAATTTCGAGTTTAGAAAAGCCCAGAAAATTTTCTGGGCTTTTCTAAACTCGAAATTTTACTTCATGCTTAGTCTGGGAGTGGAAACGCTCGTTCGAAACTTCAAACTGATTGCTTTGATAAGAACATTAAATGACTGAAAATATTTTTAAAGATAATAATCTAGTTCTCAAAATTTTGTTTAATATTATTTAAAGTTAAACTGACATGGTAGCCACAATCTGAAATGTTAAATTTTTCAGGCTTTACTTTTTTACTTTTCCAAAAGTACAGTGATTTTTTTAAACGAATCACCCTAATTCTGTTCCTGCTACTGTTTACTTACTACTTCATAGGGAATAAGAAAAGCGTGTAGGGTGATAAGTACTATGATTCCAATGATCAGAAATTATTCTTACAGAATTTTTTACACGAATCATTCTAATTTTGTTCCTCCTACTGTTTACTTACTGCTTCACAGGGGCTAAGAAAAGCGTGTAGGGTGATCATTACTATGATTCCAATGATTAAAAATGAGCGCTTGCGCCGAGTCCGGCCAGAGCACGCTCATTCACCGTCTCGCTCTTTCGAAAACGCCGAGCGTAGGGAGTAAGAGCCATTCACTCACTCACTTCAATTTCAATCGTCGCTGCCGTCAGTGAGCGTCCCCGACAAGTGCGCTAGCAACTAGCAACACACCGAAACATTCAGCAACAGGTTGCTACTACTCTAGTGCCCCACCCCCTTAAAAAAAAAAACAACCTTGAATGGAATTGAACACAAACCACACGGAAAAAGGGAGTTAATTAAATTGAATTACGTGAACAAACTCGACATTCTTGAATTAATCTGAAGTGGCTCGGGTTTTAGTTTCTGCGATTAAATTAAAGTGGATTGGATTTTGTGCCCGTTTCAGTGCGTTTACAGTTTTGGATTTGATTTACTTGAAAAGTGTGTGCGATTTTTTTTATAAATTAATCCATATGGAAAAACAGTGTGTTGTTTTAATTCAAGTGGTGGACTGTTGATCGAGGGCTTAGTTGAGGAACTGATTTTGTATTTGGAACTGAAGCAAAAAAAAACAAAAATTGAATTATGGAGGTGTTCGCAGTGGACAAGTCTTTTTACGAGATCAATTCAGCGGATGATTTGAAGGAGTTATGGGACACCGATTTAGATCCGGTATGTCTTTTTTCTTTCAACAAAATTCAATTGAGAATCTACACAATTTTTTAACCAAGATCTGTTCTTGAACTTTGCGCTCAAAAATATTAGCTAATTATAAATTAAAATCTTGATTTTTAATTCAAAGATGAAAGTGTTAAGAGCAGTGGCGTAGCGCGGGGCGGAGGCCGAATTTGCTGCCCCTCATTTAGGTATTATAGGTATTATTAATACACTTCAAGAATTTTCTTCCTTGTCTTTTTAATACAAAAAAATTGATTTTGATCAATTTGGAACTTAAAAACTTTAAATTTTATATAAAACTTGGAAAATTCAATTCATACTGACAGCAGTTGAGTCAATATGAATTGAATTTTTTAACACAATGAACCACTTTTAACTTTGTTTGTATAACACGTTTTATTTAATGTGACTGCAGTTTCGACAAATTTAAGCTTGTCATTATCAAACATGTTTGATAATGACAAGCTAAATTTGTCGAAAGTGCAGTCACATTAAATAAAACGTGTTATACAAACAAAGTTAAAAGTGTTTCATTGTGTAATTAACATGTATAACGAAGTAGAAGCCTCCACAATACTGAATTTTTTAAGTTTTATAAAAAATTTAAAGTTTTTAAGTTTTGTTCTATTTTGATGTTTGAATGGATACTATAAAATTTTATCAGATAAAAATATAATTAATTTTTTTTAAGTTGAAAGTGTTGACAGTTATGATATATTTACAGTTGACATTTAGTCTGTAATGTCACATTTAGTTTATGTATTAAATGTTTATTTACGGAAATTCTATTTAAAGTACATAATGCTTAATAATGACAATAAATTAAAAGCTATAAATAAGTTAAAATATAAAATCAAAAACAATATACAAATAGAACAAACAAATGTAATTTATAATGTCAGATTTATCTTTTGTCACATGGCATTTAGATTATTATGACAGTTGGCATTCGTGATATTTCTCAGTTTGAAATGCCATTATCTTCACTTTAAATCAGTGTTTTGTACGCGTGGCGCATGAAGTAAAATTTCGAGTTGAGAAAAGCCCGAATTTGGATTTGGACGCTGCGCGTCCAAATCCAAATTCTTAGGGCTTTTCTCAACTCGAAATTTTACTTCATGCTTCGTCTGGGAGTGGAAGACACTCGTTTAGGTTTTTGAAAATTTTGATGAAATTCCAATATTTTAGAATTTTCAAAGTTTTACTTAATTTTTAACGCTTTTCGTAAATTGCTAAGATTTCCTTTAATTTTCGAAATTCTGAAGGTTTTCCTGAGTTTCCTAAATTTTTGTTAATTTGAACAATTTCGTTAATTACTTACTTACTTAATACTGACAATAAATTAAAAGCAATAAATAAGTTAAAATATAAAATATCGCTCGGTGAGCCACAAACTCGGGTTCGATTCCCGTGCACGGGGAGACTTTATTTAAAAATAATTTCTCGTCGTGTCCCTGGGTGTGGTGTGAATGTGTCGTCACGTCCAAATATATGTTAAATTAATTAATACAGTCATCGTTAGTGGCTGAATAGCTAGGACCTATGCCAAAACAAACAAAAAAAAGACAATATACAAATAGAACAAACAAATGTGATTTATAATGTCAGATTTATCTTTTGTTACATGGCATTAAGATTATTATGACGGTTGGCATTCGTGATATTTCTCAGTTTGAAATGCCATTATCTTCACTTTAATTCAGTGTTTTGTGCGCGTGGCGCATGAAGTAAAATTTCGAGTTGAGAAAAGCCCGAATTTGGATTTGGACGCTGTGCGTCCAAATCCAAATTCTTAGGGCTTTTCTCAACTCGAAATTTTACTTCATGCTTCGTCTGTGAGTGGAAGACACTCGTTTAGGTTTTTGAAAATTTTGATGGCATTCCAAGATTTTAGAATTTTCAAAGTTTTACTTAATTTATAACGCTTTTCGTAAATTTCAAAGGTTTCCTTTAATTTTCGAAATTCTGAAGGTTTTCCTGAGTTTCCTAAATTTTTGTTAATTTGAACAATTTCGTTAGTTACTTACTTACTTAATACTGACAATAAATTAAAAGCAATAAATATAAAATCAAAAACAATACACAAATAGAACAAACAAATGTAATTTATAATGTCAGATTTATCTTTTCTTACATGGCATTAAGATTATTATGACAGTTGGCATTCGTGATATTTCTTAGTTTGAAATGCCATTATCTTCACTTTAAATCAGTGTTTTCTACGCGTGGCGCATGAAGTAAAATTTCGGGTTGAGAAAAGCCCGAATTTGGATTTAGACGCTGCGCGTCTAAATCCAAATTCTTAGGGCTTTTCTCAACTCGAAATTTTACTTCATGCTTCGTCTGGGAGTGGAAGCGAGTTTTCCAATATTTTAGAATTTTCAAAGTTTTACTTAATTTTTAACGCTTTTCGTAAATTTCAAAGATTTCCTTTAATTTTCGAAATTCTAAAGGTTTTCCTGAGTTTCCTAAATTTTTGTTAATTTGAACAATTTCGTTAGTTACTTACTTACTTAATACTGACAATAAATTAAAAGCAAAAAATAAGTTAAAATAGAAAATCAAAAACAATGTACAAATAGAATAAACAAATGTAATTTATAATGTCAGATTTATCTTTTGTCACATGGCATTTAGCTTATTATGACAGTTAGCATTCGTGATATTTCTCAGTTTAAAATGCCATTATCTTCACTTTAAATCAGTGTTTTGTACGCGTGGCGCATGAAGTAAAATTTCGAGTTGAGAAAAGCCTGAATTTGGATTTGGACGCTGCGCGTCCAAATCCAAATTCTTAGGGCTTATCTCAACTCGAAATTTTACTTCATGCTTCGTCTGGGTGTGGAAGACACTCGTTTAGGTTTTTGAAAATTTTGATGAAATTCCAATATTTTAGAATTTTCAAAGTTTTACTTAATTTTTAACGCTTTTCGTAAATTTCAAAGATTTCCTTTAATTTTCGAAATTCTAAAGGTTTTCCTGAGTTTCCTAAATTTTTGTTAATTTGAACAATTTCGTTAGTTACTTACTTACTTAATACAGACAATAAATTAAAAGCAATAAATAAGTTAAAATATAAAATCAATAACAATATACAAATAGAACAAACAAATGTAATTTATAATGTCAGATTTATCTTTTGTCACATGGCATTTAGATTATTAATTTCGTTAGTTACTTACTTACTTAATACTGACAATACATTAAAAGCAATAAATAAGTTAAAATATAAAATCAAAAACAATATACAAATAGAACAAACAAATGTAATTTATAATGTCAGATTTATCTTTTGTTACATGGCATTAAGATTATTATGACAGTTGGCATTCGTGATATTTCTTAGTTTGAAATGCCATTATCTTCACTTTAAATCAGTGTTTTGTACGCGTGGCGCATGAAGTAAAATTTCGAGTTGAAAAAAGCCCGAATTTGGATTTGGACGCTGTGCGTCCAAATCCAAATTCTTAGGGCTTTTCTCAACTCGAAATTTTACTTCATGCTTCGTCTGGGAGTGGAAGACACTCGTTTAGGTTTTTGAAAATTTTGATGGCATTCCAAGATTTTAGAATTTTCAAAGTTTTACTTAATTTATAACGCTTTTCGTAAATTTCAAAGATTTCCTTTAATTTTCGAAATTCTGAAGGTTTTCCTGAGTTTCCTAAATTTTTGTTAATTTGAACAATTTCGTTACTTTCCATAAGTTTAAAATTTGTAAATTCTCGGCAGTTTTCATGAATTTACTAAATATTCTTCAATTTTTAGAATTGTCAAAGTTTTTGTTAAATTTTAACGCTTTAATTCTTGGCAGTTTTCATGAATTAACTAAATATTCTTCAATTTTTAGAATTTTCAAAGTTTCTGTTTAATTTTAACGCTTTTCGTAGATTTCTAAAATTTTATTTAATTTTCAAAAATCTGAAGGCTTTCTTAAATTTCGTAAATGTTTGTTAATTTGAACAATTTCGTTACTTTTCATAAGTTCAATTTTTTTTAATTCTTGGCTGTTTTCACAAATTTACTAAATAGTCAATTTATAAAAAGTTATGAACTTCCAAGATTTCTAAAAATCTAATGGTTTTCCTGAATGTCTTAAACTTTCGCAAATTTTGAAATATTTTCCACCTTAAATGAATTTTCGTTTATTTTGTAAATCTTGGCAGTTTTCGTAAATTTCTTTAATTCTCGTTAAATTTAAACATTTTGATACTTTTCACGAATTTTCAATTTTTATATATTTTATGATTTTTCGTCATCTTTTTTTTAAACCTTAAAAGTTTTCGTAAAGTTTCTAAATTGGTGTTTACATTTTAAAATTTTGAGGTTTTTAAGAGTTTTTCACAACAAATTTGGCAAGAAATGAATTTCTGGTGGTTGTTTTAATAAAGGTCTACAATATAATAAAAATATTGTTGATGAATTAATTTCTCACTTAACCCGTGGTGAAACATATTTAATTAATACGCTTTGATTAAAACACTTGGTTTGTTTCACTGATTTTTTATTTTTACTCCAACTAGTTTCGACCTTAGGTCATTCTCAAGGAGATATACATATCTCCTTGAGAAAGACCTAAGGTCGAAACTAGTTGGAGTAAAAATAAAAAATCAGTGAAACAAACCAAGTGTTTTAATCAAAGCGTATTCAAAATATTGTTTATTGAAAATTCAATTTAATGTCTCGCAATTCAATTTTAGGAGAAAATATTTTGATTTTCTGTATTGAATCATCAAAATCGGTTAATTTTAGAGAAATTCTGAGAAATTCAAACTAATTGGGCAAGAAATAAATTTCTGGTGATTGTTTTAATAAAAGTCTACAATTAAATGTAATTTTTTGTTAAGAAAATTCAATTTAAAGTTTCGTAATTAAATTTTAAGAGTAAATATTTTGACTTTCTGTACTGAATCATCAGAATTGGTTAATTTCCGAGAAATCCTAATAATTTAAAACACGTTTGGCAAGAAATAAATTTCTGGTGATGATTTTAGTAGAAGTCTACAATAAAATGTACTTTTTTATACAAATCAAATTTGAGGGCTCGCAATTTAATTTTAGGAGCATATATTTTGTTTTTTTTTGTATTGAATAATCTCTTAACTACGGCCTTGTTTTGGGATGAAATATTTTGATAAGATTGATATATTTTAAAGAAAGGACGAGCATGATTACAATGTTTGTACTTTCAAGATTTCCAAAAATCTAATGGTTTTCCTGAATGTCTTAAACTTTCGCAAATTTTGAAATATTTTCCACTTTTAATGAATTTTCGTTTATTTTGTAAATCTTGGCAGTTTTCGTAAATTTTTTTTATTCTCGTTAAATTTAAACATTTTGATACTTTTTACGAAGTTTCAATTTTTATATATTTCATGATTATTCGTCATCTTTTTTTTTTAAACCTTTAAAGTTTCTAAATTGGTGTTTACATTTGAAAGTTTTGAGGTTTTTAAGAACTTTTCACAACAAATTTGGCAAGAAATGAATTTCTGGTGGTTGTTTTAATAAAGGTCTACAATATAATAAAAATATTGTTTATTGAAAATTCAATTTAAAGTCTCGCAATTCAATTTTTGGAGAAAATATTTTGATTTTCTGTATTGAATCATCAAAATCGGTTAATTTTAGAGAAATTCTGAGAAATTCAAACTAATTGGGCAAGAAATAAATTTCTGGTGATTCTTTTGATAAAAGTCTACAATTAAATGTAATTTTTTTTTAAGAAAATTCAATTTAAAGTTTCTTAATTTTATTTTAAGAGTAAATATTTTGACTTTCTGTACTGAATCATCAGAATTGGTTAATTTCCGAGAAATCCTAATAATTTAAAACACGTTTGGCAAGAAATAAATTTCTGGTGATGATTTTAGTAGAGGTCTACAATAAAATGTACTTTTTTTATACAAATCAAATCTCAATATGTATATGTACACTTATGTAATAAAATGGAGATTCCGTTAATAAATAAATAAATTTGAGGGCTCGCAATTTAATTTTAGGAGCATATATTTTGTTTTCTTTTGTATTGAATAATCTCTTAACTACGGCCTTGTTTTGGGATGAAATATTTTGATAAGATTAATATATTTTAAAGAAAGGACGAGCATGATTACAAAGTTTCTACTTTCCTTAAAATATATCAATTTTTTCAAAATATTTCATCCCAAAATTAAAATATTTTCCACTCTCACGGTGTTTAATAAAAAAAATATTAAACATCATTAAATAACGTCTTAAATTACATGTTTTTCTACACTATTTACAACATATAATACAAATCAAATTCAGTCACATTGTAAAAGATTCCTTTGCGAAGATTTGTGATTTTTTCATACACATATTTACTTAACTCGAAATTTTACTTCATGCGCCAGGCGTATAAAACACTGACGTATTGCGATGTTTAAAATATACTTCTAAATCAGTATGCTGCTGAAAAAGTGTATTTTAAACTTCAAATTATTTCAGTGTTTTACACGCGTGGCGCATGAAGTAAAATTTCGAGTTTTGAAAAGCCTGAAACGCGACCAAACCAAATTTTTTAGGCTTTTCTAAACTCGAAATTTTATTTCATGCTTAGTCTGGGAGTGGAAAACACTCGTTTTAAGCTTCAATTTGAACTTATACAACAATAGCATAATAGTTAGGTTAATTTTATTATTATATTACTGTGTTAGCAAAATAATTTTGTTTTTTCATTTTTCATTTTTCTTCTTATTTCTTTTCTATTTTTTCTCTTCTTGGATTTTTATATGTTATCTTATTTACTAGTTAATAAGAAAAATAATAATGAAGTCTCCTCCGTCTCTACAAGCTATTAGCTTCGAGACAAGGAAACTACTAAATTACAATACTTTGGAATAAGCGTTTATTTTATTTTAATTACCATACTCTGTTATATAATTGTATAAGTTATTGGGAAAATAAATGTTTATGAATAAAAGAAAAAAAATAATAACGAATGCCTCAATTCAGCGATTTTAAGAGAATGTTTATTTTGAGAGAATTGTAAAAATTCAATGAATTATCAAATCAGCCTAAAATTCATAGAATCTACACAGAAATGAATAAACTTTGATTGGCCATAATGGAAATTTAAATATCTATATTTTAAATACTAGGATGACATCTCTATGCGACAGTCCATTTTTCAGGCTTTTCTAAACTCGAAATTTTACTTCAGGCTTAATCTAGAAGTGGAAACCCTACTAAATAGTAATTTCATATTGAATTCATAAAAAAACAACGATCGGGATATGTGTACTTGAAAGAATAATTCCCTGTATAATTATTATTAAGGTGTGAGTTTTAAAGCCTCACATTTTATTTGTAGGCAACTTATTAATCAGATTAGTGATACAATTGCCGATATCAGATTCATAATACTAAATTATATACAGAGAGTTTTAAGTAACACCGAACATGCCAGAAAATGTTCACTGCAAATTTTCCTATGTTCGATTTGTTCTGGGACGCATCAAAGCATTGAGTGCAATGTGATTGGCTACGATTTCCAATGGTAATATAGTCAACCCAATATACATTCTTCTGGGTGCGATTTCATTGGTTACGATTTTTAGTGGTTCTAATGGAAATTAGGACTAATGTAAATAGGGTACATGTAATGTCAAAATAAAATATGTCAGTTATTAAATCTTGTGCGTTTATGGCAAGTGCAGTGTGTGGGAATATGGAACATACTGTTTTATCCAAAGCAAGACATCGGCATTTCAAGACAATCAAGATTAATTCTGCCGTGAAACATACAGGGCGTTTTTCTTTTAAGTATACGTATTCCAAATTCAGCCAATTTTCTGTAAATCTTTAGATATTCCTTGTTTTTTTAAGATTAATTTGAAGCTTTAATCGAGTGTTTTCCACTCCCAGACTAAGCATGAAGTAAAATTTCGAGTTTAGAAAAGCCCCGTGAAAATTTGTCGAGGGTCGCGCAGCGACCCGAGACAAATTTTCTGGGCTTTTCTAAACTCGAAATTTTACTTCATGCGCCACGCACTGACACTAAAATATTGTGAAATTTAGATATATTTAAACGTCACTTGAAATCAGTGTTTTATACGCGTGGCGCATGAAGTAAAATTTCGAGTTTAGAAAAGCCCCGTGAAAATTTGTCTCGGGTCGCTGCGCGACCCTCGACAAATTTTCACGAGGCTTTTCTAAACTCGAAATTTTACTTCATGCTTAGTCTGGGAGTGGAAAACACTCGTTTAAAGCTTCAAATTGAACTCTTTTAAAAAAAACAACGAATGTCGAAAAATTTACAGCTTATGCATGTTTACTTAAAGAAACAATTCAATTTATTGTAAATTACGCATTCAATAAATTAATAAATACACCTACATTATCTTTATTGAGTATTATGTTAGCAAATAAATGAAAATTGAAATGTTTGCCAAATGAAGCAGCACACCTAACACCCCAGTGTTGTGCTGGCAGCAGACCTAGGTGCGGTACTTGCAAACCTGCTTCAAATTTGAAATATTTATATTCAAAACTGCCGAATGGCAGTTTTGTGACGGCATTTTTGCTGGTACACCCAAAGCAAAGTACTTGGGGTGGTCCTGATCAAATAGTTTACACAATACGCTGAATCGAAGTTCTTAATAATCTTCAGTGAAATTGAAGCAATGTATAAACTTATCTTTAAATATTAGCAAAGGGAAGTAACAGGAATCTGTTTTTCTATTATTTATGCACTTAAGCTAAATCTGTTCTCCTCTTTCTCATTTTTCTTTTCTGTTTAATATTAACAATCCATTAGTGATGTAGGCGATTAATGAATGACACATTTCATTTTATCGTTAAATGTAAGTTGCGTTAGAACTACTAAAATCAGAGCCAATGAAATCGCACTCAGTGCTTTGATACGTCCCAGAACACATCGAACATAGGAAAATTTATATTGAATATTTTTTGGCATGTTCGGGGTTACATAAAACTCTCTGTATATTATATTAATAATTAAATATTATACAATAATTTTCTTCAAACTGGAAAAAATTCCCTTACATTTTTTTCCAATTTCCAGAAAATTATTATACAATATTTAATTATTAAGGCGTGATTCTTAACGCAGCGTTTTCATTTTTAGGCATCTTATCATGCAGATAGGTAATACAATTACTAAAAATTGATTGATAAGGCTGATAAATGTTGAAAGTTCATCTTCACTTTCATTCATCATTTCTTCGCCTGAAGAAGCCACAGTGTGGCGAATCAATTGTAGCGAATGCACAATATATATTTGAAAGTGTTTAAATTATTTTATTTATATAAAAGTGAATACAATTACTGATTGCAGATTCATAAAACTGAACTAATCATTTGAAATTATCGATTTGTCCTGCTCCACACAGTTACACACACATATACAAAAAGTTGAACAGTAGAAACAGCTGCGGGAATCCAAGATACATATTAATGAAACGCGAAACAAAACTTTCAGTCGCGTTTTAAAGGTAAAATTAATCAAATGCGCGGAGAATTACCGCCGCTCGGTGAGTTTTGAAACTTCAAGCGCGTTTTAATTTACTCGCCGGCCTGACTTTCTACTTAATTGCCATTAAACGACACTAAATGCACTTTCTATTACTCTTCTTTTGTTGTTGTTGTTGCCGTTGTTTTGTTTTGTTAACAGCGATTATTGCGAGTAATTCACGCGTTGATTTATCAATTTTACAACTGTTTATAAATATAGAGAAAAGTTTTTAACTGTTTTGTGTTGTAGGCGTTCACTTTGTGGTACATCTTAAATAAACTTGTAAATACTTGTTTTGTTTAAGAATTACTACTAGCTAGTCGAAACTATAGTCACAAAAATTAAGTGTAAATACAGTGGTTAAACAAAGTTGAAAGTGTTTTAATGTGTGAGTGATATGTGATGATTGGTTTTGTTTCTGCCTGTAGACTTGTGGATGTTGTTGGTTTGAAAGACTTCTTAGTTTTTTCTGTATTATCCACGATTTGTTCTTGATTTTTGTTCTTATGGATGTAAACATTTTGTGTTGTGAAGTATCCCAGTTGTTCGGAGAAGTATTCTTGCTGAGTTTAAGATGAAGTTCGTATGCACTTAACTCCAAATTGGCACGTTTTTTGTGTAATTCACCAATTTCGTATTTTATCCACTTTACTTTGAAGTCAATCACTAATTTCGGAATGTTTATGGTGAGTTTGCGCGTCTTGTTTTGTATGAAGTTCGGAAAAACTGACATTTTTAAACACTGTTTTAGGAAATAAATATCCGCACTGATTTTGTTAATTTTCGTTTTGATTTGAAAGAATTTGTTGAACTCGGTTGACCAGGAAGCCATAATCTTATGTATTTGTAACTCAATCCAAATACATGGAAGTGTTTTATTTACAAGATTATACAGAAAAGTTTTATATTTGTACAAAGCGACAAAACATGGAAATATTTGTACTGGAAATAGAAACAAAATTTCTCATTAATTTATAAACAACAGGATTTAAATTGAGACAAAAGAAGCAGAGCGAACAAACCAAAAAAGTTATGGTTTGGTAATAATAATAAAAGTGAGGGAAGCTATAACTTTATTTTTGTTCATCAATAAGAGACCTAATCAACTCTAAAGTACATATTGTATATAGCTTTTAGGGTCCGGCATCGGGGTCCATTTACAACCCCGATACCATCAGTCTGTGATATTCGGTTTAGGTTGCGTCGTCCATTATATCACAGTTCATATATATCCAGTTAGCCAGTCACTGTATAAAATTTGGTAACAGTATTTGGAGGCTGCATCCAGAAGCGAGGCCGGTGATTGGCGTATATAGTCGTCTGTCTTACTCGTCCCCCTAATCTTGACCATAGTCTCTCCTTTTCTACTCGATTTCAAGTTCTCCCATAAGCATTGGCTCCCCTTGGTTATATATAGGGTCCGACATCGGGGTCATTTACAACCCCGATGTCGTCCGCTCTGTGATATTAGGTCTAAGATGTGTTTGTATATTACGATCGGTGACAGGGTCTTCTACAACCCTGCCACCACAATGTCTGTGATATTAGGTTTAGGGTTATTTATTCTATTTATGTTTTGCTTAGTGTTGTTTATTTTAATCAATTTATTGTTTGTTTTTTTTTCTTTTTAAATAACACGAGCAAACCGGCTAATGACCACGCAGTCGAAACTCTAGGGTTTTTAGTCGGTAGTCCTCCAGTTTGGAGGGAGTCCGACACTTCGTCCGTAAATGGATTTTCCCCTTCCACACAACAACAAAAAAAAAGAGACCTAATATCAATAACTTATATTAGATCTCTTATTGATGAACAAAAATAAAGTTATAGCTTCCTGAATTTATGAATAAAAAATAATTAATTAACACACCCACTTGGATTGCTTCACTGATTTATTTATATTTTTTTATTATTTTCATTGCTAAGCGCTGATTCTTCAGAGTTAAACAAATCAATATACAGGCAAGTTTTCTTTTGAGTATACATATTAAAATGCAAAGGCAGTAAATTTTTAGGTATTCGTTGTTTTTTTAAAATAGTTCAATTTGAAACTAAAACGAGTGTTTTCCACTCCCAGGCTAAGCATGAAGTAAAATTTCGAGTTTAGAAAAGCCTGAAAATTTGGTTTGGTCGCGTAGCGCGAAGCGCGGAGCGACCAAACCAAATTTTCAGGCTTTTCTAAACTCGAAATTTTACTTCATGCGCCACGCGTATAAAACACTGACATATTGTGAAATTAATAAAAATCTCGTTAAGCAGTCTATTTTTAATCCTGCTTAAGCAGTATATATTTAATACTGATTTAGCAGTATATTTTTAATTCCACAATATATCAGTGTTTAATACGCGTGGCGCATGAAGTAAAATTTCGAGTTTAGAAAAGCCTGAAAATTTGGTTTGGTCGCGTAGCGCGAAGCGCGGAGCGACCAAACCAAATTTTCAGGCTTTTCTAAACTCGAAATTTTACTTCATGCGCCACGCGTATAAAACACTGACATATTGTGAAATTAATAAAAATCTCGTTAAGCAGTCTATTTTTAATCCTGCTTAAGCAGTATATATTTAATACTGATTTAACAGTATATTTTTAATTCCACAATATATCAGTGTTTAATACGCGTGGCGCATGAAGTAAAATTTCGAGTTTAGAAAAGCCTGAAAATTTGGTTTGGTCGCTCCGCGCTTCGCGCTACGCGACCAAACCAAATTTTCAGGCTTTTCTAAACTCGAAATTTTACTTCATGCTTAGCCTGGGAGTGGAAAACACTCTTTTAAAGTTTCAAATTAAACTATTTTAAAAAACAACGAAAACCTGTAAATATACTGCCTATGCATTTTATATATGTATGCTCAAAAGAAACAATGCCTTTATAATGTTTTGTTTAACTCTGAAAAATCAGCGTTTAGCAATGAAAATGATAATAAATTATAAATAAATCAGTGAAGCAATCCAAGTTTGTGTGTTAATTAATTATTTTTTATTATTAATAAATATAGTAAGCTATAACTTTATTTTCGTTCATCAATAAGAGACCTAATATCAATAACTTCCTCACTTTTATCATTATTACCAAACCATAACTTTTTTTATGATGTCTCATATTTTTGTTTTACGAGACAATATCTGTGATATTGACTTTATGATATTTTTTAGGAAATCGATGTGAAATCACATCGTAATTTTACTAGATATGCTTCCACTTAGTTCTCTACAAAATAAGTTTATGTATCTCGTTTGATTCAGTTTAAAGCACTTTTCTGTTATTTGCATATTGTTTTGTTTATTTTCTTGCTGGAGTAATTTATTTTGTATTTTAGTTCATATTGTTTTCCTCAAAATAATAAAATTGATCTTTTTTATACCTTTGTGTACTTTGTTTGATTCAGTTGTTGGCACTTTTCCTGTGATTTACATATTTTGTCCTCTCCTCTTCAAATAATATTTTTTTTGTCTGGAAAGTTTTATTTTATTTTTAGAATGTGCAATAAAGAGGGATAGAATTTTTGAGAAATGTTCAAACAGAAATCCAACAAAATATTCAATAATGTTCCATTCAATTTTCATTTTGAGGGGCTGTATCTCACTCTAGCAATTTTATATTTATTTCTAATGATTGATCTTTATTTTTAAATAATAATATTGCCCAACAGACTACAACCTAATTACAAAGCAACTTTACAATAATATACATGTAAAAGTCTCAGAATAAACTAAACATGATTTCAAAAAAAGAAACACTTGTTTAATTTCACTTGAGAATGACTCAAAGTCGAAACTAGTGGTAATAAAAAACCAAATACGAGGAATCGATTGAAAATGATCCACATTTTTTGGAACATGTCATCACTGGTGACGAGAGTTGGGTGTTTGAATACGACCCGGAAACAAAACGCCAGAGCAAGCAATGGTGCGCGCCAGGCTCTCCAAGGCCCAAAAAAGCAAGAATTAGCAAATCAAAAATTAAATGCATGCTGATTTGTTTCTTTGATAGCCAGGGAATCGTCCACAAAGAGTTTGTGCCTCAAGGCCAAACAGTAAATCAACACTTTTACCGCGAGGTTCTTGAAAGACTCCGAAAAAAGATCATTCGTGTAAGATCACACATCAAGAACAATTGGATCCTGCATCATGACAATGCGCCGTGTCACACAGCAATATCAATAAACCAGTTTTTGACCAATAAAAATATTCCTGTGGCTCCTCAGCCTCCTTACTCACCTGACTTGAGTCCTGCTGACTTTTTCCTCTTCCCTAAATTGAACATTCATCTGAAGGGACGTCATTTTGGGACACTCAAAAACATTTAAACGGCTGTAACCGACCAGCTGAAGGCTATCCCAGTATCCGAGTTCCAGCACTGCTATGAGGAGTGGAAGAAACGTCTCCAACGCTGTGTGGCTTCCCAAGGGAATTACTTTGAAGGAGACAACATTCAATTGTAATTTTATTCGAATAAATCTAATTTGAAAAATCAGTCTCATCACTTAATTTCCACACCGCGTATTATTTATTTATTTATTTATTTGTACGGAAATCTCCATTTTACATTAAATATATATATAATAATAAATGTGTGTAAATTAAACATATAACAAATAATACAATGCACATGATAGTTATAAAATTCAAGTTACAATTAGCTAATAAATACAATTAAAAAACAACTACAAGATCAATGAGCGAAAGGTGGCGCTTAAACATATTGTAAGAATTACAAAATATTAAAAAGTGAAATTAATAGTGTAATTTAACTTAGTGTTTTCTTTTTTAAAGCATAGTTCAATATGTTTCACGGCGTGAAATATGAGAAACTTGTTCAAGATATAAACTAAACATAAAACATACAAATATAAATGGTACTAATAATAATATTTAAGAATAGGTCTTTTCATTGTTATTATTTTATTTAATAACAATGAATAGACCTATCTTACTGACAATTCAGTCACTTCCGCTATGTGAATTTAATTTTCGTTGAATGTATCTTAAGCTTTAATGGATTTTAAACTCTTTTCAACAATTTTAGGCGGCTGGCACAAAATGTGACTTGTGAGAAATTTTCAAATACAAATTCACAAAAATATTCCCTTATCTTTCGTTTTCTTCTCTTTAAATTAACGTTTATTGGCGGCATACGCATTTTTACAAAATAATACATAAATCTACAAATGCTAGTATATAAAATATAAAACACATAAATTCTAACTCATATGTATATACAGGGTGTCCCAAACCACCCGTATCAGCCTCTCCCTAAGAATATATATACACAGCGTTTTATTCAAGTATGGCCATACATTTACATTGTAAAAAATGTACCCCATGTCAACTTTTGTTGTCGTGCAAATTCGAAACAGTTTTTTGGCTTTATTAATACATCAACATTTTTTCTACGAAATGTACAATCCTAGAAGGACTTAAACATGTTATATTTCTTTATTTTCGCTTTTAAAGTTGAAATTAATAATACAAATAAGCCACAAAATCAACTTGGCGAAAATGTCATGTAAGTATTTGTTTTGATAAACTGGAAAGCTAAAGTAAAGAATTCTAACATGTTTATGTCCTTCTAACAATGAACATTTCGTAGAAAAGTGTTTGATTTATTAAAGAAAACAAAAATTGTTTCACATTTGGACGACAACAAAAGTTAACATGGGTACAATTTTTACCATGTAAACCCTTATGGCCATACTTAAATAAAACTGACAGTATGTATACAGGGTGGGCCACGAATAACGCCCATTAAAAGTTTTCGGGGTTCCTGACAGAGGAAAAATTTGAAATAATTCTACATTGCACGGTTGAATGCGATCACCTCATGGAAAATATTTCGACTTTCTATCACTTCCGGTTGTACCGGAAATGGCTACCAACTTTGTTATTTTAAATGAAACATTCTATATATTAATTTTTTTTTAGATTCCCCGTTCAATTGTCTACCCTTTCATATGAATTTATGTCCACTTAACTCTTACAGTTTTTGAGTTAGAAATTTATTTGTCAAATATTGACCTCAAATAGACGTTTTGAAAAATGCCTATAACTTCTAGTAGGGACAAGATAGACAGACGAGCGGCATCTTGAATTGTTACTTATAGATCCCTCTAGAATTAAAAAAATTGACATCTGTCAATTTTGACAATAGGTATTTCAAAAATGTCAATATTTCAGTGCCTACTTAAAAACATCATAATTCAATGTTTTCAAATGGAATGACCAATATTTTATCTCATATGGTGATTGGCAAGACAATTTGCAACATAAAAGTATTATGTCCCCCTATATCTAGAGCAAGTAGTTTTTGAGTTATTTCGAAATTTCTTTCCTCCCAGAATGCTTGCACAATTGAATAATTCCTGTACTATTCATACGTGCACCATAGTAGGCTACCCTGTATATATTTTTATTTTGTATTTTGGAATGTGCAATAAAGTGAGATAGAACAGAATTAAGTTGTATGAAACGCGGATTCACGGAAATGATAAATTCTCAGATAAGTGGGCTTCCGGTGCGGCCAGCAAAACGAGATCAATTTTTTATTAAAGCAGCACGACTTTTTGTCTCCTTCGACCGGAAACTTTTTTATTTTATTTTTCGATGCAGACAAATGACAACAAATTGGACAAACAGAAACATGTGTAGAAAATCAAAATAAATAATGTACCAAAATATCAGAGCTCTATATTTCAACTATGCACATTCCAAATGGCAATGGCAGATGGACCTCGGGTCGATAGCCTATTATAGGACAATTTAAAATACAAGATCGTATTATAATATAATTGAATAATGTATATAATCCCTAAATAAAGATACTTGTATATTTGTATATACAGAGAGTTTTATTTAACACCGAACATTTTCATAACGAGAATATTTCTTTGAAGTATCCATATGCATAAGTTGCACATTTTATTCAGTTTATACTCAGTTTATTAAAAGAATTCAATTTGAAGCTTTAAGCGAGTGTTTTCCACTCCCAGACTAAGCATGAAGTAAAATTTCGAGTTTAGAAAAGCCTGAAAATTTGGTTTGGTCGCGTAGCGCGAAGCGCGGAGCGGCCAAACCAAATTTTCAGGCTTTTTTAAACTCGAAATTTTACTTCATGCGCCAGCGGTACAAAACACCGATTCACTGTAAAGTTTAGCGGTGTTTTAAACTTCGTAATATGTCAGTATTTTGTACCGGTGGCGCATGAAGTAAAATTTCGAGTTTAGAAAAGCCTGATTTGGTTTGGCCGCTCCGCGCTTCGCGCTACGCGTCCAAACCAAATTTTCAGGCTTTTCTAAACTCGAAATTTTACTTCATGCATAGCCTGGGAGTGGAAAACACTCGTTTAAAGCTTCAAATTAAATTCTTTTAATAAACCGAGCTTTAAAAAATGTGCAACGTATGCATATGGATACTTAAAAAGAAAAATTCTTGTTATGAAAATGTTCGGTGTTACATAAAACTCTCTGTATATCAGAGCTCTTACAGATAATAATATTTCCTTATTTTATACTAATACACAAATATGGGGTAATAATGAATAATTATAAAAAATGAGGTATAACGGAACAATAGTGCCGGTTCTTCAAATATTTATTTTTTTCTGCACATTTAAAACAATTAATTCAAAACTGTATACAACCGATAGATGATTTTTAAACATGACCCAATTGTCATTCATTAAGCATCGAGTAAAATTTAAGAAAAGTACAGGTACCCTACTAGTTGAGTTTAAAAAAGCCTGCATATTTGGATGTGGACTCTCTGCTTAATCAATGAGCAGAAAACACTCGTTAATAGTTTCAACTAACGGGTGTTTTCCACTCCTTGGTTAAGCAAGGAGTCCAAATCCAAATTTGCAGGATTTTCTAAACTCAACTAGTAGGGTACCGCGGAGCTCGAGTATTGACCCTGTACTTTTCATAAATTTTCTTAAATTTTTTCCCTATGGAAGCAGTGGTCTTTATAGTAAAGAAGCCTAGAATAAACTAAAAATAATGACACTTCCCAGTATATATATTTACCGCTGTCTTATTTATGTTAAGAAACACATTGATCAATATTGCTCTCACAGTTCTTTACATATACATGACACAAGAACAAAAGATAAACTCTGCCCAACCAAGCTGAGGTTACAGCGATCTAGAGTTGGAACTAACTATTATGGAATTCATTTCTTTAATAAATTACCTGATAGCATAATAAGTCTTCCATTTGAAAAATTCCAATCTAGGATAAAATCATTATTATTGGATGCAATATTTTTCAGTTTTGATGAATATTTTAATTTTGTGCGTTAGAGTTCGGCTGGACCATCAGTGAGCAATAATCTGAAATACTTGTTTGTTCCCATTGATATTACTATTATTATTATGTGATATGTTATTTGTAAATTATTGGGAATATTGTACACATATAATTCATTATATCTTTATGTTGATGATTGTAAGACCGTTTGTAGTTGTATGCATGAATAAAGTTCTATTCTATTCTAAAGTTCAAAATATTCTGCTAAGGGCCGCTTTTCCAATCAATAGTTACATCTTTGGTAATGTAGACCTTCTGGTATTGTACTGCCTAGTTTAAACCATTGGTAAACGGCCTTGCCATTTTACAATTGTTTCAGTTGTTACCTACAGGAATTGTTGAACTATACAGCCAACTTTCTCCATGCATTTTCTTTGGTGCTTTTGAAAATAGTATCTGTCTTCTTACACTCTGAATTCATAAAACAATAATTATAATACAAAGAAGAACATATTTTATCATAAATATTTAATACACAGAAACTACTAACCAATGAAATTTTGATATTTACTTGCCAGTTTGACAAGTAAATTTATCTCCTCCGGCTTAAAATTCGTTGTACGGCTCTTGGATTTATCCATACTAAGCTAACCTCTACTTTTAAATTTGAAAATAAATTTGTCACAACAAATCTAATAATCTATATCCATAGAAACGGCCCAGCACAGGTTTAACCCAAGCTCGAAGCACGGGGCAGACTGACAGTGAGGTAACTCAGCTTTACACACAACAATGCTTTGCCTCGCAATTGTAAAATAGACACCAAAGGTTTGATCCTTGGGTTAAGTTAACAGAGGTATAACTATGGATCGTAAAAGCCGCTCTTAGTTATGTAGGTTTAAAATCCATAACCAACAGACGAACGTTTGATTTTACGTCAATAAATATTACAAATTTTACTTCAGGCGTGTGAAATACTAGGAAGTTAAAAATAATCCATTTTCAATCACTTCTAAATTTACCCATTCAGTACGCGCACCGAAAATAAATTTACGACGACGCTAAATTGTTCGTTTTAGAAAAGTGCATTCAAGGCTCGTGTTTGGAAATTCGGGTTTAAGCGAAGACGAAACGCAGCCTTGCCGGAAGCGGATTTAAACACTCACTTCCGGTGATGGCCGAATGTTGAACTCTTCTGCTTTGCCCGCGAAGGAAATGATACACAAGTAGATAAGGCTGATTTTGGAAACCGCGCATTAAACTTTCTTATAGTGGGGGGCTTAAAGTAATGAGAATTAAAATATAAAAACGAATTAAAATTAATATCGACTTTCTGCAACATTTTTGTCTCATTGAGACAAGTCTCCAAATATTCATTGAAACAACTACTTCTTGAGCTAATACCCCGACAGATATTGAATTATACAATGAATATTTGAGTTACGCGACAGCTCTACTGTTCTATGCATAATTTATATGAAAAATGCAACATCGGGTCAAATTATTCTTTCCCAAACTAAATGAAACAACAGGAAATTGAAAAGATTACAGGGAATGAATTTTAATTGTCTTAAGCCATCTATAGACGCGTTTCGAGATGTATCCCTCATCAGTATAGCTATGCTTTAGACCAGTGATGGGGAAACTACGGCCCGCGGGCCAAGTCCGGCCCGCGGAAAGGTTTAATCCGGCCCGTTTAAGAGTGCCGTGGTGAGAATGTTTGAACGCGTTCTTACTTCGTAATGTGACGACCCGCATAAAAACTACCTACCTACGATTAAGCATTATTCTTTGGCCCGCTACGATTGTCTGGTTATTACAAATGGCCCGTCTTAAAAAAAGTTTCCCCACCACTGCTTTAGACTTTGAATACAAAAGGTATTAAAATAAACAGAAAACTTATAGGAATGTCGAAGTGTGTCGTCGAAACAGGTACACAAAACTGGGGCGAGAAGTAGTTGTTTCAATGAATATTTGAAGACTTGTCTCAATGACACAAACATTTTGCAGAAAGTCGATATTAATTTTAATTCGTTATTATATTTTATAAATATTCTGCAAACTATTGATAAACTCAATTTTTCTTTATGTTAAATTGTCTTTATGGTAATGGGAATTGTAAAATCATCCGAAATAAAATATAAAAACAAAACAAATGCAGTATATAAAAAACTTAATCAAAAATTAGGTATTTTAAGAAGACGAAAACATTATTAGAAGACTGAAAAAGGTCCATCTTCTTCAATTTTTCTTAACTGTAACCAAATCTTTGTGTTAACAAAAATTATTGCTTACTTGGAAAAAACCCGAAAAGATAATTTGATAATTTTGAAAGCAAGATAGTACCAATTTCCACAGTTTATCGGGTTATCAAGAAATAAGTTTATTGATTGAGTTACGTGAATATCAAAATAATTAAGCGAATAAAGCACTAATAACCTTTCTTCACACGTTTATTTGAATTACCAAATGTACATACATTTCGGACACAAAGTGACCATTATATATATATATATATATATATATATATATATATATATATATATATATATATATATAAATATAAATATAAATATAAATAAGACACTTAAACTTTGTTTGTATAACTGAGGTTTTTTTATTGTGACTATAGTTTCGACAACTTTAAGTCTGATAATAGTAGTCTGATAATGACAAGTTAAAGTTATCGAAACTATAGTCACAATAAAAAAACCTCAGTTATACAAAGTTTAAGTGTCTTATTTATGTTAATAAAGATGTATAACGAAGTTATACAAACAAAGTTTAAGTGTCTTATTTATGTTAATAATGATGTATAACGAAGTAGAAGCCTCAACAGTTAATATATATATATATATATATATATATATATATATATAGATATATAAAACTTAATAAAAAATTATATATTTTAAGAAAACAAACACATTATTAATAGACTGAAAAAGGTCCATCTCCTTCAATTTTTCTTAATTGTAACTAAAAATTGGTGTGAACAAATTTATTGCTTACTTGGGAAAAACCCGAAAAGATAATTTGATAATTTTGAAAGCAAGATAGTACCAATTTCCACAATTTATCGGGTTATCAAGAGATGAGTTTATTGATTGAGTTACGTGAAGATCAAATTAATTTAAGGAATAAATTTCTTTTAGACGTGCGAAGAAAGGTTATTATTGCTTTATTCGTTAAATTAATTAAATTTGAATTACCAAATGTACATACATTTCGGACACAATCTCACCATTAGCAATGGATTAACATTAATCGATTGATAATGGTCAACTTCTGTCTGTTGAATTTATTTTTATCACTGACTAATTCTAAAAATATTCAATACAATTTCCAAATAAACAACATTCCAATTAACCAAATTCCCGGAATTCACTGGACTTAACTGTAAATATTCGCCATACTGCATTTCATTGTGTTTCTAAAAAGGAAACGCCAAAACAATTAGCAGAAAGGAGTCATCGCGAATTCACCTGTGTTTGTCAATGATTCATTCGATTAAGTCACTCGAAAAAAAAAAGGTGAAACACCGTTAGAAATTATTATGTAAAAAAAATCATAATATTCAAGAAATTAAAATTCACTTTTGAGGATTAGAGAAAATACAACTTATATAATATATAAAATTACGAAAATGTTTTTCGTGTAATAAGAAGTGTAAGCTTGTTTTCTTAAATTCAAATATTTTTGAATTGGAATTATTCTTGTTATGTTACAAAACATATAAGTTTTATATTGATAATTGAATGAAAGTCACTTTACTACTGTTTTTATTCTCTCCGACTAGTTTGGACTTATCTTCATTCTTAAGTGACTTTTATTCAAATGTACAGAACTAACTACTGCAATAATTTTGGTATTAATAGGATTTGTGCTAATTGCAATAATATCAATTTTGACATTTTTAATGGGACATTGAAACAGCTACGCGCATTCCTAATAAAAGAATAGGTTATTGTGTAAATGGCTAGTTTGCCAATTATATATTATATTATCATTGTATTTGTATATTTATTATTATTTTTTTTGTCTTGTACTTTAGTCTTATATGTACTTTTGTTAGTTTTAGAATCTTGAACTGTAGTCTCGTTTTGTAAATGGATCCCGTTGAATAAATACATAAATAAATAAATAAATATCAATATTGTTTCACTACTGTTTTTATTCTCTCCGACTAGTTTCGACTTTTTTTCATTCTTAAGTGACTTTTATTCAATATCAATATAGTAAATATGTTTCATCGAGTGATTAATGAGAACCAAATTGAAGAAATCATATTTTTGTAATGATAATTTAAAATGATCTTTAAAATAGGCTTAAAAATTAACTATTAGCATAGATTAAAAATTTTACTTCTACTACTTGATCTATGCTAACTCTATGCTAGTAATATAAAATATATAAAATGTACGAAAAAAGAAATATAGAGGTAATATAATTTGAATTATATATCGAGACATTTTCTTTTAACTATTGATATGCATATGCTGTAAATTTTCTACAGTCGCCGTTTTTTTTTTCAGAAAGGTTTAAATTGAAGCTTTCAACGAGTGTTGTCCACTCCCAGACTAAGCATGAAGTAAAATTTCGAGTTTAGAAAAGCCCCGTGAAAATTTGTCGAGGGTCGCGCAGCGACCCGAGACAAATTTTCGGGCTTTTCTAAACTCGAAATTTTACTTCATGCGCTACGCGTATACAACACTGAATTTTTGTAAAGTTCAAAACATACATCTTCAGCATATTGCTTTGGTAGTATATTTTAAACTTCACTGGAAATCAGTGATGTATACGCGTGGCGCATGAAGTAAAATTTCGAGTTTAGAAAAGCCCAGAAAATTTGTCTCGGGTCGCTGCGCGACCCTCGACAAATTTTCACGGGGCTTTTCTAAACTCGAAATTTTACTTCATGCTTAGTCTGGGAGTGGAAAACACTCGTTTAAAGCTTCAATTAGAACCCTTTTAATAAACAGCGGATGTCTGAAGATCTACAGTATATAGTACCGTGCGATCGTTTAAATTTTGATCTAAAATAGGCGGCATTATTTTTTGTGCGGTTGCCCAGAATGCTAATTGAATGATAGAATAAATTTGAGGTTATGGTAAACTATGCGTGTCAGTGGTGCCAATCTAATTTAAAATTCAAAGCCTACTCTAGAGAGTAGGCCTACTCTATAGAGTAGGCTTTGAAATAATGGAATAAATTTGAGGTTATCCTAAACTATATGTTTATAGTCAGTAGTGCCAATCTAATTCAAAATTCAAAGCCTACTCTATAGATAAGACTACTACTCTATAGATAAGACTACTACTCTATTTTTTTTCCTTTATTCAATTTAGAAATAATACATATACATACTATAAATATAGTTACAATAAATTATGTTACTGCTAATTGAACACGTCAGACGAAAGAAAGACACAGCTTATTGAATATTGATAGTTTCTGACATTGAGTAATACTCCTTTCGGATTAGATAATCTTTAATTTGAGTTTTGAATGAGTATTCACTTGTGTTTCATACAGCGATAATCTATGCCGGGGGAATACGTACTTATCTGTATTGCGTGTATTATACATATGTTTCGCTTTATGGGAATGAAATTTGACTTTATATTTAAAATTGAATAGTAACACTTCGTACGCGTACAAACTATAAAATGTAAGTATATTTGCCCTCTTAAATAATCCTTTGCAACTTTCAGTATATTTTAAATTAAAGATTATTCGTAATGCCCGTTTTTTAATTATAAACAGATTTTTCGCATGAGTAGATGAGCCGTAGTGGATTAGTCCGTATCTCAATATACTTTCAAAATTTGCGTGATATACTGTTATTAGGGTGGAAGTATCCAAAACTTGTTTTAATGCTCTCAGAGCATAGCAGGCAGAGTTCAATTTAGCTTTTAATTTCTCACAATGATAATACCAACTAAAGCTGCTATCTATTAGCATTCCCAAGAAGTTTGTTTTATTTTGCGTTTCGAAGTTTTCATCCTGCAACAATATGTTTTCTGGGATATTTTTTGAATTTTTCGTTCTAAATATTAAGATGTTAGTTTTGCTTGTGTTTAAGAGTAATTTATTCATTTCCATCCATTCTTTAGTGGTATTAAATATAATATTTGTTTTTTCAGTTAAATGAGAACTATTTAGTTCAGATATTAATAAATTCGTATCGTCGGCGTATGTAGTTATACAAACATTAAAATTTTCGATAATTTTAGGCAAATCATTGACATAGACTGTAAAAAGAAATGGACCTAAAATACTGCCTTGTGGTATTACAATATTAATTATTTTGGCCTCTGAGAGACTCGATCCTATCTTAGTTCTGTGTGACCTGTTTTGTAGGTACGACTGGATCAAATTATTGCCGATGCCTCTTACTCCATATATAGATAAGATTACTACTCTATAGATATACTCTATAGAGTAAGACTACTCTATAGAGTAGGCTTTGAATTTTAAATTAGATTGTCACTACTGACCATTAACACATAGTTTACTATAACCTCAAATTTATTCCATCATTCAATTAGCATTCTGGGCGAGAGTCCGTGTCCAGATTCCGAGCAGGTCGAACCGCTGCGCAAAAATTAAAACGCATGGTTAGACTCCTATCCTCTTGCATCCTTTCAGTCACATCCATTTTCATATTCCTATTCCTTGCATTCCCTTCTAGTGTACCCCATCCTGCTAACTGCACGTGTATTTTCCTTTTCCTATCCCTCGGGAAGGGCGTTAGTCCAAATTTTAAATTCAGTCGATACTCCAATAATATAATTATAAAAATAACTACGTATAAATGAAATTGCCAATTCTTGGTTGCAGAATACTTCAAACATTAAAAGTGCGATTCTTTTCGCAATCTACAACAAGTTAGTCTTACAAAGATTATATCAAACACTCATTGAAACAACTACTTCCCGAGCTAATACCCCGACGGACATTGAATTATACAACAAGTGTTTGCTGTTACATACAGCAACCTACTGCAAATGTAACAATTTAGGTCAAATTATTCAGGCCATCTATAGACGCGTTTCGAGATTTATCTCTCCTCAGTATAGCTTTGCCATTCCCTCTAAACAATTTGACACCTTAGACTGGCGGTCACGTTACCGTTCAAACATTAGTATAAATGAAATTGCCAATTCTTGGTTGCAGAATACTTCAAACATTGTTGTATAATTCAATGTCCGTCGGGGTATTAGCCCGGGAAGTAGTTGTTTCAATGAGTGTTTGATATAGTCTTTGTAAGACTAACTTGTAGATTGCGAAAAGAATCGCACTTTTAATGTTTAAAAATAACTACAATCATTCCTATAACCTTTTCCTTTGATAACCACCCCTATATTTATCTATTTATTTATTCAAATGGTTAAATAAACATGTGTTTAATTAATACTGTGACTGGTCAACAGGGCTTAGATGCCAAGGCCAATAAATAAGCGAAAGAAGAAGAAGAAGCATGCTGGGCAACCGCACAAAAAAATGCCAACCACAGAAAACTCTTGTTTTAAACGATCGCACGGTATATTCGTCTATGTATACTTATAAATACTCCCTGTATGTTTTCATTTATATAGAAATGACGTAAGTTGTAGTGTAATCATTATTGTCACCGCCCATGCGAAAAAGTGATAACGAATGCGTCACAATAATAAAAAAAAAATGGAAAACCGTTGGTTGGTTGTACCATTTTCCGGTCAAGTTGTTGAAAATAATGGCACACGAAAAACACGTAAATCGGTAATGTGAAAAGCGGACCTTGAATTTTAAGAATAATCGATAACATGTACTTAACTCACACACATCTACACACATATACAACACATGCATGCACGCATACACGTCTAGCGTTATCTGTGTCACTTGTTGCCATAGGTGTGTACCTAATATGTTTATCAAAATGTATGCACCTGCATGAAAAAATGTTTCCTTTAAATTTTTGTCCAAAATAATAAAAATCTTAACTAATTGCTAGAGTATATAATTTGTACTTGTTGCCATAGGTGTGTACCTACTAAATATATCAAAATGTATGCGCCTGCATGAAAACATGTGTCCGTTATATTTTTGTTCAAAATAAAAAAAATCATATTTTATTGCTGGAGTGTATAATTTGTAACAAATATAAATTTGATAAAACAGTTTTGTTTACATCTTCTATCATTCAGATAGATCTAGAAAAGTGTGCATAAAAATGTTTTGTTCACGACAATCTTATAACATGTGCATTGTATAATTGTGTGGGCAGCATAAATGGGGTGCATTTAACACTCAAGTACATTAAACACGGAATTTGCGTGATAAATGTGTTTTTTTAACAAGAATATAAATAATTACCTAGTTCGATTTTTTTCCGCTATGCAATAACAGCACTGTGCTAGTCAAATTAGCTTATTTTGTCTTACATTTGACGATGGTGGTGATGACGTTGTCGACGCCAGTTTGTTAAGGCCGGTCGTCCACTAGCAGCGACCACACGCGGCTACGCGCTCACGCGATACGAGCGGTGACAAGCTGCTGTAAGACTAGCGGCTACACGCGACAGGGGTCGTACACTGCGCTTCACTTCGCGCTGCTCAGTTTGTCGGCAGCGTCAAAAGAGTTGTACATTTTTAATTGATTTTTTTTTAAATCCCTACTTAATTAGAGGTATGATTGGAATTCCAAAATATATTTTTTATAAAAAATACTCAAATTATAATATTCTAATTTATTTTATAGTATATACTGTTAAATACACCTACCTAGTAAGAAATTGAGAATGATAAAAGTATTTAGAACTATTGTTATCAGAAAAAAGTAAGGTTAGACTTAGAGAAGACAAAGTAGAAAGAAAAGACACAGGACTAGACGCGGCTACGAGCGACGGATCCCATTCTCTTGGGATCTGACGCAGCTTCACGCTCGTCGCGAGAATCCGCATATCCGCGCACGCTTGCACTGGACGAGATTCATTGGATTTACACACATCGGGATCTGTCGCGCATATACGCCCATTGTCGCTTGTATCGCGTGAGCGCGTAGCCGCGTGTTGTCGCTTCCAATGGACGACCAGCCTAAAGTACAAAGTAACGCGTCAACATTTGACGATGATGGTGATGACGTAGTCGACGTCATTTTGTTAAAGTACGAAGTAACGCGTCAACATCTCCGCCGTTCTCACTAGTTTAACCCGCGTAAAACGCGCTTGTAAACAGAAATCATTCTTAAATCGGTTAAACAATTGTGCTTCTATCCGTTGCGAGTCGCGTTTTTTTAAAGCAGAACAAACGTTAACACCGTCCAAACGGAACAGTTCATTTTTTGTGCAAAGAGCGTGTTTCTATGCAACAGGCGAAAGGGTAGACTGTGTGAGTATTATTTATTGTTGTACGATTGTTCATATTTGTGTTGAAGTGAAATTAACTCTATTACACATTCAAATCATAATACAGCAATCTGTCATCATTTATCTGTCAAATTATTATAAAACAAAACCGACCATTAAGACTGACGCGTATTTGATAAATGTTGTATTATATGCAGGGCTATTCAAAATAATGGAACAGATTTCAAACATTTATTTCTTCCAAACGACTAAAGATAGAAACATAATTCCAACGTTCCTTGAAAGACAAAAGTTTAATTTTTATAAATTTATATGACCATCATGTGTTTCACGACAAATATCAAAACGGTGGCTCTATTTTTGCCATACACGAATCAGCTGGTCTCTAGTTATCGAAATTACAGCTTCAACAATTCGATGTCGCATATTTTCAAGATAGGTTTTTGGGCTCCTTTTCGTAAACTGTACGAATACACTCGACACAGTACACATACAGTTTACGAAAAGGATCCCAAAAACCTCTCTTGATTATATATTTTCAAGAGAGGTTTTTGGGATGCTTTTCGTAAACTGTAAACTGAATTTACAGCTTCAACAATTCGATGTCGCATATTTTCAAGATAGGTTTTTGGGCTCCTTTTCGTAAACTGTACGAATACACTCGACACAGTACACATACAGTTTACGAAAAGGATCCCAAAAACCTCTCTTGATTATATATTTTCAAGAGAGGTTTTTGGGATGCTTTTCGTAAACTGTAAACTGAATTTACAGCTTCAGCAATTCGATGTCGCATATTTTCAAGATAGGTTTTTGGGCTCCTTTTCGTAAACTGTACGAATACACTCGACACAGTACACATACAGTTTACGAAAGGATCCCAATAAACTCTCTTGATTATATATTTTCAAGAGAGGTTTTTGGGATGCTTTTCGTAAACTGTAAACTGAATTTACAGCTTCAACAATTCGATGTCGCATATTTTCAAGATAGGTTTTTGGTCTCCTTTTCGTAAACTGCACGAATACACTCGACACAGTACACATACAGTTTACGAAAAGGATCCCAAAAACCTCTCTTGATTATATATTTTCAAGAGAGGTTTTTGGGATGCTTTTCGTAAACTGTATGTGTACTGTGTCGAATGTCGAATTGTTGAAGCTGTAAATGCGATAACAAGAGACCAGTTGATTCGTGTGTGGCAAGAAATGAGCCACCGTTTAGATATTTGTCGTGAAACACATGGTGGTCATATGAATTCATAAAAATTGATGATGAGAATTGTGTTTCTATCTTTTGTCGTTTGGAAGAAATAGATGTTTGAAATCTCTTCTTTTATTTTAAATAGATTTGTATAATTTAAAAATAGCGCCTACAGTGGTTAACACACACCGAGTGTATGTTGTGTTATATATTGTCGTTGTCGTGAACAAGGTATAGTGTATAACTCGCATATAATGGCTATTAATCACTCCAACGAATTGCTCCACTCTCCTTTGGCTCGTTCCACAAACCTCGTTCGCGTGATTAATTGCTATCATAATATGCTCGTTGTACAATATACTATTATTAAAGTTATATTTGTGAAGAATGAATTTTGTTTGCTAGGAGTGTAAATTTTTTTACAAATATAAATGTTCTTAACAGTTTTTCTTACCTTTTGCTATCATTCAGATACATCCATAAAAATTTGATCATAACCGTTTAATCAAACTTATATTTGTAAAGGATGAATTACAAATGAACTTGTGAGGTTTTTTTTCCATGCTCTATCTCTCTATAATGCGGGCTTTTGATAATCTGACCGGATATTCTCTGGGCACAATAGAATCTCCACTGAATGAGCCAATTTCCTTTCGAATTCATTCTCTCTCAGAAAATAATGACTATGAAACTGATCAAAGTAGATCACGCAACTGAACCAGATTATTTATGTTTCATATCAATTAAAAAAATAATAGGAATAAATGAAAAATCAAACTCAAACCTTGTGTTCAGTGAATTTTTGCATAGAGTTTTAATAAGATTTTTTTTGTAAGAATATATGATAATACTGAATCAAACCAGAAACGAAGTATTTTTGTAAATTTTATACTTTCTCGTACAGAGAATACAATCAGTTTTCATTTATTCCTATTATTTAATCTATCTTGTAGGTAAGATAGATTAAATAATAGGAATAAATGAAAACTCAAACTCAAACCAAGTGTTTATTGCATAGAGTTTTAATAAGTTATTCTTTTACGTATATGTATGAAAATACTGAATCAAACCAGAAACGAAATATTTCGTAAATTTTATACTTTCTCGTACAGAGAAAACAATCAGCATACCTACAAGATAGATTTTGATTAGGTTTCGGAATAAAAGAAAAAAAAAACAGAATTTTTGAATTGTTGTTAAAAAATGGAAAGCACTGGTTTTAAATTGAAGTTCAAAATATGCGTCTTTAGCATACTGCTTTAGTAGCGTATTGTGAATTTCACAATAGTTCAGTGTTTTATACGCGTGGCGCATGAAGTAAAATTTCGAGTTTAGAAAAGTCCAGAAAATTTGTCTCGGGTCGCTGCGCGACCCTCGACAAATTTTCACGGGGCTTTTCTAAACTCGAAATTTTACTTCATGCTTAGTCTGGGAGTGGAAAACACTCGTTTAAAGCTTTAATCAGCATACCTACAAGATAGATTTTGATTAGGTTTTGGAATAAAAGAAAAAAAAAACAGAATTCTTGAATTGTTGTTAAAAAATGGAAAGCACTGGTTTTAAATTGAAGTTCAAAATATGCGTCTTTAGCATACTGCTTTAGTAGCGTATTGTGAATTTCACAATAGTTCAGTGTTTTATACGCGTGGCGCATGAAGTAAAATTTCGAGTTTAGAAAAGCCCGAAAATTTGTCTCGGGTCGCTACGCGACCCTCGACAAATTTTCACGGGGCTTTTCTAAACTCGAAATTTTACTTCATGCTTAGTCTGGGAGTGGCAAACACTCGTTTAAAGCTTTAATCAGCATACCTACAAGAAATATTTTGATTAGGTTTCGGAATAAAAGAAAAAAAAAACAGAATTTTTGAATTGTTGTTAAAAAATGGAAAGCACTGGTTTTAAATTGAAGTTCAAAATATACGTCTTTAGCATAATGCTTTAGTAGCGTATTGTGAATTTCACAATAGTTCAGTGTTTTATACGCGTGGCGCATGAAGTAAAATTTCGAGTTTAGAAAAGCCCAGAAAATTTGTCTCGGGTCGCTGCGCGACCCTCGACAAATTTTCACGGGGCTTTTCTAAACTCGAAATTTTACTTCATGCTTAGTCAGGGAGTGGAAAACACTCGTTTGAAGCTTCATATTGAACTCTTAAAAAAGAAACAACGAAGATCTCAAGATATACAGCATATACGCTGTAATAGGAAAATGTATATTTAAAAGAAACTCTCTATATATTGCTCACATTAAAAAATACTCGAAATTTAGAAGACTGATACAAAACGTGTTAAATTAATATAGTTTCTGTTATTTTTGCTAAATTATTTAAACTGGTTATTTCTTGTTATGTGCTTTGGGAGATATGATTTTTTTAATGAGATTGTTCATAATTAGTGAGAAGGTGGAGGCGACAGAATCCGTGGCCAATTTCTCGTCGGTTTTATTTTCGTGACTGCATTTTCGGCAACTCAACTTGCCATTATCAAACAGAATGTTTGATAATGGCAAGTTGAGTTGCCATAACTGCAATCACGAAAATAAAAATATTGTGTTATACAAACAAAGTTAAAGTGTTTTATTTTATTAAGTTGTTAGTCTCCGTCTTGAGCAAAATTCTTTAGAAGATTCATACAATAATTGTAAATCTGTTTCAGCTCAATATTTTCTCCGACTTCTCGCGTTGATTTATCCATTCACACTGAAATAAATTTAATGATAATTATTTTTTACTGCAAATACAGGAAGTTAATTAATTGACTCAATTATAATTAACAGAGTGTTTGATAATGGCAAGTTGAGTTGCCAAAACTGCAATCACGAAAATAAAAATATTGTGTTATACAAACAAAGTTAAAGTGTTTTATTTTATTAAGTTGTTAGTCTCCGTCTTGAGCAAAATTCTTTAGAAGATTCATACAATAATTGTAAATCTGTTTCAGCTCAATATTTTCTCCGACTTCTCGCGTTGATTTATCCATTCACACTGAAATAAATTTAATGATAATTATTTTTTACTGCAAATACAGGAAGTTTATTAATTGACTCAATTATAATTAACAGAGTGTTTGATAATGGCAAGTGAGTTGCCAAAACTGCAATCACGAAAATAAAAATATTGTGTTAATACAAACAAACTTAAAGTGCTTTATTTTATTAAGTTGTTAGTCTCCGTCTTGAGCAAAATTCTTTAGAAGATTCATACCATAATTGTAAATCTGTTTCAGCTCAATATTTTCTCTGACTTCTCGCGTTGATTTATCAATTCACACTGAAATAAATTTAATGATAATTATTTTTTACTGCAAATACAGGAAGTTAATTAATTGACTCATTATAATTTAAACGCATGGAAGTGCGGATATCGAGTGGGAAACGAGCCCGAAGTGCGTTGATCGCGAATCGCAATTAAATGCTAATCGACGTTCAAGGCTGAAAATATTGTGCAAGAAAGTTTTCGGGCCGGTTTAACGACCCAAAATCTAATTATTCTAATTAATACCAGTCTTTCTTAAATACACAGAATTTGTTAAAATTAAAGAAACTATAGAATCATATTTTATTAGGTGATTTTATAATGCCGGGTTTCACCAACTACAATTAAATCGACTTATAGTTATTTATCGATTAAAATCTAGTAATAATTACATACATGTCAAAAATCAATCAATTCACATGCATTTGATGTTTATGACATGGAAAATGTCTATCCGGACAGACATATAAATTTAATCAACAAATAAGATTTAATTGAAGTTAGTGAAACCGAACACAAATCAATGTTAATTAATATGTTTGTAAATAATGTGAAATTGTAAACTCTAAACATTTTTCTTAATATAATATATGAGTCGCCCAGTTGCAAAACCAACCATACAACTTTTTTACGATTTTGAGGTTTTGGTATCCCTAGAATCTACTCGTTTTAAAAATAAATTGACCTTCAAAACCCATCCTAAACCTTTCAAAATTAATCGATATTTGTTTTTGAGTTTCGTGAAGAGTATAATCATAAATAATTAACACTGTTGTATCCTTTCTTCACACTTTATTTTCTAATGGTTAGATATATATTTCAAGTGCTAAGCACTCATTTTCAATAACAACTAATTCTTACAACTGTTGCGCGGTTTCTTTATACCTACAGTGGATTAAAGGGAAAAACCCCAGATTAAGGGAAGACCTTTGGGTGGGTTAACAAATTTTATTGCGTGTTGTTTATGGAGGTAACAAATTTAGAAGCGGGTTATTTAAGGGACTAACATCGAAGTTCAATAAATTATTTTTATTTTTACGCATTTCTATGGCTTCCAACATGTTTAATTTATACTTATTGGACTCTTTTAGGAGTTTCATATTGTTGATGTTGAATTTATGACCTGTCGTAAAGTTATGGTGTGCAATTGCAGATTTTTCTGGATTCTGGTTTTTTATGTGATAACTGTGTTCTTTGAATCTAATATTTAAATTGCGGGTTGTTTGGCCGATATACACTTTCTCACAGTTATCACATTTTATTGAATAAATTACAGATTTTTCAATGAATTCTCTTTTACTAAATGTGTTTCCTAAAAGTATACCACAATATAAATATTAGATTCAAAGAACACAGTTATCACATAAAAAACCAGAATCCAGAAAAATCTGCAATTGCGCACCATAACTTTACAACAGGTCATAAATTCAACATCAACAATATGAAACTCCTAAAAGAGTCCAATAAGTATAAATTAAACATGTTGGAAGCCATAGAAATGCGTAAAAATAAAAATAATTTATTGAACTTCGATGTTAGTCCCTTAAATAACCCGCTTCTAAATTTGTTACCTCCATAAACAACACGCAATAAAATTTGTTAACCCACCCAAAGGTCTTCCCTTAATCTGGGGATTTTCTCTTTAATCCACTGTAGGTATAAAGAAACCGCGCAACAGTTGTAAGAATTAGTTGTTATTGAAAATGAGTGCTTAGCACTTGAAATATATATCTAACCATTAGAAAATAAAGTGCGAAGAAAGGATACAACAGTGTTAATTATTTATGCTTTCAAAATTAAGTTTAAAAAATCCTGTCGAAGCAAAACCTGTATATTTTGCAACTGAAAATATATGTCAGCTTTTGCAGCCTAGAAATATAGGTTGCAAAAGCTGACATATTTTTTCAGTTGCAAAATATGCGAACTTTTTACTTTGTTTTACATAATTGTTCTTGTTACTGTTTAATAAATGCCTATACTGGTTTAGATATGTTGATGATATTCTCACCTGTTTCACAGGAACGGAGAGACAGTTAGATCAACTTTTAAATTTCATTAATTTAATTCACAAGGATATTTCATTCACTAGGGAGATCGAATCTAATAAATCTATAAATTTTTTAGACTTAACAATTTCACATCCAGGTCAAAAACATGAATTCAATATTTTTCACAAGCCGACCTATACAGATACTACGATCCATAGCACATCATTCCATCCTATGCAATATATACTAACAGCTTACCATTCCATGTTGCATAGGCTAACCACTATCCCCCTATCAATTAATAATTTTAGTAATGAGCTCAATAGAATTCTCATAATAGCTAATAACAACGGCTTTCGTCAAAAGCTTATCTTAGACATCCTTTTTAAAAAACAAAAACAACAAGCCCTGAAATTAGTATATCCCACCAATTTTCAAAATCAGAATAATAAATATTGCTCATTAACATTTAACGGTCCCCCTTCGATTGCCATCAGCAAAAAAACTCAAAGCTCTCACATCAAAATTTGGATGTGAACTTTTATTTACCTGATATTTTTGAGAGAATATTTTTGTCATATTCTGTTGGCGCTAGCTCTAAGTTATATTTTCCACCCAATTTGATTAAAAACATCTCATTTTAGGGGGCCAGGGTTAAAAATGTTTTATCATCAAATCCTTAAATCTAACTCCTTCCTTTAGAACGGTCAATTCACTTCATAAATTCATTAAATATTGATAATGAAGGTTTAAATTAAATTACACTTGGTTTGTTTCACAATTTTTTTTTTTTTTTTACTTTACTATTTACTCGACTAGTTTCGCGTTTTACAGCATTATCAGGAGTGAATTACAAAAGATACCAACAAGCTTATATATGGTCAGGTAATAAGGGATTTTAAGATCTTAAAATCCCTTATTACCTGACCATATATAAGCTTGTTGGTATCTTTTGTAATTCACTCCTGATAATGCTGTAAAACGCGAAACTAGTCGAGTAAATAGTAAAGTAAAAAAAAAAAAAAAAAATTGTGAAACAAACCAAGTGTAATTTAATTTAAACGTTCATTATCAATATTTAAAAATGTTTCACCAAGTGATAAGTGAGAAAATTATTCAAGAAAAATTCATTAATAATTCTAAAGACAAATCTGATAAAACTACGAACTCTGGCGTGTATTTGCTGGAGTGTGGGGATTGCCCTAAGGTATACGTTGGACAAACTGGACGTAGCTTCCCAGATCGCATTTCAGAACATCAAAAATGCTTTCAATTTAAGAAAACCTCCTCAACCTACGCCAATCATTTAATCGAATACCAACATAACTTTAACCCTAAATTCAAAATTTTGCACGAATGTAACAAAAGTCGTAAATTAAACTTATTAGAAGAATTAGAAATTAATGATGAAGCCACTGTGTGGTGAAACATGTTGCAGTGTTCAACAATAAAAGTGAAACCCTCCCAACTGTGTTGTTTTATTTCAAATAATTGTTCTTGTCCCCATTCTATATACCGCTCATTCAATACTATTATATTTATTTAAATGACGCTGCAAAATCAGTTTTTGTCATTTTGCCACAAGTTTGTCAAAACACGTATGGCTGGCTTTGCATCTGGGCGACTCATATCTAAGACACGATTTCTTTTCTCATTCTTCTCGTTTTTTTAAATGTTCCTTATCTTATCCTTATTAAGATTAACAGGGCTATAAAAATGGGAAAAACAAAGTAAACGACAACGAGGAGATTTGGAACTCCCCAATTTTGACTTTCCTTATTACCTGAAACAAAAATATGTATATACAGCGTGTAATCGAACTAATGTACATCCTCTTAAGGGCGTATATACAAAATATTTTGACACCAATTGCAGCAAAAATAAAATCGGAAAAAAAATATTGGATTTTTCATAATTTTTCATGCATTTTTTACTTTTTGAGAACTTCTGGTTACCTGTGTTCATGATATTTTTCGTGGATGCGTAAGTTGTTGTATTTTTTATTTACTTTTACTACTGCGAGGCGCATAAATCACTTAGCACGCACTACACACACACACACACACTGTCTAGAATTACTAGATGAAACTGGGTCACGTATAAAAGAAATCACAATAACAAAATAGACATAATTCTTCACAATCTGACCCACTTTTCTCTGGATGGTGTAATTCGATATCCAAATAGTTTAAAAACTACCAGTCTATGTGGAATCTCTCTTAAAATACGCAATGTGCGCGTATACCAGATACCATAAACATGTGGCCTATTATTATTAATTATTTTTAATAATTATTTGTGAGCTATCTACTAAAGGTATGGTAATTTCAAATGCAGGTATTGTTTATTTAAACGCTGCCCCTTATGTGGTAGAGAGCCTGTACAGTAGTTCGTTTACACGCTGTATACCTAGACAATATTTTTTTCTGTACATTCCTTTCAAAATGGTCTAACAAACCGAAACTAGTCCGAATAAAGTTTTAATTTGTGAAACAATACCAAGTGTTTTTATTTTAAATAACTTTACATATTCTAATATGTTTCACCAAGTGCCAGATGAGAAATTCATTCAAGAAATTCCTTATCTTTATTCTCTTCCAATAAATCAAATCGTATAGTTTATAGTTCTCTACGATTAAACTCTGATTTATTAAATTTGAAATATCTGTTTTGTTTACTGTCTTGTTTACAGCTATTCAAACAAGTCGTTATCTAATCCCATTTTCTCTGATATTCTTATGCAACAGAGTATGTAAATAAATCGTTAAAATCAATGTCCATTTCTGCTCGCCTGTAATCTCATTTTGAATGCTCCACTTTTCTTAAACGCACAAGAAATTATTTTCAAATATGTCTCCATTTTTCCCATCAATTTGACTTTCACCCGAAATTATAATAATAATAATAATCTTTAATAATCCATAAAAATTAAGGGATACTGGACAAGTCAAAAAGAAACAATTTAATTCTATGAAACATATACAGAGAGTTTTATATAACACCGAACATTTTCATAACGAGAATTTTTCTTTTAAGTATACATAAGCATACGTTGTGCATTTGCCGACGCTCGGTTTATTAAAAGAATTTAGTTTGAAGCTTTAAACGAGTGTTTTCCACTCCCAGACTAAGCATGAAGTAAAATTTCGAGTTTAGAAAAGCCTGAAAATTTGGTTTGGTCGCGTAGCGCGAAGCGCGTAGCGGCCAAACCAAATTTTCAGGCTTTTCTAAACTCGAAATTTTACTTCATGCGCCACCGGTACAAAACACTGACATATTACGATGTTTAAAACACACCGCTAAACTTTACATTGCATCAGTGTTTTGTACCGGTGGCGCATGAAGTAAAATTTCGAGTTTAGAAAAGCCTGAAAATTTGGTTTGGCCGCTCCGCGCTTCGCGCTACGCGACCAAACCAAATTTTCAGGCTTTTCTAAACTCGAAATTTTACTTCATGCTTAGCCTGGGAGTGGAAAACACGCGGAGCGGCCAAACCAAATTTTCAGGGCTTTTCTAAACTCGAAATTTTACTTCATGCGCCACCGGTACAAAACACTGATTCAATGTAACATTTAGCGGTGTGTTTTAAACTTTGTAATAGGTCAGTGTTTTGTACTGGTGGCGCATGAAGTAAAATTTCGAGTTTAGAAAAGCCTGAAAATTTGGTTTGGCCGCTACGCGCTTCGCGCTACGCGACCGAACCAAATTTTCAGGCTTTTCTAAACTCGAAATTTTACTTCATGCTTAGCCTGGGAGTGGAATACACTCGTTTAAAGCTTGAAATTATTTTTTTTAAAATAAACCAATCGTCGGCAAATGCACAACATATGCTTATGTATGCTTAAAAGAAAAATTCTCGTTATGAAAATGTTCGGTGTTACATAAAACTCTCTGTATAATAATGTAGTTATGTAAAAGTATAGTAAAATAATTGCACTTTTCTGTTAATTTAACAAGACGCTTGCATTTTATCTCCTTATTTCGATCGTCTGGGGATTTTTACACACACACACATATGCACATGCTTTAAGTGTAATTATCGCGCGATTGTTTTGAACAGTCTGTGAAATCCCACAGTGTAAAATGATAATAATAAGACGCGACAACAAAATAGAAAACACAGAGTGGAAATGTCCGAAATCGTTCCACAACAACAGGGTAAGGAAATTCCAGTCTTGAAATTTGTTTTTAATTGAAACTCGTGTATTTTTTAATAAATCGTTTTGGCGTGATTCATTATTCAATAACTTATTCATAGATGCTAGCAGACTTTTAATTAATTCTACTTCAGGCTAACAACCCACTGAGCAAACACATTTAAGTAATGTTTTATCAACATTAAAACAACTTTTAATGTTGCTACAATGTTGAAATAACGTTATTTGCTAATATTTTTGCTCAGTGGGAACGTTCCATTAACTCTGCTTGAACTCAACAACGTTCTACTAATTTTAGTAGAGTCTCAGAGGTTTCCACTAGTTTATAATAATTAATTCTAAGTATAAATGAAATTGCCAATTCTTGGTTGCAGAATACTTCAAACATTAAAAGTGCGATTCTTTTCGCAATCTACAACAAGTTAGTCTTACAAAGACTATATCAAACACTCATTGAAACAACTAAATCTCGAAACGCGTCTATAGATGGCCTGAATATTTTGACCCAAATTGTTACATTTGCAGTAGGTTACTGTATGTAACAGCAAACACTTGTTGTATAATTCAACGTCCGTCGGGGTATTAGCCCGGGAAGTAGTTGTTTCAATGAGTGTTTGATATAGTCTTTGTAAGACTAACTTGTTGTAGATTGCGAAAAGAATCGCACTTTTAATGTTTTAATTAATTCTAAGACTAGAGTGTCCATTGGTTCTACTAAAGTCTTCAGAAGAACAATTAATATTTACTAACTTTAATCAAGCATTATGTTTTCTACTGATTTTTCTTAACCCATACAACCGCTTACTAACGTATATTAATCAATTTAGAATAGAACATTCGGTAAAGTTAGTAGAAAAATACTAAATCTCGAGTAAAGTTAGTAGATTTTAGAAGAGCATACTTCTAAAATCTACTAACTCTGGTTCTTCTGGTTATGGTGCAAAGGAGAGTGTGCAGTTCTGCACTGCACTTAGGCCTCATTAGGCCCATTGTGCCCTACTAACTCTACTTAAGTCTCAAGTAGAATTAGTAGATTTTAGAAGTATGCTCTTCTAAAATCTACTAACTTTACTCGAGATTTAGTACTTTTCTACTAACTTTACCCAATGTTCTATTCTAACTCTTTTCATTTAGTTAAGGAAGAAATTGGAATACATCTGTCTACATAAAACTAAAAGTTATTAGAAGCGGCTTGTTTAACTTATCAAAATTAATTCCAGCATCAAAATGTAATTATTTTTAAGCACATGATTTAATTAGTCACACGGATAAACTTCACAGACATTAAAATATTTATCCAGATGTCCGCATTCCTCGCCTAGTTAAATGAAATGAGCTCTATCTATTAACTTTATTTGGCCGACATTATCGTAATTTTTACTTTCCCCCGTATGTAATACAAAGGGAAAGTATTGTTTTCGTGAAAATTTTCGAATCAAAAATTTTAGCGGAAATATCCGTTTTGAGCTCCCCTGAGTCGAATAAGACCATTTTTGAAAAATGTCTGTCTGTCTGTCTGTCTGTGTGTCTGTGTGTGTCTGTGTGCGCTGTACCGCAAAAACCGCTAAAGATATCGAGATGAAACTTGAAACTTAAGCTTTTTGTTACAATCGGAAGAACTGAAAAGCTTTTGGTGAAAATCGGAAAACCGGAAGTGGTACTTTACTCCTAGCGTTTTTCAGTTTTTTCAGATTTTTTCAATAAATGTTCATCAAACAAAAAATTCTTGTAGATAATAATAAAATGAAGATGTATTGTTTACTTACTTTTTATCATAGCACTCTTAGTTTTTGAGATATTTCAAAAGTTGTGTGTTTTATCTAGTTATTGGTGTGTGACAGTGTATGTGTCGATACAATTGAAAAATGTTTCAAATAAAAGTTGTAGGAAATGAAAAACTAAAGATTTTTTGTGGACTCACTTTTTGTCATAGCACTCTTAGTTTTTGAGATATTTAATAAATAGTGTTTTTTATCTAGTCATTGATTTGTGTCAGTGTGTGTGTTGATGCATTTGGAAAATGTTTCAAATAAAAGTTGTAGGTAATAAAATATTAAACATTTTTTGTATCTTCACTTTTTGTCATAGCACTCTTAGTTTTTGAGATATTCAATAAATAGTGTTTTTTATCTAGTCATTGGTTTGTATCAGTATGTGTTGATCCAATTGAAAAATGTTTCAAATAAAAGTTGTAGTTATCAAAAAGTTGAAGACATTTTAAAAATAATAATGCTACAAATATTTTAAAAGTGATTTAATACGCAATTTACGGGGGAAAGTACTATGATGGACACATCACCATTTTTTTTATTATATATTACTTTTATAACTATGAAACACATTATTGTACTTCGTATCAAACGTTCTTCAATGTTGAATATTTTTTTAATTGAATAAAATTATTTTCAATTTAACATTTCACTCATTTCTTTCCTCTTTTTCTCTCCACTTGATTTGAGTTTAAATGAAGTATTCACAACGCGCTTTGAAAAATTCCTCGAAACCGCCGGAGTTGTAATTGTATAATAATGATTATTAATTGATCGCTGCAGTCACGCTTTTCGGCCCTGCCAGCATACGGGCTTGATTCTTTTGACTGTGTAGTTAAAAATCGGCCGCTCAAAAAAGGAAACGGAAAATTGATATTCCGTTCCCACATAAAACGACCCCGGGCCTTTTGTGTGTAAACGCCCTTTTCACTCTACCTGCATACTAAAATTCTTCGAGCATCAAAAATTATTCTGAATAAACAGAAATGTGTGATGGTGTTTAACAAAAACAATAATTTAAATAAAAACTTGGAGAAGGATTCAAAATTATTAAGAATTTATTTAGAGCGAAAACGGCTTAATGGTTACGATGATTCTTCTTGCAACTCCTCTTATTTGAGACATTCAAAATAATCTGATTGTTTAAAAAAAGTGAGAAAACTAAATTATTTAAAAAAACTGTCCTTATTACACACATTGTATTTCAATGATATGAAACTGCCGATAAAGAATAATTATGATAATTATTTACGAGTGTTTGTTGCATAACGTGCATCGGGGATACGAAATTATTGAACGGAATTTATCATTGACATTCGGACACGCTTCTGTGACCTCGTTCCACGATTATTACCATGTAAAATAATGAATGAAGAGACTGCCAGACCGTTCGATAAAGTCGAGTTTTTTTTCAATTCCTTATTACAACAAATGTTCTAGAAAACCAATAATTTCTAGTACTAGCATTGTCGAATAATCAAGTTTTGTTTAAAATTGTTTCAAATATAAGAGAATGGATGAGTATTGAACACAAATTCATATTCTTGTTGTATTCTAAAGCCTGGGTCTCCAAACTATCTTCTTCGCGGGCCACAAATACAATTCTACATAATAAAGTCGGCCAAGATCCGATTAATTTTATAAAATTATGAAAAATTTAAGGAACAATTGTTACAATATTTCAAAATATGACATTTACAAAAAAAATTAGAAACAATCGCGGGCCGGATTCATGCAAGTCGCGGGCCAGATTTGGCCCGCGGGCCGTAGTTTGGAGACCACTGTTCTAAAGCCTTGTTGTGGACTTAAGCTAATTGGCATTACCTGGCGTTTACGCTTTCAAACATATGAACATTTTGATTGTTGGTTAATGCAATTAAATCCATGCGACTTTATTTTCGTATTTTGTCGAATCTTACGAATAAATGATTTATCATAATTTATTACGACTGGATTTGATTAATTCCGTTATCGCAGGATAACAAATATTGATTCAATTAATCCACGAGATAAAAATCAACACTGCATGTCTCTATCAGACACACACACACAAACTTAGAATTATGTAATTGAGTAATTTTTTGAATCATTTTCTCGTATACCAGTTGTCTTCGTTTGTTCAATTTTTGATTCCTTTATCTTATTCATCCATTATTTTAAACTTTCTTGATAATCCTCTTTATCACTAAGCAAGTACCGAACTTTTATTTTTTTTTAATACCCACGAGTTTTTTTTTTTATCAAAAACACATGTGTGTCAGTCAAGTGACATTACCCAACAATCCAGATGAGATAAGCAGCAGGATTTTCTCTTTCCTATCCGAAATCCGCTTTTTTTAAGTTTTATTCCATTGCTCAAATGGTAAATCCCCATTAGGGAGGCGCGGCAAGTGTTTAATAATCGTTAGATATTTTGTTCGAGTTGTTTCGCTATTCAACTGCATGAGTTTTTTTGATAATCGTCGCTTGTTTATTTATGCATTTGTTTCGTTATTCAGAGGAACTGCGATTGTAATTTACGCTCGAAACATTACAAAGAAATGCATGTGATGCTATTACAAGTACCCGGGGAATACCAGAGTGTATGTAAATAACATTTCAGAATAACAAATGTACTAAAAGGGAATTTTGTAATTATAATAAATACTATTAATAATGTGTTTTTCTTTAAACAAAATAATATCGTTACAAATAATACAAAATACAAAAACGAATTTATTTCGACTTTCTCTAAGAATTTCGTCTCGTTAAGACTTTTTGGCGTACTAAATTTTTGCAGAAAGTCGGTATTAACTCGTTTTTATATATTGTAAATATTCTGCAAAGAATTGCCAAATTTGATTTTACTTTTGAATAATACAATAAAAAAAAACGTCTTCATAGACAAAAATTTACATCAACAATTAGCAGCCTCAAGAATTAAAATAATAACAGAATTCTTAGCTGTAGAATATTTCAAGGAAATCGCCATAATGTTTACAAGCTAAATATTTTAGTCGATATTATTTCGTTTTTATACTTTGTAAATATTCTGCAAAGAATTGTCAAATTCAATTTTACTTAATATATAAAATTACGAAAATATTCGTGTAAAGTGCAAACAATACGTCTTAATTAATAAGATAAGCTTATTTTCTCGAATTCAAATAGTTTTTAATTTGAATTATTCAATTTTACTTTTAAATAATACAATAAAAAACTTACTTTATAGACATACATGAACATCATCAATTAACATTCTCGAAAATCAAAATATTAACTTTTGAAACGCGATTAAAAGAACATAGGAAAGATATTCTAAATAATAAACAGACCACGGGGTTCGCAAAACATTGCATCGCGGCTAATCACTTTTTCAGCTCAAACGACTGTAAAATGTTGCATTCGGGTAATAAGGGATTAGTTTTGAATTATCGGTAGGGTTTAGAAATAAGTAAAGCCATAAAGGCGGGAAAAAACGTGGTCAATGACAACGAGGACCTTTGGAATTCCCCGATAATTAGAGCGCTTATTACCTGAAATGCCGACATCTAGTATATATAATCAATTTTGCTCTTGTGTACACCATTCTTGAAAATGGCATTAAGCCGAAACTAGTTGAAAATAAAACAATTTATTAGTAAAACAAACCAAGTGAATTTCAATCAAATACCTATAAACAAAATATTAACGTAATTCTTGGGTTTTGAATATTTCAAGGTAATTGCTAGAATTTTTGCCACGTAAATATTTAAGTTTTGATGAATAATATGTCACTAATTTTGTATATACAGTCATAAACAATTGCTATCAATGCGTCTTGTAAAACCCAAAAGTGCTTTCGGGTGTACCCCAAGGCTTACACATGGTCCTATTTATCTATGCGATGTATACCTTTAATATTGATTGTAAATTGTTCGAATTTCGTTAGATAAAACGAATATTTGTTAAATGTATTAAATATGGTTAATAATAATGGGTGATAAGAAGGCTTAATTTGTTTAATATGTAAAATTCGATTTTTATGTGTCGCAGACTTCACAATTATCGCTCGAGATTTGCATATTTTTGCTAGATTTTGTTGTTATTTATTCATCACACTCAAGCCCCTCTAATAACTAATAATATAGTTTTATTAATGTATTTATTATTTTTTTATTATGTTGTGTAAAGGGAATTTTTCTTTTAGATTAATCCTTAAGCAGATAAAATACATAATTAAATTATTGCATGATTTATAATTATTGTGACTATTTTTTTTTTGTGTAGGTCATCGTGCAATTGGCCAAAATTACGTGACCCTCTGCTTTACATAACTATGTTTAGGCCTAAATCGACATTGAGATAACATTGACATTAATGATGTACAGCGATGTCCTTGCCGGGTTTTAAAAATCAAAATAAAAATAATTGGTCCGCTTATCTAGTGTGCATTAGTGATTCAAATTTAAAAAAAAATCATATACGAGAGTTAATTATCTATAATATTCTATTATTTAAAAAGAAATGAGAATATTTCCTGGGAATAACAAAAAATCAAACAGTTTCTTAACATTGGTTTAATTAGAACAAACAAAAATATGGCGCATGATTTGGACAATTAAGAGTTGGTACGTTTCTTTTCATCAGCTTGCTTAATTAGTTACAGGCACGTTTTCTTGATAGTTTCCACTAAATATTCACTTATTATCAAAACATGTTCACACATAATCCCACAAGTTAAAAATTGTATGAAACTAAATTTTGCATTAATTCTGTGAGTGTGCGATGGATACTTTTCGAATCAATTCCAACTGTAAAATCAACACTCGCTCTAAATCCAACGCCAACGCGTTTTTGAAGGATTAATATGATCCACAGAATGAACAGTTTTGTGTTTATAAGCCCACATTATAACAATTTTATCTGTGAATTATGATAATTAAAAAGATTTTGAAAATACAACAAGACTTTAAACCGTATTTTTTTCGTTTTAGTTCAATTAAACAAAAATATATCGGTAAATTTTCCATTTAGTTGCACATCTCTTTATTTGTCATTCAAGTGCGAAAAAAACAGTTTAAATTATTGTATTTATGTAATTCATACCAATTTTTATATAAAATCTTGAGATAAATCATCAATCAAGTCTTTTAATGAAAATTAGTTTGAATTCATTTAATTTAGTTATTTGATATACAGAGAGTTTTATGTAGCACCGAACATTTTCATAACGAGAATTTTTCTTTGAAGTATCCATATGCATACGATTCGATGCTGCGTTTTAATTGAGTGACTTAAAATCTTCACGTAACTCAAATAACTAATAGTAATAAAAAGCGGTTAAATTCATTTCTTCACTGTTTCTTTGAAATATCCATATACATACGTTACACATTTTCCGATGCTCGATTTATTAAAATAATCCAATTTGAAGCTTTAAGTGTTTTCCACTCCCAGGCTAAGCATGAAGTAAAATTTCGCGGAGCGGCCAAACCAAATTTTCAGGCTTCTCTAAACTCGAAATTTTACTTCATGCGCCACCGGTACAAAACACCGACACATTACGAAGTTTAAAACATACCGCTAAACTTTACATTGAATCAGTGTTTTTTACCGGTGGCGCATGAAGTAAAATTTCGAGTTTAGAATAGCCTGAAAATTTGGTTTGGCCGCTCCGCGCTTCGCGCTACGCGACCAAACCAAATTTTCAGGCTTTTCTAAACTCGAAATTTTACTTCATGCTTAGCCTGGGAGGGGAAAACACTCGCTGAAAGCTTCAAATTATATTATTTTAATAAACCGAGCATCGGAAATTAAGAAAGGAATATAACTGCGTTTTAATTAAGTTTGAATTCAATTTCCTAAACGTAATATTTAAAGATACTTTCAATTATAAATTATTTAATTCAAGCGATTATTTACAAGCGTATCTTATCTAATCAAAGCGGATTAATTTGCGAATCAACAGACCTAAGCTCAAACCTTTCGTTAATTTTTCAAAATGATCAATCATATTCGCTCCCGTTTTCCTCGTAATCATTATTACTTTTTATTCGTCTGTTGTTTTTTCTTTTTTTTTTGAGAGCAGTTTCTGCAACTTTCACCAAAGCCCGAAACCCTGCAAAAGACCGGTTGGTATAAGATCGAAAGATAAAAGATACGTTCTAAGAAAACGGCCACTTTCAATAGCCGGATTTTTTCATTGTTGATTTCTCCACACACGCAGATTTTAAAACAATGATATTTAAAGTGTGCTAATTTTTATTTTTGGTGTTTTGAATGATGCAATAATTAACAGAAGAAAAAAATAATCACCACACGATTGAATAAATAATTCCTTTGTATATAATAATAATTTTTAATCATTTGGAAATAATTTGTTCAATAACAAAAGAAGTTAGTAAGTAAGGAAGAATACAAAAAATAATTGAGAATTAAGTGAGTTATGATACATACATACATCTTTATTCAGACAATTACAGTAGTATAGTATAATACATATATATATATATATATATATATATTATTACACTATGGGGTTAGTCTGTCTGGGCTATCGACCAGAGGTCTTTCTGCCCTGTCTTGAATTTATTTTATTTGAAAAATTTTATCGTATACTAGGCTTGTGAACTGTCTTGATGAACGGTACAAATGAATTGATGTATTGTGAGAGGAGGATGTTTATATTTAGGATGGATATTTAAGTTTCTAGGAATACAGAATTTGTTTAGGAGTTCTAGGTTATGGGTGTTTACAGCGAATTTTTCGCTGAGGGTTAATATGCGTTGGGAAATTGGTGTTACTTGGGTAGTTTCGTAGAGGATGATGTTTGAGGGATTATGAAGAGGATTTATTGGGTGCCTGAGTTTGGTGAGGATTCGTGGGGCTGATCTTTCGGCGACTTGGATATGGTGTGAAATTGAAGGACGGATATGAAGGAATAAAATTGCACCATAGTCTAACAAGGGCCGGCATATCGATTCGTAAATTCTAACTGCTGTTTTTGTGGAAATTCCTTGTTGTTTATAAGTTAAAGATCTGAAATGCCTAGCCCTTGTTTTCATTTTGGTTTTAATGGATTTGGGAAAGTTTTGAATCAAATTCTATGCCTAGGTATTTGCAGGAGTAGGGTAGAAGAATTGTGGTGTTATTTATTACTATTGTAGGAGATCGTGGAGTGATTTTATGGAAAGGAATGAATAATTTGGTTTTGGAAGGATTTAATTGTATTCGCCATTTATTGCACCATTTTTGTATGGAATTAAGAGAATTTTTAAGGAGGTTTTCGGATTGTTGAAGCATGGGAGATAAGGGCCGTATCATCAGCAAAGAGGAGGGCGTATCTTGTTGGGTTAAAGTAGGAAGGGTTGGGATTGAATATGTCGTAGCAAAAGATATTGTAAAGAAGTGGGGATAGCGGAGAGCCTTGCGGAACACCTTACAGGAGGGGGAAGCGAGATACAGTTTGGCGGATTTTTACTTTACAGGATCTGTTGGTTAGGAAATGGTAAATAAGGATTATTAGATGCTTTGGGATCTTAAGGATGTAGCATTTATATAGGAGGCCAATATGCCAAACCGTGTCAAAAGCTTTAGTTATATCAAGAAAGGCGAAAGGCGATAAATGGAAAGAGGTAGTGTAGTTGATTTTTTGGGGAGGAATCCGAATTGGTATTGGGGGATGGAATTTATGGTTAGCTGTAGGAGTTTTTGTTTAATAAGGGATTCAAATTGTTTACCTAATACTGGGAGGAGTGTTATGTGCCGATAACTGGAAATAAGGCAAGGATCGTTTTTTTGGTTTAGGAATACAGGTAATTAACCCTTGCTTCCACTCGGATGGGAAGTATTGATGGGAGTAGCAGTAGTTATACATTTTTAGAATTAGTACGTGGATATCATAGGGTAGTTTTTTTTAAATTAATCTGGGAATTTTATCAAAGCCTGGAGAGGAATTTTTGCCAGAGTGTAAAAGGGAGAAATAGTCCGTCTCGTCCAGTGTATCGTCTGGGGGAGGTGTAAGGGGAGTCGTGTCAAATAAATTAAACCAGTCTTGCAAGTAATTGTAGAATCTATTGTCATAATTGTTGTTATGCGTAATTTGATATGTTTGTGCTAATTGATTTGCAAATGCCTGTGCTATGTCTTTATCGTCTGTTAGTATTGTACCGTCATTTGGGTCCTTTAAGTCATGCATGTAGTCCTTTTTTTTATATTTTGATAATTTTTTAATTTCTGTCCAATACGTTTTTCCTTGCAGGTCGTTAATTTTATTACAAGTTTCGATCCATTTCGATTTCTTAAATTCTAGTATGAGGTTTTTGATTTGTCTGGTAAGTCTATTGAATGTCTGTTTAATTGAACTGTCCGTATAGAATTTACTGTCTCTGTAAATTTGTCTTTTGTACTTTATAAGTCTGAGGATATAGTTTAGTAAAGGATATTTGTAGTATTGTTTTTTTACTTTGGGTGTATGACGCTCTATGGATTGTGAAAGTGTGGAATTAAAACGGGATATAACTTCGGGATCTATGTCTTGTGAGTCTTGAAATGCTAGTGTTATGTCTTGTTCTACTTTCTCTACATCACAACTCTGATAAAGGGAAATGTAATTTGGGGGGAGAGGGGATGGACATGAGTTTGTTTTAATGTCAAATTGTATGGAAATAATTGAGATTTTTTTGTATTTCTATTAATTTCAGGCTCTCTCTTCGCTTGCGTTGTCAAATTTAGAAAACCCTTGAAGTTTCGGGGTTTTTTAAACTTGAAATTTTACTTCATGCTTAATCAAGGATAGGAAACACTGGTAACGGGTTTAAATTGAACTTTCATAAAAATTTCCGGATTTTCTTCAAGAATTTACCCTTTATTAACCCATTAACGGCCGAGCAATTATAGAGCTAACTCTAAAAGTTGATTTTAGGTAAAATTCTACACTTCTTTTTATGATTTCTACGAATGACTTTATTGAATTATATACTGTGCATTTTTCTTTTAAATAGACATAATGTACACGCTGTAAATGTAAGGCTTTAGTCGATTTTGTATAAAAATGTGCAATATAAAGTTTAGAACGAGTATTTCCACTCCCAGACTAAGCATGAAGTAAAATTTCGAGTTTAGAAAAGCCCCGCGTAGAAAATTTGTCGAGGGTCGCGCAGCGACCCGAGACAAATTTTCACGGGGCTTTTCTAAACTCGAAATTTTACTTCATGCGCCACGCGTTTAAAACACTCAAATATTATGAAGCTAAAAATACGCTAAAAACATTTTTTTTTAAATTAGTAATAATCGAGACATTTATATAACAAACTATTTACGTTTTTCTTCATGCATTTTTAAGTCAAGTCAAAAAATATTGATATATTATATTTTTTGACTTGACTTAAAAATGCATAAAGAAAAACGTAAATATTTTGTTATTTAAATGTCTCCATTATTACTATTTTTAACTTATTAACTTATTTAGTAACTGAATTAACATAAAATTAATAATTTTGCGTATATGCATCAATGGGTTAAGAAAACGGTATTATTCACAGAGCTCATTGATCAAATTTAGTGTAAATCGTACTTGATTCATACGACAGCCAGCTTGTTAAGTATGCAACTAATTAGGAAGGTATGCCCCAAGGCTTACATTCAGTTCTATTTTTATTTTCCCATAAATTCCCGGATTTTGTACAAGAATTTACAACTTGATGACTTAAATCTACAATTAATTAAGAATACAGAAAATGAAAGTTGAACCCAACTGGAAAAAAAAAACTGGTGTGAAACGAAAATTTCCCCGCTCGCGTACGTTCCTGAATATTCAAAACTTAATTCGGCGCTCAAGGTGAACTCCTCTTTGGAAATATCACCCGAACTTGTCTGGATAATTCGATTTTAAAACACACGCGCTCGCTCAAACTGAACGGATAATGTCAAAAATAAAAATCAAAAGGTGAATAAATAGAAATTGTTACTAACCCATTAACCGCCGTTGATGCATACACGCAACATTATTAGTTTTTTGTTGATTAAATTACTAAATAAGTTAATTAAACATAATATTTTATTTGATCTCACTTGAAAATGCATGTAGAAAAATTTAAATATTTTGTTATTTAGAAATTACGATTATTACTCATTTAAAAATAAATAATGTCCGTGTATTTCTAACTTTACAATATTTCAGTGTTTTATACGCGTGGCGCATGAAGTAAAATTTCGAGTTTAGAAAAGCCCAGAAAATTTGTCTCGGGTCGCTGCGCGACCCTCGACAAATATTCACGGGGCTTTTCTAAACTCGAAATTTTACTTCATGCTTAGTCTGGGAGTGGAAATACTCGTTCTAAACTTTATATTGCACGTTTTTATATAAAATCGACGAATGGTTGAAAATTTACAACTTATATATTATGTATATTTAATTAAAAAAATTAACAGTATGTAATAATAATAATAATAATAATAAACAATCTTTATTCCTTTAAAAATATACATAAGAAAGAAAATAAACATATACTTAATATAGGAATTTTCGTCAAGGGAAACACGTATGTATAGCAATGTTATACAATTTAATAATGAAAGAATTCTTCCAAATTATATGGTTTCATTAACAATAGCACATTAATTAGTCTATTCTTGAAATTATTGATCCTATTCTCCATTTTTAGGTTAGACGGCAAAAAATTATAAAATTTCATACACCTTTTTTCAGTGAAAGTATACTTGTGAATAGGGTATACAAAATTTTGTTTGTGTCGAGTATCGTGCTCGTGTGAACTTTTGTTTTTCAAAAATAGATGCTGTTGTTTCCAAACGAATAGTAGACTTTCTAGTATATATATATTGCAGTTACTGTGAGTATACCATTTTCAGAAAACAATATTCTGCATGAAGCAGTTGTTTTAAGCCCTAACATCGCTCTAAGTGTACGCTTTTGGAGAATGAATTTTATTAAGCTGTGTGGAGCTCCCCCAATGTATTATTCCATAACTAATATGGCTTTCAAAGTTCGCGTGGTATGTCATTTTTAAAATGTCAGAACCAACAGTTTATTTTAAGGACCGGATCATAAAGCTTGCTCTGCTTAGCTTTTTAGAAACATGAGTTATTTGATCATTCCATTTTAATTTGTCATCTATATAGATCAAACAAGATAAATTCAAATTCAAAACTATTTGAATTCGAGAAAATAAGCTTACGCTTTTTATAGTTTGCACACTTTAATATATAGATGCCTAAAAATTTCGCAGAATTGGTTACATTTAATATTCAATCACCAAACCTCAAATTTGACGGCGTGGCAAGAGCTTCGTTCTTTTTAAATAGAATGCAATTTGTCTTACTTTTATCTATAGCTAAGCCGTTATCATCAAACCATTTGAAAATTAATTGCAGCGCATCCGTCCCGTTTTGGCATAGGTTCGTCATGTCACAACCTTTGATTACGATATTTGTATCGTCTGCGTAGTTAATAATTTCAAAATTCGGATTGTTTTTATAAGCAAATAAATCATTAATATAAATATTAAATAGCAGAGGGCCTAAAATGCTCCCTTGCGGGACACCGCTGACAATGTCTAATACTTTTGACCGTACCACGACGCCGTTTTCTTCTTTTATCTCAACAATTTGTTTTCTGCCGGTTAGATAAGATGTCAATCACTTGTGTGCAACACCTCTGAACCCGTATTGGTCTAATTTTGATAATAGGGCTGCGTGATCAATGCAGTCAAAAGCCTTAGACAAATCGAGCAGCACACCGCATGTTAATTGATTTTTTTCTATTGATGAATATATGAATTTGGTAAAATCGTATAACGCTGTATTGCAATTTTTATTACTACTAAACCCATGTTGGTACTGAGACAGAATATTATGTTTGAGTAAAAAAGATTTCATTTGTTTAATTACAACGTACTCGTATATTTTAGAGAAGGTGGATTTGAGACTTATAGCTCTATAATTGGCTTCGTCTTCAGGATCACCGTTTTTAAATAATGGTACTACCTTAACTAATTTTAATTGTTGTGGAAAAGTTCCATTTTGCAGCGATTCGTTTATTAAAAAACATAGATTGTCAACAATACAATCCATGCATTTTTTAGTATAAACGGCGATATTCCATCAATCCCACTGCTTCTTTTCGTAGATATATTTCGAATAATGTCTCTCAAGTCGTCAACCGTTATAGGATGCAAAAACATACTATTATTGATTTTTTTTATATTAATATTATCGGGAAGGTACATTGTTGTAATCTGATTGCTAGCTACATTTACAAAATATTCGTTTATCTGGTCTGGATCTATGTTCATACCTATTTTAGATACTTGGTTTTTAGGTGTAGTACCTGTTACTTCCTTAATAACAGACCATGAAGCTTTGCACTTATTTGACGCACATGCAATTTTATTGCTGTAGTAGTTGGTTTTATCAAATTTTAAATGAATATTATATTGTTGCTTATAATGTTTCAGAAGCGGTAAATACAATAAGTCATCTATAGAAATCATAAAATGAAGTGCAAAATTTCACCTAACATCAACTTTTAGAGTTAATTCTTAATTGCTCGGCCGTTAATGGGTTGTGACCGCGAACGGCAGCTCGATTTCGGTAAACTGAGTCGTGGATCAAAATAAATTGAAAGAACTAAATAAAATGTTGAGCGCCACTTGATTTAATAAATATATATATTTATAGTAGTACTTACCCTTAGTTAAAATCAAGAAATTAGGGTAGTAAAATAAAAAGATCTTAATAGAAAAATTCAAATTAAAAAGTATATTATTAAAAATTTAAAAAAATGCAATAAATCAAAAATAAATAATAATTATTAATGTTAGTCAAAACAAAATAATCGAAACCAGAGAATAAACAAAATATCGAGATCACAAACTTAAAGAGATTTTCAAAAAACACACAAATAAACTTCCCCAGAAAATGACGTCACCTTCTTTACAATTTTTGTAAAAGTACTCCGTGTTTCAACACAACGCTTGAGATCAAAATAAATATAATCCTCCTTTTTTTTTTTAATCTAGTTTGCCTACTTATATTCCCTCCTTTTATTTTAATTTAAACAAGAATAAATTCCACTAATTAATTTTTAAATGTCACTGTTCGGCTTAACGAAATCACTCACAAAAAAATTTTGATAACAAATTCTCAATGGACTTATCTTAATTCGTTTCGTAAATTCCTCCCGGCCCGTCTCCGTTACTTCATGAACAACGTCCAGGTTCCAGCAATTCACCTTCCGCCAGCAACTCCTACTCCTGCCGACAATTCCGACTTCCACAGCAAACTCCCCGAGAAAGTCCAAACCGCAAAATGTACCCTCGCTCGGAAAACAAAACGTCCGCCAGCACCCAGCCGGAATACGAAAAATTTAATTGGTGATTAAAATTCAACCACTCAAACTTCGAGCTCTAAAAAAAGAATCAAGTCGAACCTGACTTTAGTCGGAAGTCTAACTAACGGAAAACCGTCCGAAAATAGCAAATATTTAAAATTACCTGAAGATGAATTGCGGCCTCAATTAGAGTAATTGTAATTTCGCGATTTTGCTGAATCAATCGCACCGATGTTCGCAGATTATAAAATTTCCAAACGACACGGCACACAGCACGCTTTCGTCGTTCCCCTTTTTTTTAACCTCTTGAGCACACAGCTCCACTCAGATTCAAAATTCGAAGAATTAATTCAATGATTAATCGAATCGGACGCCCCTACTTGGATTTATAAATCTATTGGTATTTTCGATCTATTGGCAATAACAACAAACCTTTGACAGCCGGCGATCGGAAAGTTAACAAAAACAAATGAGTTTTAAGTAGATTATGCAACAGATTCGATAACTACGTAGGAAATATAAATTTAGAAGACTCGGAAAATTACCTAGAGACAATAATAACAACGTAAGTACTAACACTTCCCTTAGAGGTTAGGTTTAATCTAAATACATTTTCTTACTAATCCCTTTAAATTTGAAACTTGTATACAATTAATAACTTCTCTTATTATCTGATTGAATCTTCCCTTTTGTCTATTACCTAATAACGCTATGGTGTTTACATTTTTTTAGAAAACCGTTGAATATTCCAAATCTCGCGCTATTATGCAACTAAGAGGACTGGCAAGACTATTGGATCATACTGCACGATTTCTAGGATTATATGGCATCATAACACTTGAAAATATCTTTTAATTTAAATTAATATTAATTAATAAAAATAAATCATTAATTGCATTTATGATTTTAGGGTTTTTATTCCTAATTTTTCTACTTATTATTACAACCTGTCATATACTTTAATTGAAAAATAAGAGATAGCAAAACGTGTACGTTACAGGGTTAATGAATCAATAAGAAAACCTATGAATAACTTAATTGTTAAGGCAATTAATAGTTAAAAGTTCATTTTCACTTTGATTTAAGTTTAAATAAAACACTTATTACTTTCAAACACTTTATTGTACTCGCGACAATTGTTTCGCCACACTGTGGCTATTATTCTTAGCTTGAAGAAGCCACAGTGTGGCGAAACAATTGTCGCGAGTACAATAAAGTGTTTCAAAAGTAATAAGTGTTTTATTTAAACCAAAATCCAAGTAAAACTTATGAAAATTTAAACTTTGATTTCTTAAGAGTAAATTTTTAGAATCATCTTCAAAAGTTTTAATTTATACCTGTTTCATGTGAGCAATTTGTAACTAATCGAAGGGCATAATAATAATAATAATTTTATGATGTACCACAAAGTAAATGCCTACAACATAAAACAGTTCACATAAATATAGTATGTTCAATTTAAAAAAATCCGTAGAGTGCCATGAAAAATATTCTAGGTTGGCAACTCTGAAAATATAGATTATAATTATTATAGGTTTGTTCGTTTGTAACGCACTTAGTTGAACTGAGTTCAAGTTTGTGACGTCACAGTTCAAGTTAGTGTAATTTCACATTAACATTGTCCAGTTCATGTATTTTCTTTATTAGTGCTAGACAATTTTTACATTAATATAAATAAAACACTGTTTATCACTTTGTTTGTATAACAATTGGTTTATTTGGTGACTATAGTTTCGATACTACACGTATCATTATCAAACCGTTAGTAACAAAAAACTACAAAGGAACATTATTTATATTTGCAAATTTTCTAATAACAGCGTTAAAGAGGGGGGTGTATTTAAGGTCAAGCTGTTATTAGAAAATTTGCAAATATTAATAATGTTCCTTTGTAGTTTTTTGTTACTAACGGTTTGATAATGATACGTGTAGTATCGAAACTATAGTCACCAAATAAACCAATTGTTATACAAACAAAGTGATAAACAGTGTTTTATTTATGTTCAACAATGTATAACGAAGTAGAAGCCTCTATAGTCAGTGAATTTTTACATTGTTTACACAGGTCGTTCAATACATACTAGTCTAAACATATTAAAATTACAATAAAATTCAAAATAGGATAATAATTTCGACTCTACAATAGTTAAAACTTATACAATAAAAAAAAAATCAAACGATACATATGTTTAAAAAGAAAGTTCGCTTGCCATGACATCACTTACATTATAAAAAGCTTTTGATATTAAATATAGCTTAATTTTTTGTTTAAAATTCTTAAAATCGAGATTTCTTATATGCTCTGGCAGTAAATTATATATTATTGGTCCATAATATCGTGGTCCATTTTGTGACTTTGTAAGTCTGCTGTGGTCAGGTCTTATTGTAAACAACAGATTCAGTGCAAAAAGCGTAAAATAGTGCTGCACTAGTTCATGTAACGAACACATTTATCCTTTATCTTTAGCACGAAATTGCCACCGATTTCAATATACACACACACGAAAAATACAGTTAAGTAATATCACATGTTCAATAAAAAAAAAACCTCTAGAGTGCCATGATTTAATCGTTTTCCAAATTTAAGTTGGCTACTCACCTCAGGAATTGACATATAAAACGCCAGGCATAAGGTATGACTATTGATGTAGGTATGACTATTTTTAAATATTGATGAAGGTTTGAATTAAACTACACTTGGTTTGTTTCACAATTTTCTCTTTACTATTTACTCGACTAGTTTCGCGTTTTACAACATCCTGATAATGATGTAAAACGCGAAACTAATCGAGTAAATAGTAAAGAGAAAATTGTGAAACAAACCAAGTGTAATTTAATTCAAACCTTCATCAATATTTGAAAATGTTTCACCAAGTGATAAGTGAGAAAATTATTCAAGAAATATAAGGTATGTGTATATTTGTGTAATATAATATATATACATACAATAAATATTTTGTGGTAAAAACATAGTAAGTGTTTGATTCAGTGATAAGGTATGACGTTTTATATGTCAATTTCTGAAGTGTGTAGCCAACTTAAATTTGGGAAAAGATTAAATCATGGCACTCTGGAGGTTTTTTTTTTAGTGAACATATGATATTACTTAACTGTATTTTTTGTGTGTGTGCGTATATTGGAAATCGGTGGCATTTTCGTGCTAAAGATAAAGGATAAATGTGAGCCGGTGATTAGATTAGGTTAATACATTTAAATGCATGCACATTTCATTATTTACTGTTTCACAACATTTAAAACAAATATATTTAAGTGCTGTAATTTCAATGTAAATCGATTGCGATAAAAGCCATAAGCATGTTCTTTTGCAAAATAGGTTGAAAATCAGTTTTATAATAATGTAAACACGAAATTATGCATTTTTGAAAATAGAAAAAATGTGAACTTCAAGTTGATTTAATTTTTGTTTTTAATATATATAATAATCTTTATTAAAGATCAGTACAAGATAATTGTTTACAATGTGAAATGAAATGTATACATCTTAAAATTTGATCTTGATCTTTGAAGGGCTATCGACCAGAGGTCTTTCAGCCCGTAGTCTGCTGACATTGATGTTTTAGTTTATGTTATTGATGAGATGAGATGTACTGATAGATGGTATTTGCTGGATGCTTGAATTTAGGATTTTGATTGGGATTGCGGGAAAGGCATAGGTGATTTAGGGTGTCTACGATGTGTGGGTTAGTGGCGAATTTTGTACTTAGATGTGTGATGCGTTCTTCAATTGGTATTAACTGGGTACGTTGATATAGGAGGGCATTTTTGTTAGTATTCTAAGAGCTGATCGTTCACCTACTTGTATATTTTTTAAGGATGTAGGATTGGGTTCATGGAATAGGATATCTGCATAATCAAGCAGAGGCCGGCAAATCATTTTATAAATGTGTACTGCTTTGTTGGTTGAAATTCCTTCATCCTTGTACGTTAAGGATCTGAAGTGCCGAGCCCTATTCTTGATTTTCAGCTTAAGGGATTTGGTGTGGGCTTTAAAGGTAAACTTGGTGTCAAAGGATATTCCAAGGTATTTGCATATTGGGAGTGGAAATAATTGGTGGTGATTAATGCTGACGGAATATGGATAATTTGTAATTCGGTGGTATGGGATGAATAATTGGGATTTGTTACAGTTGATTGTTAATCTCCATTTACAAAACCATTGTTGTAGTGTGTCGATCAGCTCTTGAAGTGTGCCTAGTGCCTTCTGTAGTGTTGAAGCATGACTTATTAATGCAGTATCGTCTGCAAAAAGTAGGCAATAGGAGGAAGGGTTAAAATAAGTAGGATCGGGGTGATAGATGTCGTGGACAAAAATGTTATATAGTAGAGGGGATAGTGGGGAACCTTGAGGGACACCTTGTTCGGGGATAAAGGAACGTGAGTGTTTTGGATGCGTATACATAGGGATCTGTTGTTTAGGAAACTATCAATTAAATGTAAAAGGTGTGGGGGGACTTTAAGGGCGTTACATTTATACAGCAAACCTCGATTCCATACGGAATCGAAAGCTTTTTGGATGTCTAGCAAAAGTATAGTGGATTTTTGGCCATCGAGGTGTGCTGTTTGACAGTTGGATGTGAGTATGGACAGAGGCAGAGTTGTGGATTTCTGTTGGGTAAAACCGAATTGGTAGGGTGGAATGCGATCGGATATGAGGTTTAGCAGTTTTTTTTTAAGTATTGACTCAAATGTCTTTCCCAGTACAGGAAGCAGGGTGATAGGTCGATAGCTGGTAATTAATTGAGGATCGTTATTATGCTTGTGTATGCATGTTATTATCCCTCTCTTCCATTCCTGGGGGAAGTATTGAGTCTTGTAAACATGGTTAAAAATCTTTAGGATATATTCGTGAATATTATCTGGGAGGGATTTAAGGACTTGGCGGGATATGTTGTCATAACCGGGAGCTGTGTTTTTACCCTTGTATAATACTTCGAAATATTCCTCCTCATTTATGTCATCTGGGATATGGAATGTGGGATTACGGTTGTGGAAGGTGGTATACCATTCATTCACTTGTTTGAAAAAGTTATCGTCGTAAGTATCGCCCTTGTTTATCTTGTAGGTGTTTTCGAAAAAGTCAGAGATAAGGTCCGCAATAACATTTGCGTCGTATATTGCCCCTGCAGTCGTGGGATGTCTGATGGTCTCAAGGTAGTTGAATTTCCTATATTTTGAGAGTTTTTTAATTTCGTTCCAGTATTCTTTGCCATGTGACTTATTTATATTTTCACAGGCTCTAATCCATGTGTTTTTTTTTGTATTCTAGTATGAGGTAGTGAATGTCTTTGGTAATTTTATTGAACTGTCGTCGTAGGTCTAGTTCATCTGTAAGTCGTAAGTCTCTGTACAATTGTCTTTTATATTTTATCAACCTAAGAATGAATTTTGGCAAGGGGTATTTATAGGGCTTTCTGTTGAATGCAGGAGTATGGTTTAGGATGGAATCAGACATTTTTTGTAGGAATTTGGAAATTGTATCTGGGTTTAATTGGGTGCTGTTAACTATAAATTCGGATAATTCCGAGTTGACCTTGTCAATGTCACATTCTTGGAATTTTTATATGGTTCTAGGATTTGTACTTAGCGGAGGATTTGTTGTGGGGGAGAATTGAATGGATAGGTGATCTGAGCCTATGTCGGGTATTAAGTGGGTATTTTGTATAAGGTGACGGATATTGGAAGTACATAGGAATACATCAGGAGTAGAGGATTGGTTATCGGTCATAATAATAATAATATAATATAAAAATAATACGTCTTTATTTATCATAGAAAAAATATTTTACAAAATGTCTAGTAAAAGTAACAGGCGAAGTTCAGTTAGCCTAATGACTATTAACTGTTCTTCCACTTAACCTGAAGAATATTAACAGATTATTGCATAAATGGTTCATACAAATAATATTTAATTAAGAAAAAGTACTTTTTTAAAAGTAAAAGTAAAAGTATGTGCGATAAAACGAATTAGGATTAACACTGCGATTAACATTAACACTAACATTAACGTCACTCTCAATAAACGTAGGATCAGTGTGTATTCGGACAAAGTTTGAATTGGACATAAAGGAAGATAGTTGTTTTAATTTCATCTTATTTATATTGAAGTCCCCGATTATGACAACGTTGTCGTGGAGGGATGCTTTTGTGAGGATTGTATCTTCAATGGAGGAGGTGTGGTGTATATTTTTGTTTTTAATTTATGTTAATAAATAAATAAAAGTATCAATATCAAACTGAACAAGTAACACACAGTTAAAAGTATACATTTTTGAGACAATATACAAGTAATTTTTGGATTGAGTGTACAGATCATGATGCATACTTTGTAAATGTTTAGGTGTTCATTGTTTTTCTATAAGAGCTCAAGTTAAGCTTCTAACGAGTGTTTCCACTCCCAGATTAAGCATGAAGTAAAATTTCGAGTTTAGAAAAGCCTGAAAATTTGGTTTGGTCGCGTAGCGCGAAGCGCGGAGCGGCCAAACCAAATTTTCAGGCTTTTCTAAACTCGAAATTTTACTTCATGCGCCACGCGTATTCAACATTGATTTAACATGAAGTTCAAAATATACTGCTTTGGCAGTATGTTTTAGATAAACACTGAACATAGATGAAATATCGAATTTCGTGTTATTTTAATTAATTAAAGATGATATTTTATGTGTCTATGAACTTCACTTTATTTGATTTATACGCGTGGCGCATGAAGTAAAATTTCGAGTTTAGAAAAACCTGAGCATTTCTTTTGGCTGCTCAATTAAGAGGAGGGTTTAATTGAGTTCACTTTCAAATTATTGAATATTTCTCCTCGTAATAATCAACAGGTTACATAATTGAGTTCATTTTTTTTTCCATTTGGGTGTTCTTTTATGATGCCATATGGGCTGGTATGCAGGGGTAACAAAAAAATAATGACGAGAAAGAAGAAGAAGAAGTTCGGTAGTGCGTTGAGCTAAGTGGAGTTACATAACCTGTTGTGTGACCGCGCAGACGAATCGCGACCTTGGCCATGACCACACCGGGTATCCCCTCATCCGCTTTTCTGAAGGTATTCTGATACCTAGGTATGCACATAAATGATCCGAAAAAAAACATACAATTGTAATTAACTAATTTGTTTAATCATCTTCCAATAACATAAAAGTATTTTTTTTTTTGATAATACGCAGAATTTTTTTCCATATTTTCAAAGAGTGTTTCGATGAGCCCCAAGGCTTAAATTTGGCTTCCTAAGAAATCCAAATCTAAGCCTTGAAGCACATTGAAATACTCTCACGTATAGAAAACTCGTTTTTTGAAAGTGTTTGCAAAGTTTCGAGAAATCTTTTCTTAGATTTGATTTTCTCAGAAATCCAAATTTAAGTCTTGGGGCACATCGAAATACTCTTCCGTATAGAAAACTAATTTTTTGAAAGTGTTTGCTAAGATCGAAACATACGTTTGTAATTAACTAATTTGTTTAATCATCTTTCAATAACATGAAAATATATTTTTTTGATAATACGAAGGATTTTTCTCCGCATTTTCAAAGAGTGTTTCGATGTGCCCAAGGCTTACATTTGATTTTCTAGAAAATCCAAATCTAAGCCTTGAGGCATATCATAATACTCTTACGTATAGAAAACTCGTTTTTTGAAAGTGTTTGCAAAGATCGAAACATACGTTTGTAATTAACTAATTTGTATAATCATCTTCCAATAACGTAAAAGTATACTTTTTTGATAATACAGAGGATTTTTTCCGCATTTTCAAAGTGTTCGATGTTTCTAAGCCTTGGGGCACATCGGAATACTCTCACGTATAGAAAATTCATTTTTTGAAAGTGTTTGCAAAGCTCGAAGGTTTTCAACTTACTAATGTAAAATAATTATTTAAAATTTAATAAATTTGTAGGCATTGCTAAAAGTGGAACGGAAAAGTAGAAAACCAGCTTACAAATTTATTAAATTACAAATAATTTGTTTTGCCTCAGCAAATGTTCTACATGTCTACAAATTTCTTAAATTTGTTATGAGTCAACTTGATTTGAAGCGTACAAACACAATTTTTTATAATTTTGGACTTAATCCACTTTAAGATTAAGTCCAAAATTATAAAAAAAATGTGTTTATTGCGGATTAATACTTGTTAATTAATGGTGTATATTTTTAGAGCTATAGTGAGCCAAGTAAATAGCTATTGCTATTTTCTAACAGATTGCACCAAGTGTCTTCAGCTCTGAAAAACTTTCATAAAGTTTCCGTGCTAAAGTGGATTAAGTCCAAAATCGTAGCTCGTGTTTTTTGCTTGTGTACTCGTGCACATATGTTGGGTGGCAAAACTTCAAAATAATGGATTCAGATGAATGTATAGACTATTTGATTCATCCTCAGACTATGTGCTATCGCAAAACGAATTAGCTACTTCAGAATCTTCACGAAAATGTATTCAAAGCCTTACTCCTGAGGATTGGTTTCATGTGGCCAAGAAAGCCAAGACATAAAAGCCTTTCGTAGTTGTCAAAGTAACAACACCTAAAATTTTATCCACTAAAAAACTAGAAGACCTGATAATCAACTGGAACAAAATATAAATTCGTAAAACAAGCCAAGTGTTTTAATTAAATACCCAAAACTAGTGGTAATAATCTTTAACCTTGATTATCTGAAAACTATCATTTAGCTCTGATTGCACATTAATAAACTTTACAATTATTAATTTTTCATACAACCTAAGTTCAAGCGCCCGGAGGTACATGCAGTAGATTTTTCTGGTGTATCCCAAGGCTCACCTTCGGTCCCCTTTCCTTATGTCTTAGATAAAATTAGGTTATTTTAAGTGGCGCTTCTTCATAATCATTTAAATAAAATTCTCCACACGTTTCCTTTTAATTATTTCCATTTGATGTGTACTCACTCTTTCGTTTTCTTTTTCTTGCAGGTAAGTTGATGAGTTTCCAACTGCACGTCCAGTCCTCGAGCGATAAATCCGTAAGTACGCGTCCACTTGGCCATCCATCCGTTTCTTAATTAAACAATTCGTCACGACAAGTTTTTTCGCAAGAACAGCAACAGCAAAAAATCGCAAACGAACGAACGGCTCTTTGTCCAATTGCGAGTCTAGGAAGCAATTCGCGCACTTTTTCTCTTCTAAGAAAATTGGCTCAATAAATTAGTTCTTCTTACTTCTGATACAACTTAAAATAGAAAGAAAATCGTGCTGTTTTCTTGCTCATATTACTTCTAAAAAGTTGTTTGTTACAATTCTAAATTGAAAGAAAATCGTGTGTTTTTATTTGCTTTTATTACTTCTTTCAACAAACAAAAAAACGCAAGATTTTCGTTTAACTTAGAAATGTATCAAACAGCTCTCAAAAAGTAATAACAGAAAAATAAACTTGCTTTCCTCAAGGAAAAAATTATAATTTTCTTTAGTAGAGTTGTTTCTTATAATTCTAAGTTGAAAGAAAATTATAATTTTTTCCTTGAGGAAAGCAAGTTAATTTTTCTGTTATTACTTTTTGAGAGCTGTTTGATACATTTCTAAGTTAAAAGAAAATCGTGCGTTTTTCGTTTGTTTAAACATAAATTATTTGCTGTTATTACTTTTTGAATTGAAAGAAAATCGTGTGTTTTTTAGGCAACACGAGTTTTATTTGCTTTTATTACTTCTTTGGAGTTGTTTGTTACAAAGAAAATTGTGTATTTGCGTTCCTCGAGTTTCAATTTCTGTTATTTCTTATTGAGTGTTGTTTGATACATTTCTATGTTGAAAGAAAATCGTGCGTGTTTTGTTTGTTTAAACATAAATTATTTGCTGTTATTACTTCTTGAGAGTTGTGAAAGGTTTCGATTGATTCATTCCAATAAGCAAAATTCGGCGAAAAAATCGTGACTGTCGTGCCATTTGCCCAAGCAGAAAGTTTCGCATCTTGCGAGATGTTCCCACAGTCATCTCTTTTTTGTTTGTTTGTTTATTTGTGTGCAATTTGGTTCTTACAAGCTTTGAATTATGTAAGAATCGAATTAAACACACTAACCCAAAGAGATAAATGTGCGATTGTTGTTGTTAATAACTCAAATTGAATAAAGAATTTAAAGAAGTCCAATCATAAAACGTCTAAATATACAAATAATATTGATTAGACAATCGATTCTAAAACGCTAATATTTATTAAATAATAAATAAGCTTAACAGATCCGAATGCCCTGGGGTGCACCTAAATATTATTTTTTGGGCTTAGTTATAATTGCATCAAATATAACTTTAAAAACCAATATTCGGATATACCCCAGGGCTTACATTTTGTTAATAGATCCAAATGTACGCCCTGGGGTACATCTAAATATTATTTTATAGGCTTATAACCAAGCCTATAAAATAATATTTAGATGTACCCCAGGGCGTACATTTGGATCTATTAACAAAATGTAAGCCCTGGGGTACATCCGAATATTGGTTTTTAAACTTATATTTGATGCAATTATAACTAAGCCCAAAAAATAATATTTAGGTAAAAACCAATATTCGTATGTACTCCAGGGCTTACATTTTGTTAACAGATCCAAATGTAAGCCCTGGGGTGCATCTAAATATATTTTTTTGGGCTTGGTTATAATTGCATCAAATATAAGTCTAAAAACCAATATTTGGATGTACCCCAGGGCTTACATTTTGTTAACAGATCCAAATGTAAGCCCTGGGGTGCACCTTAATATTATTTTTTGGGCTTGGTTATAATTGCATCAAATTTAAGTCTAAAAACCAATGTTCGGATGTACCCCAGGGCTTACATATTGTTATCAGATCCAAATGTAAGTCCTGGGGTGCATCTAAATAATATTTTTTGGGCTTGGTTATACTTTCATCAGATATAAGTCTAAAAACCAATAATTGGGTGTACGCCAGAGCTTACATTTTGTTCAATTTCCCTCTAATATCCAATGCATCTCCAAGAGGACTCAACTTTCTCATCAGACGCCCAATCATTTATAAATGCAAGGAATTGTTGTTTTATGTATACATATTCTAACATTCGTTGTTTTTATGAAAATGTTCAATTTGAAGCATGCAGTAAAATTTCGAGCTTAGAAAATTCTGAAAATTTGGTTTGGTAACACGAAATTCTATAACTCGTCTATGTTTAGTGTTTATTTAAAAGACACTGCTAAAGCAGTATATTTTGAACTTCATGCTAAATCACTCTTGAATACGCGTGGCGCATGAAATAAAATTTCGAGTTTAGAAAAGCCTGAAAATTTGATTTGGTCGCTCCGCGCTTCGTGCTACGCAACCAAACCAAATTTTCAGGCTTTTCTAAACTCGAAATTTTACTTCATGCTTAATCTGGGAATGGAAACACTCGTTAGAAGCTTTAACTTGAACTCTTATAAAAAAACAATGAACACCTAAACATTTACAAAGTGTGAATCGTGATCTATATACTTAATACAAACATTCCTTGTTTATTGTTTTAAGAATGCAACATTTTATTTATCCACTAATAATAATTAAAAACAAAATTTATTAATATCTATTAAATAAGGTTAACAGGTCCAAATGTGAACCCTGGGGTGCAACTAAATATTATTTTTTTGGCTTGGTTATAATTGCATCAAATATTCCAATATTCGGGTGTACCCCAGGGCTTACATTTTTTTCATTTTCCCTTTAATATCCAATTCATCTCCAAGACGACTTAAATTTCTTATGAGACACCCAATCTTTTATAAATGCAAGGATATTTTGTTTTAGAAGGGTACATTTTACGAAGCATGCTCTGTAAATGTTCTGATATTCGTCGTTTTTCAAAAATGTTCAATTTGAAGCATCTAACGAGGGTTTCCACTCCTTGGCTAAGCATGAAGTAAAATTTCGAGTTTAGAAAATCCTGAAAATTTGGTTTGGTCGCTCCGCTTCGCGGAGCGACCAAACCAAATTTTCAGGATTTTCTAAACTCGAAATTTTACTTCATGCGCCACGCGTATAAATCGCTGATTTAACGCGAGTTTCAAAATATACTGCTTTATCATATTGGTTTAGCTATATATTTTTATCTTAAAAATATTTCTTTTAAGAAAGTAAACATTTAAAATGTATTTATGTAGTGTTAAAGTGATGTTAAAGTAGACCGCATAAAGAATCTAACCTTTAATGTTTTTAATTCGTTTCTTCTCGAAACTAGATGGATTAGATGTTAATTTCTTTCACCTAAACATTTACAAAGTGTGAATCGTGATCTATATACTTAATACAAACATTCCTTGTTTATTGTTTTAAGAATGCAACATTTTATTTATCCACTAATATTAATTGAAAACAAAATTTATTAATATCTATTAAATAAGGTTAACAGGTCCAAATGTGAGCCCTGGGGTGCACCTAAATATTATTTTTTTGGCTTGGTTATAATTGCATCAAATATTCCAGTATTCGTGTGTACCCCAGGGCTTACATTTTGTTCAATTTCCCTTTAATTTCCAATTCATCTCCTAAACGACTTAAATTTCTTATGAGACACCCAATCTTTTATTAATGCAAGGATATTTTGTTTTAGAAGGGTACATTTTACGAAGCATGCTCTGTAAATGTTCTGATATTCGTCGTTTTTACACAAATGTTCAATTTGAAGCATCTAACGAGGGTTTCCACTCCTTGGTTAAGCATGAAGTAAAATTTTCAGGATTTTCTAAACTCGAAATTTTACTTCATGCGCCACGCGTATAAATCGCTGATTTAACGCGAGTTTCAAAATATACTGCTTTATCATAATGGTTTAGCTATATATTTTTATCTTAAAAATATTTCTTTTAACAAAGTAAACATTTAAAATGTATTTATGTAGTGTTAAAGTGATGTGAAAGTAGACCGCATAAAGAATCTAACTTTTAATGTTTTTAATTTGTTTCTTCTCGAAACTAGATGGATTAGATGTTAATTTCTTTCGCCCGCATGCATCACAATAATGGGTGTGTTGGACTTGTTTGTAGGGTGATCAAAAGAGTCGGTTGGTTTGTTGACCCATGCGTGGATTATGGCGTAAACTCCCTACCTGTTCTCCACCCATTTTCTTTTCTTTCTTTTTTTCATAACTGTCTCGTCATTCTTGCGTGAGTCAGAAAATCGGTGCAGTGAAATTCCCCTGACCACACCTAATGATAATAATTATTGCATAACTCTGCTTGAATGATTGATTGAATAAAAATAAAGAGAACTTAAAAGAATAGCGGATCGGATCAAATCGACCCCAGGGTTTTCAAGGATGGCTTAGGAATTAAAATTTCACTTCTAAGCATTCTTCGAAAACCTTGTTGACGATTTGATATGGTTATTTTCTTATTTAGTATACAACATAGAATTTTTGTTTTGACATAGATATTATTAACATAAAGTATAAATAGATGCCAAGACTTGGTTGTCGGCTCATAGGATTTCAAGCGATGTTCTATCTTACACTGACTTAGTAAAATTTCTCAAGATCGATTGAAACCAGTTGATATTGAACTGAAATAGAGAAACATATTTAGAAAAATTAGTACCCGGATCCTCAAATAGTTTCTTTCCCGGCGGGATCGATGACTCCGAATGCAGACAATTAAAATGCGGACAGCATTGAGAGCGGGAGGGGAAAGGAAAGGCGGTGATCCGCGACGCCAATTAAACCGTACAGTTCTTTCGAAGCCGGCGAAGAAAAGCGGCAATTAGAATGCGCCAGAGACAGCTGGAGCTCAACGGTACAGCACCGATCTGGGCGCATCGCGAACCATCGCACACACACACCTTGAAGAATTGCTAACGGTATTCGCATTCACTATATTTAGATACAACCATGAAAGAAGAAACAATCATCCCGAGGCTTGTTTTATTGGAATGCGTGGAATTAAGAGCGGATTTTTTTATCCAACTCTAGAATCAAAGATGGTGTTTGTATCTACCAGAAGATTTAAATACTTAACTGAGATATGCAAAGATTTAATTCTACTAGTAAATGGTAGAACCATCTTTGACTAATGATTTTAATACAGCTTGAAGTTACAATCTATTTTAGTTGAATGAAGATTTCCCTTGATTTTAGTCAAAACATAAAAGAATTTTAGATAAAAACATTCAACGACATTTTTTGTATTATTAAAGGTTTACTCCAGGGCTTACATTTGGACCCTGAGGAAAATGTACCTCAGGGCTTACGTTTGGGGCCTAGTGGAGGGTTCACCTCAAGGCTTACATTTAGACCCTGGTGAGGGTGTTCCTTAGGGCTCATATTAAGACCCTGGGGATGGTGCACCACAGGGTTTACATTTGGACTGTAGGATAGGTGTACCTCAGGCCTTACATTTGGGCCTGTGAATAGTATCTCAGGGCTTACATTTTGAACCTAGGGAGGGTTTACCTCAAGGCTGGCATTTGGACCCTGGGGATGGTGTACCTCAGGGCTGCCATTTGGGGAAGGTATAGTCCAGGGTCTAAATGTAAACCCTGAGGCCCAGAGCTTAAATTTGAACCCTGGGGATGGTGTAGATCATTTGGGGAGGGTATAGTCCAGAGTCTAAATGTAAACCCTGACTTACATTACCAGGGCTTACATTTGGACCCTGGGGATGGTGTACATCAGGGCTGTCATTTGGGGAGGATATAGTCCAGGCCCTAAATGTAAACCCTGAGACTCAGGGCTCACATTTAAACCCTGGGGATGGTGTACCTCAGGGCTACCATTTAGGGAGGGTATAGTCCAGGGTCTAAATATAAACCCTGAGGCTCATGGCTTACATTTGGACTCTGGGGATGGTGTACCTCGGGGCTTCCATGGTTTAAATGTAAATTCTGAGGCTCTGGACTTTTGGACCCTGGGAATGGTGTTCCTCAGGGCTGCTATTTGTGGAGGGTATAGTCCAGGGTCTAAATGTAAACCCTGAGGCTCAGGGCTTACATTTGGACCCTGGAGATGGTGTACCTCAGGGCTGCCATTTAGGGAGGGTATAGTCCAGGGTATAAATGTAAACCCTGATGCTCAGTTCTTACATTTGGGCCCTTGGGATGGTGTACCTCAGGGCTGCCATTTAGGGAGGGTATAATCCAGGGTATAAATGTAAACCCTGATGCTCAGTTCTTACATTTGGACCCTTGGGATGGTGTACCTCAGGGCTTCCATTTGGAAAGGGTATAGTACAGGGTCTATTTGTGAGCCTTGAGAAACACGCTGAAAATAAATGTACTTGGTTAGAATCCTAGATATCAACGATTCTTCTTTCATTCACTTTTGCTAAAAACTTCTTTGAATCAATAATTATGTTAGACGTGTTTTTGCTTAAAAAAATCGTTTGTACTCATATTTCTTGTCCAATTTAATTCAAGTTTTCCAGAAAAACTGTCTTCAAACCTTAAAAATCCCCCAGATTACGAAGAGAAAGAATGCAAACACTGAGGTACAGCCTTGGAAATAAAACAATCTCAATAAATATACTTAGTACTCCAGTTCTCCCGTTCAAAGTGACATTAGAACAATAGGAAGTTCAGCTTGAACGCGAGTTCAATGTTTTTGGTGCAACGGGGCCCTAATGCATAACTGTAAATCCATAGATTATCACTAAAAACTTCTAACGAACATCAGAATTCGGCCATGTCTCAACACAAACACTTTGTCTGACTCCGATTGTGGAAAACACCAGATTTGATGACAAAATCACTGATTTGGTAACCCTGACACTATGCGTTCCTTGTGGAATCCCAGATGGGCACTAAATAAACATACTTACTTGATGTTCAAGATTTGAACAATGTTTCTTTCAATCACATTTACTAAAACCTTTGATGTCTGGTTCTGGTTCTTTGGGGAGTGCGCATTTCTGCACTGCACTTTGGCCTTATTAGGCCCATTGTGCTACCTTCAATATCTAATGAATCGATAATATTGCTGGACTTGTGTTTTTGCCTACGAATTTATTTGCACTCAAATTGCTTGTTAAATTCTATCACTTTGACCAAGATCCAGAAAAATTTTCTTAAAACCCTAAAAATCCTCCACATTACGAAGAGAAAGGTCGAATTCTAAAAGAATGTCCGTCGCCGACGATTTTCTTGAAAATGAGGTCGCCTCCGAAGTGAATGGAATCGCGTCTGCTTCTTTCGCAAGCGTGACCTCACCTCCTACCAAGAAGAGCAAAAGAGAGGACCGACTTCGAAAAAGCCTCTTGTAACCGATAAGTCGCGGAAACAATGACCCTCGGGCCTTGAACTTGACTTTGATCAGGTGCGTGTGTCCGTACGCTAACTCTCGGAAATTATCGGCCTTGGAGTAAGTTATTGTGGCAACATAAAAAAGTAGACCGGAAAAAAAATGGAGAAGCTCGCGAAGTTGAGATGAATAAATTGGATGGTTAATTAATTAACGAGACTCGGATGTTACGTTTCCACTCCTTTGCTTGTGAAGTAAATATTTGGCTAATTTCTTGATGTACTTAGTGGCCTTTACCTTTAATACAAGACTCTGCTTTTTCAACTTTGAAAATTTTAATTAATTACTGGATGATTTAAATTACATTTAACTTAAAACACTTGGTTTGTTTCACTTATAAGTGAAACAAACCGAGTGTTTTAATTTAAATTTAATTTAAATCATCCAGTAATAAATTGAAAATTTGTTGATTTTTTTTAGTGGAACGTATTTTTTTCGATGTTTAAGTCTTACTTTACGTTTGCATTCTGTATTCAGAGTATCCAATTTTCTGCAATCAAAAACTGTATTTAGTTCTACCCCAGGGCTCACATTTGGTTTTCTTTAACTTTGCGTTTTTTTTTTGTTTGAGTCAGGCGTGTTTTTTTAATTCTTGAAGGGTAATCTGTTTACTATAACTTTGATATGTATTTTACTACAGGATTATGTTTCATTTTTCCGCAGGAAATTCAAAACTAGACACAATTTTCTCTAAAAATAATATTTAGATATACCCTAGGGGTCAAATTTTGTTCTTTTCAACCTTGCTTTTTTTAGTTGAACGTGTTTTTCCTTCACAATTTATTTTATTTTTATTTCATTATTGCGTAGTTTTGAGCCGAACGTCTTTCGTTCTCCATTTATTCTTTATTTTATAAACATTTTATGAAAATCCTTGCCTTGTTGAATCATATGTGTCTTTTCTTCTCGATTCATTCTCCAATTATATTCTTTCTTCATCCTTGCGTTTAGCGAGTGGATCGTGTGTGTCTTTTCCTACGCTAGTCTCGTGGTTTATGGTACAAGGATACAGGAGATGTGATTCATGCGGCTTTTGCAAAACTTTCTTGGGAGGAAAAGGTGAGCGCTGCTGCTCGCATTCCGATCCGGCTGATCTAATCGCTCATATTCGAGCGTTATTAGAGAGTCGTTTTGGAAAGTTGATCGGGAGACTGCGAAACGGGGGGAAGAAATGTTGAGCGATGTGGGTGAGAAGAAATGATGCAAGAATAGAACGTAACGTAGGTTATTCAGTGATGACCAAAAAAAAAACGGTATTAAGGTGTACTTCAGGCGCACAAAAGGACCACGGAGACCGCAGTGCAAGGACGCTAAGCAACAAAACCTCATGTGACAAAAATGTGTACCCCAAGGCACGCAATTGGGTCCCAATTTTCTGATTTGCTATTTTTTAAAAATTTCGGATCAACTTTTTAACAATTCTGCCGATTACAAATTATTTCCGATGAATCCAATACAAAAATATATCTAATGATTGTAATCTTGAGATGATTATCGTGTTGTGAGCCTTCGTTGAGGGTCCCCCTCGCGGTTTTTGATCAAAGGTCAGGTGCAGTTATGCTCGAGGAGATTCCGAAACACTCCAAACCTGAATCGAGAGCCGATCTTCACGAAGATAAATACGCTCAGACTGCACAATGAACCGATAACTGTAAAAATTAAGGTGAATGGTGTTTCGATGTGAATCTAAGATAACTTTTAATAAGTTTGTCACCGAAATGTAATCTGGTATTTAATAAAAATTGTGAAGAAAGGTTAAAAGTGTTTTAATTAAAGTTTTAATAAGTATTTTTTTTCTTTTTTATTTCCTAAAATTACATTTTCAGAAGATCTTTTTATATCAGAAATGTTTATTACTCAAGATTAATAGAGTTAACATAAATCGATTTTCTCAAAATTTAGTTTCAATTAGAGGGCTTTACCAAAGAGAATTTCATGAAGAGACGCAAAATGTTCGTTAACGTGAAGTTTCAAATATTTTGCTTTAGCATAATAATTTAGCAGTATTAACTTCACTGTAAATCAGTGTTTTATACGCGTGGCGCATGAAGTAAAATTTCGAGTTTAGAAAAGCCTGAAAATTTGGTTTGGGCGCGTAGCGCTTCGCGCTACGCGCCCAAACCAAATTTTCAGGCTTTTCTAAACTCGAAATTTTACTTCATGTTTAGTCTGGGAGTGGAAACACTCGTTAGAAGCTTTAAATTGAACACTTTTATAAAATCGATTAATGCCTAAAAATTGACAGCATATACATTGGAGTGTGTATACTTAAAAGAAAAATTCGCCGTACAAAATATGTCTTTCTAATTAATTTGATCAATCAAAACAACAGCTAAAAAATTAGCTAATAAAAAAGATCAGTTTACATTGGGGTATGTATACTTAAAAGGAAAATTCACTGTACAAAATATGTCCTTCTAATTGATTTGATCAATAAAACAACTTAAAAAATTAGCTAATAAAAAAGATTCAACGTGCTTTATTACATTGACCAATCACACAACAATTCATTCATCACATTATTGAAATGGTTGGTTGGCATAGGTTATCAGAGACTTTCTGATTGGCTGCAAGATCAACCAATCGGAGAGCTTCATTTCCCCGCGGGAAATTCAAACCTAGCCCTATCTCTTCTTAGCTGTAATGCGTATTTTTCTACAAAATTGACCAATCCGTGAGCGTTTTTTACACGCGCCAAATTCTAGGACTATTCTAGGAGTTCTAGTTTGATAATGACAAGTTAAAGTTGTCGTAGTTGTTGTAGTTTGTAGTTAATAAAGAAGATTCACCGTGCTCTATTTCAATTGACCAATCACACAACAATTCATTCATCACATTATTGAAATGATTGGTTGGCATAGGTTATCAGAGACTTTCTGATTGGCTGCAAGATCAACCAATCGGAGAGCTTCATTTCCCCGCGGGAAATTCAAACCTAGCCCCATCTCTTCCTAGCTTTAATACGTATTTTTCTACAAGATTGACCAATCAGTGAGCTTTTTTTCACGCGCCGAATTCTAGGACTATTCTAGTATACTTAATAGGAAAATTCACTGTACATAATATGTCCTTCTAATTGATTTGATCAATAAAACAACCTAAAAAATTAGCTAATAAAAACGATTCAACGTGCTTTATTTAAATTGACCAATCACACAACAATTCATTCATCACATTATTAAAATGATTGGTTGGCGTAGGTTATCAGAGACTTTCTGATTGGCTGCAAGATCAACCAATCAGAGAGCTTCATTTCCCGGCGGGAAATTCAAACCTAGCCCCATCTCTTCCTAGCTTGAATACGTATTTTTCTACAAGATTGACCAATCAGTGAGCTTTTTTTCACGCGCCAAATTCCAGGACTATTCTAGGAGTTCTAGTTTGATAATGACAAGTTAAAGTTGTCGCAGTTGTTGTAGTTTGTAGTTAATAAAAAAGATTCACCGCGCTTTATTTTAATTGAACAATCACACAACAATTAATTCATCACATTATTAAAATGATTGGTTGGCATAGGTTATTAGAGACTTTCTGATTGGCTGCAAGATCGACCAATCGGAGAGCTTTATTTCCCCGCGGGAAATTCAAACCTAGCCCTATCTCTTCCTAGCTTTAATACGTATTTTTCTACAGGATTGACCAATCAGTGAACTTGTTTTCACGCGCCAAATTCTAGGACTATTCTAGGAGTTCTAATTTGATAATGACAACTTAAAGTTGTCGTAGTTGTTGTAGTTTGTAGTTAATAAAAAAGATTCACCGTGCCTTATTTTAATTGACCAATCACACAACAATTCATTCATCACATTATTGAAATGATTGGTTGGCATAGGTTATCAGAGACTTTCTGATTGGCTGCAAGATCAACCAATCGGAGAGCTTCATTTCCCCGCGGGAAATTCAAACCTAGCCCCATCTCTTCCTAGCTTGAATACGTATTTTTCTACAGGATTGACCAATCAGTGAGCGTTTTTTACACGCGCCAAATTCTAGGACTATTCTAGGAGTCCTAGTTTGATAATGACAAGTTAAAGTTGTCGAAACTATAGTCACAATAAATACCTTAGTTATACAAACAAAGTGTATGCGTCTTATTTGTGTAATAAATATTAACAACGTTATTTCTCTGGATTTTCAGTAAGTTGTTTTTATTACTTTGTTAAAAATATTAATATTATTTCGCTTGATTCTCAGTAAGTTGTTTTTATTTCTTCGTAAGTTAATTCTTAGCTTTCCTTCAATCTTGAGATTTTCTGAAATAAATATCTTGCAAACTTTTCTTTTGTGAATAATATGTGGGAAACGTTGGGCGTGTTGTCTGAGCCGCATTTTAGTTCTCATTCAATTACCCGTGTGTTTAATTCTGGTCGAGTCTCCTACTAGTAGATCCAAGAAGCCTTGTCCCCCTCTCGAATCACACGACGTGAATGAATAAAATGCAGCGATTGCATTCTTCTGCACTCCACAAACAAACCCAGATACTTTCGACGAATATCAAGTTCCATTCTCGTGGATTAAATCTAGGCGCTAGAAATGTACACAGGGTTGAATTACAACAGACATGAATGAGGTGCACGTGCTTTTTGTAGTGTAGTTTCTTCGTTCTTTAAAATCGGTTTTCTGTAAGAGTAAGAGAGTTATGTGGTGGAAAAAATGTATTAATATCAGAAAAAGATGGGGCCAGTTTTGAATTTAGCGCGTGAAAACTAAGCTCACTGATTGGTTTTATTTTATTGAATATGCGAATTAGTATCGCATGTTCAATAAAATAAAACCTCTAGAGTTTATCTGATTGGTTTGGCCAATCAAAGCATGCAACCAAAAAATGTATTTGCAAGTGAAAAAAAAAAACAATAGATGGATACTTGTTTCTGATTGTTTCGACTGGTTAAGGCCAAAGAATAAAATATTTCTGGTTGTCCAACAATGCTCACTGATTATTTTTATTTTATTGAATATGCGAATAAGTATCGCATGTTCAATAAAATAAAACCTCTAGAGTTTATCTAATTGGTTTGGCCAATCAAAGCATGCAACTAAAAAATGTATTCGCAAGTGAAAAAAAAAACAATAGATGGATACATGTTTCTGATTGTTTCGACTGGTTAAGGCCAAAGAATAAAACATTTCTGATTGTCCAACAATGCTCACTGATTGATTTTATTTTATTGAACATGCGAATAAGTATCGCATGTTCATAAAATAAAACCTCTAGAGTCTATCTAATTGCATGCGTTGATTTGATCAAAGCATTTGCATGCTTTGATTTGATCAAAGCATATACCCAAAAAATGTATTCGCAAGTGAAAAAAAAAAACAATAGATGGATCATGTTTTCTGATTGTTTTGACTGGTTAAGGCCAAAAGACAAAATGTTTTTGATTGCCCAACAAAATAAATAACTCTGCGCGTAGAAAATACAGCTTTAAATTTATTTTATAATACACATTATATTATCCATACATATTTTTTTCTGTATCGATTTGGTACATTTACCACCGACAATGCGAAACCGCAAGGACGAAAAGTCGATTATTATTATTATATTATTCAATTCAATATTAAAAATCATCAAGTGTTGCTAATTTTCCACGCACTTGCAGGTTTTACTTCATAAATAGATTATACAGAAATGTGCGCACCACCGTTTGTTATTTTTTCCGAGCGTGCAGCGCGTTTTTAAAATTATTTAGTTTACTGTGATAACGAGTGCGCTCGTTATTTAAGTCGAGGACAAACTATTTTCCACTTTGCATTGGAAAAATAAAAACTAATTTAGCTTGTACATATTTTCAATTTGAAATTTAAATAAAACATAATCCCAATGTTCCCGCATTAAAATGCATGTCTTTATTTTGTTATACTACAGTTTATATACAGAGAGTTTTATGTAACACCGAACATTTTCATAACAAGAATATTTCTTTTAAGTATACATATGCATTCGTTGTACATTTTCCGACGCTCGGTTTATTAAGAGAATTCCATTAGAACTTTAAACGAGTGTTTTCCACTCCCAGGCTAAGCATGAAGTAAAATTTCGAGTTTAGAAAAGCCTGAAAATTTGGTTTGGTCGCGTAGCGCGAAGCGCGGAGCGGCCAAACCAAATTTTCAGGCTTTTCTAAACTCGAAATTTTACTTCATGCGCCACCCGTACAAAACACTGACATATAACGAAGTTTAAAACACACCGCTAAACTTTACATTGAATCAGTGTTTTGTATCGATGGCGCATGAAGTAAAATTTCGAGTTTAGAAAACCCTGAAAATTTGGTTTGGTCGCGTAGCGCGAAGCGCGGAGCGGCCAAACCAAATTTTCAGGCTTCTCTAAACTCGAAATTTTACTTCATGCGCCACCCGTACAAAACACTGACATATAACGAAGTTTAAAACACACCGCTAAACTTTACATTGAATCAGTGTTTTGTATCGATGGCGCATGAAGTAAAATTTCGAGTTTAGAAAAGCCTGAACATTTGGTTTGGTCGCGTAACGCGAAGCGCGGAGCGGCCAAACCAAATTTTCAGGCTTTTCTAAACTCGAAATTTTACTTCATGCTTAGCCTGGGAGTGGAAAACACTTGTTGAAAGCTTCAAATTGAATACTCTTAATAAACCGAGCGTCGGAAAATGTACAACGTGTGCATATGTATACTTAAAAGAAATATTCTCGTTATGAAAATGTTCGGTGTTACATAAAACTCTCTGTATATTCAGTTAGCCAGTCTCTATATAAAACTTGGTAACCGCGTTTGGATGCTGCATCCAGAAACGAGATCGGTGATTGGAGTATACACTCGTCTGTCTTACTCTTATCCCACTACTGATCTCTTCTTTCTACTCGATTTCCAGTTCTCCCATAAGCATTCCCTCTCTTGTAATAACAATAAAACTTTTATTCCTTACATCACTTTTATTTTTATTCGTTAGATGTACATTTCGAGTGCAAAGCACTCTCTTGTAATAGTTGGAAAAATCCCTGTATATCTTTTTTTAATCTAACCGTTTTTTTTTTCGTAATCTTCGAATGAAAAATTTTGTACATACGATAATATCTCTTTCTGAAATCCGCCTCTTTTCAAAACTCTGGTCGTTCACTTTCCAAAAGCAACGACCATTGTGGACTAATCAAGTTTCGGATTTGGTGAAATCGCAGCCGAGAGCGAAATTACTCCATCCTTTTCTTTCTGCACACATTACTCATGTAGAATGTTGGGTAAAGTAATGGAGGGGAAAAGAGCAGGAACTTTAATTAATCGGCGAGAAGAGAGTTTTATGGTATTGCCAAATTTGATTGATTGTGAGATGCTTGTTTATGGAAGTTTTTGAAATTACCAACAGGAAGGAGATAAAAATATTATTTTTATTTGTGGGATTTTGTTAGTGATGTTTATAGGATTTTAATAATTACCCTCATGTAATGAAAATACTCATCTTTTCATTAATTGGAGACATGAATGTAAGCGGGATAGTGGTTTCCACTCCCAGACTAAGCATGAAGTAAAATTTCGAGTTTAGAAAAGCTCCGCGTAGAAAATTTGTCGAGGGTCGCGCAGCGACCCGAGACAAATTTTCTGGGCTTTTCTAAACTCGAAATTTTACTTCATGCGCCACACTTATAAAACACTAAACATTCTGGAAAACCACTGGTAAAATAATAAATTGTCTCCTAGTTAATTAACTTTTTACCAGTGGTTTTCCAGAATTTTTGAATGCACAAATAGCATTCAAAAATTCTGGAAAACCACTGGTAAAAAGTTAATTAACTAGGAGACAATTTATTTTTTACCAGTGGTTTTCCAGAATGTTTGTTGGCACAAATATTTTAGTGTTTAATACGCGTGGCGCATGAAGTAAAATTTCGAGTTTAGAAAAGCCCAGAAAATTTGTCTCGGGTCGCTGCGCGACCCTCGACAAATTTTCACGGGGCTTTTCTAAACTCGAAATTTTACTTCATGCTTAGTCTGGGATTGGAAAAAACTCGTTTAAAACTTCAAATTGATTTCTTTTAAAAACACAACGGATATCTACAGATTTAAGGAAAATAAGCTGCATCTGGAAGACGTATACTTTAAAGAAAAACTCCCTGTATATGTCGTTGGGTAGTGTCAGTGCTGAATTTAATTACGACGTATGTTTCCGAAGTCAGAACTTACTGGGATGCCAACAGTTTATAGACACTCGTTATTTTAAACATTATAAAAACGTTTGCCCTTTACACATTCTATAACTTTGCAACTAAGCTGTTTTGGACATTTGTTTATAGCTTGAAATCAAGAGAAGAATTAATTTCTATACACGCTGATTCTAATTACATACGACAAACTTAATGGGCTATTTACTAGGGTTATTTTGATTATATTATTAAGTTTGTCGTATGTATTCAGAATCAGCGTGTATAGAAATTAATTCTTCACTTGATTTCAAGCTACTTGGACTTGATCTGAATTTAAATTAAAAAAACGTTTGAAAAAAGATTTCAGTTATGTCTAATACGTATTGAGTTTATATTGCATTAATATAAATTAACGCAATGTACATTTTTAAGAGGAAACATTTCGAGTAAGGGAATTCCACAATTGATTTAAAGCAATTGAACGTGATTTTGATTTAAAGGCGAACTCAATTATGCTATTCTTGAAACACACCGAGTCGTGTCAGTGACTCATCTGGAGTGGAATTGGAGCACACTTGCAGCAGTAAATTATCTCGTAATTAATTAATTTAGCAGCCCGGACTGAACGCTTTTCAGTAAGCTAGATGCCCGAGAAAATCGACGGTTCTGAAACATGATTATTTTCTGTTAAATTCATAAGCTGTTTATCGTCTAACAAATGGTGTAATTCAATAAAACACACACTAAAATAACGTATCTTTACCTTACTAAATAGTAGTCATATAGTGACCCAACCTAAGTAACTGTTATCTTATCTAACTTAAGTAGTATTATCTTAATACATACTGAATAACGAGCCAAGTCTAACGTAAGTAACTGTCCAGACTTTGTTATCCTAAGTAACTGTCATCTAACCTTATCCTAATAAATAATTAGTATTAAGCAAAGTCTAACGTAGATAACTGTCCCGACTATGTTATTCTAAGTACCTGTCATCCAATCTTATCCTAATAAATAATTATTATCTAGCAAAGTTTAACGTAGGTAACTGTCCAGACTTTGTTATCCTAAGCAACTGTCCAGACTTTGTTATCCTAAGTAACTATCATCTAACATCCTAATAAATAATTAGTTTCAAGCAAAGTCTAACGTAGGTAACTGTCCAGACTTTGTTATCCTAAGTAATTTTCATCCAAGCTTATCCTAATAAATAATTAGTATCAAGCAAAGTCTAACGTAAGTAACTGTCCAGACTTTGTTATCGTAAGTAACTGCCATCTAACCTTGTCCTAATAAATAATTAGTATCAAGCAAAGTCTAACGTAGGTAACTGTCCAGACTTTGTAATCCTAAGCAACTGTCCAGACTTTGTTATCCTAAGCAACTGTCCAGACTTTGTTATCCTAAGTAACTATCATCTAACATCCTAATAAATAATTAGTTTCAAGCAAAGTCTAACGTAGGTAACTGTCCAGACTTTGTTATCCTAAGTAATTTTTATCCAAGCTTATCCTAATAAATAATTAGTATCAAGCAAAGTCTAACGTAACTAACTGTCCGGACTTTGTTATCCTAGGTAACTGTCAGCTAACCTTATGCTAATAAATAATTAGTATCAGTAAGTAACTGTCATCCAACCTTATCCTAATAAATAATTAGTATCTAGCAAAGTTTAACGTAGGTAACTGTCCAGACTTTGTTATCCTAAGCAACTGTCCAGACTTTGTTATCCTAAGTAATTTTTATCCAAGCTTATCCTAATAAATAATTAGTATCAAGCAAAGTCTAACCTATCTAACTGTCCGGACTTTGTTATCCTAGGTAACTGTCATCTAACCTTATGCTAATAAATAATTATTATCAGTATGTACCTGTCATCCAACCTTATCTTAATAAATAATTAGTATCTAGCAAAGTTTAACGTAGGTAACTGTCCAGACATTGTTATCCTAATCAACTGTCCAGACTTTGTTATCCTAAGTAACAATCATCTAACATCCTAATAAATAATTAGTTTCAAGCAAAGTCTAACGTAACTAACTGTCCGGACTTTGTTATCCTAGGTAACTGTCATCTAACCTTATCCTAATAAATAATTAGTATCAAGCATAGTCTAACGTAAGTAACAGTCCAGACTTTGTTTTCCTAAGTAACTGTCATCTAACCTTATCCTAATAAATAATTAGTATCAAGCAAAGTCTAACGTAACTAACTGTCCGGACTTTGTTATCCTAGGTAACTGTCATCTAACCTTATGCTAATAAATAATTAGTATCAGTAAGTAACTGTCATCCAACCTTATCCTAATAAATAATTAGTATCTAGCAAAGTTTAACGTAGGTAACTGTCCAGACTTTGTTATCCTAATCAACTGTCCAGACTTTGTTATCCTAAGTAACAATCATCTAACATCCTAATAAATAATTAGTTTCAAGCAAAGTCTAACGTAACTAACTGTCCGGACTTTGTTATCCTAGGTAACTGTCATCTAACCTTATCCTAATAAATAATTAGTATCAAGCATAGTCTAACGTAAGTAACTGTCCAGACTTTGTTTTCCTAAGTAACTGTCATCTAACCTTATCCTAATAAATAATTAGTATCAAGCAAAGTCTAACGTAAGTAACTGTCCAGACTGTGTTATTCTAAGTAACTGTCATCTAACCTTATCCTAATTAATAATTAGTATCAAGCAAAGTCTAACGTAGGTAACTGTCCAGACTATGATATTCTAAGTAACTGTCATCTAACCTAAGTAACTAACTTAATTTAACTCTCTAGATTTTTTTTAACGTGTTTTATTTTAACATTTACAAAGCTAGTACAAAAATATGTATTTATATGATAAATTAAGCAATATTTGCATCATCTCTGTAATGGTCCATTGTGTCCATCCCTCGGTCTTCGCCTCGTGATGTATGGGTCGAACCCGATCCCGGGCTATCGGTATTGAAGGATATCTGGTTGTTGGTCTTCCATTAGTTTCCTTATTATATATCATTATTTATCAGTTTGTTTTTTATTTTGAGTTTAAACGGAACTAATTTCAGTGTTTTAATATGTGTTGATAATTTGTTGTATTTGTGTATTATGTCTGTTGTCAGGTGTTGCGTGTATTTTTTTGTTTTGAATTTGTCAGTTCGGAGGTCTGATTTTCGTCTAGTTTTGTAATTGTGTACTTGTTTGTTTGTTTTGAATTTAATTCTTGTTTTAATTAAGTTATGGTGTATTTTATATAATAGCAATAGGTTGTTATATACAATTCGTATAGGTATTTAGTAGTTGTCTTTTTGTCGAGTATGTATATTATTTTTAAGATTTTGTTTTGTTGTCTTTGAAATTTTGCTTTATTTTCAATGCAATAATGCATTGTAAACTGCTTTTTTCCTATTTTCTGGAATGTATTTTCTGATTTTCCACAGGGCCGCTATAGTGGTCGAATTCTTTTTGATTATTTTGTTTATGTGGTCGTCCCATCTTAGGTTGTTTGTTATTTTTAGTCCTAGATATTCTGTGTTGTCAATTTATTTTATATTTTTTCCATTTATTTTAATTGTCAGGTTTATGTGTTGTTTTTTTGTCTGGAATTTCATGAAGGTGGTTTTTTTCTTCATTAATCGTCAATAAATTGTTGTAAAACCATTGTTCAAGCTTTGATATATCTGTTTTAATTTTTTTTCTCGACTTCGTCTTGATCGTCTCCTGTGTATATCATACATGTATCGTCGGCATATATAAAAGGTGTTCCAAGTAAGTTTTGTTCCATCATATCATTAACATATATAATATACAGGATTGGTGGTAGGTTTCCTCCCTGTGGTGTTCCGTATTTTGTATATTTGGGCGTACTTCGGGTGTCGTTTATTTCCGTAATTTGTGGTCTTTTGTTAATGTAGGATTGTATTAGTTTTAGTTCGGTGTTTTTTTGCTAGCCTAAGTAAATGGCTACACTTTCCTAGCCCAAGTAACTGCTCTCAAATCTAAGTAACTATTACTTACTAACCAAAGAGTTACATTATAATAATCCAGCCAAAGTAATGATCGTCTTATCTTACTTAAGTAGTATTACCTTAATAAATAATTAGTATTGAGCAAAGTGTAACGTTAGTGTAGTTACTTAGATTAATAAAGTTTGGACAGTACTTTATTATCGTAAGTAACTGTCATCTAACCTAATAAAGGAAACTGTCATCTAGTTCAACCTAAATAACTAAAGGGGGATCCAAATTGGGCTTCAGGATTTGAATTGCGCGCCATTTTCTTTATATAAATGTTGGAAGTTGTACTTTAACAGATGGTCTCTAAACACATGGGAAATTCAATATACAGAGCAGCAACGCGTAAATATTGTGCAAGTTTATTATGAAAACAGGCGATCGGGTTACGATTACCCGAAGAAAACTTCGACCACTTTAGGACGCAGTAGTGTTTCAAGTGAGCGTGCAATTCGTGAAATACTGCAAACATTTGAAACAAGTGGTATTGTTATTAATACACCAAAAATGCACTATCAACGCAGAGGTCGATCAGATGAAAATATTGCTCGTATACATGATAGTGTGCGAGAGGAACCAAGCACGTCATTCCGTCGTCGTTCACAGCAATTGAATCTTTCATATGGCACTACTCAACGATTTTTTTCAAAAAGACCTGCAATTTAAGGCGTATAAAATGTAACTGACCCAAGAACTTAAACCAACGGACCACCAGAAATGCCGTACATTGGGTTTCACAAAACAATGAAGTGGATGCCGATTTTTACAAGAAAATCATATGGAGCGATGAGGCCCATTTTCATTTGAATGGGTTAGTGAATCGTCAAAATTGTCGCATCTGGGGTAGTGATAATTCACAAGTTATTCAAAAAAACCAATGCATTCACAGTTTGGTGTGCACTGTGGGCTGCAAGAATTACTGGTCCGTAACTTTTGCAGACGAGGCCTGGTGTGCACTGTGGGCTGCAAGAATTACAGGTCCGTAACTTTTGAAGACGAGGCCGGTAGCGCTGTTACTGTCAACGGTGTACTCTATCAGGAGATGCTAAACAACTTTTTCTTCCATAAAACCAATGATTTTAACTTAAATGACATGTGGTTTCAACAAGATGGAGCCATTTATCTAACAGTACGCGAAACAGACACTTTAATTCAAACCCAATTTCCTGGTCATCTCTCAGAGGGGCGACATCAATTGGCAAGCGAGGTCTAGCGATCTAACCCCACTAGACTTTTTCCTCTGGGGCCATTTGAACGGAAGGGTCTATGTCAACAAACCTGCTACGATCCCAGAAATAAAAGAGAACATCGGACGTGCAATTGCCAAAATCGAACCGCATTTATTGGAATTTGTTACGGAAAACTTCGCTAAAAGAATGGTATCATGTCAGCAGAGTCGTAGAGGGCATTTGAACGACATCATATTTCAAACATGATTGCCAAGTCTATACTTTACAATATTAACAATAAAATTCAGATTCTTCAAATATCTTGTGTTTTATTCAAAGAACAAATCCTAAAGTTCAATCTAGATTGATTTATTTAGATTTTTCTAGCATTGAAAATCGCAATTATTTTCGCCTTGTGTTCTAAGCGTGGGCAGATGCATTGTATAAACATTTTCCGAATTTGTTTATCACATCAAAAAAGAAACAGGTTTCTAGGGGTGGCTACAAACAAGTTTTTGCTAAATTTAAATCAACAAAGTTCAGCGATGAGTAATTTTGTTTACCAGAAAAAATGAATTCTTTGAACTGAAAAGAGGGTACTCTCCTTAAATCATTCGCTTTTCAAAAGTCAAGAGTTGTAAATGCCCATTACTTAGTTAAGTAATGATAACAATGTAGAATAATGCAGCGTTACTTAGGCCAGCAAAATCTAAATAGTTATTTATATATTATTAACTTGTTTCTCATTATTCATTTGGTAAAAGATTTCTACTAAATATAGGTGTTTAATTGAATTCACTTGGTTTGTTTTAATAAAGATATTTTATTTCAACTAGTTTCGGCTTAATTCCATTTTCATTAAGCCGAAACTAGTTGAAATAAAATATCTTTAGTAAAACAAACCAAGTGAATTCAATTAAACACCTATATTTAGTAAAAATCTTTTACCAAATGAATAATGAGAAACAAGTTAATAATATATAAATAACTATTTAGATTTTGCTGGCCTAAGTAACGCTACATTATTCTACATTGTTATCATTACTTAACTGAATAATGGGCATTTACAACTCTTGACTTTTGAAAAGCGAATGATTAAAGGAGAGTACTCTCTTTTCAGTTCAAAGAATTCATTTTTTCTGGTAAACAAAATTACTCATCGCTGAACTTTGTTGATTTAAATTTAGCAAAAACTTGTTTGTGTCGACCCCTCGAAACCTGTTTCTTTTTTGATGTGATAAACAAATTCGGAAAATGTTTATACAATGCATCTGCCCACGCTTAGAACACGAGGCGCAAATAATTGCGATTTTCAACTGTTGATTATTTCGTCGGCTTTCATTATAAAATAGGTAAAAGATGTTTCATCAAGGATAAATAATAATAGTATGAATTATTATCATTGATTGTGTATATTGTTAAGTTGTACAGGATGCGTCCCAAATGACGTCACTAGTATCATTGAAAATTGTAAACAATGTATTTTGATTTTTATGCTGCAATTATTTTTTCGAGAAAAAAACAGCAAGTAATGTTACTAGTGTTGATGGGAAAACTTTCAAATGTAATTACATTGTTGCATTACTCATTTTATTTCTGTATTTTTAAGAGCACATTTTTCTTGCTAGACCATTTTCAATTTTGTGCACAGTCAGTTGAAAAATTAAACTCAAACGGAATACGCATAATGCGATTGTGTGAATTTCTATAGATGAATGGAGAATTTTCCGCTTTCTAACGATCCGAGTGTGAAATTGCGCCGTTCCTGCAATTCACAACAAGAGCGCATTCCCATTCACCGTTTTACTGCAAAATCCGGGAAACGCTCGAATTGATCAAAATCCTATTTCCAAGTAAAAGTTTCAAGATCTTTTACAACCATTAGACACATTAGTAAATATTATTTTATTTCGTTTTTATATTTTGTAAATACAACAACAACAATTTGCAATTTTAATTTGTCTTTATGTTAAAGATAATTTTGTTGGATTTATTAAAACTTCAAGAATACAATTATTAAGAATACAGGTGTCTTGCAAAGAGCAATCAAAGAATACAGATGTCTTGATACTTTTCAACTTTCAATGGAATACAAAAAATCATGATAAGATGTGGATTTGTGGAATAATTATTAAGATAGGATCTTTTTAGTCTTCATTATTTAACCCATTAACGGCCGACCAATTATAGAGTTAACTCTAAAAGTTGATTTTAGGTAAAATTCTCCACTTCTTTTTGTGATTTCTATGAATTACTTATTATATTACATACTGGAAAGTTTTCTTTTAAATATACATAATGTATATAATGTATTGTATCATTGCATTATGTAGCATACGTGAATAAAGCTATTATTATTATTATTATTATATGTTGTAAATTTTCAGACATTCGTCGATTTTTTAAAAGCGTTCAATTTGAAGTTTCGAACGAGGGTTTCCACTCACAGGCTAAGCATGAAGTAAAATTTCGAGTTTAGAAAAGCCTGAAAATTTGGATTGGCCGCGTAGCGAAGCGGAGCGGCCAATCCAAATTAGGCTTTTCTAAACTCGAAATTTTACTTCATGCGCCACCCGTATAAAGCACTGAAATATCGTAAAGTTTAAAATACACGGGAAAAAAAATATATAGATGTGAATAAAACATGAGTTAAATTCTGCGCTGAAAAAATTGTTTAAAACAGTGATTATAGGCAACCCAATTACTCCATCGTATATTAGGTTGCCTATAATTGTTGTTGTATGTGTGTGTTTTTAAAACTTCACTGTAAATCAATGTTTTTAAGCGTGGCGCATGAAGTAAAATTTCGAGTTTAGAAAAGCCTGAAAATTTGGTTTGGTCGCTACGCGCTTCGCGCTACGCGACCAAACCAAATTTTCAGGCTTTTCTAAACTCGAAATTTTACTTCATGCTTAGTCTGGGAGTGGAAAACACTCGTTAAAAGCTCGCAACTCGATTTTACTTCATGCGCCACGCGTATAAAATACTGAAATATTCTGAAGCTAGAAATACACTTCAAAATATTTTTTTTAAAAAGAGTATTAATCAAAATATTTAAATAACTCAATATATACATTTTTCTTCACACATGCTCAAGTCAGATAAAATTATACAATGAAACAAAGTTAATTTGATTCATTTAATAATAAAAAAATTACTAATATTTTCTATTGTGGAGGCTTCTACTTCGTTATACATATTAATTAAAAATTAATAATATTGCGTTATTGCATTAATAGGTTAATAATTCTTTCAATAACTAAAACTAATAAGATCCCATCCTTTCTATCTAGTGCAGAAATCCACATATTATCCTTTCATTACTCCTTTTAATAAATGCCTTTCTATTGAAAGAAAAATCTACATGTTTTCTATCCCTCGAGGTTGTTAAGCCTGTACATTTTTTGCCATTATCTAGCATAAATTAATCATGAAATAACGAATGCGTACAAGTGCTAAATAGAACAGCACATGTGTATCCGAATAAATGCACTCTAAATGCAAAGAGCAATCAAAGAAACGAATTGAAAGGCTTCCCAATTGACGCCCCTAAATTACATTTTACTGCATTCTAATTGCCAAGCGCACAAAAATATTCTTTAGACCATCTGTTAAAGTGATAACTTATATCTGTCGTTGTTAGTGTTTTATTTCGGTTTCTGTGCATGTGAGAATAATAAGTGAAAAGTTTACTGTTTTCTGTGTTCACTCGGTGTGTGTGTGTGAGACTGGAAGTCGATTCAATTTCGCAGGAAAAGTGGCACAAAACCATTATGCGTAATTTTTCAATTTCCGTTTTAATAGGTCTTTAATCTTTATAATTGTATGCACTGAACAAAACAGGCTTTGAATTTAGTTATATAACTTTTTAAGTATTAGTTAATTTTATATATAACTTACTTCAGATAATTCGGATTGAATAACAAAATGAGAAACGCGATAGTAGCGCGGCTAAGTGAGCAGATGGTTAAACTAAATTTTATAAAACTATCTAATAAAACAATTATTTCAATATTAAGAAGCGCAATTCTTTGAAGTTTCCCTTAGTAAATATCGTATGTTCAATAAAAATAAATCTCTAGAGTGCCGTGGAAAATATTGTAGGTTGGCAACTCTGAAATTTGACAATCAAACTTCAACCGCATTTTTGCGTTTATGTCATTCTGCAATGATTAGAGATTAGAGTGATAACGTAAACAAAAAGTTGAGGTTATGTCTGACGTTTTATATGTCAATTCCTAAAGTGTGTAGGCAACTTAAATTTAAAAAAAGATTAAATCATGGCACTCTGGAGGTTTCTTCTTTATTGAACATACGATACCTAGCAATAATCATGCGCGTCTACATTAAGTTGTCTAGAATTAGGTGCAGGCGGGACATGTATTTAGTACATTAAGTTGCCTATAATTAGGTGCACTCGTGACATTTATTTAGTACATTAAGTTGCCTATAATTAGGTGTACTTGTTACATTTATTTAGTACATTAAGTTGCCTATAATTAGGTGAACTTCTTTCATTCATTTAGTACATTACGTTGCCTATAATTAGGTGCACTTCTTACATTTATTTAGTAGATTTAGTTGCCTATAATTAGGTGCACTCGTGACACTTATTTAGTACATTAAATTGCCTATAATTAGATGCACTCCTGACATTTATTTAGTACATTGAGTTGCCTATAATTAGGTGCACTCGTAACATCTATTTAGTACATTAAGTTGCCTATAATTAGGTGTACTTGTTATATTTATTTAGTACATTAAGTTGCCTACAATTAGGTGCACTCGTGATATTTATTTAATACATTAAATTGCCTATAATTAGGTGCACTTGTGACATTTAGTTAGTACATTAAGTTGTCTAGAATTAGGTGCAGGCGTGACATGTATTTAGTACATTAAGTTGCCTATAATTAGGTGCACTCGTGACATTTAGTTAGTACATTAAGTTGTCTAAAATTAGGTGCACTCGTGACATTTATTTTGTACATTAAATTGCCTATAATTAGGTGAACTTCTTACATTTATTTAGTACATTACGTTGCCTATAATTAGGTGCACTTGTTACATTTATTTAGTAGATTAAGTTGCCTATAATTAGGTGCACTCGTGACACTTATTTAGTACATTAAATTGCCTATAATTAGGTGCACTCCTGACATTTATTTAGTACATTGAGTTGCCTATAATTAGGTGCACTCGTGACATTTATTTAGTACATTAAGTTGCCTATAATTAGGTGCACTTGTTACATTTATTTAGTACATTAAGTTGCCTACAATTAGGTGCACTCGTGATATTTATTTAATACATTAAATTGCCTATAATTAGGTGCACTTGTGACATTTAGTTAGTACATTAAGTTGTCTAAAAGTAGGTGCACTCGTGACATTTATTTAGTACATTAAATTGCCTATAATTAGGTGCACTCGTGCCATTTATTTAGTACATTAAATTACTTATAATTAGGTGAACTTGTTACATTTATTTAGTATATTACGTTGCCTATAATTAGGTGCACTTGTTACATTTATTTAGTAGATTAAGTTGCCTATAATTAGGTGCACTCGTGACATTTATTTAGTACATTAAATTGCCTACAATTAGGTGCATTTGTGATATTTAGTTAGTACATTAAGTTGCCTAAAATTAGGTGCACTCGTGACATTTAGTTAGTACATTAGGTGCACTTGTTACATTTTTTTTTCTTTTTGTTTTATTGGCCTTGGTAACTATGACCATTAGCCATCAATCTATATTTTATTATTTTGTTAACCAATTCTACATCGAAATTACATCTAGGACGCCACAACACATTCACACTACAACCATGGACCCGGATGGAATAATTTATTATTCATAAATGATTCCACCGGACGGGACTCGAACCCGCGACCTCTGTGGGCATGGTCTCTACCCACTCGGCCACCGAGGCCCCACTTGTTACATTTATTTAGTACGTTAAGTTGCTTATAATTAGGCACACTTTTTACATTTATTTAGTACATTAAGTTGTCTATAATTTTGGTGCAGCTGTGTTAATTAAGTAGGCAACCCAATGTACGCTGCATCAACAGTAGAAGGCCAAGATTTAATATTAAAATTTAACATTATAAGCGTTGGATTTTAATAAAACTGAATACGCGCAGCGCACTTAATAATCCTTTGAAATATTACACATTTTTAACCTTAAGGATTATTTTTACAATTTTTGCCGCTAAAATAAAATTCCTAACATTTTTTAGGTGCACTTGTTACATTTCTTTAGTACATTAAGTTGCTTATAATTAGGGACACTTGTTACATTTATTTAGTACATTAAGTTGTCTATAATTTAGTACATTAAGTTCCTATATATAGTACATTAAGTTGCCTATAATTTGGTGCACTCGTGACATTTATTTAGTATATTAAATTGCCTATAATTAGGTGCATTCGTGACATTTATTTAGTACATTAAATTGCCTACAATCACTTGCACTCGTGACATTTAGTTAGTACATTAAGTTGCCTAAAATTAGGTACACTCGTGACATTTATTTAGTACATTAAGTTGCCTATAATTAGACGCACTTGTTACATTTATTTAGTACATTAAGTTGCCTATAATTAGGTGCACTTGTTACATTTATTTAGTACATTAAGTTGCTTATAATTAGGGACACTTGTTACATTTATTTAGTACATTAAGTTGTCTATAATTTAGTGTAGCTGTGTTATTTAAGTAGGCAACCCAATGTACACCGCATCAACAGTAGAATGTCAATATTAATATTAAAATTTAAGTTTATAATCGTTGGATTTTAATAAAACTGAAAACGCGTAGCGAATTTATTAATCATTTGAAATATTAGACATTTTTAACCTTGAGGATTATTTTTACAATTTTCGCCGCTAAAATATAATTCCTGACATTTTTCGCAAATTTTCATCAACTGGTTATTTTACGATTAATTCCACGTGTTCGCGAGTTTTGCATTTTAATTATGAAACTTGACTTTTAGCGACATTTTATTGTGTAATTAGCTGTCTTTATTGTGAACAAGATTATTAATCTAAGCTTTTTTTCAAATCGTTGGAAATCCTTGACTTTAAAGTCGCACTAGAACAAACTGGGTCATTCTCGTTTTAATTCTTTTTTTTTCTCTTTTTTGTTGCAGGTATGTACCAGTTGGTCGTTTCAGATACGGTCGTTGCATTTGTAAAAAGGTCAACTGAGTAAGTTTTGTGAGTTGTATTTATTGCCGTTTTTTTTTGTTGTAGTAATTGTGCTAGTGCGAAATTTTATGCAAATTTACCATCAGATATTTTTTTATCTGAATCTCCATGGATCATTTTTTGATAGGTACTGAATATTTTTACTTAGTTTTCTTTAAAATGCGTTTACTGTTTTACTTACGCCCATCTAGTAACCGCATCATACCACACTGTCATCTTGACAAGTATGATTGACATTACGTGCACGTAATAACTTTGACAAGTACATTACGTGCTGACAGCTAAACAGCTGATTGCTTTCAGTACAATCAAATGACATTTCTTTGATGTACAGAGAGTTTTTCTTTAAAGTATACGTATTCCAAATTCAGCTTATTTTCTTTAAATCTTTAGTTATTGTTTGTTTTTTTTTAGGAGTTCAATTTGAAGCCTTAAACGAGTGTTTTCCACTCCCAGACTAAGCATGAAGTAAAATTTCGAGTTTAGAAAAGCCCCGTGAAAATTTGTCGAGGGTCGCGTAGCGGCCTGAGACAAATTTGCTGGGCTTTTCTAAACTCGAAATTTTACTTCATGCGCCACGCGTATAAAACACAAAAATATTGTGAACTCTAGGGATAGATTAACCTCACTTAAAATCAGTGTTTTATACGCGTGGCGCATGAAGTAAAATTTCGAGTTTAGAAAAGCCCAGAAAATTTGTCTCGGGTCGCTGCGCGACCCTCGACAAATTTTCACGGGGCTTTTCTAAACTCGAAATTTTACTTCATGCTTAGTCTGGGAGTGGAAAACACTCGTTTAAAGCTTCAAATTGAACTCTTTTGAAAAACAACAAATGTCGGAAAATGTACAGTTTTATTCTCTGTATATTGATGAAGTAGTAATTTAGTTTTCATCATTTTCATGGTACTATTAAAAATTATTACAATAAATTAGTTCTTCTTTCATGCTTATTCTTTATTTTGTTAGGGTGGAGGTAAAGGATCGTACGTTTCTCGAGTGGTATGGCAATTACATACTCGCGGAATACTGCACTCGCCGCTGCGCGGCTCGTGCGCAACATGTCCGCTTATATGTAATATGCTGCATACCACCCTCGTTACGTAATATACTATTACGTATTTTTAGTTAAATAATCATTTTCATTGCGTTTTTCATAAATTATAAAATCACTTTTTATTTATACTGGATTTGCGAAGTATATACAAAAATAAACAAATTTTGACCAATGCAAAAGTTAACTGACATTTTTTTTTCTTGAATAACTACCTCATTTACCACTTGGTGAAACATTTTGAAATATTATTAAAGGATAAATTAAAAACACTTGGTTTGTTTCACTATTTGATAATAGTGAAACAAACCAAGTGTTTTTAATTTATCCTTTAATATTATTTGTTAAATGTTTGTCTGAATCTCCATTAATATTTTTACTTTCTCCCGTATGTAATACAAAGGGAAAGTATTGTTTTCGTGAAAATTTTCGAATCAAAAATTTTAGCGGAAATATCCGTTTTGAGGTCCCCTGAGTCGAATAAGACCATTTTTGAAAAATGTCTGTCTGTCTGTGTGTCTGTGTGTCTGTGTGTCTGTGTGTGTGTGTGTGTCTGTGTGCGCTGTACCGCAAAAACCGCTAAAGATATCGAGTTGAAACTTAAGCTTTTTGTTACAATCGGAAGAACTGAAAAGCTTTTGGTGAAAATCGGAAAACCGAAAGTGGTACTTTACTCTTAGCGTTTTTCAGGTTCTTCAGATTTTTTCAATAAATGTTCATCAAACAAAAAAATCTTTCAAATAAAAGTTGTAGATAATAACAAAATGAAGATGTATTGCTCACTTACTTTTTGTCATAGCACTCTTAGTTTTTAAGATATTTCAAAAGTTGTGTGTTTTATCTAGTTATTGGTGTGTGACAGTGTATGTGTCGATACAATTGAAAAATGTTTCAAATAAAAGTTGTAGGAAATGAAAAACTAAAGATTTTTTGTAGATTCACTTTTTGTCATAGCACTCTTAGTTTTTAAGATATTCAATAAATAGTGTTTTTTTATCTAGTCATTGGTTTGTGTCAGTATGTGTTGATCCAATTGAAACATGTTTCAAATAAAAGTTGTAGTTATCAAAAAGTTGAAGACATTTTGAAAATAATAATGGTACAAATATTTTAAAAGTGATTTAATACGCAATTTACGGGGGAAAGTACTATGATTGACACATCACCATTTTTTTGATATTAAATTTTCATTGAGTTTACTAACACATTTTGTTTACTGTTTTACACATTTTATATATGTGATTTTCATTAAGTAATAATTTATTTATAAATCAAAATGTAATTATATTTTTAACAATACTGAAGCTAGCTGATTTTTTTGTCTAAATCTCAATGGATAATTTTTTCATGCTAAATTTTCATTAAGTTTTATTAAAATTGCGTTCACTGTTTTTTAAATTTTTAATTATGTAAGAATTTTCATTGAGGTATACATTAACTATAAAATCTCCATTAATTTTATTTATGCCAGATTTGCTAAATATATTTAAATAAACAAATTTTGACCAATGCAAAAGTTTACTGATATTTTTGTTTATATGAATCTTGACGGATATTTTTTTTATACTGAATTTTCATTGAGTTTCCTATAGATTGTGTTTACTCTTTTACACATTTTTTATACCGGATTTTTATTAAGTAATAATTTTCATTTTAGGTACTCAGTTTGATAATGACTAGCTTGTAGTCAAAACTATAGTCACTGTAAAAAGTTAATTAAAGTGGTAAAACAAAGTTAAGTGTTTTAATATTAATTTTCATTGAGTTTTACATAAATTATATATTCTCTTTATGAGAAATATTAAATTGAAACTATTATATCACCGTAAGTGGAAATCCACCAAATCTACATATTACCGGTCTCAGTTTGAAAGAATGCGGTCCTTAATGAAAACAAAAATTAAAGAAGCATATGACCTATACATCTCGAATATTCAATCTAATATTAAAAGTAGTCCAAACGAGCTATGGAACTTCATTCGCAAAAAAAATGGCACAACTAGAATACCTGGTGTAATGCAATGCGATGATCATGTGTTCGATAATCCGCAAGCTATTGTTAATGCCTTTGCAGATTCGTTTTCGAAAACATATCTGCCGAAAAGGAATGCTATATGTACTGAACAGTTTACTCTCAGGGAGTCCCTTCAGTTATTCACAATTACTGAATCGCAGGTTCTGGATAGTATCTGTAAATTGAATAATACATGTACATGTGGTGATGATCGTATTCCTAGCTTCCTGATAAAAGATTGTAAATCAGTATTTGTCAAACCGTTAACTACAATTTTCAATTTGGCACTTTCTACTAGCGTGTTTCCTGAGAAATGGAAACACGCTATTATTAGCCCAATATTTAAAAAACGGGATGCTGGTAATATAGACAATTACAGGCCCATAGCTATTTTATCAAATTTTTCGAAAATATTTGAGCAAATACTATTTACAATTATATATAATCATGTAAAGAAATACATATCAAATAATCAACATGGTTTTTCTATCGGGTCGCTCAACAGTTACAAATTTAGCAATAATCACACAAACGTTATCCGAGTCCCTAGATTGTCGTGGCCAAACTGATGTAATTTATAGAGACTTTTCGCGTGCATTTGACACTTTAGACCACAATATCTTGATTGAAAAATTAAGTATCTTTGGTTTTGCCACCAATCTACTTGAGTTTATATATTCATACTTAAATTATAGGTCTAATTGTGTATTTTTCAATGGATTTAAATCATCGCAATTTATTTCAACATCAGGTGTCCCCCAAGGATCCAATCTAGGGCCTCTATTATTCGTTTTATATATTGACGACTTAATTAGTTCCATGTCTTGTCCAGTTTTAGCATTCGCGGATGATATTAAAATTTACGCTAATGTTAATTGCTCAAATGATTGTCAATTACTTCAGCAAAATATTAATTCAATTTTTAACTGGTGCAATGCGAACAACCTAAAACTAAATACCGACAAATGTTATGTTGTTTCTTTTCACCGCAAACAAAATCCGTATCTTCAGAACTACACAATAAATGGAACAATTCTCGAAAGGAAGTCTGAAGTTAGGGATCTGGGTGTGCTGTTTGATGAACAACTTAGCTTCACTAATCACGTGTACAACATAACCTTGTCGGCAATGAAGATGTTAGGCTTCATTATGCGCACTTCTAATAATTTTACAGATATTAACATCCTGAAATCACTATATAATGCATTTGTTCGCACTAAACTGGAATATGCATCGGTTATATCCGCTATACATGAATCTGTCTCTTGTAGTCGAACGAGTCCAAAGGCGGTTTTTGAAATTTTTATCATATAAACTCACCGGTATTTATCCACCTCGTAATATTGACTACAATACCCTGCTCATGGAAAACAATGTTATGTCACTTATGGACCGCAGAAATTCTTGTAGTGCTATCTGTTTAAAGAAACTAATCAACAATACCCTGGATTGTGATTGGCTCCTGGCTAAGGTTAATTTTAATATTCCGCGTATATCATCTCGCCATAGCAATACGTTTTTAATTCCTTCGTGTAGAACTACCGGGCTTTCATTAATTCCCGAACCCCACGTGACCAAAAATAATAGGCAACCAAATGTACACGCTGGTATGGCTCACACAAAAATTCCCTAGATTTAAAAATATTTATTCGCCGGCGTATTTTTATGACGACTGAAAATATTATATTTAAAATGATTAAAAAATAGGCTCATATTCAAAAATGTAACTAATTTAAATACCATTTTCGCAGTATTTGCTTATCCTAGCAAATTGACTCCGCAAAATAAATAGAAATAAAACTCAATGTTTCAGAATAATTAAACAATTTTTGCTTACCTGAAAATTCCGGGCGAATCTTGTAAGATCTCAAAGGTTGGTTTAACGATGCACCGCGCATAAACGTTTATGTCAAATTTGACTTTAGTAACGTTTGGTTACTTTTTTCAAAGCCTCCAACGTACAAATACAATAATTTACGCGGCAATTTTAAATTTAGTCACGTGGGGTTCGGGAATTAATGAAAGCCCTGTAATATCCTTACCAAAGCCCCTCTATAATGCCAATCGCCATTTTTATGACATTTTCAGTTCGTAGCAGATCATTTCATTTTTGTCTCTCTGGTGTTTGGGATAGTATTATTTAAAAATATTTTATTTTTTTTCTTTTTCTATGATATTAAATAATAATTTATATTTCATGTTATTTCAACATTTTTAGTTAAGGTTAACAGATTTTATTTTTATTTTTCTAATTAGTTTTTGTTTTTCATGCGTATATGTGCGTATATGTGTGTGTTTGTATGCACATACATATAAAATAATTTTCTTTCCTTTTGTATTTTTACTGTTCATTGCAACTTATGCTGTTTTTTTTAGAATTTATCTACTTAGTATTTATTTAAAATTTAAGGTTAACAGATTTTGCTTTAATTGGATCATTTTTGTTTTACATATATATACTTAATAATAATTTTCTATACTTTTTGTATTTATAATGATCACTATAATTTATCCTGTTTTTATTTTTCTAAATTTCTCTATTTAGTTTATATTTTATTTACATATATACAGGGTGTCATCGAATGGTCTGTACAACGTTCTACCACATATTCTCTGAAACAAAATAAGACGATTTAACTAAACTTATCTCTATCCAAAACTGGTTCCTAAGCCATCTACGAGGCTAGTAAATGATATTATTGTAGGACCAGTAATTTTACCACAAAATTTAAACGGAGAACAGTACTTACAACATCTTCAGGAATTGCCAGTCTTACTGGAGGATGTGCCGCTTTTACTTAGGCGTGATATGTGGTTTATGCATGATGGGGCTCCACCTCATTTCACTTTACCAGTGCGTACTTTTTTAAACCAAAAGTATCTCGGTAAATGGATTGGGAGAGGCAATGACGCACCAGTGCCTTGGCCTCCACGTTCCGCGGATATCACCCCAATGGACTTTTTTTGTGGGGAACTATTAAATCTATTGTTTATGGTAAGCCCATAAATACGCACGACGAATTATGGGCGCGAATACAGAATGCGTTTCAAACAGTTAAAAACAATGTTGGTGTTTTACAACGTGTCCATTTTAATTTTTTGCGACGTGTAAATTGTTGTATTGCTGAAAATGGCAATCAGTTTGAACATTTGTTGTGAAACTAATAAATGTATGTTTATTGTTAGGTACCTATCTTTATTTCTACTTTATTAATTGTTTTGAGAAGCAAAATATTGTTCATAATTTTATTACTTTTTTTGACAAATAAAAATATTTTTTTGTGGGGAAAATAGCAAAATTTTATAAGAGACAAAAAATACGTAAAATTGAATGATCTTGCAGAAAAAAAGTATTCCTTATGATTTGACCTGTTGAATAAAAATATTTAGGTATCTTAAGATGTCGATGGTCCTAGTTTGACCACTTACTTTAAACGTAGGATAAAGAAACATATCGCAAAAAGTGCATGGTATCAATGTAATTAAATGTGCCAAATTAGGTTTTCTTACCTAAGTCCAAAATAAAAATATTTGAAAAATAATGAAAAAAAAAATTTTTTTGAGGCCTCGTAGATGGCTTAGGAACCACTTTTGGATAGAGATAAGTTTAGTTAAATCGTCTTATTTTGTTTCAGAGAATATGTGGTAGAGCGTTGTACAGACCATTCGGGGACACCCTGTATATTATATTTGATTTTTCTTTAAATTTTGTATTTATAAAGATCAATGTAATTTGTCCTGTTTTGGTTTTTCCGTTGGACAATAAAGACTATATTATTATATATTATTATTATTATTATTATACCGGATTTTCATTGAGTAATAAGTAACAAGTTAAAAAAAGCACAAGAGGATGTGCGTATTTTTATTCATGTCAGTATTTCAACAATCAACGTACCATATTTCACCTGAAACGGTAAGTGTTGCACGAACAGGATCTTCCTTTTGTTGTTCAGTTAACGTGACTCTAGTATTCATTCTTGGAATGATCCATTTAAACAGTTGAGCAATTACGTAAAACTGGTAAATCCGCATTTGTTTCTTTTCACGAGAAATTTATACGGTTTCTCAGATTTGTGGTTTCTTTATCAAAATATTAACGCGATTTTACGACTTCAAAATCATAAATTTTAATTGTAAGAAATTACATATTATTTCACAAACAGAGTTCTGCTCGCTCGTGGACGAAACAGTGACCTGTATATGCACTTTGTGCATTCGTGTCACTGACGATGCCACTATGAAGCATTAGATGGCGTTAGCTATCGAAATCATTAATAGTTTTCACATATTGGCTTGAAATAGTCAGAAATGTTCAGTATTCCTCAGCACTGGGCCACACTGAAGAGGACCTTGAAGTCCGAAACGCGTCTGTGGGTACCTGGTGCCGGAATACTGAACACAAATTCAATTTTTTTACATATTTATGTTCAAAATCCCTGCAAAGGTTATTTGATTTTAAGTATACATATGCATACCAAATAAACTTTCCGAAATTCGTTGTTTTTATAAAAAAGTTAAATTTGAAGCTTTAAACGAGTGTTTTCCACTCCCAGACTAAGCATGAAGTAAAATTTCGAGTTTAGAAAAGCCTGAAAATTTGGTTTGGTCGCGTAGCGCGAAGCGCGTAGCGGCCAAACCAAATTTTCAGGCTTTTCTAAACTCGAAATTTTACTTCATGCGCCACGCGCATTCAACACTGAAAGCACTGAAATATTGTGAACAAGTGAACTTCACTTGAAATCAGTACGCGTGGCGCATGAAGTAAAATTTCGATAGCCGTGGAATGGACAGAATGACACAGAACAATAAAAAGAAAGCTTATTAGAAATTATAAATGACTTAAACGAGTGTTTTCCACTCCCAGACTAAGCATGAAGTAAAATTTTGAGTTTAGAAAAGCCTGAAAATTTGGTTTGGTCGCGTAGCGCGAAGCGCGGAGCGGCCAAACCAAATTTTCAGGCTTTTCTAAACTCGAAATTTTGCTTCATGCGCCACGCGCTTAAAACACTAAAATATTGTGAGGTTAACGTCATGCTACTAAAGTAGTATACTAAAGAAGTATATTTGGAACTTCACTTAAAACCAGTGTTTTATACACGTGGCGCATGAAGTAAAATTTCGAGTTTAGAAAAGCCTGAAAATTTGGTTTGGTCGCTCCGCGCTTCGCGCTACGCGACCAAACCAAATTTTCAGGCTTTTCTAAACTCGAAATTTTACTTCATGCTTAATCTGGGATTGGGAACTCTCGTTTGAAAGTTCAATTTTAAATATTTGTAAAAACAACGAATATCTGAAGATTTACAGCGTATACAGTATATTGAGATATGTATACTTAAAAGAAAGACTCTTTGTATATTAAATTATGGTGTGAAGCGAGTGTGATTCACAGAATACATTGGTTAAATTTAGCTTGAATAGTGCTTGATTCATACAGTTTTCTTTGTTTTAGAAAAAATCCAAGAAATTTAGTTTTCATTATGTTTAAGAAAATGATTGTCATTATTGTATTGTATAAAGGAGATTTTCCGTAAATATATTGAAATTGAAATTTCAAGGAGTTATTAAGAGAAAATATTTTGATCTGAGATAATTTCAGATGAAAATCTTTTCTCTGAATAACTCCTGGCAATAAAAACTAAATTTCTTAGATTTGTTTCTCTCTACAATAGAATCTATGGCCATTTTTTTTATTTTTTCCCTAGTTGGAATTTATTCTAACTTAACTTATTATTGTTTTATTATTACACACGCCGAATAAATAATTTTTGTTCGCATTCACTGAATAGGAATAATTAGGATTATGCTAATCGGGTCGACGAGATTTCTAGCCGCTTGAAGTTATTTTTTTATAGCGTTATGCAAATTTGGAAAAGTGCATCAACCGGTTAAGTGGGCACGGTTTGGGCGTTAGGTACTGCTAGTTTGTCGTTTTCGGAAACGCTAGAATCTTGCGTAATTTATTTCTGAAAATAAACAAATAACTTTTAAAAACGTTGGAAAACACAAAATTGATTAAATCCTAACCGTTGAATGACAATTAAATAGAAATTGAAACGCGTTGTACATTTAGTTGACGTCATACTTATGCAACCCAATGTGCAATTTAAAATGTCCCTTCTAGAGAATACAGTTAGTATTGTTTAACTCAGTGGTCTCCAAACTACGGCCCGCGGGCCAAATCCGGCCCGCGACTTGCATGAATCCGGCCCGCGATTATTTGTAATTTTTTTTGTAAATGTCATATTTTGAAATATTGTAACAATTGTTCCTTAAATTTTTCATAATTTTATAAAATTAATCGGATCTTGGCCGACTTTATTATGTAGAATTGTATTTGTGGCCCGCGAAGAAGATAGTTTGGAGACCCAGGGCTTAACTGATTTTCAATTTTATCTCTGTCAATGTTATACAATATTATATCGCGATGTTTCTTTCTTGAACTTGCGAATTCTAAAGACATTACTTCATCATCTGACCAACAGATGTAGCCACTAGATCGTCATGAATACAGTCTTAATTAAACACAGTGGCGACAATTTTAATATTCTTTTTGATTGGTTGTTAGTAATTTAGTCCCATCATGGTGGACAAACAGCGGCGTAGCTATGAGGTCTAAAGTTTGTTGTTATTGTTGTTATTGTTATTGTTTATTTACGGATATCCATTTAAAATAAATACATAATGCTTAGTCTAAAATAAGTTAAAAGTAATAATTAAGTTAAAAGATATAAAATCACAAACAATATACACAACAGATTAAAATAAAAATGCTCATCACTATGCTAAAAGTAATAAATAAGGTTAAAATATAAATTACAAACAATATACAAATAAAACAAACAAAACAGATTTGTCATAGAAATTCCGTCTAAAGTTTGTATTTTATTTCACTTACCCAAAAAAAACGTGTCTTAAAAATTTGCAACGGTAAATAGAATCAACCTAAACCCGTTAATGTCAGCATATGTTTCTATTTCAAAATCAACTGAATAACCCCCGCTCATTGATGACGCTTCAAGTGAAAGATGACAACACTTGCTGTCACAATTGGATACCAGATGTTTGTCTTTTTTATGTAATAATAATATCGTATGTTCAATTAAAAGAAACCTCTAGAGTGCCATGATTTAATCTTTTTTTTAAATTTAAGTTGGCTACACCCTTTAGGAAATGTCATATTAAACGTCAGACATAATAATTATAATTTATAATTTCAGAGTTGCCAACCTACAATTTATTCCATAGCATTCTAGAGGTTTTATTTTATTGAACATACTATAGTAAACTATTGGAAGGAGGAGATGAGGGAAGCAAGGGAGATGTGGAGAGAGGAAATGAGGGAAATGAAGGAAGCATGGAGGAGGGAAAGAGAGCAATTGCTGCATAGAATAGTGGACCTGGAGGGGCAGGCGGAGAAGAGGGAGAAACAGGAGAGGAGGAATAACATCGTAATAAAAGGGAAGGTGTTAGAGGGGAAGGGAGAAGTAAAGGATTTCCTGAAGGACGCGCTGGGCATAGACGCGGAGGTGCAGGAGAGTTATGTGGTGGATAGGGTGGGAAGATTGGTGGTGGTAAAACTGGGAAAACTGGACGAAAAACTGAGTATAATGAGAAGCAAAAGTAAATTGAGAGGAATGCAAGAAAGGATTTTTATAGATGAGGACCTGACAAAGGAGGAGAGGAGGGTGCAAAAACGCCTAAGAGAATGATAGCGGGACAGGAGAGGGAAAAGTGACAAGAGTGGGGTACCAGAAAGTGATAATTAACGGGGAAGAGTGGAGATGGAACAAGGAGAAGGAGATGTTGGAGAGGCAGGAGGTGGCAAAAAAGTAAGAAGGAAGGAGGTAGTGGGAGGAGAGGAAGGTGAAAATAGGATGATGGAGGAGGAAGTTGGGAAATGTGCGGAGGTGGAGGAAGGGGGGAGGAGAGATAGGGAGAGCGGAGATAGAAGGGTCAAAGGGGGAAAGATAGAGCAGAAGCGGAAGAGCCGTGAGAGGAGCGGGGGACGAGAAAGCAGGTGTGGGGGAGGGGAGGAAGAAGAGGCGATAACGCTAGGGTTTTGGAATGTGGCGGGAATAAAGTCTAAAGGGCAGGAGTGCAAGTGGAGGAGAGATTTTAAGGAGTGGGTAATTGGAATGTGGCGGGAATAAAGTCTAAAAAGCAGGAGTGTAAGTGGAGGAGAGATTTTGAGGAGTGGGTAATCGGGACGGACGTAGTGGGGATAGTGGAGACATGGATGATGAAGATGGATTGGAGGGAGGTGAAAGGATGGTTACCAAGAAGTATGGGTGGGGGGGTTTTATTCAGCTTAAGTAGGCCCCCCTACTTTGGAGAGCTCGAGTTGGTCGTTCAGCAAATTTCCTGAATAAAGGTTTTTATTTATTTCTAAATTTTCCAGCAAATTTTGTTTCCGTCCTTTATTGGAGAGGTGGAGGATTTGAAAGTTGTTGTCAAAGTGGTGGTTTTCCTTAATCAGATGTTTGTATTATAGCCTATTTTCTTGATTAATTTGAACCAGATATGGCGGATGGCAAAAAGTTATCGCCACTGTGTTTAATTAAGTTACTGTATTCATATAAAAAAGTTGCACTTCTATATGATTCGTCAGTCAACGCTCTTAACGAAATAACAGTTGCTCAAAATGTAATTCTTAAATAAGGCTTTCACTTTTTATGGAAATAGTGCTAAATTAAGTTTATTATTATTATTATTACAGTTATACTCAACACATATATTGTTTCTCAATTATCAAATTACAGGTAAAATTCAGGCGTATTTTAAGTAGCGAAAGATTAAATTGTTTTAAAACATTAAATGTGCGATTCTTTACGTAATCTACAACAAATGTGCCTTACAAAGACTAAATTAGGACAAATTCGTTGTAGATTGCGCAAAGAATCGCGCTTTAAATGTTTTGAAGTATTCTACCAGCGACGGCTCGCAGCCTAACTTCAAGGTAGGCCACAGCGCCAAGGCTCACAAAATTTAAGGTTGGGATCGCGCTTTATAAATACAAGGAATTGCACAACAAAGTCACCTTTCAATAAAGGATACATATTAGTTACTAATCTAGCAATTGTCACCCAATATATTAGTGAATCATTAGAAAATGGTTGTCAGGCAGACGTGATATACACTGATTTTGCCCGGGCGTTTGACTGTGTCGATCACAAAATACTACTAAATAAACTTGCAACCTTTGGATTAGGGCAACGTACCATTAATCTTATGAAATCTTATCTGTCCAGTCGGTGTAATTATGTACATTACAATGGGTCTTTTGAATTTACTTCTACTTCCGGGGTACCCCAAGGTTCGAACCTGGGGCCTCTTTTATTCGTTATTTTCATTAATGATCTTCTTAATTCTTTATCCTGTAACGTCCTGGCATACGCGGATGATTTAAAGATATTCTCTACTATTAGTGATTCAAGGGATTCAAGATAATCTTCAAATGATATACAAGTGGTGCAAGGATAACAACCTGAATCTTAATGTAAGCAAGTGCTCCACCGTTACGTTTGCTCGCGGACGCATGGATCGAATGAACTACCATTACAACATTAACGGGCAAGTTTTAGAGAAATTAACAGAAATAAAGAATCTGGGTGTGCTTTTTGATAGTGAAATCACTTTTAAACAGCACATTCTATCTGTGTGTGCATCTGGCTCAAGAATGCGGGGCTTCGTTATGCGTACGAGCACACATTTCAACAGTTGTGACGTCATTAAAATGTTATATTTCGCATTTGTTCGTAGTCGTCTGGAATATGCTTCTTTAGTCTGGTACCCTCACTATAATTACTTGTCACTTGCAGTGGAAAAAATACAGAGAAGGTGCTTAAAATTCCTAAGTTTTAAATGTGACGGGTCTTATCCAGAGAGGGGGATAGACTATGAATCTCTCCTACAGCGGCATGATTTTCACTCTCTATTTAAACGTAGGGAAGCTTCTAGTGCTACATTTATGCATTGCTTAATCCACAACAAAATTGATTGTCCTGTGCTGTTATCAAGGGGTAACTTTTTGGTACCGAGGTTTGCGTCACGGCATGTTGTTACTTTTTACACCCCTACTGCCAGAACGATTACATTACAAAAGTCACCGTTACACGTAATCAGTAAAAATGCGAATAAATTATTTGATGACATTTTTGTATAGGCGCCTCTGCAGTGTCCCGGTTTTATGTTATTATAATTGTACTATGGTTGTATATTACATAATTTAATCTTGAAATGTAACTTGTAAGTTATAGGTTGATTCTGTTGCGTCATTGATATTATTATTTTTGTTTTTTTTTTGTTCCTAATGTAGTTCAAATTTATCATTACTAATTAGCTTTAGTTTTATTTTATTATGATTTTTATTGATTTTTGATTATTTTTTGTTGTCCTGTTATTGGTGTATACTGTTGAGCAATAAAGTTGGTATTATTATTATTATTATTATTATATTACCTTGGATCTCTGGCCTACTCTGAAGTTAGGCTGCGAGCCGCCGCTGTATTCTATAGCATGTTCAATAAAATAAAATCTCTAGACTTCGTGCCATGGAAAATATTGTAGGTTGGCAACTATGAAATTATACATTATAATTATTATGTTTGACATTTTATATGTGAATTCCTAAAGCGTGTAGCCAACTTAAATTTAAAAAAAGATAAAAGTTTTTTTTATTGAACATACGATACAACCAAGCATTTTCAATTTCATTCATACTTATGTTAAATTTCTTTTGACAAACGTGCGACCAAGATCTAAACTTTACCATTTATGCAAATGCTGGAATAATCATAATCGTGTGATTATATAACAAGCATTGCACTCGCATATCCTATTCGAATTCCGCTTGTTTTTTTGTTGTCGTTAAATTAATTAAACTAGCAGCATTTCCTTTGGATAATTTTATACACTTATTACGCATGTATCACTTATAAACGACATTTTGATAACGCGATAAAGACGAGTAAACGAATCGTCGTATGAATTGGAATTAAAGTAAATTACTTACATGTTATTTAAAACTTTATTTATTGAATTGAAATAATTTGTTGGCAACATGACTTCGAAATTTTATTAAAGGTGTTTACCTGATTGTTCAAACTTGCTTAAATACAAAGTGTTACGTGAGAAATAAGAGAAATTAGTTCAAGAGTTATTAGTGAACAACAGTGGCGCAGCCAGAATTTTGTTTTGAGGGAAGATCCAAACAAAATCACATAAATAAATATATTATATACAGGGTCCAAAAATCAATAAAAAGCTTTAAGTGGCGTGATTCACTAATTAATTTTTGATAATAATCTAATAAAAAAAATAGATGTTTTATAGTTCTTCGGTAAACCTTATGAGAATATTAACAATCAACTTACATTACAAACTGTATGTTTTTGAGTATACGTGAAGTGATGTTCTACTTTTTGCCCATCTAGTAGCATGATTCGAAGAGAAGAAAAATACAAGGCGAGAAGACCTCACCTTCCTTTCTGCATGAGAAGTATGCAAAAAATATATTCTGGATCCTTGCGCACAATGGCGCATTGTCAAGCAGGTCGTTACCTTTGCAACACTTTCTGCAGGAATTCGTGAACATTGTTTGCAAACACTGCTAACATTATAAAGAGTATTGAAATGAATTTGCGTCTTTAAAGCTATTTATATTTATATCTATCTATAAATTGACAGCTAATGTTTGAAACCCCAATTTAAAATGTATTAATCCTAATTTGATAAGTTTTTTTATTAATTAAAACACATTGTTCGTATTTTACACCAAAAACATTTTCGTGATTTTATATATTACCTAATTTGATATTGATTAGTCTCAATTTGATGTTGAAAATGTAGTGTAATCAGTGATGAGTTTTTTTGTGGAAACTAGGACGACCATTTAGTTTCCATTTTTATCTAAATTTTATTGTTATCTGGTAATAATTTTTGGGTAGTCGCGTAATCATCGGATGATAGTAAAAGTGAACGATGCTTTTTCGAACGGAAGTTGAACGAACCGTAATCGTGCCCCGCGTCCAAAAATTGTTAATGAAACGCACACACTCAAAAAAAAAACGCACGTCTCGCTCTGAATCGCCCGGTTTTATTGTTGATGGTTTGCCGGAGAAGCAAAAATTTGATTGGAATATTTGGAACGGAACCAAAAATTGCTATCAATGAGAATTATTGTAATATCTATCAATGCAACAAAAATCGCTATTTGTCACTGTACGAAAAACCTCAAAAATAAAACAACCACTGAAGATAGAATTATTTATTGTGAAATCCATTAAAGCAAAAAAATCAATATTACTGTAACTATTGGCAAAACTTCAAAAGTAAAACAAAATTGCTATCAATCAAAATTATTGTATTGATATCCATCAATGCAAAAAATCACTATATCAGTTGAATAAAACAACCACTGAAGATAGAATTAATTATTGTGAAATCCATTAAAGCAAAAAATCAATATTTCAGTAACTATTGGCAAAACTTCAAAAGTAAAACAAAATTGCTATCAATCAAAATTATTGTATTGATATCCATCAATGCAAAAAATTGTTTACAAAACAAAATTGCAACCACAGAAGATAGAATTATTGTGATCTTCATCGAAGCAAAAAAAAACTATTTCACGCACTATTGGTAAAACCTTAAAAATAAAACAAAATGGCTCCCAATGAAGATTATTGTCACATCAATTAAAAAAACACTATTTCAGGCACTGTTTGCAAAACCTTAAAAATAAAACGAAATTTCCACAAATAAAGATAGAATTATTGCGGATATCACATCCAGTGTTGCCAAATTTGAAGACGTTCCTTCAATATTAAGAATTTTAACCAAAAATAATGTCTGATGAAGAAAAGATAATGTTTACATTTTGAAGAATTGCTGTGTTTTGTTTCATCTTTACAAAACACAGCATTCTTCAAAATGTAAACATTATCTTTTCTTCGTCAGACATTATTTCTAAAACTTCACACTAAATCAATGCTTAATACGCCTGACGCATGAACTTGGAAAAGTCTGAGAAACTCGGCCTCTTAAACGAAAAATCAGCGATTTTTTAAATTAAATAATAAATATGCAAATAATACGACTAAATAATAATAATAATAATTCTTCTAAAGAATTGATAAATTCTTAGTTCTGTTCATTGGTCATTATTCATGGCTAACATTTTCAAATATGGCAGCACTGTATCCATTAACGCAAAGAAAGTCACTAATTGCAAAACTTCAAAAATTACTATCGATGAAAAAGGAATTATTGTAATAATTAATATTATATCAAAGCAAAAAAGTCACTATTTGCACAACCTGTTATATTAAGCATTTAAAAACGCTCCAATGAATTTGGTATTCAATGAAGTGATTACATTTCGAGTTGATACCAGTTATCGAAATTTATGGTAAAATACGCAGCCTGGCACCAGACGAAATGTAAATTTAATGTATGTAACGTAATTATTTCCAACAGATAACAAGAACAAGTAATTACCACACAAACAAAAAATGATAAAAATAGACTCGGCATTGTAGTATTTATGTTTCAAAATGTGATTTGATTTTTGACAGATAATTAAGGAAGAATCATTCGCTGATAAAAAAAAAAAAACTGAAATTTGAATGTTTCTCATAACATTTTACAATCACAATATTTATACTGCATTGCTGACATTTTAATATAAGTATAAATAAAATTGTCAATGCTTGGTTGCGGAATACTTCAAACATTAAAAGTGCAGAGATTCTTTTTGCAATCTACAACAAGTTAGTCTTACAAAGACTATATCAAACACTCATTGAAACAACTACTTGCCGAGCTAATACCCCGACGGACATTCAATTATACAACAAGTGTTTGTTGTTCAATTAATGTAGTTGTATGAGTTACGTGAAGGTGTTAAGTCACTTAATTAAACACAGTTATATTCAATAAAATATAAAAACGAATTAAAATTAATATCGACTTTCTGCAATGAGTTTGTCTCCAAATATTCATTGAAACAACTACTTCTCGAGCTAATACCCCGACAGATATTGAATTATACAATGAATATTTGCGTTACACGACAGCACTGCTGTTCTATGCATAATTTATATGCAAAATGCAACATCAGGTCAAACTATTCTCTAACCAAACTAAATGAAACAAAAGGAAATTGAAATAAATTTAAAAAATTACAGGGAATGAATTTTAATTGTCTTAAGCCATCTACAGATGCCTTTCGAGATTTATCCCTCATCAGTATAGCTTTGCTTTAGACTTTCAATATAAAAAAATTATTAAAATAAAATAAACAGGAATCTTACAGGAATGTCGAAGGGCGTCGTCGAAACAGGTACACAAAACTGGGGCGAGTGAAAATGAAGGAATGTTATTTATAGGTAAACGATTAAGTCATTAGTGGGTGCAAACAATTTGATACCTGAGAGAGAGTGACATACCGCCTTTAACGGTACAGTTTCACATAAGGACAATTTATCATAAAGAAAAATTGAGTTTGTCAATAGGTTGCAGAATATTTATAAAATATAAAAACGAATTAAAATTAATATCGACTTTCTGCAAAAAGTTTGTCTCGAAATATTCATTGAAACAACTACTTCTCGAGCTAATACCCCGACAGATATTGAATTATACAATGAATATTTGTCGGGGTATTAGCTCGAGTAGTCGTTTCAATGAATATTTGGAGACAAACTTTTTGCAGAAAGTCGATATTAATTTTAATTCGTTTTTATATTTTATAAATATTCTGCTACCTATTGACAAACTCAATTTTTCTTTATGATAAATTGTCTTTATGTGAAACAGTTATATTCCTTTCTTCAGTTTTATTTTTTCTTGCTAGATGTACATTTCGGGTACTAAGTACCCATTATCAATAGCTAACTGGTACTTAGTACCTGAAATGTACATATAGCAAGAAAAATAAAAGTAAAGAAAGGAATATAACTGTGTTTAATTAAGTGTTTGTTGTTCGTCGGGGTATTAGCTCAGGAATATTTCAAAGAAATGAACGAACCACCTTCATTTCTTAGAGCAGTGTAGATACAGACAATTTTACCTAAAAATAATAAACACAGCCCAACGAAAAAAATCCCTTAAATAAAATGCGTAAACTTCGATAAAAAATACATGTGAGAAACTAATTTCCTATGGTACGAACTTTCTGATAGATTGATTTTCAGGAGAATTGTTTCGTTCCGTTTGCCAGATTTGCCGGTAGTTGGATTGTAGTCTGCAATCAGCGAATGGCCATACCATTATGGTATGGTGTTTCTCATATAAAAGCCGATGTCAACGCACTCTGCACGCCGCGTGATTTCGAAACCTTCACCTTGTTCCTCCAAGCGGACACACACAAACAGTATATCAAACTAACTTCTTCAATGCCAATCCAATTTACACCTCACATTTCCTTAACCAAAAAAAGAAGAAGAAAAAATGGTGAAGGAGATGAACTGTTTATTGAGAATACAATAATTTGCGATTCATAGTACTTTAAGGCAGAAGTACCATAGGATCGAATAGTTTTATCCTCTAGAAAGCTATGAAATTATTTCTAATAAAGATTATGTTAGTAACAAATTATTGAAACCAATAATAATTCTCACTGCAATCGTCACTGTGAATATTTTATATACAGAGAGTTTTACGTAACACCGAACATGCTTATAACGAGAATTTTTCTTTTAGGTATAGATAAACATACGTTGTACATTTGCTGTCGCTCGGTTTATTAAAAGAATTTAATCTAAAGCTTTAAACGGGTGTTTTCCACTCCCAGGCTAAGCATGAAGTAAAATTTCGAGTTTAGAAAAGCCTGAAAATTTGGTTTGGTCGCGTAGCGCGAAGCGCGGAGCGGCCAAACCAAATTTTCAGGCTTTTCTAAACTCGAAATTTTACTTCATGCGCCACCGGTACAAAACACTGACTTATTACGAAGTTTAAAACTCACCGCTAAACTTTAAATTGCATCAGTGTTTTGTATCGGTTGCGCATGAAGTAAAATTTCGAGTTTAGAAAAGCCTGAAAATTTGGTTTGGCCGCTCCGCGCTTCGCGCTACGCGACCAAACCAAATTTTCAGGCTTTTCTAAACTCGAAATTTTACTTCATGCTTAGTCTGGGAGTGGATAACACTCGTTTAAAGCTTTAAATTAAATTATTTTAATAAACCGAGTGTCAGCAAATGTACAACGTATGTTTATGTATACCTAAAAGAAAACCTTTCGTTATAAGCATGTTCGGTGTTACATAAAACTCTCTGTATAATCTGTTTTTTTTTTTTAATATGACCAATCAAATTTGACATTTCAAGAATTTAGTGGTGTGATGTAGATTGTGTGCTTTAGGTTAGGACAAGATTAATCACATGTTGTGTTGTAAATCAACTTTTAATTTGTAGGTTATGTGAAAGGAAATCTGACATTAATAAGACAATTCACTTAAAGATGACGATTACAAATGTATTTACCAGTCACCACCTCAAATTATTTGTATCTACTACCAATTTGATAAAATGTCTCTAAGGATCAGGTAGGATACGATCATCAGGCAATATTCATTGCTCAGGAATATCTGTCTTCTTTATTATCTGCCCATTTATATGATCAAATTTAAAAAAAGTTCTAAATACAAGGAATTTTTCTTTTAGGTGTACATGTTGCGATTTTTCAACGTAAATTTTCAGACATTACTAAAAATGTTCAATGTAAAATCTCTAACTAGTGTTTTCCACTCCCAGACTAAGCATGAAGTAAAATTTCGAGTTTAGAAAAGCCCCGTGAAAATTTGTCGAGGGTCGCGCAGCGACCCTCGACAAATTTTCGGGCTTTTCTAAACTCGAAATTTTACTTCATGCGCCACGCGTATAAACACTGATTTAAAGTAAAGTTCAAAATGTACTTTAACTTAGTTTCGATAGTTCATAAATTTTACAAATATTTATATGGAATATGTAAAAGTACACTTGAAAGAAAAAATCCTTATGTGTGTTGTAAAGTTGCAAGTTATAGCGTTCTCTTTTTAATCATTTACCAACATCTCAAAATTTGATGGGTAAAATACCATACTGTTAAAACAGGACTGCAACTGTTTGTAGTAAAAACAACCGATGTTAAGATAGCCATAGATTTTCCAGCCACGGATTTGCCCGGCGCATCCACCATCGATCGTAAATTAAAATAAATGTTTTTCTTAATTTGAGGTATATTATTAATGAAACAAAGAAAACTAAACTAATTCCAGCCCTAAAAATAAAGCTCATCCAAACTTAAATTTATTTTCTTATATAGGCTTTATCAAACACAAATAGATAGTCCTCCCAAAAGCATGTAATAAAATGACCAGATTTCAAACGTAAATTAAAAGTATGTAGTTGTGATTAAAATTATTTCTTTTAACTCTGACGTGTAGCTTAAAGCCTAACTAAGCCATTTAAGTAATAAAATTTTGGCAAAATGTTAAATACATTTTTTATAAATTTTTTCCATCCGAACGACTCGAATAAAATAACCAGATTTAAAACTTAAGTTAAAAGTATGTTGTTGTGATTAAAATGATTTCTTTTATCTCTGACTTGTAGCTTAAAGCCTAACTAAGCCAGTTAAGCAATAAAATTTTGGCAAAAATGTTAAATACATTTTTTATAAATTTTTTCCATCCGAACGACTCGAATAAAATGACCAGATTTCAAACTTGAATTAAAAATATGTAGTTGTGATTAAAATTATTTCTTTTAACTCTGATATGTAGCTTAGAGCCTAACTAAGCCATTTAGGCTATAAAATTTTGGCAAAAATGTTAAATGAATTTTTTATAATTTTTTTCCATCCGAACGACTCGAATAAAATGACCAGATTTCAAACCTAAATTAAAAATATGTAGTTGTGACTAAAATTATTTCTTTTAACTCTGACGTGTAGCTTAAAGCCTAACTAAGCCATTTAAGCTATAAAATTTTGGCAAAAATGTTAACTGAATTTTTATAATTTTTTTCCATCCGAACGACTCGAATAAAATGACCAGATTTCAAACTTAAATTAAAAATATGTAGTTGTGATTAAAATTATTTCTTTTAACTCTGACGTGTAGCTTAGAGCCTAACTAAGCCAATTAAGCTATAATATTTTGGTAAAAATGTTAAATGAATTTTTATATATTTTTTTTCCATCCGAACGACTCGAATAAAATGACTAGATTTCAAACTTAAATTAAAAGAATGTAGTTGTGATTAAAATTATTTCTTTTAACTCTGACGTGTAGCTTAGAGCCTAACTAAGCCATTTAAGCTATAAAATTTTAGCAAAAATGTTAAATGAATTTTTTATAAATTTTTTCCATCCGAACGACTCGAATAAAATGACCAGATTTCAAACATGAATTAAAAATATGTAGTTGTGATTAAAATTATTTCTTTTAACTCTGATATGTAGCTTAGAGCCTAACTAAGCCATTTAGGCTATAAAATTTTGGCAAAAATGTTAAATGATTTTTTTTTTAATTTCCATCCGAACGACTCGAACTAAAAGACCAGATTTTAAACTTAAATTAAAAATATGTAGTTGTGATTAGAATTATTTCTTTTAACTCTAACGTGTAGCTTAGAGCCTAACTAAGCCATTTAGGCTATAAAATTTTGGCAAAAATGTTAAATGAATTTTTTATAATTTTTTTCCATCCGAACGACTCGAATAAAATGACCAGATTTCAAACCTAAATTAAAAATATGTAGTTGTGACTAAAATTATTTCTTTTAACTCTGACGTGTAGCTTAAAGCCTAACTAAGCCATTTAAGCTATAAAATTTTGGCAAAAATGTTAACTGAATTTTTATAATTTTTTTCCATCCGAACGACTCGAATAAAATGACCAGATTTCAAACTTAAATTAAAAATATGTAGTTGTGATTAAAATTATTTCTTTTAACTCTGACGTGTAGCTTAGAGCCTAACTAAGCCAATTAAGCTATAATATTTTGGTAAAAATGTTAAATGAATTTTTATATATTTTTTTTCCATCCGAACGACTCGAATAAAATGACTAGATTTCAAACTTAAATTAAAAGAATGTAGTTGTGATTAAAATTATTTCTTTTAACTCTGACGTGTAGCTTAGAGCCTAACTAAGCCATTTAAGCTATAAAATTTTAGCAAAAATGTTAAATGAATTTTTTATAAATTTTTTCCATCCGAACGACTCGAATAAAATGACCAGATTTCAAACATGAATTAAAAATATGTAGTTGTGATTAAAATTATTTCTTTTAACTCTGATATGTAGCTTAGAGCCTAACTAAGCCATTTAGGCTATAAAATTTTGGCAAAAATGTTAAATGATTTTTTTTTTTAATTTCCATCCGAACGACTCGAACTAAAAGACCAGATTTTAAACTTAAATTAAAAATATGTAGTTGTGATTAGAATTATTTCTTTTAACTCTAACGTGTAGCTTAGAGCCTAACTAAGCCATTTAGGCTATAAAATTTTGGCAAAAATGTTAAATGATTTTTTTTTTTAATTTCCATCCGAACGACTCGAACTAAATGACCAGATTTCAAACTTAAATTAAAAATATGTAGTTGTGATTAGAATTATTTCTTTTAACTCTAACGTGTAGCTTAGAGCCTAACTAAGCCATTTAGGCTATAAAATTTTGGCAAAAATGTTAAATGAATTTTTTATAATTTTTTTCCATCCGAACGACTCGAATAAAATGACCAGATTTCAAACCTAAATTAAAAATATGTAGTTGTGACTAAAATTATTTCTTTTAACTCTGACGTGTAGCTTAAAGCCTAACTAAGCCATTTAAGCTATAAAATTTTGGCAAAAATGTTAACTGAATTTTTATAATTTTTTTCCATCCGAACGACTCGAATAAAATGACCAGATTTCAAACTTAAATTAAAAATATGTAGTTGTGATTAAAATTATTTCTTTTAACTCTGACGTGTAGCTTAGAGCCTAACTAAGCCAATTAAGCTATAATATTTTGGTAAAAATGTTAAATGAATTTTTATATATTTTTTTTCCATCCGAACGACTCGAATAAAATGACTAGATTTCAAACTTAAATTAAAAGAATGTAGTTGTGATTAAAATTATTTCTTTTAACTCTGACGTGTAGCTTAGAGCCTAACTAAGCCATTTAAGCTATAAAATTTTAGCAAAAATGTTAAATGAATTTTTTATAAATTTTTTCCATCCGAACGACTCGAATAAAATGACCAGATTTCAAACTTGAATTAAAAATATGTAGTTGTGATTAAAATTATTTCTTTTAACTCTGATATGTAGCTTAGAGCCTAACTAAGCCATTTAGGCTATAAAATTTTGGCAAAAATGTTAAATGATTTTTTTTTTTAATTTCCATCCGAACGACTCGAACTAAATGACCAGATTTCAAACTTAAATTAAAAATATGTAGTTGTGATTAGAATTATTTCTTTTAACTCTAACGTGTAGCTTAGAGCCTAACTAAGCCATTTAGGCTATAAAATTTTGGCAAAAATGTTAAATGAATTTTTTATAATTTTTTTCCATCCGAACGACTCGAATAAAATGACCAGATTTCAAACCTAAATTAAAAATATGTAGTTGTGACTAAAATTATTTCTTTTAACTCTGACGTGTAGCTTAAAGCCTAACTAAGCCATTTAAGCTATAAAATTTTGGCAAAAATGTTAACTGAATTTTTATAATTTTTTTCCATCCGAACGACTCGAATAAAATGACCAGATTTCAAACTTAAATTAAAAATATGTAGTTGTGATTAAAATTATTTCTTTTAACTCTGACGTGTAGCTTAGAGCCTAACTAAGCCAATTAAGCTATAATATTTTGGTAAAAATGTTAAATGAATTTTTATATATTTTTTTTCCATCCGAACGACTCGAATAAAATGACTAGATTTCAAACTTAAATTAAAAGAATGTAGTTGTGATTAAAATTATTTCTTTTAACTCTGACGTGTAGCTTAGAGCCTAACTAAGCCATTTAAGCTATAAAATTTTAGCAAAAATGTTAAATGAATTTTTTATAAATTTTTTCCATCCGAACGACTCGAATAAAATGACCAGATTTCAAACATGAATTAAAAATATGTAGTTGTGATTAAAATTATTTCTTTTAACTCTGATATGTAGCTTAGAGCCTAACTAAGCCATTTAGGCTATAAAATTTTGGCAAAAATGTTAAATGATTTTTTTTTTTAATTTCCATCCGAACGACTCGAACTAAAAGACCAGATTTTAAACTTAAATTAAAAATATGTAGTTGTGATTAGAATTATTTCTTTTAACTCTAACGTGTAGCTTAGAGCCTAACTAAGCCATTTAGGCTATAAAATTTTGGCAAAAATGTTAAATGAATTTTTTATAATTTTTTTCCATCCGAACGACTCGAATAAAATGACCAGATTTCAAACCTAAATTAAAAATATGTAGTTGTGACTAAAATTATTTCTTTTAACTCTGACGTGTAGCTTAAAGCCTAACTAAGCCATTTAAGCTATAAAATTTTGCCAAAAATGTTAACTGAATTTTTATAATTTTTTTCCATCCGAACGACTCGAATAAAATGACCAGATTTCAAACTTAAATTAAAAATATGTAGTTGTGATTAAAATTATTTCTTTTAACTCTGACGTGTAGCTTAGAGCCTAACTAAGCCAATTAAGCTATAATATTTTGGTAAAAATGTTAAATGAATTTTTATATATTTTTTTTCCATCCGAACGACTCGAATAAAATGACTAGATTTCAAACTTAAATTAAAAGAATGTAGTTGTGATTAAAATTATTTCTTTTAACTCTGACGTGTAGCTTAGAGCCTAACTAAGCCATTTAAGCTATAAAATTTTAGCAAAAATGTTAAATGAATTTTTTATAAATTTTTTCCATCCGAACGACTCGAATAAAATGACCAGATTTCAAACATGAATTAAAAATATGTAGTTGTGATTAAAATTATTTCTTTTAACTCTGATATGTAGCTTAGAGCCTAACTAAGCCATTTAGGCTATAAAATTTTGGCAAAAATGTTAAATGATTTTTTTTTTTAATTTCCATCCGAACGACTCGAACTAAATGACCAGATTTCAAACTTCAATTAAAAATATGTAGTTGTGATTAGAATTATTTCTTTTAACTCTAACGTGTAGCTTAGAGCCTAACTAAGCCATTTAGGCTATAAAATTTTGGCAAAAATGTTAAATGAATTTTTTATAATTTTTTTCCATCCGAACGACTCGAATAAAATGACCAGATTTCAAACCTAAATTAAAAATATGTAGTTGTGACTAAAATTATTTCTTTTAACTCTGACGTGTAGCTTAAAGCCTAACTAAGCCATTTAAGCTATAAAATTTTGGCAAAAATGTTAAATGAATTTTTTATAAATTTTTTCCATCCGAACGACTCGAATAAAATGATCAGATTTCAAACCTAAATTAAAAATATGTAGTTGTGATTAAAATTATTTCTTTTAATTCTGACGTGTAGCTTAGAGCCTAACCATACATACTTTTAATTTAAGTTTGAAATCTGGTCATTTTATTACATGCTTTTGGGAGGACTATCTATTTGTGTTTGATAAAGCCTATATACGAAAAGAAATTTAAGTTTGGATGAGCTATATTTTTAGGGCTGGAATTAGTTTAGTTTTCTTTGTTTTATTAACAATATACCTTAAATTAAGAAAAACATTTATTTTAATTTATGATCGATGGTGGATGCGCCGGGCAAATCCGTGGCTGGAAAATCTATGGCTATCTTAACATCGGTAAAAAAATAGAGTCTGCAACTGTTTGTAGTAAAAACACCCCAAGTTTGGTTAGAATTTAAAAAAAATAAAGTTTACATACATAACCTTACAGTCACTCGCGTGTCAACAGTCGCAAATTTGTCAAAAGAGAAAGCTACAAATTCTCTTTTTTGAAACTCTGCATCGTGACAATTTATTTGACAAATTATAATTTATTTGTCACATTGATAATCATTTACCAACATCTCAAAACTTAATGTTTAGAATACCCTACTGTTAAAGCAGGACTGCAACTGTTCGCAGTAAAAACACTGTAAGTTTGGTCAAAATTAAAAAAAAAAACAGTGTTTACATACAAAACCTTACAGTCGCTTGTGCGTCAACAGTCGGGCCGCTTCAGATCACTCGAATTTGTCAAAATAGAACGCTACAAGTTCTCTTTTTTGAAACTCTCTGCATCGTGACAATTAATTTGACAAATTATGATTTATTTGTCACATTGATAATCATTTACCAACATCTCAAAATTTGATGTTTAAAATACCCTACTGTTAAAGCAGGACTGCAACTGTTTGCAGTAAAAACACCCTAAGTTTGGTCAGAATTAAAAAAAAACAGTGTTTACATACATAACCTTACAGTCGCTTGTGCGTCAATAGTCGGGCCGCGTCAGATCACTCGAATTTGTCAAAAGAGAACGCTACAAATTCTTTTATCGCCAATCGGCACTAAATACATCTATTATTATCGCCATTTGCGGCACTAAACCGTCCTATTATTTTACTACTTTCAACAAGTAACATTATGGGACAATACTAACAAAATCTAAGGAGGTCGAATCCTGTCAGTTTAGTTGTCAAAAAAAAACATGAGTAGTGAAGAGTTTGAAATACCATGTACTCCACCAGAAATACGCGAAAGAGCGATAGAAACAACGCTCGAAATTCTTCCAAGTAAGTCTAGACATATTTATAATCGTCAACACGATTTATTCACAAGTTGGTGTGACAGAAATAACATTAAAAAAATTAGCGAAAACGTTCTCTTGACATATTTTTCTGAAAAATCCAAGGAATATAAAGCAGCAACATTATGGTCATATTATTCTATGTTAAAAGCATCTCTTTCGGTAAAAAACGACGTTGATATAAGCCAATATAAGAAACTTACGGCGTTTTTAAAACAGAAATCAAAAAATTATACGGCAAAAAAATCGAAAGTTCTCACACAAGAAGAAATAATACAGTTTCTATTGAATGCACCAAATGAAATATATTTAATGATGAAGGTAAGATAGTAATCAATTATCGAAGCATATTTGTTATTAATGTAGATATTATTTTAGATTTGTGTTATTTTTGGCGTTGCTGGAGCCTGCCGTAATAATGAATTAGTAAATCTTAAAGTTGATGATATAGAAGACAAGGATACTGTATTGATTGTGCATATAAGACACACGAAAACTAATAAACCAAGAGTATTTGTCGTAACATCAGAGTTCGAAGGACACGTTAAACCGATTGAGTTATATAAAAAATATGCCAAACTTCGTCCCGCACAGACCAAACATGATAGATTTTTTATTACATATAGAAAAAGTAAATGCACAGTGCAGCCTGTGGGTATCCACACTTTTGGAAACATACCATGTAAAATTGCGAACTATTTAAATTTGCCAAATCCGTCAGAATATACTGGTCATTGTTTTCGGAGGTCGTCTGCTACTTTGTTTGCTAATGCAGGGGGCAGCAAAGAAAATTTGAAACGTCATGGAGGGTGGAAGAGTGATACCGTTGCTGAGTCCTATGTTGAGGAATCAATATTGAACAAAACGAAGATTGCAAAAACGATTTTGGGTAGTGATCAAATTGCGCACCGTTTTGATATCAATGACAACACTGCCACAACTTTACATCAAAATGAAAATATTCATTTTCCACAAAATTTTTCCGTTGATGGGTCAACATCAGGAATAAATTTAAATAATGCCACAGGATGCACCATCAATTTCCACATATACAACAAATAGAGTGGTTTAATATCTTGATTAATTCGTAGTGTTTGTTTAAATAATAATACATATTTTCTATTTTTTTTTTAATTTAAATAAAAAATCCTATACTTTTTCATTTATTTTTAAGATTGGCGATAAAATTTTGTATGCACCACGTCAGTAAAATATCTTTATCGAACTCGTCTTTATTCACCTCGCTCGCTCCGCTCGCTCGTCTCATAACCTCAGACTCGTTCGATAAAGTCTTATTTTACTGACTTGGTACATAAATAATTATTTTTTGAAACTCTCTGCATCGTGACAATTTATTTGACAAATTATAATTTATTTGTCACATTGATAATCATTTACCAACATTTCAAAATTTGGTGTTTAAAATACCCTACTGTTAAAGCAGGATTGCAACTGTTCACAGTAAAAACACCCTAAGTTTGGTCAGAATTAAAAAAAACGAGTTTACATACATAACCTTACAGTCGCTCGCGCGTCAACAGTCGGGCCGCGTCAGATCACGCGAATTTGTCAAAAGAGAACGCTACAAGTTCTCTATTTTAAAACTCCCTGCGTCTTGACATCCCTTTGACTAATTATGATTTATTTGTCAGATTGATAATCATTTACCAACATCTCAAAATTTGATATTTAAAATACTCTACTGTTAAAACAGGACTGCAGTAAAAACACTCTAAATTAGGTCAGAATTAAAAAAAAACAGTGTTTACATACATAACCTTACAGTCGCTTGTGCGTCAACAATCGGGCCGCGTCAGATCACTCAAATTTGTCAAAAGAGAACGCTACAAGTTCTCTTTTTTGAAACTCTCTGCATCCTGACAGTTTCTTCGACAAATTATAATTTATTTGTCGCATTGATAATCATTTACTAACATCTCAGAATTTGATGTTTAAAATACCCTGCTGTTAAAGCAGGATTGCAACTGTTCACAGTAAAAACACCCTAAGTTTGGTCAGAATTAAAATAAAACGAGTTTACATACATAACCTTACAGTCGCTCGCGCGTCAACAGTCGGGCCGCGTCAGATCACGCGAATTTGTCAAAAGAGAACGCTAATAGTTCTCTATTTTAAAACTCTCTGCATCTTGACATCCCTTTGACTAATTATGATTTATTTGTCAGATTGATAATCATTTACCAACATCTCAAAATTTGATATTTAAAATACCCTACTGTTAAAGAAGGACTGCAACTGTTCGCAGTAAAAACACTCTAAATTAGGTCAGACAGTCAACAGTCGGGCCGCGTCATATCACGCGAATTTGTCAAAAGAGGACGCTACAAGTTCTCTTTTTTGAAACTCTCTGCATCCTGACAATTTATTTGACAAATTATCATTCATTTGTTACATTCATAATCATTTACCAACATCTCAAAATTTGATGGGTAAAATACCCTACTGTTAAAGCAGGACTGCAACTGTTCGCAGTAAAAACACCCTAAGTTTGATCAGAATTAAAGAAAAACAGAGTTTACATACATAACCTTACAGTCGCTCGCCCCAAACGTTGGGCAGCGTCAAATCACGCGAATTTGTTAGTGGTACCATCTTATATTTAAATGCAAACAAAAGTCATGGCATACTGGAGGATCAAGCGTTTTTCGCTCAATCAAGTATTTTTTAAATAATCGGTTTTGTACTGGCACTTTTTAACACTATTTTGATTCTCAATCTCTGCGTAGTAAACAATTTCGCAATGTCTGGAGTCTTGAAACTAATTATATCATCCTTTAATCAATATTTCGTTTTAATTCAAGAAATTATTGGCGACTTTCACTGGTTTTGTATTGGCACTTTTTAACACTATTTTAATTCTCTCAATCTCTGCATAGTAATTAATTACGCAATGTTTGGGGTTTTGAAACCCTTATATCATCCCTTAATCAATATTTTGTTTCAATTTAAGAAATTAGTGGCAATTTTCACTTATTTTTTTTTTACCTGGTGTTGTATTGGCACTTTTTAACACTATTTTAATTCTCTCAATCCCTGCGTAGTAATCAATTACGCAATGTCTGGGGTCTTGAAACCCTTATATCATCCCTAATCAATATTTTGTTTTAATTCAAGAAACTAGTGGCGATTTTTACTTATTTTTTTCTTGACCTGTTGTTAGAGTGATTTTTGATTTTAATTCACGCTACTCGATGCGGAAAACTGTGTAATGGGGTTGGTGGAGAGGGACGGGGGTGGCAGTTTGACGGGTTGTTTGTGTCCTTAATTTAATACATCGGAGGCGCGATGACGCAAAGCGTAACGCCTACACGAGCACGAGGCAAAAGGCGCCTCTTATCCTCTTACAGCAACCCCCCCACGCGCCCTCACACCACTAATCTAGGGTGCGGGGGTGAGAAATCATGTCGCGAAAAAATGGATAATTTATGTATAATATTACTAGTAATAAAAATATAGCAATAAAGGAAGTTTATCAATCAATCATTTATTTATTTATTTAATAGTGATGGAATATAGAGAGGATGATTTGAAGTTGCGTGTTAAGTGAGTGATGTTTTATCAACTTATTTCTCTGCGCAAACCTAGATAAATATTTTATTTTTAAGGAAAGTGTCAGATATAAACAAAACGTTTTTGTTGGATTTTGTATTTCTGCAAGAAGATTCAATGTAATTTAAACTGCTGCAAACAGAGTTATTAGGGCTTTCAGAACTTTTCAAAGTATCAGATAAAAACAAATAGTTCTTGTTGAGTTTTGTTTCTTCAAGAAGATCCAAAGTAATCGAAACTGTTGATAATACAGTAGTTAACATTTTCAGAACTTTTCAAAAAACAAAATATTTTTCAAACAAGATAAATTCAAATTCAAAACTATTTGAATTCGAGAAAATAAGCTTACGCTTCTTATAGTTTGCACACTTTAAACATAATATATAAAATTACGAAAAAACTATTCGTGAAAATGCAAACAATGTCAATTAATAAGACAACTTAAGACGATAAATATCCATTGAAACATTTTTACTGAATTTTGTCTTTTCAAGGAGATCCAAAGTAATTTAAACTGCTGGAAATACAGTAATTACGCTTTTTTTAACTTTTAACGTATCAGATAAAACAAATAATTTTTTAAAGTCTTGTTTCTCGAAGAAGATCCAAAGTAATTTAGACTGCTGAAAATACAGTAGTTATGATTTTCAGCACTTTGTCTCAATGGTCAAGTTACAAGATTTGTTAATTTTTGTTGTTCCTACACAGAAAAAGTTATTTTATTACCGATGAGAAGTTGGCCACGACTTTCCAGCCACGGATTTTGGCGCCTCCACCATCGCCCGATTTTCAATCAATAATAAATTATTATCAATTGGCTGAAACCACAACATATTTTTGGCACAATTGAATTCCTGAACAGCTAGGAAAAAAATACAAATAATCTATTTACAGTTTACGTTAAAATGTTCCGATAAAATGAATTTTTCGGACGACATGGGTTTCCTTGTCCAAACAGAAGTTATGATTTTTTTAAACATGTCGTCCGAAAAATTCATTTTATCGGAACATTTTAACTTAAACTGTAAATCGAGTATTTGTATTTTTTTCCTAGCTGTTCAGGAATTCAATTGTGCCAAAAATATGTTGTGGTTTCAGCCAATTGATAATAATTTATTATTCATTGAAAATCGGGCGATGGTGGAGGCGCCAAAATCCGTGGCTGGAAAGTCGTGGCCAACTTCTCCTCGGTTATTTTATTGCATTATACATAGTAAACATTTTAAATTATGTTAACTTTTGTTGTCGTACACATTTGAAACAATTTTTTGGTTTTATCAATAAATCATACGTTTTTCAATGAAATATTAATTGTTAAACGAAACTTCCAATGCTAAACAAAAACTCAACTGGTCGTAAAAATGCCTACTTGTGTTTTGTATCTCTCTCACTGTGATGGAGTTGCAAGCTTCTGTATTTATAATCTTCAACTCTCCTAGATTTTTGGGCTTATATCTGACATTGTCGATAAATTGTTCGATAAATGACTCCACAAAAAAGTGTCAGGGCTTCGGCCAGGCTATTTAAATGGTCCAAATTGTACTATCCAACTATAAGTTTATTTCAAAAATGTGGTAACAACAGCGGCACTATGAGCTGTTGGAAAATAATTTGCCCAAATGCGTTGATTTTATTTATTTACTGTCCTATTTATAGTTATTAATTTTGTTTATTCAACATTCACAAAATTCTATTCTTAGCAAGTAATCTCGTGGTAATAATTTGTGCACAATTGTAGTTTTATATGATTTATACTTTTCCATTTTTGACGTCCTAAAATAATTACTTTTCGAAAGATTAAATTGATCCAATGTTATAAACAGACATGTTCTTCAGAAATTTACATTAACAAACTTTCGTGCGATTTTATAACGTTCACTTGTGTGTAAGCATTTTGACATTTTCGACAAGTTGATTTTTTGGCTTAATTATTTGTGTTATTTATTTTAACTCTGAATGCGAAAATAAAGAAATCTACCATGTTTATGTCCTTCTAGCAATGTAAATTTCGAAGAAAAAATTTGATTTATTTATAAAACCAAAAAATTGTTTAAAGTTTGTACGACAATAAAAGTTAACATAGGGTACAATTTTTACCATGTAAAGCTCTATGGCCATACTTAAATAAAACGCACTATATAACCAGTGCATGCTCAGGTAGTGTGAAATAGCGTCGCGAATTTTCGCCTGAGGTACGTAAAATCCTTGGCCCCCAACATTTCAGAAGCGAGTCAACAAACCCGAGCTAAATTCAATTACACACGCTGCGAGCGTTTGTTTAGGAAAGGCATTTTTGTAGTTAAATAATTAATTTTGACATGAGTGTAGAAGAAACCTTTTTTACCTTGATTTTTATAATACGTAGTTTTCTTAATAACTTCTCTTATTAATAAAAACGTATCGTTGCATTTTACACGAAAATTGTCGTAATTTTATATATTAGTTTTTCGATATTTTGTTTATACATTTGGAACATTGGAAACAATTTGTTTAGAATGTAGTATATTTTTAGGCATTCGCTATTATTGTATTTAATTTGAAACTTAAACAAGTTTTTCTACTCCCTGATTAAGCATAAAGTAAAATTTCAAGTTTAGAAAAGCCAGAAAATTTGGATATGCCGGTTTGAAGTGAAGTGTAGCGCGGCGGAAAATTCAAATTTTTAGGCTTTCCTAAACTAGAAGTTTTACTTCATGCGCCATGCTTACAAAACAATGATTTAAAATGAAAGGGCAGGTGGTGGCCGAGCGGTAACGTCGTCGGGCTGTATCGCTCGGCGAGCCACAAACTCGGGTTCGATTCCCGTGCACGGGGAGACTTTATTTAAAAATAATTTCTCGTCGTGGCCCTGGGTGTGGTATGAATGTGAGTGTTTGTCCTTATAATAGCATACTACAAATTGTAATGTTAAACAATTAATTAATACAAAATATATATAAATAAATGATGTTGGCTAATGGGCAAGTTCCCAAGGCCAGGCAAAAGCCAAAATACAAAAAAAAAATGAAAATCAAAACATACCACTGTGCTTACTAGCCATGATGTCAGATGCATAAAAAAGTCCATAGAATATAACCAGCAGCAATGTTTTTGAAATGTCTTATAAAATTAAAGATTTTAATTTTCTGTTGTGTCGAATTTTTAAAATTGCCTACAACAATGGATTTATTAGGAATTACCGATGTAGAAAAATATTAAAACAATCACAGGCTATTACAATTTATGAAATAAGTTATAAATTTAATAACATAAGTTAAAATTACCGATGTAGAAAAATATTAAAACAATCACAGGCTATTACAATTTATGAAATATTGAAATATTAATATTATATATTAATCCACAAGAACAATAAAATAGAATTTGATATCTTTAGAAAACCAACCAACGTAAATTCCACTATCCCATATAATTCCAATCACCCATTGTCGCATAAATTAGCCGCGTATCATTCAATGATACACCGGGCCTTTTTTAATTCCTCTATCAGCCAATAACCGAGTCATAGAACTAAATAAAATTATAGATATTGCCAAAACTAATGGTTATCCAGTCAACCTTATTCAGAACATAATTAATAAAAAACGCTATCAAAATACAATGACCCACATTTATCCGAGACTGGAAAATGTGAACAAAGATCCATACATTACCCTAACATACTTTGGCGAAATTACGGAAAAAATAGCTCATATTCTTCGAAAACAAAACCAGCAAATCGCGTTTAGACCCAGTTGCAAATTATCCAACATTTTATTCAATTCAAAAGACAAAATTAATCCTTTAAAGAAATCAGGTGTTTATGAAATCCCTTGTTCCGAATGCAATAGTGTGTATGTAGGCCAAACCGGTCGTAGTTTCGAAAAGAGATATTCGGAACATTTTCGCGCATTTTGATTGAACCAAGACTCCAGTTCCTTTTCTAACCACGTATTAGAGTGCAAACATTCATTTCCAGAAATAAATAAAATTAAAATTTTACATAACTGTACCAAAGGCACAAAGCTTAACCTGCTCGAATCCGCCGAAATTTTCAAACGAACCAAGAACCCCCTAGTTAATCTGTTAAACGAACAAACCGATTTAGTGTACACGCCGCTCTTTGAAATCCTTTAATGTGTAAATCTTTGTACCTGTTTAACCTAATTTGTTTTGCTACCCTCACTCTAAATTGTTTTACCTGTATAAATGTAACCCCCCTTTGTAATTTGTTTCACTTGATAATGACCGTCAAACGTCGAAACTTAAGTCGTGAATTTATGTGTATATTTGTGTAATATAATATATATACATACAATAAATATTTTGTGGTAAAAACATAGTAAGTGTTTGATTCAGTGATTTATGAAATAAGTTATAAATTTAATAACATAAGTTAAAAAAATAAATATTTGATGTTGGCCAATAGTCAAAGCAACTAAGGCCAGGCAAAAGCCACAAAAAAATCACAGGCTACTCTATCAATGTTTAGAAATAATGCGGTGTGTTTGTTTTTAGTAGTCAATAATCTTGCATCTGATCACAAACTTGACATTGCCGTAGGGTAATGTTAACGTTAACGTTTTTAAAAGCAACTAATGCCCAAACATTTATAGCGTATTTATTAGGATTTGTATACTTAAAATGCGCCGTATATATTTTCGTTAATTAAGTAAATAAAGACAACTTATAATTGTGTGCAGACATCGGATCGAAGAGCTATTGCGTTCAAGGATGGCCAAAATAAAATGACGAAGAGTGCGTTGACTTCAACTACACTAAACGAAGAGAGGGCCCCCATAAATATTCATCCGAGTAAACGCACCTCCAATTCGGAATACTAAACGTTTTTCGATTCTTTGGGAATGGCTCGCCTTTCAGTGTGATCCATTAGTAATAAAAACAATAAAAAAAATGCTGGGATTTAACAAGAAATCATAAAATTATAGAGAGGTGTTTTTTTATTATTCAATAAATACAATGGAATTTATTAAGAAGAAAAAAAACAATTTGTATATTGAATTATTCTACGTGACGGAGCAAAATTTAAGAATTATTAACAAAATTGGGGATACTTACAGTTTTTATCGATCGAAATCCAAGTTTCAAGGTTGATTAATATTTTTAAAATATACACCAACAGGTGTTTATAAAAGAGTTCAATTTGAAACTATAAACCAGTGTTTTCCACTCCCAGGCTAAGCATGAAGTAAAATTTCGAGTTTAGAAAAGCCTGAAAATTTGGTTTGATCGCGTAGCGCGAAGCGCGGAGCGGCCAAACCAAATTTTCAGGCTTTTCTAAACTCGAAATTTTACTTCATGCGCCCCGCGTGTAAGACACTGATTTCAAGTGAAGTTCATTTGTTCACAATATTTCAGTGTCTTTAGTGTTTAATGCGCGTGGCGCATGAAGTAAAATTTCGAGTTTAGAAAAGCCTGAAAATTTGGTTTGGCCGCTCCGCGCTTCGCGCTACGCGACCAAACCAAATTTTCAGGCTTTTCTAAACTCGAAATTTTACTTCATGCTTAACCTGGGAGTGGACAACACTTGCTTAGAGCCTTGATTCCTCCAAGATGCAAGAAACACATGTTTCATATTTGGAAGTTTTAGAAACATAACTTTTTAATATTTCTATTTTTTTTATTCTCGAATTAGCTAACTGCGTTTTAATATCTTCTAATTTAACAGGATTTCAATAAGAAAAAGGCTAAAGTGTGCCACTTACGTAACCTCCTACACTTTTCTCCGGAACCCGTCTGGAACAACTAATCAACTGTCAAGGCATATATCCGCCAATTCATCACGTGAAAGTTAATAATTTCCTTTTTTTTATATATAAACCTAGAAATCACACACAATTTGCAACAAAATTGTGTATAATTTCTAGGTTTATAACAAAATAATATATTTAATTTAATATAACGAGTGTCTATAAACTGTCGGCATCTCGCTTGCTTTAAATAACAAATTACATATCTTAGATTAAGTCATTCGATTCAGTGAAACTCGGAAACGTCAAATAAATTTAATAATATGTCTAATTACGTCGTATGTTTCTGAAGTCGGAACCTACTGGGATGCCGACAGTTTATAGACACTAGTTAGTTAAATTGAGATAAAGATACAGAGTTTTTTCTTAGTTAAAGACAATTTAATTTAAGTCAGGATTTGTTACTCTATCGAGAGGTAAATAGCACTGTAAAATTTTACTTCCTACACACAAATTTCTATTGTTGTTTGTTTTCTGAAATTCTGGTTTTCTTTAAATTTCCAAATTTGTTGAATAGTCTTTTGTATTATTATATATTTTTGTTATTAGAATGTACAGGAAGAGAAGTTGAACACTTTAAGCGTAGTTTATTTGATGAGTCCCCTCTTCCTTGCCGCCTGGAGGCAAAGATCGGTGTCCTTGGCCACTCGCGGAATGCGAAAGCCATTCACCTGGCAATCACCCGGTGTGTGATCATCTGGTATGCTAGTTAGCCCAAGAATTGCCTTTCCATTACACTATTCTAAAATAAAAATCAAAGAATTTTACTGCAAGAAAGTTTCATGACTAAGACCAAGTGTGAGCACTGCGGTACACCCGAGGAATTGCTAAAAACTGTGTTATACACAGGGAATGTTTCTTTTAAGTATACTTGAGTCCCCTATTACAGGGAATGTTTCTTTTAAGTATACTTAAGTCGCCTATTGCAGGGAATGTTTCTTTTAAGTATACTTGAGTGGCCTATTTCCAAAAAAACCTTAAATCCATTGTTTTTAAATGGATTTAAGGGTTTTTGGAAATAGGCGACTCACTTATCCGATGCATACTCTGTCAGTGCTCAGGCAATCAGGGAATGTTTCTTTTAAGTATACTTGAGTCGCCTATTTCCAAAAAAACCTTAAATCCATTGTTTTTAAATTGATTTAAGGGTTTTTGGAAATAGGCGACTCACTTATCCGATGCATACTCTGTCAGTGCTCAGGCAATCATTTGTTTTGGAAATCCATCCGTTTTAGGGCAAGCATTTACTCGATCCCAAAAATATTTCGAATTGTTAATAATTTCATTCTCAACCCGATTAATGTATTTTGTACATAGTAAATTATTTAAATTCGTACATTGCTGCCGTAAATACCTAAATTTGTCATAGTCAGATCGAAGTCCACTATTTGTGTATTTCATGTGAGCTTTGTTTCAATAAAAGTGTTCAATTTAAAGCTTCTAGTGGGTTTTTCCACTCCTTGATTAGGCATGAAGTAAAATTTCGAGTTTAGAAAAGCCTGAACATTTCTGGGTGTTTCTAGAAGGAACAGGACCAAATGTGAGCCCTGGGGTGTATCTGAATTTATGCTTTTTTCGAAGTTTAAGAAAATAGAGCTAATAAACTGATCACACGTTTTTCTTAAATACTATAAGAAGGACATTGGGAAATTTCTGGATGTTTTTAGAAAGAACAGGACCAAATGTGACCCCTGGGGTGTATTTGAGTTCAAGCTTTTTCGAAGTTTAAAAAAATAGTGCTAATAAACTGATCACACGTTTTTCTTAAATACTAGAATAAAAACATTAGAAAATGTCTGGGTGTTTCTAGAAGGAACAGGACCAAATATGAGCCCTGGGGTATATCCGAATTCATTCTTTTTTCGAAGAAGAAAATGGTGCTAATAAACTGATCACACATTTTTCTTAAATACTAGAATAAGGACATTAGAAAATGTCTGGGTGTTTCTCGAAGAAACAGGACAAAATGTGAGCCCTGGGGTATACCCGAATTCATGCTTTTTTCGAAGTCTAAGAAAATAGTGCTGATAAACAAAACACATGTTTTTCTTAAATATTAGAATTTTTTAAATGTTCTTTATTGATGCTAATAGATAGTAACAATATTTACACAAGTCGTTGGTCTTAAAACTCAATACATCACTATACAAAAGAACGCTACTATACATGATACATTCTAAACTAAGTCAATAATAAGCTAAAAATACCTGTACCCAAAATTAAAACATCAAACAGAAATAAAATATATTTTAACATTAAAGAGGACATTACAAAATTTCTGGGTATTTCTAGAAGGAACAGGACCAAATGTGGGCCCTGGAGTATACCTGAATTCATGCATTTTTCGAAGTTTAAGAAAATAGTGCTAATAAACTGATCACACGTTTTTCTTAAATACTAGAATAAGAACATTAGAAAATGTCTGGGTGTTTCTAGAAGGAACAGGATCAAATGTGAGCCCTGGGGCATACCTGAATTCATGCTTTTTCGAAGTTTAAGAAAATAGTGCTAATAAACTGATCACACGTTTTTCTTAAATACTAGAATAAGGACATTAGAAATTGTCTGAGTGTTTCTAGAAGAAGTAGCACCACATGTGACCCCTAGGGTGTATCTGAATTCATGGTTTTTCGAAGTTTAAGAAAATAGTGCTAATAAACTGATCAGACGTTTTTCTTAAATACTAGAATAAGGACATTAGAAATTTTCTGGGTGTTTCTAGAAGGAACAGGACCAAATGTGAGCCCTGGGGCATACCTGAATTCATGCTTTTTTCGAAGTTTAAAAAAATAGTGCTAATAAACTGATCAGACGTTTTTCTTAAATACTAGAATAAGGACATTAGAAATTGTCTGGGTGTTTCTAGAAGGAACGGGACCAAATGTAAGCCCTGGGGTATACCCGAATTCAGGCTTTTTTCGAAGTCTAAGAAAATAGTGCTAATAAACAAAACACATGTTTTTCTTAAATACTAGAATTTTTTAAATGTTCTTTATTGGTGCTAATAGATAGTAACAATATTTACACAAGTCGTTGGTCTTAAAACTCAATACATCACTATATAAAAGAACGCTACTATACATGATACATTCTAAACTAAGTCAATAATAAGCTAAAAATACCTGTACCCAAAATTAAAACATCAAACAGAAATAAAATATAATTTATCCTCTTTAATGTTAAATTATATTTTATTTCTGTTTGATGTTTTAATTTTTGGTACAGGTATTTTTAGCTTATTATTGACTTAGTTTAGAATGTATCATGTATAGTAGCGTTCTTTTATATAGTGATGTATTGAGTTTTAAGACCAACGACTTGTGTAAATATTGTTACTATCTATTAGCACCAATAAAGAACATTTAAAAAATTCTAGTATTTAAGAAAAACATGTGTTTTGTTTATTAGCACTATTTTCTTAGACTTCGAAAAAAGCATGAATTCGGGTATACCCCAGAGCATTACAAAATTTCTGGGTATTTCTAGAAGGAACAGGACCAAATGTGGGCCCTGGGGTATACCTGAATTCATGCATTTTTCGAAGTTTAAGAAAATAGTGCTAATAAACTGATCACACGTTTTTCTTAAATACTAGAATAAGGACATTAGAACCTTTCTGGGCGTTTCTAGAAGGAACAGGACCAAATGTAAGCCCTAGGGTATACCTGAATTCATTCTTTCTTCGAAGTTTAAGAAAATAGTGCTAATAAACAGAACACACGTTTTTCTTAAATACTAGAGTTTTTAGTTTTTATTGTCGAATTACTTTTTGATTTTATTAACTTTTGCAAGTTTTTCGCTTACGCCAGAAACGATCGAAAGTGTCTTGCGTTAAAAAACCGGTCTTTTTTCCTGAAACGAAGTACTGGAAAAAAACAGGCTTATCCCGTTAACATTGTCGAGATTCTTTCGTACATTCCTCGCGTTACGTAAAAACCGGCGTGCGTGCGTGAGGCCGCAAAGGAGGAAGGAAAAGGAACAGATAGAGGAAATTCCCTGTTCCAATCATGGCAAGCAGAAACAAAAAATCGTTTCACAAGTTTGTTGCGTATGGAAATTTAAAGGAGAAAATATTGTAAGAAGAAAATTATACGATGGTTTAAAAAAAAGATGAGAAACTTGTTCAAGGCGAGAAAATTATACTCTAATTTCCTTCTTACTATATTTTCTCCTTAAATTTCTTGAGAAACGATTTATTTTCGCTTTGAATATCTAGATTATTAGCTTTAAATATAAATATACGTGGATTTTTTCTTTTAAATATACATATTCTGATAATAATAATAATAATAATAATAATAATAATAATAATAATAATAATAATAATAATAATAATAATAATAATAATAATAATAATAATAATAATAATAGCCTTTATTGTCCAACAGGATTTCCTACTTACAGGACAATATAATAAAAGGTACAGTGCAAATAAACTTAAGTATTACAAGAAAAAAATATACAGAAAATTAAATTACATTTTATAAAAATAAATCGTCGAATGACTTTTCTGCGCAACGACACATTGTGAAAATTGGCGACCGCTGCAGAACACACGTCCTTGGTGTGGGTAGTCGGAATGATGAAGCGAATCTGGTTGATTGTTGAGGAACATTGAAGGGTATCCCGGAAAGTAATTGGGGGCAGTCGATTGTTCCGTGTACCAGTTTCCTGAGAATTGTGGCGCAGTGGTGGTCTCGTCTGGTCGATAATGCCATCATTTTTACACCGTTTAGTTAATTTCTAGGAATTCGTTGTTTTTATAAAAGTCAATTTGTTGCTTCTAACGAGTGTTTCCACTCCCAGACTAAGCATGAAGTAAAATTTCGAGTTTAGAAAAGCCTGAAAATTTGGTTCGGTCGCGTAGCGCGAAGCGCGGAGCGACCAAACCAAATTTTCAGGCTTTTCTAAACTCGAAATTTTACTTCATGCGCCACGCGTATACAACACTGATGTAAAGTGAAGTTTAAAGTATACTTCTTAAGTTGAATCCCATCTTAATAAATATTACTAATGCTTATTTTGTGCAACTTGCAACTTCCAAAATTGATCGTCCAATCTTCCAAAATTGATCTTCCAATCTTCCAAAATTGATCTTCCAAAATTGATCTTCCAAAATTGATCTTCCAAAATTGATCTTCCAAAATTGATCTTCCAATCATCTAAAATTAATCTTCCAATCTTTCAAAATTGATCTTCCAATCTTCCAAAATTGATCTTCCAATCTTCTAAAATTAATCTTCCAATCTTTCAAAATTGATCTTCCAATCTTCCAAAATTTATCTTCCAATCTTCTAAAATTAATCTTCCAATCTTTCAAAATTGATCTTCCAATCTTCCAAAATTGATCTTCCAAAATTGATCTTCCAAAATTGATCTTCCAATCTTCTAAAATTAATCTTCCAATCTTTTAAAATTGATCTTCCAATCTTCCAAAATTGATCTTCCAATCTTCCAAAATTAAAGCATAAGAAGCAATTTGCTTTCAGATGTTTTCCTTAAATTATGCGTACATATTTGAAAGCAAATTGCTCATATTTTGAAAACGCAAGATTTGGTTAGACGAAATAGATATTTTTAAAATATTAACCTTAGTTCAAACCTGAATAGTATATTTTGAACTTCAATTTAAGTCAATGTTTTATACGCGTGGCGCATGAAGTAAAATTTCGAGTTTAGAAAAGCCTAATTTGGCTCGGTCGCTTCGCTTCGCTACGCGCCCGAGCCAAATTTTCAGGCTTTTCTAAACTCGAAATTTTACTTCATGCTTAGCCTGGGAGTGGAAACACTCGTTAGAAGTTGTAAATTAAATTTTATAACTTCAATTGGTTATGGAAAACTTAAATGTTCAATTGTGTCAGTCACCTTTTCATCGCAACAAAATTCGTACTTACCAAAAACATTAGAAAATTTATGGGTGTTTCTAGAAGGAACAGGACTAAATGTGAGCCCTGGCTTATACCCGAATTCATGCTTTTTGCAAAGTTTAAGAAAATAGTGCTTAAAACTAGTGATGGGCAATATCGATCAAAAAAGATCGACTGATCGATCCTTGCAAGTGATCGATCCGCTCGATCTCTTTGAGCGGATCGATCTTTTCGATCGGATCGATCTTTTCGATCGGATCGATCTTTACGATCGGATCGATCTTTACGATCGGATCGATCTTTTCAATCGGATCGATCTGTTCGATCGGATCGATCATTTCAGACCGCTCGATCGGCTTGATCTTTTCGACGACTCGATCTTTTCGGACGGCTCTATCTTTTCGAGCGACTCGATCTTGGGGGCGGTTCGATCTGTGCGAACGGGTCGTGCTGATCGATGTGATCAATCGGCTCGATCAGATTGGTCATATCGATCGGCACAAGTGGATTGATCAGGTTGTGCGGCTCGAGCAATGATCTTTTTGAGCGGATCGATCATTGAACGATCACACTATTTTTGTATTCTGTTTTGCGCAAAGTGAGCCGGTTATTTTTCCCGGGCTAGTCTCACACTTTATATCCGAACGTGCTATTATATTATAGAGATTTTAATAAAAATTTCTAATATTTCATTTCATATTAGCTATTTATATATTTAGTAAATACATAAATAGCTAATATGAAATGAAATATTATAAATCTTTATTAAAATTAATACTATTTAGTAACAGCTGTTAAATAACGTTAAAAATAACTAGTTATTAGGGATGGGCAAGATCGATCAAAAAAGATCGACTGATCGATCCTTGCAAGTTCGAAAAGATCGAAAAGATCGAGCGGCTCGATCTTTTCGATCAGATCGATCTTTTCGATCGGATCAATCTTTTCGATCGGATCGATCTTTTCGGTCGGATTGATCTTTTCGATCGGATCGATCTTTTCGATCGGATCGATCTTTTCGATCGGATCGATCTTTTCGATCGGCTAGTTCTTTCTGATCAGATCGATCGGATCGAGCGGCTCGATACTTCAACTGATCGATCATTGCTTGATCGATCTTTGCAATGATCGATCTTGCCCATCACTACTTAAAACTGATTACACATTTTCCTTAAATACTAGAATAAGGACATTATAAATTTCTGGGTGTTTTTAGAAGGAACAGGACCAAATGTGTGCCCTGGGGTATACCTGAATTCATGCTTTTTTTGAAGTTTAAGAAAATGGTGCTTATAAACAGAACACACGTTTTCCTTAAATACTAGAATAAGAACATTAGAACATTTCTGGGTGTTTCTAGAAGGAACAGGACCAAATATGAACACAGGAGTATCTTCGAATTCATGCCTTTTTCGAAATCTAAGAAAATAGTGCTAATAAACTGATCACACGTTTTTCTTAAATACTAGAATAAGGACATTCAAAATCTTCTGGTTGTTTCTAGAAGGAACAGGACCAAATGTGAGCCCTGTAATCAGGGAGTGGAAACGTTAGAAGCTGTAAATTAAATTTTATAACTTCAATTGGTTACGGAAAACTCAAATTTACAATTGTGTCACTCACCTTTTCATCGCACTATTAACAATTCGTGTTTACCAAAAACTCAGGTGTTAATTTCTACATGTGGGAAGAGGTTGATGTCCTCGCTGAACGAAGACGTTTTTTGTACCCACGTTTGTTTTTTTTTTAGAAGGAGGCGCCCGAAAATAATCAAATTAGCAATTCTATTAGCGATGATGAAGTCAGAAATTCCGAAATTGCCCGTGGTGTTGCGCTCGTTAGTTCGTTTTCCTAATTGGCTGCATTTCACGTACGAAACGGCCAATTTACTTCCTACCATTAAACCCAGACTAAAAACCACACAGCGACTGACATAATTAACCTTCTCCAACCACTAGAAAAAATAATAATAGTAATAATAATGCGTTAGTAATTTATTCAGTAGTGTATTTTGGATAATTAGTGCATGTTAAATTAATTTATAGTTCAATAAATTTAAGTAAATTGAATAATCATAATCTCTAGTCTTCAGAATCGAGTAAACAACAGAGGCCTTCGTCTTTACTTGATATTAAAGATAAGCGATTTTCTTTAAGCTTCGAAAGTAAATAAATATTTCAATTTTAAGAAAACAAACCAATTAATTGGTCTATTTTTTCTATTTATTCTTACAAATTAATTTACATATTGTTTGGTGTTGTAGGCGTTCACTTTGTGGTACATCTTAAATACACTTGTAAATAAAACACTTTTTACTTTGTTTAACCACTGAATCTTACATTTAATTATGTGACTAGTTTCGACTATCTAGTAGTCATTCTCATACTAAAGTTCTCAAACTAAAGTTCTCAAACTAAAGTTTAGTTTGAGAATGACTACTAGATAGTCGAAACTAGTCACACAATTAAATTCAGTGGTTAAACAAAGTAAAAAGTGTTTTATTTACAAGTGTAATTTACATATCTTCTTCTTCTTCTCGAATCTTTATACCTTTTCAGGTGTCGGATTAATTTACATATAAATATTTCAAATTTAGACACCCCTGAAAATTTGATTCAGCCGTTGAATGCTGTTTCGCAAACCGGACCAATTTGGATAACTGTGGTACAACCTAAAGACTCGTTAACACATTAACAGCCAATCAATTATAAAGTTAACTCTAACAGTTGATTTTATGCAAAATTCTGCACTTCTTTGTACGATTTCTATGAATGATTTGGTATATTATATACTGGAAATTATTGGTTTAAATATACTTAATGTGTACGCTGCAAATTTTCATGCGTTCGTCGATTTTCCAAAAGCGTTCAATTCGAAGTTTCGAACGAGTGTTTCCACTCCCAGACTAAGCATGAAGTGAAATTTCGAGTTTAGAAAAGCCTTAAAATTTGACAAATCTGGAGTTAATAACAGTAACATTACTGGTAGGTTCTAGCAAATTTGTGAATTCTAAAGAAATGGGGAAGATTCTTAACAAATCTGGAGTTACTAACAGTTTTGGAAATCCTAACGAAACGGAGAAGACTCGTCACAAAACTGAAGTTTCTAACAATTTTGTAAATCCTAGAGAAAGGTGAGTTAGGCTAGTCTTTGATGTCTGACGTACTAAACATTGAAATTATGGAAATGTATCCGTTATTAAAACAACAATAAACGTATTAATCAATCAATCAATTAATTATCAATTGTTTTAGTTATAAAACGAGTGTTTTCCACTCCCAGACTAAGCATGAAGTAAAATTTCGAGTTTAGAAAAGCCCCGTGAAAATTTGTCGAGGGTCGCGCAGCGACCCGAGACAAATTTTCTGGGCTTTTCTAAACTCGAAATTTTACTTCATGCGCCACGCGTATAAAACACTGATTTAAATTGAAGTTTCGTCTAACTTAAAAAAAAGACCTTTATTGGCATATCCTAAAGCTATTTACAATGTCAACACTATATTCTTACAATCTCAATACTATATTATTACCCCTCTCCTCCCTCCTTTCCTTTCCCTCCCCAATTTCTCCAGCGTCCTTACCCCTGCATATTAGCAATCTGTTTTCCTAATTCTAACCCTTAGCGAAGCAACGTCTTATGGCAAAATATTTCTTCATTATTTTAAGCATTCTGCGTTCTATTATTTTTCTTCCCTTCACATCTTGCCCTCTTTCTCCCGTCCCACTTTCTCCAGCGTCTTTACCCTAGCTCCGTCCTCCCTCATCCATTCCGTCACCCTTCTATTCCCTTTCGTTTAATTAAAAATTGCGTTTTCAGATTTCGAGCAATTTTGTTTGGAATATGTAAGCATAATTAAAAGAAACAATCTGAACGCTCAAGTCGCAAAGCAAATTTTTAGACTTTTCCAAACTCGAAATTTTATTTTTGAGTGCAGCACTGGGAACAGTAGGCTTATAACGCTATAAGTAACGCGTTTGAATCTCCCGCGCTAAAAACAATTGCAACTAACTTCCAGCCCATTCAAAGTTTTATCACAATTTTATCAGCGATAAAAACAGAACAAACATTGCTCAAACAGCTGTTTTATGTGCCATTCAAACATTTTATTTTTTTGGGAATAGTAAGCTTATAACGCTATAAGTAACGCGTTTGAATCTCCCGCGCTAAAAACAATTGCAACCAACTTCCAGCCCATTCAAAGTTTTATCACAATTTTATCAGCGATAAAAACAGAACAAACATTGCTCAAACAGCTGTTTTATGTGCCATTCAAACAAACTGAATGTATCCAATTTACGAAAACGAGCCGTTGCAGTTTCAATCAATAAAGTGGGCGTATGTGTACGAGAAAAGCCAACCTTGACGCAGTTGGCAACTCTGGGTCGCCGGTCACCGCCTTGATACTGAGTGCATAGTGCGTGTTATTTGTTGACTTTTCCTGTCTGCTCGAAAATTCGCAATTTTCGGAACGTCTGAAAATAGAATATTGAAAACAAAAGGCCAGAGGATTTAAGTAAAGTCTGCGCGCGGTTGTTTTTTAGCGGGAAGTGTAGTGGATTTGGCGTGTAAGTAAAAGTAAGTGTGAAAAAGAGGCGTTGTTTCTGATTGGATTTAATTGAGTTAAATAATCATTACAGTAAGAAAGAAAACAAGTGCATGAGTGATGTTAGTTAAGAAGGGGCTAGGTCTAACAATTGAAGGTAGATACATAGACGACTAGATTATTCTTGTGTGTGATGGAGGAGATTTAGGGATTTGCTGCGTTTTACTGACTTTTGTTTTTGAATCTAACACTTAAAACGAAGATTTGTTCAGTTAAGAAGGCTAGGTTTAACAATTGAAGGTAGAGACACGGCCGACTAGATTATTTTTGGGTGTGATAAAAGAGATTAAGTGTGATTGCTTTTCTGCGTTCTAATGGCTTTTGTTTTTGAATTCAACACTTAAACCGGAAGAAGATTTTTTTTTAATAATAGTGTTGATTTATGCATTTTTGAACTTGACTTAGTAATTCTTTGGCTTCTGAAAAGGTATAAAGATTCGAGTAGAAACATTTTTTTAATAGTGTTTATTGACGTGTTTTTTTACCGTCACTTAGTAATTGACACCTGAAAAGAAAATACCGGTAATTGAAAAAGTCGGTATATTTCTAATCCCTAGATAGATAGCGACTGTTTCAATTACCAACTGGGTCTTAATCAGTGTTTAATACATCTGGCGCATGAAGTAAATCGATTTCAAGAAAAAACGCTAAAAAGAGAGTACCTCTTCCGATTTCCGCACATGATAAAATTTTGGTCATGGTTTATAACCTTTTTTTTTTTATTTTTAGACGATGCAAGAAGTTTTGAGGCTAAACGGCACCAGCGTGAGTGACTTGAACGCTGAGTGGAATTTTTTCGAGAAGGAATTACCAGCGGTGGTTCTTCAGGATAAATTGATGACGGACGCGGTTTTGGGCACCAGACCAATTAAATCAGAGCACTCTTACAGCCTGGCCTCCGATGGTGATTCCCTGCCTGATTCTCCAATTCCATCAAATAAAATGGACGGTAAGCAAAACAAACAAACAAACACAATCTTCTAGGTAATTTTGAACAAAAGACTTCTTCCGAACTGTAGTCAGAATTTCTGCACAAGCTAACAATAATCTTTGTACATTAAAAGTGCGATTCTTTACGCAATCTACAACAAGTTAGTCTTACAAAGACTAAATTAAACCCACATTGACCCACTGAGCAAAAAACAAACAAATAACTTTATATCAATATTGATAATAATAACCTTTAGTAAATTAAGTTAGCTAAATATTACTCATTGATCCATTTGTGATCAGATTGTAATTATAGTAAAATACAACTAAGTGTTTTGCAAATAATAATAAAAAAAATATATTGTAGCAACATTATACGTTGTTTTAGTGTTGATGAAACATTACTCAAATGGATTAGCTCAGTGGGGAGTGTTGTAGATTGCATAAAGAATCACTTTTAATGTTTTAAGTATGCAACCAAGTATTGGCAATTTCTTATGAATAATATTTGTATTAACAGAATTTTCTTCTGTCCAAAAACTGAACAAGAAATTCGAATATTACTGTTTTTTTTTCTTACTACTTATAGTAGTAGGTATTAGCCGATATGGAGTCAGGAAGTATGACCGGATTAAAGCTTAAGGTCACTTTCGGTCGCATCCGGACGAAAGTTCACTTAAACAAGTCTGGAAACGCCTTCAACAGTTCTCGTTTTAAAAACCACTTAGACCAGAAAGAGCATCGAGCTCCTGGATGGGAGCTTTAACCAGAAGTAATGTCTTGGACCAGAAGTGAGATCGTGTTCCTGGATGGAAGCTTTAACCAGAAGTAATCTCTAATGAAACCTCAAGGTAACTTCCGATCAAAGCTCGCATCCAGCCGATAGCTCACCTTAAACAGGTCTGGAGACAGCTTCGGCAGATCTCGTTCTGAAAAGCGCTTAGACCAGAAGTGAGCTTGAGCTATCATCCAGATGGGAGCTTTGACCGGAAGTAATATCAGATGAAACTTCAAGATCACTTCCAATCAAGGCTCACATCCGCTCGATAATTCACCTTAAACATGTCTAACATGTCTTAAACAGCTCCAGCAGTTCTCGGTCTGAAAACGAGAAGTGAGATTCGAATAGAAACTTTGATCTAAAGTTATCCTGGATGTTAACCCGAATGATGCCCAGATCACTTTCTTCGTCAGTTCTCTGTCTGGAAACCAAAAGTGGGATTCGAATAGAAACTTTGATCTAAAGTCATTCTGTATGTTAACGCAAACGAAAGCCCGGATCACTTTCACAACCGGACGAATGCTCAAGCTCATTTCTGATCTAAACTTTGATCCGGGATTACTTCCTGGCTTCATGTCGGTTAATTCCTGTTACTAATTATTATTCCTTGTACAAACGAATTTGACACTATTTTAAAATTGTTCGAAATGCCTTATGAATGAATCCTGTAGGCAGTTTTCTTGATTCGCTAGATATGGAGGACGAGTGTTTCCCCGCCATTCCCATGAAGACCGCCTGCGGTCGCTTGTCCACGGAGGACATCGACATCAAAGACGAGCCCATCAGCGAAACGGACAGCATGCACTCCTCCTGCCCATCGTCACCACAGCACAACCCCTACATCGACACATCTTCAGTTGACGCATACTTTACAACAGATTCAGATATGGTAAGTACCGAAAAACATTGGAAAAGCATTGGACAGTATACAAGATAAGAAAAAAAATGTGCCATTGTGCTGAAGGGATAAGGCAGAGCATTCACAAAGTAGGTGCTCCGCTGTTTCTTGTGTCTCGTTGCAGAATCCCTGCACTGCGGTCTCCGTGGTCCTTTTGTGCACCTCTGGATGGTTTACTCCCTGTGTACTCTGTCTTCTATAAGGTTCGGGAGGTTCAGCCAGGGGATTTTCTTGAGCTTGAGGCTTCCCGAATCGCTCCGTGCGTTGCCTTCTATAGACTTCGCATGTATACAGTAGGTGTTGGAGAGTTTCCTACTCTTCCAAACACCCACGACATAGGGGGCTTTTCTCAATTCCCATCCTATGTTTGAGCTTATTCACAGTGACCTGAATAAACACAAACATAGTGACTAGTCCTGTAATTCTTCTTTGTTCCATTCTACTCAGTCCTGACAGCTTCAATGTGCTGCTAGGTACCACACCATCTAGGAAGTCTTGTGTGCTCCATTCCCTTTTGGTTTTGCCTTGCCTTTTTGTGCTCCTCTGCTAACTTGCGTCGAAATATTTTCTTTCCGTTTTCGTAAGGTATTCTGAAAACGGGTTGTTCGGATTAGGCAAAGGATTTCTCACGAAATCATTACCTGCTTTCCGAAACCGTTTTTGGAAATCGTCGTTGGGAGGCAACCCCAATAAACCGGGCCCAAATACGCGACCATGCGCCCCATTGTGTAAAGTGCGCTCTATTGTGTCCAGTGCGCCTAATTGATATTCCCGGAAGACGCGGCCAGCTCGGGACTTTGCTGTTTTTTCCAAACATGTGTTTAACACCCTTCGGGGGCTTGAAAAACAGGTACCTGAAGTTACCACCACCATCCCCACTACGAGGACAGTAATTTTCTTCTGTAAATATATTTTGTAAATATTTATTACCAAACGAAACTTTGTACAGTGCAGTTAATAGAAGCCTTTTTGAAATCTCTCTCTTACGTACTCTTACAAAGTACACCATCCAACTACAAATTAATACACGGGTTAAGGTCCTATAAATACCCCTGAGGTCCTATAAATACCCCTGACTGCCTTGACTGCACCATCGGCGAGGCTAAGCTTTTAAGACTTATTTAGCCACCAAGTCGGCCCCCAGAGTCCAATAATTCTTTGGTCCTTGGGTATTCATACTAGCTGTGTTTTTACTGTTGTCGACAGTGCGTCCAGCCTGCCTATGCAGGCCATAACCAGCCTGAACTGCACCATCGGCGCTTTCAAGGCTGCCTGGCTGTTCAACGTAATGGTCCTTTGTTGTGTCCCGATTCCATTATGTGATGAGCACACCAGTCAATGGCGGCTATTTTAGCGTGGAATATGGAGGCATGTTCCCCCCGGTCTAGGACGTTTCATCGCCGCCGATTCATTGCCACCGATTTATCGCCGCCGTTCCATCGCCGGGCCAGTTCATCGCCGGCCGTTTCATCACCAGGCCTGTTCATCGCCAATATTTTTATAAAATAAATTTAAAAAAAAAGATCATATCTAATGATAAAATTTCAAATATTACCCAATTCTGGAAATTGTCCACTAATTTAATATTAGGTTTTATAACCAAGTAATCGTTACTCAAACTTAATAAAAAACGAATGAGAATGCTGTCATTTTTGATGTATGTCATTGAGTGTAATTCAGATTAAGGTTTACTATTTGCAAGTATGTAAACACAAATTTTGGCCAAAAGAGGGAGAGAATAGTTTATCCACGGAGGACATATGTATATTTTTGACAAAAGTTTCACTAATGTGTTAAATTTTGGCGGTGTGGCCACGTAGGACGTTGTAACGCCAGGATACACACAAAAAATGGGAATGTTGTACATGAATTAAATGTACATTCGCATGATTCTTCAGCAATGAACGTGGAAGTAGCTGCCACTGTTACTGCTATAAAGCGACGTGCAAAATCAACAGTAGAAAACACTGCACAAGTAATAAATCAATGTATAACTGATTTAGACCAGGCAGCTCAAGCTGCACTTCCCAATAATTGTGCATTGATCCTAACCTATCCTGACCCATCCAAACCTATTCTGACATATCCTATCGCAATTGGCCTGGTGATGAACTGGCCTGGCGATAAACTGGCTTGGCGATGAAACAGCCGGCGATGAACTGGCCAGGCGATGAACTGGCCAGGCGATGAACTGGCCCGGCGATGAAACGTCCCATTCCCTGTTCCCCCAAAGCAACCGCAAATTGTTTGCTCCGGTTGCAGCCTCCATAGATTCCAGCACCGGTTCCTTCTATATTTTTAGGCCCGTCTGTATACCAGCTGGTTCCTTCAAAAGTTTCCGGCTATATTCCACTTGCCCATTCACTCCACTGTGGTATAGTTTCTTTGAACCAACGGGATAGGTAGGTGTACGTATTTTGTAAAATCGGAAATCATTTTTAAGGTTCCTTCTTCTTTTTATTGTACTGTTACCATATTTGTCTTTCTTAAAACAATGATTGGTTATAATCTTTTGTACGTTTCTTGTTTTGTTTTAGAGGACGACACATAGTATATTGAAACACGCGAACGTGATGCTGACGGCGACAAACAACATTTTCACCAACAGCAGGATACAGATGCCCAAGGTGAACATAAAGATCGAGCCGGGAAGCAACAACGTGACAGCCTTCCACCTGCCACCCACGCCGCCCTCGTGCTCCAGCAGCGAGGAAAGCGAGGACAACGCGCCCGCCTCTCAGCCCCCGTCACCGGGGATGCTCCGCACAAAACCCGCCGCCGCCCGCGTCCTCCTCAGCCACCACACCACCACCAGGCAGCCCATACACACACCGCTCATCAGTAGTCAACCAGTAAGTAACTCAAATATCAATAGAAAGCGCTGGACAAATGTTAGACGGCTGTTTTTAAGAAATATAATTAGTTGAAAGACTTGAGTCAAGCGCCCATCACTCAACGCTCATTAGTAGGTAACTAATAAATAGCTCAAGTATTAAAAGAATCGATTTGTTTTGATTACAAGCAGTAGTCAACCCGTAAGTAACGCAAATATCAATAAAAAGCGTTGGGCAAATTTTGAACAGTGGTTTTTAAGAGATACAATCAGTCGAAATATTACATTTTTGCGAGAATTATACACCAACTTTTACAAACGACGAAAAATTAATAAATACGCTCACAAAATTAAAGCTTCTGTCTTTTTTCTGTTTTAGTTGCAATTTTCTTGTTTGGTTTTACAGAAAGGGTCAACGGGCATGTTAATGCTGACAGAGGAGGAGAAAAGGACGCTGCTAGCGGAAGGATACCCAGTGCCAACCCGCCTACCTCTAACCAAAGCCGAAGAAAAGTCTCTGAAGAAGATCCGTAGAAAAATCAAGAACAAGGTATACATAATATTCTCTTTTAATCCTTAAATGCATAAACTTTTTTCTATTAGATTATTTTTTAATTTTTTTTTAAACTAAGTGTTTTGCAAATAATAATAAAAAAAAAAAAACATCAGTGTTTAGTACGCGTGGCGCATGAAGTAAAATTTCGAGTTTAGAAAAGCCTGAAAATTTGGTTTGGTCGCTCCGCGCTTCGCGCTACGCAACCAAACCAAATTTTCAGACTTATCTAAACTCAAAATTTTACTTCATGCTTAATCAATTATTACACACAGGGAGATTTTCTTTTATGTATACATATCCCGATACACGATATATGCTGTAAATGTGCAAATATTCGTTGTTTTTGAAAAGCCTTCAAAATGAAGCCTTAAACGAGTGTTTCCACTCCCAGATTAAGCATGAAGTAAAATTTCGAGTTTAGAAAAGCCTGAAAATTTGGTTTGGTTGCGTAGCGCGAAGCGCGGAGCGACCAAACCAAATTTTCAGGCTTTTCTAAACTCGAAATTTTACTTCATGCGCCACGCGTACTAAACACTGATGTTTTTTTTTTTTTATTATTATTTGCAAAACACTTAGTTGTATTTTACCTGCTAAACACTGATGTGATGTAATGTTTAGAATACACGTTTTTAGCATACTGCTTTAGTAGAATATTTTGAATTTCTCCTAAAATCATACGCGCGGCGCATAAAGTAAAATTTCAAGTCCATTTTTCGCATAATATAAAAAATTACGAAAATGTTATTTGGGAAAATGCAAACAATGTCTTAATTAATAAGACAACTTAAGACGATAAATATCCATTGAAACAACTACTTTTAAAATCACTTTTACTTTTCACTTTTAAAATGAAGAAAAAGGGTTGCAAGTCTAAACATGTACTTTTGGTGGATGCGCCGGGTGAGGCAAATAAATAAAACCATTGTAACTCGAGAACCGGTAGAGATTTTGAGATGAATCTTTAAACTTTAGCCTTTTATTTCAATACCGATTCAGCAGTGTATTTTTAATTTCTCAATACATAAGTGTTTTATACGCGTGGCGCATGAAGTAAAATTTCGAGTTTAGAAAAGCCTAATTTGGCTCGGTCGCTCCGCTTCGCTACGCGCCCGAGCCAAATTTTCAGGCTTTTCTAAACTCGAAATTTTACTTCATGCTTAGTCTGGGAGTGGAAACACTCGTTCGAAACCTAAAATTCAACACTTTTAAAAGTGCAACGAATGCCTGAAATTTTACAGCAAAACACTTAAAAAGAGAAAAATTCTCTGTATTTAAGAAGAGCAATTACAAAAATGAAAACGTAAGAAATATATATGACAAGCCTTTGGTGAAAATCCGAAAACTGAAAGTCTGTTTTCTTCTTCTTTATATCTCGTTAAATTTTGTGACATTGAATAAACGTTGTGAACATTTTGTAAAACTGGATATATTTTAAATTGAAGTATTCTAAAAGTAATGCCTACGCAATTACGTAGGCAATACTTTCATGGCCACCGGGTATATTTATTTTTATTTGTCAAATCAACGGAAGCCATTTACAGAAATACATAAATATAAACATTGATTACAATAGTAAATATATAAGACTTAAAACTAACTTAAATCTAATAACTAATACAATAGTAAATGTATAAGACTTAAAACTAACTTAAATCTAATAACTAAGGCTTAAAAACTATCACCTATACAGTCTGCTGATTCTGCATATTTTGTTAACTCGTATTTTGTCTTTAAATCACTTCAACAATAATTGACAATTAGATCTATCTAATACTAAATTAAAAATTATACTTGTATTATTTATTGATATGAATATTTTTTCAAATTTAGATATCCGCTCAAGAAAGTCGCAGGAAAAAGAAAGAATACATGGACCAGCTGGAGAGAAAAGTGGAGGTCCTGGTGTCGGAAAACAACGATTACCGCAAAAAAATCGAAACGCTCGAGGGCTCCAACACCAGCCTGCTGAATCAACTGGCGAAATTGCAGGCGATCGTGGCCAGAACGCATCCGCACCTCGTCAAAAGCCAAAAGTGAAACCTTCAAACTACATTTTTTTATAAAAAAAAAAGTACAAAACTTTCAAAAGTAAGGAGTTTTTTCGTTTTATATAATCAAGTCATTTATTTTACATACACACAAATATAAACAAGCGCGCGTTTCGCGGTTTTACTGAACAATCCTAAATAAAAAGTAAGATAAGTTTTATTTTATTTTAGCGCAATTTCTTCGTAAGTTTGCTCCAAAACGTTTAGTGTTGAGTGGAGTGCGTTTTTTTTTAATAGTAAGTTTGTAGTTAGTTGTTAAAGTTGTCGTTATTTGTTTCTATTTTTTTTTTTTGAGTTCGCGTCGTTTTTCAAAGAGAGAAAATTAAGAAAAACCGTGCGATCGTTTAAATTATGATTTAGAGTAGGCGTGGCATATTTTTTGTGCGGTTGCCCAGAATGCAAATTGAACGGTGGAATAAATTTGAGGTTATGCTAAACTATGTGTTAACAGTCAGTAGTGCCAATCTAATTTAAAACTCAAAGCCTACTCTAAATCAATTTTTAAACGATCGCTTAAGTAGATTATCTAAATAAGTAATTTTTTCGTTTTTCAAAGAGAGAAAATTAAGAAATACCGTGCGATCGTTTAAATTATGATTTAGAGCAGGTGGCATGTTTTTTGTGCGTGTCGTGTCTTCCAAAAACAAACGAAAACAGTTATTTTTTTTAAATAGATTTAACTCGTCGTTTTCAAGTAAAATTCATTAAGCGCTTGAAAAAATCACAATCTTGACATTCATTAAGGCCCAGTTGCACCAAAAACCTCGAACCCGAGTTCAAGCTGAACTTGAGTTCAAGATGACAGTTCCTTTTGTTCTAATGTCACTTTTAACTGAGGTTAAGAGTGGAACCAGTTTAACTTGTTTGGCACACTTAGGGCCAGAAGTGCGTGGGAAATCTATAGCGCTCTTGATGGTTTTTACTTTTGATGCAAAGTTTAATTAAATATCTTATTATACATTCCATAAAAATATAGAAACCAAAGGCTAAAGATGTTTATATGTATGTATTAAAGGGCTCAAAGATTATTTTTTTTAAATGAGGAAGGAGAGTACTTAACCATTTCGAAATAAAAAAAGAAAAATTATATGGGTGTGAATTTTTATAAGACTTATTACACAGATCAGGTTTTGTGTGCCTTACACACCAACAGACAAAAAACGACGTTATTTTGCTAAATATTTCAACCCTCAAAATTAACCGTGCAATCTGTTGTAAAGGTAAAACTCATCAAGTACTACACCGCACACTCTGGTGTGTAGATACAAGCCAGTAATCACTTTTATTTTTAAACTAACGAAAAAAATAAGCAAGTCGCCTTTTTTGTATTAATTATTTTGATCCACAAATGTTCATTGATAGATTTATAATTTTTTCTTTGTTTTATTCGTATTTTTATTCACTTTTATTTTTAAACCAACGAAAAAAATAAGCAATTCGCCTTTTTTGTATTCAATATTTTGATCCACAAATGTTCATTGATTGATTTATAAGTTTTTCTTTGTTTTATTAGCATTTATTTTGATCAACAAATACTCATTGATTCATAAGATTAAGGCATTACATAAACACAAAATACATGGTAAGTACTTAATGATTTTTACCTTTAAAAACTCTTAATTAGTTCCCTGCAGAGGATCGAAACTTGATTGAAAAAAATATTACATCTATTTTTGTTAATTTTATAAACTTGGGACCATTTAAATTATTAACTTCTCTTTTATCTTTCTATATCGTAAAATTTTATTAACTGGATTGAAAAAAATGTAACCACCATATTCGGTTTTTTTTTTATTCGCCAACCAGATTTGGGATTATTTTTCTAAGGTTCTTTAATTATTGATATATAAATGCTATGTTGCAATTGATTAATTTTTTGACAGAAAAGTGGTAATAAAATGCCGAAAGTAATGTTCTACCACTTAAATAATCTTTATGATAGGGTAATTAAGCGCATGGCAACCATGTGGAAAACATAACCTCAAATATATCTTGAAGCAGGGACGGGCCTCGACGTGTCGACAATGTCAAGAACGTCAACAATGTCGACAACGTCAACAATACTATTTACAGGTTGTGTTATTATAATTTGTATGCTGCGGTTTTGATTGATTTTGAGAGTTTTGGATACTCTGTTAACTTCCAGGTAATCTCCAAAGGTCGCATCGCAATACGCTGAATAGTTTAAGTGTTACACTAATAAAAATGATTGTCGACGTCAGCAACGTTGTCTAAATAGTCTACGTCGACGTGAAATTCGACGCGTGGAGAATGCTATTGTTGACGTGACATTATTGACGCCGCCCATCCCTGTTTTAAAGTCAAAAATCAGAATTACAACCAGAGTATCCAACCAAATATCGAACATTATAATAAAATCACCAGATCTGGTTGGTCAATAAAAAAAACCTAATATGTATTTATTTTTCTATTATATAAACCTAGGACCATATTAAATAACTTCTCTTTTATCATTCTACATCGCGAAATTTTTATTTTTAGAGGAAATCTAGTTTGTTTTCGTATTTTATTTTAACGTTTAAACCGAGGCTTTGCGCAATTTTCGAAATTTGTAATAGCAGTATTTTTTAAGTCGGGAATTAAATTTAAAACTCGAATTTTTGCGAAGCGGATTCTTTTTTAAGAGCGAAAATTAAAAGGAATTAAATTTGAAAGAAAACACATATAATTGTAAATAGTGCAAAAGAAAGTTAATATAAATTACATATTAATATATATATTTTAGATAAAATTTATTGTAAATATTAACAGAGATAACAATGTTATATATTATTATATACATGTATAAATAAATGATAGCTATATATATATTTTAAAAAAATTAACAAAAAGAGTTCTATCGCCGTTCTATTTATATAAGAAAAAAATAAGAATGAATATTTTTGTTATTTTTATGTACATAAATATATGCAGAATGTGACATTTTTTGATGTAAAATAAAGATAAGGAATTTTGTTAAAAGTATGCAAAACGATAATATAGTATTTGTAAGACTAACTTGTTGTAGATTCCGAAAAGAATCGCACTTTTATTGTTTGATTGGTATAAATTCAGTTAAGTTTACTTCAGGAATTATAATTCTCAAATTTTGTCATGGATTTTTTTGAAATATGCTGTGGATGTTATGTAAACTTAGCGTTTTAAATTAGGTAAATATACAAAAATACTGCGTCCTTAGTTTTCCCATTATTTTTGCTAAAATTATGAATTATGTTAATTTTAGCCTGATTTTCATTGAAATACATTTTTAAATAATTCATATCTTAGAAATCCCTGGATGGATTTTCATAAAATTTACTGTAAATTATCAATTAAACTCAGTCCTTTAATACCTGATTTAAAGTATTTTAATATACAATAATACTTCCTTCCTAGTTTTCTTATTGTTTTTACTAACATTTGGAGTTATGCTTATTTCAGCCTGATTTTCCTGGAAATACATTTTTAAATAATTTATATCTTAGAAATCCCTAGAGTGATTTTCATGAAATTCACTCTAAATGATTAATTAAACTCATATCTTTTAAAATATGTGGAAGTTCAAAGATACCCCATCCCTAGTTTTCCCGCTATTTTCGCTTAAACTCGAAATTATGTTTATTTCACCTGATTTTCATGGAAATAAATGTTCAAAGCTCAATATCTCTCAAACTCCTAAATGGATTTTTATGAAATTTACTGTGAATGATCAATTAAACTTATCTCTTTTAAAATATGTGGAAGTCAAAGATAACATATCCCTAGTTTATCCGCTATTTTCGCTTAAATTCGAAATTATGTTTATTTCAGTCTGATTTTTAAAGAAATACATTTAAAAGCTCAATATCTCTCAAACCCCTGAATAGATTTTTATGAAATCTACTGTGTATGATCAATTAAACTTGGCTCTTTTGAAATATGTTAAAATCCAAAAATACGCCATCCCCAGTTTTTCCGCCATTTTCGCTTAAATTCGAAATTATGTTTATTTCAGTCTGATTTTCAAAGAAATACATTTAAAAGCTCAATATCTCTCAAACCCCTGAATAGATTTTTATGAAATCTACTGTGTATGATCAATTAAACTTAGCTCTTTTGAAATATGTTAAAATCCAAAAATACGCCATCCCCAGTTTTTCCGCTAATTTCGTTTAAATTCGAAATTATGTTTATTACAGCCTAATTTTCATGGAAACAAATTTTTAAAAATTCATATCGCAGAAACCGTTTTATAAATTTTTAGGAAATACGCAGTGAATCAGTAACTAAACTAAGTTCTTTGAAAATAAGCAAAAATATATAAATATTCCATCACTAGTTTTTTCGCTATTGTCGCTTAAAATCAGAATTGAGTTAAATTCTGTTGGATTTACATGGAAATAAATTATAAAAAAATCATAACTTGATAACCCTTTTATGATTTATGTTGAAATTCGCTTTGCATATTATGTTGACTTAGCTCTTTACAAATATGTGAAAATCCAGAAATACCCGGCCCCTAGTTTTGCGGCTTTTTTTGCTTAAATTCGAAATTATGTTTATTTCAGCCTGATTTCTACGGAAATAAATTTTCAAAAAATCATATTGCAAAAACCGCTAGATAAATTTTCATGAATTTTGAATTGAAAGAATAAGTAAACTAAGTTCTTTGAAAATATGCAAAAATCTAAAGATATTCCATCACTATTTTTATTGCTATTTTCGCTTAAAATCATAATTGAGTTAGATTCAATCGGATTTTCACGGTAATTAATTATAAAAATAAAACCATAACTCGAAAACCTTTTCATGGATTTTCTTGAAGTTTATTGTGGATATTATGTAGACTTAGGTCTTTAAAAATATGTGAAAATCCAAAAACCTCTATTACTAGTTTTCCCCTTATTTTTGCTTAAATTCGGAATTATGTTTATTTCATCCTGGAAATACATTTTCTAAAATTCATATTGCAAAAACCGCTCGATGATTTTTTATGAAATTCACAGTGAATGAATAAATAAACTAAGTTTTTTGAAAATATGCAAAAATCTAAAGATATTCAATCACTATTTTTATTGCTATTTTCGCTTGGAATCAGAATTGAGTTAAATTCGATCGGATTTTCATGGTAATCAATTATAAAAAAAATCATAACTCCAAAACCTTCTCATGGTTTTTCTTAAAAGTTACTGTGGATATTATGTAGACTTAGCTCTTTGTAGATATGTAAAAATCCAAAAATACCCCGTCCCTAGTTTTCCCGCTATTTTCGCTTAAATTCGAAATTATGTTTATTTCAGCTTGATTTCCACGGAAATAAACTTTCAAAAAATCATATTACAAAAACCGCTGGATAAATTTTCATGAAATTTGCAGTGAACGAATAACTAAACTGAGTTCATTGAAAATATGCAAAAATCTAAAAATACTCCATCACTACTTTTTCGCTATTTTTGCTTAAAATCAGAATAGAGATAAACTCTGTTAGATTTTCATGGGAATTAATTATAGAAAAATGCATAACTCGAAAACCATTTTATGGATTTTCTTGAAATTTGCCGTGGATATTACATAGACTTAGTTCTTTAAAAATATATTAAAATCCAAAAATACCCCATTTCTAATTTTCCCGTTATTTTCGCTTAAAATGAAAGTTGTGTAAATTTCAGCGTGATTTTCTTGAAAATAAATTATTTAAAAAAATGATACCTTCATAGATTTTAATAAAATTTGCTGTGGATATTGAGAAAACTTAGCTCTTTGATAATACATCAAAATCAAAAAAATTGCACATCCGCTTTGTTTATTACAAATGTCACATTCTGTGTATCACTATTCATTCCCGCATATCTAGTTTTAAGTCCATTAGATTATAACGCTAAGTTATGTTTTAATTTAAATTAATTACACGATTAATTAATTAAAAGAAAACGGAGCTCCTCACAGGAATAAGAGATTACTATTTTTTAAACAAACATATAATAAATTAAAACGATAAGTGTGTAATTTTACATTCGTGCGTTTTTAAGTTTAAAGCCGTAACATTCCTTTGTTTTTTTGTCTTTGTGAGGTTATGCCGATTCGTTTAGTCGTAATACTTTTAGCTTATGAAAGCAAATCTCAGCAAGTGCTATTAATTTCCTTTTCACTTGTTGAGTTTTACTTTTAGAGAGAAAAGTGTGTTCTGGGTATATGTATAATTTATTTTGTGTGCAATTTTGTTTTTGAATGCTTTTAGTTTATTTAGTTGTACGTATTGAACATATGGGTCTTTATTTTGTTGTTTTTTTAAGTGAACACTTTTATTGGTTAACTTAGAAGTAAACAAATCTAAGAGAAAGAAAGGAAAATATACGGCCTTATTTATTAACATTAGTAAAATTAAAGAGGATAAATTTCTCTCCTCTTTGATAAAACTTTCAATAATGATAAGTATTTAAAGCCTAACATGAAATGTTCCAATTACAAGGTTTTCTTAGAGCGTGAATGAACCCACTGAACAAACTCATTCAAGTAGTTTTATTAACATTAATGCAACGTTTAATGTTGCTAAAACAATAATATACATTTTGTTTATTATTTTTGTTGATATAACGTTATTTGTTACTGTTTTGCTCAGTGGGAAATGCTTAAAATTTACTAATGTTTGTTAGTAAGGCCGAGTAAACACATTTAAGTAATGTTCAATCAACATTTCAACAACGTTTTATCATGCTATAACCCACTGAGCAAAAAACCAATAAATAACGTTATATCAACATTGTAGCAACATTAAACGTTGTAAAAATGTTGATTAAACATTACTTCAGTGTGTTTGCTCAGTAATAATGTTAATTAAACAATATTTAAATCTGTTTTGTTCAGTGGGCAGATAATATAAAAAATTAAAAATGAAATCTGTATGATTTTATTTTTATATAATTAACAAAAATGCGACACTTAAGAAAGGGTGATGTTTAAAATAGAAACCAAATCTATGTTGTTTCGCGAACACTTTTAATTAAAAGATTATAAATTGTTTGCGTTAAGAGTTAAAGAGAAATACACCTCAATAAAAAGAAAATATATCGGAATACGAAATGCGGATTTTTTTGTATTTTAATATAATTTTTAGATTTAATCAATTTAATGTTAACCATACTATGTTTAAAAGAAAGCTAATTTCCATTTTGAATGACGATGTATGACGTTATGTAAATCGATCGAGTATTAGATTATTATTTTATTGTCTTAAAGGCAGGCGTTTTTTCATGCAATTGTGTGCGAAATATGTTTATTGATTATTTTAAACACAATGTTACTTTTTGTGTGCAATCGTTTTTTTTTTATTTTTTGTTTTGTTAGTATCCTCGATTTTAGGGAGGGATTTTTATTTTGCAATTTTGTTCGAGAGAAAATGTAAAAGATTCGATATTTGCTTATTATTTTACTTATTATTACTTTGTAATGATGATTATTTTGCACGTTGTTTTTTTTTGTTTCTTGTCTGGGTATTAGTTTAATTAAAACGCGTTAAACTTGAGATGTGAGAGAAATACTTTGATAAACTTGTGGAAGAATTTATTGTTGTGTTTATTTAATCCCTTGATAATCAAATACTCTAAAAAATTATGTTTTAATGTAAGTAAAGCATATTTCTCTAAACACAGTTACTTTTTCGTATTCCGACGCATGCGCTGTACATTTTCCTGCATTCAATGCTTTTTTTAGAAGCGTTCAATTTGAAGTTTTGAACGAGTGTTTCCACTCCCAGATTAAGCATGAAGTAAAATTTCGAGTTTAGAAAAGCCTGAAAATTTGGTTTGGTCGCTCCGCGCTTCGCGCTACGCAACCAAACCAAATTTTCAGGCTTTTCTAAACTCGAAATTTTACTTCATGCGCCACGCGTATAAAACGCTAAAATATTGTGAAATAAAAAATATACTACCTAATCAGTATTTAAAAATATTAAATTATAGCAGGATTAAAAATTTACTGCTAAGTAAAAATATTTCAAATCTCATAATATTTCAGTGTTTAATACGCCTGGCGTATGAAGTACAATTTCGAGTTTAAAAAAAGCCAGAAATTTTACTTCACGCTTAATCAAGAATGAGAAACACTCGTTAGAAGTTTTAAACTGAACGCATTTCAAGAACAACGAATGTCTAGACATATGTATACTTAGAAAAACACCTTATATTTGATAATTTATTTAATTTATGAAACTGTCTTCTATTCTCTAAGTATTTATTACAACAGTGCAATTTTAATGTTAATATTCAAATTTTAGTCATAATAGCGTCATCTTTTATCAAAAGCTTGAACTTCATGTACTAGTTCGAGGTTGAGTAACAAGATGGCGCTACCTAAGTTCTATATGTTTAGTTTATTATATATAGAACTTAGGTGGCGCTATCTTGCTACTCAACCTCGAACTAGTAGCAGAAGTTCAAGCTTTTGATAAAAGATGACACTAGTGTGACTAAAATTTGAAAGAACAACGAATGTCTAGACATATGTATACTTAGAAAAACACCTTATATTTGATAATTTATTTAATTTATGAAACTGTCTTCTATTCTCTAAGTATCTATTACAACAGTGCAATTTTAATGTTAATATTCAAATTTTAGTCACAATAGCGTCATCTTTTATCAAAAGCTTGAACTTCATGTACTAGTTCGAGGTTGAGTAACAAGATAGCGCCACCTAAGTTCTATATGTTTAGTTAATTATATATAGAACTTAGGTGGCGCTATCTTGCTGCTCATCCTCGAACTAGTAGCTGAAGTTCAAGCTTTTGATAAAAGAAGACACTAGTGTGACTAAAATTTGAATATTATTATTACAATTGCACTGTTGTAATAAATACTTAGAGAATAGAAGACAGTTTCATAAATTAAATAAATACAAGGTGTTTTTTTTAAGTATGTCTAAATACTTTTAAGTATGTCTTGTTGCCTATACTGTTATGTATGTTTAGTTGCCTATACTTTTATGTATGTTTAGTTGCCTATACATTTGGGTATGTTTAGTTGCCTATACTTTTAAGTATGTTTAGTTGTCTATACTTTCATGTATGTTTACTTGCCTACATTTTAATGTCTTTTTGGTTGTCTATAATAAACTGTTAGTGTGTATTGGGTTGCAGATAACATGTATTTTAATAAATGCTAATTAATTACCGTAAAATTAGTAATTTAAGATTGTTCTATTAATTTAGAGGATTCAGTTGTTGTGATTATTTAATTTTGTGTTCTTTTTTCGGTTTTTGTGATGAATTCACCAGCTGTCTCAAATGTCAAAAGCGCGAACTTAATTTGGTAATCCTGTGCGAATGAAGGTCAAACAGAGAGAATCAAGTGAAACACACATACACATTTTTGCTATTTTATGATTAGAATATAAAGTGAAAGAAAGGAACCATATTTAAACTCGGTATTATTTAAGCCAGACTGTGATATAAACAATTTTTATTAAGTTACGATTGGAAAGAAATTAGCGAGTAGAGCAACAACAGAAGCCATGTCCAATAAATTCGAGGCGTAAGTACATAAACATTACAAAAACAACATGTGCTCGATTATTTGTGTGGAGTATTGTTGTGTTGAGTTGGATAATCTCTGCAGTATGGGTTTTAAAATTATCTATTACTTTTATTTGTGCTGCTTATGGTTGTGTATGGATATAGGTTAAAACATCATGTGGAGAATTCCGATAGTGGGAGCAGCGAGGACGATTTGAATAACGGTGTGCTGGATCTGGGGCCAATCGAGTATCCCCCGAACGAGCACAGACTGCAGCACCCGTACTGCCTGTGGTATTCGAGGAGGCCGGTGATCGGGCCGAGGAACGCTCACATACAGGGATCGCAGGGGTACAGCCAGGCGCTCAGGCTGGTGGGGCAGGTGGGCACGGTGGAACAGTGGTGGGCCCTCTACAGTCACATAATCAGGCTGCAGGACCTGCCGCCCCACACCGACCTGCACTTGTTTAAAAAGGGGATACAGCCGATGTGGGAGGACCCTGCGAATAGTAAAGGCGGAAAATGGGTTAGTTTCGATGTATCAGTTTTAGATGTAAACATAAGCGCGTGTCTAAAAAATCTGTGTTAATAAAAATGTATTTTTCTCGAATCCCGAGCGACTGAAATCACAAGCAAGAACCATTTATAAAATTGTTGAAATAAACCTGAAATCGTCAAATAAATTAAATGCTTATAAAAAGTGAAAGCTAAAAGACAGTTGATGTGTATTTTATTTGAGTTATAGCTAACTGATTGATTTTGTGTAGCTTTACAAAATTTTAGATTACTTTTCTGATCAAATAATTAAATAAATATTTGTTAATTCATGTGTATTTAAGGTGGGTTTTCTGACTGATTATAATGTTTTACCTTTAACACTAATTAATTATTTATTTTTAGGTTATTCGTGTAAGGAAAGGTCAAGTAAGCAGAGCATGGGAAAATCTATGCATGGCGATGTTGGGCGAACAATTTATGGTGATTATTGTTATTATTATTATGGAGAAACAATTGTGCATGATTATAACAATGCAACGGAAAATAATTAATCTTTCGAGATAATCAATTAAACTATTATTTTAACAATTAGTGATAGGCATAATCTATAGATAAAGATCGACTACTCAATTCTTGCAAATGATCGAGCGATTCTTGGACTATGTTGGACACCAGTTACCTTAATAACCATCAACTAATTTGACTTGAGTGACTTTGATAGACAGCCTAATCTCACTAGCATTAGGTTAGATCATCTGCTATAAACTAATTTGACTTAAGTAACTGACAGCCAGCCTAATCCAGCTAAGGTTGTGTCAATCTGCCATATAACCTAACACTTGCTAGATTATGAAGTTAGGTTATGTCATATGTAACTATTAAGTAAGGTTAGTTTTTAATAGAGATATCCAGAATGCTGTCACTTGACTGATCAGCTGATCTTAAGAATTGACACACAAACGCATATGCTGTAAAAAAAATGCAAATAAACACCAAATACACGTAAACCAATATAATTCATTCTTACTGTAATTAGTTAAATTGATATTGAAACAAAACACTTGGCAAAAACTGAAAAAACACAATAAAAATTCCGAACGAGATACACGAACAATCACAATAGTATCAGGCAACGGAATACAACTGCTCCTTGAGCTAAGGAAGCGGTGGCGCGTTCTTTTTCTGTGCCAACACTCGAGATCAGTCGAGTGACAGCATTTTCAATATCTCTATTTATCAGATTAAGTTAGTCACCATTTAATTAGATTAGCTTATAGAAATGTTCAATTTGAAACTGCTTTTTCTTTATTTACACACTGTCAAATTAGTTTTTTTCTCCCGTTTGTAAATGTTGGTTATTATTGTACTCAGGCGGGCAATGAAATATGCGGCGTCGTGGTTTCGGTGCGTTACCAGGAGGATATGTTGAGCATTTGGAACCGCACGGCCTCGGATCAGATGATGACGGCACGAATCCGCGACGCCCTAAAACGACTACTCAACTTACCTCTCACCACCACAATGGAGTACAAAACACATAACGACAGTTTAAAGTGAGTACCACCTGTCAAACGTCAACCATTTTTAGGTTATTCTCGTTTCAAATCTACCGATATTTTAAGTTTGCCATGATATTTCATTGTTGCATGTTTTAAAACTCATTGCTATATTGTTGATTTACAGCACTTAATGCGTTTTACCTTTAGTAACATTTGAATTTGAATACGAATAATTAAAATTTTTAAATATAAATATTTCCATCACTAAATTATTTGAATATCTAAATATTTGAATACGTTTTTGAAAGAATATTAAACCTAACTTGAAATCAGTGTTTTATACGCGTGGCGCATGAATTAAAATTTCGAGTTTAGAAAAGCCCGAAAATTTGACTCGGGTCGCTGCGCGACCCTCGTCAAATTTTCACGGGGCTTTTCTAAACTCGAAATTTTACTTCATGCTTAGTCTGGGAGTGGAAAACACTTGTACGACAGCTATTGGAACCTTTAAAGACAATACTGATTTCTTGAATAAAATGGGAAACAAACACAAACTAAGTTTTTTCATGACTTTTACGAGTTTTGTTAATTATCTTGTTTTTAATTTATTTTAAGAATTCGGTGTTTTCATTAAAGGTTTTAATTGTGTTCTAGCAAGGGTTTTCCACTCCCTGATTAAACATGAAGTGAATACTTCAGGCTTTTCTAAACTCGAAATATTTACTTCATGCGCCAGGCGTTAAAACACTGATTAATTATAAACTACAAAAACATACCCAAGGTAATATGTATCCGTTATTGTGCAATTCCTTGCATTTATAAAGCGCGATCTCAACCTTAAATTTTGTGTGCCTTAGCGCTGTGGCCGACCCTGAAGTTAGGCTGCGAGCCGTCGCTGATAACCAACTACAAAAACATACTTGGTTATCAGCGACGGCTCGCAGCCTAACTTCAGGGTCGGCCACAGCGCTAAGGCACACAAAATTTAAGGTTGCGATCGCGCTTTATAAATGCAAGGAATTGCACAATAACGGATACATATTACCTTGGGTCTCTGGCCTACCCTGAAGTTAGGCTGCGAGCCTTCGCTGTTGGTTATAGTTATTCATAAGTGCTTTAAATTTCCTATTATGTGGATGATATGCAGTTTGTTTTTTATTTAAAGTTGTTGTGATGTTTTGTTCTTATTTTAATACGCTTTGAGCAGTTGTTTTCTTTTCGTTTTTTTCTGTTCTTTTCCAGGTACAAAAGCCGACAAATATCTGACGTGGGTTTTTTGTGAAAGCGTGCTGATTTGTTAAGGCTAAAAGCAATATAATTGAAATTAAAATAATTTTTATTTCATCCCGTTTTTTTTGTGTTTTTTTTTCTATTCTCTCTCATTTTGTTTTATCAAATAATGTTTGTTTTGCTTGGTAAAACAAAATAACAAACAAATAAAAACATTTGCTGTGTTTTATGAAACAAGATGAATTTTTAATAAGGGTAGAAATTTGAAACTACCAAATGTCAAATTTTAATGACTTATAGTAATAAAATGCGGTTAAGTTCCTTTTGTCACTGTTTTTATTTAAGTACTATATTAATGATTTCGATAGCTAACGCCATCTAATGCTAGTTTTTTTAAGTACTATATGTACATTTCGGACACTAAGTGTCCATTATCAATAGATAAGTATGATGAAAAAATTAAACAACTCGGAAAGTAGTGTTTCAATGAATGTTTTAAAAGTCGTTTTTGAAAGAGAATAAATGTTACTTGTATCTTTTCTAAATGAAACAATATTTGGTTTATTCTGTTGTCTTTTACTTTTCGAAAGAACGTGCCAAACAAATGAAAATGATTGTTCAAAAAATTAAATTTGAATACAGAATATCCCATTTGCACTTCACAGATCTCAGTAGGCGTTTTTTACTTTCCCATGTTTCATAAATAATTAAGATTGCTTAGAATACATTTATTGAATAAACTTTCAGGTCGGCAATACAAAATGCCAACAACTCTGAAATCGTGTGCATTTGAGGAATACTATTGCTCTTCAAGTTGCTGGGTATGTTTTAATACAATAAGAAGCTCGGCCAGTAATATTAAAAAAAACAATCTAATAAACTAAACAAAAAATGCTTTTCTATTTACTAATAAAGTGTGAGCCACTTTTGTTTCACAGGCTATCAATAACAGAGATTAAAAAAATACCTTTTTTTTTCTCACCTTTTGATTTAAAATATCCTGTTAGTTTTGTATAATTTGAGCATGAATATTTTCTTTTTCTAATTTCACTTTTAATTCTGTTCAATTTATTTATATTGATCCTACTCTTCTTTAGAATAACCAAATCGTATGAAGATTGATGTTCATTATTTGCTTCTTTTGTTTTTCTTTTTACATTTGTAAATATGGCTTGCTTGATTGAACGTGTTTTAATTTTTATAAATCTTGTTGATTTTTCATCAAACCAATCGATTTTAACACCAATTAAATGTCGATTTTTCAAGGGCTTGGAAGACAAATCCCAGTTCGCTGAAGAGTTGATCCTCCAAGTTTTACAAACACTCGACGAGATAGATAATTTTTATGGATAAATCGCGCCATTTGTTAAAACAAAACAAGAATACCAGAAATATGTATATTGATTACGTTTCACTCACATTTACTTTATTTGTGTCAATAAACTTTTTTGATCTTAACCAACTTTCCTCCTATCGCAGATACATTCTCTTTTTCAAATTGATATATGAAAAAAAAATGTATTACATATGCAATTTACCTACGTTTCAATATTAGCCCCTGTGAGCATTCTTTTTTCAAAAAAATTTAAAAAAAACTACATTTTTTTTTAACTTACGAACTGGTTCATTTTTCATCCTATGTAACATTGCAAAAGAAACCAAGTGCCAAAAATATAAAAACATAAAATGCGACGTTGCTCAAATTATCTAGAGTATTCACATTTTGGCCAGTTTCGTCCGCTCGAGATAACTCGAGTGTGCAGGGGGTTAATTGTCTATCATTTGCTGCACATGCAACCCAATATATAATAGAAAATTATCCTATTTTAATTTAATTTAGTTATTTGAGTTACGTGAACATTTTAAGTCACCTAATTAAAACGCAGTTATATTCCTTTCTTCACTTTTATTTTTCGATGCTAGATGTACATTTCGGATAATGGGTAAATAGTACCTGAAATGTACATTTATCATCGAAAAATAAAAGTGAAGAAAGGAATATAATTGCGCTTTAATTAAGCATTCTACGTTAGTTTTCTTTTTATCAAGTCAGATGGTCATCAATTACCTAGGTGAGTTTACAATACTGTTCAATTTAAATTACTTTCCACTCCCAGTTTACGCATGAAACTAAATTTTGACTTTGGAAAAAGCCTCAAATTTTAATTTAAACGCGGAACTAAGCGTAAAACCAATTATCAATGATTTCTAGCATATGCAACTTAATATACATGTTAGAAAATCATCCTAGATACACATAAACATTATTCTAGTAGTCATCAATTATTCTTGGAGTATGCAACCCAATATACATAATTATAGATAACTCACTAGATATGCAATTGTAGCCAACCTTAAAATGTTCATGTATTTTGACAACCATGCGGTGTGATGATTTTCTAACCTCAATCGCGTGTAATACATTTTTGTGGTAATAATCATAATCATGGGTGATCTTCCGGGATTTGAGGACCCGAATAAGGCTGTGCACATCGATAACGACGATGATGATAAGGTCAAGAAGAAGGGCTCGAAGAAAAGTGGGGGTTTTCAGTCGATGGGGCTGAGTTATAACGTGCTTAAAGGGATTACGAAAAGGGGGTACAAAATACCGACACCCATTCAAAGAAAAGTGAGTGTTTATATATTTTCTGGTTAAACAATTGTTATAGAAAGTGTTGTGATGTGATGAGAAGAAAATAACTGCGGGGAAGTAAATGGGCCCGTTCAGCAGAGACAACAGTTGGGAGTTTACTACCAACTGTTGGGGAATCCTCTGATGACCGGATTGTTAATAGTGAAAGTGTTTGTGGTTTTAGCAATCGTACAAAATAGACCAATTGGTGTTAGCGGGTTAAAGTTTTTTAAATGGAAGGAGTACCGTTCATTAGATACCAACATACATCACAAACAAAACCAAACATGTTGAATGTTGAACATTTTGATGAATGTTTTTTCCACTAAAAATTTACTTGTTAATTGAAATTAAAAGAATTTTTTTGAGACTCCACAAAGCATGCTTAGTCGTGTGTTAACACTGTCTCCTCGTGTTTACAAATATCATCTTAAACTTTATTATTTACATTTTATTTACTATCTTACAATTTCAATTTATAATTTATTGTTTTAGACAATACCTCTTGTAATAGAAGGCAGAGATGTTGTCGCCATGGCACGTACCGGTAGCGGTAAAACCGCCTGCTTTCTCATCCCTCTTTTCGAAAAGTTAAAAACCCGAACGGCCAAAGCCGGAGCTCGGGCTTTAATCCTCTCACCGACAAGGGAGTTAGCTCTGCAGGTAATTATTATTAAACATTGCACACGCAGACTGAAAATCATGTCAATTGAATTAATTCCAGACATTAAAATTTGCAAAAGAATTGGGCAGGTTCACCGATTTACGAGCATCGGTAATCCTCGGTGGAGACTCGATGGACGATCAGTTTTCCGCCATTCACGGGAATCCTGATATCCTAGTGGCAACGCCCGGGCGGTTTTTGCATTTGTGCGTTGAAATGGATTTGAAGTTAAACGGAATAGAATACATTGTTTTCGACGAGGCCGATCGGTTGTTCGAGATGGGTTTCGGAGAACAGCTGACGGAAATCGTTAACAGGTTGCCGGATTCCAGGCAGACCGTTTTGTTTTCGGCGACTCTGCCGAAGGTTCTGGTCGAGTTTGCCAAAGCGGGGTTGAGTGATCCTGTTTTGATTCGTTTGGATGTTGAGTCTAAACTACCTTCGGAGTTGCAACTCTGGTATATTACGGTGAGGCCTGACGAGCGTGTGGCTTCGTTGTTGGTGCTCCTGAAGAACCACATCGATCGGGATCAACAGACTGTCGTTTTTGCCGCTACTAAACATCATGTTGAATATTTGCATATGGTAACTACAAGACTTTTTAATCATAATAACCAGCGGCGGCTCGAAGCCTAACGTCAGGGTAAGCCAGAGACCCAAGGTAATATGTATTTGTTATTGAAAGGTGACTTTATGCGATTCCTTGTATTTATAAAGCGCGATCCTAACCTCAAATTTTGTGTGCCTTGGCGCTGTGGCGGACTCTGAAGTTAGGCTGTGAGCTGTCGCTGACAATAACAAAACCAAAAGACACAAAGACTCGTGTCTTGTATATAAAATGCATCAATGTCTAATGGATAATAAACCATCCACCTTACACATCAGTGTGTACTAAGTAACTCTTGAACTAATTTTTTACTTGGTGAAACGTTTAATTTTTATGCAACCTCCTAGTGTATTTAAAAACTATAAAAAACAACTACCATGTGATTGTTTAAAACATGATTTAGAGATTTAGGAGTTTTTATTAGATTGGCACTACTTAACACATAGTTTACCATAACCTCAAATTTGTTCCATCATTCAATTAGCATTTTGGCAACCGCATAAAAAAAATGTCGCCTACTGTAAATCATAATTTAAATGATCGCACGGTATTTTATATTGAGAACACGCTGTTTAAGGAATAATAAATGTGGTAATTTATCAGATTTTAGATCATGCAGGGATCACGAACACTTACATCTATTCCAATCTTGATCCGTCGGCTCGTAAAATCAACGCAGCCAAATTCAGCATGGGAAAGGTGAAAGTTTTGGTTGTAACCGATGTAGCCGCTCGTGGTATCGACATTCCGCAACTGGATAATGTCATCAACTATAATTTTCCAGCGAAATCAAAACTGTTCGTGCACAGAGTTGGTAAGAAACTGTGATAAATTTCAAAATAGTAAACTGAGAATGAGTGAGACGTTAAAAACCTTTCACTGTTTTTTTTTTGCTTGATTGATTTTTAGGTAGGTGTGCTCGAGCTGGAAGATCTGGCACGGCTTTTTCGCTAGTAAGTCCCGATGAATACTCGTACCTACTAGATTTACACCTATTTTTGGGAAGATCTCTCGATTTGACCCTCCCGAATAAACCCAATGGAACAGTCGGGAGGATTCCTCAAAGCTTACTGGAAGAACAGCACAGCACACTTTTAATGTTACATGAAAATTATGTCGAGTTGACCAGCATGAAGAAAGTCACGGAAAACGCTTACATGCAGTACGCTAGAACACGACCGAATGCTTCTTCCGATAGTAACAGAAGGATAAAGGATATTCCCTTTCAGAATTGCGGAATCCATCAGATTTTCAAAGATGAGAATAAAGAGGATTTGAATGAGAATGATAGGGAGGTTATTTTGGATAAGATGAAAGGATACAGACCGCAAGGTGTAAGTATGAAAATAAAATGGAAAGTTATTGTACTTTTGATTGGAATACATTTAAATAATGATTTTAATTTAGCAAAAATGCAAAGCTTCAAATTTGAAGCCTACATATTATTAAACACACTACGTATTCTAGACGATATTTGAAATTTGTGGAAAGACAAAGGCTCAAGATTATTTGGTCATGAAAGAAAAGCGAGCACTTCACAAAGAGAAGATTGTCGCCCATCGGCTGAAGCAGGCGATGCGACTAGAGGAAAATATGGTTAACGAAAATAAGAAAGAGGTGGATTTGCCGGCCAGCAATGCCGAAGAAATCGAGGATGCTTTCAAGGAAGTCCTCGTTCCAAAGAAGAAGAGGTCGATGGATATGCTCTATAAGAAGAAAGCAAAGAAGATTAAATTGGACAAGGACGAGAATTATATTCCCTACAATCCGATGGATCGACACACCGAAGCTGGGTAGGATTTTATAAATAAATTATACTTAAATCACACAAAAAACTTTCTGTGAAGGGTACATATACCTTTTTTCTTATGGCTACCTCTGCAGCCAACACAATAGAAAAAAGATGTAAATTTAGCGTTAATAAAAAATATTTGGTTTTGTGAAGATTTTCTGTAAATAGTCTTGTTCGGTTTTGTTGGTATTACACTTACCTCTGTTTGCTAATGACTAACTTTGATTAAAAAATGGTGATGTGTCCATCATAGTACGTATGTTCAATAAAACCTCTAGAGTGCCATGGAAAATATTGTAGGTTGGCAATTCTGAAATTTAAAAAAAGATTAAATCATGGCATTCTAGAGGTTTTTTTTTAATTGAACATACGATACTTTCCCTGTAAAGCAAGGCATTCCCATGGAAATTCAATTAAAAAATGTTTAAATTATTGAATAATTTCTTTTAAAAACAGTTTTCAAAATAACTTAAAAACAAAAAGAGCTTCGACTAAAATTGTGTATACAAAAAATGTGCATCTTTTAAATCTCTACAACTTTCTCTACAAATATTCTTCCATATCATCAATATTTACTAAAATATCAAGAAAAGACAGGCAGGCATTTTCCAAAAATGGTGTTAATCAACTCAGGGCACCTTAAAATGGATATATCCACTAATATTTTTGATTTAAAAATGTTCAGGAAAACAAAGTTCTTTGTAGGAAAAAAAGTGAAAAGAATTGTGGCTAATAGAAGGTTGATTAATTTTATTATTTTGATTTTCAGTTTAGCTGTAAATAGTTTCCAACAAGATGCGAATCACGCAACACTGGATCTTACGTCAGACAATGTGGATGCTCTAAGGAGGAGTCAACAGAAGAAAGTTTGGGACAGGAAAAAGAAGAAAATGATAACGATAAATCCCAATCAAAAAACTGGCAAGATTAAAACCGAATCGGGCGTTTGGATTCCGGCTTCTTATAAAAGCAATCGATACTCGCAGTGGAAGGAAAAAACAAAAGTGGCCGAAGCCAGGGACGATTCTGATGAGGAGGAAAGTCAACAGAAGAGAAAACCTAAAAGTAAGTGAAATAGCATGCTCTGTCAGTTTTGTGAATTAATAATGTTAAACATAAATTTCGAAAAGTATCAGCATAAGTAAAGTGAAATAAAATAACCTAATTTATATTTCAAATCTTTGTCATTCATGAACATTTTTTTAAAGTTAAATTTATTAATAGAGGTATAGCTCGTTTGATTCAACTAGGTAAGAAAATATTTGTGCACATTAAACCAAACACCCTAAGAAATGTCTTGTTTAATTTATTAAAAGTGCATTACGGTGTCAAAATGTTATTATTTTTAGTCAAATCACTTGATTTATTTATGTGACTAAAATAAACTCCTTAGAAAACTTCAGAGATAAAAAGTTGTTCGTATTTCTTGTCTAGTAAAATGAAATGAGATCAAGGCCGTAGCCAGGGGGGGATATGGGGGTTCAACCCTCCGAAATTTTCAAAATGTAAACTTTTACCATGTAAAAGCTGCCCCGTAAGATCAAAAACAAAATGTTTACCATTAACCCCCACCTCCAGAATTTTTTTTTCTGGCTACAGCCTTGAATGAGATATAATGAATAAAATTGACTATAAATTTCGTTGAAATGAAATATTTTTTACCTTAGTATTAATTTTTTTTTTGTAGGTGATTTCTTGTTGGGTAGGCCGAATACACATTGGGCTAAGCACAATGAAAAGGTGAAAATGAAGCAGAAGATGTCTGAGCTAAAATCAACAGACCAGATACTCAAGACACGCATGATTGAAGAGAAGAAGAAACAGAAGAATAAGCCCAAGAAGGGTAAAAAGAGAGGTGGTGGTGGAAATAGAAGGCAGAAAAAATGATTATTGTTGATATTTCACTATTTACGATAAAAATACATTTATGTAATTAGCGTTTTGAGATATTTTATAAAGTTCAACAACAAATAAATGATTTTTTTTCTTGTTTACACATTTATAAACTTTAATTAATTACCCACATTATTACTTTAGTGCAGAACTTTAATTAACATCCTTGTGATATGTAAAGTTATTTAAATTAAAAACACTTGGTATTGTTTCACAAATTAAATCCTTGTGATACTGTTGTAAAAATGTATCTGTTGATAAATTAAATTGATATTGGTGAAATCGATGTAAAAATTGATAATAGTTAAATAATTTATTTAAAAAAAATCAAAGACAAAATGGAACAAACAGATCGACATATCATATATTTATACATACAAAAAAGTAAAATAAAACCAAAGCACGGATGTTTCAGTACATCCATGGAATATCCACTCAAATTCTCGACAACTGCTGCAGTAAATTCGACGGTAGCACGCTTTCGACCTTCTCGTAAACGTAATACAGTGGCAGGGACAACCAGTTAATCAACGACTTCGCCACATAGCCCATGGGCTCTGGATACTGGTGAGTCAAAAGCGCTAAGAGCGCCGTGAAAGAACACAAACCAGCCGTGAAAATTATAAAAAACGGAAGTTCCTTTTTTGGATAAACAGAAACCTGAAAAGAACAATATCAGATCAAGTACAGTTTTTGGTTTGATTCTCTAAAAAAAAAAAAAGTCAATAGATATTAGAGTCTAATACCTCGTGAAAAGCTGGAAGCAGCTCACGATCGGCGCATTCAGTACAAGTCGGATAAGGATAAAACAGATGCCCCCTTTCCAGAGGGTAAGGCAGCATCCGGAAAGTCCCCTCCCATGTGCAGTGCAGAAGATTCAGTGCCCCCTCCATATTCTTCCAGTGCTGCAGGTGAAAAAACGCGTACGCAATCGCCTCTGAATCGCCCCGCTTTAAAACGTGCTCGGGGGGAAGAATCAGCGGCTTCATCTCCAACAAGTATTTCGGAACGTGCGGGTTGAACTCAACCGCCCTGTGTATCGCTTCAACTGCAGACATTTCCGCCGTAGTCAACCCCCGCTTGCTCGCTATGTCTGGTGAGAATTTATCAGCAACTACACGAGCTTTCAGAAGAGCTGCCGTGTAACAAATCGTCGCCGATTTCGGCAGGGAAATGTCATCGTATTTCGCAAGAACCGCTTGAACATCAGCATACGCCTGCATCTCCAATAGGACTTCGATTAAATTCTCGTGGATGTTGAGAACATTCATAATGGGTGGGACTTCTTTAGTTAAGTCTCTGAACATTTTCACGGCTTCTTTCAGTTTGCCAAGTTTTCTGGCACACATTGCCAAGCGGCGTTTTACATAAATTAAGACGTTAGTGTCTCGCCTGTGTTGGGTTTCTAATAGTGCCCCTTGATGTTGAAGATTTTGTGATTTTCTGTTAGCACAACAATAACATAATTTATTAAAAAAAAAATAGATATACTTATAATATATAAAATTATGAAAACGTTTGTATAAACTACAAACAATTAGTCTTTATTAATAAGACTACTAAGACAATTGAAACAGATATACTTGTTAAGACACATTTTACAATTAAAACTGCATTTTATATAATTTTGGATCTCATAAACCAGCAATCTCACCTGTAATTAGCTTCAGCCACTTTAAGAGCCTGCTTCAAAATCCTCTCAGCCTCTGTAATTGTCGTCGCCTCCTCCTCAGCCAACAAAATATAAGCAGGCGCGCAATCCGGATTCCTCTCCAACGCACTCCTTGCTGACTTAATCCTCATCACTGGATTCCTCTCCCTCCATGCCGTCTGCATAATCTCGTACTCCTCCTTTCCCAAATCTGCCTCGCATGTAAAAAAAGTCTGATGATCCTGTGCCGATAGGTTCATATCATAATACGTCAATGGCTCTTTACTCGTGGCCCAGTAGAACCGCTGATACTCAGCCCCACGGTATAAATTAAGCGGATTCCTCCAAACTTTACATTCCGGTACATTATTCACACTTGCATTATTATTTCCGGCAGTAGTTGCATTCGCAGTTGTGTTTTCTGTATTGTCAACGCCGCTTATCCAAGGGCTTATGTGGTTTAGGGAAACTTGCTCGATGAATGAGGTACCGTATTTACGGAAGTACCACCATTCGAAAATTAAAATCAGCCCAGAAATTAGCGAGGACGTGCCGGTTAGAGCCACGTAGAATTTCGGGGTTAGTGTACTTAAGAACATAGCCGAGTCCCACATTTTTCTCCGAGTTTCCTCTGCTTCTTTAAGTCAAAAAGAATTTCAAACAACTGCTAGAGGGTTTCTCATTCTCACACTTTATTAGCCCTTCTTTGTCCGAATATTTTAAACATTGTCATTATTTTACAAAAAGTCTGGACTTTCAAGTTGGGGTAAACAATATTTTTGCTTTAGCAAATCAACCTGCCACAGTTAAATAAACAACTAGACTAGATAATGGTTTAAAATATTAGTTTAAATTCATAGTTTTCTCTGCAGAACTGCATTAGTTAATTACACAAACACAACCGATTGTGAAAACTTCTTTACCTTATATTGAACTAATAAAACGTACTCACTTTAAGAACTCAGACCCGATTCAACCCTGTCTTTAATTTAATTTTATTTCGGTAAAACCGCATTTCTGTATCATTGAATTTTCCGTTTGAAACCACGGAAATTTTTATAAATTTCACTGTTTTAGGTTATGTCTCACAATCGCCGAGTTATCGATCTACGCGTGGGATTTCCAGTGACCACAAAGAAACAAAATCGGGGGTTTAAAACAAACCGCACTATTCACTCAACGCTGCACAAAAATTCCTCACGCATTTATAATAAATTGCAAGAGATTTTCTTAAAAAGAAAACAAAATTACTTTTTTGCGTATGTTTATCTAAACTGACAGGTGCAAGAAACCAGGGCCGGTTCACGCTTATGGAGCTTGTTTATACTATGGCAAACTTCGTGGCGTAATACTCAGCAGATGTCGCTGGCGTATTTTTCAAATTTTCCCCCATAAAAAGTAGTAAACTGCATTCGCATAAAAGGAAAACGGTGAAAACATTCGTAAACTCAATTCTTTGATATTGTTATCTTCTTGTTTCCATCATGTGTTTTAAAAATATTTAGATTAGTTATCGCTAGTCTTGATTTCCTAAAGGAGGAGGATCATTTATCCATATTTTGCTTGAGAACATTATTCAATAGATCAAAATGATTTAGTAGATAAGGAGATGTGTTTGAACAGCACTATATTATTACAAGGACTTGCTTTCAAGCAGACGTGCACACAGTAATTGGTCTTAGGGGGATTCTCATTGCATAAATATAAAATAAGTTTGAAGAAATAAATATCTTGTATACTCGGAATATATTTAAACAATGACTGATGGCCTCAAAAGGAATCGGCGACAACTACAGGAATGTACAGCAGCTTGATAATAGGATTGTTAATTTCGTCAATTAGGATTTATTTTATATGTGAAATATATTAGTTTATTCGTAGAGGAATATTTTTCTGTTGTTGATTTTTTGGACGGGACGGGTGTTTCTGCGCATTTGGCCGTCGACGGCTTCGAGTCTTCTAAATTGTTTTAGCTGGAATACAAACAAAAATATAATATCTTAAATTTACGTCGTGGTGATAACTGGGCGTGGGCGTAGCCACGTTTTGCCTAGTGATAACACATGTAGGGTATTTTTCTTTCGGGTATACAGTTTTTCAGGCATTCTCAGTCAGAAAACATGAAAATATTCGATAATTCATCTCTAAACCAGATATATCAATGCCTTACCTGCGCTGATGAGATACTAAGAGGTTCGGGTTGAATGATCCAATCAACACCTTCAGCACAAGGCGGACATGTTAAAGATCCTTGGTAGTAGAAAAAGCTCTTCCTGAAAGGATGAAACAACCAGCACAAAGGAAACCCGTCAACTTGCGTGGCTTGGTTGGACTCTTCGATTTTATGCAGAGACTCAACGATCGCTGCTATGTATGGATTATCCATTGGGGTAATCTACAAACATTTGTTTTTTATAGTTCAATTTGAGATTTCTAACAGGTGTTTCCACTCCCAGGCTAAGCATGAAGTAAAATTTCGAGTTTAGAAAAGCCTGAAAATTTGGTTTGGTCGCGTAGCGAAGCGAAGCGACCAAACCAAATTTTCAGGCTTTTCTAAACTCGAAATTTTACTTCATGCGCCACCGGTATAAACACTGACTTCAAGTGAAGTTTCGTGTTAGGCATAAAAGATTGAGGATGTCGTGGATATGAGGGTTAGATGAACATTTTTTCTTAGATAGGGATAATTTCTGTTTTTAGTAATTCTACTTTGTCTTCCAAGTAATTTGTTTTTTAATTTTAAAACCACTTTGCATAACTTCTGGGGTTCCTCAAGGAACCCACTTTGGGCCAATATTATTTACACTTTTTGTGAATGCTACTTCTGACAAGTGTTTCCACTCCCAGACTAAGCATGAAGTATAATTTCGAGTTTAGAAAAGCCTGAAAATTCGGATTTGCCGGGGCGCGCGAGCGAAGCGAGTCGCGTCCCGGCAAATCCGAATTTTCAGGCTTTTCTAAACTCGAAATTATACTTCATGCGCCACGCGCATAAAACGCTGATTTAATGTGACGTTTAAATTATACTGAACCTCACTTGAAATCAGTGTTTTATACGCGTGGCGCATGAAGTAAAATTTCGAGTTTAGAAAAGCTTGAAAATTTGGATTTGCCGGCACTCGCTTCGCTCGCGCCGGGAAATCCAAATTTTCAAGCTTTTCTAAACTCGAAATTATACTTCATGCGCCACGCGCATAAAACGCTGATTTAATGTGACGTTTAAATTATACTGAACCTCACTTGAAATCAGTGTTTTATACGCGTGGCGCATGAAGTAAAATTTCGAGTTTAGAAAAGCTTGAAAATTTGGATTTGCCGGCACTCGCTTCGCTCGCGCCGGCAAATCCAAATTTTCAAGCTTTTCTAAACTCGAAATTTTACTTCATGCTTAACCTGGGAGTGGAAACACTTGTTGGAAGCTTCAAATTGAACGCTGAGATTTTTATTTTTTAGATTATCCATCCATTTTCAAGCAAAAATTGCAAAACAAATGTCACAATAGAATAGTACCTGGAAGAAATAGCTGATGAACAAAACTACTCCGTTTTCAACAGCATTTTCCAAATTCTCATAACAAGCGTCACCTTTGATGTGCATCACTTGCAGTTCCATAGCGTAACGTTGTGAATCAATTGTGTGTTCGGAACCTTCGATATCAGTGGGGCCCCATTTGAAATGGCACAGGTTGAATCTGTACTGGCCATTCAATGGGCCCCCTTTTACAACAGGATATTCGTCTTCAAAGCAAGCTCCAACTAACACTACAACAGAAATTCAATTCAATATTATTAAAACCAGATTCTTTGTAATAATCTTTGTCACACTTATTATTCCAATATGCTTTCTGTTTTGTAAAATATTACTACCCCAGTACGCAAACAGTTTAAGTCATATTTCATCAACATTATATCATATACGCTTTGATTAAAACACTTGGTTTGTTTCACTGATTGATGATGATTATATCATATGTTCAATAAAAAAAAACCTCAAGAGTGTCTTGATTTAATCTTTTTTAAAATTTCAGTTGGTTACATGCTTTAGGAATTATATAAAACGTCAGACATAGTAATATATAATTTCAGAGTTGCCAACCTACAATATTTTCTATGGTACTCTAGAGGTTTTTTTTAATTGAACATACGATATAACAAATATTTCATATTGTAATAACGCTGACAAAAATTTATTTGGTTGGTTTGAATAGCTCAAGCAAATTCTCTTAATTACTATTTTAATTTATGCCACTCTAGACTTGGCTTTGAAGCTATTTGTATAAAGCCGCACAAAATTTAATAATTAATTACAAGCAATGAATTATTCTTCAAGTACTTTAATGTACCTCCAAATCCATCATTGAGAATCGTTATTCCTGTGGGCACCTTGAAATATTTTTCGCTAAAACTGAGCTCGTATTTCTTTCCTCTCATCACCAAACAGCGAGAGGTCTCTATGTTAATCGGTGATTGCAGTTTTCCCCTCGACCTTTCAAATTTGTTTTTCCACATTTCCGGATCTAAATAATTTAATCATCAGACAAATTATTTCATTTGAAACGAAAATAAATATCTCCAAGCCCATTGCCAGAAAAATAAAACGGTGGCAGTTTTAAAATATGCGAGGAGGCGAATTTATCGCTAATAATACTGGGTTTGTGCTTAATACACAGAAAAATGTAAAATTTTAAATTCCATTCCATCCCAGTGCTTCCCACACTCAACAAAAAAATGAACCAATGATTCACAATGTTCCCACTGAGCAAAAAACAAACAAATAACGTTATAACAACATTGTAGCAACATTAAACGTTATTTTAATGTTGTTGAAACATTACTTAAATGGATTTTCTCAGTGGGATAAATTCATCATAATTAAAATGTTACTTACAATCTGTGTTGTATCCTTTGAATGTGTTACTGGAAGAACTATAATTCTTTTTCGAGGCCCATTTTAAAATTTCCGAAATGGCCACATACACAATTATTATTACCAAAATCCCTGCTAATATAATTCGATAATTGCTACTTTGTATCCATTCTGGCAGTAACATTATTAATGATGTTTTGTGTTCATGATTGTGTACGGTTGCCATTATTAAGGTTATTAAAATTAACTGACATTGATAATCAAAATTGACGCTTTCTTAAAACAATTGGCAATTTTAATTTTATTTCCAACTTTACATTGAATATTCTATGAGCGCATGCTTTAATATTTCGTTTTTAAAATGATAAAACAAAATTACAGGCATTACATGAAAATAAACAACGTATAAAATCTATTTGTATTTAAATTCGGCGAAAGATATGAGTTCTAAGTAATTAAAAGGATAAAATAATAATTTTAAATATAATTAATTCAAACACAGACTTTTATTATATGCAACTTAACATGCACCTTAAAGGCTTCAAATACTTAGCCGGTTATGGTTTTCTATAGAATTGATAGACTGTTGAAATAATTATTTTTCTTTAAAACGGTAATTATATATTAATTACCGTTTTAAAGAAATATAATTATTTCAACAGTCTATCAATTCTATAGAAAACCATAACCGGCTAAGCATTTGAAGCCTTTAAGGTGCATGTTAAGTTGTATATAATAAAAGTCTGTGTTTGAATTAATTATATTTAAAATTATTATTTTATCGTTATATATTAATTACCGTTTTAAAGAAATATAATTATTTCAACAGTCTATCAATTCTATAGAAAACCATAACCGGCTAAGTATTTGAAGCCTTTAAGGTGCATGTTAAGTTGCATATAATAAAAGTCTGTGTTTGAATTAATTATATTTAAAATTATTATTTTATCGTTATATATTAATTACCGTTTTAAAGAAATATAATTATTTCAACAGTCTATCAATTCTATAGAAAACCATAACCGGCTAAGTATTTGGAGCCTTTAAGGTGCATGTTAAGTTGCATATAATAAAAGTCTGTGTTTGAATTAATTATATTTAAAATTATTATTTTATCGTTATATATTAATTACCGTTTTAAAGAAATATAATTATTTCAACAGTCTATCAATTCTATAGAAAACCATAACCGGCTAAGTATTTGAAGCCTTTAAGGTGCATGTTAAGTTGCATATAATAAAAGTCTGTGTTTGAATTAATTATATTTAAAATTATTATTTTATCGTTATATATTAATTACCGTTTTAAAGAAATATAATTATTTCAACAGTCTATCAATTCTATAGAAAACCATAACCGGCTAAGTATTTGAAGCCTTTAAGGTGCATGTTAAGTTGCATATAATAAAAGTCTGTGTTTGAATTAATTATATTTAAAATTATTATTTTATCGTTATATATTAATTACCGTTTTAAAGAAATATAATTATTTCAACAGTCTATCAATTCTATAGAAAACCATAACCGGCTAAGTATTTGAAGCCTTTAAGGTGCATGTTAAGTTGCATATAATAAAAGTCTGTGTTTGAATTAATTATATTTAAAATTATTATTTTATCGTTATATATTAATTACCGTTTTAAAGAAATATAATTATTTCAACAGTCTATCAATTCTATAGAAAACCATAACCGGCTAAGTATTTGAAGCCTTTAAGGTGCATGTTAAGTTGCATATAATAAAAGTCTGTGTTTGAATTAATTATATTTAAAATTATTATTTTATCGTTATATATTAATTACCGTTTTAAAGAAATATAATTATTTCAACAGTCTATCAATATTCAATGTAAAGTTGGAAATAAAATTAAAATTGCCAATTGTTTTAAGAAAGCGTCAATTTTGATTATCAATGTCAGTTAATTTTAATAACCTTAATAATGGCAACCGTACACAATCATGAACACACACAATTAAAGAACAACTTTAATTGATATTAACAACACAATTAATACTTTACTAATAGGAACGTTAATTAAATTCTATATTTTTAATGTTTACATTCGGAATACATAAATTCAATAAACCGACAGTTCGTTTTCTTACGAAATTTGGCACGTATTGTGCTGTTAAAATTTGCCTAACTTCCTTAAAAATATTAGAAACTTTGACTTAACTTATTATTAAAAATAATATTATAATAACAATTTTAAATATAATTAATTCAAACACGGACTTTAATTGTATGCAACTCAATATGCACCTAAAGGCTTCAAATACTTAGCCGGTCATGGCCTTCTATAAAATTGATAGACTTAAAATAATTATATTTACTTAAATCGGTAATTAATATAGCTTACACAATTAAAGAACAACCGTAATCAATATTAACAACACAATTGCATACTTTATTAAAAGCACCTTCAATTGAATTCTATATTTTTAATGTTTACACTCGGAATACAAAAGTTCAATAAATTGACAGTTCGTTTTCTTGCGAAATCTGGCACGTAGTGTGCTGCAAAAATTCGCTTAATTTCCTTAAAAATATTGGATACCGTGAATTAACTTATTGTGAAAAATGTGTGCGATGGCTGGCCCTGCACCCTCAAGAGTCTTATCCTGGAGCCCGGAGAAAAAACACTCGGATTTCGAAAGGTGAGTTTTCCAACCTTAAAAAACATATGTATCATTTTAAAACCAGCCAGTTAGTCAACAGGGCTTAGATGCCAAGGCCATTAAACACGCGAAAGAGAAGAAACTGCTATATAGTAATGTGGTGTTACGATTCTGTTTTTCTAATATTTAAAATAGTTTCTGTTGATATAACCAAATCAGGGTTTGGATGTTTTTTATTTACTCTTTGCTTTATTAGTGTTAATAATCGGGGAGTTTAAATCCAAGCCAAGATTTTGGTCAAGGTAGGACAAAACTAGTCATGGGTCGGACAAGTACCTATGTTTATCCAACAATTTTTATATACAAAAAGCAGAAATTAACTCGTTAACTGCAGTGTCAGAAATTCGCTAAGGTGTTGAGAGGCCGCAATCGTTTTTCATGCCGTATACAACTTGCGGGACGCCATAGCCTAGAGTAAATACGAGATCTATTCAACTCATGAGGCAGTGCAGCGTGTTAAAAAAAAGGATTTTCTGTGAAGGCTGAGTCGGTGAAACATTGGGCCCATTCAGCAGAGACAATAGTTTAGAGCAGTGGTGGGGAAACTTTTTTTAAGACGGGCCATTTGTAATAACCAGACAATCGTAGCGGGCCAAAGAATAATGCTTAATTGTAGGTAGGTAGTTTTTATGCGGGTCGTCACATTACGAAGTAAGAACGCGTTCAAACATTCTCACGACGGCACTCTTAAACGGGCCGGAATAAACCTTTCCGCGGGCCGTAGTTTCCCCATCACTGGTTTAGAGTTTACTGCCAATTGTTTTGGAATTCTCTGACTGGATTGTTAATCGTGAAAGTGTTGTTATTTTTGCAATCGTATAAAATAAACCGACTGGAGAACCGTTTATTAGGTACATCACAAACAAATCCAAACATGTTGTATATTGAACATTTTGATGAACGGGTCTCTGATGGACGGGCTTAATGTCCATCAGAGACAACAGTTGGGAGTTTACTGCCAACTGTTGTGGAATTCTTTGATGACCAGACTGTTAATCGTGAACTTGTTCGGAACTTTTGCAATCGTACAAAATGAAGTGGTGATTGGTGTTGGCGGGTTAAAATTTTTAAAATGACTGAAGTACCGTTCATTTGATACCAACATACATTACAAAAAATATCCAAACGTGTTAAAAGTTGAACACTATCTAGGTTTTTTCAATATTTTATTTAGTTATTGATAATGAGTGCTTAGCACTTGAAATGTACATCTAACGAATACAAATAAAAGTGAAGTGAGGAACAAAAGGTGTTTTTGTTGTTATAAAAAGAGTGTTTATTGTGAGGTTGGCCAGAAGTTCCACATAATTTCGCTAGGAACAAGGTTTTGTTTTTAATTTCAAGAAAATATGTGTTATAAATATTTGTAAGAGGATGGGGTAGGGGTAAGGACGTTGGAGAAGCTAGGGAGGAAGAACCTTCCAATAAAGGTTTTTTTTTTAATTTGTGTACGTAACATGAATTTTTGTAAACTGAATTATTTATCTTGTGTTTAGATGGGTGTGTATTTACCCAGCATATATCAACAGTAAAAAAACACTGGCGCAAGGCAGACGCATGCCGAAACAACACTGCATCGAGAACCCGACCCATCAGGAAATCCGTGACGTTTTAGTTGCTGCCGGTTTGAAAGTCAGGGTTGAGAATAAATTATATAGCAGGGAGCCCAGCAAGGAAATCCAGTTCCGTGGGAGGATCAGGGTCCAGTTAAGGAACGACGACGGTTCGCCTTATAACGAGAACTTCCGGTCGAGAGACAGCGTCATGCTGCACCTTGGAGAGATGATCCCGAAGCTCAAGTCAAGGCAGACGAAGCCCTCTAATGACCAGCCCCAGAGTTCCGGCGGTGGTGGGAAAGGGAAGAAGGGAAAAGGAAGGAGATAATTTAGTTTGGATTTTTTTGTTTACGTTTTAAGAATAAATGTGTATTAATAAAATACATTTATTTACATTTTATTTAATTTGTAAAGATGTTTCATTAATTCAAGAATATATTATTGGTTTAAAGGTAAATGTCATTAAGCACACAGAAAATCGATAGCACCAAATGATCCATCCATCCTTACTGGTCACTGTGGACTAAACGGACACCTCTATAGGATGGGGATAGTTGACTCCCCATCTTGTAGAGGTTGCAGCATGGAAGACGAGACTGCATGGCATTTTCTTTGTGAATGCCCGGCACTATCGTCAATCAGGGAGTCCATATTGGGTGATAGATGGCCTACATAAGAGATCTACCCACCTCAGCTATGCTAGAATACCTAAACAAGGTGGGCTGGCTAAACTGAGGATGGGTGATCTACGGGAGGTGGCACAATGGGCCTAATGAGGCCTAAGTGCAGTGCAGAACTGCACACTCCCCTTTGCACCAGAACCAGAACCAGCACCAAATGATCTGTACCTTTAAACTGGCGATATTTACTGTAATTACTACACAGACAATTAATACCACTTAGGTAAAAGTTACTAAGTACACAGAAAATCGATAGCACCAAATGATCTGTACCTTTAAATTGGTGATATTTGCTGTAATTAGTACACAGACAATTAATACCACTTAGGTCCACTCCTACAATATTAGGTACCCCGCTGTTAATGCTGGCTACGGGTTAAACGATTAGTTGTGATTTTACAATTCGAAAGTAGAACGTCGTTAGGTGAATCACAGTTACCTACGTTATGTGATGGCTAAACCATAACATACCTCGTACGGTCTCACTAAACTTTCTTTCTCTCTCTCTCCTCACTGCTATATTTAATGTGTTTAATTGCGAGGTTATAAAGCTTTACTAAACTTGAAATTTTACTTCATTGCAAAACCTATACAAAACACTAATATCAAGGCCTGTATTCACAGTACCGATGCAATTTGTCATCGGTGAGAAGTTGCACTGAAGTGACGTAATTTTGGAAAGAATTTACCAAACACTATACAGTAAAATGACGGCACTTGGGTGCAAGTTCTCACCAATGACAAATTGCATCGTTACTGGGAATACGGGACCAGATATATACTGCATTGCATGCGTTTGGTCTTGCGTTGAGAAATTTTTCAATTGAATATCTAAGAAATCTTGCGCTTTAAAAATTTGAACAATTTGTAATACACTTCAAGGTAAACATACATGAAATGATCCACTATATAGCGATGTTATTAACTTTACAATATTTAAGTGCATAATTAAAAAACAAACTGAATACCCGTCGATCATGAAGCAAAATTTTGGAAAAGCATGAAAATTTGTCGGTGGGGAGCGAAACGTCAATTGGTGTGTTCCGAATGTAAATATTAAAAAAAAAAACGTAATTTCATTAAAGGTGCCTTAAATGGATTATGCAATTGTGTTCCTAATAATTATTCAGTTTGTTTTTTAATTATGTAATCTAAATTATTTAATGTGTTAAGGAAATGCAATTATGTGAATAATAAACATTTCATTAGCAACCATAACCGGTTAAATATTTGCGTCCATCATGTGCATATTGGGTTGCATATAATATACATCCGTATTTAAATTAATTGTATTTAAAATCATTTCGCTGCGTTTTTTTTAATAACCACCTAAAGAAATACCAAACCACCGTTTTCAAATTCAATTTATTCAATGTGTTAAGGAAATGCAATTAAGTTAGCACTCTATTAATTTCATGGGAAACCGTAATCGGTTAAATATTTACGGCCATCGTGTGCCTATTGGGTTGCATATAATAAACATCCGTATTTAAATTAATTATAATTAAAATCACTTTGCAGCGTTCTTTTAATAACCACCTTAAGAAATACGAAAACACCATTTTTATTAATGTAAACAATACCATGTTGATTTATGAAGTTTCAAGTGGAGTTCAAAATTATACGTCTATAGCAAACTGCTTTAGTAGCATATTGTGAACTTGATAATATTTCAATGTTTTATACGCGTGGCGCATGAATTAAAATTTCGAGTTTAGAAAAGCCCAGAAAATTTGTCTCGGGTCGCTGCGCGACCCGAGACAAATTTTCACGGGGCTTTTCTAAACTCGAAATTTTACTTCATGCTTAATCTGGGAGTGGACAACACTCTTAAGTAGCTTCAAATTGAATGCTTAATTATCACAGGGCACTCTATTAATTTCATAGGGAACCATAACCGGCTAAATATTTTCAGCCATCGTGTGCATATTGGGTTGCATATGATAAACATCCGTATTTAAATTAAATATAATTAAAATCACTTTACAGCGTTATTTTATTAACCACTTAAAGAAATTCGAAAACACCATTTTCATTAATGTAAACAATACCATGTCGATTTACAAAGTTTCAAGTGAAGTTCAAAATTATACGTCTATAGCAAACTGCTTTAGTAGCATATTGTGAACTTGATAATATTTCAGTGTTTAATACGCGTGGCGCATGAAGTAAAATTTCGAGTTTAGAAAAGCCCAGAAAATTTGTCTCGGGTCGCTGCGCGACCCTCGACAAATTTTCACGGGGCTTTTCTAAACTCGAAATTTTACTTCATGCTTAATCTGGGAGTGGACAACACTCTTAAGTAGCTTCAAATTGAATGCTTAGATAAAAACCAAACGAATGCCTAAAAATTCACAGCAAATACACTAGGATATGTAAATTTGAAGGATAAATTCCTGGTATGATTCTTGTACATTCAAACACAATACATACAAAAAATAACTTTATTCCTTAATTTAAATTAAATAACAATTACAACGATATAAGCAACGAAGAGAATATATTCTCGAACCAGTAAGAATTAACAGCCGAGCATCCCGTAACGGTAGCAGGCGCGTTCGGTAAGAAATTATAATTAATCTTCCTGCCGAATAAAGGCTGGGTTTCCCTGAAATTCTCCTCCTCTTGCACGACATCCCGTGCGTTGAGCGACCTGAAGGCTTCCATTTCTTCAGGAGTGATTTTAATGGTGTAGGGAGACAGCAGCCAGACCACCACTTCACTGTACGGAGGTGTGGTCAAGGAACCGTTGTAGGAGACGTAACCGTCGTGGAAGGGCATCACCAGGTCGGAGAGCTTGAATTTTCTGTTGATTGTCGTTTTAGTTTTTTGCGGTGTGAGGAAGTGGAGGTTTTCTGTTATGGAGCGCATTGCTTTGGTGTATTCTATTGGTTTGATCTAAAAAAAGTAAAAACAGTTAGATTGATGATCATATTGGGCTTGTTCATCAAAATATTCAACATTCAACAAGTTTGGATTTTGTTTGTGATGTATGTTGGTATCTGATGACCGATAGTCAGGCCATTTTGATTTTGTGTGTTGTTTGTATCGAACGAGCGTTTCCACTCCCAGACTAAGCATGAAGTAAAATTTCGAGTTTAGAAAAGCCCCGTGAAAATTTGTCGAGGGTCGCGCAGCGACCCGAGACAAATTTTCTGGGCTTTTCTAAACTCGAAATTTTACTTCATGCGCCACGCGTATAAAACACTGATTTAACGAGACATTTAAAAACACAGAAAAGACATTTTTCATGTTTATCCTCACAATTAATACGAATTATTTCTGACGATTCAAATACTTTTGTAAGTATTCGAATCCTTTTATAAATATTCGAATCCTTCTATAAATATTCAAATCCTGTTATAAGGATTCGAATCACACACATTTAGATTCGAATGCGGATGCTCTTAAAAAAATGTAACGAATCCGGATCACGAATCCAGTTGAACTAAAGTATTCGAATGCTTCTTTTGAATCCTTTAAAAGGATTCAAATCCAGGGTTCGAATCCTGAATGATTCGAATCCTGCCCAGCTCTGTTAGATACTCATTTACACAAACAATACTCTTTTTACACAAACACTATCATTTTTTGACCTTACAGTAATTCACGAATCTCCTTACGTTTAGTAATTTTATTATAGTTATTATTAAATACATAATTTCGCACATCCATAACCTGGAGTAGCTTAAAAATTTAACCCGCCAATACCAATCGCCAACATCAATCGATCTAAATAGCACGATTGCAAAAATGGCGACCGCTGCCCTAACATGTTCACGATAAACAGTCCGGTCATCAGAGAATTCCTTAACAGTTGGCAGTAAACTGTTGTCTCTGAAAAGGAGCCTAATAATTTCGTTTCGCCAGGCGTGCCACGGAAATTCCGCATCATCCAGGAATGCTCTAGAACACGCACGCGTCTGTTTTTGGCTTACTTCAAAGAAATATGCAATAACGACAATTCCTGACGGATCTTGTTGCGCTGTGGGCATATCAACTCCGTCTTTGGTGTGGACGACGTGCATTTCCATTGGATAAGCGATTCCGTTGATCGTGTGCTCGCTTCCGGAATGATCGTCAATTCCCCAATGAAAATGGACGCTGTGCAATCGGTAAATATCCTTTAAAGGTCCTGACGAAATTTCTGGCTCGATTCCCAAAAACTTTAGAACAACTGTAACATTTCACAACATAAATCGAACTAATTTTATTCTTGTTAAATTAATGATAACTCACTGCTGTGTCCATCTGAATGCATGTCGATCCTTTTGGCGACTTTACAATAGTCTTCGTTGAATTCTAGGGGTAGAGCGTACGTGGGGGTCAAATCTTTCGTGATGTTGATTGGAGATTGTCTGCAGTTTGAAACACATACATCATTTTCAAATGCTGAAATGAGAAATTGTGTTAACCCATTAATACACGCAACATTATCATTTTTTTTAAATTAAATTACTATATAAGTTAATTTGATATATTATATCATTTGACCTGACTTGAAAGTGTATAAGGAAAACTGTAAATATTTTGTTATTTAAATATTTCGATTATTCCTTAAAAAAAATGGCAGTGTATTTCTAACTGCACAATATTTCAGCGTTTTATGTGCGTGGTGCATGAAGTAAAATTTCGAGTTTAGAAAAGCCCCGTGAAAATTTGTCGAGGGTCGCGCAGCGACCCGAGACAAATTTTCTACGCGGGGCTTTTCTAAACTCGAAATTTTACTTCATGCTTAGTCTGGGAGTGGAGACACTCATTCTAAACTTCATATTGCACGTTTTCATATACAATCGACTACTGCCTAAAAATCTACATCGTATACATTATGTATACGTAGAACCTCGCTATACCGGGCCTCGAGATACCGTGATTCGGATATATCGGGGTCATTTTTCAGGTTTCTTTTTTTACTTTTGTTTTCTCCACTTCCCTTGGACAGAAGTTCGCGCTTTTACCCACAGCATCAGGTTTCGGTAAATTAGATAACCGAAAATACCGAAATACCAGTAAATTTCCGGTAAATAATTGAGACAGTTTGTCGATATTATCAGTAGTATTTAAATGGTTATACAAACAGACCTTTTTGTTATCTGTAGCAAATGCATAGAACTAATTGTTTTGTAGAGGAATTATAGGCAACCCAATACAATTGACGTATACTGGGTTGCATACATACTTGCAAATTATCCTGTTATTTTGTAACCACTATAAAAACAAAATACTTTTTATTTTATTACACACTTATACAATTATTCTAGTAAATTTAAAATTAATTTAAGATTTATTTTTCATTGATTTTCTACTGAGTGTCTTCCACTCCTTAATTAAGCATAAACTAAATATTTCGAGTTTAGAAAAGCCTAACCATTTGGATTGGTCCAAATTTTTAGGCTTTTCTAAACTCGAAATATTTACTTTATGCGTCAGGCGTACAGGGAGTTTTTCTTTTAAGTATACATATCCCAATTATATGCTGTAAATCATATTTTCTTAAAAGAGTTCAATTTGAAGCTTTAAACGAGTGTTTTCCACTCCCAGGTTAAGCATGAAGTAAAATTTCGAGTTTAGAAAAGCCTGAAAATTTGGTTTGGTCGCGTAGCGCGAAGCGCGGAGCGTCCAAACCAAATTTTCAGGCTTTTCTAAACTCGAAATTTTACTTCATGCGCCACGCGTATAAGACATTGATTTCAAGTGAAGTTCACTTGTAAACAATATTTCAGTTTTTTCAGTGTTTAATACGCGAGGCGCATGAAGTAAAATTTCGAGTGTAGAAGCTGCAAGCTAAATTATTTAATGTGTTAAGGAAATGCAATTATAAATTTCATAGAAAACCATAACCGGTTAAATATTGGCAGCTATCATGTGCGTATTTAAATTAATTGTAATTAAAATTATTTTGTTGCGTTTTTTTAATAAACCTAAATAAACACAAAAATACCATTTTCACTATTGTTACTAGACCATGTCAACCTGTGAAGTTTCAAGTGAAGTTAAAAATTATACGTCTATAGCAAACTGCCTTAAAATTTGGTTTGGTCGCTCCAAGCTTAATTATGTAAGCAAAATTATTTAATGTGTTAACCCCCACTAAGCAAAAAACAAACAAATAACGTTATATCAACATTGTAGCAACATTAAACGTTATTTTAATGTTGATGAAACATTACTTTAATGTGTTTATTCAGTGGGAAGGAAATGCAATTATAAATTTCATAGAAAACCATAACCGGCTAAATATTTGAGGCTGTCTTGTGCATATTGGGTTGCATATAATAAACATCCGTATTTAAATTAATTGTAATTAAAATTATTTCGCTGCGTTTTTTAATAACTACCTAAAGAAACACAAAAATACCACTCACATTAGTGATACCAGACCATATTAGAAATCATTGTTTACACAGTTGATGAGCTACAGTACATATAGAGGACATACAGGAAGTTTTTCCTTTGAGCATACATATCCCAATTATGTGTCGTAGATTTTTAAATATTCGTTGTTTTCTTCAAAGAGTTTAATTTGTAGTTTAGACAAGTGTTTTCCACTCCTAGGTTAAGCATGAAGTAAAATTTCGAGTTTAGAAAAGCCTGAAAATTTGGTTTGGTTGCGTAGCGCGAAGCGCGGAGCGACCAAACCAAATTTTCAGGCTTTTCTAAACTCGAAATTTTACTTCATGCGCCACGCGGTAAAAACGCTGATTTCAGGCGAAGTTTACTCGTTTATAATATTTCAGTGCTTTCAGTGTTTAATACGCTTGGCGCATGAAGTAAAATTTCGAGTTTAGAGATCGAAGCTTTAAAATTTGCTTTGGTCGTTCCGCGCTTAATTATGCAAGCTAAATTATTTAATGTGTTAACCCACTGAGTAAACACTAAACAAATAACGTTATATCAACATTGTAGCAACATTAAACGGTATTTTAATGTTAATAAAACATTACTTAAATGTGGTTGTTCAGTGGGAAGGAAATGCAATTATAAATTTCATAGGAAACCATAACCGGCTAAATATTTGCAGCTATCTTCTGCATATTTAGTTGCATATAATAATCACCCGTATTTAAATTAATTGTAATTAAAATTCTTTTGCTGCGTTTTTTAACAAAAACCTAAAGAAACACATAAATACCATTTTCATGTATGTTACAAGACCATATAATAAATCTGTTTATACAGTTAATGAGCTACAGTACATATAGAGGACATACAGGGAGTTTTTCTTTTGAGTATACATATCCCAATTATGTGTTGTGGATTTTTAAATACTCGTTGTTTTCTTAAAAGAGGTTAATTTGTAGTTTAAACAAGTGTTTTCCACTCTCAGGTTAAGCATGAAAGAACATTTCGAGTTTAGAAAAGCCTCTAAATTTGGTTTGGTCGCTCCGCGCTTAATTATGTAAGCTAAGTTATTTAATGTGTAAACACCAAACAAATAACGTTATATCAACATTGTAACAACATTAAACGTTATTTTAATGTTGATATAACATTACTTAAATGCGTTTATTTAGTGGGAAGGAAATGCAATTATATATTTCATAGAAAACCATAACCGGTTAAATATTTGCAGCAATTTTGTGTATACTGGGTTGCATATAATAAACATCCGTATTTAAATTAATTGTAATTAGAATTATTTCGTAGCGTTTTTTAATACATACCTAAAGAAACACAAAAATACAATTTTGATTAATGTTACAAGACCATATTATAAATCATTGTTTATACAGTTGATGAGCTACAGTACATATAGAGGACATACAGGGAGTTTTTCTTTTGAGTATACATATCCCAATTATGTGTTGTAGATTTTTAAATATTCGTTGTTTTCTTAAAAGAGGTCAATTTGTAATTTTAACGAGTGTTTTCCACTCCCAGGTTAAGCATGAAGTAAAATTTCGAGTTTAGAAAAGCCTGAAAATTTGGTTTAGTTGCGTAGCGCGAAGCGCCACGCGTATACACTGATTTAAAGTGAAGTTCAAAATATACTTCGAGTTAGCTTTTTTTAGTTCATTAATTTTGCAAATGTTCATATGGAATACGTGAAAGTATACATAAAAGAAAAAAACCCTGTATGTGTTGTAAAGTTGCAAGTTGTAGCGTTCTCTTTTTTGAAACTCTCTGCATCGTGACAATTTATTTAACAAATTACAGCGGCGGCTCGCAGCTAACTTCAGGGTAGGCCAGAGACCCAAGGTAATATGTATCCGTTATTTAAAGGTGACTTTGTTGTGCGATTCCTTGTATTTATAAAGCACTATCCCAACCTCAAATTTTGTGTGCCTTGGCGCTGTGGCCGACCCTGAAGTTAGGCTGCGAGCCGTCGCTGACAAATTTTGATTTGTCACTTTGATAATCACTTACCAATATCTCCAAATTTAAAGTTTAAAATACCCCGTTGTTAAAGCAGAACTGCAACTGCTCGCAGTAAATACACCCTACGTTTGGTAATTTTGAAGAAAACAAATAGAGTATATAATAAAATATAGTGATGTCAGGAATAAAATACTTGAAACAACTTCAGGTAATTAATTAAAGAATATTGCAGGTTTAAGGAATTGAAAGGTTATCTTGTTTGCTAAAACATGTAAGTTTTTAAGCAACAAACACTTGACTCGACTCGAATTGATTCGATTCGATTGGAACGCTTCATGTTGTTTTCATATGATCCCTTTTACAGCTTTCGGAAAAATCCGACAAACTAAATTACCTATTAGATTCAAATGCTTGTAGCACTTAGGATTTCAGTTCTATCAAACTGATTGCATTATCATAGTACATTAGTCGCCACCTTTCCTAAATCTGGATGGTTTCTCCGCATCTTTTCCTCCTCTCACCCTCCCACCCAGTTCTCCAGAGGATCGCCGGAAAAACCGCCCTATAAATAATTCACTGTGTGCAGCGCCAATTTGCAATTTACATTATAAAATCTATCCACTTCTCGGTTAGCACTTCTTACACATGTTCCTCATTTTCCTTAATCCAAGTGGGAGTTGCTGTTGCCTAGCATTTCCAGGCTTCGCTATTCCCTATTTTTCCATCCCAGAATAAAGAAATCATATCATGTATACCTTTCACAAATTTACCTTCCAAGTAGAGAGAAAAATGTATTAGAAATATTCAACACTGGATTGAATTTATGATACAAAAATGATGTTCCTATCTATTAACATTTTTAAGTTTTTCTCGAAATATTGGACATTAGATGCGAAACCCATACTTGCATTTTTTAATTGCTTTAATTTAAGTAGCAGTAATTTCTAGGTGAACAATTTAATTTCTGTTGATAGTATCTTAAACTCTGATGGCTCCATTACCCTGGCTCAACGACTATCGATTATTTCAATTTTTTTATAGTCTAAATTATAGCACTCCTATAGCACCACCAAAAGTTTCTATAGCACCCCTTGCGTTTGCCGGAAAATCGAGGTACGTCATTCTTGGGCCACGGTAACGTTACCCTGGCCCAACGATTTTCGAGAAATTCAAATTAAACTATTTCAATCGATAGCATTTCTATAGCATCACCTAAAATATTTGCTCAAAGCAAATAATTTTCGAGAAAAGAAAAACCTCTCCAAAACCGTTGAAATCACCAACAAATAAATTCAATGCGTCAAAACGAATAGACAGAACTAATCAAACTGCAACTCATATTAAAGCAGAGGTAGCCTTGAATTTATGATGAAGAATTAGTTTTCCTATCTATTAAAATTTTTAAGTTTTTCTCGAAATATTGGAAATTACACACATTAGACGCGAAACCCAGGACTGATTTTTTACTTACTTTATTTTAAGTTTAAAGAAGCCTAACCTATAGCACTCCCATAGCACCCCACAGCACTGTAAAAAGTTTTTCTCTCTGACCTTTAGTTTCCCAGAAAATTGAGAAACACCATGGAGACTTCAACAGGCGATACACGCGGAACCTAAATAACTAATTCAGAGATATGTTTTTGTTAGAGCGGGAAATTGGTTAGATAAAGTATACCAATCTGTACCACTCCTAGGACCCAGTAGCACCGCAAACAGTTTTTCTCTATGAGCTCTAGTTTTCAAGAAAATCGAATGTCATTCATCGGCCATCGCTCGACCGCTCGGCCACCTAAATTAGATTTCTGCTGCATGTATTTTAAAATTTGAAAAATTCTCAGCATATCCCTAGAATCAAAATTGAATTTGTGTTCAGTATTCCGGCACCAGATACCCTCAGACGCGTTTCGGACTTCAAGGTCCTCTTCAGTATAGTCTAGACCCAGTGCTGAGGAATACTGAACATTTCTGACTATTTCAAACCAAAATGTGAAAACTATTAAAGGATTTCGATAGCTAACACCATCTAATGCTCCATAGTGGCATCGTCAGTGACACGAATGCATTAGATGGCGTTAGCTATCGAAATCCATTAATAATATCCCTAGAATGTTGAAGCTCTGAAAATCTGGTTTATCCTTCTATATCCTGTATATATAATTTTTAATACAATAAGTATAAATTTGAGGAAAGAAAATGTGAAAAATATTATTAAAATATAAAAGAAATAAACATTGAAAATCCGGTTTATCTATCTACACCCTGTATATATTTTTTTATTACATTTTCGTGAAAAAAGTTTTTTTTATTCGATTATCTTTTTGGGTTTTTATAAATGCCAAAAATATAAAGAAATGTTCAATCTAAAACAAAATAATTTATATGTTTCAGTAAAAAATTATTAAGAAAACTAATTTTAATATTAGTTTTCTTAATAATTTTTTATTGAAACATATAAATTATTTTGTTTTAGATTGAACATTTCTTTATATTTTTTGCATTTATAAAAATAAAGAAATATACATTTAAAATCCGGTTTATTCATTTACACCCTGTATATATATATTTTAATACAATAAGTATAAATTTGAGGGGAGAAAATGTGTGTTCCATTTGACGTTCTTTCATGGCGGTTAACGAATTCGGCCATAAATCATTTTCTCTATTCCGGCACAGTCAGTCTACATATATTGTATTAATACAGAATGTATTTTTCCTTTGAAAACTATAATTTATAAAACACATTTACGGCGACGAAACGCTAGCTTTCATACCTGTCAGGTGTGTGTGTGTGGATTGATTTAGCGAGTGAAAGAATTTTTGTGGCAATTTACTAAAAATAAAAATAAGAAAATTAATGCGCTAAAACCAACTTATAAAACCTACTAATAATAAAAATTACAAAGTTAATGCGCTAAAATCAACGTATATGTATAAGGGTTTTTACTTTCTCTTGGTATGGTATGGTATGGGGTCGGTGGGTCGTGTGGCCTCTGGGCCTTTCGAAGTTACCTCGACCTAAAAGATCTTTTGTAACTATCCCTGACCTACTTGAGTCCCTCAATGTCTAGACTTCTTATGAAGTCTACTATAACTTGAGGGTTAATGTGTACCAGTTCCTCGGTGTTTAAAGTGGCCGATGACAGGTAGTTCCCTCTTTGAAGGGACAAGGCAGGGCATTCACAAAGTAGGTGCTCTGCTGTTTCTTGTGCCTCGTTGCAGAACCTGCAGTTGGCATCAGTTGTCTGACCCATCTTGGTGAGGTGGTACTTCAGAGGACAGTGTCCAGTTAGAAGGCCGGTTATGAGCCTTAGGTTGCCCTTGCTTAACCTGAGAAACTGTCCGGCTCTTACGGCAGAGAAGGCGATGAACCTTTTCGCCTGCCGCAGACCAGGTGTGTCTCTCAGGTGAGCACTTTTGGCAGCATCTTCCCATTCCCGGATCATCCCCTTGATGCGGACTTTAGTTATTCCACTGTAAGGTTCTGGTCCGACAAATGGAGTCTTGGACCCTTCCTTGGCAAGGTTGTCGGCAATTTCATTGCCTTTGATCCCTGCGTGTCCCGGAACCCAGACCAGTTTGACTCTGTTGTTCCTAGCCAGCTGCTTTAGGGATAGCTTGCACTCCCAGACAGATTTAGACTTGCATGTAGGCGATTTTATTGCCTTTAATGCAGCTTGACTGTCTGAGCAGATGCAAACCCTCTGTTTGTTGTATCCCCTGTCTAAACATATGTGGGCGCATGTGTTCAGGGCCTCGATTTCTGCCTGAAATATCGATGGGGATCGTCCCAAGACCCTTGGTAACTCGCATCGAGGGCCAGTGATACCGATTCTAACTCCGTTTTCAGTTTTGGATCCGTCAGTGAACCAAACTATCGAGGAGCCTTGTAACTGCTTGACCCTCGCTCCAACATCATGGCGGCCATGGATGGCCACTTCAATCGTTGTGTCGAAGTCGTAGTCAGTTGACATGTAGTCTTTGGGCATGTATATCGCTCTTTCACACACAGTGTTGAGGATTTTTAGGTGCCCGTTAAGGTATCCAAATTTTGGTGTGTCTGTCTGGATTATTCTTAATGCGTCTAGTGCTGCTTCCCTTTTCACGTGCAGATGCAGAGGTGTGAGATTTAGCATAGCCTCCATTGCTCCAGTGGGGCAGGTGTTCATAGCCCCTGTGATGCCCAAACATGCCAGCCGTTGAACCTTGCTGAGCCTTGCTTGGGTTGTGATCTCCGTTGTCTTCGTCCACCAGACAACGGAACCATAGGTGATTATTGGTCTTATCACCGTAATGAAAAGCTAGTATATCATCTTGGGGTGTAAACCCCATCGTTTGCCAAATAGCCTGCGGCAAGCCCATAGTGCCCTTACTGCTTTGGCAGTGATGTTATCCACATGGGTTTTCCAGTTTAGCCTCTGGTCAAAGGTGAGGCCGAGATATTTAACTGTGTTGGAAAGCCCAATGAGTGTCCCATTCATGGTTAGTGCCTTAAGATTTAATTTTCTACGACCTGTAAATGGGACAATTACAGTCTTGTTGGGATTGATAGTGAGCCCCTTCTGCACGCACCATGTACTTACTTTCCGAAGGGCTGACTGCATGCGGTTGGACACCGTATCGTCATGCTTTCCCCTAACCATGATGACGATGTCGTCAGCATATCCTTGTACGTCAAAACCGTCGTTGGATAACACCGATATTAGCTCATCGACAACTAGTGACCACAGCAGGGGCGATAGAACCCCGCCTTGTGGGCACCCCTTTACTGCGAACACAGTTGCCGATTCATCGCCAATGGACAGTGTGATCCTACGACCTTTGAGTATAGCATGGATCCATTTGGATGTGGAGGCATCAATTCCTCTTGATTTGGTGGCCGTGTCTATGGATTCATAGGAGGTGTTGTCAAATGCACCTTCGATGTCCAAGAATGCGCATAGAGCCACTTCTTTGCTTGCGATGCTCTTCTCTATTACACTTGTTAGTGTGTGAAGGGCATTTGTTGTTGATTTGCCTGCTTGATAGGCAAATTGGTGTTTGTGAAGGGGAAACGACTGAAGAGCTTTCCCTCTGATATTTCTATCAATGATTTTCTCCATTGATTTTAGGAGAAAGGAGGTGAGGCTTATGGGGCGATATGACTTAGGCTCGTCAATTTCGCGTTTGCCAGCCTTTGGTATAAACATCACCGCCACCTCCCTCCGCTGCTTGGGGATATACCCAAGAGAGTAGCTAGCTCTGAAAATTTGCGTGAGACGTGGTAATACCTCCTCCCCTGCCCTTTGCAAAAGGGCTGGAAAGATGCCATCTGCCCCCGCGGATTTGAACGGCTTGAAGCCGTTGATCGCCCATGTTATTATGCTTGGTGTGAAGATCTTTGTTGCCAGTTTTTTGCTTTCTCTGGTAGGGCGTTCTTCTACCTCAAAGCCGATGGCAGGTAAGTCTTCACTGTTAATTGCCTGGGACCCAGGAAAGTGAGCTTCTAGGAGTACTCTTAGACTTTCTTTTAGGGTTCCAGTGTATTCACCGTTGGACTTTTTTAGTAGTCCAATACCGTTCGTGTGATCCTTTGCAAGGACTTTTTGGAGGCGTTGTGCGGGAGGTAGACTTTCTCTTATAACCACAGATAATTATAAAGACACAGAGTCCAATGTTAATCTTTGGACGCCAAAAAGTACAATCAAGGATTAGATTGTCTTAGATTTAGGCTAGATGGTTTTTGGAATCTAGAAGGCTTTCACGTTTGAATTAAACGATAACATCTATTCATTCATAGCGTATTCTTGCATTCTTTCGCTACACCTTGGTAAGTATTGATCACCATTACATCTAAGCGTTATATATTTTTAACTTTACTGTAAATCAGTGGTTTATATTATATATAATTTTCTGACATTCGTTCATTTTAAAAGAGTTTAATTTAAAGCTATAAACGAGTGTTTTCCACTCCCAGACTAAGCATGAAGTAAAATTTCGAGTTTAGAAAAGCCCCGTGAAAATTTGTCTCGGGTCGCTGCGCGACCCGAGACAAATTTTCACGGGGCTTTTCTAAACTCGAAATTTTACTTCATGCGTCACGCGTAAAGCCGCTGATTTTATTTGAAGTTCATGCACTTGTTAACAATATTTTGATGTTTTCAGAGTTTAAGGGTACTAGATACTTAGGTTCCGGGGTACTGTCTCCCCTTGACTATACATTACTTTTTGTAAGACAGTTTTATAAGTTTTTTCTTAGCACCAATAAATATTTCTATTTTTTGACCCATTTAAACACAGCAATAAATTTTGCATTGAGATTACGATAGAAACCTTCCTATACCGTTCACTTAATTGCTGCATATCGGTAACTGTATTGTTTCGAGTTTACGTGAAGTGATTAATCACAAATAGAAAGACTGTTATTCCTTACTTCACTTTTTATTTTTATGTTAGATGTACATTTCGAGACACAAGGTGCTCATTATCAATAACAAACAGTTTGTTATTGATAATGAGCACCTTGTGTCTCGAAATGTACATCTAACATAAAAATAAAAAGTGAAGTAAGGAATAACAGTCTTTCTATTTGTGCTGCATATCGGGCTGTATACAGTTCATCGTATACAACTTAACATACATACATACATTCGTATGTTGGGTTGTATACAAACAAATCACTCGTGTTGCATACGAGCTGCTTTGTCAACGGTGCAGTGACATTTTTCTTTGAACGTTAGCATGCAATGTTCCTGCAGGCGGATATTTAGCGTTTATTCAACGTTTTATTAGCATTCATGCAACTTAAAACGCAACGTCTCGTGTTGCGCGGTAACATTGATGCAACGTATCATGCAACGTTTCTTTGCTCAGTGGGATTTTATCTGACGTTTTATATGTCATTTCCTAAAGCGTGCAGGCAACTCAAATTAGAAAAATACGAATAAATCATTGCACACTTGATGTTTTTTTACTTTCCCCCGTATGTAATACAAAGGGAAAGTATTGTTTTCGTGAAAATTTTAGAATCAAAAATTTTAGCGGAAATATCCGTTTTGAGGTCCCCTGAGTCGAATAAGACCATTTTTGAAAAATGTCTGTCTGTCTGTCTGTCTGTCTGTCTGTGTGCGCTGTACCGCAAAAACCGCTAAAGATATCGAGATGAAACTTGAAACTTAAGCTTTTTGTTACAATCGGAAGAACTGAAAAGCTTTTGGTGAAAATCGGAAAACCGGAAGTGGTACTTTACTCTTAGCGTTTTTCAGTTTTTTCAGATTTTTTCAATAAATGTTCATCAAACAAAAAATTCTTTCAAATAAAAGTTGTAGATAATAACAAAATGAAGATATATTGTTTATTTACTTTTTGTCATAGCACTCTTAGTTTTTGAGATATTTTAAAAGTTGTTTGTTTTATCTAGTTATTGATGTGTGACAGTGTATGTGTCGATACAATTAAAAAATGTTTCAAATAAAAGTTTTAGGAAATAAAAAACTAAAGATTTTTTGTGGACTCACTTTTTGTCATAGCACTCTTAGTTTTTGAGATATTTATTAAATAGTGTTTTTTATCTAGTCATTGATTTGTGTCAGTGTGTGTGTTGATACAATTGGAAAATGATTCAAATAAAAGTTGTAGGTAATAAAATATTAAAGATTTTTTGTATTTTAACTTTTTGTCATAGCACTCTTAGTTTTTGAGATATTCAATAAATAGTGTTTTTTATCTAGTCATTGGTTTGTGTCAGTATGTGTTGATCCAATTGTTTCAAATAAAAGTTGTAGTTATCAAAAAGTTGAAGACATTTTGAAAATAATAATGCTACAAATATTTTAAAAGTGATTTAATACGCAATTTACGGGGGAAAGTACTATGATGGACACATCACCATTTTTTATATTGAACACACGCTTTACTTATTAATATTATTTAGAAATAATTCTATTTGTAATACCAACAAAAAAGCCTCCTCTCTCTGCTTGACTACACCTTTGTACCCCACCAAAAGCTAATCATTCAAGTGCTTAAATATACATTACATTCACATTTTGTGAGTATTCTCAGTGAGATGGGAATTCGTCGAAATGAACGCACACACGCTCGAATTGAACTAGAGAGTACGAATTTAACAGAGGGTTGTAGGGAGGAAGCCGGGGGCGATTTAATACGAGAGAACATTGATCGTAGTTAATAAAGTTATTACCCTATTCGGTCGAGAACTCAGTCTCGGAGTTAAGTAGTATTATTATGTAGTGTGTATGCACTGCCCTAGGGCGCTCCTTACAAGCGAGTTGTAATGTTCTCGTACTCAGTACTCAGTACACGAATGGTTCACTAAACAATCAAATTATTTAGTTTTTGTATTTGTTTTTATATTCTAAACTTAACATACAAATCAGTTTAATTTTCAAACAATGCAATTTAGTTTGTACTCGTAGAATCCCATAAAGACCAAGATTAATCATTCACAAATGCTGTGAATTTTGTTAAAATCAAATTAGTGGCGTAATTAGAATTTCAATAATCTAGTTGTTTTGTGTTTTTCCTTAAGTTAAAAATAATTGCAAACAATATTAAATAATTCATTTGTTGTAAACTATTTCACAAGATAGTGTTTTTGTATATTAAAGAAAAAAACAAAATTAACAATTGAATAAATAAAAACAAAGATTAATCATTCCTTACTGTAATGTATTCGAATTTATATTTATATTATATTTTAATAAAGACGCGCATAGGAATGCGCATATGTTTTTTGTGTGTGTGAATCGAGCAGAATAAAGTGAACTGTTGAAAGGTCAACGTGTGTTTTCATTGTGTGAGCCTTATCATAATATAAGTGAAAATACACACCACTTACAAATGCTGCGAATTTTGTTAAAAGCAAATTAGTGGCGTATTTAGAATTTTTCCCCCGTCCCCGCAAAACGATTTTTGGGACCCCCCTATCAGTTGATTTTCAAACAATGCAATTTTGTTTGTACTTGTAGATTCCCATAAAGATAAAGATCAATCATTCCTCAACAAATGCTGTGAATTTTGCTAAAATCAAATTAGTGGCGTAATTAGAATTTTGCCCCCCTCCCCGCAAAACGATTTTTGGGGCCCTTTATCTTTATCTTTATCGGAATCTACGAGTACAAACAAAATTGCATTGTTTGAAGATCAACTGATAGGGGGGTCCCAAAAATCGTTTTCCGCGGAAGGGGGCAAAATTCTAATTACGCCACTAATTTGATTTTAGCAGAATTCACGGCATCTGTTAAGAAATGATTAATCTTTGTTTTTATTCATTCAATTGTCAATTTAGTTTTTTTCTTTAACACAGTAACGGCCGAGCAATTATAGAGTTAACTCTAAAAGTTTATTTTAGGTAAAATTCTACACTTCTTTTAATGATTTCTACGAATGACTTATTGTTTTACATACTGTGAATTTTTCTTTTAAATATACATAATGTATACGCTATAAATGTAAGGCATTCGTTGATTTTGTATAAAAACGTGCAATTTGAATTTTAGAACGAGTATTTCCACTCCCAGACTAAGTATGAAGTAAAATTTCGAGTTTAGAAAAGCCCCGCGTAGAAAATTTGTCGAGGGTCGCGCAGCGACCCGAGACAAATTTTCACGGGGCTTTTCTAAACTCGAAATTTTACTTCATGCGCCACACGTATAAAACACTGAAATATCGTGAAGTTAGAAATACACTGAACATTTTTTTTAAATGGGTAATAATCGAGATAATTGAATCACAAAATATTTACGTTTTTCTTTAAATATTTTCAAGTCAAGTCAAATAATATAATATATCAAATTAATTTGTTTGGTAGTTTAAATAGCATAAAATTAATAATGTTGCGTATACGCATCAATGGCGCCTAATGGGTTAATATACAAAAGCACTATCTTGTGAAATACTTAACAACAAATTAATCATTTAATATTTATAATAATAATAATAATAATAATTTATTTCCCAACAGAAATACACATTTCAAATTACAGGGAAAAATATACAAAATTCTAGCAGAAAATTATTACATATACAATATTTAATTCAGTTAAACAATACTTAACGATATCTGACATAGTGACTAAATTAATACAGCGGACATTTGGTTAATAAATTGTTTACGACTACAACAAAAGATATCAGCAACGTTTTGAGAGTTATTATAATTGCGCATCATTGTATTGAGAGGGGAGTTGTAATATACATTACTTTGATTTCTATTACATACAAATTGTACGCTATTTCTACTACAAATCCTAGGTGTACAAAAATTTAACTGAGCGAGTATACCGGGAGCATTTATATTGTTGTGAAGCAAATTGTAGAGAGTGGTTAATGAAGCGATCTTGCGTCGTGCAGATAAAGATTTTAAGTTAAACATAGCCAACAAGTCTTCATATCTAATAGATTCGTCCGGGTATACAGAATGTACTACAAAATACAGATACCGTACAAACATTTTTTGAACATGTTCTATAGATTTGATATGGCAATCATAGAACGGAGACCACACTAACGAGCAATACTCTAACTTCGGTCGCACATACGACGTATACAACTTCATAATGGTTCTGGTGTTTTTGAAAGGCTTTGATATTCTACGTACAAAACCCAACATTCTCATAGCCGAGTTCACTAGTTTTGTGTAGTGGGGAACAAAAGACAGATCTTTATCTAGTAAGACACCTAAGTCTTTTATTTCCGTAACACGTTCCAGCAAGATGTTATTTAAAGAGTAATCATAGAATAGAGGGCTACTTAATCTGCAAAATGAAACACATTTGCATTTTTTTATGTTTAAATATAATCTATTTTCCAAGCTCCATTGCTGGATAAGCTCTAAATCCGATTGCAGTGTCAAACAATCCTCTATCGATTTAATTTCTCTGTATATTTTGATGTCATCGGCGTATACAAGAATGTTGGATTTTATGTTGTCGACGACGTCGTTAATAAATAACAAAAAAAGCAATGGCCCCAGATTTGATCCTTGAGGGACCCAACTGGTTGGATAGAAAGATGCGGACCTATGGTTCATATATTCAACATAGTTCTCTCTGTCAGATAAATACGCACATAATAAATTAATTAAATTAATTCTCACAATTATTTCTGACTGAAGCTAAAACACAAAACAACTAGATTCTTAAAATCGACAGAACCGAATAATTGCACTAATGAAATTAAATCTGAATTCTTGCAACTGAACGTTGATTTATTGTTCTATGATTAAGGTTATATAATTAATACCGCTCGTTGATTTCTATTAATTACGGCTTCCATACATTTTCCGCGCGTATATTCCGAATTAGCTAGAGAAGATTTAATTTCAATAATTACAGAAGCCCTGCGTCGTTTCTAATTAATTACACTTCACCTTCTCCCTTCGGAGAACAGCCCAAAGGAAAGTGACGGTTTAACGCACTAAAACACAAGAGCTTATAAGCTTCATCTATCGACTCGGGCTGATTTAAATTCAGCGCTAATTAATCAGAATTTAATCTGTGTAGGTTTCCTTCCAAACAATTTTATATATAAGCATAATCTTATAAGTTACTTTGCAATGGGTTTTTTTGAATGATTTTTTAACGTTTGAATAAGTTGCAGTACGCGACAGTCATGTACGATATTTGATTTTTGATAGTAATCATTTAAATAACTCAAACATTAAAAGTGCGATTCTGTTCGCAATCTACAACAAGTTAGTCTTACAAAGACTATATCAAACCTCATTGAAACAACTACTTCCCGGGCTAATACCCCGACGGACATTGAATTATACAACAAGTGTTTGCTGTTACATACAATAACCTACTGCAAATGTAACAATTTGGGTCAAATTATTCAGGCCATCTATAGACGCGTTTCGAGATTTATCTCTCCTCAGTATAGCTTTGCCATTCCCTCTAAACAATTTGACACCTTAGACTGGCGGTCACGTTACCGTTCAAACATTAGTATAAATGAAATTGCCAATTCTTGGTTGCAGAATACTTCAAACATTAAACTTGTTGTAGATTGCGAAAAGAATCGCACTTTTAATGTTTGAAGTATTCTGCAACCAAGAATTGGCAATTTCATTTATACTAATTTAAATAACTTATGTAGTTGCAAATAACATGAAAATATATTTTATGTTGCCAGAATTTAACTGTTTGTCTACAACATAAATACAGGGCATTTTTCTTTTAGGTAAACATGTGCATAAGCTGTGAATTTTCCGACATGCGTTGTTTTTTAAAAGAGTTCAATTTGAAGCTTTGAACGAGTGTTTTCCACTCCCAGATTAAGCATGAAGTAAAATTTCGAGTTTAGAAAAGCCCCGTGAAAATTTGTCGAGGGTCGCGTAGCGACCCGAGACAAATTTTCTGGGCTTTTCTAAACTCGAAATTTTACTTCATGCGCCACGCGTCTAAAACACTGATTTCAAGTGAGGTTCAAATATACATAAATTTCACAGTATTTTAGTGTTTTATACGCGTGGCTCATGAAGTAAAATTTCGAGTTTAGAAAAGCCCAGAAATTTTGTCAAGCTTCAAAAAGACACTAAATATGTCGAAACTTGAGTCGTAAAAATTCGAGTTTAGAAAAGCCCAGAAAATTTGTCAAGCTTCAAAAAGACACTAAATATGTCGAAACTTGAGTCGTAAAAATTAAAAAATTAAAATAAAGGGGTATAAAACATTAAAACACTTCTTAATATTGATTAATCAATATTCAAATACCTTAATTTAAAAAAAATTCCTTGCCTTAAATTAATTTCATAGTTCATGAATTTTAATAACAGGAATTTAGACGATTTTTAATATTTGTTTAACGCCATTATAATTCAAAATTACAAACTGAACACCATTCACAATATCTAATAACATTCAGATAAATGTTCCATTGAAAACTCTCTTATTGCCAGACATTTCGAACAATTTCTTGTTTCGAATTCACACACTTTTTTTTTACTATTGGCGACGGAATGATCGATTGTTTTACGTGAAGTGGCGCTTGGCTTCGAGTGTCTTCAGCATAGATTGGCTATCCTCAACGCCACCACTTAATTTCACGTCCGGTGATTAGAAACTTCTCTCGAAGGGCTTTCAAACTACGCTGGCCAACTTGTATTTACTGAAATATCGAATTCCAATACGCGCTCACGGATTTGTTTATGACAATAAAGCGCTTTACGCTTAGAACGGTTTAAACTTTATAAAACAGCTCAAGTCTGAGCTATTAATGGATTAACGAAAATCAGAAATTAATTTTATGAAATAGCAAAAGTAATACTAGAATTAATAACTGTATGTTTTTAAGTTTCCGTAAAGTGATTATTAAACATAAAAAGATTGTTATTCCTTGCTTTACTTTTTATTTGTATCGTTAGATGTACATTTCGAGACATTGTCAATTAGAAACAATGAGCACCTTGTGTCTCGAAATGTATCATATGTTCAATAAAAAAACCTCTAGAGTGCCACGATTTAACCCTTTTTAAAATTAAAGTTGGCTACACATTTTAGGAATTGACATATATAACGTCAGACATAATAATATAACGTCAGACATAATAATTATAATGTATATTTTCAGAGTTGCCAACCTAGAATATTTTCCATAGCACTCTAGCGGTTTTTTTTTAATTGAACATACGATACATCTAATGATACAAATAAAAAGTGAAACAAGGAATAACAATCTTTTTTTGTGAAATACTAGTATTGGTTTATTGGAGTAATCAGCAATAAAATTAATGTGTGTGTGTGTGTGTGAAAGTAATCACTCATTAAATCCAACATTTCCAATAACACCAATTTTCACTTGTTCGTTTAAAATACTTCTGCGTGTTTCGCCAACGAAATTTAATAATTACGCAAATAAGTGATTAAAACACGAATAAACTGTTTTGCTTTTACCAGGAGACAACTTTACTCCGGTATTTTTGCTCTGTAATTACACCGTTTTATTTCATTAATTTTGTAATTGCGGATTTTTGTTATCGCGAGGAGCAAAAGTGAGTATGATCTAAAATAAATAGGAGTTTGTATATATACATTTTTTTTGGGGCGCGTAATTGGAAAAATGTTAATTCCGAAAGGGACTCGCGTTCCGTATTCCGTTTGTTGTTTGGAAAATAAAGAGGAAGTCGTAATTGAATTCAATTATGGACTCTATTTTTTGTACGCGGAATAGAAATAAAAAACTTTTGGGAACGTTTTAAATAAGCTGTAATTGGTGAAATATACATATTTAATATGTTAAGATTTTTGAGATTATGCAAATGTAATTAATAGTAAGACATCATGGAGGACCGCTCACCGTCCACTCACTTTAAATAAAATAGAATAGAAGACATCAATACTAAAATAAGTATATAATATATAACATTAAGTGTAAAGATTGTAGATAGTTAAGGCACTTAATTTTTGAAAATCCACGATCACTTAAATAAAACACTTAATGATTTTCACCTAATTGTGTATTTCAGGACAATTGTTTCGCAACGTTGTTGGTTTTTCAGGTGGAGAACCTATAATATATAATGTTATAGGTTCTTCACCTGAAGAAGCACCAACGTTACGAAACAATTGTCCTGAAATACACAATTAATTGAAAATCATTAAGTGTTTTATTTAAGTGTAAAGACATCAATATTAATATAAGTATATAATATATTAGTATAAAACACACCTTAGTCTTAAAATTCATGAGATTAATGAGAACCAAATTGAAGATATTAAAATTCAAATATTCGTTCAATGCAATTACCTAAACTGGTCAAAAGTGGAGTTGAATATGTGAAAAAAAAAAGTAGAGGATATTGATGAGAGAAAGAAGACCTACTTGTTTATTTAAAAAGTATTTGATTTTATTTTTATCTTTATTTATTTATTTTATATTTTATTTTATTAAGTACTTTAATTTTATTTAAATAAAATTTTGAAAGGCCCCAGGCATCACATTTTCACTTTTTTTTTTGGGAAAAAAGTAAATTATAACATACGGTTATTTAACCCACTATTGCACACCATTCTCAGTTAGGAACTTTTAAACAGAGATCCGGCAACAATGTAATTTTAACCTCAAACTGAAAACAACCTAACCTAACACAAAAAGTATCAACTACTGGCAATTTCCATTAGGGAGTTTAGTTGCCACAGAGGTACTGCCAACAAAGTTACTAGATGGTCATAGCCTTACTAGATGGTCATAGCCTACCCTGACCCCATCCATTAATAATACTAAAAAACATTTTTGATTTTATCTTCACATTGATCTAATAATATAGCAAATGAGAGGTCCTGCAAATCCCCAATGTATATCTGAATAAAACCCAAATTAGAAATATTGCATTAATTGTTTCAAACAATAATTATAGGAAACCCAATACTAGTATTGTGTATTGGGTTGCCTCAAAAAATCAATAATTACGTAATTCAATTATATTTACTTTACTTTACTTACTTGATTAAATTAAATTAAAACCCGGAATGAAATGGCAAGTGGGAATTCACTATTCCATTTAATGAAATTAACGTCGGTAGAAATTTGGGCTTTGTTCTGTGATCAAATTTAAGATATTCCCTTATCTCAACAGACGTCAATTAGCCGGTGTCCATTCGGGGGCGATTAATTAAATTATTAATATTATCCGGACACGGAATCGATGCCGTTGCACGCGATTATCACGCCCTTTTAAGCCCTTACCTCTCTGATTTTATAAAGGTAATTGGATGACTTCGTATCGATTTTGTAATAAGTCGAAGGAAAATATTAGTGGAGAAATGGTTGGGAGCGTATTCGTCTTGAAATTTCAAAAACTGAATTTTCTCTCACTAAATTGAAAAGCAAAAGTAAAAGCAAGTGGAGACAGTTGCTAAAAGTAAATTTCAATTAAATAATTCAATATATGAATAAGGTTCATAAGATTTTAAATATTTTATTGTATAATTCAATATCCGGAGGTGTATTTGCACGGGAAGTAGTTGTTTCAATGGATATTTATCGTCTAAAGTTGTCTAATTAATTAAGACATTGTTTGCATTTTCACGAATAACATTTTCGTAATTTTAAATATTATGTCAATATACAGAGCAATATGCAATAAAAAATAGACTGAATAGTATAGTAGAAAATAAAATTGGATCATACCAATGTGGATTCAGAGAAAAAATATCAGTCATGAATCAGATTTTCACTTTAAAACAAATAATAGATAATAGTATAGACCAAAATCTACCGCTGTATATGTTGTTTATAGATTTTAAACAAGCCTATGACACAGTGAAGAGAGAAACAATATACAAGGCAATGAGAGATTTAGAAGTAAAGGAAAAATTAATACGGTTAGTGAAAATGACCCTGACAGAAACAGACTACAAAGTATTTATACATGACATCAAACATCTTTAAGGTCACAGGAGGAGGTTAAGAAAAAAACAGGATGAACAGAGGAAGCACGAGGAGAGGATTAGGGATGAGATGAAGGAGAAGCGCTCGCAGGAAAATGGATTGAATGTCCAGTTGTGGATGAAGAAGAAGGAAGAAAGTATTTTCGAGAAAAAGATTCAAGATCAAATAAAAGTGATTAAACAAGAGGCGGAGAAACGGCGGAGATTATGGTATAGCGCCCAAGCCTACGAGATTTGGTTGCAGCAATCGAAAAACAAACCCAAACCTCTTCCATTAAGCCGTGGCCTTGAAAGTTTAAAATCTTCAGTGTCAGTTACATACATTAATCCAGAGCCATGGGTGCCCAACATAGACGTCACACAAAAGCCGACATCTCAGTGATAATAATTATAATAATACACTAAGTAATATTAAACTATATGAGGTAATACATAAACTCTATGAGGGCTAAGACAGGGAGATCCACTATCGACAACCCTATTTAATATAGTACTAGATTCAGCAATAAGAGAAAGCGGAATCTAGACAAAAGGGACAATATATAACTACAGAAACTAATTAATGGCATATGCTGATAATATTGTCATTCTAACAAGGAAAAAAGAAAATCTAGTAGCGGCGACAAAGAAATTAGAGATAGCAGCGAATAGGAAGGGATTAATAATAAACCAAGATAAGACCAAATTCATGGTAATAGAAAGCGGTACAGGAACCCAAGATGTAAATAGACAATTAAAGATAACTACAGAAGAAATAGAGCACGGGTTCCAAAGAGTAGAGAATTTTAATTACCTGGGAGTCAAAATTACATGCAGAGGGGACGAAAAAGAAGAAATACAAGAAAGGATAGCCAAAGGAATAAAATGTATGGGAGGAATAACACATATTTTAAGATCAAAAAATGTCTCAAGAAATGTCAAAAAAATAATCTACAAGACCATAATCAGGCCAGTAGTAATATATGGCGGAGAAGCATGGAAACTCAACATAAAAGAAAGGAATGCGTTGGATATTTTTGAGAGAAAAGTACTAAGAAGAATATATGGCGGGAAGAAGATAGAAGGAGTGTGCGAAAGAAGAACTAATAAGGAACTACAAGAACTCTACGATGAACCTTCAATAACAAACGTCGTGAGAGCACAAAGGTTAAGATGGTTGGGCCATGTAGAGAGAATGAGTAACCAGACACCGACAAAACATGTGCTAGGAGGAGGGATAGTGGGAAGACGAATAAGAGGCAGGCCACGAACAAAATGGTTAGATACAGTAGAGAAGGACCTAGAAGAAATGGGAATTGGAAACTGGAGAAAGAAATCAGAAAATAGAGCAATCTGGAGAAGGATTTGCTACCAAGCCATGGGCCAACTTGGCTCGCAGTGCTGAATTATATATATATATATATATATATATATATATATATATATATATATATAACTTGCTTGAGTTTTTTGGGCTGCTTTCTCGCGTTGGTTGGTTTATTTGCGCTCTACGTTTCGGCAGCATCACTTCTGCCATCCTCAGGAGCTTTTTTGTATATTGAGTGATGAATGTCACGTTCACTGACGTGAACATGTATCACTGTTTCTTCGGGTTTGGTCCGGCGTATTTTCTTGGCTCTGGTCCATTTTATTTTTAATTCGACGTTTCGATGACGTCGCAGTCATCATCGTCAGGAATAACTATCAAAATTCCATTGCTCTAGCAACCACTACTACATCATTAGAAGAACAAAACAGAAGAGTAACACGAAGCCAAACAAGAAATTCACGCATCAAGTGGTACGTAAAAGTCAAACAAGTGGTTGCTAGAGCAATGGAATTTTGATAGTTATTCCTGACGATGATGACTGCGACGTCATCGAAACGTCGAATTAAAAATAAAATGGACCAGAGCCAAGAAAATACGCGAGACCAAACCCGAAGAAACAGTGATACATATATATATATATATATAATATACAGAGAGTTTTATATAACACCGAACAATTTCATACCGAGAATTTGCCTTTGAAGTATCCATAGTATCCATATGCATACGTTGTACATTTTCTGATGCTCGGTTCATCAAAAGAATTCAATTTGAAGCTTTAAGCGAGTGTTTTCCACTCCCAGGCTAAGCATGAAGTAAAATTTCGAGTTTAGAAAAGCCTGAAAATTTGGTTTGGTCGCGTAGCGCGAAGCGCGGAGCGGCCAAACCAAATTTTCAGGCTTTTCTAAACTCGAAATTTTACTTCATGCGCCACCGGTACAAAACACTGACTCAATGTAAAGTTTAGCGGTTTTAAACTTCGTAATATGTCAGTGTTTTGTACCGGTGGCGCATGAAGTAAAATTTCGAGTTTGTCAACTCGAAATTTTACTTCATGCGCTACCGGTACACAACGCTGATTCAATGTAAAGTTCAGCGGTGTGTTTTAAACTTCGTAATATGTCAGTGTTTTGTACCGGTGGCGCATGAAGTAAAATTTCGAGTTTAGAAAAGCCTGAAAATTTGGTTTGGCCGCTCCGCGCTTCGCGCTACGCGACCAAACCAAATTTTCAGGCTTTTCTAAACTCGAAATTTTACTTCATGCTTAGCCTGGGAGTGGAAGACACTCGCTTAAAGCTTTAAATTAAATTCTTTTAACAAATCGAGCATCGAAAAATGTGCAACGTATGCATATTGATACTTAAAAACAAAATTCTCGTTATGAAAATGTTCGGTGTTACATAAAACTCTTTGTATATATTTAATAAAAGGAAAATAGATTTAACTTTCCTTTACAATCATTTGCATCATTTATATTTTTATTACCGCCCCCGAGCTTTTTCTGTATGTAAATTCATGTTAAAAGAGAACGCGGCATATCGGAAAGTAATTTACTTCGAGCATCTTTTCTTTTTTCAGTCTGCTTTGTATGATAATTTCATGCATCTTCGGAATTGATGTAAGTCCCTTTATAACTGGAGTTATAAAAAAATACTCTTACTTTTTTATTAAAGTTATGCATGCAGAGTACCTGAGTTTTTTTCCCCTCAATAAAGATAAAGTATGCAGCATTGTTGAAATACAAGAAAACGTTCATTTATTCGAAGATGAATGAATACAGATTGAATGTGTGTGCAGTATTTTGAGTAAAAACTTCTTTTAAAGTTGATTCTCACTAAGAATGGGTTAAATTGTTGAGAGTCAACTTTAAAAGAAGTTTTTATGTAAAATACTAAACACACATTCAGTCTGTATTTAAATCTTTAATTTGGTTGGCATTCACTTTGTGGTACATCTTCATAATACTTTAATTAAAACATTTAACTTTGTTATACCAATTTTTAAACTGTCAAGATATATATATATATATATATATATATATATATATATATATATATATATATATATATATATAAGATATATACAGGGTGAGCTACTAAGCGGAAATCGGTTTATAGTGGGCGTATCCTTGAAAATAGCAAAATAAGTTTCAAATAAAAGTTGTTCAGAATCATTTTTTTCCTAAAATTATTGCTAAATATGGCGGCCTTGCGGTTATACCGGAAGTAAACACCAACTTCATAATTTTAAATAGAATACCCTATATATTTTCATATTTTTGGATTGCACGTTAAAAATAAACATGAGTTTATGCACACAACATTGGGTCTCAATTGAACCGTTTTCGAGTTATTTCATTTTTTTTTATAAATTTGACGATTTCAGAGCTCGACGCCATTGACAATATCTTCAAAACGAAATAAGTCAGAGTTGTGCGGCTTACGGTTTTGGATCCGGGAAGAAATGTAGTATTTTTTTAGGTTTTTGCAATTAGTCAGATTTTCTAAATTGAACCAAGTCCGTCGACGGTATTCTTCAGTACTTCAAACATGCATAACTTCATTTTTTTAAATAGAACCATCTATTTTAAGATACATTATCTGATGCGAAATTGAATTTCCTTTTTATTGATACCGGGTTGTTGCCATATCCTTTCAACAGTTTTTGAGAAATTTGCGATTTTGTAAACATTTTAATGCATTTCGTATTATCGCGTTAGCCCTAGATACTGATGACGTTTGGTGATTTTGTTTTGACATTTAGTAAGTCATTGAGATATTTCCTGTTTTTTTAAGTTTCTTTTAAAGCTTTAAACAAGTGATTTCCACTCCCAGACTAAGCATGAAGTAAAATTTCGAGTTTAGAAAAGCCCCGTGAAAATTTGTCGAGGGTCGCGCAGCGACCCGAGACAAATTTTCTGGGCTTTTCTAAACTCGAAATTTTACTTCATGCGCCACGCGTATAAATCACTCAAATATTGTGAAATTTATGTATATTCGAACTTCGCTTATAATCTATGTTTTATACGCGTGGCGCATGAAATAAAATTTCGAGTTTAGAAAAGCCCAGAAAATTTGTCTCGGGTCGCTGCGCGACCCTCGACAAATTTTCACGGGGCTTTTCTAAACTCGAAATTTTACTTCATGCTTAGTCTGGGAGTGGAAATCACTTGTTTAAAGCTTTAAAATGAACTTAAAAAAAAAACAGGAAATATCTCAATGACTAACTAAATGTCAAAACAAAATCACCAAACGTCATCAGTATCTAGGGCTAACGCGATAATACGAAATGTATTAAAATGTTTACAAAATCGCAAACTGGGAGTGGAAAACACTCGTTTAAAGCTTCAAATTAAATTAAGGGTATGCTTTTGTTTTACTTTTCAGTGCCTATAGTTTCGACTACAAGCTAGTCATTATCAAACTCAGTCTGTATTTATTCATCTTGGAATTTAAAAATACCCCTCCTCTATTTCCGTAAATAAATGGTTCAAATAATAATTTTCAACAATTGGGTGAATAAAATAAATCATTTGCTGAATGTTATAAATGATCTTGAAGCGGTTCTCTCCATTGTACACCATTGTGTGTTTGTTGTCAGAGGTCGGATTCCCGATGCACATAAGCCAGGGGCCACTCCTGAGAGACTGGCTCAATGCTCCCCCCTCTAGTGTGATGGATGATAGATGATAGACGATAGTTGATAGATGATCCAGGTAACCGAAGCCCCCGCAGGCGCGCTATAAATCGATAAACCCTTCCTTTATCTAATCTAATTGCCGGTTACACATCCCCATTATGACAGCCTTCGACTGATTAAATATCGATCACGGAACGCGAAACACGCACGGATTTGCACCTTTGCAATATAGAATCGAAGTTTTTTTTATAGTTATTATCGTTTAATGACGAATCATATAGAAGAGCAACTTCATGTATTTTTCGCGTTATGGTGAATTCATACCAACCGAGTGGCGACACCTGTGAGTCCAGTGGTGAACTAATATTTCCAGAATTCGCTCTTAGCATTAAAGCAGAAGGCGCTATTTCTTAGAAAAAATAGAGTTCCTAATATAAGAGATTGCCGTACATTGAGTTCAATTTGAATTTTTAAACGAGTGTTTTCCACTCCCAGACTAAGCATGAAGTAAAATTTCGAGTTTAGAAAAGCCCTGTGAAAATTTGTCTCGGGTCGCGCAGCGACCCGAGACAAATTTTCTGGGCTTTTCTCTGGGCTTTTCTGGGCTTTCATGAACCACGCGTATAAAACACTCGTTTAAAGCTTCACATTAAATTCTTTAAGACAAAAACGCTATGCATATGTACAGTTTAAAGAAAAAATAGATCGGCATGCATACTTAAAAAAAGAATCCACTGTATGTTCGTTAGGAGAAAAATGTATGTGTTAATAATTATATCTCAAACAAGTTCATTTTTCCTCAGAAAATAAACTGGAAAATCTTTTAATAATATTAAAGGATAATTTAAAAACACTTGGTTTGTTTCACAAATAGTGAAACAAACCAAGTGTTTTTAATTTATCTTTTAATATTATTTCAAAATGTTTCCCCAAGTGATAAATGAGAAAGTTATTCAAGAAATCTTTTAATAGTTCATTGATTTACAAAAAATGTCAAGTATTTAAAAAAAATATCTATATATATATATATATATAAATATATATATATATATATATATATATATATAAATATATATATATATATATATATATATATATATATATATCGTCGAGTATATATATACAAAAATAATATTTCAACAAATATCAAAAAAATCATCTTAAATTCAGTCACTCCTGAACTTTTATTCACCCAACCGAATCGAAACGAAAACATCAGTCCCGCTAGGTAAACAATATGCTAATGCAGACGACCGAACGCGTATTTACTTTCCCGGAAAAGATTTTCGCAAAATAGTAGCCGAAACGAAAGAAGCGCGCGCGCGCTTCGTTCATTAGATTAATTAAATATTTGTAAAATCCGATCGAGTTTCCGTTTACATTGAACGCAATTAGTCCTCCAGAACGGAATGAATAATCATTTCCAGATAAGTATAAGAAATAAATTCTGCGCTGCGCGAGATACAACTTAATTAACGGAATTGATCGGGATCGGATGGAATAATTGATATTTAGTGAAGTGAATTAATTAAACAAGGGTTTGTTTGAAATCATGAAAAACTAAATTATTTAATATTTACATGTAATGAAATCAATGAAGTAAATAGTAAATTGCAAATAAATTAGTTTTATGCATCTACCTACTAAATGTTAATGAGAAGTAATTGAAAATATTTTAAAAATTTATTTTGATGTTCACCATTAGAGCTCGGATTTCTAAGCACAAAAAACATATCAAAAAACACCAACATTATTTTATGCAAAAAAGCATTATTTTATGCAAAAAGCATTATTTTAAGCAAAACAGGATTATTTTTGATTTACAAGAAGCCCTAAAAATATTCAAAATTGTATAACAATACACACAACGATGAAAATCACCTTAAATTTTACTGACAGATACAATAAACAGACTTATTTATTGTCATTTGTTAGAATCCTCTTTTGTTTTTAGGGCTTCTTGATTTTATTGAACAAAACAGAAATATATGAATAACTTTTCCTATTTTCTTTTTGTAATAATGATTTATAACTTTTTGGCTAGGAATAATCTTTTATATCCAGTAATTTTATATCAGTAATAAAATGTACAGGGTGATCCATTTAAATAAACCTATAAAACGTATAATTGTTTCTCTGATTTGATTATTGTAATTGTCATTAAATTTACTACTACATTAATGAATCCTCTACGCGTTCAAATATTTTAACAAGTAACTCGTGACTTTCTAGTTAAACTTTTTAGTGGTAGATGGCACTGATGTTAAGTGTTTAGAGTATTTCGTGACTTTCTAGTTAAACTTTTTAATGGTAGATGGCGCTGATGTTAAGTGTTTAGAGTAACTCGCGACTTTCTAGTTCAACTTTAATGGTAGATGGAGCTGATGTTGAGTGTTTACTAGTATTTAAGAGAGTAGCGCAAACTGGCATCCATCTTGAGGCCTTTAGGCGCCAAATTCAAACTAAATTATTGTATACTAAATTAAAAAAATAATTCCTACTACTCGCGGTAATGGGGTAGATGTGTAAAAAGAACCTCTAAACCGCCAAACACAACTATACAAACAAATAAAACGCACGTGTTATTTTCGGTGAAATGACGTTTGCACCTGACGTTTGTTGAAGCATAGTGTTCTAACTAATGATAGACAATTACAAATTATGAACATTTCATAAATTAATAAATCGTGATGATTATTTATTTATTAATTTCTGTTAAGAATTTCGAATCTGGGTTTAGGTACATTTTTTTTATTAATAAATATAATGCACCTAATGTTTTACTGGACATGCACACGACTGTTTCAAGCATTGTGATGGAACAGTCATGACGCCATGTTAACGCCCTTACATTGGTCTTATCAGTTGCGGTACTCTCTTACATAAAGTGACACTAGTATTTACAAGTAACTTGTGACTTTCTAGTTAAACTTTTTAAGGGTAGATGGCGCTGATGTTGAGTGTATGCACTCTTCGACACTAGATGGCGCTGATGTTGACTGTTTGTACTCTTCAACACTAGATGTCGCTGATGGAATGGAATCTCGGGGAGGAATGAATCTGCGGAAGGTGCTAATTCCACTGGATGAATCTGCGGAAGATGCTAATCCCGGAAGATAAATCTCTTGAGATGAATCTGCGGGGGATGCTGAGAGACTAGACCAGTGCGGAGGGCCCCGAATCGGCTAAAGCACTTTACTTACTTGTTTCATACAGGGAATTTTTGTTTTAAGTATGCATATTCCGATATCTACGCTGTTAATTTTTAGGTATTCGTTGTTTTTATAAAAGCATTCAATTTGAAACTACTAACGAGTGTTTTCCACTCCCAGACTAAGCATGAAGTAAAATTTCGAGTTTAGAAAAGCCCCGCGTAGAAAATTTATCGAGGGTCGCGCAGCGACCCGAGACAAATTTTCACGGGGCTTTTCTAAACTCGAAATTTTACTTCATGCGCCACGCGCATTAAACACTGAAATATTTTGAAGTTCACAATAAACTGCTTATATTCCACCTTGAGTCGATACATTTAACACATTTTTATTTTGTTTCACAAAATCTGTTTAAAGTTGAGTGCCTGGAGCTAAATTATATGTATACAAAAATTCAACCATCCTTGTAGAAAGAATACAAATACTAGATCAGGAGCGCTCAACCTTTTTTAGGTCGCGCCCGCCCTCATAACTCCACGCCCCTCCTTCCTGATTTAATTTAGGTTTTTTAGTTAGATTGAAACATCATTATAGCCTTATTTCACTTCACCTACTCTTTAGGAAATTAATCACCCCCCCATCCCCTCGGAAATCCTGCCGCGCTCCCCGAATGTGGCGTGCCCCCCCGGTGCCAAACCTGAATCTAGATGAAAGAAGCTATTTGTGATGTTAAACACAGATTCCTCAGGGTTCTATACTAGGCGCCTTTCTATTATGCTTAATAAAACTTCTCTACTATTAACTTCAAATATTCTCGTAGTTGTGATGTTAATCATGGGTTCCTCGGGGTTCTATACTAGCCCCCTTTCTATTATGCTTAATAAAACTTCTCTTCTATTAACTTCAAATATTCTCGTAGTTGTGATGTTAAACATGGGTTCCTCAGGGTTCTATACTAGGCCCCTTTCTATTATGCTTAATAAAACTTCTCTACTAATAACTTTAAATATTTTAGTACTTGTGATGTTAAATTTAGGTTCCTCGGGGTTCTATACTAGGCCCCTTTCTATTACGCTTAATAAAACTTCTATACTATTATTTTAAATATTCTCGTATTCTATAAACTTCATTTCCTTTCATTTGTGAACTGATAATCCGCGTAAACATGTTTACAGCACAATTTATGAACTTAGCACACATGCAAGTTTGCGGGCATCACAAATGACGATCGTTTTCAATTCGTCGCGGGGCGATAAATTCATTTTGCGGGACCGCCGGCAAACGGCTCTTCGGTTAACCCGATTTCATATAAACAATTACGGAAATTCGCGCAGCGTTTGCGCCCGAGCGCAATTTATCCGCCTCGAAAATTAATCGGTCGCATAAACATTTTTTCTGTGTTTTTATTTTACAACGTTTAACAACGTATTGATTATGTTTTGTGTACACACATGAATTTGTGAAATGTACGTTATTATTTATAGTATTTAGGTTAACCAATTTGTCGCATGAATATTGCGATGTGTGAAATTATTGGGGTTGAATGGAGGAATTCATTAAATATTTGATGAACATTACAGTAACATTATTGTTATGTATTCATAAATCATAAATTTAAACTAAAGTATTGTTTGTGGAAGATGAGAAATATCGAAAGTCCTATATGAAGGTTTTTAATTTAAATTCACTTGGTTTGTTTTACTAAAAATATATTTAGTAGTAAAATAAATCAAATGAATTTAAATTAAAAACCTTCATTTTAGTAGAAATGTTTTACCAAGTGATCAAGGAGGAACAAGTTATCGATATATCTAAATTGTTTATGATATAAGAAAACATACCAATTATTGCGGTAGGAAACATTAAATTCCTGGGCTGTAAGGGTCAAACATACTTGTATTTTCAGTGCAGAATAGTAAATTGTACAACGAGCATATAATATAAGATTTTGTAAAACTTTTGTGTATGCTACGCCAACTAATAATTATTATGCAAACTCACCTATTATAAGATTATCTCGACTTTATAATCATTACGCATACAATCTCGACATATTCACTTCAACATTCAAAGTGTTTAAGCATAATGTTAGTGATTCTATAAAATTATTATCTATGTTACCTTAGTTTATGAGTTAATTTTTAATATTGTTTATTTCTTTATGGCTTTATGTATTTCTGTTCTGCATGCATCTTTTGTTATATATTTATATAAGTTATATTGTATTTAATTTGTAATAATGATATAGCCCTGTTATTGGACTTTACAGTCTGTTGGGTTATTACCAAATAAATAAAATAAAATAAAAATAATGATAGCTATTAATCACGAGAATGAGGTTTGCGGGCCGAGCTAAAGGCGAGTGGAGCAAGTCGTTAGAGTGATTAAAAGCCAATATATGCGAGTTATACACTATACTTAGTTCATGACAACAACAATATATAACATAACATTTATTGTATATATATTTATTAAATACGCGTCAGTCTTAGTGGTCGGTTTAATTTTATAATAATTTGACAATTAAATGACGACAAATTGTGGTATTATGATTTGAATGCGTAATAGGGTTTTTTTTTTTTGGCTTGTTTGGCATAGGTATTACCATTCAGCCACTAACGTTGATTTTATAATATATTAACATATATTTCGACTAATTTGGACGTCACAACACATTCACACACATCCATGGAACCGGAGACGAGTATTTTTCGTTAGAAAAATTACTCGCCTCCGCTGGGAATCGAACCCAGATCACCTCCGTGTCCGGCGAAACCGGCGGCTCAACCGCTCGGCCACGGCGGGCCCAAACGTAATAGGGTTAATTCCACTTTAACACAAATATGAACAATCGTTCAACAATAAATAATACTCACACAGTCTACCTTTTCGCCTAAGTTACATAGAAACACGCTCTTTGCACAAAAAACGATCTCTTCCGTTTGGATGGAGTTTTTACGGTGTTAACGTTTGTTCCGCTTTAAAAAAGTACTCGCGACGGATAGAAGCATAATTGTTTAACCGATTTGAGAATGATTTATGTTTACAAACGCGTTTTACGCGAGTTAAAGTAGTGAGAACGGCGGAGATGTTGACGCGTTACTTCGTACTTGAACAAAATAGCGTCGATGACATCATCACCATCATGATCAAATGTAAGACAAAAGAAGCTGATTTGACTAGCACAGCGTTGTTACTGCATAGCGGCGAAAAACCTAACTAGACAATTATTTATATTTAAAAAACCACATTTATCACGCGAATCCCGTGTTTAATATACTTGAGTGTTAAATGCACCCCATTTATGATGCCTACACAATTGAATAATGCACATATTTACTATCTCAGATACACAGAGAGTTTTTCATTTCAGTATACATATCTCAGTATACTGGATACGCTGTAAATCGTTGTTTTTATAAATATTTTAAATTGAATTTTCAAACGAGTGTTTTCCACTCCCAGGTTAAGCATGAAGTAAAATTTCGAGTTTAGAAAAGCCTGAAAATTTGGTTTGGTCGCGTAGCGCGAAGCGCGGAGCGGCCAAACCAAATTTTCAGGCTTTTCTAAACTCGAAATTTTACTTCATGCGCCACGCGTACTAAACACTGATGTAATGTGATGTTCAGAATACACGTTTTTAGCATTCTGCTTTAGTAAGATATTTTGACCTTCTAATTGAATCAGTGTTTTATACGCGTGGCGCATGAAGTAAAATTTCGAGTTTAGAAAAGCCTGAAAATTTGGTTTGGCCGCTCCGCGCTTCGCGCTACGCGACCAAACCAAATTTTCAGGCTTTTCTAAACTCGAAATTTTACTTCATGCTTAGTCTGGGAGTGGAAAACACTCGTTTAAGATTTTAAATTAAACTATTTTAAAAAACAAACGGTTATTGGAAAAGTTACAGCTCATGTATGAATGTATGTATATTTAAAAGAAAAATTCCCAGTATGTTTAGCAAATTTTAGTAGCGGCAAATACTACCGTAAGCGCCAAAAGGATTAAATTGAATAAAAAACAGTTAGCTAGCTGAAAAATATTGAACATTTCTGACTATATGAAGCCAATATGTGAAAATTATTAATGGATTCCATTAATAGTTTTTACATATTGGCTTGATGTAGTCAGAAGTGTTCAGTATTTCTCAGTACTGGGTCGAAACCATATTGACGAGGACCTTGAGGTCCGAAACGCGTCTGTGGGTGTCTGGTGCCGGAATACTGAACATAAATTCAGTTTTTAAACAATTTTATACCGAAATATCCCGGCGCATTCACCATTTATGCAAATAACGTAATTGTTTTATTGGCCGCCTTTTTGGTTTGACAATATCTTTTTTGCTACGCAAGTTTTGGATTATTGAGTCAAATATTTATATGTACTTTGTAATTGTTCTATAATTTAAGTGCATCCACCATTTATGCAAATAACGTAATTGTTCAAACAAGATAAATTCAAATTCAAAACTATTTGAATTCGAGAAAATAAGCTTACGCTTCTTATAGTTTGCACACTTTAAACATAATATATAAAATTACGAAAAAACTATTCGTAAAAATGCAAACAATGTCTTAATTAATAAGACAACTTAAGACGATAAATATCCATTAAAACAACTACTTCCCGTGCAAATACAATATCCGGAGGTGTATTTGTACGGGAAGTAGTTGTTTCAATGGATATTTATCGTCTTAAGTTGTCTTATTAATTAAGACATTGTTTGCATTTTCACGAATAGTTTTTTCGTAATTTTATATATTATTTAACGTAATTGTTTCATTGGCCGCCTTTTTGGTTTGACAATATCTTTTTTGCTACGCAATTTCTTAATTATTGAGTCAAATATTTATATTTACTTTGTGATTGTTCTATAATTCAAGTGGGACTTTTTTCTTTTTCATTATTCCCATTATTCCACCTAGTTTTCAGTGACTGAAAACGTCGAGGCATTTGATAAAATGGAACAGCTCGCCGGATTCTCGAGTTCCTTTCGGGATTAAGCAGCGATTCCGGTTTCTCTATATCAAGTATTAGTCTGGAGGATGGGAATGTCAGGGCTGGCTAAAGTGGAACGGGGAAATTCTTGTCGAACAAAACTAATTTAAATTTCCCGGAGTAGTTATCTGTCATTATCTGGCGAAAAGACCGACGGGGATGTCGTGTTTTGAGCGTTGTTTTCCACGGAATATTCAGTCTTCCAGAGAATCGAATAACTAATTAGAATGAATTGAATTACATTAAGGTATAGGGAAATTTATTGAAAAATATCCTCACCTGAATTCAGGAATTTATCGGATTTATTTTAATTTCCTGTTGGTTCATTTAGTTTGGTGAGAGAATAGAGCTACAAGATAAGTAAGAAATTGTGTTGAAATTTCAAAAACCTTAACTTCACCCTTCAACAGGGGTTGTATTTAGCTGGTGCAACTTATGAAAATTAGTGATTTCGATAGTGCAACTTTCGTAGAAATAGATAAAATATACATTAAATATTGAAACATTTAAATTTGGACGGGCTAGCGTCATTTTAGCCCTTCTAAATTCCATACATAAAATATTGAAAAATTTAAATTGAAAAAAGAGGGACTGGCACCCTAACTTCACCCTTCAAAAGGGGGTGTATTTAGCTTGTGCAATTTATGAAAATTAGTGGTTTCAATAGTGCAACTTTTGTAGAAATAGATAAAATATACATTAAATATTGAAACATTTAAATTTGGACGGGCTAGCGTCATTTTAGCCCTTTTAAATTTAAAACCGTTGTAACTTTTTTCCCTTGCTAGTGCAACTTTTAATTTTTGCGGTGCAACTTAGTGCAATGTAAGGCCTTTATGGTGCAATAGTTTTGATTTTAAAATTTTGAAAGGGGGGGTGGGGGGAGGGCAAGTTGACGGACCCTATCTGTCGGGGTATTAGCTTGAGAAGTAGTTGTTTTAATGAATATTTGGAGAAGTCTTCTTAAGTATGTCGCTAGCAATACTTAATTATTTATTATTATTAGGGAAATCAAAGATTTGCATTGATCGGTAAATAAACAAACTGTTAATTCATTGAGGCTTCTACTTCGTTATACATCATTATTAACATAAATAAGACACTTAAACTTTGTTTGTATAACTGAGTTTTTTTTAATTGTGACTATAGTTTCGACAACTTTAACTTGTCATTATCAAACTACAAGTGCTTGTAGTCTGATAATGACAAGTTAAAGTTGTCGAAACTATAGTCTCAATAAAATAAACCTCAGTTATACAAATAATAAATAAACACTTTATTCTTCGTGACCACAGATTCGAATGAAGAGTAACGAAAACATCTGGCGCTAGGCGCGAGATAACAATAATAAACTATGTACAAAAGAGCGCGCTAAATTAATTTAAAATAAGTAAATAATAATACAGAACAAGTCTCAACAAGACTAAATTTTTGCAGAAAGTCGATATTATTTTAACTCGTTTTTATATTTTGGATTTACGTTAATTATTATTATCATTGATTTACGAACGATTCGTTAGCATGATTTTTTCCTTGGTATCAATTTAATTAAATCTTGCAAAATAAAGCATCTATTTCACGATTTCCACAGTAAGCAGGTTTATTGTGTTAACTGAGCATTAGGATTTCCATTCAGTTGGTTTAACGGTAGACGAGCTCGCTTCCTTATGACCCGTTTTATAGACCTAGTTTAGTTTTGTGTATGTTATTAGGGTGCGAAAGGGTTAGAGGTGGTGGGGCACCCGTTAACTCAGATGTCTATTTCTAGCCCGTGAAAAATAGTTTAATCTCGATACCTATTTACATACGCAGGGTAACCGTAAAACGAAATTGTATTGTCACCACATATCAACCCCTAATGTCCAATAGCAGAACGAAACGAGTTTAAAAGAGAAAAAAAGTAAAGAGTTCTTAGTGTTGAATTGCGAAACAAAGTTATAGCGTGCGATCATTTAAATTATGATTTAGAGCCTGGGCCTCCAAACTATCTTCTTCGCGGGCCACAAATACAATCCTACATAATAAAGTCGGCCAAGATCCGATTAATTTTATAAAATTGTGAAAAATTTAAGGAACATTTGTTACAATATTTCAAAATATGACATTTACAAAAAAAATTACAAACAATCGCGGGCCGGATTCATGCAAGTCGCGGGCCGGATTTGGCCCGCGGGCCGTAGTTTGGAGGCCACTGATTTAGAGTAAGCGGCATTGTTTTTGTGCGGTTGCACAGAATGCTATTTGAATGATGAAACAAATTTGAGGTTATGGTAAACTATGTTTTTAAATTTAAGTTTAGTTTATGTACATTAATGCTATCCATATAAAATGTTATTTTTAGGTATATGTGTATTAATGTAATCGATGTAAAATGCTGTTTTGGCGTCAAATAAATAAATTAAATGTTGTCTAAATGTGTTAACAGTCAGTAGTGCCAATCTAATTTAAAATTCAAAGCCTACTTTAAATCATGTTTTGAATGATCGCACGGTAAAAAAGTTATTATGGCACGAGTCTGGGACTATGCATACTGGATTTAGTTCCTATAGTGCGAATTAAAATGACTTACGGTTGAATTCCGAAAAATGAACAAGTGAGGCGGGATAATTATCTGCAAGACAAAGCCCAAAAGTTCAACACTGGAATGTATCAAAAAAAAAAAACGTGTGATGAGGTATTTAACATTCACCTTCAAAGACACCCTCTTTTGTGTTTTCTTCCCTTTTTCGCGTTGTCTGGGTGTTTATTTAAAAGCATTTAAACAAACCCGTCCGCTTTTATCTCGAGTGGGAAATTTCCGGGCCATTCGGCTCGCGTATATTTTCCTCGAGGAAATTGCGGGCGTCCCTCTTTCTGCTTCTCCTCCCCCTCCTCGGGGCCTGTCAGATAACTCGAATTCTGTTCCCGAATTTTTGCGGGGGATCATTAGAAACTGCAGATAAAACACACGCTTGTAACTCTGAGATCAGTTAGGAAATACATTTGCAACTCGAAGATCTGATACGGAATTAAGTTAGTTATTGCGGGAAATTTGCGAATACATATAAATAGATATCGTAATGATTAAATAAAGAAAACACTTTGTTCAATTTCACTAATATTTTGGTTTTTTATTCAAACTAGTTTCGACTTTGAGTCATTCTCAAGGAGTACTCATTGAGAATGACTTAAAGTCGAAACTAGTTGGAATAAAAAAATATAATATTAGTGAAAGGAGTACTCCTTGAGAATGACTTAAAGTCGAAACTAGTTGGAATAAAAAACCATAATATTAGTGAAAGGAGTACTCCTTGAGAATGACATAAAGTCGAAACTAGTTGGAATAATAAACTATAATATTAGTGAAATTTAACCAAGTGTTTTCTTTATGAAATCATAGTTAAATATGTTTCACCACGTGAAAGATGAGAAACTCGTTCAAGATAGATATCGTAATTTATAATTGAAATCCTCAATACAAGTTCTGAGAGATTTTATTTGGCTTATTACAATGTTAAAATGAGGCTAGTTTGGGAATACGCACACTGAATTAAATTTACGACTTTGGAAACACACATAGAAGATTTGAACATTTTTTAAAGTTGTAGTTTGTTGTGTTCGTCTTAATATAGAAAATTACTGCAGATCAGTGTCGCAGCCCAAATAACGTAAGTTCAAACTTTAGCAATATGTTTAACTTCACTTCAAATCCCTGTTTTATACGCGTGACGCATGAAGTAAAATTTCGAGTTTAGAAAAGCCCCGTGAAAATTTGCCTCGGGTCGCTGCGCGACCCTCGACAAATTTTCTACGCGGGGCTTTTCTAAACTCGAAATTTTACTTCATGCTTAGTCTGGGAGTGGAAGGCACTCGTTACTTTAAAATATGTCACAAGTGTTAAAATGTGTATCGTAACTGTCACAAAGAAACAAAAAAAATAAGATGGCGATCTCATTATAGTTCAATTCAAGCTCGTGTCAAATTGGCACGATTGTCAACTGTCATTATAGTTTAAATGTCGGCTGATGCCGACTTATGTCAAGTTAACACGGTGGAGTAAATGTTCCTTGTTTTTTTCGAGTTTAATTTGAAGCTGTAAACGAGTGTTTTCCACTCCCAGACTAAGCATGAAGTAAAATTTCGAGTTTAGAAAAGCCCTGTGAAAATTTGTCGAGGGTCGCGCAGCGACCCGAGACAAATTTTCTGGGCTTTTCTAAACTCGAAATTTTACTTCATGCGCCACGCGTATAAAACACTGATTTCAAGTGAGTTTCAAATATGCATAAATTCACAATATTTTTGATTTTTACGCGTGGCGCATGAAGTAAAATTTCGAGTTTAGAAAAGCCCCGTGAAAATTTGTCTCGGGTCGCTGCGCGACCCTCGACAAATTTTCCACGCGGGGCTTTTCTAAACTCGAAATTTTACTTCATGCTTAGTCTGGGAGTGGAAGGCACTCATTACTTTAAAATATGTTACAAGTGTTAAAATGTGTATCGTAACTGTCACAAAGAAACAAAAAAATAAGATGGCGATCTCATTATAGTTCAATTCAAGCTCGTGTCAAATTGGCACGATTGTCAACTGTCATTATAGTTTAAATGTCGGCTACCGCCGACTTATGTCAACTTTCATTATAGTCCAAATGTCGGCTGATGCCGACTTATGTCAAGTTAACACGGTGGAGTAAATGTTCCTTGTTTTTTTTTCGAGTTTAATTTGAAGCTGTAAACGAGTGTTTTCCACTCCCAGACTACGCATGAAGTAAAATTTCGAGTTTAGAAAAGCCCAGAAAATTTGTCTCGGGTCGCGCAGCGACCCGAGACAAATTTTCTGGGCTTTTCTAAACTCGAAATTTTACTTCATGCGCCACGCGTATAAAACACTGATTTCAAGTGAGTTTCAAATATGCATAAATTCACAATATTTTTGTTTTGTACGCGTGGCGCATGAAGTAAAATTTCTAGTTTAGAAAAGCCCCGTGAAAATTTTCCACGCGGGGCTTTTCTAAACTCGAAATTTTACTTTATGCTTAGTCTGGGAGTGGACGACACTCGTTTAAAATAGTTAACAAATCTTATGATTATATAATAAATATAAAACTAACCGAAGTTTCTTAGTCCCATCTTCAAATCAAATTAGAATATCTTGATGAAATTTTCTCAAATTTAATCAAGATATTTCTGAGAGAGTTTTTGTTGTGCGTATTCCTATACGTAATCCAATCTAATGTTAATACAGGACAAGTATGGGAATACGCACACTGGATTAAAAAATTTGCGCGTTCCACTAAGAGAAACTTAGTGATATAAAGAATGCGATTGCAGCATTGTGAAGATCGTCTAGTTGATGTGTGCAGTCTTTCTGGTCTTATTGATCACTGGAATTACCGGAATTCTGGGAGGAGAGTTCTGGAAGTACGGTCTGTCCGACGACAGATGAGAAGCGAACCGCGGCTTTGTAATGCCCTCACAAAGCGCGCCCGTTATGACATTTTGTTTGCAAACAGCTATTAGCATTACAGGGGGATTGAATTTCATCATCGAATCGATGTTTGTCTGATGAAGATGTATGCATTTACCTCTGGACATGTTTGTAGTTGGAATTGTTCGGCAGATATTAATACCAACATACAACGTATATTGATATGCCTTCAACTAAAGCAATAAATAATAATAATAATAATAATAGAACACTCCGAAATTCTCTTCTGAACATTTGAATCCATTTTCAATAAAAGAAAATTAAATGCCTTCAACTAAAGCAATAAATAATAATAATAATAATAATAATAATAATAATGCTGCAAAAATCATACACCAAACCCTGGCAAAAAAATATAATCTTTCCACCAACTCGGACCCATACTACATATACATACCGACACAAGTGATGGAATCAAACACACACAAATTATACTGGGACAACACAATACTCACAGACAAGACAATAACAGCTAATAGACCTGACCTAGTACTAATGGACAAAGTACACAAAATAACATATCTTATTGACATAACGGTACCTAGCGACCAAAACATACAAAAAAAATATAGGGAAATAATTGAAAAATACCAACCACTTGCTATCGAAATAAATAGAATATGGAAACAAGAGAAGGTCAGAATATTACCATTTGTCATCTCAGTAACGGGAATCACTCCTAAAACCTTTACAAAAAATCTGGACGTACTAAACATACCTGTATATACAAAAAGCTGTGTTACTGTCAACACTTTCAATAACCAGAACATTCTTACAATAAATAGAAAGGTAACTTGGCTTAGCCCGTTTCCTTTTTATAATGCCAGGACAAACCCCTGAAAAACGCTCATAATAATAATAATAATAATAATAATGGAACACCCCTAAATTAACTTCGGAACATTTCAATCCATCTTCAATAAAAGAAAATGAATTTTCCGAAAGTGTTGACGTTTTCAAAAGAAATTTTGCAAAAACAGCTTTTTGTAAAATGGAGAGGTAGATCTTAATTATACAAAAAGCTGTTTTTGCAAATTGTCTTTTAATACTCTCAACACTATTATTGAATTAATTTTCTACGGTGTTTCTTATTTGATAAAATGAATATTCAAAAAATCTTACCGATTAAATCGTTATCGTTGTGTAAGTTCCAAAACGGTCCATGCCCATTATTATCTGGAACAAAAATAAGAGTAAACATACAGTTGAATTGCACATAGAAAACTTTTTGTAAAGTATGTTATGTATTCTAACTATAATTTATTTAAAAGAATGCCTTATTGTACATGGGGTAGATGTTGCCTTGTTATGTTATGTTATGGGGTCGGTGGGTCGTGTGGCCTCTGGGCCTTCCGAAATTACCTTGACCTGAAAGATCTTTTGTAATTATCTCTGACCTACTTGAGTCCCTCAATGTCTAGACCTCTTTCGTAGTCTACAATAACTTGAGGGTTGATGTGCACCATGTCAACAGGCTTTAATGTGACCGATGACAGGTAGTTCCCTCATTGAAGGGACAGGGCAGAGCATTCACAACGTTTTTTGTGCCTCCTGTTTCTTGTGCCTCGTTGCAGAATCTGCAATTGGCATCAGTTGTCTGACCCATCGTAGTGGGGTGGTATTTTAGAGGACAGTGTCCGGTTAGAAGGCCGGTTATGAGCCCTTGCTTAGCCTGAGAAGCTGTTTGGCTCTTACGGCAGAGAAAGCGATAAACCTTTTCGCCTGCCTCGAGCCAGGTGTATTTTTCAGGTGAGTACTTTTGGCAGCATCTTCCCACTTTTGGATCATTCCCTTGATGCGGACTTTAGCTATTCCACTATAAGGTTCTGGCCCAACAAATGGAGTTTCGGAGCCTTCTTTGGCAAGGCTGTCGGCAATTTCATTACCTCTGATCCCTGCATATCCTGGAACCAAGAGTAGTTTAACTCTGTTGTTCCTAGCCAGCTGCTTTAGGAATTGTTTGCACTCCCAGATAGATTTAGACTTACTTGTAGGTGATTTTATTGCCTTTAATGCAGCCTGACTGTCTAAGTATATGCATATCATCTTTTTGTTGTAGCCCCTTTCTAAACATACTTGGGCGCACGTGTTCAAAACTCGATTTCTGCCTGGAATATCGATGGGGACCGTCCCAAAGCCCTTGATGACTCGAATCAAGGGCCAGTGATGCCGATTCCGACTCCATTTACAGTTTTAGATCCGTCAGTGAGCCAAACTATCGAGAAGCCTTGTAACTGCTTGACTTTCGCTGCAACATTATAGCGGCCTTGGATAGCCACTTCAATCGTTGTATCGAAGTCGTAGACAGTTGACATGTCTATGTCTATGGGCATGTATACCGCTTTTTGCACACAGTGCTGAGGATTTTTAGGTGCCCATTAAAATGTCCATATTTTGGAGTATCTGTCTGAATTATTCTTAAGGCAGATGCCTTAAGAATAATCCAGACAGATACCCCAAAATAATAATAAGCAGCTTTCCTTTTCACGTGCAGATGCAGAGGTGTAGGGTTAAGCATAGCCTCCATTGCTCCAGTAGGGCAAGTGCTCAGCCTTTGCCAACTTTTGAACCTTGCTGAGCTTTGTTTGGGTTGTACTCTCCATTGTCTTTGCCCACCAGACACCGGAACCATAAGTGGTTATTGGTCTTATCACTGTTATGAAAAGCCAATATATTATCTTGGGGTGTTTGAATCTTTTGCCAAATAGTCTCCCATATTGCCTTACTCAAGCAACTATTCTGAACTCAATACCCTGCACTAGTTTGTACAGTTTCTTCAGGGGTTGCGCGTTGAATCCTTTGGTACCATTTGACTGTTCCGTAATATGAGCCGTCTTTTGTTAACCAGCGCATTGCAATTACAGAGAACGTACATTGCTGTTCCCGGTACCATATCGCATAGCCGACAACTCGTGTTGCCATTATATGTTCCGATTTTCCTTACGCGCTTTTTAACATGTGGCCTGATAGTAGTCCTATGGTTGTTTTTAGCTGTGCCGTACTTAATGTCAGTAATCCTGCAGCTTGGTTAGAGTTAGATCCTTTTATTATGGCCTTACTATAGTTAGGGCCTGGTCTGTTTTCCCAGTACTCCTTGTGTTTGTTCCGAGTCATTTTCCTGAGTTCTATTATGCTCAAGGCAGGTTCAGATCCCATAAATGATTTGGTAGCTCGCTGCCTTGCTAGCTCTTCAGCTTTTTCATTGCCCTCGATACCGGCGTAACCCGGCATCCAGACAAGTGTGACCTTGTTCTGTCTGGCCAGGTCAGTCAGTGCATCGAAGCAGTCCAATAACAGTTTAGATGAAGTCATCAGGCTCTGGAGAGCCTTCCGTTCCGCCTGGCTATCGGACATGATATAGATAGACTGGCTTGACAGTCCCTCTCTATGTTGGTTCTCTCCTGATGCTAGGCTGCCCAGTGATTGAGTATAACCTGTCTTCATGTTTTCGTTGTAGATTCCTTATCCAGTACTTGTGTCTTTTAACTGCAATCTGTAGAGTGCCAGTCTCGCCTTTACCACTATTAAAATATGAAATGCTATGAGGTCTAGTAGTATCTCCATGTCTGCAGTGGTGCAGTGGTGACGTTAGGCAACCACACCAAAGCAGCAGCAGATTGAGGGTCTGACCATTCTGTATACAGCCAGTATACCATCCCTGATCTGAGCCTACATTGCCTGTCGTACATTTGTCTAATTACCGCAAGAGTAATTCCCGATTTGTGTCAGATTTTAAAGATTTGCGAGGTCTAGGTGAGTTTGAAGTCTAAGTTTACTCCTAAGTAGATCACCTCACCTGACATTTCAGGTTACAACCATTTAGAAGCGGAGGTCCTAGGCCCTCCAGTTTCCTCCTACGTGTAAATGGGTCAAGGGTGGTCTTAGAGGGTGACTTTTAGCTCTTTTCTAGCACAAGATTTGTTAACCAAGTTCAGTGCACGTTGCATACGCTCTCTAATCGTGTTGTTCAATTTTCCCTCAACGAGAATGACTAGGTCATCTGTACATCATAGGGAAGAGTATCCCTCGTTGTTGAGATCCAGCAGCAGTCCATCCATAATCAGGTTCCACAGCAAGGGCGAGAGAACTCCTCTCTAAGGACAACCACCGGCGACCCTAGATGCTACTGTCTGGTCAGCAAACGATGTCTTTGTTTTTGTCTTACTTTGCCTTGCTTTGTCTTGCTTTGTCTTGCTTTGTCTTAGCATGCAGTAGCATCCAGGGTAGCCGGTGGTTGTCTTCAGGGAGGAGTTCTCTCGCCTTTGCTGTGAAACCTGACCATGGATAAATCTCAACTGGTGGATCTCAACAACGAAGGATACCACCTGCAGATAATTTCCATTCAAGCCCTGTTTCCTCAAAGCAGCGGTTATAAAGTTAAAGGCTGTGTTTGTCAAATGCTTCTTCTACAGAGACTTTTATGTAACACCGAAAATTTTCATAACGAGAAATTTTCTTTTAAGTATGTATGCTGTACATTTTTCGACACTCAGTTTATCAAAAGGATTCAATTTGAAGCTTTAAACGAGTGTTTTCCATTCCCAGGCTAAGCATGAAGTAAAATTTCCAGTTTAGAAAAGCCTGAAAATTTGGTTTGGTCGCGTAGCGCGAAGCGCGGAGCGGCCAAACCAAATTTTCAGGCTTTCTAAACTCGAAATTTTACTTCATGCGCCACCGGTACAAAACACTGAATTAATGTTAAGTTTAGCGTCGTGTTTTATACTTCGTAATATGTCAGTGTTTTGTATCAGTGGCGCATGAAGTAAAATTTCGAGTTTAGATAAGCCTGAAAATTTGGTTTGGCCGCTCCGCGCTTCGCGCTACGCGACCAAACCAAATTTTCAGGCTTTTCTAAACTCGAAATTTTACTTCATGCTTAGTCTGGGAGTGGAACACACTCATTTTAAGTTTTAAATTGAACTCTTTTAAAAAACAACGATTATCTAAAGATAATTGTAATTGGGATATGTATACTTAAAAGAAAAACTCCCTGTATGTACAAGTTGAGGCATTAATTATTAGGCTACAATTTGTAATGGTCATATAGGTACCCCAATTTACATAAAATTAAAAAATTATTGGTGTCAAATTGTATTAGATGAAATTATTCGGTGTTACATAAAACTCTCTGTATATCCAAGAAGGCAGCAAGTAGAATTTCCTTATTATCCAGAGCAGCTTCTGCACTCCTTGTTAGTCGACAGTTCTCTCTCTGTTGTTCTATATTCTTACAATACGATCGTTTAATTATTAGTACAAGATGATAACATTGTTTATCAATAACGATGACTTGTTTCTCATTGATCACTTGGTAAAACATTTTTAGTAATATCTTGAACAAGTTTCTCATCTTTCACGTGGTGAAACATATTTAACTATGATTTAATAAAGAAAACACTTTGTTAAATTTCACTAATATATTAGTGAAAATTTAACCAAGTGTTTTCTTTATTAAATCATTTTTAGTAATGTATAGGTTTTTAATTGAAATGCAATTGTTAGTGTTGGTGAATTTCAATTAAAAACCTATATATTGCTTAAATAATTAACACTGATTACTTTTTTGTACTCACTTTTTTATTTTAGAATAAACAAAGAGAATACAAAAAAGTAATCAGTGTTAATTATTTAAATATTTACAATATATCACAAAGTAACCGCCTCCACCACAAGATATATACTATATATTGTTTTTCAATATTTATACAAGATTAAATTTATACTAGGGAGATGGGATTATTGATGATAATAATGATAAGATTACTGCACTATTTTTTTATTAATAAAGGATTTTTAATAAAAAAAATAGTACAGTAATTTGATTTATTAATAAACTATTTTGAACGCATTAATACAATGCTTGATGGAAACATAAATTAAAATTGACATTAAAACCTAACTGACATTAATACATAATGCATTATACTGTGGCTTGTGCGGAATTACCATTATTTTTGTTTAGCATAACATATTTATCAACAAATTAAATACAAATAAATGTTTAAAGGTATGCCTGAGTAAAACTCATCAATGATTTATGTTTTGAATATTTAATAGAGAGAAAATAAAAACAGCGAAATACCCAGAGTTTATCTTACATACATAATTTCAGGTTAATTATGCATTTTTTTAAAAGTACGAGTATTATATATCAGCTTGCATGAATATTCAGAAGTTATCCCTGGTTTTAAAATAATTCGTCTAGCTTTTATTCATTCATAATTTATATTTTATTATCCCCAACAGTGGTTTATAATTAAAAAAAAATATAACGAGAAATATATTAGAGAAATAAATTTTTATATAATCTTGAGTTGATTCTTTTTTAGTTTTGTGAATCCACAAATGTTAATCCACAAATGTTGTTTTAAAGTTTGACAACAATAATTTTATTAAAATATTAAAATTTTTTAATAAAATTATTGTTGTCAAACTTTTGCAAAATATTAAAATTATAAATCCCTTTTGTAAATAAACCGATTTTTTCTTCCTATTTCTATTGGCCACTTCATGTATACATTAGAAAAAAACATAAGCAAGTGTGTATGTAACATTCAATTTTTTGCTAAATTATATTTTATACTACTTCACTAGGATTATTACCTAACATTTTTAAATTTTAACTAAATTGTTAAAGATATTTTAAATTACATTATTAAACACAACATTTTATTACAATAAAATACCACAACTGTGTGTGCATAAATGTAATTTTTAAATACAGGGAATTTTTCTTTCAGGCATACGTATGCATACACTGTAAATTTTACGACATTCGTTGTGTTTCTAAAAAAAATTCAGTTTGAATCTTTAAACGAGGGTTTTCCACTCCCAGTCTAAGCATGAAGTAAAATTTTGAGTTTAGAAAAGCCTGAAAATTTGGATTGGCCGCGTAGCGAAGCGGAGCGGCCAATCCAAATTAGGCTTTTCTAAACTCGAAATTTTACTTCATGCGCCACGCGTATAAAACACTGAAATATCGTAAAGTTTAAAATATACGGCTTTAGCAATCTAATATGTAGATGTGAATAAAACGTGAGTAAAATTCTGGGCTGAACAAATTGTTTAAAACTGCGGTTATAGGCAACCCAATAACTCTAACGTATATTAGGTTGCCTATAATCGTTGTTGTATGTGTGTGTTTTTTGAACTTCACTGTAAATCAGTGTTTTTAAGCGTGGCGCAAGAAGTAAAATTTCGAGTTTAGAAAAGCCTAATTTGGATTGGCCGCTCCGCTTCGCTACGCGGCCAATCCAAATTCTTAGGCTTTTCTAAACTCGAAATTTTACTTCATGCTTAGTCTGGGAGTGGAAAACACTCGTTAAAAACCCCAAATTAACCGCTTTTAAACAACGATTCCCGCAAATTCAAACGACGCTGTAATTATCGGGATATGTTTACTCAAAAGAAAAATTCCCTGTATGTTCTGTTTTAAACACGTTTTAAACGTATTTTAAACATGTTTTTCAACAGTTTTAAACATGTTAAACATTATCAGGGTTGTTTAAATACGTTTTTTTATTTTAACTAAAACAAACCGTTTTTTTGTAACAAAACGCGTTTTTTTCATTGAAACAGCGTTTGAAAAAAATGTTTTTTTAAGTTTAACTAACACAAACAGTTTTTTTATTTAACAAAACGTAATTTTTACATTGAAACAGCGTTTAAAACATTAACAATTGATGTTAATGTTAATGAAAAAAACACGTTTTTTTTTAAAAACGGTTTAATTTGGTTAAAATTAAAAAAAGAGTTTTTTTTACCAATCCTGATCGTAGTTATTTCCTCTTAATTAACGTGATTGAAGAAAACATGTTTTTTTTTTATTTATACATCATTTAAATAAACAGACTTTTTCCTTCTAGTTCTATTGGTGATTGCATGAATACATAAAAAAAAACCTAAACATGTGTATAAGTAACATTCAACTTTTGTTTAAATCGAAGAGACTCAAAATCTATTCGGTTTTAAATTATTCGAAATATAAAAATCAGCTCGTCAATGAGAGAAAAGTGATGGGGAAATTGTATCATACTTATTTTCTCTTAATTAACGTGATTAAAGAAAACATGTTTTATTTATTCATACATCATTTGAATTTAAAATCTCTTTTTTCTGCAACCGTCAAAAAAAGGTGACATTGACACACCGATTTTAATTTGCAAAGTGTGCGATTTATTCACCGCGAACAAATGTAATAATTTAGCGTTTTGTTTGTATTTTGTGCGAAAAATCAGTATGTTTTTTGACGCATTCGAATTCATTTTTAGTCTCGACCTGCGGTCTCGACTAAAAATGCATTCTCGATGCGTCAAAAAAAACTGTAATTTTGCGCACATAATACAAAAATAATACTTAAAATTCGAAGGTACACTTCTGTGCAGCAAAATTAAGTACAAGTCTCATAACTATATATATATAATCATTTAAAATCCCTTTTACCCTTTAGGGTGTCGAGAAAGTCTCATAACTATTTTTTACAATATTCTAGTTGTATAATTTGGGTCTGTGTTAATTGCGTAGCAGCAGTTTCAATAAATCATAATACACATAACTTGAAAATAACACCTTTATTAAATAAATAAAATTGACACATTTACAAATTTATGTAACTAGGAAACTCATCACTATAACATATTTTTTTTTTATTTTTGTTTGTTTGGCATAGGTTCTAGCCATTCAGCCACTAACGATGATTGTATTAATTAATTTAACATATATTTGGACGCCCCGACACATTCACACCACACCCAGGGACACGACAAGAAATTATTTTTCAATAATGTCTCCCCGTGGGAATCGAACCCGAGTTTGTGGCTCGCCGAGCGATACAGCCCGACGACGTTACCGCTCGACCACCACCTGCCCCATAACATATTTTGTGTGCCTAATTTAATTGCACAGAAGTGTACTTTTTGATTACCTTATTCAAATACAATGACGTCTAAGAGACGACAATTATTTTAATATGTATTCATATTATTATATTTTTGATTAAACACCTTTTTATGACACAGGTAATTTTTATTTTATGTATACATATCCCGATTTTTCCTGTAAATCTTCAAGCATTTATTGAGGTAATTGAGGAATATGTTAATATTTATTAGTCCTCTTTACAATTTTCTTGAATTCAATTGATTATATGTGCATGCAAATCCTCAATTACAAGATTCTTATCGACAACAAACATCCACCCAAGCATGCACGAATTTTGAAATTCCTTCGAATTGGATGTATAACTAATTTGACGGCCACTCTAGAGGCCGAACGCTCGAAATATTTACATAAATCTGCTTTAGTTCTATGCACATTAGATTTTTTAACAATTACCTCCAACAAGGATATAATTAACAATAATTATTATGTTCGTCGTAAAAGTTGTGCAAGCTTAATTAAACAAGAGCACGCATGTTTCTGTATACTTCGTTTGTTTGCTGATAAAAACACGATTATGTTGAGGAAGTGTCCAAAATCAGGAAGCTTTGAAGAAAATAAATAATTACGCGATGACAGTATAAACAAATGTTTAATTGTGCAAGAGTTTTGTAATTTGAATGGAAGGAAGAGAGGAGTGGAAAAGAAAATGGATTCATTGATGTGTAAAAAAACTTGACAGTGAAATGGCCGGGTAATAATTGAAATGATTTCAAATCACAAATTTTCTGGGCTTTTCTTAACTCGAAATTTTACTTCATGCGCCACGCATATAAAACACTGATTCCAAGTAAGGTTTAAATGTATACAAAGTTCACAATATTTTAGTGTTTTATACGCGTGGCGCATGAAGTAAAATTTCGAGTTTAGAAAAGCCCAGAAAATTTGTCTCGGGTCGCTGCGCGACCCTCGACAAATTTTCACGGGGCTTTTCTAAACTCGAAATTTTACTTCATGCTTAGTCTGGGAGTGGAAAACACTCGTTTGAAGTTTCAAATTGAACTTAAAAAAAAACAACTAATATCTGAAGATTTAAACCTGAATTTGAAATATTACATACAGGGAGTTTTTCTTTAAAGTATACGTATTCCAAATTCAGCTTATTTTTTTTAAATATATAGTTATTCGTTGTTTCTTTTTAAGAGTTCAATTTGAAGTTATAATCGAGTGTTTTCCACTCCCAGACTAAGCATGAAGTAAAATTTCGAGTTTAGAAAAGCCCCGTGAAAACTTGTCTAGGGTCGCGCAGCGACCCGAGACAAATTTTCTGGGCTTTTCTAAACTCGAAATTTTACTTCATGCGCCACGCGTATAAAACACTGATTTCAAGTAATGTTCAAATCTGCATAAATTCACAATATTTTTGTTTTGTATGTGTGGCGCATAAAGTAAAATTTCGAGTTTAAAAAATCCCAGAAAATTTGTCTCCGTTTGCCGGTCGTTGAAGTTTTGTTCAGCATACAAAGGAATGTCGAGAAAAGTGGATTTTCTTTCAGTCTTACTAAATTATTATATTTTATATACAGACAAATATCCACAAAAGAAATCAAGTCAAGTGGTATATTTTGAACTTCACTTTAAATCAGTGTTTTATACGCGTGGCGCATGAAGTAGAATTTCGAGTTTAGAAAAGCCCAGAAAATTTGTCTGGGGTCGCTGCGCGACCCTCGACAAATTTTCACAGGGCTTTTCTAAACTCGAAATTTCCTTCATGCTTAGCCTGGGAGTGGAAAACACTTGTTTAAAGCTTCAAATTGAACTCTTAAAAAAAACAACAAATAACCAAAGATTTAAAGAAAACAAGCTGAATTTGAAATACGTATAGTTTAAAGAAAAAATCTCTGTACCACATGTATAATTATTTTTATAAAAATATCCGAATTAAATATTTTTATTTGAACATCAAACAATAACATTTAATTCAAACAATTTTATAAAAAAATACTATTTTATCTTCAGTGACTGTTGTATTCAATTTATTTAGTTTAATGTATTCATTCTGAGTTAAGTAAGGAATTCAACAAATTTTCAATCACGCGATCCAATAACCAATGCAACATAGAAGATACTATGGACCGACCGAACCACAATGAAGAGGTAACGAATTACTTCACGAAACAAAACGATCTCCACTCGAGCAAAGAGTTGAATGTTTATTTCCTAAATATTCAATCAGTACGGAACAAAATAAACGAACTCGAAGTGTTTCTAATAGAACATCAACATAAATTTCACATAATTTGTTTAAGCGAACATTGGTTGAACGATGAGGAAGTAAAACTACTTCACATCTCTGACTACCAAGTGGCATCTTATTTCGCTCGCAGCACTCGAATTCATGGAGGAGTACTACAATTAACTAAATCCAATATGTTATACACAGCCTTGCATCATTTAAATAATCTATCCTGTGAATTAACTTGCGAAATTGCTGCAACATTCATCTCTGAATTCAATACTCTTTTAATAAATATTTATAGGTCTCCTTCTGGTGCATTTAATGACTTTTTATGTATACTAGGCTCTCTTCTAGACAAAATCAACATAAACAAACCTGTTATAATAGGCGGGGACTTTAATGTAAGGTTTAATTCAAATGATCCTAGAGCCACATCAGTTTGTGACTTATTTAAATCTTACAATCTTAAGCCCAATGTCAATTTTAATACACGGTGTAATAACGTAATAGACAATATATTCTCCAATGTTAATCTAACTGCGGAACCCGTAGATGCCGGCCTCTCTGACCATCTTGGTATATTCCTAAAGATCCAGCTCAATACTGCTACCAAAAATAATACTAAGCAAAAAGTGCGGCCTATCACCCAATATGGAAAATTTAAGCTATACAGTTCGTTAGACAATACCAACTGGAATTTCATAACAAATTATAACCATGTTGAAGATCAATTTAACATGTTTATAAGTACTATCGAAACACTGGTCAATGAATCTTTCCCTGAAAAAATATTACCATCCAACCCTCGACATCAAATAAGTTGGTATAACGATAATCTAAGACAAATGCGGGAAACATCGTTTTTAATGAGAGATGCTAGCACTAGAGATCCAACGTTACTTTCTTACTATAACTCGTATAAAAGATTTTATAATATGGAACTTAAGCATGCTAGGGTAAGTGCGAATGAAAGATTCATCAAAGAATCGAAAAATACGTCTAGTGCTACCTGGTCACTAATGAAATCGGTACAAAAAAATAACACTTGTAGAAAACTCCCGGAAATTGATCCAGATACTTTTAATGTTTTCTTTTCAAATATTATTCATAAGCTCATAAATGATATTAAACCAACTAACGCTTCACCAATATCATTGATGTACAAAATAGACCTAAACATCAAGACTTATTTCAAATTCAAGAACGTCAGTTCAATTATCGTCAGAAATACCATCAGTAAACTGAAAAACACAAAATGCAAGGATATATATGGCATTAATACAACTTTAATCAAAAGTATGACGGATGTTCTAGTCTTACCATTAACTAAATTACTAAACAATTGTATTGACTCATGTGTCTTCCCCAGCTGTTTACAGCATGCGGTAGTAATTCCAGTTTTTAAAAAAGGTGACCGTACTATTTGTAATAATTATAGGCCTATATCTCTACTTCCCGCATTATCCAAGATATTTGAAAAAATTATGTTCGAACAAATGATAGATTTCCTTGGTGAGCACAATATCATTAATTGTAGTCAGTATGGCTTTCGCAGAGGTCGATCTACTAGGGATGCAATCATTGCACTTGTAGAAGAAATATACAATGACTTCGAAAATAAATCTCACTCAGTAGCTACCTTTTTAGACCTGAGCAAGGCTTTTGATTGCATTTCACATGATGTTCTTCTGCGGAAGCTGTATTATTATAATTTTGATCCCACAAGTTGTAGGTTACTTAACTCTTACTTAGGCTCAAGGCGCCAACAAGTCCTAATTAATAACAACCGATCAAAGGAACTGCAATTATCATTTGGTGTTCCCCAAGGCTCTATTTTAGGACCACTTCTGTTTTTACTATACATCAACGACCTCTCTTATCAACCGGATAACTCATTAGTTATATTATTTGCTGACGATACGACGGTTAAGACCTCAGGAAAATCAGCAAATGATGCAGTATTAATACATGAAGAGTCGGTCAATCAGGTGTCTCGTTGGTTTGACACAAACAGATTATGCCTTAATGTAGACAAGTCCGTTAACATTAATTTTTCACTAACTAACACTGCTAGTATAACTTGTGTAAAATTTCTTGGAGTACACCTAGACAGCAAACTTAGCTTCCAAAAGCATCAAGAAGAAACAGCAAAAAAGCTATGTACAACGACATACCTGCTGCGGCAGGTGAAATGTTGGCTTCCTAGAAGTGCCCTGGTACAAATATATCATGCGTTATTTCAAAGTCATCTTAATTATGCAGTAATCATATGGGGTCATAGTAGCATTACCACCAGGCTTTTTAAGCTACAAAGAAGAGCAATAAGAACTCTAGGTTCTCTTAGCTATCGCGATGACTGTAGGCATATATTCCTACATCTAAAAATATTAACTTTGCCGTGCATCTTTATACTTGAATGCCTAACTTATGTACGTGAACATCTGGCATCTTACAGTCAGCGTAATGAAACACACACCCACAATACTAGATCGGCATCTGAAATTGACATACCGAAGCTTAGGCTAACCAAGTCACGAAGGGGCGTTAATTACTATGGACCTAAATTTTACAATAAATTGCCTGGGGATGTGAAGTCATTAAGTGTACCTGCATTTAGGAGGCGTATGAAGGAATACCTAGAGAGTAAAGCCTTCTACAGTGTAAAAGATTTTCTTAATAGCAGCATATCGGAGATTAAATGTTGAAATGCGTTTTATGATTATTCCCTTCTCTGTACAACTCTGGTTGTGCATTGACGTTTTAATATGTATGTATTTGTTTATATTTAGAAATTGTTAGATTTAAGGTATATCATTATCATTCCATTTGTATTTGACAAGTGTAAAACTTAATGTTATGGCACAATAAATTATTATTATATTAATTAAATTAAATGTTTTGTGTTTTAGTGCGTTCACTTTGAGGTACATCATAAATACACTTGTAAATAAAACACTTTTTACTTTGTTTAACCACTGTATTCTGCACTTAATTTAAGTTTGATAATGACTACTAGATAGTCGAAACGATAGTCACAAATTAAGTGCAAAATACACTGATTAAACAAAGTAAAAAGTGTTTTATTTACAAGAGAATTAAATTAAAATTAGAACATTTTTATAATAACTAAAATTTTAATTTTAATTTGGTTTGTGTGTTATATTCAATTTGTTTAGTTAAATTTACTCTTCATGAGTTAAGTAATTACATTAAAATTAATGGTTTAATCAAATGAAGTAAAGCAAGTAACCGATTATTATTAATTGCTTTAAGCCCGGTTACATAAATATCAGGAAATACGGGGGATTAATCAAAAATGGGTTGGCCAGTGATTTCGTTTACTGAAGATGAAGAAAAAAATGAAATGCGTTGCATAATAATTAACGAATGTTCATGATGATTGATGGTGATGATTAATGAACCTAAATCGTGCTCAATAATTTGTAAAAGTTAAACCAAAAGAAGAAAGGAAGTAAGAGTTATTTCATTGAATTGAATATTTTTTTAACTCAATAGAATATTTTAATTACGTAAATGATATAGTCTTTGTAAGACTGACTTGTTGTAGATTGCGAAAAGAATCGCACTTTTAATGTTTGAAGTATTCTGCAACCAAGAATTGGCAATTTCATTTATACTAATGATTAATTTGTTAAACATTTAAATTATTAAATTTTTCTGACATTCTTTTTAAATCTTAAAAAATCATATACTTTCTTTAGAACATAACAATCACTTAAAGTTGTTTATTTTTCTCAAACAAACATTCGTAAACTTTAAAATTGATTTAAATTTTTACGAAAAACTGAACCGTTTTTATTTAACGCAATTTCCTAGTTAGAAACATGGAAACACCTTAAATTAATGTAGTTGTATGAGTTACGTGAAGGTGTCAAGTCACTTAATAAAACGTAAAACTTGAAAATTAGATTCAAGCCATGCGAACAAAGTTGGGTTTTATTGATAGTATTAATTTTCTGTTGATTTTAAATACCTACATAAAAACGGAATGATAAAGCAAGTTATTTAGAAGTAAATCAGTTTTAATTTAAGGTGTTTCACTTAATTAAACACAGTTATATTCCTTTCTTCACTTTTATTTTTCTTGCTAGATGTACATTTCGAGCACAAAGTACCCATTATCAATAGTTAGCTATTGATAATGGGTATTTAGTACCCGAAATGTACATCTAGCAAGAAAAATAAAAGTGAAGAAAGGAATATAACTGTGTTTAATTAAGTGAAACACCTTAAATTAAAACTGATTTACTTCTAAATAACTTGCTTTGTCATTAAGTTTTTATGTGGGTATTTAAAATCAACAGAAAATTAATACTATCAATAAAACCCAACTTTGTTCGCATGTCTTGAATCTAATTTTCAAGTTTTACGTAAACATTTAAATCAATCTGAAAATTTAAAGAGTTTAAGAGTCAAATAAACAGCTTTTAGTAGTTCGTATGTTCTTAAGAAAGTATGTAATTTTTTTGAATGTCAGAAAATTAAAATTTGCATGCGTCATTCTGTTTGTGGTATATGATTTTGATAAAAAAATTAATAGTAAGAGACAGGTTCACTAATGTTAGATAGAATAAAAGTGACCTCGCGGAGCGACCAAACAATATTTTCAGGCTTTTCTAAACTCGAAATTTTACTTCATGCGCCACGCGTATATAACACAGATTTCAAGTAAAGTTCACTTGTTCACAATATTTCAGTGCTTTCAGTGTTGAATACGCGTGGCGCATGAAGTAAAATTTCGAGTTTAGAAAAGCCTGAAAATTTGGTTTGGTCGCTCCGCGCTTCGCGCTACGCAACCAAACCAAATTTTCAGGCTTTTCTAAACTCGAAATTTTACTTCATGCTTAATCTGGGAGTGGAAACCCTCGTTAGAAACGAATTTCTAATTTTTTTTTGGGATGTGTGCTAAACCTAATTTTTTAACTATAAATAAAAATCAACAGCATAACGTAAAGCTAATTCCATTTTTAAATTGCATTTTATTTCGCTCTCAATCGTTTCCATTTGTGTAAATTACGCCTGATTTAGCAACAATCTTCTTCACGTTTTGCGTTTTTTTTTATTACTCTTATCTGTTTCAACACATAAATGTCTCTAGACATAAAGGTTAGTTAGACACGCGTTTTCAATGCCAAGATTTATCAATAGATGAAAGTAGAGAAAACAGAAATGAATGCGATATTTATATTAAACACAAAAAAAAAATGTTGCTCAATAACCAAACCACTCTCTTGCATAAAATACGTTTTAGAAAATTACATGCAGAAAATATCAACTAGTTTTTTTATGAATAGAGGTGAAGATATAAAAAAATTATTTGGCAATTTCATTCGTACTTCAAAAAATATAAAGTGCTTCTCAAAAAAAGAATGCTTTATTTTTTGAAAAGCGCTTGTTTTGATATAATTTACTTCCACTCCCAGGTGGCGCATGAAGTAAAATTTCAAGTTTGAAAATCCTGAAATTATACTTCATGCTAAGTCTAGGAGTGGAAAACACTCTTTAAAGATTAAAATTGAACTCTTTTAAAAAAAAGCGTGTGCATATGTTTACTTAAAAGAAAAACATGTCTTCACATGTTTATTTTTATTTGTATACTTAGCATAGGATTGCATTACAGCTTGTAATTGGATATTTGTATGTATTCGTTAGGAAAATAAAGAATAAAAATAATGATAAGTGCACTACTATTATTAAAAATTAATAACACAATATAAACAAGTTGTATGATTATTTAAGTTATAAAATAAATACAAATAAACATTTTTTATATGTACATGGTGGCCCAAATTCGATGTTTTTATAGAGTATCTCAGTAACCTAAAGAGTTAGAAAAAATTTGATATTTTGTTCAAGCGAAATAAATATTAACAGTTTATTTCGCTCAAAGATTTTTCAAAGAATATCCATTTTGTGCATGTCATAAACTGTAATTTCCCTAAATATTTTCACATTTATATTTTTTGTATATTGTTTACTGATACTCTTTCTTTTGTGTACATTTTTGTATAGGAGATTATCCGTCAATAAACTAAACTAAACATTTTATTTTTTCGACTTTCAATTGAAGATAGCTGGAAAACTATCGATAGCGTATTTTTTGTTTTTGACATACTCTAAAAGAGCAATGTTTTCTTAACATTCACACACAATTCCATAAAGATTTCTTAAATAATTTCCACAGCACATCAACCAAAAACAGACATCAACACCAGAAGAAGGGAGCAACGCAAATGACAAAATGACAGAAAGAAGTGAAAAGAATGGACAGAAAATTACACAAGAATATAAACACACACAATCTCGACACCCTAAAGGGTAAAAGGGATTTTAAATGATTATATATATAAATAATTTCCATATTGTGAATGTGAACTTCAAGCTTCCTAAATATTTTACAAAATTCTAATTTTTTCGACTTTCAATTGGAAATAACTCAAAAATTTTCGAAGCCATATATACATACATCTTTATGCAGACAATTACAGTAGTATAGTATAATACATATTTATATATATATATATATATATATATATATATATATATTATTACACTATGGGGTTAGTCTGTTTGGGCTATCGACCAGAGGTCTTTCTGCCCTCGAAGCCATATTTTTGTGTTTTTAACATATTCTGAATAAAACACTCTTATTAACATCCACACAAAATGCCATTAAAATTTCTCAAATAGTTTTTATATTGCAAATGTTTTAAAATTTAATTTTCCTAAATATTTTGACATTTTGTTTTTTAGACATTCAATTAAAAATAACTCAAAAACTGACGATGGCGTATTTTTTCTTTTTGACATATTCTAAAAGTGCAATGTTTTCTTAACATCCACACAAAATTCTTAAATTTCTCAAATAATTCCTATTTTGTGAATGTTTTAAACTTTAATTTCCCTAAAAATGTTCACGTTCTATTTTTTCGACTTTCAATTAAAAAAAGCTAGAAAACCATCGATAGCGTATTTTTCGTTTTTGACATATTCTGAAAGAATAATGTTCTTTTAGCAACCACACAAAATTTCATGAAGATTTTTCACAGAATTTCTATATTGTGAATGTTTTGTAATATAATTTCTCGCTGAAAAATGAAAATCCAGAGAGAGGTTCTTAACTTATGATTTTTTTAACATTTAATATCCACGAAAATAGAATACAGAAATTCATATGATTCATACTTCAAGCACAAATAAATATAAAATATTGATTAAATAACTCAAACGCGTATAAAACACGGACAAATTGTGAAATTAAAAATGATCTTATTTACTAGTATATTTTAAATCCTACTTTAGCTATTTATTTTTAATAGTGATTTAGGAGTATACTTTGATTAAAAAACACTTAGAACCTTTCTTCAATACTTTAATTAAAGTATTGAAGAAAGGTTCTAAGTGTTTTTTAATCAAAGTATAATTATCTTCAAGTAACTCAATCAATCCAAATATTTAGGAGTATAGTTTTAATTTCACAATATTTCAGAGTTATATACGCGTGGCGCATGAAGTAAAATTTTGAGTTTAGAAAAAAGTGATGAAGGAGTAGAGACACTTGTTCGAAACTTCAAATTTAAAGCCAGCAATAAATACATTTACGTAATTGCATGATACTTACGTTGTATGATACAATTACGTAAATGAATTATTTTTATATTGTACTTAAAAATCAATAAATAATTATTTTAATGATTATCAAATTTGATTAATCGATTACGCACGCTTTTCTCCAATAAAGCATTGTTGGTATTTTTCATAATAATAATAATTATAATTTTTATTGAAAACGTGATTATATAGAGATTGTATCCGTAAAATCGGATATAATTTCTCAGACGCGCTCTGATGCGATTAAACAATTTTAAAACTGTGAATTGGATTAACCAACTCGTTCAAAAAATTTACTTGTTCTAATTATAAAATATAATAGCAAAAAGTGATTAAATATTTCTCATTTTTTGCGTTTTTAATCTTGACCTTTATTCCGACAATGCACATTAAGTTCGTTATGTGCGCAAGGAGTTTAATTCTATGTAATAAAGTAAATGGATAACCGATGGTGAATGTAACGAAATAGTGGTGTCTATCCATGCTTTGCAAAATTGTTAAAGTCGTGATTAAGTGAGTTACAAAATTTCCTGCATCATTGTTTGAAGACAAAAAATGGGAAAATGTTAAATATAGGGAATCTTTCTTATAAGTATACATATCACGATGTATACGCTGTAAAAAACTGTAAATTATTATCAATTGTTCTTTTTGATAAAACGCGTTTAATTTAAAGCTACTAACGAGTGCTTACAATTCTTGATTAGGCATGAAGTAACATTTCGAATTTTTTCACTTAAATCAGTGAATTAAACCAAGTGTTTTAATTATTAAATATCCAGAATTAGATTCAAATATGTTTAATCACTGGTGAACTGAGAAATTAAACATATAATCACTATCGCCGAGGACACCAACCCGGAACCGTTTACCACATTACTTCAGGTTGGGCCTCCTTTCTTGGCGCTCATGTCAAGACAGGTGGAGCGTCTTCCTGATGTTTTTTGCGGAGGACATCCTCCACAAAAGTCGCTATCTTCTCCCAACATATAATAATAATAATAATAATAATATTTATTGTCCAACAGGAAACAATCCTAATTACAAGACAATATATTTACAAAAAATAGGTATAAAGAATCTAAATACACAGTAACATGAAAGAACATGCAGATAATAAATATAAATAAATTAATAGAGTTTAATAAGAGACGATAATGTGTCAACAAAAATATCACAGGTTGAGGGTAATTGATTAATAAAATTACGGATTATGGTGAACGCTGACTTAGAGCTATAAATGGTGCGATTAGAAGCAACACTAAATGTGCTTTTATTCCTACTATTACAAGTTGCAACACGTAGACTAATAGAATTAATTATGATGGGACAATTAGTTCTATTATGAAGAATTTTAAATAAGAATGATATTCCCACTATATGTCGACGCTTTTGAAGTGCGTCAAGATTGAATTTATCGAGTAGTACTTCTTGATTGAAACTTCTTAATGGGCAGACGCCCTCCACTTTAAAATATAAAAACTTCAAAAATTTGCGCTGGACGCTTTCAATAAAATTAATCTGATATTGAGTTTGAGGGTAGCAAATCAAAGATGCGTATTCCAACTTTGATCGCACTAAAAGTAATTTCAAAGCCGTGACATTCTGAAGATCCAAGAAGTTTCGGTGGATGAAACCTAAAGCCTTAAATGAGCTACGAATCATCAATCCATACATCCAGACCCCTGAATACCTTAGCCTCTTCCAGCTGATTATTGCAAATATTATAATCGAACATGACAATGTTAATCTTTTTAGTAAATCTCATAAGCTTGCACTTGCTACCATTCAGCAATAAATTGTTTGAAGTGCACCAGTTTGAAACTATTTCTAGTTGATTTTGTAACTGCTAACAGTGAGTTAATGATGACACGGATGTATATAGCTTCAAATCATCAGCATATAAACGATGTTTACACTCAAGTGCAGCGCAATAAATTGTTTGAAGTGCACCAGTTTGAAACTATTTCTAGTTGATTTTGTAACTGCTAACAGTCAGTTAATGATGACACAGATGTATATAGCTTCAAATCATCAGCATATAAACGATGTTTACACTCAAGTGCAGCGCAATAAATTGTTTGAAGTGCACCAGTTTGAAACTATTTCTAGTTGATTTTGTAATTGCTAACAGTCAGTTAATGATGACACAGATGTATATAGCTTCAAATCATCAGCATTTAAACGATGTTTACACTCAAGTGCAGCCGAGAGATCATTTATGAATAAATTAAATAGTAAGGGGCCCAAAATGGATCCCTGTGGAACACCTGAGCTTGGAAAGTACGATTTTAATTTAAAATTATTAACAGAGACATACGTTTTTCTTTATAACACATGCGACACACATTTTGATAGTTGTGACATATTTTAAAGTAACGAGTGTCTTCCACTCCCAGACTAAGCATGAAGTAAAATTTCGAGTTTAGAAAAGCCCCGCGTAGAAAATTTGTCGAGGGTCGCGCAGCGACCCGAGACAAATTTTCACGGGGCTTTTCTAAACTCGAAATTTTACTTCATGCGCCACGCGTATAAAACACTGATTTAATGTGAAGTTTAAAATATACAGTTTTGGTATACTGCTTTAGCAGTAAGTTTTAAATTTGGTAATATATCAGTGTTTTGTACCGGTGGCGCATGAAGTAAAATTTCGAGTTTAGAAAAGCGAATTTAGAACAGCCTGACAATTTAGATTGGTCATAACTCTTAGAAACAATAAAAACCATTTATTTTTTTAGTACCTCTTTTTATAGACTAACTTTAACTTTTGCTTGCCCTGTTTATAATTATGATAATTTAAGGTCAAATAACAACAATAGTGCATTATAATATTAAAGAAAGCGCAACAGAATAAGAAAAATCCCCCAAAATTACAAAAAAGCAAAACAAATCAGCCAGATAATCCGTTCCCAATTTACAATGCCGATTGTTTGATGTTTTTTTTTTTTCTCCGATTATCTTGAACTTGCCATCGGCCGGCTTTGTCCGACACCGGTGTTAACATGTGTTTTTTTAATTGCGCAATTTCCGCGTGGGCGAAGAAGTGGTTTGTTTATAAACGGGATCTGGACTCTATCAGTTATAATTAATATATTTTGATACAGGAAGAAAACACATTGTATTCAACGTTTAACGAGCCTTGTAATTAATTATACACGCACGGCCAGCGACAGTTTATCGATTGAGGGTGATAAGCGTTAATTGTCCAGTTGGATATTAATGCGCTTTCGGGATTTTTTTTTAATTAGATTCAAGTATTATCTAAATTAATAATTAATCAATAACATTTTTATTTAAAATAAACCAAGCGACTTTTATTTAATTATCAATATTGTAAAAATGATTCATCAAGTGGTTAATGAAAACCAAATTGAAGATATTTTTATTTCTTTCATATTTTTGTTAAAAGCAATTAAGGGGGTATTACCACTAGGATAGTGTTTTTTTGACGTTTTTTCAGAAATTTTTTTTTTTGGGTAAATTTAATACATGCGATCTTGCTGTTTCTTGCAACTTGTTTATAGATTCATGAACTATAAAAAAATCAATTTTAATTCTTTTCAATCGTCCTGCTTGACCTCTAAATCTGGCCTCAAATAAGTCCGTGTCCGCCGTGTTTTTCCTCATGGCCGGAAAGATTTTTTCGATTCTGTGATTTGAAACGTAAAATGAAGTAGTAGTCATTAATCTGTATTAAATTATCTGGAGTTTGAACCACCGACAATAAAAAATCTCGATAAATAACAAAATGGAGGCTATTCGAAAAAAGTGGTCGCTTTTTGCCCTCCTTTTTCTGACTTTAAGGCTCTATGAAAAATATCAAATATTAATATATTTGAATGACTGTGGTTCAAACTCCAGAGGATAATGTGGAGAACTGGAAACTAAAAGCTCAAGTCGATCCGTTTCATAGTTTGAAAAGAAAGTTTTCGGCCAGCGAAAAAAAAGTGGTTTCGAGAAAAACGCGTTTAAAGTTTTGAAACAATTTTTAACTATTTTTGGCTTTAGTCAGCTATGCCAGCTCCGTACAGTAGGCCCTCCTCTTCCTCTAAAAACTGGGTTTAAATGATTTGCTCCTGCCAGCGTTGTTGGATGGCCTTCTAAACTGCTGGAATCAGGCAAAATTCGTCCCACGTCTCGCGCTCCGCACCGGAATGCCTTGGCTTGCAGGCCGATATGGATACCCAGTGTCTCCATCATCTTAAAAACTGCCGAGTATCCGTCATTGAAGATGCTGATAGCTATGAAAGATGCAATAGCGACGGTTTTGCACCACAGTTGAGGTGCTTCGAAGTCAGCTTCCAGACACAAGCATTTAAACTTTCGTTTGAGTTCTGCGTATTTCCACCCAGCCACCTACTCAGCATTGTTTAATTCAACAAGCAAAAAACTAACTAATGAATTTGCGTATTGTAAAACGGTTTTGTGGCATGAAACTAGATACTATCAAGTATCATAATATGCAAAAAAAATAAAATCAATTTTTATAAACTTTCGAATGGTAATACCCCCTTAAATGCCAAGACATTTTTGTATGAAAACTTATCACTTGCAACGCGAACTACGAGATGAGACAAATATTTTTTTTCCATTAATAATAGAATTAAATATGTTTCACCACGGGTTACGTGAGAAATTAATTTATCATATTTTTTCCATTGCTTACCAATTTTCCGGAAAATGTCAACATTAATTTTTCCAAATAAAAACCCCTGTATATTTTTGAAGAATATATATATAATCATTTAAAATCCCTTTTACCCTTTAGGGTGTCGAGATATTTTAGAAGAATCAGATTTTTAATTATATATTCTTTGCAATGTTTATCACAAGCACCATGTCACTTGAAGAATTATTCTCAATATTTAAAAAATGACAACCTTGTGATAGCACAGTTGGTACGCGTATATCAAAGTTTTTATTATTTTTTATTTTTCTTAGATAAATAAATTACCATCAAATATGACACGTACTTGCTGATAAAACCAAACTTGATATTGGGAATAGCTGACAGAATCTTCCAATATTAAAAATTCTAATTCATTACTTTTAATATTCAACATTCAGATAATTGAATAAGTAGAATTTTCTATGCTATGAAAACGATCACTCTAATGATTTCTATTGTTGAGTACAATATTGTCTAAACTTGGAAAAGTGATCTACCAATATGTTAATTAAAATTAACATGCTAAGGTTTGGATAGGATTGTTGATTAAATAACACTTTTAACTTTTTTGTATTCACTAAAAGCGTGAATACAAAAAAGTCAAAAGTGTTATTTAATTAAATAGTTAAAATGTTTCACCTTTGTGAAACATTTTAACTATTTAATTAAATAACACTTTTGACTTTTTTGTATTCACGTTTTTAGTGAATACAAAAAAGTTAAAAGTGTTATTTAATCAACAATCCTATCCAAATAACCGCCTTTGGATAGGATTGTTGATTAAATAACACTTTTAACTTTTTTGTATTCACTAAAAACGTGAATACAAAAAAGTCAAACCGCCTTCACCACCAAATATTTAAAATGTTCCTATTTAAATAACTATGTTAAGTATTAAAAGGGCTGATTCTCACCTTTAACTAATAAAAGCACAAGGCAAAACGTCGAAGCAAACCTTAAGAAGAAATCCATCTTTCACAATACACAAACGAACCACTTTTAGGTCACTTTCCGGCACTGGCAATTGTATTTATACTCGTAAATCAGCCCGCGTGTGACGAGTTTGAAAACTCCCCGGCTTCTATTCTATTATCTATTCCGGCGCGAAATTATTATTTACCAAAACGCGTTCAGTAGCAATCGTGCCACCACCGCACAAACATTTTTTGTTGGTTTGGCTTGAGGAGCAGGGATTGTTGCTTACAGCCAGTCCGTTCGGATCTCACTCTGCGAATGCAAAATTTCGCGAAGCGCAATAATTGTCGATTGTTAAGAACAATCGGAGAAATGTTGAATAATGAAAAATTGGGGATTGAGAGAAACTTGCGCGCGTGCAAAACGCACAGCTGCTGGGTTAATTATTTTGGTAAGAGGCCGGAAAATTCTAACGTTGCGGACAGTTAATCGGCGTAATTAATGATTTTTTAAATTCTGCTTGTTACAAAACTGTTTGTGAGTGTGGAAACATTCGACATTAGCGCTTAGAAATCAATATCTTTCTTATATGTTTGGGTTAAGTAATCTTTTCTTAATTATTATCACTATTTAATTTTCAAAAATCACCAAAATTTCAACCATTTAAGATTTTCTTCACAATCAAGCTAAAATAAAACTAATATTTTATTCAAAGCATTGTTCTTTTTACTTATTTCACACAATTTTTGTCCTTTTAGGACCTAATATTACCTTAAACCAGTGGTGGGGAAACTTTTTTTAAGACGGGCCATTTGTAATAACCAGACAATCGTAGCGGGCCAAAGAATAATGCTTAATCGTACGTAGGTAGTTTTTTTGCGGATCGATCCGCAAAAAAACTACCTACGTACGATTAAGCATTATTTGTTGGCCCGCTACGATTACGAAGTAAGAACGCGTTCAAACATTTTCACGACGGCACTCTTAAACGGGCCGGATTTAACTTTTCCGCGGGCCGGACTTGGCCCGCGGGCCGTAGTTTCCCCATCACTGCCTTAAACTGAAAAAACAGAAACTGTTTTAAAAAGATATAGTAATTTCCAGTATTTAGAAAAAATAAAACGCGTCTAAGTTATTGAAATTATGCACTTATTTACCTTAAATTATTTACAAAACTCTAATGCTTAACATAAAAAAAATTAAATTTGCCAATAGTTTGCAGTATGTTTATAAAATATAATAATAATTTGAAATTAATATCGACTTGCTGCAAAAACTTAGTCTCGTTGAGACTCCCAATATTTATTGAAACAACTACTTCTCGAGCTAATACCCCGACAGATGTTGAATTATACTATAAATCTTTGAGTTACACGACAGATTTACTGTTCTATGCATAATTTATATGCAAAATGTAATGTCAGGTCAAATTTTATTTCATTAAACTAAATGAACCAACAGGAAATTGCATTTAATTGAAAAAATTACTTTTTTCAATTTATTTCAATTTCCTATGAAGCAAAATTTCGAGTATAGAAAAACCTGAAAATGTTACTTACTTTTTTTAGTTTGTTTATATTATGTACTAAAAATATGTGACATTGTTAAACCTTGAATTTTGTAATTGATGTCGACTATCGTAAAAACTAGAAAGTGTTTTAATAATTTGCATTTGTAAGAAAATACAAGCTACTAATAAAGTGTTTGTGCATTATGTAATTTATTTAAGCAAGCATTTTTTTCGTATTTCGCTAAGTGTGTCGTTTAGACAATTATTGTCGAAATATTTGTACTTAACCTAATATTTAATTATCGCACGTTTTATTAAATTATTAAAAAAAATACAATTAATACACTAAAACTTTGTTTGTATAACTGAGGGTTTTTAAAAACCTCAGTTATATAAACAAAGTTTAAGTGTCTTATTTGAGTAAATAACAGAGCTGGGTAGGATTCGAATCATTTATGATTCGAATCCTGGATTCGAATCCTTTTAGAGGAGTCAAAAGAGGCATTCGAATACTTTAGTTCAACTGAATTCGTGATCCGGATTTGTTACATTTTTTTAAGAAGATTCGTATTCGAATCCAAATCTAGGTGATTCAAATCCTTATAAAAGGATTCGAATATTTATAAAAGAATTCGAATATTTATTAAAAGATTCGAATATTTATAAAAGGATTCGAATATTTATTAAAAGATTCGAATATTTATAAAAGGATTTGAATATTTATTAAAAGATTCGAATACTTACAAAAAGATTCGAATATTTATAAAAGGATTTGAATCGTCAAAAATATTTCGAATTAATTGTGAGGATTAACATGAAACGTTTCGTTCGTGTGTTTTTACATTTTTCATTAAATCAGTGGTTTATACGCGTGGCGCATGAAGTAAAATTTCGAGTTTAGAAAAGCCCCGTGAAAATTTGTCTCGGGTCGCTGCGCGACCCTCGACAAATTTTCTACGCGGGGCTTTTCTAAACTCGAAATTTTACCTCATGCTTAGCCTGGGAGTGGAAACACTCGTTCGAAACTTCAAACTGAATGCTTTGATAAGAAAATTGATTGAAAATGTTTTTAAAAATAATAATCCAGTTTTTTTCAATATTCAAGTTGGGTTTATAAATGTTTACGTGTTTTGTAATTATAAATGGATTCGAATATTTATAAAAGGATTCGAATATTTATTAAATGATTCGAATACTTACAAAAGGATTCGAATGTTTACAAAAGGATTTGAATCGTCAAAAATATTTCGAATTAATTATGAGGATTAACATGAAACGTTTCGTTTGTGTGTTTGTAAATTTTTCGGTAAATCACTGTTTTATACGCGTGGCGCATGAAGTAAAATTTCGAGTTTAGAAAAGCCCCGTGAAAATTTGTCTCGGGTCGCTGCGCGACCCTCGACAAATTTTCTATACGGGGCTTTTCTAAACTCGAAATTTTACTTCATGCTTAGTCTGGGAGTGGAAACACTCGTTCGAAACTTCAAACTGAATGCTTTGATAAGAAAATTGATTGACTGAAAATGTTTTTAAAAATAATAATCCAGTTTTTTTCAATATTTAAGTTGGGTTTATAAATGTTTACGTGTTTTGTAATTATAAATGGATTCGAATATTTATAAAAGGATTCGAATATTTATTAAAAGATTCGAATACTTACAAAAGGATTCGAATATTTACAAAAGGATTTGAATCGTCAAAAATATTTCGAATTAATTATGAGGATTAACATGAAACGTTTCGTTTGTGTGTTTTTAAATTGTTCGGTAAATCAGTGTTTTATACGCGTGGCGCATGAAGTAAAATTTCGAGTTTAGAAAAGCCCCGTGAAAATTTGTCTCGGGTCGCTGCGCGACCCTCGACAAATTTTCTACGCGGGGCTTTTCTAAACTCGAAATTTTACTTCATGCTTAGCCTGGGAGTGGAAACGCTCGTTCGAAACTTCAAACTGAATGCTTGAAAAAAAAAAAATTAAATGACTGAAAATGTTTTTAAAATAATAATTCAGTTTTTTTTCAATATTTAAGTTGGTTTTATAAATTGTTACGTGTTTTGTAATTTTTATGATGCCTGTTGATTTTGGCAAATTAAATAATATCATATGGGTTTTTTGTTATTGTTTTGGTCAATTTAAATATAATTCCATGACTTTTTTCTGACTTTCCCAGTTTCCATGATATTCAGTGTGTTCAGGGCCCTGTTTCTCGAAAATAATAGTTAATAGTTAATAGTTTAATAGTTAATAGTTCAATAACTATTAGTACTCATAAAACATGTTTCTCGAAAAAAAATGTAATACTCTTAAAATGGACCACTATTATTAATAGTCTACTGATGTCACTTATATGTCAATCATTATAAATAATAATGAAAAAGAACGAAGGCGCAAAAATTGCAATTTTAAGAGAAATTTTTAAAGAAAAGGCAATTCTGTTTGCGGCCTTTTTTGATAAAGTTACAAAAGAATTAAAACAAACCACATGGAAGAATGTGGCCAACATAGCGAAGAGTTTAAACATGATAGAAAGTGATAAACCTTACACGTACATTCGAGACACTTTTTGGCCAAACATTAGAAATTCGACTATGGTGAGTAGTAAGCACTTAATTTTTACAAATAATAACAATTTACAATTTATTTTATTCAGAAAAAAATTGATAACGCCAAACATACCGGCACTGGAGGAGGAATCCAAGCTAAGTTATCAAATATCGATAACTTAGTCTTGGATATTATAGGAAAAGAATCACCGGGCGTAGTTGGATTGGGAAAGGAAGATTCCTTAACGGAAGAAAACAATCCCTCGTTATTGATATTAGAATATAACTCAAGTGTTGATGATGTGCAAAGCATTAATAATGCTAATGAAGCAGAAACGTTTAAATCATTAGAAATGCCATCAACATCCAAAGGTTGTAATAAATGCAGTTCATATACTAATTTTATTAAACTACTACTGTTTTAGGACAATCTTTTCATACAAATTCAAAAAGAAAAAATGTTGAGGAAGAGAAATGTTTAAACAAAAGAAAATTAGAACTTAAAATTGAACAATTGGAATTACAAAATTATAAACTTAAATTAGAAATTTTCGAGAAAGAAAGAAATTTAGATCTGTCATTCAAAATATGTTAATGAAATTTTACCAAAATAATTATATTTTCAAAATTTGTTAATGAAATTCTTCGAACCCATTTTTTTTATTTTCATGTTATTTGTTAAATATAAGAATAATTAGTAAATAAAAACTCAACTTAACCCGAATATTCCTGTCTTTACCTACCGCTCATCCCCCTTTCCATAAACCGACCCGTTAATGTACGTTTTTTCCCCACATTAAACCCCACCGCCTAACGCTCATTATATTTTGTTAATCTGTTCTGTATATATACTCCTATTTTTGTTTGTATAAGTTAGTATTAAAAATCCATTGATAATGGTCACTTGGTGACAGAAATGTACATCTGGTATTAAAATAAAGTGTGTGAAGAAAGGTTATTGATACTTCTTTTTATTAATAAAAACTCAATTTTACTATCTTCTAAAGTGTCTAATAATATCTTGAAGTCTAATTTCTGCTTGGATTTGGATGGGATCGGGATCAATTATTTCTCCATGCTCCTCGTCCTGGTTATTTTCTTGCAAATTATTTATTTCATTAAATAAATTATCCTTTAGAAAATTGTGTAATGTTACACAACAGTTGAAGACATCACAAGCAAAGCTTGGATTCACTCTTTAATGATTTAAGCATGGAAACTTTTAAAATACCTATAGAGTTTTCAATTATCCTTCGTGTACTCTTGTGGCTTCTTAAAAATCGAGCTTCTACTTCATTGTTATTCCTAATTACTGGTGGAATTAGCCATTGTTTTAGGGGATACGCACTATCGCCAAGTATAATCCCGTTAGGGATTGGTGTCCAACCATTTTCCATGCGAGCGTATAAACCACTTGTTCGTAATACACGAGCATCATGCACACTACCGGGCCAATTTGCAAATGAATAAAAAAACTCAAAATTTGGTCCACAAACTACCATGGTATTTATTGAATGTTTACCATGTCGATCTACATATGCAGCTTCATTATCTGAAGGAGCGTCAATATTAATTAATGTCCCATCAACACATCCGCAAACCATAGGCATACCAGCAATTGCATGGAAACGTTGAATAATCTCTTGTACATTTTCTGGCCATTTAACATATTGTCGAAAGATCGTCGCTACAACAGAATTAACGACACTGTGTACAGCACGACACACACTTGCCTTTGATACGCCATGCATATCTGCAATTGCATGGTATTGTGCCCCTGTACCCAACCAATGCAATCCTATCTCAACAATAATTTTAGGTGAAAGTGCTCTACTTCTTTCAGTTACTCTGATAAGATATGGACGTAATATCTCCACCAAATTATAAAACTTATCTACCTGCATTCTAAATCTTTCGTTAAATTGATATGAATTTTCCATAAATTCATAATTAATTCTTGTTCTATATACTCTTGCATTTCGTATATGTATAACAGCTTCTTCATCAGAACTTTCACTTGAAGACATTTTTATCAAATTAAAAACTTACAAGTCAATTACTACTTATGGAAATAAACAATTATTATGAGAACAATTATAATAGTTTTCAATTTTAAGAAACAGAACTGAATATTTGACAGATATTAGTCAATAAAATATGTCATTAATTTTCACTATTAAACTATTAACTATTAAAATAGACTAATATATTTGAGAAACGAGTACTCATACATTTCACTCATATTAATATGACATTTACTATTATTAATAGTTAATAGTGTTTTGAGAAACAGGGCCCAGGCCTTGATTTATTTGATTTGTTATTTGAATTTTAATATGTTGTTGATCACATAAGCGGTGCAAAAAATGTAAGTGTTGTTAATAGCAACCAAAAAGAGACAATAAAAAAATAAACCCAATTTATCAGCACAAGTAAGTATGTAATTCCTACTTGTTCCTTTCTCATTTTGTGTATCCCATCACTTATTTTTCACTAACTTCGCTAACCTTTACTATCCTTTCACCTTTGTTATCACCTTCCAGCACCTTTTGCAAAGTTAAAGTCTTGCAATCTGTGATCCCTAATTTAAAGAACAAAAGACGCGTCAAACGCGCAAACACAGTGAATTTTTTATTTACGTAACTTTGAAGTGAAGTTCGAAAACACACAAACACATCTTGAATCAGAGAAACACGGAATCAGATTTTAATCCGTTATCAACGATGTTTAGTTTTATTAATAAATAATTAGGTTTTGAATATTTTTGTTAAAACAACTAGGCATTCATCGATTTTATAATAGAGTTCAATTTGAAGTTTTAAACGAGTGATTCCACTCCCCGACTAAGCATGAAGTAAAATTTCGAGTTTAGAAAAGCCTGAAAATTTGGTTTGGTCGCGTAGCGCGAAGCGCGGAGCGACCAAACCAAATTTTCAGGCTTTTCTAAACTCGAAATTTTACTTCATGCGCCACGCGTACAAAACCCTGATTTGAAGTGAAGTTCGAAAACACACAAACACATCTTGAATCAGAGTAACACGGAATCAGATTTTAATCTGTTATCAACGATGTTTAGTTTTATTAATAAATAATTAGGTTTTGAATATTTTTGTTAAAACAACTAGTAACGATATTTATATGTTAATAGTTGAAATAAAAATTAAATCAAATTTATTCTTAAAGGATTTGTATTCGTGATTCGAAAAAACACGATTCGAATCATATTTATCTCTTACGAATCCTATATTCGAGTATTCGCGATTCGAATCATATTAGGAGATTCGGATTCGGGATTCGAATCCTTTTTACGAGGATTCGTCCCAGCTCTGGTAAATAATGATGTAAAATAAAACGAAGTAAAAGCCTCCACGGGTAACAGTTTTATTATAAAAGAAAAGAATTAAACCTGATGCTTGTGACTTGTTGACATCGTTTTGGAGTCATGCAAATTATTTTGCAAAAGAACTAACATATTTAATAATTAGAGATTTATTAAAAATAGAATACTCTATTCTGTTTATTTTAAGATTTTTTTATTTTTTAATATTTATTTTTAAGAAATTATTTGTTTGGATTATTTGTCAAAGCCGGAAACGCAGGTATAATTCAACAGAATAATCACCGATCATAAATACAAATCAGCAATATATATAAATATTTCACGAAATCCAACAACGGCTCGGATAAATTTTAATTACCATTAATATAATCGTGACAGAATGCTATCCGAGGGAAACATCGTCATGGATGTGTGTCGCGCGTTGTTGGCAATAACCATAACTTGGTGATACATGTGATGCCAATTGGGCCATCAATAACCGAATCAAACCGGGGACGAAATTTAGTTTGGGGTGTTTCGATAGTGTCGCATAATGAGATTTTCGGAATTGTCCGGAAGTGCCGGTGTGTGCAAAGTGGAAAGTATGGCCAATTTGCCGTCGTCGGGTCAGGTCCCCCAGATCGATGAAAAGGTCATTAGTGAAGGGATGTTATATATAATTCAATGTTGTAACTAAAACTAATAACACAAGGTTTTTTTTTCCGGCGACGAGGGGTGATTTTAAATTCAACTCACCTGTTGATTGATTATTTCTGTCTGTCTGTACAGCAAACTGTTCACATTATTATGCTGTGGTAATAAAAAATTTGGTCAAAATAAACACTAGTTTTATTGATTCGGAGACAAAAATAAATTACAAATAGTAAACTAAATTGAAAAAAGTCTTAAACAATCTTTAATTTATATTTTTTCCAGATCTTTCGCTCTTGGATGAAAAATTTCGTTAAGTGGATTTTCTTCTATCTTCCAGGGCTGGATTGTCCCTTTTTATTGACCAGTAGTACATTCCACCGACCTTGATACCTGCGTTCCATTTCTTTCATATTTTGGTGGAACCGCTCACCTTGCTCCTCACTCACATCACCAAGATTTTCGAGCAAGTAATCAAGATGCGAGTGTAAAAAGTAAACTTTTATGCTCATATTACATCCCAATTCCATAAATTTCTGTAGCTTGTTTTTCACAATTTCCTTGTTGGTCCCCAAAAAATCTTCAATAACATTAGCAAATAAAATCCATGCATCTTTCTCAGTTTCGGTCATGGTATTAACAAATTCTTGATCTTTCGTTAATCTCTTTATTTGAGGACCGACAAAAAATTATTTCTTTAATTTTGCATCTGACATAGCGGGAAATTTTCTACAAAGATATTCGAAATAGTCTCCATCTACATTTAAAGCTTAAACGTATTGTTTCATTAATCCTAGTTTAATATGCAGTGGAGGTAACAAGATTTTTTGTGGATCAACAAGACTTTCGTGCAGAACATTTTTTGATCCGGGAGTTAAATTATCTTTTCTTATCCAGTCCTTTTTCTTCCAATGTTGATGTATACGTCGACTGTCCCACTCATACAAAAAACATGGGTACTTTGTATACCCTGACAGCTGTCCTAGTAGAAGTTCCACAATTTTCAAATTCTTACAAATTTTCCAACTATGATCATTGTATTTGATTTTTTCAAGCATTACTTTAAGATTTTCATAGCTTTCCGTCATTTGTACAAAATAGGCAACCGGTATCGATTAAAAAACATTCCTATTGTGCAAGAGAACAGCTTTAATTTCATTTTTTATTTAATTGTTATTCGCAAATATTTGAAAAAACATAAATATGACACCTAGTAAATTTATTAAAAAATTGTGCGTGATTGTAACAAAAAAATGTTGATTCTTTATTAGATTAGCTACTAAAACTTAAAAAAAATGAACAAATCTAAATCACAATTTTTTTGTTGGCCAGTGTAATTATGAAAAATGTTCAAAAAATATTTTTCGAAGAATAAACAAATATAGATTTGTTATAAAGAAAGAGACAGTATATTTTTTTAAATTATGTGAAACGTGCGGCTTTTTGTACATTTTATCTATAAATTTAGAAAGGAAATCCTAGTCATTAATTTATATCACTTCCTTTGGATGCAAATCTGTTTGCGGTTTGTGGTTATCAAAAATAAAATATTTTGGTTAATATACCGAGTTTAATTAGTGCAATGTTTAATTACAAATTATAAACATGACTTGACATTGAAAACTATTGTTGAATCGTCCTCTAACGAAAAGTTACTAACAAACACCAAACGCCACACGCAATAAACAAATATACAAATATTGTTGCAAAACAATATAGATCGTATTTTAATAATATCAGTTTTGTTATTATTCTACATAATAACTAAAAACAAAACTGACATTGATGTGGTTTTCCAATCACATCTTTGATTAGATCTAATATTAAAGATATTTGTTAATATACTAGTTTTATAGAAAGTTTTTTTGAAATCCAGAACAAATTCTTTAGTTAGATTAAAATTGTGGTGCTTAATTACGATCATTTACGAACATTTTTAAAATTTTTAATTTTAAAAATGATCGTAATTTTCAAAGTTAAAAGCTTTAAAAATGATCGTAAATTATGGCAATTAAGCACCACAATATGTAATCTAATTAAGGAATTTGTTGTGGATTTTAAAAAAGTGTATATAAAACTAGTATAATAACAAATATCTTGAATATATCATCTAATCAAAGATGTGTTTGAAAAATCATTAAATGTCAGTTTTGTAGAAATACGTGTCAGGCAATTCAAAATAAAAATATAAAACAAAATAATAAAATAAATAATTGGGTGAAGTAATACACTTGTTACTTCACCCAATTATTTATTTTATTATTCCTGCTATTTCATTTAATTACAATATATTGTTTTACATTCTTATAATTATTGTAATAATAATTAATTAATAGCTCGAGTCATTTCAAAAAAGGGGTTTTTAAAAATTAATCGACCTCATCGAACGAATCCTTTGTGCTGTTATTACAATAACAAAGGAATTAACAATTTATTGTGAAATTCGGCGTTCAATTTTAGCAAATTAAATGGGTAATAATTATTTTGACTAGCTGTGCGGATCGGGATACTTTTCAACACCTCAATATAACAATAAATAAATGGTGGATTTTATTTTGTACGTTAGTAGGTATTAGAAATGTTGCAATTGGAAAATTGTTTGTTTGTATTTACCTTTATTGTTTAAAGTATTTAAAATACACTAAAGAGTGTCTCCAATGATTGGTTAAGCATAAAATAAAATTTGAAGTTTAGAAACGCCTGAAAATTTGGATTGGTCGCGCAACGGAGCAACCAAAACAAAAATTCAAGCTTTTCTAAACTCGAAATTTTACTTCATGCGCCACACGTATAAAACACTAAAATATTGTGAAGTTCAAAATAGTGTCAGATACCGGGAGTTTTTTATTTAAATATATATCTCCCAATCTAGATTATATGCTGTAAATCTTCAGATATTCGTTATTTTTTGAAAAAGTTCAAAATTAAGCTTTAAACGAGTGTTTTCCACTCCCAGGTTAAGCATGAATTAAAATTTCGAGTTTTGAAAATCCTCAAAATTTGCATTTGCCATCACGGGCGAAGGGAGAGACGGCAAGTCCAAATTTTCAAGATTTTCTAAGCTCGAAATTTCAATTCATGCGCCACGCGTATAAACCACTGATATTAAGTGATGTTCAAAATATAATACTAAAGCAGTATGCAAAAGTCGTATAGTTTGAACTTTACAATAAATCAGTGTTAATACACGTGGCGCATGAAGTAAAATTTTGAGTTTGGAAAAGCCCAACAATTTTACTTCATGCTTAACCTGGGAGTGGAAAACACTCGTTTAAAGCTTCAATTTGAACTCTTTAAGAAAAAGCAACGAATGTATACTTAAAATAAAAAAATCCCTGTATGTAAGTGTGTGAATGATGCCTGAAAATATACAGCATAAACACATACTTAAAAAAACATTTTCTATATGTTAAATTTATATAAAATGTAAAATTGTTATATATGAAATGTATATTTGTTTAATTGTTAAATTGTATTGCAAAAATGTTAAGAAATTAAATTTTTCGAATCATAAGTGCAAAGTTATTAAATATTAAATCTACAATTGTTTAATTGTTTCATTATATCGCTGGCTTTATATAACAAGGTTCTATGTGACATTTTTTTTTCGATTTTTAATTTGTGATGTTACAAATGTTGCATATATAGAGCCTTCTAACATCACAAATTGAAAATCGAAAAAAATGTCACATAGAGACTTGTCTTCAGCTTTCGGAGTCTTTTTCGTTTGTTTTGGCGTCACTGCCGACGACGGTGTGGCTTTTTTAACAGGAAAAGGTGACTTGATTTTATCATCTCCAGCACGAGTTTTCGGTGATCGATTTGATTTGTTAATTTTTTCTTCATCATCCTCACTGATTTCCAATACTTCTACAGGTGCATTTATTTTCTCCGTCTGTTGCAAATTTTTGACAGGCAATGGTGATTTGATTTCTGTTTTTTCTCCTGCCGTTTTTAACATCCTTTTGTGTTTTTACTGGCATCTTTTTGAAGTGATTTGCTTGTGTTAATCTCAGCATTTGTCGATTTTAACTTAAGACTCTCTTTCTTTTCATCAGTGATATTCCCCGTTTCTTGATTTTCTTTTATTTTCTTTGATTACGAAATATTAACTTCATCAACAATGTTTTTATTAACCTTTTCTTTAATTTGTTTCTCTCCAATCACAGGTTGCTTTTCATTTTCAATGTTAATCAAATTTCGTTTACTTTCGACTTTTACAGATTTTTGTTCATTTCCATCTTTTACAGATTGTTGTTTATTTTCATATTTCACAGATTTTTGTTTATTCTCATCTTTCACAGGTTTTTGTTTATTTTCAACTTTCACACGTTTTACTTTATTTTCATGGCTGCTTGATTTTGACGCTTTCTGAGATATATCTATATCATCTCCAGATTTTTCCTCATCGCTCTCGTCACTGCCAGTTTTTTCTCCGTCACTCTCTTCATCACTAGATTTCACTTCGTCTGTTTCCGTCTTATCGAGAGCGATTAATTTAGTGTAAAATCTCTCATCTTCGGAAGGTTTTTGCTGCTGCGTTTTTGAACACTCGCCTATTTTAATCAACGTTGCACGTTTTTTTTGCTTTACTTCAGTTGTTTTTGTTTCTACGCTGCTCGTTTGAAGTTTTTTGTGTACTTCAGTTGTTTCTGTTTTTACTGCGCTCATTTGAAGTTTTACTTGCGCGCTGTCATTTTTAACAGGACCAAACCTCAAAGTTTCATCTCCACTCATTTAGGTCAGTGATATTGCAGAATATTTGTAAAAATTTTAACAAATTGAATTTGAATATTTCGAATCATAAATGCAAAATTATTGAATATCAAATTGAAATTCGTTTAATTGTTTAAATATATTGCATAATGTTTGTACAAAAGTAAATAACTTGAATTGAATTGCTTTTAATCATCAATGAAATCAAATCTTTAATTTGGTTAGCGTTCACTTTGTGGTACATCTTCATAACAATTTAATTAAAACACTTAACTTTGTTTTACCACTTTTATTTTATTTTGCAGTGACTATAGTTTCGACTACAGGCTAGTCATTATCAAACTTAGTTTGATAATGATTAGCTTGTAGTCAAAACTATAGTCACTGATAAGTAAAATAAAAGTGCCTAAAAGACTAAGCATGAAGTAAAATTTCGAGTTTAGAAAAGCCCCGTGAAAATTTGTCGGGGGTCGCGCAGCGACCCGAGACAAATTTTCTGGGCTTTTCTAAACTCGAAATTTTACTTCATGCGCCACGCGTATAAAACACTAAAATATTGTGAAATTTATGTATATTCTAACTGCACTTGAAGTCTGTGTTTTATACGCGTGGCGCATGAAGTAAAATTTCGAGTTTAGAAAAGCCCAGAAAATTTGTCTCGGGTCGCTGCGCGACCCTCGACAAATTTTCACGGGGCTTTTCTAAACTCGAAATTTTACTTCATGCTTAGTCTGGGAGGGGAAAACACTCGTTTAACGCTTCGAATTGAATTCTTTTAAAAATCAACGAATGTCAGAAAATTAACAGCTAAAATAATAAAGAAAAAGTAATGTGATTTTATAAAAATAATGACATACCATGGAAATGATACAAAAATTGCGGATATTCCCTGTTTTTTTTTAAAGTTTAATTTAAAGCTTTAAATAAGTGTTTTCCACTCCCAGACTAAGCATGAAGTAAAATTTCGAGTTTAGAAAAGCCCCGTGAAAATTTGTCGAGGGTCGCGCAGCGACCCGAGACAAATTTTCTGGGCTTTTCTAAACTCGAAATTTTACTTCATGCGCCACGCGTATAAAACATAAAATATTGTGAAATGTATGTATATTTGAACGCGTGAAATCAGTGTTTTATACGCGTGGCGCATGAAGTAAAATATCGAGTTTAGAAAAGCCCAGAAAATTTGTCTCGGGTCGCTGCGCGACCCTCGACAAATTTTCACGGGGCTTTTCTAAACTCGAAATTTTACTTCATGCTTAGTCTGGGAGTGGAAAACACTCGTTTAAAGCTTCAAATTGAACCATTTTAAAAAACAACGAATGTCGCAAAATGTACAGCTTATGCACATGTTTACCTAAAAGAAAAATTCACTGTATGTTGCTTGTATTAGGATTTTTTCAAGGAAATTGACGATACCATATTCATATTTTATATTTTTGTGGCAAAACCGTACAAGATATCAAACATTATTAACAGACGAAAAAGCTTTCAAATAAATCAATCTTTGAAGTAATATTTTTTAAATTTTTTAAAGGTGCGCCAATAAAAACATATTTTAGTTTTTAATTTAATTTCGACATGAAATTAAATAGATTTTTTTAATATAGTTTTAAAATTTTGCTAACGATCCTAAACATACATTTCCGGAAGGAAATCTAAACGAAATTGTAACAAATTTTAATCATTTATTTGTAAATGATGCACAGGATACAATCAATAAAACATTAAAACTAAGTTTGATAATGATTAGCCTGTAGTCGAAACTATATTACATTGATTTAATAAAAACACTTAACTTTGTTTTACCACTTTTATTTTATTTTGCAGTGACTATAGTCTAGTCATTATCAAACAGGCTAGTCATTATCAAACTTAGTTTGATAATGATTAGCTTGTAGTCAAAACTATAGTCACTGATAAGTAAAATAAAAGTGGTAAAACAAAGTTAAGTGTTTTAATTAAATCAATGTAATATAGTTTCGACTACAGGCTAGTCATTATCAAACTTAGTTTGATAATGACTAGCTTGTAGTCAAAACTATAGTCACTGATAAGTAAAATAAAAGTGGTAAATCAAAGTTAAGTGTTTTAATTAAATCAATGTAATATAGTTTCTACTACAGGCTAGTCATTATCAAACTTAGTTTGATAATGATTAGCGTGTAGTCAAAACTATAGTCACTGATAAGTAAAATAAAAGTGGTAAAACAGAGTTAAGTGTTTTAATTAAATCAATGAAATTACTTTTCCCCCTGAAATATCCACGAAATAAACTTTTTCTCTCTCTAATCAATGTGTGCATAGAATTTTTCATATTATTATCATTACCGACACATTTACAAGTCTTTGTTTCCTTGAAATATTCAAGAACATTTTCTTTCTTTCTGTAATCAATGCTTGTATAGAATTTTTTGTATTATTATCAATACGACATATTTTCGAGTAAATACACATTAGCAAATGCCTGTTTTTCTACAATGCGGTTTTATCAATTTATGATAATAGCAAAAGGATATTTAAAAGCCTTTTACAACCGCAACTGATTTCATTTTTACTTTTTTCGTTCTCGGAATTTTTCATAGATAATGTCAATAAATAACCACCGAATGATAACGAAAAAATGGTGTACACAAACAAGTAAATGTAATTAGAAAATAGGTACATATTTGGCTGTAATTAAAATTAAATACAAAGATAATTTCATGAAATATTCAAGAACATTTTTATTTTTTTTTTCTGTAATCAATGTTTGTGTAGAATTTTTCGTATTATTATCAATACGACATATTTACGAGTAAATACACATTAGCAAATGCCTTTCTTTCTACAATGCGGTTATATCAATTTATGATAATAGCAAAAGGATATTTGGGCAGGTGGTGGCCGAGCGGTAACGTCGCCGGGCTGTATCGCTCGGCGAGCCACAAGTTCGGGTTCGATTCCCGTGCACGGGGAGACTTTATTTGAAAAATAATGTCTCGTCGTGACCCTGGGTGTGGTATGAATGTGTGTGATTGTCCGAATGAATAGTTATTAATACAAATTGTAATAAATTACTTGATACAAAAATAAACATTGATGATGGCTAATGGGCAAGTTCCCAAGGCCAGGCAAAAGCCAAAACCAAAAAAAAAAAGGATATTTAAAAGACTTTTACAACCGCAACTGATTTCATTTTTACGTTTTTCGTTCTTGGATTTTTTTTATAGATAATGTCGTTAAATAACCACCGAAAAAATGGTGTACACAAACAAGTAAACGTAATTGGAAAATAGGTACATATTTGTCTGTAATTAAAATTAAATACAAAGATAATTTCATTACAAAAAAGAATCCTATTAAAATAATCGTTCTCAGTAGTTATGAGAAAGATATTTTCAATATGATTTTTGTGAAAATTGTTCTACAAAAACCAAATAGGTTTTTAAACATACACCCATCGAAATGTTTACACATGTGTTTGAAAATGTTTCAAAATTTAATTTTTTAATCCAAGCTGCAATATCTTTGAAATACAGGGATTTTTTTTAGGAATACATACCACGATTTTTATTAGTAATAATAATTAAAAACCAACAAAACTACATTACATAATATAAAAAAAAAACTTTACATACAAATTAGTTTAAAAAAATTCTTCGTGTACATTTTAAGATTTTTTTATTACAAATAGTAAATACTTCTTACTTATTAATCACTCATCAAAAACACTTTAAACTTTGTTTGTATAACACTTAGAAAAATAGCTATGCTGATGAGGGATAAATCTCGAAACGTGTCTATAGATGGCTTAGTGTCACAAGATAGATGGTTCCATTTAAAAAAATCAAGTTATGCATGTTTGAAGTACTGAAGAATACCGTCGAAGGACTCGGTTCAATTTAGAAAATCTGACTAATGGCAAAAACTTAAACAAATACTGCATTTCTTCCCGAATTCAAAACCGTAAGCCGCACAACTCTGACTTATTTCGTTTTGAAGATAATGTCAATGGCGTCGAGCTCTGAAATCGTCAAATTTATCAAAAAGAATGAAATAACTCGAAAACGGTTCAACTGAGACCCAATGTTGTGTGAATAAACTCGTTTATTTTTAACGAGCAATTAAATATGTAAGAATATATAGGGTGTTCTATTTAATATAAGGAATATTTAAATAATTAACACTGATTACTTTTTTGTATTCACTTTTTATTTTGTACTGTGACTAGTTTCGACTCAACAACGAGTCATTCTCAACGAGTCATTCTCTATTTGACGCTTTTCTACCTGATAAATAATTTTAAGTATATATAAGACTGCAATGTTAGTTTTAAGTAGTTAGTTTGAGAATGACTCGTTGTTGAGTCGAAACTAGTCACAGTACAAAATAAAAAGTGAATACAAAAAAGTAATCAGTGTTAATTATTTAAATATTTACAATGTATCACAAAGTAACCGCCTCCACCACAAGATATTTAATATAAGGAAGTTGGTGTTTACTTCCGGTATAACCGCAAGGCCGCCATATTTAGCAATAATTTTAGGTTATGAAAAACTTAATTCTGAACAACTTTTATTTGAAACTTTTTTGCTATTTTCAACGATACGCCCACTATAGACCGATTTCCGCTTAGTGACTCATTATTTAGCAATAATTTTAGGTTATGAAAAACTTGATTCTGAACAACTTTTATTTGAAACTTTCTTGCTATTTTCAACCATACGCCCACTATAGACCGATTTCCGCTTAGTGACTCATCCTGTATAATAATAAATAATTATTTAATTAAAAAAATGTAAAAAATGTAAATTTTTTGTGTGACTTCATGAGGAATTTGTCATAAACTTTTGTTACAAAAAATGTGTCTATTTTTATACATTACTTAATGTGGAATTTTACTTAAAATACTATTACAAAAAAATGTATTATCTCGGGTTGTTTTACGGAAACAATTTTCGAACACAAATATAAAAATACGATAACACTTCAATAAAAGTTTTATCGCTTAGAATTCTTTCCATGTAAAGTGTTCTAGATTAAAAAGAAATGCTGTTTTTATTACAAATAGATTGAATTTTCCTGAAGCGTGTAACAATGAAAGTGTTAACAAACAACGGTGTTTAATTTTTCACCTTATTGTAATTCAGTAAGTAGAAAAAAAAACGCAAATAATACAAATAAAATTATATAGGGGCCCGCCGTGGCCGAGCGGTTGAGCCGCTGGTTTCGCCAATCGTTCACGGCGGTGATCTGGGTTAGATTCCCAGCCGGGGCGAGTAATTTTTCTAACGAAAAATATTCGTCCCGGAGTCCATGGGTGTGTGTGAATGTGTTGTGACGTCCAAATATATAGTTATAGGTAATTAGCAATAAGTTACAAAAAATATAACAAATACAAAATATAAATAAAATGATGTTGGGCAGGTGGTGGCCGAGCGGTAACGTCGCCGGGCTGTATCGCTCGGCGAGCCACAATTCGGGTTCGATTCCCGTGCACGGCGAGATTTTATTTAAAAATAATTTCTCGTCGTGACCCTGGGTGTGGTGCGAATGTGTTGTGACGTCCAAATATTGGTTAAATTTATATACTAGTATTAGTTACAAACTGAAAGATAGTTAAAATAAACATTGATGTTGGCTAATAGTTATATAACTAAGGCCAGGCAAAAGCCAAACCAAAAAAAAAAAAATGATGTTGGCTAATGGGCAAGTTCCCAAGGGCAGGCAAAAGCCAAACCCAATAAAAAAAAAAAAAATTAAATAAAATCTTTAGGCTGATAATACTTAGATTCACTTAATAAACAACGGTGTTTAATTTTTCACTTAATTGTAATTCAGTAAGTAAAAAAAGACGCAAATAAAACAAATAAAATAAAATAAAAAATCTTTAGGCTGATAATATTTAGATTCACGTAGTTTTTTTTCACTTTCTCTAAATAAAGCTGGGAATTTGAATATTGAACACATTTTTTTTTACTAATTGTAATTCAGTAAGTAAAAAAAAAAAAACGCAAATAAAACCAATAAAATTAAAAACAAATCTTTAGGCTGATAATACCTAGATTCAACTAGTTTTTTTTCACTCTCTCTAAGTAAGGCTGGGAATTTGAATATTGGGAAATTTTAATATGAGTAATATTCAAAATAGTCAAATATTTATATTATAAAAATATTTAAATATTTGTATTAATTAGTGTTAGAAAATGTATTAAGAAATATATTAACTTTCTAACAGTAAATCATTCAAAAATACATGTTTTTTCTTTGTCGCCGCCATTGTTTAACAAACGTCAATTGTGTATAACATTAATTAGCGAGTGTTTTTAGAGAATTAATTGTTATCTTTATTATGGTTTATAATTATTCATATTCCTCCGGAGCAAACAGATTCGGGGAGTTTTTCTTTAAAGTATACGTATTCCAAATTCAGCCTATTTTCTGTAAATCTTTGGATATTCCTTGTTTTTTTTTTAAGTTCAATTTGAAGCTTTAAACGAGTGTTTTCCACTCCCAGACTAAGCATGAAGTAAAATTTCGAGTTTAGAAAAGCCCCGTGAAAATTTGTCGGGGGTCGCGCCGCGACCCGAGACAAATTTTCTGGGCTTTTCTAAACTCGAAATTTTACTTCATGCGCCACGCGTATAAAACACTGATTTCAAATGAGGTTCAAATATACATAAATTTCACAGTATTTTAGTGTTTTGCACGCGTGGCGCATGAAGTAAAATTTCGAGTTTAGAAAAGCCCCGTGAAAATTTGTCTCGGGTCGCTGCGCGACCCTCGACAAATTTTCACGGGGCTTTTCTAAACTCGAAATTTTACTTCATGCTTAGTCTGGGAGTGGAAAACACTTGTTTAAAGATATAAATTGAACTTTAGAAAAAACAGGGAATATCCGCAATTATTGTATCAATTCCATGGTATGTCATTATTTTTATAAAATCACATTATTTTTTCTTCATTATTTTAGCTGTTAATTTTCTGACATTCGTTGATTTTTAAAAGAATTCAATTCGAAGCGTTAAACGAGTGTTTTCCACTCCCAGACTAAGCATGAAGTAAAATTTCGAGTTTAGAAAAGCCCCGTGAAAATTTGTCGAGGGTCGCGCAGCGACCCGAGACAAATTTTCTGGGCTTTTCTAAACTCGAAATTTTACTTCATGCGCCACGCGTATAAAACACTAAAATATTGTGAAATGTATGTATATTTGAACGCGTGAAATCAGTGTTTTATACGCGTGGCGCATGAAGTAAAATTTCGAGTTTAGAAAAGCCCAGAAAATTTGTCTCGGGTCGCTGCGCGACCCTCGACAAATTTTCACGGGGCTTTTCTAAACTCGAAATTTTACTTCATGCTTAGTCTGGGAGTGGAAAACACTCGTTTAAAGCTTCAAATTGAACTATTTTAAAAAACAACGAATGTCGCAAAATGTACAGCCTATGCACATGTTTACCTAAAAGAAAAATTCACTGTATGTTGCTTGTATTAGGATTTTTTCAAGGAATTTGACGATACCATATTCATATTTTATATTTTTGTGGCAAAACCGTACAAGATATCAAACATTATTAACAGACGAAAAAGCTTTCAAATAAATCAATCTTTGAAGTAATATTTTTTTAATTTTTTAAAGGTGCGCCAATAAAAATATATTTTAGTTTTTAATTTAATTTCGACATGAAATTAAATAGATTTTTTTAATATAGTTTTAAAATTTTGCTAACGATCCTAACGATTCCGGAAGGAAATCTAAACGAAATTGTAACAAATTTTAATCATTTATTTGTAAATGATTTACAGGATACAATCAATAAAACATTAAAACGTCTAAATAACACAAAAAATAATAGTATTATAAATAACCAGCACACTATGTTCTTAAATCCAATAGAAGAATCAGAGTTAATAAATATAGTGCATTCATTAAAATACAAAAAAAAGTAGTGGTGTAGACGACATCCCAGTTTGTCTAATAAAAACTGTTATTCATATTGTTGCAGGGCCCCTGTGCCATGTAATAAATGCTACAGTTGAGGAAGGAGTATTCCCAAAAGAAATAAAGGTAGCGCTGATTAAACCAATTTATAAAAAGGGAAAGGTAAATTATCTGTGTAACTACAGGCCGATCAGACTTCTTCCGTCATTTTCAAACATTTTTGAGCATGCAATAGCCAAAAGACTGATAAGTTTCATCGAAAAACATAATATTCTGAGCAACCAGCAACACGGATTCGTAAAAAGGAAAAATATAAACACAGCACTCTTTGATTTCACTAAGATTATATATGATGCGCTGGGTAATAATGAACTAGCATGCGGTATTTTCCTGAAAGGTAAATTCTCTGTGTAACTACAGGCCTATCAGTCTTCTTCCGTCATTTTCAAAATTTTTTGAGCATGCAATAGCCAAAAGACTGATAAGTTTCATCGAAAAACAGAATATTCTGAGCAACCAGCAACACGGGTTCGTAAAAAGGAAAAATATAAACACAGCACTCTTTGATTTCACTAAGATTATATATGATGCGCTGGATAATAAAGAACTAGCATGCGGTATTTTCCAGGACCTGTCTAAAGCATTTGACAGTGTATCGCATGACCGCCTATTAGATAAGCTGAACTCATATGGAATACGAGGTACAGCAAATACATTGCTTAGGTCTTACCTATCAGACAGACAACAAATCGTAAAAATAACTCATGACAACAAACATTTTGAATCCGCGCCTCTGAATATAACTTTAGGACTTCCTCAAGGCAGTGTTTTAGGGCCGTTGTTATTTATATTATTTATAAATGATTTGTTTAATAAAGTGACCAATAACAAATGTGCTGTCATAAACTACGCAGACGATACAAATGTGGCAGTTCGAGGCCATGACTATCTAGAGCTAAAAGAAAATGCAACTAGCACCCTAGCATACTTAGAAAATTGGTTTAACGAAAACAGGTTGCTATTAAATAAAGATAAGACACAATGCGTCCTATTTCACATTAATAAACGAAACGAAAATCCAAATACAATGCACATTAACAAGTCAAATTATGACTTAACAACGTCATCCAAAGTGCTCGGGGTATATGTTGATGCTGGCCTAATTTGGAAACATCACATAGATGCTATTTGTCATAGGTTAAGTAGTAGCTGTTACATGTTGCGTGTCCTTGCTAAAAATGTGGATACAAAATTGGTAAAAACAGTATATTTTGCCAATTTTGAGTCAATAATGAGGTTTGGCATTATTCACTGGGGTGGCACGTCAGAATTAAATAGAGTCTTGGTTATCCAAAAACGTGTTTTGCGAATAATTCTTCAATTAAAACCTAGAGAATCATGTAGAACTAAATTCTCTAAACTAAATATCTTGACAGCCATAGGGATCTATATCTACGAATGTCTCCTATTTCTGGGGAAATATAAAGACAGATTTAATAACCATGAAATGGGACACAATTTTAACACACGAAATAAACTAAACATGCGATACCCGAAATTAAATCATTCATTTACCCAAAAAGGAGTCCAATATGCCAGTTTGCGTTTCTATAATCACCTGCCTAGACATATGCAACAAGAAAAGAATCATGTATCATATAAACATTTAATTTATGATTTCATCTGCAAGATAGAACTGTTACCGGCGTTTTATCGAAAACGTCGTAACTTGATTATTTTATTCACATTCGCGAAAACATCGGACTCCATTTGTTTTGCTCATTTCATTTCATAATCATTTTAATTCCAAATGACTCAAGTTCGTAACCATTCATTCGATGTTCTTTTGTATATATTTTTTTCTTGTAAATATGTAAATTAGTCCAACATTGAATTCCCCCGAACGTGACCAACAATGACGACTTGCAAACCACCCCATCATTAACTGCGCGACCAGCACCGGCCGATGTTTACAACCCCGAGGAAGGTCATAAAATTCCGCACCTCCGAAGACCAGCGCCATAAAACCCACGGCGCGCTGTAGATGTTTACGACCATGAAAACAAAGCCTTTGGGAATTTCTCAAAATTTCGGAAAAACAGCGAGAACAAAGGTTTATGGTCGTAACATCTGCAGCACAAACTTCGACACGCCGGAGCAGTCGAAAACCAGACGCCCAAAACTTTTTGGCCTCAGGTAAATATGAAAACTCCACCCTCTGCTTCTTCCACTACGTTCTCGACCAATCACCGTCACCTCCAAGATACATGGCGGGGGTGAAGACAGCGGTGGTTGGGAAGATAAGAGACAGCGGAAGACAGAGGAAGGGCAGTACAGTTGATTCGGTCATCACAAGTCAGTCGAACTCCAGACATCAAGTGCAAAAACGCATTCAGGATACATGAAGTGAAGTTCGAAGTTTTATCAAGTGAAGTTTTCATCATTAGTAAGTCGTCGCGTACCTATAAATTGTCGGTGTCATTATTCATTGAATCGTCACATCACGTTCGTTAGTGCATAACTCATGCTCTTTATAAAAATTAGCACAACAGCAAGCGACGTCCCGCACCCCGATAACAGAACCATAGAGCATTGAAGACTTCTTTAATTTTAAATTTTAAATTGTAGAGAATACTGTTTTATGTGACACTATTTTTACATTATACCAGAATGTATTTTGTGTATTTGTATAAAATAAAGATTATTATTATTATTATTATTAATTAAATAAAAACTGAACGTGTTATTGAATCATTCTCAAATCAAGTGGATAAATCATATTTATTATTTTAAAATAATGATTTCACAAAATCATAAACAACTTAAAACCAACTTTCTAAGAGTAATAATTCTTAAATGTATCAATAATGAAAAATTTCCGAGCGGAAATCGTGCCGATGCCGCGATGTGATCATCCGGCGAGAGGGCGTAGATATTTCACTGACAAGCCGCCTTCGGGCTATAATACATCAACTCTTAATCAATTTGCCAACCGATTTCAGGGCCTCTTCCGCCCCCTTGAGAAATCGCGCGGGGGTTCGAGTAAAAAATTAAATTAGCTCGCCTTCGGCAAATCTTTACCGAAACGAAATCTGTTACGTATATACACACAAACCTTCATCTAATATATAAAACAGCGTTTTACTAAATTATTTTTCAATATCGGAAGTTTAATCTGTTTATTTATAAATAAATAATTACAAAACAAACAACTCTCTTTTGAATAATGAAATAAATCGATTATCGGCGCAACAATTTTTGTTCCTTATAAAATTCCTATAATTATGTCTGTATGTCGATCGTTTTTTTCATCATTTATACAAGGAGATTTTCTTTAAAGTATCTGTTTATTTATAAATAAATAATAACAAAACTAACAACTCTCTTTTGAATAATAAATCGATTATTGACGTAACAATGTTTGTTCCTTATAAAATTCCTGTAATTATGTCGATCGTTATTCTCATCACTTATACAGGGAGATTTTCTTTTAAGTATACCGGGTGTTTGATTAAGCGTGGCCATCGGTTTTTTTTCAGAAACTATACATCGTAGTATATTGCGATAAAAAATGTCACTGTAAAAGTGGCTAAGAGAAATCAAAACAGCGTTTTACTAAATTATTTTTTAATATCGGAAGTTAAATCTGTTTATTTATAAATGAATAATTACAAAACAAACAACTCTCTTTTGAATAATAAAATTAATCGATTATCGACGGAACAATTTTTGATCCTTATAAAATTCCTATAATTATGTCTGTATGTCGATCGTTTTTTTTTTCATCACTTATACAGGGAGATTTTCTTTAAAGTATCTGTTTATTTATAAATAAATAATAACAAAACTAACAACTCTCTTTTGAATAATAAATCGATTATCGAAGTAACAATGTTTGTTCCTTATAAAATTCCTGTAATTATGTCGATCGTTATTCTTATCACTTATACAGGGAGATTTCCTTTTAAGTATACCGGGTGTTTGATTAAGCGTGGCCATCGGTTTTTTTCAGAAACTATAGTATATTGCGATAAAAAATGTCACTGTAAAAGTGGCTAAGAGAAATCAAAACAGCGTTTTACTAAATTATTTTTTAATATCGGAAGTTTAATCTGTTTATTTATAAATGAATAATTACAAAACAAACAACTCTCTTTTGAATAATAAAATTAATCGATTATCGACGCAACAATTTTTGTTCCTTATAAAATTCCTATAATTATGTCTGTATGTCGATCGTTTCTTTTTCATCACTTATACAGGGAGATTTTCTTTAAAGTATCTGTTTATTTATAAATAAATAATAACAAAACTAACGACTTTCTTTTTAATAATAAATCGATTATCGACGTAACAATGTTTGTTCCTTATAAAATTCCTGTAATTATGTCTGTCAGGCGATCGTTTTTCTCATCACTTATACAGGGAGATATAAAGTTATTTAAATTAAAAAAAATTAAAACTTAATTCCGACTTGTTTTGGTTTTCTAGACCATTTTCAAAGGAATGTGTGTAAGTTTTAATTTGTGAAACAATACCAAGTGTCTTTAATTAAAATAACTTTACATATTCTAATATGTTTTACCAAGTGCCAGATGAGAAATTATTTACAAATTAAATTATTTCACAAATTAAAACTTAATTCCGACTTGTTTTGGTTTTCTAGACCATTTTCAAAGGAATGTGTGTAAGTTTTAATTTGTGAAACAATACCAAGTGTTTTTAATTTAATTAACTTTACATATACATCTAATATGTTTTACCAAGTGCCAGATGAGAAATTATTTCAAGAAATTATACAGGGAGATTTTCTTTTAAGTATACCGGGTGCTTGATTAAGCTTGGCCATCGGCTGTATTTCAGAAACTGTACATCGTAACATGTGGCGATAAAAAATTTCACTGTAAAAGTGGCTATGAGAAATCGCTGGAAATTATTTTTAAGTTCATAGGTTCGCCGCAAGAGGGCGCTATCTCTATAGTAAAAGATTAAAACAATTTATCAAATAAATGTAAAATAAGCGATGTAAAAAATATAAGAATCTTAATCTAGGGTAAATTTTACCTAATTTTAACTATCTTCTCGTTTTTTGTGTGTCTCACATAAGATGCTCCTGTCCATCTTATGTGAGATACAAAAAAAAAACGAGAAGATAGTTAAAATTAGGTAAAATTTACCGTAGATTAAGATTTTTATACGAAACGAAACGAAAATATGTTTTTATTTAAATGCCTGTAACGTTTGTTAGGTTCCACTCAATTTAATAAACTTGGGCTTATTTAATACATAATTAAATGCACTTTAAAACCTAGTTCACTCTGACTTATTTTAGTTTCGATATTAAGCGCCAGAGGGTGCGGTTGAGACAATCAACGTATTTTCTCCATTTTTTTTTAAATGGAAAATGTCTATTTATTTAAATGCCTGTAACTTTTGTTAGGTTTCACTGAATTTAATAAACTTGGGCTCATTTAATAGATAATTAAATGCACTTCAAAACCTAATTCACTCTGATTTATTTTAGTTTCGATATTAAGCGCCAGAGGGTGCGATTGAGACAATCAACGTATTTTCTCCATTTTCTTTAAATGGAAAATGTCTTTTTATTTAAATGCCTGTAACTTTTGTTAGGTTTCACTGAATTTAATAAACTTGGCTTATTTAATAGATAATTAAATGCACTTTAAAACCTAATTCACTCTGATTTATTTTAGTTTCGATATTAAGCGCCAGAGGGTGCGGTTGAGACAATCAACGTATTTTCTCCATTTTCTTTAAATGGAAAATGTCTTTTTATTTAAATGCCTGTAACTTTTATTAGGGTTGACTTAATTTAATAAACTTGGGCTTATTTAATAGATAATTAAATGCACTTTAAAACATAATCCACTCTGATGTATTTTAGTTTCGATATTAAATGCTAGAGGGTGCAATTGAGACAATCAACGTAATTTTTCCATTTTCTTTAAATAAAAAATATCTTTTTATTTAAATGCCTGTAACTTTTGTTAGGTTCCACTGAATTTAATTAACTTGGGCTCATTTGATAGATAATTAAATGCACTTTGAAACCTAATTTACTTTGATTTATTTTAGTTTTGATATTAAGCGCCAGAGGGTGCGATTGAGACAATCAACGTATTTTCTCCATTATCTTTAAATGGAAAATGTCTTTTTATTTAAATGCCTGTAACTTTTGTTAGGTTCCACCGAATTTAATAAACTTGGGCTAATTTAATAGATAATTAAATGCACTTTAAAACCTAATTCACTCTGATTTATTTTAGTTTCGATATTAAGCGCCAGAGGGTGCGATTGAGACAATCAACGTATTTTCTCAATTTTCTTTAAATGGAAAATGTCTTTTTATTTAAATGCCTATAACTTTTGTTAGGTTCCACTGAATTTAATAAACATGGGCTTATTTAATACATAATTAAATGCACTTTAAAACATAATTCACTCTGATTTATTTTAGTTTCGATATTAAGCGCCAGAGGGTGCGATTGAGACAATCAACGTATTTTCTCCATTTTCTTTAAATTTTTAAATTGGAAGGTATACGTAAGTTACGATAGTCAATTAAAATAAGAAATAGTGTGAAAACTGGAGAAGACCGTATCTCAATATCTTTATCCTAGCCGGAGATATAGAGAAAATTGTGCAAAATGGGAAATTTTGTACTAATAGCGCCCTCTGATCCTTACTATAGACACTAAATTAAATCAGAAGTCATAGTGTTTAAAAGTGCATTTAATTATTTATCAATTTAGTCAAAGTTTATTAAATCCTGTTAAACCTAACTAAAGATACAACCATTTTAGTGATTGGACTTTCCCATTTTTATTTGCATCTATTTCACTCAAGCAGCTTAAGCAGTATATTTTCAACTTTACTTGACATTAGTGTTTTATACGCGTGGCGCATGAAGTAAAATTTCGAGTTTAGAAAAGTCTGAAAATTTGGTTTGGCCGCTCCGCTCTTCGCGCTACGCGACCAAACCAAATTTCCAGGCTTTTCTAAACTCGAAATTTTACTTCATGCTTAGTCTGGGAGTGGAAAACACTCGTATATAACTTCAAATTGTTTTAAAACACAACGAATGTTTCGCGTACTTAAAAGAGAAATTCCCTGTATAGCATTAAAGTATTTCAAATGTCAGTGCGTACAAATCAAAGCGTCCGCGCAACAACCCGCATAGACATCAAAAAATCAAAGCAGTTTGAAATATCAAGTATATCTCAATTTTCAATAACTAAATTGTAAAATATCGATTACATAAATATACGCGTTTCAGGCTTCAACGTCATCTTTGACCATTTATTATGACCTGTGCAATTTACATATATTCGAAAGTGTAAACGCCATCTAATGCCCATTTGCTTAATTAGCATTGTCAATAGCTAAGCTAAAATTCTATATCGTCCCAAGATTGTTTCAAGATGTAATTTCTACTGATTAATTTTTACTTTTCACTCAATTAAAATCTTCCAATCTAGTGTCTGTTATAACAAATAACGCCTGTGTATTTTGTATGATGATAATTTCTGCCAATAGTCCTTTTTTAAATTACTGAAAATAAATACAATTTACGCAATTATGCCATCGCATGTAAAATGCAGAAAAAAATCCAGCGAGTAATTAACAGTTGGAAATATCGAAATGAAAACAAAAAATGAACTGCTGAATGTACGTGTATTTTTGATAGAGTATTTACGGTGTATCGGTGGTGGCATATTTTTCCCTCTCTATATCTGTGTTGCAAACTTGCAACCAAACACACGATTCGTTCCGCATCAATAACAGTTTTCAGCGCATAATTTGCCCCGTGGTGTCCAAACAAAGGCATCCGCCATTCGAAAAATTACGATTTAAACACGGCTTGCCAATTATTTATTTTACAAAGGAACGGAAAAAAAATGATGTAATCGATATTTACAATTTAATGATGGATCATTTTGATTTACTTGATATTTCAAGCAGCTTTGGTTTTTTGATGTCTAGGAGGGTTGTTACGCGGACGCTTTGATCTGTATGCACTGACGTTTTAAACACGTTCCTGCTATACAGGAAATGTTTCTGGTAGAATAAAATATAGAATAGGTTGGTTCATATCTAATGTTGATATGAATCTAAATTTTCCAATTGATTATGGAAATTATGCATTTTCGTATTGTTGCAAAATCGTTTAAATACATTTTTGATTAATAGTTTGAAGTTTCTATTGTTATCATAAGTCAACATTTCTGCTAAATATCAATGGAACCAACACAATTTATTGTAAATTGCGATGTTGTAAAACTTTATTAGTTATGGTTTGATCGCGTAGCGAAGCGGAGCGATCAAACCAAATTTTCAGGTTTTTCTAATCTCGAAATTTTACTTTATGCGCAACGCGTATCAAACACTAATTTAAAATCAAGTTAAAAATTTACTATATGAGCATACTGATTTAGAAGTACATTTTAAACTTCACTTTGAATCAGTGTTTTATATGCGTGGCGCATGAAGTAAAATTTCGAGTTTAGAAAAGCCCCGTGAAAATTTGTCTCGGGTCGCTGCGCGACCCTCGACAAATTTTCTACGCGGGGCTTTTCTAAACTCGAAATTTTACTTCATGCTTAGTCTGGGAGTGGAAATCACTTGCTAGAAGCTTTAAATTGAATATTTAAAAAAAGCGTATGCATGTGTACCCCAATGCTGGTAGAATGGAATATAGAATAGGTTGGTCCATATCCACGCACGTTTTTACTAATGTTAATAGGAATTTAAATTCTCTAATTGGTTATAGAAATTATGAATTTTCGTATTGTTGCATAATCGTTTGAATACATTTTTAATTAACATTTTGAAGTTTCTATTGCTGTCATTGGTCAAAATTTGTGCTAAATATCAATGTATCCAACACAATTAATTGTAAATTGCGATGTTGCCAAACTTTATTAGTTAAATAATAAATATTTATCTAATTAGTGGGATAAGAGCATCATTAACTGACGAATGCGGTGAGTTGCTGAGACGAGGGCGTAGCCCGAGTCGAAGTAATAGCATGAGTCTCAGTTAATATGCCTTATCCCACGTATTAGATACAACTTTTTATCTACGACTGCTCAGAATTACGGAAATTATACTTTTGAATTGAATTTTATGAAAAATTAGAATATCATAGTATGTACGTAGAACCATAGCAACATGTAATTTGAATGTCAACAATTTAATAGTCAAAACTTCAAGAATTAATTTTCTAATTTCTGTTTTGCTGTGAAATAATGAGCGACTCCGAATCTCTGCCTTCGGATATCGAAGAATTGGCCACGCAGGTAGTTTCAATGTTATTGCCGGAAAAATCAAAAATTACATAGAAACTTCGGTTGAGAATAAGAAACGTATCGCAACAAATATTCTTGGAGAAAAGAATGTACTTGTAGAAGTTTCAACCAGTAACCGCAGTAGTTTGGAAATTTCTAAAACAGAAATGTCTTCAGGAATACACTTAAATAAATGTAAACATGTTATTATTAATGTTCATAAGTAATTGTTTAATAAATTTGGTGGTTAGTTGGTATTAAAAAATGAGTGTGTTTTTGATTTCATTACCTAACTAGTTAGGTAATGAGTTTCATTACGTAACTCAAATGATTGTCAAATTCGTCACTTATTCAAGCAGTCGTAGATAAAGTAATTAACTAACAAATCGCTAATATTGAGGAAATCATAAGGCCTTCATTACAATATTCTTTAAAGTTGTTGATTATTTTAATTAATTATTTAGTTATTTATACCTTAACGAATGTTTTAACAAAAGCAAAATCAGACGGCCTATTGTATTTTTGGTTTTTCTAATCGGTTGGCTACATGCTCGCTTTTTCCAAGTTTCACCCTTTTTTGCTATGCACAACACTTCCCCCATCCTTGTTCGGTCCGCTGACCGAGAGAGGAGAGTCGAAAAAGTACAGCGACACGCGACGGACGATCTCGCGCCACCCCACAGTGCGTCGTCCAATGGACAAAAATCAAAATTCAAAGAATTTATTTTTCAGGTAATGCTTGCGTAATCCCCAAAAGGGATTACTAATTCATCAGGTAAACGGATTATCCGTTCTTGAACAAATTTGTATCACTCTGTTTTACACCCTTAAAGTAAACACTTGTTGAATAATAATTTTAGTTGCGTTGCGGGTGCATTAATATAATTGTGTTTTTAAACAAATTTATTTTTGATTAAAAAAAATATTGTCATGGACTCTCATCCTGAAGGTATGTATGTATTATTCTTATAATAAATTCTTCAAAATTTATCACATGTATCAAAAAATTAAATAGTGAAAAGTATTGATTTTTTTTATGAGAGTTTAAACTTTGGATAGAATTTAAAAAAAATTCCTATCAAAACATATTCTTTAAATTAACGTCTAATAAGCTTTAGACTATAAACTTAATAATGAGCTAAGCAGTACCCGCTAGTAGCCGTTAATATCAGCGTAATATTTTTTTTAGTTGACGCGGCGCGGATACAAATTTAGACATTTTCAACATTTGGTTGGATAGCAAAGGCGCAGAGAAGGAAAAAAATATGTTTTCATTTCTGAAAACTAAATTTAAAATAGACAATCGCCCAAATGAGGTTTTAAATGAACTATCTAAATTTTGTCGCTTAAAATGTTTGAATTTTAAAACCTTTTGGATAAAGAGCAACAAAAACAAAAATTTGTTATTATCCCGGCACAATGTATGGCTACATTCCATAGTAGTGTTGCCAGAAAAAATTTAAGAGCTTGTAGGGGATGAAGAGATAAATTATGAAGCCTCCACATCTCGCGGACGACCCCCCAAACCATTCGAAGAATGTTCAACTAAAACAAAAATTCGACGGACTGAGGATTTGGTTATAAATAATAGCTATGCAGAACTAAGTTTTGCGGCAAAGCGGTTAGATAGTTCCGTTGATAAACGAAAATCTCTTAAACCAGTTCAAGCTTTAGCATTATATTTGGATTTGGGCTTATCGGAGAGTAAATACAAAATTTTGCGTAGTACGATTAATTGTGTTAGTGAGGAGTGCGTACCGAGCTTACACGTTTTGCGACAAACTAAAAAACAATTTTTGTTAAATATATCGGTGAATGAACTATCTGCATCTGTTTTGCTTCAAAATATTTTAAATAAAACAACCGAAAGCATAATCAAAACAATAAATATAAAAGGTTCAATTACTGCAACATTAATTTGTAAGTGGGGATTCGATGGAAGCTCAGGGCATAGCAATTACAAACAAAAATTTTCAAATCTTGAAAATACAGATGAGTACATATTTTTTGTAGTATTTGTACCATTAAAGTTAATATGCATTGAATCAGGACAAGAATTTTGGGCTAACCCACGTCCTGGTTCGAGCATATATTGTCGGCCAATTAAATTTCAATTTATGAAAGAATGCCCTAAATTAATTCATGACGAGGAAGAATGTATAAAAAATCAAATTACCAAATTGCAAAATTATATATTAACAATTTTTGAAAATACTATTAATGTTTCTTTTGAAATGCATTTTACGATGGTAGACGGAAGTGTTTGCAATGTACTAAGTGAAACAAATGCAGCTTCTAAATGTTATATTTGTGGTGCAAAACCCACAGAAATGAATAATGCATCTATTCACAAAAAGGAACCAAATCCCGAAAATTACCGTTTTTGTTGGTCTACATTACACAGTTGGATACGATCATTCGAATGCTTATTACACATTTCGTATAGGTTACTTTTTAAATCTTGGCAGGTTAGATGAAATGAAAATAAAGTAGTATTCGAAGAAAGAAAAAAACGTATCCAAAATAAACTCAAACAAAAACTTGGATTAATCGTAGACAAACCAAAACCGGGATTTGGTTCATCAAATGACGGTAATACGGCAAGACGAGTTTTTGAAAATAGTGCTATTTCTTCAGAAATTACTGAAATAAATTTAGATTTAATTAACAAATTACATATAATATTAAGAATTATATCCACTGGATATCCAATTAATACCAAAAAATTTGACATTTTATTGAAGAATGTTAAAGACTTATATTTAAATTTGTATGGGTGGTACTACATGCCTAGTAGTCTCTACAAATTGTTAATGCATAGGACACAAATTATTAATAATTTTGAAGTGCCTATTGGTCAGTTAACAGAGGAAGCTCTTGAGGCTACTCATAAATTAATTAGAAAATATAGACTGTGTCACACACGCAAAACATCGCGATGTGATACAAATAACGATTTATTTAACATGCTGACATTATCATCGGATCCCTACTTGGCAAGTTTTCGCAAAAAATATAGCTCGAATTTAAAAAATAAAACAAATGAAGATATAATTGAATATTTAGTTATAAAAAATACAGAATGTAGTGAAGATGATGATATTTTCAATTTTGATGATTCTGACAAAGAGAACAATTCAGATGAAGATAGTTTAATTTAAAATTTAATGTAATTATGTATCTTTTTTATTTTAATTTGGTTAATTTATTTATAAATAAATATGTTGAATAGAGGTATTGATTTAATTTAACCCATTATATATTTAATAGTTGCTTAGAATATTTTTCTCAGTTCATAATAAAAAAGCTTAATATTTTATACATCAGGTAAGTCGTGTGGTGACCACACTAAAATATTTTGTTGTATATAGGTGCATATCGGTTCAATATAACATTTTATATTAAACAAAATATAATATTATTTATTAATAATGGAAATATGATTTTTGTCTCATTTATCCATTAGCGCATCCCGGCAATTAGTGCATTAGTGACGATCACCTCCGAACTACACCCTCAGGAGAAGCTGGAAGGACCCGGATAACAACACCCCAAAGGTCAGTTTCCTATCGCTACCGGTCCTTTGCAATTTCTCCGACTTTGTTGTCGGCCGCCGCAGAAAAAACCGCTATGAAATTCACGGCAGCTCCCGCTGCGAGTAACCATATTTCATAGGGCACAAACCCCCTCAAACATTAGCTATATCACAGTTCATATATATCCAGTTAGCCAATCTCTGTATAAAATTTGGTAACAGCGTTTGGATGCTGCATCCAGAATCGAGACCGGTGATTGGTGTATATAGTTGTCTGTCTTCCTCGTACGCCACATCCTGACCATAGTCTCTCATTTTCTACTCGATTTCCAGTTCTTCCATAAGCATCCCCTTGGCTATACTAACATTTACTACTATTTTTTCTCTAGTTGTTTTACTTTCAACTTAAAATAAGCACAGCCCAAACTCCAAAAAATCAAAACCTTTCACAATATACAGATTTTAACGACATAATAAATTTTAAATAAGCGTCACTTGACTGACAAACTTTCCACCCGCAAAATGGATGCTTCCTCATGATAAATATCAAATATTTGAGCCTTCAACGAAAGCCAGCAGGCCCGCCTTTCACGAGAAGGTATTTTATAAAAGAGGATCAGCCGTGTTGCAGATTGTAATTACTCCGGGCCGAAATGATCCGCAGGACAATGACTCATTATAAATTCAATTTAAATTTAGCCGACCCGGACGAAAACCAACACCCCACACCGCCGGACTTTTATTTACTGTGTCGGCAATTTCCACCGAGCTTCCAGAAAACTTTACTACTTTACTTTAATCGAGTAAGTAAAAGAAGTAGAATAAATGCTGGACATAGGTTATTAACAAGAATTAAAGAGATTATTTAAAAAAAAAAACATGAAGAGGATAAGAGATAACAATTTAAATCAGAATATGAATAAAATTGTCAATACTTTAATCGAGTAAGTAAAAGAAGTAGAATAAATGCTGGACATATGTTATTAACAAGAATTAAAGAGATTATTAAAAAAAAAACATGAAGAGGATAAGAGATAACAATTTAAATAAAAATATGAATAAAATTGTCAATACTAGGTTGCAGATTACTTCAAACATTAAAAGTGCGATTCTATTCTCAATCCAGTCTTCAATAAGTGTTTGATATGGTCTTAGTAAGACTAATTAGTTGTAGATTGCGATACGAATCGCACTTTTAATGTTTAAGTATTCTGCAACCAAGTATTGACAATTTCATTTATACTTATGTTTAAACTGCACGGTAACGTGGCTGTCAATCTAAGGTGTCAAATTGTTTGGAGTAAACGGCAAAGCTATACTGATGAGAGATACATTTCTAAACGCGTCTATAGATGGCCTGAATAGTTTGATCCAAATTACAAAATTGCATTTGTGTTCAGTATTCCGGCACCAGATACCCAAAGGCGCGTTTCAGTCTTCAAGGTTCTCGTCAGTGTGGTCACGACGAAATAGTGACCTGTATATGTGTATACTTTGTGCATTAGTGTCATTTACGATGCCACTATGGAGCATTAGATGGCGTTAGGTATAGAATCCATTAATAGTTGATCCAAATTTTTACATGTACAATAGGTTACTGTATGTAACAGCAAACACTTGTTGTATAATCCATGTCCGTCAGTCGTGGAAGTAGTTGTTTCAATAAGTGTTTGATATAGTCTTTGTAAGATTAATTAGATGTAGATTAGAAAAATAATCGCACTTTTATTGTTTGAATTTAAATAAATTATAATCATACACCCTCTCTGACCCACCCTATCTGACAAAAGGCATGAGAAACAATTGTTTCTCAAACCCCTAGAGCAATTCCTAGGGGTTTGTTAGAATATCCTCATGTGGGACTCATAGATACATAGTTATTGTATGTTATTGTATAGCTAAATTAAGGTTATTATTATTATTAGTTTCACAGAAGTGTTTAGATTGAGCAATAGACAATTTACATAGTATTATTTTGGTTTCCTTTACATTTTATGATTATGTTTTATATATTTTTTTTGTATCACACAATGTTACCCGGCAATTAATATGTAATTATTATTGTTTTTTTTTTTTTTTGGCCTAGGAAGCGTAGTCCATTCAGCCAGAGGTAAGATTTAATAATATATATAAATGAGTCAATAAATTTTATTACAGGACAGACAGGGATACTCGCTTCACGCTCTACGGTCCTTCAGAGCGACTTTATAACACATACAAGAACAGACCACGGATTCAAAAACAGGTTTCATACACAGGCCCCAAAACATAGGGATTACTAACATGAATGATAAATGATATAATAGATGATTTTTTAAATTTGCATATTTATGTTATTCAAAAAGTCAAAAATGCTGTCATATATATGCAAATTCCCAAGTGAAAGTATATATCCAACATTTATTGGATGCTGGACATACCTATTCAAAACATGTAAAAATATCCTCCGCTGTGAGGAATACATTTCACATGCGAAAAATATGTGGTTAAGATCACCGCTTTCTCCACACTCGCACAATTCTGACTGTACAACTCCAATTTTGTACAGTCAGAATTGTGCGAGTGTGGAGAAAGAGTAATTATTATTATTAATAGATGTTATATTTTAAATAATAATTAAATTTGAGCTTTAAATGGCCATGTGTTATTTTTTCTCTCAAAACTACTAACATCTGAGCAATAGATGGGGTTACATTTAAAACAGTGCTTTAATTTGAGCAAAAGATGGCGTATTATTTTCTCTCTCTCAGAGTAACCACTCACGTTTGAGCAATCGATAATGTTATATTATATTTTTGTTGTCTTAAAAATATTTATATTTCAACAGTCAATTTTACCACGTTATTCAAAACAGCAACTAACAAACATTTTTGATTATCGTTTTATCTGATTCTCTGCTGACTTTTTAATAACGTAAACAATTATCAATTATTTTAATGTTAACAGACAATGAAAATGTTATTCAACGTTTATCTTTTTTAAATATTTATTCGGTTTCTCTCGCGGGACAGCGTAAAGGAAAGCAAACGGAAAATACAGGGGAGTAATATAAATATTTCCATCATCGGAAAATTTAGAATCTTTTATTCGCGGAATTCCGGTGTGGATTTTTACCTCAACTCACATTTCCCATTCAAATTCCTCGATGATGTTTTAAAAATACATTTCTTGACACGTTATTCATTCAGCTGAAAGGAGCGCGCGGTAAATGAATTTTCTTAACAACTCAATTGAAAATCAAGAGAGAGAGAGAGAGAGAGAGAGAGAGAAGAGAGAAAGCGAGAGAACGAGCGAGCGAGGGAGAAGAGAGAAAGAGACAGAGAGAGATGAAAAGGGGGAGAAAAATATAGAGAGACACAGAAAAAAGAAATAAAGAGGGAAAGAATCGAAGTTCATGTCTTCATTATTTAAGTAAACACAACAAAATATTCTTGAACCACTTCGTGGTACATTTAAAAAAAAAAAAGTAAGTGTAAGTGTTCTTTATATCAAAACGACAAAATATGGTTATGAATTGTGTTAACCATATTTTGTTCTGTTCACATTTCTAAATGAAAAAGAACAAAACACTAAATTTATGATACTACTAGTAGTAGAAAATGAATTTTCTTAATAACTCGATTGAAAAACAAAAGAGAGACGAAAAGAGATAGAGAGAGAGAAAAAGAGACAGGGAGGGAGGGTGAGAGAGATGGAAAGAGGAAGATAAATATAGAGAGACACAGAGAAAAAGAAATAAAAAGGGAAAGAATCGAAGTTCGTATCTTTATTATTTAAAAAGGTAAACCAAAAAAAAAAAAATGGTTATGTATTGTTTTAACCATATTTTGTTTTGTTCATATTTCTTAATAAAAAGAATAAAACACTACATTTATGATACTACTAGTCATAATATATAAAATTACGAAAAAACTATTCGTGAAAATGCAAACAATGTCTTAATTAATAAGACAATTTAAGACGATAAATATCCATTGAAACAACTACTTCCCGTGCAAATACACCTCCGGATATTGAATTACACAATGAAATATTTAAAATCTTATATAATTTGATTTGTTACAACATATGTAACGTTTAGGTCAAATTCTCTTCAAACCAACCAACAATACAATTTAAAATGAAAGGAGAGATAGCAACAAATTAGAAGTGAAAGGACTTGGACTACTAGTAGTAGAAAATGAATTTTCTTAACAACTCGATTGAAAATCAAAAGAAAGAGGAAAAGAGATTGGGAGAGAGGAAAAGAGATAGGGAGAGAGAAAGAGAGACAGGGAGAGAGGGAGAGAGAGATGGAAAGAGGAAGATAAATATAGAAAGACACAGAGAAAAATAAATGTAGAGGGAAAGAATCAAAGTTCGTGTCTTCATTATTTAAACAAACAGAACAAAATATGGTTATGAATTGTGTTAACCATATTTTGTTCTGTTCATATTTTTAAAGGAGAAAGAACAAAACACAACATTTTTGATAATACGAGTAGTAAATAAGAACTAATAATAATATTATGTTTCCAATAAGTCCAAACTATACAGGGAATTTATCTTATAAGTCTACTTGTACCGATGAAATTCGTTGTAAATTTTTAGGCATTTGTTGTTTCTTGAAAAAACGTTCAATTTGAAGTTTAAAACGAGTGTTTCCACTCCCAGACTAAGCATGAAGTAAAATTTCGAGTTTAGAAAAGCCTGAAAATTTGGTTTGATCGCGTAGCGCGAAGCGCGGAGCGATCAAACCAAATTTTCAGGCTTTTCTAAACTCGAAATTTTACTTCATGCGCCACGCGTATAAAACGCTAATTTGAAATGAAGTTAAAAATATACAATATGAGCATAATGGTTTAGAAGTATATTTTAAACTTCACTTTGAATCAGTGTTTTACACGCGTGGCGCATGAAGTAAAATTTCGAGTTTAGAAAAGCCTGAAAATTTGGATTTGCCGGCACTCGCTTCGCTCGCGCCGGCAAATCCAAATTTTCAGGCTTTTCTAAACTCGAAATTTTACTTCATGCTTAGTCTGGGAGTGGAAAACACTTGCTAGACGCTTTAAATTGAATGTTTTTTAAAAGCAACGAATATCTAAACATTACACACCAGGATGAGAATGCTTAACTAAATACTCCCTGTATAGTACACGGGGAAGAATATGGAAGGTGTGTGTTGTGTGGACAGGGGAGTGATACGTGGGGACACTTGGCGGAAGAATGTGGGGGGGTGAAAGAGGAGTGGCTGGGAGCGAAAGGGAATAGAAGGGTAGTAGAGTGGATGAGGGAGGATGGGAGCGGGGTAAGGACGTTGGAAAAGCTGGGGAGGGAGAGGGAAAAGAGAAGGGAGGGTAAGAGGGATACGGGAGGGTAATGAGATAAGCTAATGTAAAGGTAAATGTAATGTAAAGTGTGGAGATATGCCAATAAAGGTCTTTTTTTTTTTTAGTACACGTTCAAATTATCGTGTGTTTAAGAAAAAAAACCTTTACAGCGCCATGAAAAATATTATAGGTTAGCAACTCTGAAATTATACTGGGGGTTTAAATAAATTTATAATTGGAGTAGCCTCTAATTTTTGTTTGCAGTTTTCAATGTTTAAAAGCTGTGACATAATTATCTCAAATAATCTAATTTGTAAAAATAGCTTCAATATTAATGACCCAGTGCTACCAACCTAAATTTAAACTTCAAAGCTTGCTTGATAACAAATTCTTTTGATCGCCCGGTATATTATAATTATTATATCTGACGTTATATTTTTATATGGCAATTCCTAAAAGTAAATTAAAAATAAGATTAAATTATGACACTAGAGGTTTATTTTTAATTAAACATACAAAATTATTATTATTACTAATACCCGCCACACTAGACAAAACTTGAACGTTTTCCAACAATTTATAAGACTTTCTAAATTCCGAACAGGCGTAAGGAATCACGCAATTAAATTTTATAATGCACTACTACAAAAAATCAGGGACTTGGTCATTTCAAAATTTCGAAAAGTCATTAAAGAGTTTTTGATTGGAAATGAATTCTACAGTTCGGACGAATACCTAAATTTTAATTTTACAAATTTTTAACATGTGTTTAAAACTTGGTGAAACATTTTGAAATAATATCAAAGGATAAATTAAAAACACTTGTCAATACATAATGTTACTTAATACTAACATAAAAGTTGAATATTTTAGACAAAAACTTACAAAATTACTGGAATTAAGCTTTAAGTTAAAAGTAAAATGAATAAATAAACAGATAAAGAGATAAACAAGTAAATAAACATATAATTAGGCAACTAAATATATGAATAAATATATAAATAAATTAATAGATAAATAAGTAAATTATAACTAATATATAGATACATTCACACACACGTTAAAAATACATATACAGAGAGTTTTATGTAACACCAAACATTTTCATAACGAGAATTTTTCTTTGAAGTATCCATATGCATACGTTGCACATTGTCTGACGCTCTGTTTATTAAAAGAATTCAATTTGAAGCTTTATGCGAGTATTTTCCACTCCCAGGCAAATTTTCAGGCTTTTCTAAACTCGAAATTTTACTTCATGCGCCACCGGTACACAACACTGATTTAATGTAAAGTTTAGCGGTGTGTTTTAAACTTCGTAATATGTCAGTGTTTTGTACCGGTGGCGCATGAAGTAAAATTTCGAGTTTAGAAAAGCCTAAAATTTGGTTTGGCCGCTCCGCGCTACGCGACCAAACCAAATTTTCAGGCTTTTCTAAACTCGAAATTTTACTTCATGTGCCACCGGTACAAAACACTGACGTATTACGAAGTTTAAAACGCACCGCTAAACTTTACATTAAATCAGTGTTTTGTACCGGTGGCGCATGAAGTAAAATTTCGAGTTTAGAAAAGCCTGAAAATTTGGTTTGGCCGCTCCTATGTTGCGTCCGCCAAGTCAACACCCGGTATATATATCAACAACAAACTTATGTAGTTGTAAGATCCTTTTCAAGATATGTATTTTCAAGTAAATTTGAATATATGTATTAATATTACCCAAGCGGTTTACCTTTAATTTATCGGCAAATCACAATATATTTTTTTCGGGTAAAACTCATTAAGTACATGAAAAAGTACAATACAATTACTTAATAATTTTAAGCATGGGCGTAACCAAGATTTTGACCAGAGATTTGATAAAAACATAAATAAATTGTAGAATAACAATATTAGAGTTGGCGAGGATATGCGCCCTCTTAATTGTTTTCATCACTATAGTTACGAACTGTTTTTGCAATCGTTAGAAAGTGTATACATCAACGAAAGAGTTTAATAAATACTGATAATAAGTTCGATGTTTCTTCACACTTTACCAATGGTTATGGGCCCAGGAACGAGATAAAGTATATCGCGCGCTCCGTAAAAGTCAGAAGTTAAGGCAGTCACCGGCCGCGTGGCGTTTGAAGGTTAGATTGCCATTTTTCCCAACAACAAACAGTGACGGAGGCGAAGCACTCAATTACGCAACTGAACGGCGCAAATTATGCATCGTGTCAAATGAGTATGGTGCTGACGGAACGCGATCGACCAGAGATCATCAGTCACGGAGAAGCCGAACCGGCCGAAAATGCCTCCGCAAAGGACAAAAAGGACTAAATCACACGTCAAGGTAAAGCTCTCGCGAAAATTGCTCTTGCGATCTGCGACGAACAGCAGATGCACATCCGTCAGCTGACGATTGCGAAGCTGGTGTGGGAGGAACTTCAGAGATACAGTCAGTTGTTCTTGCAAATTTAATTCATTGCGTTTATGAACAAAGTTGTGTGATTTAATTGGTGTTTTAAATTGTACCATGTGGTTTGAAGGTGACGTTGTACAACTAGTAACCGTTTTAAAAGTACAATGGAATACACTTCACCATATTGTTTCAAAATAAACTCCAGAACCTAAAATAATCAATTCAAATTTTGTAGGTAACGTCAATTAAACTGCTATACTAATCAATTGACCTGTGTGCAATACTTGATTTAAATTTTACCATGCGGTTTGAAGGTGACATTGTACAACAAGTAATAGTTTTAAATGTACAATGGATTGCACTTCACCACATTGGTTCAAAGTCGACACCCGGACCTAAAATTACCAATTGAAATTGTTTAAATAATTTCAATTCAACCAGTTCACAAGAGCCGAGGGGCCTTGTAAGTAGGCAATTTTCGAGAAAGTATCTATGCAGCGCAGGTGAAAGAAATGTAAGAAATTATGGGTGTGACAAGTAACAAAATAGAATTGAGGACAGGTGGATGCCATTTTGTTACAAACACATGACCGCTTCGAAAAAAACAACGCTGTTGAAAAATAGCTAAGAATATATCGACATGCATAGTAAACTTTGCTGAGTTAATTGTGCCAAATGAATCCCAGATTCATACAAGTTGCAACAATAAGATGTTTACAATACATGGTTGCTATTTCGATCGGAGAAAAGCAAAAACCTCCCCACAAGGATAGATGTTTGGTTATGTGCTTACGTGTTCTGTGTTATGCCCCTGAGAATAAACCTTTGATGGACCGTTTTTGTTGGTTGGGTAACAGATTCAAAATGTAATTCTCTTTTACATTAGAATGTATCTAGTGTAACACATGATGTATTAACTTTTGTATGTCGGAGAGGTAAGGCCGGTCGTCCACTGGAAGCGACAACACGCGGCTACGCGCTACGAGCGGCAACGGGCGGCTGCAAGAGTAGCGGCTACACGCGAGAATCCGCATGTCCGCGCACGCTTGCAGTGGACGAGATTCATTGGATTTACACACGTCGGGATCTGTCGCGCGTATACGCATGTTGCCGCTAGGATCGCGTGAGCGCGTAGCCGCGTGTTGTCGCTTCCAGTGGACGACCGGCCTTACCTCTGACAGACAGCAAGTTCCGAACAGGGGGTTTCTCCAGATCAAAATACTCCTATTTTTGAAATTTCTTAAATTGAGCCGGGTGTAGACATGTGTGGGACGCACAAATGTTGAGATAAAGTTCTTTCGCAGACTTACCGTATAGCCGCAAATCGTATTTTAAGTTCCAATTTTGAGGTTACATACGTTCGTATTTTTGCGTGAATAATCTAATGACAGGTATAAATTGTACACATGATGAAATTATCTCCAAAATTATGACGTAATTAATCCAAATTGTAGTATTATCTTCATTTATACAGCCAAAATCACAATATTAATTTCACACTAGATGTGACGTCTACTGACGTTTATTTAAACTAATGAATATATAATTCTAGATTGATTATTATCCATCTTTAGATTATGAGTGTTCGAACTTTTGGTATACAAAAATAGATGGCGCAAGGTGTATTAAAACTTAAAAAATATCCGCTTGCTAAAATGTTCTTCCAATGACTGCGATTATAACGAGAACAATAAATTTTGGAATTGAAATATTCTAATTTGTCTCTAATTTCTATAACCGTCATTTCTAGTGGCGTTGATGGCCAACAATTTTGTTGTTACTCCACTGCTGCAACCTAAATTAATTTTCGTAAACGGCAAATGTCAACTTATTAAAATCAAATGTTAAGTGTTTACTACAATTTTATATATAACTGAGTACATAGTGAATTTATAATTACAGTATATGTCATATACTGTAATTATAAATTCACTATGTACTCAGTTATATATTCATGATGGGGAAACTACGGCCCGCGGGCCAAGTCCGGATCGCGGAAAGGTTTAATCCGGCCCGTTTAAGAGTGCCGTCGTGAGAATGTTTGAACGCGTTCTTACTTCGTAATGTGACGACCCGCATAAAAACTACCTATCTACGATTAAGCATTATTCTTTGGCCCGCTACGATTGTCTGGTTATTACAAATAGCCCGTCTTAAAAAAAGTTTCCCCACCAATGGTATATGTGATATTGTTACGAGATCAATTTACTAAAAAGTAATGGTATAGATCAGTGGTCTCCAAACTACGGCCCGCGACTTGCATGAATCCGGCCCGCGATTGTTTGTAATTTTTTTTGTAAATGTCATATTTTGAAATATTGTAACAATTGTTCCCTTAATTTTTCATAATTTTATAAAATTAATCGGATCTTGGCCGACTTTATTATGGAGAATTGTATTTGTGGCCCGCGAAGAATATAGTTTGGAGACCCAGGGTATAGATCATAATCTTATCGTTTCCGCGTAAAGATGGCGCCATCTATTTTTTTATATCATAAATTAAAATACTGGAAGTTTTCTAATGGATCCAATTGATAAATCCATTATTTTAAATAAACGTCAGTACACGTCACATTTTGTGTAAAAGTAATATCGTGATTTTGGCTGTATAAATGAAGATAATACTACAATTTTGATTAATTACGTCATAATTTTGGAAATAATTTAATCATGTGTACAGGTTATACCTGCAATGTGCTCATTTACCCGAACTTACCAACCAATATAACCTCAATATTGGAACCTAAAATACAATTTGCGACTAAACGGTAAGTCTCCGAAAGAACCTTATCTTAACATTTATGCGTCCTACACACGCTTACTCCCAGTTCCGCCAAACCAAATTTTCAGGCTTTTCTAAACTCGAAATTTTACTTCATGCTTAGCCTGGGAGTGGAAAACACTCGCTTAAAGCATCAAATTAATTTTTTTTTCGAAAAATGTGCAACGTATGCATATGGATACTTAAAAAAAATATCTCGTTATGAAAATGTTCGGTGTTACATAAAACTCTCTGTATATGTATTTTTAACGTGTGTGTGAATGCATCTATATATTAGTTATAATTTACTTATTTATCTATTAATTTATTTATATATTTATTCATATATTTAGTTGCCTAATAATTTGTTTATTTACTTGTTTATCTATTTGTTTATTTATTCATTTTACTTTTAACTCAAAGCTTAATTCCAGTAATTTCGTAGGTTTTTGTCTCAAATATTCAACTTTTATGTTAGTATTAAGTAACATTATGTATTGACAAGTGTTTTTAATTTATCCTTTGATATTATTTCAAAATGTTTCACCAAGTGATAAATGAGAAAGTTATTCAAGAAAAAAAAAGTGTAAAACTTCTTGTTGTTAACACAATAAAATTTATTTATTTATTTATTAACTGAATGTAAGCAGTAAAAGAAACGATTTGTATTTCATGGTATACTTCGTGATTTTTTTTTGTATTTTACTTAAATGTATATTCACATTTATTTCTTTATAATTACATTAATTTTTTCGCGAGTTTTCAATTTTCACGCGCGAGCTCGCGTTTATTTAAAATTGAATTTCCAATTTTCCGAAATACGCACACACTTCTTTTGTTTCTTCTCGTCTCTCTCTCCGTGAGAATTGAAATTATGCAAATACTAAGCGGGCACGTTTTCGGTGTTTATTCTGTGTAATTTTCCGCAGAGTTTCTCTACTTTAATTAAAAATCCATCTGGTGAGAGCGAGATGCGTCGTCGGTTTTCAGGAATTAATTCAGGATTTACAAGAAAAGAACGACACGAAGAAAACTGTTATATTTTTAAGTTCTGGATTAAATTATTTTAATAGTTTAAGGATGCGATTTATTATTGGTAAAATCCAATGTTTTGGGTAGTCACTAGTTCCAGCACCATTATTGGTTTTATTATAGGACAACATTGCATGATACATCAACATAATGCTGAAATTTATATGATTTTATAGTGACATTAAAATCCTATAAATTTCAGCTTTATGTTGATGTATCATGCAATGTTGTCCTGTAATTAAACCAAAAATGGTGCTGGAACTAGTGACTAGCCATAATATTGGATTTTACCAATAATAAATCGCAACCTTAAACTATTAAAATAATTCAATCCAGAATTTAAAATTATTATAACAGTTTTCAAAAAAACGATTAAGATTTTTATTTCTTTTGTAAAATAATCCTGAAAATATTTATTTTTGCATCATTTATTTACTCAATTTTAAGCAACAAAGATTTGTGCTACGTAAAATTCAAGGGTGTCCGAAAATTCTGCATACATTCATTAAAAAAATAATTGTTATTATCAATGTAAACCTAATTTAAATTGCTCTTCAATGACATTAAAATATACAAAGTATTCCATTTAAAGAAATGCAACTTTGTGTCATAGTTCTAAAATTAAAAGCCGGAATAAAAAAATAAGTACGCTACTAAATTCTACGATGAAAACTACACAAATAACTACTTAAATATTTTTTTGTATATCTTATAGTTATTGAGGAAAAAACCTATTTTAACCCATTAAGCGCCATTAAAGCATACACGCAACATCATCATTTTTTTGTTAATGAAATTACTAAATAAGTTAATTTTAATAAATTTTATTATTTCACCTAACATAAAAATGTATAAGGAAAACTGTAAATATTTTGTTATTTAAATATTTCGATTATTCCTCATAAACAAAAAATGGCAGTGTATTTCTAACTTCACAATATTTCAGCGTTTTATACGCGTGGCGCATGAAGTAAAATTTCGAGTTTAGAAAAGCCCCGTGAAAATTTGTCTCGGGTCGCTGCGCGACCCTCGACAAATTTTCTACGCTGGGCTTTTCTAAACTCGAAATTTTACTTCATGCTTAGTCTGGGAGTGGAAACATTCGTTCTAAACTTCATATTGCACGTTTTTATATAAAACCGACAATGCCTAAAATCGTATATATTATGTATATTAAAAAAAAATCACTGTATGTCATACCCCACCAAGCAAACACATGTAAGTAATGTTTTATCAACATTGAAACAACGTTTAATGTTATTAAAACGTTATTTGTTTGTTTATTGTTCAGTGGGACAATAAGTCATTCAAGGAAATCATAAAAATTAGTGCACAATTTTTAGCTAAAATTATTAGAATTAACTCTATAATTGCTTGGCCATTAATGGGTTAAAGTAGCCAACAATTGAAAATCGGCTGATATCTTCTAAACTAATCAAGTTAGCCACGATCTGTTAAGGGCATTATTATTTTCTCAGAAAAAAAGTTTATGACGTGTGTTGTAATAAATGTAAAAATATTGATCAAGTAATATTTGCGAAACTATAGACAACGCGAATATAAACAAGATTGTACAGACTGCAAATAAATAAGTTGAATTCCACTAGTTTGTTTTCTAAAAAACCAACAGGTTATGGGCCCAGAGCGCATGAATTGAGAAAAGAACTTGTGTTCATCTCAAACTGAAAACAAACTGAAGTGGTGTTCCTGCAATTAAAAAAAAAAAAACGATGACCGACCATCGAATATATGTGGAGAAACTCGAAGGGCCTGACGATTGGGCAAAATGGAAATGGCACATATTTATGGTGTTGCGTTCGTATGGACTAGAAGACATTGTTAACGGTGAAAAAAATCCGTCAAACGAACAGAAAAAGGAATATGCTGAATGGCAGAAAGACGATGCAAAAGCAGCAAGTCTGTTAGCAAGTGCGCTGAGTAAACCAGTGGCCGAACTTGTGTTGACGTGTACCAATGCAAATGAAATTTGGAGAAAGTTACGCTCGCGATTTGAACGAAGTAGTACCCAACGACTGAACATGTTGATTGAATCATTCTTCCGAGTTAATCGTGATGATACAGAAGATATTAGTACACATGTCGCAAAACTGCAGAAGTTATTTGTGGATTTAAATGACGAACTTGGAAAACACAAGGAAAACACATTGTCAGAAAGGATACTGAATGGTCGAATATTGTCTACATTAGGAAAGGAATATGATAATTTTAAAGATCTTTGGGACACAATTCCATCCGAAAATCAGAATCTAAATTTACTTATTGAAAAATTGTGTACGATTGAATTGCGTGACCAAAGCATAACACAATCAACTGTATTAGTAACGCACAGAAAGAAAATTCCTGGAAAAATATCAAAGGAACGGGCAAAGCAAAAGTTTCCATGTAACAATTGTAAACAATTAGGGCATTGGGCAGCGGAATGTCCACAAAAGAAGAAAGGCAAGCAACAGAAGAAGCAAAGTGACAATTCCACTGACAATTCTACATTTATGTCACAACATGTCATGGGCGCATTAATTCAAAATAACGTTGATGCAAATAAATGGTATTGTGACAGTGGTGCAAGCAAGCACATTACTCCGAATAGACAGTGTTTCGTCTCGTATAGTGAATTTGCAGTGCCTGAAGTAATTTCTATTGGTAAACAAGACATGTTTATGTATGCGTATGGACAAGGTACAATAGAAATTAAAGTCCACCTAAACAATAGAAACTATAATGCTAAAATGATTAATGTGTTATACGTTCCTGATGCAAGTGCGAATTTGTTTTCTGTAAAAGCTACAACAGAAAAGGGCCACAGTGTGACTATGGATAACAGATGTGTTAAAATTAGAGATGCAACTACTAATACTACTAAAATGACTGGATGTATGAAGAATGGTCTGTATGCACTTAACATGCAAGTTATTAAGCTGAAGGTAAATGTTCAAGCTAATTTAGTTTCATCATCCAACACGTTACAAATGTATCATGAACGACTTGGTCATCAAAACAAACAACACGTGAAAAGTATCTTGAAGAAAATGGACCTAGATGTACAAGGATTGAAAGAAGAGTTCTGTGATGGATGCGCATTAGGAAAAATGCATAGGTTGCCATTCAAGAAAAGAACGAATCGTACAACAAGTACTGGTCAACTAATCCACGCAGATGTTAATGGTCCAATGAAAACTGAGTCATTTGGTGGTGCAAGATATTATGTATATTTTAAAGATGATTATAGCAAGTATCGAAGAATCCATTTTCTGAAGCAAAAAGGTGAAGTATGTGAAGTTCTGGAGACATTTTTAAACGAAGCAAAAACTAATGGACATGTTGTGAAGCGGTTCAGATGTGATGGTGGTAAAGAATTTGTCAACAAATCAGTTTCTAAATTACTCGCAAGTAGAGGAATTGAGCAATGGATTACTCCTCCTTATACGCCTGAACAGAATGGGACAGCAGAACGTGAAAATCGAACCATTGTGGAAGCAGCACGTTCTATGCTAAACTCAAGCAAGTTACCAAAAGGATTGTGGGCAGAAGCATGTAACACTGCAGCGTACATTTTGAATCGAACTGGAAAATCTTGTCTTCCCAACAAAACTCCGTATGAATTGTGGTATGGTCAATCATTTGACAAGCTTGATCACTTGAGGATTTTTGGCACTGGATGTTATGTCCATATAAATAAAAATTTCCGCTCGAAATTTGACAACAAAGGAGTATTTGGAAATCTTGTTGGATATGTCAACGACAAAGATGGATATCGAGTATGGATTCCTTCTCAAAGAAAAGTAATAATGAGTCATGATGTTATATTCAAACCAGAAGTGGTGTGCAGCGTAACAATTCATGAAAATGCAGTTCCAGATAAAAGTCTACCAGTTACATCATCCAAAGAACAGTAAGATTCCGAGGCAATTGAAACGGAAAACTTTGATACAGAGCCTTATTCCGGAGGAAGTCAACTTCAAAATGAAATTGTTGAATCGAATGACAGTGACAGAAATAATGAAAATAAAAGAACTAGAAGAGAACGAAAAAGACCAGGGTGGATAGAGAGTAACGATTTCATACTAACGGCTGGAAGCATTGTTAATGAATGTAAGGATCCAAACTCACTTACTGATGCCATGAATTCTAATGAAAAGGACAAATGGATGCAGGCTATTCAAGAAGAATTGGACTCTCTGAAAGAAAATAACACTTGGGTATTAGTTAAACGTCCAAAAGGCAAACAAATTATTAAAAACCGATGGGTTTTACGTCAGAAAACTGGAAGTAATGGAACTACTCGTTTTAAAGCTCGGCTCGTGGCGAAAGGATATGTTCAAAAGCCAGGAATTGATTATGAGGAAACGTTTAGTCCAGTTGCACGGTATGACACCATTCGAACTCTCTTAGCGGTAGCTGCTCTTAAGAACATGAAATTAAATCAATTCGACGTTAAAACGGCTTTTCTAAATGGAGTCCTCGAAGAAGAGGTATATTTAGAACAACCAGAAGGTTTTAATGATGGTACCGATCGCGTATGCCACCTAAAAAGAAGTTTGTATGGACTTAAGCAGGCACCACGTTGTTGGAACAAACGATTTATGGAATTTATGAAAAAGGAAGGTTTTCAAAACAGTAAGGCAGATCCTTGTTTATTTTTTTGTAGAAATAACAATCATTGCTTGTATGTTGCAATTTATGTTGACGATGGATTAGTTGTTGGTAGTGATAATGAAGAAATAACTAAATTCTTAAGAAGTCTTGAAAATGAATTTAGTATAACTCTAGGTTCCTTGAACAATTTTCTTGGTATGAAAATCGATCAACAACAAGATGGATCGATAAGAATTAGTCAAGAAAATTATACAAAAAGGATTTTGGATAGATTTAAAATGCAAGAATGTAATGCAGTTTCTACTCCTGTGTGTCACGAAGAAAGTAATTTAGATAAAGCATTATCATCTGATGTTCCATACCGAGAAGCAGTGGGTTGTTTGATGTACCTCATGATCGCGACTCGTCCAGACATTGCTTTTGCGGTGAATAAAGTTTCTAGGGCCATGAAGAATCCAACAATAGAAGACTGGAATCGAATAAAACGTATACTTCGTTATCTGAAGGGTACTATAAACTATGGTATAGTATATCATAAAGAAGAAAGAAATCTAGAGGTTTACAGTGATGCTGATTTCGCTGGCGACAAGAAAACGAGACGCTCAACATCTGGAATTGTAGCAACATATGCTGGTGGAGCCATAACATGGTCCAGCAAATTACAAAAAGTAGTAGCGACTTCTACAACTGAAGCTGAAATAATAGCAGCAAGTGAAGGAGCAAAAGAACTAATTTGGTTGCAGCGTTTATTGTCGGAACTGGTTGATGTACCAGAGGTGCTCTCAACACTATGTCGACAATGCAAGTGCTATCAAGCTGGCGAAAAATCCGGAGTTTCATCAAAGGTCAAAGCACATTGAAGTTCGATACTTTTACGTACGAGAAAGGTTCCTTAATGGTGAACTCAAGTTGATGCACATCGATGGGAAAAATCAGCTAGCGGATTTATTGACAAAGCCGCTAGAACGTGTTTGTTTTAATAGGCTACGGAAAAGCATAGGTGTACAAAATTGTGATAATTAATTCTGTATCAGATCAATTATATTTAGATTTGGAGGAAGTGTTGTAATAAATGTAAAAATATTGATCAAGTAATATTTGCGAAACTATAGACAACGCGAATATAAACAAGATTGTACAGACTGCAAATAAATAAGTTGAATTCCACTAGTTTGTTTTCTAAAAAACCAACAACGTGTATATCAGATTTTTTCTAACTCTTCTGGTTTCCAAGATACCCTACAAAAACATCGAATTTGGGTCACCCTGTACAGAGTTTTTAGAAAATAATACAATAAGTACATAAATAAGAAACAGTTAGAAATTATTGGCTGGTTTTAAAAGGAAATTATTTTTTGTAATGGGTAATTACAGCCAGTTGTTTTTTTTTTTGTAGTCAAGCACGAAATATTATTTTGTATTCAAGGATGAAAAGTAATAAAAGAGAAATATTAAGCGTTCCAGATGGTTTTTATTGTGAGTGATAATTAAAAATTAAAAATAATGTGATTCAAGGAATTACGAGTATTTTGTATTGTGGAGGCTTCTACTTCGTTATACATGTTAATTTATTAATAATAAAACGGTTTAACTTTGTATAACACAATTTATATTTGTGTGACTGCAGTTTTGGCAAATCTAGCTTGCCATTATCAAACATGTAGTGACTAAAACTACTTACTTGTTTCTGTTTTTCTCTAACCATTTTGTATATATACCTGTTTTGTAAGTAATTTTACTCACTACATGTTTGATAATGGCAAGCTAAATTTGCCGAAACTGCAGTCACATAGAAACAAATCGTGTTATACAAACAAAGTTAAACCGTTTTTTATTATTAAATTACGAGTAAATGGCCTGAATAATTTGACCCAAATTGTTACATTGGCTAATACCCCGACGGACATTGAATTATACAACAAGTGTTTGTGTTACATACAGTAACCTACTGCGGTTACTGTATGTAACAGCAAACACTTGTTGTATAATTCAATGTCCGTCGGGGTATTAGGCCGGGAAGTAGTTGTTTCAATTAGTGTTTGATATAGTCTTTGTGAGACTAACTTGTTGTAGATTGCGAAAAGAATCGCACTTTTAATGTTTAAAATTACGAGTATATTTATAACGATTTTTATACATATTTGTAATTAGAGGAAATAGAGATTAAGCTCACTATTATATTTGCACTGGCTAGTGAAGCAAACATATCCTCTTTGCCAACCTACACGTCTCTCAAAGCTTATTGCTAGTTAAGAATTTTCGAAATTGCGTAATTTGCGAGAAAAAAATTGCGGAAATTACTGTAAAAATTTAGAAAATTAAGAGCTAAAGTTATTTTTAGCCATTTCCTAACATCAATAATGATGAATTTGTGTTCAGTACTAACAAATTCATATTCTTGATATTTGTATTCTATAAAATAAAGCCCTGTTGTTGACAAACAATTGCTGTATACAAAAGTTTAGTTTGCCAGCTATCGACGATGCTACTTAACCCATTAATGGCCAAGCAGGTATAGAGTTGACTCTAAAAGTTGATTTTAGCTAAAATTCTGCACTTGTTTTTATGATTTCTATGAATAACTTATTGTATTACAAACTTTGAATATTTCTTTAAAATATACATAATGTATACGCTGTAAATTATCAGGCATCCCTCGATTTCATATAAAAACGTGCAATATGAAGTTTAGAACGAGTGTTTCCACTCCCAGACTAAGCATGAAGTAAAATTTCGAGTTTAGAAAATCCTGAAAATTTGGTTTGGTCGCGTAGCGCGAAGCGCGGAGCGGCCAAACCAAATTTTCAGGCTTTTCTAAACTCGAAATTTTACTTCATGCGCCACGCGCATAAAACGCTGAAATATTGTGAAGCTAGAAATACATTCACATTATTTTTTTTAAATTAGTAATAATCGAAATATTTAAATAACAAAATATTTACATTTTGCTTTATACATTTTCAAGTCAGGTCAAATATTATAATATAATTATTTAGTAATTTAATTAACAAAAAATTAATAATATTGCGTGTATGCATCAATGGCGCTTAATGGGTTAAAGTAATGGGCATTAGATAGCATTTACGCTTTCGAACATATGTAAATTTTCCAACATATTAGTCACAAATTACTCGCATTATTTATTAATTATTGCCCAACAAATGGTTGTCCATTCAGCATTTTCCAAAAATTGTTTCCGATTAGAAGATTCCTCTGATCCTATGTTATTCTTTTAAATTTATTGATATTTCTCACTCTGTGTATATTTTTGTCGTTTATTTTCGTGTGAATAAAGATTTATGAGTTTATAATTTTTTTTATCGTGAATCTAGCGCTTTCTGGAAATTGAGATAAATATGAGATTGCCGCAAATATTTGCGCACCCACTTCTGGTAAACATTTATTTAAAACAATTTCTGCGCCAAAGCCGCCGCCGGAAAAGGATCGCTCACTATTTTATTTGCACTGGCTAGTGAAGCAAACATATCCTCTCTGTCAACTGACACGTCTCTCGAGGCGAAAAGAATATATTTATATACGGAAAAGTGTCTGTGGATGGATTGAATCAATCTAATGCATAATAAATTTGAAAATCAATATATTCAAACAATATTTATATTTACTTTAAGTAATGATTAAAAATAATGAATCAATGTATTTTAACCTAGTTTATTTTTTAATTTAATTACGTAAATATTAAGGAAGATATCGTATGTAAAGTTATTTATCCCATTAACGGCCGAGCAATTATAGAGTTAAGTCTAAAAGTTGGTATCAGGTAAAATTCTACACTTCTTTTTATAATTTCTACGAATGAACTTTTAAAATATACATAACTATTTTGTGTTTTTTCAGGATAACATTATGTTTAATTTTGCTGTTAATTTATGTTAGTTTGATTAAGTTAAGTATCGCATAGTCCAAAATTATCTGTTAAATTACCCTGTAATTGGATGTAAATCTGTTGGGATAATAATAAATAAATAAATAAATAATGTATACGCTGTAAATCTAAAGCATTGGTCGATTTTGAATAAAAACGAACGTGCAATATGAAGTTTAGAAAGAGTATTTCCACTCCCAGACTAAGCATGAAGTAAAATTTCGAGTTTAGAAAAGCCCCGCGTAGAAAATTTGTCGAGGGTCGCGCAGCGACCCGAGACAAATTTTCACGGGGCTTTTCTAAACTCGAAATTTTACTTCATGCGCCACGCGTATAAAACACTGAAATATTGTGAAGTTAAAAATATACTAAAAACATTTTTTTTAAATGAGTAATAATCGAGATATTTAAATAACAAAATATTTACATTTTTCTTCATACATTTTTAAGTCAAGTCAAATAATATAATATATCAAACTAACTTATTTAGTAATTTAACTAACATAAAATTAATAGCTGCGTATATGCATCAATGGCGCCTAATGGATTAAATTAAAAACACTTGGTATTGTTTCACATAATAAAACTTTATTCCGACTAGTTTCGGTTTGTTAGACCATTTTCAAAGGAATGTGAAAATGGTCTAATAAACCGAAACTAGTTGGAATAAAGTTTTAATTTGTGAAACAATACCAAGTGTTTTTAATTTACATACCTTTACATATTCTAATATGTTTCACCAAGTGCCAGATGAGAAATTAATTCAAGAGAAGATATCATATTGTTAATTGTTAAATGAAATAATAACTTTAAAAATAAAAATTATTTACAATTTGGATTTATACTAATGGAATCACAAAATATAATTTTTGTTAGTGTATAAAGTTTCATTCAGGTTTGTTTATAAATAAAGAAGTTAAAATTGGGTTAACCCATTAAGCGCCATCGATGTATATACGCAACATTATTATTTCTTTGTTTTGTTTTGTTTTGTTTTGGGTTTTACGTCATCTATTTCCGCTGCTATGGCCTATCATGACGCCGGACATTAGGTCTCCGGAGATTTTGCCAAACCCGGTGGGAGTTCCAACCTATATATATTTCTTTGTTAAATAAATTCCTAAATAAGTTAATTTAATAAATTTTATTATTTGACTTAACTTAAGAATGTGTGAAGATAAATTAAAATATTTTGTTATTTAAATATTTCTATTATTACTTATTTAAAATAATATTTTTAGTGTATATCTAACTTTACAATATTTCAGTGTTTTATACGCGTGGCGCATAAAGTAAAATTTCGAGTTTAGAAAAGCCTGAAAATTTGGTTTGGCCGCTCCGCGCTTCGCGCTACGCGACCAAACCAAATTTGCAGGCTTTTCTAAACTCGAAATTTTACTTTATGCTTAGTCTAGGAGTGAAAACACTCATTTGAAACTTTAAATTGAACGGTTTTATAAAATCGACGAAAACTTGGAAATTTTAGGCATATATATTAAGTATATTCAAATCAAACATGTCCAGTATGTAATATGATAACTAATTCACAGAAATCATAAAAAAGGTGCAGAATTTTATCTAAAATTAACTTTTAGAGTTAATTATGATTGCTCGGTCGTTAATGGATTAATCGTGAAACCACTTAAAAACATCTACTTTTGTAAATATATTTTACAATAATAATTTATCATATTATTACCCGTATTTGAAACGTATGTTATTGAAAAACTATATAAAAGCAACATTTTACTAATTAACCTAATTTTCAATCTATTCAACTCGGCAATATTATAAAAAATCAAGATCAAAGCAAAATATTAATATTTGGTGGATGCGCCGGGCTGCTTCGCATTCCAAGGCAAAATCCACTCATTTTCTGTAACTTTTAAAAACCCAGCTTTATTAATTAAAAGGATTTATCTGATTCGAAGCTTTTTCATTAAAAGTTACCGATAATCTCCTTAAAATATCGTAGAATGAGTTCAAATGCCTGATAATTTACAGAGTATGCGTAGTCTGTAAATGTTTGGGCATTTTTTGTTTTAAAAACGCACAGTTTCACACGTTTGAACGTAAAAAATCAGTAATTGCTTCAGGTTTAATTATATGCAGTATTATTTGTTTTAGTTGATACAACCACTGAGCTATCGCTATTTCAGTTGTACAAATATATTATATATCAGCGATTTTTTAAAATATATAAATTGCAGTTTTGAATTAAATGTTTTTTCAAAATGTCAGTCGTTATTCAGTTTTTATCCCGTGCAGCATAGAATTAGGTCTAAATGACATCAGTATATGCCAAATAACATAGCTTCTATTATTGATAGGCGGTACTTTAGGCGGAGTTTAAAATAAGTACTTGCTATTGATCATAAGTCTGTGTTTTTAGGGATACGATTCATAACCCGTGTATTGCGAAACGTCCGTAGCCAATGAACTCGGAACAGACGAACCCCTGAATTTTTATCAGTTTTTATAAGCCTTTCGTTATATATGAGAAAAAGTTTCATATTATTCCTAGAAATTGCATATTTAATTTGATCAGCTTATACATTTTCTAAAAATTAGGTTATGGCTGTTCTGAGTTCCTCCGCATTCCCAATATATATATATAGTAGCACTACACTCCATGTGGAGTCTGGCTGCTTCTTTTCTGAAGCTTTCATGATCCGATTTCTGGGGTGGATCAATTCCGTTGAGTCTATTTTTTCTCTTCCTATTTTAATTTATAAAAGTCCTTTAACTTTGTTCATTACTTCTCTCCATTCTTTTCTGTTTTTTATCTTCTCTTTCCAATTCTTGATTCCCATTCTCCTAAGATCTTCCTCGACTTCATCTATCCATCTCGATCTGGGCCTTCCTTTCCTCCTTCTTCCTCCGGGGTTCCATTCAGCTATAGTTCTTATTGTCGCTGTCGATTCTGACCTCCACACGTGCCCCAACCATCTTAATCTTTGCATCTTTATGTGACTTATTATATCTTCCTCCCCCATTTCTTGTCTTATTTCCCTGTTCGTCCTTCTGCGATATTCATTGTCATTTTCCATTATGGGAAATAAGTATCATTCTCCTTATTTTTCTCTCCATTATTAGTAATTCATTTTGTTCTTTTTGCGTCATTGTCATTGTTTCCCCAGCGTAAGTCATAATTGGTTTGATCATAGTTTTGTAAACGTCCATTTTTATTTTGTTTGTTGCTATATTGTTCCTCAGTATGTTAATGTTAGCGTATACTGCTCTATTAGCCGATTGTATTTTTTCTTTAATTTCTTCTTGTATTTTTCCGTTGCTTGCTATCTGTACTCCTAGATATTTAAATTTATCAACAACTTCAAATTTATATTTTCCAATTTTACCGTGCTAATTTTCTTCTTTTTTTCCACATTTCATAAATTTGGTCTTGTTGGTGTTAATTTCCATTCCCATTTTCTTTGCTTCTTTCTCTATTTCTTCCAGTACTGATATCATTAGTTTTCTTTGCTTCGCGACTACTACTATATCGTCTGCATACGCTATTATCTGTGTGCCTTTTGTTCTCAATGTTTTTTTGTCAATATTTCTCAGAATATAGTCCAGAGCTAGATTAAACAACGTTGCCGAGAGAGTGTCACCTTGACGTACTCCTTGATTTATTGGAAATTCTTCTGTTTCACCATACATTCTCTAAAAATTAGGTTACGGCTGTTCTGAGTTCCTCCGTATTCCCAATAAGGTTTACTAATTCAAACTAGTACGCGACAAGGCAATACCTAGCAAGCGACTAGTCACTGGCTAGCGCCTGGCGAGTTTTACTGACCAGGGCCTTTTCATACAGAGCGTTACATGCCCGACAAGGGCCTGGCTAGTTTTCTGACCAGGCGCTAGGCATGTAAATAGTTCGGCTCGGCAGCGCCACGCCAGAAACTAGGCTTAATTTTTACTTGGGAAAGTTTAAAATATACGGTTTTGGGAATCCAATATGTAGATATAAATAAAACGTGAGTCAAATTCTGCGCTGAACAAATTGTTATTATAGGCAACCCAATAAATCTAACGTATATTAGGTTGCCTATATTTGTTGTTGTATGTATGTGTTTTTTGAACTTCACTGTGAATCAGTGTTTCCAGGCGTGGCGCATGGAGTAAAATTTCGAGTTTAGAAAAGCCTAATTTGTATGCGACCTAAATAATCCGTCGGCGTAATAGTGGACTCATAGGAATTTTTTCTGGTGGTTTTCTAGTGTCATTTCGCTCAGTCGAGTTTGGTTATTTTGTGGAACAACGTTGTATGCGCCGTCACGGCTTCTAGTTTGCTTTATTTTCATGTGTTAATTTCTATGAAAATATTAAGGGCGATGCGTAAAAATATGTACTGCATTTCGTTTTTATTTCATTTGATTAATAAAAATACGTTTGTCATTTTTACTTGTATTTTGTTTTTAATCTTAAAACAACGTTGTAACCGCCTTAGTTCCTTAAAACAACGTTGTAACTGACGTACATCCACGTCAGTTTTTGTTTGATTGAAATGAGGAAAATATGCTCGCAAATCACAATTATGTATGTGGTCAAGTCTGCAGTCCCTATCATATAGTTAAGTTATTTTTTCCTAGTCAAATTAGGCATATATTTACCTAATTAACCCATTAAGCGCCATTGGTGCATACACGCAACATTATAATTTTTTGTTAATTAAATTACTAAATAAGTTAATGTTATATATTATATTATTTGACGAAAGCCTACACCGAAAGGTAAAAGGCAAATGATAATATATATATTATTTGACCTGACTTGAAAATGTATGAAGAGAAATGTGAATATTTTGTTATTTAATATTTTCGATTATTACTCATTAAAAACAATACATCAGTGTATTTCTAACTTCACAATATTTCAGTGTTTTATACGCGTGGCGCATGAATTAAAATTTCGAGTTTAGAAAAGCCCCGTGAAAATTTGTCTCGGGTCGCTGCGCGACCCTCGACAAATTTTCTACGCGGGGCTTTTCTAAACTCGAAATTTTACTTCACGCTTAGTCTGGGAATGGAAACAGTCGTTCTAAACTTTACATGGCACGTTTTTATAAAAAATCGATTAATGCCTGAAAATTTACAGTGTATACATTTTGCATATTTAAAAGAAAAATTCTACATACTGTGAATTTTTGTTTTAAATATGCAAAATGTATACACTGTAAATTTTCAGTCATTAATCGATTTTTTATAAGTGTGCAATATGAAGTTTAGAACGAGTGTTTCCACTCCCAGACTAAGCATGAAGTAAAATTTCGAGTTTAGAAAAGCCCCGCGTAGAAAATTTGTCGAGGGTCGCGCCAGCGACCCGAGACAAATTTTCACGGGGCTTTTCTAAACTCGAAATTTTACTTCATGCGCCACGCGTATAAATCACTGAAATATTGTGAAGTTAGAAATACACTGATGTATTTTTTTCAATATGTAATAATCGAGAAAACTAGTAATAAGTTATTCATAGAAATTATAAAGAGAAATGCAGATTTTTACCAAAAATCAACTTTTAGAGTTAACTCTATAATTGCTCGGCCGTTAATGAGTTAATAAGGCAATCGATTTTTTTTTTCGATTTCCCGACAAAACAACTTTCGGCATTTACAACGTTGTTCCAGCATTAGTATTCATTTATTGTAATAAGTTTTTTTACAATCAGTCAACTCGCGTCTATGCAACTTATTACTAAGAAAACTAGTAATAAGTTATTCATAGAAATTATAAAGAGAAGTGCAGATTTTTACCAAAAATCAACTTTTAGAGTTAACTCTATAATTGCTCGGCCGTTAATGAGTTAATAAGGCAATCGATCATTTTTTTTTCGATTTCCCGACAAAACAACTTTCGGCGATTACAACGTTGTTCCAGAATTAGTATTCATTTATTGTAATAAGTTTTTTTACAATCAGTTAACTCGCGTCCACGCAACTAAATGCACTCGATTCTGCTCCGAAAATGTACGCGGGAAAATTGTTATACCGCGCTTGGTTCGTTAATTACCATTAACAGATTTTGAATTCGTTTACAATCTTGCTTCTTCTTTACAACAACCACTAAATAATTCAAAGATTTCATGCGGAAATAACATCACCCGCATACCATAACTATGAAATATTCATCTCGCCTAGATAATATGCAACGATGCAATTATTATCCATGCGCGCACTTTAATATTCATGGATGTTTACAATTTATTCCGGTTTCATTATAAATAGTGAAAATCGGTACACCGCGAAAATAAATATTGCGAATGTATCGGGCGTGCATTCGCATTATTTTCCAACCCTTTGTGTTCTCAATGCAATTCAAAATACGCATCGTTGCTAATTGAAATGTATAAAGCTAAATTGTATACATCCGAGTATTAATAAAAACGGGCAATTCTATTCGATATTAGTGTGTTCGTTTGTGTATATCGTTTAAAATATGTGGTTTTAATATTAATTAGTCGGATGTATCAATTTAAATCGTGTAACGAGTGTTTTCCACTCCCGGATTAAGCATGAGGTAAAATTTCAAGTTTATACAAGTCTGAAAATTTAAACTTTGAATAAAACACTTGGAACCTTTCTTCAACAATTTATTTTGTAACCAAATGTACATTTTGGACACAAAGTGTCTATTATCAATTTATTTGATACTAATACTAAATGTATTAGTATAAAACCATTGATACCAGACACTTTGTGTCCGAAATGTACGTTTGGTTACAAAATAAAGTGGTCAAGAAAGGTTCGAAGTGTTCTAATCAAAAGTTATAATTATCTTTAAGTAACTCAATCAGTCCAAAAATTTAAAAATTTTGTTTGATATCCCGATCGATACTCTATAAATGGTTCAAGTATTCGTTGCTTTTGGAACATCGTTTAGTTTAAAGCCTCCAACGAGTGTTTCCACTCCCAGACTAAGCATGAAGTAAAATTTCGAGTTTAGAAAAGCCCCGCGAAAATTTGTCGAGGGTCGCGCAGCGACCCGAGACAAATTTTCTGGGCTTTTCTAAACTCGAAATTTTACTTCATGCGCCACGCGTATAAAACGCTAAAATATTGTAAACTTAATGTATATTTAAACTTCACTAGAAATCAGTGTTTTATACGCGTGGCACATGAAGTAAAATTTCAAGTTTAGAAAAGCCCCGCGTAGAAAATTTGTCGAGAGTCGCGCAAATGCAAACGGGTATTAATTGTGAACATTGTTTCTACTCAATTAAATATCGAAATATGCACGAAATTGTATCAATAATTGGAATAAAATGAGTTTTACATACTAACATTGAATTTAAATTATACTTACATGTCTTTTTTTTAAATAAAAGTCATATCAATAACAGTACAACTTTGATTAAAACACCTGGTCTGTTTCACTATCACTTGTTTTTGAAATAAAAACTACATACACAAAAAATCGCATCCATGCAAAAACATTACGTTAAAATAATATAAATATAAATATGATTTCATGGATTCATTCCAATACGCTTAATTTTATTTAAAATAATAAATATTAAAAAATATATCAAAGTCGCTTTGTTTTGCAATAGAGCCGTTAAATCATTTTAGGTGATGTAATTAATTTAGACTAGCAATTATCGCACGCAATAATTTGAAACAAACAAAATGAAATTTTTCAAATATTCCACATAAAATAAATATAGTTTGTGTGTACAAAAATTGTATTTTATGCATTTATTAAATTATCGCCGCTGTTTGTATTAAATCATATTTGTTTTTAATATGTTTGCGCAGTTTGCAAAATGTTTGATATATAAAATATTATTTGTGGATTTTACTCGAATAAATATATAAATATTTATACGCCACGCGTATAAAACACTGAAAACTGTGTGTATTGTACATATTGGAAAACTCATCTCTTGATAGAAGCAACTTTCTGTTGTTTTATACCCAGTGTGAATCGTACATGTTGAGAAATCAGGACGACGAAATCTGCTGCAAAAAAAATTAACATACTGTTGTTATATACCCATGTGTGTATTATGCATGTTGAGAAAATGCTGTGACGCCATTTATTACTAAAATTTGATAGCCTCAATTAATATGATTATCGTACATATTGAAAAACTCATCTGTTGATAGAGGCAACTTTCTGTTGTTTTATACCTAGTGTGAATCGTACATGTTGAGAAATATAGACGGCGCCATCTGTTGCAAAGAAACTTAACATACTGTTGGTATATACCCATGTGTGTATCATGCATGTTGAGAAAATGCCATGACGCCATCTATTATTACAATTTTATAGCCTCAATTAATATGATCAGAGAGGTGTGTACTCAATAAAAGAATAACATTTTCAATATTTTTTCTTTTTTCTTTTCATCAATACAATAGATGGCGTATAATGAATAACTTTATTTATTAAATTATCGGCGCTGTTTGTATTTGATCAAATTTGTTTTTAATAGGTGTGCACAGTTTGTAAAATGTTTGATCAATATAATAGTATTTGTGTATTTTACTGAAATAAATATTTAAATATATATACGCGTATAAAACACTAAAAATTATGTGTATCGTACACATTGATAAACTCATCTGTTGATAGGATCAACTTTCTGTTGTTTTATACCCAGTGTGAATCGTACATGTTGAGGAATCGGGACGGCGCCATCTGTTGCTAACAACAACTTAACATACTGTTGTTATATACCAATGTGTGTATGGTGCATGTTGAGATAATGCCATGACGCTATCTATTATTAAAATTTGATAGCCTCAATTAATATGATTAGAGAGGTGTGTACTCAACAAAAGATAAACATTTTTTCTGTTTTCTTTTCATCAATACAATAGATGGCGTGTAATGAATAACGTTATCTATTAAATTATCGGCGCTGTTTGTATTTAAACAAATTCGTTTTTAATAGGTTTGCACAGTTTACAAAATGTTTGATCAATAAAATAGTATTTGTGTATATTACTGAAATAAATATATAAATATTTATACGACACTCGTATAAAACAATAAAATATGTGTGTATCGTACATATTGAAAACCTCATGAACTGTTGATGAAAGCAACTTTCTGTTATTTTATACCCATGTGCGAATCGTACATATTGAGAAACCAGGACGGCGCCATCTGCTGCTAAAATAACTTAACATACTGTTGTATATACCCACATGTGTATGATGCATATTGAGAAAATGCCATAACGCCATCTATTATTAAAATAGCTGAACTTTTGTTATTTTATATTTATGTTTGTATTATATATATTGAGAAAATGCCTTGGCACTATCTGCTCTTAAGTAAACTGCACTTTTTGTTGTTTTATACCCATTAACAATCATACTGTTGCAAAAATGGCTCACCACCATCTGTTGTTGGAATACTCGACTTTCTGTTGTTTTATACTAGTGTGTGGATCATACCTACATACTGGACAAATGGAACAGCGCCATCTATTGCCTAAAATTTAGCGGTATTAGGTTTGTTCGTTACATGAACTGGTGCAGCACTTTTTACACTTTTTGCACCGAAACCGTTCGTTACATGCACTACGTTAAACTGAACTGTGTTCTATTAATGATTTCCATAGCTAACGCCATCTAATGCTTCATAGTGGCATCGTCAGTGACACGAATGCACAAAGTGCATATACAGGTCACTGTTTCGTCCACGAGCGAGCAGAACTCTGTTTGTGAAACCAGAAAACAAATATTAAAATTGAATTTGTGTTCAGTATTCCGGCATCAGGTACCCACAGACGCGTTTCGGACTTCAAGGTCCTCTTCAGTGTGGTCCCGACACAGTGCTGAGGAATACTGAACATTTCTGACTATTTCAAGCCAATATGTGAAAACTATTAATTATTTCGATAGCTAACGCCATCTAATGCTTCATAGTATCACTGGCGATGCCACTATGAAGCATTAGATGGCGTTAGCTATCGAAATCATTAATAGTTTTCACATATTTTCTTGAAATAGTCAGAAATGTTCAGTATTCCTCAGCACTGGGTCGGGATCACACTGAAGAGGACCTTGAAGTCCGAAACGCGTCTGTGGGTACCTGGTGCCGGAATACTGAACACAAATTCAATTTTGAACTGTGATCGTTTGCGCCAGTTCACTTGCACCAAACCTGCACCTTTTACCCCTGGTCCATTGTTGGTGTAAGTTAGAAAATTGAGAGGGTGGGAGATATAAAATTTTCAAAGATGGATGGACATGTCTATGGTTATGCAATGTGTGAATTAACGAGAAAACATTCTGAAATCGTCACTCAACAACCCTACATTTTTTTATTAAATTACGAAACGCGGATTTCTTTCAGTTTTCCTAGTTTTATTTATTTATAAAATACAGTATCAACATTTTATTGTTAGTGGTTCCTTAAATTGTTTTGTAGTGTATTGCAGAAATTATATTTTTTTACATTTTACACTAAAGGCGTTCGTTTGTTTTCAGTTCAGTTCATGTACACTGATATGAATTGACCTGAACTGGTGACGTCACAAAGTTAAACTCAGTTCAACTTAGTGCAGTACAAATGAACAAACCTATCATCAACACGGGCCTGACGTGTTAGTAAATATATATCTTTTGTTTATAAAGTTGTAAATGAAACAAAAACAATCGATATTTGTTTTTGAGTTTCGTGAAGAGTATAATCATAAATAATTAACACTGTTGTATCCTTTCTTTACACTTTATGAAGAAGAAAGGATACAACAGTGTTAATTATTTATGAAACAAAAACAGTTTGAGATTGAATGAGAGAAATATCATTCAATTTGTTATTTTTTCAAAATTTTAATGTTAAAAAAATAACTATTTAAAAAATCCATTTTACTCTTTAATAGTATATTAAAGTATAAGTGGATATTTAGGTCTTTAAAGCACGCACGATTTTGCAAGCACGACGGCGCCAGCCGGAGTGCTTGCAATAGAGTAAGTGCTTTAAAGACCAGATATCCACGCATACTTTACGCAATTTTTTTTTATTGATGCATTTAAAGACCATAAATTGGCCCGAAATTTTGAAATTTCGAGCATGTTTAAGATGACGGAATCAATGTACCTTTGGTTGTCAAGGTGTGAAATAAACAAATTATCAATTTCTCATCAGTTTGTCATTACCCTTTGAAAATGCAATCAAAGATTGATAGCTTGAGCGCTAAAGCTGAGAATCGGTTGATTCCGCAAAAGTCGGAAGTAGCCTACAAAAAAGAGTACAACCGTTTGATTAAATGGATGGAAGAATGCCAAGTTGCCAGTGTAACAGAACAAGTTATGCTTGCGTACTTACAGGAATTGTCAGAGAAGTACAAGTCGTCCACAATGTGGGCCATACATTCCAAATTACAATGTATGTTACGATTACAACAGGGAGTGGATATCAAATCATTTGGAAAAGTGCAAGCATTTATGAAGGCGATTAGTAAGAATTGTAACGCAAAAAAGTCCTATGCCTTTAGAGAGGAAGATTTAAGAAAGTTTTTTGAAGATGCTTCAGATATAACGTATTTGTTTTTGAAAGTTGTTGCCATTTTTGGAATCTTTGGTTCTTGTCGCAGATGCGAATTGTGCGATATGCGTTTATCCGACATTAAGGAAGAGGGTAATACCTTACTTATTCTCATACGTCCGTCTAAGACAGAAAAGGCTCGGCGTTTTACTGTCGCTGACAGTAATGGTATACCCTACGTTGGGTTTATTAAGAAATATTTGTTGTTGCGTCCTCAAAATGTGAGTACTGACCGTGTTTTCTTACGCTTTGATAAGGGAAAGTGTACTAAACAAGTAGTGGGTATTAATACTTTTGGTTTATGCCCATTTCAAATTGCACTTTTCCTTAACTTAGACGAACCAAAGAAGTACACAGGACATGCGTTCCGGCGTACTTCTGCAACTATTATGGCCAACGGTGGGATGACTATAGATCAAATACAGCGGCAAGTTGGTTGGAAATCGGCATCGGTGGCTACTGGATATGTCGAAGAGTCCATCAACAATAAAAACAGTATTTCCAATATTATATCAAATGCTATTAGCGGAAATACGAATGCATGCACATCTGGAAGTAAATCAGTTACCAATGTTCATGTGAGCAATGTTGATTCCGAGTTAAAGCACGGAAATATTAATTTTTCAAATAATACAGATTGTATATTCAATATTTATTATAAATAAAATGAACGAGTTATTAAAGTTTAATAGATAGTGACATTTATGTTTGACTTTAAGTTTGAATTGACGTTGTTGTCCTTAGCAACTTTAAAACACGCGCGTGTTTTAATATTGAATTTAAACACGCTGCGAAGTATTTGAAATAAGACATATGATGCATCAATAAAAAAAAAATATATTAAAGGTTAATTATTTATTGAATTTGATTTTATCTCCGAACTTGGAGGTGGTGAATTAATATTGCAATCGCAATAAGCAATAAGCAAAACTTTTCAATAAAATAATAATTCTAGGATAAAAAAAATCCGCGAATATCTCCATTATCGCCAGATTTTATAAGCATCCGTTTCAATCTTGAGATTTATCGTTTCAATTCCGGCGTTTTATAGAAAAGAGCGGGTATATTTAAATTACGCCGCCCACGAAATTAAGTAATAACTCTCCCACTTTTTCCGAATCGAAAGCGCTTAACGTCACAGATTATTATCTTCTCTCTATCGTAGAGGGAAAAGTCGTAAAAGTGCAATCAAGTATATAAAAAAAACGAAAGTATAAAAGGAGAAAAGTTTATGTACTCTGGGCGTATGTAAAGCAGTGTTTCAACTCTAAATGGATGAATATAATGCAAAAATACTGAATTATTGTAGTTTATGCAATTATCAATATTGTAAATATGTTTCATTAAGTTCTTAATGAAAACCAAATTAAAGAGATTGTAGTTAGATAAATTATTCTCTTGTATTAAATTAGATTAAAAGAAAAATATCAGATTTATTTTATTTTATTGTAAATTTTAAAAAAAGGGTTTTGTATTTAATCAAGTTTCATAAAGTAATCAATAAACCAAAACGAGCATTAATTATTTAACTTGTTTCTCATTAATCACTTTATAAAACATGCTTAAATATGAATTAGTAAAACGATTCACAATGAGATAAAAGAAAAACAATATTTGGTTAAACATGTTTAATATGTATTAACAAAATCTAAATATGTTAATAAACTACTATAAAATGCATTTACAACTCACATTTATTTATTTATTTGTGGATTACCCATTTGATAAAAGCATGAACATTTTGAATTTTGTAAATTACGGAAGATCTGAAGCAAGTTAAAATAATTGAAGTAATAATGGGTGCTTTTGCATAATAGTAATTATTATTGGGCGCACAATGCATGTCACGCTCTAGGAATTTGTTATGGTTAAGAGGATAATGGGTAATCTTTGTTTTTGCGTTTAGAATAATGATGCAGGCAAAACGAGAGTTTTGTTTAAATGCGATAATCGTGAAATTTATCCTACTTTTCTTTTAAGTATACAGATCCTGACGCATACGCTGTAAATTTTCGGGCATTTATTGTTATTGAAAAGCGTTCAATATAAAGTTTCTAACGAGTGTCTCCACTCCCAGGTTAAGCATGAAGTAAAATTTCGAGTTTAGAAAAGCCTGAAAATTTGGTTTGGTCGCGTAGCGCGAAGCGCGGAGCGGCCAAACCAAATTTTCAGGCTTTTCTAAACTCGAAATTTTACTTCATGCGCCACGCGTATAAAACCCGGAAATATTGTGAAGTTAAAAATACACTGAAAACATTTTATTTAAATAAGTAATAGTAGAAGTATTAAAATAACAAAATATTTACATTTTCTCCACACAATTTTAATTGAATGCAAAAATGCAATATATCAAATTAATATATTTATTAATTTATTAATAAAAATATAGTGTTGCGTTATTGCACCAATAGTTATACTATTGGTCAATAACACAACATCCCTAATTTTTTTTAATAAATTTATAAATAAATTAATAAATATAATCATAATTTATTAAAAAAAATAGTGATGTCGCGTTATTGCACCAATAGTTACACTATTGGTCATTAACACAAAATCACTAATTTTTTTAATAAATCAATAAATATAATAATTGCGTCATTGCACTAATAATTACATTATTGGTGCAATAACGCAACATCACAAAGTTTTTTTTAATAAATTAATAAATATAATAATTTGATACATTGATACAAATTAATATATTTATTAATTTATTAATAAAAATATAGTGTTGCGTTATTGCACCAATAGTTATACTATTGGTCAATAACACAACATCCCTAATTTTTTTTAATAAATTTATAAATAAATTAATAAATATAATCATAATTTATTTAAAAAAATAGTGATGTCGCGTTATTGCACCAATAGTTACACTATTGGTCATTAACACAAAATCACTAATTTTTTTAATAAATCAATAAATATAATAATTGCCTCATTGCACTAATAATTACATTATTGGTGCAATAACGCAACATCACAAAGTTTTTTTTAATAAATTAATAAATATAATAATTTGATACATTGCATTATTTGCATTGAATTAAAATTGTGTGGAAAAAATGTAAATATTTCGGTTAACATAGCCCGATTTTATGGAAGTTGCATTTTCAGAACTTCATAACTCAAAAAACCGTGTAGGATTTTTATATTATTTGTTGTAGATCTTCACTAAACACCAAACTTTCAAAATAAGTAAAAATTCAGATTTTATTTATAATTTAGTTATATATTATGTGACTAATTGGCAATAATAATAAAAATAAGGATTTCAAACTACCGCCATTAGCATAGATTTAAACCTTACTTTGATGTTTTATCCGGTTGTGTTCCGTGCTATTAGTTCATCCAGCTGGCCACCGGAAGCGCCAGTAGGCGTTTCCATAGATTACTATGGGATCCGGCTCTCTTATAAATGTCTCTGTATAAAAATCTACAAATTTTCCATGTGTAGTTTTTGAGATATCTTTGCTTAAAAAATGGTCTTTCGCCTGACACGGAAACTTTTTCGTAAATTTATTATTTATTTATTAAAAACAAAAAAAAAAACATGTCATTACTTGATCTAGAATAAATACATTTTTAATGTTAATTTCATAAATTAAGCTAAACAAAACATATAACGTTTTATTTGCAGGTAATCGTAATTAACTTTCGGAAGAGCGACAATTGCCCTCGCAATTAATTCAAACCATCGATCGCTTTTGTGTAACTTGAACTATTGTTTATTACCGAATTGTATAAACAATCAACACAATTCATAACATTTAAACAACATCCCAAAACGGTAGCGCATTAATTACAGTTTAATTTTCGCAAACGAATCGGTGAATTTAGAATTTATAATGAGCGCAAACAAATCAACTTGTTGTTAATTCCGAATTGAAACGGCCGAGTTATTTTTGTGTGTTGTTCATTAATTGATTCGTTTCCAATTATTTGGCAGGTAACAAATTAATACGTTAATTATGTGGAATACTCAACCTCTGGTTAGACAGGTATTTTCAATTAAATGTAAAAATTATATTAGTTTAAATCAGGGAAAAAACAAATGGTCTAATTTTGTATTAATCCTGTCGACTGCGGCAATTTGTTTGTTAATCCTGTTGACTGCTCTAATAATCTTAAGCTTCACACATTCTTAGTGTTTAATAAAATTACACTAACTTGAAATAAAACACTTTTTCTCCTTTCTTCACAAGTTTATTTTATACCAGATGTACATTTCGGTCACCATGTGACCATTATCAATGGTTTGATACTATCAGTATCAAACCATTGATAATGGTCACATGGTGACCAAAATGTACATCTGGTATAAAATAAACTTGTGAAGAAAGGAGAAAAAGTGTTTTATTTCAAGTTATTATCATCTTCACGTAACTCACCCAAACTCATTTAAAATTACACTAATAAAACTGTGAAATATAAATAAAACACTTGGTTTGTTTCACAAACAAACCAAGTGTTTTAATCAAAGTTTTAATATTAAGCATCAATAGATTTGCCTTATTATAACATTTTTAAAACTGATTATACAATTTTAATGGTTCCTTATTTATTGTTGGTAATTATTATTAGTGCAATTTTATTAAACACTAAAAATATGTACAGTTCAAGATTATTAGCGCAATAATCAAAGTTCTACTGTTAATTAAATATGTTTCACCACGGGTTTAATGAGAAATCAAGTTAACATTGATGCTTCTTTTAATTTTTTATGGTATTCATAATTTTTCTACAGTTTACGTTAAAAATTCTTTTAATTTCTTAATAATTCGGTAATTTGCAATAATGCACGCTAGAGGCAATTTTCTATGTATTTTATATACATACATATAAGTTCTCTGTACAGTAAATTTATACAGTAAAGTTCACTTTGCGCATAAGCAATATCACAAAGGGAATATTTACTAGATATACGATTTTGCACATAACTAGAATCTCATTGCTCCTCCGCATTGAAACCAGCGATAAATCATCCGCCCTTCAGCAGCACAATGTTTGGGTGCTATCCTCCACACACGCCCCTTAAGGGGTGAAGAACCGGACTTCCAGGGGTGGCAAATTTTATTCCCATTGTTTCAGGCTAGCAATTTTCCGTAGAGTTATGCGATGCTTTACGAGTGGCGAGCGTCCCATTTCATTTCGCCCATGTTTACAAAGAGTTATCTAAAAGAAACAAATATTTATTTAGTCATTAAAATTAAATTATATTGAATTAAATGTAAATGGAAAATATTGAAAATTAATTAAAGGCACTTGGTTTGTTTTACTTAAATCTTTATTTCATCCAACTAGTTTCGATTTAAATTTAGTGACCGATTTTTATAATAATTCATTATTAAGAGGAAGTCGACCGCTCTCTAAACGTATAAAACTAAGCATAATGCCGTCTTAATTACATCCTTATTTAGGGATGAAATATTTTGAAAAAATAGGTATACTTCAATCTTTAAGCCCGTCTCAATAAAATATTTTATACTTTTACCGTTATTGCATAAAATAATATCAAACATTGGTAAACTAGCGATATCGCGTTCATAATTTTATTTTCGTCTGCAGTATCTATAAAAAATATTGAAAAACTAATTTAGTCACATTGTAGATAATTCCTTTGCAAAGATATGTGATTTTTTTCATATATTTATTTGGTTAAATAGTCACTAGGATGTCGCTTGTAAAACAGTTTTTTAAATTTTCTGAAACTTCTATATCGCGCGACATATCAGTGAATTTATTGTAGGATAGAAATAATTGGAAAAAATTAAAATTCTTCGAAAAGAATTCTTCTACAATGTGACTGATTTAGTTTCCCAATATTTTTTATAAATGTTGCAGAAAAAAATTATATTGAAGATGCGATTACGCTAGTTTAACAATGTTTGATATTTTATTATAATAGAACGGTCAAGGTGGAAAATATTTTTTAAGACAGGCATTAAGATTCCACTTTCCTTATAGTATGCCTATTTTTTCAAAATATTTTATCTCTAAACAAGGATGTAATTAAAACGGCAGTATGCTTAGTTTTATACGTTTAGAGAGCGGTCGACTTTCTCTTAGCACTGAATAGATAGGCCTCAGTGGCCGAGCGGGTAGAGACCATGCCCACACACCCAGAGAACGCGGGTTCGAGTCCGGTGGAATTATTTATGAATAATAAATGATTCCATCCGGGTCCATGGTTGTAGTGTGAATGTGTTGAGGCGTCCTAGATGTAATTTTGATATTAGAATTGGTTAAAAAAACATTAAATATATATATATATATATGGGGGCAGAGTTCGGAAAATTTCCTAACAGGGCATTCGACCAATAATACGGCAGGAGAGATGTGTGTAATCTACTTTATTGTAATACCAAGCTTTCGCGTGAGTTAAAAGTTAATCAAATATAAACAAGTGCGGTGATAACACCCCAGGTTACCCAAGAAACAGTGGAACACAGTGACAATTTCCAATTTTAAAATGTGAATGTGCCGTTTGTTTTCGTTTAAAATTTCACTTCTGCCGTAACCACGCGGTTACGATTTTTTATACACAATAACCTCACTTTTATTTAATTTCAACAACCACCATGAGTATCGTTAGGATGATAAAACAAATACAGCGTCAGTTTAACAATAGTTTGTTCAAATAATCACAAATGTAAGCTCAAATTTATTTGCTAATTAATATTTTTTCAAGAATTCGTCATCAACTAACAGTTTAATTCAGATCAGTAATTTTTTGTTTTTTGCTCATTGTTTTTTAGTGTTAACCCTGAGGAAGGGACAAAATGAGTCCCGAAAGCTTGGTATTACAATAAAGTAGATTACACACATCTCTCCTGCCGTATTATTGGTCGAATGCCCTGTTAGGAAATTTTCCGAACTCTGCCTCTAACGTAGTACGACCGTTACTTCTTGTGCTGGTATATATATATATATATATATATATATATATATATTTAATTGATTTATCACTTAACTCCTGGTAAAACATTTTGGAAGTATAAAAGGTTTCAAAATTAAATAAAAACACTTGGTTTGTTTACTTAATTTGTTTTATTACTTTCCGACTAGTTTCGGTCATGGACCATTATCAAGGAATTAAATATATACTAGCTACTGGTCATAATTACCAAGGCCAATAAAAAAAAAAAAACATTGAATTGCAAAATGACAAAAAATGTTTAAAGAGAAAAGTTGTAGATAAATCTAACAAATTTTAAGATGTGCAAATAACTTTTTATTTGAATATGAGTGAGTTACGTGAAGATGATAATAACTTTAAATAAAAACACTTTATAACCTTTCTTCTCAAATTTGTGACTTTTTATTTGCCTAAGATCTAGAGGCTTTGTCATGTGTATTTGGAAATTATTATGTGTGATAAACAGAGAGAATCCACAGAATGATGACGCGAATCGCTGGATTGTCCTGCCCTAATAAAATTCCGTCGTAAAGCCCTCGCGCGCTTTATCATCCATCGGTTTTTGATTTTATCATCCACCCCAGCATAGAAGTTTTATGGGGTAATTTAAGGGATTATTGTGTAGTTTTGTTTGATAAGTTTATGGGCTCTTTTTTCCAAATGAGTTTTCCTCCCAACATAAAAACCTTTAGATGTAATAGAAATAAGGGATGATTAAATCAATATATAAAATATTATTCATAGGAATTTATTGAATGAAATTGAGGTTATTTTTTTAATAATAATACAGGGTTTTTCTTTTATTTTTATTGTATATTAAATAATATTCCCATTTGATTAAACGAAAATCCCACATGTCAGTTTTTTATCCACATATATTACTATTTATCAAATTACTGTCCCCTTTTATAAAATGATTTTCCTATTGAATTTCCCCCATTCATTGGCCCAATAGAAGAATTGAGCCCATTGAAGAAATGTATCAAAAAATCAAGCGCTGATAATAAAGTTGTGCTTCGTATTTTAAAGTATCAAATTTTAGAACACCAGAATTTATTCTATTACATATTGAATTATATTTGAGTGCTTATTTGGAAAGTGAAAAAAAGTCTTTTCATTTTTAATGAGTTAAAGTTGACGTTACTAGCGAGTGTTTCCACTCCCAGGTTAAGCATGAAGTAAAATTTCGAGTTTAGAAAAGCCTTAAAATTTGGTTTGGTCGCGTAGCGCGTAGCGCTACGCGACCAAACCAAATTTTCAGGCTTTTCTAAACTCGAAATTTTACTTCATGCGCCACGCGTATAATACATTGGAATATTTTGATATTTAAAATATTCTTCTTTAGCAGTATATTTTGAATCCTGCTTTAGCAGTATATTTTTAATACTGATCTAGCAGTATATTTGAAATTTCACAATATTTTAGTGTTTTACACGCGTGGCGCTACGCGGCCAAATCAAATTTTCAGGCTTTTCTAAACTCGAAATTTTACTGGCTCTAAGATTGGAGTAGAATACAGTCTCAGATTAAATATAGTTACTTAGGGTAGACAAGAGTAGATCGTGTTAGACTAAACGTAGGGTAGACTGGCTAGATTAGGGTAGAATGCAGATTAGATTAGATCAAGGTGGACTAAATAGGGGTAGATTACTGTCTTAGACTAGGTTATAGTTGGTTAGGGTGAACTAGATGGGGTGGATTACAGTCAGACTAGGTTTACGTTGCTTAGGGTAGACTAGAGAAGATTGGGTCTAAGATTGGGGTAGAATAAGTCTCAGATAAGAGTATAGTTAGTTGGGGTAGACTAGAGTAGTCTAAACGGAGGGAAGACTTGCTAGATTAGGGTGGAATGCAGATTAGATTAGATTAAAGTGGATTAGATAGGGGTGTATTACAGTCTTAGACTAGGTTATAGTTGGTTAGGGAAGACAAGAGAAGATTGGGTCTAAGATTGGGGTAGAATACAGTCACAGATTAAATATAGTTACTTGGGGTAGACGAGAGTAGATCGTCTTAGACTAAACGTAGGGTAGACTGGCTAGATTAGGGTAGAATGCAGATTAGATTAGATCAAGGTGGACTAAATAGGGGTAGATTCCGGTCTTAGACTAGGTTATAGTTGGATAGGGTGAACTAGATGGGGGTGGATTACAGTCAGACTAGGTTTACGTTGCTTAGGGTAGACTAGAGAAGATTGGGTCTAAGATTGAGGTAGAATAAGTCTCAGATAAGAGTATAGTTAGTTGGGGTAGACTAGAGTAGTCTAAACGGAGGGAAGACTTGCTAGATTAGGGTGGAATGCAGATTAGATTAGATTAAAGTGGATTAGATAGGGGTGTATTACAGTCTTAGACTAGGTTATAGTTGGTTAGGGGAGACAAGAGAAGATTGGGTCTAAGATTGGGGTAGAATACAGTCACAGATTAAATATAGTTACTTGGGGTAGACTAGAGTAGATCGTCTTAGACTAAACGTAGGGTAGACTGGCTAGATTAGGGTATAATGCAGATTAGATTAGATCAAGGTGGACTAAATAGGGGTAGATTATGGTCTTAGACTAGGTTATAGTTGGTTAGGGTAGACTAGAGATTAGGTCTAAGATTGGGGTAAAATACAGTCTCAGATTATAGTATAGTTGGTTGGGGCAGACTAGAGTAGTTTGCGAATCAGATCGGATTATAGTAGACTAAATTAGATTGAAGCAGCCTAACTTAGTTAGGATAGACTGAATAGATTAGGGTGGAATACAGATTAGATTGGATTAAGCTAGACTAGATAGGCGTGGATTTCGGTCAGACTAGGCGATAGTTAGTAAGGGTAAATTAAGGTAGACTAGAGTAGATTACTCTAGATTCCGGATTAGATTTGATTAGGTTAAATAAGTGAAGAGTAGGGTATTTTATGGTGTAACTCTAGGTCAGAGGTCGGTAATCTTTTTGGCGCAACGATCCATTTTTATAAAATATTCAAATAAAAGTTTACAAAGAGTAAATATTTATTTGAATATTTTATAAAAATGGCTCTTTGCGCCAAAACGATCTTCTCTAATCTAACCTAATCAAATATAAATTGAAATCTTTGGATTCATAAGTATTATTTAAATTTGTATGTATATTAATAGAACATAATTTTAAAGAAATGGTAATGAAATAAGAGAAGAGTGGGGTATTTTATGGTGTAACTCTAGGTCAAAGGTCGGTAATCTTTTTGGCGCAACGATCCATTTTTATAAAATATTCAAATAAAAGTTTACAAAGAGTAAATATTTATTTGAATATTTCATAAAAATGGCTCTTTGCGCCAAAACGGTCTTCTCTAATCTAACCTAATCAAATATAAATTGAAATCTTTGGATACATAAGTATTATTTAAATTTGTATGTATATTAATAGAACATAATTTTAAATAAATGGTGATGTATCTACTTTCCCTGTCATTCACAAGAGTATATTATAGATTTTAATCAAAATATGAAAAAAGGAACAATACAAAAATGTAAAATGTTTTTGTCATCGTTCCATTCTTCATAATTAGTCTTAAGTTACAAACGTTGTATTATTCATATCCATCAACGTTTTCTTAGTTCTTAAAATAAAATTATGTTCAAAATGTAATTATTTATTATTAATGTGTTGAAAAAAATCTTGAATACTCTTTCATCTAGTCTCATGCTATTATAATTAGAATTAGAGCGTGTGTGTGTTTTTCTTTTAAACTTTAATCCAAATCAGCGATCTAAATGCGTGGCGCATGAAGTAAATATTTCTATTATAATTAGTGGAGGCTTCTACTTCGTTCTACATGTTAATTCACTAAAATAAAACATTTTAACTTTGTTTGTATAACACAACATATAAATATTTCTAGTTTAGAAAAGTGTGACAATTTGGATCCAAATTAAATAAAGGATAAGATAAAGTAAAGTAGGTTATGGTACATAAGAGTGAATTCTGGCAGCTTATAGTACGTTTTAAGATCAAATATCTAAAACCGCATTTAAAAAAAGATTCAATTACCTGTTTATTTGTGTCAAAACTCATGCTCGTGATAAATATCCAGTGCGAACAAACGACACTCAAAATAAATCACAAATTTGCTAACAATGCTGCAACACTTATTCATTCACCTATGTCGGACGTGTTTTGTAATAAACCTGCCAACGCTAAATCTCAATCAAGAAACTATTTCGCGATGCATGTACGCTCGTGAATTTATTCAACTTGCCAACTTTGCACATATTACAGGACACACACACGAACTCGTTTCGTTTCAATCAAAAATATTAGACATCAATGAAAACAATTTCACAATATATTATTGGACAGAGCAGTGGCGTAGCTACATAAACTGTTCTAGAGCAAGTGAAATAAAACTGTTTGTAATACTTCTTGTTGACATTTAACGGATGCAAAAAATAATTCCTAACATAAATTTTACTCAATAAAATCTCAGTTATACAACAAATTGTACTACAATTAAAAGTTTAAGCAATATTTGTTGAACTTCTTAATATTTTGAGATTAAAAAACTCTGAACAATTGAATTTGTTTCGCTTTGTTCCGCGTCGAAAAATACAAATGTTCAGGCTTTTTTAAACTCTAAATTTTACTCAATGCTTAATCAAGGAATGGAAACATTCGGTGTAAGTTTTAAATTTAACAGCAAAAGCCCAAAAATTTAGTAAATTTTTTGGCTTTTGCTGTTCAATTGAAAACTTACACCGACTGTTCTTACTCCTTGATTAAGCATTGAGTAAAATTTAGAGTTTATAAAAGCCTGAACATTTGTATTTTCCGTTGCGGAACAAAGCGAAGCAAATTCAATTGTTCAGAGTTTTTTAATCTCAAAATATTAAGAAGTTCAACAAGTATTGCTTAAACTTTTAATTGTAGTACAATTTGTTGTATAACTGAGATTTTATTGAGTGACTATAGTTTCGACAATTTTAACTTGTCATTTTCAAACTCAAAGTCTTTCAATTATGAATTATGATGTATAACGATGAAGAAGCCTCCACTGTTAACAGTTTTAATTGTAGACTCATCTGACACTTGGTGAAACATGTTTTAACACTAAATTTCAAACTGGTTTAAAATTAATAATAATAATAAAAAATGGTGATGTGTCCATCATAGTACTTTCAACCGTAAATTGCGTATTAAATCACTTTTAAAATATTTGTAGCATTATTATTTTCAAAATGTCTTCAACTTTTGATAACTACAACTTTTATTTGAAAGATTTTTCAATTAGATCAACACATACTGACACAAACCAATGACTAGATAAAAAACACTATTTATTGATAAATCTCAAAAACTAAGAGTGCTATGACAAAAAGTGAAGATACAAAAAATCTTTAATATTTTGTTACCTACAACTTTTATTTGAAACATTTTCCAATTGTATCAACACACACACTGACACAAATCAATGACTAGATAAAAATCACTATTTATTAAATATCTCAAAAACTAAGAGTGCTATGACAAAAAATAAATGAACAATACATCTTTATTTTGTTATTATCAACAACTTTTATTTGAAAGAATTTTTTGTTTGATGAACATTTATTGAAAAAATCTGAAAAAACTGAAAAACGCTAGGAGTAAAGTACCACTTCCGGTTTTCCGATTTTCACCAAAAGCTTTTCAGTTCTTCCGATTGTAACAAAAAGCTAAAGTTTCAAGTTTCATCTCGATATCTTTAGCGGTTTTTGCGGTACAGCGCACACAGACACACAGACAGACAGACAGACATTTTTCAAAAATGGTCTTATTCGACTCAGGGGACCTCAAAACGGACATTTCCGCTAAAATTTTTGATTCGAAAATTTTTACGAAAACAATACTTTCCCTTTGTATTACATACGGGGGAAAGTAAAAAACCTTTATTGGCATTAAAACTAAAACATAAATTCAAATAAATACAATACCTCGTTCAAGAGTTTAAAGAATTCCTCCTTTTCTTCTAACTCTTGAACGTGGTATTGTATTTATTTGAATATATGTTTTAGTTTTAGGAGAGAGTGAAAGAAGAGACAATAATATTGTTTAAAATTAATAAAACACTAGGTTTTTGTTTCACTGTTTGTTTTTATTTTTAACTAAAAATAAAAACAAACAGAGAAACAATACCCGAGTGTTTTATTAATTTTAAACCAGTTTGAAATTCAATGTATCGCTTACGTTATTTGTGTAGTTGACAGGATTCTTAGACAAAATTGCACAGTCGACATGATTAATATAAGATTTAAGCAGTCGACTGGCTCTTTTTTCGGGATTTGCACAAATAAAACTTGCATAATGCGGAAAAATCGATTGTGAATGCGCTGGGTAGGCACACATTTCTAAGATGGAAAGCTAAGCCAGGTACCTTGCTAGTTTAGTTATGTAAGAAAATGCAAAGTGAGAGAGCGTGTGTTGCCGAACGCTCATGTAACCGCCTTTTTTGTATCAATTAGGTCCTAGTTGCTAACCCTTCCCCCCTTATAATGAAATTCAGCCAGAGTACAAACAAGCCGTCCACCAGCCAGCCGTTGAATATTGATGGTATGGATGATCTTGTTAGGGGAATTGTCTGGATGCTGCATGCTAATCACCGCTCACCACTATTGAGACCACCCCCCAATAATTCCAAGCCCCCTTTGGCGGCGATCTCCATTTAAATTCCGGAGGCGGCGTCCGACCGGAAATTGTCGCCAAAAACACCATCTGCGGCCGTCCGAGTTTCAAGTTCGGGGGCCCATTACGTTCACACAACCGTGCAATTAAGTGCATGCATATAATAAATACGTATACACGCTCCTCAATATTAATGTATGCAAATTATTATCGGCATAGCTATTCCGCAAGTCTTATCCGATGGTAACATGCTTCATATTCCCCCCCAAACCCACCCCAACCCCTCTGCGGAAATATTCATTTGGTTTTGATGTTTCATGCATGACTACTAAGTAACTAATCCGCTTAATGCAAGTCTGGTTCGCTATTTACAGGCTTCATTCACAAATTTACAGTTAAATACTTAATAGGCTCAATAACAGACATAAATTGATGTACATTTGCATATTGTCTTACCTATACAAAAATCCGTAGATGCAAAAAGTAGGCAACACAATGTACACCAGCAGTTTTTACATTATGCACGTACACTTCTGTACAATAAAATTAGTTACACAAAATATGTTATGGTTTAAAGCGGACATGATGAGTTTCCTAGTTTCGTAAATATGTCAATTTCCTTCATGTCAAAATGCCGCGTCAGTTAAGAAACGTTGGGGGCAGGAAGAGGTGTTATGGTGTTTTATTATTTATTGAAACTGCTGCTAGGCAATTAAAACAGACCCCAATTATACAATTAGAATATTGTGAAAAATTGTTACAAGACTTGTGTTTAATTTTATTGCACAAAAGTGTACATCAGTCTAACCGTGATTTATTTGTTTGGAATATAAACTCACGTAACTGAAACCAACTATACGGTGATTTTTTTTTAAGTATACAGTATACTCCCAAATTAAGCATGAAATAAAATTTAGAGTTTGGAAAAGCCTGAAAATTTAAATTGCTCGCTTTTTTAAATATACATATAGGGAATTTTCTATTAGGTATACACATGCATACGCTTTTTTTAAGAGTTCAATTTGAAGCTTAAAACGAGTGTTTTCCACTCCAAGACTAAGCATGAAGTAAAATTTCGAGTTTAGAAAAGCCTGAAAATTTGGTTTGGTCGCGTAGCGCGAAGCGCGGAGCGGCCAAACCAAATTTTCAGGCTTTTCTAAACTCGAAATTTTACTTCATGCGCCACGCGTATTAAACACTGAAAACACTGAAATATTGTGAACGTGTAAACTTTGCTTGAAATCAGTGTCTTGTACGCGTGGCGCATGAAGTAAAATTTCGAGTTTAGAAAAGCCTGAAAATTTGGTTTGGCCGCTCCGCGCTTCGCGCTACGCGATCAAACCAAATTTTCAGGCTTTTCTAAACTCGAAATTTTACTTCATGCGCCACGCGTATTAAACACTGAAAACACTGAAATATTGTGAACGTGTAAACTTGGCTTGAAATCAGTGTCTTGTACGCGTGGCGCATGAAGTAAAATTTCGAGTTTAGAAAAGCCTGAAAATTTGGTTTGGCCGCTCCGCGCTGCGCGCTACGCGTCCAAACCAAATTTTCAGGCTTTTCTAAACTCGAAATTTTACTTCATACTTAGTGTGGGAGTGGAAATCACTCGTTTTAAGTTTCAAATTTAATTCTTTCTTCCACTATACAAGGTGTTTGTGTTTTAAATATACATATCCCAATTATAACTGTGATTCTTTAAATATCGGTTTTTTTTTTGTAAAGAATTCAATTTGAAGCCTTAAACGAGTGTTTTCCACTCCCAGACTAAGCATGAAGTAAAATTTCGAGTTTAGAAAAGCCTGAAAATTTGGTTTGGGCGCGTAGCGCGAAGCGCGGAGCGGCCAAACCAAATTTTCAGGCTTTTCTAAACTCGAAATTTTACTTCATGCGCCACGCGTATTAAACACTGAAAGCACTGAAATATTGTGAGCGTGTAAACTTTGCTTGAAATCAGTGTCTTATACGCGTGGCGCATGAAGTAAAATTTCGAGTTTAGAAAAACCTGAAAATTTGGTTTGGCCGCTCCGCGCTTCGCGCTACGCGACTAAACCAAATTTTCAGTCTTTTCTAAACTCGAAATTTTACTTCATGCTTAGTCTGGGAGTTAAAAACACTCGTTTAAGGCTTCAAATTGAATTCTTTACAAAAAATAAACCGATATCTTAAGATTTACAGTTATAATTGGGATATGTATACTTAAAAGACAAACAACTTGTATAGTGGAAAAAATAATTCAATTTGAAGCTTAAAGTAAAAGCCTTAAACGAGTGTTTTCCACTCCCAGACTAAGCATGAAGTAAAATTTCGAGTTTAGAAAAGCGTGAAAATTTGGTTTGGTCGCGTAGCGCGAAGCGCGGAGCGGCCAAACCAAATTTTCAGGCTTTTCTAAACTCGAAATTTTACTTCATGCGCCACGCGCACACGCCACTGATTTCAAGCAAAGTTTACCTGTTCACAATACTTCAGTGCTTTCAGTGTTTAATACGCGTGGCGCATGAAGTAAAATTTCGAGTTTAGAAAAGCCTGAAAATTTGGTTTGGCCGCTCCGCGCTTCGCGCTACGCGACCAAACCAAATTTTCAGGCTTTTCTAAACTCGAAATTTTACTTTATGCTTAGTCTGGGAGTGGAAAACACTCGTTTTAAGCTTCAAATTGAAGTATTTAAAAAAAACGTATGTAAATGTGTACCTAATAGAAAATTCTCTCTATTAACAACATTAAAACAACGTTTAATGTTGCTATAATGTTGATATAACGTTATTTGTTTGTTTTTTGCTCAGTGGGTGTATATTAAAAAGAAAAAATCCCTGTATTAACAGATTAATTTGATGACTATTTGCCAAATCAACTAAAATGCGTTGAATTCGATTCAACTAACAGTTTTGTTTAAGCTTACATAAAATCAACATAAATCCATTATTTATTTCTGTATATACCTGAACTATTCAGTAGATGTGAAAATTGGAATTATACCACTTAAACTCACATTTAAAACGATTGTGAACATTAATTAAAATTATTTGTCGCTGGGTTTTTGCAAGTTTAGTTTTATGAAGACATTGCCAAAATGTGACGTTTAACCTTAAAATTTTAAAGCTGCATACCGGAACATACGTTTTCGCATGTTCCATCTAAAAACCATAGCAGACATATTATGAAGTTTTCTGTCTCTTTTCACACACCCAATCTGATGACATCAAACTATTTTCGTAATACATGTATTAGGCAGAAAGCACTACAAATCAAGGAAACCATGGGACACCTCCCTGTTTTCTGATTCACTTTATTGATTCGAACTTTAAAAATAAAATTTTCAATAAATAATATAAAGAAAATAATGATTTTCTATAAAAAAAAAAACAGTATAAAGTACGATTCCCTTATATTGTTTTTTTGTAGCAAATCATTATTTTCTGACGTTTAACCTTAACATTTTAAAGCTGCATACCGGAACATACGTTTTCGCATGTTCCATCTTAAAACCATAGCAGACATATTATGTTTTCTCTCTCTTTTTACACACGCAATCTGATGACATCAAACTATTTTCGTGTTACATGTATTGGTGCAGAAAGCACTACAAATCAAGGAAACTATTGGACACCTCCCTGTTTTCTAATTTACTTTATTGAGTCGAGCCTTAAAAATAAAATGTTTATTTAATAATATATATTTCACATACCGTTCCACAGAACTGATTATGCGAAACAGTCGGCTACTACACGCATTTTAAGGCATGCTAATCAATTTATCACTCGCACAGGTTTTGATATATTTGCAGGAACTCTAAGTTTTTTGCGTCGTGCACTCAGTGCAAAATAGTTAAGATTTTTTTAAAATGTCTGTAATATGTTTATATATTTGTAATATTATTGTAACTGTTCTGTATGAAATGGTCTCCGGTAATTAATAAATAAATAAATATAAAGAAAATAATAATTTGCTATAAAAAAATAAGGTACGATTCCCTTGTATTGTTTTTTTATAGCAAATCATTATTTTCTTTAGATTATTAAATAAACATTTAATTTTTAAAGCTTGACTCAATAAAGTAAATCAGAAAACAGGAAATAACAAAATTGACTCGATGTATTTCACAGCTGAAATCCGTTATAATAGTTCCATCTCCTCTTCCCTTTTATCCTCTTCTCTTCTTCTTTTTTTTTAATAAATAACGAATTTCTAGAGAAGGGCGTGTTAGAGTTGACGGGCAAAATCCTTTTTTAACTAAAATCCCGACGAGCGTAATCGGATCTTTGAAAAAAATAGAGTCCACTCCGGATCTTCTGCTTTCGCGCAAGATCTGTATCTGCCGGTTAACTTATTTCCGGTGGATTTTATTTAATTACCGACCACCTTCTCATGTCGTGCCGACAAATTGCGGCCACTTTCTTTTCATTGCACCCAGCCAGAGGGTATTTCGAGCACGTCGGGAACACGCGTTTAAATGTTTAGGGAATGAAATGGCGTTATTTCTGCTCATTTTTTTATTTGTCCAATAATAACCTTGTAACGATAAAAAGATTGAAAATATTATTAATATCTCTGGTTATCTGTGTCTGTGAGTGACTTTTAAAGTGTCTCGAATAATATCTGTGTCTCTCAAAAAATATATATTTTGTATCTTTAATTAATTTCTCACTTAACCCATAGTGAAACATTTTTGAATCTAATACTGGATGATTTAAATTAAATTTAAACTAAAACACTTGGTTTTAACACCAAGTGTTTTAATTCAAATTTAATTTAAATCATCCAGTATATATATTTTGTATTGTGGAGGCTTCTTCTTCGTTATACGTATTTATTTAACAATAAAACACTTTAAACTATTTTTTTCTTGAATTAATTTCTCATCTGGCACTTGGTGAAACATATTACACTATGTAAAGTTAATTAATAATTAATACTTGGTATTGTTTCACAATTAAATCTTTATTCCGACTAGTTTCGGTTTGTTAGACCATTTTCAAAGGAATTAAACTACACGTTTGATAATGGCAAGCTAAAGTTGCCGAAACTGAAGTCACTAGAAATAAATAAGTGTTATACGAACAAAGTTTAAAGTGTTTTATTGTTAAAAAAATATATGTCAGTATTTAACGAAAATCCCAAATTTTAAATCAATTTGCAATCGTTAAAACCAACACACACCATAAAATTTTATAAAAACTTCCAAACTGTAAAAATGAGGACAAATTGAAAAACATTTAAAAAATTTACTATATCAAAAATGTAAAAACACAAACGAATAGTGATTAATGGAATTTAAAATAAATTTTAAAACTGTTTTTGAGAGATAATTGTTTTTTCTCTCAAACTTTTTGGTTGTATTTGTCTCTCAATATCTTTCTGCTTGTATACGTGCCTCTCAATGTATATCAATGTCTCTCAGCGTCTCACAAGACTTTCAACATCTGATTGTTTAAATTTCAATACCACATAAAACGTTAACAAACAATATGTTCGATGGAGATTGTTATGAAAGTTATGTCAGCGTATGAAATTAGTTTCAATCAAATTGGGAATTTAAGCTCTCTTAAATTCAATGGGAACTAGTCAGCAAAGTTTATTTCAAGAGATAACGGTTGAACTGAACATTCCAATTCCCTATTAAATCCGCTTTACAGCGCCAACTTGATGAACCTTACTGAACACCGCGCGTAATAATAAATAATACCTTATTTTTTTCAGCGCGGTTCAAATTTCGAGTAAAAACCGTCCAGTTGGCCGTGGCCAGGTCGTTTCTCACTCGATTTAATCGCAATTAAAAACGCAATTGTAAATTAATTAGGTTCCAGATAAAATTGCTAGCGCAGGTATAATAAGAGAAATTAAACAAATACAATACACATTGTGTGCGTATAATGTATGAACATGCACGATGAAAAAATAATTTTTAAATAAGACGGATTTAATATTTTTTGTATTGAAAGTCTAAAGCATAGCTATACTGATAAGGGATAAATCTCGAAACGCGTCTATAGATGGCTTAAGACAATTAAAATTAATTTCCTGTAATTTTTTCAATTTATTTCATTTCCTTTTGTTTCATTTAGTTTGGTTAAAGAATAATTTGACCTGATGTTGCATTTTGCATATAAATTATGCATAGAACAGCAGTGCTGTTGTGTAACTCAAATATTCATTGTATAATTCAATATCTGTCGGGGTATTAGCTCGAGAAGTAGTTGTTTCAATAAATATTTGGACAAACATTTTGCAGAAAGTCGATATTAATTTTAATTCGTTTTTATATTTCGTAAATATTCTGCACTATTGACAAACTCAATTTTTTTTTATGATAAATTGTCTTTACGTGGAAGACGGAGTATGTTAAAAAAAATAATCTTAAATACTTTTCGAACATATACAAATGAAAAATATAAATAAGTGAAACAAACCAAGTGTTTTAATTTAAATTTTTTTATTTTTTTTATTTTGGGTTATACGTCATCTATTTCCGCTGCTAAGGCCAATCATGACGCCGGAGATTAGGTCTACAGCTATCCGGGAATTTTGCCGAACCCGGTGGGAGTTCCAACCCACCGGTAGGGATCTTTAACGTGCACGCAACATCCAGGCAGTACACGGGTCCTACATGCATTTAACGTCATATCCGAGAAGACGGAGTGTTTGGCATTTTTATCCTAACCTATATAAATGCAGACAACTTATTAGGCCGGTATTTGAACCCCGGTCCGTGGTGTGGCAGTACAACACTCTAACCACTACACCACCAAGCTGCCCTAATTTAAATTTAATTTAAATCATCCAGTATTAGATACAAATAAATTAATAATTAATTATAGCGATAATACAAACAGCATTCTTCATAATTATTTAAATAAGATTACTGCCGCTATTTAACGATGTTAACACCAAAACCCTTAGGATTTATTAGTCAGTCGGTGGTTTTTTCTCAAATTTAATTAACTAATAGCTAGTTCGCGTTTGCTTTCATAGCGTCCGAAAACGTTAATTTGATTTATCGGCAGGAAACCCTGATTGATGGCCCGGAAAGGTATAATGAAGGGTGGATCTTCGCGAGCGCGGTTAGGGGTGCATATAAAGGGCGCGGACGCCTGCACCAGACCGCCATCATTTATAACCTGCAGGAGGGGGGGGGGGGGGCGCAGAAGAAGAGGGGCCGAAAACTCCGGCTTGTTCAGAAAATGCATCGACTGGAAATTAGCCCGCACCTGTGAAAAGGAACTTAAAACTGCTGCCGCTCTTTTTTAATGATTCAATGCGCGAGACACTTAACTGCCGAAAACGGAAAACTGAAAACTCTGGACGGGGTTTTAATAAAGTTGGAGAGCGGGCCATTATTTTCCGTGGGTGTGAAGAACATTCTTAGTTCCGCGCGGATTATTGGATTTATTTAAGTTCCGTTTGTTAAAGTAAACGAATGGCAGTTTTAATTCTGTGCGCTTTCGAATTAAATATTACTCAAATTACTCGAATTTTAAGTATCTTACAAATTCAGAGAGTGAAGTAAATATTTCGAGTTTAGAAACGCCTGAAAATTCGGTTGGATCGTGTAGCAAAACAGCATAACAACCAATTTATATTTATTGAAACAACTACTTAATAAGAATAATTCCAATTCAAAAATATTTGAATTCAAGAAAATAAGCTTACACTTCTTATCATTTGCGCACCTTAACTCATTAAGCACCATTGATGCATACACGCAACATTATCATGTTTCTGTTAATTAAATTACCAAATAAGTTAATGCATTACATTACATTTTCAAGTAAGTGAATAAGTCAAACAAACCAAGTGTTTTAATTTAAATTTAATTTAAATCATCCAGTATTAGATTTTCAAGTCAGGTTAAATAATATAATATATCAAATTATATTATTTGACCTGACTTGAAAATGTATAAAGAAAACTGTAAATATTTTGTTATTTAAATATTAAATTAATCCTCATAAAAAAATGGCAGTGTATTTGTAACTTCACAATATTTCAGCGTTTTATACGCGTGGCGCATGAAGTAAAATTTCGAGTTTAGAAAAGCCCCGCGAAAATTTGTCTCGGGTCGCTGGCGCGACCCTCGACAAATTTTCTAGGCGGGGCTTTTCTAAACTCGAAATTTTACTTCATGCTTAGTCTAGGAGTGGAAACACTCGTTCTAAACTTCATATTGTACGTTTATATAAAATCGACGAATGTCTACAAATTTACATCTTATACATTATTTATTTAATTGATGAGGCGGATACATGATGAAACTCCACAATACCATTTGAAATAAAACAACGCAGTTGTTTTATTTCAAATCTTATACATTATGTATATTTAAAAGAAAAATTCACAGAATTTCATACAATAAGTCATTCATAGAAATCATAAAAATAAGTGCACAATTTTTACCAAAAACCAACTATTATACCTTTTCAACTTTAATTGAGAACAAACAACTTTAAATTGGGAACAATCAATTTCAAATTAGGAACAAACAATTTTAAGTTGGGAACAAACAATTTGAAATTGGGAACAAGCCATTTTAAAATGAGAACTAGCAATTTCACAATGAGAATAAACAATTTTAAATTGAAAAAAAAGCAAATACACTATTGGACATTGCCCAAATTTGCATTTTAATATTGTCCGCTTGAACATTTTTTTAATAGGATGGAATAGGGCAAATAAAACTTAAATAAAAAATGACTGTCAAATTATTTGTTTTTTATTAAAATTTTGTATTGTTTTACATCCAACTCAATTTGAAATTGTTTATTCCCATTTTGAAATTGTTAGTTCCTAATTTGAAACTGTTTGTTCCCAATTTAAAGTTGTTTGTTCCTAATTTGAAATTGTTTGTTCCCAATTTGAAGTTGTTTGTTCTCAATTTGAAGTTAAGTTGAAGTTGTTTGTTCCTAATTTGAAATTGTTTGTTCCCAATTTGAAGTTGTTTGTTCTCAATATTTGAAGTTGAAAAGGTTTTCGGTGAAAATTGTGCACTTATTTTTATGAGATCTATGAATGACTTATTGTATAGTTAACTCTAAATTTGCTCGGCCATTACTAGGTTAAACATAGTATATTAAATTACGAAAATGTTTTTTTTGTGTAAAATGCAAACAATGTTTCTTACCATTTTTTTTTCTTTAATTTTTATTAACACTCTTATTTAATTTTTTTCTATAATTTTAGAAGTATAGGCTTAAAAGAGGGGAAATAAGTAACAAGGCATGTGAATGAATGCTGAAAAGAAAAATGAGATTGTTGACAGGTCGAGTCGTTCATCTCGGGCTATATTATTACGCGAAAAGAATCCCATAAGTGGTGGCCCTTGACTTTACAAGGCTCGGCGCGGAGTGCTAAGGAAAAAAATCCGGGGGCCTCCTTGAACTTTAAATTGGAATTTATGAGAGCGTTACTGTATAAAATATGCAACGGTTTCAATCCACTCAACGTTTTGCTGGATTGAATTTAGCTGTGAATGTAAAAGTAAAAGCTACAGTTTTCAACCACTAATATTTTTAAAAATAAGAAAATGCACAATTTTTATAAGTAGTAAAGGGTTTAATCATAAATAGGAAACATTATGTCTAGTTTTTGCTTTTTTTATATTTTAACCAACCTTTTTTTATAAGTATTATTCTTGAAGGTTGGTAAATTGTTTTTCCGAGGTTTTTTTAATTTCTCGCAGGCGTGTAAAAAAAATTATAAACGATGTGGATAAAGTTGATTAATTCCGCATCACGTTAGATCTGTAATCGTTCTTATATATCCATACTTCAAGATTTATACACTCCAAATTTTCCATGTTTTCTTTATATGTATTATTATTAGTAATACACAAAGACAATTTATAATAAAGAGAAATTGAGTTTGTCAATAGGTTGCAGAATATTTATAAAATATAAAAACGAATTAAAATTAATATCGACTTTCTGCAAAAAGTTTGTCTCCAAATATTCATTGAAACAACTACTTCTCGAGCTAATACCCCGACAGATATTGAATTATACAATGAATATTTGCGTTACACGACAGCACTGCTGTTCTATGCATAATTTATATGCAAAATGCAACATCAGATCAAACTATTCTCTAACCAAACTAAATGAAACAAAAAGAAATTGAAATAAATTGAAAAAATTATAGGAAATGAATTTTAATTGTCTTAAGCCATCTACAGACGCGTTTCGAGATTTATCCCTCATCAGTATTTTTGCAGAAAGTCGATATTAATTTTAATTCGTTTTTATATTTTATAAATATTCTGCAACCTATTGACAAACTCAATTTTTCTTTATGATAAATTGTCTTTATGTGAAACTGTACCGTTAAAGGCGGTATGTCACTCTCTCTCAGGTATCAAATTGTTTGCACCTACTAATGACTTAATCCTTTACCTATAAATAACATTCCTTCATTTTCACTCGCCCCAGTTTTGTGTACCTGTTTCGACGACACACTTCGACATTCCTGTAAGTTTCCTGTTTATTTTATTTTATAATTTTTGTATTGAAAGTCTAAAGCAAAGCTATACTGATGAGGGATAAATCTCGAAACGCGTCTGTAGATGGCTTAAGACAATTAAAATTCATTCCCTATAATTTTTTCAATTTATTTCAATTTCCTTTTGTTTCATTTAGTTTGGTTAGAGAATAGTTTGACCTGATGTTTCATTTTGCATATAAATTATGCATAGAACAGCAGTGCTGTCGTGTAACGCAAATATTCATTGTATAATTCAATATCTGTCGGGGTATTAGCTCGAGAAGTAGTTGTTTCAATGAATATTTGGAGACAAACTTTTTGCAGAAAGTCGATATTAATTTTAATTCGTTTTTATATTTTATTAGTAATAGTTACACTATACTTTAGATATCATTATACATTTCTCTGTAATTGGAAGTAATTCTGTTGAGATTTTTTTTTTTTTTTTGGGTTTGGCTTTTGCCTGGCCTTAGTTATATAACTATTAGCCAACATCAATGTTTATTTTAACTATCTTTCAGTTTGTAACTAATACTAGTATATAAATTTAACAGATATTTGGACGTCACAACACATTCGCACCACACCCAGGGTCACGACGAGAAATTATTTTTAAATAAAATCTCGCCGTGCACGGGAATCGAACCCGAATTGTGGCTCGCCGAGCGATACAGCCCGGCGACGTTACCGCTCGGCCACCACCTGCCCTGTTGAGAAATAAAGCATTATTATTATTATTATTATTATTTCGTGGATAATCGTGGGTAATCAATATGGCATAGATCTTTTTTTAAATATCTATTAACCCATTAACGGCCGAGCAATTATAGAGATAACTCTAAAAGTTGATTTTAGGTAAAATTCTGCACTTCTTTTTATGATATCCATAAATGACTTATTGAGTTAAATACTCTGAATTTTCTTTTTAAATACACATAGTGTATATGCTGTAAAATTTTAGGCATTTGTCGATTTCATATAAAAACGTGCAGTATGAAGTTTAGAACGAGTGATTCCACTCCCAGACTAAGCATGAAGTAAAATTTCGAGTTTAGAAAAGCCTGAAAATTTGGTTTGGTCGCTCCGCTTCGCGGAGCGACCAAACCAAATTTTCAGGCTTTTCTAAACTCGAAATTTTACTTCATGCGCCACCGGTACGAAACACTGATGCAATGTAAAGTTTAGCGGTGCGTTTTAAACTTTATAATATGTCAGTGTTTTGTACCGGTGGTGCATGAAGTAAAATTTCGAGTTTTGAAAATTTCAGGCTTTTATAAACTCGAAATTTTACTTCATGCGCCACGCGCATAAAACGCATTATTTTTTTTTAAATGAGTAACAATTGAAATAATAAAATAACAAAATATTTACATTTTTGTTCATACATTTTTAAGTCAGGTCAAATAATATAATATATCAAATTAATTTATTTAGTAATTTAATAACCAAAAATTAATAATGTTGCGTATGCATCAATGGCGCTTAATGGGTTCAACAAAAATGTTCTCATTTCGTTTAAATGATAACAAGTCTATGCTATATTGATTACATGTGATTATCCACGAAAATCCATGCCATATTGATTACCCACGATTATTCACGAAATAAGAATGATTGCACATTGTCCATATAAACCAGTGTTTCCCAACCTTTTTAGAAAATATAAAAACGAATTAAAATTAATATCGACTTTCTGCAAAATGTTTGTCGAAATATTCATTGAAACAACTACTTCTCGAGCTAATACCCCGACAGATATTGAATTATACAACGAATATTTGCGTTACACGACAGCACAGCACTGCAACATCAGGTTAAACTATTCTCTAACCAATTTAAATGATACAAAAGGAAATTGAAATAAATTGAAAAAATTACAAGGGTTTTTAGAAAATGTAAGAACAGGATTTTCTAAAGAAAACGACTCGCTTCACTTACTAATAAACAGCTAAGTTCTGCAACTCATATATTCCGAATTATGCAGCATAATAGAATAGAATTTAATTATTCACCCTTTTATTTCAAGTTAAAGCAACGTCTGATACACACACGTTCCTCTCATTAAAACGAAATTTCTGAGAGTGCGACGCCAACGGGGGCACTAAAATGCAGCAATGTTATTGCGGCATCTCGCGAGCAAAGCAAAATAAACAAACTCGACCACCCCTCCTTCCCACCCGAAACACAGCAAAACACAATAGTTTAGCGAGACAAACCGGAAACATACATAATTATACAGACCGATGCGGCGACAAACCGCCCTTTGCAGTGCATCCTTCGGGGCGCGCTTATTGCCGGGCAATAAACCCCGTATAATTACGATTCGCGCGCGAAATACGAAACGCAGGGGTGTAGGTCGCTTTTAAAACGGCTTAATTAAATTTGATGTGTTCTCGTGCGGATTAGCCCCCCCTGGACGGTTTTCCTCAGTGGGACTTAATCTGTAAATATATAATCATCCCGCTAGTGAACAATTCATAAAAGGACGTCCTTACAACAATTACCCTTCTCCGCGCAAGTTTTAATTAAATAGGGAGGTTTATTGTGCCCGCGCGGACGACACTGGTTGAAGTATCAAGTCGGGTTTTATTGCCGTTGTTGAATTTTTTGTTTATTTATTTTAAGATAGGGTCATTAAATTGTGCTTTATGGGGTATTAAATTGTACTTATTTTTAGAAACATCACGTTATTTTCTACAGTCGGTGCTTTGATTACTGAACAAAAGTAAAAATCACCGAATCAGTGAAGTTCCCTTTTAAATAAATCATATAAATATATTCCCAAGTATATATATATATATATATTCTAGACGCTGTATGTAAGAACAAAAAGTGCTTATATTGGTCTTCGTTTAAAATATCCTGAAGTACTACCGGTCCGCAGTACATAGAAAAAAACGAAACTCGGTGGCTTTCCACATTTCGACTTCTGATACAGAACGAGGCTTTCTATGAAATTCGGTTGGAACCTGCAGTCGAAAATCTTCTAAGCGTTGCGACAGCAGGGTTTTTGATTGTTGATTTATCTTATAGCGTAGATTGTCAGTCCATAACAGCAGCAATTTCTTCGTGGCACCCAAGTACAATAAGTGCATCGAATCAAGAAGAAAGGTCGAAACAAGGTCAATCGACGGATCGATGGATAATAATGGCGTTGTTAGATTATGATGTTGCTGGCAGGTTTGATCCCGAAATGATTCTGCAGTTCTTAGTGGGCAGTTCGACTCCTGAAATGTTGTTCTTCTACGAAACCGAATCCCTTGGACGGTACACCGTTCGCAGGCATAATAACCAGTGTGTCCTTTGGTATTTTTTATGAAGGATCGCGCAGGCGTATCGCAGATGAAACATTTAATGAGCATGTTGAAGTGCTACCCTTCTATCAGAATTCCTTCCTGGAGCAAACTGTTTATTTCCTCTCGAAAATTTTCCAGGTAGGTTTCCAAAGGTGGCTTCGATGTCCCATAGTATATTGCCACGGGAAATGGTTTATAGATGTCCGGGTAGTTTTGGACCTTGCACAGAATTGGCCAGAATTGCTTGTTGCTCGATTTATAAAGGGGGACACCATCAATATTGAACTGCAGATGTATATCGGTTGTGTCAACGACAGCATGACAATAGGTTTTTATTCCTTGTGCCACACCCATATAACAAAATTCTGCTGTGCCCAGTGAAACAAAATTATATTTAGCGGAGGTCGTTTTTAAAAAAGTTTGACCCGTTGCAGGCAGCTCAGGAAGTACCCTCTTCCGCAAAATTTTCATTTTCAGCTTTGTTAAATGGTTCAGCCTTACGTTGCTAACCACAGCCCACGTACGAAGTTCTGTCATTTCATCTGCTACATTCTCTACCACTGGGACTTCATCGTCGATTTCGGAATCATGACTGTAGTATTCGTCACTTTTAACTGCGTCTCCTGTAAACGTGTGTATTAATTAATTAATGAATAAATCAGAATATAAAATTGTAATGAATTTGTAAATTCATTATAATGTGAATTCATTATATTGTAAGTCAATTATATTAATTATAAGGTAATTAATTATTCTATGTCACAAACTAGTTTTTTTGATTTCAGAAGAAAAATGCACTAATCAATTTTATATCAGAACCTTATGACACAGAAAATAAGTTATATAGTTCGGTAACAAGTGGACCATCTGTGGCCAGGACGGCCTGATGGTTGAAGCTGAGCAGATCAGATGTTCACACATTAACTGCTCTCTTCACTGGACACAGCCGTCTAAGGCATCACCTTAATAAACTAGGACTAAGCGATACCACTGAGTGCCGCCTATGCCTAGAGGATGACGAAACAGCAGAGCACGTCATATGTGCCTGTCCAGCTGGCGACCAGATCAGGACCACGGTGTTTGGCACACCGAAGCTAAACCTGAAGGACCTGGAAAAAACTTCACCTGACAAGATCTTTGACTTCATCAAGAAGATGGACTTGGAAGGTGAGCTGTAAAGTCGGATGTTCGACCTTAATTGTGAGCCACAATAGATCATTGCGGTCGCAGTGGAGGGTAGCATAACTACCCACTCACTTTCAATAGAATAGAATAGAATATATAGTTCTTTCCAGGTAGTTTAATATAGGTTTAATATAAAAAGCCTAAATGCTATAACTGCTATTACTGATGTATATTAGCAAATATTATATGATAACGCAAATTGCATTTAATTAGTTTGCTTCACAATTCATTAATTCATCATCTACATGTAAAGTTGTATTGCGTCATGTATACAACTATTATACAGGTTAATGGTGCACCTTCGTCACGTTCATGAACTTTGTCTACATTTGGTGCTATATTGGGCTCAAGTACGGCTTCACTGTCGGCATCATCGGATTTTTCGACATCCGCTTCAATTGTATCCCTGGCTGTACAGTCACCACCATCGCCATCATTTGCAACACACACAGATTCGTCGTTGGACATGTCAGAATCTTGACTAAACTCAGGCTCTAGTGCCGCAGTCCTCGGTAGTCCAGCTAAAAACATTTATTCCAATTAAATTTAGCATATAAAACTTTATAAAAACTATTATAATATAGGAATTACTAACACAAAAAGGTCAGTTTAAATGTTTTCACAATATATAATGTGCATTCAAAATGTTATTTTACTTTTACAGTGGTAAATAATAAGAGTATTATTAATGTTTACCTTCATCATGATACAGTTTTTGTCGTTTACGATACTTTACGAGTCGTCTCCTCGTCAGCTCCTTTTTGCGATTTGTCTGGTCCATATTTACTAATCAGTTAAATGATAGAAAACCTGGATTTAATTTGTCACTTGATCTGTGCACAGAACGGATCGCCACGCGTGGGAGAAAAATAGGTTATATTTTGGTTCTGTCACAGTGGGTTCGGGGCATGCACTCGAGCCTGCGCAGGCGCATGATGCCACTGTATTGTATATTGTATGGAGGTGTATGGCCCATCGCTCAGAAAAATAAATATAAAAAAGCTGCAAAAAGTGCGAAATAGCTATATAAGATTAATCTTTGGAATCCGAAAATTTGACCACATAAGTCATAAACTTCCAGAGCTAGGATGGCTAAATGTTGAAAATCAAATTAATTTATCATGTGCAACATATTTCCACAAAATTCTTCAAACAAAACTGCGTTCTTACCTTTTTAACCTCATATCCTTCAGAACTGACGTACATCATTTAAATTTAAGACGCAGAGATTTTATTACCATTCCGAGGCACCGCACAGCTTATATGAGTAGATCTTTTTTGTTCACATGAGTACCTTATATAACTCTATTCCAGAGAAAATTAAAAAATTAAACAAAACAGCGTTCAAAACACAATATCACCTTTATTTGTTAGAAAGCCAATAAGTCCATTTGTGTTCTCTCTTTTTTTAATTTCAATTTCGGTGAGTTTTAAGTTTTAAATTTCAAATTTTGAAATTTCAAGTTTTGAAATTAAAATGTATAAAATTTTTGTTTATAATTATTGTATAAGTATTGATATAAGCAATATATAAAATAAATACAAGGTCCCAGTGGAAGAACAGGGAAATTTAATTTCGCATCCTGAACTGGCACCTTGAGATTTTTCATAACTCCAATTTAATAGTAAACACTGTAAGTTAATCATGTATGTAATCTTTGTGAAGTTATGGAAATAAAGACCTATTATTATTATTATTATTATATTTTTGAATTGAGTTAAAGTAGTCTACGTGAATAATTGCAAGTAATTAATTGCTATTCAAATTATTTGTTTGTAATTACTATCAAATAAGACTCCAAATGCTATTCCCGTTGTGCAATTTGGTCGTAATCACCCTTTCGTGCCTCGGATTTACAAAACCATGTTTAACTGGAATATATATATTTTTGTTAGAAGAAAACGACAACTTTTTAATTGTTCAGTTTTACAATCCGGTGCCTGGCTAGTTTCTGGCTAGTAGAACTTGTCTAGTTTTGGACAAGCTGAACTTGTCAAAAACTAGCCTAGAAAATGACAAGTTTTTACTAGTCCAGTTTTACATGCCAGTGCCTGGCTAGTTTCTGGCCAGTTTTGTCTAGGCAAGTAGAACTCGCCACAGCCTTGCCAGCGCCTCGAAAAACCAGCCAAAAACTAGTTTGATTTTTACTTGGGTTAAACTGTATTTAAAAACGAATAATTCAGATGCAATTGCAGTTATACAATGTATATAATTCTATGCGCAACTTTTGGTGGATGCGCCGGGCGCGAATAATGTTTATTTACTTTTATCACAAAAAAATAAGTATGCAGAGTTTTATTTTACCATTTTTTTCTTCGTTTAGGTATAATGAAACTTTAAAACAGTGTGTTGATTATAAGTGATAACGTTTCGTCGTCTATAAGAGCTGCGCAACTGTTTTTTTTACCTATCTGTGTACTCTACATCTCTCTCCCTACATTTTCTGTGTAGGCATTCTCTCTCTGGTCACCTTTTTCTCTCTAGACATTCTCCCTATCTGAATTCTCTTTCTCTCTCTGGTCACCTTTTTCTCTCTAGACATTCTCCCTATCTGAATTCTCTTTCTCTCTCTGGTCACCTTTTTCTCTCTAGACATTCTCCCTATCTGAATTCTCTTTCTCTCTCTCTCTTTCTTTGAAGCTTAAGCGAATGTTTCCACTCCCAGACTAAGCATGAAGTAAAATTTCGAGTTTAGAAAAGCCCCGTGAAAATTTGTCGAGGGTCGCGCAGCGACCCGAGACAAATTTTCTGGGTTTTTCTAAACTCGAAATTTTACTTCATGCGCCACGCGTGTTAACCACTGAAATATTGCGAAGTTTAAAATAAACTGCTTACACTTGATTTCACGTTAATACACTTTCTTTAGAATGTGTAGTTACACTGAATCTGTATTCTGCAAGTGCAAGATTTGATTAGACAAAATAAACATTTGTAAAATTTATTAACATAATATCAAACATAAGCGGTATATTTTACACTCAAAATAATGTCACTGTTTCTTTAGAATGTGTAGTTACACTGAATCTGTATTCTGCAAGTGCAAGATTTGATTAGACAAAATAAACATTTGTAAAATTTAATAACATAATATCAAACATAAGCGGTATATTTTACACTCAAAATAATGTCAGTGTTTTACACGCGTGGCGCATGAAGTAAAATTTCGAGTTTAGAAAAGCCCAGAAAATTTGTCTCGGGTCGCTGCGCGACCCTCGACAAATTTTCACAGGGCTTTTCTATACTCGAAATTTTACTTCATGCTTAGTCTCGAAGTGAAAACACTCGTTTAAGCTTCAAATCGGTCGCTATTAAAGAACAACGAATGAGTGGAAACACTTGTTACTCCTTGCTTAACTTTGTTAATTAGGCAAACTGTAGGCAGTTAAGCATAATTAGACATTCTCGCTAGTAATTTTTTTAGGCAGATGTTCATCTTTAGGATCTTTAGATGAACTCTCTATTGTGGTTTCGTTAACTCGCTAACGCATGATATTTCTCGCTGTAAACGAAATGCGCTCGAAATCCTGTTTCTCCCTTTGCATTTCGTTTTTTTTTTCTATTACCAACATAAATTGATAGGGTAACACATGTGATACGATGAGTGTTCTTGGGACTGTTAAAGAAATAAGTGGTATACATCTAATTTGGCACGAGCCCTTTTCTCTTTTATCGGAAACGTCCTGTTTGTGGATTCGGGGTTGAGGAGGAGGGAATGAAAGACTCGGGGTCCATTCCGCGGTGTAATGGCTCGCACTAACGAGAATCCGCTCCTTCGGAAAATAAACAGTGCCGAGTGAAATAAATCGATCGATCCTTAGAAACAAAAAACCGACACACCAAAAAAAAAAAAAAACGAAACGGAGGGACTCATTCATCCCGCCGCGTCGCGTTTATTTCTTTTCGATCAATTTATTTGCCCTTTTGTTTTCCTACGGGTGGATATTCTGCGGCGACAATGGAAATAAAAGCGCCATTTATTACTCGCGCCCGAAAGTAAGTAAATTGATTGCGGATTTATCGTGTTCCAGCAGACACCTATTTTATATACAAACAGCCGAGCGAGCTAGGCGCGAGCGTTTTCTTCATTTTGCACCGATTTATCATCGAGCCCGGGCGGTGACAAGACCCCCGGATAATTTACTTTTATTTTCGATATAACAATCCACAGAACCCGCTAAGTGTAGATATATGAATGCAAACAGCAGGGCCGTCCTTCAAGGCTGTAGCCAGAAAAAAAAATTGAGAGAGATATACAAATTTCGGGGGGAAGTAATAATAACAAGTTTATTTGGCTTTTACAGGGCCGCTTTTACATACAAAAATTTAAAATTTTGAAAATTTCGGGTGGGATTTGAACCCCCATATCTTCCCTTTGGCTACGGCCTTGCCGTCCTTTGATTTTTGTGGTCACGGTTGTGCCCGTTATTAACCCATTACCGGCCGAGCAATTATAGAGATAACTCTAAAACATAAAGACAATTTATCATGAACTCAAATATTCATTGTATAATTCAATATCTGTCGGGGTATTTTATTTCCTTTTGTTTCATTTAGTTTGGTTAGAGAATAATTTGACCTGATGTTGCATTTTGCATATAAATTAGGCATAGAACAGCAGTGCTGTCGTGTAACTCAAATATTCATTGTATAATTCAATATCTGTCGGGGTATTAGCTCGAGAAGTAGTTGTTTCAATGAATATTTGGACTAACATTTTGCAGAAAGTCGATATTAATTTTAATTCGTTTTTATATTTTATAACTCTAAAAGTTTATTTTAGGTGAAATTCTGCACTTCTTTTCATGATATCCATAAATGACTTATTGTATTACATACTCTGAATTTTTCATTTAAAAATACATGATGTATATGCTGTAAAATTTTAAGCATTCGTCGATTTTATATAAAAACGTGCAGTATGAAGTTTAAAACGAGTGATTCCACTCCCAGACTAAGCATGAAGTAAAATTTCGAGTTTAGAAAAGCCTGAAAATTTGGTTTGGTCGCGTAGCGCGAAGCGCGGAGCGGCCAAACCAAATTTTCAGGCTTTTCTAAACTCGAAATTTTACTTCATGCGCCACGCGTATATAACACTGAAATATTGTGAAGTAAGAAATACACTCAAATTATTTTTTTTTAAATGAGTAATAATTGAAATATTTAAATAACAAAATTTTTAAATTATTCTCCTTACATTATTGTTTATTGTTTATTGATTATTTACGGATATCCATTTAAAATAAATACATAATGCTTAGTCTAAAATAAGTTAAAAGTAATTATTAAGTTAAAATATATAATATCACAAACAATGTGTATATTGATTAAAATCAAAATGCTCATCACTATGCTAAAAGTAATAAATAAGGTTAAAATATAAATCACAAACAATATACAAATAAAACAAACAAAACAGATTAAAATGTGAACAAAAATAAAAATCTAATTTGTCTCACGGAGCATGGACTTAAGATTCTTTTTGCTTGTGGTAGCAAAGTCTATATTCGCCGAGTTGCAGTGCGCGGCAACTCTAGCCATGCCAGGTCAGATAATATAATATATTAAATTAACTTATTTAGTAATATAGATAACCAAATATTTATAATGTTGCGTGTACGCATCAATGGCGCTTAATGGGTTAAGTAGGCTTTTAATAAATAAAAAATATCTGCTGTGGCCCACCCAAATTAAAATGTTATAGGCTTATAAGAGGCGGTTAATTTCAAAGAAAAGGTTTTGTCTCAAACCAAAACGTATAAGGGGGGTTTATTGATTGAGAACAGTGGAAAGGAAGTTTCTGAACTTGTCCTTTTTGCGACCGCGAATCGGCATTAGCACTTATTGATGGTTATCGGGGTATTTATCACCAACTTTTAATTTAGCGGGCCGGGAAACCGCGCCCGGGAAAAGAACAGCGATTTTTCAATGCCGCAAGTTTTTCGATGCGGCCGTAAAATAGAAAGTTGCCCGCCTATAAAAGCCGAACGTTATGGCCGACTTCGGATATTAGGCTTTGAGTAACTTTTGATGTTTTCAGGGCGCGACATATTTATGTGCAATAAAAGAAAAATGATTCTTATACAAATATCATTTATTAAGGATTTAGTGGTGGTCGAGCGTTAAAGTCGTTCGATTTCACAAATGTTAACAAAATCAAGGTGCATCTCAATGTCTTTCGGTGTCTCTCATGATCACTAAGTGTCTGTTTTTTTCTTTTAAGTAGAAAGATAAGTGAAGTACAGTGAAGTAAAATTTCCAGTTTAGAAAAGCCCATAAAATGTTCACGGGCTAGAAAAGCCCCGTGAAAATTTAATGGGTTTTTCTAAACTGGAAATTTTACTTCACTGTACTTTACTTATCTTTCTACTCGATAATTTACTTCATGTTTAGTCTGGGAGTGGAAAACACTCGTTCATAGCTTCAAATTTAACTCATAACTTGTAACGAGTGTTTTCTACTCGCAGACTAAGCATGAAGTAAAATTTCGAGTTTAGAAAAGCCCCGTGAAAATTTGTCGAGGGTCGCGCAGCGACCCGAGACAAATTTTCTGGGCTTTTCTAAACTCGAAATTTTACTTCATGCGCCACGCATACAAAACAAAAATATTGTGAATTTCTGTATATTTGAACCTCACTTGAAATCAGTGTATTATACGCATGGCGCATGAAGTAAAATTTCGAGTTTAGAAAAGCCCAGAAAATTTGTCTCGGGTCGCTGCGCGACCCTCGACAAATTTTCACGGGGCTTTTCTAAACTCGAAATTTTACTTCATGCTTAGTCTGGGAGTGGAAAACACTCGTTTATAGCATCAAATTGAACTCTTCTAAAAAAAAAACAACGAATATCTAAAGATTTCAAGAAAATCAGCTAAATTTTAAATACGTATACTTGAAAGAAAAACTCCTTGTAAATAAGTTGTGACATTTAAACTGGTTGGTAATACTGCATATTCACTATCATTTAAGCTTAACTGTCCTTTAATTATTACTATTTATTATTAATCCTCTTTTACCCACAATGGGTGTTGAGGTGTGTTTTTACTATGTCGAATGTCCTTTAAAATGTGTTGATAATACCGGGAGTAAGTACTTTTCAGTTTTTTTAAATCCAAATAAGTTAAAATCACCATTTTTTAATTTAGAAAGGCAAATGGAAAAATTATGGTTTATACATAGACGTGAAAAATCTAAATTATTTTTTAAAACAGAAATAACGTGATGTCTATAACATTTGTGTGTATTTTCAATGATATTACGGTGCTTTTACACTTGCACATTTATTCAATTTTAACTTTTAGTTAATAAACTGCAAGCAACACAAATATAATAATAATAATAATTCGTTTATTTCCCAACAGATACAAAGGATCTAATAACAGGGAAAATATATCAAACATTCAAACTTAAATATAATAACATAAAACAAAGTTGAGTATACATACAATCAATGACACACATGTGTAAAGTAAAATGTATGTGTGGTGGTTGGCGCGTATTACAACAAATTCATTACAGTGTTTGTGAAGTGACGACTCGTGCAATTAAATATATCTATAGAGTCTTGAATAATAGTATGAGTTCGAAGCATTTTATTTATTGGCGAGTTAAAATAAAGGTTCATGAAACTGCGCTTACATATGGTGCAATCTGCCGTTCAGTTTGTTAGTTTGACTCTAGTATTATTCAGTATCATTCAAGTTTATAAATAAGTTTAAAATAATATATTTTTCCACCATACATCAAGCCATTGTTATATGACAAACAAAAAATGCTCAGATTTCACATTCGAAACGTAACAAAGCGCCCTCCGGAAAATAGCAAACCTTATATCTCCATTGTTGGTGCCATTAAGAAAATACGAGAACTAGGAGGAAAACAATAGATAACTGTGGAAACAGCCGCGCATTATTATTATATTTTTGCCTTCGATTCTGATATCGGTCGCAACAGAAACTCGATGATTGATTAATAAACGTCGAACTAAATTCATGTTTTGACTCTGGAAGGGGGAAGTTTTAAGGCCCTAATTACAAAACCGGATTGGCAATCTCTGCGCGCGCTAACCCTCGTTATTAATTTCCAGTTATTGGGGGGAAGACTCGATTATGCGTGACACGTGAAATTCGAGTCGACGAAACTTTGGCAATAGTATTAGTTAAAGCCGATCGGTGTTAATAACACCACGCTTCTCAAATTAACAGCGATACAGGGTATTTTTCTTTTAAATATACATATCCCGATTTATGCGCTGTAACATTTTAGGTACCGTAAACTGGGGTTACTTTGCTCCATTTTTAGTGGAGAAATTGAAAAACGTTTTTAAAAAAAAGTAAAGAACGTATATAAAAGTATAATTTTTGCACAAAACACAGAGAAGGGTTTTAGTAATGTAGCTGTACTATTATTTAATACAAAAACAAACGGCAAATATATAATTTCTTTTGCTGAAGATCATCGGAGCAAAGTCTACCATAGGACGGGGTTACATTGCGCCGGGGTTTAAACCCCAATGTAATGCATGACTGTGGACGTCTGGAGTAAAGTAGTACTGCTCTCTAGTCAAAATTTCTCCAACGTTTCATATCTACTTATATAAAAGTAATAAAAATTAATTTTTCAACACTTAACTTTGTTTTACCACTTTAATTATGTCTCTTCTTCTGAACCAAAATTTGGCTTCTTCTTTTAACCTCGATGTTCTCATAGCCTGGACTGCTTTTTTCTCTGGTATTGTGAATACTTTGGATATTAACGGCACATAACTCGGTAAAGTGGTAAAACAAAGTTAAGTGTTTTAATATTATTTTATAAAGATGTACCACAAAGAGAACGCCAACCAAATCAAAGATTTAATAAAAATTAGTTTTTTTGCATTTTTAATATCAAAAAACAAGAACTGCATCTAAAAATAGCAAATGAACAACACATTCTTAATTTATTAAGGTAGGTATTCACAAACAAAAAGATGGTTTATTAAAACAAGTTGTTGTTCAGCTCAGGAACTGCAAAAAATCCTCTTTTGGAAACTTGTTTAGGTGTCTTTATACCACCTAAAACGTCAGACCAGCAGTAAGTCATTTCATCACGCGTTTTGGGCCATTTCCACATTTTTAAAGCCTTAACCATTGCATTAATGGTGACTTCATTGTCGTTAAGCCCCATAATTTCACCAGGATACAATTCTCCTTCATATGAAAAAACTACGAAACGTCCTATTTCTCGAACAACGTTTGCAAACTGAAAAGCTTTGTTCTTAGTTGGCTTGCCTTCCACGTAATCCATAAACTCTATTTCTTTTTGTTGCTCGTCAACTAGGTCATGCAAATCAAAATCATCATCTGAGTTGTTCTTGAAATAGGGTTCGTCTTCATGTCTAGGGGAAATTGCAGATTTATCCTCTAACATATTTTCATTTGCTACGACTTCTTCGTTAACCACGTCTTCATCGCTCAATGTATTTTCAGAACAAACGCTTTTTCCTGCTGGAATGTTAATTTTTTTTCTCCGGTTCCGGATTTTTGTAGAATCTGATCTTTTAGCTTCCAAGCTCTGCAGCAATACAGATTGAATGTCGTCTTCATTGCAGGACGATCTTGGCAAGCGGTTTAAAAGTTCTTCCACATTTAAAGGCGCTATGCCACATTTCCGAAAGCCAGCTTTTAAGTTGTCTTGTACGTGAGGAGCAATAATATCCATCATTTTCGACAGCAGTGGTGGGAAGTTCTGCTTCTGTATGTTTGTATTACGGATGCCATCTTCTGTATCTTTCCAGTCACTTAAAACTTTTCGCCACGCTATTTTTAGTGGCCGGAAAATGCCACATCAAGAGGCTGTGTCAGATGCGTGCTGTTGGCAGGCAAGCAGATTAAAGATATTTCATATTGGCGGCATAATTCCACCGCATGCATAGAATTAAATGGGAAGAGAGATTGTCACATAGTAATACTTTTTTCCCTTCTAATTTTCTCAATCGTGGTAGCATTTGTTTTTCAAGCCAATCTGTGAAAATTGCTGCGTCGAACCATCCAGAACTGCTAGAATTATAACGGCATCCTTTGGGCCCGTTTTCAGTCCATGTGGTCCACATTTTGGTCGCTCGATATACAACATACTGTGGGAGGAGTTCTCCAGCCGCGTTACCAGCAAACTTGACAGATATAGATGTTTTTGAGGCATTTCTGATCATTTCCGGATATTTGGATCCCTTTTTGACGAGAACTTTGTTTTTCCCCGGATCGTCGGTAAGATTCGTCTCATCAAAGTTCCAGATGTTTGTAGCAGGAACATCAATTAGCTCTTTGGACACATTTTGAATAAATATTCTTAGCATAGGTTCGTTAACTGCCGCTCGTGTTCGTTTAACATTTTCAGCAAAACGACGTGAGAGTTCAGGGTGTCTGGCAATAAAGGATTTTATCCAGTCGTTACCAAGTGAGTTATTGCCAAATATTTTTACTGTCCTTCCACATCGGCTCAAATAGTTTTTTATTATATGTCTCAGTTCTCGTTCGTTTACAGGAAACCCGTATTCACCCAAAGAAATTATGCAATTAGCAAACTGGTTTTCTTTATCACAGCTAAATATGGGTTGCTTTGCTGGTTTCCTACTGTGTCTGCCTTTTAATTTATTCAGAATAGTACGTCTTGCGATCTTATATTTTTGTTCGGCTTTTCTATGCGATATTTTTCCACTTCTAATTTCATTTAAACACTCCTCTAATGCTTCTTTCGTGTAGTCGGCATATTTTCTTGAACCCAATTGCCTTTGGTAATTTGTTGGCATATCTTTAACCAAGGAAAAAGTATTTTAGCCGGTGAGGTAAAAAAGAATAAGAAAAAGTGGGTATACTTTGCTCCGGAGAAAAGTAACCCCAAAAGTGTAACATTTTGTAGGTTAAGGACAACAAATATAGTTCTTTCTTTCTAATGGAGCATTTCAACAAATTTTAAGTGCGAATCAGCTACGGAGTACTACAAAACCAATGTGCAAATACTTACTTGTAAATCAAGAACAATAACTTCTACAGACACTAAATTTTATCGGCAAACAAACACGTGAATTTCAGCTGACAACTTTATTACCGTCTTATTACCACTCTAAAAGCGCGGGAACGTAAGCCGACTGCGTGACACATTGTTATATAGGCAAACTTTAATACAGCGCTAAGTATTTTGTGTTGTCTAAGTATAGTTCCTGTGTAAAATCATATTTAACTCGTTTTGACAGTGGGGCAAAGTAACACCTTAAGGCGCAAAGTAACCCCAGTTTACGGTATTCATCTTTTTTAAAAGCGTTCAATTTAAACTTTTCTAAACTAGAAATATTTATTTCATGCGCCAGGCATATACAACACTGTTTATTTTGATTCAACATTTAATCAACATAGAGGTATATGTATAAATTCACCAGGAAATATACACTAATAAAATTTTACTATCTCACTATTACCATTTTTCAAATAAATTTAAAAAAGAACCACGACAAAAAGTAGACAGAGAGTTTTATGTAACACCGAACATTTTCATAACAATAATATTTCTTTGGAGTATTTCGGAAAATTTACAACGAAATGCATTTGTATACAAATGCATTTCGTTGTAAATTTTCCGACTCTCATTTTATTAAGAGAATTCAATTAGAACTTTAAACGAGTGTTTTCCACTCCCAGGCTAAGCATGAAGTAAAATTTCGAGTTTAGAAAAGCCTGAAAATTTGGTTTGGTCGCGTAGCGCGAAGCGCGGAGCGGCCAAACCAAATTTTCAGGCTTTTCTAAACTCGAAATTTTACTTCATGCGCCACCGGTACAAAACACTGATGCAATTTTAAGTTTATCGGTGTGTTTCAAACTTCGTAGTATGTCAGTGTTATGTACTGGTGGCGCATGAAGTAAAATTTCGAGTTTAGAATAGCCTGAAAATTTGGTTTGGCCGCTCCGCGCTTCGCGCTACGCGACCAAACCAAATTTTCAGGCTTTTCTAAACTCGAAATTTTACTTCATGCTTAGCCTGGGAGTGGAAAACACTTGTTTAAAACTTCAAATTGAATTCTCTTAATAAACCGAACGTCGGAAAATGTACAACGTATGCATAAATATACTTAAAAGAAATATTCTCGTTATGAAAATGTTCGGTGTTAAATAAAACTCTCTGTATACAAAGTAAATGTATATTTCTTGATTCTCTCAATTGTTATAAAATTATTCAATAAACATAAAATATAATCAATGTATAGAGACATGAGTAAATTCATCAATCAACTTTATAGAGAATAACTAATTTCACACTAAATTAATAGCAAGTTACCACATGTAATACCACTAGTTGTTTGAAATTTTCGGAAAGACTTTGTTTTGAATGAAAGCTCAGTTGTCTAACAATGGAACGAGATAAATCTGTCCCTGAAAAAGGCACGAGCACGTAGAGCGAGTGACTTTTTCTGACAGTTTCATCGAGTTGAATTGCTTAAGACAACTAAGCTTGAGTGTATAAAAACAAAGTCTTTCTCGACAAAAAATTCAAACAACGAGTGGTATTCGAATAATTATTTAATAAAATTGATTAACAAAAACCGTTTTGTTTGCTCATGTTGTATGCCCTTAATGTTCAAATACTTGACAGATTTATTTATTTATTTATTCACGAGATACCTCTTTAACATTGAAATAATACAAAATAAAAAATAACAAAAGTTAAAGAGCCGCAGAATGACTACACACATACATTATGATAACTACATTGCTAATTCTGCCATTTAATGTCAATTCGTAGTTGTGGACGTTCTAAAGGATATGAATTGTTTCCAAACGAAATGGGTTACAGAATGGATGAGAGAGGACGGGGCAGTCGTAAATATTTTGGAAAGATTGGAATAGGAGAGGGAGAAAGGAAGGGAAAAAGTAGGGCTGTAAGGGGGAAAGGGTTATAAAATTGTACGTTAGAGTGTATAAGAGAATATTAATGCCAATAAAGGTCTTTTTTGTTTCCAAACATAATTATAGTTTTTAACCGTGTTTGTTGGAATTGTTTTCTTCAAAAATTCATCAATTTTTTGATCTGTGTTACTTCCGAAGCGATTCATTATAAAATTAATGAGTAAATATGACAGGTGGCAGATTTACATACGCGATAAAAAAAATTGATAAGACGAATTTGGAAAAACCACTGCGATAGCGAATGTTTTTACGGATAAACCGTAATGACAACCAATGACAATCCGTTAATACTGGATGATTTAAATTAAATTTAAATTAAAACACTTGGTTTGTTTCACTTATTTACATTTCCTCCGACTAGTTTCGACCATTGGTCATCTTCAAGGAGGAATTCCTCCTTGAAGATGACTAATGGTCGAAACTAGTCGGAGAAAATATGAATAAGTGAAACAAACCAAGTGTTTTAATTTAAATTTAATTTAAATCATCCAGTATTAGATTCAAAAATGTTTCACCACGGGTTAAGTGAGAAATTAATTAAAGACAATCCGTTATTTAGATTTGAATTACAGTTTATTATTATTTCTTATATTAATTTTAATGAGTCAATATATCGATAATTCTGCTAAAAGCGAGTTTTTTTTAGCATAAATTAAATTAAATTAAAACCTGTCGGATGAATAAAATGAATAACTCGGATTACGAATACATTAATATCAGTTTTTTGAAAAGGGTCGGTCCCCGTAATAAAAATATGTTTGCTTCGGTAAAATAATTACTGGTCTTTTCATTCTATTTATGTGTGTGTATGCATGAGTGTCTGTATGTGTGTGTGTGTGTGTGTGTTGGCTTAGATTAGCGAGAATCCTTTCCTGTGCTGGGTCTTTCCTTTTGTGATTTTAATTTATTCCCGCAATTAAACCCCGCACACGGCTTTGATTTACTCCGGTCAGTTATGCTCCCCCTCCTCCGGCTCCCCTTTTCACCCCGCATCTAATCGCCCTTTGCGTTTAAATTTAGGGAAAATCCCTTAATTAGTTCGTTAGCTGAATTTACAGCTGGTACTTTCACAAATATGTGATGTTGATTTGCGCGCTGGAGTTTTTAATGTTTTATTTTAATAAATTAATCTAGATACATTGCAAAGGAACAGTAATAATTTAACACAAAATTTTACAATTAACGAGTTTTGGAATAGCCGACCTGTAAAACTGTAGAAGTTTTACTAAAATATGCAAATACTGTATAGTTGAGGCTGGAAGTTGTTGAAACTCCATAATATGACTTTAATAAAACACTTAATTTGTTTAGGTTTTAAAATAGTAAAATATGCAAGTCCCAAACAGGGATTTTTCATTTTAAGTATACATATCCCAAAAGGCAAAATTTGGGATACGTTTACTTAAAAGAGAAACTACCTGTATTGGTTTTTTGTTCATACAAATGAAAACAGAAACAACTGCATACTTTTAAAAAATAATGAACGACTTACATTTACAGAGTATACATTACTCTGTAAATGTAGATCGTTCATTATTTTTTAAAAGTATGCAGTTGTTTCTGTTTTCATTTGTATGAACAAAAAACCAATACAGGTAGTTTTTCTTTTAAGTAAACGTATCCCAAATTTAGCCTATTTTCTGTAAATCTTTAGATATATCTTGTTTTTTTTTGAAAGTTTAATTTGAAGCTTTAAACGAGTGTTTTCCACTCCCAGACTAAGCATGAAGTAAAATTTCGAGTTTAGAAAAGCCCCGTGAAAATGTGTCTCGGGTCGCTGCGCGACCCGAGACACATTTTCACGGGGCTTTTCTAAACTCGAAATTGTACTTCATGCGCCACGCGTATAAATCACTAAAATATTGAGAAATGCATGTATATTTGAACTTCACTTGAAATTTGTGTTTTATACGCGTGGCGCATGAAGTAAAATTTCGAGTTTAGAAAAGCCCAGAAAATTTGTCTCGGGTCGCTGCGCGACCCTCGACAAATTTTCACAGGGCTTTTCTAAACTCGAAATTTTACTTCATGCTTAGTCTGGGAGTGGAAAAACACTCGTTTAAAGTTACGTAATTTAAAAAATAATAAAGTTCTTTATTAATACTGAAAAATATTGTAAAAAGGAGTCACATGATTTTCAAAGAAACCCTTAACTGTAGAAGGTTTAGTAAAATATGCAAATCCCAAACAGGGATTTTTCATTTTAAGTATACATATCCCGATGTGTACTCTGTAATTGTAAGACATTCGTTGTTGACATACAGCTGTTTCTGTTTTCATTTCTATGAACAAAAAAACGAATACAGGTAGTTTTTCCTTAAAGTATACGTATTCCAAATTCAGCCTATTTTCTGTAAATCTTTAGATATTCCTTGTTTTTTTTTTAAGTTTAATTCGAAGGTTTAAACTAGTGTTTTCCACTCCCAGACTAAGCATGAAGTAAAATTTCGAGTTTAGAAAAGCCCCGTGAAAATTTGTCGAGGGTCGCGCAGCGACCCGAGACAAATTTTCACGGGGCTTTTCTAAACTCGAAATTTTACTTCATGCGCCACCCGTATAAAACACTAAACCATTGTGAAATTTATGTATAGCCCAACTTCACTTAAAGTCGGTGCTTTATACGCGTGGCGCATGAAGTAAAATTTCGAGTTTAGAAAAGCCCAGAAAATTTGTCTCGGGTCGCTGCGCGACCCTCGACAAATTTTCACGGGGCTTTTCTAAACTCGAAATTTTACTTCATGCTTAGTCTGGGAGTGGAAAACACTCGTTTAAAGTTACGTAATTTTAAAAATAATAAAGTTCTTTATTAATACTGAAAAATATTATAAAAAGGAGTCATATGATATTCAAAGAAACCCTTAACGATAAGTACTGTTGCTTAACAACTATATTTGAATATTTATCCTAGAAAAATTTATTTTGGTCTAACCGATTTCAGGTCAACATGCGTTTCCCCCAAATTTTAAATTCCGCGCCCAAAAATGTCACCAGTTTCCGCCATTTTAACCGTATGAACCAGGCTTCTAGTTACATTAATCTTAAAATGAATGGAGTATAAGTATACATATCCCTATTTATACTCTGTAAATGCGTAAATTTCGTTGTTTTTTAAAAGTATGCAGTTGTTTCTCTTTTCATTTCTATGAATAAATAAGATATGAACGGTGGAGGCTTCTACTTCGTTATACATGTTAATTAAATAAAATAAAACATTTTAACTCCGTTTGATAATGGCAAGTTGAGTTGCCGAAACTGCAGTCACAAAAATAAAAAATATTGTGTTATACAAACAAAGTTAAAGTGTTTTATTTTATTAAATAAAATATGTTTAATAAGGTTTTTTTCAGTATTTATATGAAGAAATAAACGAGCCATCCTTAAATTCCTTTCAATCAACATTATGATTCTATAATCCTCTTTTGATTTAATGTTGTGAAAACTGTGTGACTTGAGAGAAGCTCGTTGGGGATAAAAGTTGTCACGTTTGAAGTCGACGCGAGTGTATCCAATACGTTGGTGGAGTGGCGTTTGCCTCCCAAGCTCGGTTTTAATTCACCCCTCTAGGTCTCCGGATTTATACGGAACAGATGCGGCGAAACGGGAAATAAGGAGACTCTTTCCCCTCTTTTTCCAAAAATCGCCACCGATAAATTTCACCTGAGCACTTTGCCCCAACGTTTCACGCTCGCACTTTTCAATATTTCACTTAAACCTACATTCACACACACACACACACACACACACACTCACATACATTGTGGTTTTTCGCAAATATACATTTATCTGATATAAATTTCATTATTTTGTAGACAAGGACGAGTTTTGGCAAGATAATCTAACATGTATTTGCACTTCTCTTTGATGCATAAAAAAATCTAGCACATTTATTATTGTACAATTTTAAAGACAGTAAATTCCAAATTTCAAACACTTCTACAGATAAACCTAAACAACAATATCATTGAAATTAAAAATCAGGGCACCTGCTTAGGACTAATCTTGGATGATGTACTGAGCTGGAAAAACCACATTGAACATCTATCTTCAAAACTACAAGGCGTGCTATACAGTTTGCGAGTCTTGAAAAATTACTTTTACTATAGTATTTTAAAAACAGTGTACTTTTTTAATTTTCAATCTTTAATTAAATTTGAGCTCATATTCTAGGGCCAATCAACTCATATCGACAAAATGTTTGTTCTGCAAAAAACAGCCCTTCGAACAAATTTAAAGAAAATAAAATCTTAACTCTGATATATCTATAAAATTCTCTTATAAATTTCAAACATAAAAATAAATTTGAGGCCTTTTTAAAAAGCGATACTTATAACACAAGATCAAATATTTATATATTACCCACATCATAAATTAAACTCAACAAAATGATCACCCCTCTATAGTTCCCTGCGATTGTTCAATGTACTTCCAATTAGTATTAAGAATATTACTCATTTTAAACAGTTTAAAAGATCAGTTTTCAACTTCATATTAGAATGCGAACTCTATTGTATTGGTGAGTTCGTTACTTTCTTCAATCAATGAGTATTTTTATAAAAACAAAATCAACCGCTTACGTTGTGATATTAAAAAACGAATTGTTAAAGATCAGGAGGAATTTGTGGAGGATGCTGAACAATCTATACACAAAAATCCTAAAAACGTGTGGAATTATATCAACTCCAAAAAGTCTCGCAGCCGCATCCCCGGTGTTATGACATACAAAGATAAAACAGTCGAGGGCCCTCGTGAAATAGTTAATAGTTTCATGGAATACTTTTCATCCGTTTATAGCAATGATACGCCTGATGGGGAAAAAGAATTCTCAGCCGTGTTCTTAAACGACACTCTATGCATTCAAACAATAACTGAGGATGACGTAATTAAAGCTTCAAAACGGTTAAGCAACAAATTCACTAGTGGCCACGACAATATTCCATCTTTTTTAGTGCGCGACTGTATTTTGTGCTTAGCAAAACCATTAACCCATATATTTAATATAATAATAACTTCAGGTCATCTACCAGCTATTTGGAAATCTGCTAAAATCACTCCAGTATTCAAGTCAGGTAATAGGCATTCAATTGAAAACTACCGTCCAATTTCTATCATTAACAACTTTGCGAAAATCCTGGAAACTATCATTACTGAAAAAATATATACCCATGTAGAATCGGCAATAACCACAAAGCAGCATGGTTTCATGAAAAAAAGATCAACGCTTACTAATTTACTAAATTTCACAGAATATGTATTCTGTCACTTAGATCAACGCCATCAGGTCGATGTGATACATACTGATTTTACTAAAGCTTTTGACACTATTGATCATACGATTTTATTAGCCAAGCTAAAGCTATGGGGATTTGCCGATAACCTGCTAAACTTAATGAAAAACTATTTATCTAACCAGTCTCAGTACATTGAATATAAGGGATATATGTCTACTGAATTTCGCCCCACTAGTGGGGTGCCCCAAGGGTCAAACCTTGGGCCTTTACTATTTCTCTTATATATTAATGACATTGTAGATGGCATAGATTCCAGGATATTAATATACGCGGATGATGTAAAAATTTTTAAGTGTATCTATTCACATTATGATTGTCTAACTTTACAGCAAGATTTAATAAAAATTAATAAATGGAGTAATTTTAACAAATTAAAACTGAACGCATCCAAATGCAAAAGTATGTCCTTTTTTCGAACTGCTCAGTATATCTCCCATAGCTATTCATTAGATAATGTAAACTTAGAACGCGTCGAGTCAGTAAGAGATCTCGGAGTACTATTTGATAAAGAACTATCGTTTAATCTACATTATCATGCATTGCAGTCTGAATCGATGAAAATATTAGGATTTGTCAGAAGGGTCAGTGAACCATTTCGTGATATTGGTACCATCATCAAATTATATGTTGCATATGTACGCTCTAAATTAGAATACTGTGCCCCAGTATGGTCACCACATTATAATGTTCACATTCAGCTATTAGAACGAGTTCAAAAAATATTTCTAAAATTTTTGTATTATAAAAAATTCCATACTTATCCGGATTTTAACGTTTCGTATAGTACATTATTTTCTATGTTTGAACTTAATCCCCTTTATATACGACGAAATGCAAGTCTCCTAAAATGTCTATACCAAATTGTACATTGCACAATAGACGATCCGAACCTACTAAAATTAATAAATTTTAATATGCCTAGAGTAACTTGCAGACATCCAACGACCTTTATCTGCAACAGAAGTTTTACTAATGTGTATTATCATTCACCGGTAAATACTATGAAGCATTTGTATGGAAGAATTGAGCAATCTGTTGATATTTTTAATTGTAGTCTTACAGAATTTACAAGCCAAATAGGTACGTTGTTGTAGGAGTGTACAAGTTACATCAATATTAATATTGTTATTGCGATTTATTGTTATTATTTCATTTGTGTTGTATTCTGTTTTAGTTTTTAATTTAATTTAATTTTTCTTTTTCTTATATTATTTGTTCATAATTAATTATTATTACATCTAAGTTAAAACTGCGCACTGTTAGTAGAATGTTTTTTTATACCTTTTCCCTGTAATTTGATGTATTATCTGTTGGGAAATAAATAAATAAATAAATAAATAAATTTTTATATCATCATTTTTTTAGTTTGACGATTTTTATTTTATTGCTGTAATATTTAAATATTATTGTAATCTTACTGAAATAAACATACATTATTATTATTTATTTAAACACAGTTATATTCCTTTCTTCACATTTATGTTTCTTGCTAGATGTACATTTCGGGTATTAAGTACCCATTATCAATAGCTAACTCTTTTTGAAATGTACATCTAACAAGAAAAATAAATGTGAAGAAAGGAATATAACTGTGTTTAATTAAGTGACTTATCACCTTCACGTAACTCATACAACTACATTAATTCCTTATTATTATGACCAACTATAGATAAAACTTATTTAAAGATTAAATTTGTTTGTTGAATTGAAATCAACTTTTTTTATCTTATTAAATTACATAATAAATGATTTTATTTGTTTGCAGCTACATAACTATTACTAAACTGTATTCAATAAATAACAATTATTCAAGTAAACTGTGGATAGTAAAATAATAGTCGATTTTACTTTAAGTCTGTTGCGAAATTGGTTTCGTCTGTTTTCATTATTTCTATTATCATTATCAATCACTGTTTTACGCGTCTGACGAATGAAGTGATTTTTACTTTATTCGTCAGAATTTACAAAAACCCGAATATTTAAATTGGTTGCTTCGCTTCGCTACGCGACAAATCAAAATTTTCAGGCTAGTGCTGATACTAGAGACAGCTAATATATCTCAACATTAAAATTGAATTTGTGTTCAGTATTCCGGCACCAGATACCCACAGACGCGTTTTGGACTTCAAGGTCCTCTTCAGTGTGGTCCCGACCCACCTCAGCACTGGATATTTGTTTTCTGGTTTCACAATCAAAGTTCTGCTCGCTCGTGGACGTAACAGTGATCTGTTTATGCACTTTGCGCATTCGTGTCACTGACGATGCCGCTATGAAGCAGTAGATGGCGTTAGCTATCGAAATCCATTAATATATCTCAACATGTTTTGTTAAAATATTGTGCTAATTTCGAGTTTTGTTGAAATAATTGCAAATAATAATATGAATGAATAATATTTATAATTGTTAATTACAAATATTTGTAGCTTTCATAAATCACAAATTATCACTAGCCATTCAAACGATTTCGAATATGAAATGAAATATTGAATGTCGCATTGCCATCCCTATATTTAAACTCGCAGTTAAATTTAATCCGACTATAATTATTGAAAAGGTCTCTCTCGGCACAAACACAGTGATCCTCCCGATTATTCATCGGAAAGCGTCATCGGGGTTTTTAAACATGGCCGTGGAATAATCGATTTATTTGTATATATACGACTCGTACCTAGCTTATTAATACTGGAATAAACACGACCCGATCGGGGGATAATTGAATGAATACCCAGTGTATAGATATTCCCTTGTTTGAATTTAAATTTAAATCGATTCGAACGGAATATATTGCTTTTAATCACTCGGTTAATTGAATTTTAACAAATAGATCATTGTGCTTTTTTGTTTAAGCGTATTGAAATTGTTTAATTGTTATTGCTATGTTGTTTGTATACTTACTTCATTTTACAAAAAATGAAGTAAGTGTACAAACAACATAGCAATAACAATTAAACAATTTCCATACTTGTATGACTTTAAAGAAATAAATGAAAACTTACTTTACTTAGAAAGTTTTTACTTTTTTTTTTATATTGAGAAGAAATCAACAACATTTTCCGTTTCAGAATTTAACTTGAACATTGATTTTTTTTTCTTTTCGTCTGTATAAGAAAGTCGTGTGTTGGAAAGGATGTGGGTCGTCTATTGAAAACCCCGTACTCTAGGGGGATGTTGAGGGGGGTTGATTGATGCAGTCGCGCCCCGCTCACGTCATTGAGACGTCTTAAGTCGCGCCATCCAATTTTCGAGCGGTGCAAAATATTTATCGAGGAAGGGCGAGAGAAAAATGATCCGCCTCTCGAAAAATAATCCGCCCATCCTTAGAACAGATTTATTAGACTGGGTCTTAGATTCGACAGAACTGAGACTCACATCCACATACAAAATTTTTAGATTTAAAATGAAAAGCATATGTCGGGATTATTTCAATGTTATCAATATTCTTCTTTTAGTTACGTGAAGTGTTTTCTAATAATTATTGTAGTAATCTCCTTCTTCACTAATTAGTTTTATTCACTAAATGTACATTTCAAACACTATGTGTTCATTCTCAATAGTATTATAATAGACAAATATGTTTATTTTATTAATTGACAGTGTCACTCAAAAAATATTTCTAGGAGGGGGTTATTTAGGGGGCTTAAATCGAAATTTAGTAGCTTATCTTTATTTTTAAACATATGAATTGCTTCTTACATGTCTAGTTTATAAAAATGTAATTCTTTTAACAATTTAACATTGTTTATATTAAATTTATGTCCGGTATTTAAGGTATGACAACCAAGTAGCACACTTGGTTGTCTTTAATTTGCAGAAACCGCCGTGTTGAAGCAAACCGCGGGGATTACGTGTATGTGGATAATCTTAGAATTGTTGAAATGCACCAAGACAAGTGTTAAAAACATGTCTGGTTGAAAACAAAAACTCGTGATTGAACGAATTAAAAAGAATCTAAGACAATTTTTAATTTATGTAGCACAGTTGAGCAACTATGATTTTGTCTAAACAAGCTGAGATCAATTTTAAGGGGTATTTGTTGAACTTCAATTTAAATGAGTGTTTTATACGCGTGGCGCATGAAGTAAAATTTCGAGTTTAGAAAAGCCTAATTTGGCTCGGTCGCTCCGCTTCGCTACGCGCCCGAGCCAAATTTTCAGGCTTTTCTAAACTCGAAATTTTACTTCATGCTTAGTCTGGGAGTGGAAGACACTCGTTAGTGTAAAATATGTCACCACTGGTAAAATGTGTGCTATAACTGTTATAAAGAAAAGAATAACAATAACATAACCATCATCATAGTTTAATTCTGCTTGTGTTAAGTTGACACGACAAACCAAATGTCTCCTGCAGCCGCTTATGTGAAACTAACTTCTTCTTCTTTATGTGGCATCTCCTTTCAGGAGGTTTGCAACCATCGTCGCTATCTTCACCTTGGAAGCGACAGCTCGGAATAACTCCTGGGATGTGGTGTTATACCATTCTCTCAAGTTACGCAGCCATGAGCATCTGCGCCTACCGATGTTCCGCTTGCCTATTATCTTCTCCTGCATTATCAATTGGAGTAGATCGTATTTTGCTCCTCTAGTTATGTGCCCTAGATATTGCAGCTTTCTTCTTTTTATTGTTTGTATGATTTCTTGATCTTTGTTCACACGTTAGGTTAGGTTAGGTTTATATGGCAACAGCCGAGGCTGTTCACTTAGGCCCATAGGGCCCGTTGTGAAACCATGAGAGATCCTTCCCCTATACAACCCAATTTGAGCACCTAATGAATCCGATCAGATCTCCCACCTTTATAGGTGAGAGCTCCGCCAGTTCACTTGCGTGGTGCAGACCGAGGTACTTCATTCGTTTCCCCTCAAGAGCAGGACATTGACCTAGATAGTGGAGTACTGTTTCTTCCTCCTCCTCATCTAGGCATTCTCTGCAGTAGTCATTGTATTTGAGACCCATCTTTTGTGCGTATCCACCCAGAAAACAGTGACCCGTGATGATGCCTACTGCCTTCCTTATGTCGATTCTGCTAAGTGCAATTAATCTTTTACTGTTTATAGTGTCACACATAGGCCATAGCTGCCTTGTTATGTGACACGTGTCTTCTTCCTTCCACCTAAGGTTAACCCATGATGTCATTTGGTCCCTTAATAGTCTCTTGCATTCCCCAAGAGGAATGTCGGCGGAAAGTTCAGTAGATAGGTCTCTCATCCTTGCCCCCTTCCTTGCGAGGCCGTCGGCAATTGAGTTTCCCTTGATATCACTGTGACCTGGTACCCAGATGAGCCCCACATCACAGCTGTTAGCGAGCTTGTTAAGCACTTTTCTGCAGTCTCTGACCACCTTGGAGGTGCAGTAGGGACTATTTAATGTCCTAATGGCGGCCTGGCTGTCGGTAACGAACTATCCAGTCCACTGCCACTCGGATAGCCATGACTTCCGCCTGTAGGACGCTGCAGTGGTTTGGGAGTCAAAATGATTTTTTGAGGTTGAACTTATGTGAGAAAATTCCACACCCTACTCTGTTTTCGGACTTGGAGCCATCCGTGAAGAGCCAGACTTCATTTCCCTGAACAATCTTGCCCTCTACCCATTCGGTTTTGTCCGGGATGGAAATGGAGAACTTGTTCCCAAAGGTAAGTTCTGGAAGACAGCTATCAGTCCTCAGTGGGATATCGACAAGCTCATTCAGAATCCTTCCACGGCACTGTTTGCTACTATTCCATATCCCGATCGAGTTGATCCTGATCGCTGTGGTAGCTGCAGCATACCTGCAGTAAAGGTCAACAGGAGCTAGATTTAGTATTACATCTAGCGCTTTGGAGGGCGTAGATCTAACCGCGCCTGTTATGAGCAGTTCGGCTGATCTCTGTACCTTACCCAGTGCGGTCCGGTGAATTTTCTTATCAAGAGCAGTCCACCAGACTGCAGCGCCGTAGAACAGAATGGGTCTCACCACAGTCGTGTACATCCAGTGGAGAACGCTTGGTTTCTGTCCCCAGTTCTTGCTCACAGCTCTTTTGCACGAGTACAGCGCGACCTGCGCTTTCCGTACCCTTTCCTGAATATTGGGCTTCCAACTTAACTTCCTATCGACTAAGGTGCCCAAATATTTGGCTTGCTCCTTTACCACCAGTCCCGTGCCGTTTAGGACGGGAGTTTTGAAGTTTGGTATCCAATGCATTCTGGTGAAGAGTACAAGCTCAGTTTTGAGGGGATTTACCCCTAGTCCACATTTCTTACACCAGCGGGTTACCTTGCGGAGTGCCCTCTCCATGAGTTTAGATAGGATGCCTACGTGTTTACCAGATACCGCGAGGGTCACGTCATCAGCATAGGCAATTGTTTTACACCCCGTAGACTCTAGTCCTTTCAGTAGTTTATTCATAACTATATTCCATAGTAGTGGAGAGAGGACACCCCCTTGAGGGGTACCTCTACTGACCTCTCTTCTTGAGCGTGAGCCGCCCAGCGCAGAGACAATGTGCCTCCTCGTTAGCAGCTCCTCTACGAAGAAGCATATCGACTCGTCCATGTGCAGATTGCCAAGGGCCGACAAAATCGCCCCTGGGCGCACGAAGTTGAAGGCTCCTTCGATATCCAGGAATACCGCCAACGTGAACTCTTTCTTACACATGGAATTTTCAACCTGACTTAGGAGGGCGTGCAGAGCTGTGTCTACTGATCTGCCCCTAGTGTACCCGTGTTGGCAAGTCCACCAGAGGTCTGGATGTATGCGCTCTTTTATGTACGCCTCCACTAACCTCTCCAGCGTCTTGAGTAGGAAGGAGGATAAGCTAATCGGCCTATAGTCCTTCGGTGTTGAGTGAGATATTTTTCCCGCTTTGGGTATAAACACCACATTAGTCTCTTTCCACCTCTGCGGGATGTACAAAAGAGTTAAGCAGGCTTCGATTATTATTTCCAACCAGGGATTGATAATATTCGCAGCCATCTGTAATTCAGCAGGAATAATCCCGTCCGGGCCTGCGGTTTTGAAGGGCTTGAAGCTGTCCACACTCCAAGCCAATTTATCCTTGCTCAAGATATCCCCCGTCGGGCAGCTCCTCTTGGGTGTCCGGAGAGCCCCTCTCCCACCAGCGTCGGAGGGAAAGTGAGTCTCCATTAGCACCTCTAGGGTCTCCTCGCATGAGGTGGTCCACTCACCACCCTGCTTCATGAGAAAACCCGGGATAGCTTGTTCATACGTTCCATCACTTTAATGTTTGTCACGTTGTCCGTCCATGATATTTTAAGCATTCGTCTGTAGCACCATACTTCAAAGGCTTCTAGCTTTTTTATTTCATTTTGCTTTAAAGCCCATGCTTCCATTCCATAGAGTAGTATGGAGAACACGTAACCTCTAAGCATTCGTGTACGCAAATCGAGTTTAATTTGCCTATCACAGAGAAAAGCACGCATTTTATGAAATGTGTTTCTGGTCATTTCAATTCTGCATTTGATTTCTATAGTTTGGTCTATAGTATTGGTTATCCATGTGCCAAGGTATTTGTATTTAGTTGTCTCTTCGGAAGTTATCTCTTCGGAATATAGATTGAACAGCATGAGAGACATAATACAACCCTGCCGTACTACTCTTAGTGTATATATTTCGTCTGATTCGTCATTGTCTACTTTTATCGTGGCTGGTTGGTTCCAGTGGAGCAATTTAATAATATGTATGTCTCGAGAGTCGATATTTCGTTGCTTTAATAGATCTATTAGAGTATCATGTCGAACTTTATTAAAAGCCTTTTCATAGTCAATGAAGCATACGTGTGTATGTAGGTTCATATCTAAACATTAAAACTGAATAATGCTTTCCTTGTACCAAAGCCATTCCTGAAACAAAATTGAATGTTTCCTATGTCATATTCTAGCTTGTTATAAAGTCTCTTGTGAATAATTTTGAGTCAAACTAACGAGTGTCTATAAACTTTGAAAAACAAATTACATATCTCAGATTAAGTCATACGGCTCGGTGAAACTCGGAAACGTCAAATAATTTTAGTTATATGTCTAATTACGATGTACATTTCTAAAGTCAGAACCTACTAGGATGCCGACAGTTTATAGATCGTTAGAATTTAATGTAGATGTACACAGTGTTTCTTTCAAGCAGGGATGGGCGGCATCAACAATGTCACGTCGACAATGTCATTATCGATGCGTCGAATATAACGGCGACGTCGACTATTTGAGGAACATTACTGACGTCGACAATTGTTTCTATAAGTGTAAAATTCAAAATATTCAGCATAATGCGATGCGGTATTGGCAACACGTTTTAGAGTTTACAAAGTATCTAAAACACTCAAAAATATCCATAACCACAACATATTCATTATAATAACATAACCTATATATAGTATTGTTAACTTTGTTGGCGTTCTTGACGTGCTATCACGTCGATAATTAAAGTCGACACGTCAAAGCCCATCCCTGCTTTCAAGCATACGTATCTTGACGCGTATGCATTTTAAAACTTTCATCGTTTTTTTTTAATGAGTTCAATTTGAAGCTACTTACGAGTGTTTCCACTCCCAGACTAAGCATGAAGTAAAATTTCGAGTTTAGAAAAGCCTGAAAATTTGGCTCGGGCGCGTAGCGAAGCGGAGCGACCGAGCCAAATTAGGCTTTTCTAAACTCGAAATTTTACTTCATGCGCCACGCGTATAGAACGCTCATTTAATGTGAAATTATCTGTAACCAATTGACAGGTGAAATAAGTTAAGTATGTCAATTATCAATTGTTTAAATGAAGGGTAAAGTTTAAAAATTTACAGTCTCTAAAACACCCAAAAATATCCATAACCACAACATATTCATTATAACAACAAACCCTATAAATAGTATTGTTGACTTTATTGACGTTCTCGACGTGCTGTCACGTCGACAAATAAAGTCGACACGTCGAGGTCCATCCCTGCTTTCAAGCATACATACTTGATGCGTATGCATGTTAAAACTTTCATCGTTTTTTTAATGAGTTCAATTTGAAGCTACTTACGAGTGTTTCCACTCCCAGACTAAGCATGAAGTAAAATTTCGAGTTTAGAAAAGCCTAAAAATTTGGCTCGGGCGCGTAGCGAAGCGGAGCGACCGAGCCAAATTAGGCTTTTCTAAACTCGAAATTTTACTTCATGCGCGACGCGTATAAAACGCTCATTTAATGTGAAATTGTCTCTAACCAATTGACAAGTAAAATAAGGTAACTATATTAATTATCAATTGTTTAAATGAGGGGTAAAGTTATTTGATGGACAGATCATAATTTTTTTTTTTCGTGCAAATAGAAAACAGCTTTTAAGCAAGTCTAATAAATATTACATTAATGTAATTCCAGTCCATCAAACAACTTTACCCCTCATTTAAACAATTGATAATTAACATAGTTAACTTATTTCACTTGTCCTTCTTAAAATAGATAAGTGAAATAAGTTAACTATGTTAATTATCAATTGTTTACATGAGGGGTAAAGTTGTTTGATGGACAGATCATCTTTTTTTTCGTACAAATAGAAAACAGATTTAAGCAAGTTTAATAAATATTACATTAATGTAATTCCAGTTTATTTTAAGGAGGACAAGTGAAATAAGTTAACTACGTTAATTATCAATTGTTTAAATGACGGGTAAAGTTGTTTGATGGACAGATCATAATTTTTTTTTCGTACAAATAAAAAACAGACGAGTTTAATAAATATTACAATAATGTAATGCCATTTTATTTTAAGAAGGCACAGATAAATCAAACCTCTATCCATATTTAACGTCTGCATACATTCAAAACCTACTGTTACCTTAATAATTCATCCGCTGCTGAGAGCGCGGCGACTGAAATGGTGGAAGCGCGGGGTCGGGCCCGTCCTTATTGACATCTTAGAGGGGGATAGGGTGGCTTTTGCGAATCAAACGTGTCCCTTAATAATAAACAAACGTCTCCTTTCTGATATGCCGCGACGTTTCAAGGAAAATATCCGACCCGATTTCTGTTCCCTCTCTACAGAAGAAATTTAATATAAAATAGTGGAGGGCGATTCTCGAGGAGTACGTAAAATATTCGCATACACTTTACAGAATATCACTATTTGAGTTGGAAAATAAAAAGTTGTTAGACTCTGAATTTTGTGTAGCATATTTGAAACCTGACACTTAACCCCATACTCCTTAAAGGCAATGTTCAGGTCGTCCTTAGACAGAATTCAATTACAAATCTGTTAGGTCTGAGACGCGAAGAAGCTGAGATCAGTAATAACAATCAGAATAATACTATGAGCTTTATGATGGCGTGTCGATACGCAGCCAGGTTATAAAAAAATTTACAATTGCAGGGAGAACCTCTACTGCAATATATTGAACAGCGTAACGCAAAAGAAATTGCAGTTGTTTTAATATGTTCTTGGGGTTAGCTCAGGCGTCAAATTCGAGTTCAGCGACCCCGACAACCCCCGTGTGGACTTTTTTTGTGCAAATCCCACAAATTTTCGCCATTTAGGCCTCGATGCTGGGTCCACCACTTTGAATTTTGAACTTATAATATTAAATTCAGGATCAGCAACCCTTAGACAGAATTCAATTACAAATCTGTTAAGTCTGAGACGCGAAGAAGCTGAGATCAGTAATAACAATCAGAATAATACTATGAGCTATATGATGGCGTGTCGATACGCAGCCAGGTTATAAAAAAATTTACAATTGCAGGAAGAACCTTTACTGCAATATATTGAACAGCGTAACGCAAAAGAAATTGCAGTTGTTTTAATATGTTCTTGGGGTTACCTCAGGCGTCAAATTCGAGTTCAGCGACCCCGACAACCCTCGTGTGGACATTTTTTGTGCAAATCCCACAAATGTTCGCCATTTAGGCCACCATGCTGGGTCCGCCACTTTGAATTTTGAACTTTTAATATTAAATTCAGGATCAGCAACCCCAAAAACAGCCATATGTTAAGTTTTATAAAAATCTGACAAGATCTTGAATTTTGGCCGCTCTTCTTGGTCTCCTGGACCACTGTACAAAACATTTAAAGTGCGATTCTTTTCGCAATCTACAACAAGTTAGTCTTACAAAGACTATATAAAACACTCATTGAAACAACTACTTCCCGGGCTAATACCCCGCCGGACGTTGAACTATACAACAAGTGTTTGCTGTTACATACAGTAACCTACTGCAAATGTAACAATTTGGGTCAAATTTTTCAAGCCATCTATAGACGCGTTTCGAGATTTATCTCTCATTAGTATAGCTTTGCCATTTCCTCTAAACAATTTGACAAGACAAAGGTAGCGTAACATTTGTAATGTTGCCCTCGCGGGCAACTTTTTCTTACAATATGGTGCGAGGGTTGCTTTTTTCGTTTAATTTTAATTTGTGACGCCCCAGGCACGAGCCTAGAAGACATAATGGTAAATCCGCCCCTGCTCGTATGTTATAAAAGAAGACGTATTCTATGAATTTCAATAACCCGACAGTTTTAGTGAGTTTGTGCAGTTGAAGCATTAAAATGTAAATTCGGTAAGATAGTCCGGGGTTTATCCCAATACGGAGCTCTTCTCACTCCGCAAGCATTACAAAATTAGTGTTGCACATAAATCAGCAGATAAACCCTTCCACTATTTCACCGAGCCCTTGCTGCATATACACACATGCACACACGTATGTATGCGTCCGAGGCATGTATGTACATGTATGTATGTACATTTGGCAGAGTTCGCCGCTTCAAATTACACACGCAATTTAGATAACGCGCTCCGGTAATAAGCTCGTGTGCGCGCCGCCCCCGAAACGCGCACGAGTTTGCATGTCCCCCCAGATAATGCGCAATTTATACTGTCCGCACGGTATCTTATTGGAACGGACCGCGCGCCGGGTTATTCCGTGGTTTAAACCCTTTTTCAGTTCCATAACGATACCGTGTGATTTATGCGCCGGAAACGTTTCATATTAAATAAAGTAAACTTTTGGAAAGTTTTGCTGTGCGCTGTGCAAACATAGCACGCGCGCCAAGAGCTGATTTAATATTGTGTATAGTATTTGATGATATCATAAATTCGATTAGATTCCGCTTTAAAACAACACTAGCTCCGGGGAGTTTCTTTGTTGTCTTTGCCGAGTCAGGTGGATAACTTTCAGAAAATCAACTTGCGGTTTGCTCAGATCGTGTAATTTCAGCTTAAATACCGAAACTTACGAATCTGTAGTTATGTTTTGAATTTATAACCAAGAATTAATTTTACAATATTTGAGAAATGAGGCATGTTACTACTGTGACCAGCGGTGCTGGTCACAGTATTGCCTAATTTCTCAAATATTCTAAATTAAATTAAAAGTTGCGCCCCCGTGCAAAATAGTCACAGGCGCCCCTACCTTAGTCAAAAATGGATTGTTATACTAGTTAGTATGTTAACATAACTAAAAGCCATTTAAAATATTTATTAAAAAATGGTGATCCAAATTTTCAGGCTTTTCTAAACTCGAAATTTTACTTTATGCTTAACCTAGGAGTGGAATCATAGCACTTTCCTCGTCCTTTAAACAATTGATAATTGACATACTAACTTTATTTCACTATAACCAATTGGTTGAAGATTTTATTTGAAATTAGTGATTTATACGCGGGACGCATGAAGTAAAATTTCGAGTTTAGAAAAGCCTGAAAATTTGGATTTGCCGGGGCGCGACTCGCTTCGCTCGCGCGCCCCGGCAAATCCAAATTTTCAGGCTTTTCTAAACTCGAAATTTTACTTCATGCTTAACCTGGGAGTGGAAACTCTCGATAATCGTCTATCGAGGGGAAAATGATTCAGGAGTTTTTTTTGCTTGCTCTCGAAGAACTAAACAATGTGTGTGTGGTTTTAGCAAGATGGGGCCACAACCACACAGCTGTTTCTTACAACCCTATCTACATCAAATCCAGAGTTATTCAGTGTGGCTCCTTTTGAAATGAAGGCCCTGTATATTCTAACCCGTACATTTTTCCTGTATTCCTGCCGTTTTTTCGTGTCGATTCCCCTATATTCCCGTCTATTATCCGTCCCGTTTTGTGATAAAGACAGAGCGGGATAATTTCAGGACAAAGTGCGGGTCATTTATCTCAACTATCCCGGAGAGTTTAATTGAAGCGTCGCGTGCGTTGTTTTTAAAGGACGTCGTTTTAATTAGTTCGCCCGGCCTATTTTTTTTTGCACGGCAAAAAATACACACCAGAACCGGTGACGTGTTTCGTTGTTGTTTTTTTTTTCTTTCTCCGAGGGTTGATGAACAAGAACGGACGGTTAACTGTTGGATTATTTTAGCCTGGGTGTTGGTTATTGCTTTAATGAACAAAAAAAAAATAAGACAAAGTAAATTAATTATCAACAGTTTAAAACATTATACCTTATCCTTGAAATTCAACATAAATAAAATTTAACATAAAGAAACATTGAGTTTGTCAATAGTTTGCAGACTATTTACAAAATATAAAGATGAATTCAAATTAATAAATTAATATCTATCGGGGTATTAGCTCGAGAAGTAGTTGTTTTAATGAATATTTGGAGACTTGTCTCAATGAGACAACATTTTTGCAGAAAGTCGATATTAATTTTAATTCTAACCTATAAATACCGACCATACTTTTCACTCCTTCGATTTCTGTGTACCTGTTCATTCCACACACAACACTTTTTCCAAGTAAGTTTATTTTAATTTTATTCCTAAATTTTTTTAAATCCTCATAAGCAAAGATGTACTGAAGAGAGTTAAATCTCGAAAAGCGTCTATAGATGGCCTAAGACATTAGTTTTAATCCAAGTCTTTTCACTTCTAATTTTTTGTTATCTCTCCTTTCATTTTAAATTTGTATTTGTTAGTTGGTTTAAAGAAAATTTGAGCTAAACGTTACATATACTTCAATAGAGCGGTATAACAAATCAAAGTAAATAAGATTTTAAATATTTCATTGTATAATTTAATATCCGGAGGTGTATTTGCACAGGAAGTAGTTGTTTTCAATGGATATTTATCGTCTTAAGTTGTCTTATTAATTAAGACTTTGTTTGCATTTTCACGAATAGTTTTTTCGTAATTATATATATAATTTTTAATTCGTTTTTATATTTTCTAGATATTCAAATTGATTATTTTATTTTTTGTTACTTTTATAAAATAATTTCACGACTATATAATTTAGAGATTTGAGTAGGAAAATGTTAGGATCAACCCTTATCAAATATTTCACAATAATCACGCCCCGGATTTTAATTAGCTATGAAAACTTGAAGAGAATCCGCACACACAGAGAGACATCTGCTCGACGCGCGACAGTTACTAAATCCTAAATTATCTCCAGGATACACAGTCATTTATACACATATGTGCAGCTCGGGTACAACATGTTAATACCGTGTACATATATATCACGGCATATTTCCTTTATTGCGTGCAGCACGCGCCCTCCCAGCACGCCCTAGATTATCCCTTTAACCGGCGCTCTTTTTTTTCCTAGAGGTTTTCGAGTAGGTACTATCCAGAGTAAATAGAATTGTTCCTTTAATCCTTCTTGCGGCTGAAAGGTAATAAAGAGCAGACCGTTGTTAAATGAAACAGCTCTCACATAAAAAAAAGCTCTTCGCAGGCAGAAGCGGCGGATGAGAGGGAGGGTGTGTTTAAATAGACTCACCTTGACCCTAGTGTAATATAACGCGAAATAATAGGAAATTCATTTGAGGAAGGAAAAAAACAAAAAAAAAGAAAATAGATTATGTGTAGGTAACATAATTGGATTAGGAAATATCGTATGTTAAATTAAAAAAAATCTCAAGTGTGCCATGGAAGATATTCTAGGTTGACAACTATGAGATTATATATTATAATTATTATGTCTGACGTTTTACATTTTATACAGGGTGGGACGTGGGACCTTCCTTTATTTTAAATAAAATTATAAAAACTTTACGCATTTCAAAGCTACTTTTTGTTATTTTTTCCTATTGCACAGCATGGGAAATTTGGTTTACTGCCATATATAATTAATAAATCTTGTAAATATTGCCTTCCATTGTCAAAACACTGATTCAGTCAAATTCTAAAGTTTCGGTCTACTCCTTCAAGCATCCCAAATGATATATTGATAATTCCGGCTCGGATTTTTTCTGTAGCTCTTCTAGGGTCTGTGAATAATTGTTATAAACTCTGGATTTCAGATTAGTCCATAGGAAATAATCACAAGGAGTTAAATCAGGCGAGCGTGCCCCTCCCAGGGGCAAATGCATTAAAGTCCTAGCTGTGTGGTTGTGCCCCATCTTGCTAAATCCACACACACATTGTTTAGTTCTTCGCGAGCAAGCAAAAAAAAAACTCCTGAATCATTTTCCCCTCGATAGACGATTATCGAGTTTCCACTCCCAGGTTAAGCATGAAGTAAAATTTCGAGTTTAGAAACGCCTAAAAATTTGGATTTGCCGGGGCGCGACTCGCTTCGCTCGCGCGCCCCGGCAAATCCAAATTTTCAGGCTTTTCTAAACTCGAAATTTTACTTCATGTGCCACGCGTATAAAACATCTATTCAATATAAAGTTTAAAATACATTGCTCAAGTTTGATCTCGCGTTAATAAATTTTACAAATATTATTAATGATTTCGATAGCAAACGCCATCTAACTTTTTTACAAATATTAATTTTGTTTAACTGTAGCAACCAAATCTTGCTCTTTCAAAATGTTAGCAATGATTTTTAAGATCTAACTTAAGCAGTGTAAATTTTAACCCTCATTTTGAATCAGTGTTTAATACGCGTGGCGCATGAAGTAAAATTTCGAGTTTAGAAAAGCCTGAAAATTTGGTTAGGTCGCTCCGCTTCGCCTTTTCAGCGGAAAGTTGAATTAGAATTGTTTTTTCGATTACAGATTTAATTGATGTGCCCCATTTTTTTTTAGCGTGTGTGGTTATTTTTAGTAGTCGCGACGTCGCCAACAGGTTGCAAGTGGTGCGGGGGGTGGTAATTTCATTCGGAAGGGTGGAATGAAGATCGATCGGTGGCAAATTGCCGGAAGGCGTCCCCGTCAAAACTGCCGCAAAAATTTAATCGGACGCGTCGATATTGTTTGACTTTTTTTACCCGGGAAATGCGCTTAGAAACTTTCCCGCGAAGCGGAAGCGCGAAGAGTTTTCCGTGTTTATCTTATAAATTTCGGAAATGTTATGAAAGTTAGTGCCTGTTATATTAATTAATTTGTTAAAATATCATATGACGTTCATCAAGCAAGCTATTTGTATATAAAAAACAATCTTCTATTTTAGTTAGAATTCGAATTTTTGAATTGTTGTTTAAATAAGGCGACAATTTGGCATTAAGAAAATTCACATATTAAGATATTTTCGTGACTAGGAAACTCATCATGTCCGCGTTAATCGATGATATATTTTGTGTGCTTGATTTTATTGCACAGAAGTGTACGTCGCTATGTTGAAAATTAGCTAAGCTAATTGTTCTCTCTATAAAAACAATCGTTACATCTAATAAATATAATAATGAACGTAATAATTAAACCCGTAAAAACCATAGACATCGGCTACAGAATGGGCAACAAGGAATTCAGTACAATATGTTACACGGATGACGCAGAACGAAAAACTTATTTCGAAATTCAGATGCATTTTTTGTTGTTGCCTGGCCCAGCAGAAAATCGCATATAGTTTGACGGTTATAAAATTACCTTTATTAAAAAATGTTGGTAGTGGATATCAAGCGCTTATGACGGACGTGTTTTTAAATATTTCACTATTTTATATTATCCCCCGTATGTAAAATAAAGGCTAGTTATTGTTTTCGCGAAAATTATTTCATGCGTCCCGCGTCATACTAAAAGTCCTAAATCGCTTATAAGGTCGATTGATTTAACGAAGTCGACCTCATATTTATTTTACCTTGGCTCTCTGACATCGCGTGGGGGATTTCCACGCGTGACGTTAGGAATCAAGGTCGTTAGCGTACAAGGTTGGTTCAATTTAATGGTTTAAATTGAAGCAACCGTATACGCTAACGACCTTGCGATGTCAAAGAGTCACGATGATAACCTTGATTTTGTGACGTCACATGAGGATTTCCACGGGTGACGTCAATCAAGATCATTACTGTATAAGGTTGTCTCAATTCAAACCGAGTCGACCCTATAATAATAATACTTTAATTACGGAATAAACCCTTTTACATTATTTCAATTATAATTTTACACATTTATAATATATAATACACAATTAATATATAAACATACATATTCGATATAATTAATACAATATACTCCCAAGCCCTGTAGACAAAAACAATTAAACATGGTTGTATAAAGATGGATCAATCAGCTTTAATCGTTTCATAAATGATTTAAAAGATATACCGTACAGCTCAAAATGTGGTGATACACAAACCAAATTGCATAATTTTGTCATACGACAAAGCGCATTATTGCTTGTGTAGTTGTTACGATGAACTGTTTCTTTAAAAATTAATTGTGAACGTGTATTAGATGGGATTACCTTATACAGTAATGACCTTTGTTTTGACATCACGTGAGGATTTTCGCACGGGACGTCATCAACCAAGGTCATTACTGTATAAGATTGGCTCAGTTTAAACCGAGCCGACTTAGTATTTTTAATTACCTTGATTTTGACGTCACGCGAGTACTTCCACGCGTGACATCAGGAATAAAGGTAATTAGAGTTAATTGTTTGACGTTCACATCTTACTTGTGCTTTGTTTGTAACATTTTCCATTGTAGCCTAAGTGAATAAAGTTTAAAAAAAAAACATACAAGGTCAGCTCGGTTTAACAACCTTGTTAGTTTTATTACCTTAACTTTTGACGCCATGCAAGGAATTCCACGTGTAAAGTCATTAATGAAGGTGATTTACATATCACATAAACTTTTAGCAACAGAAAATGCTAATCGGGCGACTCAGTTTTTAGTTTTTCTAGGATTTGTACTTTAAATTAATGAAATAAACTTTTAGCAACAAAAAACGCTAATCGGGCAATACAAAACAATTTATGAAATATTGATTAAAATATTGATCTATCACATCTAAGCAGTATATTTTAAACTTAACAATATGTCAGCGTTTTATATACGTGGCGCATGAAGAAATTTCGAGATTAGAAAAGACTGATCATTTGGTTTGTTCGCCTAGTCCTACGCGGCCAAATCAAATGGTAAGGCTTTTCTAAACTTAAAATTTTACTTTATGCCTAACCTGGGAGTGGAATAGTCATTCGAAGCTTGAAATCGAACACATAATTTTCTATTTGTAGTACAAACACAATAAAATTCACGAGAGGTGTTCTCTGAACACAGATTAAAAACCAATAGTACACTTTTTCTTCGAGGTATTTTTATATTAACATTATTTCTTTTGCACTTGTGTGCTTAATTGCAATTGTATACTAATCTTTTAACTAGGGTTTTATATTATTATAGTTATTTTAGTTTAAATATAAATGTCACAGGACACCTCTCGTGAACTGGACTATAATAACTTTTTTTATGCAGCCTTCCTCTCCGCTGCCTGCGCTCCAGGTTAAAGTCAAACCAGACTATCTAAATTAGGCTAAATCCCTTCTTATCGGCATCAAGCTGTTGATCGGGATGAGGCGACCGCAACATGGGAACAACAAGGCAACCGCCTCCCAAATATTGACACTGCTTGTCTCTAATTACGACCGAGCAATATTGAATCGTGATTTACGGCTCGGCTCCGGTGTAAATATTGATTGGAAACGGTTAAATAATTGCCGGGGCGCCGAACAAAAACCGTCCGTCCTAAAAGGTAATTTAGTAGAAATAATTTGTCGCGACAAGAAACCTTAGACTAATCATAACCGAAAAGAAAATTTGGAGTAAGGGTGCGTCAACAGTTTGCACGTTTTCCTGATGTATTATTATAAGTGATTAATTGTATGCAAGAGTTACTATAAACTAGTCACGTTTTGGTATAAATTTGCTGTGTTCTTCTTTTTTATACTTATTTATTATTGCATGCTCCAATACTACTTTTTAGCATGAAGTAAAATTTCGAGTTTAAAAAAGCCTGAAAATTTGGTTTAGTCGTGTAGCGCTTTACTTCATGCGCCACCTGTATTCAACATTAAAAACACTGAAACATTGGGAATACGTCAACCTCACCTGAAATCAGTGCTTTATATGCGTGGCGCATGAAGTAAAATTTCGAGTTTAGAAAAGCCTGAAAATTTGGTTTGGTCGTGTAGCGCTACGCGCTACACGACCAAACCAAATTTTCAGGCTTTTCTAAACTCGAAATTTTACTTCATGCTTAACCTGGGAGTGGAAAACACTCGTTTGAAACTTCAAATTGAACTCTTTGGAAAACACTCGTTTAAATATTTAAATTGTACTCTTTCAAAAATAATAATGCATCTTTGAAGATTTACAGCATATAATTGGGATATGTATACTTGAAAGATAACCTCCCTGCATAATTAATTAATTTTTTTTTCATTTAATCCGTGATAAAAATTGTTGAATATAATTATGGAAAATTTAATCAAAACAAATAAAAAGCAGCAACATTTTTTATTAAATTTGCCATATTAATTTTTATTTTATTAATTATGTATTTTAACATTATGATTTTTTGTTGTTTTAGTGTCTGAAAGTTTCTAATTTATTCGGGTCAGTGCGCGAAACATGTTTTATCTGAAAATGCTACATATTTTATGTTAGCCGCGCATAAATTACGAACACTGAATGGGATTTCATTTTGCATAATTTGGGTCAGGTAATAATTTTTTTGCACGCTTCCATTTTTTGATACCATTTACTATTGCGGGGACAGAGTTTATATATAATTTATGTCAACAAAATTGCCCTATGTGTCTATTTAAAGTATGAATTATGTTTACATTACCGTTACTGTAGGGAAAATAATGGGCAATTTGTTTCTCTACTAGATACAAAGAAAGTTGTTGTAATTGATCATAGCTCTATACCAGTGGTGGGGAAACTTTTTTTAAGACGGGCCATTTGTAATAACCAGACAATCGTAGCGGGCCAAAGAATAATGCTTAATCGTAGGTAGGTAGTTTTTATGCGGGTCGTCACATTACGAAGTAAGAACGCGTTCAAACATTCTCAGACGGCACTCTTAAACGGGCCGGATTAAACCTTTTCGCGGGCCGGACTTGGCCCGCGGGCCGTAGTTTCCTCATCACTGCTCTATACCTTTTAGGCTAACCTTTACAACTAAATTAATTTGGGTGAGTTACGTGAAGATGATAATAACTTGAAATAAAACACTTTTACCTACGCCCTATCTAGTAACCGCACCATACCACACTGTCATCATGACGCGTATGATTGACATTACCTACACATTGACAAGTATATTATATGCTGACAGCTGAACCGCTAATTGAATACCGCACAATCAAATGACATTCCTTTGATGTATATTGATCAAGTAGTAATTTAGTTTTCATCAATGTCATGTTACTATGAAAAATGATTTCATGCTCATTGTTTATTTTGTTAGAGCGTAGGTAAAGTATCGTACGTTTCTCGAGTGGTATGGCAATTACATACTTGCGGAATACTGCCCTCGCCGCTGCGCGGCTCGTGCGCTACATATCCGCTCATATGTAATATGCTGCATACCACTCTCGTGACGTAATATATTATTAACCGTGCTTCACATATCTATTCTTGACTAAATGTACATTTCGGACACAAAGTGATCATTATCAATGGTTTGATAAACTTTACAACTAGATATTTTTTGGATACAAAATTCCAATTAGAGTTTTTGAAATCCGGATCTGACGTTATTTTCTACTTTAAGCGAATTCTTTTGAATTGCTCAAACCTTGCATCACTAGCCAGGCTAGCGATACAAGGCCTGATTAATTCAAAGAAATGCTCTTTGTTTGAATTAATTTAAAAATAACCCTGTTTAGTTTTTTCGCGGAATTTAATTCTTATTTTTGTGTAGAACAATTTCTTTCCGCCAAGACGTAATTCGTTTTACGTGCCGCGGTTGCTGCGAGATACTATCGCCTTTTAATTGAATTTGATTGTGTAATTTTAGTTCGGTGGAAAGCGCGAGGTCGTAAGTGATGGGTCGGCGAAACTAATGATCTTCAGCGGTACGTGCATCACGGCTGGTAACGAGGTTAGAGAGCGTCGCGACGCCCTTCATCCCCCCCCCTCTCCGGGTAGCTTTGCGGGAGGTTTGCAACCCTTTTAGAGGGCGGACAAAGATAATTAATTACACAAGCACCATTAGGGTTCACACGACCTCACATCTCCACCTCCGTCTTCTTGCGCCAGACGAAATCTTAATGGATGTCTTTAATTCGCAGAAACCGCCGTGTTTAAGCGTACCGCGGGGATTACGTGTATGTGGATGATCTTAGAAATGTTTAAATGCATCAAGGCAAGTGTTGAAAACATCTTTGGTTAGAAACAAACACGCGTGATTGAACAAATTGGAAAGAATCTGAGTCAGTTCTTAATTTATGTAGCACAGTGGCGCAACTAGGATTTTATCTAAGGAGGGGATTCAAACAACGTGAGATATACGCTATATTTTAACTTTAGAATTGTTGAAATGCATCAAGACAAGTGTTAAAAACATTTTGCTGCGGCCTTGATGTAGCATGTAGAATGATTTTAACATTGAAAGCTTCCAGTTTTGATCCCGGCGCATCGACCATATGTTGAACGCGCCAGTAATATTTAATCGGTATTACATCCGATCCTTATAACCGGTATTTGTGCCAGTAAAGCGGAACGAATTCATTCTAATAACCGACTGAATTCTAGAGTCCATCCGAATTGCAAATTGTTCGTCCTCCCTCAGGCAAATTGCGACAGTGTAAAATAATAGAGTCGAATTGGAATAGAGCGTTGTTATCCTATTATTAACTCCAGTTGATAATATTTATATTGTTTCAAATTACGTGAAATAACTGTGGCTCAATAAAGCTGGATATTTTAATTTCTCTAAATATACTTTAAGGGGTTAGGCCAGTCTAGACTAGGAAAAAAAGGTCATTTTTTAAATTGTTTTAAACAAAATCTAAAAGTGCTACTTAAAAACTGTTTTTATATCTTTATTGTATGTACATTGAACTTTATTTCCAAATTTTTTCAAAAGAAAATTTTTAAAAATGATGCCACAAAATAAAAAAAATTGATGTACCTCTAGGAGCGTAGGGCAAAATGGGACGAAAAGATCCTGGCTACTGCAATGGATCTGGAACATAAAAGTAAATGTTTTCTGAATCTCTGATGTATACTCTAAAAAAGTACGGGCCGGATTTTGAGAATTTTTATTCTAAACAAAATGGCGCACGTTTGAAAAAAAAGTTATCGCTGACTGAAGCTGCAAAAGAGGCTCGAATGGCGCAGAAATCAACAAGAAAGGATCAGGACGATGAGGAAGGTAAATTTTATGGTGCAGGCATTGCAGACTAGAGGTAAATACATTATTTCTATGAAAAACTATGAGTCAAAACTTCATTCGCGTTTTTCTGGAAACCATGTTTTTAAAATCAAGAGAAAAGAAATCTCAAATACTAATTAATCGATTAGCCTAAATCTGTTTATTCCTTAATCTATATAAAAGATACTACAAAAATACTACAAAAATACGAGGGCCTTTTTTTTAAAGTGCTTCATTTGTTTTTTATGAACGTTTTTATGCGAAAATTTAAGCCCGAAAACTGATCAATTTTTTCAAACGTGCGCCATTTTGTTTATAATCAAAATTTTTAAAATCCGGCCCGTATTTTTTTAGAGTATACATCAAAGATTCAGAAAACATTTACTTTTTTGTTCCAGGTCGATTGCTGTTTCCAGGAACTTCTCGCCCGTTTTGCCCTACGCTCCGAGAGGGACCTTCATTTTCTTTATTTTGTGATCTCAACAGTTTTTAAGTAGCACTATTAGATTTTGTTTAAAATAATCTAGGAAATGACCTTTTTTTCGTAGTCTAGAGTGGCCTAACCAATTAATATAATAATAATAATAATAAACAGCTTTATAAATTATGAACTGTGGAGGCTTCTACTTCGTTATACATGTTAATTCAATGAAATAAAACACTTTAACATTGTTTGTATAACACACTATTTTTATTTTCGTGACTGCAGTTTCGGCAATTCAACTTGCCATTATCAAACAGAGTAACTTAAATTACGGTATGGTACAGGTATATATACACAAAATGGTTATTTATAAAATAACATTAAAAATGGGGGTATACACTAGATCGACCTGGTCGTTAATTAGGGGGATTCCCGGATTAGCGCGGGCTTTCTGTATCTCCAGGGATTCTAGGAGGTTCATTTTTCGGCCCTTTTCGGCATAATGGATGATCTTAAGTACATCCTCGCGAAAAGAATGGTTTTCATCGATTAGATGTTTGGCGAAATTTGATTCTTCTATTTGATTAATCCGAAAAATAAACTTGTTTGTCCCGATTGTGAATTAGTATACATTGGTCAATCTGGTCGTAATTTTAGCACTCGGCTCAAAGAACATCAGCGCTCTTTTCGGCTTAATCAAATAGAAAAATCAAATTTCGCCAAACATCTAATCGATGAAAACCATTCTTTTGGCGAGGATGTACTTAAGATCAACCATTATGCCGAAAAGGGCCGAAAAATGAACCTCCTAGAATCCCTGGAGATACAGAAAGCCCGCGCTAATCCGGGAATCCCCCTAATTAACGACCAGGTCGATCTAGTGTATACCCCCATTTTTAATGCTATTTTGTAAATAACCATTTTGTGTATATATACCTGTACCATACCGTAATTTAAGTTACTCTGTTTGATAATGGCAAGTTGAATTGCCGAAACTGCAGTCACGAAAATAAAAATAGTGTGCTATACAAACAAAGTTAAAGTGTTTTATTTCATTAAACAGCTTTATTACACAAATCATACGGTGAGATTCAGTCTGAGTTCTAAATTGGACTCACACTGATCTTCCATCCAAACCTTCTCTATTATACACTAAAAAAATAAACTACTACATAATTGATAAAGTAAACATTTAAAATAAAAAAATTAAATAAAAATTAAAAAAGTAATAATAATAAAAATACATTCTGTGTACAACTTATTAATCCTTTCTTTTTATTTTGTGGACATTTCAATACAAGTTGAGGTCTTGAAATACAACCATTGGTCTACCTTTCTGTTAAAATGTAATCCCTTACGGTGGTAAGGGATTACATTTTAACAGAAAGGTAGACCAATCGCAATTGGTTAGTGTTTGATCGTTTTATATTCTCCGGCATTTGATTATAAACCTTATATATTTGGTATCTAAATGTTCTTTCGTAAAGTGAAGTTTTATATGATGTTTTTATACTTTTTAAAGCGATTATTCTAACGAGTGTCTCCTGTTCCTTAATTAAACATAAAGTAAATATTTAGAGTGTTGAGATGCCTGAAAAATTGGATTGGCTGTTAATAGCAAACTGCTATTAAAACTCCTACAATAACGTGTGACCTAATTACTCACTTCCCCTTGTATTATTTGTAAATTCATTGTTTAGATTTTAACGTCAGCTTTATCCCTTACGGTAGTAAGGGATTACATTTTAACAGAAAGGTAGACCAATCGCAATTGGTTAGTGTTTGATCGTTTTATATTTTCCGGCATTTGATTATAAACCTTATATATTTGATATGTAAATGTTCTTTCGTAAAGTGAAGTTTTATATGAGGTCTTTATACTTTTTAAAGCGATTATTCTAACGAGTGTCTCCTGTTCCTTGATTAAATATAAAGTAAATATTTAGAGTTTAGAGATGCCTGAAAAAATGGATTGGCTGTTAATAGCAAACTGCTATTAAAACTCCTACAATAACGTGTGACCTAATAACTCACTTCCCCTCGCATTATTTGTAAATTCATTGTTTAGATTTTAACGTCAGCTTTTGCATATTGAATAGAACATCCGAACATTGACTGAATCAAGGCATGTCCGTCTAATCCGAACTAAATATGTTCGCTTAATCTAAAATCGATGCGCGCCGGATTAATCAGTAATGTTCCCCTTCACTCTCTCGAGGCACTGTCTTTCTACAAATCGAAGTAATTTCGAATGAAAACCGGACGCGTTTGTTCTGTTGAACGAGCGCGCAAACATTTACTTAATACTTTGAAGCACTTTCGGGCCGTACATAAAATACCCTCCCACTAAGCGGATTTCGATGAAAAGAATCCAAATTAAAATACAGTAATGATTTTAAATTTATGCATTTACACTTATGCGTATATGTTACAGATAGAACACTAAATTAGATAAAACGCGAAATGTCTACTGCTTATTGACATAGTCTATAACTTATGCATATAATACTTAATTGTTGTTGAGTTGCGTGAAGATGGTTTTAAATTAATGAAACACTTGTATCTTTTCTTCACTTATTTATTTGGAGTACCAAATGCACATTTCGATCACGATGTGATCATTATCAATGGTTGACAAATACAAACTTAAAAGCTAAAATGCGCTTAATATATACCTGCGGATTATGAGGAGTAATTACGTAATGAGCGCGGGGGTTATGGAGTTAAGGGAAAACCGACAATTAGGCAGACATCTTAAATCTATTTTAAGTGTAATTGGAACAAATAATATAAAATAGAAAAACAGAAAAATAAGAAAAATACACAAGTTACAATATACCGGGCTTTCATTAATTCCCGAACCCCACGTGACTAAATTTAAAATTGCCGCGTAAATTATTGTATTTGTACGTTGGAGGCTTTGAAAAAAGTAACCAAACGTTACTAAAGTCAAATTTGACATAAACATTTATGCGCGGTGCATCGTTAAACCAACCTTTGAGATCCTACAAGATTCGCCCGGAATTTTCAGGTAAGCAAAAATTGTTTAATTATTCTGAAACATTGAGTTTTATTTCTATTTATTTTGCAGAGTCAATTTGCTAGGATAAGCAAATACTGCGAAAATTAATAAAAATTAGTTACATTTTTGAAGATGAGCCTATTTTTTAATCATTTTAAATATAATATTTTCAGTCGTCATAAAAATACGCCGGCGAATAAATATTTTTAAATCTAGGGAATTTTTGTGTGAGCCATACCACCTTGTACATTTGGTTGCCTATTATTTTTGGTCACGTGGGGTTCGGGAATTAATGAAAGCCCGGTATATAAAACATGAAAACATATAACAAGAAAAATACAAAAATTATTACAACGGAACGAGTTTAAGTAATGGGTTGTCTAGTGGTACTCCAAATAAATAAGTGAAGAAAAGATACAAGTGTTTCATTAATTTATGCATATAAGTTACAGACAAAACACGAAATTAGACAAAATGTGAAATGTTTGCTGCTTATAGGCATAGTCTATAACTTATGCATATGTTACAGAGAAAATACGAAATTAGACAACACGCGAAATATCTACTGCTTATAGACATAGTCTATAAGTTATGCATATGTTACAGACAAAACACGAAATTGGACAAAACGCGAAATAAAAACATAGCCCGAATAAAAACACAATTTCGGGTTTTGTCCAGACAAATCGCGTTCTGCCCGCATGATTTTAGACATGTCCTAACATGCTAAGTATTATAAAAATTTCAAATTCGTAAAGTTGTAATAACAGAAGCTTAACGGTAATCGAAATTATTTAAAATAGAAGAACATTGTGGCTTATTTTGATGCTTGCAAAATAAGAAAGAAATAAAAACAAATTAAAAATTAGTAATTCCTTTGTTTTTTATGTAAAATAACAACAAAATTAAACCGACAACGCTTGAGGAGCTAAATATTGGGACTAAATTATGAAAAATACGAGATATCCTACCGTTTTTTTCCGAATTTATACAATAAATCGATCAAACAAAACAACACAAAAAAAATACTGGCAAACATCACTTTGTTTATAAACAAACTCACAAATTATTTATAAGGAGTATATTTTAAACTTCACGTTAAGTTAGTGTTTTATACATTATTCATATTTCTCCGGAGCAAACAAATACAGGGAGTTTTTCTTTTAAGTATACGTATTCCAAATTCAGCCTATTTTCTGTAAATCTTTAGATATTCCTTGTATTTTGTAAGTTCTATTTGTAGCTTTAAACGAGTGTTTTCCACTCCCAGACTAAGCATGAAGTAAAATTTCGAGTTTAGAAAAGCCCCGTGAAAATTTGTCTCGGGTCGCGCAGCGACCCGAGACAAATTTTCTGGGCTTTTCTAAACTCGAAATTTTACTTCATGCGCCACGCGTATAAAACACAGGTTTTAAGTGAAGTTCGAATATTCATAAGTTTTACAATATTTAAGTGTTTTATACGCGTGGCGCATGAAGTAAAATTTCGAGTTTAGAAAAGCCCAGAAAATTTGTCTCGGGTCGCTGCGCGACCCTCGACAAATTTTCACGGGGCTTTTCTAAACTCGAAATTTTACTTCATGCTTAGTCTGGGAGTGGAAAACACTCGCTTAAAGCTTTAAATTGAACTTAAAAAAAACAGGAAATATCCGCAATTGTTGTATCAATTCCATTCTTATTTTAACTTAGAGAAACGTAAAGTGTTAAGTGTGAACATTAATAAATTTAGAATTTTTGCCCTCTACAAAAAAAGTGAAATACATTTTGTCTCTAAAATAAATAGGGAAGCCAATATTTGAAGACTTTAAAATTAACATGCGATTTCCTATGTTGCGTCCACCAAGTCAACACCCGGTATAAGGACTGAACCATTTATTCTTTACTTAAATGAATAAGATTTTTTTAATTATTTAATAGTGTTTATCACACACAAATGTGTTACACAGGTTATTTACTATTACAATGAAAAGCTTAAAACTAAGAAGAATATTAACATTAATAAATGACCGACACAGCAGGAATAATAATATATTTAGTTCTTAAATTACAAGGAATATTGTTATCACATTTAGTAGTTTTTTTGTCGTCAAATTATTAAAAAAAACGTATATAAACTTTTGGGGAAAAGCGGCCGAATTCAAAAAATTATAATTCTATTTTTTTAGCCAGAACTTTATAGACGTTTTTTATTGTTATCACAGTCAATTTATACAATTAAATTAATAGAAATATGTACAAATACATCTTAAAGTCACTGTCAAATAAAAAATATAATTTGATAAATAAATAAATAATAACGATAACGAATTACTTTCAAATAAATACAAAAAGTAATAAATGCACTAATCTGATTATATAAATAAAATATGGTAGCTTAAAATCGATATAAATAGAAATAAGATGAGAAATTAGAAGTAAAAATTCAAATTTAAAATTTTCCAACATTTTCTAAAAACGTGTCTACTAATGTATTCGTCCACAGTTGTAATTTATACAGCGTAAATTTTTATAATTTATTTGCTTGAGTGCATGTGTTGGACACTGGGTTTTGTTTCGACGTTTTTGACCTTTTTTAAACTTTTTTTAATGAAACTGTCTGCGTTTGTGTGTGACAATGAAGAATCCAATATATATTTTTGTCTAAAACTTACCGTTTAATCACAATTCGTGTTTTAGGTTAATGTTTCTATGAGATGTCTTTCTTGCCTTTTCTTGCAATTTTATGCCACATTTCCAGTGTAAACTGAACACACAGCATAACTTCCTTATAAATTGCTACATATCTGCACCAATTTTGATCTTTTACTTATATTTTAACGTGAATACACTACACAAATTTAATGTTAACATCGTTAACATATAAACGGTGACATTTGAGGTTTGTTTATCCAAAATTCAATTGTCACCGCTGGTATCGCCGTGATTACGTGTGTGAAAACTAGATGGCGCTAGTACATAATCAAACGCTTTTATTAATAAAATTATATAACAACTAATAATAATAGTTTCCAATTATTTGATATAAAATAAAGGAATTACACTACATTTAAATGAATTCAGTAATTTATTCATAAGTGAAATCAGGCGGCCGATAAAGTAAATAGCGACCTTATCGATCGGGGGAAGTCATTTGTTTTAAGATGTTTGTTGTAAAACAATTTTCATTGTATTGTGGTTTGTAATTGCCGTACATACTTTGTAATTTCTGTACATAATTTTACTGTAGTCAGTTTGTTATTTAGTGTATTCGTGTCGTTTTTCGTGTCTTTTGGATTAACGGTAAGTGATTGATTTGAAATATTAATAACAGCAGTAACAGTTATACATCCTAACTCGGGCCCCCAGTACAGAAACTTTGGCAGGCCGCATGATACCGTATTTGATACCTGATCTTAAGCCCCATAGTACACTTTGGCAATTCAATTCACTTCTAGGTTAGGTTAAGTTAGCAGAAGGATTTGCATAGCATTAAATGCATAAGTATCATTGCTCACGTTGGTGATTCTATACACTTCTAGGTTAGTAGAAAGGTTCATGATATAATAAATTGTTTGAGTCTCTTTCTAAACATTAGCGACTCCATATATATCTAGGTTAGGTTAGTGTAAAGGTTTATAATAGAATTAATTGTCTACGTTGCACGTTTGCACACGTTAGCAATTCCACATACTATTTGGTCAGGTTATGTTAGCAGAAAGGTTTATGATATAATTAAACGTGTCTTATTGCACACATTACACCTAATGGGTGTTTTAAGTACAGATAACTCAATTTCGACAAAAAAATCGACTTAACTGGTTTTTGCGGTAAGCCACAGATTTACACATTTATCATAGTTGAATGAACAATATTTGGGAGCAGCTACTCATTTAGAAACATATTATAAATGCTGTAGAAAGTGATCATTTAAAGATAATTTCAATAGGCGTCCAAAAAAACTCTACTTCACCAATTGTATTAAATTTTAACCACGTCACCAGTTAAGGGTTGTCTCTTTAAAGTTAAGAATAAAGTGGTTAACTTAGTAGCAAGGTTTGCATTTGTATAATTTGCTTAAGTCTCTTTACGCATATTGCCCATTTCATTTACTTCTAAATTAGGTTATGTTGGCATAAAAGTTTGTAACGTTATAAAACTCGAAAAAAGTAAACACTGAAACTGTTATCCGAACACAATTAGGACAAATGTGCAGCAACAATGCAGTAATCCGAAAACACTATAAGAACTATAAGATAATAAATTAATAATGAACTATTATAAATGACATTTCTGTCAAATGACATTTTATTTGTTCCACCGCGATGTTGTGCAAATTTACATATATTTTACTGCATTTATACAAAATTGTGTATTCATATATACATTAAACAAAATACACTTATTATAACTAATAAAATATAAAATCATAGCGCATGTACATAAAGTACATACATTGATGAAACAAACCAAATAAATCATACACTAGCGTCACCTGTTCTTTTTTCATGAAATTATATCAATCTAAGGCCGTAGTCGGTATTACACATATTTTATATAAATAGTTGTCAACAAACGTCACTTTTATAGTATAAAATTAAATCAGTGTATTCGCTTAAAAAATAAGACAAAGTAATAAATTACAAATAATACTTTAGAACTTGTGTCTAAGTTGTAATGTGGGACTATTTTATTCAGGAAATGTGTATAAAATCACACATGTTAGCGGTAAATAGTTTATCAAAATCGACAACTTTTAAAATTAATTTCGCTTAAACGTCAAGCTTTCTAAAAAATCGGACTTTGGATTCGTTATTTTTTCATCGAAATGCATATGTTTAAAAAGAAAAAGTTCAAAAATTGTACTGTCCAGCACATGCACCTTGACCTCGAACATGAAGTGACTAAAACTACGTACAAACCAGGTATATACCGGGTGTGGCACTTTGGCACGTTGAAATATCGTGATTCCTACTAATATCACGGATACTGGTATGAGGATCTTCAATAACTGCCTCCAGAACCTGCAGTTAATTATTTTCGGTAAAAACTGTCTTCTTTCTAACTCTCCTTGGCCGTTTCACACTTCCCGTAGTAGTAAATCTCTCCCACACTTTTTGAAACGCACGTTCATTTGGATGTGCCCTGTGCGGATATCTCGCAGCGTACACTCGTGACGCCAAGAAACAATTCTTGTTACATTCTCCAAGAATAAATATCATGTCAACCATTTCCTCTTGAGTTCGGAACATTTTTAGAACGTTTATCAAAAATGACTTATGGCTGCTACTGGCGTCTAATAATTTACTTTGACAATTACCAATCTTTTGTTTTCTCATGGCACTCTTGGGAACGGAAAACGTTTCCCGACATTTGCGATGAAATTCCTTTTTTCTCCGAAATTTTGTTATGCAATGTGTAATTTTTTTTGTACCAATGAAAAATTTAGAGTTTTGGCTGTACAACGCCGTAATTTTTTTAGGGGGGTGCCATTTGAAATTTTCGAAAAAAATGACAACATGCGAAGTTCAATCAAAAATGATTTTTTTTTCATAAATTACCCGAAAAAAAATTATGTGAAGGTATACGAGGTCTTAACCTGTACCTCAATTCAAAATTTAGGCGCCGCACAGTGGGCGGAATCGGGATTGTAGCTGGACAAAACTCATAGCCTTTAGTACGATGAGCGAAAGTGGACCTATTTACTTGTATCATGTTAAAAATTACTAATATTAAGCAAATAATGGGCAATTCAAAATAGCGGACAGAATAAAACAATTATATACTAGAAAATGTCATATTTTTCGTAAACATTATTATATCGAGGTATTTTATGAGAAAATTATTTTGTTATATTTATTATAACAATATAATGAAATATAATTTATCAGATTGTAATACATTTGTCAATTAATTATGAAAAAAGAAATAACTAAACAATAAGATTATTGACAAGCAGCAGTTTGTAGGAAAAGAAAATTATTTAACAGTTTTGGAAGCATTATATTTTATTTACAGCATTATATGATTGTTCATTCTACAAAAATTTCGGATTCATCCGTTTTAACGTCAAGAAGTTGAAGTACAGCTTCTGGCAAATCCTTAATTGTGTTTTTAGGCAGACCTCTTTTGGCACTCATCACTGGATCAGACAGCTGAAGCATGGTGTGAATTAGATCAGTACTCGTGTGATCTCGAGGATCTTTGCGCGTATGCCTTAATTTCATTTGTCTGTAGATCTTATTACTCGCTTCTTGAGCTTCTTCTGACATTATGCCAATAGGCAAAAGAAAAGATTTTACTACAGTAGCTCCGTGTACAAGAATTTTGTGGATGCTGACAGGCATTTTGTACCATGGATATTTTTGGACAAATAACTTCGCCGTTTCTTGTGTAAAAGCTTCAAATCGCTCGTAGTTAAGTGGTTGACCACATGACAGTGTTGTCATAACTACCCCGAATCGGCGAATAAGTTCTTCAACAACGTTCGTAATTTCTGATACAACAACAATGTTTGTTTAGACACATACTGTCGTCAAGTGAAACGAAAGTTTAATTATTTCGTTTTAATTCGAGATGTTATCTATTTATTTAATTTTTTAACGAAATACACATTTATTTAATATTTTATTTGTCGTCGAAACAAATAAGAGTTGAATGAGGAGAAAATTTCCCCCAATTTCGTACCACCGAGTTGTATTCGGTTTGACAATTTAACGAACAAATACTTATTGAAAAATTCTATTCGAAAGATATGAATAGTAGGTAATGCTAAAAACATTGTGTTGTTGAGGTAACTGTCAAGAAACAGTAAAAACTGGAAATTTATTTAGGAAATTTTCACGTGTGAAAATTGTCGCTTAATAGAAACGTGATTAGTCCATTTTGCGAAAATGAGTGAATCTGATTGTTCCAAAAAATGTTAGTTGAATTGTCGATATTTATAGAAGAAAATCGGAAAAAAACAAAAACGCTTCTAGTAAAGACCCACTTCCGGTGTACGAAATTTTATCAAAAACTTTTCAGCTCTTGCGACTAAGAATTAAACCTTAAGTTTAAAGTTTTAGTCTAAAAGCTGTAGCGGTTTTTGAGATACAACACCCACGGACACACACACACATACACACACGCTCACACACGCGCACACACACACACACACCCGCACACTCACACACACACACACAAAGACACATTTCAAAAATGGTCGGAATTGTCTCAGGAGACCATAAAACGTATATATCCGTCGAAATTTCGAGTTTGAAATATATCATGAAAACAATACTTTCCCGTATTACATGCATGGAATGTAGAAAAAATACGATATAAACCAAAGTCGCAAAAAGTCGCAAGTAATTTCTGTTTCATCCGCAATTATATATATCAAGGCATCTCGAGAATGTCCGATCACATCGGTAAAAGTCGGTAAAAAAAGTTCTAAGGTTTAAAACAAATGAAACCATGTTTCTCATATAAAATATTAGTTTACATAAACATATAACTTCAATGCCATACAAAACATGAAACATCGTGATAAGTATGATGCCTGTAATTGTTTGGATATGAAGAATACGTCATATGATGATGCAGGATCATTCGCGAAGGACCTTCGTACACACCATTATTTCTTTACTTTAAACATCAAATACGATCAATAATATTTTATGACTCTGTATTAACTTACTGACGCTTTCATATAAATAAATATAGTCTCTGGAGACTAAAGAATCAGTACAGAGAACTTTCCAACGTTTATTGTTAACTTTTTTCTGGGGGTTTTGTCCAGCTATAATCCCGATTCCTCCCACTGTGCGCCGGCGTCAATTAGTTTCTCTACAAAACAATCTCAAAAATGGGGCGCAATTTTGAAAGAAGGGGTTATAACAGCGAAACTGCTAAAGTGAAGGTTATAACATGTTAGATAAAAAAATAAGTACTCTTCAAGCACTTTCCAAATCTGCAATAAAAAATAGGGCATTCCATTTAAAAAAACATAAGTTTGGTACGCCATTGGAGTACGGCACGCCACTGATGATTAGAAATATTTTTGAAACATAGCGACGGTAATTATGCACCACTTTGCTCTTAGATTTTTTTCGATAGCTTTTATCGTAAAGGAGCTATGGTCCGAGGCGTCTTAAGTGCCACACCCGGTATTAGAAATAAGACCTAGAAATTAAAAGTAAAAATTAAAATTTAAAATTTTCCAACATTTTCTATAAACGTTCCAACTAATGTATTCGTCCACTGTTGTATTTTATTCAGCGTAAGTTTGTAAGTTAAAGTGTTATTTAATTAAATAGTTAAAATGTTTCACAAAGTAACCGCCTCCACCACCAAATATTTAAATTTTTATAATTTATTTTCCAATTCAAGATTTTTATTTATCCCTTGATTGCAACAATAAAGCTCATTCTTTCCTATTCAAGTTTTGTCTAAATTAAATAGACTTTTTCTTGACATTTTTCAATACCTATTCATACAATATTTTAAGTGAAAACGTTTGTAATATTGCTGTGATCTAGCTTCTTGCATTATTTAATCTAATCATTGAAACAGACGACGAAATTTATTCCACGAACAAAAATCCCCCTTGCCAGGCAAACTATTCGCAGAAATGTATGCAATTCCATAAAGAAACCCCCTCAGTTATCATCCCCTCCCCCTTTCCACCCAACCCCACATCGCTTTTGCTGAAAGTATCCTGAAATATTAAGAAGAATCCGTAATGGCCATCGGGAATGGGGAAAAATTGGGGCCGCACGGGGTTCGTTTTTTTTTTCCTTCGGCGTTTTCAGCCTGAAACCGAACGCGACTGCCGATGCCGACGTCGACGTCGACGTCGTCGGTCGCGTTGCGGCGGTGGAGGGGGAAGTTCTGCCCACACACCAGCGTATCCTGCAGTCTTCATCGGCCTTCCGATACACTCACGTGCCGCTCCACCGAAACATTTAAACGATTTTCCGCGAGTTTTCCGCGCAACAAAACAATTGATAGTGAAAACTGTGGTTTTATTTTTTTTTTCGGTAAATCGTCTTTGTGTGAATTTAATTGAATTAATTAACAATCCGCTCGTCCAGTGAATGAAAAGTGTATTGTTTCTTTTGTTGTTAACGCAATGGGATTTTTCTGTTTAATCTGATGCCCTATATTTAACAGGTGAGTTTAAAAATAAATAATATTACCAAGAATAATTGCAATTCAAAACTATTTAAATTCGAGAAAATAAGCTTAGGCTTCTTATAGTTTGCACACTTTAAACATAATATATAAAATTACAGAAATATTCGTAAAAAATACAAACAATACAGTGAGTGGTTGTTTTAATAATTAAGACGTATTGTTTGCATTTTTCACAAAAAATTTCATAATTGTACATATTAAAATATCGTGTGTTCAATAAAAATAAAAACCTCCAGAATGCTATGGAAAATATTGTCTTAGGTTGGCTTAGTAATTAAACACAATAAACAAACAATACAGTGAGTGGTTGTTTTAATAATTAAGACGTATTGTTTGCATTTTTCACAAACATTTTCGTAATTGTATATATTAAAATATCGTGTGTTCAATAAAAAAAAAACCTCCAGAATGCTATGGAAAATATTGTCTTAGGTTGGCTTAGTAATTAAACACAATAAACAAACAATACAGTGAGTGGTTGTTTTAATAATTAAGATGTATTGTTTGCATTTTTCACAAAAATTTTCATAATTGTACATATTAAAATATCGTATGTTCAATAAAAAAAAAAACCTCCAGAATGCTATGGAAAATATTGTCTTAGGTTGGCTTAGTAATTAAACACAATAAACAAACAATACAGTGAGTGGTTGTTTTAATAATTAAGACGTATTGTTTGCATTTTTCACAAAAATGTTCATAATTGTACATATTAAAATATCTTGTGTTCAATAAAAAAAAACCTCCAGAATGCTATGGTAAATATTGTCTTAGGTTGGCTTAGTAATTAAACACAATAAACAAACAATACAGTGAGTGGTTGTTTTAATAATTAAGACGTATTGTTTCCATTTTTCACAAAAATTTTCGTAATTGTATATATTAAAATATCGTGTGTTCAATAAAAAAAACCTCCTGAATGCAATGGAAAATATTGTCTTAGGTTGTCTTAGTAATTAAACACATTTTAATTACTAAGACAACCTAAGACAATATTTTCCATTGCATTCTAAAGGTTTTTTATTTTATTGAACACACGATATTTTAATATATACAATTACGAAAATCTTCGTGAAAAATGCAAACAATACGTCTTAATTATTGAAACAACCACTCACTGTATTCTTTGCATTTTTCACGAAGATTTTCGTAATTTTGTATCTTCAAATATCGTATGTTCAATAAAAAAAACCTCTAGAATGTAATGGAAAATATTGTCTTAGTAATTAAAACGTATTGTTTGTATTTTTTATGAAGATTTATGTAATTTTATATATTAAAATATGGTATGTTCGATAAAAAAAAAAAACTCCAGAGTGCAATGGAAAATATTTTAGGTTAACAACTCTGAAATTATATATTCTAATTATTATTGATATTTTGATTAAAAAACTCTTAGAACCTTTCTTCAATACTTTATTTTGTAACCAAATGTACATTTCGGACACGAAGTGTCCATTATCAATGGTTTGATACTAATCGTATTCGTATTAGTATCAAACCATTGATAATGGACACTTCGTGTCCGAAATGTACATTTGGTTACAAAATAAAGTATTGAAGAAAGGTTCTAAGAGTTTTTTAATCAAAGTATAATTATCTTCAACTAACTCAATCAATCCAAATATTATTGATATTGTTTTGACGCTTCACATCTATCATATACAATGTATTGTATCATTGCATTATGTAGCATACGTGAATAAAGCTATTATTATTATTATTATTATTATGTCTGACGTTTTATATGTCAATTCCTAAAGTGTGTAGCAAACTTAAATTAAAAAAATTAAATCATGGCACTCTAGAGGTTTTTTTTTATTAAACATACGATATTAACAACTCAATGTAAATAAACTGTACAAAAAATTACTAATATCTCAAAATTTAAGAGTTACAACAAAAGGTGTATAAGTATTATTAGTAAATAGTTACCGTTTGTAGAATGTAGTGACTTGAGGATCAAACATAAGGGCGTGAGTGTATTTCGAAAATCCTTTTAATCAGTGTTTTATACGCGTGGCGCATGAAGTAAAATTTCGAGTTTAGAAAAGCCTAATTTGGCTCGGTCGCTTCGCTTCGCTACGCGCCCGAGCCAAATTTTCAGGCTTTTCTAAACTCGAAATTTTACTTCATGCTTAGTCTGGGAGTGGAAGCACACACACTGTTATAGTAACATTTTTTTTTTTATAAATGAAATCGAAAATAGTAAAAAACTTAATTATTTTTGTAAATAAATATCTTCAATTTCAATTTCAATTTATTTACGGAAAATCTCCTTTATACAATACAATAATGACAATCATTTTCTTAAACATAAGTCACCAGTATATTCATCAGTCACAAGTATATTCACGGAAAAGTAAAACATATAAATAACCCAAGTGGCGGCAATAAATGCAAACAGGAACATCAGAAACGGTAATCTCAAGTGACACATCTAATTAAACAGAAAAAAATCTCTTTTAAATTATGACATAGCCAACTTTGGGTACTATTTAGAAAAATGTAAGTTTGTGTTATATTTTGAAAACTAATGTCGTTAGAAAATATCTGATAACATTTTATTATTCAGTGTAAAATTGTCTAAGAACTTCGCCATACATTTCATTCAAATCAATTTAAAATCGTTGACGTTTCATTTATCGTAAATCAGTAACACTATGTTCTTTAAAAACATGGAATAAATCACGCATTTATTTGGCAGTTTTCTTTGATTTCCACTTGTACTTAAAATTGAGGGTCCCTCAATAAAAAAACCAATGCATCTTAAAAAAAATGCCAAAGTTTCTGAGAATTATTAAAAAATTGCAATGCTGTTGTTAATATTTATTATCTACATTGATTTTCACTTACAATTTATTAATTGTGGTATTAACAATTTATATTATAATTATCTACTTTTATTTCTATTTAGTATTGTTTTTTTTAGTAAAATTTTTGTATATTTATAATAAGTATAAATAATATTGCCAATACTTGGTTGCAAAATATATCAAACAATAAAAGATTTTTTTCTCTCGTTTTATTTATATATTTCTTGAACTAATTATTATTATCATTAAATCGAACATAAAATCAAGCTGAGAATATTTTAAACTTCACAATATTTCAGTTTTTTATACGCGTCGCGCATGAAGTAAAATTTCGAGTTTAGAAAAGCCTGAAAATTTGGTTTGGTCGCTCCGCGCTTCGCGCTACGCGCCCAAACCAAATTTTCAGGCTTTTCTAAACTCGAAATTTTACTTCATGCTTAATCTGGGATTTTAAAACACTCGTTGCAAACTTAAAATTGAATAATTTTACAAATATTCATATTCATATTCATATTCATATTCATATTTATTGATGTATTAACAAAAGTACATGTTTTACATATGTCACCTTAACCTACGAGTATATAATAATAAAAAATATAATAATAATAATACCTTATAAGCTAGTTTGTATAGTGAGAAACATCGAAGTAAATAAGTAAATAGATCTATAGTCTATAAAAATGTGCTTGAATGTAGTACGTAGTGTTATAGTATGTATGATTCCATGTATGCATACTTGTATTTGTATATAAATTTAGTTTTAGTCGTTATTCACATTGTTTGTGTGATTTTGTGCGATTATTTCGATTTGTTAAAAGACTATTGTTAATTTATTATGTAATGCCCACCGTTAAAATAAATAAATAAATAAATAAATAAATAAATAAATATTAAAATAACTTATTAAGAAATAACATATTAAAATAACATATTAAAATATCATATTAAAACAACATATTAAAATACCACAATAAAATAACACATTAAAATAACATATTGAAGTAACATACGGACGTTCACAATTTAAAATGAGTTTTAAAATCAAATTTAAGGAATTCTTCCCAGCAGTAAAAACCTTTATCCTCAAGTAGCGTTTTCAGACGATTTGCAAATTGCTTGGGAGGCAATTGCTGTATGTTTTTCGGTAGTGCGTTGAAGAATTTAACAGCGTGGAATCTAGTACCAGTCTTCGCTTTCGAGAGTCTTGTTGTTTGTAGATATATGTTTGATTCTTGGCGAGTATGGTACTTATTGATGTCGCTACAAGTTTGGTAGCTATCCAAATTGTGTCTAATATGAGACAAGCAGGCAAGAATAAATAGTGATGGGAATGTTAATATTCTTAAATCAATGAAAGCTTGTCTGCAGTCATCACAGTAGTTCAGGCCAGCTAACACTCTTACTACCTTTCTCTGAAGACCAAATATTCGGTGTCGAATAGCGGCATCCCATATGTGATGTTGGACTGGAATAGCGAGAAATATGTCGTACGAGCTACGTTCCTTGATACTATGGGTGTCAGGTTTCTAATAAGATATATACTCGAACTAAGCTTTCTAGCGAGTATATCCCCATGAGTAGTCCAAGATAGAAAGGAATCAATGTGAAAGCCAAGAAATTTAGTTGATTCATATTTAGTTGATTCATATTTCCTTAATGTGAACGTTAGGAAAGCAGATTTGTTGATATTCAGTTTTAGTCGATTACATATGAACCACTCCGATACCTCCCCGAGTGCTTTATCATGCAAATTATTAGCAATAGAGTAATCTTTAGATTTGGATACAACAAATGCTTAAAAATTTAATATTTTTTTTTTGAAATATTAAAGCTTCACATGCAGTGATTTTTTTTAAGTGTACATATTCTGATGTATACGCTACATCAGAATATGTACACTTAAAAAAAAATCACTGCATGTGAAGCTTTAACATTTCAAAAAAAAATAAAAAACATTTGATAACATATGCAAAATAAATCTATTTAATGATTCAATTTGAATTCAACTGATTGTGCAAATATCATCGTACTAACTAACAATATTCAATAAATAATTTAATTAACTTATTTGTTATATGTTACAATGGACAAATGTTTACTATTAATTACAATTATTGTTTTAATTAACTGCGCATTATTTATTTATAAATCAAAGTCCTCATAATAAATTCTGTTGATATAAATTGCCGCTACTAGGTGTGCGTTACGAGTTGGATTTGTCAGTAATTAATTATTTACAACCAAACAAATTAACATTTATATAAGTTTATAAATATATCGAAAATATACAAAAACATGTCATTGTAGTTTCTACAAAATTGAATTGATTTTGTTAATTCCAATGTAAAATCAAAGATTATTCAATTAATTTGAAATTTGATTCATGTTTTACGTATCTGACTTCTAAAGAATTGCAAATATTATTATTATTTCTTTTTTGTTTGTTTGTTTGACATAGGTTTTTACCATTCAGCCACTAACGTTGATTTATATTAACATATATTTCAACTAATTTGGACGTCACAACACATTCACACACATCCATGGAACCTGAGACGAGTATTTTTCGTTAGAAAAATTACTCGCCTCCGCTGGGAATCGAACCCAGATCACCTCCGTGACCGATTTGGCGAAACCGGCGGCTCAACCGCTCGGCCACGACGGGCCCTTGCATATATTTTAGTCAACAGTTGGCTAAAGTTGAATTTCTACAAAATTCAATGAAGTTTATTTATTCCAATGTGAACTCAAAGATTTTTTATTTTTGATCAATTTTATCAACACTATAGGTTTATATTTAATTAATTTCCCACTCTTGGTGAAACATTTTTGTTCACTTAATTAAGTGAATTAAGTGAACAAACCAAGTGCTTTTATTCAATTTTAAAACCTTTAATACTTTAGGTTTAATTGATTTGTTGTTTTATTAAAGCAACCAATTTTGAGATATTGGATGAATTACATATATTTTCACAAATTTAGGCAACTGTAATTTCTACAAAATGTTATCAATTTTGATTAAAAAACACTTAGAACCTTTCTTCAATACTTTATTTTGTAACCAAATGTACATTTCGGACACGAAGTGTCCATTATCAATGGTTTGATACTAATACGAAAAATATACATTTTACACTGATATATATATACACTAAAAAATGAGGGAATTAGAGGGTGTCGGTAGGGGGTGTGGTTATGGTGGTAATAAACTAATTTTAGCCGAAAAAAGGTTATCTGTGGGTAAGTAGGTTCGTGTTTGATGGGGATTCCAAGGGATTAGGAAAACACCCGAGTTTCAGGTGGACACACTAAATCTAATAAAACATTTTCGAGCGGACTTAAATCGAAATTTAACAGTAGGTTTTCTTGTTTTTTTCATTTGAATTGCCTCCAACATATTTAAATGATAGTGTGTAAAATGTTTCAATAATTTTACGTTTTCTAAAATGAACTTATGGCCCGTTTCAATTGCATGGTTAGCGACCGCAGATTTATCCGGATTCAGGTGTTGACATGTTCCTTGAATCTAGTTTGAATGTTTCTTTGTGTTTGTCCTATGTATATTTTGTCACAATTCGAACATTTATTGGAATAAATTCCAGATTTTTCTAAGAAATGTGTTTCGTTAAAAGTGTTCCCTAGTAAATTGTGTAATTTTGTATTTACATAGTACGCTGGTGTTAAATTGAATTTCTTGTACAATCAAAGTATAATTATCTTCAAGTAACTCAATCAATCCAAATGTTATCAATTTTGTTTATTGTAATGGTAAATCTAAGATAATTTATTTGCTAATAATATTTGTGAATGTTATAAAATTTACAAAAGTATGCATACAAAGTGGTCAAACCGAAACGAACGAATTTTTAAACACTGTCAAAATTTTAATTTAGATCGTACAGGGTTAAACACAAGCACGATGTGTAGAGAAACTCAGTAAGTTTTATTGCTAAAAAGAACAAAATTTAGAATATTAATTCACAAGAAAAAACACTTTTATTCCTTACTTCACTTTTATGTTTATTCGTTAGATGTACATTTCGAATGCAAAGCACTCATTATCAATAACTATTCTAATTTGCTTGCACTCGAAATGTACATCTAACGAATAAACATAAAAGTGAAGTAAGGAATAAAAGTGTTTTTTATTGTGATTAAATACTCCACATAACTCAATAAAACAATTAGAATATTAAGTGTGAAAAATAATATAATTTCCAGGTGGTCTGTAAAGTTTTTCATGATTCTGTACACCATATCGTCTGGTATCGCAGTGATTTCATTTCTGATGAATTCCTTTAATTCTTGGATGGGTCTGGGTTTGTCAGTATACACTTTAGATTTCAGGTAACCTCAAAGAAAAAAATCACAGGGGGTGAGGTCTTGTGAACATGGAGGCCAGGGAACATCACCATTTCGGGAAATCACGTGTCGAGGGAAAATAGATCTCACAAAGTCCATAGAAATCCTTGCCGTGTGAGCTGTAGCTCCGTCTTGGTGAAACCATATGCTGTCAGTGTCAACTTTATTTTCTTTAAGATGAGGGATTAAAAATCCTTGAAGCATAGCGATGTACCGCTCGGGGTTGATCGTTACTGCCTGAACGTTCTCATTTTCAAAAAAGAATTGCCCAATTACGGCAAACACGCTCTGTTTCAAGCACCAGTTGTTCATTGCAACTGTCATATGTTGATTATTATTATAACACAACTCAATTATTAGATATGAGCTACGATTTACAAAAACGTCAGTTTTATAAATACATTCATTTTACAAAATCTTCCGTTTTTTAAAAAATACTAATTTTGGTTGGATCACCTTTATTACTTTTCACACTTAATAATTTAGATTTTTTCCTTTTAGCAATAAAACTTACTGGGTTTCTCTACACGGTGTGCTTATTTACAACCCTGTGCAATCAAAACTGAAAATTTGACGAGGTTTTAAAATTTATCCGTTTTGGTTTGACCACCTTGTATTAATAATTGTAAAATAAAAGAGCAAGGTTATACTGCCATAACTACGATAAACTCTCACTGAAACATAAAACAAAACATTTATCATTCTAAAAAGTGTAAAAAGAAGAAAAGCAAAAAAATAATATGACTAGAACTAGAAAAGTGCTAAAAAATCTGCGTATTTTTAGCACATTTATATTCATATATTTTAAGCAATAACTGTAGTCATAAGAAATATTTAAGATATCAAAATCATAAAGTTAAAATTAAAGACAGTAAGGCAGTACTGTAGTACTGCATTGCGGTACTGCATTACTGTCCTTAATTTTAACTTTATGATTTTGAAGAAAAAATTTAATATGTAAGAAATGACGAAGAATTGCATAAACTTTAGGCAACTGATTTCTACAAAAATAAATAAATTTTGTTTATTCCAATGTAAAATCAAAGATTATTTATTTCGTAACAATTTTTTCATTTATATTTGAATCTTTTATTGATTTTGATTTTTGGGTATTTTTATTGTTACGCAATACGTTACGCATTTCTGATTTATGTACAACGGCATACATTATTTTTTTTACAAAATGAATCAATTTTATTTATGTCAATAAATGTTATCAACATTGAAAGATTCATTGATTTTTAGCGTTTTATTTTATAAATCAACTTTGGGCAACTGTTATTACTACAAAAATAAATCAATTTTGTTGATTTGAATGGCAAAACAAAGATTATTAATGTATCAAAAATCTTTATAAATTTTCTAAAAATCTAGATGTTTTGATGATGTTTATTTTGTGTTTAAAGAAGGATCTCATTACTTAATGTGAAAATCAGCGTATTCATAAATTAACAGTTTGTTTTTCGAATAAATAAAACGTGAATAACTTAGTCAGGAAATGCGAACGCAATTTCAATTACGCTAAATCCCGGCATTCGATAATTAATTAACGGGATAATATTCATTTCGCGCGCTCTTGGAATAAATATACGGCCGGAATTCATAGATTCGTTTATAAATTCCACCATTATTCTCGCATACAATCAATTTGTATTCACACCACCATTAAAATACAACTCATCAAGTGCAGATTAATTAACAATCTCTGAATAAATCTCAACACAACGTTTTTTTTTTTTAGTTTTTAGAGTTATTTGATATGAGAAATTCTTCGTATTATTTTCATTACTTCCTTAGTTTTAATAAATGATTAATTAGAACAAATCGTTTTAGTTAATGTTGAATATTTCTATAGATACAATAATTTAATGATAATAGGCTCGTTTTTTTTTTGATGAAAATATTCAACATTCAACATTCAACATGTTTGAATATTGTTTATGATGTATGTTGGTATCTGATGACCGATAGTCCGGCTATTTTGATTTTGTGTTGTTTGTTTGTGTTTTAGCTGTATATTAAATATATTTATCAATGGATAATGTCCAATTACACTTTATTTTGTTTGATGGCAGAGAAAATTTAGTTCCATTGCTGAATATATTTAGTTAAATAATCATTTACACAAACAATACTCTATTTACACAAATACTATTATTTTCTAACCTTACAGTAATTTGCGAATTTTCTTACGTTTAGTAAATTCATAATGGATATTATTAAAGACATAATTTCGCACATCCATAACCTCGACTAGCTTAAAAGTTCAACCCGACAATACCAATCGCCAACATCAATCGGTCTAAACAACACGATTGCAAAAATGGCGACAGCTGCCCTAACATGTTCACGATTAACAGACAATTCGGTTATCAGAGAATTCACCAACAGTTGCAGGTAAACTCCCAACTGTTGTCTCTGATGAACCAGCCCAATGTTGACTCATTGGATAGATGCAATTATTTAATAATAATGATACATGATTAAATAGATACAATCATTCAATTATATTATTAAAGGCCAGTTGCACCAAACAAGTTGAATTAGTTCAACTTTGAACTTCAGTTCAAAGTGATATTAGAACAATAGGAACTGTCATCTTGAACTCAAGTTCAGCTGAACTTGGGCTTAACGTTTTTGGTGCAACTGGGCCTATCTGATTGCATAGATACAATATTTAAAAAAAAAATAAAATGATTCTATTTAACTGCACAAGTTTATTACCTTTAAATATTCCGTATCACCCTGTATTTAAACAGGCATTATTTCTTTTAAGTGTACGTATGCATACGCATTTTTTTAAAGAGATCAATTTGAGGCTTTAAACGAGTGTTTTCCACTCCCAGACTAAGCATGAAGTAAAATTTTGAGTTTAGAAAAGCCTGAAAATTTGGTTTGGTCGCGTAGCGCGAAGCGGCCAAACCAAATTTTCAGGCTTTTCTAAACTCAAAATTTTACTTCATGCGCCACCGGTACAAAACACTGATGCAATGTAAAGTTTAGCGGTGTGTTTTAAACTTCGTAATATGTCAGTGTTTTGTACTGGTGGCGCATGAAGTAAAATTTCGAGTTTAGAAAAGCCCCGTGAAAATTTGTCGAGGGTCGCTCAAATTTTAAAGACAGTAATGCAGTACTGCAATACAGTACTGCAATACAGTACTGCAGTACTGCAATGCAGTACTACAGTACTACAGTACTGCATTACTGTCCTTAATTTTAACTTCATGATTTTGATATCTTAAATATTTCCCATTAAGCTGATTTTTTATCACTTTTTTATTCATATACTATAAGTAATAAATGTGGTCATATTATTTATTTTCTTCTTTTTAGACTTTTTAGAATGAATGTTTTGTTTTATATTTCAGTAAAAGTTTATCGTAGTTATGCCAGTATAACCTTGCTCTTTTATTTTACAAATATTGATACAAGGTGGTCAAACCAAAACCGACGAATTTTAAAACCTTGTCAAATTTTCAGTATTAATGGCACAGGGTTAAAATAAGCACAACGTGTAGAGAAACTCAGTAAGTTTTATTGCTAAAAAGAAAAAATCTAAGTTAATAAATGTGAAAAATAATAAAGGTGGCCCAACCAAAATGGACGTTTTTTTTAAAACGGACGATTTTGTAAATCGTAGCTGATATGTAATAATTAAGTTGTGTCATAATAATAATCAACATATGACAGTTGCAATGAAAAACTAGTGCTTGAAACATCGCGTGTTTGCCGTAATTTAACGTATTTATAAAACGGACGTTTTTGTAAATCGTAGCTCATATGTAATAATTAAGTTGTGTCATAATAATTATCAACATATGACAGTTGCAATGAAAAACTAGTGCTTGAAACATCGCGTGTTTGCCGTAATTGGGCCCTTCTTTTTCGAATATGAGAGAGAAGCAGTAACGATCAACCCCGATCGTTTCCGCCTTTTTAATGTTTAATCCCTCATCTTGAAAAAAATGAAATTGACACTTTTACCAAGACGGAGCTACAGCTCACACAGCAAGGATTTCTATGGACTTTGTGAGATCGATTTTCTCTCGACAGCATATGGTTTCACCAAGACGGAGCTACAGCTCACACGGCAAGGATTTCTATGGACTTTGTGAGATCGATTTTCTCTCGACAGCATATGGTTTTACCAAGACGGAGCTACAGCTCACACGGCAAGGATTTCTATGGACTTTGTGAGATCGATTTTCTCTCGACAGCATATGGTTTCACCAAGACGGAGCTACAGCTCACACGGCAAGGATTTCTATGGACTTTGTGAGATCGATTTTCTCTCGACAGCATATGGTTTCGCCAAGACGGAGCTACAGCTCACACGGCAAGGATTTCTATAGACTTTGTGAGATCGATTTTCCCTCAACGCGTGATTTCCCGAAATGGTGATGTTCCCTGGCCTCCACGTTCACCAGACCTCACCCCCTGTAATATTTTTCTTTGGGGTTACCTGGGGTTTTTGGTGCAACTGGGCCTATCTGATTGTATAGATACAATATTTAAAATAAAATCAAATGATTCTATTTAACTGCACAAGTTAATTACCTTTAAATATTCCGTATCACCCTGTATTTATACAGGCATTTTTTCTTTTAAGTATACGTATGCGGGTCGCGCAGTGACCCGAGACACATTTTTTGGGCTTTTCTAAACTCGAAATTTTACTTCATGCGCCACGCGTATAAAATACTAAAATATTGTGAAATTTATTTATTATTTATAAACCTAAAAAGAAAAAACAAGGAATATCTAAAGGATTACAGAAAATAGGCTGAATTTGGAATACGTATACTTAAAAGAAATACTCCCTGTATGTATAAATAAAAATACTGTACATTTTCCTACATTCATTGTTTTTTAAAAGGGTTCAATTTGAAGCTTTAGACGAGTGTTTTCCACTCCCAGACTAAGCACGAAGTAAAATTTCGAGTTTAGAAAAGCCCCGTGAAAATTTGTCTCGGGTCGCGCAGCGACCCTCGACAAATTTTCTGGGCTTTTCTAAACTCGAAATTTTACTTCATGCGCCACGCGTATTAAACACTAAAAACACTAATACATTGTAAACAAGTTAACTTCACTTGAAATAAGTTTTATACGCGTGGCGCATGAAGTAAAATTTCGAGTTTAGAAAAGCCTGAAAATTTGGTTTGGCCGCTCCGCGCTTCGCGCTACGCGACCAAACCAAATTTTCAGGCTTTTCTAAACTCGAAATTTTACTTCATGCTTAGTCTGGGAGTGGAAAACACTCGTTCAAAGCTTTAAATTGAACTCTTAAAAAAAAGCGTATGCATACGTATACTTAAAAGAAAAAATCTCTGTATAAATACAGTATGATACGGAATATTCAAAATTAATTAACTTGTGTAGCTAAATAGAAACATACGCTTTTTTAAAAGTTCAATTTGAAGCTTTAAACGAATGTTTTCCACTCCCAGACTAAGCATGAAGTAAAATTTCGAGTTTAGAAAAGCCCCGTGAAAATTTGTCGAGGGTCGCGCAGCGACCCGAGACAAATTTTCAGGGCTTTTCTAAACTCGAAATTTTACTTCATGCGCCACGCGTATTAAACACTAAAAACAATTAAATATTATGAACAAGTGAACTTCACTTGAAATCAGCGTTTTATACGCGTGGCGCATGAAGTAAAATTTCGAGTTTAGAAAAGCTTGCGCTCTGCGCTTCGCGACCAAACCAAATTTTCTGGCTTTTCTAAACTCGAAATTTTACTTCATGCTTACTCTGGGAGTGGAATCACTCGGTTAAAGCTTTAGATTCGCGGAGCGACCAAACCGAATTTTCACAATTTTTTTTAAACTCGAAATTTGACTTCATCCTTAACCTGGGAATATAAAACACTCGCTTATAGCTTCAAATTGAATTATTTAAAAAACACAACGAATGTCTGAAAATTCACAGCATATTGGGATCAGAATCGTCTTAAAATTTTATGGGGGCCTGGGCACTGATAACTTTGGGGGCCTCTTTTTTCTGTTGGTCATTCGTTATTTTGATTTTAGTTTAAATAATTCACTTATTACTTTCAAACACTTTATTGTACTCGCGACAATTGTTTCACCACACTGTGGCTTCTTCAGGCGAAGAATAATGAAAATTATTCTTCGCCTGAAGAAGCCACAGTGTGGCGAAGCAATTGTCGCAAGTACAATAAAGTGTTTGAAAGTAATAAGTGCCTTATTTAAACTAAAATCAAAGTGAAAATGAACTTTCAACCATTACCAATTAAGTCATTCGTTATTTTTTTTCCTGTGGGGGCCGTCTTCCTTTCGGATCCGGATGCACTGCAGCCTAGGTGAATTATTGTATTGTCATTCGTTATTGGTAAATTATGTTAGCAAAAGGCTTGGTTTATTAATTAATAGTTAATTAACCTTTATTGACGGCATACGCCTTTTTTACAAAATAAAACATAAATCTACAAGTACTAGTATATAAAACATGAAACACATAAATTCTAACTCATATGTTTATATACATCCCACATTATAAATGTTATAAACAAAATAATATTATGATAAATCATAAATTGATAAATTAAATATAATATTTCGCATTAAGACAGAGAAAAAAAAATACTATGCAGACTGCTATATCGATACGCAAAACATTAAAAAAACATTAACCTCTATGTTTTAATTTAATCTTAAAATTAGCAAAATACTCATTAATTAAATCAAACCAATCGAAATTGTTAAAAATATTCCCTAACTTCATTAAACGCGATATAGAATTGTTAAAACCAGATTGGGTTGTATGTGTGACTTCGTAAAAAAGCGGCCTAGAGCGTGTCCTTCTGCTGCTAGTATGAATATATTTTCTAATAAATTAGGTAAGTTAATATGTCCATGTAATAAGCGATTAAGTAAGCAGAGATCCGTATTAATACTATTTTTAGCGGTTTAGGGGCCCTTTGGATCATGGGCACCAGCTAGCAAGCCGGGCGTAAAGACGGCTCTGATTGGCATATGTATACTACAATAAAAAAAAAACTCCCTGTGTATCGATTACGCATTACACCACTCACAACTAATATAGCTTGACTGGAATCACAGGATTTGGAAATTGAAGCGAACTCCGCTTTTCAAATGCAAACAGTCGTAATTCTGTGTGTTTGTAATTCGGAAAATACTTCGTGGAAAGCTCATGCCGCGGAAATTCGTTTCAGCTTTAGAAAATTCCGTTTGATTCGACCCCGTGCGTGGCCGGCGTTTTCACATGATTAATCGATGGCGCTGAATAAAAACATTCGTTCCCACTGTGCGGGAGTGTATGCGTGGTTGAATATAAAATTGTGAAAGAAAAACAGGGGAAAAAAAATATTAATCGTGAGGATATTTCAGAAGGAATTAAAAACAAAAAGGGATTTTCAGCTATTGTAAGTAATATTAAGTACATTCTCTTTAATCTCTGAAAGTATAGATTATTTTAAAGCTCATTCTAAATTTACACAAATAATACAATTAACTTTATTTGTATAACTGAGGATTTTATTGTGATTATAGTTTTGACAACTTTAACTTATCATTATCAAACATAAAGTTTGATAATGACAAGTTAATGTTGTCGAAACTATAGTCACAATAAAATCCTCAGTTATACAAACAAAGTTAATTGTCTTATTTGTGTAAATAATGATATATAACGAAGTAGAAGCCTCCACAGTGAACATTCTAAATTCGTAGACATTATCTTTAGTAGAATGTATAGATGAACAGAATGATAAGACTTTCTGAAATTATCTCGAGTTTTATTCTATAGATTATACTTATAGAATAAAACTCGTTCTAAAACTTCTGAAAATATACTCTGGTAGAATATCTAGATTCCTTTCGATAAAAGTCTGTAGAGAATATTGGGTAGTCTATTTTTTAAATTTCAAACTTCTATAACGAACCAAAAAAATCTAAATTTAAAATTGTGTTAGTATCAGATGATTACATCTTAATTTCGATTTAATTAAAACTTTATGCTCGCATCTAAAATTCTTCGAATACCGTTAAAGTGCATGTAGATGTTTGATAATAAAGTTTTGCATTCTAAATGATGCAAGTTTTCATGTATTTATATTTTTAGTTTAATTCGTTAAGAACTTTCTTTCCGCTCGTAAAGATTTCGGAATATTCTTTTTAAAGTGTGCTTTTATATAGAGTACATGTGTGTGTGTGGATAAATCTGAGGCTCATTAAAGTATATTTATGTAAGTTGGAAAAGTTGGGGGTTAGCTCTAGGGGGATTTATAAAAGTGAGCAATTAAAGTAAAAACTAAAGTCGCTTAAAATATACAGCGGGCATTTATTAGATTTACTTCCTCCATTCCGGGCCATCCGGCGTTTTCTTATCTTTGCCCAAACACTCCACTTTTATATTCATCCAACAAAACAAAATAAAAGACACCTTTTCCTATTAATCTTTAAAAAAAAACATGGAAGATTAAATAATGGAATCATTTTCCTATTAAACCCCTTAAGGAGTTCGTTGCTTGTGTCAATATGTATTATCGGTTGCTTTTCTTTCTTTCTTATTAATTTTGATCAGGAATGTGTGTGAACAAGAAATAAAATCAGGAAGTGAATAACAAATGCGAACTTTATTTAATAAAAATTAAATCTTAATTTTTAAACAGATATTATCTTAAATTACAAAACGTGGGCACTCTCTACTCAAAAAATGTAACTGACTCTACGTGTGGGAGCAAATTTAAGACCTGTCATTCAACTTACTCATTTAATTTAAGAGTTTTCGGCGAAGCAAAAATCATTTTCTTTTTTTTTACTTAATTATTTAGAAATTTTCTTTGTCAACACTGTCTTTTAATGCTAACAAAATACATTTTCATATAACCCTTGTTGTAACAATATTAACAAAAACAATCTTATTATATTCATAAAGGTGAAGAATATTGAAATGCAAATAAAGCCAATTCGAGAACGCGATTAATATTCAGCGATTGCGTAAAACGGTCTGAGGAGGATTTAGAACAGTGGGTTTCGGAATACGAAGGCGTTCAATCAACATAATAAAGCCGAATTTGCGCATCACGGTCGGCTGGTATTAGTTCGCATCTAGAGGCACAACATTTCGTGGGCGAATTATTAATGGAAGGTGATTAACTAATTTCTGTTAAAATTTGATTTGAAATCCGAGCCGGGCTCCAACCATTGTTCGATACCCTTTTGTTGGTGCAGGATTTTCATATATGGTACACATATATGAAATTACTCCCCGAATACAATTCAGTGTAAATATACGTGCGAAATTTTGTTTAGATTCTTTTATGCGTTTGTTAATGATTGTAATATGAAGTTAATTAATTAAATAATGAATGCACTGGACTAACAAATGATGAAATACTACCTAAAATTTCGAGTTTAGAAAAGCCCGAAAATTTGTCTCGGGTCGCTGCGCGACCCTCGACAAATTTTCACAGGGCTTTTCTAAACTCGAAATTTTACTTCATGCTTAGTCTGGGAGTGGAAAACACTCGTTTATAGCTTCAAATTGAATTAAAAAAACCACAACGAATATCTAAAGATTTACAACAAATAGGCGGAATTTGAAATACGTACAAGAAAAACTCTCTGTATAAAACAATACGTCAATATACAGTAATAATTATTAATAATCATGTTCCTTGTACACATACACACTGAATGAAACAAATTAATAAACGTGACTAATTATACATTTCCATCAAAATAATATAGGAAGTAATACGAGCCACGATTTATAATTAGTTATAAATGTCGAGGGCTTGGGAGGGCTGGTAACCGAATTCCGACGTTAATTAACGAGACCCACCCTGACAGAAAAATAATTTCTCGTAATTAAAGGTATGAACTGAGTTTCCGCGTAATTCATCGTGTCTTGCCGCTCTTTTAAATTACATCTGGAGGAGTTCATTTTCCAGTTAAATTTATTTCAACGTACAGCTGAGGGAAAATGGAAAACCTTGGAGACGGTTTTGAATGCCGCGATGTTATTAGGGGAAATGTCATTGCGTAACCCTATTTAAATATCAGTTAGTCTTATTGAGTTTGGTTTGTCTCACTTATTTATTTATTTCACAAACTCAATTCTCAAATTTACATATAATTAATTTGTAGATATTAATTGAAACATGCTTGAAATACATGTAAATTAATTTTTAAAATTAATAGAAAGGAAATCACTTGGTTTGCTTCACTAATATTATTTATGTATTCTGCCTAGTTTCGACTAACAGCCATTTTCAAAGAAAATGACTGTTAGTCGAAACTATTCGAAATAAATAAATAATATTAGTAAAACAAACTAAGTGATTTCCTTTCTATTAATTTTTAAAAATTAATTTACATGTATTTTAAGCATGTTTTATCAAGTGATCAATGAAAATCTAACTAAAGATATTCTCAAACTAGTTTTTCAAAATAAAATATGCCTATTTTGTAGATCTCGTTGAAATAGCTGAAATGCATGTATAATAATAATAATAATAATAATAATAATAACTCTTTTATTTCCAAACAGAAGTACATCCAATTACAGGGGACATTTCCATGTACAACACATGACACTTAACTAAAGTTTAAATTTACTTGTTTTGTAAAATTAACAAAAGTAGACAATACATACGAGGATTATAAGTGAGGCATAATATCTCTTATAAATTTTACAATACTGTGATCAAAAATATCGGCTGAGTTGCGAACAGTGTTGTATTATCGCATCATTTTATTTAGTGGTGAATTAAAATATAAATTCGTTCGACTGCGATTACAAAAGAACATTAACGCATTTCTATTATTATAACGCGGAACATAATATAATATAACCTTTATTTGGCATCTAATATACAATTCTATACATTTACTAAAGACAAAAACTAAAAATAATAAATAATTCTCCCATAATCCCCAAAATAAATCTAAAATGCATGTAATATACTTTTCTCTAGCTCAAGTAGTGTTTGAGTTATAGCGTCTTTTGTGAAAATTGAAAAATGTGGAGAAATTACGCGAATACGCCGACTTTATTTTGTATTTTGTAAAAATTGCGAATAACTCAATAAGTAATGGAAATACAGAAAAAAAAAATTAATAGAAAGGGTAATCACTTGGTTTGTTTCACTAATATTATTTATTTATTCTGATTTTTGTAGAAATTGAAGTAAAAAAAAATCATATCTCGAAAAACCAAGCATGGATTTTAATAAAACTTTCTGTGGATATCTCGATAAGTATGCTCTTTTAAAATATGTTAAATTTACGTAACGTTGTTTTCTTAGTTTTCAAGTTATTTTCACTCAAAGTAAAAATGTATGTATTTTTACACTGATTTTTGTAGAAATTGGATTCAAAAAAATCATTACTCGAAAAACCAAGCATGGATTTTAATAAAACTTTCTGTGGATATAGCGATAAGTATGTTCTTTTAAAATATGTAAAATGTACTTAACGTTGTTTTCTTAGTTTTCAAGTTATTTTCACTCAAAGTAAAAATGTATGTATTTTTACACTGATTTTTGTAGAAATTGGATTCAAAAAAATCATAACTCGAAAAACCAAGCATAGATTTTTATAAAACTTTCTGTGGATATCAAGAAAAGTATGCTCTTTTAATATATGTAAAATTTTTGTAACGTTATTTCTATATTTTTCAAATTATTTTCACTCAAAGTAAAAATTTATGTTTTTTTACACTGATTTTTGTAGAAATTGGAATTAAAACAAAATCATAACTCGGAAAACCAAGCATGGATTTTTATAAAACTTTCTGTGGGTATCGAGATAAGTATGCTCTATCAAAATATGTTAAATTTACGTAACGTTGTTTTCTTAGTTTTCAAGTTATTTTCACTCAAAGTAGAAATTTATGTTTTTTTACACTGATTTTTGTAGAAATTGGATTAAAAAAATCATAACTCGAAAAACCAAGTATGGATTTTTATAAAACTTTCTGCGGATACCGCTGGATCTAGAAACGAGTAAGCTGGTATCGTCAGCATAAGTTGTAATAAAAGCATTTAACTGTTTTACATTATTAGGTAGATCGTTTACATATATGACAATATTGGACATGTTTAAAGTATTAACGCCTTGTTTTTCGTTAAATACTTATTGTAATTAAATAAAAACAATGTGAGTTATTTTGATGCCCCGTTTTCAATTAATTAAATTCTAACGTTTTGCGTGACTGAAAAAATACCTCTCACATTCATAATAAACAAAGAGGGCTTTATATCAATTCCCTTTCGGAGTTGTGAAATATGAACGGGTACATTTTTCACTAATATTATTAATGCACGTCCTGCGCCATAAATCACCTAATAAATTTTTGAAAACAACCCCTCACACACACACTCACACACACACACACACACACACACACACACACACACACACACACACATACCATCACACAATTTATTCAGACTGCCACCATTAAAGACATCAGCGTGGGGGAGGATTTTCTTAATACCATTTACGAGGGTAAAGTTTCCTTTTTAGTATAATGTAATACGTTACAATAAAAAAAGAAAACACAAGAGAGCTGAGGGTATTACCAAGTTAATAATTAAAATTTGGATCTGGTGCGCGCGAGCGAAGCGAGGCGGGCCGGAAAATTCAAAATTTCAGACCTTTCTAAACTCGAAAATTTGCTTCATGCGCCACGCTTATAAAACACTACAATATTGCAATATGACAACCGATATTTTGACAATATTTGACCTAAGCATAGAAAAACAAATAAAAGATTGTCTGTGTGTGTTTCTTTTAAAGAAAATAATTTGACAAATGAAACACGATTTTAACTTTGTTTGTATAACTCAGTTATACACTTGCTTTAATAAGGTCTTACCTCCTTGAGAGAACCAATCAAGTTGAATACGTGATGTACAAGTCAAACAGTTATTTTCCATTGAGCGGGGTACCTCAAGGCTCGAACCTTGGGCCGCTTCTTTTTACTTTATTTATTAATGATATTGTTTATAATATTCAGTCGCGTATTCTCATATATGCCGATGATATTAAAATCTTTAATTGTATTCGATCTTTAGACGACTGCTTAATACTACAAAATGACTTACAACAGATTTGCGCTTGGAGTATCCGAAATAAACTTGAACTCAACATTTCAAAATGTAAGGTTATGACGTTTTATAAAACAATGCAGCATATTGTGTTTCCGTGCATAATAGATAGTAATATCCTAGAGTGCGTTATTGAGGTGAATGATTTGGGAGTAACGTTTGATAAGGAACTATCGTTTACGCCCCATATCAATAAAATCTGTAAGCAGGCCTTGAAGATGCTAGGTTTTGTTAGGCGTGCGACTGAATCATTCACTTCTGTATGGGCTATTCGCAAATTATTTCTATCTTATGTGAGATCGAAATTAGAGTATTGCGCCGCTGTATGGTCTCCTACGTTCAAATAAAATAATAAATAAAATTGAAAGAATACAAAAAAATTTTGTAAAGTACCTTTATTTCAAGCAGTCCTCAGTATATCCGGATAGTAATGTCATAGAATACAATATGCTTTTAGAAATGTTTAATTTGCAACATCTGTCAATCAGAAGAAACACAACACTACTTAAAACTATTTACAACTTATTACATAACGAGATCAATGATCCAAATCTGCTTAAATTAATAAATATTTATGTTCCGCGTTATAATGATAGAAATGCGTTAACGTTCTTTTGTAATCGCAGTCGAACGAATTTATATTTTAATTCACCACTAAATAAAATGATGCGATTATACAACACTGTTCGCAACTCAGCCGATATTTTTGATCACAGTATTGTAAAATTTATAAGGAATATTATGCCTCACTTATTATCCTCGTATGTATTGTCTACTTTTGTTAATTTTACAAACCTAGTAAATTTAAACTTTAGTTAAGTGTCATGTGTTGTACATGGAAATGTTCCCTGTAATTGGATGTACTTCTGTTGGCAAATAAAAGAGTTATTATTATTATAACGAAGTAGAAGCCTACACCGTTAACAGTTTAACAAAATAATTTTAGTTTCTCTAATTTCCTTTAATTTTTTCGCAGTTAATAATTTTCATTTTTATTTTTATTATTTTATTTGCCTAATCCCCTTTTACTTAAATTTACAATATTAGTATAACTTCAAATATATGACAATTAGTATATTTATATATACAAAGTGAATTACTGAAAAAATTAACATTGTATTAGACATATTCATATTACTCTTACTTTACCCGAGATAAAATTAAAATAATAAAAAAATATAAAGAGTGTATACATTATTTAGAGATAAAATCAATAAATGAGTACAAAGACAAATACATAAATAACTAATAAATTGTACAAATTATAAATAATCAATTTGTTTCGATGCCACCCCCCTCAGGCAAGCCACCCATAGAATCGGTTAACGATAATAAGATAAACTTACTAAAATCCAAAAATATCTATTTGAGGATTTGAGGCTCATTATTATTATTAACATAGAAGAATAAAGTATTGTATGAAATAATATAATCTATCAACTTTATTAAGAGTTTTAGGCTTATTATTATTATTAATAATATAGGAAAGTGATTTATTTCCTTCTGTTTTTAGGAGAATAATAATAAAGTGTTGTATAAAATGATCTGCACTCTGAACGTGCACTTTACTTTTATGACGCAATTAAACTGCGCAATATACAAGCTGAATAATTCGCGTTTAGTTAATTCGGGGCTATTAAATCCCACCGCACAACACCTAGACGTAATTTAAGGTGCTAAACTCTACGAATTTGCACGAAATTAATATTCATTAAATCTTGGATGGAGATACCAGCTAGCAGCATCTAAATCTTGGAGTCAGAAATCCAAATGTAAATATGTGCATTTTATAGAAATAGATTAAGAGATACGCCAAGAATTTCAGTAATAATAATTAAGTAACATATAAAATGGATAAGCTTTTCATTTTTAACAAAAACTGTCTTTTTACTATTTTTCTACTTTAGTAATACATTTTTTGTACTAAAAAATATTTTGTAATTCTCTTAGCAAGAAAACACTCCGAAGATAAAATATCTTTTAATTTCAACTCAACCTAACTTCATTACAATTTTCAGGCTTTTCTAAACTCGAAATTTTACTTTATGCGCCACGCGTACTGAACACTGATGTAATGCGATGTTCAGAATACACGTTTTTAGCATACTGCTTTAGTAGACTATTCTGGACTTCACCTAAAAACAGTGTTTTATACGCGTGGCGCATAAAGTAAAATTTCGAGTTTAGAAAAGCCTGAAAATTTGGTTTGGTCGCGTAGCGCTTCGCGCTACGCAACCAAACCAAATTTTCAGGCTTTTCTAAACTCGAAATTTTACTTTATGCTTAATCTGGGAGTGGAAACACTCGTTATACGCTTTAAATTGTGTTTGATATAGTCTTTGTAAGACTAAGTTGTTGTAGATTGCGAAAAGAATCGCACTTTTAATGTTTGAAGTATTCTGCAACCAAGAATTGGCAATTTCATTTATACTTAAATTAAAGTATTTAAAAAAAAACGATTATCGGAGAAGTTACAGCTCATGCACACATGTATGTATATTTAAAAGAAAAATAAAGAAAATATCTTGTAATTTTCTTAGCAATAAAACACTTTGAAGATAAAAATATCTTTTAATTTCAACTCAACCTAACTTCATCACACTTTTCTCTCTTTTTTTTTTCATTTTTAAATAAAATCAAATCGTTCTTTAAGAAACATCTATCCGTCCGTTCCCGCGGGTGGAATTTGAGTTAAGTCGTCACGTTTTTACTTTGTGAAAACTTCAAGGAAACCCTCAATTACTTTTCCCGGAGCCCGGCATTAATTTTTATGCCGCGCCGGGCTGTAAAACTGAATGGACGCTGTTAATTCTGCATGGCTTTTACGAACGACCCGGATTTAATATACTCCCGGAATTTTTATTAATACCACTGTACACGACACACTGTAATATTTATTTACAATTCCTCCGTGTGTTTTGTTTTTACAACGTTATAATTTCAGATTTCAAAAAAATGTGCGGAAAAGTTGATAAATATGTTTTCAAATGTATGTTAAAACATATACTTTTAGTATCATTACATTTTCTCGTTTGCATCATAAAAAATTATGTCCCTAACAACTATATATAATCTTACTATTATTATTGTTATAAATAAATAACAAAGTTGTAACTACTAGATAAACTGAATAAATAACTTGTAAATGAAACACTATAGTTTCGATTATCTAGTAGTCATTATCAAACTTAAGTTTGATAATGACTACTAGATATGTATGTTAAAGCATATACTTTTAGTATCATTACATTTTCTCGTTTGCAACATAAAAAATTATATCCCTAACAACTATATATAATCTCACTATTATTATTGGTATAAATAAATAACAAGATTGTAACTACTAGATAAACTGAATAATTAACTTCTAAATGAAACACTATAGTTTCGATTATCTAGTAGTCATTATCAAACCTAAGTTTGATAATGACTACTAGATAGTTGAAACTATGGTCACAAATTAAGTGCAAAATAGGGTGGTTAAACAAAGTAAAAAGTTTTTTATTTACAAGTGTATTTAATGTACCACAAATTGAACGCCTACAACACAAAACAGTCAAATAAATAACATTAAAATGATTGACAACCACAAATTTATATTATACATAAATTTGTGGTTTTCAATCATTTTAATGTTATTTATTTGACTGTTTTGTGTTGTAGGCGTTTAATTTGTGGTACATTAAATACACTTGTAAATAAAAAAACTTTTTATTTTATTTAACCACTCTATTTTGCACTTAATTTCAATAATTTGTATAACAGCATCATTTAAAAATATTATTATTTAAAACTATCTATTTTAACAAAACAGAAATAAATAATTTTCGCTGTAAAACATGAATTTGGATTAATAAATCGATTGAAGCGCAATGAATGTTCATAAAACGATTACGTTTTGGACGTGACAAGTGGAGGAATAACAAATGTTGACATGTTCTGAACGTTCATTTAATAATCGTTTAAAATTCGGAACATTCAGCGTTATTTAAATTTCAATAATTTAGCAAACTGAATACAATTTAAACACAAATACATTTAATTATTGCATGGATGTGTGAATGTGTTGTGACGTCCAAATTAGTCGAAATATATGTTAATATAGTTATAAATCAACGTTAGTGGCTGAATGGTAAAACCTATGCCAAAAAAAAAATAATTATTTATTTGACGTAAAGTAAAACACACGTACATTAAATAAAAGAAATGTCGTTTTTATTGAGGAAGTTCTATTTAGTTTACCGAAATACAGCAAAAAATCGGAAAATGTCCCTAAATTATAAAAGTATTTTTAATGATTTATCGGTAAACTGGATTACAATTCCCTAAACTATCCCTATTTGATATAAGCAGAGGTTTAAAGTTTTACTAATCTCTACTCACTTTTTATGCTAATCGTAAACTTAATAACAAATTTTAAAACGATTATAATTTAATCTATGTAATTAGCTCAAAGTGTCCTCATTTTTTTTTTGTTCAAGTGCCACGTTGGCAAGGGATTTGTTTATGCAAATCTCGGCTCTCATTCGCAATCCGGATGTATTTAAAGTAGTTGGGCAAACAAACGCGGATGATTTTGAGTGGAGATTAAAAGGAAAGTTTTAATTGATAATTAAATTAAGTTAAAAGCTAAATTAACCCAAATCTACTCTCTCTCCTTTTCTCTTTTATTTAATCCAATAACTGAATAATTGGATTTTACTAATCCAAAAGTAAAAATGAAATATACAGAGAGTTTTATGTAACACCGAACATTTTCATAACGAGAATTTTTTGTGCATGCTCCGACGCTCGGTTTATGAAATATTTAAAGCTATAAACGAGTGATTTCCACTCCCAGGCTAAGCATGAAGTAAAATTTCGAGTTTAGAAAAGCCTGAAAATTTGGTTTGGTCGCGTAGCGCGAAGCGCGGAGCGGCCAAACCAAATTTTCAGGCTTTTCTAAACTCGAAATTTTACTTCATGCGTCACTGATACCAAACACTGATGCAATTTAAAGTTTAGCGGTGTGTTTTACACTTCGTAGTATGTCAGTGTTTTGTACCGTAATTGGATTTTACTAATCCAAAAGTAAAAATGAAATATACAGAGAGTTTTATATAATATCGAACATTTTCATAACGAACATTTTTTGTGCATGCTCCGACACTCGGTTTATAAATTATTTAAAGCTATAAACGAGTGATTTCCACTCCTAGGCTAAGCATGAAGTAAAATTTCGAGTTTAGAAAAGCCTGAAAATTTGGTTTGGTCGCGTAGCGCGAAGCGCGGAGCGGCCAAACCAAATTTTCAGCCTTTTCTAAACTCGAAATTTTACTTCATGCGCCACCGTTACCAAACACTGATGCAATGTAAAGTTTATCGGTGTGTTTTAAACTTCGTAGTATGCCAGTGTTTTGTACCGGTGGCGCATGAAGTAAAATTTCGAGTTTAGAAAAGCCTGAAAATTTGGTTTGGCCGCTCCGCGCTTCGCGCTACGCGACCAAACCAAATTTTCAGGCTTTTCTAAACTCGAAATTTTACTTCATGCTTAGTCTGGGAGTGGAACACACTCATTTTAAGTTTCAAATTGGACACTGTTAAAAAGCAACGATTATCTAAAGATTTACGGCATATACGCTGTAATTGGAACATGTACACTTGAAAGAAAAACAAGTTGAGGCATGAATTGCGATTGATTGGCTACAACTTTTAATGGCTCACTCAATTTACACACAACTTAAAAATTAAAGGTGTCAAATTGTATTGGATGCAAATGTTCGGTGTTACATAAAACTCTCTGTATATAAATTAAAATCGAAAATATTTTGGTTTGTAAATTAAATTCACTTGATTTTGTTTCACTTATATGTATTTTATTTTCTACTAGTTAGCCATTATCAAGAATGATGTACAAATGGATTTGTTTGGGATAATATATAGAGATTTTTAGTTTTATTGGGTAAAAAGGGCAATTAATATCGGGGAATTCCAAAGGTCTTCGTTGTCGTTAACCACATTTTTACTCGCCCTTAAGGCTTTTAAAATATCTAAACCCTCCTGATAATTACGCGTTCATCCCTTATTACCTGTGTGTAGAGTTTTTAAATCGTTTGAAAAAAGTGGCGATTAGATGTGATACAGTGTTTAGAAAATCTGGTGGTATTTATAATAAAGTCTAAATATTGCAATAACCTTAAGCATGATTATTATAATATAATAAAAGTATTGTAAAATTAAACCTCATTTACTGGTTTTGTTTTGCGAAACTTTAAATTGTGAAAATAACTGGTAATTTACATTAGCATAATCATTTTTCATATTGATAATTATAATATGAAACGCAGTTTCCAAATATGTTTGTTTTAACACTTAATAATTATTTATTTATTACTTAATATAATAGCAGGCTAATTATGATTCTCAACTTTTTATTTAACTCACTACAAATGTGTAGCGAAACATTTGTAGTAGCTTCTTCAGGTGAAGAAATATAATACAATTTTTACAAACTAATTTACAATATATACAGTTTTCAGAAGTGTGGGTGGAGGGGGTGTTTTTCTTCAGTTTAAGTAGGGGGGAGTTGGAGAGTTCAAGCTGGTCGTTCAGCAAGTTTCCTGAATTGATATGTTTATTTATTTCTAAATTTTCCAATAAATTTAGTTTCCGTCCTTTATTAGAGATGTGGAGGATTTTGAAGTTCAAAATTGAATTTGTGTTCAGTATTCCGGCACCAGATACCCACAGACGCGTTTCGGACTTCAAGGTCCTCTTCAGTGTGGTCCCGACCCAGTGCTGAGGAATACTGAACATTTCTGACTATTTCAAGCCAATATGTGAAAACTATTAATGATTTCGATAGCTAACGCCATCTAGATGGCGTTAGCTATCGAAATCATTAATGATTTTGAAGTTGTTCAATATGTAAAAACTATTAATGATTTCAATAGCTAACGCCATCTAGATGGCGTTAGCTATCGAAATCATTAATGATTTTGAAGTTGTTGTCAAATTAGTGGTTTTCTTCAATTAGGTGGTTTGCGTAAGTTGAATTATCTTTTTGGCGAATGAACGCTTTTTAGTGTTCATTTATTTATTATTCAGCTTATTTTATGTTAAATCGAGAAATCAAATAAAATCAAAAGTAGTAAACTAACTCAAAGTTGAAATTAATTCAAAGTTTAAGCGGACGAAAAGGAGCCGAACGTAAGTTTAATAACACGGTTTTCTCCCATTCTCGACTCGCTCGCCGAAATGAATTTCAGGAGTTGGCCTGAAAGCACTGAAAGTTCGTTTTGACTTATTTCAGTTGATCAGTGGGCAACGTCGCGTCGTGCTAATGAGCCCGGCTCCTTTCGCTAAACGCTGGAGGGTTAATTTTCTTTGTTATTACAACGTGATAAGGACTCGGAGATGAGAATTGGATAATCGTTTCAATTAATTCAATTCAGAGGCGGGTGCATTTGTTACAGAAAGCACGCTTTCGAGTCTACAAATTTTAGATGAGGAATCCGCAATAATTATTTTAACCAACAAATTTTAGAATAAGGTAAATTTTATAATAAGTTTTTTATTGTTGTTAAACGGGGGTTTTCACTCCTTGATTAAGCATGAAGTAAAATTTCGAGTTTAGAAAAGCCTGGAAATTTGGTTTGGTCGCGTAGCGCGAAGCGCGGAGCGGCCAAACCAAATTTTCAGGCTTTTCTAAACTCGAAATTTTACTTCATGCTTAGCCTGGGAGTGGAAAACACTTGTTCAAAACTTCAAATTAAATTCTTTTAATAAACCTTTTTATTGTTGTTAAGCGGGGGTTTTCACTCCTTGATTAAGCATGAAGTAAAATTTCGAGTTTAGAAAAGCCTGGAAATTTGGTTTGGTCACGTAGCGCGAAACGCGGAGCGGCCAAACCAAATTTTCAGGCTTTTCTAAACTCGAAATTTTACTTCATGCTTAGCCTGGGAGTGGAAAACACTCGTTCAAAACTTCAAATTAAATTCTTTTAATAAACCGAGCATCGGCAAATGTACAACGTATGCTTATGTATACTTAAAAGAAAAATTCTCGTTATTAAAATGTTCGGTGTTACATAAAACTCTCTGTATATAAATATATATATATAACTTGCTTGAGTTTTTTGGGCTGCTTTCTCGCGTTGGTTGCTTTATTTGCGCTCTACGTTTCGGCAGCATCACTTCTGCCATCCTCAGGAGCTTTTTTGTATATTGAGTGATGGATGTCACGTTCACTGTCAGTACATTTGTTTTGTACACTAGGGACTTGTAGTCTAGATCTGCTGCGTGTTATTGGTCCACTCGATGTAGATGGTGCTAAAATTTCTTGATTTGTGTCCGATGTATCTGCATTATTGAAATTACTTGAATTTGTCTGAATATTCCGAAAATTGTTGGATATTGGAGGCAAGTCATTTTTTTGTTGTTTTATTATATTTATCAAAGGTTTCCATGTGGTTTGTAATCTTGTGCCATCATCTCGTTTATTGAGGCACAAAGGATGTTTTTCTATTTCTATGGCTTCACGTACGATTCTTTCTTCAAATTTTGGGATAGAACTAATTACCGAAGTATTTTCAAAATCTATGTTATGGTCTGTATCAAATTTATGTTGGAATAATGAGGAATTTTGGTCGTGATTTTTTATGGCTAATTTATGTTCTTCTCGTCTGACGCTAATTCTTCTGTTGGTTTGGCCGATATATGATTTGTGGCAGTCTTTACAGGGAATTTTGTATATTCCTTGTTTTTCAAGGAAAATTTTGTCTTTAGGGCTACGTAAAAGTTGTTTTATCGTAAGATATGGTTTGAACGATGTGTGTATGTTAAATTTTCTGAAAATATTCGAAATTTTGTCTGTAACTCCTTTTATGTAAGGAAGAGTTATTGTGTTCGTGTAATCTGTCATTACCATGGAAATAGAACAAAATGACAAACTTCCGTTTTTAGATATTTTACTTTACAAAACATCAAATGGCAACCTGGGACATTCTGTTTATAGGAAAAAAACTCACACAAATCGATACCTAAACGCCGACTCACATCATCATCCTGCTCAAATTAGTTCAGTAGCCAAAACATTAATTACACGTTCTTTCAAACTCACAGATCAAAACAACATACTTTCGGAAATAAATACACTCAAATTCATTTTGAAATCAAATAAATTCCAAAAAAACACAATAAACAAACTAATTGAGAGGGCCAATACACCAAAACCTATAAACACTATAAAGACAGATTACACGAACACAATAACTCTTCCTTACATAAAAGGAGTTACAGACAAAATTTCGAATATTTTCAGAAAATTTAACATACACACATCGTTCAAACCATATCTTACGATAAAACAACTTTTACGTAGCCCTAAAGACAAAATTTTCCTTGAAAAACAAGGAATATACAAAATTCCCTGTAAAGACTGCCACAAATCATATATCGGCCAAACCAACAGAAGAATTAGCGTCAGACGAGAAGAACATAAATTAGCCATAAAATATCACGACCAAAATTCCTCATTATTCCAACATAAATTTGATAAGGTTATCTATATTATTTAAGTATAGGTAATTTTCTTAATTTCCAATTAGCAACTGTCGCTTGTTTGACCAGACAGGGACACAAATTACATAATTACTTAAACCCTGCATTGGTTAATAGATAACCGCAACATGTAAATGCCAATCATGCACACACTTGTGTCTCTGTCTCTGTACGTGCGATGGTGTGTTTGTGTGAGTGAGTTTGTGAGTGCCTTGAAATGGCATTAATAATGCACACCTAATTCCACGTTTGATCCACTGAAACCTGCGATTATTTAAATTACAAGCAAAACGTTGAACAGAAATCGATTTTGTGTGTTGTGAAAATGTAAAATTAATATTTAAAATTGAAATATTTAAATAACATGAATATTATTTAAACTTATTATCAACAGCAATATAGTTTAAAAAAAAATTGTAAGGCTAAAAACTACAAATTGTAGAAAGCAACCTCAAATGGAGTAATAGCTGAAATGTTAAAGGATTGGGCTTGGAATATAATTTAAATAGCCGACTATTAGTTTCTACTAATTTGTCGAGAAGGCTTGCATTTTTACAATTCAAACGAGACCAAATATCAAGCATTAATAACCTGATTAAAACCCGAGAGCTTTAGCGCGAAGGCTTTAATCTTTGATTATTAATGCTTTATATATCGAGTTGAATTGTCTAAAAATGCAAGACTTCTAAATCAATAATTTAAAAAAATAATAGTCGCTATTTGAAAAGGTCGTGTTGTATTTATAAAGATTATTTATTGAATCATTCCACGTAAACTTAATTGTATATTCCTTTTATTCCTTCTTCCGCACATTCCAAGCCCAATCCTTTAAAATTTCAGCTCTCACTCCATTTGAGGTTGCTTTCTCAAATTTGTAATTTATAGCCTTACAGTTTTCTTTAAATCGACACCATACCTATGTCTTGCTTCTATTTGTACCAATTAATACAAATAGAAGCAAGACAAGTGTATGGTGTCGATTTAAAGAAAACTGTAAGGAATTTTTAACATTATGTAAAGTTAATTAAAGGAAAGGCACTTGGTATTGTTTCACAATTAAATCTTTATTCCGACTAGTTTCGGTTTGTTAGACCATTTTCAAAGGAATGTACAGAAAAAATTATTTCCTAAGTATATATACAATATTTTTGTTTCAGGTAATAAGAGAAGTCAGAATTGGGGAATTCCAAATCTCCTCGTTGTCGTTTACGATATTTTTCCCCATTTTTATGGCCCTGTTAATCTCCAGACCCTCTTTGAGGTTTAGTGCGTATCCCTTATTACCTGAATGCAAAATCTTAAAATTATGCGGATTAAAGAAGTGATTGAATGCGATGCAATGTTTGGAAAAGCCAGTTGTTGGTTTATTATCTAAAACAGATTTTTTATGTTCTTTCATTCTGATTTCGAAAGATCTGCCGGTTTGAGTTTTTAACAATTTCGTCAATATCTGCCGTTGATGTTTCTCCGAACCGTGCCATTTTTATGACTTTATAACAAATGTCAAAGTGAAAGCACAGACCACTATTCGCAATTTTATGTCGTAGAAAGAGAGAAGAAGAAGAGGCAGAAGAGATGGAGGGAGAGAGGAAGAAGAGGCAGGAATAATCGACTAATTTGGGTTTGCCTTGAAAAAAATATTTAAATACATTGATTCTAAAAGTTCGGACTTCTCTTTGAACCAATGTCTTATACCAGTGGCGCATAAAGTAAAATTTCGAGTATAGAAAAGCCCCGTGAAAATTTGTCGAGGGTCGCTGGCTTTATTTTATGTTCCACGCAAATAAAACATTAAAATAATATGAAGTTTACAATACGCTACTAAAGCACTATGCTAAAGACGTATATTTTGAACTTCACTTAAAACCAATGGTTAGTACGCGTGGCGCATGAAGTAAAATTTCGAGTTTAGAAAAGCCCCGTGAAAATTTGTCTCGGGTCGCTGCGCGACCCTCGACAAATTTTCTACGCGGGGCTTTTCTAAACTCGAAATTTTACTTCATACTTAGTCTGGGAGTGGAAAACACTCGTTTCATTCTTAGATATTATTTTTCTGAACCCAATAATGCGCAATATGTTGTTTTTCAAAAATATTGTTATCGAAACAAAATTAAAGCAAACCTTTTATTTGAAATTATATTTTTCAAAAATTATAATCAGTGTGCCTTGGAAAAAAAGGGACAAATATCAAAATTGAATTTGTGTTCAGATACCCCCAGACGCGTTTCGGACTTCGAGGTCCTCTTCAGTGTGGTCCCGACCCAGTGCTGAGGAATACTGAACATTTCAAGCCAATATGTGAAAACTATTAATGGATTTTGATAGCTGACGCCATCTACTGCTTCATAGTGGCATCGTCAGTGACATGAAGCAATAGATGGCGTTAGCTATCGAAATCCATTAAAGTGACAAATGTCATTTATTGTAAGGTTATGTCTAACTATTCAGGTTTGACATAAAATCAAAGACTTTACATCGTTTAAATCAATTTTGGAGCTTACATTAAAATCTCGAGTGTTTAAATCAAATTTGGAGGTTACGTTTGTAAAATCCTGTGTGTTTACATTAATCATTGAGGTTATATTTGTTTAATCCAGTTGGAATACATCAAGTTCGCAGCTTAGGATTGTTAAATCTTGTTTGTTGACAAATTCACGTACGACATATTTCACAATGTTTTGAAAATTTCACTGCCAACTCTATCGGGTTTTTAACTGAACACTTGATATTAAGTATACATATGCGAACACTGTATATTTTTTAATTTGAAACTTCAAACGAGTGTTTCCACTCCCAGACTAAGCATGAAGTAAAATTTCGAGTTTAGAAAAGCCCCGCGTAGAAAATTTGTCGAGGGTCGCGCAGCGACCCGAGACAAATTTTCACGGGGCTTTTCTAAACTCGAAATTTTACTTCATGCGCCACGCGTACTAACCATTGGTTTTAAGTGAAGCTCAAAATATACGTCTTTAGCATAGTGCTTTAGTAGCGTATTGTAAACTTCATATTATTTTAATGTTTTATTTGCGTGGAACATGAAATAAAGTTTCGAGTCTAGAGAAGCCTGAAAAGCCAAATTTTTAAGCTAAGCGCAAGATTTCTTTAGACCAGGGTTTCTCAACCGGGGGCACGCCCCATTAGGGGGGCGCGAAATGTTATCGACGAATTTTCAAAGCGCAAGATTTCTTTGTACCAGGGTTTCTCAACCGGGGGCACGCCCCATTAGGGCGAGACAAATTTTCACGGGGCTTTTCTAAACTCGAAATTTTACTTCATGCGCCACGCGTACTAACCATTGGTTTTAAGTGAAGCTCAAAATATACGTCTTTAGCATAGTGCTTTAGTAGCGTATTGTAAACTTCATATTATTTTAATGTTTTATTTGCGTGGAACATGAAATAAAGTTTCGAGTCTAGAGAAGCCTGAAAAGCCAAATTTTTAAGCTAAGCGCAAGATTTCTTTAGACCAGGTTTTCTCAACCGGGGGCACGCCCCATTAGGGGGGCGCGGAATGGTATCGATGAATTTTTAAAGCGCAAGATTTCCTTAGACTAGGGTTTCTCAAACGGATGGCACGCCCCATTAGGGGGGCGCCGAATATTATCAGAGGTAGGGGGGGGGGGGGGGCAACAGATCTCCTAAAGAGTAGGTAATGTGAAATAAGGCTATACTACTGTTTCAATCTACCTTAAAAACCCAAAATAAATGAGGGAGAGGGGCATTCAGTTATGAAGGGGATGGTGCGATCTGAAAAAAGGTTGCGAACCCCTGCTTTAGACGAATGAAACTAAAAATAATTACTGCATATATAAGATAATTAATCAAAATTACATCTGTAAAATATTGCCTTATTTTATGTAAAATGAGAGAAATATAATCGAGAGATTTTCTGAGTAAAATCGCCCCGGAACTAAAAGCTTTCAGCTTAATGTAAAACAAGTCCACTTTTATTGTCAGAATATGGAACACTTGCATAAATAAATGGCCGTTGGCCCATTTGCGAAAGGGTAAATAAATAATTGATAGTCCTCGCACTGAAAGTGTTAATTGAAAAATGCATTATTTACACGATTTCAGAGCAGATTTTTGTTTGTTAAAAAGTCTGTTATTTCGTTTCACATTGGCCTGTTTTTATTATAGACATTAGTAGACAGTTTTATGAAGTAAATAACATGTTTATTAAGCATTCAAAACTATTTGGTAATGATAAATAGTCTGTAGATTGAGAAAAGAATCATACTTTTAACATTTTTAAAATCAATGTTTAAGTAGTTTTTTATTGGATTTTTTTTAATATCTGCGAATATATTTCTGAGTAAATCTGTTAGTTATTTTTTTATAATATCATTATTACCATAATAAATTCCTGAGGAATAATGTTGTTTCTTATTATAATTGTTGTTTGTTACTATAATGTTAGGTCACATTTTGTTCATACTTCATTTATTCATTATATACGTAATAATCTTAGATTTGCCATAATTATTATACAAATTTAACTACTATTGTTTGTTATTTACTATAATTATGTTATGGGAGGTTTACAATAATTATAATATTGTTTTTGTTATTTGTTGTTATTTATTAGTTATTAATTGTAATTAAATACTATTTTGGGACTTGACCTGTCTGTATCTTATCATTTTCTCAAATAAATAAATAATGATATTATCTACAACTAAATTAATGTTAACATTTTAAAGGTATTATTATAATACTAATACTATCTACAAATACATTTATTTGCACATTTTAAAGATATTTTCTCCAAACATAATTTTTAGGGCAATCGTTAAAATATCTTACAGATTATGAATTTAATTAAAACCCCCTGATGCACGTTCATTCATTCATTCATTCATTTCATTTCATTTCATTTCGAGGGCCCGTTTATTTATTTCGTCCCGTGCTTTTCCGAGAGGCCTCTCTGTGCTTTAATAAATCAGCTAAATTGGTTTCAGCCGAAATTAATGCAAAATCGTTTATTATAGATCGCTTTTAATTACGACTGCGTCGAATCAAATTATGCGAAATCTTAACGTACAATAGCCATCTTTATTCAGTGCGTTTCTTTCAAATATTAGGATAGCTTTTAATAAAGAAAATATAATTTAGTGTTAAATTATACTAAAATTATTATAATTGTTGTTCCAAAAATGGCCGACGGTGGCGACCAGCAGCAAAGTGACTTAACTAAAATTAAAGTGTGTAAATGTGGAAACATTGCAAAATCAGGCTTACTGTGTATTAAATGTGGTACAATTTTTCACAAGAGTTGTGCTACGCGCGCTAAGAAATGCTGTAATCAAGTGCTCGAGGATACACAACAAGATCTAACCTCCAAAGAGTGCAACGATGAAACAACCCTGCTTAAAGCAATCATCTGCGAAATGCGCAAATTTAACATTCACTTAGCTGCAGACAATGAAAGACTTGTAACTATTATTGAAAATAAAAACAGTGAAATTCGTGCTCTAAAAGATTCACTTAATAAATACACGACACCAACAGTGAAAAATCCGTCCCCGGACCCAACAAAAGATAACACCATTGACGGAGAGATGATAGATAACATTAGCGGTGACACTGTCGCACTCAGCCGCATTCAATCTGGGAATCAACCTAGTGTGACTGAGAATCGCCAACGGACGCCCAACCTCCCAAACGTGCTAAACAATAACAATGCGCGCTCAGCGAAAGTAAAAAATGTCGCCTCATACGCTAACGCGGCAATTTTAACTTCCAATCAATCTGCTGCTCACTCTCCGATTCTAACTAAAGCCTCGGAAAATGATGCTAAATCGGACTCTAAAAATGGGGAATGGAAAACCAAGACACGCAATAAAAGGAAACAATCCTTCGTTACTGGAAAAGGAAAAGCTGATGATGATCTACGTGCTTAAAAAAAACGTGCATGGATATATGTTGGCAATTGCCGCGAAAGTGTTAATGCTGACACAATAAAAACCTACCTAATTAATAATCATCCTAATATAGATAATATAGAGATTGAAGAATTAACAGTGAAGGGGAAAAATAAAGCTTTCAAACTAAATACAGATTTTGAACATAAAGAAACATTACTGCATGAGGACTCCTGGCCTCCAGGCATAAGAGTGAGAAGATACTCTTTCCCGGTAAGGAATTCAACAAATTTTCAATCACGCGATCCAATAACCAATGCAACATAGAAGATACTATGGACCGACCGAACCACAATGAAGAGGTAACGAATTACTTCACGAAACAAAACGATCTCCACTCGAGCAAAGAGTTGAATGTTTATTTCCTAAATATTCAATCAGTACGGAACAAAATAAACGAACTCGAAGTGTTTCTAATAGAACATCAACATAAATTTCACATAATTTGTTTAAGCGAACATTGGTTGAACGATGAGGAAGTAAAACTACTTCACATCTCTGACTACCAAGTGGCATCTTATTTCGCTCGCAGCACTCGAATTCATGGAGGAGTACTACAATTAACTAAATCCAATATGTTATACACAGCCTTGCATCATTTAAATAATCTATCCTGTGAATTAACTTGCGAAATTGCTGCAACATTCATCTCTGAATTCAATACTCTTTTAATAAATATTTATAGGTCTCCTTCTGGTGCATTTAATGACTTTTTATGTATACTAGGCTCTCTTCTAGACAAAATCAACATAAACAAACCTGTTATAATAAGCGGGGACTTTAATGTAAGGTTTAATTCAAATGATCCTAGAGCCACATCAGTTTGTGACTTATTTAAATCTTACAATCTTAAGCCCAATGTCAATTTTAATACACGGTGTAATAACGTAATAGACAATATATTCTCCAATATTAATCTAACTGCGGAACCCGTAGATGCCGGCCTCTCTGACCATCTTGGTATATTCCTAAAGATCCAGCTCAATACTGCTACCAAAAACAATACTAAGCAAAAAGTGCGGCCTATCACCCAATATGGAAAATTTAAGCTATACAGTTCGTTAGATAATACCAACTGGAATTTCATAACTAATTATAACCATGTTGAAGATCAATTTAACATGTTTATAAGTACTATCGAAACACTGGTCAATGAATCTTTCCCTGAAAAAATATTACCATCCAACCCTCGACATCAAATAAGTTGGTATAACGATAATCTAAGACAAATGCGGGAAACATTGTTTTTAATGAGAGATGCTAGCACTAGAGATCCAACGTTACTACCTTACTATAACTCGTATAAAAGATTTTATAATATGGAACTTAAGCATGCTAGGGTAAGTGCGAATGATAGATTCATCAAAGAATCGAAAAATACGTCTAGTGCTACCTGGTCACTAATGAAATCGGTACAAAAAAATAACACTTGTAGAAAACTCCCGGAAATTGATCCAGATACTTTTAATGTTTTCTTTTCAAATATTATTCATAAGCTCATAAATGATATTAAACCAACTAACGCTTCACCAATATCATTGATGTACAAAATAGACCTAAACATCAAGACTTATTTCAAATTCAAGAACGTCAGTTCAATTATCGTCAGAAATACCATCAGTAAAGTGAAAAACACAAAATGCAAGGATATATATGGCATTAATACAACTTTAATCAAAAGTATGACGGATGTTCTAGTCTTACCATTAACTAAATTACTAAACAATTGTATTGACTCATGTGTCTTCCCCAGCTGTTTACAGCATGCGGTAGTAATTCCAGTTTTTAAAAAAGGTGACCGTACTATTTGTAATAATTATAGGCCTATATCTCTACTTCCCGCATTATCCAAGATATTTGAAAAAATTATGTTCGAACAAATGATAGATTTCCTTGGTGAGCACAAAATCATTAATTGTAGTCAGTATGGCTTTCGCAGAGGTCGATCTACTAGGGATGCAATCATTGCACTTGTAGAAGAAATATACAATGACTTCGAAAATAAATCTCACTCAGTAGCTACCTTTTTAGACCTGAGCAAGGCTTTTGATTGCATTTCACATGATGTTCTTCTGCGGAAGCTGTATTATTATAATTTTGATCCCACAAGTTGTAGGTTACTTAACTCTTACTTAGGCTCAAGGCGTCAACAAGTCCTAATTAATAACAACCGATCAAAGGAACTGCAATTATCATTTGGTGTTCCCCAAGGCTCTATTTTAGGACCACTTCTGTTTTTACTATACATCAACGACCTCTCTTATCAACCGGATAACTCATTAGTTATATTATTTGCTGACGATACGACGGTTAAGACCTCAGGAAAATCAGCAAATGATGCAGTATTAATACATGAAGAGTCGGCCAATCAGGTGTCTCGTTGGTTTGACACAAACAGATTATGCCTTAATGTAGACAAGTCCGTTAACATTAATTTTTCACTAACTAACACTGCTAGTATAACTTGTGTAAAATTTCTTGGAGTACACCTAGACAGCAAACTTAGCTTCCAAAAGCATCAAGAAGAAACAGCAAAAAAGCTATGTACAACGACATACCTGCTGCGGCAGGTGAAATGTTGGCTTCCCAGAAGTGCCCTGGTACAAATATATCATGCGTTATTTCAAAGTCATCTTAATTATGCAGTAATCATATGGGGTCATAGTAGCATTACCACCAGGCTTTTTAAGCTACAAAGAAGAGCAATAAGAACTCTAGGTTCTCTTAGCTATCGCGATGACTGTAGGCATATATTCCTACATCTAAAAATATTAACTTTGCCGTGCATCTTTATACTTGAATGCCTAACTTATGTACGTGAACATCTGGCATCTTACAGTCAGCGTAATGAAACACACACCCACAATACTAGATCGGCATCTGAAATTGACATACCGAAGCTTAGGCTAACCAAGTCACGAAGGGGCGTTAATTACTATGGACCTAAATTTTTCAATAAATTGCCTGGGGATGTGAAGTCATTAAGTGTACCTGCATTTAGGAGGCGTATGAAGGAATACCTAGAGAGTAAAGCCTTCTACAGTGTAAAAGATTTTCTTAATAGCAGCATATCGGAGATTAAATGTTGAAATGCGTTTTATGATTATTCCCTTCTCTGTACAACTCTGGTTGTGCATTGATGTTTTAATGTGTATGTATTTGTTTATATTTAGAAATTGTTAGATTTAAGGTATATCATTATCATTCCATTTGTATTTGACAAGTGTAAAACTTAATGTTATGGCACAATAAATTATTATTATTAAAAAAGGCTATTATTCCTGACTTCACTTTTTATTTGTATCGTTAGATGTACATTTCGAGACACAAGATGCTCATTACCAATAATAAATTCAATTTGTTATTGATAATGAGCACCTTGTGTCTCAAAATGTATATCTAACGATACAAATGAAAAGTGAAGTAAGGAATAACAGTATTTTTTAGTGTAATAATCACTTCACGTAAACTCAAAAACATACAGTGTTAAATTAGGTTTGAATTGTTTCTTCATTAAAAGCTGTACACGCATTGAAAGAAAATAATAAAGAAAATATAATTTAGTGTTAAATTCGGTTTGAATATTTTATTTATTAAAAGCTGTACACGTATTGAAAGAAAATATCTATTTTTATTCGGTGTTTTTTTTTTTAAATATTTCTCTAAGTAAGGAATAACAGTCTTTTTTTAGTGTAATAATCACTTCACGTAACCTAAAAAACATATAGTGTTAAATTATATCTAAATATTTTCTTCTTTAACCCATTAGGCGCCATTGACGCGTATAAGCAACATTATTAATTTTATGTTAATTAAATTACTAAATAAGGTAATTTGATATGTTATATTATTTGACTTGACTTAAAAATGTATAAATAATAACGTAAATATTTTGTTATTCAAATATCTCGATTATTACTCATTTAAAAAAAATCTTCTCAGTGTATTTCTAACTTCACAATATTTCAGTGTTTTATACGCGTGGCGCATGAAGTAAAATTTCGAGTTTAGAAAAGCCCCGTGAAAATTTGTCTCGGGTCGCTGGCGCGACCCTCGACAAATTTTCTACGCGGGGCTTTTCTAAACTCGAAATTTTACTTCATGCTTAGTCTGGGAGTGGAAATACTCGTTCTAAACTTCATATTGCACGTTTTTATACAAAATCGACGAATGCCTTACATTTACAGCATATGTATTATGTATATTTAAAAAAAATTCACAGTATGTAATGCAATAACCAGACATATACCACTATTTTCCATACCATTTCACAAATCTAACTATGGAATTGATAGTCCACTCTCTCGCATTATTCGCACGTCAAACAATCTGTCGCTAAATCCAAACTTGCATCTTTTTAGTAAATCTCTCTGTAAATTCGTATTCGGTCTCAAATGTATTCAGGTTTGTTATTGTATGTAACTTGCCACATCCATATATGTATATATATAACATGTATGATCTACATTTTGTAATAGCTTTAAGTATTTTGTATATTTAAATGTATAAAAATGGATTTTTTCCGTAAATAAATAAATAAGTCATTCATAGGAAATATAAAAAGAAGTGTAGAATTTTACCCAAAATCAACTTTTAGAGTTAACTCTATAATTGCTCGGCCATTAATGGGTTAAAAGCTGTACACGTATTGAAAGAAAATAATAAAGAAAATATAATTTGTGTTAAATTTGGTTTTAATATTTTCTTTAATACACGCATTGAAGGAAAATATCCATTTTTATTTAGTGCTTTTTTTAAAATATTTCTATAACTTTTAATAATGAAAATATAATTAAGTGAAAAATTATGTTTTCATATTTTTCTAATTAAAAGCTGTACACGTATTAAAAGTAAAGCCATAAATAAAGAAGTGTTTTTTCAACAAAAAAATGTTGAGTATTAAATTAGTTCGGAATTTTCGCTAGAATATTTCTATTTCACAATGAAACACTTTTAACTTTGTTTGTATAACACGTTTTATTTAATGTGACTGCAGTTTCGACAAATTTAGCTTGTCATTATCAAACATGGAGTAACTTAAACTAGAGGTTTTACAGGTATATATACACAATTACAAGACAGCGGTAAAAATGGGGGTGTACATTAGGTCAACCTGGTCGTTAATTAAGGGAATTCCCGGATTAGCGCGGGCTTTGTGTATCTCTAGTGCTTCTAGCAAATTCATTTTACGACCCTTTTCGGCATGATGGATTATGGTAAGTACATCTTTTTCAAAAGTGTGATTTTCGTCTAAAAGGTGTTTTGCAAAAGACGACTTATCACTCTGTTTAAGCCGAAAAGAGCGCAAATGTTCCCTCAATCTTATGTTGAAATTACGACCAGATTGGCCAATGTATATCCCTTGACAATCTGCGCAAGTTAATTTATATATTCCGGATTTATTAAATTTATCTAATTTTGTTTTACTATTAAAGATATGGTTATTGATTTTACAGTACGGTTTAAATGCAACTTGAATATTATGCTTTTTTAGGATATTTTTAACTTGAAAACTGACATTACCAAAATAAGTTAACGATTTATATTTAATTGTTTCTTTTTCAAATGATATTCCAGCGTATAATAGATGTTTGATGTTATTAAATTTCTGTTTTTTAAGAAGTCTATCAACCAAATCACAACCATAACCATTGTTAATAGCCATAGCTCTAATCAAGTTAATTTCCTTCTCGAAAAAATTAGCTGACAAAGGGATTTTTAAGGCTCTATGAATCATTGAATTGAATGCAGCAATTTTATGTTTATAGGGATGTCTGGAATGGTTAGGGATAATTGAGTCGGTAAAGGAAGGTTTTCTAAAAATGTCAAAAGAGAGTTTGTTATTTATTCTGGTAATAGACAGATCTAAATATTTAATGTTGTTATTGATTTCGGTTTCAGCTGTGAATTTAATTTTAGGGTGAAGTTTATTTATGAAATCTAAAAATTGAGTGAGTTGTCTATCAGTTCCCTGGAAACAAGCCAATATATCATCGACGTAACGGTGCCACATTTTAATATGTTTTTTAGCTAGTGGCGAATTTAATATTATTTTTGTAAAATTATGCATAAATATATCTGCTAGCAATGGACTTAAAGGGCACCCCATTGCTAGGCCTTCTGTTTGTTTAAAAAATTTATTGTTAAATGAGAAAAAGTTATTATTTAAGATGATTTCTAAGCAATCCAAAAATTCTGTTTTTACTGTGACATTAATATTACATTTATCGAATGATTCTTCTATTAGTTTAATACACTCTGATGGAGGAATATTAGCAAACATATTAGTTACGTCGAATGATACAAGCTTATATCCTGGTTCCATTTTAATGTTAGTTAAATTTGTTGTTAATTCTACTGAATTTTTAACTGAATGAGGATCTCTGAACTCGGTTAGTTCCTTATAAATTGAATTAAGATGGATGGACATATTACGCGCTGGGGAATTCATATAGGATACTACGGGACGGATCGGTGTATTTTGTTTGTGGATTTTGATTAGGCCATATAATCGGGGAGGAATCGGATTCATCGGAAATAAAGAAAATTGATTACAATTCGGAAAAATTGCGTGTGATTTCTTAAAACATTCTTTTAGAGAAGTTTGTAATTCAGTAGTCGGGTCTTTTTTCAATTCAACAATATCTGAGCTATCCAGGAATTCTTGGACTTTTTGTAAATATTCTGTTTTATGCAAAATAACAACCGAGTTCCCTTTGTCTGCTTTTGTTATTATTAAATCGCTCACTTTTACTTTATTTTTAATTGAATTTACTGTTTTTTGATCTATGGGTTTGCTGGTGGTGCTGTTTTTAATTATTTTGGCAATTTTGTATTTCGTTGAATCAGAGTTGTTTACCTCTTTGAGGGCCAATTCTGATTCAACGATCAGTGTTTCTTTATAACTATTGGAAATGACATGTGGGGAATATTTTGGGCCAGATTCTAATAATTTAAGTTCTGTATTGGAAAATAAAATATTACTGTTATTAATCACTCTGGGATGAAACGTATATTGTCCAGATGTTGTGGTATTTTCTACTGCTACCTTGGCTTCTTTTACTTTTATTAACTTGTTGAGTTTCTTCCGTTGTGTTTGGAATTTCTTGTGTGCAATGCGGCTAACTTTTTCACGTACGTAGTCATCGAAGAGATCAAATTCCACCGGATGTAAATGTTTGGTGAGTTCACAGTGAAGCACTTTAAGGTATGTGTAATATTGGTCACGTTTTTTAAACCAATATTTCACTTCTTCTTTAACCCATGTGGTTAAACCGGATTGTATGGTTTTTTTAGCTGCTACTGTTTTGCACTTTGTTTTTAGTTGAACATATTGTGGGGTCACTTTTAGCTTTAAACACTGTTGATTGAACTTGATGTTGAGTGCTGCTTGTTTAACTTTTAAACGTAGTTTAAGATACATTTTTGCCTTTTCTGTTACACTAACACTTACTAAATTCTGTATTGTGGAGGCTTCTACTTCGTTATACATGTTAATTACACAATGAAACACTTTTAACTTTGTTTGTATAACACGTTTTATTTAATGTGACTGCAGTTTCGACAAATTTAGCTTGTCATTATCAAACATGGAGTAACTTAAACTAGAGGTTTTACAGGTATATATACACAATTACAAGACAGCGGTAAAAATGGGGGTGTACATTAGGTCAACCTGGTCGTTAATTAAGGGAATTCCCGGATTAGCGCGGGCTTTGTGTATCTCTAGTGCTTCTAGCAAATTCATTTTACGACCCTTTTCGGCATGATGGATTATGGTAAGTACATCTTTTTCAAAAGTGTGATTTTCGTCTAAAAGGTGTTTTGCAAAAGACGACTTATCACTCTGTTTAAGCCGAAAAGAGCGCAAATGTTCCCTCAATCTTATGTTGAAATTACGACCAGATTGGCCAATGTATATCCCTTGACAATCTGCGCAAGTTAATTTATATATTCCGGATTTATTAAATTTATCTAATTTTGTTTTACTATTAAAGATATGGTTATTGATTTTACAGTACGGTTTAAATGCAACTTGAATATTATGCTTTTTTAGGATATTTTTAACTTGAAAACTGACATTACCAAAATAAGTTAACGATTTATATATAATTGTTTCTTTTTCAAATGATATTCCAGCGTATAATAGATGTTTGATGTTATTAAATTTCTGTTTTTTAAGAAGTCTATCAACCAAATCACAACCATAACCATTGTTAATAGCCATAGCTCTAATCAAGTTAATTTCCTTCTCGAAAAAATTAGCTGACAAAGGGATTTTTAAGGCTCTATGAATCATTGAATTGAATGCAGCAATTTTATGTTTATAGGGATGTCTGGAATGGTTAGGGATAATTGAGTCGGTAAAGGAAGGTTTTCTAAAAATGTCAAAAGAGAGTTTGTTATTTATTCTGGTAATAGACAGATCTAAATATTTAATGTTGTTATTGATTTCGGTTTCAGCTGTGAATTTAATTTTAGGGTGAAGTTTATTTATGAAATCTAAAAATTGAGTGAGTTGTCTATCAGTTCCCTGGAAACAAGCCAATATATCATCGACGTAACGGTGCCACATTTTAATATGTTTTTTAGCTAGTGGCGAATTTAATATTATTTTTGTAAAATTATGCATAAATATATCTGCTAGCAATGGACTTAAAGGGCACCCCATTGCTAGGCCTTCTGTTTGTTTAAAAAATTTATTGTTAAATGAGAAAAAGTTATTATTTAAGATGATTTCTAAGCAATCCAAAAATTCTGTTTTTACTGTGACATTAATATTACATTTATCGAATGATTCTTCTATTAGTTTAATACACTCTGATGGAGGAATATTAGCAAACATATTAGTTACGTCGAATGATACAAGCTTATATCCTGGTTCCATTTTAATGTTAGTTAAATTTGTTGTTAATTCTACTGAATTTTTAACTGAATGAGGATCTCTGAACTCGGTTAGTTCCTTATAAATTGAATTAAGATGGATGGACATATTACGCGCTGGGGAATTCATATAGGATACTACGGGACGGATCGGTGTATTTTGTTTGTGGATTTTGATTAGGCCATATAATCGGGGAGGAATCGGATTCATCGGAAATAAAGAAAATTGATTACAATTCGGAAAAATTGCGTGTGATTTCTTAAAACATTCTTTTAGAGAAGTTTGTAATTCAGTAGTCGGGTCTTTTTTCAATTCAACAATATCTGAGCTATCCAGGAATTCTTGGACTTTTTGTAAATATTCTGTTTTATGCAAAATAACAACCGAGTTCCCTTTGTCTGCTTTTGTTATTATTAAATCGCTCACTTTTACTTTATTTTTAATTGAATTTACTGTTTTTTGATCTATGGGTTTGCTGGTGGTGCTGTTTTTAATTATTTTGGCAATTTTGTATTTCGTTGAATCAGAGTTGTTTACCTCTTTGAGGGCCAATTCTGATTCAACGATCAGTGTTTCTTTATAACTATTGGAAATGACATGTGGGGAATATTTTGGGCCAGATTCTAATAATTTAAGTTCTGTATTGGAAAATAAAATATTACTGTTATTAATCACTCTGGGATGAAACGTATATTGTCCAGATGTTGTGGTATTTTCTACTGCTACCTTGGCTTCTTTTACTTTTATTAACTTGTTGAGTTTCTTCCGTTGTGTTTGGAATTTCTTGTGTGCAATGCGGCTAACTTTTTCACGTACGTAGTCATCGAAGAGATCAAATTCCACCGGATGTAAATGTTTGGTGAGTTCACAGTGAAGCACTTTAAGGTATGTGTAATATTGGTCACGTTTTTTAAACCAATATTTCACTTCTTCTTTAACCCATGTGGTTAAACCGGATTGTATGGTTTTTTTAGCTGCTACTGTTTTGCACTTTGTTTTTAGTTGAACATATTGTGGGGTCACTTTTAGCTTTAAACACTGTTGATTGAACTTGATGTTGAGTGCTGCTTGTTTAACTTTTAAACGTAGTTTAAGATACATTTTTGCCTTTTCTGTTACACTAACACTTACTAAATTCTGTATTGTGGAGGCTTCTACTTCGTTATACATGTTAATTACACAATGAAACACTTTTAACTTTGTTTGTATAACACGTTTTATTTAATGTGACTGCAGTTTCGACAAATTTAGCTTGTCATTATCAAACATGGAGTAACTTAAACTAGAGGTTTTACAGGTATATATACACAATTACAAGACAGCGGTAAAAATGGGGGTGTACATTAGGTCAACCTGGTCGTTAATTAAGGGAATTCCCGGATTAGCGCGGGCTTTGTGTATCTCTAGTGCTTCTAGCAAATTCATTTTACGACCCTTTTCGGCATGATGGATTATGGTAAGTACATCTTTTTCAAAAGTGTGATTTTCGTCTAAAAGGTGTTTTGCAAAAGACGACTTATCACTCTGTTTAAGCCGAAAAGAGCGCAAATGTTCCCTCAATCTTATGTTGAAATTACGACCAGATTGGCCAATGTATATCCCTTGACAATCTGCGCAAGTTAATTTATATATTCCGGATTTATTAAATTTATCTAATTTTGTTTTACTATTAAAGATATGGTTATTGATTTTACAGTACGGTTTAAATGCAACTTGAATATTATGCTTTTTTAGGATATTTTTAACTTGAAAACTGACATTACCAAAATAAGTTAACGATTTATATATAATTGTTTCTTTTTCAAATGATATTCCAGCGTATAATAGATGTTTGATGTTATTAAATTTCTGTTTTTTAAGAAGTCTATCAACCAAATCACAACCATAACCATTGTTAATAGCCATAGCTCTAATCAAGTTAATTTCCTTCTCGAAAAAATTAGCTGACAAAGGGATTTTTAAGGCTCTATGAATCATTGAATTGAATGCAGCAATTTTATGTTTATAGGGATGTCTGGAATGGTTAGGGATAATTGAGTCGGTAAAGGAAGGTTTTCTAAAAATGTCAAAAGAGAGTTTGTTATTTATTCTGGTAATAGACAGATCTAAATATTTAATGTTGTTATTGATTTCGGTTTCAGCTGTGAATTTAATTTTAGGGTGAAGTTTATTTATGAAATCTAAAAATTGAGTGAGTTGTCTATCAGTTCCCTGGAAACAAGCCAATATATCATCGACGTAACGGTGCCACATTTTAATATGTTTTTTAGCTAGTGGCGAATTTAATATTATTTTTGTAAAATTATGCATAAATATATCTGCTAGCAATGGACTTAAAGGGCACCCCATTGCTAGGCCTTCTGTTTGTTTAAAAAATTTATTGTTAAATGAGAAAAAGTTATTATTTAAGATGATTTCTAAGCAATCCAAAAATTCTGTTTTTACTGTGACATTAATATTACATTTATCGAATGATTCTTCTATTAGTTTAATACACTCTGATGGAGGAATATTAGCAAACATATTAGTTACGTCGAATGATACAAGCTTATATCCTGGTTCCATTTTAATGTTAGTTAAATTTGTTGTTAATTCTACTGAATTTTTAACTGAATGAGGATCTCTGAACTCGGTTAGTTCCGTATAAATTGAATTAAGATGGATGGACATATTACGCGCTGGGGAATTCATATAGGATACTACGGGACGGATCGGTGTATTTTGTTTGTGGATTTTGATTAGGCCATATAATCGGGGAGGAATCGGATTCATCGGAAATAAAGAAAATTGATTACAATTCGGAAAGATTGCGTGTGATTTCTTAAAACATTCTTTTAGAGAAGTTTGTAATTCAGTAGTCGGGTCTTTTTTCAATTCAACAATATCTGAGCTATCCAGGAATTCTTGGACTTTTTGTAAATATTCTGTTTTATGCAAAATAACAACCGAGTTCCCTTTGTCTGCTTTTGTTATTATTAAATCGCTCACTTTTACTTTATTTTTAATTGAATTTACTGTTTTTTGATCTATGGGTTTGCTGGTGGTGCTGTTTTTAATTATTTTGGCAATTTTGTATTTCGTTGAATCAGAGTTGTTTACCTCTTTGAGGGCCAATTCTGATTCAACGATCAGTGTTTCTTTATAACTATTGGAAATGACATGTGGGGAATATTTTGGGCCAGATTCTAATAATTTAAGTTCTGTATTGGAAAATAAAATATTACTGTTATTAATCACTCTGGGATGAAACGTATATTGTCCAGATGTTGTGGTATTTTTTTTACCGCTGTCTTGTAATTGTGTATATATACCTGTAAAACCTCTAGTTTAAGTTACTCCATGTTTGATAATGACAAGCTGAATTTGTCGAAACTGCAGTCACATTAAATAAAACGTGTTATACAAACAAAGTTAAAAGTGTTTCATTGTGTAATTAACATGTATAACGAAGTAGAAGCCTCCACAATACAGAATTTAGTAAGTGTTAGTGTAACAGAAAAGGCAAAAATGTATCTTAAACTACGTTTAAAAGTTAAACAAGCAGCACTCAACATCAAGTTCAATCAACAGTGTTTAAAGCTAAAAGTGACCCCACAATATGTTCAACTAAAAACAAAGTGCAAAACAGTAGCAGCTAAAAAAACCATACAATCCGGTTTAACCACATGGGTTAAAGAAGAAGTGAAATATTGGTTTAAAAAACGTGACCAATATTACACATACCTTAAAGTGCTTCACTGTGAACTCACCAAACATTTACATCCGGTGGAATTTGATCTCTTCGATGACTACGTACGTGAAAAAGTTAGCCGCATTGCACACAAGAAATTCCAAACACAACGGAAGAAACTCAACAAGTTAATAAAAGTAAAAGAAGCCAAGGTAGCAGTAGAAAATACCACAACATCTGGACAATATACGTTTCATCCCAGAGTGATTAATAACAGTAATATTTTATTTTCCAATACAGAACTTAAATTATTAGAATCTGGCCCAAAATATTCCCCACATGTCATTTCCAATAGTTATAAAGAAACACTGATCGTTGAATCAGAATTGGCCCTCAAAGAGGTAAACAACTCTGATTCAACGAAATACAAAATTGCCAAAATAATTAAAAACAGCACCACCAGCAAACCCATAGATCAAAAAACAGTAAATTCAATTAAAAATAAAGTAAAAGTGAGCGATTTAATAATAACAAAAGCAGACAAAGGGAACTCGGTTGTTATTTTGCATAAAACAGAATATTTACAAAAAGTCCAAGAATTCCTGGATAGCTCAGATATTGTTGAATTGAAAAAAGACCCGACTACTGAATTACAAACTTCTCTAAAAGAATGTTTTAAGAAATCACACGCAATTTTTCCGAATTGTAATCAATTTTCTTTATTTCCGATGAATCCGATTCCTCCCCGATTATATGGCCTAATCAAAATCCACAAACAAAATACACCGATCCGTCCCGTAGTATCCTATATGAATTCCCCAGCGCGTAATATGTCCATCCATCTTAATTCAATTTATAAGGAACTAACCGAGTTCAGAGATCCTCATTCAGTTAAAAATTCAGTAGAATTAACAACAAATTTAACTAACATTAAAATGGAACCAGGATATAAGCTTGTATCATTCGACGTAACTAATATGTTTGCTAATATTCCTCCATCAGAGTGTATTAAACTAATAGAAGAATCATTCGATAAATGTAATATTAATGTCACAGTAAAAACAGAATTTTTGGATTGCTTAGAAATCATCTTAAATAATAACTTTTTCTCATTTAACAATAAATTTTTTAAACAAACAGAAGGCCTAGCAATGGGGTGCCCTTTAAGTCCATTGCTAGCAGATATATTTATGCATAATTTTACAAAAATAATATTAAATTCGCCACTAGCTAAAAAACATATTAAAATGTGGCACCGTTACGTCGACGATATATTGGCTTGTTTCCAGGGAACTGATAGACAACTCACTCAATTTTTAGATTTCATAAATAAACTTCACCCTAAAATTAAATTCACAGCTGAAACCGAAATCAATAACAACATTAAATATTTAGATCTGTCTATTACCAGAATAAATAACAAACTCTCTTTTGACATTTTTAGAAAACCTTCCTTTACCGACTCAATTATCCCTAACCATTCCAGACATCCCTATAAACATAAAATTGCTGCATTCAATTCAATGATTCATAGAGCCTTAAAAATCCCTTTGTCAGCTAATTTTTTCGAGAAGGAAATTAACTTGATTAGAGCTATGGCTATTAACAATGGTTATGGTTGTGATTTGGTTGATAGACTTCTTAAAAAACAGAAATTTAATAACATCAAACATCTATTATACGCTGGAATATCATTTGAAAAAGAAACAATTATATATAAATCGTTAACTTATTTTGGTAATGTCAGTTTTCAAGTTAAAAATATCCTAAAAAAGCATAATATTCAAGTTGCATTTAAACCGTACTGTAAAATCAATAACCATATCTTTAATAGTAAAACAAAATTAGATAAATTTAATAAATCCGGAATATATAAATTAACTTGCGCAGATTGTCAAGGGATATACATTGGCCAATCTGGTCGTAATTTCAACATAAGATTGAGGGAACATTTGCGCTCTTTTCGGCTTAAACAGAGTGATAAGTCGTCTTTTGCAAAACACCTTTTAGACGAAAATCACACTTTTGAAAAAGATGTACTTACCATAATCCATCATGCCGAAAAGGGTCGTAAAATGAATTTGCTAGAAGCACTAGAGATACACAAAGCCCGCGCTAATCCGGGAATTCCCTTAATTAACGACCAGGTTGACCTAATGTACACCCCCATTTTTACCGCTGTCTTGTAATTGTGTATATATACCTGTAAAACCTCTAGTTTAAGTTACTCCATGTTTGATAATGACAAGCTAAATTTGTCGAAACTGCAGTCACATTAAATAAAACGTGTTATACAAACAAAGTTAAAAGTGTTTCATTGTGTAATTAACATGTATAACGAAGTAGAAGCCTCCACAATACAGTATTTCTATTTCATTAATTAATTGCAAAAGCATATTGCGCACTACTATTTAGTTAATTAATTTTCTGTTTCATTATTAAATTGAAAAGTATTTAGTCGTCAGCTTTATACTATTCATTAATTAGTTAGTTTGTTAATTAAGCTACAAATAAATATTTTTTAAATAAGAATAATTTCAATTGAAAAATATTTGAATTCGAGAAAATAAGCTTACGCTTTTTATAGTTTGCACCCTTTAAATAATATATAAAATTTCAAAAATGTTTTTCGAGTAATATGCAAACAATGTGTTTTGATTAATAAAACAACAAGATTTACAAGAAAAACACTTTAGTAATTTTATATTTTAAATATTTATTATTTAATATTTATGAGTTTAAATAAACGTAGCTCTTTAAAAATATGCAAAAAATCTAAAGTCAACAGTTTTAGTTTTATTCTCATTAAAACAATTTTATATTATTTAGACTTTAGGGAATATATTATACAGGGTGTCCACAGATTCATTCTCAACATAGGGATCTCAATTATTACAAGAGGTAGATATTTGGCTAAAGGGCATGAAATACTCTTAAGCTAAAATTGTACTAAACCCTATTAAAAAACTTTAGATATTTTACGTAGTTTAGGTGCTATAATAAAAAAAAGAATTTTTGATTTCTTATTTTTTCTTTATTTTTTGTTATAGCTCATTTATTTTCCAAGCAAGTTTACTTAAATTTGCATGTTTTTATAAAGCACTTTTTTAATAGGAATCTCGTAGTGTAGTCAGATTTCCAAAAATTGTTATCATATTTGAACTTTGTTTTTTCTTATGGGGGTCATAGTTGGCCATAGTATTATTAAAAAGAGATTTTTTTCGCTTTTCAAAAATGCATAATTTGTTATGTTATATGAAAACTAATGGTGAAAATAACAAAATAGATTGTTTTACCACTGACAGGTTGACAATTGATGACTCTGAAAACAAAAGAATAAGGAACATTTATTTTATAATAATTATTTATTAGAAACAGAACGATTTGAAAGATATTAAGACTTAGGGCGCACTTCCCTGGATGTAACATCACGAACGGACAGGAAAGTGAATATGTGATAATCGCCCCCGAAACCGGTAATGACTACACACTTACCGGGGAGGTGATAAATCAGGTAAACACCCGACAGGCTATAGACAGCTTCTCTGCCTTTAAATCGCCAGGACCGGATGGAGTTTTTCCCGCCCTACTGCAGTGGGGAAGAGAGGAACTGGTGAAGCAGCTAGTCGTGCTTTATAGGTCCAGCCTGGGGACGGGATACATCCCAAAGGCCTGGAGATAAGTCAGGGTAGTTTTCATTCCCAAGCCTGGCAAAGCTGATTACACGGAACCAAAAGCTTACAGGCCGATATCGCTCTCGTCTTTCCTCCTAAAAACAATGGAGAGACTGTGTGAGAGATATATAAGAGGCAAAACGCTTCAGGAATTACCACTGGAGGAGGCGCAACATGCATTCACAAGGGGTAGATCAACTAACTCGGCACTACACAGTGTTGTAGGCGAGATAGAGAAATCGTTGGATTCACGCGAATCCACCCTGGGTGTATTTGTTGACATTGAAGGCGCTTTTGACAAAACAACCTTACCAAAGATACGGAACGCCCTAGATAGGCGCGGAGTCCCAGTATCAATAGCTGACTGGATTAGCAATGCGCTTGCTAACAAGACAGTCAGCGCGGAGGCAGGGGGACAACGTATCTACTGCAACTTTAGCCGTGGATGCCCGCAGGGAGGTGTATTATCCCCCCTGCTGTGGAACATGGTGCTTGATAGCCTACTGAAGCAACTGCGCACGCGAGGTTTTACGGTCACAGCCTATGCTGATGACCTAGCCATCCTAGTAAGTGGACAATTTGAAGATGCCATATGCAGCAGGATGCAGACGGCACTTGACACGCTCACCAAATGGTGTCAAGATCACTCCCTCTCTGTTAACCCAGCAAAGACGGAGATGGTCATGTTCACCAGGAAAAGGAGGGTACCTCAAAGGGCACCCTCGCAAATGGATACGATATTGCAGTACAGCAAGGAAGTCAAATACCTGGGTATAACCATCGACAATAAACTGAGCTGGAAGTCGCATATCGATATCAAAACAAACACGGCCATAAGGGCATTCTGGCAGTGTAGACGTGTAGTGGGGAGGACATGGGGTCTGAAACCAAAAGCGACACTATGGGTCTACACAGCGATGATAAGGTCAATGCTTGCTTATGGCGCCTCTGTGTGGTGGTCAAGAACGAAACTACAGACCACAATGAGGCGCCTATCCCAGGTACGAAGAATAGCTTGACTCGGCGCGACGGGTGCAATGCGCACTACCCCGACTCTGGCAATGGAAGTCATGCTATGTCTTCCACCGCTGGATCTGTATGCGGAGAAGGAGGCCATAAATATCATACTCCGTCTCCAAGCTGAAGGGTTATGGACACGTAACACATGTGGGATGGCTAGAGGCAGCCTCTGGAGGAATGTCTGCAAAGATATACCTCTGTTAGAGGGTATAAACGACCTGTGCTCGCCCACAAATACCGTACCGGATGGATACGAGGTACGCGTCCATCCCTCGATGGACATGAGAGAATCGGCTAATCACATTTACACCGACGCATCATGTAAAGAAGGACGCTCGGGACTGGGGATATACTCCAGGAACCTAAAGACTCCAATGGGAGAGAACACGACCATCGCACAACTAGAAGTGACGGGAATAGCACTTGCGGCTGAAACCATACTAAACCGCAACGTGAGGAACAAAAAGCTACTCATCCTAACAGATAGCAGGCAGGCTCTGATGGCTCTGAAAAACAGAGTAACGACATCGGAGACAGTTCTAGACTGCCACAGCAAACTCAGGCTTGCTGCTGCAGAAAACACAACCCTAGGGGGGGATGCAAAAAGGGCCCATTGGGGTCTAATTGCTGTGTCTGGGTACACACCCCCTTTATGATCCAGATCCTGATCCTAGAAGATATTTAGACTTTACTTTAATCAAAGGTATAAAAAAGAGTTACAAAAGATGTTCAAACACGCCTTATGTTGAGAATGAATCTGTGAACACCTCGTATATATCTGTATGTAAAAGTCACATTTTTAGATCTGTATGTAAGAGTCGGTTATTTTTTAAATTCCACAGTGTTATTTACCTCTTAGTAAAGTAAAATATCCTGATTGCAACAGTATAAAATAATTATTGTACTAATTCCTTTCTTCACTGAGAAGAAAGGAATTACTACAATATTTAATAAAACACTTAACTAAAAAGAAGAATATTGAGTATAAAATAACGTATTTAAAAAAACGACTTAGTGTAGTTTACCTCCCACATACAGATATGTTATCCTAAGTTATTATTCTGTAAATAATAATAGGCAAATTCGCGTTCACTTTAGGTTTGTTGAATCTTAATAACAAAAAACAATGTTTGTTTAATATAAATGAATAAACTATTGCAAATATGTTTGATAAAAAACAATGGTATTAAACAAAACTTGTGCTTTATAATCGTAAGTGCTATTTTTAAATTGTAATAAGTGTAATTAAAAAATAATTTTGAATAAATGCACAATCAACTTATTTGTATTGATTGTTTGGTGTTGTAGGCGTTCACTTTGTGGTACATCTTAAATACACTTGTAAATAAAACACTTTTTACTTTGTTTAACCACTGGATGTTACATTTAATTGTGTGACTAGTTTGAGAATGACTACTAGATAGTCGAAACTAGTCACACAATTAAATGTAACATCCAGTGGTTAAACAAAGTAAAAAGTGTTTTATTTATTTGTATTGCTTCACCGACTCGGCGTTGATTAATCGATCAGGATTTTGCATGACAATCGAATTATTATTAACGTATTGGGATTATATAGGCGACTCGCTCTCCACTATAACCAAAAGGGGATGTTTGATGTGTCGAAGCGAAAAGGAAAAAAATGCACAGCGCAAATTGGATCTGTCGATGTGAACGCGCGAATTTGGATTTAAATGGAATCGAAACTTGATTGTGAAACAGAAAAATTACGTATACATGTATCTTTACAATTCAACTTGAATCCAACACGAAAATACATCGTGAAAATATTATTTACTATTTTTGTGGCTCGTGTCTATTTGCTCATTTACTAGTTTAGTTTAGCATTAATAAATTAATTTAAAAAAAAAATGGTGGATGAGCCGGGACATGCAGTGGAATATCTTAAAACAGGGATCAGCCATCATTTTACTAGGCCAACTAATTGCACTAGTTTTAAATAATCGTATTTTATATTATTTAATGAATTCGATAGCTAACGCCATCTACTGCTCCATAGATGGCGTTAGCTATCGAATTCATTTAATAGTGTTCACATGTTGGCTTGATATAGTCAGAAATGTTCAGTATTCCCCAGCACTAGATCGGGACCACACTGAAGAGGACCTTGAAGTCCGAAACGCGTCTGTAGGTATCTAGTGCGGAATACTGAACTCAAATTCAATTTTGATATTAAATAATTATAATAGTTTACCGTTTGTTATTAAAAGGACATATTTACTTCTCTTTACAAACATGTAACTTAGTGCTTAAACAAAATTTCATGTAGGATACAAGACAGACACGTCCATCGCTTCCATTACACGCTTCGAATCAACTCGATGTTTTCCCTTCGATAAAAAAAAAGCGTAAAAATACAAACGCCTGCGTCAGATTTTCAGTTTGTTTTCCGTTAGTATTCTATTAAAAACATCTCCTCTCTTTCGAAACGTTTTTTTATTCGTCATATTTATTTAACTTTGCTCTGTTTGCTCACTCGCGTTTGTTTATCGACGAAAATTTTCCGGAAGAAGGAAAAAAGGAAGGTTATTTTTCTTTATATGTATAGCAGTAGGCTTTTTTCTTTTGTTTGTGTGTTTGTAATAAGTTTACATTTAATCTGAATGAATAAAGTTAATTTCATACATTAATGTCTGTTGATTCTATCTGAAACTATGATTAATTTCTCATTAGTTTTCAGGATTTAAAAGCTTAATTGAAGCACTTGAAGCAAAGAGGTGTATGTGTAAATTTAAAAAAAAAATGGAGTACATGCAAGGGGAACAGTTTTTTTTTGTTAATTAGCAAAGGCTTTATTTTGTAATTTTATTTTTAATTGGAATTGGAATTAATATACAAAGATTTCTTTTCTTTTAAGTATACCTTCTCATATTGCATATAAACATTTGTAAAATTAATGAAAATGTGATTAAACCTAAGCAGTGTATTTTGAACTTCACATTAAGTCAGTGTTTAGTACGCGTGGCGCATGAAGTAAAATTTCGAGTTTAGAAAAGCCCCGTGAAAATTTGTCTCGGGTCGCTGCGCGACCCTCGACAAATTTTCTACGCGGGGCTTTTCTAAACTCGAAATTTTACTTCATGCTTAGTCTGGGATTTTAAACACTCGTTAAAGGCCTCATATTGAAAGTTTTCAATAAAACAACGAATGTCTAAATTTACATCAAAAAACCGTAATATGTATACCCAAAAAAAATGTCTGTATTATATTTAACTGTTTGTGTTGTAGGCGTTCACTTTGTGGTACATCTTAGATACACTTGTAGGTAAAACACTTTTTACTTTGTTTAATCACTATATTTTGCACTTAATTTATGACTATGGTTTCGACTATCTAGTAGTCATTATCAAACTTTTGGTTTAATAATAACTACTAGATAGTCGAAGCTATAGTCACAAATTAAGTGCTAAATATGGTGGTTAAACAAAGTAAAAAGTGTTTTATTTACAAGTGTATTAACTATGGTCACTGAAAAGTAAAAATAAAAGTGGTAAAGCAAAGTTAAGTGTTTTAATTAAATTGGTATATATTTTAATACTTTTCTTAAAAACTTTATAAACCGATCCAATTCTTAATTAACTTTTCTATTGAGATATTTTATTATTGTTTTTATTTTTCGAAGGTTTTCATTATTTTTTTTTTCTTTCTTAATTCTTTTCTATCTATTAAGGCTTTAGAAAGCAAATCTTTTGATTTGTTATTGAGAATAATTTTATTCGTTTCATTCGTCTCCCTCCCGGCTGCAAAGTTTCTTATTTGATCTCATTGATTTAGACGCAGTGCCGACGATCGAACAAAAGTTTGTAACTTTTCTCTTTCCACTGCTGAAAAAATAAAAAATTAAAGGGGACAAAAGAATTACTTAAAACTCGATCCCTTTTCATATCGTAAAATTTCCGAAATTTATTGTGGTAATGTTTTATAAATTGATGCAGAGAAAAATAATTGAATGATTCCAGATTTAATTGAAAATATTAAAACGAGTTAAAATTATATCTTAAATTAATTCCTCACTTAACCCGTGGTGAAACATTTTTGAATCTAATACTGGATGATTTAAATTAATTTTAAATTAAATCACTTCGTATAAATATATTATATATATTAAAGTGTGCAAACTATAAGAAGCGTAAGCTTATTTTCTCGAATTCAAATAGTTTTGAATTTGAATTTATTTTGTTTGAACTGTACCGTAAGGTAAATAATAAGGTCTCACATTCTTTATACCTGCTAATGACATAATCCCCTTTTTTACCTATAAATACCGACCATCATTTTCACTCATTCCATTTCTGTGTACATGTTCATTCCACACACACCACTTTTTCCAAGTAAGTTTGTTTTAATTTTATTCCTAATTTTTTTAAACGTCATAAGCAAAGCTATACTGAAGAGAGATAAATCTCGAAACGCGTCTATAGATGGCCTAAGACATTAGTTTTAATCCAAGTCCTTTCACTTCTAATTTGTTGCTATCTCTCCTGTCATTTTAAATTTGTATTGTTAGTTGGTTTGAAGAGAATTTGACCTAAACGTTACATATACTTTAATAGAGCGTTGTAACAAATCAAATTAAACAAGATTTTAAATATTTCATTGTAAAATTCAATATCCGGAGGTGTATTTGCACGGGAAGTAGTTGTTTCAATGGATATTTATCGTCTTAACTTGTCTTATTAATTAAGACATTGTTTGCATTTTCACGAATAGTTTTTTCGTAATTATATTATGTTTAAAGTGTGCAAACTATAAGAAGCGTAAGCTTTTTTTCTCAAATTCAAATAGTTTTGGATTTGAATTTATCTTGTTAAAACACTTGGTTTATTTCACTTATTTATATTTTCTCCGACTAGTTTCGACCATTGGTCATCTTCAAGGAGGAATGTCATTCCTCCTTGAAGATGACCAATGGTCGAAACTAGTCGGAGAAAATATAAATAAGTGAAATAAACCAAGTGTTTCAATTTAAATTTAATTTAAATCATCCAGTATTAGAGTTAAAATTAATATCGACTTTTCGCAAAAACTCAATTCGTTTTTATATTTTGTAAATATTCTGCAAAGTATTGACAAACTAAATTTTTCTTTATGTTAAATTTTCTTTATGTTAAATTTTCTTTATGTTAAATTTTCTTTATGTTAGATTTATTTGAATTCATTTTTTACGATATAATTATTATTATTATTATTATTATTATTATTATTATGTCTTTATTTAATTTAAAGAAATACAATGTTTACAATTATCTTTTATACATTTCGCGTAGGCGAAGTTCAGGCAGGCCTAAGCCTGTTACTGCTCTTCCACTTAACCTACTACTTCCAAACTTAATAATTAATTCTATGTTTAGCGACTATTTATTATTAGACAAAATAAAATTTGAGACTTGCAACCTTAGTAACTTCAGAGTTCACCACATAAGATTAGGATACGCACATTTGTTTTAAAATTATTTAAGCTGAGAGATTTCAGGTGTTCCGCAATTTTATTAAATGTTTTGTAAATGTTGTATGAAAATGACCTTTTAAAAAATGCGGTTTTATGTTGTGGAGGTGATATTAAACCCCGAAATCTAACATTGATGTTATGGACATCGGTGCGGAATACAATTCTACTGTATAGGTAAGGTGGAGTGCGTAAATTTATTATTTTAAAATAAAAAACTGCTGAATGTACTGCTCTCCTATCAGCCATCTTTATCCAATTTATCTCGTTAAATTTTTCTGAGATATGATCAAACTTTCGGATTCCAAAAATTAAACGAATGCATGAATTTTGTATCTTCTGTATTCGATCAGAAGTTACTTTATCTAGGCATGTATTATACACGGTGTCAGAAAAGTTAAAGTGACTTAACACCAAGGTATCACATAATATTTTTTTTGTGTGAATACTTAAAATATTTTTGTTTGCATAAATCATTCTGAGATTAGCGTAGGCTCTAGAGATGCATTTACTAATGTGTGACTTGAAGCGTAATTCCTCGTCAATAATTAGACCTAGATTCCGTATGGAGTTCGTGAAGGATATATCAGATCCATCTAATTTTATTTTAAGTAGGGATTTAGCGACCTCGCGTTTGTTTTTAGGACCAAACACTATTGCGGTAGTTTTCTTAGGGTTTATTTTAAGGGAGTGTTTGCTCGATATATACATCAGATTTGACAGGTCTTTATTTATATTATTGCTGGCGGTTTCAATGTCTTCTAATTTGAAAGAATATAATAACTGAGTATCGTCAGCATACAGATTACAAGTACAATGTTCGAGGCTTTTTGACAAAGATGATGTATATATCGAAAACAAAGTTGGTCCCAAAATTGAGCCCTGCGGTACACCAGCTACAGGAGTGGCATAGTCAGATCTCAATTCATCAATTTTGACAAGTTGTTTCCTGTTGCACAGAAAGTCCTCTAACAAAACTAGTGCATCTGCACTGAGCCCTATATATTTTAGTATGGCAAGTAATAATTTGTGGTTAATAGTGTCAAACGCTTTACTATAATCTACTAAAATTAGACAAGTTAACTTGCCAGTGTCTGTAGCAGAGATTATATCATCAGTGACATTTAACAGTGATGTGGCGCAGCTATAGTTGGTTCTAAATCCTGATTGATTTGCTGGAAGTATATTGTTAGTTTCAATGAAGCTGGAAAGTTGTTGTTTCATGACTTGTTCGAGGACTTTAGAAAGTACGGGAAGTATGCTGATAGGTCTGAGATCACCAATCTCACATGGAGTATGTATTTTCGGAATAAGGTTAACGGTGGCTATTTTCCAAGCATAGGGAAAGACTGATTGTTCTAAACAGCAGTTAACAATGTGGGTAATGTATGGAAGTATATAAGGACAATATTACACTTTAATATGATTATACCGTTAACTTGTTTCTCATTGATCACTTGGTAAAACTTTTCTACTAATATATAGATTTTTAATTTAAATTCACTTGGTTTGTTTTACTAATAAATTGATTTTTCGACTAGTTTTAGCTTGACATTAAGCCAAAACTAGTTAAAAATTAAATTTATTAGTAAAACAAATCAAGTGAATTTAAATTAAAAACCTATATAGTGATATGATTGACAAAATCACGCACAAAAAATATAATTCAGAAAATGAAAACACTTAAGATCCGTCAAGATAATTCAATTTTCTTTCTATATGATATAAGTGAAATAATTTCTAAGTAAATTCTGTAATTAATTAAAATTACATAATTGCAATAAGTAAATTCTGTAATTTCATGTTGATTGCATAAAACTTTGAATAAAAAAAAGTGAACTAGTGTTTTAATCAATGTTCGTTAATCTGATAATCACGTTTATTTTTACCAATATTTAAACTTTGATTTGATATATTGAAAAATCCAGTAGAGATATTTAAATTTCTATTATTGCTTTATATAGTTTATTCATTTCTGTGTTGATTCGATGAATTTTAGGTAAAGCTTTTTTTTTTTTTTGGTGTGTTTGGCATAGGTATTACCATTCAGCCACTAACGTTGATTTATAATATCTATATTAACATATATTTCGACTATTTGGACGTCACAACACATTCACACACATCCATGGAACCGGAGACGAGTATTTTTCGTTAGAAAAATTACTCTCGCCTCCGCTGGGAATCGAACCCAGATCACCCCCGTGTCCGATTGGCGAAACCGGCGGCTCAACCGCTCGGCCACGGCGGGCCCATTGGGGTAAAGCTTTAATAGATAGAAAAGAATTAAGAAAAAAAAAACAAAACAAAGAAAACCTTGGAAAATTATAAACAATAATTAAAAGTCATGATAGGAGAGGTTATTAAGAATTAGATGTGTTAGAAAGGTTTCGAGTAAAGTATTAAAAACTATCTTTCGAAGGTTATCCACTCCTTGATTAAGCATGAAGTATATTTCGAGCTTAGAAAACCCTGAAATCTGTAGTTCATGTGCTAGACATGTTGAACACTAACTTATTCTGACATTTACATTAACATTATTGGCAATTTTATTTACACTAAATTTTCAGGCTTCTCTAAATTTGAAATTGTGCTTCATGCTAGATCAGTATTAAAAATATACTGCTTAAGCGGGGTTTAAAAGATACTGCTATGCAAGAACATTTTAAATTTCACAATATTTCAGTGTTCTATACGCGTGGCGCATGAAGAAAAATTTCGAGTTTAGAAAAGCCCAGAAAATTTGTCTCGGGTCGCTACGCGACCCTCGACAAATTTTCACGGGGCTTTTCTAAACTCGAAATTTTACTTCATGCTTAGTCTAGGAGTGGAAAACACCCGTTAGAAGCTTCAAAATAAACTCTTTTTAAATAACAACGAATCTCTAAAGATTTAAAGAAAAGAAGCTAAATTTAGAATCGTAAACTTTCAAGAAAAACTCCCTTTATAATATTGCTACACGATTCATTTCTACGAGGGACTCTTTACAAAAAAACTAACGGATTTTTTTTAAGTGAATGCTCCAGAAATTTTTCGGCATTCGTTGTTTTAATTGAGTTTAATTTGAAGCTTAAACTAGTGTTTTCCACTCCACTCACTTAAAAAAATCCTGTAGCAATATTATAAAGGGAGTTTTTCTTTAAAGTATACAATTCTAAATTTAGCTTATTTTCTTTATATCTTTAGATATTCGTTGTTTTTTAAAAAGAGTTTATTTTGAAGCTTCTAACGAGTGTTTTCCACTCCCAGACTAAGCATGAAGTAAAATTTCGAGTTTAGAAAAGCCCTATGTAAATTTGTCGAGGGTCGCGCAGCGACCCGAGACAAATTTTCTGGGCTTTTCTAAACTCGAAATTTTACTTCATGCGCCACGCGTATAAAACACTGATTATATAAATTTAGCTTATTTTCTTTATATCTTTAGATATTCGTTGTTTTTTAAAATGAGTTTATTTTGAAGCTTCTAACGAGTGTTTTCCACTCCCAGACTAAGCATGAAGTAAAATTTCGAGTTTAGAAAAGCCCTGTGAAAATTTGTCGAGGGTCGCGCAGCAGATTCTAAATTTAGCTTATTTTCTTTATATCTTTAGATATTCGTTGTTTTTTAAAATGAGTTTATTTTGAAGCTTCTAACGAGTGTTTTCCACTCCCAGACTAAGCATGAAGTAAAATTTCGAGTTTAGAAAAGCCCCGTGAAAATTTGTCGAGGGTCGCGCAGCGACCCGAGACAAATTTTCGGGCTTTTCTAAACTCGAAATTTTACTTCATGCGCCACGCGTATAAAACACTGATTATATAAAACTAAGTGATTAGATAAAATGTAAAAAAATAATATAAATGAATAAAATTCAAAAACCCCTAAATCCCGATTTGTTTTCAAATCTTCATCACAATTTTGAAACAAATCTACACTTCTGTGCAATAAAATTAAGCACAAGTCCTATGCCAATTTTTCAAAATATTCTAGTTGTATAATTCGGATCTGTTTTAGTTGCTTAGCAACAGTTTCAATAAATAATAAAACACTATAACACTTCTTTCCTGTCCCCAACGTTTCTTGACTTTGAAAACAGTGTCTCTTTACTGATGATCACCAATTGAGCAATTTGTCTAATAGAAAAACCATCTTCTATTTTGGTTAGTATTCGAATTTTTGAATTGTTGCCTAATAATGCGACATTTTGACATTAAGGGGGTATTACCATTCGTTGTTTTTTAAAATGAGTTTATTTTGAAGCTTCTAACGAGTGTTTTCCACTTCCAGACTAAGCATGAAGTAAAATTTCGAGTTTAGAAAAGCCCTATGAAAATTTGTCGAGAGTCGCGCAGCAGATTCTAAATTTAGCTTATTTTCTTTATATCTTTAGATATTCGTTGTTTTTTAAAATGAGTTTATTTTGAAGCTTCTAACGAGTATTTTCCACTCCCAGACTAAGCATGAAGTAAAATTTCGAGTTTAGAAAAGCCCCGTGAAAATTTGTCGAGGGTCGCGCAGCGACCCGAGACAAATTTTCGGGCTTTTCTAAACTCGAAATTTTACTTCATGCGCCACGCGTATAAAACACTGATTATATAAAACTAAGTGATTAGATAAAATGTAAAAAAATAATATAAATGAATAAAATTCAAAAACCCCTAAATCCCGATTTGTTTTCAAAACCAGCTAAATCCAATTGTTTTTTAATGATTCAAGATAAAGTATGGAAGTAAGATTTTACTTATTAGAGACCCTCATATATCATTGTAAATACTAGCGATTCCTAGTATTGCAATTTTAATTATTCATCATTCATTGAGTGAATATAATAATAATAAATTACTTGAAACCAATCAAAGTGGATTTTAATGACTTAAACCAATTTCGAGTTTAAAAAAGCCTGAAATATGTAGTTCATGCGCTAGGCGTGTTGAACACTAACTTATTCTGACATTTACATTAACATTATTGGAAATTTTATTTACACTAAATTTTCAGGCTTCTCTAAATTTGAAATTGTGCTTCATGCTAGATCAGTATTATTTTTTGTTCCTATCTAATATAAATAAATTTAATTTACTTTATATGAAAATACCCACCAATTTTATTAACAGAATACAACATTTCGCGTTTAAATTAAACGATTTATCTTATTTATAGATGAAACGATACGATTTTCCAATTTTTACAAAATGATTGATTACGACTTATCGCCATTACACCTATAAAAAGAGCTCTGAACCAAATCCGAGATAAAAACATCACACACACACACAAACATACGCATATTGAATTAACAATTTAGGCCATACCCGCGTTTACATACATACATTTATGTATATGTGCTATATAGATACATACACACAGGATGAATCCATCTTCGGAAGTTCCGGCCGATACCAGCAATGATTGATGACGTCACGTCATCCAAGGGGGTCGTGTCGTCATGTATTCAAATCCGCACACAATTCATTACAATAATAAAGTAAACACACAATATATCCGCACAAACAAAGCGCATAAATTCATTCCGAACGGCTGCATGCATATTTTATGCACTTTTTTCGTTGTTTTTGTTGTTGTTGAACAATTCAGAGCATCAATCAAAATGCAATTTCAGCGCTCCGCGCATTAAATCCAATTCATGCAGCGGATGGATCGTGCCAATAAGTCAAACGGTCGGCGTTTAAAACTCATTTTTCGGAGAGAAGGGCCGTTTTTGAGTGTTGTAATTATGTTATTGCGTTGGCAATTAGTGGGGAAAATGCAGCACTTTTTTTGGGTGATTCAAATTTCGGGTAATAAATTTCAGCGAATTCGGCTAGAGTTCATGCTATCGTGATAAAATAAATCATTTATAATTGGTAATTTATGTTTTTTTTAGGGGGCTCTCGTTGTGCTGCGCAATACTCGTAAATTATTCCTGTCAAATGAATATTTTTAATTAATGAAATTTTTATATTCCTATTCATCACAATTTTGAAACAAATCTACACTTCTGTGCAATAAAATTAAGCACAAGTCCTATGCCAATTTTTCAAAATATTCTAGTTGTATAATTCGGATCTGTTTTAGTTGCTTAGCAGCAGTTTCAATAAATAATAAAACACTATAACACTTCTTTCCTGTCCCCAACGTTTCTTGACTTTGAAAACAGTGTCTCTTTACTGATGATCACCAATTGAGCAATTTGTCTAATAGAAAAACCATCTTCTATTTTGGTTAGTATTCGAATTTTTGAATTGTTGCCTAATAATGCGACATTTTGACATTAAGGGGGTATTACCATTCGGAAGTTTTAAAAAATTGATTTTTTTTTTGCATGTAGTGATACTTGATAGTATCTAGTTTCATGTCCGAAAGCCGTTTTACAATAGGCGAATTCGTTAGTTAGATTTTTGCTTGTTGAAGTAAACAATGCTGAGTAGGTGGCTGGGTGGAAATACGCAGAACTCAAACGAAAGTTTGAATGCTTGTGTCTGGAAGCTGGCTTCGAAGCACCTCAACTGTGGTGCAAAAACCGTCGCTATCGCGTCTTTCATAGCTACCAGCATTTTCAACGACGGATACTCGGCAGTTTTTAAGACGATAGAGACACTGGGAATCCATATCGGCCTGCAAGCCAAGGCTTTCCGTTGCGGACCGACGCGGAGCGCGAGATGTGGGACGAATTTTGCCTGACTCCAGCAACTCATAAGGCCATCCAACAACGCTGGCAGGAGTAAATCATTCAAACCCAGTTTTTAGAGGAAGAGGAGGGCCTAGTGTACGGAGCTGGCATAGCTGACTAAAGCCAAAAATCTCCAAAAATAGTTAAAACTTGTGTCAAAACTTTAAACGCGTTTTTCTCGAAACCACTTTTTTTTCGCTGGCCGGAAACTTTCTTTTCAAACTATGAAACGGATTGACTTGAGCTTCTAGTGTTCGGTTCTCCACATTTTCCTCTTGAGTTTGAACCACCGTCATTCAAATATATTAACATTTGATATTTTTCATAGAGCCTTAAAGTCAGAAAAAGGGGGGCAAAAAGCGACCACTTTTTTCGAATGGCCTCCATTTTGTTATTTATCGAGATTTTTTATTGTCAGTGGTTCAATCTCCAGATAATTTAATACAGATTAATGACTACTACTTCATTTTATTATTTCCTTATTTGAGGCCAGATTTAGAGGTTTAGCCGGACGATTGAAAAGAATTAAAATTCATTTTTTATAGTTTATGAATCTATAAACAAGTTGCAAGAAACCGCAAGATCGCATGTATTAAATTTCCCAAAAATTAAAATTCTGAAAAACCGTAAAAAAAAACCGCTGTCCTAGTGGTAATACCCCCTTAAGGAAATTGACATATTTACGTAACTAGGAAACTCATATTGTCCGGTTTAAACTATAACATGTTTTATGTACTTAATTTTATTGCACAGAAGTGTAACTCGTGTTTATTTTTATATTTATTAATTTTTGAGATTAATTTTAATGAAGTTGCTAAATATATCAATATTTCTATAAAATTGCAAATAGTTCCTTAAAATATTACTTACGATTCTTGATTTAAATTTCGGTTAATAAATTTCAGCGAATTCGGCTAGAGTTCATGCTATCGTGATAAAATAAATCTTTTTTTTTTTTTTTGAAATAAAACAACGCAGTTGCAAGGGTTTCACTTTTATTGTTGAACACTGCAACATGTTTCACCACACAGTGGCTTCATCAGGCAGATGAAATATGCCTGATGAAGCCACTGTGTAGTGAAACATGTTGCAGTGTTCAACAATAAAAGTGAAACCCTCCCAACTACGTTGTTTTATTTCAAATAGTATTATGGAGTTTCATCATGTAACCGCCTCATCAATTAAATATATAAAATAAATCATTTATAATTGGTATAATTGGTAATTTAAGTTTTTTTTGTGCTGCACAATACTCGTAAATTATTCGTTTTATATGAATATTTTTAATTAATCAAATTTTTATATAGAATAGAATAGAATAGAAGAATAGAAATATTTATTTGTGCTAATAACAATAACAGTCTTACACACGTCAAAAATAATACAATTAAATAATTACATCATAGAATATATTATAATACATAGAAAATTAAAATAATCTTATGTTAATAACCTTTAACATGTAAAGATATCGATACTCATTGTATGCATAAATTCATCTAAGGAAAAAAAGCATTGTCAATCAGAACCTGTTTCATGCGGGATTGGAAGGCTTTAAGCGGCAGACATTTCAAATTATCAGGTAAGACGTTAAATAACCGAAATGAGTGAAATCGCGGTCCCGTTTTAGCTTTGGATAAGCGGAACGATTTGTAGCGATAGTCCTCTCGTTTGCGGGTTTCATACTCATGGATGGCTTTATTTTTCGAGAGTAAGTATTCATTTCTTTTAATGTAAGATAAACATTCAAGTATGAACTGGGAAGGTGCAGTTAAGATTTTGAGTTGAATATATGCTTCACGACATTCTTGTTGGTAGGACAATCCAGCTACTATACGAATTGCTCTTCTTTGGAGCTTGAAAATATCGCTCATTATTGTTGAGGAATATACATTACAGTTTTAAAACAAATTCAACTCGTGTTTATATTTAAATTTATCACTTTTTGAGATTTATTTTTATGAAGTTGCAAATAATATCAATATTTCTATTAAATTGCAAATAGTTCCTTACAATGTTACTTCCGATTCTTGATTTAAATTTTGGGTAATAAATTTTAGCGAATTCGGGTAGAGTTCATGCTATCGTGTATAGTGGTAGTCTCCAAACTTTTTCCTTTGCGGGCCACATATACAATTCTATATAATCAAATGGGTCAAGATCCAAAAAATTGACATATTTTAGATACTTTATGGATCACCCTGTATAAAAATAAATACGCCCATTTTGTAGATCCCGTCGAAATAGCCGAAATGCGTGTATTATACTTCTTTGTAGCTCAACTAGTTTTTGAGTTATAGCGTTTTTTGTGAAAATTGAAAAATATCGAGAATTTATGCGAGTACGCTCATTTTTTTGTATTTTGCAAAAGTTGGTAATAACTTAATAACTAATGGGAATACAGAAAAATTGTTTGAATGAAAGTTTGAGATCATCAAGTTTTGGACAACTTTTCTATCTTCAAGTTTTTTCGTAACTTTCTTCTTTCTTAGAGAAAAACAAGTTTGTTGAAAAATTCTTAAAATCTGCAAAAGTTGCGAATAACTCAAGGACTAATGGGAGTGCAGAAAAATTGTTCAAACAAAAGTTTTAGATAATAAAATTTTGGACAATTTTTATATCTTCAAATTTTTACGTAGTTATCTTCTTTTTGGAGAAAAACTTAAGTTTGTTGAAAGATTCGTAAAACTTATAATTTTCACAAAGTTCTTAGAACTATTGATTGGAATTTGTGTGAAGTTTTATACTTCATGATAAATCAGCGTTTTAGACGCGTGGCGCATGAAGTAAAATTTCGAGTTTAGAAAAGCCCAGAAAATTTGTCTCGGGTCGCTGCGCGACCCGAGACAAATTTTCACAGGGCTTTTCTAAACTCGAAATTTTACTTCATGCTTAGCTTGGGAGTGGAAAACAATCGTTTATAGCTTCAATTCAAACTTTAGAAAAAAAAAAACAACGTATTCTTGAAAATTTACGTCCCGAGACAAATTTTTTGGGCTTTTCTAAACTCCAAATTTTACTTCATGCGCCACGCGTATAAAACACTGATTTCAAGTGAGGTTCAAATATACATAAATGCACAATATTTTTGTTTTGTACGCGTGGCGCATGAAGTAAAATTTCGAGTTTAGAAAAGCCCAGAAAATTTGTCTCGGGTCGCTGCGCGACCCTCGACAAATTTTCACGGGGCTTTTCTAAACTCGAAATTTTACTTCATGCTTAGTCTGGGAGTGGAAAACACTCTTATATATAATATTGATAACTTTGATAAACACTCGCCTACTTGATTTAGAAAAAAACAATTGACGTTTTCTTTTAGATACTTTATAGATGACCCTGTATAAAAACAAATATGACCATCTTGTAGATCTCGTCAAAATAGTCAAAATGCATGTATTATACTTTTCTGTAGCTTAAGTAGTTTTTGAGTTATAGCGTTTTTTTGTGAAAATTGAAAAATGTCGAGATTTAACGCGAGTACACTCGCTTTTTTGTATTTCACAAAAGTTGCAAATAACTTAATAACTAATAGGAATACAAAAAAATTGTTAGAATAAAAGTTTTAGATTATAAAATTTTAAACAATTTTTATATCTTTAAGTTTTTCTATTGCTATCTTTTTTCTTGGAGAAAAACGACAGTTTGTTGAAAGATTCGTAATAACTTATAATTTTCACAAAATCGTTTAATAACTACTTAGCAATTTTTCGGAATTTGCGTATGCTTTTGAACTTCGCAATAAATCAAAGTTTTACACGCGTGGCGCACGAAGTAAAATTTCGAGTTTAGAAAAGCCCAGAAAATTTGTCTCGGGTCGCTGCGCGACCCTCGACAAATTTTCACGGGGCTTTTCTAAACTCGAAATTTTACTTCATGCTTAGTCTGGGAGTGGAAAACACTCTTATATATAATATTGATAACTTTGATAAACACTCGCCTACTTGATTTAGAAAAAAACAATTGACGTTTTCTTTTAGATACTTTATAGATGACCCTGTATAAAAACAAATATGCCCATCTTGTAGATCTCGTCAAAATAGTCAAAATGCATGTATTATACTTTTCTGTAGCTTAAGTAGTTTTTGAGTTATAGCGTTTTTTTGTGAAAATTGAAAAATGTCGAGAATTAACGCGAGTACACTCGCTTTTTTGTGTTTCACAAAAGTTGCAAATAACTTAATAACTAATAGGAATACAAAAAAATTGTTAGAATAAAAGTTTTAGATTATAAAATTTTAAACAATTTTTATATCTTTAAGTTTTTCTATTGCTATCTTTTTTCTTGGAGAAAAACGACAGTTTGTTGAAAGATTCGTAATAACTTATAATTTTCACAAAATCGTTTAATAACTACTTAGCAATTTTTCGGAATTTGCGTATGCTTTTGAACTTCGCAATAAATCAAAGTTTTACACGCGTGGCGCACGAAGTAAAATTTCGAGTTTAGAAAAGCCCAGAAAATTTGTCTCGGGTCGCTGCGCGACCCTCGACAAATTTTCACGGGGCTTTTCTAAACTCGAAATTTTACTTCATGCTTAGTCTGGGAGTGGAAAACACTCCTATATATAATATTGATAACTTTGATAAACACTCGCCTTTTTGATTTAGAGAAAAGCCATTGACATTCTCTTTTAGATACTTTATGGATCACCATGTATAAAAATAAAGGTCCCCATTTTGTAGATCTCGTGGAAATAGCCGAAATGCATGTATTATACTTTTCTATAGCTCAAGTAGTTTTTCAGTTATAGCGTTTTTTTGTGAAAATTGAAAAATATCGAGTATCTACGCAAGCTTTTTTTGTATTTCACAAAAGTTGCAAATAACTTTATAACTAATGGGAATACACGAAAATTGTTGAAGTGAAAGTTTTAGATCATCAAGTTTTGGACACAAATAGAAAGACTGTTATTCCTTACTTCACTTTTTATTTTTATGTTAGATGTACATTTCGAGACACAAGGTGCTCATTATCAATAACAAGTTTGTTAGTTTGTTATTGATAATGAGCACCTTGTGTCTCGAAATGTACATCTAACATAAAAATAAAAAGTGAAGTAAGGAATAACAGTCTTTCTATTTGTGATTAATCACTTCACGTAAATTCGAAACAATACAGTTAAGTTTTGGACAATTTTTCTATCTTCAAGTTTTTTCGTTACTTCCTTCTTTCTTAGAGAAAAACGACAGTTTGTTGAAAAATTCTTAAAAACTTATAATTTTTCTAATTCATGGAAAAACTTAGAATTATTTATTCGAATTTGTGTGTGTTTTATGTCTAACTTTAAATTACCAATTGTTACTATGTTTACCAGTGAGAATATTACTCAATTTTAAATTACCGGTAATTTTACATCATTAGTTGTATAATAATTTTAATAAATGTTAAAACTATATCGTTTTAAAATATATCATTTACGCAAAATGTATCTCTGGCCGCGGGCCAGATTTATGATGGCGCGGGCCACATTTGGCCCGCGGGCCGTAGTTTGGAGACCCCTGGTGTATAGAATAAATCATTTATTATTTTTAATTTATCTTTTTTTTCTGGGCCCTCGTTGTGCTGCACAATACTCGCAAATTATTCGTGTCAAATGCATATTTCTAATTAATTAAATTTTTATATTCCAATACATAACAATTTAAAACAAATTTAACTCGTGTTTTTATTTTTATTTATTACTTTTTGAGATTTATTTTTGTGAAGTTACAAATAACGTTAAATTGTTAAATTGCAAATAATTCCTTAGAATTCTGTATTGTGGAGGCTTCTACTTCGTTATACATGTTAATTACACAATGAAACACTTTTAACTTTGTTTGTATAACACGTTTTATTTAATGTGACTGCAGTTTCGACAAATTTAGCTTGTCATTATCAAACATGGAGTAAAGGGTGTCACTCCATGTTTGATAATGACAAGCTAAATTTGTCGAAACTGCAGTCACATTAAATAAAACGTGTTATACAAACAAAGTTAAAAGTGTTTCATTGTGTAATTCCTTAGAATATTACTTCTGATTCTTGAGTGCAATTATTGCTTATTGTTTATTAAACTTAGAACAATTTAGACCAAAAATTGTAACTCATGATTGATTGTGTGTGTAAATTTATTGTGTCGTTTATTGAATAGTTTATATGAAAGATGTTTTTGTCTTTGTTTCAGGTTGGTTCAGCATTATCTGGCTCGTGGGTGACGTGACTCGCCCTTCATCCCCCTCGCGCACATTTCACGCATGAAACGCATTATATCCCAAAGTCGGCATTATTGGATTTTCTCGTCCGTCACGATCAATCATGGGCTGGATTAAAGTGCGCGCACGAATATCCAGGTTTTCTATAATGTTTACTTAACCCAAAAAAATATTCACTCATAACATTCAGACATAAGTCTCAAACTTCATTTTGGAAAATGTGAAAATAAATTGACGTATTGTTGAAATAAATGTATAGAGTTTGGAAATGACTAAAACTTTTAAAATTTCCAGAAATTAAATGAATAATATCAACAGTGCGAAACTTTTTCCAATATACAACTAGTTTGTCTTACAAAGACGATTACAAACATTCGCTGAAATGTAACAACAAGATTAATTAGTTTACACGAACATATATAAAGGGTGTCCCAACAAGAGCGGATTTAAATTTTCCGCCATTTTGTTAATACGAGTTGTACGGTGATTTTTTTTGACAGTTGTCAAGTACAGACCACGCGATTTAAGAATATGGAGAAGTATTCAAACGAACAACGTTTAATTATTGTAAAAACACGTTACAAAAATGGTGAAAGTTTTGCGAAAACAATTCGCATATTACGTCAAGTTTTCGGTCGCCATTATGCGCCAAATGAATCGACAGTGAGGCGTTTAATTACAAAATTTGAGACCAAATTTACGCTGATGAACCAGAAGACCATTGTTCGTCGTCGTCCTTGTCGGTCACTCGAAAATATAGACACAGTAAGGGAATCTGTGGCCGAGAATCCAGCAACTTCCATTCGGCACCGTGGTCAAGAATTAAACATTTCCAAAACCACTATGCAATTTTGGTAAAAGATCTGCATTTGACGCGTACAAGATTCAATTGGTGCAAGAAATCAAGCCAAGGGACCATGAGCAGCGCCGTGGATTTGCTGATTGGGTGTTGGAACATCATCAAATTAATCCAGATTTTTCGAAGAAAATCATTTTTTCAGATGAGGCACATTTTCATCTCGACGGATACGTAAATAAACAAAACTGTCAGATTTGGGGTGTTGAAAATCCTTGTGTGGTACTCGAACAGCCAATGCATCCACCGCGAGTAACGGTTTGGTGCGCATTTTGGGCTGGCGGAGTGATTTTGCCGTATTTCTTTGAAAATGCGGCTGGAAATGCGCTAACTGTTACTGGTGTGCGGTATCGGGAAATGTTAACGGAGTTTTCCAACAAGACGGTGCGACCTGCCACACAGCACGTGAAACAATGGTGTTACTGCAGACCAAATTTCCAGGCCGTGTCATTTCTCGATTTGGCGATCAACATTTGCCACCAAGATCGTGCGATCTAACGCCGATGGACTTTTTTCTTTGGGGCTATGTGAAGCAAAAGGTGTATGCAAATAAGCCTGAAACAGTTCAACATCTTAAAGAGGAAATCCGGCGCGTTATTGGTGAAATTCAGCCATATTTATGCGAAAACGTTATTCAAAATTTCAACAAAAGAATAACCCTGTACCAGAGGTTTCGTGGTGGCCATTTGCCTGATGTTGTATTTCATGTTAAATCGGAACTATTTTTTTCTTTATGTTGAAACAAAAATTTTTGCTTAATTCAAAAAATAAATATGTTTTTCTTTATAATTAAATCCGGCGCTCTTGTTGGGACACCCTTTACAAACATCTTTATTCAGACAATACAATATACGCTACAAATATATATATATATATATATATATATATATATATATATATATATATATAAATATATAAATATAAAAATATACCTCTCATGTTACATGTTAGGGTTAGTCTGTCCGGGCTATCGACAAAAGGTCTTTCTGCCCTTTACACGAACATAATCGTAATTTTATACCTATATTATGTTTTCTTTTTAAACGTAGAGGTAAATGTTATATTTCATTTACCTCTACGTTTAAAAAAAACGTTAATAGTTCTCATTTTTTATACATAATCATATATATTTTAAGTGCTTAAGTGTGTAATTCTCAGTTATTATATACTGAATAATTTCTCAACCTACATAGTATGCACATTTAGAAATTAACTTGACACAGTAATTGAACAAACAGTACTTTCGCATTAACTGCAAGCCTGAACTATCTTTATTAGATTAGGCGAACTATCATCCCGGAATTGCGTTTTCAGTAGTAAGTTTGTTGTTTGTTGGATGTGTATTTATATTAATTTATCCCCCCTTGTTTTGTCGGTCAGTCGGCGGATTGTCCGGCTAATTGTGTTTTAATGTATGTAATTTTTAACCGGGACAAATTGCACCCTCCGGTGATTTATTTATTTTACCCCCACGTTCCTAATTTATATATAAAATCAATCAACCACTCGTTAGTGCATCAGCTGAGTACAATTAATGGATTTATATTACGATTGTTAATGAACTGTAATAAATTTCACGTTCACAGGTATTTATATTGAATGTTTTTATATAATATGTTGGTATGCATTAACGAAATCAAATTGTAATTTGACACTAAAAATATATACAATATTCTATTCATTTTCTGTACGACTGTGTCGACTCTTACTTCGCTAAAATAGGTTATGACTTTATAAATGTCAGATTCAATAATTGAGTAATTGAGTAAGAATCGACATTCATGTTTTATTCCACAGTCACTCAGGACTTCAATAATTGTTGGACACCCAATAGTTCTGTATAGATGTAAAGAAAAATGTATTTGTTTTGAGTTACGTGAAGAGATGAATATAAATAAAGCATCGGGTGTCCAACAAGAAAGTTACTGAAGTGGGAAAGTGCTCTTGCCTGTATTTTGTTTGTTAATTTTAAAGTGGAGAAATTATGTTTTTTTTTTAAGAGTGTGTAGTTTAAAAGTTAAGGGATCGCGGTTTGAGTCTTGAGGGTCGACCGCTCAAGAATTTGTGGGCCTTTTCGGTGAGCTCAATTTGGTCTCGGGTCTGGCCGCAGGCGACCATCGTCCACATTACATCCAACGGGAAAAATTTAAATTAAAAAAGTAAATTAGTTTATTTCAATGATAAGGTAGACATTTTTTATCATGATGAATTTGTATGAAATAAATAATATAAATTAAAATTCAAAACTATTTGAATTCGAATTAAATAAGATTTTAAATATTTCATTGTATAATTCAATATCCGGAGGTGTATTTGCTCGGAAAGTAGTTGTTTCAATGGATATTTATCGTCTTAAGTTGTCGTATTAATTAAGACATTGTTTATATTTTTGTAATTTTATATATTATCTAAAAAATATTGTTGTTCGCAACTAATGTAAACAATTTATGAATAAAATTATTGTTTTTTTTAAAGTACTAATCACCAATTAAAGTTAATCAGTGTTAGTGGATGGATGCAGGTTTGACAATTCATCCACTAATACTGATTATCTTTATTCAGTGATGAGTACTTTTTAAAGCTTTAAACGAGTGTTGTCCACTCCCAGACTAAGCATGAAGTAAAATTTCGAGTTTAGAAATTTTAATAAGCTTTACATTTTTAAAAGAGTTCAATTTGAAGCTTTAAACGAGTGTTTTCCACTCCCAGACTAAGCATGAAGTAAAATTTCGAGTTTAGAAAAGCCCCGTGAAAATTTGTCGAGGGTCGCGCAGCGACCCGAGACAAATTTTCGGGCTTTTCTAAACTCGAAATTTTACTTCATGCGCCACGCGTAAAAACACTTAAATATTGTGGAATTTATGTATATTACAACTTCACTTGAAATCTGTGATTTATACGCGTGACGCATAAAGTAAAATTTCGAGTTTAGAAAAGCCCAGAAAATTTGTCTCGGGTCGCTGCGCGACCCTCGACAAATTTTCACAGGGCTTTTCTAAACTCGAAATTTTACTTCATGCTTAGTCTGGGAGTGGAAAACACTCGTTTAAAGCTTCAATTTAAACTCTTTTAAAAATGTACAGCTTATTGAAATGTGACAACAATAATTAGTATAGTTTATACCAACATTATCATAATTTTATATATTATGTTTAAAAAACACAATTACATTCACATTTTAATGAAAACCTTTTTATGAATAAAATTATTTATTTTTATTTTATTTACAGCTTATTGAAATGTGACAACAATAACAATTAGTTTATACCAACATTATCGTAATTTTTTATATTATGTTTAAAAATCACAATTACATTCACATTTAAAAAAAAAACGTTTTTTTTAATAAAATTATTGTTTATCTTAAAAAGTACTAATCACTGATAAAAGTTAATCAGTGTTAGTGGATAGATGCAGGTTTGACAATTCATCCACTAATACTAATTAACTTTAATCAGTGATTAGTACTTTTTAAAGCTTTAAACGAGTGTTGTCCACTGCTAGACTAAGCATGAAGTAAAATTTCGAGTTTAGAAAAGCCCCGTGAACATTTGTCGAGGGTCGCGCAGCGACCCGAGACAAATTTTCGGGCTTTTCTAAACTCGAAATTTTACTTCATGCGCCACGCGTAAAAACACTAAAATATTGTGGAATTTATGTATATTACAACTTCACTTGAAATCTGTGATTTATACGCGTGGCGCATGAAGTAAAATTTCGAGTTTAGAAAAGCCCAGAAAATTTGTCTCGGGTCGCTGCGCGACCCTCGACAAATTTTCACAGGGCTTTTCTAAACTCGAAATTTTACTTCATGCTTAGTCTGGGAGTGGACAACACTCGTTTAAAGCTTTAAATTGAACTCTTTTCAAAATTTACAGCTTATTGAAATGTGACAACAATAATTAGTTTAGTTTATACCAACATTTTATATATTATGTTTAAAAATCACAATTACATTCACATATAAAAAAAAACGTTTCTATGAATAAAATTATTGTTTTTCTTAAAAAGTACTAATCACTGATTAAAGTTAATCAGTGTTAGTGGATGGATGCAGGTTTAACAATTCATCCACTAATACTGATTAACTTTAATCAGTGATTAGTACTTTTTAAAGCTTTAAACGAGTGTTGTCCACTCCCAGACTAAGCATGAAGTAAAATTTCGAGTTTAGAAAAGCCCCGTGAAAATTTGTCGAGGGTCGCGTAGCGACCCGAGACAAATTTTCGGGCTTTTCTAAACTCGAAATTTTACTTCATGCGCCACGCGTAAAAACACTAAAATATTGTGAAATTTATTTATATTCCAACTTCACTTGAAATCTGTGATTTATACGCGTCGCGCATGCAGTAAAATTTCGAGTTTAGAAAAGCCCAGAAAATTTGTCTCGGGTCGCTGCGCGACCCTCGACAAATTTTCACGGGGCTTTTCTAAACTCGAAATTTTACTGCATACTTAGTCTGGGAGTGGAAAACACTCGTTTAAAGCTTCAAATTGAACTCTTTTAAAAATTTACAGCTTATTAAAATGTGACAACAATTACAATTAGTTTATACCAACATTATCGTGATTTTCTTAAAAAGTACTAATCACTGATTACAGTTAATCAGTGTTAGTGGATAGATGCAGGTTTGACAATTCATCTATTAATACTGATTAACTTAAATCAGTGATTAGTACTTTTTAAGAAAAACAATAATTTTATTCAAAGAAACGTTTTTTTTTTTAAATTTGAATGTAATTGTGATTTTTAAACATAATATATAAAATTACGATAATGTTCGTATAAACTTATTGTTATTGTTGTCACATTTCAATAAGCTGTTAATTTTTAAAAGAGTTCAATTTGAAGCTTTAAACGAGTGTTGTCCACTCCCAGGCTAAGCATGAAGTAAAATTTCGAGTTTAGAAAAGCCCCGTGAAAATTTGTCTCAGGTCGCGCAGCGACCCGAGACAAATTTTCTGGGCTTTTCTAAACTCGAAATTTTACTTCATGCGCCACGCCTATAAAACACTATAACATTGTCAAATGTATGTATATTCTAACTTTACTTAAAATCTGTGTTTTATACGCTTGGCGCATGAAGTAAAATTTCGAGTTTAGAAAAGCCCAGAAAATTTGTCTCGGGTCGCTGCGCGACCCTCGACAAATTTTCACGGGGCTTTTCTAAACTCGAAATTTTACTTCATGCTTAGTCTGGGAGTGGAAAACACTCGTTGAAAGCTCCAAATTAAACTCTTTTAAAAATCAACGAATGTCGGAAAATTTACAGCTAAAATAATTAAGAAAAAGTAATGTGCTTTTATAAAAATAATGACGTACCATGGAATTGATACAACAATTGTGGATCTTCCCTGTTTTTTTCTTAAGTTCAATTTAAAGCTGTAAGCAAGTGTTTTCTAGTCCCAGGCTAAGCATGAAGTAAAATTTCGAGTTTAGAAAAGCCCCGTGAAAATTTGTCGAGGGTCGCGCAGCGACCCGAGAAAAATTTTCTGGGCTTTTCTAAACTCGAAATTTTACTTCATGCGCCACGCGTATAAATCACAGATTAACTTTAATCAGTGATTAGTTCTTATAAAATAAGAAAAAAATATGCAAATAGACATTAAACAGGTACAAACGTTTTGTTTTATGAAAGTAAATTCTATTTAAAATCAAGTCAACAATTATGTTTTTTAATACATATCAACTGGAGTAATTAGATGATTATATAAAATTAAGTTGATAACCATTCTTTTAAACACCAATCAACTGAATTTTGACATAAAGACAATTTAACATAAAGAAAAATTGAGTTTGTCAATAGTTTGCAGAATATTTACAAAATATAAAAACGAATTAAAATTAATATCGACTTTCTGCAACTATGTTCTCATTAATCAATTGGTGAAACACGATTAAATATATAAGTATGATCGGGGAGGTTTAATCGCAGCACTCCACCCAAGCCTAAACATTGGTAAAAGCAACCCCCCTAGAATCAACCATCCCCTTAATGAATGCCTGCATTTTATCGTAACCCACCAATCTCATCAAATCCATATATTTCTCATTTATATTCACCCTCACTTTCCTATAGACGACACCATATTTATTAAAGCTTCACTCTACTCAAACATCATCATTATAGGAGACTTTAATATAAACAGAAGCAAATCCCGCCACCTATCCTCCTTCCTTTCCAATACAAATTTTGTACGTATCTATACCCCTCCAACATTTATAATGAAAGAAAACCAATCCACTACTCCAGACATCTTATCCATTCTGTAAACCTCACCCCCGACCTATGCTCAAATCACCTATCTATCACTTTCCAAATAAAATCCAACGAACCTATTCCCCGCACCTTCCCTGACTCCATCTTTGACTTTAAAAACTGTGACATAAATAAAGTTTCACTAGACCTTACTCAATTCATATCCTGTAACCCCGATATAAATCCCAACTTCATTGAACAATTCAACAAAACTCTATCCGACTCCATTCAACAAAATACTCCAAAAATTATCAAAACATTCTACAAATACCCCCTCCCTAATTTTATCCTAAGACTCCTAAAACACAAACGACAATTATATCACGACATTAGACTTATGGACACACCGGAACTTAGACAGACATTTAATAAACTAAATAAAAACATTAAGACATTAATCTTTGAATATAAGACAGACGTATAGTTAAACACTTGCAAAGACATAAACGACGTAAACGGCAAGTCATTCTGGACACAAATAAAAAAACTATCAAAATATAAAAAAACTGACCAACTCCAACAAATAACGGACCCTGACACTAACGAGACAATTACGGACGCAGACATAATCGTAGAAAAATTTGCGGACTACTTCAACGAAACATATAAGACGACTGAAGACACGACCTTTGACAAGAATTTTCACAAACATGTCGAGGAATGGCACAAAGAATTCCTAAAAAACACTAACCCTACAGAACCAAACGACTTCTTTACAGAACTCGAATACAATAACATCTTGAAAAAGGGAAAACATACTGCACCCGGTCATGACTACGTACATAGACGCATCCTTAAATCCTTACCACCTCACATCCACCACCATATTCTGAACATCCTCAACTACATCTATCAAAACAACTCTGGATCATAAAGAGGTGTGTACCCAGACGCAGCAATTAGACCCCAATGGGCCCTTTTTGCACCAAAACAACTATTTCCCACCTGAATGGAAGACAGGCATCATCATATGCATACCTAAACGCGACCACAACACATCTCTCATTCCTAGTTACCGTCCGATAACTCTCCTTCCGGTCTTTGGCAAACTATATGAATCCCTCCTCAAAAACAAAATCCTCTCACTAATCTCTGACCGTATTCCCAACTACCAATTTGGAATTCTCCCCAAGCGCTCCACCAGTCTACCACTGTCTATCCTTACTTCCAACCTACAAACATCTCACCTCGAAGGAAAATCCTCTGCAACCCTCTTCCTCGACATCCAAAAAGCTTTCGATTCTGTTTGGCATAAAGGCCTCCTTTTTAAATGTCACTCCATTTATATCCCTGCACATCTTATCCGCATACTACATTCATTCCTCTCCCCTTTTTGCACCAAAACAACTATTTCCCACCTGAATGGAAGACAGGCATCATCATATGCATACCTAAACGCGACCACAACACATCTCTCATTCCTAGTTACCGTCCTATAACTCCCCTTCCGGTCCTTGGCAAACTATATGAATCCCTCCTCAAAAACAAAGTCCTCTCACTAATCTCTGACCGTATTCCCAACTACCAATTTGGATTTCTCCCCAAGCGCTCCACCAGTCTACCACTGTCTATCCTTACTTCCAACCTACAAACATCTCACCTCGAAGGCAAATCCTCTGCAACCCTCTTCCTCGACATCCAAAAAGCTTTAGATTCCGTTTGGCATAAAGGCCTCCTTTTTTATGTCACTCCATTAATATCTTATCCGCATACTACATTCATTCCTCTTCAACAGATCCCTCAAAGTAAAAATCAAGAATCGTTTCTCCTCTACCTTTTCCCCAGAACAAGGTGTTCCCCAAGGTTCCCCCCTCTCTCCACTACTATACAATATATTCTGTTCCGACATATATCATCCTGACCCAAAATACTTCAATCCCTCAAAATATATCCTACAGTTCGCCGACGACACTGCCCTCATATCCCACGCTTTCACCCTACCCAAAGCTCTCCAAACTCTCCAAGAACTCATCGATACCCTTGAACGATAGTTCGCAAAATGGAGAATAAAAATTAATCCTCGTAAATCACAACTCCTTATTCCTTACCGCAAAATCAATAACTATCCATTTATTATCTCCATTTCACAAAACCAAATCCACCACTCCTCCCATGTAAAATATCTTGGATTTACTTTCGACCAAAAACTCAACTTCAAAAAACATGCATGTAACATAAAAAGTAAAATAACAACTCGGGCAAAACTGTTCAGAAACCTAACCTACAAACAATCCGGAATAAACATTAAAACTGCTGTAATCATCTATAAAATGATATGTCGTCCCTTGATTGATTATGGTTCCATCCTATTTTCCACATCCCAAAATCCCACCCTACACCACATCCAAGTTAGTGAGCGAGCATCCCTAAGAACCATTACCAAAATCCGTCACCCTATAAATCCGCTACATAACCCATCCAACCAACTCCTCTACGACTCAACTGAGATAACCCCCATAGAAGAACGCCTTCAATACCTTTCCGAAAAATTCTTTAAAAATCATTTTAATTAACGCACCATTTCCCATTACTGATTCCATCGAAATCCCACTATTCTTCCCAAATATAAAAAACCACTAACAACCATATTTGAATTCATTTCATCATTTCACCCATACACTCATTAAGGACTGACGTACGACACTAATCATCAATCTAGGCAGAAAGAAAGATAGCCATTTGACAGTGACAGTGACAGTTCGTATCACTCATCCATTTTAAATAATAAAATTGTTTTGTAAATATACATGTAAATATACTGTAATCACTTTACTGTCAATGAAGATATTTCTGATATTTATAAGTATGAATATTATTCAAATAATAATCACTTTGTTCGTTTCACAAAATATTTGATATATTCCGACTAGTTTCGGCTTCTAGCCGATTCTTGATAATGGCTAGAAGCCGAAACTAGTCGGAATAAATCAAATAAGTCTAAAGCATAGCTATACTGATGAGGTATAAATCTCGAAACGCGTCTATAGATGGCTTAAGACAATTAAAATGGATTCACTGTAATTTTTTCAATTTATTTCAATTTCCTGTTATTTCATTTAGTTTGGTGAGAAAATAATTTGACCTGATGTTGCATTTTGCATATAAATTATGCATAGAACAGTAGAGCTGTCGTGTAACTCAAATATTCATTGTATAATTCAACATCTGTCGGGGTATTAGCTCGAGAAGTAGTTGTTTCAATGAATATTTGGAGACTTGTCTCAATGAGACAAACATTTTGCAGAAAGTCGATATTAATTTTAATTCGTATTAATAAACTGAATTTTGGATAGAATCCAGTTAACATTATTGTTATTAAACCCCTTTTTTGGTTTAAAAGCACGAATTTTATTCATCTCTAGAAAAAAAAAAAAAAAATATGCTGCTCGAGCAATAACACCGCCAGTTTAAGCCAAACGCTCTGAATAAGGGCGCAATAAAGATCTAATCTGCAGCTCATCCCTTCGCGAGAGGAAAATATATATATTGTACCCGCGTAAAGGAGAATTGCGAAGAGAGCGCCCTCTCGAATCCGGAATCAGGGGCATCACCTGCGGTCTACATGAAGGTGCGAGCCTTCTAATTTAATGGAAAAATCCCTGCCCGGGTGAATCTTTCCTTTTTATTTTTTTTTCTCGTGTGCGTAGGGGGGAATTTTTATGCCCGCATTAGAGCCGGCGTTTATTTCCGGTGTCGGTGCGTTCGCACAGGGAATTAAATGGAACCCTTTGTCCCAACTCGGCCGGTCGACCGGAATTAATTATTTACTCACTTTAAATCATTTTCAATTATCTACTAAATTAATTATTTAATAACTATTACAATCTTTAATTATTTTGTACTAACTTTGATGTTTTAACTAGGAGGAACACTTGAGGTATTATTTATAAAGAGAAATATTTATGATTTTCAAAATTGAATTTGTGTTCAGTATTCCGGCACCAGATACCCACAGACGCGTTTTCGGGCTTCAAGGTTAGCTATCGGAATCATCAATAGTTTTCACATATTGGCTTGAAATAGTCAGAAATGTTCAGTATTCCTCAGCACTGGGTCGGGACCACACTGAAGAGGACCTTGAAGTCCGAAACGCGTCTGTGGGTATCTGGTGCCGGAATACTGAACACAAATTCAATTTTGATATTTGTTTTCTGGTTTCACAAACAGAGTTCTGCTCGCTCGTGGACGAAACAGTGACCTGTATATGCACTTTGTGCATTCGTGTCACTGACGATGCCACTATGAAGCATTAGATGGCGTTAGCTATCGAAATCATTAATAGTTTTCACATATTGGCTTGAAATAGTCAGAAATGTTCAGTATTCCTCAGCACTGGGTCGGGACCACACTGAAGAGGACCTTGAAGTCCGAAACGCGTCTGTGGGTATCTGGTGCCGGAATACTGAACACAAATTCAATTTTGATATTTGTTTTCTGGTTTCACAAACAGAGTTCTGCTCGCTCGTGGACGAAACAGTGACCTGTATATGCACTTTGTGCATTCGTGTCACTGACGATGCCACTATGAAGCATTAGATGGCGTTAGCTATCGGAATCATTAATAGATTTATGATTTTGTTAATCTCGTAGATTGTAATTTTGGCTAGGGCACCTAGTTGTGTGTAAGTCATAGCAAGCCTATGACTTACACACAACTTATTTTGTAGTTTTATACTATGATTAAAATAAATTGGATTTTGAAACCAGAATCCTAAACGGCAGTCAACAACACATTATATTAACCCATGAATACTGAATGTTGGCATTTAATACAAATGCCAACATTCAGCATGCGTGTCTTAGTATTAATTGAATTTGTTAAGCTAAACCTTAAAAGTATAAATGAAATTGCCAATTCTTGGTTGCAGAATACTTCAAACATTAAAAGTGCGATTCTATTCGCAATCTACAACAAGTTAGTCTTACAAAGACTATATCAAAAATTCAATGTCCGTCGGGGTATTAGCCCGGGAAGTAGTTGTTTCAATGAGTGTTTGATATAGTCTTTGTAAGACTAACTTGTTGTAGATTGCGAATAGAATCGCAGTTTTAATGTTTAAACCTTAAAAGTTCAAGAAAACAACCAGATTTACAGAATTTTAGGATAAGTCTTTTCTGTTCATAAATTATGTTCTCTTCTGTTTATAAATTCTGAATGAAAAAGAGAAAGGCAATAATACAAGATGCGGCAGGGAAACTTGCTGATTTGAATTGGGCGCTAATTTATTTATTTATTTGTAATACAGCTACAGAAATTTATTTTACAAATTCGCATAGTAACGACTTTTTATTATTCACATCTTCACTGCCGCAGTTTAAAAACCGATTAAAGCGCATTAAGTTGACAAATTTCATACAATGACCAGTGATCATAATTATTTATATTTATCTTTTAATTCAATATTTTATTCCTACATGTTATTTATTGCTTTAATGTTGTTAATTTCAATTGTAAAAAAGGTGAATTCCGTAAATAAAGAATAATAATAATAATAATAACTCAATAACCAATGGGAATACAGAAAAATTGTTGGAATTAAAGTTTTAGAAAATCAAAAAAAAAAAAAATCCTAATTATAGTTGTATGCTACTTATATCTAACTATAATCTATATAACAAAAATTATAAATTCTGAATGAAAAAGAGAAAGGCAATAATACAAGATGCGGCAGGGAAACTTGCTGGTTTGAATTGGGCGCTAATTTATTTATTTAATTGTAATACAGCTACAGAAATTTATTTTACAAATTTCCTAACTATAGTTGTATGCTACTTATATCGAACTATAATCTATATAACAAAAATAAAGTTACAGTACTAAATCTTAAGACTCGTGCAGTATCTCAATAATACGGTTTTACCGTTGAGCTAGACGTGGTCAGAAAGGGGTAGTGAGGGTCTTATTCGATAGAGGGGGTCTTGAAGTTTTGTTATCGCTCAAGCCAGTTGTCGCTATGCGTTGGACAAAAGAGGAGCGTGCGTTCGCCGTCGAGGCCTACTTTTCCAATGGCCGTTCGGTGGTTGCCACCCAACGTGCCTGCCGAACTCGGTTCAATATTCATCCCACGGGTCCCATTCCTGGCCGGCAATCAATCGTTTCGTGGGTGGACGCATTCAGAGAAAGTGGCAGTGTGGTAAAAAAATGTCCTGGAGGTCAACGGACTTCCAGAACACCAGAAAACGTCGAGAGGGCTACTGTGAATGCAGCTCGATACAGAGAAATGATTGAGGCATTTTTTCTCCCAAAACTTTAAGAAATGGAACTCTGCGGACCTATGGTTTGAGCAGAACGGAGCCACAACAAACACATCGAGAACTTTAATGGAAGTTTTGAGGGAACACTTTCACGAGCGCCTAATCTCCTTGAGGGGTAACGTATTGTGGACGGCGCGCTCCCCTGATTTGGCTCCCTGTGACTTTTTTATGGGGATATCTCAAATCCATTGTTTACAATGACAAACCACGGACCCTGCAACACCTGAAGGACAACATTTGCCAAGCCATCGCCAACATTCCCGTCTATATGCTCGAAAGAGTGGAGCGAAACATCAAAAAACGGATGGATCAGTGTATCTCTAATGAGTTCCGCCATTTGTCCGATGTCATTTTTAAAACCGCTTGAAACAAAAAATCCAGGATGTATACAATACGATAATAAAAGAATTAAATCGATATGTGAAATACTTTTCTGTTATTGACCTTTCAAATCAGCAAGTTTCCCTGCCGCCTGTATGACAACACCTCAAAAAAACAACTATAGGAAATTTTTATTAATATTATTAGTTTTATTTAACGTTTAATATGCAGAACGTTAATCAAGGGCTTTTTCAGATTTATCAATTTTATTATTTGTGCGAAAAATCTTGAATTTTTTTTTTTTTACTAGAAACTTTATTTATTTTTCTTTCTCTCTTTGGGGGTTTGAAGAGTAGATAATTCGCAATAAACAGACAGATGTGCAAGTCCGCAGAGGGCGATCCCCGCTGGGAAATTGTTAAAGCCTGTGTTTGTTGATCCTCCTGAGGGAGGGCGGAAAATAGCCGGGATGTCGAGCAAATTTATTTAATATGACGAAACGCAGAAATTCACAAACGTTGATATTAACGGATGAAATACCCGATTTAATACTAAACATCATTAAGTTCGAAGGTAAACAATGGGAATTGAACATGTTTACGGGGATTTTTTTTCTGGTTTATACGCTGTACATTATTAGTAGGCGTTTTATAAAAGCGTTTAATTTGTTGTTTTTAGCGAGTGACTTCTACTCCTTGATTAAGCATAAAGTATTTATTTGAATCTTTAAACGAGGATTTTCCACTCCCAGACTAAGCATGAAGTAAAATTTCGAGTTTAGAAAAGCCTGAAAATTTGGATTGGCCGCGTAGCGAAGCGGAGCGGCCAATCCAAATTAGGCTTTTCTAAACTCGAAATTTTACTTCATGCGCCACACGTATAAACCACTGAAATATCGCAAAGTTTAAAACATACGGCTTTATCAATCTAATATGTAGATGTGAATAAGACGTGAGTCAAATTCAGCTCTGAACAAATTGTTTAAAACAGTAATTATAGGCAACACAATAGCTCTAACGTATATTAGGTTGCCTATAATCGTTGTTGTATGTGTGTGTTTTATGAACTTCACTGTAAATCAGTATTTTTAAGCGTGGCGCATGAAGTAAAATTTCGAGTCCTCTACTTCTTGATTAAGCATATAGTATTTATTTGAATCTTTAAACGGGGGTTTTCCACTCCCAGACTAAGCATGAAGTAAAATTTCGAGTTTAGAAAAGCCTGAAAATTTGGATTGGCCGCGTAGCGAAGCGGAGCGGCCAATCCAAATTAGGCTTTTCTAAACTCGAAATTTTACTTCATGCACCACACGGTTAAAACACTGAAATATCGCAATGTTTAAAACATGCGGCTTTATCAATCTAATATGTAGATGTGAATAAGACGTGAGTCAAATTCTGCTCTGAACAAATTGCTTAAAACAGTAATTATAGGCAACACAATAGCTCTAACGTATATTAGGTTTCCTATAATCGTTGTTGTATGTGTGTGTTTTATGAACTTCACTGTAAATCAGTATTTTTAAGCGTGGCGCATGAAGTAAAATTTCGAGTCTTCTACTTCTTGATTAAGCATAAAGTATTTATTTGAATCTTTAAACGAGGGTTTTCCACTCCCAGAATTAGGCTTTTCTAAACTCGAAATTTTACTTCATGCGCCACACGTATAAACCACTGAAATATCGCAAAGTTTACAACATACGGCTTTATCAATCTAATATGTAGATGTGAATAAAACGTGAGTCAAATTCTGCACTGAAAAAATTGTTAAAAACAGTAATTATAGGCAACCCAATAACTCTAACGTATAGTAGGTTGCCTATAATCGTTGATGTATGTGTGTGTTTTATAAACTTAACTGTAAATCAGTGTTTTTAAGCGTGGCGCATGAAGTAAAATTTCGAGTTTAGAAAAGCCTAATTTGGATTGGCCGCTCCGCTTCGCTACGCGGCCAATCCAAATTCTTAGGCTTTTCTAAACTCGAAATTTTACTTCATGCTTAGTCTGGGAGTGGAAAACACTCGTTAAAAGCCTCAAATTAACCGCTTTGAAACAACGAATTCCCGCAAATTTAACAAACGCTGTAATTATCGAGATATGTATACTCAAAAGAAAAATGCGCTGTAGTTTTGTTTTAACCACGTTTTAAACGTGTTTTGAACTCGTTTTAAAGATATCTTTAATTGTTAATGTTTTAACGCTGTTTCAATGAACAAACACGTTTTGTTAAAAAAAACTGTTTGTTTTAATTAAAATTAAAAAGAAAACGTTTTTCTAACAACGCTGGTTACAACATTGTATGTTATTCGCAATTTATAGCCATAATTAAATATTTCTGAAAGCGGTGCTTTCTTGAAACGTTCCATAAAACCTTCTGCGGAACGTCCGATAAATATAAAAAAAAGAAGAGCGGCAGAAAAGAAAGATCACCGCCGCCTATACAAGTCCGTCGGTGATGCGAAAGTGTTATATATCAGTGCGTATTTTAAGAGCTCTCCCAGTTCTTTCAGCGCACAAAAGCCAGGGTAATCCCCAATAAACGGACAGATTAGGGATGCTGGAGTAATCCCCGAAAAAAGAAGTTTTATCGTGAAGGGCGAACGCTAGAAATAAAATAAAGTAATTGATTAGGAAAGAAAAGTAAACGACGCAAATTATCCAATAATTCAAAAATAAAAGTAAACACAAGAAACGTTTCTAAAAATTATGTAGATTTAACACTATTAAACACAAATTTAGTGAAATATAAAGGCGCTGCAGCATCTACAGCTCTTAAAAAACTTAATATAATACGCTTTGAATTAAACACTTGGTTTGTTTCACTGAATCAGTGAAACAAACCAAGTGTTTTAATCAAAGCGTATTAATTAAATATGTTTCACCACGGGTTAAGTGAGAAATTAATTCATCATATCTTAAAAACTTATTTAGGATCCGAACATATTGGAGCAACGATGCTAGCAGCGATGTAAGCTGCTAGCATCGCTGTAGCATTGATGTAAGCAAGCGATTTAAGCAAGACGTACACCGATGTTACCTGCGCATTCAAGACTAAGATGTCTTACGACGACAAATTACACAAGAACATCCTACATCTAAATGTTAACGCCACCACTAATTGACAATGACACAAAATTAAATTTAGATTTAAGTTATCTTCAATTTGGTTCTCATTAATCACTTGATGAAACATGTTTACAATATTGATAATTAAATAAAAGTCACTTGGATTGTTTCACTACTATTTTTTTTTTATTCTCTCCGACTAGTTTCGACTTATCGTCATTCTCAAGGAGTAATTACCTAAATTATGCTATTAACAAGATCACTGGTGCCATCCTTAAATTTATTGTATATATATAAACATCATTATTTACAGAAATATATACAAAAATACATTAAAAAATATTATAATACCTCGTATATATTTTACATATTTCTGCAAATCGGCTATCGACCAGTGGTTTTTCGGCCTAATTGATTGTATTTTACCTCAAGTTAACTTATTATGTTCTTTTTTAAATGTATGTAGTGGCAGATTTCGTACCGAATGAGGCCTTAAAATATGAGCCCATAAAAGACCAGTCAAAAGTTAGTTTAAAGTACGAATATTTTGAATGAAATTGGTACCAGAGTTTCTCGAATATTGTGTCTGTTTCTTAGCTCTATAAAAAGCGTACCAGCGGGGGTCGCTTCTCCAATTCAGGAGGAATTAAAGGACGGTTTCTTCTCCTTAATTCAACTTGGGTACACAATAATCAGGAGGCAATTTTATAGCCGGGGACAGGTTCAATAAGCCGGAGGCCGCACTATTTAAGATCGGTAAAATGCGGACGTCTTCTTCTTTTCGAGTCGTAAGTTACAATATTTGTTTTTTTTTTCCTGTGGTGGCCGTCTTCCTAGCGGATCCGGATGTACTGCAGCCTAGGTGGCTTATTGTACTACCCCATATTGTCTTACGCAATTATTCCAAACTCGCTCCCCTGCACTAGCTTGTGCAGGGGTTGCGTGTGGAAATCATTTGGTACCATTTGACTGTTTCCAAATATGAGCTGTCTTTTGTTTTTCAACGCATTGCAGCTACACAGAATGTGCATTGTTGTTTCCGGTGCCCTATTACAGGGCCAACAACTAGTGTCACCGTTGTATAGAACGATTTTCCTTAGGTGCTCTTTAACAGTCATGTAGCCTGTGTCCTATGGGTATTTTTAGCTGTGCCCTACTTAGTGTCAGTAGTTCTGCAAGTTGGTTAGAGTTAGGTCCATTTATAATGGCCTTACTGTGGTTAAGGCCTGGTCTGTTTATCCAGTATTCCTTGTGTTTATTGCGAATCCACTTTCTGACTTCTTTGTGATGCCCAAGACAGGTTCAGGTCCCATAAATGATATGGTAGCTCCCTGCATTGCTAGCTCGTCAGCTTTTTCATTTCCCTCAATATCTGTATGACCCGGCGTCCAGAAAAGTGTGACCTTGTTCTATCTCGCCAGGTGATTCAGTATGTCAAAGCAATCGAACGCCAGATTGGAGGAAGTCTTTTAGCTCTTTAGACAGGATACTAATATTTCGTATCAATAGGTGTGTAATGTGTGAGCGGGGGAGGGATACGTGGAGTCATCTGGCAGAGGAGTGCGAGCGGGTGAAGGAGGAATGGGTGGGAATAAGAGGGAATAGAAGAGTGACGGAATGGATGAGAGAGGATGGGGCCGGAGTAAGGACGCTGGAGAAGTTGGGGGAAGATAGGGAAAGCAGAAGGAAGAGAGGGGGCAGTGATTAGTGTAGATATGGATGTATTATGCCAATAAAGGTCTTTTTTTATTTCGTATTAATAGAAAAAAACAATAACAATAATAATAAATCCATTTATTTAACAATTTTAAAAAAAACAAAAAGATTTATTCTTATAAGTGTAAGCGAAGTCCAGTCAGCTTAACCTTTTACTGATATTCTATTTAACCTACAAATGTATATGCTATTAGTTAGTTTTCAACTATTGATAAAATTAACGTGGCAACATTGCATTTTTATGCGTACTAACCAGAATCCAGAAAGTAATTTTTAAAGACTTTTTTAAAATAAAAATTAAATTCCATTAATCAATTACTTCTTTAAAATGTTACATTTTGTTGATTTAGTCCATTTTTACAGTTTTGTCAATTTGTAATAATTTTGACAATTCTGAAGATTTTGTAAAATTTGATGATGTGTGTGTCTTTTGCCCATTTTGTATAAAATAGTAATAAATATTCAAAATTTGTGATTTGTGTAAAATATTGACATACAGGGACTTCTTCTTTTAGGTAAACTTTTACATCTTCCACATAAACATTTGTAAAATTAATAAACATGTGATCAAACCAAAGAAGTATATTTTGGACTTCACTTTAAATTAGTGTTGTATACGTGTGTGTTGTATACGTGCCGCCTGGCTGTCGGACATAATATAGATTTGCCTGTCACAACAGTCCTTCTCTATGTTGGTTCTCGCACATTCTATAATTGGGAATATTTCAGCTGGAAAGACTGATGCCAGGCAGCTCAGTGAGTGGGCATAGCCTATCTTCATGTTTTCATTGTAGATTCCTGATCCAGTACCTGTGTCTGATTTAGAACCATCCGTATACTAGATCATCAATATTTGGTTATTGAGGAGTGGATGCATGGGTTGGAGAGACATCTACCCGATTTGCACCGATTAGTGTCAAAATAGCCAAAAGGGACCTCGATCGATGGCTTTCTGTAACTCTTTTAGGTTCAATAAATGGATTATTAATTAAAACTTTGATTTGGTTGGCGTTCACATTGTGGTACATCTTTATAAAGTAATATTAAAACACTTAACTTTGTTATACCACTTTAATTAACTTACTCACAGTGACTATAGTTTCGACTACAAGCTCGTCATTATCAAACTGGTTATTAATTATTTAAATTAGCCAAAAGGTTAAGGTTTATATAAAGTTTCATCGACTCTAAATAAGCACTGTTACTCTTAATGAAAAATTTCACACAATTCAAAGTGAATTATTAAACACAAGCAGATGTTGTAAATTAAGCGAAAATTTATACCGGCACTGAACTGAGGACCGTAAATTTCTCCTCCGTAAAAACTGGGTGTGTGTGTAGAAAAAAAGTATATATATATTTAAAACATTTTAACCTCGTAACGTGTACATTATGCGGGGCCGTTTATTAAATGGCCGCCTCATTAAACCCACATAAATTCAAGGCCCGGCCCCGCGGAAAAGCCCCGCTCTTCGCCGCCACACATGCGAACGAAGGAAGGGGCGCGCCGGGAAAATGGAAATTAAAGGGGCGAAGAGTGCACGCTTTTGTCCGAATTATATCCGAATGGAACTTAAAACGCTCCTCCACGAAATAATTCAATTTTAGAAATGGACAACACTCGGTTTTAAATTGGCTTTGTTTGAGTGTTTTCTAAAATTTATAAGTGAGAGAATGATGTATGTGGAATTATGCTAGATTATTCTTGTAAGCAGGCGCATATCCGGAAAATTGTCTTAGGGGATGGCTCATACGTCTTAGAGGGGCTCACGCGTATTGAGGAGTGGCTTACCCGTCTTGCCAGGGGGTGCCAAATGTCTTAAGGGGGATGGACTCGCCCATCTTAAGAGGGCCTTGCAGGTTTTAAGGGGGCACATACGTTTCGGCACATCCTAGGTGAAGTTCATCACCAATCTTAAGAGAGGGGGATGAGCTCAAGCATAATGCTTTAAAATACTACAATTTGGGTACATCTACACAGTAAGTTCCTTGTGACAGGTCATAGATAACAAGCACATATCTAAAAAAAAAAAATGTTGTGTGAAAGAATGTTTAAACATAGTCAGAATAAGTGCCATGGCATTCCAGTGTCCATGGTCTATGGCAATACTACAGCGTCTACAGGAACCGATATTGCTAATTTATTTGCTGCATATTTTTCATCAGTTTATAGACCATCATCATTTTACAATTTCTCACTTGAGTTCGACAGCATCATCAACCTCAATAATATAAACATTTCTCATGAGGATATATATAACGCAATACGCTCAATGAATCCTAATAGCAGCGCTGGTCCTGACAATGTTCCAGCTATATTCTTATACAACTGCTGTGACACCTTAGCAGATCCCTTACACTATATATACTCATTGTCATCAAGCACAGGTATCTTTCCTGTAATTTGGAAGGAATCATATGTGATACCTATCCATAAATCCAAGTCTAAATCTAACGTAGAAAACTACAGGCCTATTTCCATTCTCTCGACGATGGCAAAAATATTTGAGAAAGTAGTCTACAGGCCAATCTACGACACTTTTAAATCGGTCATTGTGGAACACCAGCATGGTTTTTATAAAAGCAGATCAACACTAACCAACTTATTCATATATACGGATTACATACATAAAGCTCTAGATGATAATGCTGAAGTCCATGCAATTTACACGGACTTCAGCAAAGCATTTGACTCTGTCAACCATGTTATTCTCATAAAAAGAATGCAACCGTATGGTCTAGGTAATCCGTTTTTAAACTGGCTAGCAACATATTTGTCAAAGAGGAAACAGTATGTGAAAATTAAATCCTACATCTCAGAACCATATATTTCAACGTCTGGTGTTCCACAAGGGTCCAACTTAGGACCACTACTATTTATTATTTTCATAAACGACCTGTCCGAATCGCTAAGGTGTCCTCATTTGCTTTTTGCCGATGATTTAAAATTGCATTATACCGTAAAGAACACAGCAGACTGTATCAAAATTCAAGAAGGTATTGACTCGGTCAATAAATGGTGTGCACTGAATGATATGCAGCTGAATATCAATAAATGTAGTTTTATATGTTTTTCGCGTAAGAGGAACGGAATAACATATAACTACAGGTTAAATAACTTAACATTGAGTCAAGTTTATTTAGTAAAGGATCTTGGGATCATGCTTGATTCAAAGCTGTCATTTAAGTCGCACATTGACTTCGTAGTCAATAAAGCAAATAAGGCGCTAGGATTCATTAAACGTGTTACCAAAGATCTGGTCGATGTACGCACTTTTAACATCCTGTATAACTCCTTTGTTCGGTCTCATTTTGATTATTGTAGAACGATTTGGTCGCCCTCATACGTTACATATGTCAACAGGATGGAAAAAGTGCAAACTAAGTTCATTAAGTTTATGTCATATAAATTGACCCTGAAAAATATACACCTAACAACCGAGGAAACGATGGCATACTTAGGACTCACAACTTTGCAACATCGTGGCATGGAATTAGATATGTGTTTTCTTTATAAAATCATTAACTGCAAAATAGATTCAAGTCATATTGTTAGTATGATTATCATGTACCACCTAGATCCTAGACAAGCACGTAGCCGCATGCTACTTCATAACGAATTTTGCAGGACGACTTGCAGTTTAAATTGCCCCATGACTCGATTAACGCGCACGGCTAATGACATTTGTAGCGGTATTGACTTTTTTAACTCATCTTTAGGTTTAATTAGGAGGAGTCTCGCGGATGGTGTGCACTAAATGTTATAACACTATTGTGGTTTACGCAGATTAACATATGTGTCTTTGTGCATATTTGTGATTCATGTTTTGTGTCTTACATTTTAGTTATATGTTTTTGGCTCTACATTGTAAATGGCTTGTCCGTTAATAAAGAATTATTATTATTAAAAAAACCTTAAACTATTTTTCTACATAACTTCATAGACTCATACGTCTTGGGGGGGCTTACGCGTATTTAAGAGAGGCTTACCCGTCTTGCAAGGGGGTACCAAATGTCCTAGGGGGGGCATAGACTCGCCCATCCTAAGAGGGCCTTACAGGGCCCAGAAACCTATAACATATGGATTCTAGTATTAGGTTTGTTGTTGATAATAAGCACCTTGTGTCTCGAAATGTACATCTAACGATGCAAATAGAAAGTGAACTAAGGATAATCTTATAATATGTGCATTATTTAATTGCGTGGGTAGCATAAACGGGGTGCATTTAATACTTAAGTACATTTAACACGGGATTTGTGTGATAAATATGGTTTTTTAACACGAATATAAATAATTGCCTACTTAGATTTTTTGCCGCTATGCAGTAACAGCGTTATGCTAGTCAAATCAGCTTCATTTGTCTTACATTTGACCATGGTGGACGTCGTCGACGGCATTTTGTTAAAGTACGAAGTAACGCGTTAACATCTCCGCCGTTCTCACTAATTTAACCCGTGTAAAACGCGTTTGTAATCATAAATCATTCTCAAATCGGTTAAACAATTGTGCTACTATCCGTCGCGATTTTTTTTTAAAGCGGAACAAACGTTAACACCGTGAAAACTCCCTCCAAACGGAAGAGTTCGTTTTTTGTGCAAAAAGCGTGTTTCTATGTAACCTACCTAAGGATAGACTGGGTGAGTATTATTAATTGTTGAACGATTGTTTATATTTGTGTTAAAGTGGAATTAACCCTATTACCCATTCAAATCATAGTGTCGCAATCTGTCATCATTTATTTGTTAAATTATTATAAAACAAAACCTACCATTAAGCCTTACGCGTATTTGATAAATATATTTAATAAATTTTGTGTTATATATTGTTGTTCTTGCGAACAAAGTATTGTGTATAACTCGCATATAATGGCTATTAATCATTCGAACGACTTGCTCTATTCGCCTTCGGCTCGTTCCGCAAACCTCGTTCTTGTGATTAATAGCTATCATTATATGCTCGTTGCACAATATACTATTTATATGTAACAAACACTTCACGTAAATTCAAAAACATACAGTTACCAGTATTAATTATACATACTGTATGCATACGCTGTAAATTTTCCACTCCCAGACTAAGCATAAAGTAAAATTTCGAGTTTAGAAAAGCCCCGTGAAAATTTGTCGAGGGTCGCGCAGCGACCCGAGACAAATTTTCTGGGCTTTTCTAAACTCGAAATTTTACTTCATGCGCCACGCGTATAAAACACAGATTTCAAGTGAAGTTCCGCTTCGCGAAGTGACCAAACCAAATCGATTCGTTCTTTTAAGTACACCTTCATAAATCAATATTTCAAAGCTCATTAGATAGACAAAATAAATATTTGTAAAATGTATTAATTTAGTCTATTAATCTAAATTTACTCTTAGATTTTGAGATATTTTCTTTTTCTTATTTAATCGTCATTTTAATACGGAAAAAAAGTATTATAACTGCAAAAAGATTCATAATCGATATCCCAGACAAGGACGTACTAACAAATTCATTTATTATATCCATTTCTATCTACAGTATATAAGTTATGTCTGAATAAAAATGATGTATACTTAGATTTTTTGCCGCTATGCAGTAACAGCGTTATGCTAGTCAAATCAGTTTCATTTGTCTTACATTTGACCATGGTGGACGTCGTCGACGCCATTTTGTTAAAGTACGAAGTAACGCGTTAACATCTCCGCCGTTCTCACTAATTTAACCCGTGTAAAACGCGTTTGTAAACATAAATCATTCTCAAATCGGTTAAACAATTGTGCTTCTATCCGTCGCGATGGTTTTTTAATTGTTTATATTTGTGTTAAAGTGGAATTAACCCTATTACCCATTCAAATCATAGTGTCGCAATCTGTCATCATTTATTTGTTAAATTATTATAAAACAAAACCTACCATTAAGCCTTACGCGTATTTGATAAATATATTTAATAAATTTTGTGTTATATATTGTTGTTCTTGCGAATAAAGTATTGTGTATAACTCGCATATAATGGCTATTAATCATTCGAACGACTTGCTCTATTCGCCTTCGGCTCGTTCAGCAAACCTCGTTCTCGTGATTAATAGCTATCATTATATGCTCGTTGCATAATATACTATTTATATGTAACAAACACTTCACGTAAATTCAAAAACATACAGTTACCAGTATTAATTATACATACTGTATGCATACGCTGTAAATTTTCCACTCCCAGACTAAGCATGAAGTAAAATTTCGAGTTTAGAAAAGCCCCGTGAAAATTTGTCGAGGGTCGCGCAGCGACCCGAGACAAATTTTCTGGGCTTTTCTAAACTCGAAATTTTACTTCATGCGCCACGCGTATAAAACACAGATTTCAAGTGAAGTTACGCTTCGCGGAGTGACCAAACCAAATCGATTCGTTCTTTTAAGTACACCTCCATAAATCAATATTTCAAAGCTCATTAGTTAGACAAAATAAATATTTGTAAAATGTATTAAGTTAGTCTATTAATCTATATTTACTCTTAGATTTTGAGATATTTTCTTTTTTTATTTAATCGTCATTTTAATACGGAAAAAAAGTATTATAACTGCAAAAAGACTCATAATTTTTTTATTTTTAATTGTATCATTGGCCTCGGCTTTCGCCATACAGACATCTGCCATTGTATTATTTTCATTTAATTAATTAACTGATTCTCACACTGATTAAATTCATTTGGACGCCACAATACATTCATACTACATCCATGGACTCGAATGGAATAATTTATTATTCATAAATCATTCCACCGGACGGGATTCGAACCCGCGACCTCTTGGTCTGTGGGCAGGGTCTCTACCCACTCGGCCACCGAGGCCCCAAGACTCATAATCGATAGCCCAGACAAGGACGTACTAACAAATTCATGTATAATATCCATTTCTATGTACAGTATATAAGTTATGTCTGAATAAAGTTGATGTATATATAGTATTATAAATACTGTAATACACCATTGGTATTAGTTAAGACATAAATTAATAAAATTTACCTGGAATTAATCTGCGTTTATGGATTAATACATGTATCACAATAAAGCTGCATAATCCCTAATCAGCTTATATATATATAACAATACAATAAACCAATCAATATTTATTACAAGGCCACTAATCTAAATCACCACATACTGTCACACACGTATTGGAATTATTACAGCAGAAACAAACCGTAAATAATCTCCTCTCCGGCGCTCGTGTGAAATATCGTACTTTGCCGAAACCGTCTGCGTACTCGTGTATTATAAATTAGGGGCTGATATAATTCAGGATCACGAGCAAGTTGTATTTAATTGGGCCAATGTGCGTACGCGGTATGAAACCTAATGAATACCTTGCACGTGTCAGCCCATTAAAATCTGATGCCGTGTCGCGATCAAAGGGAATTTGTAATGAATATATAAGTACGATGTTAACATTCATGGCAGGCAGTTTGCACTTTGTATCGCCGGGAAAAATGTTTCGCCGAATGTTGTGTGTATCATGTCAGGAGTTGGTTTTCCTTTCTATCGTTGCTCTCCGGGGGGTTTTAAATTTTATTCAGGGGAATTTCCAAGGGAGGCGTATTTTATTACGTGAGGGTGTAATCATGATTCTTGACTAGAAATACAAACAGTAATGAAATATAGTATATATCCGTGTATATATCCATATATATATATATATATATATATATATATCCATGTAGCATTGTATATACTGTGATATTATCAATAATACTATACTGCCTTTCAAAAAAATCAGAACACCAAGTATTTATTGCACGATTTTAACAAATGAATAAAAATTAATAATGTTTTGGGCCTCCACGATTTCCCAAACACTCATTAACACGTCGAGGCATGCTAGAAATCAGGCTGTCAATATCGACTTGGGGTATTTCATTCCAAACTTCGATAATTTGACCTCTAAGTTCCATTACAGTGTTAGCGGGGCGCTGTAAGTTACTTATTCTAACACCTATCATATCCCAAACATGTTCTATTGGCGATAGATCTGGAGAACGAGATGGCCAAGGTAACAAATTGATTTCGGCACTATCAAAAAAACTGTCTTGTAATGGCCGCTGTGTGAGGTCGAGCATTATCTTGCTGAAAAATGGGGTTCTGCAAGCCATTTACATAGGGCATTAACACTGGCCGTAAAATGTTGTCAATATACCGAATCGCATTAAGACTTGCTTCTAAAAAAACTAGAGGAGACCGACTACCATATGCTATCGCCCCCCAAACCATAACTCCCTGTGTAAGAGCCGTATGTCTTTCAACAGCAAATTGTAAAATTCTGCGTTCACCGCGTCGACGTCTCACTCTTCTGCAACCATCATGAGCCCATAAACAGAACCGAGACTCATCGCTGAAGATAATGTTATTCCATTCATGGGTCCAATGTTGTCTTTCCCTGCACCAATCAAGTCTTGCTCTGCGATGCTGCGGAGTAAGAGGTAGATACAATTGTGGACGGTAGGATCTTATACCAAAACTGCGGATTCTTCTGTAAACAGTAGCCATGGATACTCTTTAGCCATTTAGAGCCAACCAGTCATTTCCCAATGCCCGCGACGTTGTAAATCTGTCCCTTAAAGTTGTAAGACGAAGAGCTCGATCTTCACGCTCAGTGGTGCTTCTTGGACGTCCTGATCCAAGTCTACGTCGGTTCTCCCCAGCTTCGGACCATCTAGACCAGCAGCGTACGATCACCGATATACTACGGCCTACCCTTTCAGCAATAGCACGAACTGAAAAACCCGCTTCTCTCATTCCAATAATGCGACCCCTTTCAAATTCACTTAGATGATGATATTGTGCACGCCGACGAACACGGGGTATCTTTTTATGTTTTTCAAACTGAAACGTCAAACTACTCAGAGGCTACTTGGATATTAGAAGCAATTACATAAAAAAATCAGCAGCTCTTCATAATGGTGAAATCAAGGAAAAATACCATTAAATAGTAACCAAAACAATTGATTTTTTGATCATCGATGCAGTTCATTTACATGATCAAATTCTGTAACTTTTATTAAAATCGTCCAATAAATACTTTGTGTTCTGATTTTTTTGAAAGGCAGTATATTTTTACAAACTTTTACTATCATTATTTTTTTATCAAAGTTGAAAATGTATACTATTTTACAATTAAAACTGCATTTATTCTCTTTTAAAACACTGTTTGAATTGAAATATACACCAGCTGTATTTAATTTCAACATCAAGAACAAAAACAACAACTGGGAAACTCGAGCAGTATTCCCAAAAGCCCGAACAGAAGCGCAATCCCCGTAATAGCACAATAAAAAAGGTCCAAACATTTCGCGTGATCGATGGCGCCCTGTAAGTACACCTTCAGTCTCGTCTCCGTTCTTTTTTTTTACTTTCACGCCGCGCGACTGTAAATATTTTCAGTGCCCGACGCCCCGGAAAATGCGGGAATTAATCACGTTTTGTAGTCGATAAAATCCGGCCGGACTTTGATGGAGAACCGGGCGCACGGTATTCCGATCGGAATCGCGATATCACGAACTCCAAGAATGGAAAGGAAAAAAAAAAACACGGCGAAAAGAGAAGTGAGGAAAAGGTGCGCGGGTTTTTCTTTGCGTACGCTTTTCCGGAATGGAGTGATGTACTGCTGTAGCAAGAGCGTGTTTAAAATCTCAAGCAGGGTCGAGGTGCACACTGGATTTTGTACTTCTTGTGTCTACAAGGGCTTAACGCGGATTTATATTCTAGACACATGCATAACTTAAACTTTGGGGGAGGGTTGTAATGGCCTTGAATTTGTTTGAAGTTACCAAAAAAATTTATTATAAATTAGATTACTGTTCGCTATAAATAATTTACATACCGTGAGGATTTTTTTTTTCGCTGAACATACGTTTCCTATGTTCAGTATTAGAAAGTCCATGTCAATACATTTTTGCAATAATTTCTCGGATTAGGCAACCAAACTTAGTGATATTTTATTTATGCTTTTGAAGGGACTGACATTTTATTTTAGGTTTAGTATACGAACCAGAGCTGGGCAGGATTCGAATCATTCAGGATTCGATTCCCGGATTCGAATCCTTTTAGAGGATTCAAAAGAGGTATTCGAATACTTTAGTGAAAACGGATTCGGGATCCGGATTCGTTACGTTTTTTTAAAAGGATTCGTATTCGAATCCAGACGTAGATGTTCCTAATTCTCATAAGAGGATTTGAATTCTTATAAAAGGATTCGAATCCTCATAAAAGGATTCGATTCCTCATAGACGAATTCAAATCCTCCCAAATATATTGAATCCTCGCTATTAAGGCTGGGATTCGAATTCGAATAATTGATATAGTTAAATATTCTAATATGAATATTTAAATCACTAAATTATTCATATTTGAATATAAATATTTAAATTTTTGAATAATTCAAATATTTGTTACTTAACCAATTAACATTTCTAGCCTTAATAGTTTATTTTTGACTTCACTTGAAATCAATGTTTTATACGCGTGGCGCATGAAGTAAAATTTCGAGTTTAGAAAAGCCCCGTGAAAATTTGTCTCGGGTCGCTGGCGCGACCCTCGACAAATTTTCTACGCGGGGCTTTTCTAAACTCGAAATTTTACTTCATGCTTAGTCTGGGAGTGGACAACACTCGTTTGAACTTTAAATTTAAATTATGATGGCGTCGTATGAGTGTATACTCTGCAACACTGAGGTGAAAAAAGAAAACAGTCGACTTACTTGTGTGAAGTGTAAGAATGCGTGCCATAAGGGTGTTTTGTAAACAAACGCAGGAAGCATATGGTGTCAGTGAGCGAAGATAGCTTCATGTGTTGTGTGGAAACTGTGGATCCCAACCTCAAAATGGTAGAAAGCAGCGCCAAAATCACGGAAGAAACTAAGGACCCGAAAATAAGGGAAGTAGACCATCTCAAAGAAATAATTATTCAAAAAGACATAATTATTGCTGAAATCAAGGATAAAAACAACATACTAAAAAAATAAATTGAATTATTGCACAACCTCCTGAAGCAACAATGGTTGCCATCTGTGGAAAAACAGACAAACAAGGATAAATCGCAAATTAAAAATAAGGATGATACAAATTTAAAACATAGAGAACGCGGTAATCTAGAGGACAAAACTAATAAAACGTGTGGTAAATCAGAAAACTGTGGTATCGAATGTTCGGTCAGTCAAAGTCACACTACAATGCTAATCTCAGTGGAATGAGTTTCGCAGAGATAGCAGATCCGAAGGCAAGAAATAATGAAAACAATAATAAAGGTTCAATGAACTCTACATCTAAAATAAATCAAAATAAAGGAGAACGTAAAATTACAACTATCAAATTAAATGAAGCTCTAAATAAAGCAGAGACTGCAAATAAGATGCAGAAAATAATCAACTTAACTAAAGAACCTGATGAAAAGGGAAAGAAAAACTGGAATGTATCGAAAAGAAGAAGTTTTCGAAATACTTCTAAGAAAATAGCAAATGGGAATGCTGGGGAAACATCGGAAAGCAAGGGTTCTCTTAACAGACTAAAAGTGGTAGAGAAAAAGTCATGGATCTTTCTAGCCAATTTTAAAAATGAGGTTACGTGTGAAGATGTTCTAGCGTGCTTGAGAGAAAAAGAAGAAGGAGAATACAACGTTGAAAAAATAATTTTAAAATCCGAATCAATGGGGACTGCATTTAAAGTTGGTGTACCAATTTACCTCAATTATGTCAGGGAGATAATGAAGTCGCTAGAAATGGGTAATATAACATGTGGGATATTCCTGGACTTTTCAAGTGCTTTCGACACGATTAACCATACCATACTGTTGGACAAAATGAATCAATATGGAGTAAGGGGAATCCTAAATCAGTGGTTCAAATCCTACCTAACTGACAGGCAGCAGATTGTGGAAATAAAAAATCATGTGAAAACAGTAAGGTCGAGTAGTATGGTTCTGAGCAGAGGGGTTGCACAAGGAAGTGTACTTGGGCCGATTCTGTTTGTAACCTATATAAATGACATATTTCTTCTAGAATCAGTTAATAAAAATTACATCACGTGCTATGCAGATGATACAAACTTAATAATATCTGCACAAAATATAACTGATTTACAAACAGAATTGACTCAAACATTAAACCAAATACAACATTGGTGTTTAGGTAACCAGATGCTCCTTAACTCAGATAAAACACACTACATAATATATAGAGCAAATCAAAATAAAAACTATCCGACTTATATAAATGAAATTGCGGTTAATCATAGTCAAGTTACAGTTGATGAGTCTGTTCGATGTTTAGGTGTTTATTTGGACAGTAATTTAAATTGGAAGCATCACATCGAAATCCTCTGTAAGAAATTAAGTACCAAGTGTTTTTGTTTAAGAAAACTAAAAGAAGTTTTAGGGATCAGCGGATTACTGAATGCTTACCACGCTATTTTTATGTCTCACGTCCGTTATGGTATAATTCATTGGGGGGCTTCAGCAGATATTATGCAGGTTTTTAAATTGCAAAAGAGAGCAATCAGAATTATTTTCCAAATAAAACAACTATCATCTTGTAGAGAAAGTTTAAAGAAAATAATATATTAACGGTCCCAGGTTTATACATCTTTGAGTGCATTATATTCTGTCAAAAATTTAAACATCTGTTTGATACAACACAAAGGCAAATGTCGAGATACAAAAATAACGTAAATTACCCTACTCTATCGGAAAAGTGTGCGTTTTATGCTTGTGTGAAATTTTATAACAAACTACCGATGAATTTAAAAGCAATAATTAATTTTATGGAATTCAAATCCAACGTATTTGATTTAATTTTAACTATTGAACCATATTCAACTGTAGAATTTTTAAACTATTTTAATGTGTATAATTAGTATAAGCATTTGTATTTTACTATATTTGTATATTAATTTTTTTTTTATTGACGCCATCAAATATGTTATCTGTTATGTTCATTTCTGTATTGATGTATTTCATGTTTCATATATTGAATAAAGACTATTTATTTATTTATTAACTCTTTTATAAAATCGACGTATGTAATATAATAAATCATTCGTTGGAATCATGGAAAAAAATGCAAAATTATAGCTAAAATTAACTTTTAAAGTTACCTTTATAATTTGCTCGGCTCTTAATGAGCGAATATTCTATTCCTAAGAAAAGCCGTATGTATTTAATATTAAAGTTGCATTAAATATAATAACAAACTGTGAATAAATCCACAAAAATCTAGAAATATCGAAAATCTCGACATGTAGAAAATCTTGACGGTCCACTCCCAGACTATACATAAAGTAAAAGAAAGGGTTTAGAAAAGCCCCGCCTAGAGAATTTGTCGAGGGTCGAGACAAATTTTTACGGGGCTTTTCTAAACTCGAAATTTTACTTTATGCGCCACGCGTATAAAACACTGATTTAAAGTGTAGTTAAAAACGCACTGAAAACCAACCCAACTTCGACATTTTTTTCAAAATTGGATGTGTTCTCTTTCCTATCCATGCTGTAAACCTTTAGATATTCGTTGTTTTCTTGTAAAGAAACTTCGATTCCCTGTAGTCCTTCGGTCTCCGAAGACCATGATTGGTCCTTCGAGCTGTAGCCTTTGTAAAATGGTAATAAACGTAGTAATCTAGAGTGATCCTTTAATTTGAAACTTCTAAGAACAAGTGTTGTCCACTCCCAGACTAAGCATGAAGTAAAATTTCGAGTTTAGAAAAGCCCCGCGTAGAAAATTTGTCGAGGGTCGCGCAGCGACCCGAGACAAATTTTCACGGGGCTTTTCTAAACTCGAAATTTTACTTCATGCGCCACGCGTATAAAACACTGATTTAAAATGAAGTTCAATAACACATACATCATCATTAATTAAAATCATTATTTAATCAGATATTTAGTCGGTAAATGAATATTTTTATTAATAGAAACTGGTGGAATAAAATGTTACTGGTTGCAAATAAAAGATTCAAATTTATTATTAACTCTGCGCCGGTCGCGCCTTTAAAAATTACATGAGCGGTCGCGTTGCGGCATTTAATGCCGCTAAAGGAAAGTGAAAGAAAGTAGGTATATAAACATATTTATTTTACATAAGTAAAAATTTTACATCTGTAAAAGAGGCATTAACAATAAAATAAACCAAAAAGGAGCTAAGTAAAAGTAGCAAACTGAGTTAATAATATTATAATACACTCTTCTTACATTAGGTTTAAATCAGTCTTCTTCCATTGGAGGGTGAAGACAATTATGACACTTGACAATTTTATCACAGTGTGTTTTACATACAAATTGTTTGCACGAATTACAAGTTACAGTAGTCTTATTATTTTTGTGTTTACTGCACAGCTGACAGCGTCCAACATGACTTTGATTCGCTGCTGGTACTTCTTCAACTCGGTACTTTGAAAGAAATTCCACTATGTCCCGAGGAAGAGTACTTATTTTGGACCCTTTCTTTTAGATGATCTTCCATTAGTTGAAATCCCAAGGTTGTCAAATATGTTCGTCTCCTAGACGGAGCCACTTGAGGCTTGGTATCGGTAAATATACCTTCAGCATTTTTTTTTTTATTTTTTTTATTTTGGGTTTTACGTCATCTATTTCCGCTGCTAAGGCCAATCATGACGCCGGAGATTAGGTCTACAGCTATCCGGGAATTTTGCCGAACCCGGTGGGAGTTCCAACCCACCAGTAGGGACCTTTAACGTGCACGCAACATCCAGGCAGTACACGGGTCCTACATGCATTTAACGTCATATCCGAGAAGACGGACTGTTTGGCATTTTTATCCTAACCTATATAAATGCAGACAACTTGTTAGGCCAGTATTTGAACCCCGGTCCGTGGCGTGGCAGTACAACACTCTAACCACTACACCACCAAGCACTTCAGCGTTTATACCGCCAATATCCAAGAATCTAAAAAAAAAAAACTGCTAGGGGCCACCTTCTAGTAATTCTTTGAGTTGTATAAGAAGTACATTTCTGGTCGACCGTATCAACGCCACATTTTGTTTGATTGTAGTTCAGAATGATGTCTGGTTTATTAGTAGTTTTGTCAATTTCGTCGGTATTATGCATGGTAGATAGTAAAAGCACCGCCTTGTTTTTCTTTGGAATATATGAAACGAGAGTTATTTCATCCTGAAAACCAAATACGCTGGAACCAACTTCACGTGATTTATTAGGTAGAAACTCGGGTGGAATTTCTTTTTTGTTTTTTCTTACTGTTCCAATTAGAGTAAGACCATTTTTCAAAAGATATTCAGCTAAAGGAACACTGGTATAATAATTGTCGGTAGTAAGGTTTCTGTTGGATTGCTTTAGAGGATCTACTAATCTCTGTACTATGTCAAAGGGTTTATTAGAAAATTTGTAGGGTCCATTGCGCTGTGTTCCACGATATACGAGGTGTGAAAATTAAGTGATGAGACTGATTTTTTAAATTAGTTTTATTCGAATAAAATTACAATTGAATGTTGTCTGCTTTAATGTAATTCCCTTGGGAAGCCACACAGCGTTGGAGACGATTCTTCCACTCCTCATAGCAGTGCTGGAACTCGGATACTGGGAAAGCCTTCAGCTGGTCGGTTACAGCCGTTTTAATGTTTTCGAGTGCCCCAAAATGACGTCCCTTCAGATGAATTTTCAATTTAGGGAAGAGGAAAAAGTCAGCAGGACTCAAGTCAGGTGAGTAAGGAGGCTGAGGAGCCACAGGAATATTTTTATTGGTCAAAAACTGGTTCATTGATATTGCTGTGTGACACGGCGCATTGGCATGATGCAGGATTCAATTGTTCTTGATGTGTGATCTCACACGAATGATCCTTTTTCGGAGTCTTTCAAGAACCTCGCGGTAAAAGTGTTGATTTACTGTTTGGCCTTAAGGCACAAACTCTTTGTGGACGATTCCCTGGCTATCAAAGAAACAAATCAGCATGCATTTAATTTTTGATTTGCTAATTCTTGCTTTTTTGGGCCTTGGAGAGCCTGGCGTGCACCATTGCATGCTCTGGCGTTTTGTTTCCGGGTCGTATTCAAACACCCAACTCTCGTCACCAGTGATGACATGTTCCAAAAAATGTGGATCATTTTCAATCGATTCCAAGAAGTTAAGGCACCTTTTCCTTCTAATGTCCTTTTGTTCCTGCGAAAGGTTTTTTGAAACCATTTTCGCGCAGATCTTTCTCATCCCCAATTCATTGGTCAAAACGTGATGAACGGTGGTGTGACTCAAATTCAACTGTTCCCCCATCATTCTGATCGTTAACCGACGATCTGAACGCACAAGTTCCCGGATTCTGTCGACATTTTCATCGGTTCTTGCTGTTGCAGACCTTCCGCTGCGTGATTCATCTTCCATCGACTCTCTTCCTTCTGAAAATGCCTTAAACCATCGAAAAACCTGGGCTCTTGACAAAACACTGTCTCCGTAGGCCTGCTGATGTTTTGTAAAAGTTTCTATTGCACTGTACCCAAGTCTCAAGCAAAACCTGATAGCACACCGTTGCTCGAAATTAATATCACTCATTTTTAGAACGCACTTCAAAATACGGTTTCACGAGAACAATGACTACGCACAGCGTAATGACTCGATCAAGTGCAAACTTGTACTGAACGCCTATCGCATGTCCATCTGTCACCCCTCCAAGCCACGTGCTTCCAGTGTTGCCGTATCGAACGCTATGCTGCCAATCTCATCACTTAATTTCCACACCTCGTATATCTCGAAACTTCACGTGTAATAAGTATTGCTGTCACAAAGAGCGTAAATTTTTATGCCGTATTTAGCTGGTTTTTGTGGCATGTATTGTACAAAGCCACATCGGCCTCTAAATTTATAAAGCATTTCGTCTATAGTTATATTTTCTCCTAAGTTATAATTGTTTATGCAGTTAGTAACGAAATCGTTGTAAATATCTCTAATAGCAGCTAACTTGTCAGTTATTTCCCCATCTTCACTAGTTGTAATGTCGTCGAACCGCAAAGCACGAAGAATAAATAATAATCTTTTGTAACTAAACACCGCCCTCAGTAAAATCATTCCAGTGCCATCTTTGCTCCACAACTCTTCAACGTTTGTATGGCTCCCTTTTTTTACCGAAATTATGAAAAGGACTCCAAATAAAGCCTGAATTTCGGAGCTCGAGATCAATTGACAATCTCTACATCTTCCGTAATTTCTGGCTGGTTTGCTTTGAATGTATATATTCGTACAGATAACAATTTTGTATATCATTTCTTTGGTTATAAATTTTAAAAATGACTCTTTTTCATCTAAGACATTTCTTGCTGTCCTTTTGGCACCAGGTATCACCTTGATAATATTTTTAGCTTTAGTTTTACTTGAAGTGACAACAGGAGTGCTTTTCCATATTGATTCGTTGTCTTTTCCAATGTAGAAAATAAAATCTTCTCCTGATTTCAATGTTGGCAAAGTAATTGCAGAGTCACTATCCCCACCATCCATGGACTGTTCTGAGTCACTACTAATTATATCATTTTCAACTACTTCGTTCTCTCCCTCAGATTCATCATCAAAGTCAACAACATCTTCAACATGGTCTGCAAAATTTTCGGAAATCTCCCGCAATTCTTTTTCTGTTAGATATTTCTAATTTTTAGTCCTAAAATTAAAAAAAAGTCTTGTAGTTTATTTACCCCCAACAACTGTACAAAATTATACGTAATAATAATAAAATGAAATAAAAGAAATTAGTAATAACTACTTCTAAATTTACTTACATGACCGGTCGCACTGCGGTACGGAGTGCCGCTTTCATGAACCTATCACATTCACAGCCTAATTACAACTAACACGTGCTTCATAAAAATGCCACTACCCCGTCATCTGGCTGTTAACATTGCCAACCAGGAATACAAGGACGATCAGAGGCGTGCCATGACTGTTTTGAATACAATTTGCAAAAAACGAAAAATCGGCATTAAATTCCATTACGTGACCGTCGCAGAGTTAAAGGATTTGTATCCGTGATTCAAAAATGAGGATTTTTCACTTACGAATCCTTGATTCGAGTATTCGTGACTCGAATCATATAAGGTGATTCGGATTCGTGATTCGAATCCTGTTTTTGAGGATTCATCCCAGCTCTGATACGAACACGTTAGTTAGAAATTTTAGAGGTCTTCAACAATCTGAAATTTTTTCTCCAGCTTTGAAATGTTTTTATAACACAATGTCGTAACGGTTCAATTTATTATTACGATTATTTTTTTTTATATATTCGGTATTACTTACATTTATAACAAATTGGTATCCACTTTTCAATTAATTAATATTATTTGCTATTATTAGTTGGCTGAGTAGAGATTTAATTACGTAGGAGATGAATTTGTATTTAACTTAATTGTTAAATTTTATACGCTCTTCTTTTGTTTTAATTTAAATAGCGCTGCGCGCGCGCGTCAAATGATTTTTCTATTGTCTGAGTTCACTCGGCGCTCGCGCCGGCGAGAAATAATCGTCTTTGGTTTTTTTAATCCCCTTCGGGGTGATTGGATTATCTTTCGCACGGACACGGAGAGGTGTGCTGTGGCTGACGCGTTAGTGAATTTTATTCATCAAATTTCTGGATTTACGTGCACCACTTTGTTCTGCAATTATTTTGGAGATATTTGTATTATTCTGAAGAAATTTTGAGTTAATTGCGGAAACACTCTGAGGAGGATTTGTTTCACTTCTAACCGTTGCCGTGGAAATAATTCGTTATCTATTTTGTGGAGATAAAAACCCTCTGAAAGAGGTTTTTTTTTTATTACGTTGGTCTTTTTGTTTGAATTCAAAAACTCTAAAACCTGGGGGTTAGCTGATTTTCATCCTACGTATTTCGAGGTTTCCGGTTTCTGTGGTTATTTTCCTGATTGGTTGGATGCTGAAGTTTTCTAATCGGATTGAGGAAAATACTTCACTCGGGGGGTTCCGTTCGGAATTAGCGCAGAGGACTGATTACGGGACAGGATTCAAGATAAGTTTTATGCGTTTATTATTTTTTTAACGTGATTTATTTTAATGAAAATAAAGTTAAATAAATTCAGCAGTTATTCTTTTGTAAATTCAATAAGTTAGACAATTTAATAGTGAATCATTTTAATTTAATAAATATATGTCTGTGCTACGGTGCTGATATAAGCGCACCCATTAATAGGTTTTTTCTTTGTTTAATTCGGCAGTGACTTAATTCAATAATTAATTAAAAGAATTTAAATTCATAATCTATGATTAAAAAAAAACGAAGTTATAAATAATATTTTGATTTTCTTATTCTAAGTGTGAATTAATGATTACATTTTTTTTGTGAACCACGAATGATCATTTTTGGGGGAAAATATAGTATATATTTTTTTATATATACATATTTACTATTTTTGTATTATTATTATTTTGATATACATATATACATAAATATTTTATTAAATAAATATTTATTTGGGGTTTAATTCTGGTTTTGGTTTATTTGACACACCTTTGATTATTGTTATGTTTGTTTGAATTACTTGATGATAATTGGTCCAACATCAGTAAAATAATTTGTAACCGGTTATTTTATGTATTTAGGAGCCAGGGTGTAAATGGTTACTGGCGCCCTTAATAAGTAATTTATCTTAGAATATACCTACGACCAAACTCTTCGACAGTGAGTTAGCTTGGTTCCTATTTATGCCAACTTATTGTGGACCATTTATTTGTGAAGTTTTTAATTTATAATAAGATGTGGCAATGTTTCTTCTGACAACCTTTGTAAATTTCAATTTTGGAATATTTTCTCCAACTTTGAATTTTTTTTAAAACACAATTTTTCTTTTAATAACCTTTATAAATTTTTATTTTTAAATAGTGTTACCGTGAATAATCATTAAACATTTCACTTCATGTTTTTATAACGCAATATTTCTTTTAATAACGTTTGTAAATTTTTATTTTTGAATATTTTCTCGAACTTTCAAAAGTTTTTATAACACAATATTTTTTCTATCAACCTTTGTAAATTTCTATTTTTAAATAAACTTACTGTGAATAAGCATAAACTAATTCGCAGACAGCATCTAGATTTCACTTCGTCACGCAAAAAAAAAACAACGAAACAAGCAGAACTTTATTAACTCATCTAAATCTGCATTCATACTTCATCCACGAATATCGTGCTTCACACATAGCGTTCATTAAAATAAACCAGGCGTTCCGTATTAGAAGTTAAATTATTTATAAAACCGGCCGAGAATAAACCAGCTTTTCTTACTTTTATTACTCTTTCAGTTGATGAGCTCTCTCACCCCTTTTCATATTTAATACAGGTCGTGACTTAAAATTTTCTCCGAGTAAACAGCGCTGCTAAAAATCAAAAAACGTCTACGTTTATGAACTTACTAAGGAGGATAAATTATTAATATTATAATCTCATTGTTAATATTTCATGTTGTATTTGATACGTAATTGTATTTATTAAGAAAAACACAGATTTTCAGTATTTATTAGATGCTCAAAAGCTGAATGCTCAGCTCTGAAGCCGAAAAACAAAGATTTTCAGTATTTATATGATTCTTAAAAGCTAAATGCTTAGCTTTCGAGCATCTAATATGTAGTGAAAATGTTTGTTTTTCCTAATAAATAATATAACGTTACAAATATTTCTGTCTTTTCTTGTACCTAATAATTTAAAGAGTTTTAGGCATAGTTTCGTATGTAGATAGTAATAAATTTAATTAAAACTAACAAAATATGTATGAAAACATTGATCCCAAATTCACATTCAAAACCCACTCCGCAATCCTTAAAACAAAAGTCAAGAATCGGGCGGCCCACTTTAGAAGTCTGACCTTCAAACAACAAGGCATCAGTACAAACACAGCCGTACATATATATAAAATGATATGTCGCCCTTTACTTGACTATGCCTCAATCCTTTATCACAACCCCCATCCTACCACCCTAAAGAATTTGCAAGTCGCCGAAAGATCGGCCCTTAGAGTGTTGACCAAAATCCGACACCCCCAAAACCCCCTACATAACCCATCCAATACCCTACTTTATGAACTAACAGCAGTCACTCCCATCGAAACCCGACTATCACACTTAGCTGAAAAATTCGCCTCAAATCCTATCCTCTACAATCTCCTTCACCCTTTATGTATCCCTCGAAACCAAAACATCACTCCCAAGCGTAAACGTTTCACCATCACCATTCATGATTTCATTGCATCATTCCATGACATTAGTGATCATGACGATTTGTGAACAGTAATCATCTGACAGACATTGGACGACACTAACAAACAAGAGGTTTTTTACACAAGAACGGACAAGGACAAACAATTAAAATTCAGGCGGAAAGACCAATGGTCGATAGCCAATTGGCAGAAGAATTTATTTGTTATTTTATCCATCAGAATTATTTTTATGTTAATTATTTATTGTACAATCTCCCAATAAAGATTTATATATATATATATATATATATATATATATATATGTATGAAACTCTAAATTAACAAAATAACTACCTACGAAGAAGCGTAAGCTTATTTTCTCGAATTCAAATAGTTTTGAATTTGAATTTATTTTGTTTGAACTGAACCGTAAGGTAAATAATAAGGTCTCACATTCTTCATACCTGCTAATGACATAATCCCCTTTTTACCTATAAATACCGACCATCATTTTCACTCATTCCATTTCTGTGTACCTGTTTATTCCACACACAACACTTTTTCTAAGTAAGTTTGTTTTAATTTTATTCCTAATTTTTTTAAACGTCATAAGCAAAGCTATACTGAAGAGAGATAAATCTCAGGCCTAAGATGGCCTAAGACAGTGGTGGGGAAACTTTTTTTAAGACGGGTCATTTGTAATAACCAGACAATCGTAGCGGGCCAAAGAATAATGCTTAATCGTAGGTAGGTAGTTTTTATGCGGGTCGTCACATTACGAAGTAAGAACGCGTTCAAACATTCTCACGACGGCACTATTAAACGGGCCGGATTAAACCTTTCCGCGGGCCGGACTTGGCCCGCGGGCCGTAGTTTCCCCATCACTGGCCTAAGACATTAGTTTTGATCCAAGTCCTTTCACTTCTAATTTGTTGCTATGTCTCCTTTCATTTTAAATTGTATTGTTAGTTGGTTTGAAGAGAATTTGACCTAAACGTTACATATACTTTAATAGAGCGTTGTAACAAATCAAATTAAATAATATTTTAAATATTTAATTGTATAATTCAATATCCGGAGGTGTATTTGCACTGGAAGTAGTTGTTTCAATGGATATTTATCGTCTTAAATTGTCTTATTAATTAAGACACTGTTTGCATTTTCACGAATAGTTTTTTCGTAATTTTATATATTATATTATAACTACCTACGGTTTGTTGATATTGAGAAAACAATAATAAATATATTTGTTTAAATGTTTTATTCTGTATTTGTTTCAATACCTGCTAGTATTTTCAATTTCAACGAATAAACATTAATATTATTAGAGCGAATAATAAATAATAAAACAAGATCTTCCGAAAAGCATGTTTTGTACTTTAAGGGATATATTAATTATTTGTGTTTTAATTCCAAACAAAAACAACGTCTATACATTTCATAGCGATGTTTGCCCTGTAAAACCAGTCAGATTTTTTTTGTTATTCAGTTATTTTTTTGTGTTGTTTTAATTTCAGTTGGGAATAAAATTTAGAAGCGTTGTACGAATGCAAATGGAACAACTCGTTTATTCATGAAATCTGGCGAGGATAAGATATTCAGTTTAAATTCGGAACTTTCTTATAATAATTTAGTTTAAAATTATTTCGAAAAGAACGAATGGAAAATTGTTCCGGTTTTCTTTAATTTGGATGTTTTTTAAGTTTTATAAATTCAAATTAATTGGATATTTCTATTTACACATTTTACATTTATATAATAATAATTTTAGTATATAATTTTAGAGTTGCTAACCTACAATATTCCATTCATTCATTCATTCATTCATTCATTCATTTATTGTGCCACTAACATACATTGTCATTACACTTGTCATCGGAGAATAAGCTTAAAACTAGTAAATATATAGAGGGTAAAAATATACAAATACAAGAGTATACACGGAAAATAAAATACAAGAACACATTAAAATATTAAAATATAAAAATTACTTAAAAATACTGCCATCGCTGTTTATTTTTAGTTAGTATATTTAAAAAAAAACTGTATTTTTCTCTGTAAATAGAATTTATTCTGCTGAGAAATAAATTATTATTATTATTATAAAAATTCCTCAATTGAGAAGAACGCATTTGTGACTAGAATATTTTTTATTTTAGATTTAAAATGCATAAGATCCAACGTTTTTAGACTCTCGGGTAGCTTATTGAATAATTTTATTGAGAAATATCTCGTTGCCGTTTGTGATTTCGTAAGCCTCATGTTTTGTTGGTAAAGATCTGTCTTAAACCTAGCTATGATGATCATGTATTGGAAAACTTGAAGGGTTTTTCTTTATATATATGAGCGATTCATATATATAAAGGGATGGTAAAGGTAGAATTTGCCATGTTTTAAAAATGTGTTTACAGTCATCTCTGTAAGGGGCGGATGCGATGATTCGAATGGCTTTTCGTTGCAGCCGAAACAATCTATGCCTCGAGGCAGAGTTTCTTTGTTTGTTGAACATACGATATAATACAGGGTGCCTACGCTAAACCGTTCGTTAAAAGTTTATGGGGTTGCCGTTGCACTAAAAATTTGAAAACAATCCTTGGCATATGGTTGAATCAGTTCTCCTCGTGTGAAATATTTTCAATTTTATATCACTTCTGGTTTCACCGGAAGTAGCACCAAATTTGTTATTTTAAATAGAACACCCTACATATTAGTAATTTTTTGGGTTCCTCGTTTAAATTGCAACATATTTTATTCAAACATATGTACACTTATCTCTTATAGTTTTCCAGAAAAAAAAAATATTTCTAAAATTTTGACCTCTAAAAGGCATCTTGAAATCTGTCTGTAACTTCTCTTAAGAATTAGATAAAAATATGATTTCTATCTCTTCTTGTACCTAGAGAATGCCTCTATGAGTAAATTAATTGGAAACTATCAATTTTGACAATAAGTGTTCTTAAAATGTCAATATCTAAGTGCTCTCTTCAATATCAAGTAATTCATTTTTTTTTAATAGAATGAACCAATTGTTATCACGTAGTACGATTGAGGGGAAATTTTCCTACAAAAAAGTATTATACAACTATACTTCTAAAGCGAGTAGTTTTCGAATTATTTCGAAAATTCGTTTTTCGTCGCATTTATGCAGGGTAATGACATTTCTTTGATGTACAGGGAGTTTTCTATAAAATTTACGTATTCCAAATTCAGATTGCTTTCTTTAAATCTTTAGTTTTTTGTTGTTTTTTTTAAGGGTTCAATTTGAAGCTCCAAACAAGCGTTTTCCACTCCCAGACTAAGCATGAAGTAAAATTTCGAGTTTAGAAAAGCCCCGTGAAAATTTGTCGAGGGTCGCGCAGCGACCCGAGACAAATTTTCTGGGCTTTTCTAAACTCGAAATTTTACTTCATGCGCCACGCGTATAAAACACTAACATATTGTGAACTCTATGTATATTTGAACCTCATTTGAAATCAGTGTTTTATACGCGTAGCGCATGAAGTAAAATTTCGAGTTTAAAAAAGCCCAGAAAATTTGTCTCGGGTCGCTGCGCGACCCTCGACAAATTTTCTGGGCTTTTTTAAACTCGAAATTTTACTTCATGCTTAGTCTGGGAATGGAAAACACTCGTTTAAAGCTTTAAATTGAACTCTTTTAAAAAACAAAGAATGTCGGAAAATGTACAGTTTTATTCCCTGTATATTATTCAAGTAGTAATTTAGTTTTCATCATTGTCATGGTATTATTCAAAATTATTACAATAAATAAGTGGTTCTTTAATGGTCATTATTTACTTTGTTAGGGCGTAGGTGAAGTATCGTACGTTTCTCGAGTGGTATGGCAATTACATAGTCGCGTAATACTGCACTCGCCGCTGCGCGGCTCGTGCGCAACATGTCCGCTCATATGTAATATGCTGCATACCACTCTCGTTACGTAATATGCTATTATTATTTGACATTTCGCATTACATACGCGACAAAACAAAAGCATTACTACTTGCCTACTAAAATTCAGTTGCGACTTATGTGCGCATTATTCTCTGCATAAATACGACGAAAAACGAATCTTCGAAATAATTCGAAAACCACTTGCTTTAGGAGTATAGTTGTTAATACTTTTTTGTAGGAAATCTTTCCCCCAATCGTACCACGTGATAAAAAATCGGTCATTCCATTTAAAAAAAAATTGAATTACGAGATATTGAAGAGGGCACTTCGATATTGACATTTTAGGAACAGTTATTGTCAAAATTGACAGTTTCCAATTAATATACTCATAGATAAAATTTTGACGTTTAAAAGGCATCTTAAAATCTGTCTGTAACTTCTCTTAGGAATAAGATAAAAATATGATTTAAATCTCTACTTGTACCTAGAGTAGAGATTTAAATCATATTTTTATCTTATTCCTAGGAGAAGTTACAGACAGATTTTAAGATGCCTTTTAAACGTCAAAATTTTAGAAATATTTTGTTTGCTTGAAAACTATAAGAGATAAGTGTATGTATATTTGAATAAAATATGTCCTCTAGGTACAAGTAGAGATTTAAATCATATTTTTATCTTATTCCTAAGAGAAGTTACAGACAGATTTTAAGATGCCTTTTAAACGTCAAAATTTTAGAAATATTTTGTTTGCTTGAAAACTATAAGAGATAAGTGTATGTATATTTGAATAAAATATGTTGCAATTTAAACGAGGAATCTAAGAAATTACTAATATATAGGGTGTTCTATATAAAATACCAAATTTAGTGTTACTTCCGGTGGAACCGGAAGTGATATAAAGTTGAAAATATTTCACATGAGGAGAACTGATTCAACCGTATGACAAGGATTTTTTTCAAATTTTTAGTGCAACGGCAACTCCATAAACTTTTAACAAACGGTTTAGCGTAGACACCCTGTATATAAGGACCCTAGAAGCCAAGCGATTTAGGTGCAAATTTTAATAAATTGAAGTTACAAATGTAGAGATGGGTTTTTAGATATATTCAATATTTTTTTGACAAAGCAGGATACTACTGATATTGGTAAATAACTGGTAATTCTAGTTTAATATAAGACATTGAGTGCAAATGTTCCTTAGTTTACTCTCTTTTCTCGACTTTCAAAAAAAAAAAATCTATGTGTATGCACTTGTATCCCTTGGCTTTTAGGGTCCTCATATATTATATCGTATGCTCAATAAAAAAACCTCTAGAGTGCCATGGAATATTGTAGGTTGGCAACTCTGAAATTATATACTCAAATTATTGTGTCTGACGTTTTATATGTAGGTTGGCAACTCTGAAATTATATACTCAAATTATTGTATCTGACGTTTTATATGTGAATAATTTTGAAGGCGTGTAGCCAACTTTAATTTAAAAAAAATAAAATCATAGCATTCTAGAGGTGTTTTTTTATTACACATGATATTATTAATATATTATACTATTATTTATATATTATTTCTATATTATAAACAATGGGTCTTAGCACCAAAGAAATGACTGACCCCTGCACTAGTGTGTTAAGTAATTATTTTTTTTATTATTATAATAAAAAAGCAATTATTTCAAATTGAGGAAATTATAAAATTTAAGTTAGCAAGCGGCGCTGAAAACTTAAAAACTGATTAACTTTTTTCGCTTCCCGTTTTCCCAATAACTATTCTTCGATGCGTTCGAATCGAGGCGAAAGCACTTGAAAACTTTAATTGAAACATTGTTGGGAAAGTTCACCGGTGCGATGATGACGATTCCGTTTTCGATTCGCGCTACGACTTCCTCTCCCATTCTGGCCTATTTATAAGCAATGGGGGGGAAAACGGCGAGATATTTATAAATTCAACGTTCCGCATTGAATTGAATGAATCAACAAACAGGATAAATAAACGCGAATACTACAAAATAGACGAAATTATTTTCTTTTGAGCGTGTTTTCTGCAATTGCAGCATTTTGTCTGTGTTAATTATCTAATTAATTAATTAATCTATTTATTGTAACGAAGGTGGGAAGGAGCTTGTTTCATATTGTTACGTTTTGAACTATTTGGGATCAATATGCAATATATTTTGAAATAAAATATTTCTGTAGGGTTATAAGTTTAAATTTTGTTTGGCATATTTAGATTTTGTTTTTGTTTAGTCAATTTATTGTATTAAGATGTATATGTATTAGTCTATTGTAAACTGGAGATTCCGTAAATAAATAAATTAAATTAAGGGATCTATTATTAATTTTTATAAACTCCTACAATTTCTGCCTTGTTTAGTTATTCTTTGCGATTATTAGTAATTTCAGTGCAGTTGAAGAGAAGACCGCACAGTGTGTCGAGGAGACAACGCTAATTCCTCATTCAGTGTCGGTTTTCGTCCTCGATTAATAAATCTCCGCAGTGTGCAGATGTAGCGTGGCAACACGCCTTCTGTGGAATTATGTGTTTGCTGCCTCCGATAAATCACGCAAAGTCTATTTCGGGCGTAATGCACTAATTGGGAGTTGCAGATTATTGCTGGAGAATAAATTGTTGATTTACTATTAAATTAATTCAATTTAAAATTGTCGTTTTTATGTGCCTAAACTTGTACTGATATAACGAGTGTCTATAAACTGTTGTAATCCCAGTAGGTTCTGACTCACGGGGTATCAACAATATTTGGAATTGCGAAACCAAAATTTCTTCCTTGTCTAATACATTAAAATACTTATAGCTCTTTTCACCGGTGGTTTACCCAAGGATTTTGGCGCCGTAGAAGGCGCCACTAGAAAATCATTAGGAAACTGTAAAAATTCTAATCTGTTTTAACAAAAATACACTGAGACCAAAATATCTTTCTTGTCTAGTACATCAAAAAGATTATATCTCTTACTCACAAAACGGTTTACCCAAGGCCACTACAAAATCTTTTAACAGGAAACTGTGCAAATAATAATGTTTTAACAAGATGTCGATACATCAATTTGTCACGTACACGCTACGCCATTTGTAATTTATCTTTTTGGTTAGGCTACAATGTATTAACCATGTATACAGCAACTTCTATACCCCTCTGTGTAATTGAAATATTGTTCACATTAAAATTATTGCTTACCTCACCCTAAACAATAATTTTTATTTAGACTTAGAATTAAATTTATTAAAATCTAATACGCAATATTTTTGAATAAACCGCCATATTTTGGATTACGCAACTGTCGCGCCAGCATAGTGTGGTTTGCCCTGTTGCGACCTTTTTTTTCCCCACAGTTATACATCTGTAGATCTGTGTTCTGACTTTAGAAACATACGTCGTAATTGAATTCAGCCCTGTGATACTACACTATGACATATAATTAAATGTATTTGACGCTTAGAACATTCACCGTTTCGTATGGCATAATCTAAGATATGTAATTTGTTATTCAAAGCAATCAAGATGCCTACAGTTTATAGACACTCGTAATTTTAGGGCTTACGTACAATATCTCATAAAACTACACTCTTCTTCATTTTCTCAAGTATAGATGGCGTTAGCGTATTTTGGAACCCGCATTAGTAATAACTCGATTTACGCGGCTTTAATTCGGTGGAAATTATTACTGCGTCCACCTCATTAATTACGGGCAATGCTCGCCTCGTTGTTAATAATAATTCATACACAAATTCGCCAAAGCGCGAGCATAAATATCATGTTTAATAACACTGAATGAGTTAGAAGAGCGCTCTCGTAAAATAAACCGCAACTCGAACGATTGTCGGATGGGAAACTGTCGTAAAATTAATGTTTAATTGGCTTATTCAACACGAACATTACGATTTTATGAATTTAATTTAGGATTTGAATTTTAAGCCATTGGATATCTTTTTCATAAAATATAAAAACGAATTAATATCGATTTTCTGCAAATATGTTGTCTATCTAAGACTTTTCTTTAAATATTCATTGAAACAACTACTTTCCGAACTAAACTCCAAGGAATGTGTAAAGTTATTTAAATAAAAACACTTGGTATTGTTTCACAAATTAAAAAATTTATTCCGACTAGTTTCGGTTTGTTAGACCATTTTCAGAGGAATGAATGTTTTTGGTCCAAGGAATGTTTGAGTTATACAAAAAGATTTACTGTTTATATATATATATATATATATATATATATATATCACTGTTTCTTCGGGTTTGGTCCCGCGTATTTTCTTGGCTCTGGTCCATTTTATTTTTAATTCGACCAGAGCCAAGAAAATACGCGGGACCAAACCCGAAGAAACAGTGATACATGTTACGCCCGCGAAAATCTACGTTTTAACATATATATATATATATATATATATATATATATATATATATAAATATCTCTGACAGAATTTTGTACATAAGTCAAAAAAATTACATGTAAATATAAATACAAAATTAAATTATTTCTTCTGCCAATTGGCTATTGACCATTTGTTCGCGACGGACCCGCGCATTTTTAATTTCAATACATTTCTTTTATCTGTATTTCTATTCTTTATTGTTATTTCTTTGTTACTGGAGACCAGGGCTGCATTTACAAGGGGCGACCATCGCCAACCCCAATAAACAGACTGTAAAACTCTTTGTATAAAATTTTTCCTCCAAACCATTGTGTCTCGCGAAGACGTGCCTCAGCGCTGGCAATAAAGATTGTCAAGCTTCGGAGTTTTACAGCCTAAAACTTGTAAAATGCAGTTCCTGAAAATCCAAAATTTCCAGAATATTCGTACGCTATCCTACTCTTTCTTGTACAATTTTATTTCTTTCCTTTACCTACCCTGACTACCCCACCACCTCCTTTCAACCAATCAAATCATTCCTCAAAAATTCACCCTGAGTCTCTTCTCCGCAAGACTTCACTTCCAATCGACCAAGCGTACGAGTAAGTTATATCTTGTTTTTCAAACTTGTGATTTTTGCAATTTTTAAATATTTTCTAAGACTTCATTCATTTACTTTGTTCATTTTCTCATATATTTTAACTCTTTACACTTTCATCTTCATTTAATATTCTTTTTCAATTACCTTGTTATTTTGTTTGTATAAATTTGTTTGTTCATCTTTGATGCACGTAGTTAATAATAAATCTTTATTTTAATTTTACGTGTTTAAGTAATTTTAAACCCAAATCGTCAATAGGCGTAAACACCATTCGTCTTTCCGCCTGGATTTTGCATTTTTTTCGAATCCAAAAACGAATTTATTTCAAGTTATTAGCAGAAATATCACTAAATAACTCGAAAATATGAAACTTATCAACAACGAAAATAACCCTAGTGTCTGTGTACATGAAATTAAATATGTACGTTAATGCGATGCATTGTTAATAACTAACGGAGTGTTTGTCGGCTAGTATTTTGTTCGCGCAAGTGTGGACATTGTTTTTGCACATTCGGAACAATTTGTGTTTCCGTTTCGAATTATATATATATGTAGATTGCGCACGTAAATAAACATTAATATTTAAACGCGCTCCAGTTTTATAACACTAGCAAACAGCAATGAGTTATCATTAGCGTGCTTGTAATTGTGAATTAGTTTTGTTATTTAAATACAGTCCATTTAAAATTTATGTTATTCCTGAATAGATAAGCTAGCCAGCAAACTAGATTATATAATATAATATCATATATATATATATATATATATATATATATATATATATATATATATATATATATATATATATCAGATTTAGTCAGCTATCAGCTGTCAAAGTTTTAAATTTGGCGCCTTGGGGGGGGGGGAGCACTTTCGGGTTGCTGACTCTTCGGAGATCGCTTACGTCACAAATGCGCGCTGAATTTAAATGTGGTTACTTTATGGTAAACTTTAGGTAAACATGCATAAGCTGTAAATTTTCTGACATTTGTTGGTTTTCAAATGGGTTAACTTTAAAGCTTTAAACGAGTGTTGTCCACTCCCAGACTAAGCATGAAGTAAAATTTCGAGTTTAGAAAAGCCCCGTGAAAATTTGTCGAGGGTCGCGCAGCGACCCGAGACAAATTTTCTGGGCTTTTCTAAACTCGAAATTTTACTTCATGCGCCACGCGTATAAAACACAGATTTTAGGTGGTTCGAATATACATAAATTTCACAATATTTTAGTGATTTGTACGGGTGGCGCATGAAGTAAAATTTCGAGTTTAGAAAAGCCCAGAAAATTTGTCTCGGGTCGCTGCGCGACCCTCGACAAATTTTCACGGGGCTTTTCTAAACTCGAAATTTTACTTCATGCTTAGTCTGGGAGTGGAAATCACTTGTTTAACGCTTTAAAATGAACTTAAAAATAAAAACAGGGAATATCTCAAGATTTACAGAAAATAGGTTAATTTTGGAACACGTATATTTGGAAGAGAAACTCTCTGTATAATGTAAATACATATTTAAGGGTCTTTTCCACCTTTTGACCTTGACGAAATTGAGTCAGCTCTCTCTGGCGGATAATTTTGTGCATTATTTCGATTGAATTTTACATTTAAATATGTACATCACGATATATTATACATATATATATATATATATATATATATATATATATATATATATATAAATTTAGTATATGTATATATATATGTATATATATGTAATTATATATATTTATATACTGGGCAAGAAATGTAGATAACTTTTTATCTCTAAAGCTTTCTATAGAGTTTATTTGTGTAACTAATAATTGATTTCCCTCAAAATAATGACATTTAGATACAGTAATGCATTTTTTATAAGTTAACAAAGAAAGGACGTACCAAAATTTAAGCAGCGACAGATATTTTATACGTCTTACATATTTAACCATACCAACATGCACGTGAACATATAACCGGCTTAAGGATTGGCATGTCGGTTATTCACAGAATTATAAATTCGCAACACGTGTAGCATACACTTTAATAAATCAAGTACAAGATCGCAATTACAAACGCACACACGGAATCCCTCTCACACGCATCACTCTTTGAACGCGGACAATGAGGTCAGATTGCTTTTCAAAGGGGAATCGTTAAATTCACCACCCCCCCTTCGTAATTAGTGGCGCTTTCACACTGGCATCTGGCATTAAATACAAAACTCGGAACGGTATAATATTCTTTTAATTAACGCCCAGATTTCTTACGTTTTCCACCGTTTACGGTTCACACGAAAATGCCTCCCATCACGCGAAAAAGAAGTTGTTTTTTTGTTCAAATTATCGCTTCCTCTTTTGATCAATGTAAATAAAAGGAGCGAGGCTACAAAAAGGCAGAGCTCTGTGTTTGTTGGTGGTTAAAGAGATCGACAGAAGGATTTTGATTAATTAAAACTTGAAATCTTTTAAACAGGCCAACAGGAATGCTCATTTTATCGCGTTGTGGACAGAAATACGTAAGCAAGGGCATAAATTATTTCACGTCAAAATTATCCGAATCACTTAGGGCCTCTGAATAAAAAATCATCTGATCACTCTCTTTTTAATTGAATTTGGGTGAGTTACGTGAAGATTATAATAACTTTAACCTTTCTTCACAATTTTTATTATAAGCAGATGTACATTTCGGTCGCAAGGTGACCTTTATCAGTATCAATCCATTAATAATGGTCCTCTCTTTTTAATTGTCATATCCATATCCCTCTCGATTAAAAAGAAAAATGTTTAGTCCGTTTCGAAAAATATGGCACAATCCCCAATTTCACGCACTAGCTTCGTAAATAACTAATATAGCATTTAATAAAGGAAATCAAAATAAATTCTATTAATCGAGGTGGCTGATAGTTGTTGAAAGTTCATATTCATTACTTTAAGTAAAACACTTTGTTTATAACTTTCAAAAATTGTACAATTTTTGAAAGTTATAAACAAAGTGTTTTACTTAAAGTAAAAAATAAATTCTCATTGAACAAACAAAATAAAATCAATAATACGATATTAATTATTACCTCAAAATATAGTAAACGGGGGCGCGTGAGCGCATAATTAGAAAGAGGATTGAGACACTTACACACCGGCATGGGGTGGATAATTGGTGTGAGCCGGGGGTGTTTATTCGAGCGCCCGATCGGATCCGCCATTTTCCCCAGACAGTAATAAACTCCTCAGACCTTATTACCCCCTAGGGCCCAATGCTTAAGACAATACGTGATTGAGTGGAAAAGTCATCCTTCAAGCAATTATAATTATCACCTAAAAGTAAACGAAAATAAAATAAAAGAATATTAGAGAAATTTAAATTGCCTGACTTTTAATACAACAAAATTGTTTGACTTTGAGTCAGAAACTGATAATTTTGTTCTATTGTGCCGTTTTCACTAAAAGCGTGTCGTTGGCTGGGCCGATGCCAAAATGTACAAATCCCTGCTTGACTGGACAATTCCTGGGAGGGCCGTGTGCGTTCGTCGGTTTTCCCGTAATCAAATGCGGCAAGCGGATGCGGTAATCGCATATTTTACGTTTTCGGGATTTAATTATATAATTTAATTAAATCCCAGCAATTGCACCACTAGCAACTTCCTTACGTACAAAGGTGTTAATCAAAACATATATGTATCGGTTCTCAAGGGGAATTAATTACTACCAAATTAGATCTAGTTCTAAGAAATTCGACTATAAGTCGAAACTAATTGGAGAGAATAAAAACAGTAGCGAAACAAAATAAGTCACTTTTGTTTAATTATCAATATTGTAAACATGTTTCATCAAGTGATTAACCCACTAAGCGCTATTAATGTAATAACGCAACATTATAATTTTTTTGTAAATAAAGCGCGGAGCGACCAAACCAAATTTTCAGGCTTTTCTAAACTCGAAATTTTACTTTATAATTACTAAGAAAGTTAATTTGATACATTGAATTATTTGACCTGACTTGATAATGTGTGTAGAAATATGTAAATATTTTGTTATTTAAATATTTTTATTATACTCAGCAGTTTTTCTTGAAAAAAAAAATAGATATAAATAAAGTGGTATTTATTATTAAAAAAACGGTTTTAACTTTGTTTGTATAACACAATTTATTTTTATGAGACTGCAGTTTTGGCAAATTCAGCTTGCCATTATCAAACATAAAAATAAATTGTGTTATACAAACAAAGTTAAACCGTTTTTTATTAATAATTTAACATGTATAACGAAGTAGAAGCCTTCACAATACAAAATTTAAAGTGGTATTTGTCCCAATGTGCTCCATGATGGAGACATCGATTAAGTACTTTCGAAAGTAGATATGTATATTGAAAAAAGTTGTGATTGCATTTGTTTATTGTCTGAAACTGTTTACAGAGTCGAACTTGTCAATAAACTTAACCAAAATTGCCAAATATGAATTGCCTGCAATAGGAGCTGGTTGCAACTTTAAATCAAGTGTTGGTGGCAGACTTGGTGTGCTCAGATTTTTACCTTTCGGTGTATATCTTTCGAGCGTCCGTCTACGAACCGGTGGATCACCGCCATATCTGCGAACCACTGCCCCTCGCTGACCAACCCACCTGTGGACCGGAAGGGCGAGTAGGCACCCCTGGGCTTTTCAAGGCCCACCCACGACTCCTCATTTAGCGGTGACAAGCACCAGGGCTGAGCCTACCCCGCCGTATGTAAGTTAGCCCTATTCAAGATAGGGACACAGAGGTTTTTTTTTTTTTAGGGGCAGGTAACGGAAGTTAGGGTTATTTCTGCCCTAGCAGCGCAGCCGTGTGGCTTATTGTACTTCTTCCGTTACCGTAGTTAATCAAAAAGCTCTGTTTCCTTGGCTAGTCCCAGCAGCCTTTCAATCATCTTTCCCTTCGGGAAATGGTTTGGATTTCCTTGGACAAGGTGTTACCGGCGTTTTACCGTAAACGCCGGAACTTTGATTTATTCAGTTACTTTTTCGGGCTACATAATTTTTTATTCATTTTCTTACATCGGCACCCATTTCTTTATATTTTTACATGACTTTATTTATCAGCTTCATAAATCACTTTAATTATAAAATGAGTAAAGTCCGTATTACATACATTGAAAGTTGAATTTGTATATTTTGTATATTTTGTATATTTTTAGTGTTAAGTTTAGATAGGTTTTATTTTCTTTCTTAGGATTAGTAGGTTTTTCCCTTGTACAAAATTGCACTCGCATTAAGCGCTTGTTAATCTTTTCGTTACGCCCAAAAGACGCTGTACCTCAAATATTTCTCGGAGACACCACAGGTACCGCTCCGCCCCAAATTTCGTACGAAGAAATTGTAATCCCGTTTATGATGCCCGGTTGTTCAAAACACCCGGGCTTTTGTTCGACGTAATTTGGGGAAAGTACCTGCAAACATGAAGGTACAGCTGAGGCACAATTTGTAAATTCCTCACTTAATTAAATGATAGATAAAACACACCTTTAATAAAACACATACAGACAAGGGCATATATGAAGCCACACATCCATACAAGACGACGTATTTTTTTGAAGTAAGTTTAAATGTACTTCTTTTTATATATATATATATATTTTTTTTATCAAACCACATAGGGAACATCGTCGATTAAATACCATATATGGTATAAGTCCTATCGTTGGTACGGATGCTACAACCGCAACACGTAAATATGTAGAAAATTTAAATATACATTTTTCGTTTAAATTTAATTACGCGGTTGTACATCCGTACTGGTTCCCGGCGATAGGCAATTTAAAGAGCGCATGCGCGTGCTCTTGTGCTGAGCAGGCAGGGATGAAAATTCATCCCCAACCCTGTGCGTCAGCCAATGGGAGAAGCTACCCCTGCTTCTCCATCAACAAAACTGTCTGACAAGCGGTCAGACAGGCAGTTGTTTCCTGAATTTTAAAGAAGTCGTTCCCGAACTTTTGAAGTGGTTTCCTGTATTGTTAAAAGTCGTGTTTGTTTTGTGTGGTACTTGTCTAATTTATTTAAGTGGGGTACTTAAATTTATTCTCATTATTTTTTTGCTATTACTATATTTTTAAAGTTCTAGTTATTTTCATATTTTTTTTTTTTACGCGAGTGCAACTTTACTTTCTCTTTTAAATTCGTTATATTTGTTTTTTTCTTTTGTCTAGTAAATATTTGTTTGTTTTTATTGTTCTCATTATTCATTTTATTCTATTTGATGTGAATAAATCACTAGTTGTTTTTTTAAACTTTAAACAATTGAAAATTATTTCTTAATTGCACTCCCGAAACTACCCCTAGTTAAATCAATATTAAACAAAGTACTAGTGTTTATGTGCCAACCCAAGAGAGGATCCAGAAGGAAGAAGACATCAACTCTGAGCCAAGGACTCAGAGCAACAAAGGTCGGTGTTAAAAATTTATATTTTACAGCTAACTAGCAAGTGAGCAAAGTCGGAGGTTAACGGAGAGCACCGCAGCATCTTTTGTCAAGAATTATTATATTTTTTTGTCAAGCGTGAGTGACCGCCTGTTACAATTGGCACTCAAAGTTATTAGATGCTCGGCCCCCCCTGTTACAAAGGTTTGCTTCCCTCCAGGTGGAAAGTGCCTCGCACTCGAATTGTACATGTGAGGCGTCTTCATCCTCTTTCAGGCATAGTCTGCATATTGGATCTTCTGTGAACAGTTTCATGTTATGCAGGTGCTTCCTTATGGTACAGTGTCCAGTTATCAGTCCTGTGACTATTCTAAGGTTGTTTCTACTGAGTCTAAGGGCCTCAGTTGCTAGTTCTTGGCAGGGTTTTTCCATCAGTAGTTTACTGTGTATATGCCCTGTCAGGTTTTCCCAGCGCTCGGTGTGTCTTTCTAGGGTCCACTCTTTTGCGCTTGGTCTTAAAGTAAAGTTTTTGGGAATCGGTAGCATTGGTTCTGGTCCAATGTAGGGTCTGCGTGATCCAATCTTTGCCAGAGCATCGGCTTTCTTGTTGCCATCCTCCCCTGTGTGTCCCGGCGTCCAGCGTAGTGTTACGGTGTTTTCCGTCGCCAGTTTCGTCAGGTTTTGGATGCACTCCCATGATAGCTCAGATTGGAGAGGTTACCTCAGGAAAGTCTACAGCTCTGACTTGGACAATCGTCCCTCTCAAACATCCATCGTCCAAAGACTCAGGACGTCCCATATTAAAGTGCTATGCTGAACCTCCAGTTGAGTGAGACAGTAGAGAACTTTGGTTGGTAACTTCTACGTCAGAACTTTGGTTGGGAACAAATCAACCAGCCTCCATATAGCCCAAACCTCGCTCCTAGTGACTTCCATCTTGTTTGCACTTGAAATTGAGTCTTGGTGGCAAGAGGTCTAACAATAACGACTAGATCAAAGAACATGTTGTACTTGGTTCACCTCACAGGCGAAATCTTCTTACAAAAAGGGAATACAAAAGCTTGTGCTACGCTATGACAAGTGCCTACAATATGGTAGGAGTTATGTTGAAACATAATTTAAGGTTTAAACATTCTTTCACAATATTTTTTGTTTTCTAAATATGTGCTTGTTTTCTTTGACCTGTACTTTCTGGATGTAGCCAAATTGTAGTAGTTTGAAGTATTATGCTTGAGTTCATCTCCCTCTCTTAAGGTTCGTGATGAGCTTAAGATGTGCGAACCTTTCCCGAAACGTATGAATCGTATTGTTGGTATGTAAAGTTAATTAAAGGAAAGGCACTTGGTATTGTTCCTTTAATTAACTTTACATAGTGTAATATGTTTCACCAAGTGCCAGATGAGAAATTAATTCAAGACACGTATTGTTGGTTTTCAACTTCACATGTGCTTGTATCACATTGTGTTGTTTACACTGATGTAAAAATGTAAGACTGTGGTTACAATATCTCTGTTTGATTGATAGATTGAAATATTTCGTGGCCAATCCTCCAGTAGTGGATTGTTCAAGATCGTTGATTACTGAGGCACTTAATTTTTCACGGATATTCAAAAATTAAGTGCCTCAGTAATCACCGATACTTATACTAGAAAAAAAATCCCTGTATTATATTATTAATTCAAATATTCTTGTTACTTATATTTTTAGATCAATGAATTTGGCCATTTCGATATTCGCTGTGATATTAATCTTTTTTCTTTTTATCCGGCGCAGGTGAATTTGAAAAATGCGGGGTGGGTTTCAATAAAAATCGCCTCTGGATGTTCTCATATATCGTCTGATGGAATATCGGTGTATACAATAAATCGCATTCTTCTTATATATGTATGTGTTATTGCTTTTTCGGTAATGGAATATTGAATATTTATATCTAGAAAAAGGAAATACAAAATATACGAAACGATTTAATCAGTGTCTCCCATATTGATAGCAAAATGTTACAGATCATCTTGCAAATAAATAGGTATGAATAAAATTGCCAATACTTGATTATAGAATACTTTAAAATAATAAAAATGCTATGATTGTCAGATTCGTTATAATTATTTTATACAGGGTGTCCATATTTTAACAGAATGTATGGGGATCTCCGTTATTTGAAGAGATAGAGAGTCAATTAAATAATAATAACAACATTTATTTACGGCAATGCCTTTTTTACAAATTCATAACAAAGAAAGAAAAGTAAATAACATAAAAATAAAGTAATTAATTCTACAAGTATATATTAACATTCACTAATCAACAAACATAGATTTTGAAGATAGGCTTATAAAAAATCGGTAATAAGAGCCGACAAATCTATTAATTTTAGATGAAACTTAAATCTATTTAATGACGCATCAAATAATCTGAAATGAGGTGAGAAACAAACTAAATTACATGTTCTTATCATTCGATTAATGTACTACTCATTAATCGAATGATAAGAACATGTAATTTAGTTTGTTTCTCACCTGGTATAGTTTGTACGATATAAATCCTCGTTAAATATTTTGATGTGTCTTGTTTTAGACGGAACATTGAAGTTTAATCTTCTTGGTTATTTGAAGAGATAGGGAGTCAATGAAATTAGGGAAAAGCTGCATAATCTAGGGCCTAATAATAATCCAAAAACAAATTTGAAATATCTTTTTCGTTTTTGAGATATTGTCAAAAAACGGAGTTTTTTAAATTTCGTTTTTATTTTTTTATTCAAAAACTATTGAATCTAAACGTTTATAACTTTGACATTGTAGAGGCATATTTTAACGATTAATCTAGTTACATATTTTATTTTAACATAACTCTAACATTTACCCAGGGACCATAGCCAACTTTTGTTTTTCTTAGGGGCGCCATTTTGGATTTTCATATTTTTTGGATTATTATTTTTTTCTGAATTCAATGATGTACCACACTTATAGTTTATTATACATTTTATATGTAAAATTTTAATATTTTGTTTTTTGTAAAGAGTGCTTTGGAAACAGTTGAGTAACTCACTTATTTGACAACTCCTAGGACCCATAATTTGCTTTCATATCACCCCTGAAGATATATATTTTAACAGTTGTGATGTATTTTTAACTAACGAGTGTCTTCCACTCCCAGACTAAGCATGAAGTAAAATTTCGAGTTTAGAAAAGCCCCGCGTAGAAAATTTGTCGAGGGTCGCGCAGCGACCCGAGACAAATTTTCACGGGGCTTTTCTAAACTCGAAATTTTACTTCATGCGCCACGCGTACAAACCACTGATTTACAGTAAAGTTAAAAATATATAACGCTTAGATGTGATGGCGATAAATATTTACAGAGATGTAGCAAAAAAAATGTTTTTTGTAGAGTGCCATGGACACAGTTGAGTATCTCACTTATTTGACAACTCCTAGGACCCATAATTTGCTTACATATCACCCCTGAAGATACATATTTTAACAGTTGTGATGTATTTTAAACTAACGAGTGTCTTCCACTCCCAGACTAAGCATGAAGTAAAATTTCGAGTTTAGAAAAGCCCCGCGTAGAAAATTTGTCGAGGGTCGCGCAGCGACCCGAGACAAATTTTCACGGGGCTTTTCTAAACTCGAAATTTTACTTCATGCGCCACGCGTATTAACCACTGATTTACAGTAAAGTTAAAAATATATAATGTTTAGATGTGATGGTGATTAATATTTACCGAGATGTAGCGAAAAAATGCAAGAATTACTTATTTTGTGAATAGTTTTGAAATAATAATACACCTTGTATAACAATTATATTGTTGGATTAGAAAAAGTAATCATACATATTTTATATACCAAACTTCAATTTATGTAATCCCGCTGTAACCAAATAATAAATCAACATTGATTTCCCTGCTTTGTGCAAAAGTTAATGACGAATATCCCGGCTTAGCAAAAAAATAATTGAAAATTTTCCTAGCTATCAGCAAAGCCCTCGATTCAATTTATTTATACAAGTAGCATCCTCCCAGCTTCCCTACCCTACCTAGATGACTGTAATGATTCCAATCACGTATTCAATCGACCGTAGAATTCCGGTATATTTTGCGGAAACCGCGCGCGGAAAACATCATAAATATAAATCGAATCGATTGTTTTTTTTTGTGTGTGAGTGTGCGAAAGGGGTGGGCTTTACGTGCGCCGAATGCGCCGCCTTTGATCATAATACATAATCACGTATCCCCGGTTTTTGCGCGAACTTTAAAGCGGATCCACTTTTTCCCTTCGTATTGTAAATCAAACGGAATTATCATCATCGATTAGGATATTGGGAATAAATAACGTATTGGGTTTGGTGCGCGCGCGACGAAAAAATTATACCGCGATAAATTCTGCGAGCAATGATAAATTGTTGATTTATTCACGAGGGTTGATATTTCTCGGAGAGGGCTTTCTTTAAATATGGTAATAGAAAAGCAATTGAATGATAAAGTCAAGTTTTTGTGCGGGCTCAGTCGGTGTGAAAAATAGCGGTGTGATTTATTTTAAACCTTAATATTTACCTCCAATAACAATAAAATCAAAATTAAATTTGTGTTCAGTGTTCCGGCACCAGGTACCCACAGACGCGTTTCGGACTTCAAGGTCCTCTTCAGTGTGGTCCCGACCCAGTGCTGAATAATGAACACAAATTCAATTTTGATATTTGTTTTCTGGTTTCACAAACAGAGTTCTGCTCGCTCGTGGACGAAACAGTGACCTGTATATGCACTATGTGCATTCGTGTCACTGACGATGCCACTATGAAGCATTAGATAGCGTTAGCTATCGAAATCATTAATAGTTAACAATAAAATCACAAATTTTGCAATTTTATTTACAAACATGTAAACATGTAAAAAGTAAAATTTCGAATTTAAAAAAGCCTGAAAATTTGGTTTAGTCGCGCAGCGCAAAGGGTGAAATAAATATCTTTCATTGTTTTTTTATATAAGTAAGAGTATTTGTAATTTTTTTCAGATTTTTTGAAAATATTTTCTTTTTTGGTGAAATTTCCATTCCCCTTACTTAAATTAAGATTATTCAATGGATTTTTTAATTCTGAAAAATTCAGAGAAACAATCATTGATATAAGAATAAACGTTTGATGATTATTTTCTTGATAAAAAAAATGCGCATCAAGTTATTTCCACTTTTAGCAACAGTGGAAAACTACTAATCCCACCAAAATCCAACTTTGAGCGTTTGTCCTGAGCGTAATTTTAAAGTTATAAAAAACGACTGTACTTAAAATTAAAGCTTTTTCAATTTTAAATACTTTTCTTTAACGATATTTCAGTTTTACCGAACAAAAATCTGTCTATATCAGTATTTCCCGGAAGACGTGATTTTTCAACCGTTTTTGCTTTTTGCATTTAACGAGCTGTATTTCGTAAACTAACCATTGGATTTTATTTATTCAAAAAGGAATCGATTACGGATAAAATTTGTTTCAATTTGAGTGACAGCCAGTTTTTGTAGCTTTAAAAATGTGCTTTGTACAAGCGCTCAAAGTTGGGTTTTTGTGGGTTAGTTAGTTTTCAGTTATTTTTAAAAGTGGAAAATTTTAGTTAATTTTTTCTTTTTTTTTGGGCAAAATAAATATCTTTCATTGTTTTTTTTTTATATAAGTAAGAGTATTTGTAATTTTTTCAGATTTTTTGAAAATATTTGTTTTTTTGGTGAAATTTTTACCATTAAACACTCTAAAATTAAAACCGGTCTCAGTGTGATTTCTGAATGCCACAGATGTATTTCTTGAGACAAAAGATTGCTTACTCTGTACTGTAACATAACCTGTAAATAGGTAAAATTTAATTGAATTGAAGTTGGTCACAACGGCGATGTTGCCACGTTCATTCTATCAATAAATTAAATTGAGATTTTTCAATAAAAAATTATTTTTTTTTTCAAATTCTGAAAAAAATCACAGATACAATCATTGATATAAGAATAAACTTTTGATGATTATTTTCTTCATAAAAAAAATGCGCATCAAGTTATTTCCACTTTTAGCAACAGTGAAAAACTAATAAACCCACTAAAATTCAACATTGAGCCTTAGCCCTGAGCGTAGTTTTTAAGTTATAAAAAACGACTGTACTTAAAATTAAAGCTTATTTAATTTTAAATACTTTTTTCTAACGATATTTCAATTTTTTCGAACAAAAATCTTTCTATATCAGTATTTCCCGGAAGACGTGATTTTCAACTGTTTTCACTTTGTGCATTTAACGGGCTGTAATTCGTAAACTAACCATTGGATTTAATTTATTCAAAAAGGAATCGATTACGGATAAAATTTTCTTCAATTTAAGTGACAGCCAGTTTTTATAGCTTTAAAAATGTGCTTTGTAGAAACGCTCAAAGTTGGATTTTTGTGGATTAGTTAATTTTCAGTTATTTTTAAAAGTGGAAAATTTTACTTAAATTTTTTTTTTTGGGCGAAATAAATATCTTTCATTGTTTCTTATATAAGTAAGAGTATTTGTAATTTTTTTGAGGTTTTTTGAAAATATTTGTTTTTTTGGTGAAATTTCCATACCTATCCCTTACTTAAATTGAGATTTTTCGATAAATAATTTTTTGTTTTTAAATTCTGAAAAAAATCACAGATACAATCATTCATATAAGAATCAACTTGTGATGATTATTTTCTTGATAAAAGAAAAATGCGCATCAAGTTATTTCCACTTTTAGCAACTGTGGATAACTAATATCCCCACCAAAATCCAACTTTGAGCGTTTGTCCTGAGCGTAATTTTAAAGTTTTAAAAAACGACTGTACTTAAAATTGAAGCTTTTTCAATTTTAAATACTTTTCTTTAACGATATTTCAGTTTTTCCGAACAAAAATCTGTCTATGTCAGTATTTCCCGGAAGACGTGATTTTTCAACCGTTTTCGATTTTTGCATTTAACGAGCTGTATTTCGTAAACTAACCATTGGATTTTATTTATTCAAAAAGGAATCGATTACGGATAAAATTTGTTTTAAGTTGAGTGACAGCCAGTTTTTGTAGCTTTAAAAATGTGCTTTGTACAAGCGCTCAAAGTTGGGTTTTTGTGGGTTAGTTAGTTTTCAGTTATTATTAAAAGTGGAAAATTTTAGTTAATTTTTTTTTTTTGGGCAAAATAATTATCTTTCATTGTTTTTTTATATAAGTAAGAGTATTTGTAATTTATTCAGATTTTTTGAAAATATTTTTACTTAAATTGAGATTTTTCAATAAAAAAATATTTTTTTTCAAATTCTGAAAAAAATCACAGATACAATCATTGATATAAGAATAAACTTTTGATGATTATTTTCTTGATAAAAAAAATGCGCATCAAGTTATTTCCACTTTTAGCAACAGTGAAAAACTAATAAACCCACTAAAATTCAACATTGAGCCTTAGCCCTGAGCGTAGTTTTTAAGTTATAAAAAACGACTGTACTTAAAATTAAAGCTTATTTAATTTTAAATACTTTTTCTAACGATATTTCAATTTTTTCGAACAAAAATCTTTCTATATCAGTATTTCCCGGAAGACGTGATTTTTCAACTGTTTTCACTTTTTGCATTTAGCGGGCTGTAATTCGTAAACTAACCATTGGATTTAATTTATTCAAAAAGGAATCGATTACGGATAAAATTTGCTTTAATTTAAGTGACAGCCAGTTTTTATAGCTTTCAAAATGTGCTTTGTAGAAGCGCTTAAAGTTGGATTTTTGTGGATTAGTTAGTTTTCAGTTATTTTTAAAAGTGGAAAATTTAACTTAATTTTTTTTTTTTTGGGCGAATTAAATATCTTTCATTGTTTCTTATATAAGTAAGAGTATTTGTAATTTTTTTGAGGTTTTTTGAGAATATTTGTTTTTTTAGAGAAATTTCCATACCTACCCCTTACTTAAATTGAGATTTTTCGATAAAAGATTTTTTGTTTTTAAATTCTGAAAAAAAATCACAGATACAATCATTTATGTAAGAATCAACTTGTGATGATTATTTTCTTGATAAAAAAATGCGCATCAAGTTATTTCCACTTTTAGCAACAGTGGAAAACTAATAAACCCATCAAAATCCAACTTTGAGCGTTTGTCCTGAGCGTAATTTTGAAGTTTTATAAAGCGACTGTACTTAAAATTGAAGCTTATTCAATTTTAAATACTTTTCTTTAACAATATTTCAGTTTTTCCGAACAAAAATCTTTCTATATCAGTGTTTCCCGGAAGACGTGATTTTTCAACTGTTTTTGCTTTTTGCATTTAACGGGCTGTATTTCATAAACTAACAATTGGATTTAATTTATTCAAAAAGGAATCGATTAGGGATAAAATTTGCTTTAATTTGAGTAACAGCCAGTTTTTGTAGCTTTAAAAATGTGCTTTGTAGAAGCGCTCAAAGTTGGATTTTTGTGCGTTAGTTAGTTTTCAGTTATTTTTAAAAGTGGAAAATTTTGGTTAATTTTTTATTTTTTGACAAAATAAATATCTTTCATTGTTTTTTTTATATAAGTAAGAGTATTTGTAATTTTTTTAGATTTTTTGAAAATATTTGTTTTTTGGTGAAATTTCCATACCTACCCCTTACTTAAATTGAGATTTTTCAATAAATATTTATTTTTTTTTAAATTCTGAAAAAAATCACAGATACAATCATTGATATGAGAATAAACTTTTGATGATTATTTTCTTCATAAAAAAAATGCGCATCAAGTTATTTCCACTTTTAGCAACAGTGAAAAACTAATAAACCCACTAAAATTCGACATTGAGCCTTAGCCCTGAGCGTGGTTTTTAAGTTTTAAAAAACAACTGTACTTAAAATAAAGCTTATTTAATTTTAAATACTTTTTGTAACGATATTTCATTTTTTTTGAACAAAAATCTTTCTATATCAGTATTTCCCGGAAGACGTGATTTTTCAACTGTTTTCACTTTTTTCATTTAACGGGCTGTAATTCGTAAACTAACTATTGGATTTAATTTATTGAAAAAGGAATCGATTACGGATAAAATTTGCTTCAATTTAAGTGACAGCCAGTTTTTGTAGCTTTAAAAATGTGCTTTGTAGAAGCGCTCAAAGTTGGATTTTTGTGGGTTAGTTAGTTTTCAGTTATTTTTAAAAGTGGAAAATTTTAGTTAAATTTTTTTTTGGGGCGAAATAAATATCTTTTATTGTTTTTTTATATAAGTAAGAATATTCGTAATTTTTTTCAGATTTTTTAAAAATATTTGTTTTTTGGTGAAATTTCCGTACTTACCTACCCCTTACTTAAATTGAGATTCTTCAATAAAAATTTAATTTTTTTAAATTCTGAAAAAAATCAAAAATACCATCATTGATATAAGAATAAACTTTTCATGGTTATTTTCTTGATAAAAAAAAATGCGCATCAAGTTATTTCCACTTTTAGCAACAGTTGAAAACTAATTAACCCACCAAATTCCAACTTTGAGCGTTTGTCCTGAGCGTAATTTTAATGTTTTAAAAAACGACTGTACTTAAAATTGAAGCTTATTCAATTTTCAATACTTTTCTCTAACGATATTTCAGTTTTGTTGAACAAAAATGCTTCTATATCAGCATTTCCCGGAAGACGTGATTTTTAAACTGTTTTCATTTTCTGCATTTAACGGGCTGTATTTCGTAAATTAACCATTGGATTTAATTTATTCAATAAGAAATCGATTACGGATAAAATTTGCTTCAATTTGAGTCACAGCCAGTTTTTGTAGCTTTAAAAATGTGCTTTGTAGAAGCGCTCAAAGTTGGATTTTTGTGGGTTGGTTAGTTTTCAGTTATTTTTGAAAGTAGAAAATTTCAGTTAAATTTTTTTTGTTTTGTTTTTCTAAACTCGAAATTTTACTTCATGCGCCACGCGTATAAATCACCGATTTCAAGAGAAGTTCATTTGTTCACAATATGTCAGTGCTTTCAGTGTTTAATACGCGTGGCGCATGAAGTAAAATTTCGAGTTTAGAAAAGCCTGAAAATTTGGTTTGGCCGCGTAGCGCTTCGCGCTACGCGACCAAACCAAATTTTCAGGCTTTTCTAAACTCGAAATTTTACTTCATGCTTAGTCTGGGAGTGGAAAACACTCGTTTAAAGATTCAATTGAACTTTAAAAAAAAAGCGTATGCATAATTATACTTAAAAGAAAAAATAACTATATTAATTATTATCTGTGTGGAAATTATAACAATTAAATAATTAAAATTACCATCTGAATTTAATCATCTGATCACAATTAAATTTCTTCGCACTTACTTACTTTTACCTTAAAGCCAACCATATTACATTCATCTCCGTTATGCGCATTCTGAAATAGCATTAACCCTTTCGCGGAGTAGTTAATTGCCCTCCGTTGAAAACAATTAATCAAGTAGAAATATGAGTTATAAACTAAACAGGATGTACGTATTGTGAGTGTTAGTGTGTGTGTATTTCATGCACTTAAACTTTGATAATGTAATTATTTAAGTTGGGCAATTAGTCGTAATTACAGTTCTGACAGTAATCTTATTGTGCGGTTAGCGGTTGGGGTTATTTTTCTTAAATATTTATTTCTTGGGGTAAATGTTGTTATTGTTGAAAGCTAAAAGGGAGAGACGATGATGATTAATAGCCCGTTATCAATCTCAATTATTTTATGATGCTGTCGATATTTAATTTAATTTTCAAATAATTTTACTGGAATCGTATATTCCACATGATGGTAAGATGATGTTATTTTTAATGGTAATAAGGATATTTAATTAGTGATACCAAACGAATTTTCTTGTAAAAATAGGCAATCAGGTTGTGTTTTTTCTATTTTTCTAAGACTTGAAATAAGATTAGATTTTTGTTTCATATTCAAAAATTACATGGTTTACACATAATGTGCATGGTGCATCTTGGACTTGCCACATATAGAAAACGTTTTTTTCAGATTTTCATGTTTTAGCGTAAGTTGATATGTTGAATTTAATGAAACTATTACTATGTCTTTTACCACTTTTATAAAATATAAAAGTGGTAAAAAACGTAGTGATCGTTTCATTTAATTTAATATAGATTACCACGTAGTAACGGTTAAAACAATCGTGATGTTGATATGTTGAAATGAAATAAAACATTAAATAAGAATAAAATACGAGTTGAAATATGTGCAAAGCTAACGGATTTTTCAATCATAAAATATACAGAATAATCGATTTATGTGTAAATTCAGTGTATTTTATGATTGAATAGTCCGTTAATTTTTCACATTTTATAACTAGTATTTCGTTCTCATTTAATTTTTTTTAACATTCTTTAAAGAAAAGTTTAATATCTCAATTATTATTTCATGTAGTGATTTTCTCTTTTCAGTTTATGTATCCTGAAATTTTTAAATAATTTGAAGCTTCTAACGAACATTTCTAATCCTTAATTAAGCATGAAGTTTATTTCCAGGCTTTTCTAAACAGAAGTTTAAAATACACTTCTTATGTGTGATCTCTCGTTAATATATTTTACAAACATTTATTTTGTCTAAGCAATTTGCCTAGAGGTGCGATTATATTTTCAGTAACTAAATTAATGTAAACAAAATGTAACCTTTTCTTAATTGTATGAGTTTAACAACTACGAATGGTTATAAAGAAATGGTATGCTTGCGTTGAAGAAAATCTTAGACAAAAGACAGGCAACAGTGGTCACCACAAGCTTGCGCTATGAGATTCGCAACGTAGCGCATATTTCTAACACAAAATTCGGCACGAATATACGCACGGATGTCACTACGACCCTACGCAATAAGGATCGCAAGGTAGCGCATATTTCTAACGCAAACTTTCGCCCGAAATTGTGCACGAATATCACCAAGATCTAGCGCTATGGGTTTCGCAAAAGCTTTCGTACGAACATGCGCACGTATGTCAACAAGATCTTGCGCAAAGTAGCGTATATTTCTAACATAAACATCTGCATGAAATTACTCATGGATGTCACCAGAACCTTACGTTATAAGATTCGCAACGTAGCGCATATTTCCAACAAAACTTCTGCACAAAATTTCACACGGATGTCACCTCGATCTTGCTTTATGAGAATCGCAATGTAAAGCATATTTTCAACACAAACTTCTACATGAAATAAGGCAAATAACTATACGTGATTCGCAAATTAGCGCATATTTCTAACACAAACTAAAATTAAGCACGTATGTTGTTACGATATTGCGCTGGGAGATTCGCAACGTACCACATATTTCCAACACAAATTCTGCATGAAATTACGCACATATCTCACTACGACCTTGCGTTATGAGAATTGCAACGTACTGCATATTTCTAGAAAAAGTTTTCGCTGTGACTTTGGTTATAAGATTCGCAACGTAGCGCATATTTCCAACGCAAATTTTTTGTCCGTAACTGCGCACGGATATCTCCAACATCTTGCGCAAAGGGATTCGCAAAGATTTTCGTACGAACATGCGCACGTATATCAGCAAGATCTTGCGCAAAGTAGCGTATATTTCCAACATAATTACTCACGGATGGCACCAGGACCTTGCGTTATAAGAATCGCAACGTAGCGTATATTTCCAACAAAACTACTGCACCAAATTACGCATACATGTCACCACGACCTTGCTCTATGAGAATCGCAATGTAAAGCATAATTTTAACACAAACTTCTACATAAAATAAGGCAAATAACTACATAAGATTCGTAAATTAGCGCATACTTCTAACACAAACTTCCGTACGAAATTAAGCACGTATGTCACTACGACATTGCGCTGTGAGATTCGCAACATGCCGCATATTTTCAACACAAATTTCCGCATGAAATTACGCACATATCTCACCACGATATTGCGCTATGAGATTCACAACGTACTGCATATTTATACCACAAGTTTACGTTAGTATGTCACTACGACTTTGTGCTATGAACTTCGCAACGTAGCGCATATTTCCAACGTAAACCTTCGCATAAAATTACGCACATATGTGACTACGATCCGTAGCGCATATTTTCAGCACAAACTTCCGCACGAAATTACGCACGGATCTGGGTTCGAAATATTCGCACGCCCCCAAAGTTTGTGTTTAATTTAAACGCAACGTAGCGAATCTTATAGTAAACGATCGCTTTACTATAAGATTCGCTACGTTGCGTTTAATTTAAACACAAACTTTGGGGGCGTGCGAATATTTCGAACCCAGATTCCTGATGACGCCGATACGCTACTGTATAATAAAGAGTAGCGCATATTTTCAGCACAAACTTCCGCACGAAATTACGCACGGATGTCACCGCGATCTTGAACTATAAGATTCGCTACGTTGCGTATAATTTAAACACGAACTTTGGGGGCGTGCGAATTTTTCGAACCCAGATTCCTGATGACGCCGATACGCTACTGTGTAATAAAGAGCCTGTTAATTAATTTAGAAGAAAAAGAATCGCAATCTAAAGCATATTTTCGACACAAACTACTAAATGAAATAAGGCAAATAACTACATGAAATTCGCAAATCAGCTCATGTTTCTAACATAAACTTCTTTACGAAATTAAACACGTATGTCACTATGACATTGCGCTGTGAGATTCGCAAATTAGCGCAGATTTCTAACACAAACTTCTGTACGAAATTAGGCACGTATGTCACTGTGACATTGCGCTGTGAGATTCGCAAACTAGCGCATATTCCTAACACAAACTTCCTTACAAAATTAAACACGTATGTCACTATGACATTGCGCTGTGAGATTCGCAAATTAGCGCAGATTTCTAACACTAACTTTCGTACGAAATTAAGCATGTATGTCACTATGACATTGCACTGTGAGATTCGCAAATTAGCGCAGATTTCTAACACAAACTTCCTTACAAAATTAAACACGTATGTCACTATGACATTGCGCTGTGAGTTTCGCAAATTAGCGCAGATTTCTAACACTAACTTCCGTACGAAATTAAACATGTGTCACTATGACATTGCACTGTGAGATTCGCAAATTAGCGCATATTCCTAACACAAACTTCCTTACGAAATTAAACACGTATGTCACTATGACATTGCGCTGTGAGATTCGCAAATTAGCGCAGATTTCTAACACTAACTTTCGTACGAAATTAAGCATGTATGTCACTATGACATTGCACTGTGAGATTCGCAAATTAGCACAGATTTCTAACACAAACTTCCTTACTAAATTAAACACGTATATCACTATGACATTGCGCTGTGAGTTTCGCAAATTAGCGCAGATTTCTAACACTAACTTCCGTACGAAATTAAGCATGTGTCACTATGACATTGAGCTGTGAGATTCGCAAACTAGCGCATATTCCTAACACAAACTTCCTTACGAAATTAAACACGTATGTCACTATTACATTGCGCTGTGAGATTCGCAAATTAGCGCAGATTTCTAACACTAACTTTCGTACGAAATTAAGCATGTATGTCACTATGACATTGCACTGTAAGATTCGCAAATTAGCGCAGATTTGTAACACAAACTTCCTTACGAAATTAAACACGTATGTCACTATGACATTGCGCTGTGAGATTCGCAAATTAGCGCAGATTTCTAACACTAACTTCCGTACGAAATTAAGCATGTATGTCACTATGACATTGCGCTGTGAGATTCGCAAATTAGCGCATATTTCTAACACAAACTTCCTTACGAAATCAAACACGTATGTCACTATGACATTGCGCTGTGAGATTCGCAAACTAGCGCATATTTCTAACAAAAACTTTCATACAAAATTTTGCACGTATGTCACTACGACATTGCGCTGTGAGATTCGCAACGTATCGCATGTTTCTAACACAAATTTTCGCATGAAATTATGCACATATCTCACCACGGCATTGCGCTATGAGATTCGCAACTTACTGCATATTTATAGCACAAGTTTTCGCTCGTATGTCATTACGACTTTGTGCTATGAACTTCGCAACGCAGCCCATATTTCCAACGTAAACTTCCGCATGAAATTATGCACATATGTCACCACGACCTAGCGCTAAGAGATTCGCAACCTAGCGCATATTTGTAACACAAACTTTCGCACAAAATTACGCACGGGTGTCACCCCACGAATGTCACCGCGCTCAAATATTTCGAACCCAGATCCGTGATAACGTCAATACGCTACTGTATAGAAAGGAGCTTGTTAATTAATTTAAATATACATTTGCTTTACTTTGACACAAACTTATTTTAAAATTGTTTAATACTTTGATAAAAATCTATTGTGCTAGAATATGAAAGGATGTTTTAATTAACAAGTAATTAAATAAAACATCTTTTCAACTTAAAGAGCACGCGTATAGTTTAATAATTAATCCACTGCCATAAAATTACAACAAAGGAGTTTGAAAATGAAGCAACGTGAAAAACCTTGGAAAATGAAACTTCTTATAAATCGCCCCGCGGCGCGCATTGTTTCGTTTATTTGTGGTCTCGCCTTTTCGCAAAAGATTCAAAAAAAACGAAGCGACGACTTTTTCATAACGCAATTACGTTTTACAACGACGCGTTTTTCCTCAACTGGAAATTCTGGAAGGACTTTAATTAAACGTCCCCCTTTCGCGCATCAAAAAAAAAAATACAACAACAAGAAAAGGGGAGATGACGGAAAGTTGCCGGTCTTCTTTTCATCATCCATCCTCTGTCCATATCGATTAGTGTTGAAAATACAATGGAGGGTGAATCTCTTTTTCAAAAAAATTACATTAACTTATGACAATGCGTGGACAAAGCTGGGGGAGGATTTTCGGAGGGGTAATTAACCCCGAGAGCCGGCACGCGTCTCCCGGAAATTTCCGGAGGGTCTCCGCCGAATTTCCGCCCTCTTTCACGCACTGCTGACGCTAATTTCGGATGTGTAAGTGCACTGCTCTTACAAGCTTAATCATAGTCATTCATTTCGGTGAATGCCAATTGAAGTTCAGAGGCCATGCGTGAAGCTTTATCGCTAATTTTCTCAAATTGACAATTAGAAATTTGATTAATTATTAGAATAAAGACAAAGTGAGGGGAAATTTACATACTTTAATTAAATGTCTTATTATTATTATAAGTGTTTTCACTTCTTGACTTGAAAAATTTGTTATGTGTTTTTAAATTGCTCGTTAAATCAGTGTTTTATATGCGTGACGCATGAAGTAAAATTTCGAGTTTAGAAAAGCCCCGTGAAAATTTGTCTCGGGTCGCTGCGCGACCCTCGACAAATTTTCTACGCGGGGCTTTTCTAAACTCGAAATTTTACTTCATGCTTAGTCTGGGAGTGGACAGCACTCGTTCTTAGAAGTTTTAAATTGAAGGATCACTCTAGATTACTAAGTTTATTACCAGTTTACAAAGGCTGCAGCTCGAAGGACCAATCGTGGTCTTCGGAGATCGAAGGACTACAGGAAAACGAAGTTTTTTTACAAGAAAACAACGACTATCTAAAGGTTTACAGCATGGATAGGAAAGAAAGCATAGAATTTTGAAAAGATATCGAAGTTGGGTTGGTTTTCAGTGCATTTTTAACTTCACATTAAATCAGTGTTTTATACGCGTGGCGCATGAAGTAAAATTTCGAGTTTAGAAAAGCCCCGTGAAAATTTGTCGAGGGTCGCTCGACACTTGAAATCAGTGTTTTATACGCGTGGCGCATGAAGTAAAATTTCGAGTTTAGAAAAGCCCCGTGAAAATTTGTCTCGGGTCGCTGCGCGACCCGAGACAAATTTTCTACGCGGGGCTTTTCTAAACTCGAAATTTTACTTCATGCTTAGTCTGGGAGTGGACAACACTCGTTCTTAGAAGTTTCGAATTGAAGGATCACTCTAGATTACTAAGTTTATTACCATTTTACAAAGGCTACAGCTCGAAGGACCAATCATGGTCTTCGGAGACCGAAGGACTACAGGAAATCGAAGTTTTTTTACAAGAAAACAACGAATATCTGAAGGTTTACAGCATGGATAGGAAAGAAAACAGCCAATTTTGAAAGAAATATCGAAGTTGGGTTGGTTTTCAGTGCATTTTTAACTATACTTTAAAGCGTGGCGCATGAAATAAAATTTCGAGTTTAGAAAAGCCCCGTGAAAATTTTCTACGCGGGGCTTTTCTAAACTCTAAATTTTACTTCATGCTCAATCTGGGAGTGGAAACGCTCGTTCGAAACTTTAAACTGATTTCTTTGATAAAAGCATTAAAATGTTAAAGTATTCCGACGTATCCCTGATTCAAGATATTTTTCTCTGACTTTTCTTCTGTGGGAAACCCTCAGTTTGTTAAATTGTTTTCATTGTTTTTGTCAATATTTATTTATTCGTCAAATCAACGGAAGCTATTTACAGAAATACATAAATATAAACATTGATTACAATAATAAAGGTATAAAACTTAAAACTAACTAAAATCTAATAACTAAGGCTTAAAAAATATCACCTATACAGTCTGCTGATTCTGCATATTTTGTTAACTCGTATTTTGTCCCAATTTTCTTTATAATTCACTTCAACATATCAACTTTAGTTTATTTTATTTGTAAACATTTTTATCACTTTGAGAATTTTCAAAATATTTTATATTATATTATTTGTCAAATCAACGGTTTACACAAACACAAAAATAAAAACAATGATTTAATTAGTCAAGGTATAAAATTTAAAATTAGCCTCAATCTCACTAAGGGTTAAGAAGGATCGAAGAGATTTTAAATTGCCATTAAAAAAATCAAAGTCAATTTTATTACAGTTTGCGCATAATCTACTTAAACCGAAGTGAGTGCAATAGTATGTTCTGTGCATTTGAACAAAAGATGTCGTAGTATTCCGCAGTGTACGGTTTGGAAAATGAATATTAATTAAATGCAACAGTTCTGGGCAGCACGTCAAACCATTCATTAGTTTATATACAAAAATTATGTCCGTATTAAACCGACGTTGCTCAAGCGTTTGCAAACTGATATTTAATAATATTTCAGTGTACGACATACCGGGATAAAACTTAAATGCAATGAACCTTAGAATATTGATAATGAAGGTTTAAATTAAATTACACTTGGTTTGTTTCACAATTTTTTACTTTACTATTTACTCGACAAGTTTCGCGTTTTACAGCATTATCAGGAGTGAATTACAAAAGATACCAACAAGCTTATATATGGTCAGGTAATAACCTTAGAAACTTCTGCTGTTTTAGCGTTCTATTTGATGTTTTCCAAATTGTGTACTGGGTGACCATATCAATGAACAGTACTCAAGGTGAGGCCGAACTAGGGAAACATAAAGTTTAACATAAGTATTTATGTTATTAAAATGTCTGCATTGCCTTTTTACAAACCCCAACACCTGAGATGCTTTAGATGTTATTATATCAATGTGGTTGTTAAAATTCCATGAGTTATTAAAGGTTACACCAAGATCTCTTATTGAGTGTGTATGATTCAATTACGTGGTCGAAAGAACAAAACATTTAGAAACATTCAACTTTAAGCAATTTAAAATGCACTAACTACTGAGGAAATTCAAATCATGTTGTAAATTATTATATGAAAATGTATCCTTAATAGGAGTGTATAACTTGAGATCGTCTGCAAAAAGAAGACAATTAGAATGCTGAAAACAACCGACAATATCGTTAATGAATATATTAAAAAGTAGTGGTCCTATGTGTGATCCCTGTGGGACACCGGAGGTCACAGATATAGGACGAGATAAACTGTCATCCATCCGCAGTAATTGTGATCTATCTGTTAAATATGAATAGATCCACTCAAGCATAGTGCCATAAATACCAAACTTGGCAAGTTTTTCGATCAGGATACCATGATCCACACTATCAAACGCTTTGGAGAAATCCGTGTAGATGGTATCTACTTCGTATCCTTCCTCCAAAGATCTAGTGACAGCCTCACCAATGATAAGTAGGTTTGTTGTGGTAGAGTATCCTGATCGAAAACCATGCTGTTTATTTGTTAAGATAGAGTCTAAGTCATTACAAAGGTATTCTGTAACTATTTTTTAAAATATTTTAGGGATGGATGACAATTACGATATTGGAGGGTACTTGTCAGCTACGTTTCTACTGCCTTTCTTAAATAGTGGCGAAATAATTGAATGTTTCCAAATGTTTGGGAAAATACCAGTATTTAGAGATTTATTAAAAATTAATCACAACGGCCTAGTAAGTGAAAATGCGCAATTGGCTAGAAATATAGGTGGTAATATTTAAGTTGGTTTTATAAATTTTCACGGGTTTTATAATTTTTATGATACCTGTTGATTTTGACAAATTTAATAACATCATATGGCTTTTTTGTAAGTGTTTTGATCAATTTGAATTAAATTCCATGACTTTTCTCAAACTTTTAAGGTTTTATTGATATTTCGTGAGTTTTTAATTTACATAATTTCCAGGCATTTGTCGATTTTGTAATAGAGTTCAATTTGAAGTTTTGAACGAGTGTTTCCACTCCCAGACTAAGCATGAAGTAAAATTTCGTGTTTAGAAAAGCCCCGCGTAGAAAATTTGTCGAGGGTCGCGCAGCGACCCGAGACAAATTTTCGCGGGGCTTTTCTAAACTCGAAATTTTACTTCATGCGCCACGCGTATAAAACAGTGATATAACGAGCAGTTTAAAAACTCGCAAAACAAATTTTTCATGTCAAGAAGTAGAAACACATTTAATTAAAGTATGTAAATTTTAACTCACTTTGTCTTTGTCGGAAAACTTTTACATTTCAGATTCTGTCTACCATTTCAGTTTTACTTTAAATAATGTTAAACAAAATTTAGAAAACTGGATTATTATCTTTAAAAACATTTTCAGTCATTTAATGTTTTTATCAAAGCAATCAGTTTGAAGTTTCGAGCGAGTGTTTCCACTGCCAGACTAAGCATGAAGTAAAATTTCGAGTTTAGAAAAGCCCCGCGTAGAAAATTTGTCGAGGGTCGCGCAGCGACCCGAGATAAATTTTCACGGGGCTTTTCTAAACTCGAAATTTTACTTCATGCGCTACGCGTACAAGACACTGATTTTAAGTGATTCTCAAAAACACACAAATACATCTTTAATCAGAGTAACATAGATATTTAGTCTATCAACGATGTTCAGTGTTAATTATAAATAATTAGGTTTTGAATATTTTTTGTTAAAACAACTGATAACGATATTTATATGTTAGTGGTTGCAAAAGTAATAATAAAATCAAATTTATTCTTAAAGGATTTGTATTCGTGATTCGAAATGCCAGGATTATAATTCTTGATTCGAATCATATTTATCTCTCACAAATCCTTTATTCGAGTATTCGTGATTGGAATCATATTAGGTGATTCGGATTCGTGATTGGAATCCTTTTCATGAGGATTTGGCCCATGATTTTATGCATTGTTCAATGTATGTCAAAACCAATCGGTTATCCAGATTGATTCACACCGCCAATTGCTTAATCGCCTCATCAAACTTTGATTTATTTATATCTTTAATTAATTTCTTACTTAACCCGTGGTGAAACATTTTTGAATCTAATACTGGATGATTTAAACTAAATTTAAATTAAAACACTAAATTTAATTTAAATCATCCAGTATTTGATTTATTTGCTAAGAATTATTCAAGCTTTCGCAGGGCGGCTGTGGTCATCAATTTGGATTCAACTTTCAATTTGTTTAGGTAGTTAATAGAATTAAATTAAGTATTGTTACTCTTTTGTATGGGTAGGATTGTTTTCAGTTGTTTTCAATTGTCTGTATTTTGTATTAATTTTGTAATTTGTAAAGAAGTTTCTTTTGTAAATAAGTAAATTTGTCCTAGCTCTGGTTATCACCTTTAATTTGACTTTATGTTTAATCCTACGCGAATAATTGATAAATAAAGCACTAATAACCTTTCTTCACACTTTAATTTTTATTCCATATGTACATTTCGGACACAATGTGACCATTATCAATGGATTAATACTGAGTACTTGAGTATTAATCCATTGATAATGGTCACAATGTGTCCGAAATGTACATATGGAATAAAAATAAAAGTGTGAAGAAAGGTTATTAGTGCTTTATTTATCAATTAAATTCGATCTTTACGTAACTCACTCAATCAATCTACGCGAATTACTTATACAAATGTTTATTTCTTTTTTATAAGAAATACATTTCAGGCCTTCAAACTGAGCAATCGCGCAGCCACGCCTCTGGTTGACAGTATTATTTATATTTATAGGGAGTAAATTCGGCGGGACGAGAAAGGCGACTATCTTTATTACCATCCGCTGTTTTTCGCGAGGTAATTCCCAAGGAAGCATTGTCTGCGGAATTCTCCCCAGTTAATTGAAAGATGTCGGGAAAAGTTATCTCGTTGCGAACACCAAGGTGTGCGATTCAGCGCCGTTTACATTCCACTTCTTGGAGTTAATGTATTGTAAACAGATACGGAAAGAAATCGACAAAATAGTGAATAAAGTATCTTTTATTTTCCAGGAATGAGCGTTATGCAAGACTGCGTTTCATAAAAGAGAAGGAATTATAAATATGAAATTAGTTGTGCTATTTTTCCTTTGTATAAAAGGTTGTTTGTTATATAAAAGTGCAATTCTGAATAGAATTGCTATTTAGAATTGTACTTGCATAAATCTTGTCTTCTTCAAATAAGACAAACAAAAAACACAACTAAGGGCCTGGTTGAATGATTAAATGTGTGGTCGATTTCTTTTTAATTTCTCACTGGCTCTAGAGATCGCCACTATTTATGATGCGGGTGAATTTAAGTAGAATAAAATATTCGTTGCACTTATATAAATATACATTATACAAATATACATTTTTCTTACTTATTGCTAAGTGAATTCGTGGTTTAAAAATATAGTTAGTTATAGATGTTTACAGTTTGAAGAGTTTATATAGACTTTTTTAAAAATAAAACTAAAAATTAAAAATGTAAGTATTTACAAAGTGGGGAGAGCATTGTAATTGGTCACTGATATTTCGTGGGTGTGTTTTTCACATCCCTTCCTTCAAGTGAAGTAAGGGATTTCTTTTCTAAGAATTAACCGCACGGTCGTACCGTAATGCTGTGTGAGTTTGCAGATGTGCATTTTCCACGAAACATCAGATGACCAAAACAACACCCCCGCCGTGAGAAAGGGTCTGTTTAATTTTACGACAGCCCATTAAAAATGTATTGAATTCAAAAGCCTATTATCTAACATTTCTAGTAATGCAAAACAAGTTTAAAAATAAATATAAATAAGCTGCAATAAAAATAAATGTTAACCATAAAATAAATGTACAAAGAATAACATAAAATTGGCATAGAAAATAGTAAAAGATAAATGTATATATGAGCCGCAACAGGGCCAAAACATAGTAGACCGGCGAGCCTAGTATCGAGGCGCACACAATATTATATATTATAATATGATTTATGTTATTCAATTTATGTTATTTCTATAATTACTATATATACACGCACAATTACGTCGATTAGCTGTTATATTTGATTTTTATATATATATTTTTTTAATTAATTATATTACGTTGTAATTTTATGTACAAATGGTGTTAACCGTAAATAAATTTACTTTACTTTACTTATAATATTAACTTGAAGTTAAAATTATTTTTCGTATTCTTATATTAAAAAATTAAATATTAATTATTATTATTATTGTATCGATACAGCCTCTCCGTTAACCTTGACGTTAGGCTCGTCTGTTTACCATATTTAAACCCTAAACTTGTGTTAATTCTTTCCGTTTTAAGAAAATAAATTAATGAAAACTGCCTGAATTTCGTCAAATTTTAATGCAAAATTATTTTTTGTATTCTATATTCAAAAATAAGATAATAATAATTATTATTATTATATCGATACAGCCTCGCCGTTAACCTCGACGTTAGGCTCGTCTGTCTACCATGTTTAAACCCTAATCTGGTGTTAATTCTTTACGTTTTAATAAAATAAACTAATGAAAACTTGGAAAAGCACGTGCATGAACTCACCCCAAAGATATTTGTGGCAAGTTAATGCATGTAATCTGGGGTGCGTGACTATTTTCTTGTAATGGGCTGGAATTGGTACGCTAAATTCACTAATTACACTTTCCTAGCATTTAGTATTAGCTCTAATAATGTTGACTCCAGATTTAATAATTCAATACAAATGTTTGCGTAAAGTATTGTTTTCGTGAACATTTTGTAAAATATTTTATATCGTTACTATACAGATCGTATATTCAGCACTTGAATCTTTTAAAATATCAAATCCCTAATTGTTTTCTAATTGTCTGTTTTATTGGATCTCGTCGTTATAAATTAGATCCAGTCATGATAATTTATGAGGTGTGGATGAGATAGCAATATGTCGCATTATTCGATGGCGCAACTGATTTAGTTGTTGCTGACAGAGCAATTACCACTGACCTGTTTCAGTAAAACGTCTGTTACCATGGACCTATCATACATTATCGTTAAAATCAACGTCAGGTGCATACAAAGCGCTCCGGTCTGCATAAATTCACATATGGTGAATGCGCCGGGATATGAACTTTTGTTAAAAATGCATTAAAAATAAAATAGGCTACACAGAAAATCCTGATAAATGTTATCTCAATTAAAAGATGAATTTTCACAATTTCTAGAGAACTGCAAGATTGTATACGTGATTTTTGTATTATTTTATTCCAAATAAATTGATGGATGTACCGGGTTCTAAATTTTAAGACTAATCAAACCAAAACAAACCTCGACAAAATGTATTATCCTTTGAAGCTATTTGTCTTTGATATTGTTGTTTCATTTCAAATAAATGGATGGATATACCAAGTTTTTGATTTTAAGACTAATCGAACCAAAACAATTATTTAGGTCCGATTAGAATATAGAAAAGTGTCTTAAACTAAACTTGTTCTACTTTTATTATTAATGTAACATTTACAAAATATTCACAAAATTAATATTTTCTGCATTTTTTTCGCTATATCTTAGTAAATATCTATCACATATTAGCAGTTAATATTTTTAACTTTATTTTAAATCAGTCACATTTACAAAATATTCACAAAATTTATATTTTTTTGCATTTTATCGCTATATCTTAGTAAATATCTATCACATATTAGCAGTAAATATTTTTAACTTAACTTTAAATCAGTGATTTATACGCGTGGCGCATGAAGTAAAATTTCGAGTTTAGAAAAGCCCCGTGAAAATTTGTCTCGGGTCGCTGCGCGACCCGAGACAAATTTTCACGGGGCTTTTCTAAACTCGAAATTTTACTTCATGCTTTGTCTGTGAGTGGAAGACACTCGTTACTTTAAAATATGTCACAACTATCAAAATGTGTGTCGAAAATGTCATAAAGATAAACAATAACATAACCATCTAATAACACATTTGATATAATAGTTGTCTAAAATTGATAATAGTCGGCTGACGTCGATTTGTGTCAAGTTTGATACATTAGACTAAATGTCATTTCAAGTTTACAGGAAAAACTAAATGTCATTTTAAGTTGACAGGAAAGACTAAATGTCATTTCAAGTTGACACGTTAGTTTAAATGTCATTTAAAGTTGACAGGTAAGACTATATGTCATTTTAAGATGATAGGTTAGACTAAATATCATTTCAAGTTGAGAGGATAGACTAAATGTCATTTCAAGTTAACAGGATAGACTAGGATAGAATATAAAGTAACTAAACAAAGAAAAATATTAGCCAAATAATATATCATAGAAAAATAACATTTAAATATTATTGAACAAATATTAGGTTTCTAATATCAATTAAAATGCAAATTTAAATTAATTAATAGTCGAATAAAACTTGTTAATATGAAACATATTTGGCCGTATGTATTTGTTCCAGACATTAGATAATGCATTATATTTAGCAAATTAGAGCAATTGAATTCTTAAATATGAAAAACTACGATACAGTAAGCCTCCAAACATAACCTATTTTATTCTCGCCCTTATGTACGTTGTCGATACTACCCATATTTTGACATTGTATTTGAAGTATGATTAACGTTTGAATTTTCCACTAATTTTTGACATCATCACTTTCCAATCCTATTTGTTATTTATTTATTTATTTGTACGGAAATCTCCATTTTACATTAAATATATATATATATAATATTAAATATGTGTAAATTAAACATATAGCAAATAATACAATGCACATGATAGTTATAAAATTCAAGTTACAATTAGCTAATAGTGTTATAGTGTAAATTAGTTGGCGATATTGGCACAGAGAGCGTAGCAATCCTCTTTACATAGATAAATATCGTAAGGACATGTATATTGTTGTTGGTCTATGATTCCATTTGACATAGAAATGACAGAAACAGCAATGTTGCCGATACGATTTGTTATAGTGTAAATTAGTTGACAATATTGGCACAGAGGGCGTAGCAATCCTTTTTACATAGATACATAAATTCTGTGTAGCTGCAGAGTTTTAGATTTTAAGACTAATCGAACCAAAACAATTGTTTTGCCGAGTTTTAGATTTTAAGACTAATCGAAGTTTTATATTTTAAAGACATCTATATTGTTGTTCGTCTATGATTCTATTTGACATAGAAATGACAGAAAAAGCAATGTTGCCGATACGAGTGACTAAAGATAGGCGCTACTGACAAGTATGTGTTAAAACATGACTATGCATACGGCTTACTTAGTAAAACCTTTATCGCGATTAGTAACAGTTTAATCACAGGACTATGCATAAGGCCGTAAATTGTTGAAATTTACATAATAATAACATCATTTCATCATTTTCATTATTCTCAGTATAATAAAACACGTCACTTTGTTTTAATAAGATGTTTTTATTATATTGAAATAATGCCAGTTATAAACAAGGCTATCAAAATTGACGTAAAGATGAAACAAATTGATTGTATATAAAAAAAACTCAACCTCTTGTTATGTGTAATAACGATATGCTATTTTTAGTATAGTTAGTATTCTCCCTTTCTTTCGTAGAAGTAATCACACCAGACATTATCGCTCATTATTATAGCACACAAATAATTCTATATGAGTTTTCTTTCATGCCGGTATGAAAGGAAGTTCACAAAGAATTATTTCTGTGGTAAAATAAAATGCTGCGATTGTAAACAAAGTATTCGACTTATTTATAATTCTATTTCACTTTTAAACGTAATACGTGTATTTATTTTTCACACATAAAAAACTAAAATAAAATACAAGAGCTTTTCTCCAGTTTCGCCAACTTCAGTTAAATCTTATTTACTTGTACATAAAAAAACTTTGTATTTTGTTTAACCACTGTATTTTGCACTTAATTCGTGATTATAGTTTTGACTATCTAGTAGTCATTATCAAACTAAAAGTACTTTTAGTTATTTTAGTTAGTTTGACATTGACTACTAGATAGTCGAAACTATATTCACAAATTAAGTGCAAAATATAGTGGTTACACAAAGCTCGCAGCCTAACTTCAGGGGAAGCCACAGCGCCAAGGCACACAAACTTTGAGGTTGGGATCGCGCTTTATAAATACAAGGAATTGCACAACAAAGTCACCTTTTAATAACGGATACATATTACCTTGGGTCTCTGGCCTAGCCTGAAGTTAGGCTGCGAGCCTGACACAATGTAAAAAGTGTTTTATTTACAAAGTGAACGCCTGCAACACAAAACAATTAAATCTTATTCGTTGATTAAATTAATTTGTCAATCGGAATAAACAATTTCCATGTCAAAAACAATTATGTTATGTAAATTGCTTGATTTTTTGACATTTATGTAACTCTAACTAGATTTTAGTTATAACTATTGGCCGATTTAATTGTCGTTGGTGAAACCCGGCATTAGAGTTTTTTTTTGTTTTTCTACATTTTCCGTCCATGAAAAACTTAATTGAAATACAAGGGCTCAGAGTTTTTTTGTTTGTTTTGTTTTTGTTAATAATAACTATTGGTAGATTTAATTATCGTTGGTGAAACCCGGCATTAAAGCTTTTTTAATTTTTTTGTGCATGAAAAACTTAAATGAAATACAAGGGCTCAGAGTTTTTTAGTTTGTTTTGTTTTTGTTTCTGCACCTCCCGACTTTAACTTTCTACGGATGCAAATCAATAAGATTAGTCCCGGAGTTTTTTTGGAGGATTTATTTTTTTTTGTTTTTCTACATTTTCCGTGCATGAAAAACTTAAATGAAATACAAGGGCTCAGAGTTTTTTTGTTTGTTTTGTTTTTATTAATAATAACTATTGGTAGATTTAATTATCGTTGGTGAAACCCGGCATTAAAGCTTTTTTTAATTTTTTTGTGCATGAAAAACTTAAATGAAATACAAGGGCTCAGAGTTTTTTTGTTTGTTTTGTTTTTGTTAATAATAACTATTGGTCGATTTAATTATCGTTTGTTAAACCCGGCATTAGAGCTTTTTTCTGTATTTGCTTTTTTTACTTTTTTTGTGCATGAAAAACTTAAATAAAATACAAGGGCTCGGAGTTTTTTAGTTTGTTTTGTTTTTGTTTCTGCACCTCCCGACTTTGACTTTCAACGGATGCAAATCGATAAGATTAGTCCCGGAGTATTTTTTTTTTGGAGGATTTATTGCGTGCGGCACCGGCGAGAGATAAGCATACGGACTGAAATTTATTGTGTTTGTTCGATTTCAGTGGAGCCCCATAATTTATCACTTTCGGATGAGGAAAATGCGATTCTTACTCATCCGCGAAAAGAATCAAATGAATAAAAATAGTAAACGCGAAACGATCGATGGCGATGGAAAATAACAGAGCTTGAACACTCGGCGAGATACTGAGAGATACTGATCTTGATGTACAGTTGCGATAGAAAAAATACTAGTACAGCAAGAAGCTTTAGCCATTTCTAAAATATCGTATTTTTTTCTTGTAAACCAAACTTGTCATGTACAGGTTAACAGCAGTTTTTTCTTGGCCAACAAGACGGTGCTTTTGTTGACATAAAGTGCATGTCAACAAAAGCACCGTCTTGTTGGCCAAGAAAAAAATTGTTGTTAACCTGTATATGACAACTTTGTTTTACAAGAAAAAAATACGATAATTTAGAATTAGCAATGACTCTAATGCTAATACCGTCTCTAAACCGGTCGTTATTATCGCTTTTTGTCTACCAGTCAGTTGAGGCGTGTCGACGTTAATTAAATTTAGTTTGAGATTTTGTGCAGATTTGTCAATTTGATTGACAATTTGAAAAATCAAAGTGGGTTCACATAGCCTAATATTTTTTTGTAATAGTTTTTTTTTCTCTCGCAATTATACTATCTAGCACATACATAGATTTTTTTCTATAAAGTATACATATCCTTAGTAGAAATGTATCTTGTAGCAATATTGTTTCTATATTGATATATCTCGCAATTATACCTTCTAAAACATACACAGTTTTTTTTTTCTTTTTGATATTATTATTTTTTTACAACCGTTAACATGGAATTAAATTCAAATTGACCAAAACCACTAACAAAAATCCATATGATATTATTAAATTTGTCAAAATCAACAGGCAAATTACAAAATACGTAAAAATTTCATATGATATTAATAAATTTATCAAAATCAACAGGCAAATTATAAAATACGTAAAAATTGATAAAACAAACTTAAATATTTGAAAAACAATGAAAAAAATTTAACAAAATGGAAGAAAGTTATATTAAAAGATCAGGGAAAAAAATCTTGAATCAAGGAAATGCCGGAAAAATTTACCATTTCAGATTGTGGCTTCCATGTCAGTTTTACTTCAAATAATATCAAACAAATTTTGATAACTAGATTATTATCTTTATAAACATATTCAGTCATTTAAAGTTCTTATAAAAACATTCAGTTTGAAGTTTCGAACGAGCGATTCCACTCCCAGACTAAGCATGAAGTAAAATTTCGAGTTTAGAAAAGCCCCGCGTAGAAAATTTGTCGAGGGTCGCGCAGCGACCCGAGACAAATTTTCACGGGGCTTTTCTAAACTCGAAATTTTACTTCATGCGCCACGCGTATAAAACACTGATTTAAAATAAAGTTGAAAATGCACTGTAAATAAACCCAAATTCGATATTTTTTTCAAAATTGGATGTTTTCTTTCCTGTCCATGCTGTAAACCTTCAGATATTCGTTGTTTTCTTGTTAGAAAACTTCGTTTCCCTGTAGTTCTTCGGTCTCCGGAGACCATGATTGGTCCTTCGAGCTGTAGTCTTTGTAAACTGGTAATAAACTTAGTAATCTAGAGTGATCCTTTAATTTGAAACTCCTAAGAACGAGTGTTGTCCACTCCCAGACTAAGCATGAAGTAAAATTTCGAGTTTAGAAAAGCCCCGCGTAGAAAATTTGTCGAGGGTCGCGCAGCGACCCGAGACAAATTTTCACGGGGCTTTTCTAAACTCGAAATTTTACTTCATGCGCCACGCGTATAAAACACTGATTTAAAGTAAAGTTGAAAACGCACTGAAAATAAACCCAACTTCGATATTTTTTTCAAAATTGGATGTTTTCTTTCCTGTCCATGCTGTAAACCTTCAGATATTCGTTGTTTTCTTGTAAAAAAACTTCGATTTCCTGTAGTCCTTCGGTCTCCGAAGACAATTGGTCTTTCGAGCTGTAGCCTTTGTAAAATGGTAATAAACTTAGTAATCTAGAGTGATCCTTCAATTTAGAACTTCTAAGAACGAGTGTTGTCCACTCCCAGACTAAGCATGAAGTAAAATTTCGAGTTTAGAAAAGCCCCGCGTAGAAAATTTGTCGAGGGTCGCGCAGCGACCCGAGACAAATTTTCACGGGGCTTTTCTAAACTCGAAATTTTACTTCATGCGCCACGCGTATAAAACAGTGATTCGACGAGAAATTTAAAAACACACAAAAGGCATTTTTCATGTTAATCCTCACAAAAAAAATTCGTATTATTTTTGACGATTCAAATCCTTCTGTAAGTATTTAAATCCATTTGTAAGTATTCGAATCCTTTTATAAGTATTCGACTCCTCTTATAAATATTCGAACCCATTTATGAATATTCGAATCCTTTTATATTTGTTTGAATCCTTTTATGAATATTCGAATCATTTTATAAGGATTCGAATCACCCGCATTTAGATTCGAATACGAATCATCTTAAAAAACGAATCCGGATCACGAATCCAGTTGAACTAAAGTATTCGAATGCCTCTTTTGAATCCTCTAGAAGGATTTAAATCCAGGATACGAATCCTGAATGATTCGAATATCAATATAGATATAATATTGCTACAAGATACATTTCTACTAGAGATATGTATTACAGAGCTGGGCAGGATTCGAATCCTGCTCAGCACTGGTATACATATCTCTAGTAGAAATGTATCTTGTAGCAATATTATATCTATATTGATATATTGATATTTGAAACTTCTAACAAGTGTATCAGAAAAATTTACCGAAAATTTACTTCATGCTTAAACAAGGAGTGATTAAGCATAAAGTTAATTGTCAAGTTAAATAATTTGGATCTGGATCACGCCCATTAAATCTACTACTATCTTTTGAAATTTTCTATAGCAATGTAAATAATCTATTACTGTTTTTTTTTTGCTAATCCTACACTTATTCACACCCTAGAAAAAAAATCCCCTTTCATCCCCCATCCTAACACAAACACCAAGAACTTTTATCATCCCCCTTCAAAAACCCTCTCCATTTGATTACATCCCCACAAAAATAGGTGTTTTCTCTGTCGTGGCGTTTTATTTTTCTTTGGGGTTTATAACTTTATTAGCGCCTCTCGAAAGTTTCACTTCGGCGCGTCTAATTGAGTCGCGTCAGAGAGCGGGATTTACACGGGGGGTCCAGTCGGAACCGATCGATCCCCCGAAAGACCCAAAGCCCTAATGCCGCAGCCCGAAATTCCCTCCCCCACTTTCGGATTAAACAATTATTTATGTGGCATACAAAAGTGCCCTGGGGGCTCTCGGAATCGATTACTCCCGTATTCTAAACATTCGTAATGATTTGTGAAAATGTTGAAAGGAATTCGAAACGAGTGTTTTCACTCCCAGGCTAAACATGAAGTAATATATCGAGTTTAGGAAAGCCTGAAAATTTGGTTTGGTCACAAAAAACACTATAACTTAAAAATTATTTGAGCTACAGAAAAGTATAATAAAGGGTGGCGGAGACTAATTGACCATATTTAATATACACAAAATTAGAGGTATTTTGTGTACTGTTATTCCTTACTTCACTTTTTATTTTTATGTTAGATGTACATTTCGAGACGCAAGGTGCTCATTATCAATAACAAACTAAATTCTTAAAACTATGTGCGCGGTATATATAGTTGACGGGTTATCGGAAAAACCAAAAAGTAATTAAACCTATTGTTAGCGGCTAAAGGTTCGAAATGGGTGTATGTGTCATTACATTATCTGCAAGGTGGGACGGCGCGGGCGGCTTATGGATCGGGAAGTTGGTCGGTAGGATTACATTCACTGAAGGATTATTTTTGGGTAACAAATCTAATAATGGATTAACTAAGGGACTAAGATCGAAATTCAGCAAAACATTTTTATTTTTATACATTTCAATGGATTCAAGCATATTTAATCTACGATGACTTGATTGCTTTAAATGTTTAATATTGTTTACCGAGAATGTGTGTCCTGTTTCAATTGGTGTGCAACTGCTGATTTGTCCGGGTTTTGAATTTTAAAATTATACTGGTGTTCTTTAAATCTTTTTAATGTGTGCAACTGCTGATTTGTCCGGGTTTTGAATTTTAAAATTATACTGGTGTTCTTTAAATCTTTTTAATGTGTGCAACTGCTGATTTGTCCGGGTTTTGAATTTTAAAATTATACTGGTGTTCTTTAAATCTTTTTAATATGTTACGTTGTGTTTGACCTACGTATATTTTATTGCAATTGTTGCAGTTTATTGAGTAAATTCCGGATTTTTATAGGTGGTTTGTTTTATTAAATGTGTTGCCAAGTAAACAATTTAATTTTGTGTTGACATAAAATGCAGGAGAAAGGTTGAATTTATTCAATAAACCACCAATTTTCATACAAGTTGCTGGGTGGTACACGAATCTAGCATACTTTTTTGGGGCGGCTTCCTTCGAGTTGGTTAGTGTGGTATTTGAAATAATTTTATGACTCCTAATGTGTTTGTTAATTAATCTATTGATTTTGTCAATGCTGTAATTTAATGAAATGCCTATGTTCTTGATTAAACTAAATTCCTTTTCCCTATTTTCTTTGGATAATGGTATGTTTATTGCTCTAAAAATCATGCTGTTAAAAGCTGCTAATTTGTGTTTAAAAGGAGAAGACGAAGATGAGTTTTCAAATGGATTAACACTGTGTTAATCCATTGATAACGGTCACTTTGTGTCCGAAATGTACATTTGGTAATTCAAATAGAAGTGTGAAGAGAGGTTATTAGTGCTTTATTCATCAAATAAATATGATTGTATTTACTATTTAATGTTTTTCTGGAAAATTAAATGAAATTAATTAAAGGCGACACCGTTGCGCATTACTAATTAAAATAAATCCTCCTAAAAAACATCCTAACATTACATACGAATAATCCGCACAAAGTTAATTACACTAGATATTATACACTTAAATCTCCCTGTCCTACACAACACTGATATTTCATTAAAACGGTTTTGCGCTTCCTTTGTCTCAGTCCTTTCGCGTTAATAAGAAATCCGAAACCGAGAGGACTTTTATTTATCTCCATTCTCAAACGTGTGTTTGTTTGTGCTGCATAAAGGACTGAGGGATTAGTGGGCGGAAAATGGGATGGATTATCTTTAATAATTTTAAAACGTCCCGAGGGGTGAACTTGCAAATTGGATCGGGGATGCTTTTTCGCCGCCACCGCCCATCAGGCCATCAAGGGGGATGGGGAGAGGGGACGATTGTAATTTCTTTAATGGCACTAATGGAACATGCTGTGGGTTGAAAGAATCAGTCTGAAACTAAAGAAATTGCATTGGAATACAGAAGAAAATGCGAATTTTACTTTCTGTACATTTTGTAATAAATTTAGAGTAATAATTTTTTTTGTTTGATATCAGTTCAGCATGGGCGTAGCCATGTTCATATAATTGACGAATACCTGAAAATTTTACTTTATGCGCCACGCGTATTAAACACAAAAATATTGTGAAGTTCAAAACATACTGATTGATTTAGTCTTCTGTAAATATTGTGAAATTTACGTACAATTGAACTTCACTTGATATCAGTGTTGTATGCGTGGCGCATGAAGTAAAATTTCTAGTTTAGAAAAGCCAAGAAGCAACATTCGTTGATTTCTTAAAAGAGGTCTATTTAAAGTTTAAACAAGTGTTTTCCACTCCCAGGTTAAGCATGAAGTAAAATTTCGAGTTTAGAAAAGCCTGAAAATTTGGTTTAGTCGCGAAGCGCGAAGCGCGGAGCGACCAAACCAAATTTTCAGGCTTTTCTAAACTCGAAATTTTACTTCATGCGCCACGCGTACAAGACACTGATTTCAAGTGAAGTTTACTCGTCCACAATATTTCAGCGCTTTGAGTGTTTAACGCGTGGCGCATGAAGTAAAATTTCGAGTTTAGAAAAGCCCAGAAAATTTGTCGAGGGTCGCTGCGCGACCCTCGACAAATTTTCACGGGGCTTTTCTAAACTCGAAATTTACTTCATGCTTAGTCTGGGAGTGGAAAACACTCGTTTAAATCTTTAAATTGAACTCTTTTTAAAAAACAACGAATATCTAAAGATTTACAATAAATAGGCGGAATTTGAAATACGTATACTTTAAAGAAAAACTCCCTGTACAAGATTAAGCATAAAGTAAAATTTAGAGTATAGAAAAGCCCAGAAACATTCGTTGTTTTCTCAAACGAGGTCAATTTGAAGTTTAAACGAGTGTTTTCTACTCCCAGGTTAAGCATGAAGTGAAATTTCGAGTTTAGAGACGCCTAAAAATTTCAGGCTTTTCTAAAATCGAAATTTTTCTTCATGCGCCACGCGTACAAGACACTGATTTCAAGTGAAGTTTACTCGTCCACAATATTTCAGCGCTTTGAGTGTTTAATACGCGTGGCGCATGAAGTAAAATTTCGAGTTTAGAAAAGCCCGAAAATTTGCCTCGGGTCGCTGCGCGACCCTCGACAAATTTTCACGGGGCTTTTCTAAACTCGAAATTTTACTTCATGCTTAGTCTGGGAGTGGAAAACAGTCGTTTGAAGCTTCAAATTGAACTCTTGTAAAAAAACAACGAATATTTAAAGATTTACAATAAATAGGCGGAATTTGAAATACGTATACTTTAAAGAAAAACTCCTTGTACAAGATTAAGCATAAAGTAAAATTTCGAGTTTAGAAAAACCTGAAAATTTGGTTTCGTCGCGTTTGCTCAAGGTCGAGAGCCGGGAGCCGGGAGCCAGGAGCCCGTGTCGCGACAAATGTCGTACACAAGTTCTACATATTAATCCTAATTTGTTTTCATATGTTTTTAGAAATCACAGTATACATTTAAAATATCACTAAAAAGGCACGATGCTGCCACCTATTTATTGAAAGTATAATCAAATTTTACATTGCTCTTATGGGGATTTCTAAGCAACGATTAATTTTATTTATCATATTTTTTAGGTCAATCTATCTAATACAACATGTTTATAATAATTACCTTAGTAAATTATAGCAATATGAAGAACAAATAATATTTCCTATGCAAATAATACACGGATTTATGTAATCATTTGACAGTGTTCAATTATTTAATTTACGTTTAATTTAAGAAACATTTTTTTTCATAAATAAATACTGTCAATTTATTTTCAAAGCTTCAATGTACAATATGTATAAGTTTCAATGCTCTATTTTTATTGTTGTGGAAGATTAATCGTTGTTCGTTCTATGGCCAAATAACATCTAAATTTCTGACCTCAGGGCTGATTATGCCATTAACTGTTAGGTATTTATAATATCCAAGTAAGCCATAGATTCATGAACAATTTCACAGAATTTGTTACGCTGGTTGATTACTGCTGTAATTACACGTTTACAACAAGCAATATATTTGAAATAATAATCCGGGTATTATTAATGTTATGCTCTTATGGAGATTTCTAAGCAACGAATAATTTTATTCATCATTTTTGTTTTAGATAAATCTATTTAATACAACATGTTTATAATAATTACCTTAGTAAATTAAAGCAATATGAAGAACAAATAATATTTCCTATGCAAATAATACACGGATTTAAGTAATCATTTGGCAGTGTTTAATTATTTAATTTACATTTAATTTAAGAAACATTTTTTAATAAATAAATATTTTCAATTTATTTGCAAAGCTTCAATATACAATATATATATATATAAGTTTCAATGCTCTATTTTCATTTTTGTGGAAGATTAACGTTGTTCGTACTTATGGCCAAATAACATCTAAATTTCCGACCTCAGGGCTGATTATGCCATTAACTGTTAGGTATTTATAATATCCAAGTAAGCCATAGATTCATGAACAATTTCATAGAATTTGTTACGCTGGTTGATTACTGCTGTAATTGCACGCAATATATTTGAAAAACATTTCAATTTAGATCACTTTATATCCCCCTCATATCCGGGTATTATTAATGTTACGCTCTTATGGAGATTTCTAAGCAACGAATAATTTTATTTATCATTTTTGTTTTAGATCAATCTATTTAATACAACATGTTTATAATAATTACCCTAGTAAATTAAAGTAATATGAAGAACAAATAATATTTCCTATGCAAATAATACACGGATTTATGTAATCATTTGGCAGTGTTCAATTATTTAATTTACATTTAATTTAAGAAACATTTTTTAATAAATAAATATTCCCAATTTATTTGCAAAGCTTCAATGTACAATATATATATATAAGTTTCAATGATCTATTTTCATTGTTGTGGAAGATTAATCGTTGTTCGTTCTTATGGCCAAATAACATCTAAATTTCCCACCTCAGGGCTGATTATGCCATTAACTGTTAGGTATTTATAATATCCAAGTAAGCCATAGAATCATGAACAATTTCACAGAATTTGTTACGCTGGTTGATTACTGCTGTAATTACACGTTTACAACAAGCAATATATTTGAAAAACATTTCAATTTAGATCACTTTATATCCCCCTCATATCCAGACGTAGACATGTGTGTAATTTCAGTTCCTTACACTGCAGACGCGATATTTCACATTTATAGCGCCGTTAAAAAACATTACCACATAACACCGACATAAATTGTGACTTTATGCTTAGTATTAACGCCATTTCTATTTTCGGTCCTCAGTTTGTCTTATTAGAATAACCCGGTTCTGGCGATACAACTGAAATTAGCGACGTGAATTTGTGTTTTTTTTTCTTGCGGCGAAGAGTTTAATAAATTTTTCCGGTGTCCGGTGACCGGATCATTGAATGCCATTTCTATTTTTTCTGGCGATACAACTGAAATTAGCGACGTGAATTTGTGTTTTTTTTTCTTGCGGCGAAGAGTTTAATAAATTTTTCCGGTGTCCGGTGACCGGATCATTGAATGCCATTTCTATTTTCGGTCCTCAGTTTGTCTTATTAGAATAACCCGGTTTCTGGTGATACAACTGAAATTAGCGTATTTGTATTTTTTTTTTTTGTTTGTTGCGGCGGAGAGTTTAATAAATTTTTCCGGTGTCCAGTGACCGGATCATTGAATTAACCGGAGCCGCATTTATCTCTCCCTCGTGTGCGGCCTCCGGAAAAATCGCCCGTCCGACTCGCCACTGATCGTCCACTGCTGCTGTTCAAATCTTTTAAATAAACGCTCCGGGTATTATTAATGTTACGCCTCGTAAAGTGTGCACCCTCGCAACGGATTTTACATTAAATTTATCTTTGTTACGCGAGGAGGTAAAGCAATATTTAACGGTGAACTTTTTTAGCACATTTCAGTGAGTTTTATTAAACGTATTATGTTTTACTTGTAATTAGAGATCCACTCTTGACTTGTAATTTACCGACTTATTTTAAAAGTTACCTAAGGTAAGGCGACAAAAAAATAAAACTAAAAAAATGGTTATATATTTATAATACTGTTTAATTCTTAAATGGTCAGGCGACAAAAAAATAAAACTAAAAAAATGGTTATATATTTATAATACTGTTAAATTCTTAAATGGTCAGGCGACCAAAAAATTAAACTAAAAAAAATGGGTATATATTTATAATACTGTTAAATTCTTAAATGGTCAGGCGACCAAAAAAATTAAACTAAAAAAAATGGGTATATATTTATAATACTGTTTAACATACTTACAAAAGTTTAAAAAGATCTCATCGACAATTTTGAAGTTATGATTGTCGTATTCTATAAAATCCGTATAACTTTTTTAACCGATTAACGAGCAATTTACGTAACATTTTGAATTTCTTTTTATGATTTCTATAAATGACTTATTATATTACATATTCAGAGTTTTTCTTGTAAATATACGTGATGTATACGCTATAAATGTTCAGGCAGTCGTCGATTTTATAAATGCGTTCAGTTTGAAGTTTTGAAAGAGTGTTTCGAATCCCACAGTAAGCATGAAGTAAAATTTCGAGTTTAGAAAGCCTTAAAATTTGGTTTGGTCGCGTAGCTGCGCGACCCTCGACAAATTTTCACGGGGCTTTTCTAAACTCGAAATTTTACTTCATGCTTAGTCTGGGAGTGTAAAACACTCGTTCAAATTAAGCTCTTTTGAAAAACAACGGTTGTCGGAAAATTTATAGTTTATGCATATGTTTACCTAAAAGAAAATGGTCACGTTGTTTTTTTTTAGAAGAGTTTAATTTAAAACTTTAAACGAGTGTTTTCTACTCCCAGACTAAGCATGAAGTAAAATTTCGAGTTTAGAAAAGCCCCGTGAAAATTTGTCGAGGGTCGCGCAGCGACCCTCGACAAATTTTCACAGGGCTTTTCTAAACTCGAAATTTTACTTCATGCGCCACGTGTATAAAACACTGATTTCAAGTGAGGTTTAAATTTACATAAAGTTCACAATATTTTAGTGTTTTATACGCGTGGCGCATGAAGTAAAATTTCGAGTTTAGAAAAGCCCAGAAAATTTGTCTCGGGTCGCTGCGCGACCCTCGACAAATTTTCACGGGGCTTTTCTAAACTCGAAATTTTACTTCATGCTTAGTCTGGGAGTTGAAAACACTCGTTTAAAGCTTCAAATCGAACTCTTAAAAATAAATAACAAATTTTCTGGGCTTTTCTAAACGCGAAATTTTACTTCATGCGCCACAGGTATAAAACGAAAATATTGTGAATTTATGTATATTTAAACCTCACATGAAATCAGTGTTTTATACGCGTGGCGCATGAAGTAATATTTCCAGTTTAGAAATGCCTGAACATTTGGACTATATTTCATGGGCCAGGCGTATAAAGCACTGATTTCAAGTGAAGTTTAAATGAAACATACTGCTGCAAAGTAGTGCAGTTTTACAAGCCGAATAATATTACAATATTAAAAGCTGCCTCATGGTCATCTTACAATTATACATATATTTAGCTTCAGCATCTATTTATATTACACAATTTTTAAAAAGCAATTTTTTGTCATATGCTCAAATTGTAAACAACAGAATGTCAGTTTACAGTCACTTAAATGGATCTGTAAACTAAAAATGTATTATGGTTTGTAAATTAAATTCACTTGGTTTTGTTTCACTTATATGTATTTTATTTTCTACTAGTTTCTGCGTAATGCCATTATCAAGAATGATGTACAAATGGATTTGTTTGGGAATATATACAGTTTCGAGTTTTAGGTTTTATTGGGTAATAAGGCCATTTAATATCGGGGAATTCCAAAGGTCTTCGTTGTCGTTGACCATATTTTTATTTGCCTTTATGGCTTTTGAAATTTCTAAACCCTCCTGGAAATTTCAAAAGCCATAAAGGCAAATAAAAATGTGGTCAACGACAACGAAGACCTTTGGAATTCCCCGATATTAAATGCCCTTATTACCCAATGAAACCTAAAACTCGAAACTGTATATATTCCCAAACAAATCCATTTGTACATCATTCTTGATAATGGCATTAAGTCGAAACTAGTAGAAAATAAAATACATATAAGTGAAACAAAACCAAGTGAATTTAATTTACAAACCATTATATTTTAAAATGTTTTACCAAGTGATTAATAAGAAAAAAGTGTCCGATATAAAAATGTATTGTTTAGGAACCAGGTTTGCGCAACAGCATAAAAGTGTACACGTGTATTTACTCCATTATTCTAAACTTCCTGAAATAGCAGAGATATTCAATTACTGTTTTCTAGTATTTGTTTCTTCTTCTACTTTGTCTTGTACAAAAAGAAAACATCTTTGTGGAAAAGAAAGCGCGGACGAATTGAGGTCGAGTGTTTTATCACTCACTCTCTCTCTCTCCCTAGTATCTTCCGTTTTATCAGGATATTGTTTTTAAAAATTCATGGCGCAATATTGTAACGCGAATCGCGCCCCCATAATGGGGGATGGCTTCATTGAATGCGAAGTGGGAAAAATTAAATTTTTATATTAGACCGGAGGCAGAATAAGAAAAATACGTTTCGTTAGATTCATCGCGTTCAGAATTTAATTGAAAATTGAAAACGTCAATATCTTTTGTAGAAGACAAAGTAGGAAAAGAAACAAATACGAGAAAAGAATAATTGAACATTTCTGCTATTTCAGGAAGTTTAGAATAATGGAGCAAATACACGTGTAAACCAAACTTTCGTGCTATTGCGCAAACCTGGTTCACAAAAAATACATTTTCAGTTTACAGATCGATTTAAGTGACTGTAAACTGACATTCTGTTGTTTGCAATTGGGGTAAATTACAAAAAATAGCTATTTAAACATCGTGTAATATAAAAGGGTGCAGCTGAATATGAGATCACCATTAGGCAGCTTTTCAAAGTTTTAAACATCTAATTCCTTTAATGGATTTTTAAAAGTTGTAATTTTCTCTAACAACACAGTTACATTTTGTTGTATTTTATGGAAAGAAAGAAAAAAGTACTATGTACAATTTATATGTCTGCCTGGAATATTTTTTGATTAATAAATAAATAAATGTTTATTTATGGATGTACCATTTTTCAGAATATAACATATTATACAAAATAACAATTCAATACTAAAGATAGAAACAAAAATATTAATAGCAGCATAGTTATCTTCTAAAAATTCTTATAACCTGGGGAAATGTATTACAAAAAATATCAAAATCAGGATAAATTAACAAAGAATTGATTAAAAACTGGTGGATGCGCCGGGGAATGGATGGAACATTTTAGTTTCTATCATTTAATTCAAATATTTGGCTAACTTCCATTTTTCTCGAATTAATTTATTATAAATACAAGACATTAAAAACGCAAAAGTGTTATACAGTAAAGCTCCGCTAATCCCAAGGCCGTAGCTAAAGGGTGAGGAGTTATTTATTTATTTATTTATTCATACAAAAACCCAACAGACAAAGTCCAGTTACAGGGTTTACATTTATCTACAATACAAGTAACATGGTTATGCAAATCAACATACAGATACACAATTTTATAAATTTTATTAAAACGCGCGCTATCAATACACATGTACAGTAATATTATATATTGACACTATGTTACAGGTCTCAGACATGTTAAGAGGTCGTATTTAAATTTCGCAAAGCTCTGAGCAAATATATCATTATTTCTGCAAAAATCGTTATAAAAATGTCTGCTTAAGGGAGGTGGGGGGATTTAATGGTTAATTTGGGATTGGAAAACAATCGATTAAAGCTTCAAAATGAACTTAAAAATAACAAGGAATATTAGAAAGTACACAGCATATACACAGTAGCGGCCCTAACAAAGTTTTTAGGTGGTACGAGATCTCATGGTGCCCCCTGCCCTCCTTTCGCTGTACATTTTCGATTGTTTGTGGCTCTATTTGACGATAGTTCCCCAAATTTTATCCTTCAGTGCGTCAGAACAACGGTTCTTAACATACCCCCCACAAAAAATAACTGGTGGATGCGCCGGGGAATGGAAGGAACATTTTTGTTTAATCAATTTATTCAAATATTTGGCTAACTTCTATTTTTCTCGAATTAATTTATTATAAATACAAGACATTAAAAACGCAAAAATGTTGTACAGTAAAGCTCCGCTAATCCCAAGGCCGTAGCTAAAGGGTGAGGGGTTATAAAAATGTCTGCTTAAGGGAGGTGGGGGGATTTAATGGTTAATTTGGGATTGGAAAACAATCGATTAAAGCTTCAAATTAAACTTAAAAATAACAAGGAATATTAGAAAATACACAGCATATACACAGTAGCGGCCCTAACAAAGTTATTAGGTGGTACGAGATCTCATAGTGCCCCCTGCCCTCCTTTTGCTGTACATTTTCGATTGTTTGTGCCTCTATTTGACGATAGTTCCCCAAATTTTATCCTTCAGTGCGTCAGAACAACGGTTCTTAACATACCCCCACAAAAATAACTGGTGGATGCGCCGGGGAATGGATGGAACATTTTTGTTTAATTATTTTATTCAAATATTTGGCTAACTTCTATTTTTCTCGAATTCATTTATTATAAATACAAGACATTAAAAACGCAAAAGTGTTATACAGTAAAGCTCCGCTAATCCCAAGGCCGTGGCTAAAGGGTGAGGGGTTATAAAAATGTCTGCTTAAGGGAGGTGGGGGGATTTAATGGTTAATTTGGGATTGGAAAACAATCGATTAAAGCTTCAAATTGAACTTAAAAATAACAAGGAATATTAGAAAATACACAGCATATACACAGTAGCGGCCCTAACAAAGTTTTTAGGTGGTAAGAGATCTTATGGTGCCCCCTGCCCTCCTTTCGCTGTACATTTTCGATTGTTTGTGGCTCTATTTGACGATAGTTCCTCAAATTTTATCCTTCAGTGCGTCAGAACAACGGTTCTTAACATACTCCCACAAAAAATAACTGGTGGATGCGCCGGAGAATTGATGGAACATTTTTGTTTAATCATTTTATTCAAATCTTTGGCTAACTTTTATTTTTCTCGAATTAATTTATTATAAATACAAGACATTAAAAACGCAAAAGTGTTGTACAGTAAAGCTCCGCTAATCCCACGGCCGTTGCTAAAGGATTATAAAAATGTCTGGGTAAAGGAGGTGGCGGGATTTAATGGTAAAAATATTGTTTTTGCTCTAAAAGGACCGCTTTTGCATACAAAAATTTAACAATTTGAAAATTTCGGGGGGCGTTAAAAGACCTATATCCCCTCCCCCTGGTTACGGCCATGGCTAATCGGAACTCCAATAATCCGGATTCTCCAGTTATCCGGACGAAACTGAAATATTAGTTATTTACATTATGTATTCCAAAATCCGGATTACCTGTAATTCAACGATGAGTCGGGATTTCTCTGATGGTTAAAAAGCATCATGGCTCCAATGAGACCACACAAAACATTAACTCTAGCGTATTTTTGTGACTTTAAAAAGGTTTCAATAATCCGGGTTGGCGGAGCTTTACTGTATTTATAAAATTGTTATTTTGTCACATCGAGGTTCAAAATCTGTTGATAATGGTATATTACGTAACGAGAGTGATATACACCATATTACATATGAGCGAACATGTTGTGTTCGAGCCGCGCAGCGGCGAGTGCAGTATTCCGGGAGTATGTAATTGCCATGCCACTCGAGAAATCGTACGTTTCTTTACTTATGCCCAAACAATATAAACAATGAGCATGAGAGAACAACTTATTTATTGTAATCATTTTTAATAGTACCATGACAATGATGAAAACTAAATTACTACTTGATCAATACACAGAGAATTTTTCTTTTAGGTAAACATATGCATAAAGCTGTCTATTTTCCGACATTCGTTGTTTTTTTAAAAGAGTGTAATTTGAAGCTTCTAACGATTGTTTTCCACTCCCAGACTAAGCATGAAGTAAAATTTCGAGTTTAGAAAAGCCCTGTGAAAATTTGTCTCGGGTCGCTGCGCGACCCGAGACAAATTTTCACAGGGCTTTTCTAAACTCGAAATTTTACTTCATGCGTCACGCGTATAAAACACTGATTTCAAGTGAGGTTTAAATTTACATAAAGTTCACAATATTTTAGTGTTTTATACGCGTGGCGCATGAAGTAAAATTTCGAGTTTAGAAAAGCCCAGAAAATTTGTCTCGGGTCGCTGCGCGACCCTCGACAAATTTTCACGGGGCTTTTCTAAACTCGAAATTTTACTTCATGCTTAGTCTGGGAGTGGAAGACACTCGCTAAAAGCTTCAAATCGAACTCTTAATAACAAAAAACAACGAATAACTAAAGAATTAAAGAAAATAAGCTGAATTTAAAATACGTATACTTTAAAGAAAAACTCCCTGTACATCAAAGAAATGTCATTTGGTTGTGCGGTAAGCAATCAGCTGTTCAGCTGTCAGCACGTAATGTACTTGTCAAAGCTATTACGTGCATGTGAACGTAATATCAAGCATACTTGTTAATTTGAAGCTTTAAACGAGTGTTTTCCACTCCTAGACTAAGCATGAAGTAAAATTTTTTTCGCGCAGCGACCCGAGACAAATTTTCACAGGGCTTTTCTATACTCGAAATTTTACTTCATGCGCCGCGCGTATAAAACACTGATTTCAAGTGAGGTTTAAATATACATAAAGTTCACAATATTTGAGTGTTTAATACGCGTGGCGCATGAAGTAAAATTTCGAGTTTAGAAAAGCCCAGAAAATTTGTCTCGGGTCGCTGCGCGACCCTCGACAAATTTTCACGGGGCTTTTCTAAACTCGAAATTTTACTTCATGCTTAGTCTGGGAGTGGAAAACACTCGCTTAACGCTTCAAATCGAACTCTTAATAACAAAAAACAACGAATAACTAAAGAATTAAAGAAAATAAGCTGAATTTTGAATACGTATACTTTACAGAAAAACTCCCTGTACATCAAGGAAATGTCATTTGGTTGTGCGGTAAGCAATCAGCTGTTCAGCTGTCAGCACGTAATGTACTTGTCAAATCTATTACGTGCATGTGAACGTAATATCAAGCATACTTGTCAATTTGAAGCTTTAAACGAGTGTTTTCCACTCCCAGACTAAGCATGAAGTAAAATTTCGAGTTTAGAAAAGGCCTGTGAAAATTTGTCGAGGGTCGCGCAGCGACCCGAGACAAATTTTCACGGGGCTTTTCTAAACTCGAAATTTTACTTCATGCGCCACGCGTATAAAACACTGATTTCAAGTGAGGTTTAAATATACATAAAGTTCACAATATTTGAGTCTTTAATACGCGTGGCGCATGAAGTAAAATTTCGAGTTTAGAAAAGCCTAGAAAATTTGTCTCGGGTCGCTGCGCGACCCGAGATAAATTTTCACGGGGCTTTTCTAAGCTCGAAATTTTACTTCATGCTTAGTCTGGGAGTGTAAAACACTCGTTTAAAGCTTCAAATTGAACTCTTAAAAATATAAACAACCAATAACTAAAGAATTAAAGAGAAGAAGCTGAATTTGGAATACGTATACTTTAACGAAAAACTCCCTGTACATCAAAGAAATGTCATTTGCTTGTGCGGTAAGCAATCAGCTGTTCGGCTGTCAGCACGTAATGTACTTGTCAAAGCTATTACGTGCATGCGAACGTAATGTCAATCATACTTGTCAAATTGACAGTGTGGTATGATGCGGTTGCTTGATAGGGCGTAGGTAAAATTATATTTACTATTATATCAGTATTATAATACTCCCTAATTTTCCTCAATCAGAGCATATTTTGCTACATTGAGGTTAAAAATCTGACGATAAAATTATATTTACTATTAAATCAATATAATAATACTCCCTAATTTACCTCAAACAGAGCATATTTTGCTACATTGAGGTTAAAAATCTAACGATGCAATTATATTTACTATTATATCAGTATTATAATACTCCCTAATTTACCTCAAACAGAGCATATTTTGCTACATCGAGGTTAAAAATCTAACGATAAAATTATATTTACTATTAAACCAGTATTATAATACTCCCTAATTTTCCTCAAACAGAGCATAACGTTTACTTAGAAAGGGATTCCCAGCAATCACGCACGTTTACAAACTTTCACCATCAGTTTCTGGAGCGTATCGTGGCACCCTCTCTCTGCAAACAAATTACGCATGTCCAAAATTTGCGCGTACCTGCCGCGTAAGCGTCAATAAATCTCGGCCCCTCTCTCGGATAAAACAAAAAAGCGCTTACGGCACCACAATGAAATACGCCTCCTCTTCCTAAGGTAATCCTTACCTCCTCCACTTTGGCTATTACTTTACAGGTTTGAGAGTACGCCCTAAAACTGTCTGGCACTGTATTTTTTTTTACCCTCTCCGCGCTCTCGCAAATCTTCGTATGTATAAATCTCGAAAAGAGATGTTATCAAATGGCTGAGATAAGAAAATGCGAAGAAAAAAATGTCGGGGTGCGTTTTAATTTATTTCTCCTTATTTTATTTAATTCGGGATTTTTAATTTATGATATTATTTAAGTAAGTCATGAATAACCTATTTCGATTGGTGTAGCCAGGATTTTCCTTAGTAAAATGTCGTAAATATAAAATAATGTAATAATATCGAGTATACAAAAAAAAATTCCCAACGATTATTTCTACATTATCCTTGGGATTACAAATAAAACTAGTTAATATTATTATTATTATTAAACTTGTAAAAACATTGTTAACATTTATTAGAAATATCCAAATATTATTAGATCAAAAGTTAAATAATAATTAGCAATATTATAATAATTTTTAGTGGATTTCGATATAAATTCAAATTCAAAACTATTTGAATTCGAGAATATAAGCTTACGCTTCTTATAGTTTGCACACTTTAAACATAATATATAAAATTACTAAGACATTAGTTTTAATCCAAGTCCTTTCACTTCTAGTTTGTTGCTATCTCTCCTTTCATTTTAAATTGTATTGTTAGTTGGTTTGGAGAGGATTTGACCTAAACGTTACATATACTTTAATAGAGCGTTGTAACAAATCAAATTAAATAAGATTTTAAATATTTCATTGTATAATTCAATATCCGGAGATGTATTTGCACGGGAAGTAGTTGTTTCAATGGATATTTATCGTCTTAAATTGTCTTGTTAATTAAGACACTGTTTGTATTTCGATAGCTAACGCCATTTAATTATTATTAATATTATTATTATTATTTGTTGTTGTTGTTGTTGTTTAAACCATACTATGCCTGATTTATGTTGTAAGCATTTCGAGTTATTTAATAAATAATTTTCAGTTATTTCCGCTTGAGGTAAAGTTAATTTCTGTATGATTTTCGTAGATATTAAATGTTATAACAAATACGCCATCCACAGTTTTCGAACAATTTTCTATTGAATGTCGAAAATATACAATTATGAAAATATTTAGGACAATTAAAGCTTAAAACATTCATAATATGGAAATTCATTAAGGAATCTTCATACATTTTTTGTGGATATAATAGAAAATACAAAAGAAAAAATTGGTGTTATATACTAGATGTCGGCGTTTCAGGTAATAAGCGCTTTAAATATCGGGGAATTCCAAAGCTCCTCGTTGTCGTTAACCACGTTTTCGCCCGCCTTTATGGCTTTACTCATTTCCAATCTTCTATTTGAATCACAAGGATGAAGAGTTTGTACCGGTCTGAATTTGTAATCGTGATACTTACGTTTTTTATATTTTTCCTCACATATGAGTCTTCAATACCGCAATATTTAGATATTCTTCGACTTGAAGTTGTTGGATCAGTCATAACATGAGCCAACGCATTTACTTCGTTCCGATTAATATCTTTACCATACGGCTCCCACGGTCTTCTAAATCTACCACAAATCGCCAAATTCCTCGAAATCCATTGAAACATTGTTCGATGGGGTTGTCGTCTCTCTGGATGCATATTTTCATATGATTCAGCTGCCAAAACAGAATATCTATTGCGCCGAACGTAGACTTCGTACATGTCCTGCTTTTCCTCGTTGGTGTACATGTTTAATTAAACCAAAAAACAACTACTCTGCATGCGCACTTGTGATCGCTCTGACAGTTCGCACTACCAACTGTCACTTTAATTATTCTTGCAATTGTTTTTCAAAGCATTCGCGATCTAAGTAAATATTAAAATTCATTTTTAAATATCTACAGGTTTTTTTGAAAACCAGAGGTGTGTGTTGCCATTTTGAAAAGCAATTTTTTCGGTCTACCTAAAAGTGTGAAAATTCAATATGGCTGCCGTAAGAAATAAAAAAGTTATTCTAGGTACTCTAGATTTCGAGTTACGATATACTCGAAATCTAGAGTACCTAGAATATTTCTGTCGACGGCACTCAATATATAGAGGGTTCAAAAATGTACAGTTTGATAGAAATACCGCTAATGGCAGGGAAGACATAATTTTTTTTCTAAAATCACAATTTTCAGGTTTTCCGCGATAAGTCAGGAACCTACCAAAATAATCATTTTTTTTCAAATTCTCAATCGCAATTATAATAAGCTACTTTTCTCTATTTTTTTTTAATTCACTTATTTACGGTATCACCTTTGTACAATCAATATACATTTAAGTATAAAACAGTATTTGAGCGACCTCGTGTATCTTATCGTTTTCGAGATACTAATGGTAACCACCCTATATATGTATATTAACACAATAAATTACTTCGTAAGAAGATACTTAAACTTTAAATTAACTTTCCTCAAAACGATAATTAATTAATCTATCTCGAGTATTACTTAGTCTTTTTCCCTCACTTAAAACCCAACAATTTCCTTACATAATTAATTCGCTTTAATTACTTGTCAGCAACCTGTATTAGTAACGGAAAATACTGAAATTTAATTAAAACCGGCGTTTTAGCATGATAAAAAAATCCCCTTTTGAATTTATTAAACCGCCGGTAGTCGGTAAATTCGGTGCGGTCCTTTCATGCATCCCTCCGCTTCTTTCATCCCCACCAGGCGAAGGGATTTTTCCCTTTTGTGCGCGTGGAACTAATAAATATTTGGAGCGTGACGTACCTGCGGAATTTATGCAGATGTGTTTTCCGACAACAGCATAAATGATGCTCTTATTGATTTAGAAATGCGGGAAGAATTTTTGTGATCAATAAATTGATTGGTTGAGTTAGGTAAAGATCGAATTAAATTAACGAGAATTGCCAAAACAAACACACCTTCTCCAGTTTCTAATTTTGCATCCAAACATTGATCATAGATTAATGGATAAACTACTTTCTTCACCAATAACCAATTGAATTACCATGTGTTAATTGTGTTGTTAATAGTCACTTGTGTCTGAAATATACATTTAATAATTCAAATAAAAAAGTGGGGCCTCGATGGCCGACCGACCAAGAGGTCGCAGGTTCAAATCCCGTCTATCGTAATAATTTATTAATAATAAATTATTTCATCCGAGTCTAGTGTGAATGAGTTTGTCTTGTTTCAGGAGTAAGTGGTTATTTATCGAAATTAGAATTGGTTAAACACATTGAAATGTTGAAAATTATAAATAGATTGATGATCTAGATACTGCACCAAGCAAACACATTGAAGTAATGTTTCATCAATATTAATACAACGTTAAATGTTGTTACAATGTTGTTCTAACGATATTTGTTTGTTTTTTGTTCAGTGGAACCAAGGCCAATAAAATTTAAAAAAAGTGTAGAGAAAAATGCTTTACACATTAATCTATGATCGATGTTTGGATGCAAAATTAGAAAGTAGAGAAGGTTAGTTTGATCAGGCAGCGTTATTTACAATTAAGGAATCGAGACATGATGAAATACTTGAAATATTTTAGTTACCGCAAGTTATAAACTTTGAATCGGTGAAGTGCAATTTATGTAATTCTGAAAATTCGCAATGATAACTATTTTTGTCTGAATTTTTACCGGAAATCTAGCAGATCAAATATTCGGACACGATTTGCTATTAAATATAATTCACGTGAGCAAATATTTTTCTTGACACCAATTTAAACAGGGAGTGTTTTGCTGCTATCATTATTCGATCTGTCAAGCCTGAAGATATTGTAATTATGACAATTTAATTTCTGTATTGATGTACCAGCCATTAACAATTAGCTATCTACAAATAGGCATTTAGCTCATAGTTAAAATATTATACCGTGCGATCATTTAAATTATGATTTAGAATAGGCGACATTTTTTTTGTGCGGTTGCCCAGACTGCTAATTCAATGATGGAATAAATTTGAGGTAATGCTAAATTAAACTCTGTTTTTTTTTAATATGACCAAACTTAGGGTGTATTTACTGCACACAGTTGCAGTCCTGCACAAATTTTTAGACGGTAATGTCAAAGAATATCAAGTTATTTTAATGAAAAAAGAATTGGTAACTTTGAAAAAAAGTCTTTAAACCTAAAACATCAAAGATTTTAACCCAAATATACAATCAATTTGACTTACGTATGATTTAAGAATTAGTCAAAATGTTTTGGTTTGCTGCGTTAAATATATAATATTTACAATTTTGTTTAATATTGAATAAATTAATAAATTCACATACAATCACAATACAACACTATCAAAATCCTTGTTCAGATAATATCTAGGGTTTTTCAAAAAACAATCATAATAATGTTCGACTATTTGAAGTCCCGTTCCGTTTATCTTAGAAGCTTCTGCTGCGCATCTTTCCGCTATTCTGAGGTGAAATGGCGGCATAAGGTCTTTTATGATGTCGAAGTTGAATTCATTTTCGGAAGTAATAAAGTTGAGTTTTCTGAAATAGCAATAGAAGAATTGCTGGAGTCTGGGGTCGCTCACGTCTTGACAAATCATTGCTTGGATGTAAATGTTGTTGTTGATTTTCGCGGATTTGTGACACTCGTCGATGTAACCTCTTGCGATTTGTTTATATTCGTCGTCCATTGTCTGAAAAGTAAATGTTAGTATTTAAAGATAAGTAGCATATAACTATACTTAGGAAATTTGTAGTAAATAAATATCTGTAGTATTACAAAAAATAAATAAATAAATAAGCTGAGAGTCTGGATGATTTAACCTACAGCTAAAAAGAACTTGAAAATATTATTTGTTTTTATCGTTAGTAAATTTGAACTAATTAATTGTACAGCTTACCAAAAAATCAGTAATATCAGCAACACAAAAGTGCACTAAACTTAAAATAAAAATCACCCGAATCATATTTTATTGTTACAAATAAGAAGTATATTGCAAAAACTCTAGCTAACTAACTCTATCGTTATAATAGATGTATTCTTCTTTTATATTGTCTGTATATCGCAAATGTTCAGCAATTTAGGTTTTCAAAAAATGCTTTAAGTGAATAAAATGAATTTTAATATTTACACATTAAATTTCATTTTTTAAAAATCTAAATTTCATAACAGTAAATAATAATTGGACCATGATTAATACAAATTTGAAAATACAACATTTACACTGAAGGGCAAAGGGAAAATTAGCGAAATGATTTGCTTAATGTTTTTAATTGATTGATTTGAATGTTTTGATTTATTGCTGGGGTCCATATATTAAAGAAATATTCTCCACAAATTTGAAAAAATACAAAAATCACCCAGTAGTCAGGATTTCTTGCAGGCGCGACGAAAACACGCGATAAAAACATATCTCGAGTGTCAGGATATGTAGGGTTCTGGTTAAATAAGTTAGCCGAACCACTCGTGTATTAACCAGAAATGTTCTTTATTAGGAAGGTATAACGGTAAACATTAACACGCGGCGCGGGTTCTTCTACCGAACGCGTAACACATAACTTATTTCTTTTGCGAGACGTAAACTTGACACTTCTCTCTAACAACATTTTTCAGTTTCTAGCATACTCGATCATCTTCTAACATCGAGGTTAAGAAACGTCAATTCTTTTCACGTGTATAAAACACTGATTTTAAGTGAAGTTTAAAACAAACTTTTGATCACATGCTCATTAATTTTACATGTTTATATAGAATAGTAACTAAGTAAGTTATTTATTGCTAGTACCACAGGTTTACAAACGTCAAGGAAAGTGCACATTTAAAAAATATGGTATTTTATAAAATAATTGTTTTGTATCCTATTACAATTAAAAAATAGTTATAACTTAAGAAACACATAAATACACTAATATAAAAGTAACACGTTACAAAAATAAAAATATAATATAAAATACAATTTGCAACACAAAATAAATACATAAATTAGTCAGAATAAATTAAAATTAAAATTAGACAGAAAAAATTAAAATGGTAAAAGAAAGGAAGACGGTTAAACATTTAAAAGTTAATAGAAGGGAACAAAAAAAAATTAAACATATGATACAAAACAAATATACAGCAAATAGAAAGATTTATGTAATATACAATAAGATATAAAATAAATTATAAAAGAAACACATTAAAAGTATAGCAATACTATATAGGACAATACAAATAAAGATATATAGGTATTGTTTTCCAGATTTAAGAATATATTGTCTTTGCTGACGGTCGCTGAAACGGTGATTTAAACATTCGTCTATGCCCTAGGTCTCCACACTATCTTCTTCGCGGACCACAAATACAATTCTATATAATAAAGTCGGCCAAGATCCGATTAATTTTATAAAATTATGAAAAATTTAAGGAACAATTGTTACAATATTTTAAAATATGACATTTACAAAAAAAAAATACAAACAATCGCGGGCCGGAGTCATGCAAGTCGAGGGCCGTAGTTTGGAGACCACTGGTCTATGCTGAAGAATGCCTTTGTTATAAGGCAGGCTCTGACATATTTCTTAAATGGTAAATAAGGGAGAGATTTTACAGAATTTGGTAAATAATTAAAACATTTGGGACCGTAGAAAAAAACATTATTAATTTTGTTTACAACAATTGAACGCTATATTCGATCCGACTAAAATTTATTATGGTTGATTATCATAATATAACACATCATTTCAGTTATTATGGTCATCATTGATTGACAAGAAGTATAAAAAACAATAGTATCACAACATAAAAACTAAAATATGTTTTTATTGACACACCTTAAAAAAATTTTAAAAACACATATTGAAATATTAGTTGATTTAAAAGCTTTTTTGTCACCCAATAATGTTTAACATCTTGTACGGTTTTTCTACAAAAAAATAAAATGCAAATACATAATATTTCATTATTTTCTAAAAACAAAATCTAGTTTTTCGGCTGAGTAAAAATACATGTTTTTTCTTTGTCGCCGCCATTGTTTAACAAACGTCAGTTATGTATAATATTAATTAACGAGTGTTTTTTGAGAACTAATAGTTATTTTCATTATGGTTTATCATTACTCATATTCCTCCGGAGCAAACATATACAGGGAGTTCTTTTAAGTTTACGTATTCCAAATTCAGCCTATTATCTGTAAATCATTAGATATTTCTTGTTTTTTTTTTAAGTTTAATTTGAAGCTTTAAACGAGTGTTTTCCACTCCCAGACTAAGCATGAAGTAAAATTTCGAGTTTAGAAAAGCCCCGTGAAAATTTGTCGAGGGTCGCGCAGCGACCCGAGACAAATTTTCTGGGCTTTTCTAAACTCGAAATTTTACTTCATGCGCCACGCGTATAAAACACTAAAATATTGTGAAATTTATGTATCTTCGAACTTCATTTGAAATCTGTTTTATACGCGTGGCTCATGAAGCAAAATTTCGAGTTTAGAAAAGCCTAGAAAATTTGTCACGGCGCTTTTCTAAACTTGAAATTTTACTTCATGCTTAGACTGGGAGTAGAAAACACTCGCTAAAAGCTTCAAATTGGATTATTTTAAAAAACAACGCAAGTCGTAAAATGTACATTGTGCTTAGGAATATGTTTACTTAAAAGAAAAATTCACTGTATGTTGGCTTGTATTAAAATTTTGCCAAGGAAATTGTGGATACCATATTCTTACTGCCCTAATTCCCTATCATGCTCCTTCCAGCTTAGCTTGGAGTCTATGAAAACCCCAAGAAATCTGCAATTCACATGCTCGTTGTTGCTATGATTTAGAGAGAAAGTTAATCGCACGGTTTTCGAGGTGTTCAAAGACAGCTTATAAGCGTTAAAGTGCTCAATTATTAACTTCCTCTCTTTTGTCAATTATTGCACAAAAATGTCTGCCTGTATTTAGTGATGTTGAATCGTCAGCAAACATCAAAACTGTTGACTCTTCCATATAGGTCGAGAGGTCATTGACGTAAATAAGAAAAAGAAGTGGGCCCAATATCGATCCTTGTGGGACCCCCCTGGTAATTGTATTAAAGCTAGATGTTTGTTCTTTAATCTTGACATATTGTAGTCTATTCTGGAGATACGAGGCAATCAAACGACAACTTTGTGGATTTAAATTATAGTAATACAATTTTTGAAGCAAGACGACATGTGAAATGCCGTCGAAGATAAAAAAGCTGCGGTGTAATAGCCAAATTCATATCCATCAATTATTTCATCAACAAGAGCCCGCACCTTATCCCCGTTCATCGTCCTCTTCGAAAACCAAACTGGTTGTCGCTTAACAGGCCATTTACTTTCTGGAAAAATTTCAGAAAGTAAAATTTCTCAAACAGATTTTAGTGTTTCTGGAACACTAAAATTTGTTTGAGAAGCAATCGCTGAAACACTTTTGACAATATGGGCAACAACGAGATTAGACGGAAATTGCTAACATCATCATGTAGACCTTTCTTATGTAGTTGTATTACAGTTGCAACCTTTAAACAATTAGGAAATATTTGAGTCCTAATGCAATTTATTAGTTTTGTTAGCGGACATAGAATAACAACTTTAATGTACCTAATCGTGCCGCATGTCATATCATATACATCTCTAGAATTTGATGCTTTTAGGAACGTAATTGCTTCCCTTACTTCAATTTCACTTACGTCATTAGAAGAAAAGTAATTTGGACATACAGTGCTATTCATAAATACCAATGGGCCTATGTTTGACCGAGGGATGTCATTAGAAACCGAATCAGCTATCGTAATAAAATAGTGGCTAAAATCGTTCGGATCTATATCACAGTACGATTTATCAAAGTTGTTATTTTTTGTTTTTATTAACGAACACATAGCTTTAGGTTTATTTGTGGATGAAGAAATAAATCTAGCATTGGCTTCTCTTTTGGATAGCTGCAGAGCTTGTGTATATATTTTTTAAATGAAATGTATGTCGGTTTAAATTCAGGTATTCGTATACACATATCTTTTAGAAGAAAGAGGGTCTAGGGCATGTTTGCTAGGTCTTTAGTGTACCAAACCACAGTATTATTAAATGTGTTGTTTTTCACTGGAATACAATTTTAAAATAATTGCTCTAATGGCTTAGCAAAATCTCTAAAAGCTAAATCTGGGCATTGGTATTTATGGAGGTAAGAAAAATCTGTATTTAGCAATGTGTGATACAGTTCAAATGTTCCCTTCTTAGTGATCGGCTTTGCCATTCTTACAATAGGTGTGTTCACTATATATATATATATATATATATATATATATATATATATATATATATATATATACAGGGTGTCCCCGAATGGTCTGTACAACGCTCTACCACATATTCTCTGAAACAAAATAAGACGATTTAACTAAACGTATCTCTATCCAAAAGTGGTTCCCAAGCCATCTACGAGGCCTTAAAGATATTATTTTTTTTCATTATTTTTCAAATATTTTTATTTTGGACTTAGGTAAGAAAACCTAATTTGGCACATTTAATTACATTGATACCATGCACTTTTTGCGATATGTTTTTTTATCCTACGTTTAAAGTAAGTGGTCAAACTAGGACCATCGACTTCTTAAGATACCTAAATATTTTTATTCAACAGGTCAAATCATAAGGAATACTTCTTTCCTGCAAGATCATTCAATTTTACGTATTTTTTGTCTCTTATAAAATTTTGCTATTTTCCCCACAAAAAAATATTTTTATTTGTCAAAAAAAAGTAATAAAATTATGAACATTATTTAGCTTCTTAAAACAATTAAAAAAGTAGTAATAAAGATAGGTACCTAACAATAAACACAAATTTATTAGTTTCACAACAAATGTTCAAACTGATTGCCATTTTCAGGAATACAACAATTTACACGTCGCAAAAAATTAAAATGGACACGTTGTAAAACACCAACATTGTTTTTAACTGTTTGAAACGCATTCTGTATTCGCGCCCATAATTCGTCGTGCGTATTTGTGGGCTTACCATAAACAATAGTCTTCTAACACAATCCCTCGCAGAGTATTCTAAGCGGCCAGTTTCTCGAAGTCGCCTTTCTACGGAAGCAAATGTTTGATGGTTTGGTATTCGGCGATTTGGAAATCTTTCACTGTACACTCTTACACATTTGCGGCCATTACCTTCACAAAACCCAAAAACTAAAACAATATCAGTTAATTCATTAATTGAGTACATGACTTACGTTGTCACAAAATCACCGATAACTGAATTTCACAGGTGTTTCAATTTCTATTTTTGTAAATAAAGAATCAGTTTTTTTTAGAATTTTATTTCTTTGTTGTTTTGACAAATAAAAATATTTTTTTTGTGGGGAAAATAGCAAAATTTTATAAGAGACAAAAAATACGTAAAATTGAATGATCTTGCAAAAAAAAGTATTCCTTATGATTTGACCTGTTGAATAAAAAGATTTAGGTATCTTAAGAAGTCGATGGTCCTAGTTTGACCACTTACTTTAAACGTAGGATAAAGAAACATATCGCAAAAAGTGCATGGTATCAATGTAATTAAATGTGCCAAATTAGGTTTTCTTACCTAATTCCAAAAATAAAAATATTTGAAAAATAATGAAAAAAAATAATATCTTTGAGGCCTCGTAGATGGCTTATGAACCACTTTTGGATAAAGATAAGTTTAGTTAAATCGTCTTATTTTGTTTCAGAGAATATGTGGTAGAGCGTTGTACAGACCATTCAGGGACACCCTGTATATATATATATATATATATATATATATATATATATATATATATATATATCAAATATGTGAAAGTATACTTAATAAAAAAATCCCTGTTTGTGCTGTAAAGTTGCAAGTTGTTCTCTTTTTTAAAACTCTCTGCACCGTCACAATTTATTTTACAAATTATGATTTATTTGTCACATTGATAATCATTTACTAATATCTCAAAATTTGATGTTTAAAATTCTCTACTGTTAAAGCAGGACTGCAACTGTTCGCAGTAAATTCACCCTAAGTTTGGTCATATTAAAAAAAAAACATAGTTTAGATTTAATATTCTGAAAATTATAATTGTTATCTAATTTTTCGACTTCAAATCTATTTTGAATTACTTATGGAATAGTATATTGTACAGACTATCTAAGCCAGGTGGGCTGGCTGAGCTGAGGCTGGGTAATTGACGGGAGAAGGCACAATGGGCCTAATGAGGTCTAAGTGCAGTACAGAAATGCGCACTCCCCAAAGAACCAGAACCAGAACCAGATATTGTACAACGAGCATATAATGATAACTATTAATCACGAGAACGAGATTTGTGGAACGACCCGAAAGCAAGTGGAGCAAGTTGTTCGAGTGACTGATATCCAATATATACAAGTTATACACTATACTTTGTTCAAGACAACAACAGTATATAACACAACATTTATTATATATATTTATCAAATACGCGTCAGTCTTAACGGTCGGTTTTGTTTAATAATAATTTGACAGGTAAATGATGACAGATTGCGGTATTATTATTTGAATGTGTAATAAGGTTAATTCCACTTTAACACAAATACAAACAATCGTTCAGCAATAAATAATACTCACACAGTCTACCCTTTCGCCTAAATTACATAGAAACATGCTCTTTGCACAAAAAAACGAACTCTTCCGTTTGGATGGAGTTTTTTACGGTGTTAACGTTTGTTCCGCTTTAAAAAAAAAACACTCGCGACAGATAGAAGCACAATTGTTTAACCGATTTAAGAATGATTTATGTTTACAAACCCGTTTTACGCGGGTTAAACTAGTGAGAACGGCGGAGATGTTGACGCGTTACTTCGTACTTTAACAAAATGGCGTCGACGATGGTACTACCATGGTCAAATGTAAGATAAAAGAAGCTGATTTGACTAGCACAGCGCTGTTACTGCATAGCGGCAAAAAATCGAACAAGGCAATTATTAATATTCGTGTTAAAAAACACATTTATCATGCAAATCCCTTACTTTTACAAAATGGCGTCGACGACGGCATCACCACCATGGTCAAATGTAAGACAAAAGAAGCTGATTTGACTAGCACAGGGCTGTTACTGCATAGCGGCAAAAATCGAACAAGGTAATTATTAATATTCGTGTTAAAAAACCATATTTATCATGCAAATCCCGTGTTTAATGTACTTGAGTGTTAAATGCACCCCATTTATGTTGCCCACACAATTAAATAATGCACATATTATAAGATTGTCGAGAACAAACGTTTATTTTAATTTAACGACAAAAAACGCGATTAATATCTTTGCTAATAAAAGTATCAAAGCTGAATTCGTTTCAAGTATAATATAAGTCTGAATTTAGGCCAACACTTTATTAATACCATTACGGAAACGACAGATGTAATTACGCCTAATTAACACTTTAATGATAACACCTTCGTCGAGTATGTAAATTAATTTTCAGCGGGGCCGTAAAACGACCGCCCAGGGCTCCGGCCTAATCCCGCGATTTTATTAAATTTTAATTACGCAATCTCAGACTCTCTCCACCTGCTGCACAAGAATCCCGACTTTATGGAACGGATATTATATCGGAATCCTTTTGTCCCCCCGGATTCCCGCAATCCTTGTGTCCTGCGACCTTTCATCCCTTAGCCGACCATTCGGAAACATCCGACAATAAATTTGAATGGTCGCGTGTGTGTGTGTGTGTGTGTGTGTGTGTGTGGGAGTGATTTTCCAAAGGGATGTATTGAAGACGCTACAAAGCATAATTTCGGAGGATTGGGACAAAGGGGAGTTCGTAATCGCCCTTGCAAACTATTACCTTTTCCTGATTTTCGCATGAGTGTTCTTGAAGCAAGGGTTTGCATCTATTTATCCCTTCCAGTTTCCCAATCAATACTGTTCATGAAATTATACAGGTTTTTATTTGAAACATGCGTTGTAAAACTACAGGCATTCATAAAATCGTTCAAGTTGAAGCTTCTAACAAGTGTTTCCACTTCCAGATTAAGCATGAAGTAAAATTTCGAGTTTAGAAAAGCCTGAAAATTTGGTTTGGTCGCGTAGTGCAAAGCGCGGAGCGACCAAACCAAATTTTCAGGCTTTTCTAAACTCTAAATTTTACTTCATGAGCCACGCGTATTAAAAATTGAACTGTTGTGAAGTTCAGAATATGCTACTAAAGCAATATTCTAAAGACGTATATTTTAAACTTCACTTAAAACCGGTGTATTGTACGCGTGGCGCATAAAGTAAAATTTCGAGTTTAGAAAAGCCCCGTGAAAATTTGTCTCGGGTCGCTGCGCGACCCTCGACAAATTTTCTACGCGGGGCTTTTCTAAACTCGAAATTTTACTTCATGCTTAGCCTGGGAGTGGAAGGCACTCGTTAAAAGCCTCAAATTAACCGCTTTGAAACAACGAATTCCTGCAAATTTAAAAAACGGGATACGTATACTCAAAAGAAAAATGCCCTGTATGTTCTGCTTTAAACATGTTTTAAACGTGTTTTAAGCATGTTTTAAACATGTTTTTAATTGTTACTATTTTCAACTCTGTTTCAATCAAACAAAAACGTTTTGTTAAAAAAACTGTTTGTTTTAATTAAAAATGTTTGATTTAATTAAAAGAAGGGTTTTTTAACAACTCTGGCTGGAACCACTGATAAACATTTATTATACTCAAACTCCTTTTCGTTTACATTTTTTTTTCATTCTATTGTGGTAATAATCTTTTATCCTGGAATGCTTAGTGTATGCAAATAGTGTCGAATGCATTTAAATATATGACAGCATTTCCGGTTTTCTTTTTTTTGCGTGTTTCGTGTTTATATTAAATTTAAAAATGTGGCCCATTCCGGGCGTAGTGCACATGAAAGCGCGCCGTAAACAGGGTGGCCTTTATTGGGGGGTGGGACAAAATGGAAATGGAAATGTTTTCATTTTGCGCACTCGCCCCCCTCTTTCGCCCTCTTGGCGACAAATTGCCGCGCCGGCAAAAACGCGGCGAAAAATTGAAAATAATGAAATTTCGCCCCAGTAAATCTGGAAATTCCGGGGCGGATCTGTTTATCAGTTTCTCGGAGGGTTTGCCGAAAGGCGAGAGCTTTTATTGCCGATTGAAAGGCATCATCTGCCGGACGGCCCGCGCTAACATAAACTCAGTTCGATATTTCTCAGGGGTTGACCTTTGACCTTCTTCCATCCACCCCTCATCATAAATTCCTGACTGTCGAACGTTTATGAAATAAATGTGTGTACCTGTATTAGGAAATTCCTTTTAAAGTTTGTTATTTTAACAATCTCCATATCAGTACGAGAAAATTATTATTATAGCTTCAATTTTATATAATAATAAGTTACTATTACAATAAGCCACCTAATCTGCAGTGCTTCCGGATCCGTAAGAAAGACGGCCCCCACAGGAAGAAAAAAAAAAGTTACTATTTACTTGCAGTAGAAGGAGCAACACGTGACGTGAAGTTTGGTTTCAACAAGATTGCCGCTTCGCGCATTTTGGAGTATATGTATAGGAATATTTAGAAAAAACCTTTCCAAATCGTTAGATTATTCGTCGTGGTAAATTAACTAACTGTCCCGCTAGATCTCTTGATTTAGCGCCATGTGATTATTTACTGTAGGACCATTTGAAAAGCAAAATTAACCAAATACGTCACTTAAAATATTGATTCTTTAAGGAATGCAATTTTTAAGAATGTGCGCGTATCAACGCTGAAACACTAACAAATGTGATTAATGGATTTTATAATAGGCTAGGGCAGGGGTCTCCAAACTATTTACTTTGCGGGTCACATACAGAGAGTTTTATGTAACACCGAACATTTTCATAACGAGAATTTTTTTTTTAAGTATCCATATCCATACGTTGCACATTTTCCGATGCTCGGTTTATTAAAAGAATTCAATTTAAAGCTTTAAGCGAGTGTTTTCCACTCCCAGACTAAGCATGAAGTAAAATTTCGAGTTTAGAAAAGCCTGAAAATTTGGTTTGGTCGCGTAGCGCGAAGCGCGGAGCGGCCAAACCAAATTTTCAGGCTTTTCTAAACTCGAAATTTTACTTCATGCGCCACTGGTACAAAACACTGATTCAATGTAAAATTTAGCGGTGTGTTTTAAACTTCGTAATATGTCAGTGTTCTGTACCGGTGGCGCATGAAGTAAAATTTCGAGTTTAGAAAAACCTGAAAATTAGGTTTGGCCGCTCCGCGCTTCGCGCTACGCGACCAAACCAAATGTTCAGGCTTTGCTAAACTCGAAATTATACTTCATGCTTAGTCTGGGAGTGGAACACACTCAATTTTGACTTTCAAAATGAACTTTAAAAAAAAAAACAAGGATTATCTAAAGATTTATGGCATACACGCTGTAATTGGGACATGCATACTTGAAAGAAAAAGTCCCTGTATGTACAAGTTGAGGCATTAATTGCGATTGATTGTCTACAATTTGTAATGGTCATATAGGCAACTCAATTTACACATAACCTAAAAATTAAAGGTGTCAAATCGTATTGAATGCTTTGATTTGATAAATAGAACATACGAAAATGAACATTGAAAATGTTCGGTGTTACATAAAACTCTGTGTATAAAATTCTACATAATAAAATGGGCCAAGATTCAAATAATTGTATAAGCATTTTTAAGAACTTGTATTTTTATTTACTGTTAAATAATAATAATAATTAATAAAGTAATTTATTTTAAAATAATTAATAACAGTCATGAAGTAAAATTTCCAGTTTAGAATAGCCTGAAAATTGTATGCATGAATAGGGAAATGCCTCTTTTAAATTTAAATTCGAGTAATTTTCATAACTATGTGAGTCTGAGTGGAGCTTTGCGATTTGAATCAGTGTTCGATTTGTTTGAAATTGGGACGTTTTATTTTCGGATACAAGCCGATCTCGGGTTGGTTTTAATTAACGCTCGCCAAATATTTGCTCCACGTTTCACTTCACACATGTGCACACACTGTGGAGGGAAAATTTAAAATTCAGAGGGAGTAATATCTACGCACAGACAAACAAATGCAGCATTGAATTATTAAAGCAATTACAGGGATTTTTTCATAAATAAAACCACTAGAGGATTATTTTTATCAAGCAAAAATAATTGAATATATATAATCTGTTTTTTTTAATATGACCAATCAAATTTGACATTTCTAGAATTTAGTGGTGTGATGCAGGTTGTGTTTAAGAAAAATGCTGGAGTAAATGAACCGGGTCAAGGATTTAATTTGATTTCTTTTATTTTTCAAGTTTTACGAAAGCTCGGGTGTTATTTTCGCGCTATAAATCAGATGCGTGAGAGATAAGCTCGATGCATTGTTACAACGAAATATTATTAATAGCCTCAGTTTGTAAATTTGTGTAAGAACTCTTTCATCTGCATTTTTTATCTTAACTTAATTTCTCTTGCTCCCTATAAACTCAACATGATAAGAAAAAAGCATGAAATAATTAGGTTTTTGTGTATTTATAACATTCTCAAATATTAACAGACAAAACACTCCTTTATTCAGAAGTTGGTAAAGAAACTTAATTTTTCCTTGCACTCACTAACTGTTTTCTCAAAAAAACTGCAACCACGCCCACTGTCTAATCTTAAACTTAAACTGCACTCACTGTATAATCTTAAACTTAACCCGCACCCACAGTTTAATCTTAAACTTAAACTACACCCAATGTTTAATGTTAAACTTAACCCTCACCCACTGTTAAGGATTAAGGATTGGTTGTCGGGAGGGCAGCCATAGCCGCGCCCACTTAGGCCAAGTTTTAGGCCCATTGTAGTGCCTCCCTCCTGATGGCCAGACCCATTCCTCACTACTGGCAATTGCCAATATTTGTGCGGCCGACCAGTTCCATCCGGGTCCTTCACGTTTGTGCTGGGTTTCCCTTAACATACTATCCCTTAGTTTTGACAGGGCCGGACACTCGTGAAATATGTGTCTTGCTGTCTCATCCTCTTCGTTGCATCTTCGGCATGTGGTATCGTTGGTGATCCCCATTTTTGCGAGGTGCTTTTGGAAGCTGTAGTGTCCGGTGATGTAGCCGGTTAGTGTATGTAAGTTTTGCTTGAAGAGTTCTAGGAACTTCTTTGTTTTTTTGCGGTCAGGTATTACACCCACTGTTTATTCTTAAACTTAAACCACACCCACTATTGTCTCTTAAACTAAAACAATGCCCACTATTGTATCTAAAACTGAAATCATGTATTCCGTAATCTTAAACATTTACACCATAGCCAAATTTTTTGTATACTGCCTCTACAACTGAAACCACGCCTTTTGTTGTCTCTAAGCCGACACTACGCCCACGTTTGTCTCTAGAACCAAACCACGCCTTTGCGCAATAAAACCCTACGTTAGCTTTAGTCTGTAGTCTGAGAATCCACAAAGTCCAGGCAAAGGATAGATGTGCTGCAAAAGAGGAAGGTTTCCTCAGAAAATCTGACGGAACCTATACTGAAACAAAGGAGTAAAGTCTCAAGGAACTATTAAAAGTCCATTTTCCAGTCTCAACGATCCTGTTAGAGGAGGGCAAACTCGACAATGCCGTCCATTTTCCAGTCTCAACGATCCTGTTAGAGGAGGGCAAACTCGACAATGCCGCCCAAAGGCGAAATAAGTCAGACCGAAATGATTTGAGGTTAGCCACATAGGTCACAAGACCAAGCAGAATTAGATAGGCCATAAGCAGGTTCTCACTTTATAAGTCTGCTGGAATGGATAGGATCTATCCCACCCTGCTGCAGGAGGGCATAGAGGAGGAGTTGGTGCCGCATCTGCCAAAGATCTTCAAAGCCTGTCTGGCATGGGGACACATATCAAGAGCTTGGCAAAGTGTAAGGATAATCTACTCGCCTAAGGTAGGTAGAATAGCAGATCTAACACCGAAGTTTTACAGACCCATCAGCCTATCTTCATTCCTACTAAAAACAGTGGCTGATGGATCTGTAAGACTGTGGTGTTAGTTCTGCTAGTCTACCTACCTCAGGCATGTAGATTCCTTACACTTTGCCACGCTCTTGGTATGTGTCCTCATGTCAGATAGGCTTTGAAGATATTTGACAGATGCGGCACCAGCTCCTCTTCTGTGCCCTCCTGCAGCAGGGTGGGATAGATCCCATCCATTCCAGCAAACTTATAAAGTGGGAACCTGCTTATAGCCCATCTAATTCTGCTTGGTCTTGTGACCTCTGTGGCTAACCTCTAATCATTTCGGTCGGTCGGCGGCACTAGCTCCTCTTTGCCCTCCAAGGACTGGTCGGCAGATACCTACGAGACGAGATACTGGGGAAAGATCCCCTTGGTAATCGCCAGTACGCTTACCAACCAGGAAAGTCAGTGGAGGACAAAGAGATAGCTATGGTCACATTGCTAGATATAGAAGCGGCGTTTAACAATGTCACAACCAACTCGCTCATGGAGGCACAAGCAAGAAAAGGCGTCCCGTGAAGCCTATACCAATGGATAAGGGCTAGCCTAGAGGAAAGGACAATCATATCCAGTCTAGGAGGGCACACCATTGAGGTTAGAACCGGCGGAGACTGTCCGCAGGGAGAGGTATTATGTGCTATAGGCAACTCTAGTTTCTTAAAAAATAATCGCCGACTTTTAAGACTAATCTTCTCAACCAAGAGAGAGAAATGGTTAAGGCTATACGTACTATGTGGTACGTCTACTGATAGGACACTATAGGCTCAACAAACACATGAGCAAAATAGGTCTGGCAGAGGATACGATATGTAGATTCTGCTAAGAAGAAGAGGAGGACTGATACGTCCACTGATAGGACACCGTAGGCTCAACAAACACATGAGCAAAATAGGTCTGGCAGAGGATACGATATGTAGATTCTGCTAAGAAGAAGAGGAGGACCCTCTCCACATCCTGTGCCAATGTGAGGCCCTAGCAAGGGTTAGATACCTAAAGATGAGACTCACCAAACAGCGCAGAGAGCTATACCCAAGGTCCACTGTCAGGGTTAATAGGGCTAATCAAAGAGGCAAAGCTCGAGCATGTTGTCTAAGATAACAGGAATCCACAATATATCAGCAAAGGTTGCGGTGGTACAGGCCAAGGGGCCACCCTAACAGTTATCTACTCTAATCTAATCTAGTAAACTTACACGTCCACTATTGCCTCAAACTAAAACCTCGCCCTCTGTTGTCTCTAAAACAGAAATCACGCTTTTTAAAAGTCTTTTAAATGTACCCAATGCATTTTATTTTAAACTGACTTAACAACTGAAACCACGTGCACGATTTTCTCTACAACTGAAATCACGCCTACTCTTGCCTCTTAAAGTAATACCGCGCCTACTGTTGTCTTTAAAACTGAAATAACGCCTTCAATAGTGTGTAAAACTTATAACTTGCCCATTTTCTCACTAAGGAAAAACTGACTGTACAACTGAAACCACGCCCACTATTGTCTGTAAATGTGAAACAACACCCACTTTTGTCTCTAAAGCTGAAACCACGCCCACTATAGTCTATTAAACTAAAATTTTGCCCACTGTGGTCTTAAACATGCCTACTACCGTCTCAAAACTATATTTTTAAAACCTCTATAATTTTAATCTTGAAAAAATTTGTTTCCTTTTTATTATATTGTTTTTTATATTTATTTTAAAGAATCCGGATTAAATAAGTTATATTCACTAACGTGTCCATTTATGCACTTTTAAAATTCATCACCCTTCGCACATTAGCTCGTGATAAATCGTAGTTTACGACCGGATTGTGTAAACATTCGGCGGATTATCGGATCGCGGACGTTTCAATTACAATAAATTGGACGGGAAAGTTTCGCGGGGCGTTTAGAGCGGATCTAATTTCAATAAATCGAAAATTATCCCCGCGAACGATACGGACGGTATCGCCGTTTTCTAGGGCGCGCGCGATAAAGGCCGTCATCCAGTTTCAGTTAACTGCCGGCGGGGGATCGTCGCGAGGTTTTATGCGGGGAATTATTTAAATCGAAACTGCACTCACACTTGCATTCCTCCGATAGAGTTATTCTTAAGCTTTAGTTACACACCATTTATGTTTCAGCTTTATCTTTTTGTTTTTAAATGTTTTCATTCTTTTTATTTGTGATAAAAAAGCAAATTTACACAAAAAGTATCCTTTCTTTTAAAATGTTTAAATTGGAGACATATTTTGTTAAAAATTGTTGTTTTCATTCTTTTTTTTGTAATAAAAAAGCAAATTTACAAAAAAGTACCCTTTCTCTTAAAATGTTTATATTGGAGACATATTTTGTTAAAAATTGTTACTTTGTAAAATCCATATCAACCCTTTTTGTAAACAACAAACTTGGTTAAGATTTCACTGTTTATTAGTTGTAGTGTCAACAATTGTTTCGCCACACAGTGACTTCATCATTTATTTGCCTGATGAAGCCACTGTACTGCGAAACAATTGTTGCAGTGTCAACTAATAAACAGTGAAATCTTATACAAGTCTGTTATGTACTAAACGTGTTGATATATTAACCCATTAAGCGCCATTATGGCTAATAGCCTCGTAACTAAGGCCAGGAAAAATCCAAACCCGAAAAAATAAAAAAATTAGGGCCCATTGATGCATATAAGCAACATTATTAATTTTATGTTAATTTAATTACTAAATAATTTAATTTGATTTATTATATTATTTGACTTGACTTGAAAATGTATAAAGAAAAACGTAAATATTTCGTTATTTAAATATCTCGATTATTACTTATTTCAAAAAAATGTTTTCAGTATATTTCTAACTTCACAATATTTCAGTGTTTTATACGCGTGGCGCATGAAGTAAAATTTCGCGTTTAGAAAAGCCCCGTGAAAATTTGTCTCGGGTCGCTGCGCGACCCTCGACAAATTTTCTACGCGGGGCTTTTCTAAACTCGAAATTTTACTTCATGCTTAGTCTGGGAGTGGAAATACTCGTTCTAAACTTCATATCGCACGTTTTTGTACAAAGTCGACGAATGCCTTACATTTACAGCGTATACATTATGTGTATTTAAAAGAAAAATGCACAGTATGTAATACAATAAGTCATTCGTAGAAATCATAAAAAGAAGTATAGAATTGTTCCTAAAATCAACTTTTAGAGTTAACTCTATAATTGTTCGGTCGTTAATGGGTTAAGTTACATTTGTTAAAATTGAATTTGTGTTCGCGCATTAGGCGCCATTGGTGCATATAAGCAACAATATTAATTTTATGTTAATTTAATTAGTAAATAATTTAATTTGATATATTATATTATTTGACTTGACTTGAACATGTATAAAAAAAAAACGTAAATATTTTGTTATTCAAATATCTCGATTATTACTTATTTCAAAAAAATGTTTTCAGTGTATTTCTAACACACAATATTTCAGTGTTTTATACGCGTGGCGCATGAAGTAAAATTTCGAGTTTAGAAAAGCCCCGTGAAAATTTGTCTCGGGTCGCTGCGCGACCCTCGACAAATTTTCTACGCGGGGCTTTTCTAAACTCGAAATTTTACTTCATGCTTAGTCTGGGAGTGGAAATCTTCGTTCTTAACTTCATATCGCACGTTTTTGTACAAAGTCGACGAATGCCTTACATTTACAGCGTATACATTATGTGTATTTAAAAGAAAAATGCACAGTATGTAATACAATAAGTCATTCGTAGAAATCATAAAAAGAAGAATAGAATTGTTCCTAAAATTAACTTTTAGAGTTAACTCTATAATTTAATACTGGATGATTTAAATCAAATTTAAATTTAAACACTTGGTTTGTTTCACGTATTTATATTTTCTCCCTCTAGTTTCGACCATTGGTCATCTTCAAGGAGGAATCCTCCGTGAAGATGACCAATGGTCAAAACTAGCCGGAGAAAATATATTTTCTCCGACTAGTTTCGACCATTGGTCATCTTCAAGGAGGAATCCTCCTTGAAGATGACCAATGGTCGAAACTAGCCGGAGAAAATATAAATAAGTGAAACAAACCAAGTGTTTAAAATTTGATTTAAATCATCCAGTATTAGATTCAAAAATGTTTCACCACGGGTTAAGTGAGAAATTAATTAAAGATAAACTCTATAATTGTTCGGCCGTTAATGGGTTAAGTTAAATTTGTTAGTTTTAATGTAATTTGCCGCTTGAATTAAATAGGGTTAAGGATTAGGATACTATACCTAAATATACATCATAATGCATGTACATGCTAATTCAGGTGATTTTTATGTTCATTGACTCGACAGTGTAGGTTTACTAATTTAATCAAACTTCCCAATTCGTCAACTGGCGCTTCCCGAACACACAAATCCAATTAAGCGCACCGCGTTTATTTCCATCCGGCTATAAGTGTATGTACTGTTTAGTTACTAGGCGCACTAATAGGCGAAAATTATGATTAATTCATCCTCTATGCAAAATATCGATAAATTGACAACCCATAAATTACATTAGAATATCTGCAGTGCACAAGATAATACCGAATTAACGGATTAATTTAAGTGCACCAACAAATACTCACTCCCACTTCAAATAATAATAATAATAAATGTTTTTATTTATCATAGAAAAAAATCTTATATGTAGGCAAAGTTCAGATAGCTGAACCTGCTACTGATCTTCCACTTAATCTCCGAAAAATTAAACATAATTATTGCAGAATGTGAGATATAATTTAACATATTTTGTCGCGAACAAATCGTTTTTTGGTTGGATATTAACCCATTAATGGGCGAGCATTTATAGAGTTAACTCTAATAGTTGGTTTAAGATAAAAATGTTGCACATATTTTTATGATTTCTATGAATGATTTATTGTATGACATACTGTGAATTTTTCTTCTAAATATACATAAAGTATACGATATACATAAAGTATACGATGTACATCTTTACGCATTCGTCGATTTTATATAAACACATGCAATATGAAGTTTAGAATGAGTGTTTCCACTCCCAGACTAAGCATGAAGTAAAATTTCGAGTTTAGAAAAGCCCCGCGTAGAAAATTTGTCGAGGGTCGCGCCAGCGACCCGAGACAAATTTTCACGGGGCTTTTCTAAACTCGAAATTTTACTTCATGCGCCACGCGTATAAAACGCTGATATATTGTGAAGTTAAAAATACATTGCCATTTTTTTTATGATGAATAATCTAAATATTTACATAACAAAATATTTGTAAAGCTATTTAAATAAAAACACTTAGTATTGTTTCACAAAATAAAACTTTATTCCGACTAGTTGCGGTTTGTTACACCATTTTCAAAGGAATTCCTTTGAAATTGGTCTAACAAACCGAAACTAGTCGGAATGAAGTTTTAATTTGTGAAACAATACCAGGTGTTTTTATTTAAATAACTTTACATATTCTAATATGTTTCACCAAGTGCCAGATGAGAAATTAATTCAACAAAATATTTACAGTCTTCTTTATATATTTTTAAGTCAGGTCAAATAATATAATATATCAACTTATTTAGTAATTTAATTAACAAAAAAATTAAAATGTTGCTTGTATACATCAATGGCGCTTAATTGATTAATTCATCTAAGGATATTAGTTTATCTAAGGCTTGAAAGGCAAGCAGAGAGGCAAGTCTAGCGGCGAGTCTCTTACCTTGCCACTAGCCTTGACGCCATGCACTCTGCTGAATGTTTCGACCACTATTATAACAAACCATGTATTCATAGCAGTGATCCTCAAAGAAAAATTTCTTTAGATCACACCAATTGTAACATATAAAATGTATTTTATCTGTTACAATTGATGGGATCCAAAGAAACTGTCCTTTAAGGATCACTGCTATCTATAGATGATTTGTTTTAATATTGGTCGAAACATAGTGAAATTTTGCATAAATTCGCCCCACGACTTTATCCTTTATATCGTATGTTCAATTAAAAAAAAATACCTAACTTAGCCATGCGATACTTAGTCTACTACTTTCTTGATGGAACCCAGAGCTGGGATGAATCCTTAAAAACAGGACTCGAATTACGAACACGAATCACCTAATATGATTCGAATCACTAATACTCGAATAAAGGATTCTTAAGATATAATTATGATTCGAATCAAAGATTCGAATCCTCTTTTTTGAATCACTGATACAGATACTTTAAAAATAAATTTAAATAAATTTAAATGATTCGAATCACTAATACTTGAATAAAGGATTCTTAAGAGGAAAATATGATTCAAATCAAAGATTCAAATCCCCTTTTTTGAATCACGGATACAAATCCTTTAAAACAAAGTTTTGAATTATTTTTTTTGCAACCATTAACATTTTAAATATCGCCGTCAGTTTTTATTAACAAAAATGTTAAAAACCTAAGTATGTACTGACTAAATATCTGATTAATTAATTATTTTAGTTAATGATGATATATGTGTCATTTACCTTTAGGATAAATCAGTGTTTTATACGCGTGGCGCATGAAGTAAAATTTCGAGTTTAGAAAAGCCCCGTGAAAATTTATCTTGGGTCGCTGCGCGACCCTCGACAAATTTTCTACGCGGGGCTTTTCTAAACTCGAAATTTTACTTCATGCTTAGTCTGGGAGTGGAAGACAATCGTTAGTTTAAAATAAAGGGTGTTTCGGAATGTTTTTCGTTTTTAGATGTTAAATAAAAAACAACAATATCAATTAAATCTCGTTTTGTTTATTGTTAAATTAAAGATCAGTTCTTGAAGTTTATTTATGAAAAACAACCGTTTACAAATGCGCACCATTCACTTGTTCACACTCATTTAACCTGGAGCTAAAATGTTCAATCACTCGCTGGAGCATCGCTCTTGGAATAGAGTTGATTTCTTCAGTGATTCTTTGCTTCAAAACATTCAAGTTGGGTGGCAATGGATTGTAAACTTTACTTTTTAGGTAGCCCCATAGGAAAAAATAAGCAGGCGTTAAATCAGGGCTCCTCGGTGGCCAGTTGATGTCTCCTCGGTGACTTATCACTCTTCCAGGGAATAAATCGTGAAGAGCAGCTAATGAGTCATTTGTAACATGAGAAGTGGCCCCATCTTGCTGGAACAAAGGTGTTGCGGTTGTAGCCCTCTTGGTTTTGCATTTCTGTAGTCAAAAAAGTCCGGATCATATGGCAATATCGATCAGAATTATCGGTCTGAGTTCGACCTCGGTCATCCTCAAAAAAATAAGGACCGTTAATTCCTTGACTTGATATGGCAGCCCAAACAACAACTTTTGGCGAGTGCAAGGGCTTCTGATGCAGTTCTAGCAGATTCTCGGAAGCCCAGTATCTGCAATTTTGTTTATTCACGTGACCGTTGATGTGAAAATTTGATTCGTCGGAGAACCAGATGTAATTGAAACTCGTAAAACAGATTTTCATTGTCCTGCAGAATTCGACTCGTGTATCAGGATCATCAGGTTTCATTTCTTGAACAATAACAATTTTATAGGGGTGAAAATGTAAATCTTTCAAAATAATGCGATTAACCGTAGAAGTCTTCAAATTAAGAGAAGCTGCGCGTAATCTCAACGAGAGTCGTGGGTCGGCCATAACAGACTAGCGAACGCGGTCGACGTTTATGTTCGTTCTTGATGTCCTTTTGCGCCCAGACGATTTGTCCGGCATTGTATTCCCAGTCTCTTCAAACTTGCGAACCCAATTCTTAATTAAATTGGCACTTGGCACATGTTTTAAGCTTGTTAAATTAAAATTTGTCCTGTAGAGGCGACGAACAATAGTATAGGAATCGTTGTTTTTATAAAACGCTCGCACGCAAAACGCGCGCTGTGGTCCAGTGAAACGATTCATGACTACTAAACTTAACAAGATGGCCAAGCGTTTGAGACCACTCCCCTCCCCCTGCTACCTGCGGTTGGCGCGAATTGGTCAATTCAAAAACGAAAAACATTCTGAAACACCCTTTACATCACATCATAGTGAAAAGTATCGATATTCAAAATATCGGTAATTTTTGATACCAGATATTTTATTTTTAATATTTACAATTATTTATTGCTGTAAATGATTTTTTAAAGGCCTTCACCTAAGATTGTTAATACTGCCAAGACTAGTTTACGAAAATATCAATATTCACCTTTTACAAGTGGACGGATAGAAATGAACTCGACTTTAATTGTTTAGTACAAAAACCAGACATGTAGAAACATTTAACTTGCTGAACACTAACGATATTATTAGCACTAAGCGAGTTTTCCGTTTGAATCGATGTTAATGTGTAAGTAGAGATGTGTTAACATCTTAATTTTGTACAAGAGGGGGTTCGGGCTTATTCAAGGATCCCGACAAAAAGGTTTCGAGTCCTTTCTTCTAAGAATAAGGGAAACTGTATGTGACGGGGTTGGATATCAGCGTTAGTGCTCCTTTTGTTCCCCGGATGATACCTAGCTGCGATCCAAAGGAAGTCTGAATAATAAACTTCAAGATGGATGATCTTGAAAATAAAAGGAAAACGAGAGGGCAAAAAAATGGGAGCGTTTGTTTCATGCAAGCGTCTATGTAGACAAAGTTCGCACATTTGCGACTAATTACTATAAAATATAAAAACGAATTATAATTAATATCGACTTTCTTCAAAATGTTTGTCTCATTGAGACAAGTCTCCAAATATTCATTGAAACAACAAATATTTGGAGACTTGTCTCAATGAGACGAACATTTTGCAGAATGTCGATATTAATTTTAATATTTTATAAATATTCTGCAAACTATTGACAAACCCAATTTTTCAATATGTTAAATTGTCTTTATGTTATACTAATTACTATTTCAGAAAAATATTGAGGATGGCAGGATTTTTATATAATAATAAATAAGAAATTCTTTAACAACACAAACTATGAAAAAAGATACGCAAAACAGTTTTCCCGTTTTATTTTCGGATTGCATACAAAGGAATTGCGTTTAAGATGAGTTGATGTCTTGAACGCAATTCCCTTTACGGATCCCTCGAAAATAAAAGCAGTTTTGCGGTTATTTATTTATCTCAAAAGAATATTAACTGGGCGTAATGTACAAGAGGAGGCCATTTACATGGAAAATGGCGTATTTACATTTTGTCAAGGAGAATGCGCTTTGTCAGAAAACGACCTCCCTTTTCTTTTCCACCCCTCCACCCCAAGTTTAATTTAACGGTAGTTTGAAGAAAACGTCCCCGAAGGTGAAACATTTCGCTGCTTCGCTAATGCAAAGTAACACACAATGGATACATTCGCGCACACGGAAAAGTTATTTTCGGAAAAGTTGAAAAGAGTTTATATTTAGTTTATTTATACTGAAAATCGTATGACACTATATTTTATTAAAAAAAAACAACCTTTATTAGCATAATAAATCTACATACAAAATCAAACTTCTATATATTCTAATGGTCCTTTCGTTTCATCTCCCTCTGCCAACCCAGTCTTGCTGCAATCCTTAAACTAGCTCCAATCTTCCTCATCCATTCGGTTACCCTCCTGTTTCCCCCCATTACTCCTCACATACCCCTTCACACTCCTGCTCCCGATGGCTTCATGTATCTATTCCAGTTGTACACAGCATACATCTACCATACCTTTCTCCCATCCAAACCTGCCTTCCTCTCTCCTTTAAACCGCGTCTAGCTCTTGCCAAGGTTATCTTATCCTCCTTTGACAAGTCACTATTAGTCAGGTACCCTGGCATACTCCCATGCACTTGCCAACTTTTATACATCGGATTGTATCTGCTCCTCCCGATACACCTCTTCTGCATCTCCACTTCCTTCCACTTCTCTTTCATCTATGAGAGTCAGAGAATATTGCGAATTAGTGGTTAGAGAATGGAGTAAAGGTGACGCCTTTACTCCATTCTCTAACCACTAATTCGCAATATTCTCTGACTCTCATGCCCTTTCATATAATTTTCTGCGCTCCATTCTCCACTAACTCATCCCTATTCACGTGCACATTCTCCACACCTCTTTCACCAGTCTTTCACTTTCCGATTCACACATCTTAATCTTACATTTTACCACTATCTCCATTGCCTTACCATGCACACTCATTCTATTTGTTTCTTGAAGCAGAATGTACCAAAGGTTGATCTTTCCATCCCAAAATCTGCTTCAAGAACCAAAACTGCTCTGTCTCAATACATCCATACTCCCTTATCCCCCATGTTTCCACCTTATACAACAAAATACGCTTCACACAACTTGCACGCCAATTGGAAGTTTCTCGCAAACCATTTTCCCCACTTTTTCCTTACCATGCCCCACGTTTTCCTTGCTTTCCCTTGAACTCCTTTGGCGTGCTCCCCGTATCTACCCGTACCTTTAAATATGAAGCCTAAGTATTTAAAAACCCTCTTAATTACCTCCCCCTTTCATTTTAATTCACCAACTCTTCCTTCCCTTCCTTTATGCCTAAGTCTCATCCACTTAGTTTTCCTTGCATTTACTCGCAGACCTCTCTTCTCCATATATCTCTCTACTCTCTACATTACCTTCTTCATATCTTCCCAGTCCCTCCCCAAAAGCACCATATCATCCGCAAAACCTAGCATCCATTCCTTCCAGCGATGAGTCGCAGCCTAACTTCAGGGTATGCCACAACGCCAAGGCACACAAAATTTGATGTTGCGATCGCGCTTTAGAAATACAAGAAATTGCTCAACAAAGTCACCTTTCAATAACGGATACATATTACTTTGGGTCTCTGGCCTACCCTAAAGTTAGGCTTTATTAAATATACTATAATTGTACATAATTAATTGTAATAATTAATAATAATTAATTGTATACGATAATTGCACATAATCACTGGTAATTATATACAATCACTGGTGATGATGTATAGTATTCTATTTATCATTATTGTATTATATAAGTATTCGAATTTATAAATTCTATTTATATTTCCATCGCTAAACTTTAATCAAAAACAGTTACATAAAACCCAATTAATCACACGTAGTCAGAAAAACGCTGCGACAAATTTTGCACAAACGGAAAAAAACACGCGGGTCGTATAATTTCCAGCGCGAGATAATTGAAAAGGCAAACAGAGAAAGAGCATAAATAAACCGCTGGTCTAGTCTCCCGTCAGACTGCATTAAATTAATGCAATCGCTAGACCCTAGTTAAAATGCAACACCCGCCCTCGGAAATATTCATAACAACAACAAAAATTAACTATTTTCAATTATCATTCAGGGCACATTTCGGATCGCCAGAGTAATCGTCCCAATTTCTGCATGCGCCCGACCCTTCATCATTTTTTTATCGCCGCCTCTCTCTCTTCCCCGGAAAAAAGGGCGAAACCGCGCTTCCGTATCCGGAATACAAATATTGCCTGTATTAATAATAAGCGGGAGCGGAACTAACTTTTTTTATTTACACCCGAAAGCTCAGATTCCCGTGTTTATTGTTATTTGAGAAACACTTGTTCAAATAAAAATAAACACGGAAATCTGAGCTTGCGGGTGTAAATAAAAAAAAAGTCAGTTCCGCGTTTCGCTTATCATTAATTCAGAAAAAGTCAAATATGCTCTGTATTGTATTTTTATCAATACAGGTCATATTTGACTTTTTCTGAATGAAACACTTGTTTAAATAAAAATAAACACGGAAATCTGTAAATTTAATGGTTGAAACATAGTAGAGCGTAGCATAGCCTCGTTGCTAGCCTAGTCATTATCCTCGGCGCTGGCCTCGTAAGGATAACGACTAGCTTCATTGTTACTCTAGTCGCTACCCGCGTTGCTAGCCTCGTCACTGCCCTCATCGCTAGCCTCGTAAGGATAGCAACTAGCCACATCGCTACCCTAGTTGCTAGCCACGTCACTGCCTTCGTCGCTTGGAGGGCCCCGTCTTATCACCTATAACTAGGTTACGAAGGGGACAGACCGAAGGAGGTTTGAGTGAGATCATGATCCATGTCGGAGTTGCAGACCTTCTTGAGGTAGCCTCTGTGTCCTTATCTTGAATAGGGCTAACATGCACACGGCGGGGTTCACTCAGCCCTAGTGCTTGTCGTGAGGAGTCGGGGGGTGGGCCTTGAAAATCCCAGGGGTACCTATCCGCCCCTCTGGTCCACACGTAGGTTGGTCTTTGACGGGCAATGGTTCACAGGTATGACGTGATCCACCGTTCCTAAGACGGACGCTCACATCGGCATACACCGGAAGGTAAAACCCGGAGCACACTACTCTGCCCACGTCGTTAACTTCGTGGCTACCTCAGCGACAAGAGTAGCTATGTAGTTCGTGACAAGAGTAGCGACAAGGTTGTCGCTACCCTCTTCTCTAGCCAAGTTGCTAGCCCTGTTGCTTGTCGTCATTAAATGAGCCGGGGGTGGACCTTGAAAAGCCCACACGTGGGTTGATCTCCGACGAGCAATGGTTCGCAGGTATGACGTGATCCACTGTTCTTAAGACGGACGCTCACATCGGCATACACCGGAAGGTAACACCCGGAGCACACTCCTCTGTCCTCGTCGCAAACTTTGTGGCTACCTCAGCGACAAGAGTAGCTATGTGGTTCATGACAAGGGTAGCGACAAGGTTGTCGCTACCCTCTTCTCTAGCCAAGTTGCTAGCCCTGGTGCTTGTTGCCATTAAATGGGGAGTCGAGGGTGGGCCTTAAAAAGCCCAGAGGGGCCTATCCACCTCTCTGGTCCACAAGTGGGTTGGTCTCCGACGGGCAATGGTTTGCAGGTATGCCGTGATCCATCGTTCCTAAGACGGATGCTCACATCGGCATACACCGGAAGGTAAAAGCCGGAGCACACTACTCTGCCCTCGTCGCTAACTTCGTGCCTACCTCAGCGCCAAGAGTAGCTATGTGGTTAGTGACAAGAGTAGCGACAAGGTTGTCGTTACCCTCTTCTCTAGCCAAGTTACTAGCCCTGGTGCGTGTCGCCATTAAATGAGGAGTCGGGGGTGGGACTTGAAAAGCCCAAGGTTGCCTATCCGCCTCTCTGGTCCACACGTGGGTTGGTCTCCGACGGGCAATGGTTTGCAGGTATGGCGTGATTCACCGATCTTAAAACGGACGCTCACATCGGCATACACCGGAAGGTAAAAGCCGGAGCACACTACTCTGCCTTCGTCGCTAACTTCGTGGCTACCTTAGCGATAAGAATAGCTATGTGGTTCGTGACAAGGATAGCGACAAGGTTGTCGCTACCCTCTTCTCTAGCCAAGTTGCTAGCCTCGTTTCTCGCCTCGTCGCTATCCTCGTCGATAGCTTAGTCGCTTGCCTTGTCACTAGCCTTATCACTAGCCTTGTGACTAGTCTTGTCACTAGCCTTGTCACTACCATTATCACTAACCTTGTCACTAGCCTCATCATGATAAATAAGAAACTAGTTCAAGTAACATTTTTTTTTTATTTCTGTAAACGTTTCCAATTAAATCATTAATTTTGTTATTACTAAGTTTATCTATCAACATTATTAACTGTGCGTGATTTGACTAATCAAAACAATAATCTATTTATGAAACTTTTTACATCCTGAATAATTCAACGAGCCCCGCCAATGATTGATTGTTCACCCTTCCCCCGACCCCCCTGCCTTAAAAAAAAGAGAGAAAATATTGATTAGGGCGCGTTGTTAAAACTCGAGCTTTCATGCGAGCGTTAACTTGGAAATTTCCCAATGCTTTATTATACACATCCGGGCGAAAACTTAATGAGCCGTTTTCCCGAACAGCAAAATACCGGAGTGAGGGTGAATAAATCAATTACGAGTCGAAAAAAACGCAAATCTCAGTTGTTTTTATGTTTTTGTTGAATTAAGAGAGGAGAAAATAATGTGGAAATGGAAATAAATAATAAGTTGCAGGGAGTTAGGGTGGAAATGTAGTAGAGTGGCGAGGCTAGCGCTGAAGTAAGGGACTGCGTGCGCAGCATAAAATCTAACCTAAAATCTTAATTGCTCGTTCATGCTCATTATACTCATGCCATGCTATAAGGCAGCATTGAACATTTTAGTTCCCACTCAAAATTAAAAAAAAAAACACTCATTGTGACATTAATAAAGATTGACTGGTTGCAATTGCAATTTAAATATCTCCACTGAATTTTCCAAATTATCAACTGTTTTGTTAAAAATCGTTGGAGAACTAAAAATCGACTTTGTCTGAAATCAGCAGATGTAGTCTTTTCGTAAATTTCAGTTTTTCGGGTATAATAATAAGTCTTTATTGCCCAACAGGAAAATTACATCCCAATTACAAGACAATATGTAAAATAGATTAATTACATGGCCGTATGCGTGTATACATATACAAATAAACAAAAAACGAAAAATACAGATACGTAAAAATATTATGTTAAGTTATTTGCTCTTTCAAATGTGATAATAGAGATTTAATGTTGTCATAAAATATGTCGCAGGAATAAGGTAACGCATTATAAACACTACACATAATAAGTATTGACGATTTAGGTTTATAGTTGGTTCTACATGGTATAATGCCATTTTCGTACGTAAACATCGCGATTTTGACGTAAAATATTTTTTTATTTTTTTATTTAACTTCCAATTCAATTGTTTACAATACATGGGTTAGTCAAGTATATTTTAATTAGTGGTGTATTATACAATTTATATATTCCAATAGGTTTTAGGCGCTCTCACAGAAACTTATGTATTCATTAACACTTTAAAAACAATTCTCTTCGAACACTTGTTTTAGTTTATTGTTGAACAATTTTTGAGGCAGTGTCTTGATATTAACGGGAAGAGTGTTAAACAATTTGATCCCTTGCACGACACAGGAGTTATGGTAGAACATATGCTGATGCTTAGGGAGTTTTAGGTGTTTTGATCTCACATCGTGTTCATGCTGTGTTATGTGGATGTTAAATAATGATATGTTATGTCTACTAAACTTTAACGTTTCGTACACATACAGAGATATGTGGCATTATTTTTAGTTTCTTGAACAATGTGCAAAAAGATGTGTAGGGCTTTTGATTGCAGATGGCGCGTACCAGACGTTTCTGCATGATAAATAACTTGTTAAGGTTCGTTTCTGTGGTACACCCCCAAAATATTACACCATATGTTAATTGGGGTTAGCAGTACGACATATATACTATCCTAGCCGCTTGTTGATGTATATCATTGTAGGTGGCATAGATTAGGTAGGCATATTTTGCTAATTTTGAGCATACTAGTTGTATATGTCTGTTCCACTTAAGGTCGCTTTGTATGATTATTCCTAGGAATTTTACATGGTGTGCTTCCAATATAGGGTCATTATTTATGTTCACTCCTGTATGTCCCATTCTTTCTCGGAAATTAATTGTATAGGTCTTCGACGTGTTTACTACGAGATGATTTTTCTTCAGCCATTCGCCTTATTCAATCAGAATTCGATTAGTAGCTGCCCTTAAGTTTTCCAGGTTTTGGTTTGGAATGCTCACCGTGGTGTCATCTGCAAATATGGTGATATGTGCATTTAATGATATTGGCAGGTCGTTAATGAATAGCAGGAAGAGCAGTGGACCTAGTATACTGCCTTGCGGTACCCCGGCTGATGGAGATGCTATATTGGAGTCATACTGGTTGTTGTTAATGTAAGCGGTTGTTATATGCTTACGTTGTGATAGGTTTGATTTTATTAGTCGATTGCATTTGATATATATTAGTAGATGTTCATGTTATTGTTTTTCTCTGAGACACTTGCAACTCATCGTTTGATAGTTGTAACATATTTTAAACTAACGAGTGTCTTCCACTCCCAGACTAAGCATGAAGTAAAATTTCTAGTTTAGAAAAGCCCCGCGTAGAAAATTTGTCGAGGGTCGCGCAGCGACCTGAGACAAATTTTCACGGGGCTTTTCTAAACTCGAAATTTTACTTCATGCGCCACGCGTACAAACCACTGATTCATTTTGATTGTAAGTCAATTGGTTGACTGACTTTAGGCTATCATAGGATTTTCTCATATTATCTTTATCGAATGTATTTTGACTATTGTGATATTATGACTGTAAGCCACTTTGTTGATTGTCTTTGACTACAATTGAATTAAATCTTTTTATTGACTCAATGATGACATTATAACCGTTAGTCACGTGGTTGGCTATTTTTTAACTTATTAGGATTAGGCTGCTTTTTTGTCTATGCTGGACTTTATCAAAAAATGTCGTATTGTGACTAATGTGACATTATAACTGTAAGTCGCTTGGTTGACTGTCTTTTGACTATGCTAGGGTTTTGTCAAGTTATGTGTCTATCGACTCTATTTCGGCTATTATGACATTATGACTGTAAGTCACTAGCTTGACTGTATTTCAACTTATTCGGATTCCGTTAATTATTCACTGTATTTTCACTATTGCAATATTATGACTGTAAGTCACTCACTGACTATATTGACTGTATTTTCACTATTATACTTTATGACTGTAAGTCGCTATCAACTTGACTTGCGATACACATTTTGATAGTTGTAAGATATTTTAAACTAACGAGTGTCTTCCACTCCCAGATTAAGCATGAAGTAAAATTTCGAGTTTAGAAAAGCCCCGCGTAGAAAATTTGTCGAGGGTCGCGCAGCGACCCGAGACAAAGTTTCACGGGGCTTTTCTAAACTTGAAATTTTACTTCATGCGCCACGCGTACAAACCACTGATTCATTTTGATTGTAAGTCAATTGGTTGACTGACTTTAGGCTATCATAGGATTTTCTCATATTGTCTTTATCGAATGTATTTTGACTATTGTGATATTATGACTGTAAGCCACTTGGTTGATTGTCTTTAACTACAATTGAATTAAATCTTTTAATTGACTCAATGATGACATTATAACCGTTAGTCACGTGGTTGGCTATTTTTTATCTTATTAGGATTTGGCTGTTCTTTTGTCTATGCTAGGATTTCATCATAAAATGTCGTATTGTGACTAATGTGACATTATAACTGTAAGTCGCTTGGTTGACTGTCTTTTGACTATGCTAGAGTTTTGTCATGTTATGTGTCTATCGACTGTATTTTGGCTATTATGACATTATGACTGTTAGTCACTAGCTTGACTGTATTTCAACTTATTCGGATTCCGTTATTAATTCACTGTATTTTCACTATTGCAATATTATGACTGTAAGTCACTCACAGACTATATTGACTGTATTTTCACTATTATACTTTATGACTGAGGGTCACTATCAACTTGACTTGCAATACACATTTTGATAGTTGTAAGATATTTTAAACTAACGAGTGTCTTCCACTCCCAGATTAAGCATGAAGTAAAATTTCGAGTTTAGAAAAGCCCCGCGTAGAAAATTTGTCGAGGGTCGCGCAGCGACCCGAGACAAAGTTTCACGGGGCTTTTCTAAACTTGAAATTTTACTTCATGCGCCACGCGTACAAACCACTGATTCATTTTGATTGTAAGTCAATTGGTTGACTGACTTTAGGCTATCATAGGATTTTCTCATATTGTCTTTATCGAATGTATTTTGACTATTGTGATATTATGACTGTAAGCCACTTGGTTGATTGTCTTTGACTACAATTGAATTAAATCTTTTAATTGACTCAATGATGACATTATAACCGTTAGTCACGTGGTTGGCTATTTTTTTCTTATTAGGATTTGGCTGTTCTTTTGTCTATGCTAGGATTTCATCATAAAATGTCGTATTGTGACTAATGTGACATTATAACTGTAAGTCGCTTGGTTGACTGTCTTTTGACTATGCTAGAGTTTTGTCATGTTATGTGTCTATCGACTGTATTTTGGCTATTATGACATTATGACTGTTAGTCACTAGCTTGACTGTATTTCAACTTATTCGGATTCCGTTATTAATTCACTGTATTTTCACTATTGCAATATTATGACTGTAAGTCACTCACTGACTATATTGACTGTATTTTCACTATTATACTTTATGACTGTAAGTCACTATCAACTTGACTTGCGATACACATTTTGATAGTTGTAAGATATTTTAAACTAACGAGTGTCTTCCACTCCCAGACTAAGCATGAAGTAAAATTTCGAGTTTAGAAAAGCCCCGCGTAGAAAATTTGTCGAGGGTCGCGCAGCGACCCGAGACAAATTTTCACGGGGCTTTTCTAAACTCGAAATTTTACTTCATGCGCCACGCGTACAAACCACTGATTCATTTTGATTGTAAGTCAATTGGTTGACTGACTTTAGGCTATCATAGGATTTTCTTATATTATATCTTTATCGAATGTATTTTGACTATTGTGATGTTATGACCGTAAGCCACTTGGTTGATTGTCTTTGACTACAATTGAATTAAATCTTTTTATTGACTCAATTATGATATTATAACTGTAAGTCACTTGGTTGGCTATTTTTTAACTTATTAGGATTTGGCTGTTCTTTTGTCTATGCTTGGATTTAATCATAAAATGTCGTATTGTGACTAATGTGACTTTATAACTGTAAGTCGCGTGGTTGACTGTCTTTTGACTATGCTAGGGTTTTGTCATTTTATGTGTCTATAGACTGTATTTCGGCTATTATGATATTATGACTGTAAGTCACTAGCTTGACTGCATTGCAACTTATTCGGATTCCGTTATTAATTCACTGTATTTTCACTATTGCAATATTATGACTGTAAGTCACTTTACTGCCTTTTGATTATGATATGATTCCGTCAATAAATCACTATATTGACTGTATTTTTACTATTGTACTTTATGACTGTAAGTCACTATCAACTTGACTTGCGATACACATTTTGATAGTTGTAAGATATTTTAAACTAACGAGTGTCTTCCACTCCCAGACTAAGCATGAAGTAAAATTTCGAGTTTACAAAAGCCCCGCGTAGAAAATTTGTCGAGGGTCGCGCAGCGACCCGAGACAAATTTTCACGGGGCTTTTCTAAACTCGAAATTTTACTTCATGCGCCACGCGTACAAACCACTGATTCATTTTCATTGTAAGTCAATTGGTTGACTGACTTTAGGCTATCATAGGATTTTCTTATATTATATCTTTATCGAATGTATTTTGACTATTGTGATGTTATGACCGTAAGCCACTTGGTTGATTGTCTTTGACTACAATTGAATTAAATTTTTTTATTGACTCAATTATGACATTATAACCGTTAGTCACGTGGTTGGCTATTTTTTTACTTATTAGGATTTTGCTGTTTTTGTGTCTATGCTAGACTTTATCATACAATGTCGTATTGTGACTAATGTGACATTATAACTGTAAGTCGCTTGGTTGACTGTCTTTTGACTATGCTAGGGTTTTGTCATGTTATGTGTCTATCGACTGTATTTTGGCTATTATGACATTATGACTGTTAGTCACTAGCTTGACTGCGTAGGGGGACAGTTCTTCCACTCCATTTCTTCCACTCCATTTCTTCCACTTACCAATACTTCCACTACACCTTTACTTCCACTCCATTTCTTCCACTGACCGTTACTTCCACTACACCTTTACTTCCACTCCATTTTTTCCACTGACCGTTTCTTCCACTAGTTCTTATTTCCACTAACCATCACTTCCACTAGTTCTTTTTTCCACTCCATTTCTTCCACTCCAGTTCTTCCACTTACCAATACTTCCAAAAGGACTGCATACATGCTGAGATGATTGCGCCCCACCACCACAGAGAATCGGTTGATTCTGGAGTACCTACAAGCTGTATTTTTTTTTGTATTTTCACTATTATACTTTATGACTGTAAGTCACTATCAACTTGACTTGCAATACACATTTTGATAGTTGTAAGATATTTTAAACTAACGAGTGTCTTCCACTCCCAGACTAAGCATGAAGTAAAATTTCGAGTTTAGAAAAGCCCCGCATAGAAAATTTGTCGAGGGTCGCGCAGCGACCCGAGACAAATTTTCACGGGGCTTTTCTAAACTCGAAATTTTACTTCATGCGCCACGCGTACAAACCACTGATTCATTTTGATTGTAAATCAATTGGTTGACTGCCTTTAGGCTATCATAGGATTTTCTCATAATTTATTTTTATCGTGTGTATTTTGACTATTGCGATATTATGACTGTAAGTCACTTGGTTGATTGTCTTTGACTACAATTGGATTTCATCATTATTAAATTATTATAATAATAATAAATCATTAATTGACCAATAATATACATATTATAAGGTATATAGGTACACAATAATACATTCTAATATCGTCAAATGGACCTAAATCAGTGCCATTAATTCCAAATTCTTGGTACTGTTGTGCCTTTAGGCCAATGCAAGACTAAATTTAAGTACAACATGACACATATACACACATACAACCGTTACAATGAATACTGTGGTGGTTGGGCAAGAAAAATAGTAATCAAAAATAGGCAAGTATATATTAACCTGGGGTGTCAGTAATTGGTGATAGATTCACGAAGATGCTTAGCAAACAATTTGCGGAAAACCATAACACTACTTTCCCAATACACAGGAGGTAGTTTATTATACAATTTAGAGACCTGGACCGAAAATGCTTTTTCTGCAAAGGTTGATTTGTATTGAGGCGGTGTTAGCAAGCCTCTAAAGCGTAAATTTAGAGTATGCACATCAGAACGAAACTTGATTTTTTCGTACAGGTAAAAAGGTGTTTTACAGAGAATTAATTTATGACAAAACACCGCGAAGTGCAACAGACGCCGATCACTCATACTAAGCCATTTAATTTCTTTTAGTTTGTGACTTATATGTTGGTACTTTCGAATGCCGAAGATCAATCTTAAACAAGAGTTTTGTACTAGTTGAATTTTATGGATTGTCTATTTGTCTAAACAGAAACTGAATACAACATCGCAGCAATTGAAGTGCGATAACACTAGTAAATCACATAATATAGTCTTCAGCCTCTGAGATAAACAGTGACGATTTAAAATATGAGTCTAAGATTAGCATATGCTATATTAATGCACTTGGATATATGGTTGTAGAATATAAAATCAGAATCTATTTGAAGCCCTAGGCTTTTTACACATGCTTTTATCACAACATTATCGTTGTTCATCGTTATTGATATTTGAGGTAGAACTCTCTCACGTATTTTTTTGGAACCAAAGAGTATTGCTTCCGTTTTGGAATTATTAATTATTAGTGCATGATCTCTGCATTCAGCTGATATATTGGAAAGATCCAGATTAATTTTGTTACATACAGAATTTACATCCTTCTCCGCAAGTGTGTATAGCAGTTGGGTATCATCAGCAAAGAGATGGACGTTATTTATATTGAGGCTAGAAAATATTTGTGAGGTATAAATATAAAACAAAAGAGGGCCCAGAACTGATCCTTGAGGGACACATCTATTTACTTCTACTTCCTCAGACATAAAATTATTAGATTTCACCATTTGCGATCGATTTTGTAGGTAGTTTTTAAACAGATTGCAAGAAATCAGATCAAATCCGATAAAGGACAAAATAGATAATAATGTGTTATGGTTCAGTGTATCGAAAGCCTTGGAAAAATCTAATAGTATCAGCAGTGATAAAAGACCATTGTCCTGAGAAAGGATAATTTTATCATATTTAATTGATGAGGCGGATACATGATGAAACTCCATAATACTATTTGAAATATAACAACACAGTTGGGAAATAAAAGTGAAACCCTCCCAACTGTGTTAAAGTAAAGTAAAGTAAATTTATTTACGGTAAACACCATTTGTGTTGTTTTATTTCAAATATAATTTTATCAGTAATATCTGTGAGGCTAGTGACACAGCTATAGTTTTGACGAAACCCTGACTGTGTCATTGGTAGGATGGAGTTATCAGACAAGTAACGTTTTATTTGCGGTTCAATAGCTTTCTCCATAACTTTAGAAAGGGTACAAATTAGGCTAATGGGTCGTAGATCACTCGGATCAGAGATAGTACTTTTTTTGGGTAGTGGCACTATGTATGATTTTTTCCAGGCCGAGGGGAAAAATCCATTAAACCTTTTTATTGACTCTATTATGACATTATAACTGTAAGTCACTTGGTTGGCTATTTTGCAACTTATCAGGATTTGGCTGTTTTTTGTCTATGCTAGGATTTTATCATAACATGGCGTATTGTGACTACTGTGACATTATAACTGTAAGTCGCTTGGTTGACTGTCTTTTGACTATGCTAGGATTTTGTCATTTTATGTGTCTATCGACTGTATTTCGGCTATGATGATATTATGACTGTAATTAGTTAAAATACAGTCAAGCTAGTTAATTCACTGTATTTTCACTATTGCAATATTATGACTGTAAGTCACTTTACTGCCTTTTGATTATGATATTATTTTGTCAATAAATCACTATATCGACTGTATTTTCACTATTGTACTTTATGACTGTAAGTCACTATCAACTTGACTTGCGATACACATTTTGATAGTTGTAACATATTTCAAACTAACGAGTGTCGTCCACTCCCAGACTAAGTATGAAGTAAAATTTCGAGTTTAGAAAAGCCCCGCGTAGAAAATTTGTCGAGGGTCGCGCAGCGACCCGAGACAAATTTTCACGGGGCTTTTCTAAACTCGAAATTTTACTTCATGCGCCACGCGTACAAACCACTGATTCATTTTAATTGTAAGTCAATTGGTTGACTGACTTTTGGCTATCATAGGATTTTCTCATAATATATCTTTATCGAGTGTATTTTGACTATTGTGACATTATGACTGTAAGCCACTTGGTTGTTTGTCCTTGACTACAATTCGATTTTATCATTAAATCTTTCTATTGACTGTTTTTTCTCCATTATGACATTATAACCGTAAGTCGCTATTTTTTAACTTATAAGGATTTGGTTTTGATGTATTTATATGAAATTCATTAATCTCAACTGAGTTTTCAGTAATGTCCAAATAAAGTGAGGCAATTAATTAACAACCCCACGTAAAAAAAAAACTTCTCCTTTAAATCAACGAACTTTTTTCCTCCATCCGGGTCACAACACTTAACGCGATTTTAATTAGTGTGTGTCGAGTTGGCCGAAGTTCCCTGATGCGTTTATTAAAATTTCATCCCCCTCCGGCAGCGCCGCTGCGGACAAAGGAAATAATTAAAGATCGCTCCTGTTTATCCTGGCGCAGGAGGGCAAATAAAGGACGCAAAGTTGGCGCAAAAAAGGATCGCCCATTGTTTCGACGTGTTACAAGTTCAGCAGTTTTATTTTTCTCCCCCCCTTTTTTTTTTTTTATTTTCCCCGTTACCTTGCGAGGGTAAGACGAACGTGAACGTCCAGAATTTAAAGTGAAGTGCTTATGAAACGGAACGGAAACAAACGAACCGCTAGCGCACATATTGGACTTAGTGCTGAGTGTGATCGGAATTTATAATTTTTTTTTCAAGTTCCGAGTTTATTAATTTCAATTGCGAGGGGTGCTTTTTTGTGCGTGTACGGGTGATGTGTATAATTAAATGAAGGGTGGCTCTAATTTTAAATTCTGCTTTACATGCAGAGCTCGCTACGCAAATTGGCATTGGAGGGTTAATGAATAAACGAGAAGCAGAGAGATCGAATGAGTCCATTTTACAATAATTATTCTTATTTCAACGAGAATTACCTTGAAGCTACTTTTCTTAGCATTTTAATAATTAACTGTTTTGTGTTCTAGGCGTTCACTTTATGGTACATCTTAAATACACTTGTAAATAAAACACTTTTTACTTTGTTTAACCACTGTATTTTGCACTTAATTTGTGACTATAGTTTCGACTATATAGTAGTTATTATTATTATCAAACTTAAATTTTGATAATGACTACTAGATAGTCGAAATATATATATATACACTTTTATATAAATAAAACAGTTTAAACACTTTAAAATATATATTGTATTAACGCTACAATTGTTTCGCCACACTGTGGCTTCTTCAGGCGAAGAAATGATAAATACAATTTGTCGGATCGGGTATATATACAATGTTTATGGGGGGGGTGGGTTTTTCAAAAAAATGTAAATTTAAGAGGGGCGAATTAGTTAAATCTGTTTGATCGTTGAGAAGATGTCCTGAAAATTTTCTTTTATTGATTTCTATATATATATATATATATATATATATATATACACTGGCGAGCAAAAAATAAGTGTCATTTTAAAATTATGACTTATTTTTGGAATTTTTTTGTTTTAACTTTATGTTTGCAAATTGTAAACAAGCCGACGATCACGAGAGCTACGCCGCGAAGGGGGATCTATAGCAGGATTCAGACTCAACCGCAAAGCAGCATCTGGTGTGGGACCCTGTGCAAGTGTAGGCTCGGGAAGTTTTTCCGTATTTTCGGCCGGTTCAATTTCATCCAGGATCATGTCTTGACCTTTTGTTGGGCCGCTACTGTCCATTGATATATCCTGAACGTTCTCACCAGCAGGAGCTAAAAGCCTAGTGGAAACTGTAGTCTCTCTGCCATCTGGATATCTTACGTGGGCATATTCGGAGTTACCTTCCAACAGAGTAACCTCGTCAACTATCGGGTCATACTTCGATTGACGAACAGTTCGTTTCAGTAAAACAGGTCCACGCTTTAGTAACCATGTGGGTACAGACTAGGCCGTAACTTGATCTTCTTGGGTGTGAAAACATTCGTTCATGAGGGGTAGTATTTGTCGAGGTACCAAGCAACGAACGGATAGAGTGAAGAGCCTCCTGTAGGACTGATTCCCACTGAGTGATGTTCATTCCTTTGTTCTTCAGAGATAACTGAATGGTTTTCCACACAATTCCATTGTATCGCTCGACTTTGTACTGTATTTTGCACACTAAATTAAAAATGCAATGTTGAATCGTAAAGCATATTTATTGTTTTTATTGACTATTTTGGAAATATCACAAATTTACAGTTCAGACGAAGTTCGAATTTTTGTTCCTAGGACTAATATGGAACAAAAAATAATGAAAAAAACTTATCACTAATAACGAGTATTACCCCCTCTTGCATTAATGACTGCTTGAAGTCGACGAGGAACACTTTGAATTAAATTAACGATCACATTTTGGTCGATATTATTCCATTCCTGCAATAGCAACTCTCTTAGTTCCTGAGCAGTTCTTGGAGCAGGTGTATGCTTTCTGATACGTTGTCCCAACTCATGCCATACATATTTTATAGGATTCATGTCTAGGCTGAGAGTTGGCCAATCGAACCGCGAAATTCCCACTTCATCCAGATAATCTTTGACAACTCTGGCTACGTGAGGTCTAGCATTATCTTGCATGAAAATGTCGCGCTCGCCCATAGTTGTCATGAAGGGCATAACATGATCTCGAGATCCTCCGTAATGCATCTGTGAGCTGTCGGGGAGCCATTCTCTATAAAGACCAACTCTGTGCGTGCTTCGGTAGAAATTCCAGCCCAAGCCATAACCGACCCACCGCCAAATGGAAGTCGCTCATCAATACAAACTGAAGCGTATCTTTCTCCGCGTCTTCTTCACACTTTCCGACGTCCGTCTGATCCATTGAGGCAAAACCGCGACTCATCTGAAAACAGTACCCTGCTCCAGTCCTCATTATTCCATGATCTGCGATTTCGGCCAAAAGCCAATCTTGCAACACGATGTCGGCGTGTAAAGATGGACCTGTAGCCATCTTTCTACAAGACAATCCAGCAGCCCGAAGCCTTCTTTTAACGGTCCATTCCCTAACATTTACATCTCTAACTTCATGGAGTTGATTTCGTAGGTAAACTGCAGAAGCTGTTCTATTCCGCAAACTTGTAGACACCAAAAAACGGTCATCTCTGATCGTGGTGACTTTTTTTGCCCGGATCCTGGTTTTCTGGTTATCAGGCCAGTATTCAAGTAACGCTGATACACTTTTTGTATAGCACAAAGGCTTTGCCAACAATCCTTGCAGTTTCGCGTCTTTCTCGCCCATCTTCAATCGACGCTATAATTCTTGCCACAACAATAGGGACTAAAGGCATTATGACGTTTTTCTCGCCCATCTTCAATCGACGCTATAATTCTTGCCACAACAATAGGGCCTAAAGGCATTATGACTTCTTAAGTACAGTACACCGTGTGAATGACAAGTTTCGCAGAGAAAATTCAACACTAAGTAAGAAAACCACAACGAAACGTAGGTTTTCAATTAGAGCGAATTGGATGTTGTTTTATAAAAGTCTGTAACACGGTGATAGTAACTGACAGATAGATAACATTTGTCAGGAAATGCATTATTAAACGCCTATTTTGGTTAACGGTTTGCAAACATAAAGTTAAAACAAAAAAAACTCCAAAAATAAGTCATAATTTTAATGTGACCTCTATTTTTTGCTCGCCAGTGTATATGAAATATATATATATATCTAGTAGTCATTATTATTATCAACCGTAACGTTTGATAATGACTACTCGATAGTCGAAACTATATATATCTAGTAGTCATTATCATTATCAATCTTAAAGTTTGATAATGACTACTAGATAGTCATAACTATACAGGGAGTTTTATGTAACACCGAACATGTCAGAAAATATTCAATGTAAATTTTCCTATGTTCGATGTGTTCTGGGACGCATCAAAGCATTGAGTGCGATTTCATTGGCTCTGATTTTAGTAGTTCTAACGCAACTTACATTTAACGTCAAAATGAAATGTGTCATTCATTAATCGCCTACATCACCAATGGAATGTTAATATTAAACAGAAAAGAAAAATGAGAAAGAGGACAACAGATTTAGCTTAAATGCAAAAATAATAGAAACACAGATTCCTGTTATTACCGTTTGCTAATATTTCAAGATAAGTTTATACATTGCTTCAATTTCACTGAAGATTATTAAGAACTTTGATTCAGCGTATTGTGTAAACCATTTGATTAGGACCACCCCAAGTACGTTGCTTTGGGCGTACCAGCAAAAATGCCGTCACAAATCTGCCATTCGGCAGTTTTAAATATAAATATTCCAAATTTGAAGAGCGTGGCGAGGCAGGTTTGCAAGTACCGCACCTAGGTCTGCTGCCAGCACAACAACACTGGGGGTTAGGTGTCCTGCTTCATTTGGCAAACATTTTAATTTTTAATTATTTGTTAACATAACACTCAATAAAGATAATGTAGGTGTATTTATTAATTTAATGAATGCGTAACTTGCAATGAATTAAAGTTTTTCTTTAGGTAAACATGCATAAGCTGTAAATTTTCCGACATTCGTTGTTTTCTAAAAGAGTTCAATTTGAAGCTTTAAATGAGTGTTTTCCACTCCCAGACTGAGCATGAAGTAAAATTTCAAGTTTAGAAAAGCCCCGTGAAAATTTGTCGGACTCGCGCAGCGACCCGAGACAAATTTTCTAGGCTTTTCTAAACTCGAAATTTTACTTCATGCGCCACGCGTATTAAACAAATTTCAAGTTTAGTTTAAATATACATACATTTCACAATATTTTAGTGTTTTATACGCGTGGCGCATGAAGTAAAATTTCGAGTTTAGAAAAGCCCAGAAAATTTGTCTCGGGTCGCTGCGCGACCCTCGACAAATTTTCACGGGGCTTTTCTAAACTCGAAATTTTACTTCATGCTTAGTCTGGGAGTAGAAAACACTCGTTTAAAGCTTTAAATTAAACTTAAAAAAAACAAGGAATATCTAAAGATTTACAGAAAATTGGCTGAATTTTGAATACGTATACTTAAAAGAAAAACTCCCTGTCTGTTTCACGAAAGTATTAATCTTGATTGTCTTGAAATGCCGGTGTCTTGCTTTGGATAAAAAAAGTATGTTCCATATTCCCACACACTGCACTTACCATAAACGCACAAGATTTAATAACTGACATATTTTATTTTGACGTTACATGTAATCTATTTACATTAGTCCTAATTTGCATTAGAACTACTAAAAATCGTAACCAATGAAATCGCACCCAGAAGAATGTAAATTAGGTTGACTATATTACCATTGGAAATCGTAGCCAATCACATTGCACTCAATGCTTTGATGCGTCCTAGAACAAATCGAACATAGGAAAATTTACAGTAGACATTTTTTGGCATGTTCGGTGTTACTTAAAATTCTCTGTATATATCTAGTAGTCATCATCATTATCAAACTTAAAGTTTGATAATGACTACTAGATAGTCATAACTATATATATCTAGTAGTCATTATCATTATCAAACTTAAAGTTTGATAATGACTACTAAATAGTCAAAACTATAGTCACAAATTGAATGTAAAATACAGTGATTAAACAAAGTAAAAAGTGTTTAATTTACAAGTGTATTTTAATAATTATTATTCTTGATTTAATGAGAGTTACCTTCAAGCTATTTTTCTTAACGTTTTAAGAATTATTATTCTTGATTTAATAAGAGAACCCTTGAAGCTACTTTTCTTAACATTTTATGAAATATTATTTTAATTTTAATGGGAGTTAGCTTAAAGCTTATCACGGCCGATTTATGCCGGTTATCCGCGGCGCATTAAAAACGAGCGGCCGTAAATATTAGATCCGGAAGATTCCCGAGGGATGGAAAAAGTAACAAGGGGGGGCTCTTCGTTAGGGAACCGGGATCCGGCAATTCGTGACTTAATTGCGAATCCACTCTACAAATGAAAACATGAAAACCTCCCGGGAGCGAGTCTCGGAATTGCCCCGGCGACGCGGCGCTCCGCTCCAATTAGACTCCGAACGGAAGACGTGTGAATATTATATCTTTCTCCGAGATTTCGTTGGGATTACACGGATTTCATCGAATGTTTAGAAAAAGAAAAAACAAATTACGTGGATTAAGGAATAAGATGCGCGCGTGCTAGGATAAGCTATTCGGAATCAACATGCGATTAAATTTCACTTTATTGTAAACTTTACGACATAAAATAGATATTGATATTTTCTGAAAAAAAACATATTTTTTTTTGGCTTTTGCCTGGCCTTAGTAATGTAGACTATTGGCCAACATCAATTTTTATTTTATTTATTCCATTTAAGTATTTAATTCCTTACACGCTTATACAACTAATTATGGACGACACAGTACATTCACTCACATCCATGGCTCCAGAGGGTGCCAATTTCCCCATAAGAAACTGGCACCCCCCGGTGGGATTCGAACCCACGACCCTCTGGCCCAAGAACAGGAGCTCTACTCACTGACCCACGAGGGTCCCCTAAATAAAAAAAAAAAACATATTGGAGCATTATTTGTCTTTCAGACAACTTTAAGGATTCACGACTTTCCAGCCTTCTCTAGAAAATCTTTACTATATAATTTAAAACAATAATCTTAAAGTAATATCAATCAATTTAAAAATAAAAGTCATAGAAAAGTCATTGCAAGATGAAATAAACCAAACAATTGTCGCACACAAAATTGCAAAAGTTTAAATTATACCCAAAAATTGTCGTTTATTGATTAACATCAAAATTGATTCCTCGGCGTAAAAAAATATATACACATTTCTCGAGTGTTGTGAGAGCTTCTTCGCATTGAATTCAGCGCCATTCACCGCTTTCTCCCCCCCAAGAATTGCAAATTTGAAACTTCCCTAAACTAATTTACAGTTCTTTTTCTGTCCCTGCCTTTCCGATACAGTTTACACCCCCCTCGGTATACGTTTACAATAAAATTTATTTAGGGAGTCGTCACTCGAGGGAAACTCGAATATATATTTTTTTTTATTATATTCTCTCACTTGTTTTAAGACATAAACCTCTCATAAATAAAACTACATATCTTTTTTAAAATTTTGTTTGGAAAAAATTACTAAGTTATTTAAATTAAAGAAAACATTTGGTATTGTTTTACAAATTAAAACTTTATTCCGACTAGTTTCGGTTTGTTAGACCATTTTCAACGGTGTGTACAGAAAAAACTGTTGTCTAGGTATATATACATATTTTTGTTTCAGGTAATAAGGGAAGTCAAAATTACCTTATTACCTGAAACAAAAATATGTATATATACCTAGACCAGTGATGGGGAAACTACGGCCCGCGGGCCAAGTCCGGCCCGCGGAAAGGTTTAATCCGGCCCGTTTAAGAGTGCCGTCGTGAGAATGTTTGAACGCGTTCTTACTTCGTAATGTGACGACCCGCATAAAAACTACCTACCTACGATTAAGCATTATTCTTTGGCCCGCTATGATTGTCTGGTTATTATAAATGGCCCGTCTTAAAAAAAGTTTTCCCACCACTGACCTAGACAATAACTTTTTCTATACATTCCTTTGAAGATGGTCTAACAAACCGAAACTAGTCGGAATAAAGTTTTAATTTGTGAAACAATACCAAGTGTTTTTTAATTTAAATAACCTTACATATTCTAATATGTTTCATCTAGTGCCAGATGAGAAATTCATTCAAAAAAATTACCGAGTAAGATTATTTGAACTTTGATAATAATGTATTCCACATGTTTTATTTTTTTCACTAGGAGCCAGAGAAGTTAACTGAAAAATACTATATTTTGTGGGCTTTAATGGACAATACCAATCGACCTATTTTTTGCTTAAATGCCCGTTCGAGAGGTTTGAGTCGCTTTCAGCTTTTACAAAATTGCGCACAGACTGTTTCAGGCAATTTCGCGGCTTAAATCCGGCGGTTATTTCTCTCAATTACCCTGAACATTCTCTATCAATTACCCCTATGAAGTAGGAAACGGTTATGCACTTACTTTAAAATCAAATGTTAATAATCTGACCCTTTTAGAAATACTTATACTTAAACAAATTTTTTTAATATAAATATAAAACTAAAATTGTTAACTAAGCAATCTAAAACTGAAACCACGCTTAAAAAAATCACTCTTGAACTGAAACCACGCCCACTATTAGTATTAAAATTGAAAGCTAAGAGAAAAATATATGTTCTATTATTGAAATATTATGAGTAGATTGAAAAATATTAAGGGTTGTAAAATTATGTTGGCTTGAAAAAATGTTAAATAAACATGTTATTGACATTCCTAAGCAAAAATTATACATTTGACTACATAATGTGAAGTTTGAAATCTATCTCTTTATGCGCGTAAAAAAATCAGACAAATAAATCGAGTGTTTTCCATAAATGGAATACATTAATTTTAAGATGAGTTGAGTAGTAAACTAGTTTAAAAATATCTTTAATTAATTTCTCACTTAACCCGTGGTGAAACATTTTTGAATATAATACTGGATATTTAATTAAAACCAAGTGTTTTAATTAAATATCCAGTATTATAGTTTAAAAATTACTCGATTCTGTTGGTAATAAATAATAATTCAATTATATTTATTTATTGTAAAATAAGTTAAGTAATAAACTACTTTCAAAACTTCTAAATTTTGTTCACTTATAGTTAATTATATTATCCTACAATCTTTATGATCTTCTACTAGTTTCATCTACGCGTTGAACTTTTAGCTTTTTGAAACGAAGTGTAAAGTGAGAAGCAGCAGCACTCGACCACTTAATTGCAATAAAATACGGTTAAATAAAATTACAACCACTTAAACTTAATTACGATTCCATTTAAAACTTCCTAAAAGCTCTCGTGTACCTATTTACAGGAGTACTTACTAGAAAATGTTTCCAATTTAGTTAATTTAATTTCACAAGATTTAAAACCCTCATATTTCTCCTTAGGAAAGTTATATCGGACGGTTTATGTCTCTTTTTTATATTTTATTTGTATATACATTTCTCCTTACAAATAATGTATATATATATTTTTTTCTATTTTTTTAAATTATATGAAACTATTACTATGTAATAATAATTTGACGCGGAACACACGATATTCACATGTGGCCGATGGATCAGGGAACGAACCGTATTAGAACAGAGAGTCGGCAAGATAACGCCATCTTCCGTGATTGACGCAATGTTGTCGAGCAATGAAGCCTGGCAGGCAGTAGCCTCCTTTGTCGAAGAAATACTGAAACAGAAGAAGCTAGAGACCTAGAAACGACAACCAAAGCAAGGCACCCACCTTGAAGAAATGTCATTTAACGGTACCAGGGTGGGCTCTGACCTATATAAGAGGGGTTTTAGTGGGTAAAAAAGTCCCACACACCGGGGTATGGTCTCCCCTGAGGTGCATTAGCATTTCCCCTACGCCTATATATATATAAAAAAAATTACTATGTTTTTACCACTTATGTTGCAACCGCACTTTTATTGCAACCGCACAAAAATAATGCCGCCTACTCTAAATCATGATTTAAACCCTGGGTCTCCAAACTATCTTCTTCGCGGGCCACAAATACAATTCTACATAATAAAGTCGGCCAAGATCCGATTAATTTTATAAAATTATGAAAAATTTAAGGAACAATTGTTACAATATTTCAAAATATGACATTTACAAAAAAATACAAACAATTGCGGGCCGGATTCGTGCAAGTCGCGGGCCGTAGTTTGGAGACCACTGATTTAAACGATCGCACGGTATAAATTAGTGTAAATATAATCTTCCGCCGCTATAACCAATAACAATATTAATATTGACAAATTGACAGCAAAAAAAAAATTAAATTTCACTTTGAATCAGTGTTACGCGCTACATGACCAAACCAAATTTTCAGGATTTTCTAAACTCGAAATTTTACTTCATGCGCCACGCGTATTAAACACTGAAATATTGTGAAGTTTAAAATACACTGCTTATATTTGATGTTAAATTAATAAATTTAACAATTTTTCATTTCGTGCAACCAAATCTTCCGCTTTTAAAAATCAAGCAATTTGCTTTGCGTTATGTATGGAGCCTATAAAAGGTGATCGTTTGATAATATAAATGATAGATGGCTCTGTGCGTAATTTTTAAGAAGTATATTTACACATAGCCTTAAATAATAACAACAAAGTATACCTAAACACAGTTTTAACACATACAGGAATAGTCCGTTTTGTTCCTCTATAGCCTGGGTCTCCAAACTTTCCAGCCTTAGGGCCATACTGATTACTCCAGTAAGTTCCGAGGGCCAAAACCATAACAATAAGCCTTTAAAATTAGAATACTTCAGTAAATTAAATTTAATTTGCTATAAAAAATATGAGTTTTCAAGTATGCTAGCTCTCCGCGGGCCGGACAAAATCTGTCCGCGGGCCGGATGTGGCCCTCGGGCCGTAGTTTGGAGACCCCTGCTCTATAGAATTATATTTAATATGTTGCCAGATGACATCAAGGCAATACAACACGAAAAACAATTGAAACGATCAATTACGTTACTACGTAAACTTAAAAAAACCTGTATATAAACTTTAAATAAATATGTCCTGTAGCTCGAATTAAGGTACCAATGCGTATTTAGAATTTTAAATAAGAACACAAAAATATGTACGGAGCCTATAAAAGGTGATCGTTTGATAACATAAAGGATAGATGGCGCTATGCGTAATTTTCAAGAAGGATGTTTACACATAGCCTCAAATAATAACAACTACTGCGGAATAGTCCGTTTTGTTCCTCAATAAGGTTATTTAATATGTTGCCAGATAACATCAAGGCAATACAACACGAAACACAATTGAAACGATCAATTACGTCCCTGCTACTAAGTATTGAGCCATATTCACTTCAAGAATTTACTACACATGTATAGGGTTAGAGGTGGTATACATTTTTTAAGTCTTTTTAGTAATACATTTAATTTTGGTTTAATTTGACTAGTTTTTGAGGATTTTACTATTTATCTGACGATTTTAATATTTATATGTATGTATTTAATATATTGTAAAATAAGTTTGTATCCTTATAAAGTACTAATTTAATTTGATCAGAAGCAAATTTTCAGGACTCTAAAATTTAAAATTTGACTTCATCTACTGCGCGTACATAACACTGGTTGTAAGTCAAGTTTAAAATAAACTCCTTATAAGTAAAATTTCACTTTGTTAAAAATATCAAGTGATATTTCCAGGACTTTTTATTTCAATCAAAAATCTAGAAACGCATTTTGTTTAATACCTCTTAGACATAACACATTTTCTCTAGACAATGTGCGAAATGACAGACAACACATTTTGTCTAAACAATGTGTGAAATGACAGGCAAATGCAATGTTATTCAGCTATTGTTAAAAAAATCTTAGACATGTCGTGTTTTATCTAGACAAAACACGTTTTATTACAATTGGTGTATAAATATTAAAACAATATTACAAATAGTTTTGTTTAGTTTATTTATTTTGTTTAAATAAAACCTCAGCTGTCTTTTTGTGCTAACATTTTAATACTAGGCATAAATAATAATTACACGTATATGAACTTACACGTAATTAAATTCCACTTAGTAGTTCTCAAATAACATTGTAAGTAAAGCGGTCTGCGGCAATTTATAAACACGTCTTGGAAACTTCACGAACTTTCAACCGTAACAAACTCAACTTTCAAGCCATAGGGTAACTTATAGCATGCACTTAAAAAATGGATATGAACATCGTATGTTTATAACTCTCACATTAATGTATATGAAGTTAACTTAAATACGAATATGTTACACTTAAAAAATGGATATGAACATCGTAGGTATATAACTTTCACATTAATGTATATGAAGTTAACTTAAATACGAATATGTTAACTATTTTCGTACAACAGAGTTGGTATAAATTGATAACTGCAGTACTAACTCAGGACGACCTTACCTGTTAATTGTTTTTAGGCAGTTAACTAGCGTTAACACGATTTAGTTTTCAACGCACAGCGCGACCTCACCCGTCAATTGTTTTTGCGCTATTAGCTAGCGGGAACATAATTCTGCAGTACTAACTCGGGACGACCTCACCCGTTAATTGTGGTCAGGCAATTAACTAGCGGGAACACTCCTTTGTTTTCCACGCACAGCTCGCCCTCACCCGTCAATTGTTTTGTTTTCTTTTTGTTGTATAAATTTTGTTTTTGTAGTATTATTCTTGATTTTGTTATTGTTTATATATTCCTTGGAGATCAAATATATTTTTAATGAATGAAAACCAAAGACCTATTTCTTATTTACAAAAACATCAATTTCTTTTATTCAAGTTTATTTCATAAATTTTAATTTTATGATAATTCCATCCTTTTTCATATACACACACTTTCTTATCGGATTATAACATCAAAAAATATTTCTGTAAAATCCAGGAGTGTGTTTCGCACAGCCTCGCGTAATTACTCAACCCTTTCGCCTGAAACTCTTTCAATAGCTGAAAGAGATACATACACATACTGTAACGCTTTCAGCGGCGCGCTTTCAGTCGCCTCCGTCGACTTCAGCAATTTTGTTGTCAGCGTCGGCTGAACTTAAAACTTCGCAAAGTTTCGCAAACGCGACGCGAATTTAACAAACCTCATTAAATATTTATTTATTATTTATAAAGGCGCCAGCGATGTTAACAAGTTTTACTATTTAAACTTTTAATTGTTGTAATTTTAACTTGTTCCGAATTGATAACTTTGTAAAACATGATTATCTACACAGATTTTTTCTTTTAAATATACGTATCAGGTGGATACGCTGTAAATTTTAGGCGTATGTTGATTTTTATTTTATATAGTTCAATTTGCATGAATATTTCTCTAGAGAAACATAATATGTATTAATCTTGATTTGACCCTATTCCGTGTAGATGTATATGTGCAAAATTTGTATGTAATATTAACATTGGAATAGAGAACTGTAATTATTATTATTATTATTATTTGTAGTGGCTAGTGAGTGTTTCCACTCACAGACTAAGCATCATGTAAATTTATTAATTTAACATCAAAAAGTGCTTATCACAATATTTGAGTGTTTTATACGCGTGGCGCATGAAGTAAAATTTCGAGTTTAGAAAATCCTGAAAATTTGGTTTGGTCGCGTAGCGCTACGCGCTACGCGACCAAACCAAATTTTCAGGATTTTCTAAACTCGAAATTTTACTTCATGCTTAATCTGGGATTGTAAGCATTCGTTAAAAGTTTCAAATTGTACTCTAGTTAAGCCAAGAATGTTGTAGAATTGATCAAAGTAAATTTTTCTTGTATTTCGTATATTATTAAAAACAAAACTGTACGTAAAACTTGATTTACCCCTAAATTATCTTCATGTCAATCAGTGATTAGTACTTCTTAAACACACAACAATTGTATTGACAAATTGTTGACACAATCGCATATGGATGAAAGAGACCTGTTAAGATATCTAACAAATGTATAACATTTTTAAATTCTAGAAATTTGACTTAACCAGAGGTTTAATCAACGATGATTAATCTCGTTGATTGTTAAGGCACTTATTTTTTGAAAATCCATTATCACTTAATATAATAGCAGACTATTTATGATTTTAAACTTTTTATTTACTCACTACAATTGTTTCGCTATACTGTAGCTTCTTCACCTGAAGAAGCTACAGTGTGGCGAAACAATTGTAGTGAGTAAATAAAAAGTTGAAAATCATAAATACACATTTATTATTCTAGGGCACATATACACCCCGACTGATTAACTTTAATCATCGTTACTTAATATAATAGCAGCGTATTTATGATTTTCAACTTTTTATTTACTCACTACAATTGTTTCGCTACACTGTAGCTTCTTCGGGTGAAGAAGCTACAGTAGTGAGTAAATAAAAAGTTGAAAATCATAAATACGCTGCTATTATATTAAGTAACGATGATTAAAGTTAATCAGTCGGGGTGCATATGTGCCCTAGAATAATAAATATGTATACGTTTGAATTTGCAAAATAAACAGAACATAAATATAAATATGAAAAGCCCTGTTGTTTCCGCATTATAATCAATGGCTTCCTTTTGTTTTTCGTTTTATTGGATTGGCAGGAAAACTACGACCGTACAACACATGTGTTATAACAAGCCAACGCGATAAGAAAATAGAAAAACGTCAAAGCGTATCGGTTTTCCCGAAAGTTATTCGACCGTGGAAAACCGCACCAGTATTTTCCACAATTTCATTACGATACGCTGATTTATTCGAATGGAGAGATATATTAATTGATTAAACATTTAAATTTACAAACTACAATTTTAATTATAAAAGCTATTATTTCATGAAATGTGCACAAATGCATAACAGCATTTAGAATCTCAAATTTTTATTATTAAAGCCATTATTTCATGAAATATATACAAATTTTCATTTAATTTATTTACGGAATCTTCATACAAACATCTTTATTCAGATAATACAATATACGGTACAAAAATGTATATACTTATCATACATGCTAGTGTTAGTCTGTCCAGGCTATCAACCAAAGTTCTTTCTGCCTGAATCTTCATTTTACATTATATATTTCAATATTTACCCATTAAGCGCCCTTAATTCATACACGTAACATTATTATTTATTTGTTAATTAAATTACTAAATAAGTTAATTTGATATGCTATATTATTTGACCTGACTTGAAAATGTATGAAGAAAAAGGTAAATATTTTGTTATTTAAATATTTCGCTTATTAAAAAAAATATTAGTGTATTTCTAAGTTTACAATATTTCAGTGTTATACACGCATGGCGCATAAAGTAAAATTTCGAGTTTAGAAAAGCCCCGTGAAAATTTGTCTCGGGTCGCTGCGCGACCCTCGACAAATTTTCTACACGGGGCTTTTCTAAACTCGAAATTTTACTTCATGCTTAGTCTGGGAGTGGAAACACCTGTTCTAAACTTGACATTGCACGTTTTTATATAAAATCGACGGATACCTGAAAGTTAAGAGCGTATACATTATGTATATTTAACACAAAAATTCGCAATATGTAGTACAATAAGACATTCATAGAAATCAAAGAAAAGTGCAGAATTGGACCTAAATTCAACTTTTAGAGCTAACTCTGTCACTGCTCGGCCGCTAATGGGATAATAAACGGTGATCCAACTTGGGTTTTAGGATTTGAATTGCGTGCCATTTTGGTTCTATGAATGTTGGAAGTTTTGTATTTTAACAGTTGGTATCTAGATACATGGCAATTTCATCATGGCGCCGTATAGAGTACAGTGACGCGTAAATATTGTACAAGTTTTAATGAACACAGGCGATCAGTTACGATTACGCGAAGAAAACTTCGACCACTGTTTGGACGCAATCATTCCAAATGAGGGTGCAATTCGTAATCTACTGCAAAAATTTGAAACAAGTAGTATGGTTATCAATACACCAAGAGTTCACTATCAACACAGAGGTCGTTCAGGTGAAAATATTGCTTGTATAATAATAATAATAATAATAATAATGCATCTGCTATCTTCATGCAGAGCATATGCGTCTTCGGCCTACATCCATAGACATAACGCGGCGCTACGAGTGCTATATTACCACCTCAGGCACTCTTACGGTATCGACGAAACACCACTGCTGCCATATGCCCCGGATGATATTGAGTCCGTAGTGGAGAATGAGAGGTGCCGAATATATTGGAACTTCTCATTCCCAACGCTCAGGCAAATACGAGCAAACAAGCCTGACATAGTCCTCCTCGACCACCATCTAAAAACGATGCTTGTCATCGAATTCTCTGCACCAGCAGAGACAAACATCGTTTTAAAAGAGGAGGAAAAACGGACGAAATATCAGGATCTTTTGTAAGACATGAGCAGACTCTACCCAGGCCACACTGTTAAGTTGGTGGTATTAGTCGTCGGTGCTCTAGGCGGCATCAGTGGCTCAATGCTGAGCAGCCTTAGGGCCATACCAGCATGTCGCGACACCGCACACTCCCTTATCGGAGGGATGCAGAAGGCCGTGATACTGGGTTCGCTGCGTCTGCTGAGATCGCACACCGTTAGGCACCACTAGTTACCCCACTTCCAGGCTTGGAGGAGGTAACTAGGGGATATATTTGGCACCCTCTCCACATGAAATCAGAGGCATGTGGGTGTAGAGGGTGACCATTCAATAAAAAAAAAAAAATAATAATAATAATAATAGTATTTATTTCCCAACAGATACAGAATATCTTATTACAGAAAAAATGTATATAAGAACATAGAACATAAGTATATTATAGATAACAATGCATAATTAATGTATAATAAAATCAATAAAAATATATAGCAATCGGATAATTAACAAATAATGAATAATTTATAAATGAATATACTAAATTTAACATAAATTTAAAATAACATTAACATAACATTAGACTGGAAATTGAGCCAGCGTAGGACCCAATGGTATTGTGAAATATATCGAGCGAGTGTTGCACAGAGTTGTATAGTTTCATCATGCGAACTAATGGTGAATTAAAATGGGCATTGGGATTTGCCCTAGCATACCTAAACAAGGGTGGATTTCTTGATGACACCCTAGGTACATTTATGTTAATATTAAACAGAAGATCTGTGTCGTCAACAAATCCATTGATAAGTTTGTAAAAGAACATTAATAAATGTATTTTGCGACGTTGTAGAAAATATTGCATATTGCATATTGAAGGCGGTCTCATAATCAAAGTTACTGTGGTGAGGGTAAACTCCGGTAAGTTTATATTGAAGTAAACGAATAAATCTTCTTTGTACCCTTTCCACGGCTTGAACCTGTTTATAATGGACTGGTGACCAAATTATACTACAATATTCCAATTTACTTCTCACAAAAGCAAAATAAAGCCTGATGATAGCAGATACATCTTTAAAATCACTACATGTACGTTTTATAAACCCCAGCAAGCTCATGCTGGCCTTGCAAATCCTATTAATATGGGGGACAAATGTTAACTTGGTATCAAAAAGTATTCCTAAATCTTTGGTGGTATCCGTGCGAGATAGAGTTGTGCCGTTTAATTTGTAATTGTATTTGATGGTAGTTTTTTTTCGACTGTATGTCAAGCAAAAGCATTTATTTATGTTCAGTTCTAAGGAGTTTGTGTTGCACCAGTTTTCAATGTCGCAAAGATCGGTCTGAAGACTTTCATGATCTTCAGCCGCTCTTATTGACCTGAATATTTTCATATCATCAGCATATAATAATACTGATGACGACATATTGCGCACTATATCATTTATGAACATAATAAATAATAGTGGGCCTAAGTTCGAACCTTGCGGCACACCACTGCTGGGACAATATTGTATACATGATACTGTGCAAGAAGAACCAAGCACGTCACCGTTAACAACAATTGAGGGGTTCAATGCAATAACCAGCCAGTCCAGTTTTATAAAATGTTGAGGAGAGACAAAAAATTACATGCAAGAAAAAAAAAACATAATGATTATTATGCATGGAACTAACAATACACCAATGCACTGCAAATTTAAACCAGATTGTTGCATGCTATAACACAGAATTTTAAACTTTATAAGAATATTGAATACCTAACCCATTTTCTCATAAAAATGGACTTGGCTGATTATTGCATTAGACCCCTCAATTAAATTTTTCATATGGCATTACTCAGCGAATTTAAAAAAAAAGACTTGCAATTAAATTCGTACAAAATTCAATTGACCCAAGAACTTAAATCAGAGGACCACCAGAAACGCCGTACGTTTGTGAACTGGAATTCACAAAACAAAGAAGTGGATGCTGATTTTTACAAGAAAATCAAAGGGAGTGTTCGGTGCAAATCGGGTTGCGGGCTCTCCAACCCAATCATCCCGTTTTATCGCCACCATATCTTTCGGTTTTACCCCCTCCTAAATAACCAAATAGTGTAACTCTTGCATCGGGCGAGAGAAGACGGCCTCCGCGCCTCAACAGTTTTAAATAGTTTTGCCTCCGGCTTTTGTACCTGCCTCCGGCTTTAGTAACTGCCCCCGACTATAGACTTGCCTCCGGCTTTAATAGTGCAACCCCAAAGGAAGTAGAAGACCAGAAGAGAGCCGCCAGTCCTCTTCAAGACCGTACGAAGCTTAAGGTTAGTTCCTTTTTTCCACAATTAATCCTCCCGGATTGGAGAGGCCAACCCCCCTGGTACGCTATTACAAAGCTACCAAACAGGGAGTAATGAGGCCCATTTTCATTGGAATAGGTATGTGAATTGCCAAAATTATCGCATCTGAGGTAGTGAAAATCCACATGCTATTCAAGAAAAACCAATGCATCTAGAAAAATGCACTGCTTGGTGTCCACTGTGGGTTGCAGGAATCATTCGTTCGTACTTTTTAAAGGACAAAGCCGGTAGCGCTGTCTAATTTTCTCCTTTAGTTCTGGAATCGTAGCAGGTTTGTTGACATAGACCCTACGATACAAATGTCCCCAGCGGAAAAAGTCTAGTGGGGTTACATCACAAGACCTCGCTGGCCAATTGATGTCGCCGCTCTGAGAGATAGCATAACCAGGAAGTTTGTGACTGTTTCACGTGCTGTGTGACATGTGGCTCCATCTTGTTGAAACAACATGTCATTTAAGTTTAAATCATTGGTTTCATGGAAGAAAAAGAAGTATAGCAGTCAACGGTGTACGTTATCGGGAGATGCCCTGGAAACAGTTGATTAACTCACTCATTTGACAACTCCTAGGACCCATAATTTGCTTACATATCACCCCTGAAGATAGGCATCTAGCTGATTAATTACTATACTGATAGAAAATCTATTTGTTTATACAAAAAATGCTGGTGTAACATTTTGAATCTTAATTAATCGCTTGACTGTCTTTGGACTGTCATGATTATGTCATATTATATCTTTATTGACCGTGTATTGACTCTTGTAACTGTAAGTGGGTTGATTGACTATCTTTTGACTATGCAAGGATTTTGTCTGATTATGTCTCTTTTTCTATATTACGGCTATTGTGATGTAAGATTGTAATAAGTCACTAAAATCACTAAATCTAATACAGTCAACATAATAATAATAATAATCTTTATTTCTTACCAAATAAGTATACAAAACATAGAACAACACTACAGTAAGAAAATGGCGAGGTTCAGTGTATTGTGTCCGATAAGGACACTTACTGTTCTTCCACCTAACCAGGATATAGTGATTTAATGACAAAATACTAAGACGATACTAAGTTTCATAGTTGTAATGTAGTTTAAACTAGCGAGTGTCTTCCACTCCCAGACTAAGCATGAAGTAAAATTTCGAGTTTAGAAAAGCCCCGCGTAGAAAATTTGTCGAGGGTCGCGCAGCGACCCGAGACAAATTTTCACGGGGCTTTTCTAAACTCGAAATTTTACTTCATGCGCCACGCGTATAAACCACTGATTTACAGTAAAGTTAAAAATATATAGTGCTTAGATGTAATGTGATTTGATACATCATATCACATCTAAGCATATATTTTTACCTTAACTGTAAATCAGTGTTTAATAGTTGTAATGTATTGTAAGCTAACGAGTATCTTCCACTCCCAGACTAAGCATGAAGTAAAATTTCGAGTTTAGAAAAGCCCCGCGTAGAAAATTTGTCGAGGGTCGCGCAGCGACCCGAGACAAATTTTCACGGGGCTTTTCTAAACTCGAAATTTTACTTCATGCGCCACGCGTATAAACCACTGATTTACAGTAAAGTTAAAAATATATAATGCTTAGATGTAATGTGATTTGATACATCATATCACATCTAAGCATATATTTTTACCTTAACTGTAAATCAGTGTTTAATAGTTGTAATGTATTGTAAGCTAACAAGTATCTTCCACTCCCAGACTAAGCATGAAGTAAAATTTCGAGTTTAGAAAAGCCCCGCGTAGAAAATTTGTCTCGGGTCGCTGCGCGACCCTCGACAAATTTTTTACGCGGGGCTTTTCTAAACTCGAAATTTTACTTCATGCGCCACGCGTATAAACCACTGATTTACAGTGAAGTTAAAAATATATAATGCTAAGATGTGATGTGATTTGATACATCATATCACATCTAAGCATATATTTTTAACTTTACTGTAAATCAGTGTTTAATAGTTGTAATGTATTTTAAACTAACAAGTGTCTTCCACTCCCAGACTAAGCATGAAGTAAAATTTCGAGTTTAGAAAAGCTCCGCGTAGAAAATTTGTCGAGGGTCGCGCAGCGACCCGAGACAAATTTTCACGGGGCTTTTCTAAACTCGAAATTTTACTTCATGCGCCACGCGTATAAACCACTGATTTACAGTAAAGTTAAAAATATATAATGCTTAGATGTAATGTGATTTGATACATCTTATCACATCTAAGCATATATTTTTACCTTAACTGTAAATCAGTGTTTAATAGTTGTAATGTATTGTAAGCTAACAAGTATCTTCCACTCCCAGACTAAGCATGAAGTAAAATTTCGAGTTTAGAAAAGCCCCGTGCGCGACCCTCGACAAATTTTTTACGCGGGGCTTTTCTAAACTCGAAATTTTACTTCATGCGCCACGCGTATAAAACACTGATTTAAAGTGAAGTTAAAAATATATAATGCTAAGATGTGATGTGATTTGATACATCATATCACATCTAAGCATATATTTTTAACTTTACTGTAAATCAGTGTTTAATAGTTGTAATGTATTTTAAACTAACAAGTGTCTTCCACTCCCAGACTAAGCATGAAGTAAAATTTCGAGTTTAGAAAAGCTCCGCGTAGAAAATTTGTCGAGGGTCGCGCAGCGACCCGAGACAAATTTTCACGGGGCTTTTCTAAACTCGAAATTTTACTTCATGCGCCACGCGTATAAACCACTGATTTACAGTAAAGTTAAAAATATATAGTGCTTAGACGTAATGTGATTTGATACATCATATCACATCTAAGCATATATTTTTACCTTAACTGTAAATCAGTGTTTAATAGTTGTAATGTATTGTAAGCTAACGAGTATCTTCCACTCCCAGACTAAGCATGAAGTAAAATTTCGAGTTTAGAAAAGCCCCGCGTAGAAAATTTGTCGAGGGTCGCGCAGCGACCCGAGACAAATTTTCACGGGGCTTTTCTAAACTCGAAATTTTATTTCATGCGCCACGCGTATAAACCACTGATTTACAGTAAAGTTAAAAATATATAATGCTTAGATGTAATGTGATTTGATACATCATATCACATCTAAGCATATATTTTTACCTTAACTGTAAATCAGTGTTTAATAGTTGTAATGTATTGTAAGCTAACAAGTATCTTTCACTCCCAGACTAAGCATGAAGTAAAATTTCGAGTTTAGAAAAGCCCCGTGAAAATTTGTCTCGGGTCGCTGCGCGACCCTCGACAAATTTTTTACGCGGGGCTTTTCTAAACTCGAAATTTTACTTCATGCGCCACGCGTATAAACCACTGATTTATAAAAAATTTAAAAATATATAATGCTTAGATGTGATGTGATTTGATACATCATATCATATCTAAGCATATATTTTTAACTTTACTGTAAATCAGTGTTTAATAGTTGTAATGTATTTTAAACTAACGAGTGTCTTCCACTCCCAGACTAAGCATGAAGTAAAATTTCGAGTTTAGAAAAGCCCCGCGTAGAAAATTTGTCGAGGGTCGCGCAGCGACCCGAGACAAATTTTCACGGGGCTTTTCTAAACTCGAAATTTTACTTCATGCGCCACGCGTATAAACCACTGATTTACAGTAAAGTTAAAAATATATAATGCTTAGATGTGATGTGATTTGATACATCACATCACATTTAAGCATTATATATTTTTACCTTTAATGTAAATCAGTGGTTTATACGCGTTTATACATTATTCCTAAACTCGCATTAAGTTTACGCCACTTCGAAAAAGTGACTACTGTTTTCTTTTGGGTAGTGTATCTAAAAATGCTTGCAATTTCTCTGTTAACAGATGATTAAAATACTAGTAAAAATTAAATAATAAAACCTACTATACTTTCAGCCAACTATTTCTAGTATTTGAACAGCGTTTCATTAATTGATTGCCCGTTCAGATTCTGGCTCGGTTTCAACATCGTCCCATCATCACGGTAAATTAACCACCGAATGCTAATACTCACGATGCTCCAGCAAACCGTTTCCCCATAAAATCAGCTCCAGATAGATGGCTAATTCCCGATTCCGTGTTTAACGATTTATGGTGGAAGCGCCGGGCATTTTCGGTTTCTCATTAACAATCATTTCTCTGATGTTTAATACCACCTACAGTTCTTTACATCAAAACGAAAATGTTTGTATAGTTGAGTCCAATGTTTAAATATATTGATTTGTGTGTTTAAGCATATATTTTGTTGCATGAAGGTTGCGTTTATCGACGTGATTTCCACGCGGCCGATCGATACGCCAACTGTTGATCGCGTTACTGGCTTCGCATAACTTGGTGAATTATTCAATGGTGATTAATATTGTCTATGCTAAGCAGGTCTGGATTCAATTTCCCAGATATTATCGTAAATTTCTGCGCTGAACTGCATTTAAGTGCCGTTTATCAAACTTGCAATAAAATTACGATCGTAATTCTAACTAAACAAATAATTTGTAAATAAAACAATTTTTACTTTGTTTACCCATATATTTCGCACTTAATTTGTGACTTTAGTTTCGACTATCTAGTAGCCATTATTAACCCATTAGGCGCCATTGATGCATATACGCAACATTATTCATTTGTTAATTAAAAAAGTAAGTAAGTTAATTTGAAATATATTATTTGATATGACTTGAAAATATCAAGAAATACGTAAATATTTTGATATTTAAATATCTCGATTATTACTCATTTAAATAGAAATGTTTTCAATGTATTTCTAACTTCACAATATTTCAGTATTTTATACGCGTGGCGCATGAAGTAAAATTTCGAGTTTAGAAAAGCCCCGTGAAAATTTGTCTCGGGTCGCTGCGCGACCCTCGACAAATTTTCTAGGCGGGGCTTTTCTAAACTCGAAATTTTACTTCATGCTTAGTCTGGGAGTGGAAATACTTGTTCTAAACTTCATATTGCACGTTTTTATACAAAATCGACAAATGCCTTACATTTACAGCGTATACATTATGTTTAGTTAAAACAAAAATCACAGTATGTAATACAACAAGTCATTTGAAAAAAGCAATATAAGAAGTGTAGAATTTTACCTATAATCAACTTTTAGAGTTAACTCAAGAATTGCTTGGCCGTTAATGAGTTATAATAATAATAATAATATATTTATTGACGGGAACCCTCATTTTATACAAAATAGATATACAAAACAAATAATATTTTAAAGCTTACAAAATAAATGTAACATTAATACATAAAATAAATAAAAAGTCTATGAATATACCGTGTGAGTATATAATATAAAAGTGAAAGATGTACCAATAAGTGAACGCCTACAACACATAACAGTTAAACAAATATTTATAATAATAAAGAGTGCTTTTACACAATAGTGCAAAAAATATTTAATGTCAATCTTCAACACCTAATATAGTAATAGTTGAGGATGTTACTTGGTGACATTCCATATCAACACTTTTAGTAAATAACACACTTGGTTATCTTGGTGCCTGATGAAGCCACTGTATGGCGAAACAATTGTTGCAGTGACAATCAATAAGCAGTGAAATCTTAACCAAGTGTGTTGTTTACTAAAAGACTTAATACAGTGTTATTCAACTTTAATGAATCATATTATTAAACTGAAATTAATAATAGATGTAATTCTAACTAAAATAAAATCTCTTAAAAGATGATTACCGTTGCATCTGTTTAAAGAATTTTTTAGTTATACCGTTCGACGCGCTAATACCTTTATAATTACAATGGCAGTTAAGATAAATACATAATCCATGAAACAATTTGCGAGAGGTAATAATTTATGGGTGTAATTTTAAGGTAATCCCAAAGGCGAGAGCGGAACGCTGCCAATTCCAATTTAAAACGTGACTGGACAAAATCTGACCCTCTCTCTATTTTCCTTTTTTTATTTCTAATGGGATAATAACTCGCGGCCAGTCCGTAAAACGATAACACCATGGGATTATCGAAAATCCCATCAGTGATGGAATGTAAGGTACGTCCTGAATTTTTTGGATTTCATGGATGAATATTGTGTCGTGATTTTTTTTCCTGAATATCGTAATTGATTCTTATCAAATGTAGTTAGGTTTTTAAGGTAATATAAATAAGTTGAATATTTTAATCTGGGCGAAAGAGCAAACAAAACAATTCTTAAATCTTGGAGGCGTTCACTTCACTTCAATGTACCACATTTTCAAAGAAAAGACAACTTGATTGCACAAATAATGGTGGGTTTAAAAAAAACTACTAAAATTCATTAGTCCACCTTTCACTATCAAAGGGCGAAATGGTGGCTTGAATTTTCTATCATTGGTTACATAATTTTCACTTAAAATGTAATTAATTCACCGCGACTAGATTTAACGGAATGTAATTACTTTTATTCTAAAACGATGAAATATTTGTTAACCAGTTCTAGCATTTAAGTTCTAACACTATTATAAATCATTCCTTATAAAATGTATCATCTTATTTACATGAGATTACGAAACGCCGACGAGATAAATTTAATTCAATATAATTCGCACCGCGTTAAACCTCACTTTACAGCTTTAAAGCTCCATATCTCTATCTCCTCTCTCTGTCCCTCTTTATATCTCTCTTTCTCTCTCTCTTTCTCTCTCTCTCTCTCTCTCTCTCTATCTCTCTCTCTTTCTCTCTCACTCTCTGTATATCTCTTTCTTTCTCTCAGCCGAATACACAATGGTTTCCAAGTACATGGTGTACATTTATGAGGAGGGTTTGAGAAAGTGATTCTCTCAATTTTACATCGCGTATCAAGCACTTAACCGCAGAATTGCACGAAACAAAGCGCCCTCTTCCTCCACCGCAAGCACGTAATTTTCCCCACTCGAGATTTTCACCCTTACTCGAGCCGGCGAAAGCTCAACAGAGTGTCCTCTCTTTTGTTCGCCGCGGAGGTTTACAAATGGCGCAAACATTCTTCTTAAAGAAAAATAAAGAATGTGTGATAACAGACAGAAATACAATTGAAATGAAACCACGTTAAAATAAATCAAACGCACAATAAACTGTTCAATATCTTGTATAAAATTTGTATACATTAAATATAAAATTACGAGAATATTCGTATATACCGCCTAGTAGGTCTTAATTAATAAGATAACTTAATATTTAAAGTTCTGTGTACTTAAAGTGCAAGAAAACTTTTTTGAAGTTAAAATAGTTTAAAATTCGAAATATGTATACTTATAATTATTATATTTAAGGGATGTTAAAGTTGCTACTTTCTTAGCAACTTTAAGATCTCTTACATATAAAAATTCTATTTTAACCTGCATACGTTTATTCAACAAATCAAAAATATTCTAAAACTGCAAAGATATTAACTAATTTATTTTATTGTGTGAATGAATGAATAAATTCAACTGAAGTTTTTATTTCAGGAAGAAAGTATGCAATTATCCCTAGCAACTTCAGCTAGGAACTATGTGGCTTTCTATGTTTTATTTCAAAAAACAACCGAAATTGTGTGTTTTATTTGTGTCTTCAATTTCAATTTTCTACCAACTTCAGCATTTGTGGCGTTCTATGTTTTATTTAAAAAAAAAACGAAACAGTGTGTGTTTTATTTGTGTCCTTAATTTCAATTTAAACCTAGTAGAAGGGAAGTGAATAAAAAGAAAGCGACGCAAAAGTTTAATATATGTTTAAGCGCCGCTCTTCAGCTTGTAAATTCGTGTCGTGATGTCTCTGATGTCGCGATGTCGTGCAGCACTGTCGGGGGACGAAACGCGACAGCTCATTTACCCCCCTAGGCATCGCGCATTTTCGTTTTGTTTCAACTCTCCATTGTCAAGATAGAGAAAAGAAACAAAAAAAAAACAAATAAAATCCTTACTGCACCACGTTTTATTCATAATAATTTTTGTTATAAAAATTGAACACTTTATTTGTTGATCTCATCGAAATACTTAAAATTCATGTACCGTGCGATCGTTTAAAATATAAATTAGAGTAGGCTTTAAATTTTAAATTGGATTGGCACTATTCACTTTTCACAATAAATAAAGTGTTAATCCATTGATAATGGTCACTTTGTGTCCGAAATGTACATTTGGTAATTCAAATAAAAGTGTGAAGAAAAGTTATTAGTGCTTTATTCGTCAAATTTGTACATATAGTTTAGCATAACATCAAATTTATATCACGAACAAGTTTCTTATCTTTCACGTAGTGAAACGATTGTACGACATTTTTACCCCTCCATTTTTACCACCATATATTTTTTACCACCAATTCTTTTTACCACTCCGGTTTTACTACCATATATTATTTACTACTAATTTTTTACCATTAGTTATCTTACAAATAGAGAGCATGTTTCTTTCACTTACAACAGTCAGTCTATCGTCGAATTCAATCTGCGGGTCTTCAGCAATCGTACAACGATCCCGAAGATCGTTCCATTAAACAAGCCGCTCAAATGATGTGCGCAACAGCATTTGTACCCGTGGAGGACGTGGGCGAGGCGTTTGATATCTTCGTGGAAGATATGCCTGACGCTTTCCAAGAAATTGCAGATTATTTTGAGGATAATTATATAAGAGGCAGACCCGCGAGAGGAAGACGTCGTGCAACTGCACCTGGGTATTTTATGATACTGTGTTACTATGATACTGTGATTTCCTATCGATTATTTATTCAGGTACCCACCAAGGCTGTGGAACATGTACAAGGCCGTGCTGCAGAACAAGTCAAGAACTAACAACATGAGCGAGCGGTGGCACAATCGGTTCGCAGTAGTCGTCGGCAAGGATCATCCCAGCCTCTACGCGTTCTTGGCGGAGTTGCAGAAGGAGCAAGGGGATACTGAGACGATGCTTCGAGAGTTGGACTTGGGAAGAAAAATTAAGAGGGCTAAAAATCTGTCCAGCGTTAAAGCGGAAGAACGAATTTTCAACATCGTGCGCGATTTTGAAACCCGTAAAGACGAAGACGAATTTATTGCTAAGTATCTTAGGGCCGTTGGTCACAACATCCAATTTTGATGTACCCAATTATGATGTAAATCAGGAAAAATGTGATTTGTAATAAAATATGATGGTAATAAAATGGTGGAAAAAAATATAGTGGTACAAAAATATAGTGGTAAATATAGAGTGGTAAAAATGGAGTGGTAAAAATGGAGTGGTAAAAATGACCCCTAACTGGTGAAACATATTTAACTATGATTTGAAAACGAAAACACTTGGTTAAATTAGAGTGGTAAAAATGACCCCTAACTGGTGAAACATATTTAACTATGATTTGAAAACGAAAACACTTGGTTAAATTTCACTAATATTTTGGTTTTTTAATCTAGCCAGTTTCGACTTTGAGTCATTCTCAAAGAGTGAAAAATACGTTTTGTGATTTTAAAATCATAACGTCAAATTTATTTCGCTATTCAATTCGCAATCTGGGCAACTACAAAAAAATGCCTCCTACTCTAATTTTTAATTTAAATGATCGCAAGGTATTATATTATTTTATATCTTGAATAGGTTTCTAGTAATTACGCTTTTTTGTAAAACGGAGCGCTGTTGGGAAATAGTAAATCCATTATGGCCGACAAAAATCTGACAATACGCCCAGACTGTCAAAAATTGCGCGCTTATCGCGGCTTTGAAGATCTGTTGGAGTAAAAATGGCTCACCCGTCCTGAAGCGCTAACGCCGAATAAAAAGGTTGTAAATAATTATTTAAAAAAAAATCTTTTTTATATACATTTACTTGATATTGGTCCTAGACCATTCTACCATTTCACCTTTGTTTTTTTGTATTTTACCTATATTTAGACGCCATGAACAGATTCACACACATCCATGGACCGAGGTGGAATCATTTTGTACTTTAAAACGCGGCGGGACTCAAACCCGCTACTCCTGGGTTAGGAGGCAGGACCTCTGCCCGGGGTAGTGGGTAGGGTCCCCAAAATGTTTATTAAATTCTAATTAAATAAATAAAACAGAAGTTGTAAATAAATTGATTAATTGATCGAAGCACACCGCAAATAAATTTATTTCTTGGGTACTACGCACAAATTTCATTACCATTTTTTTTCTGAAACTCCAAAATAAAACACGAGAATATTATAAATTTAACTAAAAAACAACAACTTTTTTTTTTAATTGTATCATTGGCCTCGGCTTTCGCCATACAGCCATATGCCATTGTATTATTTTCATTTAATTAATTAACTGATTCTCACACTGATTTAATTCGTTTGGACGCCACAATACATTCATACTACATCCATGGACCCGGATGGAATAATTTTTTGTTCATAAATCATTCCACCGGACGGGATTCGAACCCGCGACCTCTTGGTCTGTGGGCAGGGTCTCTACCCGCTCGGCCACCGAGGCCCCTAAAACAACAACATAGTATTCGCTCAAAATTGAGCAACAATAATAAAATCTAATTAAGTAAAAGCAATTCAGCGTTTAAGGAACAGCTGGGGGATTTAAAATATTAAGAAGAAAAAACATAGTATTCGCTCAAAATTAAGTAACATTAACAAAATAATCAAACTGAGTGGAAGAAATTCAGCATTTATGGAATAGCTAGGGGTTTGAAAATATGAAAGGTCCATTCCGTCCCGTAACGAGAATTTAAAGTTTCAGGAGTAAATTGAAGGCTTGGCGGAAAACTTTGCAATGACGAACAACTGCGGAAAGTTGGCGCGATTTGTGGTAATTGCACGAAAAATACGTCTTGTGATTTGGTAAAACTAATTTCTAGTCGCAGAGATAAAATACTTTTCCATATTTGAACATCCCCACTGAAGTGATTGTAAAAAGAAGGTGAATAATCTTTAAAACTAATATTTAAAAACAAATATCCGCTCTTAATAACTGTTCATAGCAAAAGATGACCAAAGCTGACATCAATAATAAAAAAAAAAAACAATAAATGAAAATTGCATACTTGAATGTTTTGTCTAATTACAAAAAGATTCAATCATTATAGAATATGAATATGATTTATTAAAGTATGCTAGACGAGTTGTGCGTTTCTTGGTCCTCATCTCTGTGGGTTAGTTCAATTTTAACTGGCAATATGAAATGCGTAATACATATGGAATGTGGGGATAATCAAAAACAAAGAAGGAATCCTATTAGTAAAAATTGAGTCCCTGTATTTAAGAGTGTAAGCCAAACTGGCATCCATCTTGACGCCTTTATTCTCCAAATTCAAACTAACCCAATCATGTTTAATTAATTTCTCACTTAACCCGTGGTAAAACATTTTTGAATCTAATTCCGGATATTTAATTAAAACACTTGGTTTGTTTCATTAATTTATATTTTCTCCAACTAGTTTCAACCATTGGTCATCGTCATCTTCCTTGAAGATGACCAATGGTCAAAACTAGTCGGAGAAAATATAAATTAGTAAAACAAACCAAGTGTTTTAATTAAATATCCAAAATTAAAACAATCATATTCTATAACCTGGGTCTCCAAACTATCTTCTTCGCGGGCCACAAATACAATTCTACATAATAAAGTCGGCCAAGATCCGATTAGTTTTATAAAATTATGAAAAATTTAAGGAACAATTGTTACAATATTTCAAAATATGACATTTACAAAAAAAATTACAAACAACCGCGGGCCGGATTCATGCAAGTCGCGGGCCGGATTTGGCCCGCGGGCCGTAGTTTGGAGACCACTGTTCTATAATGATTGACGGGCGTCCTGTTAATTTGATTTAGTTTGAATTTGGCGCCTAACAGCGTCAAGATGGATGCCAGTTTGCGCTACTCTCTAAAATACAGGGACACTAAGTGAAAATCGATAGCTACGCCATCTATTGCTTTGTAATAATAATATTTATATATAGGAAATTTTTTCTTTTAAGTATACATACAGGGATGTTTTTCTAAGTATACACATGCATACGCTTTTCTAAAAAGTGTTTAATTTAAAGTTTTGAACAAGTGTTGTCTACTCATTAAGCTTCATTAAGCATGAAGTAAAATTCCGAATTTAGAAAAGCCTGAAAATTTGGTTTGGTCGCGAAGCGGAGCGATCAAACGAAATTTTTATGCTTTTCTAAACTCAAAATTTTGCTACATGCGCCACCCGTATTAAACACTGGAAACACTGAAATATTGTAAACAAGTTACCTTCAGTTAAAATCAGTGTTTAATACGCGTGGCGCATGAAGTAAAATTTCGAGTTTAGAAAAGCCTGAAAATTTGGTTTGGCCGCTCCGCGCTTCGCGCTACGCGACCAAACTAAATTTTCAGGCTTTTCTAAACTCGAAATTTTACTTCATGCTTAACCTGGGAGTGAAAAACACTCGTTTGTAGCTTTAAATTGAACTCTTTAAAAAAACGAATAATTAAAAAATCACAGCACATAATCGGGATATGTATACTTAAAACCTATATATTAATATAAAGTACAAAATAAACAGACTTATTTAAAGAGATTTAGCGATGTTTTTAAAAGCTAATAATAAATTTATATATTTAGTACTGAATATTTCTGTTTGTTACATAAACTGTTTGCACTTTTTAGACTTTTTAAACTGAATCTGTTTGTTACATTGACTACACTGTGTTAGTTTAGACAAGTCCAGTTGTACTAACTAACTGATAGGCTTTTTTTATCAACTATTTACACTATGTAAATTATTTCACTTTGACACTTAGTCAAAGTGAAATAATTTACGTAGTGTCATGCGTGGTACATGAAGTAAAATTTCGAGTTTAGTAAAACCTAACAGTTTATTACTTTACTTTATGCTTTACCAAGTAGTAGAAGCACTTGATAAACACTTTAGTTTGAACAATTTTATAAAATATCCTTGAAAATGTACAATTTTCAATTTTTCAATTTTCAGATTTTCTGTCAAAGACTTGTTACATTCATTTGCACAATCATTTATTGATTTGTAGCTGTATATTATGTATACCTTAAAGAAAAAATCGCTGTATATGTAAATAATTGTTAATGCATGTAAAACATTTCTATTAAAAATCATCTTACAAAGCAATAAGACTATAACAATGAGACTAACACAATATTCAGGTGAATTTTGGCAACTACAACAAAGAAAGTTAATCTTATTTAAATGAGTCATATGTATAGCCTGATGAGCATACACTCTTGAGCCTTGTGTTTAAATAGAGGAAAACTAGCAAATATATCGGTATCGTACTTAATTGGGTGATACTTGTAAACCATTTTAATAATTTGGGAATAGCTGTGGTGAGGCTGGGTAATCGACAGGAGGAAGCACAATAGGCCTAATGAGGCCTAAGTGCAGTGTAGAAATACGCACTCCCCGAAGAACCAGAACCAATTGTGGTGGTTAGAGTTAGGCATACGGAAGAAAAAGGTTAAACAGTTTTTAGCATTTAATCGCGGCACATGAAATGATAACATTTTTTTTAAGAACGTCAAAAATGAATAAATTCTGTATAAATTCATTAAATTTTATGAATAATGAATAATCTGTTAATTTTGAACATTTTTTAAAAATATTTATTATTTAATTATTTAATTTCAACATACCAATGAAAGTATTTAAAAAATCGTGTCTATATAAAAAGTTACTGACATTATTCGAAGTTTAAAATACACCGCTAAATTTTACATTGCATCAGTGTTTTGTACCGGTGGCGCATGAAGTAAAATTTCGAGTTTAGAAAAGCCTGAAAATTTGGTTTGGCCGCTCCGCGCTTCGCGCTACGTGACCAAACCAAATTTTCAGGCTTTTCTAAACTCGAAATTTTACTTCATGCTTAGTCTGGGAGTGGAACACACTCATTTCAAGTTTCAAATTGAACTCTGTTAAAAAACAACGAGTATCTAAATATTTACGGCATATACGCTGTAATTGGGATATGTATACTTGAAAAAAAAACTGCCTGTATTTACAAGTTGAAGCATTAATTGCGATTGATTGGCTACAATTTTTAATGGCCATATAGGCAATTCAATTTACACACAACTTAAAAATTAAAGGTGTCAAATTGTATTGGATGCAAATGTTCGGCGTTACATAAGACTCTCTGTACTTTATAAAACAACACTCAGCGCCATCTTTACTTCATATTTTACGAAAGGATCACTTCTTATCGGCTTAAAGTATTTTTTTGTGTTCTTGTTGGAATTTCCAAACACGCACTTGTACTTTATTCGATTTACATTCGCCAGTAAAGTTCAACAGAGTCGTGGAGGGTGATCCTTAGAAAGATCACGCGTCCGAAAAGGTGTCCCCACGTACAGACCAAACAGATGTTCCCGCACTAATGTGTGTACACTGCCGGGGCACTTAATTATCCCGTCTCTCCACCACCGCATTAACCCTTCACCCCCTCGCAGCCCTAGGCGCCATAAATTATGCAACGGGCGCACACCAAAGTGCCGCTTAATGTGCGCCGTTCAGTGGAGTCACTCCACAAAATTTACTTCTTTTATTTTGCTAGAAAACACACAGACATAAATTAAAGTACATACTTTAAAAAAAGTTCTAATTCTTTATTAGAACTTTTTTTAAAGTATGTACTTTAATTTATGTTCTTTACTAGTTTTGCGAAAAATTGCACCTCGGATGAACCTCATTGGCTACGATGTCGCCACTGCGCAAAGCTATTTTTTTGTTTTCTTCCTGTTCTAAAAGGTTTCAGATATCTATCTATGACCAGTTAACTTTTGCCGATTCAGTGTGAATCAGCGAATTTATCCAATTTTTGAATTGGTATCTTATTGGGAGTATGCTTTCACATATCCCTGTCGCAAAATTCAAAATCGAAGTCCTTTCCAGAACCCCCACTTCGAAAGTGGTTATCATTGGGGTTGGTTGGTGGTAGTTCTTCCGGGTGCCATCGGATCTTCCGGGGAAGACCAAAGTCGACACCCACAACGGCTGCACGCCGATGATGATGATGGTGAGTGTGGTGCACTAACCGTGAAAATGGATGATGATGAAGGTGTGGTGTGGCGCACGAACCGTTGTGAACTACTGCGCAAAGCTAATTCAAATAACGAGTTTTAAAAGGAATGTTGATCATGGATGATTAGAACAGCGGACAGTGCCATCTATTGCTACTTTAATTACCTAGCTTTTTCATCCCGTCAACAGATGTCGCCTTTGAAAATGTTCAATAGTAAACTACCAAAATTTAGTTTATATTCAGTCGATTCGATTTGACTGGTACAAACTGATACCAAATCATAAAGAACTAGTTTTGCGAAAAATTGCACCTCGGATGATGTGCTACGATGTCGCCACTGCGCAAAGCTAATTCAAATAACGAGTTTTGAAAGGAATGTTGATCATGGATGATTAGAACAGCGTATAGTGCCATCTATTGCTACTTTAATTACCTAGTTTTTTCAACCCGTCAACAGATGTCACCTTTGAAAATGTTCAATAGTAAAAACTACCAAAATTCAGTTTATATTAAAGCACATACTTTAAAAAAGAGTTCTAATACAGAACTAGTTTTGGAAAAAATCGCACCTCGGATGAATCTCATTGTCTACGATGTCGCCACTGCGCAAAGCTAATTCAAATAACGAGTTTTAAAAGGAATGTTGATCATGGATGATTGAACAGCGTACAGTGCCATCTATTGCTACTTTAATTACCTAGCTATTTCATCCCGCCAATAGATGCCGCCTTTGAAAATGTTCAATAGTAAACTACCAAAATTTAGTTTATATTCAGTCGATTCGATTTGACTGGTACAAACTGATACCAAAAATTTCAAAAACACAATTGTAAATAAACTAAAAAATCTGTTGAATTGTTTGTAAATAAACGTTATTGCCTTTTATTAGATTAATGTTAGTTTTAAGTTTTGTTTAAATTAGTTTAACCCATTAACGGCCAAGCAATTATAGAGTTCACTCTAAAAGTAGATTTTAGGTAAAATTCTACACTTCTTTTAATGATTTTTACGAAAGACTTGTTGTATTACATACTGTGAATTTTTCTTTTAAATATACATAATGTATATGCTGTAAATGCAAGGCATTCGTCGATTTTGTATAAAAACGTACAATATAAAGTTTAGAACGAGTATTTCCACTCCCAGACTAAGCATGAAGTAAAATTTCGAGTTTAGAAAAGCCCCGCATAGAAAATTTGTCGAGGGTCGCGCAGCGACCCGAGACAAATTTTCACGGGGCTTTTCTAAACTCGAAATTTTACTTTATGCGCCACGCGTATAAAATACTGAAATATTGTAAAGTTAGAAATACACTGACAACATTTTTTTTTAATGAGTAATAATTGAGATATTAAAATAACAAAATATTTACGTTTTTCTTTATACATTTTCAAGTCAAATAAAATAATATAATACATATTAAATTAATTCATTTAGTAAATTAATTAACATAAAATTAATAACGTTGCGTATATGCATCAATGGCACTTAATGGGTTAAGGTAGGTTAGGTAATTTTCTATAAAAATATTACTAAAAATTGTAAACTTTAAACAAAAGTAAGGTTTGTAAATTATAATTGCTAAATGCGTCTAAATGAATGACTCTCATAAAGGGTTTTTTCTGTTTTCTCCCTGTTGCTAAATGGTTTCAGAAATTTGTCTATGACCAGTGAGCTTTTGACGATTCAAGGAAATCAGCGAATTAAATCCAATCTAACATCTAACAAGTAAAATAAAATAAGTGAAGAAAGGAACAAATAAGTGTTTTAATTTAAGTTTACAACTTCACATAACTCGAAACCAATTACTAAATGAATTAAATCCAATTAATTAAAACTGATATCTTCTTGGGACTATGCTTTTACACATCCCTACGCAAAATTCAAAACCCAGGTCCTTTCTAGAACCTCCACCTCGAGGGCGGATATCTTCTGGGTTTGTGGTAGTTTAGCTGAGTGTCATCGGATCTTTCAAAGGAATATCAAAGTCAACACCACATAACGAATTGCATGATGATATGCTGATGATATGATTCGTTGTGAACTACACAAAGTGGATTCAGATAATGCGTTTTAGAACGAATGTTGATCCTGAATGATTAGCACTATATGAAGCGCCATCTATTGCTATTTAATCATCTAGTCTTTATAACCCGTCAACAGATGTCACCTTAGTAAATGTTCAATAGTAAACTCCTGAAATCCGCTATACATTCAATCGATTTGACTGGCACAAAGGGGGATTTCCGAGTGTGTTTTTTTTTTTTTAAAGAGGGATGCGACACAATACCGCGCTTCGTTCGCAATTATGGGGAAGCTCATCCTGTTGGAATTAGTCGGCGGAATGGACGCTGGCACGATAAGAAAGGAATTGTTGTCGACGCCGCCGTAAACGTCTCCCCGGACGCGAGTGAGTTAAAGTCGGAACGACTGGATAAAGACAAGGTGAGCCGAAACGAGGCGCACTTTGCACAGATTTCGATACCGGGGCTTTCACAAAGTACGATATTACCGGAACACGTTTGTGTGTATTATCTAAATATTGGAGGGATAATTTTGTAAAGCTTTCGTGGCAGTTTTAGTAAGTGCAGAAGAGACAATACAATTATCGATTTTGAATATTTTTATATGAACTAAAAGCTCCTTCAAACATTAAAAGTGCCGAGATTCTTTTCGCAATCTACAACAAGTTAGTCTTACAAAGACTATATCAAACACTCATTGAAACAACTACTTTCCGAGCTAATACCCCGACGGACATTGAATTATACAACAAGTGTTTGCTGTTACATACAGTAACCTACTGCAAATGTAACAATTTAGGTCAAATTATTCAGGCCATCTATAGACGCGTTTCGAGATTTATCTCTTATCAGTATTGTTTTGCCGTTCCCTCTAAACAATTTGACAAAGCTCCTTATAAACTTTGTAGAATTATATCTACCTACTTTATTTTAATTATTATAGACCATATTAAATAAGATTAATATACGTGTTTTATTTCAATGTCGACTCCTGGTGAAGACATGTTGTTTAGTCGAGAATTAGAAAACTGCCATGCATCTTGGGGGTCTGTATGGTGGCGGTATCTGGCGATAAATGCTGTCACTTACACCACTGAAATGGAAAAAAGTGTGTGTCGTTCGAGTGGAATGGCCACGTGAGTTTCTCACTAGATTGGTTTAAAATTATTTAGTTTGTTGTGTAAAGACTTAATTAGTTAAGAAATCCTATACATCACCTAAATCGGCAGTTAGCGGTACGGAATGGACTAAAGGCACAATTCATACATATACAGTTAGCCAGTCTCTGTATAAAATTTGGTAACAGCGTTTGGATGCTGCATCCAGAATCGACACTGGTGATTAGTGTATATAGTCGTCTGTCTTACTCGTACCACACATCCTGACCATAGACTCTCCTTTTCTACTCGATTTCCAGTTCTCCCATAAGCATTGGCTCCCCTTGCTAAAGGTAAGTCGCAGTAGTGATCCGTCACCCTTTGTGCGCCCCCGATGCCGACACTTCTGATCTTTGCTGATGAAATAAAAAATACAGTCCCCAGAAACTGATTCTCCCCCCCTAACACAGATTCTAAATATTTTTTTAAGGAAGCCAGTTTGAATTTCCCGCCAACCGTTCTTAACCCAAAAATGGCGCCAACTTATTCCACAAATCTTGCTAAAGCAATTATTGCGCGATGCGTTTATCTTTTGAAAAGCAATGTAATTTTATTGAAGCTTATCATCATCACTTACTAGTTTAATGTTTCTGTAAATATTTGTACCAATACTTGTTTAGAAATTGTTTAGTTTACAATTTAAATGCACCCATGTAAATAAACTGGTACATCTCGATGCCGGGACCAACAATCGGCTTACAATTATCATCAACTAATCGTAATAGACCAGAGCTAGTAGATTGTAATGAACAAGCTCCATAAACCAGAGCATATTGACATAATAACGTGTATCGGAATCCCGTAATTCTACGGCCATTCAAAGCTATTAGCCGCATTCCTCCGATGCAAGTTTGTTAAACAGACAAGCGGTGTTTACACGATGTACAAGTATAGACCCAACATGTTTTGCGCTAATTAGAAAGTACATATATTTCATGTCTTTATGCGATTAATACACTCCAATTAAATCGATGAATGAATGCGATTTTCAGATTTTGTTTTAATACCAATACCAATAATTAAATTATATTAACGTGAACAGCATATGAGCTTTTCTAAACTCAAAATATTTACTTCATACTTAATCAAAGAGTGAAAAACACTCGTTGCAATATTATTGCATACTTAAATAGTTATGAAAATATAAAATTATAAAATTAAACTAAACACATAATTCATATAATTTTAAATTTAGTTAAATATTATTTTTCATAATATATAAAATTACAAAAACTATTCGTGATATTGCAAACAGTGTCTTAATTAATAAGACAATTTAAGATGATAAATATCCATTGACACAACTACTTCCCGTGCAAATACACCTCCGGATATTGAATTATACAATGAAATATTTAAAATCTTATTTAATTTGATTTGTTACAACGCTCTATTAAAGTATATGTAACGTCTAGGTCAAATTCTCTTCAAACCAACTAACAATACAATTTAAAATAAAAGGAGAGATAACAACAAATTAGAAGTGAAAGGACTTGGATTAAAACTAATGTCTTAGGCCATCTATAGACGCGTTTCGAGATTTATCTCTCTTCAGTATAGCTTTGCTTATGACGTTTAAAAAAATTAGGAATAAAATTAAACAAACTTACTTGGAAAAAGTGTTGTGTGTGTGGAATGAACAGGTACACAGAAATGGAATGAATAGTTTTTTTCGTAATTTTATATATTATGTTTAAAGTGTGCAAACTATAAGAAGCGTAAGCTTATTTTCTCGAATTCAAATAGTTTTAAATTTGAATTTATATTATTTTTCAGTTAAATTTAAAGAAAATTATCAATTACCTGACGTTAAATCGTCATAAAATTCAATGAGTTTAGACAAAATTTAATACTTTATCTTAGTTTATACAGAATTCATCATTTCAAGTTTTTTTTAAATTCAAGTTATTTAAATTTTATAAAGTGGAAGCGCATTTGATTTAAAAAAAGTTTTTAAAAAAAGTTTTTATATAAATCGACGGATTAAATGTTTATTTTATTAACCATGAAGTAACATTGAATTTGACAATTATTTGCTGAAATTTTACAAAATATAAAAGCGAATTTAACGACTTTCTGTTTTTTTTCGACGTTTTTTATCAATTAATACATATTTTGGTAAAAGTTTCAGCGAGACAAAAAAAATACAAAAATCCCTTTTGTATTTTTGTAACTTTTTATATAGACACGATTTATTAAATACTTTCATTCGTATGTTGAAATTAAATAATGAATATTTAAAAAAAAATGTATATATATATATATATATATATATATATATATATACATATATATGTATAAGTTTCACCATATGGCGACATTTATATTCTTCGGCTCTTAGATTTTACTTTTGAAAATAATGTATAAAGTAAAACCTTCAAAACTAAAAAAAAACGGCTTTTTTATTGTAAGGTCTTCACCATAAAATTAATCGGACACAATGAACCATACCAATTGATGCGGTTTTTTTTTTAAGTGGGCCAAATTAACGATGAGACAATGGGTTATTTGATCCGAACAGGAATTAAAAAGAATATGAGAAGAAAAAAGGGTGCAGCCCTAAAGAACGATTACATTAATAACACCAGACGGAAACAATAAACCGTAATGAGGGCGATGCGTCCGGATGGACGCACACGATTGAACCTCGGCAACACGGACAAGCCGCTCAACTCTGCTCGAATCAGTCGGATGTGAACCATTAATCTAAAACGGTATTCATGACCTCAGCAGACATGTTCTTATCAAAGATATTCACGCTAAACAGAGATTAACCATCATTAAATATCAAATCTAATAATCGGGACGTACGGTTCATTTAAAACATGATTTAGAGTAGACTTTGAATTTTAAATTAGATTGACACTACTGACTGTTAACACATAGTTTACCATTACCTCAAATTTATTTTATCATTCAATTAGCATTCTGAGCAACCGCACAAATAATTGACTATGCGGATGAAAGAATGTTGCTGCCAATGTTAACGAAACAGATAGGTAAAATAGTACAACTTATGGTAAATTACCGGTAGTAGATGGAATAAATTTGAGGTTATGGTAAGCTATGTGTTAACAGTCAGTAGTGCCAATCTAATTTAAAATTCACCTATTCTTTAGAGTAGGCTTTGAATTTTAAATTAGATTAGCACTACTGATTGCTAACACATAGTTTACCATAACCTTAAACTTATTCCATCATTCAATTAGCATTCTGGGCAACCGCACAAATAATTGACTATGCGGATGAAAGAATGTTGCTGCCAATGGTAACGAAACAGCTAGGTAAAATAGTGCAACTTATGGCAAATTACCAGTAGTAATTACTGACGTAAATTACCGCAATTATCACAGTTTTGTAAATGACATTTTCAGAATCGTTTGTGAAATCAAGATTATAGTTTGTATGTGAAATTGTGTTTATCTCGTTCATGAAAATTTCAATCCAGCCAATCTTGAGAAAACTCCAAAATCGATGCGGAATCGCTGAAAATCCACCGACACGTACACTCGAGCGCAGTTTCCGCGGAAAATAAATTGTTTCTGGTTAACTTTTCCCTAAAAGGGCTCGGCATCAACTTTTCCTCCACATTCGACTCCCGAACGTATTAATCCGCCGTTTCCGGATGTAAATCCCGGAGTTTCTCCGGATTATGGAAACTTTTTAATCGACTCGCCCTCAAACTCGAGTTTGAAACGTGCACCCCGTAAATTCATCCGAACGAGCCGGGGCACGCGCGTTCCCTTCATTATCGCCCATTAAGATGCCCTCGGTCCGGAGATATTGTCCCAATGAAATAATTATGGACCCCGGGTGGGATTAATGGGACTGTTTTTTTTTTAATTTACGAGCCAATTAGTGGTGTTATTCTATGAATGAGCTTCGATTGCTGCTTGAAAGGTTTCACTGGAAAAACTGACCTCAATTACAGAGCAAATAAGAAATGAAAGAAAATAAGAGGGGTGATTAATTTATTTACATTTATTTTATTATTATAGCGTGCAATCATTCAAAACATGGTAAAGTAAAATAAAAAATGTATGGTAAATTACCAGTAGTAGATGGAATAAATTTGAGGTTATGGTAAACTATGTGTTAATAGTCAGTAGTGCCAATTTAATTTAAAATTCATCAATTCTTTAGAGTAGGCTTTGCATTTTAAATTAGATTGGCACCACTGACCGGTAACACATAGTTTACCCTAACCTCAACCCATCATTCAACTAGCATTCTGGGCAACCGCACAAAACAAATTCCGCCCACTCTAAATCATAATTCAAATGATTGCACAGTATAAAGCTCATTTCGTTTAAGTAGGAAAGAAAATATTTATGCAAGTAAAACAGAAACTCTTAAGAAGCGAATTGTTTAACATGTCAAAAGTATCTTTTCTTGAATTAATTTCTCATCTGGCACTTGGTGAAACATATTACACTATGTAAAGTTAATTAAAGGAAAGGCAATTGGTATTGTTTCACAATTAAATCTTTAATAATAAAAAACTAGAATTTAAAATACACAGAAAAGAAACATATACGGACTCAATCATTCCAGCCAATTCAAACAACACACAACAAATAAAATTAAGTACATTTCACTCTTTTATTAATAGATTAATTAACATTCCTCTAAGTGAATCTGATTTCAGACAAGAATTAAACGTTATTACAAAAATTGCCGAATATAATGGTTATAACAAGGAAATTATAAATAATTTATTAAAAAAGTATAAACAAAAACATTTAATTAAATACTTTTACGCACCTGAGCAAACAATAGAATATAAATGGCATAAATTGAATTTTGTTAATGACCTGTCATATAATATAGTCAGTCATTGTAGGGGAAAAGACTTTAATATTATATGTTCAAACCCTTTAAATTTAGGCAAACTATTAATAAACAATAAATCGAAAACTGATAATTCAAAGAAATGTGGAATTTATGAAATACAGTGTGATCAATGCGATGCAATTTATATTGGACAAACCGGCAGATCTTTCGAAATCAGAATGAAAGAACATAAAAAATCTGTTTTAGATAATAAACCAACAACTGGCTTTTCCAAACATTGCATCGCATTCAATCACTTCTTTAATCCGCATAATTTTCAGATATTGCATTCAGGTAATAAGGGATACGCACTAAACCTCAAAGAGGGCCTGGAGATTAACAGGGCCATAAAAATGGGGAAAAATATCGTAAACGATAACGAGGAGTTATTTGTTCCTTTCTTCACTTATTTTATTTTACTTGTTAGATGTACATTTCGAGTACTACGTACTCATTTTCAATAACAGAATTCTGTTATTGAAAATGAGTACGTAGTACTCGAAATGTACATCTAACAAGTAAAATAAAATAAGTGAAGAAAGGAACAAATAAGTGTTTTAATTTAAGTTTACAACTTCACATAACTCGAAACCAATTACTAAATAAGATAACGAGGAGATTTGGAATTCCCCAATTCTGACTTCTCTTATTACCTGAAACAAAAATATTGTATATATACTTAAGAAATAATTTTTTCTGTACATTCCTTTGATAATGGTCTAACAAACCGAAACTAGTCGGAATAAAGATTTAATTGTGAAACAATACCAAGTGCCTTTCCTTTAATTAACTTTACATGTCAACAGTATATTACGATATGTAAATGCTATTATTTTGAAGAAAATCGCCATAATAATCACACAGATAAACTCTAGAGAGATAACAATATGTCCACATTTCCTGCCAAGTTAAATGGAACAAACTCTAACATCAATTTTAATCTATTCAGCATGATTTTAAGATTATTTGTAGGTGGCTATAAATACTCAAATGAGTAGAGAGTTAACTCATAACTTATAATTTTTTAAATTTCGAAAAATAAGTAAAAGTCGATTTATGTTCGGATCATTTATTTACGGCCGTGTTATTTTCGGTGAAAAGGCGTGAACATCGCGCGAGCTTTTACCTCTCCCCACGCTCGCCCTTCCCCTTTTTTATTAAACTTTGGTTCTTAATAAATTTCCTTTTATGACGGGACAAAAAGTTTTCCGGCGTCGTATTTTCATGGAAATTGATAATAAATAATGAGAACCGGGGACGTTCACCCAATATTTTAACTCTCGGCTTATTAAACTGCACGTTGTTCTCGTCACGTAATATCTTTAAAAATATATTTTTTTAATGATACGCCAGAGAAAGAAAATTGTTACAATGAAAAATTTATGTATAGTCTAGTTCATGTGAGGTGTCCTGTGACATTTAAATTTAAAATAGTTATAATAATAGGAATCCCCTATTTAAGAGAATTTAGTATAAATATCGTGTGGTGGAGGCGGTTATTTTGTGAAACATTGTAAATATTTAAATAATTAACACTGATTACTTTTAAAATAAAAAGTGAATACAAAAAAGTAATCAGTGTTATTTAAATTTAGTATAAGGTAAAATTCAGCACACAAAAATAGAAAAAATAATGTTAATATGAAAATATCGTAAAGAAAAGTTGTGAATACTACCCTACTCGTATTAACACGTTGGCTGTTGTATAAATCAAAAACTATTTACTTCATTAAGAACGATTCACGTATGGAAATATCCTTGTGTACAAAAAATTTCAACAATCAATGTGATAAATCATCCATTCAGCGTGTGACTAAATTAAAAAAAAATCTTATACAGAGAGTTTTATGTAACACCGAACATTTGCATACAATACAATTTGACACCCTTAATTTTTAAGTTTAGTTGCCTATATGACCATTAAAAATTGTAGCCAATCAATCGCAATTAATGCCTCAGCTTGTACATACAGGGAGTTTTTCTTTCAAGTATACATGTCCCAATTATATGCCGTAAATCTTAAGATACTCGTTGATTTTTTAACAGAGTTCAATTTGAAACTTGAAATGAGTGTGTTCCACTCCCAGACTAAGCATAAAGTAAAATTTCGAGTTTAGAAAAGCCTGAAAATTTGGTTTGGACGCGTAGCGCGAAGCGCGGAGCGGCCAAACCAAATTTTCAGGCTTTTCTAAACTCGAAATTTTACTTCATGCGCCACCGGTACAAAACACTGACATACTACAAAGTTTTAAACACACCGCTAAACTTTTCTTTCAAGTATACATGTCCCAATTACACCGTATGTGCCTTAAATCTTAAGATACTCGTTGTTTTTCAACAGAGTACAATTTGAAACTTAAAATGAGTGTGTTCTACTCCCAGACTAAGCATGAAGTAAAATTTCGAGTTTAGAAAAGCCTGAAAATTTGGTTTGGACGCGTAGCGCGAAGCGCGGAGCGGCCAAACCAAATTTTCAGGCTTTTCTAAACTCGAAATTTTACTTCATGCGCCACCGGTACAAAACACTGACATACTACAAAGTTTAAAACACACCGCTAAACTTTACATTGCATCAGTACAAAACACTGATGCAATGTAAAGTTTAGCGGTGTGTTTTAAACTTCGTAACATGTCAGTGTTTTGTACCGGTGGCGCATGAAGTAAAATTTCGAGTTTAAAAAAGCCTGAAAATTTGGTTTGGCCGCTCCGCGCTTCGCGCTACGCGACCAAACCAAATTTTCAGGCTTTTCTAAACTCGAAATTTTACTTCATGCTTAGCCTGGGAGTGGAAAACACTCGTTTAAAGCTTAAAATCTTTTAATAAACCGAGCGTCGGAGCAAGCACAACGTATGCTTATGTAAACTTAAAAAATGAAAATGTTCGGTGTTACATAAAACTCTCTGTATAATATCTGTATATTATTAAAATTATCCGTTTAGTCTGTATATTCAAGCAAAACTGAAGAAAATAAATCTTTAAATAAGAATGTAAATACAATATATAAAATTACAAAATATTCGTGTGAAATGCAAACAATACGTCTTAATTTGTTTACATTTAACACGAATATTTCGTAATTTTATATATTATGTTTAAAGTGTGCAAACTATAAGAAGCGTGTGCTTATTTTCTCGAATTCAAATAGTTTTGAATTTGAATTATTGTTGTTTGAGAATGTAAATACTCTGTGTAATAAAAGCATTCATTTAGAGTAGTCAATCTAATTTAAACCCTCTAAATTCTGCTTGCAATTAACTTGTGTGTTTAATGTAATTTTCAAATTGGCTGAGTTAATTATTTTTTCTTTAAAAATGGTTAAAAATAATTTCCAAATTGGCTGAGTTAATTATTTTTTTTTAAAAAGGGTTAAAAATAATTAACTCTTAACTCGGCCAATTTGGAAATTATAATAAACACCCCGACCTTATTATAAATTCGCTAACGTTGTTAATTACACGCGGAGGCGAGCGCCTCGAAGGCTCCAGGCGAGGGCAACAAAAAATTGATATTTCGCGAAAACGTATTTATTCCCAATTTTCTCGCTGTATTAATAATTCACGCTCAATCTCGGAACAAGGCGAACGATTTTCCATCCGCTCGCGAATTCCATTCTATTAAATTATCGAAAACGAGAATGAGAATGAGAATCGAGGTAAGAAAGCCTCTTTTGGGGGAATTTCACGAAAGTTGGTCGTCTTACGTAATGTTTAAGATGTAAATATGCTTTCTCAAGTGAGGGATAATGTGTTGAAGAAATTTAATTTAATTGAAATGATTGCGAAATTGTTTCCTGCAAATAATCTCAGACTGAACAAGTTTCTCATCTTTCACGTGGTGAAACATATTTAAATATGATTTAAAAAGGAAAACACTTGGTTAAATTTCACTAATATATTAGTGAAATTTAACCAAGTGTTTTCCTTTTTTAATCATATCAGACTGCTTTAAGATATATTTTTTATGCACTGCTGCAAGAAATTAACGCACCACCTAACATTTTTTAAAAATAAAGTCCGACCCTTTATGACTTCACCCACAGTTTATGTGTTTAAAAAAACTGCAGCCTGTCAAAATAAGGACAAGATTCAAAGCATTCTTTGTTATTTCACAGACGCTAACGTGAAATACACGAAAATAGTACACATTACCTAATGTGCGCCTCTAATTAGAAAACTTACAGAAATATTTTTGGAGGGCCTCAAACCACAAGAGTTTTAGTCTGTGAAAATGTTTATGATATGATTCAAAAGCCGGAGTGATTTGAAGCAGTGTATTCCCAATAAGCAAGAGAAGCGTGGCTACAAAGTTTGGGACAGAGCAGATTCTAGTGGATATATGTGCCAGTTCGAAATGTTTACAGGAAAAAGGCTGATTCCTCTGTTAAGTTGCGTGAAGCTATTTTGTTCCAAGTCTACTTAAGTTATTTGATAAAGGCTAGTTTGACTATTTGAGTGTGCTGGGGTGGTTTTTTGTGAGTTTCCCATCTCGTAATGCAGGGGCTAGCTAAATTTTGCTCCCACTAGTAGAGTCAGACAATTTTTTGAGTAAACTTAAAATGCACATGGCTGTTTAAACGAAGCTGCAATGTTTTGTAAATATGGTAAATTAGTTGTGTGAAGCTATTTTGTTCCAAGTCTACTTAAGTTATTTGATAAAGGCTAGTTTGACTATTTGAGTGGGCTGGGATAGTTTTTTGTGAGTTTCCCATCTCGTAATGCAGGGGCTAGCTAAATTTTGCTCCCACTAGTAGAGTCAGACAATTTTTTGAGTAAACTTAAAATGCACATGGCTGTTTAAACGAAGCTGCAATGTTTTGTAAATATGGTAAATTTATGAGATATTCATTTATTTGAAATGCAAGAAGTCCTGAATGTTATTATCCTGGTTAAACGAAAATTGATGTAAATTAAAAATTTGTACAGCGCCTGTACCACCTCGACCTTTGCAGATCTATTGTGGATGTATAGCACCTTACAACTTGTATGACATTTTTTTTATTTTAGAATAAAGTGACTGTGTTGAAACAAATGAAGTGAATATATTTTGTTTTACAATAAATATACTGTGCTTCGCGCTACGCGACCAAACTAAATGTTTAAGCTTTTCTAAACTCGAAATTTTACTTCATGCTTAGCTTGGGAGTGAAAAATACTCGTTTGAAGCTTTAAATTGAACTCTTTAAAAAGAACAACAAATATCTAACCATTTGTAGCACAAAACCGGGATATGGTTACCGTACACTTTCCCGAATATATTTTCCCGAATGACCTTTTTCCCGAACGCCATATTTCCTGAAAATAGAAATCCCGAATCCCATTTCCCGAATCCAATTTTCCGAAAGGTATTGTTCCTGAATAAAATATAAACTATTTAGAACAGAATATTATCGTACGGTTTACACTTATAGCAGTCCACTTTCGAGGATAATGCGTTTTGCAAATTTGTTACAGCGTTTTGAAAATTTTGATTTATTTGCTGATTCTATAAATACTTTTAAACGTAATTTGCTGCGTACCAATTTAGAAAGTATTTTTGCAAAACTCCATCACCTTAATATTTTTTGTTCCTCATTAATGTGCATAATGTACCTATTTTTAGGTAAATAGACTTTAGGTATTAGATATAAGTTATATTTTGTAATCATTGTATAAAATTGGACATTTTCCGTTTTAGAAAGAAATTAATACAATAAATACAATTTTGAAACCTAAACAAATTAAGTGTTTTATTAAAGTGATATTATGGAGTTTTAACAACTAACAGCCTCAACTAAACAGTAAATATAAGCTAAATTCTGACTTCAGTTTCTGGAAGTATTCACCTAAACTAGAAAAACCCTCTTTGGGTTTTGATAGTTTAGTTCGGGAAAAACATCATTCGGGAAAGTTGATTCAGGAAAGTAGTATTCGGGAAAGTGTTTTCGGGAAATGTATTATTCAGGATAAACGTAATTCGGGAAAAACATATTCGGAAAAATGTATTCGGGAAAATGGGCGGATACGCCGGGATATGTATACTGAAAAAAAAAAACTTCCTGTATGTTATAAAAATGACCGATAATTTTTATAAATTTGCCAATAATTAACAAAAAATAATAATTTTTATTTTTGTTTGTTTCATTAGCCTCGGCTTTCGCCATACAGCCATCTGCCATTGTATTATTTAAATTAAATTAATTAATTAACTAATTCCACGTATTTAATTCGTTTGGACGCCACAATTCATTCACACACATTCCATGGACCCGGATGGAATAATTTATTACTCACAAATCCTTCCACCGGACGGGACTCGAACCCGCGACCTCTTGGTCTATGGGCAGGGTCTCTACCCACATAATTCAGATTTTAATTTCTTCTTAAGTATGGAAGTATGAAAATGACCTACAATTTTTATAAAATTGCCAATAATTAACAAAAAATAATAATTCAGATTTAAATTTCTTTAGAAATTAAAACTAATCTTTAAATATAAAAATGAAAGGCCCCAATCTATTTACTTCAAGCAAAAGTCTTGCCAATAACGGCTACTTAATGAGTTTTACTTTTACATCAGCATTCGTATTAACTAAATATTGATATACCATTACCCAACTTCTTCAACCTTGCAATAAAAATCCCCCCTTTAATATAAAATTAAACAATGTACACACAAATGATCCTGTATAAATAAAAAAAATCCTACCCTGGAGATTTCAGACATTTTGACCTTATCCCCCTTATTATTCAAATATAAATGAAATCTGGCGTGTGGAAACCATCCCCCTTGCACGCTTGCACTTTTCATCCTTTTTTTTCCATTTTCCCCGCCGTTTTCCCTTCGCTTGTCAGCATGCTAACAGGCGCAGGAATTTGCGAACTGCTGCACGTCCCTTTCATCCATAAAAATTCCGCCGATGATCCAGAAATTTCTCAAGGAGTGCATCGATTACCCGCTGAATTTACAGAACGGTACATTTCATGTATAGCAAGTATTTTATCGTAAAATATTTCTATGGCTCTCGAAACTACAAAAAAAAAAATTGTGACGTGCCTTTTACCCTATCGTTTTATGTTTAGTTCTCTTAAAAAAATATATAGTTGAGTCGTCTTTTTCTAAAGACCCCTAAATTCATATTTTACAAATGGATTTAGTGTATCTTTAATTAATTTCTCACTTAACCCGTGGTGAAACATTTTTGAATCTAATACTGGATGATTTAAATTAAATTTAAATTAAAACACTTGGTTTGTTTCACTTATTTATAAATAACTGAAACAAACCAAGTGTTTTAATTTAAGTTTAATTTAAATCATCCAGTATTGAATTTAGTGGTTTTTGGTAATAGTTATGTTTATTTGCATCGTGAAACATTTCTCTTTCTTAAAGAACAACTCGCTGTTGTTTTTCAACACACTGACTTTTTTATTGCAGATATTTGAAAATCTGACTTCATTTACTACTGCGCTTGTTCGCGATATTCCCGCGCTAGTGCGGGAAATGCGGTTTGTCGGTTGTGAGAACAGTGCGCGTAAGTGACGTTACGCGCACTGTTCTCACAACCGAGAAACCGTATTTTCCGCATTAGTGCGGGAAAATCCCCAAAAAGCTTCAAACGAGTGTTTTCCACTCCCAGGCTAAGCATGAAGTAAAATTTCGAGTTTAGAAAAGCCTGAAAATTTGGTTTGGTCGCGTAGCGCGAAGCGCGGAGCGACCAAACCAAATTTTCAGGCTTTTCTAAACTCGAAATTTTACTTCATGCGCCACGCGTATAAGCCACTGACTTCAAATAAAGTTCGCTCGTTCACAATATTGCAGTGTTTTCAGTGTTTAATACGCGTGGCGCATGAAGAAAAATTTCGAGTTTAGAAAAGCCTGAAAATTTGGTTTGGTCGCTCCGCGCTTCGCGCTACGCGACCAAACCAAATTTTCAGGCTTTTCTAAACTCGAAATTTTTCTTCATGCTTAGTCTGGGAGTGGAAAACACTCGATTTAAGCGGGAAATGCGGTTTCTCGATTGTGAGAACAGTGCGCGTAAGTGACGTTACGCGCACTGTTCTCACAACCGAGAAACCGTATTTTCCGCACTAGCGCGGGAAAATCGCCAAAAATGAAGTCAGATTTTCAAATATCTACAATAAAAAAGCCAGTGTGTGTCGAGGCGGCGAGTTTGAAAATTATGAAACAAAACAAGTGTTTTGCTTTACACAATTTCACATGCAAATTCTCGTAACTCTAGTCATTAACCCTTATTTATGTCCATATCAAATCAAGATTACTGTAATTATCATCCGTTATTTTTTAATTTTGTATTCAAGCACAACGATTTTTTTACACTGTGTAATAATACTGCAGTGCATTAATTAATCCACTAGCTTCATCGCCACTTCATAATTACCCTTATGCCCGCATAATGATACCCGGTCCCTTGATTTCTAAATAATTACTTAATATTTTCGCGTGGTGCGGATGCCAACAGCCCCGTAACGAGGGTGCAAACGGGACGGAAACGCCGAAAAAATAACCGGAATGACACTTATTTATACAAAGAGTTTTATGTAACACCGAACATTCATTTTCGTATGTTCTGTTTATCAAATCAAAGCATCCAATACGATTTGACACCTTTAATTTTTAGGTTAGTTGTAAATTGAGTTGCCTATATGACTATTACAAATTGTAGCCAATCAATTGCAATTAATGCCTCAACTTGTATATACAGGAAGTTTTTCTTTGAAGTTTACATGTCCCAATTACAGCGTATATGCCGTAAATCTTAAGATAATCGTTGTTTTGTTAAAAGAGTTCAATTTGAAACTTAAAACGATTGTGTTTCACCCCCAGACTAAGCATGAAGTAAAATTTCGTGTTTAGAAAAGCCTGAAAATTTGGTTTGGTCGCGTAGCGCGAAGCGCGGAGCGGCCAAACCAAATTTTCAGGCTTTTCTAAACTCGAAATTTTACTTCATGCGCCACCGATACAAAACACCGACATATTACAAAGTTTTAAACACACCGCTAAGCTTTATATCAATCAGTGTTTTGTACGCGTGGCGCATGAAGTAAAATTTCGAGTTTAGAAAAGCCTGAAAATTTGGTTTGGCCGCTCCGCGCTTCGCGCTACGCGACCAAACCAAATTTTCAGGCTTTTCTAAACTCGAAATTTTACTTCATGCTTAGTCTGGGAGTGGAAAACACTCGCTTAAAGCTTTAAATTGAATTCTTTTAATAAACCGAGCATCAGAAAATGTGCAACGTATGCATATGGATACTTAAAAGAAAAATTCTCGTTATGAAAATGTTCGGTGTTATATAAATCTCTCTGTATATACATACAGAGGCAGGAATTGCTTAAATAAATTCATGCGGAGACGGGAGGTAATATAGCCTCGAAATTTTCTTTCATCTGATGCGCGACAAGCCGCATTTGTTTACATAAACGGACGGGGAAATTCCACACGGACCGCTAGGCTTTTCGCGTTTGATTTATTTTTCGAGTAATGACACACACACACACAAAGGCGCTCACTGGTTATTATTCTCGAAATTTTACTTCATGCGCCACCGATACAAAACACCGACATATTACAAAGTTTTAAACACACCGCTAAGCTTTATATCAATCAGTGTTTTGTACGCGTGGCGCATGAAGTAAAATTTCGAGTTTAGAAAAGCCTGAAAATTTGGTTTGGCCGCTCCGCGCTTCGCGCTACGCGACCAAACCAAATTTTCAGGCTTTTCTAAACTCGAAATTTTACTTCATGCTTAGTCTGGGAGTGGAAAACACTCGCTTAAAGCTTCAAATTAAATTCTTTTAATAAACCGAGCATCAGAAAATGTGCAACGTATGCATATGGATACTTAAAAGAAAAATTCTTGTTATGAAAATGTTCGGTGTTATAAAAATCTCTCTGTATGTACATACAGAGGCAGGAATTGCTTAAATAAATTCATGCGAAGACGGGAGGTAATATAGCCTCGAAATTTTCTTTCATCTGATGCGCGACAAGCCGCATTTGTTTACATAAACGGACGGGGAAATTCCACACGGACCGCTAGGCTTTTCGCGTTTGATTTATTTTTCGAGTAATGACACACACACACACACACAAAGGCGCTCACTGGTTATTATTCACGCTTCGCGTGAAATTCATTGGCCTTGACACTATAACTAAAACACTGTGATGTGTAGCAACAATATTTATACATTAGAGGGGAAAAAACACGCAAGATAATTTCAACGGAACAAATTTCAGCAGTTTTGAAATATTACACTAATAGATGGCGCTCTTAAATTGTAGTAAGTAGTGTTCCTGTATATAAGAGAGTAGCGCAAACTGGCATCCATCTTAACATCCCTAGTCACACCATTGATTATGGACAAAGAGGCAACTTGGCATAAGTCAGAAAGACTTCTCTACATTTTAAAACCAGGAGGAACAAAAAAAAGGCATCCATCTTGACGCCTTTAGGCGCCAAATTCAAACTAAATGATTGTACACTAAATTAAATAAATAATTCTCACTACCCGTAGTAATGGGGTAGATGAATTATATGTGAAACGAACCTCTAAATCGCCAAACACAACTATATAAACAAATAAATCGCACGCGTTATTTTTAGCGAAATGACGTTTGAACCTGACGTTTGTCGAAGCATAGTGTTTCAACTAATGATAGACAATTACAAACTATGAAGATTACATCAATTAATAAATCGTAATGATTATTTATTTATTAGTTTCTGTTAAAAATTCCGAATCTGGGTTTAAGTACATTCTTTTATTAATAAATATAATGCACCTAATGTTTTACTAGACATGCACACGACTGTTTAAAGTATTGTGATGGAACAGCCATGACGCCATGTTGACGCCCTTACATTGGTCTTATCAATTGCGGTACTCTATTACATAAAGTGACACTAGTAGTAAGTAGTGACTCTGTATTTAAGAGAGTAGCGCAAACTGGCATCTATCTTTAGGCGCCAAATTCAAACTAAACCAATTATATTTTATGATGATTGACGCGCGTTATGTTTATTTAATTTAGTTTGAATTTAGCGCCTAAAGGCATCAAAATGCATGCCAGTTTGCGCTACTACTCCCTTAAGTACAGGGACACTAGTAGTAAGATTACGGCTTAAAAAGCCAGACTTATTCAGTATTCTCTGGTGCAGTGGTGGGGAAACTTTTTTTAAGACGGGCCATTTGTAATAACCAGACAATCGTAGCGGGCCAAAGAATAATGCTTACTCGTAGGTAGGTAGTTTTTATGCGGGTCGTCACATTACGAAGTAAGAACGCGTTCAAACATTCTCACGACGGCACTCTTAAACGGGCCGGATTAAACCTTTCCGCGGGCCGGACTTGGCCCGCGGGCCGTAGTTTCCCCAGCACTGCTCTAGTGAGATTGCAATTGAGTCAAGCTAAAAGCTCATCAGTCGCTGTTTAAGCTGTTGCGTATACCATCCGACACATCAGATCACACTGATGAGGACCTGGAAGTCCGAAACATGTCTATGTGTTATCCAACACAAATTATTTTCATCTAAACATCAAATTTAATTTTATTATTATCGATCTTTTACATCTTTGCTCTCGTATATTAATATTTGTAACGATAAATCATTGTCTTGCAGAAAATAATAATTCGGTGAGCAAATTACTGTGATTTCAGCACGAATGATATTCAATATTACCAAGCAATTACACCAGTTTGCCTACTGCATATTTCATTGTACATGCCACGATACCATTAGAATGCAGCGCATAGTAAAGCAGCAACTATGTCCAATTACTACCCACCCTCGCACCCCAACCCCCACACAAACCTCTTTCTCTCTGCGTGGTCGTTCGCAACAACAAACAATATTTACTTTATTCATTTCATCACAGTATATTTATTGTAAAACAAAATTAATTCACTTCATTTATTTTAACACAGTCACTTTATTCTAAATAAAAGAAATGTCTTACAAGTTGTAAGGTGCTATACATCCACAAGAGATCTGCAAAGGTCGCAGTGGTATAGGCGCTATACAAATTTCTAATTTACATCAATTTTTGTTTGACCAGGATAATATAATTTCTAAATTTCAAATAAATGGATATTTCATCAATTTACCATATTCACAAAACATTGCAGCTCTATTTAAATTTCAAATGAATGAATATTTCATCAATTTCTAAAACAAGACACATCAAAATATTTAACGAGGATTTATATCGTACAAACTACACCAGGTACTCTTCCATTAATCGAATGATAAGAACATGTAATTTAGATTGTTCCTCCGCTCATTTCAGATTATTTGTTGCGTCATTAAGTTTAATTTAAAATTAATAGATTTGTCGGCTCTTATTACCGATTTTTTATAAGCGTATCTTCAAAATCTATGTTTATTGATTAGTGAATGTTAATATATACTTGTAGAATTAATTACTTTATTTTTATGTTATTTACTTTACTTTCTTTGTTATGATTTTTGTGAAAAAGGCATTGCCGTAAATAAATGTTATTATTAAATTTACCATATTCACAAAACATTGCAGCTAGTCATCTGCATTTTAGTTCAACTCAAAAAATTGTCTAACTCTACTAGTGGGAGCAAAATTTAGCTACCCCTCCATTACAAGATGGGAAACCTACAAAACCCACCCCAGCACATTCAAACAGTCAAACCAGCCGTTATCAAACAACTTAAGTAGTCCTGGCACAAAATCGCTTTACACAGTTTAATAGTAATAGAATCAGCCTTTATTTGCCTAACTTAAATATGTACTCTAGATATTACGATCACACAAGCATATTTATTCGGTTCACTTAGGTCGACCCTGCACGTCAATAATTTTCATTCGAATAATGTCTGCCCTGAACGTCAAGTAAACTTAATTTATCGCACTTTTTTATGTTTAATGTTTAATTTATTCATTTAAACTTTACTAAATTAACGGAATCCATTTAATTACACAAAAAAAGCTTAAAAATCAAATATAAATACACAATAATAAATAGCTAACTATACAAATAAATATAATATATAAACATACAGGAAGTTTTTTTTTGATCCACAATAGATCTGCAAAGGTCGCGGTGGTATAAGCGGTTAATACAATTCAGGCATTTCAAATGAATGAATATTTCATCAAATTACCATATTTACAAAACATTGCAGCTCTATTTAAGCAGCCATCTGCATTTTAGTTCAACTCAAAAAATTGTCTAACTCTACTAGTGGGAGCAAAATTTAGCTACCCCTGCATTACAAGATGGGAAACCCACAAAAACCACCCCAGCACATTCAAACAGTCGAACCAGCCTTTATCAAACAACTTAAGTAGTCCTAGCACAAACTCGCTTTACACAATTTAATAGTGGAATCAGCCGTTGTTTGCCTAACTTAAATATGTACTCTCGATATTACGATCACACACGCATATTTATTCGGTTACCTTAGGTCGACCCTGCACGTCAATAATTTTTATTCGAATAGTATCTGTCCTGAACGCTAATTAAACTTAATTTATCGCACTTTTTAATAAAAAATAAATTAAATGTCTTACAAGTTGTGAGGTGCTATACATCCACAATAGATCTGCAAAGGTCGCGGTGGTATTGTCTAAAAAAAAAATTGTCTAACTCTACTAGTGGGAGCAAAATTTAGCTACCCCTGCATTACAAGATGGGAAACCTACAAAACCCACCCCAGCACATTCAAACAGTCAAACCAGCCGTTATCAAACAACTTAAGTAGTCCTGGCACAAAATCGCTTTACACAATTTAATAGTAGAATCAGCCTTTATTTGCCTAACTTAAATATGTACTCTAGATATTACGATCACACAAGCATATTTATTCGGTTACCTTAGGTCGACCCTGCACGTCAATAATTTTCATTCGAATAATGTCTGCCCTGAACGTCAAGTAAACTTAATTTATCGCACTTTTTTATGTTTAATGTTTAATTTATTCATTTAAACTTTACTTAATTAACGGAATTCATTTAATTACACAAAAAAGCTTAAAAATCAAATATAAATACACAATAATAAATAGCTAACAATACAAATAAATAAAATATATAAACATACAGGAAGTTTTTTTTTATCCACAATAGATCTGCAAAGGTCGCGGTGGTATAAGCGCTATACAAATTTTTAATTTACATCAATTTTTGTTTGACCAGGTTAATACAATTCAGGCATTTCAAATGAATGAATATTTCATAAATTTACCATATTTACAAAACATTGCAGCTCTATTTAAGCAGCCATCTGCATTTTAGTTCAACTCAAAAAATTGTCTAACTCTACTAGTGGGAGCAAAATTTAGCTACCCCTGCATTACAAGATGGGAAACCCACAAAAACCACCCCAGCACATTCAAACAGTCAAACCAGCCTTTATCAAACAACTTAAGTAGTCCTAGCACAAACTCGCTTTACACAATTTAATAGTGGAATCAGCCGTTGTTTGCCTAACTTAAATATGTACTCTCGATATTACGATCACACACGCATATTTATTCGGTTACCTTAGGTCGACCCTGCACGTCAATAATTTTTATTCGAATAGTATCTGTCCTGAACGTTAATTAAACTTAATTTATTGCACTTTTTAATAAAAAATAAATTAAATGTCTCACAAGTTGTAAGGTGCTAAACATCCATAATAGATCTGCAAAGGTCGCGGTGGTATAGGCGCTGTAAAAATTTTTAATTTACATCAATTTTTGTTTGACCAGGATAATACAATTTCTAAATTTCAAATAAATGGATATTTCATTAATTTACCATATTCACAAAACATTGCAGCTCTATATAAATTTCAAATGAATGAATATTTCATTAATTTACCATATTCACAAAACATTGCAACCAGTCATCTGCATTTTAGTTCAACTCAAATAATTGTCTAACTCTACTAGTGGGAGCAAAATTTAGCTACCCCTGCATTACAAGATGGGAAACCCACATAAACCACCCCAGCACATTCATACAGTCAAACCAGCCTTTATCGAACAACTTAAGTAGTCCTGGCACAAAATCGCTTTACACAATTTAATAGTGGAATCAGCCTTTGTTTGCCTAGCTTAAATATGTACTCTCGATATTACGATCACACACGCTTATTTATTCGGTTACCTTAGGTCAACCCTGCACGTCAATAATTTTCATTCGGATAATGTCTGCCCTGAACGACAATTAAACTTAATTTATCACACTTTTTAATGTTTAATGTTAAATTTATTTATTTAAACTTTACTTAATTAACGGAATCCATTAAATTACACGAAAAAGCGTAAAAATAAAATATAAGTACACAATAATAAATAGCTAACAATACAAATATATATAATTTATAAACATACAGGAAGTTTTATTTTTCAGTATACATATCCCAATTTTGTGCTACAAATGTTTAGATATTTGGTGTTCTTTTTAAAGAGTTCAATTTAAAGCTTCAAACGAGTGTTTTCTACTCCCAGGCTAAGCATGAAGTAAAATTTCGAGTTTAGAAAAGCCTGAAAATTTGGTTTGGTCGCGTAGCGCAAGGCACGGAGCGACCAAACCAAATTTTCAGGCTTATCTAAACTCGAAATTTTACTTCATGCGCCACGCGTATTAAACACTAAAAAACACAGTAAAATTTCAAGTGGCGCATGAAGTAAAATTTCGAGTTTAGAGAAGCCTGAAAATTTGGTTTGGTCGCTCCGCCAGAAAAGCCTGAAAATTTGAAACCAAATTTTCAGGCTTATCTAAACTCGAATTTTTACTTCATGCACCACGCGTATAAAACACTGACTTCAAGTGAAGTTCGCTTGTTCACAATATTGCAGTGTTTTCAGTGTTTAATACGCGTGGCGCATGAAGTAAAATTTCGAGTTTAGAAAAGCCTGAAAATTTGGTTTGGTCGCTCCGCGCTTCGCGCTACGCGCCCAAACCAAATTTTCAGGCTTTTCTAAACTCGAAATTTTACTTCATGCTTAGTCTGGGAATGGAAAACACTCAATTAAAGCTTCAAATTGAACTCTTTAAAATTTTCAGGCTTTTCCTAACTCGAAATTGTACTTCATGCGCCACTTGAAATTTTACTTTATGTGTCACGCGTACAAGACACTGACTTCAAGTGAAGTTCATTCGTTCACAATATTGCAGTGTCTTCAGTGTTTAATACGCGTGGCGCATGAAGTAAAATTTCGAGTTTAGAAAAGCCTGAAAATTTGGTTTGGTCGCTCCGCGCTTCGCGCTACGCAACCAAACCAAATTTTCAGGCTTTTCTAAACTCGAAATTTTACTTCATGCTTAGTCTGGGAGTGGAAAACACTCGATTTAAACTTCAAATTGAACTCTTTAAAAAGAACAACAAATATCTAAACATTTGTAGCACAGAATTGGGATAAGTATTCTTGAAAAAAATCCTGTATGGAATGAAAAAGACCTACAATTTTTTTAAATTACCAATAATTAATAAAAAAAAAATCATTTAGAGTGCTGAGGGCTTTTGGGAGTGTTGGAGCATGTGCGATTAACGCAGTATCATCGGCGTACAGTAGGGGGTAGGCGAATTTATCTAAATAGTTAGGATCGGGGTTGTATATATCGTGGACGAGGAGGTTATAAAGAAATGGTGATAGAGAGGATCCTTGCGGAAGGCCTTGCTCAGATGAAAAGGCGCTAAAAAAGGTCTGGCGTATTTTAACTTGGAGGGATCTGTTGTGCAGGAACCCGTCTAAGAGGTTGATTAGGTGTGAACAAGACATTTGTCTTGTTCACACCTAATCAACCTCTTAGACGGTTTCCTGCACAACAGATCCCTCCAAGTTAAAATACGCCAGACCTTTTTTAGCGCCTTTTCATCTGAGCAAGGCCTTCCGCAAGGATCCTCTCCATCACCATTTCTTTATAACCTCCTCGTCCATTAAAATACATAAACTAAAATACGTGTAAAAATAAAATAATTAGATATTAAGGCATTAAGAATTCATCAATAGCGTAATATGCATTTGATGTGTGATATATATTTAAAATATACGTAAAATACCTAAATTTTCTGTAATGCAAAATAAAATTTAGTTATTGCTAAGCAAATTGTGTGATTTGCAAGTTATTATGTTTTTGTTTTGTTCAATAAAACTAAAATTTAAACAGTTTATTAAATATTTTAATTTTGAAGCCTTATAACTTTAAATTTACATATTATATATTAGTTTTTTGCTGTGCAATATCAAAGACTATTCTTTATATATATTGTTACGTGAAATTTTTGATAAATGAAATTTTGCTTTAATTTATTTTAATTCTAATGAATTAATATAGGCAATTGTATTTTCATTTGCGTTTGAATGGTTATTTTCGAGCGCGATTGTTTTTGCGAGTTTTTTTTTGTGACTCCAGCCGGCCACGGCGAGCACATCTTCTAATTGCGTATTCTTTTTCCGTGCATCCACATCGTACATCAGCGGCGCACACGAAATTGAGAGTAATTAATATTAAAACCGTTGTGTTTTCCTCAAGTTTACGAGGGAGTATAATATTCTTAATTTAAAAGTGAGTTATCTTGTTATTTGTGATAATTTCGCAACGCGTAAAGCGGAGTAAACTGTGCGTACGTTTGGAAAGCCTCACTCCACCTTTGAGGTTTTATTAACCGGACTAAAAGTTTCCTGGCGACAATCATTTTCGTTTGGTTGGATTGGCTAATTCGATGAGATTTGGATTTCGGCGGAGAACGTGGTTGCTGTTTTCATTATCAGTGGAGGTCACGTGTCGAGAAAATCTGGAGAGGTCGAATAGGAAATCTTTGGCTAGGACGTATTTCGAGAGTTACGGAAGGTGGAAGGAAAGTTGTGAAGGAAAGCTGTGGAAGGAAAACTGTGAGAAGAAAGGTGCAGAGAGTCGAGAAAATTCGATAAGTACTTTTTATCTCTTTACGTATTTTTTTTTCTTCTACGAAATATTTAATTAAACGAAGACAAATTTAATCACTGGGTTTCTTGAATTATTAAATTATTATTAAAAAGGTATATATTCTGAACTATTATTATTAATAGGGTAATTAATTGAAAAAAAAGGAATTTATTATAATAGAAAAAGGTTAGGTTTTGTGGACATTATTAATATTTTTGTTTATTATTTAAAAATAAAATAATTGCTAAATTACTAGGGTTTTCAAAGTAAATAGAAGGTTCATTATTATTTTATTTCGTTGTAATCTTAAAAGAAAATTCGGGAATTGATTTATTATTCTGTTGTGGGAGATTGTTTAATTATTATTACCAGAAATAATAGTGAAACTTTTATTATTAATAAAATTAAATTCAATAAGTATTTGATAATTTGAGTAATTGATTATTATTTGGGCTTAATGCCAAAGTAGAAAATATTAAAATAACATAATAGGGTATTTTTCTTATTGCTTAAGAAATATTAAGGTTATAGTTATTTTCTTATATGTGTATGATTATGTAAAGGTATATATACGTATATTTATCTACCAAAAGTGTATTGAAATAGTTTGAAATATTTAAGATTAATTTTGATCATATTTAATAACTTAACTCAGATAAATCCGAGTTAAATTTGAATTTATTTATGTATCTACATCTAGCTTCATTTCGTATTAATTAATTATATATTTTCTTTATCTAATCAATATTATTTTACCTTTCGGTAAGCCTAAAAAGGAAAACGTTAATTCAATTTAATTTCTTTTATACAATGTATTTTATGTTGGGGTTAGAAAATTAAATAGACGTATTGTTAAAAATCAAGGTTCGTGGTTTTTCCTTTTTGTAGTATAGCTATTTCTTACCGCCCGTTAATCACGTGGCGCCCTTATTTTACTTTCTTTCTTTGAACCCTCCCTTCTTCACTGGGTTAGTCTGGTCGAGCGGTAAGTACATTTTTAATAGCTAAAAAGTAGCGTCGCAATATATATATATATATATATATATATATATATATATATATATATATATATATATATATATATATATATATATATATATATAGTGTTAGTTTTAATTTAGTATTGCTAGAATTGTTTTTTATTTTATTAGTTAATTGATAACAAAATATTACAATTATTTTTTTTCTCGAGTTACTTCTCTCCATAATTCTTCTCTATCCCTAAAATAATTTCATAGGTGGAGAAAATCCAATTAAAAAAACCCCCAACTCGATTATTAAAAATTAAAAGTTAAAAAAATTCAAGTGTTCGTTCCACTAATCGAATAAAGAACTTTTCCGGCTAATCCAATTAAACACACAGACAAAAACTGAAAAAAATAGAATTTTCAGCCATCCTCTCGTCACAATTAAATTCCTGACGGACACACTAAAATCCACATACTAAAGTAAGAGCAAGAAACTGTTAATAAGACTCGGAAGACGTGAGAATAGCAAATTAGATTACTGGAGAATTAGAAAATAGAGACTTTTTATATAAATGAAAAGTGGATTTCTAGCATAAACTATATTTGTTAGAAATTATAAAATTTGCTATGCGAACAACCAAATTTTCAGGCTTTTATAAACTCGGAATTTTACTTCATTCTTAGTCTGGGAGTGGAAAACACTTGTTTAAAGCTTCAAATTAAACTCATTAAAAAGAACAACATATATATAAACATTTGTAGCAAAAAATAAGGATGTGTATACTTAAAAAAAATCCTGTATGGAATGAAAAAGACCTACAATTTTTATAAAATTACAAATAATTAATAAAAAAATAATCATTCAGATTTCAGTTTCTTTAGAACAATACCAAAGAAACTGAAATCTGAATGATGATTTTTTTCGCAGTTTTATAAAACTAATCTTTAACTTTAAAAATTAAAGCACCCTATTTCTTTACTCCAAGCACAAGTCTTTCTTTTAGAAAAAGTGTATGAATATTTTTAGTTTAAAAAAAAAGAATCCTCTGTGTATACTGTAAAGAAAAATTCCTTGTATATATTTTTATCTAAAGATAATTAAAATAATTAACACTGATTACTTTTTTGTATTCACTTTTTATTTTGTACTGTGACTAGTTTCGACTCAACAGCGAGTCATTCTCAAACTAACTACTTAAAACTAACATTGCAATCTTATATATACTTAAAATTATTTATCAGGTAGAAAAGCGTCAAATAGAGGCGTATACATAAGTTCCGTCTGGTCGTTTATTAGCGGGATTCCCGGATTCAGTTTTGCTTTATGAATCTCCAATGACTCCAGAAGGTTCATTTTACGGCCTTTTTCTACACAATGCAAAACTGAAAGTACATCTTTATCAAAAGTATGTCCTTCTTCCATGAGGTGATTAGAAAACGTGGATTTATCCTGTTTTAATTTATACGCTCTAAGATGTTCTTTCAGCCTAATATTGAAATTTCTACCAGACTGACCTATATATACCCCTTTACAAGACTGACATGTTAACTTATATATCCCGGATTTATTGTGAATTTTGGTTTTTGTTTTTGAATTGAAAATTTCAATTGATTTAACCGAACAACTTAAATCCTTTAAAATAGAACCTAACTACAAATTAGTATCCTTTGATGTGTCCAACATGTTCGCAAAAATCCCACCACAAGAATGCGTAAAACTAATAAAAGAGTCTTTTGATATTAACAATATAAATCCAATAATACAAAATGAATTTCTCCTACTATTAGAATCCTTATTTAAATTTAATTATTTCACATTTGACAATAAATTTTTCGATCAAAAAGAGGGGCTAGCAAGGGGGTCACCACTTAGTCCATTACTTGCAGAAATTTTTATGAAAAACATCACATCAGTTATTTTAAATTCCCCTCTCGGACAGAAACATATTGTTAAGTGGTACAGATATGTGGATGACATATTAGCCTGTTTTGTAGGCTCCAATAGACAATGGGATCAGTTTTTAAATTTTATTAATTCCTTACATCCCAATATAAAGTTTACACTAGAAACAGAACAAAATAATCAAATAAATTTCTTAGACCTAAAAATCTCAAAAGTCAACTCTAAATTAGAATTCGAAATTTATAGGAAACCAACATTTACAGACACAATAATTCCTCAATCATCTAGACATCCTATGAAACACAAATTAGTGGCATTCAATTCAATGATCTATAAAGCTCTAAACATACCCCTAACAAAAAACGCGTTTAAAAAAGAAATCGAAATAATTAAGAACATTGCGAACAATAATGGATACAACACAGGACTAATAGATAATTTAATAGAAAAACATAAATTTAAACAAATGATAAAATACTTGTATGCAACCATTAAAACTAATAAAAATGAACAAAAATACGCCCCACTGACCTATTTCGGCATTTCAAGCCTTAAAATTAAAAATATATTAAAAAAAGAGAATATAACAGTCGCATTTAAACCATATTCGAAACTAAAATATGAAATTTTCAATTCAAAAACAAAAACCAACATTCACAATAAATCCGGGATATATAAGTTAACATGTCAGTCTTGTAAAGGGGTATATATAGGTCAGTCTGGTAGAAATTTCAATATTAGGCTGAAAGAACATCTTAGAGCGTATAAATTAAAACAGGATAAATCCACGTTTTCTAATCACCTCATGGAAGAAGGACATACTTTTGATAAAGATGTACTTTCAGTTTTGCATTGTGTAGAAAAAGGCCGTAAAATGAACCTTCTGGAGTCATTAGAGATTCATAAAGCAAAACTGAATCCGGGAATCCCGCTAATAAACGACCAGACGGAACTTATGTATACGCCTCTATTTGACGCTTTTCTACCTGATAAATAATTTTAAGTATATATAAGATTGCAATGTTAGTTTTAAGTAGTTAGTTTGAGAATGACTCGCTGTTGAGTCGAAACTAGTCACAGTACAAAATAAAAAGTGAATACAAAAAAGTAATCAGTGTTAATTATTTAAATATTTACAATGTATCACAAAGTAACCGCCTCCACCACAAGATAGATAAAGATAATTACCTACTCTTCAAAACGTATATTTTTTAACTACTCATTCCGTTTATCGCCGATTAAACTAATTCCATAAATTTTCATCGGCACACAAATACACCCTTAAATGATTTCATTAATACGACTTTTTAAACGCTCATCCCATTTTTACGCGATCCATAAAAAATACTCGAGTGAAAAGGAGAGTGTGTGCCGTTCGGCGCGACAGCGGTTTGAAAAATCAATTCCGTTTTCCGGGCTAAAGTGCGGAAAATTGTTTTCCTTTAATTAATTCGCCCGGTCGTTTGTTTGAACAACAAAACCGGGGGCGGCGCCCCCCATTGTTAATATTAATTCGCTTTTGTGAGCGAGTAATTGAAATTAATTTATTTACCTTTTTAAGTGTTGAGCTCGAACGTTTGTTGCTTCATTCACGTCGATTAGTTTATAAAACGTTAAATGTTAAATTAACTGTTTAGCGGATGATATGACAAACATAATGAACAATGTTGAATACATTGTTTCGGTATAGTTGTTAGGAAATCGTGGAAGATTAATATATTCACAGTTTACAGGAAGTCGACAACACTCATCCAAGAGTCCTTTAGTATGTGTTAATTAACAGTGGCACAAACAGTTAAGAGCACTTCGCGGTTAATTCAGTGCATGTTTAGCTTTACCTAAACGTCAAATTGCTCAGTATTTGCAGAGAATATTCGTCTTATTTGCATAAATGTATGAGATATTTGATAACCCATTATTAAAATATATTTTTAAAGTATTCCATATACAGAGAGTTTTATGTAACACCGAACATTTTCATAGCGAGAATTTTTCTTTTAAGTATACATAAGCATGCGTAGTACATTTGCCGACGCTCTGTTTATAAACGAATTTAATTTGAAGCTTTAAACGAGTGTTTTCCACTCCCAGGCTAAGCATGAAGTAAAATTTCGAGTTTAGAAAAGCCTGAAAATTTGGTTTGGTCGCGTAGCGCGAAGCGCGGAGCGGCCAAACCAAATTTTCAGGCTTTTCTAAACTCGAAATTTTACTTCATGCGCCACCGGTACAAAACACTGATGCAATGTAAAGTTTAGCGGTGTGTTTTAAACTTCGTAATATGTCAGTGTTTTGTATCGGTGGCGCATGAAGTAAAATTTCGAGTTTAGAAAAGCCTGAAAATTTGGTTTGGCCGCTCCGCGCTTCGCGCTACGCGACCAAACCTTTTCTTTTAAGTATACATAAGCATGCGTAGTACATTTGCCGACGCTCTGTTTATAAACGAAATTAATTTGAAGCTTTAAACGAGTGTTTTCCACTCCCAGGCTAAGCATGAAGTAAAATTTCGAGTTTAGAAAAGCCTGAAAATTTGGTTTGGTCGCGTAGCGCGAAGCGCGGAGCGGCCAAACCAAATTTTCAGGCTTTTCTAAACTCGAAATTTTACTTCATGCGCCACCGGTACAAAACACTGATGCAATGTAAAGTTTAGCGGTGTGTTTTAAACTTCGTAATATGTCAGTGTTTTGTATCGGTGGCGCATGAAGTAAAATTTCGAGTTTAGAAAAGCCTGAAAATTTGGTTTGGCCGCTCCGCGCTTCGCGCTACGCGACCAAACCTTTTCTTTTAAGTATACATAAGCATGCGTAGTACATTTGCCGACGCTCTGTTTATAAACGAAATTAATTTGAAGCTTTAAACGAGTGTTTTCCACTCCCAGGCTAAGCATGAAGTAAAATTTCGAGTTTAGAAAAGCCTGAAAATTTGGTTTGGTCGCGTAGCGCGAAGCGCGGAGCGGCCAAACCAAATTTTCAGGCTTTTCTAAACTCGAAATTTTACTTCATGCGCCACCGGTACAAAACACTGATGCAATGTAAAGTTTAGCGGTGTGTTTAAACTTCGTAATATGTCAGTGTTTTGTATCGGTGGCGCATGAAGTAAAATTTTGAGTTTAGAAAAGCCTGAAAATTTGGTTTGGCCGCTCCGCGCTTCGCGCTACGCGACCAATCCTTTTCTTTTAAGTATACATAAGCATGCGTAGTACATTTGCCGACGCTCTGTTTATAAACGAAATTAATTTGAAGCTTTAAACGAGTGTTTTCCACTCCCAGGCTAAGCATGAAGTAAAATTTCGAGTTTAGAAAAGCCTGAAAATTTGGTTTGGTCGCGTAGCGCGAAGCGCGGAGCGGCCAAACCAAATTTTCAGGCTTTTCTAAACTCGAAATTTTACTTCATGCGCCACCGATACAAAACACTGATGCAATGTAAAGTTTAGCGGTGTGTTTTAAACTTCTTAATATGTCAGTGTTTTGTATCGGTGGCGCATGAAGTAAAATTTCGAGTTTAGAAAAGCCTGAAAATTTGGTTTGGCCGCTCCGCGCTTCGCGCTACGCGACCAAACCTTTTCTTTTAAGTATACATAAGCATGCGTAGTACATTTGCCGACGCTCTGTTTATAAACGAAATTAATTTGAAGCTTTAAACGAGTGTTTTCCACTCCCAGGCTAAGCATGAAGTAAAATTTCGAGTTTAGAAAAGCCTGAAAATTTGGTTTGGTCGCGTAGCGCGAAGCGCGGAGCGGCCAAACCAAATTTTCAGGCTTTTCTAAACTCGAAATTTTACTTCATGCGCCACCGATACAAAACACTGATGCAATGTAAAGTTTAGCGGTGTGTTTTAAACTTCGTAATATGTCAGTGTTTTGTATCGGTGGCGCATGAAGTAAAATTTCGAGTTTAGAAAAGCCTGAAAATTTGGTTTGGCCGCTCCGCGCTTCGCGCTACGCGACCAAACCAAATTTTCAGGCTTTTCTAAACTCGAAATTTTACTTCATGCTTAGTCTGGGAGTGGAACACACTTATTTCAAGTTTCAAATTTATTTTTTTAACAGCGAGCACCTAAAGATTTACGACATATACGGTGTAATTGGGACATGTATACTTGTGTGTACAAGTTGAGGCATTCATTGCGATTGATTGGCTACAATTTTTAATGGTCATATAGGCAACGCAATTTACACATCATTTAATAATGGTGTCAAATTGTATAGGATAACCATGTTCGGTGTTATATAAAACTCTCTGTATATATATATATATATATATATATATATATATATATATATATATATATAGTACATTTTTATTCAAACAATAATTACAATTAGTTTTATAACATTTTTATATACATATAAATAGTTTGTTAGTCTGTCTGGGCTATCGACTAACGGTCTTTCTGCCCTGTCTGAATCTACTATTTGTTATTTAAAAATTAATAATCAGTAGGTTGTTTAACTGTCTGGATGAAACGAGGTAATAAATTGGTGAAGTGTTTTTGTTGGGAATTTGTATTGTTACGTGATGTTAGGATTTCGGGGAATACAGAATTGGTTCAAAATTTTAAAATTGTTGGGGTTGGTGGAGAATTTGGTACTTCGGGTTAGTATACGCTGTTCTATTGGGAATAGTTTTGTGGATTTGTAGAGGAGTTCGTTCGTAGGTATTCCATTTTATAATAATATTAAAAAAAAAAACAGACTTATTTCATAAAATCTACTATTTGTTTGCTTTACAAACTGGATTAATGAAAATATCACTATCTCGAGTATTAAAACTCAATAACTTCCATTCTTCTTCGTACGCACTTGATGGGTTTTACTTTTAAGCCAACGATATATAAATACGTAGAACGAGGAAATCTCTGTGGGGCTTTTCCAGGGAGGGTTTCCGGTTTTTCATTTAAAACTTTGCTCGATTAGATGGGCCCATTAGCCTCCCCCGCGCGGTCTAATCTAGATAAATATATTATCTTTCTGACAAAGAGAGGGAGAGTTCGATCTCTGAATGGGAAAAGTTCATCGAGCTAGAGGGGGAAGAAGGAGAAACATTGAAAGTTATTGAAGGCATACTAATTTTATGGAAAACGTGTTTTTTCTATTATGTTAGGTTTCCTTAAAACTGCACACCAATTAATTAAAATAGCAATCAAACAATGGGCCCGTTCAGCAGAGACAACAGTTGGGAGGTTACTGCCCACTTTTTGGGAATTCTCAGATGACAGGACTGTTAATCGTGGACGTGTTTGGGATTTTTGCAATCGTACGAAATAGACCGACAGAAGTACCGTTCATTAGGTACAAACATACATCACAAACAAATTCAAACATGTTGAATGTTAAACATTTTTATGGGCCCGTTCATCAAAATGTTCAACATTCAACATGTTTGAATTTGATTGTGATGTATGTTGGTTGGTGCCATTACTTAAATAATTTGCCTGGCGTATTCACCAAATGTATGCATTTCAATTTGCACTGCTCGTGCTGAAGTTTTAAGATTTATTTCAATTTTACGATTCATGGTCTTCCTAATAGAAAAAAAAACTGCACACCAATTAATTAAAATAGCAATCAAACAATGGGCCCGTTCAGCAGAGACAACAGTTGGGAGGTTACTGCCCACTGTTTGGGAATTCTCAGATGACAGGATTTGTTCGGATTAGACGAGGAATATTTATTACTTTAAAAATTCTCGTCCGTTTACCGAAATACGATATTTCATACACCCCCAGTGGAGAAGTACGGACAATGGCGCAGTCGCTAATTTATGCGTAAGCACGGATTTGCTTGACCAGATCTTAGAAAAATGTGCACCCTTGCACGCCTAGGGACGAACGGGATAGTTCCTGTTGTTTCTACCTGACCCTGCAACGATGCCAAATCTCCACCCTGGAGGAAACGAAGACGTTTTTGCCCCCCACTATTAAATACTCCCTCTATTTTTGTATATTTTCTTGTATATATTTTGCTTGTAAAAATTCATTATGTTTTTAGACCTATAAGCGTTAGGTTGATTTTGAATACACGAGTTGTTTAGAATTTATTATTTTATTCGGTGACATTCATTTTATTCCGGTCGTTACAAACAGTTACCTTACAAGTAACATAAGTCTCGAAAGCTACAAAATTTACAGGATTGTTAATCGTGGACGTGTTTGGGATTTTTGCAATCGTACGAAATAGACCGACAGAAGTACCGTTCATTAGGTACCAACATACATCACAAACAAATTCAATCATGTTGAATGTTAAACATTTTTATGGGCCCGTTCATCAAAATGTTCAACATTCAACATGTTTGAATTTGATTGTGATGTATGTTGGTTGGTGCCATTACTTAAATAATTTGCCTGGCGTATTCACCAAATGTATGCATTTCAATTTGCACCGCTCGTGCTGAAGTTTTAAGATTTATTTCAATTTTACGATTCATGGTCTTCCTAATAGAAAAAAAAAATAAACGCGTTTCGTCAAAATTAGCCAAAGTTTTTCAAACTGGAAGTATTCTTTACTTTAAGTATGAAAAACTTTTCCTAATTCTGATGAAACACGTTTATTTTTTTTTTAATTTTAACTATCTCATTCTCTTTTCAATAATTATAATTTTATAATTTCCAACAAATATACTTTTTGCTAGAAAACCACTTTTTGGAAAAGTTTTCCAAACTTAAAGCGCTCGTGCTGAAGTTTTAAGATTTATTTCAATTTTACGATTCATGGTCTTCCTAATAGAAAAAAAAATAAACGCGTTTCGTCAAAATTAGCCAAAGTTTTTCAAACTTGAAGTATTCTTTACTTTAAGTATGAAAAACGTTTCCTAATTCTAATGAAGCACGTTTATTTTTTTTTAATTTTAACTATCTCATTTTCTTTTCAATAATTATAATTTTATAATTTCCAACAAATATACTTTTTGCTAGAAAACCACTTTTTTTGGAAAAGTTTTTCAAACTTGAAGCGCTCGTGCTGAAGTTTTAAGATTTATTTCAATTTTACGATTCATGGTCTTCCTAATAGAAAAAAAAATAAACGTGTTTCGTCAAAATTAGCCAAAGTTTTTCAAACTTGAAGTATTCTTTACTTTAAGTATGAAAAACGTTTCCTAATTCTGATGAAACACGTTTATTTTTTTTTTTAATTTTAACTATCTCATTTTCTTTTCAATAATTATAATTTTATAATTTCCAACAAATATACTTTTTGCTAGAAAACCACTTTTTCTTGGAAAAGTTTTTCAAACTTAAAGTATCCTTTACTTTAAGTATGAAAAACTTTTCCTAATTCTGACGAAACGCGTTTATTTTTATTTTAATTTTAAATATCTCATTTTCTTTTCAATAATTATAATTTTATAATTTCCAACAAATATACTTTTTGCTAGAAAACCACTTTTTTTAGGAAAAGTTTTTCAAACTTAAAGTATTTTTTACTTCAAGTATGAAAAACTTTTCCTAATTCTGACGAAACGCGTTTATTATTATTTTTTAAATTTTAAATAACTCATTATCTTTGCAATAATTATAATTTTATAATTTCCAACAAATATAGTTCTTGCTAGAAAACCACTTTTTATTTTTATAAAAAGTTTCTATTTTCTAATTCTCCAGTAATCCAATTTGCTTTTCGCACGTCTTCCGAGTCTTATAATCAGTTTTTCTCTCTTTTTAGTATGTGGATTTTAGTGTGTCCCGTCAGGAATTTAATTGTAACGAGAGGATGGCTGAAAATTCAGTTTTTTTCAGTTTTCGTCTGTGTGTTTAATTGGATTAGCCGGAAAAGTTTTTTATTCGATTAGTGGAACGAACACTTGGATTTTTTTAACTTTTAATTTTTAATAATCGAGTTGGGAGTTTTTTTAATTGGATTATCTCCACCTGTGAAATTAGTTTAGGGATAGGGAAGAATTATGGAGAGATGTAACTCAAGAAATAAAAATAATTGTCATGTTTTTTTATCAATTAGGTAAGTAAATCAATTACGTGGTTTGCTTTTCATACTGACAAAGTAAAAAAATTATTTCTATTGTGACTAGTATCGATGTTTACATCATTTAAAAAAAATAATATTAAAAAGGAAGTTTTTTAATTGGATTATCTCTACCTGTGAAATTAGTTTGGGGATAGGAACGAATCATGGAGAGATGTAACTCAAGAAATAAAAATAATTGTAAAGTTTTTTTATCAATTAGGTAAGTAAATCAATTACGTGGTTTGCTTCTCATACTGACAAATTAACAATAAATATTTCTATTCTGATTAGTTTTGATGTTTACATCATTTAAAAAAAATAATATGAAAAAGTACTGTTTTTTTTTGTAACTGTTGCCTTGCCTTGGAAACTTGCCCATTAACCATCATCACTCTTTATATTTTTGTATCAATTAATTAATTACAATTTACAAGTTGTAAATTTGTGGTATTCAAACGAGTGTTTTCCACTCCCAGACTAAGCATGGAGTAAAATTTCGAGTTTAGAAAAGCCCCGTGAAAATTTGTCGAGGGTCGCGTAGCGACCCGAGACAAATTTTCTGGGCTTTTCTAAACTCGAAATTTTACTTCATGCGCCACTCGTATAAAACACTAAAATATTATGAATTTTATGTATATTTAAACCTTACTTGAAATCACAGTTCTATACGCGTGGCGCATGAAGTAAAATTTCGAGTTTAGAAAAGCCCAGAAAATTTGTCTCGGGTCGCTGCGCGACCCTCGACAAATTTTCACGGGGCTTTTCTAAACTCGAAATTTTACTTCATGCTTAGTCTGGGAGTGGAAAACACTTGTTTAAAGCTTTAAATTGAACTTTTAAAAGAACAGGGAATATCCGCAATTATTGTATCAATTCCATGGTACGACATTATTTTTATAAAATCACATTACTTTTTCCTAATTATTTTAGCTGTTAATTTTCTGACTATGTTGATTTTTAAAAGAATTCAATTTGAAGCTTTAAACGAGTGTTTTCTATTCCTAGACTAAGCATGAAGTAAAATTTCGAGTTTAGAAAAGCCGTGTGAAATTTTTTTTTGCTTTTCTAAACTCAAAATTTTACTTCATGCTTAGTCTGGGAGTGGAAAACACTTGTTTAAAGCTTTAAATTGAACTTAAAAAATCTTTATATTTTTGTATCAATTAATTAATTACAATTTACAAGTTGTAAATTTGTGGTATTCAAACGAGTGTTTTCCACTCCCAGACTAAGCATGGAGTAAAATTTCGAGTTTAGAAAAGCCCCGTGAAAATTTGTCGAGGGTCGCGCAGCGACCCGAGACAAATTTTCTGGGCTTTTCTAAACTCGAAATTTTACTTCATGCGCCACTCGTATAAAACACTAAAATATTATGAATTTTATGTATATTTAAACCTTACTTGAAATCACAGTTTTATACGCGTGGCGCATGAAGTAAAATTTCGAGTTTAGAAAAGCCCAGAAAATTTGTCTCGGGTCGCTGCGCGACCCTCGACAAATTTTCACGGGACTTTTCTAAACTCGAAATTTTACTTCATGCTTAGTCTGGGAGTGGAAAACACTTGTTTATAGCTTTAAATTGAACTTTAAAAAGAACAGGGAATATCCGCAATTATTGTATCAATTACATGGTACGTCATTATTTTTATAAAATCACATTACTTTTTCTTAATTATTTTAGCTGTTCATTTTCTGACATTCGTTGATTTTTAAAAGAATTCAATTTTAAGCTTTAAACGAGTGTTTTCTACTCCTAGACTAAGCATGAAGTACATTTTCGAGTTTAGAAAAGCCCCGTGAAAATTTGTTTGGCTTTTCTATACTCGAAATTTTACTTCATGCGCCACGCGTATAAAACACTAAAATATTGTGAAATTTATTTAAATTCAAACTTCACTTGAAATCTGTGTTTTCTATGTGTGGCGCATGAAGTAAAATTTCGAGTTTAGAAAAGCCCAGAAAATTTGACTTGGGTCGCTGCGCGACCCTCGACAAGTTTTCACGGGGCTTTTCTAAACTCAAAATTTTACTTCACGCTTAGTGTGGGAGTGGAAAACACTAGTTTAAAGCTTTAAATTGAACTTAAAAAAACAGGGAATATTTCCAATTGCAATTATTTTTATAAAATCACATTACTTTTTCTTAGTTATTTTAACTGAGAGAAACATAACGTGTTAAGTGTGAACATTAATAAATTTTGAATTTTACCCTCTACAAAAAAGTAAATACATTTTGTCTCTAAAATAAATAGGGAAGCCAATATTTGAACACTTTAAAATTAACATTCGATTTCCTATGTTGCGTCCGCCAAGGCAACACCCGTTATAGTAAATAAAACTAAAGAAAGGAATTACAATAATAATTAATCAATTTATTTCTCTTCAAATAGAATAAGGACACATTCATAAGTGAGTCAAAGTTACTAAACCAAAGTTTGATTCACTCATGAATGTATCCTTATTCTATTGTAGTTATACAAGTCTATACCAAAATAGTAAAAAAATGTAAATAAACTTAATTACAAAAATACAATATAGACAAACAATTAACATTTCAAGAAGTTCGGCACAGTTAAAATTAAGATTATATATTAAATATTCAAGTAAAACTTGAAGGAAGAGTAAAATAGCATGAAAACCAAGTATTAATACAAAAAAACAATTATTTTCCTATATAAGTTGATTTTATTTAAATTTTATATATTTAAACATTTAAAAATATATACATTTTAAATAAAATCAACTTATGTAAATATTAAATATTCAAGTAAAATTTGAAGGAAGAGTAAAATAGCATGAAAACCAAGTATTAATACAAAAAAAACAATTATTTTCCTATATAAGTTGATTTTATTTAAAATGTATATATTTAAACATTTAAAAATATATACATTTTACATAAAATCAACTTATGTAGGAAAAAATCAACTTACACAGGAAAAATTACTTGATAATTACACAATTTGTTCAGGAATAAACACAATTTATTCTGCATTGCAGAAAACTCAACTATTCAACTTAAATTTAAAATCATTTTAGAATTTTTTGATTAAAGGACAATATTACATAATTTAAGAAATTCAACCAAAATCTCTAATTTGAATTCTCTAAATTAGAGATTTTGGTTGAATTTCTTAAATTATGTAATATTGTCTTTTAATCAAAAAATTATAAAATAATTTGTGATAAGAATAATTCAAATTCAAAACTATTTGAATTCGAGAAAATAAGCTTACGCTTCTTATAGTTTGCACACTTTAAACATAATATATAAAATTACGAAAATGTTATTCGTGAAAATGCGAACAATATCTTAATATGTGATAATTAAAATTTACAGATTATTTACAGATTATTATATTATGTAATAAAAATTAAAAATATGAGAGTTGTTCGGATTTCAAGTGCAATATATACGCTTAAAAATTGAAATCCTAGAATGTTTAATATAAACATTAATTTTAAAATCATCAACAATTATTTTTTTACAAAGATTACTTAAAATAATAAATACACTGATTTACTACACGTAAAAACATTTTTCATTATGTAACATAAAAAATTATAATATTAAAGTATTTGGGATTTTAAGTGTAATGTATCCGCGTTAAAAATGTAAATCCTAATATATTTAATGAAAATTTGTACATTGAAAATCATCAAAAATTAATTTTTAGCAAAAATAATTTGGAATTACAAATGTTTAAATTTACTTTAAAATTATTGATCCTGGAAACCAGGAATATAAAGTTACGAGTAATGGAAATTTTAACTGAAATGTTGAAATGAAAACAAATCAAGTGATTTATATTAAATTTTAATATATCAAATATGAAACCTCCAATTTGTTGATCTATGTAAGTTTTGATCAACAAATCAATTAGGTGAAGATTTGAACTAAACTAAAAATTAAACACTAACACTTTATAACGTTTATAGAATATAAATCTGATTTTAGCAAGTTATCTGTTGTATTGAATGTGTTTCCTAAAAAAGACTGTACTTGTAAATTTGTGGAAAGTCCTGCCCTGCGGTTGAATTTTTGAAATAATTCAATAAATTCATTTTATATTAGTTGTGTTTTTATATTTTTTAAATTTAAATAAACCATATTTTATAAATTTAAATTTAAAAAAGTGTTTATTAAAATATGTTATCTTTAATTGCAGGTATGAAACATCAAATCTCACAACACACAGACGTGATTCGGACTTTATGGCTTTTATCAATTTGGTCTGGTGTTGAAAGTCAGCTCATTATTGAACATGTTTGTTTAATTTTGAAGAAATAATAGTAGGATGCTAGACAGGGTCAAATTGTGAGTATTTATTTTATTATCAAATGAAACCCTTTAAATTATTTGACAGTTAGACATACACATTTTTTATTTGAGGAAAAACAAGCAAAGTTTCTACACAATTAATAATATTTTTTTAATAAAATAATTTATAGAAAAATATTATTTTTTTAATAATTTTTGACTACATGAACACTAACCTTAAGCTAAAATAAAGGATAAATAAAAGATACTTTTCTTTACACACAGGTGTCCTTCAAGGTGACAAACTTATTATAATTTTATAAATAAAATACCAAGCAGTGAATATTTATTTTATAATTTAATAAACTTTTTTTTCCGATAGAATGATAGATTTTTTTTTTATTAAGATACACTTTTATTATTCTTTAATCAATATTAAGGGCAGGTGGTGGCCGAGCGGTAACGCCGCCGGGCTGTATCGCTCGGCGAGCCACAAGTTCGGGTTCGATTCCCGTGCACGGGGAGACTTTATTTGAAAAATAATGTCTCGTCGTGACCATGGGTGTGGTATGAATGTGTGTGATTGTCCGAATGAATAGTTAAATACTACAAATTGTAAATTGTAATAAATTAATTGATACAAAAATATAAACATTGATGATGGCTAATGGGCAAGTTCCTCAGGCCAGGCAACAGCCACAAAAAAAATCAATATTAATATTTGTAACACGCATAATATAAACTACATACTTTTCAACTAAATGTGCTTTAATTATTTTTTTGTTTGTTCTAGTTTTCTCTATTATTTGTAATATCTATTATAATTGTTTTGTAAAAAAAAGAGTTTCTGTTAATAAACATGATAATACCGTGTGATATTTTAAATTATAACTCAGAGTAGGCTACATTTTTTTGTGCGTTGCCCAGAATGCTAAATAAATGATGAAATAAATTTGAGCTTATGATAAAATATGTGTTAACAGTCAGTAATGCCAATCTAATTTAAAAGCCTACTCTGAATGAGGTTTAATAATAATAATAATAATAGATTTTTTTTTAATATAATTTGGATCGGATTTTAAAGGCACAAAATTAGGTTATATGAAATTATCATTTGTGAAACATATGTAAACTTTATTCACGGGAGATCAAACTTAAAATCAAACTCGATCAACGACAAATATTAAACCTGCATATTTGAGGAGTATATTTTGAATTTCGCAATATTTCACTAATTTACACGCGTGGCGCATGAAGTAAAATTTCGAGTTTAGAAAAGCCTGAAAATTTGGATTTGCCGGGGCGCGACTCGCTTTGCTCGCGCGCCCCGGCAAATCCAAATTTTCAGGCTTTTCTAAACTCGAAATTTTACTTCATGCTTAGTCTAGGAGTGGAAACACTCATTACACATTTGAAATTGAACGTTTTGAAATACAACCGATGACTGACATTTTACAGCGTACATATCGGGATATGTATACTTAAAAGAAAGATTCCTTGTACTTTCTTCTAACGTAAATAAACAAAACAATTTGACATTTTAAATACTTTTTCCTCATTATTCACTCAATAAAATATTGTCAAAATATATTGATTTTGTAAATTAAATTCAATTTGACTCACTTAATTAAACACAGTTATATTTCTTTCTTCACTTTTATTTTTCTTTTTGCTAGATGTACATTTCGGGTACTAAGTACCCATTATCAATAGCTAACTCGGTTAGCTATTGATAATAAGTACTTAGTACCCGAAATGTACATCTAGCAAAAAGAAAAATAATAGTGAAGAAAGGAATATAACTGTGTTTAATTAAGTGACTGAACACCTTTACGCAACTTATACAACTACATTAATTCAATTTGACTCTTGGAGAAATTATAGTTGCTGAAAGTTGACTAAAATATTTGCAGATTATTGTGCTTTGTTTATAATACTAGTATTAATCGTTTTAAAATATCCACGAGAGCGGTTAAAACTAATGAAATTATTATCATATGATCTACAATTATTGGAAAACAAGTTACTGAAATTTGATACATCAGTTTTAACCTACTTATTTCTACCATGACGGCAAAACAATGAATATTCATCGCGCACTCCTCTCCCAAACTCGCGAGTTTCTTTCGCGTCTAATTAATTAAAACAATTTCAGGCAAGTTTCTTCTCGGGTTGAATTGGAAACAGGGAATCTTCTCATATTCGGACGGGAGACGTCTTCTTGTGCCTAGAGTATTTTGCGGATAATTACAAGTTTCGCAGCATTAATTCCTCCCGCTCTCGGCCTGCTTATTAGATACGCTATAGTAATCCCACTTTTTAGGAGGGTTGATGCGAAGGGGGAGGATTCCTTCCCATAATAGGGTTTGGTATGTATGTGTGTGTGTGTGTGTACAAGTGGAAACGTGCTCAATTTTCTTTATAAGTTATAAGGACAAGGATATGTGCGCACGTTTTACCGAGATGAAATTACTGCAGGTAACAATACGAAGAGGTTCGTTTGTGCTTTAAAGTTTTAATACTACTTTCAAACACTCGAGTATAAATAACTCAAAAGATTTTGTCTATTACACACAATTTTCATTTCTCTATGTTTTACATTCTTTAAATACACTGCCATTTCAAAACTATTTTGAAATGGCAGTATATTTAAAGAATGTAAAACATAGAGAAATGAAAATTGTGTGTAATAGACAAAATCTTTTGAGTTATTTATACTCGAGTGTTTGAAAGTAGTTTTAAAACTTTAAAGCACAAACGAATCTCTTCGTATTGTTACCTGCAGTAACCTTTGAATTCAATACAGAATTGTAATACTTATATTTTCTGTACATTTAAAGATTCTGTCTGTCAGGCGACATTTACCACTATGCATTAAACATTTCCTTTAAACTGATTGAACTTACAAGCGACCAAATTTGTATATAGAAAGCATAAGCAATAAATTCACACACAAATAATATTCATAATATATAAAATTACGAAAAAACTATTCGTGAAAATGCAAACAATGTCTTAATTAATAAGACAACTCAAGACGATAAATATCCATTGAAGCAACTACTTCCCGTGCAAATACACCGCCGGATATTGAATTATACAATGAAATATTTAACTCTTATTTAATTTGATTTGTTACAACGCTCTATTAAAGTATATGTAACGTTTAGGTTAAATTATCTTCAAACCAACTAACAATACAAATTTAAAATAAATGGAGAGATAGCAACAAATTAGAAGTGAAAGGACTTGGATTAAAACTAATGTCTTAGGCCATCTATAGGCGCGTTTCGAGATTTATCTCTTTTCAGTATAGCTTTGCTTATGACGTTTAAAAAAATGGGAATAAAATTAGAACAAACTTACTTGGAAAAAGTGTTGTATGTGGAATGAACAGGTACACAGAAATAGAATGAGTGAAAATTATGGTAATATTATTTTTTTCTTCTGATTCTTCTTCTAAATAGATAGGCGTTTGTGAATGTTAACGACCACATTTTCTCTGCCCTTCCTGTGTGTACACATGATCTTAAATTTCGGCAATTGGATTATAAATAAAATAAAAATCCCTGTATTTGTACAAAGAGGGTGCAAATATTCTTGTAAAAACAGATATATTTGTAATCAACTTGTACAAAACTTTATGACAATCGCAACAACCTTTGTAATTTCTTCAAATATAACGATCAGAATGATCCATTCGATCAATTTCAAACTTCCAACGAGGGTTTCCACTCCCAGACTAAGCACGAAGTAAAATTTCGAGTTTAGAAAAGCCTGAAAATTTGGATTTGCAGGGGCGCGCGATTAATTAGTAAAATTTCGAGTTTAGAAAAGCCTGAAAATTTGGATTTGCAGGGGCGCGCGATTAATTAGACGCGAAAGAAACTCGCGAGTTTAGGAGAGGAGTGCGCGATGAATATTCATTGTTTTGTCGATATGCTAGTTATAAGTTGGTTGAAACTAATTCATCAAATTTCAGTAACTTTTTTTCCAATAATTAAAGATCATATGATGATAATTCTATTAGTTTTAAATGCCTTCGTCGATGTTTTAAAATGATTATTACTAACGAGTGTCTATAAATAAGCTAACTATGTAAAACTCTATGAAGATTTAATTAAAGTAGATTGGTCGTTTCTTGAAAAAATTCTAGATGTTAACGAAACCTGTGAAGCATTCTATGCAAAACTGTTCAATACCTTGTCAAATTCTGTTCCATTAGTAAAATATGCAAATAAGAAAACATCTCCACCTTTTTTTTCTTTTCTTGAATTAATTTCTCATCTAGCACTTGGTGAAACATATTACACTATGTAAAGTTAATTAAAGGAAAGGCACTTGGTATTGTTTCACAATTAAATCTTTATTCCGACTAGTTTCGGTTTGTTAGACCATTTTCAAAGGAATGTACAGAAAAAATTATTTCCTAAGTATATATACAATATTTTTGTTTCAGGTAATAAGAGAAGTCAGAATTGGGGAATTCCAAATCTCCTCGTTGTCGTTTACGATATTTTTCCCTATTTTTATGGCCCTGTTAATCTCCAGGCCCTCTTTGAGGTTCAGTGCGTATCCCTTATTACCTGAATGCAAAATCTTAAAATTATGCGGATTAAAGAAGTGATTGAATGCGATGCAATGTTTGGAAAAGCCAGTTGTTGGTTTATTATCTAAAACAGATTTTTTATGTTCTTTCATTCTGATTTCGAAAGATCTGCCGGTTTGTCCAATATAAATTGCATCGCATTCATTACACTGTATTTCATAAATTCCACATTTCTTTGAATTATCAGTTTTCGATTTATTGTTTATTAATAGTTTGCCTAAATTTAAAGGGTTTGAACATATAATATTAAAGTCTTTTCCCCTACAATGACTGACTATATTATATGACAGGTCATTAACAAAATTCAATTTATGCCTTGGTTTGCTGTTGAAATTAAGCGTAATATTGCATTGAAAAAATATTTCCATCGTAAATGGAAAACATCTAACTCAAACTTCTTTTATAATGAGTTCACAAGGTTACGCCGTCTGACTAAAAATCAAATATCTAGTGCTTATAATTATTATATGTCTACAATTCAATCTAACCTCAAGACTAAACTAAAAGATTTGTGGAAATTTGTAAATTTAAAAAAAGGTATAACACGAATTCCTGGTGAACTTCATGGTGATTCAATAACTTATTCTTCTCCTTAAGAAATTGTCGACGCATTCGCAAATATATTTTTGAACGTGTTCACAGTAAAAGGGTCTGTTAATAATATCGATGACACCTATAACAACCGTGAAACCCTTCTGATGCCTATTATTTAAGAAAATCAGGTTGTACGTAGTATAAATCAGTAATTCACAACTATGTGGTGATGATGGTGTTCCATGTTTTTTGATTAAAGATTGCAAATACGTATTTGCCAAGCCGTTATCCATCATGTATAATATGTCTTTAAAAAATATGAGTTTTCCTGAAAGATGGAAAACGGCAGTAATAAGTCCAATATTTATAAAAGGAGACAAAAACCACATTGAAAATTATAGACCAGTATCTATTCTTTCAAACTTCTCTAAAGTTTTTGAACAAATAATTTATCAAATTATTTATAGGCACACGATAAAATACATGTCTCCACAACAGCATGGATTCTGTACTGGCAGATCAACTGTTACTAATTTGGCAGTTATCACTCAATATATTTGTGAATCGATTGATAAGCGAGGACAAGTCGATGTTGTTTTCTCGCGCTTTCGACACCATTAATCATCAAATCTTACTAAATAAACTTTATTCATTCGGGCTTTCTCTGAACATTGTTTACTTTTTAGCTTCTTATCTGGATTATCGTAAGAACTATGTTTACTATAATGGATTCAAATCAGCTTATTTCATATCCACATCTGGGGTACCACAGGGGTCAAATTTAGGTCCGTTATTGTTTAATATTTATATAGATGATTTAATCGCATGTATAACGTGTCCAGTCTTGGCTTATGCAGACGACGTAAAATTGTATACTACTATCAATGCGGAATACGACTGCGCACTTTTGCAAGAAAACATAAATATTATAGTTAATTGGTGTACCACTAATCAACTATCTCTTAATACAAGCAAATGTGTTGTGGTATCATATACTCGAAAACGAGAACCAGTACTGAATGATTATAAAATCGGGAATACTTCTGTACCTCGTGATGTTAAAATAAAGGATCTTGGTGTTTGGTTTGACTCGCAACTAACTTTTTCAGATCACACATACACGATAGGTAAATCTGCCTTCAAAATGCTTGGATTTCTAATGCGCATATCACGATATTTTACTGATATCCAACTGCTGCAGGTGCTGTACTTTGCTCTCGTGCGCAGCCGGTTAGAGTATGCATCAATCATTTGGTATCCTCTCTACATGTCCGGTTCCTCGGTAATTGAACGAGTACAGAAGCGATTCCTTAAATTTCTTACTTTTAAAATTAGCGGCGTTTATCCTGATCATTCGATGGAATACATTGAAATTCTCGGACAGCATAATTGCGTATCTCTTTCCGAACGTAGAGAAAATTGTAGTACAATGTTCCTACGCAAGTTAATTGCCAATGATATTGATTCAACTCAATTACTATCTTTGGTAAAAATCAATGTACCCCGTCTTGCATCGCGACATAACACCACGTTTTTTATACCTACCGCAAACACAAATGTGTTACTAAGAGCGCCCATTACGCATATGTGCCGTAATGCAAATCTTATATCTAATGATATTTTTCTGTAACGGCTTTTCTGTGGAAAGATTTTGTTTTTATTTATAGTAATATATATTTTGTAATGATTTTATTAACCATATTTACTTATTACTTATTAATTATTGTAATTTATGTTTATGAATTGTATATACTTTTTGTTATTTGTCCTATTATGGTATATCTGTTGGACAATAAAGATTGTTATTATTATTATTACTATTATTATTGAATTTCGGCACACTTCCTCAGCACTGGTGCTGGGAAAAATTCATTATTATTATTATTATTATTATTATTATTATTATTATTATAAACTGTCGGCATTCTAGTAGGTTCTGACTTCAGAAACATACGTCGAAATTAAACTCACACTACCCAATGACATAATCTAAGATTTGTAATTTGTTTTTCAAAGCGATCGAGATGCCGACAGTTTATAAACTCTCGTTAGTATTATAAACAACGCACAATAATCTGCAAATATTTTAGTCAAATTTGAGCAACTATAATAACCTCTAATTGAACTTAATTCAATCGATATATTTTTTTAAATGTTTTACCAAGTGTTTATTGGGAAAAAAAATAATTTTATGCTTTGGAATCTCAAATTGTTTTGTTTATTAACGTCCCATACTAAGCATGAAGTAAAATTTCAAGTTTAGAAAAGCCCCATCAATTTTTTTTTTAAGTTCAATTTGAAGCATCAAACTAGTGTTTTCCACTCCCAGACTAAGCATAGAGTAAAATTTCGAGTTTAGAAAAGCCCCGTGAAATCAAGAGAAATTTAAGTTAGCTAAGTATTTGAATCAGAGGACTGGAAACGATTGAAAGAATAATGTTTTATCAATTTTCCGGCGCCTCCACCAATTATGAATTAATTACAAATTATCCTTTAAACAAGTGTCTTCCACTCCCAGACTAAGCATGAAGTAAAATTTCGAGTTTAGAAAAGCCCCGTGAAAATTTGTCGAGGGTCGCGCAGCGACCCGAGACAAATTTTCTGGGCTTTTATAAACTCGAAATTTTACTTCATGCGCCACGCGTATAAAAAACTAAAATATTGTGAACTTTATGTATATTTGAACCTCACTTGAAATCAGTGTTTAATACGCGTGGCGCATGAAGTAAAATTTCGAGTTTAGAAAAGCCCAGAAAATTTGTCTCGGGTCGCTGCGCGACCCTCGACAAATTTTCACGGGGCTTTTCTAAACTCGAAATTTTACTTCATGCTTAGTCTGGGAGTGGAAGACACTTGTTTAAAGGATAATTTGTAATTAATTAATAATTGGTGTAGGCGCCGGAAAATTGATAAAACATTATTCTTTCAATCGTTTCCAGTCCTTTAATTCAAATACTTAGCTAACTTAAATTTCTCTTGATTTATTTATTATAAATATAAGACAATAATAACGCAGCATTAGGCTATATTTCAATATGTGTATAGTATTGAGTGTTATTACGTGGTAATCCAAATTAATTGATCAATATTAAGACGTGTTTGAATGTTTTTTTACCACTTTATTTTAATATTCTACAACTTGAATTTATTCTCTTTAAATCTTTAGTTATTCGTTGTTTTTTTCTAAGAGTTTAATTTGAAGCTTTAAACGAGTGTTTTCCACTCCCAGACTAAGCATGAAGTAAAATTTCGAGTTTAGAAAAGCCCCGTGAAAATTTGTCGAGGGTCGCGCAGCGACCCGAGACAAATTTTCTGGGCTTTTCTAAACTCGAAATTTTACTTCATGCGCCACGCGTAGAAAACACTGAAATATTGTCAAGTTCAAAATATACATATGTGAATCTTAACTTAAAATGTTTACCACATATACCGGGATATATATAATTAAAAGAAAAAATTAACTGCATATTTACTTCCCAACAGTTTTCGACAAAAATACGAAATCAAATTTTTCCTTGATTTTTTCAAATATTAAAAACAAAACATGTTCTTTTAATATTTTAATCAACTCTGAGCAACTATTATTTTACTAAGAGTCAAACAAACTTGATTTTAACAACGATAGATAAAAGTGTAAGTGTACGACAGTAAAAGTGTCACTTCTTATAAGTTGTTAATGTCAGTAAATGTTACAGTCAATAGCATTCGATCAATTTCAAACTTCCAAGGAGGGTTTCCACTCCCAGACTAAGCATGAAGTAAAATTTCGAGTTTAGAAAAGCCCCGTGAAAATTTGTCGAGGGTCGCGCAGCGACCCGAGACAAATTTTCTGGGCTTTTCTAAACTCGAAATTTTACTTCATGCGCCACGCGTATAAAACACTGAAAAATTGTCAAGTTCAAAATATACATATGTGAATCTTACCGGAAAATGTTTAACACATATACCGGGATATGTATGATTAAAAGAAAAAATTAACTGTATATTTACTTCACCAACAGTTTTTGACAAAAATACGAAATAAAATTTTTCCTTGATTTTTTCAAATATTAAAAACAAAACACAAATGTTCTTTTAATATTTTAATCAACTTTGAGCAACTATTATTTTACTAAGAGTTAAACAAACTTAATTTTAACAACGATAGAAAAAAGTGTAAGTGTACGACAGTAAAAGTGTCACTTCTTATAAGTTGTTAATGTCAGTAAATGTTACAGTCAATAGCATTCGATCAATTTTAAACTTCCAAGGAGGGTTTCCACTCCCAGACTAAGCATGAAGTAAAATTTCGAGTTTAGAAAAGCCTGAAAATTTGGATTTGCAGGGGCGCGCGAGCGAAGCGAGTCGCGCCCCTGCAAATCCAAATTTTCAGGCTTTTCTAAACTCGAAATTTTACTTCATGCGCCACGCGTATAAAACACTGATTCGTTGTAAATTTAAAAAAATATACTATCTAATGTATTATTGTAGAAACTTAAATTTATCTCGATTAACATATTAAACATTTCAAAACAAACAACATAAACAAATTACTTACCTATATGATTTTTTAAAGTTAAATTAATGCCTAAACGATTTAGGCTCAGCTCTCTCGCTTAGGCATTTTGTCAATATTTAATAAATAAGTGAAAGGAATTGACTCTGATAATATTTAGAGATAAGTTAAGTAAGTGCTCAAACTAAAAAATAATAAATTCTGTATTGTGGAGGCTTCTACTTCGTTATACATGTTAATTACACAATGAAACACTTTTAACTTTGTTTGTATAACACGTTTTATTTAATGTGACTGCAGTTTCGACAATGTTTGATAATGATAAGCTAAATTTGTCGAAACTGCAGTCACATTAAATAAAACGTGTTATACAAACAAAGTTAAAAGTGTTTCATTGTGTAAAAAATAATATTTAATTAAAATACACTTTTAACTTTTTTGTATTCACTTTTTTATACAGAAATGAATACAAAAAAGTAATCAGTGTTAATTATTTAAATATTTACAATGTTTCACAAAGTAACCGCCTCCACCACCAAATATCAAAAAATAACACTTTCAACTGCAACACCGAGTTTCACCAACGTCATTTTAATCGACCAATACATGTCAAAAATTAATCAATTTACATGACATTGCGGTTTATGCCATGCAAAATGTCTATTACAATGGACAAATAAATTTAATCTACGAATACGATTTAAGTGAAGTTAGTGAGACTGGACATAAGTATTTCATTTTCTCTTTTTTTAAAATTATTTTAATGTATGTGTTTGTGGGTTTGTGAGGACAAAAAAGTAATCAGTGTTAATTATTTAAATATTTACAATGTTTCACAAAGTAACCGCCTCCACCACCAAATATCAAAAAGTAACACTTGCAACTGCAACACCGAGTTTCACCAACGTCAGTTTAATCGACCAATACATGTCAAAAATTAATCAATTCACATGACATTGCGGTTTATGCCATGCAAAATGTCTATTACAATGGACAAATAAATTTAATCTACGAATAAGATTTAATTGAAGTTAGTGAAACTGGACATAAGTATTTCATTTTCTCTTTTTTTAAATTATTTTAATGTATGTGTTTGTGGGTTTGTGAGGAGGGGATAAACCTTGCTACGCCGCTGATATTAGGAAATTTAGAAAACAAAATTATTTTGTGCGTATTATATATTATAGAGCTGTCAAATTTTTTAAAATTTTCTGTATTCGCGACTCACTTAATTCAGTAGAATTTTTATTGCGGCTCTTCCATTCGCATCCAAGAAGCAATTTTAATTCCAAACTCGACATTAATAAAACGTTTCAGCACCGAGATGTGCACTAACTGAGAAAACGTCGCGGGAAGTTAACCAGCGCGATATGAGAGAGAAAGAGAGAGAGAGAGAGAAGGGGAATAAAACCGGCAGACAGTAATTGTCCCCTTATAAATTCCCGGTGCACCCGGTGACGAGATAAGCAATAATGCGAGTCACGTTTTTTTCTTTTCTATGTCTCGGTTTTTTTTTCTCTTGTTGTGGAAAAAAGGAAAACCCAATTCCCAGGCGCGCTCTCATGTAAATTTCTCGAATTTCCCGCGCGGTTCAGACTTACTAAAATCGGGGCATCGCGAACACCTGCTCTTTTCCCGTGGGCGGATTTGCATTTTCCATAGGCGGAAAAAGCCATCGAATAAATTTGAATTGTTCAAAATTTATGTGGCGAAATAAACGGTGAAAGAAATTTTATTCTTGCGAGAATCTTAACAAAATTTGAACATAGCCTTAATTTCTTCCAAATTCTCTTCATTTTCTATTATTGTTTCTATACAATATTTTTTCAGAAACACAAATCAGACTCTAGGCCATTATTGGATTGATGCAATGATGCAACATTCTTTTTTTTTATAATAATTATAATGTCATTATCAAACATAAACACTTCATGTTTGATAATGACAAGTTAAAGTTGTCGAAACTATAGTCACAATAAAATCCTCAGTTATACAAACAAAGTTAATTGTCTTATTTGTGTAAATAATGATGTATAACGAAGTAGAAGCCTCCACAGTGAACAGTATAATAATAATAATAGCCTTTATTGTCCAACAGGATTTCGTACTTACAGGACAATATAATAGAAGGTGAATGCAAAAAAATAAGTATTACAAGAAAAAAAAATACAGAAATTTACAAGTATTAACAGTAGAAACAACATTTAAGTTACATTTTATATAACAAATTCGAAAACTTAAATATTTGTCTTCGTAACCGTCTGCAACATTTTTAAAATGCATGATTTCTTGGTGTCTAGTAGGGGGCACCCTCCCTGCCCTCCTTTGGCTACGCCCATGTTCTTGAAGTTACAGAAATTTACAAGTATTAACAGTAGAAACAACATTTAAGTTACATTTTATATAAATAAATTCGAAAACTTAAATATTTGTCTTCGTAACCGTCTGCAACATTTTTAAAATGCATGATTTCTTGGTGTCTAGTAGGGGGCACCCTCCCTGCCCTCCTTTGGCTACGCCCATGTTCTTGAAGTTACAAATGTCTACAATTAGATTCGTTTATCATATGTTCCATGTGTTGCCAATTTGAATTACACGATTAATGTATGCAACGGTCTAGAATTTACATCTCCTCCAGTTCCCAAGTTTCACTTGATTTACGTGCAAACCGGGAATTTCCTCCCCCTATCAAACCCCATCGCAAGACTGCACCCCAGCGACGTCTACCACTCAGCCATTCCATTTTTTCTCCCAACCCCCTATCCACGTAACGGGATATTCACCTTCTTAGCCCCATTTGATGCGATGGAATTAGAATTAGGCTTAGCGTAAATATCCATTAGATTTCATAATTTGAAAAGTTAATAGGATTTTTTTTATAGCCTCGATGTCATTTTAGATGAAAAAGGTTTTTTTATATGGGGGCTGAAACGCGACGCTGCGTCCGTGACACGTTCCGGATCAATTTCTGGCGTGTCCTCGCTTCGGGTTTCAGGTCTTTTTTTTTTTTCGAAGGAAAAACAACTTTTCCTCGCGTGTTTGCTTGAATGTAATTCCACCTGCCTTACCAGGTGCTCTACTTACAAGAAAAAACATACTCCTTTCGTAGAAATGATTTCTTTCAAGCGGCGAATCGAGGAATATAATTTACTTCCTTTAGTTTGAAGAGGAAAATATCACAGAGTGTATTGTTGATATTTAAAGGTAAAATTCTCTGAGTACAACCAAATTTAATAGAAATGATTTACCAAGTTATTGATATATTTGTAAATTTACATTGTAAAAATCTGGTTCTATCAAGAAAGTAGCAGAACAAGTATCGAATATATTTGATAATTGCTTATATTTTTTTATCCATGGTCTATTTTCTGATATTTATCTTTTTACGACATTCCTGAATATTTATTAAATTTTTAAATAACTAACACTGATTAGTTTTTTGTATTCACTTTTTATTTTGTACTGTGACTAGTTTCGACTCAACAGCGAGTCATTCTCAAACTAAGTTAGTTAGTTTGAGAATGACTCGCTGTTGAGTCGAAACTAGTCACAGTACAAAATAAAAAGTGAATACAAAAAAGTAATCAGTGTTAATTATTTAAATATTTACAATGTATCACAAAGTAACCGCCTCCACCACAAGATATTTACTAAATTTGGCATCATTTTTATATCATAGTCCCACCTCTAGTGAATTTTTTAATTAAATTCCCTTTAGGGTTAATTGTCTTATTAAAAATAATAATAATAATTAAAGGAAATATCTCGATGACTAGAGGGTATCAGACTAACTAACCTTGTTATTTTGGTGCGAGCAGTGTCGCTAAATTTGATCGGTGTAAGTTAACAAGACCGCTCAATCCCTTAAACTCCCCCAAGACACGAGACCTGGGAGGCCGCAGACTCGATTTATTATTCATCACGTCCTCCTTAAGTTCCCAATCATCACCCTTTCCCATCCAACAACAAAAACCAGCACCTCCCTTAACCCGCTTCTCGGCCTCGACAACAACCCTTATTGAATTTTTACACCTTATTAAAGTCCATTCACTTGTTGCTCTGAAAAGCACAGACCAGAAATTCAAATTTTTATAGAAATTCAATCAATTATTTATATAATTTTATAGATTATTGAGAGGGCCCGGATTAACTGATATTGTTGACGCAATTCAAATTTTAAAATAAATCTGTACTAACGGTTAAAAATGTATCAAAAGAATATGAATGTAATAAATGGAATTAAGCGTGGTAACATTTCGAGTTTAACAGAGCCTAAAAATTTGTGCAAATTAGGCTAGAAATCGGCTATAAATCGGCTATAAATCGGCTAGAAATTTTCTAGAAGTCCTTTAGATAAGCTAATGATAGCGTACATACAGGGAATTTTCCTTTTTAGTATATATAGTACACATATCCGGTCCTCCGGATAATACTCTGTAAATGTGCAGGAATTCGTTGTTTTCATAAAAGTATTTAATTTGAAACTTCTAACGAGTGTTTCCACTCGCTGATTAAGCATGAAGTAAAATTAATTTGGAGTTTAGAAAGTCCTGAAAATTTGGTTTGGTCGCTCCGCTTCCATACGCGACCAAATTTTTGGCTTATCTAAACTCAAAATATTACTCCATGCTTACTCTGGGAGTGATAACACATTAGAAGTTTCAAATTTATCGATTTACAAAAACAATGAATGTCTAACAGTTTAAATTATATATATATATATATATATATATATATATATATATATATATATATGTATCAGGTATGTATACTTTAGAAAAATATATCTTGTATAGACTGCACACGACACCCAGACACTAGACTATTCAGTCCATAGACAGGCAATATTTAGCTAGAAGATACGCTCGCTGCCTAGGCCATATATGTTATAAAAAGTACGCTATAGGCACAAATTATCCAGGCTAAAGACAGCTTACAGACTCAACAGATACACTCTAAAAGAGATAACGCTCGATAGTACAAAACAATAGCAGATAGGCTATTGATGGGCTACAAACCTACACAGATTCACCCTATAGCCTTTTGACGAATCTATGCATGTTTGTAGCTTATCTGTAGCCGTCGTTAGGCGCAATTTTCACTTTATGCAAATCATGACCCTTTAAAAATGAAGACATATATTATTATTATTATCGGTTTGTAGCCTATCTATAGGCTTTACCTATGGACGGTCTACCACTATACTACAAAATTATTCTGGTTACAAATAAAGTAATAATCATTTTACAGACATGCAACATTTAGCATATGGACGGGCTAGAGTTAATAGATAGGCTACAAACAGGCCAGGCGGCTACAGGCATAGTAAAGATAGGTTTCATATTTGTAACAACAAATATAGGCTGAATAAGGGCTTAAGACACAGATTTGAGATCGACTACAAAGCTAAATAGCCTATAGGCTGCAGATATATTTACTAGAATAATGTGAATCGAAGATACCAGCATGCATAGATTAGCTATTAGACTGCTTTGCCTACAATTGGACTAGAGATAAGATATAAGATACGATATATAGCCAGCACGCTTTTTAGTCTGCAGATATATCTACTACAAAAATGTACAGACATGATACCAACAGACACAGATTAGCTATTAGGCTGCTCTGCCTACACGTAGAGTAGAGATAAAATATAAGATAAGATATAAAGCCAGCCTTTAGATAGGCTTCAGATATATCTACTAGAAAAATGTACAGGCAAGATACCAGCTGGCAAATATTAGTTAGTATACTGCTCCGCCTACACGTGGACTAGAGATAAGATATGAAATAAGATGTAAAGAGAACCCGTAGAAAGGCTACAGATATATCTACTGCAGAAAAGTACAGGCAAGACACCAACAGGTACAGATTAGCAATAGGCTGCGTTGCCTACACGTGGACTAGAGATAGGACTAGATGTAGCATGTAGGCTTTAGATATATCTACTAGAAAAATATACAGGCAAGATACCAATAGGCACAGAGTACCTAGTATGCTCTAGATATATCTACTAGAAAAATGTACAGGCAAGATACCATCTGGAAAAGATTTGCTCTGCCTACACGTGGACTAGATGTAGCATGTAGGCTTCGGATATATTTACTAGAAAAATATACAGGCAAGATACCAATAGGCGCAGATTACATAGTATGCTACTCTGCCTACACGTGGACTTAAAAAAAGATATAAAAAAGATGTAAAACTAACCCGTAGATAGGCTACAGGTATATCTACTACAAAAATGTACAAGCAGGATACCTACAGGCACAGGTTAGCTAGCAGGTTGCTCTGCCTACACATGGACTAGAGACAGGATATAAATATATTTCTATACAGACAATGAAGGCTTCGAAGAAGAATGCCATACAGCATAAAGGCAGTCTACAGATCAACTACAGGCTAAAGGACTAATCTACTACAGACAGGCGAAATCCAGCGTACAGACAGGCTACAAAAATTGAATGTATAGGCTCCAGACAAATAAAACATGGGCACCGATTAGAATAAGATACAAACAGGCATAAATTGGTTAAAAATATAGGCTACAAACAGGCATAGACTGGCTAAATAATAAACAGCTTAGATATTTACTACCTAGAAGCAATACAAATATGGTACGTGAAAGACTTATAAAGTTTTCGTATCTATTAAATGTTTGCTACATATATACAACAAACACACGGTATCAAATATTTGATCGATAGGCTACAAACAAGCACATATTGGCAGTTTGGCTATCGATCTTATAGACAGGCTACAGGCAGCTTATAGATAATGTAAGATGCAAATAGTGACTAGGCAGAGTAAATACAGGCTACAAACAAGCAAACTACAAACAATAATATAAATAGACTACAGGCAGCTTTCAAATAAGCTAAAAATCATGCATACTTTAGACAGGCTGCAAACAGTTACATATTGGCTATTAGGGTATAGTCAGGCTACAGACAGCGTTCATATAAGCTAAGATACAAAATTGAATAGGCAGGCTAAGGCACATACTAGCTATTTGGCTATATATCTTATAGACAAGATACAGACAGCTTATAAATAGATTAAAATAGAAATAGTTAATAGACAGGCTAGATACAGGCTACAAACAGGCAAATTCGAATTCAAGTCGAATATTTTTCAAATCTTTGCCACTCAAAAATCTACAATTATAAATACCTTGACGATGCTTGCATAATCCGTATATAGTCGAGAATTTAAAAGACGTTAGCATACAGTTTTAACACGGTTCAGAGGATGATATTAAAAAAATGTTCAGGTTTTCTAAACTAGAAATTTTAAATCATGCTTAATCTTGATTAAGCATAAGGTAAAATTTTGAGTAGAAACACTCGTTTAAAGCTTCTAATTGACACAAAGAAAAATTCCCTGGTAGTTTTCTTATAACAAATATATTTTCTTATTTTCTTATATAAATATATAAGCAGATTTTAATATATAGACGTTACAAACCTGCAGAAGCTCAATAATAAGGCTGCTATAGAGTACAGAATGATTATGAGTAGCCTATGGGGAGATTACACCTAACGAACAAACTAGAGGCAAGTTATTCAATCAATAAATATACAAAACACATTCTATAGGTAGTTTAAAAACTGGGTACACACAGACTACGAACCTGTCTGTAGTATATTTGTTACCAATCTGTAACCTGTCAATAGTCTATTTGTTGCCTATCTTCAACCTGCCTGTAGTATGGCAGGTTAAAAATAGGTAACAAATAGACTATTGACAGGTTACAGATTGGTAATAAATATACTACAGACAGGTTACAGATAGGCAGAAAATAAACTACAGACCAGTTACAAATAGAAGAATATGGACATGTTACAGATAGGCAACAAATAGACTACAGACCGATTATAGATAGGCAACAAATATACTACAGACAGGTCAGACAGGTAACAAATAAACTACGGGCAGGTTACAAATAGGCAATAAATAGACTATAATTTTTTTATTAATAGACTATAGTCAGGTTATAAATAGGCAACAAATCGAGTATAGACGGGTTGTAACTAAAAACATGAAATAATACCTATAGGGCTGCATTCAGACTCGGGATCAGGATATAAATAAAGTTAGAATTAGTTAAAAATAGGGAACAGAGATGTAAGTTACATACATACTAGCGAAATTCGATAAATATTTTTATTTTTAGTGAATATCTCACTTTGTATTACTGCGTGAAACGCTTATTCAATTTATTTTATCTCCCGTTTAATTTCTACACGTAAAACCGAAATGATTCTACAGTCACAAGAAGATTAAGCTAAAACTATAACACGGATTAATCTGGAACAACCCGAGCCGGGAGTAAAATGATAACACATTGATTTGAAATTCAGTACATGCAGCCGAAACTCAAGCACACGCCTTGCTATTAATTTCCCCCAGTTCAGCCAACTCAACCGGCCCGATAACATTTTACTCTAACGCGTCCAAACTTACAACTAATGTCACAACAATTAGTTCATCACATTACAAAAAGATAAGCAAAATAATTATTTATTATAAAGATCTACATTTTTATATAAAAATTATATTAATAACGTAATAACAAAATATTTAAATAGTTTTGAGAATGACTCGCTGTTGAGTCGAAACTAGTCACAGTACAAAATAAAAAGTAAATACAAAAAAGTAATCAGTGTTAATTATTTAAATATTTACAATGTATCACAAAGTAACCGCCTCCACCACAAGATATGTAATAACAAAAATTAAATTAAGCTGAGTTTTTCTATGAACAACATAAAGTTAAGTGCCCTTCGCCACTCCTGCCCGACTACACCTATGTCTATTTGTATTTTAACTGATATATGTTTTTGAGTTTCGTGAAGATTAAAATCAATAAATAATTAACACTGTTGTATCCTTTCTTCACACTCATAAAGTGTGAAGAATGGATACAACAGTGTTAATTATTTATTGTATTTAACTAATTAAAATTTATTTTTGTCGAAAATTCAATAGTTTATGAAAATTGTACATTTTGTAAACAAAGACTAATCCCATCAATAACATTTATTATTACCGTGTGTACGTAATTGAAAATACGCAATTTTCATTCTTCCTCCTCCCGATCGACATCCATTAATATTATTATCCAACAGAGCGTGTCCATTACACTCTAATAAAAACGGAATTAAATATTTAATTAATTACCGTCCGCATCGAGCTTTTAAAAGCGAGTGGGTTCGAATTGGAATATTTATAAACCGGGGCCCGTTTACCGCCGTTCGTGTCGTTTCATGTTTACGCGTGTTCGTATTAAATTATTTAATTTCGAGTAATTGAAAATACACAGTTTTGTAAATTACGCCGACTTTGCTCGCGCGAAACGTTTGATCTCCGCGCTGCGAATTAAATGTTTAATTGTTGAAAATACGCGGAAAATAAATAAATTGTTTTAGTTAATTCAATAAGCGCGGTAAGTAATTTTAAAGCTGGATTTGTTTTTGTGTAAACGATCAATTTAATACTAATATTTACTTGTCACTAGGTAACCTTACAGTTTCATGGTTAGAAAAAATGTAAATAATATACAAATTGCTATTAATAAAACACACTAACACAGAAACACAACCTTCTTAATAGAATTTCCGTTAATATCATTATAGTATAATGATAGTTTATGTATACTAAACACCGACAAATAGGATACTAACATTTTATATTAATAGAACTAAATCTATTATTTCTTGAATAATTTTCTCACTTATCACTTGGTGAAACATTTTTAAATATTGATGAAGGTTTGAATTAAATTACACTTGGTTTGTTTCACAATTTTCTCTTTACTATTTACTCGACTAGTTTCGCGTTTTACAGCTGATAATGCTGTAAAACGCGAAACTAGTCGAGTAAATAGTAAAGAGAAAATTTTGAAACAAACCCAGTGTAATTTAATTCAAACCTACATCAAAATCTATTAGTTACTTTTGACTTCTTGATAAAATGAACAAGGCAGCAATGCATTTTCATGTGTGCTAACTTCATTGTAATCAAATAATTTAGAGGTTATATTATACTGCTTTTGTTTATGTTTGTGAAAATGTATTGTTTCTGCTAAATTATTTAATTAAAATTTAGTTCTAACGAGTGTCTCCGCTTACAGATTAAGCGCGGAGCGACTAAACCAAATGTTCAGGCTCTACTAAACTCGAAATTTTACTTCATGCTTAGCCTAGGAATGGATAACACTCGTTTAAAGCTGAACTCTTAAAAAATGCGTATGCATTTGTATATTTAAAAGAAATATTCCCTGTATAAATAATACAAATAAAATAACGTGTAAACAAACATTTTTTAAAATTGACAGTGCGTGGCTCGACGGACGGTAACAAGAATAAACACAATATTAGCCTCAATATTGTATTTATTCTTGTAACCGTCCGCCGAGCCATGCCCCACCGATTAAAAAAATGTTATGTATATTGTATTATTTAAGGACAACTTGTCATAAACTTTAAGTTTAAACACTTTAAGTCAGGAGAGAAAAAAAATGTATTATTTATATTTATTTGTAAGTAATGTTTATTCCGACACTTCCGATACTATTTTTTCGCTTTATTAATTGAGTTATACAATTTTTTTTTAAAATATATATTTATTATTTACTGTTACTATTGTAATTCTCTAATTAAATGTAATGATATTTCTTTTGTGGCCACAGGATCGCTTTCTGTGAACAAAAGGGTTGATAAATTTCAGCGCAACGCTGAAATTAACAAAACTAGCTCTAAAACTAATGAGGGTTTCTCGAGTGGAGGATCAGCGGCCGGAAATGCTAGCCCACTCCGCAAAAGGATGATGAAGGTGATGAGAGAACGATGGCCCGTCAGAGATTCTCAATTATTTCGCGTTTAAAGGAAAGAAAGGATCACTTTCTCAATGTCAGTCTCAGTTTATCCTCAACGTAAAATTAAATACAATAACTGTATGGCGAATTTGACAGGTTGCCTGCAGTCAAACTACAGCTAACTAATATATAGGCTGAATGTAGCCTACCTACAGACAAGCGTACCAATAATCTACAGCCTGTCAGACGATTTTAAAAGTCCGAAAGCTGCTTAAATTCAAAACAGGTTGCATAAAGGATGTACACAGCTTATGAATATGCTTCAGGCTACCTTTTGACATATACACATACTACTTAATAGGTATCGTAACTGAACATTCACTGACTATCACTAACGGTTTGATAATGATACGTGTAGTATCGAAACTATAGTCACCAAATAAACCAATTGTTATACAAACAAAGTGATAAACAGTGTTTTATGTATGTAACTGAACATGCTAAGTTTAGTAGGCTCGTAACTAAGTAGGCTCGTAAGTAGGCTCGTAACTGAACATACTTCAAAAAGTAGGCAGTTGAACAGCCTAGAGAAAGCTCATAGCTATTAAACACTGAAAACAATGAAATAATGTGAACAAGTAAAATTCACTTGAAATCAGTGTTTGATACGCGTGGCGCATGAAGTAAAATTTCGAGTTTAGAAAAGCCTGAACATTTGGTTTGGTCGCTCCGCGAAGCGGAGCGACCAAACCAAATGTTCAGGCTTTTCTAAACTCGAAATTTTACTTCATGCTTAATCTGGGAGTGGAAAACACTCGTTGAAGCCTCATATTGATTTCTTTAAAAAAAACAACGAACATCTAAAGATTTAAAGCATATAATCGAGGTATGTATGCTTAAAAGAAAAACTCCCTGTATTCATTTCTAAGTAATATTCTTTCTAACACTTCCAATATTGTAAGCTATACAAGAATTTTCTTAAGGTGTACTAATATAAGAAACAATCTCTGTATGTAATCTATTGAATAAAGTATTAATATAAATAAAATAATTATATATATTTTTAACTTCTAATTAAATCAGCGATTTGCACGCCTGCCGCGTGAAGTAAATATTTCGAGTTTAGAAAAGCCTGAAAATTTGGATTTGCCGGGGCGCGACTCGCTTACAAATTTTCAGGCTTTTCTAAACTCGAAATATTTACTTCATGCTTAAACAAGGAGTGGAAAACACCGCTATACAAAACTCGAACATTACATTTCCAGTAGGTAGGTGGCAAGAGAAAGAATCTTCACTCCCAGCGGACGCACAACTTTGGCCCTGTACATGAAATTTAATATAAAACGGGGATGTTGATGTATTATGCAGCGCGCGGGATGCGAAATATCTGTATTTCTTGGGGGTTTTCCGGTTAGTTTTGAATACATTGTTGGGCCGGACCGGATATAAATCAGACATTAAGGGATGGGAAGACGGAGTTATTTTCAGGGAAACGTAAATCAAATATATCTGCCTCTGTGAGTGTGTGTGTGTGTAAATATCTATTCAAATGTATGTGTAATGCGCGAGCTTTTAGAGGTACATCCTCTTTGACTTTTAAATAACGGATTGTTATTGTAATCAAACGGACGTAATTCAGTCGTAGGTACGGTCCGGTCCGCATTTCGCTTGAATTGTAATGGAAAAGAGTTTTATTTTTGTTGATGTTTTGTGCGGTCCGAAACTGCATAAACAGGAATTTCTACTCGACCCACTCTATTTTTATCTACGGCTTTGTAAAGAGAAGGCAATAAAGTTGCGTTTAGATTTAGCAGCATCCCTCTAGAAGTTACGTTATTTCCTGGAAAATCAAATGTAATCATTTTGTTAAATATTGCCCGCTTATCTTGAAAACGATAACCAGTTACGCGGCGGACGGTAACAAGAATTATTGTATTCATTCTTGTTACCGTTCGCTGCTAATTATTCACACTAATTTCGATTAATTGTATTTGTATCCTGTGTTACTTAAATATAATGTTTATTTTCTTATTTCGGAATAACTTATTTTTTAATTAAAATTCAATTAACGAAGCAAACAAACTCATAGAAATCCATGTGAGCAATTACCGTTAATATTTTGTTTATTTTTTTATTCTTCCTTTTTCTTCCTTTTTTAAAAAACTTTTAGCTTCCGCTATGTTTAGTGAGCTTATGGTAGGATCTGCAGGGGTTGGGGCCTGCAGATTTGGGTCATTTTCCTCGTTTTTGTTCAAGCCGGTTAACTTAAACTCTCGCCGATTTCTTGTAAGGAATTATTCGCTTACGAATATATCTTAGCAGAGCGCGCACGGATGCGGCTCTATACAAATACAAACGGGGCGTTTCCAGGACCTCCACTTCGCGAGTGGATATCATTGGGTTGGTGGCAGTTCAGCTGGGTGTCATCGTATCTCCAAGGGACATCAAAGACGACTTCCTTTTTTAAAAAACTTTCAGCTTTCGCTATGTTTAGTGAGCTTATGGTAAGATCTGCAAGGGTTGGGGCCTACAGATTTGGGTCATTTTCCTCGTTGGGAGTTTTTTGGTTAAAGCCGGTTGACTTAAACTCTCGCCGATATCGACGATTTCTTGTAAGGAATTATTCGCTTACGAATATATCTTAGCAGAGCGCGCACGGATGCGGCTCTATACAAACACAAACGGGGCCTTTCCAGGACCTCCACTTCGCGAGTGGATATCATTGGGTTGGTGGTAGTTCAGCTGGGTGTCATCGTATCTCCAAGGGACATCAAAGTCGACACCCACAACGAATCGCGTGATGAGATGATTGGTGTGATGAGGTGCACGACTTGTTGTGAACTGCTTGTGTTTATTCTTGTTTCTGTCCTTGTTGAACACGAACACCAGTTACGCGGCGGACGGTAACAAGAATGATTGTATTAATTCTTGTTACCGTCCGCTGCTAATTATTCACACTAATTTTGATTAATTGTATTTGTATGCTTTGTTACTTAAATATAATGTTAGTTTTCTTATTTTAGAATAACTTATTTTTGTCATTTAAATTCAATTAACAAAGCAAGCAAACTCATAGAAATCGATGTGAGCAGTTAACGTTAATATCGTGTTTATACTTGTTTATTCTTGTCACCATTCACCGTGTTACCCGCAAGCACCAATCTGTCTTAGATAACTTATTTACAAGCTTGCACTTACAAAAACAACCTTTTATTATTTTGTAAAAAGTGCTATAGCAAATAAACTAGTGTAGAATTATCTTTACTATAAAATATATACGTTTAAATCTAATCAAACCTATAACTTCCGTGAATATACCTGTGCTATCGCATATATCAACATAAACCAACATGCACACATATTCGTTCGTTCGCTTTTGAATTTCGCGAGAAGGAGGAAACAAATTTCCGAATGTGCAGATCAATGTCGGGTGGGCAGTTACAGTTTCGAGAGGTTGATCCGTATGCGCCGTTTGGAAAAGTACGTGAACTGCTTTCGGGCCGAGCCGGGATGCATATATATCCTTCATTCCGACGGAACTGTGTATCTCTCCTGCAAAATCGTTCGATTGCCCCTGATGCCTTTTACTACCGTTTATGCCCCATTTGTACTCGTACACTCCAGACTTTTCCACCGCTCACGATTCCCCTTTAGTATTGTCCGATTTTTTGTTTTAACGTTTGAGTTGCGACTTCTTTACATATTCGTATTACTAGTGTTATAGAGATACAGAAGAAGACATAAATGTATATGCAATTATAAAAAAGCCTGAGTTTGGATTGAGATTTATTTTGGCAATAAATTTTGATGCAGGGAATTTTTCTTGAAAAAAAAACGTATCCCAACTACCTGCTGTAAATCTTTAGATAATTGTGGTTTTTATTTTAGAGTATAATTGGAAGCTTTAAACGAGTGTTTTCCACTCCCAGACTAAGCATGAAGTAAAATTTCGAGTTTAGAAAAGCCCCGCGTAGAAAATTTGTCGAGGGTCGCGTAGCGACCCGAGACAAATTTTCACGGGGCTTTTCTAAACTCGAAATTTTACTTCATGCGCCACGCGTATAAAACACTGATGTCAGGTGAAGCTTAAAATATCCTACAAATAGGGATTGTAATTTCTATCACTTCATGCAATGCTTGTGATTTTAATAGAAATAGACAAGGAAACATTAAAAATCAGTGATAAATCTAGAAAAAACGAATTAATGAACACTATATAGCATTCTTAAATAATAAGGACACCTCAACATATCCCACATAGCACACTTCGTTCCATTTTTGGTCCAAATTACGTACATTCGTCCATGGACGTAATTTGTACGTAAATTGCAGATATATTACTGTACGTACACTCTACGTGCTAAAATATGCATCCATGGTACGTACATCACTGTACGTAATAAATATGCCTCACAGTGCGTACATACTCGGACGAAAATAAGATTTACCTTTCTCTGAGGGATATAGATGGCGTAATTGCAGATTTTTTCTAAGTGTAATCACAAATAGGCTTATATCGTTGGAAATGTTCAGTATTCCTCAGCACTTAGTCGGTTTCATACTGACAAGGACCTTGAAGTCCTATTGAACACAAGTTCAAATTTTTGAGATAACTCTTCATTTATACAAATAGAGAGTTACATCAAATATTGAAGTAGTAGTAGAATACATATATATATATATATATATATATATATATATATATATATATATATATATATATATATATATATATATATATATATATATATATATATATATAAAGTTTTATAGAAAAAGCTTGGAAACAAATTAAAGAAAAAATATATTTATTATAGACAGCTGTATTACGTACATAGGACGTACATACATAAGTACGTAATTTTGTGTACGTCCTATCTAAGTAACTTAGTGCACATCCTAAATTAGTACAATGTTGTGACAAATAGACGTATTGTGTATGTATACAGGGCGAAAGCGGACGAAGCTCTACGTACATAGGACGTGACTATGTCCATAGTACGTACATAGGATGCACTTGTGCTATATGGGATGCTATTAGTACAATGTTGTGACAAATAGACGTACTGTGTATGTATACAGGGCTAAAACGGACGAAGCTGTACGTACATAGGACGTGACTGTGTCATAGGATGCACTTGAGCTATATGGGATGCTATTATCTGAATGACCACCGCTTAAACAAAGAATTTATAATCCTTCCCATCGTCAACAAAGAAAAAACCTATACATATCTATGTTGACTGATACTGTACATACTATTTTTTATGTTAGATTGTCTGGGTTATCTTTACTCTTCCAGACTTATAATATGACTTAAGCTGATGATATATGCATAGGATAATAAATGCAAACGAGCGCCAGTACACAATGCTTTTAATTATATTCCTCCGAGGGGAGACAATACAGCGTCTGGCGAGGCCGAGGCCGAGGCGAACTTTAACGGAGCCGACTTTATCCTTTTTTTTCGGTTCGGCACGCTAAGTCCGGCCTTTTCGGCTGAAAGTTTTCACCGCGCGAATTTCTCCATTAACAAAAGCCGGAATTTTCCGCCACGTCCTAGAGCATAACGAGTTTTGCGCTAGAAAAATGTTTTACGCTGACAAAAATGCGGAGCGTTTAAATTTTATAGACGCCGCAAAAAGTATCATATAAAAGATTACAGAAAAAATTACACAACTTTGTTGAGTTAAGCTCACGCTTGCAATTCAGTATGATTCAAAAACGTGTTCCTTCTTGTGAGAAGATAAAGCCATGAATACATTACATTACATTACATTACATTACCTTCTGGTTCTGGTTCTGCTTCTTTGGGGAATACGTATTTCTGCACTGCACTTAGGCCTCAGTAGGCCCATTGTGCTTCCTCCCATCATTACATTACCTTACATTACATCACCTTACATTACATTACCTTACATTACATTACATTACCTTACATTACATTACCTTACATTACATTACCTTACATTACACTACATTACCTTACATTACATTACCTTGCATTACATTATCTTACATTACATTACCTTACATTACATTACCTTGCATTACATTACATTACCTTACATTACATTCCCTTACATAACATTACCTTACATTACATTACCTTACATTACATAACCTTCTTTTAATAATAATAATAATACTTTATTAATGCTAAACACAATTGTGGTACACAGGTCAATGGAAACTATGCTAATACAAAAATATAAACGTACAATAAATATAAATACATGTAAGAAATAGTCGTTAAAACATTAAAAACACAATAAAATGAGGTAGTTATGTTCTGGAAAACAAACAATTTCAGACATTAGATAGCTGGTTCTGGTTCTGCTTCTTTGGGGAGTGCGTATATCTGCACTGCACTTAGGCCTCATTAGGCCCATTGTGCTTCCACCCGTCATTAAATTACATTACCTTACATTAAATTACCTTACATTACATTACATTACCTTACATTACATTACAATTAATGTAAAATATTACACATTACATGTGTGCACTACAAATGTCTCATAAAAGTAAGAATCGTTAATACTTCTTATCACACGCTTTTTCATTCTTTCGACATAGTAAAACAAAATTAGTCTACAGACAGACTGCAAATATGCTAACGGTAGGCTACAAATATACTACAAATAGGCTACAAACATGCTACAAATTGGTCTATCTCTAACAAATTTGTAGCATGTTTGTAACCTGTCTGTTGTTTATTTGTAGAAAGTTTGTAGCCTACTGTTAGCCTGTATATCATATTTTATAAATGAGCGACACATAGAAAGGTTGCCTATTTGTAAGCTGCGTGTAACCTATTTGTAGCATGTTTGCAACCTGTCTCTTGTTACAAATAAACTACTGACACACTACAATAAGGCAACAATCATGCTGAAAATGAAATTTGGTTACTCATAGGTTACAGAATAACCAGAAATTTGCTGCAGTTGGTCTACATATTGGCTAGGAACAATTTTAAAATAGACTGGAAATAGGCAAAGTCATGCTACAAATAAGCCACAGATTGGATACCAATAGGTTACAGATTTGCTGCAAATAGGCTATACACCAGCTACAAATAGACTAAAACAGGCTAGATGGACCACTTTATATCTGATAGTAGAACTTTGATTAAAACACTTGCTACAAATAGGCTACAAATCAACTATAAACCGGCTACAAATAGGCTTAAACAGGCTAGATAGACCACTTTATATCTGATAGTAGAACTTTGATTGAAAAATTTGCTGCAAATAGGCTACAAATCAACTATAAACCGGCTACAAATACGCTAAAACAGGCTAGATGGACCGCTTTATATCTGATAGTAGAACTTTGATTAAAACACTTGCTACAAATAGGCTACAAATCAACTATAAACCGGCTACAAATAGGCTAAAACAGGCTAGATGGACCACTTTATATCTGATAGTAGAACATTGATTAAAAAACTTGCTGCAAATAGGTTACAAATCAACTATAAACCGGCTACAAGTAGGCTAAAGCAGGCTAGATGGACCACTTTATATCTGATAGTAGAACTTTGATTAAAACACTTGCTGCAAATAGGCTACACCAACTATAAACCGGCTACAAATAGGCTAAAACAGGCTAGATGGACCACTTTATATCTGATAGTAGAACTTTGATTAAAACACTTGCTGCAAATAGGCTATAAATCAACTATAACCCGGCTACAAATAGGCTAAAACAGACTAGATGGACCGCTTTATATCTGATAGTAGAACCTTGATTAATGCACTTGCTGCAAATAGGCTACACATCAACTATAAACCGGCTACAAATAGGCTAAAACAGGCTAGATGGACCACTTTATATCTGATAGTAGAACATTGATTAAAACACTTGCTGCAAATAGGCTACAAATCAACTATATACCGGCTACAAATAGGCTAAAACAGGCTAGATGGACCACTTTATATCTGATAGAAGAATTTTGATTAAAACACTTGCTGCAAATAGGCTACAAATCAACTATAAACCGGCTACAAATAGGCTAAAACAGGCTAGATTGACCACTTTATGTCTGATAGTAGGTTAGGTTAGGTTAGGTTTATATGGCAACAGCCGAGGCTGTTCACTTAGGCCCATAGGGCCCGTTGTGATACCATGAGAGATCCTTCCCCTATACAACCCAATTTGAGCACGTAATGAATCCGATCAGATCTCCTACCTTTATAGGAGAGAGCTCCGCCAGTTCACTTTCGTGGTGCAGACCGAGGTACTTCATTCGTTTCCCCTCAAGAGCAGAACATTGACCTAGATAGTGGAGTACTGTTTCTTCCTCCTCCTCATCTAGGCATTCTCTGCAGTAGTCATTGTATTTGAGACCCATCTTTTGTGCGTGTCCACCCAGAAAACAGTGACCCGTGATGATGCCTACTGCCTTCCTTATGTCGATTCTGCTAAGTGCAATTAATCTTTTACTGTTTATAGTGTCACACATAGGCCATAGCTGCCTTGTTATGTGACACGTGTTTTCTTCCTTCCACCTAAGGTTAACCCATGATGTCATTTGGTCCCTTAATAGTCTCTTGCATTCCCCAAGAGGAATGTCGGCGGAAAGTTCAGTAGATAGGTCTCTCATCCTTGCCCCCTTCCTTGCGAGGCCGTCGGCAATTGAGTTTCCCTTGATATCACTGTGACCTGGTACCCAGATGAGCCCCACATCACAGCTGTTAGCGAGCTTGTTAAGCACTTTTCTGCAGTCTCTGACCACCTTGGAGGTGACTATTCAATGTCCTAATGGCGGCCTAGCTGTCGGTGACGAACCTGATATGGTTTACCTGAAGGTCGGTTTTACTTATCCAGTCCACTGCCACTCGGATAGCCATGACTTCCGCCTGTAGGACGCTGCAGTGGTTTGGGAGTCGAAAAGATTTTTTGAGGTTGAACTCATGTGAGAAAATTCCACCTCCTACTCTGTTTTCGGACTTGGAGCCGTCCGTGAAGAGCCAGACTTCATTTCCCTGAACAATCTTGTCCTCTACCCATTCGGTTTTGTCCGGGATGGAAATGGAGAACTTGTTCCCAAAGGTAAGTTCTGGAAGACAGCTATCCGTCCTCAGTGGGATATCGACAAGCTCATTCAGGATCCTTCCATGGCCCTGTTTGCTACTATTCCATATCCCGACCGAGTTGATCCTGATCGCTGTGGTAGCTGCAGCATACCTGCAGTAAAGGTCAACAGGAGCTAGATTTAGTATTACATCTAGCGCTTTGGAGGGGGTAGATCTAACCGCGCCTGTTATGAGCAGTTCGGCTGATCTCTGTACCTTACCCAGTGCGGTCCGGTGAATTTTCTTATCAAGAGCAGTCCACCAGACTGCAGCGCCTTAGAACAGAATTGGTCTCACCACAGTCGTGTACATCCAGTGGACAACGCTAGGTTTCAGTCCCCAGTTCTTGCTCACAACTCTTTTGCACGAGTACAGCGCGACCTGCGCTTTCCGTACTCTTTCCTGAATATTGGGCTTCCAACTTAACTTCCTATCGATTAAGGTGCCCAAATATTTGGCTTGCTCCTTTACCACCAGTCCCGTGCTGTTTAGGACGGGAGCTTTGAAGTTTGGTATCCTATGCATTCTGGTGAAGAGTACAAGCTCAGTTTTGAAGGGATTTACCCCCAGTCCACATTCCTCACACCAGCGGGTTACCTTGCGAAGTGCCCTCTCCATGAGTTCAGATAGGATGCCTACGTGTTTACAAGAGACCGCGAGGGTCACGTCATCAGCATAGGCAATTGTTTTACACCCCGTAGACTCTAGTCCTTCCAGTAGTTCGTTCATAACTATATTCCATAGTAGTGGAGAGAGGACACCCCCTTGAAGGGTACCTTTACTGAGCTCTCTTCTTGAGCGTGAGCCGCCCAGCGCAGAGACAATGTGCCTCCTCGTTAGCAGCTCCTCTACGAAGAGGCATACCGACTCATCCATGTGCAGATTGCCAAGGGCCGACAAAATCGCCCCTGGGCGCACGAAGTTGAAGGCTCCTTCGATATCCAGGATTACCGCCAACGTGAACTCTTTCTTACACATGGAATTTTCAACCTGACTTAGGAGGGCGTGCAGAGCTGTGTCTACTGATCTGCCCCTAGTGTACGCGTGATGGCTAGTGGACCGCTTTATATCTGATAGTAGAACTTTGATTAAAACACTTGCTGCAAATAGGCTACAAATCAACTATAAACCGGCTACAAATAGGCTAAACCAGGCTAGATTGACCACTTTATATCTGATAGCAGAACTTTGATTAAAACACTTGCTGCAAATAGGCTACAAATCAACTATAAGCCGGCTACAAGTAGGCTAAAACAGGCTAGATGGACCACTGTATATCTGATAGTAGAATTTTGATTAAAACACTTGCTGCAAATAGGCTACAAATCAACTATAAAATAGCTACAAATAGGCTAAAACAGGCTAGATGGACCACTTTATATCTGATAGTAGAACTTTGATTAAAACACTTGCTGCAAATAGGCTACAAATCAACTATAAACCGGCTACAAATTGGCTAAAACAGGCTAGATGGACCACCCTTTATATCTGATAATAGAACTTTGATTAAAACACTTGGTTTAATTCACTGATTGTAAAACAAAACAAGTGTTTTAATCAAAGTTCTACTATTAATTAAATATGGTTCACTACGGGTTAAGTAAGAAATTAATTCAACACAATATTTATCTGTATCATTACCTATTATTTTTTTTTTAATGAAATTCTGTTTTATTTTTTTATTAAATTTCGTTTGATTTTGTTATTGAGTTTTGTTAAAATGGAGTAGATAAATAGATTTACAAATACAGTTTATTCGTGCGCGGTAATTTCGCCGTGTTTTGGGAACTGTAAACTATAGAGAATATCGCTTCGCAGTTTTGGGCATTATCCTTAATAATTTGGCAAAGTGCCGAGCTGTTCATAAAGTGTGAAGATGATACAACGACTCGAACCAAATATTGATTCTAATCGCAATCGCCAGAAATTCGTGAAACGATTCACTGAATAAAACGACAAAGTCTACACGGTTTCCCAATAAATTAGAGAAACTAAAGGGGACAAGTAAGTGTTTCAAACAATAAATTGCAGAAGGAAAAAATGCTTTAAACATAAAAAATTGTGCTTAGAGATAAAACTCAAATATAAACAATAAATCACAGATTTGAAAAAGTATAATAAGGGTAGCAAATAAAAAATGAGAAAGTTATTCAAGGAAAAATAAAACGGATTTTATAAATTTCAATTTGAAGCTGTAAACGAGTGTTTTCCACTCCCAGACTAAGCAGGAAGTAAAATTTCGAGTTTAGAAAAGCCCGGTGAAAATTTGTCGAGGGTCGCGCAGCGACCCGAGACAAATTTTCTGGGCTTTTCTAAACTCGAAATTTTACTTCATGCGCCACACGTACAAAACAAATATGTTGTGAATTTATGTATGTTTGAAGCTCACTTGATATCAATGTTTTATACGCGTGGCGCATGAAGTAAAATTTCGAGTTTAGAAAAGCCCAGAAAATTTGTCTCGGGTCGCTGCGCGACCCTCGACAAATTTTCACCGGGCTTTTCTAAACTCGAAATTTTACTTCATGCTTAGTCTGCTAGTGGAAAACACTTGTTTGAAGCTTTAAATTGAACTTGAAAAAAAACAGGGAATATTCGCAATTGTTGTATTAATTCCATGGTATGTAATTATTTTTATAAAATCACATTACTTTTTCTTAATTATTTTAGCTGTTAATTTTCTGACATTCGTTGATTTTTAAAAGAGTTCAATTTGAAGCTTTAAACAAGTGTTTTTCACTCCCAGACTAAGCATGAAGTAAAATTTCGAGTTTAGAAAAGCCCCGTGAAAATTTGTCGAGGGTCGCGCAGCGACCCGAGACAAATTTTCTGGGCTTTTCTAAACTCGAAATTTTACTTCATGCGCCACGCGTATAAAACATTGATATCAAGTGGGGTTCAAAAATAAATTTTACAGTATTTTAGTGTTTTTTACGCGTGGCGCATGAAGTAAAATTTCGAGAACTCGAAATTTTACTTCATGCGCCACGCGTATAAAACATTGATATCAAGTGGGGTTCAAAAATAAATTTTACAGTATTTTAGTGTTTTTTACGCGTGGCGCATGAAGTAAAATTTCGAGTTAAGAAAAGCCCAGAAAATTTGTCTCGGGTCGCTGCGCGACCCTCGACAAATTTTCACGGGGCTTTTCTAAACTCAAAATTTTACTTCATGCTTAGTCTGGGAGTGGAAAACACTTATTTGAAGCTTTAAATTGAACTTGAAAAAAAAAAACAGGGAATATTCGGAATTGTTGTATTAATTCCATGGTATGTAAATATTTTTATAAAATCGCATTACTTTTTCTTAATTATTTTAGCTGTTAATTTTCTGACATTCGTTGATTTTTAAAAGAGTTCACTTTGAAGCTTTAAACCAGTGTTTTCCACTCCCAGACTAAGCATGAAGTAAAATTTCGAGTTTAGAAAAGCCCCGTGAAAATTTGTCGAGGGTCGCGCAGCGACCCGAGACAAATTTTCTGGGCTTTTCTAAACTCGAAATTTTACTTCATGCGCCACGCGTATAAAACACTAAAATACTGTAAAATTTATTTTTGAACCCCACTTGAAATCAGTGTTTTATACGCGTGGCGCGTGAAGTAAAATTTCGAGTTTAGAAAAGCCCAGAAAATGTGTCTCGGGTCGCTACGCGAGCCCCGTGAAAATTTGTCGAGGGTCGCGTAGCGACCCGAGACAAATTTGCTGGGTTTTTCTAAACTCGAAATTTTACTTCATGCGCCACGCGTATAAAACACTGATTTTAAGTGGGGTTCAAAAATAAATTTTACAGTATTTTAGTGTTTTATACCCGTGGCGCATGAAGTAAAATTTCGAGTTTAGAAAAGCCCAGAAAATTTGTCTCGGGTCGCTGCGCGACCCTCGACAAATTTTCACGGGGCTTTTCTAAACTCTAAATTTTACTTCATGCTTAGTCTGGGAGTGGAAAACACTCGTTCAATGCTTTAAATTGAACTTAAAAAAAAACAAGGAATATCTAAAGGTTTACAGAAAATAGGCTGAATTTGGAATAAGTATACTAAAAAGAACAACTTCCTGTATCTGTTTACTAATTATAAACCATAATAACAATTAATTCTCAAAAAACACTCGTTAATTAATATTATACACAATTGATATTTTCGTACATAGTCATGCCCTACTGTTATTTTACTATGTATTCTGTAAATAAAAATGCTGTATATATAAAATAGAAAATAACAACAATCAGAAGAATGCATAATTAATTCAATAAACATATCCCGCTTGACGGCAAGGATCAAAGAAACGATTTAGGTATTTGATAAAGCCAAACGTTGACAAACACATAAAAAACTAAAATAAACTGTCGATGTTTGATCGTTTGATTAAGGGCCCGGCCCGCACAATGGACCTTTCTCGTCGCCCTTGATACACACTTTAAGTGTTGCTTTGCCCTGTGGATTCAAACACTCGTTTTCTTTTTATTTTCTCGAATGAAAACGGAAAACAGGGTCACGAAGACGCCCTCGGGCCAACGAAGGGGAAGAGATTTCCCTTCACTGTCTTATCACAACGTAAAACGAACCGTTTATCGTCGAAACGCCCCGATTTTAAGCCAGAGTGCGTGATAAGAAAAGGTTTGTTTTATTTCGTTTATATATTTTATAGATTCGCGATTTCGGAAAAGGATAACAATATTTTACGGAAATATTTAATATTCTTCTTTTAGTTATGTGAAATGTATTCTATTAATTATTGTTGTAATTCCTTCCTTCATTGATTAGTTTTATTTACTATACAGAGAGTTTTATGTAACAAGGAACATATTCATAACGAGAATTTTTTTTGAAGTATCCATATGTTGCACATTTTTCGATGCTTGGATTATTAAAAGAATTTAATTTGAAGCTTTAAGCGAGTGTTTTCCACTCCCAGGCTAAGCATGAAGTAAAATTTCGAGTTTAGAAAAGCCTGAAAATTTGGTTTGGTCGCATAGCGCGAAGCGCGGAGCGGCCAAACCAAATTTTCAGGCTTTTCTAAACTCGAAATTTTACTTCATGCGCCACCGGTACAAAACACTGACATATTACGAAGTTTAAAACACACCGCTAAACTTTATATTGAATCAGTGTTTTGTACCGGTGGCGCATGAAGTAAAATTTCGAGTTTAGAAAAGCCTGAAAATTTGGTTTGGCCGCTCCGCGCTTCGCGCTACGCGACCAAACCAAATTTTCAGGCTTTTCTAAACTCGAAATTTTACTTCATGCTTAGCCTGGGAGTGGGGAACACTCGCTTAAAGCTTCAAATTGGTTTCTTTCAATAAACCGAGTACCGGAAAATGTGCAACGTATGCATATGGATATTTCAAAGAAAAATTCTCATGAAAATGTTCGGTCTTACATAAAACTCTGTGTATGTAAATTTCAAACACTATGTGTTTATTTTCAATAGTAATACAATTGACAAATGTGTTTACTTTTTTAATTGACAGTGTCACTCAAACAAAAATTTCAAGGAGGGGATTATTTAGAGGGCATAAATCGAAATTTAGGAGTTTATCTTTATTTTTAAACATATAATAATTGAGTATAAATGAAATTGCCAATTCTTGGTTGCAGAATACTTCAAACATTAAAAGTGCGATTCTTTTCGCAATCTACAACAAATTAGTCTTTACAAGGACTATATCAAACACTCATTGAAACAACTACTTCCCGGGCTAATACCCCGACGGACATTGAATTGTTGTATAATTCAATGTCCGTCGGGGTATTAGCCCGGGAAGTAGTTGTTTCAATGAGTGTTTGATATAGTCTTTGTAAGACTAATTTGTTGTAGATTGCGAAAAGAATCGCACTTTTAATGTTTTTATATAATAATTGGTTATAAAATGTCTAATTTATAATTTAATCATAATATATAAAATTACGAAAAAACTATTCGTGAAAATGCAAACAGTGTCTTAATTAATAAGACAATTTAAGACGATAAATATCCATTGAAACAACTACTTCCCGTGCAAATACACCTCCGGATATTGAATTATACAATGAAATATTTAAAATCTTTTTTAATTTGATTTGTTAATAGTTTTGAATTTGAATTTATCTTGTTATAATTTAATATTTGGAAATAATTTTCAAATTGAGTGAAATCTTTATTATCAGAAAGCCATAGAGTAGAGTGTGTTTTTTTATGAATATAGAAAATTGCAAGCTTTTTTATACCCGAATTTATCGTAAAATCATTTTATAGGAACGCACCCCTACAAAAATATATTAAAGGAGCAATTTTCTATAATAATAAAAAAATATGCGTATATGGATTTAATGTAATGGATTCACTATAAAAAAATAAAATAACGATCTAATGGGAAAATACGTGAATTTTTATGAGGGTAATATGAAATAAATTGAAAATTCTGGGGATGAAGTCCAACATAAAACATAATATTCATTTATTGTGTGTTAAAACATAAAGGTTTTATGTTGTTGATCTAGAAAAATAATTTACGAATGTTACGCCTGTTTAATTTAAATTATAACATTTAAAAATGTATAACATTTTAACTTAATCAGAGGTTAAATCAATGATCAATAATTGAATATAACATTTTGACTTATTCACAGGTTTATTCATTGATCAATAATAGATGATAATAATTAATCAATCTGCACTGCACTTATTTTAAATGTAAAACCTTGAAGACTGCTTTAAATTACGTCAAGTAGAAATAATTCGATGTTTGTGATATTTTGCAAATTTATAACTTATTTAAGATTTAAAATTTCAAATTTATAACATTTTAACTTAATAAGAGGTTTAATCAATGATCAATGATTAAATATAAGATTTTTACTTATTCACAGGTTTAATCAATGATCAATAATAGATGATAATAATTAATCAATCATAGTGCAGATTGATTAATTATTATCATCTATTATTGATCATTGATTAAACCTGTGAATAAGTCAAAATCTTATATTTAATCATTGATTAAACCTCTGATTAAGTTGAAATGTTATAAATTTGAAATTTTAAATCTTAAATAAGTTATAAATTTGCAAAATATCACAAACATCTAATTATTTCTACTTGACGTAATTTAAAGCAGTCTTCAAGGTTTTACATTTAAAATAAGACGTTTGTAACTTATAATCCTGTGGACTGCGCCACGGTTTATTATTGATACAGCCGACTACGCCACTTTTGTTGATGTACAGTCGACGCAACCCAAATGTGAACGCTTTTTGGTTATGGTATTTGTTACTGAATTTCATTCCTGTAATTCTGGCTTTGGCCAGTGGTATTACAAAGTGAGGCGTTATCGGAAATTTTTGACAATCATTTTTGAGAGCTGTCAAATTTAATTGCGATGAACGACTATGATGCAAAGTGTAAATTAAACCATTAAATTTTAGCGTTCAGATTTGGGTTGCGTCGACTGTACAGGGTGGTCTAATTTCGATGTTGCTTATGGGCATCTCGGTAAATATAAGAGTTAGGAAAAAACCGATGGCGCAATCGCGATCTCTTTTTTTTGAGACTAGGATAATGCCGAATACTCAATTTTAATTAATTATTCCATTGCAACAGCAATGAGTTCTGTTTTTCCAACAAGATGGAGCAGATTACTTTTGGATGCAAATTTAGGGAGCAATTGGTTGGGAACATTAAGACCAGTTAGGTGGATTGCTAGATCTCCAGATCCAACACCGTTAGATTTTTTTATGGGGATACCTGCAGGACAAAATTTACAAGCAGCCTAAATTAATTTAGACGTATTGGAACATTTTCATGATTTTTATAGGAACTGTTCCCAACATTCAAATTTGTATCGCCATTAAAGCTTTAAGATAACAAATATTTTATTATTTTTAATATTTATTGAAATTTTTATAAATTAAGAAAAGAAAAACTTATTTTAAATATTCGAACTGATGGCCATTATTTTTAATGCATCTTTGGTATTATTGTTATTTGTTTTAAAATACCAAAGATGCATTAAAAATAATGGCCATCAGTTCGAATATTTAAAATAAGTTTTTTTTTCTTAATTTATAAAAATTTCAATAAATATTAAAAATAATAAAATATTTGTTACTCAAAAAAGGATTATTATTATTTAAAAAATCATTAGTTTATAATGTTTATCATAATTAAAACTGAGCATGCAAATGATCAAAAATGGCTATTGTCTTCCATAATATATTATTTAGCTGATTAAAAACTAGTTTTTACTCTATAGTAACACTGGTTTTTAAGATTAATTCACATAAGTATATATTTTTGAAATCAGTGAAAAACACTCTTATCAACTATGTCAAAGTCAACTATAATTTACATTTAATCAAAAAAATAATTTAGCTATAACTCGAAAATGTGTGAATAAAATAAAAAAATGCCTACGCCACTGGATTCTACTCAAAAAAGTGTCTTAAGAAGGTATTTATAGTTTTTGCCTGTCTCACTAATTACGCAAGGTATTAATTAAAGTTAAAAATCAAGAAAACCCGATGTTGCCCTATAACTTCTGAAAAAAACAAGATAGCGCATTTTTGTTTTCGGCATAGTCCTAGTCTCAAAAAAAAGAGATCGCGACTGCGTCATCGATTTTTCTCTAACTCTTATATTTATCGAGATGCCCATAAGTAACATCGAAATTAGACCACCCTGTACATATTAAAAAAAAAAACCAGTCGACTGATCCAATTTTGTGTAGATCCTGTCGACTGTACCATTTGTCTATTAATCATATCGACTGCGCTAATAATCTTAGCAGTATACAACATCGAAATTAGACCACCCTGTGCATATTAAAAAAAAAACCAGTCGACTGATCCAATTTTGTGTAGATCCTGTCGACTGTACCATTTGTCTATTAATCATATCGACTGCGCTAATAATTTTAGCAGTATACAACATCGAAATTAGACCACCCTGTACATAATAAAAAAAAAACCAGTCGACTGATCCAATTTTGTGTAGATCCTGTCGACTGTACCATTTGTCTATTAATCATATCGACTGCGCTAATAATCTTAGCAGTATATTTTGAACTTCACAATAATTTAGTATTCTACACGCGTGGCGCATAAAGTAAAATTTCGAGTTAAGAAAAGCCTGGAAATTTGGATTTGCCGGCACTCAATTCCGGCAAAACCAACTTCTTGTCATTACAAATATTTGTTGTCGATGATATCAAAATAATTTTCCTTCCCAACATTGTGTGTATTATTCGGTAAACTGTTGAATGCGAGGATTGTTAAAACAAATTGATTTACATTATCTCCCCTCGCACAATGGATTGAGAGCACAACACAACACAACCGATTTTCTGTGCCCATTGTAAAGGACCGCGAAACCCTCCATAGAATACGAATGGCAGTATTTCACGAGGCTTTCAATATTACACAAAATTATTCACGCAAATTTCTACATTGTACGCCTCAAAGCGGAATCTCCGCTCCACGCAGAAATTTACATGCGAATCTGAAATATATGTTAAAATCATTTTGTTGATTTTATGCATGAAAAGTTTTTTTTCTAAACAGGTTTTATTTGAATTTGTCTTTAGATTTACTTAAAGATTGAATGAATATTGTTGTAACATTACAAAAATTTTATTCGTGAAAATCCAAACAATGTCTTAATAATTAAGACAACTTAAAACAATAAATATCCATTGAAGTAGGGAAGTAGTTGTTTCAATGAATATTGTTGTATTCTTGGGATTTTTGACTAGTCGAAAATTAAACACAGTGGTTCACTTTAAACAACAAATATATTCACTGTTAACGGTGGAGGCTTCTACTTCGTTATACATCATAATTCACAAATGAAACACGATTTTAACTTTTTTTGTATAGTCTCAGTTATACAAACAAAGTTAAAATCGTGTTTCATTTGTAAATATATTCACTTTCACATGAAGTTTAAGTTCACAACGAATTCTACAGTCTCTTTACAGGTAATATTCAGAATAAGTAATGTAGACCGGAGCAAGCTGGAGTTATTTTTATAACTAGTAATAATAATAATAACCATTTATTTCCGACAGACATGATGTCTTACAAAGAAATATACAAACTTAAGGGGAATATAACAGTGGTCTGAAATTTAATGTCAGGTTTATTTAAAAACTAAAGATCCTAGAAAGTTGAAATTTTGACAGCGTATATTAAGCTCAATTATCTAGTAAAATATCGAAGTACTTTTTTCTTTAACAATTTGCTTTCAGAGGTATAAAAAAAATAATGTTATATTTTTCAAAATTAAAAAAAATATTCCCATATCTTACTAGTTTATACTATAAGGAATATAATGTGTACATTTCATAAGGATGCTATAGCTCATGCCCGAGTCAGGTTAAAATAAAAATCTTAAAAAATAAAACCGTAAAATACCGCCGCCTTGCGGATCTTCTCTTAGTTGAACGCGTTGTACACTCATCTGCACAATTATTGGAGGGGCGAGCAGTATGCGGCCAGCGTTTACCCCTGGGCCGGTGAACGCTGCGCGGCTTCGCGTTTGTTTTTATTTTCTTTTCTCAATCATAGTTAACAAAAACGGCTCGCGTCGTTAGCATTTATTCTCGTAAAATTAATATTTCGCAATTATAATCGATATTTTATTGTACTAGTGTTTTATTTTTTTGCTTTCTGACTACTAATAGAATAAGTATTTTTTTATACTGCATGTTCACTAATATAGAAAACACGAAATGTTTCACTAATTTAAATAAAGATGTGTAATATACCTTTAATATTGGCTTTCCTAATTATTTGACAGTGTCGGTATTATTAAATTATTTTAAAAGTTTTTTAAGCAGAAGCAATCGAATAACAATCAGTCAAATGTTCAAATCATTATTTCGTCTTAAATCTTCCGTTGTTAAAGCAGTTGTTAAATGCCATTAAACTTCTCGCAATAAAATTATTAAAGTAAATTGTAAAGTTTCTAGCAATCGAACCTATTTGAACCAACTGCGACTTCATCAACGAATCAATGATATCAAAACTATAAGAATAGTGAGAATAACGTCACCAATATGACGTTGTCGTAGATTAATGTTACAAATCAACTATTTTTTACTGAGCACAAGTAATATATGTTTGACGAATGTTTAAAAAAATGTAGGGTTTAACTGCGTGCATATTCATTGTTAATTATTTTAGAAAAAATAGAACTATAATAATAATAAGGTAGTTATTATAATGCATTTCAAATAACAAGCTTCTTGCTCAACATTACACCGAACCCAATATATTTTATTTCAAATTTGGCTGATTTATGATGAGTCATATTTTGATAGTAAGTAAATAAGGAATAAATGAATTGTAATTGAATGTTATTGCAATCCTCTATTTATACACATCATCATTTTGTAAACCCTGTACTAATTATAAAAAAACAGGGCAGCTGTCCGTTTAATTTTTTTCAATCTATTATTTATTTGTTGCATTCATAAAAACTAGAATATTGGATAAAATAAAAATTGAAATTCTCCCCAAAATCTGAGGTATTTACCCAATTTGGCGGAGGCCAAATTAATACACATTATTTTCATGGCAATACCAGTTATCAAAGATAATATTCCTATATAAAAAAAATCATTGAAAATCCTATGTTTCGTTTTTTTCATATACAGAGAGTTTTATATAACACCGAACATGTTCATCCAATACAATTTTGACACCTGTATTTTTTAAGTTATGTGTAAATTGGGTTGCCTCTATGACCATTAAAAACTGTAGCCAATCAATCGCAATTAATGCCTTAACTTGTACACACAGGGAGTTTTTCTTTCAAGTATACATGTGAGAATTACACAGTATATGTCGTAAATCTTTAGATACTCGTTGTTAAAAAAAATAATTTGAAACTTGAAATGAGTGTGTTCCACTCCCAGACTAAGCATGAAGTAAAATTTCGAGTTTAGAAAAGCCTGAAAATTTGGTTTGGGCGCGTAGCGCGAAGCGCGGAGCGGCCAAACCAAATTTTCAGGCTTTTCTAAACTCGAAATTTTACTTCATGCGCCACCGGTACAAAACACTGACAAATTACGGAGTTTAAAACACACCGATAAACTTTCTATTGCATCAGTGTTTAGTACCGGTGGCGCATGAAGTAAAATTTCGAGTTTAGAAAAGCCTGAAAATTTGGTTTGGCCGCTCCGCGCTTCGCGCTACGCGACCAAACCAAATTTTCAGGCTTTTCTAAACTCGAAATTTTACTTCATGCTTAGCCTGGGAGTGGAAAACACTCGTTTAAAGCTTCAAATTAAATTCTTTCAATAAACCTAGCATCGGCGAATGTTCAACGTATGCTTCTGTATACTTAAAAGACAAATTCTCGTTATGAAAATGTTCGGTGTTACATAAAACTCTCTGTATATCCGGCATATAAATATTCACAAGGAGCTTATGAACATGAATTATTTTATTATTATATTTTTAAGAAATAATCTCTAATTTAATAAAATAAAACACATGGTTTGTTCAGCTGTCGAAACTGGAGTCTTAAAAGTAAAAATAATTAGTTATAATGACAAGAAGAAGAATCATCGGTTTTGTAAATACTGAAAAATAACACAGGATCGCTTTCTAACGAATTGAAAACAATACATAGCTTGTATGTATTATCAGCGTGTTTAAATAATACGAATCGACACTTTCCTTCGATCCGTCTTTTTTATACGCTTTTTTTTCGTCTATTCCACGCGACGCGAGACCCTATCCGTTCATGCCAAGCAGCAATGCACAAATGCACAGTGAACTGCCGCTTTTCTCTCTGACTGTATTCGCCCCACTTGTCCTGTAAATTTGGCATCGGATGAGCTACTCTAAACTATGTGGGTCTTTCCAACACGATCGGCGTGTTACACTGCGATAATCCCCTTAAGTTAAATGCATATAGTATTCGTTAACATTTATTTCATCAACAATATTAAAGATATGCGCCTATATTAAAAAAAACAAGTGAGGGTAAAAACAATAAGAATAGGAATCAAGGAACAGAATAATAACAATAATAAATAAATAAAAATAACAAAACTAAGAAATGAAATAATCATGATAAGATGAGCACTAGAAGGAAAAAAATAACCTTAAGCCATAATAGAAAAATATTCTAGAGCATTACTTTTGAAGTCTTGAGAAGAATTGAAAATATCTACATTATATTGAATATGATGATAAGCGCGAATCATTTTTATAATGGGAGAGTTAGCGTGATGATTTGAGTTTGGTGTGGGGTATGTAAATGTTAAGGGGTTTCTAGAGTTAGCTCGAGGTACACGGATTGATAGTGCCTGTAGCAGTGACATGTCATCAATTTGGTAGTGAATTAGTTTATGCAGTGTTAGTACATTTATTAAATTGTGTTTATTGACAATAGACATCATATTAAATTCTGAAAGCAGGTCATTATACGGATAACCTTGATATGGATAGAAACCATGATTTTTTAGATATAGATATTTTAAGAATCTCCTTACAACAGACTCAACAAGCCGAATATAGAGCTGCGAATGGGGACTCCATACAGGAGCACAGTAATTGAGTTTACTCCTAACTAGTGAATTGAACAGTAGCACTAGGGTATGTTGATCTTTGAAATCCTTAGTTGTTCTAATAATGAAGCCTAGCCTTTTACTGCATATTCTTATCGTATTCATAATATGTTGGTTGAAAGTGAGCCTGCTATCAAATAGAACACCCAGATCCCGCATCTCATTAACTCTATTTAGTGGGACGTCATCTATTTTGTACTCATATATAATGGGGTTATAGTTCCGTGTATAGGAAACAACTGAACATTTTCTGGGATTTAGAGACAATTTATTCTCAATGCACCAAATGCTCAGCAGCTCCAGGTTATGCTGTAGGGAGTCACACGCATTCAAGCTCTTTATATGGGCAAACAGTTTGATATTATCTGCATATATGAGAATATCGCAGTTAATAATCTTAACAACGTCATTATTAAATAAACAAAATAACAATGGCCCCAGATTCGATCCCTGAGGAACCCCGCTTTTCGGACTATAGCAACGCGATTTAAGCCCATTTAATTCGACATGTTGATTTCTGTTTACTAGGTATGACTTAGGTACTTAGATGTTTATCGCGGAGTTTTACTTTAAAATAATAGCAAGAGTCAATGATTGACTGGAAATAGCTAGACACGATTGCTGTCTTAACACTACTTTAACTTGCTCTGTCTTTCGTTTTTAAATCAAGTGTAAGTTTTGATTGCTTATTTTCTATTGGGAAGAGATGTTCGAAACTAGAGGTGGAGACATGTATCTATCAATCAGCTTTACAGTTTTTGATGTGGGCGTGTCTGTGCACCCGCCAGTAAACGTGCAGCCCAAATTATAAATTCAAAGAGTATTCCTTCCAGGTACTTCAAAACCGATGTGAACGTGACAAGAAGGGTACCACCCTCCTCTTCTTGTCACGTTCACGTCGGTTTTGAAGTACCTGGAAGGAATACTCTTTGAATTTATAATTTGGGCTGCACGTTTACTGGCGGGTGCACAGTAATACACACATCTGTATTAAATAAGGAATGTTTGAGGTTTAGAATATTTAATGCACTTACGCAAATCTTTAGGACTGCACGTGTACTGGCCGTTGCACAATAATAAAAACATCCGTATTAAATAAGGGATGTTTGAGGTTTAGAATATTTAATGCAAAAAAATCCAAACTAAATAAAAACATAAAATTAAGTTGAATTTATTTTGAACTTCACTTGAAATCAGTGAGTTATACGGGTGGCTCATGAAGTAAAACTTCGAGTTTAGAAAAGCCTGATAGTTTGGATTTGCCGGGGCAAAAGTATCGTATGTTGAATTAAAAAAAACTCTAGAGTGCCATGATTTAATCTTTTTTTTAAGTTGAGTTGGCTACACGCTTTAGGAATTGTCATAATAATTAGACATAATGGCTCTACATTGTAAATGGCTTGTCCGTTAATAGAGAATTATTATTATTATAATAATTATAATGTATAATTTCAGAGAATTAATCACTTTTTAAAAGAACTCCATCAGTTAAACGTGGAATATCCAGTGAATGCAAATTATTTATAGTGTCTAAATAATATGGCTGTTTATGAATGTATTGTTAATTTCCTTCTAAAATCAAACATTAAAATCTTATTTTGAACTGGCTCCATCTTTTATTTTATAATAATCATATCAAATAGCTCAGTAAATTCTGTATTGTGGAGGCTTCTACTTCGTTATACATGTTAATTACACAATGAAACACTTTTAACTTTGTTTGTATAACACGTTTTATTTAATGTGACTGCAGTTTCGACAAATTTAGCTTGTCATTATCAAACATGGAGTAACCATCATGCCGAAAAGGGTCGTAAAATGAATTTGCTAGAAGCACTAGAGATACACAAAGCCCGCGCTAATCCGGGAATTCCCTTAATTAACGACCAGGTTGACCTAATGTACACCCCCATTTTTACCGCTGTCTTGTAATTGTGTATATATACTGTAAAACCTCTAGTTTAAGTTACTCCATGTTTGATAATGACAAGCTAAATTTGTCGAAACTGCAGTCACATTAAATAAAACGTGTTATACAAACAAAGTTAAAAGTGTTTCATTGTGTAGCTCAGTAAAGTTTAAGTGCTGTCCAGTGTTGTAATTCCTTTGTGGTATAAACCTATTAACCGTGGTATACCTGTTTGTTGTTAAAGTCGCCTCGATCTACCTCTTGGCTTGAAGAGTATCCTTTGTTTATTCCTGTTTAATTGGAGTTATTTTTGATTAAATCTTATTAAAACAAGCGTTAGTGGCTGAATGGTTAAACCTATGCCAGTTAAACAAAAAAAAATAATTTCAGAGTTGCCAACCTACAATATATTCCATGGCACTCTAGAGGTTTCATTTTATTTAACATAGTATAGAACGTGATCAAGATGTTATTACTTACTTTATATAGTTTATTTACGGATAACCATTTTACAATACAAAATATGAAACAAACTGGTAATAGATCCTAAAACAAGTAAGATTACAATAAATATACACAAAATAACGCACAAAACATATTAAAATATTGCAGAAAAGATACATCAATATTTCTTTTACACACTACAAAGTTGTTTAAATTAAAAAAATACTTCCTTAATTTTTTAAGAGTGATATTAAAAAAATTGACAGAGACAGCGTTACAATTATAAAGCAAACGCGCTGTTCCGAACTGTTTGGCGTACTCAGTTCTTATTGTGGGCACAGAGAACATATAACAGTTTCTTAAAGTCCTAGAAGGTACGTGTAAACTAATACTATTAAGTAGCACGGGCGAATTAATGTATCCATTTATAAGTTTGTACACAAAAATAACATCAGAACTATATCGTCTGTGCTCTAAAGTGGGCAAATTGAGTGCTACTAATATGTTGCTGTAGCTATCTTCGAATCCAAATTTGAAACGTAAATAGCTTAAGAATTTACGCTGAACTCTTTCGATTTTATTAACATCGATGGCGGTATAAGGACTCCAAAACAAAGAACAATATTCTAGATGGGGTCGTACTAATGCTACATAAAGTTTGATCACTGTAAAGGGGTTTTCAAACTCTATGCAGTTTCTTTTTAAAAAACCTAGCATTTGAAACGCTTTTGACGTAATTACATTAATATTCGCTAAGAAATTCCAATTGCTAGTGAGAATCACACCAAGGTCCTTAATTGAATTAACTTACGAGGTGATTAAATTGAAACGAGATGCCTGGTAGTAATGAAATGGTCGGAATCTAACAATATTAAGTATTAGAAATTATGATGTTTGAAATATGAGAGATTTTAAGGTTTTTTTTAAAAAGAAAACGAGAGGTGATTTTTCAATTAAAACAACAATTAGAAGAACCAGACTCCATAATTCATGGCTCAAAAATCCCATCATTGCTTTTAGTAAAATTTACTGTGAGTATTAATATATTTTAATATATATGTAAATTATACAAATATACGAAGTCAAAACACACAAGATGAATTTAATGTATACACAAATATTTTTCCAACTTGTCTCACACAGAATTCCCTAAACATTTACGTTCAAAAGCAAAACATTTCAGTCCTTTACTTTTCATCCCCCTACTGAAAATATGTATTTCATTTCACAACGTACTGAATATACTCGTATCAAACAGCGATATTCATTAATCCAATAACATCGTAAAGGATGAAGGGAATTTACACCGACAAATCCGCGCCTTGGCGTAAATTATTTACTCGGAAAATATTATCACAAGCGAAAAGTAAATTATCTTGTATCACTTTGCCCCGACCACCGGAGGCTTTAACTTCGTTTACTCTCTCCCAAAATCGACCCCTTAACATCAAGATCGATAAGCACCGTTAAAGATATAATGTTTTTAATTTCGTAAATTAAATTTTCAGTTTTATAACACAAACAAGCTTTGTTGAATAAAATAAATAATGAGGTTTAGTAAAATACTTTTTGTATTCTGTCGCTCCTGTCTATTATTTTCTTATCAATAAAATCCAACGACCTGAACTGCTGCGGATTGATCGCCTTCATCTCCCTCAAATTACAGGGTGGGGCAGAAAAACCTATCCGATTTCAAAACGTTATAAAATTAAAACCACTCAATTTGACAAAAAAATTGTTTTATTAACATATCGCAAATTTTATGCCATTTTTAAATTTAAGTTTTGAAAAGCACATTACACAAATGTCGTCCTTGGGAGCGGATACACTGATTTAGGCGCTCGCGGTAGCTTTCCATGACTTTCACCGTAATTTCCACAGGAATTTCTTCAATTGCCCGAGCAATTTCCCTTCGTAAAGCAAGAAGGGTCCTTCGTCGATGCTGGAATACCTTCGATTTGAGGTAACCCCAAAGGAAGAAGTCACATGGAGTGAGATCCGGTGAGCGCGGCGGCCAGCCAATATCACCTCTCAGAGAAATGAGGCGTCCGGGAAACATTTCCCTGAGAATGTCCATTGATCGTCGCGATGTGTGGGCGGTTGCACCATCCTGTTGAAACCACACATTTTCCACGCCATTTTCTTCCATTTTGGGTTGAAGAAAATTTTCCAGCATGAAACAATAGCGCTCGCTGTTGGCCGTTACGGTTTGCCCATTTTCTTCAAAAAAGTGAGGCCCCCAGACGCCTAGGCGGGAAAGAGCACACCACACAGTCACTTTTGGGCTATGGAGGGGTTTCTGATGGATTTCCCGAGGATTTTCGTCACTCCAATATCAAAAATTCGCCACAAAGGTGAAAATGGGCTTCGTCCGTGAAGAGCACAACATCGTCTATTGGGAGTTCTCGGAGATCGCGACACAGGTTCATACGGGTTTCAAAATCCCTTTCAATTAATTCCTGTGCAACAACCATTTTGTAGGGATGCATTTTGAGGTCCCGGTGCAAAATTCGCCGAATACTGCGGTTGGAAATCGGCAAAGCGAGCGAATGTTTTCGTGCCGAACGACGCGACGCGGGGAACGTTCAATCGCGGCTCTCACATTGGCCACGTTTTCAGGTCCTGTTGCTGTCCTGGGACGTCCAGGCGACTTCTTTTTCAATGCTGAACCCGTCTGTCGAAAATTTGACACCCACACTTTAATGGTAGCGTGATGTGGAACAGGATCATGACGCCCGAGTCCGTAATGAATTCGAAAAGCACGTTGTGTAGCAATTATCGAACCGCCGTTTTCGATAAACCGCTCAATAACAAAAGCACGATGTTCACCAGACTAAGGCATGTTGACTAATGACAAATGGCATAAAACCGGCTTTCTGACGGTTTTTACCCCTCTACTCTACCTGTTCCCTCTTCTGTGAAAAAGGGATTTGAAATCGGATAGCTTTTTCTGCCCCTCCCTGTAACTCGGAACCAGCTTGGGCGTCTTCACCTGCAGCCTACTCAACGAGCTGTATATCCTATCTAAATTATCAAAATTCAAACTTAAACAACTCGAGTTCAGACTGTTAGTGCTGGTGTTGCTGATTTTACTCCAAAACTCCTTCCGCTTTATAAAACTCAAGCGGAGATCCAGGTTTTCGTCTTCTGTCACAGCGTTTTCGGGTTCATCAACAGGTTTCCATTTGTGGAGCTTATCCTTTCCACTTGGGGCTTCTTTAATGTTTTCAGAGGTAACATCGGAAACTTGCATTTTGGGGTTTGAGGGAAGGTCTTCGGGTGCGGTATTCTGGAATACCGGGGAAGCGGGTTCCTCAATATGGTTAGGTTTGAGATCAATATTTGTATGTCTTGACGGTAGTGCAGTTTGGTTATTATCTAATCCACTTAGCTTTGCAGCGGTGTCTTTATGTGCTAAGGTCGCTTCAAATCCACGGGACTTATTGGTTGGGCCTACTTCAGAAACGCAATTTTTTATCAACGAAGAAGCGCTTCCAGTAACAACAGTTTCACCACTTGAAAAATCCAGTTCCTTTAAATCGTCCCTTGAATGGCCCACCATTGTTTCATTGTGTATTTACTATAATTTTATTAAACATGATCTAAATTTTAAAGTGTTAGTTATAAGTATATTTTTAAAAAAATTTTCTAATTCTGTTTTAATATGTGTATGTGATTTACTTAACTTTGTTATGTTCATTTTTTGCATCGCTTAATTTTATGCTTAGCAGCCTAGTTTGTTTTACTTATACATTTATTTATATACTCCTGACCTGTGCAAAACAATATTGTTATGATCACCAATAAATACTTACTTACTTACTTACTTACTTACTACTTACTTACTATTGAAGGTTTTTTTTAAAAGAGTTCAATTTGAAGCTTTAAACGAGTGTTTTCCACTCCCAGACTAAGCATGAAGTAAAATTTCGAGTTTAGAAAAGCCCCGTGAAAATTTGTCTCGGGTCGCGCAGCGACCCGAGACAAATTTTCTGGGCTTTTCTAAACTCGAAATTTTACTTCATGCGCCACGAATATAAAACACTAAAATATTGTGAAATTTATGTATATTCAAACTCTACTTGAAATATGTGTTTTATACGCGTGGCGCATGAAGTAAAATTTCGAGTTTAGAAAAGCCCAGAAAATTTGTCTCGGGTCGCTGCGCGACCCTCGACAAATTTTCACGGGGCTTTTCTAAACTCGAAATTTTACTTCATGCTTAGTCTGGGAGTGGAAAACACTTGTTTGAAGCTTTAAATTGAACTTGAAAAAAAAACAGGGAATATCCGCAATTGTTGTATCAATTCCATGGTATGTAATTAGTTCTATAAAATCACATTATTTTTTCTTAATTATTTTAGCTGTTAATTTTCTGACATTCGTTGATTTTTAAAAGAGTTCAATTTGAAGCTTTAAACCAGTGTTTTCTACTCCCAGACTAAGCATGAAGTAAAATTTCGAGTTTAGAAAAGCCCTGTGAAAATTTGTCGAGGGTCGCGTAGCGACCCGAGACAAATTTTCGGGCTTTTCTAAACTCGAAATTTTACTTCATGCGCCACGCGTATAAAACACTAAAATATTGTGAAATTTATGTATATTCAAACTTCACTAGAAATCTGTGTTTTATTCGCGTGGCGCATGAAGTAAAATTTCGAGTTTAGAAAAGCCCAGAAAATTTGTCTCGGGTCGCTGCGCGACCCTCGACAAATTTTCACGGGGCTTTTCTAAACTCGAAATTTTACTTCATGCTTTGTCTGGGAGTGGAAAACACGTGTTTGAAGCTTTAAATTGAACTTGAATAAAAAAACAGGGAATATCCACAATTGTTGTATCAATTCCACGGAATGTAATTATTTTTATAAAATCACACTTTTTCTTAATTATTTTAGCTGTTAATTTTCTGACATTCGTTGATTTTTAAAAGAGTTCAATTTGAAGCATTAAACCAGTGTTTTCCACTCCCAGACTAAGCATGAAGTAAAATTTCGAGTTTAGAAAAGCCCCGTGAAAATTTGTCGAGGGTCGCGCAGCGACCCGAGACAAATTTTCTGGGCTTTTCTAAACTCGAAATTTTACTTTACGCGCCACGCGTATAAAACACTGATTTTAAGTGAGGTTCAAAAATAAATTTTACAGTATTTTTGTGTTTTATACGCGTGGCGCATGAAGTAAAATTTCGAGTTTAGAAATGCCCCGTGAAAATTTGTCGCGGGTCGCTGCGCGACCCTCGACAAATTTTCACGGGGCTTTTCTAAACTCGAAATTTTACTTCATGCTTAGTCTGGGAGTAGAAAACACTCATTTAAAGCTTGAACTCTTTTATTAAAACAACGAATGTCGGAAAATTTACAGCGTATGCATATGTTTATCTAAAAGAAAAATCCACAGTATATGAAGCGCCATGTTGCATTTTATATATCAAGTATTGAATTATAAATTACAATCATTCTTAAACCAAAAACTACACGTTGGATTTTGCTGTTGATGTTTAGTAAACATATCTCTTAAAATATGCAAACATATTCATGGAATATTTCTGTATTTTTAGATATTTTTAAATAGCTACTATTTACTGAATATTCAAAAACTTTTACTTTAAATTATTTTAGCTTCGCGGAGCGACCCAACTAAATTTTCAAGCTTTTCTAAGCGTGAAATGTTACCAAATGCTTAGTCTGGGATTGGAAACACTTGCTAGAAGCTGCAAATTTCTTAGAAAATAAATAATCCTAACGCTCCTTTATAAAATATTAAGCCAAATTTAAAATTATGCAGTAAAAAAAAGGGACCTTTATTGGCATATCTCCACACTTTACATTACATTTACCTTTACATTAGCTTATCTCATTACCCTCCCGTATCCCTCTAACCCTCCCTTCTCTTTTCCCTCTCCCTCCCCAGCTTTTCCAACGTCCTTACCCCGCTCCCATCCTCCCTCATCCACTCCACTACCCTTCTATTCCCTTTCGCTCCCAGCCACTCCTCTTTCACCCCCTCACATTCCTCCGCCAAGTGTCCCCACGTATCCCTCCCCTGTCCACACAACACACACCTTCCATACTCTTCCCCCATCCATACTTTCCTTCCTCTCTCCTCCGATCCACACTTCGCCCTTGCCACAATCATCCTATCCTCTCTACCCCATCCCTTCCTTATCAAATAATTCGGCACCCTCCCATACACCTGCCACCTCCCATACATATCGTTATACTGACTTCTGTCTATACACCCTTGCCTTTCCTGCCCTTCCACCTCCTTCCCTTTCCCCCTCACCCACTCATCCATCTTCACCCCATTTCCTAGCCATTCCATTACCTTCGCCTCCGACAGCCCTACCCTCTCATACATTTTTATTATTTTTTCGAGTGGTCAAGTGGTTGGAGTGATTGTTGATCAGCGTATAGGAGTAATTTATTTAGTGGTATAAAGACAAAAACAATTATGCAGTAGAATACACCATTTTACTGAAACGTTTTGTTTCAAACAGCTCCATAAAATCACCAGATTATTAAATCAACATAAAATTGAAGCTTTAAACGAGTGATTTGGGTCGTCTGGTTCTAGAAAAGAAAAAAAAAACATCACGAGGCCCCGTTTAAAGCCGTCCCATCATGGAATCGTGGGATGACGACGATTTCGAGCCGAAGGATATTAAGATCCCTCCACCCGTCGTTGCTGCTAATAAATGGGAGGGTGAGGACGAAGACGACGAAGTAATGGAATCTTGGGAAGATGAGGAGGAAGAAAAAAAACAAGATAAATCGGACAAATCTGAAGAGCAAGTTGCCGTCCGAACAAAACCTAAAAAGAAGTCTTTGGCAGAAAAGATTGCAGAAAAAGAGAGATTAAAACGTGAGGAGATCGAGAGGAGGCTTAGGGAGACAGAAGAGAATGGAGACATGTCGCCCGAGGAGAAATTGAAGAGGCAGAAGGAGTCGGACTTGAAGTTGGCGCTGGAGACGACCTTCGGCGACAACCAGACGGATCTGGGCCTGGACGAAATGTGTCCGACGACCAAGGAGGAATTCGATGAGTTCGCCAACACTCTGATGAAGAAGATACAACCACTGGCCAAAAGCACTGAATATCCTAATTTCTGCGAAAACCTTATTAGAAGTATTTGCGTCACTTTAACATCATTTGATATTAAAAAAATAAAAACGACAATAGATAATTTATATCTTTAATTAATTTCTCACTTAACCCGCGGTGAAACATTTTTGAATATAATTCTGGATATTTAATTAAAACACTTGGTTTTGTTTCACTAATTTATATTTTCTCCGACTAGTTTCGACCATTGGTCATCTTCGGGGAGGAATGTACAAAAAATATCTAAACAACTATTTATATACATTATATGCTATCGGAGAGTTCCAAAGCTCTTCCATATTATTTACAATCGGCTTTCCCCGCTTTAGCGCCTTCCTAATTTCTAGTCTCTCACGGAAATTTAAGTATCGACCCTTATTGCCTGGGTATAAAATTTTACAATCTGTTGTGTTGAAAATATGATTTTCTTCTATGCAATGCTGTGCGAATCCGGTTGAACACTTTTTATTAATTATTGATTTTTTATGTTCTTCTAGGCGTGTTCTAAAATTTCTTCCAGTCTGACCTACGTATATGTTATCACAATCACCACACTTAATTTCATAAACGCCGCACTTGTCAAGTTTATCGACCGCTGATTTGTTATTAACTAGAAGTCTTTGTAGGTTTATTGGATTAGTCATTATAACATTAAAATCATACCCCTTAAAATTTTGTGTGATTTTTTTCGGAAAGATTATTAACAAAATCCAATCTATGCCAAATTGTTTTAATTGATTTTGTTTCACAATAAAAATATTTTTTGAATTGTTTTAATTTTTTCTTTTTTACCAAGTTGTTAATTAGTTGCTCATTGTAGCCATTATTAGTAGCCATTATTAGTAGCTACTTAAATTTCCGTGAGGGACTAGAAATTAGGAAGGCGCTAAAGCGGGGAAATCCGATTGTAAATAATATGGAAGAGCTTTGGAACTCTCCGATAGCGTCCGCCCTTATTGCCGATATTTTATGATAGCCTGTATTTGTATATAAATAGTTGTTTAGATATTTTTTGTACATTCCTCCCCGAAGATGACCAATGGTCGAAACTAGTCGGAGAAAATATAAATTAGTGAAACAAAACCAAGTGTTTTAATTAAATATCCAGAATTAGATAATTTATATTTGGAAAAACAGAAAATTGAGAAGGGTGACAAGGCGAAAAAGAATAAAGGCAAGGGAAAAGCCAAATTGAAAGTCGAGGACAGCAACTAATACTCTGCATACGCCCTCGACGATTACAATGATTTTGATGGTTTCATGTAGCAGGCTACAGAACTTTAGCTCAGTTTTTAATTATATATTTATATAATATTTTTAAACCCGACACCATATGGTAAATAGGAATACTGATTATATATATATATATATATATATATATATATATATATATATAATATTTTTATATCCATTTTTCGTGTGGTTGTTTAGTTTTATTTCCTCTTTTCGGTTGGAACTAGGAAATCATCGAAAAATGTTTGAGATATATACTTTATGCCATTTGCAGCCAGGTGACATTGTTTTTATTATTACTACACACATTATTACATCATTTTGCAATCATTTGTTATCGGAATAATTTGATTATTGTAGCTCAGCGTTTTTCATTTTTTATTAACTGTATTATTTATTATGCATATTAAAACGATATGAATGTTTATTCATTTTTGTTAGGTATTCAGGTATTACTGTGTAAAATGGTTGTATTAAAAAATTCATTGAATCTACACAGAAATAAATAAACTTTGATTGACCATAATTGAAATTCAAACATCTTGCTGGATATTTCAAAATATCAAATCAAAGTTAAAATTCGATTCGATTTATATTTGTTTTATCAGCGTATTTTTTTATTAAATTAAATTCCATTTATTTTTAATAAATTCTAATCAAATAAGTTTCTGACTAATTCTCTGACGAGGGTTTCCACTCCCAGACTAAGCATGAAGTAAAATTTCGAGTTTAGAAAAGCCCCGTGAAAATTTGTCGAGGGTCGCGCAGCGACCCGAGACAAATTTTCTGGGCTTTTCTAAACTCGAAATTTTACTTCATGCGCCACCCGTACTAAACACTCATTTCAAGTGAAGTTCAAAACAAATCGAACTAGATTTTATGTTTAATCTCACATTAATTATTTTACAATGTTTATTGCATTTATTTGGTTTATTTGGTTGGTTTTATTTGGTTAAATGCAAACGCTTTCTAAATTTGAGCAATTTGGATTGGAATTTGTACGTATACTTAAAATAAACATCCCCGTAACAAAATCTGCCGGTAATTTTCTGTAGGTACTTAGTGATTATAAATTTTATAGATTCGAGATTTTAGAATAGGAAAACAATGTTTTACTCAAGTATTTAATATTTCCAAATAACCTTCAAATTTAATTTAATTTAATTTATTTACAGAATCTCCATTTTACAATCTATATTTTTATTTATAAAGAGTCATGTTTTTACTATTAGTATTTATTTATTTATTTATTTATTTAACGGAAAATCCATTTTACAAATTAATATTTAACTAAATATAATTACTACAACAACAACAAAAATTTAATACAAATAATACAATAATAAAATATAAATATAATATAATATAAAATTGACTTATTAAACTAAGAAAAATTACAAATATTTATTCGCTTAAGTCTTGCCATGAATTGTGAGGGTGAGAAAGAGTTGAAAATGTCAAAGTTTGGATGTACAGATAATGTATTGGCTGTTCGCATAAACCTTGAAAGTGGGCTATTATATCCGTAATTTGTCTTATGAAGTTGAGGACGAAATATAGGTAAATGTCTAGTTGGGCGATTGGTTAAATTAATACTGAAATTAATTTGTGATAAAAGATATGGACAATTAACAGCATTACAAATTAATTTATGAAAAAACAACAAGTCGGCATACACCCGGCGACTAATAGTAAAAACATGACATAATTGGTGCGTTAAATTTAAACATGTTACTTCACGTCCCAAAACGGTTCAATAATTCCTTAAAATTATAAATTTATTATTGCTCAACTTTACTGTTAAATGACAAGACAAACAATCGTTAATAAACGTAAAAAAATACATAAATAACTTACTAAATATTTCATGACATTTTATATATAATAATATAAATAAAATGTAATATAATGTATAAACGTTTATATCACAGAATAAATTACAGTGTCTTCGCTAAAGCAAATTATCACAGATGGAATATCACGTAAAGATATATAAAGCAAACATTGACTGAAATCTTTATGATCAGAAATCCATAAAGTAAAGTGTTTTTTTTGTAGGTACTTAGTGATTTTTATATTCAAACCGAAGGTTTATTAATATATTGGATAATAAACAATTTATTTATTTTAAACTAGATAAAGTGTATCGTTTTCACATTGTATATTTTAAGCCTGTTTCTTAGGATGAAATCCCATCCACTTGTAGAGTGTGTTTTTTTGTAGGTACTTAGTGATTTTTATATTTAAACCGAAAATTTATTAAAATATTGGATAATAAATAATTAATTTATTTTAAATTAGATAAAGTGTATCGTTTTCACATTGTATATTTTAAGCCTGTTTCTTAGGGTGATATCCCATCCACTTTAGAGTTAATGCTAAAAGTTGCTTAAATTATAGAAATTTCGCTGATAAACTTTGTAATGTGTAGCGAGAAAGTTGACATAAGCCCTAGGCGTAAACAACCGACTTACGGGAAAGTTTCGAGCCTTGAGATTGAAATACGAGAAGTCGTGTATATTTATTCACGTCTTTGTTATCTTGCGACTGTTTCTTGTTTTTGTTTTTTTTTTTTTGTTCGATTTCAATAGTACAAAAGGATTTTAATGTTTACCTGTTTTCTTAGGTTTCAATATTGAAAAAGGATTTGAATGTTTACCTGTTTTTTTAGATTTCAATAGTGGAAAAGGATTTTTATTAAAAAGTGTAGTCGATTTTATTCTAGGATTTTTTAAAGACCTAAATTTTAAGTGATTTATTTGTGAAGTTATTTAAATCATCGCTTTTTTTAATCAACTGTTTAATCAATTGCGTTTTAAAAAATCATGATTCAAAAGTTTGAGGATATTTAGTAAATAACAGCTCTTTTAAAATATGTAAAAATGAAGAAATATTCCATATGGATATATACAAATATCCATCTGAAATATTTCTTCATTTTTACATATTTTAAAAGAGTTGTTATTTACTCAATATACTCAAACTTTTGAGTTTTGAGTTTAACCCATTAGGCACCATTGATACATATACGCAACATTATCAATTTTATGTTAGTTAATTAAATTACTAAATAAGTTAATTTGATATATTATATTATTTGACTTGACTTGAAAATGTATGAAAAATAACGTAAATATTTTGTTATTTAAATATCTCGATTATAACTCATTTAAAAAAAATGTTTACAGTGTATTTCTAACTTCATAATATTTCATTGTTTTATACGCGTGGCGCATGAAGTAAAATTTCGAGTTTAGAAAAGCCCCGTGAAAATTTGTCGAGGGTCGCTGCGCGACCCTCGACAAATTTTCTACGCGGGGCTTTTCTAAACTCGAAATTTTACTTCATGCTTAGTCTGGGAGTGGAAATACTCGTTCTTCATTTTGCACGTTTTTATACAAAATCGACGAATGCCTTACATTTCAGGCTATACATTATGTATGTTTAAAAGAAAAATGTACAGTATGTAATACAATAAGTATTTCGTAGAAATCATTAAAAGAAGTGTAGAATTTTACCTAAAATCAACTTTTAGACTTAACTCTATAATTGCTCCGCTGTCAATGGGTTAAGAAGAGATATGTTTACTAAATTTCAACAGTAAATTTTCATTCAAATACATTGGGTATTTTTTTATTTCAATAATAGAAAAGGATTTTAATATTAACCTGTTTACTTAGATTTCAATATTGGAAAAAGATTTGAAGTTTCCCTGTTTTCTTTAGATTTCAATATTGAAAACGGATTTTTATTAAAAAGTGTAGTCGATTTTATTCTAAGATTTTTTAGAGACCTAAACTCTAAGTGATTGATTAGTGAAGTTCTTTTAATGATTGCCAATTGCGTTTTCAAAAAATCATGACTTAAATTGTAGAAATCTTTTAAATTATGAGAAAATACAGAAATATTCCATATGGATATTTGTATATTTAAAAAGAAATATGTTTTACTAAATTTCAACAGTAAATTTTCATTAAAATACATTGGGTATTTTTTTATTTCAATAATAGAAAAGGATTTTAATAGTAACCTGTTTACTTAGATTTCAATATTGGAAAAAGATCTGAATGTTTCCTTGTTTTCTTTAGATTTCAATAGTGAAAACGGATTTTTATTAAAAAGTGTAGTCGATTTTATTCTAGGATTTTTTAGAGACCTAAACTCTAAGCGATTTCTTTTAATGATTGCCAATTGCGTTTTCAAAAATCATGACTCAATATGTTAAAATCTTTTAAAGTATGTAAAAATACAGAAATATTCCAAATAGATATTTGTATATTTAAAAAGAAATATGTTTACTAAATTTTAACAGTAATTTTTTATTAAAATTCAATAGTAGAAAAGAGTTTTTATATTAGCCTGTTCACTTAGATTTCAATATTGGAAAAGGATTTGAATGTTTACCTATTTTTTAAAATTTCAACAGCGAAAAAGATTTTTTTATTAAAAAGTGTAGTCGATTTTATTCTAAGATTTTTTAGAGACATAAATTTTAAGTAATTGATTTGTAAAGTTATTTCAATCATTGCCTATTGCGTTTTTGAAAAATCATTACTTAAAAGTTTATGGATATTCAGTAAATAATAGCTCTTTCAAAATATGTTAAAGTACAAAAATATTCCATATGGATTTTATCATATTTTATGTTAACTACATATCAACAGAAAATTTTCATTAAAATCCATAGCTTATTTTTTGATTTAAGGATTCTTTAAAATATATCTGTATATAATGGTTCAAAAGTAAGGAACAACAACGACGAATCTTTATTATCAAAGGACACAAAATAAATAAATACATTATTGTATGCAATAAACAGTGTTTGAACATATTTTTTTGTATATTGTATGTTTTGTAAATGGCATGCCGTTTAAATAAATATATAAACTTAAATTTCTCTTGATAACTAGCTATCGACCAGAGGTCTTTCCGCCGAGAATTAATAATAATGATCTTGTTATTTTCTTTGTCATTTTTGACTTAATTTCATCACTTCACCTACACTGAGGTAAAGTGATGAAATTATGTTACAGCACAAATATATTACTTACTAATTCGAAAATGGTAGATGCGAAATTTTTATGTTTTCGGTAAAGTAAGGGATTTTAGATAAAATTGAGTAATTCACGTTTTTAAAAAAAAAAATTTATTGAATATTTTACATGAGAAATTATGAAAATGGTGTGAAAGTGAGTGAGATTTTTTGTAATTTTTTTTTTTTTAAATCTTTATTTCCACTATAATGCTTTTTACAATAATTAAATTAACAATACATTACACAAAATACGGCGTTTTTAATTTTCCTAAAATGTCATTAATCATACAGTGCGTCTTAAGAAAAGTAAAAAAAGACCTTTATTTGCATAATAATACATTCCATCTACACTAGAAAGTCAAGAAAATAAACAACATTAATTATTATAATATAATACTAATAAATTAATAAAAGGTGAAGAAGTAGAATTCATTGCTGCAATAAAATCATCCGAATAAATCATTTGACGATAATAAAGAAAAATCCGGCAATTAAATACCGGTAGGCCTTTGCCGGTGGAAAAAAAAATCAGTCATAAATAAAGAGAAAGTAGATTTACGAGGGTGAATCCCGCGAGGGGATGTCGATACAATAAAAAAAACAAGGACGCAAAGAAGGGGCTAAATCAACTGCTCTGTCGCATTAATCTTGGTTTTTTTTTTACGAGATAAGGTGGATTCTATTTGCTGTTACAAATGTGGTCTCAGCTAATTCTCTCAACAAATAGGAAATGGTGTATCTGTTAAAAAAAGTTACACATTTATTTCAAAGAAGGAGAGAAAAATAAAATTTAGCTAAATCAGCATTTGTCGTAAAAGTTTGATTTATTTATTTTTCGATTAACCATTTAATGGTGATAATAATAATTTATGGATACTATAACTATGTCAATTTAATAAAAGTCAAAATAAGATAACATGGGACTCATTGTTTGCAGATTAACCCATTAAGCGCCATTGATGCCTACACGCAACATTATTAATTTTTGGTTATTAAATTACTAAATAAATTAATTTGATATATTATATTATTTGACCTGACTTGAAAATGTATACAGAAAAATGTAAATATTTTGTTATTTAAATATTTCGATTGTTACTCATGTAAAAAAAAATAATGTGAATGCATTTCTAACTTTACAATATTTCAGCGTTTTATGCGCGTGGCGCATGAAGTAAAATTTCGAGTTTAGAAAAGCCTGAAAATTTGGTTTGGCCGCTCCGCGCTTCGCGCTACGCGACCAAACCAAATTTTCAGGCTTTTCTAAACTCGAAATTTTACTTCATGCTTAGTCTGGGAGTGGAATCACTCCTTCTAAACTTCCTACTGCACGTTTTTATATGAAGTCGACGAATGCCTGAAATTTTACAGCATATACACAATGTAAATTTAAAACAAAATTTAGAGTATTTAATACAATAAGTCATTCATAGATATAATAAAAAGAAGTGCAGAATTTTACCTAAACTCAACTTTTAGAGTTATCTCCATAATTGCTCGGCTGTTAATGGGTTAAACGAACATAGTTTCGTTTGTTCATCTTTGCAATTTATTATTTTTTTCAGAATATAGATTTAATTGATTTTGTTTACTTGAGAATTTGTTTTATGTTAAATATTATTACAAATAGTTGGTACCGTAAATGAATAAATAGATAATAAACATAAATTCCTATTAAAATTTAGTATTTATCTTTTTATAATTTTTACCACTGCTTAAAAAAGGAGATAAGTCTGATGCAGATAATTACCGCCCTATATCTCTACTTCCTGGGTTTTCCAAAATAATCAAAAAAATCTAAGAACTGCAATTATCTGACTTTTTTGAGGACAAAGAAGTGTTGTGCAATAATCAATACGGCTTCCGCAAGAATCGATCTACAACTACTGCTATTAGTAATTTCGTGGAATTAATCAATGACTGCTTTGAGGATAAGCACGTATGTCAAGCATCTTTCCTCGATCTTTCAAAAGCTTTTGACTGTGTCTCCCACTCAATACTCCTAAGAAAACTTTACTTTTATAACATCCACCCAAACAGCTGCAGATTATTTATGTCATATTTATCCAATGGAATGCAGCATGTCTTGGTCAATAGTACAAAGTCCACAGCAGTGCCTATCTTACATGGTGTACCACAAGGATCAGTCCTCGGGCCTCTCTTATTTGTGATATACATAAATGATTTACCGAGCTCTATCGGAAATAGTAAATCGATTTTATATGCCGATGACACCACGATAATTAATGCATCGAAATTTTGTGAATCGTGTAATTCAGAAAACAGGGAGGCACAGTTAAAAGCGAGTAGTTGGTTTGAAAGCAACAAACTTAAACTGAACACCAGCAAATCTGTCACACTGACTTTCTCTCTAAGAAACAATGATGCAATTGAAGGAGTTAAAATTCTAGGAATTAACATTTTGTCCAACTTGTCGTGGCAAAGCCACGGTGATGCCCTAGCATCAAAGCTGTTTTCGAGTTTGTTCGCTTTGCGCACACTGTCAAAGCAGGTATCTAAAGAGATACTGAGAACGGTATATTTCTCACTTTTCCAATCACACATGTCGTACGGTTTGCTAGTCTGGGGTCACTCTGCAATCTGGCGTAGGATTTTCGATTTACAGCGCAAAGCTGTACGCATCATAGATAACCTCGCATTTATGGAAGATTGTCGAGCTAGTTTTGTACACTTGGATATGGTCACTCTACCATCTCTATATATTTATGAATGTCTGACATATATTAAGAGAAACTTAAATCTGTACAAAGCACATCCGAGTTGTAACAACTATTGTACCAGACAAAGTGAGAAGATATACCCAAACTCACTCAGGCTAACCAAATCTCAACCGGGGGTAAGGTATTACGGTATCAAGTTTTACAATGTATTACCCAAAGAAATTAAGGATTTACCATTCAACAGTTCTCAAACCCGTGTAAAATGTATTCTGGTTAAAAATGCTTTTTACGACTTGAATGAGTACCTGCTTTTTAATTTTAATTGAGTGTTATGAATACAAAAATGAACGTATTTTATATGATTCACTTTAATTTTATCAACCAATACTACTACTACTACTTATTAAGTGACTTATCTCTAGCTTTTAGTGTGTGCTATTTTTAATTGTACTTTATTTTATTTATTATTATTATTGATTTATTTTTACCTATTTTTATAGATTTGTATGTATTCAATACCTCAATACCACGCGCCACTTAAATCTGTTATTTTTATCTAACTATACATTGTTTCTATCTGATTATATATTTTAATACTTACATTTAAGCTTCAAACATGTAATCACAAGTGTAAGGCTTAGGCTCATAACACAATAAATAAATTATTATTATTATTATTAAAAATTATTATTAAATATTACTCTGTAATTGGGTTGTTCTGTTGGGTAACAAATGTTATTATTATTATTATTATTATCACTAATTACAATTTGATGTTTCTATACTGTATTTGGCTCACTTCTTTTTATGACATTTTATACATATAAAAACAAAAACAGTGTTCAGATTTTCATAAAAATATTTGTTTTCAAACAGCTGGAAATGAAAAAATAACATGTCTCATTTATTTTCATCTAGTAAAAATAACGTTGTTTGTTATCTTTATTAAAAATAACTGTATTGTTTTCAATAAAGATACCTGAGTTACACTAGTTAACAATAAAATTGCCTAAACGATCTAGTAAAAATACTGTTGTTGTCTTTATTAAAAATAACTGTATTGTTTTCATCAAAAATACCTGTGTTACACTAGTTAACAATAAAATTGCCTAAACGATTGTATTACATGAACACGTAATACAATCTCTTCAATTAATACCACACATATTTATTACATTCACTCACCACAATAGAAACCTGAAACGTGTTCATTATTATACAAATAAAACAAAACAAACATATTAAACGAAAAATATTTATAAACGTACATCGGTGAAATGTTTTAATTACTGAAACAAAATACAAAACGTGAATGTACGTGTAATCGATATTAATTTTATTATCAAGCCGAATTGGCAATTTCGGGGAATAAATGCATGCCTTAATTTCGCTCGGACGTAACGCAATTCGGTAATTGAAAACCGCGCGCGTTCATTATTTTGAAAATTCAATGCGGATGTTGTAATCCTTTCAATATGAATCGATCACAATATATGCGCATCACATTAATTGTGTGTTTTAAAATGTTGTTTGTGCTATGTAATTTTGTTAAAAATTGTGTATTGTTTTAATAGAGGGAATTATTAGGTTTATGAAATTAAATTTAATTCCAATCAATTTAAATAAGTCATTCATAGAAATCATTAAAAGAAGAGCAGAATTTTTCCTAAAATTAACTTTTAGAGTCAACTTTTTAATTGCTCGGCCATTAATGAGTTAATTTAAAGTTTGGCGTTTTATAGAAAGCCGAAATATTTGATATATTCCTAAAACTTCGAGTTTAGAAAAGCCCCGCGTAGAAAATTTGTCGAGGGTCGCGCAGCGACCCGAGACAAATTTTCACGGGGCTTTTCTAAACTCGAAATTTTACTTCATGCGCCACGCGTATAAAACACTGAAATATTGTAAAGTTTAAAAAACACAAGCCTTTATTTGTTCGGTTGGTTAACAAATTGTGTTAAATCTTCTGAGCTGAATATACATACTAATTCTATTTATACATTTTGACAGCTTTTTGTCAATTTTTAAGTAGATAATTTCGGTAGTTAAGAACATTTTATTTTCTAATCGTTAGATAATTATTTATTTTAATTTTGGTGAAAACTTGCCTGCAACAATTATATATGTATCATTTATTGGTATCTAGAGGGGTGCCAGGGAACCCCCCTTCAAAGTAACGAGTGTTTTCCACTCCCAGACTAAGCATGAAGTAAAATTTCGAGTTTAGAAAAGCCCAGCGTAGAAAATTTGTCGAGGGTCGCGCAGCGACCCGAGACAAATTTTCACGGGGCTTTTCTAAACTCGAAATTTTACTTCATGCGCCACGCGTATGAAACACTGATTACCAATGAAGTTCATAAACATACTTTATCTATAACAATAATATCGTATGTTTAATAAGCAAAAAACCTCTAGAGTGCCATGATTTAATCTTTTTTAAATTTAAGTTATGTAAAACTTTAGATATAATAATTATATTATATAATCTCAGAGTTGCCAAAATATTCCATAGCACTCGATTTATTGGCACAAATCAACTTTTAGAGTCAACTCTTTAATAAGCCCCTCAATTGTGGCATATTTAATGAAATGACTTGGTTTGTTTCACTGAAATCGGTGAAACCAACCAATTGTTTTAATTAAAAATACCATAATTAGATTACAAAAAATTCACAGCTGGTTTAGTGAGAAATTTATTAAATGTATGATTTAATAAATTTTAAATAAATAATGATTAATTTATATTTTAATTGGTAATTATTATGATTATCCTATTTTAAAATCCAATCACTCCTTAAACTCTTAAAAGATCCGTTAAAAAAAAGAAAAAACTTCCAAAGAGCGAGCGCATGCATCTTAATTTTCCGACTCATTAAATAATTGCAATTAAGAGCGAAAAAAGGGCGAGCAAAAAAAAGAAGGGTCGATAATCAATCAATCAAGAAGGGTTGCCCGAGCTGAAGATAAATTCCCTTTGCGATCGCTGCTGATTGTCAGGCAATTGACCCCTTTTTTTTCCTTCTCACTTTAAATATGAACTTATTTTATTCGCCCTCGTCCGTTTTATTTTTTTTTTTGTTCTTTCAATAATTCGGGAGAATTCTCTGTCTGGATTTTCTCATATCGGTGTTCTGCGCCCTTTTCGAATTCCAGGCATGCGTTCACCTCTTTCATTGCCTATTCACGTTCCTTATCGAATGAAGAGGGGAAGGGAAAAAGGTTGGAATCGTTGGGAAATTAGAGTATAAAGACGCACGAATATGTTATAGTATGGATATAGTAAAATATATGAGAAGAAAATAAAGGAAAAGGGAAAATTGATAAAGATTTTTATTAACATTCGAGAATATTTATTTTAAAAAATTTACAGGTAGCAGAAAGATTGGCCCTGAGAGTGTTCACGAAAATCAGACATCCCAACAACCCCCTCCATAACCCCTCCAACAACCTTCTTTATTAAAAAACAAAAGTGACTCCTATAGAAACTCAAATTATCCGCCTAGCCCATAAATTTGCATTCAAACCCACTAATCATAATTATATATAATCTTTATTCATAAATAACATACACATGAACAAAAGGTTGCACATTACAGAGAATAACGTCAGATAACTAGAATACTAAGCTACAACGTAACAGAATCGAAATTATAAAATTGTACATGGATGTTTATTTTATTATAATTCATTAATATTGTACATTTCTTTGTCCACCAGATAAGTAAGTAATTCTTGCTTAAAACGTTTCAACGTTTTAATATTCTGTATATATTGTGGCATTTTGTTGTAAAATTTAAGTCCGTTATATATGGGAGATTTTTCTAAGACGGTTAGCCTGTGTACAGGATAAGCATACAAATTGTTATTCCTCGTGTTATAATTGTGGTTAGTTATATAGGCTTGAAATGTTGGCTTGTATTTAAAATTATATATTAAAATTTCGTAGATATATAGCCCTGGTATTGTTAATATACCCAATCTTTTAAATTGACTTTTACAGGTTTCATTGTATTTCAATCCCAATAATATTCGAACAGCACGTTTCTGCGTAATAAATAAATTATTCGCCATGGTTCTATTTCCATAAAAAATAATACCATACCTCATAATTGACTCAATGTTGGATTTATAAACCATATAAAGTGCTTTAAAGTTAACCAATGGTTTAAGTACTCTCATAGCGAAACACAACGAGTTTAGTTTGGAATTTAATTCCACGCAATGACCTTTCCAATTTAGTTCGCTGTCCATGATAATTCCGAGTACTCTACAGCTAGAATCTAGCGAAAAGTCAAAAGTTCCAAGATTTAATCGACTTAGTTTTATATTCGTACGTTTTGTATGAAACTGTATTGCATTAGTTTTATTTTCATTCAGAATTAATTTATTTTGTAACATCCAGTTTTTAGTAATGCCGACAATTTTAGCTGCTTTGCTCTGAAGATCGTTAATATTTTGGCTAATAACTAATAAATTAGTATCATCTGCATACATTTCAATAATTCCATCATTCTCCTGAACCAAATTGGGAAGGTCATTGGTGTAAATAACAAATAACAAAGGGCCCAAAATGCTTCCTTGGGGCACCCCAATATTAGTTTTTCCGACCGACGAGTATATTTTATTACAACCAGTTTTTTGGCGCGATCTTTTAGGAATGAATTTATTAGATTTAGACATACTCCTCTTACTCCATACATCTCAAGTTTTGATAGCAATATTCCATGATTCATGGTGTCAAAAGCTTTGGAGAGGTCCAGGTATATTCCAATGGGAATTTCTGACCTCTCCAAAGCTTCGACAATATGCTGTAAGTAATTAAATAAAGCCGTTCTGGTTGATTTCAATTTCAGAAAACCGTATTGAGATGAACTAAATAAATTATTATTATCAAAGAAATCGACTAATCGATTAGCAATAACTTTTTCTACAATTTTCGAAAAGACGCGTAGTAACGATATTGATGATATTGATCCTATAAACCACCCTTACCTACACAGAAACCCCAACACAATCCCCAAATTTAAATTTTCCTATTCCACCATCGCTGACTTCATCTTAGAAACACCTACTAACTAAAACGACATTTATTCATACTATTCATTCATTACCATCATCTATTCATAACATACTTTAAAAGCACAAGCACTTACTAAAACAATGGCAGAAAGACCTCGGGTCGATAGCCTATGATAGGAGAATACAAGATCGTATTATATTAAAGAATAATGTACATACGTTCCTTGAATAAAAATATTTGTATATATTTATTTTAGTGGCCATATTCCAAGCATTCTGTCTTAAACTACAATTAATTTTAAAGACGTTTATCCTTTATTATCGTCGAAAACATTCATCTCAATTAATTTTAAAGATATTTTAAGAAACCAACAGCTTTGCTACACAAATTGCAATTTTAGAAAATGCTCAAACTTAAATCTGTCTTAGCATTTAGAAAAGTCACTCCATTTATTTATTTATTTTACAAAATGCAATAAATTCTACTCACACGGGTTAGGTGAAAAATTAATTCAACATATAATTCTATTCACTATCGATACCAAATGAGTGTCAATAAAAGTGGCGCTCGATTTGGAAAGATTCCACAGATACGTTTTACACCAACAAAAAAATTGATTAAAATGAACGCGTGAGGAGAGAAAAACAATTTCACCTTTAATCGTGTAGAATAACTGAACCAGTGTGCTACGTTCTTCAAAAAATAGACGTAATTGTTGCGTTTGTTACTTCTCGCGTATTTAATTAACAGCTCTGTTGATCAGTTCATCAAAGTTGGAAAACGAAGACAATTAATTAATAGTGCAAGAATATTTCTTAATGAGTGAAAAAACAATAAAAATTATTGTGGGTGTTGTAAGAAATAATAAGCATGAATAATTTGTTGGAATTTTATAAATTAGGATGGTCGAAAATTAAGGTATTATACATTTGATTAAAACATTTTACTAATGAGTTCAATTTAAAGATTCGAACGAGTGTTGTGCGTTTCGTTCTTAGAAAAGTACAAGAAATTGTTGCATTTGTGACTTCTCGCGTAATTAATCAATAGCTCTGTTGATCAGTTCATGAAAGTTGGAAAACGAAGGCAATTAATGGTGGAAGAATATTTCTTAGTGAGTAAGAAAAACAGTGTTCTACATTGTAGGTGTTGAATGAAATATTAAGCGCCACGCGTATAAGACACTGATTTTAAGTGAAGTTCATTTGTTCACAATATTTCAGTGTTTACAGTGTTTAATACGCGTGGCGCATGAAGTAAAATTTCGAGTTTAGAAAAGCCTGAAAATTTGGTTTGGTCGCTCCGCGCTGCGCGCTACGCAACCAAACCAAATTTTCAGGCTTTTCTAAACTCGAAATTTTACTTCATGCTTAATCTGGGAGTGAAAAACACTCGTTTAAAGCTTCAAATGGAACTAATTTAAAAAAGCGTATGCATATGTATAAAAATCCCATGTTGTCAACGGGTTGCTTTTGACTTGAAAAACTTTAGGTCTTCGATGCCTTAGAATTTTTTGTGGTTCAAATTAATCACTCTTAGGAAAGATACAATAAGCTAACTTAAATCTGACATGGATGGTATAGATAATAATCGTAATGAAATTAATGAATACAAGTAGTAGAATCTAAAGTAATTATAATAATATAATACACTTTTGACTTTTAACTGTCAAATTACTTAGAGAATAAAATTTGCTTGGTAGAAAAACAAACAAATAATTTACTGAGGAGATTTATAAGCCCAATAAAGTTATTTTGTGTTTATTTTACCGAAATATTTGAAATAAATTCATTTATTCCTAAAGTAAATTGTATTTATGGAATAAAACGTTTTATAATATCAGGAATAAGTGAATATAAAAATATTAAACTACTTGAAACGAACCACAGTGGGTTTGGGGGTTTTTGAAAATAGGCGACTTGTTACCGTCCCAGTCACCTCCTGGGCAGCACTCCCTTATATCAACTAATATAAATCACAATTTAAAAACAAACGCTATGATTCAATAACCATGTGGCATGCAAGTCCCCGAACCGAACGATTTACCCCGCTGTCAGCCGATAAAGTGGCTGGGTCCCAACGATATAAAAGAGCGCCACCGAATTGTAATTAAAATCCTTCGGTCCGTCTGGAACTTACCTTAGTGAAATTCGGAAACCAAGTTGGAGAGAAAATAAATAATGGTTAAAGAAATACTTAATAATTTATTGTAAATAAGGAACAAATTCCGTTGGCAACAAACCCTAACCTATTAATTTATCTTCTTAGAATTATTTCACATCTTCCATTATAAAATGAATTGTATAATAAACTATTCAAATAAGATTAAAGATAGCTATGTTACCCGACTAATAACAATACCAGAGCTAAAACATACAATAATTCAATGTAAACAAAATATTGCTTATCACTACTAGAAATACTGTTAAGTTAATTGTGCTGCCTATATCCAACAACCCAATTGTCACTCACATTTGATTAAAACAAACTTTTTATGACCCGTCATTTAAATATCACATGTCAAGTTCATCCCTTAGAAATAAAATATTTAATTAAAACACTTGGTTTGTTTCATCGATTTCAGTAAAACAATCCAAGTCAAAATAGGACAAAATTACACAGAACAAGACAAAGAAAGCTTATTAGAAATGATTAAAGACTTAAACGAGTGTTTTCCACTCCCAGACTAAGCATGAAGTAAAATTTCGAGTTTAGAAAAGCCCCGTGAAAATTTGTCGAGGGTCGCGCAGCGACCCGAGACAAAGTTTCTGGGCTTTTCTAAACTCGAAATTTTACTTCATGCGCCAGGCGTATAAATCACATAAATATTGTAAAATTCTAAATATTCTTGTCTAGCAACTTATTTTGAATGCTGCTTAAGTAGTATAATTTTTAACATATGTAAATTAATTTGTAAAAATTAATAGAAAGGGAAACCACTTGGTTTGTTTCACTAATATTAGTGAAACAAACCAAGTAATTTTGCTTTCTATTAATTTTTACAAATTAATTTACATTTATTTTAATCATGTTTCATCAAGTTATCATTGAGAACCAAACTAAATGTAGTTTTTAAACTGATTTTGCAGTATATTTTTAATTTCACAATATTTTAGTGTTTTATACGCGTGGCGCGTGAAGTAAAATTTCGAGTTTAGAAAAGCCTTACATTTTCTCTTCATTCCTAATCAAGTAGTGTAAACATGTGTTTGATTGGTTGCTTCGCTTCGCTACGCGACTAAACCAAATTTACAAGCTTTTCTAAACTCGAAATTTTAATTCATGCCTAATCAATAAGTGGAAACACCCGCTTGAAACTTTGAATAAATTTAAAATTATTCATTCTTTAATAATTAGCCTCTCCTCTTTTATATAATGTTCCTGAATTTTCTGTATTCCTTAAGAATGGCTAAAAGTCAAAACTAGTTGGAATAAAAAACGTGTATATAATATTCCTGAATTTTCTGTATTCCTTGAGAATGACTAAAAGTCGAAACTAGTTGGAATAAAAAACAAAATTTCACTAAAATTTTGTTTTTTATTCCAACTAGTTTTAAAATTATTGCTTAAAATGTTTCGCCACGTAAAAGATGAAAAACTTATTCAAGTTATTTTTAATAATTCTTGTAAACATTGCCAGAAAATATTTTATTATTCACAAATTGTTAGTGCATACTTTGTAATAATAACTCGGGTAATATTGCGAACTAGCCTGCAGTTAAGCTAGTTATGTTAAATTTATTATAAACAGGTGCAGCTTCCAAAGTACACTTACGTAATATTATTATTAGGGCGTGAAATTTTGCCTAGTTAGCTCTAACAGAATAATGGATGTGTAATCAATAGGATTTAACAATGTTACCTCATTTAATTTTGTACAAAACATGATTCAATTTATATGAAAAAACGAAATATATGCCTCAGTTTTAATAAATTACATTTTAGGTTTGTATGTACGTTATAAAGTAAATATTTCGAGTTTAGAAATGGCTGTAAATTTGTAAGACTTTATTGCACAAGTCTTGCTATATACATGAAAAAAAAACATGGAATTACAGTTACTCGAACTGAGAGGAGAAATGCCCGAAGATAGAAATGGACTGTAATTTATTTGAATTTATAGGATTTAAAAATATTAGCGGGTTTTTTATAGCAATTAATTTAAAATATTCAACATACATTCCCAATGCTTTTTTGAGTATAAAGTTAATATTTCGAGTTTTCAGGGCGATACCCGGAGACAGCAATGGACTGTAATGTATTTAGCGGGGTTTTTATAGCAATTAATTTAAAATATTCAACATACATTCTCACTGCTTTTTTTGAGTATAAAGTTAATATTTCGAGTTTTCAGGGCGATGCCCGGAGACAGCAATGGACTGTAATTTATTAAAAAAAAAATCAATCACATTTTCATTAGTTTTTTAAAGCGTTTATTTGAAGTTTTAGCATAATTATCCACTCTTCGCTTAGGCAAAAAGTACTTGAAATATGTATTTATAACACTGATTTATTGCGAAGTTCGAAAGATACTTCTCAAATATGTACAGTTGCAAGAGAAAAAAAGTACAGCAGGGGTATTTTTTTTTTTTGTAAAACAAACATGTTATGTACAGGTTAACAAAAATATTTTTCTTGGTCAACAATGTCTCTAATGCTAATACCGTCTATAAACGAGTCATTAACGCTTCTTGCGTTGCAGTCAGTTGAGGCATGTCGACGTTAATTAAATTTCGTTTGACATTTTCGTAGATTTGTCAATTTGAGTGACAATTTTAAAAATTAAAATAGATCCAGTTTACATAGCCAAATATTTTGCTGTACTAGTTTTTTCTCTTGCAACTGTACGTTTATGATTTATATCTGACTGCTTGATTTCACTTTACTATAATGTTAGTGTGTGCTCTTTTTTATATAAAATTTTCCATTTCTAATTATAATATACTAAACTGAATTCAGAGAGTTGCAAAGCGCCAGCAATTTAGGTCTCTAGGCCTATGTTTTTATTATTTGGAGTTGAATCAATAAAAGCTGCACACAGATAAAAATCCAGAAAACGCAAATTCCTCCTTCCCATAAATGTTGTGTCTCTGTGTAAACATTCTGAGCAATTTGAAAACTTATAGCCCGCATTTAGAATTCCGTCCGACTTGCATGGGTCATTGAATTAAGTCAGCACTGATTGAACGAACCCCCTACTTGCATCAAATTGCGCGCCCGTATTTCGAGTGCCGCTTTTTCCGGACAAAAAGAGTTAATGCAAGCGCGCACGGAGTTTAATTTACGAGGGAGTGCAACGTTCTTCTTCTTTGCTCGAGAGGACTCGGGGGCGGCGAAAAGGGGGTGATAATATATTTCCGACCCCTTGAAACAACGGACGGCAGTAATAAAGTTTGAGCAGCGTGACCGTGGATTTTCGAAAAAGAACCGGAAAACGCGCCATCGATCCGAAACGGAAAACACGCGAGGAGGAAACGCGCGCGCGTCTTTTCGCCGGTCGGGCTAATTAACACGCGAGCGCTTTTGCTGGGATGCGTTCAATTACACAAACTGGTTTTGGTGTTAGTTCGGCTTTTGCGATTAATTAAATGCCCTTACATCCAAGTTTCAAGTTTTAATCAGCTCGAAGGCTAAATTTGAACTAAATAACACTTAAAAACTGAAACTTTCAACAAATTTCATTTTGAATAGTTGTTGTATCACTTTAGATTGCTCAATTTATCTTCTGTTCATTATTTCAAACCTGTCAATAGCTCGATACTTTCACCTTACATTAATCCAGTGTTGTAAATATTTCGAGTTTAAAGAAGCTTTAATATTTGAATCTGGGTACTACGCTTTGTTCCGCGCCTACATCAAAATGTTCAGGCTTTTCTAAACTCGAAATATTTCCCTAATGCTCAAACAAGTAGTGGAAATGTGCGTTTAACACCCAAAATTAAACGCTATTAATAATATTAATAATAGCGGGCTGTATTTTATGTAATTTTATTTGATACCCGCTAAAGTATCAAATAAAATTATATTATATACAGCCCGCTGCTGTCTCTGGGCATTTCACCTTACATTTTAAGTAACTGTAATTTCACGCTTTGTTCAGAAACGCTAACCTTGTTAATTGTGTTCTTACAAATTTAAAGGCTTTTTTATACTCGACAAAGGAAAAACAGACGATAAACAGACGACAAATAGACGGCAAACAGACGACAGACAGACGAAAAACAGACAACAAATAGACAACAGACGACAAACAGACGGCAAACAAACGACAGACGACAAACAGACCACAAATTGATGACAGACGACAAACAGACGGCAAATATACGACAAACAGACGGCACACAAACGACCGACGACAAACAAACGACAAACAAACGGCACACAAACGACAGACGACAACCAAACGACAAACAGACGGGACACAAACGACAGACGACAAACAGACGACAAATAGACGACAAACAGACGACAAACAGACAACAAACAGACGACATACAGATGACAGACGACAAACAGACTACAAATAGATGATAGACGACAAACAGACGGCAAACAAACGATAAACAGACGGCACACAAACGACAGACGACAAACAAATTTAAAGGCTTTTTTATACTCGACATATTTACATCATAGAGTATATAACGGAAAAACAGACGATAAACAGACGACAAATAGACGGCAAACAGACGACAGACAGACAAAAAACAGACAACAAATAGACAACAGACGACAAACAGACGGCAAACAAACGACAGACGACAAACAGACCACAAATAGATGACAGACGACAAACAAACGGCAAATAAACGACAAACAGACGGCACACAAATGACAGACGACAAACAAACGACATAAAAACGACAAATGACAGACGACAAACAAACGACATACAAACGACAAACAAACGACAAACAAACGAAAAACAAACGGCACACAAACGACAGACGACAACCAAACGACAAACAAACGGCACACAAACGACATACGACAAATAGACGACAAACAGACGACAAACAGACGACAAACAGATGACAGACGACAAACAGACTACAAATAGATGATAGACGACAAACAGACGGAAAACAAACGACAAACAGACAGCACACAAACGACAGACGACAAACAGACAGACAAATAGACGTCAAATAAACGACAAACAGACGACAAACAGATGACAGACTACAAATAGATGATAGACGACAAACAGACGGCAAACAAACGACAAACAGACGGCACACAAACGACAGACGACAAACAGACGACAATCAGACGACAAACAGACGACAAACAGACGACAGACGGAAAAAAACGACATATAGATGACAAACAGACAATAAACAGACGACAGATGACAAACAGACGACAAACAGACGACAAATAGACGACAATCAGACGGCAAACAAGCGACAAACAGACGACAGACGACAGATGATACACAAACGACAAACAGACGACAAATAGACTACAGACCAGAGCTGGACAGGATTCGAATAATTCAGGATTAGAATCCTGGATTCGAATCCTTTTAGAGGATTCAAAAGAGGCATTCGAATACTTTAGTTCATCCAGTTGAATCCGGATTCGTTACATTTTTTTTAAGAAGATTCGTATTCGAATCCAAATGTGGGTGATTCAAATCCTTATAAAAGGATTCGAATATTTATAAAAGGATTCGAATATTTAGAAAAAGATTTGAATATTTATAAAAGCATTCGAATACTTACATAAGGATTTGAATCGTCAAAAATAATTCGGATTGTGAGTATAACATGAAAAATGTGACTTGTGTGTTTTTAAATTTCTCGTTGAATCACTGTTTTATACGCGTGGCGCATGAAGTAAAATTTCTAGTTTAGAAAAGCCCAAAAATTTGTCTCGGGTCGCTGCGCGACCCTCGACAAATTTTCACGGGGCTTTTCTAAACTCGAAATTTTACTTCATGCTTAGTCTGGGAGTGGAAACGCTAGTTCAAAACTTCAAACTGAATGCTTTGATAACAACATTAAATGTTTAACATTGTTTAATATTATTTGAAGTAAAACTGACATAACAGCCACAATCTGAAATGTTACATTTTTTTCGACATTTTCCTGATTCAGGGTTTTTTTCCCTGGCCTTTTAATTAAACTTTCTTCTGCTGGAAATCCCCATATTTTCAAATTGTTTTCATTGTTTTTGTCAATATTTAAATTAATTTTATAAATTGTTACGTGTTTTGTAATTTGCCTACTGATTTTGACAAATCTAATAATATTATATGGCTTTTTTGTTAGTGTTTTGGTCAATTTGAATATAATTCCATGAATTTTCTCTGACTTTTCGGGTTTTAATGATATTCAGTGAAATTTTTATTTACGAAATTCTCAGCCATTCGTCGATTTTATAATAAAGTTCAATTTGAAGTTTTGAACATGTGTTTCCACTCCCAGGCTAAGCATGAAGTAAAATTTCGAGTTTAGAAAAGCCCCGTGAAAATTTGTCGAGGGTCGCGCAGCGACCCGAGACAAATTTTCGGGCTTTTCTAAACTCGAAATTTTACTTCATGCGCCACGCGTACAAAACACTGATTTTAAGTGAAGTTCAGAAACACACAAATACATCTTTAATCAGAATAACATGGAATCAGATATTCAGTCTGTTATCAACGATATTCAGTGTTAATAATAAATAATTAGGTTTTGAATATTTTTATTAAAACAACTGGTAACGATATTTACATATTAATGGTTGCAAAAAAATAATAAAATCAAATCTATTCTTAAAGGATTTGTATTCGTGATTCGAAAATATCATATTTATCTCTGACGAATCCTTTATTCGAGGATTCGTGATTCGAATCATATTAGGTGATTCGGATTCGTGATTCGAATCCTTTTTACAAGGATTCGTTCCAGCTCTGCTACAGACGACAAACAGATGGCAAACAAACGACAAATAGACGACAAACAGACGATAAATAGATGACAAACGACAAATAGACGGCAAATAGACGACAAACAGACGACAAACATACGACAGACGGCAAACAGACGACAAACAGACGGCAAACAAACGACAAACAGACAGCAAACAAACGACAAACAGACGACAGACGACACACAAACGACAAACAGACGACAGACGACAAAGAGACGACAAATAAACGACAAACAGACGACAAACAGACGGCAAACAAACGACAAATAGAGAAAGACGACAAATAGACAAAGACGACATACGGCAAACAAATATAAAACAGACGACACACAAACGACAAACAGACGACAAACAGACGACAAACAGACGAAAAAAAGACGACAAATAGACGACAAACAGACGACAAACAGACGGCAAACAAACGACAGATGACAGACGATATACAAAAGATAAACAGACGACAAACAGATGACAATCAGACGATAAACAGACGACCAGCGAAACAATTCATTCAAACATATCTTCAGACGACAGATGACACACAAACGACAGACGACAGACGACAAAGAGACGACAAATAAACGACAAACAGACGACAAACAGACGGCAAACAAACGACAAATAGACAAAGACGACATACGGCACACAAATATAAAACAGACGACACACAAACGACAAACAGACGACAAACAGACGAAAAACAGACGACAAATAGACGACAAACAGACGGCAAACAAACAACAGATGACAGACGATATACAAAAGACAAACAGACGACAAACAGATGACAATCAGACGATAAACAGACCACCACCGAAACAATTCATTCAAACATATCTTCAGACGACAGATGACACACAAACGACAGACGACAAAGAGACGACAAATAAACGACAAACAGACGACAAACAGACGGCAAACAAACGACAAATAGACAAAGACGACATACGGCAAACAAATATAAAACAGACGACACCAAACGACAAAAAGACGACAAACAGACGAAAAACAGACGACAAATAGACGACAAACAGACGGCAAACAAACAACAGATGACAGACGATATACAAAAGACAAACGGACGACAAACAGATGACAATCAGACGATAAACAGACGACCAGCGAAACAATTCATTAAAACATATCTTCAGACGACAGACGACACACAAACGACACACAAACGACAAACAGACGACAGACGACAAAGAGACGACAAAAAAACGACAAACAGACGACAAACAGACGGCAAACAAACGACAAATAGACAAAGACGACATACGGCAAACAAATATAAAACAGACGACACACAAACGACAAACAGACGATAAACAGACGACACACAAACGACAAACAGACGACAAACAGACGAAAAACAGACGACAAATAGACGACAAACAGACGGCAAACAAACAACAGATGACAGACGATATACAAAAGACAAACAGACGACAAACAGATGACAATCAGACGATAAACAGACGACCAGCGAAACAATTCATTCAAACATATCTTGTTTGAAATAGAACAAGACACTATAAAGTGTGTGTTATGTGGCGATTTTTTTTGTACTTCCTGCAAATATCAACATCCCAGTTTGAAAGGCAAATATTGTCCGAGCCGGAATATGTTGATTCCAAGTTCGATACAGAAGTTAGATGCTGTGTGTTCGCCTGCCCCCCTAGAGGGGACAAAGCCCGTCATTAAACATCAACTCCGAATAGTTGGCATTTCCTAACAGAGCCCTTCATTTCACCAGGCCTCTCAAGATTTGCGAACAACCGCACATAAATATACATGTAATATTTGCCAGCCACATCCCCCCAAAACGCGATGAGGGGGGAACAAAGCGAAGCGGCGCATAAATATTTATACTTGCGTGAGTCCGCAACCCTTTTTTTGTCGCTCTGTAGCCAGAGTGTGTATGTGTTTCCTTTTTTCGGGGGAGGGAAAATAAATTTTCCGACTGGCGGCCCGGATAATTTCCCATTAGCATATCGGAGGCGACAAATTGCGGACTCGCCGGGATATCCTTGGTAATTGTTCCTTGATGGAGCGTCCGTTACATTGAGCAAATGTTTTGATTTATATCAAAGCCCGATTCGGGATGTAGAAAAAGCAGCACGAAGTACTATATAAAATTCTGGCGCGTTTTGTTGCGCTGCGAGTGCTTGTTTTCCATTAAGTCGGGTCTGATTGAAATCGCGTAAATTGAAAATTTTCGTCGTGAATTGAGGAAAATAAAACGCATTCCAATACTCTATTACTTCGTACTTTTTTATATACCAGGAAGAGTAAGAATGCCTGATTTCAAATTGAATTGAAAATGAATTTGAAAGGTTAAAAGGCTTTTCATATTTAAAGAACAAATATTAATTTGTAAATCTGTCGTGTAACTCAAATATTCATTGTATTATAATTAAATATCTGTGGGGGTATTAGCTCAAGAAGTAGTTGTTTCAATGAATATTTGGAGACTTGTCTCAATGAGACTAAAAAAATGTTTGCAGAAAGTCGATATTTATTTTAATTCGTTTTTATACTACTATCAAATCTTTATTACTCTAGAACATACATTAATTTAAGTTGTTATATATAATACATTTTAGTAATAATATTTGGTTTGTGACACGCATGTAGGTTCCAAGTAAGGGCTATCGACTAAAAGCCTTTCTGCCCATCGACTTAATATTAATGCGTTTCCGTTTCAAGGTTGGACCTCGTTTTGATATTTTATTAAGTATTTAAGTTTTAATGGATATTTATCGTCTTAAGTTGTCTTATTAATTAGGACATTAATAAAACACGGTTTAACTTTGTTTGTCTAACACAATTTATTTTTATGTGACTGCAGTTTCGGCAAATTTAGCTTGCCATTATCAAACATATATACATATAAAAAAAATTGCCGAAACTGCAGTCACATAAAAATAAATTGTGTTATACAAACAAAGTTAAACTGTTTTTTATTAATAAATTAACATGTATAACGAAGTAGAAGCCTCCACAATACAAAATTAGGACATTATTTGCATTTTCACGAATAACATTTTCGTAATTTTATATATTAGTTTAAAGTGTGCAAACTATAAGAAGCGTAAGCTTATTTTCTCGAATTCAAATAGTTTCTAATTTCAATTTATCTTTATTAAGTATTAAGTATAGGGTTTAAACGTTTAAACTCTTTACTATTTAAGTACAATGTTGCAAAATTAATAATAGACCGCCAGTCTAAGATGTCAAATTGTTTAGAGGGAATGGCAAAGCTATACTGATGAGAGATAAATCTTGAAACACGTCTATAGATCGCTGAATAATTTGACCCAAATTGTGACATTTGCAGTAGGCTACTGTATGTAACAGCAAACACTTGTTGTATAATTCAATGTCCGTCGGGGTATTAGCTCGGGAAGTAGCTGTTTCAATAAGTGTTTGATATAGTCTTTGTAAGACTACCCACTGAGCAAATACATGGAAATAATGTTTCATCAACATTAATACGTTTAATATTGATATAACGTTATTTGTTTGTTTTTTGTTCAGTGGATAACTTGTTGTAGATTGCGAAAAGAATTTAGGCACTTTTAATGTTTGAAGTATTCTGCAACCAAGAATTGGCAATTTCATTTACACTCATGTTATTCTATATACATTTCTTTTAACTTTAACATTCATTGCAGTTTAGTTTCAGTAGTGTTTACATAAAACTCCCATACATGCATGGATCGTTTAAGAGAAAAAAAAAAGTTGCGCAGTTGCAAGCTTTAAATTAGTTTACATTTATTCCGAGAAGCTCGCAAGCAAAAAGGGAATCGCCTACATTAAACCGCCCAGAGTGATAGAGCGGTGTCATCAAACAAGCCCTTTTATTCGCTGAAAATACATTGTCCTTGTGTTTCACCAAGTCTACACACTCAATCCTGATTTCTAGCATCAGTGCTTTTTGGAATAAAGTGGACTTGCCATCACTTAACCCGAGACAGTGTTGTGTAATAATGATATTTTGTATCTTATCCATTTGTGAATGTTTCTAGTAAACATCAAGATTATCGAGACATTTACTACGTGATACTTTAGTATTATAAAACATAGTAATAATTATAATTAACCCTTTCGCTTCGAAGAGCGTATCCATACGTTTAGTTTGTATGTACTCCATGTGCGAAGAGCGTATATTTTCAAAAGCCTGTAAATTGTGAGCGAAGAGCGCACGAAGTTTGTGTACTTCTTTAGTGAGCAGTCTATACAGTGTATAATTGAAGAAATCCATGGCCAACTTTTGTTTGTTTTTTTGCATTTTCCTCAAAGAAAATGTAATGCAAGCCTGCATTACGGTATATGCCGGTATGAGCCTGTGGTACGAAATACGTACGGGTACGCATTGTATTTTCGAGCACCGTACACGGGATATTGAAACTGCGTAGCAAAAGGGTTAATACTATGTTTTATAAAACGGGAGTTTAACGTAGTAAATATCTCGTTCATCTTAATACTTATTAGAAACATTTGCAAATGGATAAGATAAAAAACAATTTAAATGTTTCCAGTAATATTTCGCGACAAGAATTCAATGTTGATTATCTATTAAGTGAATTGGATAGCTAACGCCATCTAACGCTCCATAGTGGCATCGTCAATGACACGAATGCACAGGTGCATATATAGGACACTGTTTCGTCCACGGAGCTATGAAGAAGACCTTAACGTCCTTGAAGTATGGAACGTTAGATGGCGTTAGCTATCCAATTCACTTAATAGTGTTCACATATCGGTTTGTTATAGTAACAAATGTTCAGTATTCCGCAGCACTGGATCGGGACCACAATGAAGAGGACCTTGAAGTCCGAAACGCGTCTGTGGATATCCGGTGTCGGAATACTGAAATATAATTTTGATGTTGATCATCTAATAGTTTTAAAATTATTTGTCTTGAGAATGTTTCCACTAACTTAAGGAGAATCATACCAATCAGTTTCTCAAAATATAAGTAATCTAATTCATAAAAAAATATCTGAAATTATTTTTTTCCTAACGAAATTCCTAATGATAAAAAAAAAACCTAAAGAAAACGTGTGCTTCCAATAATAATTATTTTCTCAAGAGTTTATTTTTATGTTTGCAGATAATTCTACTAAACATTTCTCACTTTCCTTCTTTACTAAGTCCATTTCGAGGTTTTTGCGGGTGTTTCTTAGTGGGGCATCAAATTTAATACGAAACTGAAAAGTTGGATCGTAAAATAACTCCTACGACTTGAAGAGAGAGGGGGGTTAAATGGGGAAAGTTCTCGATTCCGGTGGATGGCGAAAATTGAAAGTTATTGCAACAACACCTCCTGGTAGGGCGACGCGGCCATCGATTTTCCTTCGAAAGTTTTCCCCGAGAATTTCCATAGCGCAAAGTAAGTTCCAATAGTTTAGAACGGAATTACTTTTCACCTTTGCCACCGCTTGATTTAACGGATAACGTGCTCAGGTTTTGATTTGATACTTTAGCTAAATTTAAACTCTTCAGTAAATGATTATGTTATTTTAAGAAAAGTGAAGTCGAAGCTCGAAATATATGTTTATGTTAATTTTTAAACTATTACTACAAAACTACCGAATATTGTTATTATTTTGCACTTAATTTGTGACTATAGTTTTGACTATCTAGTAGTCATTGTCTAACTAAAAGTAAAGTAAAAAAGTAAAATATAGTGGCTAAGCAGAATAAACTATTATTGTAATAATAGTTTATTCTGCTTAGCCACTACATTTTACTTTTTTACTTTACTTTTAGTTAGACAATGACTACTAGATAGTCAAAACTATAGTCACAAATTAAGTGCAAAATAATAACAATATTCGGTAGTAACAATAATTACAATAATAGTTTATTCTGCTTAGCCACTATATTTTACTTTTTTACTTTACTTTTAGTTAGACAATGACTACTAGATAGTCAAAACTATAGTCACAAATTAAGTGCAAAATATGGTAGTTAAACAACGTAAAAATTTTAATTTTGTTGGCGTTCACTTTGTGGTACATCTTCATAATAATTTAATTAAAACACTTAACTTTGTTTTACCACTTTTATTTTTACTTTTCAGTGACTATGGATATGACTAGTTATTATCAAACTAAGTCACTTAGTTTGATAATAACTAGCTTGAAGTCTAGCTAGTTTATAGTCATTGAAAAGTAAAAATAAAAGTGGTAAAACAAAGTTACGCGTAAAAAGTGTTTTATTTACAAGTGTATTTAATAGTTTATTATTGTTAATACTGGTAGCAGTTTACGCAAGTCCTACATAAAATGCTTATAAGCTATAATCTTTGTAAAATATCTTAATCGTAAACAAACAAAAAAATAATGCATCAAGAAAAACAATGAAGTATTGTGATACAATTATTGGCAAGTGCTCCCTCTTGCTCATGACCCGGGCTATTGGTTTAAAACGGGTTAATTTTTAAGTTAGACCGGGGGTCTTCAATTTACGGCCCGAGGGCCACATCCGGCCCGCGGACAGATTTTGTCAGGCCCGCGGAGAGCTAGCATACTTGAAAACTCATATTTTTTTATAGCAAATTAAATTTAGTTTATTGAAGTATTCTAATTTTAAAATTTCTTGAATAATTTTCTCACTTATCACTTGGTGAAACATTTTTAAATATTGATATTGAAGGTTTAAATTAAATTACACTTGGTTTGTTTCACAATTTTTTTTTTTTTTTATTTTACGAGTAAATAGTAAAGTAAAAAAATTGTGAAACAAACCAAGTGTAATTTAACTAATTTTAAAGGCTTATTGTTATGGTTTTGGCCCTCGGAACTTACTGGAGTAATCAGTATGGCCTGGCCCTAAGGCTAGAAAGTTTGGAGACCCAGGACTTAGACAAAATAAATATCTCGCGAAGCAAATTCCTACGAAAACTAGATTAATGCAAAGAAATAAAACAAGCTGCTCAATTTCGGGTTTAGTTTAAAATCTAGTAATCACCCAGCAATTACAAACCGAGTTTACTATCGGGCATCATGACCGGAAAGATTTAAAATGCACTTTATCCAGTAGCTCCGGATTAGAGACGGGATCTAATCAAAATTTTACGATTGCATAAAAGTTCCGAGTCGTCTTGTATGGTTTATGGGTAGTTTAACTGATTCCGCTTTACGTTTATCGCTGGATTCGGAGCGCTTTCCGCCGCCACTGATCGCTGCTTAAGCGATTCTCGCGGTAACTGATTATAAGCGACATCCACCTGACGTCTCTCTTTTGAATTTGAAACATATCGCTCCGCTATTCCGCTATTCCTATTCGGTTCAAAGACTTCGGAGCCAAACAGCTTTCAGTGAATATGCATGAAAGCCCGCTCACTGGCTGCCGGTTGATAAATGACCGACTAAAATTAAATTAGGATAGGTTTCAGTGAGTGGAGAGGATGCATCGCCCCCGAGGTTTCCAACTCGCTCATTTACATCATAACTGGATTATGTGATATTAATGGGCGGGCGTGTATTATTTTATCACGTTAAACCGGCAGCTATTTGTCCCGCAATTTCTGAGATTGTGTATCGTGTCGCCCGTTTAATGGCGCGCTGCGTCTCGTAAATTTCAGCCTTCCCTTTTCCGCTCCACGAGGGTCTAGAGAAAAATCGAACCGACGCCGTAATGGCGATGTAAATCCCTTTAATGACACGGCCCAGTTCGGACGACTGGCTACGAAAACCGGCAATGAAACGCACGATCTTAAGCCCACCTTGCTATTTAAAGATATAAATTCTTGTTTGTGTGCCAAGCTGGATATTTCCCCCAAAGCGCGAAAATCCCGGCGCATCCACCATTTCAATGTTACCACCGGATGAGATTAATGAATGTAATTAAAAATCGATTCTTTTTTATCAAGATATTATAACCAAGAGCACAATCAAGAGGAGGGTTGTATCTCTCTGGTCTCTTTTTTGCGCTTTTTGAACAATATAACAATTTAACATATAGAAAAATTGAGTTTGCCAATAGTTTGCAGAATGTTTACAAAATATAAAAACGATTAAACGAGTGTTTTCCACTCCCAGACTAAGCATGAAGTAAAATTTCGAGTTTAGAAAAGCCCCGTGAAAATTTGTCGAGGGTCGCGCAGCGACCCGAAACAAATTTTTAGGGCTTTTCTAAACTCGAAATTTTACTTCATGCGCCACGCGTATTAAACACTGATTTCAAGTGAGTTTCAAATATACATAAATACACAACATTTTTGTTTTGTACGCGTGGCGCATGAAGTAAAATTTTGAATGTTTACAAAATGTAAAAACGATTTTTTTAATATAACAATTGCTCTAGAGTCAAATCCTATTTGTTCAATTTAGTTGTTTATTATCTTCATAAATTCACAATTTATTTGGTTTTGTACGTGTGGCGCATGAAGTAAAATTTCGAGTTTAGAAAAGGCCAGAAAATTTGTCTCGGGTCGCTGCGCGACCCTCGACAAATTTTCACGGGGCTTTTCTAAACTCGAAATTTTACTTCATGTTTAGTCTGGGAGTGGAAAACACTCGTTTAAAGCTTCAAATGAAACTTTAAAAAAACAACGATTGTCGTAAAATTTACAGCTTATGCAGAGGTTCACCTAAAACAAAAATTCACTGCACGTTGCTTGTATTTGGATTTTTCTTTGTCGCCGTGATTGTTTAACAAACCTCAATTGTGTATAATATTAATTACCAAGTGTTTTTTAAGAATTAATTGTCTTCATTATGGTTTATAATTATTCGTATTCCTTCGGAGCAAACAGATACAGGGAGTTTTTCTTTTAAGTATACGTATTCCAAATTCAGCCTATTTTCTGTAAATCCTTAGATATTCCTTGTTTTTTTTTTAAGTTCAATTTGAAGCTTTAAACGAGTGTTTTCCACTCCCAGACTAAGCATGAAGTAAAATTTCGAGTTTAGAAAAGCCCCGTGAAAATTTGTCGAGGGTCGCGCAGCGACCCGAGACAAATTTTTAGGGCTTTTCTAAACTCGAAATTTTACTTCATGCGCCACGCGTATAAAACACTGATTTCAAGTGAGATACAAATTTACATAAATACACAACATTTTTGTTTTGTACGCGTGGCGCATGAAGTAAAATTTTGAATGTTTACAAAATATAAAAACGATTTTTTTAATATAACAATTGCTCCAGAGTCAAATCCTATTTGTTCAATTTAGTTGTTTATTTTCTTCATAAATTCACAATTTAGTTGGTTTTGTACGTGTGGCGCATGAAGTAAAATTTCGAGTTTAAAAAAGCCCAGAAAATTTGTCTCGGGTCGCTGCGCGACCCTCGACAAATTTTCACGGGGCTTTTCTAAACTCGAAATTTTACTTCATGCTTAGTCTGGGAGTGGAAAACACTCGTTTAAAGCTTCAAATGAAACTTTCAAAAAACAAAGATTGTCGTAAAATTTACAGCTTATGCAGAGGTTCACCTAAAACAAAAATTCACTGCACGTTGCTTGTATTTTGATTTTTCTTTGTCGCCGTCATTGTTTAACAAACCTCAATTGTGTATAATATTAATTATCAAGTGTTTTTTAAGAATTAATTGTCTTCATTATGGTTTATAATTATTCGTATTTCTTCGGAGCAAACAGATACAGGGAGTTTTTCTTTTAAGTATACGTATTCCAAATTCAGCCTATTTTCTGTAAATCCTTAGATATTCCTTGTTTTTTTTTTAAGTTCAATTTGAAGCTTTAAACGAGTGTTTTCCACTCCCAGACTAAGCATGAAGTAAAATTTCGAGTTTAGAAAAGCCCCGTGAAAATTTGTCGAGGGTCGCGCAGCGACCCGAGACAAATTTTTAGGGCTTTTCTAAACTCGAAATTTTACTTCATGCGCCACGCGTATAAAACACTGATTTCAAGTGAGTTTCAAATATACATAAATACACAACATTTTTGTTTTGTACGCGTGGCGCATGAAGTAAAATTTTGAATGTTTACAAAATGTAAAAACGATTTTTTTAATATAACAATTGCTCTAGAGTCAAATCCTATTTGTTCAATTTAGTTGTTTATTTTCTTCATAAATTCACAATTTATTTGGTTTTGTACGTGTGGCGCATGAAGTAAAATTTCGAGTTTAGAAAAGCCCAGAAAATTTGTCTCGGGTCGCTGCGCGACCCTCGACAAATTTTCACGGGGCTTTTCTAAACTCGAAATTTTACTTCATGCTTAGTCTGGGAGTGGAAAACACTCGTTTAAAGCTTCAAATGAAACTTTAAAAAAACAACGATTGTCGTAAAATTTACAGCTTATGCAGAGGTTCACCTAAAACAAAAATTCACTGCACGTTGCTTGTATTTTGATTTTTCTTTGTCGCCGTGATTGTTTAACAAACCTCAATTGTGTATAATATTAATTACCAAGTGTTTTTTAAGAATTAATTGTCTTCATTATGGTTTATAATTATTCGTATTTCTTCGGAGCAAACAGATACAGGGAGTTTTTCTTTTAAGTATACGTATTGCAAATTCAGCCTATTTTCTGTAAATCCTTAGATATTCCTTGTTTTTTTTTAAGTTCAATTTGAAGCTATAAACGAGTGTTTTCCACTCCCAGACTAAGCATGAAGTAAAATTTCGAGTTTAGAAAAGCCCCGTGAAAATTTGTCGAGGGTCGCGCAGCGACCCGAGACAAATTTTTAAGGCTTTTCTAAACTCGAAATTTTACTTCATGCGCCACGCGTATAAAACACTGATTTCAAGTGAGTTTCAAATATACATAAATACACAACATTTTTGTTTTGTACGCGTGGCGCATGAAGTAAAATTTCGAGTTTAGAAAAGCCCAGAAAATTTGTCTCGGGTCGCTGCGCGACCCGAGACAAATTTTCACGGGGCTTTTCTAAACTCGAAATTTTACTTCATGCTTAGTCTGGGAGTGGAAAACACTCGTTTAAGGCTTCAAATGAAACTTTAAAAAAACAACGAATGTCGTAAAATTTACAGCTTATGCATATGTTCACCGAAAACAAAAATTCACTGCATGTTGCTTGTATTTGGATTTTTCTTTGTCGCCGTCATTGTTTAACAAACGTCAATTGTGTATAATAATAATTAACGAGTGTTTTGTGAGAAATAAGTGTTATCTTGATTATAGCTTATATTTATTCATATTTCTCCGGAGCGAACAGATACAAGGAGTTTTTCTTTTAAGTATACGTATTCCAAATTCAGCCTATTTTCTGTAAATCTTTAGATATTCCTTGTTTTTTTTTTCAAGTTTAATTTGAAACTTTAAAAGAGTGTTTTCCACTCCCAGACTAAGCATGAAGTAAAATTTCGAGTTTAGAAAAGCCCCGTGAAAATTTGTCGAGGGTCGCGCAGCGACCCGAGACAAATTTTCTGGGCTTTTCTAAACTCGAAATTTTACTTCATGCGCCACGCGCATAAAACACTAAAATATTGTGAAATGTATGTATATTCGAGCTTCACTCAAAATCTGTGTTTTATACGCTTGGCGCATGAAGAAAAATTTCGAGTTTAGAAAAGCCCAGAAAATTTGTCTCGGTTTATTTTCTTTCTAATGATTTTTAATTTAGAGATGCATTGAAATATTGTATATTATCCTATAAAAGTTAAACTTCAAACAAAATCTGATATGGTCAGCGTATTCTTCTTAAAAAAGTGCATAAAAAAACTTTTTACTACATGTCAATATCTATTTAAATAAAGATGTTATTTCATCTATGTAAATGGTACTTTATTTGAAGAAACCATTGAAAATGCTGCACTAATTTTACTTTCAACACTTTAGTTAGTTGAAACAAATTTGACTTTTATTTTAAGAGGTAAGGCATATGAATATCTAGTTTAGAGCTTTTGCTCGAACAATTTTAAAATATATTAAATTCTGTGTAAACTCATTGATTTTTTCGATCTGTTGATTTACACATAGTTTGTCCTGATTTTAATTTTTCTATAAATTAATTATATTTTTCTATTACCGCAAGTATTTATACGTACTTGCGGTAATAGAAAAATATAATTAATTTATAGAAAAATTAAAATCAGGACAAACTATGTGTAAATCAACAGATCGAAAAAATCAATGAGTTTACACAGAATTTTAAAATCAGGACAAACTATGTGTATATCAACAGATCAAAAAAATCAATGAGTTTACACAGAATTTAATATATTTTAAAATTGTTCGAGCAAAAGCTCTAAACTAGATATTCATATGCCTTACCTCTCTAAATATTCACAAGAAATTACCATTTTAACCATTTGTAAAAGAAAGAACAGTAATATACTGGCGACCCAAACGATATGACATTGATATATAATGTCAAAATTTAGCGCGACTAGGAAAAACTATTGCTGATAGAACTATCAATATACGAGGTCTGGCTATTAAATAACGAGACTGCTTATGAAAAAGAGTTTTATTTGAAAAATTATTCTAAAATCGAATATATAAGTTTAAACGGTGTGTGGTGAGGTGAGGGGAGTACATTGAAGGGGAGCATGTACTTTCCTCCTCTCACCACACACCGTTCCATTCGTTTTTTTCCATTGGGCAAAGCAATGCTGAAAGTCTTCTTTTGTAAGAGCATTTAGGAGCTCCGCCGATATTCGCTTTACCTCTTCCATCGACTCGAACCGGGTTCCTTTTAAGGTAGACTTGATCTTCGGAAAGAGGAAAAAATCACAGGGTGCTAAAGTCACAGGGTGCACTCGAGGGCTTCTAGCGGCTAAACAACGCTTCACAGACAGCGCGTTATGGGCAGGTGCGTTGTCCAGGTGCAAGACTTGTTTTCCACAACTTCGGCCGTTTCATACGAACTCGCTTTCGCAGTGATGCCAAAACTTTCAAATAATAAGTTTAGTTTACAGTTTGACCCTCTGGAACCCATTCAGTCATCACGATGCCGTTGATGTCAAGAAAAACGATTAGCATGGCTTTAAATTTTGAAAATTGAATTTGTGTTCAGTATTCCGGCACCAGGTACCCACAGACGCGTTTCGGACTTCAAGGTCCTCTTCAGTGTGGTCCCGACCCAGTGCTGAGGAATACTGAACATTTCTGACTATTTCAAGCCAATATGTGAAAACTATTAATGATTTCGATAGCTAACGCCATCTAATGCTTCATAGTGGCATCGTCAGTGACACGAATGGACAAAGTGCATTTTCTGGTTTCACAAACAGAGTTCTGCTCGCTCGTTGACGAAACAGTGACCTGTATATGCAATTTGTGCATTCGTGTCACTGACGATGCCACTATGAAGCATTAGATGGCGTTAGCTATCGAAATCATTAATAGTTTAAATTTTGATTTCGACATCTTGCTTCTTTTATTCTTTGCGATGCAGGAGTTTTCCAATGCATGGATTGCCGCTTAGTTTCAACATCGTATTGGAATATCCAAGTTTTATCGCAAGTGATGATGTTTTCTATCAATTCAGGCTCTTCATCTAACCTCTCAAGAACGTCTGAGCAGATCTGTTGACGGACGAGCTTTTGGTCAGGGGTCAATTTTTTTGGGAACAACTTCACACAGACTTTCTTCATGTTCAATTCGTCATGTAAAATTTTTCTGACAGTTTATTTATGGGCGTTTACAGTCTCAGCAATCATCCGAATGCTCATACTACGATCTCCGCGCACAAATTCATTGATTTTGGTCACTGTTTGGGGCGTAGAAACAGAGAGACATCATTGGTGCTCTCTCGGCTTTCAGAAAACCGTTTATACCACTTGAAAGCACGCGCACGAGATAGAGAATTCGCACCACCAAAAAAACTGAGTGCTGTAAGTTGTTGAAAGAGGCCTTTCAACAACTTACAGCACTCGGTCGGAGTTTTTTTTTTTTAATGTAGCGAGAAATTTCACATTGATCCGTTGCTCGTGTTTTTCGTCACACATTGTTATCGGTACGAGAACAAAACACATTCATTTCTAACCTCTACAGAACAAATACTTCTACAGCGACAAAAACGTGTTTTCATACTGGAATAGTAGACACTTCCAGCTATCCAACGCTGCATTCGTTACCCCCCACCCCACCCCCCTAGGACGCCTATTGCACGCGCAGTCTCGGTATACAGTGTGGAAATTAAGTAGCGGATAAATTCGGTAACTCCGTTAATGTGTATGACAGAGAAAACATCTAAAAGACGTATAGCGATTAAAATCACTACGCATGTGAAAAATATTTTTTTAGATTTTTCAAAAAAAATTTGTAAGCGCTGTGACCTCATCAATACTTTTTTCAAATGACAACCTATATTTTTTATTTCGGTACAGTTTTTCAATAGGTTTTCAACCATATAAAATTTTGTATAGCTTACATAAGAAAAAATACAAGAAAAGCAGTCTTAAAGTTAAAAAGTAAAGATGAATTAAATAAACAGACTAATCCTAGTTATCGGGGTTTAGAACAAACAAAACATATTAGGGCTTGGACAATTATATTAAATGTTCAAACTGATGACCATGCACCATCTGACAATACCCAAGACGGTAATAAAATGCATTCACCACGTTTTGAAGCATTTAAGGCTTTATTAAACTACACTCATGCAGAATTCTTTCTCTGAGGTCCTCTAAATGATTAGGTCGATTTTTGTATACCATGTTTTTTAAGTGCCCCCACAGAAAAAAGTCCAATGGCGTTAGATCAGGGGACCTAGCCGGCCATTAAATTGGACCTCTTCTTCCAATCCATCTTCCTGGGAACACTTCGTCTAAATAAAGTCGCACATCCAATGCATAGTGTGGCGGAGCACCATCCTGTTGCAGCCAAATATTATTGTTTGGTATGTCAGGGTCGTGTTCATTCGGAAATAATATCGCTAATGCAGGCACTAATTCAAACTGTAAAAAGTCTAGGTATCGTTCCCCAGTCAAATTAACGTCGAAAAAGAATGGTCCTAAAATCCTGTCACCGATCATTCCTGCCCATACGTTGAGCTTTTGGGGATATTGTGTATGAGCTTCATGCATCCAGTGTGGATTTTGTCTAGCCCAATATCGACAATTCTGCCTGTTGACAGTTCCATGTAAGGAAAAACTTGTTTCATCCGAAAATATTATACGCCGCGAGAACATTGGATCACGATTGCATATTTCCATCATTTGTTAACAGAATTCTTGCCTAAGATCAAAGTCTGTGTCTGATAACTCATGGACCACGTTTACCTTAAAAGGATGGACTTTCTGCTTTTTTAGAAGTTTCAGTACCGAAGTATGGCTCAGATTGTGGTTTAACGCGATATTTCGACTAGTTGAATGCGGATTATCTTCATATTCCAGTAATATATTAAGCTGCATATCTTCGGTTAATGTTATCAAAGGGCAGCCAGTTTTTGGAATATCCTGAACAGTACCATGTTCTCTAAATTTATTTTCAATTCTACTGACTGTGGATTGGGTTAATTGGTGATCAGGATATTTGTCTCTGAAAATTCGACATACTTCTTGATGGGTTCTAACTCGATCACCATACCCAATCATCATTAAAACTTCAATTCTTTGCTTCTCTGTCAGCGATGGCATTTTGGTTGAACAAGATACTTACTACGTATTAATTACTCGTACTATCCACGGGGAATGAAAAACGCACTAAACACTTTGCTTGTACACAAGCACGTGACACATGTCAAAGTGAACACACTGTTTTGTTTGTTTTAAACCCCGATAACTAGGATTAGTCTGTTAATTTAATTCATCTTTACTTTTTTAACTTTATGACCGCTTTTCTTAAATTTTTTCTTATGTAAGCTATACAAAATTTTATATAGTTGAAAACCTATTAAAAAACTCTACCGAAATAAAAAATAAAAAATATAGGTTGTCATTTGAAAAAAATATTGATGACGTCACAGCGTTTACAAATTTTTTTCGAAAAATCTAAAAAAATATTTTTCACATGCGCAGTGATTTTAATCGCTATACGTCTTTTAGATTTTTTCTCTGTCATACACATTAACGGAGTTAACGAATTTATCCGCTACTTAATTTCCACACTGTATAATAGCCAGACCTTGTACTCTATAAAAAATTTGAACTACGCATTCAATCAGTTATTGGACATCTCTTCCGAATTCCACTATACGTAAAAAAAACTATTCCATAACTCACCCTTAAAATTAACCATCAGTTTATTTCTTTCCGGATTTAATATCTTCCTTCCCGCGGGACCCTCACTTAAAATTTACATGGAAATTCCGGAAATAAACAATTCCTCAAGATGTTCCCCCGTTCTCCTAAAACTTAAGTTAATCTGCAAAGGATGGGCCGGAAGGATAGTAAAAAAAGACGCACTCGCGTATTTTTAATACGAAACTTTTTCGGTTTAAAACTAGACGGTGTTAATTAAGAAAAACGGTGTTAATTAAAAAAACGTAAAAGCGGATGAGACTATTAATTGACCGAACGGCCAGAATTCGCATTTCGTGTTTGAAGAAACTTTGCGCGGTAGAGAGAGAGAGGCTAATCAACAAGTGCTTTAATTAATTATCCCTCTGATTGGATCGAAAGAATTTAATTGCGGGTTATTTATGAATATGGGGAGACAGTTTTATCGGATTCCTGGTGTGTTTCAATTAAATTCTCTTTTAGTGAAACGCTCGCGCTGATATTTCAATTTAATTGACATTTCAATTTTATAATTTATCGTCAGTTAAATTGAAATGTATTGATGTTCTTCTTTTTCAGCATTTATGCACTTTTCATGTATTCAACGTTTCATATTTATCATGGTCTATTTAATATTCAAGTCAAAACGGGATTAAAACGATAATTAATTTTCTATTCATTCTTTTTATAGGGGACCCTCGTAGGTCAAAAAGTAGAGCTCCTGGGTCGTGGGTTCAAATCCCACCGGGGGGGTGTTACTTTCTTATAAAGATTACACACCTATCTTAGATTACACACCTATCTTACTATAAGAAACCCTTCTTATAGTAAGATAGGTGTGTAATTAGAAAATAGACTAAATTAGTTAAATAAGTTAAAAATACAACAGATAGATGGCCACGAGCCGAGGTTAAAAACAAAATTATAGTTTTTATAGATTAATCAAAAGTAGTCTTACCTTGGTGGGTACAACAGATAGATGGCCACCTTGGTGGGTATTTTTTACAATCGTACTGTGCGACCATTTAAATTATGATTTAGAGTAGTCGGCATTTTTTGTGCAGTTTTCCAGAATGCTAATTAAATGAAGGATGGATTAAATTTGAGGTTATGGTAAACTATGTGTTAACAGTCAGTAGTGCCAATCTAAATTAGAATTCAAAGCCTACTCTAAATTATGATTTAAATTATGATTCAGAGTAGGCGGCACTTTTTTTGTACTGTTGCCTAGAATGCTAATTGAATGAAGGGTAAAATTTGAGGTTATAGTAAACTATGTGTTAACAGTCAGTAGTGCCAATCTAATTTAAAATTCAAACCCTACTCTAAATCATGTTTTAAGTGATCACACAGTATTTGATAAATATTGTTAAAATACGTATTTACATTTATATAAAAATTTTTAATTGTAGACTTATCCATCACTTGGTGAAACATTTTTTAAAACACTGGATTTAAACTTTGTTTAATTTTTTTTATAAAAACACTTGGTTATTGATTCACTATTTGTTTTTATTTTTGAAAAACTGACTAGTTTCGGTCCGACGACCATTTTCAAAGTTATTACAAGAATTCTTGTAATAACCTTGAAAATGGTCGTCTGACCGAAACTAGTCAGTTTTTCAAAAATAAAAACAAATAGTGAAACAATAACCAAGTATTTTTATAAATTTTTTTAAACAAAGTTTAAATTCAGTGTTTTATATAACAATATTTAATCTCGTTCTAAAATCCTATGAACCCCTCCATAATATAAAAAAAACATTAATGATAGGGCAGGGTACATTAGCCCTATCATTTGTTCAATGTTTTTTTTATATTAATTGTTTGGTGTTGTAGGCGTTCACTTTGTGGTACATCTTAAATACACTTGTAAATAAAACACTTTTTACTTTGTTTAACCACTGGATGTTACATTTAATTGTGTGACTAGTTTCGACTATCTAGATAGTCGAAACTAGTCGAAACTAGTCACACAATTAGATGTAATATCCAGTGGTTAAACAAAGTAAAAAGTGTTTTATTTACAAGTTTTTTTTATATTATGGAGGGGTTCAAAGGATTTTAGAACGAGAATAAATGTTGTTAAATGTTAAAAACATGTTTTGTATATTGTATATTCATAAAAATTCACCTAATATAATTTTCTACAATATTTATTTTTAATTATTTACGTTTATGTTCTGTTAACAATTTTGATACTTATATCTGAAATTTGTTTATTAAAAATAAAACAAACTAATATTTCAGAATCACGAATAATGTAGAATTATAAAAATAAATAATTTGCAATTCAGTCTGCTCAAACGCAAAGAAAACAATTTAGAAATATGCCGTTCTCTGAATCCCCTACATCTTGACAAATTGAATTCGCATATGTTCCATTTTTCCTGTCAAGCTAAATCCTATTATTTCTTCCTTTCCGTATTTACCGAATTGATGAAGAAAATAATGTGAAAATAAATATTTTATACGGATGAATAAACGCGTAATGAAAAATTCTCTCTCGCGAGACGTGGAAAGTATATCTTGATAACATTCTGTCATGAAAAGAAACACGTTTCATTCTGTGAAATAATACTTTATTTACAGAATAAAACGTGTTTCTTTAATGTGTTAGACAGAGTTTATACTGCGGATTAAGTCTGTAGCCAAAAAAAAAAATTCGGAGGAGGTTATGAACATTTCGGGAAGGGGTTTTAATGGTAATATGTACACAAATTTCTGTATTATTATACCAATAAAGGTCTGTTTTTCTATACACAGAGTTTTATGTAACACCGAATATTTTCATAACGAGAATTTTTCTTTTAAGTATACATAAGCAAGCGTTGTACATTTGCCGACGCTCTGTTTTCAAAAGAATTTAATTTGAAGCTTTAAACAAGTGTTTTCCACTCCCAGGCTAAGCATGAAGTAAAATTTCGAGTTTAGAAAAGCCTGAAAATTTGGTTTGGTCGCGTAGCGCGGAGCGCGTAGCGGCCAAACCAAATTTTCAGGCTTTTCTAAACTCGAAATTTTACTTCATGCGCCACCGGTACAAAACACTGATGCAATGTAAAGTTTAGTGGTGTGTTTTAAACTTCGTAATTTGTCAGTGCTTTGTATCGGTGGCGCATGAAGTAAAATTTCGAGTTTAGAAAAGCCTGAAAATTTGGTTTGGCCGCTCCGCGCTTCGCGCTACGCGACCAAACCAAATTTTCAGGCTTTTCTAAACTCGAAATTTTACTTCATGCTTAGTCTGGGAGTGGAAAACACTCGTTTGAAAGTTCAATTTAAAATATTTGTAATATCAAACGTATATCTGAAGATATTTAGCGTATACAGAATATTGAGATATGCATACTTAATATAAAAAATCTCTGTATATCTGAGATAGTAATAAATAAAATGCAGTGTACAAAACATTTTTTTGGGCACCACAAAAAATCCAGGCTTTTCTAAACTCGAAATTTTACTTCATGCGCCACCGGTACAAAACACTGATGCAATGTAAAGTTTAGTGGTGTGTTTTAAACTTCGTAATTTGTCAGTGTTTTGTATCGGTGGTGCATGAAGTAAAATTTCGAGTTTAGAAAAGCCTGAAAATTTGGTTTGGCCGCTCCGCGCTTCGCGCTACGCGACCAAACCAAATTTTCAGGCTTTTCTAAACTCGAAATTTTACTTCATGCTTAGTCTGGGAGTGGAAAACACTCGTTTGAAAGTTTAATTTAAAATATTTGTAATATCAAACGTATATCTGAAGATATTTAGCGTATACAGAATATTGAGATATGCATACTTAATATAAAAAATCTCTGTATATCTGAGATAGTAATAAATAAAATGCAGTGTACAAAACATTTTTTTGGGTCCCACAAAAAATCCAGGCTTTTCTAAACTCGAAATTTTACTTCATGCGCCACCAGTACAAAACACTGATGCAATGTAAAGTTTAGTGGTGTGTTTTAAACTTCGTAATTTGTCAGTGTTTTGTATCAGTGGCGCATGAAGTAAAATTTCGAGTTTAGAAAAGCCTGAAAATTTGGTTTGGCCGCTCCGCGCTTCGCGCTACGCGACCAAACCAAATTTTCAGGCTTTTCAAAACTCGAAATTTTACTTCATGCTCAGTCTGGGAGTGGAAAACACTCGTTTGAAAGTTCAATTTAAAATATTTGTAATATCAAACGTATATCTGAAGATATTTAGCGTATACAGAATATTGAGATATGCATACTTAATATAAAAAATCTCTGTATATCTGAGATAGTACTAAATAAAATGCAGTGTGCAAAACATTATTTTGGGCACCAGAAAAAATCCAGGGCTGAAAGGGTTAAGTATATTTTGTTCTTAGAGAATATACACTTTAATTATTTTACTGTTTGCTTAGCTGCTTTAAAAAGTAAAGCCATTTGATGCGTGAACATTTCATCGGCGCCGAGGAAATTGCCCGGGATGAATATAATGAGGTTGTTAAAGGGAAATCTTATCCGGGCCGCGCATTTCCATTTTTCAGCCGCGGCTTTAGGACGAGGAAAAATGATACACGTCGCGCTATTAACTCACGCGACCAGGTTTAAAGACAAGAAATGACAGGCATTATTCAAAATGCGAACACACCTATAATATTTATTTTGAAAATTAAGTTAAATATTCCAGTAAGAATGCTATCAGACATGTTTCGGACTGTTTTGGGGGGGTTGTGCCCTATGAAATATTGTAACTCGCTGCCGTGAATTTCATAGCGGTTTTTTGCGGCGGCCGACAACAAAGCCGGATAAAATGCTAGGGAACGGTAGCGAGAGGAAACTGACCATTGGTGTGTCGGTATCCGGGTCCTTCCAGCTTCTCCTGAAGGTGTAGTTCCGAGGTGATCGTCACTACTTAACTAATCTCCGTGGTAGCGCGAGATCGACCTTCGCGTTTCGCTGTACATTTACGACTCTCCTCTCTCGGTCAGCGGACCAAACAATAATAGGGGAAGTGTTGTGCATAGCAAAAAAAGGGTGAAATAGGAAAAAGCGAGCATGTTGCCAACCGATTAGAAAAACCGCTTGTTTGTACCGAACACGGACTTTTTGGTCATCATTTCAGCGCAGTGTATCGAATGAAATACTCACGCATACTGGCTATTTGAGTGTGCACTAAGAATACTAATCATCTCGACTTTCTGGTTATTTAAGCCTTTATGTGGTCATTTTTTCGCGAGGATGATGGTTAACTCTATCTATTGATCTAAAATGCGCTATTGGCTATTTAAGCTTTTGTATAATCATTTTTTTTTTTTCGCAAGAACTGCTCTAAACGTAATTTATTGATCTAAAATACAAGGCCTGATTGAACTATTTTTTATAGAGCACGTCAAATCACTGGTCTATGATGATGAACCTGCAATGATTAAAGACTTAGAAATCAACTTTCGGCGCGTAATTGTAAAGATTAGCCCGGCCACATTGGAAAAAGTTATGAAAAATTGAACAAAAACCAACGCATAAAATAAACCCTCAAAATTTAATAAGAGGCAAGTGTTCATTCAATCCATAGTGTATTTTAGATCAATAGATGGCTTTAAGAGCAGCTCTTGCAAAAAAATGATTACACAAATGCTTAAATCCATTCAACAAAGAATTAAGCCTTTGTGTAATCATTTTTTCGCAAGAGCTGCACTTAACGCCATCTATCGATCTAAAATACACTATTGGTTGAATGAATTCAAGCCTTTGTGTAATCATTTTTCGCAAGAGCTTCTCTTAACGCCATCTATTGATCTAATATACACTATGGATTGAATGAACACTTGCCTCTTATTAAATTTTGAGGGTTTATTTTAATGCGTTGCTTTTTGGTTCAATTTGGCATAACTTTTTTCAATGTGGCCGGGCTAATCTCTCCAATTACGTACCGAAAGTTGACTTCTAAGTCTTCAATCATTGCAGGTTTATCAGCATAGTCCAGTGATTTGACGTGCTCCTTAAAAAGTAGTCCAATATGATCAAATCACATGATCTAGGCGGCCAATTAACAGGCCCATGTTTTGAAATAATTTGATCACCAAACTTCTCTTCCAACAATGTGAGGTTTTCACGCGCGGTGTGGCAGGTTACGCCGTCCTGTTGAAACCATTAAGTTCTCAGCAGATTTGCATTGGCGTTGGGGATCAAAAAAAATCGAATCATTGGCATTTAGTGCTTGCAATTGACGGTAACATTGAGTAATTTTTAAAATAAGTAGAACGCTCGCAATTGACGGTAACTGAGTCATTTTTGAAAAAGTAGAGGCCAATGATGCCTTTAGCATGCAATCCACACCACACAGTAACAAAATTTAGGTTATTCGCGAGTCCATTCAGCCAAAAATGAGGCTCATCACTAAAAATTATTTGGCGGTAAAAATCAGTCAATGGGCGAAGTGCTCTATAAGTTTGAGGCACAGGGCGCGCATTTTAGAAATAAACTTCCACAATTTGAATCGTTGCTCGACTGTTAGCTTTGGCATGATCATTTGCCAAAGCTTTGTCAACAAAATTGCCACAAACAGATTCCCATTCTGGCATTGGTTTAATAGATATCCATGATTAAAGTTACTTTTAACTTTGTATAACAATTTTTTATTTTACGTGACTACAGTTTCGGCAACTTTAGCCTGCCATTACCAAACATGTTTGATAATGGCAAGCTTAAGTTGCCGAAATTGCAGTCACGTAAAATAAAAAAGTTTAAAGTGTTTTATTGTTAAATTAACATGTATAACGAAGTAGAAGCCTCCATAATACAAAACAGTTAAACATTTAATAGAGTAAGCAAATAAACATTTATCCTTTCTATAAATAAAAAATGCCAAAATCATAAACTGAAATCAAAGTATACAAACACCGTAATAAGAACATTGATTCAATCTCGAAACGCGTCTATAAATGGCTTAAGACTTTTGCTTTAAGGTAGCCTAAGATTCTTTCAATTAATATTTATTCATATTGTTTCAATTTATTTCACAACACGATTGGCTACACTGTTTCTATCGTGTGTTCAATAAGCTAACGCTAGAATGCTATGATTTTATCTTTTTTTTAAATTTATGTTACCTACACGCTTTAGGAATTGTCATATAAAACGGCATACATAATAATTATAATGTATAATTTTAGAGTTGCCAACCTACAATATATTCCATAGCACTCTAGAGGTTTTATTTTATTGAACATACGATAGAATCCCTATGAATTATAATGTGACAGTGACATTTCAAAGTCAGTACTGCAATCTTGTACTAGAAACAACTTCACGTAACTAAAAGAAAAATACTTAATCAATGTTGACTGTTTTAACATTGAAACAACTTCTACTAATTTCCCAACAGTTTATGTAAATAATATAAAACAATTAAAAGTTCGATTTTTATGTAAATCCAACTTTTTATTGTTTTCCTAACAAGTTCTAAAACGCATTATTTTTATTATTTTAACAGTTTCTGTTAGTTTTATAACTATATATTTTATATATTATTACTATATATTTAAAGAAATTGTGTCACTCTTAAATTATTTTACACATTACTGTATAGTTTTAGACAAAACCATATAATTTTAAACATCTTAAAATTTTCTCAATTTATAACTTAATCCATAAAATCGAGTCTTAAATTATGAAATGTTGTCAATCTTAAATTATGTTACTGTATTTTTTTTTAAACTAATATACACATTATTGTACAGTTTTAGATAAAACCATATAATTTTAAGCATGCTAACATTTTCTTGAAATAAACAATTGTTAAAAGTTGGCAATGAAATGCGGAAAAAAAACATATAGGGAATTTTTCTTTTAAGTATACCTATCCTGATATATTTGCTATAAAATTTCGTGCAAATTTCTAACAAGTGTTTCCACTCCCAGGTTAAGCATGAAGTAAAATTTCGAGTTTAGAAAAGCCTGAAAATTTGGATTTGCCGGCGCGAGCGAAGCGAGTGCCGGCAAATCCAAATTTTCAGGCTTTTCTAAACTCGAAATTTTACTTCATGCGCCACGCGTATTAAACACTGATTTATTCTGAAGTTGCCAACAGTGGAGTTATAGATGTGAAATGACATTTTGAAGGGCCTCGAAAATATTAGTTGCCTCAGGCTTTAACTTTTCTCTAAAACAAAATGATAAAAAATATAATGAGAATATATTAAATTCAAAACTATTTGAATTCTGAAGAATAAGCTAACGCTTCGTAAAAAAATGTAATATTTAATCCTCTTACTACTTTTGTAATAAAAAGTTAATCATCAACATTTTTAAGGGAGTAGTGAGTAATTTATTTTACGAGAGGAGGGCGGTAAAATAAAAAAAGTTGAGAACCTACGCTTTAAACTAATAGATAGCGTCTTTTTCACGAACAAAATAGTGTCACTATATTTAAGAGAGTAGCGCAAACTGGCATCCATCTTGACGCCTTGAGGCGCTAAATTCAAACTAAATTATTGTACACTAAATTAAAAAAATAATTTTTAGTACCCGTGGTAATGGGGTAGATAAATTATGTGTGAAAATAACCTCTAAATCGCCAAACACAACTGTATAAACAAATAGTACGCACGCGTTATTTTCGGGGAAATGACGTTTGTACCCGACGTTTGTCGAAGCATGGTGTTCCAACTAATGATTGACAACTACAATTTATGAACATTTCATTAATTAATAAATCGTAATGATTATATATTTATTAATTTCTATTAAGAATTGCGAATCTGGGTTTAAGTACATTCTTTAATTAATAAATATAATGCACCTAATGTTTTACTGGACATGCACACGACTGTTTCAAGCGGTTTGATGGAACAGTCATGACGCCATGTTGACGCCCTTACACTGGTTTTATCAATTGCGCTACTCTCTTACATAAAGGGACACTAGAAAAAAAATTAACACATGTGCTTAAATAAACAGATTATTTAAGTTATTTATTAATCTTTGATATACGTTTAAGATAAATTTATCAATAAAAATCTAAACCGCTATAAGCAGATTTTTTCGGAGGCGTCATCTAAAACTTAATATTTTCCGTTTAATTAACACAGAGTTTAAAAGACATTAATCAACTTCAATGTCGCTTAATTAAAACCGGCGTTAGGGTTTCTTTTTTGGTAAATTGAAGTGTTAATTGACGCTCGCGGTATTAAAAATTCAGGGCTTAATCAAGTCCGGAAGGATGCGTCCAATTAAAACGGGGAAAAGGACAGTCGATTAAGATTAAGCCGGCGAGGACTGAGGAACATGCACTCGTAAATAGAGAGTGAGTTATCGGGATGGTATAACAACAAAGCGGCCGGCACTCCATTCAAGCCCTTTCGCCCATAAAAGCGGGGATTTTACGAGATAAGGGCGAACACGCACGAGACACAGCCCACAACATGTACGGTCTTCGAAATAGACAAACCGTGGTGATATTGTTGAATTTCACATGTTTAATGATGTCAACATCTAATTTTCAAGATATGTTGAAAAATTATCATATTATTCTGATCCTTTATTTTTCCTGAAAGATATTTAGCAGAATCTACTTCAAAGATAGATTGTTATTATTTATCGATTAATTTTACCCATAATGGGTGTTGAGGTGCTAATGTCGAATTAGGTCAAATTTACAATTCCGTGGTTCTTTCTGTTCCTCTGACAAATGCTCTTCACTTCTTTCTATCTTGTGCCATTTCCAGTGCTTCGTCCCAATGCGAATTCCGTTCCATGAGGATCTCCGCTATTTCTTCATTCCTCTCCTTTCTAGGTCTTCCTCTCCTATTGATTTTACCTACAATGGGTATTGAGGTGCTAATGTCGAATTAGGTCAAATTTACAATTCCGTGGTTCTTTCTGTTCCTCTGACAAATGCTCTTTACTTCTTTTTATCTTGTGCCATTTCTAGTGCTTCGTCCCAATGCAAATTCCGTTCCCTGAGGATCTCCGCCATTTCTCCATTCCACACCTTTCTAGATCTTCCTCTTCTATTTCTACCGGTTGGTCTGGCTTTCTATACTATTTTCGTTGGTCTTGTATTCTCCATCCGGACTAAATGACCGAACCATCCTAATTTGCTCACTGCCATTTCCGTACTTATAGATGTCACTTTCTGTTCTTCTCTGATTGTCACGCTTCTAATTTTGTCTATTCTTCGTACGTTGGCTACCCTTCTGGTGTACAGCCTGTACATAAATGGTTGTCGTTATGTAACCATGTAAAATATTTTTATGCCGCTCTAGTAAAATGGGTTGAATTGTTATCTAGGCAACTTAATTTTCACACTATAAATTTAGCAATTAAAGTTATATTCATGCTACTGCAAATATTATTTGCTTCAAATGCAATGGATGGTTTATTGACCAAAATATAAGACAAAAGCTCGAATTCAAACCTCACATCTAGTGTTTATTGAATACATTTCAGACAAATAAAACAATCAAAATAATAATAAACATAATTATAAGTGCTGAAAATGTTCACCGTTTGCCTGTAAACACATTTGAACCCGTCTTCTTTTATTGTCAAAGATATTGATCAGCATTTCAGGTGTTATTGTTTGACATGCAGTTATAATCGCTGCCCTTAATTCTTCCAACGTATGTAGTCGTTGTCGAAAAACTCTGTCTTTCAGGTATCCAAAAATAGAATAGTCCAGCGGACTTAGATCTGGAGAACGTGTAGGCCATAATCCTTGACTAATTAGTCTATCACCAAAAAATTCTCCAAGATAGTCCAATGTTGCTCTAGCTGTATGAGCTGTCGCACTATCTTGTTGAAAATATCCGTTCTGTAATTCTTCATCGTCCAACTGGTTAATAAAAGGATTGATAAGTTTTTGCCGATATCTCTCACCATTTATTGTGCCATCAAAGAATACCGGCCCAAATATTCTACGGCGAGTCACTGCTAGCCAAATTCCAACCTTCCGAGGATGTAACGGCGTTTCAATAAAAAGGTGAGGGTTTTCCGAGTGCCAGAACCTATAGTTTTGCGAATTAACATATCCCGAGAGATGATACCAAGCCTAATCACTGAAAAACGTTAAATCCAGTGTTCGATCTTCATTTAAATTTTCTATAAACCATCGACAATAATTCATTCGGCGTTCCGGATCAACTGGTAATAATTGATGAACCACAGACAGTTTATAGGGATGTAAGTTCAACCTCTTCCTCACAATCTTATGGCACGTGCTCGAAGGAATTGCAGTTTGCAAAGCCAATTTGCGAATAGATTTCTGCAGGCTTACAGCGAGTCGTTGTCTGACATATTCGACAACCTCTTGTGACACAGAGGGCCCGCCTGACGATTTACCTCTCTGCACACTACCAGTTTGCCTGAAACGATTCACTATTCGTAGAATATGTTTTGATAACACTAAATATTCAAATTGGTGATCCGGAAACTTCTGTTGAAATTCTCGAACACACTCTGGTATTGAATAGATCCATGCCCCATTTTCTAATCGCCCATTCCGAAAGTACGACTCGATTATGAAAGCATTATTCTCATCAGAATACATTTCGATAAATTGCTTAATTTTTGTTTGTTTGACAGACGACAGTAACAGTTTAGTTCAGGTGCACAATTTTAAAAAGGCGGCAAAAGTGAATTGAAGTGATTACATAATTCCAACCATTGATGTACACGCTGTACTTCATTTGTACTGCTTCTACTCTTTTTTTTGCCTCTCTGTTAGTATCTAGTTTTTACTCCCATACAATAGCGTTGGTAGGTAGACGATCATATACAGAGAGTTTTATGTAACACCGAACATTAACAATGTTTATTTTCGTATATTCTATTTATTAAACTAAAGCACGATTTGACACCTTTGATTATTTAGGTTAGGTGCAAATTGGGTTGCCTATATGACCATTACAAAGTAGCTAATCAATTGCAATTTTTCTTTCAAGTAAACATGTCCCAATTATATGCCGTAAATTTTTAGATAATCGTTGTTTCTTTAACAGAATTCAATTTAAAGCTTTAAGCGAGTGTTTTCCACTCCCAAGCTAAGCATGAAGTAAAATTTCGAGTTTAGAAAAGCCTGAAAATTTGGTTTGGTCGCGCAGCGCGAAGCGCGGAGCGACCAAACCAAATTTTCAGGCTTTTCTAAACTCGAAATTTTACTTCATGCGCCACGCGTATTAAACACTAACATATTACGAAGTTTAAAACACACCGCTAAACTTTACATTGAATCAGTGTTTTGTACCGGTGGCGCATGAAGTAAAATTTCGAGTTTAGAAAAGCCTGAAAATTTGGTTTGGCCGCTCCGCGCTTCGCGCTACGCGACCAAACCAAATTTTCAGGCTTTTCTAAACTCGAAATTTTACTTCATGCTTAGCCTGGGAGTGGAAAACACTCGCTTAAAGCTTCAAATTGAATTTAAAGAGTTCGTTTTAAATATATTATATTCTATTTTAAAGTAACATAAGCTTACAACTTGTATTACGTGTATATATACAAATTCTAATAATATTATAAATGTATATGATTGGCAACGAGTGAAGATAACTTCGCAACACAAATTGAAAACGAGCCATTTACGTATTATATAATGCGCTTTAGTTTGAAACTTTTAAACGCTGATATAAAGTTTCACGTTGATGTACATTGGAATACGTGTTTTGTAACTTTATGTCATTAGTAAAATACGCTTTAATTATTTATACCACCGCTTCTATTCCTAATGTTTATTTTATGTCTGAAAATTAATTATTTCTGGGTGTGTAATATTAAATTTAATTAACAGATATGAAATATAAAATATGAATGTTTTATGTTTGAATGTGAAATTTCACTTTATATTTTAAAAACGGATGTAAAATATTAATGTTTTATGTTTGTGTGTGAAATTTCGCTTTAAATTTTGAAAACAGATGTAAAATAATTACATCTATTTTATCTCGATAAAATGCTTATATACTTACACATGTAGGAAGATTGGACCCCATTTTTTCCACTCCATTACTTCCACCAGTACTTTTCTTCCACCAATTCTTTTTTCCACTGTACATATTTTCCTCCGAATTCTTATTTCCACTAATTTAGTTCCGCTATTTCTGGTTTCACTTTTTTTATTCAAACATTCAAAATTTGACGTCTATAGCCAACTTCAAAGTAAACAACCAAACAAGTCAATTCTGTCAGTTCGCCAGCGTTAGCAAAATATCTTATCAGGTGTGGGGTTTAGCACACCCGTGCAGAGAACCGGCGCGCGTAACAGCGTCGTGAGTAGGGTGACTCACCAGGGAACGCAAGTACACGAGGCGACCCGCGTACACCCCCACGACAACGCGCGCACACAGAAAAACAACCCCACCGCTCGAACCAGCTACCAGGACGGAAACACGATATAAAAACGCTCGTCCAAGCGATAATAGTCAGTCTGCTTGGCTCATTCACCACGTGTTCACCCACAGCCGCGGTAAATTGACCAAACTAACGCGTTCACCCACAGCCTTTAGAAATCAGACATTATAGCGAGTTTACCCACAGCCGCTAAATCCGTCGAACGTCTATCGCAAACACCAGTTACATGGAAAACCGTAAACCAGAATCTAAACTGGAGATCAGGAGCCGCCACGTCCGGAACTTACGAAGAAAGGCGCATCGACAGCCGGCGATACCCAGGTTGATATACCCGCTGCCACCGACGCCGAAGAAGCCACCGCGACCACAGGAAGACCAACCGCTTCCTACATACAGGCACATCCTAATCGCACTTACACACGGAACAGAGCTCCAGAACGCCTGCAACCACCCAGTCACACCACTGCCTAGGACCCCGCAGAACGGGTGACAACGCTGCCAGCCAGTCCACCACGATACCAAGGAGTGGACCCCGTTCACATACTGCCCTGTGATCCCCGTCGATATCGCGTTAGAGCCGCGTACCGACGAAGATTGATTACAACTTCAACGTCAAATAAATAACCTTAGTTGTAAATATAATGTAAATAAAAACACGCTACGTTAAACACCTCTCTTCTTACTCTCGCATCGAAGTGGTTGGAGAAATTTCTCCACCATACACCCAAAACACCCAAATCAGGTTTTCGAAGTTTTGGGGAACGAGATAGAAAGGCATGGTTTCCGCCTTTCCCTAACAACAATCATGACCGACTTCGAACTGGCGATATTGAATGCAGCCGAACTGTAGCCGAATACGCCTGGTCTCTCACGCCCGATGCGCCCTCATGCGGCCAAAGCTGTAAGTTGTTGACTGGGAGTCACGTTGACAGGCGCAAGCGGTTCGCATGCCGCACAGCTGTGAAACACGTGTTTTTGTTATTAATAAGCGACGAAATGAGCAGGAAATCGAAGGGAAAAGTGTGTTGCGTGCCTGGCTGTCCCAACGCGCAGTTGAAAAATGTCGGTTTGACATTTTATACGTTCCCGAATCGTGATTATGAAGTACAGCGGAAGAAGTTGTGGATTGCGCGTGTACGACGAGAAGGGTCTGTTTTCGAGCGAGTATTTTCAGCGTTGACATACAGACATACTGCTGCAGCATGTTTGCAGTATCCTTGTCCACCTTTGCAGTTGCAGCTCGTATCCTGGATGATCCTGTTAGAATCAACCCTTCCAACATATATTAATTTTGCATTCTAAATATTGAATAAAATTGTTTATGCAGCAACACTTCCTTTTACATTTGAAATACTATCTGATTAAACTTTCTACTATCAATTCACGAAACAATCTGAAAATATTCTGAAAAAAGAATTTTATTAATTTGTATTAACATTAAATGTTTCTAATCAATACTGAATTAACATTAAGAAATGTACTTAAACAACGTTGTTATTTTCTAATATCTATTGCAGTGATGGGGAAACTACGGCCCGCGGGCCAAGTCCGGCCCGCGGAAAGGTTTAATCCGGCCCGTTTAAGAGTGCCGTCGTGAGAATGTTTGAACGCGTTCTTACTTCGTAATGTGACGACCCGCATAAAAACTACCTACCTACGATTAAGCATTATTCTTTGGCCTGCTACGATTGTCTAGTTATTGTAAATGGCCCGTCTTAAAAAAAGTTTTCCCACCACTGATCTATTGCATGGAAGCATGCTGTCACAGAAAACCTTGCATTTGACATTGAAACATAAACATGGGTTGCAACGTATCGATACATTTCCTATAATATAGCTTATATATATAGTACGCTTACCTTGATTTGTACATTGTACAAATTTGCTTTCGATCTAGTGCTTTGAGCACCATGAGTTTCCCGCAAAACAACTCTCACGATGTCTTTGAAATCATCATTTTGGATTTCTTTGACGTCGCTGACGTGGAAGCTATGTAGAAATTTTCGCCCTTTATTTAAGCTTTTCTCGCGAAATATAGATAAATCGACAGCTCGAAATCCGCACCGCACAATAGTTGGCATGTTTTGCCGTCAAAACGGTATGTAACGATGAAAAACCACGATCTGCTGTAACAGGTTTAATCACGACATTTAAACGGCACCAGTCAACAACTTAGGGGCGCTGCCGCCAGAGCGGCGCTCGAGTCGCGCGGCAAGGAAGAGACCAGGCGTATACCAACGTTAAGGCTTGCTTTTTCCACTTGAGGCAATCGATTTTTCGCCGGATTCAAGCGGAAGGCCTCCAGCAGGCCTATAATGATCCTGAAGATCGGTCGATAAAAGAAGCGGCACAGATGATGCGCGCCATTGCATTTGTCCCGCTGGAAGACGTGGATGAGGCATTCGATTTTTTTTTTTTAGATGATGTTCCAGAAGAGTTTTCCGTGATCGCAGACTACTTCGAAATTAATTATGTTAGAGGCAGGCCAGCGAGAGGCAAACGAGGCGCTACCATAGCACGATATCTACCGTCCCTGTGGAATATGTTTGATGCGGTCCGGCAGAACACGTCCCGCACCAAGTTGTCGGGAAAGATCACCCTAGCTTATATGCATTTTTGGTAGAATTGCAAAAGGAGCAAGGTGACACGGAAACAATGTTTCGTGAATTAGACATCGGTCGAAAAATAAAGAAAGCTGAACAACAGAGTAGAGTAAAGCGGGAGGAAAAAATTTGAAAAATTGTTCGCGAATACGAAAGGAGAAAAGAAGACGGAGAAATTGTAAACTACTTGCGGGCGATTGGTCATAACATTAAGTTTAAAAAAATTGTAATAAAAATGTAATTTTGTAAAAAAATTTGTGGAAAAAAATTGATGGAAGAAAAGTCTTGGTGGAAGAATAGTCTTTTGCGGAAGAAAAGTGTGGTGGAAGAAATAGAGCGGAAGAAATAGAGTTGAAAAAATGGAGTGGAAGAAATGTACCCCTACTATGTATAGGAAAGCTGCAAAATAAATACAGGCCCATTTGTACACCGACTGATTAACTTGAACCAACCACTAATCATTGATTAAACCTTTGCACGAGTGTTTTCCACTCACAGATTAAGCATGAAGTAAAATTTCGAGTTTAGAAAAGCCTGAAAATTTGGTTTGGTCGCGTAGCGCGAAGCGCGGAGCGGCCAAACCAAATTTTCAGGCTTTTCTAAACTCGAAATTTTACTTCATGCGCCACGCGTATTAAACACTGATTTCAAGTAAAGTTCACTTATTCACAATATTTTAGAGTTTTCAGTTTCGCGCTACGCGACCAAACCAAATTTTCAAGCTTTTCTAAACTCAAAATTTTACTTCATGCGCCACGCGTGTTGAACACTGAAAACTCTAAAATATTGTGAACAAGTGAACTTTACTTGAAATCAATGTTTTATACGCGTGGCGCATGAAGTAAAATTTCGAGTTTAGAAAAGCCTGAAAATTTGGTTTGGCCGCTCCGCGCTTCGCGCTACGCGACCAAACCAAATTTTCAGGCTTTTCTAAACTAGAAATTTTTCTTCATGCTCCACGCGTGTTGAACACTGAAAACTCTAAAATATTGTGAACAAGTGAACTTTACTTGAAATCAGTGTTATATACGCGTGGCGCATGAAGTAAAATTTCGAGTTTAGAATAGCCTGAAATTTTGGTTTGGTTGGCTTCTAAACTCGAATTTTTTTTTCATGCGCCACGCGTATTGAACACTGAAAACTCTAAAATATTGTGAACAAGAGAACTTTACTTGAAATCAGTGTTTTATACGCGTGGCGCATGAAGTAAAATTTCGAGTTTAGAATAGCCTGAAATTTTGGTTTGGTTGGCTTCTAAACTCGAATTTTTTTTTCATGCGCCACGCGTATTGAACACTGAAAACTCTAAAATATTGTGAACAAGAGAACTTTACTTGAAATCAGTGTTTTATACGCGTGGCGCATGAAGTAAAATTTCGAGTTTAGAAAAGCCTGAAAATTTGGTTTGGACGCTCCGCGCTTCGCGCTACGCGACCAAACCAAATTTTCAGGCTTTTCTAAACTCGAAATTTTACTTCATGCTTAACCTGGGAGTGGAAAACACTCGTTTACATCTTTTATAATTTCTAATAAGCTTTCTTTTTCTTGTTCTGCGTAATTCTGTACTATTTTGCGGTTATTCTCCATAATTATAAGGAATTATTTCTGGAATATAAGAATGTTTTAAATCTGTAAGATATTCTAAACATGTCTCTTTTATCATTATGCATTTTTTTTTTAATAATTTATGCATAAAATTGCTGTTATTTTCTTCTACTTTTTCTCGAATCCTTATACCTTTTCAGGTGTCGGATGGGGCTTCCGTTTCTGTTTCCTCTTGTACCCACTCCTTCCACTTCTTTCTGCCTCTTGCTATTATTTTCATTGTATATAATGTTATTCCCTTCTTCGTCTCTATATCTTGAATTTGGTCTATCCATTTCCTTCTTGGCCGCCCTCTGTTATTTTAAAGAGTAATCATCTTTCTCATTTATCACTTGGTAATAATATCTTGAAATAAAGTAACAGTAACAATCACTATTTAACTTAATCGACTTGGGTGCAAACGGGCAGCAAACTTTTAAATTTTCGGATTTACAAACCACAAGTTTACATTCTAAATTTTCTTGTCGATTAAGAAAAAAAACAAACATCTTGAAATAAAGTAACAGTAACAATCACTATTTAACTTAATCGACTTGGGTGCAAACGGGCAGCAAACTTTTAAATTTTCAAATTTACAAACCACAAGTTTACATTCAAAATTTTCTTGTCGATTAAGAAAAAAAACAAATTCATGTTTTCTCGCATGTTGGGGAATTTTGCGAATCCTCACAGACGAGGCAGAAATCCAGATATAATCACCGCCTTCTAGCGTTAATCGCTTGTTCCCTTTTCATGCCGTCTGGTAATCTCTCGTAATGGCATAATCTCCCCGCTCTGAGGCGACATTTTCTCTAGACTTTCCGAAAAGTTCCCGCAGTGTGATCGACAATAATAACGACTTATTCTCCTCCTCGAGAGGAGGCTAATGAACTGGGCGAAGTCGCGGCACGCAAATGGGCCGAATAACGGGCCTGAATAATAATGAAAAATGCGCCCCCTTCCGTGGTGTTACAAATGGTGGATGCGCCGGGCTTAATTTCTCCCCTGCACGCCCCGCAGAAGGATAATCCTTGGTAAAATTACGGGACGCGCACACGATCCCTCCCCATAAGATAAATTGCAGGCTGGGAGTTTTTATCTGGGCAAGGGGATGATTTATTTTCGGCTGGGCACGGTTTGTAAAAACTAGGGATTTTTATTAGACAAAAAAAAATAATTCCTTGTGCTTGTACGCACTAGTCTTTTATGTAAATATTTTATTTTTCTTGTCATTATTTGCAGTAAATTTGTGTTTCCGTAAAACTTAGATAAAATTAAAAAAGTTCCAAAAAATAAAATTGATGAAAACAGTAAATTGACTAAAACTTATACAAGGTGCGGCAGGGAAACTTGCTGATTTAAATTGGGCGCCAATGAGCGAGCGGAGTCAGAAAAAGGTAGGGAGGGTCTCATTCGATAGAGAGGGCCTTGATGTTTTGTTACCGCTTAAGCCAGTTGTCGTCATGCGTTGGACAAAGGAGGAGCGTGCGTTCGCCGTCGAGGCCTACTTTTCCAATGGCCGTTCGGTGGTTGCCACCCAACGTGCCTTCCGAACTCGGTTCAATATTCATTCCACGGGTCCCGTTCCTGGCCGGCAATAAATCGTTTCGTAGGTGGACGCATTCAGGGAAAGTGGCAGTGTGGCAAAAAAAGGGCCTCCAGAACCTTACTTTTTCGAGGAAGAAGAACACACTGTTACTGTGAATGCAGTTCGCTACAGAGAAATGATTGAGGCATTTTTCCACCCAAAACTCAAAGAAATTGAACTTGGGGACGTATGGTTCCAGCAGAACGGAGCCACGGCACACACAACGAGACTCCCAGAACCTTACTTTTTCGAGGAAGAAGAGACCACTGTTACTGTGAATGCAGTTCGCTACAGAGAAATGATTGAGGCATTTTTTCTCCCAAAACTTGAAGAAATGGAACTTGGGGACGTATGGTTCCAGCAGGACGAAGCCACGGCACACACAGCGAGACTTCCAGAACCTTACTTTTTTGAGAAAGAAGAACACACTGTTATTGTAAATGCCGTTCGCTACAGAGAAATGATTGAAGCATTTTTTCTCCCAAAACTTGACGAAATAGAACTTGGGGACGTATAGTTCCAGCAGGACAAAGCCACGGCACACACAACGAAACTTCCAGAACCTTACTTTTTCGAGCAAGAAGAACGCACTGTTACTGTGAATGTAGTTCGCTACAGAGAAATTATTGAGGCATTTTTTCTACCAAAACTTGAAGAAATGGAACTTGGGGACGTATGGTTCCAGCAGGACGGAGGCACGGCACACACAACGAGACTTCCAGAACCTTACTTTTTCGAGGAAGAAAAACACACTGTTACTGTGAATGCAGTTCGCTACAGAGAAATGATTGAATAATTTTCTCTCCCAAAACTTGAAGAAATGTAATTTGGAGACGTATGGTTCCAGTAGGACGCAGCCACGGCACACACAGCAAGAACTTCAATGGAACTTTTAAGGGAACACGAGCGCCTAATCTCCTTGAGGGGACGTACTGTGGCCGGCGCGCTCGCCTAATTTGGCTCCCTGTGACTTCTTTTTATGGGAATATCTCAAATCCATTGTTTACAATGACAAACCACGGACCCTGCAACACCTTAAGGACAACATTCGCCAAGCTTACGCCAACATTCCCGTCGATATGCTCAAAAGAGTGAAGCGAAACTTCAAAAAGCGGGTGGATCAGTGTATCGCTAATTAGGGCCGCCATTTGTCCGATGTCATTTTTAAAACCACTTGAAACAAAAACTCAGGATGTGTACAATACAATAAAAAAAGGATTAAATCGATATATGAAATACGTTTTCTTTTATTGACCTTTCAAATCAAAAAGGTCAATAAAAGAAAAAGTATTTCATATATCGATTTAATCCTTTTTTTATCGTATTGTACACATCCTGAGTTTTTGTTTCAAGTGGTTTTAAAAATGACATCGGACAAATTTTCCTTAAAAAAAAAAACGTGGACATTTAAAATTTCACCACCCATACGCTCATACATCTCCATTCGACTTCTTCTAAAAATACAAACGAATGATTATTGCTTCCCAAAGGGCAAATATTCCCCCTCGGTAATTGAGACACAACATCCTATTTTAACCCATAAATCCCATCTTTAAGTGATTATAAATCTTGATTTATATCCATTATTAACGATTAGAGAGTGCAATGTTGTTTTTTCTCTCCATTCGAAGGGGGGTTTATTTCGTAATTCTCGGAGGGCCCACAAGAGGATCTCGCGCTGTCAATTTCAGTCCACTTTGCCCTTAGATATATAGATTCTTTAAGTCTTATTGAACAGCACTCGTGCCTCGCTCCGACGCTCTTCCTCCTCCGGTCGCTTCCCCAGGTTTACTCTTCCCGGGAATTCCCGGAGAGAGAGAAGAGGAAAATCCGCACTGCTCCCATGCCGATATCCTTTCCATTACCCAAAGTAACTCTTTCATAATAATCGAACGCTACTTTATATCACTAGTAACAAACAAGAAAAGCGAGACATATTCTTGAATGGCAGGGATTTATTTCTTTTAAGTATACACATCCCAATTACAGTAAATATTAAGATTTTTGTTGTATTCTTTAATGAGTTTAATTTGAAGCTTAAACGGGTATTTTCCACTCCCAGATTAAGCATGAAGTAAAATTTCGAGTTTAGAAAAGCCTGAAAATTTGGTTTGGTTGCGTAGCGCGAAGCGCGGAGCGACCAAACCAAATTTTCAGGCTTTTCTAAACTCGAAATTTTACTTCATGCGCCACGCGTATAAAACACTGATTTCAAATAAAGTTCTAGATATTCTACTAAAGCAGTATGCTAAAGGCGCGTGTTTTAAACTTCAGTATATACAAGAACAAATATTTAATTCTGCGAATTGGCTATCGACCCTGGGGTCTTTCAGCCTGGAAAATTTGGATTTGCCGGCACTTGTTCGCTCGCGCCGGCAAATCCATAATGGATTACCTAAACACATTTACTCAAGAACAGTGGGCTTTTGCGTAACGCAAATAAAATCTAAATATCTCAACTGGTATTACAAAAATGTTCACTCAAAGTTGGAATTTATATAATGATATAGTGATTATATCAGGCGGATAATTTTGTTTGATAAATTGTAAAATATCAACAGATTACTTAATCAACATGAAACTCCTTAATTTTACTAAGAGAAACAGTAAGCTTTTCTATAATACAAAAAAGATTATAACATCTCATTTGGATTTACAAAAATATTCACGTAAAGTTGGAATTTTTATAAAGATTAATTGATTAAATTATGGGGATTATTTTTTTCAGAAAATTGTAAAAAATCAACAGATTACTTCATCAACATGATACTCCTTCATTCTACTAAAAAAACAATGGGCTTTTATGTAACACAAAAAGATTAAAATATCTCAGACGGATTTACAAAAATATGCACGTAAATTTGGAATTTTTATAAAGATTAATTGATTAAATTATGGGGATTCTTCTGTTCAGAAAATTGTAAAACATCAACAGATTACTTCATCAACATGAAACTTCTTCATTCTACTAAAAAAAAGAATGGGCTTTTGTGTAACACAAAAAAGATTAAATTATCGCATACGGATTTACAAAAATATTCACATAAAGTTGGAATTTTTATAAAAATTAATTGATTAAATTGTGAGGATTGTTTTCTTTGGAAAATTGTAAAAAATCAACAGATTATTTGATTAACATAAACCTCCCTAATTTTACTAAAAAAACAATGCGCTTTTGTGTAACACAAAAAAATTAAAATATCTCATTCGGATTTACAAAAATATTCACATAAAGTTGGAATTTTTATAAAGATCAATTGATTAAATTATGGGGATTATTTTGTTTAGAAAATTGTAAAAAATCAACAGATTACTTCATCAACATGAAACTCCTTTATTCTACTAAAAAAACAATGGGCTTTTGTGTAACACAAAAAAGATAAAAATATCTCATACGGATTTACCAAAATATGCACGTAAAGTTAGATTTTTTATAAAGATTAATCGATTAAACTATGGGGATTCTTTTGTTCAGAAAATTTTAAAAAATCAACAGATTATTTGATTGAACCTAACCTAACCTAACCTAACCTAACCTAACCTAACCTAACCTAACAGATAACTTCATCAAGATTAAGTGATTAAATTATGGGGATTCTTTTGTTCGGAAAATTGTAAAAAATCAACAGATTATTTGATTAACATAAACCTCCTTAATTTTACTAAGAAAAAGCAATGGGCTTTTGTGTAACACAAAAAAAATTAAAATATCTCATTCGGATTTACAAAAATATTCACGTAAAGTTGGAATATTTCTAAAGATTAATTGATTAAATTATGGGGATTCTTTTGTTTAGAAAATTGTAAAAAATCAACAAATTACTTAATCAACATAAACCTCGTTAATTTTACTAAAGAAATTAATGGGCTTTTGTGTAACACAAAAACGATTAAAATATCTCATTCGGATTTACAAAAATATTCACATAAAGTTGGAATTTTTATAAATATTAATCCATTAAATTATGGGGATTCTTTCATTCAGAAAATTGTAAAAAATCAACAGATTACTTCATCAACATGAAACTTCTTTATTCTACTAAAAATACAATGGGCTTTTGTGTAACACAATAAAGATTAAATTATCTCATACGGATTTACAAAAATATGCACGTAAAGTTGCAATTTTTATAAAGATTAATCGATTCAATTATGGGGATTCTTTTTTTCAGAAAATTGTAAAAAATCAACAGATTACTCATCAACATGAAACTTCTTCATTCTACTAAAAAAACAATGGGCTTTTGTGCAACACAAAAAAGATTAAAATATCTCATACGGATTTACAAAAATATGCACGTAAAGTTGGAATTTTTATAAAAATTAATTGATTAAATTGTGAGGATTGTTTTGTTCGGAAAATTGTAAAAAATCAACAGTTTATTTGATTAACATAAACCTCCCTAATTTTACTAAAAAAAACAATGGGCTTTTGTGTAACACAAAAAAAACTAAAATATCTCATTCGGATTTACAAAAATATTCACATAAAGTTGGAATTTTTATAAAGATCAATTGATTAAATTATGGGGATTATTTTGTTCAGAAAATTGTAAAAAATCAACAGATTATTTCATCAACATGAAACTCCTTCATTCTACTAAAAGAAACAATGGGCTTTTGTGTAACACAAAAAAGATTAAAATATCTCATACGGATTTACAAAAATATGCACGTAAAGTTAGATTTTTTATAAAGATTAATCGATTAAATTATGGAGATTCTTTTGTTCAAAAAATTGTAAAAAATCAACAGATAACTTCATCAACATGAAACTTCTTCATACTACTAAAAAACAATGGGCTTTTGTGTAACACAAAAAAGATTAAATTATCTCATACGGATTTAAAAAAATATGCACGTAAAGTTGGAATTTTTATAAAGATTAATTGATTAAATTATGGGGATTCCTTTGTTCGGAAAATTGTAAAAAATCAACAGATTATTTGATTAACATAAACCTCCTTAATTTTACTAAAAAAAACAATGGGCTTTTGTGTAACACAAAAAAAATTAAAATATCTCATTCGGATTTACAAAAATATTCACGTAAAATTGGAATTTTTATAAAAATTAATTGAATAAATTGTGAGGATTGTTTTGTTTGGAAAATTGTAAAAAATCAACAAATTACTCAATCAACATTGAATTCCCTCATTTTACTCAAAAATCAATTTGCTCTATCGTAACGCAAAAAAAATTAAAATATCTCAACTGGTTTTACAAAAATTTTGACGCAAAGTTGGAATTTCTATAAAGAAAAAAATGATTAAATTGAGTTTCAAGAATTCATATCACTTAGTTATTAGATTTAAGCTAGTTTTAAGTTTTATATTTAAACTCTCGTAATTAATGTTTATATATAAATAATATCTTTATTCATAGAATGCACAGTACAACAATTAGAATGCATAATAAGTATATACAAAAAACAAATATTTAATTCTGCGAATTGGCTATCGACCCTGGGGTATTTCAGCCTTAATGTTTATATTTATGTGTTTTTGTAAATGGTTTCGGTTTACAAATAAAATAAATCAAAAATAAATGATTCAAACAAGATAATCGCTTAATTAATTTGTTTGCGAGTAAAAAATCAATAATATTTCTAGTTTTTCTCCCAGTCTGTGAATAACTATTGATATTTCACAGACTTGTTTCAACAAGTGTCGATTTTTTTTTGTTCGAATAAAGGAAATATGTCACGTACGTTTGCATATCAAACTTGAAAGAAAAGGAACGGATCAAACACGCCCTGGCAAACTCGTATGAGTTCTTCAACTCTACATAGAAGTAGACACTGTTTGTGCAGCCTTTTCAAACCTGCTATTTCTAGAATCAATATTTGCATTACCGCAACAATTGAAAATTTCATTTATATTAATTCAACGGCACGTTTTAACAAGGATTATATAATTGTAAAAATATGCATAGAGAAAATATTTCCTTTATGTTAATACAAAATTAGTTTTAAGAGGGAAAATAAAGGGTGTTTTTAATGCTAGAAATCCTCTAGCTTTAAAAATATCCTTTCTTTTCCTTATTAAAACTAATTTTGTGTTAACATAAAGAAAATATTTACTCTGTGCATGTTTTTACAATTATAAAATGTCAAGTACTCACTGTTTTTCCCGCCTGTTTAATTTTAAGCTTCGAACGAGTGTTTTCCACTCCCAGACTAAGCATGAAGTAAAATTTCGAGTTTAGAAAAGCCTGAAAATTTGGTTTGGTTGCGTAGCGCGAAGCGCGGAGCGACCAAACCAAATTTTCAGGCTTTTCTAAACTCGAAATTTTACTTCATGCGCCACGCGTCTAAAACACTGAAATATTGCGAAGTTTAATAATACACTGCTAAAGCACTATCCTAAATCCGTATATTTTAAACTTCACTTAAAATCAGTGTTTTATACGCGTGGCGCATGAAGTAAAATTTCGTGTTTAGAAAAGCCTGAAAATTTGGATTTGCCGGCACTCGCTTCGCTCGCGCCGGCAAATCCAAATTTTCAGGCTTTTCAAAACACGAAATTTTACTTCATGCTTAGCCTGGGAGTGGAAAACACTCGTTCGAAGCAAAAATTTGAACACTTTACAACGTATGCATAGGAGATTAAGTATACATCTATTCTATCTACTATTTTTTGTATTACCATATATTTTTTTGTAATTAGGCTTAGGTCTGTTGAGGAAATAAATAAATAAACGCAAAAACAGTGAATACTTGAAATTTTCCAGCGTATTCATCGCAGTAAAATTTCAAGTACTCACTGTTTTTCAAGAGTATTCAATTTTAAGCTTCGAACGAGTGTTTTCCACTCCCAGACTAAGCATGAAGTAAAATTTCGAGTTTAGAAAAGCCTGAAAATTTGGTTTGGTTGCGTAGCGCGAAGCGCGGAGCGACCAAACCAAATTTTCAGGCTTTTCTAAACTCGAAATTTTACTTCATGCGCCACGCGTATTAAACACTGAAATATTTCAAAGTTTAAAATACACTGCTTAACCACTATGCTAAATCAGTATATCTGGAACTTCACTTGAAATCAGTGTTGAATACGCGTGGCGCATGAAGTAAAATTTCGTGTTTAGAAAAGCCTGAAAATTTGGATTGGCCGGCACTCGCTTCGCTCGCGCCGGCCAAATTTTCAGGCTTTTCTAAACACGAAATTTTACTTCATGCTTAGCCTGGGAGTGGAAAACACTCGTTCGAGGCAAAAATTTGAACACTTTACAACGTATGCATAGGAGATAAAGTATACATCTATTCTGTCTACTGTTTTTTGTATTACTATATTTTCTTTTGTAATTAGGCTAAGGTCTGTTGAGGAAATAAATAGAAAAACGCAAATACAGTGAATATTTTGAAATTTTTATGCTAGAAATCCTCTAGCTTTAAAAATATCCTCTCTTTTCCTTATTAAAACTAATTTTGTGTTAACATAAAGAAAATATTTACTCTGTGCTTGTTTTTACAATTATAAAATTTCAAGTACTCACTGTTTTTCACGAGTATTCAATTTAATGCTTCGAACGAGTATTTTCCACTCCCAGACTAAGCATGATTTTTGTTTCGAACGAGTGTTTTCTACTCCCAGGCTAAGCATGAAGTAAAATTTCTAGTTTAGAAAAGCCTGAAAATTTGGTGTGGTCGCTCCGCGCTTCGTGCTACGCAACCAACTCGAAATTTTACTTCATGCGCCACGCGTATTAAACACTGAAATATTTCAAAGTTTAAAATACACTGCTTAACCACTATGCTAAATCAGTATATCTGGAACTTCACTTGAAATCAGTGTTGAATACGCGTGGCGCATGAAGTAAAATTTCGTGTTTAGAAAAGCCTGAAAATTTGGATTTGCCGGCACTCGCTTCGCTCGCGCCGGCAAATCCAAATTATCAGGCTTTTCTAAACACGAAATTTTACTTCATGCTTAACCTGGGAGTGGAGAACACTCGTTCGAAGCAAAAAATTAAGGACTTTACAACCGAAGATATATTCTTAAAAAAGTAAACGTCCCTGTATTTATACATTAATGAACAAATCTGTGTTTGTATACTTTTTTGTGTTTGTTGATTCAGAAAATTTAACGTGTAAGCCTTATTGTTTCTTTAATTACATTCTTAGCTAAAAAAAAGCATACTAAGTTCAAAAACAAAAGCATTCACAATAATATTTAACGATCTAATTTCGATGTGCACGTGAAATTCAATTTCAAGCAGACTAATTTCCATAAATATAGCTCCAGGAAATAAACAAGCGCGAATAATACAATTTTAATAAGCAGACGAATAAAGATTAATAAAACATCATTCAAATACAGATAGAAATGTACTTTTAAGGAAAGACTGATTTATTTAACAAAGAAAAAACACGCTTGTAAGCGAAAAACAAGTTAATTAACTTGATATGAAAAAAATCATATTTATTAGTCTATATTAAAGTGAAATCAATCAATAATTGTAATATACAATATAAAGAAAATGTTAGTTTGAGAAATATTAATTAATTTCAGAGAATATGCCATTAAAGATATAAAAAAACGTATTTATTAATCCATATTAAAGTGATAGCAAACAAAGAATATAATATGCAATATAAATCAAATGTTAGTTCCAGAAATATTAATTAATTTCAAAAAATATGCCATTAAAGATGTCTTGTCAATTTGAGACTAAAAGCGAAGGAGCTTTCATATTTATCAGTCCATATTAAAGTAATATCAAACCAAGAATATAATATGCAATATAAAGCAAATGTTAGTTCGAGAAATAATAATAAATTTTAGAGAATATGCCATTAAAAATATGAAAAAAAATCATATTTATTAGTCCATATTAAAGTAATAACAAACAAAGAATATAATATGCGATATATAGCAAATGTTAGTTCCAGAAATATCAATTAATTTAAAAAAATATGCCATTAAAGATGTCTCGTCGATTTGAGACAAAAGGCGAAGGAGCTTTCATATTTATCAGTCCATATTAAAGTGATTACAAACAAAGAATATAATATACAATATAAAGCAAATGTTAGTTCGAGAAATATTAATTAATTTCAAAAAATATGCCATTAAAAATGTCTCGTCAATTTGAGACTAAAAGCGAAGGAGCTTTCATATTTATCAGTTTATATTAAAGTAATATCAAACCAATAATATAATATGCAATATAAAGCAAATGTTAGTTCGAGAAATAATAATTAATTTTAGAGAATATGCCATTAGAAATATGAAAAAAAATCATATTTATTACTCCATATTAAAGTAATAACAAACAAAGAATATAATATGCGATATATAGCAAATGTTAGTTCCAGAAATATCAATTAATTTAAAAAAATATGCCATTAAAGATGTCTCGTCGATTTGAGACAAAAGGCAAAGGAGCTTTCATATTTATCAGTCCATATTAAAGTGATAGCAAACCAAGAATACAATATGCAATATAAAGCAATTGTTAGTTCGAGAAATATTATTTAATTTCAGAGAATATGCCATTAAAAATATGAAAAAAAATCATATTTATTGGTCCATATTAAAGTAATAACAAACAAAGAATATAATATGCAATATAAAGCAAATGTTAGTTCCAGAAATATTAATTAATTTCAAAAAATATGCCATCAAAGATGTCTCGTCAATTTGAGACGAAAAGCGAAGGAGCTTTCATATTTATCAGTCCATATTAAAATGATAGCAAACCAAGAATATAATATGCAATATAAAGCAAATGTTAGTTCGAGAAATATTAATTAATTTCAGAAAATATGCCATTAAACACATAAAAAAAACATATTTATTAATCCATATTAAAGTGATAACAAACAAAAAATATAATATGCAATATAAAGCAAATGTTAGTTCGAGAAATATTAATTAATTTCAAAAAATATGCCATTAAAAATGTCTCGTCAATTTGAGACGAAAAGCGAAGAAGCTTTCATATTCATATAAGTGATAGCAAACCAAGAATATAATATGCAATATAAAGCAAATGTGAGTTCGAGAAATATTAATTACCTTGAGTGAATATGCCATTAAGAATATGAAAAAAAATCATATTTATTAGTCCATATTAAAGTGATATCAAACAATAATTGTAATATGTAATACAAAGCAAATGTTGGTTTGAGAAATATTAATTAATTTCAGAGAATATGCCATTAAAGATCTCTTATCAATTTGAGACGAAAAGCGAAGGAGCTTTGGGAGAGGCGAAATTAATTTTTGATTAATAATTCCCCAAATTGTGTACATATTGTGCTCAAAATTATGCATTGTGTGAATATCAAAATCTCCGCAGCGCTGAACGTGTATGGGATGTGGTGATAAGTTGCTGTTGTTGAAATGGATTTCACGAGAAACAATACAAAAGCATGTGTAATAGCTATTTTCTGGTTGTCTTCAATAATGTACATATTCTCAATGAGATTGATAATTATGTAATGATTCATTGCTCAGTTGCAGTCAGTCAATTACAATCATTACTCAATTACTATTACCCAATTACAATCATTACTCAATTACTATCACCCAATTACAAAAGCATGTGTAATAGCTATTTTCTGGTTGTCTTCAATAATGTACATATTCTCAATGAGATTGATAATTATGTAATGCTTCATTGCTCAGTTGCAGTCAGTCAATTACAATCATTACTCAATTACTATTACCCAATTACAATCATTACTCAATTACTATCACCCAATTACAAAAGCATGTGTAATAGCTATTTTCTGGTTGTCTTCAATAATGTACATATTCTCAATGAGATTAATAATTATGTAATGCTTCATTGCTCAGTTGCAGTCAGTCAATTACAATCATTACTCAATTACTATTACCCATAGTGGTGATAAGTTGCTGTTGTTGAAATGGATTTCACGAGAAACAATACAAAAGCATGTGTAATAGCTATTTTCTGGTTGTCTTCAATAATGTACATATTCTCAATGAGATTGATAATTATGTAATGCTTCATTGCTCAGTTGCAGTCAGTCAATTATAATCATTACTCAATTACTATCACCCAATTACAATCATTACTCAATTACTATTAGCCAATTACAATCATTTCTCAATCACTATTAGCCAATTACATGCCCAGTTTTACTACTCAATTACTGTCAGCCAATCACCTGTCCTGTTTTTTATTACTCAGTTACTGTTAGTCTGTCACATACAGAGTTTTTCATTACTCAATTACTGTCAGCCAACCACATGTACAGCTTTCCATTACTTAATTACTGTCAGGTAACTACATGACTTGTTTTTCATTACTCTCTTACTAACAGTTAATCATATGCCCAGTTTTTAATTACTCAATTACTGTCAACCAATCACATGCCCAGTTTTTCATTACTCAATTACTGTCAGCCAATTACATGCCCAGTTTTTTACTATTTATTTACTAACAGCCAATCACATGCCCACTTTTTTATTACTCAGTTACTGTTAGTCTGTCACATACCCAGGTTTTCATTACAGTCGGTATGATTAATACAAAATGTTCACAGTCGACAAGATTTATTGAAAATTGGCTCAATCTATTGGCAATATTAAGTCAAGCGACTGCGCCAATTTTCTGTTTTTAAGATATTAACTCACAAAATAGTCGCAGTCCGCAGGATTATTAAACAAATGGGACAGCGAAGAATTAACACGTTCGTCCCGGAATATGCAACATAATATACCACTCGGGATAAAAAGCGTAGATGTCTTGATTAATATTAGATTTTTGTGGTTTACCCCAACAAAATTGGCGCAGTCGGCAGGATTAATAATAAATGGCACAGTCGACAAGATTAATAAAAAATTATCACATTTTACATATATGTTCGTCGTTGGATTTTTTAAGTAATCATTCTCATAAAATTCATGTTCTGATTTTTGTATTTCTTTTTCAGGGCTTATCCGTGAAATGCGTACAAAATCGGCTGAAATGGCATAATGGGCGGATATGTCGCCGCCTATCTGCTGGTGGCGGGCGTGCTCCTCCCAGCGGGCCGCACTGTGCTCGCCGAGGAGGCCCAGTGTCCCAGCTTCGCGGCGAACCCCTCCTGTCCCTGCTACAACTTCGAGGACGGCGTCTTCCTCGAGTGCCCAGCGGCGACCTCCAACTCCCTACGCTCCGTCCTCCAGATAGTCACCGGCCCCATACAATCACTCTCCATCTACGACCTAGACAAATCCGTCACCACCCTCTCCTCGGACTTCTTCCCCGAAACAACAATCATCAAACACCTGCAGATCTCACAGTCCAACCTCCAGGAGTTACACGATGACAGCCTGCTGACGCTCAAACCGGAATTGGAATCGTTCAGTTTGGTTTCAGGGAGGTTAAAGGAAATCCCCCAGAAGGCCTTCGGGGGGTTGTTGAAGTTAATCGCGCTTGATTTAGAATCGAATGAGATAAGCGATCTTCCCAGCTACAGCTTCTACGGGTTGCACTTGATCAAGTTGAACATGAAAGGGAATTCAGTGCAGAAGGTTTCGGAATACGCCTTCGCCGGTTTGGAAGACTCGCTTTCAGAACTGGATATGGCTGAGAATAAGCTCCAATACTTCCCGATGACAGCGCTTAGGCGTTTGGAAAGGCTCCGTTTGTTAAGGCTAGCTTGGAATGAAATAAGCTCGATTCCGGATGATGGTTACTCAAGATTGGATTCCCTGCTTTTCCTAGATTTAAGCTCGAATAACTTCGAGGACTTAAAGGAGGATTGTTTCAGACCGACCCCGTCCGTGCGCACGCTTTCCCTCTACTACAACGTGATCGAAAGCGTGCACTCCGAAGCGTTCATCTCGCTTTTGAGCCTGGAATCGCTAGATTTGAGCCACAATAAAATTGTTTTCTTGGACGGCAGCACGTTTCACGCCAACAAAAAACTGAAATCGGTTGATTTGAGCCACAACCACGTCCACTATATAAGCGGCGTTTTCGCTTACCTTCCTTACCTTAAGGAGCTGTTCCTCTCGGAGAATAACATTTTGGAAATCCCCGCTGACGCTTTCACGGAATCATCAAACTTATCAGTCATTTACCTACAGCAAAACGCGATACGAAGGATCGATCCCGAATCATTGCAGACTTTACACAGCCTAGCTCAACTGCACTTAAGCTCCAATTTCATCCAGTTGATCCCGCGAAGCTTGTTTGAAAACAACAGGAACTTAACCTCGCTTAGTTTGGACAGTAATTGGATCATCGATTTGGATCCAGGAACTTTCGATAAGACGACGAGCTTGAGGGAAATTCGTCTTCACAACAACCGGCTGCAGAGTGTCCACCGTGGAGTTTTTGACCCTCTCCCAGCGCTTCTGGAGCTTCACCTGCAGAACAACTGGATCTCCTCGATTGACTCAGGCGCGTTCCGCTCGCTGCAGAGCCTCCAACATGTCAACCTACAAGGCAATATAATCTCAGTATTAGGAGACGTCTTCATGCATGAATCTCCTTCATTAGTTTCCATCCAATTGGACTCGAACAGCATCCTTTCGCTACACAACGATTCCTTAAGAGGCCAATCCAGCGTCCAAATAATGTGGTTGGGCCACAACCGTTTAAAAAGCCTAGACCGCGCGTTATTCAGCGATTTGCTTTTAATCCAGCGTGTTTACCTTAACAACAACAGCATTTCCTTTATAGAAGACCGCGCGTTCGAACCAATGCAAGCGCTCAAGTTTTTAGATCTTAGCATCAACAGGCTTAAACACGTCAGCACTAGAACTTTCGCCGAGCTCCACGAGCTTGAGGAGCTCTACTTAGCCTACAACGGATTGGAAACGATTGAAGCGAAAGCGCTGACGAATTTAAAAAAACTCCGCACGCTGGATCTCTCACACAACAACTTAAGGGCGATCCACGACGCGATGTTCCAAGAAGGCTTACCGATCCGCTTCCTTAACCTAATGAATTGCTCAATTGGGGAAATTGAAACAGGGGCTTTTAAAGGTTTGAACAACCTGAACGATCTTAACCTGGAGTTCAACTCGCTGGTCGCGAAGGACTTGCAGAATTTGGATATTCCTGGGCTTAGAACGCTCAAGGTGTCGAACAACAACTTCACCGACATCAGCGGGTCCGTTTTGAACGGCCTTCCGTCCCTACAGGTGATTAATTTGGAAAACTGCCACATACGCCAATTGCCCGAGAATATTTTCTCCAACAACAAAAACCTGTTGAAAATCGATTTAAGCAAAAACGGGCTTTGCGAGATTAACCACGGAGTTTTTTTAACCCTGAATGTGCTCAAGGAGTTGAAGTTAAGCGAGAACTTATTCAAAGATCTCCCCTATACATCCCTGCTGAACATCAGCACTCTGGAGATTCTGTCGATGTCTTTTAATAGAATGACCACGCTTGAAGTCTCCCGCTTGAACGGTCTACCTAATTTACGCGAGCTCGATTTGAAGAATAATGTGATTAGTTCGTTGACTGGTTTCGCAGCTGCCAACCTGACTCAACTCCTCTCCGTAGATTTAAGCAAAAACATCATCACTGCCCTCCCAGCCAATTTCTTCCACCACTCTCCAATCCTACGAAGGATCGATTTATCTTGTAATAGATTTAGGCAAATCCCAACCTCAGCGCTTTCCGAGCACACCCTCCCAGGTTTAGGTTGGCTTAACCTTACAGGAAACCCCTTGGTCCGCATCCACGATATCGCTTCGGCCCACCGTTACCCCTCCTTGGAGGAAATCCACATAAGCTCCACTAACCTAACAATTGTTACCAGTAAGGATTTCGAAACATTCCCCGCTTTATTACACGTCTACCTGGGCCAAAATAGAATTTCGAGAATTTCGCCAGGAGCGTTCGGAAGCTTGCCAAATTTACTAACGCTCGATTTAGGTGTTAACGAGCTGGAGTTAATGCCCCAGGAGCGCCTGCAGGGTTTAAACCATCTGCGGATCCTAAACCTGACGCACAACAAGCTGAAAGAGCTGGAGGAGTTTCCGTCTGATTTGAAAGCGCTGCAAGTGCTGGATTTGTCTTTTAACCAAATTGGCAGGATCAGCAAGGTGATGTTCCAACATTTGGAAAATTTGGCCGAGCTTTATTTGGATGGAAATTGGATTTCTTCGGTTTCTGGAGATTCCTTTAAACCGCTTAAGAAGCTGCGCACGCTTGATTTGAGCAGGAATTATTTGGAGAATATTCCTTTGAACGCGTTTCGTCCACTAGAGACCCAGATTAGGAGTTTAAGGACTGAAGGTGAGTTCATTGCGTTTACATTTTTTATTATGGTGTTTTTCCCAGAGTAAGCATGAAGTAAATAATTTGGGTTTAGAAAAACCTGATCATTTGATTTGGTGTTCTATATTTAGCTTCAGTTGTGTTCTTTGTATTAATTAATTTGTATTTTTTCTTTAGAGAATCCGTTGTCGTGTAGTTGTGATTCTCAGGAATTATGGGAATGGTTGCGTGATCATCAAAAATTGGTGGAGCAGGCGACAACGAGGGCTCTGAGGTGTGAGCATCCGCCCGAATTGCGCGGGATGAAGTTCCTAGAGTTGGCACCTGAACAATTCTGCGATCAGCCTTTGGTGCTCAGGCTGGCTATTCAGGATATCCAGCCCTTTTCCGTTTTAGTCTCGTGGCAGAGCCGAAACCATTCTGGGGTGCATGGATATCGGGTGGTTTATCACAGTATTGATGGAGTAGAAGAGGTAATCTAAAATCAAACATTATTGTTAGAAAAAGAAATTTTTAACAGAAGCAACAGTTGAAGAAGATTCGCGTAGTTGGCTACTTTATCAAATATTCAAGCGCTAATTAAAATAAGAGAAGACCAAAGCCAGATTTAAATGTTAATTTGTAAAGGAGTTTCAAAATTTCGAAAGATTTAAACTTCTTTAATATCCATCTATAAAATCAAAACTAACACATTGCATTTTTAGAGAAATATTCCTCAGAAGGGATTTCTTGAAAATTGTATCTTTAAAGCAGATTTTCTTAATGCAGCAATTTTAGAAAAAATTATCTTGAAGCAGGCTTTCCTACAAAACTGTAACTTTAACATATTACTTTAAAAAATGTAGTTGAGGTATTTTAGTTTGAACCTTGGAGTGGCTTTCTTTTCACACTGATGGGTCATTTGTAAAGGATCTACATGTTTAAAGATTTAAATTTGAAGCCCCTTCAAATTACACTGGTCTGCAAAAAAATTTTTTTTTTCGAGCCCTGACACCATTCCTGCTGATTCTTATGTAAAATGACCTCCTGAATCCGAATATGACCTCCGTTTTCCCCCACCGCCCACCGTTCTCGGGGGAGGCCCCCCCATCTATTTTTATCACTTTTCGATAATTTGGAGGGATGAAAAGGATTGTTTTAGCCTTTGCAGTTCTTCTGAGGGGCTAGAGAGGTAAAAAGTTCCAAAACATGAACATTTGTAGCAAGGAGGTAGATTTGGGGGGGGGATTTGCCCCCTTAAATTGTAAAAAAATCATTTTTTCGCAAAAAAACTGCCTCCTTGCTACAAATGTTCATGTTTTGGAACTTTTCACGTCTCTAGCCCCTCAGAAGAAACGTAAAGACTAAAATAATCCTTTTCATCCCTCCAAATTATCGAAAAGTGATAAAAATAGGTGGGGGGGGGGCTCCCCCGAAAACGGTGGGTGATGGGGGAAAACGGGGGTCATATTCGGATTCAGGAGGTCATTTTACATAAGAATCAGCAGGAATGGTGTCAGGGCCGATTTTCATGCCGACCAGTAAAATCAAAACTCACACATTGCATTTTTAAAGAAATATTTCTTAAAAGGGATTTCTTGAAAGTTGTAACTTTAAAGTAGATTTCCTTAAACACCACAATTTTAGAAAAAAACTTGACCGTATTTGTTGTGTATTAGGCCCTCTGTTACGAAATCCTGGCTGTGGCAGTAAATTAAAGAGCTGCATGTATTATCTTTTTCTTTTTAGATACGTGGAAAAATTTTAGATAGAACAATGCGATCAACGAAGCTTCCAAGACTGTACCCAGGCACTCGGTATTTAATCTGCGTGCTGGCTCTCGGAAATTGGTCGGACAGAAAGCAAAAGTCCATAGAGGCGAAATTGGCCCGAAAAGCGGACCCCGCTCTATCCGTCGACCACTGGGAGACGTTCACCAACGAAATCCTCGAGTCGTTAGTGAACTCGGCCACCAGCAAATGCGCCGAGGTGAGATTGCAACGCGCGCGTGATCTCCTGAATGTTTAATCCCTCAATTTGTAATTTTCAGGTGAGCACTTTGGGGGCGCCGGACAGCATCCACGGGGAGCTGGGCAGCGTGCCCGAGCACGGTCTGGGCATCCAATCCATCCTGACGCGCCGCCTGGGACTCATCATCGGCTGCTGCATGGGCTTCGTCGTGTTCATCGTGCTCGTCTCCATTCTGGGGTATTTGAAAGTGAAAAAACAGCGTGCTGCGATTAAAAGAGACCAGCAGGCCATTCCGCCTGAGTACCTTTCTTACAGACATTTTTCTATACAGAGTGGCGAGGCCGGGCGCGAGGGCGGACACCCGCACTTCATCACCAGCATGAACACCACGTCCCTCAACTAATCCATATCAGTGCGCAAAAACGTGACCCGAATGCTCCGGGAGGCCGCGCGGACGAGACGAGACTGAGTTAAGCCGAGCCATCTGGACTAATCTAGTCAAAAGTGCGCGCGTGAATTTCCAATACGAAACAAAACATAAATAAAACAAAGGTAAGGAATCAATGCGAATCTCTTAATTAAATAGGAGCTCAACATTTTATATTAAACAAAAATGATTATGCAAATCATTTCTTTATCGTACCTACAATTGGATTCACGTAACTTTATTGAAATACGAAGTCGGTTTAATTTAAAAGTAAATTCCTAAATTATTTAAAAGCACTTTTTATTGTGTCAATTTTAAAAATTAATAAGTTTTACTCTATATATATACAGAGAGTTTTATATAACACCGAACATTTTCATAACGAGAATTTTTCTATTAAGTTTCCATATGCGTACGTTGCACTTTTTTCGTTGCTCGGTTTATCCAATGAATTCAATTTGAAGCTTTAAGCGAGTGTTTTCCACTCCCAGGCTAAGCATGAAGTAAAATTTCGAGTTTAGAAAAGCCTGAAAATTTGGTTTGGTCGCGTAGCGCGAAGCGCGGAGCGGCCAAACCAAATTTTCAGGCTTTTCTAAACTCGAAATTTTACTTCATGCGCCACCGGTACAAAACACTGATTCAATGTAAAGTTTAGCGGTGTGTTTTAAACTTTGTAATAGGTCAGTGTTTCGTACTGGTGGCGCATGAAGTAAAATTTCGAGTTTAGAAAAGCCTGAAAATTTGGTTTGGCCGCTCCGCGCTTCGCGCTACGCGACCAAACCAAATTTTCAGGCTTTTCTAAACTCGAAATTTTACTTCATGCTTAGCCTGGGAGTGGAAAACACTCGTTTAAAGCTTCAAATTGGATTCTTGTAACAAACCAAGCATCGGAAAATGTGCAACGTATGCATATGGATGCTTTAAAGAAAAATACTCGTTATGAAATTGTTCGGTGTTACATAAAACTCTATACATGTATATACAGAGAGTTTTATGTAACACCGAACATTTTCATAACGAGAATTATTCTATTAAATATCCATATGCTTACGTTGCACTTTTTTCGATGCTCGGATTATTCAATGAATTCAATTTGAAGCTTTAAGCGAGTGTTTTCCACTCCCAGGCTAAGCATGAAGTAAAATTTCGAGTTTAGAAAAGCCTGAAAATTTGGTTTGGTCGCGTAGCGCGAAGCGCGGAGCGGCCAAACCAAATTTTCAGGCTTTTCTAAACTCGAAATTTTACTTCATGCGCCACCAGTACGAAACACTGACCTATTACAAAGTTTAAAACACACCGCAAAACTTTACATTGAATCAGTGTTTCGTTCCGGTGGCGCATGAAGTAAAATTTCGAGTTTAGAAAAGCCTAATTTGGCTCGGTCGCTCCGCTTCGCTACGCGCCCGAGCCAAATTTTCAGGCTTTTCTAAACTCGAAATTTTACTTCATGCTTAGTCTGGGAGTGGAAACACTTGTTCTAAGCGTCGAATTAACCATTTGAGAAAATAAAATCAATCAATAAATGGACATTTAGAGCGGATTTGGATATTTATACTAAAAAAAAAATACCCTAACCTAATGTAGTCTAATCACATGTAGTGGAAATGCATTGAGAAACTTCATCGTTTGTTTCATAATAAAATGAAATCAAATTGTGATAATAATAGTGTTGTGCATTTGACCAGTCAAATTCTTTTTGGTCAATTGACCGGTCAATTGACAATTTTGACCGATTTTGACCGGTCAAAATCTTAATTTCTCCAATTATGTAAAAACACATTAATATTAATATTATAATGTTATTCCTTTTTAATATTGGTATTGCAGGCAATAAAAAAAACATATGGCTGTTTATTTAGAAACGAACACAACGTGTATTTGGACAAAAACGAAACAAAAATAAATAAAATAATAAATTTCTGGGGATAAACAAAAAAAAATTCAAAAACAACATAATAATAACGAATTGGAATTTAACAATCCTCTAAATCCTCCTCGGTAGGAGCCAGTAAAGTATCTACAGTACCAGCTGTCTCTTTGTCACTGTCACTGTCACTTTCAGTGGCCAGTAGTGGGATAAAATCGTCCTCCTGAAATTCCTCTCTCTCTCTAAGTCTTCTGCATCTATATTTTTTAAAAGTCTCAGATTATGATAAACTCCTACAATCTTTCCAGCAGTTGTGGTCTTCAATCTGTTTCTTTTCTTAAAGTGAACATTTCCCCACACCGACCAGTTTCGTTCGGCACAGGCAGTAGACGAAGGAAAGGATAAAAGCCTCTGTGCAATTTGAGAAAGGCAGGATCGAATATTTCCCTTCCACCAGTTTGCTGCTGTCAACTCTTTCTTTTCTATAGACCTCACGGAAAGCCACAGTAGCTTTCCACCATATTGGTTACTTTTTGCCTTGAACTTTAATATTTCACTGGCTACACTCTCGGGGTCGGCCTCATGGAAGTGAGAACCGTAACGAAATATTTCGTCGCTTGCTTCGTTTTCCTCTTCAGTGGTCAAGCCATTTCCCAAAAACCTAGGATCTAAGAGGTATGCCACATTGTGGGCCACTGTTATTAGCTGCTGCATACGTTTGGCAAGTTTACCTTTAATTTTGTTTCCTTCTCTCTTCACGAACGGCGAATCGTCTAAATGTTGTTCTATGTGTGCATTTAGTTTCTGAAACTGATTCCGTGCACTATCATCGGCTTCCAACAGCTGTATGGTGTCCGCCACGGGCTGTAGCAGAGTTAAAAACTTCTCGTTTTTCACCCAGAACACTTCATCACTTCATTGGTCATGCCATTTCCCAAAAACCTGGGATCTAAGAGGTATGCCACATTGTGGGCCACTGTTATTAGCTGCTGCATACGTTTGGCAAGTTTACATTTAATTTTGTTTCCTTCTCTCTTCACGAACGGCGAATAGTCTAAATGTTGTTCTATGTGTGCATTTAGTTTCTGAAACTGATTCCGTGCACTATCATCGGCTTCCAACAGCTGTATGGCGTCCGCCACGGGCTGTAGCAGGGTTAAAAACTTCTCGTTTTTCACCCAGAACACTTCATCACTTCATTGGTCATGCCATTTCCCAAAAACCTAGGATCTAAGAGGTATGCCACATTGTGGGCCACTGTTATTAGCTGCTGCATACGTTTGGCAAGTTTACATTTAATTTTGTTTCCTTCTCTCTTCACGAACGGCGAATCGTCTAAATGTTGTTCTATGTGTGCATTTAGTTTCTGAAACTGATTCCGTGCACTATCATCGGCTTTCAACAGCTGTATGGCGTCCGCCACGGGCTGTAGCAGGGTTAAAAACTTCTCGTTTTTCACCCAGAACACTTCATCGTCCAAAATATTGCTTCTAATCTCTCGTGTGCAGTTTTTAGCCACTTCTTCGTCCACAACAACAACCTGTAAAGTTGTTTTACACACCTGAAGGTGCTTTAAAACATTTATAGTTGAAGCCCACCTGGTAGCACAGTCCCTAGCAACCGATGACGTTATTCCTTGCTGCTCACTATACTTCTTGAACAAAGCTGCTGGCAAATGTTTGTTTTTAAAAAATTTTACAATTTCCTTCACTCTGGCAAAGTGATTTCCTGAACGACTCATGAGTTTCAACGTCACGAATAAAAAGTTGCAATGTATGTGCTTCGCAACCGTATGTTTGAATATAGGGGTGAGATGCGTTTATCAGCGCCCACGCTGCCTTCATATTCGGTGCATTATCTGTTACAATGCCGGATACCTTTACAGAACCCACATCTTTAATACCCGACTCAAACTCATCTGCTATGTATTTCGCAGTGTGACGTTGCGCCAGCGTGGGCACGAATTTGTAGAACAAGGGTTTAGGCGTAGTTACCATGAAATTTATGATGGAATCATTTCTGATGTTACTCCACCCGTCTGAGACTATAGCAACATGAGAGGCATCGTTAATTTTATCACTCACGATCTTTTGCATCTCCGTGGCAATATCATCTAAAAGTGAGCCTGCCAATGCCCTCCTGGTTGGCAAGGTAAAGAGCGGCCGGAGCTTTTTGGTGTACTCTATATAGTAGGGATCTTCCACAATACGGAAAGGTAAATTACAGGCATACACCGCTCTTGCGAAATGTCGCTGGAGAGATTTTTGTTCTTCTGGCGTCATCCGATCCATGAAGGAAGTAATATTTAGACTTCGAGGTTGCGAAGGCTTTGTTTTCACGGGAGTACTGCTGTGAAAACGAGAGATTGTACTAACTGTGGACGAACTCGCTTCAGGCAAATTATTATGTTCTTCTTCACCAAACGAAGACCTTGGTGTTCTATCGAAACTCACACCACTGTAGCAAGAGAGTGCACTTCCGCAGCGTCCACTACTCTGTACTTGCGTTTTCTTCGTCGGTGGCTCATGGGAACTAGAAAGGCATGCTAGTTTTTCCTTGGCACGCTCTGCACGAGTTGATCAGGTGTTTCACCATCCTATCGACGTGGGTAACGTAAAAATGTGAGCAGTACTTGCATGTCCCTAAAACAAAACAAAAAAATGGTTATGTGCCCATCATAGTACTTTATGCAAATTTGTCTATGAAAGTACATGGTATTCTTTATCGTTTGCAAAAAACCGCATTACAATTGCTGCAAAATTGCGCTCACAAAAAAATCGCGAAAAAGTAGAAACATCAAATGTGAATTATGAAAAAAAAGTGATAACATGCCTTAATGATACTGGGTGATAAGCATTTGCTTATTTTGACATATGTCTAAGTAAACCTTTATTTGTATATAGATAAAAAAGCGTAACAAATGCTTATAGAAAAAATGTATGCTTATCAATCATAAGTAAAAGCATTTATTAGTGATTGTATTATTAAAAAAGTACCATTTACTGAACCATTTTGCTTAGAAGCAAACCTTTTAGTTGGCAGGATTTGCTTATAAGTAAATACTTATTTTTATTAATATCGCCCACTATAATATTCCATTGTCATCCGATTTACATACAGGGCTTTCATTTCAAAACTAGCCACCCAAAATAACGTTTAAAATATCTTTAAAAGAAAAAAACAAAAAAAACACGTTAATTTATATTTACGGTGGGACACATTTTACAGGTATCTGTCACCCTGCAGTTTCAGGTTGAAACTGTATTGTCACAGATACCTGTAAGCTGTGCACCCCCCCTCCCCCCCGTAAATATAAATTAACGTGTTTTTTTTTCTTTTTTTCTTTTAAAGATATTTTTTATTTTGGGTGGCTAGTTTTGAAATGAAAGCCCAGTATATATGCCAATATTCAGCTCAATACGATAATTACAAGAAGGTGAAAATCATATAAATAGATTTGACACATATGTACAGACAAACTTACAAGTAAACCTAATAAAAGCATATTAAAAAGAAAAATAAGTATATAATAAACATGTACGAGACAGTGCAAGTGAGAAATATAATTTATCTCCAATATAGGAGTTATTTAAAATAAGTCTACAGGAAGGCTCCGTAGTAGAGATGGGTAACTCATGAGTTAGTTGACTCAATGAATCAGCTCAGCGAAGTGAGTCAGCGAGTCAAGTGATCCAGTTAAAAAATTACAGCTCTTTCTGAGTCATGGTTCAGTTGGTTATTTCATCAATCATACGCCAATCCTGCTATTTGTGAATGCAATTATATATTTTAAATTAAGTACGTTTTCCGAAAACTTGAGATAATATAACTAAATATGTGGCAGTAATTAGCAAGTAGGATTATAAATAATGATGAAAAATAATAAATATAATTAGCAATTCATTCTTGTATATTCAATGCGGATATAATTTAATTATATAGTTTTATCAGGCTTTTCTTATAATAATTATAAAAGTATTGGAAAAATAATTGTATAAATTCTATATGTGTTTATTAAATAACAACGTAATAATTTTATTCTTTAAAAATTGGAGAGAGGCAGAGCATAACCTTACTACGAAGCCTTAACCGTTACAGAAAAGTGTGGAAGAAGATGAATAATACATACCTTTTAAGTGCGATTCTTTTCACAATCTACAACAAGTTAGTCTTACAAAGACCGGGAAGTAGTTGTTTCAATGAGTGTTTGATATAACACTCATTGAAATAACTACTTCCCGGGCTAATACCCCGACGGACATTGAATTATACAACAAGTGTTTGCTGTTACATACAGTAACCTACTGCAAATGTAACAATTTGGGTCAAATTATTCAGGCCATCTATAGACGCGTTTCGAGATTTATCTCTCATCAGTATAGCTTTGCCATTCCCTCTAAGTAATTTGACACCTTAGACTGGCGGTCACGTTACCGTTCAAACATAATCGCACTTTTAATGTTTAAAGTATTCTGCAACCAAGAATTGGCAATTTCATTTATACATACCTTTTGTTGTAGTACCTTCCGAATGTTTGGTAAAATACTTCCATACCTCGTGAAGTGGTTTTGTTCGTTTCTTTCCTGAGCTCATTGTGTTTTTCCTTGTCATCAGCACCAACTTTTATGTGCGCACGGCCACTTTACACGTATTACTACGCAACTACGATTACAGTAAACAGCTACGCATGTCTCGACGCGAATTATCCCCACCCCGTCGCCGCTTGTGCAACAGCAGTTATTGACGCATAGAGATTTTGACCAGATTTTGACCGGTCAAAATCGTTTCGGTCAATTGACCGGTCAATTGACAATTTTGACCGCGGTCAATTGACCGGCGCACAACACTAGATAATAATAATTAAATTTTACTTCATGCTCAGCCTGGGAGTGGAAATCACTCGCTTAAAGCCTCAAATTGAATTCTTTTAATAAACCAAGCATCGAAAAATACGCAACGGGTGCATACGGATATTTCAAAGAAAAATTCTCGTTATGAAAATGTTCGGTGTTATATAAAACTCTCTGTAGAAATGAAAACTTTTATCTAATTTAATCGGCCTCGATATTCAATTAATTTACGAATGTTCCCAAAGGTGAACACGATGAAAAAAAAACGATCTGTATTAAACAAAACAAAACTAATTAAAAAAAAAATTTGGATTATATTAAACCGAAAATTATAATTAAAAGAAAACAACATGAACACTCTAGTAAAAAAAAACCTGCCCACGAAAAATAAGCGTCCCCTTTTTAAACATTCCACGTCTAGTTACGTTTTCGAATAAAAACAACAAAAAAAAAAAACTAAACCGCCCCGAATTTGTATATAATTTACATAGTACGAGTATTGTTGCGATTGCGATAACATAAGAATCATTAGAAAAGTTGTCCGTTTGTTTCGTTTTTCTTTTTCTAATTTGTATATCCGACGATTTTGTTGAAACCGTTTGTTAATCGTAGGCTTAAAAGTGAAAGTCATCAGGTTGAAACAAGCTCGATGGCTTTTGTTTTTCGGCCGGAGTAATATGACTTGTATAGATGCAAATATTGTTAGATTTTAAGTGCGAATTGTATAAAATAAATAAAAAAATCAACTATGAAGAAAAACGAGGAATAACAAGAAACAATTAACATAGGAATTAAACATTTTCTTTATTGTTGTACTTTTTTTTATTTGTTTTTATCCACTGAATTAAAGGTAAGTATTTTATTTTATTTATTTTATCAACAATCGATCCCCTGAATTAAAGGTAAGTGCATTTAGTCTACTTCTAAAAGTACCGTGCGATCATTTAAAATATAAATGAGGTTGGCTTTGAATGTTAAATTAGATTGGCACTACTGGCTGTTAACACCTAGTTTACCATATCCTCAAATGTATTATATCATTCAATTATCAACACCTAGTTTACCATACCCTCAAATTTATTCTATCATTCAATTAGCATTCAGGGAAACTGTACAAAAAAGTGGCGTTTACTCTATTATATAATTTAAATGATGCAGGAAAAAAGTCAAGATAAGCGATGAGTTGTACAGTAGTGAAACTTTATGTATTGTTCGCGTTACGTTAATTTAATAAACATTAAAGCAGAGGGCGCTGGTTTCCAAAAGGGGAAATTAAGTTGTACATTGGATTGCATAAGTTTAGCATCACCCAAATCTACCATTCAGCGATGAATCATAGAGTAGTGAAACTACTGGGAAATTGTACAAAAAAGTGGCGCTTACTCTAATTATATAATGTTTACTAAAAAAACTTTAAAACTTATTTTAAAAAATGCAGGAAAAAAGTCAAGATAAGTGATGAATCATACAGTAGTGAAACTTTATATATTGTTCACGTTGCCTTGATTGAATAAACATTAAAGCAGAGGGCGCTGGTTTCTGAAAAGGGAAATTAAATTGTACATTGGATTGTATAACTTTAGCGTCACCTAAATCTACCATTCAGCGATGAATCATAGAGTAGTGAAACTACTGGGAAAGTGTACAAAAACAGTGACGCTTACTCTTATTATTTTTATAATTTAAATGATCGCACGTTACTAAAAACCATTAAAACTTATTTTAAAAAATGCAGGAAAAAATTCAAGATAAGTGATGAATCATACAGTAGTGAAACTCTATGTATTATTCGCATTGCCTTAATTGAATAAACATTAAAGCAGAGGGAGCTGGTTTCTGAAAAGGGAAGTTAAATTGTACATTGGATTGTATAAGTTTAGCGTCACCTAATTCAGCGATGAATCATAGAGTAGTAAAAATACTAAGAAACTGTACAAAAAAAGTGGCGCTTGCTCTAATTACATAATTTAAATGATCGCATGTTACTAAAAAACTTTAAAAAATGCAGGAAAAAGTCAAGATAAGTGATGATTCATACAGTTGTGAAACTCTATGTATTGTTCGAGTTACGTTAATTATATAAACATTAAAACAGAGGGCGCTGTTTCCTGGCAGGGGAAATTAAATTGTACATTGAGTTGCATAATTTAACCTCACCTAAATCAATTATTCAGCTGCACTTCTATTAATTCATCATTCAACGCTCGAAAGCAATATTTGTTAATCTTTAAAGTCCACTATGAATCTCAAGACGTTTGTTTTATTCTTATTCTTAATATTCAAAGCGATTTTTATGTTTTACATTCCAGCAAATATAAGAACTGTATCTTACGTATGAGTTGAGGGACGAAATTGTGCAATAAAACAAGTTTATCCAGTGAGGAGTAATAAAGTTTTATATTGATACAGCAATGAAAATTTCAAGTTAAATTCTTGGATTCACTGCAACCCACTAGATTTTATTTCTAGTAATAATCATTGCGGAAGATTTTATTGCACTGATAGGATTGTACAAGAATAAATACAAGTTACAAATTTATTAAAAACCGTAGTGAATACTTTAAACAATTTAAAGTTGCTCAGAACAATTTGCTTTGGAATATACAGGGTATCCCATTAGTGCGTTTTTAGTCGAGCTTTGGTAGACACTTTTTTCCCAGCTTTAATGAAAATGTTGAGTAATATTTTGTAAATGGTCCTTCGTATATTAATAAAGATAAATATAAATGTATATATAAAGATAAAGAACAGATATCTTCCAAGAATCTTGGAAGATAGATAAAGAAATTAAGTTATATCTTTCACAATGTTCTTATTAATCACTTGGTGAAACATGATTAAAATAAAATTTGAAATAAAAACACTTGATTTGTTTCACTAACGTTTTACTTATTATTCCGACTAGTTTCGGCTTCTAGCCATTATCAAGGAATGTACGTACATTCCTTGATAATCTCTAGAAGCCGAAACTAGTCGGAATAATAAGTAAAACGTTAGTGAAACAAACCAAGTGTTTTTATTTCAAATTTTAACTTAAGTTATATTTTGTAAATGGTCCTTCGTATATTAATAAAGATAAATATAAATGTATATATATAAAGATAAAGAACTGAGATATATTCCAAGAATCTTGGAAGATAGCTCAGTTCTTTATATTTATCTTCATTAATATATGACGGACCATTTACAAAATATAATCTAAGATTTTCATTAAAGATGGGAAAAAAGTGTCTTTACCAAAGGTGCTTGACATCAAGAGCAGTATGTAATAATAGAGATGTTATCTGGTATCTAATATCTTTTTTTTGGGTTTTACGTCATCTATTTTCGCTGCTATGGCCAATCATGACGCCGGAGATTAGGTCTACAGCTATCGGGGAATTTTGCCGAGCCCGGTGGGAGTTCCAACCCACCGGTAGAGATCTTTAACGTGCAGGCAACATCCAGGCAGTACACGGGTCCTACATACATTTAACGTCATATCCGAGAAGATTTGGTATTTTTATCCTAACCTACAGAGAGTTGTATATAACACCGAACATTGGCATAACGAGAATTTTTCTTTTAAGTATACATAAACATACGTTGTACATTTGCCGACGCTCGGTTTATTAAAATAATTTAATTTGAAGCTTTAAACGAGTGTTGTCCACTCCTAGGCTAAGCATGAAGTAAAATTTCGAGTTTAGAAAAGCCTGAAAATTTGGTTTGGTCGCGTAGCGCGAAGCGCGGAGCGGCCAAACCAAATTTTCAGGCTTTTCTAAACTCGAAATTTTACTTCATGCGCCACCGGTGCAAAATGCTGATGCAATGTAAAGCTAAGCGGTGTGTTTGAAACGTCGTAACATGTGGGTTTGTACCGGTGGCGCATGAAGTAAAATTTCGAGTTTAGAAAAGCCTGAAAATTTGGTTTGGCCGCTCCGCGCTTCGCGCTACGCGACCAAACCAAATTTCCAGGCTTTTCTAAACTCGAAATTTTACTTCATGCTTAGTCTGGGAGTGGAACAGTCATTTTAAGTTTCACATTGAACTCTTTTAAAAAAAAACAACGTGTATCTAAAGATTTACAGCATATACGCTGTAATTGGGACATGTATACTTGAAAGATAACTCCCTGTATGTACAAGTTAAGGCATTAATTGCGATTGATTGTCTACAGTTTGTAATGGTCATATAGGCAACCAAATTTACACATAACTTAAAAATCAAAGGTGTCAAATTGTATTGGATGAAAATGTTCGGTGTTACATAAAACTCTCTGTATATAAATGTAGACAACTTGTTAGGCCTGTAGCGTGGCAGTCCAACACTACTCACTACACCACCAAGCTGCCCCTGGTATCTGGTATTTGGCATAAGGGGAAGTGCGCATTACTGCGCTACACTTAGACCTCATTAGGCCCACTGTGCTGCCTCCCACTACGGGTCACCCATTCTCAGCTCAACCATCTCACCTTGTCTAGGTAGTCCAGTATTACTGAGGTAGGCAAATCCCTAATGATGTCCATCGTCGGCCATCTTTTACCCAGTATGGATCCTCTCTTAGACAAGAGTGCCGGGCATTCGAATAATAAAGTTATAATAAAAAACAACAACTTAATTCAGTTATTTATCTAAGAGTAAGAAAAATACAGACACACACGCACACAAAAAACATGTTTATCGGTTAAATTCGGTGTGAATAAAAAGGATAATCTAATTTCGAGTTCTCGTGAACTTCGCACACGCACACGCAGACTTTTGCTTGCCCACGTCAACTTCCCTTCCACCCTCTAGCCCGTTCCGTTTTTCCTTTCCCCGATGAGATATCTTTATTTATCTTTAATTCCATGCGGAAAAATACAAGCCCACCCCCATAAATATTAATAACATTTCTTGTCGTGCGCTTTCCGACTTATCTCGACGCACATAAATTAGAAAAACGATCGTAACTCATCGCCGGATTCATTACGAAAGTTTTCCGGAACAATTTTGATAATCTTGATCTTTGATATAAATCCTCTACGCTCTATTTTTTCTGAGTTGATAAATTCTTTTGTTGCGAAAGCTCTGTCTTTGACCTGAACCCGTTCATTGCTTGGGTTGTCTTATCTATATTTTTTTTTATATGTTCGACAGCGTAAACGCCATCTAATGCCCATTATTATTATGTGAACAAAATTTTCGCAAACAAAAAAAATTGATAAGTAAACTTAAACATTGATCAAGATATTAGCAAATAAAGAGTTCTCACAAATTAAATGTGTTCAGTACTAATTCATACTGAACACAAATTCATATTTCTTATAATATATGAAATTACGAAAATGTTATTTATGAAAATGCAAACAATGTCCTAATTAATAAGACAACTTAAGACGATAAATATCCCACACAATAATACCTATAAACTCGAACACACACAACCAAATTAAATATAGTACTTTTCATTCATTTATACACAGATTAAATAATATTCCACTTAGTAAAATAGATTATCAAATCGAACTAAACACAATTAAAACAATAGCAAAAAATAACGGTTATAAACAGGCATTAGTTGATCAAATGATTCAAAAGAAAAAACAATTGCGGAAGTATTTTTATAATGTGACAAAAATAGAGAAAACCTACTAGAATAGATTAGAATACGTCAATAACCTCTCACAGAAAATTAAACAAACAGTTAAGGGAAAGGACAATAACAAAATTTTGACTAATTCTGTTAACTTAAGGAAAATATTAGTGAATAATAAAATTAAAACAGACAATAGTAATAATAAAAAAAAGCGGAGTGAATGAGCTGAAATGTGATGACTGCGATGCAATATATATATATATATATATATATATATATATGGAATGACGTTCTCACCAAACACGACATGGCAATTAACACGAAAAATATAAAAGTCATAGTAGCAGCACAAGAGGACGAAACAATACACATTACAATAGGACAAGAACAACTCGAACAGGTACAAGAATTTGAATATTTAGGTGTGATAATACAACAAAATGGCAGACAAGATCGAGACATATACAATAGAATTGAAAAAGAGCAAAACTGTATTACACCCTAAAAAAGCGGAGTGAATGAGCTGAAATGTGATGACTGCGATGCAATATATATATATATATATATATATATATATATAGGGCAAACGGGCAGGTCTTTTGAAACGAGATTAAAAGAACATAGGAAAGATATTCTAAATAATAAACAGACCACGGGGTTCGCAAAACATTGCATCGCGGCTAATCACTTTTTCAACTCAAACGACTTTAAAATGTTGCATTCGGGTAATAAGGGAATAGTTTTGAATTATCGGGAGGGTTTAGAAATAAGTTAAGCCATAAAGGCGAGAAAAAATGTGGTCAATGACAACTAGGACCTTTGAAATTCCCCGATAATTAGAGCGCTTATTACCTAAAATGCCAACATCTAGTATATATAATCAATTGTGCTCTTTTGTACACCATTCTTGAAAATGGCATTAAGCCGAAACTAGTTGAAAATAAAACAATTTATTAGTAAAACAAACCATGTGAATTTCAATCAAATATCTATATATCGATAAATATCTATTGAAACAACTACTTCCCGTGCAATTACACCTTCGGATATTAATTAAACAATGAAATATTTAAAATCTTATTTAATTTGATTTGTTACAACGCTCAATTAAAGTATAATTAAGACATTGTTTGCATTTTCACGAATAACATTTTCGTAATTTTATATATTATGTTTAAAGTGTGCAAACTATAAGAAGCGTAAGCTTCTTTTCTCGAATTCAACTAGTTTAGAATTTGAATTTATCTTGTTTTCATATTTCTTGTATTTTTTTTAATTTGTAAGAACTCTTTATTTGCTAATATCTCGATTAATGTTTAAGTTTACTTACCATTTTGTTTTGTTTATGAAAATTTTGTTTGACCTTGACCCGAACGAGTGAAAAAGTAGCGGATTAAATGCAAATATGGAGGATTCCAGGGGATTTGAGTTGTTTGTATTTTCAGCGGGTGGAAAGCGGTTGAGGGTCGTTAGTGTGAAATATGGAAATTGCTGAAAAGGGTCGAATTTGTACACATGAGATCAATAGTGGGTGCTGATACAGTTAGCAATACATGTTTGTGTAAGTTCTCTACACTCACAAAAAAATACTGAAATCGAGTTTATCTCTAGAGGGCATAGAAAATAGAATAAATATAATTAACCCATTAACGGCCGAGCAATTATAATAATAATAATAATAATAAGTCTTTATTGCCCAACAGGACAATTACAATTACAAGACAATATGTAAAATAGATTAATTACATGGCCGTATGCGTATATACATATACAAATAAACAAAAAACGAAAAAATTATAGAGTTAACTCTAATAGTTGGTCTTAGGTACAAATTGTGCACTTATTTTTTTGATTTTTATGAATGAATTATTGTATGACATACCATATTTTTAGGCATTAGTCGATTTTATATAATAACGTGCAATATAAAGTTAAGAACAAGTGTTTCCACTCCCAGACTAAGCATGAAGTAAAATTTCGAGTTTAGAAAAGCCCCGCGTAGAAAATTTGTCGAGGGTCGCGCCAGCGACCCGAGACAAATTTTCACGGGGCTTTTCTAAACTCGAAATTTTACTTCATGCGCCACCCGTATAAAACGTTGAAATATTGTGAAGTTAGAAATACACTGCCATTTTTTGGTTATGAGGAATAATCGAAATATTTAAATAACAAAATATTTTCAACTTTCCTTATACACTTTGAAGTCAGGTCAAATAATATAATATTTCAAATTAATTTAATTAACAAAAAAATTAAAATGTTGGCGATTAATGGGTTAATAAAAAATGTTTTATACACAGAAAATAAGTACAGATCAAAATAGTATACACATTATTTTGATGTACTTAGTTTCTGTGTATAAAACATTTTCTATTCATTATTTTTAAATCTTTGATTTTGTTGGCGTTCACTTTGTGGTACATCTATATAAAATAATATTAAAACACTTAACTTAGTTTTGCCACTTTAATTAACTTTTCACTTAACTTTTCACTCAGTTTGATAATGACTAGCTTGTAGTCTAAACTATAGTCACTGTAAAAAGTTAATCAATGTGGTAAAACAAAGTTAAGTGTTTTAATATTATTTTAATTATTTCTATTTTATTTTCTATGACCTTTACAGATGAACTCGATTTTAGTATTTTTTTGTAAGTGTAAGAACGCTTATACAAACATGCATTGCTAACTGTATCTTTAAAGATTTTGGTTCACTCACAAAAAATACTGAATCGTGATCATCTCTTAAACCATTTTCTGTACGAAGAAAAAATAAATTTAATTGATTTCATCTCTGAAGTGCAGTTTAAAATATTGTAAATAAATAAACAAAGAATGGGGTTGAAACTCCAGACGAATGTCTGGTTGAGTTTATTAAGGATTTTCGTGAAGAGGAATGGAAAACGCGCAAAAGGTTCTCCCATAAACATATTTTATTATACAATTTTCTGTACGAAGAATAAATAAACTGAATTGATTTCATCTCTGAAGTACAGTTTAAAATAATGTAAATAGAAAAACTAAGAATGGGGTTGAAACTCCAGACGAATGTCTGGTTGAGTGTTTGGTTTTATTAAGGATTTTCGTGAAGAGGAATGGAAAACGCGCAGAAGGTTCCCCCATAAGCATATTTTATTATACAATTTTCTGTACGAAGAATAAATAAACTGAATTGATTTCATCTCTGAAGTATAGTTTAAAATAATGTAAATAGAAAAACTAAGAATGGGGTTGAAACTCCAGACGAATGTCTGGTTGAGTGTTTGGTTTTATTAAGGATTTTCGTGAAGAGGAATGGAAAACGCGCAGAAGGTTCCCCCATAAGCATATTTTATTATACAATTTTCTGTACGAAGAATAAATAAACTGAATTGATTTCATCTCTGAAGTATAGTTTAAAATAATGTAAATAGCAAAACTAAGAATGGGGTTGAATCTCCAGACGAATGTCTGGTTGAGTGTTTGGTTTTATTAAGGATTTTCGTGAAGAGGAATGGAAAACGCGCAGAAGGTTCCCCCATAAGCATATTTTATTATACAATTTTCTGTACGAAGAATAAATAAACTGAATTGATTTCATCTCTGAAGTATAGTTTAAAATAATGTAAATAGCAAAACTAAGAATGGGGTTGAAACTCCAGACGAATGTCTGGTTGAGTGTTTGGTTTTATTAAGGATTTTCGTGAAGAGGAATGGAAAACGCGCAGAAGGTTCCCCCATAAGCATATTTTATTATACAATTTTCTGTACGAAGAATAAATAAACTGAATTGATTTCATCTCTGAAGTATAGTTTAAAATAATGTAAATAGAAAAACTAAGAATGGGGTTGAAACTCCAGACGAATGTCTGGTTGAGTGTTTGGTTTTATTAAGGATTTTCGTGAAGAGGAATGGAAAACGCGCAAAAGGATCCCCCATAAGCATATTTTATTATACAATTTTCTGTACGAAGAATAAATAAACTCAATTGATTTCATCTCTCAAGTGAGGTTTAAAATAATGTAAATAGAAAAACAAAGAATAGGGTTGAAACTCCAGACGAATGTCTGGTTGAGTGTTTGGTTTTATTAAGGATTTTCGTGAAGAGGAATGGAAAACGCGCAAAAGGTTCCCCCATAAACATATTTTATTATACAATTTTATGTACGAAGAATAAATAAACTGAATTGATTTCATCTCTCAAGTGCAGTTTAAAATAATGTAAATAGATAAACAAAGAATGGGGTTGAAACTCCAGACGAATGTCTGGTTGTGTGTTTGGTTTTATTAAGGATTTTCGCAAAAAGGAATGGAAAACGCGCAAAAGTTTCCCCCATAAACATATTTTATTATACATTCGCGGGAAATCCCCTCCTCCCCAAACACGTTCCATCATCTGTGTAAGACAGCGGTTTTTTTTTATACGTTCTAGCACTTACCTGCTTTTTTATTTAATAATGAATAAATTCTCCATTATGCATTTCGTATTTCGAGGCTGGTGATAAATCAAGCGATGAAATATTTGTCTGCGACTAAAATATCCTGGTGTTTTAATATTAATAAATAAAAAGCATAATTTTTCACTTGAAATACTCTACGCTCAAGTGAAATGTTCTTATTTAAAGCACAACAAATAAATATTTACTTTAATGACATTTAGTAGTTTTTTGCCGTCAAGTTATCGAAAACTTCTAAAAGCTTTTTGGGGAAAAGCGGCAGAATTCAACTTTAATGACATTTAGTAGTTTTTTGCCGTCAAGTTATCGAAAACTTCTAAAAGCTTTTTGGGGAAAAGCGGCAGAAATTAAAAATTATAGTTGCATTTTTTAGCCAGAACTTTATTTTTATTTAGCAAATATTTCAAGGAGACGATTCAGAAATCTATTTAAATGCATTCTATCAGCTTTACATTTTAGCAAGCTTGATTGTTTTTTGCCTTCAACAATTTTAAAATATATTATTTATTGGTGTCTAGGGGGGTATCCCCCTGCTCTTGACTACGCCCATGTACAATTACTTTCAAATTTAAATTAGAATTTGAAATTGCATTGTATTTTAAGGTGAAATTTCTAACACCCGAAAATTTCATTAAGCAAATTGCCAAGAATCCATCACCTCTACCTTCCTTCAAACACACACAAACAAAAAAAAAACAAAAGCTTTATCCTAATGCACAATAGGATTTGGGGGGTGGATACAAAATGTGCAGCGTAAAAATGAATCGTGCAGCGGGAAAATGGATGTCGGCTATTAATTAAAGTCGGCAGCTTTCTGTGCGGAATACAAATGCGCTCCTCCTCTTCTCCTCTCTCGCTCTCACCCCCAAAACGCGAATGACGAATGGTTTTTTCATGAAGTTAGATGGATATCTTTAACACGGTTGTTGCAATAAATCGTCCGAAGGATTAATTTTGCGAAATTGGGTGTCTTTAACGCCACGCTAAAATATTAATTGTACAAGATTGGTGATTGGTGAGAACGGGAAACAGGAAGAGAGAACGTCTGGTTCTTCATGATTTTTGGATTTATGTGTGCAACTAATGGATTTAGACACGCTAGATGATTTATGGAAATGTTCAATTAATAGTGAAAGACAAATAGTGGGTAACACGCGTTGCAATCTTTCAACAAATGATAATAATTCAATCCCTGATAGAAAAAGATTTAATTTTTTTTTTTTTGCCCCATCACCTCCTTCTCGCCACTGTGAGACCGATGTGTAACCCGCACTTGAACAGATCAAAGCTCTTCAAGCCCGAGCGCCCCATCAATCACACTTCCAATATATATTTATTATCAGTATTATTATTACCACAAAATAAATAAATAAAAGTGAAAATTCAGTCATAGTAAACAAAATAGATACCTTTGCCACATGATCTAACCTGAATTCTCTAGAATGAATAAATTTGTATATGTACATATATACAGATAACCAGGGTTGTTAAGAACACGTTTTTTTTTTTCGTTTTAATTAAAATAAACAGTTTTTTTTTACAAAACGTGTATTTGTTCATTGAAACAGCGTTTAAAACATTAACAATTAAATACATGTTTAAAACGTGTTTAAAACACGTTTAAAACACGTTTAAAACGTGTTTAAAACAGGACATATAATTTTTCTTTTAAGTATACATATCCTGACAATTACAGCGTTTTTTAAATTTGCGGGAATTCGTTGTTTCAAAGCGGTTATTTTGAGGCGTTTAACGAGTGTTTTCCACTCCCAGACTAAGCATGAAGTAAAATTTCGAGTTTAGAAAAGCCTGAAAATTTGGATTGGCCGCGTAGCGAAGCGGAGCGGCCAATCCAAATTAGGCTTTTCTAAACTCGAAATTTTACTTCATGCGCCACGCTTAAAACACTGATTTACAGTGAAGTTGAAAACGCACACATACAACAACGATTATAGGCAACTTAATATACGTTAGTGTTATTGGGTTGCCTATAATCACTGTTTTAAACAATTTGTTCAGCGCAAAATTTGACTCACGTTATATTCACATCTGCATATTAGACTGCTTAAGCCGTATATTTTAAACTTTACGATATTTCAGTGTTTTATACGTGTGGCGCATGAAGTAAAATTTCGAGTTTAGAAAAGCCTAATTTGGATTGGCCGCTCCGCTTCGCTACGCGGCCAATCCAAATTTTCAGGCTTTTCTAAACTCGAAATTTTACTTCATGCTTAGTCTGGGAGTGGAAAACCCTCGTTTAAAGATTCAAATTTAAATCTTAAAAAAAAACAACAAATGTTGTAAAATTTACAGTGTATGCATATTTATACCTGAAAGAAAAATCCGCTGTATTTAAAAATCACATTTATGCACACAGTTGTGATATTTTATTGTTATAAAATGTTATCTTTAATAATGTAATTTGAAATATCTTCAACCATTTAGCTAAAATTTATAAACAGAAACAGAAAATCTTAATGAAGTAGTATAAAATATAATGTTGCAAATGGAAAAAAAACGTTTGAAACAAATTTAACGTTGAAAACATGTTTTAAACAAATTTAAAACAGGTTTAAAACAAAACCGTTTAAAACACGACAAATGTTTTTCAACATGTTTAAAACACTGCCTTAAAACAAAGTTACACCCTCTGGGATGGATGGTGTAACGTTGAACATAACATCTCTGCAGATAACTATGTAACAAGAAACTAATACTTGTTTGCAAACACAATTATACAGATTTACATTGTATTAGCAAACAAATATTACATTCTGTTACACAGACAAGTCAACATAATTAAATTTTGATGAAGACATAAAAAATATCCCTTAAACAATTTTAGCAAAAGCACTCGTATAACAAATTTCCCCCGCGCTATTTTCGTTTTTTGCAGATTATGTGACAGTAGTAAAATTTAATACTGCCCATTCCTTGTTTATTACTCGGCGGTGCCGTATGTGCATTTAAATTCTAATTCGCGAAACCGCCCTCGTGCATATAATATATATATTTAATTCAGGTGGTGCAAGTTTTAATTAAAAAGTTATCGGTCACGTCGCGGCGCTAGACCGGATTAATTATGAACGCCCAAACTTGAATGTTTGTCTTGTGATATTTACATTTCGCCTCGGATCGATGAGCGAATTACGTTACACCCTCTGGGATGGATGATGTAACGTAATTGGGGTAATTTTGGGATTAAATTCGACACCTTTAAAGAATTTTAATTTTTCAAGCATTAACAAATACACGCAAGGGTAAAATGGTTTGATAATGAAAAATAGCGCGGTAATAGGGTTCATTAATAACCGATTGTGAATCCACTTATTTAACTCATAAACGTACAGTCTTTAAAAAATACAATATTTATATACAGGGTGAGTTTTTTTCGATGTTCTCTATGGGGATCTCGGAAACTATAAGAGATAGAAAAACGGTTAAATGGGGAAAGAAGTGTAGTTTTATAGGACGAATAAAATGACACTTTCAAAATATTTGAAAAAGTCAAGGGTAACTAGATATTTTGAATAAAGTAAAATGTGTCAATTTTTTGAAATCAATATATCTCTATTATTATCATAGATAGAAAAAACTGTAAGGGACAAAGTTGTAGAAAATTTTACACAGATTAATAACAAAAAATCAAAAAAAAAAATCGCCCATATTTTGTTAGATATGACACAAACTTACCTTTTTTAAAATGGAAACAATAGTTGGCTATGACTTTATTAAAAGGGCTATTTTTTTCCCTTCAATTCGATATAACATATGCCATAGTTATTTTTAAAATAAAGTAAGTTACAGTCGTTTTTAATTTTACCATACACCAAAAAATAGTTAGCCATGAAAAAGACAAAAGTAAAACAATTGCAGTTGTTTATTCTAAAAACATATTAATTCATTTCCATATTTGGTTTGTTTCGATAAGTTTGTTTTGTATTTATTTGGTGTTGAAAGTTTTTTAAAGTGATAATGAATGTTTCCAACGAAGAAAAGCGTGATATGCTTGTTTGTTACATTCAGTGTAGTAAAAACGCTGCGGATGCTGCAGAACAATATTATAATCAATATATCGATCGTCGGCAGCCATCTTTACCAACATTCAGAAAAATTTACCACAATCTGGGTGAGTACGGATCCTTTACAAAGCCGAAACTTGAAAAAACGAAATTAATGGTTTCGGAAATAAACGTATTAGCATTGGCGATGATAGATCCATCCACATCAACCAGACAAATTGCAACAGAAGCAAGCATATCTCAACGGACTGTAGTACGAGTTTTGAAAAAACACAAAAACACAAATATCACCCATATAAGGTATCAATTTCACAAAATTTACATGACGGTGATACCAATAAGAGAATGGTCTTCTGTATGTGGTACAAAAACATGTGCCAAGAGGATAATACGTTCCCTACAAAAATAATTTGGCCAGATGAAACGCGATTTACTAATTGTGGGATTTTTAACCGGCTTAACCGGCACAATGAACATGTTTGGAGTCAGGAGAATCCACGAGAAGTTGCACAACGTAGACCACAAATTAAATTTTGATTTAATGTATGGTGCGGTGTGTTCGGATCGAGAATTCTCGGCCCATATATTTTTGATAACACATTGAATGGAAATGATTACCTTCGTTTTCTTCAAGAAACATTTGAAGATATGCTCGATGATTTAAATTTATCAGTACGGGCAAGATTGAAGTGGTTTCAACACGACGGAGCTCCACCTCATAGCAAGTTGGCTGTGCGAAACTATTTAAATGATGCTTTTCCTAATTCATGGGTGGGAAGAATTGGACCAATCCTATGGCCACCTAGATCACCCGACCTATCCGTTTTAGACTTTTTTCTGTGGGGTTATGTGAAGAACAAAGTGTATCAACAATCATATCAGTCCGTGGAGGATCTTAGACTAGCTGTACTTGAAACATTTAATTCTAGTGATAGAAGAAAAGTCAAAAAAGCCACAAATTCGATTTTAAAAAGATGTACTTTATGCCATAATAATAATGGTGGACTTTTTGAGCATCTTATGTAATATTTAAAATTTTCTTCTATTATTATTTTGATAATTTTGGAATTATTTTACTTTATGTTGCTTTTGACAAATCTAAAGAAAGATAATAAAATAAATATTGATTTCGTTGCTATAAACAATCGCAATTGTTTTACTTTTGTGTTTTTCATGGCTAACTATTTTTTGGTGTATGGAAAAATTAAAACGACTATAACATATTTTATTTTAAAAATAACTATGGCATATGTTATATCGGATTAAAGGGAAAAAAATAACCTTTCCAATGAGGCCATAGCCAACTATTGTTTCCATTTAAAAAAGTTAAGTTTGTGTCATATCTCCCAAAATATGAGCGAACTTATTTTTTTTGATTTTTTGTTATTAAACTGTGTAAAATTTTCTACAACTTTGTCCTTTGCAGTTTTTTTCTATCTATGATAATAATAGAGATATATTGATTTCAAAAAATTGACACATTTTACTTTATTCAAAATATCTAGTTACCCTTGACTTTTTCAAATATTTTGAAAGTGTCATTTTATTCGTCCTATAAAACTACACTTCTTTCCCCATTTAACCGTTTTTCTATCTCTTATAGTTTCCGAGATCCCCATAGAGAACATCGAAAAAAACTCACCCTGTATATATATATATTTATTTTTAGGTTTTCGCGAGCAAAATATACTTGGTTGAAGTTTCTTGGGTTGCTCTCTCGCGTCAAATTGTTTCTTTGTACTCTATGTTTCGGCAACATCACTAATGATGGCAGAAGTGATGCTGCCGAAACGTAGAGCACAAAGAAACAATTTGACGCTAGAGAGCAACCCAAGAAACTCCAATATATGACAGTTTGTTTATTGTTATAATTAAATTTTATTTTATAATTCTTGGCTATCGACCGTTAGTCTTTCAGCCTTACATTATTTATATTACAACATTTACAATTTTTTGTACAGTTTTCTCTTAATTAATGATGTATATTTTTGTGTGTAATTGTGTTTTCTCATTTGTTGAAATTGTAAACTGTAAATTGTTTATTAATGGCGAAACGCCCGGAACTTTTGGCATTTCGGACTCGCCGCTCCGAGGGCTCACACGTCGCTTAAATCCGAAACTCGAAATGCGGAATGTGCCAGTTTGCTGGATGGAGAGTGAGCCGGCTTCAATTAAAATTTAAATAGGGCCTTAAATCCCTCCGCGTTTCGTTTAAGTTTAGTATTACGCTTAGTTCTATAACAAACTACTAGTATATTTTCTGCATGAATATATATTATATTATGCACAGACAAATTACTTGATTAACTTGATTTGATTGTTTATAATTTTGAAAACTGCTATGTCCAGATACAGGGATTTTTTCTTTTAAGTTTTGGTATATTTCCTGATCTATTTATGTACATACATACATTGTTTATTGTACTATCATTGTCTTGTAATTGGAAAATTTCCTGTTGGGCAATAAATACTTATTATTATTATTATTAATATCTATACGTTTTTAGGCATACGTTGTATTTAAATTGGTTCAATTTGAACGAGTGTTTTTTTAAGCATAAGGTAAAATATCGAGGTCTGAAAAGCCTGAAAATTTGGTTTAAAATAATAATTGCTGCACAATATAGAAATATTTTCAACTTGAGGCCCGTACAGCTGGGTCCAATGAACAACATTTGTAAATGTTATTGTACATTAAACCACAATAGCTTGAGCAGCAATTCAATATCGGTCCGTACAAAAATTTAATGGCAGCGTCCCGAAATTAAGCAAGCAGTGTCGTCGGCGAATTGATGGAGTGTTGTTTTATGTGTCTTAAGAGAGGACAGAGCGGGTAAGTCTAAGAGGTAAAAGTAGACTTTTTATATAAGGTTGATAGAATAAAACACTTGGTTTTTGTTTCACAAATTCAATATTTTATTTCCACGACTAGTTTCGGTCAGACGACCATTATCAATGTGGTTTACAAGGATTACATAGCAATCCTTGTAAACCACATTGATAATGGTCGTCTGACCGAAACTAGTCGTGGAAATAAAATATTGAATTTGTGAAACAAAAACCAAGTGTTTTATTCTATTAACCTTATATAAAAAGTGTAAAGATGTTTCACCAAGTGTTAGATGAGTCAACAATCAAAAGTTTGGTAAAAGTAGAGGCAATAGCAGTCAATAAAACAAATGAAGGTCACAAAATTATTGATAACAAAATAGAAACAAAAGAAAAACTAGTAAGATCAGGGATTTATAAAATAAATTGTATAAATTGTGATGGCATATACATATTGTGCCGAACGGGGAGAAATTTTGAAACAAGACAACGCGAACATATAAAATCAATAATTAAGAGGACAACGAAAACAGGATTGGCGGACCATTGCACAACCACAGGATACCACATGGGGGAGATCAAGCCAATCCATATTTCTAGAAAAGGTCGGAAGCTGAACCTATTAGAGGGATTAGAATTCAAACGAACCATCAGCAGGGGGGATTATCTACTGAAGAAAGTACACGAAATTAACAACACTGACATCATCATTGGCGCTGGATTATCGATCAAATAGTTTCCATAGATTTGTATATATATATATACAGGGCTATTCAAATAGAAGGAACAGATTTCAAACATTTATTTCTTCCAAACTACAAAAGGTAGAACTATAATTCCAACGTTCCTGGACAGACAAAAGTTTAAAATTTTAACATTCCAGGCACAACTTCTAACCATGGCCGCTTTGGCGCTGTTGCTTGTCATTCTGATTGTCTGCAGTAAAATAACGATACAAAAAAGCACTTTGTGTGCTGAAATTAGCAAAACTATAGTCCATTATTGAAGTTCAACGTGCTTTTTACCGCCTCGTCATAAGCAGATTTACCAGTGGCATCGAAAATTCGTAGACGACGGTTGCATCTACAAACAGAAAATCACAGGACGTCCACACACATCGAATGAAAATGTCGAGCGTATACGTACAGTACAGCTTACGAAAGGAGCCCAATTGAACGCATAAAGTATTGTACATTTCTCTTTCTAGGAACGTGGGAATTGTGTTTCTATCTTTTGTAGTTTGGAGGAAATATATGTTTAAAATCTGTTTATTTATTTTGAATAACCCTGTATTGTAACATTTGTCAAATTCAAATTAGTTTTAACTTTGAAAATAATCGTAACGGATCGAAACACGTCTCAGGCAACTGAAAATAAAAACATGGAACAATACAAGTGTTTAACTTTACCCAAAGTAAGAGGTAGATGTTGAAGGTAGGTGAAAGGATCGAGCCTTGGGGGACCTCAGCTCGGGGAGTAAAGGGGGTTGAGAGGTTGAATCCAATTTAACTTTACCCAAAGTAGGAGGTAGATGTTATAGGTAGGTGAAAGGATCGAGCCTTGGGGGACCTCAGCTCGGGGAGTAAAGGGGGTTGAGAGGTTGAATCCAATTTTGACTCTGCAGGACCTGGAAGAGAGAAAACTATCGAGGACTTGGATGATGTTAGGTTGAAGGAGACAGTTGTGGAGTTTGTGTATGAGGCCTTAGTGCCAGACGGAGTTGAAAGCGTTTTGGGAATCCAGTAACAGGCCGATGCAATGATGTCCTGTGTTGATGCTGCGGTTTGTCTCCACCTGGAGGCAGAGGGTGGAGTCTGGTCGATCGGTCTGCTCTGAATTCAAAGTTGGGAATGAATTTATATTGTGGTGGGGGTTTGTAGGGAGGTGTAAGGTGCAGGATGCGATTAGGAGGAGGTAGTCGCTAGGTGATCGGAGCAAATGCAAGTGACGCATTTGAATACGTTGGGGTGTGGTTGGAACTCGAGCAGGCAAGGGGACATGGAATTCGACTGCATAATTGTGCTAGTAGATGGTAAGTTACCTCGCCAAAGACTAGTCGAGGAAGACTTCGTTGCCCTAGCTTTGATTCTCCAGGTCTTGAACACCTAGGGGCAGGCTGGCTTGTTCAGCATGCTGGGGAAGAGGGGACGGGTGGAATTCCTGGCGGCCGACATGTCCGTGATCTTTTATAGTGATACTCTTTTGTTGGTGTACCGATACGGAGGCGAGTTTCTGGTAGATGGGCGTCTGGCGGTGAGGTCGAAATCGTTTGTGTTGAGGTAAGTTTTCCGAGTTGTTCAACTTTTAGGGCGCTTCTTGTATGGACGTTTTGTACGCGAGCGGGCGCAAGCGTTTTAACAAATAGGTTTATATAAGAATCCCTAGACTGACGGGTGTGAGACGGAGAAATCGCCAGCATCCGTCCATCTATAATCTGTTTAATAACTAGGAGGAGCGTTTTAAATTTCACGCGCCAAAACCTACAACTCTGATTGGCCGAGAGCGCGCCCATTTTACACTATGCTAATTACGTCATTAATAGACGCAACAGCTGACATAACCTTAATTCGAAGCGTTACCGAGTTGCAACTTTGTCTGTTTCGTAATAACCTATTGTGCGGTGTTTCTTTAGCATAGTTTAAAGTTAGTTTTGTTTATATTGTTGTGATGGATTATGGACCCAGTACAAGCTCGGTGATAATATCACCTTCACCTCCAAAAAAGCGTAAGAAGTTGGATTTGGGTCATTTATATCTGTCTGAAAGACGGTTCATAATAAATATGTATAAGCAGATAATAACAGATGATCTACATATGAAAATGACTGCTGCTGTATCAGATATTGTTGGTGCAGTAGGTGAGATATCAAATAGCATACGAATATGCATCAAATAATAAAATGTTTAATTTTTAGGAGTTGTAAATTCCAATGCTTATCGTACCATTAGCGAATATAAGAAATCCGGAGAGATTTGTAGCCCTAAACAGCTTGGAGGACATAATTACAAGTTTTGATGACGTAATGAAGAGATCCGTGCATAGTTTCTTCTATCAATTTTTTTCATCACAATGAATCAATTTACTATAATTAATTGAATAATTTTCTGTAAGAATATATGTTAATTTGTTAAATAATTATTTAAGTCAATAAATGAAAATGAATAGAGAAAAAAAAAATAGAAAAAACGGAAGTATTGCAAATGGGTCAGTGTACATAGGGGCAGTTGCGTACCTGTGGCGCCTATGTGTACTTTCACATTTGTTATACAGAGGTGTGATGGAGGTGATGGGGCAAAAAAAATAAAAATGAACTGCCAACTTTGAATAAAGTTTTAAAAGAAGTAAACGATCTTGCAGGCATGCCGAAGATGAGGTGTTCTACCTTGTATACTTTTATGAAACAAATCAATTTTGAGTAAGATAGAGACCAGACCTGGGCAGCATTCGAATCATTCAGGATTTGAATCCTGGATTCGAATCCTTTTAGAGGATTCAAAAGAGGCATTCGAATACTTTAGTTCAACTGGCTTCGTGATCCGGATTCGTTACATTTTTTTAAGAGGATTCGTATTCGAGTCTAAATGTGGGTGATTCGAATCCTTATAAAAGGAATCGAATCCTTGTAATAGGATTCGAATACTTACAAAAGGATTCAAATCGTCAAAAATAATTCGAATTAATTGTAAGGAATAACATGAAATATGTTTTTTTTATGTGTTTTTAAATTTCACGTTAAATCACTGTTTTATGCGCGTATTTGATTTTATTTAAAGAGTAATTATGAAATTATTTAAAATTGCTGCCAAATTTATCTAGTGATATTTCTGGTAATTTTTTTATAGTGTAAATTGGGCTTTGGCACTTACTCCTTCTAGTTTTTAAACAGACTATAGGAACTCTCATATAAGCACATGTGTCAAAACGCCAATCGCACCTCCACGCTAAAGGCACTCTTTTATGGACCTTTTGAACGCGAAGCGGAACGGGAGCAGGCCCACATAAGAGCGCCCCTTAGCGTGGAGATGCGTTTGGTCGTCCTAGGCGAGGAATTTCGGTTAGAGGCCATACTGAGAGAAGGTCGAACAACCTATCATGCATGGTTGGCCGCGTTGCGGTGAGAACATTTTTCGTGAGTATGTGGCTCGGAAAAAATCTCCTTAGCTCAACAAGCGTCTTACAAGAGCGGTAACTTTTAAAACAAAAACGACTTGGAGTACTAACGAAAAATTGCACCTCGGACAAGCCTCTTTGGACGTAGCAATGCCCTCATAAACGGCCAGCTATAATCAAACCTTAGACAAGCCTCTTTGGCGTAGATATATACACCATTCCATTTGTTTCTGGATCTCATTTACACATTTACATTTTTTATTAATTGCCCCTCCTGATTCCTTATTTTAACAGTGTTGCAATAATTTATGATATCATAAGTAATCCTCTTTTTAATTTTCAAGAGGTTTATTGTTAATCTTGCAACAATTATTTCGCCACCATTCCTCCTTTTATTATTTCGCTTGGGGAATCTGGCTCAGAACAAACATCAGAAGATTCAGATGCAGGTTCTCTTGACTAAATAATAAAAGTGGAATGAGGGCTTAAAAATTGTTTGACATGAAAATTATCAGTATCACAAGAGGGTGGGAATAAATTTGCAATTCTACAAAAAAATACTGAGGGCCAACAGAAGAGAGAATGACCAAAATTAAGGTGGATGGATGGAGTTGATCAAAATGTGTTAACGGGAAGACCCAAGCGAGAAATACAAATGGATGACGAAATAAGTTTGCAGAGCCGAATTCATTATATTTGTTATATACAATATTAGTGCTGTGTTTGTATGTACGAAAACCAAGTAGTAAATTTTGTTAATCTTAAAACTGCATATTATTATCCTTTTATATCTGAAAATTTGTAAAACAGGCAACAGTGTAAGATCACAATAGTCAGAAATTATAACCTTAAAATCGAACATCTGACAGTGACATTTAAAAACCCTGATTTAAAACACAACCAGCCCCATTTACAATACTTAAACTGTCACTTTTCCATAGCTAGGCGAGATCCAGAAACAAATGGAATATACCATAGCTAATGCTTTCATTAGCGACCAGCTATAATCAAACCTCGGATAAACCTCATTCAAGCGTCTTACAAAAGCGGTTACTCTTAAATCAAAAGCGACTTGGAGTACTATCGAAAAATTGCACCTCGGACAAGCCTCTTTGACGTAGCAATGCCCTCATAAACGGCCAGCTATAATCAAACCTTAGACAAGCCTCTTTGACGTAGCAATGCCCTCATAAACAGCCAGCTATAATCAAACCTTAGACAAGCCTCTTTGGCGTAGATGTAGCTAATGCTCTCATTAGCGACCAGCTATAATCAAACCTCGGATAAACCTCATTGGTTATGATATCGCCATCGCTCAAAGCAGCTCGGTTGTGTAATTGACAACTAGCAAAATCGCACCTCGGATTAACCTAATTTTTTACGATAGCGCTAATGGTGTAATTCGCAATAATCGCACCTCAGATAAACCTCATTGGTTACAATATCGCAAATACCATCGTTGCTTGTGGCTTAAACGAGTAAACTTACTGTTGTTTTATACCCATGTATGTATCATGCATGTTAAGAGAGTGCCATGGCGCCATCTGTTGCTAAGGGAACTGAACTTATTGTTATTTCCTACCCATTAACAATCATACATGTTGCGAAAATGGATCGCCGCCATCTGTTCTTGAAATACTGAACTTCCTGTTATATAATACCAGTGTGTGCATCATATATGTTAAAAATATAAAACAACGCCAACTATTGCTTAAAAATTGGTGTTTTATACGCGTGGCGCATGAAAAAAAAAAATCGAGTTTACAAAAGCCTAATTATTGAAAATATGAAACAACGCCAACTATTGCTTAATAATTTGTGTTTTATACGCGTAGCGCATTAATAAAATTTCGAGTTTAGAAAAGCCTAGTTTGGCTCGGTCGCTCCGCTTCGCTACGCGCCCGAGCCAGATTTTCAGGCTTTTCTAAACTCGAAATTTTACTTCATGCTTAGCCTGGGAGTGGAATCACTCATCGGAAGCTTCAAATTGAACAAATTCAAAAGCAACGAATGCCTGAAATCTTACAACGTAAACATCAGGATCATATGTATGCTTAAAAGAACAATTCTCTGTATTTTAACAATAAAACAGATAATAAAGTTGTTATTTTCTTTCGTTATCATTATTTAATTTATTCATAATATTAACCTAACAATGCTCTATGAAAATCTTCAAACATCATTGCAATTTTCAGGCTTTTGTAAACTCGAAATTTTACTTCATGCTTAGCCTAAGAGTGGAAACATTCGTTAGAAGCTTCAAATTCAACTAATTAAAAAACAACGAATGCCTAAAAACTTACAGCGTAAACATCGAGATCATATGTATGATTAAAAGAACAATTCCCTGTATTTTAACAATAACAGAGATGATAAAATTGTTGTTTTCTTTCGTTGTATTTAATTAATTTATTAATATTTTTAACCTAACATTGCTCTATGAAAATCTGAAATCATCCTTTGCTTAAAAGAACAATTCCCTTTATGGTAATAATAAAAGTAATAGTAAAATTGTTATTTTATCTCTTTATGATAATATAATTTATTTATAAAGTGCTTTACCTATACAATTACAAGTTGCATGAACTCGGTACAGTTTCGATTTGGCTCATACACGGATTTTAAGCAGAAATATATAGAAATGCTAAGTGCATCATAATTTATTATTACTAGCTATATTATTTGTATTGTACTGTCTATTATTGTACGGCCTGAAGGAAGATCAGGTTCAGTGTTTGGTTATATACCTTGGACTGAAACTGATTCAGGACCCTTTGACCATTAAATATATCTTAAGATTTATGTAATTATACTTGTACTGGATATGGTCAATAAACGGTTTATTATTATTATTATTATTATTATTATTAAGACAACATTTCTCTATGAAGTTCTGCAAACATCCTTTACTTAAATGAACAATTCCCTCTATGTTATCAATAAAAGTGATTATAAAATTGTTATTTTATCTCTTTATAATAATACAATTTATTCCTAATATTAAGCCAACAATTCTCTATGAAAATCTGCAAACATCCTTAAAATATTGCTGATCTTTCGCAGCATTGTTACGAAATCACGTAAAAGCTCTAAACACACCGGGTCGTTTATTTTCTGCTCCCCTTTCGTTTGTTTTATCCGCGTCCGGATCGGCGCAAAAGCGCGAATTCACCCTCCTGCGGAGAATTAAAATCGACTTATGCAGCTTTTAATTAATCGCCGAAACTGCACAACTTGTAATTAAGCGAGATAAAAAACGTGAGAACTGCAAAGAGAACAAATCTACAGTAAAATACATCTGAATTTATATATTAAATGTAAAGACTAGATATTATAATCTACAGGGAATTTTTCTTCTTGGTATACATATCCCAATTATATGCTGTTAATTATCATATGTGGGGTGTTTTTTTTGTATAAGTTCAATTGGAAGCGTTAAACGAGTGTTTTCCACTCCCAGACTAAGCATGAAGTAAAATTTCGAGTTTAGAAAAGCCTGAAAATTTGGTTTGGTCGCGTAGCGCGAAGCGCGGAGCGGCCAAACCAAATTTTCAGGCTTTTCTAAACTCGAAATTTTACTTCATGCGCCACGCGTCTTAAACACTGAAAGCACTGAAATATTGTAAACTTGTAAGCTTCGCTTGAAATCAGTGTGTTATACGCGTGGCGCATGAAGTAAAATTTCGAGTTTAGAAAAGCCTGAAAATTTGGTTTGGCCGCTCCGCGCTTTTCGCGCTACGCGATCAAACTAAATTTTCAGGCTTTTCTAAACTCGAAATTTTACTTCATGCTTAGTCTGGGAGTGGAAAACACTCGCTTAAAACTTTAAATGCTAATTTAAGAAAAGCATGCATTCGCTTTAAGTATAAAAATCCCTGGTTATGTCTGATTTTAAAAACTCTAGGTCTTCGACTCCTTAAAATGTCTTGTGGTTCGAATCAATTGCGCGGAGCGGCCAAACCAAATTTTCAGGCTTTTCTAAACTCGAAATTTTACTTCATGCGCCACCGGTACAAAACACTGATTCAATGTGAAGTTTAGCGGTGTGTTTTAAGCTTCGTAATATGTCAGTGTTTTGTACCGGTGGCGCATGAAGTAAAATTTCGAGTTTAGAAAAGCCTGAAAATTTGGTTTGGTCGCTCCGCGCTTCGCGCTACGCGACCAAACCAAATTTTCAGGCTTTTCTAAACTCGAAATTTTACTTCATGCTTAGTCTGGGAGTGGAAAACACTCGCTTAAAACTTTAAATGCTAATTAAAAAAATGCATGCATTCTCTTTAAGTTTAAAAATCCCTGGTTATGTCTGATTTTAAAAACTCTAGGTCTTCGACTCCTTAAAATGTCTTGTGGTTCGAATCAATCAGTGCCAGGGAAGATACTATGAGCGAACTTAAATCTATCATGGATGATAAGGTAGACATGATAACCGTAATGAAATTAATAAATACAAGTAGTAAAATCTAAAGCAATTATAATAATATAATACACTTTTGACTTTTAACTGTGTAACAGTTTGAAAACAAATTTAAATATATGCCGATATTTTTATTCTCCTTGTAGCGTTTTAATATAGGCAACTTTGTGTACTTCGACAATGAATCGTTCATACATCAATTATTGATTAATTGGGTTGGTACGAAATTGCGAAATGACATTTAATTCTCTTCCGGATTCATTCCATTACCACCTGTCAAACGTGCCAGACTTAATTAGCGAGCGGATTTTATCAGATCGTCTTATATCACTATTATTGTGGCTCTGATTGATATATCCATTTTCATCGGGGAAACTTTGGATTAATTTGGGATATTATTGTGGCTGTTTCGTTGAGGATGTTCCCCTGTGATCACTCGTGAGAGGATTTTATATCGCTGAAGAGGTTTTGTCGGGCACATGGTTTTGTAGGGTATGTTGTCTTAGCTCAGGTAAGAGATTATTTTACATCTAATCAGATTCAGTTATTGCATTGGGAGAATTGTCATTTATTCGTGTTTTATGCATTTGTTCGTGGCATATCGCTAATACCACCATTGGCCCTTTTAGGATTACTTGAAGGAAAACACAATAAATTTACAACATATTTTATTTCGTCTTTATTTGTCTTTATATCATAATGAGATCACAAATATATCCTTTCATATACAACCAACACAAATAAAATATTAGCTGCCGTATCAGTGGGCAAAAACGGTTACAATAACGATTACGAAACAACATTTATAGATATTTATATCATTCCCATGGAGATTGCTAATGCTCCTTCAGCGACACAACTGCCGCAAGACTCTCGTTACAGCCCTCCGTGACCACCTCCGGTGTTTCGGCGTCGATGAAGTCCTCTTCGATCCATTCTGCGTCCTCCTGCTCTTCGATGTTGCGGATGATGGCCAAAGCCTCCCTTTGACGACGAGCTGCTATCCGGACGGGTCGGACTTTCGGCAAATCGCAAACAGATTTGCAAAAGGCTTGGTGCTTTTTCAGACAAGTTAACGAAGCGAAGTACAACTTGCATTTGGGACAGATCTTTCGCTTCAAGTCCTTCTTGACTGACGGGCATGCTGTATCGTAAGGCAATTCAACATCAGCAGAAGAGTGGTCTTGGAGATCACGTTTTATAGACGGTTGGAGGGTTTGAAGCAGAAACAGTGATGGGAATTCACCAGACGGTTCGTTGAGTTGCAGTCCTTCGTCAGTTTGAGCTATGGGTACAGGCGCTGGTAAAAATCTTTCCGGCAAAACTTTCAGGATCGAGCTTCGGAACTGAGAGCAACAAGATTCATCTTTGCATTTCACAATTTGCAGACAGTACTGGCTGCTTCTCACGTGTTTGGCTTCCCAAGCTAGATCTTTTTCGAGAAGCTGCGTAGGACTCATTTCCGATTTCTCTGGGTCAATATATTCGGCTATCACAGGTAAATGATCAATCTCTACCTGCGACCAAATTTCCGCCAAAACAGTTGCTGCCTTTGCGAAATTTTGCTTTTCCAGATCAGCATCAACAGTTTGACCTCTGGAATTCAGGTGGTTTCCGAAGTGGTCGTGTGGAAGTATAACTCCACTAAGCTCTCTACTCAATGGAGCCATGCGTCTTTCAACGCGATTGTATGCGCTTCGTCCTGGGGCGTTGCAGGCCACGAACAGAGCATCCAGATCGTGGTCCAGAAAATGATGAATTGCAGTTTGAATCACTTTCACGTACCTCGGGTTCTCGTCCGGACCACCATCAACTGTGAATATCCCGACAGGTTTAGCCAAACCGTCAGGCCGTTTCAGCACGTCGGCGAACTCATCCATCGCGAAAATGTGGTCGACATCTGTGGCGTGGGAAAAGGCTGTCGACGATGAATGTTTAGCTGATCGAATGGCTATGTACGTTGGTCCTGAATAGGAGACCGCATCTTTCCTCTGAATTTTATTTTGGTCGACTTCAATCGGAGCATAAACGGAGGGTATTAACTTGTGCGATGGAGCTATCACCCAATCGTGGTCTGGTAGCTGGACGCGGTACTCCAAGTGCATCAGCAACGGGGACTGTTTGTTTGCTGCAGTTAGTCCGATGGGCACGCGGGCTTTGTCATCCTGGCTTATGAAGAAGACTTCCTTTGGTCCCAGTACCGATGCCAATACCTCCAGATTTCCAATCGTCGCGGCCGCAAATTTACCATCAGTGTGAGTTCGATGAGTCTCGTTTTGTGCTTTGATGAGTTTGACTGGGACTGTCCGGATATGACGTTTGCCTTCTGTAGAATCTGCTCGCCGAGGTAGTAAACGCAAATAAACGCTACTTCTGCTGAGAGTGAAGCCGAACTCAGTCTTCAATGCGTTTGTCAGCTCATCCAAAGTCTTCACGGAACGTATCATGTCGGTTCTGCGTCGGGAATCAGCCGCTCCTCCGTAGGTGACGATGTCGACAATCGTTTGTAGAAGGTCCGGCTGGTCTGCTTCGATCGTCGGTCGTCCTTTCTTCGTTCTTGTCATCCAAGAGTTTGATGGATCCTTCTCGGCGATTTCCTGTAGTTTCCATTTGAACACAGCTCTGGTTTTAACTGATCGCTCTTGCTCTTTCTTCAACTTTGCCAGTTTTTGTCTGCACTCGTCCAATTTCAGTTTCTTGTCTTTCAGAGATTTTTCTTCTTCCTCCGAGAGTAAGTTTGCATTTTTCTTTATGGTTAATCCCTGAATGTCACAATCCAAACGCAATATCTCTTTAGACACAGCGTTTTGGGCTGGAGTTTTGTACTTCGCTGTGCCTGGCTCGTCGGATTGGACCTCTTGAGAGAGATCGGTCCCACTGGTCGATGGTTTGTTTCCTGGATCACTCGCTGCTGAACCTGGACCAAGATCAGACCCGGAGGTGGATGCTTTACTTGCGACCGCAGTTGGATTTGTCGTACTCTGAAAATGACATTCAGTCACATGATTATCTTAGAATTATATACCCGCTAATAATTGAATAATAACAATATTAATGTAAAAACAATAAATATATAATATATATTTATTGTTTTTACATTAATATTGTTATTACTCAATTATTAGCGGGTATATAATTCTAAGATAATCATGTGACTGAATGTAATTTTCAGATGACACAATACCTTGATCCAAAATGACATCAGTGCGCCTTTCTTCGTACTCGCCATTTTGAAAAGCTCTCGTAACTTTTCCTCGATGCGTTGCTCGAAATCATCTTTTGACTTCGCATCGTTCCAAAAGTCAGTACTGATCTTTTGCAATTTAGCAGGTTGCATATCAGGATAGGCCTCTTTGTACTGTTTAAACAGTTCTTGAAACTTTTTGTTCCGGTCCATGTTGCATTTCTGAAAATGACAATATTTTTACTTACTTTTGTATATCAATTTACGTTTGGCGGACATTCATGGATATTTGGTTATTATCTGTTAGGTTATCGCAATGAGTGATTTTGTGTAGCAACACTTACCTTCCTTTCACGTATTTTATCTTGAACGTTTTCTTCAGATTGTTATCTCGAACGAAGCCTTTCTAGGTTATGACCTGGAGTTCGAATGGATTTCACCGTGGAAGTATAGATGGCAGCACTTGGAAACTTGTTCGAAACGCGCCCGTATAAAGCTTAGTTCACATGTAATACGATGAATACAACAAGTGAATCGATAGAGATCGAAATATATACAAATTAGAATCAAAATCAAATTATTAAGAAGGAACGAGGTGTACGTACACGTTTCATTCGCCCCCTCCCCCCCGTTTCCGTACACCCGTGACCTCCCCCCCGGGAGCGTGTACGTACTTTTTGAATGACCCCTTATTAGTTTGCTGTTGAGGGCTTGTTGCTGAACCAAATTTTATCTGTCGCCTACCCTTAAGGAATTTACTGTGAAGAACGCTTAAGGGAGCGGATTGTCTTGGAATAGGGAGTAGAAAGCATCCCTTTTTCTACGAGGACTGTTCTACATCAGTACCGGATAGTTGCACAAGATAAGTGCATTCTGGGGTGAAATATTTACCATTACATTTGAATTTTGAGTTAAAGCGTACAATTTGCTCGCCTTAGTCATTGTGCGTTGAGTTTTATTCAAGTTTACTATACTTGAGGTTAATAATATAATATTTTATGTCAAGTAATACTATACACATCTCTTATTTAATTTTCCTACTTAAAGTTATAACGTTTTTCAATTTAAATATTCAAACTAATTTTGAAAGTATATTTTTCTACCGATCTGACACATTGTTCATTCTTGAATTATTTGGGGCTGGATTTATTTGTCATATGATGATTAATTTAAGACTTACATTTTGCTTATTAAGTATTTAGGAATGAATAATGTCCGATAACTGAAATTAATTAGGTCACAAATTAATGTTAATAAATTAATAGAGTTTTACTGAAGGGATTATTCTCACATTATTTTGCTGGTGTAATATAATGGTTCTACTGTATTAAAACTGTAAACCAAAAATGATCATTGATGGTATAATAATATAATATTATATTCTGTGAGTTATATAGGTGGGCTCAACTTAACTTAAAGGTACATTAGTTGAGTATATTATTTTAAACGTTTATTTAGTATTTTTGAATTAAAGATATATTAGTTGGGTATGTGAATGTTTATTCAGTATTTTTGAATTATTGACTTGATTAGATTTGAGAGTTAACTGGAATATTTATTTATTCAAAGTGATATTCAAGGTAATGAAATATTATAATTTGTTTTGATACATATTGAATGTTTATGTCTACGAACTCTCTCTCTCTAAATTATATTCGTCATACATATATACATATATATTTTTTTTTCTTATATTTTTCCATTGTTTTAATTTCATTTATAATAAAGAGTTTACTTTAGTTATAATTTAACTGACGATTTATTTTCTTTATTTTGGACTTTCTGGACTTACTGGTCACTATAAAGGAATATATAATTGCGCACCTAGTTTGTAAGAGCATTAGTTATTGATAATGAGTGCTTAGCACTCGAAATGTACATCTAACACATAAAAATAAAAGTGAAGTAAGGAATAAAAACAGTTTTTTCATTGTGATAAAGGAAAATATTTAGTAGCCGAATATTTTTATATTTAATAATTCTGAACCTGGGTCTCAACTATTTTCCTTTATGGTTACTGGCGCCCAACAGAAAACATTTATTACATATATCCCACGACCAAACTCCCCGAACTGAGTTAGACAGGTTTAGGTAATCTATGCCAACAGGTGATCAGTAGTCTAGACTGAAAGTCAGTACAATTTCTCTTTTCTCTTTTCTTTCAGAGAATACGTGGCATAGATTTTTGGCGCCCAATTATTCAGAGAATAAAATTTACTTGGTAGAAAAACAAACAAAAATATTTACTGGGAAGATTTATTAGCCAAATAAAGTTATTTTATTATTATTATTATTATTATTCTTTATTTACGGAATTCACCTTTTTTACAATTGAAATTAACAACATTAAAGCAATAAATAACATGTAGGAATAAAATATTGAATTAAAAGATAAATATAAATAATTATGATCACTGGTCATTGTATGAAATTTGTCAACTTAATGCGCTTTAATCGGTTTTTAAACTGCGGCAGTGAAGATGTGAATAATAAAAAGTCGTTACTACGCGACAGTAGGTTTGCGTAACGCATCATACGATCCATGGGATTAAACATCCCATAGTTCGTTGAGTGAAATGCCAATCTAAACAAGGGTTTATGTCTAGACTGAGCATTTCTTGGTATATTGAAATTTAACATCTCCAACAGTTCGCCGCAATTCAAAATCCCATTAACTAATTTAAATAAAAACACAATGTCAAGAAACTTTCTCCTCTCCGCCAACGATTGAATATTTAATCTAATCAGCATCTGGCTATGGCTAAAGATTGAATTAGGGCCATCCAGTCTAAACTGCATAAGTTTTAAAAATTTGCTCTGCACCATTTCCATTTTTTTAATTGCTGTACCAGTGTATGGGGCCCATACTGATGATCCATATCCATTTTGTGTTTATAATACCGAAATCTTTAGAATAAATTAATTTATTCCTAGAGTAAATTTAATTTAGGGAATGAAACGTTTTATAATTATTAATAAATTCAGTTAAGATTAACAACGATCATATTCTGGGGCGTATCTCCATCGTTAGGCCAATTTTCACTCCTGGAAATGCTGGGGCAATCAACGCGTAAATTACACAATTACGACTTTAGCGGCAAACGGGCTACTTTGGCCTCGTTTCTATTTATTGCTGGATATCATATTTATGTTAATGATGTGCCTGCGTAAACACGCCGTGAATTACAATCCAGCGGGGGGCGATTTTCCCTTCTCCCACAGGAATACCGTACGTATGTACGGTTGTCGTGCGATCGCTTTCAATTTCCAGAGTGTGTTCTTCCCTCACAATTGTTGAAATATACACACAATGAGAGGGATGGGAATATGGAGGGCAATCCCGTTCAATAATAACACTGAGTGGTTGCATTCGGGAAATACGGCCCTCGGGGACTTTCAGCAGCCGTCTGATTCTTCACTTCTGCAGTGTGGAATGAAATTTATTTGGGGGGAGAGAAAATGTGAGAGTGAAGGGAAATATTGGTTGACTTGAAGGATAAGATTAATGATATAGGATTTTACTCGGATTTTAACATATGGTCCAGTTGTTCAATAATGGATGAAACCAAGTTTAGCTTAAGCTTGGATTAAATTACATAAACTATACCAAATTGAAGTATAGTATTAAACTAAGCTTAAGCTAAACTTGGTTATAATATAATCTATCAAATAGCAAAATATAATGTGTATAGTATTTTTAATACCTATTTAGAAGTAACAATTGTGTAAGTGTCTTAACGTATGCGGCTTCTTAAACACACACACAAAATTAGGTTAGGAACTTCTCATGTCAAATGGCCGACATCTAAACCATTATTCTTAGGGCATTGGTAGAGTAACTTGATATTCAAAACAACCAGTGAGGGCGTAGGATCACACATATTAATCAGAGCTGGGCAGGATTCGAATCATTCAGTATTCGAATCCTGGATTCGAATTCTTTTAGAGGATTTAAAAGAGGCATTCGAATACTTTAGTTCAACTGGATTCGTGATCCGGATTCGTTACATTTTTTTAAGAGGATTCGTATTCGAATCCAAATGTGGGTGATTCGAATCCATTTAAAGGGATTCGAATCCTTATGAAAGGATTCGAATCCTTTTAAAAGGATTCTAATATTTATAAAAGGATTCGAATATTTATAAAAGGATTCGCATACTTACAAAAGGATTTGAATCGTCAAAAATAATTCGAATTAATTGTAAGGACTAGCATAAAAAATGTCTTTTGTGTGTTTTTAAATTTCTCGTTAAATCGTTGTTTTATACGCGTGGCGCATGAAGTAAAATTTCGGGTTTAGAAAAGCCCAGAAAATTTGTCTCGGGTCGCTGCGCGACCCTCGACAAATTTTCACGGGGCTTTTCTAAACCCGAAATTTTACTTCATGCTTAGTCTGGGAGTGGAAAACACTTGGTAAAGGTAAATCTTTAAATTGTATTAATTATCCACGTAACGTATTTAATGAATTGTACCCCTGAAACAACCATATCATGATTTCTCGGTGAAATATCAGTAAACCGGTTTAGATTCATTAATTTATTGAATCATGGGTAATTTACAATTCTTAATAAATTTATTTATTTTTATTTTTACCACCGTCCCTTTTTTACCACCAATTCTTTTTACCACCAACGTATTTACCACCGTATTCTTTTTACCACCAATATTTAACCGCTATTTAAAATCGAATTAGAATAACAACTGACAACTTCAATTCGTAACCTGTCAATGTCATTATCGGTTTGTCATTCGCCTAAATCGTTGGTCACTCCTGCCTTTGCTGATATTGCCGACTACTTCGAGAACATTTACGTACGAGGCAAACCAGCAAGAGGAAGACGACGTGCCACATCCCCGCGATATCCGCCAATGCTGTGGAACATGTATCAGGCAGTTCTGCAGAATACGGCACGCACGAACAACACGTCTGAAGGATGGCATAACCGTTTTTCTGTAGTCGTCGGCCGGGATCATCCTAGCCTATATGCTTTTGTCGTCGAGCTTCAAAAAGAACAGGGAGACACCGAGGCAATGTTCCGGGAATTGGACCTTGGGCGAAAAATTAAACGTACGGAAAACCTTGCCAGAATTAAAACTGAGGATAGGATTACAAATATAGTCCGAGATTACGATATCAGAAAAGAAGAAGGGGAAATTGCAGAATACTTAAGGGCACAACATACAATTTTGAATAAAACTGATTTTATTTGTAAAAAAGTCTTTTATTGTATAATTATTGATACAAATATTAGTGGTAAAACTGTAAAGCGGTAAAAAAGTATGGTGGTAAAAATGCGGTGGTAAAAATGGATTGGTAAATTTGGAGTGGTAAAACTGTACCCCTACTAAATTACCCGTATAATTACCCTGTATTAAAAATGTACGAATAAAATTAAAGCGTATTTAGTTATTAATCAATAAGTTAAAAAAAATTATTAAGCGTTCATTTTGAAGTCTAAACGAGTGTTTTCCACTCCCAGACAAAGCATGAAGTAAAATTTCCAGTTTAGGAAAGCCTGATCGTCCAAATCCAAACTCTTTTCTAAACTGAAAATTTTATTTCATGCACCACGCTTACAAAACGCCGATTCAGTGGAAAGTTTAAAATTTAGATGCTTGCGTTTTATGGCGCCCAACTAGGGGCCACAGCGTTAGCCTGGCCCCAGGTTGGGCGCCAAACAACCTCAAATGCAAGCGTTTTAAGTATTTTTAAACGAGTGCTCTCCACTCTTAGCTCAAGCATAAACTAAAATTTTGAGTTTAGAAAAGCCTGAGCGTTTTGATTTAGACCCGTGGCGTCCAAACTCAATCTTTTCTAAACTTGAAATTTTACTTCATGTGCCACGCGTACGAAACACTAATCAGTGAAGTTTTTAAATTTTACTTTCACAATTTATGGCGCCCAACAAGGGTCCAGCGTTAGCATGGCCCCAGATTGGGCGCCAAAAAACTTCAAATCTATGCAAGTATTGGACAATTTCTAGATAATTAAGAACACACTTACACCGTTTTACCTTTTCGTATAGCATAATCTGAGATATGCAATTTGTTTTCCAAAGCAACGTTTTGATAGAGTTTTTATTTCTCTATTATAAAATTCTTCAAGTTTTGAATAAAAAGCAGTTGGCAAGTCCATTTTTAGTGTCTCTTCGTTATGATTATTTGTTCAGTTTACACTGCCATGGCTGGATACACTGCCATGGTTGCTTTCATAATCTAATGAAATTTTTCTGTGACGAAATTTTTTAAACCAACTTTGACATTTTCAATTGTCATAGCACCTTCATCGAGAGGACTGTAACTATTTTTTTGCCAATTTGTTTTTTTGTTCAATTGGAATTTAAACAGAGTGCATTGGTTAATGTGTTTATTTGTATTTCGAACATTTTTAATTGGTTCAACTGAAAAATTGTCATCATTTATCTGCCTGTGTGGCAAAACAAGTGTTGCAGTGTCAACTAATAAACAGTAAAATCTTAACCAAGTGTGTTACTTACTAAAAGTGTTGAAAAATTGTTGTTATTACGCAAAAATCGTGGTCACTAAACTTTAAACTCTCTGTACATATAAAATGTTTTTATGTTATAATGCTTAGATTATTAACAAACTTTATCATCTCTATCAAGGAGCACAATAAAAACGACATTAAATATTACTAATTACTAATGATATATTTTTTCAGTAATTTTGCGCATTACTGAAAAAATATATCATTAGTAATCATGTTATTCCATGATTTTTAAAAATTATAAGTTTTTAAGAATCGTTCAACAAACTGTTATTGTTCTCTAAGAAAGAAGATAGTTACGAAAAAACTTAAAGATAGAAAAATTGTGCAACATTTTCTTATCTAAAACTTTTGGTTGAACGATTTTTTTGTATTTCCATTAGTTATTGAGTTATTCGCTAGTTTTGCGAAATACAAAATAGCGTAAGTTCTCGACTTACCTCAATTTTGACAAAAAACGTTATATCTCAAATACTATTCGAGCTACAGAAAAGTATAATACACGCATTTAGGCTATTGTGGCGAGATCTATAAGATGGGCGTATTTGTTTTTATGCAGGGTGATCCATAAAGTATCTAAAAGAAATCGATTGTTTTTTTTTTCTAAATCAAGAAGGCAAGTGTTTATCAAAAGTTATCGATATTATATACAAGACTGTTTTCCACTCCCAGACTAAGCATGAAGTAAAATTTCGAGTTTAGAAAAGCCCCGTGAAAATTTGTCGAGGGTCGCGCAGCGACCCGAGACAAATTTTCGGGCTTTTCTAAACTCGAAATTTTACTTCATGCGCCACGCGTACAAAACACTGATTTGAAGTGAAGTTCAGAAACACACAAATACATCATTAATCAGAGTAACAGGGAATAAGATGTTTAGTCTGTTATTAACGATGTTTAGTGTTAATAATAAATAATTAGGTTTTAAATAGTTTTGTTAAAACAACTGGTAACGATATGTATATATAAATGGTTGAAAAAAAATAATAAAATCAAATTTATTCTTAAAGGATTTGTATTCGTGATTCGAAAAAACAGAATTCGAATCTTTGATTCGAATCATATTTATCTCTTACGAATCCTTTATTCGAGTATTCGTTCGAATCATATTAGGTGATTCGGATTCGTGATTCGAATCCTTTTTACGAGGATTCGTCCCAGCTCTGATATTAATTAATTACATAATATAGAATATAATAATTTATATACAGAGAGTTTTATGTAACACCGAACATTTTCATAACGAGAATATTTCTTTTAAGTATACATATGCATTTCGTTTTACATTTTTCGACGCTCGGTTTATTAAGAGGATTGAATTAAAACTTTAAACGAGTGTTTTCCACTCCCAGGCTAAGCATGAAGTAAAATTTCGAGTTTAGAAAAGCCTGAAAATTTGGTTTGGCTGCGTAGCGCGAAGCGCGGAGCGGCCAAACCAAATTTTCAGGCTTTTCTAAACTCGAAATTTTACTTCATGCGCCACCGGTACAAAACACTGACATATTACGAAGCTTAAAACACACCGCTAAACTTTACATTGAATCAGTGTTTTGTATCGGTGGCGCATGAAGTAAAATTTCGAGTTTAGAAAAGCCTGAACATTTGGTTTGGCCGCTCCGCGCTTCGCGCTACGCGACCAAACCAAATTTTCAGGCTTTTCTAAACTCGAAATTTTACTTCATGCTTAGCCTGGGAGTGGAAAACACTTGTTTACAGCTTCAAATTGAATTCTCTTAGTAAACCGAGCGTCGGAAAATATACAACGTATGCATATCTATACTTAAAAGAAATATTCTCGTTATGGAAATGTTCGGTTTTACATAAAACTCTCTGTAGACGTTAGGCTGTTATGTTATTATAATAAAACTAAAAGTTCTACAAAACATTATACAAATGTTCTCTTTTTTAGCAACTTAACATTTATTTAGAAATAAAATTCTTTTCAACCTGATTCCAGGCATTTCTAATAAATGTTTTCTTCGGTCCTGCTTTTTGAAGCTAAAGGCAATTTTCCTAATTCCCAAATATAAAGAACTTTTAAAGATCTCAATTTCTGATAATTCTTCCATAAATTGTCAGTGAATAGTTTCTAAAGTAATATGTTTCTTTTGGGCATACATTTTGTAAATCATTGCCCTTAAAAAATGTAGAGTATTCCTCGTAATTCGAGTTTTGCCCAGGAAAACGTTTGCAGACATATTCTTTCTAAATTCGAAATCCGTTGATCTAATTTTATCGTGTAGGTTGTATAATGTGCTTTGTGGAACTTTCAGGACTTCGGACGCTTTTTGAATTGCCTTAAATCGAGATCCTAATTCATTTTAAAAATAACTTACTACATTAAGTATTAGCTTTTTGGATTCATCGGAATATCGCATTTTAGTAGGATATTTTTGCGTTATTTAATGACATTAACAGACATCAAACTTTTGACGTAGCATCTATTTAGTAATCGACGTTCATTTTTGTTGGTAATTTTTGGTTTCATCTGATTCATGATTGATAAATAAGGATGGGGTTATTCCAAATGGGTATTAAAAATACTAGTATAGTATAGTTTTATTAATCCATATAAATCACAAAGATATTGAACAAGTCAAGTACAATTAACAAATTACAGACATATTACAAAAAGAAATCATCTAATGAATAAAAAACCTTATTAGCTAAATACATTCTAAGCGTTTTCTTGAATTTTGTATATACGTCAATTTTCTTAATATCAGATGAAAGATTATTATATATTTTTATACAATTATATCCCGGGGCTCTCTCGTATGGAGCAGTGTTATGTCCTACTATTGAAAGACTATTACGATGCCGCGTATTGTATTTATGAAAAGATGAATTTTTTTCAAAATATGTATTATGTTTTTTCACAAATAACTGCACCTCATTATATAAATGGATGGAAAAGTTAAAATATTTGACTTTAAAAATAATGATCTACATGACTCTCCGGACGATACGTTATAAATCAATCTTACTAGACGTTTTTGCAAGACAAAATCCTACTACGCAGAGCAGATTTTCCCTAAATGATTACATTGTAGGATAGAGCTGAATATGCTAAGGCGTAATAGACTTCCACTAAATTTGGTAAAGCTAATACATTTTTTAAGTTTAATATAGCGTAATAGGCTTTGTTCGGTTTATTACAAACAAAGTCAACATGGGAATCCCAAGACAGCTGAGGATCTAAAAAAATGCCTAAAAATTTTGTTTTTTTTACTATATTTAAGTGTTGTATATGTGTTGGAATTTTGACGTTGAAACAATATACACATTCCGTCTTACTATCGTTTAAAATTAAACTATTCTTATTACACCACCACTTCACTTCATCTTTTGTCTTATCAATTAAAGTGTCAAGAAGCGTTGGATTATTTGCTGACAATACAACTGACGTATCGTCCGCGAAATTGATTAATTTACCACAGGTAATATAATTCTTCATATCGTTCACATATAATGAAAAGATTAGGGGTCCCAAGATAGACCCCTGAGCCACCCCTGTTTTTATACCAAATTCTTTTGATTTAGAATTATTACATTTTACATAAAAACTTCTATCACTTAAAAATGAAATCAAAAAATCTAAAATATTAGCTCGAATTCCGAGCTTATACAATTTATATCTAACAAATGCAATGTCCACAGTATCAAACGCGCGAGATAGATCGAACAAAAGCACGGCTACACACTGTTTTGAATCTAGTTCTTTACTGATGAACTCCACCATAGATATGACGCTGTCTCCGTCGAAAGGGATTGTCTAAACCCATGCTGTGTTGCTGACATCAACTCATATTTATTTAAGTAACACCACAGACGATCACTCACTATACATAAGTTTAATTTGATATAATTGTTGCGTCCTTAATATTCGTTCGAGACTTTTAGTAATGCCTCCGTTTTTTTTTTTTTTTCGTTCTCGATACAAGAGAGTAAATTTTAATTAAACCCCATGGGGTCATTTTAGAGTTGAGGAGGGCGCAATTAATGTTGCGAACTGGGGCGGCGGGAAACGCCGCAAAACCGAAACATAATTCGCTGATGAATGCCGGTCGTGGAATTGATGGTTTTCCTGCGGAAAAACGGAAAAGCAATAATCGTCAATAATTTTTCACAGCCCGGGCGAATTAATGCGATTCCGGCCGCTTTGCGATGCTTAATTCAAGTTACGCCTGTACAGCTATAGCAACAATTTTGAAAGTCAATTACTCTATTTAAAGAACCTTCAAAATAATTAATGTAATTGTTTTTATTTTTATTTTTAAAAGGTAATTTATAATTGATTGAATCCTATTTGTATTTGAAGAAATTTAATAATAATAAATGTAATTGTTTTTTAATTTTTAAGATAATTTTACAGAATAATTTATATTTGATTGATTTATTTTTTAATTCATCAATAATTCATTGAGTAATGCATGAATGATTAATAATATTAGCCAACATAAACGAGCATTATCCCTCATTTATTAGTAATGCAACAGAAATTACGCAGGCAATGGTAAAACGGCAGCAGCAATAACAACAAACGGCGTGTGCACAAAACGAATGATTAAATAAATGGGGCTTATGTTTTATCGTGCCAATAAATTCAACTAGCATCAGCGCAATTGAATTATTTTCGCGGAATACGCAATTTGCTCTAATGAAATGTTTCGATAATGAAATGAGCCAAATGAAAATGATAAACACTTGTTATAAATATTAAACAAAAGGGCCAGTATTCACAGTACCGATGCGATTTGTCATCGGTGTGAAGTTGCACTGAAATGACGTCATTTTGGGAAGAATTTACCAAACCGTATGGAGTGAAATGACGTCATTTTAGTGCAAGGTCTTACTGATGACACAAATTCAACTAGCATCAGCGCAATTGAATTATTTTTGCGGAATACGTAATTTGCTCTAATGAAATGTTTCGAAAATGAAAAGAGCCAAATGAAAATTATAAACACTTGTTATAAAATATAATGATGTAAATTAAATTCACTTGGTTTTGTTTCACTTATATGTATTTTATTTTCTACTAGTTTCGGCTTAATGCCATTATTTTTCTCTGTAAATAGAATTTATTCTGCTGAGAAATAAACGATTATTATTATTATTATCAAGAATAATGTATAAATGGATTTGTTTGGGAATATACAGGGTGAGTCGGGAGGAGCGCACCAAACTCTAGGAGTGTATTATACACGTGAAAATAATGTAAAAAAACTCATTTGTTCTTATCCGATTTTTATTTGTTTTCAAGTTATAGCATATTAACAAATAAACAAGTTATTATACAAAAAAATGTTCTTAATCATAGCGTTCTTTCAACAAATGTTCAAAAATACCGCCATTGACTTCTAAACATTTTCTGCTTCGTCTACGAAGAGCGTTTGTTGCTCTCCCAATTGATTCATTTCTTTTTTCTTTTATATGGGCTGCAGTATTCTCAATTCGTCTAATTAGTGATTCCCGTGTGTCCACTTTTATTTTGTAGACTTCATTTTTCATCCAGCCCCATAAACAAAAATCTAGTGGTGTGAGGTCTGGAGATCTTGCAGGCCAATTAATAGGACCTCCACGACCAATCCAACGCCCTGGAAAACGTTCGTTCAAATGTTGCTTGACTTGACGAGCGACATGTGCAGGAGCTCCATCGTGCTGATAGTACATCTGCATACTAATATTTATAGGAACATCTTCTAGCAGGCCTTTTAATTCATTTTGTAAAAAATTGAGGTAGTTGCCTCCTGTGAGACGATTCTCCAAAATGAAAGGGCCGATTAAATAACTGTCAACCATACCACACCACACGTTTACAGAAAACCGATGTTGAAAATTGCTTTCGACTGTTGCGTGGGGATTTTCATCAGACCATACATGAGAGTTACGAGTGTTGGTAATGCCTTCACGGGTAAATGTAGCTTCATCCGTAAAGAGTATACTCGATACATTACGATGATTATTATTTATCCACCGACAAAATTCCGTACGGTTAGCGTAATCCCCTGGTTGTAGGTGCTGTACTCTCTGAACGTGATAAGGATATAAGCCTTGCTCGTGTAGCGTGTTCATCACTCTTTTTTGTGGAATTGCCAATTGAGTGGCAATTCTCCGTGAGCTAGTAGTTGCATCTTCTTCTACTAGATGCAGAATATTTTCTACTTCTACAAAACCTTGTCGAGCAGCGCGCTCATATGTTATGTTAGCACTGGGAAGCTTACCAGTCTCGCACAATTTGTTGAAAACTCTAATAAATATGTTTTTATCAGGATGTCTTTGGTGTGGAAAACGTTCACGATATTCTTCAACAGCAGCTGTAGCATTTCCATTACAGAAACCATATACAAACACCATATTTGCATATTCTAAATTTGAATAAGTATGTGGCATTTTGCAACACTAACAATCACATTAATTCGAACTTAAACGTTCAGTTACTGTTCACCGTACACTGACAGTTCATCAAAACGTCAGAATTATCAAATGTTTATAAGCCTCGAACATGGCATACTTTGATAATGTTAAAATTCAGATAGAAGTGGAAAGCTAGATGAACATTTTTAATTACGCCATAACTTGAAAACAAATGAAAATCGGATAAGAACAATTGAGTTTTTTTACATTATTTTCACGTGTATAATACACTCCTAGAGTTTGGTGCGCTCCTCCCGACTCACCCTGTATACAGTTTCGAGTTTTAGGTTTTATTGGGTAATAAGGGCATTTAATATCGGGGAATTCCAAAGGTCTTCGTTGTCGTTGACCACATTTTTACTTGCCTTTATGGCTTTTGAAATTTCTAAACCCTCCCGGTAGTTAAGCGTTAATCCCTTATTACCTGTATGCAGAATTTTTAAATCGTTTGAAGAAAAATGGTGATTAGATGTCATACAGTGCTTAGAAAAACCGGTGGTTTGTTTTTTATTCTCTATGTCTTTTTTATGCTCTTTTAACCTGATATCAAATGACCTGCCGGTTTGTCCTAAATACCACTTTTCTTCAATTTACAATTTTTGGTTTTGATTTTATTGTTAACTATTAATTTTCCTAAATTATTTGTGTTTGTCAAAATTATGTCATTTTTCTTTCCTTTTAAATTATTTTTGATTTGTAAAGACAGTGGCTTAAGGTATTCTAATCTATTCCATGTTATTGTGTCTGAATTTGTCCCACTATAAAAGTAATTTCGTAATTGTTTGTGTTGTTAGTAGAAAATAAAACAACATCACAAACGACATTATCAAACAAAACAAAGATACTCTAACACCAATCATAAGAAAAATAACAAATATTGTATTAAACCAAGGAACATACCCGGACTATATGAAGAACACTGTTATAATACCAGTATATAAAAAAGGAGACAGAACAAAACCTGAAAGTTATAGACCAATATCTCTCCTATCAACATTAAATAAAATACTAGAACAGGTAATACAAATCCAACTACGTGACCACTTGCACAAAAATAAAATCATTTACCACCAGTAATACGCATTCCAACAAAATTCAGGAACACTATCAACAGCATACGAATTAATCGACACCATAAAATCAAACCTGGACAATAAGAAAATAGTAGTAACCATCTTTGTTGACATGAAGAAATGCATTCGATACAATATCTAAATCAATGCTAGTCGAAAAACTAAACGCCATAGGAATAAAAGAGAACGAGTTAAATTTAATACACACATACCTAACGAACAGACCACAAAAAACGAAAATAGGAGAGAATACGAGCAAAACCAACTACGCAGAATATGGAATACCCCAGGGAGGAAACCTACCACCAATCCTATACATCCTGTACACCAACGACATCATGGAACTAAAACTAAATGGAACCCCCTTTATATATGCAGACGATACTTGTTTAGTATATTCTGGGATGAACCAACAAGAAATAGAACAACAAATCTGCGCAGATACAAAACTTTTAGAAAAGTGGTATTACAACAATTTATTGACCATCAATGAAGAAAAAACGACCTATATAACATTCAATAGACACAAACATCACATCAACCTCCAAATAAAAATCAATGGAAAACTCATAAAAGAAGTAAAACAAACAGAATACCTAGGATTAAAAATAACCAACACTTTGAAATGGGACGACCACATAAATAAATTAACACAGAAGAACTCCAAACATGTGGAAAATCAGGAGATTCATCCCAAACAATAAAAAGAAATGTATCTACCACGCATGGTTCACTTCGACCATCAATTATCTTATAATAATTTGGGGAGATACTACTAGCAAAAACATCATTAAGCTACAAAGACAACAAAACAAAATCCTGAAAATATTGTACATACTGGAAAAAAGAACAAGCACTAAAATGATATATGAAATTACACAAGAACTAAACATAATGAAAATGATAACATATAACAACTTACTATTCTTATACAAAATACAAAACGATTTAATTAAAACGCAAATCAGAATACACCCGAACAAGAATACACACAAATATAAAACAAGAAGAAAGTCAGACCTCCGAACAGAAAAATATAGAACAAAAAAATACACCCAACACCTTAAAACAGACATAAGCAAAATATACAATAACATACCACAATACATAAAATCATTAAAATATATACCCTACAAATTAAAATTAAAGAATAAACTACTAAACAACGAATTACAATAAAACAGAATGAAAACATGCAAACATCCTTCAATCGAGAATCACGAGGCGAGGACAGAAGGAAGGAACTCCAACAGCGACAACTACAGACGATACATCAAACAAATAAATATCATACAAATAATATACATACATATACCTGTAATTGAAACACTGAAATAAATAAATAATTTTCTTAAAAAACGAAAAATACATATAAGTGAAACAAAACCAAGTGAATTTAATTTACAAACCATTATATTTTAAAATGTTTTACCAAGTGATTAATGAGAAAAAGGTGTCCGATAACTTGTTATAAATATTAAATTCACAGTACCGATGCAATTTGTCATCGGTGAGGAATGACGTAATTTTGGGAAGAATTTACCAAACCGTATGAAGTAAAATGACGTCATTCTGGTGAATACGGTCCCAGGTCTATGTTTTAAATCAATTGTGTTTTATTAATAGCAATACTGGATACATGCATAATCATTTCATATTAAAATTAGTGACGTTTATCATCAAACCTGAAATACACGCGAGAGCGTAACAGAATTCACAATGATAATCCATTTTAATTAAGCAAATTTTCCATTCGCGGAGATAATTGGGTGAATAGGCTGACGGAGTTGGCTCTGAAACTTTAGTGTCTGTATCAAGTCGCGATGAATAATTCGCGAGTAGTTGTGTGTAGGCGAGCAACAAAGAGGTTCAATTCGCCCATTCTGCCATCCTCTCATCCGTAAATATCCACGCCACTTCTGCCAGTTCATGCGTTAAAAAGAGCCCTTCGTCTACTGCGCGAAACGCTAATAAACTTTAAGCCGAATACCTGAGTTAATTAGAAATAGTGGCTGTATTGACTTTTGGTGGCTTCGCCGGGTTAATTTGAAATTTTCGATCTGTAGTTAGAATTTAAATAAGTTTACAAATTATTTATGCAGAATAAAAACAATATCAACTTATCAAATTGAATATTTGTTTTCATTTCCTAAATAGGTTTATATCTGGAAACTAAATATAAAATCTAAATCCAGATGTATTTTACTGTACATTTGTTCTATTATTATATCTAGAAATTAAAATTAAAATCTAAATCCAGATTTATTTTACTGTAGATTTGTTCTATTATTATATCTAGAAATTAAAATTAAAATCTAAATCCAGATTTATTTTACTGTAGATTTGTTCTATTATTATATGTAGAAACTACATTTGAAATATCGTATGTTCAATAAAAAAAACCTCGAGAGTGCCATGATTTAATCTTTTTTTAAATTTAGGTTGGCTACAAGCTTTAGGTATTGACATATAAAACGTCAGACATAATAAAATTATTCAGAGTTGCCAACCGACAATATTATCCATGGCACTCTAGAGGTTTTTTTAATTGAAGATACAATATAAATACAGATGTATTTTACTGTACAGGGAATTTTTTTTAAGTATACATATAAATACGATTTTTTCTAAAAAAATTCAATTCTAAGCTTTAAACAAGTGTTGTCCACTCCCAGACTAAGCATGAAGTAAAATTTCGAGTTTAGAAAAGCCCAGCGTAGAAAATTTGTCGAGGGTCGCGTAGCGACCCTCGACAAATTTTCACGGGGCTTTTCTAAACTCGAAATTTTACTTCATGCGCCACGCGTATAAGACACTGATTTCAAGCGAAGCTTACAAGTTTACAATATTTCAGTGCTTTCAGTGTTTAATACGCATGGCGCATGAAGTAAAATTTCGAGTTTAGAAAAGCCTGAAAATTTGGTTTGGCCGCTCCGCGCTTCGCGCTACGCGACCAAACCAAATTTTCAGGCTTTTCTAAACTCGAAATTTTACTTCATGCTTAGCCTGGGAGTGGAAAACACTCGTTTAAGTCTTTTATAATTTCTAATAAGATTTCTCTTTCTTGTTCTGTGTAATTCTGTCCTAATCCGCGGTTATTCTCCATAATTATAAGGAATTATACTAAATTTCCAATTTGATTGACAATTTAATTTAAAATATTAACAATTCAATTTAATGGTTCCAGCTTTAGCCACAAAGAAAATTTATAATTTCGGTCTGTAATCTACTAATTAAATTATTTATTTCTAGAATTGCTATTTATTTGGTAGGTAGGAAAAACCAAATACACATCAACCAAACAAAACAAAACAAAAATGCAAGTGTTGCGAAGATTTGTAAATCCCTTACAACAAAGACTCACACCTGTGCCAATAAAATCTTCCTCAAGTGCATATTTCACGACGCCCTCATCATTATGTGTGCTCCAGTTTGTAAACATTTGCATCTCGCATTATTTCGCGAAATATTTACATTCTATATGCAATTCCGCAGAGCAAACAGCGCGAGGGACGCAAAAGATCCGTGCAAATCCTCCGATGAAATATTGACGCGTTTCTCGGGTTAATGGAATGAAATTTTCCGGCATTAAGAACGCCGGTCGCATTTAAAATTCGCCGCGCGAGTGAGCGAAACGGTAAACTTGAATTAAGTATCCATTTCCTGTATTGGAGTACATATTTAGTGCCCTAGATTTTACTAGTGCAAAGTTTTGACACTAATTTGAAAATGTTATAAGTGCGATACTTTCCGCAATCATTTAAAGAACAAAATATGGATGTAGGCGAGAAAAGTCAGGGTAAGTCACTAATAATAAAAAAAAATTAGTAAACAAAACCCAACATATGGCGGATCGTTAAGTCTTTAAGTCTTTTATAATTTCTAATAAGTTTTCTTTTTATTGTTCTGTGTAATTCTTTCCTATTCCACGGTTATTCTCCATAATTATAAGGAATTACACTAAATTTCCAATACGATTGACAATTTAATTTGAAATATTGACAATTCAATTTAACAAATTGGTATTAAAATATCTCACATTTTGAATAAAAATTAACGTACTTTAATACATTGAAGAAAAAATTGAAATACAAGATACGGATTTTCTAAAAATATTATAATGGTTAGACAAGTAGAACCATAATAGGGGTGGACAAGTTACTTTTTTTTTGTTTATAGAGGGGATTGGGAAATCTGCGAGCAGACAAGGGCCTTTTGGTCTAATACGGCCGATAGTGTCGGGCTCTGGTACCGACTAAAACCCTTCTCCCTCTCTTCCCTGGTATCGCCATCGCGGCATTGCTTCAGGGGCCTACTCTCTCATTCTCCAGCTCGTCAGAAATCTTTCTTCCCAGCACGGTTTGTGCGTAGGCGCTCACCGCATCCCACCCTTCCTCACTTGCCTTCTTCCACCTCGCCTATCTTATTCCTCAGGATTTCCCTCTCCTTCGCCCAGCCCTCGCATTCCATTAGGGTGTGGCGAGCCGTGTCCTCCATAGCCGCACAATATCCGCAGCTCTCTGATGGCGCCTTTGCTATTCTATGGAGGTACGCTCCAAAACATCCATGTTCTGTCAGGAGCTGAGTCAGGTGGTAATTTAACTACCCATGTCCTTTCTCAATCCACGGCCGCAGGCAGTGTATCAGGGTTCGGATCCAGCTTGCGTTCTGGTCCCTTCGATTCTGCCATTTGTCTAATGCCTGGTCGTGATCTTCATCCTTCGCCTCCTTCTTGGTTTTTATCCTTTCTGGAGCTTGTAGGCCTCTGCTCGTTCCCTGATATAGAGGTCGCCGGGCATCGATGCAGCGAGCACTTCAACCGCGTCCGTCGATGTTGTCCTTGTAATTCGCAGGCATGCCACTTTCAGTACCCCTCTTGATCTCGCTGTATTTCTGGCCGTGTCCATTGCTATGCTCCATACCGGGGCTGCATATGCTAACTTAGCCTTGGCAGCCGACATAAGTAGTCGTCTTCTGCCCTCCCCTGCTCCTCCCATGTTAGGCATCAGTCGGCGAGCCACTTGGTTCTATACACAATGCCGTTGGCAAAAAGTACCCCTACCAGAGCAGGAGCCGCATCTGCGGAGCAGAGGCCAAGCGAAGGAGAAATAAGAGAGCTGAGAGATGTGCAGACTCAGTAAAAATGACTGAGGCTGTGATTCTGCTAAGCCTCTGAAATATCCCAAGCAGTATAAAACCATCTAGGACTAATCGGTCCCTGCCAAACCAGGTAGGGATTCCAAAGACCAGGCTACCAAGAGGTTGCGTTCCACCACCTCCTCTGAGCCAACCCCGAAACACCACCAAGGCTAACAGGTGGAGGCTACAACGGTAGGAGGAAGGACAGTACCTCAGCTATCCTACAAAGATGCGACTGAAAGCCACCTCAGTCTGGTGATTGTAGATGGATTCAATCCCTTTATCAAGCTCTCCCAGGAAAGGGCCACCTCAATTATGCGGGCGCTTTTCAGGAAACTTGTACACTACACCTAATTCTCCGTTGAGGTTAAGGACCTGGTCTTACGCCATCGTCCTCACAAGCCATTCAACAGTACGTCGATCCTCGCAGTAAACTTTTACAAATTAACGTAAAAGTTCACTTCAAGGATCAACGTACGGTGGCGGTGATCAAACCATGGCCTGAGGCTAGACTACTAGTCATAACTGAGGACCGCCTTTCCAAAATCACCAAGTCTACTCTTTGGGTTCCAATGGATGATTTTGACACTCCAAAAGGCGAAGAAATGGTCGTAAAAAGATTAACGGGGCAAAATGCTGTGCTTAAGATACGGGATCTTCCACAGACAACCCACCTGGGCAGTTGCTCATATTCGGGGTGGGGGAGGAGGATCGTAAAAATCCTAAGCGGAAGAGGTAACCGTATTAACTACAGGTGTACCTGTTTAATCTTGAAGCTCAAGGACGCAAAGAAAGAAGATGGGAAAAAGTTGGGTGGAGTGATTCAGGCGGTGGCTGAGAGCCAGCCTGAGGCATCTAACACGCTGCTTCTCAGAATGGCAGTTCCCTAACAGGCTGAGCGGGTGGCTGCGACATCAGTGTCGGTGCACCAACCTCACCAGTCAGTAAGGAGCGTCAGGAGGATGCGACGATGAAATCGCCACTATTGTCAGAAGAATCGAACACTATACCCTCTGATTCTGACGAGGCTACCCTCGTGGAATCGATGGGAGACAGGCGGAACAGGACCGACCACTTACCACCAAAATAATGGCCAATAAGGTAATATACTTTATTCAGTGCAATTTGAGCCATGCGAGAGGGGCTACGGCAACTCTATGCCGCCGGCTCGACATGGCTTGATACAGGAACCCTAGATTGTAAAATCCAGGATTTGTGGGATAGGTAAATTAACAGATAATTTATTTTACAGACCAAGCACGAAGCCTAGGACTGAAATTTACGCACCTAGGCAAATACGAGCCTATATGTTGCCACACCTATCAGTATCACCATCTGCAGTTAGGATTTGTGCAGTTAGGATTTGTGAAGCTATAGGCAAAGGAAAGAAGGCAGTTCTAACGGCAGTCTACCTACCTGGCTCTTTAACCCTTCCGCTCCCCACAGGGGGGGATGGAGGAGCTGGTCGATTACTGAAGGAAGGAGGGACAGCACTAGAGTGCCACAACAAACTACAGCAGGCAGCAATGCATAACAACATTGAAATTTGCTGGGTAAAGAGGCATGATGTAAACACAGATAACAGGAGGACTGACACACTGACCAAAGCAGCGGCTAGAATGAACGTCATCTCACCGGAGCCGCTAGTGCGATCGGCGCCCCTGTCAGTTTGTAACCTGATACATTCCAACACACTGGATAAATTCAGGAAGCGTTGGGATGATACGGACAGCTGCAAACTCTCTAAGGAGACATTATTGTACCCCAACGAGATTTCAGCAAAACAATACCTGCAGATGACCAGAAGACACCTCAGGCGGATAACTGCCGTTCTAACCGGTCACTACGGGCTCAATGGACACTTCTAGAAGATGGGAATAATTGACTCCACATCTTGTAGAAGGTGTGAAATGAAAGACGAGACTGCCAGACACACCATCGCAAATGCCCGGCACTCTCGTTTACGAGTGGATCTATACTGGGTGAGAGACGGCCGACGAGGACCATCATGAGGGATTTGGTAACCTCAGTAATACTGGACTTCCTAGACAAGGTGAGATAGTTGAGCTGTGCAGTGCAGCAATGCGCACTCCCCCCCCCCCCCCCTATACCAGATACCAGACAAGTACAGAGTGGGGTGTGGGAACTTCCCTTTTTGAAAAGGGCGCAGTGAAGTAAGTGATATTATCAGAAAGGTGGGAAAGGACTCAATGGACGGGCTTGGATAAAAAATGGTGGTCTCTATTCATTTTAGACAAAGCATTTTTGCTTTGGTCGAGGTAGCAGCGCGCTTTTACCGCAGAGGCCTATTTTTCAAGCCAATTTTCACGGTAAACGTAAATTCAGAAAATTGAAAAATCTCCTGTTATTTGCCTGCTTTCGAAGAACTGTGCGTGTGGTTTTAGCAAGATGGGGCCACAACTCACATAGTCTGGACTTCAATGCAATGTAGGTTAAGTGGAAGATCAGTAACAGGTACTACCTGACTGAACTTCGCGTACGCTAATAAATTATAATTGTGTGGTTTTCGTTTCAATAAATAAAGGCATTTACTGTTATTATTATTATTATTTGTTGAAAGAAGTCCTCCCCATTCGGTTGAAACCAGAGCCGAAATTGTCAGTATACCAATCGGGATGCTTGAATGAGTGAACCGAAACTTTAAAAACCTGCGCGACCTTCGACAAATTTTCACGGGGCTTTTCTAAACTCGAAATTTTACTACATGCGCCACGCGTATAAAACACTAAAATATTGTGAATTTTATATACATTCGAACTTCACTTGAATCTGTGTTTTACACGCGTGGCGCATGAAGTAAAATTTCGAGTTTAGAAAAGCCCAGAAAATTTGTCTCGGGTCGCTGCGCGACCCTCGACAAATTTTCACGGGGCTTTTCTAAACTCGAAATTTTACTTCATGCTTAGCCTGGGAGTGGAAAACAATCGTTAAAGCTTCAAATTGAACTTATTTTAAAAACAACAAATGTTGGAAAATTTACACCTTGTGCATATGTTTACCTAAAAGACTGTATGTAAATTCCACAGGCCATAATAAATAGTCAAAGATGTTTAGTATTCTTTAAGCACTGGTTCGGGACTATACTGATGATGGCGTTGAAGCCTGAAACGCGTATATAGTTATCTGGTGAATGAATAAGTCCTGAACACAAATTCTTGATATTTGTATTCTATAAAATAATGCCCTGTTGTAGACGAACAATTGCTGTAAACAAACGTTTAGTTTTCCAGCTATTGGCAATGCTACTTAAGCTAATAGGCATTAGATGGCGTAAATATTTTGAGTTTAGAAAAGCTTGAACATTTGGATTGGTCGCTCCGCGAGGGTTTTCTAAACTCGAAATATTTAAATTGAATTTGTGTTCAGTATTCCGGCACCAGGTACCCACAGACGCGTTTCGGACTTCAAGGTCCTCTTCAGTGTGGTCCCGACCACACTGAAGAGGACCTTGAAGTCCGAAACGCGTCTGTAGGTACCTGGTGCCGGAATACTGAACACAAATTCAATTTTGATATTTGTTTTCTGGTTTCACAAACAGAGTTCTGCTCGCTCGTGGACGAAACAGTGACCTGTATATGCACTTTGTGCATTCGTGTCACTGACGATGCCACTATGAAGCATTAGATGGCGTTAGCTATCGAAATCAATAATCGAAATATTTACTTCATGTTTAACATAAAGAAAAATTGAGTTCGTCAATAGTTAGCAGAATATTTACGAAATATAAAAACGAATTGAAATTAACATCGACTTTCTGCAAAAATTTTATCTCATTGAGACAAGTCTCCGAATATTCATTGAAACAACTTCATATTTAATCAAGGAGTGGAAAACTGTTCCTTTTCAAAACATTACAACTTCTAGGGAATAAATCTTACGTGTAACCTTTAATAAAACATAATTTCAGCACCATTACAATTTTGATTTGTCAACAAAAATACATTTTTATTTATATTCAAGACCCTCAATTTATATATTTTGTTATTTAGACTCGTACATCATTCGATTTAAACGACCCTTTGTCATATTTATATTTAGCTTACACCAATTTTACGTTATTTACGTTGGAGGGTGATAAAGATTAAACAAATAAAGATAAACGACTGCTTGTTATAGCAGTTTCGGCTTTATGGTAATTGCGATTTGAAGATAATGTTCTATTTTCTCCGTCCCTTTTAGGGAAAAAAAGTGCGTACGTTTTTCCCGGGAGAAACGCATGTGGACTTAGTTTAGGTCATTGATCATTTCAAGTATTTCAACTCATGGGATCAAACAAAAGGTATATACCTGAGCCGTTTTGAGTTTACCCTACAATACTGTTCTTAATCTAGTTGTATGAGTTACGTGAAGGTGTTAAGTCACTTAATTAAACTCAGTTATATTCCTTTCCACAGTTATATTCCTATTGATAATGAAATGTACATCTAGCAAGAAAAATCAAAGTGAAGAATGGAATATTACTGTGTTTAATTAAATACTATTCTTATTCTAGCTGTATTTTAACTCGTTTATTTGTTGTTTTAGTTGTTACAAAATATATTTTGTAGGAATAAACACTGAATTCAGTGAATACTGGTCAACAGGGCTTTATAAAACGACGAATAAAGCACTAATAACCTTCCTGCTGAGCAAAAAACAAACAAATAACGTTATATCAACGTTATAGCAACATTAAACGTAATTTTAATGTTGATGAAACATTACTTAACCCACTAACGGTCGAGCAATTATAGAGTTAACTCTAAAAGTTGATTTTAGGTAAAAGTCTACACTTCTTTTTATAATTTCTACGAATGACTTATTGTATTACATACTGTGATTTTTTTTTAAATATACATAATGTATACGCTGATAATGTAAGGCATTCGTCGATTTTGTATAAAAACGAGCAATATGAAGTTTAGAACGAGTATTTCCACTCCCAGACTAAGCATGAAGTAAAATTTCGAGTTTAGAAAAGCCCCGCGTAGAAAATTTGTCGAGGGTCGCGCCCGCGACCCTCGACAAATTTTCACGGGGCTTTTCTAAACTCGAAATTTTACTTCATGCGCCACGCGTATAAAACACTGAAATATTGTGAAGTTAGAAATACACTGAAAAGAATTTTTTTAAATTAGTAATAATCGAGATATTTAAATAACAAAATATTTACGTTATTCTTTATACATTTTTAAGTCAAGTCAAATAATAAAATGTATCAAATTAACTTATTTAATAATTTAATTAACATACAATTAATAAATTGATTGTGAGTTACGTGAAGATAATATCAAATTAATTTGACGGATAAAGCACGGACGGATAACGGATAAAGCACTAATAACCTTTCTTCACACTATTATTTTATTTAAAAGTGTAAAGAAAGGTTATTAGTGCTTTATTCATCAAAATAAAATTAATAATGTTGCGTATATGCGCCAATGGCGCCTAATGGGTTAAATGTGTTTGTTCAGTGGGTTTCTTCACACTTTTATATGAGTCACCAAATGTACATTTCCGACACAAAGTGATCTAACATAAAAAGTGCCGAGATTCTTTTCGAAATCTGCAACAAGTTAGTCTTACAATAACTATATCAAACACTCATTGAAACAACTCCTTTCCGAGCTAATACCCCGACGGATATTGAGTTATACAACAAGTGTTTGCTGTTACATACAGTAACCTACTGCAAGTGTAACAATTTGGGTCAAATTATTCAGGCCATCTACAGACGCGTTTCGAGATTTATCTCTCATCAGTATAGCTTTGCAATTCCTTCTAAACAATTTGACACCTGCAACCAAGAATTGGCAATTTCATTTATACAAAGTGACTATAGATTAGCAGCTTTATAATTAAATAGAATAATTTGTTTATTTATTTTCAGTGTTCGAAACCTGAAACCCCACTTTTTTTTCAATTTCAACAAACTGCGTGAGTGTCTATCTAAAGTTTTCCAATTCGACAAACAGCTCGCGCAAACTAGAAAAATATAAAAGCCCCCGGTTTATTTATCAATTTGATGCGATTCGAGCGCACTCGCCCGTGAATTCGCTTGAAATTTCAATTAAGCCCGCGGAAAATAAAAAAATAAAATGGCGCGCCGACTTCCCCGTGAGCGAATCTTTTCCAGAAAGCATAAATATGCGGTTTTCCATTGTGCGAGGCGTCGAGGTGCATTTGAAATATGCACCCCGGGAACAGACCTCACAATACCCGCCCGATGGGGAATCAATTCCTGCATTGTCAGGACTCGCTTTGTGCACAATTCTCTCCTCACACACACAAAAAAAATAAAAATAAAAAACTGGTACATGATTTAGGGTGTATAGGGTTTTCCGGCGAAATAAAACCTTAACCCGATTAAGCGCTCGAAACGTGGGACATATCTAATAATTTCCCTGTTGCGAAAAAAAAAAACAACCCTTAATTCCCTTATCTCTATCAAAGCGGGCGCAACTCGATTTGCAGTCAAACAGGGTTTTGCGATTTCACCAGAGGAATGAGTTATTCGTGTGTGTGCGGATCAGAAATAAAAAAAGAGTGTGAGTTTTATCATCGCGAGCTTCTGAAAGTTTTAAACACCTTCTTATCGATGGCTGGTAACGACAAGGTTTTTAGCCCTGGCCCTATTCGCATTCCGCGGAACGATAAACGTTTTGAAATGGAATTTTTATCTGAGCTTCGCATCGTTCGAGCGCTTAATTTTCAACCGAATCGCATCTAGTAGTAATGCGGTTTGTTCAAAATTTAAATTATAACTTTAACTATATAATTAATTTAAAAAAATCTTTATTACATTAACCCATTAACGGCCGAGTATATTTGCATTTCCTATTCATTGGTACAATTCCAGTTGTTTCACTATATTAAATACTATAGCAAAAAATAAATAAAAATTGTTTTTTTTCAATAATTTAAAAAGTAAAAAAAAAATTCTATTTCCGATGGAAATTGAGCTAGGCCAATAAAATGTTTAGCATTTATGGAGATTCGTATTACCTATTTATTTATCTAATTCCTATTGTTGTACTATAAATAATAGCAGAGCTAAAAAATGAAAATTGTGTTTTTAATTCGCCGTTTTAGTCTGAAAAGGGGGTTTTGAAGCGCAGAAAAAAAAACAATTTCCGCCCTAGTAGAGCTGGATCAATGAAACTTTCAGCATTTATGCAGATTCGTGTTGCCCATTCATGGTCCAACTCCCATTGGTCTACTATTATTATGACGGAAGTAAAGAAAAAAAATTGTAATTTTTCGTGATTTTTAAATTTCATTTATTAAAAAGAAAGATTGAGCAGAAAAAAACACTTCTTACAACACTTCTTTTTTTTCAAAAAATCCAAGGGTACCCCCTTGGTTCGAAATTTAACATTGAAGCCCGCATAAGTGTGTCCTTGTCCCACTCATGGCTTTTGATAGCCAGCGCATCAAAATTTTCTAGAATTGCTAAAAACTAAAAAATATTTATTGCTCCGGCCCTACTTGAGCTAGATAAGTGAAATTTTCAGCATTTATACAAATTTATATTTCCTATCTACTGGTACTACTGGTATTCCCATTATTGTACTGTATTAAATACTGAAACCAAAAAAAAATATTTATTTAATTAATATGAAAAATTTAAAAAAATCTATCTGCTATCCAAATTGAGCTGTATGAATAAAATTTTCAGCATTATTACATATTTGTATTTGCTATTCATTGGTACAATTGCAGTTGTTTCACTGTTTTAACTACTATAGCAAAATAAATAAAAATTGTTTTTTTTTTAAATAGTTTAAAGAGCAAAAAAATTCTATTTCCGATCTGAATTGAGGTAGGTCAATGAAATTTTCAGCATTTATAGAGATTAGTATTACTTATTTATTGATCTAATTTCTATTGTTGTACTATAAATAATAGCGGAGCTAAAAAATAAAAATTGTATTTTTAATTCGCTGTTTTAGCCTGAAAAGCGGTTTTGAAGCGCAGAACAAAATACTAATTTCCGTCCTAATAGAGCTGGATCGATGAAATTTGCAGCATTTATGCAAATTCGTATTGCCCATTTATTGTCCAACTCCCATCGGTCTATTATTATTATGACGGAAGTAAAAAAGAAATTGTAATTTTTCGTGATTTTCACGACTGCGCCAACATAAACTTAAATATTTCAGCAAATATCTAAAGATAAGAAGTGATCAGGGGCATATAAAAAATACTAGCCTAGAGTACATTCGATAAAAATTTCAGCCCTCCACGGTAAACTCACAGGGAATGGTGAATTCTTTTCTTCGATTTTTCGTTAAAAAAAATAGCATTTTAAAAATTTGGAAAATTATTAAACTTTGTGAATTTTTGACGGGCCTCATTGGCCCTTTAGTAAGGGCGCATGGGGCACACCTTAATAAGTGATCTTTGGCTACCTGTGAGTATTTTTTTCAATCGGATAAGTCATCGCGTTGGCGAACAAAATGGCGGAGGACCGGACCGGATATTTTCTCGATTGTGGGCCCCATAATGGGGCCCCGGTGAAAAGTTCGTACACTAATCGAAAGCCCTTTTAAAGGGCTACAAGATTCTGTAATCAAATATTTTTTGGCGCTTCCGTTCAGTCGGTATAGCGCTTCCGTTCGGTCGCTATAGCAGTTCAAATTTGAGGGACATTTTGGTTTCAAAAAAACCGCTGCCGCCCCCGAGGTGGAGATTGAAGGCGGCGCGGCTGGTTTAATTCTTGTAGAGCACATCAAGAACTACAGTTTGAAGAAAAAAAAGTTGACATAGCTCATTGCATAAGGGCGGTATTAAAGTCCATAGTTTAAAATTGTTTTAATTAATTGCCGGCCCCCGGGGGGCGGCAAAAGTCTAAACAGAAATCCATTCGAAGGCAAATTGCAAGGCGCATTCGATACTGTTGACCGCGATTCGATCGGACGTAGCAGCTCGACGCTACGGCAAAAAATGTGAAAACTCGGAAAACTGGCTCCGATGTAGTTGGATTTTTTTTCGCGGCCCCCGGGGCAAAAAATCAAAAATCGCAAGATAGGAAGCCACGCTAGAGGTTCCACTCTACAACCTTTTTTTTGTCGCCGTCATATGAACGGTGCCCCCCGGGGCAAAAAATCAAAAATCGCAAGATAGGAAGCCACGCTAGAGGTTCCACTCTACAACCTTTTTTTTGTCGCCGTCATATGAACGGTGTAGACAAAAAATTCAAGACACGGGCTTTTTTCGCGAAAATGTCGACGTTTTTCTTCTTTTTTGTGTCCCGCCCCTGGGGGACGTGATATTTAAAAAAAAAAATACTCGTTCATAGACTTTTTTGCGGTTCTTCCGAATCTGAAAACCGCGATTTTTTATCTCTTCCAGTTTTGTCAAAAAAAATTGGCAAAGTCGCAATTTTGAGGGGGGCGGTCTTCGGCCGCCTCCGTCTGATAGTTTTGCCTCGGGAGGCCGCCAGCCCCCTTCGCGGACGGAGAAGGCTGAAACGACTCTGCAAATGGATTTTTGCACCACCACCCGTTACCTGTTTAGTATATATTAATTAATAATTAATTAACAAAAAAATGATAATGTTGCGTGTATGCATCGATGGCGCTTAATGGGTTAAAGACAGATTTTGTAAACTGATATTAAATATTAAGTACACATTTAATAGCTGAAGCTGTTGCTTGGTGAAATTCCATATTACCACTTTTAATAAATAACACACTGGGTTAAGATTTCACTGTTTATTAGTTGACACTGCAACAATTGTTTCCCCACACAGTGGATTCATCAGGCAGATGAATGATGAATCCACTGTGTGGCGAAACAATTGTTGCAGTGTCAACTAATAAACAGTGAAATCCTAACCAAGTGTGTTATTTACTAAAAGTGTTGATAAGTACAGATATTTTATATTCGAACGAGCTAATAAATTTAATTGCCTGGTAACAACATCACTCATGAAATTTTAATTTTCCCCACAATAAACCCCCTATTTTATCGCCAATAAACGCGACGAATCGATTCGCCATAAATCCCACGCACTTTGCACCAATTAACGAATTGCATCCAGGATTTTATCCCGCTAACGCGGTGAGTTATTAAAGTGGCTCTTTTAATAAGTGTAATGCAGCGATAAATCCCGTTAAGGACCGGGGGTGTAATTCAAGTAGTTGAATTGAAATTTATCACTGATGATAATTTCTTGCGCGAAATTAATACAACAAAGGGGGGACGATTTGAATAAATAATGACCTCATTAAGTGCTCACGGACATCGGCTATGATATATCAAAAGGGGCCGCGTTTTCTAATCGATTAAATAGGCGGGAGAGGGGTGAGGTTTTTGAAAATATCGGCAAGGGTTGAATGAGCTGAAATTAACTAATATACACGACGTGAATTATGTGCCCTCGTAAATTATGTTTTAATGTTGTATCACGTTTTAAAGCTATTAATATTCACTTTTAACTACACAGGGTATTTTACAGGGTTTTTAGTACCATACCCACTGAACAAACACATATAAGTACTGTTTCATCAACATTAAAACAACGTTTAATGTTGCTACAATGTTGATGTAACGTTATTTGTTTGTTTTTCGCTCAGTGGGTATACTACTACTACAGAGTGAAGTTTTAATATACATAAAATTCACAGTATTTTAGTGTTTTATACGCGTGGCGCATGAAGTAAAATTTCGAGTTTAGAAAAGCCCAGAAAATTTGTCTCGGGTCGCTGCGCGACCCTCGACAAATTTTCACGGGGCTTTTCTAAACTCGAAATGTTACTTCATACTTAGCCTGGGGGTGGAAAACACTCGTTTAAAGTTTCAAATTTAACGCTATTATAAAATTAACGAATATATAAAAAATTAAATTGAGCAAACACATGTTTCATTAACATTAAAACAACTTTTAATGTTGCTACAATGTTGATGTAACGTTATTTGTTTGTTTTTTGCTCAGTGGGTATACTACTACTACAGAGTGAAGTTTGAATATACATAAAATTCACAGTATTTTAGTGTTTTATACGCGTGGCGCATGAAGTAAAATTTCGAGTTTAGAAAAGCCCAGAAAATTTGTCTCGGGTCGCTGCGCGACCCTCGACAAATTTTCACGGGGCTTTTCTAAACTCGAAATTTTACTTCATGCTTAGCCTGGGAGTGGAAAACACTCGTTTAAAGTTTCAAATTTAACGCTATTATAAAATTAACGGATATATACAAAATTAAATCGAGCCAACACATGTTTCATAATAATAATAATAATAATAATATAATTTATTTCCATTTGTAAATTACATACAGTTGTTCATCACTAAACAATACATGCATTCAAAAGGAAAACGTCATAATCCAGCTGAAGGGTGTAAACTAAAATGTACCTATTTGAATATAAACAATAATTAGACATAGACAATTTCTTTAAACAAAAAATTCTTCAATTGTATATAAACTTTTTTCAAGCAATAATTTTTTAAGTTTTCGTTTGAAAATTATAAGAGATTTTGGAACCGTTATAAATGATCCCCTTTTTAAATAGGGTGGTTTTATGAGCTGGTGGTTGAAGGTGATTTTTATATCTGGTAGGGTAGTTGTGTTGCGCTGATGGAAATAGATGAGTGTTTTGTCGAACAAATAAGGCTACTTCATATATATACGTTGAAGCTAATGTTAAAATACCGCAATCTTTGAAACCTTGGCGACAAGAGTCCATAGGCTTTATAGAACTTAGTGCTCTGACGACACGTTTTTGAATCACGAACAGACGTTGAAATAACAGTTTTTTACAGCGTCCATATTGCATTATCCCATAGCGCATATGGGAATGAAAATAGGCATAATATGCGGTCAATGTAATGTGTTTTGAGCACTTTTTATTTATCGATTTAATTAGAAAGCATATTCTACTCAGTTTCACTGCTAAAGTTTCAATATGCTGTTCCCAGCTTAGTTTGAAGTCGATAGTAAGTCCTAATAAGTTCATCATAGTTGATATTAGTGTATCTTGGCCATCCAATAGGAAATTTGTTGGTACCTCCAAATTGGATCTCCCGTTTCTAAATAAGACACAGCATGTCTTATCTGAATCATTAACATTAAAACAACTTTTAATGTTGCTACAATGTTGATGTAACGTTATTTGTTTGTTTTTTGCTCAGTGGGATGTATCAAGGAATTTCTAAGTTATTAATTATCAAACATTTTGGTTAATTATTTCGCATCCCTGTTCATTACTCGGTTTAATTGAAACAGTCGCGGAGTGAGAGGCCCTTGAAGACGCCTCGTTTTTTCTAGGGCCCTAGACTCCTCTGCAGTGTGTCATTCCTGGCGTTCGAGGGCACTAGAGCTCTGAAATAGAGAAAGAAAAAAGGGAAAGAGAAAAAAACTGCACCACTCATAATTCTCTCCATCCGGCAATTTTTTTAGCGTTTCGAAAAATGAAAATAGAAGAAGAGACAAGAGGGATAATTTAAATATTTGCGGTTTGTTTGACGGGGAAACGAAAGAGAAACGCTAGTAGCATTTCTGCAATTTGTTCACAGAAGTAATGAAAGTAGAGTTTAAATATTTGGATAAACAAAAAAAAAACAAATCACATTAGAGATAATTTAAATGAATATATAATATATATTGTTTTGGCTGTACTTTATTTTATAATATTATTGATAATTAAAAATCACCTTCAATGTGTCGATGTACACGTATTTAAATAAACTATTTTTTTTTTCTTTTCTTTATTGGCCTCGGATACTTGTCCAAATGGCCAGCTTAATAATTTATTTAGGATAAAATAAGGATACAATTCTTCACGTTAAGGGGTCTTTCATAACGACTTTTATAATCTTTACACAGCACATTACTCGACCACGGAACGAAGGGATTGATAACACAGGTATAAAACAGAGGATAAATTATATTTTCATATTTGAATTTTTCATAAATTTCACCATGCAGTCAAAAACATCCATATTGTTAATGGAAAGAAGATTTACGAGATTAAACGGAGGTAAATAATTTAAACAAGCTAAGTTATTCATGAGGATTGTTCTAGGTTGCTCAGTTAATGCACACGAAAAAAATATATGATTTAGGTCTCCATCTTCGGCACCACAAGTGCATACTTTGCTAGCCAGTACACCTATTTTATGGAGATGCGCTGGAAAACAAATAAACTAATAAACCTAAATATTTACGTTTTAAGAAAATACAACAGTTAATTTAATTGTTTCGATTACACAATATGATTATTTTCGTGACTCCAGTTTTGACAACTCAACTTGCTATTATCAAAACCAGTAATATTAAAAATAGAGTGTTTTACAATCAAAATTAAAGTATTTAATTAATTTATTGAATTAACATGTATAAAGCAACGACGCACACAGGTCGAAACGCTCGTTCTAGCTGAACATTTCGTCAAAAATCAACTGTTTTTTTTTTTTTTATATTTAATTGATGAGGCGGATACATGATGAAACTCCATATTACTATTTGAAATAAAACAACACAGTTGGGAGGGTTTCACTTTAATTGTTGAACACTGCAACATGTTTCACCACACAGTGGCTTCATCAGGCAGATGAAACAATTTTTTTGTTGGAATATGGGTAGTTCAATGTCCGGAGGGTGCGCAGGTAAAGTCACAAACCCCTCTGACATTTGGTCCAGTGGTTATCAGTGCCCAAAGTGCACGCATCGTTTATGTCGTACAGATGTGGATTTTACGCGCTCCAAACGCCTACGTTTAATTATTTTTTTTACATTTGTGTTTCGTGCAAAATTTAAATTAAAGATGGATATATATTCTACTGATATATATACAACAGAGTTTTAAATATTTTTTATATAACTTTAGTCAACATATAAATACAGTAATTTGTATTAAGTGAAGATTCTTACAGTAAAATTTTACAACGTAAAACTTGAAAAAGGTTAAAGTATACAATATTAGCCGATATTGGTGATGAATCTTGGTTTTTTATACATATTAACTATATAGTTTAATATATAAATAATATTTAGACACCCGTTTTGGCCCGTTCACAAGCAATGATTTTTTTTAGGTAGCGTAACCGTTTCTCGGAGAGCATTATTCGATGTTTGGCGCGCTCAGCCAACGCTAGAACAAAAAAATAAAGCAGTCTCCCGCTTTGTGTTTGACATTATGAATAATAATATCGATGTATCGCACACTGAAAATTTAGATTCATTGATGAATAAAATAAATAATTTTACCTCAAAATTGAGAATCAAATGGCAAACCGTTCATAATACACTTTAAAATGTTGAAAATAAATATTCTCAGTGGTTAAACGGAATGGAAGTATTCTCTAATGAAAGTTTACGAATTAAACCCCAACCTGGATGTTCTAGTGGTAAATCCAGAGGTTCGTATAAATCATTCACGGACTTGACGAACGTCTTAAAAAAACGGAAAGTTATGCCACTACTTGAAAATTACTCCCAGGAGGAACTTTCATTTGCCACCCGGGTCAGTCTTCGTGCATCTGGAAAAAGGGATAGTGCTAAGATGGTCGAAGAAGTCACGGAGCATTCACCGACAAGAGCTTCAAAAATAAAACGAGCGTGGAAGTGTTCAATGAAGCAACTAATTAAATATACACCCGAAGAAGCGCTTGCATTATATGTTGATGGGGATTTCAGCAAGCATTCCTATAAATTGATGCAGTCTGGAGCCAAGGTACGTCATGCAAACATTTACCCAAGCTATGATACTATTTTACAAACAAAAAAGCGTGTTATCCCGCAGCAGAAAGTATTACAATTACAGATACTTCTGCACAAGTTTCAATACAAGCGCTTGTGGATCACACAAGTAAACGCTTATTAACTTCAATAGAAGATTTACTCGGTAAAAATGATGGAGTAATTGGAACTGAATTTAAAATTATTTATAAATGGGGCTGCGATGGCAGCTCTGGACATTCGCTGTATAAGCAAATATTTTCAGATTCTGAAAATGCCTCTCAAACTGATGAGTTTTTATTTTCGGCTTGTCTGGTGCCTCTTCAAATAAAATCCTTAAAAGATGATGCAATTGTCTGGCAAAATCCCAAGCCCTCATCTACTAGATTTTGCAGGCCAATTAAAATAATTTAGGAAGGTAAAAGATTTACCTAAAATCGATAGATTTTATGAATATGGTATTTCATCTCTACACGCGTGGATTCGTTGCTTGGAATGTCTTCTTCATATAGCGTATAGACTTGGTGTAAAGAAATGGCAAATTCGTGAGACGGGTGATAAAAATACAGTAGAGACAAGAAAACGTCAAATTCAAAAAGATTTAAAATCACAATTAGATTTACTAGTTGATGTAGTCAAACCAGGGTTTGGGACAACCAACGACGGCAATACTGCTAGTCGATTTTTTTGAAAATTATACATTAATTGCACAAATTACAGGTTTGGACGAACATTTAATCAAAAGATTTAAAATTATTTTACAAGTCATTTCATGCGGACAAGCCACACATGTTGATGCATTTCGGGAGTATCTGGAAGACACCGCAAATCTGTATGTAAAGTTGTACCCATGGTACTACATGCCTGCTAGTTTGCATAAACTATTAATTCATGGGGTTGACATAATTCAATCTGCAACGTTACCAATTGGGATGTTGTCGGAAGAGGCATTAGCGCAAACTATAACGGATCTTTTCCATACGCTTTTATATTCCTCTGATCCTCTGATATCAAGTTTGTCAAAAAAACATATATTTCACGACCGCTTACTATTAAAAAATTGGACACAGAGGTGTTAAAGTTATTAGCAGAACAAGAACAAGCATCTTCACCAGAGGATTCTGACTCCGAATAATTTCTGGCTTTGGTGTAAATTGTTTGCATGATGTGCCCAGGTTCTTTATACTGCTTGTATATATTGTATATTATTATTTATAGATATGTGTGCAATTTTGATTTATTTGTTCCAATTTGAAAAATTTTATAATTAAATAAAACATTTATCAAAGTATTTTATTTTCAGTTTTTTTATAATTAAAATGGAAGGGGTTGTAATATAATTACTATTTTTAGATACAAATCATAAAACTAAAGTGCTTATAGTGAAATTATCTAAAAAAAAAATTTAATAATTTTTCGCTAAAAATAAAAATAAAAATTGGGGTTGTGGGGGGGGGGGGGGGGTAGAAGGGGATAAATATTCAATATTGAGTAATTTATATATTTAATCAAATATTTTCTTCGACTGCAAAGAATTTAAAGTAGACTAAAACGCTTTATAGCGAAATGTTCAGCTAGATTGTGTGTTTCGACCTGTGTGCGACGGCTCGCAGCCTAACTTTAAGGTAGGCCATAGCGCCAAGGCACACAAAATTTAAGGTTGGGATCGCACTTTATATTGTATAACAAAGTCACCTTTCAATAACGGATACATATTACCTTGGGTCTCTGGCCTACCCTGAAGTTAGGCTGCGAGCCGCCGCTGCTATAAAGCTTGTATTAGACGATATTTTCTTGTATAAGAAAATGGTATACTATTTTCTATCATGTTCTACCAAATAGAATATGTCTTATTTCCATTATACAAAACTGTACAAGATTTGCATTTGGTCATATTTTGTGTATTATCATTGTATTGTATTGTATGATCAATACAGAAGCTTCAAACGAGTGTTTTCCACTCCCAGACTAAGCATGAAGTAAAATTTCGAGTTTAGAAAAGCCCCGTGAAAATTTGTCGAGGGTCGCGCAGCGACCCGAGACAAATTTTCTGGGCTTTTCTAAACTCGAAATTTTACTTCATGCGCCACGCGTATAAAACACAGATTCAAGTTAAGTTCGAATATACATAAAATTCCAAATATTGTACAAGAAAATAGTGTCGTCTAACACAAGCTTAACGAAGTAGAAGCCTCCACAGTTCATTTTCAGTTTGGCTGGATTGAAAGAGAATCCTTAGTAAAATTTGCAATAAGGTCAGAGAAATAACTTTCTTTATTTCTCTGACCTTACTATAAATAAAAGAAGCCTCCACCGTTCGTAATTCATATAGTGTGAATGTTTGGAATAAAAAACAACTTTAGTTTTTCATTTTATCAAAATTATATACGAGAGGTGATCAAAAAGTAAAGTTACAAAGGTGCGATGAAACGTGGATATTTTGTAACCTTCCTTTCTGTAAGTATGTGAAAAATATATAGGGAATTTAGCTTTTAAGTAAATATATCCCTTTGTATAAGCTGTAAATATTTCGTTTTTTCATAAATCCGTACAATTTGAAGCCTCTAGCCAGTGTTTCCACTCCCAGACTAAGCATGAAGTAAAATTTCGAGTTTAGAAAAGCCCCGTGAAAATTTGTCGAGGGTCGCGCAGCGACCCGAGACAAATTTTCTGGGCTTTTCTAAACTCGAAATTTTACTTCATGCGCCACGCGTACAAAACACAGATTCAAGTGAAGTTCGAATATACATAAAATTCCAAATATTGTACAAGAAAATAGTGTCGTCTAACACAAGCTTAACGAAGTAGAAGCCTCCACAGTTCATTTTCAGTTTGGCTGGATTGAAAGAGAATCCTTAGTAAAATTTGCAATAAGGTCAGAGAAATAACTTTCTTTATTTCTCTGACCTTATTATAAATAATAGAAGCCTCCACCGTTCATAATTCATATAGTGTGAATGTTTGGAATAAAAAACAACTTTAGTTTTTCATTTTATCAAAATTATATACGAGAGGTGATCAAACAGTAAAGTTACAAAGGTGCGATGAAACGTGGATATTTTGTAACCTTCCTTTCTGTAAGTATGTGAAAAATATATAGAGAATTTGGCTTTTAAGTAAACATATCCCATTGTATAAGCTGTAAATATGTCGGCTTTTCATAAATCCGTACAATTTGAAGCCCCTAGCCAGTGTTTCCACTCCCAGACTAAGCATGAAGTAAAATTTCGAGTTTAGAAAAGCCTGAAAATTTGGTTTGGCCAAAGCGCCATTGATGCATACACGCAACATTATCATTTTTTTGTTAATTAATTAATATTAATATATACTAAATAGATAAGGGGGGGTAGTGCAAAAACCCATTTGCAGAACCGTTTTAGCCTTCTCCGTTTGCGATGGGGACCGGAGGCCCCCCGAGGCAAAACTATCAAAATTTGGCGGTCGCAGGGGCGGGGGCAAAATCCCGACTTTGCCATTTTTTTCCGCAAAAACTACAATAGATAAAAAATCCCGGTTTTCAGATTCGAAAAGAGCGCAAAAAACTCTATAGACGAGGATTATTTTTTAAGAAATTTTACCGCCCCCGGGGCCGGGACGAAAAAAAGAAAAATAACATCGACGTTTTCCCAAAAACGCGGAAGGGACCGTGAGGTCACTGTCTAAACCATAAATATTAATTTTATCAAAATTATATACTAGAGGTGATCAAAAAGTAACGTTACAAAGGTGCGATGAAACGTGGATATTTTGTAACCTTCCTTTCTGTAAGTATGTGAAAAATATATAGGGAATTTGGCTTTTAAGTAAACATATCCCATTGTATAAGCTGTAAATATTTCGGCTTTTCATAAATCCGTACAATTTGAAGCCTCTAGCCAGTGTTTCCACTCCCAGACTAAGCATGAAGTAAAATTTCGAGTTTAGAAAAGCCTGAAAATTTGGTTTGGTCGCGTAGCGCTACGCGCTACGCGACCAAACCAAATTTTCAGGCTTTTCTAAACTCGAAATTTTACTTCATGCGCCACGCGTATTAAACACTGATTTCAATTGAAGTTCAAACAATGCTGCTTATCTTCAAATTCACGTTTATAAACTGTAGAAATGTTTATTTCGTCTGAATAAATCTCGCTTTTTTAGAAATTTTAAATTATTTTTAACTGCGTACCTAAAAAAATCTCTGTATGTATATTATTTGATAAAGAAATAAAATCGAGATTCTGTTTCAAAAAATTAATAAAGGCTTTATTTCCTCGAAATACCAAACAAGCACAAAGAAGCTAATTGAAACTCCTCTGCGCTTTTAAATGAAGGAGTTTTCATGAAAACAAAATAATTAATCTCCCTAGAGAATTTTCCCCAGCATTTATTTTCGCGAAAACAAAACAATCCGCCGTTCTGCAATTGGATAAAATGTAATTTCATTCATTCTGCGAAAATCATTTCTGAATTAATTTTTATTTTGCGAATCAGATTGTTCAACTAATTTCGCGAATTCAACAGTTCTAGTATTAATTAAAATATTCGCTCTTGGAAAGTAAAAAAAAAGTATTGTGGATTAATAACTTCCGCGAAAACAACCCAATTCTCGTTGGTTTATTTACAAAATCTCGATTTAATCAAAATTACAAAATACGGCTAAAAGAGGAACCATGTAAAAAAATGCTCACAAAAATAGTCGAGATAAAATTAGCAGGATTTTATCTCGAATATTTTTGTGAGCATTTTTTTACATGGTTCCTCTTTTAGCAGTATTTTGTAATTTTGATTAAATCGAGATTTTGTAAAAAAACCAACAAGAATTTTGATAAAACAATCATTTATTAGTCGATATGTTGTTGTTTAACGTTGTCTAAATTAGAAATAACGTCTTTATTGCCTCAGCAGTTAATTTACAACAAATAAATACTCGATTTAAGTTTGTATTTCAAGTTAATCATAGGCAACCAAAACTACGCAAAATAGTTTATTTTGTATTATTAAATGTTCATTATAATAATCAATTGGGTTTTAATTCATTAATGGCACATTAAAAATAATAAAATAATTTAAAACAATTTATTATTAATTGCTTAAAGTTAAAGCATGCAGTTAGAAGAGTTTAAATAAACAGCATAGACAACCCAACATACGAAATGTCAGTTTAATTATTATGAATTAAATTTGTGAAAATAATGAATTTCTCAGGCAAAACTAAAATGATTCTGGCCTATGATGTAAAAAAAATGTTATATTTTAAGTATATGCTGCTACTTAACTTCAGTTTGTACGTGGATTTAGTGTTACATGTGTTTCGTATTCATAATAAACACTAAATCCACGCACAAAGTGAAGTTAAATAATAGCATATACTTAAAAAATAACATTGTTCTTTCAGCATGGGTCAGAATTAATTTAGTTTTGCTTAAGAAATTCATTATTTTCACAAATTTAATTTATAATAATTAAAATGACATTGCGTATGTTGGGTTGTCTATGTTATTTATTAAAACATACAGATAACAATTAAGTAATTTTAAAGTTTACTTTACGAAATCGGTCCACTGTCAGATTATAAAACGTAACTTTAATGTTTCAAAATTTTCAAAACTAAACGTTGTATCAATTAAATATCTTGTGTAGTGTAGCAAAACAGGCAAAAATCTACTTAAAACTAATGTTGAAAAAAGTATAAACGTTGTATGATTATATTGCTTTATAGGCAATCCAAGTTACTTAGTCAATTTTAATTTTAATTTAAATTATATTAGATAACGACTATGTTATAAGACGCAGTTTAGAATTGGCCCATTACTAGATTATAAAGTCTATGGTCAATATAACTAAGTGTTTTTAAAGTTAATTATAAATTAATTTAACATTCTATGATAATATTGGCAATCCAAGTTACAGAATGGATTTTAATTTGAATTTGAATTCATGAATCCTTTTAATCATATTAGATAACAAATAGGTTATTTATCGCAGGCTTAAAAGCAGCATATTTTCGAAATATAAACTTTAACTTTAACATAACTAAGATATTTTAAAGTTAATTTCAAATTAGTGGAAGATTTTATGTTAAATGTGTTTATAGGCAATCCAAGTTACTAAATCAATTTAAATTTGAATTTGAATTCAAAAATCTTAATGATAAAATTAGATAACGATAGTGTTTACAAACACAACTTAGAATTGACCCGTTGTTAGATTATAAAGTTTAACTTTAGCATAACTAAGGTATTTTGAAGTTAATTATAAATAAATTTAACATTCTATGATTTTAATAGATATAGGCAATCCAAGTTACTTAATCAATTTGAATTTGAATCCAAAAATCTTATTAATTAAGTTATATAACAATTATAGTAATAAAGGAAGATTTTATGTTAAATGTGTTTATAGGCAATCCAAGTTACTAAATCAATTTAAATTTGAATTTGAATTCAAAAATTTTAATGATAAAATTAGATAACGATAGTGTTTACAAACACAACTTATAATTGACCCGTTGTTAGATTATAAAGTTTAACTTTAGCATAACTAAGGTATTTTTAAGTTAATTATAAATAAACTAAACATTCTATGATTTTAATAGATATAGGCAATCCAAGTTACTTAATCAATTTGAATTTGAATCCAAAAATCTTATTAATTAAGTTATATAACAATTATAGTAATAAAGGCAGCTTACAATCGGCTCGTTATTTGATTTTAAAGTTTCACTTTAACATATCTAACGTATTTTAAAGTTAATTTTATATAAATAAACATTCTTTGATATTCTGTTTTAGTTACGTGAAGTGTTTTCTAATAAGTATTGTAGTAATCTCTTTCTTTACAAATTAGTTTTATTTACTAAATGTACATTTCAACACTATGTGTTCATTCTCAATAGAATTACAATTGACAAACATTCTATGAGCATAGTGGTTTGTAGGCAATCCAAGTTACTAATCAATTTAAATTTGAATATGAATTCGTAAATCTTATTGATTATATTAGATATCAATGGGTCCGTTCATCATAATGCTCAACATACAACATGTTTGGATTTGTTTTTGATGTATGTTGGTATCTAATTAACGGTACTCTAGCCGGTCTATTTTGTACGATTGCAAAAATCAAAAACACGTTCACGATTAATAGTCCAGTCATCAGAGAATTCCCCAACTGTTGTTTCTGATGAACGGCTCAATAATGTTTACAATCACAGCTTTAACTTTTTTCACTTTCAAATTATAAAGTCCAACTTTAACATAACTAAGGTATTTTAAAGTTAATTCTAAACAAAAAGTAAACATTCGATGATAATATTGGTTTATATGCAATCCAAGTTACTCAAGCCATTTTAAATTGAATTTGAACTCATAAATCTTATTTAATAAATTGTATAATGATTATGTTATTTAACGCAGCTTAGAATCGATCCATTGGGGGATTATAAAGTCTAACTTTAACATAACTAAGGTTTTTTTAATGTTAATTTGAATTTAAAATATGTTTATAGGCAATCCAAGTTACTAAATGACTTTTAATTTGAATTTGAATTTATAAATATATTAATTATATTATATTTATCACCTACGAATCAATTATTTTATTATTGAATGCATTTGCAATAAATTTAAGCAATTTTGAAATGAATTACTTAAAAATAATAATTCTATGAGAGGCAATCCAAGTTCCAAGATATCATATAATTATTAAGAAACCTTTAGAATAATATAAAATATATATATGCAAACTAATTATAAAATCAATAGAAGCATTTATAGCATTAACAGCTTATTAATTAAATAACTTAAAATAACTTGAAACAACTCTATGAAAAAAGTATGTGTTTATAGGCGATTCAAGTTACATAAGTTTGATATACTGGGTTGCCTATAAGCAATTTTTAAAAAAATATAAATTTCATAAAAACTTATTTATTTTAATAATAATTGCTATCCTAATTGCATTCTTAAATAACTTATTATATTTGATCACATAAAAGGTTTGTAAAGATAGTTTAAGATAAATTATTTAAATACGCAAACGAAATACCATCTCTATGAATTATAAACAAGTGGAGAATGCAACCTCAAATACAAAACGTCTATTGCTGTTTGATCAGCTTTTTTATCGCAAAAAATGCTTGAAGAAACGCTTGATGCAAAATTGAAATTCCTGCGGAAACAACGTGAATTCACGGTGAGTTTTGTGTTAATCGGCCCGGTGAGTTTATAAACGTCGCACATGGACGCGAAAGAGCTGAAATCAATCATCAGGGCTTCGTTAATCTCCAACCCCTTGAAGACGACGGTTAGAGCGCTGCAGAATGAATTCAGAAACAATGAGGGTATTGAGTTTCCATACAAGGATTTGGGGCACCGCAGCTTTGTTGAGTACTTGTATTCAATACCTGACACTGTACAGGTGAGTGGAAAATGAAGTTTTCTGTTTGTTTTTTTAGGTTAATCTAATTATCGCCAGAGTTAAGCAGACATTTTTAAGCCTCCACGAGGAATGTTAGATAATTCTTAATAGAACATTAAAACTCTCATTTAACATCGGTTAACTAATGCCTTTTTAAGGGTTTAGTTTGAGTTTTTGGGATAATTAAAATTAAAGAATTTGAATTTGTTTCTTTGTCTTAAAATGGCGGGAGCTTATTAATAGTTTTAGTGCCAGTTGCACCAAACATTTTGAACTAGTTCACCTCCAAACTTTAGTTCAAGGTGACATTAGAAAAATAGGAACTATCATCTTCAACTCGAGTTCAACGTTTTTAGTGCAACTGGGCCATTGGTCCACTTTCACAAACATTAGGTATCCCGTCGTTAATGCTGACTATGGGCTAAACCAGTGGTGGGGAAACTTTTTTTAAGACGGGCCATTTGTAATAACCAGACAATCGTAGCGGGCCAAAGAATAATGCTTAATCGTAGGTAGGTAGTTTTTATGCGGGTCGTCACATTACGAAGTAAGAACGCGTTCAAACATTCTCACGACGGCACTCTTAAACGGGCCGGATTAAACGTAGTTTCCCCATCACTGGGCTAAACGATAAGTTGTGATTTTACAATCTGAGACTAAAAAGTCGTTACATGAACCGAGTCTGCGTTAAGCGGTGGATGAAGCATAAGATAACTCGCCCTCAACGCGCTTTTACCGATCTAACGCACGCTTTCACCGACCTTTCTCCCTCTCTCTCTACTGTTCTATCCCATATGTTTGACTGCGGGCGCACTAGCAATAGAGTGAAGACTGCATAGATAATTTGACTGGGAAAAATTAGTAAAATCCAATGCCGCTTAGCGATAGTTTAAACTTGGTTGGAAATTAACGGAGGCCTAGTATAACCAATGTTTGTAAAAGTGCACCTTAGCTAGTATTTTTAGGTTAATTAGGGGTTTAGAAACAGTGTTGAGGTATTTGATTTTTTTTCAGGTTATCGGCAATGGACCACATGCTGAAGTTAGGGTTGTTTTGGATGGAAAGTCCGCACACATCGCCGCCTTGGTTTCCAAACAGAAGAGTACGAAAAAGAAAAGGTAATATTTTTTGTACTTTAATATTACACCAAGACAGTTTCAATATAATTTTTTTATTAATTTTGTTAGTGCAAACAAAAAATGTTGGAATCTACTTTCAGGCCGTGCGGACGATTTCAGCCGCAATTCTGTCAAGAAAGAGCAAAATTCATCCAGCCCTTATTCCCCACAAATGTACATAAACGTGAAACCGATTTACCTCAACAAAACATTTGCAGTAAAATTCCAGCTAATGACAGTAATGTTAATATTGACGCAAACTGCAGAGACGTAAAAAATGAAATTTTTAACACATGCGACAATATTAATAACACCGTCGCAAACTGCAATAGTGTAAGGAATGAAATTTTAGTGACGACAAACGTGCAAGAAACTCTGAAAATCAATGAGATTTTAAAAGTCGATCAAAAGAAAATTTTGACCTGCGAGAGTTTCGAAAAGTCGATTGGAGCAAAAAGTTGCGAGGATTTAGAATCAGAACTTCAAACACAGTTTTATTCAAGTGATATTAAAGTAGAAAATAAGTTAAATGACACGGAGTTTTATTCAAGTGATGATGACTTAACCGAAAATCATGATTATTTACATTCAAATGATGATCGCAACAATTTTCATTCGGGTGAGAATGACTTGACAGAACATAATAATAATTTTTATTCAAACGGAACTGATAAATCAACAGATACTTTTTATTCGGCTCAAACTAATCAAAGCCATAAAAACCAAAATTTGCCTTCTATGAAGGAACATCCCGAACGCTATTCAAGCGATTCTAGTGACTGCGGTGAGGTTAGGCAGGTTCCAGTTTGGACTAGGTCTTTCAAAAACAGCAACAGGAAATTGATGCAGCCAGCCGAGAGTGTTGTAATAAATGAGTGCGTGTCGAACAGGAGAAAGATGCTCGCTAAACAAAGCATGGTTGTGAATTACAAAGTGCCGCTTGTCCTGCAATCGAAATTGAACGAGCTGATTCAGAAATTTCCTGAAGGTTTAATGTGTTCGAAATTGAACACTGAATACAAGTAAGTTAAAAATTTTGAAATATACAAAAATTCAATCAAAACTGCTTCTGATTTATTTAGGGAAATTAAAAGATGGTTTTAATGGATTACTAACCATTATTTAGTCTTATTGATAACTGTATATAATAATAATAATCTTTATTTAGCATCTTTGCTATATAATAACATAGAAAAATATATGTATATCTATATATATATATATATATATATATATATATATATATATATATATATATATATATATATATATATAAAATAAACATTTGTGGTCTTATTAATAAACATTAGAAGACAGTTTTATGACTCCACTTGGAATCATTAAATGAAAGTGTTATGAGACCACTAGGACTGTTTTTTAATGACTCCATTTGGCAGTCATAAAACTATTTTCTTATGACTCCATTAGAAAGTATTATATAAAGCTGTGTTCTAATGAGTCCACTAGACAGTCATAAAACTACCTTTTCACACCTTCACTAGGTAGTCATAAAATTGTCCTTTAAATACTCCATTAAGCAGTTATAAAAATGTCTACTAATGTCTATAAATAAGGCTTTCAATTTTTTTTTAATGCAAAATTACAATTGTAGTTTTTTTTTTGTACTGAAGTGTTTCTTGTTTTTTCACTTGTAGTAAATTATCTGGGAAACATTTTAAATACACCGATTATGGTTATAAATCATTGATACAAATGTGCTGTGACCTGCCGAGTATTTTTAAATTCGTACACCCCGACAACGGAGATTATAAATTGTTTCACACGGACTGTGAAGTGCCGCTCGTTGAGAAAAATTTCACCGAAAATGAAAAGGTTGTAATGGACGAGAAAGAGGATTACGACGTGAATAAACCGGCAATTCCTGATAACCTTGCGGTGAGTTTGTATTAATAATTTTAGGAAAAACTAACTTGTCAAGCGATTTGTGAGCTGAATCACAATTGAGCTAATATCAATTCCTGTCATCTAACATAACCTCAATCACTGTCATCCAACCTAACCTCATTCACTGACTTGAATCTATGTCACCAAACATAACCTCAATAATAATAATAATAATAATCTTTATTTAGCATCTTTGTTATATAATAACATAGAAAAATATATGTATATCTATATATATATATATATAAAATAAACATTTGATCATCCTTAATCTATAAATTGTGTATGTATAATAAATTTATCACATAATAATACTTAATATATCAATCACTGGTATCTAACCTCAAATTTCTGTCATCTAACCTCAATCAATGTCATCTCACAAAACCTCAACCATGTTATACCAACGACTGTATTTTTGTTTGTAACTAACCTCAAATATAGAGTATACACTTCAATATATTGACCATAAAGTATATACTCAATTTTTTTTAGGAAATCTTCAGATCATTATTAGAGCTCCCAGAAGTCGTTCAACTGAACGAGAGCATTCCTGTGCAAAAAGTGTTATCGAGCATCGACGAGTATATCGACGTGCAAGTGGCCGAAGTTTACGACCCGTCGAAATTCTGGTTCAACTTGCAAACGCACGTCGTTAAGCTAAACACTCTCATGGATGAAATGCAGTAAGTGCAAAGTGTTCCAGAGAGAGAAAGAAAAATAGAGCACGCTTCTAGTAGGCAGTGAAATATTAAACGGCACGTACATATCAATAATTAGAGTTAACTACAAAACGTGTGACTTCAGAATCTCAAATCACAGTGCAGAAGTTCTTTATTATTTGATCAAAGTAGGCTTTGTTAGAGGGATTGAATTTGATCAAATTTCTCATGGTTTATCACATGAGTGTGTTTCAAAATTGAACTTGTTTCAGTATTCAAGCACAGTCGGATAGCCTATAGTTTTGTTTTTATTAAGAATTAAATTATTAGTTAATAATTAGTTAGAGCGACATATTACATACTCTTCACCTGCATAACGTTTATAGATTTCAATTTACACTTTAGATCACTGTATGCATTATAGTTTACAATCATTAGTTTATAGGTTAGGTTACTGTATGCTTTATAGATTAGAATCATTAGTTTATAGCAGAGCTGGGATGAATCCTCAAAAACATGAATCCGAATCACCTAATATGATTCGAATAAAGGATTCGTAAGTGAAAAATATGATTCGAATCAAAGATTCGAATCCTCATTTTTGAATGACGGATACAAATCCTTTAAAAATAAATTTGAATCTCTTATTTGCAACCAGTAATATTTTATTCCATCAGTTTCTATTAACAAACATGTTTATTTACCGACTAAATATCTGATTATATAATGATTTTAATTAATGATGATATGTGTTATTGAACTTCATTTTAAATCTGTGTTTTATACGCCTGGTGCATCAAGTAAAATTTCGAGTTTAGAAAAGCCCCGTGAAAATTTGTCTCGGGTCGCTGCGCGACCCTCGACAAATTTTCTATGCAGGGCTTTTCTAAACTCGAAATTTTACTTCATGCTTAGTCTGGGAGTGGACCACACTCGTTCTTAGAAGTTTCAAATTAAAGGATTACTCTAGATTACTAAGTTTATTACCATTTTACAAAGGCTACAGCTCGAAGGACCAATCATGGTCATCGGAGACCTAAGGACTACAGCAAATCGAAGTTTATTTACAAGAAAACAACGAATATCTGAAGGTTTACAGCATGGATAGGAAAGAATACATCAAATTTTGAAAAAAGTTGGGTTGGTTGGTTTTCAGTGCGTTTTTAACTTCACTTTAAATCAGTGTTTTATACACGTGGCGCATGAAGTAAAATTTCGAGTTTAGAAAAGCCCCGTGAAAATTTGTCTCGGGTCGCTGCGCGACCCTCGACAAATTTTCTACGCGGGGCTTTTCTAAACTCGAAATTTTACTTCATGCTTAGTCTGGGAGTGGACCGTCAAGATTTTCTATGTCGAGATTTTCGATATTTCTAGATTTATGTCGATTTATTCACAGTTTGTTATTGTATTAAATGCAACTTTAATATTAAATAAAAACGATTTTTTTTAGGAATAGAATATTCACCCATTAAGAACCGAGCACATTATAAAGTTAACTCTAAAAGTTAATTTTAGGTAAAATTTTGCATCTTTTTCTATGATTTCAATGAATGATTACATACGTCGATTTTTTAAAAGAGTTAAATTTAAAATTCAAGCGAGTGTTGTCCACTCCCAGACTAAGCATGAAGTAAAATTTCGAGTTTAGAAAAGCCCCGCGTAGAAAATTTGTCGAGGGTCGCGCAGCGACCCGAGACAAATTTTCGCGGGGCTTTTCTAAACTCGAAATTTTACTTCATGCGCCACGAGTATAAAACACTGATTTAAAGTGAAGTTAAAAATGCACTGAAAACCAACCCAACTTCGATATTTTTTCAAAATTAGATGTTTTCTTTCCTATCCATGCTGTAGACCTTCAGATATTCGTTGTTTTCTTGTAAAAAAACTTCGATTCCCTGTAGTCCTTCGTTCATGGTTGGTCCTTTGAGCTGTAGCCTTTGTAAAACGCTAATAAACTTAGTAATCTAGAGTAATCCTTCAATTTGAAACTTCTAAGAACGAGTGTTGTCCACTCCCAGACTAAGCATGAAGTAAAATTTCGAGTTTAGAAAAGCCCCGCGTAGAAAATTTGTCGAGGGTCGCGCAGCGACCCGAGACAAATTTTCACGGGGCTTTTCTAAACTCGAAATTTTACTTCATGCGCCACGCGTATAAAACACTGATTTCAAGTGAAGTTAAAAATATACTATTAACGTTGGATATTTTTCATGGTTAAGTAACCAAATATGCATTCACAAATATTTGAATTTAAATATTTGTATTCAAATATAAATAATTTGGTATACTAATGTGGGATTTTGCGGTGAAACGTGTTTCTGCAATTAGTATGATGTCTATTTTATTTTCTATTAGGTATTAGGTTTATACTATACAAATCATCCCGACGGAACAGCCCATGGTGGAACAGCAATAATTATTCGCAGCAACATAAAACACAGCGAACTAGAAAACTATGCAAGCGAACACATCCAAGCCACAACAATTACAGTAAACACAGCCAGAGGTAACATAGTAGTGTCTGCAGTTTATTGTCCCCCAAAACATAAGAACAAACGGCAAGAATATTCAAACTTCTTAAAGACACTTGGCAACAAATGTATAGCAGGAGGGGACTATAATGCCAAACACAAAGCCTGGGGTGCAAGATTGGTAAACACCAAAGGAAGAGAACTTCTTGCTGCAATGAACATAAACAGCATGAACCCGGTGGCAACAGGCGAACCCACCCACTGGCCAAGCGATCCAAACAAAACACCAGATGCCCTAGACTTCTTCATAACAAAAGGAATCAACCCAAAGCTTATGAAAATTGAATCAAGCCTGGACTTATCCTCAGACCACACACCAGTAATATTAACGGTACTCACAGAACCAACCAACCAGGATAAACAGACCACCCTATGGAACCGCAACATCAACTGGGAAGCATTCCAAACAAAAACAGACCAACTAATAAACCTAAAAATTCCCCTATAGACGCCTATCGACATAGAAGTAGCGCTGGAAAATCTGACAAAGTCCATACAAAAGGCGGCATGGGAATCAACACCACAAAGACCCAGCAACAAAAGGGATGAAAGCCCAATAATAATAAAAGATAAAATATCTGAAAAACGAAAGCTACACAGGACCTGGCAAATCACAAAAGCACCAGAAGACAAAAGAAAACTTAATAGAGCATGCCGCGAACTAAAGGCACTATTGGTGACCAATAAAAACCAATCAGTAGAAACATACCTCGAAAATCTATCACCCTCTCTTGCCAGCAACTACTCACTCTGGCGGGCAACAAGGAAACTCAACAGACCACTTCTACCAATCCCCCCCATAAAGGACCAAAACGGAAAATGGGCCAGAAACGATGAAGAAAAGGCCATTGCATTTGCCCAACACCTGACTGGAGTATTCAAACCATTTGATATTGATGACCAAGATAGCACGGAAGAAATATCGAACTTCCTTGAGACCCCATTCCAAATGGACATACCCAACCCTTCAAATACTGCGAAGTCAAACAAACAATTTTAAAAGGTACCAACCCCAAAAAAGCACCTGGGTATGACTTAATAACTGGACGGATCCTCCAAAAGTTAACAAAAAAAGCAATCACGTCAATTCTACAAATATTTAATGCCATACTACGACTTACCTACTTCCCACCGCAATGGAAAATAGCAGAGATAACCATGATCGCCAAACCGGGCAAAAACGAAAATGAAATAAACTCATACCGACCAATAAGTCTACTGCCAGTACTGTCCAAAATTTTCGAAAAACTACTGCTCACCAGGCTGGTTCCCATCCTAACACGACAAAAGCTAATTCCCAACCATCAATTTGGGTTTAGAAAAAAACATAGCACAATCGAACAGGTGCACAGGGTAGTAAAACAAATCAGCAACGACATCGAGAATAAGAGATTCTGCTCGGCAGCCTTCATTGACGTCAGCCAAGCATTTGACAAAGTGTGGCATACTGGCCTACTCTACAAATTAAAACAAAATCTTCCCTATCACTTGTACGAACTATTAAAATCATACTTAACCAACAGATTTTTTCTAGTAAAAGTACGGTCGGAATACACGGACCTAAACCACATCAGCTCTGGGGTCCCGCAAGGAAGCGTATTGGGACCAATACTCTACCTTCTATACACTTCAGATCTCCCTACTACAATGCTAACCACAGTCTCCACCTTCGCAGATGACACGGCAATACTGGCTTCCCACTGCAATCACAACATAGCATCAAGAAACCTGCAAACCCACCTAAATAAAATAGAGGTATGGATGAAGAAATGGAAGATAAAGGCAAATGAGACCAAATCTACACACGTAACATTTACAACAAAGAGAGACCAATGCCCCCCTGTCACCCTAAACAACCATCAGTTATCACAAACTGACAGCGCAAAATACCTAGGTATGCACCTAGACAGACGTTTAACGTGGAAAACACACATTTTTAATAAGAGGAAACAACTGGGGCTCAGGTGGCAACAACTATACTGGATCATCGGCAAAAAGTCCAAAGTTACTCTTCAAAACAAACTGCTCGTGTACAAAGCAATCATAAAGCCCATCTGGACTTACGGGATCCAGCTCTGGGGATCAGCCTCCCACTCCAACCTGGAAATAATCCGGAGATTCCAGAGCAAAGCACTTAGAAGCATGACAAACGCCCCATGGTACGTCCCAAACAAAACAATAGATAAAGACCTGCAAATTCCCTCCATCCAAAGTGAAATCAAGAAATACTGTGCTACATACCAACGTAGAATATCATCACACCCAAACGAACTTGCAAGAAACCTATTCAATACTAGCGGTGAAGTGCGCAGACTTAAACGTTTCAAGCCAACAGACTTAACAACAAGATTCGCCTAATGAACTAAGTGCCCGCTATAAAAGGAAACAATTCATAGGAATTATTACCTACTACATCGAACTCACAAAACTAACAAATCATTTACCTATTGTCAACATTCAAGACAGATTGTAAATAAACTGGAGTAATAAAAAAAAAAAAAAATATGAATAATTTAGTGATATAAATATTCAAATTAGAATATTTAACTATTTGAATTAATCGAATTCAAATCCTAGCCTTAATAGCAATGATTCGAATTATATAGGAGGATTTGAATCCATGTATGAGGATTTGAATCCTTTTATAAGGATTCGATTCCTTTTATAAGGATTCGAATCCTTTTATAAGAATTCGAATCCTTTTATAAGGATTCGAATCAACTACGTTTGGATTCGAATACGAATCCTTTTAAAAAGAATGTAACGAATCCGGATCACAAATCTGTTTTCACTAAAATATTCGAATACCTCTTTTGAATCCTCTAAAATGATTCGAATCTGGGAATCGAATCCTGAATGATTCGAATCCTGCCCAGCTCTGGTTTATAGGTTAGGTCACTGTATGTTTTATAGGTTAGAATTATGACTCTATATTATTCAACTGTTTAAGCAATTAAAAAATGAATTATCTCTTAGGGAATTTTATCGAGAGAGGCACCAGGAGTATGCTGTATCACGTTGCGGGATCCAAGAAGGCTTATACTGCGTCGTGATTTACATGCGAGACTATCACAGGGCGGTCGTGACGAACTTGATGGAACACTCGGACACCAACCTTAAGGTTTTCTTCATTGATTACGGAACGGTGTCCACTGTTTCCAAGGACGGGCTCTGCTATCTGCACGCGAACTTCGCCGAGCTCCCGGCGCAGGCGCTGCGGGGCCGGCTTGCCAAAATACACCCCCCCAGCAAGAACGACATGTGGTCCGTGCCGTCGTCGAAGTACTTTTTAAAAATGGTGAGGAACAAGGAGTGTATAGCGCAGATCATCGCCAGAGATGAAAATGTAAGTTAAATTTTTGTGGATTATAAGATTGATTTATTTTGCAATTACCGTAAACTCTTCATTACAATACGTACACGTGTATATTACATACTTGATTTTGCCCGAAATGTTGGGAAGAATTATTATAACTACTTTTTTTTTTTTTTTGGTGCAGGCGTATAATACACTCTCATTTTTGGGATACTAAAATCAAAAAAAAGTTCGTATTATACTTAAGATTTTACGGTAATCGAATAAAAAAGCATCTATTCTGAATCAGAATGTAGAAAGCATGTCAATTTTGTAAAAAAGTTATGTTACTTTAATTTTAAACATATTTGTTTTTTCATTAAAATTTGAAGCGAGCCATTGGTTTCTTTACTGTTTACTTTTGTGCAGACGAAGATATTTGAATTGGTCATTGCGGACACTAGTGGTGAGGAGGACATCTTCATCAATGATTGTTTAGTCCTGGCTGGATACGCTCGTTTCGAATATCAGGTAATTTATTAAATACTGGATTACACTTCATGATAAAATGTGATGCTTCATGCTAAAATGTGATGAAGATAGAACATTTGGTACTAGAATTTAGTAACATCACATTTTCGGTATTACAAGTTGGATTCAATTTTTTGTCTCAAGAGTTAGTATCGTATCATTTGGCTTCTAAATAAAAAAAAAAAAAAAAGTATTGATTTAGTTAAGAAATTAGATAAAATCGAAATACATACAAATGCAAAACTCATCTCATTCGACGTAAAAAGCCTATTCACATCAATCCCTATTACACAATTAAAATCAATAATTAAAATAAAAATAAATAGTACAGATCAACCAACAGAATTAAAAAATGAATTAATCAGTTTAATAGATATATGCATCGAGCAAAGCTATTTTGAATTTAATAATAAAATTTATAGTCAATCAGATGGTTTACCTATGGGATCACCTCTTTCCCCGTTGCTAACCGAAATTTTTATGGATAATTTTGAAAATATTTTATTCAAACGAGGTGAATCTAAATATGTGCATTTTTGGTCGAGATACGTCGATGACGTTTTCTGCATTTGGTCAGGTACACTAAGACAGTTAAATATTTTTACTAAGTTCTTGAATAATTTAAATAATAAAATTCAATTTACGACAGAAATTGAAAAGGAAAATAGTTTAAATTTCTTAGATCTGACAATTACAAAAACACCAAACAACAAGCTAATATATAAAATATATAGAAAAGAGACTTTTACAGACACTATAATACACTCAACGTCAAACACTAACAATCAGATTAAAAAAAGTGCATTTCATTCTTATATACATAGACTTTTAAACATACCACTTAGCACTGAAAATTATAACCTAGAAGTAAATACGATAAAGTCTATAGCATCTAATAACGGTTTTAACACGGAAATTGTAGATAACCTAATAAAAACAAAAAGACTCAAACAATTAATGAAATATTTTTATGCAAATGTAGATGACAATAAGATAAAATGGAATAAGATTGAATATATAAAAGACCTTTCACCAATAATCAAAACACAGTTTAAAGGGAAGGAATTTAATACCATTATGACTAACCCTATAAATTTAAGGAAACTACTTTGTAACAATAAAAGTAACATTAACAAAATAGAACAAAGCGGAATCTATGAATTGAAATGTGATGATTGCGACGCAATCTATATCGGACAAACGGGAAGATCTTTCAAAATTAGATTCGAAGAACATCGAAAGGATATAATTAATAAAAAACAATCAACCGGATTGTCAAAACATTGCGTCGCGTTCGGTCATTTTTTCAATTCAGAGAACCACACCATTTTATATACGGGCAATAAAGGAAGCGTCCTAAACCATCGAGAAGGCTTGGAAATCAACAGAGCCATAAAACTGGGAAAAAACGTCGTGAATGATAATGAGGACATTTGGCATTCGCCGATCATGAACGCCCTTCTTACCTGACCGGCGAAAAAAATGTTGTATAAATACTTTGTAATTTGTAAATTCTGTACATTCCTTGATAATGACTGTTAGTCGAAACTAGTCGGAATAAATAAATTTATTAAGTGAAACAAACCAAGTGATTCCTTTCTAATTAAGAAATTAATTAAATATATTTTAATCATGTTTCATCAAGTGATCAATGAGAGCCAAACTAAAGATATTCTAAATACATCTCGTATCATAACATTAATTTAAGCGATATTTCTACATATCTATGAATTTTTAGGGGTGGATCGATGTTTTCAATTACGGTAAGCATGTACCGTTAGTAGAAAACATCCACTTGTACCCGACCTTTGAAGAAATCGAGTCGGCTAAAGTGCCCAGCATCACCGAGCTGTTGATAATTTCGGGAGCCAACATCCCGCTCGACAGGGTCTTCCCTCAATATTTCGGCATAAAGAACAGCGAGGACGAAATTCAACAAAGCCCCTCGGGGAAATGCACCTTTTTCCGACTTGACGACGTAAAAATTAAAACCCCCGCCTTTGACGATGTAATTACGCAAGTTGTAAAGCAAGAAAATTACGAGAACGAGGAAGAGGAGGAGTTTGAGTATTATGGTACTCCTGATTGTTCGCCTGAATCTTTAGAGGGATCCTCGTTTGGTGATTTTGCGAGTTTGAATCTAACGAACGGTTTTCAATCGCCTCCGTTGAGTTTTATCGTAAGGAAGCCAGGATTTTCTCCGCAGGCGGAAACGCCGAAGCCGCCGTTGCGCAGACCGCCCGGGTTCCACTCGCCGCCCAATCAAACCCCAATTTCGCCGAACGTAAGCTGGAATGGGCAGAATCTTGAAAGGGAGGATCGATTGTTTAACCTAACCTCGAATACACAAAGTCTACGCAGCCTTATTTCCAATACACAGAATTACGGATCCTCGAATCAGCGAATTGATATGCCGTATTCCGACACAACCTCAAACCTAAGTAGTCAGATGTTTAATAACGTAACCTCGTATCAACAGAGTCAACGATGTGACTCACAGTTGTACGACTTATCTTCAAACGTGCAGAATTCACGACTGTTTAATACCCAAGCCTCGAATCAGCAGAATCTCCGCAGTGAATCTCGATTATCCAATATTACCTCCAATACTCTGAATTTAAGACTTGATAGTCCGATGTTTAGTAACCCAACTATGAGTTTGCGCAGCGACACGCCTCTGTCGAATTCTCAAAGTCTGCGTAGCGACACGCCGCTGTCGAATATGCGCAGCGAGACGCCTCTGTCGAATCCGCAAAGTCTGCGCAATGACACGCCGCTGTCGAACCGATCCTCGAATTCGCAAAGTGTGTACGCCGGATCGCCAACAACCCCGGGTGTCGTTTTTAGCCCGCCGCCTTTCCCCCCCTCGTTTTATCCCCATCATCAGCAACATTTTGTCAATTACAATTACTCGCCTGTCAGAATCGTTCCCGCTTACGGTTACCAGCAAATGCAACCGCCGCAGCAGATGTTTTACAATTACCCGCAGCCGCAGATGGTTTACACTAATCAACAAATGCCGTTGGCTTTTGCTCAAAACAAACGACCCAGCGGTCTCAACGCGAACGCACCAGTTTACGTGCATAATCAGGAAAATGTCGCCAAGGTGAATGCACGGGTTTCTGCGAAAAATAATAAGGAGAGCAAAGAGGAAGCTGTTGTTGTTGAGGAGGTTACCAATCCAACCAGCAGGAGGCGTTTTGCTGTCAAAGCAGGTTTGTTTGTGATTTTGAGGTTATTTCTGTTCTTGCGTTTCCTATAGATAGTGTATTTCTGGGATTATCTCGTTATCTTCTTTCTTATCTTCCTAAAGCAGTAGTTTTTAACCTTTTTTTCATTAGGGACCATTACAATCTATTTTGTTCTTCGGAGGGAACACAAGTGGAGCTGTTCAGAGTACAGGTAAAATGTACTCGAGTACTGAGTACAATTACTCCACACGAAATGTGCTAAGTACCAAGTACAACTATGTAATTAAGTACTTATATCATATGATCAATAAAAAAGAAACTCTAGAGTGTTCAATATTCTTCTTTTAGTTACGTGAAGTGTTTTATAATAATTATTGTAGTAATCTCTTTCTTCTCTAGTGTCAAGACTTAATCTTTTTTTAAAATTTATGTTGGCTAAACGCTTTAGGGATTGACATATAAAACGTTAGATATAATAACTATAATATATAATTTCAGTTTGATTAAAAAACACTTAGAACCTTTCTTCAATACTTTATTTTGTAACCAAATGTACATTTCGGACACGAAGTGTCCATTATCAATGGTTTGATACTAATATTAGTATCAAACCATTGATAATGGACACTTCGTGTCCGAAATGTACATTTGGTTACAAAATAAAGTATTGAAGAAAGGTTCTATGTGTTTTTTAATCAAAGTATAATTATCTTCAAGTAACTCAATCAATCCAAATATAATTTCAGAATTTTCCATAGCACTCTTACAGTTTTTTTTTTTTTTTTTTTATTGAACATAACCAGTACAAAGTACTGAGTACATGAAGTGGCTAAAGAATATTACAATAAGTCAATGTACGAAAAGGTACAGTCATTGGTAAAAAAATGTTTTTGTATATTTTGGATTTCGCATGAATTTAGTGTTCTATACACGTGGCGCATGAAGTAAAATTTCGAGTTTAGAAAAGCCTGAAAATTTGGATTTGCCGGGCTCGCTTCGCTCCGCCCGGCAAATCCAAATTTTCAGGCTTTTCTAAACTCGAAATTTTACTCCATGCTTAGTCTGGGAGTGGAAAACACTTGTTTATACAATACTGGGGGACTTATATTATAGTGGATTAAAAAAATACACCATGATTATATGTATTCAACTACATACCTAGTGTACTCTAAAACTAATAAGTATCCATTTAAAGTTATTTCCATCCATGTCTCCCTCGCGCATGAAACAAAAAATTCCCGATTAAAATATGCGAACATTTGCCAGTAGTCTTTGCCCGTGCTAGACACGGTGCTGCATGCTAAGGGATTAATAACAAATTTTCAGGCTTTTCTAAGCTTGAAATGTTTTCTTCATGCTTAATCAATGAGTGGAGGACACTTGAGAGACAAATCCCACTTGAATGACCTCGTACATTTCTTTGCGATACTCATTTTGTTAGTTGTGACATGTTTTAAACTAACAAGTGTCTTCCACTCCCAGACTAAGCATGAAGTAAAATTTCGAGTTTAGAAAAGCCCCGCATAGAAAATTTGTCGAGGGTCGCGCAGCGACCCGAGACAAATTTTCACGGGGCTTTTCTAAACTCGAAATTTTACTTCATGCGCCACGCATATAAAACACTGATTTAAAGTAAAGTTAAAAATGCACTGAAAACCAACCCGACTTCGATATTTTTTCAAAATTGGATGTTTTCTTTCCTATCCATGCTGTAACCTTCTGATATTTGTTGTTTTCTTGTAAAAAAACTTAAATTCCCTGTAGCCCTTCGGTCTCCGAAGACCATGTTTGGTCCTTCGAGCTGTAGCCTTTGTAAAATGGTAATAAACTTAGTAATCTAGAGGGATCCTTCAATTTGAAACTCCTAAGAACGAGTGTTGTCCACTCCCAGACTAAGCATGAAGTAAAATTTCGAGTTTAGAAAAGCCCCGCGTAGAAAATTTGTCGAGGGTCGCGCAGCGACCCGAGACAAATTTTCACGGGGCTTTTCTAAACTCGAAATTTTACTTCATGCGCCACGCGTATAAACCACTAATTTAAAGTAAAGTTGAAAATATATCGTGACCGCTGGACAGTGTCATTGTTATTCAACACTTTAATGACCTCGTGTGTTGGACAGTACTGAGTGCTGTGAGAATTGTAAGTCAACACAGTCGTAGTCGTCGGGCAGGGTTATTGTCTAACACTTTAATGACCTCGTGTTTTCAATGACCTCGTACGTTGGACTATCATGACTGTTCTACAGAGTCATTGTCATTCAGCACTTTAAAGACCTCATGCGCTGGACAAGGTTTTGATTGAAGAATATTAAAGTGAATAAATGTTTCGCGTGCCATATTTGAGTCCTCACGGACCACCGGTTCGGAACCACTTAGACCTTAAATGGTGGTTTTCTTTTTTAGTTGTATTTAACTTAGAAATGTTTGTGCTTCCTTTTTTTGATTGTGTTTTTATTTCTTTGATTAATTTTATCTCTTCTTTGCTGTTGTTTTCTTTTCTTTGATTTATTTTATCTCTTCTTTGCTGTTGTTTTCTTTTCTTTGATTAATTTTATCTCTTCTTTGCTGTTGTTTTCTTTTCTTTGATTTATTTAACTCTTCTTTGCTGTTGTTTTCTTTTCTTTGATTAATTTTATCTCTTCTTTGCTGTTGTTTTCTTTTCTTTGATTTATTTTATCTCTTCTTTGCTGTTGTTTTCTTTTCTTTGATTTATTTTATCTCTTCTTTGCTGTTGTTTTCTTTTCTTTGATTAATTTTATCTCTTCTTTGCTGTTGTTTTCTTTTCTTTGATTAATTTTATCTCTTCTTTGCTGTTGTTTTCTTTTCTTTGATTTATTTTATCTCTTCTTTGCTGTTGTTTTCTTTTCTTTGATTAATTTTATCTCTTCTTTGCTGTTGTTTTCTTTTCTTTGATTAATTTTATCTCTTCTTTGCTGTTGTTTTCTTTTCTTTGATTTATTTAACTCTTCTTTGCTGTTGTTTTCTTTTCTTTGATTAATTTTATCTCTTCTTTGCTGTTGTTTTCTTTTCTTTGATTAATTTTATCTCTTCTTTGCTGTTGTTTTCTTTTCTTTGATTTATTTAACTCTTCTTTGCTGTTGTTTTCTTTTCTTTGATTAATTTTATCTCTTCTTTGCTGTTGTTTTCTTTTCTTTGATTAATTTTATCTCTTCTTTGCTGTTGTTTTCTTTTCTTTGATTAATTTTATCTCTTCTTTGCTGTTGTTTTCTTTTCTTTGATTAATTTTATCTCTTCTTTGCTGTTGTTTTCTTTTCTTTGATTTATTTAACTCTTCTTTGCTGTTGTTTTCTTTTCTTTGATTAATTTTATCTCTTCTTTGCTGTTGTTTTCTTTTCTTTGATTTATTTTATCTCTTCTTTGCTGTTGTTTTCTTTTCTTTGATTAATTTTATCTCTTCTTTGCTGTTGTTTTCTTTTCTTTGATTAATTTTATCTCTTCTTTGCTGCTGTTTTCTTTTCTTTGATTTATTTAACTCTTCTTTGCTGTTGTTTTCTTTTCTTTGATTAATTTTATCTCTTCTTTGCTGTTGTTTTCTTTTCTTTGATTAATTTTATCTCTTCTTTGCTGTTGTTTACTTTTCTTTGATTAATTTTATCTCTTCTTTGCTGTTGTTTTCTTTTCTTTGATTAATTTTATCTCTTCTTTGCTGTTGTTTTCTTTTCTTCTTCTAGTCTAACCTAACGATACTTATATCCGCCTGTGCGCGTGACAAATGAAAATGTCAAGTCATTCAAATTCAAGATACAGAGAGATCTCTTGAGTTTAAACGAACTCTAGACCCCTTTAACCAGGCATAATTGTTGCTGTTGTTTTTTTTTTCAATTTAGGTCTCTCATTATGATTGTTTTGTTTCCATTTTAGAGTTGTTTGGGCTGATTCTGCACGTGATCCTCTACAACGAAGAGCCACATCTGCTAATCAGTGAAATTCACGCGCACTACCCCGGAAAGTCGCTGCTAATGCTTAAGAGGGCGCTGTGCATGGAGAGGTCGATCGGCATCGTCGACGTTAACCTAAAAATCAACACAGAATTACGTGACGAGTTGATAAAGTAAGTACACCATTGATGAAGTTAGCCTTACAAATTTTGAGAGATTCAACCTCAGTTTTTATACCTTGGATATGTAGCCTATCCCAAGGTCGGTTACAACCCTTGAAATGGAACCAGAAATTTAAATTTAGATGTTTTTTTTTTTTTGGATCCGATGATCCTGGTATAGGTTCTCACCACAGCCATATCTCATTGTATAAATATGTATAATTAACATATATTTGGACGTCACACCCAGGGGACACGAAGAGATATTATTTTTAAATAACTCCCCGTGTATGGGAATCGAACCCAGTCTGTGGCTCGCCAAGCGATTTACCGTGCGGCGACGTTACCGCTCAGGTGGTGGCTGAGCCCATTTGGATGTTTAGTGTTCTGCTAGAAATGAAACCAGAAATTTAAAATTGGTTGTTTGTTTGGAGTAACCGAATTTGAAAACGTTTTTGAACAAAATTTACAATTATGTCAATTTACAGGAATAAAGCTGTCAACGGAAACAAAGATATCATGGATGTAATCCCGCTACGGCACATTGCAGATGTCGTCAAATGTTTAGGCCAGGAGACGATTCTGATAGAATGTCTGGAGCCGGTTCTTCGGCAATACAATCGCGACAGCCAAGTTTGGTACGAGAGTGTTTGAGCTTTGCTCTTCGTTTTTATAACCGTCGATTGGCAAGGCAACAGTCATTAAATGCATAGAAAGTTGTACAGCACTTAAAATTTTGTTTTTGTAGGTTTAAGTCAAATATTGCACAGATTTTGTAGTTGTATGATCTTTTTTTGTAAGTTGCCGTCTAATATATAATAATTTTTTTTAATTTAACTCGTAACCGGTACAGTGGGGTCTGAGAGACTCTAGCAAATGTTTAACTATTTGTTATGTCCACATTCCTGAAAATATTGCATTGACCAAGTATGTCTACTTGTATAGTATGTTCAATAAAAAAAACCTCTAGAGTGCCATGATTTTAATTATTTTTAAATTTAAGTTGGCTACACGCTTTAGGAATTGACATATATAACGTCAAACATGATAATTATAATATAAAATTTCAGAGTTGCCAACTTACAATATTTTCCATGGCACTCTAGAGGTTTTTTTTTAATGAACATACGACAGTATGCAGGTGGATTTTCAGTGCGCTGTTTGTTTAGTATAGCACTGCAAATATAAGTTGGACAGACTCGCAGAGAAGGAGCGAAAAGCAAACATGAGCGAGAGCGAGACCAAAGTCGCCACGAACCTATTGAGTGCACCCATTCCTTTTCCGCCACACTTTTACCACTGCGCATCGGCAAGTAATGTTTGCTGTACTATAACCCAAGTTATTATGTATGTATGTTGGCAATTCTATTGCGAATAATTGTGTCCCTGTGCTTAAGAGAGTAGAAATACCAGTAACATTGCCGCCCACTGAGCAAAAAACAAACAAATAACGTTATTTCAACATTGTAGCAACATTAAACGTTATTTTAATGTTGATTAAACATTACTTAAATGTGTTTTCTCAGTGGGCAGTTTACTGCAATAGATGGCGCTGCACGTGTTCATTAATTATAATTTTTGATGTGTATGCATCAGAATACGTAATTATACTTTATACCTCCTCCTTAAGATTAAAATACGTAGTACCTCTATTTCCTGCTAGGTGTCGCCACGCGCAGAGAAGGAGCGAAAAGCAAACATGAGCGAGAGCGAGACCAAAGTCGCCACGAACCTATTGAGTGCGCCCATTCCTTTTCCCGCCACAATTTTACCACTGCGCATCGGCAAGTAATGTTTGCTGTACTATAACCCAAGTTCTTATGTATCAGTGTGTGAAATTTCTGACAGCAATTTGTGTACCGGTTACGGGTTAAAGTTAAATATAACACAATGTGCGTTACTTGAAGTCAAACATTATTATGTTTTTTTGTTTTTGTGGTTTATGGTCAAAGATTACACAGTTTTTGCGGTTTAATCAAATATTACACAGCTTTTATAATTCAAAGTCAAATATTACACATATTTGTTGCTTAAAGTCAGCGATGGCTCGCAGCCTTACTTCAGGGTCGGCCATAGCTCCAAGGCACACAAAATTTGAGGTTGGGATCGCGCTTTAGAAATACAAGGAATTGCACAGCGAAGTCACCTTTCAATAACGGTTACATATTACCTTGGGTCTCTGGCCTACCCTGAAGTTAGGGTACGAGCCGCCGCTGCTTAAAGTAAATATTACATATTTTTTATGGCTTAAAGTCAAATATGACACAGTTTTTACTCACAATGTCGATATGAGGCTGAATGTATTTAAACCTGTGCTATTACTTTAGAACTGACGTCGTGCGATAATCATTTCGTGTACGTCACGCCAACGTGTGGCCAGACCTTTAAAGCCAAATATTACATGGTTTTTGTGGTTTAATTTAAGTATTGATAATGATTAATTTTCTAAGTATTTAATGACTCTTACCTTTAAAAAGACGGTATTTGTTTGCTTTAATGTTTCGTATACCAATCATGTATTTACTTAAGATTAACTTTGTAATTATGCGTGCATTATCAATTTTTTGTATATCATATATACATAATTAGTTTATTTCCATACAGCCGTTTTGAAAGGAAAAATTGTCAATTTTCAAACCGGCGGTGTATTTTTTTAATTTGTTTTTAACAATTGAGTTTTTTTTTCGATTGTGTATAATAGTGTACTGAAGTTTAAACTTTGTTAATTTGCCTTCGTTTTTAAGTTTTGTCTATCGTATTACATATATACAGTGAGTTTATTTTCATAATTTTTTAATAAAACAAAGGTACTTTTTTTCTTGTTTTTAAACATTTGTTTGATTGTGAAGTACGTCGATGGGCGTAACACGTATGTGTTACAAGGTATGACTCGTTTAAAGCTTCAAATTTAACTCTTTTAAAAAACAACGAATATCAGACAATTTACAGCTTATGCATGTTTACCTAAATTTTATCATGAAGTAACCACATTTAAATTCAGCGCGCAATTGTGACGTAAGCGATCACTACCCCCACTCTAAAACTTCGATTCTGTCGATCCTTTTTATCGTATACTCGACCGTCCTTGGTATTTCTTGAGTCGCCATCTATTGGCCGTCCAAGGATCCAATCTATATTTGTCAAGACAAGTGTCGCCATCTATTGCTCATTAATAATGGTTTTTAAGTGATTTTGGACATAGAAAAACGTAAACTTTGAATAAAACGTATGTAGTTAGGGATGGCCTCTTCGTGGGGTTGGAAATTAGACGGACTGCATTTGTTTAAAACTAATAATCGCTAACAACAATTTCACATAACGTAACGTAACCTTCTCGTCCTCTAATAATTCTCTATGATTCAATTACCTGAACATAGCTCTCCTAAAATCACATAAGTCTAGCCAACATGAAATACATTTCCTTTCCGCGGCGTTAGATGGCGCGCGCAAGCGGGTAATTCAAAAATATCGCCTACACGAACATTTATTACTTTCCCAGAAAATTGGTCAAGGGTCGCGCAGTGACCCGAGACAAATTTTCTGGGCTTTTCTAAACTCGAAATTTTACTCCATGCTTAGTCTGGGAGTGGACAACACTCGTTTAAAGCTTCAAATTTAACTCTTTTAAAAAACAACGAATATCAGACAATTTACAGCTTATGCATGTTTACCTAAAGTTTACCATGAAGTAACCACATTTAAATTCAGCGTGCAATTGTGACGTAAGCAATCTCTACCACCCCTCTAAAAATCTTCGATTCTGTTAATCCTTCTTACCGTATACTCCACCGTCCTTGGTATGTCATGATGCGTGTCGCCATCTATTGGCCGTCCTAGGATCCAATATTTATCTTGTCAAGACAAGTGTCGCCATCTATTGGCCGTCCAAGTATCCAATCTATGTCTTGTCAAAACAAGTGTCGCCATCTATTGGCCGTCCAAGGATCCAATCTATATCTTGTCAAGACAAGTGTCGCTATCTATTGGCCGTCCAAGGATCCAATCTTTATCTTGTCAAGACAAGTGTCGCCATCTATTGGCCGTCCAAGGATCCACTTTATATCTTGTCAAGACAAGTGTCGCCATCTACTGCTCATAAACAATGGTTTTTAAGTGATTTTTGGACATAGAAAAACGAAAACTTTGAATAAAACGAACATTTATTACTTTCTTTATTAGGAAAAGGCCAGAAAATTTGTCGAGGGTCGCGCAGTGACCCGAGACTAATTTTTTGGGCTTTTCTAAACTCGAAATTTTACTTCATGCGCCACGCGTATAAATCACTAAAATATTGTAAAATTCTTGTAAATTCGAACTTCGCTTAAAATCTGTGTTTTATACGCGTGGCGCATGAAGTAAAATTTCGAGTTTAGAAAAGCCCAGAAAATTTGTCTCGGGTCGCTGCGCGACCCTCGACAAATTTTCTCGGGGCTTTTCTAAACTCGAAATTTTACTTCATGCTTAGTCCGGGAGTGGACAACACTCGTTTGAAGCTTCAAATTGAACTCTTTTAAAAATCAACGAATGTCAGATAATTTACAGCTTATGCATGTTTACCTAAAGTTTACCATGAAGTAACCACATTTAAATTCAGCGCGCATTTGTGACGTAGCGATCTCTACCCCCACTCTAAAATCTTCGATTCTGTTGATCCTTCTTACCGTATACTCACTTGACCGTCCTTGGTTTGGTATTTCATGATGAGTGTCGCCATCTATTGGCCGTCCAAAGATCCAATCTATATTTTGTCAAGAGAAGTGTCGCCATCTAGTGGCCGTCCAAGGATCCAATCTATATCTTGTCAAGACAAGTGTCGCCATCTATCGGCCGTCCAAGGATCCAATTTATATCTTGTCAAGACAAGCGTCGCCATCTATTGGCCGTCCAAGGATCCAATCTAGGTTACCGTACACTTTCCCGAATATATTTTCCCGAATGACCTTTTTCCCGAACGCCATATTTCCTGAAAATATAAATCCCGAATCCAATTTCCCGAAAGGTATTGTTCCTGAATAAAATATAAACTATTTAGAACAGAATATCATTGTACGGTTTACACTTATAGCAGTCCACTTTCGAGGATAATGCGTTTTGCAAATTTGTTACAGCGTTTTGAAAATTTTTATTTATTTGCTGATTCTATAAATACTTTTAAACGTAATTTGCTGCGTACCAATTTAGAAAGTATTTTTGCAAAACTCTATCACCTTAATATTTTTTTGTTCCTCATTAATGTGCATAATGTACCTATTTTTAGGTAAATAGACTTTAGGTATTAGAGATAAGTTATATTTTGTAATCATTGTATAAAATTGGAGATTTTCCGTTTTCGAAAGAAACAAATACAATAAATACAATTTTGAAACCTAAACAAATTAAGTGTTTTATTAAAGTGATATTATGGAGTTTTAACAACTAACAGCCTCAACTAAACAGTAAATATAAGCTAAATTCTGACTTCAGTTTCTGGAAGTATTCACCTAAACTAGAAAAACCCCATTTGGGTTTTGATAGTTTAGTTCGGGAAAAACATCATTCGGGAAAGTTGATTCAGGAAAGTAGTATTCGGGAAATGTATTATTCAGGAAAAACGTAATTCGGGAAAAATATTTTCGGGAAAATGGGCGGATACGTCCAATCTATATCTTTTTAAGACAAGTGTCGCCATCTATTGGCCGTCCAAGGATCCAATCTATATCTTGTCAAGACAAGTGTCGCCATCTATTGGCCGTCCAAGGATCCAATATATATCTTGTCAAGACAAGTGTCGCCATCTATTGCTCATAAATAATTATTTTTAAGTGATTTTTGGGCATAGAAAAACGAAAACATCGAATAAAACGTACATTTATTACTTTCTTTATTAGGCATTTTTGTAAGATAAATACATTTTTTTTTCTTCATAAATATAATAAAACATAAACTACTTAAAAAAAATAATAATAAGGAGATGAAACCGAACGTTACACAAAGAAACAAAAAACTGTGTGTTTGTTTGTATACACTCTTAAATATTTCCTGCGTTTATATTCATATAATATATATAACATATAATTTTATGTACATCACTAAACAAAAAAAGGCATATATATATATAATAATTAATTAATAATATCGAAGTAACACAATCACAAAAATATATATACAGAATGTTTGATTATAATATTACAAAAAGAAAACAAGGATATCTTTCTTATTAATCAACAAATTTGAAGAAAATTAGGTATTTCAAAATTATACTAATATGAAAGAAACATAACTTTCTTAAAAATCAACAAATTTAAAGAAAAGTAGGCATTTAAAATTGGAAGGAAATTTAGTGCCTTGTAAATTAATGTTTTCTTCTTTGGCAAAATTAATAGCCCTGGCTTTACAATCCTCTTTACCATAAATAATAATCCTTGCATCTCAACCTGTATTTCTACGGGCTTCATAAATACTAGACGTGTAGATTTTGTTACCTTACTTTTAGATCACAAAAGTAAGGTTACAAAATGTACATGTTTCATTGCAGGCTTTTTAACCTTACTTTTTGACAAAAGTTGATTGATCTGATTATTAATTTTTTGTATTGTAGAAAGCATGTAATTTCGTTTTTGTAAAATGGTTGAATTAGTTTAATAAAGAATATTATTATGATTATTAAAATATATATTTTGTTCAAATAATCAGGTTTTAAATTAAAATCGAACATTCTGTATATATGCATAAATAGAAATTATAAAGAATCGATTAAAAAAAAAATAGTTTTTTTGCAAAAAGTCTACTCGTAGATATTATCAGTCTTTTTGCCATAATTAATAGTTCCGACTCAGTCCAGTTATATATATACAAAAATTAACTACGTTTTGTTTTCACTAGTGTTCATATTTATATAATTTTGTTTATATTATTAAATATCTGGATGGACATTTTGTAAAATTTTTTCATTAAACGAGCAACTATTTATTATTCATTAAATTCTTTTACCTACAATGTAAAAAATGCGCCCCTCTCTTTTCTCTCTCTACTAAAAATTTCTAATAGTTAACATATACAAAGGTGATGTGTAATTATTACCTAAGTATTCATTTTTATTTTAAATTAATTTCATGTATATTTACAAGTTTTACATATACACAAAAAATACATTAGTTTATCTTTATTATAAAATTTAAAAAAACGAACGGAAGGAATTTTATTTATATTCACTACATCAAAAATGGATACGTGCAGCGCCATCTATTGCTGCGAGCATACAATTCTAGAGTGAATGAACACGTGCAGCATCATCTATTGCTGCAAACAGGCAATTCTATTGTGAATAATTGTGTCCCTGTGCTTAAGAGAGTAGAAATATTAGTAACATTCCCGCCCACTGAGCAATAAACAAACAAATAACGTTATTTCAACATTATAGCAACATTAAACGTTATTTTAATGTTGATGAAACATTACTTAAATGTGTTTGCTTAGTGGGCGGTTTACTGCAATAGATGGCGCTGCACGTGTTCATTAATTTTAATTTTTGATGTGTATGCATCGGAATACGTAAAATTCCCTGTATTCGTCGTAATAAATATATTACGTTGTCGGTGATATTAAAAGGATGCGAGTAACGCCATCTACCGCACGAAACACCCGTAACATTACATGATTATTGCAATAGATGGCGCTGCACATGTCGTTCACTCTAACTTTTGATGTGAATGCATCAGAATACAGAAAAATTCTTGTACTCATCGTAATGAATAAACACGTTATCGGTAACGTCAAAAAGATGCGAGTAACGTCATCTATCGCACAAAACACCCGTAACATTACATGTTTATTGTAATAGATGGCGCTGCACATGTCCGATCACTCTAAATTTTGATGTGTATGCATTAGAATACAAAAAATTTCTTGTACTCATCGTAATGAATAAACCCGTTGTCGGTAACGTTAAAAGGATGCGAGTAACGCCATCTATCGGACAAACTAACAGTAGCAGTGTCTGTTTGCAGCAATAGAGGGCACTGCACGTGTTTATTCACTAGTATCACTGCATTTAAGAGATTAGCGCAAACTTGCATGCATCTTGACGCCTTTAGGCGCCAAATTCGAACTAAATCAAATTAACAGGACGCGCGTCAATCATTATAGAATATGATTGGTTTAGTTTGGCGCCTAAAGGCGTCAAGATGGTGCCAGTTTGGGCTACTCACTTAAATGCAGTGACACTAGTGAATAAACACGTGCAGCGCCATCTATTGCTGCAAACAGACAATGCTACTGTTGGTTTGTGTGATAGATGGCGTTACTCGGATCTTTTTAACGTTATCGACAAAGTATTTATTTATTTATTACGACGAATATAAATAATTTTTCGTATTCTGATGCATAAACATCAAAAATTAAAGTGAATAGACATCTGCACCGCCATTTATTGCGTAAATAGGTAATGTTACTGGAGTTTTGTGCGATAGATGGCGTTACTTGCATCCTTGTAATATTACCGACAACGTAATATATTTATTAGGACGAGTACAGGGGATTTACGTATCCTGACGCATACAAATCAAAAATTGAAGTGCAACGCCATCTATTTCTGCAAACAGACAATGCTACTGTTAGTTTGTGTGATAGATGGCGTTACTGGCCATATATTGCTACTAACAGACAATGCTACTGTTAGTTTGTGTGATAGATGGCGTTCTCGCATCTTTTTAACATTATCGACAACGTATTTATTTATTACGACGAATACAAGGAGTTTTTCGTATTCTGATGCATAAACATCAAAAATTAAAGTGAATAGACATCTGCACCGCCACCTATTGCAGTAAATAGGTAATGTTACGGGTGTTTTGTGTGATAGATGGTGTTACTTGCATCCTTGTAATATTACCGACAACGTAATACATTTATTACGACAAATACAGGGAATTTGCGTATCCTGACGCATACACATCAAAAATTAAAGTGCAGCGCCATCTATTTCTGCAAACAGACAATGCTACTGTTAGCTTGTGCGATAGATGGCGTTACTCGCATCTTTTTAACATTACCGATACCGATTAATTCATTTATTACGTCGAATGCAAGGAAATATTCGTATTCTGATGCATACACATCAAAAATTAAAGTAAATAGACATGTGCAATGCCATCTATTGCAGTAAACAGGTAATGTTACCGGTGTTTTTTGCGATAGATGACGTTACTCGCATCCGTGTAATATTACCGACAACGTAATATATTTATTACGACGAATACAGAGAATTTTAAGTATCCTGATGGATACACATCAAAAATTAAAGTGCAGCGCCATCTATTTCTGCAAACAGACAATGGTACTGTTAGTTTGTGCGATAGATGGCGTTACTTGCATCTTTTTAACATTACCGACACCGATTAATTTATTGATTACGACGAATGCAAGGATTTTTTCGTATTCTGATTCATACACATCGAAAATTAAACTGAATGAACATGTGCAGCGCCATCTATCCCACCCGAAACCAATATATGAATACTGCTATACTACTCACACTAGCCAATTTTCACAAAGCCATTTATTACTACGTCCTATAAAGTATTAAAAGCTCGTCTTGAGCTTGGCGTACAAGAGGGGATTTTAGTCAGTACGAGTCTGACATAACCTATTGTTATCCCTTCCATCCGTGAGTAGGATAACAGGAGGTATCCATGAGGATTTTCTCCTCCTCTCACCCCCCCAAAAAAGCGCCATCTGTTGCAGTAAACCGGCAATGTTACTGGTATTTTGTGCGATAGATGGCGGTACTCGCATCTTTTTAATATTATCGACAACGTATTTTTTAAGTACGACGAATACAGAGAATTTTACGTATCCTGATGCATACACTGTAAATTTTTAGGCTTTCACAATTTTTGAAAAAGTTCAACTTGAAGTTTCTAACAAGTGTTTCCACTTCCAGACTAAGCATGAAGTAAAATTTCGAGTTTAGAAAAGCCTGAAAATTTGGTTTGGTCGCTTCGCGAAGCGAAGCGGCCAAACCAAATTTTCAGGCTTTTATAAACTCGAAATTTTACTTCATGCGCCACGCGTGTACAACACGGATTTAAAGTGAAGTTTAAAATACACTAAAACCTGACAATATTTGCGTATTTATGTGCAGCTCCATCTATTGCAGTAAATAGGCAACGTTACTGGTGTTTTGTGCGATAGATGGCGTCACTCGCATCTTTATAATATTATCGACAACGTATTTATTTATTACGACGAATATAGAAAATTTTACGTATCCTGATGCATACACTCTAAATTTTCAGGCTGTCAACTCTTGCAAAAGTTCAATTTGAAGTTTCTAACGAGTGTTTCCACTCCCAGACTAAGCATGAAGTAAAATTTCGAGTTTAGAAAAGCCTGAAAATTTGGTTTGGTCGCTTCGCGAAGCGAAGCGGCCAAGCCAAATTTTCAGGCTTTTCTAAACTCGAAATTTTACTTCATGCGCCACGCGTATTAAACACGGATTTAATGTGAAGTTTAAAATACACTAAAACTTCGCAATAAGTGCGTGTTTTACACGGGTGGCGCATGAAGTAAAATTTCGAGTTTCGAAAAGCCTGAAAATTTGGTTTGGCCGCTCCGCGCTTCGCGCTACGCGACCAAACCAAATTTTCAGGCTTTTCGAAACTCGAAATTTTACTTCATGCTTAACCAGGCAGTGGAAACCCTAGTTAGAAACTTCAAATTTAACGCTTTTAAAAAAAACAAAGACGCTTGAAATTTTACAACGGATGCGCAAGGTTGTGTATCTCTTTTGTGCAACAGATGGCGCTTTACTCATCCTTCAATAATTATGACATTAATTAACGTATTAACAACAATACCCAGTTTATGCAATAGATGGCTCTGCGCGCATTCATAAATATTTATAACCTGAATTAAGGTATTAATTACGACAAATTTAAATCAATAAGACAATAGATGGCTCTATACGCATTATTAAATGCTTATAATCTGAATTAAGGTATTAATTACAACAAAATCAAATCAATAAGACAATAGATGGCTCTGCACGTATTATTAAATGCTTATAATCTGAATTAAGGTATTAATTACAACAAAATCAAATCAATACGACAATAGATGGCTCTGCACGCATTATTAAATGCTTATAATCTGAATTAAGGTATTAATTACAACAAAATTAAATCAATAAGACAATAGATGGCTCTACACGCATTATTAAATGCTTATAATCTGAATTAAGGTATTAATTACAACAAAATCAAATCAATAAGACAATAGATGGCTCTGCACGTATTATTAAATGCTTATAATCTGAATTAAGGTATTAACTACAACAAAATTAAATCAATAAGACAATAGATGGCTCTGCGCGCATTATTAAATCCTTATAATCTGAATTAAGGTATTAATTCCAACGAATTTAAATCAATAAGACAATAGATGGCTCTGCACGCATTATTAAATGCTTATAATCTGGATTAAAGTATTAATTACTACAAAATTAAATCAATAAGACAATAGATGGCTCTGCACACATTGTTAAATACTTATAATCAGAATTAAGGTATTAATTAAAACAAAATCAAATCAATAAGGCAATAGATGGCTCTGCGCGCATTATTAAATCCTTATAATCTGTATTAAGGTATTAATGACAACAAAATTAAATCAAAACTCTTTTTTAAAGTGTGCAATTATTAATTTTTAAAGATGTAGTGAATATAAACCCGAATCTATTCCTCGTTTATTCCAAACTTCACTATTCAATAAACAGAAGACAAAAATAATCCGATACTTAAAAGTATGTTTTATTTTTTGGCACTGAAGCTCAATCGGATAAACGGCTCGAATTTAATTTCCCATTCGTTATATAAAAATAAATTCGAGATGTATCACGCAATTTTCGCTACGACAAACGAATGATTAAAGACAAGATCACACTCAAAAACAAAAGAACAAAAAAGAAAAGAAAACGTCACCGCCTCGGCGCTTAAATTACTCATCAATGCACGTAATCGTAAAAATATAAAAAAGAAAAAGAATTGGTTCTTCTAAATTCTTGGAAGTAAGAACACTGTCACACTAAACTTAACCCCGGGACAGTTGTGAATTATGCACACTTGACACCTTGAGTGTGAGGTGAATAGGATTCATGGAGCTTATTTATTGTGAATCGTATTTGATTCACAAGACAAACACTAGCTTTATTATTTAGTGAAGAGTGTGTTTAAGAGGAAGTCGACCGCTCTCTAAACGTATAAAACTAAGCATACTGCGGTCTTAATTACATGTTTAAGGTTTAATTTGAAAAAATAGGCATACTTTAAGGAAAGTGGAATCTTAATGCCTGTCTTAATAAAATATTTCCCACTTTGACCGTTCTTTTATAAAAAAAATATCAAACATCGTTAAACTAGCGTAATCGCATCTTCAATATAATTTTTTCTGCAACATTTATAAAAAATATTGGGAAACTAAATCAGTCACATTGTAGAAGAATTATTTTCGAAGAATTTTAATTTTTTCCAATTATTTCTATAGTACAATAAATTCACTGGGATGTCGCGCGATATTGAAGTTTCAGAAAATTTGAAAAACTGTTTTACGCACGACATCCTAGTGACTATATTTAACCAAATAAATAAATGAAAAAAATCACATATCTTTGCAAAGGAATTATCTACAATGTGACTGATTTAGTTTTTTTAATATTTTTTATAGATACTGCAAACAAAAATAAAATTAGGAACGCGATTTTGCTAGTTTACCAATGTTTGATATTATTTTATGAAATAACGGTAAAAGTATAAAATATTTTATTGAGACGGGCTTAAAGATTATAGTTTCCTTGAAGTATACCTATTTTTTCAAAATATTTCATCCCTAAACAAGGATGTAATTAAGACGGCATTATGCTTAGTTTTATACGTTAAGAGAGCGGTCGACTTCCTCTTAAGGAGTCAGTCTAGCATGTTCGTTGACTCTCGCGTATAAAAATTAAAACAATAGGACACTTGTAATTCATACACCCTTTACACCATGAGTGTGAGGCGAATATGATTCATGGAGCTTATTTAGTGTGAATCGTATTTGATTCGCAAGACAGCCAACGTCTTCAAAATAATAATATAGTACGTTCAATAAAATAAAACCTCTAGAGTGCTATGGAAAATATTGTAGGTTGGCAACTCTTAAGTAATATATTATAATTATCATGTCTGACGTTATATATGACCATTTCTAAAGCGCGTAGCCAACCTAAATTAAAAAGAAAATTAAATCATAACACTTTAGAGGTTTTTTTTTTAATTGAACATACGATAGTAATCTTTCTTTTCTTCTTTTAAAATTCGGAATGATTTGATTTTTGGAATGGCGTAATAATTTAAAATATACACTACGTGCAATGATTGTAATCTACGGACAAAACATCGAAAACGCGCGTTTTGATAAAAAAACAACATCAATTATTAAAAAAGCGAAAATCTAATATATTTGGCAAACGCGCGTTTTGCTAAAAAGAAAACATCAATTACTTAAACAAAAAATGAAATACATTTCTTATTGCTATTTATTTTTAATATTATAATTTAATAAATGAGTATTCTTAGAAAATTATATTATTAGGGGCGTAATTAATTAATTATTAAAAAAGGGGGAACCTTAAAAACAAGCGAGTTGATTTTTTGGTAGGTTTAAATTACCGTCTTTGTAGATTTAAATTTAAATTACCGTTTTTTTAGTTTATTTAAATATTTACAATTAATTTCTATATGTATATATATATATATATTTATATTAAAATATAGCAATATTTAAAAACTGTACAATCGTTCAACGTCTCAATAAATGGCAACATACGGTTTAAAAATTCTTCGTTTCTTTTTGTTTGTTTACTTAAATTTCTTCACTTTATTTCATCAGATCATTTATTTTAAAAGAACAACAGCAGACAAAATAAAAGTCTCACTCTCGATTTTTGTTTTTGTTTTAACAGCGTTTACACTTTCGTTACGAAAAAGTCTCGCGTTTTCACTTGAATAATGAAAAAGTCTCGGTTTTATACTTTAATAATGTGAAAAGGTCTCGATTTTACATTTTAGAAATGTGTAAAGTTCTCGATTTTACACTTGAATAATGAAAAAGTCTTGATTTTACACTTTTCTAGGGTGTGAAAGTTTCGCGAAAGGCGATTTTATAAAATTAGCTTTTTTAAATATGGTTTTATAAATAGAAAAAATCCTCTCTCTTAATTATGATTTTATAAATATAAGTTTATCTTAATTATGATTTTATAAATATAAAATCCTCTTAATTATGATTTTATAAATATAAAATCCTTTTAATTATGAGTTTATAAATATAAAATCCTTTTAATTATGATTTTATAAATATAAAATCTTCTTTTTCAATTATGATTTTATAAAAACAGGAAATTTTTCTTTTAAGTATTAATTTTTTTTAAGTATGGTTTTCATCGAGAAAACAATATTTTTAAATTTTTACACGTTCAACAAGAAATTTAATAATGGTGTTCATTTTTTTCCTCAAACGCGATGTATGTCTTTTTGTTTTAAAGTCTCACTCCCATATTTTTTTTGTTTGCACACTCAATTTATGTTTTTTTGTTGTTTTTCTTGAGCATTCATTTTTATTTTTCTAATTAAAGAAAAAGGGGGAAAAATTTTATTGTTAAGATTTATTTTACATTATTGTTTCAATTATTTGAATTTTTTTATACAAGTAACAAATGGATTCGGAATTTTATTATTATCCTTCAGAAAATGGCGAAATACAAACCGGTGCTTTTATTTCAATCACGTCAGATTTTAAAAGCTAAAAATCATTAAGTGGAAAGAGAATTAACAGCACTTGGAAATTGTTAAGTTGTTTACATTTACTTAACGTTATGTTTATTTAATTTTGTAAGTGCTATTAATGATTTTTTCTTACTTTTAAATAAAATATGATTTAAATAAAATACATCAGTGGCGTAGCTACACATGCAGCGCCCTCTAGAGCAAGTAGAATCCGTTTCTTCTAACAAGTTTCATCACAACATTGATGCTTCATTTAGGTAAAAGATGGCGTTACGCACACTTTTTAATAATTGTGACCTTAATTAACGTATTAATTGCAATAACAGTACTTCGCTTATGCAACAGATGACGTTAAGCACATTTTTCAATAATGATGACATTAATTAACATATTAATGTCAATTAATTGCAATATTGATGCTTCATTTAGGCAAAAGATGGCGTTACGTACACTTTTTAATAATTGCGACCTTAATTAACGTATTAATTGCAATGACGGTACTTTGTTTATGCAAAAGATGACGTTACTCACACTTTTTAATAATTGTGACGATAATTAACGTATTAATTGCAATGGCGGTACTTCGTTTATGCAACAGATGGCGCTGCGTACATGTTTCAATAATTATGGCGTTAATTAGCATATTAATTGCAATGCCAGGACTTTATTTATGTAAAAGATAACGTTGCGCACATTTTTCAATAATTATAACGTTAATTAACACATGCAGCGCCTTCTAGAGCAAGCATAATCTGTTTCATCTAACAACTTTCATCATGTATGGCGTCAATTAACGTTATAATTGCAATATTGATGCTTCGATTATACAAAAGATGGCGTTACGCACACTTTTTAATAATTGTGACTTTAATTAACATATTATTTGCAATGACGGTACTTTGTTTATGCAAGAGATGGCGTTATAAAGTTAAAGAACGTGATAATTGCAATGATGGTATTTCGTTTATGCAACAGATGGCGTTACGTACATTTTTCAATAATTACGACGTTGATTAACGACAAATAGCAATTACGGTACTTATTTTGCGTAAAACATGGAGTTGAGCGCATTTATTTATCAATTATGACGTTAATAAACGTACTGATTGCAATAATCGTTCTTCAATTCTGCAACAGAGGGCGTTATGCACATTTTGTTCAATGAATTCGACGTATTAATCGCAATGATATTATTTCGTTTATGCAACAGATAGCGTTATGCACATTTTTCTATAATCATTGTAATTAGTACGTTAATTACCGTCATGATTATAGAAAAATGTTCATAAACGAAATAATCTGATTGCAAATTAAACGTCGTATTTATGCAACAGATGGCGTTGTGCGCATATTATTTAATTATACCGTTAACTAGTGTATTGCTTGCAATGGTTTCACCACGTATGGTGTCAATTAACGTTATAATTGCAATATAATTCAAGGGTAAACATTTTCTCTTTGAACTTACGGGGCAGCTTTTACTTAGTAAAGTTTAACATTTTTAAAATTTCGGGAAGGAGAGGGGGGTGGTTGAACCCCAATCCCCCCGCCCGCCCATGGCTACGGCCTTGGCGTTGAGCCCATTTATTTATTAATTATGACGTTAATAAACGTACTGATTGCAATAATCGTACTTCATTAATGCAACAGAGGGCGGTATGCACATTTTGTTCAAAAAATACGACGTATTAATTGCAATGATATTATTTCGTTTATGCAACAGATGGCGTTATGCACATTTTTCTATAATCATTGTAATTAATACGTTAATTACCGTCATGATTATAGAAAAATGTGCATAACGCCACCTGTTGCATAAACGAAAAAATATCATTGCAATTAATACGTCGTATTTATGGAACAGATGGCGTTGTGCACATAATATCATAAGTTCAATAACAAAAAAATCTAGTGTGCTGTGATTTAATCTTTTTTCAAATTTAAGTTGGCTACACACTTCAGAAACTGACATATAAAACGTCAGACATAATAATTATAATGTATATTTTCAGAGTTGCCAACCTAGAATATTTTCCATGGCACTCTAGAGATATTTTTTATTAAACATCCGATATTTAATTATAACGTTAATTAATGTATTGATTGCAATAATTCTACTTTATTTCTAGAAGAACAGATGGCGTTGCACGCATTGTTTTCAATAAATATGACTCAATTGATATATTAATTGCAATTATAGTCCTTTGTGTATGCTACAAATGGCATTGCGAGCAATTTTTGAACAATACTATAACTTTACCGTCATCTATTGCATACATGAGGGACTATAATTACAACTAATACGTTAATAATTGTAATTATAGTACTTTATGTATACAATAGATGACGTTACGGGTAGTGTTTCAATAACAACGGCCCCATTTATCAGAAACAACAACAGTGAGTTTACTGCCAACTGTTGGGGAATTCTCTAATGACTGGAAGGTTAATTGTGAACGTGTTCGAGGTTTTTGCAATCGTACAAAATAGACCGGCTGGAGTACCGTTCATTAGATACTAACATACATCACAAACAAATTCAAACAAGTTGAATGTTGAAAACTTTGATGAACGGGCCCAATGACGTTAATCAACATATAAATTATAAATTATTGTGACGTTAACTAACATATTAATTGGCGGTACTTTGTTTATGCAAAAGACGGCGTTACGCACATTTTTCAATCAATATGACGTTAATTAACGTATTAATTTCAAGAATGGTACTTGGATTATGCAAAAGATGGCGTTGCGCACATTTGTCAATATTTATGACGTTAATTTACGTTTCAATTGCAATGACGGTACTTCGTTTATGGCAAAGATGAAGTTGCACACATTTGTCAATAATTTGGATGTTAATTAATGTATTCATTGCAATGATAGTATTCTGTTTATGCAAAATCTAGCATTACGCACATTTTTCAATAGTTGAGACGTTAATTAAGATATTAACTACAATATTGTTGCTTCGTGTATGTAATAGATGGCGTTATGCGCATTTTTCAATAATTATGACGTTAATTGATGTATAAATAGCAATAATAGTACTTCCTTTATGCAACAGATGGCGCTGCACACATTTAATTAATAATAATACGTGTTTGTTAATATAATATAATAATAAAGAAGTTAATTAACATATTTATTATATTAATGGTACTTCGTGTATGTCATAGATGGAGTTATAGGCTATTTCTCAATAATTATGGCGTTAATTAACGTATTAATTACAATCGTTCAATTTGAAGCTTTAAACAAGTGTTGTCCACTCCTAGACTAAGCATAAAGTAAAATTTCGAGTTTAGGGAAGCCTGAAAATTTGGATTTGGGCGCGGAGCGAAGCGTAGCGCCCAAATCTAAATATTCAGGCTTTTCTGAACTCGAAATTTTACTTTATGCGCCACGCGTATTAAACACTAAAGACAATCAAATTATGTGAACAAGTGAGCTTCACTGGAAATCAGTGTCTTGTACGCGTGGCGCATGAAGTAAAATTTCGAGTTTAGAAAAGCCTGAAAATTTGGTTTAGCCGCGTAGCGCTTCGCGCAACGCGACCAAACCAAATTTTCAGGCTTTTCTAAACTCGAAATTTTACTTCATGCTTAGTTTGGGAGTGGAAAACACTCGTTGTAAGCTTCAAATTGAACTCTAATTTGAAGCTTAAAATTTTAAAAGGTTTCTACTCCTACATTAAGCTTTTCTAAACTCTAAATTTTATTTCATGCTTAACCTGGGAGTGGAAAACACTCGTTTTAAGCTTCAAATTGAACTCTAATTTGAAGCTTAAAAGTTTAAAAGTTTTCTACTCCCAGATTAAGCTTTTCTAAACTCGAAATTTTACTTCATGCTTAACCTGGGAGTGGACCAAAACGAGTGTGGTCCACTCCCAGGTTAAGCTTCAAATTGAACTCTTTCATGCACCATGTGTGTTGAACGCTGAATTTGTGTGAAATTCAAAATATACTTGCTCGTTTATCATTTATAGAGTAATGTCTGGAGCAGTTGGCTCCAACTGCTCTACGTTAGCTACGCCACTGGTTTCCTATTCTGTGTTTTTTCAAGTTGCATATTTATGTATAAAAGCATTCGAAACAAAAAGTAATTACCCACTAAGCAAACACATTTAAATAATGTTTTCTTGATTTATACGACTGCCAACATTTTAATGTTGATTTAATGTTGAAGACGTTATTTCAATCATTCTTTAGAATAATTGAAATAATGAAACTTTATTGAATCTTTCCTCCTTTGGCAATGTTTAAGAAATGTTATTTCAATCATTCCTTTGACAGTTAGTGTGAAAAAGTTTTATTAACATTGGCATCCTGGCCATCGTAATCAAGTTATGATTATGACAGCCAGGATGCCAATGTGAATGAAACTTTTTTTAATCTTTCCTTTGGCATTTAGTCTGCATTGTAGTTGATTCATATAACAGAAACCGTGTTAATGTTGTTTAAATGAAACATTACATGAATATTTTTGAATTAGTGAGTAATTTTTGTCTTTTATTTTGTCAAGCTGGATGTTTACAAATATCCAGCTTAAATAAAAGAATTTAATTTTATAATTCATGCTTGATTATATCTGTATATTAAAACTGTCGATTTTCGTGTTGTGTTTCATATGTTTGTAGTTTTCTTAATTGTACCAGAGGTTGGTCAAAAATTGTACGGAGCAGAGCACTAGGAGTAGGTTGCGGGGTTAGGTCAGTATACCGTTCGTTATATACTGGAAGCCGTCGTAGAGCTTCGTCGAGAGGGAGTTCATGCTGTCCTCCACCATGCGCTCCACCTCCAGCTGCATCTGTTCCTCCGTTAAATTCGTGAGGAAGCGTTTCTTCATTTTCTGCACTGTCGCCGCTCCCAGTTTAAAGCATGGGAGTTGAGAACCTGAAAGATAAATAGAAAAAAAATAGTTTTTTTAACATTTATTGGATATTGGTTTTAAACCATTCCACCATTACCCCTTTATATTTTGTAATTCAACTATATATTTAGACGCCACAAACACATTCACATATATCCACAGACCCAAGCGGAATCATTTTGTACTTTAAAATTACCCCACCTGGCGGGACTGAAGCCCACAACCCCTGGGTTGAGGCAGCGCCTCTACCCACTACCCCACCAGGGTCCCAAAAAATAGTAAAAATAGTTTTAGTCTTCGTAAGACTGATTTGTTGTAGATTGGGTAAATTATTGCACTTTTAATGTTAGAAGAAAAAATGTTGGGAGTCATCAACTGGCATCAGTGAGAAATGTTGTCTTTATGGTCTATGGTTGACTGCGGCTTATGTATCGATGATGCCATATTGTATTCTAGCAGTTAGAATACAGAATATAATCGACTGTCACTATATGCCATATCTTGAATTTTTCAGATGAACTCCAGTGCTAAAACAGTCTTGGGTTTGTATTCACAGCACCGATGCAATTTGTCATCGGTGTGAAGTCGCACTGAAATGACATCATTTTGGGAATTTACCAAACCGTATGGAGTAAAAAAAAAAGACCTTTATTGGCATAGTAATACATTACATCTACACTAATGGCTACCCCCTCTCTTCCTCCTGCTTTCCCTCTCTTCCCCCAACTTCTCCAGCGTCCTTACCCCCTCTCTTCCTCTTGCTTTCCCTCTTTTCCCCTAACTTCTCTTTTACCCCCTCGCACTCCAAATAACTCCACGTATCCCTTCCCCGCTCACACATTACACACTTCCCATACTCTTCCCCCATCCACACCTTTCTTCCTCTCTCCCTTGACCCACACCTCGCCCTCGCCGTATGGAGTAAAATAACGTCATTTTAGTGCAAGCTTTCACCGATGACAACTTGCATGAGTGCTGTGAATACAGGTGCTGGAGTTTGTAATTCATTGAACAGTTTTATTTTAAATTAAAATATATATACTGACCTGATCGCATAATTTCCACAATGGGAATGATTTTATCCTGGTGTTTTTTGACGGCCACCAATCCTTGAAGCATCAGAATCTTGAAGTACTCGAACATGTCGGAACCGACGCCGCCCATCACCTCGACGAATTCCGGCGTCAGTTTGAACGGCGACTTCTCGAAGCCCAAATTCTTCGGCGACGTTGACAGGATGAATCCGAAATCGATGTGAATCAGGTGGCCGTTGCTGCTCAAGAGGATGTTACCGTTGTGTCTGTCCTTCACTTGGATCAAGTAGGAGATGAGGCAGTAGGCCGCGCAGCTGTGCACGAAATTCCGCTGCGAGGTCAAGAAGGCTTCGGAATTCTGCGGGCCGTACTCCCTGATGAAGTACTCGAGCAGCGACAGTTGGGAGTTTTTCTTGATTTGGTGCAAAGAGACGGTGTTCAGGATCGGTTCGATTAAACCGCTATCGCTCGAAAGACACAGGATTCTGTGAAGCAAAGAAAAAAAGGATATAATATATATAATTACGAAAAAACTATTCGTGAAAATGCAAACAATGTCTTAATTAATAAGACAACTTAAGAAGATAAATATCCATTGAAACAACTACTTCCCGTGCAAATACACCTCCGGATATTGAATTATACAATGAAATATTTAAAATCTTATTTAATTTGATTTGTTACAACGCTCTATTAAAGTATATGTAACGTTTAGGTCAAATTCTCTTCAAACCAACTAACAATACAAATTTAAAATTAAAAAAAGGACATAAAAACAATTGAAGAAACTGTTAACAGTGGAGGCTTCTTTTTCGTTATACATCATTATTTACACAAATAACCTAACCTAAGTGGGTGCGGCTGACACTGCCCTCCTTACACAAATAAGACACTTAAACTTTGTTTGTATAACTGAGGTTTTAATTGTAACTACAGTTTGGATAACTTTAACTTGTCACTATCAAACAAATTGAAGAAACTTTTCCTACAAAAAGTTAATACAACATACAGGGAGTTTTTCTCTCAAGTAGACATATACCTATTATATATATTACGGCTTTACCTGATACGCCGTAACCCAACCCACATTAACATAAGGGGTGTCCAGGGCAATTAGAAATTGTATAGATTTTTATTACTTAGGAAGAAATGTGTACATTTCTAAAGAGTTTAGTGCGCTATTGTTTGTGTTCCGCGAAAAGTGCGGTACGACCAGCCCTCAGCCGAAAAGGGCTCAGCGGGTTTTTCTACCACGTGGGTGCCAGACCCACGCGCTTCGTCACCAAATATGAAGGCGGTTTGGCAACACTGTGAAAGTGGTGGTAGGTTCATCATCCAACAACCAATTAGGGTGACTTCACCACCACCAATTTCTCTTTGGGTACCACCACCAATTTCTTTTTGGGTACCACCCCCAACCTTTTCGAGCATCTCAACAACAGACGACGACGACAGAAGTAATCAGACATTACAACGAACAACATAATCAGCAACGCGACATTTTCGCTTGTATATTTTCTGTAAATATTTTTAAGTATTGATTAATACACCTCTAACTACAACCACAGTTTAAGGATATTATTTACTGACCATTATATACCGAAATTAAATTCATCTAACAAGTTGCTCTTTCCATCCATCAATATTCATCGAAATTAGTAACAATATAATTACTGTAAATCTTCAGATATTCGTTGTTTTTTTTGAAAAAGTTCAATTGGAAGCTTTAAACGAGTGTTTTCCACTCCCAGGTTAAGCATGAAGTAAAATTTCGAGTTTAGAAAAGCCCCGTGAAAATTTGTCGAGGGTCGCGCAGCGACCCGAGACAAATTTTCTGGGCTTTTCTAAACTCGAAATTTTACTTCATGCGCCACGCGTATAAAACACTGATTTCAAGTGAAGTTCACTTGTTCACAATATTTGATTGTTATCAGTTATCGGAAGCTAAAAATACCAAAATCAGTGCTGGATTTTGTAGCACCAATTGACGCCAATTCCACCTGTGCAGTGCAGTGAAAAGGACTGTTAAAGTGGACTGTATGCGAATTTACGTTTTACGGTAGCGGTGCAGCAAGTCTCGGGACTTACCCTGGTGTTTTAGGCTTACGGTCTTTGGGCTTCCTGGACCGCCTGGCACGCGTGCCTCCTTCTTCTTCTAACTTAACGATAACTACTGTAGAACCATCATAACTTGCCGTTGCGCAGTGGCAAAATTGTGGGCGGAGCGAAAGATAGGCGGTCTCGATAGGTTTCGTGAAGAGTTCGAGCGCGTGGTACATTCATTTGAAGAAGTGACAGTGCGATGGATTTTCAAAGTAAATTAACTCGTGGCCGTGCACTTGCCGGCCAATCTCGTGAAATTATTAGCAATGTATGCAAATTTACAAAAAGTGATCTTGATGCTGAGGGGAGCGACCGACCATCTACGCTGTTGAGTTATAAATCAAAAGCGCGCGAAGAACACGTGCTTGCTTATTCCAGCGACTGTACTCGGCCGCCAGATCGCCTCTCTCTCTTGTTTCATTTTCGCTTCCTCTCTGCGCGTCTGGCCAACTTAATCTGGTTAAGCAGTAACGATAATACGAGACAAACACTCACGATGTTCTCTTGATATGCTTGAACCGCTCAACGATAGCGAGTTTATGTAAAGTCGCGTATGGGCACCGCAATTTTGTGCAAACTAATTTAGTGTTTGAGGCAAAAATTGCTGGATTCTGAACACTTTCGCAGTGGTTGAAGTGCTGTTTTTACCAAAGGAGTTTATTAAAAATAGAGAGAAATGTCTACTGTTTTTTTTTTTACATTATTTATGGTAAATCTACTTTAAATGGTGCTTGATTTCAACTACCTTTTCATGTCAATTTCTTTTACTTAAGATGCAGATGAAAATGGCAAAGATTAATCATTAAAATGGTTGTAATTTTAGTTACGTTAAATACCAAAATATACAAACCGCATCAAATTCATTAATCCTTCTCGATGCTGTTTAATTAATGTAATTTAATTAATGAATTTGACGCGGTTTGTATATTTTGGTATTGCGCTGGTGCCCATATGCGACTACATAAACTCGCGATCGGTGGCCGTCCAAACAGATCAAAGATGGTGGTTGAGAGAACATCGTGAGTGTTTGTATCGTATTATCATCGTTAAGTAAGAAGAAGGAGGCATGCGTGCCGGACGGTCCAGGAAGCTCAAAAACCGAAAGCCTAGAACACCAGGGTAGGTCCAGAGACTTACTGCACCGCTACCGTAAAACGTAAATTCGCATACAATCTCATCTCGCATCATCGTTAACAAATCAATCCTTTTCGGTGCAATTACCGAACACAAATTAATCAAACAAGTTAATAATTGTGATTGAAACTAGCTTACTTGTAAGGATGGACCCATAAAGGAACCAACTCCATCTCCCAAATCTTCTGGAACATCTGCAGCAGCTGCGACGCCATCAACTCCTGCCGCAGATCGTCACCGCACTTCACGATCACCGAAAGCAGTTTCCACGAGGAGAGATGTCCGTAGGGTGAGGCCTCCCTTACCCTCCTTTCTTTATCCTACAATTAAAGACATTACGTAAATATTTTGAAGATTTTTGGAATGGGTTGTTGAAAATACCTTCCAGAGTTCTTTTAGAGCCGCGGCGCTGGGATCTTTGGGATCGTGCGTGAATGACTTGGTTTTGTCCTCGTGGAACCAATCTGACAGGCGTTTCCGGATGTCACCAGCTTCGATGAAGTGTGGTTGTTCCCTGGAATCGCTTGATTCTTGGCTCAGTTGCGAAATCGTATCCCGCTCAACCGTTTTCCTTAATTGACTATACTGTAATATAGAAGCTCTGTCTTAGTAATTTAACTTCTGGGCAAGGTTTCAGAGGAAACCACTCCGAGTATATGTCGGTGATATAGCAGACAGACGTTGCAAGCTGGCTTGGGATACTGGATGGGAGGAGAAAAATAAAAGTCCTGGATGTCACGATCTGCGGGAAATCTGTGCAGAGCAGCTAAAGAAATACCTCGTAGTTTTGATAAACAGGAACATGAATATGGAGCAAAACATCCGAAACACGGCGGCAATAGCCGATACGAGACCAGCTAGCTAAGATACTACAGAATGTATGGGATCCAAGTGCAAACAAAAGAATGCTGATCGCTAGCACAGTCAATTCTATCATTCTTTACGCCGCGCCAATATGGGGCAAGCATGTCGAGCGCGACCTGTATAAAGACATGCTAACTAAGGTGCAGAGGAATCGTAAGCATCAGCTCTGCATACCGCTCAGCACCAGCACTTGGATGGCTTAAGTTATAACTAAGTGCACCTTGATACACCTGATAGGGAAAGAATTATAAAAATAACTGGTGAGAAACCCACTATCAAAATGGAAACCAGTGAAGGCTGGGAACGAGAGTGGCCTGTAGAGACTAAGACATCTAAATGGACTAAAGGCCTGATTCCCGATAAACATGTGTGGACTGAAAGAAAACATGGAGAAATAGATTACTTCCTCGCGCAATTTTTGACATGCCATGGCTGCTTCACAGACTACTTGCACAGGTTCAAACTGAGGACGAGTGACTTCCATTTGTCTCTTTTCTGGGGCTCTGTGACGCTCTGTCTTAAAGTATGTGATGGTGTCTGGAGTCAACTTCTCACGACTTCCTATTGTCTCTTTTCTGTGGCCCAATTTGGGCACTTCAAATGGTGTAAAGTGTCTCACTGGCCATAGTCTTTACTATGGCCAATGAGATACTTCACACCATTATCAAGTGCCCAAATTGGGCCACAGAAAAGAGACAAAAGGAAGTCGTGAGAAGTTGACTCCAGATACATACTTTAAGACAGAGCGTCCAGAACACTGAGACGCAATCACGAGCTCAATAACGGTAATAATATACAAACAAAAAGAGAAGGATGAGACACAGATAACATAATAAAACGGGTTTCTAAGAGAAGCACCACACAAGAAGATTGCTGAGAGGCCAATTACCTTGAGGGTTTGCTGGAAAAGAGAGAAGGTTTTAGTGGGCAAGAGCCCTAAAAAAGGAAAAGAGTTCTATACTCTCAGCTCCCAGAACAAATGAAGTGGGGTCAGAGACTGTAGGATCTTGCAGGTTTCAACGACATGATGAAATAACCTCTTCTAAAATTAGGTCAGGTTCAATCATTGTTGTATCAGCTAAAAACGAATCTCTCCATTCAGTCCTAGTTGCACCAAAAACTCGGTTCAGAGAGGAACTTATACAACGACATGATAAAATAACCTCTTCTAAAATTAGGTCAGGTTAAATCATTGTTGTATCAGCTAAAAACGAATCTCTCGATTGAGTCCTAGTTGCACCAAAAACTCGGTTCAGAGAGGAACTTATACAACGACATGATGAAATAGCCTCTTCTAAAATTAGGTCAGGTTAAATCATTGTTGTATCAGCTAAAAACGAATCTCTCTATTAAGTCCTAGTTGCACCAAAAACTCGGTTCTGAGAGGAACTTGCAACTTGTTTGGTACAGCTGTCCGTTTAAAGTATTGCAACTTACCTGAAGAGAAATTTCATCATCCTCCTGGCTCCAATCAGGATCATTATCATCGCACATGATCCCGCACATACTGAACGCCGATAACGACGTGGTATCCGCGCCCAAATTCTCCTCCGATTTCGTATGCCTCAACGACGAGGTCATTATTTTCGTCGGAACGGGCGAGGAATACAGGTCCTCCACTTCTAAAACCTCCACGTAGATTATGTATGGTGCTTTGTCTTTGGAGTTTAACACAGCCGAAACTTGGGGTGGGATCCGAACGATGTGGTGGGGGACTTCGCTGTTGAGCGGCAGCCAAACGCGAGCGGGCAGATTGAGGTTCAGCATGGTCAGCTCCGCCCTCAGTCTTGTTGTTTTAGCCTCTTTCGTCGGAATTGAACTCAGCAGTTTGCCGATCGACATCAGCGCCTGCATGAAAGCGGATTCCGGTGCTAGCCTAGGAGCCTAAATCAAACAAAACAAAAAACATACTGTATAACTTAACTGATGTGCAAAACTAAAAGCCAAACACACGAAATAAATTGTAAGATTATTGACGTGCTAAACTTTAAGATATACCAAAGTACTGAGAAATAAATACACTAAGATACATCTGTTATCACCATAGCGCGGATTTTTGCAGGGATCGCTCGTGAACCGTTGTCGCCCAGTCGATATAAGCATATAACGCACGCGGCTGGGCGTCAAATACACAACCGAGCGACTGCATCACAAGCCGCAGCCGCAATCGTCCACATGTGCATTCGACGCACAGTCGCGCGCGTTATATGCCCAACTCAAAAGAGCAGCCCCGGTTCATGAACGATCCCTACCAAAATCCGCGCTATGGTTATCACAGTCTGTTGATGTATTAAGCTTCACTTGATGTGCTAACCTGGCCTATGAATTAGGCTTTATTTGATGTGCTAACCTAAATGTTGTATTATGCTTTATCTGAAGTGCTAACCTAGCTTCTGTGTTAGGTTTTATTTAAGGTGCTAAACTAATATACCAGAATACTGAATGAAATAACTTATGAGATGAATACAACAAGATTCATCAGTATTTTGGAGTACTAGGCTTCATCTGATGTGCTAACCCAGGATCTGTTTCTTCTCATGTGCTAACGTGAACACACCAATATATTTTTGATTGATTACAGACTTCTTAATAATCTGGGCGATACAAAGTATGGATATTATTCTCTTTTCTCCACTTTTGAAGAGAATACCTAAGGTTTATTGATTTATTTGTTTGTTGGCGATTACTTACCGAGCAAGTACATTCCGTCCTCTCACCCCTCAGATCATTCACCACGCCTTGACAACTCTCGAGGCACACGCATCCGTTGTCAAAGGCCCTTCCCGAACTCAAATCGCCCAGGCTCAGTTTACTGGACGTGGTGTTCCTCTTGATGCCGGTGATGAGGGCCGAGGCGTCGCTGTGCGACCTCTGGTGGTGGGCTTTTTTGGCAGCGGCCACCGCCGGCACCGTCAGCTTGTCGCCATTTGCGCTCGGGGCCGGTGGCGGTGGAGGAGGAGGAATCGCCGCCTTCTGGTGGCTGTTGGGCCGCAACTCGTCCGACATGATCCGGTCGCGCAGCTTGATCCCAATGGGTTTCTTTTTCGAGGGCACGGAGACCTCCGTGCTGTACGCTTCCAGTAACCACGCGCATTTCAACGAAAAATCCGTCGATTGTCTACACCTAAAAAAATAAATGAAAAATATGTAACGTAAATATTTGAAAATTGAACTTGTGTTCAGTATTCAGGCAAAGCGAAAGTGCCACATCTTTTAAGCAATAGATGACGTAGCCGCCGATTTTTGCCATTGCACCCAACTCGATTAAGTTAATCAATGATTAGTACTCCTTAAAAACACAACAATGTTATGTGTAAATTATTTACAAAATCGCATAATGATAAAAGATACATGTTTAGGATGTCTTACAAAATTAATACATTCTTATATTCTAGAATTATGACTTAATCAGAGGTTTAATCAATGCATAGTGGTTGATTAAAGTTAATCAGTTGGGGTGCAAATGGGCCTAGATCTTTGATTCTGAAACTAACTCCTGCAGATGACCAGCAAATGCTCTTTATTTATGAGAATAATAGTGAAAAAGATGGTCGTCAAAAAACTTTCCGCATTAAAAGTGTGATAATTTCCCAATACAAAAAAAAACGGTTATTGTTCAACTTATTGTTGCAGTTGAGAAGAGACTATACGATTCCTGTTTAGATAAGAAGGCGTTTGTTTGATGGAGCGCGCGTCGGCGTAAACATTTTACGTCGGCGCGTGCGTGTTAAGCTCGGCGTGCTGCGAATCGCGAACATTCTAGAACGACACGCCTGCGTACTAAAGACGAGTTAGCTCGTGGGGCGAACAAAAGTATTTAGTGACTCACTAAGTGTTTTTAGTGATTCAAAAAGTGTTTTTAGTGATTCAAAAAGTGTTTTTAGTGATTCACAAAGTATTTTTAGTGATTCAAAAAGTGTTTTTAGTGATTCACAAAGTGTTTTTAATGATTCACAAAGTGTTTTAGTGATTCACAACTTACCAGTGTTTTAGTGATTCACAACTAATCAGTGTTTTAAAGTGTATTAGTGATTCACAACTAATCAGTGCTTTACACGCCTGGCGCATGAAGTAAAATTTCGAGTTTAGAAAAGCCTGAAAATTTGGTTTGGCCGCTCCGCGCTTCGCGCTACGCGACCAAACCAAATTTTCAGGCTTTTCTAAACTCGAAATTTTACTTCATGCTTAATCTGGGAGTGGAAAACACGCGTTAACATAGCATTGAATGCTTTACCAAATATAATTCGCAAGCCTAAAAAACATTTCAAATTGAAGTATTAAGTAAATGTACACATATTTTCACGAATAAATATATCGATCGCTTATTGGGCGTTACTTTTTTTTTATTGTATCCAATTTATTCAGCACGTGTGTATATCGCATGAATATTTTATGACAAAGAGTGCCAGTGAAGGTGACAGATTCTCCTCGAGATGGAAATTGTTCCTCGTTTCCTAACTTTAACTTTTTTTTCTGCTTTGTGTTCGTACGAAATTGTGAAAAGCGTCATTCCGATCCCCAGTGACGCATTTATTCCCACGGGATCGAAACCGGCGTTTATTTTCCTTTTTTTTTCCCTACCTGGTGAAATAAAAAAAAATACGGACGTACTCGTAAAAGCCGATTGGTGTAATAAGCAGGGCAAACAAAAAATTGTAAGAGGATTAAGGAAAACAGAAAGGGTTAGGATTATTTTTTTAGCGTGCGTGTGTGTGTGGATGTAAAAGTGGGTGAAAAGATGTGTTTTTTTTTTCTATAAACGGAATGCCAAGAGTATTAACAAACCATCAAAGGTCAGTTTAGCAACAGAAGTTTGTTTAAGTTCAGTTAAATCTCATTCACCTCAATGCAATTTAAACCTAGCTTAACGTAATTCACAACTGAACAATTGATCCTAAGAAACAAAGGTCGAGTTTTACAATGCATTCAAAATTCATTGTATAACTCGACCTTAGTTCCTTAGAATCAATTATTCAGTTGTGAATTACGTTGAGCTAGGTTTAAATTAAGATTTAAACTAAACTTGAGCAAACTTCTGTTGTTAAACTTTAAATTATTGTCTAAACTGCAGTTTAAAGTGACATTTTTTAGGTTTTCGGTTTGAACTGTAACTTCTACTACACAGTAATGTCTGCAAACTTATGTCTGAACTGGAACTAAAGTTTCTACTACAGGTTAATGCCAGAACTACATATAGAAAATTACATTTTCTATTGTTTTTGGTTTGTACTTAACTTCTACTACACACTAATGTCCAAAATATCATTTTCTATTGTATTTAGTTAGAACTGAAGTTTCTACTGCAAGTGAATGCCTGAACTATAGTGGGAGGTGACATTTTCTATTATTTTCGGTTTGAACTATAGCTTCTACTATTACTACTACACACTAATGTGTAAACTGCACTTCAAAGTGTCATTTCCGTTGTTTTCGCTCTGAACTGAAGTTTCTACTAGAAGTTAATGCCTGAACTACAGTTGAAAGTGCATTTTTTATATTGTTTTCAGTTCGAACTGTAACTTCTACTACAAACTAATGTCTGAACTACAATTCAAAGTGTAATTCTCAATTGTTTTTGGTCTGAGCTGAACTTTATACTACCAGTTAATGAATAACCTACAGTTGAAAGTGACATTTTTTATTGTTTTCGGTTTGAACTGTAGCCTCTACACTTCTACACACTAATTTCTGAACTAGAACTAAAGTTTCTACTACAAGTTAATGCCTTAACTACATTTGGAAAATACATTTTCTATTGCTTTTGGTTTAAAATATAACTTCTACTACATACTAATGTCTGAACTACAATTCAAAGCATAATTCTCTTTTGTATTTGTATAGTTGAGGCTATTAGTTGTTGACATTGATCTACCTGATGAAACCACAGTTTGGTGAAACAATTGTTGTAGTATTGTTGTGCAATTGGCGTGCAAACTGTGGGATGCGTGTGTGAAGCCCATTTTGTTGTATGGAGTGGAAGCATGGGGTATAAATGAGTATGAATGCATTGAAAGAGAGCAGATGTGGTTCCTGAAGCAGATTCTGGGGTTGGAAAGGTCAACCCCTGGATACATTCTGCTTCAGGAAACAAATAGAATGAGTATACATGGTGAGGCAATGGAGAGAGTGGTGAAGTATGAGATGAAGTTGTGTGAATCGGAAAGTGAGAGACTGGTGAAAGAGGTATGGAGAAAGTGCAAGGGATTAAGGAGGAGTGAGTGGAGTAGGAAACGCAGAGAGATGTATGAAAGGGCAGGAGAGTCTGAGGATAGTGTAAATGAATGGTTAGAGAAGGGGGTGAATGTGGCAGCTTGGATGAAAGAGAAGTGGAAAGAGGTGGAGATGCAGGAGAGGCAGGGGTGTATCGGGAGGAGCGGCTACAATTCAATGTACGAAAGGTGGCAAGTGCATGGGAGCGTGCCAGGGTACCTCTCCAATAATGACTTGTCGAAAGAGGCTAAGATAACCCTGGCAAGAGCTAGATGTGGTTCGGAGGAGAGAGGAAGGAAGGTCTGGATGGGGGAAGGGTATGGTAAATGTGTGTTGTGCGCAAGTGGACGAGATACATGGAGTCATTTGGGAGAGGAGTGTGAAGGGGTGAATATGGAATGGCTGGGGGGGAAAAGGAGTGTAACGGAATGGATGAGAGAGGACGGAGCTGGCGTAAAGATGGTAACGGTACTGGGGTGGCGGAGGGCGGAAAAAAGAAAGGAGATGATATAATTTTGTGTTCTATTATTATTTTTTATTTGTAATTATATTTTTTTATATGCCAATAAAGGTCTTTTTTTTTTGTTGTAGTACAATACATGTAATTTCGAAACCTAAACAAACTAAGAGTTTTATTAAATTGATCTATTGTATTTAGTTAGAACTGAAGTATCTACTGCAAGTGAATGCCTAAACTATAGTTGGAGGTGACAACTCAAGTTCAGCTTGAACTCGAGTTCAACGTTATTGATGCAACTGGGCCATAATATATTTAAAGATAAACTAGGTCTAAGTTATTTATAACTGGTCGTAAACTCTATAAAATAAACTATATGATGATTTTGAGTGTGTCGAACGTTTGGTATCCCCTTAACTTGTTTACTGGTTACAATAGTTAGCCATCATCTTTCCCGTGATTTCTCTTTAAGACCAATTTTCTTGCATTCTCGAAAACAATTTTCTGAACTCCCAAGGTTTAATCCTACATACAGACATAAACTCACGCACTTCGCGTTTAATGCGAAAGAGGAGGCTTTTCTCTTTTTTTTTTCCTCTCCTCTTTTGGAGTGGAATGAATGCCGTGTTTCTGGTCGGTTGGCCGTTTTCATTCATATGAATCACGGAGCGTTATCTCATTCCCATGGAATTTAGCTCTTGCAAAAATGGAAGGAGGAGGATCGGGCGGAATTTATTGCGTGCCATTGAATGAAGAAGGAAAAATAATTGTTTCGAAACTGCAAACACGTATCGACATTCTTTTGGGTACTGATATGTAAATGTAGGTTGGTGATTGTTGCGAATATTGGGTAATAATAGCATCATGTGGAGTTATACGTGAGATAAAATTAAAAAAAAATCATTAATTGGGCAGGTGGTGGCCGAGCGGTAACGTCGTCGGGCTGTATCGCTCGGCGAGCCACAAACTCGGGTTCGATTCCCGTGCACGGGGACACTTTATTTAAAAATAATTTCTCGTCGTGTCCCTGGGTGTGGGGCGAATGTGTCGTGACGTCCAAATATATGTTAAATTAATTAATACAATCATCGTTAGTGGCTGAATGGCTAGAACCTATGCCAAACAAAAAAAAATGATTAATTGAATTTGCCAATTGTTTGCAGAATGTTTACAAAGAATTCAGGCTTTTCTAAACTCGAAATTTTACTTCATGCTTAACCAAGGAATGGAAACACTCGTTAGAAGTTTCAAGTAGTCAAATAGAATCTTATACAGTTTTGTATAATGGAAATAGGAGATTTTCTATTTGGTACACCATGATAGAAAATAGTATACTATTTTCTTGTACAAAAAAATAGTGTCGTCAAATACAATCTTAATACAAGCTTAAAGGATTTCCGTTTTCTTGTACGATAATCATTCTACGAACATACAGCATAATTTGTTGTCGCGCGTCGTGCCAATTTTTCATTGTTCGCTTTTTATTTGCAAAAACCACAACGCAGCACTTGATATAAAAAAAAACAACAACGCAAGGCGACCGGACGTTCGTCTGCTAAATTCAGCTCGTATCCGCTGACATTGCTCGTCCATCCGCGACAGGAATGAAGGAAATTGACACATAAACTACACAACGCGTACCTTTAAAACAAATCAAAACAATGAAATATACTTCTAAGATTCGCAGCGGTTTAAAAATTAAGATACAATACACCTTAATAATTCAATGCACTAAAAATAAATTATGTAAAATTATTGTGAGGAAAAACACTTACTGTTGTTTCACAAATTAATGTGTGAACCAATACCAAGTGTTTTCCCTTTCAATAACTTAAAGTAGTGTAATATGTTTCACCAAGTGCCAGATGAGAAATTAATTCAAGAAATTAAAATATGTATAATAATAATAATAATAAGTATTTATTGCCCAACAGGAAATTTCCCAATTACAAGACAATGATAATACAATAAACAATGTATGTATGTACATAAATAAATTTAAATCTAAATCTATAATACTGAGGCAGAGCTGGGCAGGATTCGAATCATTCGGGATTCGATTCTCGGATTCGAATCCTTTTAGAGGATTCAACAGAGGTATTCGAATACTTTAGTAAAAACGGATTCGTGATCCGGATTCGTTACATTTTTTTAAAAGGATTCGTATTCGAATCCAGACGTAGATGATTCGAATCCTTGTAAAAGGATTCGAATTCTCATACACGGATTCAAATCCTCCTAAATAATTCGAATCATCGCTATTCAGGCTGGGATTCGAATTCGATTAATTCAAATAGTTAAATATTCTAATATGAATATTTAAATCACTAAATTATTCATATTTGAATATAAATATTGAAATTTTCGAATAATTCAAATATTTGTGAATGGATATTTGGTTACTTAACCATGAAAAATATCCAACGTTAATAGTATATTTTTAACTTCACTTGAAATCAGTGTTCTATACGCGTGGCGCATGAAGTAAAATTTCGAGTTTAGAAAAGCCCCGTGAAAATTTGTCTCGGGTCGCTGCGCGACCCTCGACAAATTTTCTACGCGGGGCTTTTCTAAACTCGAAATTTTACTTCATGCTTAGTCTGGGAGTGGACAACACTGATTCTTCGAAGTTTCAAATTGAAGGATCACTCTAGATTACTAAGTTTATTACCATTTTACAAAGGCTACAGCTCGAAGGACCAACCATGGTCTTCGGAGACCGAAGGACTGCAGGGAATCGAAGTTATTTTACAAGAAAACAACGAATATCTGAAGGTTTACAGCATGGATAGGAAAGAAAACATCTAATTTTGAAAAAATATCGAAGTTGGGTTGGTTTTCAGTGCATTTATAACTTCACTTTAAATCAGTGTTTTATACGCGTGGCGCATGAAGTAAAATTTCGAGTTTGGAAAAGCCCCGCGAAAATTTGTCTCGGGTGGCTGCGCGACCCTCGACAAATTTTCTACGCGGGGCTTTTCTAAACTCGAAATTTTACTTCATGCTTAGTCTGGGAGTGGACAACACTCGTTTGAATTTTAAATTTAACTTTTTTAAAAAATCGACGTATGTAATATAATTTATCATTCATTGAAATCATAGAAAAAGATTCAAAATTTTATCTAAAATTAACTTTTAGAGTTAACTTTATAATTTGGTCGGCTCTTAATGGGTGAATATTCTATTCTTAAAAAAACCGTTATTATTTAATATTAAAGTTGCATTTAATACAATAACAAACTGTGAATAAATCGACATAAATCTAGAAATATCGAAAATCTCGACATGTAGAAAATCTTGACGGTCCACTCCCACACTAAGCATGAAGTAAAATTTCGAGTTTAGAAAAGCCCCGCGTAGAAAATTTGTCTCGGGTCGCTGCGCGACCCTAGACAAATTTTCTACGCGGGGCTTTTCTAAACTCGAAATTTTACTTCATGCGCCACGCGTATAAAACACTGATTTAAAGTGAAGTTAAAAACGCACTGAAAATCAACCCAACTTCGATATTTTTTCAAAATTGGATGTTTTCTATCCTATCCATGCTGTAAACCTTAAGATATTCGTTGTTTTCTTGTAAATAAACTTCGATTCCCTGGAGTCCTTCGGTCTCCGAAGACCATGGTTAGTCCTTCGAGCTGTAGCCTTTGTAAAATGGTAATAAACTTAGTAATCTACAGTGATCCTTTAATTTGAAACTTCTAAGAACGAGTGTTGTCCACTCCCAGACTAAGCATGAAGTAAAATTTCGAGTTTAGAAAAGCCCCGCGTAGAAAATTTGTCGAGGGTCGCGCAGCGACCCGAGACAAATTTTCACGGGGCTTTTCTAAACTCGAAATTTTACTTCATGCGCCACGCGTATAAAACACAGATTTAAAATAAAGTTCAATAACACATATATCATCATTAATTAAAATCATTATATAATCAGATATTTAGTCGGTAAATGTACATTTTTGTTAATAGAAACTGATGGAATAAAATATTACTGGTTGCAAATAATAGATTCAAATTTATTTTTAAAGGATTTGTATCCGTGATTCAAAAATGAGGATTCGAATCTTTGATTCGAATCATATTTTTCACTTACGAATCCTTTATTCGAGTATTCGTGATTCGAATCATATTAGGTGATTCGGATTCGTGATTCGAATCCTGTTTTTGAGGATTCATCCCAGCTCTGTACTGAGGTGACAAAGTTTTTATTTTGTAAAAGGAGTAGGCGAAGAGACATATCGTATGTTCAATAAAAAAAGAAACTCTAGAGTGCCATGGAAAATATTGTAGGTTGGCAACCCTGAAATTATGCATTATAATTATTACGCCCGACGTTTTATATATCTGTAGATCTTCCAGGGTATGTTATAAACTCGGGATTTAGGATTACTCCACAGGAAATAATCGCAGGGGAACAAATCAGGCGAGTGTGCCGCTCTCAGGAAAATAAGCCTCATGGGGAAGACTTTTTTCAACAAACGGTTTGAAGTCCTAGCTATGTGGGTTGTGGCCCCCTCTTGTTAAAACCACACACGCATTGTCCGGTTCTTCAAGAGCAGGCAAAAAAAACTCCTGGCTCATTTTCCAATAAAATTCAAAATTCACGTTTATATTAAAAAATGTTGCTCGGATTTTTTCTGTAGGTCTTCCAGAGTATGTGGAATGTTGTTATAATCTCGGGATTTGAGATTACCCCACAGAAAATTATCACAGCGTGCCCCTTTCAGGGAGATCAGCTTCACGGGGAAGACTTTTTTCAACAAATGGTTTGAAGTCCTAGCTATGTGGGTTGTGGCCCCCTCTTTTTAAAACCACACACGCATTGTCCGGTTCTTCAAGAGCAGGCAAAAAAAAAACTCCTGGCTCATTTTCCAATAAAATTCAAAATTCACGTTTATATTAAAAAATGTTGCTCGGATTTTTTCTGTAGGTCTTCCAGAGTATGTGGAATGGTGTTATAATCTCGGGATTAGAGATTACAACACAGAAAATTATCACAGCGTGCTCCTTTCAGGGAGAACAGCTTCACGGGGAAGACTTTTTTCAACAAATGGTTTGAAGTCCTAGCTATGTGGGTTGTGGCCCCCTCTTGTTAAAACCACACACGCATTGTCCGGTTCTTCAAAAGCAGGCAAAAAAAAACTCCTGGCTCATTTTCCAATAAAATTCAAAATTCACGTTTATATTAAAAAATGTTGCTCGGATTTTTTCTGTAGGTCTTCCAGAGTATGTGGAATGTTGTTATAATCTCGGGATTTGAGATTACCCCACAGAAAATTATCACAGCGTGCCCCTTTCAGGGAGATCAGCTTCACGGGGAAGACTTTTTTCAACAAATGGTTTGAAGTCCTAGCTATGTGGGTTGTGGTCCCCTCTTGTTAAAACCACACACGCATTGTCCGGTTCTTCAAGAGCAGGCAAAAAAAAACTCCTGGCTCATTTTCCAATAAAATTCAAAATTCACGTTTATATTAAAAAATGTTGCTCGGATTTTTTCTGTAGGTCTTCCAGAGTATGTGGAATGTTGTTATAATCTCGAGATTTGAGATTACCCCACAGAAAATTATCACAGCGTGCCCCTTTCAGGCAGATCAGCCTCACGGGGAAGACTTTTTTCAACAAATGGTTTGAAGTCCTAGTTGTGTGAATTGTGGCCTCCTCTTGTTAAAACCACACACGCATTGTCCAGTTCTTCAAGAGCAGGCAAAAAAACGCCTGGCTCATTTTTCAATAAAATTCAGAATTCACGTTTATATTGAAAAAAATCGGCTCGGATTTTTTCTGTAGGTCTTCCAGAGTATGTGGACTATTGTTATAATCTCGGGATTTGAGATTACCCCACAGGAAATAATCACAGCGTGCCCCTTTCAGGGAGATCAGCCTCACGGGAAAGACTTTTTTTCAACAAATCGTTTGATGTCCTAGCTGTGCGTTAGGTTTAGTGAAGGAAATTCAAGGCCAGTATAAATTTTCCATTATTACTTGAGGAGAATTAAGCGCAATCGTCGTAATCTTAATTATTTTACGGCGTTTTGATGCAACCTCTCCCATAAAACTTCATTGCCCCAATTGAATTCGTCACATCCACGTTTTCTAACTTTATGTAATTCCGTTTTATTCAATTTTTTCCATCTCGCTCGAATTAATTCGCGCCCATTAATTCGAAGCGAATTCAATCAATTACTGCAGATGCGAAAGTAAAGATCCAGCGACTCTGAACGAATACTGTAAATTGATTCTCGAATAAAAGAAATGTCTTTGCCGGTTTTTATTTTGTTTTGTTGATTCCGGGAATTGAAAAAAGGCATGCTTTGTTAGTTATATCGAATTAATTAGAATCTAAACTGTGTAAGGTGCAGAATTTAGAGACTGAAGTCCAAAATCTGGAGCACCCGGAGTACAAAGTTTGTAGATTAGAGTCTAGGCTGTTTAGAGAGAATTCACTTGGTTTTATTTTTTATTTTTAGTAAAACAAACCAAGTGAATTCAATTAAACACCTATATTTAGTAGAAATGTTTTACCAAGTGAATAATGAGAAATAAGTTAATAATATGTTTAGAGGTGCAGAATCTAAAGACTAAAGTCCGAACTCTGGAACACCCGGAGTACAAAGTTTATAGATTAGAGTCTAGGCTGTTTAGAGAGACTCCAGTTTAAGGTGCAGAATCTGGAGACTAAAGTCCAAAATCTGGAGCACCCGGAGTACAAAGTTTATAGATTAGAGACTAGGCTGTTTAGAGAGACACCAGTTTAAGATGCAGAATCTAGAGACCAAAGTCCAAAATCTGGAGCACCTGGAGTTCAAAGATTATAGATTAGAGTCTAGGCTGTTTAGAGAGACTCCGGTTTAAGGTGCAGAATCTAGAGATTAAAGTCCAAAATCTGGAGCACCCGAAGTACAAAGTTTATAGATTAGAGACTAGGCTGTTTAGAGAGACACTAGTTTAAGATGCAGAATCTAGAGACCAAAGTCCAAAATCTGGAGCACCTAGAGTTCAAAGTTTATAGATTAGAGTCTAGGCTGTTTAGAGAGACTCCAGTTTAAGGTGCAGAATCTAGAGATTAAAGTCCAAAATCTGGAGCACCCGAAGTACAAAGTTTATAAATTAGAGTCTAGGCTGTTTAGAGAGACTCCAGTTTAGAGCGGCTAGAGTACAAATTTAAGATATTTGAGACTAGAAACTGAAGTCTAGGCTGTCTAAAGATATTCCAGTTTAGAGCGCCAATAGTAAAAAGGTTAGAGATTAGTCTCTAGATATCAGAGACTCGAAAATGGAGTGTACACTGTTTAGAGAGACTTCAATTTAGAGCCTAAATAGGTATACAACGTTTCGTCCATGAATGAGCTAAACTCTGTTTGTGAAATCAGAAAATAAATATCAAAATTGAATTTGTCTTCAGTATTCCGGCATCAGATACCCACAGACGGGTTTCGGACTTCAAGGTCCTCGTCAGTGTGGTCCCGGCCCAGCGCTGAGTCAGTTGTGGTTCCGACAAGTCCTTGACGATGCCACTATGGAGCATTAGATGGGGTTAGCTATCGAATCCATTAATAGTTTTCACATATTGGCTTAATATATCAGAAATGTTACTGAACATTTCTGACTAGCGGGTGTTGACTTGGCGGACGCAACATAGGAAATCCCATGTAAATTTTGGAATGTGCAAATTTTGGCTCCCCTATTTATTTTAGAAACAAAATGTATTTACCTTTTTTGTAGAGGGAAAAATTTGGAATTCATTCGTGTTAACTTTTATTACTTTGCGTTTCTCCAAGTTAAAATAACTAAGAAAAAATATTGTGATTTTATAAAAATAATGACATGCTATGGAATTGAAACAACAACTGTGGATGGCAAAAGATATCGAAGTCACTTGATTAAAGTAAATGCTTTCGAAATTATTTACACTACACAAGAAAAATGTCATTATTTTTATAAAATCACATTACTTTTTCTTAGTTATATTAGCTGTTAACTTTCTGACATTCGTTGATTTTTTAAAGAGTTCAATTTGAAGCTTTAAACGAGTGTTTTCCACTCCCAGACTAAGCATGAAGTAAAATTTCGAGTTTAGAAAAGCCCCGTGAAAATTTGTCGAGGGTCGCGCAGCGACCCGAGACAAATTTTTTGGGCTTTTCTAAACTCGAAATTTTACTTCATGCGCCACGCGTATAATAGACAGATTTTAAGTAAAATTCGATTATACATAAATTTGACAATATTATAGTGTTTTATACGCGTGGCGCATGAAGTAAAATATCGAGTTTAGAAAAGCCCGAAAATTTGTCTCGGGTCGCTGCGCGACCCTCGACAAATGTTCACGGGGCTTTTCTAAACTCGAAATTTTACTTCATGCTTAGTCTGGGAGTGGAAAACACTTGTTTAAAGCTTTAAATTGAACTTTAAAAAAACAGGGAATATCCGCAATTGTTGTATCAATTTAATAGTATGTCATTATTTTTATAAAATCACATTGTTTTTGCTTAATTATTTTAGCTGTTAATTTTCTGACATTCGTTGATTTTTAAAAGAGTTCAATTTGAAGCTTTAAACGAGTGTTTTCCACTCCCAGACAAAGCATGAAGTAAAATTTCGAGTTTAGAAAAGCCCCGTGAAAATTTGTCTCGGGTCGCGCAGCGACCCGAGACAAATTTTCTGGGCTTTTCTAAACTCGAAATTTTACTTCATGCGCCACGCGTATAAAACACAGATTTTAAGTAAAGTTCGATTGTACATAAATTTGACAATATTATAGTGTTTTATACGCGTGGCGCATGAAGTGAAATTTCGAGTTTAGAAAAGCCCAGAAAATTTGTATCGGATCGCATCGTCACATCGTCAATGACTTGTCGGGACCACACTGACGAGGACCTTGAAATCCGAAACGCGTCTGTGGATATATCGTGCCGGAATTGAGCACAAATTCATTTTTTTAGGTATACACCCACAAAATCGACGCAATCCGTACGGCTAATATGGCGCAGTCGACAGGATTCATCGAAAAATTGGCGTAATCGACTGAATTATATGAAAAATATAATATAATAAATTTTCAAGGTTTACAACAACACAATTGAAGGTTGAATTACGAGTTGTATTTCTAATAGAGCAAAACAATCTGAATATACATATGTATACAGACGTTTGTTTTCAAGTGCAAGTAATTAAATTACTAAAGTTTCTCTCGCAAATCCAGCGCAAAGATAACCCGCACACAAACATTTCCAGTTAATTAGCGAGTAACGCCAGTCTAAACCGTCGATTAATCAGCGATTCAATTGGGATGCGCGTTATGCGGGAGGCGTGCCGATAATTCCAATTTGAATTTAGATCCGATTTAGATTGCGTGCACATAAAGTGTGTCCCAATTCGCCGCAGCCTTGCATCTTTACAAAGCCAAAAGTCAGTAAGTGCATCGGATAAAGTGTGTCCCAATTCGCCAACGTTGTAATCTCGCACCAAATCGTGTAAAACTCGTTAAGTGCTGAGGAATTAATAACACGTGACGAGTTTTAGCCTTATAGTGTGGAAATCGTCTTCACAAGGGTAAAAGTCGCTAAGTGCAGTGGAACTTGATAATTTCAATTTTTCTGTCAAAGACAGTTTCAATTAACTTGTTACAGTTTTACATCATTTGCATAATACCTAATGCATTTTCATCTGTTATTAATTTGTAATACAACCACAGAAATATAATTACAGTTCTGAATGTTACGTTGTTATAGTGAAGATATGTTCTTTAAAAAACTAAAAGTTGTTAAACGCGGATGGAATGATAAACACTTGATGAGTTTTAGCTTTGCAGCGAGGAAACGAAACATCTGCCTCTCGTATAAATGCGTGCTGAAAAATAAAATCGAGTTAGAAATCTCGGATCACTTTGCGAAAGACACTTGAGTAATTCGAGACTTCGTTGCACCTGCTCCTCTCGGGTGTTTGCGCATGTGAGTGTGCAGGTGCAGAAGAAGAAGAGGACGTGATTTTGATGCGGCAGCAGGTTGGCTTCGGGTGGTTCAATTTTTGGTTAATCGAAAAAGAGAACAAGAGTTTTATACGAGATCATCACCTGTTTGTATCAAAAGCTCGGATTTTTCTGCAAGTTATCCACCTGTTTGTATAAAAATCTCAGGTGGTGATTTTTTTTGCTCAAGTAAAAGGGAAAGATGGATTTTATAATAAGAACACCTGCGTGTATGCTCAAAATCTCATTATTATTTATTAATCCTGGTGACTGCGTCAATGTTATGCACCTATAAGTGGTGATTTTTTTTTGCTCAAGTAAAAGGGAAAGATGGATTTTATAATAAGAACACCTGCGTGTATGCTCAAAATCTCATTATTATTTATTAATCCCGGTGACTGCGTCAATGTTATGCACCTATAACATTGACGCAGTCAGCAGGATTAATAAATAATAATGAGATTTTGAGCATACACGCAGATGTTCTTATTATAAAATCCATCTTTCCCTTTTACTTGAGCAAAAAAAAAATCACCACCTGAGATTTATAACCTTGGAAATAATAAATTGGAGCATTCCATTAGATGAATATTACCAATCAATTGCGCCAATTTTGTTGATTGCATCAATTTTGTTAACTGCGACAATTTTGTATTCATATTATCGATGAAAGATCAATGTGGAGGAATATTACCAATCGAATGCTCCAATTTTCTATTAATCCTGTCGAGTGCATACATTTTGTATTAGTTTAATTTATACGTAAGATCAATAAATGTCGATGAATATTCTATTAATCCTATCGACTGCCCCAAATTGTGTGTTAGTTTTATGAATTCATAAGATCGATTGCGCCAATTTTGTTAACTGCGCCCATTTTGTATTCATATTATCGATAAAAGATCAATGTGGAGGAATATTACCGATCGAATGCTCCAATTTTCTATTAATCCTGTCGAATGCATACATTTTGTATTAGTTTAATTTATAAGTAGGATCAATAAATGTCGATGAATATAGCCAACCGACTACGCCAATATTCTATTAATCCTATCGACTGCCCCAAATTCTGTGTTAGTTTTATGAATTCATAAGATCGATTGCGCAAATTTTGTTAACGGCGCCAGTTTTTTATTCATATTATCGATGAAAGATCAATGTAGAGAAATATTACCAATCAAATGCTTCAATTTTCTATTAATCCTGTCGACTGCATACATTTTGTATTAGTTTAATTTATAAGTAAGATCAATAAATGTCGATGAATATCGCCAACCGACTGCGCAAATATTTTATTAATCCTTTCGACTGTCCCAAATTTTGTGTTAGTTTTATGAATTCATAAGATCAATAAAAGTGTTACTACTTTTTGAATCAAGAAAGTGTAATTCTAAACGTACATACATAGAAAAGCGGTATATCTAGAACTTCACTTCAACTCAGTGTTTAATACGCGTGGCGCATGAAGTAAAATTTCGAGTTTAGAAAAGCTTGAAAATTTGGTTTGGTCGCGTAGCGCTACGCGCTACGCGACCAAACCAAATTTTCAAGCTTTTCTAAACTCGAAATTTTACTTCATGCTTAGTCTGGGAGTGGAAACACTCGTTAGGGGTTTTAATTAACTTAAACTCTTGAATCAAGATCGTATATTTTATTCTTTATTAATCAAAGACTTTGTAATTTGTTTAAAAAAAAATCTGTATTGGTACAGAAAACTCACAATTGAATGAAATCAATTCTTAATTGCACTGTATACACTGATTTAAACTATTTGTATTAAGTGCTAAAATATGTATTACAAAATACTAAATAAGTCTACAATTAAAAGTTCATAAAACTCACTTTTGAGGGTTTCCTTTTCAAATCGTTGCATTTTTTTGATTCATTCAAAAGATGAAGTTTTTAAACAGTTTAATGTTTGAAAACTTCATCTTTTGAATGAATCAAAAAACGCAACGATTTGAAAAGGAAACCCTCAAAAGTGACTGCGTTTTATTCTGATATCCTTCGAACGATTTCGAGTATGAATAATTAACGTGTCAACATTTACTTGTACGTGAGGAATGTTTGTGTTCTATTTAATTGAAGTCTGATATCATCAATTAATAAACAAATGAGTCACCGTAGAACTCGGAATCGTTTGCATGGATCTCCAATTAGTAAAGGAATAAAAACGCGTGACGTTGATAACACGACGATTGTCGGTCTTCATTCCTTTGGAGCGGCGTAAAAATTATTTAGACGGCCTTCGGGTTTATTAATATCATACTAGATTGATAGATCGACAATATTTACTTGACAACCAGTAGTTTGTGTCTCTAGAATTTGTTGTACAAATTGGACAGCGTTTGAATACCGACGCTAGGTGTCCAACGCTCAAAAAGTAAAGTCGAAAATGTCTCGCTAACATTAACCACTGTTTAAGAATTGAAGATAAGTACCCAACGGTCGAAAGCTGAAGTTAAAGAAGTCTGTACAACGTTGGTAACCGTATAAAAACCTACGATAGGTCTCCAAAGATCAAGAATTGCAGTTAAAGATGTCCCAATAACGCTGGACACCTAACGGTGAAGAACTGCAGTTGAGAAGGCTGTACAACTTTAGGCAACGTTTAAGAATCTACAATAGGTTTTTAAAGATCAAGAATTGCAGTTTAAGATGCTTCAATAACGCTGAATACCGTTTAAGAATCGACAATAGGTACCAAATGATCAAGAACTGCAGTTGAAGAAGTCTTTACAACTTTGGGCAACGTTTAAGAATCTACGATAGGTTTTCAAAGATCAAGAATTGCCCAGAAGAAGAGCGACCAAAACAAATTTTCAGGCTTTTCTAAACTCGAAATTTTACTTCATGCGCCACGCGTATTTAACACTGAAAACACTGAAATATTGTGAACAAGTGAACTGCACTTGAAATCAGTGTCTTGTACGCGTGGCGCATGAAGTAAAATTTCGAGTTTAGAAAAGCCTGAAAATTTGGTTTGGCCGCTCCGCGCTTCGCGCTACGCGACCAAACCAAATTTTCAGGCTTTTCTAAACTCGAAATTTTACTTCATGCTTAGCCTGGGAGTGGAAAACACTCGTTTAAGTCTTTTATAATTCCTAATAAGCTTTCTTTTTATTGTTCTGTGTAATTCTGTCCGATTCTACGGTTATTCTCCATAATTATAAGAAATTATACTAAATTTCCAATTTGATTGACAATTTAATTTGAAATATTGACGTTTCAATTTGCAGTTGAAGAAGTCTTTACAACTTTGGGCAACGTTTAAGAATCTAAGATAGGTTTTCAAATATCAAGAATTACAGTTAAAAATACTTCAATAACGCTGGATACCGTTTGAGAATCGACGATAGGTCAAGAACTGCAGTTGAAGAAGTCTTTACAACTTCGGGCAACGTTTGAAATCAGTGTCTTGTACGCGTGGCGCATGAAGTAAAATTTCGAGTTTAGAAAAGCCTGAAAATTTGGTTTGGCCGCTCCGCGCTTCGCGCTACGCGACCAAACCAAATTTTCAGGCTTTTCTAAACTCGAAATTTTACTTCATGCTTAGCCTGGGAGTGGAAAACACTCGTTTAAGTCTTTTATAATTTCTAATAAGCTTTCTTTTTATTGTTCTGTGTAATTCTGTCCGATTCTACGGTTATTCTCCATAATTATAAGAAATTATACTAAATTTCCAATTTGATTGACAATTTAATTTGAAATATTGACATTTCAATTTGCAGTTGAAGAAGTCTTTACAACTTTGGGCAACGTTTAAGAATCTACGATAGGTTTTCAAATATCAAGAATTACAGTTGAAAATACTTCAATAACGCTGGATACCGTTTGAGAATCGACGATAGGTCAAGAACTGCAGTTGAAGTCTATACAACTTCGGACAACGTTTAAGAATCTACGATAGGAGCCTAATGGTCAAGAACTGCAGTTGAAAAGCCTGTACAACTTAAGTCAACGTTTAAGAATCTACGATAGGTTTCCAAAGATCAAGAATTGCAGTTGAAGATGCTTTAATAACGCTGGATACCGTTTGAGAATCGACGATAGGTACTCAAAGGTCAAGAAGTCTTTACAACTTTGGGCAACGTTTAAGGATCTACGATAGGTTTTCAAAGATCAAGAATTGCAGTTGAAGATGCCTGAATAACGATGGACACCGTTTGAGAATAGACGATAGGAGCCCAATGGCTAAGAACTGCAGTTGAGCAGCCTTTACAACTTTGGGAAACGTTCAACTAAGAATTCCAGTTGAAGATACTTAAATAGCGCTGAATACCATTTGAGAATCGACTATAGATCTCCAATGGTCAAGAACTGCAGTTGAAGAACTCTTTACAACTTTGGGCACCGTTTAAGAATCTACGATAGGTTTTTAAATATCAAGAATTGCAGTTGAAGATGTCTAAATAACGCTGGACACCGTTTGAAAATCGACGACCGGCAAGAACTGTAGTTGAAGATGTCTCAATAACGCCGGTCACAGTTTGGAAATTAACTATAGGGAGCCACCAGTCAAGAACTACAGTTGGAAAAGCCTTCACAATGTTGGGAACTGTTAAATAATCGACAAAAGGTGCCCAAAGGTCAAGAAATGCAGTTTAAGATGTACCAATTGTTATACAAACAAAGTGATAAACAGTGTTTTTTTTTTATGTTCAACAATGTATAACGAAGTAGAAGCCTCTATAGTCAGTGTCTTAAGAACGTTAAAATTGGTGTGCAATGGTCAAAAACTGCAGTCTTTATCTGGTCCAAACACATAAAGTCTTGCAAAAATTTCTAGAAAAAAGTCTTACCACTCTTGTTTTCGTTTAATAATAATCCAACGGTTAAGAACTACAGTTGAAAAAGTGTTCACAATGTTGGGCACCGTGAAATAATCGACAAACGGTGTCCAAAGGTCAAGAAATACAGTTAAAGATGTCTTAATAATGTTAAGATTGGTGTGCAATGGTTAAAATTGCAGTTTTTGTTTAGTAAATTGCGACAATTTCTATAAAACACTCACCTGTGAACCAAATATGGGTGTATGACTTCCGCGACGTCGTGCATCTGTATGTACATGCAGACCAACTGCGGCAGGTAAAAGTCCAACTCCTCGTCCTCGAAACTGAACATCTTGTTCGCTATGTACGACTGCACGCCCGGCTCCTTGCTGTTGAACAGATAATGCATGGCCATGTGCACGTTAAAAACATCACACTCGAACATCCTCAACAGTCCACCACTGGGCTTCGGGTTCTGACAAACAACACTCTCACCACCGGCACTCTTGTCCTCGTCATCGTCGTCGTCCTCGTCGTTGCCACTCTCGCACTTGATTTCAGTCCGTTCGTTCGCGGAATCGACGACGTCCAGACTCTCCTGGCTCTGGTTGTTGGAGAGGAACTCGACGCTCGACTCCCGGGTGGCGTTCGTGTCGCTGGTGGAGGAGCCGCTGTCGGAGCCGCAGATGATGCCCGAGTCGTCCGAGCCGAGGCTGGCGAGCTCGTCGCGTTGGGTTTTGGCGACGGAGGAGGTTTTGCAGTCGGTGGCGAGGATGGAGACGGCTTCGCACTCCGGGCTGGGCGTCACGTCCACCTCGGGGATGCGCTGCAGCGCCGAGTCCAGGCTGCGGTTCCTGTGGTGGAGGGTGAGGTGGTGGTTGCAGTTGGCCGTCGTCACCTGTGCCACTGGTGGTAGAGGTATACCCATTGACCTTAAAAGAAAAGAAAAACAATTGTTATTCTAACTGTTTTCTGGTTTAAAAAACAGAGCCATTAAACATGCCACTATAAATCATTAATTGGCGTAGCTATCAAAATTTACTAAGAATATTATTCTGTCAAGTATGATAAATTCTATGATATAGTGGTTTTTTTTTTCAAATTAGGCAATCTCATGCGCAGAACGAGCGCCGTTCGTGTATTTCCGTTGCTCAAAAAATGAGTCAGTGGAACCTGACTACGTTGGGCGCACAATTATTTGAAAGAAAAGAACTTGCGCGCACATGCTAGGTGGTGCTTTGGACGAGGACCCTTCGGGATTGCTATGGTTGTTATTTCTGCGAGAGCTAGCGCCCAACGTTTTTAGGACTGTCTTGCCTACGTTCGGGAAATACTAGTCTACCGAGCAAGTGCCTAATTTGGGTAATACATCTATATTACAGAAAACGCATTAAGGCGCATCACTCAGCAGAAAGCTTAGGGGAACATGTAGTTATTTTTCTCGGATTTTTGAAACAATATTAGGTCCGTTCGTTATATGAACTAGTGCAGCACTTCTACATTTGTATCTGCATATGTTCGTTACATGAACTGCACTGTCTTTGTTTGTACAAGTTCAGCTGTACTAAAGAGCATGTTTCTACCAGGGTAAATGTTAAGTTCACTTGGTTTACACTAACACGAACTAGTAACTTCAATAATTTGAACTCAATTCAACTTAGTGCAGCAGTGCACTTCATTTACACTAACTTAAACTAGTAACATCACTAATGTGTATTCAATTCAACTTAGTGCAGCGGAAACGAGCAAACCTATCACCTTTTGTGTGGTCACTTTTTTCAAAATACACAAAAGGTGATAGGTTTGCTCGTTTACGCTGCACTAAGTTGAATTGAGTTCACATCAGTGATGTCACTAGTTTAAGTTAGTGTAAATAAAGTGAACTGCTGCACTAAGTTGAATACTACTAGAAAGAGTGAAATTTGCTTCAGGCTTGGTATTTTTATAAAAATGTTGAAACGATTAATATAAGAAAAAATGCATGTATTAATACACCTATTAGATTTTCATTAATTCACATGAGAATTCACTTTTCTTGCTTCGCAATCATTTCAATGGAGCAACACGTGTTTCTCTGGACCGAGATTTTTTTTCGCATGGCGACAATCGTGTTGCATATCAGACAATGAGATTAACTCATTCAAATCACCGTCGCTGTGAAAGAGAACTGTTATTGCGCTATTATCACTCCGAGTCTGGCTTGTTAAATGCAAATGCGAATAAATCTGCGGACCGAGATTGCCTCAATTTAATTAGACTAGAGAAATATGCTCGACTTGTTGCGCATTCGAGATCTAAGAGTTTGCGGAAAAACGCAAAATTTCTATTCTGCTGTAATAGATAGGATATCTAGGTAAATTCTTTGTTAAAATTGAACATTGAGCATTCTTGAAGAGCTAGTTGCATAAATATTTGAACGAAAGAGAACTGAAGACCAATCTAAAATCCTATATATTTTAGTAGCATAGAAATTTGCATTGGTTTGCAAAATCCTAAATATTTCAGTAGAATAGAAATTTAGCATTGGTGCCCAGTCAAGAATGCCCAATGTCTAATTTGAACAAAGATATTACTGTTCACATCCTCAGTTATACAAACAAAGTTAATTGTCTTATTTGTGTAGATATTACTTTTTATGCCAAGATTTTGGCCAAATTATGCAGTACCTTCCACATTTTCAGGCTAGTTGCATCTCTGAACTGCAGACCACTGTAAAAGGTCAAAATATGCCGTTACTTTTATATTTTAAAGCTAGATGCATCCCTGAACTGCAGACCAACGTAGAATTTTAGATAAACCATCTAAAATTCTACGTAGAATAGAGTTTGGGCATAAAATGTAATTGCGGGATGAATATCTCTGCAAACATCTAACTTGACATTGATCTTTAAGCTACGTTTGGTCTATATCGTGTTTACTAACTTCGACACTTCATAAATAATAAACACGTGACGTTTTGATAAAGGCATTATTCTTATCAAAACGTCCATCAATGCAAACGTTTTCGTCTTTATTTCTGCATAACACCTTCCTGAAAATATCGATCTATGTTGAAAAATTCAGTATCACGTGAAATAAAACACATACGCAAATACAGCAACAAAAGCCCGCATCCTAGCGTGCTGCGAGGACAATTCCTCCCTCCCCGCCCTGCTCAAACATTTGCAAATTTTAATAAAACGCGAGCGCAATTCGGTTTTGCTCAGCAGTCCGAAAAACAAACATCGATCCGCTTCCTTGAATCATCCTAGGGGAAACTCCCAGAAACCCGATTTTATTGTTCATCGGAATATAAAAATTCAAAACCGAACAAAAAAAGCACGGATAACGCGAAAATGTATTCATGAGGAAAACGCATGGAAAATTTAATCGATTCATCATTTGACCCATTTTATTTATTTACATACGCATTCGAGTTTTTTTTTTGTGGTCTTCATTCATGTGGAGGATATTAATGATTCCCCGTTCTCGTGCATTTGCATTAATTTCTGTGATAAGGCGTGGCGCATTTTTTTTATTTTTCGTAATTTGGATCAAGGCTAATGGAGAATCCAACAGAAGCAAAAGTTTCACTGGAAATCGACGTTTCGTGTATTTAATAAGAATCGTTATTTATTCATCAATGTTAAGGAAAATCCTAGACGGGCTAGTAATGAATACATAAATTGGATGTAATATATAGAATTACGATAATATTCGTATAAACTGCAAACAATACATTATATGTAAATTAAATAAATAAATAAAATAAATAAATTAAATGTAATAATACAAACATAGGTGCAGAATTCATACAACATTGGCGCAGTCGTAGGATTAACATAAAATTAAATAAATAAATTAAATGTAATAAATAATACAAACATAGAAGCAGGATTTATACAAAATTGGCGCAGTCGGTAGGATTAACATAGGATTAAATAAATAAATTAAATGTAATAATTCAAACATGGGAGCAGGATTTATACAAAATTGGCGCAGTTGATAGGATTAACATAAAATTAAATAACTAAATTAAAAATAATATTACGGTATGAGTTACGTGAAGATGATATTAAATTAAATAAAATAAAACTAGTAATCCTTTTCCTTTACTGGTTTATTTGTAACACTAAATGTATATTTCGTTCACCAAGTGAACATTTTCAATAGTACAGCTAAATTAAATGTAATAATACACACATAGGAGTAGGATTCAGACAAAATTTGCACAGTCGACTGTGACAATTTTGATGGTGTAAACTTTGAAATTATAACATTAATCCGCCCAATGTTGTATTAATCCTGTCGCTGTCGACTGCGTGAGTTTTGTATCAATCCGGCTGTATTTTGTAATAATACACTCAATCCATGTACTGTACAATTATCATTTTTATTTATTTATTCATTTCATAAATACATTTAATCAATTCATGAATACATTTTATTCATTTCATGAATACTTTTCATTCATTTCATGAAATCATTTTTTATACATTTTCTGTATAAATCTAAACAAATAGCGTTTTTTTAAATAAAATTACAGTTTGTTATCAGCAGTATTTAAAGTGATATGATATAATCTTTGTTATTCAAAACAATCACGCCATAATTATTTTATCGAAACCGTAATCCAAACAAAACTTTTCAAATTACGCATTAATCAATTATTTAATCAAAATACTTTTTAAATATTCCTTTCGGATAAGCTACGTGCAGGACAGGTGTGAATTCGGATAAAAATCAAGTGTTTCCACTCCTAGATTAAGCATGAAGTCAAGTTTCGAGTTTAGAAACGCCTAAACATTTAAATTTTCTTATTAATCATGTCGACTGCGTCAATTTTGTATTTTACTGCGTCAATTTTGTATTTTACTGCGTCCATTTTATATTTTACTACGTCAATTCTGTATAATAAATCTAGAGTTATATTAGAACAAAATGAACGAAAATTTAACCTCGTCGGCTGTGGCAATTTTTTTTATTAATCCTGCTGACTGCGTTAGATAATTCTTTAAAATCAAATCAACAAATGAAACCCAGCACATGTCACAAACACTCATCCACGACAAATGCATAATAAATCAAGAAAACAATTTCATTATTAAAACGTGAGAAATTCAAGGAAAGTCGCACCCACTTGTTTCGCTCGAAAATCCAACCATCACTAATTGCCACCGCTGTCTGGATTCACGGCCAAAACTACGCCTATTTTTCTCACACGTACAAAATTTATCACAATGCGATTCCCGGCCCGTTTCGAATGCAATCGCCGTGAAAGCCTGCTCTCTCGAACACTTGAAATAAAAGAAGAAGAAAAAAACTCTCTAACAAAGTAGAAAGTGCAAATAAATGAATGTAGGATTAATTAATTAGTGAAGCTTCGAACGCGATTTTCTCAAAATATGGAAAAGTTACACACATGAAATATGATTTCTGCGCCTAACGCGATTTTCTTGATATATGAAGCAATGTGTTTTTAAAACGAAGATTTGAGTACGATTTCCTGAGCACAATAAGTGCAGTGCAGAAATGCGCACTCCACAAAGAACCAGAACAGAGTAGGCGGCATTTTTTGAAAATGTAAATTTTAGTAGGATGGCACTACTGACTGTTAACACATAGTTTACAATAACCACAAATTGATTTCATTATTCAATTAGCATTCTGGGCAACGGCACAAAAAATGTCGCTCACTCTAATTTATAATTTAAATGATCACCGTATATTGATTTCCTATTGATAAAAAGAAAAATCCTAAGACTTCGTTCAATCAAAAGGAAATCAATATATGGTGATCATTTGAAATATAAATTAGAGTGAGCGACATTTTTTTATGCGGTTGCCGAGAGTGCTGATTGAATAATGAAATAAATTTGAGGTTATAGTAAACTATGTGTAAACAGTCAGTAGTGCCAATATAATTTAAAATGCAAAGCCTACTCTGATTTATATTTTAAATGATTGCACAGCATTACTGATTAAAATTGAGTATTCTGTAATGACCAGTTGCATAGGTTTTGGAAAAGTTACACATGAAATATAATTTCAGTATGGAAAACTATTAAGAGGATTTTAGTCACAGAATCATATTTCGTATTTTATTGACTTATGTTTTAAATAACAAACCGTCAATCGTTTTATAAATCCTTTTGATGAAAACAAAGATGTAAGCTTTTTTTGTCTCATTTCTATTCCTTGATCGAATGAACCTGAAACGAGAAATTAACCATCCATAATAAAACGACGATTTTATTTTTGGAAATTGAAAGGGCCGGGTGTTCGCGTCCTCGACCGCAGCACACCTGGCCTGTCTCGAAAGGAAACGAGGAACACAAAAAAAGAGAAGGACCATCAGGAGGGCACATGCTGCCTGTCAGATGGCCCGAAAACCACCTCGAGATTAAAAAAAACCTTAGATGAGGAATTTCGTGGCTTCTTTATCTCGAAGGTTAGTACACAGACAGAGATGCATACAAAATTAAACACCAGGTGTGAGTGTTATCCAAAATGAAACAGTTTGCCGTTTTTATTAACTGTCAAGTTGACAACATCGTTTTTTAGTCGACTCCTGCCGACAGCCATAATTTTACTGGTGTTTGTTGATTCAAATTTGATAGATGGCACTGATGTCGCGTCCTTGGTGCTCAATTTTGTGTGTGTTTATTTGATTCAGAGTGCGCTATTTTTATTTGGTGGAAAAGTTTGCTGTTTATATCAACTGCCAAGTTAACAACATCGTTTTTACTTGTTTAAGTAATTTCACCACAAACCGCGAAACCTGCGTAATTTACAGTAATAATAATAAAATTGGCGCAGTCCGCAGGATTCATACAAAATATGGTGCATTCGACAGAAATATAGCTTACAAAATTGGGTTTATTTTTTTAAAAATAATCACTTTTCTTATCAACCTCTCTATTTACTCATTTCGATTATTTATTTTTGCAATTACACTTTATTTAACTTCAAGGATTTTTTTTATTGTCGCTATCAATTGTCCTTCCCTTTTACGCCAAGTTCAAGATTATGTATTATGCAAGGGAAGGGCCGGTGGCGATCGATGGACGGCCGGGAAGTTTGTGTTTCGTGCAGAAATTAAGTCGCCACTCAGTTTATGGAGGGCAAGGGCTCTCATGCGATAGACCTATAATTTTTATGGAGACAGAGAAAGAAAGAGAACAACACAACTTAAACCCATAAATTTATGGAGAGAGGAAGAAAAAACACCGCTTATTTTCCATCGGCGGAAAATTTGCATGCGGATAATTGTTTTCCAGTCAGTCTGGGGGGCCTTGTACACTGTAGGGTTAACCGCATGAATATGTAAAACAAGAGAAAAGAGTGTTTTATTTTCCGTGTTTCAACATAAAAGTCAGAACAAAACGAAGATATCATTCGAGATAAATTCAAACATTTAGAAGACCCAATTCCCTCTATAAGAGACAAAATAATAAACTACCGTATAAAAAATAAGCCGGTTCGAATCCTGTATTTTGGACTAGATGAATATTAGCCGCAATTTACCGATTATAATAAAACTGGCGCAGTCTGCAAAATATCAAAAGGTATCACAGTTATAGAGAAATACAATCGAATACATATGAAAACATACGGACTTTTATTTCCGAATGTTATCTAGATGATTCTTGAATTTTGGAGGCGTTCACTTCGTGGTACATTTTAAATTTTGATATAAAGAAAACACTTCACTTTTTTATACCACTTTAATGTTACTTTCGTGACTAGTTTCAATTACACGGTAATCATGTTCAAACTAAATACTTAAAACACGGGTTACACAGGTATATATACTAAATAAAAGTGGTATAAAGAAGTTAAGTGTTTTCTTTATATCAAAATTGTCTAGATGATGTATACTAGTGGCAGTCGGTAGGATTACAACAACAAAACTGTCGCAGTCGGTAGGATTACACCAACAAAAACTGTTGCAGTCAGTATCATTACACAGAAAAAAACTAATATAATACCTTTGAAAAATGTAGACTTCCATCCTTTTAATACTGTTTTCTTCCCTTTGTTTGCTTGGATTGTGGATACTAGGGTCGATGTTTGCACGATGTAATAATAACAGACATGTCGGCAGATGTTGAACGTTAGACGAGCAAAGCATTGTGTGCACAGAAAACTGGGGAGTTTTCGATAGAGTAGATAATAAACGCGCTCCCGATAAGTTTTCGGGAGTTATTGATTTTAATCGACGCGATACTGGTTGGATATCTAATCAATATTTTTTATTGTTTCTACACTTCTGTGTGTGTGTTTTATCGTGGTTTATTTTCTTTTTTATCAAACTCAACTATAGATTAGGCGCCATTTTAATTGCTTTGCAATGTACAAACATTTTAATTTGAAGAGTATAATCATGAGGCGTTCAGAAGTGAAGTGGATTTTTTTTAAATATATGTATATGTGTTTTAAATATAACAGTACAGTCGTAGAAAAGGTATAGTATACAATTAGCATGGAATGACCATTTTCCACTCATATTGCTGCACTCGCCTGCGGCTTTTGCAGCAAGTTTCAAACTCAAGGTAAATGATAAATGAAATCATTCTATGCTCATTGTCCAATATACTAATTATGGTGTCCAACGATTTCGTCCTAATTGCGTCACATCTCTAGTACTGATGTTTCGTGATTTTTTTCCTAGTGCGTACAAGACTTGCGCTTACAGTTACATAAAAAAACATTCTCAACACCATAAACTAATTATCCACTTCCTGATAAATCCTCGATTTCAAGTTTCTACTGTTTCTTGGAGAAATGCATCTTCAATTATTTCCCATCGATTCTTGATGAATTCGATCGATCGCTTTGTGGTTTCTTTTGGAATTGTCAAGGCGATGAATGCCCGCGTCGGAATTAGCCTGGAATTCGAAGGAGCGCGTTCCAGATCGCCGCATGGGCAACGGGGAAAGCCAGCGAAGGTGTGCAAATGCATGGGATTTCTCTAATAATTGTCTAATTGCTGACGATATTTTTTTATTTGTAACACAGAACGTACGTCGCCGCAGTTTCAAATTCCGCAAACATAGACAAAGCGATTCAATCAGTATTTTGGAGAAATAATCATATTTATCATGTTTAAGCGACAGATGAATTAAACATATTTATTAATCATTTACACTAAAATAGTGGAGATTGTGAGTTTTCAAATCAAATATCAGGAGGTTTACATTATCACTATAATTACGAAAGAAATAAAATACTCTGTACAAACGAGTCGTTATTAATTCGACTCTTCTGCACTTGGATTTTACTTTTAAATGTCGAAAATAATCTTACAAAGCAAAGAAATACTTCCACATTGGGAGAGCGCTGCGCACAGGTAAACATTCGTCGTAACAGAATTGAGAAACATCCGAATTTCATGAGATTACAAAGGAAAAACTGAAGGGGTTGGCAGGATCATAAAAATAAAGTAGTGTTGTTGTTGTATCTTATCGCAATGGCGATAAGATACAAGAAACTGGCGCAGTCCATACGATTACAACAAAAATGGCGCAGTCGTTATGATTGCACCAACAACAATAAAAAAATGCGAGCGCATTTGCTAGGATTACGTAATATAAAATAACAAAAAAATATAGAATAGTATCACACTTAATCCCTAAAGCGCTTAGTTCAATTAAAATTAATCATTTCGCAGTGCGGTTGGTAATTCTGAATTACAAGCCGACATTCGGGTTTTCGTTAATCCAATTAGCAGAAACGGCGGGCTGATCGCGAAATATTGCACTAGAGGAGGGGCGAAGTTGAAATTAGCGCCGCAACTTTACGGAATTCTCCTCCCGACAAAATAACAAAACGCCAGGAGGTTGTCATAAATTTAAGCGACGGCGTCGGCGGTATTATTAATAGAAAACGCACGGCCGGCAGAAATTGCAGGGATTCCAAGTTTTTAAACAATGCCAGAAGTGTTTTTGTATTTTCGCACTTTGGCATAGTCACAGGAACATTTTAATAAGTAAACCGGAGTATTGAAATCGTGTTGGTTTGAACAAGTAAACGAAATTGAACAATTAAAAAAATTCAATCAAATAATAATAAACAAATACATTTGTGATAAAAATTATTACAGAAACAATATACTTGTTTAATTAATTAACTTTCCAACACTAGTTAAAATGGAAACTCAAAGCATATGTTTTTCCTGAACTGATATCCTCGATTCAGTTGTCTACAACAGATTTTTGTTATGATACAGCCAACTGCGTCAATTTTGATCAAAAGCATTGCCGATCAAAATTTTTACATAAAATTATTCTTGCTCGAAAGTTTTGCTACAAAATTGAGGCAGTCGGCGGGATCACGACAAAAAAATTGTCGCAGTCGGTGAGATTATAACGAAATGAAAGGAATACAAGAATCTTGAGACAATTTTTGGAAATCCAATTGCTCACAAATATAAAAATGCACTATTAACTCGCACAAAAATATACATACATTTTTAATTTAGTTGAGAAAAAAAGTTTTGCTACAAAATTGAGGCAGTCGGCGGGATCACGACAAAAAAATTGTCGCAGTCGGTGAGATTATAACGAAATGAAAGGTATACAAGAATCTTGAGACAATTTTTGGAAATCCAATTGCTCACAAATATAAAAATGAACTATTAACTCGCACAAAAATATACATACATTTTTAATTTAGTTGAGAAAAATTCAGTGAAAAGTTTGCGAAGGTTGCATTTTTTTTAAACAGTTTTTTCTTTGTATTTAAAGAATAAATGAAATTACCAATACTTAGTTGCAGAATACTACAAACATTACAATAAATAAATTAAAAGTGCGATTCTTTACAGAATCTTTACGCAATCTACAAGTTAGTCTTTGTAAGACTAACTTGTTGTAGATTGCGTGCGTAAAAAATCTCGGCCCATTTATTGTTTAACAGTTTCATTGTTTGCAAACATTCTGAATAATTTCAATGTTGTTTCAATAGAATCACCAACTTTCAAAGGTTGATTTTAAGTTCATGTTAATTCATAAATATTCTCGAATGTCCATTGAATTTATGTAAATCGCTTTAAGAAAATGCAATGCACAAAGCGTTATGTCATCCACGCCCGACGGATTTCGTCGTATTTTTAGTCCTTATCGCTCTGTCAATAACACGCGAGGTTACCTAGGCCGCATCTTATCACGAAACGCACAGAAAAAAAAAATGTACCCGTTTTTGAACCGGCCTTCGGTCGCCTATTCAAGGGCAATAAAGTTTAAAGACACCGCGCGATACGCAAACAACACAAACACACAATCGGAACTTTTAGAATGTTTCGAATTGTTCTAATGGGTATTTTTCCATTAGATAGAAATTGAATCAACAAAAGTCGTTGTCGAACGTTACAGCTAGAAATGCAAACAAAGCTTGCGCAACCGGATCGAAATCGTTAAAAACACAACTGCGAATATTCTTCAAAATGTCTGCACAAAGTTTTGCTATACGCAAGACAAATAGGAGCTCCTTGAGAATGACTCAAAGTCGAAACGGGTTGGAATAAAAAACCAAAATATTAGTGAAATTTAAATTTAACTAAGTGCTTTCTTTATTAAATCATAGTTAAATATGTTTCACCACGTGAAAGATGAGAAACTTGTTCAAGATAAATAGGAGCTTATTTGTTTTTCTTTTTCTTAAACTTGGATGATAAAGTGGAATTTTTCAAATTAGGCACTCTCATGCGCAGAACGAGCGCCATTCGTGTATTTCCGCCGCTCAAAAAATGAGAAAGTGGAACCTGACTACATTGGGCGCACATACATAGGGTTTTATGTAACACCGAACATTTTCATAACGAGATTTTTTCGTTTAAGTATTCATATGCATACGTTCTATATTTGTTGATGCTTGCTTTATTAAAAGAATTTAATTTGAAACTTTAACCGAGTGTTTTCCACTCCCAGGCTAAGCATGAAGTAAAATTTCGAGTTTAGAAAAGCCTGAAAATTTGGTTTGGTCGCGTAGCGCGAAGCGCGGAGCGGCCAAACCAAATTTTCAGGCTTTTCTAAACTCGAAATTTTACTTTATGCGCCACCAGTACAAAACACTGACATATTAGGAAGTTTAAAACACACCGCTAAACTTTACATTGAATCAGTGTTTTGTATCGGTGGCGCATGAAGTAAAATTTCGAGTTTAGAAAAGCCTGAAAATTTGGTTTGGCCGCTCCGCGCTTCGCGCTACGCGACCAAACCAAATTTTCAGGCTTTTCTAAACTCGAAATTTTACTTCATGCTTAGCCTGGGAGTGGAAAACACTCGCTTAAATCTTTAAATTGAATTCTTTTAATAAACCGAGCATCGGAAAATGTGCAACGTATGCATATGGATACTTCAAATAAAAATTCTCGTTATGTAACTATTCGGTGTTACATAAAACTCTCTGTATATCTGAAAGAAAGGAACTTGCCCGCACATGCCAGGTGATGCATCGGACGAGGACCCTTGGCGATTTCAATGGTGTTATCTCTACAAGAGCCAGCGCCGAATGGTACATTTACCTTGCCTACGTTCGAGAAATGCTCTCCTACCGCGCAAGTGACTAATTTGGGTAATAAAACTATAGTTAAAGAACTTGATTCGAAAATTTTATAGAAAAAAAAATTAGACTTGATAATAATAATAATTAATTGGTGATAAAGTTTTACATACATAGAAATGGTGATTAATTTGTAAACATCTTTAATATCCTTATATTCTTTAAAACATTGCATTTCCCTCAAATCTACTTTCAAGTGTGTCTATTTTTAATAAGCAGGTGGAGTTTCAGTGCTCTGTTTGTTTATTAGCCAAAGTTCTTACGCATTAAACATTTCTGACACTATGCACGGGGAGCAAATGCTTATGGGAAGAGTGGAAATCGAGTACAAAAGGAAATACTATGGTCAGGATTTGGGGTAAGACTAAGACAGACGACTATATACTCCAATCTCCGGGCTCGCTTTTGGATACAGCTTCCAAACGCGGTTATCAAATATATAGCGACTGGCTAACTGGATATGTATGAACTGTGCACTGTGTACCGGTTACGGGTGCAAGAATCCACAAGATTCTAACCAGAGAGCCGGCGCAAGCACTTGGGTCGATAAAACGACCTGATGGCTCATATACGGCCTCTGGTAAAGAGACGTTAGAGATCCTGGCCCAAAATCACTTCCCAGATTGTTCCCTTCTAAGTAACGAAACACCGGATACAATGCTTCCACGGGATCGAACTAAGAGACCGGGGAAGCAGGACTGGAAGGTGGTAAACAAAATCGTTACCTACAGATCAGTAAGTTGGGCGGTCAAATCCTTCCAACCATACAAAGCACCAGGAATAGATGGGGTCTTCCCTGTCTTACTCCAAAAAGGCTTGGAGAAAGTAATCCTCCACCTTATAAGACTGTTCAGGGCGAGCCTAGCGTGGAATTACATTCCAACTAGCTGGTCGGAAGTAAAGGTAGTCTATCTACCTAAGGTGGGAAAAACAGATCCCCTACCAAAATCCTTCCGACCTATAAGTCTGATGTCATTTATCCTAAAGACCCTGGAAAAGGTGCTGGATGGCTACATCAGGAGGGAGATACTGAGTATTAACCCTCTTAGTGTGCACTAGTATGCCTACCAAAAGGGGAAGTCAACGGACTTGGCGCTGAATAACCTAGCCGGGAAAGTTGCGCAAACCCTGGACTACAAGGGAATTGCGGTAACAGCTTTCCTGGACATAGAAGGGGCTTTCAACGCTGCTCTGACGGGATCACTCTGCAAATCCGCGAGGGACAGAGGGGTTCCACCGGCTATTACAGGCTGTATCAGAGCAATGCTCGACACCAACACCGTGACAACGTCACTATGTGGCGACACGGTCAAGCTGAGGACTGCCAGGGGATGCCCGCAGGGAGGGGTTCTTTCCCCCCTGCTGTGGTCTTTACTGGTAGACGATCTGCTTGCAATAATAGATACGCTTGACGTCGAAGTGCAAGCGTATGCTGATGACATAGTCATTCTTGCAAGGGGCACGGATGAAAACCAAATCTGTGAAGCCATGCAGGAGGCACTGGATGCGACTCAGAACTGGTGTATAGGGGAACGGTTAAACGTAAACCCTAGCAAAACATTAGTTGTCCCGTTCAAGAGAAGGAGGGTCCTGAAATTGAGACCTCTTACTCTACGGGGAGAAACCATACCATTTGTGGAGGAGGCGAAGTATCTAGGAATAACCCTGGATAAATCGCTGAACTGGAACTCCCACTTGGACAAGACAAACCGCAAAGCAAGGTACGCCCTGTGGACGTGCCACAGAATTTGCGGGAAGTCATGGGGATTAAACCCCAAGCAAATGTACTGGCTATATGGTTCGGTCATAAAACCAATAATAACCTATGGCAGTATCGCCTGGTGGCCGATTCAACTCGAAAAACGGCCATATCAAGGCTCTCCTCACTGCAGAGAATGGCGACAGTGGCGGTAACTGGAGCCATACGCACTACCCCATCAGCGGCTCTAGAAATGCTACTGAACCTCACCCCCTTGCATATCCTAATACAGGGCGAGGCCAGATTAGCAACGTATCGATATCACCACGCGGCCCTATTGGATCCGAAGGTGATAGTCTTCACACCAAATGGGCTGTCAACTGCCATTGAGGCGGATGACACCCTAAGTATGAGGACTGACTACGCAGTCACGGACTACTGCGAGGATCAGCCGTACAAGGTCCTGTTCCCAAGCAGGGACGACTGGGAGCGACACAAAATCACCCCAGAAAAGGCTGACTCCTACTGGTACACTGACGGCTCAAAACTGTCCACTGGAACAGGAGCCTCAGTCGTCGGACCAAGGACTGAACTTTACTACAGCCTTGGCAGGTATGCTATCATACTTCAGGCTGAAATATACGCCATTGAAATGTGCGCCCACGAAATCCTTTCAAAGGGTTGGGCGGGCAGGACAATAAAAAAATGTTCGGACAGCCAGGCGGCCCTTAGGGCCCTGGCATCTTCTAGATGCTCCTCGCTGGCTGTGCGGAACTGCAAGGAAGCCCTCTGCCAAATGGCACAGGTAAACGGGGTCAGTTTGATGTGGGTGCCAAGCCACTCTGACGTGAAGGGAAACGAATTAGCCGAATTAGAATTACGCGCCCCCTCCCTAGCCAGAGAGGGGGCGCGTACAGCCTACATCGGACCAGAACCCGCTCTGGGGATACCCAGATCAACAGCTAGAGACCGTAACAACGGATGGATGAGACACGAGGCACAGGATTTCTGGCAAAACCGCCCTGGGATAAGACATTTCAGAGCGGTAACAAGTGGACCATCTGCGGCCAGGACGGCCTCATGGTTGAAGCTGATCAGATCAGATGTTCACACATTAACTGCACTCTTCACTGGACACAGCCGTCTAAGGCATCACCTTAATAAACTAGGACTAAGCGACACCACTGAGTGCCCCCTAGAGGATGATGAAACAGCAGAGCACGTCATATGTGCCTGTCCAGCTGGCGACCAGATCAGGACCACGGTGTTTGGCACACCGAAGCTAAACCTGAAGGACCTGGAGAAAACTTCACCTGACAAGATCCTTGACTTCATCAAGAAGATGGACTTGGAAGGTGAGCTGTAAGGTCGGATGTTCGAACTTAATTGTGAGCCACAATAGATCCTTGCGGTCGCAATGGAGGGTAGCATAACTACCCACTCACTTTCAATAGAATAGAATACGGGTGAAAGGAGCTGTTTAAAAGTTGTTTTTATACCAAAAAAGACCTTAAAGCTCTGTTAAGAAGAACAATGTTGATTTATTGGACACAACGTACAATAAATCAAGATCCAATCAAAAGCATTTCTAAGAAGAAGGACCGTTTTCTGCAGCAGATTATCTCAGCAAAAAAATTGGCGCAGTCGCCAGGATCACAACAAAAAACTATCGCGGTCGTACGATTATAACAAAGTTTAGCTATAAGCAAGACAAACAAGAGCGTTTTGTTTCTTTTATTTATTGACCCTCGCAATGCAACCTATTTGCAACGGATTATCAAAAAATAAGTGCCTCAACAATCAACGCGACAAATTTCTGAACAGTTAAAGTCGGATCTTCGCCTTCACTGTTTCCAACAAATTCGTCACGATTGCACAAGTCCCGCACTTCTAGTTCTGCCGTTTACATGCTGTTTTTTCTCTTTATTTCTCGACTTTAATAACCTATATACAAAATATAAAAACGAATTATTTTTATAGGAAAATTGGCACAGTCGGCTGTAACACGAATCATTTTCTGTAGAAAACCGTATTTTTCTCAGCAATGCTTTTGATGAAAATTGACGCAGTCTGCTGTAACACGAATAATTTTCCGTAGAAAACCGTCTTTTTCTCAGCAATCCGTTGGCAGAAAATTGGCACAGTCGGCTGTAATACGAATAATTTTCTGTAGAAAAATGTCTTTTTCTCAGCAATCCGTTTAAGGGAAATTGGCACAGGCTGTAATACGAATAATTTTCTGTAGAAAACCGTCTTTTTCTCAACAATGCTTTTGATGACTTTAATAACCTGTATACAAAATATAAAAACGAATTATTTTTATATTTATATTTCGTTTTTATATTTTGTAAATATTCTGCAAACTATTGACAAACTCAATTTTTCTTTATGTTAACCTATATGCAACGAAATTGTGATTACGCAAGTCTCGCACCTCTAGATCTAACGTTTTCATGGCTGTTTCATCCCTTTGTTTCTCGACGTTAATGCTAACATTGAGATAAAATCACATCAAAAACTTAACCAACATCATAAAATACATACGAATCGTCCAATTTACAAGTTGATGTTGTAAAGTTTCCAGGTTTTGAACTTCCTATAAGTGAGTTCGAGTATTTCGTGCGATCCTGCGGATGGGGTCGAAAGGTAACTTGGAAATTGTGCAAGTTGTCCGGAAACTGGGTCCGGAGATAATAAACTTCACAAATTAAGGGCGACAAGCGGGCGGTTTGTTAATATTCGGAACGCGCGTCGCACGGCGATTTTGAAATCCGATATGCAAATTAGCAGGATAAAGTGGGGAAGACAAGTGGAGCGTTATTAGTAAGGCTGGGAATGTATAAGATTAAGTAGTCTTCGAATATTCTAGTTGTTGAAATATTCGAGTATTTTAAATGTATGAACATTTTTATTTGAATATATTTTTGAATGAATATCCGAATACTTTAAATATTATCAGTATTAACCCATTAAGCGCCATTGATGCATACACGCAACATTATTATTTTTCTGTTAATTAAATTACTAAATAAGTTAATTTGGTATGTTATATTATTTGACCTGGCTTGAAAAGGTATGGAGAAAAAGGTAAATATTTTGTTATTTAAATATTTCGCTTATTACTCATAAACAAAAGTCAGTGTATTTCTAACATCACAATATTTTAGTGTTTTATACGCGTGGCGCATGAAGTAAAATTTCGAGTTTAGAAAAGCCCCGTGAAAATTTGTCTCGGGTCGCTGCGCGACCCTCGACAAATTTTCTACGCGGGGCTTTTCTAAACTCGAAATTTTACTTCATGCTTAGTCTGGGAGTGGAAATACACGTTCTAAACTTTATATTTATTTATTTATTTTAATGGTCGGCCATTACATAATAAAATAACAATAGTCTTTTAACAAATCGAAATAATCGCACAAAATCACACAAACAATGTGAATAACGACTAAAACTAAATTTATATACAAATACAAGTATGCATACATGGAATCATACATATTACAACACTACGTACTACATTCAAGCACATTTTTACAATTACGCTTGAAACATTGTAAGCTTACACCAAAAACATCTATCAATCTACAATATGTATTAATATTATCAATTAATGCATTCCTAGGGCTGTTGGATGCATAATTTGTTGCGTGATACTTGCTAGCAAGTAGTTGTTGATGCCTAGTTAAGCGTGTAGGTACATATAGTGAAATTGATGCAAGTATTACAGAGAAATTTATTCTGCTATTTAATATGCGGTACGCAAAACACAAGGAAAAGTACACTCTTCGTTTAATTAATGGAAGAAGTCCAAGATATTTAAGTATCATATTATAATCATGATAAAATAGATGACATCGAAAACAAATCAATTTTATCATTTTTCGTTGCACATTTTCTAGACGATCCACATGACATTTATAATGAGGTGACCACATAATTGCGCAATAATCTATAATAGGCCTTACAATAGATATATAGAGAGATATAAATGTTCGAATAGAATTAAAATTTGAGCTAAATCTTCGTATAAATCCGAACATCTGCAATGCTTTAGCAGAGATTTTGTTGATGTGATCATTAAACTGTAGTTTAGCATCAAACAAAACCCCCAAATCATTAATTGAATCAACTCTCTCGAGGAAACTATTATTTAATGAATAATCAAAAGCTAATATTGAATCTTTTTTACGTGAAAGCCGCATGGACTTGCATTTTTTTATATTTAAATAGAGATTATTATCATTACACCAAACCATAATCTGATTTAAATCATTTTGAAGAGTATTACAGTCATATATGGACTTTATATTGCGAAATACTTTCATATCGTCTGCATATAGAAGAATATTAGAAGTAAGATGTTTGCCAATATCATTCACAAATATAAGAAAAAGTAACGGCCCTAAGTGAGAGCCTTGTGGCACCCCTGAGGTTGCATCAATTATGATATCAGATGTGATGTTATTTACTTTGACCAACATTTTCCTTTTACAGATAAAGGACCGTAGCCATTCAAGCATGCGTCCCGAAACACCATATGAGCAAAGTTTATACAGAAGCCTCGTATGATTAACCCTGTCGAAGGCTTTGGAGAAGTCGGTGTAGACAGAATCTACAACTGAGCCTTCTTCCAAAGTATCCGATATAAAGTTTGAATAAATAAAGAGATTCGATTCTGTAGATCTTGATGGAAAGAATCCATGTTGTTGATCAATTATTGTGGATGAAAAGTGCAGCATCATATGTTTATATACAATCTTGTCAAACAGTTTCGGAATACAAGATTGAATGGCTATAGGACGATAATTGTGTACATCTTTTTTGACACCCGACATAAAAACAGGAACGACATAGCAACGTTTCCAGACATCAGGGAACTTACCATCTTGAAGAGATTTGTTAAACAGCCAGGTTAGAGGAAGGCATAACACATTAGCACATGATTTAATTATTGATGGAGGAATTCCATCCGGACCAGGAGAACTGTTTATCTTGATATCAGAACTTAATTCTACGATATCAGATTCAGTAAGCTGAAGATAATTAAAAATTATATTTGATTCTACGGTAAAAATAGGACCCACACAAGAAATATCTGAGTGGGACTCTTGAAAAAAAATGGGCGAATAAATTGGCTATATCTCTATTAGAAGTAGCTGTCGCTGTTCCTTTGTGCATGCATGAAGGAAAAGTACCAACACTATCCCTTTTGGATTTGCAGTATTTCCAAAAGGCATTAACATTATTTGGTATGTTATTTTCAATATCACGAATGTAGATAGGGTGGTCATTTTGAATTAGTCTTTTGCAATCTGCTCTTAATTTAGAGAAGGGGTTATAGTCTTGAATACACCCAGTATTCTTGAATTTTATATGCGCAAGACGTTTATCTTTAATTAAGTCAATTAAAGACGGCGAAAACCATTTAGGAAAATGGGACTTTAATTTTCTCCTAGCTGGAACATGTTTATGCAAAATATTGTATAATATTTCATAAAAAATATCAACAGCATTGTCAATACCATGAGATTCTAAATAGTACATCCAATTTACACTGCTTATTTCATTACAAATAGCATTAATATTACAGTTCGTAAAGTCCAAATAAAATTCCTCATTTGAATCATCATTAGCAATTGCAGCATCAAAGTCTATATGCAAAGGCGGGTGATAACCATCAGGCTTACATAAAGGGTCACCTATGGCGCAACTTATATGAGGATTATTAGAAAATATTAGATCTAAAACATTACAAGAACTATTTATGTTGTTATTAAATTGATATAGCCCATTGCTCATAACACTATCACACAAAACCCGGGCACAAGCACTTTCAACACTAGTTGGTAAGAATCCCACGCAGTCTTCTTCTGGAATCCAGCCAACACTAGACAAGTTGAAATCTCCAATCTCAAATAACGTAAGATCTTCATATTTATTGATGATATCTGATAATGTATTTACGTATTCAGTATAAGTGTCCTCATGAGATCGTGGAGGCAGATAAACACAGCCAATAATATAAGAATTATTAATTAAAATCCAAATCTCCTCCCGATTTCGAGTATTGATTGATATTATTGACGAATGTAGATTCCTTTTCACAGCGATAAAAACCCCTCCACCTCTGCTAGTATCATTCGCAGCATAATCACGATCACAACGATGTAATATATAACGATCATCAATAATTTCATTATCTGAAATATTGTGATGTAACCATGATTCAGTTACACATATAATGTCATAATCATTGGCTAGAGTATTATTATAAAATTCGAAGAGTTTTGTTCTAAGACCACGCACATTTTGATAGAAGATCGATAATTTTCTTATATTTCTGTTTGTTGTATCCCGGCAGTTTGAAAATGGCGGTTTTGGCGAGGTATAAACTCTTTTAGAGCCACACCTGGAGGCCACTTCGAAGAGTCCATAAGAGATGGAGATTATATTGCACGTTTTCATATAAAATCGACGAATGCCTAAAAGTTTACAGCGTATACATTATGTATATTTAAAAGAAAAATTCACAGTATGTGAAACAATAAGTCTTTCATAGAAATCATAAAAAAGTGCAGAATTGGACCTAAATTCAACTTTTAGAGTTAACTCTATCACTGCTTGGCCGCTAATGGGTTAATCAAAACATATATCAAAATTATATTTGAATCTTGTGATAGATTAACAGTATATTTTTAAATTTTATATTAAATCGGTGTTATACACGCCTGTTGCATGAAGTAAAATTTCGAGTTTAGAAAAGCCTGCAATTTTGGACGACGCGCACGAACAATATTTTGTAGAAAACCGTATTTTTCACAGCAATCCATTTGAGGAAAATTGGCACAGTCGGCTGTAACACGAACCATTTTCTGTAGAAAACCGTCTTTTTCTCAGCAATGCTTTTGATGAAAATTGACGCAGTCTGCTGTAATACGAATAATTTTCCGTAGAAAACCGTCTTTTTCTCAGCAATCCATTGGAAGAAAATTGGAACAGTCGGCTGTAATACGAATAATTTTCTGTAGAAAAATGTCTTTTTCTCAGCAATCCATTTAAGGAAAATTGGCACAGGCTGTAATACGAATAATTTTCTGTAGAAAACCGTCTTTTTCTCAGCAATGCTTTTGATGAAAATTGGCGCAGTCTGCTGTAATACGAATAATTTTCTGTAGAAAATGGTCTTTTTCTCAGTAATCCATTTAAAGAAAATTGGCACAGGCTGTAATAAGAATAATTTTCTGTATAAAACCGTATTTTTCTCAGCAATGCTTTTGATGAAAATTGGCGTAGTCGGTTGTAATAGAAATAATTTTCTGTAGAAAACCGTCTTTTCTCGGCAATGCTTTTGCTGAAAACGGGCGCAGTAGAAAACCGTCTTTTTCTCAGCAATCCATTTGAGGAAAATTGGCACAGTCAGCTGTAATACCAATAACGTTCTGTAGAAAACCGTATTTTTCTCAGCAATGCTTTTGATGAAAATTGGCGTAGTCGTTTGTAATACGAATTATTTTCTGTAAAAAACCGTCTTTTCACGGCAATGCTTTTGCTGAAAACTAGGGCAGTCGGCTTTTGCTAAAAACGGGCGCAGTAGAAAACCGTATTTCTCTCAGCAATCTAGTCTAGGATAATTGGCACAGTCAGCTGTAATACCAATAATTTTTTGTAGAAAATCGTCTTTTTCTCAGAAATGTTTTTGATGACTATTTCCTTCAAAAAATGTCTACCAATCATATTACGAGAATTCATTTTCATTGCCCAATCACAATTAAATTTCAGAGAAAATTGCATAGTAGGTGAAAATTCTACGAAAAATTACAGCGAAAATTGCACTGTTGTGACGTCACATGTCAGGTATCAATCAATTTCTCTCAATCTTTCAAAATTAAAGTTTTTTGATCTAACTCGTATTTTCTTTCATCACAGAATGTCATAAATTGTCTCCAAACGAACTCTTTACTCTTTCTTGTATTTTCGGATAAATTTTTCTCGATATTTTTCGATATATCTTTCGAAGAAAAACTTCCGAAGCGATTCATGTTGACACATTAGGTGACACTGATTGATAATTAATATTTTAAATAATACGTCAACTTGATTAAAAATCGTATTTTTCAGGAAGTAGTCTATTAAATACATTTCGTGCATTAAAAATGCTCTGAAAATTTAGTACTCAAAGCTCGTTGCCTTTAAGAAACTACATTCGTTCATTTTGATTGTGATTTGACTGAAAAAGTGCCCTCGACGCTTCGCGTCTCGGGCACTTTTTGTCAAATCACAATCAAAATGGACTCATGCAGTTTCTAGGCAACGGCTTTTCGTGCAAAATTTTCCATCATTTTTAATGCACTTAAAAATTGGCGTAGTCGGCGGTAATATGAATAATTTTCTGTAGAAAACTGTCTTTTCTCGGCAATGCTTTTGCTGAAAACTGGCGCAGTCGGCTGTATCACAACAAAAATATGTTGTGAAAAACTGGATTACTATTGAAAATTGGCGTAGTCGGCGGTAATACAAATAATTTTCTGTACAAAACTGTCTTTTCTCGGCAATGCTTTTGCTGAAAACTGGCGCAGTCGGCTGTATCACAACAAAAATATGTTGTGAAAAACTGGATTCCGAGGATACCAGTTTTGCAAGAGTCAAAATAAAAACATTGTTGTATTTCTTCACTTTCGCTATAATTTTAGCAACGGCTGCAGTTTTTTATTGTGACCTGTCGATTACTATTGAAAATTGGCGTAGTCGGCGGTAATACGAATAATTTTCTGTAGAAAACTGTCTTTTCTCGGCAATGCTTTTGCTGAAAACTGGCGCAGTCGGCTGTATCGCAACAAAAATATGTTGTGAAAAACTGGATTCCGAGGATACCAGTTTTGCAAGAGTCAAAATAAAAACATTCTTGTATTTCTTCACTTTCGTTATAATTTAAGCAACGGCTGCAGTTTTTTATTGTGACCTGTCGACTGCGACAATTTCGTTGCAGATTTTGCTTGCTATAAACCTTTAGATCAAAGCTTTTTAACCACTTTAAAAATGATAATTCGAATACTTAAATTTGGAACATTATCAGCATTAATCAAAACATGTATCAATGGGTTCATCAAACTGTTCAACATTCAACATGTTTGGATTTGTTTGTGATGTATGTTGGTATCTAATGAACGGTACTCCGGCCGGTCGATTGCAAAAATACGATTGAAAAATCCTAAACACGTTCACTATTAACAGTCCAGTCATCAGAGAATTCCCCAACGGCTGACAGTACACTCCCAACCGTTGTTTTTGTTGAACGGACCCATTAATCATCATTTTTAAAGTGACTCCGTTGGCCGAATAAATAAATAATTTTATTTCGATCTTGTGACAGATTAACAATAACTAAGTATATTTTTAAACTTCATTTTAGATCAGTGTTTTGCACGCCTGGCGCATGAAGTAAATATTTCGAGTTTATGCATACATGCAACATTATTGGAAAAATCCAAATTTTCAGGCTTATCTAAACTCGAATTATTTACTTCATGTCTAATCAAGGATTAGAAAACCCTTGTTGAAACCCCATTAAAACCTTTAATGACAACACCGGATTCTAAAAAAAAAAGATATTTAACGAAACTCATAAAGATTATGAAAATAACAATACCTTGTGTTTGTTTCCCATTATATTTAAGAAATCAGTGTTGTTATAGAAGGCTCTAATAGCCGTCTATCAAGTGTTGTCCACTCCCAGGTTAAGCATGAAGTAAAATTTCGAGTTTAGAAAAGCCTGAAAATTTGGTTTGGTCGCTCCGCGAAGCGGAGCGGCCAAACCAAATTTTCAGGCTTTTCTAAACTCGAAATTTTACTTCATGCGCCACGCGTATTAAACACTATTTTCATGTGAAGTTCCAAATATTCCGCTTAGAATATTAGCGCAGTCGACAGCATTACCAAACATATTGCACAGTCGACAGGGTCAACACAAAACTGGAGCAGTCGATTCGATTATTATTTTTTTCTTTTTTTCGAGATAAACACCAACAACATTGGCGTAGTTAAAAGAATTATTAAAAAGAAAAACATGACGCAGTCTAGAGGATTATGAAGTTACAAAAGTGAAAAGAAAATTTGGATTTTAGGGCTTCTCGTATCTCAAAATGTTACAGCATACACCAGGCGTATAACATTTGCAGGCCCTTTTAAACTCAAAATTATACTTTACTTTATGCGCCACGCGTATTATTAATTGTTTTAATGTGAAGTTCATAATATATCGCTTAGAATATTAGCGCAGTCGACAGGATTAACAAGCAAATTCCACAGTCGACAAGGTCAATACAAAACTGGAGCAGTCGACTCGATTATTATTTATTTTTTTCCAGATAAACACTAACAAAATTGGCGCAGTTACAAAAATTATTAAAAAGAAAAACATGACGCAGTCTAGAGGATATTTAACGAAACTCATAAAGATTATGAACATAACAATACCTTGTGTTTGTTTCCCATTATATTTAAGAAATCAGTGTTGTTATAAAAGGCTCTAATAGCCGTCTATCAAGTGTTGTCCACTCCCAGGTTAAGCATGAAGTAAAATTTCGAGTTTAGAAAAGCCTGAAAATTTGGTTTGGTCGCTCCGCGAAGCGGAGCGGCCAAACCAAATTTTCAGGCTTTTCTAAACTCGAAATTTTACTTCATGCGCCACGCGTATTAAACACTATTTTCATGTGAAGTTCCAAATATTCCGCTTAGAATATTAGCGCAGTCGACAGCATTACCAAACATATTGCACAGTCGACAGGGTCAACACAAAACTGGAGCAGTCGATTCGATTATTATTTTTTTCTTTTTTTCGAGATAAACACCAACAACATTGGCGTAGTTAAAAGAATTATTAAAAAGAAAAACATGACGCAGTCTAGAGGATTATGAAGTTACAAAAGTGAAAAGAAAATTTGGATTTTAGGGCTTCTCGTATCTCAAAATGTTACAGCATACACTAGGCGTATAACATTTGCAGGCCCTTTTAAACTCAAAATTATACTTTACTTTATGCGCCACGCGTATTATTAATTGTTTTAATGTGAAGTTCATAATATATCGCTTAGAATATTAGCGCAGTCGACAGGATTAACAAGCAAATTCCACAGTCGACAAGGTCAATACAAAACTGGAGCAGTCGACTCGATTATTATTTATTTTTTTCCAGATAAACACTAACAAAATTGGCGCAGTTACAAAAATTATTAAAAAGAAAAACATGACGCAGTCTAGAGGATATTTAACGAAACTCATAAAGATTATGAAAATAACAATACCTTGTGTTTGTTTCCTATTTTATTTAAGAAATCAGTGTTGTTATAAAAGGCTCTAATAGCCGTCTATCAAGTGTTGTCCACTCCCAGGTTAATTTTCAGGCTTTTCTAAACTCGAAATTTTACTTCATGCGCCACGCGTACTAAACACTATTTTCATGTGAAGTTCCAAATATTCCGCTTAGAATATTAGCGCAGTCGACAGGATTACCGAACATATTGCACAGTCGACAAGGTCAACACAAAATTGGAGCAGACGACTCGATTATTATTTTTTCTTTTTTTCGAGATAAACACCAACAACATTGACGTAGTTAAAAGAATTATTAAAAAAAAACACGACGCAGTCTAGAGGATTATGAAGTTACAAAAGTGAAAAGAAAATTTGGATTTTAGGGCTTCTCTTATCTCAAAATGTTACAGCATACACCAGGCGTATAACATTTGCAGGCCCTTTTAAACTCAAAATTATACTTTACTTTATGCGCCACGCGCATTATTAATTATTTTAATGTGAAGTTCATAATATATTGCTTAGAATATTAGCGCAGTCGACAGGATTAACAAGCAAATTCCACAATCGACAAGGTCAACACAAAACTGGAGCAGTCGACTCGATTATTATTTATTTTTCTCCAGATAAACACTAACAAAATTGGCGCAGTTACAAGAATTATTAAAAAGAAAAACATGACGCAGTCTAGAGGATATTAACAATAAACTCTTTATCCTGCAGTTATTAATATAAAAATTAATATAATATAAAATTACTTCTGTAACTGTTTCTTCTTATTTACTATCTTATCAAGTATACAAGTGACCTTTACATAAAACCAACCCATAAATACCCAGCAATAATACCAACATCCACAATATCAAAACCGGATCCACGGGATTTCGCTCGTTCTCGAGGTTCTTTTTAATTAATCGCAACGACGGCAAAGCAAAACAGAACAAAAAAAAATCAGACAAAAAGGAAAAGTTCACTTCCTCCTCAATGCCGGGCCAGACGGGGGACATTAGATTCATTAAGGCCGCGCTGCCCGCCGTCCATTACTCAATAAAAGCGAGCCACTTTGCCGAGCGGCAATTCTCCCTATTGTTTGTCCCAATTGAGAAGTCGGTCTTTCAAAACTAAAACTCTAAAAGACCGACGAAGAGCGTAATCTAGGATACGATTAGATGAATACAGTAAGGAGAGTCAATTGTGTTTTGTGTGTGTGTGTGTGTGTGTGTGTGTCTTAAAATCTATATCTTTGATGTATTGGAAGTAAAAGAAAAACATATAAATCTCCAGGATAAACAGTGTGTAAATACCCCAAGGGAAATTTTATTATGCAAATCCCTCTGGATTTGGAATTGCTAGCGGCGACAGCTAGCAGCCTAACTTCAGGGTAGGCCACAGTTTAAAATTTGAGGTTGGGATTTATAAGTACAAGAATATTGCATAACAAAGTCACCTTTCAATAACGGATACATATTACCTTGGCTCTACCCTGAAGTTGGTTGCGAGCCGCCGCTGATTAATAGTAATTCTACTCATTTAATCAAATTCTCTGTCAATGCACATGTTATGTGTGTAACTTGAGTTGCCTATGTTACGTATAAGTATATAAGAAGGACGTGTGGCAGAAAATTTGGGTTGCCTATGTTACGTAAAAGCATAAAAAGCGCATGTTGCGTTGGTAACTTGGGCTGCCTAAAACTAGAAGCAATTGATAGGGTAGGTTACTCCATTTTAATTAGTTAACTCTACGCATTAGGTTTTAATAACCTGATTATAAAATGGTTTAAGTGATTCTGAACCAATAGAGTACAACAAGTTCGAATACAATATTTTATTACAGCAGAGTCTATCGCTTACTCTGGGGTTCCTCGGGGAACACACTGTGGACCTGTTCTCTTTCTACTGTTCATTTCGTGTGCAATTAAGTTCTGTAGGCCTTATATTTTAAATATCAGTCGAGTTTATTCCTAAACTAATTTAATAAACGACTCGAGTAGAAAGGAACATATAATTTTTGATAGACAATTCATAAATCGATTTTTATTTTTTATTTGGGTTAAGCTCTGGCCTGGCTTTAGTTAGCGACTATTAGCCAACATCAATTCTTAATTTTTGTTTCTATTATTAATTGTAACTTATATTCAAGTATTCATGTGTATATTTAGACGTCACAATGCATTCATACCACACCCAGGGTCACAACGAGACATTATTTTTCAAATAAAATCTCTCCATGATAAATGAAATAGAACCCAAGAAATTTAATTCAGATATTTCTTAGATATTTTTTGTGCAACTAGGTCCCAAATTGTTAAAATCTTCAACAATTCGTAGTTCCTGCTGTGTTTAAATCGAATGACAAACATTCTAATTACTCGCGCTTTATCGAAACCAACCGGAAATCCTATAAAAATCCTGACATTTACACACTCACACAAATCCAGCAACACCGGAAGCGATCGCAACTGACGAGGTTGTCTCTATCTTTCCTTACATGTGTGTGTTTCTGATTGTTGAGTCGTCAATGACACCTACGTGTTTTATCTCTCTTGGATACTAATTTTATCCGAGGCATAAATAGCTCGGAAAGTACGAACAACAATGATACTCGTGTGGGCCCCAAGTTCACGTCTAATCAAGTCGGGAATCCGATGCTGTGATAAATCGAGGTTTTTTTCGTTTGTCGTTGGGTGGATCGGGTTCACGGTCGGATGATGTAAAAGGTTGGAATGTGGATCGTTTTTTAAATGAGAATCAAGAGATTGTTGTTGTCACTGCACTAAGATGACACAATTTTCGCAGTGTGATTTGTTTGGTATTAGTGAGTACTGTTATGATTATACGGCGTAATCTTCTTGAAAAATTGTTTTGTCTAGCGGTGTGTGTTGTGCAATCGGAATGAAATCGTGCTGTTGGGAAGTGTTTCCACTCCTTGAATGAGCATGAAGTAACATTTTGAGTTTAGAAAAGTCAGTTCGCTTCGCTCCGAACGGCAAATCCAAATTTGCCGAGCGGAGCAAAGCGAACTGGCAAATCCAAATTTTCAGACATGTCCAACTTGTCATTATACTTCTTGCGCCAGGCGTATGAAACGCTGAAATATTATGAAGTACAAAATATATGCTTAGGGTCTACGCCAGTGGTGGGGAAACTTTTTCTAAGACGGGCCATTTGTAATAACCAGACAATCGTAGCGGGCCAAAGAATAATGCTTAATCGTAGGTAGGTAGTTTTTATGCGGGTTGTCGTCACATTACGAAGTAAGAACGCGTTCAAACATTCTCACGACGGCACTCTTAAACAGGCCGGATTAAACCTTTCCGCGGGCCGGACTTGGCCCGCGGGCCGTAGTTTCCCCATCACTGGTCTACGCAGTATATTTTATGAATCCTGTCGCCTAAGCCTTAGGCGACAGGATTCATAAAACAACTAAAAACAGTCCACAGGATTCGTACACAATTGGCGCAGTCGACAGGATTAACAAAACAATGAAGCGCTCGATTCGTTTCTTTTCTTTGCGAGAAAATATCATGTTTTTTAAGTGTAACTTCATCAAACTTTATATCTAACGAACCTAAATTGTGCTAAAGCGAACCGGCAAATCCACATTTTCAGACCTGTCCCAACTCGAAATTATACTTCTTGCGCCAGGCGTATGAAGCGCTGAAATATTGTGAAGTACAAAATATATGCTTAAGGCCTACGCAGTATATTTTATGAATCCTGTCACCTAAGCCTTAGGCGACAGGATTCATAAAAAATAAGAACAGTCCACAGGATTAGTACAAAATTAGCGCAGTCGGCAGGATTAACAAAATAATCGAGCGCTCGACTCGTTTCATTTTTTTTGCGAGCAAATATGATATTTAAGTGTAACATCATCAAACTTCATATCTAACTAACCTAAATTGTGCTAAAGCAATCGGATTTAACGAGACCACGTCTGGTAATTAAGGGTTCGCAAATTGCCGGGAGGCGTCCGGAGCGAGGAATGACCCTTTTGGACGCAGAGGAGAGTAGGAATTGGGGCGACTGTCGGATCGATAAGAAGACACACGTAAACCGTATTTGCGGCATAAACGGTGCACGCATCAAAGATACATCCAGGAAAAACGCAAACGCTATTTTAAGTTCAAATAAATATACAAGCTTACTTAATTGAATAAAGTTACCAAAAGGTAGAATGTTTATTTAGATAAGGTGCGAGGGTTTGCAAAAAAATTAAAAAATATGAGTTGTTTAGTTAAACAGTTACAAAAAGGTGAAGTCTCTATCTGAAGTTGGAAAGTGTGAGAGTTTTACGCTGCAACGGCCAATATATGGCGTTAGCTGTCGAGATTATTTTGCTAATCCTATCGACTGCGCCAATTTCGTACTACTCCTGTGGACTGTTCTCATCAGCGGCGGCTCGCAGCCTAACTTCAGGGTCGGCCAGAGACCCAAGGTAATATGTATCCTTTATTGAAAGGTGACTTTGTTGTGAAATTCCTTGTATTTATAAAGCGCGATCCCAACTTCAAATTTTGTGTGCCTTTGCGTTGTGGCCGACCCTCAAGTTAGGCTGCGAACCGTCGCTGGTTCTAATTTGTTTATGAATCCTGTCACCTAAGCAATATATTTTGTACAATATTTCAGCGTTTTATACGCCTTACGCAAGAACTATAATTACGAGTTTGGAGAGGTCTGAAAATTGTAATTTGGGACAGGACCACACTGAAGAGTATCTTGAAGTACGAAATGCGCCTGTGTGCAATCGGTGTACGAATACTGAACAGAAATGAAATTTGTATCCAAAGTGTCAACGTTATAAGTTGCCTAATTGAAAGGGGCAGTCATTTTAGATAAAATTACAAAAAAAATCAAAAGATGAACGCTTGATGGGTCGGCTCGTACATGCATGCGTGCATACATATACGCGAGAGCGCATTCTTGCACACTTTCACGACGAAATTTAGAACGCCGAGCGCGGACGCTTTCATTTTTTGCGGTGAATTAGAACGAGCAGAAAATTACGACAGAAAGAAAAAGGTAAATAAACCCGAGTTCGCCTAGTCTGGCATAATACAACAATTATTAACAACATTGGGATACGAAAGTATAAATAATTACTTATGTCTCAGGTTAGGTTAGATTTGATTAGAAATTATCCTGAAATCAGGATTTATGACTCAGGTTAGGTTAGATTTGATTAGAAATTATCCTGAAATTAGGGCTTATGTCTCAGGTTAGGTTAGATTTGATTAGAAATTATCCTGAAATCAGGGCTTATGCCTCAGATTAGGTTAGATTTGATTAGAAATTATCCTAAAATCGGGATTTATGTCTCAGGTTAGGTTAGATTTGATTAGAAATTATCCTGAAATCAGGACTTAATGTCTCAAATTAGGTTAGATTTGATTAGAAATTATCTTGAAATCAGGACTTGTGTATCAGGTTACGTTAGATTTGATTAGAAATTATCCTGAAATCAGGATTTATGTCTCAGGTTAGGTTAGATTTGATTAGAAATTATCCTGAAATCAGGACTTAATGTCTCAATAGGTTAGATTTGATTGGAAATTATCTTGAAATTAGGACTTGTGTATCAGGTTAGGTTAGATTTGATTAGAAATTATCCTGAAATCATATTAGATTAAGTCATACCGGGTGTTGACTTGGCGGACACAACATAGGAAACCCCATGTAAATTTTGAAATGTTCAAATTTTCGCTCCCCTATTTATTTTAGAAACAAGATGTATTTACCTTTTTTGTAGAGGCAAAAATTCTGAATTCATTCGTGGTAACGTTTATCACTTGTTGTATGAATTCCGTGGTATGGAATTATTTTTATAAAATCACATAACGTTTTCTTTAGCTGTAAATTTTCTGACGTTCGTTGATTTTTAAAGGAGTTCAATTTGAAGCTTTCAACGAGTGTTTTCCACTCCCAGACTAAGCATGAAGTAAAATTTCGAGTTTAGAAAAGCCCCGACCTGAGACAAATTTTCTGGGCTTTTCTAAACTCGAAATTTTACTTCATGCGCCACGCGTTTAAAACACAGATTTTAAGTGTGGTTCAAATATACATAAATTCACAATATTTTTGTTTTGTACGCGTGGCGCATGAAGTAAAATTTCGAGTTTAGAAAAGCCCAGAAAATTTGTCTCGGGTCGCTGCGCGACCCTCGACAAATTTTCACGGGGCTTTTCTAAACTCGAAATTTTACTTCATGCTTAGTCTGTGAGTGGAAAACACTTGTTAAAAGCATAAAATTGAACTTTAAAAAATACCAGGGAATATCCACAATTGTTTATCAATTCCATGCTATGCCATTATTTTTATAAAATCACATAACTTTTTCTTAATTACTTTAGCTGTAAATTTTCTGACATTCGTTGATTTTTAAAAGAGTTCAATTCGAAGCTTTCAACGAGTGTTTTCCACTCCCAGACTAAGCATGAAGTAAAATTTCGAGTTTAGAAAAGCCCCGTGAAAATTTGTCGAGGGTCGCGCAGCGACCCGAGACAAATTTTCTGGGCTTTTCTAAACTCGAAATTTTACTTCATGCGCCACGCGTATAAAACACAGATTTTAAGTGTGGTTCAAATATACATAAATTCACAATATTTTTGTTTTGTACGCGTGGCGCATGAAGTAAAATTTCGAGTTTAGAAAAGCCCAGAAAATTTGTCTCGGGTCGCTGCGCGACCCTCGACAAATTTTCACGGGGCTTTTCTAAACTCGAAATTTTACTTCATGCTTAGTCTGGGAGTGGAAAACACTTGTTTAAAGATTTAAATTGAACTTAAAAAAACAGGGAATATCCGCAATTCAATGATGTTTAAATAAATTCAGGATTAAGTTATTGTGAGTGTTATTATTATTAATAACCAACCTACCACCGGACACCACAAGTGGCGACGAGGATTTTGTGGAATAGTAAAAATACGTGTTGATCGCGGAATTCCGGTAATAAAATTAATTGTGCACGTGTGAATTTTCGAAAATGGCGGAAGGAAACGCAAGTCAATATTTAATTGGACAGCTTCGCGAATTTGATCCTAGTACGGATTGGGGAATTTATAAACGCCGTTTAAATAATTATTTCCTCGCAAATTCGATTACGGCGATGGATAAAAAACGGGCTATACTATTGAACGCTCTGTCCGAAGAGGCCTATAAATTAATTTACGATTTATCAGTACCGTCAATGCCCGAAGACTGTACATTTGATAGTCTAATTGAGAAACTCGATGACCATTTTAAAACAGAGGTGAGTGCATTTGCGGCGCGTTACAAATTTTACAACGCAACGCAACGAGATCAGGAGACGGCAAAAGATTGGGCAGCACGTGTACGAAGCATTGCAGTGCATTGCAAATTTGAAGACGCGAGAATTGAAGAGGCAATGAGGGATCGTTTCGTTATAGGATTCCAAAAGGGGTCTGTGCAAGATCGGTTGTTTGAAGAATCTTTGGAAGTGAAATTTAATCAGTGCGTCGAGATTGCAAATTCCAAGATGGCAGCCAAATACAATACGGAAACCAATTTCGGGACCGAGGTGAAGGCGGAAATGGTTTATAATCAGGTGACCAGAAATCGACCAATCAAGAAGAGAGGAGACAACGTCAGCAAAGCAGCGCCAGTGGGACATCATCTAAGACGGAGAGAGACCGAAAGTGCAACAATAGTGAGCAAAAAGTGTAGTGTGTGCGGAAGGAAAAATCACGAATCGCATCAGTGCTATTTTCGCGATCGCACTTGCTATAAATGCAACGGAAAAGGACACTTGGCAAATGTATGCTCGGGTAAGAGACAATTGAACAGAAGACGTAATGGGGAACCGGATAGTCATAATTTCATTGATGAAATGTCAAAAGTCAACTTATTTATGATGAATAATGAAATTAATGAACCATTAACAGTAGATGTCAAAATGGAAAATATTCCAATTACGTGTCAGATTGACACAGGCTCTAGTATAACTGCAATTAATGAAAATTTATATAATTTATATTTCAATAAATTTAAATTAGACCCAGCGGACAAAACTCTTGTTTGTTATAATGGCAGTAAAATAATTCCATTGGGGACTTGTAATTTAAATTTTTCTTTTAACAATAATTCATTCAAACTAAAAGTTTACATAATTAAACATGGAGGAAAACCTTTGGTAGGCAGAGATTTTTTAAATTATTGCAAGTTAACTATTGCGCCAGTAAATTATATAAAAGGTATTAATAATCTTAAGATGGAAATGTTTAAAGATTTATTTTCACCGGGACTAGGTACGTTTAATAAAGGAACAATATCTTTAGATATGGATGAAAAGTGTACACCCAAATTTTTTAGACCTAGACCAATACCATTTGCTCTCAAAAATCTTGTCGAAATTGAGCTAATGCGATTAGAAAATTTAGGAATAATTGTTCCTGTTGAATTTAGTAATTGGGGCACACCAATAGTGCCGGTTTTAAAAAAGGATCGTACGGTGAGGATATGTGGAGATTTTAAAGTGACAATTAATTCTGCTCTTAAAATAGATAAATACCCGTTACCTCGCATCGAGGAACTTTTCACAAAATTGCAAGGGGGTGAAAAATTTACTAAGCTCGATTTGTCGCAAGCATACCAACAGGTCTGCTTGGATGATAAATCTAGGGAGTTCGTGACAATATCCACTCATAAAGGATTGTATCAATATACAAGAATGCCTTTTGGTATTGCTTGTGCGCCAAGCAAATTCCAGAAAATTATGGATTCGCTTTTGCAAGGGGTGGATGGTGTTGCATGCTTCCTGGACGATATTTTGATTACGGGGAAAAATGACAAACAGCATTTAGAAAGGCTAAACATAGTGTTGCAGAGATTGCAAACTGCTGGTCTAAAAATATCAGAAAGTAAGTGTAGTTTTTTTAAGGCTGAAGTTGCATATTTAGGGTATATAATTAACAAAGAGGGTTTAAGTGCTTCAAAGGACAAAATTAAAGCCATGGTTGATGCACCTATTCCCAACAATGTCACGCAACTAAAATCTTTCTTAGGGCTTGTAAATTATTATGGGAAATTTATAAAAAATATATCTACAATTTTGTACCCATTATATCAATTATTGAAAAAAGACACGCCATTTAAATGGAGTAACTCATGTGACAGTTCATTCAAACAAATAAAAAAACATTTATCGGAAACCGAAGTATTAGTGCATTATAATCCAGAATTAGAATTAAAATTAACTACAGATGCTAGCTCGTACGGCATTGGTGCTGTGTTGTCGCACATTATGACGGATGGCACAGAGCGACCAGTGGCGTACGCATCCAGAACTTTACTCTCAGCTGAAAAGCAATATTCGCAAATCGAAAAAGAGGGATTATCAATTATTTTTGGACTGACCAAATTTTACCAATATGTATATGCAAGGCCATTTATTTTGGTAACAGATCATAAGCCTTTACTAGCTATTTTTAGTCCAGTAAAAGGAATACCTCAGTATACTGCTAACAGACTTAAACGTTGGGCTACAATTTTATCTAGCTTTCAGTATAAAATTGAATATGTTAAGTCCGAAAATAATATCGCTGATTGTTTATCACGACTTCCTGTCATAAATAAAAATTCACAATTATATGACAATGCCGATTTCGATTATGAACAATTTTTTAAAATAGATATAAATTGTCCGATTGATTTTGAAACTGTAAAGAGAGTGAGTGAAAGGGACAAGAATATTTTATTACTAATTAAATATATAAAAAAAGGCTGGCCAAGATTAAATAATATGAATATGAAATTAAAACCATACTATAAAATTAGATATCAGCTGACAGTCGAAAATGATTGTGTTATGTGGAATAACAAAATAATAGTACCGGAAAAATTAAGAACAACTTTATTAAAGGAATTACACACTTCTCATTTGGGAATGGTCAAGATGAAGACTTTGGCTCGATCTTATTTTTGGTGGCCGGGATTAAATAACCAAATTGAAAAGTTAGTTAACGATTGTGAAGGTTGTGTGAGTTTGCGGGATAGTCCCCCAAAAATAAGATTGACCCCATGGCCAGTACCGGATAATAAGTGGGAACGTATACACATTGATTTTATGGGACCTTTTTCAAATCATTATTTTTTGATAATTTTAGATGCGTATTCAAAATGGTTGGAAGTATTTCCAATTCGTAATATTACGACAGATACCACGATTCAAGTGTTAAGAACAACATTCGCACGCTTTGGATTACCTAAATTAATTGTGTCTGACAATGGCAGACAATTTACTTCTAGCCAATTCCAAGAGTTTTTGAGATTGAATGGTATTCGTCATGTTACCAGCGCACCCTATCACCCGCAATCAAATGGTGCTGCTGAAAATGCGGTTAAAACCGTTAAGTTTGCGTTAAAAAAAGTATTACTTAAAAATAAATATTTAAACATTAATTTAGTATTAAATAATTTTCTTTTCGACTATAGGAATGTAGCACACTGTACTACAGGCATTTCACCTGCAACTGTAATGTTTGGAAATACAGTGCGAACGAGATTTGACCTTTTAAAAAACAATTTAAAACGTAATGTGTTGCATAAACAGAATAAGCAAAGAAAATTATTTAAAGGTACTAGAAAAATTAAATTGTATGTTAACGACGTAGTATTAGCTAGGGATTACAGTAAGAATGTAACTAAACCCACATGGATAAAAGCTAGGATTATAAAAGAAATTGGTACTAGCATGTATTTAGTAAAAGTGTCGAATGCAAATTTGGTATGGAAAAGACATGTAAATCAACTAAGAAGGTTTTATCATCAAAATAAAATACCATTAGACGCTAACAACGAAGAGAATAAAATAGGAAATGAGAATCAAGAGAGCGGTATAATTACTAAAAAAATTGATCGTCCGAAACGAGTAATTAGACAGCCCTCGAGATTAACATACGATTGTTTTAATTAAGGTATGTAAATTGTATTAGTAGTTAAGAAAAATATGTATATTTTTAGGGGGAGGTAATGTGGTGTATTAATATTTAAATGTGTGCGTGTAGAAGCGACAAAAAAGCGGAACAGTTTTTGTGTACCAGGGTGCGAGCACGGCTCCAGCACCAGTCTCTGTTATTGTCTTGTGCTGAACGGATGTTTAAATAAATTCAGGATTAAGTTATTGTGAGTGTTATTATTATTAATAACCAACCTACCACCGGACACCACAGTTGTAACAATTCCATGGTAATTAATAAAAAACGATTTAACTTTGTTTGTATAACACAATGTATTTTTATGTGACTGCAGTTTCGGCAAATTTAACTTGCCATTATCAAACATATAGTGGTATGGTATGTCATTATTTTTATAAAATCACATTACTTTTTCTTAATTATTTTAACCCAGAGACACGTAAAGTGTTAGTGTGAACATTCATAAATTTAGAATTTTTCCCTCTACAAAAAAGTTTGTCTCTAAAATAAATAGGAAAGCTAATATTTGAACACTTTAAAATTAACATGCGATTTCCTATGTTGCGTCCGCCAAGTCAACACCCGGTATATCGAGTTAGCCAGTCTGTATATAAAATTTAGTAACCGCTTTTGGATGCTGCATCTAGAAGCGAGACTGGTGATTGGTGTATATAGTCGTCTGTCTTACTCTTACCCCACACCCTGACAATAATCTCTCCTTTTTTGCTCGATTTTCAGTTCTCACATAAGAATTAGATCCACTAGATTTAGTTCTAGTCGCATTAAAAACTCAAAAACTTGACAGAGTTTCCAAGTCATTTGAACTTACTTTAAAGGTTCAAACTTATTATCATTATTCTATGACCCACCCAACATTCTTCTTGAACTCCTTATCACACAAACACGCCCTTTATTCCTTTCTTCTTTATTGCATTGTCTTATGAAGACAAATTGTTACATAAATCAAAACAGCGCGCGGAATTCATTTCGATGCAGCAATTGAGTTCAATGTATGATTGCTTACAAATCATCATACATTCTTCATTTAAAATGCACCTCACGTCGTGAACTGGAACATATTTTTTTTTCTTTACGTAACAAGTATACTTTGGTGGACCATTTCGCAAGTGTGCACGTTATTAGCGTCAGTTGCGTCCACGTAATTCAGCAAATGGGATTGCTTTTAACGACGCAATGACATAACATAAGTTTGATGATTTAATATAAGTTGAGGGGATTTCATAATACTGATATCAAGTAACCAGCTCCGGAGCGAAATTTCTCGAAAACTATAACAGCAGCTATGAAATTAAAACCACGCCCACTGTTGTTTTAAAAACTAAAGCCACGCCCACCGTTGTTTCTAAAACTGAAGCCATGCCTACTGTTGTGTTTAAAACTGCAGCCATGCCCACTGTTGCTTCTAAAACTAAAATCAACCCCTCTGTAGCCTGGTTAACTGAAACGTCGTCAATTATTATTTATTTATTTATTTATTATCCAACAGTTTACAATAAACTTATTACAGGATAACATGTTAACAGTATCATAAGCAAATTCGAGTGCGCTGTGACTTAAAATTAAATTATAATTCTAAATAATAATAATAAAATCATGAATTTTACTAGAAAGACAAAAAAAAAATATTATTTAATACAAACATACGTTCTCGACACCCTAAAGGGTAAAAGGGATTTTAAATGATTATATATATACAAACATACGTACATATATAACTATTCAACCGAGTTTAAATATTTAAGCAACGTCTGGAGGTCTACATGGAATATATCAATTTTATCAGCTATTCTGTTCACAGTGTTACACATAGAGACTATGGGGGAATGCAGATGGTGGGTAGTGTTTGAACGGGGATTATAAAATGTATATTTATTTCGACTGGATGACCTGGGTACAGAAAATGTTAGCCTTGATAAAATGTACGAGTCATGGATATCGTAATGCAGCAACTTGTAAATAAATATAGTTTGTGCTACTTGACGCCTGTGCTGAAGTGAAGGTATTTTAAATTCTTTCTCCAACTCTGAAGATGGATAGCCCTGTACCGGATATTGATTATGTTTTCTATAGTAAAGGGCTTTTAGAAACTTTCTTTGAATATTTTCTATGTCCTGAATATGAATATTGTAATTAGGGTTCCATACTACGGAGCAGTATTCCAATCTGCTGCGTATAAATGCGCAATAAAAATTAATTAGAGGCTGCATAGTCTTAAATGGCTTGGTATTACGCAATAAAAAACCCAGCAGTGAATAGCACGATTTTCTAATTGTTGCTATGTGCATATTGAAATTTAATTTTGTTTCGAAATATACCCCTAGATCACGAAAAGATAAAACTGATTCTAGGCTTGTTCCATTAATTACGTAAGTTGCTTGTATTTTTGTTTGTTTTCTGCTAAATGTCATTGACTTGCACTTGGCAATATTCAAGTCTAGCTTATTGTTAATACTCCATTCATACAATCTTATCTTAATAACATGTTCCATAACTGAAACCACAATGACTGCCCCAAAGTATATGTAGGACAAACCGGAAGGTCGTTCCAAGAGAGGATAAAAGAACACTTAACTAGCTTCCAACAAAATAAAACCAACTCCACATATTCAACCACCTCATAGAACAAAAACACCACTTCGATGAAAACTTCAAAGTCCTACATCAAAAAAGAAAAGGCCGGAAACTCAACATCATGGAGTCCATGGAAATTAATTAAAAAAATACACTGAACATCTTCTCAACGACCAAACGGACTTAACAAATTCGCCCCTCTTAAATATTAATTTATTGAAAAAACCGACCCCCCATAAACATTCTATATATTCCCGACCCAACAAATTTTATTTATCATTTCTTCGCCTGAAGCAGCCACAGTGTGGCGAAACAATTGTAGCGAATGCACAATATATATTTGAAAGTGTTTAAATTGTTTTATTTATATAAAAGTGAAACCACACTGTTTATTACTTCAAAAGCTTGTTCTACAACTCGTCTCTAAAACTGTAACCACGCACATCGTTTTCTCAATAACTGATTCAACAACTCAAAGTAGAAAAGAGTAGAGGTGGAGTAGAAAAGTTGTACTCTTTTCGAGTTCAGAGTTGAATCAGTTCAACGTGTTTAGTGTAAATAGATTTTTCAATTTTCTGAAGGAATCAACCCCACTGTATCCTGGACAACTGAAACCAAAGTAGAAAAGAGTAGAGGTGGAGTAGAAAAGTTGTACTCTTTTCGAGTTCAGAGTTGAATCAGTTCAACGTGTTTAGTGTAAATAGATTTTTCAATTTTCTGAAGGAATAGTGGAGTAGAAAAAAGAAAAGCCTTCTGTACTCTTTTCTACTCCACTGCAGCCAAGCCCACAGTTGCTTCTACAACCCCACTGTATCCTGGACATCTGAAACCTTGTCGATTATTATCTTAAAAACATGTTTAACAACTAAAACCACACTCTTTCTTTCTTCAAAAACTTGTTCTACAACTTGTCTCTAAAACTGTAACCACACACATTTTTTTCTCAATAACTGATTCAACAACTCAAAGTTGAAAAGAGTAGAGGTGGAGTAGAAAAGAGTACAACGAGTTCAGAGTTGAAACAGTTCAACGTGTTTGATGTAAATAGATTTTTTTAATTTTCTGAAGGAATTGTGGAGTAAAAAAGAGTACAGTGCGATTTACTCTTTTCTACTCCACAATTCCTTCAGAAAATTGAAAGATTTATTTACACCAAACACTTAAAGTCCTTTTATATCTCAATCATGATTAAGTTGCCCGGCGCATTTACCATAAGTGCATTTTAAACTAGCCGATTTAGCTGTTATATTATCATATCCTGAAAGACCAAAGAAAAACTATTAATGGATTCGATAGCTAACGCCATCTAATGCTCCAAAGTGGCATCGTCAATGAGACGAATCCACAAGTGCATATACAGGTCGCTGTTTCGTTCACGAACGAGCTAAACTTTGGTTGTGAAACCAGAAAACAAATATTAAAATTGAATTTATGTTCAGTATTCAGGCACCAGAATACCGGCTTGAAATAGTCAGAAATGTTCAGTATTCCTTAGCACTGGGTCGGGACCACACCAAAAGTCCTCCTTGAAGTCCGAAACGCGTCTGTAGGTATCTGGTGCCGAAATACTGAACACAAATTCAATCTTGACCGAAGATAAACTTTAAGCAGTTATACTCGTATAAAGAAGATATATCAATTTTTGAGTTTTACAAATAAATTAATAAGAATTCGTTATAAAATCCTAGTCTTATTTTAAGAATCTAATTTTACTTTTGGTATTTGTGATATAACATACTGTTATGCATACATCCTAAAGCTCCTCAACTGTAATTACACTCGTCAAATTTTTCCCTCTGAATTGAAACACGGCATAATAACCTGCATCCATAAACCTAAAACTGACCCTCTACAATCAAATAACTATCGTCCTATAACCCTCCTCCATGTGCTCGGAAAATTGTACGAATCCCTCCTCAAAGAAATTACTTAGGTTAGGTTTCAATGGCAGCAGTTAGACCGCTCATATAGGCCCAAAGGGCCCCTTGTGATACCATAAGGGTGAAAAGAAGTTAGGTCTTCCCTCCCTCCCCATCTATACAAACCAATCCGAGCACCTAATGAACCCGATCAGATTTCTCACATCTAGAGATGTCAGGTCCGTTAGTCCATTCGCGTAGTGCATTGCAAGGTACTTGATCCTTTTCCCTTCAAGAGCAAGGCATTGTTCCAGATAGTGGAGTACCGTCTCTTCCTCCTCCACATTCAGGCATCCTCTGCGAAAGTCGTTGTGCTCAAGACCCATCTTTTGTGCATGTCTGCCTAGAAGGCAGTTGCCCGTGAGGATGCCCACCGCCTTCTTTATGTCGATTCTGCTGAGTGCAATTAATCTGTTGCTGTTTATAGTATCCCATATAGGCCATAGCTGCCTTGTTATGAGACACGTATCTTCTTCTCTCCACCTATGGAGAACCGATGCTATTATCTGGTCCCTAAGTAGTCTTTTGCATTCCACAAGAGGAATGTGGGTAGAGAGTTCAGTAGACAGGTCCCTCATTCTTGCCTCCTTCCTTGCAAGGTCGTCGGCAATTGAATTTCTCCTGATATCACCCATATGAGTCCCACGTCACAATTATTTGCAAGCCTATTTAGCGATTTTTTACAGTCTCTGGCTATCTTCGAGGTGCAGTACGGACTATTCAGTATATTTATGGCGGCTTAGCTATCAGTAATAAACCTTATGCGGTTTCCCTGAAGGTCATTTTTGTGGATCCAGTACACATTACCCAATCCCAATCTACCAATATGGCTTCCTATCAAATCGATCTACAACACTCCCTTTACCTATCCTTACATCCAACTGCCAAACAGCTCATCGACCACTCTTTTTCTTGATATATCTAAGGCCTTCGATTCCGTTTGGCACCGAGGCCTTTTATATAAATGCAATATCCTAAATCTACCCAACCACCTTATCAACCTAATTCAAAACTTCCTTTTTAACCGCGAACTTCGAATCCGTATACGACAAATCCTATCTTCGACATTTTATACCGAACAAGATGTTCCTCAAGGCTGCCCTCTATCTCCTCTATTATACAACATATATTGCTCCGACTTATACCATCCCAATTCCAACTTTATAGTTCCAACCTGTTATCCCCGGCAGTTTGCGGATGATACTGCCTTAATCACCCATTCATCAGCCCCAGCCTCAACCCTAAACTCTCTATAAGAATTCATAAACCGATCAGCCACTTGGTCTTCTAAGTGGAGGCTTAAAATTAATCCAAACAAATCCCAACTCTCTCTTCCATACTGTCGTATTCCACATAATCCTCTTTCCATAACCATCAACGGATAATCCTAAATACCTAGGAATCCGTTTAGACCCAAAACTATCCTTTAAAAAACACACCTCCCATATAAAAGCAAACATCGTAAGCGAGCGAAACATTTCCTTTGCCTGACTTACAAGAATCAAGGAATTGGTACCAATACATGTACCAAAATTTATAAACTATCCCATCCTAGACTATAGCTCCATCCTTTATATAAATCTGTGCAATGTCAACATAAACAACCTTGAAAAGATCCTCCCTCCGTACCCTTACCAAACTTTGACACACTTAAAATCTCCTCCTCAACCCCCCCCCCCCCACACTGAACTCGTGTTTGAAGTGACTTTAGAACAATAGGAACTTTAATCTTGAACTCAAGGTTAGCTTGAACTCAAGTTTAACGTTTCTGGTGCAACCGGGCCTTAGAGATCTAATTCAATCTTCTTGTTTTATGGTTTGTCTCAAAAATAGGAGGACACCAACAAAAAATCAAATTACGCGACCTTATTGGCTGTCAAAAAGGCAAATTCAAACTGAAGCATAAAGATCTAAGCACGCGAAATTGCAGCTGTCATGTTAAAATCAGAACTGACGTTTTTTGCCGAATGGTAGTTTGCGTCTATTTACAAATCTTGTGTTTGAGCAGTGCTATCGATGTATTAAAAGTAGGTATTTTTTCATTACCTGTTCCGACTTATCAAAATATTCGCCTATATTTCGACTGTGTAAACCGGAAAGTTTGTTCTGGTCCTCCGGAGTACTATTGAGACAAGGTATAGTGGTCAACAACAGTTTTAGGACTTTGGAAGATCCTGTTCTTCATTTTTACAACGTCTTTAACGTTTTAGTAAAATCTTACCTTTCTACTCTGCAACCAACTAATCTATACCATTTTGGATCTTATTTATTTATAGAAGGAGGTTACACGATCAATAATAATTTGGTAGTTTTTGTCAGTCCGGCCATCTGTCGTCAATCCAGATTGATGCCAGCTTGACGACAGGATTCTAAGATTTAATGAACAATTTCTTACCTGAAATCCAAACTGAGGTTTCTCTGATGGTTGCTGAGCCGCGTCCTGCCGCTGAGGGCGACGCTGGGCTTCCCGTGGACGGCCGGCACATCTCTGAAGACGCTAAGCTTCTGCCGCTCGACGCACCCGATTTCTGACATCGTGGAGCGCAGGGGCGGAGACACCTCTTTCATCCCGCGCTTAATTCATCTTGTGCCACTCACGCTTATCCACACTGAAACAAAATTATAACAAAATAATGGTACGGTTTTTCTTTTGCTACATCGCTGGATAAAATTGAGAATTGGGTTTTGAATTGACGTGTGACAAGAACTGTCGAAAGTTGTATAACCTAACTTTCTGATTGCAAGCATAAATGGGCCCACATTCATCAAAATGTTCAACATTCACCATGTTTGGATTTGTTTGTGATGGTGTATCTAGTGAACGGGACTCTAGTCGGTCTATTTTGTACGATTGCAAAGATCCGAAACACGTTCAAAATTAACAAACCGGTCATCAGAGAATTCCCCAACCGTTGGCAGTAAACTCCAAATGGTTGTCTCTGATGAACGGGCCCAAGGCTAACTTAACTTAGGACAAAATATTATCCTAGAAGAGCATATAGAAGGATGTTCCTTAGGACAAGATGGATTGCATCGTGATTCTTCTTCTTCCTCTTGCACACGTCGTAGCCTTAAGAAGAAGAAGAATCAGGATGAAGGTGGATTGCACCGTGACTCTTCTTTTTCCTCTTGCACACGTCGTAGCCTTAAGAAGAAGAAGAATCAGGATGAAGGTGGATTGCATCGTGATTCTTCTTTTTCCTCTTGCACACGTCGTAGCCTTAAGAAGAAGAAGAATCAGGATGAAGGAGGATTGCATCGTGACTCTTCTTTTTCCTCTTGCACACGTCGTAGCCTTAAGAAGAAGAAGAATCAGGATGAAGGTGGATTGCATCGTGATTCTTCTTTTTCCTCTTGCACACGTCGTAGCCTTAAGAAGAAGAAGAATCAGGATGAAGGAGGATTGCATCGTGACTCTTCTTTTTCCTCTTGCACACGTCGTAGCCTTAAGAAGAAGAAGAATCAGGATGAAGGTGGATTGCATCGTGATTCTTCTTTTTCCTCTTGCACACGTCGTAGCCTTAAGAAGAAGAAGAATCAGGATGAAGGTGGATTGCACCGTGACTCTTCTTTTTCCTCTTGCACACGTCGTAGCCTTAAGAAGAAGAATCAGGATGAAGGTGGATTGCATCGTGATTCTTCTTTTTCCTCTTGCACACGTCGTACCCTTAAGAAGAAGAAGAATCAGGATGAAAACCATCTAACTTAACATAGAAGAAAAGATTACACATCAATTATGATTAGTAGTAGACATAAGTAGATAGAGACACTCCTCAGCAAATAGTAATGATTACATGTAGGCTTAAATTGACAGAAAATTTGTTCAGTATTTCACACGGTATGCCAATACTAAACTCATTTCCAAGCCACTACTTCAAATTCCGTATTTTCCTAGAGATAAATGTTTCATAAAAGTATGCACAATTTGAACATTTCTCGCGTTGCGAGATAAATGTCTGGTATTTCTCTTCCGGACTGAGTTACACATGCGGGAAAACCGCACATCAATCCCGGAGGAGGAAAATCACTGCCCCTGGAAATCTGGTCAGGGCGTCAAAATCGACGACGATGGGAAAAAAATGTATACGCGATCAATCGCTAGGGGTGAAAAAAAGAGGAGAAGAAAAATTAGAGCTCATTTATACGTGACGGAAAACGTTTTTCCTTTTTCCCTTTGCTTTGCTGGTGAAGAGGAAAAATGTTCGTTAACGTTGTGTTGTCTGAAATTGGGGGGTTATTATTCTTTCAGTGAACGATAAATTAATATAGAGAAACGAAAATACAGAAAATGTTTGTTTGAATTGAACACATGTATACGCTGTATATTATCAGGCGTTCGTTGTTCGTTGAATAAGTTCAATTTTAAGTTTCGAACGAAATTTCGAAATTTTACTTCATGCTTAGTCCGGGAGTGGAGACTAAGCATGAAGTAAAATTTCGAGTTTAGTAAAGCCTGAAAATTTGGATTTGGACGCTACGCGAAGCGTAGCATCCAAATCCAAATTTTCAGGCTTTTCTAAACTCGAAATTTTACTTCATGCGCCTCGCGTATAAATCACTGACATATTGTGAAATTCACAATATTCCTGTTTAGCAGTATATTTTTAATATTGCTTAAACAGTATGTATTTAAAACTGATTTAGCAGTATATTTAAAAGAAATATATATTTTAAAACGAGGTAAAATCGAATATCTGCAGAAAGTCGATTTTAATTCGCTACGAGGAGCGTATCCATACGTTTAGTTTTTTGTGCTCCATGTGCGAAGAGCGTATATTTTTAAAAGTCTGTAAATCGTGAGCGGAGAGCGCACGAAGTTCGTGTACCTCTTCAATGAGCAGTCTATACAGAATTAAAAATAAATTCATGGCCAATTTTACTTTATGCTTAATCGGGAAGTGGAATCACTCGTTAGAAGCTTCTAATTAAAAAAAATCCAAAAACAACGGGTGCTTGTACAAATACAGCGTATTTATCGGGATATGGATACTTAAAAGAAAACTTCTCTGTATATGTGGAATTAGGTTTGCCATTACTACAAGTTTTTTCAAGGTAATTTACTTTCCTTACATAAAACCAAGCATATTGTTATCTCCTCCTTCTTTTAAGTTTACTAAATTAAACTTAAAAGAAGGAGGAGACAAGAATATGCTTGGTTTTATGGAAATGTGCATTTTATACGCGTGGCGCATGAAGTAAAATTTCGAGTTTAGAAAAGCCTGAAAATTTGGTTTGGTCGCTCCGCGCTTCGCGCTACGCAACCCAACCAAATTTTCGGGCTTTTCTAAACTCGAAATTTTACTTCATGCTTAGTCTGGGAGTGGAAACACTCGTTAGAAGCTTCAAATTGAAAAATTTCCGAAAACGACGGATGCTTGAACGATATGTATTCGGGATATGTATTCTTAAAAGAAAACTTCTCTGTATGTGTGGACTTAAGTCTGCCATTACTACAGTTTTTTTTTAAAGTAATTTACTTTTCTTCCATAAAACCAAGCATATTCTTATCTCCTCTTTCCTTTAAGTTTACTAAACCTAACTTAAAGGAAGGAGGAGATAAGAATATGCTTGGCTTTATGGAAATGTTTTATATTATTTATCTCCTCGTTCCTTTTTTCACATAACTAATATTAAACATTTCAAACTAACTAAACTACCTAAGTTAATTATCATTAATTCCACTCTAACTCACATTCTGTGTGTGTGTTTATGTGCACGCAATTGTCGGTAAATTTTCCAACAAAACTTTTCGCATGTTCGCTTTTGGCTCGAATAATATAATGCCACTTGTACATTGCGCGACTACACTGTTATCTAAATCTACCGTTTACATTTGCGAAGGAAGCGCACGTCAGTCGATAAACAAAGCAAATATTAATTAAATTCCGACACAATGTACTGGTATAAAATATGCATTGTCCTTGCCTGTATTCCAACACAAAACAGACACGCGCGGAGAGAGATAGGAGAGAAAAATATTATGCAGATGCGAAAACTGAAAAGAATTACTTTCGTTTTTGTATGCACGTGATATTTTCTTTAAGAAGACTGTAAGTGTAAAAATCAATTAATGTAAACTAGTAACCCAAATTAAAGAAAAACTATCTAAAATATCTTCTTTCTGTTTACACACGATTGACTATATTATTGGTTACTAGGTGCTGTGCTTATTAGTTTTGTTGATTTCTCAATATGCTGGTTAATAAACACCTCATAACTGTGTTACAGCCAGTTATTACCACAAGCCAACATGGTTTTAAAACTGGCAAATCCACAACCATAAATCTTTTAGTTTATAAGTCATACATACACGAAGGTTTCGAAGAAAATGTCAAGTAGAAGCTATCTATACAGATTTCTCGTAAGCTTTCGATTCTGTTGACAATGAACTATTAATATATAAATTGAGGCTTACTGGCATTGACGGTCTATTTCTGCAATGGATCCGTTCTTATATATCGAACAGGGTACAACTTGTGCGTATTGGTTTCTGCACTTCTAGCCCCATTCAGGTAACATCTGGTGTCCCTCAAGGAACACACCTTGGTCCCCTGTTCTTCAATATTTTCATTAACGATGTCATCAAGTGTTTCACCAGCGGCGGCTCACAGCCGAACTTCAGGGTAGGCCAGAGACCCAAGGTAATATATATCCGTTATTGAAAGGTGACTTTGTTACGCAATTCCTTGTATTTATAAGGCGCGATCCCAACCCCAAATATTGTGTGCGTTGGCGCTGTGGCCTACCCTGAAGTTAGGCTATGAGCCGCCGCTGTGTTTCACTCATGCTGCTTATTATTGGCCGATGACATGAAAATCTTTATGATGACCCGTTCCTTGAGCGACGCCTTGTTAGTTAAAAGGGATTTACAATCATTCGGCAGGTGGTGTGAAAACAATAACCTTGCACTAAACCTACATTAAGGGTTGCAGCAGATATTCGGTTACTATCTAGAATCTGGTATGATTTTGGGTTTGATTATGATATATCCATCTATTTTATTTACTAGATCATCACCTTAAGTTTATACTTGTTCTTCTGTAATTGAGTTTCTGGCCAGTTGGGTGGTGATAAAGGTTTATATTATTATTATAACTAGCATTTAGCCCGATTTACCAACCGGGGAGCCGAGGGCCGAATCAAGGAAATGTAGAAATGTAAAGAGAATTGCATAATTTAAAAAAAAAAAAATGATGTTGAAGAATAATATATGTATAATAGTAGCAAGGGTACAGGGAGGGGGAGAGGCGTTGGTGCATGAGCCGAATGGTGGCGACTGCAAGGTAAATCGTTGTTTTGTAGTGGTTATGGAGTGGATGGATGTAAAGGTCCGTGAAAAGGTTGGAAGAGATGGTCGCTTCGCTCCAACCGCTCGCTTCGCTCGCTTGCATTGCTCGCTTCGCTCGCTTGCATTGCTCGCTTCGCTCGCTTGCCTTGCTCGCTTCGCTCGCACATAGAGAGGGTAGTTGCTCCTTTATCCTCGCGAAAACAAATTTTTTCTAGCGCAATTTTTGGAGCGAAAATTTGCTGAAACACCGGGAAGGCGGCCATTTGTTGGCTCGAAAATAATTTGCTGAGCACCGCGAGGTCAAACCATACCACCCTACGTTTAAACAAATCGTTTTGGAGCATTTTAAGTCGGTCAAAAAAAATAATCAAGAAAATCACGGTTTTAGACCATCCTGTATATACACGTTAAACTTAAAAATTAATTAATTTTAATTTTGTTTCGTGTTGTTTCATCTTGTCGGTTGCGGATAATTATTCGAAATCGAAATGTGAAAACCAAATTCCTCTATCGCAATTTTTCGAGCGAAAATGTGCTGACAGCCCGTGAAGGCGGCCAATAATAAAAAAAAAACATGTCACAACACCGCTAAATTTTATCCTAGCGATCTGCGTTTAAACAAAACATTTTGGAGAATACATAAAAACCATCGATTAAATGCGAGATTTGGACACCCGGTATATATATTTTTATGAAATTTCAATTGCAAAAAAAAATACTTTTCCTCGATAGAAAAAATTCTCGATAGATAGGTCGTGTTTCTAATGGAATTCTGAACACGATAGACGCAAAATTTTGAAAATCTATTTTTTTTGCAAAATCGATTAAATGCGATATTTTTTTTAATCGGGCGATTTGAGCGCTCGGAAGTGTCGCGTTGGAAAGCCCAAGTCAAATCCCATCGAAATTGTGCTATGCGCGACCTGAAAAAGTTTCGTGTGAAGCAAGACCAGCGTGTAAAGTATTGAGGTTAGGAAATCTTCCGCCCGACGTAAAATTAAAAAAATGATTTAAAATAGAAAACGCGGTCGGATTTTAACGCCGCTTAGCCTAAGACACGCGGAATTTTTTTTTTCGGTCCTGTGAAAATTTGAACTTTCTAAAATGAATTCTTCGATTTTTCCACTCCCGGTGACAGTCGTCTCCCATAAGAGCAATGTAAAAGTGGTTGCCATGGCGACCGAATCGGAGCCTTCTCGGATCCCCGCTGCTTTAACGTTCTTATTATGGGAGACCAGTGTCTATAAACTGTCAGCATCTCGGCTGCTTTAAAAAACAAATTACATATTTTAGATAATGTCATACGAAACGGTGAATCTTGGAAACGTCAACTAAATTTAATTATATGTAATTCGGTAGTGCCACAGCATTTTAAATTGTTTACGTTTGAAAGCATGTTTATGGTGAAACAAAAAGCATTTATGCTCAAGAGTTATTTAAGAAATTGGACACTAGTGAATGGTGGATGGCAATATTCAACGGAAGCGTGTAAAAATATATTCAGATTGCGGTTTCCAAACGTTCTGATTACGAAATTTTCGGCCAAGGGTTCGTAAAGAAAACGTTATATATACGATTAGAAATGCAATCAAAGCGCAACTTACATCTTCAATTAGAAGTTTTCGGCCAAGGGTTCGTATAGAAAATGTTATAAATACGGTTAGAAATGCGACCAAAGCGCAACTTTACAAGAACTTAACTTAACTTACACAGGCTTGCACCTCCTGAAATACTGGTAAATGCTTTCGAGAGCATGAAGTGAAGAATTGCTTTGTGTCTTCGGCAGCATGGGCACAATATTCACCTTTTGCATTTTCTTGCTGTTTAGAGGGGCACATTGTTTGAGAAACAAAATTTACTTTTGACAGTTTTGACGTTTGATTTTTTTATTCTGAATTTACTTACCACGTATGTTTCTGAAGTCAGAACCTACTGGGATGTCGACAGTTTATAGACACTATTTTTTCTTTTTTTGGGTTTTACGTCATCTATTTCCGCTGCTATGGCCAATCATGACGCCGGAGATTAGGTCTACAGCTATCCGGGAATTTTGCCGAACCCGGTGGGAGTTCCAACCCACCGGTAGGGATCTTTAACGTGCACGCAACATCCAGGCAGTACACGGGTCCTACATGCATTTATCCGAAAAGACGTAGTGTTTGGCATTTTTATCCTAACCTATATAAATGCAGACAACTTGTCAGGCCGGTATTTGAACCCCGGCCCGTGGCGTGGCAGTACAACACTCTAACCACTACACCACCAAGCTGCCCTATAGACACTATTATAATCTGATATGCTACTACCATATATTGGTGTAGGATCGGTAAATACAAGTAAAAAATAATAATTGTGTACATTTTTTTTTCAGTTTATTTGTGACAAACGTTATTAATAATGATCAATAATTAATTAGGGGTTGCCGATTAAAGCTAGGATCGTGTATTTCAAGGATAATTGTTATAAAGCTGGTTCACTAATAACAATAATATTTGTGTATGTATCATCCACTCAGAATCAGTTAAACTAATTTGAGCGTGAAATTCAGTCGACGTTTATGAAATCCCCGAGATTGATGGGTGAATTAAGCTCAGGCTTATCCGAGCGCGTGCGAGGGGGGCGATGAATCTCCCAGATAATGCATTCTGCTAGGATCATCGACGTCCAGTTGAACGCACTCCAATAGGCCACACTAGCACAACTCGCATGCAAAAACGGAATTGCTGAAAGGTTTTGATACCAGATTTCCATTTCAAATCCACTATTGCAGAATGCCTTTCGACTTTTTGACTGGAACGTTAGCAATGCACGTGGAAACTAAGAAGTGTGCATTTAATTGCCTAATAATCTCAACACGCAAGGGGAAATTCAGGCAACTAAATATACACTAACGTTATTTGTATATACAGAGAGTTTTATGTAACACCGAACATTTTCATAACGATAATTTTCTTTCAAGTATCTATATGCATACGTTGCACATTTTCCGATGCTCGGTTTATTACAAGAATCCAATTTAAAGCTATAAGCGAGTGTTTTCCACTCCCAGGCTAAGCATGAAGTAAAATTTCGAGTTTAGAAAAGCCTGACAATTTGGTTTGGTCGCGTAGCGCGAAGCGCGGAGCGGCCAAACCAAATTTTCAGGCTTTTCTAAACTTGAAATTTTACTTCATGCGCCACCGGTACAAAACATTGATTCAATGTAAAGTATAGCGGTGTGTTTTAAACTTCGTAATTTTTATTTTTCGAAAAATTAGCCATATCTTCAAGTGAGCGGTTTGGAAAAAAAATGTTTAAAAAAAATTGAAGAAAGATGGTCCTCCAATTGTTGTTTAATATGGTTACTAATACTATGGAGAACATTTGTGGCCAACAAAATCATTTCTAAAAGGCCCCAAACACCAACTTTTTATTATCGAAAAATAAGCCATGTCTTCAGATGAGCGGTTTGGAAAAAAATTGTTTAAAAAAAATTGAAGAAAGATGGTCCTCCAATTTTTGTTTAATATGGTTACTAATACTATGGAGAACATTTGTGGCCAACAAAATCGCTTCTAAAAGGCCCCAAACACCAACTTTTTATTTTTCTAAAAATAAGCCATGTCTTCAGGCGAGCGCTTTGTAAAAAAATTGTTTAAAAAAAATTGAAAAAAGATGGTCCTCCAATTGTTGTTTGATATGGTTACAAATACTATGGAGAACATTTCTGGCCAACAAAATCATTTCTAAAAGGCCCCAAACACCAACTTATTATTTTTCGAAAAATTAGCCATGTCTTCAGGTGAGCAGTTTGGAAAAAAATTGTTTAAAAAAAATTGAAGAAAGATGGTCCTCCAATTGTTGTTTAATATGGTTACTAATACTATGGAGAACATTTGTGGCCAACAAAATCATTTCTAAAAAGCCCCAAATACCAACTTTTTATTTTTCGAAAAATTAGCCATGTCTTCAGGCGAGTGGTTTGGAAAAAAATTGTTTAAAAAAAATCGAAGAAAGATAGTCCTCTAATTGTTGTTTAATATGGTTACTAATACTATGGAGAACATTTGTGGCCCACAAAATCATTTCTAAAAGGCCCCAAACACCAACTTTTTATTTTTCGAAAAATAAGCCATGTCTTCAGGTGAGCGGTTTGGAAAAAAATTGTTTAAGAAAAATTAAGAAAGATGGTCCTCCAATTGTTATATAATATTGTTACTAATACTATAGAGAACATTTGTGGTCAACAAAATCATTTGTAAAAGGCCCCAAACACCAACTTTTTATTTTTCGAAAAATTAGCCATGTCTTCAGATGAGCGGTTTGGAAAAAAATAGTTTAAAAAAATTTGAAGAAAGATGATCCTCCAATTATTGTTTTATATTGGTAATAACACTACTGAGGACATTTGTGGCTATTAAAATCGTTTCTAAACCTCCCCAAATAGCATTTTTAAAATGTTTGAAATGTCCTCTTTTATCACAGATACAAATTTTAATGCCAGATGCTAAATCATAACTTTTAAAAGTTGTAAGAGCTATCTCAGCATTACATTTAATTAAATTATCAATTGTTTCTATGAAATTTTATTGTTTTCGTTGTAATACGTTGGTATAATTATAGTTTTATCAATGGTTGAGGCGCCGGATTCGTGGCTGGAAATCTATGGCCAACTTCTCATCGGTAATTTAGGCTACTAAATATACACTAACGTTATTTGTATATACATTTACTCGTAACTCGTACATTAATGCTAGATTTTCGCAATGTTAAAAAAAGCATGTGTTCCAGGCCATTTTTAAATCGGTATGTAATTTTTTGTTTTAACTTCAACAGAAAATAGAGGTGTAAAATCATAAATTAATTTCAAACAAAAACTCTCATAAAATATTAATTCCTTGGGGTATTCTTATTAGATTGGTTCCAACTCCTGCTTTCGTAATAGTATATTTTTAATTAATTTATGATTTTAGGCGTCTCTACTGTTTATCAAAGACTTTTGATAAATTATCGATGAGTGTTGTCTGGTATATGCATGATAACAAACAAGCAAATTAAGCGTGCGAATTGAACTTCGAAACTGAAGCCGGGACGAATCCTTGACGTCAATCGAACAACGCCACGATCACACGTAATTAAATCCGTAGAAACGTAATTATGCTTATAAAGGACAATACACGAGTTCTCAATTGTTTTTTTTTTGTATGTATGTAGTTAGGGTTCTGCAACATTTTACCAGTATTTAAAAAGTCGGTATAGTTTTAATCCCTAAACCAAACACATAAATAGCGATGTCTGACGAATACTAATATCCTCATAAACTGTATTGTTATATTTCACCTTTGGTATTTATTTATATTTCAATTTGTAAAAGTTAAAAAAAATTCTAGGTCAATTATCGAACAAGTATGCTATCGAAATTCATTCGCATCCTTTGGAAAGAAAAAAAACCAATTGCGTAAGAACTGTTGTTGCATAACGAAACCGGTGGTTATAATTACTGGCATAGTTTTATTTCTTTATTTATTTTTTTTTGTGGTGATTTTGGTTTTGGTCGACCTTTCTCGCGCAGAAGGATTATTTACATAATATTTGCCGATTTTTACATCCCGGCGTCGATTTGAATAACCAACCAGTTTGTGCTATTTTTAGGTGTGTAAGCTGTTGGAAGAAGAAAAAAACAGTTTCAGGTTGAATTCATAAGATTACTTATATGGAATGGTGTGTGGAAAGAAGCTGGTCTAGTATTAAAGCATAAACATTGATAAACAAAAGGTCCACTATCTTAAGGGGGTATTACCATTCGGAAGTTTTAAAAAATTGATTTTCTTTTTTGCATGTATTGATACTTGATAGTATATAGTTTCATGTCCGAAAGCCGTTTTACAATAGGCGAATTCGTTAGTTAGATTTTTGCTTGTTGAAGTAACCAATGCTGAGTAGGTGGCTGGGTGGAAATACGTAGAACTCAAACGAAAGTTTGAATGCTTGTGTCTGGAAGCTGGCTTCGAAGCACCTCAACTGTGGTGCAAAAACCGTCGCTATCGCGTCTTTCATAGCTACCAGCATTTTCAACGACGGATACTCGGCAGTTTTTAAGACGATAGAGACACTGGGAATCCATATCGGCCTGCAAGCCAAGGCTTTCCGGTGCGGACCGACGCGGAGCGCGAGATGTGGGACGAATTTTGCCTGACTCCAGCAACTCATAAGGCCATCCAACAACGCTGGCAGGAGTAAATCATTCAAACCCAGTTTTTAGAGGAAGAGGAGGGCCTAGTGTACGGAGCTGGCATAGCTGACTAAACCCGAAAATCTCCAAAAATAGTTAAAACTTGTGTCAAAACTTTAAACGCGTTTTTCTCGAAACCACCTTTTTTTCGCTGGCCGGAAACTTTCTTTTCAAACTATGAAACGGATTGACTTGAGCTTTTAGTGTTCGGTTCTCCACATTCTCCTCTGGAGTTTGAACCACCGTCATTCAAATATATTAACATTTGATATTTTTCATAGAGCCTTAAAGTCAGAAAAAGAGGGGCAAAAAGCGACCACTTTTTTCGAATGGCCTCCATTTTGTTATTTATCGAGATTTTTTATTGTCAGTGGTTCAAACTCCAGATAATTAATGACTACTACTTCATTTTACGTTTCAAATCACAGAATCGAAAAAATCTTTCCGGCCATGAGGAAAAACGCGGCGGACACGGCCTTATTTGAGGCCAGATTTAGAGGTTTAGCCGGACGATTGAAAAGAATTAAAATTCATTTTTTATAGTTTATGAATCTATAAACAAGTTGCAAGAAACCGCAAGATCGCATGTATTAAATTTCCCAAAAATAAAAATTCAGAAAAACCGTAAAAAAACGCTGTCCTAGTGGTAATACCCCCTTAATTCATCAATTTTGTATTTGAATTATCGATATAAAAAAAAGTATGAAGGAACGACTGGATTATCCAAATAGAAAAGTTATGAACCATACAAAAATGCATAAACAAAAGGTTTCTTTTGTATTGTGCAGGCTTCTCCTTCATATTTGTTAATTGCAAGCTAAATTTGCCGAAACTACAGTAATGTAAAAATAACTAGTGTTATATTAACAATGTTAAAACGAAAACTAGATTACCAAAAAAAATATATATAGTATTAAGCGTTACTACGTGGTAATCCACATTAATTAATCAATATTGAGACGTGTTTCAATATTTTTTACCACTTTATTTGAATAATTATTCAAATAAAGTGGTACAAATCATTGAAACACGTCTCAATATCAATTAATCAAAAAAAAAGTTATGACCCATAAAAAATGGATAAACAAAAGGTTTACTTTGTATTGCGGAGGCTTCTACTTCATGTCTAAAAATTGCAAGCTAAATTTGACGAAACTGCAGTCACGTAAAAATAAATAGTGTTATACAAAGTTAAATAACGTTTGTTTTATTGATAAAAGGTTTATTATTCAAACAAGATAAATTCAAATTCAAAACTATTTGAATTCGAGAAAATAAGCTTACGCTCCTTATAGTTTGCACACTTTTAACATAATATATAAAATTACGAAAAAACTATTCGTGAAAATGTCTTAATTAATAAGACAACTTAAGACGATAAATAAATCCATTGAAACAACTACTTCCCGTGCAAATACATCTCCGGATATTGAATTATACAATGAAATATATCCGGAGGTGTATTTGCACGGGAAGTAGTTGTTTCAATGGATATTTATCGTCTTAAGTTGTCTTATTAATTAAGACATTGTTTGCATTTTCACGAATAGTTTTTTTTCGTAATTTTATATATTAGATTTATTATTATTATATTATCATACCGACTTTTACTATCAAAAAACAAAAACCCTGATGATGCCAGTTAACTGGAACAACCACGAAAGATTATTCAGAATCACGAAAAAAAAAAAATAATAAACCGCGACGCGACTCCTTCGATAAATTGGATCAAAGTCGGATGTTGGTGATTAATATTTCACACATTTTTTTTTTATATCAAAAAAGCCGCAACTTTAGAGTTTTTATACTAAGTATCGAGAACAGTAAGACTTTGTTACCGGTCAAAGACAATTGTTTGGAGAAGGAGCGAGTGAAGCGAGCGACGACTCCAATCGAGTCGCCCAGATGCAAAAACAGCCGTACACCTTTTTTGATATCCCTGAATTCTACTCGTTTCAGACTACAATTTTAAAAATGGTGATGTGTCCATCATAGTACTTTCCCCCGTAAATTGCGTATTAAATCACTTTTTAAAGTTTGTAAAGAGGCTAATGAATCACCCTGTAGAAAATTGTGTTTGAAAGTTCCCGAAAAACGTTCTTCTTTTTATAACATATTACGAAGTGGTCCTCAATAACTAGATAAAACACACAACTTTTGAAATATCTCAAAAACTAAGAGTGCTATGACAAAAAGTAAGTGAACATTACATCTTCATTTTGTTATTATCTACAACTTTTATTTGAAAGAATTTTTTGTTTGATGAACATTTATTGAAAAAATCTGAAAAAACTGAAAAACGCTAAGAGTAAAGTACCACTTCCGGTTTTCCGATTTTCACCAAAAGCTTTTCAGTTCTTCCGATTGTAACAAAAAGCTTAAGTTTCAATTTTCATCTCGATATCTTTAGCGGTTATTGCGGTACAGCGCACACAGACACACACACAGACACACAGGCAGACAGACAGACAGACATTTTTCAAAAATGGTCTTATTCGACTCAGGGGACCTCAAAACGGATATTTCCGCTAAAATGTTTGATTCGAAAATGTTCACGAAAACAATACTTTCCCTTTGTATTACATACGGGGGAAAGTAAAAATAAATCGATCTTCAAAACCCTTCCTAAATCTTTTAAAATTGTTTGAAAAAAAATGTCTAATGCAAAACCTGCTTTATTTCTCGGTTGCAAAAGCTGACATATTTTTTTCAGTTGCAAATCCTGCCAACTTTTGACTTAGTTTTACATAATTTTTCCTATTCCAATTCGATACAACGCTCATTCAACACTATTTTGATTTATTTAAAAGATACTGCAAAATCGGTTTTTGTCATTTTGCCACAAATTTGTTAAAACACGTATGATTGATTTTTGCATCTGGACGACTCAATTATTATCTGAGACCGGTATTGTACTTACTGTTCGAGATGCTTATGTTGTTTTTGGCACGATCGGAGAAGACAGATAATATTTTTTCGCAATTATTATGAATATATCACTGACTTTTTATCAAATTAAACTTACTATTCATAGCAGCTGACAAATTCAATCCAGTTAAAATTAAATGGAGTCAAATTTCACTCCATTTAATTCTAACTGGATTGAATTTGTCAGTTGCTATGAATAGTAAGTTTAATTTAACGTTCACTGATTAGTAAGTAAAAAGTTTCACTTACCGATTTGTTATTCATAGCAACTTGGTAAACACGACGTACCATCATAGAAACAGATGTAGTAAGTATTAAAAAAGAGCCGATCGAGCAAAAAACATTTCCCCATAGTCCGGAATAAATGGTAGCATTAGTCTGAATGAATGGTAATTTCACGTAAACTTGAATAGTCGCATAGAACAGTAGTTCCGAGCAGTGTTGCCATTTTTGAGAATAAAACCCCTTTTGGGGGATTTTTGGGTCTATGAGGAATACTCAAATATATTTTTCTATATCAGTCATTAGTTTTTTTTCATTAAATGTGGATATTTCAAAAATGTTTCACCACGGGTTAAGTGAGAAATTATTAATTAAACACATTTATTTCTTCAGTTGAATTATATTGATGATTAAGAAGATAATTAACTAATATTCTAAATAAAATTCAGTATTTCCAAGTTGGTAAAGCAAATTGTTATAACCATTCCGTTTCTTTTTACTTGTTCTTTTGCAGTTCTACTCTATTAGAAGAGTAAAATTCCCATCCTGAGGATTTCGGTCGTCGGTGTACAAGCAACACTTTCGCTGATCGGAATTCGTACGTCCTTCCTTCGCGACGTCAGACTTTCTGTTTTTTTCTTTCTTTTAATTGAATCAGGTGAAATTTCGAATGAATATAAAACACACATAAAGCGCGATTATCGTAAATATTGATGGGATGGTTTTCGTTCATTTAAATAATTCGAATCGGATGTTAATGAGAATGGAATAAAGGATGTTTAATATTTCTTTTAGAAAGTGTCAACGCGTTGATATTAATTATGAAAGTGTCGTAAACTTAGTGTAGACAGAATTATCATAAAGAAAAGTTAAGTTGCGGACAAAATAGTCCTATCATCTAAGTCTGATAACAGAGAGCAAAAAAATAGTCCTATTTAAAAAAAAAATATTCCTATAATCAAAAAATAGTTCTATAATCAAAAAATAAAAAAAATAGTGCTATAATCAAAAAATAAAAAAATGTCCTATAATTAAAAAATAGTCCTATAATCAAAAAATAGTCCTATAATAAAAAATAGTCCTATAATAAAAAAATAGTCCTATAATCAAAAAATAGTCCTATAATCAAAAAATGGTGATGTGTCCATCATAGTACTTGTAGCATTATTATTTTCAAAATGTCTTCAACTTTTTGATAACTACAACTTTTATTTGAAACTTTTTTCAATTGGATCAACACATACTGACACAAACCAATGACTAGATAAAAAACACTATTTATTGAATATTTCAAAAACTAAGAGTGCTATAACAAAAAGTGAATCTACAAAAAATCTTTAGTTTTTCATTTCCTACAACTTTTATTTGAAACATTTTTCAATTGTATCGACACATACACTGTCACACCAATAACTAGATAAAACACACAACTTTTGAAATATCTCAAAAACTAAGAGTGCTATGACAAAAAGTAAGTGAACAATACATCTTCATTTTGTTATTATCTACAACTTTTATTTGAAAGAATTTTTTGTTTGATGAACATTTATTGAAAAAATCTGAAAAAACTGAAAAACGCTAAGAGTAAAGTACCACTTCCGGTTTTCCGATTTTCACCAAAAGCTTTTCAGTTCTTCCGATTGTAACAAAAAGCTTAAGTTTCAAGTTTCATCTCGATATCTTTAGCGGTTTTTGCGGTACAGCGCACACAGACACACAGACAGACAGACAGACAGACATTTTTCAAAAATGGTCTTATTCGACTCAGGGGACCTCAAAACGGATATTTCCGCTAAAATTTTTGATTCGAAAATTTTCACGAAAACAATACTTTCCCTTTGTATTACATACGGGGGAAAGTAAAAAATAGTCCTATAATCAAAAAATAAAAAAATAAAAATAGTCCTATAATCAAAAATTAAAAAAATAGTCCTATAATCAAAAAATAAAAAAATAGTTCTATAATCAAAAAATTAAAAATTGTCCTATAATAAAAAATAGTCCTATAATCAAAAAATCAAAAATTGTCCTATTCAGCCCGATTCCGTACACAAAATGATACATTTAACGTTCATGTTACCTAACATCACAGTCTAAGCGCGTCTAGTATTTAATATGTATACTTAGATTGTAAGGTTAATTATTAACGTATACGTTAAATTTAACATTTCGCGTACTGAATCGGGGGGATTATCAGAGAGCAGACAAAATAATCCTGTTGTCAGAGAGCCTAGGTCCTATCATTTTTATATTTTCTGTGCGTTGTTTCCATGAAATATCGTATCGATTCAGACACAGCATTTAAAGATCACACGACAGTAATGAACTTATAATCAGTACTTTTAGCTCTATTGTAATTCTGCGAGAACAATAAATTCTATATTTTCCTCGTATTTGCAATTTCCTTGTGTTTGTGTGTGAGTTTTAGAAAATCGTAGACAACGCCCTTTTATATCAATATCCATCATAATAATGATTGATGAAAGGGTTTTCTTGCGTTCGGGGGGTGAGCCTCAAGGGTTGTTTGTATTCAATTCCTGGAAAATCCCTCGGGGGTGCCAGTTTTCGATAATCCGAGCACGCGAATATCCGAATTACGTGTGTTTCTGCGATAATCCTGACAAGCGTACGTTTTCATAGTTGAGTACATAAAATTTAAACTTCTGGGTTAAACATCTGAGACGATTTGTAACAATAAATTAAGTTATTTAATTAATTGCTCACTTAACCCGCGGTGAAACATTTTTGATTCTAATTCTAGATATATCGTTAACTTGTTTCTCATTGATCACTTGGTAAAACATTTCTATTAATATATAGGTATTTGATTGAAATTCACTTGGTTTGTTTTACTAATAAATTGTTTTATTTTCAACTAGTTTCGGCTCAATGCCATTTTCAATCTTGAAAATGGCATTAAGCCGAAACTAGTTGAAAATAAAACAATTTATTAGTAAAACAAACCAAGGGAATTTCAATCAAATACCTATATATTAATTCTAGATATTTACTTAAAACGCTTGGTTTGTTTCACTGATTTATCTTAAAGGAGGAATATACAAAAAAAAAATATGTTTGAAGAATCCTTCAAACACCCTCCTATACGAACTAACTAAAATACTCCCGATAGAAAACCACCTCAACCAATTTTCCCAAACATTTGCCTCTGATTCATTTCATTACAATCCACTTAATACCCTTTGTATCCCTCGTAATAAAAATATTGTCTCTAAACGAAAATTTCCCTGCGCCACAATTTATAAATTCATCCCTTCACTTCATGACATTAATGATTACGACATTTGAGACAGCCGTTAGACATGTACTAGACATTAATGATCACGACGCCAGTATGACAGTTAGATTCAGACAAAGACAGTAGTTAACAATTACAACTATAACATTAACTGGCAGAGACAGAACTAAACAAATTCAGGCGGAAAGACCAATGGTCGATAGCCGATTGACAGAAAAATGTTGTAAGTTTTAAAATTTGTTATAGTAATAATATTTAAATGCTTTTATTCCACATTTCTGTCAATAAAGATGTTAAATATATATGTTTTATGTATATTCCTCCTTGAAGAGGAAACAGGTCGGAAAAAATATAAATATGTCTAATCCCATCGATCGTATGATGAGGTATGCTAATGGTATTAGCAAAAATCCCAACTTTGTTTTATTTACACCATCAATTCATCAGTTTAAGGTCCAGTTACGTCGTATTAGGCTATCCAATGTCATTGACTGTTAGATCTTTAGTTCAGTAATAATTTAGGTGGCTGTAATCAATGTAACTCTTTATATGGTTTTTGATATTTTTGTTCAGTAATAATTTAGTCGGTTGTAATCAATGTAATTCTTTATATGATTTTTATGTTTTTTTGTTATTTTTGTCATATATTACAATATGTATATGTACACTTATGTAATAAAATGGAGATTCCGTTAATAAATAAATAAATAAAAATCAGTGAAACAAACCAAGTGTTTTAATTAAATATCCAGAATTAGAATAAATCAAGTTTTTGAAATCTATTCTTCTAATTTCTTGACTCGACTTACAAACATTTATTTTTTCTCGTAATAATCGTTTGATATTTTTTATAATATTGATTAGAAAACTCTACTCAGGTGACTTAAAAAATCATTAAACGAGGGTTTTCCACTCCCAGACTAAGCATGAAGTAAAATTTCGAGTTTAGAAAAGCCTGAAAATTTGGATTGGCCGCGTAGCGAAGCGGAGCGGCCAATCCAAATTAGGCTTTTCTAAACTCGAAATTTTACTTCATGCGCCACGCGTATAAAGCACTGAAATATCGTAAAGTTTAAAATATACGGCTTTAGCAATCTAATATGTAGATATGAATAAACCGTGGGTCAAATTCTGCGCTGAACAAATTGTTTAAAACAGTGATTATAGGCAACCCGATAACTATAGCGTATATTAGGTTGCCTATAATCGTTATTGTATGTGTGTGTTTTTTGAACTTCACTCTAAAACAGTGTTTTTAAGCGTGGCGCATGAAGTAAAATTTCGAGTTTAGAAAAGCCTAATTTGGATTGGCCGCTCCGCTTCGCTACGCGGCCAATCCAAATTCTTAGGCTTTTCTAAACTCGAAATTTTACTTCATGCTTAGTCTGGGAGTGGAAAACACTCGTTAAAAGCCTCAAATTAACCGCTTTGAAACAACGATATCCCACAGATTTAAAAAAACGCTGTAATTATCGGGATATTTATACTAAAAAGAAAAATGCGCTGTATGTTCTGTTTTAAACACATTTTAAACGTGTTTTAAACATGTTTTTAATTATTAATATTTTAAAGGCTGTTTCAATGAAAAAAAAACACGTTTTATTAAGAAAAAACTGTTTGTTTTAATTAAATTGAAAAAAACGTGTTTTGAACAACTCTGGTTTTAATAAAATATCCAGAATTAGAATAAATTAAGTTTTTGAAAGCTATTCTTCTAATTTCTTGTCTCGGCTTACGAACATTTATTTTTCCTCGTATTCATCGTTTGACATTTTTTAAAATATTTTATAATATTTTATAATCCCCGTTCAAACACTACCCACCATCTACATTCCCCCATAGTCTCTATGTGTAACACTGTGAACAGAATAGCTGATAAAATTGATATATTCCATGTAGACCTCCAGACGTTACTTAAATATTTAAACTCGGTTGAATAGTATATATGTACGTATGTTTGTATTAAATAATATATTTTTTTTGTCTTTCTAGTGAAATTCATAATGTTATTATTATTATTTAGAATTATAATATAATTTTAAGTCACAGCGCACTCGAATTTGCTTATGTTACTGTTAACATGTTATCCTGTAATAAGTTTATTGTAAACTGTTGGATAATAAATAAATAAATAAATAAAATAAATAAATAAATATAATATTCGTTTTAATAAAACGTGTTTTTTTGTCATTGAAACAGCCTTTAAAATATTAACAATTAAAAACATGTTTAAAACATGTTTAAAATGTGTTTAAAACAGAACAAACAGCGCATTTTTCTTTTTAGTATAAATATCCCGATAATTACAGCGTTTTTAAATTTGCGGGATTCCATTGTTTCAAAGCGGTTAATTTGAGGTTTTAACGAATGTTTTCCACTCCCAGACTAAGCATGAAGTAAAATTTCGAGTTTAGAAAAGCCTAAGAATTTGGATTGGCCGCGTAGCGAAGCGGAGCGGCCAATCCAAATTAGGCTTTTCTAAACTCGAAATTTTACTTCATGCGCCACGCGTATAAAGCACTGAAATATCGTAAAGTTTAAAATATACGGCTTTAGCAATCTAATATGTAGATATGAATAAAACGTGGGTCAAATTCTGCGCTGAACAAATTGTTTAAAACAGTGATTATAGGCAACCCAATAACTATAGCGTATATTAGGTTGCCTATAATCGTTGTTGTATGTGTGTGTTTTTTGGACTTCACTGTAAATCAGTGTTTTTAAGCGTGGCGCATGAAGTAAAATTTCGAGTTTAGAAAAGCCTAATTTGGATTGGCCGCTCCGCTTCGCTACGCGGCCAATCCAAATTCTTAGGCTTTTCTAAACTCGAAATTTTACTTCATGCTTAGTCTGGGAGTGGAAAACACTCGTTAAAACCTCAAATTAACCGCTTTGAAACAATGGAATCCCGCAAATTTAAAAAACGCTGTAATTATCGGTTTATTTATACTCAAAAGAAAAATGCCCTGTATGTTCTGTTTTAAACACGTTTTAAACGTGTTTTAAACATGTTTTTAATTGTTAATATTTTAAAGACTGTTTCGATGAAAAAAAAAACGTTTTATTAAAAAAATTGTTTGTTTTAATTAAATTGAAAAAAAACGTTTTTAAACAACCCTGGTTTTAATGAAATATCCAGAATTAGAATAAATTAAGTTTTTAAAATCTATTCTTCTAAGTTCTTGTCTCGGGTTACAAACATTTATGTTTCCTCGTATTCATCGTTTGACATTTTTTATAATATTCATTAGAAACCTCTACTCAGGTGACTTAAAAGTGCACACATAAACAATTGTTTAGTTCAAAGCTAATAAAAATAAATGTACACAAACAAGACACAAACTTTACTTGTATAACTGAGGTTTTTATTGTGACTATAGTTTCGACAACTTCACTCTTGCCATTAACGAACCAAGAGTGTCTTATCTGTGTAAATTATGATGTATAACGAAGTAGAAACCTCCACAGTTAACAAAAATAAATGTGATTTTCCAGAAGCACGAAATTGATGACCCTAACAAGCTGAAGTTTCAGGTAAGCTGAAGTTTTAGATAAGCTGAAGTTTCAGGTAAGCTGAAGTTTCAGGTTCCTAGACTAACATCTCGCAGTAATAAACTATTTTTTCAACCACATGTCAATACGCTAGCCCATTTTAATTCACCCATTATAAAAATGATTGGAACGTTTAATGGTTTAAATCCTGGGTCTCCAAACTATCTTCTTCGCGGGCGCCACAAATACAATTCTACATAATAAAGTCGGCCAAGATCCGATTAATTTTATAAAATTATGAAAAATTTAAGGGACAATTGTTACAATATTTCAAAATATGACATTTACAAAAAAAATTACAAACAATCGCGGGCCGGATTCATGCAAGTCGCGGGCCGGATTCATGCAAGTCGCGGGCCGTAGTTTGGAGACCACTGGTTTAAATAATAGAGTAGATATTTTCGTAGATACCAGAAAATGCCTCATCGAAATGTTACACTTATCGGTACCGTTGACATTGTTGTAAGCCTTTATACTTTAAGTTTGTTTTTTTCTTTTCTATTTTTCTTTTACTTTTATATAACATAGTTGCACATTATATGTATCACATAAAGACAATTTATCATAAAGAAAAATTGAGTTTGTCAATAGGTTGCAGAATATTTACAAAATATAAAAACGAATTAAAATTAATATCGACTCTCTGCAAAAAGTTTGTCTCCAAATATTCATTGAAACAACTACTTCTCGAGCTAATACCCCGACAGATATTAAATAATACAATGAATATTTGCGTTACACGACAGCACTGCTATTCTATGCATAATTTATATGCAAAATGCAACATCAGGTCAAACTATTCTCTAACCAAACTAAATGAAACAAAAGGAAATTGAAATAAATTGAAAAAATTACAAACTTTTTGCAGAAAGTTGATATTAATTTTAATTCGTTTTTATATTTCATTATATGTATGTTCTAAAATAAGTTAGCACAGCTTTATAAAATATTAAGTTCCCTGTAATTGGATATTTGTATGTATCTATTGGGAAAATAAAGAATAATAATAATAAGCAATTTGCATTTACAATTTAAAGCACATACCAAACTACATTAATTTTTCCTTCGCCTAGTTCTTGTAAATACTGTTCCAACTAAACCAGTTTGTTAAATTGATACCCGCTTTAATGTGTAACGAAAATAAATTGCGACACGGATAGAGAATTTCTTGCACAACCAACGAACGGTCGGTCAATCCGCGCGGTGTCGGTGAACTGGTATCCCACTGGGCGCACCGATTGCGACTGTTTTTAAAATGCGATACGTTTGTAAACACTTTGCATGTACGTATTTCTGATTTGAAGAAGGTAAGTATGCAAATAAATGCTAATCGATTCCGCCGACGACTCATCGGATGTTCAAAAATTTGGAAAATACTGTCGGTGCAATTAAGATTAGGAATAACAACGAAAAGTTATCGTAAACGTGTGAATGTTTTTTTGTTATGCTTTTACTAATATAAATAGAGTCAACGGTTCAGAAACGATCAAAACATGGGCAAGTCTAGGCCATTTCAAGATCATTCAGTTATTTCTTTAGCACATGATCTAATGCGCTAAACACGTTCGTTTTTTAATTACTCAAACAAACAAAGAAATATTGTAGAATTTGCAACATTAATCACGAAGTGGAAAATACTTGACAATATTATATTTTGAGTTTACAAAAAGGGCTTTGGAGACCCCGGTGCGGTAGTCGCGGGGTCGCGGATTCGAGTCCCGGCGGGTGGGGTCATTTTAAAGTACAGAATGATTCCACCTGGGCCCAAGGATGCGTGTGAATATGTTTGTGGCGTCTAAATATCTAGTAAATTACAAAAATACAAAAGTAAAACGGTGGAAAGGAAACCAACATCCGATAAATGTAAAAAAGGGTTTTTTTAACATCCAGGTTATCAAATGTTTTTGCATTTTTTGCGTTTCTTAATATATTCTAGAACCAAGAATTGGACATTCATTTACTTAATATTTTGATACTTTTTTGAAAGATATCCGTGCAATAATCATGGGAAAAATATCTTACTCATGATAGATAGAGAATAATCCACGTACGAGTCATTTTATTATCTATCATGGGTGAGATATTTTTCCTGTGATTATTGTGTGGATGTTATTCGCACTAGTATCAAGTTCTGCATGCTTGCAGTTTCCTTATTTTGATATCGTCGTTTTCTTGCTTATCAAAAAAAAAACGATAAGACGTTGTGCTAATGAGCATTTTCGCAATGTCCTGGCCTTGCTGAATATTTATAAGCACACGGATTTTAATATTATTATTACACATGAAGCTAAGTTGCCCATTTCGATTTTATTTTTTAAATAAATAAATACAAACAAAAAGCAGGATGTACATCGAAAATACAGGAAAACGTAAATCCAATAATAACAAAAACATGAAAATAATCACGCACAAAAAAAATTCATTGATTAAATTGTACATCCATTGATAATAATGTATTTAAAATCACAATAGAAATAGATAATAGAGACTTTAGTCATCAAATAATAAATAATCAAAATGTAAACTAACTTATCGATACAAAAATAATAGGACTAAAGGTGTATAGCCTTTTTGAAATATTAACTTACCTATTTACTCAAATAACACTTTCAACTTTTTTGTATTCACTTTTTAAAAGTAATATTTGATTAAATAGTTGAAATGTTTCACAAAGTAACCGCCTTCACCACCAAATATTTACCTATTTACATTAAATCAATTCTAATATAGTTATTGTATGAATGAAATGTTTAAATTAATCTTTGTAACACAAATTAGTTGTAGATTGCTAAAATTATCGCAATTTTATTGTTTTCACATTTATTGTATACAAAAATTATGTCAACTAAAGTTGTTATTGTTGATTTTTAATCTCTGTTTTAGTTAAAGGTGCGATTCTTCTCGCAATCTACAGCTAATCAGTCTTACAAAAAAAAATCCCTGTATGTATACTTAGAGCTAAAATTCCCTGTATATTTACCTATTAAACTCTAACTGCTCTGTATCACCATCTTCTGAAACAATAAAGATACATTTAATCAGATTTTGTCTTCTATACTTAAAAAAGATAGTATAATCCTAGTATTTAAGCCACGCCTACTATTGTGTCAAAGTGACACGCCTAATATATTTTCTAAGCAGCGTGGTTTATAAAATATTATATAATGAGTGTTTAAGCGACGCCTACTATTGTGTCAGAGAGACATGCCCCTTATCTTTTTAAGCAGCATTGGCTTGTGAAAATATAGTCTGAATCACTATTTTCTGAAACAATAAAGATACATTTAGTCAGATTTCGTCTTCTATGCTTAGAAAAGATAGTATAATCCTAGTATTTAAGCCACGCCTACTATTGTATCAAAGTGATAGGCCAAATATATATTTTAAGCAGCGTAGCTTATACAAATATAGTATAGTGTCTAAGCCACGCCCACTATTACGTCAAAGTGACATGCCCACTATATTCTCTCAGCAGCGTCGCTTAGAAAATGTAGTATTCTATTCTATTCTGTTTAAAGTGAGTGGTCCGTTTAGCGGACCTGCACTGCGATCGCAGGATTTATTAGGAAATTTCGTCAGAATCCTGTATGGATTTATTTTCCATTGATATTTTTATTGGTGGCAATAATTTTGTTATTTATATGCGCCAACACGCAACCAGCGTGTTTCAACAAAAATCATTAACGTACAAAAATAAATATGGTTTGTGTGAGGGTATTTTTATTGACTTTCTATGAACATGTGGAAATAAATGTTCATTTTGAATGTTCAGAAATATATTTATGCCAAGAAAAATTTTGAATATGACTATGAAATTCTAGTGTTCCCATTCCAAGTTTAGTTGAAATCATCACGTAACTCAAAAAAACAAATTCCTAGTTGGTTTGTGTGAGGGTATTTTTATTGACTTTTTATGGACATGAGGAAATAAATTTTCATTTTGAGTTTTCAGAAATATACTTATGCCAAGTAAAATGTTAATTATGACAATAAAATGTTAGTGTTCCCATCCCAAGTTTAGTTGACATCACGTAACTAAAAAAAAAGCAAATTCCTGGTTGGTTTGTGTAAGGGTATTTTTATTGACTTTCTATGGACATGTGGAAATAAGTGTTCATTTTGAATTTTCAGAATTATATTTATGCCAAGGTAAATTTTGAATATGAAAATAAAATGTAAGTGTTCCCATTCCAAGTTTAGTTGAAATCATTACGTAATTTAAGAAAACAAATTCCTATGACAAGTGATGTAAACCTGTCATAGGATTTTTTTTATAGATGAAAAAAAGGATTTTTGTGTCGAAAATCATTACCGTAATAAAATTAATATAGTTTATATGTGAGGCCATTTTTATTGACTTTCTATGGACATGTGAAAATAAATTTTCATTTTGAATTTTCCGAAATATATTTATAGAAAGGGAAATTTTGAATATGACAATAAAATGTTAGTATTCCCATTCCAAGTTTAGTTGAAATCATTACGTAACTCAAGAATACAAATTCCTATGACAAGTTTACATCAATTGTTTATAGATGAAAAAAAGGATTTTTGTGTTGAATGGATTTTTTTATATAAACAGTATCATCAATGGCATATCTAAAATTAAAACATTCGTGTAAATAAATTTAAAGATAATTTAAATTCGAATCAATCAACTACCACGCGCGCTTTAAACAAAACCTATAATCCACAAACAAAAATCAATCCTATTAAATAAACTCAACCTCCTTCTATAAACTTCTTATAAACAAATACACACACACACACACAAATAAAACTCGACTCAATTAAATAAATTCCATAGGAATTCCAACGTTGTCAAAATCAAACAGTGGATCCGAGCGCCCTGAAGCGTTTCGCAATTGGCGGAAGAGCCTCGAGTTTCTCTCTCTTTGATTGGGGGCGCCGAATTCGCTCCTTGGTCTCAAAGCGAACGCACACACCTTTCTGTCGAACGGCAACAAATTTCCGGCAATCAAGGACTCGCGCATTCGCTTTCAGAAACCAAATTGTATACACGGTTCAAACTAAACTAAACAAACACCCAAGGTTAAATTTTAATCTGCTGCAGTAAAAAAAAAAAAATTGGCGCCGTGAGTTTGTGAATGTTATTAGAACAGAAAGGAAACATCTGAGGTGGGTGTTGAAAAAAAGTGAAATAAAATGGAATGAATAAAAAGATTTTGCACACATTTTAATTTTACCGGTAGTCACAATAATAGAGAGTTTTAGTTTATCGTTTTACGGAATACGGTAACGCTAACGTTTACGCTAAGCAAGTTTAGCGTAGACTTTAGCGTTACTGTCTTTCGTAAAACAATAAACTAAAACTCTCTAATAATTGTGGCTTGCGCACTATAGTAGGCGTGGCTCTCACACAGTCAGTAAGCTACGCCTACTACAGTGTGCAATCCACGCCCACTATGCGTGAATTGCATACTGAGAGAGCCACGCTTCGCAGAGCGACCAAACCAAATTTTTATGCTTTTCTAAACTCGAAATTTTACTTCATGTCTAATCAAGGAGTGGAAACACTCTCACGAAGTTTCAAATTGCACGCTTTTATAAAAACAAAACTATGTTTTAAACACTTGGTTAAATTTCACTAATATTATGGTTTTTTTATTCCAATTAGTTTCTACTTTGAGTCATTCTCAAGGAGTACAGGAAATTACATTTTTACAAACATTATATACAAGAGAGGTTCATTTAAATTTTATGGTTAGGCAATAAGGGCTGTCATGATGGGTGAGCTCCACAGATCTTCGATGTCATTAACCATTGGTTTTCCCTGTTTTATTGCTTTTATTGCTTAATGACATCGAAGATCTGTAGAGCTCACCCATCATGACAGCATTTTAAGCATTTTTACTGAGTTACAAAATTATATACTTGATACATATAATTGAAAATTATATGCGTGCTGTTATCAAAATATAGTAAGATCTTTTAATAATACTTTTGAAAATGTTAAAATCCTTTCTACTGGGTAAATTCTACTTGAATAATTTCTAAAACAATAAACTAAAACTCTCTAATAATTGTGGCACTATAGTAAGCGTGGCTCTCACACAGTCAGTAAGCTACGCCTACTACAGTGTGCAATCCACGCCCACTATGCGTGAATTGCACACTGTAGTAGGCGTGGCTTACTGACTGTGTGAGAGCCACGCTTCGCAGAGCGACCAAACCAAATTTTTAGGCTTTTCTAAACTCGAAATTTTACTTCATGCTTAATCAAAGAGTGGAAACACTCTCACGACGTTTCAAATTGCACGCTTTTATAAAAACAAAACTATGTTTTCAAAATCCATACGGAATTTGATTATGTTTATGACATCAGCAAAAATATGTGTGTTAAAAAAAATTATATGTGAAACTTTATTTTAATTCGATTTAAACGCCGCCGGGAGGATTTCACAGGCCTTTTCATAATCGGATTAAATGATAACGAGATTAAGCCCGGGGAATTATAGACTAACTGGAAACTAAGCGCTACGAATGCTCGCAAGTTTAAATACGGCTGACGTGAACTCACATTCTAATTTTATATGCAAAACTTTTCTTAATTGAATAATCTGGTTATAATATGAATTATATCATATTATTCGAAATAACAGTTTCGATAACAATTTTAAGTACTTATAGACTTTTTTATAGTGTAAAATTGCATATTTAGATCTCGACGAAATAATTTTGGATGCCCCTGGTTTAAAACAGTATTATAGCCTTATTTCACTTCACCTATTCTTTAGTAAATCTGTCGCGTCCCCCCTGATAGCAATACTCATTTAAATCAAGAGTTTTAACTTTTTTTGTCATGTATTAAGTAATGAAAAAGTTTAAATTAAGGAAAATTCCCGAATTATAGGACTTTCTGCTCCACCAGCTAACAATTTGTCACAGAATGAAATTGTTTATTAAAACTGAAAATATTTATTAATCGCAACTTTATCTAGGAATGAAATGAATGTGCCAGCCATGGCTAATCAGCACATGACTCACATACTCAAGTATTATCTTGACAACAAAATATTCTAATGACTTTAATATCTACATAAATACATACATTTTCCGTTCGTTTACGTTTTTAAATATCGCTAATAAACTTGCTTGCGGAAAAACTGCCCTTCAAAATGTGCATGTGGTTAATTTGAATAAATGGGTAAGTACATAACTGACAAAGCAGACGGTTTGATAGTTGTAAAATGCGAGTTTAATTTAAGTTGGAAACTTTGAATAATCAAAAGAATTAGATAGATAATTAGACAAAAATATAATGTTCATATTAGGATTAATCGAATGCCTAGTTTAATATCTAAATACCGACTATTCTAATATCTAAATCGGCGCGAGTTAGATTTTGAAGTATTTTTGCGTTACTATAATGTCTAAGCCACGCCCACTATAGTTTCTATATTAGGCTTACTCTAGTATCTAAGCCACGCCTATTATACTGTCTAAACGACGCATACAAGTGTTTAAACAACGCCCACTATAGTATTTATCAGAGCTGGGACGAATCCTCGTGAAAAGGATTCCAATCACGAATCCGAATGACCTAATATGATTCGAACTGTTAACTGTTGAGGCTTCTACTTCGTTATACATCATTGTTAACATAAATAAGACACTTAAACTTTGTTTGTATAACTGAGTTTTTTTTTATTGTGACTATAGTTTCGACAACTTTAACTTGTCATTATCAGACTTACTTGTAGTCTGATAATGACAAGTTAAAGTTGTCGAAACTATAGTCACAATAAAAAAACCTCAGTTATACAAACAAAGTTTAAGTATCTTATTTATGTTAATATGATTCGAATCACGAATACTCGAATAAAGGATTCGTAAGAGATAAATGTGGTTCTAATCCTGTTTTTTCGAATCACGAATACAAATCCTTTAAGAATAAATTTGATTTTATTCTTTTTTTGCAACCATTAACATATAAATATCGTTATTAGTTGTTTTAACAAACATATTTAAAACCGAATTATTTATTATTAATGTTACTCTGATTAAAAATGTGTTTGTGTGTTTTTGAACTTCACTTGAAATCAGTGTCTTGTACGCGTGGCGCATGAAGTAAAATTTCGAGTTTAGAAAAGCCCCGTGAAAATTTGTCGAGGGTCGCTGCGCGACCCTCGACAAATTTTCTACGCGGGGCTTTTCTAAACTCGAAATTTTACTTCATGCTTAGTCTGGGAGTGGAAAGACTCGTTTAAAACTTCAAATTGAACTCTATTATAAAATCGACGATTGCCTAAAAATTACGTGAATAAAAAATTCACTGAATATCATTAAAACCGGGAAAGTCGGAGAAAAGTCATGGTATTTTATTTAAATTGACCAAAACACTAACAAAAAAGCCGTATTATTTATAAATTATATAATAAAATTCCCCAGCACCTAAAACACTTAAAAATTAACACCTTCAGGTTTCACTTGCGTTCTATGTTGCTACTAGGTGAGCTTTAAAATTGAAATTAACTCGGAATTAGTGATGTCTAAATATGTTTGTATCTCACCTCTCACATGTTGCAATTATATCTAAGTTTAATTTTTAGTAGGTTAAGTGGAAGATCAGTAACAGGTTAAGCTGACTGAACTTCGCCTACACTTATAATAATATATATCTTTTGTATCTTTTTTTCTTTCGGTTAAATAAAGACATTTATTATTATTATTATTATTATTATATTATTAAATTTGTCAAAATCAACAGGCATCATAAAAATTACAAAACACGTAAATATTTATAAAACCAACTTAAATATTGACAAAAACAATGAAACAAATGTAACAAACTGGGGGTTTTCCACAGAAGAAAGGTCAGGGTAAAAATCTTGAATCAGGGAAATGTCGGAAAACTTTAAGATTTCAGATTGTGACTACCATGTCAATTTTACTTCAAATAATGTTAAACAAAATTTTTAAAACTAGATTATTATCTTTAAAAACATTTTCAGTTATTTAATGTTCTTATTAGCGCAATCAGTTTGAAGTTTTAACAGAACGTTTCCACTCCCAGACTAAGCATGAAGTAAAATTTCGAGTTTAGAAAAGCCCCGCGTAGAAAATTTGTCGAGGGTCGCGCAGCGACCCTCGACAAATTTTCACGGGGCTTTTCTAAACTCGAAATTTTACTTTATGCGCCACGCGTATAAAACACTAATTTAACGAGAAATTTAAAAACACACAAAACAATTTTTCATGTTAATCCTCACAATTAACTCGAATTATTTTTGATGATTCAAATCCTTTTGTAAGTATTTGAATCCCTTTATAAATATTAGAATCCTTTTATGATGATTCGAATCACCCCGCATTTGCATTCGAATACAAATCCTCTTAAAAAAATGTAACAAATCCCGATCACGAATCCAGTTTTACTAACACTAAAAAATACTGTTATTACTTACTTCACTTTTTATTTGTATCGTTAGATGTACATTTCAAGACACAAAGTGCTCATTATCAATAACATACTCAGTTTGTTGATAATGAGCACTTTGTGTGCCCTTTGTGTTTTGAAATGTACATCTAACGATACAAATAAAAAGTGAAGTAAGGAATAACAGTCTTTTTTAGTGTAATAATCACTTCACGTAAACTCAAAAACATACAGTTTAACTAAAGTATTCGAATGCCTCTTCTGAATCCTCTAAAAGGATTCGAATCCTGCCCAGCTCTACCTACTGTATTATCTAAACAACGCCTACTCCAATATGTAAACCACGCCTACTCTGGTGTCTAATCCACGCCTATTATACTGTCTAAACGGCTCGTACTATAGTGTTTAAACAACGCCCACTATAATCTTTAAATCACGCCTATAATATTGTCTAAACCAGGCTTACTATGGTGTCAAACCACGCCTACTGGTGTCTACATCAGACCTAATGTAGTGTTTAAGCCGCAACTACTATGGTGTCTAAGCCACGCCCACTATTGTTTCTATATCAGGCTTACTCTAGTATCTAAACGACGCATACTATTGCATCTCAAACATGCCTGCTAAATTAGGCCTTCTAACGCCTACTCTGGTATCTAATCCACGCCTATTATACTGTCTAAGCGGCTCGTACTATAGTGTTTAAACAACGCCTACTATAATCTTTAAATCACTCCTACTATATTGTCTAAACCAGGCTTACTATGGTGTCAAACCACGCCTACTGGTGTCTACATCAGACCTAATATAGTGTTTAAGCCGCAACTACTATGGTGTCTAAGCCACGCCCACTATTGTTTTTATATCAGGCTTACTCTAGTATCTAAACCACGCATACTATTGCATCTCAAACATGTCTGCTAAATTAGGCCTTCTTTAAAAAAATATATTTAAGGAATTTCTGAAGCTTAGTCTAATAGATATTGATTGCTAAGATTAGCAATCAAAAAATACTTCAATCCAAAGTATATTTTGAAACTATATGAGTTGTTCAATAGAAACACGTTTGACCGGGATATCGGTGACTTCGTCGCCATTTAAATTTGGTTTTCATATAAGTACTAGTGATGATGAGTTACAAAATGACATACATGATCGAAACTCCGACCAAAGATTATACGCGTGCTGTTATTAAGTTTGTAAGGAAGACCGTTCAATAATAGTTTCGACAATTTTGAAATCGTTTCTACAGGGTAACTGGTTTTCTGTTGGTCAAATTATTCAAGTGGAATGAATAATTTGAATGTTACACCCGGGATAATCCTTCAGTAACAATTCTGTTCTTCTTTTGTCCTCATTAAGGCTACGAGGGCGTGCCTTAACCGAAGATAATGATCTTCTCGTGAAAAAAGCAAAAAGAGATTACGCAGGTAGAAAACACCGTGTTCAGTCCACGCATTCTTCTCACAACAATAACAAAGTAGGTTTATTGAACATAGAAGTGAATTTAAATAATGAAAAAAGATAAGCCAGGAGAAATACCAGAGGAAGTGAATGAATTAAAAATAGGAGTAGATTATAAAAAACAGACAATTCAGAGAGATTACAAGTCAAATATGAAGCTGAAACCTAAATATAATTGAGGACCCCAGAAGCGGATACAAATGCATTAAAATGTTTAGCTCTTTCTCGTGACTTTTTCATTTAATTTAAATATTTATAAATAATAATGAATATATGAGCCTTTTATTTTGAAAAGTGGCCGAACTCCATTTCTAATTTTTTTGTTTTTGACTGAAATAATCTTCAAAATTTGATGTTTTCTGTCATAAACAACAATTTCTGAATAAGTGTATTCATAATATATAATATATATATATTTTGAATATACTTAACCGCAAATTATGTTTTACACCTGAAAACCTCAAATTATAGAAGTTATTAATGTCAACAAGAAAAAATTGATAAATGGAGATAGGCCACTTTCAAAATAAACGGTTCATATAATTAATGCAATGTTAGTTTATTTTGAAATAAGTATATACTTTATTATTACGAATGTAATAACAGGAGTTTATTTTTATATAACTCTGTAGTTAAAGTGTGATCGACCGGAACGGAAGGAGAAGATAGAAGTGAAGAAGTAAATCACCTGTGTCGTATTTACGGCTGATGAATATTAACACCGTGGACGCTTCCTCTTCCTCATACCTATGCTCGATGAAAATTAAATCCACATTCAGACAATTTTATTCCTCTCGCATTTTGTTTACCACTCGTCTATTTGTTTATTATGTTTTGAGGCCCAGCGATTATTTTTCATAAAGTACTCCTTGATCTAAAGAAAACACCTATCTTCTTTATACCACCTTTATTTATGGTATAAAAAAGTTAAGTGTTTTCATTATATTAAATTGAAAATGTACTACGAAGTGAACGCCTCCAAAATTCAAGAACAAATTATTAGTAATTGAAATGATTCAGATATTCTGCAACAATTATTTCAAAGTACATTTTAGCTAGATACGGAAATATGTTTCTTACATTGCACTTGGAATCCATATACATTGTTTTTCTAATATGATTAAAATACACGCACACTCTTCATGTCAACCCAGGTTTTTTTGTGGTTGTACTTAAATATACAATTTAGATCCTAACTTCCAACATACAAACTGCACACTTCGAAGGACGTTCATCCGCCGCTGTCTTTCTAGATATCTAAAAGGCTTTTGACTTGGTATGTCATTCTCTTAACATACCTAAACACCTAATTCTTATCCTAAATACCTTCCTAATAAATAGATCACTAAAAGTAAAAACCCAAATTATCACATCCCAAACCTTCACTCCTGAGCAAGGTGTTCCGCAAGGATCACCTCTCTCTCCGCTCCTATAAAACATTTTCTGTATTGATCTATACAACTCTAATCCCATGTATTTTAACCCCGCTTCTTGCAATACGCCGATGACACAGCCCTAATAACTCATGATAATAACCTACCCAAAGCACTACAAACACTGCAGCAACTTATAAATTCCCTCGAGCTTTGGTTTGCTAAATGGAGAATAAAAATAAATCCCAACTCCTTATTCCTTACCGCCACAACAATATTCTGTCAACATCTCCATTTGTCATAAGCCCATCTCCCCAGCTCTCCATATAAAATACCTTGGAATCAACCTCAACTCAAAACTTAATTTAAAAAAACACAGATATAATTAAAAACAAAATTACTGCTAGAGCAAGACACTTCCGTGGTCTAACACACAGAAATCTTGGCATCACAAACACCACAAAAATTTACAAAATGGTATGCTGGCCTATGTGGGACTACGAATCCATTAATATTTACCACTTCTCCCAATCCCACACTTCACAACATCCAAGTCAGCGAACGTTCGTCCCTGAGATCCCTTACAAAAAATCGTCATCCACTCAATCCACTTTATAACCCAACTAATATTCTCCTTTACAACCGAACAAAAGTTATCCCACCGAACGTCTCCTTGATTTACCCAAAAAAAATTCCAATCCAATTTTCTAATCCTTTTACAACTTTGCACCCCCAGAAATGACCACATTTTTCCCAAATTCAAAAATCCCTCACAAACAATCTTTCAATTCATCACATACCATAACCAACATTGATATCAAAATTTCATTTACATCATTACATAAAATTTAAAAAAACCTCGGCAGAAAGGCTGCTGGCCGATAGCCGATTGCCTAGTCTATTTTTTATATGAAATTTTCTATATTATACAGGCAATAAAGATTATTTATATGTATATATATATGTATATATATATATATATATATATATATATATATATATATATATATATATATATATATATATATATATATATATATATATATATATATATATATATATATATATATACATATATATATACAATTTAGAATTGACAAACATCTGTACACATAATTCCTTGCGGATTTCTGTTTTTGTGGCGAATTCAAGATTCACAGTCGGATGAACGATACTTCTTTTCGGAAACGCCAGAGGGGTCGACCGTAATGACCGTTTTCTAAAGCGCATCCGCAATAACAAACACGGATGTGAGAACTTCCGCATCTGGTCTCAAACGCAAGACACAAACAAACTCGAGGTTGATTCCCCTTTAGGGATTACAGATACACACACGTGTTTACCCTTTGCCCTTTCTTTAATACATAGATAGGTAGACAATAGTACGAAGTGAGAATCAAATTACACAGTACTAAATTTGATTCTGACGTCTAACAACTGATTGTATTTATCCTTAATAAGCTTGTCTCTTTACTCTACTACAAACTCTACTAAAAATTTGAAGTTAACTTAAGTTTGGCAATGGAGGTAATTTTGAAAAATTATATAATTAGTGTCAATTTATGGCATTGAATCTGCGATTGACTTTGTTTTTTAGTATATTCAACTCGATCAATAAATAACAGAGTTATGGTATAAGATATATGTGTATATATTAAATATGCATACAGAGAGTTTTATGTAACACCGAACATTTTCATAAAGAAAATTTTATTTTAAATATACATATGTATACGCCGTACATTTTCCGACGTTCGGTTTGTTAAAAGAATTTAATTTGAAGCTTTAAACGAGTGTTTTCCACTCCCAGGCTAAGCATGAAGTAAAATTTCGAGTTTAGAAAAGCCTGAAAATTTGGTTTGGTCGCGTAGCGCGAAGCGCGGAGCGGCCAAACCAAATTTTCAGGCTTTTCTAAACTCGAAATTTTACTTCATGCGCCACCGGTACACAACACTGATTCAATGTAAAGTTTAGCGGTGTGTTTTAAACTTCGTAATATGTCAGTGTTTTGTGCCAGTGGCGCATGAAGTAAAATTTTGAGTATAGAAAAGCCTGCAAATTTTCAGGCTTTTCTAATCTCGAAATTTTACTTCATGCGCCACCAGTACACAACACTGATTCAATGTAAAGCTTAGCGGTGTGTTTCAAAATTCGTAATATGTCAGTGTTTTGTACCGGTGGCGCATGAAGTAAAATTTCGAGTTTAGAAAAGCCTGAAATTTTACTTCATGCTTAGCCTGGGAGTGGAAAACACTCGTTTAAAGCTTCAAACTAAATTCTTTTGATAAACCGAACGCCGGAAAATGTACGACGTATGCATATGTTTACTTAAAAGAAAAATTCTCTTTATGAAAATGTTCGGTGTTAATAAAACTCTCTGTATGTAAATATTAATCAATTATGTGAAGTGCGAATGGATTTCTTATTTTTATTTATTTGATTTTTATAATTTATGTACTTGTATTGGTTTATGACGCTTTCGAATGCAACTTTTATTGTATTGTAACATTTATTACGTATTGTACTCTCATATTTACTACCACGTTAGTTAAATATTTATTAATATTAATTGATATGTCAAATCCATTGAATATAGCGTTTTGATACAATAAAGTATTATTATAACACCTATATTACTATTAAAGGCTTGGGTGGCTGCGGAATCAAACATAAATGTCACAGGTATTGCATCTAACGGTTGGTAGATATTCGTAGGGGTGGCCTCATTGGCCTGTACCACCGCGACCTTTGCAGATCTGTTGTGGATTTACGTTTGTTAAGTCATAACCTATTTCAGAGAAGTAAGAATCGATGTTCCACAGCCACCCAGGCCTTTAATAATTATTGGACAACCGATATATAAAACTCTAAACTTATACAGTGAGGATTTTTTTTCACTGAACATACGTTTTCTATGTTCAGTATTAGAAAGTCCATGTCAATACATTATTTCATTAATTTCACGGATTAAGCAAGTTACATTCCTTTGAAAATGGTGTAACAAACGGAAACTAGTCGGAATAAATTTTTAATTTGTGAAACAATACGAAGTGCTTTTAATTTAAATAACTTTACATAAAGTTACAGATATTTTATTTATGCTTTTGAAGGAACTGAAATTTTATTTTAGGTTTAGAACAAATGTTCAGTGACCACCTTCCTGCTCCGAGCAATATGCCAAGCGATTGTAAAATCCTTGTACAGTATTTCTTTAAAATAACTGGATTTATTTCATTGCAGACGGTACTTATTCTGTTTTTTTAGTTCTTCTGTACTCTTTATTGCTATATATATATATATTTTTTTTTTATTTGTTTATTTGGCATAGGTTTTATACCATTCAGCCACTAACGATGATTTTTTTATATTAATTTACATATATTTGGACGTCACGACACATTCACACCACACCCAGGGACACGACGAGTTATTATTATTAAATAACAACTCCCCGTGCACGGGAATCGAACCCGGTCTGTGGCTCGCCGAGCGATTTACCGTCCGGCGACGTTACCGCTCGGGCACCGCCTGCCCCTTATTGCTATATTATTGATTGGAGATAAGCCCAAAGAAAAGAATCGTTTGGCGATAAATCGTGGGACCGAGGTGACCAAGCTATGGGTCCAAATCTTCCAATCCAGCGATTCTGGAAGGTTTCATTCAGGAAACGTGTAACAGGGCCTGTGGAATGTGGTGGAGCGCCGTCCATTTGAAACCAAGCGTTCTCAATATTGAAGACTTGTAGTTGTGGTACAGATGATTTACCGTGAAATAAATGAAACAATGTATTGACATGGACTTTCAAAAACTGAACATAGGAAACCTATGTTCAGCAAAAAAAATCCTCACCGTGTGATATTACGCACAGAGTTTTTAACAGTAATTAATATTCGCCCAATCCCGCAAATTATGTCACATCCATATGGGTAGAAAATTATCAAACGATAAATTTGTTTCGGTTTTTGTCCAAGGCCGAAAAGGAGAACGGGGCCCATATATATTTCTTTTTATTTATGTGTGTGGTTGCAAACTGGATTCGGTCCGCCTTGACTTTCGACCCACGCCTTCCATTCACGTCGCATTCGAAACACCCCCAAAATCAATTTCGTCATTATATCCCAAAAAGAAAAAGGAAATCGGGTAATTATCCTTTCTAAAAACAAAATGTATTCGTTGAAAATTGGATCAATGCATGCAAATTAGCACAAATATAGTATTTGCTAATTTAATTTTGGATTAGAAATATATGCATAAAAAAAATCGTATTTACTAATTTAATTTTAGATTAGAATTTTGTCATATCCTAAAAAGAAAAAGAAATTATGTAATTATCCTTTCTAAAAAAAAAATGATTTTTTTTGCTAATTTTTATGAGTTGATCCAATTTTCAACGACTACATTTTCGTTTAAAATTGGATCAACTCATAAAAATTAGCAAAAAAAAAATCGCATTTCCCAATTCAATTTTGGATTAGAAATGTATGTAAAAAATATTCTACCTGCAAAACTTATATTCACCACTTTTTGTAAAAATTGAGTTGGCGCTTTTTTATGTCCGCTATCTTAAAGTACGTGTTTTTTTTTGCAATTTGCCAAAAGTTTTCAAAAGTGGATGTTTGGGGGGGGGGGGGGTTATGCCCTATGAAATATTGAACCTCGCAGCGGGAGCTGCCGTGTATTTCATAGCGGTTTTTTGCGGCAGCCGGCAACAAAGTCGGAGTAATTGCTAGGGAACGGTAGCTAGAGGAAACTGACCTTTGGTGTGTCGGTTTCCGGGTCCTTACCGGAGCTTCTCCTGAGGGTGTAGTTCCGAGGTGATCGTCACTACTTAACTAATCTCCGGGGTGGGGCGAGATCGACAGTCGCGTGTCGTTGTACATTTACGACTCTCCTCTCTCGGTCAACGGACCGAACAAGGATGGGGGAAGTGTTGAGCATAGGGTGAATTAGGAAAAAGCGAGCATGTTGCCAACCGATTAGAAAAATCGCTTGTTTGTACCGAACAGTGGACAATGTGAGTTTTGCAGTAAGACCACTCATATATGAATAACGTTTGTTGGAAGCAAATAATTAATTAATGGGAGCAGTTTCAGAAAACTGGATTAGAATTCATAGATTCTCAAGGGATTTCAATAATTTAATGATTTTCCCAAACAATATGGGCTAAAATTACTCTTCTTTGAAAAAATTTTCAAACCTAGAAAAGTTGAAACTTATAGTTCAAGGTGACATTAGATCATTAGAAAAACATAATTTAGATTCCTATTACTGAGACGTGATTTAGCTTAAACAAGAGGATCCAATGCTTATGGGAGAACTGAAAATCGAGTAGAAAATGAGAGACTATGGTCCGGATGTGGGGTAAAAGACAGATGACCATATACACCAATCACCGGTCTCGCTTCTGGATGCAGCATCCAAACGCGGTTACCAAATTTGATATAGAGACTGGCTAACTGGATATATATGAACTGCGGCTTAAACTACCAAAACCATGAAAAAAAAATCATAATCCTCATCCTCTTACTTTCTTCGATTGGATGAATGAATAAATCTTTTTTGCCTTTTATATTTTTGGGTCAGAAATATTCCTCTTGTGACTTAGTGCGCATTTTCTTAAGAGTATGAAACAATTACATAATCCTCTTACTCATACTTCTATTTCTTAGATTGGATGTATACATGATTCTTTATTACGTGTTCTATCTTTGAGTCAGAAATATTCCGCTTGGGACTTGGTGCACATTTTCTCATAACCATGAAAAAATTACACAATCCTCTCTCTTACTTTTTTTTTTCTTTAATTGGACGAATGAATGATCCTTTTTTACGTTTTCTATCGTTGAGTCAGAAACATTCTTTTTGTACACATTTTCTCAAAACCATAAAAACAATTACATTTTTTTTGTATATACTGGATATTGGTCCCAGATCATTTCGCCTTTATATTTTTTGAATTTTAACTATATTTAGACCCCACAAACACATTCACACACATCCATGGACCCAGGTGAAATCATTGTGTACTATAAAATTACTTGTTATTATTTTTTTCCTTGATTCCTATTCTTATTGTATTTACCCTCACTCGTTTTCTTTAATATAGGCGCATATCTTTAATATTGTTGATGAAATAAATGTTAACGAATACTATATGCATTTAACTTAAGTTTGTATATTTCTTTGTAAGACATCATGTCTGTCGGAAATAAATGGTTATTATTATTATTCACCCAGCAGGACTCGAACCCATGACTCCTAGGTAAGGAGGCAGGACCTTTACCCACTACCCCACCGGGGTCCCGAACAATTACATAATTCTCTATCTCTTGATTCTTTTTCTTCGATTGGATGAATGAATAATCCGTTATTACGTTTTAAATCTTTCAATCAGAAATATTCCTCTTGTGACTCATTCGGAATGCTTTAATTCAATTAACGTTTCATATTCCCTTGAGATGAAAAATGTGTACTTGATGATTGTAAATTTAGATTTGCACTCGAGCAAACAGACGAAGCGGAAAAAAAGAAACATCAGTCTGTATGAATGTCGTGATGATTTCAATTTGAGGCACGACAGTGACACACTTTTAAACTTGGCGCCCGATCAAAAGGATTATTAATCGAAACCACAATTCAATCTGCCAGCATAAATTAATCACCACGATATGTTAATATGATATAAATTCGATGATAATTGTGTTATTAATGTAAGATATGATTCCTTTAACCCATTAACGGCCAAGCAATTATAGAAATAACTCTTAAAGTTGATTTTAGGTAAAATTCTGCACTTCTTTTAATGATATCTATGATTGACTTATTGTATTAAATACTGTGATTTTTTCTTTTAAATACACATAGTGCATATGCTGTAAAATTTTAGGCATTCGTCGATTTCATATAAAAACGTGCAGTATGAAGTTTAGAACGAGTGATTCCACTCCCAGACTAAGCATGAAGTAAAATTTCGAGTTTAGAAAAGCCTGAAAATTTGGTTTGGTCGCGTAGCGCGAAGCGCGGAGCGGCCAAACCAAATTTTCAGGCTTTTCTAAACTCGAAATTTTACTTCATGCGCCACGCGCATAAAACGCTGAAATATTGTGAAGTTAGAAATACATTCACATTATTTTTTTTAAAATGAGTAACAATCGAAATATTTAAATAACAAAATATTTACTTGTTTCTTCATACATTATTAAGTCAGGTCAAATAATATAACTTATTTAGTAACTTAATTAATTAATCAACAACAAATTAATAATGTTGCGTGTATGCATCAATGGCGCTTAATGGGTTAATGTTGGATTAAAGATGTTTTTTGTAGAAAGATTCAGTAAAAAATATGTCTCTTAGATGGGAGAGTAAAAAGATATACGAGCATTATCATAATTTTATAAATTATGTTTAAAGTTTTGCAAATTAAAAGAAGCACAAGCTCTTTCTCTCAAATTCAAATAGTTTTGAATGTAAAATTTATCCCTCTTATGGTAAAAAGAAATCCGTCCAAAAAGGAAATTCCAATCCCAGTTCACAACACTGATTTACTCTCTGGTGCATCTTGATATGAAAATAATATTAAACTTAGTTTTATAACGACTAGAATGTAGTGGAATCTATAGTTCTATGTTATATTTCTATGTTATTGTGTAGCAAAAGCTAAATAAAGATTATTGTTAAGGCTTTGATTATATGCAAAATGCATATTTGTTATTAAGAGGTAATAGTAGTGAGTAGCAATCTTGATAAACCCGCACTACTCACCGCCTATCGCGCTCTCTTCCAGTCGAAAATTCAATAATTTATACTTGTTTGGGGACACTCTAGTATAGCCCCTAGGATATTCGGCCTACAACGTCAAGCAGTTCGAGTAATAGCGGGCATAGGTTACAGAGACAACTGCGAGGATGTCTTCAGGAGTCATGGGATACTTACGTTACCCAGTTTGTACATATTCGAATGCTTGCTACATGTTCATAAAAACGTAGATCATTACAAAAAAACTGATCAAGTACATAAACACAGCACGAGAGGTTGTGAGCACATTTATCAAGAACAATTCCGGCTATCTAAGTCTAGGAGTGGTGATAATTTTTATGGGCCTAAATTATATAACTATCTACCACAGGCTGTAAAGTCTCTCCCCCATATAAAGTTCAGGAAAAGTGTAAAGGCATATTTAATATCCAAGGCTTTCTTCAGCATTAAAGAATGTATTACTCAAAAATTTACAGATCTTGTAACCAAATAATTGGTGCTTTTTATTGATTTTTTTCTTTTTTAAAATGGTTTTAACATGTAGTATTATGTAAAGTATTTATTTTGTATCTGGTATTTTATATTTTCACGTTTGTATTAACTTAACTTGTATACCTTATTTGTATTGACGTTTGTAAACCTTTGGTGACAGCAAAAATAAATGTACTTACTTACTTACTAATAGTTGGCTTATTTTAATCAAAAACCATTAGATATGCATAGAAAACTTACAATTTTGTTGATATACCTCTTATATCTCTTAATATCAAATAAAGCGTGCCATATGTAAAAGGTCGTAAGTGCCAAATGAAATATTTTACAGGAAAAAACATAAAACTGAATGAAAGTACTATGACACTTACGAAGTTTTTATAATTGAGTCCCTATTTCAGCCACTTGTAGTAACACTATCACCCCGGCATTTATTGTACATTAAAAGTGCGATTCTTTTCGCAATCTACAACAAGTTAGATGGCCTGAATAATTTGACCCAAATTGTTACATTTGCAGTAGGTTACTGTATGTAACAGCAAACACTTGTTGTATAATTCAATGTCCGTCGGGGTATTAGCCCGGGAAGTAGTTGTTTCAATGAGTGTTTGATATAGTCTTTGTAAGACTAACTTGTTGTAGATTGCGAAAAGAATCGCACTTTTAATGTTTGAAGTATTCTGCAACCAAGAATTGGCAATTTGATTTATATTTATTGTACAAGTAAAGCATGATATTTAGAACATATTCCGTATATAAAACGTATTACTTAAAAATTCGCACTTACGACTTTTTGCATATGGCACGCCTCAAATATGCATTTTGCATATAATGAGCGCATTATTATAGTTACTCGGAAGTTAAAATAAAAGTGGTAACACTTTGTTTATATTATTTTCGTAGCAATATACCCACTGAGCAAAAAAAAAACAAATAACGTTATGTCAACTTTGTAGCAACATTAAACGTTGTATTAATGTTGATTAAAGATTATTTCAATGTGTTTGCTCAGTGAGTACCTACATGTTAGTAATACAGAAGCTTAATTTATAGAGGTTTTATACAACAGAAGAGAAAGATCCGCTACAATACTAATTGACCATATTGCACACACCGTGCACGCCGCCCATTATAAACTAATTGACACACTTCAACAACAACAAACAACCAAAAATCCTACAACAAATCCCAAAGCGGGCAAGGCTTTGTGCTTTTTCACATCCATTCCGTCAAAACACGGCGTGTCAACAAGTAGAGACAGACCGAGGGGAAAAACACAAGGAGGGAGAGTATTTGGGTGTGCCCCATGTCCATTAACCCCACAAAAATCCGAACGTACACATTCAAAAACAAACACCGTTTACTCACCTCGGGACACGAAAACACAATCACTGTAAAAAATATCCAAATCGAAAATCCAGCCGTCATTTAAACATGACCGTGTGTTCTGTTGTGTTGTAATGCAATAAACAAAAGTAAATCCACTGGGGTTTTCGCGCAGGAGACAATCGCGGGTTTCGCACACAGCACACTTGAACTGATTGTTTTTGTTTAATAAGCACTTGAGCGAGGGGGGCACTAGTTTCGCGGACTCGGGGGGCACGGTTGTTTGTTAAAAGAGTTCGTCGGCGCTGCGGCTTTGGACACGATGGGGCGCCATACTGAAGTGTCGGACAGAAGGCTCGGCGATTCCACGGCGCCATTTGCAACTGGCGCATGCGCGCGGGGCAATACGAGAGGAGCATAATAATAATAAAGCGTATTTTCGTGTGGGGGGGTTTTATTTAGATTCGTTCGCTTGGATGTGTGGAAAATAACGCTTTGTTTATATTGTAATTAGGTTAATAAATAGTAGAACTTTGATTAAATATGTTTCACCGCGGGTAAGTGAGAAATTAATTTAACATATTTAATTAGGTTGGTGATTGGGAGTGTTTTTTGTCTGTTGCAGGTTTGGAGAAAACGTATTGCAGTGGCGTGCTCTTGGGAATAATACTCTAGGGCAGCCGCATACGGTGTCAATGGGTGCATATTAGCGGCGGCTCGCAGTCTAACTTCAGGGTAGGCCAGAGACCCAAGGTAATATGTATCCGTTATTGAAAGGTGACTTTGTTGTACAATTCTTTGTATTTATAAAGCGCGATCCTAACCTCAAATTTTGTGTGCCGTGGCGCTGTAGCCTACCCTGAAGTTAGGCTGCGAGTCTTCGCTGATTGCGACCCAGTTTTTAGTAACTCAATCTATAGCGATTCATTTCAATGCCAGCTTAAATTACTTACTAAAATTAGGTTGGCATTCATTTCTAGGTAATCAGCTGATTATTTAGAAATAAAATAGTATTTTGGGTTAGGTTAGTTACAAATTGCATAGGTTTAGGATAGGTTAACAGCCTAGCCTTGGATTAAGTAAAGCAAGTATCTGGCTTCCAATTTAACCAGCTGACATTTAAACTGGAGAGATACCGGATATAGCAGATTGTTTTAATTTACTATGTTTAAATTACATTCATTGGCAGTTACTTACATTGTTTTAATTACCAGTTACTAAAGTAAAAAGTCTAACTTAAGAAACTGCTAACCGGTTTAACCTAGGGTTAAGTAATTAGCAACTAATTTAACTAACTTAGAGTTTGTAAAGTTAGGTTAGGTTAGGTTTGTCGTGTGTAACTGTTTTTAGATTAGGTTGGTTCTGATTCTTTGGGAAGTGCGCATTTCTGCACTGCACCTAGGCGTCATTAAGCCCATTGTGTGTTTAGCCAATTTCGTACAGGAAAAGTAACGAATGACGACATGACATGTTCGATTTTTGGTATTTGATATTTAGATAATTATGAAAGTTGGCATTCGTGATTTTTCTCAGTTTAAAATGCCTTTATCTTTACTTTAAATCAGTGTTTTGTACGCGTGGCGCATGAAGTAAAATTTCGAGTTGAGAAAAGCCCGAATTTGGATTTGGACGCTGCGCGTCCAAATCCAAATTCTTAGGGCTTTTCTCAACTCGAAATTTTACTTCATGCTTAGTCTGGGAGTGGAAGACACTCGTTTAGTTTTGTAAAAATGTTGATAAATTTTCAAGATTTTAGTTAATTAAGAAAGTTTTCACAATTTTTCATCCATTTTCAATATTAAAAGTGCGATTCTTTTCGCAATCTACAACAAGTTAGTCTTACAAAGACTATATCAAACACTCATTGAAACAACTACTTCCCGGGCTAATACCCCGACGGACATCGAATTGTACAACAAGTGTTTGCTGTTACATACAGTAACCTACTGCAAATGTAACAATTTGGGTCAAATTATTTAGGCCATCTATAGACGCGTTTCGAGATTTATCTCTCATCAGTATAGCTTTGCCATTCCCTCTAAACAATTCGACACCTTAGACTGGCGGTCACGTTACCGTTCAAACATAAGTATAAATGAAATTGCCAATTCTTGGTTAATTTTAGTTTATTACCAAAGTTTTCACAATTTTTTTATGAATTTACAATATTTTACGCTTTTCGTACATTTCTAAGATTTTGATTGATTTTTAAAATTTCGACGGGTTTCATGAATTTCCGTTAATTTTGATATTTTTCATAAGTTTGTAAAATTTTCAATTTTCAAAATTCCTGGCAATTTTTTTTGTGAACTGCTTTTTAAAATTTGATACTTTTAATGATTTTTCGTAAATTTTTTAAATCTTAGTAGTTTTCGCAAATTTCATAAATTTGCGTTGCATTCAAAAATGTTGACACCTTGAAAGCCTTCGATTGTGTGTCCCATGACATCCTGATGCGTAAACTTCTATGTTACAACATACATCCAGACAGTTGCAGACTGATCCTGTCATATCTCTCGAATAGATCACAAGCTGTCCACTTTAAAGAGACCAAGTCATTCGAGGTCAAGTTAGAATTCTGCGTTCCTCAGGGATCAATACTGGGTCCTATTCTATTTTTGATTTACATAAATGATCTACCGGCTTTTATGGCAGGATCAGAATCATGCCTATATGCGGATGATACGACAATTATCGAAACGGGAGACACAATAGAAGAAGCTGATTCGAAAACTATACTGTCCCGAAGTAAAGTGTCGGATTGGTTTTCATGTAACGGCCTTCGAATCAACGACAAAAAAACCGAAACATTACTTTCGTCCTTAGCCAAAACCCATAAACCCCACAAAGACGATATAAAATTCCTCGGTATACACCTGGATGGGCAACTTACTTGGTGTTCCCAAGGAGATGCGTTGGCCAAAAAACTGTCATCCAGTATATTCCTCCTGCGGAGACTATCCTACTGTATATCCAGCGAAATGTTAAGAGATACCTATATATCATATATACAGTCGCAGTTAAGGTATGGACTTGTAGCATGGGGGCACTCCGCGATTCGCCATCGAATATTCGGACTTCAAAGAAGAGCAATTAGGGTATTGTCTTTTAGCAATTATAGAGATGACTGTAGGGAGGCATTTAAATCACTAAATCTGTTAACATTACCATCATTATACATATATGAATGCCTTCTCTATATTAAGAATAATTCCAACAAGTATAACAGTCACACCGCAATCCATAACCACAACACCAGGAATAGACACAACATCATCACAAACGCAATGCGACTTACGAAGTCACAAACAGGTGCCAGGTATTACTCCGTAAAGTTCTTCAACAAATTACCCACTCATATCAGAAACCTATCATTAAACACGTTTAAAAACTTAATAAAAACTATTTTGACTAAACATGCCTTCTATAGTATCGACGAATTTTTAGATTTTGATTTTGGTACCTCATTATAGAGGAATTATGCTGCCCTCTCTCTGTAATCTGTAATGTTAAATTATATTTTATCCGTTTTTATATTTTAATTTTAGATACAGGTGTTTTTCAGCTTATTAGCTTATTATAGACTTATTTTAGAATGTATCATGTATAGTAGCGTTCTTTTATACTGTGATGTACTTAGTTTTTAAGACCAATTGACTTGTGTAAAGATTGTTACTATCTATTAGCACTAATAAAGAACATTTAAAATCTTCCACAATTTTGTTTTGTTAAATTTAAATATTTTGATATTTTTCATAAATTTCCAAGATTTTTGTCAATTTTTAAAACCTGTAAACTACCAGATATTCTTTGTAAAAGGGGTTTTCCGTGAGAGAATAAATAAATAAATAATTATGAAAGTTGGCATTCGTGATATTTCTCAGTTTGAAATGCCCATATCTTTACTTTTAAATCAGTGTTTTGTACGCGTGGCGCATGAAGTAAAATTTCCAGTTGAGAAAAGCCCGAATTTGGATTTGGACGCTGCGCGTCCAAATCCAAATTCTTAGGGCTTTTCTCAACTCGAAATTTTACTTCATGCTTAGTCTGGGAGTGGAGGACACTCGTTTAGTTTTTTTAAATTTATTAACATAAATTTACAAGATTTTAGTTAATTTCCAAAGTTATCACAATTTTTCATGAATTTCCAATATTTTACTTGATTTTTAACGCTTTTCGTAAATTTCAAAAACCTTGCGGGTTTCCTGAATTTTCAAAAATTATCGAAATTTTTGAAAATTCAGGAAACCCGCAAGGTTTTTGAAATTTACGAAAAGCGTTAAAAATCAAGTAAAATATTGGAAATTCATGAAAAATTGTGATTCATAAGTTTTTAAAATTTTCAATTTTCAAAATTCTTGGCAATTTTTTTTTCCCGTGAACTGTCAAGATTTTCAAAATTTGATACTTTTAGTGACTTGTCGTCAGTTTTTTAAATCTTAGTAGTTTTCGCAATTTTCCTAAATTTTCGTTGCATTTAAAAATGTTGACTCTTTTCATGAATTTTCCACAATTTTACTTTGTTAAATTTAAGTATTTGAATATTTTTCATAAACTTTCAAGATTTTCGTCAGTTTTTAAAACCTTGACGTGTATCTTGAACTGCCAAGATTTTCCAAATTTGAAGCTTTCAGTGACTTCTCGTCAATTTTTTTAATCTTAGTTGTTTTCGCAAATTTCCTAAATTTTCGTTGCATTTAAAAATATTGACGCTTTTCGTGAATTTTCCACAATTTTAGTTAATTTCCAAAATCTCGACGATGTTTTGTGCATTTTTTAGGTTTTCATTAATTTTCAAATTTAATTTAATCTTAGTTGTTTTCGCAAATTTCCTAAATTTTCGTTGCATTTAAAAGTGTTGACGCTTTTCATAAATTTTCCACAATTTTATTTTGCTAAATTTAAATATTTTGATTTTTTTCATAAACTTTCAAGATTCTCGTCAATTTTTAAAACCTTAACGTTTTTCGTAAACTGACACGATTTTCCAAATTTGAAGTTTTCAGTGACTTCTCGTCAATTTTTTTAATCTTACTAGTTTTTGCAAATTTCCCAAATTTTCGTTGCATTTAAAAATGTTGACGCTTTTTATGAATTTTTCACAGTTTTATTTTGTTAAATTGAAATATTTTGATATTTTTCATAAATTTTCAAGATTTTCTTCAATTTTTAAAACCTTAACGTTTTTCGTGAACTGCCAAGATTTTCCAAATTTGAAGCTTTCAGTGACTTCTCGTCAATTTTTTTAATCTTAGTTGTTTTCGCAAATTTCCTAAATTTTCGTTGCATTTAAAAATATTGACGCTTTTCGTGAATTTTCCACAATTTTAGTTAATTTCCAAAATCTCGACGATGTTTTGTGCATTTTTTAGGTTTTCATTAATTTTCAAATTTAATTTAATCTTAGTTGTTTTCGCAAATTTCCTAAATTTTCGTTGCATTTAAAAGTGTTGACGCTTTTCATAAATTTTCCACAATTTTATTTTGCTAAATTTAAATATTTTGATTTTTTTCATAAACTTTCAAGATTCTCGTCAATTTTTAAAACCTTAACGTTTTTCGTAAACTGACACGATTTTCCAAATTTGAAGTTTTCAGTGACTTCTCGTCAATTTTTTTAATCTTACTAGTTTTCGCAAATTTCCTAAATTTTCGTTGCATTTAAAAATGTTGACGCTTTTTATGAATTTTTCACAGTTTTATTTTGTTAAATTGAAATATTTTGATATTTTTCATAAATTTTCAAGATTTTCTTCAATTTTTAAAACCTTAACGTTTTTCGTGAACTGCCAAGATTTTCCAAATTTGAAGCTTTCAGTGACTTCTCGTCAATTTTTTTAATCTTAGTTGTTTTCGCAAATTTCCTAAATTTTCGTTGCATTTAAAAATATTGACGCTTTTCGTGAATTTTCCACAATTTTAGTTAATTTCCAAAATCTCGACGATGTTTTGTGCATTTTTTAGGTTTTCATTAATTTTCAAATTTAATTTAATCTTAGTTGTTTTCGCAAATTTCCTAAATTTTCGTTGCATTTAAAAGTGTTGACGCTTTTCATAAATTTTCCACAATTTTATTTTGCTAAATTTAAATATTTTGATTTTTTTCATAAACATTCAAGATTCTCGTCAATTTTTAAAACCTTAACGTTTTTCGTAAACTGACACGATTTTCCAAATTTGAAGCTTTCAGTGACTTCTCGTCAATTTTTTTAATCTTACTAGTTTTCGCAAATATATATTTTTTTTTTTATATATATTATTTGTTCATAATTAATTATTATAACATATAAGTTAAAACTGCGCACTGTTAGTAGAATGTTTTTTTATACCTTTTCCCTGTAATTTGATGTATTATCTGTTGGGAAATAAATAAATAAATAAATAAATACATTTCCTAAATTTTCGTTGCATTTAAAAATGTTGACGCTTTTTATGAATTTTTCACAGTTTTATTTTGTTAAATTGAAATATTTTGATATTTTTCATAAACTTTTTTTCGTCAATTTTTAAAACCTTAACGTTTTTCGTGAACTGCCAGAAAATTATGAAAGTTGGCATTCGTGATATTTCTGTTTGAAATGCTTATATCTTTACTTTAAATCAGTGTTTTGTACGCGTGGCGCATGAAGTAAAATTTCGAGTTGAGAAAAGCCCGAATTTGGATTTGGACGCTGCGCGTCCAAATCCAAATTCTTAGGGCTTTTCTCAACTCGAAATTTTACTTCATGCTTAGTCTGGGAGTGGAAAACACTCGTTAAGTTTTTTTAAACTGTTAATAAATTTTCAAGAATTTGGTTGAATACCAAAGTTTTCACAATTTTTCATGAGTTTCCAATATTTTAGTTGATTTTCAACGCTTTTCGTACATTTCTAAGATTTCGTTTAATTTTCAAAATTCTGACGGGGTTCTTAAATTTCCGATAATTTCGATACTTTTCATAAGTTTTTAAATTTAAAATCTTCAAGTTTCAAAATTCTTTTTTTTGTGAGGATTTTCAATTTTTTATTTTTTTTTATTTATTTGTAAAAGACATATGTTTCACATGTATTACAATTGTCAAAGGAGAAGAAAAACACCTATATAAAATACTTAATATAAACATGAAATACCATAAATTAAAATTACAACTAAAATTATTCACATATTTGAGGAGCTTACTTATAGTATGTCATTAAAATTGTCATGCAGAAAATCGCTTACTGAGTAATACGCCTTTTTAATTAGTAGTCGTTTTAACACATTTTTAAAAATATTTTGTTGCTTCATTTTTTTGAGGGAAACTGGTAGTTTATTATACAGCGTGAGACATCGATAATATGGTCCCTGTTCATAAAGATATGTATTGTGGAGTGGAACACTTATGCTGTCTAAATTTCGAGTATTAGAGATAGAATTGTATGCTCGATTGGTTATAAACTTACTTCTATGTTTATGGACATAGAGGCAACAACTGTATATACAGGGTGTCCCATTAGTGCGGTCTCGGAAGATATCTCAGCTCTCGTTAAAGATAGAAAAAAAATGTTTTCACGAAATTTGCTTGATTTTAAGAGCTGCATAACCTAAAATTATTTTCAAATATACAGGGTGTCCCATTATTCTATACTTAATACCAACTTTGTTATTTTAAATGGAACACCCTATATATTATTTTTTTATTTGATCCGCCTTTAGATAACCTACACAAAGATATATCATTATCGGCACTTTAGGTAATTCGTTACTTAAAAAAAAAAATATTTTTTGAAAATTTTGGCAGTTTTAGTACTTTACTTAAAAATTCACTGTGTTCGTATTTTTTAAGATACCAGTCTGAAATTTTACACACATATGCAGTAAAGAATGCTCTATCCATTGACTATAACATATTTTAATATTACTTGTAAAACCTAGTAAAAAACTACCCTCGAATATTTAATATTTAAAATGTACATTACTTCATTTTTTTAAATGGGACATCCTATATTTTTTTATTTTATCAAATCCGCAATAAAAAATGCTTTATTTCTTGTATATCATACCCTTTATCTATTTTCATTAGTTTTGGAGATATTAACATTTTTCTGTCAAATATAGGGTATACAAAAAATAAAGCATTTTTCATTTTGGATCTGATAAAGTAAAGAAATATAGGGTGTCCCATTTAAGAAAATGAAGTTATGTACATTTTAAATATTAAATATTAGAAGGTAGTTTTCTATTAGGTTTTATAAGTAATATTACAATGTGTTATAGTCAATGGATAGAGCATTCTTTACTGCATATGTGTGTAAAATTACAGACTGATATCTTAAAAAATAAGGACACAGTGAATTTTTAAGTAAAGTACTAAAACTGCCAAAATTTTCAAAAAATATTTTTTTCTGAAGTAACAAATAACCTAAAGTGCCAATAATAATATATCTTTGTGTAGGTTATTTAAAGGCGGATCAAATAAAAAAATAATATATAGGGTGTTCCATTTAAAATAACAAAGTTGGTATTAAGTATGGAATAATGGGACACCCTGTATATTTTAAAATAATTTTAGGTTATGCACCTCTTAAAATCAAGCAAATTTGGTGAAAATATTTTTTTTCTATCTTTAACGAGAGCTGAGATATCTTCCGAGACCGCACTAATGGGACACCCTGTATATAAAGAGTAAAATGTTAACAGATTCATCTCAATGAAAAGCGAACGACAACTTTTTCTAGGGCACGAGAAAGTTATTCTTCTAATTATTTGTTTTTGTAGCTTAAATATGCGAGCTGCATCACTAGACGCGCCCCATATAATAATTCCATACATAAGGTGGCTACTGATATGAGCGTGGTAAAATGTTAAAAGACCTCGTTGATTAACTGAGACCCTCATCGACAGTACTGCAAAACTAGCCGATCTTAGTTTGCCACAGACCGTGTTTATATGTTCATCCCAACTTAGGGTAGGAGTCATGTTCACACCTAAAAACTTTTCCTGAACCAATTCTTCTATTTTAATATTGTCTGAGACAGGGTTAGACATTTGATACTTTTAATGACTTTTTGTCAATTTTTTAAATTTTAGTAGTGTTCGTAAATTTTCTATTTTCGTTGCGTTTAAAAATGTTGACGCTTTTTATGAATTTTCCACAATTTTGTTTTGTTAAATTTGAATATTTTGATAGTTTTCATTAAGTTTCAAGATTTTTGTCACTTTTTTGTCACTAACGTTTTTCGTGAACTGCCAAGATTTTCAAAATTTGATGCTTTCAATGGCTTTTCGTCAATTTTTTAAATCTTGGTAGTTTTCGCAAGTTTCCTAAATTTTCGTTGCATTAAAAAATGTTAATGCTTTTCATGAATTTTCAACAATTTTATTTTGTTAAATTTAAATATTTTGATATTTGTCATAAATTTTCAAAATTTTCCTCAATTTTTAAAACCTTAACGTTTTTCGTGAACTGCCAAGATTTTCAAAATTTGATGCAAACTTTCTAAATTTTCGTTGCATTTAAAAATGTTGACGCTTTTCATGAATTTTCCACAGTTTTATTTTGTTAAAATGAAATATTTTGATATTTTTCATAAATTTTCAAGATTTTCTTCAATTTTTAAAACCTTAACGTTTTTCGTGAACTGCCAAGATTTTCCAAATTTGAAACTTTCAGTGACTTCTCGTCAATTTTTTAAATCTTAGTAGTTTTCGCAAATTTCCTAAATTTTCGTTGCATTTAAAAATATTGACGCTTTTCGTGAATTTTCCACAATTTTAGTTAATTTCCAAAATCTCGACGATGTTTTGTGCATTTTTTAGGTTTTCGTTAATTTTCAAATTTATAACTTTTCCTGATTCTCGTTAATGTTACAAATGTTGACAGTTCACGTAAAATTCATTTTTTTAAAATTAGACGCCTATCAGTGTTTTGTACGCGTAGCGCATGAAGTAAAATTTCGAGTTTAGAAAAGCCCGAAAATTTGTCTCGGGCCGCTGCGCGACCCTCGACAAATGTTCACGGGGCTTTTCTAAACTCGAAATTTTACTTCATGCTTAGCCTGGGAGTGGAAACACCCGTTCAAAACTTCAAATTGAACTATTATAAAATCGACGAATGCCTGAAAATTACGTAAATAAAAAAGGCAGAGAAAAGTCATGGAATTATTATTATTTCTATTGACTAAAACAAAAAAGCCATATGATATTATTAAATTTGTCAAAAATCATCAGGCAAATTACAAAACACGTACAAATTTATAAAATTAACTTAAATATTGACAAAATCAATTTAACAAATGGGGGTTTCCCACAGAAGAAAGTTATATTAAAAGGCCAGGGAAAAAAATCTTGAATCAGGGAAATGTCGTAAAAATTTAACATTTCAGATTGTGGCTACCATGTCAGTTTTACTTCAAATAATATTAAAGAAAATTTTGAAAACTAGATTATTATCTTTAAAAACATTTTCAGTAATTTAATATTCTTATCAAAGCATTCAGTTTGAAGTTTCGAACGAGCGTTTCCACTCCCAGACTAAGCATGAAGTAAAATTTCGAGTTTAGAAAAGCCCCGCGTAGAAAATTTGTCGAGGGTCGCGCAGCGACCCGAGACAAATTTTCACGGGGCTTTTCTAAACTCGAAATTTTACTTCATGCGCCACGCGTACAAAACAGTGATTTAACGAGAAATTAAAAAACACACAAACACATTTTTCATGTTAATCCTCACAATTCGAATTATTTTTAACGATTCAAATCCTTTTGTAAATATTCGAATCCTTTTATAACTATTTTAATCCTTTTATAAGGATTCGAATCACCCACATTTGGATTCGAATACGAATTCTCTTAAAAAAATGTAACGAATCCGGATCACGAATCCAGTTGTACTAAAGTAATCGAATGCCTCTTTTGAATCCTCTAAAAAGATTTGAATCCTGAATGATTCGAATCCTGCAATGCTCTGCCAGAGACCCAAGGTAATATGTGTATCCGTTATTGAAAGGTGACTCGTGGATCAGTGAGTAATTTTTTGTCTGATGACAATGAGCACGCTATATAAATTAATAACAGAACTGGATGTTCTGTTATTAATTTATATAGCGTGCTCATTGGTGTCTCTTTGTCTAAATTCTAAATTAGTTTAATGCACTTATTTTGCTGTCTTTGTAGGGTATTGATATTTTGTCATATGTTCCACCCCATGTTGCACATCTGACTAATGGCAAAAACCTAAACAAATACTACATTTCTTCCCGAATCCAAAACCGTAAGCCGCACAACTCTGACTTATTTCGTTTTGAAGATATTGTTAATGGCGTCGAGCTCTGAAATCGTCAAATTTATCAAAAAAAATGAATTAACTCGAAAACGGTTCAACTGAGACCCAATGTTGTGTAAATAAATTCATGTTTATTTTTATCGAGCAATCCAAAAATATATAGGGTGTTCTATTTAAAATAAAGAAGTTGGTGTTTACTTCCGGTATAACCGCAAGGCCGCCATATTTAGCAATAATTTTAGGTTATGAAAAACTTGATTCTGAACAACTTTTATTTGAAACTGTTTTTGCTATTTTCAACGGTACGCCCACTATAAACCGATTTCCGCTTAGTAACTCACCCTGTATACACATTTTTGAACACTTTTTGGCAGATATGTTCTTGATCTGCAAAGAGCCCCTGTGGCAGCACCACTTTTTTCTTTTAACTTTTCAATGTGTTAGTCCCATTTAAAATTGTCCGTGATTGTTAGTCCCAGATATACCGCTTCGCTTGTTTTCCATATGTGGCACGTCCAAAATACACTACCCTGTACATGCAGCCCCTCCAATTAAAATTCTTACGAGCCACCACTGCGTATATCACTAATTTACAAATCCTAATCACCTAATAATTTCTCTTATATCCAACAATACTCATATTTTATCATATCATAAAAATGTAAATTTTTCTGTTCTGTAATTGATTAATTTATAATGCTTGCTTTCAGTAACCGTCTAACCGTCATAAATGTGATAAGAAACATGTTTGATGTTCGGAATGTAATCGTGCATCCAGGGAAAAGTAAATATTTAGCTTGGACCGGATCCAAATACCGAAATACGTATATCACTATCCGTCCATTCGCATCCTTTGATTCCGCTCAATTAGCTCCAATCAAAACCCCTAGTCAACCAGAAAAAAAAAAACGGTTTTGGCTAGAGTCGTCTTGGAATACACAAAAAGTTGTGTACAAGGCCTACGCAAATAGATATTTTTTATTCCTATAATAATCTTTAGTTTTTCATGGAATGAAAAAGAGAAAGAGTTATAAAAGAAAGTGTTTTTTTATGACATATTGATAATTATAAGACTCGTAAATAATATTTACTGTTATTGTTATTAAACCTAACTCTACCATACAAAATTATGAATTAAAAAAAGTTGACAGATGTCAAAATCGAGTGGTTCAAGTGGGGCTAGGTTAGGTTACTGTTATTGTTATTAAACCTAACTCTACCATACAAAATTATGAATTAAAAAAAGTTGACAGATGTCAAAATCGAGTGGTTCAAGTGGGGCTAGGTTAGGTTACAGTGACTTAATTAACCACAGTGGCGACAACTGCCTGGCATTGTGAAGTATAGACTATATATGTTAAAGAATTGTTAAAACAATCGAGCCATGCAGAAAGTAGCTAATTGGAAAATGACAGAACTTGTTGTTTTCCAGATTAATTAATTTGTCCTGAATTCCATCTATTTATCATCTCTCGTCGAGCAGAAATGGCATATTTCTCAAAGGGACTTCTCGTTCTTGTAATTATCATCCGTTATGCACGTAATAGCTATAGAGGAATGCGATGTTTATATGTATAAGATATTTGAGTGTATGCATGTATCTGTGTGTGTGTTATGGTGTGTGTGTGTTGTGTGGTTAATTGGTACACATGTAGCGCACGAGTGTGAATTGTTAATTAAATACTTGCATTCCAGAGCTGTCGCCAAAACAGGGACACACAGGCAGACGGATGGTTTAATTAATTCATCATCGTTTTATCACGCCTTGTAAAAATTAATCAATTAATTATCATTATTAAGCGTGTCCAATAACTTCAATTAATATGAGATTTTGAATTTCATAATATTTGAGCGAGAATATTAGGCGCGAGAAGAAACATTTCAAGGACTGAAAATCAAACCTGAATACTCCTGTCGACTGCGCCATATTTTTTTGAATTAATACTGTCGACTGCGTTAATTGTATTGGTGAAATTATTATTACTTTTTCTAGAGATTTACACCAATAAAATCTCTAAAATAAATAATTAAACGAGTCAACTACTTCATTTGTTATTAATCCTTAATTATTTGCTTTTGCTGTAACATAGTAATATCAATTTATTAATTTTATCTTTTTATATACAGTATTATATTTTTGTTATTTGTTAATGCAATGCGTATTCGTTATTTACAATTTATGTTTTATCGGTGATAATTTGCTTCTGTTAATAATACTACGTTGTCAAGGCCGTAGTCAGACATTTTTTTAGAGGGGGTTATACAAGTTTTGGGGGAGCGGTTTAATGGTAACAATATTATATTTGCTCATATAGGGCTACTTTTACATACAAAAATTTAGCATTTTGCAAATTTCGGGGAAATGTAGCCCCCTGGCTACGGCCTTGTGATAGTGTTAGTTTGGGACCGTCAGTTTTATTTATTTGTTTTATATTTATTCATTTTATATTCATACGGTAATTGCTTTTATATTTATTTATTTCTTTGTTGATTGATTGATTGGTCGATTAGTCGACTGATTGATTCATTCATTTATTTATTATAACTTGAAGGTGGTAATAAACATGTTTCATATTGTCACGTTTTTGAACAATTTGGTATTGAAATTCAATATATTTGAAAATATTTCTGTAGTGTTAAGACTTTAAATTTTGTTTTGTAACTTCGCATAAAATGAGTGTATTAAGCGCGTGGCGCAAGAAGTAAAATTTCGAATTTAGATAAGCTTAAAAATCCAAATGTTCTTTATACTTTTGTACCTTTGTAATCTTGTCGACTGCGCCATGTTTCTTTTTTATTAATACTGTCGCCCACGCCAATCTCTTTGGCGTAAATCTCTCAAATTCTGATTGAAAAGTAAACAAATTTTTTATTCGTGTTTTTAGAACTTCATAATAAATCAGCGTTTAATACGCCTGGCGTATAAAGTAAATATTTCGAGTTTAGAAAAGCCTGAAAACTTAAATTAGTCGCTCCGCTTCGCGGGCCAATTTTCAGGTTTTTCTAAACTCGAAATATTTACTTAATGCTTAATCAAGGACTCAAAATAAATGCGAAGATCTAAAAGAAGGAAATTCAACGAAATACTTGGTTTTATTTTAAATAATTTACTTTAATAAATCTGTACTTGCTTCAACGAAAATGAACTTGTTTTTCAAAATTGTAAGATTTTAGAGTATTGAAATTATAAGCAATATAATAATAATAATAATAATAAGTATTTATTGCCCAACAGGAAATTTCCCAATTACAAGACAATGATAATACAATAAACAATGTATGTATGTACATAAATAAATTTAAATCTAAACAATATGAAGACGCTCGTGAGTGTGACAGCTGTTTGACAGATTGTTCATCAACGATTTAACAGAGTCGTGCAGAATATCACAACAGGGTGGTAATTTATTACACATGCATGACATGATAACAATAGGAGATTTTAATCTCACGTTAGTCCTATGGTTTGGGATGCTGTAATAGGTCAGTAGGGGTCATGTGCAAATATTATTTTTGACGAAATTAAATTAAAATATTAATACAAAAATCACCCAAGAAAATAATAAAGAAAAATCAACATCCAGTAAATACGAGAATAACATTAGTCGATCAATTTTTTTTTTATGTGAAAGAAATAACAAATGCAGCATCGCCTTAAAATAATAAACAAGTACCGGCGCGTGGAAAAATGCTAAGACATACAGAAAGATTCAGTTCAGGATTTAACGAACGCAAACACAACAAGTGTGCAGAGTCAGGGAAATTACGTTGACGTCAGAGAGGGATGGGTTTTGTGACCAAATATGGTAGTAGATAAAGTCTAAGCAACAAAATTTGGGGAGGGGAGAACTTTGAGAGTAGCAAAGAAACAATTCTAAAAATCAGTTAGTTTTGGGACAGGGACTAGGACAGTCAGTATTTGAATTTAAATGGGGACAGTTGAGGACAGTGAAGTAATATTGATAAAAAGAGTTAGGTATTCAGAATAGAGTTAGAAAATGGAGAATGGAGTTAGGGATAACAGCGCTAGAGAGACTATCACGTAAGAGTAAAATTAATTCTACATCAAACCGACTAAGTTAAAATCAAACAAACAAAACCAGCGAAATAATTTAAACATCTGAGAAAAGGGGAAGATGGGGGGGGTGAGAATGAGGGGTGTATGGTGGTTGATGTGTAAGGCCGAACTGAGCGAGAAAACGAGGTATGTCCTACTAACTAATCGACCCAGTCGATTGATGTGTAAGGCCAATCCGAGTCAGTATTGCGCTAAGTGTCCCACTAACTAATCACACGAGTGAGGGGTGTATGGTGGTTGATGTGTAAGGCCGAACTGAGCGAGAAAACGAGGTATGTCCTACTAACTAATCGGCCCAGTCGATTGATGTGTAAGGCCAATCCGAGTCAGTGTTGCGCTAAGTGTCCTACTAACTAATCGCAAGTGTGTCGAGTGTGTGATGCTAGCTCCGAGATGGTTTTTGTGGGTTTCCCATCTCGTAATGCAAATGTAGGGCCTAGTTAATTTTGCTCCCACAAGTAGAGTCATACATTTTTTTGAGTTTAACCAAATGCACATGACTTTTAAGCATAAACGTTGGGTAATATATTTTGTGAATATAAATAATATAAGACATATCAACTCATTAGAAATGTCATGAAAGGTCAATAAACTTTGCATACGTTAAGCTCATATCCTGTTTTATTTATTGTCCACACATCCTCCTAGTCAAATTAAAAGGGAATAAAGACACAGTATTTACGATAATGCATATTGACACAAACAACGAACCTGGTAAATAAATAAAAGGGTTACTACATACACAACACAACGTAAACAATAATACAAATTATAAATTTGTACAATACCTAGGGTCGAATCATTACAATGCTAAACATAGGTTTTTGCCTGCTGCAAAAAACTGGAATATGCAGCCCAATCTGATTTAATAATTCTGGTGAATCTATTTCATTGTATAATAATTTATGCATAAATTAGATAGATGCCTTATGCCTACGACATTCAAGAGAGTCTAAACTAAATTTATTGAGTAGTATGTCATGATCAAATCCTCTTACTGGATAGTGTCCTTCATTTTTATGAAATAAAAATTTTAAAAACCTGCGTTGTACGCTTTCAATCATCTTTATTTGTGTAAAGTTAATTAAAGGAAAGGCACTTGGTATTGTTTCACAATTAAATCTTTATTCCGACTAGTTTCGGTTTGTTAGACCATTTTCAAAGGAATGTGTTCCTTTGAAAATGGTCTAACAAACCGAAACTAGTCGGAATAAAGATTTAATTCCTTTAATTAACTTTACATAGTGTAATATGTTTCACCAAGTGCCAGATGAGAAATTAATTCAAGAAATCTTTATTTGGTTCTGAGTTTGAGGAAACCAAACTAAGGCTGCATATTCCAGCTTTGAGCGTACATACGAGTTGTACAGGGTTTTTAATGCATTGATGTTCTTAAGACTAGACGAGTTGCGATGAATAAAACCCAATGACTTCAATGAATTATTAACGATTGCCTCAATGTGACGACCGAATGTCAGATTACTGTCAAAATAGACACCCAGATCTTTAAATACCGTGACTTTCTCTAAATACATGTCATTAATTGAATAATTATACGTGATAGGGCTAGATTTTTTAGTGAACGACATATATTTGCACTTGTTAATGTTTAAAGTAAGTCCATTATTCTCACACCATGAAGCAATCAATTTTAACTCATTTTGGAGCATTAGACAATCGTTTATGTCTTTGATCGAAGTATATAATTTTAAATCATCTGCGTAAAGTAGATGACGACAGGTCAAACTCTTCTAAATGTTATGATTTGTCTGAAGTGATATTAAATATTAATAAAGCCTAAATATTGATATTAATAAAAATAAATGTGAAGATTTAAGAGATTTTATTTTAAATTTACTTTAATAAATCTTTACTTACTTCAACGAAAATTAATTTAAATAATTAACACTGATTACTTTTTTGTATTCACTTTTTATTTTGTACTGTGACTAGTTTCGACTCAACAGCGAGTCATTCTCAAAACTCGCTGTTGAGTCGAAACTAGTCACAGTACAAAATAAAAAGTGAATACAAAAAAGTAATCAGTGTTAATTATTTAAATATTTACAATGTATCACAAAGTAACCGCCTCCACCACAAGATAGAAAATTAATTTGTTTTTCAAAATTATTAGATTTTATTTGCAAAGACAGTTTTCGATTTTTAATATTAAAATTATAGACGAAATGCAAACTCTCCAAAATTATATCTACTGTATGAAGTGATAATTAATAATCGTTAAAATAATTACCATTAATCATACGAATTATTTTGTTTTTATACAGGTGGGTACTTTACGTTAATGTAATCAAATTTTATTTTATTTATTTTTATTTGTCAAATCAACGGACTCTGTTTAAAAAACCCGTAAATATAAACATTAATTACAATATAAACTTAAAACTATCTTAAACCTAATAACTAAGCGTTAAATAGCATCGAAGAGATTTTATATTTACATTTATTAAGAAATTTGATCGTGCTTTCAGTTTGATCACTCAATATTATTTGATATTTGAATTTATTTATTCTTTGTTTACTGAATCTCCTTTTTAAATTTAAAAAATATATAAATATTGTAAATATAAACACATTAAAAAATTATTTAATAAATCTTTAAGATTTACAAATCCCAGGTGGTGAAATATTTCAGGTTTTATTGAATTTTATACAGTGCTTCTTACAATTTAAACAAGGACAAGAACCTGAGTAGAATTGAATTAAAATTAATACGTCGATTTGCAAATGTATTTACATATACAGGGTGTCATTTATCTTGAGACACTCAAAAATCTCAACAATTTATGATTTTATGAGAAAAAGTTTCAAATAAATCTCCCCATATTTTAGAGGAGCAAATTAATCTGTAATGGAAAGAAGTTCGTAAAAGGCCCCTATGTGGGTTCACGGGGATCAATTTCATAATTTTAAATAGAAGCCCCTGTTTTTTATTTTTTATTCGAATAGTTAACTCAAAAAGAAGTTACTTGTATTTAAACATTTTTTCTAATCTTCCAGACTAAGCATGAAGGATTTAACCATGGAGGAGTATAAAACAACAGACAATGCTTCTTTTATAAAAAAACAGAGAATGCTTGGGAAAAAAAAGGAAATTAAATTGAGGCAAAGTGATAAGGCAAAGTGATGTGAGTACCAAGTTTCGAAAATTGGAGTTCAGACAAAGGAAAGATTTATTTTGGTCACCACAACGAAATTAATTACTACTATTTTGGTTGGTTGGTTTTAATATGACTTGAACTTTAAAAATAGATCCTTTTTCGTTTTTTTGTTGGGCACTTGTACCCCTCTGTTTTAGGGGTACAATTAAGAGTAGGCTTTGAGTTTTAAATTAAATTGGCACTACTGTCTGCTAATACATAAGGTTTGTTCGTTTGTACTGCACTAAGTTGAATTGAGTTAAAGTTTGTGACGTCACAGTTTAAGTTAGTGTAACTTCACATTTTCAATTGCAGGCGTCGAGTTCATGCAACGAACAAATTCAATGCAAAAAGTGTAAAAAGTGCTGCACTAGTTTATGTAATGAACAGACCTATATTGTAGCATAACCTCAAAATTATTCCATCATTCAATCAGCAGTCTGGGCAACCGCACAAAAAAACGCCGCCTACCCTAAATCACAATTAAAATAATCGCACAGTAGATGATTCAAATGTAAATTATGTATCAACCACAATTATAAATTTTAAAACTCAACGGAATTTAAAAACATTTTCCAAATAATGATCAGCTGTTGCTATACATAATTGCGTGAATAGCAAAAGTTAATCATTATTTGAAAATGCAAACATGGATTTCAAAGTTCAATCGCTGTGAATCAATCGATAAAAATTGTTTGTCTTCGTATTCTGGAGTAATCAAACGCAAACAATTACCGTTAAACGATGATGTAATTTTATTTAAACGAGCATTATTAACATTATTTTCTTCTCTGATTGGACGTGCCTTTCTAAAAACATCAACAGTAAAAGCGTAAAAGTACAACAAGCGAGCAACTTAGGATAATTTCATGAGTCAGTTTTCAGCAGTCAGAGTTTATATTTAGGTTATCTTTGAACGTTGGATTCGTTCCTCATAACAAAATCGTAATTTGCTTTTACTAACGCACACACACAAAATACTCCAACACAAACACAAACACATGCCGATCAAGGCAGAAAAGTGCCAATTTGTTTTGTTTTTGCCGCGTATGCTCACTTGTGTGTATCAGCATGTGTTGAATCATTGCAATTTCCACTGAAATTTGATTACAGAGTTTGTTTAAATATAGAAAATTTAATTGTAAGAATTTACATATGGATCGTCACTCGAATGCAAGAATGTAGGTGACTTAATAATTTGCAATTTTTGCTTGAAGTTTATCTACTTAATTTGCAATTTTTATTAATCTATAGCTTGAAATGTATCTGCTTAATTTTCACAGTAAAAGTGAAAACTCATTGGTTAAGCATGACGTAAAATTTTGAGTTTAGGATAATATGGCAATACTTCTATGTACATACGGGGGGTTTTTCTTTTTGGTACAAATATTCCAATTATATGCTGTAAATGATCAGATATTCGTTGTTTTTTTTAAGTTAAATTTGAAGCTTCAAACGAATGTTTTCCACTTCCAGACTAAGCATGAAGTAAAATTTCGAGTTTAGAAAAGCCCCGTGAAAATTTGTCGAGGGTCGCGCAGCGACCCGAGACAAATTTTCTGGGCTTTTCTAAACTCGAAATTTTACTTCATGCGCCACGCGTATAAAACACTGATTTCAAGTGAGGTTCAAAAATACATAGAATTTACAATATTTTAGTGATTTATACGCGTGGCACATGAAGTAAAATTTCGAGTTTAGAAAAGCCCAGAAAATTTGTCTCGGGTCGCTGCGCGACCCTCGACAAATTTTCACGGGGCTTTTCTAAACTCGAAATTTTACTTCATGCTTAGTCTGGGAGTGGAAATCTCTCGTTTGAATCTTGAACCCTTAAAAAAAAACAACGAATAATTAATGATTCAAACAAAATAAGCTGAATTTGGAATACGTATACTTTACGCACTCAAAACGCTCCCTTGCCTAAATAACTCAACCGATTGGATTAATTCGAAAAGCATTCGATTCGGAATAAAACAAGCTTTAATTTGAGTAAGTTTTTAGAGGGGTGAAAATTGCGCTCAGCACAAGCGTCCAAATTTGGGTTTTAGTGGATTTAACAATTTTCTACGGTTACTAAACGTCGCTAAAATGGGTGTAAATATTTTTTCTGCAGAAAATAAGTAGCTAGGATTGTTTCTGATGTTGTTGAGAAGGTTTGTAGTTTTTTTGAAGTTTTTATAAAAATAAAAATGTTCACGCGAAAATCGAGTTTTTTCCATACCCCCTTACGAAAATCTAAATTTTTAGATGACATTTTTTATTTTTTTAATAACTTGAAAAAATCACACGCTTTTTTATTATTGTTAGTATCAATGTGAGGTAGTTATTTTCCCCAGAAAAAAACTCTTAGTGCACCCAGCTCGAATTAAATTGATTTAAAAAAATCAACTTAAATGAGACTTGTGACTTTGAGCGCTTGTCCTAAACACAATTCTTGAGAGAAAAAAATGCACTTCAACTTAAATTATTGCTTATTTATTTATAAATACGTTGTTTTACAACAATTTTTAATTATCTTAAAAATTGAATACATTCTTAATATTTCTCTTAAAAAAAACTCACTTTTATAAAATGTTCACTTTTCGCACTCAAAACGCTCCCTTGCCTAAATAACTCAACCGATTGGATTAATTCGAAAAGCATTCGATTCGGAATAAAACAAGCTTTAATTTGAGTTTCATAAGTTTATAGAGGGATGAAAATTGCGCTCAGTACAAGCGTCTAAAATTAGGCTTTAGTGGATTTAACGATTTTCTATGGTTACTAAAGGTTGCTAAAACGGGTGTAAATATTTTTTTCTGCAGAAAATAAGTAGCTCGCATTGTTTCTGATGTTGTTGAGAAGGTTTGTGATTTTTTTGAAGTTTTTATAAAAATAAAAAATTTCACACGAAAATCGAGTTTTTTTCCTACCCTTACAAAAATCTCCATTTTTAGATGAAATTTTTTTAATAACCTGAAAAAAATCACACGCTTTCTTATTATTGTTAGTATCAATGTGAGGTAGTTATTTTTCCCAGAAAAAAAGTCTTAGTGCACCCAGCTCGAATTAAAATGATTTAAAAAAATCAACTTAAATGAGACTTGTGACTTTGAGCGCTTGTCCTAAACACAATTCTTGCGTTAAAAAAATGCACTTTAGCTTAAATTAATGCATATTTATTTCTAAATACGTTGTTTTACAACAACTTTTAATTATCTTAAAAATTTTATACATTCTTAATATTTCTCCTAAAAACTAACTTTTATAAAATAATCACTTTACGCACTCAAAACGCTCCCTTGCCTAAATAACTCAACCGATTGGATTAATTCGAAAAGTATTCGATTCGGAATAAAGCAAGCTTTAATTTGAGTTGCAAAAGTTTTCAAAGGGGTAAAAATTGCGTTCAGCACACGCGTCCAAAGTTGGGCTTCATTAGATTTAACGATTTTCTACGGTTACTAAAGGTTGCTAAAATTGGTGTAAATATTTTTTTCTGCAGAAAATAAGTAGCTCGCATTGTTTCTGATGTTGTTGAGAAGGTTTGTGATTTTTTTTAAGTTTTTATAAAAATAAAAAATTTTACGCGAAAATCGAGTTTTTTTCATACCCCTTACGAAAACCTCAATTTTTAGATGAAATTTTTTATTTTTTAAATAACCTGAAAAAAATCACACGCTTTCTTATTATTGTTAGTATCAATGTGAGGTAGTTATTTTCCCCAGAAAAAAAGTCTTAGTGCACCCAGCTCGAATTAAAATGATTTAAAAAAATCAGCTTAACTGAGACTTGTGACTTTGAGGGCTTCTCCTAAACACAATTCTTGAGTTAAAAAAATGCACTTTAGGTTAAATTAATGCTTATTTATTTCTAAATACGTTGTTTTACAACAAATTTTAATTATCTTAAAAATTTAATACATTCTTAATATTTCTTCTAAAAAACTCACTTTTATAAAATGTTCACTTTTCGCACTCAAAACGCTCCCTTGCCGAATTAACTCAACCGATTGGATTAATTCGAAAAGCATTCAATTCGGAATGAAACAAGCTTTAATTTGAGTTGCAAAAGTTTTTAGAGGGATGAAAATTGCGCTCAGTTCAAGCCTCAAAAATTACACTTTAGTGGATTTAACGATTTTCTATGGTTACTAAAGGTTGCTAAAATGGGTGTAAATATTTTTTTCTGCAGAAAATAAGTAGTTCGCATTGTTTCTGATGTTGTTGAGAAGGTTTGTGATTTTTTTGAAGTTTTTATAAAAATAAAAAATTTTACACGAAAATCCAGTTTTTTTCCATACCCACCCCTTACAAAAATCTCAATTTTGAGATGAAATTTTTTATTTTTTAAATAACCTGAAAAAAATCACACGCTTTCTTATTATTGTTAGTATCAATGTGAGGCAGTTATTTTCCCCAGAAAAAAAGTCTTAGTGCACCTAGCTCGAATTAAAATGATTTAAAAAATCAACTTGAATGAGACTTGTGACTTTGAGCGCTTGTCCTAAACACAATTCTTGAATTGAAAAAATGCACTTTAGCTTAAATTAATGCATATTTATTTCTAAATACGTTGTTTTACAACAACTTTTAATTATCTTAAAAATTTTATACATTCTTAATATTTCTCCTAAAAACTAACTTTTATAAAATAATCACTTCACGCACTCAAAACGCTCCCTTGCCTAAATAACTCAACCGATTGGATTAATTCGAAAAGTATTCGATTCGGAATTAAATTAAAGCTTGTTTCGCTTTAATTTGAGTTGCAAAAGTTTTTAGAGGGATGAAAATTGCGCTCAGTACAAGCCTCAAAAATTACACTTTAGTGGATTTAACGATTTTCTATGGTTACTAAAGGTTGCTATAATAGGTGTAAATATTTTTTTCTGCAGAAAATAAGTAGTTCGCATTGTTTCTGATGTTGTTGAGAAGGTTTGTGATTTTTTTTAAGTTTTTATAAAAATAAAAAATTTTACGCGAAAATCGAGTTTTTTTCATACCCCTTACGAAAACCTCAATAAATAACCTGAAAAAAATCACACGCTTTCTTATTATTGTTAGTATCAATGTGAGGTAGTTATTTTCCCCAGAAAAAAAGTCTTAGTGCACCCAGCTCGAATTAAAATGATTTAAAAAAATCAGCTTAAATGAGACTTGTGACTTTGAGGGCTTCTCCTAAACACAATTCTTGAGTTAAAAAATGCACTTTAGATTAAATTAATGCTTATTTATTTCTAAATACGTTGTTTTACAACAAATTTTAATTATCTTAAAAATTTAATACATTCTTAATATTTCTCCTAAAAAACTCACTTTTATAAAATGTTCACTTTGCGCACTCAAAATGCTCCCTTGCCGAAATAACTCAACCGATTGGATTAATTCGAAAAGCATTCGATTCGGAATGAAACAAGCTTTAATTTGAGTTGCAAACGTTTTTAGAGGGATGAAAATTGCGCTCAGTACAAGCCTCAAAAATTACACTTTAGTGGATTTAACGATTTTCTATGGTTACTAAAGGTTGCTAAAATGGGTGTAAATATTTTTTTCTGCAGAAAATAAGTAGCTCGCATTGTTTCTGGTGCTGTTGAGAAGGTTTTTGATTTTTTTTAAGTTTTTATAAAAATAAAAAATTTCACGCGAAAATCTCAATTTTTAGATGAAATTTTTTATTTTTTAAATAATCTGAAAAAAATCACACGCATGCTTATTAATGTCAGTACCAATGTGAGGTAGTTTTTTTTGCCAGAAAAAAAATCTTAGCACACCCAACTCGAATTAAAATTATTTTTAAAATATCACTTAGATGAAACTTGTGACTTTGAGCGCTTGTCGCAAACACAATTTTCAAGTTAAATAAACGCACTTTAACTCAAATTAAAGCTCATCTAATTCCAAACATGCTGTATTACAACGAATTTCAATTACTTTGAAAATTGAATATATTTTAAATATTTTTCCTAGAAAATTCACATTTGCAAAATGCTCACTTTACACACTCAAAATCCACCCTTGCTTACATTTCTTAACCAATTGGATATTTTCAAAAAGCATTCGGTTTGGAATGAAGCAAGCTTTAATTTGGGCTGCAGTAGTTTCCAAAAGGATAAAAATTGCGCTCAGTATAAGAGCTCAAAGTCAGACTCTAGTGGATTAATCGATTTTCGTGTAGTAAAGGATACAAAAACTGGTGTTAACATTTTTTTTTTTAAATAAGAAGCCCGTATTGTTTCCAATGTTGTTAAGAAGGTTTGTGATCCTCTTGAATTTTTTATAAAAAATTAAAATACACGCGCCAAAAAATTGACTGTTTCTGAAAATCTTAATACTTACGAGGTTAATTTTTAAAGTACTGCGCCACTACTTTAAAAATTAGCCTCGTAAGTATTGAGATTTTAGGGCCTAGATCCACACCAAATAACATAATACTGCCATTTATCAATACGAATTTGAACGTGCATTGAAATGTTAGTTCTAATAGGCATTATTATGATGCGACTATGATTCGGACCCCTCCCCCTGCAATAACAACAATACTACGAGGGTCTTTTTAAAAGTTATGTTTCTTTTGTTAGAATGTTCGATATAAACAAAGGTTAATCAAAGTTTTTTCTTAATTAAAGTTTTGTTATTATTAAAATCAATGTATTAGGATTTACTCTTCCTCGGACTTGAGTCTTCGCCTAGATTTATTACGAGTGGTGGGATTTGACACCCTTAACTTTTAGGTTATGTGTAAATTGAGTTGCGCATATGACCACTACAAATTATAGCCCATCATTCGCAATTAACGCCTAAACTTATTTTAGTACAAATTGTTCCAATTACAGCGTATGTGACTTAGATCTTAAGATAATCGTCGTTTTTTAAAAGAGTACAATTCGAAACTTAAAACGAGTGTTTTCCACTCCCAGACTAAGCATGAAGTAAAATTTCGAGTTTAGAAAAGCCTGAAAATTTGGTTTGGTCGCGTAGCGCGAAGCGCTGAGCGGCCAAACCAAATTTTCAGGCTTTTCTAAACTCGAAATTTTACTTCATGCGCCACCGGTATAAAACACTGACATATTGCGAAGTTTAAAATATACTTTGAGCTTCAGTGTTGTAGTGTTTTACGCCAGTGGCGCATGAAGTAAAATTTCGAGTTTAGAAAAGCCTGAAAATTTGGTTTGGTCGCTCCGCGCTTCGCGATACGCGACCAAACCAAATTTTCAGGCTTTTCTAAACTCGAAATTTTACTTCATGCTTAGTCTGGGAGTGGAAAACACTCGTTTATAGCTTTAAATTTAATTCTTTTAATAAACCGAGTGTCGGAAAATGTACAACGTATGCATAAGTTAAGCACTTAGAAACCTGGAACAAGTGTTTCCACTCCTTGATTAAGCATGAAGTAAAATTTCGAGTTTAGAAAAGCCTGAAAATTTGGTTTGGTCGCGTAGCGCGAAGCGCGGAGCGACCAAACCAAATTTGCAGGCTTTGCTAAACTCGAAATTTTACTTCATGCGCCACCGGTATAAAACACTCACATAGTGCGAAGTTTAAAATATACTTTGAGCTTCAGTGTTTCAGTGTTTTACACAGGTGGCGCATGAAGTAAACTTTCGAGTTTAGAAAAGCCTGAAAATTTGGTTTGGTCGCGTAGCGCGAAGCGCGGAGCGGCCAAACCAAATTTTCAGGCTTTTCTAAACTCGAAATTTTACTTCATGCGCCACGCGTATAAAACACTGATTTCAAGAGAAGTTCACTTGTTAACAATATTCCAGGGTTTCGAGTTCAGAAAAGCCTAAACATTTCTTTACCTGCTTAATTCTCACAGAAGGGAAAACTCATTGGTTAAACATGAAGTAAAATTTCGAGTTTAGGAAAATATAGCAATATTTCTATGTGCATACAGTGGGTTTCTCTTTTTGGTATACATATTGTAATTATATGCTGTAAATGATCAGATATTCGTTGTTTTTTTTTAAGTTGAATTTGAAGTTTTAAACAAGTGTTTTCCACTCCCAGACTAAGCATGAAGTAAAATTTCGAGTTTAGAAAAGCCTGAAAATTTGGATCGGTCGCGTAGCGAAGCGAAGCGACCGAGCCAAATTAGGCTTTTCTAAACTCGAAATTTTACTTCATGCGCCACGCGTATAAAACACTGATTTCAAGTGGAGTTCGCTTGTTAACAACATTTCAGTGTTTTGAGTTTAGAAAAGCCTGAACATTTCTTTTTAAATTTACTTTCATATCCCAAAGAATTTGCTCAAATTTTGAAAGCGCGAAATTTGCTTAGAGTAAATAAATATTTGTAAAATTTATAAACGTGAAACCAAACTTAAGCAGTATATTTTAAACTTAAACTACTTTTACATCTCAAAGAATTTGCTTGAATTTTAAAAGCGCGAAATTTGCGTAAAGTAAATAAATATTTGTAAAATTTATCAACGTGAAATCAAACTTAAGCAGTATATTTTGAACTCTACTTGAAATCAGTGTTTTATACGCGTGGCGCATGAAGTAAAATTTCGAGTTTAGAAAAGCGTGAAAATTTGGTTTGGCCGCTCCGCTTCGCGGAGCGACCAAACCAAATTTTCACGCTTTTCTAAACTCGAAATTTTACTTCATGCTTAACCTGGGAGTGGAAAACACTCGTTTAAAGCTTCAAATTTAACCCTTTAAAAAAAGCGTATGTATATGTAAACTTAAAAGAAAAACTCTCTATATAAGTACTTATTGTTACTACTTGTGCTCGAAACTAAAGCACATTTTGTGTAGAGCTGTTGCTAGTACAAGTAAAATGTACTCGAGTACTTTCTGAGAACACGTATTCTCAGAAAGTACTCGAGAACATTTTACTTGTACTAGCAACAGCTCTAAATTAAACTATAATTTTTTTTGCAGTGTTAGGTAAAGGAAATAGGAAATTCCCTTATGCTTTCATCCCGCGATTCACACTTCTAAAATATTTTATATCCCACTAAAGTATCTTGTAAGCATAATCCATTTCGGAAGACGCGACATAAAGCACTTTATGAAAATCCCAGAAACGAGAGGCCTTGACACTCGCCGGGAAAATGGAAATAACTGCGGAGCGGAAAATCTAGTTTTGGCCCCTTAATCGTTCGAAAAGTTTCCCATCGGAAAAGCCGAAGCAACGAAAGAAAAACAAACGTATTTCTCCTCCGAGGGGTGCGCACATTTAAATCTACCGAATCGATAAAGTATGCCTCCCATATATATTATGTTAAGCTCATCTCGGGAGATTTTCACGGGAGGAAATATGAAAATATGAGAGAGGTAAATATTTTCTTTTAGAAGGGAAAATATGGAATTTATTGGATTTTGAAGTATTTGTGGTATATAGGAAATCTGCCTGTTCCTAATTAAAATTGTTTTTTGAATTTTCACTTAATATAATAGCAGACTATTTATGATTTTCAACTTTTTATAAAAGAAAGAAATATAATTATATTTCTTTACCTGAAGAAGCTACAGTGTAGCGAAACAATTGTAGTGAGTAAATTAAAAGTTGAAAATCATAAATAGTCTGCTATTATATTAAGTGATAATGGATTTTCAAAAAATAAGTGCCTTAACAATCAACGTGTTATTTAAATAGCTAGTGTGTGAAGATATTTAATTAAAAACATCTAATTTTAATCTTTAAAAAAAATGTTTAAGTAATCTTTGATGTTACCCACTGAGCAAACACAATAAAGTAATGTAACGTTATTTAAATTAAAAACACTTGGTATTGTTTCACAAATTAAAACTTAATTCCGACTAGTTTCGGTTTGTTAGACCATTTTCAAAGGAATAAAGTTTTAATTTGTGAAACAAGACCAAGTGTTTTTAATTTAAATAACTTTACATATTCTAATATTTTTCACCAAGTGCCGGATGAAAAAAAATTCAAGAAACAATAAAGTAATGTTTCATCAACATTAATACAACGTTTAATGTTGCTACAATGTTGATACAACGATATTTAAGTATAAATGAAACTGCCAATTCTTGGTTGCAGAATACTTTAAACATTAAAAGTGCGATTCTTTTCGCAATCTACAACAAGTTAGTCTTACAAAGACTATATCAAACACTCATTGAAACAACTACTTCCCGGGCTAATACCCCGACGGACATTGAATTATACCACAAGTGTATGTAACAGCAAACACTTGTGGTATAATTCAATGTCCGTCAGGGTATTAGCCCGGGAAGTAGTTGTTTCAATGAGTGTTTGATATAGTCTTTGTAAGACTAACTTGTAGATTGCGAAAAGAATCGCACTTTTAATGTTTACAACGATATTTGTTTGTTTTTTGCTCAGTGGGTAATGATAAAATTACATACAGTTAAATAAAACTTTCTTGGAAGTAAAGAAAAACGATCGTAGAAAATCGAGATTTTTCTTTTAATATGGTGTTTATGAAGTGAAGTAAAGAATAGAACGTATGTTTAATTTTAGTAGTTTGTAGAGTAAGTGGAGCGAATTGTGAATTTTCCAGGAGGCGCCGCTTTTAATTGCCGTCTCGATGTATTTCCAGAAAGTACCACTTGTACACCGGAAACCGGATGTTAGTTACATTCGCTCCGGTCATTCTGTATTTACGACAAGAAACTGAAACAAAAACTAGTTGCCAATTTTAGAAATACCCAACTAAGAAAATTAACTGAATTAGGTTACTCTCGTTTTGGCAATTTTAGAAACCTAAAATGAAGAGATAGGTAATTCAAGTTCAACTTGAAAAAAACCAAAACAGTTTTATCAACTGTTTTCACAATTGAATTTGTGTTCCCGCACCGGATACCCACAGACGCGTTTAGGACTTCAAGATCCTCGTCAGTGTGGTCCCGACCCAGTGCTGGGGATTACTGAATATTTCTGAATATTTTAAGCCAATATGTAAAAACTTTTAATATATTTCAATAGCTATGCCATCTAACGCTCTATAGTGGCATCGTCAATGAAAAGACGATGGTGCTATAGAGCGTTAGATGACGCAGCTATCAAGCTTCTTAACTGTTTTCAAGTTTAACGTTAGAAAAACGTGGGTAAAACAGTGTTTCTATTACTATGTGTGAAATATATACAGAGAGTTTTATGTAACACCGAACATTTTCATAACGAGAATTTTTCGTTTAAGTATTCATATGCATACGTTTCATATTATTCGATGCTGGGTTTATTAAAAGAATTTAATTTGAAGTTTTTAGCGAGTGTTTTCCACTCCCAGGCTAAGCATGAAGTAAAATTTCGAGTTTAGAAAAGCCTGAAAATTTGGTTTGGTCGCGTAGCGCGAAGCGCGGAGCGGCCAAACCAAATTTTCAGGCTTTTCTAAACTCGAAATTTTACTTCATGCGCCACCGGTACAAAACACTGACATATTACAAGGTTTTAAACACACCGCTAAACTTTACATTGAATCAGTGTTTTGTACCGGTGGCGCATGAAGTAAAATTTCGAGTTTAGAAAAGCCTGAACATTTGGTTTGGCCGCTCCGCGCTTCGCGCTACGCGACCAAACCAAATTTTCAGGCTTTTCTAAACTCGAAATTTTACTTCATGCTTAGCCTGGGAGTGGAAAACACTCGTTTAAAGCTTCAAATTAAATTCTTTTAATAAACCGGGCGTCGGCAAATGTGCAACGTATGCGTATGGATACTTAAAAGAAAAATTCTCGTTATGAACATGTTCGGTGTTACATAAAACTCTCTGTATATTTAACATCTTTATTGACAGAAATGTGGTATAAAAAGATTTAAATATTATTACTATAACAAATTTTAAAACTTTTTTCTGTCAATCGGCTATCGACCATTGGTCTTTCCGCCTCGTGTGAAATATTATTAGAGAAACCTGAATTTAAGAGAAACATATTGACATTTTTGGGTCTTAAGTTAAGGTTTGTGGGCGCCCTTTTCTACTGGCCTCATTTGCTTCTAATACCCTTTGCTATTGTAGTCCTCCTCCACTAACTCTCTTTGTTACTGGCTCCCTTTTATACTGGCGTCATTTTCTACCAACACCCTTTGCTACTGTAGCTCCTCTCTACTAACACTCTTTGTTACTGGCGCCTTTTTCTACTGGCCTAATTTGCTACTAACACCCTTTGCTACTGTCGTCCTCCTCTATTAACGCTTTTTGTTACTGGCACCCTTTTCTACTGGCGTCATTTGCTACTAACACCCTTTGCTACTGTAGTCCTCCTCCACTAACTCTCTTTGTTACTGGCATCCTTTTCTACTGGCGTAATTTTCTACTAACACGCTTTGCTACTGTGGCTCCTCTCTACTAACACTCTTTGGTACTAGCGTAATTTGCTACTAACAGTTGGGGGTCATTTTTCCCCTACAATTTTCCCCCTAGGTTATTTTTCCCCGCGCTATTAATTTTCCCCTCAAATTTTCCCCCGGCTATTATTTTCTGAATTTGGAACTTCGAAACATTTGAACTTCGGGTGGTTGCTGACTTCGTGGTTGTACTGTCAGATCTCATTGCCAAAGTGGACGTGACATATCAGTTGGGATTGTGAAATTACAAGTTTGAATATGGCTGCCGCTATGCTGGACTGTGGAACCGTAGAATTAATCAAGTCACAAAACAACAGCTTCGTGTTGCGGATCGGTGGTTTTCTCTACTACAAACACGGAGAGGCAAAAGGCATTGTCAAGTGGGTTTGCAAGCGAAAAAAGAAGTGCTGCGCGTGGGCCAAGACCGTTGGTAGCGGCCTTGGAATTCGCCTTGTTCGAGGAGGTCCTGGTGCTTCGCCGCATAACCATGCAGCAAATTTGGAGGAGGTCTTGGCGAAAAAGGTTGTCAGTCAAATAAAGGAAACAGCCGCTAGTCAGCCGGAACGACCTCCAGCCCAGGTTCTGCGATGCTTGTCAGACGTCCCCAACGAGGTCTTATCTCAATTGCCGGATCGGGTCAACATTCGCAAAATGATTGTGCGAGAGCGTACAAAAGAGCTTCCTTCGAATCCCATGACACTGACCGAGCTTGCACAAATACCTGACAAATACAAATATACAAGTGGCGGTACTTATCTTTATATCAATGATTTATGTCGTTGATTATACATTGATCCATGACTATTTTCAGGAGAACTGTTTCTACTATACGATAGTTTCGACGACGAAACCGCACGCGTAATAGTATTTGCGACGAAAAATAACATACGTAATTTGATGAAATGCCGTACCTGGTTTGTCGATGGAACTTTCGACACATCCCCTACCATTTTCAACCAGATATTTGGGATTCTGGGTTCAGTCAATCAAACGATAAATGGCGTAGATGAAGAACTGGGTTCACCCTTCGTTTATGCACTACTTGATGGCATAGACGAAGATTCGTACAGAAAAGTTTTCGAAGCAGTCCTGTCAGAGGCACAAACATTGGGCCTTACTACAGTTCCTCAGTTCATTCTATCAGATTTCGAGAAGGCAATAATTAATTCTTGCGAGGAACTGTTTCCCACGAGTACAATCAAGGCCATCTGAAGCAGTCGCTGCATCGACGCATTCAGTCTGAAGGACTGACCAAGGACTACGAGGACGAGGAAGATCGCAGCATCAAAATTGCGTCTCAAATGATGGCTGCCTTAGCGTTTGTCCCTGAAGATGACGTTAAGCAATGCTTCGATCTTCTAGCAGAAGAAGTACCAGAAAAATTCGATCCCATGATTGACTATTTCGAAGTACTTACCCATAATTTATAACTGATAACTGATAAATGTTCTATTATTGTTCTATATTGCAGGTTAATTACATTCGAGGGAGGAAGGCTAGAGGACGAAGAAGGGCGGTTGAGGCTAGATATCCGGTAAATTTATGGAGTGTTTACACTTCTGTTATACAGAATGTTGCTCGAACGAACAATATATCGGAAGGATGGCACAACCGCTTTCGCGTGGTCGTAGGGAAGAGTCATCCAAGTTTTTATTCTTTTTTAACGGAACTTCAAAAAGAACAATCGGACACGGAGACCATGATGCGACAACTCTCGCTAGGACAGCCCATTAGAAGAGCCAAATCGCATGACCAGAGAAGGATTGAACATCGAAAACGTCGAAAACATAGTCGCGAAATATGATGATTACAGGGAGGAAGACAAACTTTTAGATTATTTACGAAATATTGGTTGTAATATAACTTTATAAATTTTGTAATATAACTTAATTAATTTGATTGTTGCGTTATTATTCATTTGGGGGAAAATTAGATTAAGGGAATATTAATTTGGGGGAATATTAATTCGGGGGAAAAATATAAGGGGAAAATTTGCCGGGGGAAACATTTTAGGGGAAAAATGAACCCCAATCGCTACTAACACCCTTTGCTATTGTCGTCCTCCTCTATTAACACTTTTTGTTACTGGTGCCCTTTTCTACTGGCGTCATTTTTAACTAGGACTCTGCTTTGCTACTGTGGCTCCTCTCTCCTAACACTCCTTGTTACTGGCGCTCTTTTCTACTGGCGTAATACCCTTTGCTACTGTCGTCCTTCTCTATTAACGCTCTTTGTTACTGGCACCCTTTTCTACTTTTCTACTGGCGTTATTTACTAACACTCTTTGCTACTGTGGCTCCCCTCTACTAGCATTCTTTGTTACTGGCACCCTTTTCTACTGGCGTAATTTGCTACTAACACCCTTTGCTACTGTAGTCCTCCTCTACTAACTCTCTTTGTTACTGGCACCCTTTTCTACTGGCGTCATTTTCTACTAACACCCTTTGCTACTGTGGCTCCTCTCTACTAACACTCTTTGGTACTGGCGTAATTTGCTACTAACACCCTTTGCTACTGTAGTCCTCCTCTACTAACTCTCTTTGTTACTGGCACCCTTTTCTACTGGCGTCATTTTCTACTAACACCCTTTGCTACTGTGGCTCCTCTCTACTAACACTCTTTGGTACTGGCGTAATTTGCTACTAACACCCTTTGCTACTGTCGTCCTCCTCTATTAACGCTCTTTGTTACTGGCGCCCTTTTCTACTGGCGTCATTTTCAACTAAGACTCTTTGCTACTGTGGCTCCCCTCTACTAATACTCTTTGTTACTGCCGCCCTTTTTTACTAGCGTAATTTGCTACTAACACCGTTTGCTACTGTCGTCCTCCTCTATTCACGGTCTTTATTACTGGCGCCCTTTGTTATTTAGGCATCTATTTCTGCCATCTGCTCCCCCCTGATTGATATTCTTCCCTATTGATATAATTTTATTATATCACATAATACTTTCATCTTAAATTTATAGTCAAAAAACGAAATCTGTCGAAACTTTGAACGCATTCGTGTTTCCGTTTATATCTTTTTGTATGTATTAAAAATTATATCTGGAGCAGAAGAACAAATAACAAGCAAACACATTTTGGTGGATGTGAAACCCTCGTCTACTAATCTCCTGGAATAACTTATTCCATGCGCTTTGGGATGTAAAGTTGCTTTTAACTCGACTGTGGCTTTCATTAAAAACTTTACGAGCTAAATAATTACGGATTCAAAAGAGTTGAATTTATTTACGTATTCCGACTCTTTTTATCCCCATTCTTTTCTCTGCACTGTCGAAAAATGTATATAGAGTTATTTATGCAGGATTATTAAAAAATTCAATGGGTTGCATTCGATCGTACTTTATAAGGAGATGAGAATTGTGATAAATATGTTGAAGGTTACTTCTAATAAAATTATCACCTGAACTACAAGCTAATACAATGGGGGTATTTTAATACCATCATCATAATTACAAACAAATTATCGCGTTATCGATCATTAAACGTATATTTACACGGTGTAAATCATTTGGGTGTGTGCGTAAAACGAACAGAGAGTCGAGTGAAATTATTTATAGTTTGTCACAGAAAAGCGTTAATTTCGGTCAATGTCGCGCTCTGACAGTCCGATTGTCGGCCTGGATTCGGCCGTGTTGTTCATATTTTTAGGTCAATTACAGAGGGGCTGGGGGTTGCAGATGTTCGATTTAATAAAAAAAAAAAAAAACGCCACCGTTACTAAAAATAAGCGCCCAGCATTAAGAAGTTTAGTATTATTTCAGATATTTTAAAAAATTATTTTGTAAAGGCTACGAAAATAAATTGTTTTACAAAAAAGTGTTTAAATACTACCAATTTTGTCGGATTTGCTTCCTAAAGAACATAATGATAGGTTAGGTTTAACAACTAAAATAATGATAGGGTAACTTAGACGACAATTGGATATGTTCGGTTAGATTAAGTTAAATGACATAACCTAACATCATGAACTGTAATTTAACTTAACCTAATCTAACATGTCATCTGGATATGTTAGGTTAGATTAAGTTAAATGACATAACTTAACATCATGAACTGTCATTCAACTTTGACTGCGTGTCACACGATTTGTTAATAAAAAAATTAATCGCCTATAACTTTTCCAAAAATAGCATCGTACTTATGAAGTCGTACCTTAGCAACAGACAGCAATGTGTATATCATAACAATGTATTCTCGGAACGTAATAAGATTAGCTACGGTGTACCACAAGGCTCAATTCTTGGGCCGTTGCTATTCCTCATATTTATAAACGACCTTCCTGCCCAGCATAATATAGCAAATGCTATTCTATTTGCCGATGATTCGACAGTGGATTATGAGGGAGAATCAATTGAAGATGCAGACAGAGCGAACGAGGAAACAATGGCTGCTGTAAAGAACTGGGTTGCTAAAAATAAACTAATATTTAATGAAAATAAAACAGAAAAAATCGTGTTTACATTAAAAAAACCTAAAGAGAAAGCCAGCCACTGCTTTCTCGGGCTACAGGTCGATTCGACACTGTGTTGGGGGCATCATGGAAGCTATCTGGCGCGTTCGCTCTCCAGAAATATTTTCTATTTGCGAAACCTCGCGGGCAGGGTACCAGAAAATGTAATTAGAACTGCGTACTATAGCCTGATCGAGTCACGGTTAAGGTACGGGATTTTGGTATGGGGGCATGCATCTTGTACTCACAGAATATTTGGTTTACAAAGGCAAGCGGTTCGCATAATTGGGAATCTCAAACATAGAGACGATTGTAGGCCAGTTTTTAAATCTTTTGGGATATTAACATTGCCATGTCTCTATATTATGGAATGTATAAAATATGTTACTAGAAATCCTTGTAAGTACGCGAGCATTAAACATTGTCACGATACTAGACATAAAAAGCTAATCAAACCAAAGAAAATAAGGCTAAGTAAGTCCTGCAACAGTACAACCTATTGGGCCATAAAATTTTATAATAAACTTCCCGCTACCTGGAAACTATTACCAGTGAAGAAACTCAAGCAACAGCTCATCAACTTATTAACAGAAAACGCTTTCTACTCAAATGATGAGTTTATAAACTTCGATTTTCAAAATTAGGTATTAGAGAAGCTATACATTTGTTATTTGTGATATATAATATAGAACCTATATATACTATACATACCCAAACCAAATCTTAACATAAATTATATGTACTGTTTTTATTGTGCTATTTATTTTAAATCTTCTTTTAGTCTATGACGCATTTATTTAGTTTTTCTTGTGTAATAATTGTTGGTGTTTTAGCATCCCACTATTTACATTTTTTTAATGTGTTATTAGTGTTGTTATTTTTTAAATTTCTTGTCTACATGTATGTATATATGTGTGTAAATATGTATATATATATATATACATATATTATTTAAGAAGCCAATTTTACTCAATATTATTGCTGTTCATATTATTTATTTTGATCTTTTAAAATGTGACAATTTTGAACATTCTCAGTGCCCACCGGCGGAACACCTGATATGATACATGCTGTGTACATTGTTAATCTTTTATTGTGGCATTTTTAAAAATTGTATTCTTATTCATAGTTCTCTGTATAGGTGACGTATGTAAGACAATTGTCAGGCATCAATAAATTACTTACTTACTTACCTAATCTAACGAGTCATTATTTTTTGTATTAAAAGCCTGTTTTTTTAGTTGAATAATAGCTGATTATATAAACGCTTGTTAACTGTCTTCTGATGTAAAATTCATGAAATTATCGAAGCTAACTGAATTACGTTCCCTTTGGTTTCAGAAATGTATGATGCAGTTAAAATTCGCCCGGTTTTATTCTCCAGATGCGAATCCACCCTCTTTTTTTCCCTCCATTTAAGGGAGGTAAATCGCATTTTGATTACCCGACAACAATAAAAGGGATAAGCAAAAGCAACATTCTTACCCTACGCTCGTTGCGGAATTGCATTTTCACGTTTCCCTCCCCTCACGAATTTTATTGCTGTTCTTTAGCAACTGAATCTCCTAATACAATCCATGAAGCGGGGGAAAATAATTCCGAATTGATTTTATTACATAAATCTGTGTTATTTTTTTTATTGTGAAATTCAAAACATTTCCCTTAAGCAGTGTTTAATCCTGCTTTAGTAAGTAGTATATTTTGAATACCGATTAGAAATTATTTTTTAATTTCACAATATTTCAGCGTGTTATACGCGTGGCGCATGAAGTAAAATTTTGAGTTTACAGAAATAACAAACAAATTAGTACAGTTGGCAGGATTAATACAAAATTGGAGCAGTCGACGCGTTTAATATTTCTTTCTGGTTATACACCAACGAAATTGGCGGAGTCGGAAGAACGAATACAAAAAAACCATTTCGCATTTTGAGTTTACACATTTTGAGTTTACACTTGATAATCCTCTTGACTGCGCCATGTTTTTTCTATTTATTCTTCCGATTACACCAATTTTCTTGGTGTATATCCCGAAAGAAATGTTAAACAGGTCGACGATGTTTTGCCCCAGCTTATGCTTCTCTTAATGGGGTGATTCTAAAATACAGGTCTTCTTCTAGAAATGTTAAATGGGTCGACTTCTCCAACTTTGTGCTAATCCTGTCGACTGTACCAACTTCATAATCCGTCAAGAGTATTATGAAGTTGGTACAGTCGACAGGATTAATACAAAATTGGAGCAGTCGACTCATTTAACATTCTTTCGGGATATACACTGTAACAGACCACGAGGTTTTGCCCCAGATTATGCTTCTCTTAATAAGCCGCCTCTAAAATATAGGCGTTATTGGTCTCCAGATAATCACGACACACAATTTATTCATTCTTCCGACTACACAAATTTTGTTGGTGTATATTCCGATAGAAATGTTAAATGGGTCGACTGCTCCAACTTTGTACTAATCCTGTCGACTGTACCAACTTCATAATCCGTCAAGAGTATTATGAGGTTGGTACAGTAGACAGGATTAATACAAAATTGAAGCAGTCGACTCATTTAACATTCTTTCGGGGTATACAAACGACACACAATTTATTCATTCTTCCGACTACAAACATTATGTTGGTGTATAACCCGATAGAAATGTTAAATGGGTCGACTGCTCCAATTTTGTATTAATCCTGTCGACTGCACCAACTTCATTTAACATTCTTTCGAGATATACACTGTAACAGACCACGAGGTTTTGCTCCAGCTTATGCTTCTCTTAATCAGCCGACTCTAAAATACAGGCGTTATTGGTCTCCAGATAAGCAAACGACATACAATTTATCCATTCTTCCATCTAGACAAATTTTGTTGGTGTATATCTCTATAGAAATGTTAAATGAGTCGACTGCTCCAATTTTGTGTTAATCCTGTCGACTGTACCAACTTCATAATCCGTCAAGAGTATTATGAAGTTGGTACAGTCGACAGAATTAATACAAAATGGGAGCAGTCGACTCATTTAACATTCTTTCGGGATATACAAACGACACACAATTTATTCATTCTTCCGACTACAAAAATTATGTTGTTGTATATCCCGATAGAAATGTTAAATGGGTCGACTGCTCCAATTTTGTATTAATCCTGTCGACTGCACCAACTTCATTTAACATTCTTTCGAGATATACACTGTAACAGACCACGAGGTTTTGCCCCAGCTTATGCTTCTCTTAATAAGCCTTACCTGAAATACAGGCTTTGCTGGTCTTCAGATAATTAAATAACACACAATTTAAATGTTTTTATCTAAGATAGAGGAGAGCATCAAGGAGGAGAAAAGAATAGAAGAAAAGATCAGCGGTTTTGTGTTTCTGTTTCCGTGATGTTTCACGGAAATAGAAACACAAAAGCCATTCTTGAATTTCGGTAAATATTGATCACCATCACATCTAGGCGTTATATATTTTTAACTTTAGTGTAAATCAGTGGTTTATACGCGTGGCGCATGAAGTAAAATTTCGAGTTTAGAAAAGCCCCGTGAAAATTTGTCTCGGGTCGCTGCGCGACCCTCGACAAATTTTCTACGCTGGGCTTTTCTAAACTCGAAATTTTACTTCATGCTTAGTCTGGGAGTGGAAGACGCTCGTTACTTTAAAATACATTACAACTGTTAAATATGTATCGTCGGGGTGATATGTAAGGAAATTATGGGTCCTAGGAGTTGTCAAATAAGTGAGTTACTCAACTGTTTCCAAGACACTCTTTACAAACAACAAAAAATTTAAAATTTTACATATAAAATGTGCAATAAACTATAAGTGTGATACATCATTGAATTCAGAAAAAAATATGAAAATCCAAAATGCACTAATAACGGAAACAGAAACTAAGAACCGCTGATCTTTTCTTCCATTCTTCTCTCTCCTCCTTGACGCTCGCCTCTATCTTCTCGTTTCTTCTACTCTTCTCTCTCCTCCTTGACTCTCGCCTCTATCTTCTATTTTCCTCCACTGGAACTAGTCCTTCCCTCTTGGCTTTCTTACAGCCTGCAGACAGGAATCCAGGAACTCGAACTCGAACTTCAGCGAGCAATCACACACTCAAAACGTAAAAAAAACTGTCTTTTTCATTTATGGTTTCACAGCCACACTAGTGTTTTTGGGGGGAAATGTAATTGGTGTGACTTCAGTACGTTATTTTTCAATTCTTTGTTGTATTGTATTAATACTAATTTTATGTTTGTAAAGATATTTTCGTTAATTAAATTAATAAATAAATAAATTGTTGTGTGTGCCTTATAACACCAACAAAATTGACGTATTCGGAAGAATGAATAAAAAAAAACATGGCGCAGTCAAGAGGATTATGAAGTTACAAAAGTGTGAACTCAAAATGCGCCATGTTTTTTTTGTATTCGTTCTTCCAACTCCGCCAATTTCGTTGGTGTGTATGCAGAAAGTAATATTAAACGAGTCGACTGCTCCAATTTTCTATTAACCCTGCCGATAACAGAAACACAGAACCACTGATCTTTCCTTCTATTCTTCTCTCGCCTGCTTGACGCTCGCCTCTAACTTCTCGTTTCTTCTACTCTTCTCTTTCCTCCTTGACTCTGGCCTCTATCTTCTATTTTCCTCCATTGGGACTAGTTCTTCCCTCGTGGCTTCCGGAATCCAGGAACTCGAACGACTTCAGCGCGCAATCACACACTCAAAACGTCAAAAAAACTGTCTTTTTATTTATGCTTTCACAGCCACACTAGTATTTTTGTATGTGCTATTACAGCACCAACAAAATTGGCGTATTCGGAAGAATGAATAAAAAAAACATGGCGCAGTCAAGAGCATTATGAAGTTCCAAAGTGTGAACTCAAAATGCGCTATGTTTTTTTTGTATTCACACTGATATTTTTGTGTGCGCCATTACAACACCAATAAAATTGGCGTATTCGGAAAAATTAATAAAAAAACATGGCGCAGTCAAGAAGATTATGAAGTTAGAAATGTGTAAACTTAAAATGCGTCATGTTTTTTTTGTATTCATTCTTCCGACTAGGCTAATTTCGTTGGTGTATATCCAGAAAGAAATATTAAACGAGTCGACTGCTCCAATTTGCATTAATCCTGCCAACTGTACTAATTTGTTTGATATTTCTGTAGGTTGTGCTAATATTCTAAGCGGTATATTTTGAATTTCACATAAAAACAGTGTTTTATACGCCTGGCGCATGAAGTAAAATTTCGAGTTTAGAAAAGCCTGAAAATTTGGATTTGCCGGGGCGCGACTCGCTTCGCTCGCGCGCCCCGGCAAATCCAAATTTTCAGGCTTTTCTAAACTCGAAATTTTACTTCATGCTTAGCTTGGGAGTGAAAATACTCGTTCGAAACTTCAAATTGAAAACTTTAAAACAAAGCATTAAAAATGTATGAAAAATAATACAGATTTATGTAATAAAATCAATTCGCAATTATTTTCCCCCGCTTCATGGATTGTATTAGGAGACTCAGTTAATACACGAGTCGACTGCTTCAATTTGCATTAATCCTGCCAACTGTTCTAATTTGTTTGATATTTCTGTAGGCTGTGCTAATATTCTAAGCGGTATATTTTGAACTTCACATAAAAACAGTGTTTTATACGCCTGGCGCATGAAGTCAAATTTCGAGTTTAGAAAAGCCTGAAAATTTGGATTTGCCGGGGCGCGACTCGCTTCGCTCGCGCGCCCCGGCAAATCCAAATTTTCAGGCTTTTCTAAACTCGAAATTTTACTTCATGCTTAGCCTGGGAGTAAAAATACTCGTTCGGAACTTCAAATTGAAAAACTTTAAAACAAAGCATTAAAAATGTATGAAAAATAACACAGATTTATGTAATAAAATCAATTCGCAATTATTTTCCCCCGCTTCATGGATTGTATTAGGAGACTCAGTTAATACACGAGTCGACTGCTTCAATTTGCATTAATCCTCGAAATTTTACTTCATGCTTAGTCTGGGAGTGGAAGCCCTCGTCAGAAATTTCGAATTTATCGCCTTTATGAATTAACCTAAGTATCCGCTTCGCGGAGCGACCAATCCAAATTTTCAGGGCTTTCTAAACTGGAAATTTTACTTCATGCTTAATCAAGGAGTGGAAAAACTCGTTCGAAACCTCAAATCGAGCCCTTTAAAAAAAGCAATGAATGCCTGATATTTTACAGTAGTTGTATCCGGAATATGCACACATTTTCACACACGTTTTCAAAATATACGCAATCCCTCAAATAACACATTCATTTATATCTTTCCCTAACAATCTGCGCACATCTGCCCAGCGAACTAATAATCGACATTCTAAATTTATCCCCCTTTTTGTAGACAGTTTCATTTCACGATATCCCCCCATGCGTCAAAACATTATGTGACTTATTTTCGGGTCGTAAAGTTAAAGGTAACACAATTACGACCATCAGAATAGTAATACGAATCCCGAGCACAAAGAGCCGACTTTGACTGAATTCCGAACGTCCTGAACCGGAACGAGAGAATATCTAAACCGGCAATCGTTATTAGCTCAATTAATGGCTGCATTATGCAAGCTAAAGTAACCTGTACATACGTATTAGTGTGTGCAATTTAGAAATCTCCATCAAGTGGGAATTACATATGTTTTCTTTTTAATAGTTGTAGAACCAATTTGGATTTTTTCAAATAATTTGTAGATGATGGAATAAATAAGAATTCAATATTCCTTTCTATACATTACAGATAAGAACGAGGTAATACAAAACACATACAGAGAGTTTTATGTAACACCGAACATTTTCATAACGAGCATTTTTCTTCTAAGTATACATAATCCTGTACATTTACCGATGCTCGGTTTATTAAAAGAATTTAATTTAAAGCTTTAAACGAGTGTTTTCCACTCCCAGGCTAAGCATGAAGTAAAATTTCGAGTTTAGAAAAGCCTGAAAATTTGGTTTGGTCGCGTAGCGCGAAGCGCGGAGCGGCCAAACCAAATTTTCAGGCTTTTCTAAACTCGAAATTTTACTTCATGCGCCACCGGTACAAAACACACCGCCAAACTTTACATTGCATAAGTTTGGCGGTGTGTTTTAATCTTCGTAATATGTCAGTGTTTTGGGCCGGTGGCGCATGAAGTAAAATTTCGAGTTTAGAAAAGCCTGAAAATTTGGTTTGGCCGCTTCGCGCTACGCGACCAAACCAAATTTTCAGGCTTTTCTAAACTCGAAATTTTACTTCATGCTTAGTCTGGGAGTGGAACACACTCATTTCAAGTTTCAAATTGAAATCTTAAGAAAAACAATGAGTTTCCAAAGATTTACGGCATACACGCTCTAATTGGGACATACTTGAAAGAAAAACTTTCTGTATGTACAAGTTAAGGCATTAATTGCGATTGATTGGCAACAATTTTTAATGGTTATATAGGCTTCCCAATGTACACATAACTTAAAAATTAAAGGCGTCAAATTGTATTGGATGAAAATGTTCGGTGTTATATAAAACTCTCTGCATGTATGGTATTTAATTGTGTTTGAATACAAAACACAAATTCGTTTCTTTTTTTATTAATCTCTATAGACTCTAGACCAGATCACACTGATGAGAACCATGAAGCCCGAAACGCGTCTATTATCCAACTGTACTGGAATACTGAACACTAAGGCACGGATTATATGCAAAATGCATATTTGTTATTAAGAGGTATATCAGCAAAATTGTCAGTTTTCTATGCGTATCTAATGTTTGGCTTATTTTAATAAAAAAAAACATGATATGATTGAAAACTTACAATTTTGTTGATGTACCTGTTATTAAGAGGTATATCAACAAAATTGTAAGTTTTCTATGCAGATCTAATGGTTTTGATTAAAATAAGCCAAACATTAGATACGCATAGAAAACTTACAATTTTGCTGATTTATATTTTACATAAAATCCGAACGCTACTAAACACAAATGCAAAGTCCCCGAGGGAGCAAAACTCCACAAAATCCTAGCGAAAACCTCCGACACCTCTTGCGGAACCCTGAAGAAACCAGATGGATCATTTACAGAAACCGGCAAGGAAACAGCGGAGATCCTCATGAGAACCCATTTCCCCGGATCTGAAATCCGGCAAAATGGTGCAGACACTCACTCAGTGCTTGTAACCCCTGGTAAGGCGGCAACACAACAAGACTGGGAAATCTCAAAGAAAATTGTAACCTTTGAACGAATCAGGTGGGCGATAGGTACATTCCACCGATACAAATCACCGGGACAAGATGGGATCTATCCAGTGCTCTTGCAGCAAGGGCTGGACCACCTTCTACCGGTGCTATGTAAACTCTTCAGGGGCAGCCTGGCACTAAAACACGTGCCAACTACCTGGAAGAAAGTCAAAGCGGTCTTTATCCCTAAGTCTGGGAAGGACTTAACGCAGCCAAAAGGTTACAGACCAATTTGCCTGACATCGTTCCTACTTAAGACGATGGAAAAACTAGTTGAAAGACACATAAGGGAAACCTCACTTCTAGAGAGGCCGCTCCACCCCTTTCAACACGCCTTTCAAGCTGGAAAATCATGCGAGTCTGCCTTACACCAACTGGTAGTTAAGGTAGAGGCCTCGCTGAAAAACAAAACAGTGGCTTTGGCTACATTTCTCGATATTGAGGGAGCGTTTGACAATACCTCTATCAGAACGATCGTAAGAGCAGTCGAAAGTCACGCTGTGGAAACCACGATAAGCTCGTGGCTACAATCCATGCTGACGGACAGACTAGTAATTACGGACCAATTCCAAGAAAAAATCAGCATAAAAGCCAAAGGTGGATGTCCTCAGGGGGGCGTTCTATCCCCCCTTCTATGGGACATGGTGGTGGATGAGCTACTCACGTTACTAAACGACTCAGGATATTACGCCCAGGGATATGCGGATGACATTGTCATTCTCGTCACGGGAAAATATCCAACTACTATAACAAGCATCATGAATAATGCCTTGAAAACTGTAGAACGATGGTGTGGGGAGGTGGGGCTAAGCGTTAACCCCACCAAGACTACGGTCATCCCCTTCACAAAAAGAAGGAAATGCGCGGGTCTCAAACCCCCAACCTTCTTTAACCAAACTCTACAACTAACCAATGAGGTCAAATATCTTGGTATCTACCTAGATACAAAACTCACATGGAACCGTCAATTAAAGCACACAACCGACAGAGCATCAAGGACGCTAATGACAACAAAGCGTGCTCTGGGAAAAACATGGGGCCTCAATCCAAAAATGACCATGTGGATATATAATGCAATAGTAAAACCCATGATCACCTACGGATGCACCACTTGGTGGCCGAAAGTAGAACAAAGTACTGCGCAGGCAGCTCTATCTAGAGTACAGCGACTAGCCTGCTTATGCATAACTGGCGCACTGCGTACAACACCAACAGCCTCAATGGAAACCCTACTAAACCTCCAACCGCTGGACCTAGTGGTTAAAAGCGAGGCCAGACTAGGGGCATATAGGTTGAGGACAACTGGAAACTGGCACCCCACAGGAAACCACTCCAGAATAGAACAGGTAGTTACCAAACCTCTACTACAAATGGGAAGTGACTACATGATACCACGCTACTCCCTGAAGAGACCCTTTACAATAGAATGTGAGGGGGACAACGAGAAGCGCAACCCTTCACCTGGAACCCTGGTACACCGATGGGTCAAGAAGAGAAGGTGGAGCAGGCGCTGGGATTCACGGCGTAACCCCAAAATATGACATCTACGTGTCTCTGGGGAGGATGGCAACTGCACATCAAGCCGAGATCTTCGCGATCAACCAATGTACCATGGAAAATCTGCGACGGGGATATAAGAGGCAAAAGATTCTGATCCTCACCGACAGCCAAGCCGCTCTAAGAGCACTCAACAGCTATAAGATCCAATCTGAGCTAGCATGGGAGTGCATCCAAAACCTGACGAAACTGGCGACGGAAAACACCGTAACACTACGCTGGACGCCGGGACACACAGGGGAGGATGGCAACGAGAAAGCCGATGCTCTGGCAAAGATTGGATCACGCAGACCCTACATTGGACCAGAACCAATGCTACCGATTCCCAAAAAATCAATAAGACCAAGCGCAAAAGAGTGGACCCTAGAAAGACACACCGAGCGCTGGAAAAACCTGACAGGGCATAGACACAGTAAACTACTGATGGAAAAACCCTGCCAAGAACTGGCAACTGAGGCCCTCAGACTCAGTAGAAACAACCTTAGAATAGTCACAGGACTGATAACTGGACACTGTACCCTAAGGAAGCACCTGCATAACATGAAACTGTTCACAGAAGATCCAATATGCAGACTATGCCTGGAAGAGGATGAAGACGCCTCACATGTACTATTCGAGTGCGAGGCACTTTCCACCTGGAGGGAAACAAACCTTGTCCAAGGGAATCCAAGCCACTTCCCGAAGGGAAAGATGATCGAAAGGCTGCTGGGACTAGCCAAGGAGACAGAGCTTTTTGATTAACTACGGTAACGGAAGAAGTACAATAAGCCACACGGCTGCGGTGCTAGGGCAGAAATAACCCTAACTTCCGTTTCCTGCCCCTAAAAAAAAAAAAAAACACAAATGCATATATTTTTTAATCAAATTCGTAACGATATAATTTAACTAACTATATGATTGTAAGAATATTGTGTTTAGATTTTGTTGTTGTAACACGTGTTTTATGAATTGGAAATTCGCATTCCGCGCATATTTAATTATATTTCACGCAGACGGACAGTTATGAATGCAGAAACGCATAGATATGCAAAACATCCGGGGCGAACGTTAGAAATTGCACGCGGGGAGACAAACCGTAAGGAATAATTAATGCACTGGAAGGTAAATCGAATGATTTGCACTTGAGTTTAATTTCATTTACACGTGAATGCAAATGCACACCGGCAATCTTAATATTGTTAATATTCATGGGGATGTGAATTTATTCATCGCTCGAGGTTTCGTTATTTGTTGACTGACATGAATTCCAGCAATTCCAGCAAATTATTACAAAGCAAATAATAAAAATTACTCAATGTGCTGATTTTAATAAATAATTAGAGTGTGATCTATCTATCCCACTGAGCAAACACATTGAAATAATGTTTAATCAACATTAATACAACGTTTAATAAGTATAAATGAAATTGCCAATTCTAATTTCATTTATACTTATGTTTGAACGGTAACGTGACCGCCAGTCTAAGGTGTCAAATTGTTTAGAGGGAATGGCAAAGCTATACTGAGGAGAGATAAATCTCGAAACGCGTCTATAGATGGCCTGAATAATTTGACCCAAATTGTTACATTTGCAGTAGGTTGCTGTATGTAACAGCAAACACTTGTTGTATAATTCAATGCCCGTCGGGGTATTAGCCCGGGAAGTAGTTGTTTCAATGAGTGTTTGATATAGTCTTTGTAAGACTAACTTGTTGTAGATTGCGAAAAGAATCGCACTTTTAATGTTTCAACGTTTAATGTTGCTACAATGTTCATCAAACGTTAGTGGTTTGTTTTTTGCTCAGTGGGATAGTATTATTTCTTTGAAAATCTAACTAAATCATCTTTAAAGTATTGAAGAGAGAGACTGGCGCTTTTATATTCTTTAATGTAATTAATAAATTTACATTAAAGAATATAAAAGCGCCAGTCTCTCTCTTCAATACTTAAAGACAATGTGACAACTTGGTTAAGCTAGTGGTTTTTAACCTTTTTTTGATGTGATCCCTGATCAAAAGAAGGTCCCTGCTAAGAATAAAAAACTTCCCGACTTGGTTAGGCCAGAGGTTCTTGGCCTAACCAAGTCGGGAAGTTTTTTATTCTTAGCAGGGACAAAAAGGTTAAAGAATATTAACCTACCTTAATCTTAAAATATATTTTAGTTCGAAATTGAATTTGTGTTAAGTATTCCAGCACCAGATATCCACAGACGCGTTTCAGACTTCAAGGTCCTCTTCATTGTGGTCCCGACCCAGTGCTGAGGAATACTGAACATTTCTGACTATTTCAAGCCAATATGTGAAAACTATTAATGGATTTCGATAGCTAACGCCATTTAATGCTCTATAGTGGCATCGTCAGTCACACGGTCCATAAAGTGCATATACAGTTGCCTGTTTCATCCACGAATATATTATATATTGTAGTTAGTGATGGGAATAATCGAGATACGATAGCCGAATAAGTCGATTAATAAAATATCTTGATATATTATTGTACATCGATTATTATACCGATATTTGCGTTTTTTAAACTGTGGGTCGTGAATCAATTTTTGATAGGTAGTAAAGTAACAAACCACGTAAGTAGAAGACGAAACTTTTATAACTTCATAATCCTCTTGACTGCGCCTTATTTTTTTTATTCATTTTTCCGACTATGCCAATTCTGTTAGTGCATATCTCAAAAGAAATATTAAACAAGTGGACTGCTCCAATTTTATATTAATCCTGTCGACTGTACCAATTTGGAATATTTGGAACTTCACATCAAACCAGTGTTTTACACGCGTGGCGCATGAAGTAAAATTTCGAGTTTAGAAAAGCCTGAAAATTTGGATTTGCCGGGGCGCGACTCGCTTCGCTCGCGCGCCCCGGCAAATCCAAATTTTCAGGCTTTTCTAAACTCGAAATTTTACTTCATGCTTAGTCTGGGAGTGGAAAACACTCGTTTAAAGATTAAATTGAACAGTTTTATCAACAATTTAAAAAAAAATCCATAATAAAACTATATTTCTATCTGTACAACATGGTAATTATCTTTTTTTTATGTGTGTGCAGTAAGATTTATGGTCATTGAAAGCATTTAGAATGTTTAAATGTCTAAAGGTTTAGAAAGTAATCTTTGGTAATACTTCCGTCCTCTTTAAGCAATTTAAAGTGATTAAGGCTCTTTTTAGTCCCCCTTTGACTGGAGAATTTTTCACGGGCTTGAAGAGGAAACGACCGAGACGGGCGCAATCGCGCGACGACTTCCTGTCCTCACTTTTGTCCGACGAGGAGTCGAAATCAAACAATCTTAAATCGTAAAATCGATAGACAAGTAGTTAATGATGATAAACACTTTGATAACGCATGTTATCTGAGTGGAGTTGAAAAGAAAAACGAAAATTTTTTTTTTTTATTGGGTTTTGGCTTTTGCCTGGCCTTAGTTACTAGACTATTAGCCATCATCAATTTTTTATTATTTGTATACATTTGTTTATTTTAACTGATTACTAAGTACATATACTATATATTTGGAGGTCACAACACATTCACACACATCCATAGACTCCGGGACGAATATTTTTCGTTGGGAAAATTACTCGCCCCGGCTGGGAATCGAACCCAGATCACCGCCGTGAACGATTGGCGAAACCAACGGCTCAACCGCTCGGCCACGACTGGCCTAAACGACATTTATTTGGTATTGAACCACTTTGTTATTCAAATTACAAATTTTTACGATTATTCAGTAAATCTTATGATTACATAAACTTTAGTTTGTTTACATTTTATTCTCACCGTAGTAGGCTTTGTTAGTATACGCTACGCGACTAAACAAAATTTTCAGGCTTTTCTAAACTCGAAATTTTACTTTATGCGCCATGCGTACAAAACACTGACATATTATGAAGTTTAAAACATACTGTTTTTATGTAATTGTTGAAAATTCTGTTTTGTAAGGTAGTTTCTAGGAATGATAATTTCATTTAAATAATTTTATTAATAATGGAATAATATGTTAGTTAATTAGTTTCTTAATAATAACAAGGAAAACCAAGATCAAGGTCGAAATTATTATTCTGTGCCAGCCAACGCCAACCACATTAATAAACATCCACACGTTGGAATGCGCAAAAGGATAAACAATTTACGTAACTCCGGTTGTAATTATAGATAACGAAAATTACGTATAGTAAATAAAACAAGCACATCCTCTTTTAATAAAAAATATCAAAATAATATTTACATTTAGAAATAATCATTATTGCACTCAACATAATGAGAACTAATAAAATTGGCCGAATTTGCACCACGTGACATGTTTTATCAAATGCAAAAACTACGTGATTCGAGTGGCGTCTAAAGGGTTTTTCCATTTATATAAACTTCATGGTCCCCACGTGTAAGCCGTAAAAATGTTAATAAATGGAAAAACTCTCCTTCTTTTACTGTTGATCATAGTAACTCAACTCACACAAACATCAAGTTAAAACATTAAAAACTGACAGCGTTCGTTCAACAAATAAAATTAATTAAGATATATCGCTTTGATACGGAGAAAGGAGAAATTAAAGAAAATGTTGATGTTCTGTCCCACAAAACACTCAAATTTTGGAATTTTGGAAGCAGTTTACAGTTTTCTGCAATACCCATTAATAAGAGCTTATGGCACTTAAAGTTATAAAGAATAAGGTAATATTTTAATTTAATTTTAAAATTAATTTAAAACATTGAACTTAGGGGGCAGCTTTTACCTAGTAAAATTTAACATTTTGAACATTTCGTTGGGAGGGTTTGAACCCCCATATCCCCCTTAAGCTATGGCCTTGCTCTTGCTGGAAAAAATGTAATTATCCAATAAAACGGTCTGTATTGACATTATAAAAAAATCTTTTTTCAAAGGATAAGCTGGATTTTTTGATAACTAAACTGACGGCATGATGAAGTCACATTTCAGAGTTTTTAATTTTTTAATTTTATTTTTTACATTAATAAAATCAAAGATTAAATCAAATCATCATGCCCTCTGCAATTGAATTTTAGACAGACGTGTAGAGAAACAATGAAAAAATTCAAAATAATAACAAAAAAATCAGTATTCTTAGTTTCCAAGGGGTAGAGCGCGGTTTTAAATTAATAAACAGCAAAGTTTCCGTGAAATATTCATTCAATTTTTGCTTGAAAAAAAACCTCTAGTGGTTTTATTTATGATAAACTTACTTTGCAATCAATTTTTTCATGAAAATAATGGAAAAGTTGAAAGCTTCCTTTAACTAATTAACAACTCATAAAATCAGGTCGCGACTCCATTCAAATCATTTCCACATAAATTTATGACAAAAAAAACTTTGCATCCAGGTCAGGGTGTAGTGATAATATATTTATATATGGGTGTATATAGTGGCGTTTTGTGCGAGGGGTGGCGGCGCGCCCCCAACCCTCGGATATAAATCAGGTTAGCCCAACCCAGAAGTGTCGTCTTACCTTAATCTACTAAATATACAGTTGCCACCTCGAGACCGGATGGTCTTGCACGACAAAAAAGGGGGACGACACGTGCGGCACTTATTTAAGAAGAAACGGGGTTGATTTTACGAAAGTTATTTACGGAAAAACGGGGTTGATTTTACGAGAATTTACAGTACGAATAGATTTTACGGGGGTTGTTGATTGATGTTAGGTTAGGTTTTACTAATAATTTGTTGATGGAAAAGGAAATTGAGAATAACTGATAAAAATACAAACTCTGTCAACTATTGAAGTCGTTCAAATTTTAAATTGGAATTTTCAGTTGAAATATCTCAGGACCCGATCAAAGCATAGACAAAATATCTCAGACTAATGCCTAAGAATGAAGTTTTAAAGAGCGCAGATTTATTGCACAAACAGATTTTGTGTGAGTTTTTAAAAATAAAAACAACACGATTCGTTTTAAATAAAATAATTAAGCCCAGTTGCAGCAAAAACGTTGAACCTGAGTTCAAGCAAACCTCTAGTTCAAGATGAAAGTTCCTATTGTTCAAATGTCACTTTAAACTCGAGTTCAGAGTTGAACCAGTTCAACGTGTTTGGTGCAACTGGCCCTTACAATTCGCTCAACATTAAGCACACTAATTTTAATTTAAATAGCATTTTATAATTAAAGAAACTACGAAATTTTAACTGATATTTCAATTTCTAAAACTTAGCACATACGAGGAAGTTTTTATTTGTTTATTTATAGAATTTATCAAAATGATGTAAAAAGGTGAACGAAGACCAGTTTGACGGGGGGGGCAAAAATTGTGTGGATGTTTTGAATGGGTTCCAATGTCTTTAAAATCATCATATTTGTATAAATGAAATTGCCAATTCTTGGTTGCAGAATACTTTAATCATTAAAAGTGCGATTCTTTTCGCAATCTACAACAAGTTAGTCTTACAAAGACTATATCAAACACTCATTGAAACAACTACTTCCCGGGCTAATACCCCGACGGACATTGAATTATACAACAAGTGTAACAGCGAACACTTGTTGTATAATTCAATGTCCGTCGGGGTATTAGCCCGGGAAGTAGTTGTTTCAATGAGTGTTTGATATAGTCTTTGTAAGACTAACTTGTTGTAGATTGCGAAAAGAATCGCACTTTTAATGATTCATATTTGTATTCTTAAACTACGACTAGACTTTTCGGGGGTTGGTGATTTGTGTTAGGTTAGGTTTTACTGATGATTTTGTTGATGGAAAAGGAAATTGCGTGGAAACAAGAATAACTGATGAAAATACAAATTCTGTTAGCTATTAAAGTTCAAATTTTAATTTATAATGTTCGGTAAAAATTTCTTCAAAGTCTTAAAATTTGCCTAGTTTCATTATATAAAAATGTCGATAACGCCATCTATTATTCTTTTGCGGTCGTTAATTTTATTATGCAGAAATTAAAGTCGTGGCGCACATTTCAGCACTTTCTGTCGGCCGAGAGTTGGCCCCAACAGTCGGTCCAGTACTAGCGGATTATCAGCCGAATGTTGGCCAACACTCAGCCAAATGTTTGCCGACCGTTAGCCGATTGTTGATCGAAAAGGAAATTGCGTGGAAAAGAGAATAACTAATAAAAATAAAAGCTCTGTTAACTATTGACGTCGTTCAAATTTTTAATTGGAATTTTCGGTTGAAATGTCTTTAAAGTCTTCAAATTTGCATTTATAAAGTAGAACTAGACTTTTCGGGGGTTGGTAATTTGTTTTAGGTTAGGTTTTACTTATGATTTCGTTGATGGAAAAGGAAATTGCGTGGAAAACGAGAATAACTGATAAAAATACAAATTCTGTTAGCTATTAAAGTCATTCAAATTTTAAATTGGAACGTTTGGTTAAGATTTCTTCAAGGTCTTCAAATTTGCATTCGTCCATCATATAAAAATGTTGGTGCAGGTCGAAATACAGCATTGTTGCAGGTCAAAATATAGTCTTACTATAGCTCAAAATACAGCTTTATCTTGTTATAAGTCGAAATATAGGCTTCTTGCAGGTCAAAATATAGTCTTACAACAGGTAAAAATACAGCTTCATCGCAAGTCAAAATATAGTCCTACAACAGATAAAAATACAGCTTCATCGCAAGTCAAAATATAGTCTTACAACAGGTAAAAATACAGCTTCATCGTAAGTCAAAATACACTCTTGTTATAAGTCAGAATATAGCCTTGTTATAGGTCGGAATTCAGCCCTCTTCACAAATTTTAATTTGCCTATCAATCAGGCAAATCCACAACAGATGTCCTCCATACTCTCACTGGTGTAATAGAAAAGAGCATCACAAACAAGGAAGTTGCCGTATGTGCATTCTAGGAAATCGAAGGAGTCTTCGATAAAACGTTCTATGAATCTATAGAAATAGCCACCAGAACAAGAGGAATGAACGTCTCCACATCCACTTGGATCCAAGCTATGCTCAAAGGTCGTAGGATCACATTGTCCATTGGTGAAGGGTTGCCCACAAGGCAGGGTCCTATCGCCCCTATTGTGGTTACTAGTGATCGACGAACTGATGATACGTATGTTCGACGGTGGCTTTGAGATACAGAGGTATGCTGAAGATTTAGACCTTCTTTCTGGACACTGTCCTTTGAGATACCACCTGAATAAGATGGGCCAGACAAACGATGCCAAATGCGGATTCTGCTGGGAAAAGGGTTCGAAAGTTGCCAATGTCAGGTAGTTCCTTTTTAAAAGGGACAACGCAGAACACTTGCCAGACAAACGATGCCAAATACAGATTCTGCAATGAGGCATTGGAATCAGCAGAACACATACTATTTTTGCTGTTTCCAATGTCTCATTCGAGAATCAGCGTTTGGTATCGTTTGTCTGGCAAGTGATCTGCCTTGTCCCTTTCCAGAAGGAACTGCCTGACATCGGCAACTTTCAAACCCGATGAATTGGTACGTTTAACTTCTCAAACAATAATAGACTACATAAAAGGTCTAGGTATTGATGAACTTCAATAGGTGAGAGATATTACAATAGATCTTTTAGATCGACGTAATTCGAGTGGTTCAGTGGCCAAAGAACCCACCGCCCAACATACCAAACCATGCCATATCAAGATAAAATCTAGTCGAAATACAGCCTTGTCGCAGCTCTTACAGCAGGTCAAATACATCTTTTTCGCAAGTCAAAATTTACTCTTGTTCTAAATCGAAATACAGCTTTATAGCAAATCAAATGAAAGTAAATGTATATATGTAGGTATATTTTCTATAGACTGAAGAACGCCTCTAGCAATTTTAACCAAACTTGGTGCACTTACTACTTATAACCAGTACGATGGGCCTAATGAGGCCTAAGTGCAGTGCAGCAATGCGCACTCCCCAAAGAACCAAAACTACTTATGACCTCTAAACAAACAACGGCAGGCCCGGTTTTTGCCAACAGTAGCCTGCAAGTTTAATTTTTACGCCTGCTCTTCTATTGCGTAATAGGAGCAATATGGCTCATATATGCGGGCACGCACTGCACATCCGCCAGGTTCGGCCCTGTATAAAGGGTTTAGAGCTTCTATGTGTTGGCTGCAAAATCCTTCGTTAGTTGTAAAAAAATAAAGTGGAAAGATTCGTTCGATATTGAAGGGGTAAATATTTCCCTAAAAAAGAAATTAAAAATATTATATTTGTTATTATCATTTATCTCAAGTAAGTGTTGGTATTCACAGTGCATTAACGTCCTCGCCGTCTATAATTTGCAGTAATTATCTTTTAACAACCTCCGACGACTTTTTCTCGCCAAGAAGTCGTAACCTTCGAGAAATATGACACCATTTTCAGAGGATATCTTTTCATGCATAAATTGCGGATTGTAAATTATTCTATATGTATACCTACAATAATTATTTATATTTATAATAATAATACTAGTTTATTACTCATCAGTTTTCTAATTATAGGGTAATTTACAAGTTCGTAAGGAAATTTGCACAGTCTGGATTTTTATATTTTCGAGATTCAACCGATTAACAGTCGAGCAATTATAGTGTTAATTCCAAAAGTTGATTTTAGGTAAAATTCTGCACTTCTTTTTATAGCTTTTATGAATGATTTATTATATTACCTGCTGGGAATTTTTTGTTGAAACATACATGACGTATGCTTTCTAAATTTTCAGTCATTCGTCGATCTTATAAAAGCTGTTAACTTGAAGTTTCGAACGAGTGTTTCCACTCCCAGATTAAGCATGAAGTAAAATTTCGAGTTTAGAAAGCCCTGAAAATGTTCAGTTTTCTTTTTTCGAGATTTTTATCTTCTGAAAGATTCCTTCAATAAATCTGTCATCTTATATTTGTCATTCATTTGAAGCAAATATTAAACTAGACCAATGATTGATTTGTACTTTTAATAGTAAGAATTTGGAAAAATCTCAGTGAGAAATTGAAACGTATTTATACTAAATATAAAACGAATTAAAATTTATATCCACTCTTTTCAAACATTGGTAGTTTATATTAATATTAATTTGTTTTTATATTTAATACAAATGTGTTTCACAATGAAACACTTTTAACTTTGTTTGTATAACACGTTTTATTTAATTTGACTGCAGTTTCGACAAATTTAGCTTGTCATTATCAAACATGGAGTAACTTAAACTAGAGGTTTTACAGGTATATATACACAATTACAAGACAGCGGTAAAAATGGGGGTGTACATTAGGTCAACCTGGTCGTTAATTAAGGGAATTCCCGGATTAGCGCGGGCTTTGTGTATCTCTAGTGCTTCTAGCAAATTCATTTTACGACCCTTTTCGGCATGATGGATTATGGTAAGTACATCTTTTTCAAAAGTGTGATTTTCGTCTAAAAGGTGTTTTGCAAAAGACGACTTATCACTCTGTTTAAGCCGAAAAGAGCGCAAATGTTCCCTCAATCTTATGTTGAAATTACGACCAGATTGGCCAATGTATATCCCTTGACAATCTGCGCAAGTTAATTTATATATTCCGGATTTATTAAATTTATCTAATTTTGTTTTACTATTAAAGATATGGTTATTGATTTTACAGTACGGTTTAAATGCAACTTGAATATTATGCTTTTTTAGGATATTTTTAACTTGAAAACTGACATTACCAAAATAAGTTAACGATTTATATTTAATTGTTTCTTTTTCAAAAAATGAAAAAGAAACAATTAAATATAAATCGTTAACTTATTTTGGTAATGTCAGTTTTCAAGTTAAAAATATCCTAAAAAAGCATAATATTCAAGTTGCATTTAAACCGTACTGTAAAATCAATAACCATATCTTTAATAGTAAAACAAAATTAGATAAATTTAATAAATCCGGAATATATAAATTAACTTGCGCAGATTGTCAAGGGATATACATTGGCCAATCTGGTCGTAATTTCAACATAAGATTGAGGGAACATTTGCGCTCTTTTCGGCTTAAACAGAGTGATAAGTCGTCTTTTGCAAAACACCTTTTAGACGAAAATCACACTTTTGAAAAAGATGTACTTACCATAATCCATCATGCCGAAAAGGGTCGTAAAATGAATTTGCTAGAAGCACTAGAGATACACAAAGCCCGCGCTAATCCGGGAATTCCCTTAATTAACGACCAGGTTGACCTAATGTACACCCCCATTTTTACCGCTGTCTTGTAATTGTGTATATATACCTGTAAAACCTCTAGTTTAAGTTACTCCATGTTTGATAATGACAAGCTAAATTTGTCGAAACTGCAGTCACATTAAATAAAACGTGTTATACAAACAAAGTTAAAAGTGTTTCATTGTGTAATTAACATGTATAACGAAGTAGAAGCCTCCACAATACAGAAATGTGTTTCAATTACGTCTCGAAAAAAAAATATGCGCCAAATTCAATTCATATCAAATATTAATTGGTTTAATGTAAGACGTGAATTATTAATATACGTCTTACATTAAACAAATTATTATTTGACATGAATTAAGTTTGGCGTCTAATTTTCTGCTCGTGACCGAATTGAAACACATTCGTGTTGCTGAAACGGGCCAATTCCCGAAGAGACTCGCCTCGAAGCGAAAAATTCGTGTCATTTTCCTTTAATTTTAATTACACACCAGTACGCATATATTTACGCGCACGAAGCCAGGAAAAAAAAAATAAACCGAGCCCCACAAAACCGTCAATTATTGTAATTACACTTTGAAATTGTGAATAAACCAAAAATACAACTTACACTAATTTACATACAGCAACACGATATAAAGATATTTCAAAAATACTAGCATAATAGTATATTACGTAACGAGAGTGGTATGCAGTATATTACATATGAGCGTACATGTTGCGCACGAGCCGCGCAGCGGCGAGTGCAGTATTCCGCGAGTATGTAATTGCTATACCGCTCGAGAAACGTACGATAATTTACCTACGCCCTAACAAAATAAACAATGAGCATGAAAGAACAACTTATTTATTGTAAGCATTTTTAATAGTACCATGACAATGATGGAAACTAAATTACTGCTTGAATAATATACAGGGAATTAAGCTGTACATTTTCTGTCATTCGTTCTTTTTTAAAAGAGTTCAATTTGAAGCTTTAAACGGATGTTTTCCACTCCCAGACTAAGCATGAAGTAAAATTTCGAGTTTAGAAAAGCCCCGTGAAAATTTGTCGAGGGTCGCGCAGCGACCTGAGACAAATTTTCTGGGCTTTTCTAAACTCGAAATTTTACTTCATGCGCCACGCGTATAAAACACTGATTTCAAGTGAGGTTTAAATATACATAGAGTTCACAATATTTTAGTGTTTTATACGCGTGGCGCATGAAGTAAAATTTCGAGTTTAGAAAAGCCCTGTGAAAATTGCTGAGTAGCTGATTGCTTACCGTACAACCAAATGACATTTCTTTTATGTACAGGGAGTTTTTCTTTAAAGTATACCTATTCCAAATTCAGCTTATTTTCTTTAAATCATTAGTTATTCCTTGTTTTTTTAAGAGTTCAATTTGAAGCTTTAAACGAGTGTTTTCCACTCCCAGACTAAGCATGCAGTAAAATTTCGAGTTTAGAAAAGCCCCGTGAAAATTTGTCGAGGGTCGCGCAGCGACCCGAGACAAATTTTCTGGGCTTTTCTAAACTCGAAATTTTACTTCATGCGCCACGCGTATAAAACACTGATTTCAAGTGAGGTTCAAATATACATAGAGGTCGCAATATTTTAGTGTTTTATACGCGTGGCGCATGAAGTAAAATTTCGAGTTTAGAAAAGCCCAGAAAATTTGTCTCGGGTCGCTGCGCGACCCTCGACAAATTTTCACGGGGCTTTTCTAAACTCGAAATTTCACTTCATGCTTAGTCTGGGAGTAGAAAACACTCGTTTAAAGCTTTAAATCAAACTTAAAAAAAACAGGGAATATCCGCAATTGCTGTATCAATTCCATTGTATGTCATTATTTTTATAAAATCACATTACTTTTTCTTAATTATTTTAGCTGTGATTTTCTGACATTCGTTGTTTTTTTAAAAGAGTTCAATTTGAAGCGTTAAACGAGTGTTTTCCACTCCCAGACTAAGCATGAAGTAAAATTTCGAGTTTAGAAAAGCCCCGTGAAAATTTGTCGAGGGTCGCGCAGCGACCCGAGACAAATTTTCTGGGCTTTTCTAAACTCGAAATTTTACTTCATGCGCCACGCGTATAAAACACTGATTTCAAGTGAGGTTCAAATATACATAAAGTTCACAATATTTTAGTGTTTTATACGCGTGGCGCATGAAGTAAAATTTCGAGTTTAGAAAAGCCCAGAAAATTTGTCTCGGGTCGCTGCGCGACCCTCGACAAATTTTCACGGGGCTTTTCTAAACTCGAAATTTTACTTCATGCTTAGTCTGGGAGTGGAAAACACTCCCTTAAAGCTTCAAATTGAACTCTTAAAAAAAACAACGAATAACTAATGATTTAAAGAAAATACGCTGAATTTGGAATAGGTATACTTTAAAGAAAAACTCCCTGTACATAAAAGAAATGTCATTTGGTTGTACGGTAAGCAATCAGCTGTTCAGCAATTTTCAGAGGGCTTTTCTAAACTCGAAATTTTACTTCATGCGCCACGCGTATAAAACACTGATTTCAAGTGAGGTTCAAATATACATAAAGTTCACAATATTTTAGTGTTTTATACGCGTGGCGCATGAAGTAAAATTTCGAGTTTAGAAAAGCCCAGAAAATTTGTCTCGGGTCGCTGCGCGACCCTCGACAAATTTTCACGGGGCTTTTCTAAACTCGAAATTTTACTTCATGCTTAGTCTGGGAGTGGAAAACACTCATTGAAAGCTTCAAATTGACCTCTTAAAAAAAAAAAATAACGAATAACTAATGATTTAAAGAAAATATTCACTTAATAAAGTCTAGTTGTACAAACTTTAAAATTATTTTATTTGTGAATTCAAAACCAAACCAAACCAGCTGCATACAATAACAACATAATAACAATCCCACGCGAGTAATAATTCAACAAACAAACAATAAAAAACACCCAATTTCTGTCCATTCTCATCCTTGGCTAATTTGAATTGAACTGATACGAATGACCCCTCCGGACCCCGAGGTCATTTCCGCCGCATTGTCCGCCTCTCGTAATCATCACTTCTCCTCCTACAACTTTTTCCTTTTCCCTCTCGGACGTGTGCACTCGCTCGAGGCGTTTTACATCCTGTATAATATAAAGTAGCCGGAATAATCGGAATAATCGGTGGTTGTTCCACTCACTATTTCCCCACCGCGCTGCATGAGAAAAATTACAAAAGCGTTGGGCTCTTTCAAAGAACCGGACGTCCATCGGTGTTCGTTAAAGAGTCTAGAGTAAACATGCGTGAAGTGGATAATCACCGAATAATTATTTCTTGGCTTGTTGTAGAGTTGAGTGAATAATAAATAAATAAACGTTTAAAATAGTTTAATTTAAAACTTCCGAGAAGTGTTAAAAACATAGCGCAGTCGCAAGGATTACGAAATTACAGAAGTGTTATTTAATACCCTTAACAAAAAGTATGGCGCAATCGGCAGTATTACGAAATTAGAAAAGTGTTGTTTAACGTTTAAAAGAGTTCAATTTTAAACCTCTGAGAAATGTTGAAAACATGAGACAGTCGACAGGATTACGAAATTACAAAAGTGTTGTTTAATACCCCCAACAAAAACCATGGCGCAGTCGCAAGGATTACGAAATTAGAAATGTGTTGTTTAACGTTTAAAAGAGTTCAATTTTAAACTTCTGACAAATGTTAAAAACATAGTGCAGTCGACAATATTACGAAATTACAAAAGTGTTGTTTAATACCCCCAACAAATTACACGCCTTGTTAAAACAAGGCGTGTAATTTGTTGGGGGTATTAAACAACACTTTTGTAATTTCGTAATATTGTCGACTGCACTATGTTTTTAACATTTGTCAGAAGCAAGAAGCCAAATTTTGAATTTACTTTGCCTGTGCTAACTTAGCTGGTTTAAATCTCAAAAATATAAAAAATCATACTGCGCTAATTTTCTAATAATGAATGAAGATTTAACCTATTATGAAATTCCTTTGGTATTCAACATTTCTACGCACGTATTTCAATAAAAGAACGAAAGTTTTAATTTAAAAAAACTAGAGAGTTTAACTCCTCACAAGAATTAAAATTTGTCTCTATTTTAGAGAGAACTTTCTAATTATAAGGTAATATACAAACTCGTAAAGAAACGTAATAATACAAAATGGTGCCATTTTGTATTATTACGTTTCTTTACAAGTTTGTATATTACTTTATAATTAGAAAGTTGTCTCTAAAATAGAGATCAATTTTAATTCTTGTGAGGAGTTGAACTGTCTAGTTTTTTTTTTAAATTAAAACTTTCGTACTTCCATTGAAATACGTGCGTGGAAATGTTGAATACCAAAGGAATTTCATAATAGGTTAAATGTTCATCCACGGCCCATTATCAGAATAAACCGATTCCCGTTTATAACGTTCCACGTAATTAACATTATTTATGCCGCCATTCAAATGACATATGATATTCCGAGCAGCAACGCTTTAATGTTAATTATTAAAACAGGACAAGACATTTATCACGTGCTAAAGCAACCAAGAGTTTTATCCATTAAACAACACAAAAAAATGAGAAGATTAACAAAAGATCACTATCTATTTAACGGCATTTAGTAGTTTTTTTGCCGTCAAATTAATTAAAACTTCTATAAACTTTTGGCTAATTGAAATAGAGTTCTGGCTAAAGAAAAATAGAATTAACATTTTTTGAATTCAGCCGCTTTTTCCCAAAAGTTTATAGACGTTTTTATCTATTGAACAACACAAAAAACGTAGAAATTTAAAAACTACTGAATACCAAACAGTATTGCAAAGGATTTTTTTCTTTTAAGTGTATGTACATATCCTGATTTGTAAATGTTATATTTATCCATTGATCAACATGATAGATGTAGAAATTAAAAAATTACTGAAAATATTAATATAGTCATTTTTCTCTTAGGTAAACATATCGCGATTTTTAAATGTTTGGGCATTCGTTGTTTTTTAATAGCGTGCAATTTTAAGTTTGGAATGAGTATTTCTACTCCTTGATTAAGCATGAAGTAAAATTTCGAGTTTAGAAAAGCCTGAAAATTTGGTTGGGTCGCGTAGCGCGTAGCGCTACGCGACCAAACCAAATTTTCAGGCTTTTCTAAACTCGAAATTTTACTTCATGCGCCAGGCGTATAAAACACTGAAATATTGTAAAATTCAAAATATTCTTCTTTAGCAGTATATTTTAAATCCTGCTCTAACAGTCAATTTTTAATACTGATTTAACAGCATATTTTAAAATTCAGTTGAAATCAGTGTTTAATACACGTGGCGCATGAAAATTTAGTTTGGTCGCTCCACGCTTCGCGCTACGCGACTAAACTAAATTTTCAGGCTTCTCTAAACTCGAAATTTTACTTCATGCTTAATCAAGGATTGGAAACACTCGTTAGTGATAAATAAAACAGCAAATGCCTAAAAATCTATATAAAAATAATTGGTTCTATATACTGAAAGTAATCATAAATATTACGAAACGCACGCCACGCCATCTATTGCTCAGAAGGCGTAACTACGTATGCATATGCCACTTATGCATACGGAGTTACGCCTCTGCTCAAAGGGTTGCAGTTTATCTTAAATTTTGTGCAAAGCGTAAAAATAGTAGAAGATTAATCTACCTCTATTTTTTGTTTGTTTGCTAAGAACGTTTGTTGTAGAAAATTGTATTCATTACTCATAAAATTAATAACGCAAAATTTATACAGTCGGCATAAATTTCCTTCCGAAACGAGAGATGCAATTTGAAAATGTACACTCGAGGCGCTTGAATACGCGAGGCGGGAATTAAGCTTAAATATTAATTAAAATTTCATCTCGTAAAGTGAATACATTCCTCTGGACACGATTAATTTCCTCCGCTTCTTAAGGGATGTAATATAATATAGTTTACCAAGATATAAAATTAAACATCATCTCAGTTACACAAGTACAATCAGTTTAAAAGTAGTTACGTAGTTAATACGTTTTTACTTTAAATGGATTTAATTTAGAGTATTTTTTGTTTGTTTGGAAAAAGGAAGAAATGTTGGAACTGCTTGCTTATAGGGGTGTCCGGCAGTTTTATTGTGATAGGATCACAATGCGCCAGTTTGGTTGTGATCCTAACGACTGCGCCAGTTTTGTTGGTGTATTTTTTTTTTAGAAAATCCAGAAATCTTGGAATTGCTTGCTTATCGCGGTGTCCGGTAGTTTTATTGTGGTAGGATCATAATGCGCCAGTTTTATTGTGATCCTACGACTGCGCCAATTTTGTTGAGATCCTACCGAATGCTCCAGTATTGTTGTAAACCTATCGACTGCGCCAGTTTTGTTTGTAATTTCTCTCGTTCCTTAAGGGATGCAATATAATATAGTTTACCAAGATATAAAATTAAATATCATCTCAGTTACACAAGTACAATCAGTTTAAAATTCGTTACATAGTTAATACGTTTTTACTTTAAATGGATTCAGTTTGGTGTATTTTTTTAGAAAATCGAGAAATCTTGGAATTGCTTGCTTATCGGGGTGTCCGGCAGTTTTATTGTGGTAGGATCATAATGCACCAGTTTTGTTGTGATCCAGCGACTGCGCCAGTTTTGTCGAGATCCTATCGAGTGCGCCAGTATTGTTGTAAACCTACCTACTGCGCCAGTTTGGTTTGTAATTTCTCTCGTTCCTTAAGGGATGCAATATAATACAGTTTACCAAGATATAAAATTAAATATCATTTCAGTTACACAAGTACAATCAATTTAAAATTCGTTACATAGTTAATACGTTTTTACTTTAAATGAATTCAGTTTGGTGTATTTTTTTTAAATCCAGTAATCTTGGAATTGCTTGCTTATCGGGGTGTCCGGCAGTTTTATTGTGGTAGGATCATAATGCACCAGTTTTGTTGTGATCCAGCGACTACGCCAGTTTTGTTGAGATCCTACCGAGTGCACCAGTATTGTTGTAAACCTACCTACTGCGCCAGTTTTGTTTGTAATTTCTCTCGTTCCTTAAGGGATGCAATATAATATAGTTTACCAAGATATAAAATTAAATATCATTTCAGTTACACAAGTACAATCAGTTTAAAAGTAGTTACGTAGTTAATACGTTTTTTACTTTAAATGGATTTAATTTAGAGTATTTTTTGTTTGTTTGGAAAAAGGAAGAAATGTTGGAACTGCTTGCTTATAGGGGTGTCCGGCAGTTTTATTGTGATAGGATCACAATGCGCCAGTTTGGTTGTGATCCTAACGACTGCGCCAGTTTTGTTGAGACTACATTAGCATTGTTGCAAACCTAGCGACTGCGCCAGTTTTGTTTGTAATTTCTCTCACATTTAATATAATAACAAATTTTAGAAAATAACACACTTGGTTAAGATTTCACTGTTTATTGATTGACACTGCAACAATTGTCTCGCCACACAGTAGCTTCATCAGGCAGATGAATAATAATTATTCATCTGCCTGATGAAGCCACTGTGTGGCGAAACAATTGTTGCAGTGTCAACCAATAAACAGTGAAATCTTAACCAAGTGTGTTATTTACTAAAAGTTTTTGATATGGAATTTCACCGAGTAACAGCCTCAACTATTAAATTTTTTAATAACAAATTGTGAATAAATCGATAAAAACCTAGAAATATCGAGTCTCGAGATGATGAAAATCTTGACGGTTCACTCCCAGACTAAGCATGAAGTAAAATTTTGAGTTTAAAAAAGCCCCGCGTAGAAAATTTGTCGAGGGTCGCGCCAGCGACCCTCGACAAATTTTCACGGGGCTTTTCTAAACTCGAAATTTTACTTTATGCGCCATGCGTGTAAAACACTAAAATATTGTAAAGTTAAAAAAATACTAGCCTTTGTTTTGTTCTGTCTACTGTGCCCCCGCACAGAAAAAATGAAAAAATGAAAATTGGTGATAATATGGACTCCCTAGTCGATATTTTTACCAATTTTCATATTATGTGGCAATTATTATTAATTTTATTTGTATTGATAAGTGTAAATCATTTATGTTATAAGAACGAATAAAGATTTAAAGATTTAAGATTATAATATAGTTTACCAAGATACAAAATTAAACGTCTTCTTAGTTACAGAAGTACCATCAGTTTTAAACTAAATGTCATCATGTGCTACTAAAATATTATGTAGTTACTACTTTTCTACATAAATTCAATTGGGAGTATTTTTTTTATAAAAGACAGAAATATTGAATTGTTAGCGTAACGGTGCGTCCGACAGTTTTATTGTGATCCTACAACTGCGCCAGTTTTATTAGAAACCTACTGGCAGCGCTAGTTTTGTTGAGATTCTACCGAGTGCGTCAGTTTTGTTGTAAATCTACAGAATGCGCTAATTTTTTTGCTATCCTATCAACTGCACCAGTTTTCCTGTGATCCTACAACTGCGCCAGTTTTGTTGAAAACCTACTGATAGCGCTAGTTTTGTTGAGATTCTACTAAGTGCGCCAGTTTTCTTGTAAATCTACAGAATGCGCAAGTTTGTTTACCATCCTATTAACTGTACCAGTTTTGTTGTGATCCTACCAACTGCGCTAGTTTTGTTGAAAACCTACTGACAGCGCTAGCTTTGTTGAGATTCTACCGAGTGCGTCAGTTTTGTTGTAAATCTACAGAATGCGCTAGTGTTTTTGCGATCCTATCAACTGGACCAGTTTTGCTGTGATCCTACAACTGCGCCAGTTTTGTTGAAAACCTACTGATAACGCTAGTTTTGTTGAGATTCTACTGAATCTCAACAAAGCTAGCGCTGTCAGTAGGTTTTCAACAAAACTAGCGCAGTTGGTAGGATCACAACAAAACTGGTGCAGTTAATAGGATCGTAAACAAACTTGCGCATTCTATAGATTTACAAGAAGAGCCAGTTTTCTTGTAAATCTACAGAATGCGCAAGTTTGTTTACGATCCTATTAACTGTACCAGTTTTGTTGTGATCCTACCAACTGCGCTAGTTTTGTTGAAAACCTACTGACAGCGCTAGCTTTGTTGAGATTCTACCGAGTGCGTCAGTTTTGTTGTAAATCTACAGAATGCGCTAGTGTTTTTGCGATCCTATCAACTGGACCAGTTTTGCTGTGATCCTACAACTGCGCCAGTTTTGTTGAAAACCTACTGATAACGCTAGTTTTGTTGAGATTCTACTGAATCTCAACAAAGCTAGCGCTGTCAGTAGGTTTTCAACAAAACTAGCGCAGTTGGTAGGATCACAACAAAACTGGTGCAGTTAATAGGATCGTAAACAAACTTGCGCATTCTGTAGATTTACAAGAAGAGCCAGTTTTCTTGTAAATCTACAGAATGCGCAAGTTTGTTTACGATCCTATTAACTGCACCAGTTTTGTTGTGATCCTACCAACTGCGCTAGTTTTGTTGAAAACCTGCTGACAGCGCTAGCTTTGTTGAGATTCTACCGAGTGCGTCAGTTTTGTTGTAAATCTACAGAATGCGCTAGTGTTTTTGCGATCCTATCAACTGGACCAGTTTTGCTGTGATCCTACAACTGCGCCAGTTTTGTTGAAAACCTACTGATAACGCTAGTTTTGTTGAGATTCTACTGAATCTCAACAAAGCTACTGTCAGTAGGTTTTCAACAAAACTAGCGCAGTTGGTAGGATCACAACAAAACTGGTGCAGTTAATAGGATCGTAAACAAACTTGCGCATTCTGTAGATTTACAAGAAAACTGGCTCTTCTTGTAAATCTACAGAATGCGCAAGTTTGTTTACGATCCTATTAACTGCACCAGTTTTGTTGTGATCCTACCAACTGCGCTAGTTTTGTTGAAAACCTACTGACAGCGCTAGCTTTGTTGAGATTCTACCGAGTGCGTCAGTTTTGTTGTAAATCTACAGAATGCGCTAGTGTTTTTGCAATCCTATCAACTGGACCAGTTTTGCTGTGATCCTACAACTGCACCAGTTTTGTTTTGTTGAGATTCCACTAAGTGCGCCTATAAATCTACAGAATGCGTTTGCGATCCTATCAATTGGACCAGTTTTGTTGTGATCCAACAAACTGCGCCAGTTTTGTTAAAAACCTACTGACAGCGCCAGTTTCGTTGAGATTCTTCTGAGCGCGCGAGTTTTGTTGTAAATCTACGGAATGCGCTAGTTTCATTTTGCGATCCTATTAACTGGACCAGTTTTGCTGTGATCCTACCAACTGCGCCAGTTTTGTTGAAAACCTACTGACAGCGCTAGTTTTCTTGAGATTCTACTGAGTGCGTCAGTGTTCTTGTAAATCTACAGAATGCGCAAGTTCGTTTTGCAATCCTATCAACTCCACCGGTTTTGTTGTGATCCTACCAACTGCGCTAGTTTTATTGCGATCCTACTACTGCGCCAGTTTTACTAGGATCCACTTATGCACTAACGCAAGTAACTAAATATTAAATAAAATTACAACATGAAATAAATGTGTACTTCCGTTGTATTATTTTTCAATGGAAATATTAGCTGTATTTTTTTTTTCATCATATGTGATTCTTTCAAACTATACGAAGAAATATATTTTCATTGTGTTACATTTTGTAATGAATATATTGGCTGTATTTTTTGTGGTACGTGAGGTCAAAACGTCGTGTTTTGTAGAACTCGGAGGGTAATCGAATTAGATCCAGGCGATCGGTCCCTCTTCCAAATAAATCAAATTACTCCCGACGACGAAGACCGTTTATTTATTTCCGATATGTCCCACATTTTCCAATCCCGCGGGACTTCCATTATAAATAGAGGAGTAAATAACGTAATCTAATAAAGCCCGAACAAATTTACGAAAGTAAACCAATAATATTCCTTTCATTTCTTGTTTATTTTCTAACAAATATTTGAAACCCCCATTTAAAACGCATTAATCTTTTAAGCAACTATAATAATATTTCCTAAACTGTGCCTCTCTTTCCTAAAAAATATTATAAATATATAAATAGCTCCCGCATGAAATTAGTTTTATCAGCATTTTTATCGCAAGTCTTGAATAGAGTGTAAATCAATTTGTTTATTTTTTGTTGTTAAGTAAATTGTTAATTCGGCCTTATACATATATCAACGTCAACGTCCCCATTTTTCGGCTAAGAGAAAAACTTCGGGTTAGTTACTCTAATGGAAAACGCGGCCGGGGGAAAAGTTCATCCGAAGTCCGTCAGTAAATCCCGTCGAGATTATTATGTATAAGAAAACTTTTCCGACCTCCGGAGAAAATCTCCTGAAAGAAAAAAAACACACACCAAACAAAAAATCCAGAAAACTGAACTAAAATAGTAATGTCTAACAAATAAGTGTATGTACATAATTTTTTGTATAAATTTGTTAGTCAGATATTTCAGTCCAGTATAGTCAATAACTAATCAATCATTCTATAAGTCGAGCTATGAGTGGGGGCGCGACGTAAAAGAAGGTTGAGAATCCCTGCTCTAGAGTTTTATATAGAATATACCATATGTCTATACTGTTTAATATTATTATAAAAAGAACCTAGTTCGCAATTAATTACTCAATAAAAATCATGTTACTTTCGTCCTGAATTTTATTACCTTTTTTGCCAACATCGTTAAATTAAAATTTTCCAGTGAAACCATTCTATTATAGTTAAAATATTCACCAATAATAAATTATGATTGTCTGCGTGTGGGAATGGAGAGCAGCACTTTCGATTTTATTTCGCCTTCGCCATTCAATTCCCCTCACATTATTAAATTTGCAAACACACATACACAAAAAAAAACGAGCGAATCTTAAAACGCTGGAAAGGTCGAATCTTCCCTTTTGTGCCCTTTCCGCGCGCGAAATTACCGTATAAATTATTTGGGATGCGAAGGTCAGCGCGTTACTCACATAAAACACGGTCGATATTTCAACTTTGCTCCACTTGAGAAAAAATATTCAACTGTTTTTATTAAAACAGAGAAATATTAAGAAAAAAATAAACAATAAAAGAATAAATTTTCCATTTAAAAAAGTATATATTAATTAATGTATTAAAACAAAGAAATCGAAGGATACAAGGCCATAGCCAGAGGGGAGGATATGGGGGTTCAGAGATCTGTAGAAGATGGTAGGCTATTCCTCATTTTTTTTCTCCATTTTCCTTTTAACTGTGATCCCTTCTTCTTTGTATGTTCCTGTTTCAAAGCAAAGAAGTAGAATAAACAAGAAATCTCTGAAGACAGGAAGCTAGCGTCTATTAAAAAAATGATTTGCGAAGAAATAAAGTCGAAGCATCAATAGTGCGAGTAGTAGATCTCCGGAAAAGACAACCAGATAAATGATAAAAAAATGAAGACTAGAAGGGACTAGAGTCTATTCAAAAAACGATATGCGAAGAAAGAAAGTCAAAACATGAAGAGTGCGACTAGAAAAACGAAGAAATCTCCGAATAAATGAAGCTGAAGAAAATGAGCATCTCCATCTTCTTTCATTATTAGTGTCTATTTTGTTTTAAAATAGCAAAGCAGAGGAGTACTAAGAAGATCAGATCTCTGAAGAAAGGAAGCTGAAGAAGATGGTAGGCTGTTCCTCCTTTTCTTCTCCATCTTCGTTTCAACTGTGACGCCCTGTTCTTTGTACGTTTCTGTTTCAAAGCAGAGGTGTAAAGTGAACAAGAGATCGCCGAAGACAGAAAGCTGGTAAAGATGATGGGCTGATCTTCTCTTTCTTCTTCATATTTTTTCATCTATGCGGTTATTGTTTCTGTTTCAAAGCAAATTATTAGAATGGAGAAAAGATCTCCGAAGAAAGAATACTGGAAAAGATGATGGGCTGATCTATCTTCCGTTTCTTCTCCATCTTCTTTTCATCTGTAATGCCTTCGAAATGAAGCTGATAAAGATGGTAGGCTGATCCCCCGTTTTTTCTCTATCTTCCCTTTTACTGTGACAAATTCTTCTTTGTAAAAATGGCAAAGCTGAGGAGTAGCAGGAAAAATAGATCTTGGAAACAAGAGAGCTGAAGAAGAAAGAGGATTAGAAAAATGGCGAAAGGAAACTGGAAATGATGGGCTAATTTATCTTCCGTTTCTTCTCCATCTTCTTGTCATCTGTGACACCTTCGAAATAAAGCTAAATAAATGGTAGGCTGATTCCTCGTTTCTTCTCCATCTTCCCTTTTACTACTTCTTCTTTGTAAAAATAGCAAAGCTGAGGAGTAAAAGGAAAAAGAGAACTCGAAAAAGAGAGTTTAAGAAGAAGAGGATTAGAAAATTGGCGAAGCAGAAGGGACGACCAAAGACGGATACTCTGAAGGAAGGAAGGTGAAAAAGAAAAGGATGATTAGCAAGAAGGTTGAAGTACTAGAATATCCAATTAAAGAAAACTGGAGAATAATATGAGCATTAGCAAAAAAGTTGAATCAGTGAGTTGGAACAGAAAAAGGGAGAAGGGAAAAGAAAAGGCTGAAGGCTGCATCTCAGCTTCAAAAAGAAAAGGCTGATACTCCTTTCCTTATCTATCTTCCATTCTTCTGAGATTCCTTCTTCTGTTTAATAATGGCAAAGAAGTAAAGTAGAAAGAAGCTTTTCTTACTATTTTTCTTCCATTTGCGTAAGGCGTGGCTTTTCCTTCGTAGAATTCTGTTTCAAAATGCCAAAGCAGAAGAGTAGAAAGAAGAAGAGATCTACGAAGGAAGGAAGCTTAAGGAAAGGAGAATCTCAGTCTCGAGAAGAAAAGGCTGATACTCGTTTCCTTATCTATCTTCCATTCTTCTGAGATTCCTTCTTCTGTTTAGTAATGGCAAAGCAGTAGAATAGAAAGAATCTTCCTTTAATCTGTGACGCATTTTCCTTCGTACAATTCTGTTTCATATTGCCAAAGCAGAAGAGTAGAAAGAATAAGAGATCTACGAAGGAAGAAAGCTGAAGGAAAGGGGAATCTCAGCCTCGAGAAGAAAAGGCTGATACTCTTTTCCTTATCTATCTTCCATTCTTCTGAGATTCCTTCTTCTGTTTAATAATAATGGAAAAGAAGTAGAAAGAAGCCTCCCTTAACCTGTCACGCCTTTTCTTTCGTAGAATTCTGTTTTAAAATTCCAAAGCAGAAGAGTAGAAAGAAGAAGAGATCTACGAAGGAAGAAAGCTGAAGGAAAGGAGGATCTCAGCTTCGAGAAAAAAAGCTGATACTCCTTTCCTTATCTATTTTCCATTCTTCTGAGATTCCTTCTTCTGTTTAATAATGGCAAAGAAGTAGAGTAGAAAGGATCTTTCTTTAATCTGTGACGCCTTTTCCTTCGTACAATTCTCTTTCAAAATGCCAAAGCAAAAGAGTAGAAAGAAGAAGAGATCTACGAAGGAAGAAAGCTGAAGGAAAGGAGAATCTCAGCCTCGAGAAGAAAAGGCTGATACTCCTTTCCTTTTCCATCTTTCTTTCTTCTGTATATTCTTCTGTTTGATAATGGCCAAGAAGTAAAGTACATAGAAGGTTTTTTCTTTTTTGTACTATTCTGTTTTAAAATGCTAAAGTAAAGGAGTAAAAAGAACAAGAGATCTGCGAAGCAAAGAAGCTAAAGAAAAGAACGATTGAAAAAATGAGGAAGCAGAAAAGAAGAAAGAAGACGACGAAGAAGAGGAAAATTAGCAAATAGGTTAAAGCAGTAGGGAAGATGGAACCCTTGAAGAAAGGAAGCTGGACAAAGAGATGAAGATTGGAAAATTAATGAAGCAGAAAAGAAGATAAACGATAGAGAAGCTGGAGAAGAAGAGGAAAATTAGCAAATAGGTTAAAGTAGTAGGGAAGATAGAACCTATGAATAAAAGAAGCTGGAGAAAAATATGATGATTAGCAAACGGGTTGAGCAGTAGGAAGTAAGAAGAGAAGATGGGGAAGAAAATGCTGATCCTTTATTTCTTCTTCACTTTCCTTTCTGCTGAGATTCCTACTTCTGTGTACTCTTTTGTTGCATAATAGCAAAAAAGAAGAGTTGAAAGAAGTAGGAGTCTCAGAAGGATCTTAAAGAAAATGATAAAGCAAAAAGTAAGATAGATGTAGAGATTTTGGAAGAAAGGAAGCTAGACGGGAAAATCAAAAAGATGAAGGGATGTGTACAACGACAAGAGTATCAAGAGGAAGAAGAGCCCTCTAATCTAATCATAATTTACCCATTAAAAAAAATAAACTCATCGTTAATGATAAATCGCGTAAATAGCTATTAATCACGAAAACATCTGACCCCGTTTATTATTTTTTGTTCACGTGTGTGTGCGTGCGAGAGCCGTTGATTTAAATTGATTACGACAAAACGCGACATGAGCGCGCGATGAAAAATAAAAGAAGCGAGAAAGGGAGTTTAATAAATAAAATGATATTTATCGGGGGCGTCCTTTCAGTTGTACAAATGATAATAAATGGTGGACGCAGCTGCTGGCCTGTGTGAATTTTACATTAAATTAAATTAAATCCATTGAATTATTGCTATATTGTTACAAATGTGAAACAACAAATACAAATAAAATATGCATTCCGGATTTGAATTATGAGTGCATTTTAATTAGATATGATATTTTTAATAGTGTTATTTTGATCTGGTATTTGACCAGAGTACTCCTTAAAAACACAGCAATTTTATGTATAAATTATTTACAAAATCGCATAATGATAAATGACACACGTTTAGAATATCTTACAAATTTAAAACATTCCTATATTCTGGAATTATGACTTAATCAGAGGTTTAATCAATGATTAGTGGTTGATTAAAGCCGGGGTGCAAATGGGCCTTAACGTTGTTTTAATGTTGATGAAACATTACTTAATTGTGTTTGCTCAGTTTGAAATATCATAATGAACTGTATTCATAAAAAACTATGATTGTTTGGGAATATAATTTTGGATTTTCCATCTTTAAGTTTAGAGATGGACAATTGTAACCGCTAATGTAAAAATCTCGTCTCGTTATTGTCGAGATTATGATGTCAGATTCGCTTTTGTAATACAGACATGGGTAATGCGAGAAACGTAACTGGCTGCCCACATACCCACATCAATTACTTGGCTTTTTATTAAGTAATCGCTCAGATGCAGCTGGATGTTCTTGCATAAAAAGTTATTACATTTAAACAGATGGAGAGGAGAATTGAAGCAGTGTTTCATTTAAAAATTAAATTTATTAAAAATCGAAATAATTATTCTTTATGAGAATGTAATTAATAACATGTCAACCATGTGGAAAACATAACCTAAAATTTATTTTAAAAGCAAAAGTCAAAATAACATCCAGAGTATCCAACCAAATATTCAAAATTTAAAAAAGCACCAGATCTGGTTGGTCAATAAAAAAAAACGTTCAGTTCATCGAACGGAGAAATTTGCATAAGTTATTCGCACTGATTGCACACGTAATTCTCTCCAAATTGAACCGTTTCCAAACACAATACGAAATTGCGCAATTCGAATGGAGGAATCCTGTTTTTTTGTTTTACTATTTTTCTTCCATTTGCGTAATGCACGTCATTTTTAGAAGAAGTCATGCAAGTCGACGCTAGTTCCATTTTGGAATAAGCCATGCAAATCAGGGACTGTTGTAAAAAAAATTGGCTGTCGTGCAGTCTGATGTTACATATTATAGTAATCAGCGTTTCCTGTGTTTTATATTTACACATGCATATACGAATACAAGGAGAAGATGCACACACTTTCTCACAATTTCGTGTGTGCAGACCGAAACCGACGTTTAAATACAATCGGAGAAGTTAAGAACAATAACAAGAAACCCACTGAGCAAATATATTAAAGTAATGTTTTATCAATATTAAAACAAGATAAATTCAAATTCAAAACTATTTGAATTCGAGACAATAAGCTTACGCTTCTTATAGTTTGCATAATTGGCTTTAAAACAACGTTTAATGTTGCTACAATGTTGATATAACGTTATTTGTTTGTTTTTTGCTCAGTGGGAATAAATTAAGAGGAGTGTTGAGAATGCTAAAAACTCGCTAATTTCTTGTTTCAAGTAGTTTTTTTAACAAAATATTTATCCAACGAGTGTTTACAATTTCTTATATAGCTTGAAACTAGATATTTCCACCTGAAAATTTGAAATTACAATCGCTGAGAAGCAGCAAAATACAATGATGGAAAGTCTTGACGAATTGTAACACTTTGTCACTTAAAATAATCGCCTTTTTAAACTTTGCCCTCTCTTCGCGTTACATCCTAGTCTGGAGATAACCTCAAATTCCTCACTTATCGCGCCTTTTTTGTGATAATCACTTTCTGGGAAATGCAGGATAAGAATTCTATTTAAATATAAAAGCGTTGAATGAAGATGCATTCTCCATAATGAGGTATAAAACTTGTAAATAAAGAAGCGTTTATTAACAATAGAATGTGAAGAAAGCGGGATAGGTCTTATGTTTGTAATGTTTTGCTAATAATTGGAAAATTTATTTTTACTTTATTGTAATAGCAATCGGCATGAATTTACCGTAACGCGAAAAATACATTGACTTGTATTTCTATATGATTCGTCATTCAGCGGTATTTTTTAAAAATTTAAACAGGAAGTTGTGTTGATTGGATGCATTTGGGCAATGTTTTCACCCCTCATTTAATCCATTCCAGACGGTTACGAATAGCCTTAGTCAACGCAAACCGCTGAAGTGTTGATTATTTAGAGGGTGAGGGTGGGTCGTGAACTCCAGGTTAATTTTACTAATGGAAATAGTAAACTGCGAAAATTTATTAACCCTAGGTAAAGAAAAAATACACATAAATAACTGGAATTTAGAAAAATTGCTGAACCCTCCATAACACCCTCCCTCCCTGCTACGATCTTGGTTCCCATTAATTTTGATTTTTGATGCTTTCTATTAATTCTCATTATATTACATTGTATCAATATTTGTAAATATAATTTATATCCAAATTAACTCACGTACTTATCTTTCTTTTACTATCACAAACCGAACACGACACTTTGTTTTCCTCACGAACGCAACTCAATCACATTACATTCCGTTGACAATTAAAGAAAAGGCCAATAAACTCTGTCCCAAGGATTTTCAACCCCTAGTGTCTAGGGGTTGAAAGCGCTTTACCGGAAGTGGACACGCGGAAATCGATCCGGATTACCAATCAAACGTTTTTATTTCGGGAATTAAATGACCTCATGGTGGCTACGACATGGCGAAAACTCGGTTTAATTGTTCTTTTGTGTATACTAGGGGGTGGGGGAGAAATATGGACACGATTTATCGGTGTTATTAATGGCTTTTCCTGTATAAATGTGCGGAAGTTGTGATGATGTTTTTATTTTTTCGCCTTTGACCTCCCGTGTTGGGTTTATTTCTATGTTATTGGATGGAGGGTTGGAAATAGTTGGGTATACTGGGTGATTTATTTACTCGTGTTAATGTGTGGATCATTGAATTGAATACGATATTCTAATTTTTCTATCAATATCAGAATTCATTCTACTTAAATCTCAAAAATTCTTGAATCTTTTCGCAATCTCAAGAATTTACAAGTGTATTCGTTTCTAAACCTCAAGAATCCTCGTAATCTCAAGAATTCTTCATTCTTCACTCAATCTCAAGATTTCTTCATTCTTCACTTAATCTCACGAATTCTTCATTCTTCACTCAATCTCACGAATTCTTCATTCTTCACTCAATCTCAAAAATTCTTCATTCTTCACTCAACCTCAAGAATTCTTCATTCTTCACTCAATCTTAAAAATTCTTCATTGTTCACTCAATCTCCAGAATTCTTCACTCAATCTCAAGAATTCTTCATTCTTCACTCAATCTCAAGAATTCTTTATTCTTCACTTACTCTCAAGAATTCTTAATTCTTTACTCAATCTCAAGAATTCTTTATTCTTCACTTACTCTCAAGAATTCTTCATTCTTCACTCAATCTCAAGAATTCTTTATTCTTCACTTACTCTCAAGAATTCTTCATTCTTCACTCAATCTCAAGAATTCTTCATTCTTCACTCAATTTCCAGAATTCTTCACTCAATCTCAAGAATTCTTAATTCTTCACTCAATCTCAAGAATTCTTTATTCTTCACTTACTCTCACGAATTCTTCATTCTTCGCTCAATCTCAAGATTTCTTCATTCTTCACTCAATCTCAAGAATTCTTCACTCAATCTCACAAATTCTTCATTCTTCACTCAATCTCAAGATTTCTTCATTCTTCACTCAATCTCAAGAATTCTTCATTCTTCACTCAATCTCACGAATTATTCATTCTTCAATCAATCTCAAAAATTCTTTATTCTTCACTCAATCTCAAGAATTCTTCATTCTTCAATCAATCTCAAGAATTCTTAATTCTTCACTCAATCTCAAGAATTCTTTATTCTTCACTTACTCTCACGAATTCTTCATTCTTCGCTCAATCTCAAGAATTCTTCATTCTTCACTCAATCTCAAGAATTTTTCATTTTCACTCTATCTCAAGAATTCTTTTCTCGATCTCAAGCTATTTTTATTCTTCCCTCAATCTTAAAAATGTTCAATTCTTCTCTCAATCTCAAAAATTCTTGAATCTCGCAATCTGAAGAATTTGTATAAACCTTAAGAATCTTTCACTGTCTCAAGAATGTAATAAAACAGAACTGTACCAAGTTAAATTGAATACGACTTAATTTTTTTTCAATTAGTTCATTATCCACCTAGGGCTGTAATGAACTAAATTTTACAAGTAAGTGTTTTAAGTCGATTTTCATTTTTCTTTTTAATTTCTGGGAAAATATAGAAATGAAAAATTTAATATCTCTCCTTTGATAATTTCATTAAAATCCTTAGTAAGACAATTTCATCTCCACGTCCTGTTGTTTTATTTTCTGTGCTTTTGTTTCTCACTTTAAAAATCAAGTAAAAACCTGCCCATTTAATCACTTTTCCAGCTCGCGATCTCTCGCCCGGGATCTCGCCTCCCGGTGCAAAGCGTGTAAACATCCTCGACTAATTAAACCGCACTCTCCGAACGGATTTATTTTCATTGCTATTCTCGGAGGGCCGGGAAAGCGGGCGGAAAATGCCGCGCTGGAAATTTTATCGCCGACATCGACGAGGTCAACGCACCAATATTAACTAACTAGATGCTTCTATTATTACCATCAAAAACACACATCTACATTTTTATTCAATTTATATATATTTATACTTCGAGAAAATTAGGAAGGAGATTATTATGAAACAAGGTTGAAAAATCTTAAACAAGTCAAGATTTGTCGACAGTTGTAATAAACAAAAACATTTAGCAAGTGTTTCCACTCCTTGATTAAGCATGAAGTAAAATTTCGAGTTTAGAAAAGCCTGAAAATTTGGTTTGGTCGCGTAGCGCGAAGCGCGGAGCGACCAAACCAAATTCTCAGGCTTTTCTAAACTCGAAATTTTACTTCATGCGCCACCGGTACACAACACTGATTCAATGTAAAGTTTAGCGGTGTGTTTTAAACTTTGTGATATGTCAATGTTTTGTACCCGTGGCGCATGAAGTAAAATTTCGAGTTTAGAAAAGCCTAAAAATTTGGTTTGGCCGCTCCGCGCTTCGCGCTACGCGACCAAACCAAATTTTCAGGCTATTCTAAACTCGAAATTTTACCTCATGCGTCAGGCGTGTAAAACATTGATTAAATGTGAAGTGTAAAACATACTACGTAGATAGTAGCGTATTTTGCTCCGTTTGCTCCATCTGCTCCAAGGTAGCTACACCCCTGATTAGGAATTGTCTTCACTTTTAATAAATTTCATCCTTGCTTATGCATTTTTGTGAAATCATAAATATTTAGAGATACGCATAACGCCATCTATTGCTTTGTCACTTACTTCTAAACAACATTATTTATTTTGTGCTAAAAACAGCACTTTACACTTGTTAGACAAAATATAAATAGCACTTTACAGTACTTTACACTTGTTAAGCAAAATATAAATATAAATTGAATTATAAAATAATATCGTACACCAAATATATTGAATTCATTAATAAGATACTATTTACAAGAAACATAATGTAGACTATTATGTTCTTTGTAAATTGTATCTTATTATTATCTATCAATATGTTTTGTGTACGATATTATTTTATAATTCATCTGTCCGAAATTTATATTTATATTTTGCTTAACAAGTGTTAAGTGCTGTTTTTCGCAGAAAATAAATAATGTTATTTGCTTCAAGCTCAGTTGGACTAAAAACGCTAAACTCGAGTTCAAGTTGAACTTGAGTTCAAGATGACAGTTACTATTGTTCTAATATCACTTTAAATTGGAGTTCAGAGTTGAACAAGTTTAACGTGTTTGGTGCAACTGGCCCTTAACCCATTAACAGCCGAGCAATTATTGAGTTAACTCTAAAAGTTAATTTTATGTAAAATTCTACACGTCTTTTAATGATTTTTTCAAATGACTTGTTGTATTACATACTGTAAATGTAAGCCATTCGTCGATTTTGTATAAAAACGTGCAATATAAAGTTTAGAACAAGTATTTCCACTCCCAGACTAAGCATGAAGTAAAATTTCGAGTTTAGAAAAGCCCCGCGTGGAAAATTTTCACGGGGCTTTTCTAAACTCGAAATTTTACTTCATGCGCCACGCGTATAAAACACTGAAATATTGTGAAGTTAAAAATACACTGAAAACATGAGTAATAATCGAGATATTTAAATAACAAAATATTTACATTTTCAAGTCAAGTCAAATGATATAATATATCAAATTGAATTATTTAGTAATTTAAATAACATAAAATTAATAATGTTACGTATATGCATCAATGGCGCCTAATGAGTTACACTAGGCGAGAGTATCATACATCTTAGGATGTGTACATAGCGCCATCTGTTGCTGACAAGTGAGTGGTTGAGCAATAGATGGCGCTATGAATATCACTCAAGAGTTATAGTAGTCTAATCTATTTAAACATTTACTCTTACCTAGATAGTAGTAAACTTTGCTCCGCTGTTCCATCTGCTTTACGCTAGCCATTGAAAAATCCAACAAACTTTTTTCCAAATTACAATGCTCAATACCCATTTCTGAATCACTTGTCGGAAAAAAAAGCCCAGACGAAATGCAAATCGAGACTATTCTCTCCCCAATTTGATCGGATACAGTATAAAAGTCTGGAGAAGGAGGGGTCCAAGGCTTTATTTAGGCGTCGCGACGCTCTACGCACAAACAGCACGTCTCTTTTAAAAGTAAAAGCCGTTAAGTGCGTTCAAAATCAATAGCGCTTGATGATTTTTACCGGTTCGACGTCCCTTGCACCCGTGAATGTGAAATTCCCACCCTTTGCAGACTAATAAATCACCAAAGTTTGAATATACTCATACAATGGGTGATTAATCGAGGCTTTCCTGAAACTAGAAAATTTACAAACGTAATTGTGTACTTGAGTACTCTCAGACGTGTGTTTCTGACTTCCTGGTACATATTAGTGTGGTCTACAGTGTTGGGAGCTGAATTACAGCTGAAACAAAAGAAATCACAAATCAACGTAAATAGCCACTGGGCTTAGTATTCCCTACTAGCATGGATAACCTCTGACGTGTGTTTTGGACTTCGTAGTACTCATCAGTGCGGTCTCCAATCTTGGGAACTAAATTACAGCTGAAACAAGAAATTCACAAATCAACGTAAATTATGTTTAAATAGTCAATCAGTTTAGTACTTCTGGCACGCGTGGATTTTCCGGTCCTCTGTGTTGGTAGCTGAACTACATAGGTGTTCCCACTTATGCACGCAAATTGATATTTTGCGTAAATAAGCTGATAATATCGATTATTTGGCACACAAATGTGTTAAGTGCATTTTTTGGCTGAAATGAGTTAAGTGTACCATCTCATAAATTAGGTTCAGATATATGAGATGGCACATTCAACTTATTTTAGCTAAAAACTACACTTAATACATTTGTGCGCTAAGCCATTGATATGTTTTTAAGACAGTTTTCATAAATTTCAACATGCTTTTAAATTGAATTTGTATTCAGTATTCCGGCACCAGATACCCACATTCGTGTCACTGACGATGCCACTATGAAGCATTAGATGGCGTTAGCTATCGATATCCATTAATATGCTTATAAATGTTTGTGGATTCATAAATGCTAAGATATGTACATAACGCCATCTATAGTTTTATCACATACTTTTGAGCAGAGCTAGATGAACTCTGGGCGATGTACATAGCTTTGCGACTCACTTCTCGACAATAGATGGTGCTGATCATACTTATAGATACTTGTGTTACTGCTGTGTAACAACTAAGTTTAATCTAGACCGGCTAAACTTAGTTACTGCATGAAATATGAAACGATAGAATTGTATATGTGGTTTAGACTATTCTGTAAACAAGATCTTTGCGTTTCCTAAATTACAAGCTTTTAATTTGTTTATGGTTTATTGATCGAAATGATTTTTTTTTTGGGGGGAGGGTGTGCCCTCAATACGCTTCACGCGTGTTTTCGGGAAGGGTCGTTTTCCACATAATATAAATTAACTCGTATTAATGTGCGGATGCCCAAACGAGAGGGGAAAATGAATTACTCATTCCGATCTAGCTGGTGGAGAGTTCACGGGGTGTGCCGACTGACGTGGCCAACTGTTAACCCACAGACAGGAACGCCAGTTTAATTTAGACGTGACGAATACATCGAGAAAAATGTCAATTAGCTGTGTTAGAATACTGCTAACATTTCAGCAAGCTTTTCCTGTAGAATCTCATATACAGGGTCGCTACAAAGTATGGAAACACGGCTCTCACGTGAAAACGGCTAAAAACAGAACCACCAAAATTGGGATTTATAAATGGGAAATTTTCTTGAACAATTTGGCGTGAAAAAATCAAAAATGATTCTCAGGATTTTCACATACGGACGCCGTCTTGAATTTTTTTAAATGGAATTCGATTTTTTTTATTTTATAACTTTTATAGACCTTATAATTCTGATTACAACCATATACCTTTTTTTAAAAATACTTGTCTTTTCATCGATAAACCGGACTTTGAAAAGTATGGAAACAGCCAAACGAGTACTTTTTCTAAATGCTGCAATACCACAAATGCATGTTCTATTTTTGATCAAAACTTAAAAAAATATTAAACAGTCAAATGAAAAAATAAAATATTAAACAATAAATGATTTTTTATTTTACAATATATGTTCAAAGTGCTCTCCGTTAACTTCTTGGCAGTAATGAATACGCTGGACAAAGTGTTGTAATGAACTAGTTAAAATATTAGGACGAATATTTGCAATTTCGGTTCTTATGCGTTCTTCTAATTCTTGTATATTGTGTGGCCTGTTGTTATAAACTCGATCAAAAATAGAACATGCATTTGTGGTATTGCAGCATTTAGAAAAAGTACTCGTTTGGCTGTTTCCATACTTTTCAAAGTCCGGTTTATCGATGAAAAGACAAGTATTTTTAAAAAAAGGTACATGGTTGTAATCAGAATTATAAGGTCTATAAAAGTTGTAAAATAAAAAAAATCGAATTCCATTTAAAAAAATTCACGATGGCGTCCGTATGTGAAAATTCTGAGAATTATTTTTGATTTTTTTCACCTCAAATTGTTCAAGAAAATATCCCATTTAGAAATCCTAATTTTGGTGGTTCTGTTTTTAGCCGTTTTCACATGAGAGCCGTGTTTCCATACTTTGTAGTGACCCTGTATTGTATGTTTAATTAAAACAATCTTTAGAGTGCCATGTAAAATATTGTAGGTTGACTACTCTAGAATTATATATTATTATTTTTAAGTCTGACGTTTTATATGTCAGTTCCTAAAGCGTGTAGCCAACTTAAATTTAAAAGAAACATGAAATCATGTTACTCCAGAGGTTTTTTATTGAACATACGATTTGTATTTATATTTTTTAAAGAATAACTGAAAAATTGTTGAGAGAAGAATGAAGAAGAACCTTGGGAGAAGAATTCTTGAGATTAAAGGAAGAATGAAGAATTTTGGATCAAGGATTAAGGAAATTGTTGAAAGAAGAATGAAGAATCTTGGGAGAAGAATTCTTGAGGTTGAGGGAAGAATGAGGAATTTTTGGATCAAGGAAAGAACTTAAGAGATTGAAAATTCTAGAAATGAATCAAGGCCGTAGCTATCAAAAAAAAAATCGGGGGGAGTATTAAAATTTCGAGGGGGGGTTACTGGTAAAAATATTGTTTTTGCTCTTTCGGGGCCGCTTTTACATACAACAAATTACATTTTGAAAATTTCGGGGGAGGGTTTGAACCCCAATATCATCCCTGGCTACGGCATTGAAATGATTGGAATCATTCTTGAGATTGAGAGAACGATGAATTCTTGCAGCGACGGCTCGCAGCCTGACTTCAGCGTCGGTCACAGCGCCAAGGTACACAAAATTTAAGGTTGGGATCGCGCTTTGTAACGGATACATATTACCTTGGGTCTCTGGCCTACCCAGAAGTTAGGCTGCGAGCTGCCGCTGAATTCTTGATACCGAGAGAATAATGCTTAAGATTGAAAGAAGAAGTAAGTATTCTTGGGATCGAAGAACACATTTTTAGATTGAGATTGAGAATGTGAAGTTCAACAACAATTACATCATCTTTATTATCTTAAAAACGCCAACAAAATAAAATATTAAAAATACTATACCTCCTTAATAAAAGAACATGAAGTCATAAAGTATACGAAACCACAAAAGAACTAGATATAAACAAACTAATAATATATAATAACTTATTACTAATCTACAAAATGCAACACAAATTAATAAAATCAAGCATTAAAATCAAACCAAACAAGCATACAACCAGAAGGAAATCAGACCTCCGAACAGACAAATTCAGAACAAAAAAATACTCACAGCACTTAACGACTGACACGATACGCATATTTAACAAACTACCAACACACATAAAAACATTAAAATTTATTCCCTTCAAACTAAAAATAAAAAATCTACTTGTAAACAATAAATTAAACTAAAGGAATAACACGAAAATAAAATAACAAATATCCTTCAATACCGTTAGCCCGCGATCGGGTATCAAGCCAACATCACGAGGCGAGGACAGAAGGAATGAAACCAAAGGAATCAACTGCAATGAAGCTGGACGAAATCACCACGTATTATAAAAATAAATGTGTATATATATTAGGGTGGGTCGAAAATTTTAGAATTGAGACGGGTAGTGAAAAAATGATAGTTTTTATGATTCTATGTAAGAGAGCTACCGTGGTTTCGATCATGGGTTTACCCCCAGCTCGCACAAATGCCTCAAAAATGGCCATTTTGGTAGTTTTTTCATATTTCACCCAATAGATCATACTGTACATGTTATATGTGCGACTTTCAGTGCACAAATTACTCATGGGTCTTCAACCTTTAGATAAAGTCCATTGGGACCATATTTTGATGGTAAACCGGTGGAGTTATTGCCCTCTGAAAATATCGATTTTTGGGGGTAAAACTGCGAGATGCTTGTTACAATGATAAATAGGTAACAATTAGCTTTTAAACCTCTGCAAATGTATCATTTTCCTTAATTCCATATCCTATGAATCTGATATCAAGTTATTGTGCTCAATGAGTGTAGAGAATTAGTTTAGTACACTATATTCAACATTTTGTTAACCAAACCTGACATAGGCACATCAGAAAATAAAAAGTCAAAAATGGGCTTAAACAAAAGTTTTCTTCGATCGGAATTCAGTGTAATGAGCTAACGGTGAAGTTAAGATGTTAAATTAGGACAGAGAGTGGTTTTTAAATCCACATTTAGACAATTTATCACAGCAATAATCATCTCGACATTTTCGACGATTTAAGCTAAAAAGTCGAAAGTAAACGGCAAAAACAAAGTTTTCCTTTGGTCGAAAATGAACTACATCTAAATTTAAACAATGAGTGGATTAGAAGCTAATCATCACCTATTAATCACTTTAATAAGAGTCTCGTGTTATTTCGCCAATTTGAGGTAAAAAATCGAAAATGAATGTCAAAAACAAAGTTTTTCTCCGTCGAAAACCAACTTCAGGCGCTTGCGGTGCAGTTTAGAGTCTAAATTAGTAAATGAGGTGGTTTAAAAGCTAATTGTTACCTATTTATCATTGTAACAAGCATCTCGCAGTTTTACCCCCAAAAATCGATATTTTCAGAGGGCAATAACTCCACCGGTTTACCATCAAAATATGGTCCCAATGGACTTTATCTAAAGGTTGAAGACCCATGAGTAATTTGTGACCAAAAAGTCGTACATATAACATGTACAGTATGATCTATTGGGTGAAATATGAAAAAACTACCAAAATGACCATTTTTGAGGTATTTGTGCGAGCTGGGGGTAAACCCATTATCGAAACCACGGTCGCTCCCTTACATAGAATCATAAAAACTATCATTTTTTCACTACCCGTCTCAAATCTAAAATTTTCGACCCACCCTAATATATATATGTCATTGTAATTGTTTAAAATAAACCAATTAAAAAAAAAATAACACGAAATTAAATAATTAATCAGTTATCAACAATGTCCAATTAGTTAACTGATATTGTGACTGATATATTTGATATTCTACCAGAGCTGGGCAGGATTCGAATCATTCAGGATTCGATTCCCGGATTCGAATCCTTTTAGAGGATTCAAAAGAGGTATTCGAATAATTTAGTGAAAACGGATTCGTGATCCGGATTCGTTACATTTTTTTAAAAGGATTCGTATTCGAATCCAGACGTAGATGATTCGAATCCTTATAAAAGGATTCGAATTCTTATAAAAGGATTCGAATCCTTATAAAAGGATTCGAATTCTTATAAAAGGATTCAAATTCTTATAAAAGGAATCGAATCCTTATAAAAGGATTCGAATCCTCATACACAGATTCAAATCCTCCTAAATAATGCGAATCGTCGCTACTAATGCTAGGATTCGAATTCGATTAATTCAAATAGTTAAATATTCTTATATGAATATTTAAATCACTAAATTATTTATATTTGAATATAAATATTAAAATTTTCGAATAATTCAAATATTTGTGAATGCATATTTTGGTTACTTAATAGTATATTTTTAACTTCACTTGAAATCAGTGTTTTATACGCGTGGCGCATGAAGTAAAATTTCGAGTTTAGAAAAGCCCCGCTGCGCGACCTTCGACAAATTTTCTACGCGGGGCTTTTCTAAACTCGAAATTTTACTTCATGCTTAGTCTGGGAGTGGACAACACTCGTTTTTAGAAGTTTGAAATTCAAGGATCACTTTAGATTACTAAGTGTATTACCATTTTACAAAGGCTACAGCTCGAAGGACCAACCATGGTCTTCGGAGACCGAAGGACTACAAGGAATCGAAGTTTTTTTACAAGAAAACAACGAATATCTGAAGGTTTACAGGATGGATAGGAAAGAAAACATCTAATTTTGAAAAAATATCGAAGTTGGGTTGGTTTTCAGTGCATTTTTAACTTCACTTTAAATCAGTGTTTTATACGCGTGGCGCATGAAGTAAAATTTCTAGTTTGGAAAAGCCCCCCGAAAATTTGTCTCGGGTCGCTGCGCGACCCTCGACAAATTTTCTACGCGGGGCTTTTCTAAACTCGAAATTTTACTTCATGCTTAGTCTGGGAGTGGACAACACTCGTTTGAATTTTAAATTTAACTCTTTTAAATAACCGACGTATGTAATATACTAAATCATTTATTGAAATTATAGAAAAAGATGCAAAATTTTACCCAAAATTAACTTTTAGAGTTAACTTTATAATTTGCTCGACTCTTAATATGTGAATATTCTATTCCTAAAAAAAACCGTTTTTATTTAATATTAAAGTTGTATTTAATACAAAAACAAACTGTGAATAAATTGACATAAATCTAGAAATATCGAAAATCTCGACATGTAGAAAATCTTGACGGTCCACTCCCAGAGTAAGCATGAAGTAAAATTTCGAGTTTAGAAAAGCCCCGCGTAGAAAATTTGTCGAGGGTCGCGCAGCGACCCGAGACAAATTTTCACGGGGCTTTTCTAAACTCGAAATTTTACTTCATGCGCCACGCGTATAAAACACTGATTTAAAGTGAAGTTGAAAACGCACTGAAAATCAACCCAAATTCGATATTTTTCAAAATTTTATGTTTCTTTCCTATCCATGCTGTAAACCTTCAGATATTCGTTGTTTTCTTGTAAATAAACTTCGATTCCCTGTAGTCCTTCGGTCTCCGAAGACCATGATTGGTCCTTCAAGCTGTATCCTTTGTAAAATGGTAATAAATTTAGTAATCTAGAGTGATTCTTAAGAACGAGTTGGGTAAAGTACTACACTTGTTTAGTCGAGATTTTCGACTTTACCCAATTTGAAAATTTGGTTCCATCAAGAAAATAGCAGAACAAGTATGAATATCTAAGACCGAGTGTTGTCCACTCCCAGACTAAGCATGAAGTAAAATTTCGAGCTAAGAAAAGCCCCGATTAGAAAATTTGTCGAGGGTCGCGCACCGACCCGAGACTAATTTTCACGGAGCTTTTCTAAACTCGAAATTTTACTTCATGCGCCACGCGTATAAAACACAGATTTAAAATGAAGTTCAATAACACATATATCATCATTAATTAAAATCATTATATAATCAGAAATTTAGTCGGTAAATGAACGTTTTTATTAATAGAAACTGATGGAATAAAATATTACTGATTGCAAATAATAAATTCAAATTTATTTTTAAAGGATTTGTATCCGTGATTCAAAAATGAGGATTCAAATCTTTGATTCGAATCATATTTTTCACTTACGAATCCTTTATTCGAGTATTCGTGATTCGAATCATATTAGGTGATTCGGATTCGTGATTCGAATCCTGTTTTTGAGGATTCATCCCAGCTCTGTATTCTACTATATGTTCTAGGGCCTAAAGTGATCCATTCTAGGACTAGTTGAATGGTTAGTCGTAAACATTTTTTTTTTTTTTATTTAATAACTTGCACGCTAGTACACAAGAGTTTACATACGTCCCCACTGAGCAAGTCCATTTAAGTAATGTTTCATCAACATTAAAACAATGTTTAATGTTGCTACAATGTTGATATAACGTTATTGGTTTGTTTTTTGCTCAGTGGGTCAATAGTAATAATGATAAGAATATATGAAGAAATGGTAAATAGGACAATACTATGAGACATTACTACATTATTGATTAGCTAAATTATTTAGAACTAAGTGCTTGTAATTAAGATTAAGATTAAAATAATCGTCAATGGTAAAATAACATATGAATATGCATACGTAAATATAAAAGAAACAAATTTATGAAAAAAAAATAGATCTAACTTAAGCAAAAATCAAATCTTTCTCGATGATCAAACGCTGAACTTCTAAAAAGAATATTTGTAGAATAGTTCTCTGAGCAAAACACCAGCAAATAACGTTATATCAATATTAAACGTTGTATTAATGCTGGTGACACATTACTTAAATGAGTTTGTTCAGTGGGTAAGTTGTATTACACATTGACATTTCTTTCCTAATTTATAAGTCACAGGCCGTAAAGTGATCCATTTCAGCACTAGTTAAATAATAAATCGAACACATGACTTTCTTGAGGGAAAAAAATTGTCTCTTTGATGTAAAAAGTCCGATTGTGTATAAACATATTTGGAAATTATTTTAAAGTTAATAAAAAAAAAGATCATGACGCAGATGATCACTGCATCCCTGGCGGGAATCGAACCCGCGACCTTTGGATTAGAAGTCCAACGCGCTATCCCCTGCGCTACAGGGACTGTACATTCCTTACTGCCAATAATCTCTTATATACGTCGACGTACAGTTGATAACAAAAATAGCACAACTGATAAGAAATAGTTACTTATAAAATAAACCATTGCATATTGTTTACAGAATTACACAAATGGAATTGTATTAGAAGAGATAAAGAATGCATGACAAAGTAAATTACAATTTGATTTAAACAAGTCAATTGATTTAAAATGAATTCAAGAGTGTTTTTTTATGGCTGTTAAATACAGCAAAAAGCATCAAAGATTGTGAATTAAAACTTTAAATATATTTTTTTTTTTTATTGGGTTTGGCTTTTGCCTGGCCTTCGGAACTTGCCCATTAGCCAACATCATTTTATTTATATTTGTATTTGTTTTATTTCTTTAACTTATTGCTAATTACCTATAACTATATATTTGGACGTCACAACACATTCACACACACCCATGGACTCCGGGACGAATATTTTTCGTTAGAAAAATTACTCGCCCCGGCTGGGAATTGAACCCAGATCACCGCCGTGAACGATAGGCGAAACCAGCGGCTCAACCGCTCGGCCACAAACTTTAAATATTATTGCAATCTTCGGTCCTGAAAAGCTTTTGATAAAATTCCGAAAGTCGGAAGTATTAATAATAATAATAATAACTTTATTGTCCAACAGGATAAACCCAATTACAGAACAAAAATTTGAATAAATAAGAAAAGGAAAGATACATGTAAGTTCGTGAACAGTGAATACATATTACAGGATAGTATGATTTATTGAATAAAAATATAGTTGAATAATTTTTCGGAGCACTGGCACAACACAGCCACTGGTGAACGCTGTAACACATTAGAGCGCGCCGTTGGTAAGCGGAATGTTGATGAAAACCGTGCAGACTTCACAGGGACATTAAACGGAACCCTTGCGAGAATTTCTGGACAGTCGATTTTCCCATCTACGAGTTTCTTCATAAACGTGGCACATCTCAAAGTTCTTCTGTCGGCGAGGGATTCGAATTGGTGACGCTGAAGAAGATCATCGTTCGAAATTCCAATCGGAGGATAAGAGTGGTCAAGTTTAAAAGAGAGACATTTTAAAAACCGACGGTGAAGACGATCCAACACAAGAGAGTGACTAGCATAAATAGGAAACCAGATTAAACTGTTATATTCCAACTTACTCAATACGAAGGCGGAATATAGAGATTTAATAGCATCAACATTGGAAAAGTCGCGGCTAATACGTAGAATAAATCCCATGGCCTTAGACGCATTTGTTCGGACTGAGTCAATATGAGGTTTAAAAGAGAGCTGGCTATCAAATATAACTCCTAGATCCTTGAAAGTGCTACATCTGGACAGAGACATTCCATCAATTTGATAATTTGATTCAATTGAAGTATGGGTGCGAGAATAGCTTACCACACAACATTTGCTGACATTAAGTATTAAATTGACTCTTTTACACCAATCAGCAATAATGTTTAAATTTGATTGTAGAATGTCTACGTCCTGTACGGATTTTATGTTAAGATATATTTTGAGATCGTCAGCATATGCCAAAACAGGACACGTAAACATGCCTAATAGATCATTAATAAAAATGTTAAATAGGAGGGGTCCTAGGCAAGAGCCCTGCGGAACACCAGTGGTAGGAGAAAATTCGTAGGATTTAAAACCATTGTAAAGTACATAACAGGAACGATTAAGTAGGTAAGACCGAAGAAGTTTGGTGACCGCAGGGACCCCACCCAACAGGCTAAGACGATGAATTAGAAGCTTATGGTCAATTGAGTCAAAGGCGCGTGAAAAGTCAGTGTAGATAACGTCAACTTGATCACGAGCATCCAGGGCATCAGCCAAGTATTGGGAGACTGTCGCCAGATTTGTTGTTGTAGATCTAGCCGGCATAAATCCGTGTTGATATTGTGATATAAAGGAGCCCACACCTTTAAATATGTCATTGTGCAGCACAATCTCAAAGATTTTTGCAAAGTTAGAAAGGATCGATATTGGACGATAGTTACGAAGATGGGATTTGTCGCCATTCTTGAAAACGGGACATAGTCTAGCACGTTTCCACATGTTGGGGAACTGGCATGAAGCTATTGAGAAATTTAAAATCGTACACAATGGACTGGCGAAGGTGAATCTACAATCGCGAATTAAAAAATTGGGTATTTTATCATCACCAGTGGTAAATTTATTTGGAAAACGTGACATTATATTAATAAGTTGAGATTCGTCTACTTTATTAATCAGAATTGGCGGATACACAGTTGACTCGTTGCACAGTATGGGATTTGAAATAGGATTGAAATGACTATTAAATATATCAGCAAATCCATTAACTATGTCATTGGGATTAGTAAATTCTTCGTTGTCATTGTGTACCTCACTAGGGATTCGAGTAGTTCCACGTTTGGTAGAGACGAACTTCCATAAATCAGAAGGATTTTGTTTTAGGTTGGTTTCGGTAGTGTGTATGAATATGGTATACGCTTTAGATATTTGTTGTTTAATTAGATTTTGCAATCTTTTAAATTCTTGAAAAAAATATGGGTTTTTGGTCTTCAGCCACATATGTCTATTATAAACTTTGGATTTTAGGTTTGATTTGATTTCCGTCGTAAACCACGGTGGATAATTCTGTTTGTTCGATTCATATGTTGGGACATGTTTGTAAAGAGCAGAGTAAATTATATCATAGAACTTGGTAACCATTTCATTGACATCATTATATGATTTGAGTATACTCCAATCTAAGCTACAAAATTCACTGTACAAGGATATAAAGTTAGCCCTACGGAAATTGAATCTTGTGTTATCATTACTGGGAAATGGCGAGTGCACGTTTTTAAGATGATGCGAAAAAGTAATTTCAAGGGCAGGATGAAAGTTATCCTCTGGAACAAGAGGCAACTCTGCATGTGAAACAGACAAATCAATGTCATGGTTACACAGCACTAAATCTAACAACGAATTGTATTTGTTATGAATATTGTTGTATTGTTTTATGTTAAGTATATCGGTGAAATATTTAAAACAAGAAGATTTCGAATTTGAAGACATGTGTTCATTCTGTGTTGACGGAAGATTAAAATCCCCAATAAGTAAAAAATTTTGGTGTAGTAAGCGAACTTCCAAATGTGAAGTCAGTATTTCTAAATTATTGTACGATATGTCAGGTGGAATATAAATAACTCCAATAATAATAGTACTAGACTCAAAATGACATTTACATAAAATACAGTCAACAAGAGGAACAGCGCTCGTAATTTCGTTAGTATCAATTAAACTAACGGAGATGTGATTTTTTGATGCAAACAAGACGCCGCCTCCTTTTGAACGATTAACTAGTAGGAAGTATTGTAACTATAAAACGAGGCACAGCGCTTGAAATAAAATTACGAGTTTAGAACTTAGAAGAAAAATTCCCTGTATCTTAGTGTTCATTTATTACACATTGTAATGATTCTGTCGGTCTACTACTGATAATGTAATAAGCAGCGGCGGCTCGCAGCCTAACTTGAGGGTAGGCTAAAGACCCAAGGTAATATGTATCCGTTATTAAAAGGTGACTTTGTTTAACAGTTCCTTGTATTTATAAAGCGCGATCCCAACCTCAAATTTTGTGTGCCTCGGCGCTGTGGTCTACTCTGAAGTTAGGCTGCGAGCCGTCGCTGATAATAAGAAAAACAAAATCTTGGTGAGGCATTGCCTCACCTGCCTCCCCTAACCAACCGCCACTGAAGCGAGTGATTTTGATAAATGCACAATTGTTTTTTTATTTAAATAATTTACACTGATTACTTTTTTGTATTCACTTTTTATTTTAAACTGTGACTAGTTTTGGCTTAACGGCGAGCCATTATCAAAGTAACTACTTAAACTAACATTAGGATCTTGTATATTGTTGCGTCCCAAACTAATCCCGAAATTTAGGGGCCGACACACAATCACGAAAGGTTTTGTATTTATTTAACTTGTAATAGGTCGGTAGGGGTCATGTGCAAATATTATTTTTGACGAAATTAAATTAAAATATTAATACAAAAATCCCCCAAGAAAATAATAAAGAAAAATCAGCATCCAGTAAATACGAGAATAACATTAGTCGATCAACATTTTTTATGTGAAAGAAATAACAAATGCAGCATCGCCTTAAAATAATAAACAAGTACCAGCGCGTGGAGAAATGCTAAGACATACAGAAAGATTCAATTCAGGGTTTAACGAACGCAAACATAACAAGTGTGCAAAGTCAGGGAAATTAAGTTGACGTCAGAGAGGGAAGGGTTTTGTGACCATATATGGTAGTAGATAAAATTTAAGCAACAAAATGGGGAGGAGAGAACTTTGAGAGCAGCAAAGAAACGATTCTAAAAATCAGTTGTTTTGGGATAGGGACTAGGACAGTCAGTATTTGAATGTAAATGGGGACTGTTGACAATGATAAGTTTCTGTGGGATGTGAGTTAGTGAAGTAATGTTGATAAAAAGAGTTAAGTATTGAGAATGGAGTTAGAGAATGGAGAATGGAGTTAAAGAATGGAGAATGGAGTTAGGGATAACAACGTTAGAGAGACTATCACGTAAGAGTAAAATTAATTCTACATTAAACCGACTAAGTTGAAATGAAACAAAACAAAACCAGTGAAATAATTTAAACATCTGAGAAAGGGCGAAGATGGGGGGGGGGGAGGAGAGAGAATAAGAAATGAATGGCGATTGATGTGTAGGGCCGATGTGAGAGATTGTCCCACTAACTAATCGCAAGTGTGTCGAGTGTGTGATGCTAGCTCCGAGATGGTTTTTGTGGGTTTCCCATCTCGCAATGCAAATGCAGGGGCTAGTTAATTTTGCTCCCACAAGTAGAGTCATACATTTTTTAAGTTTAACTAAATGCACATGACTTCTAAGCATAACCGTTGGTTAATATATTTTGTGAATATAAATAATATAAGACATACCAATTCATAGAAATGTCATGAAAGGTCAATAAACTTTGCATACGTTAAGCTCATATTCTGTTTTATTTATTGTCCATACATCTTCCTAGTCAAATTAAAAGGGAATAAAGACACAGTATTTAGGATAATGCATATTGACACAAACAACGAACCTGGTAAATAAATAAAAGGGTTACTACATACACAACACAACGTAAACAATAATACAAATTATAAATTTGTACAATACCTAGGGTCGAATCATAAACTTCTGACACCAGGGTGATTTTTAACGGATCCCAACCGCGATTGATTAATTAGTAATTTTAGACGTTTACGAATCGGAATTTGATTAAAGGGTGAGCTTTTTAAGGAAACACTGATTAATACACTTAATATATTTCCTATAAGATTATAACTCTAAACTTACGTTAACTTAAATTGACTTAAAATAAACTCTGTAAAATAACGCACAGCGGTACGCGGTTAACGTGGCTGACAAAACTAGACTAACTGGGGATGCACTGGATCCGTATTTATATTATATTTATACTGCTGAATAAGCAAGTGATAAGCAAACAAAAGAAACATTATTAAGGGTGGATCCAACAATATACTTAAAATTATTTATCAGGTAAAAAAGTGTTTTTTTTTTATTACTTCAAAATTGATAATTAAATAAAAGTCACTTGGTTTGTTTCACTACTATTTTTTATTCTCTCCGACTATTTTCGACTTATCGTCATTCTCAAGGAGTAAGTCGAAACTAGTCGGAGAGAATAAAAAATAGTAGTGAAACAAACCAAGTGACTTTTATTTAATTATCAATATTGTAAACATGTTTCATCAAGTGATTAATGAGAACCAAATTGAAGATATATTACTTCAAATTTTCTATTTTGGAGTTTAGATTGTTAATTCATTACCTGAAGAGCCACTTACTTTTTTTTCTATACGTATAAAAATATCGGTACCGTTTGAATCCTTTCCAGTCATCAGGAGAACTAGTGTCGCAATAAATAAAATAAAGTATGGTGTGCTTACAACATTCATGAATACATTTTTCTAATTTATGGTCGAGATAAAAAAATATATTATAAGCGCGCGCGCGGGGACATCTGCGCGGTTCGTTGGACTCTCTCTTTTTCTCTCGAATTGGAAGAGAGAGGAAGATAGAACGAGAAAGCAAAAGTGTGGATTTTTTTTAAGAAACAATGAGTGTGTTTTTTTTAAATTTATTTATTCAACAGTTGAATAAATTATCTCGAAATGTATTCCATCAAGGGATATCCAGAGGTGATTTATTTCGCTCGCAACTATTATTATTATTATTTTGAATTGTTTGTGCAGGGAATTTGTCTGAACTTGATTAATGGTTTTTTTTAACTTTATTTAGACTTGTTTTTGAACTGTGATCTGTGACCGTTTCTTTATTCAATCTGTATCGACTTTTAAATTCATGTTCATCCAGTGTTAGAAATGGATTGTTTCGATCGGGTATGTGACTGATTCTACGGGGATGGTAGTCATCATCGGACAAATCAGACAGATCAGACAGACCCGACATTTTCTAAAATATGAAATGTGAATTTAAGGTACTATTTGCAATCTTACTTACAAATTTACTTACCCAATTTATTTAGCTTATATGTATTTTTAGGTTAGTTTGTGAATTTGATTAAGGTTATGTTATGAAGAGCATTCGAAATTGATTTATGATGGTTCATTAACTGGAGATATTTGTCATTCAAATGTAACAATTCGTTAACGAAGCATCTGTACCTGAATGTTGTTTCTGCAACGTAATATTCAATTATTGATCCGTTAACGAGCCATCAATGTGACATTTCATCAAAAATTGATGAAAGACTGATGCTCCATTAACGAGTCATTAACAAACCATTGACAGTTAATAAAATGTTTGATGGTTCGTTAACGATCCATCAAACTAACATTATTTTTGATGAGTGTTTCTGCAACTGGGCATTAGTGTAACGTACGAAGGTGTTGTTTGTCGTTACGGTTCTTTTGTTTATATTTAGATTTCGTGGATTTGTCGTCGAAGACGCGATTTAGTCTACTTGGGTCCAAACAAAGAGATTCAAAGATAAACCTTTTACTCGATATTTAATTTGCTACTTAATACATCAATTTACAGTTTGAAACAGAATAAGAATTAGAAGTCAAAGATTCAGAGTTTAGAATTTGTAATTGAATTGGCTGTCTTGCTCAACTGTCGAAATAGAAGTGTCCTCCTTAACACCAGAACAATTTTATTTCTTCAGTGATAAGATAAGATAAAATGGAATAACAAAACAAGATTATAATTCCTAAGAATCGATTTCGGAATGTGAAAACTATTTGATTTACGAATTATTTGCTATTCCAAAATTATCTGTACAATGAGATAATTACACTACAATGATAATAATATACAGAGTGATTCATGAAAACATTAAATTTATACAAGTGAGAGGGACATTACATAAGCACCATTGTGAAATTTGCTGCTCTTGTAAAATAAAATAAGAAGTGACCCACTGATCAAAGAAACGTTGCATGACACGTTGCACCAATGTTACCGCGCAACATGAAACGTTGCGTTTTAAGTTACATGAATGTTGAAAAAACGTTGAATAAACACTGAATGTCCGCATGCAGGAACGTTGCATGCTAACGTTCAAAGAAAAATATTGCTGCACCGTTGACAAAGCAACGCTTATGCAACACGATCGATTACTCTTATTTGTATGCAACCCAACATACGAATGCATGCATGTATGTATGTTAAGTTGCAAGCGATGAATGCATCCATATTGAATACAACCCGATGTGCAGCAATTAAGTGAACGTTATAAGAAGGTTTCTCTCGTAATCTCAATGCAAAAGTTAATTCTGGATTTAAATTGGTTAAAAAGTACAACTATATATTGGTAAGAAGAAGATATTACGAAAAACTGTCTTACAAAAAGTAATGTATAGTCTAGGGGAGACAGTACCCCGGAACCTAAGTACCTAGTACTCTTAAACTCTGAAAACATTAAAATATTGTTAACAAGTGCATGAACTTCAATTAAAATCAGCGGTTTATACGCGTGGCGCATGAAGTAAAATTTCGAGTTTAGAAAAGCCCAGAAAATTTGTCTCGGGTCGCTGCGCGACCCTCGACAAATTTTCACGGGGCTTTTCTAAACTCGAAATTTTACTTCATGCTTAGTCTGGGAGTGGAAAACACTCGTTTAAAGCTTCAAATTGAACTCTTGAAAATCAACGAATGTCAGAAAATTTACAGGTAAAATAATTAAGAAAAAGTAATGAGATTTTATACAAATTATGACATACCATGGAATTGATACAACAATTGAGGCTATTCCCTGATTTTTTTTAAAGTTCAATTGAAAGCTATAAACAAATGTTTTCCACTCCCAGACTAAGCATGAAGTAAAATTTCGAGTTTAGAAAAGCCCCGCGAAAATTTGTCGAGGGTCGCGCAGCGACCCGAGACAAATTTTCTGGGCTTTTCTAAACTCGAAATTTTACTTCATGCGCCACGCGTATAAAACACTAAAACATTGAGAAATTTATGTATATTTCAATCTCACTTGAAATCAGTGTTTATACGCGTGGCGCATGAAGTAAAATTTCGAGTTTAGAAAAGCCCAGAAAATTTGTCTCGGGTCGCTGCGCGACCCTCGACAAATTTTCACAGGGCTTTTCTAACCTCGAAATTTTACTTCATGCATAGTCTGGGAGTGGAAAACACTCGTTTAAAGCTTCAAATTGAACTCTTTTAAAAATCAACGAATGTCAGAAAATTAACAGCTAAAATAATTAAGAAAAAGTAATGTGATTTTATAAAAATAATGACATACCATGGAATTGATACAACAATTGCGGATATTCCCTGTTTTTTTTTTTAAAGTTCAATTTAAAGCTTTAAACAAGTGTTTTCCACTCCCAGACTAAGCATGAAGTAAAATTTCGAGTTTAGAAAAGCCCCGTGAAAATTTGTCGAGGGTCGCGCAGCGACCCGAGACAAATTTTCTGGGCTTTTCTAAACTCGAAATTTTACTTCATGCGCCACGCGTATAAAACATTGATTTCAATTGCAGTTCATGCACTTGTTAACAATATTTTAATGTTTTCAGAGTTTAAGGGTACTAGGTACTTAGGTTCCGGGCTTAGACCATAGAAACTTATAGACGCGCCGTGAGGTACTTCTAGCCAACTACGAAGTGAAGCCAGCATTCGGAGCAGGCGCGTGACGTCACGGGTGGGCAGATGACAAGTTTGTGTGTTTGTTTCACGAAGGTTTTACGACTGTTTTCATTTCATTTTTATTTTAAAATCGTGTTATTTCTGTGAATTGTGTGGTTATAATTATGGTGCAATCATGCAGTGCTTATAATTGCACAGAACGATATAAACGTGGTACAGATATATCATTTCACCTGTAAGTATTTACTTTTACATAAAACTTGTATGTGCATAACCTCGAAATAGGATGGTATACAGGGTGAGTTTTTTAGTGTTACAGGGCTATAATTCGACAACGGTTTTAAATATTTTCATGAGGTAATAGGGACATGGGGGACAGATTTTACCATATTTTCTACATTTTAACCATTTCTCGTATTTGAGGGGTTGGTGGTAATATAGCCCTGTAACACTTAAAAAAACTCACCCTGCATAAACGCAATTTCAAAATTGTTGTCACCTATTTCACAAAAACAATCATTCACAGATTTCCACGAGATTCCCTAGTGAAAAAGCAATGGATTGCTGCAATGCGACGTGATAATGTTAACCCATCACAACATAGTAGAATTTGTTCAAAGCATTTCACACATGATTCTTTTATTACCAATAATTGGAGTTCAATAAAGAAACTTAAAAATGATGCTGTGCCAAGCATATTTAATTTTCCTAGTCATTTGACAAAGAAAATAACTACTAGAAAACCACCGCTATCAAGAAAGGTCAAGGTTCAGAATGAAGATAACCCAGGAACATCAATAAATGAAGGGACCTCCAAAGAGTCTCTCGTAGAGCCCCCTATGAAAAAGAGAAGAATGCATTATGTTGGTGATTTCAAAGAATGTGATTCTTCAATGAGACATCAGCAATATAGACTTGCAGTAAAAAATTTACTTATAAAAAAGCAGAAACACATTAAAATTCTACAACAACGGAATCGGCGGCTTATTAAGAAAGTGTCTAACTTAAAGTCTTTACTGGAACATTTGAAACAAGAGCGGATGATTGATGAAGATTCCTCACAACTTCCAATACGAAGCGTATTTCTATTTGCGTTCTTGCCCACACGTGACGTCACACGCGCCTATTATGTTGGCTTCACCGCGTTGGGAGAGTGCGCGTCTATAACTTTATATGGTCTAAGGTTCCGGGGTACTGTCTCCCCTAGAGTATACATTACTTTTTGTAAGACAGTTTTTTTATTGTTTTCTTGTTACCAATATATATTTGTATTTTTTGACCTATTTAAAACCAGAAATAAATTGTGCATTGAGATTACGAGAGAAACCTTCCTATAACGTTCAATTAATTGCTGCACATCGAGTTGCATACAATACGGATTCTATGCATTTATCGTATGCAACTTAACATGTATCTATGTTAAGTTGCATACGATGAATGCATAGAATCCGTATTGTATGCAACTCGATGTGCAGCAATTAAGTGAACGTTATAGGAAGGTTTCTCTCGTAATCTTAATGGAAAATTCGTATGTTGAGTTGCATACAAATATGTTGCATACGCGTTGCTTTTTTAACGGGGCAGCAACATTTTTCTTTAAGCGTTAGCATGCAACGTTTCTGCAGGCGGACATTCAGCGTTTATTCAACATTCGTGCAACTTAAAACGCAACGTTTCGTGTTGCGCGGTAACATTGATGCAACGTTTCGTGTTGCGCGGTAACATTGATGCAACGTTTCGTGTTGCGCGGTAACATTGATGCAACGTTTCTTTGCTCAGTGGGTTACAAGATTCTTGTCAATATTCCATAAATTACTTCAACTCTTTCTTAATATTCAAGTAAATACGTGTATAATTTCATCAATTCAGACACATTTTAATTTATCCCAGATCAGATCTGTGTTAAGTACAGGATTTTTTTTAAGTTAAAATAAGTACCCGCCGAGCAAAGAAACACTGCACGACACGGTGCATCAATGTTGCCGCGTAACACGAAACGTTGCGTTTAAAGTTGCACGAATGTTGAAAAAACATTGCATAAACGCTGAATGTCCGCCTGCAGGAACGTTGCATGCTAACATTCAAAGAAAATGTTGTTGCATGTTGAAAAAGCAACGCCCATGCAACACGAGTAATTACTCTAATCTGTATGCAATCCAACATACAAATGTATGTATGTTAAGTTGCATACGATGAATGTATAGAATCCGTATTGTATGCGACCCGGTGTACAGCAATTCCATAAATTACTTCAACTCTTTCTTAATTTTCAAGTAAATGCGTGTATAATTTCATCAATTTAGACACATTTTAATTTTTCTAAAATAACTTCATCGTATTTGATTTAATTTACTACAGATTTACAATCTGTTTAGATCAGTGGTAGGGAAACTTTTTTTAAGACGGGCCATTTGTAATAACCAGACAATCGTAGCGGGCCAAAGAATAATGCTTAATCGTAGGTAGGTAGTTTTTATGCGGGTCGTCACATTACGAAGTAAGAACGCGTTCAAACATTCTCACGACGGCACTCTTAATCGGGCCGGATTAAACCTTTCCGCGGGCCGGACTTGGCCCGCGGGCCGTAGTTTCCCCATCACTGGTTTAGATAAACATTTTTGTCTAGGTCTCCAAACTACGGCCCGCGGGCCAAATCCGCCCCGCGACTTGCATGAATCCGGCCCGCGATTGTTTGTAATTTTTTTTGTAAATGTCATATTTTGAAATATTGTAACAATTCCTTAAATTTTTCATAATTTTATAAAATTAATCGGATCTTGGCCGACTTTATTATGTAGAATTCGATTTGTGGCCCGCGAAGAAGATAGTTTGGAGACCCAGGGCCTAGATTATTGATCTATTCACTATTATTAAGACTATTTATTATCATCTTAATTAGGTTCCAAACTGATTTATTAATTAATATAGCCCAAATAAATCGATAGGAGGATACCTCTTCATCCGACCGGTCGACGGATAAATTACGCACAATCAATTAATTAATATTAGCATTGTACACTTAATTAGTCCCCATCCATCCAGCTTAATGGCCCTTTCGGACGGACGGGCCCTGGGGCGCGCCCAGAACCCCAAACGCATTCCGGGACTCGATAAATTAACGAACGACACACAAGCGCACACCAAAAACGACAGAATTAATCCTTTCCCTCCATAAAAAAGGAAACTAGATTAACTCCAACATGAAGTATTTTACGTGGGATGTTCGATAAATTGCTTCGTTAATCCCTGGAAAGCTAACTTGAATAGAATGATTCAAAATAAGTGTTTTAGGAGAGATTTAGTACAGTATGTTTAAAGTGTGCAAACTATAAGAAGCGTAAGCTTATTTTTTTGAATTCAAATAGTTTTCAATTTGAATTATTCTTGTTTGAGATATAGTATATTCGCACTGAGCAAAAAACAAACAAATAACGTTATATCAACATTGTAGCAACATTAAACGTTAATAAATTATTAAGAAAAAACGGTTTAACTTTGTTTGTGTAAAAATTGAATGCTGCACACAAATTCAATTTTGATATTTGTTTTCTGGTTTCACAAACAGAGTTCTGCTCGCTCATGGACGAAACAGTGACCTGTATATGCACTTTGTGCATTCGTGTCACTGACGATGCCACTATGAAGCATTAGATGGCGTTAGCTATCGAAATCATTAATAGTTTTCACATATTGGCTTGAAATAGTCAGAAATGTTCAGTATTCCTCAGCACTGGGTCGGGACCACACTGAAGAGGACCTTGAAGTCCGAAACGCGTCTGTGGGTACCTGGTGCCGGAATACTGAACACAAATTCAATTTTGATATTTGTTTTCTGGTTTCACAAACAGAGTTCTGCTCGCTCGTGGACGAAACAGTGACCTGTATATGCACTTTGTGCATTCGTGTCACTGACGATGCCACTATGAAGCATTAGATGGCGTTAGCTATCGAAATCATTAATAGTTTGTTTGTGTAACATAGTTTATTTTTACGTGACTGCAGTTTCGGCAAATTTAGCTTGCCATTATCAAACATTAAACGCTGTTTTAATGTTGATCAAACATAACTTAATTGGATTTGCTCAGTGGGTTGAGTTCAATCTTTAATTCCTAAAAAATAACTCGAATTGAACTCCAAAGTTACAGATGAGGGCGCTGCTAACAATAGAAACAGCTTTATATTATTCTTGTAATCCAATTTGGTTATCGCATTTACTTTATAATTTAACGTTTTCATCTTCACAGATATTTTAAGCCATTCTGTCGTTGCCGTGGTGAATATAGTATATTTAGAAATACTCAGTATACTTCTTAAGTTCAGTACATATTTGTTCTACTAGACGCACCCTTGCGGAAAAAAATAGGTACTAAACTAAAGAAGTATACAGAGAGTTTTATGTAACACCGAACATTTACATCCAATACAATTTGACATCTTTAATATTTAAGTTATGTGTAAATCGGGTTGCCTATATGACCATATAAATTGTTCACTGTGGGGGCTTCTACTTCTACTATAAATTGTAGCCAATCAATCGCAATTAATACCTCAACGTGTACACACTTTTAAGTATATATGTCCCAATAACAGCGTATATGCCGTAAATCTTTAGATAATCGTTGTTTTTTTTAAGAGTTCAATTTGAAATTTGAAAAGAGTGTGTTCCACTCCCAGACTAAGCATGAAGTAAAATTTCGAGTTTAGAAAAGCCTGAAAATTTGGTTTGGTCGCGTAGCGCGGAGCGGCCAAACCAAATTTTCAGACTTTTCTAAACTCGAAATTTTACTTCATGCGCCACCGGTACAAAACACTCACTTATTACGAAGTTTAAAACACAGCGCTAAACTTTAAATTGCATCAGTGTTTTGTACCGGTGGCGCATGAAGTAAAATTTCGAGTTTAGAAAAGCCTGAAAATTTGGTTTGGCCGCTCCGCGCTTCGCGCTACGCGACCAAACCAAATTATCAGGCTTTTCTAAACTCGAAATTTTACTTCATGCTTAGCCTGGGAGTGGAAAACACTCGTTTAATGCTTCAAATTAAATTCGTTTCAAAAACCGAGCTTCGGAAAATGTACTACGTATGCTTATGTGAACTTAAAAGAATAATTTTCGTTATGAAAATGTTCGGTGTTACATAAAACTCTCTGTATATTTCTTTAGTTCAGTACATATTTGCTTAAACTTGATACGTCTATTGAGCTCTATAGACAATTAACTAACTGTCCATAGAACTCAATAGATAAATCACGTATACTCGTCTACTTCAGTGCAGATGTCTCTCACCAGAGCGCGACTAGCTCTCTGTAGAGGCCAATATAGTAACTGAATCATATTTCAGTTACTATATTGGCCACTACAGAGAGCTAGTCGCGCTCTGGTGAGAGACATGTGCACTGAAGTAATAAAACGTGAGTCAAATTCTGCGCTGAATAAATTGTTTAAAACAGTGATTGTAGGCAACCCAATAACTCTAAGGTATCTTAGGTTGCCTATAATCGGTGTTGTGTGCGTGTATTTTTTTAACTTTACTGTAAATCGGTGTTTTTAAGCGTGGCGCATGAAGTAAAATTTCGAGTTTAGAAAAGCCTAATTTGGATTGGCCGCTCCGCTTCGCTACGCGGCCAATCCAAATTCTCAGGCTTTTCTAAACTCGAAATTTTACTTCATGCTTAGTCTGGGAGTTGAAAACACTCGTTCAAAGCCTCAAATTAACCACTTTTAAACAACAAACTTCCGCAAATTTAAAAAAACGGTTGTTTAAGAGACTTAAATCGAAATTTAGAAGGTTACTCCTAGTTTTGTGCATTTTAATGGCTTCTAACATATTTAATTGAAAATAGTTAGATTCTTTTTAATAAATTCAGATTATTTATTTTTAATTTCTGTCCTGTGGTTAATATCATACATTAACCACAGGACAGAGCTATCGCAGATTTTTCAGGATTTTGATTTTCCATATGATAAAGGTGTTCTTTAAACATTGTTTAAAAATTTCGTTGAGTTTGTTTAATATAAATTTAATTTAAAATGATCATAAGTGAGGTTAAGTTGATTTACCTTTACAGAACTCTATTATGGTATGCACGAATAGTTTGGAAAGCACTAGGTACTATAAATGTATACGTGATACATCTATTAAGTTCTATAGACCCCACTGAGCAAACACACTTAAGTAATGAATTGTGGAGGCTTCTACTTCGTTATACATGTTAATTTAACACAATAAAACACTTTTAACTTTGTTTGTATAACACAATTTATTTTTATGTGACTGCAGTTTCGGCAAATTAAGTAATGTTTCATCAATATTAAAACAACGTTTAATGTTGCTACAATGTTGATGTAACGTTATTTGTTTGTTTTTTGCTCAGTGGGACAGTTAGTTAATTGTCTATAGAGCTCAATAGACGTATCAAGTTTAAACAAATATGCTTTATTAATTGATCGAACCAATAGTTTGACAACCCTACTTAAATATTATGTAATAAAACTGTGTTGAAATAACTTCATGAAGTATTTCGTTAGAATAAATTCCTGAAAGGTTAACTCGAATAGAAAATAGGGGTGTTTCCCTCCTGCACAAAAAAACACCCCTCGTTTTCTCTCTGAGTTAACTTTTGAGGGATTTATGTTACACACGAAATATACCAGAAAATTTGAATTTTAAAGTCCGGTGCGCCGTTTGATTATCGCTGGCCTAAACTCGCTGAGGGCGATTAAAAAGTGAACGCAAGAACAGGAGGGCACTGTTTGCGTTAATTGCGTATGTGGAGTTCATGAAAGAGGGTCTTTGTGCAGCGTTTTATATCCATCTGGACGTAAAAATTATTGTTTTATGTCCAGCTGGACGTAAAAATTAAACTCTGTTGAAATTAAAGATTCATGAATTTATTTAATGCTTTTATTGTCGAATGAAGAGTTATAATACATAAATTCTTTCAGTAATTTTATGGATTTCATTTTATAATCTTTTATTGCTTCATTGCCCAGATCAGATCTGTGTTAAGTACAGGATTTTTTGTTTATAGGTTGGAATAATTACCCACTGAGCAAAGAAACACTGCACGACACGTTGCATCAATGTTGCCGCGTAACACGAAACGTTGCGTTTTAAGTTGCACAAATATTTAAAAAAAACATTGCATAAACACTGAATGTCCGCATGCAGGAACGTTGCATGCTAACATTCAAAGAAAAATGTTGCTGCATTTTGAAAAAGCGACGCCCATGCAACACGAGTAATTTCTTTTATCTGTATGCAATCCAACATACAAATGCATGTATGTTAAATTGCATACGATGAATGCATAAAATCCGTATACCCGATGTACAGCAATTAAGTTAACGTAATATGAATGTTTCTCTCGTAATCTTGATGTAATATTTATTTATTGGTTTAAATTAGTGAACAAATACAAATATATATTGGTAACAAGAAATAACTGTCTTACAAAAAGTAATGTATAGTCTAGGGGGGCAGTAACCCAATACCTAAGTATGCAGTACCCTTAAACTCTGAAAACACTTAAGTACTGTTAACAAGTGAACTACAATTGAAATCAGCGTCTTATACGCGTGGCGCATGAAGTAAAATTTCGAGTTTAGAAAGTAAGTAATTACTCTTATTTGTATGCAATCCAACATACAAATGTATATATAAAGACAATTTATCATAAAGAAAAATTAAGTTTGTCAATAGGTTGCAGAATATTTACAAAATATAAAAACGAATTAAAATTAATATCGACTTTCTGCAAAAAGTTTGTCTCCCAATATTCATTGAAACAACTACTTCTCGAGCTAATACCCCGACAGATATTGAATTATACAATGAATATTTGCGTTACACGACAGCATTGCTGTTCTATGCATAATTTATATGCAAAATGCAACATCAGGTCAAACTATTCTCTAGAGAATAGTTTGACCTGATGTTGCATTTTGCATATAAATTATGCATAGAACAGTATAACTGTCGTGTAACTCAAATATTCATTGTATAATTCAATATCTGTCGGGGTATTAGCTCGAGAAGTAGTTGTTTCAATGAATATTTGGAGACAAACTTTTTGCAGAAAGTCGATATTAATTTTAAATGTATATATGTATGCTAAGTTGCATACGATGAATGCATAAAATCCGTATTGTATGCGACCCGGTGTACAGCAATTAAGTGAACGTAATATGAATGTTTCTCTCGTAATCTTAATGTAATATTTATTTCTGGGTTTAAATGAGTCAAAAAATACAAATATATAATGGTAACAAAAAAAACTGTCTTACAAATAGTAATGTATAGTCTAGGGGAGCCAGTACCCCAATACTTAAGTACCCAGTACCCTTAAACTCTTAAAACACTAAAGTATTGGTAACAAGTGAACTACAATTAAAATAAGCGTCTTATACGCGTGGCGCATGAAGTAAAATTTCGAGTTTAGAAAAGCCCAGAAAATTTGTCTCGGGTCGCTTCGCGACCCTCGACAAATTTTCACGGGGCTTTTCTAAACTCGAAATTTTACTTCATGCTTAGTCTGGGAATGGAAGACACTCGTTAAAAGTAAATTTCAATTAATTGTGTGACGAAGTATTGAATGCACAAAAAATTTTTCCACCTCTAGTTCAAAATTTTGAAAATTTCACCCGTTTAGAAGTGCTGCAATTAATACATCATTTTCAAATCGAGTCTAATTATAAAAATTTGGAAATTGCATTGATAATTTTTCTCTGCATGCCTGTGACGGCACTGCTGTGAGAAAGAAATTTCTAAGGTCTTCAATGGGGCAAGAGAGAGTCAGCAGCTTTTGTTTGATCTCCATCGAAGATGTAGTTTTTAAAGCACTGAACATCGATCATATAAAATTCGCTTCAATGAAAACCAGAAAAGTTATATTATAAGACAAATGAAGTAAAACGAAACAATTTTATATATTATATGTAGGAAGTTTATGCCAAATAAAGGTTTATGATATATATATTGTATGGAATATACTTTATAATGTAAAATTGATTAATTGTAACATGCCTGTGACAGCACTGCTGTGAGAAAGAAATTTCTAAGGTCTTCAATGGGGCAAGAGAGAGTCAGCAGCTTTTGTTTGATCTCCACCGAAGATGTAGTTTTTAAAGCACTGAACATCGATCATATAAAATTCGCTTCAATGAAAACCAGAAAAGTTATATTATAAGACAAATGAAGTAAAACGAAACAATTTTATATATTGTATGTAGGAAGTTTATGCCAAATAAAGGTTTATGATATATATATTGTATAGAATATACTTTATAATGTAAAATTGATTAATTGTAATGAGTATTTCCATTTACCCAAAGTCTGACATAAATGACAACAAAAAACGGGGGGAGGCAGGCAAATGCACTTCCTTCGCCCCGGGCGCCATTTAGTCTTCCGAAGGCGCTGGTGGCACTCTACAGGTTTTTTTTATTAAACAAGCAATATTAATTTATAAAGCATAGAAAAATGACAATCGAACTCTGGATAATTTATTGTTAGCACCTAAAAATTAAGATTAATATTCTTCCACAAAAAGTACACAATTGACAAAAATAAATACACATATTTCAGGCGCACCGATAAAATCAATCTTTCGTCGTGCTGCTTTCGCTTATATCCATCTCCAGAGTCATGCTCATATCGGCCGAAAAGGACATTTGATTGCTCGCCTCGGGAGTGACCACAGACTCGTCTTCTTGCTGCGTCGCCGATTCCTCGCATTTCTCAAAATCAGGAATGAAATCGGGCGCATCTAAACCAAAAAAATTACACACACAAAAATAGAAATATATTGGTAATACCTAGAAGAGCCTCTACGGCACCTACAGACCAGCTCAACAAAGACGCTTTCTCGAAGAGCCGGCATGAAATCGAACACTGGTTTGGTGGTAAACAAACATAAACGGGACAGAAATGTTCATATTGCCTCGGTTACGTTAGTGTTAGTTAGAAGATTTCTATCTTATCTTATCTTTCTATCTTTTTTAGATAGTTAGAAGATTTATATCTTCTAACACTAAGCTAACCGAGGCGACATAAACAGGACAGAAATGTTCATATTGCCTCGGTTACGTTAGTGTTAGAAGATTTCTATCTTATCTTATCTTTCTATCTTTTATGGTTAGTTAAAAGATTTCTATCTTCTAACTAACACTAACCTAACCGAGGCGACATAAACAGGACAGAAATGTTCATATTGCCTCAGTTACGTTAGTGTTAGAAGATTTCTATCTTATCTTATCTTTCTATCTTTTATGGTTAGTTAAAAGATTTCTATCTTCTAACTAACACTAACCTAACCGAGGCGACATAAACAGGACAGAAATGTTCATATTGCCTCAGTTACATTAGTGTTAGTTAGAAGATTTCTATCTTATCTTATCTTTCTATCTTTTTTGGTTAGTTAGAAGATTTATATCTTCTAACTAACACTAAGCTAACCGAGGCGACATAAACAGGACAGAAATGTTCATATTGCCTCAGTTACGTTAGTGTTAGAAGATTTCTATCTTATCTTATCTTTCTATCTTTTATGGTTAGTTAAAAGATTTCTATCTTCTAACTAACACTAACCTAACCGAGGCGACATAAACAGGACAGAAATGTTCATATTGCCTCAGTTACGTTAGTGTTAGAAGATTTCTATCTTATCTTATCTTTCTATCTTTTATGGTTAGTTAAAAGATTTCTATCTTCTAACTAACACTAACCTAACCGAGGCGACATAAACAGGACAGAAATGTTCATATTGCCTCAGTTACGTTAGTGTTAGAAGATTTCTATCTTATCTTATCTTTCTATCTTTTATGGTTAGTTAAAAGATTTCTATCTTCTAACTAACACTAACCTAACCGAGGCGACATAAACAGGACAGAAATGTTCATATTGCCTCAGTTACATTAGTGTTAGTTAGAAGATTTCTATCTTATCTTATCTTTCTATCTTTTTTGGTTAGTTAGAAGATTTATATCTTCTAACTAACACTAAGCTAACCGAGGCGACATAAACAGGACAGAAATGTTCATATTGCCTCGGTTTCGTTAGTGTTAATTAGAAGATTTCCATCTTATCTTATCTTTCTATCTTTTTTGGTTAGTTAGAAGATTTATATCTTCTAACTAACACTAACCTAACCGAAGTGGCGTAAACAAACATAAACGGGACAGAAATATTTATTTCGCCTTGGTTAGGTTATCGTTACTTAAAAGATAGAGAAAATAAACTGTTGTTTTAGTTCACGCCCGCACTAACGGAAAAGATGCTTTGTGGAGCCGATGTAGACCGCTATAGCATACCTGGGTAAGCTGGCTGTTCGTCTGAAATTTGCTCGATGGCGTAATTCAGTACAGTAGAACTGAAAGTGTCATCACTTTTCAGACTCAACGCTTTGTGGAACCAATCGATCCCCTCCTCCAAATCATTCATTAGGGTGTGTACATAAGCAATGGCTGCGTAAGTGCTTGCGCATTGAGGAATTAACAATAATGCCTTTAATAAAAAAAAAACATATCGATGGCTTAGCACACAAATGTGTTAAGTGTAGTTTCTGGCTAAAATGAGTTTAGAGTGCCATCTTATACATCTGAACTTAATATATGAGGTAGCACACTTAACTCATTTCAGCCAAAAACTGCACTTAACACATTTTTGTGCTAAGCCATTAATAGAATCGGTTTCTTTTTTATTGACCAAGCAGATCTGGTGATTTTTTTATAATGTTGGATATTTGGTTGAATACTCTGATTGTAATTCTGACTTTTGCCTTCAAAATAAATTTGAGGTTATGTCTTCCACATGGTTCTGATGTGCTTAATTACCCTATCATAAAGATTAATTACCAATTTTCTGTCAAAAAATTAATCAATTGCAACATGGCATTCATACAGAGAGTTTTATGTAACACCGAACATGTTCAATGTTAATTTTCATACAGAGAATTTTACTTTTAAGTATACATATGCATACCCTGTACATTTTCCGACATCTGGTTTATTAAAATAAATTAATTTGAAGCTTTAAACGAGTGTTTTCCACTCCCAGGTTAAGCATGAAGTAAAATTTCGAGTTTAGAAAAGCCTGAAAATTTGGCTCGGGCGCGTAGCGAAGCGGAGCGACCGAGCCAAATTAGGCTTTTCTAAACTCGAAATTTTACTTCATGCGCCACCGGTACAAAACACTGTTACAATGTAAAGTTTGCGGTGTGTTTTAAACTTCGTAATATGTCAGTGTTTTGTACCGGTGGCGCATGAAGTAAAATTTCGAGTTTAGAAAAGCCTGAAAATTTGGTTTGGCCGCTCCGCGCTTCGCGCTACGCGACCAAACCAAATTTTCAGGCTTTTCTAAACTCGAAATTTGACTTCATGCTTAGTCTGGGAGTGGAAAACACTCGTTTCAAGTTTCAAATTGAATTCTTTAAAAAAAAAAACAAAGGATTATCTAAAGATTTACGGCTCACACGCTATAATTAGGACTTGAAAGAAAAACTCCACGTATGTCCAATTTGTACTGAAATAAGCTGAGGCGTTGATTGCAATTGATTGGGTACAATTTGTAATGGTCATGTAGGCAACCCAATTTACACATAACCTAAAAATGAAAGGTGTCAAATCGTATTGAATGCTTTGGTTTGACAAATCGAACATACGAAAATAAACATTGAAAATGTTCGGTGTTACATAAATCAATATCATTACATGACAATCAGTTGGGACCCCCAAATAATCAAAGAACTTAAGAGAAATAAATCCCAAATCTGGTGGGCTATTTAAAAAAAATCGAATATATACACCATTCCATTTGTTTCTGGATCTCGCCTAGCCATGCTTTCGTGTTGTTATGTTGCAGTATCAACATTTACATTTTTTATTAGTTGCCACTCCTGATTCCTTATTTTAACAGTGTTGCAATAATTTATGATATCATAAGTAATTAAAATGTGTTAACGGGAAGACCCAAGCGAGAAATACAAATGGATGAGGAAATAAGTTTGCAGAGTCGAATTCATTATATTTGTTATATACAATATTATTGCTGTGTTTGTATGTACAAAAACCAAGTAGTAAATTTTGTTAATCTTAAAACTGCATATTATTATCCTTTTATATCTGAAAATTTGTAAAACAGGCAACAGTGTAAGATCACAATAGTCAGAAATTATAACCTTAAAATCGAACATCTGACAGTGACATTTAAAAACCCTGATTTAAAACACAACCAGCCCCATTTACAATACTTAAACTGTCACTTTTCCATAGCTAGGCGAGATCCAGAAACAAATGGAATATATTATACGTACAAAATTGAAGTAAGACAATAAATATCAGTTTATTTGAAATAAAACAACACAGTTGGGAGGGTTTCACTTTAATTGTTGAACACTGCAACATGTTTCACCACACAGTGGCTTCATCAGGCAGATGAAATAATGATTTTACAAAGTACAGGTAAGAGCTTATATACTAATGCAATTAAGTTAATAGAAGGGGGGGGGGGTTAATAAGTTAATTAGGCTGAAACTAATACAAACAATTTTGAGCGACTAAATATTGATTAGGGGTGAGTTGTTTACTTCTATTTGGTCATTTAATACCTTTTTTATTATTATTGAAACCCTCCCAACTGTGTTGTTTTATTTCAAATAGTATTATGGAGTTTCATCATGTATCCGCCTCATCAATTAAATATCAGTTTTCTCTTATATCATACAAGGAATTTTTCATTTAAGTATACATATCTCGATTATCTCTTAGTCTGGGAGTGGAAAATACTAGTTAAAAACATCAAATTGAATGTTTTTAAAAAACAACAAATGCTTAAAAATTCACAGAGTACACTGTGAATTTTTAAGCATTTGTTGTTTTTTAAAAATTTGATGTTTTTAACTAGTATTTTGCACTCACAGACTAAGAATGAATTAAAATTTCGAGTTTAGAAACGCCTGAAAATTTGGTTTGGTCGCTCCACGAAGCGGAGCGACCAAACCTTTCCTCGAATTATTACTATTCTTTCACCTCATGATGACTGGCTAAAGCCTCCTTGTACTTCTTCTGCTTCCTCAAACTATGTCCTAAATTATTATACAAAGGTGCCCAACGTTCGGGCATCAGGGTTTTCGTCCGGCTTTTGATTATTTTCAGGGCATTCCTGAACTTTGTTTCCGCAAGCGCATATCTGAAAAAAGCCGGAGTGACATCGCCGAAGAAACAAGATGATGTTGCGAAATTCTCACTCTTTATTCTGGAATGAAATAATCCCCATCTCGTGCAGGACAAACGGATCCTCAGGAGCGATGCTGAAAGCCTGCATGAAGAATTTCTCCGCTAAACGGACGTTGTTCGTTAAACCGCATTCCAAACCGATGTACATTAATGGTAAATGACAGCTAGAAGTAAAACACAAACAATGGGAAATAATTTAATTATAGGTACCATCGGTGGGAATAAAATGTTAGGACAAAATTGAATAATGTCTAACATCACTTTATTAACTTTAATTAAAAAAACTATTAACCTTTCTTCATAATTTTTATTATATACCAGATGTACATTTCGGTCACAAGTTGACCATTATCAATGGATTGAATCAACCCAACGTCGCTAGACTGTATTGTATTATACAAGGTTGTCTGGCGTCGTATTCCGCGCATGGAATAAAACCTGCACCTTATAGTCGCCCAGAAGCGTGATTTCGTGACGTAGCTGTGGTAGTGCATGCGCATTGACATACATATATTGTTTAATAGTTTTATTTAATATTACAGTACTTTGATGTGAGAGGTGATATTGAATTATTGTGGAGAGTGATAGACATTATTTGCGTTATTTTTCCACAGTAGTGAGTTTGTTCCTGATTAACAAGGTAAGTCAACACAAAATTAGGTTAGAAACAGAATTTTATCTTTTCTAAAAAAAGTAATCATTCAATAATTTTTTACATCATTATTTGTAGATGCCTAACCATGGAAACGAACACTTTATTTAATTAAAAAGTGCTTATTGACAAAACAAATAACAACCTATCGATAGTAGTATATTTTCAAATGAGGGTTCATATGTATCCTAACAACTAAAGAAACAATTGGATTGTTTTTAAACAAATGAAAATTTAAAATCACTAAATGGACACGTGTTTCATATCATTCAAATTAGGGCAAGAAATGCTGTTCAACGATATGCATATCACCATATGTTTTTATTTGGAAAACTAATGTTGACATCAATAAAACAAAAACGAATCGTCACATAAAATCAGGTCAAACATCGTCTGATGCGGCATAGCATTTAAATTGATAATGGTTTTACAGATTTTCAATAAAAGTACAAATAAGAAAGATATAACTGATTTTCGAAAATCGCTATTTTCAGTTTTTTCTCAATAACTTTGAAGTTTTACTAAATGTCTACTTTTTGTCGATGGGATCTGAATAAACACATAAAATTGCACAACTTTGCCCATTTAACCGAATCTCCATCATTAATAATTCCAAAGTTACCCATACTGTCCTACTCAAAGTGGGACACCCTGTATACCATTATAATTTACCGACGTTGCATTTTGCCGATTACCAGTATGTATAAACAACATAATGTGTCCACTATAGTACATTACTACTCACGATGTATACAAATATTATAAAGAATTCGGAAAAACGATCAGTAGCCAGTTTTTTTTTATAAAAACATGTTCAAATCCCTATTAATAATTTACAGTATCCGTCGTGCAACTTTAGCAAGCTGGCAACCCTGTACGCCTGTGACGTTGCAGATTCCTATTCCCCGCAACTCACCTCCAACTCACGCCAGATAACCTTGTATAATACAATACAGTCTAGCGACGTTGGAATCAACCCATTGATAATGGTCACCTTGTGACTGAAATGTACATCTGGTATAGGTTAAACGTGTTTTAATTAAAGTTATTATAATCTTCACGTAACTCACCCAAATCCAATTATCACTTTATTACATCATTTTATTATATTTTGTGCGTGACTTTAATATATGTATCAATCGTCAGTTACTTTTGTTTAATAATTTGTATTAAGTGCATTTTAGACGGAGTGTACGGTAATTGCATCGAGAAGGATCAATGAATTCGACGCGTTTTGTATACAGTTTTTTACCATTTGTGCAATCATTTATCAATTAGTTGCATTCATTGATTTGCCTAGACCAGTGGTGGGGAAACTTTTTTTAAGACGGGCCATTTGTAATAACCAGACAATCGTAGCGGGCCAAAGAATAATGCTTAATCGTAGGTAGGTAGTTTTTATGCGGGTCGTCACATTACGAAGTAAGAACGCGTTCAAACATTCTCACGACGGCACTCTTAAACGGGCCGGATTAAACCTTTCCGCGGGCCGTAGTTTCCCCATCACTGGCCTAGACCACATCGGACTTCTCGCGTTTTGTATATTTTTGCAGCCTATTTAGGGGCTATGCCCATGCGCGACTTTGCATAAACTTGCGAATGGCGAGCCCGTAAACCAGTCGAGAGAACATTGTAAATATTTGTGTTGTATTATCATTATCGTTGAGATAAAAGAGGAAGGAGGCACAAGTGTGACATGCTCCAGGAAGCCAAAAGACCCGAAACCTAGAACACCAAGGTAAGTCCCGAGATTCGCTGGATCGATACCGTAAATTGTAAATTCGCTTACAGTCCACTATAACAACCCTTTCCACCGCACAGGTGGAATTATTGTCACTGACCTTAAGCTAAACTTGGTTTAAGCCACTTAGATCCTGATCCTTAGAATTTTTTTATTTAAAAATAAATCTCTTTGTGTATACTCAAATGGGGACCACCCATGCTGAGAAGCAAAATAGACCAGAAGATACCCCAATACATCTTCAAAAAGAAATACGTCGTGAACACGGACCCACAAACAACACCACCGGACTATGTAGTGTTCACAGACGGATCCAAGACTAAGACAGGCTGTGGAGCAGGGATATACTCAGAGGACTTAGCTGTGCGAAAACGTCTTCCGATAACAGCACATGCTACTGCAACACAAACTGAAATTTACGCAATCCTAGAGAGTGCTAAAATTATAAAAGACAGAAACATCAGTGACCAGAATATAACTATCGTCACTGACAGCAAAGCCGCACTGGCAGCTCTAGACAAGTTCAGAATAACATCTGAACTAATACATAAATGCGTAGAAACCTTGAACAAAGTAGCAATTTCCAACCGCATAACACTAACGTGGACGAAAGGACACGATAACAGCCAGGGCAACAATAACGCAGACGAACTAGCACGAGAAGCATCGAAAATTACAACAAACCGTGCAGAAATAGGACTATCCCCTAGGTCCTTAGCCAAACGCATGCTAGAGTTCAATACTGCGAAACATAAAGAGAGATGGACAAACCTCACAACATGTAGCCAAACAAAGACATACCTGTTGGAACCCGACGGCCAAACAACAAAGAAGTTTCTAAAACTCACAAAACAGAAACTACGAATCCTAACCGGCTACATTACTGGTCACTACAACTTCCAGCATCACCTCGCAAAAATGGGAATCACCAGTGATGACATTTGTCGAGGATGCAACGAAGAAGAAGAAACAGCGAGACACATTCTTTACGCGTGTCCGGCGCTGTCAAAAATAAGAACCACGTTACTAAGGGAAGAAGCCCCAAATCGTGAAGGACCCGGATGGCAATGGTCACCCGCACAGATCCTGGCAATTGCCGACTGTGCGGGGTGGGTCTAACCATCAGGGGGGAGGCACTACAACGGGCCCGACTGTGGCCTAAGTGGGTGCGGCTGCTGCTGCCCTCCCGCCAAATAATCCTTAATCCCTTAATCCTTAATCTCTTTGTGTATTAATAATGATATTCACAGTTAACTATAATGGGTACTTAGTACTCGAAATGTACATCTAGCAAGAAAAATAAAAGTGAAGAAAAGAATATAACTGTGTTTAATTAAGTGACTTAACACCTTCACGTAACTCGTACAACTATATTAATAATAATATACTTACCCTCTCATTAACTGGGTGGCTTTGAAATAAGCCGCCATCGCTTGGTCGTGCTCATTTTCGATGGCGAAAGAATGCCCGTAAGCCAACCAAGCGGGCCCGAAAAGGCGATCTAGAGACGTCGCTTTTGCTAAATACCTCCTCGCCTGATCATTTTTACCTACAAATACGTACAAAAATACATAACCTCAATTTACAAAACATTCTTTTAAGTGAAATTTTACACAATCTACTTTAAAATAACTTTATTTACACTTAAAAACACGATTTGTTTTCAAAATTAAATAAACACAAGAATTTGTATAATATCTAAAATTACGAAAAAACTATTCGTAATTTTATATATTAGTTTAAAGTGTGCAAACTATAAGAAGCGTAAGCTTATTTTTTTGAATTCAAATAGTTTTGAATTTGAATTTATCTTGTTTGAACAAGAATTTGTGTCGGCGAAAGTTTTTCAGTGGTGGATCAGCACCTATTGCCACCTATCGGGCACGTAGAGAAGAAAATAAAATTACACAAAACATGAAAAAAGTCACGTATGAATCTACAGAGAGTTTTATGTAACACCGAACATTTTTATAACGAGAATTTTTTTTTTTAAGTATCCATATGCATACGTTGCACATTTTTCGATGCTCGATTTATTAAAAGAATTTAATTTGAAGCTTTAAGCGAGTGTTTTCCACTCCCAGGCTAAGCATGAAGTAAAATTTCGAGTTTAGAAAAGCCTGAAAATTTGGTTTGGTCGCGTAGCGCGAAGCGCGGAGCGGCCAAACCAAATTTTCAGGCTTTTCTAAACTCGAAATTTTACTTCATGCGCCACCGGTACAAAACACTGACGTATTACGAAGTTTAAAACGCACCGCTAAACTTTACATTAAATCAGTGTTTTGTACCGGTGGCGCATGAAGTAAAATTTCGAGTTTAGAAAAGCCTGAAAATTTGGTTTGGAAGCTCCGCGCTTCGCGCTACGCGACCAAACCAAATTTTCAGGCTTTTCTAAACTCGAAATTTTACTTCATGCTTAGCCTGGGAGTGGAAAACACTCCCTTAAAGCTTCAAATTGAATTCTTTTCATAAACCGAGCATCAGAAAATGTGCAACGTATGCATATAGATACTTCAAAGAAAAATTCTCGTTATGAAATTGTTCGGTGTTACATAAAACTCTCTGTATAAAATTTACATAATATATAAATGTAAAATACTTAACATAATTTAAAGAAATGTTTATTATTGTACTCACCAATAATGTAATAATAGCAACCAACACCGTACCAAGATATCGCCAAGTTCGGATACAAATCAACCAAATTATGTGCCAACATAAATAATTCTAAAAATAGTACGTTTCACTTTAGAAAGAATTCATTAAAAAAATCCCACATTTAGTTTTTATAATAATATAAATCAATATATATTATATAATATATATCAATATATATTATATAATATAAATCAATATATATTATATAATATAAATAAAGATTGAAACAAAATAAGATAAATTGTCAAATAGAGATATCCAGAACCGCTGTTTTTCGATGATCTTGACTGTTGGCACACATGCCTCATTCTATTACCTGACACTATTTTTCTTGTGTATAGTAAAAAAAAATTCGGGTCGTTGGGAAACCGGCGGATCTCTTGGACAGAGAGATGGGGACACCACTAACCCCTACCGAACGCGTCCCCAGGTGGCGGATAGGGGAATGCCTCTCCCATGAAATGGGGTGGTAGAGGTGAAATAAAATAGCCTCCGCGGACCAAGTGGACTTCACTTAGGGAAGAAAACCCAACAAAAATCGAAGTAGTAAATGATAAGTGAACAAACAAAACAAATACCCCAGGCGGGTAAAAATCCCGCCGTTGGCTCCGACCGGGTGCAAGCCCTGGTGACCGACGCTGGCCTACAGGATTCTGGGGAAGGCCAACTTGCCCACAAATCAGACAAAACAAAACAAGTCGCCCAGACGACAACCACGATGTCGTTTTCAGAGGACGAAGAGAAACTCCTATTAGGGTTTGCCAAACGAAAGATAATCAACAGATCACCTCAAAGAGAAAGAAGCCACTCCCTGTCAGAGCCACTGTTTATAGCAGTTCTAGACCAAAAGAAAAGGACCAGGGAAGAAAATTGCACAAATGAGGGGGACCCCAAGAAGAAAGCATCAAACCCAAAGAAGGAAGACAACAAGAAAAACTCAGAAAAAATAATCAAAAACAGCAAACATGAAATTGTACCGCCACCCAGAGTGGACTTAATAACAATACCAGCGAGCGACCTAGATAATCTAAAACATCAACTGGCGCAAGCTATACAAGAAATAGAAAGTCTAAAACTGCAAATTAACCAACTACAAAACAAAAACAACAAATATGCCACATCCTCTCAAAATAGAGAAGCAGTGCAAACCAAAAAGAATATCGCTGTGAGATATAGTCCAGATATAGTCCAGTTTCTTATTCTTTCGTGGTTTTCACCAGAGAGAATGTAATTCTTAATGATAGTCCAGATAATTCTGATGAAGAAGAAACCCTGGTTCGTCGAGAGACGGACTGGCCCTGGTGACCGACGCTGGCCTACAGGATTCTGGGGAAGGCCAACTTGCCCACAAATCAGACAAAACAAAACAAGTCGCCCAGACGACAACCACGATGTCGTTTTCAGAGGACGAAGAGAAACTCCTATTAGGGTTTGCCAAACGAAAGATAATCAACAGATCACCTCAAAGAGAAAGAAGCCACTCCCTGTCAGAGCCACTGTTTATAGCAGTTCTAGACCAAAAGAAAAGGACCAGGGAAGAAAATTGCACAAATGAGGGGGACCCCAAGAAGAAAGCATCAAACCCAAAGAAGGAAGACAACAAGAAAAACTCAGAAAAAATAATCAAAAACAGCAAACATGAAATTGTACCGCCACCCAGAGTGGACTTAATAACAATACCAGCGAGCGACCTAGATAATCTAAAACATCAACTGGCGCAAGCTATACAAGAAATAGAAAGTCTAAAACTGCAAATTAACCAACTACAAAACAAAAACAACAAATATGCCACATCCTCTCAAAATAGAGAAGCAGTGCAAACCAAAAAGAATATCGCTGTGAGATATAGTCCAGATATAGTCCAGTTTCTTATTCTTTCGTGGTTTTCACCAGAGAGAATGTAATTCTTAATGATAGTCCAGATAATTCTGATGAAGAAGAAACCCTGGTTCGTCGAGAGACGGACTGGCTCTTGCCAAAGACAAATAAAAAGCGTAAAGCCAGAGAATCACCAGAAAAAGTGGTAGATAACCCAACAAATGAACACAACAAGGATAAAACACCAAAAATAAACAAACCACCACCAATTATATTAAGTAATGTAACAAATTATAATGATATAAAAAGTAAACTTAAGAACATCAAGCACACCACCAATATGCTTAATAGTAACCAAATTAAAATTAATGTCGAAACAGACAATGATTATAAAGAAGCTACTGCAGTCATTAACGAAGAGCGATATCAATGGCATACATACGAAAATAAAGCCCAGAGGCCTATCAAAGTTATGATGAAAAACCTGCATCCCTCAACCCATACTGAAGATATTATCAATGAACTTAAGGACAGAAATCTCAAGATACTGTCTGTAGACCAGAAACTAAAAAAAACAGACAAAAACGGCAAGAAACATTACATCCCGCTTCCGATGTTCATGCTAACTTTTGATAGATCTGAGGATATCAAAAAAATCTATGATATCCAGTATATTAACCAAATGAAGATTAAAATTGAGGCCATAAGGAATAACAAACTTATTCCGCAATGCAAGAACACTCAGAGATTCTGCAATAGAGAGCCATCATGCGTCAAATGTGCAGGTAATCACCTGACTACAAACTGTAATAAAAATATTAACTCTCCACCCAAGTGTATCAATTGTCATGAAGCACATCCTGCCAGCTACAGAGGCTGTGCGATTGCCAAAGAACTTCAGAGAAGAAGGGACCATACAATAAAGGATAACAAATCTAATAACCAGCCAAAGGTGATTGAACCAAACCCTGTCAGAACCGGTGTATCATATGCCAATACCGTGCAGAAAAAGATGGCTGAAACAACCGCCCCGCTGAGTAATGTATCCCATGAGCTAACAACAATGCAACTCATGCAAAACGTGATGCAGACTATTGAACGTGTCAATGCTAGAATTGACAAGCTAGAATCCAGATACTCTGGTATAAAAGAGAACTAATTCACGGAGCTACAAGATTTAAGAATAGCTACCTGGAATGCAAATGGCATCCCAAACAAAACACATGATTTAGAAGTATTTTTAAAAACACTACACATAGATGTCTGTCTTGTCTCGGAGACCCACATGACTAATCAATCATACATCAAACTTAAAGGATACAAAATATACCACACTATCCACCCCAACAACCAAGCTAAGGGCGGTACCGCGGTTATAATTAGAGAATCAATTAACCATTTCGAAGAATGTCATCTGCAACGAGCTGATGTTCAACTCACTGTAGTTGGCATCAAATCTACCAAACAAAAGCTCAGTGTTGGAGCTATCTACTGTCCCCCAAAATATAATCACAAAAAAGATACTTATTTGTCATTTCTGCGTCACTCTGGAGAAAGATTCATCATCGGTGGTGATTTTAATTCCAAGCATATAGACTGGGGATCAAGACTAACCACAACTAAAGGCAGGGAACTAAGAAAAGCTATCCAGGCCTGGAATTGCAATTTCCACTCTTCTGGGAAGCCCACATATTGGCCCACGGACCCTAATAAAATACCTGATTTACTGGACATTTTCATCTCAAGGAAGGTTTCTCCCAACTTCATCAATATTGAAGAAAACTTTGACCTGGACTCTGATCATTCTGCCGTTATATTGACATTAAGTGAAAGAATAATCAAACGAACAGCACGACCTTCCCTTGTCAACAAAAATACAGACTGGGAAAGTTTTCAAATCGATCTTGAAAAGAATATCAACTTAAACATTAAACTAAAAACAGTAAAGCAACTGGAAGAAGAAGTTGAAAAATTTACCAGACTTATCCAAACAACTGCTTATAACAACACTAGGGAAATTACGTACATAACGAAAGGAGCAAATTACCCAGTGGAAATAAGAAATTTAGTTAAAGAAAAGCGAAAAATAAGAAGAAAATGGCAACAATCTAGGGATCCCTCCCACAAGACTATTCTAAACAATATAACACAGAAATTGAGAAGGGAAATCACAAAACTCAAAGAAGACTCGTTAAACTCTTACCTGCAAAATCTAACACCAGATGAAGAAACAAATTACTCTCTCTGGAAGGCGACCAGGAAGATCAAGAGACCTATCACATCTAGTCCACCAATCAGAAGCGACATGGGCCCATGGGCTAGAGATAACAAGCAAAAAGCAGATATGTTCGCAAAACATCTAGCAAACATATTTTCCCCGAACAATACGCAGGAAAAGATTAATCTGCCACCATTCAAGAATCGAAAATCTGAAGACATCACTCCAGTCACTCCGAAAGAAATATATGAAGAGATCAAGAAAAACCTTAATCCAAAAAAAGCACCAGGATTTGACCTAATCACCGGCGAAATCCTGAAACAACTGCCTAGGAAAGGAATAATGCTATTAACCTACCTATTTAATGCCGCTTTTAGATTAAAACATGTACCTGCATGCTGGAAAGTAGCGGAAATGATTATGCTGCCAAAACCTGGAAAACCACCAAATGAAGTAAAGTCATATAGACCGATTTCCTTATTGCCAATAGTATCTAAACTATTTGAGAAAATACTGCTCAAAAGACTTAAGATTATAATAGAGAAAACATGTCTATTCCCAGACTTTCAGTTTGGATTTAGACATAAACATTCCACGATTGATCAAGTGCATCGCATAACAAACATCATCGAACAAGCACTTGAGGGCAAGCAAGTCTGCTCCACAATATTTCTAGATGTTGCTCAAGCCTTCGACAAAGTTTGGCATGAAGGCCTAGTATACAAATTAAATAAAATGTTACCTAGACAATATGTACAGATATTAACATCCTATATATCAGACAGATTGTATAGAATTAAACAGGAGGAAGAATACTCGGAACTAAAAGAAATAAGAGCAGGTGTACCCCAGGGCAGTGTTCTTGGTCCTATTCTATATGTTCTATTCACAAGTGATATACCAACTCTAGAAGAAACAACAATAGCAACCTTTGCGGATGACACTGCATTATTAGTAGTAGATCAACAACAAGAGGTCTCCACCAGGAAACTTCAAACAGCAATTAATTCAATCATGGATTGGACCAAAAAATGGAGGATCAAGCTTAATGAGCTCAAATCTATCCATATCAACTTCACAAACAAAAGGATGACTAATCACCTCCCGTTAGTAATAAATGGCGCAATAGTACCTAACGAACTAAATGCAAAATATCTAGGAATGACCCTTGACACTAAATTACGATGGAAAGTGCACGTTAAAAAGAAAAGAGCTGAACTATCATTAAAATACAGACAACTATATTGGCTCCTTGGTAGAAATTCCAAGCTTTCAATACATAATAAATTGGCAATATATAACCAAATCCTGAAACCTGTCTGGCTGTATGGCATCCAACTATGGGGATGTGCTAGAGAAAGTAATATTAAAATCATTCAAACATTCCAAAACAAAGTGCTGCGCAACATTGTCAAAGCACCATGGTACATCCGAAACTCTGATCTTCATCGGGATCTTCAGATACCTACTGTTAAAGAAGAGATCAAGAGGTACGCTACGAAACATGAAGCAAGACTACACCTCCACACAAATGCAGAAGCTCTACAGCTGCTGGACAACCACTATCAAGTCCGAAGACTGAAGAGAACAAAACCATCAGATCTCGTGTAATGTGATATGTGTAAAAAGCAGAGCATAGTGCCCGAGTGAAATGTACATTTCAGAAAAACTAGAAGACGTCACTGGACCATCTCTAGAATAAAACTACCTAAGTTAAGAATGAATCAGATGTAAATTATTGGTTAGTCACTGTGACTAGTTATAATATTAAGTACAAAAAAAAAAAAAAAAAATAGTAAAAAAATTAAGAAAACGTAACAAACAATAAAAATAAAAAAAGACGAAAATATGAGTTGTGTGGTTTGTTTGCCAATAGTCGACTAACTGCAGATAATTTTTTTTATAATTTCAATCTTTATGTATTTTGTTAAGTGGACTTCTTTTTGTTTAAAACGTAAGTGACAGCATCCTGTATATATCTATTTCTACAAGCACATAACTCCACTTTTTTCTTTCCCCATAGACACTCGGATACAAAATTTGTTGAGATTATCTTGAAGTAAACAAAAAAAAAAAACTTACTGTTGCTTTGTTTCAACTCAACCAAACAAGAAATATGTATAGGCAAGCAATCTTTATGATACGGATCCTGTTTCATAACGCTCGTCGTTAAATTTATGCACTTCTGATAATCACAATCGTAATACATCCTCTCGGCTTTAGCAACCAACAAATCCAAGCTGCCGTTCAACCGCTGCAAGGCCTCGCTGCTCAAACTAGCCACGGGGGCGTCTACCAAGCTTTTGAACAGGTTGACCTTTTTGCGTTCCTTCGTTTCGGAAACGGCCGGCGTGCCCTCCAGCACGCTCGGCACACTGTCGGCATTCTTGTTGGTCTCCGATTTCAAATCAGGCGTGTAGAATTTGTTGTCTAAATCCTCGCTGGATTTCGAGTTCGAGGGGCTCACCGCGGTGCAGTATTTGTTCAGTTTGCTTGTGTATACGAGGCGGAGGATTTCGGATTCTTCGGGTGTGCACTGTTCAGCGATTGGAAGGCTTTCGATCAAATCTTGTTCTGAATTTCGAAAAATTAAAAAAATAAAAGTGTGATCATTTAAATGATGATTTAGACTAGGCGGCATTTTATTCGTGCAGAATGCTAATTAAACGATGAAATAAATTTGAGGTAATGGCGAACTATATGTTACCAATCAATAGTGCCAATCTAACATAAAATACAAAGCCTACTCTAAATCATGTTTTAAATGATCGCACAGTAGCAACATATTAACAGCGACGGCTCGCAACCTAACTTCAGGATCGGCCAGAGACCCAAGGTAATATGTATCCGTTATTGAAAGGTGACTTTATTGTGCAATTCCTTGTATTTATACAGCGCGATCCCAACCTCAAATTTTGTGTGCCTTGGCGCTTTGGCGGACCTTGAAGTTAGGCTGCGTGCCGTCGCTGCATATTAATGTGCATAAGTAACGTTTTTAATTAATAGGTTAGGTTCTGGTGGTTGCACTATTTAAAAATGACAGTTTTAAAAATGTGCTAAGCATGCTACCATTTTAAATATCTATACACCATTCCATTTGTTTCTGGATCTCGCCTAGCTATGGAAAAGTGACAGTTTAAGTATTGTAAATGGGGCTGGTTGTGTTTTAAATCAGGGTTTTTAAATTTCACTGTCAGATGTTCGATTTTAAGGTTATAATTTCTGACTATTGTGATCTCACACTGTTGCCTGTTTTACAAATTTTCAGATATAAAAGGATAATAATATGCAGTTTTAGGATTAACAAAATTTACTACTTTGATACTGTAAAAATTTTCTAAGGAAAATAATTTTAGCTGCAACAACATGTTTTTGTTCACAGAGAATTTTGCGCCCATTAATTAATTTGAATTTATACCCCATACTTTTAACAACCCTATAAAGTGTTGTTCTACTCCCATGGAACTCATAATTTTCTTTCATATCATTCAAAAGATCTCTCAAAGTAAAATACTGATTTCTAGAGTTATATTGCCAAATTAGTTGTTGCAGATCTTTTCTAGCTAGGTGATTCCAAAAATGGGTGTTTTTAGATCGTTTGCCAGAAGTAGTAGATTTCAATTCGTCAGGTCTTTGTCGTAAAATTAATTGTAATGAAGATCTCCCTACCTGAAACGTAATTATCTTTAATTAAATATATATGATAATTAAAATACTAGACATACCCCAAAAATATCTATTAAAATCGTAATAATATTGTGATGCTGTAGATTTGGATTACTTTGCCTAAAATGATTGTAGGATTTCAGAATTTGTAACCTTTTTGATTCAGAGATAATCTTTGGCATGTTAATATTTAATATGTGCCTGAAATTATTTTTCACTTTGACATTGACACAGCATTGCAACACTAGATTAATTTGATGTTATAATAAAATGCTCGAAAAAGCGACCGCGTGGCGAAATAATTGTTGCAAGATTAACAATAAACCTCTTGAAAATTAAAAAGAGGATTACTTATGATATCATAAATTATTGCAACACTGTTAAAATAAGGAATCAGGAGTGCCAATTAATAAAAAATGTAAATGTTGATACTGCAACATAACAACACGAAAGCATGGCTAGGCGAGATCCAGAAACAAATGGAATATATTATATTCAAAAGTTTATTCAAATATTCCAATTATTTAGATATTCGAATATTCAAACGTGAGTAATTTCGTGATTGAAATATTCATATTTGAATATTCGACTATTTAAATTATTCATACTCAAATCCCAGGCTTATTATTAATAAACATTACCTTCCTCAGCTGTGAGCATACTATGCTGTATCAAGCACTCGAAAGCCTCGTAACAATGCACGTCACATTTTAAGGCGTGAGCGTAACATTCAGAAGCCAACCCCCTGTTATCCATCGCCTCCAACACTTTGCCCTTTAAGAGCAAAACTGAGGATTGAACTTGCTAAAAAAATGATTTTTCAACAGACTTTATTGCACGCAATATTAATACTTACACGACGCGGTGTTTCATCGAACATCCCGTTATCCAAATTCGGCTCGAAAACGCCCCCCGGATTAAGACTCGTGCTTTGCAAGAAAACATCCAAATCCATCGAATTTATGATCTTTAAAGCCTCGGTTAACTCGTTCATTTCTAATAAGCAGCGTACGGCTAAACTATTACAAAGTACGTAAGTCTAAAAGAAGATAATTTTCTTTCCAATAACGTTTGTTATAAAAGTAATGTTTCTGCTACGATATAAATTCTGTTATTTTTGAGGTATTCTAATATTGTATGGTAGGATTATCGCCCAAAGTCAATCTGGCCAATGCGAGGCAGCAGGCTGCGCAGTGAAACATAGTGAAACATACAACTGCCTGAATACAATCGGAGACAAAAATTGGGCGGTTTATTACCAGTATAAAGAAAGTCGAGGCTCAGCTATTACGCTTGCTGCTAGGCACGTCCCGCAGGGAACACACCCATTTTTGAATTCTATGATGTTTTTATCATTGAATGTCCCAAACGCACAAAGCCACTCGGTATTACACCGATGCCCTTTTACCACCCTACGCACGCAATTTCCCATATTGAGTTTGGAGGATAATAGTAATGTGCATATCATTGTATTTGTTATTATTGAACTGTCTACTTATTTATTAAAATAAAGCTTATTTATTATTAATCATAGAATTTAAATTCAAATTTGGTCAATAGATTATACAGATAATGTGCAGATTTATTTACAGATTTGTTTTTCTTATTAATATCACAAATGTTTAACTTACCTTATCCAAATCCCGTGTTTTCAATAAATGCACTGCCCGATGGTACTGTTTCAGATTGAACATACACTGGGCCAGCCAGTAAACGTCCTTTGCCTCCCCGCATGTTAGCGCTACGACCTTGTCGGCCCAGAAAAGGGCTGCTTCGTACAAGTGCTGAAGAAATAGAGGTTATGTTCACCCATTGCGGAATGAAATACAACGCAAATTTCTACGCGCGATAAATAAAACTCACGTACTAGATTAAGGTAAGTTTGCACTAAATTCCTGTAGTTTTGCACTTCGGGAATGCTGGTGAAGTTTTTCATCTCGGCATCCGTATCTGCCTTCTTCTTCTTCTTCTTCTTCTGCGTAATTTTTGGCCTCGGCTACTAGGCCCTGTTGACCAGTCACAGTAATTTTGTATAATTTAATAAATAGTTTAATAAATAGAGTTTCGCTATCCCCGAGGAATGGAAAGGGATTTACGGAAAATACACACGTAGTTGCAAGGATGGGTAATAAATGAAAGGATTGTCAGGATATAGGTGATTGTAAAGGATGAAATAGAGAGGATGAAAAAGGATTTGTGAAACAACCACGTGTGGGCCAAACGCGAGCAGGGATGGAACGCACAACTCACGATCGACGTCCGCTCTGTTCGGGGTCCAGAACGGAACTCCTCCGTATCTGCCGCCATTCCGGTTTATTTTTACTTTGGTTGTAAAGAATTGTTGCCAACTGTTTTATAGCAAAATGCTAAATAAAGATTATATTTATTATTATTTTACAAGGTGAAAAGGATTTTATGAGTGAAGCGGTATATCGCTTATTATTTATAAAATACGAGCTTTTATCAAAATTTCCTAAGCAGTAACATTTGTTGTGGCACTCTCATATTTTAATTTGTACATTATTCATATAAACCAATCATCGTAGACACGTAATATAGGCAACACGATGTACGTCAATGGTAGATACTTAATATAGGCAACACAATGTACGTTTATGGTGAAGAATATAGGCAACAAAAGATACATGTTCATAGATATTCTTTAAATGTGAAAATATTCTTATGATTAAAAAAAAACATTTGTAATTATTCAGTTAGTATTTTGAACTTCACTTGAAATCAGTGCTTTATAAAATTTCGAGTTTAGAAAAGCCTGAAAGACTGAGCTCACGCGTCCGGGCAAATCCAGGCTTCTCTAAACTTGAAATTTTACTTTATGCCTAACCTGGGAGTGAATCAGGTTGTAGCACTCTCATATTTTAATTTGTACATTATTCACACAACGCAATCATGAAGTGAAGCGGTATGTCGCTTATTATTTATAAAATATGAGCTTTTATCAAAATTTCCTAAGCAGTAACATTTGATGTAGCACTCTCATATTTTAATTTGTACATTATTTATACAACGCAATCATCGTAGACACGTAATATAGGCAACACAGTGTACGTCAATGGTAGATACTTAATATAGGCAACACAATGTACGTATATGATGAATTAATTTCTCACTTAACCCGTGGTGAAACATATTTAATTAATACGCTTTGATTAAAACACTTGGTTTGTTTCACTGATTTTTTGTTTTTACTCCAACTAGTTTCGACCTTAGGTCATTCTCAAGGAGATATGTACAATGTACGTAGACAAGTAATATAGGCAACACAATGTACGTCAATGGTAGATACTTAATATAGGCAACACAATATACGTCAATGGTAGATACTTAATATAGGCAACACAATGTACGTTTATGGTAAAAATATAGACAACAAAAGATGCACGTTCATAGATATTCTTCAAAATGTGAAAATATTTTTATTATTTTAAAAGAAACATCTTTAATTATTCAGTAAATATTTTGAACTTTACTTGAAATCAGTGTTTTATACGCGTGGCGCATGAAGTAAAATTTCGAGATTAGAAAAGCCTGAAAGACTGTGCTCTCGCGCCCGGCAAATTCAAGCTTCTCTAAACTCCAAATTTTACTTTATGCCTAACCTGGGAGTAGAAACACTCGTTAGAAGTTTTAAATTGAACACTTTTATAATAAACCTTGTATAAAAATCTGTACAGCACTGTACAAATTACATGGTTTGAAAAACAGCCGATAGATGTTGCTAGTGGTCTAATTGTTTGATTGAAAAATATTAAAATGCGTGTTTTGATACATTCTGGCGTTTAAAAGGTGGGTTGTATCTATTTAATCAACATTAATAGCGTGTTTGCCTTTGATTTAGTGAAAATAAGCGTGGATTTCACGTGATAATTCGATGAAAACACCGGTTGTAGGGTCAAAATATCCTAACCTACAAAAGCAAGTGTCAGTGGACCAACCCCACATGTCAATATTATTCGCAAGGGTTTTAAGGATAGAATTAATATTTCACTGTGTTTAATGTTGAATTTAGTTCATTATTTGATGTGATTGTGGTTATTAGATAAATTGATGTTGTTAACCTAAAATTTGGGATTGTACTTGGTGCACAATTTAACGAAAAATCAGAGTAAGTAGTGAATGTAGTATTTTTTTGCAGTGTGCATTTGTTGTTAATTCTATACATATTTAATTAATTATGTTTACCCTTAAACCAATCAATTACTTAATTTCTCGAACGTAATTGGACTTATTAATAAACATAAGAGAGTTTTTATTTATACTCTGCTAAGTCAAATTGTACGCAACGATCAGCAGAGTCTTGAAACTGTGTTCTAACATTATTTAGCAGAGTCTTAAAACTCTGTTTTAACATCACTTAGGTGTATATTAAAACTCTCTTTAGACTCTCGATTAATAAGGCAGACTGACTTTCATCTCTAAGCCGATATTGTCCTAACCTTATTGTTTTGCTAGAAATATAAAAGATGGATACGCATTCCATGGTGTTGGATATCCTGCAGAGGGCCTCCAGCCAAAATGCGGATATTCTCAAACCGGCAGAGGCGAAACTCCGCGAGTGGGAAACCCAACCGGGTTTTTACACCATACTCTATGTAAGTGTTTACAATTCATGTTTCGAGGTTATGAATGTTATTTTTTGCGTTCTCTTTTAAGAATATCCTATCGAATCATTCCTTGTCGTTGAACGTGAGGTGGATCGCCGTTCTCTACATGAAAAATGGAGTCGATAAATACTGGAGGAAAAATGCTCCGAAGTGAGTTGCTTGGGTCTTTTTAAATTTTAGCACTAAGTGAAATAAAAACTGTTCTTTTATTCATTGAAATTATTTTAGCTTTTGAAGTGTTTTTATTTTTTCTTATTTGTGAATTACATTTATTCATATTTGTAAAGTTATTTAAATTAAAAACTCAATACCAAGTATTTGAAATAAAACAACGCAGTTGGGAGGGTTTCACTTTTATTGTTGAACACTGCAACATGTTTCATCACACAGTGGCTTCATCAGGCAGATGAAATAAATTATTTCATCTGCCTGATGAAGCCACTGTGTGGTGAAACATGTTGCAGTGTTCAACAATAAAATTATTAAATTATTTCATCTGCCTGATGAAGCCACTGTGTGGTGAAACATGTTGCAGTGTTCAACAATAAAAGTGAAACCCTCCCAACTGCGTTGTTTTATTTCAAATAGTATTATGTAGTTTCATCATGTATCCGCCTCATCAATTAAATAAATAATCAATACCAAGTGTTTTTAATTTAAATAACTTTACATATTCTAATATGTTTCACCAAGTGCCAGATGAGAAATTAATTCAAGAAATGTATACATATTATTTTATTTCTTATAATTTTCTAAAGTGCGATATCGGAAGAGAAAAAGCATATATTATTTTATATCTTATAATTTTCGAAAGTGCGATATCGGAGGAGGAAAAGCAGCTTATACGGCAGGGTCTGATTTGTAACTTCCAAGAGCCGGTCAACCAGATCGCGCTGCAGCTGGCGGTGCTTATGTCGAAGATTGCCCGCATGGACTGTCCGAAAGAGTGGCCGGAGCTGTTGCCAACTCTTTTACACTCCATCGAAAATACCGATGCTCTCGTTCAGCACAGGTCCCTACTGACATTGCACCACGTCGTCAAAGCTATATCTTCGAAAAGATTGCCCGGTAAGTTATGATATTGAATTAGAATCATTATAATAATAATAATAATCTTTATTTAGCATCTTTGCTATATAATAACATAGAAAAATATATGTATATCTATATATATATATATAAAATAAACATTTGATCATCCTTAATCTATAAATTGTGTATGTATAATAAATTCATCACATAATAATACTTAATATATAATCTTTTTACTACTTTAATAAAATCAGTCTAAAACCATACTTAAATATCTATGTAAAAATAATAAATCCATAATACAACAATACTTATACATTTATGCAAAAAACAATAACTAAAAAGGTAATATTATCTTGTTTCATTGCAATAATAAGTTTGAAAGAATATAATTACCCCAAGTCTTATATTTCACATTAAACCTTTTCTTCTGGGTTTATTAAAGTTATGTATCCATTTTGTTAAGGCTCATATTTGTTTGTGATTGGTTCTTCAGCGACCAATAAATTGCGCCAGCAGTTATTCTTAGGAAGAATGATTACACGTTTACATAGTCAGAAAGTCAAGTTTTTATTTTTGTTTAATTCATGCTTAATTAAATGATGCGCGGCATTCACTTGTGCCGCTGTTAAATTTGCGTTTAGGTCCCACGGCGATCAACGTGTTAATTCTTATAATTTACATCATCAGGTGATCGTCGTCAGTTTCAAGACTTCACATCGCAAATATACTCGTTCATATTGAACCTGTGGAACACGTTCACGGAATGTTTCGTGCGCGACATAATGCAAAATGCTGCCGAGGACGCGATCACGACGAATTTGGAAAAGGCTCTGCTGACTCTGAGGATACTTAGGAAACTGACTATACACGGTTTCTACAAACCCCACTTGAACCAAGACTGCATGATATTTATGAATGTCGTCTTCGATAGGGCGCGCACCGCCCTCGAATGCCGTAAGTAACGAAATAAATAAAATAAACGGAAGATAGTAAATCAGGTAATAAATAAAAATAAAACGATTGTGTTTTTTTGTATTTATAGGAAAACGCTTGAAAAACAATTATTTGGTGGAACAGTGCGAGAAGTTCATAATCCACCTCACCAAAATCCTCCTCTCCGTTTTGGACATCCACCCGTTTTCCTTCGTCGATTTAATCAAGCCGAGTCTGGAGTTTGCCGTTTTCTACGTCTTCACGCCGGCCGGCGAGGGTTTGCTCTTCGAGCGGTTCATCATCCAGTGCTTCAATCTGATAAAGGCGATACTGCTGTGCGCGGAGTATCGGCCCGCCAAGGACATCGAGCGCAGCAAAGATCCGGAAACGGTGAGGGCCCATTACATGAAGACCGAGTTCTTCCAGCCCGAGACGCTGTCGGAGATGTGCAAGAAACTGGTCAGTCACTATTTTATACTGACGCAAGACGATTTGGAGCTGTGGGATTCCGATCCGGAGACGTTTGCTAATGACGAAGGCGGTGAGAGTTGGAAGTATAGTTTACGGGTTAGTTGCATTTTTTTCTTCTTCATTATCTTCACTTTATCTCATCTTCTGATGAAAAGTAAAGTTAAGTTTGAAAACATCACTGTGTATTAGTCTAGTCCAGGGGCCTCTAAACTACAGCATGCGGGCCAAATCCGGCCTGCGCCGTTATGATTCTGGCACTCGACCAGAGATACATTTTACGTAAGTGAAATATAACACTTTAGTATTAACATTTTTTAATATTATACAATTAGTGATGTAAAATTACTGGTAATTTAAAATTTGGTAATATTACTGGAAATATGGTAACAATTAGTAATTTAAAGTTAGACATAAAACACACAAATCCCAATAAATAATTCTAAGTTATTCCATGATTTTGGAAAAATTAAGTGTTTTAGAGATGGTTTAATCTCTGTGGTGATTTCCTTTCGCACTGGTTCGAAATTACCACTATTTCCGATGCGGGTGAATGAAGTTGAAATAAAATACTTCGTAGCACTTATTAAATTTTTAAACTTATATTCACCGTAAATAAAATGTACAGAGTTATATACACTGATTTAAATATAAAATATTTTGATGTGTTGAGGTTAGATTTTGAGTAAAATGTTGAGATGTTTGTCGTTTCAAGAATAGAATTGTTATATCAGTTTCTACATTTCAAAAGAACCAAAAACTGAGTGTTGCAAAGTGGGGGTTGTGTTGTTATTGGTCAGCGATGGTCACGGGATGCAAATCTGTGGCAAAGGAAGGGATGCACCCTTCGTTTACCTAGATTGTATTATGCGTCGAAGGGACGCATTTCTAGGAATTAGCCACATGGCCATACAAATTATTTTTTCTGCGAATATTTCCCGAACGGACGAACAACAACACAACACCCCCCGTAGCTAACAGAGCCGTTCAACTTTACAACGGTCTATTAAAAGTACATTAAGATTTGAACTACATTCTTGTTGAAAATATACAAATATCTGGAGAAAATACAATCCAGCAATAAAGTAATAAAATAAAGATTAAGCAGAAAACATAAAATTGAATATTGAAACTGAAATGTGTTATAAAAATAAAATATTTACAGATACAAATATATGAATAAAAAAGGCTAAATATACAAATAAATTTACACATAATTTATGTACAATAAAGTGCCGCAACATTAAGAGTTTTTACAAATCTTTCAACAAGCGGTCGTTTTTCTACGAGGTGCTCCATAAAGTATCTAAAAGAGAATTTTAATTGTTTTTTTCTAAATCAAGAAGGTTAGTGTTTATCAAAGTTATCAACATTATATTATTATTTTATTATTTTATTTATTATTTATTATTTTATTATTTTATTATTATTATTATTATTACATAACATGAGTACATATATTTTCAACAAATTAACATCCGTTCTATAATATATTTCTTTTATATTGAGCAGTGTTCTGCTCAACGTAATGAATATCCAGATGTAACAATAATAGTTCAAAGCACCTAAGTGAGTGAACACTTGTAGCGTGCTGGCATGAAGTACTTAGAAATTTTGTGCAATATATGATACATATAAGAGTGTTTTCCACTCCCAGACTAAGCATGAAGTAAAATTTCGAGTTTAGAAAAGCCTGAAAATTTGGATTGGCCGCGTAGCGAAGCGGAGCGGCCAATCCAAATTAGGCTTTTCTAAACTCGAAATTTTACTTCATGCGCCACGTGCGTAATACGCTGATTTATCCTGAAGTTTAAAAAAATACACTAATTGTAATAAATAGTTCTAAGAAGATATTCCATGATTTTGTGAAAGTTATAAGTTTTTACGAATCTTTCAACAAACTGTCGTTTTTCTCAAAGAAAAAAGATACCTATGAAAAAGCTTGAAAGGAAAAAGTTGGAGACCCCTGGTCTAGTCCAAGAATGTTAAATTATATCCTTGGTTTTGTCGATGATTTAATTTAAGGTTATGTTTTTTTAATCAAGCCAAGTATGGAGGCGATGTTCGTCACACTGTTCAGGGAATTCAGGGACGTTCTGGCACAGAATCTGTTAGAGATGGTGCGGGAGACAAACGTAATTGTTCAACCAGAAGATATGGCGGGAATCCTAAGGAAGGATGCTGTTTACAATGCCGTCGGATTGGCTGCTTATGACATGTACGAAGAGGTTAGTTGTTCAAAACAAATAATTAAAAAATAAATGAGTGTGCTTATAAAGTTACCTGGACTAAGTAAAATGTTTGTGTTGTCTCGTTTGACATAATAATATAGGTTAAATTAAAAGTTAACATAACTTAATAGCTTCTGGTTCTGGTTCTTTGGGGAATGCGCATTTTTGCACTGCACTTAGGCCTCATTAGGCCCATTGTGTTTTTGAGAATTTAGAATTTTATTTCAAAAACAATTTCATATAAAATTACATGTTTTTTTTTTTATAGTATGCATGTAGGTATATAATTTGTAATTGTAGTTGATTACCCAGCCTCAGCTCAGCCAGCCTAATAGCGTAACAGAATATATTTATTTTTGTGCTATGTTAATTTGTTATTTACTAAGTTAAAAAAACTTTATAGATTGATTTTGATCAATGGTTTACAAACACATTAACGGAGGAGCTGAAAATCAAGCACAACAATTACCGGATAATCCGACGGCGAGTCTCTTGGCTGATCGGCAACTGGACGGGCATAAAGTTGTCCTTCGAGCTAAGGCCCGCACTGTACAACTGCGTCGCGAATTTACTCGGCGCTGACGAGGACATGGCCGTACGACTGACGGCATCGACTGCTCTGCGACATGCCATTGACGATTTCGAATTCAACTCCGAGCAGTTCAGGCCGTACCTCGATCAACTGTTCAATTTACTTTTCGAGTTACTCAAGGAGGCCAAGGAATGCGAGACGAAGGTGAGCGTGGACATAAGGTGTTGACGTTGCTACTATTGAGGTTAAAATTAAGGCAGAGAATTTTTCAAATTTAAGTATTCAAATATTCAATCAACGTTATTCGAATATTCAAATATTTGAATGTTCGATTATTTAAATATTTAAATATTAGAGTAAAGAAAGAAAAGAACTTTATTGGCATAATAATGCATTACATCTACACTAATCCCTACCCCCCTCTCTTCCTTCTGCTTTCCCTCTCTTCCCCCAACTTGTCCAGCGTCCTGGATCATATATTCATTCAATTAATAATTTGGTGAATTCATATTTGAATATTCGAATATTTGAATAATTAATATTCGAATCCCAGCCTTTATCATTACTACTTTGTTTTATTCCAGATGCAAGTCTTGAACGTGATGTCATTAATGGTGGAAAGAGTGGGACAGACGATAACCCCCCACACCGACGCACTGATTTACTATCTTCCATTGCTCTGGAGGGAATCGGACGATCACAACATGCTGCGATGTGCGATCGTTTCGACCCTTGTGCAGCTGGTGAAAGCCCTTGGGACGGTGAGCGCCGAACTGAACCCGTTCTTGTTACCCGTCATTCAGTTGGGAACGGACACCACCCAGAGTTCGATTGTTTATTTATTCGAAGATTGCCTTCAACTCTGGCTGACGGTTCTGGAGAATTCGACGTCAATGAGCGCCGAAATGATGCAACTCTTTAATAACATGCCTGCCTTATTAGGTATTTTTGAAAATTCAAAATATTTAAAGAAAGATTTGTTTATTTCTACACAAATAGGGCACTTAAACTTTGTTTGTATCTTATGTTTAATAAAAAAAAAACTCTAGAGTGCCATGATTTATTGTTTTTTCAAATTTATGTTTGTTATGCGCTTTAAGAACTGACTTATAAAATGTCAAAGATGATAATTATAATATATAATTTCAGAGTTGCTAAACTATATTTTCCATGGCACTCTAGAGGTTTTTTTTTATTGAACATAGGATATATCTGAGGTTTTTATTGGGACTATAGTTTTGACAACTTTAACTTGTTAATATATAGGTATTTGATTGAAATTCACTTGGTTTGTTTTACTAATAAATTGTTTTATTTTCAACTAGTTTCGGCTTAATGCCATTTTCAAGAATGGTGTACAAAAGAGCAAAATTGATTATATATACATTATATATGTATATATAATCAATTTTGCTCTTTTGTACACCATTCTTGAAAATGGCATTAAGCCGAAACTAGTTGAAAATAAAACAATTTATTAGTAAAACAAACCAAGTGAATTTCAATCAAATACCTATATATTAATAGAAATGTTTTACCAAGTGATCAATGAGAAACAAGTTAACGATATATTTAACTTGTTATTATCAAACACTTCTAGTTTGATGATAAGTTAAAGTTGTCGAAACTATATTCACAATAAAAACCTCGGTTATACAAACAAAGTGTAAGTCTCTTATTTGTGTAAATAATGATGTATAATGAAGTAGAAGCCTCCACAGTTAACAGTTTGTTTCTGTTTTGTTTTTAGAATATTCGAGTGAGAATCTGCGTTGTTGTTTAGTGATAACTCTAGTCCATGTGCTGTTGGCACCCGAGCTGGTGATGCGGACGCACGGCGGGCAGATCGTCGCCGTCTGCGATTCAATCATCAGCGACATGCGTTCGGAGGGTGTGATAATGTTGGCTAGGCTGCTGGAGATGTTTGTGAAGGCATCGCCGACCACCGGCAGTGAAACCGTTAAACCAATCTTACCTAGGATATTCCAGTGAGTCCAACGCATTCTATAAAAGTTTCATGCAGCTATGTTTCTTTAATAAATAACCTTTATTTGGCGTAAAATTAACATACAATACATTATACAAGGGGTGATCAAAAAGTAAGGTTACAAAATGTACACAAGAATAATTCCAATTCAAAAATATTTCAATTAGAGAAAATAAGCGTACGTTTCTTATAGTTTGCACACTTTAAATCTATAAAATGTACACGTTTCACTGCAGGCTTTGTAACCTTACTTTTTGATTAACCCTCGTATATTTTTCTTTATAATTGTGGTTTTAAGTAGCTCTGTGTATGTAAAAGAAAATGATACCTAAATTGTGTTTCACAGATATATTTTACGGAATGATGAGACCCCGATGATAATGGCCATGTATTTATCGATCATGGCTCGAGTGCTGCTGGCTTCGCACAATGTCTTCACGGAAACGATACGCGATTTAGCGCAGAAAACCAACCAGAACGAGCAGAACGTGCTGTGCTCGCTGTTGGACGTCTGGCTTTCCAAAATGCCCAACGTTTCACAATCCGAACAGAGAAAATTGCTAGGTTGGTTGGTTAGTTGTTGTAAGATTAGGAATTTTTAAAATTGAAGTAAAGGTTTTTTCAATAAGGGTGGGTCAATGTTGACAGTCTGTGGGGGTCATGTTGTTTTGGTGGCGTCTGTTAAACCTGTTGTTTATAATTCAGTCACTTGCCAAATCATCATGGCAAGTTACACGATTGAGCAGCTCGTCCAAATGATAAAACTTTATTATCAAAATCAGTGTTCGTTAGTGCAAACGTTTTACAACAATTCAGACGAATTATTAAAATTACTTTACTAGCAAGTTTTAACAGATGATTCAGAAAACTGGGCATCTCTGAACTTTGACCGTACATACAAGTGTTGATGCAAAAAATGTGCGCAGAACAATTTATTTTTAAAGATATTTAAGAAAGTAGAAATTGCGAACTCTTAAACACTAACCGGTATTTCTAAGATCCTTAAATGTCGTATGAACGCGTTCATAAGAATGCGTATGTTCAACTCCAATTTAATGCTTTAACTTAAATACGCTTAAACGTCTTATAAACCCACCATAAATGTTTGTGAGAGTATTTTAACTATCAATGTTTTTAGCATTGGCACTGGCAAATTTACTGACGGCGCAAAGCCAGCCAGTCCTCCAAAGGATTTCGGTAGTGTTGACGAGCATAATGGAATCCCTGCACGACATCACCAAGACAGACGACAACGGTGTCAACTGCGACTCTCTAGTTTTGACAGAAGGACAGAGCCCGAGTTACTTTAACGACGACACGGACTTCTATTACGAGACGGAGCATGATAAACGGAAGAAACAGCTGATACATGCTGATCCCGTTCACACCATCGTACTCAAAGATTACTTACAATCGCAGGTATATTTGTTTTTTTTTATTGACAAACCAGATCTGCTGATTTTTTTATAACGTTGGATATTTGGTTGGATACTCTGGTTGTATTTCTGACTATTGCCTACAAAATAAATTTCAGGTTATGTTTTCCAGATAGTTGCTTAGTACTTAATTACCCCTATCATAAAGATTAATTAACTGGCAGAAAATTACCTTCGGCATTTTTTTTACCACTTTTCTGTCAAATAATTAATCAATTGCAGCATGGCATTTATACAGGGTGTCCATATTTCGACAGAATGTATGAGGATCTCAGTTATTTGAAGAGATAGAGAGTCGGTAGATTATTATTGAGCCCTAAAATACGCAACTTTGCCCCAATTTAACCGACTCTCTATCTCTTCAAATAACCGAGATCCCCATACATTCTGTTGAAATACGGACACCCTGTATATCAATGTCATTACACGATAAACAGTAGGGACACCCAAATAATCAAAGAATCTAAGAAAAATAAATCCCAAATCTAGTTGGCCAATAAAAAAAACGAATATGTCGCTTTTAGATTTAAAAAAAAAATTGTGAAATAAGCGTCAATTGTTAAATTCCAATTAAACATTTGTTTCAGTTGTACGCGATGAGGAGTCAGCTAGGGCAAGTAAACTACGAACAACTTTTATCTACCGTTACCGCCGACGTGTTATCCCAGCTAAAAGATTACGTTACGTTTTGAAAATCAGACTCTCTTTATTTTAAAAATGATTATTCGACAGCCGAATGCACAACTTACACCCAGAATTCGAGCTCCATTAAAATGATGACAAAATTTAGGCTCCACTTAAATTATGACTAAACTGAATCCTCACTTTATTATCAAAATATGATAAAATAAAATTTTCATATACTTTGTTTATGTTTTATTCTCACCGCAGTAGGTTTTGCTAGGGTGACATTTTTGTTGGTAGTAATAAAAGTTACTAATAGTTTGGTTATGTTATTGCATTTTGTAGGTTATGTGTAGTGCAATGTTGTATTTTATAATATCCCTAATTCACATGTAAAAATATTACGATAGGTGTTTGGTAACGTTTTATTGAAATTATAGGATAACAACATACTTAAATTATGTTAATATTAAAGGATAAATTAAAAACCAAGTGATAAATGAGAAAGTTATTCAAGAAATATTAATTATGTTTAATTAATTTCTCACTTAACTCGCGGTAAACATTTTTGAATCTAATTCTGGATATTTAATTAAAATTAAATTAAATATCCAGAATTACTTTAATTATTACTATTAAAAATACAACATGAGAATAAAATGTGAACATAGTTTACATAATCGCATCATTCACACCCAAATTTCGAGCTCTATTAAAATTATGACAAAATTTAAGGCTCCACTTAAATTGAATCTCCACCTCAATTATCAATTTAAAATATGATCAAATTTAAATGGCACCTAAATTATGAAAAAATTTAAGTTTCAAATAAATGTGAGTGAAAACCTAAAAATGTGATTGTAGCGTGAATTTTTTGGGTGAAAGTTTTGCGATCGGCCGTGAGTCCTGCACTGACTTGATAAGTTCAAACTGAATATACAGTTGCGTAAATGCGTTTCGGGTTAGTGCTCGACTTGCATGATGATACACGTCTTAAACCATTTTACTGTTTATAATTTTTAAGTAATCTTGTATCTATGTAATTTTGTTAACTATAGTTGATATTAATAGTATATTGTTTTAAATAAAAGTATGTTGTTTATTTGATTCCCATCAAGATTTTAAATATGTGTAAGGTGAAATAAATCATTAATGTATCGAAATATTGGGACATTCAAAATACATCCAAATGATATTCAGTCTTATTAATAGATGCATACAGCCAACGCTGTAGCTAGAAAAAAAATTCGGAGGGGGTTATACAAATTTCGGGGTGGGTTAATGTTAAAATATTGTTTTTGTTCTTACAGGACCGCTTGTGCATATAAAAATTTAACATTTTGAACTCTAGTTTTCATTTGAGAACAAAACAACTCGTGAACTTTATAACTTACACCTAACCCAACTCGTGATTTTATAACTTACACCTAACCCAACTCGTGATTTTATAAATTACACTTAACCCAACTCGTGAATTCTATAACTTACACCTAACCCAACTCGTGATTTTATAAATTACACCTAACCCAACTCATGATTTTATAACTATCACCTAACCCAACTCGTGATTTTATAAATTACACTTAACCCAACTCGTGAATTTTATAACTTACACCTAACCCAACTCGTGATTTTATAAATTACACTTAACCCAACTCGTGAATTCTATAACTTACACCTAACCCAACTCGTGATTTTATAAATTACACCTAACCCAACTCATGATTTTATAACTATCACCTAACCCAACTCGTGATTTTATAAATTACACTTAACCCAACTCGTGAATTTTATAACTTACACCTAACCCAACTCGTGATTTTATAAATTACACTTAACCCAACTCGTGAATTTTATAACTTACACCTAACCCAACTCGTGATTTTATAAATTACACTTAACCCAACTCGTGAATTCTATAACTTACACCTAACCCAACTCGTGATTTTATAAATTACACCTAACCCAACTCATGATTTTATAACTATCACCTAACCCAACTCGTGATTTTATAAATTACACTTAACCCAACTCGTGAATTTTATAACTTACACCTAACCCAACTCGTGATTTTATAAATTACACCTAACCCAACTCGTGATTTTATAAATTACACTTAACCCAACTCGTGAATTTTATAACTTACACCTAACCCAACTCGTGATTTTATAAATTACACCTAACCCAACTCGTGATTTTATAAATTACACTTAACCCAACTCGTGAATTCTATAACTTACACCTAACCCAACTCGTGATTTTATAAATTACACCTAACCCAACTCGTGATTTTATAACTATCACCTAACCCAACTCGTGATTTTCTAAATTACACTTAACCCAACTCGTGAATTTTATAACTTACACCTAACCCACCTCGTGAATTCTATAACTTACACCTAACCCAACTCGTGATTTTATAAATTACACTTAACCTAACTCGTGAATTCTATAACTTACACCTAACCCAACTCGTGATTTTATAAATTACACCTAACCCAACTCGTGATTTTATAAATTACACTTAACCCAACTCGTGAATTTTATAACTTACACCTAACCCAACTCGTGATTTTATAAATTACACCTAACCAAACTCGTGATTTTATAACTTACACCTAACCCAACTCGTGATTTTATAAATTACACTTAACCCAACTTGTGAATTTTATAACTTACACCTAACCCAACTCGTGATTTTATAAATTACACCTAACCCAACTCGTGATTTTATAACTTACACCTAACCCAACTCGTGATTTTATAAATTACACCTAACCCAACTCGTGATTTTATAAATTACACCTAACCCAACTCGTGATTTTATAAATTACACTTAACCCAACTCGTGAATTTTATAACTTACACCTAACCCAACTCGTGATTTTATATATATTTTCATTTGGGAACAAAATTTAGACAACTGCCATTGTTATTTTGCAGGTACTATTTCAAAACCAAAGTTATTCAATATTTTCTTGAAGAAATACAGCTTAATCAGAAAATAAGGCCTTTTTTACCAAAATTAATGAAAATCCACCAAGTTTATAACAAACCCAGCTCAATCCAAAAGGCCATTTGAATAATTTAGAAACAAAAAAATGTTTTTGACAATCATCGACTTCAGTATACAATAAGCAAGGAGAAAAGTATGCCTCGGAATAATGAATAAAACTAAAGCAAGCGTCATTCTAATTGCTTTAATTAAAATTGCAAAAATAATTTACATACGTACATTAAATAAAACATTTTAAAACAAATAGAAGTATGGCACCAATAAAGCAAACAATAATAATAATACATCATTAAATAAACTCTCAATTGCATTTAAAAATAATAAACTAAATATCACATGACAAAAATTTAACAAAAAGTTTTATACAGGGAATTTTTTGTAAGTATGCATATCCCGATGTAAACGCTGTAAATTTTCAGGCGTTCGTTGTTTTTCAAAAAGTTCAATATGAAGCTTCTAATGAGTGTTTCCACTCCTTGGTTAAGCATGAAGTAAAATTTCGAGTTTAGAAAAGCCTGAAAATTTGGTTTGGTCGCGTAGCGAAGCGGAGCGACCAAACCAAATTTTCAGGCTTTTCTAAACTCGAAATTTTACTTCATGCGCCAAGTGTATAAAACACTTAAATATTAAGAAGTTTTAAATATGCTTCTAAATTAGTATGCTAAAGCAGTATATTTTGAGCTTCGTAGTATTTCAGTGTTTTATGTGCCTGGCGCATGAAGTAAAATTTCGAGTTTAGAAAAGCCTGAAAATTTGGATTAGTCGCATAGCCAATGCAGTTTCAGGCTTTTCTAAACTTCTCACTTCCTCGAGAAGTGGAAACACTCGGTAGAAGCTTCAAATTAAACGCTTTTATAAAAAGTAACGAAGGCGAAGGGCTGGTGTGGGTGAATTACCAGCAGGGAGGATACTGCATTAAGGTGGGGTGGTATACGTCAACAAAATCTGGGGGGACATAAAAAGAGAGTGGGCGAGGGAGGAAGTTTGATAGTGGGTGGGGACTTCAGTGCCAGAATAGGGGAAATGGTGGGAGGATTAGAGAGGATGGTTTGGATGTGAAGAGAAGTTCGCAGCATAAATGTATATAAAAAGTAACGAATTTGTCAACATTTACAGTGTATACATCGGGATATGTATATTTAAAAGAAAAATTACCTGTATGAAGAAAAACATAGAAACAATTGCATTTTTATAGCCCTGTTGATTTAAATGTAAAAGTCATTAGGTGTTGTTCATCTGACAAGCACTAAACTTAAGATTTGTTCGTAATAATTTAGCTGCCATTTTGTTAATTTAAATTGGAGCTGAGTAGGCCATGATCAATGTCGCTAAAGTATAATTAAATTCTATAATGCAATGATACCTATCGGGTGTCCAAATCTTACATTTGTAAAGTCAACCTATTTCAGAGAAATAAAAATCGACAATTATGTTTGATTTCATAGCCACCCAGGACTTCCATACTTGTTTGACAACCCATGTCTATAATTTGTTTTGACACCCGATATTTATAATTTGTTTTGAGACCCGATATCTATAATTTGTTTTGACACCCGATATCTATAATTTGTTTTGACACCCGATAATCATAATTTACACGTCAGCAACATTTGATTTCCTATCACAAAGCGACATTTTTAATGGTTCATGTCCAAACAGAATCAAGCCATGTGTGGAAATGAGTCGTAAAAAAGTCACCAAAGTTTGATCTCGTATTACTATTAATAAATAGTGTTTCAATAAGAGCGCAAGATTTAAATTGCATGCCATGTTTGACAGTGATAACGACACCCATAAATTAAATATATATTAAAATAAACATAAAACACTTTAAGCTTTTTCCATATACTCGCACAAATACATTTCATTTAAAAACAAACATCAGGACGTTTATATAAAATTACAAAAAATTTGCTGTATAAAAAGCGGGCTAGATTTTTCTTCACGTGCCGAAATTAGTAATTTCCGCTATTTTACCAAATTTAACGTGCTCTCCCCGACCAGCGTGTCCGTGAGGTAAGTAATTTTCATGGTGCGCGAAAAGTACTGCTTGTCTACTGGCAGGTTCACTGACCACACACACACTCGCACCGATTTATTGCGCCACTCCTCAATGCCTTCCCTATGAAAAAAAAGAATTAAATATATAAATATACTTATTTTTCGGTACTCATTATGTAAACTAAAACAACATTTATGTATCATATATTGCACAAAATTTCTAAGAACTTCATGCCAGCACGCTACAAGTGTTCACTCACTTAGGTGCTTTGAACTATTATTGTTACATCTGGATATTCATTACGTTGAGCAGAACACTGCTCAATATAAAAGAAATATATTATAGAACGGATGTTAATTTGTTGAAAATATATGTACTCATGTTATGTAATAATAATAATAATAAAATAAAAAAAAAAAAACAAATAACGGGGGTTGCACTCAAATACTAAACATTGAGATGTTCTAGTTGTTATGTATTCAAGAAGAAAATACAAAGTTTTTAAAAGTCACTCAGATTATCAAGCCAAAATAATTGCACTGCAATTCAATTATCCTTTAAATTTAGTTTCTCCTAATAATGTAGGTTAAAAAAATTGTAAAATTGTAAAATCTATGTTTCATACTTAAATGGTTTGATAAATATATTATTTAAAACTTATCCTTATCCTATTTAATTTGAATTGTGAGGAAAACTATGTGTGAAAGTCTCAATATATACACCATTCCATTTGTTTCTGGATCTCGCCTAGCCATGCTTTCGTGTTGTTATGTTGCAGTATCAACATTTACATTTTTTATTAGTTGCCACTCCTGATTCCTTATTTTAACAGTGTTGCAATAATTTATGATATCATAAGTAATTAAAATGTGTTAACGGGAAGACCCAAGCGAGAAATACAAATGGATGACGAAATAAGTTTGCAGAGCCGAATTCATTATATTTGTTATATACAATATTATTGCTGTGTTTGTATGTACAAAAACCAAGTAGTAAATTTTGTTAATCTTAAAACTGCATATTATTATCCTTTTATATCTGAAAATTTGTAAAACAGGCAACAGTGTAAGATCACAATAGTCAGAAATTATAACCTTAAAATCGAACATCTGACAGTGACATTTAAAAACCCTGATTTAAAACACAACCAGCCCCATTTACAATACTTAAACTGTCACTTTTCCATAGCTAGGCGAGATCCAGAAACAAATGGAATATATTATATTGGTTTTTGTTTTATTGAGAACTAACATGTTCGAATACGCCACCTGGTGGCAGGAAAAGGTATTAGAGAAAGGAGTACTGTTTTAAAAAACGTGGGTGTTCTGCTTTATTTTTTTCATAAATGTTGAAACTAAACCCGAAAGGTGTAAAATCACTGCTAAACTATGGCTTATAGGAGTGCAGTTACATCGCAAGTTGAAATATGCCACTTAGCATCAATAGATTTCCAAATTGCGCATAGAATGAAAGGTTATGTTTTGCATCGGTGTTGCATTAACCAATGAAAATGGGGATTATTTTTTAATAAAGGAGTCAAGTGTTAATGAAAACGAGTGACGCAGTTTACATATTGTGTGAATTTTAGTTTTCATTACTGCACAATGTATTGATTTCTCTCGTTCATCATGAATAACATTAAAATGATTAATTTCAAAAAAAGGTTCTTTGTTGGCACCCACTCTGAGACAAAATTCCACTACAAATATCTATGTTTCTATTTTGCACTGATATAAACATATTACTAAATGTACCATAGTTAAAAGCCGGAACAGCTAATCGATACTACTCCTGCCAGTGCCCTCATCGGTCATGTTAGTTCTTAATAGTCATTTACTTTTTTTGAGAACTTACCCGCTTACGCAATCTTTGTGCAGTAAAATCAACGATAATCCTAATAAATAATAAGTGAGGCGTGGCAGGCACCAGGAATGTATTCCGTTGAATAAAGACAGGTAACAGTGCTTCCACAAGGAATCCGCCCGTCTCGGCCCTGGGCCGGTTAAATGCGAGTAAGATTTATGACTAAAAAAATAGGGTCTGTGGGCCATTGAACAAACGATTTTGGGGTTATTCCGTCGTATCTAAAAACACGAACGCTTAATTTGGATAATTTAAATGTTTTCCAAACCGCAGTTACCATGTAAATTAAGTGGGGAAAAAACGTCGTGACGATAGCATTCTTGTGCAATTCCGGGTACTGTTTGAATAGATCCAAGACGACTTTCACCATCTGAAACAACATTTTTGAGCTCGTGTTTTCGAGAAGAACACAACTAACGCACCCTGACGTCATTGTCTTTGATGTCGATGAACATTCGTTGTTGGTCTTTTAGTAACTGTTGGACGGTTTGATCCAACGTCGGAATATTAGTTCCACGAAACCGATCACTGAAAATTGCACAATAAGAGATTAGTTTGTATAGAAATTGATAATAAGTGTGGATGTTAGCGTATGCGGATGACATGGTGTTAATGGCAAGAGAGCATGAAGGGATAAAAGACATGTTGAAAAGAGCGGAGAGGTTCATGGATAAAAGAGGGATGAGTGTGAATGTGGAAAAAACAAAGTGGGTGAAGTTCCTATTTCTGAACTTCACCCACTTTGTTTTTTCTACGTTCACACTCACAGGGAGGGAGGGAAGGTGAAAGAATTGAGAGGGTAAAAAATTTTAAATATTTAGGGTTTATGTTCAAAGGGACGAGAGGGTATGAGAAGCATGTGAAATGGGTGCAGAATAAGGCTAGGAAAGCGTGGGGGATAGCTTGGGGAAAGTGGATGGGAAATAATGTGAGAGTGGCATGTAAAATATGGGATGCATGTGCGAGATCGGTGCTTATGTATGGAGTGGAAGTGTGGGGGACGAAAGGGTATGAGTGCATGGAGAGGGAACAGATGTGGTTTCTGAAGCGCATGTTGGGGGGTGGTAAGGTCCACACCCAGCTACATAGTGCTTCAGGAGACTAATAGGGAGAGTGTAGAGTGCGAGGCAATGGTGAGAGTGGTGAGGTATGAGATGAGATTGTGGGAACTGGAGGAAGAGAGAAAATAACTACAGTTTGTGTTTGTTTCCAATTATCTTTAGGATATTAGTGTCATCATTCAAAGTTCTAATAGCTGTAGAACAAGTGTTTTCCACTCCCAAACTAAGCATGAAGTAAAATTTCGAGTTTAGAAAAGCCTGAAAATTTGGTTTGGTCGCGTAGCGCGAAGCGCGGAGCGACCAAACCAAATTTTCAGGCTTTTCTAAACTCGAAATTTTACTTCATGCGCCACGCGTATAAAAGTCTGATTTCAAATGAAGTTTAAAATATACTATTAAAAATATTTGAAAATTCGAATTATACAAATATTTATGCATTCAAATATTTTAATACTCGAATATTCAAATATGTGAATAATTTAGCAATTGAAATATTCATATTTGAATATTCGACTATTTCAATATTCGTATTCTAATCCCAGCCTTAAAGAAAACTTCAGAAATGAACAAATTCCTTTTTTTAATCTCTAGATATTTCTATTGATTTACCTAAGCGAATGAGTGACAGATATATCAACATTTTGCAAATCCTTCCAGAAACAATCCGATATAGACCGCCTATCGTTTGCTATCCTCTCGAGCGTCTCGTCGTGAAAAACTACAGGCACTCCGTCCTTCGTCAACGTAATGTCAAACTCGACGAAATTGCATCCCTTTTCCGCGCACTGAAAAACGTTAATTTTGCATTCCCTCCGACATCACTTACCTAAAGACAAATTCCGGAAAACAAAACAAAAAGGAAGTGAAAAGCGATCAACTGAATAAAACAAAAAATTTAAGAATTAAGGACGACAAAACACAGTCACTGTCAAAAATTTACAAGGGTGAGTTGATTTTAGTTGTAACAAGGAATAATATTTACATTCACAAAATTTCGATTCAGAAACAGCCATGAGTAAAAGAATCTCTTTGAATACATATTCTGGTTTAGAATCAATGATTTTTATCAGGGATATGCTAAAAAATTTTTAGCTGCCTCACCTAAATAAACACTAAATTATTTTCAATTTTCAACTATGTTTTGTGTATTTCACACAAAAAATAGTTGAAAATCATTAAGGCTGAGCGCAAGATGCGACGCAGGTGAGTCTCGCCACTCAGGAAAAGTAACGCAGTTTTCTGTAACACGTATATTTAAATACAACAGCGCAAAATGAATCGCAGGGTTTTCATTTCACAGTTTCCTACTCGCAGTTGACGCGAGTTGGTGAAAATAATGAAAGAAAAGGTAATCGAGGCTGTCCGAACAAGGAATATTTTATACAATACAAATAATCTTGATTACAAGCTCACTCAGTTTAACTGTGTTTCAATTTGCGTTGGGTACCTGTGCGCAGTTTTTCCTAGGCGACTTTTTCCTGCGTGACATGAACACCTGCGGCTTAAGTGTTTTATTGAACTGATTATGGATTTTCAAAAATTGATGCCTCAACTATCTACGATTTTAATAGCCTCTCATGCGCCCAACTCTGAATCAAAATCACCCAATACATGCTAACAAAAATACGTTTTTTAATTGTAATGATATCTACATTAATTAATATATCATGCGTACTTTAGACTAGTTGTTCAATCATGGCTTACGTTAAGCTTGCTTTAAATTGCATTACGTTATTATAATTTAAAGCTAATTTAAACAATTGTTGAACAAGTGGGTGTTAATATAATTGTATAAGTTTACATACCTTATTATCTCAATTATTGCTACTATAATTACAAATTAAACAGAACCCACCTTCTTGAAAGCGATTAGTGAATTTTCGGGTGCGTCCAGGCAGGCACCCCTGTGCGCCACCATCTTCATTAGTACGTTATTAGAATTAGTATCCTCTCCGTAATCCTTGCCAATGATCTTTTCTACGTCACCCTTAGGGGGTTGGGGTATTCTGAAGGAGTAAATGGCGAGCAACACTAGCAAGGCGGGTAAAAATCCAAGCGGTGTTAGGCTATATATAATACCCGACATACCGTACCAGTACGTGTAGCAGTACACCACCACCTTGAAGAAAATTTTGAGCTGGCCTAAAACCGACGACATTTTAATTGATGATTTTGTGAGCGAATAAAAGTTAAAATAGGGAGGAAATGTCAATAATAAACAAGAATTTTGACAGGTTGCATTTAACGCCACTAAAGTTCTTTATATATAAAAAAATCATCCTAATTACTTTCAAGTGTGTAATGTGTTAGATAAGTAAAACACGCTTTTTCCATTTATAAATTGCTTGCTGATGAGCATAGTTTCTTTTTAACCTTGTTTCAATTAATTATATCACACTTTTTGCGATTTTATGGCGAAAAGCTATTCGTTTTTATCTATGACGTCTGTAATTACAATTCAAATAATTTACGAGGACTCAAATCAAAAATTATTTCACCAATTCACTATCAGTAGTACTAATTTTAAAAAAGAATGAGAGTTATTGCTGTATATTATTTGAATTTATTACAATTTGTAAATTCACCAGTTTGAAACTGTAATTACAGACTGCTGTAACTTGAATAACAGAAAACTGTAATTACAGATTGCTGTAACTTGAATAACAGGAAGCTGTAATTACAGATTGCTGTAACTTGAATAACAGAAAACTGTAATTACAGATTTCTGGAAATTCACTTTACAGAAATCTGTAATTTCGTATTTTCTCTATTAGTTTTAGAAACGGTTCGTAGATGGCGCTATTTTAAAATTTAAAAAAAATCATTTCACTATCAGTAGTACTAATTTTAAAAAAGTATGAGAGTTATTGCTGTATATTATTTGAATTTATTACAATCTGTAAATTCACCAGTTTGAAACTGTAATTATAGACTGCTGTAACTTGAATAACAGAAAACTGTAATTACAGATTGCTATAACTTGAATAACAGGAAGCTGTAATTACAGATTGCTGTAACTCAAATAACAGAAAACTGTAATTACAGATTTCTGGAAATTCACTTTACAGGAATCTGTAATTTCGTATTTTCTCTATTAGTTTTAGAAACGGTTCGCAGATGGCGCTATTTTAAAATTAATTAATTTAAGCGCGAAATACGTAAATACGATTAATAATTACTGAAATAGATTGAATAACTGTGAAAAATAAGACAATTTGAACTAATTTATACGAATAATAATAATTCATACAATTGTTAGTAAATTATCGAGTTTAGAAAAGTATGAAAATTTAGATTAGCTGGGGCACGACTCACTTTGCTCGCGCGCCTTGACAAATCCAAATTTGAAAGGCATTTCTAAGCCCGAAATTTTACTTCATGTTTAATCTGGGAGACGTTAGATTGTAACAAATTGACTGTAAGTAACCAGTATCTTCCATACTGGTTACTTACAGTCAATGGCGGGTTAGATTGTAACAAATTGACTATAAGTAACCAGTATCTTCCATACTGGTTACTTACAGTCAATTTGTTACAATCTAACGTCAAAATTGACTTAAAGTGTGATTTTTATCATTTAATCAGTGTGATTAAATCATTTTCAATGTTTGGATTTTTTAAATCTTTCTCTATCAGTAATTAGATATCGTTTAGTGATACTTTTGAACCGAACTGTATATATCTATAGCAATCCATCTGGAAAATAAATACAGATTGTACATTGGATGACGCACCCAGTCACTGTACGGTCACAATAATTACCAGAATTTCAGGATTACAATCGCGCACTTTATGTAGCGGAAAATTCGTAGATTTCGCCAAAACGCATTCATAATCGAATGCACGAACAACTTGTAATTGCATTAACATCCCCCGCACGCTCTCCATCGTGAAATCATCCCCCTCTCATTCTCGCAAGAAATGAAAAGAAAAAGAAAAAGCAAAAGCGAAAACATGTATCCTCTTCCGCCTTGCTAACCCCGAATGAATGAATATTTTGAAAACATTTTACCTGTGCACGTGTGCGTGGAGACCTTCCAACTTAAACCCAAAACTCGTTAAGTGCGTAAGTGTTCGAACAGCACTTGGTGAATTTCGCTTTTTTTTTAGAAGAGAAGGGAAGATATAAAGTATTCGATTTTATTGCGATTTTACCTTTTTTGGGGGTAAAAAATCGGCTAGGTTCGAGAAGGAAGGAAAAAACGAAGGGTAGATTCGGGGTTTTAAAAGTATTATTGGTTTACATATCCGCGTGGTCTATATCTGTATCGGTCCACATCTGCTGCGAAAATACCCCACAACACACCCCCGTAACAGGCAGACGGTTTTCAGGTCGGCCAAATGGCTTTTACACAAAACAAGTTATATTCTAGGTCGTAAAATAAATACGGTTGTATCACGCAATTTTTGGAAATTATAAAATAATAATAATTGGAATTACGTAATACTAGATAGTTATAATAACTATTATCTAAACGACTTGTTAGACACAAAAAAAAGGGGTAATGTCATCACGAGAGTGGATAATAAAGTAAAATTGGGGGTTTGGACTTTAACGAATTTGTACAATAAATCGAAGCATTAGTTCGATCTTCTGTAATTACACAAATTTGTTTTATGCATTTTATAAGAATTACCAACAAAAATAAATGTTTATAAAACAAGAAAAAGCTCAATTTTGCAGAAAATAACGTATAAATAAATTAAATTAAGGTAATTTATTTTATTTATACATTACTTTCTGTAAAATTAAGCTTTTTTCTTGTTTTTTCTGGGCTTTTCTAAACTCGAAATTTTACTTCATGCGCCACGCGTATAAAGCAGTGATTTAACGAGAAATTTACAAACACACAAAAGACAGTATTCATGTTAATCCTCTCAATTAATTTGAATTATTTTTGACGATTGAAATCCTTTTGTAAGTATTCGAATACTTTTATAAATATTCTAATCCTTTTATAAATATTCGAATCCTTTTATAAATATTCGAATCCTTTCATAAGGATTCGAATCCTTTTATATGGATTCGAATCACCCACATTTGGATTCGAATACGAATCCTGTTAAAAAAATGTAACGAATCCAGTTAAACAAAAGTATTGGAATGCGTCTTTTGAATCCTCTAAAAGGATTCGAATCCAGGATTCGAACCTGAATGATTCGAATCCTGCCCAGCTCTGTTACCCAGTATATTTTTTGTAAATCCACATAAGCATTTTGCTATTTTGTTAGTTGGTTTTTATATAATGTTCGGAAAAACATCACAGAATACGACCTGCACTCGCTGAGACATCGCCACGACACAAGAACTGCGTCAAAAATTTGTCTAAATCACATGCGTCTCAATAAGTCACAGAATGGCACCAATTACTACGGGCCAAAAATATACAACTTGCTACCAGATATAATTAAGTCAGCAAATCAGGCAAAATTCAAAATTACGATAAAGAAATACCTCGCTGCCAAAGCATTCTACACATTAAATGAATGTCTTATAAATGATTATAGTAACGTATCCAGCACAGTCGAATCTTAACACATTTACTCTTTATTTATTGTATGTAAGTCTTAAGTGAATTTTAATTGTAACTACTCATAATTAAAACCTGTACTCTTCTTATATTATTTTGTGCTTATATTTATTTATTATTGTTATATGTCTTATTTTATCTTACTACTTATATATGTATTCTTGACCTGTGTAAACTGATTTAATAGCACCAATAAAGTAAAGTAAAGTAAAGTAAAAGGATAATATGAATTTCAAAACTGGGTTTCTCAATTTTTGTCACTTACACCTTTGCTTATAGCTGATTCAATTTGGTCTTAAAAAAAACTCAATCATCTCACCTTAAAGCTTATAAAACATGCTTCTTTTTTTATTTTCCGATAGATTAAAAACGTTATTCTTACCCTTTTAAAATTATCACTCATCAAACCATCAGTTTCCAAAAAAAAAACTCTATCATCTCACCAACAAAAGGATTCTACAACAATAAACCCCCGCCTTCTTTCTTTCCGTTATTTTTCGAGTTTCACGCGTTTAAATATTTGCTTGAGTAATTCCTAAGACGTCACGAATCCGAATTCGAATCCTTTCAGCGGAGCGATGAATGGCGGAGGCCCTTCGCAGTACACACCTGGACGGCGAGGGCGCGATCAGAAAAACCTTTGACTGTCCTCTTCTTGAAAGGTAAACCCCTTTCGTTGTGATGAGGCGTTCGCCCGTACACTTTTTTCGCTTTAAATATTTTATAAATATGCCCTTCGCTCGGGCACTTAAACACAATCGATAATGATCCTTTATTATTATCGAGATATAATGCTCCCGGAATCATTAGGGATTGTGTTTGAGCGTCCAACTGGGCGTGTTTTGTGTGCTCAAGTGTCAGCGAAGAAAGGGATAAACTGTGAAAACCTTAGGAGTATGTTATGCATAGGCATAGGAGAAGTTCATTCATTAATGATGACTTTGAGGAATTTTGTTTCATTCAAAATTTTGAATAGTATTCCCTACTGATAGTTAAAGTCATCTTAATTTTTTTGAATATTAACAAATCCAGCTTGTCTATCTAATACCGTGCGATCGTTTAAATTATAATTTAGAGTGGGCGGCATTCTTTTTTGTGCGGTTGCCCAGAATGCTAATTGAATAAATTTGAGGTTATGGTAAACTATGTGTTGACAGCAGAGCTGGGCAGGATTCTAATCATTCAGGATTCGATTCCCGGATTCGAATCCTTTTAGAGGACTCAAAAGAGGTATTCGAATACTTTAGTGAAAACGGATTCGTGATCCGGATTCGTTACATTTTTTTAAAAGGATTCGTATTCGAATCCAGACGTAGATGATTCGAATCCTTATAAAAGAGGATTCGAATTCTTATAAATGGATTCGAATCCTTATAAAAGGATTCGAATCCTTATAAAAGGATTCGAATCCTCATACACGGATTCAAATCCTCCCAAATAATTCGAATCATCGCTATTAAGGCTGGGATTCAAATTTGATTAATTCAAATAGTTAAATATTCTAACATGAATATTTAAATCACTAAATTATTCATATATAAATTAGATAATTTATTGTTCTTTTTGTATGTATGTAGGTGGCTATGTTTCAATAATTGTTATTGTGTGTTTGTGAAAAGTCATTGTCAAATAAGGACATTTTATTCTATTCTATTTTTATAGGTAATTATAAGATTTGAATTGTTATATATAACTTTGTTAATAATAAACTATTTTTATAGCAATTGTCTATTTGTCCACGCATCAATATTACAAATAGAATAAAATGGATTCACCAAAGAAAATCTACATCCACATTATAAAGCGAGGAGATAACAAATCAGAATTGGCCGCACTATCTATGGATAAAATTGTATGGTTTGGTATACCAGAAGAACTCAAAGATTTAAAGCTACACAAAGAGTTATTACAATTAAAAAGTGTACGCAATAGTCTGAAATCAATCGCGAAGGTAGGTGGTTATAGAAAAATAGCAATAACACTTACACCAGAATTGATAAAAGAGTATTTCGACGAGGAGGATAATTTTTGTATTCAGGATTACTATTTAGAAGAATATTTAGAAGAGGTTGTGAATGAATTGACAGCATCTACAAACGAACATTTTTTGTTTAAGCGAATTAAAGAATTAGAGGAACAAATGTCATTAGTAAATAATATAAGTTTTAGTGATATTGAAAGGAAATTCCTATTAAATAAGTTTAATGGTAAACAAGAAGCTACCTGTTGGATTGATTTATTTGAAAAAGAATGCACTAGATTTAAAATAGTAGATGGAGCTACAAAAGTAGAAGTATTGAAATTGTTTATAGATGGGACCGTATTGGAATGGTATTATGCTAACTTAATGAAGCTGTCATCTGACTGGGATAGTTGGACAACGTCATTCCTAATTGTGTATGGTAAAAAAAGTTGGCTTTCTATTCGCACTGCATTTAATTACAGATATATATTTGGATCTTTAATTGATTTTGTACTTAAGAAAGAACGATTATTGCTTGAGGCTGATAAGAATATGCCAGAATTATTTAGAATCTATCAAATTGTATATAATTTGCCAATAGATGTGCAGAATAAACTAGAAAGAGATAAAATTGAGACTGTTGAAGATTTAGTGGAGAAGTTAAAAACATTTAATGATTCATATGTGACAAAAAAGAATTTTGAAGAAAAGAAAATAATGGAGGGTAAGAAATTTGTTGAAAAAAATAAATTTATTAATACATCTGAGTCAGAACGAAAACCATGTGTAATTTGTGAAAAACTTGGTTTTAAAAATCGTTATCACCCAGTAAAAATATGTAGAAATAAAACTTTGAACAAAATTAATCTGAATGAAACAGACGAAGGTTTTGAGAATGGAACATTTAATATTGAAATAGAAGAAAATGACAACAACAAAAAAAACTAATTTGCCCGGAAGAATCCCCACCATGCTCATTAATTAAAATTAAAGTACTTGTAGACGGACGAAAATTGGTAAAGGCAGTTTACGATAATGGGTCTACGTGTTCATTAATTAATGAAATTATTGTAAAGTTGTTAAAGGCGAAATTAAATTATAATAAAAGTATTTTAAAAACTATAAGTGGTGTGGATTTTTGCAGAAGCCGGGCTATCTTACATGTTAAAATAGGAGAAATAGAAGATAAAATAGATTTAGTTGTTGTGAAAAATAATACATTTAATTATGATTTGTTGCTTGGCTTAGATGCTATAAAGGAATTTAAATTGATTCAAGACGAAAACTTAAGAATTAGTCAAAAATTAAACGACAAAATAATAAATCTAGATGATTCAAATAATAGAGAAAAATTAGAACATAATGAATTAATGAATGAATGTGAGAAACAATTGAATAATATAAAAAATGATAATTTTGAAATAAACATAAAGCACTTAGACAAAGATAGACAGAGAAAAATAACTGAAATGATGTTGAGTAATTATAAATGCTGTTTTGCTAAAAATAAATTTGATATTGGTTTAATGAAAGCAAGTGAAGCAGAAATTAAATTAAAGGAAGATAAATACATTTCAAAGAAACCCTACAGATGTTCTTTTCCTGATCAGGAGGAAATAGAAGCTCAAATTTCTAAACTATTGGAAAATGATTTAATAGAAGAATCTAACTCACCATTTGCATCTCCAGTGACATTAGCGTTTAAGAAGGAAGATGGAAGAAGAACTCGTTTATGTATTGATTTCAGGGAACTAAATAAAATTATTGTTCCTGAATCTCAACCATTTCCTAGAATAGATGATTTAGTAGTGAATGTAGGCGATTGCAGTTGGTTTACTGCATTAGACGTCAACTCAGCTTTTTGGTCAATACCAATTAAAATGAAAGATCGAAAAAAAACTGCATTTATAACTCAGAAAGGTCATTGGCAATGGAAAGTACTGCCATTTGGTCTTAAGAACTCGCCTGCTATTTTTCAGAGGACATTGGCAAATATAATTAGAAGATATAAATTACATAAATTCTGTGTAAATTATATTGATGGTATATTGATTTTTTCAAAAACATTTGATGATCATTTAGAACATATTAGATTAGTTTTTGAAGCAGTTAAGAAAGAGGGAATAAAGATGAAATTGACGAAATGCAACTTTGTTAAAAACTCGGTTAAGTATTTAGGTCATGTAATTGAGAATGGTAAAGTTTATCCAATTAAAGATAATCTAATTGCAATCAAAGATTTCGCGCGTCCTTCAACAAAGAATATGGTTCGGCAATTATAAGGAAAGATTAATTTTTATCATAAATTCATAGACCATTGTACAGAAAGATTAGCACCATAACATAATCTATTAAAGAAAAATGAAAAATTTATATGGACTACAGAATGTGAAAACAGCTTCAAAGAAATCAAAAGTTACCTATGCTCGATACCGATTTTAGCCATTTATGATCAGGCAAAGGATATTGTTATTGAAGTAGATGCAAGTCGTTCTGGCTTGGGTGCAGTATTGAAGCAACCTCTAGAAGATGGCATCTTACATCCAGTTGGATATTTTTCTAAGAAACGAACTCCAGGTCAAATGAAGAAAGAAATAATGTATTTGAAATTCCTTGCAATCAAAGAGGCAATATTGTATTGGCAACATTATCTTATAGGTAGAGAATTTATAGTAACTTCTGATCATAAACCGCTTATGAATTTAAAATCAAAATCCCGAACCGATGAAGCGATGGGTGATTTGATGCTGTATTTATCTCAGTATAATTTTAAAATTGTTTATAAGGAAGGAAAAGATAATATTGAAGCTGACTCTCTTTCAAGAAACCCAGTTTTGGAGACGTTTGAAAATTTAGATGATTGCTTAAAAGTGGTGAATATGATACAATTGGAAGAAATAATTAATGATCAAAATTCAATTCATGATGAAATTGTAAGTTCAAATCAGATGTTAAAAGAGGGTGATGTACATTTTAAAATATTAAATAATAAAAAAAGAATTTATGTATCACAAAATTTCGGTTTACATTTAATAAATAAAATTCACACATTTTATGGACACATTGGCAGCAATCAAATAGCTGAAAAGATTCGCTAATTTTACTATTTCAAGAATATGGATGATATGATAATACAATTTTGTAGAAACTGTGAAATTTGTATAAAAAATAAATCTAGATCACGCACAGCAATTGGATTATTGTCAAAATTAGGCCCGGCAAAATATCCGTTACAGATTATGTCTATAGATAAAATCGGTGAATTTGGTGACAATAGATCTGTCAAGAAATATTTGCATTTGCTAGTAGATCATTTTAGTAGACATGCATGGATATTAACCTCAAGCAGACAAATTGCTGATGATTTCATTAAATTAATTAATCCAATTACAGAAGGTAGTCAAATAGAAATGCTGTTAGTAGATCAATATAGTTCATTAAATTCTACGAAATTTAAAGAATACGATTGTGCGACGCAACTTCCACTCCATTTCTTCCACTGACCGTTACTTCCACTAGTTCTTATTTCCACTAACCATCACTTCCACTAGTTCTTTTTTCCACTCCATTTCTTCCACTCCAGTTCTTCCACTTACCAATACTTCCACTACACCTTTACTTCCACTAACCACCAATTCCACCATACCTTTTTTCCAATTCAAAATAATTGTACAATTTATTCAAATTACATTATATTATTCCACATTTTATACAGTATAAGAATCACAGAGAGATATTGTGGCCTACAGCTTGTAGGTACTCCAGAATCCTATTTTCTTCGTTGAATTTACTAAATTTTTTGACAATGTTTGCTATTCGTTCCTCGGCTTTAATTTTCGATTGTAATTGCCCTTTTTTGATTTTTTGTCCCAAGTCAAGTTGCTGCATCATCGTCTCTGTATCGCCCTGCTCTTTTTGCACTTCCAAAAGGAATGCATACATGCTGGGATGATTGCGCCCCACCACCACGGAGAATCGGTTGTGCGATCCTTCTGAGGCGTTGTTGGTCCTAGACTCGTCCTGTAATGTGGCGTTGTACTGGTTCCAGAAATCTGGTGTATATCGAGGCTCCGTTGCTTTGCGTCGTCCAACAGCTTTCCTGCCTCGAACGTAGTTGACCTGAGATTGTAAATATTGTAAATAAAACTTCGATCCAATTTTCGAATTTCGAATTATGGAAGAACTAGTGAAAAAAAGAACAACCGATTCTCCGTGGTGGTGGGGCGCAATCATCTCAGCATGTATGCATTCCTTTTGGAAGTATTGGTAAGTGGAAGAACTGGAGTGGAAGAAATGGAGTGGAAAAAAGAACTAGTGGAAGTGATGGTTAGTGGAAATAAGAACTAGTGGAAGTAACGGTCAGTGGAAGAAATGGAGTGGAAGTAAAGGTGTAGTGGAAGTATTGGTAAGTGGAAGAAATGGAGTGGAAGAAATGGAGTGGAAGAACTGTCCCCCTACGAAAGAATACTTAAAAAGTAAACATATTAAGCTAATATTTACTTCAGTAGATAATCCACAATCTAATGGACTGAATGAACGCCTAAACCAGACCTTGATTAATAGAATACGTTGCAAATTAAATAACAATAACGATAAAATGCCATGGACAAGAATCGCTGAATTATGTGTTAAGGAGTATAATAGTACTATTCATGGCACAACAAAATTTTCACCGGCATATTTGTTATATGGAGATAGGTCTGAGATTGTTCCAAAATTGTTAGAAAGGAAATATAATTTAGAAGAAGATAGGGAAGAGGCATTCAAAAATTCGGAAATCAGTTTTAGAAAAAACAAGAAGAAAATAGATCAAAATAGGAAGGAATATGATTTTTCAGAAGGAGATTTAGTCTATGTGTCAAATGGAAATAAATTAAATAGAAACAAACTGGATGAAGTTAGAAGTGGACCTTTTGTTATTAAAAAACGAGTTTCCAAATCAATTTATGAAGTAGAATGTAACAAGAAACGAAGAGAAGCCAATTTGTTCCATAGTTGCAAGTTGGTGCCTTACTCTTTTTAGTTGGGAAAAAGAGTTCTCGATCAGCGGAAGTATAAATTAGATAATTTATTGTTCTTTTTGTATGTATGTAGGTGGCTATGTTTCAATAATTGTTATTGTGTGTTTGTGAAAAGTCATTGCCAAATAAGGACATTTTATTCTATTCTATTTTTATAGGTAATTATAAGATTTGAATTGTTATATATAACTTTGTTAATAATAAACTATTTTTATAGTAATTGTCTATTTGTCCACGCATCAATATTACACATATTTGAATATAAATATTTAAATTTTCGAATAAATCAAATATTTGTGAATACATATTTGGTTACTTAACCACGAAAACATTTCCAACCTTAATAGTATATTTTTAACTTCACTTGAAATCAGTGATTTATACGCGTGGCGCATGAAGTAAAATTTCGAGTTTAGAAAAGCCCCGTGAAAATTTGTCGAGGGTCGCGCAGCGACCCTCGACAAATTTTTTACGCGGGGCTTTTCTAAACTCGAAATTTTACTTCATGCTTAGTCTGGGAGTGGACAACACTCGTTCTTAGAAGTTTCAAATTAAAGGATCACTCTAGATTACTAAGTTTATTACCATTTTAAAAAGGCTACAGCTCGAAGGACCAATCATGGTCTTCGGAGACCGAAGGACTACAGGGAATCGAAGTTTCTTTACAAGAAAACAACGAATATCTGAAGGTTTACAGCATGGATAGGAAAGAAAACATCCAAGTTTGAAAAAATATCGAAGTTGGGCTGGTTTACAGTGCGTTTTTAACTTCACTGTAAATCAGTGTTTTATACGCGTGGCGCATGAAGTAAAATTTCGAGTTTAGAAAAGCCCCGTGAAAATTTGTCTCGGGTCGCTGCGCGACCCTCGACAAATTTTCTACGCGGGGCTTTTCTAAACTCGAAATTTTACTTCATGCTTAGTCTGGGAGTGGACAACACTCGTTTGAACTTTAAATTTAACTCTTCTATAAAATCGACGTATGTAATATAATAAATCATTCATTGAAATCATAGAGAAAGCGCAAAATTTTACCTAAAATTAACTTTTAGGGTTAACTTTATAATTTGCTCGGCTCTTAATGGGTGAATATTCTATTCCTAAGAAAAACCGTATTTATTTAATATTGAAGTTGCATTTAAAATAATAACAAAGTGTGAATAAACCGATAAAAATCTAGAAATATCGAAAATCTCGACATGTAGAAAATCTTGAAGGTCCACTCCCAGACTAAGCATGAAGTAAAATTTCGAGTTTAGAAAAGCCCCGCGTAGAAAATTTGTCGAGGGTCGCGCAGCGACCCGAGACAAATTTTCGCGGGGCTTTTCTAAACTCGAAATTTTCACGGGGCTTTTCTAAACTCGAAATTTTACTTCATGCGCCACGCGTATAAAACACTGATTTAAAATAAAGTTCAATAACACATATATCATCATTAATTAAAATCATTATTTAATCAGATATTTGATCGGTAAATGAACATTTTTGTTAATAGAAACTGATGGAATAAAATGTTACTGGTTGCAAATAATAGATTCAAATTTATCTTTAAAGGATTTGTATCCGTGATTCAAAAATGAGGATTCGAATCTTTGATTCGAATCATATTTTTCACTTACGAATCCTTTATTCAAGTATTCGTGATTCGAATCATATTAGGTGATTCGGATTCGTGATTCGAATCCTGTTTTTAAGGATTCATCCCAGCTCTGGTTGACAGTCAGTAGTGCTAATCTAATTGAAAATTCACGGCCTACTCTATAATAATAATAATAATAATAATAATAATACATTATTAATGCTAAACACAATTGTGGTACACAGGTCAATGGAAACTAAGCTAATACAAAAATATAAACGTACAATAAATATAAATACATGTAACATTATAACATTAAAATACATTAAAATGAGGTAGTTATGTTCTCAAAAACAAAAAACTTCATCAGATATTAGATAGTTTTTAGAATTGAGCTTAGATTAGATTCATTAAGAAAATCATCAAAGCGAAAATAGGCTATCTCCAATAAAAATCGTTTTATACAAACTTTAAATGTTTTTATTGGCAATTCTTTAATAACGTCGGGGATATTATTGAAAAACACTGATTTCAAAAACACTGATTTCAACTGAAGATAGAAATCTGCTACTAAAGCAGTATGCTACATTCCGAATTTAATATCAAATCAGTGTTTTGTACGCGTGGCGCATGAAGTAAAATTTCGAGTTTAGAAAAGCCCCGTGAAAATTTGTCTCGGGTCGCTGCGCGACCCTCGACAAATTTTCTACGCGGGGCTTTTCTAAACTCGAAATTTTACTTCATGCTTAGTCTGGGAGTGGAAAACACTCGTTTAAATGAAGACAACCTTATACAAGACTGTCTCAGTTTAAACTGAGTCGACCTTGTACTGTAATGACTTTGATTTTGACGTCATGTGAGGATTTCCGCGCGTGATAAGGTCGGCTGGGTTTAAATCGAGACAACCTTGCACAGTAATGATCTTGGTTTTGACGTCACGTACGGATTCCCACGCGTGACGACATCAACCAAGGTGTGTAAGCAAGTTTGTCTTGATTCAAACCGAGCCGACCTTGTATTGTTTAATTACCTTGTCTTCATTTTTACGTAATTTTCAGGAATTCGTCGATTTTATAATCGATAAATAATATAAATAATAAATTTGAACGAGTGATTCCACTCCCACGTTAAGCATGAAGTAAAATTTCGAGTTTAGAAAAGCCCCGTGAAAATTTGTCGAGGGTCGCGCAGCGACCCGAGACAAATTTTCGGGCTTTTCTAAACTCGAAATTTTACTTCATGCGCCACGCGTACAAAACACTGATTTGAAGTGAAGTTCAGTAACACACAAATACATCTTTAATAGCATGCTTCTGAGTTTAATCTTACGTTAAACATGTGCACTGCGTTAACTCAATCCTACCATCAACATCTGAGAATCCATTTGAAGCCTCTCGAAAGATGATTTATCTGAATTCCGGAACCCGGATGGCGTTTCACATTTAATGGGCGAAACATTTCCCCGTAAGCCAGGAAACGGCAACAAATTAGCTGTATGCAAACAAGGCCCTCGAAGGGTGCACAAGCCCTTTTCCACGTCCACCGGTCGAGATCGGATTTTTCGGTTTCACACGTGTTTCCTGTTCCACTTTTTTTTCTATTTTCGTGAAGCCCGACCGGTCGGAAAGAGGCAGAAATTAATCCAATTAAAATGGAAATCCCCGCTTATGCAAATTCCCCGGAAAATTGAAAGCCCATCGTCGTCGGCATAAATTTGATCCTCTTAATTTTCGCGGGGGATTTTCCACAATGGAAATTATCGGGATTCGATGAGGGGGGGCTTTCGCTTTTATTCGGAGGAGATATACTGTCTGTTTGGGGGCTGATTTATTTTTTTCATTTAAGCACGAAAAACCGGCTACCGTTGACGTTAACTACTTCCTGTTAAGATATTTACGGCAAAAACGGCCTCTTTTGGGAATGGATATGTAAAAGAGATAAAATTGAGAAAACGAAAAATGCAAATTAATGAAAAATATTTACGAAAGTTTACGCATAGGTTACACAGATCAAATCAAAGATGCTGATAAAGGTCGAGTAGATTACTGCAACTAGAATAAATTAGTAACTTTCCCAGTTTCTTTAGCCTAACATGAATGATCATTCATCTGCCTGATGAAGCCACTGTGTGGCGAAACAATTGTTGCAGTGTCAACTAATAAACAGTGAAATCTTAACCAAGTGTGTTATTTACTAAAAGTGTTGATATGGAATGTCACCAAGTAACAGCCTCAGCTATTAAATTTTCAGGCTTCTCTAAACTCGAACGCTTTAAAAAAAATGGTGATGTGTCCATCATAGTACTTTCCCCCGTAAATTGCGTATTAAATCACTTTTAAAATATTTGTAGCATTATTATCTTCAAAATGTCTTCGACTTTTTGATAACTACAACTTTTATTTGAAACATTTTTCAATTGTATCACCACATACACTGAGACAAACCAATGACTAGATAAAAGAACATTATTTATTAATTATCTCAAAAACTAAGAGTGCTATGACAAAAAGTAAAGATACAAAAAATCTTTAATATTTTATTATCTACAACTTTTATTTGAAACATTTTTCAATTGTATCACCACATACACTGACACAAATCAATGACTAGATAAAAAACACTATTTATTAAATATATCAAAAACTAAGAGTGCTATGACAAAAAGTGAATCTACAAAAAATCTTTAGTTTTTCATTTCCTGCAACTTTTATTTGAAACATTTTTCAATTGTATCGACACATACACTGTCACACACCAATAACTTGGTAAAACACACAACTTTTGAAATATCTCAAAAACTAAGAGTGCTATGACAAAAAGTAAGTGAACAATACATCTTCATTTTGTTATTATCTACAACTTTTATTTGAAAGAATTTTTTGTTTGATAAACATTTATTGAAAAAATCTTAAAAAACTGAAAAACGCTAAGAGTAAAGTACCACTTCCGGTTTTCCGATTTTCACCAAAAGCTTTTCAGTTCTTCCGATTGTAACAAAAAGCTTAAGTTTCAAGTTTCATCTCCATATCTTTAACGGTTTTTGCGGTACAGCGCACACAGGCACACACACACACAGACAGACAGACAGACAGACAGACAGACAGACAGACAGACATTTTTCAAAAATGGTCTTATTCGACTCAGGGGACCTCAAAACGGATATTTCCGTTAAAATTTTTGATTCGAAAATGTTCACGAAAACAATACTTTCCCTTTGTATTACATACGGGGGAAAGTAAAAAGCAATACATGACTGAAATTTTGCAGCGCATGCATTGGGATATGCACACTTAAAAGAAAAAATCCCTGTACGTATAAATAATTTAAATAGGTATCCAAATTATACACCCTTTTGTGTTTAGCAAATTAGTCCTGTTTTTTTATTTGTGCAGCCCTGCAACCCTTATGGACGAGTCGCCACTGTTGCAATCTCCTAAAATCATCAACTAACATTCTTCCAAGGTAAATTCCTTCTCTTCTCGCACACTACTCAAATAAAATTATCCCTTCACGCTCTTTCCAAAATTGCGCAAATATTTTGCAAACATTGTGCAATTTCGCCCGCCTTCCAAGAAATCCGAAATCACAAAAGGTGGCTGCTGCAATTGAAATTCTGGACAATGCGCTAATTTATGGGGGCCACTTTGCATATTTTCGACCGGGCCATAAAAACTCTCGCTTTCCGAAATGTGTTTTGATGTTGTGCAAAATTTCGGCTTTGGAGGTCGCGAGTCGGATTTACCGTTTTATGGGCGTAAAAAGGTTGGCAATTTGAATATTCGCCCTTTTTTTTACGGTTTTCGGGCGGTGGTTTATTGCGATTTTCGTCGAAAAGTTACGTTTGGTGGTAATTGGAGTCGTTATGCTAAAATCCAAACCATTCCATTTCACAATGAATAGCAATAAATAATCTGTAGCGACCGATTTTATCAGCTTTATCTAAAAATTGAGCTGTAGTTAAGGTTTTAAAGTGCATGCATATATAAATGTCAAGATATTAGTTGTAATTTGGTAATTTCTGATGCAATAATTAATATGAACTTTAACTGAAAAAGAACCAGCCGATTTGAGCTTTAAACAGTTTAACAAATTTGACATTGAAACAATACTAAGTGCTTATAATCTTTAGATATTTTTGTAAAGATTTCAAATTGAAGCTTTTAAACGATTTTTTTCCACTTCTAGATTAAGCATGAAGTAAAATTTCGAGTTTAGAAAAGCCTGAAAATTTGGTTTGGTCGCGTAGCGCGTAGCGCTACGCGGCCAAACCAAATTTTCAGGTTTTTCTAAACTCGAAATTTTACTTCATGCGCCACGCGTATTAAACACTGATTTCAACTGAAGATAGAAATATGCTACTAAAGCAGTATGCTACATTCCGAACTTAATATCAAATCAGTGTTTTGTACGCGTGGCGCATGAAGTAAAATTTCGAGTTTAGAAAAGCCTGAAAATTTGGTTTGGCCGCGTAGCGCTACGCGCTACGCGACCAAACCAAATTTTCAGGCTTTTCTAAACTCGAAATTTTACTTCATGTTTAGTCTGGGAGTGGAAAACACTCGTTTAAATAAAGACAACCTTATACAAGACTGTCTCAGTTTATACTGAGTCGACCTTGTACAGTAATGACTTTGATTTTGACGTCATGTGAGGATTTCCGCGCGTGATAAGGTCGGCTCGGTTTAAATCGAGACAACCTTGCACAGTAATGATCTTGGTTTTGACGTCACGTACGGATTTCCACGCGTGACGACATCAACCAAGGTGTGTAAGCAAGTTTGTCTTGATTCAAACCGAGCCGACCTTGTGTTGTTTAATTACCTTGTCTTCATTTAAACGAGTGTTTTCCACTCCCAGACTAAGCATGAAATAAAATTTCGAGTTTAGAAAAGCCCCGTGAAAATTTGTCGAGGGTCGCGCAGCGACCCGAGACAAATTTTCGGGCTTTTCTAAACTCGAAATTTTACTTCATGCGCCACGCGTACAAAACACTGATTTTAAGTGAAATTCAGAAACACACAAATACATCTTTAATCAGAGTAACAGGGAATCAGATGTTTAGTCTGTTATCAACGATGTTCAGTGTTAATAATAAATAATTAGGTTTTAAATATTTTTGTTAAAACAACTGGTTACGATATTTTTATGTAAATGGTTGAAAAAAAATAAAATCAAACTTATTCTTAAAGGATTTGTATTCGTGATTGGAGAAAACAGGATTCAAATCTTTAATTCGAATCATATTTATCTCTTACGAATCCTGTATTCGAGTATTCGTGATTCGGATCATATTAGGTGATTCGGATTCGTGATTCGAGTCCTTTTTACGAGGATTCGTCCCAGCTCTGCTGGGTAACAGTACCCATCAATAACATCTCTAAATCTCTTTGCCAATTAACAAAAAATCTATTCCCCTTCTATGAACTCCAATTGCATAAATTTAAACTTAAATTTGGGTTTCAATTTCAATTAATCTACAAACATGTTTTATTAATACAAAAATGTTAATGTTTTATAACCGTGTTAAAGCTGTATGCCAACGTCTATTACCCTATTAACGGCCGAGCAATTATAGAGATAACTCTAAAAGTTAATTTTGGGTAAGACTGTAATTGTCCCATTTACAGGTCGTAGAAAATTAAATCTTAAGGCACTAACCATGAATGGGACACTCATTGGGCTTTCCAACACAGTTAAATATCTCGGCCTCACCTTTGACCAGAGGCTAAACTGGAAAACCCATGTGGATAACATCACTGCCAAAGCAGTAAGGGCAATATGGGCTTACCGCAGGCTATTTGGCAAACGATGGGGTCTACACCCCAAGATGATATACTGGCTTTTCATTACGGTGAAAATACCAATAATCACCTATGGTTCCGTTGTCTGGTGGAAGAAGACAACGGAGATCACAACCCAAGCAAGGCTCAGCAAGGTTCAACGGCTGGCATGTTTGGGCATCACAGGGGCTATGAACACCTGCCCCACTGAAGCAATGGAGGCTATGCTAAATCTCACACCTCTGCATCTGCACGTGAAAAGGGAAGCAGCACTAGACGCATTAAGAATAATCCAGACAGACATACCAAAATATGGATACCTTAACGGGCACCTAAAAATCCTCAACACTGTGTGTAAAAGAGAAAGATACATGCCCAAAGACTACATGTCAACTGACTACGACTTCGACACAACGATTGAAGTGGCCATCCATGGCCGCCATGATGTTGGAGCGAGGGTCAAACAGTTACAAGGCTCCTCGATAGTTTGGTTCACTGACGGATCCAAAACTGAGAACGGAGTCGGAATCGGTATCACTGGCCCTCGATGCGAGTTATCAAGGGCCTTGGGACGATTCCCATCGATATTTCAGGCAGTAATCGAGGCCCTGAACACATGCGCCCACATATGTTTAGACAGGGGATACAACAAACAGAAGGTTTACTTCTGCTCAGACAGTCAAGCTGCATTAAAGGCAATAAAATCGCCTACATGCAAGTCTAAATCTGTCTGGGAGTGCAAGCTATCCCTAAAGGAGCTGGCTAGGAACAACAGAGTTAAACTGGTCTGGGTTCCGGGACACGCAGGGATCAAAGGCAATGAAATTGCCGACAACCTTGCCAAGGAAGGGTCCAAGACTCCATTTGTCGGACCAGAACCTTACAGTGGAAAAACTAAAGTCCGCATCAAGGGGATGATCCGGGAATGGGAAGATGCTGCCAAAAGTGCTCACCTGAGAAACACACCGGGTCTGCGGCAGGCGAAAAGGTTCATCGCCTTCTCTGCCGTAAGAGCCGGACAGTTTCTCAGGTTAAGCAAGGGCAACCTAAGGCTCATAACCGGCCTTCTAACTGGACACTGTCCTCTGAAGTACCACCTCACCAAGATGGGTCAGACAACTGATGCCAACTGCAGGTTCTGCAACGAAGCACAAGAAACAGCAGAGCACCTACTTTGTGAATGCCCTGCCTTGTCCCTTCAAAGAGGGAACTACCTGTCATCGGCCACTTTAAACACCGAGGAATTGGTACACATTAACCCTCAAGTTATAGTAGACTTCATAAGAAGTCTAGACATTGAGGGACTCAAGTAGGTCAGGGATAGTTACAAAAGATCTTTTAGGTCGAGGTAACTTCGAAAGGCCCAGAGGCCATACGACCCACCGACCCCATAACATAACATAACATAATTTTGGGTAAAATTCTGCACTTCTTTTTATGATATCCATAAATGACTTATTGTATTACAAACTGTGGTGAATTTTTCTTTTAAATATACATAATGTATATGCTGTAAAATTTCAGGCAATGGTCGATTTTATATAAAAACGTGCAGTATAAAGTTTAGAACGAGTGATTCCACTCCCAGACTAAGCATGAAGTAAAATTTCGAGTTTAGAAAAGCCTGAAAATTTGGTTTGGTCGCGCAGCGCGAAGCGCGGAGCGGCCAAACCAAATTTTCAGGCTTTTCTAAACTCGAAATTTTACTTCATGCGCCACGCGTATAAAACACTGAAATATTCTGAAGTTTGAAATACACTGACATTTTTTATTTAATGATTAATAGTCGAAATATTTAAATAACAAAATATTTACATTTTTCTCCTTACATTTTGAAGCCAGGTCAAATAATATAATATATTAAATTAACTTATTTAGTAATATAATTAACCAAACATTTATAATGTTGCGTGTACGCATCAATTGCGCTTAATGGGTTAATAAGGCTCTTTACATTTATGATTCATTATCGACTAAGCTTGATTTTATATTTATTAAATTTCATAAATGTTTTACACTTTGTTTCTATTTATTTAATCTTATATTTTCTAACTTAGTTTCTATTCATTTTTTTTTTTGAATTAATTTCTCATCCGGCACTTGGTGAAACATATTACACTATGTAAAGTTAATTAAAGGAAAAGCACTTGGTATTGTTTCACAATTAAATCTTTATTCCGACTAGTTTCGGTTTGTTAGACCATTTTCATGGTCTAACAATGGTCTAACAAACCGAAACTAGTCGGAATAAAGATTTAATTGTGAAACAACACCAAGTGCTTTTCCTTTAATTAACTTTACATAGTTTCTATTCATTTAATTTTATATTCTCTAAATTGTATTTTGCTGACACATTTTCATTTATATGTATTACCTTGTAATTACTTATTTCTTGAAAATAAATTATTATTATTATTATTATTATTATTATTTACAACTCGCCACAAAAGTTTTCTTCAATTTAAGTATTTTTACATTAAATATTTTATATTTAAACATCCAGGTTTGTTGGAGATGTGTGTCGGCAGAGATCTGCGCTATCGTTTATCCGGTTGACTCGTCCTGAAAGGGTATTGTGGTCTTTGTTGTTGTTCGCGCTGAAAGGATTGTCGGATATAACACGCCGGCCGACTCGACATGTTTGCAAGGATTAGACACGACTAGATACGTATTTAAGGATTTTCCGATATTGTTGCGACCGCCATTGGTTTTGTGTAATGTACGGTGCGCCAAAAACGAGAAGGGATTAACTGAAACACTTTCTTTCAGCGGTTTCCATTGCGCAGTCTCCTTTATGCAGCAGAAAAAGGGTATTGTTGTAAGGCTTATCTGCATAATCTGTGACAGTTTTCACAGAAAATTGTGTAAAAGTTGCACAAGTGCGCAAGGAATGTTTTGATGGTTATCGTGGAGTTCTAAGATTACATTCGTTGTATGTATAAGTAAGAACCTTTGTAAATATTCTGAAAGGATCTTTGTCGTTTGTCTCTTTTTGAGAAGATTGGGATAAGTTGGAATTGAAATAACTAAAACATTATTGAGAAGATTGGGCTAAGTTGGAATTGAAATCATTAAAACATTATTTTTTCAATAGAATTCTTGAAGGAATTGATCAATTTTAGGTTTAATGATAAAAATGGTGTTCAAACTATTAAATCTTGTCACCAAAGGATGATAATACACAAAAGGGAGAAGAATATCATGTAAATTCGAATAAAGAAAGTCCTATGAATTCTTGTGACACAAATAACTAAATTATTTTAATTTGTTGTATCTTACTTTATAATATAGTACTAAGCGATCGTCTAAATCAGTGGTCTCCAAACTACGGCCCGCGGGCCAAATCCGGCCCGCGACCTGCATGAATCCGGCCCACGATTGTTTGTAATTTTATTGTAAATGTCATATTTTGAAATATTGTAACAATTGTTCCATAAATTTTTCATAATTTTATAAAATTAATCGGATCTTGGCCGACTTTATTATGTAGAATTGTATTTGTGGCCCGCGAAGAACATAGTTTGGAGACCCAGGGTCTAAATGATATCTTCTTTTTTCGCGTATTTAATGGCCTTGGCATCTAAGCCCTGTTGACCAGTCACAGTAATAATTAAACGAATGATTGTTTAACCTTTTAAATAAATAAATAAATAATTATAGGGGTAGTTATTAAAGGAAAAGGTTAAAGGAATGATTGTAATTATTTTGATAATTAGATTACTGGAGTGTCGACTGAATCTAAAATTTGGACTAACGCGTTTTCCGAGGGATATGAAAAGGAAAATACACGTGCAGTTAGCAGGATGAGGTACACTAGAAAGGAATGTAAGGAATTAAAATATGAAAATGGACGTGACTGAAAGGATGCAAAAGGATAGGAGTCTAACCACGTGCTGGCTTTGCGTTTTAGTTTTTGCGCAACGGTCTGACCTGCTCGGGATCTGGACACGGACTCCATCTAAATCAGTGGTGGGGAAACTTTTTTTAAGACGGGCCATTTGTAATAACCATACAATCGTAGCGGGCCAAAGAATAATGCTTAATCGTAGGTAGGTAGTTTTTATGCGGGTCGTCACATTACGAAGTAAGAACGCGTTCAAACATTCTCACGACGGCACTCTTAAACGGGCCGGATTAAACCTTTCCGCGGGCCGGACTTGGCCCACGGGCCGTAGTTTCCCCATCACTGATCTAAATTAAAGTAGAATAGATTTCAGGTTATGGTAAATTATGTGTTAACAGTTTGCTGCATTTGTAAAATGCATGATTGTAACGTGCGATCATTTAAATTGTAAATTAGAGTAGGCTTTGAAAATTAAATTAGATTGACACTACAGTAGTGTCAATTAATTTTCAAAGCCTACTCTAATTTATATTTTAAATGATCGCACGGTACAATTATGCATTTTACAATCGCAGCAAAGAGCATCTTATTACAAGACGGATCGCACTTATTTCCACGAGGAAAACTTAGGAAAATGCACGTGAAAACTTTGCTTGTAACGGATTTCCCTATTTGTGGCTGGAGTGTAAATCCACACTCTACGCTCTCTCGCGGAAGTTTATATATATGTTCGGATTTGTGTTGCGGAAAAGCGGGCGAGAAAAGCGCGGAAAAATAAATGAGGAGAAAACGCTACACACGTATGGAAACGCAACAAGTGCCCGAATTTTCCGTCTAGCGTACGTGTTCGATTCGATCGAACACCGACAAGGAAAAGAAAGACAATTTATCGTCGAGAATTTATATTATAGTTTTCCTCGCGGAGAAAATGGACAATTTAAGATCGTAAGAAAAGTTAGGTTAGACTTAATAAAGATCTGTTAAACATTTGTGGAAATTATTAACGTAAGATTAAATATAGAAACAAGCTGAGTCGGGTATGAATTATAAACGCGCTATCGGTGGAAACAAAATGTTGGGACACGTATAATGTTTTTAATGTGTGTCAAACTTAATGATTGTACAGGTTAGGCGAAAAATGGCGCCGAGGTTTAAAAAATAATTTATTGGAACTTTTTTGATTGCATACAGTTAAAGAGATAAAAATTCAACTAAATAAGTGTTCAAAGTGGGAACCAGACGTAGCCACTACGTGTAATAGGCGATTTTCGAACTCTTGAATTACTTTTACCAATGTTTCAGGTTGAATCGCATTCATTTCACTTGAAATTGCTTCCTTTAGCTGATTCAATGTTGTTGGAGGTGTTTTGAATATTAAATCCCCATAAATAAAAATCTAGAGGATTCAAGTCTGGTGAATAAGGAGGCCATTCCACGTCTCCTCCAGTATTAATCCTTTGATCGAAATGCTCCTCAATTGATTCAAACACTTCTGCGGTTCTATGGGGTCTTGCACCGTCTTGCATAAACCAAAAATCGTCAATTTTCGGTTCCTTGGGCTGTTGGTAGGAAAAAGTTATCTAAAACTCTTTTATAAACTGCTGATTTTATAGTGGATTCGAAGAAATAAGGCCCAATAATTCCTAGAGAAGCAAGAGCACACCACACAGTAACTTTTTTTGACTGTACCCTCATTCAATGGATTTCTTGACTTATGGCGTTGATTATAAATTCTTGCAGTAGCACTATTATTTTTTTTTCTCACTATACCATATCTCCAATATCTCTAATCTCTGTTGCAGTGATTTTTTTTTTTTTATTGGGTTTGGCTTTTGCCTGGTCTTGGGAACTTGCCCATTAGCCAACATCATTTTATTTATATTTGTATTTGTGTTATTTCTTTAACTTATTGCTAATTACCTATAACTATATATTTGGACGTCACAACACATTCACACACACCCATGGACTCCGGGACGAATATTTTTCGTTAGAAAAATTACTCGCCCCGGCTAGGAATCGAACCCAGATCACCGCCGTGAACGATTGGCGAAACCAGCGGCTCAGCCGCTCGGCCACGGCGGGCCCTGTTGCAGTGAATATTTGTTCATATTTCACACTGTAGTTCACAAAATCAAAAAATTAATTCAAAAACTCAACCGAAAATTAGACTAAGACTAAGCTTTCAAAACAAATAAACCCCTAGGTAGTTAACTAGGGACTGTTTACTTACTAAATCAAAAATAAAAAGTACTCGGCGGGACTTTCCCGCCACCCTGTAGGTCACTATATTGACTGACATTAGTCTATGGTGTCAACTTGACTTAAGACAACGATAGTCGGCATTTAGTCCCATGTGTCAACTTGAGATGAGTCGCCGTCAGTCGACATTAGTCTATCATGTCAACTTGAAATGACATTCAGTCCAATGTATCAAACTTGATACAAATCGGCGACGTTAGGACTATTGTCAATTTGAGAGAACTATTATTTGGAATATATTATTAAAAAGTTATGTTATTGTTTTCCTTTATGACACTTGCAACACACATTTTGATATTTGTGACATATTTTACAGTAACGAGTGTCTTCCACTCCCAGACTAAGCATGAAGTAAAATTTCGAGTTTAGAAAAGCCCCGCGTTTAAAGTGAAGTTAAAAACGCACTGAAAACCAACCCAACTTCGATATTTTTTTAAAATTCTATGTTTTATTTCCTATCCATGCTGTAAACCTTCAAATATTCGTTGTTTTCTTGTAAAAAAAAAAACTTCGTTTCCCTGTAGTCCTTCGGTGTCCGAAGACCATGATTGGTCCTTCGAGCTGTAGCCTTTGTAAACTGGTAATAAACTTAGTAATCTAGAGTGATCCCTTAATTTGAAACTTCTAAGAACGAGTGTTGTCCACTCGCAGACTAAGCATGAAGTAAAATTTCGAGTTTAGAAAAGCCCCGCGTAGAAAATTTGTCGAGGGTCGCGCAGCGACCCGAGACAAATTTTCACGGGGCTTTTCTAAACTCGAAATTTTACTTCATGCGCCACGCGTATAAACCACTAATTTATTATTATTAACTTTACAATATTTCAGTGTATTTCACGCTTGCGGCTTGAAGTAAAATTTCTAGTTTAGAGAAGCCTGAAAATGTGGATGGGTCGCTTAACTTCGCTACGCGAGCAATCCACATTTTCAGGCTTTTCCAAACTCGAAATTTTACTTCATGCATAACCAAGGATTGGCAACACTTGTTCGAAGTTGGAATTTATGTTTACAAAATAATTTGATTGAAGCTTGATGTGACTTCAAATCACGTTCAGTATTATTTTAAAAAAAAATTAAAGCAAGTGAAATTTTACTCCTTATTTCTTGAATAATTTTCTCACTTATCACTTGGTGAAACATTTTTAAATATTGATAAAGTTTTGATTTAAATTACTGCTGTAAAACGCGAAACTAGTCGTGTAAATAGTGAAGAGAAAATTGTGAAACAAACCAAGTGTAATTTAATTCAAACCTTCATCAATATTTACTCTTTATATTTTCAACTTAAAATCCTGCTTATATTTACTTTATAGCATAGTTATTTGTGTACATGTATAAAAGGGTAACTATCGAAGCAAATAATCGCCAACATATTTTCAGGTAAATTAACAAACCCTCTATCCTTCACATTACACAAACACACCCCTTTCCCTGTACGCAATCCACTCCATCAAAATACATCTCTCCCCCTTTTTTCCCCATCCTAATTCAATTTAAATTCCACCTGACCACCACTCAAAATATCATTTATCCGCACGTCCACTCGAAAAACATATTTGCAACATATTGCCGGCCATTACACGCACATCGGACAGGCACAATGGGAACCCTTTTATGCTCGCCAGCCACCCCGGCCCTTTCGGAAACCCTTTTTTTTCCGATTCGCTACAGGAAAATCGCCAAATTAGACGGTGAGTCGACGGAAAGTGGACTGTAATTACGGGGATGGGATGACTTTTTCTTTTTGTCGGCGTTACATTGATTGACACAAAGTTAAATCATACGATTTTTTTTTCAAGAGCGAAATTTTATGTTGTTAAATAATGGAAACACTCGATCAAAGTTTGGAATTGAATGTGTAAAGTTATTTAAATTAAAAACATTTGGTATTGTTTCACAAATTAAAACTTTATTCCGACTAGTTTCGGTTTGTTAGACCATTTTCAAATTCACATTTTTCACATTCTTTTGAAAATGGTCTAACAAACCGAAACTAGTCGGAATCAAGTTTTAATTTATGAAACAATACCAAGTGTTTTTAATTTAAATAACTTTACTTATTCTAATATGTTTCACCAAGTGCCAGATGAGAAATTAATTCAAGAAATTGAAATTGAAAATACGAGGGGTGGTAAAAAAGTAAGGTAGCAAAGCCTTCAATAAAACGTGTACATTTTGTAATTTTACTTTTTGATCACCCCTCGTAAAAAGCAGCGAGAAATTTTCGAGAAATTAGAACACTCTTGTGCTCATAATACCAGATGTGACCTGTTTAACTTAACAAAAGTGAATTATGGTATCGAAATGGTATAATTTTTAGGGAACTACTTAATTAATTGCACTGATAAAGTCCACAGAGATTAAAATATGTTCGCATTTTTTCGAATTTCCCGCCTTGTTAAATGAAATAAGTTCGATGATTTAAAATTATTTTTCTAAGATTAATAATTTACAGGTAATATCCATTTTCCTCATCATGAATTGAAGTTCATGGCAAAGCAAAGGATAAATAAAATATTTATAATCTTTTTGTGTACAAAAAAAAATCATTGTCACATTCAATCGATTTATCTTAAGGTCAATAAAGCAGGTCCCTTTTTTTCAACCACACCGTTTCTCGAAAAATGATCAAATTTGTACCCGACCCGAAAGAATCCTTTGTCGGAGGAATTTCCATTCAGCATTCAGACGAAATCTTTTATAAAATAAAAATTTATAGGGTTCATTATCAAAACATCCCCACGGTTAGCACTTGCACCATAATGCGATTTTGCACCCCCAAGAAACGCGATTATATTTATAAATAATACCTCCGCATTTGACATCAGTGTGAATCTCCCCACGATTGCCCTTTTCAGCCCTTGCGAGTGACGTCACATCCCGTCTTTTCAACCTGTCCCGTAACGGACAATTTTTTTTGGGACATGTGGGTGCAACTGTCGACCTGTTGAGAAGAAATTTATAAATATTGGTAAGAAGATTATAATATTTTCTACGAGGGGCTTAAGAGTGTATACGCAAAAAGCAAAAAATACAAAGAGGAAGACTTAAACATACCATTATTTTAATTAATTCTTTATTTGTAACTTCTAGTTTGTTTGAATGAAGAATTTAATTGAATTACCTAGAAGCAAAGGGGTGTAATGAAATATAATAAAAACCTAGTTATAAAACTCGAGTTATATTGAAACCAATTGAACAAAATAGTAATGTGGTTAAGCGGAGCTTAAAAAATACCTCTTATTAAAAGCTCTTACGGAAAGCTTTTGTTTTAAGTATACTTATCCCGATATTTATAGCGCAGGAATTCGTTGTTAAAATGGTCAATATGAAAGAGCAAATTACCTTCCTTTCAAAAATTTTGAATTTTTAACAATGTCAATAAATAAAATATAATAATTGATAATTGAAACACTAAACTTATTTCACTTGTCAATTGGTTAAATTTAAGACCATTTTACATTAAATTCGCGTTTAATACGCGTGGCGCATGAAGTAAAATTTCGAGTTTAGAAAAGCCTAATTTGGCTCGGTCGCTCTGCTTCGCTACGCGCCCGAGCCAAATTTTCAGGCTTTTCTAAACTCGAAATTTTACTTCATGCTTAGTCTGGGAGTGGAAGACTCTCGTTTTAGCATTAAAACAACTGATATTTGGCGGAGAAAGTTTTATATAGTCAAAACAGAATGTCAATTTTGAGGAGGAAACAAAATTTTTGTCAGACTTCAAACGACAATTCAGACCATGATATTCTTCCAAGTTATCAATTTGGATTTCGTAAATTTCATATTTGTTCAACAGCCCTTTTAACATTGATAGATGACATAATTTGGGAAATAGATACTGGAAAAAACACTGCATTGATCCCTCATGATTATTCTAAGGCATTTGATACTATCTGTCATAAAATCGTGTATGCCATATTGCATTAAGTTGGTTTCTCAACAAACGTTTTGTACATTTTGTAAATGAACTTGTGTACATAGCAAAACTAATTGGGCCTAGGATAGATCCCTGGGGAATCCCTCAAGAAGTTTCTATTTCAGAAGGTTTTCCAAGATTCGTTTCGACATATTGTTTTGTCTTAGTTAAATAATGAGAGTTATTTAACTAAGAGAAAACAATATGTCGAAACGAATCTTTTAAAATCTTCTGAAATAGAAACTTCTTAAGTGGTTCCCCAGGGATCCATCCTAGGCCCAATTAATTTTGCTATGTACACAAGTTCATTTACAAAATGTGTAAAACATTGCAAAATTCAAATTATGCCGACGATACGCAATTGTATTATTTATTCGATTCCAGTAATATAAATCAAGCGAATGCACTAAATAATTTATATATTAATGAATTGGCCTTAATGTCTAGTAAACATCACTTAAAAATAAACCGTACAAAATCATCAGTAATCGTTTTTGGAAAACCTAATAATGAAATAAAAACAATTTGACGAATAAAGCACTAATAACCTTTCGTCACACTTTTATTTGAATTACCAAATGTACATTTCGGACACAAAGTGACTATTATCAATGGATTAACACCCTGGTGTTAATCCATTGATAATAGTCACTTTGTGTCCGAAATGTACATTTGGTAATTCAAATAAAAGTTTGAAGAAAGGTTTATTAGTTTATTCGTCAAATTAATTTGATCTTCACGTAACTCAACATAAATTTATTTTAAATAAAAACAAATCTAGACATTACGATCGAAGGAAATAATATTCAAAGTGTAGAGTCAATACAAAATTTGGGCTTTGATCTTAGTTTTTAAAGTCATATTGCAAAACGCATACAAAAAACATACATAAACCTTAAGTTGTTATACACACATCGCAAAATTCTTTCAGAAAATAAAAAAATCCAGTTGTGTATGAATTTTCAATGGATTACCAAAAAATTAGAAAAACAGAGTACTCTGTTTTTCCAATTTTTTGGTAATCCATTGAAAAAAAAAACAGAGTTCTCCGTTTTTCCAATTTTTTGGTAATCCATTGAAAAAAAAAACAGAGTTCTCTGTTTTTCCAATTTTTTTGGTAATCCATTGAAAAAAAAAACAGAGTACTCTGTTTTTCCAATTTTTTGGTAATCCATTGAAAATTCATACACAACTGGATTTTTTTATTTTATGAAAGAATTTGCGATGTGTGTATAATAATTTAAGGTTTATGTATGTTTTTTTTCTCAGTTTTTCCAATTTTTTGGTACCAGACTAGTAGAGACGATACCAAACAATTTAATCGCAAGGTTAACGATTGTTTTTCGAACTGATCTATAATTTCCAATTTCCCAATAGAGAGGGAGTTTTTCTAACGTTTTTTTTTGTACATAATAATATTAATTAGCATGAAATATCGATTCTTTTAGACACTAACCACTAACTTTTTACAGGTGTTGATTTTTTGGGGAAACAAAAACCGTTGCGCAGAAAACGATAACAAAAAACAATCATTCGTCGTTTGAGTGTGTAGGAGCCAGGAAAACTTGATTTACATTCATGAGTCCTGATTGCGAGCCACGTGCCTTTTGCACCTTTCTGTCCATCAATAAACCCACTAAGTTTTGACATATTTATCTCCGACATCCGCTCTAAAACCTCTCCGGAAAACCATCGTGAAATTGCTCGACGAATTGCGCTAAATTTCGAAAAACACCTGTACGCCCTCAACAGTTATCTCCACAGGTGATGCAGTTCCGAATTCTCGGACATCGTTTTTCACTCTCCATCTTGTCAATTTCCGATTTCCAATTTTCTGGGCGGAGATTAATGGCGAGCACGTTAACGATTTTTGTTTTGTTTAGGCTGTTTCGTAATTGCGATTTAGAGTTCTCAATTAAGGGCCCACTTTCAGTTTCGATCGCTATCGACGTTTGTCGGAGGGCTTAATTAATTTTTATGAGGGATAACGCGGTAATTGCGATTTAAATTGCAAATTTTACGAGCGAGGATCTAATTAATCGCTCGGCCCTAATCAGGGGATTTGTGATTTTTTTTTGTTAATTACGCCAGAGGCTTTGATGTTTTATGTTCGTGTAACGTTTGATGAAATGTGAGCGTAGTTTGTTGATGATTAAAAATTTGTAACTTTTAAATTACTTGTCAACTAAGAGATTTTTCTAATTAATGTTGGAAACATTTTTCAAGACTTAATTCTTAGCTAAAAAATTATGATTAATTCAAGAAATTAATATTTTTTAGCATTAATTAAAAAAATGTGCAGAATCCATCATTTATAATATTTTTATATTTTTTCAACAACAATAACAATTGGCAATTCAATATAGTAAAATAACAGTATATTAATAATGGTAATATAAGTTTGAACTGACAACAGGCTAACGACCATTAGTCTTTCGTCCCATATTTATATAATTTATTGATCCTGGTTGTACGAAATGTTTTAATAATAATAATAATAATAAATGCCTTTATTTGTTTAACTTCAACATTATACATTAATTATATCTTTATTAGTGTAGGCGAAGTTCAGTCAGGTAATACCTGTTACTGCTCTTCCACTTAACCTACTAATTGAAATTTGAAATAATAAATAAAAATAAAATGTAATGCGAGATAGAGATTATTCATAAACTAAACTAATTAAGATTATACATAAACAATATGTAAAGTGCTACTAGTTTCATTGATTTGTCAACCTCAAAGCTCTCCAAGTAATAAACCAGCCCGTACTTTTCTTTTAAAATTTAATATATTATTTGATTTAAGGGTTCCGGGGATTCTATTGTATAGTATGTAGATGCTGAATGCAAATCATCTAACAAAAATAGCAGTTTTATGTTTTGGAGGGGATATTAATCCCTGGAACCTGATGTTTAAATTATGTACGTGGGTTCGAAACACAATTCTCTGATATAGATACGGGGGTGTGCGGTAGTTTATAATTGTATAATAAATAATGTAGCTATGTAAGGTTCGTCTATTAGCCATATTTATCCAGTTTAGACTCTGCCAACTTTCCTGAAATATGATCAAATTTTCTAATACCCATAATGAGTCGTATACAAGAATTTTGTACTTTTTGAATGCGTTCGGTTGTTATTCTATCCAAACATGCACCATACACGATATCACAGAAATTAAAGTGACTCAATACTAGTGTATCGCACAGGAGACGTTTAGAATTTTTCGACAAAAAGTGTCTATTAGAATAAATCATTCTTAGATTATTATATGCACGAGATATACATTTGGATATATGAGATTTGAAGCGCAAGTCTGAGTCAATGATTAATCCGAGATTACGCACTGAATCGACGAAGGGGATAATTACATTGTCGAGTTGGACATTTAATATTCTTTTTGCAGCAGTAACTTTTTTTAGGCCCAAATAATATAGCACACGTTTTATTTGGATTAATAAGCAGAGAATGTCTACGTGAGGCATTTAATAGATTAGCTAAGTCATTATTAATTTTTTCATTAGCCTCTTCGATATCGCTAAGGTTAAAAGATAACAAAAGTTGAGTATCGTCCGCATATAAATTGCAGGTGCCGAATTCTAAAATATCAGGTAAAAATGATGTGTATATTGAAAATAAAATTGGACCTAAAATGGAGCCTTGGGGAACACCAGCAGTAATTTTCGAAAGACTGGAATAGGAATTATCTATTTTTACATGTTGTTTTCTGTTAAGAACGAAACTAGATAGTAGTTTTATTGCGCTTTCTTCAAGTCCAATGTACTTTAGCTTGGCTAATAAGATGTCATGGTTTATTGTGTCAAATGCCTTACTAAAGTCTATTAAAATTAGGCATGATATAAGACCTCTATCAGTGGCCCTTATTATGTCATCAGTAACATTTAGTAAGGCAGTTAGTTGCACAGCTATAGTTAGGCCTAAAGCCAGATTGAATAGAAGGCAGAATATTGTTTTGTTCTATAAAAATACACAATTGTTTTTTCATTATACGTTCCAGTACTTTTAACAATATTGGCAAAATACTAATATCTCCTGAGTATTATTTTTTTTAGGCACAAGAACAATGGTTGCTTATTTATTTTAAAATAATAGTTAAGTGTTTAATTGTTTATAGATTGGTGTGTTTATAAATCAGCAATTAACAAACTTCGCTCAAACGTTGCAACAACACTTACATATAAGTATATTTGGAATTGCCAATTCTTGGTTGCCGAATACTTCAAACATTAAAAGTGTGATTCTTTTCGCAATCTACAACAAGTTAGTCTTACAAAGACTATATCAAACACTCAACGTGACCGCCAGTCTAAGGTGTCAAATTGTTCAGAGGGAATGGCAAAGCTATAATGATGAGAGATAAATCTCGAAACGCGTCTATAGATGGCCTGAATAATTTGATTGTTTAGTCCCAATTTGAAATGGAATATTTTCAATATGTTGTTTTTTTTAACCTAATTTGATTGTGTTGAAACTGACAGCTATGTTTTAAGTCCCAATTTGAAATTGCTTATTCCCAATTTGATATTGATTAGTCTCAATTTAAAGTTGTAAAGTTATGGTAAAATAAATCAAAATTTTCCTGAAACCATTCTTACAGAAATCACAAACACGATAATACGAATCGCAAATTCTTAACAGACATTTAAAACTTTTTTTTTAAAACAGTAACGCCCCTGTTCCTTATGTGAAAAAATAAAAATAAAAGGGCAGATGTTTGCAACCTGTTCGCCGACATTTCACCCTTTTCCTGTTCGATCCCAGGACGATAAGACGAGATTTGAGGACTCCGCAAAGTCGACAAGCCATCATTATCTGCAGAAACATCAAGTCATCTAGACTGAAATTAAAGGGGACATTTGGATGTCGACCTATGATTTGAAATGAGATAGCACTTTAAAGACAAGTGTCATAATTTAAAATGTTCGTGATTGCGTGTACAGATTTACATAAATTAAGAAATGTGAAGAAGTAAGTTGGTAAAAGAGTTCAGTTAAATATTGTTGAGAAAATTCTAACATTATTAATAGTTAAAAGACACTCTTTAGACTATAGAGAGTATGTTGTAACGTATTAAGTAAACTTAAAAAAAACTTTCTACTAAGCTTAGTAGTAAGGCAATATAACTCCATATTAAATGCAATCATATGCTGAATATTTTTAAACCGATTGTATTAATTATTTCCTTCTGTACTTCTTCAGAAATCAATACAGAATAAACTCAGCTTATAATACTTACTTGCATTAGATAAGCAAAAAATGGAAAATTTTGCGCATTAAAAGAGCCGTTTACTTTGAAAGTGGCTCCATTTCTCAATTGTTGTTGACTAAAATAATCTTCATAATTTGAGGTTTATTGTAATGAACAACAATTTCTGGTTAAGTATATTCAATAGTAATAAAAAGCGGCTAAGTTCCTTTTTTCGCTGTTTTTATCTAAGTACTATATGTACATTTTGGACACTAAGTGTCCATTATCAATAGTTAACTATTGATAATGGACACATAGTATTCGAAATGTACATATAGTCTCCCTTAATAAAAACCTTAAAGCGGCGGGGATCCGAGAAGGCTGCGACTTTTACGTTGCTCTTATGGGAGACGACTGTACGCGGGAGTGGAAAAATCGAAGAATTCATTTTAGAAAGTTCAAATTTTCACGGGACCGAAAACAAAAAATTCCGCGTGTCTTAGGCTAAGCGGCGTTCAAATCCGACCGCGTTTTCTATTTTAAATAATTTTTTTAATTTTACGCCTGACGGAAGATTTCCTAACCTCAATACTTTACACGCTGGTCTTGCTTCACACGGAACTTTTTCAGGTCGCGCATACCACAATTTCGATGGGATTTGACCTGGCCTTTCCAACGCGACACTTCCGAGCGCTCAAATAGCCCGATTAAAAAACATATCGCATTTAATCGATTTTGCAAAAATCGATTTTTGCGTAATAAAAACCATCGATTAAATGCGAGATTTAGACAGCCTGTATATATTTTTATGAAATTTCAATTGCAAAAAAAAGTACTTTTCCTCGATAGAAAAAATTCTCGATAGATAGGTCGTGTTTCTACTGGACTTCTGAAGACGATATTCAGAAGTCCAGTAGAAACACGACCTATCTATCGAGAATTTTTTCTATCGAGGAAAAGTACTTTTTTTTTGCAATTGAAATTTCATAAAAATATATACAGGCTGTCTAAATCTCGCATTTAATCGATGGTTTTTATTTTTTTTCCAAAATGTTTTGTTTAAACGCAGATCGCTACGATTAAATTGAGCGGTGTTGGGACATGTTTTTTTTTTTTTTTTATTGGCCGCCTTCACGGGCGGTCAGCACATTTTCGGTCGAAAAATTGCGATAGAGGAATTTGGTTTTCACATTTCGATTTCGAATAATTATCCGCAACCGACGACAAGATGAAACAAGACGAAACAAAACAATTAAAACAAAAAAAAAATTTTAAATTTTTTATTTTGATGTTTTTTCGAGAAAAAATGCGATAGTGAAATTTGGATTTCAGATTTGGATTTCGACTGTTTATCCGCGACTGAGAAAAATACAAAATCAAAAATCTACATTTTTTTCACGGGCTGTCAGCACATTTTCCCTCTTTATGTGTGAGCGAAGCGAGCAAGGCAAGCGAGCGAAGCGAGCAAGGCAAGCGAGCGAAGCGAGCGGCTGGAGCGAAGCGACCATCTCTTCCAACCTTTTCACAAACCTTTACATCCATCCACTCCATAACCACTATAAAACAACGATTTACCTTGCAGTCACCACCATTCGGCTCATGCACCAACGCCTCTCCCCCTCCCTTTCCCCTTGCTACTATTATACATATATTTTTCTTCAACATCATTTATTTATTTTTTTAATTATGCAATTCTCTTTACATTTCCTTGATGCGGTGGATGGAGAAAGCAGTTCGTATATTAAAAGGACTCTGCTGCTCGCTAACGCTCACCCCAGCTCGCTTTGCTCGCTTGCCTGCTCGCTGCGCTCGCAAACTGAATCATGCTTAGCTTTGATTTTTTTACTTTTAAAATCGCTAAAATATCGTAACACTTGCTATTTGTATTTATTTCGATTAAAATTTAATTATTTTTAAATTTAATTTAATTAAAAAAAATACTTCCGGTTGAAAAAGAAAAAAACACTTGCTCCAAAAAGTCATCGAAAAAAATAAGGAATTTTTTGATACCTTTAAGAAAAGTTGTTTTTTTTTCAAAAATATGCAAAGGGTACCCCCTTGATTCAAAATTTTACATTGAAACCCGCATAAGTCTGTCCTTTTCCCACTCATGGCTTTTGATAGCCAGCGCCTAATAATTTTCAAGAATTGCTAAAAACTAAAAAATATTTATTGCTCCGGTCCTACTTGAGCTAGATAATTGAAATTTTCAGCATCTATACACATTTATATTTCCTATCTACTGGTACAATTCCCATTATTGTACTGTATCAAATACTCAAACAAAAAAAATATAATTTATTTATTTAATTAATATGAAAAATTACAAAAAATCTATCTCCTGTCCAAATTAAGCTGGATGAATGAAATTTTCAGCATTTATACATATTTGTATATCCTATTTATTCGTATAATTGCAGTTGTTTTACTGTTTTAAATACTATAGCAAAAAAAAAAATAATTTTTTTTAAATAATTTGAAAAGTAAAAAAAATCTATTTTTGATCTAAATTGAGCTAGGCCAATGAAATTTTCAGCATTCATACAGCTTTGTATTACCTATTTATTGATTAAATTTCCATTATTGTACTATAAATAATAGCGGAGCTAAAAAATAAAAATTGTATTTATAATTCGCCGTTTTAGCATGAAAATGGGGTTTGGTTCGCAGAAAAAAAATACCAATTTCCGCCCTAATAGAACTGGATCAATGAAACTTTTAGCATTTATGCAGATTCGTGTTGTCCATTTACGGTCCAACTGCCTATGGTCTACTATTATTATGACGGAAGTAAGAAAAAAAAATTGTAATTTTTGATGATTTTTAAATTTCATTTATTAAAAAAAAATACTTCCGATTGAGCAGAAATAAAACACTAATTACAAAAACATCATAGAAAATAGTGAGGAATTGATTGATACCATTAAGAAAAAAAAAATGTTTTTTTCAAAAAATCCAGGGGGTACTACCCCTTGATTCAAAATTAAACATTGAAGCTCGCATAAGTCTGTCTTTGTCCCACTCATAGCTTTTGATAGCCAGCGCATCAAAATATTCCGGAATTGCTAAAAATTAAAAAATATTTATTGCTCCGGTCCAACTTGAGCTAGATAATTGAAATTTTTAGCATATATACAAATTTATATTTCCTATCTACTGGTATAATTCTTTTAATTGTACTGTATCAAATAGAGAAAGTTTGTTTTCGCGGGGATAAAGGAGCAACTACCCTCTCTATGTGCGAGCGAAGCGAGCACCCTAGCGAGCGACGCGAGCAAGGCAAGCGAGCGAAGCGAGCGGCTGGAGCGAAGCGACCATCTCTTCCAACCTTTTCACGGAGCTTTACATCCATCCACTCCATAACCACTACAAAACAACGATTTACCTTGCAGTCACCACCATTCGGCTCATGCACCAACGCCTCTCTCCCTCCCTTTCCCCTTGCTACTATTATACATATATTTTTCTTCAACATCATTTATTTTATATTTAATTAAGCAATTCTCTTTATATTTCCTTAATTCGGCCGTCGGATCCCCATTTGGTAAATCGGGCTAAATGCTAGTACTTAAATAAAAACAGTGAAGAAAGGAATTTAACCGCTTTTTATTATTATTATAACTATCTTCACAAAACTCACGAACACATATACAGAGAGTTTTATGTAACACTGAACATTTTCATAACGAGAATTTTTCTTTGAAGTATCCAAATGCATACGTTTGACATTTTCCGATGCTCAGTTGATTAAAAGAATTCAATTTGAAGCTTCAAGCGAGTGTTTTCCACTCCCAGGCTAAGCATGAAGTAAAATTTCGAGTTTAGAAAAGCCTGAAAATTTGGTTTGGTCGCGTAGCGCGAAGCGCGGAGCGGCCAAACCAAATTTTCAGGCTTTTCTAAACTCGAAATTTTACTTCATGCGCCACCGGTACAAAACACTGACATATTACGAAGTTTAAAACACACCGCTAAACTTTACATTGAATCAGTGTTTTGTACCGGTGGCGCATGAAGTAAAATTTCGAGTTTAGAAAAGCCTGAAAATTTGGTTTGGCCGCTCCGCGCTTCGCGCTACGCGACCAAACCAAATTTTCAGGCTTTTCTAAACTCGAAATTTTACTTCATGCTTAGCCTGGGAGTGGAAAACACTCGCTTAAAGCTTCAAATTGGATTCTTGTAACAAACCAAGCATCGGAAAAATTCTCGTTATGAAATTGTTCGGTGTTACATAAAACTCTCTGTATATATACATGTATATACAGAGAGTTTTATGTAACACTGAACATTTTCATAACGAGAATTTTTCTTTGAAGTATCCAAATGCATACGTTTGACATTTTCCGATGCTCAGTTGATTAAAAGAATTCAATTTGAAGCTTCAAGCGAGTGTTTTCCACTCCCAGGCTAAGCATGAAGTAAAATTTCGAGTTTAGAAAAGCCTGAAAATTTGGTTTGGTCGCGTAGCGCGAAGCGCGGAGCGGCCAAACCAAATTTTCAGGCTTTTCTAAACTCGAAATTTTACTTCATGCGCCACCGGTACAAAACACTGACATATTACGAAGTTTAAAAACACCGCTAAACTTTACATTGAATCAGTGTTTTGTACCGGTGGCGCATGAAGTAACATTTCGAGTTTAGAAAAGCCTGAAAATTTGGTTTGGTCGCTCCGCGCTTCGCGCTACGCGACCAAACCAAATTTTCAGGCTTTTCTAAACTCGAAATTTTACTTCATGCTTAGCCTGGGAGTGGAAAACACTCGCTTAAATTTTCAAATTAAATTCTTTTAATAAACCGAGCATCGAAAAATGTGCAACGTATGCATATGGATACTTAAAACAAAAATTATCTATAATGGTTTGTAAATTAAATTCACTTGGTTTTGTTTCACTTATATGTATTTTATTTTCTACTAGTTTCGGCTTAATGCCATTATCAGAGAAAATAAAATACATATAAGTGAAACAAAACCAAGTCAATTTAATTTACAAACCATTATATTTTAAAATGTTTTACCAAGTGATTAATGAGAAAAAAGTGTCCGATATACAAATATTATCGTTATGAAAATGTTCGGTGTTACATAAAACTCTCTGTATTATAAAATATATAATATATATTTTGAATATACTTAATAATAAATTGTTTTATATAACTGAAAACTCAAATTATGAAGGTTATTAGTAAACAACGAAAATTTGAGAAATGAATTTAGGCAACTTTCAAAATAAACGGCTCAAACATTAGCCTATCAGTTCCCTGAATTTTTTTAAAATGCTCTCAAAAATATCATCTGCTAAAAGGTAAGACTCATTTTGAGTCATTCAAATGGTAATTTTCTACTACGATTTTTCCCCAACAAAAAAATGCTTTGAGATTATAACAAAGACGAAATCACCCTAAAAAAGTGAAATTTAAATGCGGACGCGTGCTTTTTTAAAAGCGTGCCAATATCAAGGGGGGATTTGCTCTCTGAAGAGTAAAAATCTTTTTTAGAAGTAACCGCACAAGGTAAAAAATAGACGCAAGTGATTTTTTATGATTCTCCCCTTGAAAATAACACTTATAGAAATAAAAGTTTTGATTCTCGTAAATTTATTGTCCAAATAAATAGTTCGATTCAGTCACAACAATATTATTACGTGAAGATTTATTGACCAAACAAGTGTTAAAAAAAATAAAATATACAAATATTTCCAGTCACCAAAAATGATAATTCTTACTAAGTTCATGTGGGAGGTTAACTACACCAAGGTACATTTTTGAAATTTAGTAAATCAGTGTTATTGGAAAAATAACTTTCATAAAATTATACACGAAACAAAACCAAGTGAACTTAATTTACAAACCATTATATTTTAAAATGTTTTACCAAGTGATTAATGAGAAAAAAGTGTCCGATAAATTATACACATTGAGAATCGCAGATGTCATTTTGAACTCGAGTTCATCGATAGATGAACCAGCTTAATGTAATTGGTGCAACTGGTCCTTAATTAGTGTTCTTTACTTTAATTGATAACCTTATCAAAATTGCGGTGTGGACCCCTGCGGGGTGGTTAAAGGGTCTTGCCCTCTAACCCAAGGGTCGCGGGTTCGAGTCGAATATACAAATATTTCCAAACACAAAAATGTTGATTCTTACTAAGTTACATATTCATATAGGAGGTGAACTACACCAAGGTACATTTTTGAAATTTAGTAGATCAGTTGTATTGCAAAAATAACTTTCATAAACTTATCGCTGGGCATTGAAAGTCCAGCAGTAAAATATATTACCATAAAGCAACGAATTCAACATATTGTTATAATCCCACGACCGTTATTGTCCGAAAAAAACCATTACGAAACGCATTTTTCATGTAAATCGTGTAAACCACGGCAATTACCAAACGAGTCCAGAATGGAACACAATCGCACAAAAATTGTTCCAGTAAATGCGCCCATATCTATTAAAACTACAATAAAATCTCGAATTTACCCCTGTAACCGATAATTATTCATCCCTCATATGCAAACACGGAAGCGTTTAATGCCGTCCGATTTTTTCTATAGAAAACCCCAACGGATAAAATCCACACCCCTAACGAAAACCCCACAAAAACCCTATGCTATTTGAATGCAATTTGTGCATTGTGAGCGTTTATGAAAATTTTTGCTGAGCATATGGTGCACTCGTATACAATATATTTTTGAAGTACTATTACATAATCATAAAAAAGGATGTATCTACTTATACAGAGAGTTTTATGTAACACCGAACATTTTCATACATTTTTCAACATTTTCAACCAGAATATCTGGATAAATCAGGTATTTATTCAATTAACTGCAACAATTGTAATAAGGTGTATGTCGGGCAAACGCAAAGAAACTTAAGAATACGTTTTAAAGAACACATGAACCATTTAAGAAATTTTAATAATGAAAAATCAGCCGTAGCAAATCATTCACTAGAAACTGGCCATAAGATATCAATCAATAATATGAAATTAATAAAACAGTCATCCAATTATCACTTAAACATGTTAGAAGCGATTGCAATGAAAAAACACGCAAACAACTTAATGAATTTTGATTTAAGTCCACTCAATAACAAATTACTAGATTTAATACCTCCTTTTACTTAACCCGAATATACCTGTCTTTACCTACCGCTCATCCCCCTTTCCATAAACCGACCCGTTAATGTACGTTTTTTCCCCACATTAAACCCCACCGCCTAACGCTCATTATATTTTGTTAATCTGTTCTGTATATATATACTCCTATTTTTGTTTGTATAAGTTAGTATTAAAAATCCATTGATAATGGTCACTTGGTGACAGAAATGTACATCTGGTATTAAAATAAAGTGTGTGAAGAAAGGTTATTGATACTTCTTTTTATTATTATAATCTTCACGTAACTCAATCATCTATTATCATAAAGAGAATTTTTCCTTTAAGTATACATATAGTTTATTTACGGATAACCATTTTACAATACAAAATATGAAACAAACTGGTAATAGATCCTAAAACAAGTAAGATTACAATAAATATACAAAAAATAACGCACAAAACATATTAAAATATTACAGAAAAGATACATCAATATTTCTTTTACACACTACAAAGTTATTTAAATTAAAAATGTGCATACGTCGTACATTTTCCGACGCTCGGCTTATTAAAAGAATTTAATTTGAAGCTTTAAACGAGTGTTTCCACTCCTAGGCTAAGCATGAAGTAAAATTTCGAGTTTAGAAAAGCCTGAAAATTTGGTTTGGTCGCGTAGCGCGAAGCGCGGAGCGGCCAAACCAAATTTTCAGGCTTTTCTAAACTCGAAATTTACTTCATGCGCCACGCGTGTAAAACACTGAAATATTAAGTAGTTCAAAATATACCGCATAATCACACTGATTCAGTGTTTTATACGCGTGGCGCATGAAGTAAAATTTCGAGTTTAGAAAAGCCTGAAAATTTGGTTTGGCCGCTCCGCGCTTCGCGCTCCGCGCTACGCGACCAAACCAAATTTTCAGGCTTTTCTAAACTCGAAATTTTACTTCATGCGCCACGGGTACATAACACTGATTCAATGTAAAGTTTAACGGTGTGTTTTAAACTTCGTAATATGTCAGTGTTTTGTACCGGTGGCGCATGAAGTAAAATTTCGAGTTTAGAAAAGCCTGAAAATTTGGTTTGGCCGCTCCGCGCTTCGCGCTACGCGACCAAACCAAATTTTCAGGCTTTTCTAAACTCGAAATTTTACTTCATGCTTAGCCTGGGAGTGGAAACACTCGTTTAAAGCTTCAAATTAAATTCTTTTAATAAACCGAGCGTCGAAAAATGTACGACGTATGCATATGTATACTTAAAAGAAAATCTCTCTTTATGAAAATGTTCGGTGTTACATAAAACTGTCTGTATATTAGGGGTTGTATATTTACTGATTTTTTTTAAATTACCGGTAATTCTCTAAAATTGTCAATCAATACCGATTTACCGATCAATCGCAATACCGTTGTTTGGAGTTTAGGGGTAAAACTTGCTTTTTTAGAGGATTTCCTGCGCTTAATTAAGCGTGAAGTAAGATTTCGAGTTTACAAAAGCCTAAACATTTGGAAACATAATTAAATTGAATTATATTGCATTTCACAAGAGGTGTCCTGTAACATTTAAGTTCAAATTTAGATAACTATAACAATATGAAACAAGAATAATTCAAATTCAAAACTATTTCAATTCGAGAAAATAAGCTTACGCTCTTTATAGTTTGCACACTTTAAACATACAACGATATGAATCCCATAGTTAAGAGAGTTTAGAATAAATTGCAATTGACTTCACAAAAGTAGAAGAAGTATTGTTTTTTATTTATTTATTTATTTATTTGTACGGAAATCTCCATTTTACATTAAATATATATATAATAATAAATGTGTGTGTGTTTTTAATCTGTTTTTTTTAATAAGACCAATAAAATTTGACATTTCAAGAATTTAGTGGTGTGATGCAGGTTGTTAGTTTTAGGTTAGGACAAAATTTATCACATGTTATGTTGTAAATCAACTTTTAATTTGTACGTTATGTGAAGGGAAATCTAACAGTTATATGACAAATTCAATTAACTCATAAAATTTGTACGTTATGTGAAGGGAAATCTGATAGTTATATGACAAATTCAATTAACTCATAAAATAGATAATTTAGGGTCAGTTGCAGCAAATCCATTGAACTGGTTCAACTCTGAACGTTAGTTCAAAGTGACATTAGAACAATAAGACCTGTTATCTTGAACTCGAGTTCAGCTTGAACTCAAGTTTAACGTTTTTGGTGCAATTGGGCCTTATTTAACAAAGATTACAATTACAAATTATTACTGCCTCAAATTATTTGTATCTACTAACAATTTAATAGTATTTAATAGTATCTTAATAGGATCAAGTAAATGTTTCTTGCTCAGGAATATCTGTTTTCTTCATTATCTGCCCATTTATATGTTCAATTTTAAAGAAGTTCTAAACACAAAGAATTTTTCTTTTACGTATACATGTTACGATTTTTCAAAGTAAATTTTCAGACTTTCGTGATCTTGTTAAAAACTTTCAATTTTAAGACTCTAACGAGTGTTTCCAAACCCAGACTAAGCATGAAGTAAAATTTCGAGTTTAGAAAAGCCTGAAAATTTGGCTCGGGCGCGTAGCGAAGCGGAGCGACCGAGCCAAATTAGGCTTTTCTAAACTCGAAATTTTACTTCATGCGCCACGCGTATAAAACACTGATTTAAAGTGAAGTTTGAAATATACTTCGACTTAATTTTGTGTAGTTCATTAATTTTACAAATGTTTATATGGAATATGTGAAAGTGTACTTAAAATAAAAAATCCCTGTATGTAAGTTGCAAGTTGTAGCGTTCTCTTTTTTGAAACTCTCTGCACCGTGACAATTTATTTGACAATTGTCACGGTGCAGAGAGTTTCAAAAAAGAGAACGCTACAACTTGCAACTTTACAACACATACAGGGACTTTTTATTGTAAGTACACTTTCACATATTCCATATAAACATTTGTGAAATTAATGATCTACACAAAATTAAGTCGAAGTATATTTCAAACTTCACTTTAAATCAGTGTTTTATACGCGTGGCGCATGAAGTAAAATTTCGAGTTTAGAAAAGCCTAATTTGGCTCGGTCGCTCCGCTTCGCTACGCGCCCGAGCCAAATTTTCAGGCTTTTCTAAACTCGAAATTTTACTTCATGCTTAGTCTGGGATTGGAAACACTCGTTAGAGTCTTCAAATTAAAAGTTTTTAACAAGATCACGAAAGTCTGAAAATTTACTTATGATTGATTAGTCACACTGATAATAATTTACCAACATCTTAAAAATTGATGTTTAAAATACCCTACTGTTAAAGCAGGACTGCAACTGTTCGCAGTGAATACACCCGAAGTTTGGTCATATTAAAAAAACGAAGTTTATATAAAAATATCTCATAGAAAAGTTGTATCATTAATTCCATATCTGTAATAATTGGACACTTCTCGTGAATTCTATTATTGCTGTTTTTAATGTATTGTGTTCAATGAGAGATTCCGTAATAAATAAATAAATACGAATGTGTTCCTAAACTACTATAATTTTCGACGTTGAATTAGATCAAATTAATTAAACAACCAGCATCATTAACTCCAACACCCCCTCAACTGACTAAAATCAAACAGAATCATTGTTATCGCATCAAACACTGGACAATAACCGTTTTCTGGCCCTTATCATTTTCTCGCAGACACACAAACATCAATATCCATGGGAATAATTGGCGGTGGTCCCCCATACAGAAGTATATACAGGGTGTATCGCACGAATCGAACTCTTGATTGATCGCCCACACCGTCTAGCATGGCCGTCTGGATATTTATTATTTATCCCTTTATTGCATTTCCAGGTCGGCCCCTTTTCGCTAGGGTCCGGCCCTTCGCCCACGCAGTTTTGCTCCGTAGGGGATGAATTTGAGTTTCGGTTTGAGTTTGCGTTCGCGTTCGCGTTCACTGGATTACTTATATAAATTCTTGATTGGGTAATTTACGCCGAAAAACGGGGGAAATAGGAAGTGAAAGGGAGAAACTATTAAGTTTGTTCGGTGGTGCTACACTTAGTTAAGCTGAGTTCAAGTTTATGACATCACCAGTTCATATTAGTGTAAATCACATTCACATTTACACTTAGTTAAGCTGAGTTCAAGTTTATGACATCACCAGTTCATATTAGTGTAAATCACATTCACATTGACAATTTCAGATATCCCGATCATATATTAACCCATTAGGCACCATTGATGCATGTAAGCAACATTATTAATTTTATATTAATTTAATTACTAAATAATTTAATTTGATATATTATATTATTTGACTTGACAATGTATAAAGGAAAACGTAAATATTTTGTTATTTAAATATCTCGATTATTACTTATTTTAAAAAAATGTTTTCAGTGTATTTCTAACTTCACTTTAAATCAGTGTTTTATACGCGTGGCGCATGAAGTAAAATTTCGAGTTTAGAAAAGCCCCGTGAAAATTTGTCTCGGGTCGCTGCGCGACCCTCGACAAATTTTCTACGCGGGGCTTTTCTAAACTCGAAATTTTACTTCATGCTTAGTCTGGGAGTGGAAAAACTCGTTCTAAACTTCATATCGCATGTTTTTATACAAAATCGACGAATGCGTTACATTTACAGCGTATACATTATGTGTATTTAAAAGAAAAATGCATAGTATGTAATACAATAAGTCATTCGTAGAAATCATAAAAAGAAGTGTAGAATTGATCCTAAAATCAACTTTTAGAGTTAACTCTATAATTGTTTGGCCGTTAATGGGTTAAACAGATTCAGTGCTCTAATTCATGTAAGGAACAGATCTACCATGCGATGATTTAGAGTAGGCTTTGAATTTTAAATTAGGTTGGCACTACTGACTGTTAACACATAGTTTACAGTAACCTCAAATTTATCCCAACATTCAATTAGCATTCTGGGCAACCGCACAAAGAAACACCACCTACTCTAAATCATAATTTAAGCGATCGCACTGTATTAAGAAACCTAGTCGTCTCTTAGGCCCAATTGCATCCAAAACGCTGAACAGGGTTCATATCTAAACTCGAGTTCAAGATGACATATTAGTGAAATTTAACCAAGTGTTTTCCTTTTTAAATCATGATTGTTCTAATGTCACTTTGAACTCGAGTTCATTGATAAATCAGCCAGTTCAATGTATTTCGTGCAACTGGCTTTTAATTTGTGTTCTTAATTTTGAATGATAACCTTATTAAAATTACAAGGTTTTTGTGCTCATGAAATTGGGCTGATTTACAAAATTGTGAGGTAAAGATGCTCGTTTTGTGTTCACGACTTTATCTGGGATGTTTTAATCAAAGATTGCTTTAGATAATTGACAAAATAAAAATCTTGATAAAAATGTATGTTGTTTTTTCTAACACTAAATAAAAATATCAAGAATTTGAATTTGGGTTCAATACTCATTCTTTCACCGGATAACTATATACGTGTTTCAGGCTTCAACGCCATCATCAGTATAGTCCTGAACCAGTGCTTGAAGAATAATGAACATCGTCGTCACCTTAAGCAGTAGCGTACTGTCTAGTTATTTGTGTAATGTTTTGTTAGTGATTAGATATTATTTTAATATGTATTTTACTTTAAGCTCGGTGAGCAATCACCTCCTTTGTAAATCGTATAACCTGTATATTTTGTATAAAATAAAATAAAATCTCTCACCATTTATTATGGCCTGTGCAATTTACATATGTTCGAAAGCGTAAACGCCATCTAATGCTCATTAGCTTAAGTAGCATCGTCAATGGGACTATACTGATGATGGCGTTGAAGCCTGAAATGCGTATATAGTTATCCGGTGAATGAATGAGTAATGAACACAAATTCAAATTCTCGATATTTATATTCTATAAAATAAAGCCCTGTTGTGGACGAACAATTGCTGTGTACAAACGTTTAGTGCCAGGTATTGACGATGCTAGTTAAGCTAATGGGCATTAGATGGCGTTTACGCTTTCGAACATAACTAAATAAAACTATTCATACAGATCATGTATAGCTTGATTGGTTTGGAAGATATCTGGCGTTTTTTAATTGTTGGCTATATCAGACTTAAGTTTAATTGAAATTGCCAATTCTTGGTTGCAGAATACTTCAAACATTAAAAGTGCGATTCTTTTTGCAATCTACCATGTTGTTGTAGATTGCGAAAAGAATCGCACTTTTAATGTTTAAAGTATAATAAGTATAATTGAAATTTCCAATCCTTGGTTACAGAATACGCAACCAAGAATTGGTAATTTTAATTATACTTATGTTTGAACGGTAACGTGACCGCCAGTCTAAGGTGTCAAATTGTTTAGAGCAAATGGCAAAGCTATACTAATGAGAGATAAATCTCGAAACGCGTCTATAAATAACCTGAATAGTTTGACCCAAAATTGTTACATTTACCGTAGGTTACTGTATGTAACAGCAAACACTTGTTGTATAATTCAATGTCCGTCGGGGTATTAGCCTGGGAAGTAGTTGTTTCAATGAGTGTTTGATATAGTCTTTGTAAGACTTACTTGTTGTAGATTGCGAAAAGAATCTCGGCACTTTTAATGTTATACCAGACTTGTTTGTAACTCTTGTAGTTACCGAGATACCCTATAAAAACATGTGTACTTCAAGATACAAAGATCTTGGATAGCTTGATTAGTTTAGAAGATATCTGGCGTTTTTCAATTGTTGACTATACCAGGCGTGTTTGTAACTCTTGTAGTTACCGAGATACCCTATAAAAACATGTAATTTGGGTCACCCTGTACTTTAAGATATAAAGACCATGGATAGCTTGATTAGTTTAGAAGATATCTGGCGTTTTTCAATTGTTGGCTATACCAGACTTATTTATAACTCTTGTAGTTACCCAGATACCCTATAAAAACATGTAATTTGGGTCACCCTGTACTTTAAGATTATAGCAATTCTTTTTTTTTTAAATAAATTGCTGCACTAAATTAAGAATTAGTTTAAAATGAACATTAAATTGCCGATGATAAAATACTAAAATAAGAATTAATTTTTTGTAGCGCGCGCTCAGCCGGGTCGCGTCGAATTTGCGGTCTCGGTTGTATTCTTTTGCGACTCGCCTGGCGTACGAAAACGTCCAGAGGACATCAGGTTATCGCTATTAGACAATGTTCGCAGGGTTTCTTCTAAACCCTGGGTTTCCAAACTATCTTCTTCGCGGGCCACAAATACAATTCTACATAATAAAGTCGGCCAAGATCCGATTAATTTTATAAAATTAATCCTAAGAGACGACTAGGTTTCTTAATACAGTGCGATCGCTTAAATTATGATTTAGAGTAGGTGGTATTTCTTTGTGCGGTTGCCCAGAATGCTAATTGAATGATGGGATAAATTTGAGGTTATTTTAAACTATGTGTTAACAGTCACTAAATTAATAATTAGTTTAAAATGAACATTAAATTGCCGATGATAAAATACTAAAATAAGAATTAATTTTTTGTAGCGCGCGCTCAGCCGGGTCGCGTCGAATTTGCGGTCTCGGTTGTATTCTTTTGCGACTCGCCTGGCGTACGAAAACGTCCAGAGGACATCAGGTTATCGCTATTAGACAATTTTCGCAGGGTTTCTTCTAAACCCTGGGTTTCCAAACTATCTTCTTCGCGGGCCACAAATACAATTCTACATAATAAAGTCGGCCAAGATCCGATTAATTTTATAAAATTATGAAAAATTTAAGGAACAATTGTTACAATATTTCAAAATATGACATTTACAAAAAAATTACAAACAATCGAGGGCCGGATTCATGCAAGTCGCGGGCCGGATTTGGCCCGCGGGCCGTTTTTTGGAGACCACTGTTCTAAACGAAGGTGAGTTAAATCTTTTTTAAAAAAGTGAAACTCATACCCTGAAATTCTCATATTAGAAGCCCTTTCCGTGCCGATATTCGATTCGCAAGAGCGAATGACCGCTACCGTATGACCGCTGCCGTACCGATACCGCTTCCGCTGCGATACCGCTGCTCTACCGATACCGCTACCGCTACCAATATTGTTGTTTGCTACCGCTGCTGCCGCCGTCGTTGCTGTCGTCACGGGAACATAACAGAAGCTCAGTTAAACAGGTTGGCGTGTTATTTCTGGAGGAATTCTGCGGCATTGAGAACAGATAAGTTCATATTTTCTTATCAGTGTTGAAGAGCTATCCTGAAATCCGATCTGTAATAATATCGTCCCAGGACGTAATTCCTGGGTGGCGCCCATTCAGAATTATATTTTCTATTTAGTTTCTATTTTGTTTTATCTCAATACAACATTGAATTCATTTTACGTTATTATCATTTCATCAATAATTCACGCTCATTTAATTATTAAGGAATCATTGTTTATTTTAATTACGTTATCACAAATAAATTCAAATTTAGTTAATTTAATAAAATCTATCGTTACGTTATTAAATCGTCCTCGCCCTAGCTCCGCTGATTAAAGGCAGCGGAAGTCACAAGATATAAAGATCATGGATAGCTTGATTAGTTTAGAAGATATCTGGAGATTTTTAATTGTCGGCTATAACATACTTGTGTGTAAATCTTGTAGTTACCGAGATACCTTATAAAAAAATGTAAGTTGGGTTACCCTGTACTTTAAGATATAAATCGACATAAATCAGTAATTGTAGACGTAGGTTGTTGCAATTAATAACCCGGGCGAACGTTTTTTTCTTCTTCTTCTGAAAACCTGAAAGCCAGTGGGCAGTGTCCGTGAAAAAGGGCTACCCTCTATCCATCACACATACCGAAATTTCTTGTAACTGGCACACCCATCCCTGCGACCTATTCAAACCAGTACAAACCACATGCTGGAACGAAAAGAAGAAAAGGGCTCTCCTTGCGCAAAACCGTCCCAAAAACGCATAAATCTCCCATTTAAAAATACCTAATAAGCTCCAACAATGGGTTAAATCATTCCCGTTTACGACTTTGTATTATACTCGAGCCGGCTACCGATTTTTTTTCGAAATTCTTTTGCGCCCGGGCCATTTATAACCCTTCCTCTGACAGGACCACACGATCATATTGTTGGTTTTGCAGTCATTGTCGTCTTGGAATTGGGACTGGGCGCGTTTATACGGTAAAATCTGGTTTGAGAGTGACACGATAATTAATGGTAATTTTTTTTTGGGACACTTCAAGAATGCAAGAAGACATCATTAACGCTGATGTTTTTCATTAAGGGCGAATGTGGTACGGTCAGTTTGCATTTTGCGTACGTCAGTTTGGTAGCTGGAAAATTGATGATGATTATTCTTTTGTTGATTTTGTAAAATGTTCAGAATTAGGTCAAATAGGTACTTTCGAAAAAGTAATAAAATATGTCTCTTTCACAGAAATACAAATGTTCATGTTGTATTAAATTCTAGCCTTGATTACACAAAAAATTCAAAATTTTACTTCATGCGCCGTATACCGGGTGTTGATTTGGCGGACGCAGCATAGGAAATTCCATGTAAATTTTGAAATGTTCAAATTTTGGCTCCCCTATTTGTTTTAGAAACAAAATGTATTTACCTTTTTTGTAGAGGGAAACATTCTGAATTCGTGTCAACGTTTATCACTTTACGTTTCTCTGAGTTAAAATAATTAAGAAAAAATAATGTGATTTTATAAAAATAATGACATGCCATGGAATTGAAACAACAACTGCGAGTGTTAAAATGGCAAAAGATATCGTAGTCACTTGATTAAAGTAAATGTTTTCGAGATGATTTACACTATACAAGAAAACTGTTATTATTTTTATAAAATCACATTACTTTTTCATAATTATTTTAGCTGTTAATTTTCTGACATTTGTTAATTTTTCAAAGAGTTCAATTTAAAGTTTTAAACGAGCGGTCTCCACTCCCAGACTAAGCATGAAGTAAAATTTCAAGTTTAGAAAAGCCCCGTGAAAATTTTCTGGGCTTTTTTAAACTCGAAATTTTACTTCATGCACCACGCGTATAAAATACAGATTTCAAGTGAAGTTTGAATATACATAAATTTCGCAATATTTTAGTGTTTTATACGCGTGGCGCATGAAGTAAAATTTCGAGTTTAGAAAAGCCCAGAAAATTTGTCTCGGGTCGCTGCGCGACCCTCGACAAATTTTCACGGGGCTTTTCTAAACTCGAAATTTTACTTCATGCTTAGTCTGGGAGTGGAAACACTTGTTTAACGTTTTAAATTGAACTTTAAAAATAAAACAGGGAATATCCGCAATGGTATGTTATTATTTTTATAAAATCATATTACTTTTTCTTAATTATTTTAGCTGTTAATTTACTGACATTCGTTGATTTTTAATAGAGTTCAATTTGAAGCTTGAAACGAGTGTTTTCCACTCCCAGACTAAGCATGAAGTAAAATTTCGAGTTTAGAAAAGCCCCGTGAAAATTTGTCGAGGGTCGCTGCGCGACCCTCGACAAATTTTCACAGGGCTTTTCTAAACTCGAAATTTTACTTCATGCGCCACGCGTATAAAACACAGATTTTTAGTTAAGTTCGAATATACATAAATTTGACAATATTATAGTGATTTATACGCGTGGCGCATGAAGTAAAATTTCGAGTTTAGAAAAGCCCAGAACAAAGCCAGAGACAAATTTTCACGGGGCTTTTCTAAACTCGAAATTTTACTTCATGCTTAGTCTGGGAGTGGAAACACTTGTTTGAACTTTAAAAATAAAACAGGGAATAACCGCAATTGTATCAATTCCATGGTATGTTATTATTTTTATAAAATCACATTACTTTTTCTTAATTATTTTAGCTGTTAATTGTCTGACATTCGTTGATTTTTAATAGAGTTGAATTTAAAGTTTTAAACGAGTGTTTTCCACTCCCAGACTAAGCATGAAGTAAAATTTCGAGTTTAGAAAAGCCCCGTGAAAATTTGTCGAGGGTCGCGCAGCGACCCGAGACAAATTTTCACTGGGCTTTTCTAAACTCGAAATTTTACTTCATGCGCCACGCGTATAAAACACAGATTTCAAGTGAAGTTCGAATATACATAAACTTCTCAATATTTAAGTGTTTTATACGCGTGGCGCATGAAGTAAAATTGCGAGTTTAGAAAAGCCCAGAAAATTTGTCTCGGGTCGCTGCGCGACCCTCGACAAATTTTCACGGGGCTTTTCTAAACTCGCAATTTTACTTCATGCTTAGTCTGGGAGTGGAAAACACTTGTTTAAAGCTTCAAATTAAACTTTAAAAAAAAACAAGGAATATCTAAAGATTTACAGAAAATAGGCTGAATTTGGAAGACGTATACTTAAAAGAAAAACTCCTTGAATTTATAGCTATTATTTATTAAGATTAATAAAGTAAATACAATAAGGTAATAACGACAGTTGACGTTTTATATTGTTATAGTTTACAATTAATTTATTTGTCATCATGGCTTTCTTGATATATTGATTTAAAATTAAAAAAAACTGGATTAATAAAGGTGTATGGTTTTTTGAGTTAAGTGATGACATTAATTAAACTTGAATAAAAACACTAATAATTTCTTCACAATATGTTTTTATTTTGCTAGATGTACATTTCGAATACTAAGTACTCATTATCAATAGCTTACTGACTAGTTTATTGTGAAGAAAGTATTAGTGTTTTCATTCAAGTTTAATAAAGGTGTATCTATTTTATTTAAGCCTAAGACATTAGTTTAAATCCAAGTCCTTTTACTTTTAATTTGTTGCTATCTCTCCTTTCATTTTAAATTTGTATTGTTAGTTGTTTTGAAGAGAATCTAACCTAAACGTTACACATACCTAACCTAAACGTTACACATACTTTAATAGAGCGTTGTAACAAATCAAATTAAATAAGATTTTAAATATTTCATTGTATAATTCAATATCCGGAGGTGTATTTGCACGGGAAGTAGTTGTTTCAATGGATATTTATCGTCTTTAGTTGTCTTATTAATTAAGACATTGTTTGCATTTTTACGAATAGTTTTTTCGTAATTTTATATATTATATTTTATTTAATCTCATTTAAAAGTGCAGTTCTAGCAATCGGCAATTAACCAACAACCCATAACAAAATTTATGTCCCCCAACCGAGATAAGACAAGACAAAATTCGTGATAAAGGCCCGAAATTAACGCGCTAAAAACTGTTAGCAACATCCGTGCGAAACACATGCTCTGAACGCATTTTCTGGACCCTCTCCTCTTTCCAATTCACCCTGGTCAGGGTGGGACAGTTGCACCCTCCCGCCGGCCCCGCTCCCCGTTTTGTCCCTCCGATGGTCATTATTTATTGGCGTCGGCCGCACTCGCATAAAGGGTGTCCGGTGCAGCCGGCCCATAAAAAAATCGAGAATCGCCATTTTCTCTCTTCGTTTTTTTTTGTCTTCTTCAAACACTCGGGTGTTGCGTTATTATTGTGCCCCTTTATCTACTCTTTCGGGTGCACCCTATCGATAATCTGCGATGGTCAGAAAAGAAAGAGTGTAACTTATGACTCCTAACTGGACACGGGAGTGGATGAGAAATGTCCAGGCCCTTTGTGTTGTTTAATGTCGCTGCTTTCGGGGTTTTTATGTATCCACTTATCGTTGAGATTAATGAATCGTGCGATATTTGACACGTTTTCTTGATAGTCTTATTACTTTATTAACAACAAACATATTATAAATTCAAATTCAAAACTATTTGAATTCGAGAAAATAAGCTTACGCTTCTTATAGTTTGCACACTTTAAACATAATATATAAAATTACGAAAAAACTATTCGTGAATAGTTTTTCACGAATAGTTTTTTCGTAATTTTATATATTATGAACAAACATATTTTCTCATTAATGATGTTATACAGAGAGTTTTATGTAAAACCGAACATTAAAAGTAATATAGGCAATCCAATTTACACTTAACCTTAAAAGTTGACGTGACAAATTGTGTTCAATGCTTAGACTCGTTTTAGTACAAATCGAACATACGAAAATTAACTCTACTTGAGAATGACGATAAGACGAAACTAGTCGGAGAGAATAAAGAAATAGTAGTGAAACAAACCAAGTGACTTTTATTTAATAATAATAATAATAAACTTTATTTTCAATTCTTAGATTAAAAATTCGCTCAATCGGTTCGCATAGTATTCCCGCGCAGTCCTTTACTAAGAAGGCCGGTATTTGGTCCATTCCCATGGTTAAATTTGGTTTAACTTTTTCATGGCCTGTAACACAATATCTTCTGAGATGTTATAATCGCCCATATGAGTAAATCTGCTAAATACTCGTTCGGTATCTTTCGATGGCCCGTAGCTCTTGGCAAAATGGTCAGCAAATGATGAAACAATAGTATCTGTATTCGATAGTGACTGGTTATCATATGTCATCTCACCAGGAATTTTTGTGCACTTTCTCTTCTTATTAATGAATGACCAAAAGCGCGCGGGTTTGTTACTAATTTCATCTTCTGACTTTTTAATAAATATATTGTAAGCAATTTTGGATTTCTGTTTAAATCTTTTTTGTACATCCGCTAATAAAAATTTATTATAGGTGGTTGGATGTCGCTTACAACGTCTTCTTTGGAATTGTTTATGCTTTAAAAGTCGAATCAGTTCCAGATTATACCACGGAGGATACAATTTATTACAAATGTTATATTTTGGAACATGAGCGTCAAACATTGAATATAATAATTTGTAGAACTCTTCACAAATATCATTTACGTTAGAATTTGGTTTAAATATCGAATTCCAATCAGCGGTGCATAGTTCGCTATAGAGGGAATGTAGATTCGCCTTTTTAAAATTGTATTGTCGTGTAAGGTCCCCTTTAAATCTAGGTACTTTCACCTTACAGGGTAGTGCAATAGTTATAAGTAGAGCTGGGTGATGTGGGTCTTCCCTTACGACTGGGTCAAGGGAATGTTCTACCTTACAATCAATGGCTGGTGATGTCATAACTAGATCTAATAATCTACCATTCGAATTGAATATAATATTCCGTTGGATGAGGCCGCTATAACAGATAAAATTGTTCAAGGGTATGATGCTGCTTGATGATTCACCATTATTAACAAAATTTGAGTAACCCGGAAAGTTAAAATCGCCAATGATCAAAGACTGCTCAATATCTAGTTTGGTTTCAATATATTCGAAGAAGTCGGTGTATTCGTGTATGCTTATGGCAGGAGGTATATATATGCATAAAACATCTAAATGCCTTCCATCAAATGACAATCGAGCTGCGACAGAATCAATGTTACTAGTTGGTAAGTTTAGCACAATTTCAATAAATTTAATATCGCTATTAATTGCAAGTAAAACGCCGCCTCCCTTTTTACTAGATCTGTCACAGCGAATTACACTATAATTGTCAGGTAACAATTCGCTATTAAAAAAACCATCTTTAAGCCAAGTCTCAGTAATTGCCACAATATCAAAGCTGCCACCAACCATAGATGTATAAAAATCATAACATTTTAAATTTAAGCCTTTAGAAGTATTCAGTTGGGAGTCTACTAGTTTTCCGAAGAAGAACTTTTAATGATTTTTGGAATGCCACTGTAGTATTTTAACTTTAAATCATTTTCACCATTTGCCTGTCTTGATTTAAGTTCCGTAATTATTTTATTGAGATATTCACGTTGCATGAGGGTCATATCTGATTTGAATTTAATATTAGAGTTAATTTTTGACTGGTTGCGCAATACAGTGATAGCACTCGAATTGTTATCAAAAATAACTTTTAGTGGACGAGGTTTATCATCGAGTTTTCCGAGACGGAAATAATAAATAATAAAACAAGAATGAAACTCTAAATAATTGGAAAACCATAAGGCGAGATTCAGTTTATCATGAAAATGCTAAACTGGTCTTTCATCTAAACCTTAAATATTATCAATGAACATATTAATATATGGAATGGTAACAGAAGAACATATAAATCAGTCACGCGTTGTATAGACAGATCGAACAAACATTACACATAACATTACATTTTAATTCTTTTCACAAATGTTGTATAATTTAGACGTTTTAAGTCAGAAGATATGGCATTATAAACAATATAAATTTGGAAAGAGAAAGATCGTTCAAAGAGGGTGGTTCTATGTTTGGGCGGTGATAAAGACCCCTTGAATCTAATATTAAGACTGTGAACATCATTCCTGAATTTAATTTTCTCAAACAAGTAGGAGACTTTTGTAGTAATGACCTTGTGATAAAAACAGGCAGTTTTAATTTTTCTTCTTGATTCCATGTTGACCCAGCCTGCTTCTATTAGTTTGTGAGATATACGCTCAAATTTACGTATACCATAAATATATCGTAGGCACGAATTTTGAACATATTGTATTCGTTTGGAAGTCGATTTATCAATAGCAGGGTTGTATAAGGTAGAGCAATATGAAAAATGAGAAAGTACATAAGTGTTGCAGAGCATAAATTATCAATATTGTAAACATGTTTCATCAAGTGATCAATGAGAACCAAATTGAAGTTACGAAAATTAACGTTGAACGTATACATTTTCGTATGTTCGATTTATGCTGAAACGAGTTTAAGAATTGAGCACAATTTGTCACGTTAACTTTTGAGGTTAAGTGTAAATTGGATTGCCTACATGACTATTAGAAATGACAGGAAAAAAAACGCGATTCAGTGCAAATCACACAATGTTCGGTATTACATAAAACTCTCTGTATAACTACTAACCTGATATCTGGATAACTAACTAACCTAATAAAGTAAAAAAAAATCACATGAAGAATTTGAACATTCGTTGATTTTTAAAAGAGTTCAATTTGAAGCTTGAAACGAGTGTTTTCCACTCCCAGACTAAGCATGAAGTAAAATTTCGAGTTTAGAAAAGCCACGTGAAAATTTGTCGAGGGTCGCGCAGCGACCCGAGACAAATTTTCTGGGCTTTTCTAAACTCGAAATTTTACTTTATGCGCCACGCGTATAAATCACTATAATATTGTCAAATTCATGTATATTCGAACTTTACTAAAAATCTGTGTTTTATACGCGTGGCGCATGAAGTAAAATTTCGAGTTTAGAAAAGCCCCATGAAAATTTGTCGAGGGTCGCGCAGCGACCCGAGACAAATTTTCTGGGCTTTTCTAAACTCGAAATTTTACTTCATGCGCCACGCGTATAAATCACTATAATATTGTCAAATTCATGTATATTCGAACTTCACTAAAAATCTGTGTTTTATACGCGTGGCGCATGAAGTAAAATTTCGAGTTTAGAAAAGCCCAGAAAATTTGTCTCGGGTCGCTGCGCGACCCTCGACAAATTTTCACGGGGCTTTTCTAAACTCGCAATTTTACTTCATGCTTAGTCTGGGAGTGGAAAACACTCGTTAAAAGAATTTGAACATTCGTTGATTTTTAAAAGATTTCAATTTGAAGCTTGAAACGAGTGTTTTCCACTCCCAGACTAAGCATGAAGTAAAATTTCGAGTTTAGAAAAGCCCCGTGAAAATTTGTCTCGGGTCGCGCAACGACCCGAGACAAATTTTCTGGGCTTTTCTAAACTCGAAATTTTACTTCATGCGCCACGCGTATAAATCACTATAATATTGTCAAATTCATGTATATTCGAAATTCACTAAAAATCTGTGTTTTATACGCGTGGCGCATGAAGTAAAATTTCGAGTTTAGAAAAGCCCAGAAAATTTGTCTCGGGTCGCTGCGCGACCCTCGACAAATTTTCACGGGGCTTTTCTAAACTCGAAATTTTACTTCATGCTTAGTCTGGGAGTGGAAAACACTCGTTAAAAGAATTTGAACATTCGTTGATTTTTAAAAGAGTTCAATATGAAGCTTGAAACGAGTGTTTTCTACTCCCAGACTAAGCATGAAGTAAAATTTCGAGTTTAGAAAAGCCCCGTGAAAATTTGTCGAGGGTCGCGCAGCGACCCGAGACAAATTTTCTGGGCTTTTCTAAACTCGAAATTTTACTTCATGCGCCACGCGTGTCAAACACAGATTTCAAGTGAAGTTCTAATATACATACAATTTTTTTTTGCCTACATGACTATTAGAAATGATAGGAAATCAAACGCGATTCAGTGCAAATCACACAATGTTTTTTATTACATAAAACTCTCTGTATAACTACTAACCTGATATCTGGATAAACAACTAACCTAATAAAGTAAAAAAAAATCAAATGAAGAATTTTAACATTTTTGAAACATTTTTAGAAATCAACGCTTCGATTTTCTAAACTTGAAACACTGTATAGTTGAGGCTGTTAGTTGTTGAAACTCCATAATTTCACTTTAATAAAACGCTTAATTTGTTTAGGTTTCAAAATTATATTTATTGATGAATCCACATGAAACCTAAACAAATTAAGTGTTTTATTAAAGTGATATTATGGAGCTTCAACAACTAACAGTCTTAACTATACAGTATATTTATCTGTAAAGTAGTTTTTAATAGAATTGGCTAATCCAATAATCACCAACGCACACTCTGAAACAAATTTCTTGCGATCGTTTCGTAATTTTCCCTTTGTTTTCGATTATCTATAAAGCAAACACAAATATATAGTGTTTGAAATATTTACTTCATGTTTAATCAAGGGATGAAATCTGGAATCCCCCGTTAAAGATAAGTCCATAAAATACTTTTCAAAGTATTTAATGATTTTTATTCCTATAATTACAATATTGCGATTTACCAGGAAATTATCAGTAAAGTAATTGATTAACAAACTTACCGAATTACCGATCATTTAAAATTTAGGTGGATTGACAATCCCCAGCTAAAACTACATCAGAAAATGTACAGGGTGCTTCAAATTCGATTTTTTCATAGAGTATATCAGTAACCATCACAGAAGGGTTAGAAAAACATACACTAGTCCGCTCTTTCTATATACATGTATATATAGCGAGTTTATTTCTTTTAAATTGTTCCTTCAGGTGTTATAAAGAAGCAAACGATTCGTTTGATGATAAAAAGAAAAGACTTTATAAGTTTATTAAACTGTCAATCGAAATAGTAAGCGATATATTTTGAACATCACAATATTTCAGTGTTTTTTCGCAATAGAAGAAGAACTAATAATTTGAAAGCACATTTTCTTCCCTTTCCCTTTCAAAAAAAATTGTAATTATAATTATGAATTAATAATTAAATCTGCTCATTTCGTAATAGAAGAAGAACTAATATTTTGAAAGTACATTTTCCTCCCTTTGCCTTTCAAAAAAATTCGTAATTATAATTATAAATTAATAATTAAAACTGCTCATTTCACAATAGAAGAACTAATATTTTGAAGCTACATTTTACTTTCTTTGCCTCTCAAAAATGTCAGTAATTATAATTATTATTTAATAATTAAAATTGGTCATTTCGCAATAGGAGAAGAATTGACATTTTGAAGCTACATTTAGCCCGTTTGCCTCTCAAAAATGTCTGTTATTATAATTATGAAATAATAATTAAAGTTGAACATTTCGTAATAGAAGAAGAACTAACATTTTAAAGCTAGACATTACAGACATTTTTGATAGGCAAAGGGGGTAACTTTGCCTATCAAAAATGTCTGTAATTATAATTATTAATTAATAATTAAAATTGGTCATTTCGTAATAGAAAAACTAACATTTTGAAGCTACATTCTCCCCCCGTTGCCTCTCAGAAATGTCTATAATTAGAAAAAAAAAACACAGAAATATTGAAGCTCCTAAAATAACCGTGATTTATCTCAATTACTATTTTCGACCCCTCTTTTTTGGTAAAAAAAACTATCTATCATGAGGAAGATCACCTTTAACCACAATTCACAGATTAAATATTTTGAATACATACTTCTTTAAGGGAATATTTTTTTGTGTAAAAAAGTATCCATCATGTGTATTCCCCAGACATGGTTGTTACTCGTAAGGGGCTTTTTAATTCTAAAGATAAAAAAACAGGGGAACGAGATTTTAGCACAGTTTTGAACACAGCACGTGCCATTTATTCCAATTTTTAGGTTTTTTTTTTATAGGGGAGTCTCGGTCATTCTTAAAAACTGCAGACCTCGCAGGTTGTTTCCTTTTTTTTTATTCATTGAGGGTAATACATTCTCAGCATTTTACAAAATTAGATTGATAAGTAATTTTAACCATTAAAACTGAATTCAGTATCGTGAATAATAATCTAAAATTGTGTGGCTATTTTTGTAGAATTATATTTAAAGCAATTTGATTTGTTTCAATATATTTAAAAATTAACAGAATCTATAAATACATGTTTTTTACATTATTAGTTGTACAGTCGACGCAACGCAAATGTAAACGCTTTTTGGTTGTCATGGTATTTGTTACTAAAATTCATTCCTGTAATTCTGGCATTGCCTCGAAATTTTACTTATGAGCCACTCGTACAAAACACTGATTAAACGTGAAGTTAAAAATATACTGCTTTAGCAGATTGTTTCAGCAGTATATTTTAAACTTCCCAATATTTCAGTGTTTTATATGCGTGGCGCATGAAGTAAAATTTCGAGTTTAGAAAAGCCTGAAAATTTGGTTTGGCCACTCCGCGCTTCGCGGTCAAACCAAATTTTCAGGCTTTTCTAAACTCGAAATTTTACTTCATGCGCCACCGGTACAAAACACTGACATATTACGATTATGTAAAACACACCGCACTTTACATTAAATCAGTGTTTTGTACCGGTGGCGCATGAAGTAAAATTTCGAGTTTAGAAAAGCCTGAAAATTTGGTTTGGTTGAGTACTAAACCAAATTTTCAGGCTTTTCTAAACTTGAAATTTTACTTCATGCTTAATCTGGGATTGGAAACACTAGTTAGAAGTTTTAAATTTATAGTTTTTAAAAAACAACGAATGCCTGAAAATTTTAGAGTACACATCGGGATATGTTCACTTAATAGAAAAATCCCCTGTATAGCTCTATCTATTTAACTAAACAAGAAATTAGAAGAAATTTGTGCAGATAAAACCAAAAGTTTTAAAAAACAACTACTTCTTTAAGTTATCAATAGTGACTTAAGGTATTAAAAGTCATTATTTTTGGGCAGACCACTTAATTAATCACACAGATTCCACGTCTAGTTAAGTGGAACGAGCTATAATAACTCATTTAAAAAAGCAGGTTACAGCAAAGTTAAAGGTTTTTCCAAATTAATATATATCTTTGACTGTATTGAATTAATAATAATAATTATATCACGTTTTTGCCTGTCGGTGACCGAAATCTATCATATGTTTAATACAAAAAAAAACCTCTAGAGTGCCATGGAAAATATTGTTGGTTGGTAACTCTAAAACAATATACAATAAATATTATGTCTGACGTTTTATATGTCAACTCCTAAAGTGTGTAGAAAATTAAAATTTTAAAAAAGATAAAATCATGGCAGTCTAGAGGATTTCTTTGTTGAATATATTTATCTAGGAATTGTTATTAAGATCATAATATTTTTTTGATGTGATGAAAGAGCTTTTTATTTAAGAAATATAATCTATAAATTTTTGAAAAATGTTCCCATGCAAAATCACCAGTTGCAAAAACACAAAAGCGAATTTAATTTACGCAACCATACGCATCGATAATTCCCCTTTCTCATTCAAATTCAATTGCAACCCCGTTTTCAGATGGTCTTTACCCCATTTTAGCGAATAATCCGAAAAGTGACCGTTTCGCCCCAATTTTTCGGAAACCGGAGAGACAGAGCGGCGAAAAAAAAAAATGCGTGCACCAATTATCCACGCCCTGCAGGACATTTAAATATCTTGACCCTATTTTTCAAAATCAACGCTTTCACCCCTAAAAGCTCGGACACGACGGCAACAACAACACAAAAAAAAGGATCGAGGGGTTTTTAGAAAATTTCGTATGCAACGGCCGTTTTGTTATGGCGAGGACCCTTTTTGCATAAACCCCCTGTCAGATCGTGAAAGGTGGCTGCTTTTTCGGTTTTCTGGGGGAATGAATGAAGAAAAAAATTATGATTTTTCGATGAAATAGTGTGTGTGTGTGTGTGTGAGTATATATGTGAGGTAGATTGGGTTTGGTTTGTTTGGGGTTTCGCCGTTGGGTTTGGAGGGAAAGGAAGTATTAACGAATTTTGAATGAAACAGAAATATTTGGCATTTTTTTTAGTTAATTTCAAATTCATAATAAATTTTATAAGTTAAACGTTCGATTTTAAAATAGCTTATACGTTAACTACACAATGTTTAGGTTTTTTGAGAGATTTTTATCTTATAAAAGAAATGTTTATCTTGTAAAAGAAAAAAAAATGGTACAGAGTGGACTGCAAGTACTTAGGCACTCCACTCTAAACAGATCGCGTGGTGCGAATTCAGCCAATTTTATTGGTTCTCAATACTTTGAGTGAAATAATCGTATGTAATACCACAAGAGGTTGATTTGGCCGGATATTTTTTTATTTAGACGAGTGCGTGGTTGCCTAGCAATTTTAACGAGAGAAAACTTGGATGACAAAAACACGAGAGCGAAGCTCGAGTGTTTTTGTCTATACAAGTTTTCTCGAGTAAAATTGGAAAACCACGCACGAGTTATTAAATGAATAAATATCCTCCCAAAACCAAACCTCGAGTGGTATTTGATAAGATAATTCCATGACAAAGGTGTATTGTCATTCTATTTAGCGGCACTGTTAAATTTATATTACTTATAATTTCCTCCTTGGAAATTGTTCCGAAACGATTTGTGTGACAATTATGCATTACGTAGTGATTTGACGGATTGAACTTAACGTCACTAATTCAGCGCGATCGTACAGTCGTCGGCATGGAGAACGTAAATAAGATAATTTTAAAATATCCACTTGCATTTTTACTTCTGCGATTTTGTTTGTTAGCAAATATGCATGATTTTAGGTTGTAATGGAATTATCACTATAATTTTTATTTCGATAAAATATGTACTAATATCTTCAGAAACCATCATACTCGTTCCATCAATAAATATTTTGGACCACCTTGAAATTTATTTAAACGAGCTTTTAAAACCCCCCGAAGCCTAATTCTCCTGATTGCTTTATGTGTTACCCTTAACTTAATTAATTCACCTAATACCTACCTACACGCATTTTTTTTAACATATTCCGAAGAAGACAAGTCGGCAGTCTTTATGGGCACGAGCCTCATTGTGTCTAGGGCGATATTTAACTCCCTAATCTAATCTAACCAGGGGCCCTTTATAAAAACGCCATGCGTTTTACATGGTCCACGTGCCTTTATAGCTTTTTTACATTCCGCATCCCATCTGTCCGTTTTTTTCCAACCTTTTTGGGATCTCTTCGATATTCAAATTTAGGGTGACCCCTTGATAATAATGGCTCGTGCGTTTTTTATAGAGGATAGGGACTTTTTTTGAGCACGGGTCAATTCTTTAGAATAGTTTTTTACAATAGGTATTGTATTTAACAAATCAACAGGAATTGATAGAGAAGATCTGGTATAGTAATAGATTTTAGTAGACTTTTAGTAGACATTTGAACGCAATAATCCCCCCGATTCCGTACGCGAAATGTTTAATTTAACGTATACGTTATTAATGCCATCACAATCTGAGTATACAGAGAGTTTTATGTAACACCGAACATTTTCATAACGAGAAATTTTATTTTAAATATACATAAGGATACGTTGTATATTTGCCGATGCTAGGTTTATTAAAATAATTTAATTTGAAGCTTTAAACGAGTGTTTTCCACTCCCAGGCTAAGCATGAAGTAAAATTTCGAGTTTAGAAAAGCCTGAAAATTTGGTTTGGTCGCGTAGCGCGAAGCGCGGAGCGGCCAAACCAAATTTTCAGGCTTTTCTAAATCCGAAATTTTACTTCATGCGCCACCGGTACAAAACACTGATTCAATGTAAAGTTTAGCGGTGTGTTTCAAACTTCGTAATATGTCAGTGTTTTGTACCGGTGGCGCATGAAGTAAAATTTCGAGTTTAGAAAAGCCTGAAAATTTGGTTTGGCCGCTCCGCGCTTCGCGCTACGCGACCAAACCAAATTTTCAGGCTTTTCTAAACTCGAAATTTTACTTCATGCTTAGCCTGGGAGTGGAAAACACTCGCTTAAAGCTTCAAATTGAATTCTTTTAATAAACTGAGCATCGGAAAATGTGCAACGTATGCATATGGATACTTTAAAGAAAAATTCTCGTTATGAAAATGTTACATAAAACTCTCTGTATGTATCAAGTACTAAACGCGCTTAGACTTTGATGTTAAGAATAGCATGTACGTTAAATTTAACATTTCGTGTACGGAATAGCTCTGAATAAAACCTTAGAATTGATTAATAGCCGTTAGTAGAAAGTTCTAAGCCTCAACAAAGAGGATTATCAAATAGAAATTGCAGTGATTATTTCACCAAAAGTATTAAGAACCAATAAAATTGGCTGAATTCGCACTACGCGATATGTTTTAATAAATGCGAAACCTACGTGATGCGCATGGGGTTTAAAGGGTTTTTCCATTTATTTAAACTTCATAGTCCCCACGTGTAGACCGTGAAAGTTTTATTAAATGGAAAAACTCTCCTCCTTTTACAGTTGATCATAGTAACTCAACTCACACAAATATCAAATTAAATCGTTAGTGAGAAAGACAATTACTGAGTTAGTAATAGATTTTAGTAGAACATTTAAACACTCTGGTAGATATAAAATATAAAATTACGATAATATTCGCATAATCTCTAGTAGATACTTAAAATGCATTAATAGATGTACAGTTTAAAGGCTCCAAATCAAAATGTAATGAACTGTTATGTTTCATCAAGTGATCAAACAAAGAAGCAGTGGCGGTTCGTTTATAAGGGCAGCGGGGCTGAAGTCCCCAGTATAAATTTATAAATATTCTAGACTACACAGTATATACTAATAAAAACACTGTATGAAAAAATTGTCATTGAAACTTTGGGACGTCCTACATTTTAAACATAAAAAAAACAAGACAAATCTGTTGAACATTTAAAACGGGTTTTTAATTTGGATACTTATATAAATTATTTATACATTTAAAGCATTTATATGTTTAATTATTTCCCACTTAACCCATGGTGAAACATTTTTGAAATAATTCTGGATATTTAAAACACTTGGATATTCAAAACACTTGATTTGTTTCACTAGTTTAAACTAGTGAAACAAACCAAGTGTTTTAAATATCCAGAATTATATAACCTTCTCGTAATTATACAACCTTCTCGTAATATAATAAGTTATTCTTAGAAATAATAAAAAGGAGAGCAGTATTTTACCTAAAATCAACTTTCAGAGTTGACTGTATATTTGCTTCGTCGTTAATGGGTTAATATTTGCGTTTAATATATTACCAATTACAAATAAAAATACCTACTAGCCGCTACTGCAAACAATTGAGCACCAAACTAAAGATAACTTAAAAATATACTTTTAAGATTTTAAGATTGACCGAAACTAGTCAGTTTTTCAAAAATAAAAACAAATAGTGAAACAATAACCAAGTGTTTTTATAATTTTTTTTAAACAAAGTTTAAATACAGTGTATTAAGATTTTATTGCGACCCACCAAAATATGGACTCAAAAAATAATAATGCCTGCCGAAAGAAATACATTATCTGAACTAATAAACATCAAAAGCTACGACAATGAACTTTACCACCCCTAAACAACAACAATAATTAAAACATTATATGTCTTAATTATTGTTGTAGCTTGTGGGTGGTAAAGTATTGTCTAAAGAAGAGACTCAAAAATGAAAACGCTTGTCTAAAGAAATAAACCATCTGAATTAATAAAAATCAAAAGCCACAACAATCAACTTTATCACCCTAAGACTCGAACAATAATCAAGACATAATCCGGCGCTCATCTGAACAAAAAATGTCACCCTTTTTACGCAACCCCTTTCAAGCCCAATTAACCCGAATGCTCGGCGTAAAAAAACCCGAAATGACTTTCAAATACCGACACCCCTTTTTTCCACGCACCTGTCGAAGGGTTGAATTAAACCTACCTGTCCAAAACACGGAAAAAAAAAAATCAACAACCCTCGCGTGCAATAAGGAATGCACGTTGTGTTAAAAATACATAAATAAAAAAGCACTTCCTTCCGGTCATAACTCGAATCGCGTTTACTTTTATGCAAAATCATTTAAATTTCATTAATTAAGGAAGTGGCACGCGCTTTGAATTAAGGAATGGAAAGGGGAAAAAAACAAGCGGCCTTGTGGGTTTTTTTAAGAGGGAAAAGGGTGGGTTTTATTGGACTATTAAGCTACCGCGCGTGTCGTGTTGGATTTATTAATCGCCTTTCCTTTGTTTCTTTTCTTACCTGGATGTTCCGGAACGTGAAATTATATTATTAGAAATTAATTTCTTTGTTTATTAAAGGAGAGGGGTTTTTAATTCAAATTAAACTGGTTATCTTTAAAAAAGAACAAGAAAAATGAAATAAATAACGATTATAGCATTACTGTAGTGACTTAGCCAGGGCGAGGTTAAGAGGGTTAGAACCCCCCCTAGTCGCTACTATCAATTTTATTTTGTCTTTTTAAAATCGCCGCGTGTTTAAAATCATTGAAAAATTGTGCGTTAGTAAGCATCTGCACACGCCCTGATTTAAGGCGAAATTATATTAAAAGTGCGATTATTTTCGCAATCTACAACAAGTTAGTCTTACAAAGACTATATCAAACACTCATTGAAACAACTACTTCCCGGGCTAATACCCTGACGCACATTGAATTATACAAGTGTTTGCTGTTACATACAGTAACCTACTGCAAATGTAACAATTTGGGTCAAATTATTCAGGCCATCTGTAGACGCGTTTCGAGATTTATCTCTCATCAGTATAGCTTTGCCATTCCCTCTAAACAATTTGACACCTTAGACTGGCGGTCACGTTACCAATCTACAACAAGCGAAAAGAATCGCACTTTTAATGTTTGAAGTATTCTGCAACCAAGAATTGGCAATTTCATTTATACTTATGTTTGAACGGTAACGTGACCGCCAGTCTAAGGTGTCAAATTGTTTAGAGGGAATGGCAAAGCTATACTGATGAGAGATAAATCTCGAAACGCGTCTATAGATGGCCTGAATAATTTGACCCAAATTGTTACATTTGCAGTAGGTTACTGTATGTAACAGCAAACACTTGTATAATTCAATGTCCGTCGGGGTATTAGCCCGGGAAGTAGTTGTTTCAATGAGTGTTTGATATAGTCTTTGTAAGACTAACTTGTTGTAGATTGCGAAAAGAATCGCACTTTTAATGTTTGAAGTATTCTGCAACCAAGAATTGGCAATTTCATTTATACTGCGAAATTATATTATAAATAGTTGTTTTTTATGTAGTTTTTGTAGAAATATTTTATTTTTATGCAAATTATATTATTCTGTCTAAACTGTTTTTCTTTCTGCGCTTCAATTAGAACCCCCCCATGTGAAAATCCTGGCTACGCCACTGATTGTAACAAAAAAAAAGAGTGAAACCTACCCAATTAAACCTTTGTATCATATGTTCAATAAAAAAAACCTCTAGATAGTTATGATTTAGCCTTTTTTGAAATTTAAGTTGGCTACACACTTCAGGAATTGACATATAAAACGTCAGGCCTAATAATTATAATGTTTATTTTCTGAGTTGTCAACCTAGAATATTTTCCATGGCACTCTAAAGATTTTTTTTAATTGAACATACGATATTAGTATAGGAGGGGTACATAACTAAAATTCAAATGGAAATCTTTAAAATAAAGAATAAAATGGGATAAATAACGATTATAGTTAACACACAAAGCTTTTTTTAACCTACAAAAAAAGTGAAACCTACCCAATTAAACCACCAGGTAAAAAAAAAACTAAACAGTTACTCGTGACAAACGCACTTGTTGCATGAAATAAATGGGTTAAATCCCGAAAAGGGGTGATGGCGTTTTTTTGTGCAACGCTCAGGTAATCGGGGAAAAAAGGGTTTGCGAGCAAGGTGCCATTGTCGTCGACCTTTTGTCGAAGGGGTTAAACTACCTGAAATGTGAAAAGGGTTGCCATACGAGCGCAAATTGCTGTATAAATACGCACAACTGGAACGATTATCGTGTGTGTTGTAAATATGTAACAAACATCACCCCTTTTGTAAATAAGAAGGGTTGTTCGGGATATTATGTCGATATGGGATTGAGGGTGGGAAAGGGGTGGTGTCGGTGTATTTACATGCGTTTAACCGCTTTTTTATTGCCTGATCGATCGATTAGACATATGTATCAGTTAAACCATCAAGGCCCGTTTGCACCCAAGTCAATTAACTTAATCAGTGATTAGTAATTTTTAAAAACACGACAATTTTATTTACAAATTGTTTACACAATCGCATATTGATAAAAGAGACATGTTTAGGATATCTTATAAATTTATAACATTCTTATATTCTAGAAATTTGACTTAATCAGAGGTTTAATCAATGATCAGTAGAACACGAACACGTAAATTTTGAATACTTATACATTTTTAACATTCTTATATTCTAGAAATTTGACTTAATCAGAGGTTTAACCAATAATTAGTGGAACACGATCACGTAAATCTTGAATACTTATAAAATTTTCTTCAGTCTTTAAAAATGTGTGTGCCTGATTTTAAACTTTATAATAAATCAGTGTTATATACGCGTGGCGCATGAAGTAAAATTTCGAGTTTAGAAAAGCCTGAAAATTTGGATTGGTCGCTCCGCTTCGCGGAGCGACCAATCCAAATTTTCAGGCTTTTCTAAACTCGAAATTTTACTTCATGCTTAGCCTGGAAGTGGAAAACACTCGTTTCGGTTTCAAACTGTCAAAGATAATCTAACAAATGGCGAATTAATCTAATCTAAGAAATAGTTGCATATGTCAAAAAAACATCATTTTAAAAATCCGGATAGTGTTGCATCACATCGGTTTTGTTTAAGGAAAGTCAACAGAATTAAAAATTAATAATATAGTTACAAGAATTTCAAAAGACAAATCATATCTTAAAAATAATTTAAATTAAACGTATAAATAAATTAATTTTATGCGATTTTCTGGAAAGATGAACATTTGAAAGATTCATATCTTGATATTTTTTTGGAATATCCGTGTGTAATTTTTGGTAGATATAAAGTAAGCACTGTTCTTTGAAAATATGTAAAAAGCTGAAAATACCCTATCAATAGTTTTGAATTTATTTCCAATTGAACATAAACATAGATACATTTGATGCGATTTTTTGGGAAGATGATTATTTCAAAGATTTATATCTTGATAATTTTTTAGAATAACCGTGTGAAATTTTGTGTGGATATTAGGCAAATATTGCTCTTTAAAATTGTGTAAAAATCTGAAAACACCCTATGAATAGTTTTTGAGTTATTTCCAATTGAATGTAAAAATAGATTAATTTTATGCGATTTTTTGGGAAGATGATTATTTCAAAGATTTATATCATGATAATTTTTTGGAATATCGTTGTTAAATTTTGTGTGGATATAACCTAAACATTGTTCTTTCGAAATGTGCAAAAATATGAAAATACCCTATCAATAGTTTTTGAGTTATTTCCAATTAAATGTAAAAATAGATTAATTTTATGCGATTTTTTTGGGAAGATTATTTCAAAGATTTATATCATGATACTTTTTTGGAATATCGGTGTTAAATTTTGTGTGGATATAACCTAAACATTGTTCTTTAGAAATGTGCAAAAATATGAAAATACCCTATCAATAGTTTTTGAGTTATTTCCAATTGAACGTGAAAATCGATACATTTTATCCGATTTTTTGGCACGATTATCATTTCAAAGATTTATATCTTGATAATTTTTTAAAATATCCGTGTGAAATTTTGTGTGGATATTAAGTAAATACTGCTCTTTAAAAATGTGCAAAAATCTGAAAATACCCTATCAATAGTTTTTGAGTTATTTTCAAATAAACGTAAAACTAGATACATTTTATGCTTAAGGAGTATGTACTCCTTGAGAATGACTCAAAGTCGAAACTAGTTGGAATAAAAAACCAAAGTATTAGTGAAATTTAACCAAGTGTTTTCTTTATTAAATCATAGTTAAATATGTTTCACCAGGTGAAAGATGAGAAACTTGTTCAAGTTACATTTTATGCGATCTTTTGGAAAGATGATCATTTCAAAGATTCATATCTTGATCATTTTTAAGAATATCCCTTTGAAACTTTGTGTGGATATTAAGTAAAAATTGTTATTTAAAAGTGTGAAAATCTGAAAATACCCTATCGATAGTTTTTGAGTTATTTCCAATTGAACGTTAAAATAGATTAATTATATCCGCTTTTTCGATAAGATGAACATTTCAAAGATTCATATCTTTATAATTTTTAGGAATATCCGTGGGAAATTTTGTGCGGATATTAGGTAAACATTTTTCTTTAAAATTGAGTAAAAATCTAAAAATACCTTGTAAATAGTTTTTGAGTTATTTTCAATTGAACGTAAAATTAGATACATTTTATGCGATTTTTTGGGAAGATGATCATTTCAAAGATTCATATCTTGATAATTTTTAGGAATATCCCTTTGAGACTTTGTGTGGATATTAAGTAAACATTGTTCTTTAAAAATGTGTAAAAATCTGAAAATACCCTACCAATAGTTTTTGAGTAAATTGAACGTAAAAATAGATTAATTTTCATATATGCGCTTTTTCGAGAAGATGAACATTTCTAAGATTCATATCTTGATAGTTTTGTGGAATATCCGTGCGAAATTCTGTGTGAATATTAAGTAAATACTGTTCTTTAAAAATATGTAAAAAGCTGAAAATACCCTGTCGATAGTTTTTGAGTTATTTAAAATTGAATGTAAAAATAGATACATTTTACGCGATTTTTTGGGAAGATGATCATTTCAAAGATGCATATCTTGATAATTTTAAGGAATATCACTTTGAAATTTTGTGTGGATATTGAGTAAACATTGCTTTTTAAAAATGTTTAATCATCTGAAAATATCCTATCAAAAGTTTTTGAGTTATTACCAATTGAACGTAAAAATAGATTAATTATATGCGCTTTTTCGAGAAGATGAACATTTCAAAGATTCAAATTTCGATAATTGTTTGGAATATCGGTGTGAAATTTTGTGTGGATATTAAATAAAAAAAGTTTTTTAAAATTATGTAAAAATCTATAAATACCCTATCAATAGTTTTTGACTCATTTCCAATTGAACTTAAAAATAGCTAAATATTTTGCGATTTTTTGGTAAGATGATTATTTTAAAGATTCATATCTTGATAATTTTTAAGAAAATCCCTTTGAGACTTTGTGTGGATATTAAGTAAATATTGTTCTTTAAAAGTGTGTAAAAATCTGAAAATACCCTATCAATAGTTTTTGAGTTATTTCCAATTGAACGTAAAAATAGATACATTTTATGCGATTTTTTGGGAAGATGATTATTTTAAAGATTCATATCTTGATAATTTTTAGGAAAATCCCTTTGAAACTTTGTGTGGATATTAAGTAAATATTGTTCTTTAAAAATGTGTAAAAATCTGAAAATACCCTATCAATAGTTTTTGAGTTATTCCCAATTGAACGTAAAAATAGATACATTTTATGCGATTTTTTTGGGAAGATGAACATTTAAAAGATTCATATCTTGATAATGTTTTGGAATATCCGTATGAAATTTTGTGTGGGTATTAAGTAAACATTGCTCTTTGGAAATTTGTAAAAATCTAAAAATACCATATCGTATTTTCATAAATTTAAGTAGCATTGGCAAAATGGAGCATGCAATAATAAATATTTATATACAAACAGTAAATTTGTACAAAAACGGGACTAGAGTTCTAATTTTAAAATAAAAAGCAAGATTTAAGTTTTTATAAAAAGAATAAAAGACAAAATGAAAGTTATCTGTAAAATTGTGGTCTTATTTTGTTTTTACTATTTATCAATGATATCCAGTATGTAATTAAGAATTGTAACTTTCTGATGTTTGCTGACGATTTAAAATTGTTTAGAAGGGTAGAAACAACTCAGGACTGCAAACTTATTCAAGAAGACATCAACAACATAAATGATTGGTGTGTACGTAACCAACTTTTATTAAATATAAATAAATGCTACGTGATATCATTCTCCCGAAAGTTAACGAAATTTGCTTATACCTACTCCAGTGGTGGGGAAAATTTTTTTAAGACGGGCCATTTGTAATATCCAGACAATCGTAGCGGGCCAAAGAATAATGCTTAATCGTAGGTAGGTAGTTTTTATGCGGGTCGTCACATTACGAAGTAAGAACGCGTTCAAACATTCTCACCACGGCACTCTTAAACGGGCCGGATTGAACCTTTCCGCGGGCCGGACTTGGCCCGCGGGCCGTAGTTTCCCCATCACTGACCTACTCTATTGATAGTTCCTCCATTACGCGTGTATCTGAAGTCAAGGATTTGGGAGTTTTGTTTGATGAAGGCTTATCTTTTAAAACATATATAGCAAAAATCCGTAATAAAGCTTCGAAAATGTGGGGATTTGTCTGGCATGTTGGGAAACAATTTAATGTAAAGTGTTTGAAAACTTTGTATTGTTCCTTAGTTCGTTGTCATCTAGAGTATGCTTCAGTAATATGGTCACCCAATACTATCGCAGACTGCAAATCGCTGGAAATTATCCAAAATAAATTTCTCAGAATAATGGAGCACAAACTAGGCAGGACACATAGTCCAGGGAATTACACTGACATAAAGGATCTGTTACAGATGCATACTCTGGAATCCCGCAGACGGATCAACGATCTGAGTACTCTGCATAGCCTCATAAACGGCTCCATTGATTGTCCAGATATTTTAAAATATCTGGATTTTAACTTTTCCGCCAACAGCCGTTTATTACGATCAAGACCGCTATTTTGCGAACGAAAAATCTCTTCGAGCTTTGGTCGCAACAACTCCATTGATCGTATAATGAGACTCGCTAATTTATATAACAACTGTGAATGGTTTGATATATTTAACAGTCCTCTAAGGAGTTTTAGATTTGGTATCATGCAAAATATTTTAGGATAATAAATCAATTTCATTATTAGTTTTCCTTATGTTATTATTGTTTTTAGATTTTGTTATTTCTATATAGAATAATTGCTGTAATTATTACCACCATTTATTAAATTTTAGTTATTAATGTTAATACGTTTTATCAATTTTTAAATATTATTGCTATTATTTTGTACATATTCTTTGTAAAAGGGGTTTCCCGTGAGAGAATAAATAAATAAATAAATAAATTTTAAAATAAACGCATTGATATCACCAGTAATCAGGAAATAAATTGTTATTTCTTTATTATTTTGTCATTATTTTATTTTTATAATTTGTAATATTTTTCTTTTAAATAGAACATGTACTTATAACACGTGATCTTTATTTGTGTAATTTTGTTTTGTTAACATATATTATTTTATTATTTGTAATATTACTTTGTAATTGGGATGTCCTGTTGGGTAATAAATATTATTATTACTATTAAATATTATTATTATAAACATAATGATAATAGGTGATAAAATACGAATAAGTTGTCAAATTTTATAGAGGGTTTTCCATTTTATGAGACAATTATTATTTTATTTTGACATACGAGACATAATTTCTAACTCAAATTTCTTGCCATATCGATGGTGTTAAAATTTAATTTTATTGTTAATAGAGAAATGGAACTTGAATGTCGTATCTTGAAAATTGGACACGTTTGTAAATCGGTCAATTTTGTTATGTTTATCGAATGTTATTTGGGGTACATTACAAATTTCAGATTGTTGCATTCCAATTAACAAAGCCATAGTAAAAAGATAATTGTGTGTGAAGCTAGTTGAAATTGGTAACACTGTTTTATTATGTACTATGCGATCATTTAAAACATAACTAAGGCTTAGTTGCACCAGAACACGTTGAACTGCTTTATCTTTGGACTTGAGTTTAAGATGACAGTTTGTTTTGATTTTGCGTTGTATTGTACTCTTTTTTTTTCATTAGCATCCTACCCGTGTTATCAAAAATTTTAGAATCTATTATGAAAGAACAACTGACAAATTTTGTAGAGGCTAATAACATCCTGCCCACAAATCAATCAGGGTTTCGAACAAATTACAGCTGCTCTACAGCTTTACTGAATGTCACCGATGATGTTATCAATGCAACCGATAGAGGATTACTCTCTTGTCTAATCCTTATTGACTACAGTAAACCATTTGACACAATAAATCATAATGTCTTATTAGCAAAAATGAAATTCATTGGTTTAGAGTCAAATGCAGTAAAACTTTTAAGTAGTTATATCTACGGCCGCCAACAACGGGTTAAAATTGACAATATTACTTCTGATGTATCAGATATGAATGCCGGTGTTCCTCAAGGATCAATTTTAAGTCCACTGTTATTCTCGATTTACACGTCATTTATCCCTGATACATTAAAATTTTGTACATACAACTTATATGCAGATGATACCCAGCTACTATATTCATTTCCCTTTAAGGATATAAGGACAGCAAATCTAAATGTAAACCTTGACTTAACTAATATCTTAACAGCTTCCCGGCAACACTCCTTAATGATTAATCCTAGTAAAACTTCAGCTATACTGTTTGGTCCAAAGAAAATACTCATCGCTGCCAAACGTGTCATTTCACTGAAATTAGATAATATAGCGATACCGTTTGTAGAGTCGGTGCGTAACTTAGGCTTAGTTATCGACTCTGATTTGCGGTTTAAATCTCATGTCAGTAAATGTATTTCTAGAGCTTACAATAATTTAAGAATGATATATGCAAATAGAAAAATTTTAAGTAGAAACACCAAACGACTTCTCTGTGACACTCTGGTACTGAGCCAATTCAACTTCTCTGATGTGGTTTATAGTGCTTGTTTGGATAAGATAACGATAAATCGTATACAAAAAGTTCAAAATTCTTGTATACGGCTTATTCTAGGAATAAGAAAATATGATCATATTTCAGGTAAAGGCACTGAACTGAACTGGCTGAACATGGCTAACCGAAGAATCCTTCACTCTTGTTTGCTCTACTATAAGATAATTAATCTTCGTAAACCATCTTATTTATATCGCAGAATTGTGTATCGGACTGACGTTCACAACGTTAATGTTAGGTTCCGGGGACTTATATCGCCACCAAAGCACAAGTCTGCTATTTATACGAGATGTTTTACCTACAACATTTATAAATTATATAATAAAATTCCCCAGCACCTAAAACACTTAAAAATTAACACTTTCAGGTTTCACTTGCGTTCTATGTTGCTACTAGGTGAGCTTTAAAATTGAAATTAACTCGGAATTAGTGATGTCTAAATATGTTTGTATCTAACCTCTCACATGTTGCAATTATATCTAAGTTTAATTTTTAGTAGGTTAAGTGGAAGATCAGTAACAGGTTAAGCTGACTGAACTTCGCCTACACTTATAATAATATATATCTTTTGTATTTTTTTTTCTTTCGGTTAAATAAAGACATTTATTATTATTATTAGGACAATGAAGACTATTATTGTTATATTTTGCCCCCTCCCCTCCCCACAAAAAAAAAATCTGCGGGCGCCCGTGACTTCAAATATTTTAAAATCAAAACAGAATTGATTAGGTCCACTTTATTTAAAGTGGACCTAATTAATTCTGTTTTGAAAAAAAAAACACTTTTTAAACTCACAATGAAAAAACTGTTTTTATTCCTTACTTCACTTTTATTTTTATGTGATAGATGTACATTTCGAGTGCTAAGCACTCATTATCAATAAACTTTCTTCACAAATTATACTCATATTTATAATGAGGTCCACTTGCAACGTCCTGCAGCTACTTTCTTAATATTTTTAAAAATGTTTCGTAAAAATATTGAGAAACACTGCAGTAAGAGACATATTCAATGTTTTAAATAATATTTATTAATATTTTATTTAGTTGTGAAACTAAGTTTAAAATGTTATTTTTTCAAACAGCAATCGTCATATTACTTAATTTAAAAATGTGGTAGTATCACATGGATGTGCCTGCTTAATAAAAGAATATCATGAATAATTTTTTGGAATTCATGCGGTGGGAAATATATATATTTTATACATTCAGTGGTGTATAGAATATGGAAAATCCGGGGGATTTCACTCTCGGTATATCGCCGACTGTACACAACTCGCACGGACGTTTCCATTTCTTAGTGTTAGGGGGGGATGAAATTGACCCGAATTCTAATTTCATCCCCGTCGCATTATTATTGTACAGTGGAGAAAATCGCGCTCTGAATTCAAAGCGATCGGATAACGTTTGGAGATACAGTTTGGCAATAAAATTATTAGGTATATTATCAAATATTTATATGTGAGAGGGTAAACTACAAATCACATTTATGAAACTTTACAGTGCTATTTATCTCTCGATACAGTAAAAAATCCTGATTCCAGTAAAAGAATAAAAAAGCACTGCTGTATAAAAATGTGACTTGGTGTAGTTTACCTCCACATACAGATTTATACCCTGCACATTTCTCGATATTTGTTGTTTTTAACACGGGTTCAATTTAAGGTTTCTAACGAGTGTTTCTACTCCTTGACTAAACATGGATTAAATTCCAAATGTTTAGACTTCATGCGTCACGCGTATACAATAATGATTTAAGGTCGGAAATTCACATGTTATTTGGCCATAAGAACGAACAACGATTAATCTTCCACAATAATGAAAATAGATCTTTGAAACTCATACATATTGCAAATTGAAGCTTTGCGAATAAATTGACACAATTCTTTTTTTTTAAATGTTTCTTAGATTATATATAATTCAACTAATGGAACACTCTTAAATGATCACATAAATCCGTGCAATACTTCCATAGATAACATTATTTCTTCTTTATATTGCTTTAATTTATTGAAGTAATTATTATAAACATGTTGTATTAAATAGATTAATCTAAAATAAATGATAAATAAAATTAATCGTTGCTTAGAAATCTCCTTCAGAGCAACGTAAATTTTTATTATGTTTTTAATAAATAGGGGACAGTATCGTGTTATTTTAGTAATATCTTGAATATATACTGTAATTTCCAAAAACATGTGAAAATAAATTGGGTTTGATATGTAGAATTCGTGTACGGCATTTGTCGCAACACGGGTTCCTGGTGCGCGGCCTTGAATTGCGAATGTAATTTTTCTGCCGGTGACTGTTCAATGATTATGTTGTTGATACACAAAAAAGAAAGACATTATTAAAATTGTTTCCAATACATTCTTTAAATATAAGTGCATTTCTGGATTTATGTTTTGAATAGGAATGTGGAATGCAGGTATATGTTGATTCAAGTGATTTGTCGGAAAAATTCCTTTTTTATTTATTTACCAAATTGAATGTGCGTCACACGGCGATTTGATTACCGAGGCACTTAGTCAGTTTAGCGTCTAGAGTTCAAATTGGGTTATTGTAATTTCTCATTTTTTGTACGGCTTAGCCTACTCAGCTTGAAGTGTCAAAATCAAATATCGTACATGACTGTCGAGTGCTGCACTCTTTAATGTGGTAAATTGCAAATGAAGCACACAAAAGGAATAGATGCGAACACGAGTTTAGAGGGTAGACCTCTTCTCGTGTTCGCATCTATTCCTTTTGTGTGCTTCATTTGCAATTTACCACATTAAAGAGTGCAGCACTCGACAGTCATGTACGATATTTGATTTTTGATAGTAATCATTTAAATGACTTATGTAGTTGCAAATAACATGAATATATATTTTATGTTGCCAGAATTTACCTGTTTGTTTACAATATAAATACAGGGAATTTTTCTTTTAGATAAACATTTGCAAAAGCTATAAATTTTCCGCCATGCGTTGTTTGTTAACAGAGTTTCCTTTGAAGCTTTTAACGAGTGTTTTCCACTCCCAGACTAAGCATGAAGTAAAATTTCGAGTTTAGAAAAGCCCCGTGAAAATTTGTCGAGGGTCGCGCAGCGACCCGAGACAAATTTTCTGGGCTTTTCTAAACTCGAAATTTTACTTCATGCGCCACGCGTATAAAACACTGATTTCAAGTGAGGTTCACACATAAACTTTATAGTATTTTAGTGTTTTGTACGCGTGGCGCATGAAGTAAAATTTCGAGTTTAGAAAAGCCCCGTGAAAATTTGTCGAGGGTCGCGCAGCGACCCGAGACAAATTTTCTGGGCTTTTCTAAACTCGAAATTTTACATCATGCGCCACGCGTATAAAACACTGATTTCAAGTGAGGTTTAAACATAAACTTTAAAGAATTTTAGTGTTTTATACGCGTGGCGCATGAAGTAAAATTTCGAGTTTAGAAAAGCCCCGTGAAAATTTGTCTCGGGTCGCTGCGCGACTCTCGACAAATTTTCTACGCGGGGCTTTTCTAAACTCGAAATTTTACTTCATGCTTAGTCTGGGAGTGGAAAACACTCTTTGAAAATTTAAAAGTGAACTATTTTAAAAAACAAGGAATATCTAAATATTTTTAAAAAAATGTGAAAGTATACTTAGAAGAAATAATCCATGTATGTCAATATTTAAGAAAAATCGCAAATTTTAAATAATTATTACTATTCTAAATAAAATCGTCAAATCCAACGCACATCATAAAATTTTAGAACAATTTCAGAACTGTGAAAATTAGGACACATTGACCAAAATGTAAAAATTTGCCAAATCAAGCAAAATTTAAAATTCCAAACGAGTAATTGATTAGTGAAAATATACCTGCATTTTAAAACTATATTTTAAAACACATATTGGCTTGAAATAGTCAGAAATGTTCAGTATTCCTCAGCACTGGGTCGGGACCATACTGAAGAGGACCTTGAAGTCCGAAACGCGTCTGTGGGTATCTGGTGCCGGAATACTGAACACAAATTCAATTCTGTATTTTAAAGATAATTGCTTCTTCTCCCCCTAAAAAACTCCTCTCCTGCTGTGAAACATTGAACATTTCCAGCAGTAAATTTAATGAAAGTTGTAGTGTGTAGTTGTAGCTTTAATTGGTCTCACACAGTTAGATTTTATTGCTTTCTGTATAAAAGTTGTAGTGTGTCTCTCTAGTGGATATGTTAATTTTCTGTCTGCTTTTTTTTAAATTGCAGATACGAATGTTCCTAAATATAAACATACTCCTGTAACTCATCTCCATTCCTTTAGGGCTGCAGATAGTCCATTGAGTAATCCGACGGAGATAAAAAAAAACCAACTACAAAACAAACTCCCGCGATAACGACGCCCCTTTTCCCTTTCACGACTTTTTTCCTTTCCGCTTATATACGTTTTTTCCTCTCGTGATAAAGCACTTCCAAAAACATACATCCATCGTATCACACTCGTGAAATGCACCGAGAGTAAAAAAGCCAGGGGCCGATAATTGAGGAAAAGGGGATGGCCGTCCAATGGCCATCGTGCGGTATGTTCTTCGTCACCCCCTACGCAACCGATCCGATGGTCATCAGCTCTGATGAGTCATGTGATCTCTCCACCCTTGTGTACTTTCCGAAATAATTGCGAGAGGATAATGCGCCATATGCCGCGGGGTGTTACGCCCCCGATTTTGGATAATTTTCGTAAAGAATGAAGAAGAAGAAAAAAAAATCGGAGGAAAAAAGGAAATACGTAAAGGTGGAAAAGGGAACAGTGCGATCAAAAAGAATATTGGGGAAGATGGTAGATTTCTTTCATGGATATTAAGTTTCCTTAGTTTATTTTTAGCTTTCTCATTGTGTGAAACCACCTTTAGGCAAACGCTAAGCAACGTTCGTGCTATTGTTTACTAACTTCTTTTATAATTTTTTCTTAGGTTAAATACTGAATATTAAATTTACCTATAAATATAGTCATGCTTAGTCTGGGAGTGGCCAACACTCGTTCTAAGAAGGATCACTCTAGATTACTAAGTTTATTACCATTTTACAAAGGCTACAGCTCGAAGGACCAATCATGGTCTTCGGAGACCGAAGGACTACAGGGAATCGAAGTTTTTTTACAAGAAAACAATGAATTTCTGAAGGTTTACAGCATGGATAGGAAACAAAATATCCAATTTTGAAAAAATATTGTATTTGGGTTGGTTTTCAGTGCATTTTTAATTTCACTTTAAATCAGTGTTTTACACGCGTGGCGCATGAAGTAAAATTTCGAGTTTAGAAAAGCCCCGTGAAAATTTGTCGAGGGTCGCGCAAACTTTTCTACGCGGGGCTTTTCTAAACTCGAAATTTTACTTCATGCTTAGTCTGGGAGTGGACAACACTCGTTCTTAGAAGTTTCAAATTGAAGGATCACTCTAGATTATTAAATTTATTACCATTTTACAAAGGCTACAGCTCGAAGGACCAATCATGGTCTTCGGAGATCGAAGGATTACAGGGAATCGAATTTTTTTTACAAGAAAACAACGAATTTCTGAAGGTTTACAGCATGGATAGGAAACAAAACATCAAATTTTGAAAAAATAATGAATTTGGGTTGGTTTTCAGTGCATTTTTAATTTCACTTTAAATCAGTGTTTTACACGCGTGGCGCATGAAGTAAAATTTCGAGTTTAGAAAAGCCCCGTGAAAATTTGTCTCGGGTCGCTGCGCGACCCTCGACAAATTTTCGACGCGGGGCTTTTCTAAACTCGAAATTTTACTTCATGCTTAGTCTGGGAGTGGACAACACTCGTTCTTAGAAGTTTCAAACTGAAGGATCACTCTAGATTATTAAGTTTATTACCATTTTACAAAGGCTACAGCTCGAGGGGCCAATCATGGTCTTCGGAGATCGAAGGATTACAGGGAATCGAAGTTTTTTACAAGAAATCAACGAATTTTTTAAGGTTTACAGCATGGATAGGAAACAAAAAGTCCAATTTTGAAAAAATATCGAATTTGGGTTGGTTTTCAGTGCACTTTTAACTTCACTTTAAATCAGTGTTTTATACGCGTGGCGCATGAAGTAAAATTTCGAGTTTAGAAAAGCCCCGTGAAAATTTGTCTCGGGTCGCTGCGCGACCCTCGACAAATTTTCTACGCGGGGCTTTTCTAAACTCGAAATTTTACTTCATGCTTAGTCTGGGAGTGGACAACACTCGTTCTTAGAAGTTTCAAACTGAAGGGTCACTCTAGATTATTAAGTTTATTACCATTTTACAAAGGCTACAGCTCGAAGGACCAATCATGGTCTTCGGAGACCGAAGGATTACAGGAAATCAAAGTTTTTTTACAAGAAAACAACGAATTTCTGAAGGTTTACAGCATGGATAGGAAACAAAACATCCAAATTTGAAAAAATATCGAATTTGGGTTGGCTTTCAGTGCACTTTTAACTTCACTTTAAATCAGTGTTTTATACGCGTGGCGCATGAAGTAAAATTTCGAGTTTAGAAAAGCCCCGTGAAAATTTCTCGAGGGTCGCTGCGCGACTCTCGACAAATTTTCTACGCGGGGCTTTTCTAAACTCGAAATTTTACTTCATGCTTAGTCTGGAAGTGGAAGACACTCGTTAGTTTAAAATACATAACAACTGCTAAAATCTGTATCGTCTGTCTTCTGTTATGTAAGCCAATTATGGGTGATAGGAATTGTCAAATAAGTAAGTTACTCAACTTTTTCTAAGGCACTCTGTAGAAAAAACAAAAGATTAAAATTTTACATATAAAAGGTACAATATACTATAAGTCTGGTACATCGTTGAATTCAGAAAAAAAATTCTTCCAAAAAATATGAAAATCCAAAATGGCGCTCATAAGAAAAACAAAAGTTAGCTATGGTCCCTGGGTAAATGTTATAGTTATCTAAAAATAAAATATGTTACTAGATTTATCGTTGAAAAGTGCCGCTATAATGTTAAAGTTGTAAATGTCTGGATTCAATAGTTTTTAAATTAAAAAATAAAAACCAAATTTCAAAAAATCCGTTTATTTTGGCAATATCTCAAAAACGAAAGAATATATTTAAAATTTGTTTTTGGATTATTATTGGGCCTTAAATTACGCAACTTTGCCCAAATTTAACCGACTCTCATCTCTTCAAATAACCGAGATCCCCATACATTCTGTTGAAATACGGACACCCTGTATAGACAACTTTTCTTTCACATGGACAACATTTTTATAATAATAGAATTTTGATTAAAACACTTGGTTTGTTTCACTGATTTTCAACGTTCGTGCCAATGTTTACTAACTTCTTTTATTATTTTTTCCTAAGTTAAATGCTGAATATTAAATTTGCCTATAAATATAGCCAAATTATTAACATTATTATTTTTTATTAATTATTATAATTATATATATATATATATATATATATATATATATATATATATATATATAATTATTATATTATAATTATTAATTATTTTTGTTCAGGTGCTCGTGATCTCATAGCATCATACCTAACCAACAGATTGCAGATTGTAAGAGTGGGATCTCAGGTCTCTACACCTCTGTCTCTGAAGCACGGTGTACCCCAAGGTTCAATCCTTGGGCCACTTCTATTCCTCATTTTCATTAACGATCTTGCTTTTAATGTCAAGGAAAGTGATGTGATTCTCTATGCCGATGACACAACATTCTTTACATCAGGAAATTTCTCTGATAGGGTTGTGGAGATCAGTATAAATGAACAGGAATCATGTAGAAATTGGTTGCTTTCAGATCGGCTACATTTAAATGCTGAGAAGACAGGTCACATGTGCTTTTGCCTCCGAAACGACAAACATCAACTCGCTCAATCAATTCAATTCCTTGGCGTTCAAATCGATCCACTGCCTAGTTGGAACGAGCATGGTAACTACATTGCTAGCAAACTGAGCAAAAATATATTTCTGTTAAGGAATCTAGCAAATTCTGTACAACCGTTTGTTCTCAGAACTTCATATTTTTCCACATGCCAATCACTATTGTCTTACTGCTTGATTACTTGGGGGCACTCGGCGTGCAGACATAGGCTCTTTGCACTCCAAAGACGTGCAGTTAGAATATTAGGCAGTGTAAATTACAGGGATGACTGTAAGCATGTATTCATTAAAATGAATATACTTACATTACCATGCCTGTACATTTTTCAATGTTTATTGTTTATCAGGAAAAATATGGACAATTACACCTCTGCGGCTAATATTCACGGATATGATACCCGACACAAAGAAAATCTCATGTGTACTTTTCATAGACTTAATAAATCGAGAGACGGTGTTAACTACTGGTCGCTCAAATTCTACAACAAACTCCCTGCTGCAATCCGATGCTTACCCATTGTCGCATTCAAAAGAAATATAAAACTATTACTTTGTAAAAAAGCCTATTATTCCTGGGAACAATTCTTGGATGACAACTTTTGATTACCTTAATATAATATTATAACAATTTATCTATGCATATATATTTTACTTTCTATTTAATTTGACCTGTGTAAAAAAACTTGTAATGTAATAGCACCAATAAATTATTATTATTATTATTATTATCATATAGACAACTGTTCTTTCACATGAACAACATTTTTATAATAATAGATTTTGATTAAAACACTTGGTTTGTTTCACTGATTTTCAGTAAAATAAACCAACTGTTTTAATCAAAATTCTATTATTAATTAAATATGTTTCACCACGGGTTAAGTGAGCAATTAATTATTTATAACATTTTTATAGTTACGCCACTGAGTTCAGTTCTATTTTAATATTTTCAAACAATCGTTACTAATATTCCTTAGCCCATCGAACAAAAAACAATAAATCATTCATCGAAATTATAAAATTTATGGATACTCAACGCTTCGAATTTTAAGAGAAAAACATTCGCAGAAGAAGCGAAGAAGAAGAAGATGAAGCAGAAAAATAAACGATATACCACACAGGGTTTCCGGACAATGGGGCGCAATAATTCGAGGCCTGTAATAACGCAGCGTCAAGCGCCAGCAAGATTAATAGTCCTGGCAACCTTTTGTCCGATTTTCAGGCATGAATTTAAGCTCGGTAGCGAATTCCTTTCTCTTAATGGCGCTTAATTGAAAAGAAACGGCGCGACGGGAGGATGGAAGAAAAACGCGCTGCGTTGTTTTAACAGAAAAATCGATTAATTTCAGCGAATGCGTGTTATTCATTTATTAAATTAATTGAATGGGACAACCGGTTTTTTTTCTTATCTGAAAAGAAGGGAATGCTTTCCCCCACCCGCGGAAAATCTGCATTTGAAGGGTGAATGGCGAGAGGGAAAAAGTGAAAAGCAGCCCCTTTGGTTTTTGCTCCATTGTTTTAAAAATTAATTATTTTTCTTTGTGTGTTTTTCGCGATTTGAACCTTAATTTATTATAATGAATTTTATTATACACTTTTCTATGAAATTAAATTTACTGTGGCAAAAAAGTTAGATTTCTTCATAACAAATATTAACGCACACAAGTGTTTGAATTTTGTAGCAATTTTCAGCGTAACACTATTTATATTTTCACCACGGAATGAATAACAGCGATCCACCACTCTCAAGGGAAATTAACTAAAAAAATTAAAATTACACCCCATCCAACCCTCGAACCTAATCCATCAAAACCACCCATCACACCCCATTAACCTTTATTAAACATCCACGCCGCACAAAAAACTACCCCTTTCAACCCTTAACCCGCGCGCGCGTCTACACATAGGTAAATACAAATAACAAACAAGCAAAAAACACTTCCGCTTCCATTTTTCGGCTGTTCTCTGTTTGCAGCCTACTGTTAAAAAAACCTCACCCCTTTTTCTACCTGGTCGCGTGCCCGCTATAAACTACTAATAAGCGGTTAACCACCCAATAACTTAATAATAATGAACGTGCAACCCTTGCGATAAGTTTTTTATAACGGGGGGTTGTGCGGCTGGCTACCTGCGAGACACGCGCGCGCCTCACGGGCTTCCGGATCCTCTCGCCTTTCTGTTTGCTAGTTGTAAAAAAGCAACCCTACAATAAACAAAGGGTTGGATATATTGCACTGAGGCTGGAGGAGTTATTTGTTTTTTTTGTGAGTGCTGGGGTTATTGGAGGTAATCTTTTTTTGAGTGTTTACTGCTGCCTGTAAATAGAGTTTTTTAAAAGGTGATTTATGATGGGTGGTATACACTTACCTCAGATAATTTATTGGAACCTTTTTTTAAATAAAAATTTAAACCATTTCTAACGGGTGTCCAAGAATTATTAGAGTCTTAGGTGGCTGTGGAATCAATTATGAATGCCGATTCTTACTTCAAAATAATTGAATCTGACGTTTGTAAAGTCATAACCTATTTCAGAGAAGTAAGAATCGACATTCATGTTTGATTTCACAGCCACCTAGGACTTCAATAATTCTTGGACACCCGATACATTAAGGGCTACTGTTCAATACAAAATTAACTCTGGGTCAGGCGTTATCAACCTTTTTCAGGTCGCGCCCTTCTTTTACCTTAATTTTAATTAAATATAGGGATTTGTACGTCTAGATTTTGCCGAAATGTTCTGAATCTTTAATCCTAGTCTTGATTTTGCGCAACACGTTTTTTTTTTCTTAATTTTAAGCGCGAAGACAGAAATATGTGATCCTATGGGCGTAAGTAGAATTTTGATTAAGGTGTGGGCACGAAACAATTGATGTTCTAAACTTAAATACTATGAATCAATTGTTTTCTCATGAAATTACTTCAAATGATTTCTATGTAAAAGCAAAAACAATATTTTTACCTATAAACTACCGAGACTGGCATAAAATCACAATGATATCATTCAATTTGAAACTACTAACAAGTGTTATTCACTCCTCGATTAAGAATGGATAAGTTAGATGTCATTTTATTGAGTTAGGTTAGAATTAATTTTGTTGAGTTAAGTAAGATTAGGTTAGATGTCACTTTGTGGACTTAGGTTAGACATTTCTAATCATAGATCAGATTCAAGTGGTATTTTTTATTAAATTAACATTTTTTTTTATTCAAGTCCTCCAGTATTATTCTAACGAGTGTTTTCCACCCTCGCCCCCACCCCCCACATGAAGCATGAAGTAAAAGCCTGCGAAAGTTTACAAATTGATGCAAACATGGAAATATTGAAAATAGAATGAACATTTTAAAAAATGCCAAAAATCTTGATACGTTAAAAATCTCATAATTTCTTTATAAATTCGTTTTTTATAAATGATCTTAAGACATTGAAAATCTGATGAATATTTTGAAACGTTGAAAATCTGCTTAAAATTTTAAAAATCGAAAATCTCATAAAAATTTTAAAAATTCACGAAAATATCGAAAATCTGATTAAAATCTCGAAATATTGAAAATCTGATAAAAATTTTAATAATTGTCAAAAACCTCGATATGTTGAAAATTTGATGAAAATTTTATAAATGGACGAAAATCTCTAAATATCGAAAATCTGATTCAAACTGTCAAAAACCTTGATATATTGAAAATCTGATAATTTTTTTTATAAATTAACGAAAATCTTGAAATATCAAAAATTGATGAAAATCACGGAATGTTTAAACCTGCTGAACATTTTAAAAATCGTTAAAATTCTCGAAATATTGAAAATCTCATGAAAAACCTCGATATATTGAAAATTTAAATATTATTATAAATATTAACGTAAATCTTAAAATATTAAAAATTGATAAAAATCACGAAATGTTGAAAAACCGCTGAAAATTTTAAAAATCTTGAAATATAGAAAATCTCAAAATGTAAAATGTTTGTATGTAAAAGCAAAAACAATATTTTTACTATTAATAAAGTTAATGCTTGTTGCGCTACACTCTTGATGGAACCGGATATTCAAATTTGATGGAGAAAAACACTTTTATAATGATCAGTAAAGATCGAAACAAGTGTCAGGAAACTGAAAATAAAATAATGGAACATAACAAGTGTTTTTCTTCACCAAATTAACTATTAATATTATAATTATAACCCCTTCCGAAATTGATTCTGGCTACGACCTTGTTTAGGTTGGATTAGGTTTATCCTTCACACAGTATTTTAATCGACATTCGCACCACCATTACAAAACATAATTTCGCCCGCCATTAAATCGACGCTAATGAGATTCCCAATGCGCGCAACCCTTTCACTCTCATCAGACCCTTACTTACCTGCGATTGGCCTCCGCGAACCCTTTCACTTTCATTCCCCCCTTTCTCCCGCAACCCTTTCGATTTCATCGACGAAACGGAAAGGGTTACCCTCTCCGCAAACCGGTTGGCCGTTCGTTCACCCTTTTCGGCCATCCCTTCTTCCCACGCTCTCGACTCTCGCTTGTTTACGCAGAATGACCGAACACTCTCGCAAGGTGCTTTATGTAACCTCATGCAAAAACCCTTTGTGAGTGCGGGTGTGTGGGAATTTTGCTACAACGAGAAATGGGTTAAAATTTCGGTTCCCATGGAAATTATTTCGCATGATTCTCGTTATTGATTCGGATCGGATTCACAAAAGATTGTTATTAAGAATAAGTTGCGGGTTGATATTTTTATTTTTTCCGGATACAAGGGATATTTTCGGCATGGGAATGTGATTTCGTGTTTTCGCGAATACAATATGCCACGGATTTGTAACAATGCGTGGGTCGTGATTAGTGAAGTGCATGAGGCCCTCCAGGGCTCAAAACGTTCTCCCTACGGAATATTTCAAAAAATATATTTAAATTACTACTTATTGTATATATTAAATTTGATAATACCTATTTATTCAAGTTCAATATCAGCATCTCTCAACCCAAAATTGGGTCGCAATGGTCGCACGATTTTTTTTTTTTCGTTTTGTAAGATGCAAGATGTAAATTTCGAATGCAATTTTATGAATTTGAGTTACGTAATATTGTTTGTTTAATGTCCCATTGTGTAGCTAAACGTACAGGGAATTTGTCTTTTAGGTACACATATCCTAATGGATACGCTGTAAATTTTCAGGCATTCTTTGATTTTATAAAAGCGTTCAATTTTAAGCGTGTAACGAGTGTTTTCACTCCCAGATTGAACGTGAAGTAAATTTTCATGCTTTTCTAAACTCAAATTTTTACTTCATACGCCACGCGTATTAAACACTAACAGCACTAAAATATTGTGAACAAGTGAACTTCACTTGAAATTAGTGTCTTGTACGCGTGGCGCATGAAGTAAAATTTCGAGTTTAGAAAAGCCTGAAAATTAGGTTTGGTCACTCCGCTTCGCGGATTTATAAGACCTGTGTCTGACCAATTTTGGCATTTGCAGTCAAATTCCGTGCAGATATACAAAAGACAAAAGGGCGGATGAGGGCCACAGAAATGTACATCCTTATCTGGCCTCAGCCTCAGAGACAGAGTGCGAAGCGAAGAAATTCTAATTAATCTCACATCACCGATATCGTGCGATGGACCAGATCTAGGCGATGGAATCAGCAGACTGGCAAAAGATCCAAACCAACCACAAAGAGGCCACTTGGGTGTCCACCCAAAGTATGAATAAATAGCATTACATCTGGATCTTAGGAAATAATAGTTGGATAATAACAGGACTCGTCCTATATTATGAAGAAGAAGAAGAAATTTGGAAGACTGGCAAAAGAAGCGTTTAGATCGAAACCAACCACAAGGAGGCCACTTGGATGTCCACCCAAAATATGGATGGATAGCTAGACATCTGGATCTCAGGAAATAGTAGTTAGATAATAACAGAACTCGTCCTATATTATAAAGAAGAAGAAGAAGAAGTTTGGAAGACTGGCAAAAGAAGCTATTAGATCCAAACCAACCTCAAAGAGGCCACTTGGATGTCCTTCCAAAATATGGATTATACATCTGGATCTCAGGAAATAATAGTTAGATAATAACAGAACTCGTCCTATATTATAAAGAAGAAGAAGAAGTTTGGAAGACTGGCAAAAGAAGCTATTAGATCCAAACCAACCTCAAAGAGGCCACTTGGATGTCCATCCAAAATATGGATTATATATCTGGATCTCAGGAAATAATAGTTAGATAATAACAGAACTCGTCCTATATTATAAAGAAGAAGAAGAAGTTTGGAAGACTGGCAAAAGAAGCTTTTAGATCTAAACCAACCACAAAGAGGCCACTTGGATGTCCACCCAAAATATGGATAAATAGCTATACATCTGGGTCTCGGGAAATAATATTTGGATAATAACGGGACTCGTCCTATATTATAAAGAAGAAGAAGTTTGGTATATATTTTGAAAATGAACCACCCCATATACTTAAAACATTGTTAATTAATAGCAGAAAGTTTAATCTCAAACCCCTTTTTATAAACTCATCAGAAAGTGGGATATGTTAGTCTACTACTTTATTACCTTTTTATTGTTATTATTACCTAGTGGAATTACTGTTTTTAAATTTTTATCCATTAAATTTCATCTGTATTATCATATTCCTCGTAAGACAGTAAAAATGCCGGGCACAGTGAATAATGAGTTAATCCATCAGTTAAGTTCACTTATAAATAATGCCAGCGATAAAAAAAATCCCACTTTCAAAACGTCAACCCCCCAAACAGCCGCATCACTTATTCAAAAACACACGCGAGTTTTTTTCTTATTCCGAGCGATCACTCTCACTCCATTTACCCAATAATTTTCGAGTACGGCTAAAATATTTAATGAGCGCCCTTTTATTTCTAACGTCGTTACGCTGGCAACTTTTAAGAGCCTCATTAATTTGTAAAGAGCGAAATATCGATTATGTATTACTCGAAAAGAGGGGATGATGAAGAAGAGGAAGGAGAAGAAAAAAAAAGAAGACTGGAGGGAAAAAACCGCCCCCCGGATATATACATAACGTCCTGAAAGCTTATTAATAATTTCGCGACTTTTAAGGGCTCGCTCCGGATTCTCGATTCTCTCTTTTTCTCGTCGCGGGGAAATTTTTATTGACGGACAAGATAATGATTCCGCTTTTGCTTTGCCTTTGCCACGTGGATGGCGATTTATAACGGGCGGAACGCGACGTTAATTAAATGATTTCGGTGGGTGGAAACGGGGTGCGATTTTCTTTCTTTTTTTGTGCCTTTCCTCGGGGAGGAAAAGGGACGGGGTGGGATTTCATCGCGACGTTATCGATACTTGAAATGTTTTGTTCGGAATTTACAAAGGGGATTGGGGGGAGTGGAAAGTGGCAGATGGAAATTAGAATTCGAGCTCAAAGTGCTTGAAATAATGACGACACGGGGAATTTTAATTATATCAATTTGTTGTTGACTGCTTTTGGAGTGTTGCGTGATATCAAAAGGGATCATTTTCTGGAAATGCAACATCAAGGGATTGTCTTGTGAAAAAAAAGAGGAAAAATATGGTGTTAGTTTGAACAGAAATAAATTTACGGCTCTAACTAAATTCTAAAAGCTGCTAATTATGTTTCTTGGGCGAAATCTATACTCACACAATTATCATGCATACTATCACTGAAAATTAGAAATTGTTCAAATTAATATAAGGTTTTTTCGTTTGTACTGCACTTAGTTGAACTTAGTTCAAGTTTGTAACGTCACAGTTTAAGTTAGTGTAATTTCGCATTTACAATTGCAGGCGTTTAGTTCATGTAAAGAACAGAATCTGTGCAAAAAATGTGCTGCACTAGTTCATGTAACGAAAATACCTATAAACTTATTACCTACCAAATCCGGCCAAAATAACCGAAATTTTAATATTAATTAACGTGAGATCAAACCTTGTCAGCATATTTTAAACTTCACTTTAATTCATAATTCATAATTTACTTACACGTCAGGCTCGTGTTGATAATAACGCTAATTTTTAAGCAATAGATGGCGCTGTTCCATTGCACCAACATGTACGATACACACACGAGTATAAAACAACAAACAATTGAAAATTCCAACTACAGATGGTGGTGCCCAATTTTTGTAACATGTATGATTCTCACATGGGTATAAAATGACCAAAGTTCAGTCTTCTTAGTGGACAGTTCGCTTAACAACAGATAGCGCTATGTCACAAGGGTACAAGATAACAAAAAGTTCAGTTCTCTTATCAACAGCATGCATGATACACATGATTTGCATAATTTCTCAACATGCATTAGTAAAAAGTGACAGTAAATTGGGTAAAAACAACAGTAAGTTGACTTCTTTCACTAACAGATGGCGCCTTGGGATTCAACATGCATGATACACACATGGGTATAAAACAACAGTAAGTTAAGTTCTTTTAATAACAGATCGTGCCTTAGGGTTTTCTCAAGATGCATGATTCACACATGGGTATAAAACAATAGTAGGTTGAGTCTTCATTAGCAATAGATGGCGCCATCTTTATCTTTTACCATGTACGATTCATACATGGGTATAAAACAACCAGTCTTGCCGACAACAAATGGAGCTATGGTATTTTCTCAACATGCAAGATACACATGATTTGCATGATTTCGCAACATGCATTAGTAAAAAACGACAGTGGCGTATGAAGTAAAATTTCGAGTTTAGAAAAGCCTGAAAATTGGATTGGTTTTCTTTAGGGTGCTCTTATATGGAAGTTTTGTACGCGAGGCCGAACGGGAGCGGGCGCAAGCGTTTGCATTTGAACACATGGGTTTATACAAGAGTTCCTAGACGGACGGGTGCTGGCGTTTTCTCCGCCTCGCACCCGTCCGTCTACGGACTCTCATATAAACCCATATGCTAAAACGTAAACGCTTGCGCCCGCTACCGTTCCGCCTCGTGTTCAAAACGTCCATATAAGAGCGCCCTTAATATTGAGAGAAACACGCAATTAAAGTTTTACTTAATTAAACATAATAATAATTATTTGTCCGTCAATACTTATTATTATGTTTAATTAAGTAAAACTTTAATTGAGGGTTACTCTCAATATTAAGGGCGCTCAAGCAGTATATTTTAAACATCACTTGAAATCAGTGTATTGTACGCGTGGCGCATGAAGTAAAATTTCGAGTTTAGAAAAGCCTGAAAATTTGGATTTGCCGGAGCGCGACTCGCTTCGCTCGCGCGCCCCGGCAAATCCAAATTTTCAGGCTTTTCTAAACTCGAAATTTTACTTCATGCTTAACCTGGGAGTGGAAACCCTCCTTAGAAGTATAAATGCAATCCAAGTCAAACAATGAACCAATTTTGTGGTCAACACTCGGTATGTATTTCATAGACGAAACTTCAGCATCGATTCACCAGCTTTATATTTAATTAAAAAATAAAGTATACTAATAATACGCAGTTTGTTAAATACAGCTGTTGCAGCATACCCATTTGATTAACTCCCCTAAAAACCCTCCGAAAAATTATAATTCATGAAGTTCGCGCGTGAAAGGGCTCGGGCACCCTTTTTTTTCAGGCGGCCATCAAAAAAGGGTTCGTCGATTTATCGCTTGATTGGGAATTGATGGAGTTCAGTGCGTGGACTTAATATGTCGTCAGCGCTAATAACGCCATCAAGAGGGGGTCGCACCCCCGGGCATTTTTGGCATTCCCGGAATGGATGAGGTACGGGCCCGAATTACTATTGCAGCAATATCGGTAAAGTTAACGGGCAATAAAAACACGCACGGATAATTTATTTTTATTAATTGCTCAAGGAATATAAAGTAGACAAAGTGAATGATGGATAGAAGTTTTTTATTACAATAACTGGGAATTTCTCTATTATGCATACATATCCTGATTTCTAAATTTTCAATTTAAAGCTTCTAACGAGTGTTTCCAATCCCAGACTAAGCATGAAGTAAAATTTCGAGTTTAGAAAAGCCCCGTGAAAATTTGTCGAGGGTCGCGCAGCGACCCGAGACAAATTTTCACGGGGCTTTTCTAAACTCGAAATTTTACTTCATGCGCCACGCGTATAAAACTCTGGTTTCAAGTGAAGTTCAAAATATACTGCTTTAGAATACTGCTTAAGAAGTACATTTCGAACTTCACGACATTTGAGGGTTTTATACGGGTCGCGCATGAAGTAAAATTTCGAGTTTATCTGACAATAATCTTTTTTCATACTACATTTTATGCTTCATTGAATAAAATGTAATTGCGGTTTTCTCTCGAAATTAAAGAAACCCATTTAGATACCACAAAACAAATTATTAGAACAATTATTTTATCCTCAAATTAAAGAATTTTAATAGATTATTCAAACTGAATTACTTCTAAATTTGTTTAGGTTTCAAAATTATATTTATTGTACTACAATTGTTTCACCACACTGTGGCTTCATCAGGTAGATGAATCAGAATGATTCATCTACCTGATGAACGTATACATATTACCTTGGGGCTCTGGCCTACCCTGAAGTAGGCTGCGAGCCGCTGCTGTTGGCAACTCTGAAAATATACATTATAATTATAGTGTCTAACGTTTTATATGTCAATTCCTGAAGTGTATAATAGCCAACTTAAGTTTGAAAAAATATTAATTAAATGAAGTAGGCTGCGAGCCGCTGCTGTTGGCAACTTTGAAAATATACATTATAATTATAGTGTCTAACGTTTTATATGTCAATATGTCAGTGTGGTGAAACAATTGTTGTAGTATCATATGTTTAATTAAAAGAATCTCCAGAGTGCCATCATTTAATATTTTTTCAAATTTAAGTTGGCTATTATATACTTCAGGAATTGACATATAAAACGTTAGACACTATAATTATAATGTATATTTTCAGAGTTGCCAACAGCAGCGGCTCGCAGCCTACTTCATTTAATTAATATTATTTCAAACTTAAGTTGGCTATTATACACTTCAGGAATTGACATATAAAACGTTAGACACTATAATTATAATGTATATTTTCAGAGTTGCCAACAGCAGCGGCTCGCAGCCTACTTCAGGGTAGGCCAGAGCCCCAAGGTAATATGTATCCGTTATTGAAAGGTGACTTTGTTGTGCAATTCCTTGTATTTAAAAGCGCGATCCCAACCTAAAATTTTGTGTGCCTTGGCGCTGTGGCCGACCCTGAAGTTAGGCTGCGAGCCGTCGCTGGTTGCCTACCTAGAATATTTTCCATGGCACCCTAGAGGTTTTTTCTAATTGAACAATAAATATAATTATGAAACCTTAACAAATTAAGTGTTTTATTGAGTTTCAAGAACTGACAGCCTCAACTATACAGTATTTGAATTACTACTGTTTTCTAATAAATTCTAGATCTAATCTTAAAAAAATCTCTAAAATAGGTAACAATTACTACTAACTAAACCTAAACTTAAACCTTATGCCTAGAATGGTATTTGTTAATTTTCTGTTTCTTGTTTAAGAATACATATATCAATTGTTATAATTGGAAAATGAATTCATTGATACCACCTCCTTAAAGACGGTTCACGCAGAAACGAACGCTTTTTCCTTTATCGACTTGCCGAAAATGAAATCACACAGACCGAAGGAGTGTAATTACGCCCTTAGAAATAATGGGGGTCTATTGAGCAAACACGGGGTTTCTTGCGGTAATTTGTAAGGATTGGGGAATGCCACCCGTGTAGACGATTATCAGCGCCACAGAATGTCATATGCATTGGCAAAAATTAAATGGGCCCGAATTAGCGAAAATTACAACAGCGGCCTTTCGAAGGCCCTTCGACTCTCAAAGGGCAATTTCGTGGGCGCCGCCCAGTTCCGGCCCGGTTTTATCTTACCTCCCTTTTTTTCCCTTATCCGCATTAGAATTAGTTCGGGATAATGGTAGGCATTTCGGGAGGAAAAAGCGTTGTTTGCTTTAATTTCTCCGCGCGATCGGTATTCGATTACCTAGAGGGCAGCTGTTTACTTCCTACACAAAATATGCTCTCTCTTTCAGTTAGAATTATATCTAAAAAAAATATGTTTAATGACTCCAGTCTGATCAACAACAAATTCAACTTTCATTATTGTTGGTGATTTTTATTCTCAAAAAACACGAACAAAATGCATGTGACTAGAGCGTATATCTGTCTGCCTATTTACCATTTTATTATATTATATAAACTAATATTGTATTACTATTGAAAAGAAGATATATAGGACCCGATCAAAACATCCACGCAGTCTCTATAAAGAATCCCTAAGAATGAAATTCTAAAGAGCAGAGATTTCTTTTACAAAATTAATTCTTTTGTTTAAGCAAAGTGGGTTTTGAAAACAAAACCAACACGATTGGTTTTAAAGAAAATATTTACAATTTGCGAAACATTTAGCATATTACTTTTAATGTAAATTAATTTTAATGGACAAACTGAAAAAATATTACCGGTATTTTAATTTCTTAAAGTGTGTACATACTAATAAGTACTTTCATATTTTATTTAAAAGAAAATATCAAAATGATGCCAAACAAGTAGATAAAAGACCAGCATTACCGCTGGCAAAAATAGTGTGGACGTATTGATAGGGTCCTAGATATATCTGTTAATAAATTATTATTATTATTATTGAACAATCTGTTAATTTTTTACTAATTTTTATAACAGAATATTTTTCAACAAAATAAACCTATTGAGTATTTGCCTTCTTAAAAAAATTAGCTTTGATTTAATATTTTAAAATATCCTTTAAAGATATTTACATTTCAATTATGGATAATCTAAGTTTATTCATTTTTGTGTAGATTCTATGGGTTTTATGTTGATTTGATAATCTGATAATTTTTTACAATTTTTTCAAAGAAAACATTTTTATAAAATCTTTGAATCTATAGCATAATTTCAAATTTAGCTTAATATTTTAGAAAAATGCGCTGAGATAATTTAATTTTATTCAAAGGTAATGCCAGTGCAACCAATTCTAAGTATATTCTGTAAATTGTATGTTGATTGTAAAAAGCTTTATTATTTACCATTATTTTCAAAGAAAACGTTCTCCTAAAATCGTTGATTTTATTACATAATTTTAACTTTGGCTTAATATTTTAGAAAAATGCGTTGAGATAGTTTAATTTTATTCAAAGCAAATGTTAGTACAACCAATTCTAAGTAAATTCTGTGAATTATATGTTGATTGTATAAAACTTTATTATTTAACAATTTTTTCAAAGAAAACGTTCTCCTAAAATCGTTGATTTTATTACATAATTTTAACTTTGGCTTAATATTTTAGAAAAATGCGTTGAGAGAATATAATTTTATTCAAAGCTAATGTCAGTGCAACCAATTCTAAGTTAATTCTGTAAATTGTATGCTGATTGTATGAAACTTTAATATTTAACAATTTTTTCAAAGAAAACGTTCTCCTAAAATCGTTGATTTTATTACCTAATTTTAACTTTGGCTTAATATTTTAGAAAAATGCGTTGTGATAATTTAATTTTATTCAAAGCTAATGTTAGTACAACCAATTCTAGGTAAATTCTGTGAATTATATGTTGATTGTATAAAACTTTATTATTTAACAATTTTTTCAAAGAAAACGTTCACCTAAAATCGTTGATTTTATTACATAATTTTAACTTTGGCTTAATATTTTAGAAAAATGCGTTGAGAGAATATAATTTTATTCAAAGCTAATGTCAGTGCAACCCATTCTAAGTTAATTCTGTAAATTGTATGCTAATTGTATGAAACTTTAATATTTAACAATTTTTTCAAAGAAAACGTTCTCCTAAAATCGTTGATTTTATTACATAATTTTAACTTTGGCTTAATATTTTAGAAAAATGCGTTGAGATAATTTAATTTTATTCAAAGCTAATGTTAGTACAACCAATTCTAAGTAAATTCTGTGAATTATATGTTGATTGTATAAAACTTTATTACTTAACAATTTTTTCAAAGAAAACGTTCTCCTAAAATCGTTGATTTTATTACATAATCTTAACTTTGGCTTAATATTTCAGAAAAATGCGTTGAGAGAATATAATTTTATTCAAAGCTAATGTCAGTGCAACCAATGCTAAGTTAATTCTGTAAATTGTATGCTGATTGTATGAAACTTTAATATTTAACAATTTTTTCAAAGAAAACGTTCTCCTAAAATCGCTGATTTTATTACATAATTTTAACTTTGGCTTAATATTTTAGAAAAATGCGTTGAGATAATTTAATTTTATTCAAAGCTAATGTTAGTACAACCAATTCTAAGTAAATTTTGTGAATTATATGTTGATTGTATAAAACTTTATTATTTAACAATTTTTGCAAAGAAAACGTTCTTGTAAAATCGTTGATTTTATTACATAATTTTAACTTTGGCTTAATATTTTAGAAAAATGCGTTGAGAGAATATAATTTTATTCAAAGCTAATGTCAGTGCAACCAATTCTAAGTTAATTCTGTAAATTGTATGCTGATTGTATGAAACTTTAATATTTAACAATTTTTTCAAAGAAAACGTTCTCCTAAAATCGTTGAATTTATTACATAATTTTAACTTTGGCTTAATATTTTAGAAAAATGCGTTGAGAAAATTTAATTTTATTCAAAGCTAATGTTAGTACAACCAATTCTAAGTAAATTCTGTAAATTATATGTTGATTATATAAAACTTTATTATTTAACAATTTTTTCAAAGAAAACGTTCTCCTAAATTCGTTGATTTTATTGCATAATTTCAACTTTAGCTTAATATTTTACAAAAATGCGTTGTGAGAATTTAATTTTATACAAAGCTAATGTCAGTGCAACCAATTCTACGCAAATTTTGTAAATTGCATGTTGATTGTATAAAACTTTATTATTTAACAATTTTTTCAAAGAAAACGTCCAAAAATCGTTGATTTTATTGCATAATTCTACCTTTAGCTTAATATTTTAAGAAAATGTGCTGAGATAAGTTAATTTTCTTTAAAGCAAATGTAAGTGCAATTAATTCTAAGTATGATGTTCATTGCATATTATTTTAATTTTTTACAATGTATTAAACGTAACAAATCCATTAATCACTTATTTTACGAAATTACAAGTTTGATTTGATATTTTAGAAATCCAGAATAGATATTTAAATTTCAATTACAACGAATCTAAGTTTATTCATTTCTGTGTAGATTGTATGAATATTATGTTGACTTAATAACCTGTTAATATTTTACAATAAAAAAAGTCTTACATAATTTCATTTTTGGATCAATATTCTAGGAAAATATTTCTAACAAAATTAATCCCCCTATCACTTTTTTTTAAATGAAATTTGAACTTTAATTTGATATTTTGGAAAATCCAATGGAGATTTTTAAATGTATTTAAACGTAACAAATCCATTAATCACTTATTTTACGAAATTACAAGTTTGATTTGATATTTTAGAAATCCAGAGTAGATATTTAAATTTCAATTACAACCAATCTAAGTTTATTCATTTCTGTGTAGATTGTATGAATTTTATGTTGACTTAATAACTTGTTAATATTTTACAATAAAAAAAAGTCTTACATAATTTCATCTTTGGATGCAAATATTCAAACTTTTTTAATTTCTTTGTAAGCTTATCCAAATATATTCATTGATGTTAAGTATTTCCCACAGATTTTGTTAACTCTGTAATTTTTATTTATAAAAAAAATAACGAGATAGAGCAATAATTTAAGTGAATTATTGCTCTATCTCTGTTATTTTTATTTATAAAAAAAAAACGAGATAGAGCAATAATTCAAGTTTTTTTATAAATAAAAATTACAGAGTTAACAAAATCTAAGGAAAAACTGAAAAATTGAGTGAAAACTAAGAGTTCTACGATAAAAATTGTATAAACTATAAATGTAATTTTATGTTTACAGCAGGAAACAGGTATTCGTTTTTGATTTGGAAAAAATAGTACATACGGAGAAAGTAAAAAATATTAGTAACTTAGGTGAAAACAGAAACATATCTTATTTCTGTATGTGGGAGGTAAACCACACCAAATCACATTTTTGTAAATGTACAGTGCTCTCGATAGAGTAAATAATCTTGATTCGAACGTATTTTGAAAAATAATGTGACTTTGTGTAGTTTACCTCCCACATACAGATTCAGATTTGCTCATTTTAACAAAACCATAGAAATTACTTTGATATGATTTTTTGCAGTTAAAAGGTAAGCCTAGATTTTTGCTGTTAAAAAGTGAGCCTAGTTCAAACTAATTTGAAAATTAAAAAAAATGATAGCTCAATTCAAGTCGAACTTGATAGATATTATTATAATACTTCTGAAGTATAAAAGAATATGGTTTTCATGCTCCACACACATGTTTTTTTTTTCGAAACTACAGGAAACAACTTGACATGGCATAAGTGATTTCATAAAAAATGAATAGCGCCCGAGGAGTCATATATAAATATATTTGTGCGTGTGTGTGTGAAGATAGATTTAGGAAAAGGATGATGTTTTCTTGAGGGGGGATGGTCGTTAATCGATTTCCCGGTCCATCGGCCTATACAACCCGAATTATGATTTTGCAGAACGCACAATATAATTCCACATACACACACACACGCCGGATTCCATCTAAAAAAGAGAGAACTTTTCGAGTTGTCATTCACAATCTATATATTTCAATGCGGCCGTCCATTCAGGCAGCGGGATGATAAATCGAGGGGACATCATTTATATAGAGGACACTCGAATCCAGTCGGACAATGCGTTATTCCGTTTGCGTGGATTTCAACGAGTGAGGCTGTGTGTGAAGCACCTACGCAACGAAACCACCCCTGATTTCTATGCCTAATTTATTTCGACTTTTGCATTGCACAACGGAGGAAAACACGGTGGATTTCGAGATCACTTCGACTCCAAGACATGTCTCTCCCACTTCACTTTCCACGGTCCGACGCTCGCACAATAAAACATCTTTTCAATTCCTCCTTCAGCGGCTCGTCCCAATTCGAAATGCGGATGAGGACGAGGAAATGGTTGTTTTTCTCCAGGAATGAGTACACACGTGTGTGTGTGTGTATCTGTGCTGCTCCACACAATACTAAGGATGATTGATCCATTGCGTTTTTATTGTATGCGCAAATATCATAGTCATCCTAACGAGTTGCTTTCTTTTTCAAACTTTATTTGTAAGAAATAACGATTTGACTAAATTCTAATTATATTTTATTCATTGAAATTCGTGTTTAACCAAATAATTGTTTATAAATAATCCCGGCTTGGGATTTATATTACTGTACTCAATAAATAAGTGTAGGTATGGACAGTGACGGCTGGTTTATTATTAACTAATCATTCACGTAACTTCAGCAAGGATATCTCTGGATATATTTTATTATCAGATAAATTATTGATTGGCTACATCCATGTACGTATCTACTGTCTACTTCCAAAATTTCAGCACTTTCAAAAAGTGCCATATTTTCTGATTTATTATTATTTCTTATGAATATTTCGCTCTTTAATACAACAAATATTATTTTTTCGAAAGATTGATTCTCCGTTTTATTGTTCCAATCATGCACGATTGTTTCTCCATTGTCTTTACCTGAACCACTTCGGACTTTTCTATACAAGTTAATAAGTACCTTTTTTATGGAACAAAACTCGTATTATGTAATCCAGGTGTTTGTCTTCCTAGAAAAAAAGCTAATACGTTCCATTTGTTCCAAAAACGTGAAAAACAGATGTCCTACACTTTCAACAAAATGAAGACCGTCCGGGATCAATCATCGGGGGCGAGCGCTACGCAAAAGGGTGATTCGTAATAAGAGCGGAATCCACCCTTCACCCCACGGATCTCGCCCCCTCTTTCCTCCCCAAAAATCCCGTTTCATTTCATCCCAACCCGCCACGAACACATTAAAACAATGTGCAAAGAGAAAGAGAAAAGCTGAACCGTCCACACTCGAACCGAAAACTCACCCCCCCGGGCCGGCCTGAATCGAGAGGAAGAAGGATCAGAACCCTCTCTCCCTTAACTTAATATATACGTTTCGCCCAGCGGCGGCCGAGGCGGGGTGAAGGGGGAAACCCCCGATTTTCCCTAAAATTCCGCAAAAATGAGGGGTGTGTGCACCCGGAAAGGGAAGCGAGTACAGTCTGATCTAATGTTATGTCATCATCCGAAACGCTCGGACTTTCGCCCTGGACTCTCTGTGTGTGTGTGTGGGAAGATGAACTTGTATGTTCAAGAGTTTTAGGTTTCCCTTTCCGTCTTGATTCGATTTATGAAATTTGTTTGTTGGCCACAGAAATATCGTGTTACGGGCCGAACGGAAAAAAAATATTTATTTAATGGGCCTACCGAATATTGCGCAACACAAAAGATTCGGACCTTTTTACATTCAGCTATTATCATGGACTGTGGTCACTAGCGTAATCTGAAACTTTCACTGAAAGTTGCTGAAAACTATTCGCATTAATCTACAACAATGAACAAATCGCTTGGGAAACTAAGAACAAAAATAATCCGGTCATTTATTCACTTAACAACAAATTATATACTCACTACTAATAAAACAAGGTTTGATTTCCTTTCTTCACCAATTTATTTTTCACTGAGAATGCAGCGACGGCTCGCAGCCTAACTTCAGGGTATGCCACAGCGCCAAGGCACACAAAATTTAAGGTTTAGAACGCGCTTTATAATTACAAGAAATTGCACAACATAGTCACCTTTCAATAACGGTTACATATTACCTCGGGTCTCTGGCACCGGCGGCTCGCAGCCTTACTTCAAGGTAGGCCACAGCGCCAAGGCACACAAAATTTGAGGTTGGGATACCTCTTTATAAATACAAGGAATTGCACAAAAAAGTCACCTTTCAATAACGGATACATATTACCTTGGGTCTCTGGCAGCGACGGCTCGCAGCCCAACTTCAAGGTAAACCACAGCGCCAAGGCACACAAAATTTAAAGTTGGGATCGCGCTTTATAAATACAAGGAATTGCACAACAAAGTCACCTTTCAATAACGCGTACGTATTACCTTGGGTCTCTGAAAATGACGGCTCGCAGCCTAACTTCAAGGTAGGCCACAGCGCCAAGGCACACACAAATTGAGGTTGGGATCGCGCTTTATAAATACAAGGAATTACACAACAAAGTCACCTTTTTATAACGGATACATATTACCTTGGGTCTCTGGCCTACCCTGAAGTTAGGCTGCTAGCCGCCGCTGGTTAGATGTACATTTCGAGTACTCTTTTTTAATAACTGAACTCAGTTATTGAAAAAGAGTACATAATACTCGAATTGTACGTCTAACAGTGAAAAATAAATTAGAGAAGAAAGGAAATCAAACCGTGTGTAATTAGTGATTGATTACTTTACATAACTTAAAACAAACTGTCAACAAAATACTCCTTACTAAATCACTTTATATCTAAGAAGCATGTAATTTTGATCTCATTACAAATATTACACGTATATGTTTCATAGTAAATCAGTGCTTAATACGCCTGGCGCATGAAGTAAAATTTCGAGTTTAGAAAAGCCTGAAAATTTGGTTTGGCCGCTCCGCGCTTCGCGCTACGCGTCCAAACCAAATTTTCAGGCTTTTCTAAACTCGAAATTTTACTTCATGCTTAATCTGGGATTGAAAACCCTCGATAGAACTTTCAAATTGCTTTTGTGAAGCCAAAAATATATTTATTATCGAAAAAATTGTGAATTTATCGAGTCTGTTTCGTTTGCTTTGCCAATTTAGATGCAATACCAATTTTTTTTTTCTTTAAAGGTAGAGTAAGTAAAGAGTTTGGTAGAGTGTTAGAGATTTAGTAGAAAATTATATTTTGAAGAGTTTGCAAAAAACAGAGTTTGCTAGAATCTTAGAGATTTTGTAGAAAATTATATTTTAAAGAGTTTTCAAAGCGGTTAATTTCAGGCTTTTAACGAGTGTTTTCCAATCCCAGACTAAGCATGAAGTAAAATTTCGAGTTTAGAAAAGCCCCGCGTAGAAAATTTGTCGAGGGTCGCGCAGCGACCCGAGACAAATTTTCACGGGGCTTTTCTAAACTCGAAATTTTACTTCATGCGCCACGCGTATAAAACACTGACTAATTGTAAAGTTCATAGCATGTTACTGAAGCAGTATGCCGAAGACGTTTGCTTTGCTAAGTTAACAAGTTACCAAGTTTGTTTACTTTGAAAGTATAGTGAGTAAAGAGTTTGTTAGAGTCTTAGAGATTTAGTAGAAAAATATATTTTGAAGAGTTTGCAAAAAATATAGTCTGCTAGAGTCTTAGAGATTTAGTAGAAAATTATATTTTGAGGAGTTTGCAAAAAAATAGAGTTTGCTAGAGTCTTAGAGATTTAGTAGAAAATTATATTTTGAAGAGTTTTCAAAGCGGTTAATTTGAGGCTTTTAACGAGTGTTTTCCACTCCCAGACTAAGCATGAAGTAAAATTTCGAGTTTAGAAAAGCCCCGCGTAGAAAATTTGTCGAGGGTCGCGCAGCGACCCGAGACAAATTTTCACGGGGCTTTTCTAAACTCGAAATTTTACTTCATGCGCCACGCGTATAAAACACTCACTAATTGTAAAGTTCATAGCATGCTACTGAAGCAGTATGCCGAAGACGTTTGCTTTGCTAAGCTACCAAGTTACCAATTTTGTTTACTTTGAAAGTAGAGTGAGTAAAGAGTTTGTTAGAGTCTTAGAGATTTAGTAGAAAAATATATTTTGAAGAGTTTGCAAAAAAATATAGTCTGCTAGAGTCTTAGAGATTTAGTAGAAAATTATATTTTGAGGAGTTTGCAAAAAAATTGAGTTTGCTAGAGTCTTAGAGATTTAGTAGAAAATTATATTTTAAAGAGTTTTCAAAGCGGTTAATTTGAGGCTTTTAACGAGTGTTTTCCACTCCCAGACTAAGCATGAAGTAAAATTTCGAGTTTAGAAAAGCCCCGCGTAGAAAATTTGTCGAGGGTCGCGCAGCGACCCGAGACAAATTTTCACGGGGCTTTTCTAAACTCGAAATTTTACTTCATGCGCCACGCATATAAAACACTGACTAATCGTAAAGTTCATAGCATGCTACTGAAGCAGTATGCCAAAGACGTTTGCTTTGCCAAGTTACCAAGTTATCAATTTTGTTTACTTTGAAAGTAGAGTGAGTAAAGAGTTTGTTAGAGTCTTAGAGATTTAGTAGAAAATTATATTTTGAAGAGTTTGCAAAAAAATAGAGTCTGCTAGAGTGTTAGAGATTTAGTAGAAAATTATATTTTAAAGAGTTTGCAGAAAGACTCACTCTACTACAAATTTATAATTTTTTTTATTTGCTCTTATACGCAATCAGAAAACTAATTTTGATATTTACAATTCGGATGTGCGTTGCTGTGTGTATGAAAAAGCGGAAACGAATTGGATCCCTAAATGCGCTTAATTCCACGAACAGAAGCTCAGAATTGGCTAAAGTTCATTTCGAGATAAGATATTTCAGCAGATCGTCCAAATATTTGTGTTTGCTTGATAGATAATCGAAAATAAAGGGAAAATAACGAAGCGGAATCAAGAAAATTGTGTGAAAGTGTACGTTGGTGATTATTGGATGAGCCAATTCGATCAAAAACTACTCTACAGATAAAAATAAATTGAAAATTGTCATTATCTGTTTTTAAAACCGATTTTTCCATGGAAATAATTGCTAAATTAACAAAGTTACATTTTTCAATTTCTTCATTAAAGCAACGCCCGTTTAGTTGCGTAAATTTAAAGGTGAAAATCGTCAAACTCTATTGATTTTGTATGAACTTCCTCATTAATATGTAATCTAATATTACGGTATGAGTTACGTGAAGATGATATTAAATTAAATAAAACTAGTAATCCTTTTTCTTCACTGGTTTATTTGTAACACTAAATGTACATTTCGTTCACCAAGTGAACATTTTCAATAGCTGTACTTTAGTACTTTAGTACAGCTATTGAAAATGTTCACTTGGTGAACAGTGAACATTTTCAATAGCTGTACTAAAGTACTAAAGTACAGCTATTGAAAATGTTCACTTGGTGAACGAAATGTATATTTAGTGTTACAAATAAACCAGTGAAGAAAAAGGATTACTAGTTTTATTTAATTTAATATGTAATCTATTTAAATTATAATTTAATCAATTGATCTGTAATTTTATTGGAAAGAAAAAAAATGATTTGATTTGATTTTATTTAAGTAGGGATTTCAAATAAAATCATTATTTAAAATCCCTGCTCAAATAAAATCAAATCAAATCATTTTTTTATTTCTAATAAAATTACAGATTAATTGAAGGTGAATCAAGTACAATATTAAAATTATTAGAAAATCATAAATTTGAATCTAAAGGTCGATAAATACAGTTGATATCCCAGTTGATATCTTACGTTTTCATAATTTTAATTAACTTTAAGCTTCTCTAACTTTTCCCCCAATTATTAGATTTTGTTTATTTTCACATAAAACAAAGCCCATTCTTTTTTTTTTATTAATTTCTGCAAATTCAATGAAAATCGAATGTTTAAGTAATTTTTCAGATTTTTTAAACGAAACATGAAATAAATGTGATTTTTGTTTAACTTTTTAATAATTTCAATCAGTTTCAAGCTTCTCTAACTTGATGTTATAATTTTAATCAACTTCAAGCTTCCGCAGTTTTTCCCCCAATTGATAAATTTTGCCTATTCTTACATGAAAATAAAGCCCGTTCTTTTCTTTAAATTCCTTCCTGTAAATCTGATGAAAATCGGATGTTGCAATAATTTTTCAAAATTCCTTAAGCGAACATTAATTTAATATGATTTATGTTTACGTTTCCATAATTTCAATCAACTTTAGGCTTCTGTAATTTTTCCCTCAAATGATAGATTTTGTTGATTTTTAAATAATAATTTGTTGGCTGTAATCATTGTAACTCTTTATATGGTTTTTGTTATTTTTGCTCAATATGTATATGTACACTTATGTAAAATGGAGATTCCGTTAATAAATAAATAAATAAATAAATAAATAAAAACTAACCCCATTCTTTTCCTAATTAACTCCAGCAAATCTGATACAAAATCAGATGTTTTAGTAGTTTTTCAAAATTCTTTAAGCGAAACATCAATTCATTGTGATTTCTGATTTACGTTTTTATAATTTTTAATGAAATTTAAGCTTTTGTAATTTTTCTTTCAATTAATACACTTTGTTTATTCTTACATAAAAACAAAACCCGTTCTTTTCCTTGTTAACTCCTGTAAATCTGATAAAAATCGGATGCTTCAGTAATTTTTCACAATTCTTTAAGCGATACATCAATTTAATGTGATTTTTGTTTTAAGTTTTCTTAATTTCAATGTAAAGTTTATTTTTCTGTAATTTTTTACCCATTTTTCATGTTGATTGTATGAAAGTTTGTTTATTTTTATCATATCACAAACAAAATAATGCTATTGGTTAATCGCATTTTGCTTTTTAAGAAATTTCAACTTTGAATTGATATTTTGTAAAATCCAGCAATGATATTTAAATTTCCATTACAAAACAAAGTTTATTAAGGCCTGTGTAACGATGTGATTTTAAAGTTTATGAAATGACTCGCATTCATTTTCTTTTAAAATTCTTCAAACAAATTTCAATTTTTTTTGTCTAAATACATTTTTTTTTAATTTTCTCTGTCTCAATACAATTCCACTTTGACGCCAATTTTTAGAAAAACCAATCGACATATTTGCATTTTTTCTTCAAAATATTGAAGCTTATTAATTTATAAGTGAACACTCTCATTTAAAATTTACGAAATGACGCTTTAAGTTTTTTAATTCTTCAAACAAATATTAGTGTAAACTTGAAATTTTTATTGTCTTAATAAAATTCTACATTGAAACGACTTTTCAGAAAAACCAATTGACATATTTGCATTTTCTCTTTAAAATGTTAAAGCTTGTTTATTTCCAAGCAAACGCTGTGATTTTGAAATTTTCAAAGGGACGCGTTCATTTTCTTTACATTCCACAAACAAATTTCAGCGTAAACTCGATCTTTTCCTGATTTCAACAAAATTCCACTTTGGCGCGATTTTTCAGAAAAACCTATTGACATATTTGCTTTTCCTCTTTGAAATGTTAAAGCTTGTTTATTGCCAAGTAATCTATATGCTTTTGAAATTTACAAAGTGACGCGTTCATTTTTTTTAATTCCAAGAACAAAGTTAAGCGTAAACTTGATATTTTCTTTATCTCAAAAAATGTCCACTTTGGCGCGATTTATCAGAAAAACCAATTGACATATTTGCATTTTCTCTTCAAAATGTTGAAGCATGATTATTTTAAAGCAAACGGTGTGATTTTGAAACTCACAAAGTAACGCGTTAATTTTTTTTTTATTTCACAAACAATATTCAGCGTAAACCCTATATTTTCTTTATCTCAACAACATTCCACTTGGCCGTGATTTTTCAGAAAAACCAATTGACGTGTTTGCATTTGCTCTTTAAAATATTAAAGCTTGTTTATTTTTAAGCAAACTCTGTGATTTTAAAATTTACAAAGTAGCGCGTTCATTTTTTTTAAATTCCACTAACAATCTTCAGCGTAAAGTCGATATTTTCTTTAACTTTAGAAAATTCCACTTTGGCGCGATTTTTCAGAAAAACCAATTAACATATTTGCTCTTCCTCTTCAAAATGTTAAAGCTTGTTTATTTCCAAGTAAACAGTGTGATTTTAAAATTTACAAAGTGACGCGTTCATTTTTTTAAGTTCCACAAACAAATTTCAGCGTAAACTCGATATTTTCTTTATCTCAACAAAACTCCACTTTGGCGCGATTTTTCAGAAAAACCAATTGACATATTTGCTTTTCGTCTTCAAAATGTTAAAGCTTGTTTATTGCCAAGTAATCGGTGTGATTTTGAAATTTACAAAGTGACGCGTATTTTTTTTTAGATTCCACAAATAAATTTCAGCGTAAATTCGATATTTTCTTTATCTCAACAAAATTCCAATTTGATGCAATTTTTTAGAAAAATCAATTGATATATTTGCATTTTCTCTTCAAAATGTTAAGGCTTGTTTATTTCCAAGCAAACGGTGTGATTTTGGAATGTACAAAGTTGGCGCAATCATTTTTTTAAAATTCCAGAAACAAATTTCAGCGTAAACTCGATATTTTCTTTATCTCAACATAATTCCACTTTGGCGCGATTTTTCAGAAAAACCAATTGAAATATTTGCATTTTTTCTTTAAAATGTTTATTTTATGTCCTACTTTAAATTACCAATATTTACCATGTTTCCAGTAATATTACCGAGAATATTAGTAGAGTAGTAAAATTTCAAGGTTATAAAATCCAAATCCAAATCTAAAACTAAATCCAAATCCAAATCCAAATCCAAATCCCAATCCAAATCCAAATCCAAATCTAAATCCAAATCTAAATCCAAATCCAAATCCAAATCCAAATCCAAATCCAAATCCAAAAATCACTGAATATAGATTAAAAAAAAACTGAATCGATAATTTGATTAAATTATCTATGTACCCAATGCCTTTTTCTTCGAATTAAATGTTTTTCTGTCACTTTTAATCTAGTTTAGAGTTGAACATAGTTTTCTCTGACGCTTTTCCTTTCTGAAAAAAAAAAAAACATTAGGAGTATTAAAAACCAGCAGAATACTAGGTTTTAAGTATATGAATATGGTATTCCCTCTTTAGAAAGCAGTTTTTACATCACGACCACAATCTTTTTTTTACGAAATGCAAAAAAACATACATTATTCCAATCACAACGGGCAACATCTACCTAAATAATTCATACCCACAAATACCCGCCCCCCTCCCCACACAGGTAAATACATTTGAATAAAGCTGCATCCGCATACCACAAACAAAACCCCAACAAACAAAAAGTAAAAGTTTTTCGCAAAAAATGCGGAAGTCCTCGAAGGTATCCACCCACCTTGAAGTACCCTCGAGCGCACCACAAAAGGTCATGTGTATCCTCCCCGTACAACAATAAAAAATTGCAAAAATATAAAATAAAACTCCCCGTATGAATTGTGAAAAAAATGTATTTGCTAAAACCGGGGGGTCAACGTTCTACAAAAAAAAGGTTGGAGGGTGGATTCGGTGCCTTTGAAAAAAGTGGTCACAATGGTCGAATTTCACGCGTCTGCCTCACGAAACAGAAAACCGAAAGTGAAAAATGATTCGAGTGTGCATGTAAGAGTATTTAGATTTCTGGGAAATGTGTGGGAGCGATTTTTTTGAGAAAATGATTGGTTTTTGTCGGTGGTCATAATGTGAGGTAATTTGCTGACCATCTGATGCTGAATCAATAAAATGCAACAAAAGAGCTTAATGGTCAAAAAATAAATTGAAAATGGTCATTTTCTGTTGTTAAGAAAGGAAATAAATTGGTACCATATGGCTTTTTGGTAGTTCTTTAATTAAAACAATCTTTGAGATAAATATTAGTGTTAAAAAATGGTGATGTGTCCATCATAGTACTTTCCCCCGTAAATTGCGTATTAAATCACTTTTAAAATATTTGTAGCATTATTATTTTCAAAATGTCTTCAACTTTTTGATAACTACAACTTTTATTTGAAACATTTTTCAATTGGATCAACACATACTGACACAAACCAATGACTAGATAAAAAACACTATTTATTGAATATCTCAAAAACTAAGAGTGCTATGACAAAAAGTGAATATACAAAAAATCTTTAATATTTTATTACCTACAACTTTTATTTGAAACATTTTCCAATTGTATCAACACACACACTGACAAAAATCAATGACTAGATAAAAAAACACTATTTATTAAATATCTCAAAAACTAAGAGTGCTATGACAAAAAGTAAATGAACAATACATCTCCATTTTGTTATTATCTACAACTTTTATTTAAACGAATTTTTTGTTTGATAAACATTTATTGAAAAAATCTGAAAAAACTGAAAAACGCTAAGAGTAAAGTACCACTTCCGGTTTTCCGATTTTCACCAAAAGCTTTTCAGTTTTTCCGATTGTAACAAAAAGCTTAAGTTTCAAGTTTCATCTCGATATCTTTAGCGGTTTTTGCGGTACAGCGCACACAGACAGACAGACAGACAGACAGACATTTTTCAAAAATGGTCTTATTCGACTCAGGGGACCTCAAAACGGATATTTCCGATAAAATTTTTGATTCGAAAATTTTCACGAAAACAATACTTTCCCTTTGTATTACATACGGGGGAAAGTAAAAAAATACACAAAAAAGGAAAATGTCTGTGCATTCTTTAAAAGCAAATCCGTACAAACTACAAGGAAGTAAGCTACTAAAAACATTATCAAAACTCGCAATCAAACAATGTCAGAGGGTGATTATCGATCACCTCATCATTTTTCCTCAGGAACCCCAAAAACTGAAGAGCACTCGCGATTGGCAGAGACTGCACCCCACATGAAGGGCCCCCGTGATCGCCCCTGTCCACGTCCATGGGGAATGACCCTTTTGCTTTCGCGAAGAGGGCTGCTGCCATGCGAGTGCATGTGAGTTTTTCGCGCGCACTTTAATTTATTCAGACAGCAGAAAAGAAAAACATGGCGGTCGACACTTTTTTTGGGGGCGATACAACAGGGGGGTGGCTGGACATATGGAGCTAATGGCCAGTTATCGGGACCATTTCGAATCGGCCATTGTCGATGCGGGAATGAGCGTTGTTTGTGATGGAGATCGCGTTTTTAACATCATGTGGGATCGTTGTTGGAAATGATTCATGTTTTTCGATTTTTTTTTTGTTCTGTGAATTATAGGTTTTCGGGGGTGAAGTTTTGATGATGGATGCTGGTTGAATTAAGGGCGAGGAAATGTTCAAAAACAATAGAAGCAATTAATAACGACCAATTTTGTAATTATAGTTAAGTTCACAAAAGATGTCTAATAGTATCAAATCGAAAAATCTTGGCGGCTAATTTACATCAGCGTTTCGTGAGATTTTTCGATCACTTAACTTAGTGCGCAACAAATTGCTGCTTTAACTTTAATTAATTTCTCACTTAACCCGTGGTGAAACATTTTTGAATATAATACTGGATATTTAATTAAAACACTTGGTTTGTTTCACTAATTTATATTTCTTCTTCCTCCCCGAAGATGACCAATGGTCGAAACTAGTCGGAGAAAATATAAATTAGTGAAACAAACCAAGTGTTTTAATTAAATATCCAGTATTGCTGCTTTAAGCTTTTGTGTGGCTCGTGGCGTCGTCTTGTTAAAACCAAAGCTCATTCAAATTTAATTTAGTTAATTTTGCCCAAAAAAACTTCAATAACATGTCACGATATCGTTTAGAATCCACAGTAATGGCCTCTTCACGATAATTTTTGAAGAAGACCCAGCGCACTTTAGGCTCAAAGTGTATGTTTGTGAATGACAAGTTGATTATCCGAGTCCTAAATATGGCAATTTTGCTTGTTAACATAACCGCCGATGTAAAAATCTAAAGATGATTTAAAAGTCTTGTAAAAATTTCAATCGTTCAAACATTTTCTTTCACCAGAAATTTAACAATTATGCGTTGTGCAACAAAACATGGTACTTCTTTCTCTGACATGCTTTTAATTATTGATAGGTGTAACGGAGAAGAATTTGATTTTTTTTAATGATAAGTCGGAACATGTCATAATAACACAGAGTGCTTGTTTCAATCCATTGTTGTCTATACTCAAGGCAACTAGATTCTCACTCATATATGAACTCTCCTCGTATTTTACTTTTAACTAATCATTATCAAATTAAGTTTGATAATGATTGCCGTGTAACTGAACCTAGTCACAAAAGTGAAATAAACGATTTGGAAAGATTTAAAGTTAAAGATTTGGTTCTACTTTTTTTAAATGGCTGTTTATATTAAAATAAAAAATACGTAGGCACAGAATAATGTGTTCCAATCTAAAACTGCTTTTTTACGTTATACCTAGATATATCGATGTTTTTTTAGAAAACAACTTGAAGGCATCCGAGCAATTTACCCTAAAAAGATCAAAGCCCAACAATAAAACACGCACTCCTTGACCGACTGTTGTTTACCGAAGAGCATTTATCATTCCACTCCTAGGGTTGATCGACCTTTTCAGGTAGATAAAGTAGATGATTATTACGATTAGCCGGGAAAAAACTTCTGTTTTCGAAAAAAATAATCAATTCTGGGAATTTTTGGCTGGGTGGTGAGATCATCGCACCTTTCGCTCCGGCCAAAAACTTTGGAAGATGGAGCAAAACTGCGGATGAGAAGAATAGGTGTGGAGTCATGATGGATTATTTACAAATGTTGCCTCAGTGTGGGGGTGTGGGTTGGCGTAATTAAATTATTCTCTCGCTTCGCCCTTGCCTTGAAGGCCCTTTATGCTCGGCGCCGATGCTATTTTTAAAAATTACCGCTTAATTGTTGTTTCTTTTAAAAGGGTGCTTTTTATATTTTCCACAGTTTTTTGTTTGTTCTTTACCTCCTCTAGTTAATTTCGATATATACCCAAGGGCGTCGTCTGTTAGGGTGAATTTATGCAGATTGTATTAGCTCGTAATCAGATAAACGATGTTAACAATTCAGTAGATTTAAATAGAATTTTTAATTTACTAGAAAAAGAATACAGTTCTAAAAAGATGGCGTAAGCAGTGCCTTTCACAGAAGAGGCCATTCAAATAAACTTTATTTTTCTTATGCCCGGTATTATAAACGATTGACAAATCATTAGATAACTATTTTTGGAGTAAATTTATTAATAAACTTTATTTTTCTAATGCCCGTTATTATAAACGATTGATAAATCATTAGATAACTATTTGCGGAGTAAATTTATTTACCTAGTAAACTAATGGGCAAATAAAATTGCGTATTATCAAGCAAACCTACCAAATAAGTAGCAATTCTATAAATAAATAATTTAATTAGTAGATTACAGACCGAAATTTAACATTTTCATTGTGACCATAGCTGGAACCACCAATTTTTTAAATTGAATTGCCAATATTTCAAATTAAAATGTCAATCAAATTGGAAATATAGTATAATTCCTTATAATTATAGAGAATAACAGTGGCATAGGACAGAATTTCACAGAACAAAAAAAAAGAAAGCTTATTAGAAATTATAAAAGTCTTAAACGAGTGTTTTCCACTCCCAGGCTAAGCATGAAGTAAAATTTCGAGTTTAGAAAAGCCTGAAAATTTGGTTTGGTCGCGTAGCGCGAAGCGCGGAGCGGCCAAACCAAATTTTCAGGCTTTTCTAAACTCGAAATTTTACTTCATGCGCCACCGGTATACAACACTGATTCAATGTAAAGTTTAGCGGTGTGTTTTAAGCTTCGTAATATGTCAGTGATTTGTGCCGGTGGCGCATGAAGTAAAATTTCGAGTTTAGAAAAGCCTGAAAATTTGGTTTGGCCGCTCCGCGCTTCGCGCTACGCGACCAAACCAAATTTTCAGGCTTTTCTAAACTCGAAATTTTACTTCATGCTTAGCCTGGGAGTGGAAAACACTCGTTTAAAGTTTTAATTGAATTCTCTTAACAAACCGAGTGTCTGAAAATGAAAATAATAAACCGAGCGCCTGAAAAAATGTTTTCAGACGCTCGGATTATTAAGAGAATTCAATTAGAACTTTAAACGAGTGTATTCCACTCCCAGGCTAAGCATGAAGTAAAATTTCGAGTTTAGAAAAGCCTGAAAATTTGGTTTGGTCGCGTAGCGCGAAGCGCGGAGCGGCCAAACCAAATTTTCAGGCTTTTCTAAACTCGAAATTTTACTTCATGCGCCACCGGTATACAACACTGATTTAATGTAAAGTTTAGCGGTGTGTTTTAAGCTTCGTAATATGTCAGTGATTTGTGCCGGTGGCGCATGAAGTAAAATTTCGAGTTTAGAAAAGCCTGAAAATTTAGTTTGGCCGCTCCGCGCTTCGCGCTACGCGACCAAACCAAATTTTCAGGCTTTTCTAAACTCGAAATTTTACTTCATGCTTAGCCTGGGAGTGGAAAACACTCGTTTAAAGTTTTAATTGAATTCTCTTAACAAACCGAGCGTCTAAAAATGAAAATAATAAACCGAGCGTCTGAAAAAATGTTTTCAGACGCTCGGTTTATTAAAAGAATTCAATTAGAACTTTAAACGAGTGTTTTCCACTCCCAGGCTAAGCATGAAGTAAAATTTCGAGTTTAGAAAAGCCTGAAAATTTGGTTTGGTCGCGTAGCGCGAAGCGCGGAGCGGCCAAACCAAATTTTCAGGCTTTTCTAAACTCGAAATTTTACTTCATGCGCCACCGGTATACAACACTGATTTAATGTAAAGTTTAGCGGTGTGTTTTAAGCTTCGTAATATGTCAGTGATTTGTGCCGGTGGCGCATGAAGTAAAATTTCGAGTTTAGAAAAGACTGAAAATTTACTTCATGCTTAGCCTGGGAGTGGAAAACACTCGTTTAAAGTTTTAATTGAATTCTCTTAACAAACCGAGCGTCTGAAAATGAAAATAATAAACCGAGCGCCTGAAAAAATGTTTTCAGACGCTCGGTTTATTAAGAGAATTCAATTAGAACTTTAAACGAGTGTTTTCCACTCCCAGGCTAAGCATGAAGTAAAATTTCGAGTTTAGAAAATCCTGAAAATTTGGTTTGGTCGCGTAGCGCGAAGCGCGGAGCGGCCAAACCAAATTTTCAGGCTTTTCTAAACTCGAAATTTTACTTCATGCGCCACGCGTACAAGACACTGATTTCAAGTGAAGCTCACTTGTTCACAATATTTCAGTGTTTTCAGTGTTTAATACGCGTGGCGCATGAAGTAAAATTTCGAGTTTAGAAAAGCCTGAAAATTTGGTTTGGCCGCTCCGCGCTTCGCGCTACGCGACCAAACCAAATTTTCAGGCTTTTCTAAACTCGAAATTTTACTTCATGCTTAGCCTGGGAGTGGAAAACACTCGTTTAAGACTATTATAATTTCTAATAAGCTTTCTTCGAAATTTTACTTCATGCTTAGTCTGGGAGTGGAAAACACTCGTTTAAAACTTTAAATGGAACTAATTTAAAAAAAAGCGTACGCATAAGTATAAAAATCCCTGGTTATGTCTGACTTGAAAAACTCTAGGTCTTCGACTCCTTAGAATGTCTTGTGGTTCGAATTAATCACTGTCAGGGAAGATACTATGAGCGAACTGAAATCGGACATGGATGATATGGTAGACATGATAACCGTAATGGAATTAATAAATACAAGTAGTAGAATCTAAAGGAATTATAAAAATATAATAGGCTAAGTAAGCGGCGATTGCAGCGCCGCCACGCGGTTTTAAGCCTAAGCAGCATCGGTGCCGGTTGTCGTTTCGTCATACGGGAGTTCTGAGCAGAAGTATGAGCTCTGAGCCGAAGCGAGCTAAATGCAATCAAAGTTGTTGTGTCGTCGGATGCACCAGTAAATATAAAAGTGATGGCTCCGTCTCTTTTTATTCGTTCCCATACAAACCATGGGAAACGGAGCGGAAAGCGAGGTGGATTGCCGCTGTACGACGTGTCGAGTAAGTATATTGTTATTAGTCAAAGTTAATATTTCAGCACATATCCGTTGACATTGTAATTGTTACTTTACAACAAGTTCGCCATTCTAAAAAATGATTGTACGCGAAGTTCTGCCAACGATTGAAATGTCAGTGTTGAAGGGAAGGTTAGGGTCATTAATACAAATATGAAGATGCTCGAAACTCATTGCTTCACTGAGATAATTAAAAGAAGTATATACTTGTGCTATGTTTAATTGAAGTTTGCAGTAATTTTTAAAAATTATTATAAATTAATACAATTGTATAGAGGGATTACATAGCGAATATTTCAAATTAAACAAATTCAACTACTTGAAATGAAATTCTATTGCATCATTTAATACCCTAAATACAAAACCTCGTTTGTTTAAATAAAGACATTATTATTATACATTACTCTTGTTTATTTAGCGGCGACAAAAAACCGTGGATTCCATCAAAGCACAGCAGAATCTGCAATAAACATTTCGTTGGAGATAGAAAATCGGAAGACCCCAGGAGTATATCGTACAACCCGACCATTTTCCCACCAGCATACAAAACTAAAGTTCCGGTGGACACCGGACGAACCTCTCGGTTGGTGTCGAGAAATATGAAGAAAACAGCAACAATTAACGATAGTAAGTAATTCTCATGAAATGGTTTGAAGCAGTCTAAACTCTCCGGATTTTATATCACTGCAATAACATATTAGGTAACTAAATTATTCAGTTATATCGCACAATTTCAGCTGAAGACATCAACGCAGAATGTGAACATGTCGAAGAAGCTGCACGCGAGATTGGCACTCAGACCGACTTCGACCAAATCGAAGATGAGCTTGATCATCCTGCCGTTCTCTTCTGCGTCCGCGACTCCGTAACTCATAACGTTGAAACACACTCCGATTTGTGTGACTGGGTGCAAGAAAGTCCAAACCAAAATTGTAGTTGAACACCACGAACAGCATTAAATTATGACGTTACACAATAAAAAACCAACTGACACCATGCAACTCATACGCAACCGACACCGATGCTGCTTATACAGAAATCCGCTAGGTGGCGGGTGCCACGGCGCGAACAGCTGTTTACTTAGTCTATAGACTTTTGACTTTTAACTGTCAAATTATTTAGAGAATAAAATTTACTTGGTAGAAAAACAAACAAATAATTTACTGAGGAGATTTATTAGCCAAATAAAATTATTTTGTGATTATAATACCGAAATCTGGAATAAATTAAATTATTCCTAAAGTAAATTTATTTAGGGAACAAAACGTTTTATAATACCGGGCATTAGCTTCTAATGAGTGTATCCACTCTCTGAATAAGCATGAAGTAAAATTTCAATAAAAATTGTTCATTGTTAAGTTTTATATTTCAACAAGATATCAAAATAGATAACTGTACTGTTTTAGCTCTGAAAAACTCATCTAAAATCAGGTGTTAAAGCACCCTTAAAAAAACCTCTTTGTGTGCAGCACCCCGTGAAAACCTCCACCAGGGTTAAAGACCTAACTCGCAGAGACACACGATCCTCTCCATCTAAAGTTACATGCATTCACAGCGCGCTTTCATTAAAAAATGCGGACATGCATGATCCAAACGAAAAATTTCCCAGAATGGAAATCGACTCCTCCAACCAGGAAGCGCCGTGAATGGCCCTTGCGGTTCGTGTCGAATTTTTTAAGCAAATTCGATCCCAGGTACAATTCTCGAAATTAGTCTACCTGTAAAAACATGATCGTTTTTTCAGGCAAAAAAAAAAACGATTATTGAGGGAAATCAGGTGGGCTTTGTTGACGGGATTTCAGTGTGGTTACTGGAAATTTATGGCCTCACAAAAAAAAAATGTATGGTGAATGATTTATATCTTCTTAAATTAGGCTGGAGTTTTGGAAAGGGTAGATTAGTTGAAGAGTTCAATTAAATACCCGCTCAATTACCAATAAAATGAATACACTTCCACAGTTAGGAGTTCTTCTATTGTGTTGAGTTCAATGGGTTGATATTTCTTGAATGAATAAAATTGATTTTTCAAAGAAAATAATTGAGTTATCTAAATTATAAATCCACATTGTTATATTCACTTAAACCACCCACTTAGCAAACACAATTAAGTAATGTTTCATCTACATTCAAAAATATCTATTGCCACTGAGCAAAAAACAAACTAATAACGTTATTTTAACATTGTAGCAACTCACAAAACAATTGATGTTGGACATAATTCACAAGTAATTGTTGCTGGACACAACTCACAAGCAATTGTTGCTGTACATAACTTACAAAACAATTGATGTTGGACATAATTTGTTGCTGGACACAACTCACAAGCAATTGTTGCTGAAGCACCATCTAAGCAATTGTTGCTGTACATAACTCACAAAATGATCGTTGATGGACATAGTTCACAAGCAATTATTGCTGGACACAACTCGCAAGCAATTGTTGCTGGGCACAATTCAAAAGCAATTATGGTGGCCATAACTAACAACATCCAAAAAGTATTTTTTATTAATTAATACAAAAACAAAAATTAACTGATTTTATAACAAACTAAAAGAAACATTATCGTCATTTCTTCAGTTTTTTAAATTAACCAACAATCACTGAAATAAACTTTCGATCATATTGAAAACATATAACCTTTTTTCTTAAATTTAAAGAACATCGAAATAAAACCTTACAATTTCTGCTTCTATTTTTTTTTTATTCAATTTTTATTCTTTTAAAGGGTTGATATGTCCGTTATACGCAAGAGTCCATTCTATCCTAGTGCTCAAATGTTGCAGTGTCAATCAATAAACAGTGAAATCCTAACCAAGTGTGTTATATATTAAAAGTGTTAAAATTATAATACACTATAATAATAATAATAATAATAATAATAATAATAATAATAATATTCTTTATTTTCTACAATAAAAAATTACAATATCCCAATATAATTACAAACAATAGACATTGTAGAAAACCCATGGGCGGAGTACAGAAAATAGCTTATACAAGCAAATCTGCTTTCAACTCAACCCAAATTAAACTAAGAATAATATTATGGCTTAAACTTAAATATATATATGTAATATCATAACAATAGCAGTAAAATTGAAAAATTCGCAATTACAATAAAAATAACGTATATAATAACAATATCATTAATAATAATAATAATAATAATAATAATAATAATAATAATAATAATAATAATAATAATAATTGCAGCAGTAACTAAAAATACAATCACTATGAGTCACGTGAAAACATTAAGAATTTTACAGATCTTTTGAATGCTGACAGTGATTGAGTTTTATACTCAATAGGAATACTGTTGTACACTTTTACTACATTATAAGTAAAGCTGCGCTCAAAATAGGTTGTTCGGTGAATTGGTGGTGTTAAGAGGCCTTTATTTCTTATATTAATGTTATGTACATCAGTGCGAAATGATATCTTTTTGTAAAGGTACTGTGGGCATTTCAAATGGATTATTTTATTGAACAAACATGTCATATGTAAGTATCTCCTTCCTTCCATGTTGATCCAGTTCGTAATTTTTAATGTGTGTGATATTCTATCATATTTCCGTATGCCGTGTATCAATCTGAGACATGAGTTCTGCACTAGCTGAATTCTTTTTTGTGTAGCTGCAGTCAAACACGGCCCATACACTGCATCACAAAAATTGAAATGCGAAAGAACTAAACTATTGCATAGCAGCGTTTTTAATTCTCGTGATAAAAAAGATCTGGCCGCATAAATCAACTTAAGATTACAGTAAGCAATTCGGATACACTTTGAAATTTGTGAGGAAAACCTTAATTTATTATCAATAATTAACCCAAGATTCTTGGCTTCCTCAACAAAAATTAAAGGTATATTGTTTAAAGATATATGTATGTCTTTTTCACTTAGTTTTTTACTGAACAGTATTACTACGGATTTATTAGGGTTAATTTGTAAACCATGTTGAGTACATGCATCAGTAAATGTTTGTAGATCGAAATGTATTTCATTTACAGCATTTATAAGATCGCAGCTTTTGAATGAGTGTAGCAACTGAGTGTCATCTGCGTACATGTGAAATTTTAAATATTTAAAGTATTGTGCGAAGCTGCACGTATACACCGCATACAAGAGAGGTCCTAGAATTGATCCCTGAGGTACACCTCTAGTCGTTTTATAAGGCTTAGACGATACATTTTCTATGACAACTAATTGATCACGATTTGAGAGGTACGAATGAAAGAAAGATAGTGCACTATTAGATAATCCAATATAGTGAAATATTGACATTAAAATATTATGATCTATAGTGTCAAAAGCTTTGCTAAAATCAAGCAAGATTAGCACACTGTCTTCATCACGGTCTCCAGCTCTTAATATGTTATCTGTGATATCGAGTAATGCAGTGGTACAGCTGTGGTGAGGCCTAAAACCTGATTGCTGCTCAGGCAAAATATTATATTCTGCTAAATGTACCCTTAATTGTGTATCTACTATTTTTTCAAGAATCTTAGAAACAGTGGGCAGTATACTAATTGGTCTAAAATCGGATATAACAGTTGGCGATGAAATTGATTATATAAATTATATTTTACTTCGGTCATAAAATATAAATTAAATATTTACTTTAATGTTTGTAAATAGTAAAAAACACGCAAAACTTTAATACAATTATAAAACAGTTCATTTCAAGTATTATGTGACAGAAAATCGATATTGGGTTGTTCCAAACAACCAAAATCTTCTTCAACAACTTAGCATTGAATAAAATTAATGAAAATGCAAGAAATTGGCATTTTTGTATAAAATAAATAAGCAATTATTAAATTAACGTTCTCAACATTTGCTAGAATTTTATAAAAATACAATTTTCTTGCATTTTCATTAATTTCATTTAATTATAAGCTTTTGAAATTTTGTTCTAACGAGTGTTTTCCACTCCCAGGCTAAGCATGAAGTAAAATTTCGAGTTTAGAAAAGCCCCGCGTAGAAAATTTGTCGAGGGTCGCGCAGCGACCCGAGACAAATTTTCACGGGGCTTTTCTAAACTCGAAATTTTACTTCATGCGCCACGCGTATAAAACACTGATTTCAAGTGAAGTTTAAAATATACTGCTAATATTTTATCTTTTGATAACACATTTTAGAAATTAAATTATAAATAAAATTACCCATTCTTAACAGTTATTAATTCCAACATTAAAACAACTAATTGCATCTACATTAAAAAATATCTATTGCCCACTGAGCAAAAAAACAAACTAATAACGTTATTTTAACATTGTAGCAACATTGAACGTTAATGTTGCAGTGTCAATCAATAAACAGTGAAATCCTAACCAAGTGTGTTATTTATTAAAAGTGTTAAAATTATAATACGCTATTATATAAATTATATTTTACTTCGGTCATAAAATATAAATGAAATATTTACTTTAATGCTTGTAAATAGTAAAAAAACACGCAAAACTTTAATACAATTAAAAAACAGTTCATTTCAAGTATTATGTGACAGAAAATCGATATTGGGTAGTTCCAAACAACCAAAATCTTCTTCAACAACTTAGCATTGAATAAAATTAATGAAAATGCAAGAAATTGGCATTTTTGTATAAAATAAATAAGCAATTATTAAATTAACGTTCTCAACATTTGCTAGAATTTTATAAAAATACAATTTTCTTGCATTTTCATTAATTTCATTTAATTATAAGCTTTTGAAATTTTGTTCTAACGAGTGTTTTCCACTCCCAGGCTAAGCATGAAGTAAAATTTCGAGTTTAGAAAAGCCCCGCGTAGAAAATTTGTCGAGGGTCGCGCAGCGACCCGAGACAAATTTTCACGGGGCTTTTCTAAACTCGAAATTTTACTTCATGCGCCACGCGTATAAAACACTGATTTCAAGTGAAGTTTAAAATATACTGCTAATATTTTATCTTTTGATAACACATTTTAGAAATTAAATTATAAATAAAATTACCCATACTTAACAGTTATTAATTCCAACATTAAAACAACTAATTGCATCTACATTAAAAAATATCTATTGCCCACTGAGCAAAAAAACAAACTAATAACGTTATTTTAACATTGTAGCAACATTGAACGTTAATGTTGCAGTGTCAATCAATAAACAGTGAAATCCTAACCAAGTGTGTTATTTATTAAAAGTGTTAAAATTATAATACGCTATTATATAAATTATATTTTACTTCGGTCATAAAATATAAATTAAATATTTACTTTAATGTTTGTAAAAAGTAAAAACCACGCAAAACTTTAATACAATTAAAAAACAGTTCATTTCAAGTATTATGTGACAGAAAATCGATATTGGGTAGTTCCAAACAACCAAAATCTTCTTCAACAACTTAGCATTGAATAAAATTAATGAAAATGCAAGAAATTGGCATTTTTGTATAAAATAAATAAGCAATTATTAAATTAACGTTCTCAACATTTGCTAGAATTTTATAAAAATACAATTTTCTTGTATTTTCATTAATTTCATTTAATTATAAGCTTTTGAAATGTTGTTCTAACGAGTGTTTTCCACTCCCAGGCTAAGCATGAAGTAAAATTTCGAGTTTAGAAAAGCCCCGCGTAGAAAATTTGTCGAGGGTCGCGCAGCGACCCGAGACAAATTTTCACGGGGCTTTTCTAAACTCGAAATTTTACTTCATGCGCCACGCGTATAAAACACTGATTTCAAGTGAAGTTTAAAATATACTGCTAATATTTTATCTTCTGATAACACATTTTAGAAATTAAATTATAAATAAAATTACCCATACTTAACAGTTAATAATTCCAACATTAAAACAACTAATTGCATCTACATTAAAAAATATCTATTGCCCACTGAGCAAAAAAACAAACTAATAACGTTATTTTAACATTGTAGCAACATTAAACGTTAATGTTGCTCCAATGTTGATATAACGTTATTTTTTTGTTTCTAGCTCAATGGGCAATAGATATTTTTGATCTCATTGACTTCAATAGAAGAAAAAGAAGATCGTTTTTTTTATTATCTGAAATCATGACCCAGGGCACCCTTCCTCATATATACCAAAAAATCGTAGATTTAAAATTGTTGCAGAGACATATGAACAAAAATATGTCGCCCAGATGCACAACCAACCATGCGTGTTTTGACAAACTTGTGGAAAAATGACAAAAACTGATTTTGCAGCGTCTTTTAAAATGGTTTTGAATGAGCGTTGTATAGAATGGGAACAAGAAAAATTATGTAAATACAAGTAAAAACTTACCTCTTAAAATTACGTTTGAAAAATCTTGTCGAATGCAAAACTTGGTATATTTCTCGGTTGCAAAAGCTGACATATGTTTTGTGTTGCAAAACCTTTTATTTCAAAATTGTTTTCATATTATTGGTGGGCCCGCACATACGCAACTTTGCCCCAATTTAACCGACTCTCTATCTCTTCAAATAACTGAGATCCCCATACATTCTACACACGGACACCCTGTATATATCTGTTTTTGACGACTGTAAATCTTTTGGTGCACACAGGAAAAAGATTATTATTCCACAGCAGTGAATCGGGACCACACTGATGAGGGCATTGAGGTCCGAATGCAAATTCAATTAATTATTATGCTAATAAAAGGTTTTGCTCCAAATAAATCTGTATGTGGGAGGTACGAGGGTAGATTGAAAAGTTTCCGGAATGGGCAAGAGATGGCGCGCGTATCGTGAAATTGTTATGATGGTTGTCAAGGCTAACCTATTTTAGGTAAGCTGTCAAATTTTCAGACACGTGCGTCGTTCCGTTTTTGTTTACTAGGATATCTTGTGAAGCAAGTCAGGCACCTTTGGATTGATGGATAAAAATGAATTTCGTGCAGTCATCAAACATTTCTGGATGGATGGGAAAAAGGCGACGGAGATACGAGATATTTTGCAGGATGTTCATGGCACATCCACACCTTCATTTTCGACTATTCGTTTCTGGGTGAGCGAGTTCACCAACGTGGCCGTACGAGCACCAAGGATGAACCACGCAGTGGACGTCCAAAAACGGCCACAAATGAAGAAATGGTCGACAAAGTCCATGATCTCGTGTTAGCCGATCGACGAGTGAAGTTGCGCGAAATAGTAGAGACCACGGGCATCTCATATGAACGTGTGCAAAATATCGTGCACGAACATTTGGGCATGAGGAAGCTGTCGGCGCGATGGGTGCCGCGTTTGCTGACTATGGACAACAAGCGAAATCGTGTGACTACTTCGAAAGAGTGTTTGGCCTTGTTAAAGCGTAATCCAACGGATTTTTTTCGCCGATTCGTGACCGTGGACGAAACATGGATCCACCACTGCACACCAGAAACCAAGCAGCAGTCGAAACAGTGGATTTCTCCAGGCGAATCTGCTCCGAAGAAGGCAAAGACTGTCCCATCGGCTGGAAAGGTCATGGCCACCGTTTTTTGGGATTCGCAAGGTGTGATACACATTGACTTTTTGCAGAAGGGAAGAACTATCACGGGACAATACTACAGCGATTTATTGGATCAATTCAACGGCATATTGAAGGAGAAGCGGCCTCATTTGCGGCGGAAAAAAGTGCTCTTCCACCACGACAACGCGCCGGCCCATTCATCCCGAATCGCCAATGCTAAATTGGTTGAATTGGGCTACGAGGTGGTGCCGCATCCCCCGTACTCTCCAGACCTGGCCCCGTGCGACTTCTTTTTGTTCACAAACATGAAGACTTGGCTCGGAGGCAAGCGCTTTACGTCAAATGAGGAGGTCGTCGCCGCCACTAAAGCTTATTTTGCAGAGTTCCCGAAATCATATTTTTCTGAAGGCTTAAAAAAGTTGGAGCACCGCTGGGAAAAGTGTATCGCCCTGCAAGGGTACTATGTTGAAAAATAAAAAATAAAACCTGTTCCATTACTGCGTTTTCTTGCCCATTCCGGAAACTTTTCAATCTACCCTCGTAAACTACACCAAGTCACATTTATTTGAAATTTTTTTTTCAACTGTTGAAATCAAGATTTTTAATTCTACCGAAAGGTTAATAGCACTGTAAAACCTGAAAAATGTGACTTGTAGTAGTTTACCTCCTACATATGAAAATAGATGCATGAATCTCCAGAGCGTAGTTCGCAAATAATTTTAAAGGGACTTAAAATATCCACTGCCTAGAGGGCGTAATCCAGTACTGTAGGGCGTTTTTAAAACACTTTATTATTTATGCATATTTCGCTAGTGTAGCTGTAATAAAGAATCCTTTTAGTCCTTGCGCGGGGCTCGGTTCGAGTGCGCTTAATGAAATTACTACACCTTCTTTGACTCCTTTTGGGAGGGCAACACTCGTGCTCTCGCATCTGTGCGCACATGCAATATTGTAATAGCATTTATTAATAATTCATATTTCACTTAGGCGGGGGAAGGAGGAATCAGGTGAGAGAGGAAGTGTGCAAGTCGTCCTTACTTTGAAAATAAATTAGTTAAGAAAAGTGCTGCAGCGCGTCACAAGGAGTTCCTTGTCTGCAATAGACTTTTAAAAAATATGAAAAATAGAAAGAAAACAAGGGATTTTTTTAATAATTTATTTATCTATATATCTGCTGATGATTTTCCCTAATGTATATACCGGGTGTTGACTTGGCGCAACATAGGAAATCACATGTTAATTTTGAAGTGTTTAAATATTACCTCTCCTATTTATTTTGGAGACAAAATGTATTAAATTTTTTTGTAGAGGGAAAATAATGTGATTTTATAATAATAATGACATGCAATGGAATTGAAACAACAATTGCAGATGTAAAATGGCACCAGATATCGCTGTCACTTGATTATAATCCTTTAGTTAACTTGTATCAAAATTGACATTCTCCGTTAATAAAACAACAATAAACTTATTACACCAATTTTCAATTGTTTCAATTATTTATTTATTTATTTATTTGGTAATAACCCAACAGACTGTAAAGTCCAATAACAGGGCTATATCATTATTACAAATTAAATACAATATAACCTATATAAATATATAACAAAAGATGCATGCAGAACAGAAATACATAAAACCATAAAGAAATAAACAATATTAAAAATTAACTCATAAACTAAGGTAACATAGATAATAATTTTATAGAATCACTAACATTATGCTTAAACACTTTGAATGTTGAAGTGAATATGTCGAGAATGTATGCGTCGAGATTGTATGCGACAATTATGGATATAAATCACGTTTGCGGTAGTTTCGTAAATCTATATCTTCTAAAGTAAATAAGATAGAGAGTTGCAATTTTCGCCAATCTCTTCAGAATAGAGGGCGCTATCGGATGCATCACAAAGTTGTTGCGATTAAGTTATTTGAATGCGAAATAAAAATAGCTGAATTTATAAATTTTCAATCAAGGGTAACTTGATTTTTTTAAACACTAATCGACTCAACATTTAATTCTGTTGCGTATTATTCTTACACACTCTCATTAAAATATTCATATAAATAATATATATAAGAACTTAACGATTTTTTTGGCTGTCAACTCCAAATACTAATATTATGCTTAAGTCACCGCTCTATTCAATGTGCTCAATATATATAATTTAATTTCCCTTTATCCTGATATTGATATATTTAGCTGCATATCTCCTAAAGCATTCTTTAACTTGATTGTTGAGTATTTAAAATAATTTGCGCTCACACTGTATTTTGTGTTTACTGTCTCGTTTCATTTTTGTTTGATACCTTTCTCTATTTTGTATTAATCCTGTATACCAATCCGTAACTGGATTCGTCCGTTGATTGAATAAATAAATAAATTTCCTTACGAACACCAGTAAGAATCGAAAAATAAAACGATTAATCGGGACATGTCAAAATCAGGACAATCCCGATTAATCGCGACATCTGTCAACCATACAGAGAGTTTTAGTAACACCTAACATGCCAGAATAAAGTCGAGATAATCTTATAATAGGTGAGTTTGCATAATAATTATTAGTTGGAGTAGCATACACAAAAGTTTTACAAAATCTAGAACACACTCTAGGAATGTTAAATTTAAAACGATTCAAAAACTGTATGTCGTCAATTATGAAATAAGCGAGTGTCTTTCACTCCCAGACTAAGCATGAAGTAAAATTTCGAGTTTAGAAAAGCCTGAAAATTTGGCTCGGGCGCGTAGCGAAGCGGAGCGACCGAGCCAAATTAGGCTTTTCTAAACTCGAAATTTTACTTCATGCGCCACGCGTATATAACAATGATTGAATGTGAAATGGTCTTTGTTCATGACAATCTTATAATATGTGCATTATTTAATTCTGTGGGCAGCCTAAATGAGGTGCATTTAACACTCAAGTGCATTAAACACGGGATTTGCGTGATAAATGTGATTTTTTAACACGAATATAAATAATTGCCTAGGTAAAAAACTAATACACATTTGTGTACATAAAATCAAAAGTCCTGGCAAGCAATTTGTTTAACTTATAAAAGTGAATAACTATATCAAAATGTAATTATTACTCTCCCCCATATGCAGAACAAAGTAAAATTTTAGTGGATATATCCATTTTAAGGTTCTCCGAGTTGATAAAGACCATTTTTGAAAAATGTCTGTCCTGTTGCCACGATTAAAATTACTAAGCCTTTTGACTGTGATAGTATTTCATCATTAAATGACTAATGTAACATTTTGGCGGTAATTTCACTATTATGGCATTCTGGTAGTATTTCATCATCAAACTGATGGTAATTTACCTATAATCTTTAGAATCCCTTTTAACTTGCATCAAAGTTGACATGCTCCGTCAATAAAACGACAATATACTTATTACGTCAATTTTCAATTGTTTCAATTATGAAACAAGCGAGTGTCTTCCACTCCCAGACTAAGCATGAAGTAAAATTTCGAGTTTAGAAAAGCCTGAAAATTTGGCTCGGGCGCGTAGCGAAGCGGAGCGACCGAGCCAAATTAGGCTTTTCTAAACTCGAAATTTTACTTCATGCGCCACGCGTATATAACAATGATTGAATGTGAAATGGTCTTTGTTCATGACAATCTTATAATATGTGCATTATTTAATTCTGTGGGCAGCATAAATGAGGTGCATTTAACACTCAAGTACATTAAACACGAGATTTGCGTGATAAATGTGATTTTTTAACACGAATATAAATAATTGCCTAGGTAAAAAACTAATACACATTTGTGTACATAAAATCAAAAGTCCTGGCAAGCAATTTGTTTAACTTATAAAAAGTGAAAAACTATATCAAAATGTAATTATTACTTTCCCCCATATGCAAAACAAAGTAAAATTTTAGTGGATATATCCATTTTAAGGTTCTCCGAGTTGATAAAGACCATTTTTGAAAAATGTCTGTCCTGTTGCCACGATTAAAATTACTCAGCCTTTTGACTGTGATAGTATTTCATCATTAAATGACTAATGTAACATTTTGACGGTAATTTCACTATTATGGCACTCTGGTAGTATTTCATGATCAAATTGATGGTAATTTACCTATAATCTTTAGAATCCTTTTTAACTTGCATCAAAGTTGACATGCTGCTTGACAATCTTATAATATGTGCATTATTTAATTCTGTGGGCAGCATAAATGAGTTGCATTTAACACTCAAGTACATTAAACACGGGATTTGCGTGATAAATGTGATTTTTTTACACGAATATAAATAATTGCCTAGGTAAAAAACTAATACACATTTGTGTACATAAAATCAAAAGTCCTGGCAAGCAATTTGTTCAACTTATAAAAGTGAATAACTATATCAAAATGTAATTATTACTTTCCCCCATATGCAAAACAAAGTAAAATTTTAGTGGATATATCCATTTTAAGGTTCTCCGAGTTGATAAAGACCATTTTTGAAAAATGTCTGTCCTGTTGCCACGATTAAAATTACTAATCATCTTGATGTAACCATTTGTATATGATTTGATAAAAAAAATATATATTAGTATAATTATTCGGTTATGTATTTTGCGTGATTTAATTAATGGCGATATTGGTGTGTGTAGGTGTGTGTATGTATGTATGTGTGTATGTATGTATGTAAGTATATATGTATGTATGTGTGTATATATATGTATGTATATATATACATATGTGTATTTATTTTTAGTATATTCTTTTTAATTTTAATATTTTTATTTTTTGTATTTGCAGCAATATTATTTATTTAAATATTTACTATTATAAGTTAGATTTGTTTATTTTTTGTAAAAGGAGATTCCGTTTAATAAAGAAACAATTAAAAAACAACAAGACTGTAATAGTATTTTATCATTAGATGACTAATGTAACATTTTGACGGTAATTTCACTATTATGGCATTCTGGTAGTATTTCATCATCAAATTGATGGTAATTTACCTATAATCTTTAGAATCCTTTTTAACTTGCATCAAAGTTGACATGCTCCGTCAATAAAACGACAATATACTTATTACGTCAATTTTCAATTGTTTCAATTATGAAACAAGCGAGTGTCTTCCACTCCCAGACTAAGCATGAAGTAAAATTTCGAGTTTAGAAAAGCCTGAAAATTTGGCTCGGGCGCGTAGCGGAGCGGAGCGACCGAGCCAAATTAGGCTTTTCTAAACTCGAAATTTTACTTCATGCGCCACGCGTATATAACAATGATTTAATGTTAAATGGTCTTTGTTCACGACAATCTTATAATATGTGCATTATTTAATTCTGTGGGCAGCATAAATGAGGTGCATTTAACACTCAAGTACATTAAACACGAGATTTGCGTGATAAATGTGATTTTTTAACACGAATATAAATAATATCCTAGGTAAAAAACTAATACACATTTGTGTACATAAAATCAAAAGTCCTGGCAAGCAATTTGTTTAACTTATAAAAAGTGAATAACTATATCAAAATGTAATTATTACTTTCCCCCATATGCAAAACAAAGTAAAATTTTAGTGGATATATCCATTTTAAGGTTCTCCGAGTTGATAAAGACTATTTTTGAAAAATGTCTGTCCTGTTGCCACGATTAAAATTACTAATCATCTTGATGTAACCATTTGTATATGATTTGATAAAAAAATATATATATATTAGTATAATTATTCGGTTATGTATTTTGCGTGATTTAATTAATGGGGATATTGGTGTGTGTAGGTGTGTGTATGTATGTATGTGTGTATGTATGTATGTATGTATATATGTATGTGTGTATATATATGTATGTATATATATACATATGTGTATTTATTTTTAGTATATTCTTTTTAATTTTAATATTTTTATTTTTTGTATTTGCAGCAATATTATTTATTTAAATATTTACTATTATAAGTTAGATTTGTTTATTTTTTGTAAAAGGAGATTCCGTTTAATAAAGAAACAATTAAAAAACAACAAGACTGTAATAGTATTTCATCATTAAATGACTAATGTAACATTTTGACGGTAATTTCACTATTATGGCATTCTGGTAGTATTTCATCATTAAATTGATGGTAATTTACCTATAATCTTTAGAATCCTTTTTAACTTGCATCAAAGTTGACATGCTCCGTCAATAAAACGACAATATACTTATTACGTCAATTTTCAATTGTTTCAATTATGAAACAAGCGAGTGTCTTCCACTCCCAGACTAAGCATGAAGTAAAATTTCGAGTTTAGAAAAGCCTGAAAATTTGGCTCGGGCGCGTAGCGAAGCGGAGCGACCGAGCCAAATTAGGCTTTTCTAAACTCGAAATTTTACTTCATGCGCCACGCGTATATAACAATGATTTAATGTTAAATGGTCTTTGTTCACGACAATCTTATAATATGTGCATTATTTAATTATGTGGGTAGCATAAATGGGGTGCATTTCTTACTCAAGTACATTAAACACAGAATTTGCGTGTAAATGTTTTCGAAATGATTTAGACTACACAAGGACAAATCCTCCTAATTAAGTGGTATTATGCGGACCATAGTTGTCAGGATGTTTGCGATATGTTTTCTATCTAGTTTCAAGACAGACCGATACCCGAGGAATCTACTGCATGACGATAATCAAGAAAACGATTAAGCAAGACAAAATAGGAGTTTAATATTTGCTAGCTATCGAAAAATTGTAACAAAAATTATGTACAGGGCTTTCATTAATTCCCGAACCCCACGTGACTAAATTTAAAATTGCCGCGTAAATTATTGTATTTGTACGTTGGAGGCTTTGAAAAAAGTAACCAAACGTTACTAAAGTCAAATTTGACATAAACGTTTATGCGCGGTGCATCGTTAAACCAACCTTTGAGATCTTACAAGATTCGCCCGGAATTTTCAGGTAAGCAAAAATTGTTTAATTATTCTGAAACATTCAGTTTTATTTCTATTTATTTTGCAGAGTTAATTTGCTAGGATAAGCAAATACTGCGAAAATGGTATTTACAACGGAGCAAGACGCGTTTATTTTGATGGCACATTTTCGTAGTGCCAATATTCTCAGTCGTCATAAAAATACGCCGGCGAATAAATATTTTTAAATCTAGGGAATTTTTGTGTGAGCCAAACCACCTTGTACATTTGGTTGCCTATTATTTTTGGTCACGTGGGGTTCGGGAATTAATGAAAGCCCGGTAGTTTAAATTAAGTGTTCAAATAAACAACACCCAAACAATATCCTAAGCGATTGTAGAATTCATTTCGGACATTAGCCAATTAATAATTAGAGATATTCTCAAATTCTGCAGAAATTTTTTAATTCTTAAACAGTCTCAAAATGTATATTTGTATAAATTTTTTATTTTAAATTGCCCCAAAGAATAACCTGCGTTGTTTCAATTCCATGGCATGTCATTATTTTTATAAAATCACATTACTTTTTTTTTATTATTTTAATTTAGAGAAACTTAAAGTGATAAACGTTAACACGAATGAATTCAGAATTATTAGCTCTACAAAAAAGGTGAATACATTTTGTTTCTAAAATAAATAGGGGAGCCAATATTTTAACATTTCAAAATTTACATGGGATTTCCTATGTTGCGTCCGCCAAGTCAACACCCGGTATGCCTGTGTCTTTTGTAGGTGTGTTATTATTTTTTAAATAAATATCCTTGAATCTAGATTGTAAATAAACGAGTAGAGGACAGCATATTTGGTATATTAGTTATACTATTAATTTTACAGGCTGTTTTACGTAGGAATCTGTTTGTGCGAAATGCAACCCAATATACGTCTGGTAGTGTTGCGCTGGGAATTGTATATTGGGTTGCGTTTCATACTCATATGATATACGTTTGTTCGTGTTGTGCCAGAAATTGTATACTAACATTTTAAGCATTTGGGCACACTATTTTGACTGGCTGCGCGCTGTGAAGTTTGGAGGTAAACTAAGTATTGTCAAGGGAAGCCAATGGTTATGGGAGAACTGGATATCGAGTAGAAAAGGAGAGACTATGGTAAGGATGTGGGGTACGAGTAAGACAGACGACTGTATACAGCAATCACTGGTCTCGCTTCTGGATGCAGCATCCAAATGCTGTTACGAAATTTTATACACAGACTAGCTAACTGGATATACAGAGAGTTTTATGTAACACCGAACATTATCAAAACGAGAATTTTTCTTTGAAGTATCCATATGCATACGTTGCACGTTTTCTGATGCTCGATTTATTAAAAAAATTCAATTCGAAGCTTTAAGCGAGTGTTTTCCACTCCCAGGCTAAGCATGAAGTAAAATTTCGAGTTTAGAAAAGCCTGAAAATTTGGTTTGGTCGCGTAGCGCGAAGCGCGGAGCGGCCCAACCAAATTTTCAGACTTTTCTAAACTCGAAATTTTACTTCATGCGCCACCGCTACAAAACACTGATTCAATGTAAAGTTTAGCGGTGTGTTTTAAACTTCGTAATATGTCAGTGTTTTTTACCCGTGGCGCATGAAGTAAAATTTCGAGTTTAGAAAAGCCTGAAAATTTGGTTTGGCCGCTCCGCGCTTCGCGCTACGCGACCAAACCAAATTTTCAGGCTTTTCTAAACTCGAAATTTTACTTCATGCTTAGCCTGGGAGTGGAAAACACTGGCTTAAAGCTTCAAATTGAATTCTTTTAATAAACCGAGCATCAAAAAATGTGCAACGTATGCATATAGATACTTAAAAAAAAAATTCTCGTTATGAAAATGTTCGGTGTTACAAGAAACTCTCTGTATATGAACTGTAGCATTGTTTAAATTAACCAGCCTTAGATAAAATTAGTTATTCTAGACATGATTTTTACAGTAACTGTTTTCACCAATAGCAAATGGTAAACACAAAAAGCAAACTAAAGATTTTATTGATAATGAAGGTTTAAATTAAAGATTTTGATGAGACTGGGGTGGGAAAGTAAAAATGTAGAATACATTTATTTGTAATTGTAATGTCGAATTGTGTTTTTAGTTTTGAGGTATGACGCCAAAAAGGTCATTTTATTTTTACAAAATGCGAACTATAATTATCAACCTTTAAAACCCATCAGCAACTGGCGTTTCATCTGTCCACAATAAAACCCGCAATTCATACCAAAATAATCAAGTCATTTAAACCGCATGAACTGTAAATTTCTGACAACACGCGCCCGTTTCCACACTCGGGACACAAATTGAGCTATAAATTGTGCAGAAATGGTAATCGCCGGGACGCAAGGTGTTCGCCGTATTCGGGGCTTACATAATGTAACGCAAGCCACCCTCCCTCCGCCTAATTTCATTCGGAATCACGTAATATCTATTATCAGCAATCGAATCCATAAAATATTAATCCGCTCCTGAAACGATTGTGCGATTGTGTGCGAACTGAGGAGAAAGCAAAACCGTGTACCAACAAGATCACAGGTATTGGAGGAGGGAAGAAAAGTTGCTCGGGAAATACGCCTACGATGATTAAGACATTCGCGAAACGAAAGGAAAAAAAAAGAAAATACACGTCGTGCGAAAAATAATTCATTTACAATGGTGAAAATCAAATTTACGATTGTTTAAAAGAAAATAATCCAAGATTCTCAAATGATTAATTTAAAACTTTATGAAAATGCATTAGTTGTTAGAGATGGTAACTAATGTATTTTTAGAAAATTTATAAACATAAAACAAGCTAAAAATTCGAGTTTAGGATATTCTAAAAATGTGTGTTAAAATCAGTGTTTAATACGCGTGCCGCATGAAGTAAAATTTCGAGTTTAGAAAAGCCGGAAAATTTGGTTTGGTCGCTCCGCTTCGCGGATGATGAAACGCCAGATGCAATAGCTAAACTACTGGTTGACAGATATTGTTTTGTTGTCATTTGATTTTGAAAAATTCTCTTTCAAAATTTGTCGTACCGAACTATATCTTAAATTCAAGCCACGACAGGCTTGCCGAATCTATTTCCTTGGATGGTCTTGAAAATACTGCAAAACAGTGGCAACAGTATTGTCAGAATTGATCCTTCTAGCAATTTGTCTTCCCTTTCGAGCAGAAAATGCCTCGTTATTTCCACGTAAATTGCGTTACAATCTTGCAAATATTTTTAAGGTTGGTATAACAGGTCCAGTTCATCTCTGGGCGTATAACTGAACAGGCTACTTGTTTAAGTCATGACAATTGTGAAATTTTGATAATACTTTTTTTAAGTTTGCTTATAATATTATAACGGAAGAAGATAGCAAATTTTTTATTGAGCAAAGTTTATTCGGAAAAATTGCCCCTGTTTAAATATCCAAAAATATAGGTATGTTTTTGGGAAAAAAATATTCTATAACGTCATTACTTCAAACAAGATAAATTCAAATTCAAAACTATTTGAATTCGAGAAAATAAGCTTACGCTTCTTATAGTTTGCACACTTTAAACATAATATATAAAATTACGAAAAAACTATTCGTGAAAATGCAAACAGTGTCTTAATTAATAAGACAATTTAAGACGATAAATATCCATTGAAACAACTACTTCCCGTGCAAATACACCTCCGGATATTGAATTATACAATGCAATATTTAAAATCTTATTTAATTTGATTTGTTACAACGCTTTATTAAAGTATATGTAACGTTTAGGTCAAATTCTCTTAAAACCAACTAACAATACAATTTAAAATAAAAGGAGAGATAGCAACAAAGTAGAAGTGAAAGGACTTGGATTGAAACTAATGTCTTAGGCCATCTATAGACGCGTTTCGAGATTTATCTCTCTTCAGTATAGCTTTGCTTATGACGTTTATTCCTAATTTTTTTAAACGTCATAAGCAAAGCTATACTGAAGAGAGATAAATCTCGAAACGCGTCTATAGATGGCCTAAGACATTAGTTTCAATCCAAGTCCTTTGACTTCTAATTTGTTGCTATCTCTCCTTTCATTTTAAATTGTATTGTTAGTTGGTTTGAAGAGAATTTGACCTAAACGTTACATATACTTTAATAGAGCGTTGTAACAAATCAAATTAAATAAGATTTTAAATATTGCATTGTATAATTCAATATCCGGAGGTGTATTTGCACGGGAAGTAGTTGTTTCAATGGATATTTATCGTCTTAAATTGTCTTATTAATTAAGACACTGTTTGCATTTTCACGAATAGTTTTTTCGTAATTTTATATATTATGTCATTACTTCAGTTTCCAAACTAAGAAAAATATGCAATTTTGGCTAAAAAAATGGACCTTACTCAATCCCATTTATGAAACTCTTTTCAGATTTTTTCTATCGTTTTTTCTTCTCTTATAATAAAGCTGGACATCGAGTTTCGCTCACCCTGTACATTGCATTTTTTTTTTTTGAAGATTCGTTCATAGAAGACTTTCTCCTTCAATTGAATTAGGGATAAATTGGCCACCTAAGGGAATTGAAGTTTTTAACCCAATACAAATCCCTTTATTAAATACTTTAATTTTATTAACTTCTGGATTAACTGTAACCTGAGCTCATCACAGTTTAATAGAAAATAATAAAACTCAAACAACTCAAAGATTAATTATTACAGTAATCCTAGGAATTTATGTCTCTATTTTACAAGGAATTGAATATATTGAAGCTCCTTTTACTATCTCTGACGCAGTATACGGATCTATTTTTTTTATAACAACTGGATTTCATGGCCTACATGTAATTATTGGTACAACATTTTTATTAGTATATTTAGTATGTTAATATGATAATAAATCAATAATCTGTTTATTAAACCTTAATAAATATTGATTCAAACAAATCTTCAAATTTTTAACAATAAGCGAACTTTCTTGAATTGGTGAACGTTTTAAATATCCTTATTATGGTTTCTTTTTGACGTGTCACGTTTTTTTTTATCGTTCTCCATTTTTTTCTCTCCCTAAAGACTAACGTGAGAGGTCTGACATTAATCCGCAAAGCACACAATCATGATCCGCCATCAAAATCGTTAATGAGATGTTCCCCTGCATTTCACCCTTTTTTCCACCGTTTAACCCCTTCAACTACCTGCCATTGGCGCGTCGAACCCTTTCAAAAACTGTCAGCCCTCCGCAAATCCCATAATGGACGAGGATAGGGTTCCCACCAACCTTGCATCAGATTAAAAAAGGAATTCGTTGTTCAAAGGAAAAAATTGTAATTGTTTCAAATTATATATAATTATAGGTACATATTTGTTCAATTTTAAGCAAGTTTTTGAGCAACTAATATAGGTAAGATTAATTAATTTCTCACTTAACCCGTGGTGATAGATTACTCCTTATTTGAGGTGAAACAAAAAGTCCTTCCTCTAATTTTGCATCTGAGATAGCGGAAAATTTTCTACAAAGGTATTTAAAACAGTTTCCATCTTTATTTAAATCTCTAACGTATTGTTTCATTAATCCTAGTTTAATATGCAGTGGAGGTTACAAGATTTTTTGTGGATAAACGAGACTTTCGTGCAGAACATTTTTTGATCTGGGAGTTAAATTATCTCTTCTTAGCCATTCTTAGCCATGTCTACTTCAACTGTCCCACTTACATAAAAACATGGATACTTTGTATACCCTGACTGCTGTCCTAGTGGAATTCCCCCAATTTTCAAATTCCTACAAATTTTGAAACTATAATCATTGTATATCTCATTCGCAGACGGTCTGACTGCATATCAGGGAATCCCAGCAATTAAATGTTACTTTCGGGAATTCCCCTATACTATTCTATTGATTGTACACAATTTAATCTCAGTGGCGTAGCAATTTTTAGAATGTCATTAAGAAGGTTATTTTCTTATATACAGCGTGTAAACGAATTACTGTACAGGCTCTCTACCACATAAGGGGCAGCGTTTAAATAAACAATACCTGCATTTGAAATTACCATACCCTTAGTAGATAGCTCACAAATAATTATTAAAAATAATTAATAATAATAGGCCACATGTTTGTGGTATCTGGTATACGCGCACTTTGCGTATTTTAAGAGAGATTCCACATAGACTGATAGTTTTTAAACGATTTGGATATCGAATTACACCATCCAGAGAAAAGTGGGTCAGATTGTGAAGAATTATGTCTATGTTGTTATTGTGATTTTTTTTATACGTGACCCAGTTTCATCTAGTAATTCTAGACAGTGTGTATGTGTGTAGTGCGTGCTAAGTGATTTATAGGTCTCGATAGTGCGTGCGAAGTGATTTATGCGCCTCGCAGTAGTAAAAGTAAATAAAAAATACAACAACTTTCGCATCCACGAAAAATATCATGAACACAGGTAACCAGAAGTTCTCAAAAAGTAAAAAATGCATGAAAAATTACGAAAAATCCAATATTTTTTTCCGATTTTATTTTTGCTGCAATTGGTGTCAAAATATTTTGTGTGTACGCCCTTAAGAGGATGTACATTTGTTCGATTACACGCTGTATATGGCTCGAGAAAGTCTGCTGTACAGAATTGCATGGAAATATTGCAGATCGCTGACGATTTAGCGACCGGAGGAGACAGACCGAGAGACAGTTGGATTATGATAAGAATCCTAGGAATTTTACCTCCAAAACTTCATCACTTTCGAACAGCGTGGGATAATTTAGGCATCGCAGACAAGACAATTAACATGCTGATCAAGCGTCTGCGTCTAGAGGAGGATCGACTGAACGAAGGCGAGTTATTCTACAATCCTACTTCCCACAATGCTCTCCTCAACCGGGCCAACAAGATGTCAGTGGAACGCAAGAAGCAGGAATCTACATCTGTCAACTGTTTTAAGTGCGGGAAGAAGGGACACGTAAAGAAGCATTGCCGAAAGAAACCCTGCGCCATGTATCTATCGTACTGTAAGGAAAACTACTCCTGCAACGGATGTGGCCAAAAGGGGCACTTTGTAAAGGACTGTCCAAAGCAGTTAACTATTGATAATAGACACTTAGTGTTCGAAATGTACATATAGTACTTAAATAAAAACAGTGAAGAAAGGAATTTAACAGATTTTTATTACTGTCCAAAGCGGACTGAGGGCAGGCACAGAGGTGGAGATTCCAGACAGATACAACGAAGGGCACTTATGACAGTGGGTTTGTGAACTGTCGACCTAGACACCATAAGGCCGAAATGCAATGCAAAATCATATTGGTACCAGGATTGTGCAGCATCGCAGCATATGACATCGCACAGGGATTGGCTCTCTGTATTTACCGAATTAGACAGGCCTCACGAAATTGTCATCAGTGATTCGAATAACCTCTACGGTGTAGGTGTAGACGACGTTAAGCTTGAAGCGTTTGATTTGCCTGGGATAAAGACATATTTAAACAGGTTTTATATGTGCCGAGTCTAGATTTCAATCTGCTTTGAGTAAGCCAGACCCTGGACAAAAACTACATTTAAATTGCCGACAAGGACAGGAAATTCGCAAGTATTTAAAAAAAACATAAATATGACACCTGGTTCTGGTTCTTACTGCACTTAGGCCTCATTAGGCCCATTGTGCTAAAAATATGACACCTAGTAGATTTATTAAAAAATTGTGCTTAATGAAAAAAAAATAATGGTAATTCTTCATTAGATTAGCCACCAAAACTTAAAAAAATAACCAATACCAAATTACAATTTTTTTTGTTGGCCTGTGTAATTATATTGAAATGCTTGTATAGTTGAAAATATTAGCATTTTAATATACAAACAAAGCGATAATAGTTTTATTTTTAAAGCACGTTTTAATTTTGATGTTTTCTAGTTATAATTCTTGAACAATTATAGTGCAAACATCCTAATCCAAATCGGATCCAGTTTTTACGTGCCCTGGATATTTACTTCCTCCCTCCCCATATTGATTGTTTCTTTGTAGCGTTCCGATTTCGTTTCTCCCGCTCACCCCACAGACCGGACACAAACAAACTAATCGGATATAGAATTGAAAAAATATACAACATCAAAAAAATATATATAGAAGTGAAAGAGAGCTGAAAGGGAAAGCTGTCACCGGGGCGTCTCGCACAAATTATTAAACGGCGATTGCTGCAGTTGAGAGGCCCTCGAGGGCTTCTTATAGAAAAAAAAAAAACGAAGAAGCGGACAAGAAAAAAAAATGATAATAAAAAAGCCCTTTTGTAATTATTTGATAGGATCTGGCGAGCGTGACCGTTGAAGGCTATAAATATTTAGGTAAATACCGTTTGTCTGTTTCGGTGTTATCATTTGATTAGGAAGAAGCTATTAAATTAAGTAAACAGATTTTCATAATGCCACGCTTATAAAACACTGGCTTAAAGTGAAGTTCAAAATATACTGCTTAAGTTTGATTTTACGTTAATAAATATTACAAATGTTTATTTAGTGTTATTAAATTTTACAAAATTTAAGCGACTGGAGGAATATTTCAGATTTTTTCTGTTAATATTTATTTATTTAACGGTTTCACCTTTTACAATATTGTATACATATATATAGAACTTCAACGCAACAATAATGTTCCACAAAAATATAACAAGTGGGGTGTGAATATACATAATATAAATTAAATATAGGATTATTATTATTATATTGGCTTGAAGTGAAGTTCAAACTATACTGCTTAAGTTTGATTCCACGTTAATAATTATTGCAATTGTTTATTTAGTGTAACTAAATTTTACAAAATTCAAGCGACTGGAGTAATATTTCAGATTTTTTCTGTTAATTATTCTTATATAACTCACAAAAACTGTTCTGTACAACATTCGTTGCTTTTTAAAAGATTTAAATTTGAATCTTTAAACGAGGGTTTTCCACTCCCAGACTAAGCATGAAGTAAAATTTCGAGTTTAGAAAAGCCTAAGAATTTGGATTGGCCGCGTAGCGAAGCGGAGCGGCCAATACAAATTAGGCTTTTCTAAACTCGAAATTTTACTTCATGCGCCACGCTTACAAACACTGATTTACAGTGAAGTTCAAAAAACACACACATACAACAACGATTATAGGCAACTTAATATACGTTAGAGTTATTGTATTGCCTATAATCACTGTTTTAAACAATTTTGTTCAGCGCAGAATATGACTCATGTTTTATTCACATTTACATATTAGATTGCTAAAGCCGTATATTTAAAACTTTACGACATTTCAGTGTTTTATACGTGTGACGCATGAAGTAAAATTTCGAGTTTAGAAAAGCCTAATTTGGATTGGCCGCTCCGCTTCGCTACGCGGCCAATCCAAATTTTCAGGCTTTTCTAAACTCGAAATTTTACTTCATGCTTAGTCTGGGAGTGGAAAACCCTCGTTTAAAGATTCAAATTGAAATCTTTAAAAAAAACAACGAATGTGGTATTTCGTTCACATTTCAATCGAAAACTAAAATCGGTTCACAGAATCAAACATAAATTTTTTAAAAAGTATGCATCTTTCTGCGATTCATAGTTAAAACAATTTAGAAAAATGTAGTTTAAATATAGGATTATTATTATATTGGCTTGAAGTGAAGTTCAAACTATACTGCTTAAGTTTGATTCCACGTTAATAATTATTGCAAATGTTTATTTAGTGTAACTAAATTTTACAAAATTCAAGCGACTGGAGGAATTTTTCAGATTTTTTCTGTTAATTATTCTTACATAACTCACAAAAACTGCTCTGTACAACATTCGTTGTTTTTTAAAAGATTTAAATTTGAATCTTTAAACGAGAGTTTTCCACTCCCAGACTAAGCATGAAGTAAAATTTCGAGTTTAGAAAAGCCTGAAAATTTGGATTGGCCGCGTAGCGAAGCGGAGCGGCCAATCCAAATTAGGCTTTTCTAAACTCGAAATTTTACTTCATGCGCCACGCTTAAAAACGCTGATTTACAGTGAAGTTAAAAAAACACACATACAACAACAATTATAGGCAACTTAATATACGTTAGAGTTATTAGGTTGCTTATAACTATAACTGTTTTAAACAATTTGTTCAGCCCAGAATTTGACACATGTTTTATTTAATCTACATATTAGATTGCTAAAGCCGTATATTTTAAACTTTACGACATTTCAGTGTTTTATACGTGTGGCGCTTGAAGTAAAATTTCGAGTTTAGAAAAGCCTAATTTGGATTGGCCGCTCCGCTTCGCTACGCGGCCAATCCAAATTTTCAGGCTTTTCTAAACTCGAAATTTTACTTCATGCTTAGTCTGGGAGTGGAAAACCCTCGTTTAAAGATTCAAATTGAAATCTTAAAAAAAAAAAAAATAACGAATGTGGTATTTCTTTCACATTTCAATCAAAAACTAAAATCGGTTCACAGAATCAAACATAAATTTTTTGAAAAGTATGCATCTTTCTTAGATTCATAGTTAAAACAATTTAGAAAAATGTACTTTAAATACAGGATATTATGTAGAAACATTTTATAGAAATGTAGATGTTTTTTCATTGCATACGTTAAAAAAACGGCCTTGCTTGTCTCACTAATCAAGCTGACATTTCAAAATTTACTGAAGTCAATTAACGCTTTGAATCAATCAAATTTTTCAACACAATTCGACGTTGATTGGGAATTGCTGATAAATCAATTGAGACATTTCAATTTCCTCTCAAATTTTTTGTAGAGAAACTATTTGCAAGCAAATTGCATGAGTTTTTAAGTTGTTATAACGATTCAACCATTTCTTATAATTTGAAAAATAAAGGCTCATTTATATTTGATCCAGTTTTGAAATTGGGAACTTTTATTTCTTTAATTGAGACATTGTTTGCATTTTCACGAATAACATATTTGTAATTTTATATATTATGTTTTATTTCTTTATTTAATTATATGAATATCTTGAAATGTAACTATTTTTTTAGATATAAACTATATAACAAGTTATAAATAAAATCATTTGTAAAGTCAAACAAACATCAGACAACTTTTGATTCCCCAAAAAATCATATTTCTTCTGTGTTTACTAAGAACTACATTCTAAGTAAATGTTAACAATAGAACCTGACCTCTGCTATCCAAAAACTTAAATAAAAATGTTTAGAACGGTTTATTGGAAAAGTATGAGGTTTTTCCAATATTCCTGGCTTTGGCACCACTGTGCGCCGCTGAATAACAATATATGTTCGAGTATAAAAAAGCCTAAAACTTTGGATTGGTCGCTCCGCGAGAGTTGAGTTACTATAATCAACTGTAAAAGGAGGAGAGTTTTTTTAATTTTTTAAAACTTCTACGGTCTACACGTGGGGACCATGAAGTTTTAATAAATGGAAAAACCCTTTAAACGCCACGCGAATCACGTAGTTGTACCCTGTGGTACAAATCCGGCACAATTTTATTAATTCTCAATACTTTGAGTGAAATAATCTCACAAGTTCTACGGTCTACACGTGGAGGCCATGAAGTTTTAATAAATGGAAAAACCCTTTGAATGCCACGTGAATCCTGTAGTTGTCGCATTTATTAAAACATGCCACAGGGTACAAATTCGACCAATTTTATTAATTCTCAATACTTTGAGTGAAATAATCTCACAAATTCTACGGTCTACATGTGGGGACCATGAATTTTTAATAAATGGAAAAACCCTTTAAATACCACGTGAATCCCGTAGTTGTCGCATTTATTAAAACATCCCACGCGGTACAAATTCGACCAATTTTATTAATTCTCAATACTTTGAGTGAAATAATCTCACAAGTTCTACGGTCTACACGTGGAGGCCATGAAGTTTTAATAAATGGAAAAACCCTTTGAATGCCACGTGAATCCTGTAGTTGTCGCATTTATTAAAACATGCCACAGGGTACAAATTCGACCAATTTTATTAATTCTCAATACTTTGAGTGAAATAATCTCACAAATTCTACGGTCTACATGTGGGGACCATGAATTTTTAATAAATGGAAAAACCCTTTAAATACCACGTGAATCCCGTAGTTGTCGCATTTATTAAAACATGCCACGCGGTACAAATTCGACCAATTTTATTAATTCTCAATACTTTGAGTGAAATAATCTCACAAATTCTACGGTCTACACGTGGGGACCATGACGTTTTAATAAATGGAAAAACCGTTTAAATACCACGTGAATCCCGTAGTTGTCGCATTTATTAAAAAATGCCACGCGGTACAAATTCGGCCAATTTTATTGATTCTCAGTACTTTAAGTGAAATAATCTCACAAATATTTTTAACAACTGTAAGTTCATTGACATTTTTTTCTATAATTTTTTTGTTTCATGAACAAAAAAGAGAAAATATTATGGTTCATACGACTAAGTGAGGGGTGGTTGTCGGGAACGTTGTAGATATATAAAGCTTCCTCCTCGTTAATAATTAACCGATGGAAGTAGGAAGCTAAGAGCATCAAAGCGAAATCTGTCACGGACATTATCCTTTTGATGTGCCTCTTATAAAAGGCAACATCTGCAATTATTATGAAAAAATTTCATCTATGAATCGCGCTCGCGCTTTTATAGACGGAGCTTTCGAAAAGCTCTCGCTAGTCTATTGCAAGATTAATTTTATTACATGTATTAATTTTTTTTATTTTTGTAAAGCGAAAATCTAACAGAATTATCCAATAGTTTTAAATAGAAGTATAAAGGGGATTTTTCTTTTAAGTATACATATCCCGGTGTATACATTGAAAATTTTACTTCATGCGCCAAGCATTTGGAACACTGATTTCAAGTGATGTTTATTATACAGGGTGTCCCAGACCACCCGTATAAGGCATTTTTTGAGAAAACGGCTAGTCTTAAAGATTTGGGATAAAAAAAAATATTATTAAAGCCACATTGAAGAATATTGTTATTGTTTTTGCCCTAAAAGGTTGGCATCCCCGAGATTTCGCATAAATATATCAAAAACTCAAGATTATCAAATGACATGAAAGGTCATAAGTGGTACAATTCAAAAGGTCTTTGAAAAATAAATGATATTACGAAATTGACAACAATCCAATAGCTAGTCTATCCGAGGTGAAGGACTTAGGCGTACTTTTCGATCCAACGCTCTCATTTAACTCACATATTCTCAATATTTTTAACAAAGCACTAAAAATGTGGGGTTTTGTATTAAGAATAGGTAAAGATCTGGGTCCAACTGCTTTACAACGACTCTACTGTGCATTTGTTCGCTCTAATATGGAGTATGCATCTGTGGTTTGGTCTCCGTATTCGATAACTCACTCGAATAGACTGGAATTAATCCAAAATAAATTTCTTCGCTCAATAGAGTTTAAACTGGGTCGTCAACATATACGTGGCTGTTATTCCGATATAATGAGCGAACTGAATATCAGAAGCTTAGCTGATCGTCGGGTTATTATGGATTTATGCACACTGCAGAAAATAATAAATTATAAAATAGACAGCCCGTATCTATTGGAACAGCTCAATTTCTACGTGCCAGCTCACTCAAGGACCCACAGGAATTCTCATATATTTCGGTTGAAGACCTTCACCAGCAACTACTGCCATTTCAATCCAATAGCAAGAATGATGAGAACAGCAAATTAACTCTCGGAAAAACGCTGGTTCAATTTATTTAATTCAAGTTTATATCACTTTAAGTATACGTTAAGGAAACATTTGTAATCATTTTGTCTATTTCAATTCTATTTCAATTTTATTATATGTATGTGTCAACAAATACTGTTATAGAACATAATCTTTTTGTTATAGTTTTTATTATACATATATGTATATATCATCGCTATATTATGTAATTATATTGTTTTTGTTAAAAAAGGGAATCCCGTCAATAAATAAATAAATAAATATTTATTAGACCTTTTCAATGATATCACATTTGACCTATCGTCTCATTTAAAAAATTTGAGTTATTGATATTTTTAAGCAAACTCCCAGGGATGCCAACCTATTTGCTAAAAAATATAATAACAAAAGCCAAATTAAAGAATCGAATAGTAATATTGTTTATTACTATTCGATTCTTTAATATGGCTTTTGTTATTATATTTTTTGTCCTAACTCTCTAGAACTAGCCGTTTTCTCATAAAAAGCTGATACGGGTGGTCTGGGACCCCCTGTATTATTAGAAAGCAGTATGCTAAACCAGTATTTTTATAACTTAAGGTAAAATCAATGTTTTACACGTGTGGCGCATGGAATTTCGAGTTTAGAAAAGTCTAAAAATTTGGTTGGGTTGCTTCGCTTCGCGACTCACTAAACATTGACTCGCGACCTACAGTTTTAGAAACGCTGCTTTAAAGGGAACGAACAAAACCGTTTCTTGAGATAAGTCACATTTGTCTTGTAAAGTCTATGAGATGGAATTAACAGTGAATTTTGACGACAAAGGAAGAAACTGATCGATAGAAAGATTTGAACAGTTTTAATTGTTTTTCTGAATAAGTCAAATTTTTGGTTTGTTCGCTTCGCTTCGCTAAAAATTGACTCACGACCCACAGTTTTAGGAACGCTGCTTCAAAGGGAATGAACAAAACCGTTTCTTGAGGTAAGTCACATTTGCCTTGTAAACTCTAAGAGAGGGAATTAACAGTGCATTTTGACGACAAAGGAAGAAACTGATCCATAGAAAGACTTGAACAGTTATAATTGTTTTTCTTAATAAGTCAAATTTTTGGTTTGCACGCTTCGCTTCGCTAAAAATTGACTCACGACCCACAGTTTTAGAAACGCTGCTTTAAAGTGAATAAACAAAATCGTTTCTTGAGGTAAGTCGCATTTGCCTAGTAAAGTTTAAGAGAGGGAATTGACAGTAAATTTTGACGACAAAGGAAATAACTGATCCATAGAAAGACTTCAGGTAAAATCAATGTTTTACACGCGTGGCGCATGGAATTTCGAGTTTAGAAAAGTCTAAAAATTTGGTTGGGTCGCTTCGCTTCGCGACTCACTAAACATTGACTCGCGACCTACAGTTTTAGAAACGCTTTAAAGGGAACGAACAAAATCGTTTCTTGAGGTAAGTTACATTTGTCTTGTAAAGTCTATGAGATGGAATTAACAGTGAATTTTGACGACAAAGGAAGAAACTGATCGATAGAAAGATTTGAACAGTTATAATTGTTTTTCTGAATAAGTCAAATTTTTGGTTTGGTCGCTTCGCTTCGCTAAAAATTGACTCACGACCCACAGTTTTAGGAACGCTGCTTCAAAGGGAATGAACAAAACCGTTTCTTGAGGTAAGTCACATTTGCCTTGTAAACTCTAAGAGAGGGAATTAACAGTGCATTTTGACGACAAAGGAAGAAACTGATCCATAGAAAGACTTGAACAGTTTTAATTGTTTTTCTTAATAAGTCAAATTTTTGGTTTGCACGCTCCGCTTCGCTAAAAATTGACTCACGACCCACAGTTTTAGAAACGCTGCTTTAAAGTGAATGAACAAAATCGTTTCTTGAGGTAAGTCACATTTGCCTCGTAAAGTCTAAGAGATGGAATTAACAGTGAATTTTGACAACAAAGGAAGAAACTGATCCATAGAAAGACTTGAACAGTTATAATTGTTTTTCTGAATAAGTCAAATTTATGGTTTGGTCGCTCCGCTTCGCTAAAAATTGACTCACGACCCACAGTTTTAATAACGCTGCTTCAAAGGAAATGAACAAAACCGTTTCTTGGGGTAAGTTACATTTGCCTGGTAAAGTCTAAGAGAGAGGGAATTAACATTGAATTTTGACGACAAAGGAAGAAACTGATCCATAGTAGGACTTGAACAGTTATTATAATTGTTTTTCTGAATAAGTCAAATTTTTGGTTTGCGCGCTCCGCTTCGCTAAAAATTGACTCACGACCCACAGTTTTAGAAACGCTGCTTTAAACGGAATGAACTAAACCGTTTCTTGAGGTAAGTCACATTTGCCTCGTAAAGTTTAAGAGAGGGAATTGACAGTAAATTTTGACGAAAAAGGAAAAAACGAATCCATAGAAAGACTTGAAGAGTTATAATTGTTTTTCCGAATAAGTCAAATTTGCGAAGGTAAAACATCCAGTTGAGCTGTGCTGAATGAGTAAACAGTTTTCTTAAAAACAATAAACTACCTAGATTTACAATTTTTTTTCTGGACCTAATTTCCTTCTGGATTTTTTGTTGTCGTGTGTGAGTTTTTATATTCTATTTATAGTTCCACTGTGTAACCCTTATTGTGTTACCCTCCTGATAATACCAGAAGTAGGAAATTATTTTCTTGGTTTTCTTTAATTTTAGAATTCAACTGGAACAAAAAAACAGCCCCAAAATCGCTTCTATTTTAGAGCTAAAACGCTCAACAGATTGCGGATGTAAATTGAGTGAAAACCAACGGCAATTAGGGTGAAATTACGATGACAAGATGATAAGAATTTTTGATATGTAATATAATACATTGATATCTTTTATATTATCTACATTTTTCTAAACTTTTAATTTAGATTAATTATTAACAAGTAATTAAGTAAAATAATGGAGGAAAGAAGAATTCTAAGACTGGTGACTGAGAACAGTAAATGTGGCAAAAGAAAACGGAGTAGACCTAAAGTGAGGTGGAAACCGGAAGTAGAAACGGTTATGAAAAAGCTGAAAATAATATAATGCAAAAAGCCAATACTAGGACGCAGGGTTGTTAAAAAAACGTTTTTTTTCATTTTAATTAAAACAAACATTTTTTTAACAAAATCCAAATTCTTACGCTTTTCTAAATTCGAAATTTTACCTTATGTTTAGTCTGGGAGTGGAAACCACTCGTTAAAAGCTCCAAATTTACCGCTTTGAAAAAACGAATTCATGCAAATTTAAAAAACGCTGTAATTATTGGGATATGTATACTCAAAAGAAAAATGCCCTGTATGTTCTGTTTTTTGTTTTCGCGTTTAAAACATTAACAACTAAAAACATGTTTAAAACGTGTTTAAAACATGTTTAAAACACGTTTAAAACGTGTTTGAAACAGAACATACAGGACATACTTTTGAGTATACATATCCCGATAATTATAGCGTTTTTCAAATTTGCGGGAATTCGCTATTCCAAAGCGGGTGATTTGAGGCTTTAACCGAGTGTTTTCCACTCCCAGACTAAGCATGAAGTAAAATTTCGAGTTTAGAAAAGCCTAAGAATTTGGATTGGCCGCGTAGCGAAGCGGAGCGGCCAATCCAAATTAGGCTTTTCTAAACTCGAAATTTTACTTCATGCGCCACGCTTAAAAACACTGATTTACAGTGAAGTTCAAAAAACATACACTTACAACAACGGTTATAGGCAACCTAATATACGTTAGAGTTATTGGGTTGCCTATAATCACTGTTTTAATCAATTTGTTCAGCACAGAATTTTACTCATGTTTTATTCACATCTACATATTAGATTGCTAACGCCGTATATTTTAAACTTTACGACATTTCAGTGTTTTACACGTGTGGCGCATGAAGTAAAATTTCGAGTTTAGAAAAGCCTAATTTGGATTGGCCGCTCCGCTTCGCTACGCGGCCAATCCAAATTTTCAGGCTTTTCTAAACTCGAAATTTTACTTCATGCTTAGTCGGGGAGTGGAAAACCCTCGTTTCAAGATTCAAATTAAAATCTTTGAAAATACAATAAATGTCGTAAAATTTACAGTGTATAGAAAACGCATACACTGTAAATTTGACAACATTTATTGTTTTTTCAAAGATTTTAATTTGAATCTTTAAACGAGGGTTTTCCACTCCCAGACTAAGCATGAAGTAAAATTTCGAGTTTAGAAAAGCCTAAGAATTTGGATTGGCCGCGTAGCGAAGCGGAGCGGCCAATCCAAATTAGGCTTTTCTAAACTTGAAATTTTACTTCATGCGCCACGCTCAAAAACACTGATTAACAGTGAAGTTTAAAAAACACACACATACAATAACGATTATAGGCAACCTAATATACGTTAGAGTTATTGGGTTGCCTATAATCACTGTTTTTAACAATTTGTCAGCACAGAATTTGACTCCCGTTTTATTCACATCTACATAGATTGCCGTATATTTTAAACTTTACGACATTTCAGTGTTTTACACGTGTGGCGCATGAAGTAAAATTTCGAGTTTAGAAAAGCCTAATTTGGATTGGCCGCTCCGCTTCGCTACGCGGCCAATCCAAATTTTCAGGCTTTTCTAAACTCGAAATTTTACTTCATGCTTAGTCTGGGAGTGGAAAACCCTAGTTTAAAGATTCAAATTGAAATCTTCGAAAAAAACAATAAGTGTGGTAAAATTTACAGTGTATAGAAAACGCATACACTGTAAATTTTACGACATTCATTGTTTTTTAAAAGATTTTAATTTGAATCTTTAAACGAGGGTTTTCCACTCCCAGACTAAGCATGAAGTAAAATTTCGAGTTTAGAAAAGCCTAAGAATTTGGATTGGCCGCGTAGCGAAGCGGAGCGGCCAATCCAAAGTAGGCTTTTCTAAACTCGAAATTTTACTTCGTGCGCCACGCTCAAAAACACTGATTTACAGTGAAGTTAAAAAAACACACACATACAATAACGATTATAGGCAACCTAATATACGTTAGAGTTATTGGGTTGCCTATAATCGCTGTTTTAATCAATTTGTTCAGCACAGAATTTTTTTTACTCATGTTTTATTCACATCTACAAATTAGATTGCTAACGCCGTATATTTCAAACTTTACGACATTTCAGTGTTTTACACGTGTGGCGCATGAAGTAAAATTTCGAGTTTAGAAAAGCCTAATTTGGATTGGCCGCTCCGCTTCGCTACGCGGCCAATCCAAATTTTCAGGCTTTTCTAAACTCGAAATTTTACTTCATGCTTAGTCTGGGAGTGGAAAACCCTAGTTTTAAGATTCAAATTAAAATCTTTGAAAACACAATAAATGTCGTAAAATATACAGTGTATAGAAAACGCATACACTGTAAATTTGACAACATTCATTGTTTTTTCAAAGATTTTAATTTGAATCTTTAAACGAGGGTTTTCCACTCCCAGACTAAGCATGAAGTAAAATTTCGAGTTTAGAAAAGCCTAAGAATTTGGATTGGCCGCGTAGCGAAGCGGAGTGGCCAATCCAAATTCTTAGGCTTTTCTAAACTCGAAATTTTACTTCATGCGCCACGCTCAAAAACACTGATTTACAGTGAAGTTCAAAAAACACACACATACAATAACGATTATAGGCAACCTAATATACGTTAGAGTTATTGGGTTGCCTATAATCACTGTTTTTAACAATTTATCAGCGCAGAATTTGACTGACGTTTTATTCACATCTACATAGATTGCTAAAGCCGTATATTTTAAACTTTGCGATAATTCAGTGATTTATACGTGTGGCGCATGAAGTAAAATTTCGAGTTTAGAAAAGCCTAATTTGGATTGGCCGCTCCGCTTCGCTACGCGGCCAATCCAAATTTTCAGGCTTTTCTAAACTCGAAATTTTACTTCATGCTTAGTCTGGAAGTGGAAAACCCTCGTTTTAAGATTCAAATTAAAATCTTTGAAAAAACAATAAATGTCGTAAAATTTACAGTGTATAGAAAACGCAAACACTGTAAATTTTACGACATTCATTGTTTTTTCAAAGATTTTAATTTGAATCTTTAAACGAGGGTTTTCCACTCCCAGACTAAGCATGAAGTAAAATTTCGAGTTTAGAAAAGCCTGAAAATTTGGATTGTTTACCTGAAAGAAAAATTCGCTGTATTTAAAAATCACATTTATGCACACACAGTTGTGATATTTTATTGTAATAAAATGTTATGTTTAATAATGTAACTTGAAATATCTTCAACAATTTGCTACAATTTAAAAATGTTAACATACAATCTTAACGAAGTAGTATAAAATATAATTAAGCAAATTTAAGATAATAAAAGAAACGTTTTAAACAACTTTAACGTTTGAAACATGTTTTAGACAAATTTAAGATTTAAAACATGTTTAAAACAAAACCGTTCACACACGACGTCTGTTTTTAAACATGTTTAAAACACTGTTTTAAAATAAAGTGTTTTAAACATAACAACCCTGCTAAGAAGTAATGGCTAGGCATAACTAATAGCCCATGGCTTGTTCGACTCGTAGAGCTAGATTATATAATCAAATCATTTTAAAAATCTAAGTAATTTTAAATTAGAAATTGCAAAAATTAAATAAGTTACACTTGCATTATTCTTACTAGGAGAATGATTTGTATACCTAATGATTTGTACCTTTAAAATTGAAACATAAGCGCAATAAAGTCGACCCGAGTTTGCAACACACAAATAGGGGGTCTCTATAAGTCAAGAAGTTATTAAATTTTCTTTCTTTATTAAACACAAAAATTGCTCGTAAAAATCACCCTCAAAAAGAAGATGATGATTCAAACACGCACACAAATACGCATCGTGTTGCTCACATAATCACCACCAGCGTTTCTTATTACAAAAAAAAAACTCATTACGCCTCCTGTTATTATTTTCATTTTTGCTTTCTCTCAGCTCTGATTGCAGGGTTGCAGAGGGGGAGCGGGTTTTGACTTACAACACTTTCTGTCCTCGTCGTCCGATTTCGAATTGGATCCGGATTAAACGGAGAGCCGTGAAATTTCACACACCCCCGGGCCATTAAAATAATTGAATCTCCATCTTGGATGGGGGGCGGCACAGAGATGAGGAAAATTCGCGTTTGAAAGAGAGCGTAATTTGGTTATGCTTGAGTTTTTTTTGCAGAAAGGGTATTATGCTGTGGTGATTGCGTTAAGAGGTGTAAGTTGATTGTTTTGGGTGTTTTTATTTAAATGTTGGTTATGGATATTTTATTGGCTTCTCTAGAAAATATCTTGGAAATTAAATTACAAGATGTTTACTAGATAATATCTATTTTAGGCTTTTTGCCAAAGCATTCGATCGTGTAAAATTTTTTTTTTTTTGGTTTGTTTGGCATAGGTATTACCATTCAGCCACTAACGTTGATTTTATAATATCTATATTAACATATATTTCGGCTATTTGGACGTCACAACACATTCACACACATCCATGGAACCGGAGATATTTTATTGGCTTCTCTAGAAAATATCTTGGAAATTAAATTACAAGATGTTTACTAGATAATAGGTATTTTAGGCTTTTTGCCAAAGCATTCGATCGTGTAAATGTTTTTTTTTTTTTGGTTTGTTTGGCATAGGTATTACCATTCAGCCACTAACGTTGATTTTATAATATCTATATTAACATATATTTCGACTATTTGGACGTCACAACACATTCACACACATCCATGGAACCGGAGACGAGTATTTTTCGTTAGAAAAATTACTCGCCTCCGCTGGGAATCGAACCCAGATCACCTCCGTGTCCGATTGGCGAAACCGGCGGCTCAACCGCTCGGCCACGGCGGGCCCATCGTGTAAATTATAATGATTTATTTGCAAAACTCTCCGTGGATTTTGTCCTTCAATTGCAGTACAGTTCGTGGTTTGTTTTTATAAAATTTCTCTTCAAGGCATTGTATTTTTTTGAAGACCGGCGAGGGCGAACACTTACGGCAAACTGTGAACGGTATTGCGACATGTTAAGGAACTTTTTGGTTCCACAACTGCAGGTGTTTGAAGGTTATAATATGGAAACATGGTTTCAACAAGATGGAGCAACTTGCTACACCTCAAACCAATCACTTGAGGTTGTCAATGAACGTTCCCCGGAAAAAGTGATCTTTTATCGAGACACCATTAATTGGCCTCCGAGAAGCCCCGATCTTACACCCCTTCATTATTTCCTGTGGGGATACCTTAAAGAGAAAGATTGTAAAAACAAACCACGAACTGCACTGCAATTGAAGGACAATATCCCCACCGAAATGGCCGCAATTTCCAGAGAGATGTGTACCGGCTAATTTCCGTTTTAGGTTAGAGGAGTGCCAGCAGCGTGAGGATCAACATTTGGACAACGTAATCTTTCCCATTTAATTTTCCAAAACGTTGTCTAAAAATTAATAAAAAACTTTATTTTTTCTGACTTTTTTGTTTAATTTAAGTTACAAATAGGGGGTAATTTATAAATTGAATAAAAAAAGTCAGAAAAAATAAAGTCGGGCCCGCCGTGGCCGAGCGGTTGAGCCGCCGGTTTCGCCAATCGGACACGGACGTGATCTGGGTTCGATTCCCAGCGGAGGCGAGTAATTTTTCTAACGAAAAATACTCGTCTCCGGTTCCATGGATGTGTGTGAATGTGTTGTGACGTCCAAATTAGTCGAAATAAATGTTAATATAGATATTATAAATCAACGTTAGTGGCTGAATGGTAATACCTATGCCAAACAAACAAACAAACAAAAAAAATAAAGTCCACCCTTTGTGGACATCCTTTGTGGACACCCTGTATAAAGTAAGGATAGAAACAATCCCTGTATATATGGCTTTCTGTTGAATAATAAAGGAATATTATTATTAATATGTAGAAACTTAAACAAGAAAAAAAAACTTAATTTATGTTTTAAAATAAAGTGTTTTAAACATAACAACCCTGCTAAGAAGTAATGGCTAGGCATAACTAATAGCCCATGGCTTGTTCGACTCGTAGAGCTAGATTATATAATCAAATCATTTTAAAAATCTAAGTAATTTTAAATTAGAAATTGCAAAAATTAAATAAGTTACACTTGCATTATTCTTACTAGGAGAATGATTTGTACACCTAATGATTTGTACCTTTAAAATTGAAACATAAGCGCAATAAAGTCGACCCGAGTTTGCAACACACAAATAGGGGGCCTCTATAAGTCAAGCAGTTATTAAATTTTCTTTCTTTATTAAACACAAAAATTGCTCGTAAAAATCACCCTCAAAAAGAAGATGATGATTCAAACACGCACACAAATACGCATCGTGTTGCTCACATAATCACCGTTCGATTCCCAGCGGAGGCGAGTAATTTTTCTAACGAAAAATACTCGTCTCCGGTTCCATGGATGTGTGTGAATGTGTTGTGACGTCCAAATTAGTCGAAATATATGTTAATATAGATATTATAAATCAACGTTAGTGGCTGAATGGTAATACCTATGCCAAACAAACAAAACAAAAAAAAAAAAAATAAAGTCCACCCTTTGTGGACATCCTTTGTGGACACCCTGTATAAAGTAAGGAAAGAAACAATCCCTGTATATATGGCTTTCTGTTGAATAATAAAGGAATATTATTATTAATTTGTAGAAACTTAAACAGGAAAAAAAAACTTAATTTATGTAAGTTCAGTGTGTAAAATTGGATTATTACTTTTTGTACGTGTGCTTTCTGCGACTGTAAAAAATGACCTGTTAACTTGCGAGCGATAAATAACGATGCGCTGAAAGTACGTCGAAAGCGGTGGGCCACACACTTGCATTGTATTTAGGACGGCTGCACAATGAAAATCATTGTCACACAAGTTTTTTTTTCTTTCATGAAGTTTTATTATATATTGTATTTTTTTATAAGGGGAGTGAGTTTTTTGACGAGACGTGCGCGCATGGAGTGCGAGTTAGCTAAAGGGGGTTGATTTTACCCCAAATTCACAACAAATGTAGCAAAAGTTTTTCGCTACAAATGTATGGTATGTTCAATTATAAAAAATCTCTAGAGTGCCATGGAAAATATTCTAGGTTGGCAACTCTGAAAATATACATTATAATTATTATATCTAACGTTTTATATGTCAATTCCTAAAGTGTATAGATAATTTAAATTTGAAAAAAGCTTAAACCATTGCACTCTAGAGGTTTTTTTTTTATTGAACATATATATATATATATATATATATATATATATATATATATATATATATATATATATATATACAGTAGAACCTCGTTATACCGGGTTGGCTTTTGGCTATACCTAGCACGATATAAGGAAAACACGGTATATCCGAATATATGTAATTTGTATAATAGTCACATACACACACGCGCATATATATATATATATATATATATATATATATATATATATATATACATATATATACATACAGAGAGTTTTATGTAACACCGAACATTTTTAGAATGAGAATTTTTCGTTTAAGTATACATTAGCATACGTTGTACATATGCCGACGCTCGGTTTATTAAAAGAATGTAATTTGAAGCTTTAAACCAGTGTTTTCCACTCCCAGGCTAAGCATAAAGTGAACTTTCGAGTTTAGAAAAGCCTGAGAGTTTGGTTTGGTCGCGTAGCGTGCAGCGCGGAGCGGCCAAACCAAATTTTCAGGCTTTTCTAAACTCGAAATTTTACTTCATGCGCCACCGGTACAAAACACTGATGCCATGTCAAGTTTAGCGGTGTGTTTTAAACTTCGTAATGTCAGCGTTTTGTACCGGTGGCGCATGAAGTAAAATTTCGAGTTTAGAAAAGCCTGAAAATTTGGTTTGGCCGCTCCGCGCTTCGCGCTACGCGACCAAACCAAATTTTCAGGCTTTTCTAAACTCGAAATTTTACTTCATGCTTCGTCTGGGAGTGGAACACTCTCATTTTAAGTTTAAAATTGAACTCTTTTAAAAAATGAGTATCTAATGATTTACGGCATATACGCTGTAATTGGGACATGTATACTTGAAAGGAGAACTCCCTGTATGTACAAGTTAAGACATTAATTGCGATTGATTGGCAACAATTTGTAATGGTCATATAGGCAACCCAATTTACACATTATTTTAAAATGAAAGGTGTCAAATTGTATTGGATGAAAATGTTCGGTGTTACATGAAACTCTCTGTATGTGCAGTAGGCAGCTACATAACAAGACATACTATATAATGCAATAATGACGCCGGAACGTTTTACCTAATCAGGGCGGTACGCAGTCAATTGTTAAAATTAACATTCTACTGTATATATATATATATATATATATATATATATATATATATATATATATATATGTTAAAACGTAGATATATATATGTACTGTGCGATCATTTACATTTTTTGTGTGCCGTTGCCCAGAATGCTAATTGTATGATGGAATAAATTTAAGGTTATGGTAAACTATGTGTTAACGGTCAGTAGTGCCAATCTAATTTAAAATTCAAAGCCTACTCTAAATCATGTTTTAAATGATCGCACGGTGCTTATATTCTAGCAGTTTAATATTCTACGAACTTTAGTAAATTCTAATAAATGCATTGTCTGTTATCAATATCTGATCTTGGTTGTGCTTTTATAATTATGTAAATGGGATTTGAATGGACATTTATTAAACATTCATATGGTGTTGACAGAATATAATCAAAATGAAATATCCCTTCAAAAAATATGATTAGTTGTCTTCCCATGTTCCACCAGTTCCAATCAATAAACTCTTGCAACATTGTACTCCCATCCCAACCCATCCAATTCCTTATGCTCGCGTCACCCCCTGTCCATCCGAACAACCCATTTCCTACATATTTGCGTTCCCACGTCCAGAAGAGAGCCTCGGATGCCGGACGCATTATCCCAAATCTTACATAAATCTGGGCCCCCTTTTGAACGCCCCATTTGCGGAACTTCCAACATAACACATATCTTTTTCCCTGTAATTCATAATAAAGCGAGACGCGAACATCGGCGATCCATCGTGAAAGAGCGAGATGCTCGTATTTACCTGGTCAAGACGAGTGTTACCTGCGTGTGCATAAAAGGGCGCTTTGTTGGGCGCGGGTTGCGAAAAATCCGTTCTACTCAAATTGCGCAGGTATGGCACAATAAATTTTTACATGCATAAGGATTAGCTCGCATTTCCAACTCAACTGATTTGGAAACTAGATTGTGATCACAATGAGAGTAACCCCTATTTTTTTCTTCTTTTTGAGTTTCAAAAGATGGACAAAAGGAATTTTTGTGCAACACACTCGAATGGATGTTTAAGGTTAATAATTGACCATTACTTGGTTTCAATTTTATACGCAGAAATTTATTTTGGTTGGAGATGGATATAATTGAACAGTAGATAAAAAGGATGGCGGGTACATTTAATTCTTTTTGTGAATTTTCTGGAATTTACTAACAATTTACAGTAAGTATAAATGAAATTGCCAATTCTTGGTTGCAGAATACTTCAAACATTAAAAGTGCGATTCTTTTCGAAATCTACACCAAGTTAGTCTTACAAAGACTATATCAAACACTTATTGAAACAACTACTTCCCGGGCTAATACCCCGACGGACATTGAATTATACAACAAGTGTTTGCTGTTACATACAGTAACCTACTGCAAATGTAACAATTTGGGTCAAATTATTCAGGCCATCTATAGACGCGTTTAGAGATTTATCTCTCCTCAGTATAGCTTTGCCATTCCCTCTAAACAATTTGACACCTTAGACTGGCGGACACGTTACCGTTCAAACATTAGTATAAATGAAATTGCCAATTCTTGGTTGCAGAATACTTCAAACATTAAAAGTGCGATTCTTTTCGCAATCTACAACAAGTTATATATAGTCTTTGTAAGACTAACTTGTTGTAGATTGCGAAAAGAAACGCACTTTTAAAATTTACAGTAAGTAAAAAGCAATTTACAGTAAGTAAAAGGATGAAATGAAATCAGATCATTCTTACTTATTATTATTTTGTTTGCAAATAAAAATACTTAATTTTGGCACATACGAATACGACTTTGTGAGAGTGAAATGCAACCTAATATACACTTTTGTGCATTGGGTTGCATTTCTTATTGTAACTGTTTTGCTGTTGATTAAGACTCAAAAACGTAACCAAATACAACGTCATTCTTCTCTCTCGCACAAACTAGGCCCTGCGGGAAAAACATGGAAAGATACAATTCTGTCATAGCTTGTAATATGTGTTCATATCTGTTACACTCATCGACGTACCTTGTGTTTGCCGTACTATACGTTCGCACCGCTCACAGCCATCTTTGATAATGGTAGCGTGTTTCAATCAACGCAGCGTCTGTCATTACATTCACTTTTGACGCATCGACTGCTTAAGTCTGTTTGTACATGTAAAAGGCATTACAGAATATGCAAACATGGCACCTTATCCTACACTCAAACAGACTTAAGCAGTCGATAAGTCAAAAGCGATGCATTTCTTATTGTAACTATTATGCTGTTGATTAATTTATAAGTGAAGAAAATCATATCTAACGCATTGTGCCAGTGATAATTTTCTTAAGTGAAAATTTAAAATATACGTCATCTTAGTAAAGAAAATTAAATTCAACCGAAAATCGAATTAATCCATCCATCGTGTCCTCTCCTTAATTATAACACGATTACCAAGGTGTAACCGAATTACCAAGCACTTTGCGGACGTTGTTTACGCCGACGGGGGAGATTTACGCTATTTTAAAAAAGTCGGACACTCCGCAATTTGCTAAGCCCACTGTGGTATTCTCCCCTATATTATCAGATCAAAGATGTATCGGTTAAAAAAGAAATTGAAGCTTTATCCCCGGCGAACAAACAAGAAAAGCCCCGGCGAGGGAATAAATATTTCTCCTCTCCTCTTCTTTTTTTTTTTTGAATATGTGGACCGTGGTCTAATAAAAGAAACCGATTGTGCGCCTCGGGAGTGGACAAAGGTAGCACAGGACCTCTCCGACAAAGGGCTCGTATGTATAAAAACAACATTTGACCGTTTTCCGATCACTCCCCGAGATATATCCCTCCTTCCTTTTCTCTGTGTATACATTTTTTCCGTGAATATAATAAAATGTAATCTTTTTTGTAACAGATTTTTGCAACCGGTCACGTCATGTCCAGACATGTGGACCGAATATCCTGGAATAATGGATTTTATTTTTTTGGCTCGCACGTACCAAACGTTTTATATAAATACGGAAATTTTTTTATAAGAGGGGTTTTTAAGATTAAGAGCGTGCCCTACCTGCCGATTATGGTTTTTTATGGTAACAAGGTAAGCGCACCCCAAACACGTGCTATTAACACATGCTGCTTTTTTTAAGAAGGGGAGATTTAAAAAATACTTAAAACATGTCACTTGCTATAAGTACTCGTATTTAAACACTATTTGTACAGGGAATTTTTATTTAAGTATAAACCCTGTATGTATACTTGAAAAAAAATTCTCGAAATTCTCGAAATTTTACTTTATGCGCCACGCGTATAAAACACAGATTTTAAGCAAAGTTCGAATACACAATGTTTTAGTGTTTTATACGCGTGGCACATGAAGTAAAATTTCGAGTTTAGAAAAGCCCAGAAAATTTGTCTCGGGTCGCTGCGCGACCCGAAATTTTCACAGGGCTTTTCTAAACTCGAAATTTTACTTCATGCTTAGTCTGGGAGTGGAAAACACTTGTTTAAAGCTTCATATTCAACTTAAAAAAAAAACAGGGAATATCTAAAGATTTACAGAAAATTGTAAATAAATAAAATTATTAACAAGTTTAATTTCCCCTGTTACCACCTTTCTTTAATAGGTATTTACATTATACAAGGAGTTTTTCTTTAAGGTATACGAATTCTAAATTCATAGAATTCGTATATCTTAAAGAAAAACTCCTTGTATAATGTAAATACCTATTAAAGAAAGGTGGGAACAGGGGAAATTAAACTTGTTAATAATTTTATTTATTTACAATTTAAATAATTTTCTCCTGTTTGCATTTTATTTTATTTAAGAGATTTTGCTCCTGAAACACTTATTTCTAACACAAAATATTAATAAATCTATCTATGAAAGTACAGCGTAACCGGAAAAAGAGGTTATGTTAGACTCATAAACATAACCAAATACAACGTCATTGTTCTCGCTCGCACGAACTAGGGCCTGCGGGGAAAGGGGTAATGGGAAACATGGAAAGATACACTTCTCTCATACCTTATAACACATATGTGTTCATATGTGTTACGCCCATCGACGTACCTTGTGTTTGCCTATACTACTATACTTTAGCACCGCGCACGGCCATCTTTGATAATGGTAGCGGCGTTCAATCAAGGCGGCGGCGCCTGTCATTACATTCACTTTTGACGCATCGACTGCTAAAGTCTGTTTGTAAATGTAAAAGGAATTACAGAAGTGCAAACATGGACCTTATCCTACATTCAAACAGACTTAAGCAGTCGATAAGTCAAAAGTGATGCAATGACAGGCGCCGCCTTGATTGAACGCTGCTACGATTATCGTACGTGGTGCGAAAGTATAAAAATCTAAAGTTTCCCACAATTCGCTTATTTTTGAGAATTGGACCCGAACTTTTTGACTCAAAATTGCCTCTAGAACACACCGGGAAAACGCGGGAAAACGCCGTGAATTACCCTGTATAACCAGGGCCGCAGTAGAGGGCGCATCAAGCGCCAACGAAGCCAGACATCAGAAATTTCAAAATTTTATATTATATAAGTAATCTATATTTTGAGAATAATTTTTTTTGCGCGACCCTCGACAAATTTTCACAGGGCTTTTCTAAACTCGAAATTTTACTTTATGCTTAGTCTGGGAGTGGAAAACACTCGTTTAAAGGTTAAAATTTAACTCTTTAATAAAAACAACGAATATCTGATCATTTACAATATATAATTAGGATATGTGTACTTACAAGAAAAGTTCCCTGTATATATAACATTAAATTTAAAAAAAATGGCAAACAAAGAAATCTAACAACACATTATTAAACCCAATGTGGCATTCATTGCCAAGGTCAAGAAATCGATTACGTGGTTTTATTGGGTTAACTCATCCAGACAGAGAGTTATTTTCGGTTCGCCTCGAAAAACACCTTTTTCCGGTCGTCGATATTTTCGATAATTTTTGGGGAAACGCGTAATCGATTCGAAAATTAATAATCGGCTCGTTAGAGCACGTGTAATTTTATCGGCCAGCCTGATATAATGGCTTCACAATCAATTAGTACAGTCTGGTGTTGCCAATCTAATTACACAACAAAAGAGCTATTAAATAAATGATTAATACCAAAGCAATAGCAATAATTAATTAATTTGTTGTGTAGATAATGGAGTATTTTTCCAAACATTTTATTTTTTTCGAAGAAGTATACCCATAAAGTATATTTTATAAAATATACGCAACTAAGTTACAGCTCATGCATACATGTATGTATATTTAAAAGAAAAATTCTCAGTATGTTTAACTAATTTAAGTGGTGGCAAATGCCGTCAGGGCCGAAAGGGTTAAGCATGAAGTAAAATTTCGAGTTTAGAAATGTAACTTAGCTTTTTCAAACTCGAAATTTTACTTCATGCTTAACCCTTTTGGCCCTGACGGCATTTGCCACCACTAAAATTTGTTAAACATACTGAGAATTTTTCTTTTAAATATACATACATGTATGCATGAGCTGTAACTTATCTGATAATTGTTTGTTTTTTAAAACAGTTAATTTGAAGTCTTAAACGAGTGTTTTCCATTCCCAGATTAAGCATGAAGTAACATTACGAATTTTAAGTAATTATGGAGATATTGTCGATTTAGTACGACGAAATATACTTATTGACTGGAAACTTTATAGCTAACTTTAGAAAGGTATTTTAACTACCTTGAGAATATAACTCATAGCCTACTAGAACGAATTTTAAACCAATGAGATGCAAGGAAATCTGTAGGTACATGTCTATCACCGCGATGATAAAAAACAAAAGAAACGGTAGGTGATAAGTTGTCCTGTCATTCGAAACGTCAAAATAGGTAAAGTTTCGTGCAGTGTTATTAATAGAAAAGTGAAAAGTGCGACGCCAAAAACCACCGTCATGAACAAAGAATCACAGTGGCGGCAGTTTACGAACTTTTGTGCGGTTAAATAATTCTCAATCAATAGGGAAACAACAATATCTCAGCTGTCGATAATGTTAAGGACTCACATTATTTTATTCGTTATATTCTCTCACTAAATATAACTTGTGATATGATTAATTATCGATAATATTTTGTCGTTGAAACTGAAGCAGCACATTCAACTCGTGCTGCGCACTCGTTGAATCTGCAGCTCGGTTTCAACTCCAAAATATCATCGATAATAATCATACCACTCGTTATATTACGGCTGATAATAATCTGACTAGCATCGTGAGTGTCTAGAATCCAGGTGAATCCATACTGAAACAAAACATCAACCGCTTGATTAAGCCTCGCTCACAATACTAAATCTCATACCAAAAAAAAAACTGAAATGTCTAATAGTTTATCCAACCCTTATTTCTGGTTTCACACATCTAATTTCCTGTGTGCTCTAATAATCTAATAACGATGCACCAAATATTTGCGAAAGCGCGCTTTATCAAAAACAAGTCGAGCCCTGCGCGATAAAGTCGTTATCGTCGGAAGGAGGAAGTCGGGGCCGTGCGTTTTGTGTGATTTCGGATTTTGAGTTATCCGGGATCCAGGAAGGGATACGCCAGGAAGTGGTATCGCATCTCGTGAATTTATAACTAGGGGGGGTTGTCGTGTTCCGCTCCCCCGATTCTTTGGCGAACACAGATGTCTTTCATCGCCACTTGTTTCCGAAAGGACATCTCATTTCTTTTATTTACAAACATCAGACTATTTTTTTTTATTTCAGGAAGGGAAATATGAAATTCATCACGGATTTCCATTAGAGTCACGATTATTTTGTAAAACTATAACATTTGTTGAAGAAAGTATACAAAACTCAAATAATAATATGAGCTTTAAGGTCGGAAATTCACATTTTGTTTGGCCATAAGAACGAACAATGATTAATCTTCCACAATATAGAAAATAGATCTTTGAAACTTATACATATTGCACATTGAAGCTTTGCGAAAAAATTAAAACTATTCTTTTCAAAAAAAAAAAAAATGTTTCTTAGATTATATATATATCAATAATATGAGCATAAGAGTCGGAAATTCACATGTTCTTTGGCCATAAGAACGAACAACGATTAATCTTCTACAATAATGAAAATAGATCTTTAAAACTTATACATATTGCACATTGAAGCTTTGCGAATAAATTAATACTATTCTTTTCAAAAAAAATGTTTCTTAGATTATATATAAATCAATAATATGAGCATAAGAGCCGGAAATTCACATGTTATTTGGCCATAAAAACGAACAACGATTAATCTTCTACAATAATGAAAATAGATCTTTAAAACTTATACATATTGCACATTGAAGCTTTGCGAATAAATTAATACTATTCCTTTCAAAAAAATGTTTCTTAGATTATATATAAATCAATAATATGAGCATAAGAGTCGGAAATTCACATGTTATTTGGCCATAAAAACGAACAACGATTAATCTTCTACAATAATGAAAATAGATCTTTAAAACTTATACATATTGCACATTAAAGCTTTGCGAATTGGGCTATTGATAAATTAATACTATTCCTTTCAAAAAAATGTTTCTTAGATTATATATAAATCAATAATATGAGCATAAGAGTCGGAAATTCACATGTCATTTGGCCATAAAAACGAACAACGATTAATCTTCTACAATAATGAAAATAGATCTTCAAAACTTATACATATTGCACATTGAAGCTTTGCGAATAAATTTACACTATTTTTTTAAAATGTTTCTTAGATTATATATAAATCAACTAATGGAACATTCTTAAATGATCACGTAAATCCGTGCAATAGTTCCCTAAAAAACATTATTTCTTCTTCATATTTCTTTAATTTATTAAAGTAATTATTATAAACATGTTGTATTAAATAGATTAATCTAAAATATATGATAAATAAAATTAATCGTTGCTTAGAAATCTCGGTAAGAGCAATGTAAATTTTGATTATGCTTTTAATAAATAGGGGACAGCATCGTGCTATTTTAGTAATATCCTAAAATTATACTGTAATTTCCAAAACATATGAAAAGAAATTGGGTTTAATATATAGAATTCGTGTACGGCATTTGTCGCGACACGGGTTCCCGGTGCGCGGCCTTGAATTGCGAATGTAATTTGTCTGCCGTGGACTGTTCATTGATTATGTTGTTGATACACAACAAAGAAAGACATTATTAAAATATTTCCCAATACATTCTTTAAATATAAGTGTATTTCTGGGTTCATGTTTTGAATAGGAATGTGGAATGCCGGTATATCGTCAGTGTAATTCTAATACCTCGTAACCCATTTTTTTGGATTTTGGGATTATGAGCTATTCCCATAGTAAAAAATACGCTAAATCGAGTGGAAAATACTTCGTATGCCATAGAGCAATTAGTGGTTGTGCTGTAGCTCTATGGCTTAGGAAGTATTTTTCACTCAATTTAGTACACTTTTTACTATAGAATTAGCTCATAATCCCGAAATCCAAAAAATTGGGCTACGAGGTATTAGAATTACACCGACGATATGTTGATTCAAGTGATGAGTCGGAAAAATTCCTTTTTCATTTATTTACCAAATTGAATATGCAACACTCGGCGACTTGATTACCGAGGCACTTAGTCAGCTTAGCGTCTAGAGTTCGAATTGGGCTATTGTAATTTCTCATTTTTTGTACGACTTAGCCTACTCAGCTTGAAGTGTCGCCTACCCAGCTTAAAGGGTAGAGCTCCTCTCGTGTTCGCATCTATTCTTTTTGTGTGCTTCATTGCAACTTACCAAATTGTGCTGCACTCCACGCGACAGTCATGTACGATATTTGATTTTTGATAGTAATCATTTAAATCACTTATGTAGTTGCAAATAACATGAATATATATTTTATGTTGCCAGAATTAAACTGTTTGCCTACAGTATAAATACAGGGATTTTTTCTTTTAGGTAAACTACTACTTAGATGATGCGCACATATTGCATGATAGCCAGTATGGTTTTAGGAACGGGCGTTCTACAGTTGATGCCATTACTGCACTCGTGGATGGGGTTCAGAAAGGTTTTAACTGCGAAATGGACACGGTTGCATCCTTTCTGGACCTCAGTAAAGCATTCGACTGTGTCTCCCATGACGTTTTACTGAGGAAACTATATTGCTACAACTTTGATCCTTCTAGCTGTCGTCTGTTGAACTCCTACATGACTGATCGACAGCATCGTGTTAAGGTTAATGGTGATTGGTCTGGTGAATGCGACATCTCAGCAGAGGTTCCTCAGGGTTCCATCCTAGGTCCCCTACTGTTTATTTTATATATAAATGATCTGCCGCTACAAATCGATGCGAAAACAGTACTGTACGCAGATGATACTTCTTATCTCTGTACCTGTAATGATGTATTAACAGCCCATCATTTTAGTATTGATTGTAAAGAGATAGTAGCTAAATGGTTTGTTGCCAATAAATTATCATTAAATGCAGATAAAACAGTAGGTGTTACCTTCTCTACCAAACTCGGCGTTGAGACTAATTCAACTATGTTTTTGGGTGTTCAATTAGATAGTAGGCTGAACTGGGATGTACATGAGAGGTATATCTCTGGGTAACTTTCTAAAGTTATAATTTTAATGCGTAACCTCGACTCCTTTTTACCTCACACTGCTCTAAAATCCGCTTACTTCGGGCTTTTCCATTCTCGTCTAACCTATGGAAATCTTGCATGGGGACATTCCTCAATTATTAACAGCTTATTCGGGTTACAAAGACGAGCTGTGAGGGTTATCAATTCTATGTCGTATAGAGATGACTGCAAAGACACATTTGTAAACTTAGAAATCCTTACATTACCTTGCGTTTATATTCTCTAGTCTCTTACGTTTGTTCGAAAAAATGTTTCATCTTACCATACATATTGCCATGAATATAGGACTAGAAATAAACACCTCATTTGCTTGCCTTTTCTACGAATTTATAAATGCAGAAATAGTATTAATTACTTTGGCCCTAAGCTATTTAATGCTTTACCAGAAAATATTAAACTCCTCCCCCGTACAGCCTTTAGAAGGGTTATAAAACACTATCTCTGTAAAAAAGCATTTTACAGTTTATCTGAATGCTTAGAGGATGATTTTAAAGACCTTAGCATATGAATGTTCACGCTCTAGTTGCTTGTGGTATTCACTATTTGAATTTAAATAGAATTTTAATGTGTTTGTAATGATATTGTATTGCTTCCATACATTTCACTGCTTTATATTTATATTGTACAATGCAATGTTTTCCTTTTAATCCATATATATCAATTATTATTATTGTTTATTTATTTATTTATTTTTTACGCAAATTTTATTTATTCATTATACTTTTATGTATCTTACCCATGACGAGTGTACACTTTTGTAATAACACGAAATAAAGGAAAGTTGAAAGTTGAAGTTGAAAGTTGCATAAGCTGTATGCGTAGTTTTTTAAATGAGTTCAACTTGAAGCTTTAAACGACTGTTTTCCACTCCCAGACTAAGCATGAAGTAAAATTTCGAGTTTAGAAAAGCCCCGTGAAAATTTGTCGAGGGTCGCGCAGCGACCCGAGACAAATTTTCTGGGCTTTTCTAAACTCGAAATTTTACTTCATGCGCCGCGCGTATAAAACACTGATTTTAAGTGTGGTTCAAATATACATAAATTCACAATATTTTTGTTTTGTACGCGTGGCGCATGAAGTAAAATTTCGAATTTAGAAAAGCCCAGAAAATTTGTCTCGGGTCGCTGCGCGACCCTCGACAAATTTTCACGGGGCTTTTCTAAACTCGAAATTTTACTTCATGCTTAGTCTGGGAGTGGAAAACACTTGCTTAAAAGTTTAAATTGAACTCTAAGAAAAAACAGGGAATATCCGCAATTGATGTATCAATTCCATAGTACGTTAATATTTTTATAAAATCTCATTACTTTATCTTAATTATTTCAGCTGTAAAGTTTCTGACATTCGTTGATTTTTAAAAGAGTTCAATTTGAATCTTTAAACGAGTGTTTTCCACTCCCAGACTAAGCATGAAGTAAAATTTCGAGTTTAGAAAAGCCCCGTGAAAATTTGTCGAGGGTCGCGTAGCGACCCGACACAAATCTTCTGGGCTTTTCTAAACTCGAAATTTTACTTCATGCGCCACGCGTATAAAACACAGATTTTAAGTGAAGTTCGAATATACATAAATTTGACAATATTATAGTGTTTTATACGCGTGGCGCATAAAGTAAAATTTCGAGTTTAGAAAAGCCCAGAAAATTTGTCTCGGGTCGCTGCGCGACCCTCGACAAATTTTCACGGGGCTTTTCTAAACTCGAAATTTTACTTTATGCTTAGTCTGGGAGTGGAAAACGCTTGCTTAAAACTTTAAATTGAACTTAAAAAAAAAACGGTGAGTATCCGCAATTGTTGTATCAATTCCATGGTACGTTAATATTTTTATAAAATCACATTACTTTTTCTTAATTATTTTAGCTGTAAATTTTCTGACATTCGTTGATTTTTAAAAGAGTTCAATTTGAAGCTTTAAACGAGTGTTTTCCACTCCCAGACTAAGCATGAAGTAAAATTTCGAGTTTAGAAAAGCCCCGTGAAAATTTGTCGAGGGTCGCGCAGCGACCCGAGACAAATTTTCTGGGCTTTTCTAAACTCGAAATTTTACTTCATGCGCCAAGCGTATAAAACACAGATTTTAAGTGAAGTTCAAATATACATAAATTTGATAATATTATAGTGTTTTATACGCGTGGCGCATAAAGTAAAATTTCGAGTTTAGAAAAGCCCAGAAAATTTGTCTCGGGTCGCTGCGCGACCCTCGACAAATTTTCACGGGGCTTTTCTAAACTCGAAATTTTACTTCATGCTTAGTCTGGGAGTGGAAAACACTTGCTAAAAACTTTAAATTGAACTTTAAGAAAAAACAGGGAATATCCGCAATTGTTGTATCAATTCCATGGTACGTTATTATTTTTATAAAATCACATTACTTTTTCTTAATTATTTTAGCTGTAAATTTTCTGACATTCGTTGATTTTTCAAAGAGTTCAATTTGAAGCTTTAAACGAGTGTTTTCCACTCCCAGACTAAGCATGAAGTAAAATTTCGAGTTTAGAAAAGCCCCGTGAAAATTTGTCGAGGGTCGCGCAGCGACCCGAGACAAATTTTCGGGCTTTTCTAAACTCGAAATTTTACTTCATGCGCCACGCGTATAAAACACTGATTTCACGCGAGGTTCAAATATACATAAATTTCACAGTATTTTAGTGTTTTCTACGCCCATTTTCTCTCGCAACTGTACATTTAGGATACAAAGTGACATTTGTGTATTACCTACAGCTTTCGTTAAGACTTGAAAATAAATATAATAAGATTTTTAATTACATCTTGTAATTAATTACTGTGTAATACAAAAATACAGTTATAGAAATATTAGTAATAATTATACATATCCGGTTTTCATTACATTTATTAAATTTGTATTATTACACAGACACGCGCTATCATTCCATCATTAAGCGATTAATCCTAGCATTATTTACCCATTAAACATTCTAATCACGCCGAAAAGCAAACAAGAAAAGTGTCCGATTCCGATAAAGTCAAGGTCGCGCTTCAATCGATGTACCTTAACCTATCCTAACCAAACAAAAGACGATCGGACGCACACAAATGCCGCTGATAATCGAAAAAGTGTGTCAAGAAAGGATGCGATAATCGCTTTTTGGGAAAAATTGTACGGCTCTGGCTTTTGATTCAATCACTAAATACGATTGTTTGGTTAATAACTTGTGATGCGATTGTGAATAATGTTGATGATTGTTTTATAGGGAGAGGGGGTTTTAATCGTTGTTTGGTAATGATGATAAGAGGAGGATGTTTAAAATGCAAGTGAATTTAATTATTTACACATGCGGGAAGTAATAAAAACTGTGTTTCCACCATGAGGGAGGGTTTTTAAACTTGAAATTTTACTTTTTTTTAACATAAATAATTGGTCTTAGAACTATTGTTCATATTAACCAGCCTATAAACCATGATATGAATGAGATAAATAAGACGTGGTACACTAGGGACTGAGAGGGGATTTCGAAATTTTACTTCATGCGCCACGCGTATAGATCACTGTTTATAAGTGAAGTTCAAAATATATGTCTTTGGCATACTGCTCTTGTAGCAGATTGTGAAGTACACAATATTTCAGTGTTTTGGACGAGTGGGTTTTTACTGTAACATGCATACGTTGTAAATTTTATTACGTATTATCATTTTTTAAAAAAGTTTTAAAGCTAAACCAGTATATTTTGAGCTTCACATTAAATCAGTGGAGCTACTAACGAGTATTTTCCACTCTCAGATTAGGCTAAAGCAATATTTTAAACTACATATTAAATCAGTGAAGCTACTAACGAGTTTGTCCACTCCAAATTTTCAGGCTTATCTAAACTTCAAATTTTACTTCATGCGCCACGCGTATTAATCACTGAAAACACTGAAATATTGTGAATAACTGGACTTTACTTGAAAACAATCGCCAGTACGCGTGGCGCATGAAGCAAAATTTTGAGTTTAGACAAGCCTGAAAATTTTCATTTGCAGGCTTTTCTAAACTCGAAATTTTACTTCACGCTTAATCAAGGAATGGGCACTCGTTAGTAGCTCCACTGATTTAATGTGAAGTTTAAAATATTGCTTTTGCGGTATATTTTAAACTTCGCTATAGTTCAGTGTTTTATACGCGTGGCCCATGAAGTAAAATTTCGAGTTTAGAAAAGCCTGAAAATTTGGAGTGGACAAACTCGTTAGTAGCTTCACTGATTTAATATGAAGTTTAAAATATTGCTTTAGCAGTATATTTTAAACTTCGCAATAGTTCAGTGTTTTTTCGCGTGGCGCATGAAGTAAAATTTCGAGTTTAGAAAAGCCTGAAAATTTGGTTTGGTCGCTTCGCTTCGCTACGGGGCCAAACCAAATTTTCAGGCTTTTCTAAACTCGAAATTTTACTACATGCTTAACCTGGGAGTGGAAACACTCATTAGAAGTTTCAAATTGAACTATAAAAAAACAAATGTCTTAACATTTACATACATCAGGAAATGATTACTTGAAAACTTGAAAGAAACACTTCCTGTATGAATATAAGTTATTAAAATAAACAGCTTTAAAAAATAGAAAGCAACGACAGATGCAATAAAACCTTTATCTTACTAAAGTAATAATTAATGCAAATTAATTGAAAGAAGAATTGAATTTGATATTTTTTAACGTAAAAATTGGTTGTGCATCGCAATTAAATTAATAGCACATATTTTACGAAGAAACAGTCAATAAATTTAAATGTGTACGTATATTAAAAAAGTCCTAATTACTACATTTAAAATTAATGCAGTATCTTTAACGATATTTTAAATCAAGTCCGTATTTCTCTTGTAAAAATATCCCGTTAGAAATGTAAGAATGCGCAATTTCAAAGAAAGCACCAATTTGCGAAAATCCTGACAAAAGCGTAAGCACCTGAGGTCGAAATTGCACAACTCCGAAATTTGAATGCGGGTGCCATAAATAACAGGGAAGGTTTTTGGAAAAGCTGGGGTTTACGACGGTCAAATTGGACCAGACGGTTAATTCCTCTACCTGGTGGTGTTTTAAATTTTCAGTGAACAGTCCTTTCGGAACTTTGACTTTTCGCCCCTGGTCCAGATTAATTCTTTAAGATTTTTTAATCTTCAGTTGTGAGAGAAAACGGTGGGAATCCCAGATGGGTTTTAATTTTTTGACCTGTTAAGCTAAGGGTTAAGAAGGAAAAAGTCATGTCACAAATGCGAGATTTTATTCTTCGAAATTTAACAGATTAAATGAGAAATGTCTTGTGGCGGGAATCCCAGATGGGTTTTAATTTTTTGACTTGTTAAGTAGAGTTAAGAAGGAAAAAGTCAAGACCCAAATGCGACATTTTTTTCTTGAAATGTAACAGACTAAATGAGACATATCTTGTAGCGGGAATCCCAGATAGGTTTTAATTTTTTAACTTTTTAAGTTAAGGGTTAAGAAGAAAAAAGTCATGTTACAAATGCGACATTTTTTTCTTCAAAATTTAACAGACTAAATGAGAAATATCTTATGGCGGGAATCATAGATGGGTTTTAATTCTTTGACTTGTTAAGCAATGAGTTAAGAAGGAAAAAGCCATGCCACAAATGCAACATTTTTTTCTTTGAAATTTAACAGACCAAATGAGAAATATCTTGTGACAGGAATCCCTCATGGGTTTCAATTTTTTGACTTGTTAAGTTAAGGGTTAAGAAGGAAAAAGTCATGTCACAAATGTGACATGTTTTTCTTCGAAATTTAACAGGTTAAATGAGAAATATCTTGTGGCCGGAATCCCAGATGGGTTTTAATTTTTTTATTTGTTAAGTTAAGGGTTAAGAAGCAAAAGGCATGTCCCAAATGCAACATTTTTTTCTTCGAAATTTAACAGACGAAATGAGAAATATCTTAATTGAATTTGTGTTCAGTATTCCGACACCAGATATCCACAGACGTGTTTCGGATTTCAAGGTCCTCTTCAGTGTGGTCCCGAGAAATATCTTGATTAAAACCCAGTTATATGTATATTCCTTTCTTCACTTTTATTTTTGCGATGCTAGATGTACAGATGTAGAGAAATATCTTGTCAGTAGTCTACATTTATATTTTTAATGTTTACTAATAAATACAAAAATGTATTAAGGAATTGTGTAAATAAGTACTTCATTTCCAATTTCTCAATTAATTTGAGTAATTTTTAATTTGCATTTAGATTTGGGCGCGTAGCTCCAAATCCAATTTTTCAGGCTTCTCTAAACTCGAAATTTTACTTCATGCGCTACGCACATAAAACACTGAAATATTATAAAGTTTAAAATATACTTTAGCATACTGATTTAACAAGAAGAATAAGATTCATAATCTGAACATTTTATACAATTTTGTTTCTTCGAAATTTAATAATTTTGTTTGTATTTAAAATGTTATCTTCGTTAATTTTGGGTATTTTAAGTATACATCTGTGATACTATTTTTGTAAAATTATGCAAACCTCTTAGGTTTATAAATTCTATTAGAAAAAACTGTTTTAGGTAATCCTGAAATCGGGCAATAAAAAAATAACCCCGCCATTAAGTTACGTCAATGAGTCAGTTTACCTAGACCGGCTGTAGCCTGCAATTGTTTTACCGGTTTTACCTGGCCCCAAAATTGGCTTTTTGCCGAATTGCTCTTTCGCAAATTCGGAGGTGTGGATGGGCCCTTAATCGCATTAACCAGCGCCGCGGGCGGTTTTTCAGGCGACGTTTCGGCCCTGCTTTACTGCGTGATCAACTACTAATTACGAGCGGCGCAGTCGGCGTCGATCTCTTTCTGGATTAGCCCCTCGTAATCCCCGGCACGTTTTCCGAAATTTTCGGAATTTCGACTTTCAAAGGTACAGCACCGACCAAAAGTTTTTTGCTCGTAATTAGGGTCGTTTGCGAAGGTTGCACAATTTCTGCGAGAAGGGCGTGTCGTAAAGCCAATTGTGTTTGGCTTTTGTTAAGTGTTGAGTTTGCAAATGTTTATGGCAGTTTGATTGTTAGCTTGAATAAATTATTTTCTCGGATATTGCGTAACGGTTGTTTCGTTGGGTTTTTCGGGATTTAACTGAAGAAATCTACATTTTTAAAAATGTTCTTTAGCAGTCTATTTAGGATTTTATTGAACAATGAAGCAACTTATATTCTTACATATAGGGTTCGTTTCTAAAATCAATGAATGTCTGAAAATTTACAGTATACACTGAAATACGTATACTTAGCGTATTCTAAAGTACATACTGTAAAATTTCAGGCATTCATTGATTTTAGAAAAACATTCAATTTAAAGCTTCTAACGAGTGATTCCACTCCTAAATTAAGCATGAAGTAAATTTTCAGGCTTTGCTAAACTCGAAATTTTACATTATGCGCCACGCGTATAAAACACTGAACTATTGCCAAGTTTAAAATATACTGCTAAAGCAATGTTTTAAACTTCACATTAAATCAGTGAAGCTACTAAAGAGTGTCCACTCCTTGATTAAGCGTGAAGTAAAATTTCGAGTTTAGAAAAGCCTGCAAGTATAAAACGCTGAAATATTGTGAAATTACAAATATACGGCTAAATCAATATTAAAAATAAACTGCTGCCGCAGGATTAATGTTATATTCTGCTAAATAAGAATATATCAAATTTCAGTGTTTTATACGCTTGGCGCATGAATTAAAATTTCGAGTTTAGAAAAATTAAAAAAATTTGGTTTGGTCGCTCATTGTTTGAAATCACGATTCTTGTAAATACAAAAATACTGTTATTATTTAGTACCCAATAAAGGGATTTTTTTCTTTTGATTAATTTAATTCGCTACGCATTAAATTAATTAAAAGAAAAAAATACCTTTATTGAGTACTAAATTATGGCAGTATTTTTAACAATCGTGATTTCAAACAATGATTTTCAACCCCTATTTCATTCATAGACTTTCATGTCTGACGACTATTTTTACATTTGTGTAAAATCAGCTGAATCCATCGCGGCAACACGCGACTCTAGCGCGCACCCCGGGTCCGTGTCAGCCACCCTCCGTTTCCAGCATTTGTGCTTTTTTCGGGTAAAAAAGCGTATTTTCGTGCACCGCAAGCACCACCTGGCGTCGTGCATACGGCGAAGAGCCACGTGCTCTCCTTCTCTAAAACACGAATCCATCCTCCCCGATTTTTTTTGTAAAAAGCCAGCACGCGCGTAAAAAAAGCTCGGAGGATAGAGAAAACGAAACGAGGACCTACCCCAAATCCGCAACCCCCTGATATGTGGAGACGGAGACGTGTGCGCGTAAAGCCGATGGTTTTTTATCTGTCTCAATCGGGATGAGGATAATGGTTGGAAATGGGAAGTAGCGTGTTAGGTGTATGAGGGGGCAATTAAGACGGGAATTCCCCCTCTGTTTTTTTATTACTCAATAATCTAGATGAAAGAAAGAAAAATTCCATCAAGTCTTGTTGTTTTCTAAAAACGTATATTTGATGAGTATCTTGAATACAGTGGCGGTACTTCAAATTTTTTGTCTTTACCCAAAATATTTACATATGTATATGTGAAAATAACCCATAATTTATATGAACTGTGCCCACAATATAGAATGCTTGAACTGTTATCTAAAACTTGTGAGCTTGCACTGTGAGCATTATACCGAGTTTTAACCACCAAACCTGGCCATAGCAAAATAGAGTCATTCAGAACGTGTATGAATTATTTATAATCCATTTATTGAAATTTATAGCAAATTAATTAATCGCTCGGGGTAGGTGGTGGCCGAGCGGTAACGTCGCCGGGCTGTATCGCTCGGCGAGCCACAGTTTCGATTTTTTTGATTTTTTTTTTGGCTTTTGCCTGGCCTTGGGAACTGGCCCATTAGCCATCATCAATGTTTATTTTTGTATCAATTAATTCATTACAATTTGTAGTATTTAACTATTCATTCGGACAATCACACACATTCATACCACACCCAGGGTCACGACGAGACATTATTTTTCAAATAAAGTCTCCCCGTGCACGGGAATCGAACCCGAACTTGTGGCTCGCCGAGCGATCCAGCCCGGCGACGTTACCGCTCGGCCACCACCTGCCCACAGTTTCGATTCCCGTGCACGCAGAGACTTTATTTGAAAAATAATGTCTCGCCGTGACCCTGGGTGTGGTATGAATGTGTGTTTGTCCGAATAAGAATGAGTTGCATATTGAAATTGTAAAAATTAATATAGAAAAATATATAAATAAATGATGTTCGCTAATAGGCAAAGTTCTTAAGGCCAGGCAAAAGCAAAATAAATCAATCGCTCTTCTTAAACTATTATCTACCTTTCAGAGTAAAAAGTTTAAATCACGAACACTCTCTTTTTCAATAAAATTGTACTTATTTATCATTATACCACATTTAAAACTTAACTCGTCAACATGACATTAAACAAAATGTCATGATTAATTAAGTAAAATTCTTAATAACGATATTTCCCTATGGCCAGGTTTGGAGGTAAGCACTCGGTATATTTCAAGATTTGTTTTTTTATTAAGTCGTGGGTGTATAACTTTTTACGCCTTCTTTTAACTTCTTCTACATTCATTGGATGAGTTTATAAAAGACACGATCTAGATTGACACATATGATCCATTCTTTCTTTAATATTTTCGTGTGTGCCGTCGCGGTTTGACAAAATGCGCGGTCCCAAAAAAAAAAAAGGGACGCTTCGTTCGTCTGGAGCGCTTTCACGCCCGATAAAAGATACCATTCAGCGTGTTCGTGTCGATTAGGCGAACGCGTGCTGCTTTCCAAAAACGATACTTCCCAGTCTTCCCACATCCCATTTCCCACTTCCAAGCTACCACACATTCCAGACTTCCAGACTTCGCGTGCGTTTTTTTTTTGCTTTCAGCGACGTCGCTGAAATCCAACAGGTATCCCATATGTACACAAAATGCAAAATCAACGCACGGAACTCGCAATGGATGAATAAGTTCATCTTCATTGATTAATATGGATAGCAAATTTTATAAACTCGTCAACATTGTTTTAAGCGAAACTGACGTATCAACTTTTCGAACATACAGGGAATTTTACTTTACCTTACATTTATACAGAGAAGTTTTCTTTCCTGGGTTTTTTTTAATGAGTTCAATTTGAAGCTACTAACAAGTGTATCCACGCTACGCGCTACGGGACCAAACCGAGTTTAGAAAAGCCTGAACATTTGGTTTGGTCGCGTAGCGCGGAGCGGCCAAACCAAATTTTCAGGCTTTTCTAAACTCGAAATTTTACTTCATGCGCCACCGGTACAAAACACTGGCATACTACGAAGTTTAAAACACACCGTTAAACTTTACATTGCATCAGTGTTTTGTACCGGTGGCGCATGAAATAAAAGTTCGAGTTTAGAAAAGCCTGAAAATTTGGTTTGGCCGCTCCGCGCTTCGCGCTACGCGACCAAACCAAATTTTCAGGCTTTTCTAAACTCGAAATTTTACTTCATGCTTAGCCTGGGAGTGGAAAACACTCGTTTAAAGCTCAAATGATTTAATAAACCGAGCGTCAGCAAATGTACAACCTATGCTTATGTATACTTAAAAAAATATCGGTATGAAAATGTTCGCTGTTACATAAAGTTCTCTGTATATTAGAAAAAGATTCCCGATACAGAATCATTTCAGTTTACTTTCAATTCTCTGCTATATCAAGTAGCAGAATTGAAGTAAACAACTAATATCATTTGTAGTTTCATTTTATTATTAATTATTTTAAAATTGCATCGTTTGATCAAAGCTGAAAAATATTTTCTCTTTGGTGTCTTTTTCTGCAAAAGTATAGCTACTATATCATAAACAATTTGTGTAAATATAATATAATATAACAAAAACATAATAGGTTATTCAATTTAAAAAACAAATATAAACATCTGATAAAAACAATTATATGTTTTGTGTCATACATTGTCATAAACCTCTACCTGTTGACAAGATGTCTTATTTACAATAAATCTTGTTAAATTGTCCGACTTTTTACGATTACTAAAATATCTAACATTTTTGTTAGGTGTAAAAATTAGGTGAACACGCCTTGTTTATTGTCAATATTTCTTAAAATACTGTTAATTAAAAAAAATCTTGTAAATTGCAGGTTTTATAACGATATATAAAATGTATAATAGTTTCAGGCTTTTTTAACTCAAAATTTTACTTCATGCGCCACCGGTACAAAACACTGGCATACTACGAAGTTTAAAACACACCGTTAAACTTTACATTGCATGAGTGTTTTGTACCGGTGGCGCATGAAGTAAAATTTCGAGTTTAGAAAAACCTGAAAATTTGGTTTGGCCGCTCCGCGCTTCGCGCTACGCGACCAAACCAAATTTTCAGGCTTTTCTAAACTCGAAATTTTACTTCATGCTTAGCCTGGGAGTGGAAAACACTCGTTTAAAGCTTCAAATGATTTAATAAACCGAGCGTCGGCAAATGTACAACCTATGCTTATGTATACTTAAAAAAATATCGGTATGAAAATGTTCGCTGTTACATAAAATTCTCTGTATATAAGAAAAAGATTTCCGATATAGAATCATTTCAGTTTACTTTCAATTCTTTGCTATATCAAGTAGCAAAATTGAATTACACAACTAATTTCGTAGTAGTATTAAATTTATGATTGTAATTTTACTATTGTAATTTTTTTGTAATATCAATGGAGATATCCGTAAATAAATACTTTACTTTAATTTCATTTGTAGTTTCATTTTATTATCAATTATTTTAAAATTGCATCGTTTGATCAAAGCTGAAAAATATTTTCTCTTTGGTGTCTTTTTCTGCAAAACTATAGCTACTATATCATAAACTATTTGTGTAAATATAATATAATATAACAAAAACATCAATTATTTTAAAATTGCATCGTTTGATCAAAGCTGAAAAATATTTTCTCTTTGGTGTCTTTTTCTGCAAAAGTATAGCTACTATATCATAAACTATTTGTGTAAATATAATATAATATAACAAAAACATAATAGGTTATTCAATTTAAAAAACAAATATAAACATCTGATAAAAACAATTATATGTTTTGTGTCATACATCGTCATAAACCACTACCTGTTATCTAATGATCCTCAAGATGTCTTATTTACAATAAATCTTGTTAAATTGTCCGACTTTTTGAGATTACTAAGATATCTAACATTTTTGTTAGGTGTAAAAATTAGGTGAACACGCCTTGTTCATTGTCAATATTTCTTAAAATACTGTTAATTAAAAAAAATCTTATAAATTGCAGGTTTTATAACGATATATAAAATGTATAATATAGTTCTATTAACTGTAAACTTATGCCTTTTTTTAAGTTAAAAATATGTATGTTTGTTCAAATCAATTTATTCAATATTATTTTAAACGACTCAAATAATATTTTCTAACTTCCTACGTATTTATTTTATATAGGGAGTTATTTTTAGTATACTGAAATATATGTCAATTACTGGATATATGCTGTAGATGTTTGTTATTTTTTTCTGAGAGTTCAGTTTGAAGCTATAAACAAGTATCGTCCACTCCCAGACTAAGCATGAAGTAAAATTTCGAGTTTAGAAAAGCCCCGCGTAGAAAATTTGTCGAGGGTCGCGCAGCGACCCGAGACAAATTTTCACGGGGCTTTTCTAAACTCGAAATTTTACTTCATGCGCCACGCGTATAAAACACTGATATATTTTGAACAAATGGTTATTTTTTCTCCTTTAGATACATTGTTTTTTTTTCCTCCAAATATTCTAATATTTTTACACTTTGTTTTATATAGTTATATATATATACATAATTATGTTTTACAAATATTTTTATATATTGTAGACCTTAATTTTTTGTTTTCTATCTTATTTTGTTTTTATATTTTTCTAGTTTAGCTAGTTTGTATAAGTAAATTCCAATAGATTTAAAAGTAAATGGAATGCACAAAACAAGTACTTGTACTTAAAATGTACACCATTGGACGCAACAATTTAGGAAATAAGTAATAACAAAAAAATAACAAAAATGTGATATATAAGTGTGATGATCTGTAAAAAATCTATTGGAATTGAATAAATTGAAATTGAAAATTGAATTGAAGTGAAGTTTAAAGTATTCTTATTTAGCAGTATATTTTTTTTTCTTTTATTTTGTAAATTTTTAATAAACTTACGTTGCGAATAGAAAATAGTGAACATTGGCGATCATTTCAAAATTTCAACTTTCTCTTGCAATCGCGAATCGATCACTTTGCGCTCGTAATACACAAATAATTATTGAAATCGCACTTCTGAAAAATGGGGATTTTTGAAATGTGTCACTTTTCTTTTTTCTTGTGCACCGACGAGATATTAGATTATTTTGATTGGGACTTGTTTATTGACCAAGAAAGGATATCCATCTAATAGTCCCTTAATTATATTCATCTGCATTTCATCAATTTATGTCAAAACTAAAGTATGTACATTTCTGATTTTTATTACTTTTATTTGCATTTTATCTTACACCAATATTTAGAATTAGTCTATGTTGCTTTAATAGCAGTATAATATGTTAATTGTTATTTACAATATTTATATTCTGATGTTAAAAGGTTTACCTACGCCCTATCTAGTAACCGCATCATTAAGTTTTCATCAATGTCATGTTACTATCAAAAATTATTGAATAAATAAGTTGTTCTTTCACGCTCATTGTTATTTTGTTAGGGCGTAGGTAAAGTATCGTACGTTTCTCGAGTGGTATGGCAATTACAGACTCGCGAAATACTGCACTCGCCGCTGCGCGGCTCGTGCGCAACATATCCGCTCATATATTATATGCTGCATACCACTCTCGTGACATAATATATTATTATTGCCGTTAATAAATGAATTTGAATTTGAATATTAATATGAATCTTACACATACACTATTTAAATAAATGTTTAGTCATTCCTGTTCTTCAAACAGATAATAATAATAATAATAATCTTTATTACCCAACAGGCAAAAACACAATTACAGAGTAACAACTATAAACTAAAATAATCATTCGAATAAAAATGTTTTTTAAAAAAATATATATATATATATATAAATATATATATAAATATATATATAAATATATATATATAATGATATGTATATATAACTTACAAGATAAATAAATTAAATTAAATTAAGTGTAAAAAAAAAACAATAATACAGTAGGTATTTTAGATTAAACCGAATCTTGTGTTAAAGAAACTTTAAAAGGATTTTCACACATTTGCTAAAAGCGCCGACACCTTTCTGCATCGCCGGCCGGCATGATCACCCCCTAATCCGTCAAAAGGACCCAAAACAACCCTTTCAGCCCACGGATTAAACATTTCCTAATCCTCTGAGATTAACGCCGATGCCGACTGATTCACTGACAAAACGACTGTTTTGGTTCGGGCACACAATAAAGGGCCGAAACGCGCCGGCCGAAAATACCCCAATTTACTGCTCCACTTTTCGGGGGTCGTAAAATTGAAATTTTTGGCTTAAGAAATTGCCCCGGTTCTCGGAACTACCAAAAACTGGACCTTATGCAAATGCGGCGTATTTCGTTGCACGTATTTTTCGACAAATTGCAGTGAACATTCGGGTTTTAAAGAATTGTCTCGGGTTTTTATGTTGATTGTAAAATTGCTTTTTGGGAAATAGGGCAAAGCGTTTTTTTTTCTATTAGCCGACTTGTCAGTATTTATAGCACTAAAGTCATAAAAATTGTGAAAAGCTGTTCAAAATATTAAAATATTTTGGTTATTATTATAAGTATAAATGAAATTGCCAATTCTTGGTTGCAGAATACTTCAAACATTAAAAGTGCAATTCTTTTTGTAATCTACAACAAGTTAGTCTTACAAAGACTATATCAAACACAAGTGTTTGATATAGTCTTTGTAAGACTAACTTGTTGTAGATTGCGAAAAGAATCGCACTTTTAATGTTTGAAGTATTCTGCAACCAAGAATTGGCAATTTCATGTATACTTATGTTTGAACGGTAACGTGACCGCCAGTCTAAGGTGTCAAATTGTTTAGAGGGAATGGCAAAGCTATACTGATGAGAGATAAATCTCGAAACGCGTCTATAGATGGCCTCAATAATTTGACCCAAATTGTTACATTTGCAGTAGGTTACTGTATGTAACAGCAAACACTTATTGTATAATTCAATGTCCGTCGGGGTATTAGCCCGGGAAGTAGTTGTTTCAATGAGTGTTTGATATAGTCTTTGTAAGACTAACTTGTTGTAGATTGGGAAAAGAATCGCACTTTTAATGTATTAGGGTTATTTTTCAAAAATCTACATAATAATTTACACATAAATTACTAAATGTACGAACATTGACATTTAGTAATTTATGTGTAAATTATTATGTAGATTTTTAAAAAATAACCTAAATATTTATAATTTGAACAGCTTTTCACAATTTGAAAGCCTGAAACACGTCCGTGGGATACCCAACCGTGTTAGTATACTGATAAACGTCATTCAACACCAATTTTTACGAATGAAACACGATTTTAACTTTGTTTGCATAACTGAGACTTTATTAAGTGACTATAGTTTCGACAACTTTAAGTTTGAATTTGAAAATGACAAGTTAAAGTTGTCGAAACTATAACGAAGTAGAAGCCTCCACCGTTAACAGTTTGAGACATTTTTATAGTAAATCGTATCTTTTGTAACGTGTTAATGTTTGTCAAGTTTATTTTATTATTTACTAAAGTAATTCTAGATTTTTCATAAATAAGCAAACGCAATTTTTAAATTTTTAATGAAACCGATTTGTTGATCAAGGGCCAGTTGCACCAAACACGTTGAACTGGTTCAACTCTGAACTCGAGATAAAAGTGACATTAGAACAAAAGGGCCTGCCATCTTGAATATATAATATCAATGATCCAAATAATTACCGCCCGATTTCTATCATACCTGTATTAGCCAAAGTCTTTAAATTGGTATTATATAATCAAATGTTGTACTATTTAGAGGAAAATGATCTACTCTCCAAATACCAATTTGGATTTAGACAGGGAAAAATTATGATAGAGGCGGTAGTCAAACTAGTTGATGATTTCTTGAATTAATTTCTCATCTGGCACTTGGTGAAACATATTTAATTGTGAAACAATACCAAGTGCCTTTCCTTTAATTAACTTTACATAGTTGATGATTGTTTGAGAGGCCTGGAAAATAAATCATACGTCTTAACCAACTTTATGGATTTGTCGAAAGCATTCGACTGCGTTGCCCATAGTAAATTGGTTCAAAAGCTTTACTATTACAACTTTGTACCAGCTAGTTGCAGACTGATTATGTCTTACCTATCAGGACGAAAACAGGTAACATCATTCAAGTCGGATGTATCTGTAGAAATACCCGGCTCATGTGGGATTCCGCAGGGGTCACACTTGGGGCCCTTGTTGTTTATTTTATATGCAAATGATTTTCCATATGCTTTTTCTGATGTTAATATAAAAATATCACAGTTTGCAGATGATAATACGATCTCAATCACAAATAGAGATATACATGAATTAATCTCAAAAGAGACATATGCTCGCACAGAAGCGAAACACTGGTTTGCATACAATAAATTAAGTATGAACGACGAAAAAACAGTTAGAATGATATTTTCTCTCAAAGAACACCATGAGGTACTTTCTGAACATACAAAATATCTTGGCTTGTACATAGATGCCAACCTGAGGTGGGATGTGCATGTAGAAAATATTGCTAATAAACTAAGTAAGAACAACTATTTACTACGAAATTTAACTAATTGTTTATCTCGCGATGTGGTAAAAACAGCATACTTTTCACTTGTACATTCTCATTTATCTTATGGTGTTCTATTGTGGGGACATTCTGCGACCGCAAGCAGAATATTTGCTTTGCTGAGACGAGCTGATAGAGTGGTTTTTGGCCTAGGTCAGTGGTGGGGAAACTTTTTTTAAGACGGGCCATTTGTAATTACCAGACAATCGTAGCGGGCCAAAGAATAATGCTTACTCGTATGTAGGTAGTTTTTATGCGGGTCGTCACATTACGAAGTAAGAACGCGTTCAAACTTTCTCACGGCGGCACTCTTAAACGAGCCGGATTAAGCCTTTCCGCGGGCCGGACTTGGCCCGCGGGCCGTAGTTTCCCCATCACTGGCCTAGGTTATAGAGAAGATTGCAAATCGATGTTCAGCAAGTTTGGAATTCTCACTCTTCCTAGCCAATATATACTCGAGTGTTTATTATGGACAAGGAAGCACCAGTCACAATATTTTACCAATAAGAATTTCCAAGAATATAATACTAGAAATATTGACTCAATAAGACCTGACCACAGCAGACTTACAAAGTCACAAAATGGACCACGATATTATGGACCAATAATGTATAATTTACTGCCAGAGTATAAAAGAAATCTCGATTTTAAGAATTTTAAACAAAAAATTAAGCTATTTTTAATATCAAAAGCTTTTTATAATGTAAGTGATGTCATGACAAGTGAACTTTCTTTATAAACATATGTATCGTTTGATTTTTTTATTGTATAAGTTTTAACTATTGTAGAGTCGAAATTATTATCCTATTTTGAATTTTATTGTAATTTTAATATGTTTAGACTAGTATGTATTGAACGACCTGTGTAAACAATGTAAAAATTCTCTAGCACTAAAATTATTATTAAAAAAAAAAAGTTCAGCTTGAACTCGAGTTTAACGTTTTTGGTGCAACTGGGCCTAACTTAATATAACCAATAAATTGGTTGTACTTGAATAAAAATACTAACACTTTCTTCACAAATTGGTTGTAATTAAAATATATATGAATTCCTAATAACTCTATTTTGCTATAGCTAGATTTACTGGTTAATGTATCAAAATGTATTCTATATATAATAATACAACCTATTTGTTAGTTAACTCGCTATAGCCAACAAATTAGTTATATTAAAATACATAAAATAAATAATAATAATAATAATAATAATAAATTGTCTTTATTCAATTGAAAGAAAATAAAAAGTAAACAAAAAACAAAATACAGGCGAAGTTCAGCGATAGCTTAAAAAAAACTATCTCTGCTCTTCCACTTAACCTGAAACGTTGATACATTTATCACGAAACCTGGCCATAGCAAAATAGATTGAATAAGAATGAATTCAATTATAAAATTAAATTAAATTATAATCCTAGATGGCTATGCATCATAAATGTAGATATTTAAGCTGTATAATATAAACTTTACTTTAAATCAGTGTTTTATACGCCTGGCGCATGAAGTAAAATTTCGAGTTTAGAAAAGCCCAGAAAATTTGTCTCGGGTCGCTGCGCGACCCTCGACAAATTTTCACGGGGCTTTTCTAAACTCGAAATTTTACTTCATGCTTAGTCTGGGAGTGGAAAACACTCGTTTAAAATTTTAAATTAAATTCTTCTAAAAAACAACGAATATTCTGAATATTTAATGACCAATCCAAATTTTCAGGCTTTTCTAAACTCGAAATTTTGCTTCATGCTTAAACAGTGGAAACCCCTCGTTAAAACTATAAATGTAATCGAAATAACACAATGGCAAATGTGTGTGTTTGTGTGTATTATTTTTTATATTTTCCTTCCATATTCATGTTTTTTATGATAAGATATTCTCTGTCTAAGAACTTCGTATTTTTGTTTTAATTCGATAAAACCACAAGTTTCCCCATCTAGCGGAGCTCCTGGTGTACTTCCTCTTACATATCCACAAATCGCTTGAAAATAAGGGGTGCATTTTTATAAGGATGGGAAGAATACCAACTGCTGACATTTAGCATTCAACCCCCAACTTAATTAAGAACAATACGGTCGTAAAATTTAACTACTTATTCCTCTAACAAAAATATTGAACTTTCGAACATTAAATATTTTATTAGAATTTATTTATACTTACTTCAACATAAATTCTTTAACTTAACCTTAACTTTAACATAAATTCTTTAACTTAACTTTCTACTTATATATTTTAAGAGTAAATTAGTGAGCTCCTCAATTATCGGCAGGTTGGCTCATTAAGCTTCTGCAATTTCATTCGCTTAAGTTTAATTTTAATTATGTTTTTCTTATTTAAAATAAGTTATAGATAAAACTAACCGTTGCTTGAAAATCCCTAAACGTCCCCTATCAAATAAAAAATCCTGATAATGCTGTAAAACGCGAAACTAGTCGAGTAAATAGTAAAGAGAAGATTGTGAAACAAACCAAGTGTAATTTAATTCAAACCTTCATCATTAAAAAATCTTGTAGTTGCGATATTAAAATTGAAAGAATTTAATTCAAACCTTCACCAATTAAAAAATCCTGTATTTGTGATATTAAAATTGAAAGCTTTGAATTTTTTATATTACTAAAAATAAGCATCAATAATCAAATTATTCTGATTAAATCAAACCCCGACGGTGCGACCCCCGGATTACACGCACGCACGAAAATCACCCACTTATTTTAACCCAATTAACAGGAAACCGAAAAAGTGTCCAAGAAAAAAGGATAACCCCGAGTATTTCTTTTCGTTCGTGCGGGGGGTTAATCCTTTTTTCTAATCATTTTAAGGGCTTCTGTGCCGAAAAAAAGGGGGGTCTCCACCCTCTTATTTCTCGAGCCGGGGGAAAAATCGAATTAGGAAAGTTTTTAATGTCGGAACCGAATCGGTCCCTTCTTGCCCGGACGGACGGACGGATCCCATTATATCTTTTTTTAAAGTTAATTAAAGGAAGTGCGCGGCTCGGGAGGGGGTGAAGGGATGACGGTCCTCTCCGGCAGCCCTTCGCGAAATCCCCCCGAATAAATATCATTTATAAATACTGCTGTTTATTGGGGCGTATTTATTATTCGTTTTCGCTGTAATTACCGCCCGTTTTTGATGTTTAATGAATTCGCGAATGGAAATTAGGAGTTTAATTGTAAACAACTTTTGTTTATTAGCGAGTAATTATGGAAATGAGAATTTCAAGCTTTATAATAAAAGACATTTATTTTGTAATACAGTTATGATTTTATGAAAATTAACTCATATTTTATTAAACAGAAGTGTATCTAAATTATTTATTTTAAGTTCATTTGATTTTTATATCAATTCACAAATTGTTCAACATACAATATTTTATACTAGGGATTGTAATGTAATGTAATGTAATGTAATGTAGTATGAGTTACGTGAAGGTATTAAGTCACTTAATTAAACACAATTATATTCCTTTCTTCACTTTTATTTTTCTTTTTTGCTATAGCAAAGCAAAAAAGAAAAATAAAATTATATATAAAATTACGAAAAAACTATTCGTGAAAATGCAAACAGTGTCTTAATTAATAAGACAATTTAAGACGATAAATATCCATTGAAACAACTACTTCCCGTGCAAATACACCTCCGGATATTGAATTATACAATAAAATATTTAAAATCTTATTTAATTTGATTTGCTACAACGCTCTATTAACTTTGTTTTGCCATTTTTAATTATTGATTAATTAAATATGTTTCACCACGTGAAAGATGAGAAACTTGTTCAAGATAAAATGATAAATCTTTATAATAATAATAATATTTACAAATCAAATTCAATAATATTTTAAATATTTCATTGTATTCAATATCCGGAAGTGTATTTGCACGGAAAGTAGTTGTTTCAATGGATATTTATCGTCTTAAGTTGTCTTATTAATTAAGACATTGTTTGCATTTTCACGAATAACATTTTCGTAATTTTATATATTATAATATTTTTTTTTGGTGCAACGGAGAAAACAAAACAGGACATAATGATCAATATAAACATAAGTAATAGTTACATACATGTCAAAAATCTATCAATTCACATGACATTGATGTTCATGACACGGAAAATGTGTAATCCAATCGACAAATAAATTTAATCAACAAACAAGATTTATATCTTTAATTAATTTCTCACTTAACCCGTGGTGAAACATTTTTGAATATAATTCTGGATATTTAATTAAAATTAAAACACTTGGTTTTGTTTCACTAATTTATATTTTCTCCGACTAGTTTCGACCATTGGTCATCTTCGGGGAGGAAACAAGATTTAATTCAAGTTGGTGAAAACTGACAATTTTGAAAATTCTTGCATAATTTTTCTATGAGGGATGCTGGGTTTTTCGCATAACCACCCCCTAAACGGACTTAGTGGATTTAAGTGTAAGAAACTAGTGTAGACAAAACAAGTCATCCGCATCCCATGATTAACGAGCTCCAGAGAGTCAAGGAAGAAGAACAAGAAAGAGAAAAAAACAGCACAAGTGCAAAACGCGGTAATTCCAACCCCCCGTGCGAGAGCCGGTGTTTCGCAAAAAGCGAAGGGGGATGCGTCCGAAAAAAAGCATCCCCACCACCGCCGGCGTCGCAGACCGGCGACTATGGCCATCAACCATCAGCAATCTAGCGTATAGACGGCGAACGCACCCCCACCACAATCCGAAAAGCGGCCGAAAAGCACGCGTCGCGACGAGAGGGGGTAAATGCGTTAGGTTGCCCTAGGTTAGGTTGACTATCAGAGTGCGTGAGCTTTCGCATTCAGTAAGCTCTCGAGGCCCATGTGTGACGGTACACTCTCGATAGAGCGTAATAATAACAAACACACAAGCTTTTGATAACACAAGTAACCGCAACTTTGCTCTAAGGAAGGCGCGATGTGCGTTGGGGACCTTTAAAAAGTTGCGCGCGCGTTTTCTTCAGTTTGTGAACACGGTGGGATTTTTATTTTCTCGTTGTCGGCGTTTTCGGTGTGATATGGTTTTAGTATAGACTGGACTTCAGTGCGTTTGAGTTTGCGAGCTTTTTTATTTTTTACCTTTTTTGGTTTATTTTGTTTTGCGTGTCATCGCATTCCTGCTGTCAGCTGTTTTTGATGATGCCACTTTTACAAGAAAGCACACCAAAAAGAGGTAAGAATATTTTATAATAATTATCTTTAGTATACATGCATAAAATATTTAATGACCCCAGAGGCTAAGTGCGTAAAACTTGATTTTTAGAAAATCTATTTCAAATTTAATAACAAAAAGAAAGTAATTAAGGGGTATAGAAACAAAGGTGACAATCTCCACTCTATACAAAAATAATTCAAAACTATTTGAATTCGAGAAAATACACTTCATGTTTCATGAACTTATAATTTCTTATCGTATTTGTTCATAAACCTCTATGTGAATTTGGTTCAAACTTGTTTTATATCTTTATCTAATTCTATTCTACTAAATAGAAAAACTGTAACAATATAATAAATATATATGTATTCGTGAGTTATGTGAAGATTGTTATGATAGTAATAAAATGCGGGTAAATTCCTTTCTTCACTGTTTTTATTTAAGTACTATATGTACATTTCGGACACTAAGTGTCCATTATCAATAGTTAACTAACTGTATATCTTTGGGATACAGATTTTTATTATTTTTTACAAAACATTCTAACTTTGATTCTATACCCCTCAATTGCACTTTAAAGGACGAACAAATAAAAAACAACCCATTATAAGAAAATGTTGCTCATACGGGTAAAATTGTAAACTTTACGCCTTCATCTAGAACAGACTATTCCCTAAAAGTGGTTCTCAATTTTTTTTGTTTATATCTCGCGATACCCAAACACAAAACATAAATATTTTCAGGCACTTTGCTAATTTGATACAAATTAACAAATTCAGGTAATAAAAGATGAAATAGATTATTTTAAACTTCACATCAAATCAGTGTTTATACGCGTAGCGCATGAAGTAAAATTTCGAGTTTAGAAATGCCTGAAAATTTGGTTTGGCCGCTCCGCGCTTCGCGCTACGCGACCAAACCAAATTTTCAGGCTTTTCTAAACTCGAAATTTTACTTCATGCTTAGTCTGGGAGTGGAAAACACTCGTTAGAATAGTACTTAAGTGAAACAGATTAATTCCGTTTTAATGACTTTCATTCACCAACATTTGTTAGCTTTGTAAAAAAAATATATTAGAATTGATCTGTTTGGGATGGTAGAGTGGTTGAAAACAACTGCAATATACATAATATAGTATGTCAACTATCAGCAATGTCGACAAAATATCATAATTGTCTATAAATTGTCGAAAAACATCTTAACCATCAAAATATATAATATACAGGGTGTCTCACTTTGAGTAGGACAGTATGGGTAACTTTGTTAATATCTATGATAGAGATTTTGTTATATGGGCAAAGCTCATACGGGTAAAATTGCAAACTTTACGCCTTCATCTAGAACAGACTATTCCCTAAAAGTGGTTCTCAATCTTTTTTGTTTATATCTCGCGATACCCAAACACAAAATATAAATATTTTAAGGCACTTTGCTAATTTGATACAAATTAACAAATTCAGGTAATAAAAGATGAAATAGATTATTTTAAACTTCACATCAAATCAGTGCTAATACGCGTGGCGCATGAAGTAAAATTTCGAGATTAGAAAAGCCTGAAAATTTGGTTTGGCCGCTCCGCGCTTCGCGCTACGCGACCAAACCAAATTTTCAGGCTTTTCTAAACTCGAAATTTTACTTCATGCTTAGTCTGGGAGTGGAAAACACTCGTTAAAATAGTACTTAAGTGAAACAGATTAATTCCGTTTTAATGAATTTCATTCACCAACATTTGTCAGCTTTGTAAAAAAAATATATTAGAATTGATCTGTTTGGGATGGTAGAGTGGTTGAAAACAACTGCAATATACATAATATAGTATGCCAACTATCAGCAATGTCGACAAAATATCATAATTGTCTATAAATTGTCGAGAAACATCTTAACCATCAAAATATATAATATACAGGGTGTCTCACTTTGAGTGGGACAGTATGGGTAACTTTGTTAATATCTATGATAGAGATTTTGTTAAATGGGCAAAGTTGTGCAGTTTTATGTGCTTACACAGATTTTATTGAGAAATAAATGAAATTTTGATGAACTGAAAATTGCGATTTTCTAATGATAACCCATTTTAGAAAATCTCGATTTTCAGTTTTTCAAAATTTAAATTATTTCTCAATATAATCTAAGTAATCACATAAAACTGCACAAAATTTAAATTTAAAAAAACTGTAAATCGCGATTTTCTAATAATAAACCATTTTAGAAAATCTCGATTTTCAGTTTTTTAAAATTTAAATTATTTCTCAATATAATCTAAGTAATCACATAAAACTGCACAAAATTTAAATTTTACAAAACTGTAAATCGCGATTTTCTAATAATAAACCATTTTAGAAAATCTCGATTTTCAGTTTTTCAGAATTTCAATTATTTCTCAATAAAATCTAAGTAATCCCATAAAACTGCACAACTTTGCCTATTTGTTTTTACCTTTAACTTATTTGTAATTTTATTGAAAACCTCTAAAAACATTGTCTAAGTAAATTATATATATGGCTTATTAAATCGCGAACGATTTTAATATTAAAAATATCATTGATGCGATTCGTTTTTGTTTTATCAACATCAACTTTAGTTTTTTAAATAAAAGCATAATATTTAATGCATATGAATGACCTGCATTTTTCACCCTGATTTCAATGATAGCTCTTAGATGAATTTTAATTAATGTCAACTATTTCAATTGTTTTCTAACATTGCAATTGTTTTAGTCGTTGTTAAGATATATTTAAAACATCATTGAATAAAAAAACTAGTATGGAGGATATGTTATGCCAACAAGCACTTTTTGTTGAAATACAAAGTTTGTTTCTATGGTTACATACCATAAACAAATACATTTGTAAAAAAGTGCATGTGTTACCGTATACAATTGAAGTATACAGTGCGTTTTATTTAATAGGCCATAGTACATGGTGGAAAATTTACCCCATGTTAACTTTTGTTCCCCTACAAATTTGAAATAATTTTTTGGTTTTATCAATAAATAAATTATCAATCTATGAAATTCTCATTGTTAGAAGTACATAAACATGTTAGAATTTCTTCCTTATTCGCTTTCTTTCTTCTTTATTTTCGGTTTCAAAGTTCAAATTAATAACACAAATAATGAAGCCAAAAGATCAACTTATCGAAATTGTCTAGTTTATAAAATCCGCCCAAAGCTTTTTGTTGTGATTTTTTAAAAAAATGCCTTTTCTACCACTAAAAAACGTTTGGAAATTGTATGCCGTTACAATTTATACTCGTTTTTCAATGTTATAAACAGACGTTTTCTTTAAAAATTTACATAACAAACTTTCGTGCAATTTTATAACATTTACGTGTCAATAAGCATTCTGATATTTTCGCCAAGTTGATTTTTTTGGCTTATTTGTGTTATTAATTTTAACTTTAAAAGTGAAAATAAAAAAAAATTTACATGTTCATGTCCTTTAAGCTATGCACATTTCATGGAGAAATGTTTGATTTATTAATAAATCCAATAAATCGTTTTAAATTTGTACGATAAAAAAGTTAGGGTACAATTTTTAGCATGTAAATCCCTATGGCCATGCCTAAATAAAACGCACTGTATAATTGCCGTCTAACACCTTTATTTTAGAAAAATGCACATTTGCTACTAGTGTGTGTACGAAACTCAATAAGATTAACCTAATTGTACTAAACTTCAACGATATGCATATTGTTATGTGCTGCCATTAGAAAAAACAAAGGTTGATATTAATAAAACAAAAACGGATCTCTATATAAATTAAAATGTATCACAATCTAATGCACTAGCTGTACTTTAAATTTTTTTTACAGATTTTTAAAATTCTTACAAATAGGGAAGATATGAATGTTTTTCGAAAATGGTGGTTTTCAGTTTTGTTCTCAATAAAAGTAAAATTTTCAGGCTTTTCTAAACTAGAAATTTTACTTCATGCTTAATCAGGGAGTGGAAACACTTGGTAAAAGTTATAAACTTACTGTTTTTCAAAAACAACAAATGCCTATAAATTTACAGAGTATACATCGGAATACGTATGTATACTCAAAAGAAACACTCCCTGTATGAAGGATTTCATACGAAAAATATAATAAATTGCTTCAAAAATGATCATTATTTTAAACGTACAGAGAAGCTTTCCTTAGAAGATATGAATGTTTTTCAAAAATTGTGGTTTTCAGTTTTTTTTTCAATAAAAGTAAACTTTTCAGGCTTTTCTAAACTCAAAATTTTACTTCATGCTAAATCAGGGAGTGGAAACACTTGGTAAAAGTTTCCAACTTACTGTTTTTCAAAAACAACGAATGCCTATAAATTTACAGAGTATACATCGGAATACGTATGTACACTTAAAAGAAAAACTCCCTGTATGAAGATTTCAGACAAAAATATAATAAATTGTTTAAAAAATAATTATTATTTTAAACGTACAGAAAATCTTTTCTTACTATCGATTGATAACTTTCATGCAAAAATGTATAAAGCACAAACAATTACTTTGCTTCAAGTAAATAATTTACTACATAGCGTACTAACTTTAATCATTGATTAAACCTTTGATTAAAGAACAAATAAATAATATAGTATTTGAAACAACAACAATAATAACATCTTTATTTGAAATTCAATATAGTCAAATAATACATAATGATATTCTTGTTGGAGTTACGTGAAGTATTAGCAATAGATATGTAAGTAACTGTATGTTTTTGAGTTTACGTGAAGTGATTATTACACTAATAAAGACTGTTGTTCCTTACTTCACTTTTTATTCAATAAAAAGTGAAGTAAGGAATAAACAGTCTTTATTAGATATGTAAGTAGTTGAATTCCTTAATCTTCACTGTTTTATTTTAATTCGAAATGTACATTTCAGGCCCGATGTGCTCTTTTTTAATAGTTTAACGTATTTGACAATTAGTATGCCTGAAATGTGCATTTAGAAATAAAATAAAACAGTGAAGATAAGGGAATTCAAGTACTTACATATCTAATACATAATGAAGTCAACACTTTGCCTTTCTACCCTGACGTCATTAACTTCCAATTGTTTTCAATCAATGGTTTCTGGGTGAAACAGAACATCTTCAATTGTTTGGCATGTCGAATGTTAACTTTGCGTTTTTGTATCGTTAACTTGTTTCTCATTGATCACTTGGTAAAACATTTCTATTAATATATAGGTATTTGATTGAAAACCAAGTGAATTTCAATCAAATACCTATATATTTGCATTTTTATCTTCATGACATTCATGACGCCTGTCAAAGTACTTTGAAATTACTTCAAATGCGTTAATTTTAAGAAAATGCTCAAAATCACATGCGAAATTTGGGGAGCCTATTTAAAGAAGAAGAATATCGGATTTACAATAGTGGGAGGGAGGTTTGGATTAAAAGTAAGTACAAAAATAATTCAAATGTAATAAATAAAGAGGATCCATAGAGATTGTTCACTTAAAATTTGTCGTAGAACCAGGAGGAAATTATTGTGATTGTAAACGTATTTTTTTTAAATTGTTACTAATCCAATACTGAGTACATTGTTAATATCCGTTTTTGATACTGTGTTTCGTTTTTACTTTCCCCCGTATGTAATACAAAGGGAAAGTATTGTTTTCGTGAAAATTTTTGAATCAAAAATTTTAGCGGAAATATCCGTTTTGAGGTCCCCTGAGTCGAATAAGACCATTTTTGGAAAATGTCTGTCTGTCTGCCTGTCTGTCTGTGTGTCTGTGTGCGCTGTACCGCAAAAACCGCTAAAGATATCGAGATGAAACTTGAAACTTAAGCTTTTTGTCACAATCGGAAGAACTGAAAAGCTTTTGGTGAAAATCGGAAAAAAAAAAGTAAATAAACAATATATCTTCATTTTGTTATTATCTACAACTTTTATTTGAAAGAATTTTTTGTTTGATGAACATTTAATAAAAAAATCAGAAAAAACTGAAAAACGCTACGAGTAAAGTACCACTTCGTAGCGTTTTTCAGTTTTTTCTGATTTTTTTATTAAATGTTCATCAAACAAAAAATTCTTTCAAATAAAAGTTGTAGGAAATAACAAAATGAAGATATATTGTTTATTTACTTTTTGTCATAGCACTCTTAGTTTTTGAGATATTTTACAAGTTGTTTGTTTTATCTAGTTATTGATGTGTGACAGTGTATGTGTCGATACAATTGAAAAATATTTCAAATAAAAGTTGTAGGAAATAAAAAACTAAAGATTTTTTGTAGACTCACTTTTTGTCATAGCACTCTTAGTTTTTGAGATATTTAATAAATAGTGTTTTTTATCTAGTCATTGATTTGTGTCAGTGTGTGTGTTGATACAATTGGAAAATGTTTCAAATAAAAGTTGTAGGTAATAAAATATTGAAGATTTTTTGTATCTTCACTTTTTGTCATAGCACTCTTAGTTTTTGAGATATTCAATAAATAGTGTTTTTTTATCTAGTCATTGGTTTGTGTCAGTATGTGTTGATCCAATTGAAAAATGTTTCAAATAAAAGTTGTAGTTATCAAAAAGTTGAAGAAATTTTGAAAATAATAATGCTACAAATATTTTAAAAGTGATTTAATACGCAATTTACGGGGGAAAGTACTATGATGGACACATCACCATTTTTTGTAAAGTCACAGTAAAAGGGTAATGTGTTGACTATACCGGGTGTTGACTTGGCGGACGCAACATAGGAAATCCCATGTAAATTTTGAAATGTTCAAATTTTGGCTCCCTTATTTATTTTAGAAACAAAATGTATTTACCCTTTTTTGTAGAGGGAAAAATTTTGAATCTTTCGTGTTACCGTTTATCACTTTAATTTACTCTAAGTTAAAATAATTAAGAAAAAGTAATGTGATTTTATAAAAATAATGACATGCCATGGAATTGAAACAACAATTGCGGATGTCAACATGGCAAAAGATATCGCAGTCACTTGATTAAAGTTAATGTTTTTGAAATGATTTACACTATACAAGAAAAAATCCTCCTAATAAAGTGGTATTATGCAGACCACAGTTTTTGTCGTTAATTAAGTAACAGCAATATCTTGTGCTATAGTATGTGCTACATTATTTGAAATAAAGATTCTGTTATTATTATTATTATTTTGACATCCGCACTTATTGTATCAATGCCATGGTATGTCATTATTTTTATTAAATCACATTACTTTTTCCTAATTATTTTAGCTGTAAATTTTCTGACATTTGTTGATTTTTAAAAGAGTTCAATTTGAAGCTTTAAACGAGTGTTTTCCACTCCCAGACTAAGCATGAAGTAAAATTTCGAGTTTAGAAAAGCCCCGTGAAAATTTGTCGAGGGTCGCGCAGCGACCCGAGACAAATTTTCTGGGCTTTTCTAAACTCGAAATTTTACTTCATGCGCCACGCGTATAAATCACAGATTTTAAGTGTAGTTGGAATATACACCAATTTCGCAGTATTTTAGAGTTTTATACGCGTGGCGCATGAAGTAAAATTTCGAGTTTAGAAAAGCCCAGAAAATTTGTCTCGGGTCGCTGCGCGACCCTCGACAAATGTTAACGGGGCTTTCTAAACAAAACTGTTCCAATATTGACGTGTCTCAGAACTTCCCACTTTCCCCTACGTTTTCTATTTATTTTTTCATCCCATCACCAAATTTTAGTTTCTATTATAGTTTTTTAATTACGTACATACATTTATGTTGAAATCAATTCCAGGTCATCTTTATCATTTAACATATAATAATTAACCCTTTAAAAGTCCTTAATAAAAAATCATGGATTGTAAAATTTAAACAAAGGGATAAATTCTTACAGACATATCATTGGGCTCGTTCAGCAAAAAGTTCAACATTCAACATGTTTGGATTTGTTTGTGATGTATGTTGGTACCTAATGAACGGTACTGCGGTCGGTCTATTCCGTACGATTACAAAATCCCAAACACGTTCACGGTTAACAATCCGGTCATCAGAGAACTCCCCAACAGTTGGCAGTAAACTCCCAACTGTTGTCTCTGCTGAACGGACCCATTTTAGTCCAATCTGATCTTTTATGATTGACATCCTGTAACTGCCCCAATAATCCGCTATTCGTACTTGCTTTACTCACAAAATCCAAATACGAGGATTTACATTACTGAAAATATGTTCGATCAACTTCCTGTAGTGTTTTTATAACACTTTATACCAAAATAAGATTTTTTAATGAGAACACTTAACTATATATTAAACAAACAATATTTGTTTCCTTGTTAAATTGTTCTTTCAAAAATATCTTCTTGATTTGAATAGATCTGTTACATTCCTTTGCAAAAAGTCTAACAAACCGAAACTAGTCGGAATAAAGTTTTACTTTGTGAAACAATACCAAGTGTTTTTTTAATTTAAATAACTTTACGCATTCTAAAATGTTTCACCAAGTGCTAGATGAGAAATTAATTCAAGAAAAGATCTTTAAGTTTACATAAAAATCTACACAATCGCGTGTGTGTAAATATTGATCTAATGGTGTCGAAAGACAAGTAGACTGTTTAATTTAGACAAATAATTATCACTGGTCACGTTATGTAGTTGCAGATAACGATTTCTGGTTTCGCTATTAAAAGGCATCGACATTAGTACGGGCAGAAATCGGTAATTGTTCACATTAACTCAATGGAAAATTAATTTCGATCATCAACAAATGATAACAACGGAAGTTATAATTATCATAGAACGCACGAATGGTAAATAATAATAATTTTGTTAGCTGTGGAGAGTTCTACTTCATTATACATCATTATTTACACAAATAAGACATTAACTTTGTATAACTGAGTTTTTTATTGCAACTATAGTTTCGACAACTTTAACTTGTCATTATCAAACTAGAGGAACTTCTAGTTTGATAATGACAAGTTAAAGTAGTCGAAACAATAGTCACAATAAAAATCTCAGTTATACAAACAAAATTGAAGTGTCTTATTTGTGTAAATAATTATTTTCATTATCAACAAATTATAATACAAGTTATCAAATTATAATAGGAATAATAAGCATAATATATAAAATTACGAAAATGTTATTCGTGAAAATGCAAACAATGTCTTAATTAATAGGACAACTTAAGACGATAAATATCCATTGACCCCACTAAATAATAAAATTAGTAACATTTTTGGAAGACCTTTCTAAGTTAAATTGAGCGACCAAACCAGATTTTCTGGCTTCAAGCTTTTCTAAACTCGAAATTTTATTCATGCGCCACGCGTATGAACACTGATTTAACGTAGTTATAGATATACTGCTTTAGCATATTATTTTGGTAATTGATGCAAAAAATCGTTAAATGATTGTGTAAATGTAATAAACCTGTAATAAGTTAAATTGAGTATATCTTAAACTTCACAATAATTCAGAATTTTATACGCGTGGCGCATGAAGTAAAATTTCGAGTTTAGAAAAGCCTGAAAATTTGGTTTGGTCGCTCCGCGCTTCGCGCTACGCGACCAAACCAAATTTTCAGGCTTTTCTAAACTCGAAATTTTACTTCATGCTTAGTCTGGGAGTAGAAAACACTCGTTAGAAGTTCCAAATTCAACACTTTTCTAAAACAGCGAATCCCTGAAATTTTATAGGGGGCACATCGGGATAGTAAAAATATACTTAAAAAACAAAACTTCCTATATATTAGTAATTAATCAAATGAATTTGAGTGGGTAAGAGTGGAATGAGTATTTTTTTATTGTCCAAAAAATTAACACAATTAACAGATTAAAAAATCCTAACATAAACTACATACTTAAGATTGTTATACGCGTGGCGCATGAAGTAAAATTTCGAGTTTAGAAAAGCCTGAAAATTTGGTTTGGTCGCTCCGCGCTTCGCGCTACGTAACCAAACCAAATTTTCAGGCTTTTCTAAACTCGAAATTTTACTTCATGCTTAACCTGGGAGTGGAAACACTCGTTAGAAGTTTCAAATTCAACACTTTTCTAAAACAGCGAATCCCTAAAATTTTATAGGGGGCACATGGGGATAATAAACATATACTTAAAAAAAACTTCCTAAATATTAGTAATTAATCAAACGAATTTGAGTGGGTAAGAGTGGAATGAGCTTTTTAAAAGCTTTCGATTTTGGAAAAATAATCAAGCGAATTTGGGTCAGGAATTTTGAAGATTTGTTGATTTAATATATAGAAGTATTCATGAATCTGGGAAAGTATTTTTTTATTGTGAGAAGAATTAACACAATTAATAATTCTAAGAATCCTTACTTAAACTACATACTAAAGATTCTCCAAATTATTAATGATATTAATTGTTGGCACAATAAAAAAAAATACTTTTTCAGAATCATATAATACTTCTACTAATTAAATCAAAAAATCAGCAAAATTCCTGACCCAAATTCGCTTGATTAATTACCAATATCGGGAGCTTTCAAACAGCACATTCCACTCCTATCTTATTAACTAGAAAAACAAAAAAAAAACAAACACGAAAAGCGAATTTGAATAATTATTCCCCGAAGGTGGGAATTAAAAGCGGATTAGGGATTCTGAATATCCGGAATTAATTAAGTTTGGTGTGCACACGCGTAGAGAGTTTAAAATAAAAATAAAGTGAAGCAGTTATTCCATTAATCCAAAATACACGAATAAATATATTGTAGAATCGATGGACCTCCGGTCAATAATCCAATTGACGATAAATATTTTATTTAATTAAATTAGATGTCTTATATATTAAAATATTATTATTTTGTCAATTAAGATGTATTGTTGTTGTATATTATAGTATTAACCCATTAACGGCCGAGCAATCATAGAGATAACTCTAAAAGTTGATTTTAGGTAAAATTCTGCACTTCTTTTTATGATATCCATAAATGACTTATTGTATTACATACTGTGAATTTTTCTTTTAACTATACATAATGTATATGCTGTAAAATTTCAGACAATGGTCGATTTTATATTAAAACGCGCAGTATGAAGTTTAGAACGAGTGATTCCACTCCCAGACTAAGCATGAAGTAAAATTTCGAGTTTAGAAAAGCCTGAAAATTTGGTTTGGTCGCGTAGCGCGAAGCGCGGAGCGGCCAAACCAAATTTTCAGGCTTTTCTAAACTCGAAATTTTACTTCATGCGCCACGCGTATAAAACACTGAAATATTGTGAAGTTATAAATACGCTCTAAAATGTTTTTTTTAAATGAGTAATACTCGAAATATTTTAATAATAAAATATTGAAATTTATCTTCATACATTTTCAAGTCAGGTCAAATAATATAATATATCAAATTAACTTATTTCATTTCATTTATTTACGGAATCTCCTTTTACATAAATTTATAATATTAGTATATTTATATATACAGAGTGGATAACAGAAAAATAACAATTGTATTAGACATGTTCATGTTACTCTTACTTTACGCTAGTTAAAATAATAATAATAAAAAATACTAAAGAGTGAATACATTATTTAGAGATAAAATCAACAAATCGGTACAAAGACGAATACATAAACAACTAATAAATTGTACAAATAACATATTGAAATTAATATCAGTAATTGATGAGCAAAATATCACAGTAAAGACTAGATTGTATTATATAATGTCAAATTAAAATTATATGAGTTCACAAACTAAGTAATTGAAATTAAGATAAAACATTATTAACAATAGCGGATAAATTGATTCGTTTCAAATTAGCCTTAAATGTTGAAAATTAAGAATGATGTAATAAAAAATGATTGTTATTGTTTAATTCGTTACAGTAACTCATCATTCTGCATAGTGGATTAAATTTTGCGTAATTAACTGCATGATAGCGCAAATAAAATAAAAATTTCGATCTATTGGGACCTCTAGCAGGCACATAAAAGTCTAATTGTTCTAATAAACTTTGGCAGTCTATCTCGCCGTGTATAAGCTTAAATAGAAAGCACAAATCATTTAATTATTCTTCTATTTTCCAACGAGCTGAGACACAACATATTATGCATAGTACTATTGCTGAATTGGTATCTAGTGTTGTCTAGCCTAGCAGAAACTAAGCGCAAAAAGCGACTCTGTACTTTCTCCAGCTCTGCTGAAAGTACCCTCGTATGAGGAGACCAAACGACAGATGTGTATTCCAAGTGAGGTCTGACCAAGGAAGTATATAATTTCAGTAAAACGGAAACATCAAAATCTTTCGAAAAGCGTCCAATAAAACCAAGGACTCCCAGTGCTTGGTTAGATATGCGTTTAATATGATGGCTAAAGTTTAAATTATAATTAAATATGACACCCAGGTCCTTGATGTTATCAACGCAAAGCAATGCATGATTACATATCGCATAATTAAATTCCATTCTGTTACGGCGATAAAATAAAATTGAGCTGCATTTCTGTAAGTTAAAAAATAATTTGTTAGTTTCACACCACGTGGACAAACTATTCAGATCCAACTGTAATTTATGTTGGTCATCCAGGCATTTAATAGATTTAAACAATTTCAAGTCATCGGCAAAAAAAGATAATTTCTATATTTAATATACTGGCCAATATCATTAATAAATAGTACAAATAATACTGGTCCGCAATGGGAGCCCAATGGGCATTATTTAGTAATGTTATTAACTTAAAATTAATAATGTTGCGTGTATGCATCAATGGCGCTTAATGGGTTAAAAAAATCTGTATTCCTATATTGAATATACTAATAAAGGACTTAAAATTCTAAAAATTGCTACTCAAATCTTCCAAAGTTAGAAGATTTGAGTAGCATTTTTTTAAATATTTAGTATTTTACTAGTAAATTAGGTAAATTCACTGAATCAAACACTTACTATGTTTTTGATTCAGTGATCATGAATTACCACGTAGTTACGGTCGCAACCATCATTATGATTAGGTAAATTCAATATGTCAATACAGATTTTTTTCACTGTCCTGTGTTAATACGCAATATTTGAGTTTTTTTGTGATTAACTTCAAATAGATGAAAATATCCGAACACCCAAGCTCAATTTCCTTATTTCTCCATATCCTATCAGAGTCAGTTAAAACACATACCCCACCAGGCCTTTAAATACCCATTACCTAAATTTATCCTATCACTAATTAAATTCAACGACATTTTAGAACATTAACGTATCGAAGCGAAGGTATTACTACCAAAACTGACGTTCAAACATAAAAGATGATTTGTCGGCCTTCGCTCGACTATTCTGCTGTTCTTCAACACAATCCTCTGCCCTCAATCCTAAATCATCTCCAAGTTGCTGAACGATCGGCCCTTAGAGTACTCACCAAAATAAGACACCCACAGAACAAATTTTCACGGGGCTTTTCAAAACTCGAAATTTTACTTCATGCTTAGTCTGGGAGTGGAAAACACTCGTTAAAAGTTTTAAATTAAGCTCTTTTGAAAAACAACGGATATCGGCAAAAGTTTACCTAAAAGAAAAATTCCCCGTATAACCAAACAAGTGTTTTATAAAACGACACACAAACGAACTGACTGCAAAAATGAGAGGTTACAATTCAGTGTTACCTTCCTGCAAATATGAAATTTACCAAAACGCCATATATAATCTATTGTCAACAGATCTTAAAATGACAATTACTTAAAAATCCTTTACAAAGATTCATAATACAAATGACAATTTTAAATATACCTTTAAACTAAACTACATTTAACTAAATGCCTGTTTAAAAAAAGTTGATAACAGCGGGCGTAAATATGTTAAAAATTGCTTCTTAAATTTTTTAACTGTAATATTACTCAATATTTTCGCTTTTTTGCGATTCATTTAAAACAGTATTGTTTTCGCGAACATTTCCAAATAGGTCTGTCCGTCACAACGCTACAGCCTAAACCGATCGAAATGTTAAAAATTAAACTAAAACTCAAGCTGATTATCTTGTTAAAAAAAAAAAACGTAAGTTTACGCTCGATGTTTTATTTTCCTTGGTGAACATGATTGATTAATAATTAATCAAGAAAATCTTGTTAAAAGAAAAACTAAAGTTCAAAGCTCGATGTTAATTAAAAGCAAGTATTCTAATTAAATTGAATATCGAGATTTTCCAAGAATTGTTTTCAAACTGGAAAAACTCTTTGTTTGCTAATTACTTTTTTCCTACTTTAATTAAACCCAAGCGCGGATTTAATTCGCATCGCGCAATAACATCTAAGCGTTTATTTTTTTGTTCTTCTCGATTTCAACCGTTTTCACCGATTTTTTTGAAATCTTAAGATCAGTTCGAAATTAAATAACTTTTATTGGCAAAGAGTACCTGATATTTAAAATGCTCATATAGCACTGAAGAATAAATTATTGAAAAAAGGAAATCAAACAGTGTTTTGTCAATTCCTAACTCTTCATATACCAGGTCTGTAAATATGAAACCGAAATTTGCTTATAAATGGCTCTAGTTGTAAATATAATGACTGTTAAGTCGCGTTATTGGTCCCTTATTCTTGTGTTTACATTTGTCAAAGACTTGTAACTCACAAGAATACAAGTTTAATATAACTACATATTATTAGGTAATTTCAAATTAAAACACTTGTTTAGTTCCATGTTGTTGTATTCAGTTTCCTGACACGTGTTTCGGCCAATGGCGACCATTCGTAAAGGAATTACAAAAATAATACAAATTACGATTGTTTTTGTAATTCCTTTGAGAATGGTCGTCATTGACCGAAACACGTGTCAGGAAACTGAATACGACAACATGAAACTAAACAAATGTTTTAATTTGAAATTACCTAATATTATAATTTCGTTTCATCAAGAGTGCAGTGAACAAAGTATTTACCGTATAACTACATATGTTTTCATAGCGTTGAAGATGACTGTTTTTGAGCCTAAAAATTATGATACGCGGACAGCATTCACTTTAGAAGAAAACTGCCGTAGAATCGCATCGAATGCTTGTCGAAGCTTACGATGAGTATGCTCTTGGTAAATCACAGTGCTTTAAGTTATTTAAAATATTCAAAAGTGGCGATTTTCACGTGAGAAACCAAGTACGTGGAATACCACCTAGAAAGTTTGAATACACCAAGCATGTTTGGATGAGGATGACGCTCAAACTCACCAACAACTTGCGTATCAATTAAATGTACCACGAGAAACCGTCTCCATACGTTTGAAAACCATAAGAATGATTCAGAAGGTAGGAAGATGGGTTTCACATGAAAAACGGCAGGAAAACCAAAAAATCACCTACAAAATACTGCTTACCAGGTACAAAAGAAAATCGTTTCCTTATCGAATAACTGGTGATGAAATACTTTCGCATGCGGCTTGCTCACCAGACTTGGCTCTATCCGATGACTGCTCATTTGTATCGATGGGATACGCACTTGCTGAACAGCGCTTTACTTCTTACAAAAATGTACGAAAATGGCTCGATGATTGGTTTGCCTTAAACGATCAACAATTTTTTTGGCATGGCATCCATCAATTGGCAGAGAGATGGGAAAAATGTGAAGCTAGCGATGAGCAATACTTTGAATAAAATATTTTGTACCATTTTCATACAATAAATATGTATTTTCTATTAAAACATTCCGGTTTCATGTATACAGATCTGGTAATCCAGTAATCATTTACATTTAATGAGACTATATCAATTTTTTGTTTTAATTAACATATCTAATCTTGACGATCCAGTAATATGACATGGCGTCTGTTTTTGAGGGCGGGAAAGCCCTTTTCTTTCGTTTTCCTCTTCCACCCTTGGATCATCCGTAGATCGTTAGCGTTCCGGCGCTACGCGAAGGAAAGGGAAGGGTTAAAGGGAGAAGGAGATTCCGTCTAATGAAGGAAAGGGGTGGAGAGATAATATCCCGAGGAGAAGAAGGATAATGGCCCGCGTCTGCGCTTCTTCCGCGCCCGGCGTGCGTTTTTCATTTACGCAGATCATTACGGTCGTTATGGGAAAGTTTCCAGGGAAACATTCATAAAGGGCGCGCTAATTATCCACCGGGAAAAAACGGGAAAATCCCGGCCCACCTTACAAAAGTAATGGCCGCGAAAAATTTGAGAAAGAAATAATAATCATAATTACTTCTAACACGGTATCTTGATCTGTCTATGTTTTTAATGTATTGGGTTCAATTGGAGATTTTGTAATAAATAAATAAATAAAAATAAGGAAAATATAGAGACATTTATGAAAAGTGAATACGCTAGAATAATTAAGTGTTTAAAAAAAACATAATGGGTGCGAAATTATAAAGCGAATTAAAGAAGAATAGTAATTCATTAATAATTTATAATCTGTATTTCCTTAACAGGCAATAGTCTAGTTATATAGGAAACATACATAAATATAAACAATAGGGTGCTTCTATAAAATTTACAGCGCATGCACGGGGATACTTATACTTAAAAAAAAACATTTCCTGTATGTATAATAGTCAAATACATACAGGGAATTGTTCTTTTAAGTATATTCGTAAATATGCACACGCTGTAAATTTCCTGCAACTTTTGTTTTTTTAAGAGTTCAATTTGATGCTATAAGCGGGTGATTCCACTCCCAATCATGAAATAAAATTTCGAGTATTGAGAAGCCTGAACACTTGCTTTTCAAGATTTTTTTTTATATAGACATAGCTACTTTCAAGAAGATAATATCTGCATTTAAAGTATTTTCAAACTGCAGTGTCCAAAGTTTCTCTCGCTTAAACCTCATCCAGTAATCTCTAACCACTTGACGGGGTGACCTTTATAAGTTTTGTTCCTGTTGACTATCATGTCTTCTGGTTTTTTAGTAAGTAAAATTGCAGGTGCTGTTACTTTAATAGTCTTTGCTTTTTTGGCCACATGAATCGAATCCTCAGGAGTTAAGATTTGAATACATTTCCGTGAAGATTCTGGATTAGCTAACTCATGCGAAAGCACATCGTCTGAGCATGAATAAAAAAGTCCATACATTCATCTGAATAAAGACAATTGCTAGCATCTGTTAGAAAATAGCAATAGCTATTAACTTGGTTCACTATAGCTCTGAAAATATACACTATTAACAGACATTGATCCGCAACAAACACAATTATTTATACTTTTGGACTTGATCCACTTCCGCTCTGAACGCTTTAATTGTTGTTTTTTGATTTGTGTTGCTTTGAACTATCTAATAAAAACTTATTGTCTGTATATGAACAAATAGTTATCAACTGAAAGTACTGTCTGGTCCTCGATTTTTTTTGTCTTAAAAAACTCATACCTATAGAATTTGAATATACCAAATTTTTTCTTGTATTCGCCAGAATTCCAGAAACATTCCAATCTTACAAAACCATTAGATCTAAAAACCTTCCAAATTCTCATATTTCAACGGGTTTTGCTAGATTTTGTGTATATTTTTTTAATCATCATGAATAATCTGAGTTACATGTGTATGCAATTCCGATAAATTTCGATTATTTTTTTTGATAATTAACAATATGTTTCTTTAATTCCAGATATGCTGGGCAGAGACTCAGAAGACGCGGCCAACCTAAAAACCCCAATCACCTCAATGTCGTTCCCCACATTCGGAAACACGGCCATGTTCACACCGTCCCAAATCCTCATGGCCTCGCAGATGCTCGCCACGGGATTGGGACTACCACCAAATCCAGCCTTCTTCCATCCAGGATTATTCAACCCTTGGGCGGCGAATTCACCCCCATCACCGCCCACAAGCAACGAACAGTTATCCCCTGCATTAAAAGCGAGGAAGAACAATAATAATAATAATGTTGTGACTAGCAGTAGTGTGGATAATAGGGTTTTGAAGAGGAAGATTAAAAAGGAGGAGGAGGTTCCGCTTTCCTCGCCGACCTCGAGCTCCTCCTCGCCTTCGGAAGCGGGTAGTAAGGATGGTGGAAGGGATAAGCAGTTCACCTGCGGGGTGTGTAATCGGTCTTTTGGGTACAAGCACGTTTTGCAAAACCACGAAAGGACGCACACGGGGGAGAAGCCGTTTGAGTGCCCGCAGTGCCACAAGAGGTTCACCAGGGATCACCACTTGAAAACGCACATGAGGCTCCACACCGGGGAAAGGCCGTACCACTGCGAACACTGTGATAGGCAGTTCGTGCAGGTGGCCAACCTGAGGAGGCACTTGCGGGTGCACACGGGAGAGCGGCCCTACGCCTGCGAGCACTGCTCCGCCAGATTCTCTGACTCCAACCAGCTGAAAGCGCACGTTTTGATCCACACCAACGAGAAGCCTTTTTCCTGCGAAAGGTGCCACAGCAGGTTCAGGAGGAGGCACCATCTCCTCCACCATAAATGCGGCGCTCCGGAAAAGGAAACTACCCCGGAGATGTCCGATGAGCACGAGGAGGAGGTCAACCCTATGAGGTTGCTCCGTATCCCCGCGGAACCTTTGGTGACCCTTCCGCTACAAATCGCCCTCCCAGAACAAACCGAACCAGAGGATCTCTCCATGAGCACCGGCCTCCACTCGCACAGCAGCGGGGATTCCCCGATGTCCAGGTCCCCCAGCTCAAGAGGCGACCCGGAAGAGGAGTTCGAAATGGAGGACACCCCCTCGCTGTTCTTCCCCAGGAGAACACTACACTCCTAGTCTAAACATTTAAGCAAATCCAAATATTTTATATAGACAAATTTATATTTATGATAATTAATTAATTACGTCGTTCGTTGATTACCAAAAAGAAGAAGAAGAAGAAGAAGGATCACAAGGGATTCCCCCCTCAATCAATCTTTTGTTTTGATTAGTTTTTAGTTATTCTTGTACATTTCGTTTGTTTGTACAGTCAGGTATGCAAGTTCCTCGAAACAATAGCCTAGTTTTTCGCCTCTGTAGTTGTGTGAATGTTTTCGTTTATTTTAACGCGAAGGAAGGAATAAGTCAGGGTTTTCATTTCCTTTACAAAAAGAAAAAAATGGAAACGCAACTTTGAAATATGGAAATTGAAGTGATTAAATCAACCAACTATAGCGAGTAAAAATCAATTACACTAGATAAATACTCATCACTTTTAGCAACAATAGCAGAGAGTTTTAAGAAGTATGTAAATTATACTTTGCTAAAGCAGATTATCATAAAAGTTTCTATTATTAAAGTCTAATAAGAAGGCAATTAAAAAAGTAACATCATACAAGGCCAGTTGCACAAAGGGTATTAAAAAATAAGGTTACAAAGCCTGCCTGTAACAAAACGCATACATTTTGTAACCTTACCTTTCGATCTACCCTCGTATGAAAATTTAAACTATCGGTAATGTCAGATTATCATAAAAGTTTCTATTATTAAAGTCTAATAAAAAGGCAATCAAAAAAGTAACATCATACAAGGCCAGTCGTACAAAGGGTATTAAAAAATAAGGTTACAAAGCCTGCCTGTAACAAAAAGTGTACATTTTGTAACCTTACTTTTCGATCTACCCTCGTATACAAATTTGAACTATCGGTAATGTCAGATTATCATAAAAGTTTCCATTATTAAGGTCTAATAAAAAGGCAATTAAAAAAGTAACATCATACAAGGCCAGTTATTGTTGTAGGGTATCAAAAATAAGGTTACAAAGCCTGCCTGTAACGAAACGTCTCTATTTTGTAACTTTACTTTTCGATCTACCCTTGTATAAAAAGTTTAACTATCGGTAATGTCTTAGCGTTTAATCAATATTAAATTAATCTGCCACTCTAACCTTCAAAGGTTTCTTATCTAACTGGTTCTATGATTTTCTTTTTATAAATAAAAATGAACAAGAAAACAATTGGATACATTCACAGTAAATTTCTAGGCACTCCTCGCTTTCAATTTGAAGCTTCTAACGACTGCTTCCACTCCCAGGCTAAGCATGAAGTAAAATTTCGAGTTTAGAAAAGCCCCGTGAAAATTTGTCGAAGGGGCGCGCAGCGACCCGAGACAAATTTTCTGGGCTTTTCTAAACTCGAAATTTTACTTCATGCGCCACGCGTACAAAACGCTGATTCCAATTAAAGTTCAAAATATACTTCTCTACATAAGTATGCCTAAGCAGAATACTTTGAACTTTTAGTATTTTAGTGTTTTATATGTTTTTGTTTTCAAGTGAAGTTTAATATATACTTTAACATCTGTAAGCTACTGAGGTATATTTTTAACTTCAATATAAATCAATGGATTATATGCGTGGCGCATGAAGTAAAATTTCGAGTTTAGAAAAGCCCCGTGAAAATTTGTCTCGGGTCGCTGCGCGACCCTCGACAAATTTTCTACGCGGGGCTTTTCTAAACTCGAAATTTTACTTCATGCTTAGTCTGGGAGTGGAAACACTTGTTAGAATCTACAAATTGAACTTTTTCAAAAGTTAAGAATGCCTGCAAATTTACATTGTATGCATCCATTTTTTTTCTGGATCAATTTTTATGCAATTAATTCATAATTTTGATAGTATCTTGATAGAAGTTATAATAAATTTTATTTTCTCCAAAACTGAAATTCTATTAAGATATAACATTTATGAATATTAAGATATAATTCCATGTTAAGATACAATCCCAATGTTGAGACACAATACCATGTTCATCAAACAAATTAAAGAAATTCTCCCAAATATAGAAAATATTGTTTTATGATAATGTTTCCACCTTTATTTTATGTTTTTTTCTTACAAAAATTCTCTTAAATCTACAAAATATTGTTTCATGATAAAATTTCCGACGTTATTTCATACTTTGTTTATATTTTTAACGGTAAAGAAGAAGTAGTTTGAATTTGGAAAACTCTGATTTTGTATCTGGAATACCGGATTAGAGCTTTACAAAGCAAAAAGTTAATGTCCGTAAGTTTCACCATTCTTTGATTAGAAAAAATCCCACGAGTAATCAAATCTTTGAAAAACAAAACAATTTATGTTACAAAACAAAGAAGATTAGGTTAATAAACTTCACTTATTTTATTTTTCTGTGAGTAAATTCTGAAATATACACACATTTTTGTGATAAATTTCATGAAATTGAAGCTTGAAAATTGTAATTACTTGAATGAAATCACGAAAGCAAAATTTGTTTTTTAATTTTATTTGATTGAAGTAAAGTGTGAAACGAAAGCAACGAAGTTTATGTTACAAAACAAAGAAATTTATATTACAAAACTTCACTTTTATGCTTCTTCTGTGTGTAAATCTTGAAATATAAACACATTGTTGTGATTAATTTCATGAAATTGAAGCTTGAAAATTGTAATTACTCGAATGAAATCACGAAAGCAAAATTTGTTTTTTTAGTTTTATTTGATTAAAGTAAAAAGTGAAACAAAAATCTATTCCAAAGAAGTCACTAATGCAGGGTTTTATTTTAGTTTTATGTGGAATTTCATAACAAAATCTTAATTTATAACAATGTATTTAGTTCTTACAAAAAGTTCCTATTTAAAAATTAAATTTTTGTTTCGTTAAAAATTGTTGGAAGATATTTCTAAAGCAACCTTTTTAGAAGCTGCTTCTAATAATTATTAATTAATTAATCTTATACATTAACATCCAACACTTGTTTACTGTCTAATTCTGGATATTTAATTAAAACACTTGGTTTGTTTCACTAATTTAATTAAATATCCAGAATTAGATTAAAAAATGTTTCACTACGGGTTACGTAAGAAATTATTTATACATATTTGTTTACTGTTACAGAAAATAAAATGAATACAATACAAATTAACTTAAAGCTTATACATCAACATTCAACATTTGTTCACTGTTACAGACATTAAAATGAATACAATACAAATTACAACTAATTTTAAACTTAAAGTTAACTCTCAACACAATTCCTTCTTTTATTTATATTAATAATTTTGTATTTTATTCATATTATTAAAATGAATACAATACAAATTACAACTAATTTTAAATATAGAGTTCACTCTAGACACAATTCTTTGTTTAATTTATATTAATAATTTTGTATTTTATTCATATTACCAAAATGAATACAATACAAATTACAACTAATTTTAAATTTAGAGTTCACTCTAGACACAATTCTTTGTTTAATTTATATTAATAATTTTGTATTTTATTCATATTATTAAAATGAATACAATACAAATTACAACTAATTTTAAATTTATAGTTTACTCTAAACACAATTCTTTGTTTTATTTATTTCAATAATTTTGTAAAATATAAAAAAAAAGCGAATTAAAATTAATATCGACTTTCTGCAAAAATGTTGTCTCATTGAGACGTCCCCAGAAAGTCGATATTAATTTTAATTTGTTTTTTTATATTTTTAAATATTCTGCAAAGTATTGACAAACACAATTTTTCTTTATGTTAAATTTTCAGTATGTTAACAATTTTGTATTTTATTCATATTATTTCTTGTTGTAATATGAACTACCAAATTGAAAGAAAAGTACTTTTTAAGTCAATAACTTAAACAATCATTTTTTAATTATATAAAACTTGGAAAAGTAAGTTTAAAGTTTACTTTATTGTTATGAAAAGCTGAACTAAATCGGATTTTGGATAAACATATTGTTTATTTGTTTCAAAATTCTTTGTTATTATTTAATATAAATATTACGCGTGCGCGGTTGTTTGTACATATTTTACCTAAATTTAGTATTTCCTTGAATCAAAATTAGTTAGTCTTTTTTTTAGTTTTTAAATTTATTATTTGTACATAGAACATCGAAATTAATAAATCTTTTTATTTATTTTATCCGGTTGTATTATTTTGGTTTATTCGTTTTTTTTTTAGAAAACTTACCTTTATTCCTTTAAAAGGTATATCAAAATTATTTGTATTCGAAGATGATTGAAATTATTTTATATTATTTATTTATTAACAGTGGTAACATAATACGAAGTGATTTATTTATTCTGAATAACATTAGCCAGTTCAAAAGATTTAAAAAAATAAGTGTTTTATTTTTTAAACAATAATTATTACAGATAATTTCAAAAATCAAGTGATAAATGAATGATACATTTTTATGGAAACGTATAATTTTTTTCAGGGCTGAAATTAATGAAGGGAAAAATTGTTCATTTGCAAACAAAAAAGAGAAAAACCACATTTAGAATGATACATTTTTATGGAAACGTATAATTTTTGCAGTGCTGAAATTATTGAAGGGAAAAATTGTTTATTTGCAAACAAAAAAAGAGAAAAACCACATTTAGAATGATACATTTTTATGGAAACGTATAATTTTTTCAGTGCTGAAATTATTGAAGGGAAAAATTGTTTATTTGCAAACAAAAAAAACACATTTAGAAGAAAATGTATCTGTTTTCTTTTTACATAATTTTTAAATACACATTTGTTTAAAAATAAAAAATTGAAAAAAATCAAAAGCTTAAAAACTTTGAGTTTTTAAAATTGTTTAATTCAATAAAAAAATAAAGAGATGAGTAACAAAACAAAACTCATCAAGAACGTTTTATTTAATCTTACTCAGTACAGAAAAACCACATTTAGAAGAAAATTTACGTGTTTTCCTTATACATAATTTTTTTAATACACATTTTTTAGAAATAAAAAATTGGAAAAATCAAAAGCTCAAAAAATTTGATTTTTTTAAATTTTTTAATTCGAAAGAAAATAAAGAGATAAGTAACAAAACAAAACTCTTCTAGAACGTTTTATTTAATCTTAGATCTACATGAAAACGTGATTACGTTCCAAGAATTAAATTTATTTTATTAAAAATGATTGATTCAATACAAAACGAAACTAATATTTTTTTACTAAAGTGTGTAGTTTTTTACAAATCGCAAAAACGTTTTCGTAGTGACTTAATTAGTCGTGGTTTGTTTTGAAAACTTAGACTAATACTAAACTGTACTTTTCAAATTGTAAAAACGTAATAAATCAAGTCACCATAAAAACGTTTCTACAATTTGTAAACATCACAATTTAGTTTTAGTCTTACTTTTCAAAATAAAACACGACTAATTAAGTCACCATGAAGTCGTGTTTTGTTTTGAAAAGTAAGACTAAAACTAAATTGTAGAAACGTTTTTATGGTGACTTGATTAACCGAGTTTTGTTTTAAAAACTAAGATATGTTTTTTTTTAAGCTAACGAAATGATTCTAATAAATTTTCCTGAATCACCAAGTAATTTAAATTGATTTTTTTAGTTACGTTACTCGATATTCAGGTTTCTGCACTCGATTTTTGAGCTACTATATTAATTTCTCAAGATACTTGACTTGCATTGTCTCAAGAACTTAAGGCGTTCTTTTGTCGAATAATTACATCAATTACTATTTCACTTGAATTTCAAGTACCCTGGTATAGTGGTTCAAAAGTGAAAAGTATAGTAGCTTGAAAATCCAGTAAAGTAGCTTGAAAATCAGGTATAGTAAATTGAAAATCAAATCATGTACCTTGAAAATTAAAACAGTGGATTGAAAATCAAGGATACCAGCTTGGAAATCAAGAATAGTAAATTTAAAATCAAGTTAAGCAGCTTGAAAATCAAGAATAGTAAAGTGAAGCAGTAAAGTAGGTTGAATATCAAGTCAAATAGTGATTTTCTTACAATAATAAGAATTTTCCTTGATTTTCAAGTATCTTAAATTAGATGTTGAGATTTAAATGAATTATTTCTCTTTCTTGAATAATTTTCGCACTTATAACTTGGTGAAACATTTTTAAATATTGATGAAGGTTTGTTATTTACAATTATTTCTATGCTACTGTACTGGACTTTAAAAGCTACTTTGCTTAAATTTGCAGCTACATCACGTGCTTCTTAAGTTACTGAACTCGTTTTGCCTTAAAAGTTAAAAGTGATTATTTTTTAAATTAATACAATTTTACTTGATTATCAAGTAATTTAATTTGAATTTTCAGTAAAATTAAATAAATTCGATGTTAGTGTACTAGACTTTAAATGCTACTATACTTACTAATACTACTAATACTAATACTATACTAATTTCTAAGCTGCCTTACGTGTTTTTCAAAATAGTTAGCATCATACTCAAAAATAGCATCAAGCCGAAACTAGTCGATACATACATTTAGTAGTAAAACAAACCAAGTGAATTTAAATTAAAAATCCTTATATTAGTAAGCTTGTTTTGTCATGAAAGCTTACCTACTGAGCAAAAAACAACCAAATAACGTTATATCAACATTGTAGCAATATTAAACGTTATTTTAACGTTGAAACATTATTTGATTAGATTTGCTCAGTGGGTTTAATAAGAGTGATTTTATTCAAATAATTACAATTTTACTTGATTCTTAACCGTAGAATATATGATTTGATATGATATGATATAATATGATATCGTATGTTCAATTAAAATTTCTAAAGTGCCATGGAATATATAGTATATATAGTATGTTATAATATGATATAATATTTGTTTATTTGTGTTTAATTCTATTAATGTGAAAATTTCAAACATTTCCAATCTTTCAAACTTGCGCTTTCATAACTCCAAGCCAAATAATCCGGAAATAAAAATCCCGACTTTCGAATAATTTACGAATCAAAACAGGATTAACTTTCCTTGACTAACTAAAAAAAAGCCGGAATTATTTCATTCCCTGTTGTAAATAGTTAGTTTTAGTAAAGATTTTCAGATAATTCTAACCGGTGACTAATTCAGATTTATTGCAAGACCTACCTGAATTTTGGAAATTCTGTGCCGACGACGATTTGCATATTGTGTAAAAACGGCCTTGCTGCTCTCGTTTAAACGAACCATTCAAAGACTTCAATTGTCCGAGAATTGTGGTCAGTTTGGTGTGCACTTTGAAAAGAAAGATTTCGAGAGAATAAGAGAAAGGAATAGATAAGAAAAGAAGGGCAGAATTTATCGCAAAAATGAAAAACGAAAATTGTACAGTACGAAGAGAGAATGAGTAGTTTTTGGGCGTGTATAATTTATTAACGTGAGATCAAACATGAGAAATGTATCTTGAACAAGTTTCTCATCTTTTACGTGGTGAAATACAGGGTGTCACGTTAATGTGGGGAAATGGCTTAATAATAGATTCCTGGAATCAAAATATAATGATTTAACATAATTTATCTATATCCAAAAGTTTTTTTTTTAAGTTCAAGCTTTATACGAGTGTTTTGCACTCCCAGACGAAGCATGAAGTAAAATTTCGAGTTTAGAAAAGCCCCGTGAAAATTTGTCGAGGGTCGCGCAGCGACCCGAGACAAATTTTCTGGGCTTTTCTAAACTCGAAATTTTACTTCATGCGCCACGCGTATAAAACACTAAAATACTCTGAAATTTATGTATATTCAAACTTCACTTGAAATTAGTGTTTTATATGCGTGGCGCATGAAGTAAAATTTCGAGTTTAGAAAAGCCCAGAAAATTTGTCGCGGGTCACTGCGCGACTCTCGACAAATTTTCACGGGGCTTTTCTAAACTCGAAATTTTACTTCATGCTTAGTCTGGGAGTGGAAAATACTCGGTATATTTAACTGATTTAAAAATGGAAACACTTGGTTAAATTTCACTAATATTTTGTTTTTTTTTCGACTTTGAGTCATTCTTAAGGAGTACTTGAGAACGACTCAAAGTCGAAGCTAGTTGGAGTAAAAAAACAAAATATTAGTAAAATTTAACCAAGTGTCTTCTTTTTCAAATCATGAGAAGTGTATTTTGAACTTTACATTAAAGTTTTTCTAAAAGTTAAGTTTAAAGTTTCGAACGAGTGTTTTCCACTCCCAGGCTAAGCATGAAGTAAAATTTCGAGTTTAGAAAAGTCTGAAAATTTGGTTTGGTCGCTCCCAAACCAAATTTTCAGGCTTTTCTAAACTCGAAATTTTATTTCATGCGCCACGCGTATCAAACACTGAATTATTGTTAAAGTTAAAAATATACGTCTTTAGCATACTACTTGTGCAAAGTATATTTTAAACATCATTTTAAAGCAGTGTTTTAACGAATTTAGAAAAGGCCGAAAATTTGAATTGGTTGAACGACCAATCAAAATAATAAGGCTTTTCTAAACTTGACATTTTACTTCTTAATCTAGAAGTGGAAACACTAGTTAGAAGCTTCAAATTAAATCCTAATACAAAATCAATGAATGCCTCAATAATATTTCATTTCTAAAAAAAATAAAGGTGTTCCTTTTCAAATAACCGTACATTTTTACCTCTAGAACCGCGACATGTGGGCGGATGGATTTTTTTGTGTTTTGGGGTGAATTTCGTGAAAAGAATGCGTTTCGCAAAAAAAACCATCTAGGATGTCAGTGGGTTAAGGCCGCGCTTTTTTAACCCCCTTTTGGTACCGTTAAGGGTTTTCTTTACAGGAAACGGTTGTTTTTTTTTACTCCTCGAGGCCTGCTTTGATTGGTTTTCGCGCGAAGATTTTGATTGATGAATTTCGGAAGAGATTCTATTCAAAAGAATCGGGTATAAAGTTCAGTTATTACAAAAAAAATGTGATGCAGAACATTTGATGAAGAAAAAAAATTGATGATTTTTGGAAGAATTGTGCACTTTTATATTACTTTGTTAACATTATAATTTTATTGGGTAACAGATAAATAATCAAAACATTCTCTTAGAGTAAATAAAACTGGTTTTCAAAATTTACTTTCGAATCATCACACGAATGAATTCAGAAATGGTGAATGAACATACCATTTCTGAATTCATTCGTGTGATGATTCGAAAGTAAATTTTGAAAACCAGTTTTATATAATAATGACAAAAACGTTTTTTATTAACTTAAAGACAATTTAACATAAAGAAAAATTGAGTTTGTCAATAGTTTGCAGAATATTTACAAAATATAAAAATGAATTAAAATTAATTAATTAATTTTAATTCGTTTTTATATTTTTTTATTAACTTAATGCAAATGTGGACAAAATGAATAAGTATAAAGGATTTCCCTTTACATAACCTACAAATTATAAGTTGATTTACAATACAACATGTTATTAATTTTGTCCTAACCTAAAACACACAACCTGCATCGCACCACTAAATTCGTAAAATCTAAAATTTGATTTTTCATATTAAAAAAAAGTGATTATATAAATAAAGGTATTAAAAAAAACTTCAAATAAGTTAATTAGGATTTCAAAAGTAATCCAAAAAGATCTTAAAATGTAATAAGAATGTAATGAATGAATAAAATGAAATGTACAGTCGACGCAACCCAAATGTAAACGCTTTTTGGTTGTCATAGTATTTGTTACTGAAATTCACTCCTGTAATTCTGGCTTCGGCCAGTGATATTACAAAGATAGGCGTCATCGGCAATGTTTAACAGTAACTTTTGAGAGCTGTCAAATTTAATTGCGACGAACGACTACGATGCAAAGTGTAAATTACACCATTCAATTTTGGCGTTCAGATTTAGGTTGCGCTGACTGTACATCTAGCATCAAAAAATAAAAGTGAAGAAAGGAATATAACTGCGTTTTAATTAAGTGACACAAAATCTTCACGTAACTCAAATAACTAAATAAATTGATTGTGAGTTACGCGAAGATCAAATTAATTTGACGAATAAAGCACTAATAACCTTTCTTAAAAGTGCGAAGAAAGGTTATTAGTGCTTTATTCGTCAAATCAAATAACTAAATTAATAAGAATGAATTATTACATTTAAGCACCCTTTCTTGATTACTTCTAAAGTCTTCAATTTCAATACTCTAAAAAAAAAATTCACATAATTCCTAATGCTGCATAATTTTCACAAAGCTCGTATCTCCTTTTCACAAAAATACACAAAAGCTCTTGCGAAAAACGAAACCACCCTCGCTCCGCAAAAATTTACCTAACCCAGACCTTCCCACGCCGTTTTTCAAAATTAATAACCATTACCGACGGACGGGTGCCCCAAAATGACCACAATCTCGAAAACGAAACAAAAAAGAGGCAGAATTTCCAGAAAAAAAGGCGCAAAGTTAATCGACCCAAAAACGCGGCCCTTTCTCCCATTTTTTGTAAATAATTTAAACAAAACACACACCCGCAAAATCAAAAAGGGCCCAACATATCCCCTATTAAATTGGAATTTAATAGAAATAATACTCCTGATTATTTACTCTTGATAATGATGATGAATGAATACTTCTACACAAAATGTTCAAAGAATAAATTTCGAAGGTGTTAAATTTACGTGTGCACGCATGAATGTTAAAAAAAATATCGTAAAATGTGGCTGTATTGATTGTTATTGATTTTTTTGTTGTCTTGTTGAAAGGCAGACGGTTGTTTTATTCGATGTATATAGATTTAAGAAACAAAACAAAAAATGCCAATGCTATTCAATTATTTACACGGTACACAGAAATAAACCATTCGTTTTGTTTTTAAGGAATGCTGTTCATAAAATTTTACTTTATAAAATCTAGAATATGGAAATCCATGTACACGGCACACAGAAATAATCCATTCGTTTTGTTTTAAGGATTGCTGTTTATAAAATTTTACTTTATAAAATCAAGAATATGGAAATCCATGTACACGATACACAGAAATAATCCATTCGTTTTGTTTTAAGGAATGCTGTTTATAAAATTTTACTTTATAAAATCAAGAATATGGAAATCCATGAGCGTTATATTCACGTGATACAAAAAATTCAAGAGTGCCATTTTCGTGTAGTATTTAATTTATTTTTTGGATTTAATGATCCTGGCATAGTTAATTTTATTTGAAAAAATAAAATCCCTATTAAAACTTTCAGAAAATGAAAGCTAGTTCACCATCTTCAATTAAATCTTATTCGTTGATTAAATTTATTTGTCGATTCGAATAGACATTTTTTATGTCATAAATATCACTGTCGTGTGAATAATTATTAATGATAATAATAATAAATTGTTTAGTTTAAAATTTAAAACAATATAAAGGAGAAGTACAGAGTTTTCGAAAAGTAATGTAACGGCTCGATGTTTCTGTTTGTGATGAGATTAGAAAAAAATGTTTCAAATAAAACTTGTAGCTACTAATTTAAGCTACGTATTGATAATATGTTTTAATATACAGGGTGATTCATTTGCTAGATATATGTCAAACTTACCTTTTTTTAAATGTAACACCCTATATATTTCGTTGGTATTCGATACCTTGTTATAATAGAAGGTTGCCTGTGAAAACCGCATGTTTTAAGTTTTTTCGTTTAAAAGTTACACATTAATGAACACATATTTTATTGATAAGAACTAAAATATTAACAAGAAAACGTATTTAACTGTTATATTAAAGCAAATTGCCTTCCTCCTTCAATTTGACAATATCCTAGTCTATCATAAAATGCAGCTATAACATTATGCCACCTTTTGATTGAAATAGCTTCTGTTTCTTCCATAATTCGATTTTTAAGGTCTTCTAAATTTACTGGCTTTGTATCGTTTGTTCAATAAAAACCTCTAGAGTGCCATGGAAAATAGTGTAAGTTGGCAACTCTGAAATTTTATATTATAATTATCATGTTTGACGTTTTATATGTCAATTCATAAGGCGTGTAGCCAACTTAAATTTAAAAATAATTAAAATCATGGCACTCTAGAGGTTTTTTATTTATTGAACATACTATACTATAAACAACATTTTTTAACTGTCCCTACAAAAAATAATCCAACGGTGATAAATCTGGTGAACGTGCAGGCCATTCAATTGCACCGTTCCTTCCTATCCACCTGTTTTCAAATATTTCATCTAAATCATTTCTAACACGAAGATCATAATGTTGCGCAGCACCATCTTGTTGAAACCAAATTGTGTTATAATTTTCCCCAAAAGCATTTCGTATTGCAGGAACAATTTCATTTTGGACTAATTCTAAATATTTATCTCGGTTTAAATAGCCGTCTATAAAAAAAATCACCAATAACAGTCGCCCCGACAATACCGGCTCAGACGTCTAGTTTCAAAGGTTTTTGCGTATTATGTTCACGTATTCATCTGCGATTGGTATCAGTCCATTATCTGCTATTATGACGGTTAACATTTCCATTCAGCATAAACGTAGCTTCATCAGAAAATAGAATGTTATTTATAAAATTAGGTTCGGTGTTTACTCTACGCATGATTTCTTCGCAAAATTCTAATCGACGATTATAATCATCTAATAATTCTTGAACCAAATGTATTTTGAATTATTATGTTTAAGGATGGTATGGTATCAATAAGTAGCTTAAATTAGAAACTACAAGTTTTATTTGAAACATTTTTTTCTAAACTCATCACAAACAGAAATATCTAGCCGTTACATTACTATTCGAACACCCTGTATACAATACAGAGAAGGCGAAGTTTAACCAGTCAGTATGACTTTAATTGCTCTTCTACAGCTCATTTCATTTAACTAGCAATTAATTAAGTGATTTAGCTAAAAATAACACTACTTTGCTACCATAATTAATTTTTGATAAGTTAACCCATTAACGACCGAGCAATTGTAGAGTTAACTCTAAAAGTTGATTTTAGGTAAAATTCTACACTTATTTTTATAATTTATACGAATGACTTATTGTATTACATACTGTGAATTATTCTTTAAAATATACATAATTGACGTAAGGCATTCGTCAATTTTGTATAAAAACGTGCAATATGAAGTTTAGAACGAGTATTTCCACTCCCAGACTAAGCATGAAGTAAAATTTCGAGTTTAGAAAAGCCCCGCGTAGAAAATTTGTCGAGGGTCGCGCAGCGACCCGAGACAAATTTTCACGGGGCTTTTCTAAACTCGAAATTTTACTTCATGCGCCACGCGTATAAAACACTGAAATATTGTGAAGTTAGAAATACACTGACATTTTTTTTTAATAAGTAATAAGCGAAATATTTAAATTACAAAATATTTACCTTTTCCTTTATACATTTTCAAGTCAGGTCAAATAATTTAACATACCAAATTAACTTATTTATTAATTTAATTAACAAAAAAATAATAATGTTGTGTGGATGCATCAATGGCGCTTAATGGGTTAACCAGTCAGTATGACTTTATTTGCTCTTCTACAGCTCATTTCATTTAACTAGCAATTAATTAAGTGATTTAGCTAAAAATAACACTTCTTTGTTACCATAATTCACTTTTGATAAGTTAAACAAGTCACATCTTATGATTTCTGGTAAAATGAGCGCAAATGTTTTCTAATTTCTCGCTCAGTTAAATGAAATAAGCATTACTTAATCTTTAATTATTTCATTTGTTTACTAGATTTTAATCGATGAATAACCCCTATTGGTCGATTTAAGTGAGGTTGGTGAAACCAGGTATAGGATATTTATTTTTCCATGTAAAATTTGTTACTGGTATCAATTATTTTCGTTCTCTTTCTTAAATTTGTAAAGCGTTTGTTTTTTTACCTACTCAAATTTGTTACGGGTTATTAATTCTTCCTATTAGTTTATAAGTTTTCATTCCTATTTATTTAACGTTCTAACTAAAACAGGGTTACCGCTAAAAAATTATATAAAATAGACTTTAATTTATTTATGATTATTTTATATAAATATATTTAAAATATAAAATACTGTGAATATTGTATATACGAGTGGTGGGGTGTACAAATTATTTATTTATTAAATGTACAAAAACGTTTTAATTAGGATTCACAATTTAATGTTTAATTTTAAATAATACTAATTTATATACAGGGAGTTTTTTTTTAAAGGAAACATTTCGCAAAATACGATACTCTGTAAATCTTCAGATATTCGTTGTTTTTGAAAATTGTTCAAATTGAAGCTTTAAACGAGTGTTTTCGACTCCCAGGCTAAGCAAGAAGTAAAATTTCGAGTTTAGAAAAGCCTGAAAATTTGGTTTGGTCGCGTAGCGCGAAGCGCGGAGCGGCCAAACCAAATTTTCAGGCTTTTCTAAACTCGAAATTTTACTTCATGCGCCACGCATATAAAACACGGATTTAATATAAATTTCAAGACATATTTTAAACTCTACAATATGTCAGTGGCTAATACGCGTGGCGCATGAAGTAAAATTTCGAGTTTAGAAAAGCCCAGATAATTTGTCTCGGGTCGCTGCGCGACCCTCGACAAATTTTCACTGGGCTTTTCTAAACTCGAAATTTTACTTCATGCTTAGTCTGCGAGTGGAAAACACTCGTTTAAAGCTTCAAATTGAACTCTTTAAAAAAATAACGAATATCTAAATCTTTAGATATTACAGGATATCTAATATCTAAATCAATTTGAAGTTTTAAACGAGTGTTTTCCACTCCCAGACTAAGCATGAAGTAAAATTTCGAGTTTAGAAAAGCCCTGTGAAAATTTGTCTCGGGTCGCGCAGCGACCCGAGACAAATTTTCGGGCTTTTCTAAACTCGAAATTTTACTTCATGCGCCACGCGTATAAAACACGGATTTAATATAAATTTCAAGACATATTTTAAACTCTACAATATGTCAGTGGCTAATACGCGTGGCGCATGAAGTAAAATTTCGAGTTTAGAAAAGCCCAGATAATTTGTCTCGGGTCGCTGCGCGACCCTCGACAAATTTTCACTGGGCTTTTCTAAACTCGAAATTTTACTTCATGCTTAGTCTGCGAGTGGAAAACACTCGTTTAAAGCTTCAAATTGAACTCTTTAAAAAAATAACGAATATCTAAATCTTTAGATATTACAGGATATCTAATATCTAAATCAATTTGAAGCTTTAAACGAGTGTTTTCCACTCCCAGACTAAGCATGAAGTAAAATTTCGAGTTTAGAAAAGCCCTGTGAAAATTTGTCGAGGGTCGCGCAGCGACCCGAGACAAATTTTCGGGCTTTTCTAAACTCGAAATTTTACTTCATGCGCCACGCGTATAAAACACGGATTTAATATAAATTTCAAGACATATTTTAAACTCTACAATATGTCAGTGGCTAATACGCGTGGCGCATGAAGTAAAATTTCGAGTTTAGAAAAGCCCAGAAAATTTGTCTCGGGTCGCTGCGCGACCCTCGACAAATTTTCACTGGGCTTTTCTAAACTCGAAATTTTACTTCATGCTTAGCCTGGGAGTGGAAAACACTCGTTCGAAACTTCCAGTTTAACTTCTTACAAAAACAAAAGAATTTCGTAACATTTACAACCTATGCATCTGTATACTTGAAAGAAAAATTCCCTCTGTGTAAAACTCCTTGATCAGAGCTAATAATTATTTTTATTAATGTGCAAAGTCTTTGATCTGGGCTTACGATTTAAATTTAAATTTTTTAAATGTGTAAACGTTTTGATCAGAGCTTTTAATTATGTTTTTTTTGAAGTGCAAAGTCTTTGATTAGGGTTTACGATTTTAATTTTAATTTTTTAAATGTGCAAACGTTTGATCAAAGCCTAAGATTTTACTACAAGGGGTGATCAAAAAGTAAGGTTACAAAGCTTGTAATGGCCTCGCGATGTTTATATTTCTACTTTTAACCCTTAAATGCATCATTTTTTATTTTATTTTTCAATTCAAAGCATTACAAAATAATTATAAAATTTATACGCGTGGCGCATGAAGCAACATTTTGAATTTGGAAAAGCTTTGCTTCGCTACGCGACCAACCCCAATTTTCAGGCTTTTCTAAACATGGTCTTCGGAGACCGAAGAGCTACAGGGAATATAAGTTTTTTTACAAGAAAACAACGAATATCAGAAGGTTTACAGCATGGATAGGAAAGAAAACATCCAATTTTGAAAAAATATCGAAGTTGGGTTGGTTTTCAGTGCATTTTTAATTTCACTTTAAATCAGTGTTTTATACGCGTGGCGCATGAAGTAAAATTTCGAGTTTAGAAAAGCCCCGTGAAAATTTGTCTCGGGTCGCTGCGCGACCCTCGACAAATTTTCTACGCGGGGCTTTTCTAAACTCGAAATTTTACGTCATGCTTAGCCTGGGAGTGGAAAACACGTTAGAAACTCCCAGTTAAAATTCTTAAAAAAACAAAAGAATGTCATAAAACGTACAGCATATGCATCTGTATACTTAAAAGAAAAATTCCCTCCGTGTAAAACTCTTTGATCAGAGCTCATAATTATTTTTTTTTAATGTGCAAAGTCTTTGTTAAGGGTTTACGATTCTAATTTTAATTTTTTAAATGTGAAAACGTTTTAATCTAGGCCCAAGATTTTACTACGAGGGGTGATCAAAAATTAAGATTACAAAGCTTGCAATGGTCTCGCGATTTTTTTATTTCTACTTTTAACCCTAATATGCATGATTTTTTATTTTATTTGTTAGTTGAAATGATAATAAAATATGTATGCATTAATGACACAATTTCAAAAAAATGTTACGTGAGATAAAATATTTATTTCAAATTTAGATTTTTTAGAAAAATAACTGAAATATATGTTTTAGAAATACGAAAAATGTATTCATTTAGGTATACATTTTTGATATAAATATTTATTTATTAAATGTACAAAAACATTTTAACGAGGATTCACAATTAGATGTTTTATTTTAAACAATACTAATTTATATACAGGGAGTTTTCTTTGAAGTAAACAAACGTATAATTTCAATATTCAAGCAAAGATCAATACGTTTTTAGAGCGTTTTAGTTAAAATAAGTTTGTTGAAAAATGCAACATGATGCATTAAAGCAGTGGTCTCCAAACTACGGCCCGCGGGCCAAATCCGCTCCGCGACTTGCATGAATCCGGCCCGCGATTGTTTGTAATTTTTTTGAAAATGTCATATTTTGAAATATTGTTACAATTATTCCTTAAATTTTTCATAATTTTATAAAATTAATCGGATCTTGGCCGACTTTATTATGTAGAATTGTATTTGTGGCCCGCGAAGAAGATAGTTTGGAGACCCAGGCATTAAAGGGTTAAATTTCTTTATTATTGTTTAACATGTTAAACCCTTCGAACAAGGGTTGCGATTTTTTAAAAATTATTCTATCAGGCCTAACGATTTTATTTTTTAGTTGAAATGATTACAAAATATGTGTATATTAATGGAAAAATGTCAAAGAAATGTTATGTGAGATAAAATATTTATTACAAGTTCAGATGTCATAGAAAAATAATCTTATATAATTCAGTTTCAGAAATTTGAAAAATTTATTCATTTATGTATACATTTCGGACCTAAATCGTATAATTTCAATATTCAAGCAAAGATCAATACGTTTTTAGACCGTTATAGCCAAAATAAGTTTGTTGTCAAAATGCAACATGATGCATTTAAGGGTTTTTATTTATTTATTTATTTACGGAAAAAATCCATTTTTATACATTTAAATATACAAAATACTTAAAGCTATTACAAAATATTTATATTTATATTAGTTATATTCTTTTTATTTTTGTTTAACGTGTGTAACTCTCTGATCAAGGCTTACGATTTTTTAAAAATCGTTTTATCAGGCCTCACGATTTTATTTTCTACTTTTAAATTTCTTCATTTTTTCTTGAATTTTGGAGGCGTTTACTTCGTGGTACATTTTTAATTTTGTTTTCTTCTTCATTTTGGTTTTTTTTTAAATCGTTTTTTTTCCTTTAATATTTCTTTATTTTTGTTTAACATGTTAAACCCTTTGATCAAGGCTTACTAGTTTTTGAAAATTATTTTTTAAATGTGTAGACCCCTCTAATCCACACTTAAAGGTACAAAAATCTACCTCTCAGTACCTAAAAATTTAACATTAAAATACAATTGTTGTGAAACGAACTTTTTCCATATTATATAATATATAAATAAAAAAAAGAAACATGCAACTTTACAAGACTGATTTTTCATAGATCCTAAGTAGACAGATTTATTATTATGATTATTATGATTGTGAAAATGAAGATGAAGAGGACGGAAGAAAAAAAATGTGTATATATTATATTAAAATAAAGACGATGAGTAAAGAAAACCGGATTACATTTACGGAATATGTTTTATATGTGGAGATGTATATTGAATGTCACCTTATCAAACCAAATTAAAAAAAAAAAACGAAAATTTAAATTAAAAAAAAAAGAAATATGCTGTATACTATTCTACCTCAAGGATTTAAAGTACAAATATGTTCGACCAAAAATTAATGAATAAAAATGATGTTAAGGATTTTTTGGGATTTTACTGTGTGGATTGATTTATTATTAAAATAAATATTGAAAAAACTACATCAAAACAGGCTAGAAATTTAAATAAATATCTCTATTGTGTTAAAAAGCAATCTGCTTTACACTTGTCAATAACAGCTAATCTTAAACATAATTATTTCTGTCATGATCAGAATTCATGTTGAATACTTAAATAATATACAGGGTTGTTCAAAAAGAAGGAACCGATTTCAAACATGCATTTCTTCCAAACTATAGAAGATAGAACTATAATTCTAACGTTCCTTTAAAATTCGAACTGTCCAGGCATTAGTTGCTTGTCATGTTTAATGTCATTGTATTTAAGAGAGTAGCGCAAACTGGCATCCATCTTGACGCCTTTATGTCATGTTTAGTGTTAATGTATTTAAGAGAGTAGCGTAAACTGGCATCCATTTTGACGTCTTTAAGCGCCAAATTCAAACTAAACCAATCATTTTTTATAATGATTGACGCGCGTCCTGTTAATTTGATTTAGTTTAAATTTGGTGCCTAAAAGCATCAAGATGGATGCCAGTTTGCATTACTCTCTTAAATACAGGGACACTAATCATGTTGATTGTTCAGACCTCACTCCTTGTGATTTTTATCTGTCGGGTAACGTAAAATACAGTATTTTTATCCCCCCTATACCCGACACTCTTGAAAATCTGCAACATCGAATTGTTGAAGCTGATAATTTTGAATTGAAATACTAAAGACAATCAGCTGGTCTTTAGTTTTCAAATTCAAAATTCACAGCTTCAACAATTTGATGTTGCAGATTTTCAAGAGTTTCAGGCATAGGGAGGATAAAAGCACGGTCTTTTACTTTACCCCACAGATAAAAATCACAAGGAGTGAGGTCTGAACGTGTGTGACAAGAAAGTCACTGTTTTGATATTTGTAGTGTAATACATGATGCTCATACTGAATGCATACAAAATTGAACTTTTCTCTTTCCAGGAACGTTGGAATTGTGTTTCCATCTTTTGTAATTTAGAAGAAATGGAGGTTTGAAATTTGTGCCTTAATTTTTAATAACCCTGTACGTTTGTAAAAGAAATATGTATATGAATTACATAATTTTGCAAATAATTAATATTTATTTTAATAAAAAATCAACTTACCAATGCATTTCAAATCCCATGCGTTCTTGTAATTTTCTTCTTTGTCAAGATGAACAAGAAGAAGAATAAGGAGTTTTTATCGCTGTTGGACATTTTTTAAGTGTCGTTCTGTAATAATTATTAAATGGATATGTGATCACTCTGCCCGATTGTAAAATTCGATGTGACACCCACACCCAAACCCCCATTTAAACAAAAAAAAAACAATTACATACAAGATGTACGATTTTATGTCAATAACTATTTTATTATTACCAAAAAATATAATATGTTCGTTTATAAAAATCTAAAAAAAAGTCTGTTGTTTTATTTGTTCTCCCATAAATTTTATTCCAAAGAAGTTATGTGTATTCTGTTTTCTCAATTTATAAAAAGAATTCAAGCACTTGGAAAATAGGAATAGAATTAATAATGCAAACAATGTGTCTTAATTAATAAGACAAACTTAAGACGATAAATATCCATTGAACCAACTACTTCCCGTGCAAATACACCTCCGAATATTGAATTATACAATGAAATATTTAAAAACGTATTTTAGTTGATTTGTTACAACACTTATTTAATGTGTGCAAACTATAAGAAGCGTAAGCTTATTTTCTCGAATTTAAATAACTTTGAATTGGAATTATTCTTGTTTGAAGAATAGAATTATTTTGTATCGTTAATTAATTTCTCACTTAACCCGTGGTTATTATTATTTTGTATTGTGGAGGCTTCTACTTCGTTATATGTGTTAATTTATCAATAAAAAAAAACGTTTTATACGTAGTTTTAGTCACTTCATGTTCGATAATGGCAAGCTAAATTTGCCGAAACTGCAGTTACATAAAAATAAATTGTGTTATATAAACAAAGTTAAAACGTTTTTATTGAATATAATTATGGTTTCAATCCCTAATCATTTAATAAATAATGAGTGACGATTGAAAAAAATAAATAATGGTAAGTAATTTTTATTCCGTTTCCTCAAACTACGAGTAGAAACTTTTTAATTAAAAAATTATAAAAAAATTATTGCTAATTATTTTGTTACCTTAAATTAAGAAAATGTCTGTCTCTAATAACTAAATTTGAAAAATGGTTAAAGGAAGGTTGTTAATTATTTCTTATTCCTTTAATCATTAAACGAATAGTGATTGAAGAGTAAAAAAAAAAATGGCAAGTAATTTTTATTCTGTCAATTTTCAAGTAAATTGCCAACCTACAATATATTTTTTTTTTATTGAACATACAATATAAGCGTCATTACAAATTTTAAATCAAATGTGATCAAGTTTTGGGAAATATTAAAAATGTGTATAAATTAGTGAAATTATACACTTACTATGTGTATAATTTCACTAATTTATACACATTTTTAATATTTCCCAAAACTTGATCACATTTGATTTAAAATTTGTAATGACGCTTATATTGTATGTTCAATAAAAAAAAAATATATTGTAGGTTGGCAACTCTAAAATGGTAATTTCTACATCGCCAACTCGACATTAAAAAAAATATCATAGAGGTACTATTTTTATTAAACATATAATGTATTTGCTTGCAACGATTTTTAAATAAATGGTTTTTTGGCTGCGCCATGTAGATTGGCATTTGTAATGTAAAAATAAGCGTTTTACCATTTGGTGAATGCGCCGGAACAGAAAGAGTAACAAATCGGAGAAATATAGAAATATAAACAGAATACGGATATAAGTAATAGTAATAAGTAGTAACTAAAGATGGTATTAAAAATACAGGGATATTTTCTTTTAAGTATACATAGCTCGATGCATACTGTGTAAAATCTAAGGGGTTAGCTGTTCCTGAAAAGCGTTTAATTTGAGGTTTCTAAGAGTCTATTCCACTCCTTGATTAAGCATGAAGTAAAATTTTGAGTTTAGAAAAGCCTAAAAGTTTTACTTCATGCGCCACGCGTATAAAACACTGAAATATTGTAAAGTTAAAAATTCCTTGTATTTTCGTCGCCTTTATCTTAGGAGTTTAGTAAGATGCAACCTAAAAATAATTAAGTTGATAAGAAATTATCAGTACTCAATAAAATTTAACTTTAAAACTTTCAAACATTATTCACATCATAATTACATCAAAAGCATTGTTTACCATTATAGTCCAGTTTACGAGAGGTGAAGTTTAAATTAAGATAACTATAATAATATAGATCTCATAGTTGAGAGAGTTTAGCATACGTTGCAATCGAGCACACACAAGTAAAAGAAATAATGTTAATATGAAAATACACTAAAGAAAAGTTGTACCATGAGTTTCAAAGCTGTAATCATAGGACCCCTCACGCGAATTCTACCAGAGTATTCTTCATTACAAGTACCTCACGTCCTGTAATCCAGAATGCGCACATAATATTACACACTTACTTAAGAGTAAACAATTGGTTCAATCTAATGATGATGTGAATCATTTTTGAATGGGCTTAATGATCAATCTGGGAACGTGGTGAGGATGCATTTGACAGCCGTCGATAATTTATACTTTTTTTATACCGCCGACATCGATTTTTATTTCACTCGGTTCCCTCCCGTCGCCCTCAATCAATCAGACAGTCGTAGGAAGTGGATTATTATATCGCCCAAAATTGGCCCCCATTCTCTACTTTTTTTAAGTGACCGCGCGCACTCGTTTAGAAATAAATAAATAAAACGCGATTGTCTTGTCCACATAGATTTTTTCAGCTTTGAATTAATAATCACTGACAAGAAATATTAGATAAGCACTTGAATTCAATATTAGATACTAAGTACTTTAATAATCGAGGTACAGTTGAAATTCGATTGGTTATCAAGCTTACTTAATTTGATCTCTGTAGAGATCTAAAGGATAATTTAAAAATCGTAATCACAATATTTTTTTACTTAATTTATTCTCCGTAGAAACCTAAAAGTAATTTTAAAATCGTTTTAACAATATTTTCTTACTTAATTTGTTCTCCGTAGAAACCTAAAAAGTAATTTCAAAATCGTTTTCACAATGTTTTTACCTTTTTTTAAAATGCTCGTCGATTTTTAACAATGGCATGATTATTTCTTTATGAAATAATTACTGTTGTGCTGTCACGCTTAAGCTCACTTTTTCGATCACGTTTCTAATCCCGCTCACGTTTCACATTTCTAATCCCATGTAACGGTTTTTGTCCCATTTATTATTGCTATTATTATTATTCACGTTTCTATTCCCATTCACGTTTCTAATCTCATTTTACTCGATTGCTGAAATTTTCCTCACAATTTTTCACCTCCTATTTTTTATAGTCTGATCGATTTTGTGTTAGAAAATCGACCAGAATTCATTCATATATTTATTGATTAAAAATGTAGTATCAGGCGTACATTGGTTAATTTAAAAACCGTTTTCACAAAATGTTCTTACTTAGTTTTTTCTCCGTAAAAATCTAAAAATTAATTTTAAAATTGTTTTCACAATATTTCCACCTTTTTTGAAAATTCTCGTCGATTTTTAACGTCATGATTATTTCTTTATAAAATAATTACAATCGTGTTGTTACGCTTATGCTCATATTTTTGATCACGTTTCTAATCCCGTTCACGTTTCACATTTCTAATCCCATGTCACGTTTTCAGTCCCATTTATTATTGCTATTATTATTACACTGATGAACAGATTGTAAATACACCCCTTGGTTAAGTGGGTTTTCTTTGTTGTTCTTTACTAATTTGGGTACGCTAAATTCGAATCCCCCGTTTGGGCCCAAAGTCGCCAGATTTTGAGATATCTTATCTCAAAGTGATCAAAATTTGGATCCCCAGTAACTAAACTTCTCATGACTTTTGGCTGACGAGTAATAGCGCGTTTCAAAGGCACAGATCTATACTTTAAGAATCAAAAAAGAGAATACAATTAATACGCTTAGATTGTGAGCAATCTCAAAAACCGCGAGCCATGTTTTTGTTTATTTCGCGCTCAAAATTAAAAAATAAACGGTCCTACTGGAGTCAAAATAGACGCCTACAGACAGCCGAAGGGCCATCGGCTACGACTATTAGTCGTTTCGCGGGGAAATTTGTAATTTGAAATTGACGATTGCAAATCGCAATTTGCGATAATATAAGCCAATTTATCAATATTGCATGGCTCACGGTTTTTAAGATTGCTCAAAAACTACGATTAACCAGCGTATTATCTTTTTTGATTTTAAAAGTAAAGATCTGTGCTTTTAGAACGCGCCATTACTCGCCGGCCAGAAGTCACGGGAGGTTTAGTTACTGGGGGCCCAGAATGCCATAAATGGCCCATTTTGACAGTTTTGAGATAAGATCTCTCAAAATCTGGCAACTTTGGGCCCAAACGGGCATCGGATTTGGATTCAGCGGACCCAAATTAGTAAAGGACAACAATTAAAACCCACTTAACCATGGTGTTGTAAATCGTTTTTAATCGTATTCACGTTTCTAATCCCATGCACGTTTCTAATCCCATTTTACTCGATTGCTGAAATTTTCCGAAAAATTTTTCACCTCTAATTGTTTATATCCTGGTCAATTTTTTAACACAATCATATTTATTTATATAGCGAAATAAACAAAAAAATGGCTCACGGTTTTTGAGATTGCTCAAAAACTAAGCGGGTTAATTGTATACTCTTTTTTGATTGTAAAAGTATAGATCTGTGCTTTTAAAACGCGCCATTACTCGCCGGCTAGAAGTCACGGGAAGTTTAGCTACTGGGGGTCCAAAAATGCCACAAATGGCCAATTTTGAGATAAGATATCTCAAAATCTGGCAACTTTGCGCCCAAACGGGCATCGGGTTCGGATTCAGTGTACCCAAATTAGTAGAGAACAACAATGAAAACCCACATAACCATAGTGTTATTTACGTTTCTAATCCCATTCACGTTTCTAATCCCATTCACGTTTCTAATCTCATTCACGTTTCTAATCCCATTCACGTATCCAATCCCGTTTTACTTGATTGCTGAAATTTTCCTCGCGATTTTTCACCTCTTATTTTTTATATTCAGGTCGATTTTTTAACACAATCATATTTATTTATATATTTAATGATTATAAATGTGCTGTCACGCGTACATTCACACACACACACACACACACAGTGTAATTTACATAACTCACGTTTCTGATTAAATTTAACGCGATCGCAGAGGTTTCTCCACCCTATTTTCTTTTATATCCGGTTCGTTTTTTTTTTAACAGCGTCATATTTATTTATTTGTGAAAGGATTGTAAACGTGCGGTCACCCTCTTCAAGTATATTTTTTTATAACGATCGTAAATCAGGAGCGGGAGGCCGGGAGTAATATGCAACGATAGCGCCACTCGGGCCCTCGTAAAAAATATTTATGTAATAATGGCCCTCCTTCCGATATATACGCGGCATCGATGCGACCGATTTATGTCCCTTGAGTTATACATACTTAATGGTTATGGATAGTTATTGGAGGATGTGAGGAACAGTTTTCCAAAGTTAATACGCATAAAAAAGTCGGGTATATCACACTTTTACACTAGTGAAGTTATTACCTACTTTTCACACACACATTGTATAACATTCAAAGAATCATTCCTGTAAATTTGAACTATCAGGATCAATTTTTTGCAGTAACAATAACTTTCTATATTTTATTTGTATTTATACATACAGGGAGTTTTTCTTTTAAGTATACGTAATCCAAATTCAGCCTATTTCTTGTAAATCTTTAGATATTCCTTGATTTTTTTTTAAATTCAGTTTAAAGCTTTAAAAGAGTGTTTTCCACTCCCAGACTAAGCATGAAGTAAAATTTCGAGTTTAGAAAAGTCCCGTGAAAATTTGTCGAGGGTCGCGCAGCGACCCGAGACAAATTTTCTGGGCTTTTCTAAACTCGAAATTTTAATTCATGCGCCACGCGTATAAAACACTAAAATATTGTGAAATTTATTTATATGCGAACTTTACTTGAATCTGTGGTTTTATATGCGTGGCGCATGAAGTAAAATTTTCACGGGGCTTTTCTAAACTCGAAATTTTACTTCATGCTTAGTCTGGGAGTAGAAAACACTCGTTTAAAGCTTCAAATTGAACTTAAAAAAAAACAAGGAATATTATATATATAATATAATAGCTTTAACACTCGTTTAAAGCTTCAAATTGAACTTAAAAAAAACAAGGAATATTATATATATATATATATAATATAATAGCTTTAAACGAGTGTTTTCCACTCCCAGACTAAGCATGAAGTAAAATTTCGAGTTTAGAAAAGCCCTGTGAAAATTTGTCTCGGGTCGCGCAGCGACCCGAGACAAATTTTCTGGGCTTTTCTAAACTCGAAATTTTACTTCATGCGCCACGCGTATAAAACGCTAAAATATTGTAAAATTTATGTATTTGCGAACTTTACTTGAAAACTGTGGTTTTATATGCGTGGCGCATGAAGTAAAATTTCGAGTTTAGAAAAGCCCAGAAAATTTGTCTCGGGTCGCTGCGCGACCCGAGACAAATTTTCACGGGGCTTTTCTAAACTCGAAATTTTACTTCATGCTTAGTCTGGGAGTGGAAAACACTCGTTTAAAGCTTCAAATTGAACTTAAAAAAAAAACAAGGAATATTATATATATAATATAATAGCTTTACCACTCGTTTAAAGCTTCAAATTGAACTTAAAAAAAACAAGGAATATTATATATATATATAAATGATATAAAAGCTTTAAACGAGTATTTTCCACTCCCAGACTAAGCATGAAGTAAAATTTCGAGTTTAGAAAAGCCCTGTGAAAATTTGTCGAGGGTCGCGCAGCGACCCGAGACAAATTTTCTGGGCTTTTCTAAACTCGAAATTTTACTTCATGCGCCACGCATATAAAACCACAGTTTTCAAGTAAAGTTCGCAAATACATAAATTTTACAATATTTTAGCGTTTTATACGCGTGGCGCATGAAGTAAAATTTCGAGTTTAGAAAAGCCCAGAAAATCTAAATCTCTAAATTTTACTTCATGCGCCACGCGTATAAAACGCTAAAATATTGTAAAATTTATGTATTTGCGAACTTCACTTGAAAACTGTGGTTTTATATGCGTGGCGCATGAAGTAAAATTTCGAGTTTAGAAAAGCCCAGAAAATTTGTCTCGGGTCGCTGCGCGACCCGAGACAAATTTTCACAGGGCTTTTCTAAACTCGAAATTTTTCTTCATGCTTAGTCTGGGAGTGGAAAACACTCGTTTAAAGCTTCAAATTGAACTTAAAAAAAAGGAATATTATATATATAATATAATAGCTTTAACACTCGTTTAAAGCTTCAAATTGAACTTAAAAAAAACAAGGAATATTATATATATATATATATATAATATAATAGCTTTAAACGAGTGTTTTCCACTCCCAGACTAAGCATGAAGTAAAATTTCGAGTTTAGAAAAGCCCTGTGAAAATTTGTCTCGGGTCGCGCAGCGACCCGAGACAAATTTTCTGGGCTTTTCTAAACTCGAAATTTTACTTCATGCGCCACGCGTATAAAACGCTAAAATATTGTAAAATTTATGTATTTGCGAACTTCACTTGAAAACTGTGGTTTTATACGCGTGGCGCATGAAGTAAAATTTCGAGTTTAGAAAAGCCAAGAAAATTTGTCTCGGGTCGCTGCGCGACCCTCGACAAATTTTCACGGGGCTTTTCTAAACTCGAAATTTTACTTCATGCTTAGTCTGGGAGTGGAAAACACTCGTTAAAGCTTCTAATTGAACTCATTAAAAAAAAACAACGAATGTCGGAAAATTTACAGCTTATGCATATGTTTACCTAAAAGAAAAAGTCACTGTATGCAACACCACTTACGCCAGCATCCATTCTCCGGATAAGGAGTCCCCTTAGTTCATTGCTAAGAGGTATTTTTTGACGAACTACAGCCATTTTGTTGACAAGTGATATGTAATTGACAAACTGTGATAAGGTTTTGACATATAGGGAAATGTAGTGGTATATAGGGTAATGTATTTGATACATGGGAAATATATTTGAGATAAAGGGATACATATTCGATATAAAGTAAAATGCAATAGATTAACTCTGTAAGAAAAATGTCCTGTATGCTTCTAAATTATCAGTTTTAGGCAACTAAATATACCTTATGCAACTACATTATGTACGTATTAGGCAACTAAATATATTATTTGCAATTACATTATATACGTATTAGGCAACTAAATATACCAGATGCAACTACATTATATATGTATTAGGCAACTAAATATATCATATGCAACTACATTATATATATATATATATATATATATATATTAGGCAACCAAATATAGCATGCATTAATTCCATAACACAATATATCAGTATATAAAATTACGAAAAAACTATTCGAGAAAATGCAAACAATGTCCTTATTAATAAGACAACTCAAGACGATAAATATCCATTGAATCAACTACTTTCCCTGCAAATACACCGCCGGATATTGAATTATACAATGAAATATTTAAGATCTTATTTAATTTGATTTGTTACAACGCTCTATTAAAGTATATGTAACGTTCAGGTCAAATTCTCTTCAAACCAACTAACAATACAAATTTAAAATGAAAGGAGAGATTGCAACAAATTAGAAGTGAAAGGACTTTGATTAAAACTAATGTCTTAGACCATCTATAGACGCGTTTCGAGATTTATCTCTCTTCAGTATAGCTTTGCTTATGACGTTTTATATATCAGATTACAAACGACATTCAAAAGTATGTTTTCTCATAGTATGTTTACATTTAAATAAAAGCCAACGTATGTAAATAGTTAAGTAAATACATAATACATCATTATTATTTTTTTAAATTGAGGAAATATATAAAGCAGTAAGGACGTGCAAAAAAAGAGGAATAGAAAGACGCTGTTTTCTCGCGTGTTCTACAACTCGCAGTGTGTGTATAAAGATGCTCCTTTTTTTTTAGTTAGCGAGTGTGTGTGAGTGTAAGGGTGGATGGTGTAGGGTGCAGTTACCCCGACGGTCCCTTTTGCGCACACACACACATTGTGAACGTTTGAACGACCTCCAAGGGTTGTCAGACGATGTGTGAGTGGGTTAGACACGCTTACACATTTATTTGACGTGTTGCTCGCCTCCTCCTTACATTTACATCTTCCTTGTTTAATTGTTTGTTTGTTTACGCCCGTTAGTTATACCGTGCGATTATTTAAAATATTGATTAGAGTAGGCTCTGAGTTTTAAATTAGATTGGCATTACTGACTGTTAGCACATAGTTTACTATAACCTCAAATTTATTCTATCATTCATTACCCAGAATGATAAATTCTGGGTAACAACACAAAAAAAGCCATCTACTCTAGTTTACAATTTAAATAATTGAGCGGTATTTAATTGTAACTATAAATCCGAGAATATAACTCAAGCGTCACATGACTACATTCCCTCCATTCAAAATCGCTTATTTCCATAGATACATGTTATCACAGCGGTGATAGAATCCTATCACCTTGTTTTGGTCGTTGCTAAGAATATTATTTATCAAATCTGGCAGTCGATAATTAAAAATGTCAACCAGGCGATTGGGTGAGGTTTCCAAGACGAAAATGTAGTGCAATTTGTTATGTTCTTTGATCGAATATAACTCGTGCTAGGATTAATAATCGATAATATTTATTCGTGAAACAGGAGCAGCACATTTAACTTGTCCTTCGGGCTCGTTGAATCTGCAGCTCGGTTTCACTCATGAATATTGTCGATGATAATCACACCACTTGTTATATTACAGCTAATAATACAAAGGAAAGGAAAGGAATAATACAATTGATCAAATGATTTATTTATCGGGCTTTTCTATACTCGAAATTGTACTTCGTGCTTAATCAAGAATTGGAAAGTCGTCAAATTACACGAACAGGAGTTCGTGTAATTTGACGACTTTCCAATTCTTGATTAAGCACGAAGTACAATTTCTAATTTAGAAAAGCCTGATAAATAAATACATTTTGTTGACCAAAATCCGACACCCCCAAAACCCCCTACATAACCCATCCAATACCCTACTTTATGAACTAACAGCAGTCACTCCCATCGAAACCCGACTATCACACTTAGCTGAAAAATTCGCCTCAAATCCTATCCTCTACAATCTCCTTCACCCTTTATGTATCCCTCGAAACCAAAACATCACTCCCAAGCGTAAACGTTTCACCATCACCATTCATGATTTCATTGCATCATTCCATGACATTAGTGATCATGACGATTTGTGAACAGTAATCATCTGACAGACATTGGACGACACTAACAAACAAGAGGTTTTTTACACAAGAACGGACAAAGACAAACAATTAAAATTCAGGCGGAAAGACCAATGGTCGATAGCCAATTGGCAGAAGAATTTATCTGTTATTTTAGCCATCAGAATTATTTTTATGTTAATTATTTATTGTACAATCTGCCAATAAAGATTTATATATATATATATAAATACATTTTGAAATATATACTAAAAAGAAATATTCCCTGTATGTTGAGTTACATTCTTTTTTTTGAAAGACTCTTTCTAATAGACGGCGTTTTAAAATTTATTCCCAGGCGACAAATTTAAACGAATTTGATGATAAGTTTTTAACAGAACGATAAACCCCCGCTTTTAATTTTCTCTATCCAAAAATTGAAGGGTGCACAAACTCTTTTCCATTCAAAACCCTTAATCCCATCACCGACTGAGTGCTTGTTTCACTTACACCCATGCAATTATCAAATTGCGGACCCAACCCTAAAACCCCATTCTCGGGGCTTAATTAAAGAATTTGCATTTTCCTTGATCGATCCTTGGGAGAAAGAGAGAACTCCTCGCGTAGCAGAGATAATGCCGAAGCTGAGGAGGACGTCGTCTGGCAATTACGTAATTGGAGGGTGGCGAAAGGAACCCTTCGTCGACGTACGCCTATGATCCGCCGCCCCCTTCAGCGGTTCTCGCTTCTTCAATAATTCATATCTTATTCCTCATGCAAATCAGAAACGAGCCGTTGTTTTTATGTTCGATAAAAGAAATAAGGGGCAGTTTGATTAAAATTCCTGGCAGACCCGGGGGTTGCAAAACTCCCCTTCACCCCTCTTTTCTCTCCACAGAGCTACCAATAGAGGTATAAAACGGATGTAGAGTGATCGGCGGATTTTTTGCGTCCCTTACACATAAAGCTTTAATATTGTTTGAGGAATGTAATATGTTCACATAAAAACAACATTTTTCATATTTAACAAACGACAATCTCCAAACTTACAGGGATTTCGCTATTACTGTAAACAATGTGATTGAGTCCTTTTTACAAAAAGCTTTAATTCAAGGAATGTAGTATATTTACATAAAAATAATATTCTAATTAGCCAATAAAAGATAGTCTCAACAAATTACAGACATTTTTTATTAATTCTTCATCAAAACAATGTGACTTGTAAATAAAACACTTTTTACTTTGCTTAACCACTGAATCTTACATTTAATTGTGTGACTAGTTTCGACTATCTAGTAGTCATTCTTAAACTAAAGTGTTAGTTTGAGAATGACTACTAGATAGTCGAAACGAGTCACACAATTAAATGTAAGATTCAGTGGTTAAACAAAGTAAAAAGTGTTTTATTTACAAGTGTATTTAAGATGTACCACAAAGTGAACGCCTACAACACAAAACAGTTAAAACAATGTGAATTCATAATTGTAACGATATACAGGGTGCCCGTATTTTAACAAAATGTATGGAGATCTCGGTTATTTAAAGAGATGGAGAGTCGGTTAAGTTGAGGCAAAGTTGCATATTTTATGGCTTAATAATAATCTAAAGTTATGTTTGAATAAATATGATGTATACAGGGTGCCCGTATTTCAATAGAATATATGGGGATATCGGTTATTTGAAGAGATAGAGAGACGGTTAAATTGGGGCAAAGGGCCCAGTAATAATCTAAAAACAAATTTGAAATATCTTCTTTCGTTTTTGAGATATTGTCAAAAAACCGATTTTTTGAAATTTCGTTTCAATTTTTTCATTTAAAAACTAGTGAATCTAGACACTACTTTGCCATTATATAGGCATCTTTTAATGAGAAATATAGTGACATATTTTATTTTAAGATAACTATAACATTTACCCAGGGATCATAGCCAACTTTTGTTTTGCTTATAGGCGCCGTTTTTGATTTTTATATTTGTTGATAGAATATTTTTTTCTGAACTCAGTGATTTATCGTACTTATAATTTATTTTAGATTTGATATTTAAAATTAAAATATTTTCGTTTTGGAAACGATGATGTCTTATCTATTAATCAATCTAAGCGTTATATATTTTTAACTCTACCGCAAATCAGTGGTTTATACGCGTGGCGCATGAAGTAAAATTTCGAGTTTAGAAAAGCCCCGTGAAAATTTGTCTCGGGTCGCTGCGCGACCCTCGACAAATTTTCTACGCGGGGCTTTTCTAAACTCGAAATTTTACTTCATGCTTAGTCTGGGAGTGGAAGACATTCGTTAGTTTAAAATACATCACAATTGACTAACGCCGACTTTTGTCAAATTGACTAAATGCGCTATCGAGTTATACTCGATGAGAGAATTCGTTAGTTTAAAATACATCACAATTGACTAACGCCGACTTATGTCAAATTGACTAAATGCGCTAGCCGAAATTTAGTCAATTTGACATAAGTCGGCGTTAGTCAATTGTGATGTATTTTAAACTAACGAATGTCTTCCACTCCCAGACTAAGCATGAAGTAAAATTTCGAGTTTAGAAAAGCCCCGCGTAGAAAATTTGTCGAGGGTCGCGCAGCGACCCGAGACAAATTTTCACGGGGCTTTTCTAAACTCGAAATTTTACTTCATGCGCCACGCGTATAAACCACTGATTTGCACGACTAATGTCAAGCTGAACCAATAGACTTATGTCAGTCAACCAAGTGATTTACAGTCATAAATTTACATTTTGACTATTGTGACATTATGACTGTAAGTTACTTAGTTAACTGTCTTATGACTATGGTAAGACTTTGTCTAATTATGTCTCAATGGACTGTATTTCAACTATTTTGGTATTATGACTGTAAGTTTAGCTGTCTTTAACTTATTTATATTTTGTCAATAAATCACTATATTGACTGTATTTGATATAGTGATTTAAGTGACTTAAAATCATAACATCACAATAGCCGGAATACAGTCCATAGAGAGACATAATCAGTCAAAATCCTAGCATACTCAAATGACAGTCAATCAAGCCATTTATAGTCACAATAGTCAAAACTCGGTCAATACAGATATAATATGACAAAATCCTATGATAGTCCAAAAACAGTCAAGCAATTTATTAAGATTCAAAATGTCACACCAGTATTTCGTTTATAAAAAATACATTATCTATCAGTATAGTAATTAATCAGCTGGAGGCCCGTCTTCAGGGGTGATGTAAGCAAATTATGGGTCCTAGGAGTTGTCAAATGAGTGAGTTGCTCAACTATTTCCAAGGCACCAAAATTGTACATATACAATGTAGAATAAACTTTAAGTGTGATACATCATTGAATTTAGAAAAAACTATTCTTCCAAAAAATATGAAAATCCAAAATGGCGCCCATAAAAAAAACAAAAGTTGGCTATGGTTCCTAGGTAAATGTTATAGTTATCTTAAAACAAAATATGTCACTAGATTTCTCGTTAAAAAGTGTCTGTATAATGTCAAAGTTGTAATTGTCTGGATTCAATAGTTTTTAAATCAAAAAATAAAAACAAAATTCCAAAAAACCGTTTTTTGACAATATGTCATAAACGAAAGAAAATATTTCAAATTTGTTTTTGGATTATTATTGGATCCTAAAATACGCAACTTTGTCCCAATTAACCCGGCTCTTTGTCTCTTCAAATAACCGATATCCCCATACATTCTGTTGAAATACGGGCACCCAGTATACATCATATTTATTCAAATATAACTTCTACATTGTATGTATATAGAAGTGAAAGTTCAAGTATTTGCTATTTTTATTTAAAAGTGTTCAATTTGAATATTCTAATGAGTGTTTCCATTCCTTGAAGTAAAATTTCGAGTTTAGATAAGCCTGAAAATTTAGTTTGGTCGTTTTCACAAAATATTTCATCCTAAAATAAGTAAAGTAAAGTAAAGTAAAGTAAATTTATTTACGGTAAACACCATTTGTACATAAAATTACAACGTAATATAATTAATTTAAAAAAAATATATAAAAATCAAATATAACAGCTAATCGACGTAATTGTGCGTGTATATATAGTAATTATAGAAATAAGAAATAAGACCATAGTTAAGACGACAATATGCTTAGTTTCAGGGCCAGTTGCACCAAATAAGTTGAACTGGTTCAATTCTGAACTCGAATTCAAAGTGACATTAGAACAATAGAAACTCTCATCTTAAACTAAAGTTCAACTTGAACTCGAGTTCAACGTTTCTGGTGCAACTAGGCTTAGATAGCGGTCGACTTTTTCTTAGTTATAACTATTTTATCGGATTCATAACAATTTTCGTTATTTTCATACAACGTTGGTCGTTATATAATTTTAAACTAGTCCCAGTATTAAAAAAGTAACGACAAAAAAAATCGTATGATTATAACGAAAATGCATAACTTGTAGTGAATCCGATAGTTTTTCGACTTATTTGATATTTTATACCGAAATTGATATACGCACAGGCCGAATTAGAGTTATAGAAAATAGACCCCTTTCTCTGTCAATAACACGCATTGCTGTTTCAATAGAAAACTTGTTATCGAAGTTGCAACCCTTATAACCCTGCATGTTCCAAACGTGCAGTAATTCACACAAAACACGTTCTTCGTGTAATTAGAAACAAGTATGAAATTGTATATTTTCCGAAAATGTGTCTTTGATTCGATACTTTTTCTTGTTCATTTGGAAAATGAAAGGGTGCGTGTAATATGACGCTTGCGAAAAATATTACTTGAACAGTTATTAGCTTTGGTCAACGGTTCAAGAAAAAGTTGCCGTTGCAAGGAACAAGCTTTACATAGGGTTAATTAAGTTTAGGATGCATTCAACAGAAATTGAATTTTAAATTTTCACCTAGAAGTGGAATTGAAGTCATTTAAAATGAGAATTTAGTGTAAAATGTTGATAATTTCAGTGGGATTTGGTTTGATGATTTATAAAAACCTAATATGTTTCTTTAAAGCTTTAAAATATTTGTATTATTATCTGTTAGGTTATTGGTACTTTTTGTTATTGTTGTATTTCTATATAATTTAATGTAATTTTTACTACATCTATATATGTAACTAATCTTTGTAGATTTATGTAAAAGGAGATTCCGTAAATAAATAAATAAATAAATAAATTTGGGTAGTATATGTATGTAAAATTGATCAAAATTCAAGATGCAATGAACAGAATTTAAATATGCCATAAGTGGAATTGCAACTACAAAACAAGAACTGGAATATATTAGTGGGACTTTTTTAACAAGAATTGTAAAAAAATCAGTTATAGTGTTAAATATCGTATGTCCAATAAAAAAAACCTCTAAAGTGCCATGATTTCAACTTTTTTAAAAATGTAAGCTGGCTACGCGCTTTAGGAATTGACATATAAAACGTCAGACATAATAATTTTAATATATAATTTTAGAGTTGCCAACCTACATTTTTTTCCAGACCGCTCTAGAGGTTTTTTTTTTTAATTGAACATACGATATTAATAATATTATAGGATAAATTAAAAACACTTGGTTTGTTTCACTATTTGTTTCTATGTACTCGAGTAGTTTCGCTTTTTACGGCATTATCAAGTGTGATAATGACGTAAAAAGCGAAATTACTCAAGTAAATAGAAACAAATAGTGAAACAAACCAAGTGTTTTTAATTTATCTTCCTTAATAAAAACGTTAAAGCAGCAGGGATCCGAGAAAGCTGCGACTATTACATTGCTTTTATGGAAGATGACTGTAACCGGGAGTGGAAAAATCGAAGAATTCATTTTAGAAAGTTCAAATTTTCACAGGACCGAAAAAAAAAATTCCGCGTGTCTTAGGCTAAGCGGCGTTCAAATCCGGCCGCGTCTTCTATTTTAAATCATTTTTTTAATTTTACGCCTGACGAAAGATTTCCTAACCTCAATACTCTACACGCTGGTCTTGCTTCGCACGGAACTTTTTCAGGTCGCGCATAGCACAATTTCGATGGGATTTGACCTGGGCTTTCCAACGCGACACTTCCGAGCGCTCAAATCGCCCGATTAAAAAAAAATATCGCATTTAATCGATTTTGCAAGATAGTAAATTCAGGATTTGAAAATTCGGATTTTAATTGGGATGTGTTTGATTGGAATTTTCGTTATGGGTGGGAATTCGGGTTTATGAGGTAGTTTACAACGGTCGCCTCGAGCTGTATTCGATGTAATTGTAAAGGATTTATTAGCTTTTTCCAGTATGTTTTAGCCAATAATAAAGCGAATCCCTCAGTTAATAGAATGAAAATGTTGGTAATTTTATTTAACAGAATTCAACAAATTGAGTGATTTCAAAAACAAACCACAATTAACGATTTACTGATAGCAATAAGTAATTTATAAAATTACGAAAATGTCATTCGTGAAAATGCAAACAATGTCTTAATTAATAAGACAACTTAAGACGATAAATATCCATTGAAACAACTACTTCCCGTGCGAATACACCTCCGGATATTGAATTATACAATGAAATATTTAAAATCTTATTTAATTTAATTTGTTACAACGCTCTAATAAAGTATATGTAACGTTTAGGTCAAATTCTCTTCAAACCAACTAACAAATACAACAATAAAAAACACATTTATTCCTTACTTCACTTTTATTTTCATACGCTAACGAATAAAAATAAAAAATCAAAGTGACGTTAGGAATAAAAGTGTTTTTTATTGTGATTAAATACTCCACATAACTCAATAAAACAATTAGTAACAAATACAAATTTAAAATGAAAGGAGGAATAACAAAATTGGAAGTGAAAGGACTCTGAATTTTTGTTTTCATGGAATGGGAATGGAGTTTAAAGGATAGTTTGGGGTCAAAAGTGATGCCAAGGTATTTACAAGCAGGGGATGGGCTGATTACGATGTTTGGTATGGGAATTGAGCGGTCTGTGGAAGGGTATGAATAGATTGGATTTATTGAGATTTAGCAAACCAAAATGATCGGGAATCTATTAGCCCTTGGAGAGTCGAGAGAGCTTTAGGAAGGGTAGGTTGGTGTGTTATAAAGGCAGTGTCGTCAGCAAAGAGAAGAAAATATGCAGAGGGATTAAGGTACTGTGGGTCAGGGTTGTATATGTCATAAACATAGATGTTGCACAGGAGAGGATATAATGGAGAGCCTTGCGGAACACCTTGTTGGAGGATAAAATACCGGGAGATGGAATTTTGGACGCGGACATTAAGGAGTCGATTGTTTAGGTTCAAAATTTTGCGTCTATCGTGTTCAGAATTCCATTAGAAACACGACCTTATCTATCGAGAATTTTTTCTATCGAGGAAAAGTATTTTTTTTGCAATTGAAATTTCACAAAAATATATATCGGGTGTCTAAATTTCGCATTTAATCGACGGTTTTTATTTTTTCTACAAAATGTTTTGTTTAAACGCAGATCGCTAGGATTAAATTTAGCGGTGTTGGGACATGTTTTTTTTTTTTTTATTGACCGCCTTCACGGGCTGTCAGCACATTTTCGGTCGAAAAATTGCGATAGAGGAATTTGGTTTTCACATTTCGATTTCGAATAATTATCCGCAACCGACAAGATGAAACAAGACGAAACAAAACAATTAAAATTAATTAATTTTTAAGTTTAACGTGTATATACAGGGTGGTCTAAAACTGTGATTTTCTTGATTATTTTTTTTGACCGACTTAAAATGCTCCTAAACGATTTGTTTAAACGTAGGGTGATATGGTTTGACCTCGCGGTGCTCAGCAAATTATTTTCGAGCCAACAAATGGCCGCCTTCCCGGTGTTTCAGCAAATTTTCGGTCCAAAAATTGCGCTTGAGAAAATTTGTTTTCGCGGGGATAAAGGAGCAACTACCCTCTTTATGTGCGAGCGAAGCGAGCACCCTAGCGAGCGAAGCGAGCAAGGCAAGCGAGCGAAGCGAGCGGCTGGAGCGCAGCGACCATCTCTTCCAACCATTTCACGGACCTTTACATCCATCCACTCCATAACTACTACAAAACAACGATTTACCTTGCAGTCGCCACCATTCGGCTCATGCACCAACGCTACTATTATACATATATTTTTCTTCAACATCATTTTTTTTTTTTTAATTATGCAATTCTCTTTACATTTCTACATTTCCTTGATTCGGCCCTCGGCTCCCCGGTTTGTAAACCGGGCTAAATGCTAGTCTTTTAATATTATTTCATCATCTAAGTATACATATTTAGATTTTTGAAAATCGTTCAATTATTTGAACCGAGTGTTTCCATTCCCAGATTAAGCATGAAGTAAAATTTCGAGTTTAGAAAAGCCTGAAAATTTGGTTTGGTTGCGTAGCGCGAAGCGCGGAGCGACCAAACCAAATTTTCAGGCTTTTCTAAACTCGAAATTTTACTTCATGCGCCACGCGTATAAAACACTGATTTAAAGCAAAGTTCAAACATCGCGGAGCGACCAAACCAAACTTTTAGGCTTTTCTAAATTCGAAGTTTTACCTCATGCTTAACGTGGGAGTGGAAAACACTCGTTTCAAGCTATAAATTAAACGATTTTCAAAAATCGAAATATCTATACTAAAAAGAAAAACTCTCAGTGATGAGTTTGAGTTATTATTATTTAAAAATAAAATGAACAACTATGGGCCTAATTGTTTTCCCTGGGAGACACCAGTAGTGACAGTTCTTGCAGCAGATAAATAGCTAATTCTGTTGATGCTAAATTTCACTTATTATATTTATGACGACAGCTAGTTAAGCGCTGGACCTCTTATGCCTTGCACAGGTAATTTATCTAAGAGCAACTGGTGATTAATTATAACGTATGTTCAATAAAAAAAAACTCTAGTGTCATGATTTAATCTCTTTTTAAAATTTAGGTTGGCTACACGCTTTAGGAACATAGGACATATAAAACATAGGACATATAAAACGCCAAACAAAATAACTATAATATATAATCTCAGAGTTGCCAACCTAGAATATTTTCCATGGCACTCTAGAGATTTTTTTTATTGAATATACGATATAAATGGCTCGGCTTAAATCAATTAACCAAATATATTTTAGTAATATTACTGATTTCTACTCGCAGTAACTACATATTTACAATTTTAGTTTCCTCGTGGGGCTTACTGAATAACCATGCACTTATTTTTGTATAGTGAAGCGATTCGTTAATTAAGTTGGAGTCCTATTTCACTCAAAACTTATTACCGAATCCCTTTGCCTATTTTCTATTCACCCCGAATACATAGAAAAATTAAGCAGATCTGTTTTTCCTTAAAGTATTTTTTATAAAAGGGTTTAATATTTTACAGCAGGTGTAATTACACTCTGCGTTTAAGCAAAAAGTTAATATTTCGAGCTTAGAAAAGCATTCAAATTTAATAAATTATAAATTTTCAGGCTTTTCTAAACTTGAAATACTTCATGCGCCTAGCGTGCAACACACTGAATTATTGAAAAGTAATGAAAAACGCGCAGTTTAACTTTAATTCGATGAACACAAAAGACTACATTAATAAGTATTGAATATTTTTTTTAATATTTAAGTTTTAAACATGTTTGGTATTTTCTTGAATTAAATTCTCATCTGGCACTTGGTGAAACATATGTAAAGTTATTAAAATTAAAAACACTTGGTATTGTTTTACAAATTAAAACTTTATTCCAACTAGTTTTGGTTTGTTAAACCATTTTCAAAGGAATACGACACATTCCTTTGAAAATGGTCTAACAAACCGAAACTAGTCGGAATAAAGTTTTAATTTGTAAAACAATACGAAGTGTTTTTAATTTAAATAATTTTACATATGTTTGGTATAATTTTTCCCGATTTGATAAATAGATAATATCGCATATGATGGTCAAAATGCCTATTGGCAATACTGGATTAGTCTCTATTTAACATGCTGAGTGTAGACTTTTAAGTGTACACATCCCGATAATAATCTTGCCAGCACTCTACATACAAGAGTGCCAGATGTACGTAAGGAAATGGCCAGGAATAAAGGTAATATTCGGCAAAATAAAATTAGACTTGCTAAAACTTGCACTGGTACCAATTATTTTGCCATGAAGTACTTTAATGACCTGCCCAAAGAATTGAAGGAACTGCCAATAATCAAATTCAAGACTACTTCGAAATAATTTTTGTATTTGATAGACGACTTTCTAAATTGCTGCAGTGGCTGCCCTGAAATATATTATTGTGAAACTTTTCTTTTTATGTATTTTTTCTTCTATCTTTATTGCATGTTATCAGTTTTAACTTTATGACTTTGTTAACTTAAATATTTCCCATTCAGTAGGTCTTTAAGCACTTATATATTCATTAATTTTAATCAATAAATCTATAAATAAATTGATTATGAGTTACGTAAAGAAGTGTGAAGAAAGTTTATTAGTGCTTTATTCGTCAAATCAATAAATCTATCGTATGTTCAATTAAAAAAAATCTCTAGTGCCATGAAACAAATTCTAGGTTGGCAACTTTAAAAATTATACATTATAATTATTATCCCTGACGTTTTATATCTCAATTCCTGAAGTATGTAGCTGACTTAAATTTAAAAAAAGATGAAATCATGGCACTCTAGAGGTTTTTTTATGGAACATATGAAATTTATATTCTATATTTTTAAACTTGTTAATATGATTGTTTTGTTTTATGTTAAAGGAAGGCTTTAATTTAATATTTGATCAATATTTTAACATTATTCAACACAACTCGAATAAAATTTATGGTTCAATAAACACTAATATATTTTTTTCTGTAATAAAATATAGGGGTTCCTATTTAAAATTTCACAATAGAGTTATGATGATAAAATTAACATCTCTAAAATTCTACAACCCCTTAAGCAATTTCCAAATTACGCAACCAAAGAAATCCTCGAGATTATAATTATTAATTACAACCCTTGTAATTAAACCCCCAGACCTTAATTACCAAGAATAAAACCCTGGAAGCAAATAACACAGCCCGATATCATCGTCATCCACCCTCGAGCACTTGCACTCAGACGATCGAACATTTTTCCTTCCCCCTTTCCTCTCCCCTTTGCCTTCACCCTCAGCCGGCTGAATAAAAAATGCATTGGATTGAATTCTTCTTAATACACGGAGGGTAAGAAAAAAAGCGTGGGGTAACCCTATCGGTGCTCTCTGGGTAAGACACAAGATCGATATAACTCTTCCGTGGGGTGAGCTCGGTACGCGTGGGGTTGAGCGCTCACCCAGAGCCGGCTCACCCCCCGAAAACCACCACAGACTTAAAAAAGTGAACGTGAACGCGAGCTTGTTAGGGGGTGAGTTTCAGATTATGAGGACGAGCCAGTCAACTGACTTATTTACGTTATGGAAAATGATTAATGCGATTGTAAATAATGGTTTAATGGCAATAAGTCAACTTAATTATTATAAATTGTTTACGTTAAAATATTAACGTCTTGGTGGTTATCTTAATACATACATGTCTGTCATTATTTATATCAGGTGTTCGTATTTTTTTTTTTTTTTTATAGCGGAGAATAATAATTATTCTCAACATTATTTCCAGCGACGGTTCGCAACCTAACTTCAGGGTCGGCCACAGCGCCAAGGTACACAAAATTTGAGGTTGGGATCGCGTTTTATTAATACAAAGAACTGCAAAACAAAGTCACCTTTCAATAACGGATATATATTACCTTGGGTCTCTGGCCTACCCTGAAGTTAGGCTGCGAGCCGCCGCTGATTATTTCAAAACTTTGAGGCTAGAGAAAAATCAACATTTTTTCTTTCTGTAGTTTTTTTTAAAAGCATGAGATTAAATGTAAAATTGGCACTAAAATCAATCAATCAATGCGTTGATTCAAATTTTTCATTAAGTGTTAATTTCTTGAGTGTGTTTAATGAATTAGTTACTTTGAAGTCATCGATGTCACTTGGTCCAGATGGTGTCCCAAATATATTTATCAAAGAATGTGCCTACTCTATTTGTCATCCCTTGACTGTGCTTTACAACCTGTCGTTGAATCAACAATGCGTCCCTGCCATTTGGAAAAAAAGCTTTATAACTCCAATTTTTAAATGTGGGAACCGTTCGGATATTACCAATTACCGCGGGGTTTGTGTGCAATCGGCTATTCCGAAGTTATTGGACCGCATGGTAAGCAAACAATTAAGGTGGATTATGAAAAATGTAATCGTGGAGGAACAGCATGGATTCTCTCAGGGTAAGTCAATTATAACAAACCTGCTTGTGTATCAAAAATACGTGTTAGAGGCTTTGGAGGATCGATGTCAGGTAGATGCTATTTACACCGACTTCTCCAAGGCTTTTGATAAGGTGTGTCATAAAATACTTATTAAAAAACTACGTTGTATTGGCTTATCTAATGATGTGGTGAATTGGATAGAGAGCTTCCTTAAACATAGAGTTCAAATGGTCAGATTAGGCAATTGTGTATGTGGTTATATCGAGGTTACTTTGGGTGTACCCCAGGGTACCCACATTGGGCCAATTTTATTTAATGTATTTGTTAATGATTTACCTCAGGTGGTAAAGCACTGTAGGTATTTATTGTATGCAGATGATCTAAAGTTATTTCACAGTGTGTGTTCGATTGATGATGTTCACAATATTCAATCGGATTTAGATGCTGTATCGGCTTGGTGTTCAATAAATGAATTATTTCTGAACACAAACAAATGCAAAGTAATCACTTTCAGCCGATATAAAAATACATTGTGTAATAATTATCTTATAAATGGCACACGACTGGAGCGAGTGACTTTAATAAAAGATATCGGAGTGTTCTTCGAACAGTCATTGTCATTTGGGACGCACATACTGTCTATCGTCTACAAGGCTTACAAAATGTTAGGATTTATTGTCAGGCTTACACCTGACTTTAATATTGACACATTTAGAATTTTATATTTAACATTAGTACGTCCCCATTTAGAACACGCCGCAACTATTTGGTATCCACACCAACAATATCTTATAAATGCATTGGAAAGGGTACAAAATAAATTCCTGCGGATCGTAGGATTCAAAATGAGCATCAATTATTCAGATTTGGGTTACAAATTGCTCAGGCTCAATTTAAATATAGAAACATTACTTTTTCAGAGTAATGTATTCGACATGTGCTTTTTATATAAAATTCTAAATGGGTACATTAACTGTTCATCTCTCTTAGGAGCACTGGACTTCTGGCATAAGCGCGGAGGTTCATTGACGAGATCTAGAGTTTTATTTAGGGAAAAAAATCATAGAACTGCGTACGGTGGCAATAATCCTTTGTCCAGATTAATGCATTCGGCCAACTGCTTGCTCTCATCCCCGAATTTCGATCCATTTGCGAACAATTTTTTATGTTTTCGAAGAGCACTGGTGGTCATTAATCTGGATAAAACTTTTTAAGATTATGTTAGAATTAGCAATGTAGTCATCATAACTTATGTGTGTAGTCATTCAGCGGCTCTTAAACTTTTGTTATTTCTTATTTTGTATTATTTCAATGTTAAAGAGGTATCTCGTGAATAAATAAATAAATAAATCAATCAAATTTTATAATATAGGGGAAATCACGAAACTTGAGAATTGCACCATTAAAAATATTTGTCTGATTTAAATCAACACTCCTGAGTTAAATCAGCAACAGTATTTGCATGAGTGTTGATTTATATTAGACAAATATTTTGATTGACGTAATTCTCAAGTTTCGTGATTTCAGCTATATTTTAGACATTTACGTGATGTATTTTTTAGCGGGAAATTTGAATTTTAATTAAATTACAGTTACAATTCATTTTCTGAATCAGTTGTATCTAATGTATTATCTAAATTAATGATCAGCTCTTCCACTTGGAGCTATTTTGATTTATAAAATTGTCTACTTTTCCCCTAATAAATATACACGTATATATCAAAAAACTTACAATATAATTTAAATAATATCATGAAGAAGTTTCTCATCTTTCACGTGGTGAAACATATTTAACTATGAAAAGAAAACACTTGATTAAATTTGACTAATATTTTGGTTTTTTATTCCAACTAGTTTCGACTTTCAGCATAGAGTAATTAGAATATAATATTCTTAATCTATGCTTTCAGTCCTTTTCAAGGAGTACGTTTTTTTTAATCATAATTTAAATAAGAAATCTTTTTATAAGGCAATTAACAAAATGTCGACAACATATTTTTAATTGCAAAACTCAGTTCATTATTAAAATGTAATTAATCGCGAAACATGTTTATGCTCGAAAGGTACCTAATACGATTCGATTTTTCCCCGTCGAGCGAATTTCCATACAATAAACCCTGACGAAAAAAATAACAGGGCTTAAGAGGAAAATTTTTAAGGGCGCCACGCCCTGAACACGGCGCGCGATGATAAAATGACGGAATTAATTAGCGGATCCTCTCTCGGAAAATTCGAGTACGAAACAACTTAATTGCCGTTTCGGGGGCGGTGATTAATGAAAAAAAAAATACAGCCCGAACAAGAAAATATACGGCACTCGCATTAAATATGCATGATTAATTAAAGCTCGATAATTACACGTCCGTGCCTAATTACGGTGTAATAAGAGCGGCTTAGGGAAATTTTACACCCTAGGAAAAATTAATCTAATGTAATGTTTCATTCAGCATTTCTAGTTAATTTGAAATTTCAAATACTTTCTTGAATTAGTTTCTCATCTGGCACTTGGTGAAACATTTTCGAATATGTGAAGGTATTTAAATTAAAAACACTTGATATTGTTTCACAAATTTAAACTTTATTCCGACTAGTTTCGGTTCGTAAGACCATTTTGAACAAACCGAAACTAGTCGGAATAAAGTTTTAATTTGTGAAACAATACCAAGTGTTTTTTAATAGCATGAGATTAAATGTAAAATTGTCAGTAAAATCAATCAATCAATCAAATTCTATAATATAGGGGAAATCACGAAACTTGAGAATTGCACTATTAAAAATATTTATCTGATTTAAATCAACACTCATGCATTAAATTAGCAACAGTGTTTGCAGGAGTCTTGATTTAAATCAGATAAATATTGAAACAATACCAAGTGTTTTTAATTTAAATAACTTTACAAATTCAAATATGATAATTTTATTTTTAACAAAAGGAGAATGTTTCTCAACAAGTATACACATTTGACGAATAAAGCACTAATAACCTTTCTTCACACTTTTATTTGAATTACCAAATGTACATTTCGGACACAAAGTGACCATTATCAATGGATTAACACTGGTTATTAGTGCTTTATTCGTCAAATTAATTTGATCTTCACGTAACTCACAATCAATTTAAGTATAAACATCCCGATAATTACAGCGTTCGGAAAATTTGCAAAAAAATAATAATATTAAGTGTTTACTAACGTGGGACAATTTGAATTTTAAGTGCAGCAATTTAAAATTAATACAAACGCTGCACTTATTTAAATAAATTAAATGCATGAACATTTATCACATATAAAAAAAAACATTACTAAATTCTTATTATTGCAACTAAGAATTTGATTTTGTAAAATTTGTAAATAATCATGAATTTTAACAAGGTCTACGATTATTTTATTTATCAACATTTAATGAAGGGGCAGGTGGTGGCCGAGCGGTAAAGTCGCCGGGCTGTGTCGCTCGACGAGCTACAATTCGGGTTCGATTCCCGTGCACGGCGAGATTTTATTTAATAAATAACTTCTCGTCGTGACCCTGGGTGTGGTATGAATGTGTGTAACGTCCATATAGTAAACACTAAAAATGAGGCTGGTCAATATGAACAATTAGTTCAAAGACCATATTTAATATGTAGTTTGGAGTGAATGGTTCTTTTTATTAATAATTTAAAAAAAAACATTTAATGACGTCTGTAAAATTTTATTCGATTTCATTGAAATTAACTTGAGCTCAAAACTAAAGAAAACCCAAACGAGATATGAGAATATTCTTTACTGATTCTAAAAAACCATTTGTTTTCAAACAAAATCCGTAATTTAAACAATTGATAATTGACATATTTATTTCACTCTAATCAATTTGTTAAAGATTTCACTTGAAGTTAGTGATTTATACGCTTGGCGCATGAAGTAAAATTTCGAGTTTAGAAAAGCCTGAAAATTTGGTTTGGTCGCTCCGCGCTTCGCGCTACGCGACCAAACCAAATTTTCAGGCTTTTCTAAACTCGAAATTTTACTTCATGCTTAATCTGGGAGTGGAAACACTCGTTTTTAGCTTTAAATTCAACGGTTTAATAATTCATGTTTTGTATATAGATTCTCCCAATACAAAACACCGACAACAAACATTTTTTTTTTTTTAAATCTTTATTTCCACTATAATGCTTTTTACAATAATTAAATTAACAATACATTACACAAAATACGGCAGCATAGTGAAAAAAGGCGGAGTTCAGCATATACATCTCTAGGAGATATTGCTGATCTTCCACTCAACCTTTAAGAACAAAACAAGAATATTTACTTAATTACTATATTACTATACTACTATATTATTTATTTCAATCCGAAAAAAATATTCTGTAAATTGATTGTCCTGTTGGGTAATGAATATTATTATTATTATTAAAAAACACATTAATTAACTCCCAACGCTGCTGAAACTTAATTAAAAACAATCAACTTTCCGAATTGAGTCGTCGCGGGCTTTTTATATTTTATATTTTATTTTCGTTGCCTCCCTTCTTTAGATATTTTTTTCACAAACAAAACGTCGTTTACATAATAAACTTTTCAGCGTTTCTTAATTGCTGCCTGTTTATTTATTTAGCACGAGCCCCCCGAGGAAATTGCCGCTAAATAGCTCAAATTGAAATTAACGAAGTCATTCCAATAAACAAAAAAAAAAGGAAAGAAGAGAAAAGAGAAATAAAGCGAGGGTTTAAAATGAGGGGGGCCGAAAGGGAGAAAGCGCCTCGAGCAATTATTAAAAATTAAATTGGATCCCGTGTTAGTTGTGAGAATAATTGTAATTTTCGTTTACGGCGTGATTAAAAATTAGAACAGTTGGAAATTACTCACAACAAGAAAATTAAAATTAATAAGATTTTGATTGGAGTACAGTTTAAATTTTGTGAAAACAATAGAGATCTAATAATAGTTGCTTACGTGGTTAGTGTGCGAAAAAATACTTTTGTTCACGACAATCTTATAATATGTGCAGTATAAATAGGGTGCATTTAATATTCAAGTACATTAAACACGGGATTTGCGTGATAATGTGGTTTTTTAACATGAATATAAATAATTACCTAGTTAGATTTTTTGCCGCTATGCAGTAACAGCGCTGTGCTAGTCAAATCAGCTTCTTTTGTCTTGCATTTGACTGGCTTAATTGTAAGGATTAAGGATTGGTTGTCGGGAGAGCAGCCGTAGTCGCGCTAGGTTGGCAACTCTAGAGATTATAAATTATAATTATTATATCTGACGTTTTACCTAACCTAAATTTAAAAAAGATTAAATCATGGCACTCAAGAGGTTTAATTGTTTATTAAACATACGATATTATTGTTATAGATGCAGAATGTTTATAAACTTCATTGGTAATCAGCGTTTTATGCGCGTGGCGCATGAAGTAAAATTTCGAGTTTAGAAAAGCCCCGCAAAAATTTGTCTCGGGTCGCTGCGCGACCCTCGACAAATTTTCTACGCGGGGCTTTTCTAAACTCGAAATTTTACTTCATGCTTAGTCTGGGAGTGGAAGACACTCTTTAGTAGCTTTAAATTTAACATACGCATGAGGATATGTATACATACTTGAAACAAATATCTCCTGTATATTAAAAAAAGTCGTGATAATTTTAAGAAACTGCCAGTTTAAACAAATTTATTATATGTCTTAGTTAAATTTGTATTAAGAGACAAAAGTATATTTATAATTTCACAATAATTCAGTGTTTTACACGCGTGGCGCATGAAGTAAAATTTCGAGTTTAGAAAAGCCCCGCGAAAATTTGTCTCGGGTCGCTGCGCGACCCTCGACAAATTTTCTACGCGGGGCTTTTCTAAACTCGAAATTTTACTTCATGCTTAGTCTGGGAGTGGAAGACACTCTTTAGTAGCTTTAAATTTAACATACGCATGAGGATATGTATACATACTTGAAACAAATATCTCCTGTATATTAAAAAAAGTCGTGATAATTTTAAGATGTAAAGTTGACCACAAACTGCCAGTTTAAACAAATTTATTATATGTCTTAGTTAAATTTGTATTAAGAGACAGAAGTATATTTATAATTTCACAATAATTCAGTGTTTTACACGCGTGGCGCATGAAGTAAAATTTCGAGTTTAGAAAAGCCCCGCGAAAATTTGTCTCGGGTCGCTGCGCGACCCTCGACAAATTTTCTACGCGGGGCTTTTCTAAACTCGAAATTTTACTTCATGCTTAGTCTGGGAGTGGAAACAGTCGTTCGAAACTTTAAATAGGACGCTTTTATAAAATCGACGTATGCCTGAAAAATGACAGCGTATACGTTATGTACATAAAAAAGAAAAATCTCCAGTATATAATATAATAAGTCATGCATAGCGATCATTAAAAGAAGAGCAGAATTTGTCCTAAAATCAACTTTTAAAATTAACTCTATAATTGCTTGGCTATTTATAAGTTAATTGAAAGTTCTTGAACTAAAGAAACGCAGCCACTGAGCAAAAAACAAACAAAAAACATTATATTTACAATGTAGCAACATTAAATGTTGATGAAACATTACTTGAATGTGCTTGCCTAGAGGGCAGTATCTTTCTCTTACAAGAAACATTCTAGTTTCTTGTATGAGAAAGATACTGCGTTTCTTCAGTTCAAGAAATTTCAGAATTTGACAGTAGTTTCTGAAGATTTAGCAATGATTCTGCAGTCACATAATGAATTAGAAAAAAACGTAGTTTATTCAAAAGTTAAGGATTCTGCAGTGCATTCAAGAATTTCTGTAAACGCTTAAATAATTCTTCCATACAAAAAATATAAGAGGGGCACAGTATTACTTCAGTAAAAAATATTCGTAGTTTCAGGAATCTAGAGTGCTTCAAAGAATTTCTATAGAACCTTTTTAAGAGAAAGACATTCTTTCTTCAATACAAAAAATAATAATCTTACTTTATAAGAGTGAATGTGCCCTGATAAGTTTGTACTCAGTGATTATAGGTTTAAGAAACACCATATATTATTAATATGGTGTTTTTTAAACCTATAATCACTGAGTACAAATTTATCAGAGCACATTCACCAAGCAGTTCATAAAGTCTCCACCGTATCCCCCGTGGCATCATTTTCCAGACGATAAATACGGCTAGTGCTTCTATTCTTGTGGGGTAGTTCACAACGGTTCGTGCGCCACACCACACCTTCATCATCATCCCCATTTTCACGGTTAGTGCACTACACTCACCATCATTATCATCATCGGCGTGCAGCCGTTGTGGGTGTCGACTTTGGTCTTCCCCGGAAGATCCGATGGCACCCGGAAGAACTACCACCAACCAACCCCAAAGATAACCACTCTCGAAGTGGAGGTTCTGGAAAGGACTTCGATTTTGAATTTTGCGGCAGGGATATGTGAAAGCATACTCCCAAGAAGATACCAATTCAAAAATTGGATTTAAATTCGCTGATTCACACTGAAGCGGCAAAAGTTAACTGGTCATAGATAGATATCTGAAACCTTTTAGAACAGGAAGAAAACAAAAACATATTCTTGTGGATACGCAAGTAATAATCATTTGAGAAAGGGGGTGGAAATAAATATTAACTCTTTTTAAATTAAATTAAAATATAAATCACTATTATCGATGCGTTTTTGGAAAGTCTTTGATTTTTCTTTCACTTGTTCGGTATTATGCCTTTCTATAGTTTTGTTTATTACTACTGAGGAAGCATCATATCCAGAAATATTTCTTGACATGGTGGTGGAGACTGTTGCATTTTGTTAATATATTCTTTATTACGGGAGACCATTAAAAAAATACAACAATATATACACAATAATCACAAAACAATACAAAAACAAACAAAAAAAAATGTACAAATGAATACAGTCAGAGACAGAAGTTACATCTAATAAAAGAGGACCAAATAAATAATTATATAAAGGACTTTAAGAGGAGTTAATCGATCTTAAAGAAAGTGTTTTAAAACGGTTCAACGAGACACCAAAAAAATCTATGACTCGCCATAAGAATTAACATATCTTATTAAATTGTTTTGTGGGCTGTTATAGCCATACAGAGTAATGTGGTGTACGTTAGCAAGAAGTTTTTGTTGTCTGGTTGAGCGAACTGGAACGTTAATGCCAATAGACGACAAAATGGATGGGCAAAGTATCAGTCCATTCAGTATACGATATGCGAAGCATAGCATAAAATAAATCCTTCGTTTTTCAAGAGACAACAAACCGAGATATGTACGAAGTAGGTCATAATTATTACCATCGTACGAAAGGTTTGACCGGCAGCAAATGAGTTTTATCATTTTATGTTGTACACGTTCTAATCTATCAATGTGACATTGATAGTGCGGTGACCAAATTATGCAGCAATAGTCTAGAATTGGTCTGACTAAGGTGGAGTATAATGTCATTAAAGTACGGATAGATTTGAAATGTATAGTAATACGCCGTATAAAACCAATTCTTTGGAATGCTTTTGCAATAATTAAATCTAAGTGCTCATGAAATTGAAATTTACAGTCAAGTAGAACGCCTAAATCATTGATTTTATAAACCCTCTCTAAAAGATTACTATCTAGAAAATAGATAGCCGGTAAATAGATCCCTTGTTTTCTTGAAAAACGAATATATTTGCATTTAGTTGTGTTCAAATGCAAATCATTACTGGAACACCATATAATAAGCTGATCCAGATCATTCTGCAAGATGCGACAATCGTCACTGGTGGTGATTTTACGATACAGCTTCATATCATCTGCATAAAGCAAAACATTTGATTGAATTTCTTTACCAATATCATTGATAATGATGAGAAATAGCAATGGTCCAAGGTGAGGCACACCTGAAGTTGCATTTATTACAGAACCAGAAACTGCATCATTTATTTTCACCACATGTTGTCTACAACTTATGAACGACCGGAGCCACTCAATCATGGACCCAGCAACACCATACATTCGAAGTTTGTATAAAAGCCTGCAGTGGCTAACTCTGTCAAACGCCTTACTAAAGTCGGTATAGATCGAGTCTACCACTGCCCCTTCCTCCATCGCGTCGGTAATGAAATTGGAGTATACAAACAAGTTGGAAGCAGTAGATCTTGATGGAAAGAATCCATGTTGTTGCTCAGATAAAAATGGCTTAAAAATGTTTAACATATACTTCGCAACCAAACAATAATAACAACAATAAACAATATTAACAAAATGCAACAGTCTCCACCACCATGTCAAGAAATATATGATATTTTGATGTTTCAAATAATTTAAAATGCGAGTGTGGATGTAATGAATTAATACGTGGATGAATTAATGAAAATATAAACATACATAGTACACATACACACACAGGTAATTCACAAACATTCATACATCAAATTAACAATACATTTTTTTGAATGAGCTTTTTGCAATTATTTTAAAAATGTTAATATTAAAGTGTTCAATTTAAGAAAATCAACTTAACTTCTGATTAACTTGTATGAAATTCGAAAAAATTACTGTTACTGTTTTTTCAGCATTATCAAATTAGAAATTGATCAAACTGGAAGGAAAAACGTAGAGCTAAAAGTTGACTAAAACATCAATTCTATTTATTTCAGGCATGTAATTTACAATAAGAGCAACTGTAAATTAAGTTTCTAATTGATCGTCTAAAGAGGGTTTCCACTCCCAGACTAAGCATGAAGTAAAATTTCGAGTTTAGAAAAGCCTGAAAATTTGGCTCGGGCGCGTAGCGAAGCGAAGCGACCGAGACAAATTAGGCTTTTCTAAACTCGAAATTTTACTTCATGCGCCACGCGTATCAAACGCTGATTTAATGTAAAATGTTGTTTAACTAATTGACAAGTAGAATAAGTTTAGTATGTCAATTATCAATTGTTTAAATTACAAAGAAAGTGCTATGATGGACACATCACCATTTTTTTAAATTAGACTTTTTACTCGTATAAAACGCTGATTTAAGGTGAAATGGTCTTTAACCAATTGACAAATTAAATAAGTTTAGTATATCAAGTAGCAATTGTTTAAATGACAGGGAAAGTCCTATGATGGACACATCACCATTTTTAAAATTAATTATTCCGACCAGCTTTGACTTGTAGATATTTGTTTTAAATTTCGAGATTTATGGAGATACTTATATTAGTTACATTACGTTAAAGTAAAATACTTTATACTTAAGAAAATCAACTCAACTTCAGATTTACTTGTATGAAATTTACAAAAATTACTATTCTTTAAGCGTTATCAAATTGAAAATGAATCAAACATGAAGGAAAATCGTAAGTATCAAAAGTTAACTAAACCATTAATTCGATTTATTTTAGTTATGAATTTTCCAATAAAGCAAACCGTAAAATAAGTTTCTGATTAATCGTCTAACGAGGGTTTCCACTCCCAGACTAAGCATGAAGTAAAATTTCGAGTTTAGAAAAGCCTAAAAATTTGGCTCGGGCGCGTAGCGAAGCGGAGCGACCGAGCCAAATTAGGCTTTTCTAAACTCGAAATGTTACTTCATGCGCCACGCGTATAAAACGCTGATTTAATTAAATGGCCTTTGGGCAATTAACAAGTGAAATAAGTTTAGTATGTCAATTATCAATTGTTTAAATTATGAGGAAAGTGCTTTAATGGACACATCTTCATTTCTTAAATTAAATATTTCGCGCTATATTTGGCTTCTAGAAGTTTTTTCGTATATGGCGAGATTTATGGAGATTCTTAATTTAATTACATTACTTAAAAGAAAAGAACTTTATTCTTATGAAAATCAACTAAATTTTAGATTTACTTGTATGAAATTCACAAAAATTACTATTACTATTCTTTCAACGTTATCAAATTAGAAATTCATTAAACTGGAAGAAAAATTGAAGACGCCAAAAGTTGACTAAAACATCAACTCTATTTACTTTAGTCATACATTTTACGCGGAAAACCCTACAGGTTACCTCTCTTTGGTAATGACGTCGTCGACGCTATTTTGTAAAAGTACGAAGTAACGCGTCAACATCTCCGCCGTTCTCACTAGCTTAACCCGCGTAAAACGCGTTTGTTAACAGAAATCATTCTTAAATCGGTTAAACAATTATGCTTCTATCCCTCGCGGGTTTTTTTAAAGCGAAACAAACGTTAACACCGTGAAAACTCCATCCAAACGGAAGAGTTCGTTTTTTGTGCAAAGAGCGTGTTTCTACCCTACTGGTTACCTCTCTTTGGTAATGACGTCGTCGACGCTATTTTGTAAAAGTACGAAGTAACGCGTCAACATCTCCGCCGTTCTCACTAGCTTAACCTGCGTAAAACGCGTTTGTTAACAGAAATCATTCTTAAATCGGTTAAACAATTATGCTTCTATCCCTCGCGGGTTTTTTTAAAGCGAAACAAACGTTAACACCGTGAAAACTCCATCCAAACGGAAGAGTTCGTTTTTTGTGCAAAGAGCGTGTTTCTACCCTACTGGTTACCTCTCTTTGGTAATGACGTCGTCGACGCTATTTTGTAAAAGTACGAAGTAACGCGTCAACATCTCCGCCGTTCTCACTAGCTTAACCCGCGTAAAACGCGTTTGAAAACAGAAATCATTCTTAAATCGGTTAAACAATTATGCTTCTGTCCGTCGCGGGTGTTTTTTTTAAAGCGAAACAAACGTTAACACCGTCAAAACTCCATCCAAACGGAAGAGTTTGTTTTTTGTGCAAAGAGCGTGTTTCTATGTAACTTAGGCGAAAAGGTAGACTGTGTGAAAATTTAAGTTGGCTACACACTTCAGGAATTGAGATATAAAACGCCAGACATAATAATTATAATGTATATTTTCAAAGTTGCCAACCTACAATATTTTCCATGGCACTCTAGAGATTATTTTTAATTGAGCATATGATATTTGTTTTAATTTATCTTGTAATTAGATCCTTTGAATTTGTTGCATAATAAATAAATAAAATTAACATTCAAAATATTCTAGTAACAGAATTGAGTCTCCTTTCTTCACAGGATTTATTTAAAAATCGCAAATAATAATCCGAATCTTTATCCATGGTATAAATTTTCCGTTTGTTTTTGTAAATAGTTAAGCATTGATAATGGTCACATCGTGACCGAAATGTACATTTGCGATTTTTAAATAAATCCTGTGAAGAAAGGAGACTCAATTCTTTTATTTAATAACTTCGTTCACCTTCACGTAACTCAACAATAATTTAATTATTTAATTCTAGTAACAGTTTGAATTTTGCAAATAAGTTGGTAAGAAAATTGATTGATGCATTTTTAATAACACATTGTTAAAAAAAGCAACTAAAACGCATCTTCTATAAATAAAAATGAGAACCTTTTTCAATTATCCAACAACTATACCATAGAATCATTTCTGTATTTAGTATCACATATCAAATATCAATATCGAAAACAATATCCAATTGATATTCACAGCACGCAAGCTCAAATGCCGTTCAGGAAATTGAAAAAGTCCCGCTCTCCCGCGTGCGGTTTAATCTTCAATTTTCCAAAATTATATTCCGATCACCTCGCGCTGGGAAATCCCCTCCCTTTGTTTTCGTTTTATCATTATTTTTTAATATAATGAGGCCCTCATTATGCCGCTGATAATTTATTCAAACGCTAATAACGGCCAATCTGGACGGCGCTCGCGTATTTTTTTCGGAGGCTCCCTTATAATTATGTTATTTATTAAGGTGCGCACCCTGTAATTTAGCCCGTAAACATTTAGTCTAGGCAAATTACATGGAATTTACATACAACGGGAAAATCGTTAGGACAGACGAGTTGAGAGCGTTTTTCGTTTGTTTGAAAGGGGAGGTGTGTTTAAAAAATGTATGGAATTTTTAAAAGATAATTTTTAAGTTTCAAAGTTTTTTTATTAATTAAGCAATTTTAGTACATCAAGAAAAAAATCAATTTATTTCATTGCATTTCTTAAATGTAATAATAATTTGTATTGTGGAGGCTTCGACTTCGTTATACATGTTAATTTAACAATAAAACACTTTAAACTTTAATAAAATAAAACACTTTAACTTTGTTTGTATAACACAATATATTGTGTTATACAAACAAAGTTAAAGTGTTTTATTTTATTGAATTAACAAGTATAACGAAGTAGAAGCCTCCACCGTTCATACTTTAAACTTTGTTTGTAACACTTATAAAAGTATAATACAAAGTTTAAAGTGTTTTATTGTTATAATAATAACTAATTATTGTTTTGAAGAATAAAGCACTAATAACTAGAGATGGGTTACTCGTAAGCGAATCGACTAAAAGAGTCAGCTTAGTGAAGTGAGCTGGTGAGCCAAGTGACTCAGCTCGAAATATGTAGCTCTTTTTGAGCCATGACTCATTTTAATTCGCCCGCTCTTCTAGAGTGAATGTAGATTTGCAATGCATTAACAGATATTGATTTTCACGCGGCTTGTAGATCGACAGGCCGGCTACTCTCAGCCTTACAGAACATGCACTTTTTACTTTTTCTATTTGTACACTACTCAATTTATTTCTAAAAACTGAATATTTGTCACGTCAATTTCTATACCTGCGCTATTAGTTTATTTAGATTGAGATGTGCTTCTTCTTAGTTCACACCCACTAAGCAAAAAACAAACAAATAACGTTATATCAACATTGTAGCAACATTAAATGTTGTTTTAATGTTGTTGAAACATTACGTAAATGAATTTGCTCAGTGGGCAGACACTAATTTTATTTCAAACCCCTTTCCGGTAACATCAGGTGTTCCCCAAGGCTCACATTGTGGTCCTATATTATTCAACATATTTATTAATGACTTAACAACGACCATTAAACATTGTCAATGTTTATTGTATGCTGATGACCTCAAACTATTTAAAATAGTAAATACTATCGACGATTGCGCCTTGATACAGGAAGATTTGGGTCGTATCAACGAGTGGTGTTTTTCAAATAAGTTACGTTTAAATACCGCTAAATGTTATTCAATGTCCACTACAAGACGCCAAACCCAAGTCAACTTTACCTACACCATCGGATCATCCAATCTCACGAAGATTAATTCAATCAAGGATTTAGGTATTACCTTCGATTCTAAACTCTCCTTTGCCACACACATTCAAAATATTTCTAACAAAGCTCTACGAATGTGGGGTTTTGTGAGGCAGTTTGGAAGAAACTTAAGCATTGAATGTATGTACACCTTATACTGTTCGCTCGTACGATGTCATTTGGAATTCGGAACCTGTATCTGGACACCATCTACTTCTTTGCATATCAATTTGGTAGAATCAGTTCAAAAGAAATTCCTTCGTTTCATGGAATACAAGAAAGGATATCAACATGTCCCCGGTGACTACGAGATCATCTTGAACGAACTAAACCTTTCAACACTTCATGATCGCCGGATAACATCTGACTTATGTACACTACTAACGATAATTAATGGATCTTTGGAATCACCTTTCCTCTTGGAGCAAATAAATTTGTTGGTCCCATGCAGGACAACAAGATCAAAACAATTATTTTATCTTGAGTCTCACAGGACAGTTTCTGGATCTCACAATTCGATGACTCGCTTAATGGCTCTTGCGAATGAATATTGTGCCCATCCATGGTTTGACCTTTTCAACACAACTCTATCTAATTTAAAGTTTAGGCTAAAACGTAATTTCTAGTTTGTGCAATTTATGTTATTTCTATGATTTATGTTATTCAATTTATGTTATTTCTATAATTACTATATATACACGCACAATTACGTCGATTAGCTGTTATATTTGATTTTTATATATATTTTTTTTAATTAATTATATTACGTTGTAATTTTATGTACAAATGGTGTTTACCGTAAATAAATTTACTTTACTTTACTTTACTTTACTTTACTTTACTACAATTTAAAATATCATAGGCAATCGCCGTTGTTTACTATCTAGTAAACGTTACAAGTGCAATTATTCACCTTCTTTGTAACCAAAATAGTAAATTTTAAAAGAAGTGTTTGTTATTGTAGTAAGAAAATAGCTATTGTTATATTTCTATCATGATATTGCAGCATCATCGATTCGAATTACGACGCGTGCGAATGGAGTTAAATAAACCTATGAGTTGGCAAATCGACTCTAAAAGATCCACGGCGGCTGTTGAATCCGACTGAGCGGACTGAGCTAGCTCTAGTTAGATCCAACTCTGCGGTTCGGAGTTGAATCGCGATGATTCATGACGGCTTTCGAATCCAACTGAATTAGCTCGTTTTACAGAGATCTTGAATCCGACTGAGCTATAGCTCACTCATCGGGATCCAACTATGCGGTTTGGAGTTGGATTGCGATGATTCACGACGGCTTTCGAATCCAACTGAATTAGCTCGTTTTACGGAGATCTTAAATCCGACTGAGCTATAGCTCACTCATCGGGATCCAACTCCGAGGTTCGGAGTTGGATCGCATATATGATATTTCCTCTTATGTTTTAAAATTATATATTTATATAAATTATGATTAAATTATTGCAATCAGTGTATAACCGAAATAATTAATCACCACCTCGCTCATATCAATAAGTTAGCGAATCAGATGGATTTCTAAGAGTCAGAACTCTCGGCTGATCGCTAGCTCGTAACTGAATCATGTAACTCTTTTGAGCTGGCTCACTGAACCAGCTCTTTAAAGTGAGTCAGATCTTTTTAACCAGCTCAATGAAAGAGCCATTTCGCCCAACTCTACATATAACATTAACATGAGCGAATTGTAACTTAAAACAGTCCGTGTGTTTTTGTTTCGAATGAAATTCATCATATGAATTTTATATTTGAGTAAATACGGTGTAAAATATTAGAGTAATTCCGGCGCGTTGAGTCAAAAGGGCGAGGGCGATGTATCATTGCTCGGCTCAAGACGCAGACAGTACAGACCATATTGTAAATTTCCCCATTTCCACGCGATCCGTGAAAAATCGCGAAATTTGTATATTATGCGAACGCGTAAAGGGAACCAAATTGGATGGAGCGCGTTAGGGGTAGTTTTCCAGCGCTGCTACAAAAAACAAAATCCACGCAACAACCTGATGAGCGATCCACGGCTTACGCTTTTTCGATACAAATCAGCATTCATATTAACTCCGAAAAAGAAGAAAATTAGTTAATTCGCATTAATCATTCGAAATATCTGGATAGGAAAACAAAATAGTTGATTCTTTATCAGATTAGCCACCAAAACTTAAAAAAAAACGAACAAATCCAAATCACAAATTTTTTGTTGGCCTGTGTGTTGTTTTAAGAGGTAGAAGTCGATAAATACATGGATAATTAATAGCATTTAATAAACCTTTACGGCCAGTTGCACCAAGCATGTTGAACTGGTAGTGACATTGAAACAATAGGAGCTGTCATCTTGAACTCAAGTTCAGCTTGAACTCGAGCTCAACGTTTCTGGTGCAACTGGGACTTAACGAGTGTTTCCACTCCCAGGTTAAGCATGAAGTAAAATTTCGAGTTTAGGAAAGCCTGAAAATTTGGTTTGGTCGCGAAGAAAATTTAATTCGCATTAATCATTCGAAATATCTGGATAGGAAAACAAAATAGTTGATTCTTTATCAGATTAGCCACCAAAACTTAAAAAAACGAACAAATCCAAATCAAATTTTTTGTTGGCCTGTGTGTTGTTTTAAAAGGTAAAAGTCGATAAATACATGAAAAATTAATAGCATTTAATAAACCTTTACGGCCAGTTGCTCCAAGCATGTTGAACTGGTAGTGACATTGAAACAATAGGAGCTGTCATCTTGAACTCAAGTTCAGCTTGAACTCGAGCTCAACGTTTCTGGTGCAACTGGGACTTAACGAGTGTTTCCACTCCCAGGTTAAGCATGAAGTAAAATTTCGAGTTTAGAAAAGCCTGAAAATTTGGTTTGGTCGCTCCGCGCTTCGCGCTACGCGACCAAACCAAATTTTCAGGCTTTTCTAAACTCGAAATTTTACTTCATGCGCCACGCGTACTAAACACTGATGCGATGTGATGTTCGGAATACACGTTTTTAGCATACTGGTTAAGTAGAATATTTTAAACTTTACCTAAATTCAGTGTTTTATACGCGTAACGCATGAAGTAAAATTTCGTTAAAACGTTTTTTATTGATAAAGATATTATTATTATTATCATGTTATATGCAGTTATTCTTGAATGATGTATAAAATTATTAGAAGATCTTGTTATATAGGTAATTTATTGACATTGGGACAAAATGTGTTGCATTTTGGATGGGATAGGGAATCAAAGAGACGTGTCCGGCATAAATCAAATCGGACCCTCGACAAATCGAGCGTGCACAAATTTTAAAAGGACACAAATCAATTATATTTACATCCCCACACAAAACAACGCATTAAACTTTCACCAATCCCTTTTCCCTTTCGCCAAAAAAACAGAACTTATGCTTATAAGGTGGATTTCCCTTCGTTTTCCTCATTATTCCACAGTCCAAGTGCCCTTATCTCGCGATGGACGATTTATCGTCCTCTCCTCGCTCCGTTCACTTTCGCGAAAAAACCGTGTTCTCTCCTTCTCATTCTCCTTTTGCTCCATCTTTTCTCGGGGAGGCGAATAATAAGTGGGAAATCGAAGGCATAACAATCGCAAGTTTCGTTCCTCCTTTCGAACACAATCAGGCAGTCGCGTAGGGCAGCAAAGAGTTAATATTGATCCGTTTTTTTTTTTTATTTGAGTCACCCCCACGTTTTTTTCACCCTCGCTTTTTTTTCATCCCCGGATGAGTGTTACCATAGAAACTGTACAGCAGGTGCCAGCAAACACGCAACATAGATATCGTGTAATTCTTAGTTTCTTATTAACTGCTCACGAATTTAACCCCTTAAATAATTAATGTTAATTATAACAATATTTTAGTTAAATTAGATTGACTGATTTTTAAACTATTTAAAATACAACACTACTAGCGTTTAGTAATAAGTACCTTTTTAGGATTTTCTAAACTCGAAATTTTACTTTATGCGCCACGCGTATAAAACACTGAATTTAGGTAAAGTTCAAAATAACTACTAAAGCAGTGTGCTAAAAACGTGTATTCCGAACATCACATCACATTAGTGTTTAGTACGCGTGGCGCATGAAGTAAAATTTCGAGTTTAGAAAAGCCTGAAAATTTGGTTTTGCTTTTTTGATAGAAGGAAATAGAACGAAAAAAGTGAAGTCGCAACTTAATTTACGTTTTGTCATGCCTGACATAAATGTCAGATTGTGTTAACTAGTGGCTCATTAATTCGACTTGTTCTTATAGTTGTGTTGTTTCTTCTTCTTTCGTGTGAGTGGGCAATAAAATACCGAATAAAATAAAAACATATTTATAAAACTGGTTTAGATCAACATTGACAGGAGCGACTGACAAATGTACGTACGACTATGCAATTTTGAAAACATTGTGAAGTAGACAATATTTTGAAAATTTCATAGCTAACTCGATCGAGTTTTTAACTAAGTACCTGATATTTATTTTGCAAATTTAACAAAAGTTTGAACAAAACTGGCTTCAAAGCCCTATCGATCAACATTCCTGAATAGAAAAAAATCAGGTCAAGATGCATGTGCTGGACAATAGAACTTTTTTTTAAACATATGTATTTTGATGAGAAAATAACTAATCCGAAGTCCGATTTTTTAGAAAACTTACCGTTTAAGCGAAATTAATTTTTAAAGTTTTCGATTTTGATAAACTATTTATCGCTCATATGTGTGATTTTATAGACATTTCCTGAATAAAATAGACCCACATTACAACTTAGACACAAGTTCTAAAGTATTATTCGCAATTTATTACTTTGTCTTGATTTTTAAGCGAATACACTGCTTTTATTTTACACTACAAAAGTGACGTTTGTTGACAACTATTTATATAAAATATGTGTAATACCGACTCTGCCTTAGATTGATATAATTTCATGAAAAAAGAACAGGTGGCGCGAGTGTATGATTTATTTGGTTTGTTTCATCAATGTATGTACTTTATGTACATGCGCTATGATTTTATAGTTTATTAGTTAAAATAAATGTATTATGTTTATTGTATACAGTAGAACCTCGCTATACCGGGCCTCGAGATACCGTGATTCGGATATATCGGTGTCATTTTTCAGGTTTCTATTTTTTTTTAAGATGTTAATTTTAACAATTGACTGCGTACCGCTCTGATTAGGTAAAACGTTCCGGCGTCATTATTGTATTATATAGTATGTCTTGTTATGTAGGTGGCTACTGCACATATGTATATATATATATATATATATATATATATATATATATATATATATATATATTAGGGTGTTTCGAAAAAAATCGAAACAGCTGGCTCACCGCTTAAATCAAAGATTTTGGTCTACAATAGATGTGGGCAAAAGCATTTGCGATTGAAAAAATATTTAGAGGGTCCCCCGAGCCCCCAAACATGCCATTTTTAGCCCCTTTTTTAGATAATCGGCCAAAAACTTGCCTTATAGTCATCGAATCAAGGCGAATATTTTATATTTTGTGCCCAGATGAATATACTACAAGCGAAATATGCAAAACCTAACATGGCGTTAGGTTTAGGTGAGCTACGGATTTTTTTAATAACTTTTTTTCACGATTTTGAAGGGTTTTTTCACCTTTTTTTTGTTAAAAAGTGGGTTTTAACGACAAGAAATCAAGTTGCACCCGCGATAATTTGTCCTGAGAAGTATATTGAATAATGTAAGCATGCGAACTGCGTATCTCACCCACGTCCGATTGTGTGGCAAACCTTCAAAATCGTGAAAAAAGTTATTTAAAAAATTCGTAGCTCACCCAGACCTAACGCCAAGTTAGGTTTTGCATATTTCGCTTGTAGTATATTCATCTGGGCACAAAATATAAAATATTCGCCTTGATCCGATGACTATAAGGCACGTTTTTGGCCGATTATCTAAAAAAGGGGCTAAAAATGGCATGTTTGGGGGCTCGGGGGACCCTCTAAATATTTTTTCAATCGCAAATGCTTTTGCCCACATCTATTGTAGACCAAAATCTTTAATTTAAGCGGTGAGCCAGCTGTTTCGATTTTTTTCGAAACACCCTAATATATATATATATATATATATATACAGTCTGTTTGATTTATTGTGACACAGCACATATGTCCGTTTTTAGTACAGATAGAAAAAAAAGTTAAAGACAATAGTTTTAGTATTTTTCATGATCTATTCAGTAGCATTGTCAGAAAAACAATTGAAAATCAAATAAACACGTGAAAGCTATTAGCTTCATTTTCTTTAATGGAACACCCAGTATATTTTGTTAATTTCAAATAGGTAATAACCTTACCTTTATAATGATACCACATTCATTATACAAATAACGTGACAATTGCAAATAAATGAAATTTATCAGTTGCCATGGATAACAATTGACATAAAACAATTTGTTAACGCTTTAATGTCAAAGTGGTGTAGTAACTTCCCGTCTTGCGTGTTGTTGATTCAAATCTTTAGAGATGGGTGACAATTACTATTCTAATGATGAAAAAATGGATATGCTAAAGGTCTTCGTTAGATGCAACGATAATTCTAGAGAAGCTAGTATCACTTATGGAAACATGTATCCAGAAAGAAGACAACCACATTATTGCACTTTCGCAAGACTTGGACAAAATTTACGGAGAAAAGGGTGTTTTAATAATAAATTACGAAGGAGAAGACAAGAAAGAGAAGATAATAATGAAGTATTGATATTGGCCTATTTTAGAGCACATCCACGTAATTCAATACGCGAAGCAGTGGCTGACTTAGGAATAAGTATACATCAAATATTTTCTATTCTGAGAAAACATAAAATGAGACCATATAAAATTAAGTTAGTACAAGGTTTATGAGATGGTGATTCTGACAGGAGGATAGTATTCTGTAATTGGCTTAGCAACAATCAACATTTATTAAATTTAATTCTTTGGAGTGATGAATCAAATTTCAACAACAACGGAATCTCCAATCGAAAAAACGACCATTACTGGGATACTGAGAATCCACGTCAAATTCGAGAATGCAGATTCCAACAAAGATTTGCAGTTAATGTGTGGCTTGGTGTGTTAGGTGATACCATAATAGGACCATTTTTTTGATCAAGGAACGTTGAATGCGGAGTAATATGCCAACTTTCTTACGATAGAATTTGAAGATTATTTAGATGATATCCCCTTAGAAATACGTCGAGATATGTGGTTCCAACAATGTGGAGCTCCTCCCCATAACGCAAGAAATGTCAAAGATATTTTGGAAAGAAAGTTTGGTTTGAAATTGATTGAAAATGGTGGCCCCATAAACTGGCCAGCAAGATCGCCAGATCTGTCTATTTTAGATTTTTTTATTTGGGGATTTTTAAAGCAAAAAGTTTATGTAACTCGTCCAGAATATCTAGACGATCTGAAAAATCGTATTCGTATGGCATGTGGCCAAATAACACCACGGATGTTGCAAAAAGCACGACGAAATTTAATGAAGAGATGTGAAGAATGTATTGCAAACAACGGACGTCACTTTGAACAGACACTTTAAATAGTTATTCATGTCAACTGATAAATTTCATTTATTGGCAATTGTCGTGTTATTTCTATAATAAAGGGGTACTTATGTGGTATCATTATAAGGCTAATATTAATGCCTATTTGAAATAAACAAAATATACAGGGTGTTCCATTAAAGAAAATGAAACTAATAGCTTTCACGTGTTTATTTGATTTTTAACTGTTTTTCTGACATTACGATTGAATAGATCATAAAAAATACTAAAACTTTTGTCTTTAACTTTTTTTTCAATCTGTACTAATAACGGACATATGTGCTATGTCACAATAAATTAAACAGACTGTATACAGAGAGTTTTATGTAACACCGAACATTTTCATAACGAGAATTTTACTTTTAAGTATACATAAGCATATGTTGTACATTTGCCAATGCTCGGTTTATTAGAAGAATTTAATTTAAAGATTTAAACGAGTGTTTTCAACTCCCAGGGTAAGCATGAAGTAAAATTTCTAGTTTAGAAAAGCCTGAAAATTTGGTTTGGTCGCGTAGCGCGAAGCGCGGAGCGGCCAAACCAAATTTTCGGGCTTTTCTAAACTAGAAATTTTACTTCATGCGCCACCGGTACAAAACACTGATGCAATGTAAAGTTTGGCGATGTGTTTTAATCTTCGTAATATGTCAGTGTTTCGTACCGGTGGCGCATGAAGTAAAATTTCGAGTTTAGAAAAGCCTGAAAATTTGGTTTGGCCGCTCCGCGCTTCGCGCTACGCGACCAAACCAAATTTTCAGGCTTTTCTAAACTCGAAATTTTACTTCATGCTTAGTCTGGGAGTGGAACACACTCATTTCAAGTTTCAAATTGAACTCTTAAAAAAAACAATGAGTATCTAAAGATTTACGGCATACGAGAAACTAGAGCTATATGGGATACGTGGAAAACCACTGGAACTAATCAAGTCATATCTGCATAAGAGAATGCAATATGTCAAAATCAATAATATTATAAGCGAAGCCAAGGAAGTAAGTATAAGTGTCCCACAAGGCAGTGTGCTGGGTCCCCTCCTTTTTTTATATATACCAACGACTTAATAAAAAGTGACGATAAGGAAAATATACATATAACATCCTACGCAGACGACACAATGATCCATGTAGTACGAGCACTTGGAATGAAGTGTACAATAAGGCAACGGAAACCATAAACAAATTAAAAAAAGTCTATGATCACAATTTACTTAGCTTAAATTTAGAAAAAACCAAATGCATCTCCTTCACCTCATACAAGAATACATTACCTAGTTTTAACGAAATCATAATTCATAAACCGCAGTGTGAAAAAAACTGTAATTGCTCACGAATTAACAGAGTACAAACAATTGATTATCTGGGGATACGAATTGACCAACACTTAAGATGGGATTCCCAAACGGCACATGTCACTAAAAAAATAAGAAGCTTCGTTTACTTATTTAATACAATAAAAAACGTGACTAGAGGGGACACACTAAAGATGGTATACTATGGGTTTGTGCAATCTACTATCACCTACGGCATATCAGTACGGGGAGGCTGCTTAAAAACACATCGAGACCAAGTTGAAATAGCGCAAAATTTGATATTTAAAATTATGCTACAAAAACCATACAGGTACCCAAGTGCTAAAGTGTTTGAGGATTCTGGTGTTCCGGACCTAAATAAACTATATATCACTGCCATTGCAAAATACATATTTAAAAACAAAACTAACCCATCAATATTATACATGCATACACATAACAACCAGACCAGAATTGCAGAAAATAACTTTGCATATAATAAAAAAATTAAAAAGACGATAGGATGATCAGACATATTATATTACACTGCCAAAGTCTATAATTACTTAACAAAAGAATTGAATATCAAGAACATTCATAACTACAACGAATTTAAATGCAAGTTGAAGAGACTATTGAAAGAGTTGATCCCGATGTTGCCTTAAAAATTTTGGGAAGGGAAGCGTAATAGTTAGGTTAATTTTATTATTATATTACTGTGTTAGCAAAATAATTTTTTTTTCATTTTTCATTTTTCTTCTTATTTCTTTTCTATTTCTTCTCTTCTTGGATTTTTATGTTATCTTATTTACTAGTTAATAAGAAAAATAATAATGAAGTCTCCTCCGTCTCTACAAGCTATTAGCTTCGAGAAAAGGAAACTACTAAATTACAATACTTTGGAATAAGCGTTTATTTTATTTTAATTATCATACTCTGTTATATAATTGTATAAGTTATTGGGAAAATAAATGTTTATGAATAAAAAAAAAATACGCTGTAATTGGGATATACTTAAAAGAAAAACTCCCTGTATGTACAAGTTAAGGCATTAATTGCGATTGATTGGCAACAATTTTTAATAGTCATATACGCTTTCTAATTTACACATAACTTAAAATTAAAAGGTGTCAAATTGTATTGGATGAAAATGTTCGGTGTTATATAAAACTCTCTGTATGCGCGTTTGTGTATGTGACTATTATACAAATTACATATATTCGGATATACCGTGTTTTCCTTATATCGTGCTAGGTATAGCCAAAAGCCATCCCGGTATAACGAGGTTCTAGTGTGTATAAATACACAATTTTAAAATAAACGCAGTAAAATATATGAAAATTTGCACAACATCGCGGTGGAACAAATAAAATGTCATTTGACAGAAATTATTATTATGTTTTTATCTTATAGTTCTTATAGTGTTTTCGGATTACCGCATTGTTGCTGCACCTTTGTTCTAGTTGTGTTCGGATTACAGTTTCAGTGTTCACTTTTTCGAATTTTATAGCGTAACAAATTTTTATGCCAACATAACCTAATTTAGAAGTAAATGAAATGGGTAATGTGAGTAAAGAGACATAAGCAAATTATACAAATGCAAACCTTACTACTAACCTAACCACTTTATTCTCAACTTTCAAGAGACAACCCTTAACTGGTGACGTGGTTAAAATTTAATACAATTGGTGAAGTAGAGTTTTTTTGGACGCCCATTGAAATTATCTTTAGAATGATCACTTTCTAAAGCTTTTATAATATGGTTCTAAATGAGTATCTGCTCCCAAATATTGTTCATTCGACTATGATGAATGTGTAAATCTGTGGCTCACCGCAAAAACTAGTTAAGTCGATTTTTTGTCGAAATTGAGTTAGCTGCATTTAAAACACCCATTAGGTATAATGTGTGCAATAAGACACATGTTTAATTATATCATAAACCTTTCTGCTAACCTAACCCGACCAACTAGTACAGTGGTGGGGAAACTTTTTTTAAGACGGGCCATTTGTAATAACCAGACAATCGTAGCGGGCCAAAGAATAATGCTTAATCGTAGGTAGGTAGTTTTTATGCGGGTCGTCACATTACGAAGTAAGAACGCGTTCAAACATTCTCACGACGGCACTCTTAAACGGGCCGGATTAAACTTTTCCGCGGGCCGGACTTGGCCCGCGGGCCGTAGTTTCCCCATCACTGAACTAGTATGTGGAATTGCTAACGTGTGCAAACGTGCAACGTAGGCAATTAATTCTATCATAAACCTTTATACTAACCTAACCTAGATATACAGAGAGTTTTATATAACACCGAACATGCTAAAATATACTCAATGTAAATTTTCCTATGTTCGATGTGTACTGGGACGCATCAAAGCATTGAGTGCGATGTGATTGGCTACGATTTCTAATTGTAATAATATTGTAATGTAATAAAAATAAATTAAATCTATCAGTTATCACAAGCAAGTGTTATTTGCTGTTCTAGCACTTGAAACAGATGTAGACGAAGAACGAAGAGTGGAACATATCAATAATGTACCCAAAGGAGGAAAAGATTTTTCTGGTAAACTTATACTATGGAGAGAACAGTTCAAGAAATTCCCATAATTTCTTTTCTGTAAAATTTTTTGATTGACCAATACCATTAATTTAAACTATTTCGAACCTTATAAAACAGTTTGTTTAGATAAATTTCACAAGCAAGGAGATAGAAATCCGTCGATATTATCGGAAAAGATGAAATTAAACAATTTCTGTATTGTTGAAGAGTGCCCAATAATATCGTTACTATTGCAAAATCATTCAATATTTAAGGTTTAGGTCCTACAAATTCCAACATTATTAGTTGCTGAATGACAAAATTAAGTGATAACATTTTTGTAAAATTGTATTTAATATGTTAAATTAAACAACGAAATGTTGCGAAAAATTGTGTTTACTCATGGTGCGTTTATATCTTCTTACCTTCTTTTACTAGTATTTTACTGATTAAAAATATAACAAGAGTTGATAAGCAATCCGTTAAACTAAAATATTTATAATACAACATTATCATTGTCTTGTAATTGGGAAATTTCCTGTTGGGCAATAAATACTTATTATTATTATTGTGGTTGACATAAAATTTGACAAATTCAATGTATTTTTGACGGTGTACATTGGGTTGACTACATTACCATTTAAAATTGTAGCCAATCACATCGCACTCAATGCTTTGATGCGTCCCAGTACACATCGAACATAGGAAAATTAACATTAAGTACATTCTAGCATGTTCGGTGTTATATAAAACTCTCTGTATATAGAATCGCTAATGTCTAGAAAGAGACTTAAACAATTTATTCTATCATGAACCTTTCTACTAACCTAGAAGTGTAGAAAATCACCAACGTAAGCAATGAGATCTATACATTTAATTCTATGCAAATCTTTCTGCTAACCTAACCTAACCTAGAAGTGCATGGAATCGCCAAAGTGTGCTATGGGGCCTAAAATCAGGTATCAAATACGGTTGCATGTGGCCTGCCAAAGTTTCTGGATTGGGGGGTCCGAGTTAGGATGTATAACTGTTACTGCTGTTATTAATATTTCAAATCAAACACTTACCGTTAATCCAAAAGACACGAAAACGACACAAATACACTAAATAACAAACTGACTACAGTAAAATTATGTACAGAAATTACAAGGTATGTACAGCAATTACAAACCACAATAAAAATTATTTTACAACAATCATTTCTAAACAAATGACTCCCCTCGGTCGAGAAAGTCGCTATCTACTTTATCGGCCGCCGAGTCAGATGTACTGATTTCACTTATGAATAAATTATTGAATTGATTCAAATTTAGTGTAATTGCTTTATTTTATATCAATTAATTGGAAAATATTATTATTATTGCTATATAATTTTATTAATAAAAGCATTTGATTATGTACTAGCGCCACCTAGTTTTTACACACGGAATCATGGCGATACCAGCGGTGACAATTGAATTTTGGATAAACAAATCTCAAATGTCACCGTTTGTTTGTTAACGATGTTAACATTAAATTTGTGTAGTGTATTCACGTTTAAATACAAGTGAAAGATCAAAATTGGTGCAGATATGTAGCAGTTTATAAGGAAGTTATGCTGAGTGCTCAGTTCACACTGGAAATGTGGCATAAAATTGCAAGAAGGACATCTCATAAAAACATTAACCTAAAACACGAATTGTGACTAAACGGTAAGTTTTAGACAAAAACATATATTTCATTCTACATTGTCACACACAAACGCAGACAGTTCCATTAAAAAAGTTCTCAAAAGGGTCAAAAACGTCGAAATAAAAAACCCAGTGTCCAGCACTCAAGCCAGAAATCAAACTATCGCACTAACCTTTTAATAATTGAAGACGATCCTGAAAATCCAAATATCTAGTGCTGCTGGTAAAATCCTTAAAGCAAAACTTCACTAAACTAAAACACTAGCACTTCTTCTTCTTCTTGCGTAATTTGCCACTGCAATAACTGTCGTAGATAATTAAATAAATATACACTACCACTTGAAACCTCGATATCAAACTCGAAGACCGACTAGTCTTTTCTAGAAAGTGAAAACACGAAATACACTGCGTGATTCATCGATCTTAACTGGAGTTGAAAAGTTGAGTTGAGTTGATAAGGTGAATAAATCGGCAAAAAAATGTATTTTTTTCCGATGTTCGCATGCGTTTTTTGCGTGTATTGGTGATGAGGGAATGGATTTATTGATTGAAACCGGTTTTAATTTTTGGTGTTTCGTTAAATAATTGCGAATATTTATGCACTCAAAAATCAATCGGGTTTTGAATTCTTTTAGAGGATTTCAAAAATGTATACTTTTTTTCAACCAATTAAGAAATAAATAATCATAACTAACTAAATTAATGTAGTTGTATGAGTTACGTGCAGGTGTTGTCACTTAATTAAACATAGTTATATTCCTTTCTTCACTTTTATTTTTCTTGCTAGATATACATTTCGGGTACTAAGTACCAATTATCAATAGCTAACAAGCTATAGCTATTGATAATGGGTACTTAGTACCCGAAATGTATATCTAGCAAGAAAAATAAAAGTGAAGAAAGGAATAAAACTGTGTTTAATTGAGTGACATAACTAACTAAACATTTTATTCATGAAATTTTGTATACAGAAAATTTACAATTAAATAATAGAAATAATGCGTTGTAGTAAAAATAAAATCAAATAAAATTCATAAAATGGCTAAAATTATGTAATTCAAATTATTTGTCGATTGAAATAGATATTTCCATGACATCAACGTAAAAAAATGCGAAAAGTAAATGATTTTTAGGCATTTACGTAACTATTTATAAACTTTATTAATAATAATATTTACCTACGCCCTATCTAGTAAACACTGTTCAAAGTTCACATGTGGCCGTTTTATCAATACACCATCACATTTTAACATATATTCACACTCCATTGGGCAACACTGATAACTTTAAAGCTACCATGTTGCCGTTTTTATTTTACTTATTCAAATTTACCGCCACACCATTTTTAAATGTCCCGCCAAACATTTAAAATTCCCGCCAAATATACAACAAACAAGGGTGGTACCACTGTGTCAAAGCACAACTTTACCCTTCTAGTCATTGGTGATTTTTTTACTTCTTCAGCAAAGTTGGTATCACTGTTACAAAGCACAACGCAGAAGACCTTCTGGTCATTGTCGACTTTTACTTCTTCAGCAAAATCTTTGGTGCTTCGGATGGACAGGCCATCGACTGTCACAGAACCCCGCCATCTATACTACTTATACGTATTCCGAATTCAGCTTATTTTCTTTAAATCTTTAGTTATTCGTTGCTTTTTTAAAGGTTCAATTTGAAGCTTTAAACGACTGTTTTCCACTCCCAGACTAAGCATGAAGTAAAATTTCGAGTTTAGAAAAGCCCCGTGAAAATTTGTCTCGGGTCGCGCAGCGACCCGAGACAAATTTTCTGGGCTTTTCTAAACTCGAAATTTTACTTCATGCGCCACGGGTACAAATCACTGATTTTAAGTGAGGTTCAAATATACATAAATTCACAATATTTTGGTTTTGTACGCGTGGCGCATGAAGTAAAATTTCGAGTTTAGAAAAGCCCAGAAAATTTGTCTCGTGTCGCTGCGCGACCCTCGACAAATTTTCACGGGGCTTTTCTAAACTCGAAATTTTACTTCATGCTTAGTCTGGGAGTGGAAAACACTCGTTTAAAGCATCAAAGTGAACTCTTTTAAAAATCAACGAATGTCAGAAAATTAACAGCTAAAATAATTAAGAAAATTTAATGTGATTTTATAGAAATAATGACATTTTTCTTGTATAGTGTAAATCATTTTGATAACATTTACTTACTTTAAACTAGTGTTTTCCACTCCCAGACTAAGCATGAAGTAAAATTTCGAGTTTAGAAAAGCTCCGTGAAAATTTGTCGAGGGTCGCGCAGCGACCCGAGACAAATTTTCTGGGCTTTTCTAAACTCGAAATTTTACTTCATGCGCCACGGGTATAAAACACTTATTTCAGGGGGTATTACCGTTGGTGGACCCTGTTTTTAGGCTTTTCTAAACATTTTTTTTTCGGGGCTAATTAAACACCGACAAGACTGGAGTTTTTTGGGTTTTATTAAGTCAATGTTGATCTATAAAATCTGAATTTTTCACCCGCTTCCGGCGACTGGGTTCCGAGAAAAGTCGGGTCAACTGCACCAATGTTATCCGGGAATTGGTCCACGGCCGGAAACGATTTGTCGTGTGGGTTATCTGAAACACAAAATGGGTTTCGGTTCTTTAATCTATATTGAATTCTCTTGGGATTGGACCAGTTTGGCTTCAAAATATTGAAAATTGCCATAATGGTGGCCATCTGAAAAAAAAGTTTTTTTTTACCCCTTTTTTTAGACTTTGAGGCTGACGGAAAAATACTTAATATCGATCAATTAACTTCAGAGTGGTCCAATCCCAGGGCAATAATGTTCTTAATCAAAATCCGAAAGCCCAAGTCGATTCGTCCCATAGGGAAAAAAAACCTTTCCGGCCAGCAGGAAAAATAGGGTTTCGAGAAAAACGCGTTTGAAGTTTTCAAACGATTTTAAACTGGTTTCCGGTGTCTTACCTTCAGTCTGCGATGCCGGGCCCGTACATCAGGCCTTCCTCCTCCTCGTAGAAGGCGTCTTGCAGAAGTCTGTCGCTCCGGTGTCGCTGCAGAGCCTCAATCGCCGCCGGAAACAAGTGCAGCTCCGCCCTCCTCTCGCGATCTGCGTCAGTTTGGGCAGCAAAAGCTCTGCATTGGAGACCAACCCGGATCCCCAGCGTCGTCATCGTCTTCAACACTGCTTTGTAGCCTTCATTAAAGACGCTGGTGGCCAGGAAGGTCGCCACAGCCACGGTCTTGGCACCGCAGTTGACGTGTTTCGGAGTTAGCTTCCACACACACGCATTCAAACTTTCATTTGAGTTCTGGGTGTTTCCACCAAGGCACCGGTTCAACAAATCATCGTTTGAAAGTGATTCATAGATCGGGCGAAGAATCTCTTGAACTTTGTCTGCAAGCGGAGGTGCGTGTTTAAATTTCTCCAGTGTACCGTTAGCTTTTGCCACCTGCCACTGACACCAGCTGCCGCTGCCTGCTGGGCAATTGTCATGTTGCGGGTTTTGGTCGGTGGAACATTTGTGCAAAAACGTAACCCAAATTTCCTTCTTCATGTCGCTTGCGGAATTCGGATGACGTCGAATAGCTAAGCCGTAATATATTGTGAGTTGCTTGATCAAACCATCCGTCAGTTTACCTGGTCCTTTTCCGCCAACGCCTTTGTTCTGCTTTTTGGGCGCACGTAGTCTGGTTCCCATACGCTTTTGGACGTGCCCGACACACTCTCTCTTCTCTACAGTTAAGTCGGGGTAGGGATCCATATCCAAGAGGGATTTGAACGTCTTTGTGTCTCCGTCACCAACGTAGTACCTGTACTTGACTCCATGCAACTCCTCGGATCTGCCAAACATCTCCAGAACTGGCGTCGACTTCCATTTTTCCTGAACTGCCTTGATGATTGATCGAACATGTCTCCTGATGAATCTCCTGCCATTCTTCGTACTCAGGTGAACCCACAGCGCCTTTTTTCAAATTGCACCCCTGGCAAAATGCTGACTTGACGACGACATCGACAACTTTCTTGGAATAAATCCCTATCAGTGAGCAAGTCCCGTACAATGATGAGAAGCCGCGCTTTTTCCACGAGCCGTCGCCTGACACTGACAGATGCGTAGGTTCATTTCCGTGTTCCCGGTTTTTCGCGATTTCTTCTCGAACTGCTTTGCTGCGAACGTAGTCAAAAACGGCTTTCGACGCGGAATAAAGATTATCCAGAAACGCGTAGTACGTGGAATTACCGAAGCCCGTTGATAAGTCCATCAGCCCGCAGAAAACGTTGACTCCTCGCTGTCCCAAGCCAAGCAGACGCATCGCGAACATCAGACGTCGATTGACTTCATACGCGCCGTTTATCAAGGGACAAGACGCCACAGAACTGGTATACCGGGGGCACTTGCAGATGATTTCCAACTTGAATCCGAGGCCTCGCGTTGCAGTCTGAGAGAACGAGACGTCACCATCACAGGATTTGCACTTCAGGTGGAGTGACAAGAAGTTGAACACCAACAAAAAGTTCAGCAGCACGTAGGAACTGCTGGGGTCCACCGAAATATCGTCGTCGGTGTCGTGTAACTTTTCCGCCGACGTGCTCGCGTAGGAAGTGTCATTTTCCTTCGTGTGCTGGTTCGCCGAAAACCGTCTTCTTTTCCTCTTTACGAAACCGCTGGAAGCTTTCGTGCCTTTCCGTGGCATTTTCGAGGTTATGAATGCACGCTGGACCGAATTTTGCACGCTGGACCGAATTCACTAAAGGCGTCGGTAAATCGATGTGACAGAAACTATTATACCTGCGGCGCCATATCAGCCCGACCGCACAGCTACGCGCTCGGGTCGTTTTCAGGCTGGTGAATTGCATTCTTAAACATGCGAAAAACTTATGAAAGACTTCGCCGATGTTCAAATGGCTTCGGGGCATTAAAGTACACATTATAAGGTATCCAAAAATGCAAAAATTGAAAAAGTGATTTTTTCAATTTTACCAACGGTAATACCCCCTTCAAGTGAGGTTCAAATATACATAAATTCACAATATTTTGGTTTTGTACGCGTGGCGCATGAAGTAAAATTTCGAGTTTAGAATTGCCCAGAAAATTTGTCTCGGGTAGCTGCGCGACCCTCGTCAAATTTTCACGGGGCTTTTCTAAACTCGAAATTTTACTTCATGCTTAGTCTGGGAGTGGACAACACTCGTTTAAATATAGTCAACAAAGAATGTTGACTATATTTAACTCGAAGTGTTAAACGCGTGCATTAGGAAAAATAATAAGCGGAAATGATAAATAAATCCATACACACACGCACACCAAAAGCTTATCTCAACGAAATGAATCTTTGTTCCGTAAAACGAAAACAATTTACGTTCCTCCCTTGATAAAACGCCGGATGATGATCACCACATCTTATTTTCCATAAATTGTATCGGATCCTTCTCACTTTCTCCCATTAAGGGCGCATCCTCATAATTTCCATCGTTGAGGATTTATGGCTTGCCCTTCATAAATCTTGCGCCAGAGAGAAACAATTTGATTTTCCTATTTCTGCGAGGAGTATAAAATAAACGGGGGTGCGCATTTTGAGAACCGCTGGCGAGAGCGCGCATAAAAAAAAACCGGCTATAAAAATGCATGAACCCCACAGAAAGAAAGGGTAGCGCGCGTCTCACCCCAGGGACGGCACGGCTGGAAAAAAATCTACATAAAAAATAACCGTGCACACTAATACTAATACGGGGAGAGTGGAGGGTTGTTGTTGGTGAGAGAGAGAGACAAGGTTGAAGGGGGCGGCGTGCCACCCCTGTAAAAGAGCGGAGGCAATTTCTGCAAACCATTAGCGGGGGCGGCCATTGTTTAGCGCGCTGCAAATTAATTTAATCCGCGTCCCTTGCCCCGCCAGAAGGGATGGCCCTTCGCGACGCCGGCGCCCTTTTACCTCTCGCAAAGGCTTTCGTTAATGAATACCTAAACAACATGAATTATTTTTACTAATTATATAAACAATTTATAAAAAAAATACGTTGATTAAACCAAATCAGCACGTGCTTTTAACTCTCTTTAGAAATATACACAAGTAGCCAAATTATCAAGACGATCAACTTCATTTCTTAAATAATTGCAATGAAACTGTATTCTCTCTCCTTAAAATGTTACGAAATATAAATAAATAATGTACGTTATAAGCATCTAATCTAACTAATCTATGAAATTGCCAATATTTGGTTGTAACATACTACAAAACATTAAAAGTGAGATTCTTTTCTCAAGCTACGACACATTTTTATTACAAAGACTAAATTAAAGGCTCGACTTTACTTTACACCCTGTGGTTTGAAATTTTGACTAGAAACTTCTATAAAACCTCATTGATTGCTGTTAACCATTGCAATCTTTACTGGAAACATTGGGGAAGTCGAAAGGAATGTTTGTTACAGACTTCAATCTGACTTCAACTTGAAGTTAGATTTAACCGGATGACGATTATAACACATTAGCACATTACACTTGGACTCATATGGATTTATAGAATAACTAACATAAATTATTACACTCTTGGAAATTCAGTTGGGCTGAATTCTAGTTTGTGTCAGCGGTTATATTTCGCCGAAAAATTTATTTGCTCACGTTGAATCTTCCACATACTTCTAGGTTAGGTTAGGTTAGAAGAAAGGTTTGCAATAGAATAAATTGCGTAAATCTCTTTGCGCATGATGATAATAATCATCGTGCGCAAAGAGATTTACGCAATTTATTCTATTGCAAACCTTCCTTCTTTGAAAATTTTTAAAATATTGAGTCCTAGCAGTATGTAATACTTCTAATACATACTTCTAGGTTAGGTTAGGTTAGAAGAAAGGTTTGCATTAGAATAAGTTGCGTCAATCTCTTTGCGCACGATGATTATTATCATCGTGTGCAAAGAGATTTACGCAATTTATTCTATTGCAAACCTTTCTTCTAACCTAACCTAACCTAACCTAGAAGTATGTATTATTATCATCGTGCGCAAAGAGATTTACGCAATTTATTCTATTGCAAACCTTTCTTCCAACTTAACCTAACCTAGAAGTATGAATTAGAAGTATTACATACTGCTAGGACTCAATATTTTAAAAATTTTCAAACACAATTTTATATTTATTTATAACATTTCCGGTCGAAATTAATTGCATATCTAGATAGTACTCGTCGAGTACTTTCGAATAATATATTTTTTATCTATAACACCCACAGGGTGTATAGTAAATTCCTACCAAATTCAACACTTATTAAAGCAACTACATCCCAAGCTAATACCCCGACCCACATTGTATTATACAATAAGTATTCATTTATGTAACAGCGAACACTCCTTATCTGCGGCGGCTTGCAGCCTAACTTCAGGGTAGGCCAGAGACTCAAGGTAATATGTCTCCGTTATTGAAAGTTGACTTTGTTGTGCAATTTCTTGTATTTATAAAGCGCGATCCCAACCTCAAATTTTGTATGCCTTGGCGCTGTGGCCTACTCTGAAGTAAGGCTGCAAGCCGTCGCTGCTCCTTATATAATCTAATGCCTGGGTATTAGATCGGAAAGTAGTTGTATCAAAGAGTGTTTAATTTAATCTTTGTAAGACAAATTTGTTGTAGATTGCGAAAAGAATCTCACTTTTAATGTTTTAATGTAATTTGTCTACATCAGTGATGAGCAATCTTTTGTTATTGCTGGGCTGTATAGAAAAGGAACAATTTTATTTTTGCCACTAGTGATGGTTAATATTCTGACATTCTCAATTATCGGTAATTCGGTACATCTTTTTGTTTTGAAACCAGTTTACCTTTACAATATAATTAGAATACTCTCAACATATGAGATATTTTCTTACATTTTATTTCGGAAATAAATGTTATCCTTTTGAGGTGGATACCCCTCTTTGATATTCTCCTCGAGATAATTCCTATTTATTTTCTGATCGAGATTGGATTTGCGCGAACACATGAATGGTTTCGCCGGAGCGTCCCGACGACGTACGGCTTTCGAGGGGGAGGCTTTTCGACGACGTTAAACCACCGCGAAATGTTCCACGGAAAAATTACAACCACAAAACTATTACAGACATTAGAAGTATTTACTACGCGCCCTTTCGAAAGGAAATAGAAACTGACTTTATGTTTGCTATTACTCGCGCTCTTGAAAAAAGGGAAATTGTATCATCTAACTATTCTTCTTCTCGCAATCTTGATATACTGTGTGTCGCCGGATTACTGCCATAAGAGAAAAGTACCTCAAATTATAATTCTAATAATCTAAAAATTCATAATCGAAAATTATGTTTACATTGGCGCTTGAAGGGTTAATATGTTTGTTATTTTTGCAGCGCGCCGACATATAAATCTTACCTCGGCGTGCAGTACATCTTCCCCACCATTCGTGAACGTTCTAGAAACCCCGCACGTGTTTCCAGAACGAATCGAGAATTATGTTTACAGTGGCGCTTGAAGGGTTAATATGTTTGTTGTTTTTGCAGCGCGCCGACATACAGAGAGTTTTTTGTAATACCGAACATTTTCATAGAAATATTCTTTTAAATATACATAAGCATACGTTGTATATTTGTCGATGCTAGGTTTATTAAAAGAATTTAATTTGAACCTTTAAACGAGTGTTTTCCACTCCCAGGCTAAGCATGAAGTAAAATTTCGAGTTTAGAAAAGCCTGAAAATTTGGTTTGGCCGCGTAGCGCGAAGCGCGGAGCGGCCAAACCAAATTTTCAAGCTTTTCTAAACTCGAAATTTTACTTCATGCGCCACCGGTACGCAACACTGATGCAATGTAAAGTTTAGCGGTGTGTTTTAAACTTCGTAATATATCAGTGTTTTGTACCGGTGGCGCATGAAGTAAAATTTCGAGTTTAGAAAAGCCTGAAAATTTGGTTTGGCCGCTTCGCACTACGCGACCAAACCAAATTTTCAGGCTTTTCTAAACTCGAAATTTTACTTCATGCGCCACCGGTACGCAACACTGATGCAATGTAAAGTTTAGCGGTGTGTTTTAAACTTCGTAATATATCAGTGTTTTGTATCGGTGGCGCATGAAGTAAAATTTCGAGTTTAGAAAAGCCTGAAAATTTGGTTTGGCCGCTTCGCGCTTCGCGCTACGCGACCAAACCAAATTTTCAGGCTTTTCTAAACTCGAAATTTTACTTCATGCTTAGTCTGGGAGTGGAAAACACTCATTTCAAGTTTCAAATTGATTTTTTTTAACAACGAGTATTTAAAGACTCACGACATATACAGTGTAATTGGGACATGTTTACTTAAAAGAAAAACTCCCTGTGTGTACAAGTTGAGGCATTAATTGCGATTGATTGGCTACAATTTTTAATGGTCATATAGGCAACTCAATTTACACATAACCTAAAAAATAAAGGTGTCAAATTGTATTGGATGAACATGTTCGGTGTTACATAAAACTCTCTGTATAAATCTTACCTCGGCGGGCTGTACATTTTCTCCACCATTCGTGAACGTTCTAGAAATACGTGCTGGGTTTCTAGAACATTCACGAATGGTGGAGAAGATGTACTGCACGCCGAGGTAAGATTTATATGACGGCGCGCTGCAAAAACAAAACAAACGCGTTTTATCTAAACTGAAATCTCTACTTTCGCGCATCGTCTCCCCACAACTGTAAATCACTGCAACATTTTTATAAAAAAAAAATCTTAAAATTAATAAAGCACGTTTCTTTATCCCCCCTCGCTCTCTTTATCTCCAATTTCTTTTGAGAAATTAATTAACTCTCCAACGGCTCGCAATTAACAATCATCCCTTTAGATTCTTTTGAAGTCCGCTTATTGGGAGCTCGCCTTTTTTTTTAATTTTGCAATTAGTTCTCGAGTCCGCTCCTCGCAACTAAACTTTATACATAAGCAAAAAGGTTCTTCCGTTCTAGAATTTAATAAGGGCCGAGTGTTTAGCGCCATTCGTCTTCCCTTTTATTTCAAGACCGGCGCGGCCTCCTGTTTGATGGTAAAGGGTGAGCCAGGCTCGACCCTCGCACATTTTTATCGTCGTCGGGAAGTGATCGTGGGTCGCCGCCACCAATTTGTGACATGTCAATAGCCGATATAGTTAATTTAAAATCGATAAGGGACAATATGTTCCTTTCGATCAGAAAGGGTGGGCCGAGCTGGGTGTTTTATTTGATTAAGATGTTTTGGATTTTTTTAACGGGGGTGTGCTGTGTGATATTTAATAAAATTCGCGTTAATGTATACAAATAAAGAAATAAACAAAATAATATATAAAATTACGAAAATGTTTTTCGTGTAAAATGCAAACGATGTGTCTTAGTTGCTAAGACAACTCAAGACAATAAATATGCCTTGAAACAACTACTTCCCTTGCAAATACACCTCCGAATATTGAATTATACAATAAAATATTTAAATTCTTATTTTTTTTAATTGTTACTGTTGTGATAAAAAGATAATAGGCGGCTAAAAAACAAGATGTATTATTATTGTCAAAATAAACGTAATCAACATATACACGTTTTACTTTTCATCGTGTTACTTTCTGCTGCGATATCAAGCAAAACTGGCTTGAATTTACAACAGGTTATGGGCCCAGTAACCAGTAACCAGTAACCAGTAACCAGTGACCAGTAACCAGTAACCAGTAACCAGTAACCAGTAACCAGTAACCAATAACCAGTAACCAGTAAAGTAACGAGGAATAGTTTGTATACGATCGGACGTTCAAGATGACTAAGGAAATACAGTTTGAGAAACTCAAGGGTCATGAAAACTACCAATCATTTAAACGGTCAATGTTGGCATTTCTCCGTACTAAGAAATTGGCCAAATGTATCGCCGAAACGGACACGGAAACCGATGTCGAGAAATTCGGTGAAGCTATGGGATGGCTTGTGTTGTCCACCGAAAGCAACGTCACTTCAGTGATTCGGATACACCGTTGAACGTCTGGAAAATGTCAAGCGCATCATGCGATACCTCAAAGGAACAATTGAATATCGTATTAAATTTAAGCATGTCAAGGAGGCTAAAATTAGTGGATTTTTTGATGCAGATTGGGGATTGAATGTCGATTCCAGGCGGTCATGTACAGGATGGACTTTTATTCTAGCTGGGGGAGCAATATCATGGGGATGTAAAAGGCAGAAGACGGTTGCATTGTCTACAGCTGAAGCTGAATACATGGCTATGTCTTCGGCAACCCAAGAAAGTCTGTGGCTCCAGCAGTTTTTGAACCAATTCGGAATTGTTGACACAATCGAGCTACAAGGAGATAACCAAAGTGCTCTGGATATTGCAAAAGAAGAGGCTTATCGTCCAAACAGTAAGCACATCAGTATACGATATCACTTCATCCGGGAACGAGTTCTAGACGGAACTATTCAACTTAAATACGTCCCCACTAATAAGAATGTTGCTAAAGGAGTTACTAGTGATAAATTATTGTTTTGTGTTGTCAGTATGGATATTAATGCTCCAACATTAATTAACTTGATTTGATTAATAAATTGTTGATGTAGCAAGTTGGGGTGTTGTGATAAAAAGATAATAAGCGGCTAAAAAACAAGATGTACACTGGCGAAAGAAATTAACGCATCATTTGTGATTTTTGTGATATCTTGGAATCGAGTTTTCTTTGAACACAAACATATTTTTACAATAAGAAATCTTATCAAGCATGCATGCGGTTTTACATGTTGTGTTTTGTCTTTTGTTCTCATGGTTTTCTGTCAATAAATAAAATGAAGCACTTTTCATTATCTGACTGTAAGAAAGGTTCATATAAATTTTTTTTTTGAGTTTGTTTTCCAGTAATTGTTAAAATTAAGCGCTAAATAGTGAAGAATGAATATGGATAGACGTCCGAATCTTAATTTAAGCAGTGAAGAAGCTGTGATTGTGGTTACACTTGCAGAAGAAGGTAGGAGTCAGCGTTACATCAGTCAGCGTCTTGGTGTTAATCAATCGACCGTATCCCGTGTCTTGAAGAGACATCGGGAAATTCAGGCATACTCAAGAAGGCCAGGACAAGGGAGAAAAAGGGCCACAACTGCTGTTCAAGACCGTTTTTTAATGATGCAGACGTTACGCGAACGGTTTATTACGGCTCCTAGGCTACAAAATATGCTCGCAGAGATCCACAATGTTCATGTAAGTTCCGTTACCATCAGAAAAAGGTTACGTGGTTTTAATTTAACTCCGAAAACAGCGGCAAAAGGACCACAATTAACCGCAGACCATCGCAGAGCCAGGTGTACATTTGCGCAAGAACATGTAAACTGGTTACAGGCCGATTGGGCTAATGTTATGTTTAGCGACGAGTCCAGATTTTGTCTTTACGGCAGTGACAGACGAATGCATGTGTACAGACGGCCAGGTGAACGTTATGCGCAGTGTAACATTGTTCCGACTGTTATGTTTGGTGGAGGCTCTGTTATGGTGTGGGGTGGTATCACTTTAGAGGCTCGTACGGAGTTGGTGGTCATACCAAGAGGAAGCATCACGGCAGCGTCTTATATTGCAAACATTTTAGAACCATCCGTAATGCCTTTTGCTCCCTTTGGATGAAACGATTTCCTGTTTATGCATGACAATGCAAAACCACACAGTGCCCGAATTGTACAACAGTATCTTGACCTAGTGGGTATCAACACAATGCAATGGCCAGCCAGGAGTCCCGATCTTAATCCGATCGATAGAGCACTTCCTCGGCGTCCAAGCAATCAACAAGAGCTTGGACAAAGATTGCAGGAAATTTGGGAAGATATTAACCAGGATGAAATTGGATCATTAATTAACAGTATGAGCCGTCGCTGTCAGGCAGTTATTCGAGCAAGAGGAGGAAACACTAGATATTAAGTCTTATAATCACATGTTAACTTTTTCCTCTTTTTATTTATGACATTATTTTAGTCATTAATGAAAGAAAATGTGTTGAAAATCATTATTATAGTTCAGTTGTTTTGTTGTTATTTTTTTTGTTTTTAAACATCAAAACTTTATTTTTAAATTAAAAAAATTAATGTGATGCGTTAATTTCTTTCGCCAGTGTATTATTATTGTCAAAATAAACGTAATCAACATATACACGTTTTACTTTTTATCGTATTACTTTCTGCTGCGATATCAAGCAAAACTGGCTTGAATTTACAACAGTTAAACGCTATATCAAAGTATATGTAACATTTAGGTCAAATTCTCTGCAAACCAACTAATAAATAAAAATAAAAGGAGAAATTACAAGATATTAAAAATGAAAGGACTTGGAGATTTATCTCTCTTTAGTATAGCTTTGCTTATGACTTTTTAAAAATAAAAATTTAAGAATAAAATTGTAATAAAATTTATTATTTAAAAATACATGAATTGTGAGGATAACATTTTCACCTTAAAATAATTTCTAATTTTCCTTTAAAACTTAGCACGAATGGCCTACAAAAAGCGAATAGATGTTTAAATAAGTAAATTCTAATAGATTTAAAAGTAAATGGAATGCATAAAACAAGTACTTGTACTTAAAATGTAGACCATTGGACGCAACAAATTAGGAAATAAGTAATAACAAAAAATAATAAATATGTGATATATAAGTGTGATAATCTGTAAAAAATCTATTGGAATTGAATAAATTGAATTGAATTGAATTGAAAATACAACAATTTGTAAAGAATTGGATTAGAACTGGATTAAAATTAAGCAACAAACGAAACTATTTAAAACCCCATCCTGTTTACATGCAAACCCTTTTGTAGTTACATTCGTATTAATCACACACAATTGAGCACATTTCACTTACACAACCTTTTCTTCCCTTACATACACACAAACATGAAAAAAGAAATGATTAAATCGACAAAGCGAGGCGTTTAAACTTTTCTTTTTTTCAAAAATAAACCCGGACACGCTAAAATGCAACACAACATCCCTTTGAATCACAGATTCGGCATTCCTCAAGGAAGTACCTCATCTCGTACCTGGTTTGGTTGGTGGTCACGGTAATTACCTCGAAGACCGTCTTCTTCACTGACAGCTGTCACTATGTCGTGTTTAAACGCTCGTCATTTAATTCCGCACAAGTTGTTGCGATTTTTTTTTATTGTTCGTCAAAGCGAAGAACAAACATTTAAACAAACTGTTGGATTGTGTGCGTGTTGTTCCAGTTTAAAGGGATTGCGTTGTGCTGACGATACACGATTGTTTTTTGTTTAAGTGAGTGGTGAAGTGAAGGGTTGTCTATTGCGATGTAGTTTGTAGTTGTAGCAAACATTTAAACAAACCTTTGGATTGTGTGCGTGTTGTTTGAGTTTAAAGAGATTGCGATGTGCTGGCGATACACGATTGTTTTTTTTTTTAAGGGTGGAGTGAAGTGAAGGGTTGTCTATTGCGATGTAGTTTGTTGTTTCTAAGTTTCTAAATACACTAATGATTTCATTTTTATATTGTTGCAATATTTTGGTCAATTTTCAACGTTAAACTTTTTTCTCAAGGTTTATCTACTAAAGCGGAAGTGAATCTGGGTAACTTTAATGACAATTGTGTTTCTTATATTTATGTAAAATTATATTTTTGTTCTAAATTCTTATTAATAATTCATTTTTGTCCTTGTTTTAAATTTTTATTTATTTCTACATTTAATAAATGTTAAATAAATACATTAATAATTTTAATATTTATCTTATATTTTTTGTCTTTTATATAGTACATTTTTATTATTTTATAATATTTATTTTATATTTGTTGTATTGTATTTTTCTTGAAACATATTTTTTATTTTAATTTTATTTAAGTATGGCCATAGTGATTTACATGGTAAAAATTGTATCGCATGTTAACTTTTGTTGTCGAACAAAGAAACATTTTTTGTTTTTATCAATAAATCAATAAACTTTCGTGTGATGTTATAACATTTACTTGTTAATAATAATAATCATTATGACATTTTCGCCAAGTTTATTTTATTTACATAATAATTTGTCTTATTCATTTCAACTTTGAAACCATCTCTTTAATGTTTATTTTTAAAAAATATTATGAAGATAATACACGTTTCTTTTAATTAAGTATTTCTTTAATCCACCATCCCATCATCGTGGTTGTAAATATAAATATTATAAAATAAATCCAATTGTAAATAACTGCTGTCTTCCCTTTCGTTATAAACCTTTCATCATCGTCCGCATCGTAACGACGATGAACCGAGCGGGACCCCCTCTATTCCCCACGCCTCACTTTCACCGTCATTATTTTATACCGGGCTTTCATTAATTCCCGAACCCCACGTGACCAAAAATAATAGGCAACCAAATGTACAAGGTGGTATGGCTCACACAAAAATTCCTTAGATTTAAAAATATTTATTCGCCGGCGTATTTTTATGACGACTGAAAATATTATATTTAAAATGATTAAAAAATAGGCTCATCTTCAAAACTGTAACTAATTTTTATTAATTTTTTTTCTTAAACACGAGCAGAACATACAAAGTTAACAACAAATAAAGAAACAACAAATATTAAACCTAATAACTAAAAAGATTAATAGCTTAAAATTCAAAAAAAATTATAATAAGTGTTCTATATGTCCTCCTTCTTCTCTTACACATAAATTTATCCTACGCCGCATATTATCAAACACATGATGGAGTTCATTTTCGGTGATATTTTGTACCTCTTGCATAATTGCTACTTCTAAATTTTCGAGAGTATGGATCCTATTTTTGAAGATATTACTTTTTATTCGACCAAATAGATAATAATCTAAAGGTGTCAAGTCTGGACTGCGAGGAGGCCACACACCTCTACTAATTATTCTGTTTTAGTAAAATTCAGCTAAATACCGAATGGTTGCATTTGCAGTATGTGCTGTGGCCCCATCTTGCTGAAAATAGCCCAATCGAAGCTCATCGTCGTGCATTTGTCCAATAGCTTCTTCTAAAATTAAACGATACCGTTCAGCAGTGATAGTTTCTCTAAAAAATATTGGGCCAATTATCCTTCTCCTAGACATAGCTATCCAAATTCCTAGCTTTTGGGGATGCAGAGGTGTTTCCTCCAATACATGGGGATTTTCTGTCGCCCATGTCCTGTAATTTTGGCTGTTCACGTACCCAGATAAATGTATCCACGCTTCATCAGAAAAAAACGTAAGATCAAGTACGTCATCATTATTTAACTGTTCATTAAACCACTGGCAGTATCGTACTCGCTGAATAAAGTCTGGTGGATGTAATTGATGCACTACTGAGACTTTGTAAGGATGCATATTTAGTGATTTTGTGAGTGCTTTATGGCAGGTTCCAACAGAGAGTCCTATAAAGAAGCACATTATTAATTCACGGTTAATTTATACTGGAATTTTTAAATATAAAAACCCCAAACAATAGGATTTGTTTTACCTGATTGGGCTGCCAATTTCGGTACGGATTTCTTAGGACTTCGTTCCATCCTCACTCGAATATCTTCGACAACATCATTAGTTAAGACTGTCGGTCTACCAGTGGATTTTCCTTTGCAAATGCAATGTTTGTCTTCATATCTTTTAATAAGAACTTGCTTATGATGTTTAAAAGTATCATACGCAATTACCGCATATTACGTGAAGCACTACGAAAATGTGCCATCAAAATAAACGCGTCTTGCTCCGTTGTAAATACCATTTTCGCAGTATTTGCTTATCCTAGCAAATTGACTCTGCAAAATAAATAGAAATAAAACTCAATGTTTCGGAATAATTAAACAATTTTTGCTTACCTGAAAATTCCGGGCGAATCTTGTAAGATCTCAAAGGTTGGTTTAACGATGCACCGCGCATAAACGATTATGTCAAATTTGACTTTAGTAACGTTTGGTTACTTTTTTCAAAGCCTCCAACGTACAAATACAATAATTTACGCGGCAATTTTAAATTTAGTCACGTGGGGTTCGGGAATTAATGAAAGCCCTGTATCTCTTCGAACAATTTTTAATCCACTAAAAATCGAATATTTGATATATTCATAATTTGTTTTATACATTTTGCAATATAATTGTGTAATATATAATATCTGTTATTTGTATGTAAATTGATTGTAAAATAACCGAGAACGTAGGTGTCGACTTTTTTTAAAATCGAGGAATAAAGGGTGGACACATTTAATTTTTATTTGCGTCGTTATATAAATATAAGTCTGATCTATTACATGTATTTTTTTTCAATTTCTTATATGTAGCCGAACAATTTATATAAAATGTTAAAGTTGATCTTAGTAAAAATCCACAAAAATTAATTTAATTTTAAACATTTTTATTAATATCTCAGTAAATAAATGTGATAAAAATGTTATTTTCTCAAAATAAATGAGGAACATTCCAAGGAATGTAGATACGTATTTATATATTTTCCAAGATTTTTTCTTTTAAAAATACAGCATCCGAAAGTGACATGCCTCGCTTTTTGAAAAGGATAGTAGAGTAGTGGAATTATTAGATTCATTTAGCAGTACTCAAAACTGGTCGAGTTTTTTAGGTTTAGAGAAAATAACTTATTAAGTGGTGATTTAATCTGAAAATTGGACAATACGAAATTTTTGAATGTTGAAAAATTGAATAATTAAAAAATTAGCTTTTTTTCAAATGGTCATATTTATAGTTTGGTTTGGCTTATCAAATATGGACATGTGGTTGATTTTTATCAAATTTTGAATAGCTCAAAATTTTACAGTGTAAACTATTTTTAATATCTTTTTAAATTTCAATAATTTTGATAATCCCATTCCAACCTAAAATCATGCATATTTGCTAACAAACAAAATCGCAGAAGTAAAAATGCAAGTGGATATTTTAAAATTATCTTATTTACGTTCTCCATGCCAACGACTGTACGATCGCGCTGAATTAGTGACGTTAAGTTCAATCCGTCAAATCACTACGTAATGCATAATTGTCACAAAAATCGTTTCGGAACAATTTCCAAGGAGGAAATTATAAGTAATATAAATTTAACAGTGCCGCTAAATACCAAAAAAAGTAAATCGTCAATTTGGACTCAATAAAGAGAAAAAATAATCCTCACTTTCTAATAGCGGTTTGCTGTTTAATTTAAAAGTGCGTAACTGATTAATTATTACTAATGCATTGAATATAAATTATTCTTGCGCGAAACGTTTCTACAAACTAAAAGAAATTTAATAGGACATTGGCAACGCTGCAAGAGCGGATGACAGATTTTAGAATGACAATACACCTTTGTCATGGAATTATCTTATCAAATACCACTCGAGGTTTGGTTTTGGGAGGATATTTTTTCATTTAATAACTCGTGCGTGGTTTTCCAATTTTACTCGAGAAAACTTGTATAGACAAAAACACTCGAGCTTCGCTCTTGTGTTTTTTTCATCCAAGTTTTCTCTCGTTAAAATTGCTAGGCAACCACGCACTCGTCTAAATAAAAAAATATCCGGCCAAAACCAACCTCTTGTGGTATTACATATGAATATTTTTATGCTTTCTAGAAAACTACAATTTTGTTAGTAGCGTGAACAAGTTATTTAGGAAAATGAAGATAAGCAATATTTACTTTAAAACACTTAAAAACAATGGATCTTCAAATGTTAATACAATTAGAAATAATAATATTTGTGAAGTTAGAGTATTCGTAAAAGATTTCACAATATCTTAAAAGTGTTTTCCACTCCCAGGCTAAGCATGAAGTAAAATTTCGAGTTTAGAAAAGCCTGAAAATTTGGCTCGGGCGCGTAGCGAAGCGGAGCGACCGAGCCAAATTAGGCTTTTCTAAACTCGAAATTTTACTTCATGCGCCACGCGTATAAATCACTGCTTTATTGTGAAGTTCAGAAACACACATCATCACTTAGTAATAATATATAACTGACGAAAATCATTAGAAATCTTAATCGAATGATTAAGATTTCTAATGGTTTTCGTCAGTTACATATCAGAGAATTCTGAAACCCCTCAATTATTAATTTTTCAGTGCAATAAGGAGAATATCGAAGATTGAATTATGACTTAAATTCTAAGTACTTTAAAACACTTAAAAACAATGGATCTTCAAATGTTGATACAATTAGAAATAATAATGTTTGTGAAGTTAGGGAATTCGTAAAAGATTTGACAATATCTTAAAAGTGTTTTCCACTCCCAGGCTAAGCATGAAGTAAAATTTCGAGTTTAGAAAAGCCTGAAAATTTGGCTCGGGCGCGTAGCGAAGCGGAGCGACCGAGCCAAATTAGGCTTTTCTAAACTCGAAATTTTACTTCATGCGCCACGCGTATAAATCACTGATTTATTATGAATTTCAGAAACACACATCATCATCTTAATAATAATATATAACTGATGAAAATCATTAGAAATCTTAATTGAATGATTAAGATTTCTAATGGTTTTTGTCATAACTGACGAAAATCATTAGAAATCTTAATCGAATGATTAAGATTTCTAATGGTTTTTGTCAGTTACATATCAGAGAATTCTGAGACCCCTCAATTATTAATTTTTCAGTGCAATAAGAAGAATATCGAAGATTGAATTATGACTTAAATTCTAAGTACTTTAAAACATTTAAAAACAATGGATCTTCAAATGTTGATACAATTAGAAATAATAATGTTTGTGAAGTTAGGGTATTCATAAAAGATTTGACAATATCTTACAAGTGTTTTCCACTCCCAGGCAAAGCATGAAGTAAAATTTCGAGTTTAGAAAAGCCTGAAAATTTGGCTCGGGCGCGTAGCGAAGCGGAGCGACCGAGCCAAATTAGGCTTTTCTAAACTCGAAATTTTACTTCATGCGCCACGCGTATAAATCACTGATTTATTGTGAAGTTCAGAAACACACATCATCACTTAGTAATAATATATAACTGACGAAAATCATTAGAAATCTTAATCGAATGATTAAGATTTCTAATGGTTTTTATCAGTTACATATCAGAGAATTCTGAGACCCATCAATTATTAATTTTTCAGTGCAATAAGAAGAAGATCGAAGATTGAATTATGACTTAAATTCTAAGTACTTTAAAACACTTAAAAACAATGGATCTTCAAATGTTGATACAATTAGAAATAATAATGTTTGTGAAGTTAGGGTATTCATAAAAGATTTGACAATATCTTAAAAGTGTTTTCCACTCCCAGGCTAAGCATGAAGTAAAATTTCGAGTTTAGAAAAGCCTGAAAATTTGGCTCGGGCGCGTAGCGAAGCGGAGCGACCGAGCCAAATTAGGCTTTTCTAAACTCGAAATTTTACTTCATGCGCCACGCGTATAAATCACTGATTTATTGTGAAGTTCAGAAACACACATCATCACTTAGTAATAATATATAACTGACGAAAATCATTAGAAATCTTAATCGAATGATTAAGATTTCTAATGGTTTTTATCAGTTACATATCAGAGAATTCTGAGACCCATCAATTATTAATTTTTCAGTGCAATAAGAAGAAGATCGAAGATTGAATTATGACTTAAATTCTAAGTACTTTAAAACACTTAAAAACAATGGATCTTCAAATGTTGATACAATTAGAAATAATAATGTTTGTGAAGTTAGGGTATTCATAAAAGATTTGACAATATCTTAAAAGTGTTTTCCACTCCCAGGCTAAGCATGAAGTAAAATTTCGAGTTTAGAAAAGCCTCAAAATTTGGCTCGGGCGCGTAGCGAAGCGGAGCGACCGAGCCAAATTAGGCTTTTCTAAACTCGAAATTTTACTTCATGCGCCACGCGTATAAATCACTGGTTTATTGTGAAGTTCAGAAACACACATCATCATCTTAGTAACAATATATAACTGACGAAAATCATTAGAAATCTTAATCGAATGATTAAGATTTCTAATGGTTTTCGTCAGTTACATATCAGAGAATTCTGAGACCCCTCAATTATTAATTTTTCAGTGCAATAAGAAGAATATCGAAGATTGAATTATGACTTAAATTCTAAGTACTTTAAAACACTTAAAAACAATGGATCTTCAAATGTTGATACAATTAGAAATAATAATGTTTGTGAAGTTAGGGTATTCGTAAAAGATTTGACAATATCTTAAAAGTTTTTTCCAGTCCCAGGCTAAGCATGAAGTAAAATTTCGAGTTTAGAAAAGCCTGAAAATTTGGCTCGGGCGCGTAGCGAAGCGGAGCGACCGAGCCAAATTAGGCTTTTCTAAACTCGAAATTTTACTTCATGCGCCACGCGTATAAATCACTGATTTATTGTGAAGTTCAGAAACACACATCATCACTTAGTAATAATATATAACTGACGAAAATCATTAGAAATCTTAATCGAATGATTAAGATTTCTAATGGTTTTCGTCAGTTACATATCAGAGAATTCTGAGACCCCTCAATTATTAATTTTTCAGTGCAATAAGAAGAAGATCGAAGATTGAATTATGACTTAAATTCTAAGTATTATATACTTATATATATACGCAGATAAACAAGAAGATTTAATAATTCATAGTATCGTTTGTCTGTAACATGTGTCGTTGAATAAATCAACGCTAACGTATTTAGGGTATGCAAATGAGCCGCCTATAGAGAAAAAAAAAACTCATCCTACTGTTGGTAGTCACTGCTTTAATTCGTGGGTGCCTTTGTTCGCGGGGGTAGCAATTTTTTTCTAGGGTGCGCTCGTAATTATATTTTTTAATTTATCTTCCTTACTGCTCCCGCAAGGACGGAGCGTAATAGATAACAACACAATGCATTAGCCCGATGAATTTTCCCCCATTTCAACCCCCTCCGCTACCCCCCTTATATTATTGTTATTATTTATTGTATATTCCTCAAAATACGCAAGTAAAAAAATCCAATTTACAAAATGACGTCCGCGCTGGCTGATACTGTCTCCGTTTCGGGCCGCGTTTTTGACATCCTCAGGACAAGCGCGTGATAACCCCACTGGGGGGAGGTGTCTGTGCGAAATTTCAATTACGCATTGTTCTCTATTTACCAACCCCGCGCGCGCGCTTTTTTTTTGTTCTTTTTTTCCTTCCCTTCACTTCACTTCTTTTTCTTCTCTTTGTTTACCTCAGAGCGATATTAAAGCGAGCCCGTAATGAACTTTTAAATTAATATTAAAATTACTTTTTCGCCGTGTTTATTTTTGCCGTGCGACTGAGGCGAGGCGTTTCTGACATACCTCCCCACTCCTCACCGTCAGTGCTGAAACAAAAGATAAAAAAAACGGTATTTTCGTTATGGAATTATTCAAACAAAGTCCCTCGGGTTTAATCAAATCAAAAGCGTTGGATAAAATTAAAAATAACCAAATGGAAATAATAAAATTGCAAATTGTTTAGGTAAATGTTTACAACCAGATTTCTAAAAGTTTATTTTTTGTTCTATTGCTTCATTATTCATTTTACAGTTTTATTTACTAACAATATGGTGTTACTGTTTATTTTATCCCTATTCTGGATACTTTTGTTGGATAATAAAGATTATTATTATATTATTATTATATTCGATATTTACGATACGCGAAACGTGTATGAAACATCTTCTAAATTGGAATTCAAAATATTCAATTCTTGTTTGTTTTATTGATGTATTTTACACTATTTTATTTAAATTATGTTGTTATTGTTTCATATCGAGTATAAAACAGTAACAAACTTAACTGTTTTTGTTTTATACTCGAAATGAAACAATAACAACATAATTTAAAAAAACAGTGTGGTCACGTGAATAGAACAAAAAAGAACTGAAATTTATGATTGAAGATATGATTTTGTTTGAGTTTTTCTAATTTTAATCGCAGGGCTACGATTCGGTTTTTCTCAACTGTAAACAAAGCTAATTTATATTCTGACAATGTATGTTTTATGAAAATTAGAGGGGCGATGGATTAAAAATCCAAACATATGTCTAATTTTTGTATGTGTAATAGTTTACGACAGGGCTGGCCAACCCAAATTGCTTGAAGGGCCAAAATTATCACTTAAAAGGTTAAAAGGTCGCATCACAGATTTTCTTTTGCAAAATCCAGTTTTTTTTCTAATTTACTTTTATTTAGAAGTTTTAGAGATTTGTTATGACATTTTTGACATTTTTATAAGTTCAGGAGTCTAAAGTTCCGTTTTGATTATACTTTTCTTATACAGGGTAGTTTTTTTCGTATAGATATCCCTGCGCATTCGTATAGATATCCCTGCGCATATGCTAAAAAATGTTCAAGCAAGATTCACATAACTGTATGTTTTTGAGTTTACGTGAAGTGATTCAATCCAATTCAATTTATTCAATTCAATTCAATTTATTCAATTCCAATAGATTTTTTACAGATCATCACACTTATATATCACATTTTTATTATTTTTTTGTTATTACTTATTTCCTAAATTGTTGCGTCCAATGGTCTACATTTTAAGTACAAGTACTTGTTTTATGCATTCCATTTACTTTTAAATCTATTAGAATTTACTTATACAAACTAGCTAAACTAGAAAAATATAAAAACAAAATAAGATTACACTAATAAAGACTGTTATTCCTTACTTCACTTTTTATTTTTATCGTTAGATGTACATTTCGAGACACAAAGCGTCATTATCAATAACAAAACTCAGATTCACATAGTGAACAAGTAAGTAAGTAAACTTCACTGTTGATTAGTGTTTTGTCTGAACATTTACAAGCTTTTCTTAACTGGACATTTTAGTTCATGATTAATTAAGGAGTGGAAGGTAGAAGTTCGAATTCTTTCATTCGGAACGCATTTGTCGTTTATTAGAAATTTCCCATGTTTCGAAAAAGTACACGATAGTTTCAAAACAATCGCGTTAATTAAGAACTTAAATATTCTTGAGAAGTATCAAAATGATGCCACTGGGAAATTAATTCAAAATTTCACCCTGTACAAACAAGAACATTGAAATATGTATGAGTGAAAACTTTTGAAAGCCATAGAGAGTAAAAACTAAAAGCGTAGATCGTTAAAATTTATGTCCGCAGAATTTTCCATTTTAGGCAAGTTAGTGGCGGTGCGCAAATTACGCCCAGCAATTTTCGCCGGTTCCTTTTAGCATAATTTACAATTTCTTGAAGGACTCTCTTCTAAAAAAAAAAAAACTTGGGGGACTCTAGCTGTAGCTGTAGCCACCCCCGAATACACAAACGCCAAGTTGACATATTATAAATTACGCGCGGAGAGAGTCGCGTAATCAGAAATATAATTTATGTTTAAGATCGTGCCTCGGCAATCCCTCATTGTTTCTAACCCGCAACCGCCCCCCCAGTCCCAGTCCCAAGCCGGGCATAAATCTTCCCACCCCCCCGGCAAAGCGCCACTAATTAAAAATGCTAAATTGCGCGTAAGATCCCATCTTAGCCTTTTATTCCCTCCTATCTCCCGCTCGCCATTACACCCCCAGCTCCGGAGAAAAAAAGGAAAAAAAATGGGGCCCCCTCATCCCCATTTTCCTCCTTCTCCTTATTATCTGGAAATTCATTCACGTGCGCGCAGCACAAAAGATTATCTTTCGGCGGAATAAAAAATTTTAATAATTAATTACGCACACCCAACCCAACCTCCCCCCGATCGTGCCGCGGCACAACAGAAATTTAATTAGGAGACACGGAAGAACATCAATAAGAAAGCCCCGCGCATACACCAGAAAGGATGGGGATGAGGAGTGGAGACGATAAAAAGGACGCCAATTTGATCGTTATAAATAATTCATCACAATATGGGAGCACTTAAAAAGTATCGGCCTGGAAACTGAATCACTTCGTAAATTGATATTTTCACCCGCAGGCTGTATGGAAATTCAGAAAGTAATTCAACACACAATTCTTAAAAAAAAGTAACATTTCTATTTATCTTACTTTGGGTCTGAGAAAGATAAATATTTAAAATACTGTATAGTTGAGGCTGATAGTTGTTGAAACTCCATAAAATCACTTTTATAAAACACTTAATTTGTTTAGGTTTCAAAATTATATTTATTATACTACAACAATTGTTTCACCACACTGTGGATTCATCAGGTAGATGAATGGTAATATGAAACAGTTGTTGTAGTACAATAAATATAATTTTGAAACCAAAACAAATTAAGTGAATTAGGAATGGATGGGAGCGAAAGGGAGTAGAAGGGTGATGGAATGGATGAGAGAGGATGAGGTAGGGGTAAGGACGTTGGAGAAGCTAGGGAGGGAGAGGGTAAATAGAAAGGAGGGTAGAAGGGAGGGGATTTAGTTTTAGAATAGAATGTAAAGTTATGTTTGTAATGAAGAATGCCAATAATGGTTTTTTTAAAATTCAAGTGATTTATTAAAGTGATAAATATTTAAGACTATTTTCTTTTAGTAATTAATGTTAGTTTGTCCTCATTATTAATATTTGCTTTCTTAATATTCAATTGTATCTATTAAACAACTTACATAAGAGAAAGCTTAGACCCTCATTTGTTATCAACCTCTCAGCACGCATATACCAAGGGGAAATCTGTAGAAACAGCTCTCCCTCCTTGGTAAAACAAATTGAAGGAACTCTGAGACGCAGGGAGTATACACTGGTTACCTTCCTCGATATAGGAGCCTTCAATATTATGCACCCTGAAGGCATTGAGTCAGCAACAGAAAGTCTAAAAGCATCAGAAAGAGAAAGCAGTGTGCGGCTTCATTGGAAAGTGACTCCGCGAAAGGAGCATTTCCAAACTCGGGAACTCTTGTATTAAGAGACAAGTTAGCAAAGGTATTACTCAAGGCGATGTTCTATCTCCGCTTCACTGGAACCTTGCACTCAATGAGTTAGTCTTTGAACTAGGAAACTCGGGGTGTAATGCAATTGCTTGTGCCGACGACGTGGCCATAGCCGTTTCGGATAAGCACCCTAACATAATATCGCAACTAATAATGCAGGCATTAGCTGAAGTAACCAAATGGTGCACAAGGTGTGGCCTAGCGGTTAATCCACAGAAGACTGAGCTAGTCCTATTCACAAGGAAGTACAGTATACCCTGCTTCAGGCTGCCAACCCTAAAGAAAGGTATGGTCTAGAGGCCAATTCACAGAAGACTAAGCTAGTCCTTTTCAAAAGGAAGTACAGTATACCCTGCTTCAGACTGCCAACCCTAAAGAGAGGTGTGGCCTAGGGGTTAATGCACAGAAGACTAAGCTAGTCTTATTCAAAAGGAAGCACAGTATACCCTGCTTCAGACTACCAACCCTAAAGAGTCTTGGAAATCAAAGACCAAGCTAGATACCTTGGTATCATACTGGACCGGAAGCTTAGTTAAAACCCAATCTCAAGAGAGAGTACGGAAAGCGACTGTCGCGCTGTTCTCTTGCAATAGAGCGGTAGTTAAAGATCAAGCCTAACATCACCTACTGGCTCTACAAAGCCGTAGTAAGGCCCAAACTCTTTTCTGGTGTCTTCATTTGGTGGACTTCACTCGATAAGAGTATCCACTAACAAGCATTTGGGAAGGTCCAAAGAATGGCGTCCCTCATGATCACGGGTGCCATACGGACATCACCCTTTATAGCGTTAGAAACGATTCTCAACCTGACCCTCGTAGATCTCCTCAGAAAGCAGATCGCAGTAACAACTACCGTAAGACTAAACACTACTAGCAGGCTAAGACTAGACACGCAGAGGCACACACAAATCCTTAAGGAATTAGCCGGTATCCCACTGAACATGGACCAATGTCTCACAGTGCCTGCATTCGGCAACATGTTTTTTTTCCGGATATCCACTAGGATGGACTGAGAGTAGGGCAGAATACCGGATACAGGCTCACTCAACGTCTTCACGGACGGATCTATGACTGACAATAAAGTAGGGGGAGGGGTCTTTTGCGAGGATCTGAAGCTCCGCATCTCCTTTAGATTGCCGAACCACTAAGGTATTCTACAGGCGGAAGTGATAGCAATCAGGACAGACCCAGAATAGCTAAAGGTAAATGAGACTTCTGCCAGTACCGATAGCCAAGCTGCTATTGAATCACTAACAGGTGTAATCAGCACCTCGAGGGTGATATCCGACTGCCGGAAGGCATTGAATCTGGGTACCAGGGCGTTGCATTAACCTAGGTAACAACACGACAGGAGTCTTCTGCGAGGACCTGAACTTCCGCATCTTCTTCATATTGCCGAGCCACTGTAGTGTTCTACAGGCGGAGGTGATAGCAATCAGGACAGCCCCGGAATAGCTAAAGGTAAATGACACTTCTACCAGTACCGATAGCCAAACTGCTATTAAATCACTAACAGGTGTAATCAGAAGCAAGAAGGCATTTATTCTGGGTACCAGGGCATAGCAATAACCTAAGTAACAACAGGGCAGACGAACTAGCAAAAAACAGAACGAAGTTACACTCGTTCTCGATTAACCAACACCCAGGTATCCCCTTTGAGATCCTCTAGAATAGTATTTCAAAGATCACCAATAATAGGTGGAGAAATGAGAGCATCTACCTGGCGGTGCAAGCAGATATGGCCTCAGTGCGACAGAAAAGAAGCGAGGCACTTATCTCTTTAAAGAGAAGTAAAATCGCTCAAACGGTAGGCGTCATTACGGAACACTGCCCTTTTGGCAAGCATGCTTAAAGGTTAGGAATTCCCTACAATTACCACTGCAGAGGATGCCTTTATGAAGAAGAGAAGGAAAGCATTGTGCACTACCTCTGTCAATGCCCCTCTCTAGCTGGATTAAGAGGTTTATACCTAGGCCGTTTGTACCTGGTTGAACTCTCTGACCTCGAGTGGCTAGATGTTAAGAACCTTTCAAGGTTTCTCATCAGCTCTGAATAGTTTTCGTAAGAGAATGGTTAAACCGTGGGATCACAATGGACCCTCTTCAGGCCTAAGTGTGCACTTCCATGTGTGGTGCAACCCCCACAACCTAACCTAACCTAACCTATCTATTAAACAAACAATTAAAGAGCGGTTTTCTCAAGTGGGACCCTTGAAAACCCCGCTCTTTAATTGTTTGTTTAATAGATAGGTTAGGTTAGGTTAGGTTGTAGGGGTTGCACCACACATGGAAGTGAAATCCACTTGAATTGTTCTCCTTATTCACATTATTCTATTGAGAATGATACTCGTTGTAGATATTGTTGTAGAGAAACAAATTTTCCTTAAATGATTTCTCGTTATCTTAAGAAAATGTTCTTCTGTTAATTCTCCCCCAAACAAGCGAATAAAAATAAAACAAAAACACAGCAGACGCCCGCCCTTTTAGCATTTCCCTTGATTGTAAGCAACCAGAGTACCGATACAGAAACGAGCTTACAACTTATACACATCTCCATTTCCATTCCGTTCCCCCTTCATCTCGGATCTGACGTCGTCCCACCCCGCTCCTTCAGGATAACCGCATCGCAAAATGTTAATTTCACTTGTGTTTAATTTCCCCCGGGCTGTACCTTACACTTTTATTACAGACACTTTTTCCTCCTCGGGCAGATAAGGCAACATGAATTTTAACAAAACAGAATTACACCTTTCCGCCCTCCGCCCCTCAAAGGGCGAAGTAAATTTTTAAATTAACTTCGTTCCTCGCCGTCTCACGAAAGAGAAGAAAAAAACCCACCCCCGCGCCCCGTCCGAAAAGGAATAGGGCCGCGAAAGGAGAGGAAATTTTCAACATTCCGTTTTAATATATTTAACGGGGCGAGCATTCTTTAATTTTAATTTCGCCCGCGGGGGGATGAATACTGTAAAAAATACTCTTTTTGGGAAAGTATGAAAAATTAATTATAAATAATTTTCCAGCGGGATGGGTTTATTATTTTTTTTTTGCTGTTGTTTGGCCGGTGCCTCCGAGCGCCGACGCGTGAATGGCGAGCATTAAAAAATTAAGGCGGGCCATGAAGGCCTGATTACGTATTTATAATCCTGCGGGGGGGAAAAGCGAAACTTTTCCATCCCCTAATTGCGCCCTAAGACGTAAACCGCTGACAGGGAAACGCCCGAGAATGAAAGTCTTCATGAGGCAGGAAAATGCGGATGTTTTTATTGTGTTGGGAGCAATTAGGCCTCATGCTTTTCAATATTTTACCTATAGGTATTAAAATTATATTTTATAAAAAAACAAAATGACTAATTGTTTTGTCGGGTTTAGCTTTTGCCTGGCCGTATTTTGAACTTCATTTAAAACGAGTGTTTTATAGAAAATATATATAGCCCAGAAAATTGTGGTTCAAATATACATAAATTCACAATATTTTTGTTTTGTACGCGTGGCGCATGAAGTAAAATTTCGAGTTTAGAAAAGCCCAGAAAATTTGTCTCGGGTCGCTGCGCGACCCGAGACAAATTTTCACGGGGCTTTTCTAAACTCGAAATTTTACTTCATGCTTAGTCTGGGAGTGGAAATCACTCGTTTAAAGCTTCAAATTGAACTCTTTTGAAAATCAACGAATGTCAGAAAATTCACAGCTAAAATAATTAAGAAAAAGTAATGTGATTTTATAAAAATAATGACTTACTATGTAATTGATACAACAATTGCGGATATTTCCTGTTTTTTTTTTTAAGTTTAATTTGAAGCTTCAAGCAAGTGTTTTCCACTCCCAGACTAAGCATGAAGTAAAATTTCGAGTTTAGAAAAGCCCCGAGAAAATTTGTCGAGGGTCGCGCAGCGACCCGAGACAAATTTTCTGGGCTTTTCTAAACTCGAAATTTTACTTCATGCGCCACGCGTACAAAACAAAAATATTGTGAATTTATGTATATTTGAACCACACTTAAAATCAGTGTTGTACACGCGCATGAAGTAAAATTTCGAGTTTAGAAAAGCCCAGAAAATTTGTTTTTGTGACTATTCTGACTTTCCCTGATTTTTTACATGTAGTATTGTTTCGCTTGTGAATGCGTTTATGTCTATTTTATTGTATTTATTTCATAATTTATTTTGATAAACTATATTTTATATTATTAATGGTGAGCCGTAAATAAAGATATTATAAACTAATAAACAAACAAATACTATAAAGAAATTGTCCAAATTAGAAGAAACTACAAGTTTCCTTCAATCCCAATAGGGACCAACCCAGACATCACGAGACGAGGAAAGAAGGAAAGCTCACACATAGGGGAAATACAAGGAACAACCGATAACAACAACAAATAATACAGGGTGCGGCAGGGAAGCTTGCTGATTTGAATGGTTAATAAAAGAAAAAGTATTTCACATATCGATTTAATTCTTTTTTATCGTATTGTTTAAATCAGCAAGTTTCCCGTGCGGCAGGGAAACTTGCTGATTTAAACAATACGATAAAAAAGAATGGCAACGTTGCGCGAAACCGTGAACAAGTGATTAAAATCCACCTACATTTAACTTGAAAATTCGGGGTTTGTAGTGGACATAAATCATAGTGAAGTGAAATTTAATGAGTGATAAAGACCACAGGTGCTGCGAGGCAAAAAAATAGAGAACGAATTCGACAGGGACCCGACTAAAAGAACAAATAAACAACCCGCGGCGAGGTTAGTGATTAAAAAAAAAGCGAATAGGAGAGACGGTTAAGTCGCGGGCGCACGACAGTGCGTACGGCGGGGTTGCCGGAGTGGGCTGGAATACCGGATTATAAGGATTAAAAGGGAAAACCACCGAGGAGTTGATCCGGGTCGTACCTTAACGCGAAATCTAAATAAAAATGCCGTCTGAAAGTGAATTGGACACAGAGGAGGAATACAAACGAAAAAGGGAGGAATTCGATGAGAATTTCAGAAGAAGTAAAATGACAAAGAGGTCCCCAAGTAAAACCGGAAAAGAAAATAAAACAAAAAATGAGGAGACAATGATAGCAATGATGAAAGAACTCATGAATAAAAATGATGAAATAATAGGAGAAATAAAACAAATGAGGAAAGAACAAAAAGAAAACCGGGAACAATTAGAAGAATTGAAAAAAGAAAATGTGGAAATGAAAGAAAATATGGAAAAACTTATCGAAAAAATGGAAAAGCAGGAAACTGAACACAACGCAAGAGTGGAAAAACTTGAAAGAGAGAAAAAAAAGAAAAACCTAATAATAACAGGCATAAAAATCGACACAACCGACGATAATATACTTAAAGAAGCGATTGAAGGATTTATAAAAATGGAATTGAAAGTAGAAGCAAAAGTTAGAGGAGCGGCAAAAATAGGCAAAAACATTTGTCTAGTAGAAATGGAGAATCTTACTGAGAAACTTAAAGTCCTGAAAAATAAAAGCAAGTTAAGGAATAAGGAGGATAAAATATATATAAATGATGATCTAACTAAGAAAGAACAAGACATACAAAAAACTATTACGAGCAGAGCTGCCGAAGAACGAACAAATGGAAATACAACTAAAATTGGATATAAGAGACTAATCATCAACGAAACTGAATGGCGGTGGCAGGAAGAAGCCAAGGGACTTGTGCAGTGGACAAAAAACTAAAAGAAGAACTACGGACGGATAATACGGAAACGAAAACAGCAAATCATATGGATAAAAGAAAAATTAAATATTTACTTCAAGGGGGGAAAGCAAGGAACAAAAATCAACAAAAGAATGTAGAAGAAAAGGCAAATATGAAGAGAGAAGTATGGAAATTAGCAACATGGAATGTTAGAGGAATAAAAGAAAAGGAAGATGAACTTGCATACGAATTTGATAGACTAAACATTGATATACTAACAGTAACAGAAACGAAGAAAAAAGGACAAGGAGAGAAGATACTTAAAAAAGGACATTTGATGGTATATAGTGGGGTAGAAAATTACAAACACGCTGCAGCGGGAGTGGCTTGTATAATAAACAGCAAGCTAGCTAAATATATAAACAAGTGGCAGGCGCACTCGGAGAGAATAATGTCAGTAGAAATTACTAAAAACAAGGAGAGATGTACATTAATAGCTGCATATGGACCCAATGAGGATGGAAAGGCAGAAGAAAAAGATGAGTTCTGGGAAGGCATGAATTTGGTTAACGAAAACAGCAAAGGAAAAATATATATCAGTGGTGATTTCAACAGTAGAGTGGGGAAAAGTGATTCACACACAAGGGTAATAGGAAAATATGGAGAGAGTAAGTTAACAAACAATGGTAAAAGATTAATTGAATATTGCTTGCTGAACAATTTGATAGTGACAAACACCTTTTTTGCTCACAAAGACATACATAAATTTACAAGACAGGGCAAAGAAGCAAAAGATAAATCGATAATTGATTACATATTGGTGGAGAAAGACAATCGAAATGAAATAAAAGACGTAAGAGTATGTAGAGGACCTGAAATAGGTACAGACCACTATATGCTAGTTGCTAAAATTAAAAGTACAAATTGGGAAATAGAAAAACAAGAAACAAACAACATCAAAACTTCCGAAACTATAAAGACATACAAACTAAGAGATGAAGAAACAGTAAGAACATATGAGAAAACAGTTCAGCGAAAAATAGAAGAAAAACAACTAAAAATAGAAGGTACAAACGTAGAAGAACTCTGGAAAATTTATAAAGATACTATAACAATGGCAGCAAAAGAAACATGTGGTATTATAAAGACAAATAGAGGGAAACAACTAACAGTGTGGTGGAATGAAAAGATAAAATGCCTAGTAAAGAGCAAAAAAGAAAGATGGAAAAGGTACTTACAAAATAGAACAGAAGCCAACTACGAGGAGTACAGAAAAGAGAGAAAAATGGTCAAAGAAGCAGCAAGAGAAGAAAAAGAAAAAAGCTGGATAAAGTTCGGGGAAAGGATGGAGACGGACAGCAAAGAGAACCAAAAATTGTTTTATAAGACACTCAAGAATATTAGAAAAGATAAGCCACTAAAAAGTATATCAATAAAAGATAAAAACAACAAAATACTAACAAAAGAAGAACTAATCATGGATAGATGGAGGGAATACTTCGAGGGACTATTAAACGTAATAATAACAAATGAAAAAAAAAGTAAAGATAAATTGCAACACGGAAACAAACGGCTCAGTCAACTTAGCCCCCCGAAGTTTGATTTTTTTGAAAAAAACTATTGCGCTAGACGGGCCTTAGCTAGCGCCAGCTAGCGCCACAAAAATTAGAGCTAGCGCCATTACGACAAGAAAGTTACGGGGGTTTGAACTTTCGGGGGGCTAGGTTGATGCTAGCCCCCCGAGTTTGGATTTTTTAAGTTTTTTTACACTATTCGGATTCCTCAGAGCTAGCGCCAGCTAGCGCCACCAATTTAAAAGCTAGCGCTACCCCCACAACCCTAAAAAATGATAAAACATTTTTAACCCCAGCCCCCCGAAATGAGAATTTTTTCATCAAATTAGGTGGAAAAGCTTGCTTAGAGCTAGCGCCAGCAGAATACGAAAAAAAAATTCTCGCAAAAAAATCAGGTAAAAAAATATTCACATCCAAATTTTGATACGAGAGCTTTCACATCCTGTGTGCGTATTACCATTTACTTGCTGAATTTCAATACAAAATTAAGTGTGGCATATAAAATACTGCTTCCAAAAATATATCGGCCTTCGAAATACCTTATTTATGTTCATAGACATCAGCTATTAGAAATATGATGCATGGAAAACAGTAGCGTAACTAAAAATTGTGTTTTCACTCCTTGCTAATTTAAATCGTCATAACTCGGAAACTAACGGTACGATTATAATTTTTCTTTCGTCGTTGGAACACCTAAAATGATATTTTTTTTTCGTTGATGGAATGACTAAAGTAATGTTTATAAACACTGCCAACAAGAAAACTAGCGCCAGTAAGACAGTAGCGTACCCGACGATTGATTTTTTACTCCTTGATAATCTAAGTCGTTATAACTCGGAAACTAACTGTACGATTTCAATTTTTTCTTCGTTAATTAAATCACTACAGTAATGTTTATAACCACTGCTAACAAGAAAGCTAGCGCCAGTAAGACAGTGGCGTACCTGACGATTGATTTTTTACTCCTTGATAATTTAAGTCGTTATAACTCGGAAACTAACTGTACGATTTCAAGTTTTTTTTCGTTGATGGAATGACTAAAGTAATTTTTATAACCACTGCCAACAAGAAAGCTAGCGCCAGTAAGACAGTGGCGTACCAAACGATTGATTTTTTACCCCTTGATAATTTAAGTCGTTATAACTCGGAAACTAACTGTACGATTTCAATTTTTTTTTCGTTGATTGAATGACTAAAGTGATGTTTATAACCACTGCCAACAAGAAAGCTAGCGCCAGTAAGACAGTGGCGTAACTGACGATTAATTTTTTACCCCTTGATAATTTAAGTCGTTATAACTCGGAAATTAACTGTACGATTTCAATTTTTTTTTCTTTGATGGAATGACTAAAGTAATGTTCATAACCACTGCCAACAAGAAAGCTAGCGCTAGTAAGACAGTGGCGTACCAGACGATTGATTTTTTACCCCTTGATAATTTAAGTCGTTATAACTCGGAAACTAACTGTACGATTTCAATTTTTTTTTCGTTGATTGAATGACCAAAGTGATGTTTATAATCACTGCCAACAAGAAAGCTAGCGCCAGTAAGACAGTGGCGTACCAGTCGATTGATTTTTTACCCCTTGATAATTTATGTCGTTATAACTCGGAAACTAACTGTACGATTTCAATTTTTTTTTCGTTGACTGAATGACTAAAGTAATGTTTATAACCACTGCCAACAAGAAAGCTAGCGCCAGTAAGACAGTGGCGTAACTGACGATTGATTTTTTACCCCTTGATAATTTAAGTCGTTATAACTCGGAAATTAACTGTACGATTTCAATTTTTTTTTCGTTGATGGAATGACTAAAGTAATGTTTATAACAACTGCCAACAAGAAAGCTAGCGCCAGTAAGACAGTGGCGTAACTGACGATTGATTTTTTACCCCTTGATAATTTAAGTCGTTATAACTCGGAAATTAACTGTACGATTTCAATTTTTTTTTCGTTGATTGAATGACTAAAGTAATGTTTATAACCACTGCCAACAAGAAAGCTAGCGCCAGTAAGACAGTGGCGTAACTGACGATTGATTTTTTACCCCTTGATAATTTAAGTCGTGTAACTCGGAAATTAACTGTACGATTTCAATTTTTTTTTCGTTGATGGAATGACTAAAGTAATGTTTATAACCACTGCCAACAAGAAAGCTAGCGCCAGTAAGACAGTGGCGTAACTGACAATTGATTTTTTACCCCTTGATAATTTAAGTCGTTATAACTCGGAAATTAACTGTACGATTTCAATTTTTTTTTCGTTGATGGAATGACTAAAGTAATGTTTATAACCACTGCCAACAAGAAAGCTAGCGCCAGTAAGACAGTGGCGTAACTGACGATTGATTTTTTACCCCTTGATAATTTAAGTCGTTATAACTCGGAAATTAACTGTACGATTTCAATTTTTTTTTCGTTGATAGAATGACTAAAGTAATGTTTATAACCACTGCCAATAAGAAAGCTAGCGCCAGTAAGACAGTGGCGTACCAGACGATTGATTTTTTACCCCTTGATAATTTAAGTCGTTATAACTCGGAAACTAACTGTACGATTTCAATTTTTTTTTCGTTGCTTGAATGACTAAAGTAATGTTTATAACCACTGCCAACAAGAAAGCTAGCGCCAGTAAGACAGTGGCGTAACTGACGATTGATTTTTTACCCCTTGATAATTTAAGTCGTTATAACTCGGAAATTAACTGTCCGATTTCAATTTTTTTTTCGTTGATGGAATGACTAAAGTAATGTTTATAACCACTGCCAACAAGAAAGCTAGCGCCAGTAAGACAGTGGCGTACCAGACGATTGATTTTTTACCCCTTGATAATTTAAGTCGTTATAACTCGGAAATTAACTGTACGATTTCAATTTTTTTTTCGTTGATGGAATGACTAAAGTAATGTTTATAACCACTGCCAACAAGAAAGCTAGCGCCAATAAGACAGTGGCGTAACTGACGAATGATTTTTTACCCCTTGATAATTTAAGTCGTTATAACTCGGAAATTAACTGTACGATTTCAATATTTTTTTCGTTGATGGAATGACTAAAGTAATGTTTATAACCACTGCCAACAAGAAAGCTAGCGCCAGTAAGACAGTGGCGTAACTGACGATTGATTTTTTACCCCTTGATAATTTAAGTCGTTATAACTCGGAAATTAACTGTACGATTTCAATTTTTTTTTCGTTGATAGAATGACTAAAGTAATGTTGATAACCACTGCCAATAAGAAAGCTAGCGCCAGTAAGACAGTGGCGTACCAGACGATTGATTTTTTACCCCTTGATAATTTAAGTCGTTATAACTCGGAAACTAACTGTACGATTTCAATTTTTTTTTCGTTGCTTGAATGACTAAAGTAATGTTTATAACCACTGCCAACAAGAAAGCTAGCGCCAGTAAGACAGTGGCGTAACTGACGATTGATTTTTTACCCCTTGATAATTTAAGTCGTTATAACTCGGAAATTAACTGTACGATTTCAATTTTTTTTTCGTTGATGGAATGACTAAAGTAATGTTTATAACCACTGCCAACAAGAAAGCTAGCGCCAATAAGACAGTGGCGTAACTGACGAATGATTTTTTACCCCTTGATAATTTAAGTCGTTATAACTCGGAAATTAACTGTACGATTTCAATTTTTTTTTCGTTGATGGAATGACTAAAGTAATGTTTATAATCACTGCCAACAAGAAAGCTAGCGCCAATAAGACAGTGGCGTAACTGACGAATGATTTTTTACCCCTTGATAATTTAAGTCGTTATAACTCGGAAATTAACTGTCCGATTTCAATTTTTTTTTCGTTGATGGAATGACTAAAGTAATGTTTATAACCACTGCCAACAAGAAAGCTAGCGCCAGTAAGACAGTGGCGTACCAGACGATTGATTTTTTACCCCTTGATAATTTAAGTCGTTATAACTCGGAAATTAACTGTACGATTTCAATTTTTTTTTCGTTGATCGAATGACTAAAGTAATGTTTATAACCACTGCCAACAAGAAAGCTAGCGCCAATAAGACAGTGGCGTAACTGACGAATGATTTTTTACCCCTTGATAATTTAAGTCGTTATAACTCGGAAATTAACTGTACGATTTCAATATTTTTTTCGTTGATGGAATGACTAAAGTAATGTTTATAACCACTGCCAACAAGAAAGCTAGCGCCAGTAAGACAGTGGCGTAACTGACGATTGATTTTTTACCCCTTGATAATTTAAGTCGTTATAACTCGGAAATTAACTGTACGATTTCAATTTTTTTTTCGTTGATAGAATGACTAAAGTAATGTTGATAACCACTGCCAATAAGAAAGCTAGCGCCAGTAAGACAGTGGCGTACCAGACGATTGATTTTTTACCCCTTGATAATTTAAGTCGTTATAACTCGGAAACTAACTGTACGATTTCAATTTTTTTTTCGTTGCTTGAATGACTAAAGTAATGTTTATAACCACTGCCAACAAGAAAGCTAGCGCCAGTAAGACAGTGGCGTAACTGACGATTGATTTTTTACCCCTTGATAATTTAAGTCGTTATAACTCGGAAATTAACTGTACGATTTCAATTTTTTTTTCGTTGATGGAATGACTAAAGTAATGTTTATAACCACTGCCAACAAGAAAGCTAGCGCCAATAAGACAGTGGCGTAACTGACGAATGATTTTTTACCCCTTGATAATTTAAGTCGTTATAACTCGGAATTTAACTGTACGATTTCAATTTTTTTTTCGTTGATGGAATGACTAAAGTAATGTTTATAACAACTGCCAACAAGAAAGCTAGCGCCAGTAAGACAGTGGCGTAACTGACGATTGATTTTTTACCCCTTGATAATTTAAGTCGTTATAACTCGGAAATTAACTGTACGATTTCAATTTTTTTTTCGTTGATTGAATGACTAAAGTAATGTTTATAACCACTGCCAACAAGAAAGCTAGCGCCAGTAAGACAGTGGCGTAACTGACGATTGATTCTTTACCCCTTGATAATTTAAGTCGTGTAACTCGAAAATTAACTGTACGATTTCAATTTTTTTTTCGTTGATGGAATGAATAAAGTAATGTTTATAACCACTGCCAACAAGAAAGCTAGCGCCAGTAAGACAGTGGCGAACCTGACAATTGATTTTTTGCCCCTTGATAATTTAAGTCGTTATAACTCGGAAATTAACTGTACGATTTCAATTTTTTTTTCGTTGATGGAATGACTAAAGTAATGTTTATAACCACTGCCAACAAGAAAGCTAGCGCCAGTAAGACAGTGGCGTAACTGACGATTGATTTTTTACCCCTTGATAATTTAAGTCGTTATAACTCGGAAACTAACTGTACGATTTCAATTTTTTTTTCGTTGCTTGAATGACTAAAGTAATGTTTATAACCACTGCCAACAAGAAAGCTAGCGCCAGTAAGACAGTGGCGTAACTGACGATTGATTTTTTACCCCTTGATAATTTAAGTCGTTATAACTCGGAAACTAACTGTACGATTTCAATTTTTTTTTTCGTTGCTTGAATGACTAAAGTAATGTTTATAACCACTGCCAACAAGAAAGCTAGCGCCAATAAGACAGTGGCGTAACTGACGAATGATTTTTTACCACTTGATAATTTAAGTCGTTATAACTCGGAATTTAACTGTACGATTTCAATTTTTTTTTCGTTGATGGAATGACTAAAGTAATGTTTATAACCACTGCCAACAAGAAAGCTAGCGCCAGTAAGACAGTGGCGTAACTGACGATTGATTTTTTACCTCTTGATAATTTAAGTCGTTATAACTCGGAAACTAACTGTACGATTTCAATTTTTTTTTCGTTGCTTGAATGACTAAAGTAATGTTTATAGCCACTGCCAACAAGAAAGCTAGCGCCAGTAAGACAGTGGCGTAACTGACGATTGATTTTTTACCCCTTGATAATTTAAGTCGTTATAACTCGGAAACTAACTGTACGATTTCAATTTTTTTTTCGTTGCTTGAATGACTAAAGTAATGTTTATAACCACTGCCAACAAGAAAGCTAGCGCCAGTAAGACAGTAGCGTAACTGACGATTGATTCTTTACCCCTTGATAATTTAAGTCGTGTAACTCGAAAATTAACTGTACGATTTCAATTTTTTTTTCGTTGATGGAATGAATAAAGTAATGTTTATAACCACTGCCAACAAGAAAGCTAGCGCCAGTAAGACAGTGGCGAACCTGACAATTGATTTTTTGCCCCTTGATAATTTAAGTCGTTATAACTCGGAAATTAACTGTACGATTTCAATTTTTTTTTCGTTGATGGAATGACTAAAGTAATGTTTATAACCACTGCCAACAAGAAAGCTAGCGCCAGTAAGACAGTGGCGTAACTGACGATTGATTCTTTACCCCTTGATAATTTAAGTCGTGTAACTCGAAAATTAACTGTACGATTTCAATTTTTTTTTCGTTGATGGAATGACTAAAGTAATGTTTATAACCACTGCCAACAAGAAAGCTAGCGCCAGTAAGACAGTGGCGTAACTGACGATTGATTTATTACCCCTTGATAATTTAAGTCGTTATAACTCGGAAACTAACTGTACGATTTCAATTTTTTTTTCGTTGCTTAAATGACTAAAGTAATGTTTATAACCACTGCCAACAAGAAAGCTAGCGCCAGTAAGACAGTGGCGTAACTGACGATTGATTTTTTACCCCTTGATAATTTAAGTCGTTATAACTCGGAAACTAACTGTACGATTTCAATTTTTTTTTCGTTGCTTGAATGACTAAAGTAATGTTTATAACCACTGCCAACAAGAAAGCTAGCGCCAATAAGACAGTGGCGTAACTGACGAATGATTTTTTACCCCTTGATAATTTAAGTCGTTATAACTCGGAATTTAACTGTACGATTTCAATTTTTTTTTCGTTGATGGAATGACTAAAGTAATGTTTATAACCACTGCCAACAAGAAAGCTAGCGCCAGTAAGACAGTGGCGTAACTGACGATTGATTTTTTACCCCTTGATAATTTAAGTCGTTATAACTCGGAAACTAACTGTACGATTTCAATTTTTTTTTCGTTGCTTGAATGACTAAAGTAATGTTTATAACCACTGCCAACAAGAAAGCTAGCGCCAGTAAGACAGTAGCGTAACTGACGATTGATTCTTTACCCCTTGATAATTTAAGTCGTGTAACTCGAAAATTAACTGTACGATTTCAATTTTTTTTTCGTTGATGGAATGAATAAAGTAATGTTTATAACCACTGCCAACAAGAAAGCTAGCGCCAGTAAGACAGTGGCGAACCTGACAATTGATTTTTTGCCCCTTGATAATTTAAGTCGTTATAACTCGGAAATTAACTGTACGATTTCAATTTTTTTTTCGTTGATGGAATGACTAAAGTAATGTTTATAACCACTGCCAACAAGAAAGCTAGCGCCAGTAAGACAGTGGCGTAACTGACGATTGATTCTTTACCCCTTGATAATTTAAGTCGTGTAACTCGAAAATTAACTGTACGATTTCAATTTTTTTTTCGTTGATGGAATGAATAAAGTAATGTTTATAACCACTGCCAACAAGAAAGCTAGCGCCAGTAAGACAGTGGCGAACCTGACAATTGATTTTTTGCCCCTTGATAATTTAAGTCGTTATAACTCGGAAATTAACTGTACGATTTCAATTTTTTTTTCGTTGATGGAATGACTAAAGTAATGTTTATAACCACTGCCAACAAGAAAGCTAGCGCCAGTAAGACAGTGGCGTAACTGACAATTGATTTTTTACCCCTTGATAATTTAAGTCGTTATAACTCGGAAATTAACTGTACGATTTCAATTTTTTTTTCGTTGACTGAATGACTAAAGTAATGTTTATAACCACTGCCAACAAGAAAGCTAGCGCCAGTAAAACAGTGGCGTACCAGACGATTGATTTTTTACCCCTTGATAATTTAAGTCGTTATAACTCGGAAACTAACTGTACGATTTCAATTTTTTTTTCGTTGATTGAATCACTGAAATAATGTGTATAACCACTGCTAACAAGAAAGCTAGCGCCAGTAAGACAGTGGCGTACCTGATGATTATTTTTTTACTCCTTGATAATTTAGGTCGTTATAACTCGGAAACTAACTGTACGATTTCAATTTTTTTTTCGTTGATTGAATCACTTAAATAATGTGTATAACCACTGCTGACAAGCAAGCTAGCGCCAGTAAGACAGTGGCGTACCTGACGATTGATTTTTTACTCCTTGATAATTTAAGTCGTTATAACTCGGAAACCAACTGCGCTAGCTTTCTTGTTTGCAGTGCTAATAAAAATGACTTTAGTGATTCAATCGACGAGAAAAAAATTGAAATCGTACCGTTAGTTTCCGAGGTATAACGACTTAAATTATCAAGGAGTAAAAAATCAATCGTCAGGTACGCCACTGTATTACTGGCGCTAGCTTTCTTGTTAGCAGTGGTTATGAACGTTACTTAAGTGATTTAATCAACAAAAGAAAAATTGAAATCGTACAGTTAGCTTCCGCGTTATAACGACTTAAATTATCAAGGAGTAAAAAATCAATCGTCTGGTACGCCACTGTCTTACTGGCGTTAGCTTTCTTGTTTGCAGTAGTTATAAACATAACTTTAGTGATTCAATCAACGAAAAAAAAATTGAAATCGTACAGTTAGTTTCCGAGTTATAACGACTTAAATTATCAAGGAGTAAAAAATAAATCGTCAGGAACGCCACTGTCTTACTGGCGCAAGCTTTCTTGATGGCTGTGGTAATAAACGTTACTTAGGTGATTTAATCAACGAAAAAAAAAAATTGAAATCGTACAGTTAGTTTCTGAGTTATAACGACTTAAATTATCAAGAAGTAAAAAATCAATCGTCAGTTACGCCACTGTCTTACTGGCGCTAGCTTTCTTGTTGGCAGTGGTTATAAACATTACTTTAGTCATTCAGTCAACGAAAAAAAAATTAAAATCGTACAGTTAGTTTCCGAGTTATAACGACATAAATTATCAAGGGGTAAAAAATCAATCGTCTGGTACGCCACTGTCTTACTGGCGCTAGCTTTCTTGTTGGCAGTGGTTATAAACATTACTTCAGTCATTCCATCAACGAAAAAAAAATTGAAATCGTACAGTTAATTTCCGAGTTATAACGACTTAAATTATCAAGGGGTAAAAAATCAATCGTCAGTTACGCCACTGTCTTACTGGCGCTAGCTTTCTTGTTGGCAGTGGTTATAAACATTACTTTAGTCATTCCATCAACGAAAAAAAAATTGAAATCGTACAGTTAAATTCCGAGTTATACCGACTTAAATTATCAAGGGGTAAAAAATCAATCGTCAGTTACGCCACTGTCTTACTGGCGCTAGCTTTCTTGTTGGCAGTGGTTATAAACATTACTTTAGTCATTCCATCAACGAGAAAAAAATTGAAATCGTACAGTTAATTTCCGAGTTATAACGACTTAAATTATCAAGGGGTAAAAAATCAATTGTCAGTTACGCCACTGTCTTACTGGCGCTAGCTTTCTTGTTGGCAGTGGTTATAAACATTACTTTAGTCATTCCATCAACGAAAAAAAAATTGAAATCGTACAGTTAATTTCCGAGTTATAACGACTTAAATTATCAAGGGGTAAAAAATCAATCGTCAGTTACGCCACTGTCTTACTAGCGCTAGCTTTCTTGTTGGCAGTGGTTATAAACATTACTTTAGTCATTCCATCAACGAAAAAAAAATTGAAATCGTACAGTTAATTTCCGAGTTATAACGACTTAAATTATCAAGGGGTAAAAAATCAATCGTCAGTTACGCCACTGTCTTACTGGCGCTAGCTTTCTTGTTGGCAGTGGTTATAAACATTACTTTAGTCATTCAAGCAACGAAAAAAAAATTGAAATCGTACAGTTAGTTTCCGAGTTATAACGACTTAAATTATCAAGGGGTAAATAATCAATCGTCTGGTACGCCACTGTCTTACTGGCGCTAGCTTTCTTGTTGGCAGTGGTTATAAACATTACTTTAGTCATTCTACCAACGAAAAAAAAATTGAAATCGTACAGTTAATTTCCGAGTTATAACGACTTAAATTATCAAGGGGTAAAAAAATCAATCGTCAGTTACGCCACTGTCTTACTGGCGCTAGCTTTCTTGTTGGCAGTGGTTATAAACATTACTTTAGTCATTCCATCAACGAAAAGAAAATTGAAATCGTACAGTTAATTTCCGAGTTATAACGAATTAAATTATCAAGGGGTAAAGAATCATTCGTCAGTTACGCCACTGTCTTATTGGCGCTAGCTTTCTTGTTGGCAGTGGTTATAAACATTACTTTAGTCATTCAATCAACGAAAAAAAAATTGAAATCGTACAGTTAGTTTCCGAGTTATAACGACTTAAATTATCAAGGGGTAAAAAATCAATCGTCTGGTACCTCACTGTTTTACTGTCGCTAGCTTTCTTGTTGGCAGTGGTTATAAACATTACTTTAGTCATTACATCAACGAAAAAAAAATTGAAATCGTACAGTTAATTTCCGAGTTATAACGACTTAAATTATCAAGGGGTAAAAAATCAATTGTCAGTTACGCCACTGTCTTACTAGCGCTAGCTTTCTTGTTGGCAGTGGTTATAAACATTACTTTAGTCATTCCATCAACGAAAAGAAAATTGAAATCGTACAGTTAATTTCCGAGTTACACGACTTAAATTATCAAGGGGTAAAAAATCAATCGTCAGTTACGCCACTGTCTTACTGGCGCTAGCTTTCTTGTTGGCAGTGGTTATAAACATTACTTTAGTCATTCAATCAACGAAAAAAAAATTGAAATCGTACAGTTAATTTCCGAGTTATAACGACTTAAATTATCAAGGGGTAAAAAATCAATCGTCAGTTACGCCACTGTCTTACTGGCGCTAGCTTTCTTGTTGGCAGTTGTTATAAACATTACTTTAGTCATTCCATCAACGAAAAAAAAATTGAAATCGTACAGTTAATTTCCGAGTTATAACGACTTAAATTATCAAGGGGTAAAAAATCAATCGTCAGTTACGCCACTGTCTTACTGGCGCTATCTTTCTTGTTGGCAGTGGTTATAAACATTACTTTAGTCATTCAGTCAACGAAAAAAAATTGAAATCGTACAGTGAGTTTCCGAGTTATAACGACATAAATTATCAAGGGGTAAAAAATCAATCGTCTGGTACGCCACTGTCTTACTGGCGCTAGCTTTCTTGTTGGCAGTGGTTATAAACATTACTATAGTCATTCCATCAACGAAAAAAAAATTGAAATCGTACAGTTAATTTCCGAGTTATAACGACTTAAATTATCAAGGGGTAAAAAATCAATCGTCAGTTACGCCACTGTCTTACTGGCGCTAGCTTTCTTGTTGGCAGTGGTTATAAACATCACTTTAGTCATTCAATCAACGAAAAAAAATCTGAAATCGTACAGTTAGTTTCCGAGTTATAACGACTTAAATTATCAAGGGGTAAAAAATCAATCGTCTGGTACGCCACTGTCTTACTAGCGCTAGCTTTCTTGTTGGCAGTGGTTATAAACATTACTTTAGTCATTCCACCAACGAAAAAAAAATTGAAATCGTACAGTTAATTTCCGAGTTATTACGACTTAAATTATCAAGGGGTAAAAAATTAGTCGTCAGTTACGCCACTGTCTTACTGGCGCTAGCTTTCTTGTTGGCAGTGGTTATAAACATCACTTTAGTCATTCAATCAACGAAAAAAAAATTGAAATCGTACAGTTAGTTTCCGAGTTATAACGACTTAAATTATCAAGGGGTAAAAAATCAATCGTCTGGTACGCCACTGTCTTACTGGCGCTAGCTTTCTTGTTGGCAGTGGTTATAAACATTACTTTAGTCATTCCATCAACGAAAAAAAAAAAATTGAAATCGTACAGTTAGTTTCCGAGTTATAACGACTTAAATTATCAAGGAGTAAAAAATCAATCGTCAGGTACGCCACTGTCTTACTGGCGCTAGCTTTCTTGTTGGCAGTGGTTATAAAAATTACTTTAGTCATTCCATCAACGAAAAAAAAATTGAAATCGTACAGTTAGTTTTCGAGTTATAACGACTTAAATTATCAAGGAGTAAAAAATCAATCGTCAGGTACGCCACTGTCTTACTGGCGCTAGCTTTCTTGTTAGCAGTGGTTATAAACATTACTGTAGTGATTTAATTAACGAAGAAAAAATTGAAATCGTACAGTTAGTTTCCGAGTTATAACGACTTAGATTATCAAGGAGTAAAAAATCAATCGTCAGGTACGCTACTGTCTTACTGGCGCTAGCTTTCTTGTTGGCAGTGTTTATAAACATTACTTTAGTCATTCCATCAACGAAAAAAAAATATCATTTTAGGTGTTCCAACGACGAAAGAAAAATTATAATCGTACCGTTAGTTTCCGAGTTATGACGATTTAAATTAGCAAGGAGTGAAAACACAATTTTTAGTTACGCTACTGTTTTCCATGCATCATATTTCTAATAGCTGATGTCTATGAACATAAATAAGGTATTTCGAAGGCCGATATATTTTTGGAAGCAGTATTTTAAATGCCACACTTAATTTTGTATTGAAATTCAGCAAGTAAATGGTAATACGCACACAGGATGTGAAAGCTCTCGTATCAAAATTTGGATGTGAATATTTTTTTACCTGATTTTTTTGCGAGAATTTTTTTTTCGTATTCTGCTGGCGCTAGCTCTAAGCAAGCTTTTCCACCTAATTTGATGAAAAAATTCTCATTTCGGGGGGCTGGGGTTAAAAATGTTTTATCATTTTTTAGGGTTGTGGGGGTGGCGCTAGCTTTTAAATTGGTGGCGCTAGCTGGCGCTAGCTCTGAGGAATCCGAATAGTGTAAAAAAACTTAAAAAATCCAAACTCGGGGGGCTAGCATCAACCTAGCCCCCCGAAAGTTCAAACCCCCGTAACTTTCTTGTCGTAATGGCGCTAGCTCTAATTTTTGTGGCGCTAGCTGGCGCTAGCTAAGGCCCGTCTAGCGCAATAGTTTTTTTCAAAGAAATCAAACTTCGGGGGGCTAAGTTGACTGAGCCGAAACAAACAACGACAAAGAAGAAAAGGACATACAAACAATCACAATAGAAGAGGTGGAAGAGGCAATATCAAGTGCGAAAAATGGCAAGGCCCCAGGACATGATAGAATAACAGCTGAAATGATGAAAAATACGGGTGAAGAAGGAACAAAACTATTTTGGGAGATATGTAACAATGCATGGAAAGAGAAGAAAATACCGAAGGACTGGCAGACAGGTGTTATAATACCAATACACAAAAAAGGAGACGCAAAAAATTGTAACAATTATAGAGGAATTACACTACTTAGCACAGCAGTAAAGGCATACGAAAAAATTCTGGAAAAAAGGTTAAGAGAAATTATAGAGCCAACAATGGAAGAGTCACAGAGTGGTTTTAGAAGAGGGAGAAGTGCGCAAGACCAAGTATTCACTATAAAACAATTAATTGAGAAAAAAATAAAAAGTAGAACGAATACCTATTTTGCATTTATCGATATGGAAAAAGCTTTTGATAGAGTACAAAGGAACAAAATTTGGACGATATTAAAAAAACGAGAAGTTAATGAAAACCTAATAAAAGCGATACAGAGTCTGTACACAGAAAACACCAACTATGTTACAACAAGAAATATGAAATCGACCGCATTTACAACAAAAGAAGGGCTGAGACAAGGGGGAGTTATGAGCCCAGTTCTATTCAATATATTCATAGACGAAATTACAAAAGAATGCCATCCCAAACTGAGTAAATTACAAATTGGACACTACAAGCTAATACAGACACACATCACAGAATGCGCTTTTGCGGACGACATAGTAATAATGGCAGGAAGTAGCACTGGCCTACAGAAAAATATAGACATCTGGAACGAAAAGCTGAAGAAATACGGGATGAAAATAAATATTGCAAAAACAAAAGTAATGGCCATAACACAAACAAAAGAGAACGTAAAAATATTAATAGACGGAGAAGAAGTGGAACAAGTAGACGAATTTAAATATCTGGGAGTAATAATACAAAACAATGGCAAACAGGAAAAGGATATAAATGAACGAATTGAGAAAACAATGAAACTATACCATGCATTAAACCAAAAATTTATAAGAAAGAAAGAGATAGCGACAGCAACAAAAATGACAATATATAAGACAATCTACAGACCTGTACTGACCTATGGAAGTGAAACTTGGGTAATAAATAGAACACTGAAGAGCCGAATACAAGCAACAGAAATGAAATACTTGAGAGGAGTAAAGGGAATAACTAGAAGAGATAGGATAAGAAATGAAGCAGTTAGGAAAGAACTAAACACAAACACCATAACAGAACATGTGGAAGAAAAACAGTTGGCCTGGTGGGGACATCTGCAAAGAATGGACGAAAACAGACCAGTACGAAAAGTATGGGAATCCAGAATCCAAGTCAAAAGAGGAAGAGGAAGACCACCAGAAAACTGGGATAACATAGTGACAAAAGAAATAAAAAGAAGAGGTAAAACAATTCAAGAGGCAAAACGAACAGCTAAGGACAGACAACAATGGAAGGAATTTATAAGGACAACACATGAAAGGACAACTGACAACTGAAATGAACAGCACATCAACCAAAAACAGACATCAACACCAGAAGAAGGGAGCAACGCAAATGACAAAATGACAGAAAGAAGTGAAAAGAATGGACAGAAAATTACACAAGAATATAAACACACACAATCTCGACACCCTAAAGGGTAAAAGGGATTTTAAATGATTATATATATATAAAAAAGAATTAAATCGATATGTGAAATACTTTTTCTTTTATTAACCAATCAAATCAGCAAGCTTTAATAGTAAACAATAATATGAACCTTGTAATTTTAACAAAATAAATACATTTCTATATACAGAAAATAAAAACTCTTAAAAATGAAGTCAAGTAGTTCGCGTAAATATTCTTTTATCTTTCGTTCTCTCTCGCCAAGACAAAAAGCATATAAATATTTCATTAAAACGTCACTTATTCTTCCTTTGTTCAAACATAAACCCGAGGATTATTTTTCCCTCCTTTAGAAAGCACTTCGCCGTCCCTCATCCACGACAATTTTAATTGTATGCATCAATCTACGCTTGAGAAATTACACGATTCCATCCCCGCAATCATTTTCCATTTGCCCACACGCCTGTTTATAAAAAAAAAGAGTAATCCGAGTAGAAAAGTGGCCGCACTGAATTAATTCCTCGTCGGGCTTAAAGACCTGAGCGCCCTGACAGTTTTTCCGCTTTTCCGGCGAAAATCCCCATCATCGTAATAACAATATTCGTCTTAATTTCCACCCATTAGCGCCGAAATGTCCCCGCAATTAAACGGACCGTGCGTGAATTTTTAAAAAGTTGCCCGAGCCGGGGAGGAATTTGCTTCGGTATTATGTAGGAACAGAAACATTTCGAATAATGAAATGGTGGAAATAAGAAATGTGGAAAGTTTCAGCGGGGCGGAGAAAACTCGAGAGTTTGGAAATTGGAGTGTATTCTGTGAAGGGATGATGTATTATTCATTTCTGGAATTATGGGGATAAATAATATAAAAAAAAGGGGCAACGATCTGATTTGTTTCATGGGTGTGTAGGGTTGTGTTTTATATTCGTTTCATTGCGTAAATGCGAATAATTAAAATACTAGCATTGAACAATGTCATTTAAGAAGTTATAAGTCTGTAATTCTGGAAAATCAATGAATTGATAATAATAATAATAACTTTTATTTGTTACATAAATCAAAAGAATACATAATACATAAAATATTGTACATACATCATTGAGTTAGCGAAAACGTTTTATCCTCGAGATACTCTTTAGTGGTATAATATGCTTCGTCACATAATAATTGTTTAATTGGCTTTTTAAAAGGTGACAGTCCTGATGGCAGTTTATTAAAAAATAATGGTCCGTGATAATTTGTTCCATTCCGAGATCTGTATTACCGAGTGTAGTTTACTGGCGTATCATCTGATGATCTGGTGTTATAACCGTGTTGGTTAAGTAAAAAAATAGAACCACACATTCCACATCAATGAGTCATAGGACATCTTTCCCGAATTCCACTATACTTACATCGAGGCTGTCGAAAGCAACTACCCCGGTTGATCGCCTCTTGGGCCTCCTCCTCCTCTGTATCGCCGCCTGGGTGGCAAGCGTCGCCTGGGCGTTCCTCGCATTATTCTCCTTATCTTGTTCTTGAATAAACAATTATAGATATTATTCACAAAAATTAATTGATTTGGGTAAAGGCAGCGAATAACTGCTTCTAACCAACCTTTTTCCTTGAGCGATTTAGGTCTGCGCAGCGAAAGCGTCACCGTCGTGTCGGCCGTCTCGATTGGCGCAGACGAGGGACGCGGTGCCGTGCTATTGGTGCCGCTGTTGGAAGTTCTCCTCACTAACGACGGCGTGGACGGTGGCTCGGTCGCTTTATTCGCATCCTCGAGCTTAAACTAAACCAAAAAACATGAAGAAGAAGAAACCGGCGGCGAAAAAGCAACCCCAATCAAAACGAAAGACTCCTCGCACATATACGGGTAGTGTAAGAAAGAAAAAAACTACGGAATATAAAACAATTTCATTATGTTTAATTTAATAAACCATTATTTAACCAGAAAACAACAAAATACAAGCAGGTAATTAATCAAACTAACTACAACACAATTTTAATTATAGGAAGTTCTTTCCAATTCTAATTCTAACCAACACTTCACAGCAACAAGATAAACCAACCATCACATTCGATTTAATATTTAACTCAATCCTCGTTCCAAGAAAGAAGTGTACAAATTACGTAGAGTGTTAATAAGTATATGATGTGCAGGTAAGGGTGTGAGAGTAAGTAGAAGCAGAACGCAAACAACACAACAACGGAAGTAATAGGAGGGATCTGCAAACAAACAAAACAAACGACACACGCAAAAATTGGTAAAGAAACGCATTCTCCGCAATTCCTCGCCAGCGCACTCTCTTTCCCCTAGGTCGATCAAAAGCTGAGTAAAGCGAAACGAACTTACTTTGCTGCCGTTGTCGACTCTCAACCTCCAAGACGGCCTCCTCTACTGCGTCGGCTGTGTTTGTTGTTATTGTTGTGTGGTGGTTGTTGTTGTTGTTGTTGATGGTGTATTTTGTGGGGTTTCTTCGTTACTGGTGGTGGTATCCCCCCTGGTGGGCACCGTCGGCGCCGCTGTCGTTATCGTGGCGCTCACACTCACCCCGTTGTTAGCACCATTAAGCTGTTAGTGCCAGAGAGAAGAAGCACAAATGTTTTTTTGTATGGATCGAATTAATTTTTTATTTTTCAAAAAAGGGGGTTGTTAAATTTTTTATTAAATAACAAAAATGATACCTCAACCTCCATCAGGGATGACCAGACAGGGCCGTGCAAAGAATATAAAAGCTCATATTTAAATTTAGAATGCCATTGTACTTAAATTATAAGTTGACTTACCCCGTGGTGAAACATATTTAATTAAAAGTAGAACTTGATTAAAACAAACCAAGTGTTTTAAACAAAGTACTTAAATTGTTTTGCGATAAGCAGAAGAGTTTGTAGTATTCCTACAACTAGCACTTTCTTTGCACGGTTCTGTTAGTGGAAATTAATTTGAAAGGCCTGTTGATGATTGCTGACCTTTTTCTTCAATGTAATATTTAAAACAATTAATTACCTGTTCGTTGTTGTTGTTGTTCAACGTCGTCGTTCCGGACGTGGAGTCCTTCTTCTTGACCAGCTGCTCGGCGGATTTGATTTCTTCGAGGGTTACGCCCTGCGTCGACCGCCTGGTTTCCCTGACGCGTTTCGCGTGCGCCTTCCTCTGCGTCTCACTCTCTTCATCGCGCACCGGAGGCACGAAGGATCTAATTCATATTAAGCATAAAATTATTTGAACGCCAAACCAAAAATAAAACTTGTCTGGTGCAAATCGAATGGGTGAACACAAAAACCATGCGGGGATTTAGTTAGATTTCTGAGTAAGACTTTTCAGCAATACAAATAACACAAAAACTGATGGGAATTATTTAAAAGAGTAATGTCTGCTTAATAGTCACATAAAATTTTATGAAGATATCTCGAATAATTTCCAACTTATGCAAGGCCGTAGCTAGAAAAACATTTTGGGAGAGGTTTTACTGGTAAAAATATTGTTTTTGCTCTTTCAGGGCCGCTTTTGCATACAAACATTCTTATATACAATACACTTATATATGTACATGGCAGGGATGGTTAGTAAGCCATAGTTTTTGAAATGTTCACGAACATCAGACCTGTAATCAAGTTTTAACATGAATCTCAGGCATCTCCGCTGAAGTTTAAACACTCGAGCAGAATGTGCTGAGTGACCCCAAGATAATAGTCCATAATTAATTTGTGATGCAATTAGTGCATGGTAAGAAGTTATTACAGTTTCGAAAGAGCCAATTTTTTTATTAAGAAAATATTCTTGGACGATTTATTACAAGTATTGTTAATGTGGTGTGACCACGATAAACAAGGATCTAGTGTAACGCCTAGAAATTTTATTGAATTATTTGTTTGATGTGTAGACATATTTTTCAAAGAAAAATACATTTGTTTTATTTTCGTTTAGCGTTAGGTGATTTGCTATGCACCATTGTTTTATTTTCAGTTTGGATTCTTCAAGTGACTGTGTTAATATATGTAAATTACAATTTCTTAGACTACAGGTAGTATCGTCTGCATTTAGTGTGAAATTTATTGTATTATCACAAAACATTATATCGTTTATAAAAACTAAGAACAGTAATGGCCCGAGTACAGATCCCTGTGGAACACCACTTAAAATAACTTTAAATTGAAATTTATTGTATTATCACAAAACACTATATCGTTTATAAAAACTAAGAACAGTAATGGCCCGAGTACAGATCCCTGTGGAACACCACTTCTTATAAATTGAGGATGTGAATAGGATCCGTTAAAGTAAGTTATTTGTACCCTTTCGGTTAGATATGACTAATAATTTAATAGATTTTGGCTGAACGCCGTAATGAAATAATTTGCATAGCAATATATTGTGTGACACACAGTCAAATGCCTTTGAAAGGTCAAAGAAAACACTGGATGCGTAATGGTTATTCTCAAATGAATTGACGATTAAATCTGTTAAGCTGTTAATAGCATCGCTAGTGGATGTATCTTGTCGGAATCCAAATTGGCCGTTATTAAAGAGATGGTTCGATTTAATGAAATCTTGAAGTTGGGTTTTAAGAATCAATTCAAATATTTTACCAACAAAGGGTATAACAGAAATGGGTCTGTAGTTTCCAGGATTATTAGCATCACCCTTTTTAAATATCGGTATAACTTTTCATATTTTTAGTGGGGATGGGAAAGTACTCTCTCTAATATTTTCATTTATCAAATTGGTTAGAGGAACTAATATGATATTTAACACGGAGAAAATCATTTTTTTGTTTATATCATATATATCTCTGCTGTTTTTATTTTTAAGTTTAGTAATAATATCGCGGACATGATTATAGCTAATTTCAGTAAATTGAAAAGTTATGTTGTTATTTTTCCTTTGCAGATAATCAAGAAGAGAAAGACTAAACAAGGATAATTCAAATCCAAAGTTATTTGAATTCGAGAACATAAGCTTACGCTTCTTATAGCACACTTTAAACCTAATATATGAAATTACAAAAATTCGTGCAAGATGCAAACAATACGTTTTAATTTATGAGACAACTTAAGACAATAAATACTAATAGTAGTTGTTTCAAGGGGTATTTATTGTCTTAACCCATTAACGACCAAGCAGTGATAGATTTAACTCTAAAAGTTGAATTCAGGTCCAATTCTGCACTTTTTTTATGATTTTTATGAATGACTTATTGTATTACATACTGTACATTTTTCTTTTAAAAATACATAATGTATACGCTTTAAACTTTCAGGCATTCGTTGATTCTATATAAAAAACATGCAATATGAAGTTTAGAACGGGTGTTTCCACTCCCAAACTAAGCATGAAGTAAAATTTCGAGTTTAGAAAAGCCCCGCGTAGAAAATTTGTCGAGGGTCGCGCAGCGACCCGAGACAAATTTTCACGGGGCTTTTCTAAACTCGAAATTTTACTTCATGCGCCACGCGTATAAAACACTGATTTAAAGTAAAGTTAAAAATGCACTGAAAACCAACCCAACTTCGATACTTTTTCAAAATTTGATGTTTTCTTTCCTATCCATGCTGTAAACCTTCTGATATTCGTTGTTTTCTTGTAAAAAAAACTTCAATTCCCTGTAGTCCTTTGGTCTCCGAAGACCATGATTGGTCCTTCGAGCTGTGGCCTTTGTAAAATAGTAATAAACTTAGTAATCTAGAGGGATCCTTCAATTCGAAACTCCTAAGAACGAGTGTTGTCCACTCCCAGACTAAGCATGAAGTAAAATTTCGAGTTTAGAAAAGCCCCGTGAAAATTTGTCGAGGGTCGCGTAGCGACCCGAGACAAATTTTCACGGGGCTTTTCTAAACTCGAAATTTTACTTCATGCGCCACGCGTATAAAACACTGATTTAAAGTAAAGTTAAAAATGCAGTGAAAACCAACCCGACTTCGATATTTTTTCAAAATTGGATGTTTTCTTTCCTATCCATGCTGTAAACCTTCTGATATTCGTTGTTTTCTTGTAAAAAAACTTAAATTCCTTATAGTCCTTTTGTCTCCGAAGACCATGATTGGTCCTTCGAGCTGTGGCCTTTGTAAAATGGTAATAAACTTAGTAATCCAGAGGGATCCTTCAATTTGAAATTCCTAAGAACGAGTGTTGTCCACTCCCAGACTAAGCATGAAGTAAAATTTCGAGTTTAGAAAAGCCCCGCGTAGAAAATTTGTCGAGGGTCGCGCGCTTTTCTAAACTCGAAATTTTACTTCATGCGCCACGCGTATAAAACACTGAAATATTTTGAAGTTAAAAAAACACTGACATTTTTTTTTAATGAGTTAAAGCAAAATATTTAAATAACAAAATATTTACCTTTTTCTTCACACATTTCCAAGTCAGGTCAAATAATATAACATATCAAATTAACTTATTTAGTAATTTAATTACCAAAAAATAAGGTTGCGTGCATGCACCAATGGCGCTTAATGGGTCAAGTTGCCTTATTAACTAAGACGATGTTGTTTAAACCCAACTTGATTGTGTTTAAACTGACAGCTATGTTTGAAGCCCCAATTTCAAATTGTTTACTCTCAATTCGATATTGATTAGTTCCAATTTGAAGTTGAAAAGGTATAGATAACACATTACTTTTATTACTTGATTTAAACTGGGTCTGATCCTAAATAATCAAGCAGCCTGAAAATCAAGTTAATAGCGAAACAATAGCACAAACTTAAGTACAACCTCCACAATCAATCACCGATTCTTTTATACTTTTTTTTTTCATTATCTACGTGGAATATTTATAAGACCCACCCTGCGAATACAATTTTCCTTCCATCTCTCTTCCCCGATCTCAATTTCCCATTAATGAAATTCATTTTTTTAATGGATAGCCACGTTAAGCAGCGTGTAATCATCTCTCAGCGCCCGCGCGAAGCTTATGTAAATTACTTATTAATTAATCCGTCTACTCGTGAGCCTCATCGACTCCGTAATCCATCAAACGGAGCAAAAAAAAATCGAAACCCGAAACCCTCATTATAAAATTAAATTCAGCATGAAAAACGCATTAATCCTAAAACAATACCGAGATCAGAAGGGGCGAAGCGAAAAAAAAAATGACTCATCCGGGGAATTATTTATATCACCCTGAAATTACAGCCGTAGTTCTAATTTATAAATTTTTTCAACGCCACGCTATGCACTTACATTAAATCGTGGTGCGCGTATTTTTTATTTCACCCTCACTCGCCTCGGGTTAAGGTCACCCCACGGGAAAAAATGTGGGGGTGCTTTTTTTCAACCCTATGCACGCTCGTTCACTGACGGGGTGAGTTTTTTTTTCGGGTGTGTGTGCGTCTTGGCAACCCTTTACTATGCAGTGAAAGTTTTTTTTTGTGTGGCAACCCTTTGGATGAAGAGAAACGGGCAGGTGGTTTAATCCGGGCTTCTTGTGCGTAAGTGAAATATGTTTATTAAGATGTGAAGGGTGGTGTTATTTATGTTTACAGGTGGATGCTATTGAAAAATATTCCGGCGGCCTTGCCTTAGAAAAAAAGCGTTTCAAGGGGTTAAAATTTCATCCCTCACATGCGTGAGGGGTTATTGATTTTTTTTTACGATGAGTGTAATAAAGACGGTATGATTCATTCCTAAGATATTTCATTTATAAATACAAAACATTATTTAAAAATTGAAATAGCTGAACAAATAAATTACATCAATAATTTATTTTGGCATTTTTAACCAGAATATGTAAAAAATCGAGTTAAATATCTTGATTTTTGTTGTGTCGTTTCTACAGTTTTAACAATTTTTGCATTTTAATAAATCGGTTTAATTTACTATAAAACTAAATCGATCTAAGAAAATGTAAAAATTGTGAAAAGAAGAAACAAAAATTAAGATATTCGATTCCACTTTTTTCATATTTTAATATTAATGTTACATTTGACGTATTCAGTTGACAAAACGAGATATTTTAATTTTATTTGGCGAAGATTAAAACCGAATCATTTGAAAAAAAATAAATCAAAAAATGCAATACATTTTTTTTCTTCCTGATTCGGATGCACTGCTTATTGTACTACAACATATTGTCTTACTCCAGACAAGTGTGACTTTGAACTGTCTCGCCAGGTGATTCAGTGTTTCAAAGCAGTCCAACACCACGCCTTTTGGCTCTTTAAAGCCTTCAATGCCGCCTAACTATCGGACATAATACGACAGTCGCAACAGTCCTTTTCTATGTAGGTTCTCGCACATTCTATAATTGCAAATATTGAAAGATGCCAGGCAACCCAGGGAGTGGGCATATCCTGTCTTCGTGTTTTCATTGTAGATTCCTGATCCAGTACCTGTGTCTGATTTAGAACCATCCGTATACCAGATCATGCTATGTTTGTGAATGTATTCCCTTAAGTCTTTCCATTCATTGCGGTCTGGAATAGTGACTTTAAAGAGTGAGTTTTCAAGATATCTGATTGTCATATAGTCCGACCTCATCTGCAAGAGAGGTCCCCCAATGTCTGCTAAGAGTCTTCTGTTTGGCGTGTCAACTCTTATGTTGACTGATGATAGCTGCAGCCTGTGGCGTGCCAATCTTGCCTCCCCTACTATCAAAATATGAAGTTGTATGAGGTTTAGGAGCGTCTCCATGGCTGCAGTGGACGTGGTTCTCATAGCCTCCATTATTCTGACACAAGCAAGCCTTTAAATCTTGCTGAGGGTTTGTATGGTTGTGTGTTGCTTGACTTTAGGCCACCACACCAAAGCAGCATACATGATTGCGGGTCTGACCACTCTGGCATACAGCCAGAATACCATCCCTGGTTTGAGCGCTCATTGTTTGTCGTACGTTCGTCTAATTACCGCAAGGGTAATTTCCGATTCACGTTTGATTTTTGAGATGTACGAGGTCCAGGTGAGCTTGGAGCCAAAGGTTACTCCTAAGTACTTCACCTCACCCGACATTTCTAGGTTAACACTATTTAGAAAGAGAGGGCCAAGGCCCTCCAGTTTCCTCCAGCGTGTAATAGTACAAGGGTGGCTTTAGAGGGTGAGAGTTTAAGTCCTTCTCTAGTGCACCATTTGTTCACCACGTTCAGTAGGCGTTGCATGCGCTCTCTGATTGTGTTGTTAAATTTTCCCTCAACGAGAATAACTAGGTTATCTGCGTATCCTAGGGAAGAGTATTCTTCGTTGTTTAGCTCCACTAGCAGTCCACCGATGACCAGGTTCCACAGCAGGGGTAAGATAACTTCTCCCTGAGGACAACCACCGGCCACCCTGGATGCTAGTGTCTGGTCAGCAAACGTACAGTAAACCATCCTTTGTCTTAGCATGCAGTCAATCTACCTGCAGCTAGTTTCCTCCAACCCCCGCTTCCTCAAGGCAGCGGTTATAGAGTTAAAGGATGTATTGTCAAATGCACCTTCTATATTCAAGAAGGTGGCAAATAGGATATCCTTGTTTTCCAGAGCAGTTTCAAAACTCCTTGTTAGTCGGCTGAGAGCTGTCTCCGTTGATCGACCTGGAAGATAGGCGTATTGATCTTGGGATAATGGGTTGGACACCAGTATCCCATTTTTGATATGCCTGTCTATAATTGTTTCCATTGTCTTCAGTACCTATAACATCAGACTAATGGGCCTGTACGACTGTGCACGAGAATACTCTGTGACCATTGAGGTGTGTTGTCTGGCAGTTAACGGTTAGGATGTTTAACGGAAGGTTGGTGGAACGATTCTGCCAGTCTTTGGTATGAAAACCACCCTGGTTAGCCTCCATATTCTCGACAGATATCGTAGGGCTTAGGATCTTGCAGAGCCTTCGCCACAGAAGTTTCGATTCCTTCTGTAGCATGATGAGTAAGATTCCATCAGGAACTGGCAATTTAAAAGGTTTAAATGAGTTTACTGAACATTTGACTCTGTCGTAGGTGACCAGTTTCCTGGCGGTCTGCCAGTCTACTTTGGATGCTTTGTTGCCAGTCATATCAGGTCCCTGACTGACCCAGCCATTCAGTGATCCATCATAGATTCCCCCCCCCCCGGGGGGGGGGGGGAAGTGTATCCGTAGAAGTTCACCCATGGTTTCTTTCTCCGTTTTTATACACTTCGTCATCGAGTTAAGGGTTCTTCGAAAGTATCTTGTAGTCTGACACTGTCTGGGACAGATTTAATGTACTCACAGTGTCTCCTCCAGGCAGATCTTCGAGCTTTCCTTATTTGCTGTATTCGTTTAGGGAGTTCTTATAAACCTCCCATGCGCCCGATGTTTTTGCTACATTAAAGAGTTTTCTTACCTGCTTTCTCTGTTTGTCCAGCGCACTGTTCCACCACGAGACTTTCCTGGTGGTGCGTCTCTCAATCAGAGGGCAGTTATAATTCTTTTTTGTAGCTTCTGCAGTTTGCTCCGCCATGACCTCCTGCTCTGTTATTGCTTAGCGCTCCTAGTTTACCCATCAGATTGTGGTCTAGCTTTGATTTAAAGGCTTCCCAGTCTGTTCTGCGGGGAATGCGGTATACTTCAGTTACACGGTGATGCCCCGTAATATCGAATTTTATGTGTCTGTGATCCGAGCAGCTCACCTCATCTGACACACGCCAATTTTTAACGAAATTACTAACATATGTTGTACCTATCGTTATGTTTATTACCGCCTTGCTAATACTTGTAACAAAGGTCAATATTCCAATAATCAAAGTGTCTAACTTGGTTGCCATAAGAAATTGTAAAAGTGACTCACCTCTGCGGTTGATTGTTGAGCTAACCCAGACTGAGTGGTGGGCATTGGAGTCGCGTCCAACGACAAGCTGCATTCCTTGTACCCCGCAGCCTGTAACCAGTACCTCCAATTCTACGCTGGGGCAGGGTCTAAAATACGGAGGTAGACTGATCCAAGCACAAGCTCCCTCAGTCCACCAACACTATTGGATAGCTTAACTGCCACCACGTCCTGTGAACAGAAAGAAGTTAGAGGTGGAACCTTAATGTGTCTTTTGACTAAAATGCATGACCTTGGTCTCTAGGTGGTTCTACTATATATAAGTTCCCCTCCAATTGAACTCAGTCCCATAACTTTCCCCCTGCATAGCCAGGGTTCTTGAATGAGGGCAATATCATAGTCCCCCATTGCCTTACAGAGAGCAGCTAAACCTGCTCTACTGTGTTGCAGGTTCGCCTGTATTACCTTCACTTAGCTTACCTAAAGTCATTGTCCTGAAGGTTACAGTCCGAAGTCCGTAGTGAGCCTTCGTCTGTTTGCCTATCAGGTACTGGTCACCCTCGCTGACAGAGAATTCCAGGAGTACTCCTTCCTTCTTTTTTTTTACTAAGGGGATGCCAATCTCCCACTCGTAGTCCAGAGTTCTGCACTCCGATCCGGGTCTTGGGCTATCTCCGCCACCGTGTTCCAGGCAGAGGCGATCGCGGTCCACCTCTGCATTGGAGAAATAGCAAAGCAAGACAACAAAAGTCGATCAGTAGCTATTTTCTCGGACAGCCAAGCGCTGCCAAGGGTACTAAACACCACACAGGTCGACTTAAAGCTAGTGTGGGATTGTGTAAGCGCTCTCAACGAAATGGGCGGTCGCAAAATTGTGACAATGGTATGGGTCCCAGGACACAAGGGTCATCAAGGGAACAAAAAAGCAGACGAACTGGCCAAACAAGGCTCGTCAAGCGCATTCATTGGCCCGGAACCCTCCTGCGGTATCGCAAAAACCACAGTCAGACAATCCATAAAAAAATGGACGGAGACACAAACTCAAACCTGGTAGACGAACACACCAGGACAGAGGCAGGCGAAACAGTTCCTCAAAAAACAATCGCCGGCTTTCACGACCGATCTTTTCAATCAAGAGAAAAAAACGGTTAAAGCTATAGTACGTCTACTAACAGGACACTGTAGGCTCAACAAACACATGAGCAAAATAGGCCTGGCAGAGGATACAATAAGTGGATTCTGCCAGGAAGAAGAGGAAGATCCTCTCCACATCCTGTGCTAATGTGAGGCCCTAGTGCGGGTTAGATACCTAAAGCTGAGCAACACTAAACCAAGCGCAGAGAGCTACACCCAAGGCTCACTGTCAGGGTTAATAGGGCTAATCAAAGAGGCGAAGCTCGAGCACGTCGTCTAGGATAATAGGGATCCACAATAGATCTGCAAAGGTCGCGGTGGTACAGGCCAATGAGGCCACCCCTACGAATATCTAATCTAATCTAATCTAATCTCTGTCTCTGGTTGGTCTGGTATCCAGACCATTAGCTTGGGTCTTCTGGGAAGGTCCTTGGACTCGACAACTGTCAGATCCGCCCCTTCCCATATGTCCCCAAGGCTCGCCACCACTGCGGCTAGCCATTTCTTGGTTTGCTCGTTCTCGCAGTGCAATACATTAACTTTTATAAAATTAAACAGGTTCTCATTTAAGTTGTTACGTGATTTTATAACTTAACCAATAGATCCGATAAATGCAATGAAAGTTGAATTTATGTTTTGAATCGCGATTTTAAAGATATTTTAATTTAAGCTGTTTGCTTAAATAATGTTTGCTGAAAAAACAACATAGCCTGAATTGAGTTTAAAATCGAGGGAAAAATTTTTGATGTGTTTGAGTAATAAAAAAACATATAGATTTTGTTGGAGAAATAAATCATGATTTGTTAGATAAACATTTTCATCAATATTCTTCTTTTAGTTATGTGAAGTGTTTTCTAATAATTATTGTAGTATTCTCTTTCTTCACTGATTAATTTTATTTACTAAATGTACATTTCTAAAATTATCTCGAAAATTGCACATAGATGTAAGAGTCTACGTGCAATTTCTGAAATATTTTTAGAATAAAAATGGTAATCTATAATATCATGATTGCTCCAACAAAATTTATATTTTTTTTTATTCTCAACATAAGTAATAACATAAATAATAAAATGATAAACTTTTTATAGCCAGATATAAAGAATCTCACGAGTGTTTTCCACTCCCGGGTTAAGCATGAAGTAAAATTTCGAGTTTAGAAAAGCCTGAAAATTTGGATTTGCAGGGGCGCGCGAGCGAAGCGAGTCGCGCCCCTGCAAATCCAAATTTTCAGGCTTTTCTAAACTCGAAATTTTACTTCATGCGCCACGCGTACAAAACACTGAATTATTGTGACTAAATACTACCCTACCTACTGTATTTGATAATATCAATTAATTGACAAAAAGTAAAATCTTAAAAAGATCATTTCAATGAACAAATTATAAGAAGCTTAAGCTTATTTTATCGAATTAAAAAAGTTTTGAATTTGAATTATTCTTGTTTGAACAAATTATTGTAATGCTGACTTCGAAAATTAACAAAATGTATGAATATTTTCATAACGCCAAATAATTTCTTTATATTCATCATTTTACATTGCTAATGTTTAAAAAAAAATGCTTTTATATTCATAAATGTAATATATATATAAGAAGGGCCTCTACTAAAAATCCTGGCTATGCCATTGTAATTTTATATTTATTAGGTGTCCCTAACTAAGTAATAATCCTCTAGATTAATAAAAGTCAGTCTAAATTGACTATATTAATAAATTTGTTTAATTATAAGTAAACAAACAATATACAAAAATTAAGTTAAGAACAGAGAAAACGAGTTTTTGTGGCATGAGTTTCTTTTTTAAACGGAATAATAACATAGTATATTAAATTCCGAAAATTCGTGTAAAATGCAAAGAATACGTTTTATTGTCTTAAGTTGGCTTATTAATTAAGACGTACTGTTTGCATTTTACACGAATTTTCGTAATTTTATAAACAGGATTATTCAAACATTTATTTCTTCCAAACTACAAACTGCAAGAAATAAATGTTTAAAATCTATAAATAATTAACACTGTTGTATCCTTTCTTCACACTTTATAAAGTATAAAGTGTGAAGATAGGATACAACAGTGTTAATTATTTATTGATTATACTCTTCACGAAACTCAAAAACATATATCGTTTAAAATCTGTTCCTTATTTTTAGAATAACCCTGTACTATGTTTTAAGTGTGCAAACTATAAAAAGCGTAAGCTTATTTTCTCAAAATCAAATAGTTTTGAATTTGAATTATTCTTGTTAGAATAATAACATTCAATCATCCATTGTATATCTCGATATCAAATTCAATTCTATCAAAAAATCAAAATCATTAACAACAAACAGTTTCATTGTTAACGCAAATTATTCTGTTACTGTTAGCACTTAGACAACTGTCATCGAAAGACAGGAGAGCGCAAAAATATGTAGGGCGCACACACCCTTGTGCCCTAAAGGCAGGTGACACGGACAAAGACTCCGCAAAATACAAAAAATCGGCACATGCCATTATTATGTGTTTTTTTCCGAAAAAACGGATCCCGTTCGCTCTCTTTTTTTGTGATTTCTGTGTAAAGTGATTCGGTTACGGGGTGGAAAAGCGGGAACGTGTGTTCGCCGGTTTGTACGCGCATGGGGGATATTTTTGGTTTTAGGCACGAGTGGGTTTAATGGTTATTATTGTTGGGTAATAATGGAGTGAGGATGAATTTGTACTTATATGCGACAGCGGGGACTATTTGTCATTTTTTTTTTAGAGAGAGAAGGATTGGATTTTGATTGGGTAAAAATTATATTCAATATTATTAGATAACCACACGAAAAACCGTGTGGTTATCTAATAATATTGAATATCATTTTTACTTTCCCGCACAATGTCGTAAATTACTAATATAAATTTTGAGTTTAAAAATGATGACTGATTAATTTTCTAAACTCGAAATTTTACTTCATGCGCGACGCGTAAAAAACAAAAATATTGTACTTAATTAAACACAGTTATATTCCTTTCTTCACTTTTATTTTTCTTGCTAGATGTACATTTCGGGTACTAAGTACCCATTATCAATAGCTCAGTTAGCTATTGATAATGGGTACTTAGTACCCGAAATGTACATCTAGCAAGAAAAATAAAAGTGAATAAAGGAATATAACTGTGTTTAATTGAGTGACTTAACACCTTCACGTAACTCATACAACTACATTAAAAATATTGTGAATTTATGTACATTTGAACCTCACTTGAAATCAGTGTTTTATACGCGTGGCGCATGAAGTAAAATTTCGAGTTTAGAAAAGCCCAAAAAATTTTCACGGGGCTTTTCTAAACTCGAAATTTTACTTCATGCTTAGTCTGGGAGTGGAAAACACTCGTTTAAATTTCAAATTAAGTTTTTTTGAAAAACAACGGATGTTGGAAAATTTACAGCTTATGCATATGTTTATCTAAAAGAAAAATGTTCACGTTGTTTTTTTTAAAGAGTTCAATTTGAATCTATAAACGAGTGTTTTCCACTTCCAGGCTAAGCATGAAGTAAAATTTCGAGTTTAGAAAAGCCCCTTGAAAATTTGTCGAGGGTCGCGCAGCGACCCGAGACAAATTTTCTGGGCTTTTCTAAACTCGAAATTTTACTTCATGCGCCACGCGTATAAAACACTGATTTCAAGTGAGGTTCAAATATACATAAATTCACAATATTTTTGTTTTGTATTATGTTTAAAAATATAAAGATCTTAACAAACAATTAATTGTTCAATTATTCAAGTTGTTTTGTATTACGTTTAAAAATTTAAAGATCTTAGCAAGCAATTAAATAATTAATTAATCAGTGTTCATTTTTCAACTCAAAATTTATTATAGTAATTTACGACATTGTGCGGGAAAGTAAAAATTACATTCAATATTTTAGACAACCACACGAAAAACCAATCCCAATCAGAATCCAAACCTTTTCTCTTTAAAAAAAGATTTATTTATTCAAACATCCAGCTTTTAAAATAATATCTATTTTCCATTATGCTCGCCTCATAAATCAGATAAGCCAGTTTTGCATTTGACTCGTAAACAAACCGTGACCTACGCAAAAATCTAAAAACCCCACCTTTATGCAAAAATCCGTCGCAATTAGGGTCGGTAAAATAAATCCTGAAATTTCGCCGACCGCTGTAAAATCATAAAAACCCCCAACCTCGTTACCGTTACAGTTTCCATTGTCACGCAAACGTCTTTTTTGACATGTTAAATTGCCGAACGGCAATGAAACAAGAATAAAAGGACATTTTGGAGTCGTTGAGGGTGGATTTCATTTTTTTCTGGAAATATTTTTTTTCACGGGAGCAACGGTACATTAATTTATTTAGGGGTCTTTCTTCTTTCTCTTTCGGTTTTAGCTTTCATTTCGGAAAAAAGTGTTCAACTTTATCGCTGTTTGGACAGATGTTTTACATTTTTTTTTTGAATTGGGAGCACGCCGAGAGGATTTATAAGGGGGCAATGAAATTAGCGTTTTTGGAATTCATTTTATTCTTCGGCTAGTTTTCTGTTTATGCAATCATTGTTAAGCTAAACAAAAATCCAGCGGATTTTTAACTAACTTCGCAATAAAAATAATATTAAAAACACTTAGGCCCATTTGCACCCCGCCTGATTAACTTAAATTTAGTCGTTGATTAAAGTTAATCAGGTGGGGGGGGGGGGGTGCAAATGGGCCTAAGTGTTTTTAATATTATTTGATTAAACCTCTGATTCAGTCTGAATATAAGAATGTTTTGAATTTGTAAGGTATCTTAAACACAACTCTTTCATCTTTATGCGATTTTGTGAATAATTTATACATTAAATCGCTGTGTTTTTAAGGAGTACTAATCACTGATTAACTTAATTGACTTGGGTGCAAACGAGCATTAACTTTTAAAACTGTTAACGGTGGAGGCTTCTACTTCGTTATACATCATAATTCACAATTTAACTTTGTTTGTATAACTGAGATTTTATTAAGTGACTATATTTAACCACTGAATTTTAAGATGTACCACAAAGTGAACGCCCACAACACCAAACAATTAAGTGACTATAGCTTCGACAACTTTAAGTTGTTATTTTCAAACTCAAAGTGCATTAACTTTGTTTTACAAATTTTATTTAAACTTTTACAGTGACTAGTTTCAACTACAAACTAGTCATTATGAAACTAACTTAGTTTAAAGAGAATGCATCGGGATATGTATACTTAAAACAACGTTAATCAACCCGATTTTAATGAAAATCGACAATGACAATATTAAAGAAATAAATAAACACCACATCATACTGATTTTTGGGTACCAATTTCGACCCTTGAGGCACCCCCAGAAACATATGGTGGATTAACTTAGTTTAAAGAGTATGCATCGGGATATGTATATTTAGAAACAACGTTAATCAACCCGATTTTAATAAAAATCGACAATGACAATATTAAAAAAAATAAATAAACACCACATCATGCTGATTTTTGGGTGCCAATTTCGAGCCTTGAGGCATCCCCAGAAACATATGGTGGATGCAAGAAGAAACCAGGATCAGGTAGAAACGTCCCCAATTATCCGGTAAGTGGGACACGGGCCGGTAATTTAATGTCGTAATGGTAATCATTAAAAGAGAGCCTGCTAAAAAATATGCTGTAAACACCTTCGGGATTTATCGAACGGATATTTTCCACGTGCGAAATTGTTGACATTTGGGCAGCGCTGCCAAAATACGAAATTTACATCCACCCTACCAAAATGCTTTACCTGATTATTGTTATTTTTATATTCATTACTGCTATTAAAATGAAAGTGCGCAGACACGAGCGATGGATTGTGTTATTATCCAATTATTTTTGAGAAAAATGAGAAAGAAATTGTGTAATAGGAGTTTTAAAAATTATTAATAATTAGAAAGAGTTTTTTAAATTAATTTAATTTATATGTACCCCTCCTTTTGTATGTCATTTTGTTTTTATATATTTTTTGTAGTCTTGTAAAAAGGAGAACTTCCTAAATTCCAGTATCCAATTATTTTTGAGAAAAATAAGGAAGACATTGTGTAAAAGGAGTTTTGAAAATTATTAATAAATAAAAAGAGTTTTTTAAATTAATTTCATTTATATGTACCTATCCTTTTGTATGTCATTTTGTTTTTATATATTTTTTGCAGTCTTGTAAAAAGGAGAACTTCCTAAATAAACAAAATAATATTACAAAAAATATTATAAAGCTTGAAAAGAAAGAACATTCACATCATAATTTTACGTTATCAAATTTAAAAAAAATCACCTAGAGATAGCAGTTTGCTTAAACTGTTGCAACTGATCTTGTCTGCTGTTCTGATCTTGTCTGCTGTTACTGTTGCAACTGACCAGTCTGCTTCCTCTAGATCCTGGGTCTCCAAACTATTTTCTTCGCGGGCCACAAATACATTTCTACATAATAAAGTCGGCCAAGATCCGATATGAAAAATTTAAGAAACAATTGTTACAATATTTCAAAATATGACATTTACAAAAAAAATTACAAACAACCGCGGGCCGGATTCATGCAAGTCGCGGGCCGGATTTGGCCCGCGGGCCGTAGTTTGGAGACCACTGCTCTAGATGTACGAATTTTGAAGGCGCAAAATAGGTTTTGAATAAACAAACATTAGTACAATTTATTAATGTATACATTTGTTTTCTGTTGGACAATAAACATTATTATTATTATTATTATTATCAATATTATTAATGTAGGATCGTACATAAAATCAAGCTGATTTGGCTATTAATATTTTAAACTTCATACTAAATCAGTGTTTTATACGCGTGGCGCATGAAGTAAAATTTCGAGTTTAGAAAAGCCCAGAAAATTTGTCTCGGGTCGCTGCGCGACCCTCGACAAATTTTCACGGGGCTTTTCTAAACTCGAAATTTTACTTCATGCTTAGTCTGGGAGTGGAGACACTCGTTTGTAGTTTCAATTTTTTTAGAAACATCGAACGACTGAAAACGCTGTACATTTCAAATAAATTGTTTCACATTAAAAAAAATATTTAAAACGATTTTCTGATGTGCAGCGATTTTTTAGCCTTTAATCCGGATATGCCTGCAGTTTTATTTCACAATATTTTATGTAATTTCAGTTAGTTTAACAAACAAAAATATATGAATTGAAATAAGGTGTTTGGAATAATATAAGATTATCGTTCCTAAATCACTGAAAATGAAAATTCAGGACATTAAAATCAGACGAGAGAAAAAGATAAATCATAATTTCTCAAAAAATCGTGAAAATTTCCTTTTATGAGAAGCATAGAAACAAAGTTAGCATTCTTCACCTGTTCAGTTAGTTTGACAAACAAAAATATATAATTTGAAATAAGGTGTATGTTATTATTTTGTGAATAGTTTTAATTTTTTGAATCGCTCGAATTAATAATATTAATAGTATTATTACATGTAATCTAATTTTGATTGTTGTTTGAATTATTAGTGCTCTATTTTTGTTAACAGGGGTTTTTCTGTATGAATAAATAAATAAATAATATTTTCACGAATAGTTTTTTCGTAATTTTATATATTAAGGTATAATATAAGTTTATCGTTTCCAAATCACTGAAAATGAAAATTCAGGACATTTGAAAAAGACGAGAGAAAAAGAATAATCATAATTTAAAAAAAAAAAAACGTGAAAATGTTTCCTTTTATGAGGGGTATAGAAACAAAGTTAGCATTCTCCACTTTAATGTTTTTTTTTTAAATAACAAAAACCTGTATCTTTAAAGATACACATATTTGTTATATTGTATGTTATGCTATTCAGTAGAATAGAATTGGATGAAGATATGCAGCAAGTTTGAACCAAATTCACATAGAGGTTTATGGACAATTACGATAAGAAATTATAAGTCCATGAATACATGAACCTTAGATTATTACCTTTGTTTCTATACCCCTCATATCTGGGTTAATATTATATATCGCATTGGTTCGGGTTTCTCGCCGCTCCGATGCTAGTCGATGGTTTAAACTAAAAACTGACACTAACTGTAGAAGCAAAATGAGATCAATGCCCTTATCAATGCAGTAGCATTAATAAATACTAACGTCAATACCGGCTAATGGTTGGCAAAGTCAGTATATATACAAGTTCTATATATCAAGTGAGTGTGTATGGGATTATGGATGTGGCGGCCTGAGGAGCTCATAAAAAGAGCGAAACGATCGTCGTCGTCTTCCGTCGTCCTTGCACACTCACTTGATAAAATAATTTTTTCAACATCACCTAATTCGCTGTTATTTCTTATTTGGTACTTATAGGTGGGTCGTTAATTCTAATTTGTTAAAAATTATATTTATTAACATAACAATTAATAATTTCACTCGATCAGAAAAAAATAATTGGAATAAACGCAAAAATGTCGGTAACAATACACAATAATTTTCAATTATTTTTCAAAAAAAAAAAACCTAGGGTAGTTTTCTAATATAAAATAGAACTATTCATCAATAAATTGTGTGTTTGTTTATCTTCTAAAACCGCCTTTCGTATTTACACTCACTCACACGAAAATCCGAAAAAAAAAAGGAATCAGAAGTGAAAAGAGTGTGTAACATATCAAGACCCTACTAACAAAAGTTGACACGAAATCCGAGTCCTCTTTTACACACACAGGCAAGCAAAACTGCAAAACAAAACCCTCACTGACACATGACATGCAAAATCACTACCAATTCATGCGATTTTCCCTTTCTGTTATAGACTTTTAAAAACGCAAAACTCTCCCGACTTTCCTGGATAAGGGAAAAAATCACCCTCTTCACGTGAATTGAAATAAATTAAATTTCACTTAGGACATAGAAAGAAGGTGCACACACATACAGGATACAATGGAATAGAGAAAATAAGCAAGCGTTTTATTTTATTTTTTTATTTTGGAAGATTGAAACGTGACACTGCTCATTTTATTTTATTCTTGAGTTTCAGCTTAGATATTGTTAAAATTGCCGAGTTAGGTCCTTTCCGTTTGCGTTTTTAAATTGTTGAGGGGAGTTGTGTAATATTTAATTTATAGGATAATCAAATATTTACATTACATGATTTAAAAAAATTAAAGAAAGAAAAAGCGTAAAATTTCCTAAACCTAAGCTTAAATAAGCAAAAATTAAAGCTGTACTGAGCGAAGAATCCATTTATTCCTTTAAAGACTTTTTTGAAATAAAATGGTAGGGTAATTCTAATTTTTAAATGTTTATCATGTTATGCAGACCTTTATGCGATACCCATTTGTTTATGTTTTGTAATGTGCACATTATATTCGCTATTTACAAATTTTAAATGGTCATGTTTTGTCCAATCTACAAATTTTAATAGTTATGTCATGGCCTGTATACAAATTTTGAAATGTCTTATTCTGTCCAATTTACTTTCAATTATCATTTTATGTCTAATTTTTATTGTTGTACAATATACATCTTTTACACTGTCCGTTCCATATACAAATTTTAAATTGTCTTGTTCTGTCTAATTTACTATTTTGAACTGTTATGTCCTGTCCATTATACAAATTTTAAACAACACTGTAGAGTTAGTAATATTTATTTTTTTTATACATTTATTTATTATTATACATTATTAGGTTAATTTATCCAACCTCCTGGCTACAGACCTTCACTAGACTAGATTATTTACTATTGACAATTTTTGTTTTTGTTTTTTTTTGTTTAAACAATTCTTATATATATTATTATAAAATTTTCTTTCTGACAATGTGATGCCAATTTAGTGATAAACAATAAAGATTATTATTATTATTATAATTAATAATTACAGAAGGTTAGGCACACTTTAGCTAATATTAAAGGATAAATTAAAAACACTTGGTTTGTTTCACTATTTTCAAATAGTGAAACAAACCAAGTGTTTTTAATTTATCCTTTAATATAGCTAATATTAAAGGATAAATTAAAAACACTTGGTTTGTTTCACTATTTTCAAATAGTGAAACAAACCAAGTGTTTTTAATTTATCCTTTAATATTATTTCAAAATGTTTCACCAAGTAATAAATGAGGAAGTTATTCAAGAAACACTTTGAGCTTTAGATCTTTGTTATTTTATTACAATAATCATTATAATTATAATAAGAACTGATTTTTATTATTCATTGAATACTAGAGACGATTTAAGACCAGACTTAAAAATTATATATTAATTACACCATTCTTGTCAGTGTGGTCCTAAACCTAAGCTCAAATAATTAATAATTACAGAAGGTAAGGCATACTTCGATTTTTAGCTGTAGGTCTTTGTCATTTTAATACAATAAACGTTAGAATCATAATAAGAACTGAATTCATTGAACATTATAGACTAAGACTAGACTTAAAAATTATATATTTATTACACTATTCTTGTCAGTGTGGCCCTGATGGTTTGCCCTCTTATTTTCTTAAACGATTTATTCTTGAACAAAACCTGTTCATATTCTCTTCGAGCGTTCGCTAAAATATTGCGTGTTTCCAGATTTATGAAAAAACTCATATATTAATTCATTATTCAAAAATGAAGATAGAGTTGATATGAAAAACTACCGGGGAATTACAATACAATCTACAATTCCTAAACTGCTAGATAGTATTGTTTCTAAACAATTGATGTGGGCTTGCAAACATGTCATATGTGGAGAACAACTTGCGTTCATGGAAAATCGATCAACGATCGTCAATTTATTGTGCTATCAAACGTTTTTATTAGACGCTTTTGATCAAGAAGCAAAAGAAACAAAATTGGTGCTTAATACAATCATCAAAATTATTAATCATATGAAATAGTTTTAAGTCGTCGAATAATAGATAATTGGAGTACCGAAAAGATATCCCAATGTCGTTAATAAAAAGAAGAATTAAAATTGGTGCGTAATGGGCCCCTTGCGGTACCCCAGATGTTACATTAATTGCTGTTGACAGATAGTTATAAATCTTAACATATTGAGAGTGCGATATAAGAAAACTTTGAAGCTAGTTAATTACAAGCATTATAAATTGCATTATGTTTATGGCGACTTCTCGAAAGCCATTGATCGTGTCAACTATGCTTTACTGTTAAACAAACTCAAAAAACTAGGCTTTAAAGTTTTCTTGCATCGCGCTCTCAGTATGTTGAGATTCATAACTATCTGTCAACAGCAATCAATGTAACATCTGGGGTACCGCAAGGGTCCCATTGCGCACCAATTTTGTTTCTTCATTTTATTAACGACATTGGGATATCTTTTCGGTACTCCAATTATCTATTATTCGCAGACGACTTAAAACTATTTCATATTATAAATAATGTTGATGATTGTATTGCGCTACATAATGATTTCACTTGTCTCTCACATTGGTGTAGTTTCAATAAGTTACATTTATGATGAATTCATTTCTCACTTAACCCGTGGTGAAACATATTTAATTAATAGTAGAACATTGATTAAAACACTTGGTTTGTTTCACTGATTTTTATTTTTACTCCAACTAGTTTCGACCGTAGGTCATTCTCCTTGAGAATAACCTACGGTCAAAACTAGTTGGAGTAAAAATATTTTTTTTTTAATTCACTTGTTGCTTTTATACAGAAATAGAAAAATATCTAATTTAAGGATAAAATTTCAAGGCGTTTTAAAGATATGCGCATCTAAATTTAAGAAAAATGATTCAAAATCGCAAATCGCTAAAGTTTTAAATTATGATTACTGGTCTCCAAATTAAGCTAGAGATGTGAAACAGGTCTCATTTTGTAGCATTGTTCATGCACGTTTTTAACTTAACTTTTCCATATTGTTGATATTTAAATCATCATATTTTTAACGGGGAAAGTGTTACAATGGACACATAACCATTTTTTTGAATTAATATTTAGACAATTTAACCCATTAACGGCTGAGCAATTATAGAGTTAACTTTAAAAGTTGATTTTAGGTAAAAATCTACAATGCTTTTTATGATTTCTATGAATGACTTGTTATATTACATACTGTGAATTTCGAGTTTAGAAAAGCCCCGCGTAGAAAATTTGTCGAGGGTCGCGCAGCGACCCTCGACAAATTTTCACGGGGCTTTTCTAAACCCGAAATTTTACTTCATGCTTAGTCTGGGAGTGGAAATACTCGTTCTAAACTTTATATTGCACGTTTTTATACAAACTCGACGAACGCCCTACATTTACAGTGTATAATGTATACACTGTAAATATAGATGTAAATGTATATTTAGAAGAAAAATTTTGTTTCTTCTTTTTATTAACGACATTAGGATATCTTTTCGGTACTCCAATTATCTATTATTCGCATACGACTTAAAACTATTTCATATTATTAATAATGTTGATGATTGTATTGCGCTACATAATAATTTAACTTGTCTCTCACATTGGTGTAGTTTCAATAAGTTACATTTATGATGAATTAATTTTTCACTTAACCCGTGGTGAAACATATTTAATTAATAATAGAATTTTGATTAAAACACTTGGTTTATTTCACTGATTTTTGTTTTTACTCCAACTAGTTTCGACCGTAGGTCATTCTCCTTGAGAATAACCTACGGTCAAAACTAGTTGGAGTAAAAATAAAAATCTGTGAAACAAACCAAGGGTTTTAATCAAAATTCTATTATTAAATTACATTTAAATTTCTCTAAATGTACTACCATATCATTTTGCCGTTTAAAATCAATACCGTTTATGTATCATTTAAATAATCAAATACTAAGTACTACTGAAAATATTAAAGATCTAGGTATAATATTTGATAATAAATTGACAATAATTCCGCATATCAACAACCTAGTATCAAACTCTCTCAAAACTCTTGGTCTGATTAGAATATTCTCATCCTTAATGCAAATACTAGTAGGTTGTTGTACATATCTTTAGTTAGATCTAAACTTGAATACGGGTCTATTATTTAAAACCCTACATACGAAAAATAGTCGTACAAAATTGAAATAGTACAGAGTACATTTTTGAGAATTGTTAATTTTAAGTTGGGTTACAGTAGGATTGGCTTTAGCGATTCGAATATGTTAACTCTTCTGAATTTAAAACCATTAAAAACCAGGCGAATAGTAATTGACGTAAATTTTGGTTTCAGACTTATTAATTGGCTTTACTATTATGTGACTAAACTTAGGCGGTATATTTTGAACTTTACTTTAAATCAGTGTTTTATACGCGTGGCGCATGAAGTAAAATTTCGAGTTTAGAAAAGCCCAGAAAATTTGTCTCGGGTCGCTGCGCGACCCTCGACAAATTTTCACGGGGCTTTTCTAAACTCGAAATTTTACTTCATGCTTAGTCTGGGAGTGGAAAGCACTCGTTTAAAGCTTCAAATTGAACTCTTTTAGAAAAAAAAACGTATATCTGAAGATTTACAGCATATACACTTTATTTAGAATATGTTTACTTAAATGAAACACATCCTGTATATAATGACATCGAAATCAATTAATAATCTCCTGTTACAATTTCCTGTATACAGGTAATCAAATTTAGATCCAACACAATGAAATCCTTTTACAACCCTCGTGCCAGAAGGGTAATTAGATTTTACCTGAATGTCTAAATAATGAATTTGTCACACCTCGACAATAAAAAAATAAAATACGGGGGGCGCGTCGGAAATCAATTGGTGAGGCCGATTAATTCGCCCGATACCTGCTCTTAAATTTATCAACACAACATCAGCAGGTCCTTACCTGCATCATTAATCCGCACGCGTTCCTACCATCTCTTTTTTATACCTGAACACGGTGTAAAAAGATAGGTCTACACACGCGGCACGCGTCCCCAAAATTATGTCAACAGTGGTGATAATTTAGCTATTTTTACCTGAGATCAAATTATGTTGGGGAATATAAAATTGGAATAAAGGTAATAACACCAGATTTTCTGGAAAAATTTGTAATTTTGCAACATATATTAATATTGCAGAGTTGCAAAATTGTACACTTTACAACTATTTACACAATATTCTAGTTGTATAATTCGGGTCTATGTTAATTGCCTAGCAGCAGTTTCAATAAATGATAAAACACCATAACTTAAAAATAACACCTTTATTGAAAGCCAAAACTATAACTTTAAAAAAAAAGCTCGTAATAAAGACAACAAAGCCGAAATAGAAAAACTATTTTCTATTTTAGTTAGAATTCGAATATTTGAATTGTTGTCTAAATGACGCAGCATTTTGACATCAACCCATTATGTGCCATTGATGCATATACGCAACATTATTAATTTTATGTTGATTAAATTACTAAATAACTTAATTTGATTATTATATTATTTAACTTGACTTGAAAATGTATAAAGGAAAACGTTAATATTTTGTTATTTAAATATCTTGATAATTACTCATTTATATAAAATGTTTTCAGTGTATTTCTAACTTTACAATATTTCAGTGTTTTATACGCGTGGCGCATGAAGTAAAATTTCGAGTTTAGAAAAGCCCCGTGAAAATTTGTCTCGGGTCGCTGCGCGACCCTCGACAAATTTTCTACGCGGGGCTTTTCTAAACTCGAAATTTTACTTCATGCTTAGTCTGGGAGTGGAAACACATGTTCTAAATTTTATATTGCACGTTTTTATACAAAATCGACGAATGCCTTACATTTACAGCGTATACATTATTTATATTTAAAAGAAAACTTCATAGAATGAATACAATAAGTCATTCGTAGAAATCATATAAAGAAGTGTAGAATTGTACCTAAAATCCACTTTTCGAGTTGACTCTATAATTGCTTGGCCGTTAATGGGTTAAGGAAATTGATATATTTACAAATTTTTGTCACTAGAAAACCTATCACGTCCTTTTTAAACTATAAAATATTTTGTGTGCTTAATTTTATTGCAGAGAAGTGTATATATTATGTACATTTTGAAATTCGTAGCCGTCTGAGCATTTTTAATGTCTGTCATACAGTAATTAATTAATATAAATGGGTAATTCTATGTCAAATCAATACAGTCTTTACCCTTACCATCTCAGATTTAAAAAAAATGTTCACTTGTTGCCTTCATACAGAAAAAGAAAAATATCCAATTGAGGGATAAAATGTAAAGTCATTTTGAAGATATACGCATCTAAATTTCAGAAAAATGAGTCAATGAGCAAATCGCTAAATTTTTAAATTACGATTACTGGTCTCTAAATTGAGCTAGAGATGTGAAACAGGTCTCAATTTGTCTCTCTTCGGGAGAATTCCCAACATCGTGGAAAAAAGTTAGAATTTGTCCGGTTTTCAAATCTGGTAACAACATGAATGTTGAAGACTATCGACCAATTTCAATACTCAATACTCAGCAATTTTCAAAAAATCGTTTTTTTTTTTTGTATGAAATCAAAGCTAAACATGTCTAGAATATGTGGGTAAAAGGATATTTCGATCCAGCAAATATTTACGTCGCTACAGGCCTTTGAATGCATCGCCGTCCCGAGCGGTATGGGTCGCGCAGGTATAACTTTTGTCTCGAATTTCATAAATTTTGATGAGTATGAGTTTTTTGGTCCGCCATATTGGATCCGCCATTTTGAATTTTTCAAATTTGACCTCAGATTCGTATTCAGCGACCCCGAAAACCTAGGTATTGACTACTGTTTGCGAATTTTCCGCCGAATACTTTGAATTACACAGAAAAAATGTTTGCAAACTTTAAACGCGTTTTTCTCGAAACTACATTTTTCAAAACTGCGAGCATTCTAGCGTTTGAACGGTTCAACCAATTGACTTCGTTTTTTGCTTTCGTTATTGAAAACACTTTTATTCATGGAATGAAGTAACCTCCCGGTGCAATTTGCAATTTTAAAGATTTTTTACAGCCTGTCAAAGTAAAATAATCGACCGAAAAACACGACTTTTTTTTCAAATGCCCGCCATTTTGTCAAATTTTGAGTTTTTTCAAAATTTCGTAGTTCATTCCATTCTCTGAACTATACTCTTTAAGAAACTGAGCTGATTTTGTTTCTAGATGACGAATAGCGACCCCTAGGCTGCTCGCAGTTTTGGAACATTTCCGCCGGGCAGCCGTCATATTGGACGCCATTTTGATTTTTTCGACTCGACAAAAATCCCAATTGTAGAGCAAGGATGAATAAAGATTTTAAAAAAACTCAGGTCTCTAACTCTTACCAGTTCCCTGGAAAAAAAATCCAAAGTTTGGGTCAATTATACCGGAAGACCCCTTTAAGCGAACACATTATGTGGAATGTTCGAAATAGTTTGTCAGTATGGATTCTTATCTCGGAGGTCAACTGCTTGAAATCTGTTTAATATTACGCAGATTGTATCCACTAACTTAGATGACGGCTATCAAACGGATGTGACATATACTGATATGTCGAAAGCATTTGACCGTATGAATCATCAGGTTTTGATAAACAAGTTGAAAACATTCAATGTCAATGACAACATAACAAGAGTTATTAAAACGTACTTGTCTGGTCGGGTGCAAGTGGTAGAATTTGAAGGTGTACAATCTTTCAGCTTTGTTGCCACGTCTGGGATTCCACAGGGCTTAAATCTCGGACCGTTGCTATTTTCACTTTTTATAAACGACGTCTGCGACACAATCAGATCTTCATACCTTCTTTATGCTGATGATTTGAAGATTTTTAGGACAATAGAAAACGAAATTGACTGTGGTATCCTGCAGGATGATTTAAATAATATTTGTGACTGGTGTGATATCAATGGTTTATCATTAAATACTAATAAGTGTAGTGTTATGACATTTTCGAGGAAAGTGAATACGATCTTTAACAATTATTTAATACGTGTTGAACCTTTACAGAGAGTTAATCGATTTAAGGATCTGGGTGTACTCTACGATAATAAACTTACGTTCAATGATCACATTGACAAAATTGTTAAGGAATGTTATCGTACACTAGGTTTTATCATTAGAAATAGCAAGTCATTTTCTTTAGTGGATACGTTAAATTCGCTATTTAATGTTTACATTTGCAGTAAATTGGAGTATTCGTCTGTTATATGGGCACCGCAGTTTCATAAATACATTGAGCTATTAGAGAGCGTTCAGCGCAAATTTTTAAAATATCTATATTTTATCAAACATAAATAATTTCCAGACAGAACGATTAGCTACTCCAGTTTACTCCTAGAATTTAACACAATTTTCATAAATGATAGGCGTATCACGTGCCTGTATCTGTACAAACTAGTTAATAACATCATTGATGATACCACTGTCATTGACTTACTTAACTTTCATGTACCTAGGTTGACAAGCAGATCTTGCAGCATATTTTCTTACAATACTCCTAATTCACTTCATCATAATAATTCTCCACTATATAAGCTGTACAAATCATACCATAGTGTGCAATATCATTTAATTTTCTGTCAAAGACAGCTCAATTTAACTTATTACAGTTTTACATCATATGCACAATCATTTATCGATTTGTAGCATCATTGGTTTGCCTGGACCACATCGGACTTCCCATGCTGATATATTTGGTGATTCTTTCAGTTCATTCCTTAATCATATTAACCAATTCTTTAATTTGTAATTGCCTCCAAGTACTAATTTATTGTTTTTAAATTTTTATATTTTATTTTTACCTTAAATTTTTATATTGGTATTTGTATACTTAAGTTATGATGTTATTATTTGTGCACTTAAGTTATGATGTTACCCTGTTACTGGATTCTGTATCTGTTGGGTAATAAAGTATTATTATTATTATTGTTCATGAGCTTTTTTAACTAAACTTTTCCATATTGTTGATATTTAAATCATCATATCTTTAACGGGGTAAGTGCTACAATGGACACAACCATTTTTTTTTAAATTAAAATTTACACAATTTAATAATAAAACTCTGTTAATATCCAACCATGTACTTTCTTTATTACTTTCCCCCGTATGTAATACAAAGGGAAAGTTTGAGCGGAAATATCCGTTTTGAGGTCCCCTGAGTCGAATAAGACCATTTTTGAAAAATGTCTGTCTGTCTGTCTGTCTGGCTGTGTGTCTGTGTGTGTGTCTGTGTGCGCTTTTGGTGAAAATCGGAAAACCGGAAGTGGTACTTTACTCTTAGCGTTTTTTAGTTTTTTCAGATTTTTTCAATAAATGTTCATCAAACAAAAAATTCTTTCAAATAAAAGTTGTAGATAATAACAAAATGAAGATGTATTGTTTATTTACTTTTTGTCATAGCACTCTTAGTTTTTGAGATATTTCAAAAGTTGTGTGTTTTATCTAGTTATTGGAGTGTGACAGTGTATGTGTCGATACAATTGAAAAATGTTTCAAATAAAAGTTGTAGGAAATGAAAAACTAAAGATTTTTTGTAGATTCACTTTTTGTCATAGCACTCTTAGTTTTTGAGATATTCAATAAATAGTGTTTTTTATCTAGTCATTGGTTTGTGTCAGTATGTGTTGATCCAATTGAAAAATGTTTCAAATAAAAGTTGTAGTTATCAAAAAGTTGAAGACATTTTGAAAATAATAATGCTACAAATATTTTAAAAGTGATTTAATACGCAATTTACGGGGGAAAGTACTATGATGGACACATCACCATTTTTTTATACTATATTGACATGGTTTGTACGTCCAAATTAGACAATTGTCAAGAATAACAATTTTATTCCGAATCGCACACACAAAACAGAATAAAAGCTATTTCGTTAGGGCCATAAAAAAATATGAAAACATTTAAAATATCTCATTTCACATTTTATTTGTTAAAATTTCATGGAATTCCATTCCAATAATTCAAAAGAAATTCAATACAAGCAAATAAAGACGTTGACAATAACCATAGTTAACCAAATCACTTCCGCAAATCCCGCAAAAAAAAAAAACATTAAAAAAAACCTTTTTATATCCAAATTAACACCCTCCAGTAACAAAGCCCGAGTATTAAGTTACAATTTAACGAAAGAATAATATTCAAATTCCGTATTGTGTCGCGCATAATAGACTCTTCGATGAAGTCAAAAAATCATTGCCCGCATTGTTGCGACAAGTGATTGACACGTCCGAGAGGTGATATTTAGACAAAATTCGGGGGATTGTGTTAACGGTTCATTTGAATTCGGGATACGGGAGAAAATTTCGTGTTTCATTGGGCGGTCATGTAAGAAATTTTAATAAGTAACGATTTTGCATTTTCAATACGTTTGAGTATCAGAATTGTCCACCGGCGTGATTAGTTCAATCTTTGATTGACATTTTCGTTGCGTTTACACAAAAGATGACTTTCGGTTGTATGGCTTCTCACCGTTTAATTTATTTACTTTTTAAATGGACTCGGTTGACTGAATAAATAAATACGTTTCTAATTATATCACAACTTTATTTAAAAATTGACAAGAATCTGATTTAAATTTGCTGAAATGTATGAGAATTTTAATTACTTAAATATGATTATTTTTACTTTCCCCCGTATGTAATACAAAGGGAAAGTATTGTTTTCGTGAAAATTTTCAAATCAAAAATTTTAGCGGAAATATCCGTTTTGAGGTCCCCTGAGTCGAAGAAGACCATTTTTGAAAAATGTCTGTCTGTCTGTCTGTGTGTGTGTCTGTGTGCGCTGTACCGCAAAAACCGCTAAAGATATCGAGATGAAACTTAAGCTTTTTGTTACAATCGGAAGAACTGAAAAGCTTTTGGTGAAAATCGGAAAACCGGATTTGTGTCAGTGTGTGTGTTGATACAATTGGAAAATGTTTCAAATAAAAGTTGTAGGTAATAAAATATTAAAGATTTTTTGTATCTTCACTTTTTGTCATAGCACTCTTAGTTTTTGAGATATTCAATAAATAGTGTTTTTTATCTAGTCATTGGTTTGTGTCAATATGTGTTGATCCAATTGAAAAATGTTTCAAATAAAAGTTGTAGTTATCAAAAAGTTGAAGACATTTTGAAAATAATAATGCTACAAATATTTTAAAAGTGATTTAATACGCAATTTACGGGGGAAAGTACTATGATGGACACATCACCATTTTTAGATTTTAAATATCAAACAGTAGCGGCTTGTGAGAATTTTTATTATTAGTATATACAGGGTTATTCAAAATGAAGGAACAGATTTCAAACATTTATATCTTCCAAACTACAAAAGATAGAAACACAATTCCAACGTTCCTGGAAAGAGAAAAGTTTAATTTTTATGCATTCAATGTGACCACCATGTGTTATACGACAAATATGAAAATTGTGGCTCATTTCTTGTCACACACAAATCAGCTGGTCTCTAGTTATCGAATTCACAGCTTCAACAATTTGATATCGTATATTTTCAAGAGAGGTTTTTGGTCTGCTTTTCGTAAACTGTACGAATACGCTTGACATTTTCTTTCTATGTGCGTGCTTTTCTCTTTGCAAATGCGACCATCGTCGACGAATTTTCGATGCCACTGGTAAATCTGCTCATGACGAGGCGGTTGTTTATTAAACTGACGGCGAAAAGTACGTTGAACTAGAGTCCACGTAAATAATGGACTCTAGTTTTGCTAATTGCAGCAGACAAAATGCTTTTTGTTGTTGTGTCGCCATTTTACTATTGACAATTAACATGACAAGTAATAACACCATTACGGCCGTAGTTAGAACTTCTGCCTGGACTGTTCAAATGTTAAACTTTCGTCTGTCCAGGAACGTTTGAATTATGGTTCTACCTTTTGTAGTTTGAAGGAAATACATGTTTGAAATCTGTTCCTTTTTTTTGAATAGCCCTGTATATATTAATAAATTCAATTGGAAGCCACAAACAAGTGTTTCCACTCCCAGACTAAGCATGAAGTAAAATTTCGAGTTTAGAAAAGCCTTAAAATTTGGTTTGGTCGCTCCGCGAAGCGGAGCGACCAAACCAAATTTTCAGGCTTTTCTAAACTCGAAATTTTACTTCATGCGCCCCGCGTATAAAACACTGATTTAAAGTAAAGTTCGAAAAATGCTCCTTAAGTTTAATCTCACGTTACGAAGTTTACAAAATATTACAAAAAAATGTCCAGTCAAGGATAATAATTATATTACAAGCGAATACACACACTGAAATCTTTATATCTGAGTTGACTACAAAAGAGATATAATAAATATAATACAATACATTTTGATTTTATATTTTTGTCAACTCGGAAACTGTCTATCGACCAGCGGTCTTTCAGCCTGTTTTTGTCCAGTCTATGTTTTTTAAGCGAAGATTTACATGTAAACATTATTATTTTGCCTACATTAATCGTTCGACGTTTTTTATAATATTAATCAGAAACCTCAATCCAAGTTTATTCTTTGTAGTGGTATTTATAATATTGATCAAAAACCTCAATCCAAGTTAATTTTTTGTAGTGTTATTTTTATAGTTTTTAAAAGTTTACACTGAAAATATTTATTTAGTTCAAAATTCCAAACAATTACATGTATTTTATATCAGTGTACTGCGATTTCTACTAACATAATATGTTTATTTGTGTTAGTAGAAATTTCGAAACTTGAAAAAAATAAACTCAAAATTCAATTTGAGTTTTATGCAGAAAAAAAACTCTCCAATATTTAGAAAATAACTTTGAGGAAAATTAATTTAATATAGTGGAATTAATTTTCACAAAATTATTTTCTAAATATGGAAGAGTTTTTCGCAACAAATTCAAATTGAATTTTGAGTTTATTTTTTTCAAGTTTCAAAATCTTGTTTAGACTGGTCTCAGTTTCAAATCCATTATAATCAAATTTCCCTCCGATTACCAATCAATGCGCTTTTACAAAGAATAGGACCTCATTATGCAAAGAAAAAACATCCCCTTATAAAGACATCTGTTTGGAAATTGTATGGAAAAGTAACGTTTTGCTTTTGTGCAAAACCAACTTCTTTTTTTTGGAAAATAGTTGAATAACACCACCGGACGTAATCAAATGAGGGAGCACGCATAATGATAACCAAAAAAAGCTGTCAATCCTCGTCAAGTTTCCGGTGCTTGATTTCCACTTTTGCGCAAAAACCAGAAACTCGGACACCCAGTTATTTTGACTTAATTGTCACAATAGGGCGCAGCTGAATTTTTGCGGGGTGCCGACGACGACACTTGCGGGTTCAATCGCCGGAAATAAATCTAATTGTTCGATCGTTATCGAATCTACCGGTCAGTTTTTTTTTGCGAATTTCTTTAAGAATGGATTTGCGGATTTGGTTTTTTGTTAGTTGATGGATGAGTGATTTTCAATTTCAAGTATGAATCTCTTGGAATTCACTCAAGCTGATTAAACCAGCTATCAAAAATGCAAATCTACAAACGGTCACAAGTCTTAGCGACGTTCGCAATTCTTGAAAAAGCTGACCGGCTGGTTGTTCTGAATTTCTTTTCAGAATGGATTTTCGGCCGTTTGTGGATTTGATTTTATTTTGTGATAAATACGACTGTTGTAAACGATCAACATACTCGTATTTATCACAAAATAAAATCAAATCCGCAAACGGCCAAATGAAGTTCAATGAATTTCAGCATCAAATTCATTTTGTGTCTGAATTTATTCAAGAATTGATTTTTTACCGTTTTTAAAATTCACTCAAGCTGATTAAACCAGCTATCAAAAATGCAAATCTACAAACGGTCACAAATATTAACGAAGTTCGCAATTTTTGAAAAAGCTGACCGGCTAGTTGTTGTTCTGAATTTCTTTTCAGAATGGATTTTCGGCTGTTTGTGGATCTGATTTTATTTTGTGATAAATACGCGTATATTGTAAACAATCAACATACTTGTATTTATCACAAAATAAAATCAAATCCACAAACGGCCAAATCAAGTTTAGTGAGTTTCAGCATCAAATCGCTGGGACAGATCTGAGTTTATTTAAGAATCGATTTCTTACCGTTTTTAGATTTGCTGTTTTGATTAGCATAATGGTTAAGTACACTGCGCCGCAAAATTAACGCAAAATTCGAAATTTCGTTTAAAAATTAATTTTATTGTTTTTTATTTTTTTTTCTCCATTTTTTTCCCGAAGTGGTTTCTAATAGATACTTATTAAAACTAATTTGCTTATTTGTGAACAAACCATAAGAAAATAAACAACAAACTGCAATAATACAAAAAAATAATGATTCTTCTGATCCGCAAAATAGCGGATCGAATTTTGTGTTAATTTTGCGGCGCAGTGTAGATTCCAACTGTTTAGAGATTCTTTCGTTTTCTTGCATACTAGATCTAAGATAATTGTGTATACATGAATTACCTTAAATCAAGTATGCATGTACTTAAATCTTGATGATTTTATATTTCTGGGATACAAAATGTACCCATATTTAAATTTCAATAATTTTGCTCACATTAATGTCCACATTTTTTACATAAAAACTGACGTATAAATCAGTGTTTTATACGCGTGGCGCATGAAGTAAAATTTCGAGTTTAGAAAAGCCTGAAAATTTGGATTTGCCTGGGCGCGAATCGCTGGGATAGATTATGTATCTGAATTTATTTAAGTATTGCTTTTTACCGTTTTTAGAATTGCTGTTTTGATTAGCATAATGGTTGAGTAGATTTCAGCTGTTTAGAGATTCTTTCCTATTCTTGCATACTAGATCTAAGATAATTGTGTATACATGAATTTTCTCAAATCAAATATGCATGTACTTAAATCTTGATGATTTTATATTTCTGGGATACAAAATGTACCCATATTAAAATTTTAATAATTTTGCTCAAATTCATTTCCACATTTTTAACGTAAAAAACTGGCGTATAAATCAGTGTTTTATACGCGTGGCGCATGAAGTAAAATTTCGAGTTTAGAAAAGCCTGAAAATTTGGATTTGCCTGGGCGCGACTCGCTTCGCTCGCGCGCCCAGGCAAATCCAAATTTTCAGGCTTTTCTAAACTCGAAATTTTACTTCATGCTTAGTCTGGGAGTGGAAGCACTCGTTAGACGCTTTAAATTGACCGCTTTTAAAACGCTAGGAATGTTAGCAATTTTATAGCGCATTAACTTAAACATCAAACGTGATACAATTTTAATAAATTTGAATGGTGTTGAAACTTCAAGCGATCACAGTTTGAAAACCTTTCGAGATATATTTATAAAATTGTGTGTGAATATTAACCAAATATTGTTCTTTCAAAATATGTAAAAATCGAATTATACCCTATTAATAGTTTTTGAGTTATTTTCAGTTAATCGTCAATCGAGAGACAATTTTGATAAATTTGAACAATGTACAAATTTTAAGAGATCATAACTTGAAAATTATTTCTTATAAAATTCTGTGTAAATATTAATTAAATATTGTTCTTTTAAAATATGTAAAAATCAAAATATACCCCATCAATAGTCTTTGATTTATTTTCACTTGAACGTTAAACGGGAGTCAATTTTTATAAATTCGAGTGAAATTGAAATTTCGAGAGATCATAACTTGGACACTATTCAAAACATCTGTTTAAAACTTAATATGCATATCACTTAATTATTGTTCCTCTAAAATATGTAAAAACCAAAATATACTCTATCAATAGTTTTTGAGTTATTTCCACTTGAACGTTAAACGGGAGTCAATTTTCATAAATTCGAGTGAAATTGAAATTTCGAGAGATCATAACTTGGACACTATTCAAAACATCTGTTCAAAACTTAATGTGCACATCACTCAATTATTGTTCTTTTAAAATATATAAAAATCAAAATATACCCTATCAACAGTTTTTGAGTTATTTTCACTTGAACGTGAAACGGGAGTCAATTTTTATAAATTCGAGTGAAATTGAAATTTTGAGAGATCATAACTTGGACACTATTTAAAACGTCTGTTTAAAACTTAATATGCATATCACTTAATTATTGTTCCTCTAAAATATGTAAAAACCAAAATATACTCTATCAAGTGTTTTTGAGTTATTTCCACTTGAACGTTAAACGGGAGTCAATTTTCATAAATTCGAGTGAAATTGAAATTTCGAGAGATCATAACTTGGACACTATTTAAAACATCTGTTTAAAACCTAATGTGCATATCACTCAATTATTGTTCTTTTAAAATATGTAAAAATCACAATATACCCCATTAATAGTTTTTGAGTTATTTTCACTTGAACGTTAACCGGGAGTCAATTTTTATAAATTCGAGTGAAATTGAAATTTCGAGAGATCATAACTTGGACACTATTTAAAACATCTGTTTAAAACTTAATGTGCATATCACTCAATTATTGTTGTTTTAAAATATGTAAAAATTAAAATATACCGTATCAATAGTTTTTGAGTTATTTTCACTTGAACGTTAAACGGGAGTTAATTTTTATAAATTCGAGTGAAATTAAAATTTCGAGAGATCATAACTTGGACACTATTTAAAACGTCTGTTTAAAACTTAATATGCATATCACCTAATTATTGTTCCTCTAAAATATGTAAAAACCAAAATATACCCTATCAATAGTTTTTGAGTTATTTCCACTTGAACGTGAAACGGGAGTCAATTTTCATAAATTCGAGTGAAATTGAAATTTCGAGATATCATAACTTAGACACTATTTAAAACATCTGTTTAAAACTTAATGTGCATATCACTCAATTATTGTTCTTTTAAAATATGTAAAAATCAAAATATACCCCATCAATAGTTTTTGAGTTATATTCACTTGAAGGTGAAACGGGAGGCAATTTTGATAATTTTGAGTGATAAAGAAATTTCAAGAGTTTATAACTGGGATATTATTTAATATATTTCTATAAAACTTTGTATACATATCACTCAATTATTGTTCTTTTAAAATATGTAAAAATCAAAATATACCCTATCAATAGATTTTGAGCTATATTCACTTGAACGTGAAACGGGAGGCAATTTTGATTATTTTGAGTGATATAGAAATTTCAAGAGTTCATAACTGGGATATTATTTAATATATTTTAATAAAACTTTGTATAAACATCACTCAATTATTGTTCTTTTAAAATATGTAAAAATCAAAATTTACCCCATCAAGAGTTTTTGATTTATATTCACTTGAACGTGAAACGGGAGGCATTTTTTAATATTTTGAGTGATACAAAAAATTTCAAGAGTTCATAACTGGGATATTATTTGAGAAATTTTAATTAAACTTTGTATGCATATCATTCAATTGTCGTTATTTTAAAATATGTAAAAATCAAAATATACCCCATCAATAGTTTTTGAGTTATGTTCACTTGAACGTGAAACGGGAGGCAATTTTTAACATTTTGAGTGATACAAAAAATTTCAAGAGTTCATAACTGGGATATTATTTAAGATATTTTAATAAAACTTTGTATGCATATCACCTAATTATCGTTCTTTTAAAATATGTATAAATCAAAATATACCTTATCAATAGTTTTTGAGTTATATTCACTTGAACGTGAAACGGGAGGCAATTTTTAATATTTTGAGTGATACATAACATTTGAAGAGTTCATAACTGGGATATTATTTAGGATATTTTGATAAAACTTTGTATGCATATTACTCAGTTATCGTTCTTTTAAAATATGTAAAAATCAAAATATACCCCATCAATAGTTTTTGAGTTATATTCACTTAAACGTGAAACGGGAGGCAATTTTTAATATTTTGAGTGATACAAAAAAATTCAAGAGTTCATAACTGGGACATTATTTAAGATATTTTGATAAAACTCTGTATGCATATCACTCAATTATTGTTCTTTTAAAATATGTAAAAATAAAAGTATACCCCGTCAATAGTTTTTGAGTTATATTCATTTGAAGGTGAAACGGAAGACAATTTTGATTATTTTGAGTGATATAATAATATCAAAAGTTCATAACTGGGATATTATTTAAGATATTTCAATAAAACTTTGTATGCATATCATTCAATTATCGTTGTTTTAAAATATGTAAAAATCAAAATATACCCCATCAACAGTTTTTGAGTTATATTGACATGAACGTGAAACGGGAGGCAATTGTTAATATTTTGTGTGATATAGTAACTTCAAGAGTTCATAACTGGGATATTATTTAAGATATGTTCATAAAACTGTGTACACATGCCACTCAATTATTGTTCTTCTAAAATATGTAAAAATCAAACTATACCCCATCAATAGTTTTTGAGTTATATTCACTTGAAGGTGAAACGGGAGGCAATTTTGATAATTTTGAGTGATATAGAAATTTCAAGAGTTCATAACTGGAAAATAATTATATATATTTTAATAAGAGTTTGTATACATATTAGTCAATTATTGTTCTTTTAAAATATGTAAAAATTATATTATACCCCATCAATAATTTTTGAGTTATATTCATTTGAACGTGAAGCGGGAGGCAATTTTGATTATTTTGAGTGATATAGAAATTTCAAGAGTTAATAACTGAGATATTATCTAAGATATTTTAATAAAACTTTGTATACATATCACTCAGTTATCGTTCTTTTAAAGTATGTAAAAATCAAAATATACCTCATTAATAGTTTTTGAGTTATATTTACTTGAACGTGAAACGGGAGGCAATTTTGATTATTTTGAGTGATATAGAAATTTCAAGAGTTCATAACTGGGATATTATTTAAAATATTTTAATAAAACTTTGTATATCACTCAATTATTGGTGTGAATGAAGATGAGTTTCGAGATGTTTTTTTTGTAACCGCTGAAACTTAAATAAGTTTGCTCATCTTTATTTGCACATTTTTTACGTAAAAAAATGTGGAAATGATATTGAATTTAGATATTAGTTCGTTTCCTTGTATACTAAATTTGAGATAGTTTTCTATACGTGAATTACCTTAAACCAAGTATACATGTATTTAAATTGTGATGATTTTGCATTTCTGAGATACAAAATGTAACCAGTTGAAATTTAGATCATTTTGCTCATCTTCATTTCCGCATTTCTTACGTGCTAATTAAAACAGCAAATCTAAAAACGGTAAATAGTTAATATTTAGTTAATTATTGTTGCACATTATTCGCTGAAAAGGAAGAAAAATAAATTTTATCTATGCGATTCTATTATTTGGATAGAATGTTTGCGAGCAATTCTGGGTTATGTGATGATCCCTCCGATTCTGTATGCGAAATGTTAAATTTAACGTATACGTTATTAATACATACATACATAAATTTAACATTTCGTGTACGGAATAGCCCTACTTGCATAAATATCCAAACTTTACGTATTTTAAATAGTATAAATGCAAATTTTCAGGCTTTTCTAAACTCGAAATTTTTCTTCATGCTTAATCAAGGAGTGGAAACACTCGTTACAAATTTCAAATGTAACGTTTAAAAAAAAATAATAAATGCCAGAAATTTTATAGCGCATGTATTGAAAACCAAATTTTTAGGACTTTTTAAACTCGAAATTTTACTTTATACTTAAACTAGGAATGGAAATACTCGTTAGAAGTTTCAAATTATACGCTGTTAAAAAACAATAAATGCCTAAACTTTTATAGCGTTTGCATTGAGATATGTATTCATGAAAGAAAAAATCCCTGTACACGTTTCATTTAACATTTCACTGACTGAATCTGCTGGAATTATCAAAATTTGCAAAAACGTGTAAAGTTAAAAAAATATTATTGCTTAGTAGACTGCTAAAATGTCTCTTTTTACAACTATTTATAATATATAAATGTTGTAACCTTGCGCCATCTAGCATTTATTAAAAAAAATATATAAACCGTACAAATATAGGTTTCTCTAATTATTTCGATTCAAATTACGGCGGACCATTTGCAAAATATGACTTAACAGTGAGAATATTAGAATACAAATTAGAAAGACTTTTTACGAGAAAGTTTTGATTATTCACAGCAACAATTTAAAATTCAAATTAATACAAAAATAAAAAAATAGTTATTTATGTAATATTTGGGTACGATTTGCGAATTTAGTTTGGAGAAAGCCTCAAAGCATTAAAAATATAATAAATAAATAGAGTAAAAATATAATCTTTATGTGTACATAACATATATTTTTGTTTTTGTATGAACTAAAAAATTAAAATAATGTAAAAAGTTTGTAATACATATACAGTATTCTGTAACTTCAAATGTACAGTTCCTTGTTTAAGACAGTCATATGCATTTACAGTTTCCTGTAATGGTGTAGTTAAGTAGAAATCTGTAATCTAATAGTTTATGAATTTTATGGCAGGCGTAATTTCACTCTTGCAAAGTATTTTCATGTAACTTTAGACAGAGAAAACTTAATTGATATTAATTGATACATTTTTAGAAACAAACTGTATGCATTTACAGTTTTCTGTAATGGTGTGCTAAGTAGGAATCTGTAATCTAATAGTTTATGAATTTTATAGCAGACGTAATTTCACTCTCGCAAAGTATTTTACATGTAATTTTACAAAGAGAAAACTTCATTAATATTTATTTATTTAATTTCTCACTTAACTCACATAACAATTTTGTAGTAATAAAGGTTTCAAAATTGAATAAAAACACTTGATTTGTTCACTTAATTTAAATTATTAGTGTTTTTATTCAGTTTTGAAACCTTAAATTTATTAATATTAATTGATACATTTTTAGTAACAAATTGTTCATGATGAAACTGCATATTTACAGTTCCCTGTTTCCTACAGCCACATGAATTTACAGTTCCCTCTAATGGCGTGCTTAGTAGGATTCTGTAAACTGATAGTTTTCTACTTTCAAAACAGATGGCGAAATTTAAATCGCACCAAGTATTTTACACGTAATTTAAAAAACAAATCTAATTAGTGTTATTATTTGAATAACTTTAGTGGGCATAATCATTAATTAATAATTGAATTGTCAATGTGTAGGTTCACTTCTGTGTAAAATTAAGCACACAAAATAAGTTATAGTTTAAAATGGAGAGGATGAGTTCCCTAGTTACGAAAATATGGAAATATGCCAATCGTCATATAAACAACAATTCAAAAATTGGAATTCTAACTAAAATAGAAGATGTTTTTTCTATTGGTTGTATTTATTATGAGCGGTTTTTTCAAAACGTCATAGTTTTGGTTTTTTCAAGTTATGTTATGTTAATGTTAATTAACACAAACCCAAATTATACAACTAAAATACTGTAAAAAATGGTTATGAGATTTGTGCTTAATCTTATTGCACAGAAGTGTACATAGAACTCTAATAGTGTATTAAGTAGGAATTTGCAATCCAATAATTTATGAAATCAAAAATTTATTTAGGGGCGGATAGGCCATACAGGAAATTAAGAAATCTTCTGGTGGGCCGATGGCTTGCCTTTCTTATGAGATGGTAGAAATAAATGCTAATGTGCCGATTAAATGATTTTAATTTTTTTTTATTACAAAAGAACTAATCCAGTTCCAACGATTTCAAGTATTATAGTTGAAATAAGTGCTTCTGAGAGAAACATATAAGGCTGTGCTCAACAAATATTTTCAAATCTTTAATTTGGTTAGCATTCACTTTGTGGGACATCTTCATAACAATTTAATTAAAACACTAAGTGTTTTAATTATATATTTTAAAGAAAATTTTAATAAATATCTGCTTTTGAATTAAATGTTGAAAATTTTTTTTCAGAAAGAGATATTTTTCAAACAATAATTGGGGCTTTAGATAAATCCCAATTCAAGTTCTAACTAATTATTAAATTAATTTTACTTAACTCCATTTTGCTAAACTTCAAAAATAAATCGTCAACATTTTGTATTTACAAACGTTCTCAAGATTATTAATAAAATTTTAAATGCTCGCATGTTATCAGTTTTCTTAGTATAATAAATAAACATTGTTTAATCTGGAATCGTGTCAAATCAGGTCCTTGGCTTATATTAAGTGCCGTCAATATTATTTTTTATTGAACCCAACTCACATATTTTTCTGCAATCTTAAACATTGATTCTTATATATAGGACTTGCGTGCCGGAATAATCTGTTCATTTATTACGGTCACAAGATGTACAAACGACTGATTTTGTTCGTGTTTTCAATGGTTCTAGTTAGCACTCATCAGGTAAAAACAATTAGTGTTTTTTTGTAATTTGATAAATTTCTAAGCAAATGAAAGTAGGTAGATACTAATTATATTTAAAAAAATATCATGGCCAATTGGCCGATCTTTTAAAGGTTACATACTCATTAACTTAATTGTTGAGGCAGTTAATAGTTGAAAGTTCATTTTCACTTTGATTTTAGTTTAAATAAAACACTTATTACTTTCAAACACTTTATTGTACTCCCGGCAATCGTTTCGCCACACTGTGGCTTCTTCAGGCGAAAAATAATGTTTATTCTTCGCCTGAAGAAGCCACAGTGTGACGAAACAATTGTCGCGAGTACAATACAGTATTTGAAAGTAATAAGTGTTTTATTTAAACTAAAATCAAAGTATAAATACTCATATTAATTATAGTAGTCCTTGCTTTATTTTTATTTGTTTTGTGAAAATTGTCTTTGTAATATACTAATATATTATTACATCTGTATATGGTGTAAAAACCTATTTTTAAAAATGTAACTTGGTGTAGAATTACATTTTTTAAAAATACGTTTTTTATACTGTTGCAATCAGGATTTGTTACTCTATCAAGAGGTAAACAGCACTGTAATATTTCAAAAATGTGACTTGGTGTAATTAACGTCCTACGTACCGATATGTATGTATATCTAAAAGAAAATAAATGGCTTAAGTATGTAAGTAAATAAATGGATTGGTATGAAATTTTCCCTAGTGTTAATTTTGGTGTTGTCCTAATTATATTTATTAATGGTATCTTGAAGAGTGTAACCATTAATTAAATTTCACTGTTCTATTATTACATTATTCATCTGACTGAGAAAGACACTATGTGGTAAAACATGTTGCAGTGTTCAACAATAAAGTGAAGCTTGAAGGGCTGTGTTATTATTTCAAAATATTATTTTGTTTTAGAAAAAAATAAAACTGAAACTGTTTTATGAATCCTTATGTTCGGACAGTCAAAACTTTATCAACAGCTTTTTTACCTGTAAAGTTCCTGCACTTTTACCTTATGTCGACATAGAGTATATTCCTTATGGAAAGGCTAGTGTGAGTATAATTAAAAAGTATATATTTCCTTTTACAAATTACTAAAATAATTCTAACAAAAAGCGCAAGTTTGCTTACCCGTTAAAAGGTCTTGAGTATTAATCGTCTTTAATAATACACTGGTTCAGTGGCGCAGTCAGGATTTTGTCTTGAGGGGGGCCCACTTAGGTCATTTGGTTAAATTTCACGATTTTCGCAAATTTTGACGGTAGTTGCTACTTTTCACGATTTTATTCTATTTTGTCACATTCTCGAAATTTGATTTAACGCCTCAACTTTAAAACGCACCTGTTGATTTTAAATAAAAATCATTGAAAGAAGAAAAAACACTACACTTAGGGGGAAAATAGGCATTGGTTAATTACTCTATTGTTAGAAATGTTAAGGGGAGGGCCATTGCCAGCGCTACTGCACTCGTTTCTTAAATAACTATTACTGATCTTTAATGAAGACCATCGGTTGATTAATATAAATAATTAACGAATAAAGCACTAATAACCTTTCTTCACACTTGTGAAGAAAGCTTATTAGTGCTTTATTCGTCAATTTAAATTGCTTTTTGCGTAATTTAGACTGTAGAATATTTTTGAAGATGTTATTATTTATATTAAATTAATTGATTGAATTTTATATAAATAATAACATCTTCAAAAATATTCTACAGTCTAAACTTGTTTCTATATCAAACATTTTCAGCATTCTAGGAATAGTAACGGTGGTTACGATTTCACTTGCCAGCACGGCCCATTAGAGTGCTTTGGAAACAAAGTCCACGCTTGTGTAACTTCCCAAAGCAACAATTTGCTGAAAACTTCTGAATTTGTGGATTGCGCCATGACTGTAGTTTACTATAGAGAGGATTATGAAGACCAATTAAGACAGGTAAATACATTCAACAACAACATTTAAATTTCATAGAACGAAATTAGTTCACCAAAAATAACTCTAATAAAATGGATACCTGAAAAATGGAACAATTTCAGGTGTCAATAAAGTCGAATAAACACATACCGTGCGATCGCTTGAAACATGATTTAGAGTAGGCTTTGAATTTTAAATTATAATGGCACTACTGACTACTCTATAGAGTAGGACTACTAATTCAAAGTTCAAAGCCTACCCTGTAGAGTAGGACTACTCTATACAGTAGGCTTTGAATTTTAAATTAGATTGGCACTACTGGCTGTTAACACATAGTTTACCATAACCTCAAATGTATTCCATCATTCAGTTAGCATTCTAGGAAACCGCACAAAAAATGCCTACTCTAAATCATCATTTAAACGACCGTACGGTACAACATAAACATAAGACAGGTTAACACATTCAAAATAAACATTTAAATTTTATAAAAAGAAATGAATTCATCAAAAATGACTCGAAAACCTGAAGAATAAACGACTTCAGGTATTAAATAAATTAAATAAACACATACAACATGGACATTTATTTGTCTTGTAAATAAATTCCTTCAACCATTACTCAAACCCAGGGGTTCCGGGTTCGAGTCCCGCCAGGTAGAGTCATTTTAAAGTAAAAATCCATGGATGTGTGTGAATGTGTGGCGTTTAAATATAGTAAACTACAAAATAAAAAGGTAAAATGGGGGAATGGTTTAAAACCAATATCCAATAAATGTATACAAATATAGGTTTTTTTTATCTTCAATTTAATTTGGTTCTCATTAATCACTTGATGAAATGTTCACAATATTGATAATTAAATAAAAGTCACTTGGTTTGTTCAGAATAAAAAATAGTAGTGAAACAAAGCAAGTGACTATATTTAATTATCAGTATTTTTTTTTAACTTTACTTGTTTTTAGTGTGCAGATCGTTCTGGATTTAATTGGAATGCGATTGACAATTGTGCGAGGAGTGATTTAGGAAGCCAAATTTTAGCGAATTATGGCGAAATCACGCACAGTTACGATGGGAAATTAAAATTCGTTCCGACTGTTATGGTCAACAACAAGATTATCGTTGATGACGACGGGGATTTCCATGGGTTTTTCAAGGAAATTTGCAGAATTTTACACAACAAACCTTCGGAATGTTCCCAAACAACACATACTTATTATTAAACTAAGAAACATATAAAATAAATATTAAAATAGGTAATCCGGGTTGTTTTTATTCCTATTATTATAGATATTTTTTTGTAAATGAAAATGTTTATCTGACTATTTCACTAAAATTATTGACAACCAATAAAATTGGCCAAACTTGCACCACGCGCTACGTGACATGTTTTAATAAATGCAAAAACAACGTGATTCGCGTGGCATCTAGAGGGCTTTTCCATTTATTAAAACTACATGGTCCCCACGCGACAACCATGAAAGTTTTAATAAAGGGAAAAATTCTCTCCTCCTTTTATGTTATGTTATGATATGGGGTCGGTGGGTCGTGTGGCCTTTGGGCTTTCTGAAATTACCTCTCCTCCTTCCTTTTACAGTAGATCATAGTAACTCAACTCATGCAAACATTAAATATAAACGTCAAAATACCCATGTCATAGTTTTTAAGTTATTTTTTCTTAAAAACAAAATTAGTGTTTTATTTTTCTTTATTTTTGTAGAGTTTGTATTTAAAATACGCCATAACTCAAAAAACCATGCATGAATTTTTATTAATCTCTCCCTGGGTGGTAACAAAACTATGTTCTGTTAAAATATGCAAAAGTTACAAAATACCCATATCATAGTTTTTCAGATATTTTAACTCAAAGCCAAAACTTGGCTTTTTTCACTATGATTTTTGTAGCATTTTTATTTAAAAAAACATCATAACACAAAATACCAAGCATGGATTTGCGTGAAACTTTTTTCAAGCGTTAAGAAAACTATGCTCTTTCAAAATATGTACAAGTTAAAATATACCCTTATCATAGTTTTTAAGTTATTTTCATTCAAAGTTAAAATTAGTGTTTTTTCATCCTGACTTTTGTAGAAGTTATTTTCATTCAAAGTTAAAATTAGTGTTGTTTCGTCCTGACTTTTGTGGAAGTTGGATTTAAAAAACATCATAATTACAATAAACAATCATGGATTTTTTTAAAACCTTTCGTGGGTGTTAACAAAGCTGTGCTCTTTTAAAATATGTAAAAGTTATAAAATACCGATATCATAGTTTTGAAGTTATTTGCTGTAAAAGTCAAAATAACAATAACAATGTAATTGTAAGATAAATTCACGAATAGTTTTTTCGTAATTTTATATATTATATAAAATGTAATTGTATGAATATAATTATAAAACAATCCATTGCTTTGTAATTACACTACAAAGTAAGTAACTACATTTTAATGTAATTAGGTAATTATATTACTTTGTAACTAATTAATGCCTAACACTAAATTAAACCATATTTTAAGATTAACTAAAATTAATGTACTTGAACCTTGTTGTCCCCGCTAAGAACAAACACATTATAATGGTCCTTGATCAAAAAAAGGTTGGGACCCACTGATTTACACTGCCAAAAATAAATATGTAGTACAGTTTATTAAAAATAATTCAATCAACAACATAATTTTTGTGTGCATTTCACAATTAATGTTTATGAATTCATTACTATAAATACACATTATCAATTTTAGTAAATACCCATTCCAATGTCCAATGATTTTAGTGTGCGAATGCTATCGGTGCTGTAAACTCCAAAATGAAAGTCGTTGTAATCTTAATGGGTTTACTGGGTTTGGCAACAAATGCATGTGTAAGTTAACTTTTTTGAAACTTAAATAAAAAAAACAATGTTTAATTTACTCGGGAAATAAATTTAATCTTTGAATAAGATTCAACTAAAATTGGACACAAATAATTATTTAAAAGGAAAGCTTAAATATTGTTTTTAATACAGACTTGAAAAAAATAAAATTTAAACTTTCCTTTTAAATCATTATTTACATTCAATTTCAGTTAAATCTTATTTAAAGATTACATTTATTTCTCGAGTAAATTAATCATTTACCGTGTAATCAAAATTAATAATTAGGTTCGTTGGTTTTAGTATACAGTGAATTTCTTTTGAATATATATGTCTTGATGCATCCGCGCTAAATTTTCATGCAATAGTGTTTGAAAATTGTTTAATATGAAGCTTCTAAGGAGTGTTTCCACTCCCAGACTAAGCATGAAGTAAAATTTCGAGTTTAGAAAAGCCTGAAAATTTGGTTTGGTCGCGTAGCGCGAAGCGCGGAGCGGCCAAACCAAATTTTCAGGCTTTTCTAAACTCGAAATTTTACTTCATGCGCCAGGCGTTAAAAACACTGATTTAATGTGAAGTTAAAAATACTGCTGAAACATTATGCTTAAGCAGTATATTTTGAACTTCACGTTAAATTAGTGTTATATACGCGTGGCGCATGAAGTAAAATTTCGAGTTTAGAAAAGCCCCGTGAAAATTTGTCTCGGGTCGCTGCGCGACCCTCGACAAATTTTCTACGCGGGGCTTTTCTAAACTCGAAATTTTACTTCATGCTTAGTCTGGGAGTGGAAGACTCATGAGAAACTTCAAATTGAACTTTTAAAAACAATGATTGTGTGGACATTTACAGCGTATCAAGATATGTATACTTTAAAGATAAATTCCGTGTGATTTAACTGACGTTAGCAAAGAAGCAAGTTAACTTTTTTGAAACTTCAATAAAAAAAAAATGTTTAATTTACTCGGGAAATAAATTTAATCTTTGAATAAGATTCAACTAAAATTGGACACAAATAATTATTTAAAAGGAAAGCTTAAATATTGTTTTTAATACAGACTTGAAAAAAATAAAATTTAAACTTTCCTTTTAAATCATTATTTACATCTAATTTCAGTTAAATCTTATTCAAAGAATACATTTATTTCTCGAGTAAATTAATCATTTACCGTGTAATCAAAATTAATAATTAGGTTCGTTGGTTTTAGTATACAGTGAATTTCTTTTGAATATATATGTCTTGATGCATCCGCGCTAAATTTTCAGGCAATAGTGTTTGAAAATTGTTTAATATGAGGCTTCTAAGGAGTGTTTCCACTCCCAGACTAAGCATGAAGTAAAATTTCAGGCTTTTCTAAACTCGAAATTTTACTTCATGCGCCACGCGTTAAAAACACTGATTTATTGTGAAGTTGAAAAAATACTGCTGAAATATTATGCTAAAGCAGTATATTTTGAACTTCACGTTAAATTAGTGTTAAACACGCGAGGCGCATGAAGTAAAATTTCGAGTTTAGAAAAGCCCCGTGAAAATTTGTCTCGGGTCGCTGCGCGACCCTCGACAAATTTTCTACGCGGGGCTTTTCTAAACTCGAAATTTTACTTCATGCTTAGTCTGGGAGTGGAAACACTCATGAGAAACTTCAAATTGAACTTTTAAAAACAATGAGTGTGTAGAAATCTACAGCGTATCAAGATATGTATACTTTAAAGAAAACTTCCGCGTGATTTAACTGACGTTAGCAAAGAAGCAAATTTATCACTCTTGGCATACACAAATTCTGAAAGAGAAGAAGAATTTCTGAATCAGAATGAGAATTTCTCAATTAAATTGAGAATTTCTGAATGAGAATGAGATTTTCTGAATGAGCCTAAGAAATTCTGAAAGAAATAAATAATTTCTGAATGAAAATGAGAATTTCTAAATAAGAATGAGAATTTTTGAATGAGAATGAGAATTTCCTTATTCTGAAATTCTCATTCTCATTCAAAAATTCTCATTCTCATTCAGAAATTCTCAACTTCATTCAGAAATTCTCATCCAGAAAACCTCATTCTTATTCAGAAATTCTCATTTTCATTCAGAAATTTGAATTTCTACACGAGAATGAGAATTACTGAATGAGTATGACAATTTCTGAAGGAAAATGATAATGAGAATTTCTGAATGAAATTAAGAATTTCAAAATAAGAATGCGAATTACTCAATAAAAATGAAAATTTTTGAATGAGCATAAGAAATTCTGAAAGAAATAGAGAATTTCTGAAAGAAATAGAGAATTTCTGAATGAAATTGAGAATTTCTGAATGAGCATAAGAAATTCTAAAAGAAATAGAGAATTTCTGGATAAAAATGAGAATTTCTAAAAGAGCATAACAAATTCTGAAAGAAATAGAGGATTTCTGAATGAAAATGAGAATTTCTGAATAAGAATGAGATCTTCTGAATGAGAATTTCTGAATGAAATTGAGAATTTATGAATGAGAATTGAAAATTTCTGCATGAGAATGAGAATTTCAGAATGAGAATAAGAATATCTATATGAGAATGAGAATTTCTGAATGAGAATGAACATTTTTGAATGAAAATGATAATTTCTGAATGATAATAAGAATTTCTAAATGAAATTAAGAATTTTTAAATAGAATTTCAAAATGAAAATAAGAATTTCTTAATAAGAATGAGAATTTCTGAATGAACATAAGAAATTCTGAAAGAAATAGAGAAATTCTGAAAGAAATAGAGAATTTCTGAATGAAAATGAGAATTTCTAAAAGAGCATAACAAATTCTGAAAGAAATAGAGGATTTCTGAATGAAAATGAGAATTTCTGAATAAGAATGAGATCTTCTGAATGAGAATTTCTGAATGAAATTGAGAATTTCTAAATGGGAATGAGAATTGATAATTTCTGCATGAGAATGAGAATTTCAGAATGAGAATAAGAATATCTATATGAGAATGAGAATTTCTGAATGAGAATGAAAATTTTTGAATGAAAATGATAATTTCTGAATGATAATGAGAATTTCTAAATGAAATTAAGAATTTCTAAACAGAATTTCAAAATAAAAATAAGAATTTCTTAATAAGAATGTGAATTTCTGAATGAACATAAGAAATTCTGAAAGAAATAGAGAAATTCTAAAAGAAATAGAGAATTTCTGAATGAAAATGAGAATTTCTGAATAAGATCGACATTTTCTGAGTGAGAATTTCCGAATGAAAATGAGAATTTCTGAATGAGAATGAGAATAAGAATATCAAACTAGACACTACAATAACTTTGCGCTGCCGATTCATCAGTTATAAATGTATGAAAAGGAACCATCTTACGCTGCAATGAAGTACTACAATCGTCTGCCGTACAATATTAAATCTATTGAAAAAATTAAGAAATTTAAGGAATGTCTGCATGAATATCTGTGTCAGAAAGAATTATACTCGTTAAACGAACTCTGAAATACATCAAATAAAAAAAAATAAATAAATAAAAAAACGCCTTCTCGAAATAGGATATATTCATGTTGATATGCATCTTTCTCTTAGTTCTTTTTTGTTTGTTTCCCGTTTATTAACTTTGTTTATATTTATTTAATTTTATATTTTCTAACTCTGTTCCTATTTATTTAATTTTATATTTTCTAAATTGTATTTTGCTGACACATTTTCATTTATATGTATTACCTTGTAATTTCTTGAAAATAAATTACTATTATTATTATTATTATTTTAATTTCAAAATGAGAATTCGAATTTCTACATAAGAATGAGATATTCTGAATAAGAACGAAAATTTCTGAATGAAAATGAGAATTTCTGAATGAGAATGAGAATTTCTGAATGAGAATGAGAATTTCTGAATGAGAATGAGAATTTCAGAATACGAATGTGAATTCCTATATGAGAATAAGAATTTCTGAATGAAAGTGAAAATTTCTAAATGAAAATGATAATTTCTGAATGATAATGAGAATTTCTAAATAAAATTAAGAATTTCTAAATAGAATTTCAAAATAAAAATAAGTATTTCTCAATATGAATGAGCGTAAGAAATTCTGAAAGAAATAGAGAATTTCTGAATGAAAATGAGAATTTCTAAATAAGATCGACATTTTCTGAGTGAGAATTTCTGAATGAAAATAAGAATTTCTGAATGAGAAAGAGAATTTATGAATGAGAATAAGAATATTCTAAATAAGAACGAAAATTCCTGCATGAAAATGATACTTTCTAAATGATAATAAGAATTTCTGAATTAAATTAAGAGTTTTTAAATGAGAATTTTAAAATAAGAATGAGAATTTCTGAATAAGAATGAAAATTTTTGAATGATAATAAAGATTTAATTTAATTTAATACGAATTATTTCAGAATGCTACAGATGAAGTGAAGATAACTTTGTTTTACGAAACTTTGTGTCCGTATTGTATAAAGTTTGTAACACAGCAGCTTTACGAAACGGTTACGACAATACCCAAACATGTAAAATTAGATCTGGTGCCATATGGAAACGCAGAAGTAAGTATTAAAAATATTAAATTCTATGGGATTTCTCGCGATATTGGGCTTTCTAAAATTTAAAAAAAAATTGTTTTACGCGCGACATCTGGGTAAGTTTATTTTTGTAAACATATTTATTTATTTAACGGATGAGACCATTTATATATTATATTTATATTATTGTATTTTTACTTTTTAAAGTCCAATTATACAAACGCAGATATTTTTAAAGTGTGTATTTTTTTTAATGCATGGCAATATTCATTAATTCATGTGGATTTCGTTGTATTTAATAAATATTGCCTTTATACAACAATAATATATACATGTAAAATACAATACATTTATATATACTACTAAGTTTAAAATACAACATTAACAAAAAACAATTTGTAGCAAAACCTGGCAGTAAACAATAAAAAGAAACAAATCAGAAACTTTCACAAAGTAAAGGGATTAATTTTCTATGATGTATTGTAAAAATTGCAGAAAAATCTGTATTGTATCTGTTTTATTTGTGTTTAAGAGGAAACGAGAACATGGAAAATGGCAAATTACTTGCCAGCACGGAGCCGAAGAGTGCTTAGGAAACAGTGTTCACGCTTGTGTTTTGGAACAATCGAAAGCGCGATCTTCTGTGGAGTTGCTTGAGACTTTAAAATGCCTGATGAAAACCGATTATACACACGCAGATATTTCTAAAGTAAGTATTTCATCAACGCGAAGGCTACTATTCATTAACTGATGTCGATTTCTTTGTATTTAATGAATAATGCCTTTTTACTTTTTGAAGTAGAATTATATAAACGCAGATATTTTTAAAGTAAGTATTTTTTAAATACACAGGCAATATTCTTTAACTGATGTGGATTTCGTTGTATTTACTGAATTTTGAATTTTTACAAAATACAATAATAAAGGGTGTCCCAACAAGAGCGCCGGATTTAAATTTGCCGCCATTTTGTTAATACGAGTTGTACGGTGATTTTTTTTTTGACAGTTGTCAAGTACAGACCACGCGATTTAATAATATGGCGAAGTATTCAAAGGAACAACGTTTAATTATTGTAAAAACACATTACAAAAATGGTGAAAGTTTTGCGAAAACAATTCGCATATTACGTCAAGTTTTCGGTCGCCATTATGCGCCAAATAAATCGACAGTGAGGCGTTTAATTACAAAATTTGAGACTAAATTTACGCTGATGGATTAGAAGACCATTGTTTGTCGTCGTCCTTGTCGGTCACTCGAAAATATAGACACAGTAAGGGAATCTGTGGCCGAGAATCCAGGAACTTCCATTCGGCATCGTGATCAAGAATTAAACATTTTCAAAACCACTATGCAACGAATTTTGGTAAAAGATCTGTATTTGCACGCGTACAAGATTCAATTGGTGCAAGAAATCAAGCCAAGGGACCATGAGCAGCGCCGTGGATTTGCTGATTGGGTGTTGGAACATCATCAAATTAATCCGGATTTTTCGAAGAAAATCATTTTTTCAGATGAGGCACATTTTCAACTCGACGGATACGTAAATTAACAAAACTGTCGGATTTGGGGTGCTGAAAATCCTTGTGTGGTATTTGAACAGCCAATGCATCTACCGCGAGTAACGGTTTGGTGCGCATTTTGGGCTGGCGGAGTGATTGGGCCGTATTTCTTTGAAAATGCGGCTGGAAATGCGCTAACTGTTACTGGTGTGCGGTATCGGGAAATGTTAATGGAGTTTTTGTGGCCCGAATTGGATGTAATTGATGTAGAGCACATGTTTTTCCAACAAGACGGTGCGACCAGCACGTGAAACAATGGTGTTACTGCAGACCAAATTTCCAGGCCGTGTCATTTCTCGATTTGGCGATCAACATTGGCCACCAAGATCGTGCGATCTAACGCCGATGGACTTTTTTCTTTCGGGCTATGTGAAGCAAAAGGTGTATGCAAATAAGCCTGAAACAGTTCAACATCTTAAAGAGGAAATCCGGCGCGTTATTGGTGAAATACAGCCACATTTATGCGAAAACGTTATTCAAAATTTCAACAAAAGAATAACCCTGTGCCAGAGGTTTCGTGGTGGCCATTTGCCTGATGTTGTATTTCATGTTTAATCGGAACTATTTTTCTTTATGTTGAAACAAAAACGTTTGCTTAATTCAAAAAATAAATATGTTTTTCTTTATAATTAAATCCGGCGCTCTTGTTGGGATACCCTTTATAAAGACAATTTAACATAAAGAAAAATTGAGTTTGTCAAATAGTTTGCAGAATATTTACAAAATATAAAAACGAATTAAAATTAATATCGATTTTGTCTCATTGAGACAAGTTTTCAATATTCATTGAAACAACTACTTCTCGAGCCAATACTCCGACAGATATTGAATTATACAATGAATATTTGAGTTACACGACAGCTTTACTGTTCTATGCATAATTTATATGTAAAATGCAACATCAGGTCAAATTATTCTCTCAACAAACTAAATGAAGCAACAAGAAATTGAAATAAATTAAAAAAATTACTGGGAATGAATATTAATTGTCTTAAGCCATCTATAGACGCGTTTTGAGATTTAACCCTCATCAGTGAAAGTCGATATTGATTTTAATGCGTTTTTATATTTTGTACATATTCTGCAAACTATTGACAAACTCAATTTTTCTTTATGTTAAATTGTCTTTATATTATTGTATTTTTACTTTTTAAAGTCCAATTATACAAACGCAGATATTTTTAAAGTGTGTATTTTTTTTAATGCATGGCTATATTCATTCATTCATGTGGATTTCGTTGTATTTAATAAATATTGCCTTTTTACCGTTGAATCGGGAGTGGATCCAAGCGAGCAAGCAATTATCTTTCGAAGACAGTTTTGGTTTATGATTTCACTGTTACTCGTTCGAAATTTTACATTTTTGTTGATTTCGTAAATTTTTACATTTTTGTCAATTTGTGCCAATTTAACAATTCTGAAGTTATTGTAGAATTTGGTTTTGACGATTTTATTTAAAATAGTTATAATTATTTAAAATTTGTAATTTATGTTAAATATTGACATACAGAGAGTTTCATGTAACACCGAACATTTTCATAACGAGACATTTTTTTGTAAATATACATAAGCAAACGTTGTATATTTGCCGATGCTAGGTTTATTAAAAGAATTTATTTTGAAGCTTTAAACGAGTGTTTTCCACTCCCAGGCTAAGCATGAAGTAAAATTTCGAGTTTAGAAAAGCCTGAAAATTTGGTTTGGTCGCGTAGCGCGAAGCGCGGAGCGGCCAAACCAAATTTTCAGGCTTTTCTAAACTCGAAATTTTACTTCATGCACCACCGGTACGAAACACTGATGCAATGTAAAGTTTAGCGGTGCGTTTTAAATTTCTTAATATGTCAGTGTTTTGTACCGGTGGCGCATGAAGTAAAATTTCGAGTTTAGAAAAGCCTGAAAATTTGGTTTGGCCGCTTCGCGCTTCGCGCTACGCGACCAAACCAAATTTTCAGGCTTTTCTAAACTCGAAATTTTACTTCATGCTTAGTCTGGGAGTGGAAGACACTCATTTCAAGTTTCAAATTGATTTTTTTTAACAACGAGTGTTTAAAGATTTACGACATATACTGTGTAATTGGGACATGTATACTTGAAAAAAAAAACTCCCTATTGTGTACAAGTTGAGGCATTAATTGCGATTGATTGGCTACAATTTTTAATGGTCATATAGGTAACCCAATTTACACATAAAAATAAAGGTGTCAAATTGTATTGGATCGAAATGTTCGGTGTTACATAAAACTCTCTGTATATGGATTTTTTCTTTTAGGTATTCTTTCACATATTCTTTATAAACTGTATAAAATTAGTGAACATGTGATAACACCTACATTACAGAATATTTAATTAATTTCTCACTTAACCCGTGGTGAAGATGACCAATGGTCGAAACTAGTCGGAGAAAATATAAATAAGTGAAACAAACCAAGTGTTTTAATATAAATTTCATTTAAATCATCCAGTATTACATTATAGAAACTAGAAAAGTTATCAAAAGAGATAAATATTTTTAAAATAAGGACCATGAGGAAAATCATAAAATTGTACAAAAACATATAGAAAATAGTACGAAATATTGAAATCTCAACCTTTAGTAGTATTAAATATTTGTATATTTTTCCTCCCATTTCCATATTTTAATCGTTGATAACACAAACTTCGTAAATAAAATTCTGTCTTTTGATAACTTCTACTAATTTTGGTGATTTTTTTCATTTTTGTAAACATTTCCAAGTTATATCGTATTTTCCACAAAATTATAGAAATTTTAGAGAGCCGTGCCTCTGCACTAGACTATAACAAAAATCTTTGAAATGCATCTAAAATTTCCCACATTTTTGCCTTAGAAGAACCTAGATTAAATTATCTTTAACTTGAACTACGTTTTTTGTAACGTATTGTATAGATTTGTAAAAGTTTGAGTTTCAAACATTGATCTTGTGAAATGTTGTTTACTCTATTCGATTTTGCTCTTTCGAACATTAAAACAAAGCACATTCATGTTCATACAATTGTTGCACATTCTGAGGTGTCGTTCAATTTTCACGATTTTTTTACAAATGTTCGGTATTGGGCCTCGGTGGCCGAGTGGGTAGAGACCCTGCCCACAGACCCAGAGGTCGCGGGTTCGAGTCCCGTCCGGTGGAATCATTTATGAAAAATAAATGATTCCATCCGGGTCCATGGTTGTAGTATGAATGTGTTGTGGCGTCCTAGATGTAATTTCGATATAGAATTAGTTAAAACAATAAAATATAGATTGATGGCTAATGGTCATAGTTACCAAGGCCAATAAAACAAAAAAAAAAGTGTTCGGTAGAGATATTGAATGGGAAGACAGATTGGCTCAAATTCCCAATTTATTTCTAAACCCTTTTTTGTTTACCCACATCACCCCACACTTATGCGCAGCGGGCGCGTGAGTGAGAGTCGCAAAGAAGTCACGGAAGATGGTGGACGTGAAACTCGTGTGACTAATGTGATCGTCTGTTTGGAAGTCAAGTAATGAAGGCTTGACGCTCTTTATGTTATTGTTGGGGACTGTAAAGGGCATCTGAGTATTAGTGACGTCGATAGTTTTTGTAGAATGCATTATTAACTTTATTAGTGATCAGCCGCATGTGTGTAGTGATCAGTGATCGCCTGCCAGAAACCTCTGGACCCGATCAAAACGTGGGGCAAACGCGCGTAAGGACCTTACAACCCTTCCGCCTACGTTGCGCACGTCACAGAAGCTAAGTCAGGTGAGTGTGGGTTCCTTTTGCCAACAATCAATCTAGCCTGGGTCAGTCTGTCTGTTTACAGGCCGGAAATATTCCGTACTCTCCTCTGAGAGGCTCGTTATCTCGACCGTTTCCGGAAAGTTTAACCCCCCCCCCCCCAAACAACAAGCCCATGAATTTATCTAGAATATCATATTTTGTCCTGGCAAAAATTTAAATTTTGGCTTCTGTAGTTTCATTCACAGTGTATTCATTTTGTACTTTCAATCATTACATCGATGAGCGGTCAATAATAAATAATTAATATTAGTTTTTACAAAAATCTGTTGATTGATTGAATGATTTTTGCATACATTATTATTAAAGACAATATAATTGATAAATAAAGCACTTTAAACCCTTCTTCACACTTTTATTTTTCTTTAAAGTGTGAAGAAAGATTATTAGTGCTTTATTTATCATCAAATTTATTTGATCTTTAAACCAAATTTAATTGATGACAATAACTCATTTAATCAATTTAGTTTAAAGAGAATTTGGTGAGGATTTACTATACACCCCGTGTGTATTATAGATAAAAATGATATTATTCGAAAGTACTCGACGAGTACTATCTATATATGTAAATAATTTCGACCGGAAATGTTAAAAAAATATAAAAATTAGTTTGAAAATTTGGAAAATATTGAGTCCTAGCAGTATGTAAAATAATCATCGCGCGCAAAGAGATTTAGGCAATTTATTCTATTGCAAACCTTTCTCCTTACTTAACCTAACTTGGAAGTATGTGGAAAATTCAACGTGAACAAACTTTTTTCTGGCGAAATATAGCCGTTGACACAAACTAGAATTCAGCCCAAATGAATTTCCAAGTGCGTATTAATTTATGTTAGTTATTCTATAAATCCATATGAGTCCAAGTGTAATATGCTAATGAGTTATAATCCGGTTAAATCTAACTTTAAGTTGAAGTTAGATTGAAGTATTTAACAAACATTTCTTTTGACTTCCCCAATGTCTCCAGTAAAGATTGCAATCTATTAATTATTTCAATAGCTAACGCCATCTAATGCTTCATAGTGGCATCGTCAGTGACACGAATGCACAAAGTGCATATACAGGTCACTGTTTCGTCCACGAGCGAGCAGAAATCTGTTTGTGAAACCAGAAAACAAATATCAAAATTGAATTTGTGTTCAGTATTCCGGCACCAGGTACCCACAGACGCGTTTCGGACTTCAAAGTCCTCTTCAGTGTGGTCCCGACCCAGTGCTGAGGAATACTGAATACTTACATACTTAGATGGCGTTAGCTATCGAAATCATTAATAGTTTTCACATATTGGCTTGAAATAGTCAGAAATGTTCAGTATTCCTCAGCACTGGGTCGGGACCACACTGAAGAGGACCTTGAAGTCGAAAACGCGTCTGTGGGTACCTGGTGCCGGAATACTGAACACAAATTCAATTTTAAAGATTGCAATGGTTAACAGCAATCAGTGAGGTTTTATAGAAGTTTCTAGTCAAAATTTCAAAGTTGGTAAAGTGAACTTTTATTATTTCTGTAGTGAATTTATTGATTTTAATTGGTGATATATGTCAATACAGAATGAATCTATATTATAATGCATGTTATTCCACGGGATGTTAAGTAAAATTTTTTATAATGATTTTTATGTTTTTTGTTATTTTTGTCATATATTACAATATGTATATGTACACTTATGTAATAAAATGGAGATTCCGTTAATAAATAAATAAATAAATAAAATCGAGCCGAGAATTTAAATCCATGTTTTTTTTGCACAAATATTTAGATTGTGCCATTTCTAATTTTACCTGTAATTTAGTAAGTTATATGATGTTTCTTTTATTTGTAGTGTTTAGCAGTTGGCAATTTCGACGTCAGTCGATATGTAAGATGTATGGTAACATTACGAGAGAGTCTGACTCTGAAATACGCCAGAAGAACTGAGGATAATGTTAACAAAGTCACTTATGTTCCATTCGTGATGATCAACGATTATTACAACCAGACTCTAAATAACGCCCTCGCCACTAATTTACTGGGAACCGTTTGCAGTTATCTGGATCCATCTCCAGAAGAATGCAAAGACAACTCTTTTGAAAATGATATATTTTCACTTTTAATTTAACTTTGACTTTATTTACAAAATCTCATTTATAATTACTTAACAATTAATTTGTAATAATTTTGTATATAGCAATCATGGGAATATTCCTCTATTAATAAATGAGTTACATTATTTTTGTAAATAAAACACTTTTAACTTTGTTTAACCACTGTATTTACACTTAATTTTGTGACTATAGTTTCAACTAGTTAGTAGTCATTCTCAAACAAAAGTAAATAAAAATTACATATTAAAAACTATTTATGCGGCTTACATTATACTAATTAATAAATATCTTGGACTATTCCCAATTTTAGTATTAATTCTGTAAGGGATGTTTAAATATTCTGAAGTTTCAAATAGACTATGACTCAATGAATTAATTAAACATAGTAACGAATGTTTAAATAGTCTCAGGTAGATAGTCGACTACGATTCAATAAATTAATTAAACATAGTGATTTAATTAATTTATAGTGTTGTTTATATTTCAAATAATTTAAATAACTAAACATAAAGGAAGATTAATCTAGAAATAGAGATTTTATTTTGACATACAGGGAATTTTCATTTACATATCCCGATGTATAAAAGCTGTGATTTTTTAGGCATCGTTGTTTTTTCTAAAAAAGTTTAATTCTAAGCTTCTAACGAGTGTGTCCATTCCCAGAATAAGCATGAAGTAAAATTTCGAGTTAAGAAAAGCCTGAAAATTTGGTTTGGTCGCGTAGCGCGAAGCGCGGAGCGGCCAAACCAAATTTTCAGGCTTTTCTTAACTCGAAATTTTACTTCATGCGCCACCGGTACAAAATACTAATGTAAAGTTTAATGGTGTGTTTTAAACGTCGTAATGTGTCAGTGTTTTGTACCGGTGGCGCATGAAGTAAAATTTCGAGTTTAAAAAAGCCTGAAAATTTGGTTTGGCCGCTCCGCGCTTCGCGCTACGCGACCAAACCAAATTTTCAGGCTTTTCTAAACTCGAAATTTTACTTCATGCTTAGCCTGGAAGTGGAAAACACTCGTTTGAAGCTTCAAATTAAATTCTTTCAAATAATTTGGTCATATCTTTAATTAATTTCTCACTTAACCCGCAGTGAAACATTTTGAACTATATCTAACTATATTATATGATTATAATTTTATTATTGTATTTTATTTTTGTAATATCAAAGGAGATATCCGTAAATAAATACTTTACTTTACTTACTTTACTATAAACTATTAACTAAACCACTTGGTATTGTTTTACTGGTTCAGGTAAAATCAGCGAAACAATATTAACTGTTTTAATTAAAAGTTCATAATCTGAGCAAATTCTAGGCGTTCTCTATTGGCTAAAAATAACGCAAATTGAGCGTATGGTATAACGAAACTTAATTATTTTGATTGTGGATTCATGACACAATATCATGCAGAGTGTTAATACATTAGATACTCGATATAAGTAAATAATATAACACAAGTTCCACTTTCGCAATGTATATTCTGCGGTGGGATTTTTTCGCCTCGCCATTGCACCGATATCCGATTGCAAAGTGACACTTTGATGTAATGGTTTCGGTTAAAAAATTAAAACGAAACTCAGTTTTGGATTATGCAAAAACCTTGTGCAAGAATCATGAAAATTATTACCAGAATCAAACGTTGGAATTCAATTACAATGCATGCGTTTAAAAATAAATTGTAGAGTTAACTCTAAAAAATTGTAGAGTTAACTAAATAAGTCATTCAAAAAAATCATTGAAAAAGTGCAAAATTTGATCTGCACTTTTTCCATGATTTCTATGAATGACTTATTATATTACATACGAGGAATAATTCTTTTGGATATACATAATGTACACGCTGCAAATTTTCAGGCATTCGTCGATTTTATAAAAGGGTTCAATTTGAAGATTCGAACGAGCCTTTCCACTCCCAGACTAAGCATGAAGTAAAATTTCGAGTTTAGAAAAGCCTAAGAATTTGGATTGGCCGCGTAGCGAAGCGGAGCGGCCAATCCAAATTAGGCTTTTCTAAACTCGAAATTTTACTTCATGCGCCACGCTTAAAAACACTGATTTACAGTGAAGTTAAAAAAAACACACATACAACAACGATTATAGGCAACCTAATATACGTTAGAGTTATTGGGTTGAATATATTTCGTTTGGTCGCGTAGCGCGTAGCGACCATTTTATTTACCTATTTCAAAGAATGACACTCAAACAAGATAAATTCTTGAATTTGAATTTATCTTGTTTGAGTGTCATTCTTTGAAATAGGTAAATAAAATGGTCGCTACGCGACCAAACGAAATATATATAATACTATTTGAATTCGAGAAAATAAGCTTACGCTTCTTATAGTTTGCACACTTTAAACATAATATATAAAATTACGAAAAAACTATTCGTGAAAATGCAAACAATGTCTAAATTAATTAGACAACTTAAGACAATAAATATCCATTGAAACAACTACTTCCCGTGCAAATACACCTCCGGATATTGAATTATACAATGAAATATTTAAAATCTTATTTAATTTGATTTGTTACAACGCTCTATTAAAGTATATGTAACGTTTAGGTCGAATTCTCTTCAAACCAACTAACAAATACAAATTTAAAATGGGAGGAGAGATAACAAAAAAAAAATTAGAAGTGAAAGGACTTGGATTAAAACTAATGTCTTAGGCCATATATAGACGCATTTCGAGATTTATCTCTCTTCAGTATAGCTTTGCTTATGACGTTTTTGAAAAAAATTGGGAATAAATTAAAATTAACTTACTTGGAAAAAGTGTTATGTGTGGAATGAACAGGTACACAGAAATGGAATGAGTGAAAAGTATGGTCGATATTTATAGGTAAGAAAGGGGATTATGTCATTAGCAGGTATGAAGAATGACACTCTATTAAAATCACCAATTTTTCATTGAAGCTAATCGGCTATTTGATGACATCTTTGTTTCAACCAAATCATCAATTATGTAATTAGATAGACATTCGTAGGGGTGGTCTCATTGGCCTGTACCACCGCGACCTTTTCAGATCTATTGTGGATCCCTATTATCCTAGACGACGTGCTCGATTTTCGCCTCTTTGATTAGACCTATTAACCCTGACAGGGCTAATCAAAGAGGCGAAGCTCAAATATGTTTAGGTTTATCCATAATTTAAAAGTTAATTTTAAGTTTTTATTGTATATTTTGATATATTATTATAATTAAATTGTCCTGTAATTGGTTTATCTGTTCGGCAATATTATTATTTTTATTATTATTATTATTGTGAATCTTATTTGATTCATACGTGTTAAAAATTGAATAACTATTATGAATGGTATGTAAAAATAATTATACCAGCAGTTAAAGCTATTATAAATGAATAAATACAGCTAGTACAAAAAAAGCATCGCACATTGCCATAATTTATAACCCAAAACTACTTAACAATATCATGCCTTTATAGCACTTGAGTCATATCAAAGCCGGAACACTTAACATTTCCACGCCGTTGTTTCATTTTTCCTTTTCATTGCGACATTTCGCCCCCCTTTGTAAAAAAAATAACACTTGCATAATCTATGTAAATTTAGAGCGGCATAATAAAACGTAATAAGCATCACCTGAAGATAAGCTTAAAAATAGTCTCACTTTCAGCGGAGAGGCAGAATCTGGTGTTAATTATAATTATTAATTTTTGGTGGAATGCGGCGGGCTTGAACTAAAATAACCAGGCTTAATTACGAAATGGTTGTGTGAGTCATCCCTTTTCGGGTTCGAGTGAGGACAGACGCTTTTTTTTTCGTATTCAATTGATATGGGAGAAAGTGTTGCGTTCTGGAGGATTCGGTATTGATGTTGGGAAATGTTTGGATTGCTCAAGATCGTAAGTTTTGGATTTATTTCAGGCGTTGGGCTTTCATGAAGTTGTAACCCAGAGGATTACAAATGTAAATAGTCGTTGTTTATTAGCAATAAAGAATAAAGAAGTGTTTATTTGTTGTTGGATGTTGATTTAAAGAGATTGGATGTGAAAGAATGTTTGGAGCAAAATGCTCCAGTATCACAAATTTTGAAAAACTATTGCTTAGATGTGCAAAAAAGTTGCTAGGTGTACAGGGTGAGTCATTAAGCGGAAATCGGTCTAGTGGGCGCATCGTTGAAAATAGCAAAAAAAGTTTCAAATAAAAGTTGTTCAGAATCAAGTTTTTCATAACCCAAAATTATTGCTAAATATACCGGAAGTAAACACCAACTTCCTTATTTTAAATAGAACACCCTATATATTTTTACATTTTTGGATTGCTCGTTAAAAATAAACATGAGTTTATGCACACAACATTGGGTCTCAGTTGAACCGTTTTCGAGTTATTTCATTTTTTTGATAAATTTGACGATTTTAGAGCTCGACGCCATTAACAATATCTTCAAAACGAAATAAGTCAGAGTTGTGCGGCTTACGGTTTTGGATTCGGGAAGAAATGTTGTTTAGGTTTTTGCCATTAGTCAGATTTTCTAAATTGAACCGAGTCCATCGACGATATTCTTCAGTACTTCAAACATGCATAACTTCATTTATTTAAATAGAACCATCTATCTTGAGATACTTTATCTGATGCGAAATTAAATTTCCTTTTTATTGATACCGGGTTGTTGCCATATCATTCCAACAGTTTTTGAGAAATTTGCGATTTTGTAAAAATTTTAATACATTTCGTATAATCGCGTTAGCCCTGGATACTGATGACGTTTGGTGATTTTGTTTTGACATTTAGTTAGTCATTGAGATATTCCCTGTTTTATTTAAGTTAATTTTAAAGCTTTAAACAAGTGATTTCCACTCCCAGACTAAGCATGAAGTAAAATTTCGAGTTTAGAAAAGCCCTGTGAAAATTTGTCGAGGGTCGCGCAGCGACCCGAGACAAATTTTCTGGGCTTTTCTAAACTCGAAATTTTACTTCATGCGCCACGCGTATAAAACACAGATTTCAAGTGAAATTAGAATATTCATAAATTTCACAGTATTTTAGTGTTTTATACGCGTGGCGCATGAAGTAAAATTTCGAGTTTAGAAAAGCCCAGAAAATTTGTCTCGGGTCGCTGCGCGACCCTCGACAAATTTTCACGGGGCTTTTCTAAACTCGAAATTTTACTTCATGCTTAGTCAGGGAGTGGAAAGCCTCGTTCGAAACTTCAAATTGAACTCTTTTATAAAAACCGCGAATGCCTAAAAAATAAATTTTAGATAAATTATATATTATTTTGCTCACTTTCAGGAGTTTTTCCTCAGCAAAATACTGATTTAGGGTAGTTCAAAATGTACTGTTTAGGTATGGAAGTTTATAACTCGTAGCCGTCACAGACTAAGCTTATGCACTGAAAAAGGCTGTTATTCCTTGCTTCACTTTTTATTTGTATTGTTAGATGTACATTCCGAGACACAAGGTGCTCATTAACAATAACAAACTCAACTAAGAGTAAGACAGACTACGCTTATGTTTGATCTCAAGTTAATAAATTTTATGAATGTTTATTTCATATAAGCAGTTTCTTAAAAAATTGAGTTTCTCTCCAGAAGCTCGAATTTTGAAGTAATTGCTTAGATGAAATAAACATTTGTAAATTGTATTAACTTGAGATCAAACTGTTTATTTTAAAATCTTTCTATCACATCCAATCTCTTTATATCAACATCCAACAAAAAATAAAAGATTACGCGAAGAAAACTGAAAGCTAAAGACTTTAAAAGCTGTAGAGCAAAAGAGGCTTCACACTTTTAGATTCTTCGAAAACTGAAGAAAACAAAAAGGGAGTACAAAGGAGTGAAATGGAGTACAAGGAAGTACAGTACTCTCTCGCTAATCCGCCGCTCCATAATCCGACAACTACTATAATCCGCCGTTTTTTCGCAAGTTGATCCAATCTATAGACTCTCTGTAATCCGCCGTTATTGAACGAGTTTGGTTCGGTAATCCGCCGCCGCAATCACCTCTTTTTTTTCTGGAATGTTCTATACATCGCCGTTTAGTCGTAAACAACTACTCGTTAGTCCACCACTAGGAACAAAAACGAACGGTCGCGCGTCTTTCTTGTTGTTCATTAGCAAAAAAATGGCTTCTTCACCACAATCGCGATCTACTAAACGAAAGCACGAAACTTTAACTTTAATGGAAAAGATGGAAATCTTAAAGAAAGTGGATAGTGGTGTGCCTTTTACAGACATAGCAAATCAGTTTCATATTGGGCGGTCAACAGTTTACGATATTCGGAAGAACAGAAATAAGATCGAAAACTATGTCACTAACGCCGAGTCTGGAATAGGAAAACGTCAAACGATGAGAACTGGTGAATATCCACAGTTGGAAGAAACACTTTTTTCGTGGTTTTTACAAGAGCGTCAACGTCACACACCGATAACTGCTGAAGTGTTGCGACAGAAAGCACTCCAGTTCTATGAGAAAATTTATAAGAAAAATGATTTCAGAGCTAGTGAAGGATGGCTTACAAAATTTAAAGCAAGATTTGGAATCAGGTTGCTGTCCATAACTGGAGAGAAATTGTCCAGCAATGAGGCTGCTGTATCACCATTTCTTGAAGTTTTTATGAAAAAAATTGAAGAGCTTAATTTGACGGCGGATCAAGTTTACAATGCCGATGAAACTGGCTTATTTTGGCGACTTTTACCACATAAAACGTATGTTCACAGAAGTGAAACGTGTGCTCCAGGCAGAAAAGTATCCAAGGAGCGGATAACCGTTATGCCTTGTTCAAATGCAAGTGGCAGTCATAAGTTGAAACTCTTAGTTATTGGAAAATCTAAAAACCCTAGGCCATTCAAGAACATATATCTCCCGGTTGTTTATATGAGTCAAAATAAAGCCTGGGTAACCAAAGATTTGTTTTACGACTGGTTTCATCATGTTTTCGTGCCTGAGGTGAAAAAATTTTTAAAGTCGCGAAATCTACCACAGAAAGCTCTTCTTGTGCTTGATAATGCTCCTGGACACGGCCCAAATGACGAATTATCATCTAGTGACGGCTGTATAAAAACACTCTTCCTTCCTGCTAATTGTACGCCTCTGCTCCAACCAATGGATCAAAATGTGATACAAATGATGAAAAACAATTACAAAAAGAAGATTTTACTTAACGCCATAAGTCGAGAGGCAAACATTTCTGAAACTCTGAAAATGTTGAATATCAAAGATGCAGTTTTTACAGTTTCTGATGCCTGGGACGAAGTTGGAGAAAGAGCAATCAAATCATCATGGAAAAAATTGTGGCCTAGAATTTGTGAAGATGATGACACTTGGGAAGAAGAGGATCTAATTCCATTACAGGAATTGATACAGTTTGCAACAAATCCTAATGCAGGTTTAACACGTGAAGATGTTGAAAATTGGTTTAAAGAAAACCCAGAAATATATGAGCCACGTTTAACCGACGATGAGCTTGTAAATGAATCATTTGACTCATCCTTTGATAGCTCATCAGACGAAATGTCGGTACATGTAGATTGCACTGTCAAATCAGAGGACGCTTTGGAAAGTGTTGACACTTGCATTAAATGGGCTCAGGAAAATGGAATGACATACGATATGGTTAGAAATTTACGTAAAATGCGTGATCAAGTAATTACGAAGATTTATTATGGCAAAAACTAGACCAGTATTTTTCAAAACCTGAGTAATCAGTTACGTGTCAGTTTATTTTCTAATTTCAATTCATTTTTGTAAACCTACATACTAATACAAAATATATCTGCATATGAGTAAATATCTACATATGTTTTTTATTTTTTTGTTCCTAGACACTATAATCCGCCGTTTCCGGTAATCCGCCGATGGTCCGGATTTTATGGTGGCGGATTAGCGAGAGAGTACTGTATAATGGAGCCATCTATCTTGAGATAAAACTTGAGATATAACTGAAAGCTAAAGACTTTAAAAGCTTTAGAGCAAAAGAGGCTTCACACTTTTAGATTCTTCGAAAACTGAAGAAAACAAAAAGGGAGTACAAAGGAGTACAAGGAAGTATAATGGAGTACAAAGGAATACAAAGGAGTACAAAGGAATACTTTTCAAACTCAGTTTTTTATTAAGTACAGGACTCGAAGAAAAAGTACGGTACTCCCAAAATGAGTACGATTGGTCGGTCACCTTCCTTTAACACAACTCTCCGGAAACGGAGATACAAATTTAAAATTCAAACTTCTATACATTTTTGTTTTCAATAGAATCAAAGTAATTATAGTGAATCATTGTTAATTAACACTAAAGTTTCACAATATTATCTTTTTTTATTTTCTAGGCATCTAATCATCTCTTTAGATTTTCACACGGATTGTTGTTATTATTATACATACACAATTAGATATCCGCCACTTCCATTCGGGGAATAAAGCGTCCATTCATCACTTATAAGGCGAGCCAGGCAAAACTGGGCATCTTGGAATGGCGCTTGATTAACATGTATGTTATTCCTAATCAAAATATTTTCGTAATGTATTTACAACGTCAATTAAGAATTGAATTTTTAAAACAGTTATTGAAGAAAATATAAATCTTCCAATTCATCATTTGATGAACATTTGTTTTAAGTGATTTACTTCATGCGCCACACTATTCGAAATATACTGCTCGAATTTTAGATATTTTACAAATTGTCATAACGTTTAATCAAATCTTGCTTTATCAAAATGTTAGCAGTTTGCAATCAGTATTAAGGAACACTTAAAAGACTAACGGCCGGGTTCATAATCAAGTGAAAGCTACTTTAAATATTTAAAGCCGACTTTAACGTCAAATTCGGTTTCATAATGCGCATTTAAAGTAAAAATCAATTTTAAAATTAAAGTTAGCTTTTTGACTCGTTAAATAAATAAAGTCGGCTTTAAAACTAACTTGAAACAAATGTTCATTCAAATTACAGACCGTATCTTCGATTTATAAATACCACAGTCCTATATACCGATGCATGAGATTGGCTAATCGAATGAACAGTCATGATATATTTGATTTATTTAGTTCATCCCATATTATGTTTAAGAATATTGTAAATAAAATTCAGTTCACGAGCAGTACACTGTCTAATTAATTGTACGTGGTAGAATGTATAGGTTTAAGTTTAAGTTAGTCTAATAATAATATAAATATGTAACTTAATGTTTGTTAGTGAATTCCTAATGTTAATATTTTGTAAAAAAGGTGTTATCCGTTAATAAATAAATAAATAAAAATAAGATACATTCAAATTCAAAACTATTTGAATTCGAGAAAATAAGCTTACGCTTCTTATAGTTTGCACACTTTAAACATAATATATAAAATTACGAAAAAACTATTCGTGAATGTGTGAAAAAAAGTAAATATTTCACGAATAGTTTTTTCGTAATTTTATATATTATGTCTTATTAAGTATCACAAAATAAGTGATTAATGAAAAACAAGTAAAAAATACAACCGTATGTTCCGAATTTTACGACTTAATGAGTGATGTACATTTTTGTTATGAATGTAGCTAAAGTGTATAGTTAAGTTTTGTTTGTAGTGGCATTATCAATTATGCGTGTTGGTGTTGACCTTAATTACATCTATTTTTACATAATGTCTCAACAAATTGATAAATGTACAAATTATTTACAAGGATGTTAAAGTTTAAAAATTACCATTTTCTAGTGTAAAAATATATTAATGCTCACTGAATCAAACACTTACTATGTTTTTACCACAAAATATTGTGGTAAAAACATAGTAAGTGTTTGATTCAGTGATCATGAATTACCACGTAGTTACGGTCGCAACCATCATTATGATATTAATGCTCACTTGCACCGCAGGAACTTATCGTGGCTTAGAAAATAACCATGATTAACCCTTTGATTCAGTCTAAATCCATTGATTGACAAGAAGTATAAAAAACAATAGTACCAGAATTATTATTAAATTTCTATACATTATATCCTTTCCTGAATAGTCGTTTATTGTATTGTTAAAATTGTGTAGCTTCGCTGCGAAAATATGGTAATGTCATAATAACTTTTGTTTCGGCGAAGCGACGTGATTACAGGTCCTTGTAAAGTGCGGCTCTCCAATGTAAGCGCAATAATAATCGTCCCGGACTTTTCGAATCTTGCGCACTTTGGGCCCAATGTGGGCGTATTTCTGTTGTTAAGTACTTAAGTACGTAGTCCCAAGATTACGAGATTACCATCGCGACGTGTTTGTATTCTTCATTTTTTTTTATCGTGCTTATCACTTACGGAATTATACAAAATTTTATTTTAATAGTCCCTCCATAGTCATACGTAATAATTTATTTTAGTTTTATATTAAATGAACTTAATGTGATTCGTATCAGTTTTGTTTTTGATTGAATATTTTTGTTTTGCTTTCTTTGTGAATCATGCTCATAAGTCGATTTTAGTCTATGTTTAATCATGAAGTAAATCACTATATGTATATATATATATATATATATATATATATATATATATATATATATATATATATATATATATACCGGGTGTTGACTTGACCGACGCAACATAGGAAATCGCATGTTAATTTTAAAGTGGTCAAATATTGGCTTCCCTATTTAATTTAGAGACAAAATGTATTACACTTTTTTGTAGAGGGAAAAATTCTAAATTTATTAATGTTTATACTTAACACTTTACGTTTCTCTAAGTTAAAATAATTAAGAAAAAGTAATGTGATTTTATAAAAATATTGATATACCTTGGAATTGATACAACAATTGGGGATATTCGCTGTTTTTTTTTTTAGAATTTAATTTAAACTTTTAAACAAGTGTTTTCCACTCCCAGACTAAGCATGAAGTAAAATTTCGAGTTTAGAAAAGCCCCGTGAAAATTTGTCGAGGGTCGCGCAGCGACCCGAGACAAATTTTCTGGGCTTTTCTAAACTCGAAATTTTACTTCATGCGCCACGCGTATAGAACACTATAATATTGTCAAGTTTATGTATATTCGAATTTCACTCAAAATCCGTGTTTTATACGCTTGGCGCATGAAGTAAAATTTCGAGTTTAGAAAAGCCCAGAAAATTTGTCTCGGGTCGCTGCGCGACCCTCGACAAATTTTCACGGGGCTTTTCTAAACTCGAAATTTTACTTCATGCTTAGTCTGGGAGTGGAAAACACTCGTTTAAAGCTTCAAATTGAAATATTTTAAAAATCAACGAATGTCAGAAAATGAACAGCTAAAATAATTAGGAAAAAGTAATGTGATTTTATAAAAATAATGACATTTTTCTTGTATAGTGTAAATCATCTCGAAAAAAATTACTTTAATCAAGTGACTACGATATCTTTTGCCATTTTGACATCCGCAGTTGTTGTTTTAATTCCATGGCATGTGATTATTTTTATAAAATCACATTATTTTTCTTAATTATTTTAACTTAGAGAAACGTAAAGTGATAAACGTTAACACGAATGAATTCAGAATTTTTCCCTCTACAAAAAAGGTAAATACATTTTGTTTCTAAAATAAATAGGGGAGCAAAATTTACATGGGATTTCCTATGTTGCGTCCGCCAAGTCAACACCCGGTATAAATATATATATATATATATATATATATATATATATATATATATATATATATATGTATATGTGTATTTATTTTTAGTATTAGATTTCTTTATTTTTTGTAAAAGGAGATTCCGTTCAATAAAAAAACATTCAAACATTCAAACTTTAATAAAACACCTAATTTGTTTAGGCTTCAAAATTATAATTGAAACCTAAACAAATTAGGTGTTTTATTAAAGTGTTATTATGGAGTTTCAACAACTAACAGCCTCAACTATACAGAATATGAAGTAAATATTTCTAATTTTAAAAAGCCTGATATTTGGATTAGCCGCGTGGCAAAGCGAAAATTTCAGGCTTCTCTAAACTTGAAATATATGTTTTCCACTTCCTAATTGAGCATGAAGTAAATGCTCAATTAGTGAGTGGAAAACACAATAATATGTACCTCATTTATCCAACTGATTAATTTAATAAAATAATGTTTTCCTGATTAATCTTGTTTGTGTATTGTACCACTTTTCTTTTTTCCTAGATATTTGCGTGGGTGTTTTGTTGGGAGAATAATAGGTTTAGGCTTAATCTTATCGTGATTGATTCGTCCCGGTGTGTAATTGATTCGGGCAATAAAACGCGGGCAAATCTAAATGTGCCGCAAAGTATAAAGGCCGAGTGTGGGTTACTAATTTTCCAATTTTCCAATTAATTTTCATATCGACGCGATGATAAGGTTTATAGTTCAGTCCCACGCGTCCGCCGCGGCCTCACTTTTCTGGGACATGCATGTAAAAAAAAGAATAGTCAAACACAGCAAAAAACAGGAATTTTATTGTTTGTACATAATTCATTTAAAAAGCTGCTTACTCATAGATTTTAATATTAGGATATACTGCGCGGGAAATAATTGAGAAAATAATAGATGAAAAAATAGTGGTGCATTAATAAAAATCCCTCCGAAACTTTTAGCAAGTGTGTCCACTCCCAGATTAAGCATGAAGTAAAATTTTCAAGCTTTTCTAAACTCGAAATTTTACCACTATTTTTTCATCTATTATTTCTGCATATTTTGAAAGAGCAATATTTGTTTAATGTCCACACGAAATTTTATAAAAATATATTTAAGAATTTGTAAGTTCTGACTATTTTAAGTTCAAATTTATCTAAGAAGACGAAGAAAATCACACTTTTTACCATTCAACTAAAAATTACTGAAAATCTGTTTGTAGGGTATTTATGGATTGTTATATATTTTGAAAGAGCAATATTTGTTTAATGTCCACACGAAATTTTATAAAAATATATCGAAGAAATTGTGAGCTATGATTATTTTATGTTATAATTTATCTAAGACGACGAAGAAAATCACACTTTTTATTATTCAACTGAAAATTACACAAAATCTGTTTGTAGGGTATTTTCGGATTTTTATATATTTTGAAGGAACAATATTTGTTTAATGACCACACGAAGTTTTATAAAAATATATCGAAGAATTTGTGAGTTGTGATTATTTTATGTTATAATTTATCTAAGAAGACGAAGAAAATCACACTGTTTACCATTCAACTGAAAATTAGACAAAATCTGTTTGTAGGGTATTTTCTGATTTTTATATATTTCAAAAGAACAATATTTGTTTAATGTCCACACGGAATTTTATAAAAATATATTTAAGAATTTGTATGTTATGACTATTTTAATTTATAATTTATCTAAGAAAACGATGAAAACCACACTTTTTACCATTTAACTGAAAATTACTCAAAATCTGTTTGTTGGGTATTTTCAGATTTTTATACATTTTGGAAGAGCAATATTTGTTTAATATCTACACGAAATTTTATAAAAATATATTTAAGAATTTGAGTGTTTTAATTTATAATATATATATATACATCTTTATTACAGAATATACATTAATTATATACTATACATTGCATTGAATATATATTATTCCACTAAAATTATAAATATTCCGTAATTGGCTATCGACCAATGGTCTTTCCGCCTGTTCTTGTCTAATCTATGTCGGAAATTTAGATGTCATGATCGCTAACGTCACTGTCTGGGTTCGATTGATGAAATGTGATGAATTGATAAATGGTTTTGGTAGGGAATTTATACTTGGGGTGGATGTTAGGATTGCGGGGTATGCATAGGTAATTTAAGATTTCAGTGTTGTATGGGTTTGAGGCAAATTTTAATGATAGAGTCTGAAGACGTTCAGTGATCGTTGGGATGTTGCAAAGTTCATAGAGGAGTGTGTTAGAGGGATTATGCAGAGGATTGTTAGGGTGTCGGATTTTTGTAAGCACTCTCAAGGCTGAACGCTCCGCGACTTCTAGGTTCTTCAACACGTTTGGACGAGGATTATGGAAAAGGATAGCAGCATATTCGAGCAGGGGTCGACATATCATTTTATAAATGAACACCGCTGTATTGGTGGAGATACCTTCATTTTTGTATTAATTTATAATTTATCCAAGAAGACGTAGAAAAACACACTTTTTATCATTCAACTGAAAATTACTCAAAATCTGTTTGTAGGATATTTTCGGATTTCTACATATTTTGAAAGAGTAATGTTTTCATAATATCCACGCAAAATTTCATACAAATATTCCAAAGAATTTGTATGTTATAACTTTTCTAATTAATAGTTTCCTTAATAAGATAAACAAAAATCACACTACTTTCCATTCAACTGTAAATTACTCAAAATCTGTTAATGGGGTATTTTTAGATTTTTGCATACTTTGGAAGACTAAAATTAATTAAATGTCCACATGAAATTTCATAAAAATATTTCAACAAATTTTCAAGTTATGATTTTTCACAGTAATAATTTCTCTAAGAAGATGAAAACAAACATTTTACGCCTTCAATTCAACAGGAAATTACTCAAAATCTGTTTATAGGGCACTTTAAAATGTTTGCATATTTTAGTGAACTAGTATTTCATAGACATTTCAAAAAATTTTATAGACATATACTTAAGCATTTTTAAGTTGTCATTATTTTTAATTTATAATTTCCCTAAAAACACGACGAAAATCTAACTTTTTTACATTCACCTGGAAATTACTCAAAATCTGTTGATAGGGTACTTTTTAATTTTTACATATTTTAAAAGAGTAATACTTGATTATTATTCACGCGAAATTTCATTAAAATATTTTGATGAACTTTCAAGTTATGATTTTCAATTCTCTAAGAGAATGAAAACAAAAATCAAACTTTTTTGCATTCAACTGGAAATTACTCAAATTCTGTTGATAGAGTATTCTTCAATTGTTACATATTTTGAAATAGTAATACTTGATTATTATTCACACGAAATTTCAATAAATTATTTTAATGAATTTTTAAGTTATGATTTTCAATTCTCTAAGAAGATGAAAACAAAAATCACACTTTTTTGCATTCAACTCGAAATTACTCAAAATCTGTTGATAGGGTATTTTTTAATTTTTACATATTTTGAAAGAGTAATACTTGATTATTATCCACGCAAAATTTCATTATATTTTGATGAATTTTTAAGTTATGATTTTCAATTCTCTAAGAAGATGAAAACAAAAATCACACTTTTTTGCATTCAACTGAAAATTACTCAAAATCTGTTAATAGAGTATTCTTCAATTTTTGCATATTTTGAAAGAGTTATACTTGATTATTATCCACGCAAAATTTCATTATATTTTGATGAATTTTTAAGTTATGATTTTCAATTATCTAAGAAGACGAAAATAAAAATCACACTTTTTTGCATTCAACTGGAAATTACTCAAAATCTTTTGATAGGGTATTTTTTAATTTTTACATATTTTGAAAGAGTAATACTTTATTATCATCTACGCAAAATTTCATTAAAATATTTTGATGAATTTTCAAGTTATGATTGTCAATTCTCTAAGAAGATGAAAACAAAAATCACACTTTTTTGCATTCAACTGAAAATTACTCAAAATCTGTTGATAGGGTATTTTTTAATTTTTACATATTTTGCAAGAGTAATACTTGATTATTATCCACGCGAAATATTATTAAAATATTTTAATAAATTTTTAAGTTATGATTTTCAATTCTCTAAGAAGATAAACATAAAAATCACACTTTGTGCATTCAACTGCTAATATCTTAAAATCTGTCGATAGGGTATTTTTTAATTTTTACATATTTTGAAAGAGTAATACTTGATTGTTATCTACGCGAAATTTCATTAGAATATTTTAATGAATTTTTAAGTTATGATTTTCAATTCTCTAAGAAGATGAAAACAAAAATCACACTTTTTTGCATTCAACTGGAAATTACTCAAAATCTGTTGATAGCGTATTTTTTAATTTTTACATATTTTGCAAGAGTAATACTTGATTATCATTTACGCGAAATTTCATTCAAATATTTAAATACATTTTTAAGTTATGATTTTTAATTCTCTAAGAAGATAGATACAAAAATCACACTTTTTTGCATGCAACTGAAAATCACTCAAAATCTGTTGATAGGGTATTCTTTAATTTTTACATGTTCTGAAAGAGTAATACTTGAATATTATCCACGCGAAATTTGATTAAAATATATTAATGAATTTTCAAGTTATGATTTTCAATTCTCTAAGAAGATGAAAACAAAAATCATACTTTTTTGCATTCAACTGCAAATTTCTTAAAATCCGTTGATAGGGTATTTTTTAATGTTTACATATTTTGAAAAAGTAATACTTGATTGTTATCCACACAAAATTTCATTAAAATAATTTATTGAATTTTCAAGTTATGATTTTCAATTCTCTAAGAAGATAAAAATAAAAATCACACTTTTTTGCATTCAACTGAAAATTACTCAAATTCTGTTTGTAGAGTATTCCTCAATTTTTACATCTTTTGAAAGAAAAATATTTGATTATTATCCACGCAAAATTTTATTAAAATATTTTGATGAATTTTTAAGTTATGATTTTCAATTCTCTAAGAAAATGAAAACAGAAATCACACTTTTTTGCATTCAACTGCAAATTTCTCAAAATCTGTTGATAAGGTATTTTTTCATTTTTACATATTTTGAAAGAGTAATACTTGGTTATTATCCACGCAAAATTTCACTAAAATATTTTAATGAATTTTCAAGTTATGATTTTCAATTCTCTAAGAAGATGAAAATTAAAATCACAGTTTTTTGCATTCAACTGCAAATTTCTTAAAATCTGTTGATAGGGTATTTTTTAATTTTTACATATTTTGAAAGAGTAATACTTGATTATTATCTACGCGAAATTTCATTAAAATATTTTAATGAATTATCAAGTTATGATTTTCAATTCTCTAAGAAGACGAAAATAAAAATCACACTTTTTGCATTCAACTGGAAATTACTCAACATCTGTTGATATGGTTTTTTAATTTTTACATATATTGAAAGAGTAATACTTGATTATTATCCACGCGAAATTTCATTGAATTATTTAAATGAATTTTTAAGTTATAATTTTCAATTCTCGAAGAAGATGAAAATAAAAATCACACTTTTTTGCATTTAACTGAAAACAACTTAAAATCTGTTAATGGGGTATTTTTTAATTTTTACATATTTTAAAAGAGTAATACTTGATTATTGTCCACGCGAAATTTTATTAAAATATTTTAGTAAATTTTTAAGTTATGATTTTCAATTCTCTAAGAAGATGAAAACAAAACTCACACTTTTTTGCATTTAACTGAAAATAACTTAAAATCTGTAATTGGGGTATTTTTTAATTTTTACATATTTTGAAAGAGTAATACTTGATTGTTATCCACACGTAATTTCATTAAAAATATTTTATTGAAATTTCAAGTTATGATTTTTAATTCTCTAAGAAGATGAAAACAAAAATCACACTTTTTTTGCATTCAACTGGAAATTACTCAAAATCTGTTGATAGGGTATTTTTTAATTCTTACATATTTTGAAAAAGAATACTTGATTATTATTCACGTGAAATTTCATTAAATTATTTTAATGAATTTTTAAGTTATGATTTTCAAGTCTCTAAGAAGATGAAAACAAAAATCACACTTTTTTGCATTTAACTGGAAATTACTCAAAATATGTTGATAGGGTATTTTTAAATTTTTACATATTTTGAAAGAGTAATACTTGATTATTATCCACGCGAAATTTCATTTAAATATTTTAATGATTTTTTAAGTTATGATTTTCAATTCTCTAAGAAGATGAAAATAGAAATTACACTTTTTTGCATTCAACTGGAAATTTCTTAAAATCTGTTGATAGGGTATTTTTTAATTTTTACATATTTTGAAAAAGTACTACTTGATTATTATCTACGCGAAATTTCATTAAAATATTTTAATGAATTTTCAAGGTATGATTTTCGATTCTCTAAGAAGACGAAAATAAAAATCACACTTTTTTTCATTCAACCGGAAATTACTCAAAATCTGTTTTTTTGTATTTTTTAATTTTTACATATTTTGTAAGAGTAATACTTTAGTATTATTTACGCGAAATTTCATTAAAATATTTCAATGAATTTTCAAGTTATAATTTTCAATTCTCTAAGAAGACGAAAACAAAAATCACACTTTTTTGCATTTAACTGGAAAAACTCAAAATCTGTTGATAGGGTATTCTTTAATTTTTACATTTTTTGAAAGAGTAATACTTGATTATTATCCACGCCAAATTTCATTAAATTATTTTAATGAATTTTTAAGTTATGATTTTCAATTCTCGAAGAAGATGAAAATAAAAATCACACTTTTTTGCATTTAACTGAAAATAACTTAAAATCTGTTAATGGGGTATTTTTTAATTTTTACATATTTTAAAAGTGTAATACTTGATTATTATTCACGCGAAATTTCATTAAAATATTTTAATGAATTTTTAAGTTATGATTTTCAATTCTCTAAGAAGATGAAAACAAAAATCACACTTTTTTGCATTCAACCGGAAATTACTCAAAATCTGTTAATAGGGTATTTTTTAATTTTTACATATTTTAAATGAGTAATACTTTATTATCATATACGCAAAATTTCATTAAAATATTTTGATGAATTTTCAAGTTATGATTTTCAATTCTCTAAGAAGATGAAAACAAAAATCACACTTTTTTGCATTTAACTGGAAATTACTCAAAATCTGTTGATAGGGTATTCTTTAATTTTTACATATTTTGAAAGAGTAATACTTGATTATTATCCACGCAAAATTTCATTAAAATATTTTAATGAATTTTCAAGTTATGATTTTCAATTCTCTAAGAAGATGAAAACAAAAATCACACTATTTAGCATTCAAGTGGAAATTACTCAAAATCTGTTAACGGTTTAATTTCGGATTTTTATATATTTTGAAAGACCAATATTTGATAAACATCCTCACGAAATTTACCCAAAATTCAAATGAAAATTACTCAAAATCTGTTGGTGGGGTATTTTCGGATTTTTATATATTTTGAAAAAGTAAAGTTTGATCAATATTCGCACATAATTTACTAAAATATTTCAAAGAATTTTCAAGTTATAATTAAAATCGATCAATTTGAAGTTTCCTACGAGTGTTTCGAATCCCAGGTTAAGCATGAAGTAAAATTTCGAGTTTAGAAAAGCCCCGTGAAAATTTGTCGAGGGTCGCGCAGCGACCCGAGACAAATTTTCTGGGCTTTTCTAAACTCGAAATTTTACTTCATGCGCCACGCGTATAAAACACTGATTTCAAGTAAAGTTAATAATATATACTGCCGAGATGTGATGGAAAGAAAGCAACAGTTTATTTTTATTTTATAAATAGTAATAAGAAAAGTACAAGAAACTTAGTTTGAAATGCTTTTTTATATTTTTAATATTTAAGTTGGGAGGTCTCAATAATTTTATATAGTTAGCTAACTTTTAAAATTAACAGCTCATTTATTTAATTTGTAATTTATATGTACCTATATGTTACCATTTTGCTGTTATACATTTTTTGTAATACTGTAAAAAGAAGAAATCTGTTAATAAATAAATACATTTGCAGAATTTTTAATTCGATTTCATATTTATAGTTTTAATATTATTTTAATATGTTATACTTATATTATTATCTGTAAATAGACTCCTCTAACTGAATAAATAAATAAATAATTTTAAATAGTTAGGTAACTTTTAAAATTAACAGCTCATTTATTTAATTTGTAATTTATATGTACCTATATGTTAACACTTTGCTATTATACATTTTTTGTAATACTGTAAAAAGAAGAAATCTGTTAATAAATAAATGCATTTGCAGAATTTTTAATTCGATTTCTTATTTATAGTTTTAATATTATTTTAATATGGTATACTTATATTATTTTCTGTAAATAGACTCCTTTAAGTGAATAAATAAATAATAAATATGTAATATATAAAATTACGAAAAAACTATTTGTAAAAATGCAATGCGTAATTTTAGATATTATGTTTAAAGTGTGCAAACTATAAGAAGCGTAAGCTTATTTTCTCGAATTCAAATAGTTTTGAATTTGAATTTATCTTGTTTGAATAAATATGTTTTACCAAATGAGAATTTCAATTAAGAAAGGTTAAAACAAAGTTTATTTATTAACCACAAATATCTGGAAACTTTTATTGCAATGTCACGTTATGTTAATTTTTAACAGCGCATTTTATTTATTTATTTATTCACTATAAGAAGCGTAAGCTAATTTTCTCGAATTCAAATATTTTTTAATTGGAATTTTTCTGGCATGGATTGTTTTTTTTTAAATTACATGATTTAAATCCAGTGGTTTTAAAAAGAAAAAAAAAACACTTACTAATTGCTAGAATCAATTGTCTTTAATATTTTGTGCTTGGTCTTTTTTTTTAGGTAAAATAAATAAATAAATAAATCGTTCATTGACGGGATTATCCCCAATTTCAAAATTAAATACATAAAATGTACAAGTAATATCACCTCTAACTAACTAACCAATTAAAAATAATACTACAAATCAATAAGGCAGATCAACATAAAACAAATTTGTTTGAATATAAATGCCCATAATTAAAATTATAATAAACATAACATATTCTGTAACTTTGTATTAATTCAGTATATTCGTTTGTACTTTGCTAGTTGTTAGAACTGATTGTCATTTTTCTTTACATATATGTTTGCGTTATATATCTTTACGTGATATTCCATCTGTAATAATTTGCTTTAGCGAAGACACTGTAATTTATTCTGTGATACAAACGTTTATACATTATATTACATTTTATTTATATTTGTATAATATACAATGTCATGAAATTATTTGTAAATTAATTATGTATTTGTTTTTACGTTTATTAACGATTGTTTGTCTTGTCATTGAACAGTAAAGTTGAGCAATAATAAATTTATAATTTTAAGGATTTATTGAACCATTTTGGGACGTGAAGTAACATAATTAAATTATTAATTAAATTATTGTTGGGTTACGTGAAGGTGAACGAAGTTATTAAATAAAAGAATTGAGTCTCCTTTCTTCACAGGATTTATTTAAAAATCGCAAATGTACATGTTTAAATTTAACGCACCAATTATGTAATGTTTTTATTTTTACTATTAGTATTACTATAAGTACAAATGAAATTGCCAATTCTTGGTTGCAGAATACTTCAAACATTAAAAGTGCGATTCTTTTCGCAATCTACAACAAGTTAGTCTTACAAATTACAAAGTATTACTATTCTTTGTAAATGAAAATATAGATTGTAAAATGGAGATTCCGTAAATAAATAAAATTAAATTAAATTAAATGATCAAAGAATGCCTGAAACTAGTCCGAAATAATCTAATCCTATGTGACTTCTAGGTTAATATATCATAAACAGAGCTAATTTTAACTGAAATAACCGTGAAAGAAGTAAATTTAATTTCCAAAAACGAAGTAAACGTAATGCTGAAGTTATTTTTTAAATTACCCGTGCACTTTTCTATAATGAAATAAGTGTAACATAAATCATAACGTTTGGCCTTATTTCATCCATCCCAGACAGATTAATGTAGGTCTCGTAATTTCAATTAGCGCATCCACCCGCGTGCAAAGGCATTTCCTAAATCCATATCATTCCCAACAAAACGACCTATTTCCAAGCGCTTATGTCACCCAGAAACTGAAAAGAAAAAAATTGAACATTTACCTCCACCATTCCTAACTCTTTCAGATCCAGTCGTCGGTTTTATCTGGTGCTGGGAGAGCGACACTTGTTGCTTTACTGTGGCACACAAGTTGGGAATCGTAAGCTCGATATTACACGGAAGAGTGTTCCAGTGGAACACTGACGTTCGGATCTGTAGTTGTGTCCTGTACCAAACGGCGTAACTTCAGTCGTTTCTCGGCGTTGTTGTGGCCAGCATCACGCATCCTGTATGTTTTTTTTTTTTTTTTGAAAAATCACGCGGGGGATTTTTTGGGATGATGGAGGTCGCCTGACTTCGGGACTCTTTGCTTCAGATATGTGGTGATTTTTGTGCTTGACTTGAAAAGTTTTTTTACAAGTGAACTGAAACAAAAATTATAGGATCGGCTTATAAGGTAAGTGATTGAATCAAAATATTTATTTATTTATTTAATTAACGAAAATATCTTTACAAAAATAAAATTAATATTAATACAATACAACAAAGAATTGAAAAATAACGTACTGAAGTAACACCAATTACCATAACAAAATGAAGGACTTAAACTAAATGAAAATTAAATCCAGATTAACGACCACTACCGCCCTACGAAAGCATGAATTTTTAGCGGCAAATAAGTCAAAATTTACAGAGGGTAGTAAACAATTGTTGAATCTTACGAATAAATAAGTTGAAAATAAAAACTTACTAAGTAAATCTATTAAAGTAATGTTTCATCAACATTGAAACAACGTTTAAAGTTGCTGCAATGTTGATATAACGTTATTTGTTTGTTTTTTGCTCAATAGGGAGAGAAACTTGAAAAAAATATGTATAGTTTTTGAGAGGAAAACCACTTGTTATTGTTTTACAAATTTTTGAACTTGTGAAACAATACTAAATTTCTTTCATAAAGAAAATTTAACATAAAGAAAAATTGAGTTTGTCAAAGGTTTGCAGAATATGTACAAAATATAAAAACGAATTAAAATTAAATTAGTTTTAATCCAAGTCCTTTCACTTCTAACTTTTTGTTATCTCTCCTTTAATTTTAAATTTGTATTTGTTAGTTGGTTTGAAGAGAATTTGACCTAATCGTTACATACATTAATAGAGCGTTGTAACAAATAATAATAATAATAATAATAATAATCTTTTATTTTTCAGCAGAACAAATTCTATTTACAGAGAAAAATACAGTTTTTTTTAAAATATACTAACTAAAAATAAACATTAATACTAAAAATAAACATTAATACAAAATGGTAGAAATAAAGTAGAGTAGTGGATAAATTATATGGCATATTTGATAACAAAAAACAAAAGAAAAGACTTATATTAACGGTGACAATGAGGTTCTGATATCAAGGGAGGTTACATTAAATATATCCATGTCTGGAACATTGTTACAGTGTCGTACCATGCAGTTTAAGGGAGAATAATGGAGAACATTAGTTCTCGACACGGTGTATGCAAATGTACATCTGCTTCGGGAATTCAATCTTGGTACATAGAAATTAAGTTTTGACATTAAGTGGATATCGTCGATTTCATTATTTAGTAGTTTGTGTAGAAATAACAGAGAAGATAGTTTCCGACGTGTTTCGAGGGAGTGCATATTGAACTCTCGAAGCAGATTATCGTGATTGTAATTTTGAACAAGATAAGCTCGGTGTTTTTTGATATAAATCATTTTTAGAAATTTGCGTTGAATGCTCTCTAGTTGGTTAATTGAGCAAGCGAGGTATGGCAAATCAATTTAAATAAGATTTTAAATATTTCATTGTATAATTCAATATCCGGAGGTGTATTTGCACGGGAAGTAGTTGTTTCAATGGATATTTATCGTCTTAAGTTGTCTTATTAATTAAGACATTGTTTGCATTTTCACGAATAGTTTTTTTTCGTAATTTTATATATTATGTTTAAAGTGTGCAAATTATAAGAAGCGTAAGCTTATTTTCTTAAATTCAAATAGTTTTGAATTTGAATTTATCTTGTTAATATCGACTTTCTGCAAAATTTTGAAGACTTGTCTTAAAAAGACAAAATTTTGCAGGAAGTTGATATTAATTTTAATTAGTTTTTATATTTTGTAATTTTTTTTCCTCCTAATAACTTTACATATTGTAATTTGTTTCACCAAGTGCCAAATGAGAAATTAGTTCAATAAATTGACAGAAAATATATTGTACATAAATATCAGTTTCAAGTGATGCAAAATCATATTTACAAAATTTAAAAAAAATAATTTTAAAAGGACAAGAGTAATGAGAGTATTACTCTTGTCCTTTTAAAATTTTTTTTTTAATTTTGTAAATATGATTTTGCATCACTGTATTAGACAATAATTCTGGATATTTAATTAAAACACTTGTTTTATTTTGAAACAAAACAAGTGTTTTAATTAAATATTTAGAATTATTTCAAAAATGTTTCACCCTGGGTTAAGTGAGAGATTAATTAAACATATTAGACAATAAAATTCGTCCAATTGATTTTAGAAATATTTAGTTGAATCTTTAAAAAAATATCTTGGAAGCGAAGAAAGATACCAATCGCAATATTATCTTAATATTGAACATTAATATTATTAGTCCACTGGACTCACTAACTTCAGTTAAATCTTATTCAAAGATTACATTTATTTGTCGATTGAAATAGATATTTTCCATGCTATTAACGTCAACGAATGTAAACTAATTAATTATTTAGACATACAGGTAGTTTTTCTTTTAAGTATACATATCCCAGTTGTATGCTCTAAATTTTCAGATATTGGCGGGGTTTTTTTTCAATTTGAAGCTTTAACTGAGTGTTTTCCACTCCCAGGCTAAGCATGAAGTAAAATTTCGAGTTTAAAAAAGCCTGAAAATTTGGTTTGGTCGCTCCGCGAAGCGGAGCGGCCAAACCAAATTTTCAGGCTTTTCTAAACTTGAAATTTTACTTCATGCGCCACGCGTATAAAACACTCATTTCAAGTGAAGTTATCTCGTTCACATTATTTCAGCGTTTTTAATGTTTAACGCGTGGCGCATGAAGTAAAATTTCGAGTAAATTGTTGTATGCTCTAAATTTTCAGATATTCGGGTTTTTTTTTTAAGTTCAATTTGAAGCTTTAAACGAATGTTTTCCACTCCCAGGCTAAGCATGAAGTAAAATTTCGAGTTTAGAAAAGCCTGAAAATTTGGTTTGGTCGCGTAGCGCGAAGCGCGGAGCGGCCAAACCAAATTTTCAGGCTTTTCTAAACTCGAAATTTTACTTCATGCGCCACGCGTATAAAACACTCATTTCAAGTGAAGTTATCTCGTTCACATTATTTCAGCATTTTTAATGTTGAACGCGTGGCGCATGAAGTAAAATTTCGAGTAAATTGTTGTATGCTCTAAATTTTCAGATATTCGTGGAACTTTTTTTAAAGTTAATTTGAAGCTTTAAACGAATGTTTTCCACTCCCAGGCTAAGCATGAAGTAAAATTTCGAGTTTAGAAAAGCCTGAAAATTTGGTTTGGTCGCGTAGCGCGAAGCGCGGAGCGGCCAAACCGAATTTTCAGGCTTTTCTAAACTCGAAATTTTACTTCATGCGCCACGCGTACAAAACACTCATTTCAAGTCAAAGTTATCTCGTTCACAATATTTCAGCGTTTTTAATGTTTAACGCGTGGCGCATGAAGTAAAATTTCAAGTAAATTGTTGTATGCTCTAAATTTTCAGATATTCGTGGTTTCTTTTTTTAAGTTCAATTTGAAGCTTTAAACGAATGTTTTCCACTCCCAGGCTAAGCATGAAGTAAAATTTCGAGTTTAGAAAAGCCTGAAAATTTGGTTTGGTCGCGTAGCGCGAAGCGCGGAGCGGCCAAACCAAATTTTCAGGCTTTTCTAAACTCGAAATTTTACTTCATGCGCCACCCGTATAAAACACTCATTTCAAATAAAGTTATCTCTTTCACAATATTTCAGCGTTTTAAGTGTTTTAACGCGTGGCGCATGAAGTAAAATTTCGAGTTTAGAAAAGCCTGAAAATTTGGTTAGGCCGCTCCGCGCTTCGCGCTACGCGACCAAACCAAATTTTCAGGCTTTTCTAAACTCGAAATTTTACTTCATACTTATTCTAGGATTGGAAACACTCGTTTGAAACTTTTAATTGTTCGCTTTTAAGAATAACTGGAAACTTCTTTTAAATATTTTAATTAAATTATGTGCTGATATTTATTTATTAATTTAAAACGGATTTACCTCTTTACAAATAATTTAAAAATAATTATACAACTAAAGAACTATGCATTAATGTTCAACAAGTTGGCATTTTTTATTAAAACATTGACTTTGAATTAACTCGCACAAGAATAACAACAAAGAGAAATTGATTAACCATGGCGAATATTAATTAAATACTAGAAAATCCCCACCTACAGATTTTGAGTAATTTCCGGTTGAATGCTTAAAAGCGTGATTTTTTTCGTATTTTTAGGGTAATTATAAGTATAAGTATAATCCCTACCTACAGATTTTGAGTAATTTCCAGTTAAATACCAAAATATTAGAGAAATTTAACCAAGTGTTTTCTTTTTTAAATCATAAATACAAAAAGTGTAATTTTTTATATTTTCTTAAAGAAATGAAAATCATAATATGAAAATTCTTTGAAATATTTTGATGAAATTTCGCGTGGATATTATTCAAATAATACTCTTTTAAAATATATAAAAATCCAAAAATACCCTATCAACAGATTTTGAGTAATTTCCAGTTGAATGCTTAAAAGCGTGATTTTTTTCGTCTTTTTAGAGAAATTATAAGTAAATCCTCCACCCGCAGCCTGCGACACAAACCGCTTTTTCGAATACGCACAAATAATTCAAATTTTGCCTCTCACAACAGCATTACAAGGATAATGAGTACTGCCAACGATTACAACTAGTTCCATTGGTTTCAATTATTTACTGGCTCTTTGCAATTATTCAAAACCAAATTATATACTCACACGGTATATTCATAGACTTATTATATATTTTATGTATTAATGTTACATTTATTTTGTAAGCTTTAAAATATTATTTGTTTTTTATATCTATTTTGTATAAAATGGGGGTTCTCGTCAATAAATATATAAAGTAAAAATGAAATATAAAAAACAACCATAACGTAAAAAATAATCATATTGTAAAAATTCGTATATATATTTTTATGAAATTTCGTGTGGACATTTATCAAATATTGGTCTTTCAAAATATGCAAAATTTTAAAATATTCCTTCAACAGATTTTAAGTGATTTCTACTTGAATGCTTAAAAGCGTGATTTTTTCGTCTTTTTAGGGAATTTATAAGTAAAAACAACCATAACGTAAAAATTCGTTGATATATTTTTATGAAATTTTCTGTGGTCATTTATCAAATATTGGTCTTTCAAAATATGTAAAATCTAAAAACATCCCTTTAACAGATTTTGAGTAATTTCCAGTTAAATACAAAAATACCAAAAGATACAACATTTTTTTATAGAAATGAAAATCATAATATGAAAATTCTTTGAAATATTTTGTGAAATTTCGCGTGGATATTAATCAAATAATACTCTTTCAAAATATATAAAAATCCAAAAATACCCCATCAACAGATTTTGAGTAATTTCCAGTTGAATGCTTAAAAGCGTGACTTTTTTCGTCTTTTTAGAGAAATTATAAGTAAAAACAATCATATTGTAAAAATTCGTATATATATTTTTATGAAATTTCGCGTGGATATTAATCAAATAATACTCTTTCAAAATATATAAAAATCCAAAAATACCCCATCAACATATTTTGAGTAATTTCCAGTTGAATGCTTAAAAGCGTGACTTTTTTCGTCTTTTTAGAGAAATTATAAGTAAAAACAATCATATTGTAAAAATTCGTATATATATTTTTATGAAATTTCGTTTGGACATTTATCAAATATTGGTCTTTCAAAATATGCAAAATTTTAAAATATTCCTTCTACAGATTTTGAGAAATTTCTACTTGAATGCTTAACAGCGTGATTTTTTCGTCTTTTTAGGTAAATTATAATTAAAAACAATCACAACGTGAAAATGCGTTGATATATTTTTATGAAATTTCGTGTGGACATTTATCAAATATTGGTCTTTCAAAATAGGCAAAATTTGAAAATACCCCTCAAACAGATTTTGAGTAATTTCCAGTTAAATACAAAAATACAAAAAGATACAACATTTTTTTATAGAAATGAAAATCATAATATGAAAATTCTTTGAAATATTTTGTGAAATTTCGCGTGGATATTAATCAAATAATAATCTTTCAAAATATATAAAAATCCAAAAATACCCCATCAACAGATTTTGAGTAATTTCCAGTTGAATGCTTAAAAGCGTGACTTTTTTCGTCTTTTTAGAGAAATTATAAGTAAAAACAATCATATTGTAAAAATTCGTATTTATATTTTTATGAAATTTCGTGTGGACATTTATCAAATATTGGTCTTTCAAAATATGCAAAATTTGAAAATATTCCTTCAATAGATTTTGAGAAATTTCTACTTGAATGCTTAACAGCGTGATTTTTTCGTCTTTTTAGGTAAATTATAATTAAAAACAATCACAACGTAAAAATGCGTTGATATATTTTTATGAAATTTCGTGTGGACATTTATCAAATATTGGTCTTTCAAAATAGGCAAAATTTGAAAATACCCCTCAAACAGATTTTGAGTAATTTCCAGTTAAATACAAAAATACAAAAAATACAACATTTTTTTATAGAAATGAAAATCATAATATGAAAATTCTTTGAAATATTTTGTGAAATTTCGCGTGGATATTAATCAAATAATACTCTTTCAAAATATTTAAAAATCCAAAAATACCCCATCAACAGATTTTGAGTAATTTCCAGTTGAATGCTTAAAAGCGTGACTTTTTTTCGTCTTTTTAGAGAAATTATAAGTAAAAACAATCATATTGTAAAAATTCGTATATATATTTTTATGAAATTTCGTGTGGACATTTATCAAATATTGGTCTTTCAAAATATGTAAAATTTTAAAATATTCCTTCTACAGATTTTGAGAAATTTCTACTTGAATGCTTAACAGCGTGATTTTTTCGTCTTTTTAGGTAAATTATAATTAAAAACAATCACAACGTAAAAATGCGTTGATATATTTTTATGAAATTTCGTGTGCACATTTATCAAATATTGGTCTTTCAAAATAGGCAAAATTTGAAAATACCCCTCAAACAGATTTTGAGTAATTTCCAGTTAAATACAAAAATACAAAAAATACAACATTTTTTTATAGAAATGAAAATCATAATATGAAAATTCTTTGAAATATTTTGTGAAATTTCGCGTGGATATTAATCAAATAATACTCTTTCAAAATATATAAAAATCCAAAAATACCCCATCAACAGATTTTGAGTAATTTCCAGTTGAATGCTTAAAAGCGTGACTTTTTTCGTCTTTTTAGAGAAATTATAAGGAAAAACAATCATATTGTAAAAATTCGTATTTATATTTTTATGAAATTTCGTGTGGACATTTATCAAATATTGGTCTTTCAAAATATGCAAAATTTGAAAATATTCCTTCAACAGATTTTGAGAAATTTCTACTTGAATGCTTAAAAGCGTGATTTTTTCGTCTTTTTAGGTAAATTATAAGTAAATTCGCTAGACACTACGAAAACACATACAAAACGACACAAGACACTTCCTATGACGACACTTTTTACGCTGAAGTAAACAGCTGGTACGAAAACCAATTTTGTAATACACCTCATACGCCCCCTCCCACAGATGACAAATTAGACGAAGAGACATACTACGAACAGTTACATAAAGGTAAAAACACCGCCCCTGGACATGACAAAGTACCCAGACAAATCCTAAAAGCTCTTCCTCACCCCATACATACATATATCCTTCAAATCTTTAACTACAACTATAGTGAACAAATATTTCCACCGGATTGGAAGCACGGTATTATTACCTGCATCCACAAACCTAACACCGATCCCCTTCTCGTAAATAACTACCGTCCCATTACTCTCCTACCCGTCCTTGGAAAGCTGTTTGAATCCTTATTAAAACAAAAAATCCTCTCTCAAATAAAGAATCGTATTCCTATATACCAATTCGGCTTTCTTCCAAAACGCTCCACTACACTTCCACTAACCATCCTTACTTCCAATTGCCAAACTAGCCATCTAGAAGGAAAAAAGACCGCAGTGCTATTTCTGGACATAGCTAAGGCATTCGATAGTATATGGCATCGGGGTCTTCTCTATAAGTGCAGAATCCTTAACATTCCCCTTCACCTCATAAAACTCATCCAAAAATTCCTTTTAAACCGCTCACTACAAATCCGTATCCAAAAAACCCTATCATTTATTTTTCACCCAGAACAAGGTGTTCCCCAAGGTTCCCCTCTATCCCCACTGTTATATAATGTATTCTGTTACGACCTTTACAATCCTAATCCCAATTTTATAGACCTTGCTAAATATCCTCTACAATTTGCCGATGATACCGCCCTAATTTCCCACTCAACAACCCTAACCTCAACCATAGATTCCCTTCAAAACTTAGTTAAAAAAAGCTCTGCGTGGTTTTCCAAATGGAGACTCAAAATAAATCCTAATAAATCCCAACTGTTCCTACCCTACCACCGGTTAACACCTAATTCTCCATCGATATCCATAAACAACTCCATAATTCATCCATCTCCTACATGTAAATACCTTGGTATCCATTTCGATAACAAATTATCATTTAAAAAACACACATCATTAACTAAAACAAAGACAATTAAGAGAGCAAAATATTTCAGATGTCTCACGTACAAAAACCAGGGAATTAATACGAATACGTGTGCAACTATATATAAAATGATATGTCGCCCTATGTTGGAGTACTCCTCCATCCTCTACTTAAATCCCTCCAAATCCACCCTCAACAACCTCGAGGTTGCGGAGAGATCGTCCCTCCGTACTCTTACAAAACTTCGGCACCCCCAAAATCCTCTCTATAATCCCTCAAATACCCTCCTCTACCAAACAACAAAAATATTACCAATCAGCGACAGACTTCGATTCCTAGTAGAGCGATTTGCATGCAACGATAGTAATTACGATCTACTCAAACAAATGTGTATCCCCAGAAAACCTGACATTCCCCCCAAATTCAAAAACCCGCACATCACCCTATTCGAATATATATCCTCACTCCACCCTCCTTCCCCTACATAATTTAAAAAAAAGAAAAAAAACAAAGATAAAAACAAGGGCAGAAAGACTTATGGTCGATAGCCCTTATTTGGGAATGCAATATAAAAATAATTATGTTTTGTTAATACTAAATTTATTGTACATAGTTCTCAAATAATAAAGATTTAGTATATATATAAGTAAAAACAATCACAACGTAAAAATGCGTTCATATATTTTTATGAAATTTTGTGTGGACATTTATCAAATATTGGTCTTTCAAAATATGCAAAATCTGAAAATACCCCTCAAACAGATTTTGAGTAATTTCCAGTTAAATACAGAAAGTACAATTTTTACTATTTTCTTATAGAAAGAAAATCATAACTTGAAAATTCTTTGAAATATTTTGATAAAATTTCGCAGGGATATTATTCAAGTAATACTCTTTCAAAATATATGAAAACCCAAAAATACCCCATCAATAGATTTTGAGTAATTTCCAGTTGAATGCTTTAAAGCGTGATTTTTGTTCGTCTTTTTCGGGAAATCATTAGTAAAAACAATCATAACGTAAAAGTTCGTTGATATATTTTTATGAAATTTTCTGTGGAAATTTATCAAATATTGGTCTTGCAAAATATGCAAAATCTAAAAATATCCCTTTAACAGATTTTGAGTAATTTTCAGTTAAATACAAAAAGTGTAATTTTTATCATTTTCTCAAAGAAATGAAAATCATAACATGAAAATTATTTAAAATATTTTAATAAAATTTCACTTGGATATTATTCAAATAATACTCTTTCAAAATATATAAAAATCCAAAAATACCCCATCAACAGATTTTGAGTAATTTCCAGTTGAATGCTTAAAAGCGTAATTTTTTCGTCTTTTTAGGGAAATTATAGGTAAAAACAATTATAACGTAAATAATCGTTGAAATATTTTTATGAAAGTTCGTGTAGACATTTATCAAATATTAGTCTTTCATAATATGCAAAATCTAAAAATACCCCTTTAACAGATTTTGAGTAATTTCCGGTTAAATACAGAAAGTGTAATTTTTTTATTTTCTTAGAGAAATGAGAATCATAACTTGAAAATTCTTAGAAATATTTGTATAAAATTCCGTGTGGATATTAATCAAATAGTACTTTTTCAAAATATATAAAAATCTAACAGTACCCCATCCACAGATTTTGAGTAATTTCCAGTTAAACACTAAAAAGTGTGATTTTTCTCGTCTTTTTAGGAAAATTATAATTTAAAACTATCATAACTTAAACATTCGTTGATATATTTTTATGAAATTTTGTGTGGACGTTTATCAAATATTGATCTTTCAAAATATGTAAAAGTCCGAAAATATCCCGTTAACAGATTTTGAGTAATTTGTAGTTGAATGTACTAAAGGGTGATTTTTGTTCATTTTCTTAGAGAAATGATTACTCAGAAAAATCATAGCTTAAAAATTATTTGAAATATTTTCATAAAATTTCGCGTGGTTATCAATAAAATTCTACCCTATTAAAATCCATAAAAATCCGAAAATACCCCACCAACAGATTTTGAGTAATTTCTAGTTGAATGTAAAAAATGTGCTATTTTTTTTCGTTTTTTTAGGGAAAGTATAACCTAAAAAGAAGCACAACTTGAAAATTCTCTAATATGTTTTTATGAAATTTTGTATGCACATTTATCAAGTATTGATATTTTAAAATATGTAAAAATCCGAAAATACCCCATTAACTGATTTTGAGTAATTTGAAGTTGAATGTACTAAAGGGTGATTTTTGTTCATTTCCTTAGAGAAATGTTTACTTAAAAAAATCATAACTTAAAAATTATTTGAAATATTTTAATGAGATTTTGCGTGGATATCAATAAAATTCTACTCTATGAAAATCTATAAAAATCCGAAAATACCCCATCAACAGATTTTGAGTAATTTCTAGTTGAATGTAAAAAAATATGCAATTTTTTTCGACATTTTAGGGAAAGTGTAACTTAAAGAACGCATAATTTGAAAATACCTCGATATATTTTTATGAAATTTTGTGTGGACATTTAATAAGTATTGGTCTATCAAAATATGCAAAAATCCAAAAATACCCTGTTTACAGATTTTCAGTAATTTGTAGTTAAATGTACTAAAGGGTGGTTTTGTTCACTTTCTTAGAGAAATGATTACTTAGAAAAATCATAACTTTAAAATTATTTGAAATATTTTGATGAAATTTCGCGTGGATATCAATAATATTCTAGTCTATCAAAATCTATAAAAATCCAAAAATACCCCATCAACAGATTTTGAGTAATTTCTAGTTGAATGTAAAAATGTGCTATTTTTTCGTTTTTTCAGGAAAAGTATAACTTAATAATAATAATAATAATAATATTTATTGACGGGAACCCCCTTTTAACTTAAAAAGAAGCATAACTTAAAACTTCTTTGATATATTTTTATCAAATTTTGGGTGGACATTTATTAAGTATTGGTCTATTAAAATATGCAAAAATCCAAATACACCCCTTTAACAGATTTAGAGTAATTTGTAGTTGAATGTACCAAAGGGTGATTTATGTCTATTTTCTTAGAGAAATGATTACTTAGAAAAATCATAACTTAAAAATTATTTAAAATATTTTGATGAAATTTCGCGTGGATATCAATAAAATTCTGCTCTATCAAAATCCATAAAAATCCGAAAATACCCCATCCACAGATTTTGAGTAATTTCGAGTTGAATGTAAAAAATTTGCGATTTTCTTCGTTTTTTTTTAGGGAAAGTATAACTTTGAGAACGCATAACTTGAAAATTCTCTGACATGTTTTTATGAAATTCTGTGCGGATATTTATCAAGTATTGGTCTATTCAAATATGCAAAAATCTTAAAATACCCTGTTTTAAGCAATTTGTAGTTGAATGTACTAAAGGTTGATTTTTGTTTATTTTCTTAGAGAAATGATTACTTACAAAAATCATAACTTAAAAATTATTGGAAATATTTTAATAAAATTTCGTGTGGATATCAATAAAATTCTACTCTATCATAATCCACAAAATTCCGAAAATACCCCATCAACAGATTTTGAGTAATTTCTAGTTGAATGTAAAAATGTGCTATTTTTTTCGTCTTTTTAGGGAAAGTATAACTTAAAAAGACGCATAACTTTAAAATTCTCTGATATGTTTTTATAAAATTTTGTCATTTATCAAGTATTGGTCTATTAAAATATACAAAAATCCAAAAACACCCCGTCAACAGATTTGAAGTAATTTCAAGTTGAATGTAAGAAAGTGTAATTTTTATTTATCTTCTTGAAGAAATGATTACTAAATCATAAATTGAAAATTATTTAAAATATTCTAACGAAATTTCGTGTGGATATCAATAAAATTCTACTCTATCAAAATCCATAAAAATCCAAAAATACTCCATCAACAGATTTTGAGTTATTTCTAGTTGAATGTAAAAAATGTGTTTTTTTTGTCTTTTCAGGGAAAGTATAACTTTAAGAACGAATAACTTGAAACTTCTCTGATATGTTTTTATGAAATTCTGTGTGAACATTTATCAAGTATTGGTCTATCAAAATATGCAAAAATCCAAAAATACCCCGTTAACAGATTTTGAGTAATTTCAAGTTGAATGTAAGAAAGTGTATTTTTGCTTATCTTCTTAAAGAAATGATTACTAAATCACATTTTCAAAATTCTTCGAAATATTTTAGTGAAATTTTGCGTGGATAATGATAAAACATTCTTCTTTCAAAATATATAAAAATCCGAAAATACCCCACCAGCAAATGTTAAGTAATTTCTATTTGAATACAAAAAATTAATGCTATTTAAAATCATCTTTTTAGGGCAATTATAATTTCATAAAATCGTTATAATTTTTTAGAAATTCGTTACTATATTTTAATGAAACTTTGTGTGGACAATAAATAAATATTGGTATTCCAAAATATGCAAAAATACTCTACCAACAGATTTTCAGTTATTTCCAGTTGAATGCAAAAAAGTGTGATTTTTTTTTCATCTTCTTGTAAAATTATTTATTTACTTAGATAAATCATAGTTTCAAAACTCGTTGAAATATTTTTATGAAATTTCGTGTGAAAATAAATCATATATTACTCTTTAAAATTTATAAAAAAACCGAAAATACCAACCCAGCCAACAGATTTTAAGTAATTTCCAGTTAAAAACAAAAAAGTGTGATATTTTTATCTTGTTCAGGATATTAAGTCTTATAAAAATCATAACTTGAAAATTCTTTAAAATATTTTTATAGAAAATGGCGTGAATATTAATCAAATAATACTCTTCTAAAATATGTAAAAATCCTAAAATACCCTATCAGCAGATTTTGAGTAATTTTCTGTTGAATGCAGTGTGATTGTTTTCATCTTTTTATAAAATTATTTGTATACTAGATAAATCATAGTCTCAAAATTCGTTAAAATATTTTTATGAAATTTCGTGTGAATATAAATCATATATTGCTTTTTAAAAATATATAAAAATCCGAAAATACCGCACCAACAGATTTGAAGTAATTTCCAGTTAAAAACAAAAAAGTGTGTTATTTTTATCTTCTTAGAGAAATTAAGTCTTATAAAAATCATAACTTGAACATTCTTTGAAATATTTTGATGCAAAATCACGTGGATATTAATCAAATAATACTCTTTTAAAATATGTAAAAATCCGAAAAGACCCCATCAACAGATTTTGAGTAATGTTTAGTTGAATGCAAAAAGTGTGATTTTTTCATCTTCTTATAAAATTATTTGTTTAAAAATTCGTTGAAATATTTTTATAAAATTTTGTGTGAATATAAAACATATATAACTCTTTAAAAATATATAAAAATCCGAAAATTCCCCACCAACAGATTTCAAGTAATTTCCAGTTAAAAAACAAAAAGTGTGATATTTTGTATCTTCTTAGAGAACATAAGTCTTAAAAAAATCATTACTTGAAAATTCTCTGAAATATTTTTATGCAATATGGAGTGAATATTAATCAAATAATACTCTTTTAAAATATGTAAAAATCTGCAAATACCCCATCAACAGATTTTGAGTTATTTCCAGTTGGATATAAAAAAATGTAATTTTTTTCATCTTCTTATAAAATTATTTGTTTACTTAGATAAATCATAGTTTTGAAATTCGCTAAAATATTTTTATGATATTTCGTGTGAATATAAATCTTTAAAAATATATAAAAATCCGAAAATACCCCACCAACAGATTTTAAGTAATTTCCAGTTAAACATAAAAGTGTGTTCTTTTTAGAGAAATTAAGTCTTATAAACACCATAACTCAAAAATTCTTTGAAATATTTGTATGCAAAATCGCGTAGATTAATCAAAATAATACTCTTTTAAAATCTGTAAAAATCCGAAAATACCCCATCAACAGATTTTGAGTTATTTCCAGTTGAGTGCTTAAAAGTGGGATTTTCATTGTCTCTACAAATCTTGAACAAGTTTCTCATCTTTTACGTGATAAAACATATTTAACTATGATTTAAAAAAAAGTTCTCTAAAAATGTCTGAAATTTAACAAATCGGGATGTGTATACTTAAAAATAAATTCCCTGTATACAAAAAAAAATTAAAACGAAATGTTTCATTTATTATGATATTTATAAAATAATTTACATTCAGACTAATTTTATCTTTATAATTTGTTTTCTTAACAATTTTTTTTCTATCAACATGAATACAAACATCGATAACAGCATATTCTCCGACAGAGCAGGTAGTTGTTCTTTTTAATCTGTTGTTTGTACTTTATTCTGTTGATCGTTTGTATTTTAATTTATTGTTCGTATTTTAATCAATGTTTGTATTTTAATTTATTGTTTGTATTTTAATCTATGTTTGTGTTTTAATCTATTGTTTGTTTTTTACTATTCTTAATTGTATATTTTAACTTAAGACTGTATATTAAATGGACTTCCGTATAAATAAATAAATAAATAACTGTGGCGAATTTCGATCAAGGACCTCGCCTGATAAAGTCTTTAAACAATTTTTTTGTATTTTCCCGAAACACAAATTTGATATTTAATATTTTCGATTTCATCCCATTTTCATTTTCATATGGAACGTGCGTAACGCATGTGAAGATAATTGTGCTTCCGGATATTTCGCAGTGTTTATCTGAGCGACTTCCGCCTCTTTAAATGTGAAAGACAATCCAATTTAAACCGCACAAATAATTAATAAAGAATTACATTAATTTATACAATGGACAACATAATTTAATGAATACTTGTAAGTACTAACAATCATTATACCGTGCGTTTTATTTAAGTATGACCATGGGGATTTACATGGTAAACATTTTACCCCATGTTAACTTTTGTTGTCGAAATTGAAACAATTTTTTGTTTTATTAATAAATCAAACACTTTTCTACAAAATGTTCATTATTAGAAGGAGATAAACATGTTAGAATTCTTTATTTTTATGACATTTTCGCCAAGTTGATTTCTTGGCTTAATTATTTATATTATTAATTTCAACGTTGAAAGCAAAAATAAACATTTCTTTCTTTGTTTATGCCCTTCTAGCATTGTACATTTTCTATAAAAAATTTTGATTTATCAATAAAATAAAAAAAAATTGTTCGACAACAAAAGTTAACATTGGATATTTTTTTGCCATCCCTATGGCTATACTTAAATAAAACGCACTGTATAAATGCCTATTGCAGAAAAATGTGTATACTGACAGAGTTTATTAAATCTCTATGAAAACGACTAAATGTCGAAACTGGTTGGAGCAAATATAAAATCAATGAAACAAACCAAGTGTTTTAATTAAATAAACCATAATTAGATTGTAGCATTTTTATTTTCATTTGGGAATAAAAATGACACATTTGTAAATTTGAAAATATACGCGCGCAACTTCAGTTGCATACGCTGCAATGCTGTTTTGTTAAAAACGTTTTTTTGAAAATTTCGGAGCGCGTCCAATTTTCGCCGAGCGGGGTTGGCGTGCGCGAGACTTTTTTCCGTTGCGGCGAGCGAGGAAGAGTGTGCGAGCACATCGCAGATTATAGAAATTTTTCTATATCGTACCGACATCAATAATCACGTCAGTTTCGTGAGCATTTATCGATATCGTCGCTGCTGGTCATTGCCGCTATTAGTTACGCTACTAGCGTTCGACATTGCCTTGGGGGTGAGTGTTAAATATTTCTCATATAAATAAAAGGGGGAACGTGAATGGTTTCCTAGTCCTTTTATTTTTGCAAATTGGCTACAGTGTTTTTTTGTAATTATGTAGAGTTACGGTTGGGCTTTTCGATTACCGAATAAAGTTTGTCAACCAAATATTCTGATCCCGGCTGGAGCCTCACCTTTTTTTGCAAAGAGGGAAAAAGAGAGAGAGGGACAGCGAGAGACGAAACAGGGATTCGCCGACCACCGTGTTGCCGTTCAACTGGGTAGAATTAACCCCGGTTGCGGAAGGGAATAACAGATAAGTTACCTGAAGATCCTTGAAAGTTAATTTACGAAATTCAAGCGTTAATTTGTGAAATTTAATTTACAAGCAGTTGTAATACTATCGTCCTAGGACAGTGCTCCTAGGTGGCGCCCAATTTAAGTTATTTTTGTACAGGTCATTGTGGAATCTATTTTTTGTTTATTTTTATATTTTTAGTTAAGTAAAGCGTTATTTTAATTTACATTTTGTATGTGCAAAACTTTTATTTTAATTAAATTGTAATTATCATTTATTCATTTAAACATTTTTTCTTTTTGAACCACGACCCAGCCTCCTGAAAGTAAGAAGTTAGCCGCCACAAGATTCGAAAATGTTTCACAGTTTTGAGTAAATATGTAATCAAGAATTTTACTCAAAATACAAAAGTACTCAAATACTGCCCCACTGTGTCTTCTTGTTTACTTATCTCATGATTAATTATTTGAGTGTGGAATGTCTTTGTTGATGATTTGTTTATAATTAAATTATAAAGTGCGTACGCTGTCGGTAATCAAATGAAAACACATTTTGTATGAATTAGTGATGAAGTAGCCAAGGTTAGGATATGTAAGTAAATTGTGTATGAGATGGATGCAAATTAGGAACTTCAGCCAAATATGGACGTGTTCTGTATAATTATTACTATTGTTAATAAAAAAAAAATGGATATAATGATAACGAAAATAATAAATAAAATAACGAACATTTGTGTAAAATGCAAACAATACGTCCTAATTATGTCTTATTAATTAGGACGTATTGTTTGCATTTTACACAAATGTTCGTTATTTTATTTATTATTTTCGTTATTATTATATCCATTTTTTTTATTAACAATAACTTAAGACAATAAATATTTTGTTTCAATTAGTTGTTTCAATGGATATTTATTAATTAAGACTTATTTTTTGCATTTTACACGAATTTTCGTAATTTTATATATTATTTTATCATTCGTTAAACGCTACGGTAATTTTACTTACTGTACTTTATCGTATAATCAGTTTTGATTAATTCACGGTTTCCTACCCATACAGTGTTTTATAATGTAATCAGGAACTGTTTTGATATATTAACAGTAAAAATGATATCAGATCATTACCTCCCACATGGAAGATAAAAGTTAATTTCAATCCGCAAACAATCCGTATTGAATTACATCGATTCGCTCTACTAGTTCCTAGCATTGTTCGCTCGGACAATAATAAAGCCATATTTAATATAAACATCGGTGGATTAAGCCCGCCTTAGGTTATCACAAGCATTTATTGATTATTATTAAATTATTTAAAATTAATTATATTTAACAAACATAATTATAAACAAGAATCTTATTTTTACTAATTCCAAGTCTGAACCAGATTAAAATAGAAATTAATTTTTGAGTGCACTTAATGATTCTTTTACTTTTAAACCAGACGGTCTATTCACATAACCATCATCTGGTTGAAATAAGTCAGCCAGATGCAAACCAAAATTTTAGGTATCCCTGGATTCTACTTCAGGCTACAATTTTAAAAATAAATTTACCTTCAAAACCCATCCTAAACCTCTTAAAATCAGGTTTAAAAAATTACATCTAACGCAAAACCTGCTAAATTTCTCGGTTGCAAAAGTTGGCTTATTTTTTTCAGTTGCAAAACCTGCCAACTTAGTTTTACATAATGTTTCTTCTTCACATTCGATAGAACGCTCATTCAACACTGTTTTAATTTCTTTGCTTATTTTAAAGAAAAAACTCGTTGATTTCCAAAAATTGGAATGTTTATTCAATATAAACATTTAAAGTGCGATTCTTTTCGCAATCTACAACAAGTTAGTCGTACAAAGACTATATCAAACGCTCATTGAAACAACTAATTGCCGAGCTAATACCCCGACGGACATTGAATTATACAACGAGTGTTTGCTGTTACATACAGTAACCTACTGCAAATGTAACAATTTTTCAAATTATTCAGGCCATCTATAGATGCGTTTCGAGATTTATCTCTCATCAGTATAGCTTCGCCATTCCCTCTAAACAATTTGACAATCAAACACTCATTGAAACAACTACTTCCCGGGCTAATACCCCGGCGGACATTGAATTATACAACGAGTGTTTGCTGTTACATACAGTAACCTACTGCAAATGTAACAATTTTTCAAATTATTCAGGCCATCTATAGATGCGTTTCGAGATTTATCTCTCATCAGTATAGCTTTGCCATTCCCTCTAAACAATTTGACACCTTAGACTGGCGGTCACGTTACCGTTCAAACATAAGTATAAATGAAATTGCCAATTCTTGGTTGACGAATACTTCAAACATTAAAAGTGCGATTCTTTCTGCAATCTACAATTGTTTCACAAATGTATTGCTTCTTTAGGCGAAGAGAGTTACAAAATACCTACCTATTTAAGGAGTAGGTAATCGGGAAGGACGTAGTGGAGATAGTAGAGACTTGGATGGCGAAGAAGGAATGGGGAGAAGTGAAAGGATGGTTACCGAGGGGGTTTAGATGGGAGATGAAAGAGGCAGCAAAATGTGCGATGAAAGGTAGGGCCAAGGGGGGAATGATTGTTAAATGGAGAAAGGATGGGAAAGAAAGCAAGGGGGAGATGATCGAGGGATGCGAAGGGCTGGTGTAAGTGAAATACTAGCAGGGAGGATATCATGTTAATGTAAGGGTGGTATACGTCAACAGAAATTAGGGAGACATAAGAAGAGAAATAGATGAGAGAGCGGGCGAGGAAGGAAGGTGGATATGGTGTTGGGATTTCAATGCCAGAATATTAGAAGCGGGGGGAGGGATTGGAAAGGACGGTTCGGTTGTGAAGAGGAGTTGGCAGGATAAATGTATTTATGGGGAGGGCAGGAGAATAAAGGAGTGGGGATGAAAAAAAAACTTACATTGGGCCAAGAGAGAATAACAAGAGGAGAGATAAGAGGTATGGAGGTGGAAGAGGTTTTGGGGTCGAACCAACTGCCGTTAAAAGTAGAGATGTTGATGGGGAAGAAAGAGAACTAGCAAAAAAACAATTGAGTGTGGGATAAAGGCGATTGATAATATGAGGAAGAGGCTGGCGAGGATTCAATGGGAAAAGGTTAATACAATGGAGGAGATGATAGTGGCATGTGAAAGAAAAAAGAAGGGAGAGAGAAGAGGTGGGAGTACGTGGTTGATACCTATACTATTTTAATTTGTTTAAAACACGCTGAAAAATCAGTTTTGTTATTTTGCCACAAGTCTGACAAAACACATATGACTAGATTTGCATCTGGGCGACTTAATGTAAAGAAATCATTGAGTGCATTTGAAAATAAATATCTAAATATTTTATTCGTATTAATTGTTTAAAATATTTAATTGTTATTTATTTAAAGGAATTTGTGCAATTTAATTTAATAACGCGAGCGGGAATTGTTTTCTTGATTGGCGATGAGAGACGCTTTTGATAAAATATCACGACATTTAACAGCACCGTATTAATTTTCTTGTTAATCTGACACGAGATGATTGATGGATTTGACATTGCCGCACAATATATCATTATAATTCCAGCGATTCGATTAACATCCTAAAGGTTATATTAGCAATTGTGTATGACGAATATTTCAAGTCTTAAGAGTTAACTTGAACTAAACAAAAAAAAAATGTGAAATCATGTCTAAATGTACTGATAACTTAGCCCAATAATAATCTAAAAACAAATTTGAAATATCTTCTTTAGTTTTTGAGATATTGTCAAAAAACGGATTTTTTGAAATTTCGTTTTTACTTAAATAATTATTTAAATAATTAACACTGATTACTTTTTTGTATTCACTTTTTATTTTGTACTGTGACTAGTTTCGACTCAACAGCGAGTCATTCTCAAACTAACTACTTTTTTATTTTTTTATTCAAAAACCATTGAATCAAGACATTTACAACTTTGACATTATAGAGGCACTTTTTAACGAGAAATCTAATAACATATTTTATTTTAAGACAACTATAACGTTTACCCAGGGACCATTGCCAACTTTTGTTTTTCTTATGGGCACCATCTTGGATTATCATATGTTTTGGAAGAATATTTTTTTCTGAATTCAATGATTTATTTATTTATTTATTTAATTTATTGATGTATTAACATGATAGTTTTACATAAGTCATATACAATTTAAAAAGAAAACATAAAAACATTAACATAGGATCTTCATGCATAATAAGTAAATAAATAATGATATGTTCACATATCATACTTACAGTTTATTGTATTATTTTCTATGTAAAATTTTAATCATTTGTTTTTTGTAAAGAGTGCCTTAGAAACAGTTGAGTAACTCACTCATATGACAACTCCTAGGACCTATATTTGTTATTAAAATACATCACCAGTTGTGATGTGTTTTAAACTAACGAGTGTTTTCCACTCCCAGACTAAGCATGAAGTAAAATTTCGAGTTTAGAAAAGCCCCGCGTAGAAAATTTGTCGAGGGTCGCGCAGCGACCCGAGACAAATTTTCACGGGGCTTTTCTAAACTCGAAATTTTACTTCATGTGCCACGCATATAAAACACTGATTTAAAGTGAAGTTAAAAATGCACTGAAAACCAACCCAACTTCGATATTTTTTCAAAATTCTGTGTTCTTTCCTATCCATGCTGTAAACCTTCAGATATTCTTTGTTTTCTTATAAAAAAACTTCGTTTCCCTGCAGTCCTTCGGTCTCCGAAACCACGATTGGTCCTTCGAGCTGCAGCCTTTGTAAACTGGTAATAAACTTTGTAATCTAGAGTGATCCTTCAATTTGAAACTTCTAAGAACGAGTGTTGTCCACTCCCAGACTAAGCATGAAGTAAAATTTCGAGTTTAGAAAAGCCCCGCGTAGAAAATTTGTCGAGGGTCGCGCAGCGACCCGAGACAAATTTTCACGGGGCTTTTCTAAATTCGAAATTTTACTTCATGCGCCACGCATATAAAACACTGATTTAAAGTGAAGTTAAAAATGCACTGAAAACCAACCCAACTTCGATATTTTTTCAAAATTCTGTGTTCTTTCCTATCCATGCAGTAAACCTTCAGATATTCCTTGTTTTCTTGTAAAAAAACTTCGTTTCCCTGCAGTCCTTCGGTCTCCGAAGACCACGATTGGTCCTTCGAGCTGCAGCCTTTGTAAACTAGTAATAAACTTTGTAATCTAGAGTGATCCTTCAATTTGAAACTTCTAAGAACGAGTGTTGTCCACTCCCAGACTAAGCATGAAGTAAAATTTCGAGTTTAGAAAAGCCCCGCGTAGAAAATTTGTCGAGGGTCGCGCAGCGACCCGAGACAAATTTTCACGGGGCTTTTCTAAACTCGAAATTTTACTTCATGCGCCACGCGTATAAAACACTGATTTAAAGTGAAGTTAAAAATGCACTGAAAACCAACCCAACTTCGATATTTTTTCAAAATTCTGTGTTCTTTCCTATCCATGCTGTAAACCTTCAGATATTCCTTGTTTTCTTGTAAAAAAAACTTCGTTTCCCTGCAGTCCTTCGGTCTCCGAAGACCACGATTGGTCCTTCGAGCTGCAGCCTTTGTAAACTGGTAATAAACTTAGTAATCTAGAGTGATCCTTCAATTTGAAACTTCTAAGAACGAGTGTTGTCCACTCCCAGACTAAGGATGAAGTAAAATTTCGAGTTTAGAAAAGACCCGCGTAGAAAATTTGTCGAGGGTCGCGCAGCGACCCGAGACAAATTTTCACGGGGCTTTTCTAAACTCGAAATTTTACTTCATGCGCCACGCGTATAAGTTAAAAAATATACAACGCTTAAATCTGATGGTCATCAATATTTATTGAGATGTAGTGAAAATAGAAGAATGACTTATTTTGTAAATATTTTTTGAATAATAATAATTAAAGTAGAATAAATTTACTTTGTGCAACTTTTCCATACTGTTAATATTTAGGTTTAACGGGGAAAGTGCTATGATGGACACATCACCATTGTTTTAATTTATGTTTTGTGTGATAATCGACACGTATTGTTATTATTACAAAAGATTGACAGTTATTAAATAATTTTGACTGCTAACAATGATTGACGGCTGTCAAGATTTTATTAATTAATAGATACGACATCATTGCTTCCAAGGGACTCATTGCAAAAAAGAAAATATTATAATTTAAAATATCAAATCTAAAATAAATTATGAGTGTGATACATCACTGAGTTTAGAAAAAAATATTCTTTCAAAAAATATAATAATCCAAAATGGCGACCATAAGAAAAACAAAAGTTAGCTGTGGTCCCCGGGTAAATGTTATAGTTATCCTAAAAAGAAATATGCTACTAGATTCCTCATTAAAAAGTGCATATTGTCAAAGTTCTAAATGTGTAGATTCAGTAGTTTTTGAATAAAAAAATAAAAACAATTTTTCAAAAAATCAGTATTTGTTGATATCACGAAAACAAAAAAAGATATTTCAAAATTGTTTTCAGGTTATTGTTAAGCCCTTTGCCCGAATTTAACCGACTCTCTATCTCTTCAAATAACTGAGATCCTCATACATTCTATCGAAATACGGACACCCTGTATATATATATATATATATATATATATATATATATATATATATATATATACATTGCTTAATAAATCGATAATTTGAAATGGAAAACGCACGTAACATTGAACTTGTAATATTTGGAAGCTAAATAAAATTTTAATTAATAACGATGTGTTATAATTACATCATAAGCACACGTTTCGTGAATCCACACACACACACACACACAGACACACCTTTTTCTCTCCCTCTCTTTCTACTCGGGTCAGTTCGTTTGGTACGTGTTAATTACCGGTTACGAAAGGCCTAATTATGTCATAATTAATATCTTAATAAGGATTTTTGATTTATATTCCGGGACGGTCCTTGGAACACGAGCCTCTTTTTTTCTTGAAATAATTAGCATCGCTCGTGGGTGATTACAGCCTATTAAGTACAAATATTCAGAACGTCTGGAAAATGGGTTATGGGTTAACGTTGATGGTCACTACGAATTAAACTGCGCCTATGCAATCGAAAGAAATAAATATCTGTTACATTTGTGACGCTCGTAAGGCTAATTAATTAATGAATGCATGTTGTAAATTTGTAAAGCGTAAACACGTGCTTGGTTTAGGTTTATGGTTATAGTTTTGTTCAGATTATAATTAAAAGAAATAATAAAAAGTGAGTACAAAAAGTAATCAGTGTTAATTATTTCAATATTTACAATGTATCACAAAGTTACCGCCAATACCACAAGGTACAGGGAGCGGCAGGGAAAGCTCGCTGATTTAAAAGGTCAATAAAAGAAAAAGTATTTCACATATTGATTAAATTCTTTTTTTATCGTATTGTACACATCCTGAATTTTTGTTTCAAGTGGTTTTAAAAATGACATCGGATAAATGGCGGCCCTCATTAGCAATACACCCGCTTTTTGACGTTTCGCTCTACTCTTTCGAGCATATCGACGGGAATGTTGGCGATGGCTTGGCGAATGTTGTCCTTCAGGTGTTGCAGGGTCCGTGGTTTGTCATTGTAAACAATGGATTTGTGATATTCTCATAAAAAGAAGTCACAGGGAGCCAAATCAGGGGAGCGCGCCGGCTACAGTACGTCATTCCTTAAGGAGATTTGGCGCTCGTGGAAGTGTTCCCTCAAAAGTTCGATTGAAGTTCTCGCTGTGTGTGCCGTGGCTCCGTCCTGCTGGAACCACACGCCCCCAAGTTCCATTTCTATAAGTTTTGGGAGACAAAAATGCTTCAATCATTTCGGGGAGAGCGCAAAAACGACAGCCTCACCCTCTCGACGTTTTCTGGTGTTCTTGAAGTCCATGCACTTTTTTGCCAATTTCCCTGAATGCGTCCACCCGCGAAGCGATTGATTGCCGGCCAGGAAAGGGACCCGTGAGATGAATATTGAACCGAGTTCGGAAGGCACGTTGGGTGGCAACCACCGAACGGCCATTGGAAACGTAGGCCTCGACGGCTAACGCACGCGCCTCCTTTGTCCAACGCATGACGACAACTGTCTTGAGCGGTAACAAAACTTCAAGACCCTCTCTATCGAATGAGACCCTCCCTACCCCTTTCTGACCACGTCTCACTCATTGGCGCCCAATTCATATCAGCAAGTTTCCCTGTCGCACCTTGTATTTAAAAGAAATAAAAATTAATGTTTAATATTTCATTAAAAATAAAACTATTAAGTGATATTTTTCAGAATTAATTAGGAATAACAGTTTCTGATAAACGCAATACAGATAAGCGAAATGATTTCTCTAAAATTATAAATACGATTATTTAGAATTGTATTTACTTGTTCAGTTATTTTCATGTATTTTTCTTTTTTTTTTCTGTATTTAAATATTTGGTCTGTAACTGATGAAGCCACTGTGTGGTGAAACATGTTGCAGTGTTCAACAATAAAAGTGAAACTGGGAGGGTGCGTTGTTTTATTTCAAATAATAATATTAATATCTTTATTTGTCCAACAGGGTGGACAAATAAAGATATTAATATTATTATTTGAAATAAAACAACGCACCCTCCCAGTTTCACTTTTATTGTTGAACACTGCAACATGTTTCACCACACAGTGGCTTCATCAGGCAGATGAAATAATCTGCCTGATGAAGCCACTGTGTGGTGAAACATGTTGCAGTGTTCAACAATAAAAGTGAAACCCTCCCAACTGCGTTGTTTTATTTCAAATAGTATTATGGAGTTTCATCATGTATCCGCCTCATCAATTAAATATTAATATTATTATTAAAATTGAAACTAAAACTCTCCGATTAAAATGTGTTATTTTATTTCAAAATTATGAAAGACGAATGCGAATATTAAGTGAAGAGAAAAATTGGACGTCAGAAATTTTATAAATGTAAACCAAACATTTTCAAATAAATAGGTATTAAAATATTTTTAACTTTATATTAAATCAGTGTTTTATACGCGTGGCGCATGAAGTAAAATTTCGAGTTTAGAAAAGCCCAGAAAATTTGTCTCGGGTCGCTGCGCGACCCTCGACAAATTTTCACGGGGCTTTTCTAAACTCGAAATTTTACTTCATGCTTAGTCTGGGAGTGGAAAACATTGGTTTAAGCTTCAAATTGAACTCTTTTAAAAAACAACGGGTGTCGGAAAATGTACAGCTTATGCATATGTTTATCTAAAAGAAAAATTCACTGTATGTTGCTTCTATTAGAACTTAGCCAAGGAAATTGAGGATATTCATATTTTATATTTTTGTGGCAAAACCGTACAAGATATCAATCATTATAAACAGACAAAAAAGCTTTCAAATAAACCAATCTTTGATGTATTATTTTTTTAATTTATATAAGGTGCGCCAGTAAAAACATATTTTAGTTTTTATTTTGTGGTACTACTGTTTTGTATACTTCTTGACAATCAATGATGACCATAATAACTTAAATGATGTGTTATATTATGATAATCAACGATAATTAATTTTAGTTAAATCGAATATAGGGCTCAATCGTTACAAATAAAATTAATAATATTTTTTTGAACTTTAAAGACTAATTCCGGCTTAACCGTAAATTTTTGGATATAGATAAGTTATGTTGAATCATCATATTTTGATCCCAGGAATCTATGGTTAAGCCATTTCCCCACATTAATGGGACACCCTGTATATGTTTATCATTTTGCGACAATTCTTGCTACAAAATACATATTTCTCATATATATATATACATATTTTTTTTGATATTATTTTGTTTATACATTAATTTTGGTTATACTTAGTAACGTAATGAGTATGATGTGTTACTTTATACAACTAATTGTGTTAATTTCAATTGTAAAAAAGGTGAATTCCGTAAATAAAGAATAATAATAATAATAATAAAAATGCAGGACAATATACACAGGGTGTCCTGTTAATGTGGGGACATGGCTTAACCATTCATGGGATAAAAATATGATGATGACAATAATTGCTATTAATATTCGACTAAACATTACATAAACATTTTTAATGTTTAGCTGGGTGTTAATAGAAATGGTTTAAAGCAGTGGTCTCCAAACTACGGCCCGCGGGCCAAATCCGGCCCGCGACTTGCATGAATCCGGCCCGCGATTGTTTGTAATTTTTTTTGTAAATGTCATATTTTGAAATATTGTAACAATTGTTCCTTAAATTTTTCATAATTTTATAAACTTAATCGGATCTTGGCCGACTTTATTATGTAGAATTGTATTTGTGGCCCGCGAAGAAGATAGTTTGGAGATCCAGGGTTTAAAGTATTTCAAAAATATTACTGGTTTCTAGTCACATATTTCTCATTTGAATGTCCTCGTGATGAAGAACCATACAGTATTTTTTTATTAGGATTTTATACTCTTGACATTAGGATTTTATACTCTTGACATTAATTAACGAATGAAGTGACCTAAGTGTACAGGGTGGCCCAAATTCTATGTTTTTATAAGGTATCTCAGTAAATTAGACAAAATCTGATATACATGTCATGACGTCTTTTTCAGAGAAAATAACAATGTCCTTAACAGATCATGGCTAGCTTGATTAGTTTTCGAGATATCGGGCGTTTTTCAATTGTTGGCTATTTTTAAATACGTCTTTTTCTCAATAACTATAAGATATACAAATAACTAGTTTAATAATTATTTGTGAAGTTTTCAACGTAGAATTCAGTGCCGTATTTATTTTTTTATTTTAACTTTTAATTTCAGAGTTATGACACAAAGTTTCATTTCTTTAAATGGAACACTTTGTATGTTTTTATGTTATTAAATAGCATTTAAATTAGCTTTACATTGATATACGTATTTAACAAAAAATCGTAAAAATACGCAAAAAAAACGATTATATTAAAAACTAAGTTAGTTTAAATATTAATTTAATAATTTTTGAAGACTTTTGCGATCAATTACTGGGTCTACAGATCACTTCATTATTAACAAATAATACTAACATCTCTGTAATGTAGTATAATAGTATATTTATGTCGGTTGTAATCAATGTAATTCTTTATATGATTTTTATGTTTTTTGTTACTTTTGTCATATATTACAATATGTATATGTACACTTATGTAATAAAATGGAGATTCCGTTAATAAATAAATAAATGTATTAAGTGTTTTATCTTAGTTAAATATACTTACGCAGACATATCAAATCCATGGCAATCAATAAAGATTTATTATTTATTTATTATTATATATTATCAAATATTTATCTAAAATCTTCAGAGTTAAAAACACAATTTTTCAATTAAAAAAATATATATATATATTTTATAGAAAAATGTAAAGCTAATTTAATATGCTATTCATAAGCTTTTACCAAATTTCGGCATAGTTGTTCCATCCCTTGCAAAAATCTTGGAATAGTCAGGCCTTATCGTGTAATCATTATTTTACAGAGGAAACATTTGTTTAAAGATTGCTCAAAAAGGATACGATTAACTCTCACTCTGTTTCTCTCTCTCTCTCTCTCTACACACCAATAATCATGTATTATATATTTATGCCTTTATATGATTATTAGTTTAAAGAGTGGTAGCGTCTGAAATCACAGCAAGTAAATCTTATTGAATGATTTATGGCCCTTGCATCTGAACTGCTCTTTGATACAAGCGCATAAGTAACCGAGTAGCTAGTTCTAATTGAATAAGTATTGAGGTTAATAAGTTGTTGTCAAACAATAATGCGCGGCGCTAATTGCATTGAATTAGCAGCCAGAATGTCTGGGCCAGAGAGGAATCACTCACCGAATTATCATATCGCCATATGCCACATGCGAAGAACGTTTGGGTATGGAAACTAGTCAACTGAAACATTAATGGAATTTCAAATATCGGAACAACATTAAATGAAACAAGTAATACTTTTTCTCCACTGGTTTATTTTAATCACTAGATGTACACTTCTGTGCAATAAAGTTAAACACAAGTCTCATAACTGTTTTTCACAATATTCTAGTTGTATAATTCGGGTCTGTTTTAATTGCCTAGCAGCAGTTTCAATTAATAATAAAACACCATAATACTTCTTTCCTGCTCCCAACGTTTCTTAACTCCGAAAACATATCTTTACTGATGTTCACCAATCGAACTATTTGTCTAATAGAAAAAACATTTTCTATTTTAGTTAGAGTTCAAATTTTTGAATGACAACAATTCAAAAATTTGAACTCTAACTAAAATAGAAAATGGTTTTTCTATTAGACAAATGGTTCGATTGGTGATCATCAGTAAAGATGTGTTTTCAGAGTTAAGAAACGTTGGGACTATAATATAATTTGTGTACTTAATGTACTGTGTGGTGCCGGAATACTGAACACAAATTGAATTTTGTGTACTTAATGTTATTGCACAGAAGTGTACATTTCGTTCACCAAGTGAAAATTTTCAATAGTTGTACTCAAGGACGGTATACGGTAAGAAGGATCGACAGAATCAAAAATTTTGGAGAGGGGGTAAAGATCACTTACGTCACAAATGCGCGCTGAATTTAAATGTGGTTACTTCATGGTAAACTTTAGGTAAACATGCATAAGCTGTAAATTTTCTGACATTCGTCATTTCTTAAAAGAGTATAATTTGAAGCTTTGAACAAGTGTTGTCCACTCCTAGACTAAGCATGAAGTAAAATTTCGAGTTTAGAAAAGCCCCGTGAAAATTTGTCGAGGGTCGCGCAGCGACCCGAGACAAATTTTCTGGACTTTTCTAAACTCGAAATTTTACTTCATGCGCCACGCTTATAAAACACAGATTTGAGGCCAGATTCGAATATACTTAAATTTCACAATATTTTAGTGTTTTATACGCGTGGCGCATGAAGTAAAATTTCGAGTTTAGAAAAGCCCAGAAAATTTGTCTCGGGTCGCTGCGCGACCCTCGACAAATTTTCACGGGGCTTTTCTAAACTCGAAATTTTACTTCATGCTTACTCTGGGAGTGGAAAACACTTGTTTAAAGCTTCAAATTGAACTTAAAAAAAAAACAGGGAATATCTAAAGATTTACAGAAAATAGGCTGAATTTGGACTTTGGAGTTTTCTGACATTCGTCATTTCTTAAAAGAGTTCAATTTAAAGCTTAAACGAGTGTTGTCCACTCCCAGACTAAGCATGAAGTAAAATTTCGAGTTTAGAAAAGCCCCGTGAAAATTTGTCGAGGGTCGCGCAGCGACCCGAGACAAATTATCTGGGCTTTTCTAAACTCGAAATTTTACTTCATGCGCCACGCTTATAAAAGACAGATTTTAAGCCAGATTCGAATATACATAAATTTCACAATATTTTAGTGTTTTATACGCGTGGCGCATGAAGTAAAATTTCGAGTTTAGAAAAGCCCTGAAAATTTGTCTCGGGTCGCTGCGCGACCCTCGACAAATTTTCACTGGGCTTTTCTAAACTCGAAATTTCACTTCATGCTTAGTCTGGGAGTGGAAAACACTTGTTTAAAGCTTTAAATTAAACTTAAAAAAAAAACAGGGAATATCCACAGGTTTAATAATAATAATAATAATAATTTTATTTCCCAACAGAAATGAACATCCATTTACAGGGAAAATATATAAGACTACTTAGACTAAGTGTAAATTTAAACAAACAAAAAAACAATGCTTACATACATGCACAAACATACATAAAAATTAAGGAGACGTATTATAATATATTTTTGATACATTTTATAAATTCTTGTGCACTAAGCATAAATATATCTGCATATTGTTGAACATCAAGATGTAACAGTTTTATGAAATTAATTGGAGAATAATAATATAAATTAGTGTAGCGATGGTTACGTATAAATGTTATACAATTTCTACTAGACGCTCTAGGAACATATATATTTATTAGTGCCAATTAATTGGGATCATCAATATCGTTATGAATTATTTGATGTAGACATTTTAGAAGTAAGATTTTGCGCCTTGAGCCCAATTCTTGTAAGTCAAACATTGACAACAGATCACTATAAGATACAGCAGTGTCGGGGTAAACCGAATGTTTTTTAAAATACAAATATTTAACAAACATTTTTTCCACTCGCTCTAATTTTTGTAATTCGATGCCCAAACACAAGCACATTATTCCAATTTTGGACGCACATATGTTTGATACAATTTATTTATTGTATAAATGTCCCGAAAAGGCTCACTGATACGCCGAATAAAACCTAGCATTTTTAAGGCATCTTTCTGTATTGCATTATAATGGGGTATAAACGATAAATCTTTATCAAATAAGACACCGAGATCTTTTAAAATAGTTACTCTTTCTAATGAAACATTGTTCATGTTGTAATCAAATGCTATATGAGTAAAGGTTCTAAAAAATGATATAATCTTGCACTTGGATATGTTAAGATGCAGTTTATTATTAAGGCTCCATTCTATGATGTTATCCAAGTCGTTTTGTAATGATTGGCAATCATCTACAGATTTAATACAGCTAAAAATTTTGACATCATCTGCATATATTAGGAAAATTTACAGAAAATAGGCTGGATTTGGAATACGTATACTTTAAAGAAAAACTCCCTGTACCATGTAAATACATACAGAGAGTTTTATATAAAACCGAACATTACAACACACGCTGAACGTTAATTTTTGTATGTTCTATTTGTACTGAAACGAGTCTAAGCATTGGATACAATTTGACACGTTTGATTTTGAGGTTAAGTGTAACTTGGATTGCCTATATGACTATTAGAAATGACAGCTAATCAAACACGGTTCAGTGCAAATCGTACAATGTTCGGTATTACATAAAACTCTCTGTATTTAAGGAAGGTGCGAAAAGGGGAAATTAATATGTAAAACATGTTAATACCCACTAAGCAAATACATTTATGTAATGTTTTATCAACATAAAAACAACATTTAATGTTGTTACAATGTTGATAAAAAAATAATATTAAAAATCTATCTATGAAAGTACAGCGAAACCGGAAAGAGAGGTTATGATAGACTCAAAAACGTAACCAAATACAAAGTTATTGTTCTCTCTCGCACGAACTAGGGCCTGCGGGGAAAGGGGTAGGGGAAAACATGGGAAGATCCAATTCTGTCATACCTTGTAATACATATGTGCTCATATGTGTTATGCCCATCGACGTACCTTGAGTTGTACTTAACTAAACAACAGAATAAATAAGAAAAATAATTACAACTCAACTGTTTTGTGTTGTAGGCGTTCACTTTGTCGTACATTTTAATTACACTTCTAAATAAAACACTTTTTACTGGCGTTAGATGGCGTTAGCTATCGAATCCATTAATAGTTTTCACATATTGGCTTGAAATAGTCAGAAATGTTCAGTATTCCTCAGCACTGGGTCGGGACCACACTGAAGAGAACCTTGAAGTCCGAAACGCGTCTGTGGGTATCTGTTACCGGAACACTAATTCAATTTTGATACTTTTTACTTTGTTTAACCACTGTATTTTGCACTTAATTTGTGACTATAGTTTCGATCCACTAGTCATTATCAAACTTTAAGTTTACGTTTGATAATGACTACTAGATAGTCGAAACTATAGTCACAAATTAAGTGCAAAATACAGTGGTTAAACAAAGTAAAAAGTGTTTTATTTACTTACAACTTATATTTAACTATTGATGAATGTTCGAATTAAATTACACTTGGTTTGTTTCACAATTTTCTCTTTATTATTTACTCGACTAGTTTCGCGTTTTACAGCATTATCAGGAGTGAATTACAAAAGAAACCGACAAGCTTATATATTGTCAGGTAATAATGGATTTTAAGATTGGGGAATTCCTAATCTCCTCGTTGTCGTTGCCGAGGTGTTTTCCGTCTTTTATTGTTCTATTTATTTCTATGCCTTCTCTGAGGTTTAAATTACGTCCCTTATTACCTGAATACTAAATTTTAAAATTATTTACATCTATCTCCGCTTTCTTTTGTAATTCACTCCTGACAATGCTGTAAAACGCGAAACTAGTCGAGTAAATAGTAAAGAGAAAATTGTGAAACAAACCAAGTGTTATTAAACTTGGTTTAATGGGTTCGTGAATAAAATCTACAAGCTTCGTTTCAGCCGTTTATTAATTTTTGTTTGTACAAAATTTGCCGGGTAGTTCACAGGGGTTCATAAGTTATTTTTTGAATCGAAATCTTCGTCGGTTGTCTCGAGAATGTGAGCGCTCGTACCCTTGCAGGTACACCTCTGTTTGTGGGAGGGATGAAACTTACCCCCCATCAACAGAGGCAACGGAGCACTACCCATATTATTAATAAATAGAATTTTGTAACAAATATGAAGTAAATCGTTAACTTGTTTCTCATTGATCGCTTGGTAAAACATTTCTATTAATATATAGGTATTTATTTATTTATTTATTTATTTATTCATATTCAACGGGAAACCCCTTTTACAAAAACAAGTTAATGCTTAAATATATCATGTATAAACTATACTAAATTTAAAATACACAATGTAGACAATCTAGATAGTAATGCAATGTATTTGAAATAAAACTAAAACTAAATAATTATACCATGCTCACTAAAAAGCAGTTATTTTTTATTGTATTAAACACCGAAATCATGCAAAAAAAAAAATTAACAACACTAATCAAACAATAAATATGAATTATCGCACAGTTTATCGGCTATTTGTTAAAAACCTCTAAGTGGGTTAGATGATTCTTAAATGTAACTAAATTGGATCCGAATAACGATATAAATTCCGTGTCCAAACTATTCGCAGCTCGCATCATCCTTGCAATGGGATTATTATGACCATAATTAGATGAAAACGTCCTCAGGCGAAAAATTGGGTTAGACCTTAGACTACGATCATGGCAGGGTACGTAGAAGTCAAGCATGGATAATGCCAAAAAGGCATTGAGCCGAAACTAGTTGAAAATAAAACAATTTATTAGTAAAACAAACCAAGTGAATTTCAATCAAATACCTATATATTAAATATGAAGTAACACCAAGTGTAATTTAATTCAAACCTTCACCAATATTTAATAATGTTTCTCCAAGTGATAAGTGAGAAACTTATTCAAGAAATCATATTTAACTTTATGATTATTCTTTGTTAAAGACACGAAATGTAGATTTCCGTATTTAAAACTAAAAACTGTGGATAGGCAGTAAAGTTTAATGTACCACAAAACGCCGGCTTCCTGAAAATGTGTGTTTATGGTTGAAATTATGTTGTCACTCCGGCGACCAATTAATTACGAGACGAACGAGAGAAACGGCTAATTACTGCAACATGTTAATTTGATATCTCCACGTTTTCCTCCTTTTTGCCTCCTCGGCTGTACAAAACCCGAAAGGGGCATTAAGTAATTTATCCCTTCTAACCCACATTTAGAGCATCTTCCTTCGGTCGATTGGCTAATTAGCCCCCGCTTTGTTTCACTAATGAAGTAGAAAAAATTGAGTTAATTCCTCTTTCGGATCATTTCGATGAAATTTAATAGGGGTTACATCATATTAGTTTACATACGTAAATAGTGATACATGATTTAATTTGTGAGATGAAAGTAGATATGTATACAATGTATTTTACAGATTAATTAGGGCAGAAAAATGCTGGAAGAATTAATTAGTTCATTACTAATAATAATAATAATATTCTCTTTATTTTTCTCTCTACAGATATTATATATAAGTAAGGGCAAAAAAACGGAGGTCGATCTCCCAGACTCTATTATTATTTGAAAAAAATGTGTGTGGGGCATGAAGTAAAATTTCGAGCTAAGAAAAGCCTGCAAATCCAAATGTTCAGGCTTTTCTAAACTCGTACAGTTTCGAGTTTAGAAAAGCCTGAACATTTGGATTTGCAGGCTTTTCTTAGCTCGAAATTTTACTTCATGCCCCACACACATTTTTTTTTCAAATAATAATAGAGTCTGGGCGATCAACCTCCGTTTTTTTGCCCTTACTTATATATAATATCTGTAGAGAGAAAAATAAAGAGAATATTATTATTATTATTATTATTAATGAACTAATTAATTATTCCAGCATTTTTCTGCTTAATCAAAGGGTGGATACCTTCGTTAAAGGCAATTCATTAAAGGCTATTAATTTCAGTTTATTATTCTTACCGACCTTTATAGAAATGTAATTACATAGCATGTAAATAAATATTGGATAATTTATTAAACTTTCGATTATCTTTTTGTTGTTTGGTAAAATAGCTATAATAACTGTAATTACAAGTCAAATACGCGGAGATGAAATATGAAATGGAAAGTGGCATCTGGGTGCTAATAATTAAGAAAAAAAAAGGAATTACAATGACCCACAATTATACGGTCGGCGCCATTCAATTAACAGCGTTTACAAGACCGACTCAAAAGACCATTATGCAATAATATATCAATTATGCATATACTCTGTATAACATTGATGCGATGTAGATTATTGTAATGTAATGTTGTTTTAAATGTATGGTAATATTTTAATCGACGAAGACTATTAATAGATGTTAGGAATTGAAAAACTATGGACACATATTTTTTTTTAATAAAATTCAATGTTTAATCATTCCTTAAAAAAACGCATTTCTTAAATATATTTTGGTTTTGTATTTGAAAATGTCTTACGAACTGATTATTGAGAAAAAAAAGTATCCGATATTTCTTAAAAATACTTACTGATAAGTAATTTGTGAAATATATTCCTAACCGTTTGATTTTTTATTGATTTCAGTGTGTAAAATGCGTGAGAAAGAAATGTCCTGGACAATAAAGTGTCTACTGACACTGTACATAGTGTCGATAACCAGCAGAGCACAATCACCCTCGCCAACGCCGAGATATGGGGATGATTCTTTACAACCTGCAATGCCTGGAGGGTGAGTTTTTAAATTAACTTTCCTTGCCTATAGAATTGTAAACCTTTTAATTTTAAATTAATTCCAGATAATACAAATAATATCATAGAATAAAATACTTTTCTAATATTATCTGCAATTCTCTAATTGCAGATAATATTAGAAAAGTCTTTTATTCTATAATATTATTTGTAACTATTTAATGTTAGATATTGTAAACCTTTTAATTTCTAATGAATTCTAATTAATTTAATAAATTCCAATCCTTATATAATATTTTCTGTAATTATTTAATATTAGAATCGTTAATAGTTTAATCGTTACAAGGTCTGTTGTTTCCACAGAAAATCGAGCAGAGTGTCGTAAAAAATCTTGACCCATGTTAAAGATAGAGATAAAGCGGCTCTAGCCTTTGTAGATAAGCGCGGACTAATAGCGAAATATCTGGAGTCATTAAGAAGAATCCGCCAACGTTTGCTTTATCATTGTTGTTAAAAGTTATCGTACTCAATATTTATTCCTTGGTTCATACAAATTGTATTAACACACGACTTCCTTAACATAAAATATACGAATTACAATTGATTATTGTATAATGAAATGTAATATAAACGAAAGTATTCTAATTTTAAATTCTATCAAAAATAAGCCATCTAACTCTATGTTTATCAAAATCACTTCCGAATAAAGCGATTTCGGAAGATATTAATAAAGTGCGATCATTTTAATTATAATTTAGAGTAGGCGGCATTTTTTTTGTGCGGTTTCCCAGACTGGAAATTGAAAGAGGTTATGCTAAACTATTTGTTAACAGTCAGTAGTGCCAATCTAATTTAAAACTCAAAGCCTACTTTTAATCATGTTTTAAACGATTGCACGGTATGAACTGTTTATAGTGAAAGAAATTCTAAAACACACAACTTCCTTAACATAAAATATATGAATTACAAATGATTATTGTTTAATGAAATGTAATACAAACAAAACTATTCTAATTTTAAATTCTATCAAAATTAAGTCATCTAATTCTATGTTTATCTTATTGGGAAGTGATTTTTGAAGATATTAATACAGTGCGATCATTTAAATTTAAATTTAGAGTAAGCGGCATTGTTTTGTGCGGTTGCCCAGACTGCTCATTGAATGAGGTTATGTGTTAACAGTCAGTAGTGCCAATCTAATTTAAAACTCTAAACCTACTCTAAACCATGTTTTAAACGATCGCACGGTATGAACTGTTTATAGTGAAAGAAATTATAAGACAACGCATAATTTAAAATCTTTATAATAATATTTTAAACCATTCTGTGCATTAGAATGTCGACAGTTTTTCCATTTCGAAGGTGTGTCAAAGACAATCTGTCCCGGAATATAAACCATCTCCGATTATCCGGGCATTACTTTATTTACAAACAATAACTGCTATAATTAGAATCCTGCAAACCACTCGTTTAAAATGTAAATTATAGCTTAGGTAAAATATCTTATTTATTTTATAACTGCACTCTTCAGAAAACCAACATTATACACAATAAGTTTGATTATAAATAAATAAAAATTTAATAAATTCATAATGATATATAATCAGTGGCGCAACCAGGATTTCGTCATAGGGGCTTAATACAAACAAAATCAAAACGATCAGGATTTTATAAAAATTAAAATTTGTCTAAATTACTGAAATTATGCGCTTATTTATTTACTTAAATATTGTCAAGGTGTTGACTAAATGTATCAAAAATTGATCAAAATCTTGTAGATTAATATTGATTTACTGGTTCTATTTAATTATTAATTGCATATTCACCAAATTTACTGGGAATACTCAAATATTGTTCTGCAGTTCCCTTAGTAGTTTCAAATTTAATATTAAGAGCTATATTTTAGAACAATGGCCTATTTACTGTTATTGTTCTTGTTAAAATTAACATTATTATTTATTATTTTTAATACGATTTACATATATTTTATAAAAGAGGACTCCAGTAAATAAAGAAAAAAATAAACAAATAAATTACTTAATTTAGCTAAAAGTTAATATAGCTAGAAGTAAAAATCGTCGATTTATAAATTAGATAAATGTCAATTTATTAATACTTTTTTGTTTATTTGGTGTTAATAATAAGACGAATAAAGTGTTTTTAAAACTCCTGATTGAAATAGTGTGGCGCATGAAGTAAATATTTCGAAGTATAAATGAAATTGCCAATTCTTGGTTACAGAATAATTCAAACATTAAAAGTGTCGAGATTCTTTCCGCAATTTACAACAAGTTAGTCTTACAAAGAAGAATTTGTATGGTCGTTTCGTTACGCGATCAATCCAAATTTTCAGGCCTTACATTAATTTTATTTCAAAAAAGCGAATGTCTGGAAACTTACAACATTTACATAGTGATATGTATACTTTCAAAACATTGCCTGTGTGTAAGTTGTATGCATTTAATGAATTGATTAATAGTTCAACGCCTTCAATCCAATCAAAATGAATAAAACAACAAGCGAACACAAAAGATTTTGATCTGTCACCAGAAGAATACAAATCCAACTCAAGAACATTACCCGCACATGCAAAAATATACAATCTCAGCAAAACATTCGCTAGTTTAAGTTTGGTTCGCTTCCAAATGTTATCATATCTAACAGAACATAAAACCGAGTCATCTAAAAATAACACGGTTGACACTTTGAGTAGAGCATTAGCTATCTAATATTTCAATGGTTATGGGCAAAAATGTGCCAACATTTGGAGACCGCAAACATTTTCATTTGCTCATTTTAACTTAAATGCCTTGTTACATCCTAAATACTTTTTAATAATTTAATTACTGGGGCAGGTTATAGTTGAAACTAAATTTTAACTTTGTTTTGATCTTCACCTCGAGAAGCCACAGTGTGGCAAAACAATTGTCGCGAGCACTATTTATGTAAATTAATATCAAAGTCTAAATACTTTTAATACAAATTAGATGGTAGTATTTAGGATAATAATTCTTAATTTGAAATAAAAAGCAAAGTTAGTTTGGATACATAAATTAAATTACGCTTTTTAATACAAATATTGGTAGACTATACTTTCTCATGCTCAAATTGAGACTAATAAAAATCAAATTTGGATTAAACAAGTTCAAATTGAGAATAATTAGTTTTGAATTGGGACTAAATAAATTATATTTAAGAAATAACTTCTTTTAGTTTGTTTTAAACATGCATTTAAATAAAAACGCAACAAATATTTAAATGATTTATTCTTTTTTTTCGAGAGTATAAAGAGTGGAATACTATTTCATTTAAGTGACTGCCTCGGCTGGATTTGCAGTAGCCCATTCTATCAGTACGTTTTCAATCGTGTCGGCCTCTATTTCACCAAGAACCACTTTAATTGCGTCTTTCAAAGCCCCAATCGTCGCTCGATGATTGACATGACATCTGTCTTTGACGGGTCCCCACAAATAATAATCCAACAAAGTCAAATCACAGCTCCTAGACGACCAGTTGACTTCGCTATTTCGTCTGAGCGATTTTCGAAGATAGAGCGTCACTGGATGACATCTGTCTTTGACGGCTCCTCACAACTATTAATCCAACGAAGTCAAATCACAGCTCCTAGATGGTCAGTTGACTTCGCCATTTCGGCTGAGAATGCGATTTTCAAAGATAGGGCGCAAAACCTCGATTGTTGCGTTGGCTGTGGCGCCACTGCCCCGTCCTGTTGAAACCAAATATCGGCCAAGTCTTCCTTTTTATTCGTAGGGCTACTGCAAATCCCGCCGATACTCATTTAAATAAAATAGAATTCAATATGTTAACTGTGGAGGCTTCTGCTTCGTGATACATCATTATTTACACAAATAAGACACTTAAACCTCAGTTATACAAACAAAGTTTAAGTGTCTCATTCGTGGAAACAGAATTCTATTCTTAATCGGAAGGTGTACTCTCAAAAATTAGGGATAATTTATTTGAAAATATGTGTTTTATTTTATTTAATATGCATTTTTAAAACGAACTAAAAGTTGCAGCACCCTTTAAATGTGTCTTCTAAATTTAATGCATTGGGATTTTATTTATATATTTATATTTATGTATTATTCAGAATTTAATCTGCATAATTTTGCAATTGCTCTCACAGTAATTCAATTCTCAATTCCTTTATCCGATGCCATTTAATCAAGAACCCAATTCAACCTTAACAATTTTATAAATTCCAACTCGCTTAAGCAAAACAAACATCGCATGTTTATTCACGCAAATATCCCAAACGAATAAAGCGTGGGCTGATTATATCTCAGATAATCTCCGTTTATTGAGGGGTGGGCACTTGTGCACAATCGGCACCTAAATCAAGGTGCAGAGCGTTTATTGTTTCGAATCGGTGGAGATAAAGTGGGCAATAAAACGGGAACGTAATAATCGAATTAAACGGTGATTCGTGCCAACTGGAATTTTATTAAGGCAACAAATTACACGCGGAACGGATTTAAATTTAGGCCGGCCGACGCGGGGAATCGCGTTATCGCGCCGCGCGTGGGCGAAATTATGAATGGACTCGGGATTTACTACGAATAGTAAAGTGTGATTTCATTTGTTTTCGTTTTTTTTTCCTTGGCTGGGTTAACCTTGTCAACTAGCGATGTTTCCTAATTTGGTTTGTGAATTAACATATATTCCATTCATGCTTGATTATGATAGAAAAATACTGTTTCAAGAATGTGTTTTAACTTTGATAATGATCGCAACGGATCGTAACACGTGTCAGGCCACTAAAAATGAAAATAAGGAATAAAACAAATGTTTTACTTTACCTAACTTAAACACTGTTTCAAATTCAGATACATCTTATCGCATTTAACAACACGAAAGACATACTCCCTGTATATCCCCTGTAAATCACTCCCTGTGTTTCTTTTAAGCTTCAATTGTGTGCTGTAACTTTAAACATTGCAACTGAAACAAAACTCTTCTTAATATCATATTTTCAATAAAAAATACCTCTAGAGTGCTATTGATAATATTGTACATTGGTAACTGAAATTATACATTATAATTATTATGTCTGACGTTTTATATGTCAATTCCAAAGGTGTTTAGCCAACTTAAATTAAAAAAATTAAATCATAACACTCTAGAGGTTTTTTCTATTGAACATACGATATAAAAAAATAATAATTGTTGATGGATATTCATTTTTACTTTTTTTATTTCCAATAGAACAAATTTTAGTTTTCTTAAATATCTATGACAATATCATAAATGATGTAAAGTGGTCACGATTGTTAGCTTTTGCACAGGACTTGTTACCGTTGTGTGGAAAAGTAGAAACGGTTGGGACCCCCCACGTGTGTACACCTTCCAATTGAAGATGCTCGCGTGTTACTGCATGTGCACTCCTGCATCTCCCTCTTCTTCTTTTCCTCCGTCTTTTTCCGACGTGAAATAAATCAAAGACTGCCATCATTTCCTATACATTATCTTATTAGACTGCCATATAATTTCAATATTTACCTTACATTATACGCGCGCCGTTTCGCAATTTCTCGATGAATAAAATCCCGATAAACTTGAAATCGACGTTGAATTATTCATCGGTGGGTGTTGGTAACGGAAAATATATACGTTTTTTTTTGCTTTTTTGTCGATTACAGTGGATCAAGTACGAATATTCTTGAAGCCAAGTTAAGTTAAAGATTCTCATATTCAACTTATGAGAGTTTTGGTTTGTAATTTTGCACTCACAACTATTTCTTCTTGAATATAATTACAGTAAAGCTCCGGTAATCCGAACTCGAATGATCCGGATTCCCCTGTAAATTAAAATATTAGTTATTTACCCACTGAACAAACATATTTAAGTAATGTTTCATCAACATTAAAATAACCTTTAATGTTGCTACAATATTGATATAACGTTATTTGTTTGTTTTTTGCTCAGTGGGTAGATTATGTATTCCAAAATCCAAATTACCTGTGATTCAACGATGAGTTAGGATTTCCCTGATGGTTAAACAGCATAATGGCTCCAAAGAGACCACACAAAACATTAATTCTAGCGTATTTTTGTGACTTTTAAAAAGGTTTCAATAATTCGAATGTTTCACTAATTCGGATTGCCTCGGTTTTCATTGATCCGGATTACTTTACTTTACTTTACTGTATATAAAAACTAAATTATACCAAGCGCGAGTTAAATTTAAGATTTTTAAATTATTATATTCAGGAAGAAAGTGTTTTGAGTGCAAAATTACAAGCCTCTCGAGATTAAAATATAGGGCAGTCCCCCGTAATTAATCGGGCAATTATGCGAAGGCCCGTTGCATTACCGTACAGAGAGTAGTGATTATAGTGGATGACGGCGACAATTGAAGAAAGACCATTTAGCCCATTATGCGCGCCGAAGCCACTTAATGAACCGTGAAGAATTATTATAACGCGCGTGAAACGCTCTTTATTTCCCAGCAAACAACCTTAATTACACACAATTTTATCCCCCTCCGAAAACACAACAACAAAAAAACACTAAATATTTATGACTATGTAAATATGCTTTGGTTTGGCCATTCATAAACTTTTATAAACGAGCTATAAAATTATAACACCTAGGAGATAAGATTCACATACATGTGCTCTTACTGAATTTTGAAATCGCTCCAGATTATTTCCTGCTGTTGCTCTAAAAATTAAATACCTTTAAGCGCATAGGAAATTAATAGCACTTGATGAGTTTTACGTTTAAAGCGAGAAAGTGTTTATTTATTTATATATGCGCTGTGAATCGTAATTAAAATAATTCACGCCCTAAGCGTTCCGAGGAATAAACAGGTGGATCGCATCCAAATTCTATGTTATTAATTAAATTTTGTCGGCACTTTCGGTTTTATCTGATTTACATAAAACTCCAGTTAGTTCACACATAAACATCAAAATTCATGTTTTACTCGCAACTGAGTGTACTTTAAGGTAGAATGATTCTATTAACTACAAGTTTTTACCTTTCGCCATATGTAATACAAAGGAAAAGTATTGTTATATACAGGGTTATTCAAAATAAAGGAACAGATTTTAAACATTCATAACTTCCAAACTCCCAAAAGTTGGAACCATAATTCCAACGTTCCTGGACAGACAAAAGTTTATAATTTGAACAGTCCAGGCAGAAGTTCCAACCACGGCCGCATTGGCGCTGTTATTTGTCATGTTGATTGTCTGTAGTAAAATGGCGACACAACAAGAAAAATCATTTTGTGTGCTGCAATTAGCAAAACTAGAGCCCATTGTTGAAGTTCAACGTGCTTTTCGCTGTCAGTTTAATAAACAACCGCCTCGTTTATTTACCAGTGGTATCGAAAATTCGTAGACGATGGTTGCATCTGCAACCAGAAAAGCACGGGATGTCCACGCACATCGAATGAAAATGTCGAGCGTATTCATACAGTTTACAAAAAGGATCCCAAAAATCTGTCTTGAAAATATGCGACATCAAATTGTTGAAGCTGTAAATTCGATAACTAGAGACCAGCTGATTCGTGTGACAAGAAATGAGCCACCGTTTTAATATTTGTCGTGTAACACATGGTGGTCATATAAATTCATAAAATTTGAACTTTTCTATGTTAAGGAACGTTGGAATTGTGTTTCTATCTTTTGTCGTTTGAAAAAAATAGATGTTTGAAATCTGTTCCTTTATTATGAATAGCCCTAAATATAAAAAAAAATGCATGTTGTAAAAACGATTGGAGATATCTTCAAGGCATTGTCTGTAAATGTCAAGCCAACATTGCTCTTTTAAAACTGTCAAAAGCAAAAAGATCCCATCGTTAATTTTTGAATAATTTATGTTGTCTCAACACAATGATTGTAACTTTAATATTGATTATAAACTATAAAATTCAATTTTGAAGAACTTTTTTTTATGCCCCTCTTAACTGCGTGAAAAAGTAAAATTAATTAGAGAATGGTTTATTCCTAAATAATAGTGGTAATTATGCAAAAAAATAACTTTTATCTTTCTAGAAAAGTTAAGGTACAAATAATAAGCAGTATATTTTAAACTTTGCATTAAATTAGTATTTTATACTGCTACACCTATCTATGCCCAAGGTGTATTAGCGTCGTTTGACTAGAATCAAATAATAACGAAACATACTGTATATTATAATTAACAATTAATTATTCAACATTTTTGCTTATGGAAAGGGTGGTGGCAAACGACGCACCTCGGCCAGCTGCAATGGAGGGTTTGTCGTTGGTTCGAAAAATTTATATTAATGGGCGCCACTTGGTTTATCAAATACCACCTACCTTAACCAAGAAAGTACACTCTCCCTTGCCATTCGCAAATGCTATATTTTTAAATTTATCGAGTAAACGGTACTGCTTGTTTGAATGATTGATAAGGTATTATGAAGAACAACAATCAAGTAAATTCATTTAAAGAAAATTGTACATTTATTATAAATAAATCAAATTCAATTCAAAATGCAACATAAAAAAAAAAAAAAAAATCGGCAATTAATTAATATTCGGAATATGAGTCAACAAAAAAATATATATATATATATATATATAGAATTAACTATTCATGTAAAATTTCACCGAACCAATATTCAACTACACAATCTTATTCTTGCCCTAAAATATAGCTATATCTTTCGGTTCACAACCCAGAATTAATTATAATATTATTTATATTAATAAATTTTATAGAAAACGGAATAAAATAAAACCATAAAAATATTAACGCCTACATATAAAATTAATATTTGTAAACAATTACTGAATGAAACACTAAATTTATTTAAAGAACTGATAAATCTTATTTTTATTAACAACGCAAAATAATGTCCGTGAATGATTTTTTTTTAACAATTGATTGAGACAAAAAAAAAAAAAAAACTAATCGATTTACTTAAATTTACACAGAACGCGAAATTGAACTTCCAATAATTACTCATAAAAAAATATGCTATTAATTTTATTTTGTCATAAGCGATTTCGCTTGGGAATGAATTGAATTAATTAAATCGTTGTTAATGATAAGAAAAGGAAATACTCATCGGAAAAGTGTTGTCTTCACCTTGGCGACGCGACCTGGTGCTAGATACGAGCGCAGCGGGTGCGTACGTAGAACGATGACGAACGTGGACACCGAAAACTCTCGTCGCAGAGTTCACCGCACCAAAGGATAATTACACCAACTCCAATGAATTAATATCCAACAGGAAAATCCAATAAAATGCCAAATTTTATATACCATAGAAAAAAAAACTCTAAAACACACGGAAAATAGTTTAGAAAAATGAATTTAGAAAATGAAAACCACTTACCCCAAACAAAGGGAGTTTTTAGAAAATCACGTGCTTCGAGTACTTTTGTTCAGAGAAAAATCCGATAAAATATCGATTAATCGGCCGTTAAGAATATAAATCAAATCAACGAACACCGACTTTAGCTTACTAAATTATACAAATCCAGATAACTGGCGTGATATCAATAAAATCACAATTACAAATTTAGCATTCAAAACTCTGTCTCTACTCTTTCGCACTTAAAAACAAAATGGCTTGGAACGAACGTTCCAGAAGAAAATTCCAATAGGCATGCGCTAAATTTTTAAATAATTCCAAAAACGTACAATCATTATATGCAACTTAATCAACAAATCAAATTTAAAAATTCAAATAAATGAAATTGAATGAATATTAAATTAATATTAATTGTAATATTCATTATGAAAAATTGAAACGTAACAATACGCGTGGCGCATGAAGTAAAATTTCGAGTTTAGAAAAGCCCAGAAAATTTGTCTCGGGTCGCTGCGCGACCCTCGACAAATTTTCACGGGGCTTTTCTAAACTCGAAATTTTACTTCATGCTTAGTCTGGGAGTGGAAAACACTCGTTTGAAATAAAAGCTTCGTCCCCGCGCCTTAAATCCAAATTTTCAGGCTTTTCTAAACTCGAAATTTTGCTTCATGCTTAATCAAGGAGTGGAAACACTTGTTAAAAGTTACTTTTACAGAAAGTACAAATAATATTAGCCCAGAATAGGTTCCTTGAGAAACCTCGGAAGCGAACGTTTTTAACTTTAGTTACGACTTTCAATTGAAAATAACTCGAAACTATCGCCGGAATATTTTCTATTTTTGGCATATTCTGAAAGAGAAATGTCTTTTTAACATCCCCACGAAATTATATAAAGATTCCACAAAGATTGTCGGTGTTGTGAATGTTTTAAACACCAATTTATTGAAATATTTCTATAAAATTCTACTTTTTCGACTTTCAATTGAAAATAACTCGAAAACTGTCGATAGCGTTTCTTTTTTTGTGTTTGGTATATTCTGAAAGAGCAATGTCTCTTTAACATCCCCACGAAATTATATAAAGATTTCACAAAGATTGTCGGTGTTGTGAATGTTTTAAACACTAATTTATCTAAATATTTCTATAAAATTCTACTTTTTCGACTTTCAATTGAAAATAACTCGAAAACTGTCGATAGCGTTTCTTTTTTTGGTATATTCTGAAAAAACAAAGTCTCTTCAACATTCTCACAAAATTCCATAAAGATTTCACACAGAATTTACATGTTGTAAATGATTTAAACTATAATTTACCTAAATATTTCCATAAAATTCTGCTTTATCGAGTTGAATTGAATATAACCCGAAAACTGCCGACGGTGTATTTTCTGTTTTAGGTACATTCTGAAAGAGCAATGCCTTTTTTACATCCACACGAAATTCCATAAAGATTTCAGAAGCAGTCTCTACATTGTGAATGTTTCAAATTTAAATTTACCTAAATATTTCAATAAAATTCTACTTTATCAAGTTTCAATTGAATATAACTCGAAAACTGCCGACGGTGTATTTTCTGTGTTTGGTATATTCTGAAAGAGCAATGCCTTTTTCAGATCTACACGAAATTCCATAAAAATTTCACAAGCAATTTTTACGTTGTGAATGTTTCAAATTTAAATTTACCTAAATATTTCCATAAAATTCTATTTGTTCCACATACAATTAGGATAAACTCAAAAAATGTCGATGGCGTATTTTCTGTATTAGGCATATTTTGAAAGAGCAATATCTTTTTGTCATCCATACTAAATTCCCTAAAGATTTCACAAGGAATTTCTATGTTGTGAATGTTTTAAAATTACCTAAATACTTCTATAAAATTCAACTTTTTCCACTTTCAATGAAAAATAAATTGAAAACTGTGGCATATTCTGAAAGAGTAATGTCTTTTTAACATCAACATGAAATTCCATGAAGATTTCACAAAGAATTTCCATATTGTGAATAATTTAAAAACTTATTTTACCTAAATATTTCTATAAAATTCTACTTTTACTGTTTTCTTTTCTGTTTTTCGTATATTCTGAAAGAGCAATACCTTTTTCAGATCCACACGAAATTCCATAAAAATTTCACAAGCATTTGTTACGTTGTGAATGTTTCAAATTTAAATTTATCTAAATATTTCCATAAAATTCTATTTGTTCCACATACAATTAGGAAAAACTCGAAAAATATCGATGGCGCATTTTCTGTTTGAGGCATATTTTGAAAGAGCAATATCTTTTTATCATCCACACTAAATTTCCTGAAGATTTCACAAGGAATTTCTATGTTGTGAATGTTTTAAAATTACCTAAATATTTCCGTAAAATTCAACTTTTTCCACTTTCAATGAAAAATAACTCGAAAACTGTCGACCGCGTATTATTTTGAAAGATGAATGTCTTTTTAACATCCACATGAAATTCCATAAAGATTTCACAAAGAATTTTCGTATTGTGAATAATTTAAAAACTAATTTTACCTAAATATTCCTATAAAATTCTACTTTTACTGTATTATATTTAGAATAATTTCGTTAAAAAGTCTACAAATAAAGATATTATGCATATTAATACATAATTTTACTAATTTAGACAAATTTAATTTTTTCTATAAACTTTATCGTACTTGATTTGTATTGGACTTATTTTTACCTAAATATTTCTATAAAATTCTACGTTTACTGTATTATATTTAGAATAATTTTGTTAAAAAGTCTACAAACAAAGATATTATGCATATAAATGCATAATTTCACTAATTTAGACAAATTTAATTTTTTCTATAAACTTAATCGTATTTGATTTGTGTTGGACCCCCCCTAAGACGAAATCCTGTTTTATAATTGACTTTGAAGAAATATTGTTATGCGCATTTTCCAATATTGCTAATTTTATATTCATGTCACATTATCCATCCACTCGCTCACACTCCACTCAATCATAGTGCAAATTGTATTGGTGGTTCTAAAACCCGGCATGACAAATGATCTTCGCGCAAAAAAGTCGACGGTAAAGCGCGTCTTTCTCGGTACTTGATGCATACGTCCGATTTATCAAAAATCCTCGACACCGGCGTAACCATAAATCACAACTACTTGTAACAGCGAGCAAGAGTTAATAACGAGATGATTACACACAAATGAAATCAACAATCACGCTAGCAAACACACACCTGTCAATTAAAAGCGAATTACGTACACAATCAAGAGATAGGATTAAAGAGGAAATAAGAGTGTACGAAACAAAAAAAATAGAAGAATGAAAGGCGAAATTAGAGAAGAATGAAAAACAATATTAGAAAAAATAAACGAGAATGAAAGGTAAACTTAAAATACACACAAAAATGGTATGGAAAATTATTTTATTTTTGTATTACAGATTCAATCCTTTTTTCCATGCTATTTACACGTTAACCCATTGATGCATATACGCAACTTTATAATTTTATGTTAATTAAATTACTAAATAAGTTGGCGATGTCCGTAAATAAATAAATGTCCGTAAATAAATAAATAAATAAATAAATAAATATATTTGATAAATTAAATTATTTGACTTGAATTGAAAATGTATGAAAAATAACTTAAATATTTTATCGGTTATTACTCATTAAAAAAATGTTTTCAGTGTATTTCTAACTTCACAATAATTCAGTGTTTTATACGCGTGGCGCATGAAGTAAAATTTCGAGTTTAGAAAAGCCCCGTGAAAATTTGTCTCGGGTCGCTAGCGCGACCCTCGACAAATTTTCTACGCGGGGCTTTTCTAAACTCGAAATTTTACTTCATGCTTAGTCTGGGAGTGGAAATACTCGTTCGAAACTTCATATTGCACGGTTTTATATAAAATCGACGAATGCCTTACATTTATAGCGTATACATTATGTATGTATTTAAAAAAAAATTCACAGTATGTAATACAATAAGTCATTCGTAGAAATCATTAAAAGAAGTGTAGAATTTCATCTAAAATCAACTTTTAGAGTTAACTCTATAATTGCTCGGCCGTTAATGGGTTAATCTTTTATTAACGTATAAATGGCATGGAAAACAGGATTGAATCTGTTATACAAAAATAAACAAAGATATAATACTCAAGTTCAAAGAAGTGCATATTTAGACTAGTGGTTCTCAGCCATTTTTAGTTAGCGGCACCCAAACACAAAACATAAAAAATTAGGCAAACAAATAACACTTATTATGTTCCATGATTTAAAGTTAATAAAATCATGAAACATCTCCAGTGTTTTACTTCATATAATTTAAGTATTAGCTTCCATCAAGAACATAAGGCATAAACATTTTAAGGCACTTTTTGTATTGTGGAGGCTTCTACTTCGTTATACATGTTCATTTATTAATATAAACGGTTTAACTTTGTTTGTATAACACAATTTATTTTTATGTGACTGCAGTTTCGTCAAATTTAGCTTGCCATTATCAAACATGTTTGATAATGGCAAGCTAAATTTGCCGAAACTGCAGTCACATAAAAATAAATTGTGTTATACAAACAAAGTTAAACCGTTTTTTATTAATATTTTAAGGCACCCTGCTTTTTTAAAAAAATTGGATTATCAAACTTATTGATAATTCAAAATTGAATTTGTGTTCAGTATTCCGGCACCAGATACCCACAAATGCGTTCCGGACTTTAAGGTCCTCTTCAGTGTGGTCCCGACCCAGTGCTGAGGATGGCGTTAGCTATTTAATCCATTTATTGATGATTCAATACAGGTCACTTGGTTTCTTTCACTACTGTTTTTATTCTTACCAAATAGAATAAAAAGAGTAGTGAAACAACCAAGTGACTTTTATTTAATTATCAATATTGTAAACATGTTCCATCAAATTCATCAAAATGTTCAACATTCAAATGCACAATACTGAAACTTTCAACTACTTCCTAGTCCCATTGAGGATATTATAAATATTATAAATAAAATGGAAAATAAAAAAAGTTACGGTATAGATCAAATCCCAATAACACTAAAAGAAAAAATGCATACAATCAATAATAGATTCATTTAAACATATAATAAATTATTCACTTGAAACAGGATCCTTTCCAGATAGGATAAAATACGCCCTAATAACACCTATTTACCAAAAGGGAAATCCAGAATTACTTGAAAATTATCGACCAATAAGTATTTTGACCACCTTCTCTAATATTCTGGAAAAAGTAGTAGCAACTCAGATAATTGCCTTTTTCAATGAAAATAATCTATTTAGTGAAACACAGCATGGGTTTATAAAAGGAAAGTCTATTAACACTGCCCTGTTTGATTACCTAACTTCTGTATATTCGTATATTGTTCGAGGATATTGTGTATGCGGAGTCTTCTTAGATCTATCAAGGGCCTTTGACACCGTTGAACACTCAATTCTGAGCACAAAACTAGATCACTATGGTATACGCGGAAAAGAAAATAATTGGATTAAATCTTATCTGCAAGATAGGAAGCAAATTGTAAAAATTAGTGACGGTGAAGGTACAAAGATTCTATCCGATACCCTAAACACTAACATGGGCATTCCTCAAGGAAGCATCCTTGGCCCTTTACTGTTCATAATTTTTATAAATGATTTAATTAACATAACCAACAGTTGCTATTTTCTTAGTTATGCAGACGACACCAACATAATTATATGCGGATCTAGTATTACCGATATAGCAAACACAGGAAATACCGTAATGAAAAAAATTGAAGAGTGGTTTGCTCAAAACTGTCTCAAATTAAATGCAGAAAAAACTAATTGTATTTGTTTTAAAGCACACAAAAATTCATCAATTCCACAACATATAACACTCAGTTATATTTCACATCCTTTAACTAACCATACTAAATTTTTGGGAATTTTATTAGACGAGACTTTAAGTTTTAAACAACATACAGAATATATCAACAAACAAAGCAAAGCAACGTATGGCCTTATAATTTTGTCAAGGAATACTAACCCAAATATTACTAAAATATTTTACTATGCATATATATACTCTAATTTGAAATATGGTATAATGTTTTGGGGAAGTAGCTCAGAAGTTGATTCATTATTCAAGGTTCAAAAACGTGCACTACGCATTATGTACAAACTAAAATTTAATGCCAGCTGTAGAGGGATATTTAAGAGGGAAACATTATTGACTTGCACTGGTATTTATGTTCTGGAATGTGGAAAATTTCTATGGATAAATCGATTTTTTTTTAATTTACAACACGAGGCATGAAATTGAATATAGTCTCCCATCTCACAAATTAACCCTGTTTGAAAAAGGCCCATACTATGCATGTATTAAAGTGTACAATAGTTTGCCTATAGATATCAAAAAAGCTAAATCTTATGCTGTTATGAAAAGCATGCTCTTTGATAAACTGGTTGTCATAGAATCCTACACGATGGAAGAATTTTACAACAATATTAAAGCTTAAATGCGAGTATATTTTTTTATAATAATTCATTGTTATTAATACTATCTTTTTTTGACCTGTTTTCGTGTAATTGCTGTATATATGTATATATTTTATAAAAACATTGAAAATAAATGTATTATTATTATTATTATTACTATACATCGCGGTTATGTTAGTATGTATACTTAAACAAAAAAAATCAATGTATGCTTGAATTGCGTCCGTTTGGGTGAGTTTTAAGAGGTCTTTATTGTGGCTACCCGATTTACATATAAACTGGTGTGTTGTGCCGGTGTCGAATTTTTCGGTGGGTGTTTATTTATTTCGTGAAACGCGAGAACCCAACAGGGATAATGGGTTTTTGACGAGTTTTATTGTTCCAGTAGTGATACAGTTTTTCGATGTTGGAGGTATTCGAAAATACGACTCCATTTCTTCTGGCTATGAATTAGAATGGGTGGTATACGATATTTTATGATCGAAAGCGTAACTAAAATGAAGACAAATTTCATAATTAGTATCATAAATAGGGCAGATTTGAGTGCAACTAAAATATAGCCTAACGTAATTACGCTAGAAGAAGACGACTCCAAGAAAAATAAAAGTTTGGCACTTCGTCGCACATAAAAACACGTGGTGATCCCCATTTAGTGTGAATAGTACTTGATTCATACACCAACCAACGTGTCAAGGAATTTTGCTTATTCGAAACATCCTTATTCTGTGGTAATAGAATGGAGACGAAATAATAACTGAGTGTAGAGATAGCTCACACTTTTACTTATATTGGGAATTAAACGAAATAAGTGGGCGGTTTAGACAGCCCCCACAAAAACCAGGCCCTAGATATTTGTCTCATTTGTCTATGCCTAGATCCGGCCCTGAACGACAATATATACATTTCAAACAAAATAAATTCAAACTCAAAACTATTTCAATTCGAGAAAATAAGCTTACGCTGCTTATACTTTGCAGACTTTAAACATAATATATATATTTCTTGAATAATTTTCTCACTTATCACTTGGTGAAACATTTTTAAATACTGATAATGAAGGTTTGAATTAAATTACACTTGGTTTGTTTCACAATTTTTTACTTTACTATTTACTCGACTAGTTTCGCGTTTCACAGCATTATCACTCCTGATAATGCTGTGAAACGCGAAACTAGTCGAGTAAATAGTAAAGTAAAAAATTGTGAAACAAACCAAGTGTAATTTAATTTAAACCTTCATTATCAATATAATATATATATATATATATATATATATATATTCGTAATTTTATATATTACATTATACATGCCTACTTTCTTCATTTTCTTGCAAACCATTTAAATTTTTGTTGTATTATTGTTTGTAGAGGAAACAAACCATCATCATTTTCATAGCGTACTTTCATTGTTAATATTTGAATCCATCATTAAATGCTCTTATTATTTTCTTACAAACCATTTCAATTTACGTATACTCTTCATTTATTTTCCCGAACCAAATCTGATTAGATTTAATGGACATTTTTAAAGGATGCACTACATGTACATTTTTCCGTGTGGCTCGATTACCATTTATTTTTTTTACAGTTATTACCCCGCGTTTTAGAGGCCCATTATCGTCGAATCGTCGAACATTAAATCGAGGATGCGATGCACTCTAATCGTCTAATCACTCTCTCTCCTGTGATTGACATCCATTCATCAGGGATGTGATTAATAGATTACAAACGCGACCGCAGACTGACTCAAAGAGGGTGATACCGTGACTGATTACCCTTTTATAATTCGTTAATTGACATTTTGTACAACAATTAATATTCAGGCGGGGGAAAATAAATCATCTCATCAATGTGTGTTTGAAGATAAGTATATTCAATAAGTAAAAATTAGGGTTCTATTAATTGAATTTTTAGATTAAATGTGTTTGTAAAAAACAAAAAAAAATTTATCGACCAATTAGTTTCGAAACCTCGTATGTTCAAACTGTAAAAATTTAAAGGAGACACGAACTACTACTTAATTAATATACATAATATTATATATGTATATATATATATATATATATATATATATATATATATATATATATATATATATATATACAGGGTGTCCCCGAATGGTCTGTACAACGCTCTACCACATATTCTCTGAAACAAAATAAGACGATTTAACTAAACTTATCTCTATCCAAAAGTGGTTCCTAAGCCATCTACGAGGCCTCAAAGATATTATTTTTTTTTTCATTATTTTTCAAATATTTTTATTTTGGACTTAGGTAAGAAAACCTAATTTGGCACATTTAATTACATTGATACCATGCACTTTTTGCGATATGTTTCTTTATCCTACGTTTAAAGTAAGTGGTCAAACTAGAACCATCGACTTCTTAACATACCTAAATATTTTTATTCAACAGGTCAAATCATAAGAAATACTTTTTTTCTGCAAGATCATTCAATTTTACGTATTTTTTGTCTCTTATAAAATTATGCTATTTTCCCCACAAAAAAATATTTTTATTTGTCAAAAAAAAAGTAATAAAATTATGAACAATATTTTGCTTCTCAAAACAATTAACAAAGTAGAAATAAAGATAGGTACCTAACAATAAACACAAATTTATTACTTTAACAACAAATGTTCAAACTGATTGCCATTTTCAGTAATACAACAATTTACACGTCGCAAAAAATTAAAACGGACGCGTTGTAAAACACCAACATTGTTTTAAACTGTTTGAAACGCATTCTGTATTCGCGCCCATAATTCGTCGTGCGTATTTATGGGCTTACCATAAACAATAGATTTAATAATGGCTTAGGAACCACTTTTGGATAGAGATAAGTTTAGTTAAATCGTCTTATTTTGTTTCAGAGAATATGTGGTAGAGCGTTGTACAGACCATTCGGGGACACCCTGTATATATATATATATATATTATATAAAATAATAATAATAAAATTCTGAAGGATTACCCAACGATATAACTCTTGTTTTTATTGACCGATTTTATTGAACTAAAAACCAAAGTCAATTGCCGTTTCGATACTCAAAAATGACATGAATAACTCAAAAATGACATGAATAATTTAAAAATGACATAAATAACTCAAAAATCACATGAATAACTCAAAAATGACATTGTTATGAATAATTCCCAAATAATAGCCAAGTTAAGATTTTTAAATGGCTGCCTATAATTTTTTAATTTTATTACATTAGACATTATTTTTCTAAATCGAATAACTCTTAATTTCTTGTTTTTGTTCAATGTTTTGGTCGATTTTTTTTAAATCTTCTATTTAAAATTATATTTAAAAAAAATTTAAATTAGTATGCCTTGTAAAAAAGTGACAATTGTCATTTATTGTGAGGTTATGCCAATAATAATAACGAAACAACAAATAAGTACCTACGTTACAACTTAAAGTAGAATAAAAGTAAAGGAAAAATGTAAGTATTTTGTTATTTCAATATTTCGATTATGACTCATTTTTTTAAGTGTATTTATAACTTCACAACATTTCAGTGTTTAATACGCGTGGCGCATGAAGTAAAATTTATGGCTGCCTATCATTTTTTAATTTTATTACATTAGACATTATTTTTCTAAATCGAATAACTCTTAATTTCTTGTTATTGTTCAATGTTTTGGTCGATTTTTTTTAAATCTTCTATTTAAAATTATATTTAAAAAAAATAAAATTAGTATGCCTTGTAAAAAAGTGACAATTGTCATTTATTGTGAGGTTATGCCAATAATAATAACGAAACAACAAATAAGTACCTACGTTACAACTTAAAGTAGAATACAAGTAAAGGAAAAATGTAAGTATTTTGTTATTTCAATATTTCGATTATGACTCATTTTTTAAGTGTATTTATAACTTTACAACATTTCAGTGTTTAATACGCGTGGCGCATGAAGTAAAATTTCGAGTTTAGAAAAGCCCCGTGAAAATTTGTCTCGGGTCGCTGCGCGACCCTCGACAAATTTTCTACGCGGGGCTTTTCTAAACTCGAAATTTTACTTCATGCTTAGTCTGGGAGTGGAAACACTCGTTCGAACTTTAAATTTAACTCTTCTATAAAATCGACGTATATAATATAATAAATCATTCATTGAAGTCATAGAAAAAGATTCAACATTTTACCTAAAATCAACTTTTAGATTTAACTTTATAATTTGCTCGGCTCTTAATAGGTTAATATTCTATTTCTAAGAAAAACAGTATTTAATAAATATTAAAGTTGCATTAAATATAATAACAAACTGTGAATAAATCGACAAAAATCTAGAAATATCGTAAATCCCGACATGTTGAAAATCTTGACGGTCCACTCCCAGACTCCCAGTTTTTTTTTTCATTTCTTTGTGACAGTTACGACACATATTTTACCACTTGTGACATATTTTAAAGTAACGAGTGTCTTCCACTCCCAGACTAAGCATGAAGTAAAATTTCGAGTTTAGAAAAGCCCCGCGTAGAAAATTTGTCGAGGGTCGCGCAGCGACCCGAGACAAATTTTCACGGGGCTTTTCTAAACTCGAAATTTTACTTCATGCGCCACCCGTATAAAACACTGAAATATTGTAAAGTTTGAAAAATACTAGCCTTATTTTGTTCGGTTGGTTGACAAATTGTGTTTAATCACTTAAATATAATAACAAACTGTGAATAAATCGACAAAAATCTAGAAATATCGTAAATCTCGACATGTTGAAAATCTTGACGGTCCACTCCCAGACTCCCAGTTTTTTTTTTCATTTCTTTGTGACAGTTACGACACATATTTTACCACTTGTGACATATTTTAAAGTAACGAGTGTCTTCCACTCCCAGACTAAGCATGAAGTAAAATTTCGAGTTTAGAAAAGCCCCGCGTAGAAAATTTGTCGAGGGTCGCGCAGCGACCCGAGACAAATTTTCGCGGGACTTTTCTTAACTCGAAATTTTACTTCATGCGCCACGCGTATAAAACACTGGAATATTGTAAAGTTTAAAAAATATTAGCCTTTATTTTGTTCGGTTGGTTTACAAATCGTGTTGAATCTTCTAAGCTGATCAAAATCTATAAATAGAATTAGTATGTATAATTCTATTTATAGATTTTGATCAGCATTAAAAGTCTAATTTTGTTTCAAGGCATATTACATTTATTGCCAAAAAATCATGTGAACAAGATTTATAATAATTTTTTTCTAGCATAAACATTAAATTAAAATCAACATATCGAGCATAATTGAATTCAGAATAATAATGTACAATAAAATAAGAAAAGTACATACAGCCATTTAAAAAATTAAAGCTGGCTATTATTTGGCAATGAAGTTCATTTAGAAAAAATATATAATTAGTGTCAATTTATGATACTGAAACTGCGATTGACTTTGTTTATAGGTCATTCAAATCGATCAATAAATAACAGAGTTATGGCGTTGGGCGTTTTTTTTTATCGAACACCCGGTATATGAGCTGCGTAATCCTTTTAATTTTTTTTTGTTGTACCTGTACCATAAATGGGGTTCTAGGTAATACAAAATGTTTTCAGAATGTGGTCACATTTGTCTACTGAAAATATAAATCAATTGACTACTTTCGAAACCTCGTAGGTCCCGATTTTTCAAAAATCGCTTTTAGAAATTGTTTAAAAATCGGGACTTATCGAATAGTAGTCAACTTTCGAAACCTCTTAAGTCCCGATTTATATTTATATTAAAACCACTTACGTAATTATTTTAACTAGAGTTGTTCGAATTTCTAATTTATACAAATAATTTGTCTTTTAAGTATTCGTTTGCTTTTGTATAGGAGTTCAATTTAAATCTTTTAACGAAGGTTTCCATTCTTTGAATAAGATTAAATTTGCTAAATCAAGGAGTCGAAAGTGGTTAAAAGCTTCAAATGTCATGTTTTAAAATTACATAGTATATTATTTTTCTACAAATTAAGGCAAATTATATGTAGTAGGTGTTAATTTAAGAATTACATAAGTTTCCTAAGATATAAATTAAGACATACATATTGAGGATTAGTTAAATAACTAATCTGCGTAATCCTTTTATTTTTTTTGTGGTACCTGTACCATAAATGGGGTTCTAGGTAATACAAAATGTTTTCAGAATGTGGTCACATTTGTCTAATAAAAATATAAATCAATTCACTACTTTCGAAACCTCATAAGTCCCGATTTTTCAAAAATCGCTTTTAGAAATTTTTGAAAAATCAGGACTTACGAGGTTTCGAAAGTTGACTACTTTCGAAACCTCGTAAGTCCCGATTTATATTTATATTAAAGCCACTTACGTAAATATTTTAACTAGAGTTGTTCGAATTTCTAATACATAAAAATAATTTTTCTTTTAAGCATTCATTTGCTTTTGTATAGGAGTTCAATTTAAATCTTTTAACGAAGGTTTCCACTCTTTGAATAAGATTAAATTTGCTTAATCAAGGAGTGGAAAGTGGTTAAAAGCTTCAAATTTCACGTTTTAAAATTAGCCCACTGAGCAAATCCATCTAAGTAATGTTTCATCAACATTAAAACAGCGTTTAATGTTGCTACAATATTGATATAACGTTTTTTGTTTGTTTTTTGCTCAGTGGGAGTATACTATTTTTGTACAAATTAACGCAAATTATATGTAGTAGGTATATATTTAAGATTTACATAAGTTTCCTAACATATAAATTAAGACGTAGTACATATTGAGGATTAGTTAAATACAATTACATATTCAATAGGAACGTATATCTTCATCTCTCTAGTGCCGGCTTTTGTGACGAGTCATGACAACTCTATTTTCGGCGCCTATTCTGAATTTATTTGTACGTCTGCGCTCATTAGCGCAAAACCCATAGCATTTATTTTTGTTTGGTAACGGTATCACCACGAGACGTCATCTCGTCAAATCTCCATGACCATTTTTCAACTATTTATAGCATTTCCTATTTCGTACACAGGAGAGATCCAGATACGTCTGAAATTCTATGGGAAGAAATCAAGTCTGATCAATGTAAATAGGTGTGAATTAGATGGATTATAGTGAATAAATCAACTGATTGTCATTAGCTTCTACGATTTTGTGCATGAATCATGCAATTTTTATTGGTTTGGTTTTTTAAATCTTAACCCTTTCGGTGGTATTTGCCACCACTAAAATTTGGTTAACATACAGGACATTTTTGTTTAAAATATACATACATGTATGCATGAGCTGTAACTTTTCTGATAAACGTTTGTTTTTTAAAATAGTTTAACTTGAAGTCTTAAACGAGTGTTTTCCACTCTCAGACTAAGCATGAAGTAAAATTTCGAGTTTAGAGAAGCCCCGTGAAAATTTGTCTCGGGTCGCGAAGCGACCCGAGACAAATTTTCTGGGCTTTTCTAAACTCGAAATTTTACTTCATGCGCCACACGTATAAAACACAGATTTCAAGTTAAGTTCGAATATACATAAATTTCCCAATATTTTAGTGTTTTATACGCGTGGCGCATGACCCTCGACAAATTTTCACGGGGCTTTTCTAAACTCGAAATTTTACTTCATGCTTAGTCTGGGAGTGGAAAACACTCGTTTAAAGCTTCAAATTGAACTTAAAAAAAACCAGGGAATATCTAAAGATTTACAGAAAATAGGCTGAATTTGGAATACGTATACTTTAAAAAAAAACTCCCTGTATTTGTTTGCTCCGGAGAAATATGAATTATTATAAACCATAATGAAGATAACAATCAATTCTCAAAGAACAATCGTTAATTAATATTTCACTCAATTGACGTTTGTTAAACAATAGCGGCGATAAAGAAAAAAAACATGTATTTTCATTCACCTGAAAAACTAGATTTCTTTAAATTTTTTTGCATTTTTGCATTTTTTTGTGGCAAACCCGTACAAGATATCAAACATTATTAGAAGACAAAAACGCTTTTAAATGAACTAATCTTAAAAGATGCATTTTTAAAATTTGTATAAGTTGCGCCAATAAAAACATATTTTAGTTTTTACATTGTGGTACTATTGTTTTTTATACTGCTTGTCAATCAATGATCATCATAATAACTGAAAGGGTGTGTCATATTTTGATAATCAACTATAATAAATTTTAGTCGGATCGAATATAGCTTTCAATTGTTATAAATAAAATTAATAATATTTTTTTGAACTTTGAAGATTAATTCCGGCCTAACTAACCGCAAAGTTTTGGATATAGATAAGTTGTGTTAACTTATCATATTTTTATCCCAGGAATCCCTTTTGGATATAGATAAGTTATGTTAAATCATCATATTTTGATCCCAGGAATCTATGGTTAAACCATTTCCCCACATTAACGGGACACCCTGTATGTATACTTAAAACATTTTCACAATTAATAAAAATACTATTAATTCTTACTATGAAGAATTGTTAATCCCCGTGTATGGTAACACAAATATATACTTAGGATACAAAATAAGGACAGCGGTCGTAAAATAGGGAGACACAAAGCTGCTGGGGCACGTCTAACGATAAATGGTCTTCGCGTATTGTTTATAGTATTCCAAGCAGAAGGAGGGAAAAATCTTTTTGAATGTATTGTGTTTGAGAAACATGCCAATAAAGAACTGCAGGCGTGCTTCTGCTGCGTGCTGTGTCTCCTTATTTTATACATATACGAAAAAAAAGGAAAATGAAATAAAATGAATATTCTTGAATTGGGTGGTAAACCAGATCCATTGAAACAGTCGAACACATGCTGTTTGTACTTCCATAATTGTATAGGATTAATTACATGTGGATATCCTTTATAAGAGTAAAAGACTACCTTAAATATTAGTACTAGGAGTTTAACCTTTAAATTAATAATAAAAATTACTTGTGCTAACTAACTGATAATTCCAGAGCAATTTTTATTAACTAATAATATTCAAGTGGACGTTTTGTTTTTGCAATTACGTCCATTTTTGTAAATATGAGAAAGCAACTTTATATCATTCAAATTTTAATTAGAACACACTGAACCACAACATTTTTAGAGCTTGATTTTGCAAATGAACGGTCGACATTTTCATGAAGCTGTAGCATTTTTATTTTCATTTGGGAATAAAAATGATACATTTGTAAATTTGCAAATAAACGCGCGCAACTTCAGTTGCATACGCTGCAATGCTGTTTTGTTGAAAACGTTTTTTTGAAAATTTCGGAGCGCGTCCAATTTTCGCCGAGCGGGGTTGGCGTGCGCGAGACTTTTTTCCGTTGCGGCGAGCGAGGAAGAGTGTGCGAGCACATCGCAGATTATAGAAAATTTTCTATATCGTACCGACATCAATAATCACGTCAGTTTCGTGACCATTTATCGATATCGTCGCTGCTGGTCATTGCCGCTGTTAGTTACGCTACTAGCGTTCGACATTGCCTTGGGGTGAGTGTTAAATATTTCTCATATAAAAAAAAGGGGGGGAACGTGAATGGTTTCCGAGTCCTTTTATTTTTGCAAATTGGCTACAGTGTTTTTTTGTAATTATGTAGAGTTACGGTTGGGCTTTTCGATTACCGAATAAAGTTTGTCAACCAAATATTCTGATCCCGGCTGGAGCCTCACCTTTTTTTGCAAAGAGGGAAAAAGAGAGAGAGGGACAGCGAGAGACGAAACAGGGATTCGCCGACCACCGTGTTGCCGTTCAACTGGGTAGAATTAACCCCGGTTGCGGAAGGGAATAACAGATAAGTTACCTGAAGATCCTTGAAAGTTAATTTACGAAATTCAAGCGTTAATTTATGAAATTTAATTTACAAGCAGTTGTAATACTATCGTCCTAGGACAGTGCTCCAAGGTGGCTCCCAATTTAAGTTATTTTTGTACAGGTCATTGTGGAATCTATTTGTTTATTTATTTTTATATTTTTAGTTAAGTAAAGCGTTATTTTAATTTACATTTTGTATGTGCAAAACTTTTAATTTAATTAAATTGTGATTATCATTTATTCATTTAAACATTTTTTTCTTTTTGAACTACGACCCAGTCTCCTGAGAGTAAAAAGTTAGCCGCCACAAAGCTCTTGAACTATTTAAACCCAAATGAAATATTATTTTTGCTGTTTGATTATACATGCCTTTTTTAATCTACCATATTTAGCCTTTATAAAGTAGATGAATTTACATAAAAAAACCTCATACAATTTCTGTAGATTATTTTGAATAATCTTGTATCTTAGTTAAGTACGAGAGGGGTCCAATATTAAAGGTACAGGTGTCTGTGAAACAAGCACCGCAAACGAAATATTAAAGGAGTTAAACTTTTGCACGATAGCGCAAGACCGCACACGTCAAACCAAGGAGTGGTTGACACAACAGGAATTGCAAGACACAGTTGTATACTACTTTAATCGACTTGACAGGCAACACTACCATGAATGGATGTCCAAACTACTGTCATGCTGGGATAAATGTCTCAATCTTTATGGAGAATATGTCGAGGAATAAACAAAAGTTTATAGTTTTTTGTAGAATGTATTAAATATTTTCTTTAAAAATATATGTTAGTAAATTTTGGCTTGTACCTTTAATATCGGACACACCTTGTATAAATGGAATTGTCAATACTTGAATAACTTTCTCATTTATCACTTGGTGAAACATTTTGAAATAATATTGAAGGATAAATTAAAAACACTTGGTTTGTTTCACTATTTCACAAATAGTAAAACAAACCAAGTGTTTTTAATTTATCCGCCAATACTTGGTTGCAGATTCAAAAACTAAAAACTGCGATTCTTTTCGCAATCTACAAGTTAGTCTTACAAACAGTGGCGGATTACCTATTAGGCTAAGTAGACCTGAACCAACTGCAGCAAATTTGTAACGGCGGCAAATTTTGGACATAATTTCGACTTTGAGGTTTTTATACATTTTTATTTAGACAGGAAACTTTATTTTTCTCGACTGAATAATCCCCTCCCCGGGCAGCTTGGTGGTGTAGTGGTTAGAGTGTTGTACTGCCACGCCACGGACCGGGGTTCAAATACCGGCCTAACAAGTTGTCTGCATTTATATAGGTTAGGATAAAAATGCCAAACACTCCGTCTTCTCGGATATGACGTTAAATGCATGTAGGACCCGTGTACTGCCTGGATGTTGCGTGCACGTTAAAGATCCCTACCGGTGGGTTGGAACTCCCACCGGGTTCGGCAAAATTCCCGGATAGCTGTAGACCTAATCTCCGGCGTCATGATTGGCCTTAGCAGCGGAAATAGATGACGTAAAACCCAAAATAAATAAAAATCCCCTCCCCCCTAAGGGTATTCAGCCGAGTGTTGCCAACTCCAAACTATAAAATGTCTAAAAGTCTTATGTTAATAATCACCAGAAGTCATCCGATTTTTTGGTTTTTTATTAAACGAACTTCAATTATGTTAACAACGAAAAACTCTAATTAAGAAATTTGTAAGGCAGGAAAGAAATATGCAGGGCCCCAAAATAGGTTAATTCGGCCCTGATGTCGATCCTCATCCCAAAACACAAACTAGTTTCCTCTCTGAATCATTCTATTAAACACAACTTACAAAGACAAACGCGATCATCAAACGAACAAGAAACACACACAAAATCCAAAACATTTAATCCAATCGGCTTTCTGAATGCGTGTGGCTCTCTCTGTAACCGAACACCGGTCGCCCGTGGAAAAAAAGAGGATCGACTTATTCAAATTCCGAATATAAAAAAAAAAGGCTAAAGGGAATCCGTCTCTTATCTCCACACAAATTAGATCCACATTGTAACTCCGATTTAATTAACCGCACGAAAAGAGATCATCCCCAAAAGCCACCGTCTCGCTTGTCGGACAAATGTAAATGTCATGTCCGGCCAATCTCGGGACTCTTTCAATTATGTCCTTTCAGGTAGGTAGAGTGTTTGTATCGGAGATGTGTTGATGTAATTAAGGGTATTTTATTTGGTGGTCCTTGTTTTTGAATGGACGTGAAATGGTTAATTAAGTTGCGTTAACAGAGATAATGACAGATGACCTGGATGATTGTAAAACGTAATGAAGATTTTAAATTGAACACTTTTATAAAAACAACGAATGCCTGGACATTAACAGAGTATACATCGGGATATGTATACTTAAAAAAAATCGGTGTATAAATACTCCTCATAAAAATTTAGCCAAGTCCATTTATTGCATTGGGCCCCTCATCAAAAAAAAAAAATACCTTAATATTTACAGTTTATATACTTCAATAAACTTAAATTCAAACTTTATGAAAAAAAGTAAAACAATCTATAGCAAAATTACGGCTTTTTTAAAAAGCGTCATTGTGTTTTGTACCTTGCAATTTTAAAATTACCAATACAACGTGTGGAACTTGTTCTTCGATAATCGAGCCTTAAGAAAAGTAAATTAAGTGTTTGACTTTTTATGGCATAGTAAAATGTATCTGTCACAGCATATGAAATGTTCGTACTGATCTCTTACGTTACAAAAAGATCTGTCTTAAGCAAAATAAAATTTACTAAAAATACTGTACAATAAGGGGAAATGCTTCATATTTTGAGTTGACTTTAAGCAACTGCATTTTTGCTCTCACAAAAAGTCAGTTTGTTCAGCATTGGTAAACAAACTTTATTTATTTTTCGATAATTTATATGGTTTTGATCAAAATCTGCAGTTTCGTTGATTTATTAAGAATTTCTGAAGAAATTATAAGTATTTTAAGCAAACAAATAAAACTATGCTTTATTATAAATTATTGTTAATATGAAAACAATTTAAACAAATTTTCTCATTATATCTTTAAGTAAAAATATGCATGAAAGTGGCTCTTTGTGTTTCGATTTATATTCATAGAGTAAAAAGAGCGTAATGAGAAATCGGTTGTCGAGTGCTCTATGCGAAGAGTGGTAATAAATCACTTGAAGCATGCTTACTCGTAAGTGACTTCAGATCTATCCACTAATGAATATTGCGAGCAATTACTTTTAGCAAATGTTCAGGCGAGTTATCTGGTATCGGCATCGGACTTGCTTACCACCAACAATGAAATAACAACGAATTAACACCAATTAATTTAATATGTACAAATGTAAAATAATACATTCCAAAGTAAATAATATACGGGGAGTTTCTCTGTCAGTATACATATCCCAATTATGTGCTGTACGTTTTCAGATATTCCTTGTTTTTTTTAAAAGAGTTCAATTTCAAGCTTGAAACGAGTGTTTTCCACTCCCCGGTTAAGCATGAAGTAAAATTTCGAGTTTAGAAAAGCCTGAAAATTTGGTTTGGTTGCGTAGCGCGAAGCGCGGAGCGACCACACCAAATTTTCAGGCTTTCCTAAACTCGAAATTTTACTTCATGCGCCACGCGTATAAGACACAGGTTTCAAGTGAACTTTACGTGTTTACAATATTTCATGGTTTTTAGTGTTTAATACGCGTGGCGCATGAAGTAAAATTTCGAGTTTAGGAAAGCCTGAAAATTTGGTTTGGCCGCTTCGCGCTACTCGACCAAACCAAATTTTCAGGCTTTTCTAAACTCGAAATTTTACTTCATGCTTAGTCTGGGAGTGGAAAACACTCGTTTAAAACTTGAAATTATACTATTTAAAAAAAGCGTATGCATTAGTGTACTTGAATGAAAGATTCCCTGTATAACGATTTTTTTATTTAAGTACACGTGCATATCTGGATGTATAGACCTTCAGGCATTCGCTGTTTTTGCTAAAGCCTTAATTTGAAACTTCTACCGAGTGTTTCCAGTCCCAGACTAAGCATGAAGTAAAATTTCGAGTTTAGAAAAGCCTGAAAATTTGGTTTGGTCGCGTAGCGCGAAGCGCGGAGCGGCCAAACCAAATTTTCAGGCTTTTCTAAACTCGAAATTTTACTTCATGCGCCACTCCTATAAGACACTGATTTCAAGTGAAGTTTACTCGTTTACAATATTTCAGTGCTTTCAGTGTTTAATACGCGTGGCGCATGAAGTAAAATTTCGAGTTTAGAAAAGCCTGAAAATATGGTTTGGCCGCTCCGCGCTTCATGCTTAGTCTGGGAGTGGAAAACACTCGTTTAAAACTTCAAATTATACTATTTAAAAAAAGCGTATGCATTAGTGTACTTGAATGAAAGATTCCCTGTATAACGATTTTTTTATTTAAGGACACCTGCATATCTGGATGTATAGACCTTCAGGCATTCGTTGTTTTTGCTAAAGCCTTAATTTGAAACTTCTACCGAGTGTTTCCAGTCCCAGACTAAGCATGAAGTAAAATTTCGAGTTTAGAAAAGCCTGAAAATTTGGTTTGGTCGCGTAGCGCGAAGCGCGGAGCGTCCAAACCAAATTTTCAGGCTTTTCTAAACTCGAAATTTTACTTCATGCGCCACTCGTATAAGACACTGATTTCAAGCGAAGTTTACTCGTTTACAATATTTCAGTGCTTTCAGTGTTTAATACGCGTGGCGCATGAAGTAAAATTTCGAGTTTAGAAAAGCCTGAAAATTTGGTTTGGCCGCTCCGCGCTTCGCGCTACGCGACCAAACCAAATTTTCAGGCTTTTCTAAACTCGAAATTTTACTTCATGCTTAGCCTGGGAGTGAAAAACACTCGTTTAAAACTTCAAATTATACTATTTAAAAAAAGCGTATGCATTAGTGTACTTGAATGAAAGATTCCCTGTATAACGATTTTTTTATTTAAGTACACCTGCATATCTGGATGTATAGACCTTCAGGCATTCGTTGTTTTTGCTAAAGCCTTAATTTAAAACTTCTACCGAGTGTTTTAAGTCCCCGACTAAGCATGAAGTAAAATTTCGAGTTTAGAAAAGCCTGAAAATTTGGTTTGGTCGCGTAGCGCGAAGCGCGGAGCGGCCAAACCAAATTTTCAGGCTTTTCTAAACTCGAAATTTTACTTCATGCGCCACTCGTATAAGACACTGATTTCAAGCGAAGTTTACTCGTTTACAATATTTCAGTGCTTTCAGTGTTTAATACGCGTGGCGCATGAAGTAAAATTTCGAGTTTAGAAAAGCCTGAAAATTTGCTTTGGCCGCTCCGCGCTTCGCGCTACGCGACCAAACCAAATTTTCAGGCTTTTCTAAACTCGAAATTTTACTTCATGCTTAGTCTGGGAGTGGAAAACACTCGTTTTATGCCTCAAATTATACTATTTAAAAAAAGCGTATGCATTAGAATACTTGAAGGAAAGATTCCCTGTATAGCGATTTTTTGATTTAAGTACACCTACATATCTGGATGTATAGGCCTTTAGGCTTTCGTTGTTTTTGCTCAAGCCTTAATTTGAAACTTCTACCGAGTGTTTCCAGTCCACGACTAAGCATGAAGTAAAATTTCGAGTTTAGAAAAGCCTGAAAATTTGGTTTGGTCGCGTAGCGCGAAGCGCGGAGCGGCCAAACCAAATTTTCAGGCTTTTCTAAACTCGAAATTTTACTTCATGCGCCACGCGTATAAAACACTGACTTTAAGTGAAGTTCAAAATATACTTCTTAACTGTTTTATGTTGTAGGCGTTCATTTGGTGGTACATCTTGAATACACTTGTAAATAAAACACTTTTTACTTTGTTTAACCACTGTATTTTGCACTTTAAGTTTGATAATGACTACTAGATAGTCGCAACTGTAGTCACAAATTAAGTGCAAAATACAATGGTTAAACAAAGTAAAAAGTGTTTTTTATTTACAAATATACTTCTTAAGTTTGATTTCCAATGAAATTCCCAACATATCCAGAACTAATTAAAATTCATCCTCACATGTGCAATATTTAATTTCCAATTTATTTTGTTTTAACTCGTATACTCTTAACCAGATTTAATTCTTTCTTTCCATCTCTGAAACATCACAACAGAACCAGTCTTAAAAAAAGCATGAGTCAAATTTATTAATCAGCTTTCTTCGCTAAGAGAATGGAGGATTTACAGTCGAGCAAGTCCGTCCGGACATTCTGAATTCCAATGGGAAAAACTCTAGTCCGATTATGTATTCTGGTCATTTTGTCCCATTGTGTCCACACCTTCATCCTCTCTCTATATCTGCCGGCACATGTCATCGCAGGCATCAAGCCCATGCCCGATTTAGATTTTCTCAGGCGCAGATTAAACTCTCTAATTACCACAATTTAATTCGTTTCGGTTTGAGAGAGAATTTTTATTTTGTGAGAGATTGATATGAGAATTTGTCGTTATGTAAATTTAACAATTTTTCTTATAATATATAAAATTACGAAAATGTTATTCGTGAATTTTTCTTATGCTGTTTTTATTCAAATAAATGTTTCGTTTGACTGATAAGTTCAAGCATATGTTTGCTTTGATGTTCAGAAACACTTCATGTTTGATAATGGCAAGCTGAATTTGCCGAAACTGCAGTCACATAAAAATAAATTGTGTTATACAAACAAAGTTAAAAGTGTTTTATTGTGTTAAATTAACATGTATAACGAAGTAGAAGCCTCCATAATTCAAAATATGTTCAGAAAAAATATTCATAAATTATTAAACAGTTATTTAACGACTCTTATGTTAAATAATTGAATAAATAATTGAAGATGCAAAACCAGTCATAAACCGTTTTTTTTTTTATTTTGATGTTTTGGTATCCCTGGATTCTAGTCGTCTCAGGCTACAATTTTAAAAATAAATTGACCTTTAAAACCCATCCCAAATCTTTAAAAATTAAATTTAAAAAATCCTGTCGAATGCAAAACCTGCTACATTTCTTGGTTGCAAAAGCTGACATTTATTCAGTTGCAAAATCTGCCTAATTTTTACTCAGTGGTGCATAATTTTTCTTGTCCCCATTTGATACAACCCTCATTCAACACTGTTTTAATTCATTTAAAAGAGGCTGTAAAATTAGTTTTTGTCATTTTGCCACAAATTTGTCAAAATACGTACGGCTGGTTTTGCATTTGGGCACACGAGTAATATAAGTATTTAAGGGTCCCAACACATTTCTCCCTATCAATTCGGATTCCTTCAAAAAAGATCAACTACGCTCCCACTTACTATCCTAACCTCCTGCCAAACAGCAACCTTAAAAACAAAAAATGAGCTATATTATTCCTAGATATAAAAAAATCCCTTTGATTCAGTCTGGCATTGAGGTTTGCTGTTTAAGTGCAACTCCCTTAATATCCCATTAGACTTAATTTATCTTATTGATAATTTCCTAAACAGTCGACTCCTTAATGTTCGGGTCCAAAATACCATCTCCCGGCATTTTATCCCCCAGCAAGGTATTCCTCAAGGCTCTCCATTATCTCCCCTCCTATACAACATCTATGTTCATGACATATACAACCCTAACCCAGAGTACCTTAATCCCTCTGTTAACTGTTGAGGCTTCTACTTCGTTATACATCATTATTAACATAAATAAGACACATAAACTTTGTTTGTATAACTGAGGTTTTTTATTGTGACTATAGTTTCGACAACTTTAACTTGTCATTATCAGACTACAAGTAATTTAAATTACTTGTAGTCTGATAATGACAAGTTAAAGTTGTCGAAACTATAGTCACAATAAAAAAAACCTCAGTTGTACAAACAAAGTTTAAGTGTCTTATTTATGTTAATCCCTCTGCATATTTTCTTCTCTTTGCAGACGACACTACCCTTATAACCCACCAACCCACCCTTCCTAAAGCTCTCTCGACTCTCCAAGAGCTAAACGATTCCCTTTCTAATTGGTTTGCTAAATGGAGAATATCCAGTAATCTCAATAAACCTTATCTATTCATACCTTTCCAAAGACCGCTCAATTTTCCATTTAGCATAAACATATCACCCTATCCCCTGCTTGGAAATACCTTGGCATCACTTTCGACCCCAAACTATCCTTCAAACTCCATTCCCAAACCATGACAACAAAAATTCAAAATAGGGCGCGGCATTTCAGATTGTTAACCTTCTAGAATAAAGGAATTACGACAAAAACACAGCGGTCCACATCTACAAAATGATCTACCGCCCCTTATTAGAATATGCTTCAATCCTCTTCCTCAACCCGCGTCACTCAATATTAAATAATATCGAAATAGAAAACGATCAGCCCTCATAATCCTCACAAATATCCGACATCCTAATAACCCACTCCACAACCCCTTTAATACCTTGCTGTATGAAAAAACAGAAATTATCCCTATTCAAAACGACTTACCCAACTTTTCAAAAAATTCGCATCTAACCCACACATCCATGACATACTTAATCACCTGTTTCTAGTACAAAACCCCAATATTTCTCCCAAATTCAACAACCCAGAAACCACCATTCATCAATTCATCTCATCTCACATGAATCGACAAGACAATCACAACTACAACTCAGGCTGAAAGACTGACGGTCGATAGCCAGGGATCTTATAATAAAATATAAATGTAAAAATCAACAAACTGTACCCACTGAGTAGAAATACAAACAAATAACGTTATATCAACATTGTCGCAACATTAAACGTTGTTTTAATGTTGATGATATATTTCTAAGATGTGATTGCTCAATAGGTAATTTATTAGATGTTTATATATATAAGTATTTAAATTTAGAAGAGGAAAATCTATTAAATATACTAAATTTACGACAAGATCATTTGATAAAGTAAATTTAAATATTTGTATGAATATTTTAAATAATTTATGTAAAAAGTGGACATTTTCTTGTGATTTTTCATATTTATGATTAAATCATGTGTATAGATTTAATCATAAATATGAAAAATTACAAGAAAATGTCCACTTTTTACATAAATTATTTAAAATATTCATACAAATATTTAAATTTACAGAAAGACAATCGTTTAAATAAACTAATCTAATGTAACTAAGTTTATTAAATATATAAACAAAAATTACATTCCGCTGACAATGAACTAGTTTCCTGTAATGATGATGATCAGAGGCGTACCGCAATTTCCTGATTAAATTTTCCGCTATAAAATAAAACAAATTTCATGTAAGAACAAGGCCGCTAGATTGCATCATTTCCACGTACTGTCAGCCCAGCTGATTGCACAGAAGACAAAATTATCGTTTCGCCAAAGTTTTCATTGAATTAAACTGAATTGTCCTCGTTTTTCGTCCAAAATTTAAAAAAATAGAAACACGATATAATTTAGCACTTCCTTAAAATCACATCTTTCGTTAACTGAACAAATTATGTTCAATAGAATGATTGTATTAATTTACTTAATAATTAGCAGTTATAAAGAAAAATAATGAACATTTTCATTGATAATTCACAATTTTTGTAAGGATTAGGAATTTGTATGAAAACAAATCAGATTTCACATAAACACATCACATCTCAGATTTTCATATAAAGCACATTTCATATTTTCACATAAAACATATCATATCTGGGCAGTAATGGATTTCCTTGTTCTGAAGAAACTGCAAAGGTTAAAAATCTTTAATAAGCCATGACCCCCTCATCCTAACTCAGCCCCCCAGGCTAAGATTTCTGGTGGGTCTCCCTACCTTAGGGTTAAGGGCAGCATAAACCATTCATGATTTTTGTTAAAAAAATATATGTTCCTGGTGGTACTAAGAACTACCATATGATCTAAAATTTTATCCTCTAGAAGTCTATAAAATTGTTTCTAAAATATATTATCTGTTTTGTGTTGTAGGCGTTCACTTTGTGGTACATCTTAAATACACTTGTAAATAAGTTAAATTAAAAATATCCTTAAGAAATGCAACATTTATGTAATATTGAAAATCCCCCACAAACTTAGCAATATAATTTTTAATCCAAAACCAAAACTTATTCTTTAGTCAGATCCGGTATTTATAAATTGAATTGTGAAAATTGTAAAGGTGTGTACATTGGGCAATCTGGTGGTAGATTCGAAATTCGATTAAAAGAATACGAACGAGCTTTTAGATTAAAACAAAATAGTTCCACCTATGCTAACTACCACACTTTTAGTGAGGATATACATTTTGCCGAAAAAGGTCGTAAAATGGATTTATTTCAATGTGTTTGCTTAGAGGGACTGGTCCTTTAATTTAATATTAGGTTAAGAAACGACAAATGAATTCGTGCAACAGTACCAAGTTTTGTTTCCCTTGAATACACAGTGCAATATGTTTTATCAAATGCCAAATAAGAAATGTATTCAAGAAATTGATCAATAGTCCTTTAAGTCAGCTCATTTTTGCAAAAAAATCACAATGATCGATTCATAACTTCAACATTCCACCAATGACAACGCGAAGCCTCATCCGTTAAAATCCCTGACACCACCCTTTGAAAGGAAAAAACGAAACCCGAGCGAAAAACCACCATTAATCCCATCCAGCCAGCATTCTTCACCATCTCTTCAGCGTTTAAATAATTTAGACAAGCCGAAGGCGGCGCCATTGTACCGCTCCGACTCCCTGAATACATTAACCTATCTGGTGTCATCGATATTTATTAAAAAAAGACGCCGAGGACGGATCGAAATTCACTTGGCCTCTCCCTTTGTCATGCTAAATTAATTAAAATCCTCTTTTATTGTGCTCGAGACGTGCATGTAGGCTGATCCATCTACGGATCGATTAGGTTATGTAATTACACGCGATGTACATAATGGGTATTTACTTGTACTTAAGCATAGATTAAGGATGTTACTCTGTGACTTCAGTCATTTACATACCTGTTCTATTGTTACTTAATACTTGTAATATTTTATTTATTGTAATCATCTAAACGAATTGATTTTTAGTATGAAATAAAGTACAGGTTTAACAAGAAGAACAAATCTTTATTATTAGAGGGATACAAAGAGAAACAAATATGTTATTCTGTACAAAACTAAATATATTTAAACTTAAATTTCTCTTAATTAAAGCCTATCAACCAGAGGCCTTTCCATCGTTCAGATTATATACAAATTATATATCTATTAATTAAAACATTTAGTATTGAACAGGGGTGTGATGTTTAAAACACTTTGAAAAGTAAAATTAAAGTGGTAAAACAAAGTTAAGTGTTTTTATTAAAATGTTATGAAGATGTACCACAAAGTGAACACTAACCAAATTAAAGATTTAAAACACTTCGTATTAAAACAGTGTTTCAAACATATTTAAAAACAGCTGTCGTGTTTTATACATGTTTTAAACCTTACATTTGTTTTAAACGTTTTTTTTATTATCTTAAATTTGCTAAATTATATTTTATACAACTTTATTAAGATTTTTTGTTTACATTTTTTAATTTTAGCTAAATTGTTAAAGATGTTTCAAATTACATTATAAAATTAACATTTTATCACAATAAAATATCAAAACTGTGTGTGTATAAATGTGATTTTTAAATACAGGGATTTTTTCTTTCAGGTATAATACATATGCATACATTGTAAATTTTACGACATTCGTTGTTTTTTTAAAAGATTTTAATTTGAATCTTTAAACGAGGGTTTTTCACTCCCAGACAAAGCATGAAGTAAAATTTCGAGTTTAGAAAAGCCTAAAAATTTGGATTGGCCGCGTAGCGAAGCGGAGCGGCCAATCCAAATTAGGCTTTTCTAAACTCGAAATTTTACTTCATGCGCCACACGTATAAAACGCTGAAATGTCGCAAAGTTTAAAATATACGGCTTTAGCAATCTAATATGTAGATGTGAATAAAACGTGAGTCAAATTCTGCGCTGAACAAATTGTTCAAAACAGTGATTATAGGCAACCCAATAACTCCAACGTATATTAGGTTACCTATATTCATTGTTGTATGTGTGTGTTTTTTTGAACTTCATTGTAAATCAGTGTTTTTAAGCGTGGCGCATGAAGTAAAATTTCGAGTTTAGAAAAGCCTAATTTGGATTGGCCGCTCCGCTTCGCTACGCGGCCAATCCAAATTCTTAGGCTTTTCTAAACTCGAAATTTTACTTCATGCTTAGTCTGGGAGTGGAAAACACTCGTTAAAAGCCCAAAATTAACCGCTTTGAAACAACGAATTTCCGCAAATTAAAAAACGCTGTAATTAACGGGATATGTACACTCAAAAGAAAAAAGCCCTGTATCTTCTGTTTTTAACACGTTTTAAACGTGTTTTAAAGCCGTTTTAAACATGTTAATGTTTTAAACGCTGTTTCAATCAAAAATAACACGTTTTGTTAAAAAAACTGTTCGTTTTATTGAAAAAAATCGAAAAATAAACGTTTTTTTTTACAACCCTGGTATTGAATAGTAGAACTTTGATTAAAACACATGGTTTATTTCACTGATTAAATCAGTGAAACAAACCAAGTGTTGTAATCAAACTTCTAAAATTAATTAAATATGTTTTAGCAGGGGTTAAGTGAGAAACTATTTCATTATATACATTTCGTATTGTTTTGCTGATTTGCACTAAATCAATGAAACAATAGCCATTGTTATAATTAATGTTTACAGTTTAAAATGTTTCACTACTAGTTAAATGAGAAATTAAGTAATGATGCAGATTTTTTTTTATTTAATTTTTTTAGTACCAATACCAAGTGTTTTTTTATTTAAATAACTTTACAGATAGTAACAAGACTACTAATAAATTGATTACTTGCTTAAGTTACTCCAAATCTAATCAAAATGTTTGAATAATGTAAATATTTTATATTATTCTTTACACATTCTCAAGTTTTTTTTAGAACATGTAATGGATGTTCATAATAGATAGTATTAAGACTGCTAACAAATTGATTACTTGCTTAAATTACTTTAAATCTAATCAAAATGTTTAAATAACAAAATATTTACATTATTGTTCACACATTCTCAAGTCAGGTTGAATAATAAAATGTATTAACTTAATCAACGAATGCTTAAAAGAACTTAATCAAAAAATTGCCTGTATTTGTTTTGTATGAAAATCGGTTTGTCCGAATTCCCTTCTTTAATTCTTAGTTTTTATCGAATTACGAGCGAATAAATTGCGGAATTGGTCCAAAGGTTCATTCTCATTATTATTGGTCAAAATGTGCGACTTATGTTCCGATTAGCGAATTGGATAATTACTGAGACAGATCCAGATACTCTCCTTGATGTATCTGCGGCAGCCGAAATAATTTGTATCAATTGTTTTTAATGGACGCTTCTCACTCGGAAATAATCCAATTAATTTGAATAATTTTTAAAGACATAACATTTACATAGTTATTTAACAATATTTATTATCTCATATTATCATAGAGCGTATTTCCTTTAACTAGGCAAGAAATGCGGTTACATGCTTTTTTGTCTGTGGAGTTTATCTGTGCAATTTATTAAGTAATTTGTGTAAAAATAATAAAATCTCGATACTGTAATTTACTTTTCATAAGTTGAACACCCCACTGAACAAAAAACAAACAAATAATAATAATAATAATCTTTATTCACTAACAAAATAACATTTAGCATACAGTTTGGAAGTAAACATTAGTGAACCAATAGGCGGGATTCAGTTGAGCTTCCGCCCACCTGTTCTTCCATCCATACCTATCAATATAAATAAGAGCAAACAAAAAACAAAACAATTATTAATCTCTAAAAATCTCTAAATAACGTTATATCAACATTGTCGCAACATTAAACGTTGTTTTAATGTTGATGATACATTACTAAGATGTAATTCCTCAGTGGGGAGCCACTTTTTAGGACTTGTGTTGTTTTATATAGACAAATGTATTTTAATTTCTCGCCTAACTAAATAAAATGAGTTCAATCATATCTTAATAATGAAGGCTTTCTGCCCTTTTTAAAATTCATGTTTACTTAATTAATTTAAGTTTGAGTTTAATTGAATTAAATTTAAAAAAAAAGTAATTTAACAACTCATATTATGAACAAAAAAGAACAATGGTTATTTGTTTTTAAATATAGGGCTTTCCATCAAATAAATAACTTACCTTTAACAAGTTTCTCATCTTTCACGTGGTGAAACATATTTAACTATGATTTAAAAAGGGAAACACTTGGTTAAATTTCACTAATATATTGGTTTTTTATTCAAACTAGTTTCGACTTTGAATCATTCTTAAGGAGTCCTTGAGAATGACTCAAAGTCGAAACTAAATTATTAGTGAAATTTAACTAAGTGTTTCCTTTTTGAAATCAAATAACTTACGCATTTTAAAATTATAAATATAATTATTTATTTGTTTCTAACAGTTACCACTAAGTCGCATTTTAATACATCTATTTCCATCAGCGCAACACAACTACCCTACCAGATATAAAAATCACCTTCAACCACCAGCTCATAAAACCACCCTATTTAAAAAGGGGATCATTTATAACTGTTCCAAAATCTATAACTGTTTGCCTCATGAAATTAAAGACACTGCATCTCTTATAATTTTCAAACGAAAACTTAAAAAATTATTGCTTGAAAAAAGTTTATATACAATTGAAGAATTTTTTGTTTAAAGAAATTGTCTATGTCTAATTATTGTTTATATTCAAATAGGTACATTTTAGTTTACACCCTTCAGCTGGATTATGACGTTTTCCTTTTGAATGCATGTATTGTTTAGTGATGAACAACTGTATGTAATTTACAAATGGAAATAAATTATATTATTATTATTATTATTATTAATAAATGATTATTTTAAGTAAATAAACTTCACATTATTTTACTCTAATATTTCCTGTAAAATATGAAAAAAAAAATAATACATGTAGATGGCTATCTATTCTTTGAATGCCGGCCTCTATGAAGACATCAACTTCTTGCCACCGCAACTTTTCATTTACATTGATACACTTGCGCGCAATCGCTTTATTAATACTGTCAATCAATCACGTCTCATCATGACTTTTCCTCGATGCCAAAACACATTAGCATACGCCGATTGTTTTTTGCTCGACGCTAATTAGCAATGTAATTCAAAGGCGCGAGTCTAACAAATAGTTTATTGAACTTGTATTACAAATAGATGTAAAACAAAATGTTACCACTGGTTAAGTGAGAAATTAATTAAATATATGTATGCGTCAGAGCTGGGCAGGATTCGAATCCTAGATTCGAATCCTGGATTCGAATCCATTCAGAGGATTCAAACGAGGCATTCGAATACTTTAGTTCAACTGGATTCGTGATCCGGATTCGTTACATTTTTTTAAGAGGATTCGTATTCGAATCCAAATGTGGGTGATTCAAATCCTTATAAAAGGATTCGAATATTTATAAAGGGATTCGAATACCTACAAAAGGTTTCGAATCGTCAAAAATAATTCGAATTAATCGTGAGGATTAACTTGAAAAATATCTTTTGTGTGTTTTTAAATGTCTCGTTAAATCACTGTTTTATACGCGTGGCGCATGAAGTAAAATTTCGAGTTTAGAAAAGCCCGAAAATTTGTCTCGGGTCGCTTCGCGACCCTCGACCAATTTTCACGGGGCTTTTCTAAACTCGAAATTTTACTTCATGCTTAGTCTGGGAGTGGAAACGTTCCTTCGAAACTTCAAACTGAATGCTTTGATAAGAACTTTTGATAACTGAAAATGTTTTTAAAGATAATAATCTAGTTTTCAAAATTTTATTTAATATTATTTGAAGTAAAACTGACATGGTAGCCACAATCTAAAATGTTAAATTTTTCAGGCATTTCCATGATTCAAGATTTTTTTCCCTGACCTTTTAATATAACTTCTTCTAAAGGAAACCCCCATTTTGTTAGATTGTTTTCATTGTTTTTGTCAATGTTTAAATTAATTTAATAAATTTTACGTGTTTTGTAATTTGCCTGCTGATTCTGACAAATTTAATAATATCATATGGCTTTTTTGTTAGTGTTTTGCTCAATTTGAATATAATTCTATGTCTTTTCTCTGACTTTCCCGGTCTTAATGGTATTCAGTGGTTTTTTTATTTACGTAATTTTCAGGCATTCGTCGATTTTATAATAGAGTTCAATTTGAAGTTTTTAACGGGTGTTTCCTCTCCTAGGCTAAGCATGAAGTAAAATTTTGAGTTTAGAAAAGCCCCGTGAAAATTTGTCGAGGGTCGCGCAGCGACCCGAGACAAATTTTCGGGCTTTTCTAAACTCGAAATTTTACTTCATGCGCCACGCGTACAAAACACTGATTTGAAGTGACGTTCAAAAACACACAAATGCATCTTTAATCAGAGTAACAAGAAATCGGATATTTAGTCTGTTATCAACGATGTTCAGTGTTAATAATAAATAATTAGGTTTTACATATTTTTCTTGAAACAACTGGTAACGATATTTATATATTAATGGGTTGCAAAAAAATAATAAAATCAAATTTATTTTTAAAGGATTTGTATTCGTGATTCGAAAAAGCAGCATTCGAATCTTTGATTCGAATCATATTTATCTTTTACGAATCCTTTATTCGAGTATTTGTGATTCGAATCATATTAGGTGATTCGGATTCGTGATTCGAATCCTTTTTACGAGGATTTGTCCCAGCTCTGGTGCGCGTTCGATTTTAAGATTTATTTCCACTGATTTAGGCCTTGGGCATAGCCAGGCTTGGTATCAGGGGGGAAGCAAACGACAAAATATGTGTTCAGTGGGAGCAACAGTCAAAATATATGCCAAATTTAGTTAAAAACTTATAATATGTCAATTATTTTCACGTAAAACGTAAAAAATATACGACTTCTTTCAATTATTGCCATTAATAATCGACTTAACATTACATAAACATTTGTAATGTAAAGCTGGTTGATGATAGATACAATTTTAATACTTATGTTTGAACTGTAAAGTGACCGCCAGTCTAAGGTGTCAAATTGTTTAGAGGGAATGGCAAATCTATAGATGGCCTGGATAATTTGACCCGAATTGTTACATTTGCAGTAGGTTACTGTATGTAACACCAAACACTTGTTGTATAATTCAACGTGGTGATGGGTCACGTTTCCCAATCCAAATTTCCCAATCCATATTTCCCAGTCCACGTTTCCCAATATATAATTTTCCCAATAACCACATTTCCCAATCGCCATTGATCCCAATCTATTCATTTCCCAATCGCTGTCTATTCCACACACTTCTGTGTTAGGTTAGAATAGTAGAAAGATTTGGAATAGAAGGGATTGTGTAAGTCTCTTTGCGCACGCTGCCTATTCCACGCATTTCTGTGTTAGGTTATAATAGTAGAAAGGTTTGGAATAGAAGGGATTGTGTAAGTCTGTTTGCGCACGCTGCCTATTCCACACACTTCTGCGTTAGGTTAGAATAGTAGAAAGGTTTGGAATAGAAGGGATTGTGTAAGTCTTTTTGCGCACGCTGCCTATTCCACACACTTCTGTGTTAGGTTAGAATAGTAGAAAGGTTTGGAATAGAAGTATGCGACAGAGATGGCAATTTTTTTATTGTCACGAAAACGTGAAAACACAGTTCATGAAAAATTAACGTTGTGTCCAACTGCTCGGAGATATTCCAGTGCTCTATTTCCTTCTTCCGAAAAATCGTTGTATTTGCTGACGATGTTGAAGATCCTTTGCTCTGCAACTACTCTTGACGTTGTGTTTTGTCGTCGGATTGCCTGACCCAAATTCAGCTGACGTATCATGGTTTCCGTGTCGGCCTGCTCTTTCTGGAGTTCCAGAAAGAACGTGTATGTGCTCGGGTGATTACGTCCGACTACGACCTGAAATTCAACACACATTATATATATAACATTGAATTAATTGAAATTTAATTAATGATCCAAACTGTGTGTGCCTACTTGGAATCTATTATGCCACCCTTCCGAAACATTATTTGTCCTAGCCTGGTGTTGCAGAACAGCGGCGTACTGATTCCACAGTGCTGGTTTATAACGAGGTTCCACAGCCTTCCTCCGCCCTCTAGCTTTCCTTCCGCGAACTTAGGTAACCTGTTAATCATATCGCAACATATTAATTCATAAATATAGTGACATTTAAATACAACTCACTTCAAAATACTCTGCTATCGGGACAAAAGGCTCAGGGACACTATCCATCAGATCGTCGAACGATGACTCAACGTCGTCAACGGGGACGAAGGCTAAATCAGCAAGCATATGCGATGCCTCTTTGATGCTTCTGTCATCGGGGTTCCGGTATGCTTGTTGTCAGCCTTCTTGTTGCAGATGTCGATAAATAGATTGGCATAGGTGGAAAAAGCATGCAGAAACATGACTCAGATTCATCGCAGATTTCGTAGCATTTATGATGGCCAATTCAAAATCGGTCATTACCGTTTGTGGAATAGTTATTGGAATGCCATCTCTGTCGCATACTTCTTTTATAACTTCGTAAATTTTTCTGTAAGTAGCTTCGCTTTTGTCTTCCAATACTGCGTAGACTAGAGGGATTGCTACCATCTGCTCCCTCCCATGAACGGTCTGAGCAACGGATGCAAGAATCGCAAACATTTGATAAAAAATAGTCGGGACAATCTTGAATGTCCCGTCCACAAACCATACATGACTACGCATCAGTCTTTTCAGGTTCTCCTTGGTAGCAAACATGATTAGTCTTCCCCCTTCGTATTCATCGTCTTCACCAGAGTCATACAGTAGAAACCGTTCACCCGATAGCGATATTTGATACTGGTCAGGAACGCGTTGAAGTTGCTCCAATGATTGCGGATTCGCTGGCATATCCTTGGTCCGCTGACGTTGGACGGCTTTTCTCAGGTTTTCTCGATCCGGAAGCTGCGATAGAATACCGGAAGGAACGTTCTGCAACTGTGTTCGGAGAAGTTGAGCTGGAGGGGTTTCAGGAGCATCAGCGGCTTTCCTCTTCAATGTTGCGATGAGCCTGCAGGCCTCCACTTCCTCATTGTTTGGTGCATGGAGATGCTCTGATTCATCCGGCCCTTTGATGACTTCAATTCCACTGCCAGAACTTTTAGTGATAGCGCGGGCCGAACATTCTTTCTTCTTGCGGCAATTCCAAAAAACATGACCTCCACTTTCCGAATGCTTGTAGTAGAGAAATCCTTCCACGTGTAAAAAGAAGCCTTTACCGCGAGATTTAATTAATTCGGCCATTATGAGGAATTTTGATGATGTAGTAATGTCAATAAGTAATGTGTCAACCGAAATAACCTGAACGAACAAATGACATTCCAATTTGAATCTCCAATTTGAAATATTCGATTGGGAAATGAATAGATTGGGAACAATGGCGATTGGGAAATGAATAGATTAGGAAAAATGGCGATTGGGAAAAACGGATTGGGAAATGTGACCCCCAATCTTCAACGTCCGTCGGGGTTATAGCTCGGGAAGTAGTTGTTTCAATGATTGTTTGTTATAGTCTTTGTAAAACTAACTTGTTGTAGATTGCAAAAAGAATCTCGGCACTTTTAATGTTACAATTTTAATCAAAACAAGTTAAAATATTTATGATTTATTTAGAACTTCAATGACTTCGTGAGCCTTTGTTAAGACCTACACAATATATTTTTCTCTAGGTTTTCTACTCACAATTAATTATCGAATCAAATTACCTAAAACTTTTTACTAATTTTTTAGCCACGTTGTATTACTTGCTTATAAAATAAATTTATTGTTAGTTAATTTCTGAGGTACTTGAAAACCGTTTTCATTTTTATAATTAAATGTTTATTACATTAATTTTCTTTTTAAAGTGCTGTTAACGCTGAAGCCGAGTGGAAATTCGCGATGATTGAAAAATTACGTTGATTATGTCACGTTTAATAACCTTGCCAATTTGAAAATTTACATTTTTAATATTGTGATTTCCTTTATATAAATGTAGTGCGCCTATAAATAACGGTGACTTCAAATAATTGTTATGTAGAAAAACATGTCATTTAGAGTAATTTAATACGAGATTATTTGCAGTGCCCTTTTAGCAATTTATATGATTTTTACGATGTACTAGAAATAACATGTTCATTAGAACAGCTATTTAATTTGTGAAAATAGCTAAAGTTTGTGTTTGATTCCCATTTTTATTAATTCACTGTTATAATAAAAGGTTGTATTAGTTTTCTATTAAGTGTTGATTAATCATGAAGTAAATATTTCGAGTTTAGAAAAGCCTTAATAAAAGGTATACATATCCATAATAATAAAGATAAAAAAAATTAAAATAGAAGATAAATAATAAATATTAGAATTAGATTGGTCGCGAAGCGATTTTCAGGCTTTTCTAAATTCGAAACTTTACTTCATGCGCCACGCGTATAAAACACTAAAATATTGAGAGGTAAAAATTTACTGCTCAGATATGTATGATTAGGATTAACAGCCAACTCAGCGTTAATTTATGTTTTATCTCAAATCACAGTATAGAACTGTACACTGATTCATTCTGAAAATTTGATTTGAGATAAACCGTAAAATAAAGCTGAGTAAAGCTGAATAAAAAAGCGTACAACTAATGAAATCGATTTTATTGAATTTTATAATATGTAAAAAACAAAAACAAACGCTTACAGAACTCAATTCATGGCCATCTAGATTTTTTTTTTGTTTTTTTAGTATTTTACCTATTTAGGACTGAACAAAAAAATATTAAGTGTTACATATTGTGGCATTTACAAGAAAAAATAAAATATTTTGAAATACTCAGATACTTTAGTTAAATCAGTCGGTTATCATATTTGAAACCTTTACCATAGCAACCACCTTAATTATAATCTATCGTATGTTTAATTAAAGAAAACCTCTAGAGTGCTATGGAAAAAAATTTAGGGTGGCAACTCTGAAATTATATATTAAAATTATTATGTTTGACGTTTTATATGTCAATTCCCAAAGCGCGTAGCCAACTTAAATTTCAAAAAATTAAATCATGGCACTCTAGAGGTTTTTTCTATTGAACATGCGATACATTTACAATGTAAAACAGTAAGTGCACGTTTTTTTTAATGAATAGAACTGTACAGTTAAATTTAGAATAATTCGATTAAGGGTAGTTCTAGTTGTAAATGTTTAATTTCATCAACTTTGTGTGTTTTGAGTATAATTTCAGTTATATAATAAAATAATTCTCACAATAAATCGATTCAAAAATTATTCAATTTCATAAAACCGTTTAGTTCACAAAAGAGACCACAATAAAATTATCATATGAATCGAATGCGATTTGCCAGTGAGCATAAACATGCACGAGAGCCGCAACGGCCTTACAAATCAAAATCCCATCCAACGATAACATTGTGCTGGCTAGTGTGAAAAATATTAATAATTTATGAAACGAAAAGGCGGAAAAACTCGCCACTGTCAACTGTCAGGAATTGAACGGAAAACAAAATAAAAGAACGCATTTCTTTCGGCGTGTTGCGCCCGCATGTGCAACAATGACCAAAGAAGATTGTAAACTCTGCTCATTATGTAATCGTAAAATCGGTATTCGCGTGTTTTGTATTCAACGCGGACGTGTTTACCGCACTACGGGTAATTTGTAATTTGTAAAAGCCCCAGCGTTGTGGCGTTTTAATAATAAATAAATCTCATTCATTGTGCGGACGCTTATGTAAATCGTTTTTTCTTTTCAATTAAAATTGTTGATCTGTTGCGAAAGGCGAGATCTAATTAATAAAGAACACCGACGTACAGTGGTTTAAACATGTAATTATTCTACGTGTACAATTTTAAATCTCAAGAGATAAACTCATTAAGTGCTGTTAAATTTATATGCACTTGTTGCATTTTAACGTTAAGTGCATGATGATGTTTGGAAGTTTCGAAATAATTACATATTGCACGTTGTTTTCAGGGAGGGCTCGTGAGTGTGAAATGTTGGATGCGGACAGAGATTGACTAATTAGAGTCTGATGTTGATTCGAGGATTTCTCAATGTTTGGAAGTTTTTGACAAAAGTTTGTTCTGACCAGCCGAATTATGGCTTTCTCAATGTTTTAGGGTCTTTGACAAACGTCTTTTCGGATTGAAAATGAAGATCATTTCTCTTGATTCAAGTATTTTTTATTGATTAGGGTTTTTGAACAAAAGCCTTTTCGAATTAAAGGAATGAAATAATGTTTGTTTATTCGAGGGTTTCTCAACGTTTTCCGAAACGAATCTTTTCCGAAGATCATTGAGTTCCATTGGACTAAAGTCGGATTTTGTCTAGAAAAGAAATTAATTAGAGTTTTATATTGTTTTCAGGGGAGGTTCGTGAGTGTGAAATAATAATAATAATAATAATAATAAAAAAAATGAAAAGTACTATCCACTTGCTATCGAAATAAAAAGAATATGGAAACAAGAGAAGGTCAGAATATTACCATTTGTCATCTCAGCAACAGGAATCACTCCTAAAACGTTTACACAAAATCTGGACGTACTAAACATACCTGTATATACACACGAAAATATACAAAAAGCTGTGTTACTGTCAACAATTTCAATAACCAGAACATTCTTACAATAAATAAAAAGGTAACTTGGCTTAGCCCGTTTCCTTTTTATAATGCCAGGACAAACCCCTGAGAAACGCTCATAATAATAATAATATTGTTTATTACCCAACAGGAAACAAATTCCCAATTACAAGACAATTTAGTATAAACAAAAAGTTTTAAAACTATAAACTAAAAATAATAACATTTTACTTCGTAATTAATTAAATTCAAATAAGGATGGTTAAAAAAATGCGTCACAAGTTGGTGAAAGTTGATTAAACAAATTGCAGGTCACATTAATAGGCGATTTTAATCCAAAATTAGTTCTATTATACTTCATATTAATTGTGGTCTTATATCTCCTATTGAAAGTTGGAATATGCAAGCCAACTAACTGTAAAATATCAGAGCAGTCAATTCGATCATGCAGAAGCTTGTGTAAGAACGTGATGCCTAGTCTGTGACGTCGGCATTCAAGAAATTCGACATTAAATTTGTCTAGCAATAGTGAATGATCACAGCCTCTGTCAGGGTAAAGTCCCTCAACTTTAAAGTGCAAAAACTTCAGGAACTTACGTTCTACTAGGTTAATTTGAAGTTGATTTTGTGGATACTAAATTAAAGATGCATATTCTAACTTTGAACAGGCATAAACATTAAATAGAGATTTCAAAGCATTCTGATTTCGCAAATTTGCAGAGTTACGATATATAAATCCTAATGCTTTGAAGGAACTCTTAGCAAGTGTTTGAACGTGAGGATTAAATGCAAAATTGTCATCAAACCAAATCACTAAATTATTGAAGACTGACTTGCTCAATATAATTACTAACTATATAATTGCTCTTATTGCTATTCAAATTAAGATTATCAATGATTTAATAAAGAAAACACTTGGTTAAATTTCACTAATATAAACTTGTTCAGGAAATAAGATTATCAATACTACACCAATTCGAGATAACATCTAGTTGATATTGTAAGCGTTGACAGTCAGCAGGGTTAGCAATTGTTGAGTAAATCTTCAAGTCATCCGCGTATAAGGTGTTTACTCTTTAATAAATAAGAAAGATCATTTATAAAAAGGTTGAAAAGTAAGGGACCCATAATCGAGCCTTGGGGTGCACCTGAACTTGGAAAGCATGAGTTCGATTTAAAATTATTTATTGCGACATACCATTCACGATCTGTAAAATAAGATGCTATAAGCGAGGATGACTTGTCACAAAAACTAAAGTAGCTAAGTTTACCTATAAACAATTGATGGTCCACCCTGTCAAACGATTTTGACATATCAGTATATAATACATCAATTTGCCCCGCTGAATCTGAAGCTGAATCTAAAATGTTAAGATCCAATGATATTGAAAAAATTACAACTAAATTCGTTATACAAAATGCAAATATCTTGACTAGATCAATAAAAAATAATTTCTATTTATCACTTTAATAAAACAGTTAATTTGTTTAGGTTTCAAAATTATATTTATTGTACTACAACAATTGTTTCACCACACTGTGGCTTCATCAGGTAGATCTACCACACTGTGGCTTCATCATCTACCTAATGAAGCCAGTGTGGTGAAATAAGTGTTGTAGTACAATAAATATAATTTTGAAACCTAAACAAATTAAGTGTTTTATTAAAGTGATATTATGGAGTTTCAACGACCTTAACTATAAAGCCTTAACTATAAAGCAATTTCTATTTAATTAAGGATTTCTCAATGTTTAGGCTTGTTTGCCAATAATCTTTTAGTTCTCAAAGTTTTGGATATTCAACAGAAGCTAGTTTGAATCTGAGACATTATTAAATGCAATTGATTAAAGTGTTTCTCAATGTTTTGGGCATTTTGACAAAAAGTCTGTTCGCATCGGGGAAAAATGCGTGCACGTTTTGACCTGGAACAAAGTTCAAAGCCATTGGGTTAGGTTATCGTCAGAAACGTACTTTTTTCGTACATCCGCACACACTCTACGTGTTTCTAACTGAGATTATCGCATCATTAGGATTCCGGCAGTAGTTGTCAAAAAATAAAAACGATAACTTCACAAGTGAGAAACAACTAGGGCTTCGAACCGGAACTGAACCGGATATAGGAAACAAAACCTGGAGCTTAAACGAAAAATCGTCGATTTTATCAGGTTCGGTTTAGTTGGTTTTAAGTTATGATAGAAAATAATTGTATAATACTAATAAAAACATAAAAAATGTACTTCATGTCAAGGTTGTTAAAAAAACGTTTTTTTTTTTCTACAACCGTTAAAAATAGGTAACATTGACACACCGTTTTGAATTTGCAAAGTGGGCTATTTATTCACCGTGAAAAATGTAATAATTTAGAGGGAAAAAATATCTTTTTTTTAACGCTAAATTTCAATATGGCGACAATTAATTGTCCATAACAATTAATTGTCCATAGGTGCTCATAATGTTTGCGGTTTTAATTTTGTTATTTCTCTTCTTAATACGCCAAAAGTACATTCTTGGAAATGTTTACTACCTTTTTCTTCGTATACCAATCACGAAATTATCAATATGGTTTTTCTTATTGCCTTTTTGATTTCTTCCCCAATAAATCAGAAACTAGGGCAGGTGGTGGCCGAGCGGTAACGTCGCCGGACGGTAAATCGCTTGGCGAGTCACAGACCGGGTTCGATTCCCGTGCACGAGGAGTTGTTATTTAAAAATAACTCGTCGTGTCCCTGGGTGTGGTGTGAATGTGTTGTGATGTCCAATATATGTTAATACAACTTATGAAATAAGTTATAAATTAAATAATATAAGTTAAAAATAAATAATTGATGTTGGCCTATAGTCAAAACAACTAAGGCCAGGCAAAAGCTAAAAAAAAGAAAATCAGAAACTGCCGCCCTAGCTTTATCCTTGATAATGAAATCTTTTAACTTAATTATTTAATTAAAAAAACGTATGTATGGTAGAATTCCTTCTTTTGGGGTTATAGAAAAAATATTGTTTGTATTTTGTGCGAAAAATTAGTACGTTTTTTGACGCATTCGAATTCATTTTTAGTCTTAACCTGCGGTATCGACTAAAATGCATCCTCGATGCGTCAAAATAACACTGACTTTGCGCACATAATACAAAAATATCATTTTTTTTCATTTTAAATAAAACAAGCAGTTTTTTTTAACAAAACGTGTTTTTTTCATTGAAACAGTGTTTAAAACATTAACAATTAAATATATGTTTAAAACATTAACAATTAAAAATATGTTTAAAACGTGTTTAAAACATATTTAAAACACGTTTGAAACAGAACATACAGGGCATGATTCTTTTAAGTATATCCTGCTAATTATAGCGCTTTTTAAATTTGCGGGAATTCGTTTTCTCAAAGCGGTCAATTTGAAGCTTTTAACGAGTGTTTTCCACTCCCACACTAAGCATGGAGTAAAATTTCGAGTTTAGAAAAGCCTAAGAGTTTGGATTGGCCGCGTAGCGAAGCGGAGCGGCCAATCCAAATTAGGCTTTTCTAAACTCGAAATTTTACTTCATGCGCCACGCGTACAAAACACTAATTTACAGTGAAGTTAAAAAAAACACACACACATATAACAACTATTATAGGCAACCTAATATACGTTAGATTTATTAGGTTGCCTATAATCACTGTTTTAAACAATTTGTTCAGCACAGAATTTGACTAACGTGTGATTCACATCTACATATTAGATTACTAAAGCCGTACATTTCAATTTTTACGATATTTCAGTGTTTTTAAGCGTGGCGCATGAAGTAAAATTTCGAGTTTAGAAAAGCCTAATTTGGATTGGCCGCTCCGCTTCGCTACGCGGCCAATCCAAATTTTCAGGCTTTTCTAAACTCGAAATTTTACTTCATGCTTAGTCTGGGAGTGGAAAACACTTGTTCCAAACTTTAAATTGCGCGATTTTATAAAATCGGCGAAGGCCTGAAAATGTAGAGCGTATGTATACATTGTGTATGTTTAAAAGAAAAAATCCTAATGTGTAATATAATAAGTCATCCATAGAAATCATAAAAAGAAGTGCAGAATTTTACTTAAAATTAACTTTTAGTTAATTGCTTGGCCGTTATTAGGTTAATATAAAAATACTTCAAAGAAAAGTTGTTTCATAAATTTAAAATCTGTAATCATAGGACAGCTCTAGTGATAGTCTAATTCACTAGAGCTGTCCTATGATTACAGATTTTAAATTTATGAAACAACTTTTCCTTGAAGTATTTTTATATTAACCTAATAACGGCCAAGCAATTAACTAAAAGTTAATTTTAAGTAAAATTCTGCACTTCTTTTTATGATTTCTATGGATGACTTATTATATTACACATTAGGATTTTTGGTGGAAATTCAGTGGGTAATATTAGGTTAGGTGAAACATTACACGATGTGTAACCCAACTTAATATTTTCCACTGCAATTCCATCTATAGTCGAATTTACGAGAGGTGTCCTATTATTACAGATTTTAAATTTATGATACATAATTTTATATTTTTCACTAGGCCTAATATTATAAGTTTGAAGACCCCTGTTATAATGTAAATTCCAGTAAGTGGACATTTAGTGGAAAATATGACATTAGGTTATACGTTGCATATCATTACGTAATTTCATATTTTTCACTACTTTTCCACCTACTATAGTTGGCTTCATAATAATGAGTGCTTTTATAGAATATAAGAAAAATCCTAAATGAATAATCGTTGTTTATAAATGTAGGTGTTTGCGTTTAAGAAGGACCTTGAATTATGAGTAATTTGTGTTTTGAAAGAGTGTCATCTCTAAATGTGTGCAAAATGCACTCTAATTATATATTATTGAGCCCCCTTAGGACTTACATCATATCAACATTTATGCATGTAGGAGTAACTCATCGCTTAAATATAGTTTATTTCTATGTATAATACAAATATGTCAATAGCTCCTTTATAGACATATTTTTTTAAATTTTAAGTTATAGTATCATATTTAGAATTATCTTGTTAAAAGTCTATAAATCAATATTTTATATACTGGGTGTTTGATTATGGGTGGCCATCGGCTGTATCTAAAAAACTATGCATCGTAGTATATTGCGGTAAATAATGTCTTGGTAAAAGTGGCCAAGAGAAATCGCTAGAAATACTTTTTGAGTTCCTGCCTTTGCCGCTAGAGGGCGCAATCTCTTTCGTATATAATAAAAACAAGTTTTTATCAAATAAATGCCAAATTATGCTACGTCGAAATTATGAAAATCTTAATCTACGCAAAATTTTACTCAATTTTAACTATCTTTTCATTTATTTTGCCACACACAAGACGCAGGGGGAAATGAAAAAGTCTACTCATTCAAATGGCTGTAACCTTAGTTAGGTTTAACCAAATTTTGACAATTAAATTGACTTTAAAACGTTGTTAACTCTGATTCACTCTCGTTTTAGTATGAAGCGCCAGAGGGCGCGATTGAGACACCCACAGTAATATTTCGATTTAAGAAAAATTTAATTAGAAGGTACACTCTAGTTATCTTAGTTATGTAAAGTAAAAATTACTGTGAAAACTAGTAAAAACGGCGTCCCGATATCTTTATCCCAGCCGGAGATATAGTGAACATTATACTACACCACGCATTCTAGAAAAATCATATAAAATTAAGTAGGCTGTTGGGTTAATAAACAATATATTTTTGTTTTATGTGCAAAATATAAATCACATTTTTTAAAATAATGAGGCCTCGTCAAAACGTTTATATTTTATTAAGACAAGATGTGAGTAAATCAAGGAATATAAAAAATATTAAAATGGAGTAGGCTTATGCTTTAAAAATGTATTTCAATAAAGTGATTAACATTTCCCTCTTCTAATGAATCAAAAACAATCGCCTCATCATACATCATTACGGAATGCGACTTATTGCGAGGAATGTGGTCTACTTCCAGCCCAATAAATCCTTCAGTTCCAATTTAAGCATAGCACATAACAACATTACACACTTGACGGAACATTAGTGCCATTTACAAACTGCACAATGACGATTTAATTAGCTGAAATCACTACGCATAATTTATGTGATGCAGCGCAGAAATGTATCAATCTGATTTTATTTATTCAATGCTCAATTCAAAGGGAAGGCGTGAGAACGCTCTCGCTAAAACGCTATTGCTAAAAATCATCAAGTGCACGGGCAATCAATAGCAATTAATGACGTTTCCCTATAAGGTCGGAAATTCACATGTTATTTTGCCATAACAACGAACGACGATTAATCTTCTACAATAATAAAAATAGAACTTTGAAACTTATACATATTGTACATTGAAGCTTTGCGAATAAATTGAGACTATTCTTTTTGTTTAAAAATCTTTCTTAAATTATATATAAATAAACTAATGGAACACTCTTAAATGATCACATAAATCGGTGCAATACTTCCACAGGAAACTTTATTTCTTCTTCATATTGTTTTAATTTATTGAAGTAATTATTATAAACATGTTGTATTAAATACATTAATCTATGCATATATACATAAATTTTACAGTATTTTAGTGTTTTATACGCGTGGCGCATGAAGTAAAATTTCGAGTTTAGAAAAGCCCAGAAAATTTGTCTCGGGTCGCGCAGCGACCCGAGACAAATTTTCACGGGGCTTTTCTAAACTCGAAATTTTACTTCATGCTTAGTCTGGGAGTGGAAAACACTCGTTTAAAATTTCAAACTGAAATCTTTTCAAAAACAACGAATATCTATATATTTAAAGAAAATAATCTGAATTTAAAGAAAAACTCCCTGTATACTCTCATATAGAATATCAAACTAAAAAGGCATCTGTTTCGTTATTCAGTTGTATGTATGTCGATAGAAATTAAAATCATAAATTATTGTCCAGTTCGCTTGTTTCTTCTGTAATTCAATACCCATATATTCATATTCATTCGCATAGCGCTAAGTAAACAAACAACAACGCGCTTCGCACTCATCAATTTTATTATTCCTTGTGATAAAATTAGGTAGGCACTATAAACCAATACATAGTCAAAACTACTTTCTGCAATTTTGCTATTTCTGCGCCATCTCGTATCCCAGAAACACACAACCAACAAAAATTGGCCCTCTTAAGTCGATGTTTTGAATCGACTTTAAGGGCAAACGTCATTAATTGCTATTGATTGCCCGTGCACTTGATGATTTTTAGCCTTATACTGATGGTTTTGAATGGCTAGAAATGAAAGGAGGACGTAAAATGTGTCGGGTTGTAAAGTTTGTGTTTTATTTTTTCGATAAGTGATTTTGATGGGAGGTGATTTATGGTGTTTGATAGGTGAGAAAGGTGTAAAGACAAGTCTCGGTTTTACTTTCGGTTGTCGCGTATGAGTGATTTATTTTTTATTGTAATTCGGCTGTAAAATTTATCTTTGACTGAAAGTGAAATTAATAATGTTACAAAACAATCGGGGAGCGTTGCATTAACTTTATTTTCCATTCGAGATGACACCATACATTTTATTTCACAGGCCATTTCTTTATGATAAAGGGTTTTTCATTAAGAGGTCCCATTTTAAATTCCCTGGCATTTTTAAACTGTTTAATAGAGGGCCTTGATTGGTTTGCACTTTTTAAGAGATAAGTGAACGATTTGAAAAAGTAGAATAATATTCTTTCCAACAACGTATAGACATTGTAAAAATTCATTATGAACATGGTAAAAATTTCGCTTAGACAAATAGCAGGTTCGTATGAATCAACTTCTCGTCGTGCCATTGCGAAACTTATCACTAAATTTGAGCAAAATTGACACTACTGATGTAAAATTGCTAGTTCGCCAGATCAACTGAGAACATAACCACTATTCAAGCGCTCATAAAAAATATTCGAGCGGTTATTGGTCAAATAAGAGCCAAAGTTAAAATGCTAAAATGTGATACAAAACTTTTTCAAAAGAATAACAATTTGCAGAAGAAACCGAGGTGGTCATTTACCAGATATTGTTTTCCACAACTAATTGTAGAGTTTGTACTTTGTTTTAAAATAAATATGTTGGCACTATTTCATTAAAAAAAATGTTTTTAAATAATTAAAATAGAACTTTTTAATGGAAAACCCTGTAGAATAAAATTAAATTCGCCAATTGTTTGCAGAATATTTACAAAATATAAAAATGAATTCATATAGATTTTCTACAAAATTAAGTCTTTTCTCCAAATATTCAGTTGCATTAATTTTATTTTCCATTCGAAGCGACAACAAATATTGTATATCGGATGCAATTTCTTTATCATAAAGTAAATTGAATTTTGCCAATTGTTTGCAGAATATTAACAAAATATAAAAACGAATTCATGCCGATTTTCTACAAAACTGTCGTCTATTTAAGACTTTTCTCTAAATATTCAGTTGCATTAATTTCATTTTCCATTCGAGGCGACAATACACGTAGTATTTCAGATGCAATTTCTTCATCATAAAGTAAATTGAATTGTCCAATTGTTTGCAGAATATTTACAAAATATAAAAACGGAATAAGCGACTTTCTGCAAAAGTCAATTAAAGACATTTCTCAAAATATTCATTGAAACAACTACTTAACCGGCTAATACCCCAAAAGATATTGAATTATATATACAATAAGTATTTGACTTGAACAAACAAATTTACTGTTTTTATGTATAATTTATGTGCAAAATGTAACATCAGATCTAACTATTATCTCACCAAACTAAATGACCATACAGGAAAAGCAAATTTTTGAAATAATTAGACGGAATGAATATTAATTCATATTCATATTCATATTTATTGATGCAACAACAATGTACATGTTTTACACAGGTCAGTTCTTAACTAAATAATAATAAAAAAAAATAAAAATACTACATATTAAAGTAAAAATAAAAAAGTAAAAAAGACTGCATTTTAATGCAGCGCTTAAACTGTAATTACAGTTTAAACGCTGCATCAAAATTAAATTCAAGATAATCCTCCCAGCAGTAAAAGGCATTAATTGATAAGAATTGAAAGAATCTTGGGCTCTCTTAAAGAAAAAAGGCTTGAATAGAAATTTTTCCGTCATTTTCAACTGATTGACAAACAATGATCTGTTAATTAAACAGCGAAGTTGTAGAAAATTCTTCTCCTATGTTTTCCCAACTCCTTACACAATAATTAAATGCGACGCATGTCATTACAATCATTTATCCATATTTCGTGTGTGTGTGTATGACAAATCCAGTCGATACCGCATACTGGCCGATTCCATCGATCAAAATCAAATAAAGTTACCAGCGAAATCACTTAACCGGCCATCCCCAAGGCGAAGAGGCCCATTGTTCAAAAGAAGTGGCCTTCTTTGATACGTGATATATTTTGATTGGGCCGGTGTGTCTCCAGCTGGGAACGCCGAACGGAGAGGAGCCGGTATGTGTTCTGTTCACGCGACTACACATCCAGATTAACATCATTTATTATTCATTCGATACGTTGGCATTTTCCAACATATACATACGTACTTATTTAGAGCTACAATAATGAGAAATCTAATCAAAGTATGCGTAGAGTTCTTTACTCTGAGAATCAGAAATGAATAATTTAGTTGTAATTTTGATAAAGGATAGAGTATTTCAAAAATAAAATATTTAATCTTGTTTCACCAACCGATTTTTTCCATTTTTTTTTTTTGGCTTTTGCCTGGCCTTGGTTACTGGACTATTAGCCATCATCAATTGTTATTTTTGTATACATTTGTTAATTAACTTATTATTAAGTATAACATACAACTATATATTTGGACGTCACAACACATTCACACACATCCATTGAACCGGAGACGAGTATTTTTCGTTAGAAAAATTATTCGCCTCCGCTGGGAATCGAACCCAGATCACCTCCGTGGCCGATTGGCGAAACCGGCGGCTCAACCGCTCGGCCACGGCGGGCCCTTTTTTCCATTTATTTATATGCTAGTGTAAAATAACTGTGATGTCCCGCAAAATTAATCGACATCCTAATGAGTTTATTTAAAAAAAAATATGCACTTGATAAAAATGATAAATCTTCGCAAAGGAATCTTTTACAATGTGTACTAGTATTAGTTTTTAATGATAAGTTGTAGATATTACAGACAAAAATATAATTCAAGACCTTATTATATTATATTATTTACCGATGCTAAATATTATTTATTAAACCACCATAAGAGTAGGAAACATTTCAATTAAGTTAAGTACAAAGTTTGTACTTTTATAAAAGTACACCTATTTTTGTTTAATATTTAAAGCCAAAATAAGGAACATTTATTTTTTAATTTTTAAAACTCTGCGACAATAGACCAACAAAAAAATGAGACCATTAATGAAATATCTTTAATTTGGTTCTCATTAATCACTTAATGAAACATGTTTACAATATTGATAATTAAATGAAAACAAACCAAGTGACTTTTATTCAATTATTAACATTAATAAAATTTAAATCATATTTAATAAGGGAAAACAGAAATTCTATGATGTGCAAATGTAGATATGCATATCATAGAACAGCATTTATTATGCTGATTCCAAAGATTTGCCACTTGCAACAGCATGCATATAAGCAAGTTATATCAATTAAGACTGGTTATTTATATATTGTAGTCATATTTTTAAAGAAATTGCCAGCATCGCTTAGTAACAGTAACAGTTTTTGTGAATTTCCAAGATTTCCGTTAATCTTCAAAACTTTCATTTCGCGGAAGTTCATTAATTATCAAAATTCATCATTAATTTTCAATTATTTTTAAAATTATCGTGGATTTTTCAGTATTGTCAATAATTCACAAGAATATGAGTATATGTAAATATATAATAAAATAATGATAGATTTGTTGTTGAGAGGAAATTGCCGTTTTAATTTTTCAAAAAACCAGATGCGCTCTGTTATTTGCTTAAGTTGCACTGATGCCAACATCCAGGTAATTGATAATTACGTGCTTATCAGCAAATATGCCCGCTGGAATTTATTGTTTGTATGGTGATTTTTTGTATCATTAAAATAACCAACATAATGCATAATTCCGTTATCTCATGGGAACAAGTTTTAATAATAAAGATCATACGAGACATAATAAATTAGATTATGAAATATAAATAAACCTATGGCTTTGAATAATTATGAAATATAAATAAACCTATGGCTTTGAATAATTCAACATTTATTTATATGGAATTATCAAATGTGAGACTAATATTTAGTAAACTGATATTGATATTATTTCTTATTTGTTAGCTAAATGTACGGCCAATGTTTAACTCATCAAATATAACATTTAATTTCAATTTCCTGTTGGTTTATTTAGATTTATGAGAGAATAATTTGATCTGATGTTGCATTTTGCATATAAATTATGCATAGAATAATATATCTGTCGTGTAACTTAAATAATTATTGTATAATTTAATATCGGTCGGGGTATTAGCTCGAGAAGTAGTTGTTTTGATAAATATTTGGAGAAGTCTCAACGACACTATTTTTTTTTTTCAGAAAATCGATATTAATTTGAATTCGTTTTTATTTTTAATAATATAAAAGCTTAGTAAGACTTCTATAAAGTCGAAAAATTATTTAAAAACTTATTATTATTAAATTTCAATTTCCTGTTAGTTTATAGAGTTTGATGAGAGAATAATTTGATCTGATATTGCATTTTGCATATAAATTATGCATAGAATAATAAATCTGTCGTGTAACTTAAATAATTATTGTATAATTTAATATCGGTTGGGGTATTAGCTCGAGAAGTAGTTGTTTTGATAAATATTTGGAGAAGTCTCAACGACACTATTTTTTTTTCCAGAAAATCGATATTAATTTTAATTCGTTTTTATTTTTAATAATATAATAGCTTAGTAAGACTTCTAGAAAGTCGAAAAATTATTTAAAAACTTATTATTATTAAATTTCAATTTCCTGTTAGTTTATTTAGTTTGATGAGAGAATAATTTGATCTGATGTTGCATTTTGCATATAAATTATGCATAGAACAGTAAATCTGTCGTGTAACTTAAATACTCATTGTATAATTCAATATCTGTCGGGGTATTAGCTCAAGAAGTAGTTGTTTTGATAAATATTTGGAGAAGTCTCAACGAGGCTAAACTTTTGCAGAAAGTCGATAATAATTTTAATTCGTTTCTATATTTAATAATATAAAAGTTTAGTAAGACTTCTAGAAAGTCGAATAATTATTTAAAAAATTATTATTATTAAATTTCAATTTTCTGTTAGTTAAGTTGGTTTGATGAGAGAATAATTTGAGCTGATGTTGCATTTGGATATTAATTATGCAAATAACAGTAAATCTGTCGTGTAACTTAAATATTCATTGTATAATTCAATATCTGTCGAGATATTAGCTCGAGAAGTAGTTGTTTTGATAAATATTTGGTGAAGTTTTAGCTAGACAAAATTTTTGCAGAAAGTCGCTATTAATTTTACTTCGTTTTTATATTTTATAATATAAAAGCTTAGTAAGACTTTTAGAGAAACGAAAAATTATTTTGATAATTATTTGAAGATAAGCGAATTAACTTTAAAATCAAGTCGCGATTATATTGAATTGAGAGTGGTAATATTAATAATGTATCGAGATTAACTAGTAATAATAATGATATATCGAGGTAATTTATTGGAATTAGACACGCTTTGGAGTATAACATTTATATTCGGATTGTTTCCGATGCATGAAATTGATTGTCTTTCGTTTTGTTTTAACGGTTCGATTTCGAACGCTCCATTTAATTAACGCCGACACTAATTATTTAGATGGATTGGTCTGTCTTAATTGGAGGCTATTAAAAAGTTTAACAGCTCAATCATTCACTTAAATAATAATGACTCAATTCGATTATTCGATATACTCGTTAATAAAATTAATTGTTACACGAAATAAATATCTACAGGGATTTTTACTGATAAGTATACATATCACGATTTGTAAATTATCATTCAGTCGTTGTTATTGAAAAAAAACGTGGGTTTTGAAACTTTAAAAGAGTGTTTCCAGTCCTTGATTAAGCATGAAGTAAAATTTCGAGTTTAGAAAAGCCTGAAAATTTGGTTTGGTCGCGTAGCGCGAAGCGCGGAGCGGCCAAACCAAATTTTCAGGCTTTTCTAAACTCGAAATTTTACTTCATGCGCCACCCGTATAAAACACTGATTGAAAGAGAAGTTAAAAATATACTACTAAAGCAGTATGCTAAAGCCGTATATTTTGAACTTAACAATATTTCAGTGTTGTATACGCGTGGCGCACGAAGTAAAATTTCGAGTTTATAAAAGCCTGAAAATTTGGTTTAGCCGCCCCGCTTCGCGGCTTTAGCATACTGCTTTAGTAGTATATTATTAAATTCACTTTAAATCAGTGTTTTATACGGGTGGCGCATGAAGTAAAATTTCGAGTTTAGAAAAGCCTGAAAATTTGGTTTGGCCGCTCCGCGCTTCGCGCTACGCGACCAAACCAAATTTTCAGGCTTTTCTAAACTCGAAATTTTACTTCATGCTTAGCCTGGGAGTGGAAACACTCGTTACAAATTTCAAATTGAACTTTATTAAAAAAACGACAAATGCGTGAAAATTAAAATGAATAATATCGTTAATTTGTATTATATTTTAAGGATAATCAAGCATTTTTTTAAAAATAGATAATAGTATATTCCATCAAATTTACCTTTAAAATATATTACCAATGGGCTACACGCTGTTACATATATTTTTAAAAGTTGTTAGATTTTAAAATTCCAGAGGCTATTAAACAGTTTAACAGCTCAATCATTCACTTAAATAATAATGACTCAATTCGATTATTCGATATACTCGTTTATAAAATTAATTGTTACACGAAATAAATATCTACAGGGATTTTAACTGATAAGTATACATATCACGATTTGTAAATTATCATTCATTCGTTGTTATTGAAAAAAACGTGAGTTTTGAAACTTTAAAAGAGTGTTTCCAGTCCTTGATTAAGCATGAAGTAAAATTTCGAGTTTAGAAAAGCCTGAAAATTTGGTTTGGTCGCGTAGCGCGAAGCGCGGAGCGGCCAAACCAAATTTTCAGGCTTTTCTAAACTCGAAATTTTACTTCATGCGCCACCCGTATAAAACACTGATTTAAAGTGAAGTTAAAAATGTATTACTAAAGCAGTGTGCTAAAGCTGTATATTTTGAACTTAACAATATTTCAGTGTTGTATACGCGTGGCGCACGAAGTAAAATTTCGAGTTTATTTTATTTATTTTTCGTATGACAAATAAAGGCATTTATTATTATTATTATTATTATTAAAGCCTGAAAAGTTGGTTTAGCCGCTCCGCTTCGCGGCTATAGCATACTGCTTTAGTAGTATATTTTTAACTTCACTTTAAATCAGTGTTTTATACGGGTGGCGCATGAAGTAAAATTTCGAGTTTAGAAAAGCCTGAAAATTTGGTTTTGCCGCTCCGCGCTTCGCGCTACGCGACCAAACCAAATTTTCAGGCTTTTCTAAACTCGAAATTTTACTTCATGCTTAATCAAGGACTGGAAACACTCGTTTAAAGTTTCAAAATTCACGTTTTGTTTCAATAACAACGAATGAGTGATCATTTACAAATCGTGATATGTATACTTTGAAGTAAAAGATCCCTGTAGATATTTATTTCGTGTAACAATTAATTTAATAAACGGGTGTATCGAATAATCGAATTGAGTTATTATTATTTAAGTGAATGATTCGCGGAGCGACCAAACCAAATTTTCAGGCTTCTCTAAACTCGAAATTTTACTTCATGCTTAGCCTAGGAGTGGAAACACACGTTACAAACTTCAAATTGAATTTCATTTAAAAACGACAAATGCGTGATAAATATAATGAGTAATATCGTTAATTTGTATTAAAGTAATATTTTTAAGGATAATCAAGCTTTTTTTAAAACATAAATAAAAGTATATTCCATCAAATTTACCTTTAAAAAATATTACCAATTGGCTACACGCTGTTACTTATATTTTTAAAAGTTCTTAGATTTTAAAATTTCAGAAAAAAAAACAAAGTTATTTAATTTTCTAGCAATCACTATGGTTTTATGTAATTCTAATGCAATCCAATAATTTTAAAGGTAGCCACAATTTTCATGCACTTTCAATAATCAGCCAACGTCAAGGTTTTTTTTATTTAAATTTAAAAAGTAGATACAATTTGTGTACATTTTCAATAATTTAAGCCAACTTCAAGGTTTTAAAATATTGCTAAAGATTCAATTTAATTGTCATCAGGATTATCTTTTCATCGGTTTCTTCTGTGTAATTCATTTTCATTTTGATTCATTTCTATTAATGTTAAGCTGTTCACCTAACCACTGTTATTATTATCATTCCTATTATAATTTTTCTTTTTTTACTAGGTTGTGTATACGTTTCAATTGTAAATTAATATACACTTGTAAATAAAACACTTTTTACTTTGTTTAACCACTGAATCTTACATTTAATTATGTGACTAGTTTCGACTATCTAGTAGTCATTCTCAAACTAAACTTTAGTTGGTAAAAATCTTTCCGGCAAAACTTTCAGGATCGAGCTTCGGAACTGAGAGCAACAAGATTCATCTTTGCATTTCACAATTTGCAGACAGTACTGGCTGCTTCTCACGTGTTTGGCTTCCCAAGCTAGATCTTTTTCGAGAAGCTACGTAGGACTCATTTCCGATTTCTCTGGGTCAATATATTCGGCTATCACAGGGAAATGATCAATCTCTACCTGCGACCAAATTTCCGCCAAATTTCCGCATCAACAGTTTGACCTCTGGAATTCAGGTGGTTTCCGAAGTGGTCGTGTGGAAGTATAACTCCACTAAGCTCTCTACTCAATGGAGCCATGCGTCTTTTAACGCGATTGTATGCGCTTCGTCCTGGGGCGTTGCAGGCCACGAACAGAGCATCCAGATCGTGGTCCAGAAAATGATGAATTGCAGTTTGAATCACTTTGACGTACCTCGGGTTCTCGTCCGGACCACCATCAACTGTGAATATCCCGACAGGTTTAGCCAAACCGTCAGGCCGTTTCAGCACGTCGGCGAACTCATCCATCGCGAAAATGTGGTCGACATCTGTGGCGTGGGAAAAGGCTGTCGACGATGAATGTTTAGCTGATCGAATGGCTATGTACGTTGGTCCTGAATAGGAGACCGCATCTTTCCTCTGAATTTTATTTTGGTCGACTTCAATCAGAGCATAAACAGAGGGTATTAACTTGTGCGATGGAGCTATCACCCAATCGTGGTCTGGTAGCTGGACGCGGTACTCCAAGTGCATCAGCAATGGGGACTGTTTGTTTGCTGCAGTTAGTCCGATGGGCACGCGGGCTTTGTCATCCTGGCTTATGAAGAAGACTTCCTTTGGTCCCAGTACCGATGCCAATACCTCCAGATTTCCAATCGTCGTGGCCGCAAATTTACCATCAGTGTGAGTTCGATGAGTCTCGTTTTGTGCTTTGATGAGTTTGACTGGGACTGTCCGGATATGACGTTTGCCTTCTGTAGAATCTGCTCGCCGAGGTAGTAAACGCAAATAAACGCTACTTCTGCTGAGAGTGAAGCCGAACTCAGTCTTCAATGCGTTTGTCAGCTCATCCAAAGTCTTCACGGAACGTATCATGTCGGTTCTGCGTCGGGAATCAGCCGCTCCTCCGTAGGTGACGATGTCGACAATCGTTTGTAGAAGGTCCGGCTGGTCTGCTTCGATCGTCGGTCGTCCTTTCTTCGTTCTTGTCATCCAAGAGTTTGATGGATCCTTCTCGGCGATTTCCTGTAGTTTCCGTTTAAACACAGCTCTGGTTTTGACTGATCGCTCTTGCTCTTTCTTCAACTTTGCCAGTTTTTGTCTGCACTCGTCCAATTTCAGTTTGTTGTCTTTCAGAGATTTTTCTTCTTCCTCCGAGAGTAAGTTTGCATTTTTCTTTATGGTTAATCCCTGAATGTCACAATCCAAACGCAATATCTCTTTAGACACAGCGTCTTGGGCTGGAGTTTTGTACTTCGCTGTGCCTGGCTCGTCGGATTGGACCTCTTGAGAGAGATCGGTCCCACTGGTCGATGGTTTGTTTCCTGGATCACTCGCTGCTGAACCTGGACCAAGATCAGACCCGGAGGTGGATGCTTTACTTGCGACCGCAGTTGGATTTGTCGTACTCTGAAAATGACATTCAGTCACATGATTATCTTAGAATTATATACCCGCTAATAATTGAATAATAACAATATTAATGTAAAAACAATAAATATATATTATATATTTATTGTTTTTACATTAATATTGTTATTATTCAATTATTAGCGGGTATATAATTCTAAGATAATCATGTGACTGAATGTCATTTTCAGATGGCACAATAGTTTCCTTGATCCAAAATGACATCAGTACGCCTTTCTTCGTACTCGCTATTTTGAAAAACTCTCGTAACTTTTCCTCGATGCGTTGCTCGAAATCATCTTTTGACTTCGCATCGTTCCAAAAGTCAGTATTGATCTTTTGCAATTTAGCAGGTTGCATATCAGGATAGGCCTCTTTGTACTGTTTAAACAGTTCTTGAAACTTTTTGTTCTGGTCCATGTTGCATTTCTGAAAATGACAATATTTTTACTTACTTTTGTATATCAATTTAAGTTTGGCGGACATTCATGGATATTTGGTTATTATCTGTTAGGTTATCGCAATGAGTGATTTTGTGTAGCAACACTTACCTTCCTTTCACGTATTTTATCTTGAACGTTTTCTTCAGATTGTTATCTCGAACGAAGCCTTTCTAGGTTATGACCTGGAGTTCGAATGGATTTCACCGTGGAAGTATAGATGGCAGCACTTGGAAACTTGTTCGAAACGCGCCCGTATAAAGCTTAGTTCACATGTAATACGATGAATACATCAAGTGAATCGATAGAGATCGAAATATATACAAATTAGAATCAAAATTAAATTATTAAGAAGGAACGAGGTGTACGTACACTTTTCATTCGCCCCCTCCCCCCCGTTTCCGTACACCCGTGACCAACCCCCTCCCCCCCCGGGAGCGTGTACGTACTTTTTGAATGACCCTTAATATGTTTTTATAGAGAAGACAGAGCGATTACATGTTGATTATATTGACTTTCTTGTACTATACTGACTGCCATTTGACGAAAACATTGATTGTATCGATTATATTGACTACTACTTATTGTTTTAATTTAATTTAAGTTAATTTTAAGTTTCTCTGTAAAAGGATCTTTGTATTCGTTGAGAAATAGATGTATAAATAAATAAATCAAAGCAACAATCAAATTTCTTGGAAAATAAAAATCAGATCTTTAAATTACCAAAGTGAACACAATTCAATATTTGCATGTTGTCAAGTCCAGCAATTTATTTTGATTGATAAAATTTGTAACACAATAACACAAACATTTATAAAACAAATTGCGCATGTTATTCAAGCACGTTTCACACACACACACGCGCCCATTTGCACTATTATAAATCGGAACGTTCTTCCCTTGTTTTCCTCGTGTCGTAAATCAAGATTACACCTGAGCATTATATCTCACTTAAGTGAGGCATTGAAATATTAGGTAATAAAGTGATCGCGCCGTGAACCGTTCCGACCGTTCGGATATTGTTTCGTTCCTATTTTGTTTTTCGATTTACATACGGGTGTTTTATTTCCATATATCAGGCGCCATCGGGTTTAATTTTTCTTAACTTTGTTTTAATCGCGCGCTTCGCTATTGTAAATCATCCAAATTGAAATACAATTAGATGTGAATGCACGTCGGATGGAATTGTTATGGGTGGATATGGATTATGTAAATTGTTTCAATTAAAAAAGAGGGTGTGAGTTATGTGAGAAAATTGTGCTTGTATTGAGGCTTGTATATTATTAAAAAGAAAAGAAAATCAGTAAAACAAACCAAGTGTTTTATATATTTAATTAATTTCTCACTTAACTCTTCGTGAAACATTTTTGAAGTAAAGGGTTTTCCAATAAGAGTGATATGATTTCTTAAAAAAAAAAACACACTTATTGTTAAGGAAATTCAAATGTTTTTTATTTAATGTGTACAATCGATACAATTAAGTTCTAAATAAAACGTCATTCAAATGGCCTCCACGACTTCTTCTGCAGGAACGAATTCGATGAACCCAATTTTCGAGCACTTTTTCCACTAAATCAAGTCGTATGTCATGAATGGCACGTTCAATATTGACTTGTGAAGCTTAAAGAGAGTCTGGTTTATTTCGACCAATGACTTCAAATAAACCCACAAGAATTAGTCTAATGGTGTTAAATCACAACTTCTTGAAGGCCATTCAATATCACAATTTCTTGAAATAATCGAATCTCCAAACTTTTCTCGCAATAATTCAATTGTTGCATTTGCTGTGTGGCACGTAGCCCCGTCTTGTTGGAACCAAATGTTGTCAAGATCAACTTCTTCCAATTTCGGCCATAAAAAGTTGGTTATCATCGATCTATACCGCTCTCCATTGACAGTAACGGTGTTACCATCTTCATTTCGAAAGAAGTACGGACCGATGATTCCACCAGACCAAAAACCACACCAAACTGTCAATTTAGGTGAATGTAATGGTTTTTCTTGAATAATTTGTGCATTTTCTTCGCACAGTTTTGTTTATTTACCGCACCACTCAGATGAAAGTGAGCCTCATCGGAGAAGATGATTTTCTTAAAAAAATCGTTCAAGTTGTTCCAAGGCAAAATCAGCAAATTCACGACGTTTACGGTGGTCCAATGGCTTCAGTTCATAAGTGAGAACAATTTTATACGGATGCAAACCCAAATCCTTTTTCAAAATCCGCCAGGTTGTGGTGTGAGACAGTCCCAATTGTTGAGAACGTCTTGGAATCGACAAAGTGCGGTCTTCAGCAACTCTTGCCTGAACGGCAGCAATATTTGCATTACTTCAAGCGGTTCTTTGTCTTATTGGCACTTTAACATTATGTAAAAAAAATGTACGCTCACAATTTTCAACAATTCGACAAATAGCGGGCACACTTGGACGATTATTACGACCATAAAATGGTAAAAGCGCACGAAATGTTGCAATTGGAGAACGATTATTTTGATAATAAAACTGAATAATTTGTAAACGTTGTTCTTGCGTATATCTCTCCATGATGAAATTGTAAACACTACTGAATACAATGAAAAATAAATGAGAGATCATGGCATATTACATATGGCCGAAACGTCACTTCAAAATCATATAATCCCCTAATATTAAAGGTTTCAAAATTGAATAGAAACACTTGGTTTGTTCACTTAATTTGTTTCATTACTTTCCGACTAGTTTCAGTCATGGACCATTATCAAAGAAGTGTTATAATTAAATATATAGAATTATAGAATGAAAAAAGAAAATTGTCTAGGGTAATGAAGTGTTTTAATTAAATATCTAGAATTAGAAAAGAAAATTGTCTAGGGTCAATACATTCAAAAATAGAGACTGACGATTTATCGACTTCTTAAACCATCGGCAAATTTGTGAATAAAAACTAGTTTAACAAACCAAGTGTTTTAAACACAGTTCTAATATTAATTAAATATGTTTCACCGCGGGTTAAGTAAGAAATTAAATCATCATAGTAGAAATTAATTCCATTTATTAGCTTGCCGTTAATCAGGGTTTTCACTTCTAAGTAGGGTTGTTAAAAACATTTTTAATTAAAACAAATAGTTTTTTTTTAACAAAACGTGTTTTTTCCATTGAAACAGCGCTTAAAACATTAACGAATAATAACATGTTTAAAACGTGTTTAAAGCATTATTGGATTTGTGCTTGTTGCACTGTATTGATAAGCGGACTGTATTTTCTTTAATTGATATGAGACAAAATGAAATGCAAATGAATAATAATATTTATAAATAAAGTTAAATATAACTGAAGATAATTGAACAAGCATGTTTAAAACACGTTTAAGACGTGTTTAAAACAGAACATGCAGGGCATTTTTCTTTTAAGTAAACATATCCCGATAATTATTGCGTTTTTTTTTTAATTTGCGGGAATTCGTTGTTTTAAAGCGGTTAATTTGGGGCTTTTAACGAGTGTTTTCCACTCCCAGACTAAGCATGAAGTAAAATTTCGAGTTTAGAAAAGCCTAAGAATTTGGATTGGCCGCGTAGCGAAGCGGAGCGGCCAATCCAAATTAGGCTTTTCTAAACTCGAAATTTTACTTCATGCGCCACGCATAAAAACACTGATTTACAGTGAAGTTCAAAAGACCACACATACAACAATTATAGGCAACCTAACATACGTTAGAGTTATTGGGTTGCCTCTAATAACTATTTTAAACAATTTGTTAAGCGCAGAATTTAACCTTCGTTTTATTCACATTTACATATTGGATTGCTAAAGCCGTATATTTTAAACTTTACGATAGTTCAGTGCTTTACACGCGTGGCGCATGAAGTAAAATTTCGAGTTTAGAAAAGCCTAATTTGGATTGGCCGCTCCGCTTCGCTACGCGGCCAATCCAAATTTTCAGGCTTTTCTAAACTCGAAATTTTACTTCATGCTTAGTCTGGGAGTGGAAAACCCTCGTTTATAGATTCAACTTGAATTTTTATTAAAAAGCAACGAATGTCGTAAAATTTACAGTGTATGCATACGTTTACCTGAAAGAAAAATTCCCTGTATTTAAAAATCACATTAATGCACACACAGTTGTGATATTTTAACTAAACTGTTGAAGATATTTCAAATTACATTAATATACTTAACATTTTATTACATTTTATTAACTTAATATTTTATTAAACAAAATGTTGAGTTTATTGTTGTAATTTGAAATATCTTCAACGGTTTAGTTTAAATTTTAAAATGTAAGCAAATAAACGTTAATAAAATATAATTTAGCAAAATTAAGATAATAAAAAAAAACTTTTTAAGCAAAGTTAACGTTTAAACATGTTTTAAACAAATTTAAGATTTAAAACATGTTTAAAACAAAACCATTTAAAACACGACGGCTGTTTTTAAACACGTTTAAAACACTGTTTTAAAACAAAGTGTTTTACACCTAAAAAGCCTTCTTCTAAGTAAAATTTCCAGTTGAATTCATCACAGGTTTTTTTTTTAGAATACCTTTTTTTTGTAATTATTTTTATTTTATAAAGAAAATTTAACATAAACAAAAATTGAGTGTGTCAATAGTTTGCAGAATATTTACAAAATATAAAAACGAATTAAAATTAATATCGACTTTCTGCAAAAATGTTTGTCTCGCCCCAGTTTTGTGTACCTGTTTCTATGACACACTTCGACATTTCTGTAAGTTTCCTATTTATTTTAATTTTTTATTTTATTGAAAGTCTTAAGCATAGCTATACTGATAAGGAATAAATCTCGAAACGCGTCTATAGATGGCTTAAGACAATTCATATTCGTTCCCTGTGATTTTTTCAATTTATTTCAATGTCCTGTTAATTCATTTAGTTTGGTGAGAGAATAATTTGTTGCATTTTGCATATAAATTATGCATAGAACTCAAATATTCATTCTATAATTCAATATCTGTCGGGGTATTAGCTCAAGAAGTAGTTGTTTCGATGAATATTTAGAGACTTGACAATTTTTTTTTGCAAATAGTCGATATTAATTTTAATTCGTTTTTATGTTATGTTTTTTTTTTATATAATTATTTATTTCATCAATTAATTAAAAATACATTTGTGCTTTTAATTGATATATGTTTCATATCCGGTAATGTTGGCAGTTGAGCGTTCAGCTTAATCGCTGTTAATTAGCAATAATCCCAATTAGTATGTCTTTATGGTTTGTCGCAGAGCCATTCTACATTGAGGGCAATGGAGTTAATAAGTGACAAATTACATTTTAGTGTAGTGCACGAGGCGCTGAACGCTGAAATTAATTAACACAAAATATTCGCTCGAATAATCACAACGCACAAAAATTCTGCTCAATACTTAATTGTATATACCGGGCGTGCATTTTCAATCCGGAACATAAAATATAATTAAGGGTCAGCATTTTCAATCCATAACATGTAATAAAATTAATTATATAAATAACTTCAAATTTGTTTATTGTTACAAATTGTCAAACTTAATTTGCAAAATAAATATCAATTATACCATTGAAGAAATATTTTTCACAGTAAAAACGTTTTACACTGGAGGCAGCATAAGGAATGTGTTTGATTTATTTAAACTGTTCACTGTGGAGGCTTCTACTTCGTTATACATCATTATTTACACAAAACAGACAATTAACTTTGTTTGTATAACTGAGGATTTTATTGTGACTATAGTTTCGACAACTTTAACTTGTCATTATGAAACATAAAGTACTTTATGTTTGATAATGACAAGTTAAAGTTATCGAAACTATAGTCACAATAAAATCCTCAGTTACACAAACAAAGTTAATTGTCTTATTTGTGTTTGATTTATTTGATTTCAGCACAAGGAAACAGTATCCTCTAAAAATAAATATTTGTGCGGGAATTTTCAAAAATACAGTTACTAGACCGTTTGAAATCATGGGAAATTTAAATTCGAGACCATATAGAGAAGATTGGGATTCATTTTTCCCCTAAAATTTTTCCCCCGGCAAATTTTCACCCTTATATTTTTCCCCCGAATTAATATTCCCCCAAATTAATATTCCCTTAATCTAATTTTCCCCCAAATGAATAATAACGCAACAATCAAATTAATTAAGTTATATTACAAAATTTATAAAATTATATTACAACCAATATTTCGTAAATAATCTAAAAGTTTGTCTTCCTCCCTGTAATCATCATATTTCGCGACTATGTTTTTGATTCGACGTTCAATCCTTCTCTGGTCATGCGATTTGGCTCTTCTAATGGGCTGTCCTAGCGAGAGTTGTCGCATCATGGTTATGACAAGTCTTTGTACTCCATGATTAAGCATGATGTAAAATTTCGAGTTTAAAAATGTCTGAAAATTTGGATTTGTCAGTGCAAGCGAAGCGAAGCCCGGCTAATCCAAATTTTTAGGTTTTTCTAAACTCGAAATTTTACATCATGCACTAGACGTAGAAAACACTGATTTAAAGTTAAAAATTTAGTGATTGTAATATTTATATTTGAGTATTCGAATATTTGAATTATTCATATTTATACAAAATATCATAATATTAATAAAAATAAAAACAAAATAGTTATACTTAGCTCAAACATATTCTACGCAACTGATATTTAAGCTATAACTTTTCAACTTCAAATTGAGACTAATTAACATCAAATTCTGATAAAACAATTTCCCATTGGAACTTAAAACATTTCTGTCAATTAAAACACAATCGAATTGGGAATACGCAATTTAACATTTTTAGTTTCTTGTTATTTAGTCTGGGGAGTTTTAGGTGAAACATATTCCTTAAATATTTAAAAAAAAATCCTTTGAGTTTGGCTTATATAACATTTGCTACAATCATTGCACGCAATTGAATACATTTCTGAGTCTAAGTTTCATCTTCTTATGAAAATAATAGCCGGGGGAAAATTTGAGGGAAAAATTAATAGCGCGGGGAAAAATAACCTAGGGGAAAAATTGTAGGGGAAAAATGACCCCCAACGTATATAAAACTTAGTCAACAATGTTGGCCTAGCAGTAGAACTCCTTCTACTGCTAGGCCAACATTGTTGACTAAGTTCTAAATATGATCTCGAATTTAAATTTCCGATGATTTCAAACGGTCTAATAACTGTATTTTTGAAACACGTGACAATCAAGAGGTTTGGTTTCAACAAGATGGCTGCTCAGCGCATTTTGGAGTAGATGTTTGGGAATATTTAGAAAAAACCTTTCCAACTTACTGGATTATTGGTCGTGCTGGCCTGCCAGATCTTTTGATTTAGCGCCATGTGATTATTTTCTGTGGGACCATATGAAAAGCAAAATGTGTCAAATACGTCACTCAAAATATTGATTCTTTAAGGAATATAATTTTTGAAAAACGTGGGCGGTTTAATGCTGAAACACTAAGGAATGTGAATAATGGATTTTATAATAGGCTAAGGTACTATTTGGGGCAAAATGAAGGGTCGTTTCAATGTTTACTATAATCTTTAAGAAACGTTCAATTTGTTTTCAATCTTTAGTTTGGAATTAAAATACAATTGAATTGAATTGTTACGTTCTGAATTGAAAATGCGTATCCTTATTTATAGTATATATTTCGGATTGATAATGCTCACCCGGTATAGAAAATGCAGTGAGCAATATCTAAGTATGTGATTTTTGTTTGAACCATTCACTTTGTGGTTTTTCGAAACAAACTCTTAAAGTTTTTTCAATTCGTGTTCAATTCGTGTTCAATTCGTTACTGATCACGAGTATTTTTTTTTTCTGTGGTTATTATTAAATTACGTTTTGTGTGATTTATGCATTTATTGTTTCAGGCCAAATGTGTGCAGATCCAAGTCGAGGACTTATTGCTGTCCGGGTTGGCTGAGACATCATACTTTAGGCCTCTGTGTTATACGTGAGTATGCGCGATAATGAATGGGGAAATCGCTCGAGTTTCGTAGCTCTGAGCTGGAAAATTTTCGTTATTTATCGGATGATTGGCGGTAATAAATTTCGTGTTCGAGACGTAATCGTGCGTAAATCGAAGGTCGATGTTTTTTTTATTGTGATGAATGGATTTATGTGCGCTAGAGCTTTTGAGGAAAGATGCGCTTTTATTTAAAGGGAGAAGATAATGTAAATCTTCATATTATTTGATTCTGAAACTTCAGTTAGTATTGATGATATTAAGATCTTTACTATCTTAGCACAGCCCTTTAAATTAAAATAAGACACATTAAATGACGCTAATACTGATTGTATTTATTCAATTAATATTAGCGATTTGGTAATGTTTATATCTCAATATGGTTTAAGAGATACAAAATAGCTCAATTAATTCTACCTTTCCTATTATTATTGGCGATGTTGGTATTTATTTGTCAAATCAACGGAAGCCATTTACAGAAATACATAAATATAAACATTGATTACAATAGTAGAGGTATAAAACTTAAAACTAACTTAAATCTAATAACTAAGGCTTAAAAAATGTCACCTATACAGTCTGCTGATTCTGCATATTTTGTTAACTCGTATTTTGTCCCAATTTTCTTTTTAATTCACTTCAACATATCAACTTTAGTTTATTTTATTTGTATCTTTATTATCTTTAAACAAATCTTTTATGGACATCTTATTAATAATAATAGTTTCCTGAAAAGCACAATGGGCCTAATGAGACTTAAGTGCAAGTCCTCAAAGAATCAGGACAAGTTTCCTGAAAGATTTTCATATTTTTACAAAATCTGTAAATTTCGGCAATTTAAATACAAAAGTTATCAAGATTTCCCGACAAAGCAGTTTTTTAAAACGATTACATTTGCTGGTGGAGGCGGTTACTTTGTGAAACATTTTAACTATAATACTGGATATTTAATTAAAACACTTGGTTTGTTTCACTAATTTATATTTTCTCCGACTAGTTTCGACCATTGGTCATCTTCGGGGAGGAAATTTAACTATTTAATTAAATAGCACTCGTCAGTGAGCCATTCTTAAACCGAGTCGAAACTAGTCACCGTAATAATAAAAAAGTGAATTTAACAAAGTTAAAAGTGTTATTTAATTAAATGAGTACATTTGCTATATTCTTTAAAAATGTATTAATAGCAACAACAAATTCTTTCATTCAATGCATGCAGTGTATGTTATTGATCCTTGCGATAGTGATCAATGAAATGGCCATTACACTGAAAGCTTGCAAATGAAGTTTTTGAATTGGCACTCGCCGACAGCCATCAATCATTCGTTTAAGAAAGTAAACAAGATTCAGTTTCCTCAATAATAAATACCATGCTCTAATGCTTGTCTAAAATGTAATACGTTTTCAAGATATCTGATATCTATATACACATATAATTGAGTCGCCTATTTCCAAGAACCCCTAAATCCATTTTTTTAACAAAAATTGAAGTAGTATCGCTATCTGTTAGTATATAGTTAAAGGAATATTTTATCACGATATTAGCCATCAAATTGAATTAAATCCTGCTGTAAAAATGTGTGTAAGATCGAAATATAGAGCATTTTCAAAATGTGCTGCCATCGCTGACAAAAATCTATACGTCCAATCGGTTTAAATCTTTCGGCATTTTATTACTAAATAAATTCCCCATTGACTGAACCACAATTTGACTTTGATTGCAAAAATTGGCTTCTAGAGGGAACTCTAATATCGAAAAAAAACCTTTTTTTCAACTTAGTTTAAAATAGCACGTAATTCTTACAAACATTCGGGAAGTCGGTTAAATGGTAGTTTACTCTCTAAGTAAAATTTCGAGTTTAGAAAAGCCCCGTGGGCTTTTCTAAACTCGAAATTTTACTTAATGCGCCACGCGTATAGAACACTAAAATTTTGTTAAATTTATGTATATTTGAACCTTAATTGAAATCAGCATTTTATATGCGTGGCGCATGAAGTAAAATTTCGAGTTTAGAAAAGCCCAGAAAATTTGTCTCGGGTCGCTGCGCGACCCTCGACAAATTTTCACGGGGCTTTTCTAAACTCGAAATTTTACTTCATGCTTAGTCTGGGAGTGGAAAACACTCGTTTAAAGCCTTGAATTGAACTTTTTTTAAAAAACAAGGAATATCTAAAGATTTAAAGAAAATAAGCTAAATTTGGAAAACGTATACTTTAAAAAAAAACTCCCTGTATGTTATTATGTTGTATTCAACTTAAATATTATTAGGTTATTACTCATATTAAGTTTAAGATTCATTTCTTGCCTGATGAAGGAGCAACTCTCTAAGCAAACCTAAATATCTAATCCATGTTACATATCAAATATTTAGCGTAAATGTTTTGATAGTTGTTGCTTCCATTATACGGCTCAGTCAACTTAGCCCCCCTAAGTACGACTTTGTTGAAAAAAAACTTGTCAGTTAAGCTACTGTTTTCTAGGCATCATCTTTGTAATAGCCAGTGTCTTTGAACATACATAAAGTAATTACAACGCCAACATATTTCTTGGAAGCGGTATTTTATGCCAATCATGATTTTGTATTGAAATTCAGCAAGTAAATGGTAATACGCATACAGGAGCTGGAAGCTCTCACATCAAAGTTTGGATGTGAACTTTTGTTTACTTGATATTTTAGAGAGAATATTTTTTTTCATATTCTGCTGGCGCTAGCTCTAAGCAATCTTTTGCACCCAATTTGATTAAAAAATCTCATTTCGGGGGGCTAGGGTTTAAAATGTTTTATAATCTTTTGGGGTTGTGGGGGTGGCGCTAGCTTTTAAATTGGTAGCGCTAGCTCTGAGGAATCCGAATACTGTAAGAAAACTTGAAAAATCCAAACTCGGGGGGCTAGCATCAACCTAGCCCCCCCGAAAGGTCAAAGGTTAACTATGATTGAAAAAAGAAAAGAAAAACAAACGCGAGGCCGCATGCTGCTCGCCCCTCCAATAATTGTGCAGATGAGTGTACAACGCGTTCAACTAAGAGAAGATCCGCAAGGCGGCGGTATTTTACGGTCTTATTTTTCAAGATTTTTATTTTAACCTGACTCGGGCATGAGCTATCGCATTCTTATGAAATGTTCACGTTATATTCCTTATAGTATAAACTAGTAAGATATGGGAATATTTTTTTTGATTTTGAAAAATTTAACATTATTTTTTTCATACCTCTGAAAGCGAATTGTTTTAAAAAAAAGTACTTCGATATTTTACTCGATAATTGGGCTTAATATACGCTGTCAAAATTTCAACTTTCTAGGACCTTTAGTTTTTAAATGAACCTAACATTAAATTTCAGACCTGTTATATTCCCCTTAAGTGTCTAATTTAATCTGAATTTTGTTTTTTGTCGATATTATTAACAGAAACAGAGCTACAGTGGCAGCAAATTTGCGTTTTCGAAATGAGAACCTGACTTGCCGCCTTTTTGATGTACGTAGGTCAACACAAAAAAAACAAACAAAAAATTCGAGAGATACTTGAAGATCTGTACTTTCATATGCAATAACTTCTTTGAACAATAAAACACTTTTAAAAGTGTTATATAAAACTTTTATTATTTTACGTGATTGCAGTTTCGGCAACTTTAGCTTGCTATTATCAAACATGTTTGATAATGGCACTGCAGTTTAGGCAACTTTAGCTTGCCATTATCAAACATGTTTGATAATGGCAAGCTAAAGTTGCCGACACTGCAGTCACGTAAAATAAAAGAAGTGTTATACAAAGTTGAAAGTGTTTTATTGTTGAATTGACATGTATAACGAAGTAGAAGCCTCCACAATACAAATTAACTTCTACTAGGATGAATAAATGGATTCTCAAAAAAATATAAGATCGTTTTTTTCTTAAGTGATTGGAGTGGTCTTCCTCGGTTAATATTAGTGTGCCATAACGTTGAATGACGAATAACTAGAAGTGCAACTGGATAGTCAATTTACGCGACGCTTAGCGCGCCCTCTGCTTTAGTTTTATTATATCTCTGTCAATGTTCTGCAATATTATATAGCTCTGTTTCTTGTTTAATTAACGAATTTTATATATTTTTCTCTTCTTTAGCTGTATGTTCACGATCGTGTTCACCTGGCAGATGTTTCCAACCAAATCTCTGCATTTGTGACGGAGGAAAAAAGGCATCTACTTGTCAAGACCAAAGATCTAAGAATGGTGAGCATTTGCAATAAATATTATTACAAAAATCACGTTACTTGATTTTAGATCACTTTTATTTTCTCTTTGTTACTAGTTTCGACAATTTAAGCTTGTTATTATTGACAATAGTTTGTGGGATAACTAAAATAATATAAAAAAAAAATGTTTTGTCTTCAGGCGATGGAACATGCAAAGCGATGTGTATGTACGGAGGCACGTGCAAGGATGGAAAGTGTATATGTGCACCAGGTTACGAAGGAGAGTTTTGCACAGAACGTATGTATCAACAAAAATATAGTCTTTCTGCAAGATTATTGAGATATTGGGAATAATTCAATAATCAATTAGATTTTTTATGAAATCGAAGAAGTGACTATTTTACAATAGAATATTTTCTTATCAGTAGACAACATAATAAGGAATGTTAGAAAAAAAAAATCTTCTTGAAACTATTTTTGCAGAGCTAAAATTTTTTTTTTTAATAGACATCAAAATGTTTATGAAATGGAAAATTTGCTGATTATCTTACAGTTCAGTTATGAGATCAGAAAATTGAAAAAATAATACTCAACTCACTTGACTTTCTTTTATCACTTTTAAATAAAAGTAATAAAACAAAGTTACGTGTTTTTGATATTATTTTGATAAAGATAAACCAGTATTCGATTATTTTATAAATATTCAAATCAATTTAGATTTGAATAGGAATTCTCTTAAAAACTGTAACGAATACAGTGGCGTAGCCAGGAAGGGGTTACGGAGTCGCTGCTATCAATTTTATTTAGTATTTTTGAAATCGCCGCGTTTTTAAAATCATTGAAAAATTGTTCGTTAGTAAGCATTTGCACGCCCTGATTTAACGCGAAATTATATTATAAATAGTTGTTTTTTAATGACTTTGTAACATTCTTGATTAATTTAGTTATATTTTCTTTAAATTCATTTCACACAAAAATCACGTTAAAATAACACAATTTCAACTTTAGGTGCAAATAAGTTGAAAACTATCAAACGGCAATTTTCTAATATTTACGTATTTTGAAAGAGCATAGTTTTCTCAACACCCGCAGAAAGTTTTATGCAAATCCATGATTGGGTTTTTGAGTTATGATGTTTTTTTTAAACCCAAATGCTAAAAAAATCATGGTGAAAAAACACAAATTTTCACTTTGTGTAAAAATAACTTCAAAACTATGATATGGGTATTTTCTAATTTTTACATATTTCGAAAAGACATAGTTTTGTTAATACTCACAGAAACTCTTTTAAAAATGCATGCTTGTTTTTATGATTTATGATGTTTTTTAAATTAAACTTTTTCTAATCAGGGTGAAAAAATAAACATTTTGACTTTTAGAGAAAATAACTTCAAAACTGTGATATGGGTATTTTATAACTTTTACATATTTTAAAAGAGCATAGCTTTGTTAACACCCACAGATGGTTTTGAAGAAATCCATGATTTTTTTTATTTATGATGTTTTTTAATCCAACTTCTACAAAAGTCAGAGTGAAAAAACACTATATTTAACTTTGAATGAAAATAACTTAAAAACTATGACAAGGGTATTTTTTAACTTGTACATATTTTGAAAGAGCATAGTTTTCTTAACACTTAAAAATTGTTCCACGCAAATCCATGCTTTTTTTGAGTTATGATGTTTTTTTTTAAATAAAAATGCTACAAAAATCATAGTAAAAAACCCAAATGTTGACTTTAAGTTAAAATATCTGAAAAACTATGATATAGGTATTTTGTAACTTTGGCATATTTTGACAGAACATAGTTTTGTTGACACTCAGGGAGAGATTAATAAAAATTCATGCATGTTTTTTTTTAGTTATGAAGTATTTTAAATACAAACTCTACAAAAATAAAGAAAAATAAAACACTAATTTTGTTTTAAGTAAAATTAATTTAAAAAGTATGGGTATTGTCTAACTTTTACATTTTTTTTTTAATAGACATCAAAATGTTTATGAAATAGAAAATTTGGTGATTATCTTACAGTTCAGTTATGCGATCAGAAAACTGAAAAAATAATACTCAACTCACTTGAGTTTGGTAACACCCACAAACAGTTTTATAAAAATTCATGCTTTGTTTTTTGAGTAATGATGTTTTTTAATCCAACTTTTACAAAAATCAGGGCAAAAAACACAAATTTTGATTTTGAGTGAAAATAAGCTGAAAACTCTCGAGCCTCTATTCTCTAATTTTTACGTATTTCAAAAAATGTTTTTAATATTCGCAGAAAGTTTTATCCAAATCCGATTGATTTTCGAGTTATGATTATTTTAAATAGAAATGCTAGAAAAATCATAGTGAAAAAACACAAATTTTGACTTTGAGTGAAAACACCCTGAAAACTATGATGTAGATATTTTCTAACTTTTACACATTTTAAAAGAGCATAGTTTTGTTAACACCCACCGAAAATTTTAGAAAAATCGATGCTTGGTTTTTTGAGTTATATTTTTTTAATCAACTTCTACAAAATTTAGGGTAAAAAACCACAAATTTTGACTTTGATTGAAAATAAGTAACAAACTATTTGATGGGTTTTGTTTATTTTTTACGTATTTCCAAAAAGCATAGTTTTGTCAATACCAGCAGAATTTTTCATGCAAATCCATGAATAATTTTCTGAATTATAGTTATTTTAAATCTAAATGCTAGAAAACTGCAGAAAAACCACAAATCTTGACTTTGATTAAAAATAAGTTGAAAACTATTTGATAGGTTTTGTTTATTTTTTACGTATTTCCAAAAAGCATAGTTTTGTCAATACCAGCAGAATTTTTCATGCAAATCCATGAATAATTTTCTGAATTATAGTTATTTTAAATCCAAATGCTGGAAAACTGCAGTTTCTATTGAAATATTTTGTTGATACAAATTATATTATTCTGTCTAAACTGTTTTTTCTTTCTGCGCTTCAGTTAGAAATGCCCCCCCCCCCCCCATGTAAAAATCCTGGCTACGCCACTGTTCGAATACCTTTTTTGAATTCTCTAAAACGATTTGAATCCTGAATGGTTTGAATCTTTGCTAACTCTGAAATTGAATATTAAGATTAAATCCTTTAACGAGTATTCGAATTCTTTTATAAGAAATAAAAAACTTTAACTTTGTTTGTATAACACACTATTTTTATTTTCGTGACTGCAGTTTCCGCAATTTAACTTGCCATTATCAAACAGAGTCTTTTATCTTTTATAAGTATTTAAATCAATTTGGATTTAAATACGAATTCTCTCAATAAGGATAACAAATCCTTATAACTGAAGTATTCAAATACCTTTTTTGAATTCTCTAAGAGGATTTGAATCCTGAATGGTTCGAATCTTTCCGAACTCTATAAATAAATATTAAGATTATTTATTGCTATTTAGTTTGTTTATTAAATTGTCTCTATTTTTCTTACAATTTCCTCTAGCAATCTGTGTGGAGCCTTGTAAAAACGGTGGAAGATGCATCGGTCCGGACAGGTGCGCTTGCATCTACGGATTCACGGGAAACCACTGCGAAATTGGTACATTTGCGAAGCGATGCCCTCGCGAAACTGTTATCTAACGATAAAATTTAATGTTCAGATTATAGGACAGGGCCGTGTTATTCAGGGATAAGAGGAAACCTGTGCGTTAATCAATTGCAAGGAGTGGTCTGCACTAAGACACTTTGCTGCGCCACCGTCGGCAAGGCCTGGGGACATCCTTGTGAGCACTGTCCGTCCCGCCTGGAATGCGAGATAGGATTCCTCAAGAATCAGAAAACCAACGAATGTGTAGGTATGTATCTAAATAATAATTAAAACTAAAATTCAAAAAGAGTGTAGAGCAATAAAAAATAAAATATCCTGCAATTCTGTACAAAAATAGTCCTTTTGTGAATACTGTCATGAGTAGTGAGTCTAGAAAACCAATAATATTGAAGGATAGATAAAAAACACTTGGTTTGTTTCACTGTTCAATTTGTTTCACAAATAGTAAAACAAACCAAATGTTTTTAATCCATCCTTCAATATTATTTCAAAATATTTCACCAAGTGATAAATGAGAAAGTTATTCAAGAAACTAGAAAACCAATTTCAACATTCACACATTTACACTGTATGTCATTTGTAGTATAAAAGGTCAATGATATTCAATAAATGGATTATATACAGGGCTATTCAAAATAAAGGAACAGATTTTAAAAATGTATTTCTTCCAAACTACAAAAGATAGAAACTCAATTCCAACGTTCCTGGAAAGAGGAAAGTTCAATTTTTTATTCATTCAATATGAGCACCATGTGATTCCCGTGCTGCGGATTTTTTTGGGCTTCTTTCGGAAACTGTACGAATAGGCTCGACATTTTCATTCGATGTGTGTGGACGTCTCGTGATTTTCTGTTTGTAAATGCAACCATCGCCTACGAATTTTCGATGCCACTAGTAAATTTGCTTATGACGAGGCGGTAAAAAGCACGTAGAATTTCAATATTGGACTCAAGTTTTGCTAATTGTAGCACACAACGTGATTTTTCTTTTTTTTTGTTCTTCCTGTTTTTAGAATGTAGTCAAGTCCTTTAGGACTTATACCAAGTTGCCATTCTGTCCTTGATTCAGAGGTGTGAATCAAGAATGTTCCAATTTAAAAATTGGTATCTTTTTGGGAGTATGCTTTAACATATCCCTGCCGCAAAATTCAAAATCGAGGTTCTTTCCAAAACCTCCACTTCGAGAGTGGATATCATTGGGGTTGGTGGTAGTTCTGCTGGGTGCCATCGGATCTCCAAGGGACATCAAAGTCGACAGCCACAACGAATCGCGTGATGAGATGATTGATGTGATGAGGTGCACGACTCGTTGTGAACTACTACACCAGTGATGGGGAAACTACGGCCCGCGGGCCAAGTCCGGCTCGCGGAAAGGTTTAATCCGGCCCGTTTAAGAGTGCCGTCGTGAGAATGTTTGAACGCGTTCTTACTTCGTAATGTGACGACCCGCATAAAAACTACCTACCTACGATTAAGCATTATTCTTTGGCCCGCTACGATTGTCTGGTTATTACAAATGGCCCGTCTTAAAAAAAGTTTCCCCACCACTGTACTACACGGTGATTTTTCGTGTTGTATCGCCATTTTACTACAGACAATCAAAATGCCAAGCAACAGCGCCAATGTGGCCATGGTTAGAACTTCTGCCTGGACTGTTCAAATTTTAAACTTTTGTCTGTCAAGGAACGTTGGAATTATAGTTCTGCCTTTTGTAGCTTGAAAGAAATAAATGTTTGAAATTTGTTACTTCTTTCTAAATAGCCCTGTACATTATTCAATAATATTATAATACAAGTTTGGAATTGTCCTATAATAGGCTATCGACCCGATTTCTTTCTGCCATTATTCAATATATTTTGCTGTTTTTAATTTTCCTTTTAGATATAAACGAATGCGAAGCGATACCACATTTATGCCACGGTGGCAACTGCATCAACACCGTCGGCTCCTTCGAATGCGACTGCCCGGAGGGCCAATCACGAAACCCCGACACCAACCAGTGCGACGACAAAGACGAATGTCTAGAAGAAGACGTCTGCGAAAACGGAAGATGCGTGAACACAATCGGCGGATTTTACTGCCTCTGCAACCCCGGCTTCATCCAAAGCCAAGACCGCACTTTCTGCATAGGTAATTCACACCCGAACGCCAATTTCCACACCTAACAATCAATTTCACAGATGGTAGACAGGGTAATTGTTACACGAGCAGAATCAGCGGTTACTGCAGTCACCAACTTCCGCACAAGCTCTCGAAGAAGGATTGCTGTTGCGGGGTGAACATGGGCCAGGGATGGGGAGACGAGTGCTTCAGGTGCCCGCAGCACGGAGAAGGTTTGTCGGTGGTCGTTGTCGAGATGGATGGTGGAGTTTATGTGGGTAATTTTCAGATGAGCACAGATTGCTGTGCGCCGGAGGGATTGGAATTAGGTATCCAGCGCCGGGGAGTTCGATGCGGAAGGATGGGGAGAAGCAGACCGTTGGCTTGATCTCCATCAATGAGTGCATCTTGAGGCCGGATATCTGCGGCGAGGGACAGTGCGTCGACACGCCCGAGGGTTACGAGTGTATTTGTAAGCCTGGTTATCGGAAAGGAACATCACAAGTTTGCGAAGGTAAATATTTATTACGGGATTATAATGGATTAGTCAATAACTCATCAATAATTACCTTGTTACTTCTAATAAAAATGTTAATTCCTAAAAAAAAACACAAACAAGAATTGGCTATCGACAGTAACTCATCAATAATTACCTCGGTACTTCTAACAAAAATGTTAATCCCTAAAATAGAACATAAACTAGAATTGGCTATCAACAGTAACTCATCAATAATTACCTAGGCACTTCTAACAAAAATGTTAATCCCTAAAAAAACATTAACAAGAATTGGCTATCGACAATAACTCATCAATAATTACCTCGGTACTTCTAACAAAAATGTTAATCCCTAAAATAGAACATAAACTAGAATTGGCTATCAACAGTAACTCATCAATAATTACCTAGGTACTTCTACCAAAAATGTTAATCCCTAAAAAAAAAACATAAACAAGAATTGGCTATCGACAATAACTCATCAATAATTACCTCGGTACTTCTAACACAAATGTTAATCCCTAAAATAGAACATAAACTAGAATTGGCTATCAACAGTAACTCATCAATAATTACCTCGGTACTTCTAACAAAAATGTTAATCCCTAAAATAGAACATAAACAAGAATTGTCTATCGAGAGTAAGTCTTTTCATCTATATTTTAAAGAGAAGAGTTTTTAAGAAAAAAATGAAATATTGTTTTCGTATTTTATTGGATCTCTTGTTTATCAATAATAGTTTTATTTAAAATAGCAAAAAAAATCATTTAAAACCTTCGTGGCCGTTTTTTAATGAAAGTATGTTTACCAAATTTTAGTGGTGGCAAATATCACCGTCAGGGCCGAAAGGGTTAGGATACTAAATTTATTCCATTCAGCTGTTCTACACTGTGTAGAACAGGTAAATGGAATAAATTTAGTATCTTAACCCTTTCGGCCCTGACGGTACCACTAAAATTTGGTAAACATACTGGAAATTTTTCTTTTAAATACACCTACAACTATGCATGAGCTGTAACTTCTACAAAAATCGTTTGTTTTTTTTTAATAGTTTAATTTGAAGTCTTAAACGAGTGTTTTCCACTCCCAGACTAAGCATGAAGTAAAATTTCGAGTTTAGAAAAGCCTGAAAATTTGGTTTGGTCGCGTAGCGCGAAGCGCGGAGCGGCCAAACCAAATTTTCAGGCTTTTCTAAACTCGAAATTTTACTTCATGCGCCACGCGTACTAAACACTGATGTAATGTGATGTTTAGAATACACGTTTTTAGCATACTGCTTTAGTGGAATATTTTGAACTTCAAGTAAAATCAGTGTTTTATACGCGTGGCGCATGAAGTAAAATTTCGAGTTTAGAATATCTCTTCACTCTTGTGATGTTCCTTGCCGATAAACGAGTGTTTCCACTCCCAGACTAAGCATGAAGTAAAATTTCGAGTTTAGAAAAGCCTGAAAATTTGGTTTGGTCGTGTAGCGCGAAGCGCTACGTGACCAAACCAAATTTTCAGGCTTTTCTAAACTCGAAATTTTACTTCATGCGCCACGCGTATAAAACACTGATTCTACTTGAAGTTCAAAATATTCTGCTAAAGCAGTATGCTAAAAACGTGTATTCTAAACATCACATTATATCAGTGTTTAGTACGCGTGGCGCATGAAGTAAAATTTCGAGTTTAGAAAAGCCTGAAAATTTGGTTTGGCCGCTCCGCGCTTCGCGCTACGCGACCAAACCAAATTTTCAGGCTTTTCTAAACTAGAAATTTTACTTCATGCTTAATCTGGGAGTGGAAAACACTCGTTTATCGAAGAGAAACATCACAAAAGTGAAGGGCTTTTCTAAACTCGAAATTTTACTTCATGCGCCACGCGTATAAAACACTGATTCTACTTGAAGTTAAAAATATTCTGCTAAAGCAGTATGCTAAAAACGTGTATTCTAAACATCACATCACATCAGTGTTAAGTACGCGTGGCGCATGAAGTAAAATTTCGAGTTTAGAAAAGCCTGAAAATTTGGTTTGGCCGCTCCGCGCTTCGCGCTACGCGACCAAACCAAATTTTCAGGCTTTTCTAAACTCGAAATTTTACTTCATGCTTAGTCTGGGAGTGGAAACACTCGTTTATCGGAACGGAACATCACAAGGGTTAAGGGCTTTTCTAAACTCCAAATTTTACTTCATGCGCCACGCTTATAAAACACTAATTTTACTTTTACTTGAAAAATCATGTATGTATACTTAAAAGAAAAACCTAAAAACACTAAGCATGTATATTGCTTTTGGAAGAAAGAAATCACTTCAAATAAATCAGCTGTGAATTTGAAGATATATTAAATTTGATTACTATATTCTCTAAATGTGTACTACATTCCCTTGCTCTATTCTACAAAAAAATTGAAATTTAATGTGTGTGTGTAGGCCAAAACATACTTAAATATTGCTAGCTCAAACCATTTGTTTATTCTCTGCCAGAATATAGATACATGCTCTATTCAAAATGTATTCTACTAGATATTCTACTATCTTAAGATCCACCAATTCAGTGATAAGATATGGTAGATTTTATAGATATTTTACGAAGATATTAATGAGTGTCGTTATGGAAGAACCAGGAGCAACCACTACCAGAATATTCATGCATAATTTATTGATCATCTAATTCAAGTCGATAGTTTACTATCCCAATTTATTGATAAAATTAATCTACTAGATTCAGCAGAAATTTCTGAAGGTATTACTATCTCAAACCATTTGTTTCATCTCTGCCAGAATATGGATACATGTTCTATTCAAAATGTATTCTACTAGATATTCTACTATCTTGAGATCCACCGATTCAGTGATAAGATATGGTTCTCAATCTTCTAGATGTTATAGACATTTTGCGAAGATATTAATGAGTGTCGTTATGGAAGAACCAGGAACAACCACTACCAGAATATTCATGCATAATTTATTGATTATCTTATTCTAATAGATAGTTTACTATCCCAGTATCTACCAATTTAATAATAAAATTAATCTACTCGATTCAGCAGACATTTCTTAAAGTATTACTATCTTAAACCATTTGTTTCATCTCTGCCAGAATATGGATACATGTTCTATTCAAAATGTATTCTACTAGATATTCTACTGTTTTAAGATCCACCAATCCAGTGATAAGATATAGTTCTCAATCTTCTAGATTTTATAGACATTTTTCGAAGATATTAATGAGTGTCGGTATGGAAGAACCAGGAGCAACCACTACCAGAATATTCATGCATAATTTATTGATCATCTAATTCAAGTAAATAGTTTACTCTTCCAGTATCTACCAATTTATTGTTAAAATTAATCTACTAGATTCAGCAGGAAGTTCTTAAGGTATTACTATCTTAAACCATTTGTTTCATCTCTGCCAGAATATGGATACATGTTTTATTTAAAATGTATTCTACTGTTTTAAGATCCACCAATTCAGTGATAAGATATAGTTCTCAATCTTCTAGATTTTATAGACATTTTACGAAAATATTAATAAGTGTCGTTATGGAAGAACCAGGAGCAACCACTACCAGAATATTCATACATACATAATTGATTATCTTATTCTAATAGATATTTTACTATCCCAGTATCTACTAATTTAATGATAAAATCAATCTATTAGATTCAGCAGAAATTTTTTAAAGTAATACTATCATAAACCATTTGTTTCATCTCTGCCAAAATATGGATATATGTTTTATTCAAAATGTATTCTATTAGATATTCTACTGTTTTAAGATCCACCAATTCAGTGATAAAATATAGTTCTCAATCTTCTAGATTTTATAGACATTTTACGAAGATATTGATGAGTGTCGTTATGGAAGAACTAGGAGCAACCATTACCAGAATATCCATGCATATTTTTTTGATCATCTCATTCCAGTAGATGTTTTACAACCCAGTATCTACCAATTAATTGATAAAACCAATCCACTAGATTCAGCAGAAATTTCTTAAAGTATTACTATCTTAAACCATTTGTTTTATCTCTGCCAGAATATGGTTACATGTTCTATTCAAAATGTATTCTACTAGATATTCTATTATTTTAAGATCCACCAATTCAGTGATAAGATATAGTTCTCAATCTTCTAGATTTTATAGACATTTTACGAAGATATTAATGAGTGTCGTTATGGAAGAACCAGGAGCAACCACTACCAGAATATTCATACATACATTATTGATCATCTTATTCTAGTAGCTATTTTACTATCCCAGTATCTACTAATTTAATGATAAAATCAATATACTAGATTCAGCAGAAATTTCTTTAAGTATTACTATCTTACAACATTTGTTTCATCTCTGCCAGAATATGGATACTCTATTCAAAATATATTCTACTAGATATTCTACTAACTTAAGATCCACCAATTCAGTGATAAAATATAGTTCTCAATGTACTAGATTTTATAGACATTTTACGAAGATATTGATGAGTGTCGTGATGGAATAACCAGGAGCAACCACTACCAGAATATTCATGCATATTTTATTGATCATCTCATTCGAGTAGATATTTTACTATCCCATTATCTACGAATTTAATCAATCTACTAGATTCAGCAAAAATTTCTTTGAGCTTGAATAACCGATTGTACGTCTATAATGCTTTTATTTTAGATATTGATGAGTGTCGAGAAGGAAAGTGCCAAAATGGAAGGTGTACCAACACACCCGGAAGCTTCAACTGCATTTGCCCACCGGGTTTCGACATTTCTCCAGATGGTAGCTTGTGCACGGATCACGATGAATGCAGCGAAATCGGAATGTGCACCAACGGTATTTGCATCAACATGGACGGCAGCTTCAAATGTCAGTGCAAGAACGGCTTCAAACTCTCACCATCAGGATACGCTTGTATCGGTAAGTTCCGAATATAAAGCTAAAATTAAAACTGACTAAAAATACAAGGAGTCTACAAATAATAAGATTAAAATAATATTAATTCAAAATACAAAGGATCTATAAGTGGTCCAATCCACTCACTGATTGATTATGATGCTCAAGATGGATTTCATCAGAACATACAAGATTCAGCGTTTATTTTAGGGTAATCAAGAAGACAGAACTTTCATTAAATTATTGTAGTTCAAGGGCATTTACCTGCAGTATAATAAGTGCAACTATCTGATGTTCTTGTAGTTTTTATAGTTAGTCTTCATCCGCTTATCCATGGGCAAAAGCCTGATCCAAAGCATTTACCTGCAGTAAAATAAGTGCAACCTTCTGATGTTCTTGTAGTTATTATAGGTAGTCTTAATCCGCTTAACCATGGACAAAAGCCTGATCCAAGGCATTTACCTGCAGTAAAATAAATGCAATCTTCTGATGTTCTTGTAGTTTTTATAGTTAGTCTTCATCCGCTTATCCATGGACAAAAGCCTGATCCAAGGCATTTACCTCCAGTAAAATAAATGCAATCTTTTGATATTCTTGTAGTATTTATTGTTAGTCTTAATCCGCTTAACCATGGACAAAAGCCTGATCCGAAGCATTTACCTACAGTAAAATAAATGTAACCTTCTGATGTTCTTGCAGTTTTTATGGTTAGTCTTTATCCGCTTATCCATGGACAAAAGCCTGATCCAAGGCATTTACCTACAGTAAAATAAATGCAACCTTTTGATATTCTTGTAGTTTTTATAGTTAGTTTTCATCGGCTTATCCATGGACAAAAGCCTGATCCAAGCCAATTACCTGCAGTAAAATAAATGCAACCTTCTGATGTTCTTGTAGTTTTTATAGTTAGTCTTCATCCGCTTATCCATGGACAAAAGCCTAATCCAAGGCATTTACCTGCAATAAAATAAGTGCAACCCTCTGATGTTCTTGTAGTTTTTATAGTTAGTCTTCATCCAATTATCCATGGACAAGAGCCTGATCCAACGTTATCCATTTATCTTGATTTTTTGCTATTCTTTTCTAAGAGAATGGATTACATATGATCAAATGGGATGAACAAAAAACGTGTCAGGCGATATTCAAATTGAAAACAGTGTAAAGCATTCGCGGAATAGCTTTATAAGTTATTTATTTATTTTTGGTTTAAAGATATCGATGAATGTTATGAAAATCCAAGAATCTGCCTCAACGGACGCTGCGACAACACCCAAGGCTCCTACACCTGCGCATGCCTGCCCGGCTTCGTGGAATCCTCCGACAAAACCTTCTGCAGCGATTTAGACGAATGCGCCAACACGGGAATGTGCAGCCATGGACGCTGCGTCAACATGGAAGGCTCCTTCAAATGCGTCTGCGATTCAGGCTACAGACTAGGCCCAGACGGACACCACTGCGTAGACATCGACGAGTGCTTACACAACCCTTGCAAACACGGCACTTGCTACAACTCGCACGGCAGTTTCCGCTGCGAATGTCATGCTGGATTCAGTTTAGGCCCTGATGGAAGATCCTGCTTGGATACTAGGCGTGATTTGTGTTACCAGCAATACAAAGACGGGGTTTGTCTGAACCCGTCAACCATAGCTGTTTCTAAATCGAGTTGTTGTTGCTGTACTATAGTGACAGGGCAGCCGATGGGTTGGGGTACTTCTTGTCAACCTTGCCCGATGCCGGGGAGTACTGAGTTTGATTTGCTCTGTCCGCATGGGAATGGGTTGACGTTTGATGGGAATGACATCAATGAATGCGCGCAGAATCCCAATATTTGCCAGAATGGTGCTTGCGAGAACATGATCGGAACTTACAGGTGTATTTGTAATCCTGGGTTTAAGGTTGATGATATGGGGAAAATTTGTACTGATATTAACGAGTGTGAGGAAGAAGAGTTGGTAAGTAATGGACTGTATTGTTCAAATTGAATCTAATATTGATGATATCAAATGGTTTACAAAAATATAAAAGATTTAGCTGATTACCCCCACTGAGCAAAAACAATTAAGTAATGTTTCATCAACATTAAAACAACGTTTTATGTTGCTACAATGTTGATATAAAGTTATTTGTTTGTTTTTTGCTCAGTTGGCCATATAGTTTCTTGTTTGCTACATCCTTCTGGAGCCAAATATTCAAATGAAATAAATTTGAAACTTCTATCAAGTGTTTCCACTCCTTGATTAAGAATTAAGTAGAATTTTGAATTTAGAAAAGCCTGCTTATTAACAAATTCAAGCCAGCTCTAATCAAAATTAAGTTGCCATTAATTAAATGCAACTTGTATTGGATTAGTAACAACTTGATTTTGCTGAAGAGAGAGTGATATACCACCATTAATGGCACAGTTTTACATAAAGAAAATTTAACATAAAGGAAAATTGAGTTAAACTGTACCGTTAAAGGCGGTATATCACTCTCTCTCAGGTACCAAATTGTTTGCACCTAGTAATGATTTCATCTCTTTATATAACTTGATTTTGATTAGTACGAACTTAAATTTGTTTAGTGCCAACTTGAACTTGTAAAGGTATAGTTTAAATTTGAGTGCAAATTATAAATATACTAATTCCGAAGTTCGTTTTCGTACACTAATTTAAATTCTTTCATCCAACATATACGTATACTCCTTCTCTCTGTGTAAAATTGTATCGTTTTGTTTACCAATTATCGTCATTGCTCAAAGTGATTACCATTATGAATTGTTAGATTCATTATGCAGGTATGCAGCGGAGGTCAATGCCGAAATACTCCAGGAAGCTTCCAGTGCATCTGTCCGACCGGCACACAGCTGAATCCGAATACCTACGTCTGTGAAGACATTGACGAATGCCGGGAATTGGGACCAGAAGCTTGTTTCAATGGGGAATGCGTTAACGTCGTCGGATCTTATAAATGTGAATGCGATCCTGGTTCGATTTTAGATAATACTGGAAGAATTTGTATTGGTATGTTCAATTACTTTTATAACATGTACCTATAGTAATGTAATATAGATTGAAAACATTAATATCAAAGTTAGTGATCTGCAAATCAAAATTAAAAAAATCGTTTTAAGGCAAAAAATTGAACAAATTTATTTACGTTTTAATAATCGGACGATTTGTATCAACTAAATATCTATTTTGATGCAGTATTTCAGAAAACAAACAAAACGGTAGTATATTATTGAAATTTAACTATAAGTACTTGGTTTATTTCACGTATTTTCTTATTTCTGCAACTAGTTTCACCTTATCGTCATTCTCAAGAAATAAAACAAAACAATGATATATTTAAATACAATCTTTATAATAATAAAGTTATTTTTTTAATTATTTCTAAATAAAATTTGTGATTTTGAAATTGGATCAATGGCTTGTTAATTATTTGTGTCATTATCAAAATTTGTAACATTTACTCTTAAAATGTCCTTGTTTAGATAATAGGAAAGGTTCTTGTTGGACGAAATTAAACCACGGCAGGTGCGAGAACAATCTCCCTGAGTTGAGCAGAAGACAAGAGTGCTGCTGTTCAGTCGGCGTGGCTTGGGGATCACCTTGTGAGAGGTGCAACAGGAACGAATGCGAATGCCCTAGGGGCTACGCCAAAGTTGACGGCAAAGCCTGCACAGACATAAACGAGTGCGAACTGAACCAAGATATCTGCAGAGGAGGAGGAACGTGCGTCAACACCGAAGGCAGCTTTACTTGCACGTGTCCACCAGGACTGACTCTTGATGAATCAAGTAAGTAGAATTTAAGCCCGCATTCATTACACGAGAACAAAAAGAAGAAGAGAAGAAAGTTAAAATGAAGTTTTGTACAGAAATGCTGAGATTAACAAAGATATGGTTAATTGAAGTATACACAAGTTGCATTTGGTTAAAGTATTGTAAATTGGATGATACTCAACAGTAAAATGAGTGATTTACTAGCTTCCTAACTTCAAGTTAAGCGCTACTGAAAGGAATTTTTAAAGTGTACTTTTGACTAAAAATCCTCTGGCTAAATGCTGGAATATAATCATTAGAGAAGAGATGTGTTAGCACTCAAATTGTAGAGAAAACAGCTGCAACTAAAAGACATTTTTCAAGTGTTCGTTTGACTAAACATTCTCTGGCTAAATGCTGGAATAAAATCATTAGAAAAGAGATGTGTTAGCACTTAAATAGTAGAGAAAACAGCTGCAACTGAAAGAGATTTCTCAAGTGTTCTTTTGACTAAACATCCTCTGGCGAAATGCTGGAATAAAATCATTAGAAAAGAGATGTGTTAGCACTTAATTAGTAGAGAAAACAGCTGCAACTGAAAGAGATTTCAAAAATGTTCTTTTGACTAAACATCCTCTGGCTAAATGCTGGAATAAAATCATTAGATAAGAGATGTGTTAGCACTTAAATAGTAGAGAAAACAGCTGCAACTGGAAGAGATTTCTCAAGTGTTCTTTTGACTAAACATCCTCTGGCTAAATGCTGGAATAAAATCATTAGAAAAGAGATGTGTTAGCACTTAAATAGTAGAGAAATCAGCTGCAACTGGAAGAGATTTCTCAAGTGTTCTTTTGACTAAACATCCTCTGGCTAAATGCTGGAATAAAATCATTAGAAAAGAGATATGTTAGCACTTAAATAGTAGAGAAAACAGCTGCAACTGGAAAAGATTTCTCAAGTGTTCTTTTGACTAAAAATCGTCTGGCTAAATGCTGGAATAAAATCATTAGAAAAGAGATGTGCTTAAATAGTAAAGAAACAGCTGCAACTGTTAGAGATATTTTAAGTGTTCTTTTGACTAAACATCCTCTGGCGAAATGCTGGAATAAAATCATTAGAAGAGAGATGTGTTAGCACTTAATTAGTAGAGAAAACAGCTGCAACTGAAAGAGATTTCAAAAGTGTTCTTTTGACTAAACATCCTTTGGCTAAACGCTGGAATAAAATCATTAGAAAAGAGATGTGTTAGCACTTAAATAGTAGAGAAAACAGCTGCAACTGGAAGAGATTTCTCAAGTGTTCTTTTGACTAAACATCCTCTGGCTAAATGCTGGAATAAAATCATTAGAAAAGAGATGTGTTAGCACTTAAATAGTAGAGAAAACAGCTGCAACTAAAAGAGAATAAAATCATTAGAAAAGAGATGTGTTAGCACTTAAATAGTAGAGAAAACAGCTGCAACTGGAAGAGATTTCTCAAGTGTTCTTTTGACTAAACATCCTCTGGCTAAATGCTGGAATAAAATCATTAGAAAAGAGATGTGTTAGCACTTAAATAGTAGAGAAAACAGCTGCAACTGAACGGGATTTTTAAAGAGTTCTTTTGACTAAACATCTTCTGGCTAAATGCTGAAATAAAATCATTAGAAAAGAGATGTGTTAGCACACAAGTAGTAGAGAAAACAGGCAAGGACTGAATATTTTACTGTTTTTTTGTTTGTTTGTAGGGACCCAATGTTTGGATATACGTCAAGAACAATGTTTCACTCGCTACAAACACGGAAAATGCACGCATCCAATCGACGGCCTTTTCAACAAAAATCTCTGCTGCTGTTCCTCCATTGGTCGAGCTTGGGGTGAAAAGTGCGAATCCTGTCCTCGTTTCGGAACACCGGCTTACAAAGAAATGTGTCCGAGAGGACCAGGTTTTCTCGAACGTAAGGATATCAATGAATGCACGGAATTTCCAGGAATGTGCCAGAATGGAAGGTGCAAGAACACGATCGGAGGCTACAATTGCAGATGTAACAAGGGGTATGATTATGACGATAACAGGATTAAATGTATTGGTATGTGATGAACGTTTTCTAACAGCGAGATTGTGATTTAATTTGGTGATCGTTGTTGCTTCAGATATTGATGAGTGCAGTATTACCACGAATAACGTTTGCGGGAATGGAGTGTGCAGGAATACCCCAGGAGATTTTGTTTGTGAGTGCCATGAAGGGTTTAGGACTATGGCACCAATGCAAATTTGCATGGGTAAGTAGAACTGTACCCCGATAAATAAATTTTCAGAACGGTAAGTTAAAGCTATCCAAGAACAACAACAACAATTGTAATGAAGTAATTTTATTTAGAAATTAAAAACGTTTGTTTAAATTTTATAAGGTTAGAAATAAATAATTATCTTAAAAGCATAACAAAACAAAAACTTAATTCAAGCTGGGCGCCAGGCTTACAATCTTAACAATTGTAAGTACTTTTCGATACCAACACAAAATGGAATTTATCGAGTACAGTTTCCAACTAGCTCAATTGTGGGTATTTAAGACATTAAATAAGATTGTGAATATTTGTTCGCATCACTAACAAGTCATGCAGCAAGGTGAACAGACCATTATCTCTTCTCAGCGCACATTACTTCAAATTCAACTGAACACACATAACTACCCGTCAATTTTGAGATTACACATATTAATTCGACAAATGCAGGTTGTAAATAATTATTTTAACAAACAATAGTGTCTGTTACAAAATAGGCAAATAAACACCTACACCCGTTATAAATTAAGGGTCCTAGCTCAGTCCGTCACCCCACCAATTCCACAAATTGAGAGCTCCCAATCCACGGAATTAAACTAAAAGTTAGGGCAATTTACCTTGCTCGGGCACACAATTCAAACTTTAAGAAAGTATAAAGAATCTACCTTCGGCCTGCACCGGTCGATAATATTTCTTAAAGTGAATAAAGTGAGAATTAAGTGTATTCGGCTGATGAAAATCTCCTCTTCCACACTTAGTAGAATTTGGCGGCGATCAGCTGTTTCCTCCAAGCGTCTGACGTACACCCACACGAACAGCGGAGTCCTAACTCAACCAACTCAAAAGAAATCCACATCCTCCCCGGTACGGCAAACGATGGAAATGTAAATCCTATGTGGACGGCTCAGCAATTTTCCCTCGAAAACGCTTCACGTGTCGACTTTTAGGTTAGCGTGAACACTTCTCCTCCGATAAATCCACAATCACGGAACATAAAGCAATACGGCGACCTGACACCACTGGCCCTCTCCCAAAAGATGCAGTGAACGCAGCACACACGTATTCCGACTAATTTTAACTAATTATCGACAACAACGTTACGAGACGGGTTTTCTTTCTACCCCTTCTCGCCCATAAAAAATGGCTGCCACGCCGACTGGACAAAAACAAAAAGAAAACATTTGCGTTTCAGCGCCACCGGTATTAGATTGTCACAAATAAATCCTGATTTATTTTAATATTTAAATCTTTTAAATCTTTTCCCTCGATAACAATTAACACACGGTACAGAACTATAGTTATTCATAAGGTAATTACTAACCATTTATGAAAAAAAGGAAGGTCGAGGATACAATTACTAGCTTTAAAGGAAAAATTACACATTTAAGGAACATCTCTTTAGTTTTACGTACACTTGTTGGACTGGTTCACCTCTAAACTAGAATTCAAAGTGACATTAGAACAATAGGAACTGTCATCTTGAACACAAGTTCAACTGGAACTTTAGTTCAACGTTTTTGGATGCAACTGAGTCTTAATGCTTTGATACTCCCCATAGAAACATTTTTATTGTCAATAAATCATGCAGTTATTTGAAATAAAACAACACAGTTGGGAGGGTTTCACCGCATAGTGGATTTATCCAGCAGATAAATACTAATGAATACTAATTCATCTGCCTGATGAAGCCACTGTGTGGTAAAACATGTTGCAGGGTTTAACAATAAAGGAGACTATGTCGTTTTATTTTAATTAGTATTATGGAGTTTTAAAAGTTTATTTTTACTTGTAGTTTATAATTATAGATGTACCCACATTACATATTGTTATTTTTTTATAGATATTAATGAGTGTGATGAGATATTAGGATTATGCCGAGGAGGCCGCTGTATTAATACAGAAGGCTCTTACAAATGCGAGTGTCCCCTGGGGCACGAATTGGCTCCCGATAAGCAGTCTTGTAAAGACATCGACGAGTGTTCGAGGACAAGTGGGATCTGTTCGAATGGCGTGTGCGAAAATATGATGGGCACCTATCAGTGCGTCTGCAACGATGGCTACGAGCAAACTGGATTAAAAACCCACTGCGAGGGCAAGTACATAAAATAAAATGAAGGTTGATACGATCTTGCCACATGCTAGAACATCATCAATAAATATTTTTATGTGAGAAAATCAAGAAATTATAATAGATATGATTTTTATATGTACACGGATTGTTTTCTTTTGTGTATACATATATATTTAATTCTAAATCGTTCAATCTGAAGATTCTAACCAGTGTTTTCCACTCCCAGATTAAGCATGAAGTAAAATTTCGAGTTTAGAAAAGCCTGAAAATTTGGTTTGGTCGCGTAGCGCGAAGCGCGGAGCGGCCAAACCAAATTTTCAGGCTTTTCTAAACTCGAAATTTTACTTCATGCGCCACGCGTATAAAACACTAAAATATTGTGAAATTTATGTATATTTAAACCTCACTTAAAATCAGTGTTAAATGCGCGTGGCGCATGAAGTAAAATTTCGAGTTTAGAAAAGCCCAGAAAATTTGTCTCGGGTCGCTGCGCGACCCTCGACAAATTTTCACGGGGCTTTTCTAAACTCGAAATTTTACTTCATGCTTAATCTGGGAGTGGAAGACACTGGTTAGAATCTTCAAATTGAACGATTCAGAATTAAATAAAAATGTATACTTAAAAGAAAACAATCAGTGTGCACATAAAAATTATCTCTAATATAATTTCTTGATTTTCCGCTTCGCGGTATTAAATATCTCATTCGGTATATTACCCTTAAAATCATTTAATATAGAAAATTAGACTATCCTAGGGTAACAAGTCAAAGCAAGAAAACTATGATTGTTTGAACTAAAGTGCATTATTTGTTTATCCATATTGCTGTAATTATTTTTTTTAATCAAACTCCAATAACAATTATTTTCTTTAGATATTGATGAATGCGATGAAGAACCATGCGACGATATCTGCATCAACACCCATGGAAGTTTCTCTTGTTCTTGTGGGTAAGATTTATATTATCCCGCGTAAAATATTAAACAAAACAAAACAAAAAAACAACACATCTCAACCACTGAACTTTTGCAGCAACGGTTACTCACTGCAGTTAGATGGAAAATCTTGCAGAGACATCGACGAGTGCAAAGAAAATAGCAGGATTTGCAACGGTGGAAAATGCGAAAACACTGAAGGCGGATACATCTGTCACTGTACTGAAGGATTAATTACAGGACCTGCAAGCACATCATGTTTAGGTAATACTATCCAATGATTTAAAAGTAAAAGTCAGTGTATTAAAACTCATAATACATCTCTACTAAGTATAAATGAAATTGCCAATTCTTGGTTGCAGAATACTTCAAACATTAAAAGTGCCGAGATTCTTTTCGCAATCTACAACAAGTTAGTCATACAAAGACTATATCAAACACTCATTGAAACAACTAATTGTATAATTCAATGTTCGTCGGGGTATTAGCCCGGGAAGTAGTTGTTTTAATGAGTGTTTGATATAGTCTTTGTAAGACTAACTTGTTGTAGATTGCTAAAAGAATCGCACATCCCTACTAAGCAAACAAAATTAAGTAATGTTTATTCAACATTAAAACATTGTTGTCACAATGTTTATATAACGTTATTTGTTTGTTTTTTGCTCAGTGGGTCATGTATCATCAGATCATCAGACTTAGAATTTATTGTTTTTTTTTTTTTACCAAAACTAACTAAAACCCAACTAGTTTTAATCAAACCCAGTTTAATCCAAAACACTTTTTGAATTAATTACAAGAAAACAATGCAATTTAATTCAAATTATTGAAAGATGGGAGTTGCGATTTGATATTAAAGTGATAAAAGAAAGTGTGATTTTGTTAAATTTAAGATGTTGATGAGTGCAAGCAAAATCCAAACATTTGCGGAAACGGCGAGTGTGTTAACACTCTGGGCTCCTTCCAGTGCAGATGCGAAGATGGGTATTCAGTTAAGCCCGAAGGTGGACCATCTTGTTCAGATGATGATGAGTGCTACTTAGGCATCTACAATTGCCACGTCAATGCCGACTGTATCAATAATCCAGTAGGTGTTTAATTTTACTTTATAAAAATAATGTGTGTGTGACTGAGCAACGTAATTTATAACAAAATACCAGAAGCGAAGTAAAAGCTATTTTCATCAAAAATCGAGTTAACTGAGATGTCGCTGAAGACATGAATAATTGAGTCGCCTATTTCCAAAACCCCTAAATCCATTTGAAAACAATGGATTTGGGGGTTTTTAAAAATAGGCGGCACAATTAGCCCTTTAGCCCCTTTATTCAATATTTATTTTTATTTTAGGGATCCTATCAATGTAGATGTCAAGATGGTTTCACCGGTAACGGCGTAAGCTGTCGTGATATTAACGAATGTTTAACGAATAACGGAGGGTGCGACCAAAATGCTCAGTGCATCAACACTGACGGATCTTTCAAGTGCGTCTGCGACGCCGGTTTCAAAGGAGATGGATACAGTTGCGTCGACATCGACGAGTGTTCGAACGATCCATCGCTTTGCGAAAACGGACAATGCTTGAATTATCCAGGCGCGTTCAGGTGCGAATGTGAGATGGGATTTATGCATCCGAGCGAAAAGAATGATCAAGCATGTGTTGGTAAGTAAAAAAATGTATGAAATAATAAAATTATGAATTACATTTAGAAGTGGTGTGGTGTTGCTGGCGAAAGAATGGGGAGAAATAAAGGAGATGTTACAAAGGGTGGAGAGGTATATGGATATGCGAGGTTTGTGTGTAAATGTAGGGAAAACGAAATGGATCAGATTTAGACTAACCTTCGAGGCATCTACAAATGTAGGGAAAACGAAATGGATCAGATTTAGATAGAAACAGAAAGTGGAGGAAGAATGAAAGAATTGATATGGAAGGGTGAAGTGATCAATAGAGTGAAAGAGTTTACATATTTGGGTTTTGTGTTTAGATAGTTTGGGGGGTACAGGAAGCACTTCAACTGAAGGCAAGAAAAGCGTGGTATGTGGTGAAAGTGGCTGGAGCTTTCCCCACTTCTCCTTCACCACATACCACGCTTTTCTTGCCTTCAGTTGAAGTGCTTCCTGGAATTTTCAGATGGCGTGCAAAATGTGGGATGCATGCGTTAAACCATTTTAATGTATGGGGTGGAGGCATGGGGAATGAGAGCGTATGAAGGTATCGAGCGAGATCAGGTGACGTTCCTGAAGCAGCTACTAGCGGTAAAAAAATCAACGGGAGTTGATTGTTTACTACATTCTGCTACATTCTACTTCAGGAAACGAACAAAGCATGTATGCATGGAAAGAGTGGCAAGATACGAGATAAAATTGATTGGATTGGGTAGTGAAAGGTTGGTGAAAGAGGTGTGGAAGACATGTGTGAGAGTAGGAGAGAGTGAGTAAAGGATGGAGAGGAGAAAAATGTATGAAAGAGCAGGGAGGTCTGCAAGTTTGGTCAATGAGTGTTTGGAAAAACGAGTGAATGTGGCGGCGTGGATGCAGCAAAATGGAAAGAAGTGGAAAAGCAGGAGCGTCAAAACTTTATTGAGAGGAGTGGGTATAATCCTCTATATAAACGGTGGCAGGTACACAGAAAACTGTCAGGATACCGCATGAATAGTCCACTAAGTAAAGGAGAAAAGGTAGCACTGGTTAGGGCTACGTGTGGGTCGGAGGAGAGAGGAAAAAAGGTATGGATGAGTGAAGAGTATGGTAGGTGTGTATTGTGCCACAGTGGGAGGGATTCGTGGAAATATTTAGCGGATGATTGTAAGGAGATAAGTGAGGAATGGACGAGAGGTAGTAAAAGTATAAAAGAGTGAATGCGAGAGAACGGGGCAGGCCTAAAAATTGTGATGAGATTAGGGTGGGAGAGGGAGAGTAGAAAAATAATGTAAGAAATTGGGTACTTGAAATACATTTATTTTGTATTGTATTGTATTTATTTAGAGATGTGGTTTAGTTTTGATGCCAATAAACGTTTTTTCTTTACATTTAGAAATGTGTGGGATTGCCCCTGAAAATCCCAAACGAGTGATCACTTTAGCATAACTTGAAATTACGCAGTCTCCTCTCGAAAATAGACCTGTTGTGATTTTCCTATTAATAACAATTGTCTAAAATAATTTAGGGTCAGTTGCATCAACACGTTGAACTGGCTCAATATTGAACTCAGGTTCAAAGTAACACTAAAATAATAGGAACTGTCATCTTGACTCAAGTTCAGCATGAACTCGAGTTCAACGTTTTTGGTGCAACTGAGCCTTAACATGTATAGACAAACAATGAATAAATATTTTTTTCAAAAGAATTACATTTAGAAGTATGTGGGATTGCCCCTGGAAATCCAAAACGAATGATCACCTTAGCATAACTTGAAATTATGCAGTCTCCTCTCAAAAATAGACCTGTTGTGACTTTCCTGTAAATAAAAATTGTCTAAAATAATTTAGGGCCAGTTGCACCCAACACGTTGAACTGGCTTAGCATTGAACACGAGTTTAAAGTAACACTGGAACAATAGGAACTGTCATCTTGACTCAAGTTCAGCATGAACTCAAGTTCAACGTTTTTGGTGCAACTGAGCCTTAACATGTATAGACAAACAATGAATGAATATTTTTTTCAAAAGAATTACATTTAGAAGTATGTGGGATTGCCCCTGGAAATCCAAAACGAATGATCACCTTAGCATAACTTGAAATTATGCAGTCTCCTCTCAAAAATAGACCTGTTGTGACTTTCCTGTAAATAAAAATTGTCTAAAATAATTTAGGGCCAGTTGCACCCAACACGTTGAACTGGCTTAGCATTGAACTCGAGTTTAAAGTAACACTAGAACAGTAGGAACTGTCATCTTGACTCAAGTTCAGCATGAACTCGATGTTCAACGTTTTTGGTGCAACTGAGTTAAAGTAACACTAGAACAGTAGGAACTGTCATCTTGACTCAAGTTCAGCATGAACTCGAGTGCAACGTTTTTGGTGCAACTGAGCCTTAACATGTATAGACAAACAATGAATAGATATTTTTTTCTAAAGAATTACATTTAGAAGTTTATGGGATTGCTCCTGGAAATCCAAAACGAATGATCACCTTAGCATAATTTGGAATTATGCAGTCTCCTCTCAAAAATAGACCTGTTGTGACTTTCCTGTAAATGAAAATTGTCTAAAATAATTTTTTAGGGCCGGTTGCACCCAACACATTGAACTGGCTTAGCATTGAACTCGAGTTTAAAGTAACATTAGAACAGTAGGAACTGTCATCTTGACTCAAGTTCAGCATGAACTCGATGTTCAACGTTTTTGGTGCAACTGAGTTAAAGTAACACTAGAACAGTAGGAACTGTCATCTTGACTCAAGTTCAGCATGAACTCGAGTGCAACGTTTTTGGTGCAACTGAGCCTTAACATGTATAGACAAACAATGAATAGATATTTTTTTCTAAAGAATTACATTTAGAAGTTTATGGGATTGCTCCTGGAAATCCAAAACGAATGATCACCTTAGCATAATTTGGAATTATGCAGTCTCCTCTCAAAAATTGACCAGTTGTGACTTTCTTGTAAATGAAAATTGTCTAAAATAATTTTTTAGGGCCGGTTGCACCCAACACATTGAACTGGCTTAGCCTTGAACTCGAGTTTAAAGTAACATTAGAACAATAGAAACTGTCATCTTGACTCAAATTCAGTTTGAACTCGAGTTCAAAGTAACATTAGAACAATAGAACACAAATAAGACAATTAACATTGTTTGTATAACTGCATATTTTATTGTGACTATAGTTTCGACAACTTTAACTTGTCATTATCAAACATACTTTATGTTTGATAATGACAAGTTAAAGTTGTCGAAACTATAGTCACAATAAAATCTTCAGTTATACAAACAAAGTTAATTGTCTTATTTGTGTAAATAATGATGTATAACGAAGTAGAAGCCTCCACAGTGAACAGAACAACAGAAACTGTCATCTCGACCCAAGTTCAACTTGAACTAGAGTTCAACGTTTTTAGTGCAACTGAGCCGTAACATGTATAGACAAACAATGAATATTTTTTTTAACACTTTGTAAGGATGGAGTATGATTTAATTTCTAGATATCGATGAGTGTAAAATGTTCAACAACTTGTGCGTTTATGGAAAATGCGAAAACACGTTCGGCATGTTCCGCTGTGAATGCAACGATGGCTACAAATTGGACGGATCCGGAGGAAACTGCACGGACATCGACGAGTGTGAAAGTCCTCAATCTTGCTTATACGGACAATGCACTAACATAGAAGGGTCCTTTAAATGCTTATGCCCCCCGAATTATGAGCTGGTTGATGAAGGAAACGCTTGTATAGGTAAGAACATTCAAGTGATAATACATTTTCAAAAAGGCTGTCTATGGCGTGTTTGTTTTTGTCTCCATTCGAAACAACACTTCAAGATTATTTTAATTTATTCAAAGGACGCTGCAAAATCAGTTTTCGTAATTTTGCCACATATTGTTTGAAACACTTATGACTGGTTTCCCATCTGAGCAACTCAAATGCAATTACTAAAGTTCTCTTTAATCACAGATAGAAGAACATCAAGGTGGTTCTTGTCCTTATTCGAAGCAGCACTCATTTAAGACTATTTTAATTCATTTAAAGGACGCTGCGAAATCGGTTCTCCAAATTTTGCCATTAGTTACTTGAAACACTCATGACTGGTTTTGCATCTGAGCAACTCAAATACAATTACTAAAGTTCTCCTTAATCACAGATAGGAGAACATCAATGTGGGTCTTGTCCACATTCGCAACAGCACTCATTCAAGACTATTTTAATTTATTTAAAGGACGCTGCAAAATCAGTTTCCGTAATTTTGTTACAAGTTAAACACTAATGGCTGGTTTTGCATCTTAGCAACTCAAAGGCAATTACTAAAGTTCTCTTTAACCACAGATAGAAGAACATCAAGGTGGTTCTTGTCTCCATTTGAAACAGCACTCATTTAAGACTATTTTAATTCATTTAAAGGGCGCTGCAAAATCGGTTTTCCTAATTTTGCCATTAGTTACTTGAAACACTCATGACTGGTTTTGCATCTAAGCAACTCAAATGCAATTACTAAAGTTCTCTTTAACCCATTAACGGCCAAGCAGTGATAGAGTTAACTCTAAATGTTGAATTCAAGTCCAATTGTGCACTTTTTTTATGATTTCTATGAATGGCTTATTGTATTACATACTGTAAATTTTTCTTTTAAAAATACATAATGTATACGCTTTAAACTTTCAGGCATTCGTCGATTTTATATAAAAAACATGCAATATGAAGTTTAGAACAAGTGTTTCCACTCCCAGACTAAGCATGAAGTAAAATTTCGAGTTTAGAAAAGCCCCGCGTAGAAAATTTGTCGAGGGTCGCGCAGCGACCCGAGACAAATTTTCACGGGGCTTTTCTAAACTCGAAATTTTACTTCATGCGCCACGCGTATAAAACACTGATTTAAAGTGAAGTTAAAAAGGCACTGAAAACCAACCAAACTTCGATATTTTTTCAAAATTAGATGTTTTCTTTCCTATCCATGCTGTAAACCTTCAGATATTCGTTGTTTTCTTGTAAAAAAACTTCGATTCCTTGTAGTCCTTCAGTCTACGAAAACCATGGTTGGTCCTTCGAGCTGTAGCCTTTGTAAAATGGTAATAAACTTAGTAATCTAGAGTGATCCTTCAATTTGAAACTTCTAAGAACGATTGTTGTCCACTCCCAGACTAAGCATGAAGTAAAATTTCGAGTTTAGAAAAGCCCCGCGTAGAAAATTTGTCGAGGGTCGCGCAGCGACCCGAGACAAATTTTCACGGGGCTTTTCTAAACTCGAAATTTTACTTCATGCGCCACGCGTATAAAACACTGAATTATTGTGAAGTTAAAAATACACTGACATATTTTTTTTTTATTAATGAGTAAGAGTAAGCAAAATATTTAAATTACAAAATATTTACCTTTTTCTTCATACATTTTCAAGTCAGGTCAAATAATATGACATATTAAATTAACTTATTCAGTAATTTAATTAACAAAAAAAAATTAAATGGCGCTTAATGGGTTAATCATAGATAGGAGAACATCAATGTGGTTCTTGTCCGCATCCGCAACAGCACTCATTCAAGACTATTCTATTAATTAAAGGTTAAAGTTAAATTATTTCAAGGTCGCTGCAAAATCAGTTTTCGTAATTTGGCTACAAGTTCCTTTACTAAAATTCTCTTTAATAACAGATAGAAGAACATCAAGGTGTTATCTGCACGTGGATCACAATAGAAGGTGCACGGACCCAACAGCGGATTACGTCACCAAAGCGGGTTGTTGCTGCTCAGTTGGACGAGCCTGGGGTCCAAATTGTGAATTCTGCCCATCACAAGATTCCAAAGAATACCAAGAGCTTTGCCCTGGAGGAATGGGATACACACCAAACTCCCAAACGGTATAAACTAAAAAAGGAATCATTTAATTCATGTAGACGCAGCTTCCATTGTGTTCGCTTCATTTTTATTTCCACGTAACCTGTGATCAATAAATTGTTTGAATTTTCATTAATTTTCTTTCATTGATTACATTCAAAATCATCACCGGTGTTTGTTAAATTGTCATCACTGGTGTTCCTTCTCTTTAAGGTCGTGCTCGAAGATATTGACGAGTGTAGGGAGCACGAAAATATTTGCAAGAACGGGTATTGCACGAACACCTTCGGCAGCTTCATGTGCTCGTGCAGCGAGGGTTTCAGACTGGACGAGTCTGGGGTGATGTGCGTCGATATCGATGAGTGTTCAGAGAATCCCAACATCTGCAGCGTCGGACAGTGCGTCAACGAAGAGGGGAAATATTACTGTCAATGTCCCGAAGGTTACATGCCTTTACCTGGAAGACGTAAGCATTTTTCAAAATTTATAGAAAAAAAATATTGTATTTGCAAGCAAGCAGTTTTAGATATGAATCCCAGGGCCAGAGTGTTCATTGATTTACACCAGATCTTACACACAGTTTTGATTCAAATCCTGCCTAACTCTGATTGCTCATTCGCACCTATTTATACAAGTTTAAATATTTGATTTAGGCGAATGTGTGGATATGCGAAAAGACTTACGCTTCCTCAAAATGCGGAGCATTTTTCAAAATTCATAATAATTATTGTATTGGCAAGCAAGCAGTTTTAGATATGAATCCCAGGGTCAGAGTGTTCATTGATTTACACCAGATCTTACACACAATTTTGATTCAAATCCTGCCTAACTCTGATTGCTGAATTGCACATACTTATACAAGTTTAAATATTTGATTTAGGCGAATGTGTGGATATGCGCAAAGACTTATGCTTCCTCAAAATGCGGAGCATTTTTCAAAATTCATAAAAAACATTGTATTGGTACACAAGCTGTTTTAAATATGAACCTCAGAGCCAGAGTTTTCATTGACTTATGCTTCCTCAAAATGCGGAGCATATTTTAAAATTCATAAAAAAATATTGTATTGGCACACAAGCAGTTTTAAATATGAACCACAGAGCCAAAGTTTTCATTGACCAGATACTAAACACTTAGTTTTTGATTCGAATGCTGCCTAACCCTAATTGCTTAATCGCACATACTTATACAAGTTTAAATATTTGATTTAGGTGAATGTGTGGATATGCGTAAAGACTTATGCTTCCTCAAAATGTGGAGCATTTATCAAAATTCATAAAAAATATAGTATTGGCACACAAGCAGTTTTAAATATGAACCCCAGAGCCAAAGTTTTCATTGACCAGATACTAAACACTTAGTTTTAGATTCGAATGCTGCCTAACCCTAATTGCTTAATCGCACATACTTATACAAGTTTAAATATTTGATTTAGGTGAATGTGTGGATATGCGCAAAGATTTATGCTTCCTCAACTACGAACGCTGGAGGTGCTCAACTCCGATGACCCAAAACCAGACGAGGAAAGTCTGCTGTTGCTCGATGGGTCAGGCTTGGGGACAACCGTGCGAACCATGTCCAATTCCAGGCACCAGTAGGTACAAATTACAAGATGTAACTATCTTGTTCTTTTCAATAAACTAACCGCACGCAGATAAATTCCATAGCAGAAAATTTCCAAAAACCACATTTCAGGTGATTACATCGGCCTTTGCGGCGGACGCCCAGGACAAATCGTCAACCCAATGACCAACCAAACTGAGGAGATCAACGAGTGCGATTTGATGCCCAACATGTGCTCGCATGGTAACTGCATGAACACACCTGGAAGTTTCGAATGCCAGTGCAATAGGGGTTACATTTATGATATCAACTCGCATCAGTGCATCGACGAAAATGAGTGCTTGCGGGTACCAGATCCTTGCGAAGGCAACGCGCAGTGTGTTAACCTACCAGGCAATTTTGAATGTAGATGCCCCGAAGGTTACAAACACGGAACCAGTTTTATGGATTGCGTCGATATTAACGAATGCACGGAAAGGCATAATATTTGCGCTAATGGAGAATGCAAGAATCTTCAAGGGAGCTTCCAGTGCATCTGCAATCATGGATACGTGTTAACCAATTCAAGGGATACTTGCGCGGATATCGACGAGTGCGTCAGGCATCCGAATATTTGTAATGATGGTTCTTGTGTTAACACAATTGGCTCCTATAAGTGCCATTGCAACTCTGGATTCAAGCTGAGCCAGAATAATGATTGCGTGGATATCGATGAGTGCCACATGATGCCGTTTTTGTGCAGAAATGGGAGGTGTAGGAATAACGTTGGGTCGTTTTCGTGTGAGTGTGCTTCTGGTTACACGTTGACTTCAGATGGGCATAATTGCAGGGATGTTGATGAATGCCACGAGGTAAGAATTTGTTTAGTAGAAATGTTTGTAGCGTAAACTCAAATTCTCCTTACTTTGAAAAAGAAAAAGCGAAAATATACGGCTTTAACTTTTACCACAGTTAATTAATACTGTCAGAACATCAGTTTCCGTAACACAGTTGGCTTTTACCCTATTTTATAGAACTTGGTGGCAGCCAATCGATTTTATTCAGAATTTGTTTAGAAGAAATGTTTATAAGGTAAACTCAAATTGTCCTCACTTTGAAAAAGAAAAATCGAAAATCAACGGCTTTAACATTAGCCACAGTTAATAAATTTTATCAGAGCATTAGTTTCCGTAACACAGTTAGCTTTTTCCGTATTTTATAGAACTTGGTGACAGCCAATCGATTTTATTCAGAATTTGTTTAGAAGAAATTTTTATAAGGTAAACTCTAATTATCCTCACTTTGAAAAAGAAAAATCGAAAATCAACGGCTTTAACTTTTGCCACAGTTAATAAATTTTATCAGAGCATCAGTTTCCGTAACACAGTTAGCTTTTTCCGTATTTTATAGAACTTGGTGACAGCCAATCGATTTTATTCTATCCAAGGTCAGAACAAATGTTATTTCTGTTCTGCTTCTGGTTCTTAGGGGAGTGCGCATTTCTGCCTGCACTTAGGCCTCATTATTCCTATTAGGCTAATGTTATTCCTTTCTCAATAGTAAAATTTTATGTTCACCGCATTTTATAGAAGAGAACACACTTTTTTGTGACAGCCAATTGGTTTTACTTTTTCCAACGTCAGAACAAATCTTATTCCTATCTTAGCCCATTCAGCCCTGGATTTTTACTGGTGCCCAAAAAAATGTTTTGCACACTGTATATTATTTATTACTACCTCAGATATACAGAGAGTTTTTCTTTTAAGTATACATATCTCATAATAATAATAATAATCTTTATTTAGCATTTTTTGCTATACAATAATAATATGCAATTATATACAGAGAGTTTTATGTAACACCGAACATGTTCATAACGAGCATATTTTAAGTATACATAAGCATACGTTGTGCATGCTCCGACGCTCGGTTTATTGCAAGATTTTAAGCTTTAAACGAGTGTTTTCCACTCCCAGGCTAAGCATGAAGTAAAATTTCGAGTTTAGAAAAGCTTGAAAATTTGGTTTGGTCGCGTAGCGCGAAGCGGCCAAACCAAATTTTCAGGCTTCTCTAAACTCGAAATTTTACTTCATGCGCCACCAGTACAAAACACTGACGCAATGTAAGGTTTAGCGGTGTGTTTTAAACTTTGTAGTATGTCAGTGTTTTGTACCGGTGGCGCATGAAGTAAAATTTCGAGTTTAGAGAAGCCTGAAAATTTGGTTTGGCCGCTTCGCGCTACGCGACCAAACCAAATTTTCAGGCTTTTCTAAACTCGAAATTTTACTTCATGCTTAGTCTGGGAGTGGGACACTCTCATTTCAAGTTTCAAATTAAACTGTTAAAAAACAACGTGTATCTTAAGATTTACGGCATATACGCTGTAATTGGGACATGTATACTTGAAAGAAAAACTCCCTGTATGTACAAGTTGAGGCATTAATTGCGATTGATTGGCTACAATTTTTAATCATCATATAGGCAACTCAATTTACACACAACTTAAAAATTAATGATGCCAAATTGTATTGGGCGCAAATTTTCGGTGTTACATAAAACTCTCTGTATATAATATATAAAATTACGAAAAAACTATTCGTGAAAATGCAATGTTTTTTCGTAATTTTATATATTATGTTTAAAGTGTGCAAACTATAAGAAGCGTAAGCTTATTTTCTCGAATTTAAATAGTTTTGAATTTGAATTTATCTTGTTTCTCTGTATATATACATATAGATATACACACATACATATTTATATATATATATATACATATCCACACATACTAAAAATATAAAATCTCAATAAACTGTTACAGTGTAAATCTTCAGATATTCGTTGTTTTTACAAATATTTGAAATTGAACTTTCAAACGAGTGTTTTCCACTCCCAGACTAAGCATGAAGTAAAATTTCGAGTTTAGAAAAGCCTGCAAATTTGGTTTGGTCGCGTAGCGCGAAGCGCGGAGCGACCAAACCAAATTTTCAGGCTTTTCTAAACTCGAAATTTTACTTCATGCGGCACGCGTACTAAACACTGATGTAATGTGATGTTCAGAACACACGTTTTCAGCATACTGCTTTAGTAGAATATTTTGAACTTCAGCTAAGATCAGTGTTTAAACGCGTGGCGCATGAAGTAAAATTTCGAGTTTAGAAAAGCCTGAAAATTTGGTTTGGTCGCTCCGCGCTTCGCGCTACGCGCCCAAACCAAATTTTCAGGCTTTTCTAAACTCGAAATTTTACTTCATGCTTAGCCTGGGAGTAGAAAACACTCGTTTAAGACTTAAAATTAAACTATTTAAAAAAACGAACGATTATCGGAAAAGTTACAGCTCATGCATACATGTATGTATATTTAAAAGAAAAATTCCCAGTATGTTTAATAAATTTTAATGCCACCATCAGGGCCGAAAGGGTTAACAGTTTAATTTCTTGTTAAAAATTGTATTCACAGGTATCCGGTACATGTCCACCTCCAGGAAAATGCCAAAATATCATGGGCTCCTTCGTGTGCAGCTGTCCTGATGGCTACGAACTTAGCTCAATAACTCACATGTGTGAAGACATCGATGAGTGCATAGCGAACCCAGGGATTTGCGAAAACGGAATTTGCACGAATACTGACGGAGGAGCTTTCTGCACGTGCCCAGATGGTTTCATCTTGAGTCCTCATACCATGAAATGCATTGATGTTAGGCAAGAACAGTGCTATGACCACTTCTTTAATAGGAATTGTTCGGAACCTAGAGGGATGAGAATGACGGCGAAGGAGTGCTGCTGCTCGAGAGGGGCTGCTTGGGGTAGATTCTGCGAGGAATGTCCAAGAGAAGGATCAAGTAAGGATCTGACAACTTTATTATTGTAGTAGTTTTCTTTTAGTTTTTATGAATATTTCAGCACTGAAATAAAGACTTAACTGAACATTTCTCTATTTACAACAAATGTTTTGGAGATCCCTTTCGATTTCTACTGATTGTATAGAACTATGTCATACATTAAGCTATGCTTATTATCACCATATTACGATTATTTTCTAATCTTTTTTTTCTTCATTTATAACAAATATTTTCAAGATTCTTTCTGATATCTACTGATTGTACAGAACTATGTCACCCATTAGGCTATGCTTATTATCACCATATTACGATTATTTTCTAATATTTTTTAAGATTGAATGTGGCGTACAAGATACTAGCAACTTCTATAAAGAATAAGTTGATAGAAGCAACAGAAGTAAGTATGGGTGACTATCAATGTGGTTTCAGGCCAGAGAGAAGTACGACTGACCACATTTTTGTTCTGAAAGAAATACAAGCGGAAAGCTACGAACATCAAAAAGCGACAGTTGCCCTTTTTATTGATTTCAAGGAAGCCTTCGATAAAATCAAGAGAAATCAAATATACGAAGCGTTATCTGCAATAAATGTGCCCATCAAGTTGATAAATATGGTTAAAGCAACGCTCAGTGGCACTGAAAGTATGGTAAAGATAAATAATAAAACATCGAAAACATTTAGAATCAAGGAAGGAGTGAGATAAGGTGATCCATTGGCATCAATATTATTCAGCATAGTATTAGAAGTAGCAATGAGAGATGCAAACATCAACCGAAACGGTATCATTTATCATAAAAAACATCAATGCTTAGCATTTGCGGATGATATTGTAATAATAGCAAGAAGTGAAGAAGATCTAAAAACAATAGCAGCAAAATTAGAAAAACCCACATAAAGAATGGAACTCTACATAAATGAGGAAAAGACAATATACATGAAATGGACTGACACAAACTTTACAGAGGGAAACTATTTGAAAATACATGGAGAAGGAGGGAAAGAATACAAGTTTAAAGAAGTAGACAAGTTTACATACTTGGGTGTACTCTTTTCAAGAAAACCGGATACGATGGAAATTAGGGCAAGAATAACGGCAGGAAATAGATGTGTAGGCGCGCTAAATAATGTATTAAGAAAAAAAATATTTCTAGAAAGGCAAAAATATGAGTCTATCAGACGGTTATTAGACCTATTGTAACATATGCCTGTGAAACTTGGACGTTAAACAAAACGGATTAAACAACTCTAGGGATATGGGAAAGAAAAATACTAAGAAAGATATTTGGGGGGGGGGGGGGACAAAATAGACGGTATATGGACAAGAAGAATAAATTTCGAAATAAGAGATATGTATAAAGAGCCAGATATAGTAGGAGTGATTAAGGCTCAGCGTTTAAGATGGTTGGGACATGTCGAGAGAATGCCAGCAACAAGATCACCAAAATTAGTGTTAAAGTGTAGTATTGTGGGAAGAAGAAGAAGAGGAAGACCTAAACTAAGATGGAAGGATCAAACAGACAGGGACATACAAATACCGAACATTAAGGACTGGAAAACGAAAGCAACGGATAGAAATCTATGGAAAAGAATAGTTAAACAAGCCATGGGTCAACTTGGCTCGCAGTGCTAGTATATATATATATATATATATATATATATATATATATATTAAGAACATTTCTTCATTTAGAACAAATGATTTGGAGATCCCTTCTGATATCTACTGATTGTACAAAACTATGTCACACATTAGGTTATCCTAATTATCACCATATTACGATTATTTTCTAATCCTTTTTTAGAACATTTCTTCATTTAGAACAAATGTTCTGGAGATCCCTTCCGATATCAACTGATTGTATAGAACTATGTCACACATTATTCTATCCTTATTATCACTATATTACAATTATTTTCTAATCTTTTTTTAGAACATTTCTTCATTTAGAACAAATGATTAGGAGATCCCTTCTGATATCTACTGATTGTACAAAACTATGTCACACATTATTCTATCCTTATTATCACCATATTACGATTATTTTCTAATCTTATTTTAGAACAATTTCTTCATTTAGAACAAATGTTTTGGAGATCCCTTTCGATATCTACTGATTATATAGAACTATGTCACATTAGGCTATCCTTATTATCACTATTTTACGATTATTTTCTAATCTTTTTTTTAGGTGAGTTCCAAAAATTATGTCCTGAAGGTGCTGGCAGGATGGATTCCGGCAACGACATCAACGAATGTGAATTGATGCCGAATGTTTGCGAAGGAGGAGATTGCGTTAATACCGACGGGTCATTTAGATGCGAGTGTCCTTCCGGTTATATCCTAGATCATTCCGGGAAGAAATGCATCGATGACAATGAATGTATAACGGGACAAAGCGTGTGCGGAAACGGGACTTGTACAAACGTCGTGGGAGGATTCGAGTGTTCTTGCAATGATGGTTTTGCACCTGGTCCATTACAGGTTTGTAAAAAATATGATTTGAACCAACAATAAAATCTATTAGGTTTATTATATTTGATAATAAATCCAAAGGCATTTTCGAAAATACCATTTGCATATAAAAAAGGGCCAAGCTAGAGCCTTGAGGAACCCAACTATTATTTACTAAATTACAATCTTGTTTTTATAAAATACAAGCCTCGTCCTACGTTAGTTGGCACAGTCTTTAAAAATTTAGTTACTAGAACTACAACGCTTGAAATGGTAAAATATTTTGATATAATACGCTTTGATTAAAACACTTGGTTTGTTTCACTGATTTTCAGTGAAACAAACCAAGTGTTTTAATCAAAGCGTATTAATTAAATATGTTTCACCACGGGTTAAGTGAGAAATTAATTCATCATATTTTGATATATTTGTAATATTCTGATCCGCTGTGTCAGGGAGTTTTTCTTTCAAGTGATCGTGCGTATCAGGTATTAACGATCTACAATTGTTCTTTGATAAATCATTAACATTCAAAACACGCATTTTAGCAATTGTTAATAGAGCGTATAAAAAAGCTGGATTTCATTATGTAATTACCTCGGAATTCACAGTGGATACTTGGAGAATTCTTTATTGCACTTTGGTTCGTCGCAATTAGAATATGCTGCTTTGGTCTGGTGTTCACAACAGCAGTATTTATTTGAGGCTTTAGAAATAGTGCAGAATAAGTTCCTGCGGGTAGTTGCATTTAAAGTAAATATAGCATTTCTAATAGATGTGGACGGTGTATATGGCCATTTCAAAGTTTATGCAGAAAACAAATATCTAATAAATTCCTGCGGGATAGAAGTGATGTAAAATGTAAGTTTTGATATCAAACTTACATTTAACATCACTTTAAGCCGACATTAATTACAGCTTAGAAGTGATGTTAAATGTAAGTTTGATATCAAAACTTACATTTAACATCACTTCTATCCCGCAGGAGTTTATTTGATATTTGTTTTTTGCATAAACTTTGAAATGGGCATATACACCGTCCACATCTATTAGAAATGATGGACTTTTGGCATCAAATCTTTGGCATCAAAGGGAAGGAACCACCACAAGGTTGGAAATTCTCTTTAGAATAAAAAGCAATAAATATAATTACCCTAATAATAAACCCCTATCCAGATTAATACATACAGCCAACGCCCTACTCAATTAACAAAATATATTCAATAACAAAATAACATCGTTTCGTAGAGCAATTGCTGTTATTTACCTAGATAGAACGTTTATAATTTAATTGGTAAATTTATTTGTATCGTATATCATAACTCTATAATTTCATTTATTTGTGTGCTAATTTTTTACTACCTGCGTCTTTTGTAGTTTCATATTTTTTGTATGTTTATATTTCTAGGTATGCGAAGACGTGAATGAGTGTCACGAAATAGGAAATCAATGCGCATTCAGGTGTCACAACGTTCCCGGTTCGTTTAGATGTATTTGTCCGTACGGATACGCCGTGGCTCCAGACGGCAGACACTGTCAAGGTAAACGAATACTTTATTGCCAAAACGAAATATATCCAATTTATTTTCAGCACAGATATCGCACACAGAATATAAATCCATTTCGTAAAAAAAACCATTACTTTCTTTCCTTTTTACACACATGCTTCTTTAATTAATTTGCATATTTTTTTAATTAAATAATAAATCAAGGTTTTCTCCCCAGATACTTACATTAAAGATTTATTTTTTTTGTTTCATTCAGTCAAAAATTCTGCTCAAAACTATCCCACTGAGCAAAAAACAAACAAAGACGTTATATCAACATTGCAGCAACATTAAACGTTGTTTTAATGTTGATGAAACAATAGTTAAAAGGATTTGCTCAGTGGGGTGGTGCTTTTAGTTGATTCTTGAGCTTTAAACTCGAAATTTTACTTTATGCTGAATGAATGACATTCACGTAAGTAGCTTTAAATTGAAATCATAAAAAAGATAAGGAATACTGTAAACTTGAAAGTAAAATGTATATTGATAGAAAAAATCCCTGTATCTAATATTAAACATTCTTACAAGCCAATTTTCTTGGAGGAGAGCATGCATTCATTGGGCCCGTTCTTCAAAATGTTTAACATTCAACATGTTTTGATTTGTTTTTGCTGTACGAGTATGTTGGTATCTAATGAACCTACTCCGGTCGGTCTATTTTGCAAAAATCCCAAACACCTTCACTATTAACAATCTGGTAATCAGAGAATTCCCCAACAGTTGGCAGCGAACTCCTAACTTTTGTCTTTGATGTTTAATTGTGTTTCTGTTTTTTTTTGTAGATGTTGATGAATGCGCGACGCCTGCCAATAATTGCAAATTCATGTGCAAGAATTTAATCGGGTCGTTTATGTGCATATGTCCGGAAGGGTACACCGAAGTGCCCGGAACGGACGATTGCAGGGACATCAATGAATGCTTAATTAATCCGGGACTGTGCGCAAATGGACACTGCGTTAATTCTCAGGGATCTTACCGATGCGATTGCAACGACGGTTTTGAAATTAGCCCAGACAGAAAATCCTGCATAGGTAAGCACACAAAAAATCAATAACAATAATTATAAATTCAATACTTTAAACTATTAATTAATAATATATAGTTTTTACCACCCCACTGAGCAAAGACATTGAAAAAATGTTTCATCAACATTAAAACAACATTTAATGTTGCTACAATGTTGATACAACGTTATTTGTTTGTTTTTTGCTCAGTGGGACGGGTTAAGCGAAAAATTAATTAAAGATATACTCGATACATGTTTCGCTAGTTTCTTTGTATTAACTCAATGTTTTAAACTATTAATTAATTGTATATACTTTACAATGTTTTTCCACTGGTTAAGGGAAACATTAATTGAAGATATACCTATAAAACTATATTTTCACACTTGCGTGGTTCCATACTCACTGATCAAACACATTGAAGTAATGTTTCATCAACATTAATACAACGTTTAATGTTGTTACAATGTTGATATAACATTATTTGTTTTTTGCTCAGTGGGTATTTAATTCAATACGAAATTCTGCGATAGAGAATAGCGAGTTACAATTTAGTTTTTTTTAATCAACCATCTGACAAATATTGCAATAACAAACATAACTACATTAATTACATTAAGTACAATATATTTCAACTCAACATTAAACATACGCCATCTCGTAACAACCTTTCGAACATACTGTAAAACCTCTCATTCTACCTACTTAACAGTTCAGCCTATTTTGTATAGATGGAGATACTAGTATCGTTCGGTGTGTACATTTGTTATATGGTGGTGTTTGAATTTAAATTTCAGATAGGAGGCAAGGGCTGTGCTTCAGGCAATTAATCCACGGCAGATGCACGACTCACAATCGCGAAATGAAACGTGTTACAAAAGCCGACTGCTGTTGCTCGATGGGAGAAGCCTGGGGACAGAACTGCGAGTTGTGTCCATCGAAATATTCACCTCAGTATCAGGAATTGTGTTTGGAGAGCGGATTCACTGTAGACGGTCAAGGTAAGGAATATACATGTATTTGTTAGTGTAAATGTACGTCAACCGGCAAATATTCGACCTCTGTAATTCGTAAATGTTAATTTGGTTTGGTCGCTCCGCGCTTCGTGCTACGCGACCCAACCAAATTTTTAGGCTTTTCTAAACTCGAAATTTTACTTCATGCGCCACGCGTATAAAACACTGATTTTAAATGAAACTCAACATACAGTTATTAGATATTAACGTTTATGATTGATAGCCTACTAGATTTAGTTATAAAATAGGTCGAGTGAGCATTAATATTAATAAGGCATGAGTTTGATTAACAGTAATGTTATTGTATTATTAATGAAACATTATTTACATAGATTTTCTCAGTTTAAATTATAATTTATTTATTTTAGATGTTGACGAATGCGCGACGATCCCAGATCTCTGCAAGAACGGTAGATGTATCAACACGATGGGCTCCTATCGCTGCATATGCAACAAAGGCTTCAAGGCTGACGCATCCGGATTAATCTGCTACGGTAATAAATAACCCTTTTGAAATCACATGGTTGAATGATGACGCATTTTATTTTTATTTTCGCAGACGTTAACGAGTGCGAATTGCATCCCTCGCCTTGCCAATACAACTGCCAGAACACGGAGGGCAGTTTCACGTGCTCCTGTCCCACCGGCTTCCTCCTTAATCCCGATGGAACTTCTTGCAGGGATTTGGACGAGTGCGCCACGGGACAGCACATCTGCCAGCATACTTGTATCAACACGCAGGGTAGCTACACATGTTCATGTCCCAAAGGATATACGCAGGATGGTGATGATTGTATTGGTATGTTGATAATATTACGAACGAAAGTGATATGGATTAATAATCTTTAGTTGCATAGGATAATAAAAAAAATCTTTAAAAAACTCCTGTATAGACCAAGACATTTCTAGAAATAAAACATGCAAGGTGTAGGTTAGGACTTCTCTAAGTGTGAATGACTACACTAAATGAAGTACTGTAATTCATTTTAGGAAGAAATATGTCTAATTTTTGTCAGCTATTTTGTTCTAGAAATAATTCCTTTCTTCAATTAATATGGAATTGCATTCATATTCGTCAGATGAATTGCATTTTTAAGATCTATTATTAAGTAATACACAGATTTGATGTATTACAATATAATCCTTGTTAGAGATGATGAGCAATAATTCACATCACTGCAATTAACTGCATTACAACATGTAATACTAATTAATTAATATAATATGTATTTGGAACAGATATTAATGAGTGCCTGCAGGAGGGAATCTGTCCACGTCCGGGCCGTTGCGTGAATACGCTAGGCAGCTTCAAGTGCATATGCCCTCGCGGTTTCAAGCTAGATTCGACCGGAACATATTGCATTGATGCTGACGAATGTTTGGACGACACCAAATGTCCAGAAGGTATGAAATACACAAATAAACATATACTTATTTTAACAAAAATCAATAACATTATTTTACTACAGTTTTGATTGAACCAATTACTTAAAAAAATTACTTGTTCTAATATCCCGGGTGTACCATTTAAACTGACAAATTAAAATAACTCAAAAAATACGCATCGTACGAAAAAACGTGCCCAGACCAAAAATTAATAGTAGCTAAAAGGGCAACATCCTGTACTAAATTCAGCCGCCTGCTTCACCCCAATTGGTGGGGCGGGGGGCAACTTTGAAATTTCAAATAGGAACCCATATTTTTTGTTAAAGATTCAGATTCTACGGAAAAAATGCATAAGTTTTTAATGATACATTATTTTCATCCAAAACAGATGGCCCTGTAATCGCATAAAATCGCATAAATTTAATATAAATAAAAAGTTTGTAGAGTCCCGCCAGTCTCCATCGAGGTTCTTAATTAAATTAAATGCTCAAAATGTTGTCCTTGAAGTTCAATGCACTTGTTGACCCGTGCTACTAATTCCTGTATACATCTCATAAGCATGTCTGGTGTAATTGCCGCGCAAGCATCCCTTGTGTGTTGCAGCATGTTTTCACGAGTAGTAGGTAATAGAGAAACATAAACTGCATCTTTTAAGTAACCCCACGAGAAAAAATCAGGGAAGGTAAGGTCTTTCTGGCCAGCTCACCGGTTCTAACCTACCAATCTAGCGATTATTGTAATCCCGATCTAATACCTCGCGTTCTACTAACGAATAATGTGCTGGGCAACCATCATGTTGAAACCACATGTTTTGCCTCACATCTAAACTTACTTCTTCTAGCAACCTTGGTAGTACTTCTTTAAGAAAGTTTCGGTATGTGTTCCCATTCATATTGCCGTTAATAAAATATGGTCCGATAAGTTTATCACCAATTATTCTACACCAAACAAGGTGATCAAGGACACTGATGATTAACTTCACGAATCCAATGTGGGTTTTTGGGATGATGCCCCATTTGGTACTATTAATTTTTGGTCTGGGAACGTTTTTTCGTACGATGCGTGTTTTTCGAGTTATTTTGATTTATCAGGTTAAATGATACACCCGGTATAGGTTTTTAATTGAAATTATTTGGTTTGTTTTAATAATTAATTATTTTATTTACAACTAGTGTAGGCTTAATTCCATTTCCTACTAGATGAAAAAAAAATTAATTAGTAAAACAAACCAAGTGAATTCAATTGAAAACTTATACATTAGTAGAAATGTTTTGCCAAGTGATCAATGAGAGAAAAGTTAATCACTTGTTCTAATCCATCAATAAACTAAACTAAACTAATCAACATCAGTATTTTCTAATTATTGCAACTTTTTCATTTTTATTTCATTAATTGTGTTAATCGACATTAGTAATTAGTTGATACATCATTTCTTTTTCATAATTTTATTTTCAATGGTATTTGGTTTTTAAAGTGAATTTACATTCGCGTTTTGTTACTCGCCCGGCTTTAATTGAATGAGAATTTCAGGTTGTCAGAATTTAATTGGGGGTTTCAAATGCGGATGCCCCGAGGGATACTTCTTGCACCATTACTACAATCACTGCGTCGACGAGAACGAGTGTAACGACAATCCTTGCGGTCAAAGTGGGACGTGTTTCAACACCCCCGGCAGCTATAGATGCGGCTGTCCCAGCGGTTATCAGTTTGATACCAAATCGAATATTTGCATACAAGTGAGTAACAATTAAATGTACAGTTCTATTTAATAAAAATGTGTACACTTATTTGAAATAAAACACTTTTAACCTTTATTCAGAAATGTATTATTTTGGTAGAGAATACATTTGTGAATAAAGGTTAAAAGTGTTTTATTTCAAATTTAATTCCCAATTATGCACATCATCATGTTCGGATGTGCGCGCCCTTTGTGTTGCATTCGCTGGCCCTTGGCCAGTCTGCGCGACCGAATGATTCTCTTAGGATCCAAATAAATTGCGGATTCGAAACGCCGTCGGCGGTGGGATGTTTCTATTTGCACTGTAGGGGCGTAATCAAATTCCGGAATACACCTAAACAATCAAAAACTTTTATATAAACGTACACAAGGCGCGAGTACGTGTGGCGTATGATTTATGGCTCGACGCGCGACGCGAAAAAGTCGAGTAGAGTTTCATACTTCCTACATTTCGGTGTAATATGGTTTGATTTTAAAAGATCTCGTGTACAAACTTTGTCTTATTTAATAAAAATAAGGTGTTTTAAATGTCAGTGCTGAAATGTACAGTTCTATTTAATAAAAATGCATACAACTAGTGAACCCGATTTCGACAGTATTTCGCTAATGTGATTATGGCTTTTTTAAACTGTATCAGTAGGTTATTACATTTGAAACATTTACCAAAGCAACCCTTTTAATTATAATACATATTTACATATAATGTACACTTCTGTGCAATAACATTAAGCACACAAATACTGTTATAGTTTAAAACGGACATGATGAGTTTCCTAGTTACGAAATTATGTAAATATGCCAATAAACTTAATGTCAAACTGCTATGTCATTTAGACAACTATTCAAAAATTTTAATTCTAACTAAAATAGATGGTTTTTCTATTTCGGCTTTGTTGTATTTATTATAAGCGTTTTTTCAATAGGTGTTAGTTTTGGTTTTTTAATAAAGGTGTTATTTTCAAGTTATGGTGTTTTATTAGTTGTTGAAACTGCTGCTTGGCAAATAACACAGACTCAAAACTACAAACTAGAATATTGTGAAAAATTGTTATGAGACTTGTGCTTAATTTTATTGCACAGAAGTGTACATTCCGGACACAAAGTGACCATTATCAATGGTTTCATAAGTTTGGGAATTATATGTCGCTGATATGGTGAAAAATAAATTGATACGTCATAGTTCTGGGTAATCGAAACTGGGATATTTTTAACTTAAATGCGATTTGCACTTTAACAAAACTGTAGCCGAAATAATAAGGGAATTTTCAATTAAACCTTTACAAGATTATTCAACTGTATCTCTATTGTGCCTTCTTTCTTGTAGCTTGTACACATTTCTAGCAATCTTGATTTCTGCTCAGGAGATCTCTATAGGAGCATTAAGCAGTCAGTTACATAATTTATTGTTCTATTGTTTATTCGCCTTTTACAATTTGTTTGATAGGTGAGTTCAGCGTGCATGGGTGCACCTTGTGCTTTCGGCTGCACGGCGATGGGTGCGCAAGGATTCTCGTGCGGATGTCCCCAGGGTTATCAGAGAATTGGTCAAGGCCATTGTCTGGCGACTATTTCCCCGGCGGGTGGTTACGGCCAGGATATCGGCAACGTGCCCACCTACCCAATTGGAGATCCACTCGTCGCCGAAGACAAATTGATTTCCACCGAGGGCTGCTTCTCTTGCAAGGTAGGAATAATTACACATATTCACATGCAGGGAGATTTTGTTTCAAGTTAACATACTCCGATTTACGCTGTAAATTTTCTGATATTCCTTGTTTTTGTAAAAGCGTTTAAATTGAAGCTTTTAAACGAGTTTTTTCCACTCCCAGGTTAAGCATGAAGTAATATTTCGAGTTTAGAAAAGCCTGAACATTTGGTTGGCCCGCTCAAGATTGCTGGAAACAGCTTTAAACGATTGTTTTCCACTCTCAGGTTAAGCATGAAGTAAAATTTCGAGTTTAGAAGAGCCTGAAAATTTGGTTTGGTCACTCAAAGTTACTAGAAACAGTTTTAAGCGAGTGTTTTCCACTCCCAGGCTAAGCATGAAGTAAAATTTCGAGTTTAGAAAAGCCTGAAAATTTGATTTGGTCGCGTAGCGCGAAGCGCGGAGCGGCCAAACCAAATTTTCAGGGTTTTCTAAACTCGAAATTTTACTTCATGCGCCACGCGTACTCAACACTGATTTAAATTAAAGTTCGAAATATAACTTCGCTTTAAATCAGTGTTTTATATGCGTGGCGCATGAAGTAAAATTTCGAGTTTAGAAATGCCCCGCGAAAATTTGTCTCGGGTCGTAAAATTTTTAGTTTAGAAAAGCCTGACAATTTGGTGTAATCGCTCAAGATTGCTAGAAACAGCTTTAAACGAGTGTTTTCCACTCCCAGGCTAAGCATGAAGTAAAATTTCGAGTTTAGAAAAGCCTGAAAATTTGGTTTGGTCGCGTAGCGCGAAGCGCGGAGCGGCCAAACCAAATTTTCAGGCTTTTCTAAACTCGAAATTTTACTTCATGCGCCACGCGTACTCAACACTGATTTAAATTGAAGTTCGATTGAAGTTCGCTAAAGCAGTATGGTAAAAACGCATATTATTAACTTCGCGTTAAATCAGTGTTTTATACGCGTGGCGCATGAAGTAAAATTTCGAGTTTAGAAAAGCCCCGTGAAAATTTGTCTCGGGTCGCTGCGCGACCCTCGACAAATTTTTTACGCGGGGCTTTTCTAAACTCGAAATTTTACTTCATGCTTAGTCTGGGAGTGGAAGCACAAAAATTATCGACGAATTTAACTTAAAATGTAAGCCCCAGTTTAAACTTAAAAACAATTGAAACCTAAATTGTATTAAAGTCTCATTCTTTAGCCGTTGTTTTCTTTTTATTATAAACTTGTTATAAAATTTAAGTAGGTTATTTTGTAGTTAAATTGCAATCAGTGTTTTATACGCGTGGCGCATGAAGTAAAATTTCGAGTTTGGAAAAGCCCCGTGAAAATTTGTCTCAGGTCGCTGCGCGACCCTCGACAAATTTTCTACGCGGGGCTTTTCTAAACTCGAAATTTTACTTTATGCTTAGTCTGGGAGTGGAAACACAAAACATTATCGAGTAAAATTTCGAGTGAAAATTTCGAGTGAAATTTCGAGAGAAAATTTGTCTCGTGTCGCTGCGCGACCCTCGACAAATTTTCTACGCGGGGCTTTTCTAAACTCGAAATTTTACTTCATGCTTAGTCTGGGAGTGGAAACACAAAAAAAATCAACGAATTTGACTCAAAATGTAAGCCCCAGCTTAAACTTAAAAACAATTGAAACCTTTATTGTATTAAAGTCTCATTCTTTAGCCGTTGTTCCCTTTTATAATTAGCTTGTAATAAAATTTAAGTAGTGTATTTTGTACGTAAATTGCAATCAGTGTTTTAAACGCGTGGCGCATGAAGTAAAATTTCGAGTTTAGAAAAGCCCCATGAAAATTTGTCTCGGGTCGCTGCGCGACCCTCGACAAATTTTCTATGCGGGGCTTTTCTAAACTCGAAATTTTACTTCATGCTTAGTCTGGGAGTGGAGTACACTCGTTTGAAGCATCAATTTAAACTTTTTAAAAAAAGCAACGATTGTCGAATAATTTACAGCGTATGCATGCATTATGTCAACATATTTATTTATTTAACGCAATAAACCATTTTTACAGCGATAAGATGAACATATTTAATACAATACAACTATGTTTACTACTAAGTAACTTAAAATTCAACAACAAAAATACAACAAAAATTCCTTGCGTTACACAATTAAAATTTCTCACATTAAAAACTGAAAAAGCATGCATTATGCCAACATATTTATTTATATAACGGAATAAACCATTTTTACAGCGATAAAATGAATATATTAAATACAATACAGTTATGTATACTACTAAGTCACTTAAAATTCAACAACAACAAAAATACAACAAACATTCCCTTGCGTTACACAATTTAAATTTCTCACATTGAAAACTGAAAAAGCATGCATTATGTCAACATATTTATTTATTTAACGGAATATACCATTTTTACAGCGATAAAATGAACATATTAAATACAATACAACTATGTTAACTACTAAGTAACTTAAAATTCAACAACAACAAAAATACAACAAAAATTCCTTGAGTTTCACAGTTAAAATTTCTCACATTAAAAACTGAAAAAGCATGCATTATGTCAATATAGTTATTTATTTAACGAAATAAACCATTTTTACAGCGATAAGATGAACATATTAAATACAATATAATTATGTATACTACTAAGTAACTTAAAATTCAACAACAACAAAAATACAACAAACATTCCTTGCGTTTCACAATTAAAATTTCTCACGTTAATAACTGAAAAAGCATGCATTATGTCAACATATTTATTTATTTAACGGAATAAACCATTTTTACAGCGATAAAAAGAATATATTAAATACAATACAGTTATGTACTACAACTAAGTAACTTAAAATTCAACAAAAACAAAAATATAACAAAAATTCCTTGCGTTTCACAATTAAACTGTCTTACATTAAATTGCGAGTAAGATATTTCTATATCACGCTATAAAGGCATTGTGGAGAAATAAGAAATATTTGCCAACGAGATGATAAAAAAAAAAAACGGAGGATAAGTGTCGTAAAGTGCTATTGCTCATATTTATTTATTTACCGAAATAAACCATTTTTACAGCGATAAGATGAACATATTAAATACAATACAATTATGTATACTAACTACTAAGCCACTTAAAGTTCAACAACAACAAAAATACAATAAAAATTCCTTGCGTTTCACAATTAAAATTTCTTACATTAAATTGGAAGTAAGATATTTCTATATTACGCTATAAAGGCATTTTAGAGAAATAAGAAATATTCGCCAACGAGATGATAAAAAAACATCGGAGGATCGAGTGTCGTAAAGTGCGATTGCTCCTGAATTAATAATGTTGTTTGTACTGGCGATAACGTGATATACTTGTTTAAATAAACGTATGCAGAGCAGAAAAGAAGCTGCGACGAATTGAAAACTTTCGAGTGTGTCACGTTTTGTCCTGGATTACCTTTAAATCTTGTTGGGTGATGAAAATGGGATAAAACCGCTCGGCACATATGGTGGATGCGCCGGGATAAAAAGCTCATTGTTTAACTTTTTATGCATTGTTTATTAAATAATTGCCCAGATTAGACCAGACCTCTTATAATTTTCTAAACCAATTTTCAATAACTAGTAAAAAAACAAACCTGTAATATTTCTCATGTGTACCCGCCTAAAATTAAACTCTCGCAAATTTCTAAGAAATTACACCATATTGATTTTTTTTATATATATATATATAATCAGTATTCCCTTTTACCATATGGTGTCGGGTTTGATTTTTTTTTAAATAAACTTATTTAACAGATTTATCTTTTTTACAAATTAATACGAAAATATATATAAACATTTTAAAAATAGAGCAGATAAAATGATCAATCTAGAAATATATTTATTAACTTCAAAAAGGCACTCCTAATTTCTTGCGAATTTTAATTATTTATAATTATTGCCCAGATCACACCTCTTATTGTTTTCTAAACCAATTTTTAATAATTGGTAGCAAAATACACTCATATTTTCTATTGTGTAAATATTTTATTATTATAGACATAGTGCAGCAATATGTAATATGTATGTGTAATGTAATCATTTCTGTCTGCCTAAAATTGGTAATTTATGTAGAATTAATCAAAGTCTAAGATTCAATTAACAAATAATCATTTTTTCACTCAGAAGTTTAGTGTACATTATTTAATATTTTAATTAATTTCCCATCAAAGTTCATTTGTGTAAAATTGATCAATATTTAAAACACAATAAACAGTCATTAAATTCATTGGCTATAAGTAGAATTGTTTATTTATTTATTTATTGAATAAACGTATTTAATTTTACAAAAATTATATTACTACTGGACAAATATACCGGGCTATCATTAATTCCCGAACCCCACGTGACCAAAAATAATAGGCAACCAAATGTACAAGGTGGTATGGTATGGCTCACACAAAAATTCCCTAGATTTAAAAATATTTATTCGCCGGCGTATTTTTATGACGACTGAAAATATTATATTTAAAATGATTAAAAAATAGGCTCATCTTCAAAAATGTAACTAATTTTTATTAATTTTCGCAGTATTTGCTTATCCTAGCAAATTGACTCTGCAAAATAAATAGAAATAAAACTCAATGTTTCAGAATAATTAAACAATTTTTGCTTACCTGAAAATTCCGGGCGAATCTTGTAAGATCTCAAAGGTTGGTTTAACGATGCACCGCGCATAAACGTTTATGTCAAATTTGACTTTAGTAACGTTTGGTTACTTTTTTCAAAGCCTCCAACGTACACATACAATAATTTACGCGGCAATTTTAAATTTAGTCACGTGGGGTTCGGGAATTAATGAAAGCCCTGTATTAAAATACAGAAACTAACAATAATGATATCGCATGCATGCTGAATTATGACTAAAATATTAATAAATTAACTTAACTAGAAAAATACAACTATGGCATGAATAGTTTTGGTGGGATTTAGTTTAAAAATTTGTAAAAAAAATCGGCTCCGTCAGCTTGGATTTTTTAGAAAAACATCATTGCGCAAGAAAGCACAGCAAAAATTAGAGCAAACACACAAAGGGTAAAAAAGTGATAGGGGTTTCAAATATGGGGGGGCTAACTTGACGTTAGCCCTCCACTTTGGATTTTTCAACTTTTTTTGTATCATTTGGTTTCTTAAGAGCTATCCGTTAAAATATTGTGATTTGCTGGAAAATTCGCATTTATCATAATTTAAATACACGAATGGAATTACGCATACAGGATTTGAAAGCTTACGATTGATAATAAAATGTAAATATCTTTCTAACCGTTACCTTTTTCTAAATAATTTTTGGATATTCTGCCGGCGCTAGCTCTACATTGCAGATTCCATTAAAAATAATAAAAGAAATATTAAAGTGGAGGGCTGGGGTACAAACTAATTTTGTATTTTTCAGGGGTTGTTGGGGTTGCGCTAGCTCTAAAATTAGTTGTAAAAGCTTGCGCTAGCTCTTAATAAACAAAATCATATAAAAAAAGTTAATTTTGATATATTTCGACAAGGAGCCGAAACATATGATACTACTGGCCTAATAGGGGAATCTTCTTTATGGATTTTTAACAATCCATAAAGTTTAGGTGGTTTGGGATTCATAGGGATAAGGAGTTTTGACTGAAACTCGGAAAGGATAAACTTTATGGATTGTTAAAAATCCACAAAGAAGATTCCCCTATTAGGCTAGTAGTATCATATGTTTCGGCTCCTTGTCGAAATATATCAAAATATTTAATTAGTCAGATTTGCGAACACACAAAATTCAAATCCACATTTGCTATTAAAAACTCATTAGACCTAATCACTAGAATTAAAGACCTCAAAGTTCCGATGAAAAGCCGGTTGGTGCCCTTTGATGTCAGTAATCTCTTCCCTAGTGTGCCGCCTCAAGAGGTGGTAAACCTGGTTGAGGGATTGCTGACCGCCCGGGGTACTAATCCGATTGTTAAGTCGGAGATTCATGATCTCCTTAATGAATGTTTACGACAAAATTACTTTCAATTCAATAACAACTTCTTCATCCAAAACAAAGGATTAGCGATGGGTAATCCCATCAGTCCGTTACTTGCCGAAATTTTCATGAATTCATTAGAAGAAATAATTAGTAAACACCCATTGTTTAATAAATGCCTATACTGGTTTAGATATGTTGATGACATTCTCACCTGTTTCACAGGAACGGAGAGACAGTTATATCAACTTTTAAATTTCATTAATTCAATTCACAAGGATATTTCATTCACTAGGGAGATCGAATCTAATAAATCTATTAATTTTTTAGACTTAACAATTTCACATCCAGGTCAAAAATATGAATTCAATATTTTTCACAAGCCGACCCATACAGATACTACGATCCATGGCACATCATTCCATCCTATGCAACATAAACTAGCAGCTTACCATTCCATGTTGCATAGGCTAACCACTATCCCCCTATCAATTAATAATTTTAATAATGAGCTCAACAGAATTCTCATAATAGCTAATAACAACGGCTTTCGTCAAAAGCTTATCTTAGACATCCTTTATAAAAAACAAAAACAACAAGCCCTGAAATTAGTATATCCCACCAATTTTCAAAATCAGAATAATAAATATTGCTCATTAACATTTAACGGCCCCCCTTCGATTGCCATCAGCAAAAAACTGAAATCCTTAAACCTAACTCCTTCTTTTAGAACGGTCAATTCACTTAATAAATTCATTAATAATTCTAAAGACAAATCTGATAAAACTACGAACTCTGGTGTGTATTTGCTAGAGTGTGGAGATTGCCCTAAGGTATACGTTGGACAAACTGGACGTAGCTTCCCAGATCGCATTTCAGAACATGAAAAATGCTTTCAATTTAAGAAAACCTCCTCAACCTACGCCAATCATTTAATCGAATACCAACATAACTTTAACCCTAAATTCAAAATTTTGCACGAATGTAACAAAAGTCGTAAATTAAACTTATTAGAAGAATTAGAAATTAATAAATATAACAAAAAAGGTATTCTATTATATGACCAAATAGAAGTAAATAATTCACCCCTAATCAATATTTAGTCGCTCAAAATTGTTTGTATTAGTTTCAGCCTAATTACCTCATTACCCCCCCCCCTTCTATTAATTTAATTGCATTAGTATATAAGCTTTTTCCTGTACTTTGTAAAATCATTATTTCATCTGCCTGATGAAGCCACAGTGTGGTGAAACATGTTGCAGTGTTCAACAATAAAAGTGAAACCCTCCCAACTGCGTTGTTTTATTTCAAATAAAAAGCTCATTGTTTTACTTTTTATGCATTATTTATTAAATAATTGCCTAGATTAGACCTCTTATTATTTTTTAAACCAATTTTCAATAACTAGTAAAAAAACAAACCGGTAATATTTCTCATGAGTTCCCGCCTAAAATTAAACTCTCGCAAATTTCTAAGAAATTACACCATATTGAAATTTTTTAAATAAACTAAATAAGTTCTATCTATTATTATTATTATTATCTATTATCTATTTTTATAATAAGATTTATCTTCTTTACAAACTAATACGAAAATATATATAAATATTTAAAAAATAAAGTAGATAAAATGATCAATCTAGAAATGCATCTAATAATTAATAAAATGGCACTCTTAATCTATTGCGAATTTTAATTATTCATATTTAGTACATAGATCACACCTTTAATTGTTTTCTCATGCAATTTTCAATCATTTATTAGAAAAACACGTCCATATCTTCTATTGTGTAAATATTTTATTATTATAGACATAGTGCAGCAATATGTAATGTAATCATTTCTATCTGCCTAAAATTGGTAATTTAGGTAGAATTATTCAAAGTCTAAGATACAATCAACAAATAATAATTTTTTCACTCAGAAGTTTAGTGTACATTATTTAATATTTCAATTTCCCATCAAAGTTCATTTGCGTAAAATTGATCAATATTTAAAACACAATAAACAGCAATTAAATTCATTGCCTATACGTGGAATTGTTGCTGCTTAGAACTATAGTATAAATAGTTTTGGTGGGATTTAGTTTAAAAATTTGTAAAAAAAATCGGCTCCGTCAACTTGGATTTTTTGGAAAAACATCATCGCGCAGAAAAGCCCTTAGCTAGCGCAAGCAAGCACAACAAAAATTAGAGCAAACACACACAGTAAAAAAGGTATAGGGGTTTCAAATATAGGGGGGCTAAGTTGACGTTTGCCCCCCACTTTTGATTTGTCAACTTTTTTATATCATTTGGTTTCTTAAGAGCTATCCGTTGAAATATTGTGATTTTCTAGAAAATTCGCACTTATCATAATTTAAATACACGAATGGAATTACGCCTACAGGATTTGAAAGTTCACGGTTGATAATTAAAATGTAAATATCTTTTTAACCGTTTCCTTTTTCTAAATAATTTTTGCATATTCTGCCGGTACTAACATTAAGTTGCAGATTCCTCTAAAAATAATAAAAAATATTAAAGTTGAGGGCTTGGGTACAAACTAATTTTGTATTTTTCAGGGGTTGTTGGGTTTGTGCTAGCTCTAAAATTGGTTATACAAGCTTGCGCTAGCTCTTAAGAAACAAAATCATATAAAAATAAGTTAAAAAATCAAAGGTAGGGGGCAAACGTCAACTTAGCTCCCAGATTTTAAACCTCTATAACTTGTATAATACTGGATATTTAATTAAAACACTTATTATTATATTCAAAAATGTTTCACCACGGGTTAAGTGAGAAATTAATTAAAGATACTCTATAACTTGTTTATCCTTTGTGTTTGCTCTAATTTTTGGTGTGCTTGCTTGCGCTAGCCAGGGGCTTTTCTGCGCAATGATGTTTTTCTAAAAAATCTAAAGTGGGGGACCAAATTGACGGAGCCAAAATCAATTTTTATTATTTTTCTGTTTCGCTTGAGAATCTTGGTAATTTATTAAGTCTTAAAAAATCTTAACGTTTCCTTACAATTTGAAATCTTTAACAGAATTTAACACTTTAAATCAATTCATTTTAGAGAAGCCAGCAGATCAACAGCACACCATTTTAAGTTTCAAGAGACAAAAAGTGGGATGAAATTTATTCACTATTAACGGGTACACAGTTGACTGTGAGAAATTTCACACTTTGATGCTTAATACTTAATAACTTTGACTACTAATCAAACAGAGCACTTAAAATCCACCTGCATTTTAAAAATAGACAAACTTGCAAAAATATACAAGCGCAATGCAATATTTTAAGGAATGTGAATGTTAAAAATGTTTAGGTACACAGGTTAAATAAGTTACAATTTCCTCAAACAACTTGATCACGCAATAACAATATTTAAAGTGAACTATTGCGATTATCTTTACTTCTATATTCGAATATTTCTTTGATAGGTTAATGGACGTCATAGAAGAGATTCAAGAAGGCACAGATTGCAAGGAGGCGACAGCTCTAGCAACACGGATATAATCCAACAATTGCTGAAGAGATCGCCAAGGAATGGAAAAGCGAGAAGATTCAGAAGGCACGGACACGGGCAAGAAATCGAGCTCAAGATTAGTCTAGCGCAGACCAAGCACAGGATGAGGATAGTCAAAATACAACCATCCGTCAAAGTAAGTTAAAAAACGTATTCAGAAAAAAAAAATCAAAACGCTTTTATCAATAGTTTGAAATAAAGCCATTCAAAATAGACAACACTCTTCCAATGCCCGTTTACATTAATTAGTGATTAGTACTTCTTAAAAACACAGCAATTTTGTGTATAAATTATTTACAAAATCGCACAATGATAAAAGAGACATGTTTAGGATATCTTTCAAATTTAAAACATTATTATATTCTAGAATTATGACTTAATCAGAGGTTTAATGAATGATTAGTGGTTAATTGAAATTAATTAGTCGGGGTGCAAATGGGCCTAAATAGTTTTAACTAGGTTTTCCATTTTGTTATCATTTAGATAATGAATTAGGCAAAGTAAAACACTTATTTTGTTTAATATTTTTAATATATGGATATTTAAAGATATAAAACAAAACAAGTGCTTTACTTTACCTAATCGAAAAATTTTGTTCCATTGAGAAGGTATCAGAACAAGTATCGAATATATTTAGACAATAAATTAATAATTACAGCTAAATAATTACAAATAGAAAGACTGTTATTCCTTACTTCACTTTTTATTTTTATGTTAGATGTACATTTCGAGACACAAGGTGCTCATTATCAATAGCAAATTATTATTGTTATTATTATTATTATTATTATTATTGTTATTGTTATTGATAATGAGCACCTTGTGCCTCGAAATGTACATCTAACATAAAAATAAAAAGTGAAGTAAGGAATAACAGTCTTTCTATTTGTGATTAATCACTTCACGTAAACTCGAAACAATACAGTTAGCTAAATAATTTCTGTTACTTATTTTTTTTAATACTTACATAATTAATTAAGAGCAATAAAAAACTAAATTATTCCTCTAACTTATTTAACTGAGTTATTAAAATGCTTATCGTTTAATTAAAAACACTAAAGATTTCTCAGGAGAGGAACTTTTTCCGAACGCGCGTAAGAAAAACAATAAAATTTTTATTATTTTTTTCTTGATAATAAACTTTCGAAAGTATTTGCATCGCGGACTTTTTTCTTTTTGCGCTCTATTTTAATTCGAACTAGCCGTTAAAATTTCCGCTATCGACACCCAAAAATTTAATAAAGTCTTTTGCTTTACGAGCGGAGATAAAAATTGGGCGATATCACGTTTTATTGGGAACATTCCGAAACGCGCGCCGCGGCTTTTGAAAGAAATCGCCTCTGTATGATTCACAAACTATTTTTACTTGTTGTGTTTATTTTATTATTGGTCAGTTCATTTTATTTTGCAAAAAAAGCTTACAAACAGAACTCCAACTCTCCATTAATATACAGAGAGTTTTATGTGACACCGAACATGAGAATTTTTCGTTTAAGTATACATTAACATACGTTGTACATTTGTCGACGTTTATTAAAAGAATATAATTTGAAGCTTTAAACCAGTGTTTTCCACTCCCAGGCTAAGCATGAAGTAAAATTTCGAGTTTAGAAAAGCCTGAAATTTGGTTTGGTCGCGTAGCGCGAAGCGCGGAGCGGCCAAACCAAATTTTCAGGCTTTTCTAAACTCGAAATTTTACTTCATGCGCCACCGGTACAAAACGCTGATGCAATGTAAAGTTTAGCGGTGTGTTTTAAATTTCGTAACGTCAGTATTTTATACCGGTGGCGCATGAAGTAAAATTTCGAGTTTAGAAAAGCCTGAAAATTTGGTTTGGCCGCTCCGCGCTTCGCGCTACGCGTCCAAACCAAATTTTCAGGCTTTTCTAAACTCGAAATTTTACTTCATGCTTAGTCTGGGAGTGGAACACACTCATTTTAAGTTTCAAATTTAACTCCTTTTAAAAAACAACGATTATCTTAAGATTTACGGAATATACGGTGTAATTAAGACATGTATACTTGAAAGAAAAACTGCCTGTATGTACAAGTTGAGGCATTAATTGCAATTGATTAGCTACAATTTGTAATGGTCATATAGGCAACCCAATTTACACATAACCTAAAAATTAAATAATTCACTCCTGATAATGCTGTAAAACGCGAAACTAGTCGAGTAAATAGTAAAGTAAAAAATTGTGAAACAAACCAAGTGTAATTTAATTTAAACCTTCATTATCAATATTTAAAAATTAAAGATGTCAAATCGTATTTTATGAAAATGTTCGGTGTTATATACAACTCTCTGTATGTTTATTTTATGTTTTATAGCGTGACATGGAATATAAAATCGTGAGAGGCACGGACATCAGCAAATTCGAGCTGATCAAAAAGAACGGCGTTTGGGCGTTGCACTTCAAACGGCGGTTGAAACACCCCGGAAAATTCGACATCGTCATCCACGGAAGACCCGCCGACGCCAAAAAGCCGAAGTACCCGGAAGACCAGACGGACAACGAGATCTACGAGAAACCGCTGACCCTCAGAATCAGGTTAACCGTCACCGAGTAATAGCCATAATCTCAAATGTAATCAAATTAAGTAGTTAAATTATTATATTTTTTTCATACACGTATAGAGAGGAAAAAATAAGTGCGCCTTCAATGAAGAAGAAAAAATAAGAATAAACCGTGCCTTTAATTAAAATCTTTAAAAAAGCGATAGGAATAAAACATACAAGGGCTGTGATTTAAAGTGCGTGAATTAACAACAGCTCTAATAAAAAAAAATTAATTAGAAAAAAAAAGGATTAATCACGATATTTTTTTTTTTACTTTGGTTTAAAAGGCTGCGTTCACTCGCATCACAAATCACACCACTGCCATAAATTAATTTTCTCCACTTTCGCGCGTGATGGATGGGATTCTGTGATGAAAGCGCGTTTTTCGATTCGCACTGCCATAATTATCGGTGTTCATTTATTTAAAGCAAACAAACAAACAAAAAATGTGTTCAAACAGATATGAAAGGTTTATTTTAAAGACAAAAGTTGGAAAAAAGTAACTGCAGGTTGAAAAATATGAATTTCTTTGAAATAAATAAATAAATTGTGTTCAGAAATAGGATTGTGGTTTTACAAGTAAAAATATGGGGGCTAATTTAAACTGTTGTTCATTTCTTAACTTCAGAATACAGTCAAATTTGTATTCTATCGAAACATAAAAACGAACTAATATTGACTTTCTGCAAAAATCTGTCTAAGATTTTCCAATTAAAAAAAAAAATCGGATAAAACCTATATAATTTTTAGTGTAGAATCCGAATCTTTTATAGAAAATAGGGGTTCCTATTTAAGATTCCTGCAAAAATCTGTTTAAGATTTTTCCAAATATCAATTAGAATTGTTGTTCATTTGTCAACTTCAGAATACAGTCAAATTTTTATTCTATCGAAACATAAAAACGAATTAATATCGACTTTCTGCAAAAATCTGTCTAAGATTTTCCCATTAAAAAAAAAAAAATCGGATAAAACCTACATCATTTTTAGTGTAGAATCGGAATCTTTAATAGAAAATAGGGGTTCCTATTTAAGATTCCACAGTTGCCCCACCCCCAAGGAGGTGGGAGTTAAGCAAATTTCATAGGATTGGACAGCTCCCTCGAAACAATTAAACTGTTGTTCGAGACATTTTTTTACGATGCATATCTGTCGAGATATTCAAGTGGATGAAATTAAATGGGTTACCCTGTATAAAGGCATTATTTATGTTAAAATATTGTACTATAAATTATACGTAAAAAATCATAAAAAATCGGAGATTGAATTTAATTTGCACTTAAACAAATAACATTTTGAAGAATTCATTGCTTTTATTAAAAGCGTTCAATTTGATGTTTCGAGCGAATGTTTCCACTCCTTGATTAAGCATCAGGTAAAATTTAGAATTTAGAAAAGTCTGAAAACTTGGTTTAGTCGCGTAGCGAAGCGGAACTTTTCTAAACTTGAAATTTCACTTAATGCTTAAACAATGATTAGCAGCTCTAAATTAAACTCATTAAATACCAACGAATGCCTCAACATAGTTAAAAGAAATCTACTGATCAAAGTAAATCGTACTTTCTGTAGAATTGATATGTTAATATTAATTTTTAGCAGTTTAAAAATAATTCAATTTTTAATTAATTTTTAACAGTTTAAAAATAATTCAATTTTTAATTAATTTTTAACAGTTTAAAAATAATTCAAAGGTAATATTTTAGTTATCAAACTATAAACGTAAGCTTATTTTCTCGAATTTAAATAGTTTTGAATTTGAAGTATTCTTGTTAATATCTTTTATTAGAATTGGCTCTAAAAATTGTGTTCGAGAGGAAATTTGATATTTTTTCAACCAGTAAACTTTTTTCCACATTAATTATTGTTTTTTTTTAAATCGTGATCAAAATCAGTTCTCTTCTTCCATAAGACATACAGCTTTATTTCAAAATTATCTATAAAATAACTGTTCTCACACAAACAGTTTTATTTCAAAGTTATTTGTAAGGCATTTAATTAAATTTTAAAGTTTTTATCAAACATAAATTTAATTTCAACGTTAGTCAGGATTTGTCTCGCAGTCATTCAATGTGATTTCAATAAAAATTGACACAAGGCCGAGGCCAGAAAAAAAAAAAAAATAGGAGCGGGTTATGAAATTTTCGGGGAGTGGGGGTTAATCAGAGATTCGAATCGTTATTTCGGTTTTCGGTACAGCTCCAAGTGATTGTTTTAATTTTTCAAATGTTTTTATTACACAAGGTCGTAGCCAGAAGAAAAAATCGGAGGGGGTTATAAAAATTTCGGGGGGGGGGGTGGGGGGCGTCAATCGAATCGTAATTTCGGTTTTCGGTAGTGCTCCAAGTCATTGTTTTAATTTTTCAAATGTTTTTATTACACAAGGCCGTAGCCAGAAAAAATTTTTCGGAGGGAGTGTATTATAAAAATTTCTGGGGAAAGGCGGGGGTTTAATAATAATGTAGAAAAAAAATCGAAGGGGGTTGTACAAATTCGGGGGGGAGGGTTAATCAGGGATTTGAACCGTTAGTTTGGTTTTCGGTTCAGCTCTAAGTGATTGTTTTAATTTTACAAATGTTTTTATTACTCAAGGTCATAGCCAGAATAAAAATTCGGAGGGGGTTATAAAAATTTCGGGTGGGGGGGAGGCGTCAATCAGGGATTCGAATCGTAATTTCGGTTTTCGGTTGTGCTCCAAGTCATTGTTTTAATTTTTCAAATGTTTTTATTACACAAGACCGTAGCCAGAAAAAAAAATCGGGGGGAGTGTATTATAAAATTTCAGGGGAAAGGCGGGGGCTTAATAATAATGTAGAAAAAAAAAATCGCAGGGGATTGTACAAATTCCGGGGGGGGGGGGGTTAATCAGGGATTTGAACCGTTAGTTCGGTTTTCGGTTCAGCTCCAAGTGATTGTTTTAATTTTACAAATGTTTTTATTACACAAGATCATAGCCAGAAAAAAAAATCGGAGGGGGTTATACAAATTTTGGGGGGGGGGGCGTCAATCAGGGATTCGAATCGTAATTTCGGTTTTCGGTAGTGCTCCAAGTGATTGTTTTAATTTTTCAATTTTTTTTATTACACAAGGCTGTAGCCAAAACATTTCGGAGGGAGTGTATTATAAAAATTTCAGGGGAAAGGCGGGGTTTAATCAGCGATTCTAACAGTAATTTCGGTTTCCGATTAATCTTCAAGTGATTGTTTTAATTTTTCAAATGCTTTTATTTCATATTAAAAAAAAAATGATGTGTCCATCATAACACTGTCCTCATTAAAGATATGATGATTAAAATATTAAAAATATGGAAAACTTTCTCAAAATAAATTTGTTCTAGTTATAATATTATTATTATCACAATTACAAAATAAATATTTTTTACATATTTTCGCTATATCTTAGTAAATATCAATCACATTTCAGCAGTATATATTTTTAACTTTACTTCAATGCATTGGTTTATACGCCTGGCGCATGAAGTAAAATTTCGAGTTTAGAAAAGCCCCGTGAAAATTTGTCTCGGGTCGCTGCGCGACCCTCGACAAATTTTCTACGCGGGGCTTTCCTAAACTCGAAATTTTACTTCATGCTCAGTCTGGGAGTGGACGGCACTCGTTTAATTTTCAACATATCGAGAATTTTATTAATTTGTAAAATTTTCATAAAACGTTTAATATTTCGTTAATTTACAAAATTGGCGTTTAGTAGTTTTTTGCCGAAAAGTTATGAAAAACTTCTATAAACTTTTTGGGGAAAAGCAGCAGAATTAAAAAAATACGGATGTATTTTTCTAGCCGGAACTTTATTTTTAAATATAACTGGGCTTTTTTATTTTTTTTTTTATTTTCTTTATTGGCCTCGGATACTTGTCCATATGGCCAGCTCAATATTTATTTAGGATAAAACAAGGATACAATTCTTCACGTTAAGGGGTCTTTCATAACGACTTTTATAATCTTTACACAACACATTACTCGACCACGGAACGAAGGGATTGATAACACAGGTATAAAACAGAGGATAAATTATATTTTCATATTTGAATTTTTAATAAATTTCACCATGCAGTCAAAAACATCTATATTGTTAATGGAAAGAAGATTTACGAAATTAAACGGAGGTAAATAATTTAAACAGGCTAAGTTATTCATGAGGATTGTTCTAGGTTGATCAGTTAATGCACACGAAAAAAAAAATATGATTTAGGTCTCCATCTTCGGCACCAGGCTTTTTGATAAAAATAAAAATTGTCATATATCGACGTGTAAAATGTTTGTAAATATAAATAAATTATTTATTTACAAATATTTTACACATTGATATCTGAACATTTTTAATTTTATTAAAATGTCCAGTTATATTTTTAACTTGCCCTGAAGAAGCTGACAAAAGTTGAGCGACATATTGGCTAAATAAAAATAAAGTTCGGGCTGGGAAAGTACAACTATAATTTTTGAATTGTGCCGCTTTTCCCCAAAAAGTTTATAGACATTTATAAAATGTTTATAAGATTTTCAATATTTATATTCAGATGTGGAACAATTTTTAAAAATTAATTCTTAATTAATTTATTTAATTGATTTAATTTATCGAATTCATCAATATATTCGAAAATTGTTCAAACACACAAGTTTGAATTTTTTTTCATCAAGACATACGAAAAAATAAAATTATGTCAAAAGCGACAATTTATGTAAATAATGAAGAAATCGACAAAAAAAAATCTGATGATAAATTTAATAATAACTTCAATAAAAAATGCATTAAAAAAATCTGAAAATATAAAAATGGGCGAGACTCCTCGCCTTCTACAAATATAGTTTTAATTAATAAAACTTTCGACTTACACCTAATTTGTCAATTTTGAAATTTTATTAATTTTTAATTTGTCAACATTTTTCATCTAATATCTCAATTTTAACATTTTTGATATAGTTTTAACTTTAGTAGAAATCAGTGTTTTATGCGGGTGGCGCATGAAGTAAAATTTCGAGTTTAGAAAAGCCCCGTGAAAATTTGTCTCGGGTCGCTGCGCGACCCTCGACAAATTTTCTACGCGGGGCTTTTCTAAACTCGAAATTTTACTTCATGCTCAGTCTGGGAGTGGACGACACTCGTTAAATTTTCGTTAGGTATTTAACAAATCAAGAATTTCATTAATTTGTAAAATGTTCACGATATGTTTAATATTTCGTCAATTTATAAAATTAGTAATATAAATTATGTAATTACAAACATTTTACACGTCGATGTCTGACAATTTTTAATTTTATCAAAAAGTCCAGTTATATTTTTAACTTGCCCTGAAGAAGCTGACAAAAGTTCAGCGAAATATTGGCTAAATAAAAATGAAAGTTCTGGCTACAAAAATACAACTATAATTTTTGAATTCTGCCGCTTTTCCCCAAAAAGTTTATAGAAATTTATAAAATTTTTATAAGATTTTCAGTATTTTTATTCAGATGTAGAACAATTTTCTAAAATGAATTCTTAATTTATCAAATTTATCAATATATTTGAAAATTATTTGAATACACAAATTTGACTTTTTTTTCATGAAGACATACTTTTTTGTGTCGAAAAAATCAAATTATGCCAAAAGCGACAATTCATGTAAATAATGACGAATCTCGAGAAAATCGACAGACAAAATCTGTCAATAAATTTAATAAAACTTCAGTAAAAAATGCATAAACAAAATAAAAAAATATAAAAAAGGCGAGACACCTCGCCTTTTGCAAATATAGTTTTAATTATTGAAACTTTCAACTTTCACCTAATTTGTCAATTTTGGAATTTTATTAGTTTTTAATCTGTCAACATTTTTCATCTCATATCTCAATTTTGACATTTTTGATATAGTTTTAACTTTAGAAATCAGTGTTTTATGCGGGTGGCGCATGAAATAAAATTTCGAGTTTAGAAAAGACCCGTGAAAATTTGTCGAGGGTCGCTGGCGCGACCCTCGACAAATTTTCTACGCGGGGCTTTTCTAAACTCGAAATTTTACTTCATGCTTAGTCTGGGAGTGGACGACACTCGTAAAATGTTCGTTTTAATCTGTCAATATTTTTCATCTAATATCTCAATTTTGACATTTTTGATATAGTTTTAACTTTAGTAGAAATCAGTGTTTTATGCGGGTGGCGCATGAAATAAAATTTCGAGTTTAGAAAAGCCCCGTGAAAATTTGTCTCGGGTCGCTAGCGCGACCCTCGACAAATTTTCTACGCGGGGCTTTTCTAAACTCGAAATTTTACTTCATGCTCAGTCTGGGAGTGGACGACAATCGTTTAATTTTTGTTAGATTTTCAACATATCGAGAATTTCATTAATTTGTAAAATTTTCATGAAATGTTTAATATTTCGTTAATTTATAAAATTGATTATATAAATAAATTATTTATTTACAAACATTTTACAGGTCAATATCTGACAATTTTTAATTTTATCAAAAAGTCTGGTTATATTTCTCACTTGCCCTGAAGAAGCTGACAAAAGTTCAGCGTGATATTGGCTAAATAAAAATAAAAGTTCTGGCTACAAAAATACAACTATAATTTTTGAATTCTGCCGCTTTTCCCCAAAAAGTTTATACGAATTTATAAGATTTTCAATATTTTTACTCAGATGTAGAACAATTTCCAAAAATGAATTGTTAATTTATCAAATTTATTAATATATTCGAAAATTATTTGAACACAAATTTTAATATTTTTGTTCATCAAGACATACTTTTTTGGTGTCGAAAAAATCAAATTATATCAAAAGCGACAATTCATGTAAATAATGACGAATCTCGAAAATATCGACAAAAAAATCTGACAATAAATTTAATAAAACTTCGGTGAAAAATGCATAAAAAAATATAAAAATATAAAAAAGGCGAGACACCTCGCCTTCTACAAATATAGTTTTAATTATTGAAACTTTCGACTTTTACCTAATTTGTCAATTTTATTAATTTTTAATCTGTCAACTTTTTTCACCTAATATGTCAATTTTACATTTTTGATATAAACTCCCAGCTTTTGCCAACTTTGAAATAAAAAAAAATATTTTGAAACTAAAGTTGTATGTCTCACACTCTTATTTTAATTAAATCTGTGTTCAAAATAAAATGGATAACAACAACAAATTATAATCCATTATTATTGAGATTGTTTTTAATATGTATACTTTTACACATGTTCATTTAATGATAATAATAATTTATGCAAAATACACAACAAAGTGTTTACATACGTCAGGTTTTTTTTTTTATTTACATACAGCTGCTTTTGGATGTTTTATACATACATATATATATATACAAACTTAGTTTTTAATTTTAAAGTATTATAGGTTTTACAACTTGTGTAGATTTTTATTTGCGTAAATTTATATATTTATATATGTATAGTTAGTTACATAAGTTACCCAAAAAAACAACGTGTTTTACGAACTAAAAAAAAAACAAAATAATGAAACGCTGTGTAAATTAATTGCTTTTCACAAATAAAATAACAAGTGATATATATTTTCAATTTCTTTTGTTTTATTTCTATATTTAAAAATTTACAAATCTGCACACGATTTATTTCCACGAGAAAAGGGTTTGAGCAGCGGTGGCTCGCAGCCTAACTTCATTGTAGGCCAGAGACCCAAGGTAATATGTATCCGTTATTGAAAGGTGACTTTGTTGTGCAATTCCTTATATTTATCCCACTGAACAAAAACTAAACAAATAACGTTATATCAACATTGCAGCAACATTAAACATTATTTTAATGTTCTTGAAACATTACTTATATGTGTTTGATCAGTGGGTATAAAACGCGATTCCACCCTCAAATTTTATGTACCTTGACGCTATGGCCTATCCTGAAGTTAGGGTTTGAAAATAGACATAACTGAATTGTTGTTTTTTGCAGTTGAAATTTTAACCAGGATTTTCGTCCGTAGTAAGAAGGTAAGTGAGTAATGGAGAAAATAGATTTATTAATTACTTAAAAACCAAATGCATGAATTTCCCACTTTATATTTTGATATTGTTCGTAATTAAACATTGAGGAGGTAGCGTACCCAATTAATTCGTGCGATAAGCCGGTGTGTGCGGTATCTGGTCTGGGAAACCGGTCGTCGGATTTTAATTTAAAATGTCTGAATCGATTAGTGCGTGGCCGGCGGGCCTTATCTAATATGAATCAATTAAATAATTGAGGGCCCTCGGCCCTGGCCGGCTTGTTGTGCGGGGCGCGGTAAAGTGGATTGTCGGATTGTTGATTCGGGCCGGGACTTGCTGAACTGTTTCCTGATGCATTACTGCCGACACGAAACAAGAAACCACTGAAAGGGGACCGCTTTTTTCCACCCTCTCTGTATTTTTCTACGAGTGGTGTAACTAAAGTGCTTTTTTATCAATTGATAGAGAATGAAATGTAATTTATTTGAAAAATATGTGAGTGAAACCACAAGTGCTTCAATAATTAGTAAACCTTGTTAGCAGTTGTTAGTAGACAGATATTACTATAATACTATATATAGTACTTCTATAACAATCAGACAAGAACATGAGAACCAAACTAAAGGAAATTTTGTAGTATTTTGCACTTTTATTTTACTAAATATTTCAATATTTTGTAATTCTTACAATATGTTTAAGCGCCACCTTTCGCTCATTGATCTTGTAGTTGTTTTTTAATTGTATTTATTAGCTAATTGTAACTTGAATTTTATAACTATCATGTGCATTGTATTATTTGTTATATGTTTAATTTACACACATTTATTATTATATATATATTTAATGTAAAATGGTGATTTCCGTACAAATAAATAAATAAATAAAATAACAATCAGACAAGCACATGAGAACCAAACTGAAGGACATTTTGTAGTATTTCACACTTTTACTTTACTGAATTTACTGAATTATAGAAAACAATAAGTTTTATACATTATATTTATTATGTCTGACGTTTTATATGACAACTCCTAAAGCGTCTAGCCAACATACATTAAAAAAAAAAAAATCATATAATCCTAGAGATTTTTTTTTATTGAACATATGATATTTCGCAGCAGCAATATTTTAATATAGCTCTTACGATATTGCGTTCATCATAGAACCCAGCTAACTAAGCAACATTACACGCACGCTCATTAATTAATTAAAAATATATGAACAAAGTGGCCCAAAGTACGCTGTTATAATGTTTAGCGCAGTTAAAACAAGAACGCCTTTTACGGCATACACGCATAAAGCATAGCGATACCGCTTGCACCATAAAGCGCTTCCCTAATGTATAAATTATGTAGGAATATATAGTTCTAGACCGGCATCAAGTGCTATAAAGCTTACTTAGTGAAAGTTTAAATTATGGCGAAGTTTTCAACTTAAACGGTTTTATTATTAAGAGCGGGCGCGCGCGCCCCCGCCTGAATTTTAATTCCCGATCGGAAAATTGCAGATTTAAAAAAAATCAAGAGAGATGCTTGGGTTTTTTTTTTGGCAACGTGCCCAAAAGTGTTGGGGTAATGTGAGCGTGCGGAGACAAACGCACCCCAGAGGATATCATTTGCACGCTACAAAGTGATTATCATCCATTTAAAAGAAAGGAACAAAAAATAATACATTTTGAAACTCCCCCTGTGAGCAACTAAATTTAAAAAAAATCGGGCTGTGCTTTTGGAATTTTTAAATTACACCGTTTGAAGGTTTAAAGTAACTATTAGGATCAATCATTTATTATTTTGTTTGAAATGCATTTATAAATAAAATTATTAAACATTTACAGGGTTTTTTGTTTGATGTTCACTATTGAAATTCTCTTTTTATCAAATGAAAATTGCATATCAACATATTTTACAATTTGTCAAATGACTTTCCCCTTATATTAAATAGAAAATCATTTGTATTTCTGCCACCGTACAGACCAATTATATACCTAATAGAAGTATTTGTTTTTTCTATTAGGTGTATAAATGGTCTGTACGGTGGCAGAAATACAAATAATTGTAAACAAGTGTTTTATTAAAAAGAAAAGTGTTAATCCATTGATAATGGTCACTTTGTGTCCGAAATGTACATTTGGTAATTCAAATAAAAGTGCGAAGAAAGGTTATTAGTGCTTTATTCGTCAAATTAAAGTGTTTTATTAATTTAAAACCAGTTTTAAATTCAGTGTTAAAACATGTTTCAACAAGTGTTAGATGAGTCCACAATTTAAATTTCAATAAAAGAATTGTTAGTCCATTGAAGAAATGTATCAAAAGATCAGGTCCTCATAATAAAGATGTGCTTTGTATTTTGCTGGGCAGGTGGACCAATCAACCAAACAAAATAAGGGCTAGTATTTTTTAAACTTTACAATATTTTAAGTCCTCATAATATCTTTGTTATGAGGACTTAAAATATTGTAAATTATTTGTATTCATGACATGTTGAATCAGATTTGAGCGAGTATTTAAAGAGAAAAGTGTTTCTACTCATTGATTAGCGATGTAGTAAAATTTTGAGTTCAGAAAAGCCTGAGCTAAACCTGTTTTCAGACTGTTTAAACTTGAAATTTATACTGCATGTATTGCTAAATCAGTGCTAAAAATGGTGATGTGTCCCTCGTAGTACATTCCCTGTTAAAGATATGATCATTAAAATATCAATATGGAAAAAGTTGCTTAGACTAAATTAATTCTATTTTTATTATAAAACTATTCACAAAAACAGTTTTTCTTGTATTTGTTCGCTAAATATTGATCACAATCACATCTAAGCTTTAAATATTAGTAACTTTACTGTAAATCAGTGGTTTACACGCGTGGCGCATTAAGTAAAATTTAGTGTTTAGAAAAGCCCAGAGAAAATTTGTCTCGGGTCGCGCAGCGACAAATTATCTGGGCTTTTCTAAACTCTAAATTTTACTTCATGCACCACGCGTATAAAACACAGATTTTAAGTGAAGTTCTAATATACATAAATTTCACAAAATTTTAGTGTTTTGACAGAAATCCTCAAATTATGGAGATCATTTCAGTCAACACGTAAAATTGAGAAATGGAATTAGGCCACTTTCAAAATAAATTCCTCATATACAATATTTGATTATTTATACTCAAGTTTTATTTTGTATTAAAGATTTTTTGCATGTATGTATTATCATATGTTTTATTTATACATTATTTATTATTATAAGCTAAAGCTGTATAATTTTTTGACGTATGTAAAACAGTATCTTGTTATATACGTGAATAAAGAATATGAATAATTAAAATACGTATATAAAATTAAAACCTGTACACCAGTAAATGCCCTTTGTAATTTACCGATGTTTTGGCTGGTAGATACTTTTCGTTCAAATACTTTTTTTGTCAAAAATATCGTTGTTTCTTGAATTCATTTCTCATCTGGCACTTGGTGAAACATATTAGAATATGTAAAGTTATTTAAATTAAAAACATTTGGTATTGTTTCACGAATTAAAACATTCCTTTCAAAATAGTCCAACAAACCGAAACTAGTCGGAATAAAGTTTTGATTCGTAAAACAATACCAAGTGTTTTTTATTTAAATAACTTTAAATATCGTTGTTTTTGAATCAAATTAAATACCTATAAAAATTATTATTTCAAATCAGCGATTCATGTCTATTACAATTTGGTTGAAATTGTGTTTCGTGTGAATGATTTTAACGGACGGTGCGAAACACTTGCATCGATCCGTATTTTGCATTATGTAACTTTTTCGAGGAAGAGCCAAATAAAATGAAAAATGCTGTGGTATTATTATTGATGAATGCGATTTTGAGCGCTGAAACGCTCGGCGAGCTTTCGCGTCCGAATGAAATTGTAGCCATTTTCGTAGTTAAATATAATCAAAATAGTTTATACTATAATGCATGCACGCGTTGTTGCAGCTTTTTCCCCCGATTCGGCTTTTATTATTGAAATGCTTGATCGATCGGATTCCGTTCGACCGCAATGGAATATTAAAATATTTCTTCGATTTCAATGGATGGTTTAATTGAAATGGAATGTCTATATGAATTTTAGGTTTTGTTTTTAATGCATTCATTCGTACAACTGAAAAAATAAGGATGCGTTCAAACGAGTGTTTTCAGTCCTTGGTTAGGCATGAAGTAAAATTTCGAGTTTAGAAAAGCCTGAGAATTTGGTTTGGTCGCTCCGCGTAGCGGAGCGACCAAACCAAATTCTCAGGCTTTTCTAAACTCGAAATTTTACTTCATGCGCCACGCGTATAAAACATTGATTTAAAGTGAAGCTAGAAATACACCGCTTGAGTTTAATGCCAAGTTAATAAATATTACATATGCAAAAGGATTTGAATACTTACAAAACGATTTGAGTCCTCTAAAGGGAACCAAATCGTCAACAATAATTAGAATTTATTGTAAGGATTAGCATGAAAATTTGTTTTTCTTTGTATTCTTGAACTTTAATAAATCAGTGTTTTATACGCGTGGCGCATGAAGTAAAATTTAGAGTTTAGGAAAGCCTGAAAATTTGGATTGGTCGCTCCGCGCTTCGCGCTACGCGACCAAACCAAATTTTCAGGCTTTTCTAAACTCGAAATTGTACTTCATGCTTAATCTGGGAGTGGAAAACAAAGCTTCTAATTGAATTAATTTAAAGCAAGAGTAGGTACGCATATGTATACTTAATAGAAAAATTCCCTGTATTGTATGCCGATGACATCGAAATATTTCGTATAATACAAAACAATAGAAAATAAATTTGGGTGAGTTAGGGTAAGATGATAATAACTTGAAATAAAATACTTTTAATGGAAAATGGACAATTTGTGTCCAAAATGTACATCTGGTAAAGAATAAATTAGTGAAGAAAGGTTAATAAAACTGTATTATTTCAAAATAATGGGAATTACAATTTGCTATAGCAACATTTAAATGCGATTTCTGTATGATTATCAAACAATCATACTATGATGTGTAATTATCATACAATCATACAATGATGTGTAATTATTTTAATTAAATAATTACAATTTTAGCCAATTTAGCTCCTAAAATTGTCTGTTTCAAAGGCTTTTCTGAAACCATTTATTTTTTCAATTTAACAACAGATTTAACAAAACTGGCTACAGAGCCCTATGGATTACCATCCCTAAATAGAAAGAAATCAAACAATCGCACTGGTTCTGATTCAAAGGGGAGTGTGCAGTTTCGCACTGCACTTAGGCCTCATTAGGTCCATTGTGCCATCGCACTAACCTCTTAATTAATGAAACAAGATGATTTAAATCAAAAGGATCCATTTAATTTTTAATAATCCGTTAAGCAAAACTTCACCAAGGAATCATTATTCTTATTTTTGCGTAATTTGCAGCTCTGTCGACCACCTACACGACCACAGTTGTAGATAATTAAATAAACAAACACTTGTAAGTAAGAAAGTAAGTAAGTAAGTGCTTTATTAATGTTAATACCTAGGTTTACATACACTTAACAACGCGAAATCTAACTCGAAAACCGATCGGTGTTTTCTAAAAAGCGAAAACACGAAATACACCATGCGAATTATCGATATCAACTGGAGTTTGGAAGGTGGATTAAATAGGGACGCTCTTGAAATTTATCAAGAATGCCGGATGTTCTTCAGCGTATTCTTGCGTGATTGGTGATAAGCGAATGGATTTATTGATTAAAACCGGTTTTAATGATTGTTGTTTGGTTAAATACATGCGAATATTTATGCACTTAAAAAATCAATCATTATTCGAATCAGAGGATCTAAAAGATGTATTTGAATACTTTTTTTTCGACCAGTTAAAAAAATAATAAATATATTTTACAGTTAATTTAGGAAACCCATAAATCTATTAAAATTATGTGTAAATTGTTTGTTTTGAAGTGGATACAAGACCTGTTCTCAGGATGGAAAAAAACACAGGTTATTATTTATTTATCTTCATGCTACTCAATCAATTTAAATATACCATCTTTTTTTTGTTAAACATATAATAAATTGCGCTTTTAATTTGTTTAACAAAAAAAGATGGTATATTTAAATTGATTGAGTAGCATGAAGGTAAATAAATAATAACCTGTGCAATGAGTGTTTTTTTTTAAGAGACTGATATTAAAGGAAATTTCAGTGTTGGAAAAGTGGGGGACAGGACAGCGTCTCGACGCTAATACTTTTAAATGGAGGGAGGTTTAAACGGATCAATTTACATTATAAGCCAACTATCGATTAGATACTTTACTTCAGGTAGACTTTGAAAAGTCGCTGGTTAACATTGATTTTTCGTTCAAATCGATTCATCGCGTGCATAACTTATTAGAAATGTATTTACAATTTATTAGAGAGCATACCACAAAAACAGCCGTTCATATATATAAAATGATATGCCGCCCCTTACTTGACTATGCTGCTATCCTCTTCCACAATCCCCATCCTACTACACTCAAAAATTTATAAGTCGCCGAAAGATCGGCCCTGAGAGTGCTTACCAAAATCCGTCACCCCCAAAACCCACTGCACAACCCCTCCAACCTCCTGCTGTACAAACTAACAAAAGTTACCTCCATCAAAACCCGCCTATCCTATTTAGCTGATAAATTCGCCTCAAACCCCACCCTTTATAATCTCCTCCACCCTTTATGCATTTCTCGAAACCCTAATATCACTCCCAATCGTAAACGTTTTACCTCTACAATTCATGATTTCATTTCATCATTTCATAACCCTAGTGATCACGACAATTAAATTCATTTGACTAGACAATGGACGACATTAGCAATCAAGACATTTCCTACACAATAACTGAAAAGGACAGAACTCTATAATTCCAGGCAGAAAGACCAACTGTCGATAGCCAATTGGCAAATTATTTAATTTGTACTTTATTTAATTGTAATTTATTTTTGTACTATGACTATTACCAAAATTTGCCAATAAAGATTTATATATATATATATAGAGAGCATAATTAAGTACTTTCTACGCGTGGTATTAAATGATACAACAATACTTTTCCTATTGATAATGAAGGTTTAAATTAAATTACACTTGGTTTGTTTCACAATTTTTCACTTTACTATTTACTCGACTAGTTTCGCGTTTTACAGCATTATCAGGAATGAATACTTTTCCTTATGCTTTTTAATTCTTGTTGAATAAAATTAATACGTCGCGAGTCGTTTAGTTCCTACTCAAATTGTTAAAGAGTCAAGTATGAAATTGAAAACAATATTTGTTTGAAAACTGAATTTGTGTTCAGTATTCCGGAACCAGATATCCACAGACGCGTTTAGGACTTCAAGGTCCTCTTCAATGTGGTCTCGACCCAGTACTGAGAAATACTGAACATTTCTGACTATTTGAAGCCAAAATGTGACAACTATTAATGATTTCGATAGCTAACGCCATCTAATGCTCCATAGTGGCCTCGTCAATGACACGAATGCACAAAGTGCAAATACAGGTCACTGTTTCGTCCACGAACGAGCTAAACTTTGTTTGTAAAACCAGAAAACAAATCTTAAAATTTAATTTGTGTTCAGTTTTCCGGTACCAGATATCCACAGACGCGTTTCGTACTTCAAGGTTCTCTTTAGTGTGGTCCCGACATAGTGCTGAGGAATACTGTACATTTCTGACTACTGAATACTAAACACAAATTCAATTTTAATATTTGTTTTCTGGTTTCACAAACAAAGTTTAGCTCGTTCGTGGACGAAACAGTGACGTTTTTTAAACGTCATAAGCAAAGCTATACTGAAGAGAGATAAATCTCGAAACGCGTCTATAGATGGCCTAAGACATTAGTTTTAATCCAAGTCCTTTCACTTCTAATTTGTTGCTATCTCTCTTTTCATTTTAAATTGTATTGTTAGTTGGTTTGAAGAAAATTTGACCTAAACGTTACATATACTTTAATAGAGCGTTGTAACAAATCAAATTAAATAAGATTTTAAATATTTCATTGTATAATTCAATATCCGGAGGTGTATTTGCACGGGAAGTAGTTGTTTCAATGGATATTTATCGTCTTAAATTATCTTATTAATTAAGACAGTGTTTGCATTTTCACGAATAGTTTTTTCGTAATTTTATATATTATGAAACAGTGACCTGTATATGCACTTTATGCATTCGTGTCATTGACGGTGCCACTATGGAGCATTAGATGGCGTTAGCTATTGAATCCATTAATATTTGTTTGGTTTTAAGTAGTGTAAAAACACTGATAACGATAACACTTAGCTGCAGTTTCTGCATATGTAGAGGAAATGATCGTTTAAAAAAAGCATATAAAACATGATTTAGAGTAGGCTTTGAGTTTTAAATTAGATTGGCACTACTGACTGTCAACACATAGTTTAGCATAACCTCAAATTTATGTCATCATTCAATTAGCAGTCTAAGCAACTACATAAAAAATGCCGCCTACTCTAAATCATAATTTAAATGATCGCACTGTAATACGCTTCACTTAAAACAAATCATTTGAATAATCATCGAATAGAATAGCTAATGTAACTGCTAATCTTCGAGTGAGTCGAAATATAATGACTGAGGGGAAATATAATTAGACCGAATCGTTTCCTATTTATGAGCGTCAGTATTTATTTATTTATTTATTTATTATTATCCCAACAGATTTACATTCAATTACAGGGTAATTTAACAGATAATTTTGGACTATGCGATACTTAACTTAATCAAACTAACATAAATTAACAGCAAAATTAAACATAATGTTATCCTAAAAAAAAAATAGAGGTAACGTTTAAGAATCGAAAATGGAAACCATAAATAGTATACGTTTACAATAGAGTTAAAATTGACTTAACAAACGAACTATAATTGAGGTAAAAAATATCTGTCGAATTTCGTACGCCAGTATTACTTTAGATGTGCTGTCTGTCTTGTTTGGGTGTTTTCATTTTCCTTTATTCAATTTAGAAATAATACATATACATACTATAAATGAAGTTACAATAAATTATATGTTACTGCTAATTGAACACGTCAGACGAACGAAAGACACAGCTTATTGAATATTGATAGTTTCTGACATTAAGTAATACTCCTTTCGGATTAGATAATCTTTAATTTGAGTTTTGAATGAGTATTCACTTGTGAGTGTTTGTAGTCGGGTTGGCAGTCCATTGAACATCTTCAGTGCGACATATAATGGTGATGTTTCATACAGCGATTATCTATGCCGGGGGAATACGTACTTATCTGTATTGCGTGTATTATACATATGTTTCGCTTTATGGGAATGAAATTTGTCTTTATATTTAAAATTGAATAGTAACACTTCGTACGCGTACAAACTATATATCGTATGTTAAATTAAAAAAAACCTCTAGAGTGCCATACAAAAATTGTAGGTTGGCAACTCTGAAATTATCTATTAAAATTATTGTCTGACGTTATATATGTCTTTGAATAAAATACTTAGAACCTATCTTCAATACAAATACAAAAAGTATTGAATTAGGGTTCTAAGTATTTTATTCAAAGTTATAATCAACTTCAAGTAACTCAATCAATCCAAAAAGTTATATATGTCAATTCCCAAAGCGTTTAGCCAACTTAAATTTAAAAAAAGATGAAATCATGGCACTAGAGGTTTTTTTTATTGAACATACGGTATTAAACATGATTGAGATTTTGACTGTTCAACAGAGCTAACATTAAATTTTTAATATAAAATAATTCAGCTATAAATAAACTAGTATTTTATTCGAGTTGAATTCATGAATAATGATAATTATGTAAATGTTTATATCTATACGTATACGATAAGTCGAAAATAAATACTCCTGTATAATTTGTTATATCTAATCAAGTTTAGGTGTTAGTTAAAATTTTAATCTGCCCCTTTTGGAACAACAAGGGCGTGCCTGAATATTCAATAGTATTCCTTTGAATAGGAAGATAATTCTCATAATACACTACAATCAGACTTATTTTGAAACTAAAGAATAGCGCTCTTTTTTTCACAGACAGACCCCTTTTGAACAGTAAGTAAAACTTTAGTTCCATATACCGATTTGTTATTCATAGCAACTTCGTAACCCTACCGTTCTGGAAACAGATGTGGTAAATATTAAGAAAGGGTCGATCGTGCAAAAAAAGCAAAACAATATCGTAGGTTCAATAAAAAAAAACCTGCAAGGTGTCACGATTTTTTTTTTAAGTTGGCTACACGCTTTAGGAATTGACATATAAAACGTCAGACATAATAGTTATAATATATAATTTCAGTTGCCATCTTACAATATTTTCCATAGCAGTCTAGAGGTTTTTTTTAATTGAGCATACGATATATATATATACAGGGTGTCCCATTAGTGCGTGTTCGGAGGATATCTCCGTTCTCGTTAAAGATAGAAAAATATTTTTTAGACGAAACTTACTTGACTTGAAGAGCTGCATAACCCAAAATTATTTTAATGTATACAGGATGTCCCATAAAATTGGTACTGAAAGTAAAATATATTTTTTAAATGGAACACCCTATATATTAATTGATGTTTAGATATTACTAGCAATTATACGTATGTTTTATACAACCACATGCCAATACGCTAGCTTATTTTAATTCACCCGTTTTAAAAATGATTAGAACGTTTAATAGTTTAAATAATAGAGTAGATATTTTTGTAGATACCAGAAAATCCCTCATCGAAATAATGTCAGATTTATCGGTACCAGTGATATTGTTATAAATCTTTAGGCTTTAAGTTTGTTTTTTTTTCTTTTCTCTTCTTTTTCTGCGCACTGTATGTATGATTTAAAATTATGTTACATAGCATTATATTAGATTAAGTTCCCTGTAATTGGATATATGTATATCTGTTGGGAAAATAAAGAATAATAATAATAATAATAATAATAATAACATGTATATACCTAAACCTAACATATATCATAATATTTACAGTTTAATGAAAAAAGTTAGATTTTTAGTTTATCAGATTTTAATTTATATCTCTATTATTAGTAATTTTAAAAATAATCGGTATGGTACTTTCATAATTTATACCCGACGATATCCTCAGCCGAAGTCAATTTTACCTTTGCACTTACTTTGTAGTAATTATAACCTCTCAATCTTAAGAAAATTCAAACAACAAAAACTTAGTTTTTTTAAATGGCACCCCCTATATTTTTATACGGCATAATATTCGTCTTGAAAGACGAATAATATTCCGTGTAGGGTGTGTCATTTAAATAAAATTAGTTTTTATTGTATGAATTTTTTTAAGATTGACAGGTTATAATGACTAAAGACTGAAAGACGAATAATATGCCTTATAAAAATTAAGGGTGTGCAATTTGAAAAAAAATAGTTTTTATTGTTTCAACTTTCTTAAAATTGACAAATTATAATTACTACAAAGTAAGTGCAAAATTAAAATTGACTACGGCTGAGAATAGCGCCTGGTATAAATTATGAAAGTACCGTACCGATTATTTTTAAAGTTACTAATAATAGAGATATAAATTCAAATCTGATAACCCAAAAATCTAACTTTTCTCATTAAATTGTAAATATTATGAAATATGTTAGGTTTAGGTATATACAATGTTATATAAATCATACGTATAATTAATAGTAATATCTAAAAATCTAATAATTTATAGGGGGTTCCATTTAAAAAAATGTTGTTACTTTCAGTACCACTTTTATAGGACAGCCTGTATACATTAAAATAATCTTACGTTATGAAGCTGTTCAATTCAAGTAAGTTTGGCCTCAAAAATATTTTTCTATCTTGAACCAGAGCGGAGATATCCTGCGAGCACGCACTGATGGGACACCCTGTATATATAAACGATGCCCTAAATGTTTAGCCCTATAACATAAAATTATCGTCATTGTTGCCAATATTTAATTACTGAAAACTTTAGATCTCAATTGATATAATTACTGATTAAAAACATATTTCATAATTATTAAAAAAAAAGTCAGTTAATTTTATTCTATGAGTCCTTTGGGTAAACATTTTTGTTATACACGGGATTAATTTAAATAGCACGCAAAGAAAAAAATAATTATAACAGAAATCGATATCCCTGCAGGGAATCCGTGGGATGAAACCGATTATCTCCATCCACCCTTAATCCTTTCAAAACCTTCCCTTTCTCTCTTCCTACCCAGCGTCCTTGATTTGCAATTTAATTCTCATTCGCCATACCAACAAAAACATGTTGTTTGCGTACACCCCAAAAAATAAAAAAAAGACGTACAAAATGAGCACGTGTGCTGTAAAATTTAAGGCGTTCGTTGCTTTTTTAAACAGTGTTGAATTTGAAGTTTTGCACGTGTGTTTCCACTCCTCAATTAAGCAAAGTTTTTAGGCTTTTCTAAACTCGAAATTTTGCTTCATGCGCCACGCGTATAAAACACTGAAATATTGTAAAGTGTAAAAAATACTAGCCTTTATTTTGTTCGGTTGATTGACACGAGTTTGAATTGTACTATAATGAGATCGCCATGTTATTTCTTTTTCCTTATGACAGTTACGATACCCATTTTAACACTTGTGATATATTTTAAAGTAACTAGTGTCTTCCACTCCCAGACTAAGCATGAAGTAAAATTTCGAGTTTAGAAAAGCCCCGCGTAGAAAATTTGTCGAGGGTCGCGCAGCGACCCGAGACAAATTTTCACGGGGCTTTTCTAAACTCGAAATTTTACTTCATGCGCCACGCGTATAAAACACTGAAATATTGTAAAGTGTAAAAAATACTGGCCTTTATTTTGTTCGGTTGATTGACACGAGTTTGAATTGAACTATAATGAGATCGCCATGTTTCTTTTCTTTTCCTTATGACAGTTACGATACCCATTTTAACACTTGTGATGTATTTTAAAGTAACTAGTGTCTTCCACTCCCAGACTAAGCATGAAGTAAAATTTCGAGTTTAGAAAAGCCCCGCGTAGAAAATTTGTCGAGGGTCGCGCAGCGACCCTCAACAAATTTTCACGGGGCTTTTCTAAACTCGAAATTTTACTTCATGCGCCACGCGTGTAAACCACTGATTTACAGTAAAGTTACAAATATTTAAAGCTTAGATGTGATTGTGATCAATATTTACCGAGATGTAGCGAACAAATGCAAGAAAAACTGTTTTTGTGAATAGTTTTAGAATAAAAATAATAAAAGTAGAATAAATTTAGGGACACATCACCATTTTTAATACTGATCTAGCAATACATGCAGTAGAAAAGCCCAGAAAATTTGTCTCGGGTCGCTTCACGGGGCTTTTCTAAATTCGAAATTTTACTTCATGCTTAGTCTGGGAATGGAAAACACTCATTTTAAGTGTCAAATTGAACTCTTTTTAAAAAGCAACAAATATCTAAATATTTAAAGAAAATATTCTGAATTTAGAATACGTATACTTTAAAGAAAAATTCCCTGTATATATGTTACTCATATGGAATATCAAACTAACAAGGCATCTGTTTCGTTATACAGTTGTATGTATGTCGATAGAAATTAAAATCGTGAATATTTATCCAGTTTACTTGTGTCTTCTGTAATTCAATACCCATTCATTCATTCGCACGGCACTATCTAAACAAACGAACAACGCGCTTTGCACTCATCATTTTTATTATTCATTGTGATAAAATTCGGCAGGCACTATAAACTAATACATAGCCAAAACTACTTTCTGCAATTTTACTATTTCTGTGCCATCTCGTATCCCAGAAACACACAGCCAGCAAAAATTGGCACTCTTAACAACAACAAATTTAAAATGTAGTTGGGTCACTTATATAAACAAAAAAAACGTAAATAAAATAGATAAAATACAGTAAATACATTAAGAAATATATTTGTATATAAAAATGCATTAAACAAGACACATAAAGTTATATTAATTAAAATCCGTTTCGTTATTTTGAAATTCGCAACACGTTCATTAATTCGACATTGTTTTGTTGTTGCACCGGAATGCGCGAAAACGAAATATCGAATGGCAATTTGTTTTAATTTATACACAAAATGAATTATTATTTACACACGGGTAATTTGTGCAGAAAGGTCTACAACACTGGTATATGGATAATAATAATAATATTATTAAATTTTTTTAATTATTTAAACAAACTGTATTTTTTATTTATATATTGTGCAGCCACATGCATCAATGAAGAATGTAATTCATCTCAAACTAATAATTTATTTTCCAATGTAAACAAAATTTATATTTTAGGCAGTTAGATGCTTTAAATTTAGAATGTAATTTACCTTCATCTCATTTTAAAAAAAAATCCAGCTACCACCCAATTACACTTCTTGCCGTTCTTAGTAAGCTCTTCGAATCCTTTATTAATCGTACACTTATGTCAACCATTAGCCAATGTTTCCCAACATACCAATTTAGTTTCTTACCCAATCATTCCACAACCCTTCCCCTCACAATTCTTACATCAAACTACGAGACAGCCCACCTGGAGGGTAAAAAATCATCTATGCTTAGTTTAGATTTTAAAAAAGCCTTTGACTCCGTATGGCATCTAGGACTTTTATATAAATGCTACATTCTTAATCTGCCCAAACATCTCATCTCGTTGTATCTGTTGGGAAATAAACGAATTATTATTATTATTATCCTAATAGCCAACTTTCTACAAATTAGAAATAATAACAATCTTTCCGCTACCTTTACTCCAGAGTAAGGTGTCCCTCAAGGATCTCCACCTTCCCCCATCATATGTAACTTATACTGCTACGACATCTACAACCCAAATTCTGACTACTTCAATCCCTACAAATTAGAATCAATAACAATCTTTCCACTACCTTTACTCCAGAGCAAGGTGTCCCTCAAGGATCCCCACTTTCCCCCATCCTTTATAACTTATACTGCAACGACATCTACAACCCAAATCCTGACTACTGCAATCCTTTAGCATACCCTCTACAATTTTCAGATGATACTGCTCTCATTGTCCACTCTAATAATATACAAAATTCGATATCCTTCCTCCAGCAATTTTCTAACAAAAATGAAACCACGATTCAATTTTGTTGTTTCAATGAGTGTTTGATATAGTCTTTGTAACTCCAATAGTTTTCGAGTTATCAAGACAATTTTCCTATATATACTTATCTTTCGTGCTTAATCAAGGAGTGCAAAATTGAACCTTTTTGAAAACAATTAATGCCTGAACATTTTTAACGTATGCATCGGGATATGAATACTTATAGTCCAGTTTTCGAGAGATGTCCTGTGATAGTTAAGTTCAAATTAAAACACTTATAATAATATAAATCCTTTAGTTAAGAAAGTTTAGCATAAATTGTAATTATGCACACAAAAGCAGAAGATATAATGTTAACATGAAAATGTTTCGAATAAAAATTGTGCCCTAGATATAGATTTTAAATCTGCAATCCTAGGACACCTCTCGTGAATTAGCCTATGAAAGGCAAATTCCCTGTATTTCAATTGCGTGTTTAGAAAAATGTGTTAATAAAACGAATTAAAATTTCATTATAAATAATATTTATTAATTATAATTATGGTTTACTTTTTTGTATAAAACATTTACAATGAACAATCACAACAGAAATTGACGGCCCTTTCCTCCCACACCCACAACTGTCTGAGCTCGACAGGAAGTCCATCAGTGCCCACCCTAAAGTCCCCCTTTGCTACGGAGCACAGCCCCCGTTTCCTCCGCAGGAGCTTTACCGTGAACGACCTCGGTCTGCAGTTGTAATGACCGTACCAGCAACTCGTCGACGTGCACTCGACCGACCGCAAATATCTTGGAAAATAATCGACTCCCAAATCAATCCAAACAATTTTCGCCTCGCACTCCCATTGCTTATGACCATTCACGCTCCTCTTTTTATTATTATTGTTATTATTATTAAAACCATCCTCTTCTGCGAAGGATAAATGTATGTTCTTGCTATTATTGTTGCTGGTGGTTTTCTTCGGTTCTGTATTGCTTTTTTTTCTGATGTGTGTATTCCTCGTTTCTTTATCGTCGATAAGGAGACTCGTCTGTTTTTCTTTATATTCGTTTTTATTCCAGTTTTCTTCTTGGTTGTTATCATGTGAATTAATTTGCTTTCCATTTTTCTGTTCCTTGTCGAACTTCCCTTCACCAATTCCGTTTTCTCCTTTGTATAGGTTTTGCAAATTCTTCTTGTTAATTATATTCACCTTCTGTTCGCCATTCCAATTTTCATCTTTGGAAACATTATCTGAACTTATCTTTTCTTTACCATTCCAGTCTTCTTCTTTGTAGGTATCTTCACTATTCGTATTTTCTATTTGGTAGATATTATCACTATTCATATCGTCTTCTTGGTAGAATTCATGTGCGTTTATATTTCCCCTATCATTGATGATGTTCATCTTCTCTTCACTATTTATATCTTCTTCTTGGTAGAAAGGTTCACTATTCATATCTACTTCTTGGTATAATTCATGTGCGTTTATCTTCCCCCTATTATTGATGATGTTCATCTTCTCTTCATTATTTATATCTTCTTCTTGGTTGACATTTTTACTATTCATATCTTTTTCTTGGTAAAATTCATTCTCTTCACTATTTATATCTTCTTCTTGGTAGAAAGGTTCACTATTCATATCTACTTCTTGGTATAATTCATGTGCGTTTATCTTCCCCCTATCATTGATGATGGTTATCTTCTCTTCACTATTTATACCTTCTTCTTGGTAGAAATGTCCATTATTCATATCTTCTTTTTGGTAAAATTCATGTGCGTTTATCTTCCCCCTGTCATTCATGATGTTCATATTCTCTTCACTATTTATATCTTCTTCTTGGTAGAAATGTCCACTATTCATATCTTCTTCTTTGTAAAATTTATGTGCGTTTATCTTCCCCCCATCGTTAATGATGTTCATCTTCTCTTCACTATTTATATATCCTTTTTCATAGAAATCATGTGAGCTCATCTTCCCCTTCTTCTCGAATAACCTCCTCTTCTTTTCATCGCTAATGATGTTGGTCTTTATCTCACCAATCCAATCATCTGTTTCACGGTTACTTCTTGTATTAGCATTTTTGGAAACCTCAACCGTCTTGATAACAATATTTGTACTTCTTTTATTGACAACAACAGTTTCAGCTCCTTTAACAATCACATCCATTCCACTGTACCCTCTCTTATAATCATTCTTTGCAAGTTTCACGTGATCGACGGTCCAGGCCGGTTCCTCGGCGATCTCCTCGTAGAACTCGCCGTCCACGTAAAAGGAGGGCACGGCGCCGGCTTTCCTCTTGTAGTCCACTCCGGGATCGTCTTCAACAGGTCGATCAATACTCATATACCTGGAGTTGTAGGCCGGACCCAGGATCTGGCCCAGCACGTCTTCCGACAAATCGCTGCACTCTATCAAAGCATCGCCTTTTCTTATCACCGCACAAACCGCCAGCTGCAGATAGGTAAATAATATTATGCACTTCATCTTCTTTACAACACTGGCACTCAACGGAATCTGAGTAAACATTCGGAGTTTGTGGGGTATTAATAGTGGGTTTGAAAAAAAAACCCTTCCACTAATTAAACGATTATAATTAGTTGCTGATTAGGTTCCAAGTAAGCTTGAAAAACCCATTCCCCCAATTTAAAAGTAATTATCAGTTGATCTTTAGGAGTCTTGAGACCACCTGGATATAAGGTGATTTGTATTTACCGTACAGCACAAAAGTAAATGATTATCTGCTGGGATTAATTAAAGAAACAAAATTAAAAGTTATACACAACGCAAAATAACATCAGATTTATTTACACAAATCAATTGTAGAGGATACTTTATGAGTCAGGCGTGTAAAACACAGATTTAATGTGAAGTTTAAAACAACACTTAATTTTCAAATTTATCATACACCAACACTAAAAGTATTAACTGTGTTTTGTATTGTGGAGGCTTCTACTTCGTTATACATGTTAATTTATTAATAAATAACGGTTTAACTTTGTTTGTATAACACAATTGTATTATTCAAACAAAGTTAAACCGTTTTTTATTTATATATTAACTGTATGTTTTTGAGTTTACGTGAAGTGATTATTACAGTAATAAAGACTAATAAACTAATTACACTAATAAAGACTTCCTTCACTTTTTAAAAGGTGAAGTAAGGAATAACAGTCTTCATTAGACTAAAAGTATTAACAGATGAATTTTTCTCAGTTTATAAATCGGCTATTTCTATTCAACTTTTTAAGGCTAAATTTAATAAAATTGAATTTCAGGACTTATCCTGTCTGTATCTTGCCATTTTCTCAAATAAATAAATAAATAAATACAAATATAGACAAATAAGCGAATATTCACCAAATCGAATATAGATTTCGGTTGCCTACTGGAAACTTAAAATTACTTGAATATTAAAAAAAATACATTAATAATAATAAGTAAATTCTGTATTACACAAGACAACCCAAGACGAATTTAAAGGGGATTTAATTTCATTTTGTTTACTTGTGGTAAATAAATCTATACTAGGATTACTTTCTAGGAAGTATCGATTGTTTCTCATAATTATTATAGTAAACATGTTTACTTACTTTTAATCCGGGAATCCGCTTTAATAATAAAACAATTTATAAGAATTTTGCCGGATAAAAATAGTAAATGAAGGGATGTAGGGTAAATAAAAACTCAAGCTTTCAAATGTTAATTATTAACGACATATCAAACATTACATCGAGTTAAGGCTATGATTCATAAACTTACAAAATATATTTTGAACTTAACTCTAAATCTAAACATGTCTGGAGATGAAGTCAACATTTTTAGCCTTATTGATAGAATTGAGTGGAAAACACTCGTTAGAAGTTTAACATTAAATTAAATTTGAATTTGAATTTATCTTGTTTGAACTGTACCGTAAGGTAAATAATAAGGTCTCACATTCTTCATACCTGCTAATGACATAATCCCTTTTTTACCTATAAATACCGACCACATTTTTCACTCATTCTATTTCTGTGTACAAGTAAGTTTATTTTAAATTTATTTCAATTTTTTTAAACCTCATAAGCGAAGCTATACTGAAGAGAGATAAATCTCGAAACGCGTCTATAGATAACCTAAGACATTAGCTTTAATCCAAGTTCTTTCACTTCTAATTTTTTGTTATTTCTCCATTCATTTTTAATTTGTATTTGTTAGTTGGTTTGAAGAGAATTTGACTTAAACGTTACATATACTTTAATAGAACGTTGTAAGAATAAGATTTTAAATATTTCATTGTATAATTCAATATCCGGAGGTGTGTTTGCACGGCAAGTAGTTGTTTCAATGGATATTTATCATCTTAAGTTGTCTTATTATTTAAGACATTGTTTGCATTTTCACGAATAACATTCTCGTAATTTTATATATTATGTTAAAATTAAACTATTTTAAAAAACGAGAAATTTTGGAAAAAATACAGCGGATGCATATACAGGGTAAGTTATTTTTTATGTTCTTTATGGTTTCTGCTAAATCCGTACAAAAAAAATACTATTTCGTATTAACAGAACAAAATCTCTACGTTTTTACTCAGTTTTGAACTATTGATTAAAAAGTAAAGTGGCAACAAACATCGAATTTTCTTGTGTTCTAACTAGTTCTAGTTACAATTAGAGTCATTTAGAGGTTAAATTTATCTTGAACAAGTTTCTCATCTTTCACGTGGTGAAATATATTTAACTATGACTTGAAAAAGAAACCACTTGGTTAAATTGCACTAATATTATTATATAATTATTCACTAATATTATTATATTAGTGAACTTTAACCAAGTGTTTTCTCAAATCAAGGTTACATTTAATTTTGCGCGCGGAGTGAAACGTAGCGTCCAAATCCAAAATCGAATTTAACAGTAAATTTAATTTACCGAGTATTTTCGTAAATTTGTTAATCATGAATCGTCAGAACCGAAGTAAGAGGAGTCATTATCTATTTACTATAAAAATTGACAAATGACGCAAGAGGAACTTTTAGGCGGAAATTTCCAGGAGTTGTTGTTGAAAATCTTTTTCAAGAAATACTGCGATACTTAAACCCTAAGATCGTTATAAAATCGGCGCACTAAGAAATAACGCAACAATTATTTTTTAGTGCGCCGATTTTATAACGATCTTAGGGTTTGGAGTCGCAGTATTTCTTGAAAAAGAAAACCGATTTCAATTTTACAATATATGTTTGTTGAAATAAATATTTTAAGAAGTATGCAGACATTTTCGAACAAAAGCTAAAGACACAATTGTTTTTAAATATAAATACATATCGCAATATAGGCGTATAAAACGCGTGTAAAATACTGAAATATTTTGAAGTTCAAAATATACTAATAAAGCAGTAGGCTAAAGACGTATTCTTTGAACTTTACACTATTTCAGTGTTTTATACGCGTGGCGCATGAAGTAAAATTTCGAGTTTAGAAAAGCCTGAAAATTTGGTTTGGTCGCTCCGCGCTTCGCGCTCCGCGACCAATCCAAATTTTCAGGCTTTTCTAAACTCGAAATTTTACTTCATGCTTAATCTGGGAGTGGAAAACACTCACTAGAAGTTTAAAATTGAACTATTTTCAAAAACAAGAAATTTTGGAAAAAAAAAATTATAAGTGATAGCAATTTTATCGAAATTTGAAGCCTTAAATAACACCTATTAATTACAATAAACGTACCTTTAATAACATTTTTAGTTTCTTTTTAATTAGGGAAGTTTAAGGTAAAACACCCTGTATATATAACGACAAAATCAACGAAATTTGTCAAAATTTGAAATTGAAACCTAAACTGAACCAAAATTACTGTTATTCAAATCTGCCACTGCCTGCCTGTTTATCTGTCTGTATGTGTTATTGTGCCACACGATAACTAACATTTTAAGATCTGTTATAACTTTTGGATCACTTACAGCATTTTTTAAAATATTTTGCTAATTATTGATAATATTGAAAGATGTATTAAATATAAGTTGAAGAAAAGTGAAGGTCATACAAATACTTTTTTGATGTAGTTATTTAATTATTGGAGATATTCGCATAAATACGTTATATTCTCTCATAATTTCTCATTACTGATTCAATCAAAAAAACGTAAAAAGTTAAAACGTTAAAACTTTAATCCGTCAAATAACCACATAATAAATAATGCTCAATATGTATGAGCATTATTCATTGGATAGTTCAACTAGGAAATTATTACTAACATAAATAAAATAATGCTGCAAAATACGAAAAAGAGCAAAACATTAATTTAGACCCAATTTGAATCCTTTTGTAAGGAACAATATTTTGATATAATAATAATAATAATAATAATATTTATTTATGAACACAGGTACATACGTCACAAAAGCAGAAATATATATGCATATAATTATTAATCACTTAAATCTAACAAAGTATTAATCCAGAGAATAATACGCGTTAAGCAGTAACATATTTTTTATTTCGTGCTTAAAATTAACGAGATTCAATTTCTTATACCTGGAAGGAAGGGCATTGTATAATTTAATGCCGTAAAAACGCGTACTATTTCGAGTACGTTTTAATCTATTATATGGAGTCCGGATTGCGTTCGCATTTCTTGCTTCGATGTAGGAAATATTGCTGTTTATGTTGTAAAGTTCGAGATTACTGTGGATGTGGGTAAGGCATTCCAATATATAAATACAGGGCAGCGTTTGCAAATTGCAACTTTTAAAATATCCTCTGCAGTCTTCTGTATAACCGAGGTTACAGAGAATTCTTAACGCTTTCCGCTGTGCCGAAAATACCGTGTTTGCACTTTGCACTTGAATGGCGCCATACAAGTGCACCATAACGTATGTACGATTCTACTAACGATAGATAGCATGTTCTTAAAGTGTCGTAGTTAACGACCAAGGAAAGCCGACGCAGCAAAAATATAGATTTATTAATTGTAAGTACAATTTTTGAGGTATGATTTTTCCATGATAGTTTGCTATCTAGGTGGAAACCTAGAAATTTGACTTCATCAACAAGGTGATTTGGAATATGTTTTAAACTAAACTGGATGGTTACGGTTTTGTTATTATTTAATACCAATTTATTGGTTGAAAACCAGTCTGTCGCCAATTTCACTGTGTTGATGCTGTCGGTACTTATTTCCAGTTGCAACTTTCCTTGGTTAATTAAGGTAGTGTCATCTGCAAAGAGTATCATTTTGTCTTCTCCAACATATTTACAGATATCATTTATGTATAACAAGAATATCACGGGGCCCAACTTTGAACCCTGCGGTACCCCTGTGTTGCAGGTGTATTTAGTTGAAAGCGAATCCTGAAAATTTACTGACTGTACTCTGTCAGAGAGAAAGCTTGAGATTAGTCCACAGCTGGAGCTGTGAAAGTTGTACATGTACATACAACTTACTTAATAGGATTTCATGATTCATACTATCAAATGCTTTTTGTAAATCAAGGAAGGTCGCCTGGATAATTTCACTATTATTAAATGCTTCTGGACATTTTTCAACAAACCGTAGAGTGGCAGTTGTGGTCGAACAACCATACCTAAACCCAAATTGACTTTTTGATAATAATTCGGTCCTATTAATAAATGATACCAGCTGACTCTTTAGTAGGTCTTCAAAAACTTTAGAAGCTATAGGCAAGATTGATATAGGCCTGTAGTTGTTGACATCAGATTTAGTACCCTTTTTGAACACTGGTATAACAATAGCTTCCTTGAGGCATGTTGGAAAGAATCCTTCAGTGATCGCCATATTTGTTGTGATATTCTAACCATATATAATAATCTTATTATTTAATTATTCATTTTATTGTATTATTATTAATTTTATTATGTTAACTAATAAATTCCATTTTGTAAAGCATTACACTATCATATTGCAAAGCGCATGATGGCATTTGCAGTATAGACATGTCTGCACTTGTTGCTACGTGCATTTTTTCATACAAATTTTGCTGAGTAAGATGGGGTGATGTTGCTTGTACAAATTTCATTGGTTGTTAACATCGTACCATGTCACGTGCGACATCACTCATACTTCTCGAAACATATTGTAAATTTTATATAAGCAGTTCGGTAGATACGTTGAAATTGTAACCATCACACAGTAAATTGTAAATCTATATAATCCGTTAATTTGAATAAAGTCTAGTAATTGGAAGTTTTCTAATATAATTCCGGTGACGGGCAATTCTCCAACAACCCTAGCGATCGCTGCGAGCGCTACAAATCCGCAGCACAACATATTATATAAACGGGTTAATAGTAAAATTATAACCTCTTTAACTGATTTCACAATGTCAGCAGTACATATATAGATATCCCCACTCTTACTATTTTTTAAAGACAATATAGATGATCTAACTTGGGCATTAGTCACTGTTTCAAATTTAAAGTATGAATTGTTTTTATTATTACATATGCAGGGCAGAATAAGTTCAGTAGCGTTCAAGAAACTTGATTTTACTTTGGACAATTTCGATGCAACTTCAGAGAAATGGTGAGCGAAATCGTCTGCAGCTAACGTTGGCATGTTTGATGAGTTGTTTGGTCTGTGTGAATTTTTGATGTTCCACATAACTTTTTGATTATTTTTAGACTTGCTTAGTTTTGATTTGTTTATGAGGCGGTGTTCATCTGTAATTATTTCCTTATAATCTGACCTAATTTTGTTTCGTAGTTCTTTGTTTTGTGCACTATTATTTTGTTGATAAGCTTAATCTGCCAATTCTAAAGATTTTTTAAGAAGTGTAATTTTTGGATTAAATTTATTAAATGAATATGATTTAGATTTGTACAATTTTAGCGGAAAAGCAATGTTGATAGCAGAATGTAGGATATCTATGAATGTACAAAATTTTTCGTCTGTGGATATACTATGTTCTTCAATAAATGACCAATCAGTGTCTTGCAACAGATGAAACAATTGAAATTTACCAAAGTCTGTGATAGGTCTGATTTGCCGTGGAATTTTGTCCTCGCGTACAGTGAGGATTTTCAATTGAACATCAAGACCTACGTGATCTGATAAACCGACATACATAGGGTTCACCTGCAGTGAGTGCAAGTTGCTAAACACATTGTCTATCTTATTATCGAATCTGGTGTTAAATGAAACAAACGGCAGCAGTCCAAAGCTTCTGATGGAGCTACATAGCTCAAGAGCATCTTTTGAATTGATGTTAAAATTAATATTGAAATCCCCTCCGATTATGATACGTTTAGTAATGTCAATGGATGTTAATAATTCGTTGAGTTTGTTAAGAAATAGTTCAGATTGCCATTGCCATAAATACGCCACAGCCGATTGCAAACTGGGTATACTCGTCTAAATAAAAAAAAATATCCGCCCAAAATAAACCTCTTGTAGAAGCAATACCACAAGAGGTTTATTTTGAGCGACTCTATTTATTTTATGTCATAAATTTTACAAGGAAGGCAACTGTAAAATAAGTTTTTGAATAATCGTCTAACAGGGGTTTCCACTCCCAGACTAAGCATGAAGTAAAATTTCGAGTTTAGTAAAGCCCCGTGAAAATTTGTCGAGGGTCGCGCAGCGACCCGAGACAAATTTTCACGGGGCTTTTCTAAACCCGAAATTTTACTTCATGCGCCAAGCGTATTAACCACTAACTTCAATTGAAATTGAAACTGGGTCTACTCGTCTAAATAAAAAAAATATCCGCCCAAAATAAAGCTCTTGTGGAAGCATCACCACAAGATATTTATTTTGAGCGACTCTATTTATTTTATGTCATAAATTTTACAACGAAGGCAACTGGAAAATAAGTTTCTGGTTAATCGTCTAACAAGGGTTTCCACTCCCAGACTAAGCATGAAGTAAAATTTCGAGTTTAGAAAAGCCCCGTGAAAATTTGTCTCGGGTCGCTGCGCGACCCTCGACAAATTTTCACGGGGCTTTTCTAAACTCGAAATTTTACTTCATGCGCCACGCGTATTAACCACTAACTTCAATTGAAATCCTCAACCAATTGGTTAGAGTGAAATACATTTTTTCTACTACCATTTATAAAAACACATTTTTCGTCACCGAATACTCCAGCGAACATTCGATTATACCGTTTAATTCGTCTACATAGTTTTTTAAAACTTTAAAAAATGTTACTTTCGTCACTCGTTGAATAATATTCTATTGTGAAACAATACCAAGTGTTTTTAATTTAAATAACTTTACATAATCTAATATAATTCAGGAAGGGCCAGATGAGAAATTAATTAATATAAATACGCCACAACCGATTGCAAACTGGGTCTACTCGTCTAAATAAAAAAAATATATCAGCCCAAAATAATCCTCTTGTGGAAGCAATACCACAAAAGGTTTATTTTGAGCGACTCTATCTATTTTATGTCATGAATTTTACAACGAAGGCAACTGGAAAATAAGTTTTTGAATAATCGTCAAACAAGGGTTTCCACTCCCAGACTAAGCATGAAGTAAAATTTCGAGTTTAGAAAAGCCCCGTGAAAATTTGTCTCGGGTCGCGCAGCGACCCGAGACAAATTTTCTGGGCTTTTCTAAACTCGAAATTTTACTTCATGCGCCACGCGTATTTACCACTAACTTCAATTGAAATCCTCAACCAATTGGTTAGAGTGAAATACATTTTTTCTACTACCCTTTATAAAAACACGATTTTCGTCACCGAATACTCTAGCGAACATTCGATTATACTGTTTAACAAGTCTAAATAGTTTTTTTAAACTTTAAAAAATGTTACTTTTGTCACTCGTTGAATAATATTCTATTGTGAAACAATACAAAGTGTTTTTAATTTAAATAACTTTACATAATCTAATATGATTCAGCAAGGGCCAGATGAGAAATTAATTGATATAAATACGCCACAACCGATTGCAAACTGGATCTACTCGTCTAAATAAAAAAAAAAATATCAGCCCAAAATAAACCTCTTGTAGAAGCAATACCACAAAAGGTTTATTCTGAGCGACTCTATATATATATATATATAATCTTTATTCATATATAACATACAAATAAACAAAAGGTTGCACATTACAGAGAATAACGTCAGATAACTAGAATATTAAGCTACAACGTAACAGAATCGAAATTATAAAATTGTACATAGATGTTTATTTTATTATAATTCATTAATATTGTAGATTTCTTTGTCCACCAGATAAGTAAGTAATTCTTGCTTAAAACGTTTCAATGTTTTAATATTCTGTATATATTGTGGCATTTTGTTGTAAAATTTAAGTCCGTTATATATGGGAGATTTTTCTGAGAGGGTTAGCCTGTGTACAGGATAAGCATACAAATTGTTATTCCTCGTGTTATAATTGTGGTTAGTTATATAGGCTTGAAATGTTGGCTTGTATTTAATATTATATATTAAAATTTCGTAGATATATAGCCCTGGTATTGTTAATATACCCAATCTTTTAAATTGACTTTTACAGGTTTCATTGTATTTCAATCCCAATAATATTCGAACAGCACATTTCTGCGTAATAAATAAATTTTTCGCCATGGTACTATTAAAAAATAATACCATACCTCATAATTGACTCAATGTTGGATTTATAAGCCATATAAAGTGCTTTAAAGTTAACCAATGGTTTAAGTACTCTCATAGCGAAACACAACGAGTTTAGTTTGGAATTTAATTCCACGCAATGACCTTTCCAATTTAGTTCACTGTCCATGATAATTCCGAGTACTCTACAGCTAGAATCTAGCGAAAGATCAAAAGTTCCAAGATTTAATCGACTTAGTTTTATATTCGTACGTTTTGTATGAAACTGTATTGCATTAGTTTTATTTTCATTCAGAATTAATTTATTCTGTAACATCCAGTTTTTAGTAATGCCGACAATTTTAGCTGCTTTGCTCTGAAGATCGTTAATATTTTGGCTAATAACTAATAAATTAGTATCATCTGCATACATTTTAATAATTCCATCATTCTTCTGAACCAAATTGGGAAGGTTAATGGTGTAAATAACAAATAACAAAGGGCCCAAAATGGTTCCTTGGGGCATCCCAATATTAGTTTTTCCGGCCGACGAGTATGTTTTATTACAACCAGTTTTTTAGCGGCGATCTTTTAGGAATGAATTTATTAGATTTAGACATACTCCTCTTACTCCATACATCTCAAGTTTTGATAGCAATATTCCATAATTCATGGTGTCAAAAGCTTTGGAGAGGTCCAGGTATATTCCATCTATTTTATGTCATAAATTTTACAACGAAGGCAACTGGAAAATAAGCTTTTGAATAATCGTCAAACAAGAGTTTCCACTCCCAGACTAAGCATGAAGTAAAATTTCGAGTTTAGAAAAGCCCCGTGAAAATTTTTCGAGGGTCGCGCAGCGACCCGAGACAAATTTTCTGGGCTTTTCTAAACTCGAAATTTTACTTCATGCGCCACGCGTATTAACCACTAACTTCAATTGAAATCTTTAACCAATTGGTTAGAGTGAAATACATTTTTTCTACTACCCTTAATAAAAACACACTTTTCGTCACCGAATACTCCAGCGATACTGTTTAACACGTCTAAATAGTATTTTTAAACTTTAAAAAATGTTACTTTCGTCACTCGTTGAATATTATTCTTGTGTGAAACAATACCAAGTGATTTTAATTTAAATAACTTTATCTTTAATTAATTTCTCACTTAACCCGTGGTGTAACATTTTTGAATCTAATACTGGATGATATAAATTAAATTTAAATTAAAACACTTGGTTTGTTTCACTTATTTATATATATAAATAAGTGAAACAAACCAAGTGTTTTAATTTAAAATTAATTTAAATCATCCAGTATTAAATAACTTTACATAATCTAATATGTTTTAGCAAGTGCCAGATGAGAAATGAATTCAAGAAATTATTGTATGTCAATTAATAATTGTTCAAATGATGGGGAAAGTGCTATGATAGACCAACAGCGTTTTTTTTAATTTGCCTTTTTGTCACCCCCTCAGTGATGGCACCCAGGGTGCTCCGCACCTTGCTACGCCTCTGACTATATACAAGCCTTTCTGTGCATAAATAAAACTGATGATGCATTAAACAACCCTCTATTTATCAAATGTAAACATAACGAAAATGAATTAATTTTTAATCAAGACGCACGGCTGCAATTAGTTAAGTAAAGCGTTTAATTAAAACGCCATATATTCCACACACCCGCAGACTTAAAACTTCGCGTGGCGCAACTTTCCAAAATCCAGTGCTTAGGGGGGCGCGCAACATTTCACCAAAAGGGCTCCGGGAGGCACACGCACAGGTGTGCGATTGATACGGAGCGAGGGGGGTAGGGGGCGCAAATACAAACACCGATACACAATAAAGTGAAACGACAAGGTTGGGGGGCCTCGAAACGGTAAAGTCCGACTCCCAGAGTTGCGCACGAACGCACGGAAAGGGAGAAGAAGCGTGTTTTCGTGGGTGGAGGGGGCGTTCGCGACGTTCGTCCTGCTCCGCAGTGTTTAAGCGCAGTTGGAGCTTTGTGGTCGCGTCGCCGTTCGCGCGGTCTTTCCACAAGGTTAAACCCCAAAAAACGTGCTCTTCTAAACAAAATTATTGAAAAATGAACACAAATGGATATGTATTAAATAATAAGAAAATCTATATATAAATTAGTGACAAAGTGCGTGTAATTAGAGTTTTTTTTTAAAGAATTGTTTGTTGAAGTGTTATTTATTACTGTTACACCCCCTTTTTATTTTTCGAAAATGGATGATATAAATTTCGCGGCGCAATGCCTGCTGGAGATGTCCCACAGCAAGGATCACTTCAACCGCCCCCTGGACTTATCGCGCTCTTTCGCGCGCTCGATTTTCGAAAACGCCGGCCCGGCCGTGATCGTCGAGCACGTCCCCAACACCACCGCCTCTTTCATCAAAGAAGAAGTCCCTAACACCGAATCCTCCTCCTACATGGTCGCTAGAATCCTCACAGATCTCACAAGGATCAAACAAGAGCCCGTTCCGGAAGTCCCCTCTGATAACGAGGGGAATTTAACAATTAACGAGGAGGAGGAAGAGGAGGAGGAGTATTTACATCTAAACAACAACAACAACGGGTCTTCTAGGGAGGAGGAAAAGTTGGCCGAGTATTTGAATAGCGGTGGGTCTTCTAGGGAGGAGGAAAAGTTAGCCGAGTATTTGAATAGCGGTGGGTCTTCTAGGGAGGAGGAAAAGTTGGCCGAGTATTTAAACAGCGGCGGGTCTTCTAGGGAGGAGGAGAAGTCTGAGGAGGTTAAGGAGGAGGAGGTGGTGCCGGCGCCCAAAAAGAACGGGAGGGCGCAACCTAGGCTGGTCTCGCAGATGCGAAAGACGCACAAGTGCTCCTACGACGGGTGCCACAAAGTGTACGGCAAAAGCTCGCACCTGAAAGCTCATTTGAGGACGCACACAGGTGAGTAATTAAGGGGCAGGGCTTTTGATGTCATCTGTCGATTCATTGCCGACTTGATTAATCTTGGATGCTATTAATATTGTCGCATTGAGAGCTTATGACGGTGACATCCGGATTAGGGATTTACATTATTTATTTGCACGAGGATTCGTTTAATTCCTGGGTCTCCAAACTATCTTCTTCGCGGGCCACAAATACAATTCTACAAAATAAAGTCGGCCAAGATCCGATTAATTTTATAAAATTATGAAAAATTTAAGGAACAATTGTTACAATATTTCAAAATATGACATTTACAAAAAAAATTACAAACAATCGCAGGCCGGATTCATGCAAGTCGCGGACCGGATTTGGCCCGCGGGCCGTAGTTTGGAAACCACTGGTTTAATTTATCTCACAAAATTTGAACACGCCTACTTTTGTATAACTAAATAATTAGTACATCAAACTTAAACATATATAACTGAATAATTTTTACCTAAAATTAGGCGAATGCAAAATTATTCAGTTATACATGTTTAAGTTTAATGTACTAATTATTTAGTTATACAAAAGTAGGCATCCTTTTGTATTACAAAATAAAGTTTACTTGACATTTGAATACGCCTCCATTTGTATAACTAAATAATAAATACACAAATATTGACTTACCTACTTTTGTATAACTAAATAATTGTTACACAAAACTTCAATGTCTAATCTTGTATAATTTTTACGTAAAAGTTGAATACGCCTCCTTTTGTACAGGGTGGCCCAAATTCGATGTTTTTATAAGGTATCTCAGCAACCTGAATAGTTAGACAAAATCTGATATACATGTCATGATCTCTTTTTCAGAGAAAATAACAATATCATTAACACGCCTACTTTTGTATAACTAAAACGGTATTATTTTTTGGGGTCAATCAAGTCAATCACACAGATTGTTTATACTGCAAAAAATGATTATTCGAAGAATTATGCATGCTAATTATCGTGATAGCTGTCGTGACTTTTTTAGAGATCTGCAGATAATGGCATTTTATTCATTGTACATATATAAGTCCTGTTTATATGTTTTTTGTAACAAAAATAAATTTTGTAGAAATTCTAAATTCAACAAAGTTGCAGTAACTCGTAATCGGAATGAACTTGCTGTGCCTTCTCATTCCACGACACTATTTAAAAAAATGGTGATGTGTCCATCATAGTACTTTCCCCCGCAAATTGCGTATTAAATCACTTTTAAAATATTTGTAGCATTATTATTTTCAAAGTGTCTTCAACTTTTTGATAACTACAACTTTTATTTGAAACATTTTTCAATTGTATCAACACATACACTGAGACAAACCAATGACTAGATAAAAGAACATTATTTATTAATTATCTCAAAAACTAAGAGTGCTATGACAAAAAGTAAAGATACAAAAAATCTTTAATAGTTTATTACCTACAACTTTTATTTGAAACATTTTTCAATTGTATCAACACATACACTGACACAAATCAATGACTAGATAAAAAACACTATTTATTAAATATATCAAAAACTAAGAGTGCTATGACAAAAAGTGAATCTACAAAAAATCTTTAGTTTTTCATTTCCTACAACTTTTATTTGAAACATTTTTCAATTGTATCGGCACATACACTGTCACACACCAATAACCAGATAAAACACACAACTTTTGAAATATCTCAAAAACTAAGAGTGCTACGACAAAAAGTAAGTGAACAATACATCTTTATTTTGTTATTCTCTACAACTTTTATTTGAAAGAATTTTTTGTTTGATGAACATTTATTGAAAAAATCTTAAAAAACTGAAAAACGCTAAGAGTAAAGTACCACTTCCAGTTTTCCGATTTCCACCAAAAGCTTTTCAGTTCTTCCGATTGTAACAAAAAGCTTAAGTTTCAAGTTTTATCTTGATATCTTTAGCGGTTTTTGCGGTACAGCGCACACAGACAGACAGACAGACATTTTTCAAAAATGGTCTTATTCGACTCAGGGGACCTCAAAACGGATATTTCCGCAAAAATTTTTGATTCGAAAATTTTCACGAAAACAATACTTTCTCTTTGTATTACATACGGGGGAAAGTAAAAAGTCCTTATTATATGTGTGTAACTTTATTTAATAATTTGCCAAAAAATATAAAACATTTATCATCACTTAAGGACTTTAAATATCAGCTTAAATTACTGCTAATAGAGAAAGCATACTATTCAATACCAGAATATTTAAATGATTGATGTTTGAAATTGTTTTAATGTTTTGTGTGTGTTTCTGTTTAATTTGATAATACTTTTTATATTAGATTTTAAGAAAATTATATATATAACCATGTTGACTATTGTAATACATATTTTTATGTCTACCTACAAATAAATAAATTATTATTATTAAATTATTATTATTATTAATATAGATCATAGCTAGCTTTTTAATTTTCGAGATATCGGGCGATTTTCAATTGTTAGCTATTTTTAAATACGCCTTTTTCTTAATAACTATAAGATATACAAATAAATAGTTTTATAGTTAATTGAGCCGTTTTCAACGTAGAATTTAGTGGCGTACTTATTTTTTTATTTCAACTTTTAATTTCAGAGTTATGATACAAAATTAAATTTTTTTAAATGGAACACTCTGTATATTTTTGTGTTATTAAACAGCATTTTAAATTAGCTTTACATTGATGTACATATTTATCAAAAATTCGCAAAAAAAACGATTATATTAAAAACTAAGTTAGTTTAAATATTCATTTTATAATTTTTGAAGACTTTCGCGATCAATTACTAAGTCTACAGATCACATTATTATTAATAAATAATATTAACATCTCTGTGATTATAATAGCATGTATTATCAAATATTTATCTAAAAGCTTCAAAATGATAAATTTTTGTATGTAAAAGGAGAACTGTAAGAGCAAAAACCTTATTTTTTCCTAATCCCTCCCACGAATTTTTTATAACCCCCTCCGATTTTTTTCTGGCTGCAGCCTTGGTTGTTTTTCAGCTTAGTAACAGTTTTTTATTCTACTACCACTAGTAGTAGTAGTAGTACAGGCTCAGTCTACGGAACTAGAAGCTCTGTCTGCTAATAGCGGCAGTTCTTTCTGCTAGTGGACAAATCGTTTTTAACTGAAAAAAAAGTAAACGTTACAGTTTGTAGTAGTGGTTCGGTTGGCTAATAGTACTTAGTAGTACTAGCACAGGCCTCGTCCGCTGGTAGCAAGATATCTGAAGCTACAACCATCTGAGCTAGAAGTTCTGGCTGGTAATAGTGCTAGTTGTTTCTGCTAGTAGAAATAGAGTTTTCCGCAAAACAGCCTATTTTCTGTAAATCTTTAGATATTCCTTGATTTTTTTTAAGTTAAATTCGAAGCTTTAAACGAGTGTTTTCCACTCCCAGACTAAGCATGAAGTAAAATTTCGAGTTTAGAAAAGCCCCGTGAAAATTTGTCGAGGGTCGCGCAGCGACCCGAGACAAATTTTCTGGGCTTTTCTAAACTCGAAATTTTACTTCATGCGCCACGCGTATAAAACACTGATTTAACGAGAAATTCAAAAACACACAAGAGACATTTTTCATGTTAATCCTCACAATTAATTCGAATTATTTTCGACGATTCAAATCTTTTTGTAAGTATTCGAATCGAATAATTCGAGAAATTAAAAAACACACAAAAGACATTTTTCATGTTAATCCTCACAATTAATTCGAATTATTTTCGACGATTTAAATCCTTTTGTAAGTATTCGAATCCTTTTATAAATATTCGAATCCTTTTATAAATAATCGAATCATTTTATAAATATTCGAATCCTTTTATAAGGATTCGAATCACCCACATTTGGATTCGAATACGAATCCCCTTAAAAATCCGGATCACGAATCCAGTTGAACTAAAGTATTCGAATGCCTCTTTTGAATCCTCTAAAAGGATTCGAATCCAGGATTCGAATAGTGAATGATTCGAATCCTGCCCAGCTCTGCCTTGTATCTACAAGATAGTGCAAACATGAATATTTCAAGTTCAAAACTATTTGAATTTGAAAGAATAAGCTTACGCTTCTTTTAGTTTGCAAATAGTGATTATTAATTACTATTAATGTCGTCCCCTACACGACATTAATAGTAATTAATAATCACAGTTTGATTGAAATTATTTAAAAATCACTACCGCGGTTTTTGTTTATTGAAAAATACGGGTGGCACTTCAATTATAATAATAATAATAATAATAATCTTTATTCAAAATGGAGACATACAATAATTACTAGGATAATTACAACAGTAACATATTCCGTTGCCAATCGAATGCGTCAAAAAAGAAGAAACTATACAATTCCTAAAATAATACTTGACTAAAAAGAAAAACTATTAATACATGTAGCTATGTACATATACTTATGTATGCATTCATTCACTTATTCATATAATTTAAAATAGAGTAATTTTCCTGTTCGATCAAATAATCTTTCAAATCTGTTTTAAATCTATTCTCATGTTTAATAATTTTTGGGTAGGTAGGTAATTTATTGAACACCCTCAACGCGGCATATATAGGTGATGTCTCAAAGAGAGAAAGTCTGTGAGTAGGGTATGCATACATTTCTGAATTACGTGTATTATACGTATGCATTGCATTGAACATCTCAAATTTATGTTTATATTTAAAATTAAATAGTAAGATTTCGTACAGATAGAGATCACAGATAGTAAGTAAACGGTTGTTTCTAAATTTTCCCCGAGAAATGTCGTTATAGTTCATATTAAATATGATTCTTATTGCTCGTTTCTGAGTGATAAATATTTGTCTTGCTGCACTTGACCACCCATAATGTACTAGGCCATATCTGACCAAACTTTCAAAATTGGATCTGTAAAGTATAAGTAATCAGTGTTGACTACTTGACGCAATATTCGAAGGGTGTAACATACAACATTCAATTTTTTTTTCTAATTACTGACAATGTATAATATAAACAACAATTTTTTTTTATTTGTTCAATAATTTCATACAAATTGAAATTAGTTTAGCCAGCTCTGAGGTTTTTCTAGTTGAAAGCGAATAAGTGAAAAGGAAGAATTTCCCCTTTGGTCGTTTTGTATAAAGTTGTTTAGACGTATAAAAGATATCGATCATCGGTATCATTTCAGGGGGGTGTAAACGTCGGCCATGATTTTATTTCACAGTAAAAGGAACGATCGGCCGACAGACTTCATCTGTATTCCAACAAGTGATTGATGGATGAATTATTCTCGGTTCATTCGGGAATTTTATGTAGAATCGATCCCCCCCCTAGCCCGTTCACTAGCCCGAATTGATGTGCTATGCATTTTCGATGCGCCCGAAAATAATTCATCTTGCGAACTTACAGTTCTGAATAATCTTCCAGAAAAATGGACGAAATAAAAATGCCGGATGCGAAATTTGGAAATATGATAATTAAATTGAATTATGATCAGATTTCATTATAATAATAATAATAATAATTCTTTATTAACGGACAAGCCATTTACAATGTAGAGCCAAAAACATATAACTAAAATGTAAGACACAAAACATGAATCACAAATATGCACAGAGACACATATGTTAATCTGCGTAAACCATAATAGGGTTATAACATTTAGTGCACACCATCCGCGAGACTCCTCCTAATTAAACCTAAAGATGAGTTAAAAAAGTCAATACCGCTACAAATGTCATTAGCCGTGCGCGTTAATCGAGTCATGAGGCAATTTAAACTGCAAGTCGTCCTGCAAAATTCGTTATGAAGTAGCATGCGGCTACGTGCATGTCTAGGTGGTACATGATAATTAATCATACTAACAATATGACTTGAATCTATTTAGCAGTTTATGATTTTATAAAGAAAACACATATCTTATACTGGCAGAAGCCACTGATTGAATAGTTTTTACTTAAAACTCAAATAGATTTGCCCCTGTTTATTTGTTTTATTCTAAAAAACCATTTAAGCCCGATTCAAATTTCATATACACTGAAATATTGCGAAACTAAAAATATACTTCTAAATCAGCATTCAAATATAAACTTCTATAAACTTTTGAGGAAAAGCGGCCGAATTCAAAAAATTATAATTCTATTTTTTTTAAGCCATAAATTTATTTTAATTAGCCAATATTTCGCTATACATTTGTTAGCTTCTTCAGGGCGAAGTTTAAAATATAACTGCTATATTTTAATCTTTGCTCTGAAGAAGCTAACAAATGTATATTTCGCTATACATTTGTTAGCTTCTTCAGAGCAAAGTTCTTGGCTAATTAAAAAAAAAGTTCTGGCTTAAAAAAAGTAGAACTATCATTTTTGAATTCGGCCGCTTTTCCCCAAAAGTTTATATAGGTTTTTAATAATTTGACGGCAAAAAAACTACTAAATGTCATTATAAATATTATACATCAAGTGAATTAAACACGATTTTATTCACGAAAAGATTTTTGATTTCACGAGCGCCCCGGCGCGAGTGAAATCATTTCTTTGAGTGAATAAAGGTGTTTAATTCACGTGGCGTATATATGTTTTTATTCAATTTTGACGAAATTGTAAAGAAAATGTACTTTACATTTATTTTTAAATCAATTTTTTAACTCACTAGTGACCTAAAAAAATTTTAGTTCACTAGTGAATAAAACCTTGTTTATTACGGTTGTTATGGAGTTAATAATAATAATAATAATTATTATTATTCTTTATTTACGGAATTCACCTTTTTTACAATAGAAATTAACAACATTAAAGCAATAAATAACATGTAGGAATAAAATATTGAATTAAAAGATAAATATAAATAATTATGATCACTGGTCATTGTATGAAATTTGTCAACTTAATGCGCTTTAATCGGTTTTTAAACTGCAGCAGTGAAGATGATACTGTCGATTTAAATGAACAAAATTGAATAAAAATATAAACTGCTAAAGCAGTATTAAAAATATAGATACTGCTAAACAAGAATATTTTGAATTTCGCAACATTTGTAAATAAAACACTTTTTACTTTGTTTAACCACAGTATTATAGTGGTTAAGCACCGTGGTAATACTGTGGTTCAACAAAATAAAACGTGTTTTATTTACAAGTGTATTTAAGATGTACCACAAAATGAACGCGCCAAAACACAAAACAGTTCACAATATTTCAGTGTTTTATACGCCTGGCGCATGAAGTAAAATTTCGAGTTTAGAAAAGCCTGGAAATTTGGTTTAAACAAAATGTTCAGGCTTTTCTGAACTCGAAATTATCTCTTTAAGGATTGGAAACACTCGTTAGTAACTTCAAATTGAACTCACTAAACAACGAATGCTTTAAGAGGTACACACATCAGTATGCAGAGTTTTATGTATCACCGATCATTTTCATAAAGAGCATTTTTGTTTTAAATATACATAAATGAATTTAATTTCAAGCTCTAAGCGACTGTTTTCCACTCCCAGGCTAAGCATGAAGTAAAATTTCGAGTTTAGAAAAGCCTGAAAATTTGGTTTGGTCGCGAAGCGCGAAGCGCGGAGCGGCCAAACCAAATTTTCAGGCTTTTCTAAACTCGAAATTTTACTTCATGCGCCACCGGTACACAACACTGATTCAATGTAAAATGTCATAGGAAATGTGATGATAATTATTGTTGAACAGCGGATCACTAGATTTTCTAATATTTAATCTAATTAGGTTTGAAAATATTAAGTCAAGAAATATGCCGTGATCGTTAGATAAATGACGTAAATTATTAAAATTAAAGCAATCACACAGAGCACGGGCGAATTGAGAAGTGTTAAAATCAAATAATAGGTTATTAGCTGCGATATCCCAAGAAGCAGTTGGTAGGTTATAATCACCGCAAAAAATATAATCCAAATTAGGATTATCTAAACAAATATGTTCAATAGCAATAGCATGCTGTTCATAAACAAATAATGGAGAGGATGGTGGAATATAAGTAGCGCCCAACAATATTTTATCAATAATTTTAACAAATAAATGTTTAACACTATTTAAGCGACTGTTTTCCACTCCCAGGCTAAGCATGAAGTAAAATTTCGAGTTTAGAAAAGCCTGAAAATTTGGTTTGGTCGCGTAGCGCAAAGCGCGGAGCGGCCAAACCAGATTTTCAGGCTTTTCTAAACTCGAAATTTTACTTCATGCGCCACCGGTACACAACACTGATTCAATGTAAAGTTTAGCTGTGTGTTTTAAACTTCGTAATATGTCAGTGCTTTGTACCGGTGGCGCATGAAGTAAAATTTCGAGTTTAGAAAAGCCTGAAACTTTGGATTGGCCGCTCCGCGCTTCGCGCTACGCGACCAAACCAAATTTTCAGGCTTTTCTAAACTCGAAATTTTACTTCATGCTTAGCCTGGGAGTGGAAAACACTCGTTTAATGCTTCAAACTAAATTCTGTTGACAAACCGAGCGTCGGAAAATGTACGACGTATGCATATGTATACTTAAAAGAAAAATTCTCTTCACAATGAAAAAACTGTTTTTATTCCTTACTTCACTTTTATTTTTATGTGTTAGATGTACATTTCGAGTGCTAAGCACTCATTATCAATAACTAATTAGTTATTGATAATGAGTGCTTAGCACTCGAAATGTACATCTAACACATAAAAATAAAAGTGAAGTAAGGAATAAAAACAGTTTTTTCATTGTGATTAAATACTCCACATAACTCAAATCAAACAATTAGTGAAAAATTCTCTTTATGAAAATGTTAGGTGTTACATAAAACTACCTGTATGTATATTTGAAAAAAACAATTGTTCCCTGTATGTATTTATGTATATATATTATCATCATTTATATTATTATTATTATATTATGTATATTATTTTTATTGGTAAGGCTGAAGACAGCCTTACCAATAAAAATTCTTACGAGCTGCCACTGATCTGATCTCATATCAAAGAAAGATAAGTTGGGTTTTATAGATAGCTCTCTTATAAGTTAGTAACATTGTAAAGATAGATAGTAGACAATCAAATATTAGGTAATCTTAGATAAATTCAAAAAAATGCATATTATATTATTATCTCATAATTTCATAAGAGTAGTTAGTATATTTAAAAAAAAAAACTGTGTTCTTCTCTGTAAATAGAATTTATTCTGCTGAGAAATAAATGATTATTATTATTATTATTATAAGAGAAATACTTTAAAAAAACGAAATTTTTAAAAACGCAATCCAACTACAATTTATGTAGCTATATTGCGTTTTCAAACTTTATTTTTCAAAGTAAATAAATGTAAATGCAGAAATACATTTTTATTTTCAATAAGAATCATGACTTTATCGAAATCCCTGGCATTATCTTCTGTATATACACACACCTAGAGATATCGTTGGGTCAATATTCCATCGAGATAATCGCAACGAAAACCGCCGAAGACACCGGATCCTGATATATAAATAAAGAGGGTAAGAAGAAAGAGTGCCGGCGCAGACACTTCCTCCCCCTTAAAAAATATTGATATTCCGGATTAAGCGGGTCAAAAGGGGGAGGCTTTAAAAGTGATAAGAGGCCGGGGAAGGATTAACGGCGAACGGCGACGCTCATAAAAGCAATTTGTTGCGATTTTTTACAAATCGCCCTTGTTTCGCCCAGATTCGAATTCGAGACGTTTCGCGAAGCCCTTTGATATGGTTCTCAGAGGAAAAAAAGTTTGATCTCAGAAACCAAGAAGTTTACAGTCCTTTTCAAAAAATAAATTAAGAAATTGATTGTACAAATTTGACGATACCAATCAATTTGTTTAAAAGCTGATGATATATGTCAGTCTGGAATGGATAAATATAAATTAAAATTTACGCCATGATCAAATAATTCAAAAACATTAAAAAGTACAAAAAAATTACAAACACTATCTTTGCTGCTGTTAATTGTTCGAATGTTAAGAAAACACAAAAGTTGTTTACTCTGAACGACCTTACAGTTGCTAATATTAGACACAAATACATGTATTTTTAAAAACACAAAGTTGAGTGTACAGTCAATATATTACGTTAAATTTAAGTTGCTCAAAGTTGACTAAAAAATATAAGTTAAATATCGCTTATCACCAAACACGCAAAAAACGCAGATAATTCCGAATTTATTCGCCTATTTAACATCAGTTCTAGCTGATTGAATACACGGTGTGTATCACGTCTTCACTTTTTAGAAAATACAGTTCGGTTTTCGGGTTTTCAAGTACTAGTGTTTATTTACATTTACGATAGTAATTGCTGTGACTGGTCGACAAAGCTGCAAAGATGAGGCTATTAATTACGCAAGAAAAAGTGCTACTGTTTTGACTCGTTGTGAAGTTTTGATTAACGTATTATTAAAATAAGAAATTTGGATATAAAGGATCGACTTTAATTAATTAAAAGGTTAGTGCGATGGTTTGCTTTCTTACTATTTTAGCTATGAAGCCAGGGCCATTTATTTCGTAAAAGAAGAAGGAGGGAATGTTTTTGTTAAAACTGTTGTTGAATCTAAAAAATGAAGAAAATTAATTAGATTTCATTTGTGAGTTTTGCACTTACAGAAAGATTAAACATCATTTATTTTCAGCCCCATCATTTGGTGGCATTTGTTTCCATTATTTTTTCGACCATTTAGGGAGTACATAAACCAGTCTTTGTAAGACTAACTTGTAGATTGCGAAAAGAATCGCACTTTTAATGTTTGAAGCATTCTGCAACCAAGAATTGGCAATTTCATTTATACTTATATTAATCTATGTTTATTTATACAGCGTGTAATCGAACTAATGTACATCCTCTTAAGGGCGTATACACAAAATATTTTGACACCAATTGCAGCAAAAATAAAATCGGAAAAAAAATATTGAATTTTTCATAATTGTTCATGCATTTTTTACTTTTTGAGAACTTCTGGTTACCTGTGTTTATAATATTTTTGGTGGATGCGTAAGTTGTTGTATCTTGTATTTACTTTTACTACTGCGAGGCGCATAAATCACTTCGCACGCACTAAACTTTAGTCAGCAATGGGTACTTATGAAAACGATAACATAGACATAATTCTTCACAATCTCACCCACTTTTCTCTGAATTGTGTAATTCGATATCCAAATCGTTTAAAAACTACCAGTCTATGTGGAATCTCTCTTAAAATACGCAATGTGCGCGTATACCAGATACCACAAACATGTGGCCTATTATTATTAATTATTTTTAATAATTATTTGTGAGCTATCTACTAAAGGTATGGTAATTTCAAATGCAGGTATTGTTTATTTAAACGCTGCCCCTTATGTGGTAGAGAGCCTGTACAGTAGTTCGTTTACACGCTGTATAAGTGATATGTAGAATGACTGTACAATTACTATGTTAAGTAGTACTCAGTCTAGAACTTTCGAGTTAAAGAGTTTTCAAAAATATTTGAATACCAATTACAGATTTATGCTGCTTTAAAACATTTTAATATCTTTTAAAATATTTAAAAAATTAAAAAAACTTTAATGTATTACTTTTTTCTATCACTGCCTTGTTTATTTGTTTTTTAATATAACTATTTCACATTTGGAATGTTTCATGCAATTATTACGTTGTACATGGAAATGACACATTGAAAATATAGAAATATTCCTAATGGGAATTACATAAGTGGTGATAATGTTTCAGTTTAATGTTGATGCTATTGGTTCATTTCAATTTGTTTCTCATTACGTTTGGTTAAAAGGACTGTTTAAAAATTAATCAATATTATTTTCACAGATTTTGCATATTTGACAATAAAGTTAGATAATTTAATGTTTGTTTAGACCATGTAGAGGTGTGTATTCATTCTTGTATGTTATTTAGCGCAGTCTTTCGCTTTCGGCGAGTTCATTTCATGCAACATAACCGAACCGAGCAGAGCGAAAAAAAATATATAACGATGATCGGAGCCTCATATTTTACGGATATCTGCGCCCTGCATATGTTGCTACATACTGCACCACATGCTGCTAAATTCAGTAAATCAGTATTCAGTTGCGTCGTATTGGTAAAATCATCTTGGATAACACACCACTGAAGTTACCACAAACGAGATCAATTTAATTAAATATGCATTTCTACTTCTCAGTTAATTTATTTACTTTAAATATAATTCATAAAATTACGAAAAATAAACTGCAAACAATGAGTCTTAATTGAGTATGTATGCTTGTACTTCTCAATTAGTTTAAAAATTTAAATTTAATATATAAAATTACGAAAAATAAACTGCAAACAATGAGTCGTAAAATAACTAATTATTATATAATAATATAAAACTACTAACACATATATAATATAAAACTACTAACAATAAATAACCATTGAAATAACTATTTTCCGTGCATTTACATTGTATTAATTTATGTTCTTATGCTTTAATTTAAATACCTACATATTATTTTATGTAAAAAATGCATATTTTTAGACGAGTTGGACATTACTTGAAAAATGGAAAATTTAATAAACAATTTTACTGGAAATAACTTGATTTTATAGTTTAGCTTCGTGGCAATAACAGTCGGTTTTTATTAATGCCCGGCGTGTTTCCTAAATGGTATAGCTGCAATTGAAAAACAATTGTTCTTGAATGGACCATTATGGCTTTATATTAAAATCAATACGAAAAGCTCCCTAGCGTTGGCGAGCTTTCGCTGTTTCTGAACAGAACGTTTCAAAAAATAGACGTGGAGAATTCCGAAGTGGAAAAGTTGTAAATTTATATTTTTATTTATTTATTAAATTGCTTATTAACATGTAACACATCAAGATAATAGAATAGAATATTTTTATTTCCAGAAACAAATGCGTTCATTCATGGGAGTGTCAAATAGAGTGGTGTACAAAACTAATTAGGACTAGATTATACATAAAAAAATGTCACGTGAAAATGTGTCGAGGGTCGCGCAGAGACCCGAGACAAATATTCTGGACTTTTCTAAACTAGAAATTTTACTCCATGCTTATTCTAGGAGTGGAAGACACTCGTTTTAGGCTTCAAAGTGAACTCTTTAAAAAAATGTATGCATATGCATACATAATAGAAAATTCCCTGTATTCACAGATTAATCCGATGACTATTTGCCAAATCTACTGAAAAATCAACATAATTGCAATATTTGTTTCTGTAAATATCTGAATTATTTAGTAGATGTGAAAAGTGGAATTTTACTCACATTTTAAACGATTGTGTACATTAATTAAAATGAATTGTGGCTAGGTTTTTGCAAATTTATTTTTACGAAGACATTTTCAAAATGCGACTTTAACCTGAAAATTTTAAAACTGTATACCGGAACATACGTGTTCGCATGTTCCATCTTAAAACCATAGCAGACATATTATGAAGTTTTCTGTCTCTTTTCACACACGTAATCTGATGACATCAAACTATTTTCGTATTACATGTATTGGTGCAGAAAGCACTACAAATCAAGGAAACCATGAGATACCTCTCATGAATCGTACCTTAAGTGTACGTTTCTGTTAATAAATATAACAGTACCTATGAGCGAATGTAAAACTGTCAAGTGTGACAAACTTGATAATCACAATAGGTATTTAATTTTACATAATTTTTAATTGTAAGTACTTGGTTTGAGAATGGCTCACTAATGAGTCGAAACTAGTTACCGTAAAAATAAAAAAGTGAATGCAAAAAAGTTAAAGGTGTTATTTAATTAAATAGTTAATATGTTTTACAAAGTAACCGCCTCCACCGCCAAATATTACATAATTTTCATTATTTTGCGACATTTTATGTTTTATTTCCTAAGTTTTTACCCATATTTGGCATTATTTTTGTCACCCTGCTCAAAATCCTGTTATGATTGTGGACAAATAGATGTTCAAATGAAAACAAACAATATTCAGATAATCTGCGGAACAATACCAGTTTACGCCCGTTGGCCTCCTTACTGTGATATTTACAGGTGTCTAGAAATTGTATTTTTAATTTAGGTAAATAAAAAGATATCTAGTTTATTATTTATTTAAATTATACATACAATTCCTAGATATCTGTAAATATCACAGTGAGACGGCCAACAGGCGTAAACTGGTATTGTTCCGCAGATCCATTAATTCCCTGGCCAGAAACCCTTCACGCAGTAATAATCGACCGGTTTCGGTCCGAAACGCGGATACGAAATAACTTTTTGCTTATTGATATACAATTTTGCCTCCCATTACTCGCGGTTATTGCCCTAGGACGCCCACAAATCGAACCCTAAACCGGAAAACGAGAAAGCACAAAATGGAACACCAAATCCAAGGTTAAGATTAATGGTATATTATAAGCCAAGGTCGTATATTATAAGCCAATGGCGGTGTACGGATCGTGATGAACTGCTAAGTGAGCGGATTGAATTTGCAATTTTGATCAGTTTTCATTTTACAATTGCTTTAATAAAATACCAATAAATTCGTATGCGTTTTTAATAAATTAATTTACTATATAAAACAAACAATAAGTTTTTACAAATAACTATAACATTAAATAAAAATCCATCTGTCAATTGACTATCGACCAATGGTCTTTCCGCCTGAATGTATGCTTGTGTGACACTGTCATATTTGGTGTAAAAAAGGGTCATGCTTGTTAATGTCGTCAGTAGTGTCAAGATGGAACTGTTCTTTAATCGTCATAATCGCTAATGTCATGAAATGTTGAAATGAAATCGAGTATGGCAGACGAGTAATGTTTGCGTTTTGGGATTATATTTTTATTTCGGGGGATACAGAGGGGGTCTAGAAAATTATGGCAAATAGGATTTGAGGCAAATTTGTCTGCAAGTTGGGAGAGGCGAATTTGGATGGGAACAACATTGGTTAATTCATAGAGTAGACACCCACACTTTAATTGTAGCGTGATGTGGAACAGGATCATGACGCCCGAATCCGAAATGAATTCGAAAAGCACGTTGTGTAGCAATTATCGAACCGCCGTTTTCGATAATCCGCTCAATAACAAAAGCACGATGTTCACCAGACCAAGGTATGTTGACTAATGACAAATGGCATAAAACCGGCTTTCTAACGGTTTTTACCCCACTACTCTACCTGTTCCCTCTTCTGAGAAAAAGGGATTTGAAATCGGATAGCTTTTTCTGCCCCTCCCTGTATGTTCGAGGGATTGTGGAGTGGGTTTTGGGGGTGACGGATTTTAGTTAGCACTCTAAGGGCTGATCGTTCCGCTATTTGCAAATTTTTAATGATGACTAGGTGGGGGTTACGCCCCGTACTTGATTATGCTGCCAATAATCAAGTACGGGGCGGCATATCAATTTGTATATATGTACAGCTGTTTTGGTACTTATTCTTTGCTATTTGAAGGTCAGACTTCTAAAATGTGCCGCCCAATTCTTGACGTTTGCTTTTAGGATTATGGAGTGGTTCTTAAATGTGAATTTTGGATCAAAATGGATACATAAGTATTTACACGTGGCTGAGGGATATATTATGTGATTCTTTATGGAAATTGTAAAAGGGGAGTTGTTTGATCGGTGAAAAGGAATCAAGAGCTGGGATTTGTTGGGATTTATTGATTAATTTACTATTTACCTCATTTGTATCTATCTAGCCAAATACAAATTCACATCTCGGTGCAATTTTATTCAGCTTATTCTGTCATTTCTTTATTACCAGAAAATTTCATACATATCTAGTTTTTCAAGATTTTTTTTTGACAATCTAAATTTGATGTGTTTTATATTTTCAAAATATTTAAGTTATAGATTTTTTGCAGATAATTTAAGGTTAAGTAATATGAGTTCATTTGTTCCGTAATAAATGTTGAATCTCTAATGAGATTTGACTTCATTACACGCCCTACATTCGCTAGGAACATTAATTAGTTCAATTAATCCAGACGAACACTAACATTTTTAATTGGCATTACGATCCGCAATTTAATTGTCACGTTCTAAAATCTGCTGACTGTATCCTTTCAGAATTTCCATAAATCTGTCAGTGTCAGTGTGCCATGCGAATTTCCCTGTGTTGCTTTTTTTTTGTACGGGATAAAAATCATGTCGATGTTCACAACTCCCAACAGATGTTGCATTCAGTATTTTGTTTGCTGGTTGATGTGATTGACACGCATCTGCAACAGTTCGGAATTCGTTAATGTTGCCCATTGCACATTAATTCAAGATTAAACCAAACAGCGTCAATTAATATTTGATTGGGAGGAATCCGAATTGCGTTTCGTGTAATAATTTAGGTGATGTTGGTGACGGTTTGTTTTAATTGGATTTTGTGGTTGAAATGATTTGAATAAATAATGATTTAGGATGCGTTTTTAGAATCTACATAAAAAGTACATTTGAGAAATGCTGTTCGTTGGTTCAAGTTGTTAATCTCTTCCAGTGGCGGATCGTCTATAAGGGCTGCGGGGCATCGATGAAATACAAATAGTTGTAGAAAGCGAGATAACTGGCATTATTATATTTGTTGACAGTATTGTGGGTAGGAGGTCCAGCATAGCACCTAAACATGAGGCGTCTGGGGCAGACCTAAGTCTTCGGACGATGGATATTTGAAGGGGACGATTGTCCAAGTCGGAGCTGTAGGTCTTCTTGAGGTAGCCTCTGTGTCCCTATCTTGGATAGGGCTAACATACACACGGCGGGGTTGACTTAGTCCTGGTGCTTGTCGCCGCTAAATGAAGAGTCGGAGATGGGCCTTGAAAAGCCCAGGGGTGCCTACTCGCCCCTCCGGTTCACACGTGGGTTACTACGGCGGGCAGTGGTTCGCAGATATGGCGGTGATCCACCAGTCCTTAGACGGACGCTCAAAAGGTACAAACCTGAACACACCAAGTCAGTACTGTGGGTAATGGATGTTACTTCATCGAACTGTCATTTATATTTATATAATTTATTTATAGCATAACACAAGTTTTAAATTCTTCACAATAAATAAATCAGCAAATAATTGCAGATATAGGGCTTTTCATTTTAAATCCTTATAAATTATCACCCAATTTAATCAAATCGACATGTAGCAACCGGTTGCTTGTACGACAAAGGGATTAAAAAAGGTTGTTTAATTAATGATTAGACTTATATCATTAATTAAACAACCTTTCTTGTCGTACAAGCAACCAGTTGCTACAGGTCGATTTGATTAAATCAACGGTCACCTAATGTCCAGAACTCCTGTTCTACGACCATCGCCCATCCCGACCGCACCCCGTTATCACATTTAATCAAGAGATTACCGTCTTACAATCAATTATTTCCCGTTGACTCCTTTCCGCTGGAGGCCGAGTTTAAAAATCGACCTCCCCCAAAGGGCCGGAAAAAATGAGTCATTACGGATCCCCCCTCGGCTTTAAAATCCTCTGAGGGGATATAAAGTTGAGTATTTAAGCTGCACATTCGCTGCTAATTCCTCAAATATTTCATTCAGATTAAATACTTTACATCCAATTAGAACGGATCTTTTTATTTCCGGGCCGTTGCGCTCGGCCGTTCACATTTCAATTTAATCTTCTTTAATGTTTATACAGCGGGAATTTTAAAATACTAAATACAAACGAAATCACAAAAATAATGCGGCTATAATAAAAATCATGATGTATACAATAATTAAATAGGATTTTATTGAATAAAAAAAAAATTAATAAAAATTAAATATTTAATCCCTTAAAAACCGGCCTATTTCTACATCTCAATATTGAAAGATTGAGATGGAGAAATAGACCAGTTTTTAAGGGATTAAATATAATATATCATGAAATTAACATAACAAAAATTAATATCACAACTATCAATTTTGAGTTGTAGAAATGGACTAGTTTTAAAGGGATAAAAAATAAAGTATCATGAAATTAAAAATAAATTAAATTTAATAACAAACAATGGACATTTAAGAAACTAATATTCTAGTGATATTGATAATTAAATAAACACACATTTGCGAAATTTATGTATATTCGAACTTCACTTGAAATCTGTGTTTTATACGCGTGGCGCATGAAGTAAAATTTCGAGTTTAGAAAAGCCCAGAAAATTTGTCTCGGGTCGCTGCGCGACCCTCGACAAATTTTCACGGGGCTTTTCTAAACTCGAAATTTTACTTCATGCTTAGCCTGGGAGTGGAAAACACTCGTTTAAAATTTCAAATTGAACTCTTTTAAAAAACAACGAATATCTTATTATTTAAAGAAAATAATCTGAATTTAGAATACGTATACAAAAATTAATATCACAACTATCAATTTTGAGTTGTAGAAATAGACTAGTTTTAAAGGGATAAAAAATAAAGTATCATGAAATTAAAAATAAATTAAATTTAATAACAAACACTGGATATTTAAGAAACTAATATTCTAGTGATATTGATAATTAAATAAACACACATTTGCGAAATTTATGTATATTCGAACTTCACTTGAAATCTGTGTTTTATACGCGTGGCGCATGAAGTAAAATTTCGAGTTTAGAAAAGCCCAGAAAATTTGTCTCGGGTCGCTGCGCGACCCTCGACAAATTTTCACGGGGCTTTTCTAAACTCGAAATTTTACTTCATGCTTAGCCTGGGAGTGGAAAACACTCGTTTAAAATTTCAAATTGAACTCTTTTAAAAAACAACAAATATCTTATTATTTAAAGAAAATAATCTGAATTTAGAATACGTATACAAAAATTAATATCACAACTATCAATTTTGAGTTGTAGAAATAGACTAGTTTTAAAGGGATAAAAAATAAAGTATCATGAAATTAAAAATAAATTAAATTTAATAACAAACAATGGATATTTAAGAAACTAATATTCTAGTGATATTGATAATTAAATAAACACACATTTGCGAAATTTATGTATATTCGAACTTCACTTGAAATATGTGTTTTATACGCGTGGCGCATGAAGTAAAATTTCGAGTTTAGAAAAGCCCAGAAAATTTGTCTCGGGTCGCTGCGCGACCCTCGACAAATTTTCACTGGGCTTTTCTAAACTCGAAATTTTACTTCATGCTTAGCTTGGGAGTGGAAAACACTCGTTTAAAATTTCAAATTGAACTCTTTTAAAAAACAGCGAATATCTTAATATTTAAAGAAAATAATCTGAATTTAGAATACGTATACTTTAAAGAAAAACTCCCTGTATATACTCATATGGAATTTTAAACTAAAAAGGCATCTGTTTCGTAATACAGTTGTATGTATGTCGATAGAAATAAAAATCGTGAATATTTATCCAATTTACTTGTGTCTTCTGTAATTTAATACCCCAATATACAAATGTTTAATAATACAATAATACAAAATTCTAACGCAACTGCTAATAATCAATATCACGCATTTTTTTCTTATAAATATATGAAAAATATTGATAATGAAGGTTTATATTAAATTACACTTGGTTTGTTTCACAATTTTTTTTTCTTTACTATTTATTTACAGCATTATCAGGATCAAGAAATATATGAAAAATAGCTAAATTGAAATTGTAAAAATTGTACAAATTTCTAAGTACTATTTTGATAATATTCTGTTATCTATATTCATTTGAAAATACATTTAGAGCAAAAGTATTCGAACATTTTTTAGATTTATAAAATTCCACTTATGTTTCTAACAGTTTGTTAAATTTTAATCGTTTTTTAATCCTTAAAAAAGGGAACTTGTAACAGTTTTCGAAAACCCTTTGTTATTGTATTGAATTATAATGAATTGCAATGCAATGTGTACATTTATTGTGTTTCTGGTTTCGGTTTCATGTGCAATTATTATTTCGATGTAAAGCCGCATCGGAATGGAAAACCATTATGCGCAGTTGTTGCGATTACTTTATATAGTTGCACACGATTGTTAAAGGGCCGCACATGCACAAGTCTGCAAGAGCACATTTTGCGTCGAAATGACATAGGCAGACTGTTGGTTATGCCACACGCGCACTGAGCATTGTTAGATTTCGCACACTTTTATTTGGCTCGTTCGGTTGGCTAGGTCGGATTTATCGTTTGTTCAAATTTATGTAACTGGTGTGTTTGGCTGAAATTATGGATTTATACGAGGGATTATAAAAGAACTAAGCAAATAACAATTTTAAATTTAATACACCAGACGCTTGAGTTTTTATAGACACTGATTTCAAGTGATATTCACTTTTTAACAATATTTCAGTGTTTAATACGCGTGGCGCATGAAGTAAAATTTCGAGTTTAGAAAAGCCCAGAAAATTTTCACGGGGCTTTTCTAAACTCGAAATTTTACTTCATGCTTAGTCTGGGAGTAGAGAACACTCGTTTATATCTTCAAATTAAAAACTAATGTAAGAAAGTCTAAACATTTTCAGCAAAAAAATGTGATTTGTACACATAAAATGAAAACTCCTTGTGTGTTTAACTCTTTTATTACGTAAATTTTAAAAAAGCGTCACATTTGAAGCTTATATACAGAGTTTCCATTCCTTGATTAATTACTTTCAATTAATTTAATTTATAAGCTTATAAAGAGAGCTTCCACTCCTTAAAGAACTAAGCAAATATCAATTTTAAATTTAATACACCAGACGCTTGAGTTTTTAAAGACATTGAATTCAAGTGATATTCACTTTTTAACAATATTTCAGTGTTTAGTACGCGTGGCGCATGAAGTAAAATTTCGAGTTTAGAAAAGCCTAAAAATTTGGTTTGGTCGCGTAGCGCTACGCGCTACGCGACCAAACCAAATTTTTAGGCTTTTCTAAACTCGAAATTTTACTTCATGCTTAATCTGGGAGAGCAAACACTCGTTCGAATTTTGAATTAAACTCTTTTAAAAAATCGACGTATGTAAAATAAGAAATTTACTTAAAAATCAACTTTTGAAGTTAATTCTATAATTTGCTTGGCCGGTAAGAGGCTAATATTGTATCCCTATGAAAAAAAGTATATATTATTATATATTATATATTGTATTTAAAATAAATAACTATGAATGTATAATAAATAGGTTAACGAAGCCCACGGATTATGTATAAACCAATAAACAATTTAAACAGTATTAAAAGGCCAATTTGCTTTCAATGCACACTTCATTAATTGCCAAAAAATCACGTGAACAAAATTTATTAGAATTTTTGTTTGTTGACATAAACATTAAATTTAAATCAATATTTTTGGCATAATTAGATTCAGAAAAATAATATTTAATATAATAAAATAAGAAAAATATATACAGCCATTTAAAATTTAAAGTTGATTAATATTTGGTAATAAAGTTAATTTAAAAAAAATAAATAATTACTGTGAATTTACAGTATTGAATCGGCCATTGATATTTTTTTTAGTGTATTTAAAGCGGTCAATAAATAACAAAGTTATAGCGTTGGGCATTTTTTATCGAACACCCGGTATGTTAGACTAGTGGTTACATCTTACTTTAAAATCATCACGGCGATTTCATAAAGAGTAACGTTTTCTCGTAAAATTAGAAACACAAAATTTTAAACAAGATAAATTCAAATTCAAAACTATTTGAATTCGAGAAAATAAGCTCACGCTTACGGAGGTGTATTCGCACGGGAAGTAGTTGTTTCAATGGATATTTATCGTCTTAAGTTGTCTTATTAATTATGACATTGTTTGCATTTTCACGAATAACATTTTCGTAATTTTATATATTATATACAAAATTTTATATAGCGTTCCAGTTATCCTGGGACATCTGTATGTTGATCCTTATATAAATTAAAAGTTCACAGAGCTTTTAACCCAAAATATATCGTATGTTCAATAAAACGTGTTATGATTTTATCGTTTTTTTTTTAAATTTAAGTTGGCTACACGCTTTAGGAATTGACATATAAAACGTCAGACATAATAATTATAATTTATAATTTCACAGTTGAAAACCTACAATATTTTCCCTAGAGGTTTTGTTTTATTGAGCATATAATATAATTACCCAATAAATTAAAAAAGTAACCTTTAACAAAACACAAGTTCAACTCCCTTTCACATTTCCACGCAATTCAACTAAAAATACCTTTTCCAAAATCTATAAATAAAATATTTACCGAACCAATTACAACAATAGCCGCTAGTTAATGCCTCCCCCTCCCTTTCAGCGATCGATAACGCACAAATAAAGCATAGACCGACTTTTCGTGATCAATGAACTCCAGATTTCTATTTTCGTGGCGTGGGTCTTTAGTGGGCGCACGGAGGGCGAAAAGCGCCCACCCTTTGACCCTTCAACTTCCGCCCGAGCCAATCTTATTTGCACTAATTTGATTAATTAATTCGCAAAGTCGACTGCTGCAAAATAAAAACAAAACTTCTTGGCTAGCGAGGAGAACTGAGTGTAGATTACTCGTGCACGTATTTAGCTTAGTTTGTTTCAAAGTCGTAATTAATTTATACATGTCTCAGATGTTGTTAGCATTTGTTTTTAAATTACGTCTTGTTTAACATGTTTTGTTTCCAATCCACGATTAAGCATAAAATAAATATTTATACACTTGTAAATAAAACACTTTTTACTTTAACTGTTTTGTGTTGTAGGAGGTAACTTTGTGGTACATCTTAAATACACTTGTTAATAAAACACTTTTCACTTTGTTTAACCACTGTATTTTGCACTTAATTTGTGACTATAGTTTCGACTATCTAATAGTTATTATCAAACTTAAACATTAAGTTTGATAATGACTACAAGATAGTCAAAACTATAGTCACTAATTAAGTGCAAAATTCAGTGGTTAAACAAAGTAAAAAGTGTTTTATTTACGAGTGACTTTTACTGTGCTTAACCACTATATTTTGCACTTAATTTGTGACTATAGTTTCAAATATCTAGTAGTCATTATCTAACTTAAACTTAAAGTTTGATAATGACTACAAAATAGTCGAAACTATAGTCACAAATTAAGTGCAAAATACAGTGGTTAAACAAAGTAAAAAGTGTTTTATTTACAAGTGACTTTTTACTGTGCTTAACCACTATATTTTGCACTTAATTTGTGACTATAGTTTCGACTATCTAGTAGTCATTATCTAACTTAAACTTAACGTTTGATAATGACTACAAAATAGTCGAAACTATAGTCACAAATTAAGTGCAAAATACAGTGGTTAAACAATGTAAAAAGTATTTTATTTACAAGTGACTTTCTACTGTGCTTAACCACTATATTTTGCACTTAATTTGTGACTATAGTTTCAACTATCTAGTAGTCATTATTAAACTAAAAATATAACTTTTAGTTTGATAATAAATACTAGATAGTCGAAACTATAGTCACAAATTAAGTGCAATATATAGTGGTTAAACAAAGTAAAAATTATTTTATTTAAACGTGTATCCAAGATGTACCACAAAGTACACAACACAAAACAGTTAAATATTTATAGTTTAGAAAAGTCTAAAAATTTAGAATTGTGCACGGAGCGAAGATTAGCGTCTGAATTTAAATTTGTAGACTGTTTCAAACCAGAAATAGTACTTATATTATATTTGTTTTGATATAACTATTTATACATATATTTTATTTTGAAAGGCGATTTACAAAGAGACGTAAATTGGCCTCTGTCGCACGGAACGAAGTTCGCCCTTTTGAAAAGAGGAAACACTGCGTTTTTATTGCCCTCACAATACACGAGAAGAAAACAGTAATGATTTATTTATAAAATATATGGTTCATGCATGACAAATCATGTGTAGAACGCGGAATGGAGCGCGAAATAAAACGACCTCTTCCTTTCCTTTCTCCTTCTGCCAGCAGATATATATGGCTCGATGGTGAGTCAACAACACTTAATACTTTCGACAAGCAAATAGACAAATCGGTCTGTAGATCGAGATTGATATTAATAAAAAAAGCTACGCCCTATAAAAATCATGGGCGCCCATACATATGGGCAAAGGGGGCACTCGAACATTTTCACAAAAACTTTTTACGTTCAAGTGAAAATAACTCAAAAAATATTATTTAGGTATATTGTAATTTTTACATATTTTGAATGAGCAATAATTGAGCGATATGCACACCTAGTTTTATAAAGATATCTCAAATAGTAATAATAATAATAATAATAATAATAATAATTCTTTATTCCATTGACTGAACAGATACATTATATCGTACAGTATTAGAAGCGTCAAAAAAGAGAAATGTTACATGATACAAATTAGTTTCTTATAATTATGTTATACAATAAATATTATTTGATAATATGATTTATATCATAATATAATTTTTCTAAGAGAAAGGTTTTTTAACTCTTTTTGAATTTGTGAATAGATTTAATTGATTTTATATCATTCGGCAAATTATTATATAATTTAGGCCCTAATACATTTGGTGACTTTTGTCTTATATTAAGCCGGCAACGTTCTACATACATATCACCTAGTATACAAGTAATTTTTATATCACTCAAAAAAATTTAAATTGACTCCTGTTTCACGTTCAAGTAGAAATAACTCAAAAACTATCGATGGCGTATATTTAGATTTTCACATATTTGGAAAGACCAATAATTAAGTGATATGCACACCAAGTTTTATAAACATATCTCAAATATTATCTAAGTTATGAACTCTTGAAATGTCTATATCGCTCAAAATAATAAAAATTTATTCCCGTTTCGCAATCAAGTGAAAATAACTCAAAAACTATTTTTGGGGTATATTTTGATTTTCATATATTTTGCAAGGCGAATAATTTAGTGATATGCACACCAAGTTTTGTTAAAATATATTAAATAATACCCAAGTTATAAAGTGTTGAAATTTTAATATCACTCAAAATAATTAAAATTTACTCCCGTTTCGCGATCAAGTGAAAATACCTCAAAAACTATTATTGGGGTATATTTTGATTATTACATATTTGGAAAGATCAATAATTGAGCGATATGCACACCAAGTTTTATTAAAATATCTCAAATAATATCCAAATTATGAAGCCTTGAAATTTCTCTATCACTCAAAATAAACAATATCTACTCCCGTTTCGCGATCAAGTAAAAATAACTTAAAAACTATTATTGTAGTACATTTTGATTTTCACATATTTGGAAATATAAATAATTAAGTGATATGCACACCAAGTTTTATTAAAATATCTTAAATAATATCCAAGTTAAAAGCCTTGAAATTCCTATATCACTCAAAATAATCAATATTCACTCCCGTTTCGCGATCAAGTGAAAATAACTCAAAATCTATTATTGAGGTATATTTTGATTTTCACATATTTGGAAAGATCAATAATTTAGTGATATGCACACCAAGTTTAATTAAAATATCTTAAATAATATCCAAGTTATAAAGCCTTGAAATTTCTATATCACTCAAAATAATCAATATTTACTCCCGATTCGCGATCAAGTGAAAATTACTCAAAAACTATTAGTGGGGTATATTTTGATTTTCATATATTTGGAAAGATCAATAATTGAGTGATATGCACACCAAGTTTAATTAAAATATCTTAAATAATATCCAAGTTATGAAGCCTTGAAATTTCTCTATCGCTCAAAATAATCAATATTTACTCCCGTTTCGCGATTAAGTGAAAATAACTCAAAAAATATTATTGGGGTATATTTTGATTTTCACATATTTGGAAAGATCAATAATTTAGTGATGTGCACACCCAGTTTTATTAAAATATCTTAAATAATATCTAGGTTATAAAGCCTTGAAATTTCTATATCACTCAAAATAATCAATATTTACTCCCGTTTCGCGATCAAGTAAAAATTACTCAAAAACTATTATTGGGGTATATTTTGATTTTCACATATTTGGAAAGATCAATAATTTAGTGATATGCACACCCAGTTTTAATAAAATATCTTAAACAATATCTAAGTTATAAAGCCTTGAAATTTCTATATCACTCAAAATAATCAATATTTACTCCCGTTTCGCGATCAAGTGAAAATAACTCAAAACCTATGATTAGGGTATAGTTTGATTTTTATATATTTGGAAAGATCAATAATTAAGTGATATGCACACCAAGTTTTATTAAAATATCTTAAATAATATCCAAGTTATGAAGCCTTGAAATTTCGATATCACTCAAAATAATCAATATTTACTCCCGTTTCGCGATCAAGTGAAAATAACTCAAAAACTATTTTTAGGGTATATTCTGATTTTCACATATTTTGTAAGGATAATAATTGAGGGATATGCACACCAAGTTTTGTTAAAATATCTTAAATAATTCCCAAGTTATAAAGTGTTGAAATTTTAATATCATTCAAAATAATTAAAATTTACTCCCGTTTCGCGATCAAGTGAAAACACCTCAAAAACTATTATTGGGGTATATTTTGATTTTCACATATTTGCAAATATTAATAATTGAGTGATATACACACTAAGTTTTATTAAAATATCTTAAATAATATCCAAGTTATAAAGCCTTGAAATTTCTATATCACTCGAAATAATCAAAATTTACTCCCGTTAGTTGTCATTAAACTTAACAAAAGTACCAAATATAAAGTACTTGCATTAGGAACTGGATAAAACAATTTTGATTCCATATCATTTATTAAGCGTATTGTAGAAAAATAATTGATTGTTGATTGTATATTAAAATAAAGTTGTAATCGCATTTGTTAATTGCCTAAAACTGTTTTTAATATTCAAAGAGGTAAACTTGTCATTAAACTCAACAAAAGTAGCTAAATATGAAATACTTGCAATAGGAATTGGTTGAAACAATTTTGACTCCATATTATTCATTAGGCGGATCATGTAGAAACATAATTGATTTATTAATTTAACAATAAAGATTTGCTTCAAAATTATATGACTAGAAACATAAACAAAAAACATACGGTATTTTAATTTATTGTAAGTAAATAGATTTCTCAACAAATCCCAGGTAAAAATATAAACATTTTTCAACCAATATTGATTTTCAAAAGAACTTAAAGATTTTTACTTTTAAACTGAAGATATACTAATGACTCGCAGTACTTCAAATAAATCCTTATCTTTTCGAACACTCACACACAATAAAAAAAACAATTGAATATTTCTTTTACGAGAGCAACACTTTACATACAACATACGAAAATAACGAGAAACTTATTATACTTGCAGATCGCCGCCTCTACTGATTTATCCCATTTTTTTTTTCATATTTGAAGAAGGGATAATTGAAATCCCTTATGTAAATACGACATCAATCATGCGCAAAATTCGGGAAGACCATTGAAAATGTAATTTATTTACATCGGAGAGAGGGAAAAAATAGGAGACAAAACCCAACGTGCGCAGTTTCTCTTTTCTTTTTTTTTCGTGAAGGAAAATCTAATTTATTCTTTTAACCTCGTTTTTCCGCCCTGCTTGAAATCAGCTCTAGTTCGTTTTTTTTTATTTTGTTTTCTTGCTGTGTTGAAACAACAAATCGTTTGAATGTATACAGGGTGTCCCACCGAAGCTGCACATTGATAATATATAGACTTCCAATTACTGTGTTGATGAGATTTTTTTAATTCTGTAAAAATTATTGAGAGAATAATTTGACCTGATGTTGCATTTTGCATATAAATTATTCATAGAACAGCAAAGATGTCGTGTAACTGAAATATTCATTGTATAATTTAGTTTAATTTTTCCTGGTTAGGTGGAAGAACAGTTAGTGTCATTATCGGACACAATACACTGAACCTCGCCATTTTCTTACTGTAGTGTTGTTCTATGTTTTGTATACTTATTTGGTAAGAAATAAAGATTATTATTATTAGTATTATTAATTCAATATCTGTCGGGGTATTAGCTCGAGAAGTAGTTTCAATAAATATTTGGAGACTTGTCTTAATGAGACAAAATGTTTGCATCTATTATTAAATCTATTATTATTAGCTCGAGAAGTAATTGTTTCAGTGAATATTAGGATACTAAATTTCTGCTTACAGTCGATATTAATTTTAATTCGTTTTTATATTTAAAAAAAAATCTAGATTTAAAAGTTTAAAGTTGACTTAATATAGTATGAAATTTTGAACATTCTGTATATTATTATTCAAAAAATTAATCACTATTGGGTACCTTCAAGTATTTGCTTTCTATAGGCAACATTTCACCTCTTCGATTGTATTTTGTTCGGAGATGCGAATTTTAAAATAAATGCCGAAAAAGAACTATTTTTTTTTTAATGTAAAAAACGGTTAAATTTATGTTTAATAATTTCTCACCTAACCCATGGTAAAACATTTTTGAATCTAATTCTGGCTATTTTTTTTTTTTGTAAACTTTATTCACTTAGGCTACAATGGACAATGTGATCTTTTATTATTTTTTAAAATTGCAGAAATGCTAATTCTTTGATACTTTCTTGAAGAGAATTATACATTTTTTTCCCTTCATAACAAATGATTTATTCATTAATGTAGTGTTGTGTTTATCAGTTAATAACAGGTCACCCTGCCTCGTGCTGTAATTATGATTTTCACTGTGTGTTGAAAAGTTAGTTATGTTTTGCTTTATGTAACAAACCGTTTTGTATATATATAGATTCCTGGTAAGGTTAATAGTTTTTGGGATATAAATGCATTCTTACATGTTTGCAATCCGTTTATGCCAAACATAGTTCTTATTATGTTTTTTTGAGCTATAAAAACTTTCTCGGCTTCAGAAGCTGTGTGTTTAACTAAAACACTTATAGAAAATATAAATCAGTGAAACAAACCAAGTGTTTTAATTAAATGGCCAGAACGGTTAATTTGTTATTGGGCTTGGTTGCGTATCGAAGCGGATGTTCGATCGCCACCAAATTTTCAGGCTTTTCTAAACTCGAAATTTTACTTTATGAATAATCAAGGAGTGGGAAACACTCGTTCAAAACTTCACATTAAACGTATTTATTAAAACAGCAATTGCGTGAATATTTAAAGAGTGTGCATCAGGAAATTACTCGACTGAAATTTAGATTAAATACACAAAATATTTTTTATTTAAGTATATCTCAAATAAAAAATATTTTGTGTATTTAATCTAAATTTCAGTCAAGTAAATTCCTGATAACATTTTTTTTTTTCTTAAAGAAAATTATAAAAAGAAAATCTGTACACATGAGCAATTTCAAAAATGTATTAATAGCGAGATATTTCCGATAAGGTTATTGGTTGGGGAGTATTTTTAATATCAATATTAAAATGTCGGAAGGGTGAAGGAAGATTCCTTTTCCCTTTTACGATACACGTATGTCTGTAATTCAGGAAGAGGGAAATATGTTGCGAAAAATCCCCCCTTGCAAGAATGTGCTTTCTGTCAGGGAGAAATTCGTTACAAATTCAATCGCTTTCAAACCCAATCAAGATAAAGAACAAAAAAAAAATGATTATAATATATACTATATTTTCCATATGAGGAGATTTAAACTGATATGGTAGATATAGAATATATTATAATCATTTTTTTTAAGATTTGAGCGGTTAAAGCTTAACTATAACTTAAAGTATATGCTATGTATACTATAATAAACTTAATAAAATACTAACACTTTCTTCACTAAAACATTTATTTACGCTAAATGTACATTTCGAACACTACGTGTTCATTATCAATAGCATACTGATGTACTATGTATACTACTCAAAAGTAAAAAGTAGTCGCTTTTTCAAAGTGGCAAACATTTTATGTGAGTTTCGGAATCTTGTTGAAACTTGGTATATATATAAATACATTATTTATTTGAATAATAAAAGTTTGCTTTTTGTTAAGAACATTTGTATCGTTCACAAAACCAACACTCACAGCCATGATACACGTCATAAAATCAGTTTTGTTTATCCAATTCACAAATACTCATTCACGGTAAAAAAAGTCCTGAATATAGACGTTATTAATTCTATAATCGCTTACCAAAAGGCCTTAAGGAGGAAAATAATATTTAAACTTTTAAAAAAGAATAATTCATATGCCAGTAAAACTAGAACCTTGCATGATTTAATAAAGAAAACACTTGGTTATATTTCACTAATATTTTGGTTTTTTATTCCAACTAGTTTCAACTTTGAGTCATTCTCAAAACCAAAATGTTAGTGAAATATAACCAAGTGTTTTCTTTATTAAATCATAGATAAATATGTTTCACCACGTGAAAGATGAGAAACTTGTTCAAGATAGAACCTTGCATTAAAGAGGAATATTTCGTGAGCAAATTTAATTAAAGAATGTTACATTTGATTTTCAATCTTTATTATTTTTTTTCTCACATACAGGGAATTTTTCTTTTAAGTAAACATATCTCAATACACTGAATAACCCAAATTTTACCCACAATAAATCTATATTTCTGTTTTTTAGGATGAACATCATTTGAAATATAAAACAACACGTTACATTTTTCTTGTTGGCATGAAATACAGAAAGTGTTTCTTTTAAGTATTTCAGAAATTTGCGTTTTTTATAAAAGCGTCCAATTTGAAGGTTCTAACGAGTGTTTAAAATCCCAGATTAAGCATGAAGTAAAATTTCGAGTTTAGAAAAGCCTGAAAATTTGGTTTGGTCGCGTAGCGCGAAGCGCGGAGCGACCAAACCAAATTTTCAGGCTTTTCTAAACTCGAAATTTTACTCCATGCGCCACGCGTATAAAACACTGAAATATTGTATAACTTAAAACATTCTTGCTTAACCCTATATTAATAATCCTGCTTTAGCAGTTTATTTTTTAATACTGATTAAGCAGCCTATTTTTAATACTGATTTAGCAGTAGGAGTATTTTTAATTTTAAAATATTTCAGTGTTTTACACACGTGGCGCATGAAGTAAAATTTCGAGTTTAGAATAGCCTGAAAATTTGGTTTGGTCGCTCCGCGCTTCGCGCTACGCGACCAAACCAAATTTTCAGGCTTTTCTAAACTCGAAATTTTACTTCATGCTTAGTCTGGGAGTGGAAACACTCGTTAGAAGTTCAAAATTTTCATCGTATACATTGTGATGTGTATAAAACAAATTCTCTATGAAACAACATGTACTCAGTGAAAAGAACTTTTTTCAAATGTTCCTCAAAATTCCATTAAATTAATACAATGCAATACTAAGCATTATACAGGGTGGCGCAAAACTACGGATATGGTTTGAATGTTTAACACCTTTTTTATTTAATGGTTAATTATTATTATTCCAAAAACGAATGCAGACCCACTAACGTATGTCAAAGCACAAAATAGATGTACATTTTATTTCAAACGAGTGACTTACAACCAGGTTAGAAACATCATTGATAATCTAAAAAATAAAAAGGGCACTGATGTTCACGGTATGAATGCAAAAATAATTTATTTATTTATTTACACATTAAACGAACTGGCAGATTACATCTGGTGTCGTTCGCTATACAAACTAGCATAAATGCTTGTGGCTCTATACAGTGCAATAAATAATTTACACGATTTACATAATTTACAAGATGTACAACATATATAGACACTGCTCGCAAATTAACAATATATCAACGTTATGGGACTAACTATCACAGTTGTAGGTATACATCTAGTCTATTTTTAAACTGTTGGACGGAGTCGGCAACAACAACATTTGCGGGAAGAGCGTTCCAGTCGTCTACAATTCTATTAAACAGATAGTGCTTATAGGGATTTTTGTTGAATCGGCTTTTGTTGAGCTTATACGCATGCCCTCGCAGGTGCTGGTTTTGGTTGGAGGAGACGTGGCTGAGAAGTAGAGGGCAGCTGTAGTACCCTCTGACGGTTTTGAAGGTCTCGATCAGGTCGCCGCGCAGCCTTCGACGTATCAGAGGAGGGAGGTTTAGTGCTGCCAGCCGGTCCTCGTAGTCCATATGTCTCAGAGGCAAGGGGATTTTCGAGGCCCTACGTTGCACCTTTTCCAGTGTGGCGATGTCCCCAATGAAGTATGGTGACCAAACCGCATGACCATACTCCAGTATGGGTCGTACGTAGATGGTGAAGACGTCGAGTAGCATTTTCGGGGACATGAACTTGAAGGACTTCCTGATGAGGTAGATCAAGGAGTTAGCTTTTTTGACTGCGGCATTGATGTGCGGCCCCCACTTGAGGTCGTGGGTGACAGTAATGCCGAGGTCGGTGATCTGGTCCACGGACGGGATCAGTACTCCATGCATGGAGTACGTCCTTCGGGGGTTATTTCTGCCGACGTGGATGACCGCACATTTTGATGGATTCACCGTCACGAGCCAGTCATCTGATCAGCCCTGGAGTCTGTCCAAGTCCTCCTGGATGCCGTCACTCGTGGGGTCGCCGTAACACTTCACGTCATCCGCGAACCAGCTGTTTTTGGTTGACATTGTGTTGCAGAGATCAGCGATATAGATCAGGAATAGCAGTGGGCCCAGGACTGACCCTTGTGGCACACCGCTGTCTACTGGGCGCAACGACGACAGGTGGATTCCGGTTCTGACCCTAAAGGTGCGGTTGTTCAGGAAGGCCTGGATCCAGGTCAGGAGCTTTCCCCTGATGCCAACGTGTTCCAGTTTTCTCAGCAATCTGGTGTGGGGAACCCTGTCGAAGGCTTTTTCGAAGTCTAAGTACACGATGTCTAGGGGACGACCACAGTCATGGGCCATTGTCCAATCGCCAACGCACTCCAACATGTTTGTGGTCACCGATCTGCCAGGCATGAATCCATGCTGGTTTGTGGGGAAGATCTCGTTCCTCATGCAAAATTCCCGGATCTCCTCAGCTATGATCCTCTCCATACACTTGCAAATGTGCGAAGTGAGGGAGATCGGCCGGTAGTTTTGAGGGTGAAGCCTGTTGCCCTTCTTGTACACAGGAATCACACATGCCTCAAGCCATTCGTTCGGGAGGACACCCTCATCGAGGGACAGCTGCATGAGCCGGGTCAGATACGGTGCCAGGGTCGTCCTGCAGTTCTTGAGTAGGAGCGGGTGGAAGCCGTCAGGGCCAGCAGAGGAGGTTTCCTTCAGGGAGGAGAGTAACTCCAGGACTGCACGCTCCCTAAAGACTATGTGGTCGAGGCTGGCACGGTTCCTTGGCAAGTTGGTCACTTCTGGTAGGTTTCCCAGCGGCTCGGCTACGTAGACACTACAGAATTAATCAGCCAGGATCTCCGGTAGGGCTTCGGGGTCGCCGTGTTCTTCGCCGTCGTCTGTCACAAGTACCGGTGGTAGCGCTGGCTTGGACGACAGGTTCCGCTCCATGTATTTGTAGAAGGTTTTGCGGTCGCCGGCTACGATGGTCTCCTCATATCCTGACTGGGCTGTTCTCAGGTCCACTTGTATGGTGTTTCTCAGTTGTTTGTATGCCTGGTGTACCGTCGGGTCTCGGGATCGCATGTACCTTTTCCACATGTTGTCTCGCTGCCTGATGTTTCGCAGGATGTCTCTGGTCATCCAGGGTTTGAGATATCGCGTCCTTCCTGCTGTACTCCATGGAATGTGCGTCTCCACTTGTTCCAGATTACGTCTAAGAGCTGTCCATAAAGAGTGTGCCGAGGTCCCGATCTCATCAACTGATGGGAGTGTGCTCCCCAGGAGAAGGTCCAGCTCTTCATAATTTGCCTTGGAGTATTGCCTGTGTTTGGGTTTGCGGTTAAAACAGTAAAAGATATTTTAATAATGCCCTTAACTAAATTAATAAACCAATGTATAGATTCTTCCACATTTCCAACATCTCTTAAACTCTCAAAAATTATACCTATTTATAAAAAAGGAAACGTTAACGACCCAGGTAACTATAGGCCCATAGCGATAATACCAACAATAGGTAAAATTTTTGAGTATGTCTTAAAAAACCAACTATACGAGTACTTCCACTGTAACAAATTATTTAATGCATGTCAATTTGGTTTTAGGCAAAATAAATCAACTTGTAATGCAATCCTGGACTTGACTAATTTCATTCTATCGGGATTTGAACGTAATGAATACATCGGATGCGTCTTTTACGACCTATCAAAGGCCTTCGATTGTGTGTCGCACGACATATTCCTAAGTAAGCTGCCTTCTTATGGTATCAGTGATGATTCGATTGCTTTGTTAAGTTCTTATTTACAAGGCAGACAATAAATGACAATACATGGCGGGACGCTTTCAAATGTAGATTACATACACACTGGGGTACCTCAAGGGTCTGTCCTAGGACCGCTTCTATTCCTGATTTTTATCAATGATTTGACAAATTGTGATCCTAACTCAAATTTCACTTTGTACGCAGACGACACTACGTGCTACCAATCAAAGAAACATCTCCCTGTATTGCTGGATGGTCTCGGGGATACACAATCGAAGGTTAAAGAATGGTTAATCAGCAATCGTTTGTTGCTGAATGAAAATAAAACATCTAATATGATCTTCAGTCTAAAGGACTGCTCAGATATTGTCAACAAAAACGAAACCAAATTTTTAGGGGTTGTGCTGGACCCGGGATTAACGTGGAGTAATCAAGCTGAATTTATCTGTAAAAAGATTTCAAAATATGTGTACTTGATCCGCAGTTTAACTAAATTAAATAATTTAACAACCATGTTAAATTGCTATTACTCGCTGGTACAATCACAAATAAATTACTCCATCTTGTCATGGGGCCATACCACACATATTAAACGTATATTTGGGCTTCAACGAAAATGTATACGAGCCCTACTCCAATTACATTTTCGCCAAGACATTAAAAATAACTTTAAAAACTTTAACATCTTAACAGTTCCGACATTATATATTTTAAGGTGCCTGCTATTTGTGAAAACGAATCTACATATGTACACAATTACAAAGGAACATCACAGTTATAATACAAGAATTTCTGACAACGTTAAGATAAAATATACTCGTATTTATAGAACAAGGAATAGTGAAAATTATTACGCTCCACTATTTTACAACAAATTTCCATATCATATAAAATCTTTAAACATAAAAATGTTTAAATCACAAGTGAAACGATTACTGTGTTCAGGGTCCTATTACAGTGTTAATGACTTTCTGAACGGTGACTTGTTAATATGAACATATGTATAATATTAGTAATTTTATTATATATTTAATTTTTGTCTTGTGTTTCGTAAAAATACTATTATGCGCTGATCATGTAAAAAATGTCCGTGTTTCTATGTCTTGTAATTACCTGATTTTATACTATTACATGTATGTTTTGACGTGTGTACAGCTATGCTTTTAACACTAAATAAATTGAAATTATGAAATTGAAATTGAAATTATATTTCTGTTTTTTAGGATGAACATCATTTGAAATATAAAACAACACGTTACATTTTTCTTGTTGGCATGAAATACAGAAAATGTTTCTTTTAAGTATTTTAGAAATTTGCGTTTGTTATAAAAGCGATCAATTCGAAGTTTCTAACGAGTGTTTAAAATCCCAGATTAAGCATGAAGTAAAATTTCGAGTTTAGAAAAGCCTGAAAATTTGGTTTGGTCGCGTAGCGCGAAGCGCGGAGCGACCAAACCAAATTTTCAGGCTTTTCTAAACTCGAAATTTTACTTCATGCGCCACGCGTATAAAACACTGAAATATTGTAAAATTTAAAACATTCTTGCTTAACTGTATATTAATAATCCTGATTTAGCAGTTAATTTTTTAATACTGATTAAGCAGCCTATTTTTAATACTGATTTAGCAGTAGGAGTATTTTTAATTTCAAAATATTTCAGTGTTTTACACGCGTGGCGCATGAAGTAAAATTTCGAGTTTAGAAAAGCCTGAAAATTTGGTTTGGTCGCTCCGCGCTTCGCGCTACGCGACCAAACCAAATTTTCAGGCTTTTCTAAACTCGAAATTTTACTTCATGCTTAGTCTGGGAGTGGAAACACTCGTTAGAACTTCAAAATTTACATCGTATACATTGTGATGTATATAAGACAAATTCTCTATGAAACAACATGTATTCAGTGAAAAGAACTTTTTTCAAATGTTCCTCAAAATTCCATTAAATTAATACAATTCAATACTAAGCATTAAACAGGGTGGAGCAAAACTACGGATATGGTTTGAATGTTTAACAACTTTTTTTTATGAATAAGTAATTATTATTATTATTTTTTTGTTATACAGTATATTATTTTGGCTTAAGTATGAAAAATTATATCCCGCAAGTGGTGGTCATTTTCGGCTTCGCACATTCGTGCTCTTTCCAGTACATTTTCCATAACTTTTTGTAAAATTTCCGGTGTTATGGCTTGAATTTCATCGCGAATGTTTTGTTTTAGCTTTGGTATGTCGCTGGCTTATTAACGTATACCCTTTCTTTCAAATAACCCAAAAGAAAACAGTCTGGAGCTGTTAAATCCGGTGAACGTGGGGGCCAATTGAAATCGCTTCTGCGCGAAATTATGCGTTCGCCAAAGAGGTCCTGTAACAGAGCCATTGTGTCCCTTGCAGTGTGGGCTGTGGCTCCATCTTGTTGGAACCACAACTATGGATAGTTTTCTACAGCTGGCCTCAAAAAATTGTCCAGCATCGTTCGATATTCAGCACCATTAACCGTATGTTATGTTATGTTATGGGGGTCGGTGGGTCGTATGGCCTCTGGGCCTTTCGAAGTTACCTCGACCTAAAAGATCTTTTGTAACTATCCCTGATCTACTTGAGTCCCTCAATGTCTAGACCATTAACCGTAATTGAGGCGCCATGTGCATTTTCAAAAAAATATAGACCAATGATCCTTTCAGACGATACACCGCACCAAACAGTACACTTAAGTGGGTGTAATTGTCGCTGATGAACTGTTCTTGGATTCTCTGTAGCCCATATCCTGCAATTTTGCTTGTTTACGAAACCATTCAATTGGAAATGGGCTTCATCGCTCATTATTAAATTGTTAATGAAATCGCGATTTTCTTTTGCTTTTTGTCGGAATGAAACGGCATAATCAAGCCGTTGTTGGTAGTCTATCGGCTTCAATTCTTGCACAAGCTGAACCTTATACAGGAACATGTGCAATGTGGCCAAAATCCTCTGAACGGACCTCCGCGATAGCTCCAGTTGTGACTAACGTCTTCTTGTTGATGTTTCTGGACTGTCCTGCACACTATCCACAACACGTTGGATATTTTCTTCCGTGTGGACCGTACGTGGTCTTCCGGTACATGGAAAGTGTCTTACTGTACCATGCTGTCGAAAATTTGCAAGCAGGCGGTTTATTGTTGATGCTGAAGCTCCAGTACGCACACTGAAAAAACGACGATAAGCACGCTGCCTGAAAACAATTGTCCGTTGATTAACAAAATAAAATTCAACAATTTTTGATCGCTGTTCTGTTGTGTACTGTTCCATTTCAATTTCCCCAAGTTTTCTTTACAAAATTCTGAAATAAAAATAAAAAATATAAATAAATTTAAAAAGTTATTAAACATTCAAATCATATCGGTAATTTTGCGCCAGCTAAATGTAATTTTGATGAACATTTTCATTGCTTTATATATTTTTCATACACAAATTAATCTTGCAAACGTATTTTTTGTTTCATCCAAGTTAACATTTATTTAAATTAGTTATTCTTATATTTATAAAACTGTGCACCATTAAAAATCCTCTCACCTGCGTATTTATAACAAACTCAGCTCTCAACAATTTAATACCCTTATAAAAATTAATTAGCAGCGCAGGAAAGTTTTAGCGTACATACAAGAACATATTTTTCCCCCTTTTGTTCTGTTTTTTTTTTTCAGTATACGAGCGTTAGCGATAAATATCAAAGTTTACTTAAACCGGTTGCTTTAATAAAACTTTAAAACTGCAAGAGTTATCATAAATAAACGCGTAATTTTGGTGTAGATTCCTTGGGCGTGCTCCACCATTTTCCAATTGCAGACAGCAGATATTTCTTTTCGTTGAATTTTACCAGCATTAAAATACGAGAAAGATTTTTTCTATTTCAATGCTGGTAAAATTCAACGAAAAGAAATATCTGCTGTCTGCAATTGGAAAATGGTGGAGCACGCCCAAGGAATCTACGCCAAAATTAGCTCATTTCAAAGGTACACGAAATTTTATAATAGACAGAAAGAGTATTCGAAATTTATCATTTGTAAGGTTAGTTACAAATGTTAAATTTTGGGAAAGTAAGAAAGAGTACTTAAAACTTTTTAATTGGCACGGTACACACATAAACATTTTTTGAGAGAGTTATTAACATTTTTATTTGCAAGATATAAATATGTGAAGTTTTTAGGAAAGTAAGAAAGAGTACACAAAACTTCTCATTTGCAAGGTACACAAATACACGTTACTATATCTTACTTTTTCAAAAAAACGTATTTGTGTACCTTGCGAATAAGAAGTTTTGAGTACCTATCAGTTCAGTATTTGTTTTTTTGATAAAAATATCTTCTCTTCAGCCACTAATGTTCATGCTAGATTAACTTATTTTAATAAACAGAATTATTTAATGTTTTGTCATGTAATCAAATTTACTACAATTTTTTTTAAGGAAAGTGAGAAAGAGTACACAAAACTTCTCATTTGCAAGGTACACAAATACACACGTTACTATATCTTACTTTTTCAAAAAACATGTATTTGTGTACCTTGCAAATAAGAAGTTTTGAGTACCTATCAGTTCAGTATTTATAAAATATAAAAACGAATTAAAATTAATATCGACTTTCTGCAAAAAGTTTGTCTCCAAATATTCATTGAAACAACTACTTCTCGAGCTAATACCCCGACAGATATTGAATTATACAATGAATATTTGCGTTACACGACAGCACTGCTGTTCTATGCATAATTTATATGCAAAATGCAACATCAGGTCAAACCATTCTCTAACCAAACTAAATGAAACAAAAGGAAATTGAAATAAATTGAAAAAATTACAGGGAATGAATTTTAATTGTCTTAAGCCATCTATAGACGCGTTTCGAGATTTAGTTCAGTATTTGTTTTTTTTTTTTTGATAGATTGATGGAAAAATCTTCTCTTCAGCCATTAATGTTCATGCTAGATTTACTTATTTTAATAAACAGAAGTATTTAATGTTTAGTCATGTAATCAAATTTGCTACAAAAAATGGTGTTAAAATTATTTATTTAAAGAATCAAAAACAAGAATTATCATTATGATTAATGTGAATACATCCAGTGGAATAATTTCCATGTATATTTTATAGACCGCATATGCCGACACATGTGCGTTCTCCACCGAATTGAGACATTTGGAGATAAAGCACGTACAAGAACCATGACTTAATTTGAATATTTGCATCACAAAAGATGTAGATAACCCTCGTGCGCCCACTCTTGGCCCTTTTTAACTATTGATTCCACCTACCGCCGGCTGAAAAAATTTACATGGAAATCACCCAACACTAATTAACATCATAAACTCGACTGCAAAGTGCTGTGTGCTGTGCTTCAGTTTCAATATCTGTTTTTTTTTTTAGTTTTCTGAACAGACTAACAGAAGTCTAATTATAAAAGATAGATAAATTAACCTCTCTTGTATATAATGTTTGTAAAAATGTAATTTCCTGTACTCCTTGAGAATGACTCAAAGTCGAAACTAGTTGGAATAAAAAACCAAAATATTAGTGAAATTTAACCAAGTGTTTTCTTTATTAAATCATAGATAAACTGGTAATGCAGACAATAATATTATTTGATTTGGACAATAAAATACACTGCTCCAAGAAATTGACTCTACACTTTACAATTTCTTGAAAATGTTAACTTTTTTAAGTTTAGTTTTGTGCCCAATTCAATTTATGTTTTGCACCTCTTCAAAATAAATGCAATATTTAAAGTATTCTTCGTTATTTCAAAGACGCTAAAGTGAAATATTTATTTATATATTTAATAACCCAACAGACTGTAAAAGTCCAATAACAGGGTCATATTATTAGTATAATATAAATACAATATAGCAACATATGGATAATATTACAAATTACTACAGTACGAAAATTGTAATCATTTCTAAAATTTTCGAGAAATCGTAGGTGTTGCCTTAATTTCTTGGAGGAGTGTAGATCGATTTGACCAAAAATAGTTGGATTGATTTTTTTTATAACAATTAGATTTGCGACACAGCTAGATTTGCGTTGAGAAAAGGTTATATTTTGACTTAGAATAAAAGTGTATGTTGAGTTGCGACAAAGCTGTATCTTGACCTATAATAAGGCTATAGACAAGGTTAAATTTTGACTTGCGAGAAGGCAATATTCTAACTTGCAATAAGGCTATGTTTTGACCTAAATCAATGCTATATTAGAATCCATGTCAAGGTTGTACTTTGACTAGTATTTTGACCTGTAATAAGGCTTATTTGACCTGCAACAAGGTTACATTTTGACTTGCGAGAAGGCAATATTTCAAAATATAGCCTGATTGCACATATAAATATTTGACCTAAAACATTGCTATATTAGGATCTGTATAAGGGTTATACTTCGACCTGTAACAAGGCTATATTTTGACTTGCAACGAGGCTACATTTTGACTTGCTAAAAGGCATTATTGTAACCTGCAATAAGGCTATGTTTTGACCTAAAACAATGTTATTTTAGGATCTGTATCAAGGCTGAACTTTGAACTGTATATTGACCTATAATAAGAATATATTTTGCCCTGCAACAAGGTTACATTTTGACTTGCGACAGGCAATATTTAAACCTGCAATAAGGCTATGAATTGACTCATAACCATGCTATATTAGGATTTGTGTCAATATATGTATGTCGATCTGTAACAAGCTACATTTTGACTTATAATAGGACTACATTTAGGAAGCGTATTTTAACCCTTGGTAAAAGTAAATCTTAACCTGTGAAGGCTAATAATTGACCTATACCCATTTGTGTCAAGGCGATACTTTGACCTAAGACAAGGCTATATGTCGACCTGTGACAAGCTACATTTTGACTTATAATATGACTACATTTAGAAAGCGTATTTTAACCCTTGGTAAAAGCAAATCTTAACCTGCGAAGGCTATTAATTGACCTATAACCATGCTATATTAGAATTTGTGTCAAGGCGATACTTTGACCTAAGACAAGGCTATATGTCGCCCTGTGACAAGGTGCATTTTTAACTAATAATAGCACTACATTTAGGAAGCGTATTTTAACCCTTGGTAAAAGTAAATCTTAACCTGTGAACGCTATTACTTGACCTATAACCATGCTATATTAGGAATTGTGTCAAGGCGATACTTTGACCTAAGACAAGGCTATATGTCGACCTGTAACAAGCTACATTTTTACTTATAATAGGACTTCAATTAGAAAGCGTATTTTAACCCTTGGTAAAAGTAAATCTTAACCTGCGAAGGCTATTAATTGACCTATAACCATACTATATTAAAATTTGTGTCAAGGCAATACTTTGAACTAAGACAAGGCTATATGTCGACATGAGACAAGCTACATTTTTATTAATAATAGCACTACATTTAGGAAGCGTATTTTAACCCTTAGTAAAAGTAAATCTTAACCTGTAAAGGCTATTACTTGACCTACAACCATGCTATATTAGGATTTGTGTCAAGGCGATACTTTGACCTAAGATAAGGCTATATGTCGACCTGAGACAAGCTACATTTTGACTAATAATAGCACTACATTTAGGAAGCGTATTTTAACCCTTAGTAAAAGTAAATCTTAACCTGTAAAGGCTATTACTTGACCTACAACCATGCTATATTAGGATTTGTGTCAAGGCAATACTTTGACCTAAGACAAGGCTATATGTCGACCTGAGACAAGCTACATTTTGACTAATAATAGCACTACATTTAGGAAGCGTATTTTAACCCTTGGTAAAAGTAAATCTTAACCTGTGAACGCTATTACTTGACCTATAACCATGCTATATTAGGATTTGTGTCAAGGCGATACTTTGACCTAAGACAAGGCTATATGTCGACCTGTAACAAGCTACATTTTTACTTATAATAGGACTACAATTAGAAAGCGTATTTTAACCCTTGGTAAAAGTAAATCTTAACCTGCGAAGGCTATTAATTGACCTATAACCATACTATATTAAAATTTGTGTCAAGGCAATACTTTGAACTAAGACAAGGCTATATGTCGACATGAGACAAGCTACATTTTTATTAATAATAGCACTACATTTAGGAAGCGTATTTTAACCCTTAGTAAAAGTAAATCTTAACCTGTAAACGCTATTACTTGACCTACAACCATGCTATATTAGGATTTGTGTCAAGGCAATACTTTGACCTAAGACAAGGCTATATGTCGACCTGAGACAAGCTACATTTTGACTAATAATAGCACTACATTTAGGAAGCGTATTTTAACCCTTGGTAAAAGTAAATCTTAACCTGTGAACGCTTTTACTTGACCTATAACCATGCTATATTAGGATTTGTGTCAAGGCGATACTTTGACCTAAGACAAGGCTATATGTCGACCTGTAACAAGCTACATTTTTACTTATAATAGGACTACATTTAGAAAGCGTATTTTAACCCTTGGTAAAAGTAAATCTTAACCTGCGAAGGCTATTAATTGACCTATAACCATACTATATTAAAATTTGTGTCAAGGCAATACTTTGAACTAATACAAGGCTATATGTCGACCTAAGACAAGCTACATTTTTACTAATAATAGCACTACATTTAGGAAGCGTATTTTAACCCTTAGTAAAAGTAAATCTTAACCTGTAAAGGCTATTACTTGACCTACAACCATGCTATATTAGGATTTGTTTCAAGGCAATACTTTGACCTAAGACAAGGCTATATGTCGACCTGAGACAAGCTACATTTTGACTAATAATAGCGCTACATTTAGGAAGCGTATTTTAACCCTTGGTAAAAGTAAATCTTAACCTGTGAACGCTATTACTTGACCTATAACCATACTATATTAGGATTTGTGTCAAGGCGATACTTTGACCTAAGACAAGGCTATATGTCGACCTGTGACAAGCTACATTCTGACTTATAATAAGACTACATTTAGGAAGTGTATTTTAACCCTTAGTCAAAGTAAATACTAACCTGTGATAATGATATATTATGTCCTGCGATGGAGCTACGTTTTGACCTCAATGCTATATTTCGATCTCTGACAAGGCTATATTTTGACCTGAAACAAGGCTATATGTTGACCTTGAATAGGTTACATTCTGACTTATAATAGAAGTACATTTAGGCAGTGTATTTTGACCCTTAATAAGGCTAAATGTTATATTAGGATCTGTGATAAAGCTATACTTTGACCTAAGGCAAGTCTAATCTATACAGGGAATATTCCTTTTAAGTATACATATCCCGATGTGTACATACTTTGTTATAAATGTTCAGGCATTCGTTGTTTTTGTATAAGTGTTCAATTTGAAGCTTCTAATGAGGGAGTCCACTCCTTGATTGAGCATGAAATAACATTTCGAGTTTAGAAAAGCCTTAAAATTTGGCTAGGCTATATTTTGACTCAAGATAAATCTATAATTTGACCTGAGACAAAGCTCTATATTTTCCTGTAGTAAATCTAATTTTTGACCCGTAAAAAGGATATATTTGTATCTGCAACAATGCTATAATTTGACTTACTGCAGGCCTATATTTTAATCTGCGTCAAAGATAGATTTTAACCTGTAACAAGGCAACATTTTTACCCATGACTGAGCTTTACTTTGACCTGTGATACGTCTATATTTTGAACTATAATAAGGCAATATTATACACTGTACTAAGGCAACAATTCAAACTGCTATAAGGTTATATTTTGGTCCGAGAAATGGCTCTATGTTAACCTGCAGCAGGATTATATTTTGACCTGTAAAAATGCTATGTTTTGACCTATAACAGCTATATATATACTCAATGACATTAGAAGCGTAACACCAAGAAGGAATGATTTTTTGAATTCATATTTTAGCAACAGAGTGACTATATTTAAAGCATATATTGATAACAATTTCAACCTTGTGCCTTTTATATTTATTGTGAAAAAAAAAATATATTTCACTTTTTCTTTTTTGATAAAACTATTTATATGAGCTGTTTAGTACAGATGTTTTCAGTTTTCGTGTTTCCGTTGAGTGTGTTAAGCTTAATTAAAATGCCTCGAGTCCGAAGACGTCCACAATATCACCATTTGAGCGATTTTGACCGGGGTCGAGTTGTTTTTTTTAGATTGTTTTTTAATAAAATTTCTTGAAAATGTAATCATTTTATTCTTGATGTAAGACTACCATACTGGCAAAAAATCAAGTTAAAATAATAACTCCTTCTGGGTGTTACGCTTCTAATGTCATTGAGTATATATTGACCTATCACGAGCCTATATTAGAACTGCAATAAGTTACAAACACTAGGGATTTCACTCTTTAATTAAGCATAAAGTCAAATTTAGAGTTCAGCGAAACAGAATAAATCAGTGTTTTATTATTTGACGTTAAAGATGATACATTAATAAAGAAGACTAAATTCTTTTTTAAAATACGTCTTTTTTCTGAATAAAATCTTGACGGACCTCGAAAATATTAGTTGATAATATTCATGTATGATTATTCATTAAAAGTCCATAAGACGAATTATAAAAAAATATCTAGTATTGTATTGTATGTTTGTCTATTTTAATTGCTTAGGCATTGACAGTTTTGTGGGTAATAGATATTACTCCATCAAACTGTCATCGCTTATCAGGGCAATATACGCATAATTACTCATTAAAATCCTAGAGTTTACTTATAATAATAATAATAATAATATTTATTTGTGTCCTATAACAATACAGTTTTACACACGTCGACAAACAAATACAAAAGAAATAAACAATAAACAAATTAGACTAATTATATTATCAATAAGATTTAGAGCACATATGTAATTCCCTAACTTAATTATTAAAAGCAACAATCAATTTGTTCAGAGCAACATTCACTCGGCCTAAATACTCCTTTAAACTATATCACTATATTGTGTGAATTCGTTGATGCAGTAAGGCGCCATTTTAATTAAAAATTCCTTAATGTATTTTTTAAATGAATTTATTTCTAGATGTCTAGTTTTCTCGGAAAATTTATTGAAAAAAAATGACTCCATAGTAATTGGGGCCGTTTCTCGTTTTTTCCAACCGGTGGTGTTTATACGCCAGGTTAGATTTAGTTCTTGTGGTATAGGTATGCTGTAATGTGGAATATTCATGTATGTGGGATCTCACATATACCAGGCATTCAAAAATATATAGTGCCGGAAAAGTTAGAATATTTTCACATATAAATGTGTCTTTACAGTCACCAGTATATGGAATACCGGCAATTATACGCATTAACTGACGCTGCAGGCCAAATATGCGATGCCTGGAGTATGAGTGACCCCATATTATTATACCGTACCTAATTCTGGACTCAAATAGCGAATGGTATGCAGTTATTAACTGGGTATGACCGACCCTCTTTGACATCCCTCGAATACAGTATATATTTTTTGATAATGTTTTTGCCAAAGTTTCACCATGTTGATCATAAAGTAATTTTGAGTCTAACTGCACGCCAAGAAATCGTGTGGTTCTGCTGCATGTGACATTATGTGGTTTCAAAGTGAATATAATTGTGTTTGTTTTGGTGTCGTTCAATAAAAGAACGATGGTGCTAGATCAACAATTACGCAACTTTTATAAAAATTGGGTATAATAATAGGTAAAATTTTGACAGTACTGTTTGTAATAGATATTACTCAACGCAATTTAATCACGGATAACAGCAGTACATTCACTCACTTGCTGTTCTAGATAAAGAGTATCATTCTATAACTGAAACATTATTTCTAGAAATAATTTAACTATGTTTATGCGAGATTTACATAAGGAATTAATTCAAGGAAAATTAATTTTCACTATCCTAATCATTGTGAATTGTTTAAAACAACATTTTACTGAGATTTTGATTTGTGTTGGCTTAATATCCACTATTCACATATTAATTAAGCTGTCCTGTTTTTTATTTCGGTTTTACTTTTCGGGTGGACTAAACATTTATAATGTTGTCGGGAATGGAATTGGGGTTGACGGGGGGTTGTTGGATGTAGGATGGGAATGGACGTCGCGCGCGCACCAATTTTAATTTCAAACCTCATAAATCATGCCGAGTGCGCCTGCAGACACATTTGTAAAAAAAAAAAACGTGCTCGATTTTCCCTTTTGCCAGAGCCCGGAAAAAAAGTTTGTCGTCGACAGGGGGGATATTAAGGCGCCCTGCAACAGCACAAAATTCTAATTTTGGGGAATGTTCTTATTGTTTGTTTCGCGAAGAATTGCTAAATGTATCCTTAAATGAGATATGTAAATTATAGGTTTAAAAGTAGAGGTAATTAAATGTTACAGTTATACAGTGAGATCGTTTAAAACATGATTTAGAGTAGGTATTGAGTTTCAAATTAGATTATTAATAAAAAAACGGTTTAACTTTGTTTGTATAACAAACAAACAAAGTTAAACCGTTTTTATTAATAAATTAACATGTATAACGAAGTAGAAGCCTCCACAATACAAAATTCAAATTAGATTGGTACTATTGAGCTAATATACATTTTTATCTTACTGTTACTTTCTCAGTTATAATAAATACCGATTACTTTTATATTGGCATGTATACAGAGAGTTTTATGTAACACCGAACATTTTCATAATGAGAATTTTTCTGTGAAGTATCCATGTGCATACGTTGCGCATGCTTCGTTTATTAAAATAATTTAATTTAAAGCTTTAAGCGAGTGTTTTCCACTCCTAGGCTAAGCATGAAGTAAAATTTCGAGTTTAGAAAAGCCTGAAAATTTGGTTTGGTCGCGTAGCGCGAAGCGCGGAGCGGCCAAACCAAATTTTCAGGCTTTTCTAAACTCGAAATTTTACTTCATGCGCCACCGGTACAAAACACTGACAAATTACGAAGTTTAAAACACACCGCTAAACTTAACATTGAATCAGTGTTTTGTACCGGTGGCGCATGAAGTAAAATTTCGAGTTTAGAAAAGCCTGAAAATTTGGTTTGGCCGCTCCGCGCTTCGCGCTACGCGACCAAACCAAATTTTCAGGCTTTTCTAAACTCGAAATTTTACTTCATGCTTAACCTGGGAGTGGAAAACACTCGCTTAAAGCTTCAAATTAAAATATTTCAATAAACGAAGCGTGTGCAACGTATACATATGGATACTTCACAGAAAAAGTCTCGTTATGAAAATGTTCGGTGTTACATAAAACTCTCTGTATACTGTGTACTCTTAAAGAACACATCACTCTGACGATTCTCGAAAAGTTGTTACTTTCTCAGTTATAATAAATACTGATTACTTTTATATTGGCATGTATACAGAGAGTTTTATGTAACACCGAACATTTTCATAATGAGAATTTTTCTGTGAAGTATCCATGTGCATACGTTGCGCATGCTTCGTTTATTAAAATAATTTAATTTAAAGCTTTAAGCGAGTGTTTTCCACTCCTAGGCTAAGCATGAAGTAAAATTTCGAGTTTAGAAAAGCCTGAAAATTTGGTTTGGTCGCGTAGCGCGAAGCGCGGAGCGGCCAAACCAAATTTTCAGGCTTTTCTAAACTCGAAATTTTACTTCATGCGCCACCGGTACAAAACACTGACAAATTACGAAGTTTAAAACACACCGCTAAACTTAACATTGAATCAGTGTTTTGTACCGGTGGCGCATGAAGTAAAATTTCGAGTTTAGAAAAGCCTGAAAATTTGGTTTGGCCGCTCCGCGCTTCGCGCTACGCGACCAAACAAAATTTTCAGGCTTTTCTAAACTCGAAATTTTACTTCATGCTTAACCTGGGAGTGGAAAACACTCGCTTAAAGCTTCAAATTAAAATATTTCAATAAACGAAGCGTGTGCAACGTATGCATATGGATACTTCACAGAAAAATTCTCGTTATGAAAATGTTCGGTGTTACATAAAACTCTCTGTATACTGTGTACTCTTAAAGAACACACCACTCTGACGATTCTCGAAAAGTTGTTACTTTCTCAGTTATAATAAATACTGATTACTTTTATATTGGCATGTATACAGAGAGTTTTATGTAACACCGAACATTTTCATAATGAGAATTTTTTTGTGAAGTATCCATATGCATACGTTGCGCATACTTCGTTTATTAAAATAATTTAATTTGAAGCTTTAAGCGAGTGTTTTCCACTCCTAGGCTAAGCATGAAGTAAAATTTCGAGTTTAGAAAAGCCTGAAAATTTGGTTTGGTCGCGTAGCGCGAAGCGCGGAGCGGCCAAACCAAATTTTCAGGCTTTTCTAAACTCGAAATTTTACTTCATGCGCCACCGGTACAAAACACTGACAAATTACGAAGTTTAAAACACACCGCTAAACTTAACATTGAATCAGTGTTTTGTACCGGTGGCGCATGAAGTAAAATTTCGAGTTTAGAAAAGCCTGAAAATTTGGTTTGGTCGCTCCGCGCTTCGCGCTACGCGACCAAACCAAATTTTCAGGCTTTTCTAAACTCGAAATTTTACTTCATGCTTAGCCTGGGAGTGGAAAACACTCGCTTAAAGTTAAATTGATTGAATGAGTTACGTGAAGATCGAATTTAATTGATAAATAAAGCAGTAATAACCTTTCTTCGCACTTTTATTTTTATTCCATATGTACATTTCGGACACAATGTGACCATTATCAATGGATAATACTATAATACTATTAATCCATTGATAATGGTCACATTGTGTCTGAAATTTACATATGGAATAAAAATAAAAGTGTGGTTATTAGTGCTTTATTTATCATTTAAACTCGCTTAAAGCTTCAAATTAAATTATTTTAATAAACGAAGCATGTGCAATGTATGCATATGGATACTTCACAGAAAAATTCTCATTATGAAAATGTTCGGTGTTACATAAAACTCTCTATATACTGTGTACTCTTAAAGAACACACCACTCTGACGATTCTCGAAAAGTTAGAAACGTTTCTGTGTTCCGAAATACGAAAGATATATACAATTTTTATCTCCTCCACTGAATGAATATCTGACATTGTAGATGGCATAGATTCTAGGATATTAATATACGCGGATGATGTAAAATTTTTTAAGTGTATCTATTCACATTATGATTGTCTAACTTTACAGCAAGATTTAATAAAAATTAATAAATGGAGTAATTTTAACAAATTAAAACTGAACGCATCCAAATGCAAAAGTATGTCTTTTTTTCGAACTGCTCAGTATATCTCCCATAGCTATTCATTAGATAATGTAAACTTAGAACGCGTCGAGTCAGTAAGAGATCTCGGAGTACTATTTGATAAAGAACTATCGTTTAATCTACATTATCATGCATTGCAGTCTGAATCGATGAAAATATTAGGATTTGTCAGAAGAGTCAGTGAACCATTTCGTGATATTGGTACTATCATCAAATTATATGTGGCATATGTACGCTCTAAATTAGAATACTGTGCCCCGGTATGGTCACCACATTATAATGTTCACATTCAGCTATTAGAACGAGTTCAAAAAATATTTCTAAAATTTTTGTATTATAAATAATTCCATACTTATCCGGATTTTAACGTTTCGTATAGTACATTACTTTCTATGTTTGAACTTAATCCCCTTTATATACGACGAAATGCAAGTCTCCTAAAATGTCTATACCAAATTGTACATTGCACAATAGACGATCCGAACCTCCTAAAATTAATAAATTTTAATGTGCCTAGAGTAACTTGCAGACATCCAACGACCTTTATCTGCAACAGAAGTTTTACTAATGTGTATTATCATTCACCGGTAAATACTATGAAGCATTTGTATGGAAGAATTGAGCAATCTGTTGATATTTTTAATTGTAGTCTTACAGAATTTACAAGCCATATAGGTACGTTGTTGTAGGAGTGTACAAGTTACATCAATATTAATATTGTTATTGCGATTTATTGTTATTATTTCATTTGTATTGTATTCTGTTTTAGTTTTTAATTCAATTTAATTATTTTTTATTTTTATCTTATTTGTTCATAATTAATTATTATTACATCTAAGTTAAAACTGCGCACTGTTAGTAGAATGTTTTTTTTTATACCTTTTCCCTGTAATTTGATGTATTATCTGTTGGGAAATAAATAAATAAATAAATAAATTTACTTTTTATATGTTAGCTAAATTTAACATTAAAAGATAAAACCCTGACCTTTCACAATTATTTTTATCTGTGAATTCATAACAAGCTTTGTCCTCAGCTTGCAAACAATAACCCAACAACACTACGTACAATTACGTTATTACACACAATCCCACAAATGTATTCCTGCTGCAACAGCCTTGAACTCGAACACCAACCGCAGAAACTGCAGAATTCCCGACACATGTAGACAATTATAAATATCGTGAACACAGTTGTTGGATAATGCTTGGTTACTAGTTCTCATTTTTTAATGGTTATTATTCGAGGAGCAAATGGTTTAAAATGTTTCCTATCCCAGATTAAGCTCGAAGTATAATTTCGAGTTTAGAAAATCCTAAAAATGTTCAGGCTTTTCTAAACTCGAAATTATTTATTAAATCAATTTAAGATCGAACGGACGCGGAAATTACGGTTTAGTCAACTTTGTTAACTGAAAGATAGAGAGAAAGAGAGAGAGAATTTGCTCGGGTCACCAGCATAACATACATTTTCGTACCGCACCATTAATTAATTTAATTCCAACTTCAATATTTGCGTTGGAAATTTTCAGACCCATTTCAGGCCACTAATTATGTTATTACCTCCTCTTTTGTATTTGTAAAGGATACATTTACGTTCCAATATTCGCTCTTAATTGAAATTTAAAACCTATCGAATATTAAATATTAATCACTTCATATGATTTTTAGCTCTTAATGTTGTGGCTCTTCTAAAATTATTCTAATTAGTCTAAATACTAATTGTAATGAAATTGAATGAAGTCCACAGAGCAAACTGCACTGCTCCAAAAAATTAACGCATCACCTTACTATTTCTTGAAAAAATACCTTTTTTATGTATTCGAAAGCGTAAACGCCATGAAATGCCCATTTGCTTAAGTAGCATCGTCAATAGCTGGCAAACTAAACGTTTGTATACAGCAATTGTTCGTCTGTTGTGGACGAACAATTGCTGTATACAAACATTTAGTTTGCCAATCGATCTATTTTATATGATTGCAAAACTTATAATTGTACTTGTAAATAAAACACTTTTTACTTTGTTTAACCACTGGATCTTCCATTTAATTGTGTGACTAGTTTCGACTATCTAGTAGTCATTCTCAAACTAAAGTTTAGTTTGAGAATGACTACTAGATAGAGGAATGACTATCTAGTAGTCATTCTCAAACTAAAGTTTAGTTTGAGAATGACTACTAGATAGTCGAAACTAGTCACACAATTAAATGTAAGATCCAGTGGTTAAACAAAGTAAAAAGTGTTTTATTTACAAGTGTATTTAAGATGTACCACAAAGTGAACGCCTACAACACCAAACAACTTATAATTGTGTTTCGGACTGATATTCATAATGTCAATGTTAGGTTCCGGGGACTCATATCGCCACCGAAGCACAGATCTGCTATTTACACGAGATGTTTTTCTTACAACATCTATAAATTATTCAATAAAATTCCCCAAAACCTAAAACAATTAAAATTCAACAGCTTCGGATGTCACTTGCGCTCTCTGTTACTATGAAATGAGCTTTGAATTTACAGAATTAATTCGAGATATTGACGACGAAATATGTTTGTCTATTATCCCTCACATGTTGCAATTACATTTATGTTTAATTTTTCGTAGGTTAAGTGGAAGATCAGTAACAGGTTAGGCTGACTGAACTTCGCCTACGCTTATAAGTATTTATTTTGTATTTATTTTTTGTATGACAAATAAAGGCATTTATTATTATTATTATTATTGTAAACACGTTCACGATAAACAGTCCGGTTCACAATTAACAGAGAATTCCCCAAGAGTTAACAGTAAAATCCCAACTGTTGTCTTTGATGTACGGGGCCTATTAACAAACGTAACTTGTTCTTTTTTCATCAGCAAAATTAAAGAACCTGGCTACATAACTTATTTTTCGAAAATTTTGATGTTTAGTGACATGTAAGGTTATTGTTTATTAACCGTCTCACAAGAATGCCCATTTTATCGCGCTGTGAACTGAAATCGTAAGTAGGTGTCTAAATTACTAACTATTTACTTGTATTAAGAAACCTACATATAAAATTGTCTTAAAATGTTATGTGTTGTAAACTTCTAATTAAAACACGAATTATTTCACTGAATCACTGAAACAATACCAAGTGTTTTGATTATTAGTTTACAGTTGAAATTGTTTTACTACGGGTTAACAAAGGTAACTTGTTCTTTTTCTTTAGTATAATTAATGGACCTAGCTATGTAACTTATTTTTCGAAAATGTTGATGTTCATTAACATGTAAGGTTATTGTTTATTATCCGGCTCACAAGAATGCTTATTTTATCGCGCTGTGGACTGATAACGTAAGTTGGTGTCCAAGTTACTAACTATTTACTACTATTAACGCACCTAAAAATCAATTTGTTATTTTATTGTTTTTAAATATTATGTGTTGTAAACTTTTAATTAAAACACGTATTATTTCGCCGAATCACTGAAACAATACGAAGTGTTTTATTAGTGTACAGTTTAAAATATTTTTACCACGGGTTGTGTAAGAGATTAATTGAATTTTGCAAAAAGTGATTCTTTCAGATTAAGATGACTCATTTTCAAAATGACTGATTCAATTAAAGATGTTATGTGTTGTATAAATAATTGCAACACTAATAACATTTAAGATATTTTCATTTTCTCCTTCCTCTACCTCTTTTTGTAATATCCTCCGACATATAAAATGTTTTTTTTTATGGTGTATAATTCGCGAGCACGGGACATATAAGCGGCAATATGCGGCTTGTGGCTTTATACGCAGTAAACCTAGTGTGTCTATAACACCTTTACGAGAATAATTATTCCGAATTAGCTTTGCTGGCATACACACATACGCCCATCTAGTTTCATATTTTATTATCCGGCAATAACAATTCTGCATTCTCATCACTCGCGTAAACCGACCGCGGCGTTTAATCTCCTTTCTTTACGCCCATGCCCGACAGTTTCATTTGTTTTTATCGCCCGCGTAAACTGCATTTTAACTATTTAATAATATATTTTCAGGTTTTGGTTTTATGAACAACACATGCAATATTTTTATTACCAGGGGTTTTCTTTGTGATTGTTGAAGCAAAAGGAAAAATCTTGAATAAATAAATTCAGTTTAATTCAAACACTTTACTTTGTTTTACCACTTTTATAAAATATAAAAGTGGTAAAACCAAGTTTTTTTTTTCTTTTTAAGTTTGGCATAGGTTCTAGCCATTCAGCCACTAACGATGATTTTTATTAATTAATTTAACATATATTTAGACGTCACGACACATTCACACCACACCCAGGGACACGACGAGAAATTATTTAAAACCAAGTTAAGTGTTTTAATTAAATTGTTATGAAGATGTACCACAAAGTGAGCGCCAACCAAATTAAAAATTAAATTCAGTTTACACTTGAAACAAAAATGCTCAAGATTGAATCAGTCTACACGATATTCGATTCAATCAATGATATTGCGTAAATGTAACATCATACTGAATATCAGAGCTGGGATAATCCTCGTAAAAAGGATTAGAATCACGAATCCGAATCACCTAATATGATTCAAATCACAAATACTCGAATAAAGAATTCGTAAGAGATAAATATGATTCGAATCAAAGATTCGAATCCTGTTTTTTTCAAATCAAGAACAAATCCTTTAAGAATAAATTTAATTTTATTATTTTTTGTAACCATTAACATAAAAATATCGTTACCAGTTGTTTTACGAAAAATATTCAAAATTTAATTATTTATTATTAACAATAAACATCTTTGATGACAGACTAATTATCTGATTCCGTGTTACTCTGGTTAAAGATGTATTTGTCAGAGCTGGGACGAATCCTCGTAAAAAGGATTCGAATCACGAATCCGAATCACCTAAAATGATTTGAATCACGAATACTCTAACAAAGGATTCGTAAAAGATAAATATGATTCGAATCAAAGATTCGAATCCTGTTTTCTTCGAATCACGAATACAAATCCTGTAAGAATAAATTTGATTTTATTATTATTTGCAACCATTAATATATTAATATCGTTACCAGTTTTTTTAACAAAAATATTCAAAACCTAATTATTTATTATAAACAATGAACATCGCTGATAACAGACTAAATATCTGATTCCCTGTTACTCTGATTAAAAATGTATTTGTGTGTTTTTGAACTTCACTTCAAATCAGTGCTTTGTGCGCGTGGCGCATGAAGTAAAATTTCGAGTTTAGAAAAGCCCAGAAAATTTGTCTCGGGTCGCTGCGCGACCCTCGACAAATTTTCACGGGGCTTTTCTAAACTCGAAATTTTACTTCATGCTTAGCCTGGGAGTGGAAACACTCGTTCAAAACTTCAAATTAAACTCTATTATAAAATCGATGAATGCCTGAAAATTACGTAAATAAAATATTCACTGAATACCACTAAAACCGGGAAAGTCAGAAAAGTCATGGAATTTTATTCAAATTGACTAAAACACTAACAAAAAAGCCATATGATATTATTAAATTTGTCAAAATCAGCAGGCAAATTACAAAACACGTAAACATTTATGAAATTAACTTAAATATTGGCAAAAACAATGAAAACAATTTAACAAACTAGGGGTTTTCCACAGAAGAAAGTTACATAAAAAAGATCACGGAAATAAATCGTGAATCAGGGAAATGTAGGAAAAATTGAATATTTCAGATGTCAGTTTTACTTTAAATAATATTAAACAAAACTTTGACAACTAGATTATTATCTTTAAAAACATTTTCAGTCATTTAATGTTCTTATTAAAGGATTCAGTTTGAAGTTTCGAACGAGTGTTTCCACTCCCGGACTAAGCATGAAGTAAAATGTCGAGTTTAGAAAAGCCCCGCGTAGAAAATTTGTCGAGGGTCGCGCAGCGACCCTCGACAAATTTTCACGGGGCTTTTCTAAACTCGACATTTTACTTCATGCGCCACGCGTATAAAAAAGTGATTTAAGGAGAAATTTAAAAATACACAACACGAATTTTTCATGTTAATCCTCACAATTAATTCGAATTATTTTTGACGATTCGAATCCTTTTGTAAGTATTCGAATACTTTCATAAGTATTCGAGTCCTTTTATAAATATTCTAATCCATTTATAAATATTCGAATCCTTTTATAAGGAATCGAATCACCAGCATTTCGAATACGAATCCCCTTAAAAAAATGTAACGAATCCGGATCACGAATCCAATTTATTTAATTAAAATGCCTCTTTTGAATCCTCTAAAAGGATTCGAATCCTAAATGATTCAAATCCTGCCCAGCTATAGTAAATATTTTATTATTTTATTTTATTTATTCTCTCACGGGAAACCCCTTTTACAAAGAATTTGTACGTTGATTTTCATTACAAAAAATGTTATTCAATAAACTCAACTTCTAAAGTCTAGGGATGCTTCTCTTTCCAAAATACCCCAAGCTCTAATAAATGCAGACTTGGGAATCAAATGTTAACGTTAGGAAAACTGATATCTAAAATGCTGTTTTTATTTAATTGAGTGAATCCTTTTATAAGGATATGAATCACCTGCATTTGGATTCCAATACGAATCCTCTTATAACAATGCAACGAATCCGGATCACTAATCCAGTTTAACTAATTTGAATGCCTCTTTTGAATCCTCTAAAAGGATTCGAATCCTGAATGATTCGAATCCTGTCCAGCTCAGCTTTTATTTTATTTATTCTCTCACGGGAAACCCCTTTTACAAAGAATTTGTTTGTTGATTTTCATTACAAAAATGTTATTCAACAAACTTAACTTCTAAAATCTAGGGATGCTTCTCTTTCCAAAATACCCCAAGCTCTAATAAATGCAGACTTAGGAATCAAATTTTGAAGTTAGGAAAACTGGTATTTAAAATTTTGTTTTTATTTAATTGAGTGAATCCTTTTATAAATATTTGAATCCGTTTATAAGGATTCGAATCACCCACATTTAGATTCGAATACGAATCCTTTTAAAACAATGCAATGAATCCGGATCACGAATCCAGTTTAACTAATTTGAATGCCTCTTTTGAATCCTCTAAAAGGATTCGAATCCTGAATGAATCGCATCCTGCCCAGCTCTACTGAATATGTCCGTTGATTTTCATTACAAAATATGTTATTCAACAAATTCAACTTCTTAAATCTAGGGATGCTTCTCTTTCCAACATACCCCAAGCTTTAATAAATCTAGACTTCGGAATCACATTTTGAAGTTAGGAAAACTGATATATAAAATTTTGTTTTTTATTTAATTGAGTTCAGAAGTGTGGGTTTATAAGTAATATGTCTTGTAGCTGTTAGAGACAGGCGTTTATATATTGTATCGGAAACGTCAAACGCTGAGCGGTAATAACATTGTCATATCGCTCTCTATCAGAGAGTATCAATATCACTGCAGGGAATGCTTTATTGCTCGCCGCAAATTCAATATCAAACAGTGTGCGCGCCGTTTCGCCCTGACATTAGTTCGTATATTAATAATCTGATCGCTCTAATTCAATCATTTTCACTTACCCCAATCGGTTTGTTACGCCAATCATTAGATAAAATTTACAAAAATTCACAAACATTCAATCGATTCACTTAAGTTACCAATGATATTCTTGTTGGAGTTACGTAAAGTGTTACTAATAGATATGTTAGTAGTTAAATTCTTTAATCTTTACTGTTTTATTGTAATTCTAAATGTACATTTCAGGCACGATGTGCCTGTTTTCAATAATTTACGATAAACTATTGAAAAAGGGCACATCGTGCCTGAAATGTACATTTAGAATTAAAATAAAACAGTGACGATTAAGGAATTTAACTACTTACTTAAGTTACACTGATTTATGTTATTGTCTTTGTGTTATTTATGTTACTTAACGGTTTTAGCTTTAAACATTCAGTGGTAACAATCATAAAAGAGCACACATGTCTTTTATGATTTTCAACACTGGATATTTAAAGTTAAAACAGTTAAGTAATATAAATAACACAGAAGTTGTAGAAGACGACCTGAGTGTTTCCTGGTAGTGAAATTCGGCGGAGTGTTTAAAAATGTGGGATGCACTCTTGTCCATCTTCTAAAACAGTTTACAGGAATGCTCATTTTATCGCGCAATGGACCGAAAACGTAAATAGCGGTGCAAATTTTTAAATGCGTATGACTTGTTTTACACATCACTTATTATACGGTGAGGATTTTTGTTTCGCTGAACATAGGTTTCCTATATATCGGACACTTTTTTCTCATTAATCACTTGGTAAAACATTTTAAAATATAATGGTTTGTAAATTAAGTTCACTTGGTTTTGTTTCACTTATATGTATTTTATTTTCTACTAGTTTCGGCTTAATGCCATTATCAAGAATGATGTACAAATGGATTTGTTTGGGAATATATACAGTTTCTAGTTTTAGGTTTTATTGGGTAATAAGGGCATTAATTATTGGGGAATTCCATAGGTCTTCGTTGTCGTTGACCACATTTTTACTTGCCTTTATGGCTTTTGAAATTTCTAAACCCTCCCGGTGGTTAAGCGTTAATCCCTTATTACCTGTATGCAGCATTTTTAAATCGTTTGAAGAAAAATGGTGATTAGATGTGATACAGTGCTTAGAAAAACCGGTGGTTTGTTTTTTATTCTCTATGTCTTTTTTATGCTCTTTTTACCTGATATCAAAAGACCTGCCGGTTTGTCCTATATACACTGCATCACAATCATCACATTTTAATTCATAAATACCACTTTTCTTCAATTTACAATTTTCCTATGTTCAGTTTTTGAAAATCTATATCAATACATTGCTTCATTTTTTCTCGGTGAATCATCTCAATACAATAGGAGAGTTAATGTTTGGGCTGGAATAGTTGACCCTATCCTTATTGGTCCCTTTTTTTTTGAGGGCAACCTAACTGCTGTTAAATTTTTGGAACTTCTTCGTAGAGACATACCACAACTACAAGTCTTCAATATCGAGAACGCATGGTTTCAAATGGACGGCGCTCCACCACATTTCACAGGCCCTGTTACACGTTTCCTTCATGAATCCTTTCAGAATCGCTGGATTGGAAGATTTGGACCCATAGCTTGGCAACCTCGGTCCCCCGATTTATCGCCAAACGATTTCTTTCTTTGGAGTTGTCTCTAATCCAAAATCTACAATAATATAGCAATAAAGAGTACAGGAGAACTAAAACAAAAAACAGAATAAGTACCGCCTGCAATGAAATACATCCAGTTTTTTTAAGAAATATTATACAAGGATTTTACAATCGCTTGGCATATTGCTTGAAGCAGGGAGGTGGTTACTTTTAACATTTGTACTAAACCTAAAATAACATTTCAGTCCTTTCAAAAGCATAAATTAAATATCTGTAAGTTTGGTTGCCTGATCCGTGCAATTAATGAAATAATGTATTGACATGAACTTTCTAATACTGATTGATAAGGCTGATAAATGTTGAAAGTTCATCTTCTATTTTTCTTTATTTATATTTATATCTATTTATATAAAAATGAAGATTTCTTATACTGAACATAGGAAACGTATGTTATGCGAAAAAAATCCTCACCGTATAAATTTGCGTGTTTGTATTTTTCCGCAATTAATCACCATTACAGTGAAAATATTCCCAAGTCAATAAAGAACTCTCCTTTTTTCCATTTAGCGTAGTAATTTTCTATTTTGGTGGTCAAGTCGATCGCGTTAATCGTTCCATTCGGAAGCGAGCCTTCACGTGCAATTTAACGCACGCGAAGTTTAACGGTTTATAAATATCGACGCATAAAACCCGGCATCACAAAGCCAATTATAATCCACGCTTGAAAATGATTGCTTTTCTATTTGGGCAATAACCCGAACAATGGAGTGCGAACTCATTTTTTTTAAGTGTTAATTCACTGCCTACACATCGATAAAACTTTTTTTCTGTCGGGGCAGATGTTTAAAAAGCGATTTTTCATTGAAAGCTCATGGAATTAATTTCAAAGAATATTTCGTGGAAAAGGGATGCGTTTTAATTAAAATTAATGGAAATTTGCAACCATAGTGCGTTTCATTTTAAAATCTAAGAATAGAAGAAGTGGGGCATCTTTTTTAATTATTAGGTTTTATCATTATACTTGTAAATAAAACACTTTTTACTTTGTTTAACCACTGAAATTCAGTGGTTAAACAAAATAAAAAGTGTTTTATTTACAAGTGTATTTAAGATGTACCACAAAGTGAACGCCTACAACACCAAACAATTTTCTCATTATATTTAATTGTATCTTTATTATATTGTATCGTATGTTTAAATAAAAAATATCTCTAAAGTGCATTTTAGGTTGGCAACTCTGAAAATATACATTATTGTTATTATGTCTGACGTTTTATATGTCAATTCCTTAAATGTGTAGCCAACTTAAATTTAAAAAAAGATTAAATCATAGCAATCTATAGGTTTTTTTTTATTGAACATATGGTATAATGGTACTCGTAAGTGAATAAGTAAATATATAAATGAATTAATACAAATTTCGTGTTTGAAATAAAAATTTCATGTCTGAAGTAATAAAAATAACTACTTCAAACCATCTTACGCTGCAATAAAGTACTACAATTGTCTAAATGCATGAATGTGAATGTAGTGAAATCGAAGTGAGTGAAGTTTAGAAATAAAGGGATGGAGGGGAAGGTGAAAGAATTGGAGTGGAAGGGGGTAGTTATTGAGACGGTGAAGAGTTTCAAGTATATGGGGTTTTGGTTTAAAGGAACGGGAGGGTATGAGGAGCATATGAGGTGGGTGCAGGGTAAGGCGAGGAAGGCGTGGGAAATGGCGTGGGGCAAGTGGGGGAAGTGGATGGGGAACAATGTGACGGTTGCGTGTAAGATATGGGATGCATGTGTAAGAGCGGTGCTAATGTATGGAGTAGAAGTGTGGGGGACGAGAGGGTACGAGGTGATAGAGAGGGAGTAGATGTGGTTCCTGAAGCACATGTTGGGGGTGGAAAGGTCCACGCCCAGCTACATAGTGCTCCAGGAGACCAACAGAGAGAGGCTAGAGTGGGAGGCAATGGTGAGGGTGGTGAGGTACGAGATGAGATTGTGAGAACTGGATGCAGAGAGATTGGTGAAGGATGTATGGGTGACAAGTGTGGGTGGGGGTGAGGGTAGATGGAGGGGGGAGAGGAGGAAAATGTATGAGAGAGTAGGACTGTCGGAGGCGAAGGTAATGGAATGGCTAGGAAATGGGGTGAAGGTGGATGAGTGGGTGAGGGGGAAAGGGAAGGAGGTGGAAGGGCAGGAAAGGCAAGGGTGTATTGACAGAAGTCAGTATAATGATATGTATGGGAGGTGGCAGGTGTATGGGAGGGTGCCGAAGTATTTGATAGAGAAGGGATGGGGTAGAGAGGATAGGGTGATTGTGGCAAGGGCGAGGTGTGGATCGGAGGAGAGAGGAAGGAAAGTATGGATGGGAGAAGAATATGGAAGGTGTGTGTTGTGTGGACAGGGGAAGGATACGTGGGGACACTTGGCGGAGGAATGTGACGGGGTGACAGAGGAGTGGCTGAGAGCGAAAGGGAATAGAAGGGTAGTGGAGTGGATGAGGGAGGATGGGAGCGGGGTAAGGACGTTGGAAAAGCTGGGGAGGGAGAGGGAAAAGAGAAGGGAGGGTAAGAGGAATACGGTAATGTAGTGAGGTAATCAAATGTATATATATAATCATCAGTAATGTAATGTAAAGATGTGGAGATATGCCAATAAAGGTCTTTCTGTTTTTTTGTCTAAATGCAGGCAATGATATCTGTATCTATCTCTTCTGACGGATTACTAAATTTCTCATATTTTCATGTCGAAGACCCCCTCCTAGTGCTACGTTCATGGGGTTTTATTTATTTAGTCAACGGAATCTATTAAAAAAATATACGGAGCGTTTTATCTAAAACCGAACATTTTCATAACGAGAATTTTTATTTTAAATATGCATACGTTGTATATTTTCCGACGCTCAGTTTATTAAAAGAATTCAATTTGAAGCTATAAGCGAGTGTTTTCCACTCCCAGGCTAAGCATGAAGTAAAATTTCGAGTTTAGAAAAGCCTGAAAATTTGGTTTGGTCGCGTAGCGCGAAGCGCGGAGCGGCCAAACCAAATTTTCAGGCTTTTCTAAACTCGAAATTTTACTTCATGCGCCACGCGTATTAAACACTGATTCAATGTAAAGTTTAGCGGTGTGTTTTAAACTTCGTAATATGTCAGTGGGTAATACGCGTGGCGCATGAAGTAAAATTTCGAGTTTAGAAAAGCCTGAAAATTTGGTTTGGTCGCGTAGCGCGAAGCGCGGAGCGGCCAAACCAAATTTTCAGGCTTTTCTAAACTCGAAATTTTACTTCATGTGCCACGCGTATTAAACACTGATTCAATGTAAAGTTTAGCGGTGTGTTTTAAACTTCGTAATATGTCAGTGGGTAATACGCGTGGCGCATGAAGTAAAATTTCGAGTTTAGAAAAGCCTGAAAATTTGGTTTGGTCGCGTAGCGCGAAGCGCGGAGCGGCCAAACCAAATTTTCAGGCTTTTCTAAACTCGAAATTTTACTTCATGTGCCACGCGTATTAAACACTGATTCAATGTAAAGTTTAGCGGTGTGTTTTAAACTTCGTAATATGTCAGTGGGTAATACGCGTGGCGCATGAAGTAAAATTTCGAGTTTAGAAAAGCCTGAAAATTTGGTTTGGCCGCTCCGCGCTTCGCGCTACGCGACCAAACCAAATTTTCAGGCTTTTCTAAACTCGAAATTTTACTTCATGCTTAGTCTGGGAGTGGAACACACTCATTTTAAGTTTCAAATTGAACTCTTTTAAAAAAACAACACACAATATGAATATTTTCATTCTGTATAACCTAAGTGAATACAAATAAACCGTTTAAATTTAGATTACACAAATTAGGCTAGAAGTGGATTTAAATCCCATTTACTTTCCACTTTCGGACGGTATGATAATTTCCGCGGAAAGTGGTGGAATTTTCCACCTCCGACCTGTGGATTTCTGGGCGGGAAGGGCCATCATTCTTGCCCGGGCAGGTTTTAGCAATTTTACAATATCCGGTCGTTTATCTTGCTGCGTGTCAGAGTCGGCCTCTTATGTACTTTCTGGATCTTATCCCCGATGTGCAGACTCAATGCCTCCTCCGCGCCCCGCTCTTAATTGAAAATATAAATCATATCGCTCGGATCATTATTCATTATTTCAATTACTTTACGCGCTTGTTTATGATATTCACAACAAATATTCATACGATTACTTAAATTATGCATCATTACCAAACATTTTAATGAAAAGAAATATATTCAGCATTTTTTATAGCCAAGGGCATTGTTAGTAAAGTTTATTAAAGTCTTTGTTTTAACCCATTAAAGGCCGAGCAATTATAGAGTTAACTCTAAAAGTTGATTTTAGGTAAAATTCTACACTTATTTTTATGATTTCTACTAATGACTTATTGTATTACATACTGTAAAATTTTCTTTTAAATATACATAATGTATACGATGTAAATGTAAGGCGTTCGTCGATTTTGCATAAAAACGTGCAATATAAAGTTTAGAAGGAGTATTTCTACTCCCAGACTAAGCATGAAGTAAAATTTCGAGTTTAGAAAAGCCCCGTGAAAATTTGTCGAGTGTTTTCCACTCCCAGACTAAGCATGAAGTAAAATTTCGAGTTTAGAAAAGCCTGAAAATTTGGTTTGGCCGCGTAGCGCGAAGCGCGGAGCGGCCAAACCAAATTTTCTGGGCTTTTCTAAACTCGAAATTTTACTTCATGCGCCACCCGTATAAAACACTAAAATATTGACAACTCTGTGCATATTTGAACCTCACTTGAAATCAGTGTTTTATACGCGTGGCGCATGAAGTAAAATTTCGAGTTTAGAAAAGCCTGAAAATTTGGTTTGGCCGCTCCGCGCTTCGCGCTACGCGGCCAAACCAAATTTTCAGGCTTTTCTAAACTCGAAATTTTACTTCATGCTTAGTCTGGGAGTGGAAAACACTCGTTTAAACCTTCAGATCTTTTGATAAACCGAGCGTCGGAGCATGCACAATGTGTGCTTATGTATACTTAAAAAATTCTCGTTATGAAAATGTTCGGTGTTACATAAAACTCTCTGTATATCATGCAACACTCACAAAATGCAACCCAATATATGGTATGCAACACCCACAAAATGCAACACAATATATACTCTCGATACGCAACTTGATAGTTTAAAATATATGACATGCAACACGCACAAAATGCAACCCAATATACAGTCGAAACGCAACCACACGTACGTTAGTTTTCCTACTTTTCACTGAGCTTAAAATGTTAACAAGACAACTTAATCTAAGAACGTTCGTACATGTACATAAACAAGCGGAAACAAAAATCCGAAACACTTGCAGCGCGTAATCCGTCCTTCAGTGGCACACATTGTCTCTGTTTTATCATGTCCCCTCCCTTTCCCCCGAGAGCGTTATACATTTAGTATTCAAAGTAATCAGTGCAAGTGCATGCTTCAACTGTTTGTGTGCCCTTTAAGCAGCCGGAATCCCCGGCTTACGGCCGGCTCTTAGGATTATTACAGCTTTACTGCGGCTGACCACTCAGAAACTTCTTCCCTTCCACTCAAAACGAACCCGACTTAAATAAATCGTGTATTTGCACGAAGCGACGACACAAATTCCTATCGAAATTGTCAGTGTGTTGCTCAATATAACTTTATCAATCGGTTATGAAAATTGACGATTCCGATTTTATTAATTTTTAATATACTTTTATTAAGTCGACTAAATCTGTTGGTTAACCGTGTATATTGGGTTGCATTTGGGTTGCATCTGGGTTGCATTTGGGTTGCATTTTGAGTGTATATGTATAGTTATTTTTCATGCTTATATTAAGTTGCGTGTCGAGAGTATATAGAGAGTATATTACATTGCATTTTAAGAGTATGTTGTGCTACATTTTAAAAACATATTGTGTTACGTTTCTAGAGTATATTGTGTTGCATTGTGAACGTATATTACAGGATTCTTTCAGGCTGATAATAGGTAATAGGTTAGGTTAGGTTTATATGGCAACAGCCGAGGCTGTTCACTTAGGCCCATAGGGCCCGTTGTGATACCATGAGAGATCCTTCCCCTATAAAACCCAATTTGAGCACCTAATGAATCCGATTAGATCTCCCACCTTTATAGGCGAGAGCTCCGCCAGTTCACTTGCGTGGTGCAGACCGAGGTACTTCATTCGGATAATAGGTAATAGTAATAGGTTTCTTTCAGGCTGATATTGAGTTGCATTTTGAAAGTATGTAGAGTTGAATTTTGATTTTTTTATTTTTTTAAGGGTATATTGTATTGCACTGAAAGAGTAAATTGTGTTGGAATTTGAGAGAATATTAAGTTGCATTTTAAAATATAATTGTGTTACAATTCAAGAGCATATTGTGTTGCATTTCGAGAGTAAATTAGGTTGCATTATTAAATAACAAACATCAAGACCTGTGGGAATGCTCATTTTATCGCGTTGTGGACCGAAAACGTAAGTAGGGTTCCAAATAACTTTACAGCGCTCTTGTCCGAGTCATTTGGGGTTTCTAAACGCGAGTTTTGTCATGAGCCGTGAAAAAATTCACACATCATAAGATCCCTCTCCTTTTAATAATCATTCCCTTAAAAATGTACTCAAAAAAATCCATTCAATTCTGTTGGTTGCATACCTGTGTTGTTTTTCAGAATGTTAGGGCTGGAATCTTCATTTATTGTTTATTGTTTATTTACGGATATCCATTTAAAATAAATACATAATGCTTAGTCTAAAATATGAACAAGATCGCACAATTTTTCAAACCTCTTAATGAGACAATCTTATTTTATATACTTCATTAACCCATTAGACGCCAGTCATGCATATACGCAACATTATTAATTTTATATTAGTTAAATTACTAAATAAGTTAATTTGATATATTATATTATTTGACTTGACTTGAAAATGTATGAAGAAAAACGTAAATATTTTGTTATTTAAATATCTCGATTATTACTCATTAAAAAAAAAATTCAGAGTATTTCTAATTTCACAATATTTCAGTGTTTTTTACGCGTGGCGCATGAAGTAAAATTTCGAGTTTAGAAAAGCCCCGCGTAGAAAATTTGTCGAGGGTCGCGCAGCGACCCGAGACAAATATTGGGTTGCATTTTGTGCGTGTTGCATGCCATATATTGGGTTGCATTTTGAGTATATATAATAATAATAAATGCCTTTATTAAACAGAGATTTGATACACTATATATAAAAGTGTAGGCAAAGTTCAGTCAGCATTATCTGTTACTGTTCTTCCACTTAACCTACTTAAAACATAACATAAGTAATATATGAGTGTTTTATGAGAAAAATAAAACAAAAACAAACAATATTTGACTGTTGTTTATATACATGTACGAACAGTCTTGGATTAAGTTATCTTGTTAACTTTTTAAGCTCAGTCGAAAGTAGGAAAACTAAAGTATGTGTGGTTGCGTTTCGGCTGTATATTGGGTTGCATTTTGTGCGTGTTGCATGCCATATATTGTGTTGCATTTGGTGCGTCTTGCATGCAATATATTGGGTTGTATTTGGAGTATATATAATAATAATAAATGCTTTCATTAAAAAAGAAGTATGATACAGTATATATAAAAGTATAGGCGAAGTTCAGTCAGCATTATCTATTACTGTTCTTCCACTTAACCTACTTAAAACATAACATAAGTAATAAATGAGTGTTTTATGAAAAAAAAACAATATTTGACTGTTGTTTATATACATGTACGAACAGTCTTGGATTAAGTTATCTTGTCAACATTTTAAGCTCAGTCGAAAGTAGAAAAACTAAAGTATGTGTGGTTGCGCTTCGGCTGTATATTGGGCTGCATTTTGTGCGTGTTGCATGCCATATATTGTGTTGCATTTTGTGCGTGTTGCATGCCATACATTGGGTTGTATTTGGAGTATATATAATAATAATAAATACTTTTATTAAAAAAGAGGTATGATACAGTATATATAAAAGTATAGGCGAAGTTCAGTCAGCATTATCTATTACTGTTCTTCCATTTAACCTACTTAAAACATAACATAAGTAATAAATTAGTGTTTTATGAGAAAAAAACATAAACCAGCAATATTTGACTGTTGTTCATATACATGTACGAACAGTCTTGGATTAAGTTATCTTGTCAACTTTTTAAGCTCAGTCGAAAGTAGAAAAACTAAAGTATGTGTGGTTGCGTTTCGGCTGTATATTTGGTTGCATTTTGTGCGTGTTACATGCCATATATTGTGTTACATTTTGTGCGTGTTGCATGCCATATATTGTGTTGCATTTTCTGCGTGTTGCATGCCATATATTGGGTTGTATTTTGAGTATATATAATAATAATAATAAATGCTTTTATTAAAAAAGAGGTATGATCCAGTATATATAAAAGTATAGGCGAAGTTCAGTAAGCATTATCTCTTACTGTTCTTCTACTTAACCTACCTAAAACATAACAGAAGTAATAAGTGAGTGTTTTATAAGAAAAACAAAAACGATATTTTACAGCTTAAAACATAACATAAGTAATACATGTGAGTATTAGTAAAAAAAATATATTTTACAGCACATTTGGTTTCTAATTTCACCGATCACAAAGACCAGTGTCTATATGAAGTTTGTTTTTCAGGCATACATTGAGTATTGTAATAAGTGAATGTTTTATAAGAAAAACACAAACAATAATTTACAGCTTAAAACAGGACTTCTCCAAGACGTTTGACTCTGTTGATAATACGCTATTACTCAACAAGCTTCATTATGTTAGCATTACTGATATTCTTTTACGTTGGATAGAGTCCTACTTAACAGATAGGTTGCAAGTGAATAAAATTGGGCAAATAACATCAAGACCCCTAATGGTTACTTCTGGTGTTCCTCAGGGATCACACCTAGGTCCCTTGTTCTTTAATATATTTATAAACGACGCTACAAGCTGTTTTCAGAATGCCAATTGTTTACTTTTCGCTGATGATATGAAAATTTATATGCGTATTGAATCGACTCTTGACGCAACAAACCTGCAAAATGAACTTGATCACTTTTATAGCTGGTGTAACGATAATAGATTAACGCTAAACATCAAAAAGTGTAATATCATTACTTTTTCACGAAGTACAAGGCCGATCATCACAAATTATGTTTTCAACGATGTAGCAATAAATCGTGTTGATAGAATAAGGGATTTAGGTGTCACTGTGGATTCAAAGTGGTCATTTGCACACCATATTTAAAATATTGTCACGAAAGCCTATCAGATGCTGGGTTTTGTATAGCGTAACAGTAAGAACTTTACAAATAGTAGAACGGAATGGTCTCCATACACTGAATGCGACATTAATAAAATTGAGCAAGTTCAAAAGAAATTTGTAACACATAAAGACAATTTATCATAAAGAAAAATTGAGTTTGTCAATAGGTTGCAGAATATTTACAAAATATAAAAACGAATTAAAATTAATATCTACTTTCTGCAAAAAGTTTGTCTCCAAATATTCATTGAAACAACTACTTCTCGAGCTAATACCCCGACAGATATTCATTGTATAATTCAATATCTGTCGGGGTATTAGCTCGAGAAGTAGTTGTTTCAATGAGTATTTGGAGACAAACTTTTTGCAGAAATTTGTAAGGTACCTTGCCTATAAATTTAGTACCAATCAGCCCTACTTGGATCTTTTGACGACTTTTGGCCTTCGCAGCTTTAAGCAAAGGCGTGTAGAAGCTGACATTAAGTTAGTATTCAAATTACTTAATGGATATTTGGATTGCCCTGATCTGTTGGAATTGGTTGTTATACGGGTTTCACCGTGCTCTCTTCCGTCTGATATTACTTTCTTAATATCAGCTACAGGCGCACGGATTATGCGAAATATTCCGCTTCTGTTCGGGTTTTGCGTCACGCAAATATTTTAAATTTTGACTTTTTTAATGGGTCTTTTTCATTATTAAAACGCCTTTTAAAAGATTTGTAACTTTTCTTGTTTAGTTTTAAGTTTAGTGTTTGTATATATTTGTTTTTTTGTATATTGTATTTTTCTTGTAAATGGCAAGCCGTTGAAATAAATAAATAACATAAGTAACACATATTTAATTGATGAGGCAGATACATGATGAAACTCCATAATACTATTTGAAATAAAACAACACAATTGGGAGGGTTTCACTTTGATTGTTGAACACTGCAACATGTTTCACCACACAGAGGCTTCATCAGGCAGATGAAATAATGAAAACCAGTATTATTTCATCTGCCTGATGAAGCCACTGTGTGGTGAAACATGTTGCAGTGTTCAACAATAAAAGTGAAACCCTCCCAACTGTGTTGTTTTATTTCAAATAAGTAATACATGTGAGTCTTAGCACATTTGGTTTCTAATTTCACCGATCATAAAGACCAGTGTCTATATAAAGTTTGTTTTTCAGGCATACATTGAGTATTGAGCCTGGAATTTTGAGCTATATCAAGTTGCGTATCGAGAGTATATTGGGTTGCATTTTAGGCGTATATTAAGTTGCACAATGGGTTGCATTTCAAGAATTGTCCTCTTGAGTAAAACACTCGGTACTTAATTTTAAAACTGCAAGTCCGCAATTTTCCACCGTCAAACATCCTTGTAATTAATACCGGAAAGTGGAAAAGCCGGTAGACGTTTTCCGGGTGGAAAAACGCGCGCGGAGCGCTCCGTTTTCACGGATTAAATCCGCGGGGGCGAGATTATGTTTTTATTGTTTTATCGCATTCCGGGCCCCCGTCGCCCCACCCCCCGGCGGCAATGAATACATTAAGCGCCCTCCCCGAAGCACTATCTCTTCACTCAAAACAATATTTAAATCGATTCACTCGTTTTACGCAATTTACGGAGTCCGTTCGTCTATTCCGGGAGAAAAGCGGCGGAGCGTTCCGCGTTCCGCCGAAAGGAAACACTTTATTAAATCAGTTCTACCCCGGGATAAGGGCGAAATAAATATTAATATGTGAAATAGAATATTCGTTTGTAGAGCTTGGTGTGCGTATGGGAGTTTATTTAAATTATGGATTTTAAAATGCAGAAATTCGAGTTAAATCCGCGAAGTGGGTTTTATGTAAAGTTTTATAAAGAAATATCTTACACAATTTAAATGCTAATTTTTATCATTCAATAAATTAAACCAGTTTTTACTTTTAATTCTTTAGACCTTAAGGATCATTTATTTTTGGGCAAAACAAAACTCATTTTCTTTTTTGTACGTAATTATTTTGAATACCATGACCATGAAAGATCGTGTCCAGTTTGTAAAAATTAAAAATTTTATTTCAAATCCTATACACATAACATCAGGTGTGCCTCAAGGGTCGCATTTAGAGCCAATTTTTTTTTATTATTTATCAATAATCTACAAGATATCTTCAAAAACTGCCAATTTCTAATGTTTGCGGATGACAAAGTTATTCAAAATTATTCGCTCTGAAAATGACTGCCTTGGCATGCAATCCGATCTAGACCAGCTCTACAAATGGTGCGATGATAATCGTTTATATTTAAATATATCCAAGTGCTTCGCTATGTCCACCTGTAATAACCAAAGTCAAATATTTCATACATACATCATCAATTCAATAAACCTTGAGAGAGTTGACACAATTAAAGATCTTGGAGTAACATTCAATTCGAGTTTCTCTTTTAAAATCTACATCTCCAATATTATTTCGAAAGCTTTAAAAATGTGGGGATTCGTGTGGCAATATATATAATTTCATCTCAGATTTGCAATGCGAATCATAGAACGATGTCTATATTGGTAACAATCTGAACTCTAATTTTAAAACATTTCATAACATCTACACTTATTACTTTAATAAACATTTCCCTATATGTGCAAGAAAAGGGCGATCTGAGCAAACATGGATAAATTCTGAAATTAGAAATTCTAGTAAGAAAATGCATGATCTCTATTTATTACAAAAACAATATCCAGCATTAAAATCAAGCTATAAAGCTGACCATAAAAGGCATAATAAACTAATCACGAGAACCAAAAAATCCTTTTATCAAATCAAAATTATTAACTCAAAAAATTTGTCTAAAGATTCATGGCACATAATAAATGAAGTCACGAATAGAAATTGTCACAAAAGTAGGAATAATATTATACTTAATCACAACAATCAACAGATCGAAGACCCCAACTCACTTGTCCACATGTTCAACTCATTTTTTAAACCTAAAGATAGTTAAGGACCTCTCACAAGCTCATTCACAAGCTCATTTAATTTTCCTAAACCCATTCAATGAACAAGAACTTTTGCTTATTATAAATAAATTAAAAAACAAAAAAACGTGTGGATTTGATGAAATATCAAATATTCTATTAAAAAAATCATCTATGTTTATATTAGAACCTTTGGCATATTTAATTAACTTATCCCTGGAGCAAGGAGTTTTTCCTGAAATATTAAAACAAACAATTATCTGCCCTATTTATAAAAAGGGGGATCATAGAAATATTAATAACTATAGGCCTATAGCTCTAGTGTCACCGTTCCACAAGGTATTTGAACTGTGTATGTTGAACAGACTTAATCAGTACTTAAACATATCCATGACTCTGACAAACTCACAACATGGTTTCAGAAAATCATTTTCCACACAAACCGCACTACTGTCGTTTTACAATAACATCATAAGATATATTGAAAAAGGAGAATACCCCGTGGGACTATTAATTGATCTGAGTCGAGCGTTTGATTGTATAAACATTAATTTGCTTCTAGATAAACTAAATAGCTATGGTATTAGAGGTGTTGCCAGCAACTGGTTTAGGTCATATTTGGAAAGCAGAAAACAATCCGTAAAAATAACACATACAACTGAAAAAAATAGAACTGCATTCGTGTCATCGGCCGAAGTAATTAATATGGGTGTCCCACAGGGATCCATCTTGGGCCCCATATTGTTTATTCTCTATGAATGACATAGTGGCCAATGTTCCCAACCCAGTTCACATGTATGCTGACGATACCTCAACCATAATAAGCGCAAAGGCAAACTTGGACCTGGAAAGCATTTCCGATAATATAATCAGTCAATTGTGCAACTGGTTTCAGAACAATCAACTTCAAATTAATAATTCAAAAACTGTATATATTAGATTCCATATGAAACAATGCAAACAAAATCTTAAACTAAATATTATGATGGACCAACATCTAGTATCTTCAGCCCGGAGTACTAAATTTTTGGGATTAACTATTGATGAAAATCTAGACTGGTCAGATCACTGTTCAAAACTAGCAACATCAATTTCGAAATCATGCTACAGCTTAAAAGTACTTAAAGAGTATCTCACTAAACGACAATTAAAAATGTTCTACATAGGTATAATCGAGTCCCGATTGCGATATGGTCTGTGTCTTTGGGGAGCGTCCTCATCGTGGAAGAAGGTATTCATATCACAGAAACGATGTATTCGATCCATGGCTGGTATAGATCGCAAAACATCATGTAGACCATTTTTTATTAAATATGCTTTACTAACTTTACCATGTTTATTCATATACGAACTGAGTATATACATTTTTAAAAATAAGTCAGATTTTGCCATAGCGAAACACATCCATTCATATGAAACCCGATATAATGAAAGAATATATATACCACCGTACAGATTAAATGTCACAAAACGATCACCTCCGGTGCTCGGTGCTACGGTATTTAATCACCTCCCAAAATCTGTTAGAGATGCACCATCGATAACTTTGTTTAAAAAAATGCTCACGCAATTTCTTACCGAGAAAGCGTTTTACGATTTAAATGAATATTTCATCTATGTTAGTAATTAGCTGTAAATATTTGTTATCTGTGACTATGTCTTATATGTGCCTGTTACTGATTGTACATCAATGGACAATAAATTTTATTATTATTATTATTATATAACTAAAAATCTGGACACGGAATGTCTTAAAACTTTATACTGCTCCCTCGTTAGATCTCATCTTGAATATGCGTCGCCCGTCTGGACACCATTTACTAATTACAACATGGAACGTATGGAAGTAGTACAGAGGAAATTTTTGCGATGTATTGAGTACAAATCCGGACATCGCCATGCTCGCGGTGATTACAAACAAGTAATGGAAGACCTCAATTTGTCAACTCTCCAAAGTCGTAGAGTAAATGCCGACATTTGCCTTTTATATCGGATAATCAATGGGCACATTAATTCCCCCGGCCTGTTAGATGCCTTAACTTTGCATGTGCCTACAAGGAACACCCGGACCAATACATTATTTTATTTTGACTCTCATCGCACAGTTTCAGTATCGATGAACACGATTACCAGACTAATGAAGACCGGCAATGACTACAACCAATACCATTGGTTTGATCTCTTTGGATTGTCATTTCAACAATTTAAGGCTAGATTGAATCGTTTTTCGTAAGCGTATTATAATAATATTTATATTTTATATTCAGTCGATTTAAATTATTTAAATTAATTTTTATTTTTAGTTATCAATCATGCATGTATATTTTAAATTATTTTCTGTTTCTTATTTTTTGTTAAGCTTTTTGGATTTCTTTTATTGTATTATTTTGTAATAATGGCACTGCCGTAAATAAACGTTGTATTTTATTTATTTATTTTTATTTACATACCTAGTATACTCTAATGCTCGTTTGCACCTAGGTTAGGTTAGGTTTCAATAGCAGCAGCAGGGAGGGGAGATCTGACTCCTTTTTGCCCTTATGGTATCACAAAGGGCCCTTTGGATCTAAGTGAGCGGTCTATCACTTAGACCCAAAGGGCCCCCTGTGATACCATAAGGGCAAAAAGAAGTCAGATCTCCCCTCCCTCCACACCTATACAAACCAATCTGAGCACCTAATGAACCCGATCAAATTTCTCACATCTAGAGGTGTGAGGTCCGCTAGTACATTCGCGTAATGCATACCAAGGTACTTGATTCTTTTCCTTTTAAGAGCAGAGCATTGTCCCAAATAGTGGAGTACCGTCTCTTCCTCCTCCACATCCAGACATCCTCTGCAAAAGTCGTTGTGCTCAAGACCCATCTTTTGTACATGTCTGCCTAGGAGGTAGTGGCCCGTGAGGATGCCTACCGCCTTCTTTATGTCGATTCTGCTAAGAGAAATTAATCTGTTGCTGTTTATAGTATCCCATATACAGAGAGTTTTAAGTAACACCGAACATGCCAGAAAAGGTTCACTGTAAATTTTCCTATGTTCTATTTGTTCTGGGACGCATCAAAGCATTGAGTGCAGTGTGATTGGCTACGATTTCCAATGGTAATATAGTCAACCCAATTTACGTTCTTCTGGGTGCGATTTCATTGGTTACGATTTTTAGTAGTTCTAATGCAAATTAGGACTAATGTAAATAGGGTACATGTAATGTCAAAATAAAATATGTCAGTTATTGAATCTTGTGCGTTTATAGTAAGTACAGTGTGTGGGAATATGGAACATACTTTTTTATCCAAAGCAAGACATCGGCATTTCAACACAATCAAGATTAATACTGTCGTGAAACATACCGGGAGTTTTTCTTTTAAGTATACGTAATCCAAATTCAGCCAATTTTCTGTAAATCTTTAGATATTGCTTGTTTTTTTTTAAGTTTCATTTGAAGCTTTACACGAGTGTTTTCCACTCCTAGACTAAGCATGAAGTAAAATTTCGAGTTTGGAAAAGCCCCGTCAAAATTTGTCGAGGGTCGCGCAGCGACCCGAGACAAATTTTCTGGGCTTTTCTAAACTCGAAATTTTACTTCATGCGCCACGCGTATAAAACACTAAAATATTGTGAAATTCATGTATATTTGAACTACACTTGAAATCTGTGTTTTATACGCGTCGCGCATGAAGTAAAATTTCGAGTTTAGAAAAGCCCAGAAAATTTGTCTCAGGTCGCTGCGCGACCCTCGACAAATTTTCCCCGGGCTTTTCTAAACTCGAAATTTTACTTCATGCTTAGTCTGGGAGTGGAAAACACCGTGAGGATGCCTACCGCCTTCTTTATGTCGATTCTGCTAAGTAAAATTAATCTGTTGCTGTTTATAGTATCTCATATACAGAGAGTTTTAAGTAACACCGAACATGCCAGAAAATGTTCACTGTAAATTTTCCTATGTTCGATTTGTTCTGGGACGCATCAAAGCATTGAGTGCAGTGTGATTGGCTACGATTTCCAATGGTAATATAGTCAACCCAATTTACGTTCTTCTGGGTGCGATTTCATTGGTTACGATTTTTACTAGTTCTAATGCAAATTAGGACTAAAGTAAATAGGGTACATGTAACGTCAAAATCAAATATGTCAGATATTACATCTTGTGCGTTTATAGTAAGTACAGTGTGTGGGAATATGGAACATACTTTTTTATCCAAAGCAAGACATCGGCATTTCAACACAATCAAGATTAATACTGTCGTGAAACATACAGGGAGTTTTTCTTTTAAGTATACGTATTCCAAATTCAGCCAATTTTCTGTAAATCTTTAGATATTCCTTGTTTTTTTTAAAATTTAATTTGAAGTTATACACAAGTGTTTTCCACTCCCAGACTAAGCATGAAGTAAAATTTCGAGTTTAGAAAAGCCCCGTGAAAATTTGTCGAGGGTCGCGCAGCGACCCGAGACAAATTTTCTGGGCTTTTCTAAACTCGAAATTTTACTTCATGCGCCACGCGTATCAAACAAAAATATTGTGAATTTATGTATATTTGAACCACACTTGAAATCAGTGTTTTATACGCTTGGCGCATGAAGTAAAATTTCGAGTTTAGAAAAGCCCCGTGAAAATTTGTCTCGGGTCGCTGCGCGACCCGCGACAAATTTTCTACGCGGGGCTTTTCTAAACTCGAAATTTTACATCATGCTTAGTCTGGGAGAGGAAAACACTCGTTTAAAGCTTTAAATTGAACTCTTTTAATAAACAACGAGTGTCAGAAAATTTACAGCTTATGCATGTTTACCTAAAGAAAAAATTCAATTCATTGTAAGTTACGCATTCAATAAATTAATAAATACACCTACATTATCTTTATTACGTATAATGTTAACAAATAAATGAAAATTGAAATGTTTGCCAAATGAGCAGCACACCTAACACCCTAGTGTTGTTGTGCTGGCAGCAGACCTAGGTGCGGTACTTGCAAACCTGCCTCGCCACTCTCTTTAAATTTGGAATAATTATATTTAAAACTGCCGAAAGGCAGTTTTGTGACGGCATTTTTGCTGGTACACCCAAAGCAACGTACTTAGGGTGCTCCTGATCAAATGGTTTACAAAATACGCTGAATCGAAGTTCTTAATAATCTGTAGTGAAATTGAAGCAATGTATAAACTTATCTTGAAATATTAGCAAACGGAAGTAACAGGAATCTGTTTTTCTATTATTTATGCACTTAAGCTAAATATGTTCTCCTCTTTCTCATGTTTCTTTTCTGTTTAATATTAACAATCCATTAGTGATGTAGGCAATTAATGAATGACACATTTTATTTTGACGTTAAGTGTAAGTTGCGTTAGAACTACTAAAATCAGAGCCAATGAAATCGCACTCAATGCTTTGATGCGTCCCAGAACACATCGAACATAGGAAAATTTACATTGAATGTTTTCTGGCATGTTCGGTGTTACATAAAACTCTCTGTAGGCCGTAGCTGCCTTGTTATGAGATACGTATCTTCGTGTCTCCATCTATGGTTGACCGATGCTACCATTTGGTCCCTAAGTAGTCTCTTGCATTCCACAAGAGGAATGTGGGTGAAGAGTTCAGTAGACAGGTCCTTCGTTCTTGCCCCCATCCTTGCAAGGTCGTCGGCAATTAAATCATCCCTGATGTCACTGTGACTAGGTACTCACATGATTATTACCCAATAAAACCTAAAACTCGAAACTGTATATATTCCCAAACAAATCCATTTGTACATCATTCTTGATAATGGCATTAAGCCGAAACTAGTAGAAAATAAAATACATATAAGTGAAACAAAACCAAGTGAATTTAATTTACAAACCATTATACTCACATCACAGTTATTTGCAAGCCTATTTAGCGATTGTTTACAGTCTTTGACCACCTTCGAGGTGCAGTACGGACTATTCAGCATCTTAATGGCGGCTTGGCTATCAGTAATGAACCTGCTGCGGTTCCCCTGAAGGTAATTTTTGTGGATCCATTCCACTGCCACTCGGGTGGCCATGACCTCTGCTTAAAGAATGTTACAGTGGTTTGGGAGCCTAAAAGACTTTTTGAGGTTGAAATCTTGTGAGAAGATTCCTTCCCCTACTCTGTTTTCAGACTTGGAACCATCCGTTAAGAGCCAGAAGTCCTTGCCTTGAACTATCTTGCCCTCTAACCATTTGGTTTTGTCCGGGATGGAAGTGGAGAACTTATTTTCAAAATTAAGTTCTGGAGTCTTCAGGGGGTAATTACTGATTAAGTTAATCGTTATAGGTGCAAACGAGCTTGTCGATAGCTCGACAAGCTCGTTTGCACCTTAGACTATTAACTTAATCAGTAATTACTACTTCTTCTGACCACAACAATTTTATTTAAAAATTTTGTACATAATCGCATATTGATGAAGGAGACATGTTAAGAATATCTTACAAATTTATAAGATTCCTCTACTCTAAGGCCCGGTATTTCAACCGATAGTTAACTGTCAATTGGAAGTTAACTCAGAGTTGAAAGTGTGTTGCATGTATTTCAAATTATGATTAATATCTTACTTTCAGTTAACTTTAAGTAATCTTTACTAATATGTAGGTATCAGTTAACTCTTGGTTACCTGACATTTCATTTGACGTCAGTGTAATATTTTGTTAATATTAAATCAATTATCAATTACAATGAATGATTATGACATACATGTGTTTAGTGACGACGAAGAAGTGCCTTTAAGAAAACAGAGAGTAGTCAGAGATAGAGTAAATCATTTTGAAAGATGGGATGAAAAGGAATTCTTTCAAAGGTTCAGATTATCGCCAAGAACTGTAGAAAACATCATCGAAGAAATTGACGACCTTATAAAATATCCAACCCAAAGGTATTACCAATAGTTAGAAATATCACATAAAACTCTATTCCATTATTTTAGAAATGATGCTCTGTCTTCAACTGATCAATTATTGCTAGCACTCAGGTTTTGTGCAACTGGTGCTTTCTTCACTACTGTCGGAGATGGAAGTGGTGTGCATAAATGCACGGCCAGTAAAGTAATTAAGAGAGTTAGCTTTGCTTTGGCAAGTTTACGTCCTCGAATAATAAAAATGCCAAGCACAGAAGAAGAAAGATTAGAATGTAAAAGAGTCTTTTATTTAAAAGCTAGATTTCCTATGTGCATTGGAGCAATTGATTGCAGTCATGTTAAAATTTTATCACCAGGAGGTAATAGAGCAGAGATTTTTAGAAATAGAAAACAATATTTTAGCATAAACGTGCAAACAGTATCTGATGCCAATCTGAAAATAATGGATATTGTGGCTAGATGGCCAGGATCTACGCACGACGCCCATATTTTTAGAAATTCAAGTATTATGAATCGATTTGAACAAAATGAATTTGGTCACAACACCGTTCTAGTAGGAGACAGCGGATATCCTTGTAAAAATTATCTTCTTACACCCTTATTGCAAACAAGAACACCAGCAGAAAATCTATATAACGAATCACAAATACGTACCAGAAATCCTGTGGAATGGTGCTATGGTGTATGGAAACGAAGATTTCCTGGACTTGCTGCAGGACTTAGAACAAATTTAGAAACTACTGAAGCCGTTATAGTTGCTACCGCAATACTACATAATATTGCATGTGACGAAAATGAAAAAGTACCAGACATAACTGATGAAGAAAATCATGCAATAAACTTAGTAAATAATAACCCACCAGATCAAAACAATATCGTTAATAATAATCAAATAAGAAACAATACTTTCAGACAACATTTAATACAAAATAATTTTTTTAACTTACAATAAATAAATATTATTACTTAATTATTATCACGCAATACATATAACATACAACAATTTATTCAAAAAACAAATTAATAAATATATTTATTATTATTTGCCCTAACTGTTTTCAATTATTTATGAAATTACTCATTTTTGCTTCTTTAAGTTGCAGTTTAAGTTTTAATATTTTCATTTTTATCTCATGTTCTTCTAAAAACTTTTCTCTCTGAAGTCTTACAAACTCCATTTTTTCCTTAATTAACAACTCATTTATAATAAATTTTTTGTAAGCAATTTTTTTCTGTCCTATTTTTAATCTTATATTTGGTTGTTTTTTCAACATTTGTGGGCTATAGGTAGACCAGTCGTCATCGGTTTCTGTTGTTCCTACAAAAATTGTGTGAAAAATTACATAGATAATATATTGTACAGTTTTTTACTATTGCTCATTTCCACATTTTTATTATTTGTCTGATTGATAATAGTAGGAGTAAATGTTTCCTCTGGCAATTCATCTAAAAAAAAACACACACAATTAATAAGAATATTTCATTTTTAAAATGTACCAACAGCTAGGATATTACTACGCTACCACTTACATTCAGTAATTTCTACAACATTTTCTTTAGAGTTAGAAAGACTTTCATCAGGTGAGCCAATAACAATGTAATTCGCATTAGATGGTCCGGCTTGATGAGCTTGTACACCTAATGAAAATAAACCATTTAAAATGATAAATTTCATAAAAAGTAACCTTATACTTACTGTCAGCATCGAAGTTGTTCTTAAGACCACAAATTTGATCTTCTTCTAAAATTCTTTCAATAAAATTATCTACGTCTGTTATGGCATATAGTTTAGAATCACCACCCCCGGTTTTATTTAGTTCCCTTTTGTTGTGTGATAATTTGGTTTTGCATAGTTTCTTTAAATTGGCATATTTTTGTTTTAATATTTGTTTGGATCTAAATACACCATCGTTTGCCGCATTGAACTAGTTTTCGATATGAGTCCACGCTTTTACTTTTTCTTGCCATAAAACACTGCCACTCTTCTTATTTTCTATAATATTCTTGTATTTCTCAACAAATTCTAACAGCAAATGTTCTTCTTTATAAGTAAAATTCGGTGTCCTTTTTGTTTCATTTACTTGCTGGGAGGTTTTATTCATTTTTATGCTTAATAAATCACCACCAGCAACAGCAGGTGACCAAAGACTGATAAACGATATTGACAATTTAAGTGTGATTTTGACAGAAGTCAGAATTACCACTCTAATGAAATTTTGATGAAATGAGAGTTACTAAACCAAAACTTTCAAATACTTGAAATACATAAACATAATTTTACTATGAGTTAACTAGTGGTAAAACTTTATCGTTAGTTTGCAAACCTAAAAGTTAACTATCAATTGAAATACCGGCCCTAAAATGCTGAAATAATCAGAGGTTTAATCAATGATTAGTGGATGATTAAAGTTATTGAATAAGAGTGCATTTAAAATTAAGTATCTATTTAAAATTATTTTCATGCCTTCCTCGCGCATGAAAATAAAAATCCCTTTTAAAATCTGCCAACAAATAGCCTTTGCTAGTACTAGACACGGGCTGCGCTTTAAAGGGTTAAATAATTACAAATCTAGACATGCACAACTTAAAACTAAGCTTCCACATTTCATCCTTCTTTCCGTGCGGCCCTTATTGAAATCCTCAAAGCACCTCGCATATTTAATATGCAAGTCCCATAAACAAGTCTAACGGCACTAGAGAGCCAGCGAGGATTTCATTAAGGGAGTTCTTAATTAAAATCAAAACTTAACTTTGAACATGTGTTAGGAATTAGAAGGAACACGCCGGGTTTCTCCGGCTTCCCGCTGGCTCGGTGTGTGTGTATCTGTGTGTGTTCAGGTCCGGGTTTAGGCGGTGTTTCCGGTCAAGCAAAATCAATATCCTGTTAATCTCGGGATTCTCGTCTTATCAATTTATCTAGTTTCCTCCCCACTAATAAATTCGAATTGTATCGGGTTATAACAATGTTTGCCCATCCTGTTTCCAATAAGGGATAATACACTTTATATTGGGATTTCAGGTTAAAATTATTATTACTTTTTATTTTTAATATACAAATAAAATTAATAATATTTTTTTAACTTTAAATACTTAATTTTACTTAATTTAATTTATTTACGGAATCTCTATTTTACAATCTATACTTTCATTTACAAAGAATAGTAATACTAATAGTAAAAACATAACATAATTTTTCTTGAATAATTTTCTCACTTATCACTTGGTGAAACATTTTTAAATATTGATAATGAAGGTTTAAATTAAATTACACTTGGTTTGTTTCATAATTTTTTTTTTTTTACTTTACTATTTACTCGACTAGTTTCGCGTTTTACAGCATTATCAGGATAATAATGCTGTAAAACGCGAAACTAGTCGAGTAAATAGTAAAGTAAAAAAAAAAAAAAAAATTGTGAAACAAACCAAGTGTACTTTAATTTAAACCTTCATTATCAATATTTAAAAATGTTTCACCAAGTGATAAGTGAGAAAATTATTCAAGAAAAATTATGTTATGTTTTTACTATTAGTATTACTATTCTTTGTAAATGAAAGTATAGATTGTAAAATAGAGATTCCGTAAGTAAATTAAATTAAGTAAAATTAAGTATTTAAAGTTAAAAAAATATTAATAATTTTATTTGTATATTAAAAATAAAAAGTAATAATAATTTTAACCTGAAATTTAAACATGTTACTTCACGTCCCAAAATGGTTCAATAAATCCTTAAAATTATAAATTTATTATTGCTCAACTATACTGTTCAATGACAAGACAAACGATCGTTAATAAACGTAAAAAAAAATACATAATTAATTTACAAAATATTTCATGACATTGTATATTATACAAATATAAATAAAATGTAATATAATGTATAAACGTTTGTATCACAGAATAAATTACAGTGTCTTCGCTAAAGCAAATTATCACAGATGGAATATCAAATAAAGATATATAAAGCAAACATATATGTATAGAAAAATGACAAACAGTTCTAGCAACTAGCAAAGTACAAACAAATATAATGAATTAATACAACGTAACAGAATAAATAATTATACATCAATAAAATAAATATCAATAAAACAAATAATATTGAGACGTAACAGCGACATCGGATAAATTTATGCGACGTAAATGAGTTTTAAACTGCCGAAGTGTCGATGAAAATAAAACAAAATTCTAATTGTCACCTAACCCATTAGCATACCTCATCATACGGTCGATAGGATTATACATGCTGTAGTTCGCAGAATGATATGACAAGCGGAATAAAGGTCTGTGTCTTGACTGAAGACAGCGAGGTATGTTAAAACGCAATGACTCAACCAGAGCACCACAGTTCAAAAACCCATTCACCAGCTTATAAAAAAAGTCAAGTCTAAAAACAGTATTCTTTCTGAAAGCGAACTAACATTTAGTATCGTTAACATTTCACTGTGGCTAAAGTCTACTATATTCCCACCCATTCTAAATTATAAAATTTGCTCTGAACCATTTCAATTTGATGAATGGCATTTTTAGAATAGGGTGACCATACCACTGACGCATATATCATGTGTGGACGTGCAAGAGATAAATATAGCGACTTGATTGTCAAATTCCTGGTTGACCGTAAAGTTTTGGGTATAGATAAGCTCACTTAATTAAACACAGTTATATTCCTTTCTTCACTTTTATTTGTCTTGCTAGATGTACATTTCGGGTACTAAGTACCCATTATCAATAGCTAACTTTTGTTTTTTCTAACTCACGTCTTATTTAATAATTCTTATCATTCATTTCTCAATCAGCCAATTTTTCTGTTAAAGACAGTTTCAATTTACCTTGTTAGTACCCGAAATGTACATCTAGCAAGAAAAATAAAAGTGAAGAAAGGAATATAACTGTGTTTAATTAAGTGACTTAACACCTTCACGTAACTCATACAACTACATTAATATAGATAAGCTGTTTTCTATTAATTATTAACGGGACACCCTGTATACATTTTTTTTTTATTGACGTTAAATATTAGTGTAGACGATTTAAATTCCTGATTTTATTCTATCTCCTTTTAGATGGAATAAAATCAGTAATTAAAATCGTCCATAATAGTATTAAACGTCAATAAAAAAATCTATATATTGAAAATAACGAATAAACAGAGCAGATAAAAAATTTAATCACTTAATAATTTCAATTGTTTTTTTTTTTCGATTTATTAAAAGCGAATTGTAAAATAGGTAATAAAACCCTCACAAATGGTCTGTTTGTTGAAATTTCAACGCAAACTGAAATATTCCCTTAATTAGAATTTCAAAACTTGGCTGTAAAGTCAAAGGTCGGGCATTTAATTATGTTTTAATTAAAATAAACCAAGTGGCGCGCTTCGGGACGCATTGCGCACTACAAAAGTTAATAACTCGAATTGAAATGAATTTATTATTGGGATTATTCTTTTATTAAAATAAATCGCAATCATCATTATGTTGAAATAAATTCACATTTTACTGGAAAATCGTGTTTGGTTTATTATAAACAATATTGAAATTTATATAAATTGCGCAGCATTTAACTAAAATTCCATTATCTATCTACATTCTTGTCTATGTATCAAAAGTTACACAAGTTTGTTTTTTCTAACTCACGTTTTATTTAATAATTCATTTCTCAATCAGCCAATTTTTCTGTTAAAGACAGTTTCAATTTACCTTGTTAAAGTTTTACATCATTTGTACAATCACATATCGATTTGTAGCATTCATTTTTTTTTATTCAATCAACCACTATTCAAGTTTACAGGAAATGATTATTTGAAGTATACATGTCCCCATGTATACGCTGTACATTTTCGGGTTTTCTATTCAAAGCTTTTAACGAGTGTTTCCTTTTCTTGATTGAGCGTAAAGTAAAATTTCGAGTTTAGAAAAGCCTGAACATTTGGAGTCGTTTCAGTTTTTTTTTTATAGAAATCAGACAGTTATAGAATAAATTCAGAACTAAAGCGACCATTAGTAAAAAGCCACAAACAAGATATTTAGTTTTCATAAAAATTCACTAAACATATTTAGAATTATTTATTGGTTTTTAAATATTCGAATGGTGGCACATTTTCATACTAAATTTAATGATAATCCATGTTCTCCTTTCTATGGTTTTTAAGTACATACAAATTATAATGATTGTAATATAAATCATTATTTTTTATTTACCATTTAAAGAAGACTTTTATGTATACTTTTTACACACGTGTTTCTTCAAAAAACACTACCCAGGATACTGGGACTTTAACATTTAAAAGATATTTATTAAATCATTCCTTAATTTGCTTTTCGTTATTGTGAAGTTTAAAGTATACCTCTAAATAATAAAACTCGCGTTCAGAAACACCAAATAACTCGGACAAGAACCCTGTGAAGTTATTTAGACCCCTACTTACGTTTTCGGTCCACAACGCGATAAAATGAGCATACCCACAAGTCTTGTGTTTGTTAGAATATATGATGTATACTTTGTAAATTTTCTGTAAATAATATATATATATATATATATATATATATATATAAGGTGGCCAGAAAAGGTGTAATAATCTTCAGGTAGAGTAGTTCATTGAATAATTTCAAGCAGAAAATGTAAGTAAAAAAATATTGTATTGTGGCTTATAACTCCTCACGGGCAAATTTAAAGAAATGTGAATTTGGCAACAATGGATCAAACAAGTGTTTAATTTAATAATAATCATAAATTAAACAAATCTACAAAAATTAATATTTGAAGTATACATCAAAAATGAAAGATTAAAGTAAATGTTTAAATTGATAACCATCCGTTTCTAAGCAGATCTGGAGCCGTCGTGGGATATAATTAATTTGAAATAAAACAACGCAGTTGGGAGGGTTTCACTTTTATTGTTGAACACTGCAACATGTTTCACCACACAGTGGCTTCATCAGGCAGATGAAATAATGATTTTACAAAGTACAGGTAAAAGCTTATATACTAATGCAATTAAATTAATAGAAGGGGGGGGGGGGTAATGAGGTAATTAGGCTGAAACTAATACAAACAATTTTGAGCTACTAAATATTGATTAGGGGTGAATTATTTACTTCTATTTGGTCATTTAAAAGTGAAACCCTCCCAACTGCGTTGTTTTATTTCAAATAGTATTATGGAGTTTCATCATGTATCCGCCTCATCAATTAAATATATAATTAATTACTCGGAGCAACATCTCTTCAGTAATTAATTCCACTACAACACGAATTCTATTCATGACGTCTACATTGTCCACTGGAGGTGTTGCATACACCTTTTCTTTTAAAAATCCCCAAACGAAAAAATCAAGTGGATTCATATCCGGCGACCTTGCTGGCCATAGTATGGGTCCATTGCGCCCAATCCATCTATTTGGAAAATGTTCGTCCAAATATTCTCTTGAAATTCTTGCTGTATGAGGTGGTGCACCATCATGCATGTACAGCATGTTGTTTACTAAATTTAGTAGAACATTCTCCAAAACTTCTTCTAAAATATTTTCATAATTTAAGGCATTTAACTTTGATGAATAAAAAAATGCTCAATTACACGTAAATTTAGAATACCAAGTCAGACGTTAACTGAAAATTTCCTTTGATGTCCCATTTTTCTAACCGCCCGAGGATTTTCTTCTGCCCAAAAGTGATAATTATGACAATTAAATACCCCATCTCTAGTGAATGTACATTCATCACTCCAAGGAATTTTAAATAAAAAATTAGGTTCTTCCCGAATTTGATCTAAAATCCTGTCACAAAACACACGTCTACGCTCATTATCATTTTCATACAGTGGTTGAACTTTTCTTGAATTAAATGGACGCATTCGATTTTCTTTCAATACTGCATGGACTGTTGTTTTACTGGGGACATTTAACTGTTGAGCTATTTGTCTCGTACTAATATTGGGATCTTCTTGAACTGCATTCAATATCTGTTCTTCTAGGTGAACAGTGCGACGTTCCCTAGGTCTCCCTCCTTCTATGTTATTATAAACGAACGACCCAAAAGTACGTAGCCTTTGGTCTAATTTTCTAAACGTATTTACGCAGGGCTGTTGGCGATTTGGATATCTTCTTTGGTACTCATCTTTGGCACTAGTTGCATTACCATTGCAGAATCCAAATATCATGTACATATCTGCATACTCGTTGAATGTGTACATCTTCAAAAAGTATGATGAACTTATACAAACTTACACAAATAAATTATAACAAGTATATGTCAAAGTCAAGTGAAATTTAATAAGGTTACATATGAAAATACATAGTTGCCAGGTCTATTTTTATTAAAAAAATGCTTCTGAAGAAGTTATTAATTTGTTAAAGTTTCCAATTTAGTTATCACCTATGTCATTTAAATTTTACAAATGTGTAATTGATTGTAAGTTCTATTGATTTTTTCCAAAATAATAGAAAATAACACTAATTTCCAGAGATACGTTTAATATTTTAACGACCTCGTGAGATGTTACGAGGAAGAATACAATATTTTTTTATTCAGATTTTTTATCCAAAATTAATCAACGAATCACACTACCTGAAGATTATCACACCTTTTCTGGCCACCTTGTATATAAAACATGAAAAACCAACAAATTGAATTTGTTTCGTAAATATTTCTTTGCCACTGACAAACTTAAGAAAATATATGTTAACCAAAATTATAATAACTTAGCTCAATCAAATTTCTTGACGTTATTTTTAATACCTAGTTTTTTGAATATTCTTTATTGAGTAATATGCTTGTAAAATGGTTATCTGTCAATAAACGAATAAAATTAAACAAATCATATACGGCAATTATAAAAAGAGTGAAATCAAGTATTTTGATTGTCTCTTCTGATGCGAGTGTAAATTTAGATTATTGCGAAGCCCATTGTGAACTCGATTTAATTAATGTTTGCTATCAAACAAGGAATCATTTCCACTGTTGTGGTGGCTTATTTCAATAATCCCCTATATACTATTCGACATGCTTATTTACCTATTTACCGATTCAGGGATATGCCTATTGATATATGCACACCGATAATAGCCCTAGGGTACCTATTTAAAATTAAATAAACGTTATCACGAAATTATTATTATCACCATTATTCATAAATATGTAAAGTTATTTTCATTAAAAAACACTTGGTATTGTTTCACAAATTAAAACTGAAAATGGTCTAACAAACCAGAACTAGTCGGAATAAAGTTGTAATTTGTGAAACAATACCAAGTGTTTTTTTAGTTTAAATAACTTTACATATTCTAATATGTTTTACCAAGTGTCTGATAAGAAATAAATTAATTCAAGAATTATTTGTTTTCTTGTTTTTGGCTTTTGCCTGGCCTTAGTTGCTTTGACTATTGGCCAACATCAATTATTTATTTTTAACTTATATTATTTAATTTATAACTTATTTTGTAAGTTGTATTAACATATATTGGACGGCACAATACATTCACACCACACCCAGGGACACGACGAGTTATTATTTTTAAATAACAACTCCCCGTGCACGGGAATCGAACCCGGTCTGTGGCTCGCCGAGCGATTTACCGCTCGGCGACGTTACCGCTCGGCCACCACCTGCCCTAATTATTTATTTTTAATCATTTAATTTAAGTTTGATTTAATAAAGAAAACACTTGGTTAAATTTCACTAATATTAGTGAAATTTAACCAAGTGTTTTCTTTATTCAATCATAGTTAAATATGTTTCACCACGTGAAAAATGAGAAACTTGTCCAAGATATAATTTAAGTTTACTTAGTTATTTTATGTTATAATTAATATTGTTATTTTTTTGATGATTCATTGTAATAAGGCTTCGGCCTGTAAGGGAAATTAATATTATTATTATTATTCATAAATTTAAATTGGTTTCTTGTAACTGTAGAATTAATTGTTTACTACAGTCACTTCACAATATTTGTTTACAACAATTTGGCCAAGGCCTGGCTTTGATTCGTATACAATTCGCCAGCAATACATAACTCAACCCATTAACGGCCGAGCTATTATAAAATTAACTCCAAAAATTAATTTTAGGTAATCTTTTGCACTTGTTTTTATGATTTCCATAAATGACTTATTATATTACATACTAGGAATTTTTCTTTTAAATATACGTGATGTATACGTGGTGTTTTTTCAGGCATTCGTCGATTTTATAAAAGCGTTTAATTTTAAGTTTCGAACGAGTGTTTCCACTCCCAGACTAAGCATGAAGTAAAATTTCGAGTTTAGAAAAGCCTGAAAATTTGGATTGGCCGCGTAGCGAAGCGGAGCGGCCAATCCAAATTAGGCTTTTCTAAACTCGAAATTTTACTTCATGCGCCACACGTATAAAACACTGAATTATCGTAATGTTTAAAATATACGGCTTTATCAATCAAATATGTAGATGTAAATAAAACGTGAGTAAAATTCTGCGCTGAAAAAATTGTTTAAATTGATTGATTATAGGCAACCCAATAACTGTAATGTATATTGGGTTGCCTATACTTTCTGTTGTACGTGTGTGTTTTTTAAACTTCACAGAAAATCAGGGTTTTTAAGCGTGGCGCATGAAGTAAAATTTCGAGTTTAGAAAAGCCTAATTTGGATTGGCCGCTCCGCTTCGCTACGCGGCCAATCCAAATTCTTAGGCTTTTCTAAACTCGAAATTTTACTTCATGCTTAGTCTGGGAGTGGAAACACTCGTTCGGATCTTCAAATTAATCGCTTTTATAAAATCGACGAATGCCTGAAAAATTAACACTTGTTAAAAGCCTCAAATTACCCGCTTTGAAACAACAAATTCCTGCAATTTTAAAATACGTTGTAATTATCCGAAAATGTATACTCAAAAGAAAAATACCACGTATGTTCTATTTTAAACACGTTTTAACGTGTTTTAAACATGTTTATAATTTTTAATATTTTAAATGCTGTTTAAATGAAAAAAAACTCGTTTTGTAAAAAAACTGTTTGTTTTAATTAAAATGAAAATAAAAACCTTTTCTCTGATAAAGCCACATTTTCATAGCTTTTCAGTGCGTTCATCTGCTTTGTTATTAGGGCCCATCCTTTCATTCCGTAAAGGAGGACTGTCTAAATATAACACTTGGCTAGGCTTACTCTAAGGTTAAGGTCGAAGTCAGTCCTGGTAAAGACTTTTCTAACCTTCATGAATGTGTTACGTGCATATTAGATTCAACAATTTGGCCAAGGCATGGCTTTGATTCGTATACAATTAGCCAGCAATACATAACTCAACCCACTAACGGCCGAGCTATTATAAAATTAACCCAAAAAATTAATTTTAGGTAAACTTTTGCACTTATTTTTATGATTTCCTTAAATGACTTATTATATTACATACTAGGAATTTTTCTTTTAAATATACGTGATGTATACGTGGTATTTTTTCAGGCATTCGTCGATTTTATAAAAGCGTTTAATTTTAAGTTTCGAACGAGTGTTTCCACTCCCAGACTAAGCATGAAGTAAAATTTCGAGTTTAGAAAAGCCTAATTTGGATTGGCCGCGTAGCGAAGCGGAGCGGCCAATCCAAATTAGGCTTTTCTAAACTCGAAATTTTACTTCATGCGCCACGCTTAAAAACCCTGATTTCCTGTGAAGTTTAAAAAACACACACGTACAACAGCAAGTATAGGCAACCCAATATACGTTACAGTTATTGGGTTGCCTATAATCACTGTTTTAAACAATTTTTTCAGCGCAGAATTTTACTCACGTTTTATTCACATCTACATATTTGATTGATAAAGCCGTATATTTTAAACATTACGATATTTGAGTGTTTTATACGTGTCGCATGAAGTAAAATTCTGCACTGAAAAAATTGTTTAAAACAGTGATTATAGCCAACCCAATAACTGTAACGTATATTGGGTTTCCTATACTTGCTGTTGTACGTGTGTGTTTTTTAAACTTCACGGGAAATCAGGGTTTTTAAGCGTGGCGCATGAAGTAAAATTTCGAGTTTAGAAAAGCCTAATTTGGATTGGCCGCTCCGCTTCGCTACGCGGCCAATCCAAATTCTTAGGCTTTTCTAAACTCGAAATTTTACTTCATGCTTAGTCTGGGAGTGGAATCACTCGTTCGGGCCTTCAAATTAATCGCTTTTATAAAATCGGCGAATGCCTGAAAAATTAACACTTGTTAAAATCCTCAAATTAACCGGTTTGAAACAACAAATTCCTGCAATTTTAAAATACGTTGTAATTATCCGAAAATGTATACTCAAAAGAAAAATACCACGTATGTTCTATTTTAAACACATTTTAAACGTGTTTTAAACATGTTTATAATTTTTAATATTTTAAATGCTGTTTAAATGAAAAAAAAAAACTCGTTTTGCAAAAAAACTGTTTGTTTTAATTAAAATGAAAATAAAAACCTTTTTTTAACAACCCTGTTGAGTGCTCTAACTGCCAAACTTACATTCTACACTTTTTGGGAAAATTGAGCAGGCAGTTTTTTTATGTCCACCATGTTAAAGTACACGTGTTTTTTTTGCAATTTACCAAAAGTTTTTAAAAGTGGATAATGTGAGTTTTGCAGTTAAACCACTAATATATCACAGCAGTAAAGCACTTGGTATTGTTTCACAATTAAATCTTTATTCCGACTAGTTTCGGTTTGTTAGACCATTTTCAAAGGAATGTACAGAAAAAATTATTTCCTAAGTATATATACAATATTTTTGTTTCAGGTAATAAGAGAATTTATGAAATACAGTGTGATGAATGTGATGCAATTTATATTGGACAAACCGGCAGATCTTTCGAAATCAGAATGAAAGAACATAAAAAATCTGTTTTAGATAATAAACCAACAACTGGCTTTTCCAAACATTGCATTGCATTCAATCATTTTAAGATTTTGCATTCAGGTAACAAGGGATACGCACTAAACTTCAAAGAGGGCCTGAGATTAATAGGGCCATAAAAATGGGGAAAAATATCGTAAACGACAACGAGGAGATTTGGAATTCCCCAATTCTGACTTCTCTTATTACCTGAAACAAAAATATTGTATATATACTAAGGAAATAATTTTTTCTGTACATTCCTTTGAAAATGGTCTAACAAACCGAAACTAGTCGGAATAAAGATTTAATTGTGAAACAATACCAAGTGCCTTTCCTTTAATTAACTTTACATAGTGTAATATGTTTCACCAAGTGCCAGATGAGAAATTAATTCAAGAAAAAAACATCATTAAATGTCACAATTCTAACCTATTAACTTCAAAAATCAAACTAACATTTTAAATTAAAACAGCTATCACAATAACTAAGAAAAATTGACACTGTGGAACTACAGTGCCTTGATTAAACACAGTGGCGACAACTTTGGTATTCATTTGGCTCATTATCAATAGCTTACTGAAACGTTTCAAAATTTTGTTTGAAATGAGTAATAATCGAAATATTTCAATAATAAAATATTTATATTTTTCTTCACACATTTTCAAGTCAGGTCAAACAATACAAAGCATTAAATTAACTTTTTAGTTAGTAATTAAAAAAATAATAATGTTGATGGGATAATGAGACTAAATCTAAATCTATCGGATTTCCAACAATTATGGAAGTCCTGGATGGCTGTGGAATCAAACATGAACGTCGATTCGCACTTCTCTGAAATAGGCTATGACTTAACAAACGTCAGATTCAATAATTAAAGGGCTTATTGTAATAACATGATAAGCTACACAACCAAAAAATGCTGTGATTTAAAAAAGAAAGTACTTGGTTAAATTTCACTAATATTTTGGTTTATTATTGCAACTAGTTTCGACTTTGAGTCATTCTGAAGAAGAATGACTTAAAGCGAAACTAGTTGGAGTAAAAAACAAAATATTAGTGAAATTTATTCAAGTGTCTTCTATTTCAAATCATAGTTAAATATGTTTCACCACGTGAAATATGAAAAATATGTTTAGGAAAAAAAATGCTGTATTATTCTTCGATTTTGATTAAGCAGTAATACAAAATATTAGGGAAATTTAATCAAGTGTCTTCTTTTTCAAATCATAGTTAGATATGTTTCACCACGTGAAATATGAGAAATATGTTTAAGACAAAAAATGCTGCATTATTCTTCGATTTGATTAAGCAGTAATATAAAACGCTACAGTATGCTTATATTCGCATGCAAACCGAAGCTTTCAAAACTTGTCAAACAATCTACTATTAGTTTTTAAAATCATAGTAATACATTTTAAATTTTTTCTAAATGTGGAAGTCGGATGTCTCAGTTCTGTTTACTTGTGGCATATCATGTTATTACAGTAAGCCTCTCAAGTGTAAAGTAAGAATCGACATTTATGTTTGATTCCACAGCCACCCAGGACTTCAATAATTATTTAATTGATGAGGCGGATACATGATGAAACTCCATAATACTATTTGAAATAAAACAACACAGTTGGGAGGGTTTCACTTTTATTGTTGAACACTGCAACATGTTTCACCACACAGTGGCTTCATCAGGCAGATGAAATGATATACTGAAATCCAAATATTCATTGAAACAACTACTTCTCATTATTTCATCTGCCTGATGAAGCCACTGTGTGGTGAAACATGTTGCAGTGTTCAGCAATAAAAGTGAAACCCTCCCAACTGTGTTGTTTTTTTTCAAATACTTCAATAATTGTTGGACACCCGAAATAATATTATTCATACAAGGGATTAAACAGAGTCACACGTTACAATAATACTTTCAATATAAATCACGTGAAAATTAGTCTAGAAAAACCTTTCAATTTTTTTAAGTGATGATCGCATTGCCCGCAGGATATAAGTGCCCGCAGGATACAAGGGATTAAACAGAGTCACACGTTACAATAATACATTCAATATAAATCACGTGAAAATTAGTCTAGATTGCCCTTTCATTTTTTCTGTTTAGGTGATGATCGCATTGCCCGCAGGGACATTTCTCGTACACACAGGCGAATGCGGTTTGCTTATTCCTCGTCATTTTTCCAGCCTTTGTGAACTTTATTACCGAAATGACATGTGAATTTCCACATCCACGCATCCACCGCTGGATGCCGGTATACATGACAAGATCCGATGACAAAAAGAGCCATCAAACAAAAAAGGGGAGAGGACGTAAAATAGCCTCTGTATTGTAAACCAAATCAGGCTTGTTTTTGTCACCAGAAACGGTTTAATAGTCCTTGAATAATTAATGCGGTAATGAATTCGCGCTTGTTAATTATAAAAATGTTTCAAATTTATGTAGTAATTGTATACTAGTTTTTTTCTTTTAAGTATACATGTTTATATCGTATGTTTAATAAAATTAAACCTCTAGGGTGGTATGGAATATATTATCAGAAAACCAGTTTTTATTTGCGAATTTAAAATCAGTAATTTCATGAACCTAAAGTATACTAACACAGCTATATTTAAGTACAGGGTGGGCGAAAAAAGGCGCCGAGGTTTAAAAAATAATTTATTGGAATTTTTTTTATTGCATACAGTTAAAGAGATAAAAATTCAAGTAAATAAGTGTTCAAAGTGGGAACCAGACGTAGCCACTACGTGTAATAGGCGATTTTCGAACTCTTGAATAACTTTTACCAATGTTTCAGGTTGAATCGCATTCATTTCACTTGAAATTGCTTCCTTCAGCTGATTCAATGTTGTTGGAGGTGTTTTGAATATTTTATCTTTCAAAAATCTCCATAAATAAAAATCTAGATAATTTAAATCTTCCACGCCTTCTCCAGTATGTTTGATCGCATCTAAACCGATAATCCTTTGATCGAAATGCTCCTCAATTGATTCAAACACTTCTGCGGTTCTATGGGGTCTTGCACCGTCCCATAAACCAAAAATCGTCAATTTTCCCGATTCCTTGGGCTGTTGGTAGGAAAAAGTTATCCAAAACTCCTTTATAAACTGCTGATTTTGTAGTGGATTCGAAGAAATAAGGCCCAATAATTCCTAAAGAAGAAAGAGCACACCACACAGTAACTTTTTTTGGGTGTAATGGCTTTGCTATTGCAATATGCGGATTTTCATTGCCCCAGTAACGATAATTTTGCTTGTTTACATAACCAGAGAGATGAAAATGTGCTTCATCAGAAAACCAAACCGCCCCGAAGTGAACTTCGCCTGCTTGTTTCATGTTTATCATCTGATTTGCAAAATTGAAACGCACCTCTATATTTGGTTCAGGAATGAAATGTTTTATTTGAATCTTGTAGGGGAATAGATCTAGCTTATTTTTCATGGTATCTCTAAGAGAACGTTTAAGGATTCCTAACTCTATCGATGCACGACGCTGTGATGTAGTGGGTGCTGCTTGAAAATAATTTCTAATCTCTTCTGTTGTTGTTTCGTTATACAATTTAGGTCGACCTGTTTTACCTGCATCGTTGTTATTGAGATTACCTGTTTCGTAAAATTTAGCGACTATTCCTCGGACTGTACTCTCATTCAATGGATTTCTTGACTTATGGCGTTGATTATAAATTCGTGTAGTAGCACTATTATTTTTTTTTTCTTACTATACCATATCTCCAACATCTCTAATCTCTGTTGCAGTGAATATTTGCCCATATTTTACACTGTAGTTCACAAAATCAAAAATAAAATTCAAAAACTCAACTGAGAATTAGACTAATACGGCACAGCTTTCAAAATAAATAAACCCCTAGGTAGATAAGTAGGGACTGTCTACTTACTAAATCAAAAATAAAAAGTACTCGGCGGGACTTTCCCGGCACCCTGTACATATATATTATACACAATAATGACATTATAATATCGACCTTGTGCAATTAGTTAAATCACGCCTTATGTGTTCTCAGGTGGAATTATTTGGAACACCTGGGGCAGCAAAGGAAACTATGAACTACACTTAAGTGGCCCTTCTCCGTCCCTATAAATAGGGCAGGGGGAAGGAGGAGGGTGGAGGAAGGAGGGAAAGCTTAATGATTAAAGAGGTCCAACCGTTTAATAGATAATATTAATAATTAATGTAAACCAGGCAAATTTGTTCTCGGAAATTACGGAAAGCTGCAAGCAAGCGGCATCGCCACTCCAGCTACGGAGGCCAATATAAATCACACGTAACTTTCTAATGAGTTAATTTCATCCGCGTTAATTAATTTTCTCTTAAATTAACGTTTAACACGCTGCTAGACGCCTCCCTCTGCGCTACATTACTTCATTGCGTTTTATTTTCTCTAATATTAATTTTCTATAGTAAAAAAGGTCTGTGTTTTTCTCTGCATTACAAAAACCAATTATGCAATAAGAAAATCATTTCTTCTTATTTTTTAGATTGCAAATAGAATTGCATTTCTCAAGGAATTAGATGTCAAATTTATTAGGAACATATTTTCCGCTGAAAATCATTTTGGGGAAACAGCAGCCATACTGAAAAGTTGTTCATTGTACAAAAGAGAGTTCTCAGAATGATTATTGGTATGAAATTTCAAGAGTCCTGCAGAGGTCTCTTCAAAAGAAATAACATTTTTACATTACCATCGCTGTTTGTTTTAAAGTGCCTTAAATTTGTATATAAAAACAAATCGATTTTTTATACAACGAAAGGGAATGGCTACAAAACAAGAAATGCTGACATTACTTACCCGAAGTATAAATTAACAATAACTAAGCAAAATACTTTTTACAAGTGTTCTAAACTGTATAATAAACTTCCTAAATGTATACAAAAAATAGACCGGTGTTTAAAATACAAAACCAGTATATATAATTTATTGTTAGATGCGGAACTATATTACGCTAACGATTATATTAACAGTTAGCTTATAGTTATATGGTTCTGTAGTATATAAGTCGAAGGTATTTAAACAACTTGACACAATTTCATGTTATGTTCACATTTATTGTATTTTTGTATACATACCATTGAAATAAAGTTTTCGGCTTAATCAAATAGAAAAATCAAATTTCGCCAAACATCTAATCGATGAAAACCATTCTTTTGGCGAGGATGTACTTAAGATCATCCATTATGCCGAAAAGGGCCGAAAAATGAACCTCCTAGAATCCCTGGAGATACAGAAAGCCCGCGCTAATCCAGGAATACCCCTAATTAACGACCAGGTTGATCTAGTGTATACCCCCATTTTTAATGCTATTTTGTAAATAACCATTTTGTGTATATATACCTGTACCATACCGTAATTTAAGATACTCTGTTTGATAATGGCAAGTTGAATTGCCGAAACTGCAGTCACGAAAATAAAAATAGTGTGTTATACAAACAAAGTTAAAGTGTTTTATTTCATTGAAATAAAGTTATGTTATTATTATTATTAATTAGTTTTATTGCTTCGCTCTTACGCCGGCAAATCCAAATTTTCAGGCTTCTCTAAACTCGAAATTTTACTTCATGCTTAATCAAGGAGTAATAAACGTCGTTTGCTTAAAAGAAAATTCATAAATAATCAATAAAATAAATATACCCCCTCCAGAATTATTCTCTGTATCCGCCCCTGGTTTATTTACCTACTTAAAATAGCTCCTTCAACGCTCAAACTCGACTACTCAACTCAAAAATCTTTGTGAAATAAAAATCCAACCACGATCATATTACACAGACCCTCGTCTAAATAATTACTACTTTGAAGTGAGTAGCAGCCTTATTTTTTCGCAAAGAATCTCTTAATGAACGATGGTTGGCCGTTTAAAGTTAGTTGTTGTTTTTTTAGCGAAAACTCGCGCAATATGAGCTAATTAAAAGGCAAGCTAATCTGGAATAAAAATCCGCCCTGCTTACAAGAACTCCCCTTAATGAAACGGGCGAATTCGGCCTATAAACTTCAGCGTTCGCCGCTTAAATCTGAATTATTAAAGTTTTGCATGTGGCGAACACAAAGTACTGTTGCTAAAAAGGGAAATACGTGCGCGAGACTTTTAACTGCTCTCTAAATTACGTTACGCTTAAATACGTTTTCTTAAAAAGAAAAAAACTCGTCACTATTACATACATTTTCTTTTAAAAATAAATAAAAACAAGAAATGAAATCTAAAAAATAACACTAGGCGAGAAATGCCATATTTTTATACCGATGAGAAGTTGGCCATAAATTCTCCAGCCACTGATTTAACCCGGCGCCTCCACAATCGGACATTTCATTATTACATGTTTAAACATATATAAATCCTTTTTGATGATCTATCCAATTAATTTTACAAATATTACAGTATTCCAAATGATATTAATTACCAAACATTTAAAAAGAAATGTCTAGCCACACATATTAACTAGACACAATTCTTGATTTGAAAATTTTTAAAAATTCATAACTTCTATTTGTCCCCATATAGAAACAATTTTTTCGTGTCAATTGTTTCTACTGGGTATTGTTAACAATCTTAACCAATCAAAACACCGTGAAAATTACTTTTTTATTTTTTTTATTTCTAGGCACGATTATTCATCCAGAAATTTTAAAAAATTATTTACTTCTATTTGTTCCCATTTAGAAACAATGTTTTCGTGTCAATTGTTTCTACTGGGTATTGTTAACAATCTTAACCAATCAAAACACCGTGAAAATGACTTTTTGATTTTTTTTATTTCCAGCCACGATTATTCATCCAGTAATTTTCAAAAATTCACAACTTCTATTTGTCCCTATATAGAAACAATTTTTTCATGTCAATTGTTTCTATGGGGTATTGGTAACAATCTTAATTGATTAAAACACCGTGAACATTGTTTTTATTTGGGGGCAAATAGAGGTTATGAATTTTTGAAAATTTCTGAATGAATAATCATAGCTAGAAATTAAAAAAATCACAAAGTCATTTTCACGGTGTTTTGATTGGTTGAGATTGTTAACAATTCCCCAGAAAAACAATGGACACAAAGAAAATGTTTCTATATAGGGACTAATAGAAGTTATGAATTTTTGAAAATTTCTGGATGAATATTCGTGGCTGGAAATAAAAAAAACAAAAAGTCATTTTCACGGTGTTTTGATTAGTTAAGATTGTTAACAATACCACATAGAAACAATTGACACGAAAAAATTGTTTCTGTATGGGGACAAATAGAAGCTATGAATTTTTGAAAATTTCTGGATGAATAATCGTGGCTGGAAATAAAAAAAAAATAAGAAGTCATTTTCACGGCGTTTTGATAAGTTAAGATTGTTAACAATACCCTATAAAAACAATTGACACAAAAAAATTGTTTCTATATGGGGACAAATGGAATTTATGAATTTTTTAAAATTTCTAGATGAATAATCGTGGCTGGAAATAAAAAAAATAAAAAAGTCATTTTCTTTGTGTCGCGCAGCGACCCGAGACAAATTTTCACAGGGCTTTTCTAAACTCGAAATTTTACTTCATGCGCCAAGTGAACAACACACTGATTTCAAGTGAGGTTCAAATATCTATTTACTTCACAGTATTTTAGTGTTTTATACGCGTGGCGCATGAAGTAAAATTTCGAGTTTAGAAAAGCCCAGAAAATTTGTCTCGGGTCGCTGCGCGACCCTCGACAAATTTTCACGGGGCTTTTCTAAACTCGAAATTTTACTTTATGCTTAGTCTGGGAGTGGAAAACACTCGTTTAAAGCTTCAAATTAAATTTAAAAAAGAAAAACAGGGAATATCTAAAGATTCACAGAAAATAGGCTGAATTTACGTATTCCAAATTGAGCCTATTTTCTGTAAATCTTTAGATATTCCTTGTTTTTATTTTTTTAATTTAATTTGAAGCTTTTAACGAGTATTTTTCACTCCCAGACTAAGCATGAAGTAAAGTTTCGAGTTTAGAAAAGCCCTGTGAACATTTGTCGAGGGTCGCGCAGCGCCCCGAGACAAATTTTCACAGGGCTTTTCTAAACTCGAAATTTTACTTCATGCGCCACGCGTACAACACACTGATTTCAAGTGAGGTTCAAATATCTATTAATTTCACAGTATTTTAGTGTTTTATACGCGTGGCGCATGAAGTAAAATTTCGAGTTTAGAAAAGCCCAGAAAATTTGTCACGAGGCTTTTCTAAACTCGAAATTTTACTTCATGCTTAGTCTGGGAGTGGAAAACACTCGTTTAAAGCTTCAAATGGAATTCGAGTAAAAATCAAGGAATGTCAGAAAATTTACAGCTAAAATAATTAAGAAAAAGTAATGGGATTTTATAAAAATAATAACATACCATGGAATTGATACAACAATTGGGGATATTCACTGTTTTTTTTTTAAGTTCAATTTAAAGTTTTAAACAAGTGTTTTTTACTCCCAGACTAAGCATGAAGTAAAATTTCGAGTTTAGAAAAGCCCCGTGAAAATGTGTCTCGGGTCGCGCAGCGACCCGAGACAAATTTTCTGGGCTTTTCTAAACTCGAAATTTTACTTCATGCGCCACGCGTATAAAAACACTGATTTCTTTTAAATATACATATTTAAAAGAAAAACTCCCTGTATCTGTTTGTTAACATATTTTTTTAACAGAAACTACGAAATCATTAACAAATGATTCGCCTGTAAAAACCTTGATGTTCTCTTTGTATGTACACAATTAGCGATTAAACAATTGTTATTTTCTAGCCTTATTGTTATTATGTAGGTAATTAATTATTTATATGTAAATTAACGTTGCCCGGTTCGAAATTTTCGCCGTATTTGTGTAAAACAATTTGTTTATATTCATCACAATACCGCTATTGTAATTAATTAGTTACTTCAAATATTTAAGCACAGTGCGTTTGAATAAAATAAATAATATTAGTACAATGAAATTGTGACATACGCATAATAGCTTCAAAATAGTTGAGTGCATACAGGAAATTCAACTTTCAAGTATAAACATATAATTACAGCGTTTGGTAAATTTTCGCCGGTGTATTAGCTTTTCTAAACTCTAAATTTGACTTTATGCTTAATCATGGACAGGACACACTTGCTAGAGGTAAATTTTAATTAAATAAATAAGCAGATGAAATACATATTTAAAAACATAAACAAAAAGCGGTCACATAACTTTTAAACTACTTTAAATTTAAGTAGAGTAAAGTTGTAACACATAACAATGCAATGTTGGCAGAAACAACATAAGCAGTTATTTAAAGTAACTAAATGCATTATTTTTTAATAAAATCTGGAGATTTCAAAGTTATACAACACAATTTCAACACTATTTTTCTTCTAATTATGCCAAAGAAATAAAAGATTTTAAACAACTGTGAATGGTTCGAAATATATAACAGTTCTCTTACTAGTTTCAAAATAATATTATGTGCCAAATTTTTGGTAGATCTTCTGTTTTTGTATTGCATATTTCCAACAATGGATGTTTGCTACTACTTGCTTAATCTCAATCCGATCCCTTGATGTATCGATCAAACTCCCTGTCTATACTGCTCGATGTTTTCCAGTTTTTTCGTTTTCAGTTCTCTATTCTTTTCAATTTTACCCCCGATTTTGAATTTGTGTTCAGTATTCCGGCACCAGGTACCCACAGACGCGTTTCGGACTTCAAGGTCCTCTTCAGTGTGGTCCCGACCCAGTGCTGAGGAATACTGAACATTTCTGACTATTTCAAGCCAATATGTGAAAACTATTAATGATTTCGATAGCTAACGCCATCTAATGCTTCATAGTGGCATCGTCAGTGACACGAATGCACAGAGTGCATATACAGGTCACTGTTTCGCCCACGAGCGAGCAGAACTCTGTTTGTAAAACCAGATCTAATCTATCCAACTGATTATCGAGGGTAAAATTGAAAGGAAGGAATTGAAAGGAAGCTCGTACATCTGGTTGAGCAACACGTGATTTAGGTAGGCTGTCTTCTGTCTCTTTATTGTAGTCACCAGAGCTCGATTTGTATTTATCCATCGTAGGACGTCCTCGTTGTTCTTTCTTGCTGTCCATGGGATCTTTGAAATTCTCCGATAAAGCCACATCTTCATACCTTTCTACGTTTTCATCTGCTTTGTTATTAGGGCCCATTCTTTCATTCCGTAAAGGAGGATTGTCTAAATAAAATACTTGGCGAGGCTCACTCTCAAGTTAAGGTCGAAATCAGTGCTGGTGAAGACTTTTTTAACCATTATGAATGTGCTACGTTCATGTTAGATTCTACATAAAATTTCCATATCTGATGTCCATTCTTCGCAGAGCCATACCCCTAAGTATCTTCCTAAGATGTATGGATCAAACTACCTGCCTATACTGTTTGATGTTTAGCAGCAATGGCATTGATTTTGTTTTCAGCCTCTCTTTCTTTCAATTTTACCCTCAATAATCAGTTGGATAAGCTCGTACATCTGGTTGCGCAACAAGTGATTTAGGTAGGCTGTCTTTTGTCTTTTTATTGTAGTCACCAGAGCTCGATCCATATTTATAGGTCGTAGGACTTCCCCGTTGATCTTTCTTGCTGTCCATGGGATCTTTAAAATTCTCTGATAAAGCCACATTTTCATAGCTTTTCAGTGTGCTCATCTGCTTTGTTATTAGGGCCCATCCTTTTATTCCGTAAAGGAGGACTGTCTAAATATAACACTTAGCTAGGCTTACTCTAAAGTTAAGGTCGAAGTCAGTGCTGGTACAGACTTTTCTAACCTTCATGAATGTGCTACGTGCATGTTAGATTCTACATTACATTTCCATATCTGATGTCCATTCTTCGCAGAGCCATACCCCTAAGTATCTTCCTAAGATGTATGGACCAAACTCCCTGTCTATACTGCTTGATGTTTAGCAGCAATGGCATTGTTTTTGTTTTCAGTCCTCTCTTCCTTTAATTTTACCCTCGATAATCAGTTAAATAAGCTCGTACATCTGGTTGCGCAACAAGTGATTTAGGTAGGCTGTCTTTTGTCTCTTTATTGTAGTCACCAGATCTCGATCCATATTTATCCGTCGTAGGACTTCCTCGTTGGTCTTTCTTGCTGTCTATGGGATCTTTAAAATTCTCTGATAAAGCCACATTTTCATAGCTTTTCAGTGTGTTTATCTGCTTTGTTATTAGAGCCCATCCTTTTATTCCGTAAAGGAGGACTGTCTAAATATAACACTTGGCTAGGCTTACTCTAAAGTTAAGGTCGAAGTCAATGCTGGTAAAGACTTTTCAAACCTTCATGAATGTGCTACGTGCATGTTAGATTCTTCATTAAATTTCCATATCTGATGTCCATTCTTCGCAGAGCCATACCCCTAAGTATCTTCCTAAGATGTATGGATCAAACTCCCTGTCTATACTGCTTGATGTTTAGCAGCAAATGGCATTGTTTTTGTTTTCAGTCCTCTCTTCCTCTCATTTTTACCCTCGATAATCAGTTAGATAAGCTCGTACATCTGGTTCCGCAACAAGTGATTTAGGTAGGCCGTCTTTTGTCTCATTATTGTAGTCACCAGTGCTCGATCCATATTTATCCGTTGTAGGACTTCCTCGTTGGTCTTTCTTGCTGTCCATAGGATCTTTAAAATTCTCTGATAAAGCCGCATTTTTATAGCTTTTCAGTGTGTTCATCTGCTTTGTTATTAGGGCCCATACTTTAATTCCGTAAAGGAGGACTGTCTAAATATAACACTTGGCTAGGCTTACTCTAAAGTTAAGGTCGAAGTCAGTGCTGGTAAAGACTTTTCTAACCTTCATGAATGTGCTACGTGCATATTAGATTCCACATTAAATTTCCATATCTGATCTCCATTCTTCGCAGAGCCATACCCCTAAGTATTTGAATTAGTTGACTTCATGGATAGGTCCACAAATTTTAATCCAGCATCCTTCGTCGTTTGAACTAAATATTCTTCGTATTACTGTTCAGTCTTCTAAGCGGCACTGAGTGAAGTACAAAAGTGAATAGAAGAAAATGGAGTCTGAATAAGCAAAATCCGTTATGCAGACAACACAATAATCATTGCAGAAAATATCAATGATCTACAACAACTAGTCGATATTCCAGAACAGGGCCAAGCTCTTGAATATTGACTAGTTGTTGTAGATCATTGATATTTTCTGCAATGATTTTTGTGTTGTCTGCATAACGGGACAAGACGAGTAGAATTTTGGATCTGGGAGACTCAATTGTAAAATACATAGTTATACACTTTTTTTAGCTACTACTGGTTCAAAGGGGAGTGTGCAGTTCTGCACTGCACTTAGGCCTCATTAGGCCCATTGTGCTACTACTACTATGCTTACATAGTGCAATACGTATTGAATTATTTATTTATATGTTAATACTCTGCATTTTTATAATTACGTATTGGCCATCCGTTTGAATAGAGATTAAAGACTAAATCACCTGCGTCTAATTGTATTGTTTCGTTTCCTCTATTAGTTATATTTTGTATAAATGCGCTTTGTACTATATATTTTAAACGAAATTTATTTCTAAATGATACTGGTGCGAGGATTACATTTTTACTTGTGCTTTATCTCCGCCGTTTCTTTACCGACTGCTGACTGAATGTTGGATGGCTTCCAAAGGTTAAAAGAGCCGTTCCCATGAATCCCATTACTTTATGCCACATTATAACGTATAAATATGGACAAGATCCCCGAGACGCCCGTCGCCGCTCATTGTTTTAAATCGCACGCCCATTTGTTTTTTCTTAAATATAATTTAACGTTCCCGAAGATTTTCCATTATTATAATTCCACACTTTACATCTGGTGGATGCGCCGGGTGTTTTAATCTATATCTTTATCTTTATTAATATACAATGGACCATTTAAAAACTGTAGCTTAACAGTAGCAAAATTTCAATACAAATTAAAAGGAATTAAAATAATATAATAAATAAACAGAGGGCAGAAAGACCTTTGGTCGATAGCTCAGACAGACTAACACTAACATGTTAGTATTGTATTGTCTGAATATAGATGTTTGTGTATATAAATTAACAGAATAAAAATATAATCAAAATCTTCTATAAAATTTTAGGGATAAGCGGCAGAATTCAAAAAATTATAGTTCTATTTTTTAGCCAGAACTTTATTTTAATTAGCCAATATTTCGCTATACATTTGTCAGCGTTCAGGGCAAAGTTTAAACTAAAATAAATGAATACAATGATATTTTATAAAGAGATACACAAAGTTAAAAAGGGAAAAAGAGAGAAAACATTTAAATTTGCCCTGAAGAAACTGACAAATGTATAGCAAAATATTGGCTAATTAAAATAAAGTTCTGGCTAAAAATAGAACTATAATTTTTTTAATTCTACCGCTTTTCCCCAAAAGTTTATAGAAGTTTTTCATAACTTGACGGCAAAATAACTACTAAATGTCACTGAAAAATATAATCCTTAAACTTGGCTAGGCTTACACAAAATAACAATCAATCATTTTCAATCAACTTAGAGTTAAAACACCTCAGTTTATTTGTAAATTAATTAAGGTAATGCATGGCATTATTCATTTATTAAGTGATATTCAAGAGAGGATAATTAATTTCACAACTATAAAATTTAATAACAATTAATGAAGCTGTCGCAGCTGGTGAATGGAGTGAGTTTAGGATTTAGCAATTGCTCAGTCGCTGTCTTCAATTGTGCCCGGACGAAATGAAATATCTTCAAGTATGAATAATAGTGTAGGTAGGATCCAGAATGTCTGAGGCGAAGACGCTAAATACCACCCACGAAATTAAACTCGGGGCCCGACGTCTGCTCAGAGACCCATCCAGGACGACACACAGTTTAGCAACAATTTTCATGTAATTTCCCTAATGGGAAAGTTAAATTTGCTTGATTACTTGTTACCACTGTTAATTTTGTCTAAAAAAGACTGTTATTCCTTACTTCACCTTTTATTTGTATCGTTAGATGTATATTTCGAGACACAAGCTGCTCATTATCATTATCAATAATAAACAGTTTGTTATTGATAATGAGCACTGTTAAGCGTTATCGGGCTTAATCGTAACTTAGTGTGGGTTCCAAGGAAAAGTCCAGCGATGTTCAACAAACTCACATTTATTTACACGTTATATACAAACCAATTTACTGGTACCGTGGCACCAATCGATCTCTGTGTTTAGGGTGTTACCACCCTTGAAGAAATCTCCGATAAGCGGAGACAGGGGGGGCGCGCGCATGCGCTAACAAGCACATTGTCTCTCGAAATGTACATTTAACGATACAAATAAATAGTGAAGTAAGGAATAACAGTCTTTTTTAAACAAAATGAAGAGTAGTAACAAGTAATCAATCAAATTTAACTTTCCTATTAGTGAAATTACACGAAATATAATAAAAAGTGAAATAAGGAATAACAGTCTTTTTTAGTGTAATAATCACTTCACGTAAACTTAAAAACATACAGTTACTTCATTTTGTCGGTTAATAAATGATAGGCCGATTTTTAAATAAGGTATTTCATTTTACAGGACAATGAGTAGATATAAACAGCGGGTTCTGGAACAGGAAGTTAATCCCGGAAGTGGGCGGGGCTTAGATAAGGACTTCCTGTTACACAGGATGTAGATTGCGGTTTCCGGTTAGACCGGATGTAGATAAGGACCTCCTGTTACACAGGATGTAGATTGTGGTTTCCGGTTGTCTAATAAACAGGTAAACAGGTCTGATTAAAGATAAATAGTCTGATAAACAGGTATACAGGTCTAATAAACAGGTATACAGGTTCGATAAACAGGTAAACAGTCTGATAAACAGGTAAACAGGTCTGATAAGCAGGCAAAGAGGTTTGATTAAAGGTAAACAGTCTGATAAACAGGTATACAGATCTGATAAACAGGTAAACAGTCTGATAAACAGGTATACAGGTCTGATAAGCAGGCAAACAGGTCTGATTAAAGGCAAACAGTCTGATAAACAGGTATACAGATCTGATGAACAGGTATACAGGTCTGATAAACAGGTATACAGGTCTGATATACAGGTAAACAGTCTGATAAACAGGTATACAGGTCTGATAAACAGGTATACAGGTCTGATAAACAGGTAAACAGTCTGATAAACAGGTATACAGATCTGATAAACAGGTAAACAGTCTGATAAACAGGTATACAGGTCTGATAAGCAGACAAACAGGTCTGATTAAAGGTAAACAGTCTGATAAACAGGTATACAGATCTGATAAACAGGTATACAGGTCTGATAAACAAGTATACAGGTCTGATATACAGGTAAACAGTCTGATAAACAGGTATACAGGTCTGATAAACAGGTATACAGGTCTGATAAACAGGTAAACAGTCTGATAAACAGGTATATAGATCTGATAAACAGGTAAACAGTCTGATAAACAGGTATACAGGTCTGATAAGCAGGCAAACAGGTCTGATTAAAGGTAAACAGTCTGATAAACAGGTATACAGATCTGATAAACAGGTATACAGGTCTGATAAACAGGTATACAGGTCTGATATACAGGTAAACAGTCTGATAAACAGGTATACAGGTCTGATAAACAGGTATACAGATCTGATAAACAGGTAAACAGGTCTGATAAACAGGTAAACAGCTATGATAAACAGGTAAACAGTCTGATAAACAGGTAAACAGGTCTGATAAATAGGTAAAAAGTCTAATAAACAGGTATACAGGAAACCACAATCTATATCTTGTTACACAGGAAGTCCTTATCATATCTACTTCCTGTTACACAGGAAGTTCTTATCTTATCTACTTTCTGTTACACAGGAAGTCCTTATCTTATCTACTTCCTGTTACACAGAAAGTCCTTATCTGCATCCGGCCCATCCGTTATCAACCGGAAACCACAATTTTATCTACACAGGAAGTCCTTATATTATCTACATCCGGTCCAACCGTTATCAACCGGAAACCACAATCTTATCTACACAGAAAGTACTTCTCTACATCCGGTCCAACCGTTTACAACCGGAAACCACAATCTTATTTACACAGGAAGTCCTTATTTATATCCGCTCCAACCGTTATCAACCGGAAACCACAGTCTACACAGGAAGTCCTTATCTACATCCGGTCTAACCGGAAACCGCAATCTTTATCCTGTGTAACAGGAAGTCCTTATCTAAGCCCCGCCCACTTCCAGGATTAACTTCCTGTCCCAGAACCCGCTGTTTATATCTACTACAATGTTTTAGATTTACAGGACAATTTGGCAAACATTAAAGAGCTGTTAATTCAAAATTAAAATACCGTGCGATCGTATAAAACATGATTTAGAGTAGGCTTTGAATTTTATGTAAGGTTAACACATAGTTTACCATAACCTCAAATTTATTCCATCATTCAAATGGCATTCTGGGCAACCGCACAAAAAATATGCCGCCTACTCTAAATCATAATATAAATGATCGCACGGTATAAACTGAATTTTAAATGGTTTTAAAAATACTGTCAATGTTTCTATATGTAATTATAATACTAAAATCATAAATATTTAAGTACATAAAGGGTGTTTCAGAATGTTTTTCGTTTTTAGATGTTAAATAAAAAACAACAATATCAATTAAATCTCGTATTATTTATTGTTAAATTAAAGATCAGTTCTTGAAGTTTATTTATGAGAAACAACCGTTTGCAAATGCGCACCATTCACTTGTTTACACTCATTTAACCTGGAGCTAAAATGTTCAATCACTCGCTGGAGCATCGCTCTTGGAATAGAGTTGATTTCTTCAGTGATTCTTTGCTTCAAAACACTCAGGTTGGGTGGCAATGGATTGTAAACTTTACTTTTTAGGTAGCCCCATAGGAAAAAATCAGCAGGCGTTAAATCAGGGCTCCTCGGTGGCCAGTTGATGTCTCCTCGGCGACTTATCACTCTTCCAGGGAATAAATCGTGAAGAGCAAGATGGCGCCACTTCTCATGTTACAAATGACTCATTAGCTCATTTGTAACATGAGAAGTGGCGCCATCTTGCTGGAAAAAGGTGTTGCGGTTTTAGCCCTCTTGGATTTGCATTTCTGTAGCCAAAAAAGTCTGGATCATATGGAAATATCGATCAGAATTAACGGTCTGAGTTCGACCTCGGTCATCCTCAAAAAAATAAGGACCGATAATTCCTTGACTTGATATGGCAACCCAAACAACAACTTTTGGCGAGTGCAAGGGCTTCTGATGCAGTTCTAGCGGATTCTCGGAAGCCCAGTATCTGCAATTTTGTTTATTCACGTGACCGTTGATGTGAAAATTTGATTCGTCGGAGAACCAGATGTTATTGAAACTCGTAAAACGGTTTTTCATTGTCCTGCAGAATTCGACTCGTGTATCAGGATCATCAGGCTTCATTTCTTGAACAATAACAATTTTATAGGCGTGAAAATGTAAATCTTTCAAAATAATGCGATGAACCGTAGAAGTCTTCAAATTAAGAGAAGCTGCGCGCATTCTCAACGAGAGTCGTGGGTCCAGACGATTTGTCCGGCATTGTATTCCCAGTCTCTTCAAACTTGCGAACCAAATTCTTAATTAAATTGGCACTTGGCACATGTTTTAAGCTTGTTAAATTAAAATTTGTCCTGTAGAGGCGACGAACAATAGTATAGGAGTCGTTGTTTTTATAAAACGCTCGCACGCAAAACGCGCGCTGTGGTCCAGTGAAACGATTCATGACTACTAAACTTAACAAGATGGCCAAGCGTTTGAGACCACTCCCCTCCCCCTGCTACCTGCGGTTGGCGCGAATTGGTCAATTCAAAAACGAAAAACATTCTGAAACACCCTTTATATCCCGAGAATGGCAGCGTTTGCAGGTAAATTTTCAGGAATTTTTTATATTATTTTTTATTAAGAAAAGTCAATAAAAAACGTTTTAATTTTGTTTGTATAACACAATTTATTTGTATGTAACTTCAGTTTCGGCAAATTTAGCTTGCCATTATCGAATATGAACTTCATGTTCGATAATAGCAAGCTAAATGGCACCAATGCATTTTAATTTCTCGCCTAGTTTAATGGAAAAAAAATCGTTGGTAAGTGGAAATACAGATTTTAAGTGAAGTTCGAATGTACATACATTTCACAATATTTTAGTGTTTTATACGCGTGGCGCATGAAGTAAAATTTCGAGTTTAGAAAAGCCCCGAAAATTTGTCTCGGGTCGCTGCGCGACCCTCGACAAATTTTCACGGGGCTTTTCTAAACTCGAAATTTTACTTCATGCTTAGTCTGGGAGTGGAAAACACTCGTTTATGGCTTCAAATTAAATTTAAAAAATAAAAACAAGGAATATTTAAAGATTTACAGAAAATAGGCTGAATGTTCGATAATGGCAAGCTAAATTTGCTGTCACACAAAAATAAATTGTGTTGTACAAACAAAGTTTAAACCTTTTTTATTGACTTTTCTTTCATAAAAAATAATATATAAAATTCCTGCAAATTTACCTGCAAACGCTGTCATTCTCATGATGTATGTACATTTTCTTATTGATAAATTAACATGTATAACGAAGTAGAAGCCTTCACAATACAAAAAAAGTCCATTTGAAGCTCTTAACGAGTGTTTCCAATGACCTTTTATTATTTCTTCTTTAAATTAAGATTATGTTTGCGATTGTATAAAATGTTTACATATGAAGTATTTTTTTTTGTCAGAAAAGAGACAATCGGCAGAGGCGTGCTGAAAGTTTCCTTTCCGCGAAAGGCGAGTAAACTTTCGGGCGAAAAGCACATTCGCAATTTGAATAAATCGAAACTTGAGGCGTTCTTCCTTAAAAGTGGTTTTCGAACTTGTGCAATTTTATTTAATACCGCTTCAACTGTATTTGCGCATATATCCATTACCGTCTAGTTTTCTGTTACACGGAAAAGCGGTTATTGTTTTGAAATATTACACTCAAAGGAAAGTTTAATAATAAATGTTAGTTATTTTACTATCACTCAGTGTTTTAGAGTATAAGGAAGTAATGCTTACATTCAGTGCCTTTTAGAGAAAATAGAAGACCTGAATCACACATACAGGAAGTTTTTCTTTTAAGTATGCGTATTCCAAATTCAGCCTATTTTCTGTAAATCTTTAGATGTTTCTTGTTTTTTTTTTAAGTTTAATTTGAAGCTTTAAACGAGTGTTTTCCACTCACAGACTAAGCATGAAGTAAAATTTCGAGTTTAGAAAAGCCCCGTGAAAATTTGTCGAGGGTCGCGCAGCGACCCGAGACAAATTTTCGAGGCTTTTCTAAACTCGAAATTTTACTTCATGCGCCACGCGTATAAAACACTGATTTCAAGTGAAGTTCAAATATACATTAATTTTACAATATTTTAGCGTTTTATACGCGTGGCGCATAAAGTAAAATTTCAAGTTTAGAAAAGCCTAGAAAATTTGTCTCGGGTCGCTGCGCGACACGAGACAAATTTTCACGGGGCTTTTCTAAACTTGAAATTTTACTTCATGCTTAGTCTAGGGGTGGAAAACACTTGTTTAATGCTTCAAAAATTAAAAAAAAGAAATATCTAAAGATTTAGAGAAAATAGACTGAATTAGAAATATACGTATTTCAAATTCACCCTATTTTCTGGTAGATATGTATTTACAAAATATTATTATTATTATTTTCTGTAAATCTTTAGAAATTCCTCGTTTTTTTTTCATTTTTGAAGCTTTACACAAGTGTTTCCACTCCCAGACTAAGCATGAAGTAAAATTTCGAGTTTAGAAAAGCCCCGTGAAAATTTGTCGAGGGTCGCGCAGCGACCCGAGACAAATTTTCGGGGCTTTTCTAAACTCGAAATTTTACTTCATGCGCCACGCGTATAAAACACTAAAATATTTTGAAATGTATGTATATTCAAACTTCAATTGAAATCTGTGATTAATACGCGTGGCGCATGAAGTAAAATTTCGAGTTTAGAAAAGCCCAGAAAATTTGTCTCGGGTCGCTGCGCGACCCTCGACAAATTTTCACGGGGCTTTTCTAAACTCGAAATTTTACTTCATGCTTAGTCTGGGAGTGGAAAACACTCGTTGAAAGCTTCAATTTGAACTCTTTTGAAAAACAACGAATGTGGGAAAATTTTCAAAGATCACTCGCGACGAATAGAAGCACAATTGTTTAACTGATTTGAGAATGATTTATGTTTACAAACTCGTTTTACGCGGGTTAAACTAGTGAGAACGTCGGAGATGTTGAAGCGATTACTTCGTAATTTAACAAAATGGCATCGACGAAGTCATCACCATATGTATTTACAAAATATTATTATTATTATTTTCTGTAAATCTTAAATATTCCTCGTTTTTTTTTTCATTTTTGAAGCTTTACACAAGTGTTTCCACTCCCAGACTAAGCATGAAGTAAAATTTCGAGTTTAGAAAAGCCCCGTGAAAATTTGTCGAGGGTCGCGCAGCGACCCGAGACAAATTTTCAGGGCTTTTCTAAACTCGAAATTTTACTTCATGCGCCACGCGTATAAAACACTAAAATATTTTGAAATGTATGTATATTAAAACTTCAATTGAAATCTGTGATTAATACGCGTGGCGCATGAAGTAAAATTTCGAGTTTAGAAAAGCCCAGAAAATTTGTCTCGGGTCGCTTCGCGACCCTCGACAAATTTTCACGGGGCTTTTCTAAACTCGAAATTTTACTTCATGCTTAGTCTGGGAGTGGAAAACACTCGTTTAAAGCTTCAATTTGAACTCTTTTGAAAAACAACGAATGTGGGAAAATTTTAAAAGATCACTCGCGACGAATAGAAGCACAATTGTTTGACTGATTTGAGAATGATTTATGTTTACAAACTCGTTTTACGCGAGTTAAACTAGTGAGAACGGCGGAGATCTTGACGCGATTACTTCGTAATTTAACAAAATGGCATCGACGAAGTTATCACCACCATATTTAAAAGTAAGACAAAAGAATCTGATTTGACTATCAAAGCGCGGTTACTGCATAGCTGTAAAAAATCGAACTAGGCAATTATTAATATTCACATTTAACACGCAAATCCCGTGTTTAATGTACTTGAGTGTTAAATGCACCCCATTTATGCTGCCTACACAATTAAATATTGCATAAGATTTTCGTAAACAAAATTAATTTTAATTATCTAATTATGCAAATAGAATTAAAATTAAACACGCAAAACAAACTCGAGCGAGATTTCCAAATATTTCTCCGGTTTTTCCACACCCACTTTTTCCCCGCTTGTTTAAACAAAACGACCTAATTAAAACTTCCACGTGCTCTCGCTAAACCCACGCGAGAACCCTTCGGAAGATGATTGTTTGCGCAGACAGCAATAAATTCCAATTCAAATCCCAATTAATTCCAGAACAATGTCCGCCGAGCAAAAACTCCTCCGAAATGACGGCGGCGCTCGACTCTCCTTCAGAAAGTACTAAATAACTTGCATTAATAGTTCAGCCCGAACACAAAGCGCGGCGCTGATCTTATCACCAACCCCTCGTTTATTATAATAGAAATACATTACGATTAAATTCCGTGATGTTATTTCAAAAGGGAAAATTGTAAATGGGTCATCGCACTTAACATTACCATTATTCTATTTTCTTGTTCTTCTCTGTGTCTCTGTGTGTGTATGTGTGATGAGTGTGTTTAATTATTTCCCCCTTTTGTTTGTAGACGAATTTAGGGATGGAGATTAATATTTACATTATCCGGGGACAATTTGCTCGTTTTAAATACGGCCTACACTTAATTAAACTGTGTGAGCGCATTTGCTAGCGATGTGTGTTTTTTCTTGTAAATTAAATTCATTTAATTATGCCAGCTCTAAATGATTTTGGTTAATGTTTTATGATACGAAGAATCTAAATAGAAATAATCTATACTAAGCCCTATTGAAACATATTACAAAGCGAAATGTATAAGTCGCTGTTATATACTAAAAAAGACTGTTATTCCTTACTTCACTTTTTATTTGTATCGTTAGATGTACATTTCGAGACACACGGTGCTCATTATCAATAACAAACTGTTATATAGTTAAATTCACGTAACAAATCACCATATAGAATTTTGGAGTCATATGTATCATTTTTAATGAAATACAGATACCTTAAAAACAGTTTTTGAACACTTTTTGTTTACTTTTATATAAATAAAACAATTTAAACACTTTCAAATATATATTGTGCATTCGCTACAATTGTTTCGCCACACTGTGGCTTATTCTGGCGAAGAAATGATAAGTGAATTTTGTCGGAAACATTATCAATGTTCATTTTCGTATATTATATTTATCAAACCAAAGCACGATTTGACACCTTTTATTTTTTAGGTTATGTGCAAATTTGGGTTGCCTATATGACTATTGTAGCCAATAAATCGCAAATAATGCCTCGACTTGTAAATACAGGGGGTTTTTCTTTCAAGTATACATGTCCCAAATATATGTCGTAATTTTTTAGATATTGTTTTTTGAAAAGAGTTCAATTTGAAACTTAAAATGCGTGTGTTCCACTCCCAGACTAAGCATGAAGTAAAATTTTGAGTTTAGAAAAGCCTGAAGTAAAAGCTTCGCGCTACGCGACCAAACCAAATTTTCAGGCTTTTCTAAACTCGAAATTTTACTTCATGCTTAGCCTAGGAGTGGAATACACTCGTTTAAGGCTTCAAATTGTATTCTTTTAATAAACCGAGCGTGGTAAAATGTACAACGTCTGCATATGTATACTTAAAGAAAAATTCTCGTTATGAATATGTTCGGTGTTACATAAAAATCACTGTATACAATGTTTATGAGGGCTTAGTCGGTGTTTTTGTTTATACTTGAAAGTTGCATTTCCTGTGTGCACTCAACTATTTTGAAGCTATTATGCTATCCGCATATCACAATTTCATTGTAGTAATATTATTTATTTTATTAAAGAAAGCACATTATACAGTTTTTTCACTTGGTGTATTTAAAGAGATCTGTCTTATGAAAACATTAATTGATTTAATTTATTTAAAAAGCCAACTGTTAACAATTAAAAGGGCTTTAATTTGATGTACAAACTTGAGACTTAAAAATTGGGTTTAGTACGAGCGGTCAAATTTAGTAGATTGATAAATTTTCTTAAAAATTGTTCCTGTTTATTTCAAAAAGCTTGCCCTTAATCGATGTTTTATTAAAAAAGCACATTTATAAATTTTTGCACTTGGTGTATTGAAAGTGATCTGTTTCATGAAAAAAATAACTGATTTCATTTATTCAAAAAGCTAGTTGTTAACAATTAAAAGGGCTTTAATTTGATGTACAAAACGTTTTTATAACTTAAAAAATTGTGCTTAGACGGGCGCTCAAAGGTCAAATTTAGTGGATTGATAAATTTTCAGAAATTTTTAAAAGGGCAATATTTTCGCGAAATGTTTTCTTTATGAAAAAACAAAGAGCCCACATTATTACTGATATTGGTATGGGTGCCGCTGATTTTTTTGGAAATTTAAAAAAACATGTTTTTGGTAATTTTTCTATACTAAAAATGCAATTTTTCGATGAAAATTTTAGTTTTTTAAAAAATCTGAAAAAAATCATAGGTAATCTTATCAATATTAGAAATAATTTAATCGATTTATTTTCTCGAGAAAAAAGTTATTTCACCAACATTTCGGCTTTAGAAATTGTTTAAAAACTGTAGAAAACATAGAACTCCAAATTTAATCATCTATTATGAATACAATTTTTATGATACAAACTTGTAATTAACAGCGATTCAAAGATTATTCAATTAATAATACATCTCTCAAAAATTTTTTCAGTTTATTTCTAAAAGTTTGCCCTTAATCGACGTTTTATTAAAAAAAGCACATTTATAAATTTTTGCACTTGGTGTATTTAAAGTGATTTATTTTCTGCAAAAGTTAACTGATTTTATTTATTCAAAAAGCTTGTTGTTAACAATTGAAAGGTCTTTAATTTAATGTACAAAACGTTTTTATAACTTAAAAAATTGAGCTTAGTACGGGCGCTTAAAGGTCAAATTTCGTAGATTGACAAATTTTCTGAAATTTTTAAAAGGGCAAAATTTTCGCGAAATATTTTCTTTATGAAAAAGAGAATAACCCACATTATTACTGATATTAGTATGAGTGCCGTTGATTTTTTTGGGAATTTAAAAAAAAAAAAAAATAATTTTTACTAAAAATGCACTCCCAGACTAAGCATGAAGTAAAATTTTGAGTTTAGAAAAGCCTGAAGTAAAAGCTTCGCGCTACGCGACCAAACCAAATTTTCAGGCTTTTCTAAACTCGAAATTTTACTTCATGCTTAGCCTAGGAGTGGAATACACTCGTTTAAGGCTTCAAATTGTATTCTTTTAATAAACCGAGCGTGGTAAAATGTACAACGTCTGCATATGTATACTTAAAGAAAAATTCTCGTTATGAATATGTTCGGTGTTACATAAAAATCACTGTATACAATGTTTATGAGGGCTTAGTCGGTGTTTTTGTTTATACTTGAAAGTTGCATTTCCTGTGTGCACTCAACTATTTTGAAGCTATTATGCTATCCGCATATCACAATTTCATTGTAGTAATATTATTTATTTTATTAAAGAAAGCACATTATACAGTTTTTTCACTTGGTGTATTTAAAGAGATCTGTCTTATGAAAACATTAATTGATTTAATTTATTTAAAAAGCCAACTGTTAACAATTAAAAGGGCTTTAATTTGATGTACAAACTTGAGACTTAAAAATTGGGTTTAGTACGAGCGGTCAAATTTAGTAGATTGATAAATTTTCTTAAAAATTGTTCCTGTTTATTTCAAAAAGCTTGCCCTTAATCGATGTTTTATTAAAAAAGCACATTTATAAATTTTTGCACTTGGTGTATTGAAAGTGATCTGTTTCATGAAAAAAATAACTGATTTCATTTATTCAAAAAGCTAGTTGTTAACAATTAAAAGGGCTTTAATTTGATGTACAAAACGTTTTTATAACTTAAAAAATTGTGCTTAGACGGGCGCTCAAAGGTCAAATTTAGTGGATTGATAAATTTTCAGAAATTTTTAAAAGGGCAATATTTTCGCGAAATGTTTTCTTTATGAAAAAACAAAGAGCCCACATTATTACTGATATTGGTATGGGTGCCGCTGATTTTTTTGGAAATTTAAAAAAACATGTTTTTGGTAATTTTTCTATACTAAAAATGCAATTTTTCGATGAAAATTTTAGTTTTTTAAAAAATCTGAAAAAAATCATAGGTAATCTTATCAATATTAGAAATAATTTAATCGATTTATTTTCTCGAGAAAAAAGTTATTTCACCAACATTTCGGCTTTAGAAATTGTTTAAAAACTGTAGAAAACATAGAACTCCAAATTTAATCATCTATTATGAATACAATTTTTATGATACAAACTTGTAATTAACAGCGATTCAAAGATTATTCAATTAATAATACATCTCTCAAAAATTTTTTCAGTTTATTTCTAAAAGTTTGCCCTTAATCGACGTTTTATTAAAAAAAGCACATTTATAAATTTTTGCACTTGGTGTATTTAAAGTGATTTATTTTCTGCAAAAGTTAACTGATTTTATTTATTCAAAAAGCTTGTTGTTAACAATTGAAAGGTCTTTAATTTAATGTACAAAACGTTTTTATAACTTAAAAAATTGAGCTTAGTACGGGCGCTTAAAGGTCAAATTTCGTAGATTGACAAATTTTCTGAAATTTTTAAAAGGGCAAAATTTTCGCGAAATATTTTCTTTATGAAAAAGAGAATAACCCACATTATTACTGATATTAGTATGAGTGCCGTTGATTTTTTTGGGAATTTAAAAAAAAAAAAAAATAATTTTTACTAAAAATGCGATTTTTTTAAGAAAATTTTAGTTTTTTAAAAAATCTGAAAAAAATTATAGGTAATCTTAACAATATTAGAAATAAATTAATCGATTTATTTTCTCAAGAAAAAAGTTATTTCACCAACATTTCGGTTTTAGAAATTGTTTAAAAACTGTAGAAAACATAAAACTCCAACTTAAAGCATCCATTATGAATTCAATTCTTATGATACAAACTTGTAATTAAGAGCGATTTAAAGGTTATTTAATTCTTAATACAATTCTTAAAAATTGTTCCTGTTTATTTCAAAAAGTTTTCCCTAATCGACGTTTTATTAAAAAGAGCACATTTATAAATGTTTGCACTTGGTGTATTTATAGTGATCTATTTCATGAAATAGTTAACTGATTTCATTTATTCAAAAAGCTAGTTGTTAACAATTGAAAAGGCTTTAATTTGATGTGCAAAACGTTTTCATAACTTAAAAAATTGTGCTTAGTACGGGCGCTCAAAGGTCAAATTTAGTGGATTGATAAATTTACTGAAATTTTTAAAGGAGCAAAATTTTCGCGAAATATTTTCTTTATGAAAAGACAAATAGCCCACATTATTACTGATATGTATGAGTGCCGCTGATTATTTTTGGAATTTAAAAAAAAAATTTTTGTTATATTTTTCTATACTAAAAATGCGATTTTTCGGTGAAAATTTAGTTTTTTCAAAAATCTGAAAAAAATCATAGGTAATCTTATTAATATTAGAAATAATTTAATCCATTTATTTTCTCGAGAAAAAAATTATTTCAGTAACATTTCGGTTTTAGAAATTGTTTAAAAATTGTGGAAAACATAGAACTCCAACTTTAAGCATCCAATATGAATACAATTTTTATGATACAAACTTATAATTAACAGCGATTTAAAGGTTATTCAATTCTTAATACATCTCCTAAAAATTGTTTCTGTTTATTTCGTAAAGTTTGCCCCCAATCGACGTTTTATTATTAAAGCACATTTTTCCATTTTTGCACTTGGTGAATTTAAAGTGATCTATCTCATGAAAACGTTAGTTAATTCAATTTATTCAAATAGCTAACTGTTAAGAATTAAAAGGGCTTCAATTTGATGTACTAAACGTTTTTGAGACTTAAAAATTGTATTTAGTACGGGCGCTCAAAGATCAAATTTAGTAGGTTGATACATTTTCTGAAAGTTTTAAGAGGGCAAAATTTTCGCGAAATATTCACTTTTTGAAAAAACAAGCAGCGCACATTAATACTCATATTGGTATGAGTGTCTCTAATTTTTTTGAATTTAAAAAAAAAAAAAATTTTTTTTGTGAAATTTTTCCATACCCCCTTTTTTCCATACCCCTTTACAAAAAATGCGATTTTTCGATAAAAATTTTAGTTTTTTTAAAAATCTGAAAAAAATCATAGTTAGTCTTATAAATATTAGAAATAATTTAATCGATTTATTTACTCGAGAAAAAATTTATTTCACTAACATTTCGGCTTTAGAAATTGTTTAAAAACTGTAGAAAACATAGAACTCTAACTTTACGCATCCATTATGAATACAATTTTTATAATACAAACTTATAATTAACAGCGATTTAAAGGTTATTCAATTCTTAATACATCTCTTAAAAATTGTTCCTGTTTATTTCAAAAAGTTTGCCCTTAATCGACGTTTTATTTAAAAAAAAGGACATTTATACATTTTTGCACTAGGTGTATTTAAAGTAATCTATTTCATAAAAATGTTAACTGATTTTATTTATTCAAAAAGCTAGTTGTTAACAATTGCAAGAGCTTTAATTTGATGTACAAAACGTTTTTATAACTTAAAAATTGTGCTTAGTACGGGCGCTCAAAGGTCAACTTTAGTGGATTGATAAATTTTCGGAAATTTTTAAAAGGGCAAAATTTTTGCGAAATATTTTATTTTTGAAAAAACAAATAGCGCACAATATTACTCATATTGGTATGAGTGTCACTAATGTTTTTTTAATTTTTTTAAAAATATTTTTTTTGTGGAATTTTTCCTTACCTTATATAAAAATGCGATTTTTCGATGAAAATTTTCAGTTTTTTCAAAAATCTGAAAAAAATCATAGGTAATCTTATCAATATTAGAAATAAATTAATCGATTTATTTTCTCAAGAAAAAAGTTATTTCACCAACATTTCGGTTTTAGAAATTGTTTAAAAACTGTATAAAACATAGAATTCCAACTTTAAGCATCCATTATGAATACAATTCTTATGACACAAACTTGTTATTAACAGCGATTTCAAGATTATTCAATTCCTAATACATTTTTAAAAAATTGTTTCTGTTTATTTCGAAAATTTTGCCCCTAATCGACGTTTTATTAAAAAAGCAAATTTTTCCATTGTTGCACTTGGTGTATTTAAAGTGATATATCTCATGGAAACGTTAGTTTATTTAATTTATTTAAATAACTAACTGTTAAGAATTAAAAGGGCTTTAATTTGAAGTGCAAAACGTTTTTGAGACTTAAAAATTGTGCTTAGTATGGGCGCTCAAAGATCAAATTTAGTAGGTTGATAAATTTTCTAAAATTTTTAAAAGGGCAAAATTTCCACGAAATATTTTCTTTTTAAATAAAAACACAGCGCACATTATTACTCATATTAGTATGAGTGTCTCTAATTTTTTTAAAATTTTTTAAAAATATTTTTTTTGTGAATTTTTTTCTTAATAAAAATGCGATTTTTCGATGAAAATTTTATTTTTTTCAAAAAATCTAAAAAAATCATACGTAATCTTATCAATATTAAAAATAATTTAATCGATTTATTTTCTCGAGAAAAAAATTAGTTCACTAACATTTCGGTTTTAGAAATCGTTAAAAAACTGTAGAAAACATAGAACTCCAACTTTAAGCATCCATTATGAATACAATTTTTATGATACAAACCTATAATTAACAGCGATTTATATGTTATTCAATTCTTAATACATCTCTTAAAAATTATTTCTATTTATTTGCTCTTAATCGACGTTTTATTAAAAAAAAACACATTTTCCAATTTTTGCACTTGGTATATTTAAAGTGATCTAATTTATGAAAAAGTAAATTGATTTAATTTATTCAAAAAGCTAACTGTTAACAATTAAAAGGGCTTTAGTTTGATGTGCAAAACGTTTTGGGGACTTAAAAATTGTGTTTAGTATAAGCGCTCAAAGATCAAATATTATATATTTGAAGTAACTAATTAATTACAATAGTGGTATTGTGATGGAACACAAACAAATTGTTTTACACAAATACGGCAAAAATTTCAACCGGGCAATGTTAATTTACATGTAAATAATTAATTACCTACATAATAACAATAAGGCTAAAAAATAACAATTGTTTAATTGTTAATTGTGTACATACAAAGAGAACATCAAGGTTTTTACAGGCGAATCTTTTGTTAATGTTTTTATCGTTTCTGTTTAAAAATATATTAACAATGTGGAGCAAACATGTGCTTTTAAATAGAATTATTTTTTAATAATTAAAGATAGATAAAAACACATAATAATTAAAGATAGATAATAAACAAATACTAATTAAAGATAGATAATAAAACAAAAATAGAACTAATCAGTCTATTAAGAAATTTTTGGTGAGGAGAATACGTATATAGATTTGATTCTAAATATCTGAAAGAAATGTATGCAATAATAAATAACGAACGTTATTACATAACTGAATGTTGAGCTCGCCTAAAACCCATTAAGTGCCATTAAAGCTTGTATTAGACGACACTATTTTCTTGTATCAAAATATATATAAATAAATAAAATACGCGTGCGCATGAAGTAAAATTTCGAGTTAAGAAAAGCCCAAAAAATTTGTCTCGGGTCGCTACGCGACCCTCGACAAATTTTCACAGGGCTTTTCTAAACTCGAAATTTTACTTCATGCTTAGTCTGGGAGTGGAAAACACTTGTTTAAAGCTTTAAATTGAACTTTAAAAAAATAAACAGTTTATATCCGCAATTGTTGTATCAATTCCATGGTATGTTATTATTTTTATAAAATCACATTACTTTTTCTTAATTATTTTAGCTGTAAATTTTCTGACATTCGTTGTTTTTCAAAAGAGGTTAATTTAAAGCTTTGGACAAGTGTTTTCCACTCCCAGACTAAGCATGAAGTAAAATTTCGAGTTTAGAAAAGCCCCGTGAAAATTTGTCGAGGGTCGCGCAGCGACCCGAGACAAATTTTCTGGGCTTTTCTAAACTCGAAATTTTACTTCATGCGCCACCCGTATAAGACACTAAAATATTGTGAGCTCTATGTATATTTGAACCTCACTTGAAATCAGTGTTTTATACGCGTGGCGCATGAAGTAAAATTTCGAGTTTAGAAAAGCCCAGAAAATTTGTCTCGGGTCGCTGCGCGACCCTCGACAAATTTTCACGGGGCTTTTCTAAACTCGAAATTTTACTTCATGCTTAGTCTGGGAGTGGAAAACACTCGTTTAAGGCTTCAAATTGAACTCTTAAAAAAACATGAGAAAATGTACAGCTTGTGCAAATAAAAATGTATAGCGTTTTATCCTGCGGATTCAGTGAATTCATTAGCAGATATAATTATATCTAAACATTTCGAAACGCCATAAAAGCATGAATAGCGAGTGAGGATTGTGCACGCTATAAATGTAAATATCAATGCAGCGCCCATACATTAAACCGCACAGAGAAAACACTGGGAGAAACGTTCAGACCGGGATTTGTTAGCAATTATAAGCCCCAGTCATACATAATCCCACCACCCCCCATTCAGCGAAACTTTCCAGTTTCGAAACACAGTGCACACGGCAAAATAATTATTCACCTGCCAACCGGCATTCAGCTGAAACTTTGCGCTCAGAATAACATCAACACACGAATAAAATACTATAGAGTTAAAAAAATTAACTGGATCTCAAATTTAGAAATAAAAATGAGTGATGAGGAGTTAATAATAATAATAATTTATTTATTACCCAGAGAAAACTAATATTAATTTCAAGGTAACATATAAAAAATACAAAATATAGAATATTAAAAATTGATAAATATATTACATATAAGCGGATATGTTGTTAAGTTAATTGCGATCAAATTAATATTATTGTGAAAAATATGCTTCTACAAATATAGATTTTTTCGTATAAAGTGCTTAAAAATTGCAATTTTCACAAAAAAATCTAAATTTGTAGAAGCATATCTTTTACATTAATTTTAATTTGATCGCAATTAACTTAACTTCTCATTCCCCATTTTTATTTCTAAATTTTAGATCCAGTTAATGTTTTTAACTCTATAGTATCATATGTTCAATAAAAAAATCTCTAGAGTGCCATGGAAAATATTGTAGGTTGGCAATTCTAAAATTATATATTATAAATATTATATCTGACGTTTTATGTGTCAATTCCTGAAGCGTGTAGCCAACCTAAATTTAAAAAAAAAACATGGCACTGTAGCGGTTTTTTTTTTTATTGAACATACGATATTTTATATGTGTGTTGATGAAATAAATAATATTTTTGACTGTTCGAATCCAGCCTATTTTCTGTATATCTTTAGATATTCCTTGGTTTTTTTCGGTTCAATTTGAAGCTTTAAACGAGGGTTTTCCACTCCCAGACTAAGCATGAAGTAAAATTTCGAGTTTAGAAAAGCCCCGTGAAAATTTGTCTCAGGTCGCGCAGCGACCCGAGACAAATTTTCGGGGCTTTTCTGAACTCGAAATTTTACTTCATGCGCCACGCGTATAAAACACTGATTTCAAGTAAGGTTCAAATATACATAAAGTTCACTGTATTTTAGTGTTTTTTATTTTTTATTGAACATACGATATTTTATTCGTGTGCTGATGTTATTCTAAGCTCAAAGCTTCAGCTGAATGCCGGTTGGCAGGTGAAATAAATAATATTTTTGACTGTATAGATATAGATTTTATATCAAATACAATAGAGTTGTATTTATACAGACAACACCATTTAATTTACAGAAAATAAATCACGAACACGCATAGGGGGTAAAGTGTGCATCCGGAGAAGCACACTAGCACTAACGGAAAAGCGCACAGCGGGCGCTTCTGGTAATAAGCCCCTCGTGTAATTGTAATTTTACGTAACATTGTTTTGATTCGGCAGAGCGGAGAATTTGTGCCGGGTCGAAGGGACATTTGTCGGGACAGGGCCGTCCTGATGGGTGAACGGTTGAGCTGCATCTCGGCTACAGTTAATAAATCTCTCTGGGACGTAATCCACTATCCACTCCCAAGACACTTTCCCCACTGGACATCGCCTGATACACACACGCCCGACGCGAAAATTTTCACGAGCCAATTAAATTTATTAGCGTCGAGATAAACCCACTTTGGGATTTATGTGAAATAAATTATCCAACTAGAAAAAACAGAATTTTATTATTATTTCATAGGTTTTATTAACATTTTATAGATTTCGTCAGACATAGTTAAATCTTACTTCTAGCAGAATGGACTAAGCTTCCAATAATAATAATAATAATAATAATAGTTTATTCGTGCTGTAAACAAAAGTTTTACACAGGTCAGACAAAAATAGACAGATGTTATCAGTGTGAAAAAATAGAACATTGTAAAATTACAAGAGTAAACATATATGATTAAAATATAACACAAATAAAAATGAACTAGACGCACAAGTATATTAAAATATAATAAATTAGAGGACAGCTCACTTTAAAATTACAAAAGTAAACATATATAATTAAAACCTCTTCCTGCAGTACTAATAAATATATAATTTAAAGTAATAATAGTGATACTTCTATCACTACTAATAGCAATAAAACACAATTAGCAATCGAACTTATAAAAGTTAGAATGTATGGCCTAGAAAATCATCCACGGAATAAAATGCGTTTTCTAGTAATATTATCTTGATCCTTGATTTAAATAACTTTTTATCAAGAGTCCGATAACTATTGGGTAAAACATTGAATAACTTTAAGCCATAGTAGTTCATACCATTTCTCGATCTCTGAAGTCTTAAATTCGGTACGTATAAGTTGTTTTGCGTTCTAGTTTGATAATTGTGATTGCGGGATTGCAGTATATGATTGTCGTAGCAAGACTTGACAGATAACAAACTATGCAATATGTATAAACTAGGAAATGTTAATATTTTGAGTTTAATAAAGGCATCTTTACAATCTTCTCGAAACCCCAAGTTGCATATGATTCTAACGGCCTTGCGCTGGAGTCCAAACATTCGGTGTCTTATTACAGAATGACCCCAGGCAACTATGCTATATGTCAGGTGGGACCGAAATAGCGCACGATTGATTAATTTTGTAAGTGGTTCAATTAGAACGTCTATGGTATCTTTGATTAAGTTAATCGAAATGCCGTAAATGTATGTACTTCGATTATTCAATGCAATATTAAAAAAATATATTATATAGACATTTGCATTAACTGTATGTTTTTGAGTTTACGTGAAGTGTTTATTACACTAAAAAAGACTGTTGTTCCTTAATTAACTTTTTATTTGAATCGTGCCAGTTCATCGCCATGTCGATCCCATAAAAGCAGGTTATCAATATAAACACCTAGGAGTTATTGATAATGAGTGCTTAGCACTCGAAATGTACATCTAACACATAAAAATAAAAGTGAAGTAAGGAATAAAAACTGTTTTTTCATTGTGAAACACCTAGGAATTTAACAGCTGTGTTAAAACTTGTTAGATAGTGATTATTTAACGTATAGATTGATGTTTCAGTTTTGTTAATATTGACTCAATCTAGTTGCAGTAAACCACTCTGTAGCCTTTAATACGAATTCCCTATTTTGTTTATTTGCTGCATCGATACTAGTTGATGCATTAATGATAGTTGTATCATCAGCGAATAAAATGACTTTACAGTTATTCATGTATTTAGGGAAATCATTGATATAAATAAGAAACAGAAGTGGTCCTAGTGTTGATCCCTGCGGGACACCACAAGCCGTTTCAAGAAGATCAGATGTCTGACCTCTATAAGTGACCGCTTGCTGCCTTCTAGATAAAAAAGAAAGCAAAAGGCCACAGCTCTGGGGGTTGAAATTGTATGTGTACAACTTCCGTAAAAGTAATGTATGGGGAACACAGTCGAAGGCCTTGGAGAGATCAATGTACGTAGCAAAAGCAAATTCACCGTTATCATATGCATCAATAATGGATCCTGTAAGGTCCAGTATGGCATTAAGTGTGGATTTCCCCTCCCTAAGGGATTAAGGATTATTTGGCGGGAGGGCAGCAGCAGCTGCACCCACTTAGGCCGCAGTCGGGCCCATTGTAGTGCCTCCCCCCTGATGGTTAGACCCACCCCGCACAGTCGGCAATTGCCAGGATCTGTGCGGGTGACCATTGCCATCCGGGTCCTTCACGATTTGGGGCTTCTTCCCTTAGTAACGTGGTTCTTATTTTTGACAGCGCCGGACACGCGTGAAGAATGTGTCTCGCTGTTTCTTCTTCTTCGTTGCATCCTCGACAAATGTCATCACTGGTGATTCCCATTTTTGCGAGGTGATGCTGGAAGTTGTAGTGACCAGTAATGTAGCCGGTTAGGATTCGTAGTTTCTGTTTTGTGAGTTTTAGAAACTTCTTTGTTGTTTGGCCGTCGGGTTCCAACAGGTATGTCTTTGTTTGGCTGTGGCTGCATGTTGTGAGGTTTGTCCATCTCTCTTTATGTTTTGCAGTATTGAACTCTAGCATGCGTTTGGCTAAGGACCTAGGGGATAGTCCTATTTCTGCACGGTTTGTTGTAATTTTCGATGCTTCTCGTGCTAGTTCGTCTGCGTTATTGTTGCCCTGGCTGTTATCGTGTCCTTTCGTCCACGTTAGTGTTATGCGGTTGGAATTTGCTACTTTGTTCAAGGTTTCTACGCATTTATGTATTAGTTCAGATGTTATTCTGAACTTGTCTAGAGCTGCCAGTGCGGCTTTGCTGTCAGTGACGATAGTTATATCCTGGTCACTGATGTTTCTGTCTTTTATAATTTTAGCACTCTCTAGGATTGCGTAAATTTCAGTCTGTGTTGCAGTAGCATGTGCTGTTATCGGAAGACGTTTTCGCACAGCTAAGTCCTCTGAGTATATCCCTGCTCCACAGCCTGTCTTAGTCTTGGATCCGTCTGTGAACACTACATAGTCCGGTGGTGTTGTTTGTGGGTCCGTGTTCACGACGTATTTCTTTTTGAAGATGTATTGGGGTATCTTCTGGTCTATTTTGCTTCTCAGCATGGGTGGTCCCCATTTGAGTATGCTTCTGTGGCCGTCGGGCGTAGTTTGGTCTGACCATGTGTTCATGGCTCTCAGTCTTTCTGCGGTTAGTCTCGCCGTGCTCTTGATGTGGATATCAAGAGGTGGGAGACTTAGTATTATTTCCATTGCAGCGGTTGGTGTTGTTCTGAAGGCTCCGGTTGTGCACGTACATGCCAGCCTTTGTATGTGATTTAATTTCAGTTTTGCTCCTTGTTGGTTAGTCCGTGACCACCAGACTAGGGCTCCGTATTCGAGCGCTGGTCTGATAATACCTGTGTATATCCACAACGCTATCTTTGGAGATAGTCCCCAGGTATTGCCAATGGCCCTTCTGCATTGCCAGAAAGCCCTGCTTGCTTTCTCAGTTTTGTGTTCTAGGTGTTTGGCCCAGTTAAGTTTTGAGTCTAGATAGATTCCTAGGTAAATCCGTATTGTTCTTCACTGAGGATATAATTGCTTTCAAAGTGTATTATTATTTGCGTAAGCATTATTTTCTCAAATATTTTCGAGAAAATGGGGAGTAAAGATATAGGCCGGTAGTTATTGCAATCATTGAGGTTACCTTTTTTGTGAATCGGGATAATCTTTGACACTTTAAGGACCTCCGGAAATACACTTGATGTTATACTACGATTGATTAATTTTGTAAGTGGTTCAATTAGAACGTCTATGGTATCTTTGATTAAGTTAATCGAAATGCCGTAAATGTCTGTACTTCGATTATTCAATGCAATATTAAAAAAATATATTATATAGACATTTGCATTAACTGTATGTTTTTGAGTTTACGTGAAGTGATTATTACACTAAAAAAGACTGTTGTTCCTTAATTAACTCTTTATTTGTATCGTTAGATGTACACTTCGAGACAAAGTTCTCATTATCAATAATACTTTGTGTCTCGAAATGTACATCTAACGATACAAATAAAAAGTGAATTAAGGAATAACAGTCTTTTTCAGTGTGACATTTGCATTAATTATAGTTTAAGAGGTTTGATGTGATTTTTTTTTTAATTCTAATTATAAGACATTTAAAATTATCAGTTACAACGTACAATTCACGTTTTTCGTTCTATAAAATGAAAACAAAATGCTTTTAAAATGTTAACACTTTGATTTGGGATATGTAGGTATACTTAAAATAAAAATCATTGTATAAAATTTGGTGATTTTTCAGATATTATTTCACCACTGACCTAGCAAGTATGCCCAGGCAGGCTCAGGAGTAAAATAATATCTTAAAAATCACCAAATTTTATTCTTATTTTTAATATACCCACATATCCCAGATCAAATTGTTAATATTTTAAAAGCGTAAAATTTGGTTAGACACAATAAACATTTGTGAAATTAATGAATGTAAGATTAAACATAAAGTTTTGTTTAATGTATATTTTAACCTTCACTTAAAATCAGTGTTCTGTACTGGTGGCGCATGAAGTAAAATTTCGAGTTTAGAAAAGCCTTATTTGGCTCGGTCGCTCCGCTTCGCTACGCGCCCGAGCCAAATTTTCAGGCTTTTCTAAACTCGAAATTTTACTTCATGCTTAATCTGGGAGTGAAAAACACTCGTTTAAGACTTCAAATTGAACTCTTTTAAAAAACAACGAATGTCGGATCATTTACAGTGTAAAGATGCATATATGTATACTTAAACGATAAATTCCCTAGTTTTTTTTTTGCTTTAACTAGCTCTAACTTGCTTTAACTAGCTCTACTAGTTAAATTCCCTATTACAGCTAGGTAAAGCAAAAATTATTGCTATTATTTTAAAAAATTCGCCGTTTAATAGTTACTTGAGTCGAAATTAATCTTAGCAATAACAAATTCAACTATTTTAAGAAAGAAAAATGATTATTGAAGCTAAAGTGTTCATAAATTGTGGTTGAGAACTTTTCTAATAAACCCTACTGAATCTCTATATAAAAAAAGCTCTCGCACGCACAAACCTTTTGTAACACATAATTTTTACCATATATTTAACCCTTTTTTCACAAAAGGGTTGAGCTCTCTCTCTCATCCCCATTCGGAGCATTTAAACACGTCTAGACATTGTGTATATGTGCGAGTTAACATCGTTTATTGAAGAGAACGCCTTCCCGAGCTCGGATTTATGTTCCGCATATGAGGGGGTTGAAAGAGGAAAAGTGAACCAGGACTTTTTTAATATTTGTCGTCTGGAGATTTTATATCGATGCTTTAATCGGCGAGGAAAGGAAGAGGGCGATTACTTATTTATTTGGGAGAGAGGGAGAATGTTTAGTGAGTTGAATGTAGATCCGATTTCCGCCAGTATTAGCTTGATTCCTTCCCGTGATGTCGTGTTTTATTTATTATTTAAAAATTTAAAATCTAAATATTCTAACCTTATTGACCACCATGTACCCCGATAAATGAATTTTCAGAACGGTAAGTTAAAGCTATTCAAGAACAACAACAACAACAATTGTAATGAAGTAATTTTATTTCCAAATTAAAAAAAACGTTTATTCAAATTTTATAATGTTAGAAATAAATAATTATCTTAAAAGCATAACAAAACAAAAACTTAATTCAAGCTGGGCGCCAGGCTTACAATCTTAACAATTGTAAGTACTTTTCGATACCAACACAAAATGGAATTTATCGAGTACAGTTTCCAACTAGCTCAATTGTGGGTATTTAAGACATTAAATAAGATTGTGAATATTGGTTCGCATCACTGACAAGTCATGGAGCAAGGTGAACAGACCAATATCTCTTCTCAGCGCACATTACTTCAAATTCAACTGAACACACATAACTCGTCAATTTTGAGATTATACATATTAATTCGACAAATGCAGGTAGTAAATAATTATTTTAACAAACAATAGTGTCTGTTACAAAATAGGCAAATAAACACCTACACCCGTTATAAATTAAGGGTCCTAGCTCAGTCCGTCACCCCACCAATTCCCCAAATTGAGAGCTCCCAATCCACGGAATTAAACTAAAAGTTAGGGCAACTTACCTTGCTCGGGCACACAATTCAAACTTTAAGAAAGTATAAAGAATCTACCTTCGGCCTGCACCGGTCGATAATATTTCTTAAAGTGAGAATTAAGTGTATTCGGCTGATGAAAATCTCCTCTTCCACACTTAGTAGAATTTGGCGGCGATCAGCTGTTTCCTCCAAGCGTCTGACGTACACCCACACGAACAGCGGAGTCCTGACAACCAACTCAAAAGAAATCCACATCCTCCCCGGTACGGCAAACGATGGAAATGTAAATCCTATGCGGACGGCTCAGCAATTTTCCCTCGAAAACGCTTCACTTCTCGACTTTTAGGTTTTTTTTTTTTCCTGTGGGGGCCGTCTTCTTTTCGGATCCGGATGCACTGCAGCCTAGGTGACTTATTGTACTGCCCCAATATTATTACACTCACGCAACTATTCCGAACTCGATGCCCTGCACTAGCTTGTGCAGGTCCTTCAGAGGTTGCGCGTGGAAATCATTTGTTTCCATTTGTCTGTTCCCAAATATGAGCCGTCTTTTGCTCTCCAGCGCAGTGCACCTGCACAGAACGTGCATAGCTGTTTCCGGTGCCGTATTACAGAGGCGACAGTTGGTGTCGCCGTTGTATAGCCCGATTTTCCTTAGATGCTCTTTAACAGTCATGTGGCCTGTGAGCAGTCCTATGGTTGTTTTCAGCTGTGCCCTACTCAATGTTAGTAGTCCTGCAGCTTGGCTTGAGTTAGGCCCTTTTATAAGGGCCTTACTATGGTTAAGGCCTGGTCTGTTTTCCCAGTATTCCTTGTGTTTGTTGCGAGTCCACTTCCTGACTTCAAGGCGACTCGACTTTTTTGTTATGCCCAAGGCAGGTTCGGGTCCCATAAATGAAATGGTGGCCCCTGACTTGCTAGCTCGTCAGCTTTTTCATTACCTGTAATACCAGAGTGACCCGACGTCCAGATTTTTAGGTTAGCGTGAACACTTCTCCTCCGATAAATCAACAATCACGGAACATAAAGCAATACTGCGACCTGACACCACTGGGCCTCTCCCAAAGGATGCAGTGAACGCAGCACACACGTATTCCGACTAATTTTAACTAATTATCGACAACAACGTTACGAGACGGGTTTTCTTTCTACCCCTTCTCGCCCATAAAAATGGCTGCCACGCCGACTGGACGAAAACAAAAAAAAAACATTTGCGTTTCAGCGCCACCGGTATTAGATCGTCAAAAATAAATCCTGATTTATTTTAATCTTTAAATCTTTTAAATCTTTTCCCTCGATAACAATTACCACACGGTACAACCATATACTTATAAAATAAGTATGAATGAAATTGTCAATGCTTGCTTGCAGAATATTTCAAAAATCAAGCGAAGTTAACATTTATTATAATAATCTTGACATTTTTAAAATAATTACATAGTTTTAAAAAATGATAAAGTTACGGATATTTAAAGCGTAATAGGAATGCAGATGGATTAAGTAGGCTGGAATATGTGATTATTTACATATTTTCGTGAGGGAATATTGAAAATTAAAGGACTTTGCCGAGCACGAGCCCCATTTAAATATTCATTCATCACACACACTCACTAGGTGGGCGAGTTGATGGAGAGGGAGAAGATACAATTCACATTTCACACGTTCCGCGCCAGGGCATAAAACCATGCCAGAATCTGAGTCATTATTGATTTTGGTTTCAACTTTAGGGTGTGCACATATATATAAAAACATCCATACATACACATTATATAACAAAATAATATATTTTAAGAAAGTTATACTAAACCCACATTCACGCCACACACTAATGCAAAATTTACACTAGGAAGTGGACGGATAGAAATGAACTCGACTTTAATTGTTTTTTACAAACACCAGACTTGTAGAAACATTTAAAATCTGTTGGTTATTTATTTAAGAAAAAAATCTCTTTATAAATTGAAAATAATTAAAAATATAAGTTCATTCTACAACTAAAATTACTTGAAAAGAATCGCTACTTAAAATATACCCAAAAAAAAAGAATTTTGTTAATTTAATTATGTTTTGATATAAATATCTTATACGTGACAAGAAAATATGATAACCAAGTGTATAAATGTTTTTCTGTTAAGTACACATACAGTTTAGTTTTTTAAAACACTTGTTTTTTTTTAAATATACAGGCATCATTCTTGAAAATGGTATCAAGCCGAAACTATTTGAAAAATAAATGTATTTTTATTTTACCAAGTGAATTTAAATAAAAAAACCTATATATTAGTAAAAATGTTTTACCAAGTGATCAATGAGAAACAAGTTAACCATATTTTCGGGCATTTCTAAACTCGAAATTTTACTTCATTCTGAATTAAAGAGTGGGATTACTAGTTACAAATATATTTACTTATTTTATTTATTTATTGAATAAACGTATAAACTTTTACAATTTTACAAAAATTATATTACTTCTGGACAAATATATTAAAATAAAGAAACTAACAATAATAATATCGCATGCATGCTGAATTATGGCTAAAATATTTTTAAATTAACTTAACTAGAAAAATACAACAAAAAATGAATTTATGAATTTATCGAAGACGCCGCCAAAAAGCAACGTGTCCGATTCGGTATTCAAATCTAAATAAGACAATGGCCAAGTTTATGACTGCATATAGATGTAACTTTTTTTCTGATTTCATCCTATTTTAAAATAAACAGGTTAAATATTTTCACGCAAGATAAATTCAAATTCAGAACTATTTGAATTCGAGAAAATAAGCTTACGCTTCTTATAGTTTGCACACTTTAAACATAATATATAAAATTACGAAAAAACTATTCGTGAAAATGCAAACAGTGCCTTAATTAATAAGACAATTTCATTGTATAATTCAATATCCGGAGGTGTATTTGCACGGGAAGTAGTTGTTTCAATGGATATTTATCGTCTTAAATTGTATTATTAATTAAGGCACTGTTTGCATTTTCACGAATAGTTTTTTCGTAATTTTATATATTATATTTCCACGCACTCGAAATCGCTTAAAAGATTTTTATTAGGGAAACATAAACTCTTCCAAAACGTATTTATTCATTATAAAAATAAAATTAAAAAATAACAAAATAATCGCTATCAGAAAATGCTCCTTTTATTTCATTTTCCTTGTTGATATACAAATTGTTACCTATTTATGCTGCTGGTGTACAGAATATTCACATACAAAATTATCTGTGTTCTCTAAAGAGAATGGAAAAGCTATACCATAATACCTGGAGGATTTTATTCTTTTTTGGTAGGCAAAGCCTTCTAAATATGTTTTAGGATTATCATGGGAACGGTCGGCTGATTTCCCGCCTCCGCCGCAGCCGCCGCCGAGGCTGCAATTTAATGAAAGGGCGCGCCGGAATTCTTTCGTGATATTTTGCCACCAAATATTTCCAAGATTAATTAAATTTGTTTTTTGGGCGTAAAATTTCTTCGTCGTGAATTTCCGGCAGAGCTCGAGGAGTAAAGAGGAATAATGGAGTGCAAAAGCAGTTAATTATGTGGAAAATTATAAGTTGTATTGATTTATTGCTAGTTTAATACCCATTTAACTAAACAAAGAGAAAGTGTACAGCAGTAGCATTGATAGCATTTTGTGATATGAGGGGATTTAACTTAGTATTTAGTTTCTATGTTTGACTTAAATGTATATAAAAATAATATTATAAGAATGTTTGAATTTGTAGAATAGCATGTATTATTTTATTGTGTCAATAAAGGTTAATTTCTTCTATGAAAATAATATAAAAAAACTAAAATAATCGCTAACAGAAATAGATCGGTTATTTTTCATGCCACTCGATAAAAATTCTGAATTCTCTTTAGAGAACACAGATAATTTTGTGTGTGAATATTCTGTACACCAGCAGCATATTTCATGTTCCTTGTTGAGCTCTAAATATTTTCTATTTATGGTGCGGGTGTACAGAATATTCACACACAAAATTAGAAGAATATTAAATTGTGTGTTTGCTTTTTTTCCAATTTGAAATTGTCTATTCTCATTATGAAATTGCTAGTTCTAATTTTGGAATTGTTCGTTCCCAATTTGAAATTGTTTGTTCCCAATTAGAAGTTTTCTACTCTCAATTTGAAGTTGTTTGTTCCTAATTTGAAGTTGAAATCACTTTTTACACTTTTGCACTGAATCTGTTACATGAACTGAACATCTGTAATTAAAAATGTGATTTTTTTTATCAATGATAATGTTGTATTCTATACACCAGCAGCATATTTCATGTTCCTTGTTGATCTCTAAATATTCTCTATTTATGCTGCTGGTGTACAGAATATTCACACACAAAATTATCTGTGTTCTCTAAGGAGAATTCAGATTTTTTATCGAGTGGGCATAAAAAATAACCGAAATAACCGATGATGACACTGCCTCCTAACCCAGGGGTTGCGGGTTAGAGTCTCGCCAGGTGGTGTCATTTTAAAGTGCAAAATGATTCCACCTAGGTCCATAGATCAGTGTGAACGTGTTAGTGGCGTCTATATATAGTAAATTACAAAATATAAAGGTGAAATGGTTGAATGGTTTAAAACCGAAATCTAATAAATGTATAAAAAAAAGATGATTTTTTTATATCAGTCTACTCTAGGGGTTCTCAACCTTTTTCAGGTCGCGCCCCCCCTCTCATAACTCCACGCCCCTCTCCCTGATTTTATTTCCTCTTTTCTTAGTTAGATTGAAACACTATTATAGCCTTATTTCACTTCACCTACTCTTTAGGAAATCTGTCGTGCTATAAGTAAAAAAGTATGTGATATTTTGAATCATTCCTTTTTCTTAATATTAAAGTTTTTAATGAAAATAGCTAAGTAAGAGTAAAATATTATTTAACTAATTAGTAAAGTTCTTTTTCTCGTCTTTGTTTCAGGTAAATAATATTTCATATTTTCGTTGAGGGCGAAAGTCCTTATTGGAGGGGATCTCATGAGGACTGTCAATAAAGGGCGACCCGGTAAGGGCAGATCCATTACTGCGCTTAATCTTTTATTGGATGAGCGGGACGTGTAAGTAATCAATCGTGAAATCTGTCAATAATATTCCCATCCTCGTGAATTGGGGTCGAAAATATTCTATACCTACCCAACACAAAATAAAATGAATGAAGGGAGTTTTAAGTTAAGATTAATATAAATTTATGTATATATGTATATAAAATGTAATAAATTCTTGAAAAAGTATTTGAAATACAAAAAAAATCTATACCCATTACAAAAAAAATACTAGCTAAAATCGATCATGAATTAAAGATTGTGATTTTTTAGTTTGGGTTAACACAAATTTGTGTGTGTCTTGTTTATCGTTAGTGCACGATTATTTTTGGATAAATTGGTTCAAATAATAATTTTATCTAAGTTTATACTTAAATAAAAACTCCAAACAAAATCCTAAAACACTTCATTGCTAGATTTTTTAAATATTATACTGAGATTTTTGAGCACTCTGACATAAATGTAATCCTTGACAAATTTTATGATATTTGTTTGTATGCAATTGATAAATACGTTCCCATTAAAATTATTAAATCATCTTCTTACCCAAGGTGGTTCAATGGCACTCTCATAAATATGATTAAAAAGAAAAATGAAGCTCATACAAAGTACAAAAGAAGTGGTACATTTTATGATTATGAACAATTCAAAATCTACCGTTGTAATTGTAAGTTACTCAGCGAACAGTTACATGAAAATTATGTCAAAAAATTGAATTAAATATTTCCCATGAACCTAAATCATTTTGGAACTATGTGAATGAATCCAGGAAAATTGATGGATTCCCTAAGGTAATGTTTTTCAATGAAAAATCAAGTGACTCTAGAGATGATTGTGTTGAGTTGTTTGCAGATTATTTTTCTGGTGTATATACCAATGACAGCGCGCCAATACCCGATGGGGTGTGTAACAATTTTGTGAATGATCAGTTTGTTAACTTATCCGAGTTTTTTGTCAATATTAGTGATGTCTTTAGTGCAATCAATTTATTAGAAAACTCATGTAAACCTGGTCCCGATGGCATACCATCGTTTTTTATAAAACAATGTATTTATTCATTATGTACACCCCTGCACACAATATTCAATTTATCAATAAATCAGGGAAATTTCCCCTCCGCCTGGAAACGAAGCTTTATAAGACCTATCTTCAAAAGTGGAAATAGGGAAAATATTGCTAACTACAAAGGAATATCCATTCAATCTGTTATGCCAAAAATGTTTGACAAATTGATAGCTGATCAATTATCGTTTCATTGCAAACATGTTATTTGTGAAGAGCAACATGGATTTTCCTCCAGGAGATCCACAATATCAAATTTGCTTGTATACCAATCGTACATCTTAAATGCCTTTGAATGTAATTGCCAAGTTGATGCGGTGTACACCGATTTCTCCAAAGCCTTTGATCGCGTTTCGCAGGATATTTTAATGCATAAATTGCAGAGAATCGGCTTTGGAGTAAAAATCACTAAATGGCTACAGAGCTTTTTGTCAGACAGGTTACAGTATGTGAAAATCAATAATTTTATTTCAAAAGAAATAAATGTCACGTCAGGTGTACCGCAGGGGTCGCATTGTGGACCAATACTGTTTTTACTCTTCATTAATGATCTGAAGTTTTATGTCAAGCATTGTAAATTTCTTCTTTTTGCAGACGATCTTAAAATTTTTCGTAAAATCAAAAACACTAACGACATCACAGTCTTGCAACAAGATTTGAATAACATTTATCAATGGTGCTTGAATAACCGTCTCTATTTTAATAATGACAAGTGCGTATCTCGTTCCATTGGTCGTGGTCATGTCATTAAATCAAATTTAGAAATCAATGGATACCAGCTATCTACAGTTCCACATGTCAAAGACCTAGGAGTAATATTCGACTGTACCTTGTCATTTACGAAGCACATTGACAGCATGTGCTGCAAAGCATTGCAAGTGCTTGACTTTATAAACAGATTTGGTAAGAATTTCTCAATGAACACGTACAAACATTTATTTATTTCTCTTGTAAGAACTCAACTAGAGTATGCTTCCTCTGTTTGGTCACCATTTTATAACAATAAAATTGATCAAATAGAAAGGGTACAAAACAAATTTTTGTTGTCAATATCCTTTAGATTGGGAATTTCTAGAATTAATTACAGTCGCAGTTTTACGCTAACTTTTTTAAACTTGACATCTTTGAAAGAAAGACGTGTTCTATCTGATTTGGGAATTCTTTTCAAAATAGTAAACGGCCTAATGTACTGCAGTGAATTTCTGACTGGTTTAAAGTTTCTAATCCCATCCAATACACGTTCACAATTAATTTTTAGAGAAAGTGTTCATCGTAACAACTACACAAGCAATAATGCACTTTGTCGTATGACAAAATTATGCAATTTGGTTTTTGTATCGCCACATTTTGAGCTGTACGGTGTATCTTTTAAATCATTTATGAAACGATTAAAGCTGATTGATCCATCTTTATACAACCATGTTTAATTGTTTTTGTCTACAGGGCTTGGGAGTATATTGTATTAATTATATCGAGTATGTATGTTTGTGTATTGATTGTTATTATATATTATAAGTGTGTAAAATTATAATTAATATTATGTAAAAAGGTTTATTCCGTAAATAAAGTATTATTATTATTATTATGAGATCTAGTATCAAATATTCGCTTTCCTATTTTGCTCGAAACATTATTTTTTGTTCCAAGCAAAATGTAACCTTGAATATCTAAATATTCAAGGTTACATTTTGCTTGGATCAAAAAATAATGTTTCGAGCAAAATAGGAAAGAGAATATCCAGCTCTAAAGCTGGATTCCTTAAAATTATTACACTTAAAAAGACTGTTATTCCTTACTTTACTTTTTATTTGTATGGTTAGATGTACATTTCGAGACACAGGCTGCTTATTATCAATAACGAACAGTTTGTTATTGATAATGAGCACCTTGTGTCTCAAAATGTACATCTAACGATACGAATAGAAAGTGAAGTAAGGAATAACAGTCTTTTTTAGTGTAATAATCACTTCACGTAAACTTAAAAACATTACAGTCCTTAAAATTATGTTGAAATTAGGAATACTAGTAGCAATATTATTTAGCTGGAACATTTTTCTTCTCTATTTCAAACAAAATAAAACTGAAAATCCGTCATCTTACATACTATTTATTAACTTTGGATATGTATGTTTTTGGCTTATTAAAACATTAATATAACTTTTTTTCAATAAATTTGGTTAGATTTTTGACTACTTCTTTAATCTATGATATTCTGCGTCATTTTGTAAGTTTGACTGCATGAGGGTCGGACTTTACAGCCAACCCTCAGGTAATCGATATTTGGCGGCGTCTTCCGCTCCCCGTATTGATATCAGATCCGCTGGAGATTGTATATTATATCGGATTTAGGTGTTCGGATACACGTTTTGATGCGGTTTAGTGTCAGCCTGATTTACTGCTCGGGGGACAAATATACACAGCCGGGCGAACCTTTCACGGCGCTCATAAAAATTCACATCAATTTGCATTTCATTATAACCCCACAACAATCGTTTTTATTTTCTTGTGTTTTTGAGAAATCATATGATAAATCCAACATAGTAGAAATACATATAAATAATATACAGCGAGTTTTTCTTTAAAGTATACGTATTCAAAATTCAGCTTATTTTCTTTAAATCTTTAGATATTCGTTGTTTTTTTTTAAGTTGAATTTGTAGTTTTAAACGAGTGTTTTTCACTCCCAGACTAAGCATGAAGTAAAATTTCGAGTTTAGAAAAGCCCCGTGAAAATTTGTCGAGGGTCGCGCAGCGACCCGAGACAAATTTTCTGGGCTTTTCTAAACTCGAAATTTTACTTCATGCGCCACGCGTATAAAACACAGATTTCAAGTGAAGTTCGAATTAACATAAATTTCACAATATTTTAATGTTTTATATGCGTGGCGCATGAAATAAAATTTCGAGTTTAGAAAATCCCAGAAAATTTGTCTCGGGTCGCTGCGCGACCCTCGACAAATTTTCACGGGGCTTTTCTAAACTCGAAATTTTACTTCATGCTTAGTCTGGGAGTGGAAAACACTTGTTTAAAGCTTCAAAAATAAAAATAAAAAACAAGGAATATCTACAGATTTACAGAAAATAGGCTGAATTAGAAATATATGTATTTTAAATTCAGCCTATTTCCTGGTAGATATGTACTTACAAATTATTATTATTATAATTTCCTGTAAATCTTAAGATATTCCTTGTTTTTTTATTCATATTTGAAGCTTTATACAAGTGTTTTCCACTCCCAGACTAAGCATGAAGTATCTACCAGAAAATAGGCTGAATTTTAAATACGTATATTTCTAATTCAGCCTATTTTCTGTAAATCTGTAGATATTCCTTGTTTTTTATTTTTATTTTTGTAGCTTTAAACAAGTGTTTTCCACTCCCAGACTAAGCATGAAGTAAAATTTCGAGTTTAGAAAAGCCCCGTGAAAATTTGTCGAGGGTCGCGCAGCGACCCGAGACAAATTTTCTGGGCTTTTCTAAACTCGAAATTTTACTTCATGCGCCACGCGTATAAAACACAGATTTCAAGTGAAGTTCGAATTAACATAAATTTCACAATATTTTAATGTTTTATATGCGTGGCGCATGAAGTAAAATTTCGAGTTTAGAAAAGCCCAGAAAATTTGTCTCGGGTCGCTTCGCGACCCTCGACAAATTTTCACGGGGCTTTTCTAAACTCGAAATTTTACTTCATGCTTAGTCTGGGAGTGGAAAACACTTGTTTAAAGCTTCAAAAATAAAAATAAAAAACAAGGAATATCTACAGATTTACAGAAAATAGGCTGAATTAGAAATATACGTATTTTAAATTCAGCCTATTTTCTGGTAGATATGTACTTACAAATTATTATTATTATAATTTCCTGTAAATCTTTAGATATTCCCTGTTTTATTATTCATTTTTGAAGCTTTATACAAGTGTTTTCCACTCCCAGACTAAGCATGAAGTAAAATTTCGAGTTTAGAAAAGCCCCGTGAAAATTTGTCGAGGGTCGCGCAGCGACCCGAGACAAATTTTCTGGGCTTTTCTAAACTCGAAATTTTACTTCATGCGCCACGCGTATAAAACACAGATTTCAAGTGAAGTTCGAATTAACATAAATTTCACAATATTTTAATGTTTTATATGCGTGGCGCATGAAGTAAAATTTCGAGTTTAGAAAAGCCCAGAAAATTTGTCTCGGGTCGCTGCGCGACCCTCGACAAATTTTCACGGGGCTTTTCTAAACTCGAAATTTTACTTCATGCTTAGTCTGGGAGTGGAAAAAACTTGTTTAAAGCTTCAAAAATAAAAATATAAAACAAGGAATATCTACAGATTTACAGAAAATAGGCTGAATTAGAAATATACGTATTTTAAATTCAGCCTATTTTCTGGTAGATATGTACTTACAAATTATTATTATTATAATTTCCTGTAAATCTTTAGATATTCCCTGTTTTTTTATTCATTTTTGAAGCTTTATACAAGTGTTTTCCACTCCCAGACTAAGCATGAAGTAAAATTTCGAGTTTAGAAAAGCCCTGTGAAAATTTGTCTCGGGTTGCTGCGCGACCCTCTACAAATTTTCACAGGGCTTTTCTAAACTCGAAATTTTACTTCTAGTGAATATATTCGTGAAACAATAAAATACAATTGGTCCTTGCGTTACACAAAATCACAGCGCAGAAAGAACCTACAGTCAATAAAGAATAAACAAGGTAAACTTTACATAGCTGTATAAACCAGGCTTCTAGTTACATTAGTTTTAAAATAAATACACTATAATAAAATATTATTTTAAGAGAAAATGCACTTTTAATTTCAATAATAGAACGTTTAAACTTTTCAGATTAGAAACTGGTGTAATTGTTTTATCGCGTCGGTTCGAGTCACGTCGAAACCACAGTATCTTATCCGAGAAATTTAATTTGGGCCAATAAAACATTCATAAAGGAGCAGAGCAATGTTCTTATTACGTGCAGGAATCCTTGTAATAACTGCTGTAATATCTCCTGCTGAAGACAGGTCATGGAGCGCGCGGGCCCCGCCAGGGTTTCATAATCGTGTGCATATTGATTAAAGCTTGAATGGATCCTCCTCCTAAGGCTGTGGATCGCTAAATCTTAAAAATCTCAAAGTCTCATTTCCGCGCTCATTTATAACCGTTCGCTCACAATAGACGCCTCCGACTACGATGATATTTTACGGGGTATTGATTTTTTTTTTTATTTTCAGAAGAGTGGGGGTTAATTTTTGTGCGTGTTGAGGATAATAGCCGATTTATGGGTTAATGAATTTTATAAATGATTAATGTTTAAACAACAAGCCAGTTTTGAGTGAGAAATTAATTAAATCATAACGTTTTCATTGAACACAGACTTAGGTCCATTTGCACCCCGACCGATTAGCTTTAATCATCCACTAATCATTGATTAAACGTCTGATTAAGTCAAATTTTAGAACATAAGAAAGTTATAAATTTGTAAGATATCCCAAACATGTCTCTTTCATTAATATGCAATTGTGTAAACAGTTTGTAAATACATATCTACCAGTATTTTAAATACTAGCCCTATTTAGCATATCTCCATGTTATTTCTTAAACATAATATATAAAATTACGAAAAAAACTATTCGTGAAAATGCAAACAGTGTCTTAATTAATAAGACAATTTAAGACGATAAATATCCATTGAAACAACTATTTATCGTCTTAAATTGTCTTATTAATTGTTACCGGGGATTATTTTAATCTCCGGCAACAAGAATTGTAAATATTATTTACAATTCTTCCTTTATTTAAAATGAGTTCGTACCCAGCAATTAACTAATTGACCGGCCCAAAGGATTATCTCGGGCGGTTTAAACCGTGCCCGGGCCACCATCTACCTGGGCAGGCGTGGCGGATTGTCCCTCGGGTTTTTTCGAAATCGGCAATTAAGGGAGAGGACTAATGACCACCGTTGCAATTTGAAAGAAGAGAGATTATAAATTTCTATACTTCTTTCAAATTGCAGCTTAACGGTTGTTTGGATTTGAGGGTTCGCTGGAAGTAATTATGTTGTCTGCAATAATTACTTTCTAGCGAATTCTTTGCCAACGGTCACGTAGTCCTCAAAATCATCCCTTCTCCAAGCCATTTTTCGTGGCATAAATACCGGGGGACGGCATCCAGGAAAGGAGTCCACTCTTGTGCTGTACAGGGGCAGCATGTGGATTCAGGAGGAACTACCATTCCTCAACTCTTCTTTCTGAGCCAGGAAGTTCTGACCGACGCCGACGCCAGACGTCCTAGCCGTCGTTCCTGCCGCCAGAAGAAGATTCCAACAACAGGAAACAACCGACGCCGACGTTAGCCGTCCCTGCCGTCGTTCCTGTTCTTGGACCAGGACGCCGAGAATCCGATTGCCAGCGCAGTCGCCTCGACGCCACAACGACGCTCCAGTGCAGCATTCGTTGCTTCTGCCGGATCTAGGCCAGGCCAGCAGCCCACCGACGCCAGGAAACTTTGCCCGACGCCAACGCTAGCCGTTCCGCTGTCGTTCCTGACGTCCCGCACTACGAGGTTATTGCTGCCTCCGGATCCAGTCAGACGCACCACCCCACCGACGCCGTCTCACACCGAGACGCCAGCTTACAATTTGGACGCCGCCTCCATCCGGAAGCCACCACTAGCCAGACGCCACCGCTGGGCTAGTAGAAATCCCGATCGCGACGCCGACGCCACACCAAGTCTGCTCTGTAACTCGTGCACTGTGGTTCTCTTGTTCTTATTCTGTTTGTTGTTTTAATGTTTTTTTTTATTTGTTTTATTTTGTTTTAAAATAAATAATTTAAAACAGCATACGTGTTTCAAAAGTTAGTTGCTCATCTCTCTCTAACTCAACCAACCTGAGCTAGTTGGTAATCAGCGTGGGGTACCTTCCCTCCCGTTAATAAATGGCGCCCAACCTAGTGGCCGTGTTAAGCCCACACCTTGAGAGAGCAACTAACTTGTTGAAGGATTGAAACACAAAAAGAACAGGAACACAGTCGTACGGGGCCGACAACCGACCAACAATCAATCATGTCCACCAGATTATCGTTGGAAGAACATCGTCACGTCAAATTTTATTTTGAATTCTTCGACAAAACCTTCAAAACCTACGCGAAATGGACGGACAGGATGAAGGTGGATTACGCCCTCAGCGCACTCGAAGGACCAATAGTCGACAGGTGTAGGAGCACGTTGAAGAACCGGTACACAACGTGGGAAACTCTTCGCCCAGTACTGTTTCGCCTTTTCGCGTACAGAAAGGAAGTTTATTACGTTGCACCAAGAATACTTTGGCAACGGGTAAACTACGCGAATATTTGCACCGAAGATGGCGACTGGGAAGAAGTAGAAGAGCTGACGCTCGAGAAGCTCCCCGTTGTGTACCCGTTCAACGTAGCCAAGGAACGTGTGTTGGAGGAACCAGCCTGGGAAGAAGCTCCCGGAATTCCCGCGGATGCTTGGAAATCCGAATTCATCACCGTCGACCCTAACACCTACGAGTTACCGGAGCAGTCCACCGTTTCCCGGCCCCACATCGCTAAAGGAACTCGCGAGAAATTAGTGTCCTGCGCCTGGATAAAACCGGGTGATGTCTTGCTTGAAACTCGCCAGCCAGTCCAGCTAGTTTCAAAGCCTCGAAGAAAGCCACCCTGGCAAGTAGAGGACCCGAAGCCAAACAAAGTACACGGAACCCAGCACGAATACGGACAGGAAACCCGAAATCTCCATGGCCGCCGACCTGAACTCCACCGCCGTTCGAGACGACCCCGGAAACCGCACTGGAGAGCGAAATATCCCCAGCATATGAAACCCGGATTTCACCGCCTCTCGAGACGACCCCGGAAACCGCCCTGGAGAATAAAAACTCCCCAGGACAGGAAACCCGGACTTCGCCGCTTCCCAATGCAGCCGCCCCGAGAGCCGACCTGGAAGCCTCCCTGGAAGCTGCCCTGGAGGACAAAATCTCCCCAGAAAAGGAAACCCGGACGTCGCAGCTTTCCAACTCGTCCCTGGAAGCCGCCCTGGAAACCGCCCTGGAGTACGAAACCCCTCCAGGCCAAGGCAGAAGGATTTCACCGCCACTCACGACCGCAGAGAAAACCTCCTTGGACTTGCTGGTGAACGGACAATTTATGTGCATTTACCCCGCGAAAAGACGCTCAATTAAGTTTAGTTAAGTGTAAATATAGTATAGTGTCAATTTAACAAATAGTGCCATCCACGGACGCTCAGTGCGCGAAAACAGGACCACAGCAGCCACCACCTGGACCTCCAGGAGAGCAGCATCGCCGTTTCTTGCTGGGTAGAACTCATTTTACGGGGCCGTTTGTTACCGGGGATTATTTTAATCTCCGGCAACAAGAATTGTAAATATTATTTACAATTCTTCCTTTATTTAAAATGAGTTCGTACCCAGCAATTAACTAATTGACCGGCCCAAAGGATTATCTCGGGCGGTTTAAACCGTGCCCGGGCCACCATCTACCTGGGCAGGCGTGGCGGATTGTCCCTCGGGTTTTTTCGAAATCGGCAATTAAGGGAGAGGACTAATGACCACCGTTGCAATTTGAAAGAAGAGAGATTATAAATTTCTATACTTCTTTCAAATTGCAGCTTAACGGTTGTTTGGATTTGAGGGTTCGCTGGAAGTAATTATGTTGTCTGCAATAATTACTTTCTAGCGAATTCTTTGCCAACGGTCACGTAGTCCTCAAAATCATCCCTTCTCCAAGCCATTTTTCGTGGCATAAATACCGGGGGACGGCATCCAGGAAAGGAGTCCACTCTTGTGCTGTACAGGGGCAGCATGTGGATTCAGGAGGAACTACCATTCCTCAACTCTTCTTTCTGAGCCAGGAAGTTCTGACCGACGCCGACGCCAGACGTCCTAGCCGTCGTTCCTGCCGCCAGAAGAAGATTCCAACAACAGGAAACAACCGACGCCGACGTTAGCCGTCCCTGCCGTCGTTCCTGTTCTTGGACCAGGACGCCGAGAATCCGATTGCCAGCGCAGTCGCCTCGACGCCACAACGACGCTCCAGTGCAGCATTCGTTGCTTCTGCCGGATCTAGGCCAGGCCAGCAGCCCACCGACGCCAGGAAACTTTGCCCGACGCCAACGCTAGCCGTTCCGCTGTCGTTCCTGACGTCCCGCACTACGAGGTTATTGCTGCCTCCGGATCCAGTCAGACGCACCACCCCACCGACGCCGTCTCACACCGAGACGCCAGCTTACAATTTGGACGCCGCCTCCATCCGGAAGCCACCACTAGCCAGACGCCACCGCTGGGCTAGTAGAAATCCCGATCGCGACGCCGACGCCACACCAAGTCTGCTCTGTAACTCGTGCACTGTGGTTCTCTTGTTCTTATTCTGTTTGTTGTTTTAATGTTTTTTTTTATTTGTTTTATTTTGTTTTAAAATAAATAATTTAAAACAGCATACGTGTTTCAAAAGTTAGTTGCTCATCTCTCTCTAACTCAACCAACCTGAGCTAGTTGGTAATCAGCGTGGGGTACCTTCCCTCCCGTTAATATAATTAAGACACTGTTTACATTTTCACGAATAGTTTTTTTCGTAATTTTATATATTATGTTTAACTATAAGAAGCGTAAGCTTATTTTCTCGAATTCAAATAGTTTTGAATTTGAATTTTATTTCTTGAATTATTTTCTCACTTATCACTTGGTGAAACATTTTTAAATATTGATGAAGGTTTGAATTAAATCACACTTAGTTTTAGAAAAGATACATTTACTGATACAATAATCTCCAATTATTCAAATCACACAAGCCAATTTCTTGAATTAATTTCTCATCTGGCACTTGGTAAAATATATTAGAATATGTAAAGTTATTTAAATAAAAAACACTTGGTATTGTTTCACAAATTAAAACATTCCTTTGAAAATGGTTTAACAAACCGAAACTAGTCGGAATAAAGTTTTAATTTGTGAAATAATACCAAGTGTTTTTATTTAAATAACTTTACACACACAAGCCAAATTAAGTTTAGTACATTTAATTCATACATAAATCGGCTAATAAACCTCCCATTAAGTAATTAAATTATTGTTGAGTTACGTGAAGGTGAACTAAGTTATTAAATAAAAGAATTGAGTCTCCTTTCTTCACAGGATTTATTTAAAAATCGCAAATGTACATTTCGGTCACGATGTGACCATTATCAATGCTTAACTATTTACAAAAACAAACGGAAAATTTATACCATGGATACAGATTCGGATTATATTTACAATGTTTCGGGTGACTGGGATTAGAGCGCTGGGATCAATTCTATAAAAGGATATACTAATGGGCTTAAATCAAAGTTAAATAGCCTGTTTTCCACTGTTTTCATTTCTATTGCCTCCAAGGTATTAAGCCGGTAATTACAATAGAAATGAAAAAATGAAAAAAGTGGAAAACAGGCTATTAAACTTTGATTTAAGCCCATTAGTAAATCCTTTTCCAGAATTGATCCCAGCGCTCTAATCCCAGTCACCCGAAACATTGTAATTATAATCCGAATCTGTATCCATGGTATACATTTTCCGTTTGTTTTTGTAAATAGTTAAGCATTGATAATAGTAACATCGTGACCGAAATGTACATTTGCGATTTTTAAATAAATCCTGTGAAGAAAGGAGACTCAATTCTTTTATTTAATAATCCCATTAAGTAATCAAGATTTTTCCATCGAATTAGCAACCATAAAAACAATAGCTCGCAACAAGAGGAATAATTCTGAAACCATCTTAAACAAGAAAAAGAAAAAACAATTAATCGAAGGAATTAATGACATAAAATGGGCCAAACTTAATTATGTTAAGGTTTTGTCAAATAAAATAATAAACAATATAAAGGGTAATGAATTTCGCATCATATGTACTAACCAAACAAATTTAGGAAAACTACTAATTAATAATAAACCCCCCATAGACAAATTTAAATTATTAATAAATCCCCCATAGACAAATTAAAAAAGTGTGGAGTGTACGAATTAATGTGCAGTGAATGTGATGCATTATACATAGGCCAAACGGGAAGAACTTTTCAGACAAGACTAGCAGAGCATAAAAAATCAATTATAAATAACAAACACTGTACAGGGATTTCAAAACATTGTATTAATAACAACCATTTTATAGATGTAAATATTTTTAAAATTTTGTATTCAGGTAATAAGGTACGTAATCTAAACCTCAGAGAAGGCCTAGAAATAAATAATGCTGTAAAACGCGAAACTAGTCGAGTAAATAGCATAGAGAAAATTGTGAAACAAATCAAGTGTAATTTAATTCAAACCTTCATCAATATCTCATGTTATTTAACCAGGAGGCGAATAAATGCTAACTACTTTTTATCTCTAAAGTTCTGTATAGAGTTTATTTTAATTGCACCAGAAAGGTTAAACTCAAGTTCAAGCTGAACCTGGGTTTAAGATTAGCTTTAATCATTCACTAGTCGTTGATTAAACCTCTGATTAAGTTAAATTTATAGAACATAAGAATGTTATAAATTTGTAAAATATCCTAAACATGTCTCTTGCATCAATATGCAATTGCGTAAACAGTTTGTAAATACAACTGTTTTGTTTTTATGAAGTACTTATCACTGATTAAGTTAATCAATCGACTTGGGTGCTAACGGGCATAAATATGTTTAATTAAGAGAGCAGGCATATCCACAAAAAAATGGAACTTCACCGCTCGATGGTAGGAAGTGTCTAGAAGCTAACTCTACTTAAAAATCATTAAATTTCCGTAAGGTTTTCCATAAATTTGCTATAACATACAAACAATCGATGCAATAAAGGCATTTTTGAGTTTTAGTACTCTTGGTTTTTTGTTAAAAAAAAAATGAAACTGTGCTGATCGATGGTGGAAAGTGTCTACAACTTAGAAGAGATTACATAATATTTAAAATTACGAAAATGTTATTCGTGAAAATGCAAACAATGTCTTAATAAAAAAGACAACTTAAGACAATAAATATCCATTGAAACAACTACTTCCCGTGCAAATACACCTCCGGATATTGAATTATACAAGGACATATTTAAAATCTTATTTAATTTGAATTGACGTTAAATATACTTCAATACAGCGTTGTAACTCTATTGAAGTATATTTAACGTTTAGGTCAAATTCTTTTCAAACCAACTAACAAGTACAAATTAAAAATGAAAGAAGAAATAATAAAAAAATAGAAGTGAAAGGACTTGGATTCAAGCTAATGTCTTAGGCCATCTATAGACGCGTTTCGAGATTTATCTCTCTTTAGTATAGCTTTGCTTATGACGTTTAAAAAAAAAATTAGGATAAATTTAAAATAAAGTTACTTTGAAAAAGTGTTGTGTGTAGAATGAACAGGTACACAGAAATAGAATGATTGAAAAATATGGTCGGTATTTATAGGTAAAAAAGGGATTATGTCATTACCGTAAGGTAAATAATAAGGTCTCACATTCTTCAAAGAGATTATATGATCTTAAAGTTTTTTTTAATTAGCTATAATAGACGAACATTTCATTTTGGTACTCCTGATTCTATGCTCCAAAAACTGAACTTTTCCAAAGTATAGCAGAAAGTATATTAATGGTAATGATAAAATTCAAAATTGTTTACATTAATTATATTAGTTTGATCGCTTAAAAAGAAAATTGAATATTAAATGTACTTACCATTTAATGTTCAATTTTCCTTTTAAGCGATCAAACTAATATAATTAATGTAAACAATTTTGAATTTTATCATTACCATTAATATACTTTCTGCTATACTTTGGAAAAGTTCAGTTTTTGGAGCATAGAATCAGGAGTACCAAAATGAATTGTTCGTCTATTATAGCTAATTAAAAAAACTTTAAGATCATATAATCCGGAGTATAGGTAATATTTATTTTTTAATTAAATTTCTGTAACTTTTCTGGAGCTTACTTTATAATTGGCAGAGCGATATGGAGCACTATTCTAGCGATCTTTTGAATATATAAAACTTGTATAAATTAGAAGAAGGGATCTTTAATTAATTTCTCACTTAACCCGTGGTGAAACATTTTTGAATATAATACTGGATATTTAATTAAAACACTTGGTTTGTTTCACTAATTAAATTAGTGAAACAAACCAAGTGTTTTAATTAAATATCCAGTATTAGAAGAAGGGATGCTGACGTCAACTTAGTACTCCATAATTTAAGAAAATTGTAATTATTAAGAGGGGTTATGGTGCATAGAATAGTTTTAGTGGAGCAATCTCAGGGTTGTTTGGAGCAACAACAAACAATATAAAAAAAAAAACAAGATGGTTGTTAGATTGACCATCCCGTCATATTTTAAAATAGCAATATTTACCTACTATAAAAATGTTCCAGAACTACTTTTATAAATTTTAGGAATCAATTTTTTAATTTATTTTTAAACCTCGCACTAACATTAAACAGTTAATGCGCCGAATTTTTAGCTGTCTACACATATTTCACTCAATTTGAATACATAGTATCAATATTTTTCATTTATTCTCATACTCATTTCAAATGGCGAATGCGCCGGGATTTTGGCCGTTCACACATGTAACTCGGCCATTCCATAAATAAGTGCACACTTTTTGGGGGTACATCAGGGATTTTAGCGATTTTCACATATATTATAAAGGCTGTCAAGATATGGCTTTTGGTTGTTACTCGAGGTTAAACAAATTATGCCCATTCTTTTGAAACCGGAAAAATTCTTAGGAAGGAACATATATATTTTTTAAGTAAATTAAAATATGAGTGTTTGAATATTTTTTGAGATATGTTTTATTTATTAAAAAAATCTATCTAAATAAAGTTTTTTTGTTTTTGAAAAATATGTATTGTAAACTTTGAACATTAAAGCACACACAAGTAGAGAATAACTTTTTTTATATCGGTAACGGTTTACGATATTTTTTAGTTCAACATAAAAGTGTTCTAAAAGTTTATATTGTTATAACTTTAGACACAATCATTTGTTTAACCTCTAGGAATAGCCAAAAGCCATGTCTTGATAGCCTTTATAATGTATGTGAAATTCGCCAAAATCCCTGATGTACCCCCAAAAAGTGTGCACTTATTAATGGAATGGCCGAACTGCTTATATTTCACGTAATTTTAATTTATTATTATTATGAATTCTTGATGACAAATTATTCCCCAAATTGTTTATAAAACAACTATAATTGTTGACCCATTCACATACAGCCGTTCATTATTTTAATATGTAATATGTATGTGAAGCGTGATATTTATTTATTTTAACTTATACGAGTTTTTATTTCGTTTTCATACATTTTTTGTAATGTTATAAAAAGGAGAAATCCGTAAATAAATAAATAAATAAAAACGTCAATTTTAATGTGTCAAAGTCGTCATAAATATCGCTTGAGATTTGTACCCAAATTTTTTAAAAGAGAAAAAGTCATGTACATTTTTCTTGATTAATACATTTTTATGACACGGACAATTTTTGTTTTAGATAACATTCGTTTTTTTTTTATCAAAGCTGTGAACTTGTTCTTCTGACGAGTGTGTTCAATCCTTGATTAAGCATGAAGTAATATTTCGAGTTTAGAAAAGTCTGAAAATTTTGATTTGACGCGCAAGCAAAGCGAGTCGCGCCCTGGTACATTCAAATGTTTAGGCTCTTCTAAACTCGAAATTATACTTCATGCGCTAGGCCTATTAAACACTAAAACATTGTGAAGTTCAAAACATACTGCTTGTGTTGACTTCATGTTAATTAGGTTTATAAATATTTATTTTGATTAATTCGCGTATCTGGAGCAATCTGTTTTGGAATATGTAAAAGAAAAACACCTGTATGTATCTTCAGGTAATTTTATATCGTAAGTCAGTTGGTTAATAAATTAGTGTACTGTACTAATAATAATGCTAAGACATATTTACTGGTTGTTTTGAGTTATGTGAAATAATTAATCAGTATGTATGTATACCAAATATAAATCCTCAACATTTATATTTCGTACAAAAATTAATATGTTATAAATTATTTTAAAATGTCTCAATTTAATCTAATATGTTTAGAAATTAACGTGGTTTAATAGGCTAAGAAATTAAGTGTTTTTAATATGTTTAGAAATAACATTTTTTTATGTATAATCTAGTCATTAGTTTTGTACACCACTCTGTTTGACAATCCCATGTATGTACGCATTTATTTCTGGAAATTAAAATATTCTACTCTTCTAATAAAACACAGTTTGATTTCCTTTCTTCACTAATTTATGTTTCATTGTTAGATGTATATTTTGGGTATATGGTACTCGAAATGTACATCTAATAGTGAAAAATTAGTTAAGAATGGAAAGCAAACTGTGTTATTAGTTATTAATGCTAAGACATATCTACCAGTATTTTAAATACTAGCCCTATTTAGCATATCTCCTGTTATTTAACTAGGAGGCGAGTAAATGATTTTAAATGTTTTTTCTACTTTACTAGAGTTTATTTTACTTTAGAGTTAGAGTTAGTTAGAGTTTTTACTTTAGAGTTTTCTGGCCCAGTAGCACCAGAAACGTTAAACTCAAGTTAAAGCTGAACCTGGGTTCACGATAACAGATCCTATTTTTCTAATGTCACTTTGAAGTTAAGTTCAGAGTTAAACCACGTCAAGTGCCCTAAATGATTTGAATAAAAATAAAAACAATTTGATGCCATAATGCACTTTGGATAAGATAAACAAGTAATTTATAAGGGCGTTTGGTTTTATATGAACAAACGTTTTCTAATGTTTTAGCTAGTTAAATGAAACGAGCTATGGGAGTATTAAACCTAAATTTTACTTGTTTTAAGAAATAATGTTATTATTATCTGATTAAAAAAATCTGTTTTTCCTAACGCGTTGGCTATACACGCACATTACACAAATATATAATGTGTGTTTTATATTTTGATTTAAAAATAAAAACGCTTTATTCAATCGCATTGGCTAAACATGCATATTAAGCTATTATTTAATTTTGCTATTTTGATAGAGCATCAAGAGATTATTTGTTATTCATATGCAACGTGATGGTGACAGCAGAATTATTAATTATTCCAATGGACGCGTCCAATTATTTGTTCATTTTATAACTGTGATTGAATGTTATAGAATTGAATGAAAGGAACAAATTAATTGCACGGATTTACGTGTTGTTTAGCAGTAAATTTTGTTTATACAGTCGAAATAATAAATAGTTCAGTAAAATAATTGGCTACGTAAATAAAATATACATTCATTCGCAGAAAAAAAAAACTCAAAGGGAAACAATATTGCATGTACGAGTATATTTATTATTTACATACATACTCTTGTAATGTAATTTATAATTGTATAAAATAAATAACTGTTTACAAAAAAATCGGTAATAAAGAATTTCTTGAATTAGTTTTTCATCTGGCACTTGGTGAAACATATTAGTATATGTAAAGTTATTTAAATTAAGAAATTCTTGGTATTGTTACACAAATTAAAACATTAAAACATAATGGTTTCCACACTCCGACTACACGTCTTATGCGTACAGCAAATTCTTTGTTATTTTATCCTGATTTTGCTATTTTTTGTAATACATTTCCCCAGTTTATGAGAATTGTTAAAAGATTACTTTGTTGTCATTAATATTTTCGTTTCTATCTTTACTATTAAATTGTTATTTTGTAAAATATTTTTATATTCCATAAAATGGTATATCCGTAAATAAAGGTTTATTTTTTTATTTATTTATTCCTATGAAAATAGTCTATTATTTTGTAAAATATTTTTATATTCTATAAAATGGTATATCCGTAAATAAAGGTTTAGTAGAAGGTTTAGTAGAAGCCTCCACAGTTCATAGTTTATTTATTTATTTATTCTTATGAAAATGGTCTAATATTTTGTAAAATATTTTTATATTCTATAAAATGGTATATCCGTAAATAAAGGTTTATTTATTTATTCCTATGAAAATGGTCTAACAAACCTAAACTATTTGGTATAAAGTTTTAATTTGTGAAACAATACCAAGTGATTTTTTAATTTAAATAACTTTATATATCGGTAATAAAGGTTTAATACATACTGGGTTTACCCGATAAATTTAATAGTATATTACGTAACGAGAGTGGTAAGCTGCATATTACATTTGAGCGGACATGTTGCGCACGAGCCGCGCAGCGGCGAGTGCAGTATTGCGCAAGTATGTAATTGCCATACCACTCGAAAAACGTACGATACTTTACCTACGCCCTAACAAAATAAACAATGAGCATAAAAGAATAACTAAATTATTGTAATAATTTTTGATAGTACCATGACAATGATAAAAACTAAATGACTACTTGATCAATATACAAGGAATAAAGCTATACATTTTCCGACATTCGTTGTTTTTTTAAAAGAGTTCAATTTGAAGCGTTAAACGAGTGTTTTCCACTCCCAGACTAAGCATGAAGTAAAATTTCGAGTTTAGAAAAGCCCCGTGAAAATTTGTCGAGGGTCGCGCAGCGACCCGAGACAAATTTTCTGGGCTTTTCTAAACTCGAAATTTTACTTCATGCGCCACGCGTATAAAACACTGATTTCATCTGAGGTTCAAATATATATTAAGTTTACAATATTTTAGTGTTTTATACAACGATTTTGTAATTAATTGGTAATTATAAGTAAACCATTTGTGATTTGCAAATTTAACAAACAATTAAAAAATCTGTATTTACAATCTCTAATAACTGTATTGTTTCGAGTTTACGTGAAGTGATTAATCACAAATAGAAAGACTGTTGCACCTTGTGTCTCGAAATGTACATCTAACATAAAAATAAAAAGTGAAGTAAGGAATAACAGTCTTTCTATTTACAATCTCTAATATGAGCGAATAAAGTAAATAAATCTTATAGGAATTTGTTTTTTTTTTTCATTATGTGAAGACTTAAACTAAAACTTGGAATGAAACACACTTTCTTCACAATAGTTTTGTATTTATATTACTACCGTGCGATCATTTAAAACACGATTTAAATTTTAAATTAGATTTGCACTACTGACTGTTAACACATAGTTTACGACAACCTTAAAAATATTCCATCATTGAATTAGCATTCTGGGCAACCGCACAAAAAAATTCCGCCTACTCTAAATCATAATTTAAACGATCGCACGGTACATTGCCATTTGTAAGTGTTTTCATTCCAAGTTTTAATTATTTCTTATTTTTAATCAACTAAATGTTACCGTTATTGTAAAATTGTTATTGCACTAATATTAAACACGCATTTATATAAAACAATTTTAATAATAGTACATTAAGTACCTAATATAACTATGGTAATGTTTGCGCACGCTAATGCCCTTAGTGTAATAATGGTAGTTTCATTGGCGGGATGGAATAAGTCGCAGAAATGAGATTACACTCTGCTAACAAGCTAAATTGTGTGTGATCTCTAGCAGCACGCGCAAATTCCTAAAGTTGTAAGTGAACGAATTAATTGGATTCGTAATTGAGTAATAAAGTTTCGCGAAAACATCAACAGTATATATTCTTAAGCGGGAAAATCCGAAACGCCGTTCCACTAATTACCGCCTGTATATACTGTCTGTAATCCAGACTTTAACTAATCTGTTTAATGTATTAATTTTCAAATTTACATTTGTGCTCTTGCGGATTTCTTGCGAGGACAAAAGATATTCACTTTTGTTACAACATTTCTAAGGATTTACTTATAAAAAATTCTTTATTATTCAGACCCAAAAAGTATAAAATTTATTTATTGAATCTCAGAGAAGGTTTGGAAATACAATAGGCAATAAAAGTCGGAAAGCACATAGTTAATGACAACGACGAACTTTAGATTTCCCCAATAGTAAACGCCCCTACTACCTGATATTGTATATATAGTTTGTAAAAATGTAATTTCTGTACATTCCTTGATAATGGCTAGAAGCCGAAACTAGTCGGAATAAATCAAATATTTTGTGAAACGAACTAAGTTATTTTTATTTAAATAATATTCATACTTATATGTATAAAAATTTGTTTATTATTCAGACCCAAAAAGTATAAAAAGTTATTTTTTATTTAAACCCAAAAAGTATAAAATGTGGTTTATTATTCAAACCCAAAAAGAGCGGCATACTCATATGATGTGTTTAAATAAAACGGAACAAATAGATTTTAAGAATATAAATTTGTGTTCAGTACTCATTCATTCACCGGATAACTATATCCGCGTTTTAGGCTTCAACGCCATCATCAGTATAATCCCGAACCAGTGCTTAAAGAATACTGAACATCTTTGATTATTTATTATGCTCTGTGCAATTTAATTAGATGGTGTTTACGCTTTCGAACATATATAATTAGATGTTAGTCATATTTTTTATATCTGATGAGTGTTTTCAATCCTTGATTAGGCATGAAGTAAAATTTCGAGTTTAGAAAAGCCACAAATGACTTGATTTGCTGGTCGAAACCCCACTAAAATTCAATACTCCAAAACCAATGGCGATCCATCTATCCTCCATAACAAACAACCGTCCAACGACGAACTACACATTCCTCTCCATTCCGGAGGAAACAGAAGCATATCATCCGGCCGACAGGGGGTGAACAAATTGGCGTCACGTGCCTTAAAGTCTGATTTATGACGACAATGGCGACCGGTTTCGACACAAGTGCCGGTATCCGGTTGATCCGTTTCGGTAATGAAAGTGGCGCGCCGACTGAACGGGTTCCGGGTTTTGTCCCTCCTAAAACTGACCTAACTCGAAAACTATCAACGGCGTATTTTTTTTGACATATTACAAAAGAGCAATGTTTTCTTAATATCCTAACAAAATTCAATAAAGTTTTCTCAAAGAATTTCCACATTGTGAATCTTTCAAATGTTTATTTCCCTAAATATTTTTATATAATTCTAAATTTTCGACTTTCAATTAAAAATAACTCGAAAACTATCGATGGCGTAGTTTTTGTTCTTGACATATTCTGAGAGAGCAATGTCTTTCTAATATTCAGACAAAATTCTATAAACATTTCTCAAAGACTTTTTATTTAGTGAAGGTTTTAAACTTTAATTACCCTAAATATTTTCATAAAATTGTATATTTTCGACGTTTATTTGAAAATAACTCGAAAACTATCGATAACGTAGTTTTTGTTCTTGGCATATTCTGAGAGAGCAATGTCTTCCTAATATTAAGACAAAATTCCATAAAGATTTCTCAAAGACTTTATTTTGTGAAGGTTTTAAACTTTAATTACCCTAAATATTTTCATAAAATTGTATATTTTCGACTTTTAATTAAAAATATCTCGAAAACTATCGATAGCGTAGTTTCTATTCTTGACATATTCTGAAAGAGCAATGTCTTTTTAATACTCAGACAAAATTCCATTAAGATTTCTCAAAGACTTTTTATTTTGTAAAGGTTTTAAACTTTAATTACCCTAAATATTTTTATAAAATTGTATATTTTCGACTTTTAATTAAAAATAACTCGAAAACTATCGATGGCGTAGTTTTTGTTCTTGACATATTCTGAGAGAACAATGTCTTCCTAATATTCAAACAAAATTCTATAAAGATTTCTCAAAGACTTTTTATTTTGTGAAGGTTTTAAACTTTAATTACCCTAAATATTTTCATAAAATTGTATATTTTCGACTTTTCTTTAAAAATAACTCGAAAACTATCGATGGCGTAGTTTTTGTTCTTGACATATTCTGAGAGAGCAATGTCTTCCTAATATTTAGACAAAATTCCATAAAGATTTCTCAAAGACTTTTAATTTTGTGAAGGTTTTAAACTTTAATTACCCTAAATATTTTCATAAAATTGTATATTTTCGACTTTTAATTAAAAATATCTCGAAAACTATCGATAGCGTAGTTTTTGTTCTTGACATATTCTGAAAGAGCAATGTCTTTTTAATACTCAGACAAAATTCCATAAAGATTTCTCAAAGGCTTTTTACTTTGTAAAGGTTTTAAACTTTAATTACCCTAAATATTTTCATAAAATTGTATATTTTCGACTGTTAATTAAAAATAACTCGAAAACTATCGATGGCGTAGTTTTTGTTCTTGACATATTCTGAAAGTACAATGTCTTCCTAATATTCAGACAAAATTCCATAAAGATTTTTTAAAGACTTTTTATTTTGTGAAAGCTTTAAACTTTAATTACCCTAAATATTTTCATAAAATTGTATATTTTCGACTTTTAATTAAAAATAACTCGAAAACTATCGATGGCGTAGTTTTTGTTCTTGACATATTCTGAGAGAACAATGTCTTCCTAATATTCAAACAAAATTCTATAAAGATTTCTCAAAGACTTTTTATTTTGTGAAGGTTTTAAACTTTAATTACCCTAAATATTTTCATAAAATTGTATATTTTCGACTTTTCTTTAAAAATAACTCGAAAACTATCGATGGCGTAGTTTTTGTTCTTGACATATTCTGAGAGAGCAATGTCTTCCTAATATTTAGACAAAATTCCATAAAGATTTCTCAAAGACTTTTAATTTTGTGAAGGTTTTAAACTTTAATTACCCTAAATATTTTCATAAAATTGTATATTTTCGACTTTTAATTAAAAATATCTCGAAAACTATCGATAGCGTAGTTTTTGTTCTTGACATATTCTGAAAGAGCAATGTCTTTTTAATACTCAGACAAAATTCCATAAAGATTTCTCAAAGGCTTTTTACTTTGTAAAGGTTTTAAACTTTAATTACCCTAAATATTTTCATAAAATTGTATATTTTCGACTGTTAATTAAAAATAACTCGAAAACTATCGATGGCGTAGTTTTTGTTCTTGACATATTCTGAAAGTACAATGTCTTCCTAATATTCAGACAAAATTCCATAAAGATTTTTTAAAGACTTTTTATTTTGTGAAAGCTTTAAACTTTAATTACCCTAAATATTTTCATAAAATTGTATATTTTCGACTTTTAATTAAAAATAACTCGAAAACTATCGATGGCGTAGTTTTTGTTTTTGACTTATTCTGAAAGAGCAATGTGTTTCTAATACTCAGACAAAATTCCATAAAGATTTCGCAAAGAATTTCCATTTTGTGAAGGATTTAAACTTTAATTACCCTAAATATTTTCATGAAATTGTATATGTTCGACTTTCAATTAAAAATAACTCGAAAACTATCGTTGGCGATTTTTTTGTTTTTGGTATATTCTAAACCAGCAACGTCTTGCTTATATCCAGACAAAATTCCATTAAGTTTTCTCATAGAAGTTAGCCATTGTGAATTTTTAAAACTCTAATTTCCCTAAATATTTTCATAAAATTGTATATGTTTGACTTTCAATTAAAAATAACTCGAAAACTATCGATGGCGTAGTTTCTGTTCTTGGAATATTCTGAAAGATCAATGTCTTTTTAATATTCAGACAAAATTTCATAATGATTCCTTAAAGAATTTTCATTTTGTGAGGTTTTGAACTTTAATTACCCTAAATATTTTCATGAAATTGTATATGTTCGACTTCCAATTAAAAATAACTCGAAAACTATCGGTGGCGAATTTTTTGTTCTTGGTATATTCTAATTCAGCAACGTCTTGCTTATATCCAGACAAAATTCCATTAAGTTTTCTCAGAGACGTTATACATTGTGAATTTTTAAAATTCTAAATTCTCTAAATATTTTCATAAAATTTTATATGTTTGACTTTCAATTAAAAATAACTCGAAAACTATCAATGGCATAGTTTCTGTTCTTGACATATTCTGAAAGATCAATGTCTTTTCAATATTCAGACAAAATTTCATAATGATTCCTTAAAGAATTTTCATTTTGTGAGGTTTTAAACTTTAATTACCCTAAATATTTTCATAAAATTGTATGATTTCGACTTTTAATTAAAAATTACTCGAAAACTATCGATAGCGTAGTTTTTGTTCTTGGTATATTTTGAAAGAACAATGTCTTCCTTATATTCAGACAAAATTCTATAGAGATATCTCAAATAATGTTCATTTTGTAAAGGTTTTAAACTTTAATTACCCTAAATATTTTCATGAAATTTTATATTTTCGACTTTCAATTGAAAATAACTCGAAAACTATCAATAGTGTATTTTTTGTTGTTGATATATTCTAAAAAGACAATGTCTTTTTAATATCCAGACAAATTTTCATGGAGATTTCTTAAAGAATTTCCAAATTGTGTATGTTTTAAATTTTTATTTTCTATTTTCATAAAATTATATAATTTTGACTTTCAATTGAAAATAACTCGAAAACTATCGATGGTATACTTTTAGTTTTTAATGTATTCTAAAAGAGCAATGTCTTCTTAATATGCAGACAAAATTCTATCCAGATTTGTCAAGGAATTTTCATATTGTGAATTTTTAACATTTTTATTAGCCTAAATATTTTCATAATATTGTATATTATCGACTTTCAATTAAAAATAATTCTAAAATTATCAATGGCCTATTTTTGTTTTTGACATATTCTGAAAATGCAATGTCTTTTTAATATCTAGACAAATTTTCAGTAATATTTCTTATAGAATTTCCATATGTTTTAAATTTTAATTGCAATACATTTCAACTTTTGTAGTAGTATATTATTTGCTATACTTTTTAAGTTATTAGGTAAATGATTGTATAATTTAGCAGGCTGTACTAAACAAGAATTATGTATAAAACTATGGTTGTGTTTCATAATGCATTTAATAATGTCCTTAAGAGTGTTTTCCACTCCTTGATTAATCATGAAGTAAAATTTTAAGTTTAGAGAAAAAATACTGTTTTTTTGCAAAGGAAGTGTTTTTATATAAGTAATTAAAATTTTAATTCATAAAAATGAAATCGTATAAATTCCATGAATTACAAGTCTCATGGCCCATATGATAAGAACGGCTCGTCGTAAAATGCAGTAGCCGGTGGGTGGAGGCAGTAAAAAGAGAAAAATTCCACGCGGAGTAATATTATTTCTGTAATATTAGCATTTTTACAGGCGCATTTCATGTCGGGGCGACATTCCTCTCTCTCCCCGAGCATAATTAGACGCATAGATCTAAGGTGGCGCGGCGCGGCCTCCGCCTTACATTTTACGGTCACGCCGTGAGCTTAAGAACTTGAAAGCTCACATACACCACACGGGACTTGACAGGGCTTCTCTTTCCCGCCCCCTCCCCCCTCTCGCCCCTCTCTTTGCGAGAGGGCGGAAATAAAGAAATATGCCGCGCGGGATATAATTACATTCAAATGAAATTATGGAACGCCTCGTGTACTACAATTGCTCAAAGGAAACAAAAGCGAGCTGCTTGTAAATTGGCTTTACGTAATGGGCCACCCCGCATATTTTCAGGTTTCAATTTAATTAAGCATTGCATAAGTGTGCCTTTTTGAAGAAGAACAAAAAAGTCTTTTTGTACAAGCAATTTGAAAACTGACACAAAGCTTTATGTTGTATCTGTAAAATGCATGTATTGCACGCTTTTTCTTGTATACAATTAATATCTTATCAGAAAATAAAAGTTAAATTATGTATAAATAATATTCTATCTAATATTCTGGGCAAACAATTAGTTAGATGAGATAATTCGTCAAAATATGTTAAATTAACCCATTAACGGCCGAGCAATTATAGGGTTAACTCTAGAACTTAGGTTGGGTTAGGTTTCAATGGCAGCAGTTGGACTGCTCACTTAGGCCCAAAGGGGCCCTTTGGGCCTAAGTGAGCGGTCCAGCTGCTGCCATTGAAACCTAACGCAACCTAACTTCTACCATAAGGGTAAAAATAAGGTACCACAAGCGTAAAAAGGAGTCAGATCTCCCCTCCCTTCCCACCTTTTTCTTTTTTTTCATGAGAAGAAAAATCCATTTACGCACTATAGAGTGTGGGACTCCTCCCCTATCTATCGGGGTCCTACCCACTAAAAAACGTCCCTTTCGATCTTCCTTATTGGTATCGCCTCTAGGGTTTCAATGGCAGCAGTTGGACTGCTCACTTAGGCCCAAAGGGGCCTTTTGGGCCTAAGTGAGCGGTCCAACTGCTGCCATTGAAACCTAACCCAACCTAACTTCTACCATAAGGGTAAAAATAAGGTACCATAAGCGTAAAAAGGAGCCAGATCTCCCCTCCCTTCCCACCTTTTTTTTTTCATGAGGAGAAAAATCCATTTATGCACTATAGAGTGTGGGACTCCTCCCCTATCTATCGGGGTCCTACCCACTAAAAAACTTGCCTTTCCTTTTCGATCTTCCTTATTGGTATCGCCTCTAGGGTTTCAATGGCAGCAGTTGGACTGCTCACTTAGGCCCAAAGGGGCCTTTTGGGCCTAAGTGAGCGGTCCAACTGCTGCCATTGAAACCTAACCCAACCTAACTTCTACCATATGGGTAAAAATAAGGTACCATAAGCGTAAAAAGGAGTCAGATCTCCCCTCCCTTCCCACCTTTTTCTTTTTTTCATGAAGAGAAAAATCCATTTACGCACTATAGAGTGTGGGACTCCTCCCCTATCTATCGGGGTCCTCCCCACTGAAAAACTTCCCTTTTCTTTTCGATCTTCTTTATTGGTATCGCCTCTAGGGTTTCAATGGCAGCAGTTGGACTGCTCACTTAGGCCCAAAGGGGCCTTTTGGGCCTAAGTGAGCGGTCCAACTGCTGCCATTGAAACCTAACCCAACCTAACTTCTACCATAAGGGTAAAAATAAGGTACCATAAGCGTAAAAAAGAGTCAGATCTCCCCTCCCTTCCCACCTTTTTTTTTTTTCATGAGGAGAAAAATCCATTTACGCACTATAGAGTGTGGGACTCCTCCCCTATCTATCGGGGTCCTACCCACTAAAAAACTTCCCTTTCCTTTTCGATCTTCCTTATTGGTATCGCCTCTAGGGCATTTCTTCAATAAGGGCGGAAGCGCTGCTCTTAGATGTTGCGCTGCGCTAGATGGTGGGTGCTCGTTCCCTGTCTTCTCTGTCCTTCTTTTCCAGGACTGCTCCGGCAAACTGGCACACTGCCTCCCACTACTCTACCGTTTCGAGCATGTGCGATACCAGCGTGGTACCGCTCAACTCGCCTAATTCCTCCCGTAGTCTGTCCCTATACACTTCCCTTCTCCCGCATTCTAACAGGGTGTGTCGCGGGGTGTCCTCTTTCCCTGGGCAGTGTCCGCATTCGCTGCTATTGCGTTTCCTTATTCGGTGAAGATAAGTCCCGAAAAACCCGTGCCCTGTGAGAAGTTGAGTCAAGTGGTAACCTATTTGCCCGTGTTGCCTCTGGGTCCATTGGTTGACCAATGGGATCAATGTTTTGGTCCACCCACTTGTCCTGGTCCACCTTTCCTGTCATCTCTCTATTGCTCCCTTCCTTGATAGCCTTTTGGCTTCTGCCTTTCCAAGGGTTTTGGCTAGCTCGTATGCCTCGCAGCTCTCCCTGACCTGCAAGTCCCCTGATATGGTGGATGACAAGACCTCCGCCGCCGCGGTCGAGACCGTCCGGTATGCCCTTATTATCCTCAATGCACCCATTCTTAGGGCTCTTCTCGCCCTTTCGGCGTTTCTTGCCGCGTCCATCGCTGTTCCCCACGTTGGTGCTGCATATAGCAGCTTAGCTCTCGCCACCGTCGCAAGAAGTTGTCTCCTGCCCTCCCCTGGCCCTCCTGTATTTGGCAGTAGGCGGGCAACTGCCGCCTCGGTTCTTATGGCTGCCTCCATCGCCGCTGCCACCTGGGAACTGCACCTTGGGTTGGCTTCCAGTATAACTCCAAGGTACTTTAGTTGTTTGTCTATCGTTATATCCGCACCTCCTACCTGGATAGTTTCGCCCCACTGTCTCCCAGCTCTTCTAGTGGACAGCCACACCGCTCCTGTCTTCTCGATTGCAACGTGTAGCCCATGGTCTTGCATCCATTTTATTATTATATACGAACCAATCCGAACCAATCCGAACCTGATCAGATTTCTCACATCTAGAAGTGTGAGGTCCGCTAGTCCATTTGCGTAGTGCATACGAAGGTACTTGATTCTTTTCCCTTTAAGAGCAGGTCATTGTCCCAGATAGTGGAGTACCGTCTCTTCCTCCTCCACATCCAGGTATCCTCTGCAAAAGTCATTGTGCTCAAGACCCATCTTTTGTGCATGTCTGCCTAGGAGGCAGTGGCCCGTGAGGATGCCTACCGCCTTCTTTATGTCGATTCTGCTAAGTGCAATTAATCTGTTGCTGTTTATAGTATCCCATATAGGCCATAGCTGCCTTGTTATGAGACACGTATCTTCTTCTCTCCATCTATGGTTGACCGATGCTATCATTGGGTCCCTAAGTAGTCCATTGCATTCCACAAGAGTAATGTGTTCAATTGCCGACTACCTTGCAAGGAAGGGAGCAAGAATGAAAGAACTGTCTACAGAACTCTCGTTCAGTAGACAAGTCCTTCATTCCTTGCAAGGTCGTCGGCAATTGAATTCCCCTGATATCACTGTGATCAGGTACCCAACTATTTAGAAGTAGAAGTTGATTTTAGGTCAAATTCCTTGGCACTTCTTTTTATTATTTCTACAAATTAATTTAAAAAAAGAGACTGTTATTCAAGAAATAATTTTGTATAAGAGATTAAACCATTGGTTTGTACGTATATAGAAAATGTTTTGAAACGGTTTTGAATGTGAGTAGCGAATCCAATTAAAGACTATAAACCGTGGAAATTAGGTACACGTTTCGGGGGATTATATTTCCGGAGCCAACCCTCACGTGTGGCGCTCGCGAATTAATTAAATGCACGTATTTTATCCTCGTGGAATAAAGGCGATGTTAGCGTGAATGGATAATTAGTAGCTAAATGTTGAATATACATATTGAACGCGACATTTTGACATTCATCCGCTGCTATTCGTTATAATATATCATTAGTTATTTCACTCAGTTCTTATTGAGGTGTAGAAATATGAAAAGTATTACAGGGTTTAGTTTTAAAAATTATATTTATTCATTAGTACGAAAAAAAAAATCAAACTTTTTTTCAAAGTTAATACAAAGTATGTTCAATTCTCAATAGTCTCTGTACAGGGTGCGGCAGGGAAACTTTTGATTTGAAAGGTCAATATAAGAAAAAGTATTTCACAAATCGATTTAATTTCTTATATATAACAAATATTTATTATCAGAGGACAATACAAAATAATTAATTACATTATTGTTTATAATCAATAAATATAAATAAAATAAACTTCCTCTTGATAACTGGCTATCGACTAGAGGTCTTTCCGCCGTTAAATTTCTTTTTTACGGTATTGTACACATTCTGAATTTTTGTTTCAAGTGGTTTTAAAAATGATCAGACAAATTCCGGCCCTCAGTGTGTATGGTGCATACACACAACATTATAATTTTTTTGTTAACCAAATTACTAAATGAGTTTTGTATATTATATTATTTGACCTGACTTTAAAATGTATGAAGAAAAATGTAAATATTTTGTTATTTAATTTTTTCGATTATTACTCATTAAAAAAAAATACGTATGTATATTTCTAACTTCCCAATAGTTCAGTGTTTTATACGCGTGGCGCATGAAGTAAAATTTCGAGTTTAGAAAAGCCCCGTGAAAATTTGTCTCGGGTCGCTGCGCGACCCTCGACAAATTTTCTACGCGGGGCTTTTCTAAACTCGAAATTTTACTTCATGCTTAGTCTGGGAGTGGAAACACTCGTTCTAAACGTTATATCGCACGTTTACTTACTTTTCCATGCTCTATCCAAATCTATAATTAAAAATTGGGTTTCGTATTTAAGATTTCAAAGCTACCCCCTCCTTAGAGTGCCCTGGGGGTGAGGGGTTGAATTTTCATACAGAATTGGATTTGAGGGGTTGAATTTTCTCTTAGAATGACGGGGACATTGTCCAAATTATTAAACTTTTATTATAAACATTTTTTCATTCGGTGCAGGGTTCTGAAGATATTTCAGGTGGTACTTTAAAATGAGACACCCTGTACATTACCTTTTTTAACATTCCAACAAAGTTTATTTACTTCTCTGTGAATTTCCTAAAAATTTGAAGTTTCGGTGATATTTCTAAAAAATTATAATCTTAAAATAATCAACCAAAACGAATAGAAAATGTTTACTTTCGCGCGTGAGAAAATTTCGCGGAAAATGTTGCTGTTTTCATATATTTAACAAGATAATTTAATTAACATCCCAAGCCGAGACCAATAATTTGCATACTTGTCTTGTAGGGCCCTTCGCTGTCTGCAAGGACCTGTTTAGAGTGACTGCGTACAAACGATCGCTAAGTTGGAACTCCATAGCATTCTCTTCTATTCATTAACCCTCAATTAATTAGTCATAATAACAAATAAACTCATTATTTTACAGTGCTTATATTAGCACATGATCATCTGATAGGTTTGAATTATAACATAAATGAATAAATCAATAAATATACCTTTATTTACGGATGTACCATTTTACAGATTATATAAAAATAAAATTTGAAATAAAAACACTTGGTTTGTTTCACTAACGTTTTACTTATTATTCCGACTAGTTTCGGCTTCTAGCCATTATCAAGAAATATTCCTTGATAATGGCTAGAAGCCGAAACTAGTCGGAATAATAAGTAAAACGTTAGTGAAACAAACCAAGTGTTTTTATTTCAAATTTTATTTTAATCATGTTTCACCAAGTGATTGTTTTTTTTTTTTTCATTAGAGTACCTTTATGTTACTGAGTATACATATAAAGTTATTATTATTACTATTATTATATTAATGAGAACATTGTGAAAGATATATAAAAATATTTTACAAAATAACAATTTATTACTAAAGAAAATATTAATGACAACATAGTAATCTTTTTACAATTCTCATAAATTGGGGAAATGTATTACAAAAAATATCAAAATCAGGATTAATTAACAAAGAATTTGCTGTACGCATAAGACGTGTAGTCGGAGTGTGGAAACCATAATTCGTGTTATGGAACGGTATGCGAAAAAGCGGCGGATTCCGACATAAGCGGTTATCAAATTTTATAGAAAAACACATGCGAGAAAGAAGAGCCGGGCATTGGATGTCCTCATTAAATAGTTTGTAAAGTAATGACATATCAGCAAAGTACCGCCTGCAACATAGTTGATCAATTTGAAAATCAACGCTAACATTTACATTATTATGTCTCGACTTAAATGCTAGATATTTATTAAATTTACCTTGAACATCTTCAATACGTTTCATATAAATCTTTTGATATGGACTCCATACACATGAAGCGTATTCTAAATGCGAACGAACGTATGCAAAATATACAATTTTAAATGACAATACTGACAGATCCCTAGACAAACGTTTAATATACCCTAGCATTTTAGCCGCGCGATTACATATAAAATTAATATGATGTTCGAAATTGAGTTTAGCGGCAAACCAAACCACAAGGTCTTTCATTATATTAACTTTTAAAACCATTTTGCCATCAATATGGTAATTAAGATCGCATGTTACCATCTTACGTGAAAAAGTTAGAGATTTACACTTATCAATATTGAAACTGAGACCGTTTAAACGGCACCAGTTAGTTAAGGAGGAAAGATCATTTTGAAGTAAAAGACAATCACCAATATCGAGAATTTCTCTAAACAACTTTAGATCATCAGCAAATAACAAAAAATTTGATTATTTAATTGATAAATAAATATTTGATTAATAAAAATGAGGAATAATAATGGACCACAGTGCGATCCCTGGGGTACCCCAGAAGGAACGCAGAAGGTATCAGAGAGATGGTTTTTTATTTTGACACATTGTAAACGGCCTTGTAAAATGCTTTGAAACCATGAGATGACTGATTGATTGAATCTTGATGCACTTAATTTTGATATTAAAATATTATGTGATAACTTATCAAAAGCTTTAGAAAAGTCTAAATACACCGTGTCAACTGAACACCTATTTTCCATAGAGTTAGTAATATAATCCTGAAAACACAATAAATTAGAAGTGGTAGATCGGCCTCTACGAAAACCATGTTGTTCATCAATTAATACATGTCTAGTCATCCATTCCAGTTTTGATGATGTAAGTTTATCTAATAGCTTGGGTATACAAGATTGTATTGTGATACCTCTGTTGAGTTTAGGTTTGTTTTAACAAACATCTACTCATGTACTGATGCGTGAGGTTTGTTATTAATTACTCAGGAAATTGTCAAAATAGAGATTATTTCTTTATTCTAATGCAAAGAATGTAAACTAACGTTTTACATGCAAAATTCTCTATATGTCTAAAATATTTATTTTTTTGGTTGCACTGGATTTTTCATCCGCCTCACTGATGCCTGGAGCTCCTTGTTTGCCACGCTCTCGCCTGTACATTCCTCGAGGGTATGCCACACCTCTATAATTACAAATATTGTCTCTACTGCCTGATTTGAAAAAAGTTGTTACATAACTTCTTTTCCATTCATGGTACAACAAAAATAGCAAATGTACTAATTTTGTATATTAAAGAAATGACGAAAATTGCTGGAATAAATTCTAATATTATAGTTAAAATGTTAAACTCTTTTTAATCAAATTAAAATTAATTTCTTTTTTATTTTGAAGTTATGACACATTTTCTTTTTTACGATTATTGTTGAATTTATAATCCTTATTCTTGAGTTACGTGAACATTTAAGGGAAAACCATTATAACTGCATTTTTATTAAGTATTGGTGAATTATACAAAATAACTATTAAGTTTTTATGGTTATTTTTTTCATTTGTAATTAGGTAATAGATTTTTCGCAACATACAGCGACGATTTCGCTACAGTGACAGACTAGTCGCAGCGTCCATTCACATTCCGCAGCGACTGATTTTTCGCAGCGCGCAGTCGCAACCCACAGTGATAGATTAGCTGAAGCACCTAGTCTCAGGCTGCATCGACTGAAACCGGGGCAGCACCCATTCACTATTTTTTCGCAGCGTTCAGTTGCAACCCACAGCGCCTAATGAAATCTAATGTCCATTCGCAGCGTTCATTCACATCCCGCAGCGACTAATTTGTCGCAGCGCCCAGTCGCAACCCACAGCGATAGATTAGCCAAAGCACCTAGTCTCAGGCTGCATCCACTGAAACTGGGGCAGCACCCATTCAACATTTTTCTCAGCGTTCAGTTGCAACCCACAGCGCCTAATGAAATCTAGTGTAGTGCAACTAAATGTAGTGACTCATTTATTCAAAATTCTAAATTATACAAATAGAACATTTTCATAACGAGAATTTTTTAAGTCATGCTTAGTCTGAGAGTGGAAAACACTCATTTAAACCTTCAATTTTTTTATTGAACCGAGCGTCAGAGCATGCACAACGTATGCTTATGTATAGCATACGTTGTGCATGCTCTGACGCTCGGTTTAATAAAAGATTTGAAGGTTTAAACGAGTGTTTCCACTCCCAGGCTAAGCATGAAGTAAAATTTCGAGTTTAGAAAAGCCTGAAAATTTGGTTTGGTCGCGTAGCGCGACGCGCGGCGCGGCCAAACCAAATTTACAGGCTTTTCTAAACTCTAAATTTTACTTCATGCGCCACCGGTACAAAACACTGATGCAATGTAAAGTTTAGCGGTATGTTTTAAACTTTGTAGTATGTCAGTGTTTTGTACCGGTGGCGCATGAAGTAAAATTTCGAGTTTAGAAAAGCCTGAAAATTTGGTTTTGCCGCTCCGCGCTTTGCGCTACGTGTCCAAACCAAATTTTCAGGCTTTTCTAAACTCGAAATTTTACTTCATGCTTAGTCTGGGAGTGGAACACACTCATATCAAGTTTCAAATTGAACTCTGTTAAAGAACCAACAACGAGTATCTTAAGATTTACGGCATATACGCTGTAATTGGGACATGTATACTTGAAAGAAAAACTCCCTGTATGTACAAGTTGGTGCATTAATTGCGATTGATTGGCTACAATTTTTAATGGTCATGTAGGCAACTCAATTTACACACAACTTAAAAATTAAAGGTGTCAAATTGTATTGGATGCAAATGTTCGGTGTTACATAAAACTTTCTGTATATTTCGTATTTAAAATAACTATAAAATTAATTTTTCTAGTTGTAATTAGGTAATAAATTTGTCGCAATCCAAAGCGACGATTTTAATGCAGCGACTGACTTGTCGCAGCGTCCGTTTACATCCCGCAGCGACTGATTTGTCGCAGCCCCCAGTCGCACCCACAGCGATAGATTAGCGAAAGCACCTAGTCTCAGACTGCATCGACTGAAACTGGGGCAGCATCCATTCACTATTTTTTCGCAGCGTTCATTTGCAACCCACAGCGCCCTATCAAATCTAATATAGTGCAACTAAATGTAGTGATTTATTCATTCAAAATTCTAAATTATACAGAGAGAACATTTTCATAACGAGATTTTTTTAAGTATACATAAGCATACGTTGTGGATGCTCCGACGCTCGGTTTATCAAAAGATTTGAAGGTTTAAACGAGTGTTTTCCACTCCTGGGCTAAGCATGAAGTAAAATTTCGAGTTTAGGAAAGCCTGAAAATTTGGTTTGGTCGCGTAGCGCGAAGCGCGGAGCGGCCAAACCAAATTTTCAGGCTTTTCTAAACTCGAAATTTTACTTCATGCGCCACCGATACAAAACACTGATGCAATGTAAAGTTTAGCGGCGTATTTTAAACTTTGTAGTATGTCAGTGTTTTGTACCGGTGGCGCATGAAGTAAAATTTCGAGTTTAGAAAAGCCTGAAAATTTGGTTTGGCCGCTCCGCGCTTCGCGCTACGCGTCCAAACCAAATTTTCAGGCTTTTCTAAACTCGAAATTTTACTTCATGCTTAGTCTGGGAGTGGAACACACTCATTTCAAGTTTTAAATTGAACTCTGTTAAAGAACAACGAGTATCTTAAGATTTAGGGCATATACGCTGTAATTGGAACATGTATACTTGAAAGAAAAACTCTCTGTATGTACAAGTTGGTGCATTAATTGCGATTGATTGGCTACAATTTTTAATGGTTATGTAGGCAACTCAATTTACACACAACTTAAAAATTAAAGGTGTCAAGTTGTATTGGATGCAAATGTTCGGTGTTACATAAAACTCTCTGTATATTTCGTATTTAAAATAACTATAAAATTTATTTTTCTAGTTGTAATTAGGTATTAAATTTGTCGCAATCCACAGCGACGATTTTAATGCAGCGACTGACTTGTCGCAGCGTCCGTTTACATCCTGCAGCGACTGATTTGTCGCAGACCCCAGTCGCACCCACAGCGATAGATTAGCGAAAGCACCTAGTCTCAGACTACATCGACTGAAACTGGGGCAGCATCCATTCACTATTTTTTTGCAGCGTTCATTTGCAACCCACAGCGCCTAATGAAATCTAATATAGTGCAACTAAATGTAGTGATTTATTCATTCAAAATTCTAAATTATATAGAGAGAACATTTTCATAACGAGATTTTTTTAAGTATACATAAGCATACGTTGCGCATGCTCCTACGCTCGGTTTATTGAAAGATTTGAAGCTTTAAACGAGTTTTATCCACTGCCAGGCTAAGCATGAAGTAAAATTTCGAGTTTAGAAAAGCCTGAAAATTTGGTTTGGTCGCGTAGCGCGAAGCGCGGAGCGGCCAAACCAAATTTTCAGGCTTTTCTAAACTCGAAATTTTACTTCATGCGCCACCGGTACAAAACACTGATGCAATGTAAAGTTTAGCGGCGTGTTTTAAACTTTGTAGTATGTCAGTGTTTTGTACCGGTGGCGCATGAAGTAAAATTTCGAGTTTAGAAAAGCCTGAAAATTTGGTTTGGCCGCTCCGCGCTTCGCGAAATTTTACTTCATACTTAGTCTGGGAGTGGAACACACTCATTTCAAGTTTCAAATTGAACTCTGTTAAAGAACAAACAAAGAGTATCTTAAGATTTACGGCATATACGCTGTAATTGGGACATGTAGACTTGAAAGAAAAACTCCCTGTATGTACAAGTTGAGGCATTAATTGCGATTGATTGGCTACAATTGTTAATGGTCATGTAGGCAACTCAATTTACACACAACTTAAAGGTGTCAAGTTGTATTGGGTGCAAATGTTTAATGTTACATAAAACACTCTCTATATTTCGTATTTAAAATAACTATAAAGTTTCTATAGTTAATTTTTGTAGTTGTAATTAGGTAATATATGAGCGAGTAATTAAATAACAGTAAAACACCCCCTGATCCTATCTCTTATTCAAGTGCATTTCGCAAGGGCTTAAGTCTGCGATAATACCCATCTCAAATTGAACATTGATAAATCATGAGGAGTATCTGGGAGAGAGAGCCAGGGCATGGGGGTGGTGGAAGAGGAGGCGGCAGCGAGGAACCGTTCTCATGCCGTCTTTCGCGCATAAATAATTCAACAGCAGAAGTGATACAGTCAGATACGATCTGGAATAAGAGAGAGAGAGGGACAAATTAAATAATAATTTTCTTGCTAAATTATTTCCCAACTTTAAAGAGCAAAGTTGCACCAACAGTAAACTTGATTGTGAATAAATACTAGAAATAAATTATGTACGTATTGTTTATTTTATTAAAGTATTATATAATAAATTTTGGTTCACATTAAGTCGTAAACGAAAGAAATTGATATACCGTGCGATCATTTAAAACATGAAGAGCAAAGTTACTCCAACAGTGAACTTGAGTGTGAATAAATACTAGAAATAAATTATCTACGTATTGTTTATTCTATTAAAGTATTTTATACTATATATTTTGTTTGTCATTAGGCCATAAACGAAGGAAATTGATATACCGTGCGATCATTTAAAAAGTGAATTTGAGTAAGTTTTGAATTTTTAATTATATTGTCACTACTGACTGTTACCACATAGTTTACCATAACCTCAAATTTATTCCATCATTCAATTAGCGTTCTGGATAACCGCACAAAAAAATTCCGTCTACTATAAATCACAAATTAAACGATCGCACGGTACTAGGCAAACTTTTCAAATTCAACTCCAAATTTAAATTAAAATTCTTTAATTTATGCGTATAACTTACAAGTCTCGCACACGTCAACAATATTTACTTGACAAATTACTTTACTTGGCTGTCGTATGTAAACCATTCCATAGATTTTAATAAATATTTAAGATACTGAACGCAGGGCTCTCATTTGTAAACCATACCATGGATTTTAATAAATATTTTAAATAGATTCTGGAACAACTCTTATTTTAATTAATTTAAATATGTTTAAGGACAATCCATCGCTTTGGTTTGCGACTGGTTGCCAGGAAAAATCAGTCGCTGCAAGATGTGAATAGACACTGCGACAAGTCAGTCGCTACAGGAAATACGTCGCTGTGGGTTACGACAAATCAATCCCTGCGCGTTTTGGCTGGACATTATCAAATCTGTTTTGATTTGTCTTACTCTGGCCCTACGCCATTCAAATTCTTTAATTTATGCGTATAACTTACAAGTCTCGCACACGTCAACCATATTTACTTGACAACTTACTTTACTTGACTTTCGTATGTGAACCATTACATAGATTTTAATAAATATTTCAGATACTGGTACAACATTCATTTTAATTAATTTAAATACTTTTAAGGATTCTACACAAAATTTAAATACCACCCTATTTTAATTCTTTTTATGATTTATTATAAAAACTATTATTTCGATGTATACGCTGTAAATTTTCAGACATTCATTGTTTTTATAAAAGTGTTAAATTTAAAGCTTCTAGCGAGTGTTTTCACTTTTTCTGTAACTTATACTAGTACATAAGAGTATAAATTAAATAGTAAATCCTGTATGTCAAACTTTTGCCATGAAAAAAAAGAAGGAATAACACTCAACAAACCTAATGGTCACTTGATAAGAAAGGCACGTTCCAAACTCGGAGTTTGTTTCTTATTTTCTAGATAGTGGAAAATCGGTGAAAAGAGGGAGGACGGGCCGGCCCTTAAAACTTTAAACGATGCAGTCGATAATAATTCGGAAAGTTATAGAGTGTGTAAATCGCGAGCGGATATAAATATACGCGGTGTAATCTAATCGTGTACATAAACCTTAAAGGTTTGAGAGGGGGAGTGAAAACGGAGAACGGAAAACGCACTCTCCTCGAGCCGTTAAGTTTTATTAGGACCGGTAATAGAAACTAAAGCATTATTCGGGATAATGAATAATAAACATGTTGTAAATCGTAATCGAAACCCATTTTAATCATTGATGCGATCTCTCGGCGACCGCCGCAGATGAATATCCGGAGGATCGTAAAATCTCGTCGACCGGCGGAAACGGTAATCTACTGAAACCCTTCAGATTCTCGCCGACTGAATGTGTATGAATTGTCTGTGGGCTCACCACAATTACAATTGCTTTTCAATCTCATATAAAAAAGCATAAATAACTTCTTACAGAGAATTAAAATTGGGCGATGTATAAATTTTGTGTAGAATCCTTAAACGTAATATATAAAATTACGAAACACTATTCGTGAAAATGCAAACAGTGTCTTAATTAATAAGACAATTTAAGACGATATCTTAATTAATAAGACAATTTAAGACGATAAATATCCATTGAAACAACTACTTCCTGTGCAAATACACCTCCGGATATTGAATTAAACAATGAAATATTTAAAATCTTATTTCTTATTATCAAATTAAATAAGATTTTAAATATTTCATTGTTTAATTCAATATCCGGAGGTGTATTTGCACGGGAAGTAGTTGTTTCAATGGATATTTATCGTCTTAAATTGTCTTATTAATTAAGACACTGTTTGCATTTTCACGAATAGTGTTTCGTAATTTTATATATTATGTTTAAAGTGTGCAAACTATAAGAAGCGTAAGATTATTTTCTCGAATTCAAATAGTTTTAAATTTGAATTTATCTTGTTTGAACATCCTTAAACGTATTTAATTAAATTAAAATAAAGGTTGTTCCAGTATCTGAAATATTTATTAAAATCTATCGAATGGTTTACATACAAGCCCTACGCCAGAGGAAGATAGTTCAAAACAGATTTGCTGTAGTGCCCAGCCACAACCCGCAGGGATAGATTTGTCAACTCACAGCGACGAATTTGCTGCGACTGACTTGTCGCGGCATCCATTCACATCCTGCAGCGACTAATTTGTCGCAGCGCCCAGTCTCAACCCACAATAATAGATTATCCTTAAACAATAAAATTAATTTGTAACACTTAAAGTTGAGGTATTACTCAACTTTATTCTTGTGTAATACGATGAGGAAGCAATATTCTTAACTACAAGTCAGCGAAAAACCTTTGATAATAATTATTCTATTTTCTTGTATCAATTCACATTTTCTTTGTACATGATCTGAAAAATATTATCTTATCTATTATTTTCGTTTCCCCGGAGCAGTCCCGGCAAAAGTGTCATAAAAACACTTGATATTATATGCGCCAGTAACACGAACAAAAAATCCGTCTCTTGCAATCTTCTTTCCTCTTTACCACCTATTCCTTCCTTTCCACTCCTTATTCATCCACAGACGACACGGCAAAAATTATAATAAAAGTTGTTCCAGTGTCTTTTTAAAATATTTATGAAAATCCATGGTATGGTTTACATACGGGAGCACTACGCCAGAGAGAGACAGATCAAAACAGATTTGCTGCAGTATCCAGAAACAACGCGCAGGGATAGATTTGTCTCAACCTGCAGCGACGAATTTGCTGCAGCGACTGACTTGTCGCGGCGTCCATGCACATCCCACAGCGACTGATTTGTCGCAGCGCCCAGTTGCAACCCACAGCGATAGATTAGCCGAAGCAGCTAGGCTCAGGCTGCATCGGCTGAGACTGGGGCAGCGCCCATTCACAACCGACAGCGACGAATTTTTCGCAGCGTTCAGTTGCAACCCACAGTACCTAATGAAATCTAGTTTAGTGCAACTAAATATAGTGATTCATTCATTTAAAATTCTAAATTATATATTTCGTAAGGTATTTATCACAACGCCAGAGAGAGAGAGACAGATCAAAACAGATTTGCTACAGTACCCAGCCACTACGCGCAGGGATAGATTTGTCGCAATCCACAGCGACTGACTCGTCGCGGCGCCCATTCACATCCTCCAGCAACTGATTTATTGCAGCGCCCAGTCGCAATCCACAGCGATAGATTATCCTTAAACATATTTAAATTAGTTAAAATGAAAGTTGATCCAGTATCTTTTTTAAAATATTCATTAAAATCCATGGTATGGAAACAGATTTTCTGCAGTACCGAGCCACAGGGATAGATTTGTCGTAACCCACATTTACATCCCGCAGCGACTGATTTGTTACAGCACCCAGTCGCAACCCACAGCGATAGATTAGCTGAAGCACCTAATCTCAGGCTGAATCGACTGTGACTAATGCAGCGCGCATTCACAACCGACAGCGACTAATTTTTCGCAGCGTTCAGTTGAAACCCACAGCGCCTAATAAAATCTAGTGTAGTGCAACTAAATTATTCAAAATTCTAAATTATATATTTCGTAAGATATTTATCACAGCGACTTATAAATGTTGTCAATTTCAAGAACAAAACGTCGAGAATGCGGAAAAAAGAGTAATTGAGCGATTTTTACGATTTTCGCATACATCAGCGGCGTTTCGCGTAATTCGGCCAAACACAGAAAGCGTTTTACGCGCGCGTGTAAATTCCCCCCTTTTACAATGCGCGCCGCCGAATGTATAAATATTTTATTTTTATTATCTCCTTTCTGGGCCTCTTACAAATCGTTCCGTTTACGATATTCCCGGGCTCTAAACTCTCATCTCTTATCAGCCCGACGTCAGAAAATGTCTTCCGGATGTCAAAAAGACCCCCCCGTCGCGTTCCGCTCTTACGATTCCGCAAATGTCCCGTCGTAAATTCGCCGCGTCTTTCTCCCACCTTAATCAGGAGATAAGTATTACATTTATTTTTACTAGCTACGGATCAATGATTGCCGTTCCGCTAGTTTTTGTTTTAAGTACATTCAGATGGATTTAAGTTATTTAAACATCACGATGGTTTTGACTGTTACTACGTGGTAATCCATATTAAAATTAAATGAAACTATTGCTATGTATTTACCACTTTTATTATTTAATTTTAAGTTATTTAATTCTAATTTTATATACAACAGTAGGGACAAAAGTAGAACATGTAATTGTCGACACACTAATAAGATGAAAGTGGGCGTGCCATAATAGTGGGCGTGACATAATAGTGGGCGTAGCATAATAGTGGGCGTGACATAATAGTGGGCATAACGTATAGTCAACACATAGAAGGGTAATGTGTTGACTATACGTTATTAACTTCTATCTGTTTTCAATTAGTGATTGAAACAGAGCATCTTTAATTGTTTGGCACGTTGGATGTCGTTTGCGTTTCTATCATTATGATATTCATGGCGCGTCTCAAAATACTTCAAATGCATCAGTTTTACAAAAATGCTCAAAATCTCATTCGAACTATGGTTAAAGAAACATATCAGATTTTCAATAGTAGGCAAAAGATTTGCATTAAAAGTGAGTAGGGAGTTCAGTTCGTTCTTGTTTGTTGTTCCTTGTATGAGGAGTTTTTTTTTTAAGTATACATATCCCAATCACAGCATTTATGCTTTAAATTTGCAGATATTGCGTATATTAGTGTTAAATGTCAAGCTATAAATGAGTGTTTTCCACTCCCAGGTTAAGCATGAAGTAAAATTTCGAGTTTAGAAAAGCCAGAAAATTTGGTTTGGTCGCGTAGCGCGAAGCGCGGAGCGACCAAACCAAATTTTCTGGCTTTTCTAAACTCGAAATTTTACTTCATGCGCCACGCGTATAAAATACTGATCAAGCTTAGGCAGTATATTACGAACTCTACTTTGAATGAGTGTTTTATACGCGTGGCGCATGCAGTTAAATTTCGAGTTTAGAAAAGCCTAAAAATTTGCTTTGGTTGGTTGATAGATTATCCTTAAACATATTTAAATTAATTAATATAAAAGTTGTTCTAGTATCTAAGTAAAATATTTATTAAAAACCATGGTATAGTTTACCATAGACATGCGTTTGTGATACTGTGTTTTGTTTTTTGTGACGTGAGGGTAAAAGGGTAATGTGTTGATTATAGTAGTGAGCATGATATAATGGGTTTGACATAATACTGGGTGTGACTCAATAGTGGGCGTGGTACAATGGTGGGCGTGACACAGTAGTGGGCGTGACATAGTAGTGGGCGTGACACAATAGTAGGCAAAACATAATGGTGGACACATAATAGTGGGCCTGACACAATAGTGGGAGTGACACAATAGTGGGCGTCGCAAAACATTAGACCTGGGGGGCTATTCTAAGCACCGATGCAATTCGTCATCGGTGAGAAGTCGCACTAAAATTACGTCACTTCGGGAAGAATTTACCAAACTGTAAAATGATGTTATTTTAGTGCAAGTTCTCACTGATGACAAATTGCATGGTTGCTGTGAATACAGGCCCTGGTAATAAATAAAATAAGTGTTTGTTAGGTACACAAATCCAAAAGTATGAGTGCAATTGAACACAAAATATGCATAGTATAATATATGCAACCCAAATGTGCACGATGTGCCTGAAATATACATTTAGAATTATAATAAAACAGAGAACATAAAGAAATTTAACTACTTACATATCTATAATTAACACTTCACGTAACTCCAACAAGAATATCATTGATGTTATTTGTTACTGAAATTCATTCCTGTAATTCTGGCTTTTACAAAAACAGGCGTCATCGGCAATTGTTGACAATAATTTTTGAGAACTGTCAAATTTAATTGCGACGAACGACTACGATGCAAAGTGTAAATAACACCATTAAATTTTGGCGTTCGGATTTGGGTTGCGCCGACTATACATACATAGGCCAGTGTAATATTTAAAATTTGATAATTAAAATGAAATCAAATATTCTAGTTAAACCCATGCACTATCAATAATTCAGTCGTGTTGATTTTTAACGTGAATTTCGCCGCAGTGTAAATGTTACCTATGTTTACTTATTCATACCGTTTCATTTGCACGAATATATTTACATGTTTAGGAATAATTTGTAGGCCGACCCTTCACCACACACACTCACACATGCCCACCGCACACAGACCATTTATTCCAGATTGCCGGACTTTAGGGGTCAAATAACACACATTTCTCCTAATTTAAATGAATCGCCACGACCGGCGTTTCTCTGTGAACTCGCGAATGTTTCAAATCAACGAAATATTCTAAAGGAAAGGTTAATACTATTGCGGGGTTTCTAGAGTTTACAAGAAAATTTATTTAATAATAAATTAATTCACTGATTATAGAGGCTTCTACTTCGTTATACATTGTTGAACATAAATAGATGGACCTCCTGGAGTCTTTGGAGATTCACAGAGCCCACGCTAATCGGGAAATTCCCGTAATTAACGACCAGCTTGACCTTAAATACACCCCCCTCTTTAACGCTGTTATTAGAAAATTTGCAAATATAAATAATGTTCCTTTGTAGTTTTTTGTTACTAACGGTTTGATAATGATACGTGTAGTATCGAAACTATAGTCACCAAATAAACCAATTGTTATACAAACAAAGTGATAAACAGTGTTTTATTTAATAATAAATTGATGACCGAATATAATTTGTACAGAAAATAAAACGCATGAAATTGAATATTAAGAGGGGACATTAACAGGAGTCAGCATGGCGTATAGTTTTTGTGAAACATTGAACTTATTCAAAAATAGACTAGCAAATAGTCATTGGACGGTAGAACGGTTGACATTAAGTACTCTGGCTACATACTTAGGGCCAGTTGCATTAAACGCGTTGAATTGGTTCAACTCTGAACTCTAGTTCAAAGTGACATTAGAACAATAGGAACTGTCATCTTGAACTTAAGTTCAACGTTTTTGGTGCAACTGGGCAAAGGCCCAATTGCTAAGGCCCAGAACTGAACGGTAGAATGGCTGACATTAAGCACTCTGGCCACACACTTAGGGCCAGTTGTGCTAAGGCCCAGTTGCTAAAGTTGCCCAGTTGCACCAAACACGTTGAATTTGAGTTTAAGATGACAGTTCCTATTGTTCTAATGTCACTTTGAACTAGAGTTCAGAGTTGAACAAGTTCAACGCGTTTGATGCAATTGGCCCTAAGTATGTAGCCAGAGTACCTAATGTCAGCCGTTCTGCCGTCCAATAATTATTTGATAGTTTATTTTTGACTAAGGTCAATCTTCCACAAAAACCGCCTACTGTTGTTCAACGTTTTTTTGTGCAACTGGGCTTTAGCAACTGGGCCTTAGCACAGTTGCACCAAAAACGTTGAATTTGAGTTCAAGATAACAGTTCTGGGCCTTAGCGATTGGGCCTTTGCCCAGTTGCACCAAAAACGTTGAACTTAAGTTCAAGATGACAGTTCCTATTGTTCTAATGTCACTTTGAACTAGAGTTCGGAGTTGAACCAGTTCAACGCGTTAATATTAATAATAATAATTTTTATAATAATATTTATTTGTGTCTTATAGCGTTTGATGCAACTGGCCCTAAGTGTGTGGCCAGAGTGCTTAATGTCAGCCGTTCTACCGTTCAACGGCTATTTGATAGTCTTAGTATTGCAACAGTAATTTTATTTCAAAATATAAAATGAAATGGGTGTTCCGTTTTTCATGCACCTGAGTGTATATATTATATATTTAATGTATACTTATAATTTAGTAGGTATATATTGTTGAATTTAATCTCGTCTCGAGTACATAATAACCAGAGTAAGCCCATCAGGGCTTTATAGAGTGAGCACTTATCCATCGTCCCACATATAATTTGATACGCTTTCGAGTGCGAAGGATATCGTGTTGCGAAGGATCAGGGCTTAACCCTCTTAAGGTGGACAAATAAAAAAATGGAATTCCAAAAGGGGGAATTACTTTGAAATTCTATATACCTACGAGTATTGTTTTATTTTCTGTATATGTTAAGGTGAATGTACGTTGATTAGCAAATATGTACATTTTCTGGTATATATACACATACACCTCCGTATTTGATAAATGTTAAAGCAACTGTACATCGCATAATCCAGCTAACAAAGCAATACAACACAATACAAGATGTATGAAGATTTAAATTTGATATATTATTATTTTGTTGAGTTGTGGTTTAAGTGGTGGATGAAGATTTATTTGTTTAGTTTTGGATTAAGATGTGGTATAGAATTGATTAAAGGGGTGCGTCTGAAATGTCGGCGGCGTATTAAAATATCATTCCCTTAACGATTATAACGTAGGGCCAGAAGAGCACTATCTCGGTTAATCTAGTCCTTCCGCAGCAGCGTTCCTGCCTCCCGGTTTATAACATGGCATAATCCCGGCTCCGGACCTTCCTCCCTAATACCTATCCAGAATGTAAAGTAAAACAAGGACTTTATCCATCCTGCTGGACGCGCCTTTCCTAATTATTATTAAATCCGCAAAGATTTTAACGTCATACTGATTTTCTAAAAGAAAAAAATTATTAAATGAAATAAAACACTTTAACTTTGTTTGTATAACACACTATAGTGTGTTATACAAACAAAGTTAAAGTGTTTTATTTCATTGAATTAACATGTATAACGAAGTAGAAGCCTCCACAGTTTATAATTTAAAAAATTATTATACAAAAGTGGCGTAATATTAAATCGTGATAAAAATTATCATTATTTCTTGAATAACTTTCTCCTTTATCACTTGGTGAAAAATTTTGAAATAATATTAAAGGATAAATTAAAAGCACACAAACACAAATAGTGTAATAAACCAAGTGTTTTTAATTTATCCTTTAATATTAAAATTATCAAGATATGATATTTTAGAATATCTTTCCAATAATAATTTACTTCTCCTACCTTGCAGAAAAATTTGCCTCAAATCAAATTAATCATATCTTTAATTTGGTTCTCATTAATCACTTAATGAAACATGTTTACAATATTGATAATTAAATAAAAGTTACTTGGTTTGTTTCACTACTATTTTTTTTTTATTCGGAGAGACTAAAAAATTGTAGTGAAACAAACCAAGTGATTTTTATTTAATTATCAATATATTAATCATAATTTGCTAGACCCATGTGTATCCCCTGAAAAAAATATAATTTTTAAGCGCAAACATCCCTCCTCCACCATTCATTATTTTATCTTATTTCATGACATTACCGAACCTGACGATTGAAGAACAGTTCCACATTGACACAACGGACGACAATAAAATACTTTTAACCTCTCTTCACAAAAATGTATGAAGAAAAGTGTTTAATTTCAAGAGTAATGATTGTTTACTCTTGAAATTAAAAACTTTTAACCTTTAAATTATTAATAAATACGGTTTAACTTTGTTTGTATAACACAATTTATTTTTATGTGACTGCAGTTTCGGCAAATTTAGCTTGCCATTATCAAACATGCTAAATTTGCCGAAACTGCAGTCACATAAAAATAAATTGTGTTATACAAACAAAGTTAAACCGTTTTTATTAATAAATTAACATGTATAACGAAGTAGAAGCCTCCACAACACAAAACTTTTAACCTTTCTTTATACATTTTTGCAAAAAAAGGTTAAAAGTGTTTTAATTCAAATCTTCACGTAACTCGCGCAATTTTATTTAATTATTACTCTTGTTTACACCAAAAATGACCGTAACTGATAATTATAAATTCAGGTGCAAAGACATTAACCCATTAAGTGCCATTGAAGCATATACGCAACATTATTAATTTTATGTCAATTAAATTACTAAATGAATTAATTTGATATATTATATCATTTGATTTGACTTCAAAATGTACTAAGAAAAAACGTAAATAATTTGTTATTTAAATATCTTAATTAGTACTCATTAAAAAAATGTTATCAGTGTATTTCTAACTTTACAATATCTTACTGTTTTATACGCGTGGCGCATGAAGTAAAATTTCGAGTTTAGAAAAGCCCCGTGAAAATTTGTCTCGGGTCGCTGCGCGACCCTCGACAAATTTTCTACGCGGGGCTTTTCTAAACTCGAAATTTTACTTCATGCTTAGTCTGGGAGTGGAAATACTCGTTCTAAACTTTATATTATACGTTTTTATACAAAATCGACGAATGCCTTGCATTTACAGCGTATACATTATGTATATTTAATAGGAAAATTCATAGAATGTAAAACAATAAGTCATTTGTAGAAATCATATAAAAAAGTGTAGAATTTTACCTAAAAAGTATCTAAAACCACGTTTTGGGCTTGATGAACCTCCAAATCCTGTTCGATTTGATTGAAATTTAGGGAATCTTTATGAATTTGAATAGGGAACAATATACTTGATAAACAACAAAATAATCGATTTTTTGGCACAGTCTAATGTTTAAAAATTTTTAAATCTGAGGTAAATAAAAGAGGCGTTGGCCCGCATAATCCGGCTAACGCCTCTTTTATTTGCCTCAGATTTAAAAAAATTTAGACATTAGACTGTGCCAAAAAATCGATTATTTTGTTGTTTATCAAGTATATTGTTCCCTATTCAAATTCATAAAGATGAAAGTGTAAATTTTCGTAAATATCATTAAAAGAAGTGTAGAATTTTACCTAAAATCAACTTTTACAGTTAACTCTATAATTGCTCAGCCGCTTAATGGGTTAATAGTCGATAGCCAATTGGCAGATTAATTTTTTAAATAATTTATTTTGTCTTTAAATTATGCGTCTTCTTAGCAAAAAATAATTCCTTGACCATGAGCATTACATGTAGCCTACAGTTAAGGGATTATTACTATTTCCAGTTAAAACTTTTGTTAAATCCCGTTTTTGAAATCTGATAGTGTAAGCTGGTGGGATAAAATTCGGTGATTGCATATGTGTGTGTGTGGAAAAGTGTCATCGATAGAGCGATCCATCGTGACAGATCAGGCCGTCGCCGAGACTCGGGTGCAAACGAAGCCAAGAGGATTTTGACACTGATTGATGCAACAGGAGATTACCGAAAATTCGCCCAAATTACCCCCAGCCAAAACAACGGAAAATATGGAGGGAGATGAAAACGCGACGAGACGAAATAAACATAAAGTGAAATGTAATTTACAGCGGATCATAATTTTCAATTTAAACTTCATTTTTAATCTTAGATTGATATTGCACAAAATCACAATCATGCACAATCAGCGGCGGCTCGCCCGGGTGGGCTAGGTGGGCGCCGCCTACCTTTCTAAACTGACATAACTATTTACTAATAATTAATTTATTATCGGCAGTAAATATTTTCAAGTACAGATGACTATAATATCCAGAATATACGTTTGAATTAAATTATGTCGACTATAATCGTCATATTTTATCACACTAATTATAACAAATCAGCGGTGGCTCGCCCGAATGGGCAAGGTAGGCGCCGCCTACCTTTCTAAACTGACATAACTATTTACTAATAATTAATTTATTATGGGCAGTAAATATTTTCAAGTACAGATGACTATAATATCCATAATTTACGTTTAAATTAAATTGTGTCGACTATAATCGTCATATTTTATCACACTAATTATAACAAATCAGCGGCGGCTCGCCCGAATGGGCAAGGTAGGCGCCGCCTACTTTTCTAAACTGACATAACTATTTACTAATAATTAATTTATTATGGGCAGTAAATATTTTCAAGTACAGATGACTATAATATCCATAATTTATGTTTAAATTAAATTATGTCAACTATAATCGTCATATTTTATCACACTAATTATAACAAATCAGCGGCGGCTCGCCCGGATGGGCAAGGTAGGCGCCGCCTAACTTTCTAAACTGACATAACTGGTTCTGGTTCTGGTTCAAAGGGGAGTGTGCAGTTCTGCACTGCACTTAGGCCTCATTAGGCCCATTGTGCCACCTCCCGTAGATCACCCAACCTCAGTTTAGCCAGCCCACCTTGTTTAGGTATTCTAGCATAGCTGAGGTGGGTAGATCTCTTATGTAGGCCATTGTAGGCCATCTATCACCCAATATGGATTCCCTGATTGACGATAGTGCCGGGCATTCACAAAGAAAATGCCATGCAGTCTCGTCTTCCATGCTGCAACCTCTACAAGATGGGGAGTCAACTATCCCCATCCTATAGAGGTGCCCGTTTAGTCCACAGTAACCAGTAAAGATGGCAGTTAAGCGCCTGAGATTCCCTCTAGCCAGCTGCAGGTACCGATTCGCTGATCTCTGATTGGGATACACAAGTGTTTCCTTAGAGAGCTTGCAGCCCTCGATATCGTCCCAACGCATCCTAAATTTCTCCAGGGCATTGGTTTGTAACATGTTACACAGGGAGAGAGGAGCTAACCGCACTAACTGACATAACTATTTACTAATGATTAATTTATTATGGGCAGTAAATATTTTCAAGTACAGATGACTATAATATCCAGAATTTACGTTTAAACTAAATTATGTCGACTATAATCGTCATATTTTATCACACTAATTATAACAAATCAGCGGCGGCTCGCCCGGGTGGGCAAGGTAGGCGCCGCCTACCTTTCTAAACTGACATAACTATTTACTAATAATTAATTTATTATCAGCAGTAAATATTTTCAAGTACAGATGACTATAATATCCAGAATTTACGTTTAAATTAAATTATGTCATGTAAAGTTATTTAAATAAAAAACACTTGGTATTTTTTCACAAATTATATCTTTATTCCGACTAATTTCGGTTTGTTAGACCATTTTTCACATTCCTTTGAAAATGGTCTAACAAACCGAAACTAGTCGGAATAAAGATAAAATTTGTGAAACAATACCAAGTGTTTTTTATTTAAATAACTTTACATATTCTAATATGTTTCACTAAGTGCCAGATAAGAAATTAATTTAAGAAATTAAATTATGTCGACTATAATCGTCATATTTTCGCTTTAGCATGACTAAGAATGACTAAAATAGTTAGATTTTGGTCTTGAAGTGACTAATCAGGGCCACCAATAGTCAGAGTTTCGCTTTGGTGTCTACAGATAAATCAGTGTTTTATACGCGTGGCGCATGAAGTAAAATTTCGAGTTTAGAAAAGCCTGAAAATTTGGTTTGGTCGCTCCGCGCTTCGCGCTACGCGACCACACCAAATTTTCAGGCTTTTCTAAACTCGAAATTTTACTTCATGCTTAATCTGGGAGTGGAAACACTCGTTCGAAACTTCAAATTGGACGATTTTAAAATACAGCGAATGCCTAAAAATAATTAAGCATTGAACAGTTTTTTTTTAATAAATCGTGAAAAACCACAAATTATTAAGGATTAATAAAAACATATCACAATTATTGACGATTAACCAGAATTATAATAAATTAAAAATATATATTAATATTGTTAAAGTAAATTAAAATATGGAATCAGTTTTTTTTAAATAAAATGTGCAAAATAACAAAATTTTAAGGACTGACTAAGAATGACTATAATAGTTAGATTTTTGTCTTGAAGTGACTAATCATGGCCACCAATAGTCAGAGTTTCGCTTTGGTGTCTACAGATAAATCAGTGTTTTATACGCGTGGCGCATGAAGTAAAATTTCGAGTTTAGAAAAGCCTGAAAATTTTACTTCATGCTTAGTCTGGGAGTGGACAACACTCGTTTAAAGCTTCAAATTGAACTCTTTTAAAAATCAACGAAAGTCAGAAAATGCTGCGTGACCCTCGAACATTTTTCACGGGGCTTTTCTAAACTCGAAATTTTACTTCATGTCTAATCTGGGAGTGGAAACACCCGTTCGAAACTTCAAATTGGACGATTTTAAAATACAGCGAATGCCTAAAAATAAGTAAGCATTGAACAGTTGTTTTTAATAAATCGTGATAAATCACAAAATATTAAGGAATTATAAAAAAATATCACTATTATTGACTTTTAGCCAGAATTATAATAAATTATAAAAAAATTATTAATATTGTTAAAGTAAATAAAATAAGGAATCAGTTTTTTTAATAAATCGTGCAAAATAACAAAATTTAAAGGAATAATAAAAAATATCAAAATTATTGACGATTAACCAGAATTATAATGAATTTATTTATTTATTTGGTAATAACCCAACAGACTGTAAAGTCCAATAACAGGGCTATATCATTATTAGAAATTAAATACAATATAACTTATATAAATATATAACAAAAGATGCATGCAGAACAGAAATACATAAAACCATAAAGAAATAAACAACATTAAAAATTAACTCATAAACTAAGGTAACATAGATAATAATTTTATAGAATCACTAAAAAAATTATCAATGTTGTTAAGGTAAATTGAAATAAGGAATCAGTTTTTTTTTAATAAATCGTGAAAAATAATTAAATTTTACAGAATTATAAAAAATATCAAAATTATTGACGATTATCTAGAATTATAATAAATTTTAAAAAAATTATCAATATTGTTAAAGTAAATTGAAATAAGGAATCAGTTTTTTTTTTTAAATAAATTGTGCAAAATAACAAAATTTTAAGGACTAACTAAGAATGACTAAAATAGTTAGATTTTGGTCTTGAAGTGACTAATCAGGGCCACCAATAGTCAGAGTTTTGCTTTGGTGTTTACACATAAATCAGTGTTTTATACGCGTGGCGCATGAAGTAAAATTTCGAGTTTAGAAAAGCCTGAAAATTTGGTTTGGTCGCTCCGCGCTTCGCGCTACGCGACCAAACCAAATTTTCAGGCTTTTCTAAACTCGAAATTTTACTTCATGCTTAGTCTGGGAGTGGACAACACTCGTTTAAACCTTCAAATTGAACTCTTTTAAAAATCAACGAAAGTCAGAAAATGCTGCTTGACCCTCGACAATTTTTCACTGGGCTTTTCTAAACTCGAAATTTTTCTTCATGTTTAATCTGGGAGTGGAATCACTCGTTCGAAACTTCAAATTAGACGATTTTTAAATGCAGCGAATGCCTAAAAATAATTAAGCATTGAACAGATTTTTTTTAATAAATCGTGAAAAATCACAAAATATTAAGGAATTATAAAAAAATATCACAATTATTGACTTTTAACCAGAATTATAATAAATTATAAAAAAATTATTAATATTGTTAAAGTAAATAAAATAAGGAATCAGTTTTTTTAATAAATCGTGCAAAATAACAAAATTTTAAGGAATTATAAAAAATATCAAAATTATTGACGATTAACCAGAATTATAATGAATTTAAAAAAATTATCAATGTTGTTAAGGTAAATTGAAATAAGGAATCAGTTTTTTTAATAAATCGTGAAAAATAATTAAATTTTACAGAATTATAAAAAATATCAAAATTATTGACGATTATCTAGAATTATAATAAATTTAAAAGAAATTATCAATATTGTTAAAGTAAATTGAAATAAGGAATTATGAAAAAATACTAATGCTGTCAACAATTATAGAAATCCGGAAAATTCCTTAAGTCAATAACATTCGAGAATATTTATAGAAATCGTTATTGTCTAAATTTATATAATTTATAATGGAAATAATAATGAAAATTGTCAATTAATATATTAATAAAAAATCGGTTTAACTTTGTTTGTATAACACAATTTATTTTTATGCGACTGCAGTTTCGGCAAATTAGCTTGCCATTATCAAACATGTAGTGCAGTCACATAAATATAAATTGTGTTATACAAACAAAGTTAAACCGTTTTTTATTAATAAATTAACATGTATAACGAAGAAGAAGCCTCCACAATACAAAAATTGTCAGTATTTAAAATAAATAATGATAACAATAAGTTTAGTCAGTTCTAACAAAAATTAACAAACACTAATTCATAAAATTATCTAGAAATGACAGAAATCTTTGAAATTGACAAATTATATAATATAAAAATGTTAAAAAAAATAATATTAATAAAATCATTTAAATTAACCTAATCAACAATATGTCAATATTTTAAAATTAAAAAATAATACGACGTCATAATTTTTAATAATCAACAAAAAAAATTTTAAAAAACTTGTCAAATATCAACAAAAAGACCAAAATTAATAATAAAATCGCCAACATTTAAAAAAATAAATACAATATTTGTAATTTATAATTTTTCTATATCGATAAAATTCATAGAAGTGATTCTAAACAAATTAAAGAAAGTCAATAATAAGAAACCTCGCATTTCACGAAAAATCTAAAAGTTAACAAAAATTAACGATTTTAACATAAAAAAATATAACTATACTAATATTTGGATAGTATTGAGCGTTACTAAGTGCTAATCCATATTAATTAATCAATATTGATTAATAACTATACTGTCCTATTTCTGTATTTTTCTCGTAAATGAATGTATTTTTATCGTAAATGAATCCTGAATAATTCGAGTCCTACCCAGCTCTGCTTTCAACGTTATCAAATTGAAAACTGGTCAAACTGGAAGGAAAATCCTGTACGCCAAAAGTTGACCCTATTTATTTTAGTCATAAATTTTCCAACAAAAAAAACTGAAAACTAAGTTTATAATTGATCTTCTAACGAGTGTTTCCAATCCCAGATTAAGCATGAAGTAAAATTTCGAGTTTAGAAAAGCCTGAAAATTTGGCTCGGTCACGTAGCGAAGCGGAGTGACCGAGCCAAATTTTCAGGCTTTTCTAAACTCGAAATTTTACTTCATGCGCCACGCGTATAAAACGCTTATTTAATGTGAAATAGTTTTTAACCGATTAACAAATAAAATACGTTCAGTATGTCAATCACCAATTCTTTAAATGACAGGGAAAGTGCTTTATTTTTCTAAAGTTATATAAAAACAATCACAAAAAATGATGATGGGCCCATCATACCCATCATAATTTTTTGTGCTTGTTTTTATATAACTTTAAAAACATAAATTTATGAAACACTAACTTAAATACCTTACTATCACAAAGAGCTACATATCTATGCCACTAATAAGAGCTAATATATAATGCACAATTTTTCTACAATTTTACATTCAGTCACCTACCTAGTAACTGAAGCCACGAGCCGCAACTGTAATATATAAATTGTGGTTATTAATATAAATCTCTTCTGTTTGGATAATTAGGATCGGGTTATTATTTCAAGAATTTTAAAAAAATTAACTAAATACCCCAATAAAAGATTCTGGAATTGTGTAAGGGTCTCAACATAGTAGACCGGCTAGCCTAGCAGCGAGGATATAATCCGGTCAGTTGGCACCTCTGGCTGTCGTATTGAAATAATAATTATTATATTATGTTTATTTCCCAACAAAATTTACATTTTTTTACAGAGAAAACTTATCAATCAATATATGCACTTATAGTAAACAATATACACTTCCTCCTTGAAGATGACCATTGGTCGAAACTAGTCGGAGAAAATATATATAAGTGAAACAAACCAAGTGTTTTAATTTAAATTTAATTTAAATCATCCAGTATTAATAATACAATACAATATTAAACAAAATTTTACACATTTAAAAAAAAATTAAATAAATTAAAATTATTCAAACTAAATTAAATTACAACGTGTTGAATCACAAAATATCCCTTATATTATATAAAATATATTTTATAGAATAGTAGAATACTGCGTTGCCATTTCTTTCATAACATGACTTAATTTTAATCTCTGTCAAAGACAGTTCAATTTAAATTGTTACAGTTTTTACATTTGCACAATAATTTATCGATGGGATTTCAGTAGCATCATTTTTAGAGAATTTCTACAGGATTTTTCAAACAGGAAAGAGATTTAATTGGTTTAAGCTTGATGGAAATGGCAATTTGAGAAGTCGATTGAGAAAAAACGTAAGTATTGTGAAAGTTTTTTGTAATGTTACGACAAAATAACTTTTACAATACTTACGTTGTTTTCTCAATCGACTTCTCAAATTTCCATTCAACATTTCATTCAAGCTAAAACCAACTAAATCTCTTTCAACTCCTCAAGCCTTACATTTTTTATTTATTTTCGCAAGCAAAGTGGAGCCCTGCATGTACCGCTCACGATCGACACACACGCGAGCACATATTTATATTTATGCTGGTAAAATGTGTTTGCGGAAAACGCAATGTTTGCCGAAAACAAATAAGGGAGTCCGGAGAGTCCAGCGGTCTTTCAAATTCGACCGATGGCAATTTCAATTCCTCGTGCGCGTTTAACTCCCAAAGTTCCTCCCGGTGTTGACATTCGGGCTACAAACGTGCCCCATTCAGACCTCGGCACGAAAGCAATCACGTTAATGTTTCTCTACTTATTCGACCGATTAAAATTTGCTGCGTTTGTGAATCAATCGATATTAATTTAGAAACATTATTATTCCGAAAATGTCTACGTTACTTTAAAGTGGTGTTGGGAATATCTTTCACTATGTTTTCATTAATCACTTGGTGAAACATGATTAAATATATGAGTATGAATATTATTAATAAAAATCACTTGGCTCGTTTCACAAAATATTTCATTCATTCCTACTAGTTTCGGCTTCTAGCCATTATCAAGGAATGTACAGAAATTACATTTTTACAAACTATATATACATAATCAGGTAGTAAGGGCGTTTAATATTGGGGAAATCTAAAGTTCGTCGTTGTCATTAACTAGTAGTGTTGAGCTTTAAATAATTAGAATATAATCCAATTATCTAATTAAAATACAAAGTAATTGAATTACGATGTAATTACATTGTAATTTAATTACTATTCCCAATAATATAACAATTACAATGCAAATTAATTACATTTTATAATTACTCTTGTGTCCTGTCTAAAACTACTGTTTGTTTTTTAAAATATACAAATCAATTGTTAATTGTCTGTATGGAACGCTAATGAGTTGGTGAAAATTTGTACTAAATGGGAAATAAACACAATTTTTGTATGGAATCCAAGAATTTTCGGAGGGATGTGATCATTTTTTAAGGTAGCAGCATGGAAGATGAGTGCTGTATCATCAACGAAAAGGAGGAAATATCGCGAAGAGTTAAAGTATGTTAGGTCCGGGTTGTATAATTCGTTAATTGTCTGTATGGAGCAAGCTAATGAGTTGGTGAGAATTTGTAGTAAATGGGAAATAAACACAATTTTTGTATGGAATCCAAGAATTTTCGGAGGGATGTGATCATATTTTAAGGTAGCAGCATGGAAGATGAGTGCTGTATCATCAACGAAAAGGAGGAAATATCGCGAAGAGTTAAAGTATATTAGGTCCGGGTTGTATAATTCGCAGCAATATAAATTGTATAATGCTGGGGATAAGGGAGAACCTTGAGGGACACTTTATAGGAGGGGTAATAGAAATTAATATGATTGTTGGATTTTAATTAATTTTTTAAAATTTGAAAATCAATAGGTTCTTTAATTGTCTGGATGGAACAAGCTAATGAGTTGGTGAAAATTTGTACTTGGGAAATAAACACAATTTTTGTATGGAATTTTTGGAAGGATGTGATCATTTTTTAAGGTCGCAGGATGGGAGATGAGTGCTGTATCATCAACGAAAAGGAGGAAATATCGCGAAGGGTTAAAATATGTTAGGTCCGGGTTGTATATTTCGCAGCAATATAAATTGTATAATGCTGGGGATAAGGGAGAACCTCGAGGGACACTTTATAGAAGGGATAATAGAAATTAATATGATTGTTGGATTTTAATTCGAGATGTTCTCTCTGATAGGATGTTAATAATAAAATGATGAGGTAATGAGGTAGGTTTAAAAGTAAACATTTGTATGATAGACATCGATGCCTTACCGAATAAAAGGCATTTTCTACGTCGCCCATTCACCAGTCACCGGTATCGTTTTCTTTGTTGATGAATATATTTGGGGAGCCACAAACAGCACAATACTTCTCTTATGTAGGAGGAGCTTAGAAACCCTAAGCACTACCCCGACACAAGCCCTAGAAATCATCCTGAACCTACCCCACTGCACATCTTCATACAAGGGGAGGTCAGGGCTATAACATACAGACTAATGCAAGGACAGGCTCCCACAAACCGACCACAAGGGAAAAACTCCAAAGGCTAGAAGACGAGCTAAAGACAAACCCTACAACAGGAATGCCAAGCGATGAGATGGTCAAGAAATATAATTTCGACAGGAAATACAAAGTGATGATACCGCAGAGGGAAGATTGGGAAGACTGGTATACTGACTGCTCAAAAACATATAAAGGAGTCGGAGCCGGAATATACAGCACAAAACCCGAGACCAAGATTTCAGTCAGTCTTGCGCGGGACACCACAATGTTCTAGGCAGAGGCGATGGCGGTTTACCTCTGCATTGGAGAAAAAGCAAGACAAGACAACAAAAGTCGATCAGTAGCTATTTTCTGGGACAGCCAAGCGCTGCGAAGGACACTAAGCACCACACAGGTCGATTCCAGGCTAGTTTGGGACTGTGTAAGCGCTCTCAATGATATGGGTCCTAGGACACAAGGGTCATCAAGAGAACGATAAAGCAGACGAACTGGCCAAACAAGGCTCGTCAAGCGCATTCACTGGCTCGGAAACCCTCCTGCGGTATCGCAAAAACCAGTCAGAAAAATTCATACAAAAATGGACGGAGACACAAACTCAAACTTGGTGGACGAACACACCAGGGCAGAGGCAGGCGAAACGGTTTCTCAAAAAACAATCGCCGGCTTTCACGACCGATCTTTTCAACCAAAAGAGAAAAAGGGTTAAGGCTATAGTACGTCTACTGACAGGACACTGAAGGCTCAACAAACACATGAGCAAAATTGGTCTGGCAGAAGATACGATATGTAGATTCTGCCAGGAAAAAGAAAAGGACCCTCTCTACATCCTGTGCTAATCTTCTCAACCAAGAAAGAAAAACGTTTAAGGCTATAGTACATCTATTGACAGGACACTAAAGGCTCAACAAACACATGAGCAAAATTAGTCTGGCAGAAGATACGATATGTAGATTCTGCCAGGAAAAAGAAAAGGACCCTCTCTACATCCTGTGCTAATCTTCTCAACCAAGAAAGAAAAACGTTTAAGGCTATAGTACGCCTACTGATAGGACACTAAAGGCTCAACAAACACATGAGCAACATTGGTCTGGCAGAAGATACGATATGTAGATTCTGCCAGGAAGAAGAGAAGGACCCTTTCTACATCCTGTGCTAATGTGAGGGCTAAGGGTTAAATACCTAAAGCTGGGCAAGACTAAACTAAGCACAAAGAGCTACACCCAAGGCTCACTGTCAGGGTTAATAGGACTAATCAAAGAGGCAAAGCTCGAGCACGTCGTCTAGGATAACAGGATCCACAATAGATCTGCAAAGGTCGCGGTGGTACAGGCCAATAGGCCACCCCTAAAAATATCTAATCTAATCTAATCTTATGTAGAAGGTAAGTAATTAATTAATATTAATGCCAATAATTTCAACGGTTCAACTTTTTTTTAATACAATAAATTACCTACCTACCCTATAAATTGGATTATAGAGGGGGTGAATCCTTCTGGGTTCTATATATAACATTAAGCGGGATTTATTGCTTAATATATAATATTACGTCAATTGTGCGTGCGTTGAATATTTATAAGAAACTCGGTGGGGTCGGTAAGCGTCTTCACTGCCGTGAATATTCTTCTTATCCTCGGACCCTTTGTCTGTCTGGATGAGAATTATGTAAACAGTGCTGGCGTTGCGTTTGAATGAAATTGACTTGATACATGTTTCATGGCCGCGTTTCCCATTCATGGGCTCTAGCCAGAAGGGTTGCGAAATACGGCACGCACCAATAAACCCGCGCCCTTGTTAATAAAGTAATCCTAATAAAAATTAATGACCTGCACAAATGTTCACTGGTGCGTTTTTTTTAAACAAACGAATAATATTTAAAGTAAACCAGTTATATAACTATTTCGAATATGAAAACATAAGTCACAACAAAATTTGAGAAACACTAAAACCTTGAGAAATTTTGAATTATAATCGTTGAAAACTTAAAGATGTTTGTAAAAAAATCCAATACGTTGTTAAATCCCCTGAATGTGATCTTCCATGTAAATATACAGGAAATTTGGTGATTTTCAAATATTTTTCGAATATTTCGAGCCTAGGCTAGCCGTGGCTTTATTACGCCACTATTGAAAAGGTTACCGAATATAAATTAAATTATGAACGGTGGAGGCTTCTACTTCGTTATACATGTTAATTCAATAAAATAAAACACTTTATCTTTGTTTGTATAACACAATATTTATATTTTTGAGTGACTGCAGTTTCGGCAACCCAACTTGCCATTATCAAACTTAGTTTTAGATTTTGTTTTTGTTTAGTCAATTTATTGTATTAAGATGTATATGTATTAGTCTATTGTAAACTGGAGATTCCGTAAATAAATAAATAAATAGTGATTTAAATTACGGTATGGTACAGGTATATATACAAGAATGGTTATTTACAAAATAGCATTAAAAATGGGTTATATATATTGTGTTATACAAACAAAGTTAAAGTGTTTTATTTTATTGAATATAAATTACATATGTTCGAAAGCGTAAACGCCATCTAATGCCCATTAGCTTAAGTAGCATCGTCAAAAAAATCATATTCATGATAAAAATGTATGCTTGTCTTATTTAAAATTTAATCTTAATTGCTCCTAAGTGCCCTTGCTCAACATATTGCTCAGGGCCTCCCTAACAACCCGCTTCTCCCCGCTTTGCGGGGTCTTGCACCTCCTAGTTACGCAACTGAATTGAACGTTATTATGTAATTAATTAATTAATACATATCTGAAAACTTACATTCGCTATGTGATAAAATATATTTCACACAGAAAAATCATCTTTACTTTTACAATAATTCAATTTCAAAATGAATTCCTAAACAAACAATTCTTACGACTTCTCATGGTATTACAGTTGTTAAATAAAGAACGCGTTGACCTTGCAGTCCTTATGTCAGGAGGGGTTGTTATTCCGAAACCTTGATTCGGAATAATTCACGTCGGGATTGAATTGAAGAGCCTCTGCGGGAGGGGGCGGTTGCCAAGTGGCGGATAAGAGGGGAATTGGGAACGGTATGATAATGTCGCGTTGTATTTACTTGTCTTCCAAAATAAATATACCGTCTTTTTGCGGTGTGCTTATTACATTATCATATATTTGTTTACTCGTGTCCAAGGCCGTATCCAAAAAAATTATTCTGAGGGGGTTATACAAAATTCGGAGGGAGGGGTTTTAATGAAAAAAATATTAATAATATAAATTTGTGTTCAGTGCTTGAAGAATACTGAACATCTTTGACCATTTATTATGGCTTGTGAAAGTTACATATCTTCGGAAGTGTAAACGCCATCTAATGCCCATTAGCTTAAGTAGCATTGCTACTTAACCCATTAACGGCCGAGCAATTATAGAGATAACTCTAAAAGTTGATATTAGGTAAAATTATGCACTTCTTTTTATGATACCTATAAATGACTTATTGTATTCCATTCTGTGAATTTTTCTTTTAAATATACATAATGTATATGCTGTAAAATGTAAGGCATTCGTCGATATTATATAAATATATATTATTAAACAGTTGCTTAAATTAAACAGTTGCTTAGATTCAACAGTTGCTTAGATTAAACAGTTGCTTAGATTAAACAGTTGCTTTGATTAAACAGTTGCTTACATTAAACAGTTGCTTACATTAAACAGTTGCATATATTAAACAGTTGCTTTTATTACACAGTTACTGTTTTTTAAACAGTTGCTTACATTAAATAGTTGCTTATATATAAAAATATATATAAAAACGTGCAATATGAAGTTTAGAACGAGTGATTCCACTCCCAGACTAAGCATGAAGTAAAATTTCGAGTTTAGAAAAGCCTAAAAATTTGGTTGGGTCGCTCCGCGAAGCGGAGCGACCAAACCAAATTTTCAGGCTTTTCTAAACTCGAAATTTTACTTCATGCGCCACGCGCATAAAACACTTATTATTGTGAAGTTAGAAATACACTTACATTAATTTTTTAAATGAGTAATAATCGAAATATTAAAATAACAAAAAATTTACATCAAGTCAGGTTAAGTAATATAATATATCAAATTAACTTATTTAATATTTTCATTAACAAAAAAATAATAATGTTGCGTGTATGCATCAATGGCGCTTAATGTGTTAAGCTAATGGACATTAGATAGCGTTTAAGCTTTCGAACATATGGAAAAAATATTGTTTTTACTTTTGCGGAATAGGTTTTATTAAACAGTTGCTTAGATTAAACAGTTGCTTGCATTAAACAGTTGCTTATATTAAACAGTTGCTTACATTAAACAACTGTTTACATTACATTACACAGTTGCTTACATTAAACAGTTGCTTACATTAAACAGTTGCTTACATAAAACAGTTGCTTATATTAAACAGTTGCTTTTATTAAACAGTTACTGTTTTTTAAACAGTTGCTTACATTAAATAGTTGCTTATATATAAAAATATATATAAAAACGTGCAATATGAAGTTTAGAACGAGTGATTCCACTCCCAGACTAAGCATGAAGTAAAATTTCGAGTTTAGAAAAGCCTGAAAATTTGGTTTGGACCAAACCAAATTTTCAGGCTATTCTAAACTCGAAATTTTACTTCATGCGCCACGCGCATAAAACACTTATTATTGTGAAGTTAGAAATACACTTACATTAATTTTTTTAAATGAGTAATAATAGAAATATTAAAATAACAAAATATTTTCATTTTTCCTTATACATTTTCAAGTCAGGTCAAGTAATATAATATATCAAATTAACTTATTTAATATTTTAATTAACAAAAAAATAATAATGTTGCGTGTATGCATCAATGGCGCTTAATGTGTTAAGCTAATGGGCATTAGATGGCGTTTACGCTTTCGAACATATGGAAAAAATATTGTTTTTACTTTTGCGGAACCGGTTTTATTAAACAGTTGCTTAGATTAAACAGTTGCTTACATTAAACAATTGCTTACATTAAACAGTTGCTTACATTAAACAGTTGCTTACATTAAACAGTTGCTTACATGAAACAGTTGCTTATATTAAACAGTTGCTTTTATTAAACAGTTACTATTTTTTAAACAGTTGCTTATATTAAACAGTTGCTTACATTAAATAGTTGCTTATATTAAACAGGCTACGGCCTTGCTCATGTCGAGTTGTATCGTTCTTAAAAATTTGTTTTTATATCCAATTGTTTTTAAAGTAAAGCGTGTAGAACAAGTACCTTTCAAAGAAATATGAACCCCGGCTCTTACACATTTTTTGAAACAGTGCCTCTCAGAAAAAGAAAGATTGAACAAATAGAGAGAAGATCAGTCGTAATATTTATTTCCATTTTTAATTTAAATGCCAAAATTAAACTGATTCTTTCGCGAAGCAAGTGTGCGTTGCTCATCACATCATAACGACTGCATCCCAATATATCCTCCCTCTAAAATTAAACCCTAAGGTAAACGAACTCGACGATCAAAATATTTCTCACTCTCTCATCGCAGTTTTTCTCCCTGGCGCACCCGAGTTTTATTTTTTAATAAATCAAAGGGATTATCCGCGTAAAAAAATAATTACGCGGCGTTAGACAGCCCGCGTAATCCCGCCTTTTTTAAAAAAGGAGGAATAATGAGGACTCCTTTGTGCCATTCTTGAATTCATTCCGAATAACCAGAAGGTCATTGTTAATTACTACTACTCCTGAACTCGCGGTACTTCTGCGCTCTTCTTATAGAGGGGGAGCTTTTTTATTTGAGTAATTGGAAGATTGTTCACGTGGAATAGTTTTATTCAAGTTGAGGATTTTAATTATGAGTAATTAGAAGTGGGTATTTTATGTAGGTACTTAGATTATACATTTTTAATAAAAGATTAATGGAATTAACAGGAAAAAAAAGTGTTGATTAAATACAAGAAATATATGCAGGGAGTTTTTGTTTTAAGTATACATATTCCAATTATATGCTGTAAAATCTGTAAATCTTCGTTGTTTTTTTTTTAAAACGGTTCAGTTTAAAGCTTTAAGCGAGTGTTTTCCACTCCCAGACAAAGCATGAAGTAATTAGGGGTGGGTATTTTATGTAGGTACTTAGATTATATATTTTTAATAAAAGATTAATGGAATTAACAGGAAAAAAAAGTGTTGATTAAATACAAGAAATTAATGCAGGGAGTTTTTGTTTTAAGTATACATATTCCAATTATATGCTGTAAAATCTGTAAATCTTCTTTGTTTTTTTCACGGTCCAGTTTATAGCTTTAAGCGAGTGTTTTCCACTCCCAGACAAAGCATGAAGTAAAATTTCGAGTTTAGAAAAGCCTGAAAATTTGGTTTGGTCGCGTAGCGCGAAGCGCGGAGCGGCCAAACCAAATTTTCAGGCTTTTCTAAACTCGAAATTTTACTTCATGCGCCACGCGTATTAAACACTGGATTTAACTTAGATTATACATTCTTAATAAAAGATTAATGGAATTAACAGGAAAAAAAGTGTTGATTAAATACAAGAAATATATGCAGGGAGTTTTTTTTTTAAGTATACATATTCCAATTAAATGCTGTAAAATCTGTAAATCTTCGTTGTTTTTTTTTTAAAACGGTTCAGTTTAAAGCTTTAAGCGAGTGTTTTCCACTCCCAGACAAAGCATGAAGTAAAATTTCGAGTTTAGAAAAGCCTGAAAATTTGGTTTGGTCGCGTAGCGCGAAGCGCGGAGCGGCCAAACCAAATTTTCAGGCTTTTCTAAACTCGAAATTTTACTTCATGCGCCACGCGTATTAAACACTGGATTTATTGAAATATTGTTAATAAAAGAACCTTATATAAAATCAGTGGCTAATACGCGTGGCGCATGAAGTAAAATTTCGAGTTTAGAAAAGCCTGAAAATTTGGTTTGGCCGCTCCGCGCTTCGCGCTACGCGACCAAACCAAATTTTCAGGCTTTTCTAAACTCGAAATTTTACTTCATGCTTAGTCTGGGAGTGGACAACACTCGTTTACAACTTCAAATTTAAGGATTTTCAAAAACAACGCTCGCCTGAGCAAACAGCGTGGATATCGAGATAAAAGAAAAATTCAAATTACTTCCACTCATCCTGTTTTTTGCTACATTTATTTATTATTGAATTTTGTTGTAGCGACGATATTACGCAATAAATCCACCCTAGTGCATGTATGTGAGGGGGCGTAGATTTATTATAAGGCTATATATGATGGGGTCGTGGCGTGAATGTGATATTTTTAGCCCCCAATCCGCGCGCTCTTTGGCGTAAATTATAAAAATTGTCGGGGTGAAATATCGCCCTTGAATTAATTACATTTTAATGTGGAATTTCTCGAAATTACGAAATCCGTCCAACTTTCGTCCGAAATCCAGATATTGTTAATTGTTTACATACAACGTGTAATGTTTAATTTGAGGCCAGGGTGATTTTATATAAATCGTGCCGCGGATCTGTGTAATTTGATATTGTTGTTTATTAATTTGATTAGTGCGGGTTTTATTATTTATAGCCAGGGATTTAATTTGGGTTTCACTGAAAATGTGAATAATATTAATTTAAAGCCCTACCCACTCCTATCCATTAATTTATCATAAAAATCCTAAACTACAACTTGTGACGTCACCTCTTTACGGAAAGATCTTTGAACTTACCTTACCTCAAAATAGACAACTGTGCCTTACCCAGATCACTCAGTGAAGACGGGGTGGTTCGTATTAAATTTCAAAAAGGGCGCCACGTAATTTTTCTCAAAAGACACAGTGTAAGGTAAATCAAACGGGAACTTAAATTACGAAATATACAGCTCCGACGGAAGCAAAAAAAAATACGTCATTAATAAAACTTTAATTTCATTTACCAAATTAAATATAATAATATAACCCGAGAAATAAATTAACGCCTTGACCAAAAAGGGGTCATAATGTAATGATTCATAAAAGAACCAAGTAAATAAAACAACTCCTGTACTATATAGACAATTACAGCTTGACATGAATTCCTGTAGTGCACTCCAGAATTACATTGGTTCTTACAATACAACCTAAAAATGTTCCAGAATTTAATGTATACTTGTTTCACTTCACCCAAAATATATTAACTCCCCAAAATTCGTTAATATCAATTATAATTCCCAACAACCTAATTAAATCATAATTCTGCTTCTCAATAATTAATCAACACTAAATAATAAATCAATTAAGCTTGACTTGAACCCAACATTACTTGTATATACTCTCCTATATGTAACGTACTGGTTCACCCTGTATATTAGATGAAAATATATATATTGTTACTCGTAACTTAAGAGCCATCCCGTAAACTATAAATTAACTTCAATAACGCCTAAATTAAAATGACTTTTGTTTGCTTATCTTGCTTATTTGTGTCACTGTTCCTTGTATCCGGTCGGGAGCCTCTCCTCACTTCCTACACCTTCCGGGACCAGCAATAAGATAATGGGTGGAAAAATCCCTCTCCGCATCCAGAAGATCATCGCACCACCGTAATCCAGAAAAATACGGGGAAAATATGCTTCTCCTTCCGGCCAAGTATGATGGAAAACCCTTCGATAGGAAGAGCCCGATAGGACAAAAAGGGAAAAGAGCCCTTTCAAAATGACAAAAATTAGTATCACGAAACTAACCCATTGTATACCTTAGTATAATATAAATACACGTAATACACCCAGATTACTAACCTTTCGTAGTACTAACTCCCACAACACAAAGAAAATGGTGTCGCCGTGAAGACGCTTTGAAAATCCGGCTTCGCCGACAATCCGGTTATCAACCGCTAACTTCCACAATATCCAACGCAAATCTAACCCAGGATTGATTCAGCTCTGTGGTGAAGCAATAAACCCACTCCGTGGTAATTAACTAATAATTCGATGTCTACACTCACAGAACGCATTCGATCTTCACGCGAACAACGACGAAAAAGAAAGCACCATCAAAATGGACGACAGACAAACGGCAACCGACAAAAAAAAAGGATTTCCCATAATTCCAACGAAACCGTTTCTCTAACTTTTCAATTCAAATAACGCCGCTACACGGTAGCCTAGCAGCCATAGCACGTCACGGTAGCGAAAAACCAGTAGTCCATACGAGAATAACCCGATTCGACGTATCGAATTTAGATACAAACGGATGACTAACACTAATTATATTGGCAACTCTGCGGCGCTCTTAAGTTGCCTATGGTAAATGTCCATTCCCTGCTTTTAATTATAAAATTATTGGGTTGCATACACTACCATTTGCGAATTTGAAATTATACATCCTAATGCGAAATTTAACCGTTACAAACTACATCCAGCAACTATTTCCTCCTGAATGGAGACATGGCATTATCACATGTATCCATAAGCCCAATACAGATCCCCTAATAGCCAACAATTATCGCCCAATTACCCTTCTACCCGTCCTTGGAAAGATGTATGAATCCCTATTAACACAAAAAATCCTCAGTCAAATTTAAAACAAAATTCCTATCTACCAATTCGGCTTCCTCCCACAACGCTCCACAACCCTACCTTTAACCATCCTTATGTCTAACTGGCAAACCGCCAATCTTGAAGGAAAAAAATCAGCCTTGCTATTGCTAGACATCTCCAAGGCCTTCGATTCTGTGTGGCACAGGGGCCTACTATATAAGTGCAATATCCTTAGCATACCCAAACACCTCATCCAATTAATCGATAAATTCCTATCTCATCGAAAACTACAAATCCGCATCCGAAAATCCCTCTTATCACCATTCTACCCCGAACAGGGTGTCCCCCAAGGTTCCCCACTATCTCCACTCCTATTCAACATATATTCCTCGGATCTATATAGCCCTAGTCCAAACTTCATAAATTTGTCGCTTTAACCCCTTCAATTTGCCGGTGATACAGTGTTCATTTCCCACTCTTCAAACCTTACATCAGCCCTAGAGTCCCTACAAATATTCATCAATAGAACCTCAATATGGTTCTCCAAGTGGAGGCTGAAAATTAACCCCAATAAATCCCAACTTTTTCTACCTTATCACCGAATTCCACCCAACCCTCTAACAGTAAATATCAATTGTACAATAATACCCCCCCCCCTCTCTTGTAAATACCTGGGAATCCACCTTGATCCAAAATTTTCCTTTAAGAAGCACACGTCCTTATTAAAAACTAACATCGTAAAGAGAGCCAAATATTTCCGTTGCCTAACCTACAACAACAAAGGAATAAGTACAAAGACCTGCACTAAAATTTACAAAATGATATGCCGTCCTATTCTTGATTATAGCTCTATTATTTATGTAAACCCAAATACCACTACCTCAAGGTAGCAGAGAGATCCTCACTCCGTATATTAACAAAACTCCGCCATCCACAAAATCCCCTCCATAATCCATCCAATGCTCTCTTATACAAACTAACCAAAATCACTCCCCTAAATGATAGGCTACGATTCCTCGCATGCTTTGCATGCAATAACAACAACTTAGAATTGCTTAAAAAAATGTGCATCCTAAGAAATTCCGACATAACTCTCAAGTTTGAAAACCCGCCCATCACCCTATTTGAATATATATCTTCCTTCCATCCTTAAATTAAAACTTACAGTTAAAGATATTAAATACTATAGATTTTTATAAAGGGCAGAAAGACTTTTGGTCGATAGCCCTTACTTAAGTAAAGTTTGTCATACATATCATAAGTTGTATATAATATAATTACATGTAAATTCTTAAGTAATAATGATTTGTTAGTAGTAGTAGTATTAATTTAAAAGGTATAATGGGCTTGAGTGCATGTGTTGGACACTGAGTTTTGTTTCGACGTTTTTGACCTTTTTTAAACTTTTTTTAATGGAACTGTCTGCGTTTGTGTGTGACAATGAAGAATCCAATATATATATTTTTATCTAAAACTTACCGTTTAATCACAATTCGTGTTTTAGGTTAATGTTTCTATGAGATGTCTTTCTTGCCTTTTCTTGCAATTTTATGCCACATTTCCAGTGTAAACTGAACACACAGTATAACTTCCTTATAAATTGCTACATATCTGCACCAATTTTGATCTTTTACTTATATTTTAACGTGAATACATTACACAAATTTAATGTTAACATCGTTAACATACACACGGTGACATTTGAGGTTTGTTTATCCAAAATTCAATTGTCACCGCTGGTATCGCCGTGATTACGTGTGTGAAAACTAGATGGCGCTAGTACATAATCAAACGCTTTTATTAATAAAATTATATAACAACTAATAATAATATTTTCCAATTATTTGATATAAAATAAAGGAATTACACTACATTTAAATGAATTCAGTAATTTATTCATAAGTGAAATCAATCGGCCGATAAAGTAAATAGCGACCTTATCGATCGGGGGAAGTCATTTGTTTTAAGATGTTTGTTGTAAAACAATTTTCATTGTATTGTGGTTTGTAATTGCTGTACATACTTTGTAATTTCTGTACATAATTTTACTGTAGTCAGTTTGTTATTTAGTGTATTTGTGTCGTTTTTCGTGTCTTTTGGATTAACGGTAAGTGATTGATTTGAAATATTAATAACAGCAGTAACAGTTATACATCCTAACTCGGGCCCCCAATACAGAAACTCTGGCAGGCCGCATGATACCGTATTTGATACCTGATCTTAAGCCCCATAGTACACTTTGGCAATTCAATGCACTTCTAGGTTAGGTTAGGTTAGCAGAAGGATTTGCATAGCATTAAATGCATAAGTCTCATTGCTCACGTTGGTGATTCTATACACTTCTAGGTTAGTAGAAAGGTTCATGATATAATAAATTGTTTGAGTCTCTTTCTAAACATTAGCGACTCCATATATATCTAGGTTAGGTTAGTATAAAGGTTTATAATAGAATTAATTGTCTACGTTGCACGTTTGCACACGTTAGCAATTCCACATACTATTTGGTCAGGTTATGTTAGCAGAAAGGTTTATGATATAATTAAACTTGTCTTATTGCACACATTACACCTAATGGGTGTTTTAAGTACAGATAACTCAATTTCGACAAAAAAATCGACTTAACTGGTTTCTGCGGTAAGCCACAGATTTATCATAGTTGAATGAACAATATTTGGGAGCAGCTACTCATTTAGAAACATATTATAAATGCTGTAGAAAGTGATCATTTAAAGATAATTTCAATAGGCGTCCAAAAAAACTCTACTTCACCAATTGTATTAAATTTGAACCACGTCACCAGTTAAGGGTTGTCTCTTTAAAGTTGAGAATAAAGTAGTTAACTTAGTAGCAAGGTTTGCATTTGTATAATTTGCTTATGTCTCTTTACGCATATTGCCCATTTCATTTACTTCTAAATTAGGTTATGTTGGCATAAAAGTTTGTAACGTTATAAAACTCGAAAAAAGTGAACACTGAAACTGTTATCCGAACACAACTAGGACAAATGTGCAGCAACAATGCAGTAATCCGAAAACACTATAAGAACTATAAGATAATAAATTAATAATAAACTATTATAAATGACATTTCTGTCAAATGACATTTTATTTGTTCCACCGCGATGTTGTGCAAATTTACATATATTTTACTGCATTTATATCAAAATTGTGTATTCATATATACATTAAACATAATACACTTATTATAACTAATAAACTATAAAATCATAGCGCATGTACATAAAGTACATACATTGATGAAACAAACCAAATAAATCATACACTAGCGCCACCTGTTCTTTTTTTATGAAATTATAACAATCTAAGGCAATAGTCGGTATTACACATATTTTATATAAATAGTTGTCAACAAACGTCACTTTTATACCGGGCTTTCATTAATTCCCGAACTCCACGTGACCAAAAATAATAGGCAACCAAATGTACAAGGTGGTATGGCTCACACAAAAATTCCCTAGATTTAAAAATATTTATTCGCCGGCGTATTTTTATGACGACTGAAAATATTATATTTAAAATGATTAAAAAATAGGCTCATCTTCAAAAATGTAACTAATTTTTATTAATTTTCGCAGTATTTGCTTATCCTAGCAAATTGACTCTGCAAAATAAATAGAAATAAAACTCAATGTTTCAGAATAATTAAACAATTTTTGCTTACCTGAAAATTCCGGGCGAATCTTGTAGGATCTCAAAGGTTGGTTTAACGATGCACCGCGCATAAACGTTTATGTCAAATTTGACTTTAGTAACGTTTGCTTACTTTTTTCAAAGCCTCCAACGTACAAATACAATAATTTACGCGGCAATTTTAAATTTAGTCACGTGGGGTTCGGGAATTAATGAAAGCCCTGTAGTATAAAATTAAATCAGTGTATTCGCTTAAAAAATAAGACAAAGTAATAAATTACAAATAATACTTTAGAACTTGTGTTTAAGTTATAATGTGGGACTATTTTATTCAAGAAATGTGTATAAAATCACACGTATTAGCGATAAATAGTTTATCAAAATCGACAACTTTTAAAATTAATTTCGCTTAAACGGTAAGCTTTCTAAAAAATCGGACTTTGGATTCGTTATTTTCTCATCAAAATACATATGTTTAAAAAGAAAAAGTTCAAAAATTGTACTGTCCAGCACATGCACCTTGACCCAGCATTCTATACATTCTCAGGAATTCGTTCTTTTTGGAAGTGAAGCAATTTGTTTATGTGAGTCTATTATCGAATATTTTTATATTTATTATATTCGTCCACATACACATTTAATGCATTTTATATAATCGGATAAGCAACAATAATTTAACCTTAGCCATTGAACCATTTGGTGTTTGCGATTCAGGTTATCCCTTTGTAAAACATATTTCTCATATATATATATATATATTTTTTTTGATAATATTTTGTTTATACATTAATTTTGGTTATACTTAGTAACGTAATGAGTATGATGTGTTACTTTATACAACTAATTGTGTTAATTTCAATTGTAAAAAAGGTGAATTCCGTGAATAAAGAATAAAGAATAAAAAATTTTCGTTCGGTTTTTTTTTTTAAATTATACTTTCATATCTCAAAGCAAATTGCTCAAATTTTAAGAGCGCAAGATTTGGTTATTAATTTATTTAATTTTTATATTACCATCAGTTGTAGATTTTTTAAAATTTTAAATTAGTGATGTAAAAAACGAATTGATATTTTTACAATATGATAGGAACAAGTGTTTTATAAATATAAATGAAATTGCTCATTCTTGGTTGCAGAATACTTCAAACATTAAAAGTGCGATGCTTTTAGCAATCTACAACAAGTGAGTCTTACAAAGAATATACACTTGTTGTATAATTCAATGTCCGTCGGGGTATTAGCTCAGGAAGTAGTTGTTTCAATGAGTGTTTGATATAGTCTTTGTATTACTAACTTGTTATAGATTGAGAAAAGAATCTCGGCACGTTTAATGTTTGAAGTATTCTGCAACTAAGAATTGGCAATTTCATTTATGATTTCGATAGCTAACGCCATTGGCTTGAAATAGTCAGAAATAGTCAGAAATGTTCAGTATTCCTCAGCACTGGGTCGGGACCACACTGAAGAGGACCTTGAAGTCCGAAACGCGTCTGTGGGTACCTGGTGCCGGAATACTGAACACAAATTCAATTTCATTTATACTTATTTTTGAATCGTAATGTAACTGCCAGTCTAAGGTGTCAAATTGTTTAGAGGAAATGGCAAAGCTATACTGATGACAGATAAATCTCTAAACGCGTCTATAGATGGCCGGAATAATTTGGCCCAAATTGTTACATTTGCAGAAGGTTACTGTATGTATCAGCAAACACTTGTTGTATAATTCAATGTCGGTCAGGGTATTAGCACGGGAATTAGTTGTTTCAATGAGTGTTTGATATAGTCTTTGTAAGACTTACTTGTTGCATATTGCGAAAAGAATTAATGTTTCAAGTGTTTTATGTTGAAAGAGTTACATTTTGTGAAATTGTGTAGTTTAATATTTAAATAACGCATACTTATATACCTTTTTTACAAAATGAATTTGTTCTATTCATTTTGTAAAAAAGGTATATAAGTATGTGTTATTTAAATATTAAACTACACAATTTCACAAAACTCAACTCTTTCAACATAAAACACTTGAAACATTAATTCTTTTCGCAATATGTTTTATGGGTTTTACTATATGTCGAAAGAGTTTTGTGAAATTGTGTTGTTCACTGGATCGGATATTAAAAAGTGTCGGAAATCAACTAGATGGAAATAATCGCGGAGCCGGAACGTGTCGCCAAGTCGCTCGAGTAATTATGTTACAGCTCAATTAAGACCCCAATTATTTCACCTATCTGCTTTCACGTATTAATCACGACAAGATGTATCCTGTTAATTATATTAAATCAAATCTAAAATCATAGGTTTATAATTGTTGAAATATCTTGTTATTGTAATTATTTTCCACTTTCAAACAACACTTAGAGTTTCGCGAACAATTTAATTATGTACGAATTACGAATCCGTTTTTACTTAAGTATTCATATATCTCTTGTGAATCCTCTAATAGGATTCGAATCCAGGATTCGAATTCTGAACAATTCGAATCCAGGATTCGAATTCTGAATGATTCGAATCCAGGATTTGGTTCTGAACGATTCGAATTCTAAATGATTCGAATCTAGAATTCGATTCTGAACGATTAGAATTCTCAATGATTAGAATCCAGGATTCGATTCTGAACGATTCGAATTCTAAATGATTCGAATCTAGAATTAGATTCTGAACGATTCGAATTCTGATTCTGATTCGAATACAGGGTTTTAATCCTAAATGTTTTGAATCATGCCCAACTCAAGTATAAATAAACTAATGATGTATAAAATATAATTCTGTACATTATTCCTTAAGAATAACGATTAGTCGAAACTGTGGGGTGTCCAAGAATTATTGGGTGGCTGCGGAATCAAGCATAAATGTCAATTTTTACTTTTCTAAAATATGTTATCACTTTAAAAATGTCAGATTCAATCGTTTTGAAGTAAGAATCGACATTCGTGTTTGATTTCACAGCCACCCAGGGCTTCAGTAATTGTTGGACACCTGATAGTTGGAGAACCAAGTGCCTTTAACCCATTAACGGCAGAGCAATTATAGAGATAACTCTAAAAGTTGATTTTAGGTAAAATTCTGCACTTATTTTTATAATATCTATGAACGACTTATTGTGTTCCATACTGTGAATTTTCTTTTAAATATACATAATGTATATGCTGTAAAATTTCAGGCAATTGTTGATTATATATAAAAACGTGCAACATGAAGTTTAGAACGAGTGATTCCACTCCCAGACTAAGCATGAAGTAAAATTTCGAGTTTAGAAAAGCCTGAAAATTTGGTTTGGTCGCGTAGCGCGAAGCGCGGAGCGGCCAAACCAAATTTCCAGGCTTTTCTAAACTCGAAATTTTACTTCATGCGCCACGCGCATAAAACACTAAAATATTGTAAAGTTAGAAATACACTAACATTTTTTTTAATAAGTAAAAATCAAAATATTTAAATAACAAAATATTTACATTTTTCTCCATACATTTTCAAGTCAGGTGAAATAATATAATATATCAAATTAATTTATATAATAATTTAATTAACAAATGATTAATAATGTTGCGTGTATACATCAATGGCGCTTAATGGGTTAATTTAAATTTAATATTATTGTTGGTACAAAAAAAATTAACTTATAAGAGATGTCATTAAAACGTTTTGTAATATTCAAAAAACAAAGTTCTGAAAGATATTCATTGATTACACGTTTTTCTTCCTTCTATAGTTTCTTCGTTACTTCCTTCCTTTGTTTTTTCCTTAGTTCTTTCCTTTCTGCCTTCCTTCCTTCTATAGTTTCTTCGTTACTTCCTTCCTTTGTTTTTTCCTTAGTTCTTTCCTTCCTGCCTTCCTTCCTTCTATTCTTTCTTAGTTCGTACCTTCCTTCCATTTTTATGTTCTTTCTTCCAACTATCCTTCTTTCCTTTGTTACTTCCTTTATAATTTTTTTCTTTCTTTGTTTCTTCCTTCCTTCGTTACTTCCTTCCTTTGCTTCTTCGTTCCTTTCTTCCTTCTTTCTTTCCATCCTTATTTCGTGCCTTCCTTCCATTTTTATTGTCTTTCTTCCAACCTTCCTTCTTTCTTTGTTACTTCCTTTATTTATTTCTTTCTTCCTTCGATTCTTCTATCCTTCGCTACTTCCTTACTTTGTTTCTTCATTCCTTTCTTCCTTTCTTCCTTATTTCGTGCCTTCCTTTCATTTTTGGAGAAAATGAAATGTGTATATAAATAGTGTGGCTGATTTTTCATTCTCCGGCTGCAGAGTTGGGACGAATCCTCGTGAAAAGGATTCCAATCATGAACCCGAATCACCTAATATGATTCTAATACGAATACTTGAATATAGGATTCGTAAGAGATAAATATAATTCGATTTCTGTTTTATTAATCATACAAATCCTTTAAGAATACAAATCCTTTAAGAATAAGTTTGATTTTATTATATTTTGCAACCATTAACATATAAATATCGTTATCAGTTGTTTTAACAAAAATATTCAAAACCTAATTATTTATTATAACCAGTGGACATCGTTGATAACGGACTAAATATATGTGTTACTCTGATTTAAGATGTATTTGTGTGTTTTTGGACATCACTTCAAACCAGTGACTTGTACGCGTGGCGCATGAAGTAAAACCTTCCTTTTTCCTTTGTTACTTCCTTCTTTTATTTACTTCTTCCTTTGATTCTTCTATCCTTCGCTACTTTCTTTCTTTGTTTCTTCGTTCCTTTCTTCTTTTCTTCCTTATTTTGTGCCTTCCTTAAATTTTTATTGTCTTTCTTTCAACCTTCATTTTTCCTGTGTTACTTCCTTCCATTATTTCTTTCTTCCTTCGATTCTTCTATCCTTCGCTACTTTTTTTTGTTACTTCCTTCTTTTATTTCCTTCTTCCTTTGATTCTTCTATCCTTCGCTACTTTCTTTCTTTGTTTCTTTGTTCCTTTCTTCTTTTCTTCCTTATTTTGTGCCTTCCTTAAATTTTTATTGTCTTTCTTTCAACCTTCATTTTTCCTGTGTTACTTCCTTCCTTTATTTCTTTCTTCCTTCGATTCTTCTATCCTTCGCTACTTCCTTCCTTTGTTTCTTCGTTCCTTTCTTCTTTCCTTCCATATTTCGTGCCTTTCTTCCTTTCTAATTTTCTCCCTTCCTTCTTTCCTTTGTTACTACCTTCCTTCATTGCTTTCTTCTCTTATTTCTTTCTTTCCTTATTTCTTTCTTCCTTTCTTTCTTCCTTCCTTCATTTCTACTTTCCTACCTACCTACCTACTTATGTCATAATTGTTTCAACAATGTCATGTTTATTCCAACCAAGTTCACTTGATGTTATATGAAATAAAACGGTTTGAAGTTGGATGAATGGAGCTTTGGAGCTTCGTTCCTTCCTTCTTTTCTACTTTTCTACCTACCTTTGTCAAAATTGTTTCAACAATGTCATTTTTATTGTCTTTCTTCCAACCTTCCTTTTTCCTTTGTTACTTCCTTCGAAGGAAAAAAGAAATAATCTTTTTTTCTTCGATTCTTCTAGCCTTCGCTACTTTCTTCCTTTGTTTCTTCGTTGTTTCTTCCTTATTTCGTGCCTTTCTTCTTTTCTAATTTTCTCTCTTCCTTCTTTCCTTTGTTACTTCTTTCCTTCATTGCTTTCTTCCCTTATTTCTTTCTTCCCTTATTTCTTTCTTTTTTTCTTCCTTCCTTCGTTTCTACTTTTCTACCTACCTACCTACTTATGTCATAATTGTTTCAACAATGTCATGTTTATTTCAACAAAGTTCACTTGATGTTATATGAAGTAAAACAGTTTAAAATTGGATGAATGGAGCTTTGGGGCTTCGTTTCTTCCTTCCTTTCTACTTTACTACCTACCTATGTCAAAATTGTTTCATCAATGTCATACTATAAGAAGCGTAAGCTTATTTTCTTAAATTCAAATAGTTTTGAATTTGACGTTATCTTGTTTGAAATGTCTTACTTGTTTAAACAAAGTTCACTTGATATTATATGAAATAAAACAGTTTCAAGTTGGATGAATGGCGGTTCGGGCGCAATGTACCGCAAATAGCCCCGGCCCTGTTTTTGATATATCACCCTTCTGATCGATACGACTTATCGGTCAGACCGAAAGGGGGAAGGGGGGACGAAAACGGAGGGCAAGCGACCGTCCATAGAAGATGTAAACAGTGAGGGCAATAGGGGGGAAAACATGATGGATACGGCTTTAAGGGATGATCACGGTTATAAATCGCGCGAATTGCTAATGGGACGCGGCTGGCGTTTTCGCGTCCCATTCATGCAAACAAGTTACGGCCCGGGGATTAATAATTTCACGGACTACCGTCCCGGATTGATGTGTGATTGCTCTGAAAGATTAGCTATGATTATTCGTGTGCTTGAGGTTCGCTCGAAGTTCTAGGAAGTAATTACGTAATACTATGATGATCAATAATACATCATTTGCTAACGAGTAAATCTACTAGAATATGTGGTCGGTTATAACAGTAAAAGTCATTAAGTACGTGTACATTTATTATCATTGAGTTTAATTGCTAGCAATATATAAATCGTGCAATATAAAATGTAGCTAATCGTTAGATGTAATTTTTGTAGTTGTGCCACAGTTCATATGTTATATATCCAGTTAGCCAGTCTCTGTATGAAATTCGGTAACCGCGTTTGGATGCTGCATCCAGAAGCTAGACCGGTGATTGGTGCATATAGAAGAATTAACCTTTATTGGCACAATAAAATAATATGTTACATACTATTATACAAATTCAAACATATTTTTCTCGTATCCAAATTCAGCCTGCTTTCTGTGAATCTTTAGATATTCCTTGTTTTTTTTTTTATCAATTTGAAGCTTTAAACGAGTGTTTTATACTTCTAGACTAAGCATGAAGTAAAATTTCGAGTTTAGAAAAGCTCCGTGAAAATTTGTCGAGGGTCGCGCAGCGACCCGAGACAAATTTTCTGGGCTTTTCTAAACTCGAAATTTTACTTCATGCGCCACGCGTATAAAACACAGATTTCAAGTGAAGTTCGATAATACATTTCACAATATTTTAGTGTTTTATACGCGTGGCGCATGAAGTAAAATTTCGAGTTTAGAAAAGCCCAGAAAATTTGTCTCGGGTCGCTGCGCGACCCTCGACAAATTTTCACGGGGCTTTTCTAAACTCGAAATTTTACTTCATGCTTAGTCTGGGAGTGAAAAACACTCGCTTAAAGCTTCAATTTGATTTAAAATAAAACAAGGAATATCTTAAGATTCACAGACATGTCGTATCCTACATTAAAATTATATAAACGGACAATAACAAAAGCAGAAGAACAAACGACAAAAAAAATCTAAACAAACATCTCTTCTTTATATAAATTCAGCCTGCTTTCTGTGAATCTTTAGATACTCCTTATTTTTTTTTAAATAAATTTGAAGCCTTAAACGAGTGTTTTCCACTCCCAGACTAAGCATGAAGTAAAATTTCGAGTTTAGAAAAGCCCCGTGAAAATTTGTCGAGGGTCGCGCAGCGACCCGAGACAAATTTTCTGGGCTTTTCTAAACTCGAAATTTTACTTCATGCGCCACGCGTATAAAACACAGATTTTAAGTGAAGTTCGATAATACATTTCACAATATTTTAGTGTTTTATACGCGTGGCGCATGAAGTAAAATTTCGAGTTTTTAACTCGAAATTTTACTTCATGCTTAGTCTGGGAGTGGACAACATTCGCTTAAAGCTTCAAATTGATTTAAAAAAAGCAAGGAATATCTAAAGATTCATAGACATGTCCTATCCTACATTCAAGTTATATAAACGGACAAAAACAAAAGCAAAAGAACGAACGACAAGAAAAAATCTAAATAAACATCTCTTCTTTATCCAAATTCATTTGCTTTCTGTGAATCTTTAGATATTTTTCGATTTTTAAATTTAAATCAATTTGAAGCCTTAAACGAGTGTTTTCCACTCCCAGACTAAGCATGAAGTAAAATTTCGAGTTTAGAAAAGCCCTGTGAAAATTTGTCGAGGGTCGCGCAGCGACCCGAGACAAATTTTCTGGGCTTTTCTAAACTCGAAATTTTACTTCATGCGCCACGCGTATAAAACACAGATTTTAAGTGAAGTTCGATAATACATTTCACAATATTTCAGTGTTTTATACGCGTGGCGTATAAAGTAAAATTTCGAGTTTTTAACTCGAAATTTTACTTCATGCTTAGTCTAGGAGTGGACAACATTTGCTTAAAGCTTCAAATTGATTTAAAAAAAAGCAAGGAATATCTAAAGATTCATAGACATGTCGTATCCTACATTCAAATTATATAAACGGACAAAAACAAAAGCAAAAGGACGAACGACAAGAAAAAATCTAAATAAACATCTCTTCTTTATCCAAATTCAGCCTGCTTTCTGTGAATCTTTAGATACTTTTCGTTTTTTTAAATTTAAATCAATTTGAAGCCTTAAACGAGTGTTTTCCACTCCCAGACTAAGCATGAAGTAAAATTTCGAGTTTAGAAAAGCCCCGTGAAAATTTGTCGAGGGTCGCGCAGCCACCCGAGACAAATTTTCGGGCTTTTCTAAACTCGAAATTTTACTTCATGCGCCACGCGTACAAAACACTAGAATATTATAAAATGTATGTATATTCGTACTTCACTTGAAGTCTGTGTTTTATACGCGTGGCGCATAAAGTAAAATTTCGAGTTTAGAAAAGCCCAGAAAATTTGTCTCGGGTCGCTGCGCGACCCTCGACAAATTTTCACGGGGCTTTTCTAAACTCGAAATTTTACTTCATGCTTAGTCTGGGAGTGGACAACACTTGCTTCAAGTTTCAAGTTGATTTAAAAAAAAAACAAGGAATAACTAAAGATTCACAGAAAGCAGACTGAACAGTATTAACTACTATAATTAAATGTGTTATTTTATACAGCAACTCCATCTCGTTGAGGGAAGAGTATTAATTTATATTTTATCATACGAATTGTATTTTTTATTTAAATCGGACCAGATGGCCAGTATCAATAAATGTGTTGTTTGAGACATTTTTTTTTAATTTATAAATGATCATCAGCATCCCAATAATATTATCAAACATAATAATATTACAGGTATCATAATTATGCGATACCTTTCAGTGTCTTACGGTCTTATAGAAGCGTATTTCTTATTTTTAATTTTTCATCTGTTGCAGTAATAAAATATATATTCTGTAATGACGAAAGTAATTTCATACTTTTTGAGGAGTTCAGGTTAATGGTGTACGCGCCGGTTGTTCCCAAGTGTCAATTAAATTGTCGCACTGGGACAGCGGCAATAACGAGACGATCTATGGCCCTGCAATTGCCGTTCGACCGCGAAACTTTCGACATAACCCACTAAAACCACTAATATGATATATAAATGGGCTTATTATGATTGAGAGGCCCGAAAAGACTTTATCGATTCGAATACTTTAAAATGCTCCCGATCCAGATTGCCATAAAAGAATGAAAAACTCCAACGGAATAGACTGCGCTAAATTATATTTACGGTAATGCTAAAAGGTGCATATAATTCTTGTTAAAATTACAACTTGATCCTACCGACTGCGGCAAATTTTAGAATATGGAAAACATGATATCCACAAATGTCTGTGAAGCTAGCAATAAACCGGCGCCTCCGCCATGGTGGTCCAGAAATTTTAATTATTATTTTTAGTGACAAATAAGGAGAAATTCATCCATTTCCCAACCTATTAAATATAATATAAGTTAAATAAATACTACAGAACATTTGTCCATTGCAATTACTGGTATTCATATGTAAAAGATTTTCTATTACAATCATTTTTAAGTACTCATATCTATCTTTGGCCCGTGTTATTTTAAGGTATTATCTTTAGAGATCGTTAAAGCAATGCCTAAAGAACAGTAATTAACTACGAACAGTTTCTGAAAATAAATATTTAATACAAAAAATCAACTTATTGCTGGGCGCTATACGCGCTGGATAAAACAAATAATTAAAAAAATCATAAGTACCTTTGGCCCGCGTTATTTTGAATAATTTTTGTAGCGATTGTTTAAACAATGTCTAAAGAACAGTACTAAACTACTAAAAGTTTCTGAAAATAAATATTTAATACAATAAATCAACTTATTGCTGGGCGCTATACGCGCTGAATAAAACAAATAATTTAAAAAATCATAAGTACCTTTGGCCCGCGTTATTTTGAATTATTTTTTGTAGCGATTGTTTAAACAATGTCTAAAGAACAATACTAAATTACTAAAAGTTTCTGAAAATAAATATTTAATACAAAAAAATCAACTTATTGCTGGGCGCCATGCGCGCTGGATAAAACAAATAATTACAAAAATCATAAGTACCTTTAGCCCGCGTTATTTTGAATTAATTTTTGTAGCGATTATTTAAAAAATATCTAAAGAACAGTACTAAACTACTAAAAGTTTATGAAAATAAATATTTAATACAAAAAATCAACTTTATGCCGGGCGCCATGCGCGCTGGATAAAACAAATAATTAAAAAAATCATGAGTACCTTTAGCTCGCGTTATTTTGAATTAATTTTTGTGGCGATTGTTTAAACAATGTCTAAAGAACAGTACTAAACTACTATAAGTTTCTGAAAGTAAATATTTAATACAAAATATCAACTTATTGCTGGGCGCCATGCGCGCTGGATTAAACAAATAATTAAAAAAATCATAAGTACCTTTAGCCCGCGTTATTTTGAATTAATTTTTGTAGCGATTGTTTAAACAATGTCTAAAGAACAGTACTAAGCTACTAAACATTTGTGAAAATAAATATTTAATACAAAAAATCAACTTATTGCTGGGCGCCATGCGCGCTGGATAAAACAAATAATTAAAAAAATCATAAGTACCTTTGGCCCGCGTTATTCTGAATTAATTTTTGTGGCGATTATTTAAACAATGTCTACATAACCGTACTAAACTACTAAAAGTTTCTGAAAATAAATATTTATTACAAAAAGTCAACTTATTGCTGGGCGCCATGCGCACTAGATAAAACAAATAATTAAAAAAATCATAAGTACCTTTAGCCCGCGTTATTTTGAATTAATTTTTGTAGCGATTGTTTTAACAATGTCTCAAGAACAGTACTAAACCACTAAAACTTTCTGAAAATAAATAATTAATACAAAAAATCAACTTATTGCTGAGCGCCATGCGCGCTGGATGGAACAAATAATTAAAAAAATCATAAGTACCTTTAGCCCGCGTTATTTTGAATTAATTTATATAGCGATTGTTTAAACAATGTCTAAAGAATAGTACTAAACTACTAAAACTTTCTGAAAATAAATATTTAATACAAAAAATCAACTTATTGCTGAGCGCCATGCGCGCTGGATGGAACAAATAATTAAAAAAATCATAAGTACCTTTAGCCCGCGTTATTTTGAATTAATTTATATAGCGATTGTTTAAACAATGTCTAAAGAATAGTACTAAACTACTAAAAGTTTCTGAAAATAAATATTTAATACAAAAAATCAACTTATTGCTGGGCGCCATGCGCGCTGGATAAAACAAATAATTAAAAAAATCATAAGTACCTTTGGCCCGCGTTATTCTAAATTAATTTTTGTAGCGATATTATAACAATGTCTACATAACAGTACTAAACTACTAAAAGTTTCTGAAAATAAATATTTAATACAAAAAATCAACTTATTGCTGGGCGCCATGCGCGCTGGATAAAACAAATAATTAAAAAAATCATAAGTACCTTTGGCCCGCGTTATTCTGAATTAATTTTTGTGGCGATTATTTAAGCAATGTCTACATAACCGTACTAAACTACTAAAAGTTTCTGAAAATAAATATTTATTACAAAAAGTCAACTGATTGCTGGGCGCCATGCGCACTAGATAAAACAAATAATTAAAAAAATCATAAGTACCTTTAGCCCGCGTTATTTTGAATTAATTTTTGTGGCGATTGTTTTAACAATGTCTCAAGAACAGTACTAAACCACTAAAACTTTCTGAAAATAAATATTTAATACAAAAAATCAACTTATTGCTGAGCGCCATGCGCGCTGGATGGAACAAATAATTAAAAAAATCATAAGTACCTTTAGCCCGCGTTATTTTGAATTAATTTATACAGCGATTGTTTAAACAATGTCTAAAGAATAGTACTAAACTACTAAAAGTTTCTGAAAATAAATATTTAATACAAAAAATCAACTTATTGCTGAGCGCCATGCGCGCTGGATAAAACAAATAATTAAAAAAATCATAAGTACCTTTAGCCTGCGTTATTTTGTATAAATTTTTGTAGCGATTGTTTAAACAATGTCTAAAGAACAGTACTAATTTACTAAAAGTTTCTGAAAATGAATATTTAATATAAAAAATCAACTTATTGCTGGGCGCCATGCGCGCTGGATAAAACAAATAATTAAAAAGTCATAAGTACCTTTGTCCCGCGTTATATTGTATTAATTTTTGTGGCGATTGTTTAAACAATGTCTACATAACAGTACTAAACTACTAATAGTTTCTGAAAATAAATATTTAATATAAAAAATCAACTTAGTGCTGGGCGCCATGCGCGCTGGATAAAACAAATAATTAAAAAAATCATAAGTACCTTTAGCCTGCGTTATTTTGAATTCATTTTTGTAGCGATTGTTTAAACAATGTCTAAAGAACAGTAATGAACTATTAAAAGTTTCTGAAAATAAATATTTAATACAAAAAATCAACTTATTGCTGGGCGCCATGCGCGCTGGATAAAACAAACAATTAAAAAAATCATAAGTACCTCTGGCCTGCGTTATCTTGAATTAATTTTTGTAGCGATTGTCTAAACAATGTCTAAAAAACAGTACTAAACTACTAAAAGTTTCTAAAAATAAATATTTATTACAAAAAATCAACTTATTGCTGGGCGCCATGCGCGCTGGATAAAACTAATAATTAAAAAAATCATAAGTACCTTTAGCCTGCGTTATTTTGAATTAATTTTTGTAGCGATTGTTTAAAAAATATCTAAAGAACAGTACTAAACTACTAAAAGTTTCTGAAAATAAATATTTAATACAAAAAATCAACTTATTGTTGGGCGCTATGCGCGCTGGATAAAACAAATAATTAAAAAAAATCATAAGTACCTTTAACCCGCGTTATTTTGAATTAATTTTTGTAGCGATTGTTTAAACAATGTCTAAAGAACAATACTAAACTACTAAAAGTTTCTGAAAATAAATATTTAATACAAAAAATCAACTTATTGCTGGGCGCCATGCGCGCTGGATAAAACAAATAATTAATAAAATCATAAGTACCTTTGGCCCGCGTTATTTTGAATTAATTTTTGTAGCGATGGTTTAAACACTGTCTAAAGAACAGTACTAAACTACTAAAACTACTAAAATGTTTTCCTTTGACGAATAAAAGCACTAATAGCCTTTCTTCACACGTTTATTTGAATTACCAAATTGACATACATTTCGGACACAAAGTAACCATTATCAATGGATGTACATTTGGTAACTCAAATAAACGTGTGAAGAAAGGTTATTAGTAATCCTTGTTAAAATTTCAACTTGATCCTATCGACTGCGGCAAATTTTAGAACATGGAAAATATGATATCCACAAATATTGTTTTTCGTTGACGAATCAAAGCGTTTATTTGAATTACCAAAGTACATACATTTCGGACACAAAGTGACCATTATCAATGAATTAACTGATGATTCATCCATTGATAATGGATTCGTCAATCAATCAACTTATTGTTTTTCTTACTTTATTACTTTTTATATATAAAATTACGAAAAAACTATTCATGAAAATACAAACAATGTATTAATGAGTTATACAACTCAAGTCGATAAATATCCATTGAACCAACTACTTCCTGAGCAAATACACCGCCGGATATTGAATTATACAATGAAATATTTAAAATCTTATTTAAATTGATTTGTTACAATGCTCTATTAAAGAAAATGTAACGTTTTGGTCAAATTCTCTTCAATCCAACTAATAATACAAATTTAAAATGAAAAGAGAGATAGCAACAAATTAGAAGTGAAAGGCCTTGGATTAAAAGTAATGTCTTACATTAGTATTATTACTTTAATAAAAAAAAACATACTTACACAATTTGTTTCTACAAATTGTTCCCTTTTCAATCAATACTTTATTTATAGCGATTGACACAAAAGACCATCGCTGTCAAAAAATTAATATATAAAAAAAAACATCGCATCGCTCGGCCAGAGGAGGAATCAACGGAACGGAAGCAGCGAATCATCGGAATCCGAGAAAACTGTTGCTTTTCTATTTCCTCCCTTTCTCGCTCTCTCTTTCTCTCTCTCCGGTACATAAAATGCTGGGATGCGCTCTGCAGAAGTGCTGGAAATGAGACTTTCATGGGATTGATACAAAAACTCATTGCTTTATTACGATCCATATTTCAAATCTGCCATCGTTGATTTAAGTATCCTTCCCTCACTCCGCACCTGGTATATAGTACGGGAAGTGAAAGAAATTGGAAAACGTAACGTGGAATAGTGTTATGCTTAGATGAATGTTCTCAAAACTTGATCATTTTTATCGTATACTGAAATTAGCCAATACTTGGTTGTACGATAGTGTGGTGTATCCAGAAAGTAAGTTCCGTTTGTATTTATTGCCACTGCAGCGCTGCGATCGCTACTTCGGGCATGCGCGGTACTTACCATAAGCTATTGAAAATAAGTTGTTGTTATGCTTAGATAAATGTTCTAAAAACTTGATAATTATTATTATATACTGAAATAGTTGGTTGTACGATATTGCATAAATGTACATACGTGGTATATCCAGAAAGTAAGTTCCGTTTGTATTTCTTGCAACTGCAGCTCTACGATTGCATTTTCGGGCATGCGCAGTAATTACCACAAGCTATTGAGAAGAAGTTGATATTAATATGAGTTAGCTGAGTGTTGTGTACGCTTGATGGTGCTTCTTAAAAGTGGCGAATAAAATTGTAAATCCCGCCGCTTGTAGGACAAAGTCTACAATTCCTTTGGCCAATGCGAAGATCAATAAATCAGACCAAATTCATCAACAGATCTCTTTGGTGTACGAAGGAAATGTGATAAGTGATCACTTGTAGGATAAGGTCTGCAATTCCTTTGTCCAATGCGAAGATCATTAAACCAGACCAGATTCATCAACAGATCTCTCAGGTGTACGAAGAAAATGTGATAAATGATCACTTGTAGGATAAGGTCTACAATTCCTCTGTTCAATGCGAAGATCATTAAACCAGACCAGATTCATCAACAGATCTCTGAGGTGTATGAAGGAAATGTGATAAGTGACCACTTGTAGGATAAGGTCTACAATTCCTTTGTCCAATGCGAAGATCATTAAACCAGACCAGATTCATCAAGAGATTTCTGAGGTGTACGAAAAAATGTGATAAGTGATCACTTGTAGGATAAGGTCTGCAATTCCTTTGTCCCATGCGAAGATCATTAAACCAAACCAGATTCATCAACAGATCTCTGAGGTGTACGAAGGAAATGTGATAAGTGATCACTTGTGGGATAAGGTCTACAATTCCTTTGTCCAATGCGACAATCATTAAACCAGACCAGATTCATCAAGAGATTTCTGAGGTGTACGAAAAAATGTGATAAGTGATCACTTGTAGGATAAGGTCTACAATTCCTCTGTCCAATGCGAAGATCATTAAACCAGACCAGATTCATCAACAGATCTCTGAGGTGTACGAAGAAAATGTGATAAGTGATTTAATGGTAAGGACCAAACCAAATATTTAGGCTCTTCTAAACTCGAAATTTTACTTCATGCGCCAAGCGTACTAAAAATTGATTTATTACATTTAAAATATACTTCATGCATTGAATTAGAAGTATTTTTATAGATAATAATAATAATACAATAAAACCAAACTAAGATTTTTCTCATACTTTTCTTTCTAAATCAAAATTAGTTTTAGTTAATTAAACTGACAAAAATCCTATTAGTGTCACACTCACACAAACACATACAAAATATCCCCGAGTGTGAAACAATTATTAATGGATTCGATAGCTGAAGACAAATTCAATTGTGACACAATTATTTATTATTATTATTAATGTTTAAAGTATTCTGCAACCAAGAATTCTTGTTTAGACCGTAACGTAACTGCTAGTCTAAGGTGTAAAATTGTTGAGAGGGAATGGCAAAGCTATACTAATGAGATATAAATCTCGAAACGCGTCTATAGATGACATGAATAATTTGGCCCGAATTATTACATTTGCAGTAGGTTACTGTATGTAACAGCAAACACTTGTATAATTCAATGTCCGTCGGGGTATTAGCTCGGGAAGTAGTTGTCTCAATGAGTGTTGGATATAGTCATTGTAAGACTAACTTGTTGCTGATTGTGAAAAGAATCTCGGCACTTTTAATATTATTATTACGTTAATAACTTACTAGGACTAATCGAATAGTGCTGAATAATACATTTCTGAAACTTAAAACAATCTACAAGTTTGATCCTATCGACTGCGCATTTTTATCTTGTCTAATCGATTCCCTTTAATCTAATCGTTAGGTAATAAAACAAAAGAATAATAATTATTCTCCGCTGATCGGCAGAAAATTTGTAATCAATTAACTATGAAAAAGGTTTGCGCCCGATATCAGGAACCCTCGCCCCCGAAATTTGATTAATGAATTTCTCCGATCGTGTTAAACCTAAAACCCCGGCAAAGTGAATTACGCAACAACTTCCCAAAACACCCGCATCCCGACACACACACACACATCCACACACAAAGTCTCCCCAGGCCACGAATAAAAACATTGATTAATATTCAAACTGTGCATTAAATTAATTAATAACGAAACTTTTCCACCGTGAAAAGTTTCGCAGTGAGCCAGCTAGTGTGTGTGTGTATTGAGCTTACCTTAATTAAAAATAGAGAAAGCGATCCGCCATTTTCTTCGAGGAGGAAAAGTCTTTGGCCTGGGGATGATTGACTCGTTTCCGAACATCGTATAAAAGTTGTTTTGAGATTTGCCGGCCGGGCGCCACTTTCACATAATTGAGTTATTAATTAGTGAAGTTTGATAAGGTAGGGAAGTTTTAAGTGATTTGTAAGCAACTGCGTTTCAATCCCAGCTAACGAGGAAATTGAAATAATTGGAATTTAATTAATGCGATTCAATTAACAAAAAATGTAGTTTTTATTCAATGCCAGCAAGGTCTAATGACTTTAAATTCAGATTTATTATTGTGATGTAACCTTGAGATTAAGATAGCTATAAAATAAAAATAAATGTGTCTTAATTTAAAAGTTTAAAAGATTAAATAAGTTCAATTCACAGAACTTATTTAATCTTCTAAACTCTCAAATTAAGATAAATTTATTGAAACAATAAAACACTTTTAACTTTGTTTGTATAACACAATTTATTTTTATGTGACTGCAGTTTTGGCAAATTCAGCTTGCCATTATCAAACATGAAGATGTGATAATGGTAAGCTGAATTTGCCGAAACTGCAGTCACATAAAAATAAATTGTGTTATACAAACAAAGTTAAAAGTGTTTGATTGTGTTAAATTAACATGTATAACGAAGTAGAAGCCTCCACAATTCAAAATAAATTTATTGTTTTAATAAATAATAAACATCTTTATTTCTGAGTTGACTACAATACAGATATAATACATAAAATGCAATACATTTTTATTTTGTTCTTTTTCCAACTCGGAAACTGGCTATCGACCAGCGGTCTTTCAGCCTGTCTTTGTCCTATCTATGTCTGTTTTTTAAAAGTCGTGAATGCTAACGTTACTGTCGGGTTCCAGTTGATGTGATGAGATGAATTGATAAATGGTAGATGTGGGATATTTGAATTTAGGGTGGGTATTAGGTACCCCGCAACCCTAATACCCACCCTAAATTCAAATATCCCACATATGATTTAGTATAGCAGTGATGTTAGGATTTGTGGCGAACTTTAAGGAGAGGTATTCTAGGCGTTGAGTAATAGAGGGAATATTGCACATTTCATATAGGAGAGTATTGTAGGGGTTGTGTAAGGGGTTATTAGGGTGTCTGATTTTCGTAAGCACTCTTAGGGCTGATCGTTCGGCGACCTCTATATTTTTCAAAACGTTGGGACGAGGATTGTGAAATAGGATAGGGGCATAATCTAGCAGGGGGCGACATATTGTTCTGTATATATGAACTGCGGTCTTTACAGTTATTCCTTCTTCCTTCCTGCGGTCTTTACAGTTATTCCTTCTTTTCGGAATGTCAGCGATCTAAAATGGCGCGCCCTGCATTTTATTTTTGTTTTTAGGCTTCGAGTGTTGTTAATAAAGGTTAGTTTTGGATCGAGGGTAATGCCTAAGTATCTGCAATTAGGTGACGGTGAGATAGGATGATTATTAATTAAAATATGGTATGGGGAGTTTAAATGGCGGTGGAAGGGGATGAGAAATTGGGTTTTATTTGGATTAATGGAGATTCTCCATTTCGCGAACCAGGTTTGGATGCTATCTATCAGCCCTTGAAGAGTGCTTAAGGCTTTAGGAATAGTGGGAGCGTGGGTTATAAGGGCGGTATCATCCGCGTATAGTAGAGGGTATGCGGAAGAATTTAAATAGAGAGGATCTGATTGTAAAGGTCATGGACAAAGATGTTATATAACATGGGGGACAGTGGGGAACCTTGAGGTAGACCTTCTAGTGGGATTTTATTGTTTTATTTTTCAGCATTATTAATTAATATTATTATAACATTATTAATTAGGCTCAAAGTGGATTCAGAAAAGGGAGAAGCATCCAAGACCACATCTTCACATTACAGCAAAGAATAGAGAAATTTCAACAACACAAGAGAAATGTCTACCTTGGATTCATCGATATGGAAAAAACATTCGACAGGATGAAAAGAGAAGAACTAGGGGAAATACTAAGAAAGAGAGGAATTAACAACAAATTAATTAACATTATAAAAGAAATATACAACACAAACAACAATGTTGTAATAAGAAACAACCTACAATCAGAAACTTTTAGAACAAACGAAGGACTTAGACAAGGAGGAGGGTTGAGCCCAACGCTGTTCATCATATACATAGACGAAATACTGAAAAAGTGCACAAACAAGACCAAGAAACTATTAATCGGACATAGAAGCATGCAAAGAATAGGGGCATTTGCAGACGATATAGTTATAATAGCTGGGGAGGAGAGAGAACTTCAAGAAAGCCTAAATATATGGAATGTAACACTGAAGGAATATGGAATAAGGATATACAAAACAAAGACAAAGGTAATGAAGATAGGTGAACCAATAGACATGAATATAAGGATAGAGGACATAGAACTAGTAGATACTTTTAGATATTTGGGAGTAGAAATAACAAGAAATGGAAAACAGGAAACAGAAATGAACAGCAGTATAGAAAAAACGATTAAACTTTACTAAGCAATGAATAAGACGTTTATTAACAAGAAGGAAATATCACGCAAAACAAAAATAAAAGTATATATGGCAATATTAGGCCAGTATTGACATTCGGATGTGAATCGTGGACACTGACAAGAGGAGAAAAGAGCAAGATACAGGCGATAGAGATTAAATACCTACGGAGAGTAAGAGGAGTCACAAGGATGGACAAAATGAGGAACTCTGAAATAAGAAAAGACTTGGAAATAGAACCGTTTGAGGAATTTATAGAAAGAAGACAGCTCAGTTGGTGGGGGCATCTACAACGAATGGGAAGCACAAAACCAGTTAAACAAATATGGTAAGCAGGAGTAGGCAAAATGATAACTAGAGGAAGACCGCGGCAGACCTGGGATAAGGCCATACTGGAGATACTAGAAAAACGAGGAAAAACATGGGCAGAAGCAAAGAGACGACGCAAGAAACAGAAAAGAATGGGCAAAATGTATACATAGCAATCAATAACAGAGACAACCTACCCCTACACCTACAGTTGTGGTAGATAGGGATTTTAGATTACATATTTTATATATATATTAATTAGTAACAAAAGATTTACTTCCCTATAAAAGTATAGGTATAGTGGAATTTAGAAGAGATGTCCTGTGACTCATTGATGTGGAATGTGTGGTTAATTTTTTTTAGAAAGTAAAAAAAAGACCTTTATTGGCATATAAAAAATAAAATTACAAATAAAAAACAATAATAACAAAATAATAATAGAACAAAAAATTACACCATTTCCTTTCTTTTTTCCGCCCTCCGCCACCCCAGTACCGTTACCATCTTTACGCCAGCTCCGTCCTCTCTCATCCATTTCGTTACACTCCTTTTTCCCCCCAGCCATTCCACATTCACTCCTTCTCACTCCTCTCAACACACATTTACCATACCTTTCCCCCATCCAGATCTTCCTTCCTTTCTCCTCCGAACCACATCTAGCTCTTGCCAGGGTTATCTTAGCCTCCTTCGACAAGTCATTATTGGATAGGTACCCTGGCACGCTCCCATGCACTTGCCACCTTTCGTACATTGGATTGTATCCGCTCCTTCTGATACACCCTTGCCTCTCCTGCATCTCCACCTCTTTCCACTTCTCTTTCATCCAAGCTGCCACATTCACCCCCTTCTCTAACCATTCATTTACACTATCCTCAGACTCTCCTGCCCTTTCATACATCTCTCTGCGCTTCTTACTCCACTCACTCCTCTCTAATCCCTTGCACGTTCTCCATACCTCTTTCACCAGTCTCTCACTTTCCAATTCACACAACTTCATCTCATACCTCACCACTCTCTCTATTGCCTCACCATGTATACTCATTCTATTTGTTTCCTGAAGCAGAATGTATCCAGGGGTTAACCTTTCCAACTCCAGAATCTGCTTCAGGAACCACCTCTGCTCTCTTTCAATGCATTCATACTCATTTATACCCCATACAACAAAATGGGCTTCACACACGCATCCCACAGTTTGCACGCCAATTGGAAGTTGCCAGCGAACCATTTTTCCCACTTCTTGCTTACAATACCCCATGCTTTCCTGGCTTTTCCTTGTACCCATTTGGCGTGCTCCCCGTAACCACCTGTAGTTTTAAATATGAAGCCCAAATATTTAAATTCTTTCACCCTCTCAATCACCTCCCCCTTTCACTTCAATTCGTCTACTCTTCCTTCTCTTCCTTTATTCATAAATCTCATCTACTTAGTTTTCCTTGCATTAATTTGCAGCCCTCGCTTGTCCATATACCTCTCCACCCTCTGCATCACCCCATTCATCTCTCCCCAGTTCCTCGCCACAAGCACCATATCATCCGTATACGCTAGCATCCATACCTTCCTTTTTCCGATCACTACCCCGCTCGCTTGCCCGTTTCTCAAAATCTCTTCCAATTCGCTAACATATATGTTAAATAATAACGAGCTCAGCGGACAGCCCTGCCTCACCTCCGTCCACATCCTAAACCTTTCAGCCACATTCCCTCCAACTTTCGCCCTCACCCACGTTTCCTCGTGCACTCTTCTAATCCATTCAACCGTTACTCCGCTCACTCCTCTCCTTCTCAGACACTCCACTTACCTTTCTCTCGGAACAGTATTGTACGCTGCTTTCAAATCCAGGGAAACAGCGTACATACTCCCTCTCTCTTCCAACACTCTCTCCACCATCCTTGCCAGCCAAATATTTGGTCCCTTGCTCCCCTCCCTTTTCTAAAACCCCCTTGAGTCTCCGGCAGTATTCAATTAATTTCCACCTCCTTTTCCAATCTATTTTTCACTACCGTCATTGCAATTTTGTACCCGGTGCACATAATTGAAATTCCTCTATAATTTTCTGCATTAGATTTATCACTTCCTTTATGCACCGGGCACATAACTGCCACACGCCACGCCTCTGGAATTTCCGCTTCTCACCTCCACATTTGGTTCAGCAACCCTTCAAACCTCCGCTTTCCCTCCTTTCCTATCTCCTTCCACATTTCTGCCCTCGGCCCATCCAGCCTCGCAGCTTTTCCAGTCCTCACCTATGCAAATGCGTTTTCTATCTTCTCCCGCTACCCCTCGTTCCCTTACCCCTCCCGGCTCTCCAGCCATTCTATTACATTTCTCTGACCATTCTTGCAAAGAAACTCCTATGGGCCCCTTCATTTCACCTCTTCTTAGAATACCCCATATCTCCCTTTCAGTTCTACACAATCTAATTTCCTCGGTCGTTCTCTCCAAAGCCTGCCTCTTCTTTCTTTCGCATACTTTAGCGTACCTAACTCTCGCTGCCACCACCCCCTGCTCTTCGCCCCTACCCAAGCTCCACTCCCTCACTGCCTTCCTCACTTCCCTCTTTACGTCATGACACTCATCATCCCACCTTTAGAAAGTATACTGACACTTGTATCTGCAACGATTTTTCCCAGTTGTGTCAAATTTTGACGTTACATGACAATGTCATACTGTTTAGGTCGCTAGTATATCAGTGTTCTTTTTTTAGAAAAGCTTTAAATTATAATTTCTTGTGATTTTTTTTTTCCATTTGAGTATACATATCCCAATTAGGTGTTTTCTCAAAAGAAGTCAATTTGAAGTTTAAACGAGTGTTTTCCACTCCCAGGTTAAGCATGAAGTAAAATTTCGAGTTTAGAAAAGCCTGAAAATTTGGTTTGGGCGCGTAGCGCGAAGCGCGGAGCGACCAAACCAAATTTACAGGCTTTTCTAAACTCGAAATTTTACTTCATGCGCCACGCGTACTAAACACTGATATAATGTGATGTTTAGAATACACGTTTTTAGCATACTGCTTTAGCAGAATATTTTGAACTTCAAGTAAAATCATTGTTTCACACGCGTGGCGCATGAAGTAAAATTTCGAGTTTACAAAATCCCTTAACCCTTGTGATGTTCCTTTCCGAAACACGAGTGTTTTTACTCCCAGACTAAGCATGAAGTAAAATTTTGAGTTTAGAAAAGCCTGAAAATTTGGTTTGGTCGCGTAGCGCGAAGCGCGGAGCGGCCAAACCAAATTTTCAGGCTTTTCTAAACTCGAAATTTTACTTCATGCGCCACGCGTACTAAACACTGATATAATGTGATGTTTAGAATACACGTTTTTAGCATACTGCTTTAGCAGAATATTTGAAACTTCAAGTAGAATCAGTGTTTTATACGCGTGGCGCATGAAGTAAAATTTCGAGTTTAGAAAAGCCTGAAAATTTGGTTTGGCCGCTCCGCGCTTCGCGCTACGCGACCAAACCAAATTTTCAGGCTTTTCTAAACTCGAAATTTTACTTCATGCTTAGTATGGGAGTGGAAAACACTCGTTTTAAGCTTCAAATTGAACTCTTTTAAAAAAAGCGTATGGATTTGTATACCTGATAGAAAATTCCATGTATGTATACTTCAAAGAATAACTACCTGTTTTAACAGATTAATCCGATGACTATTTGCAATGTTTTTCTTTATTTTACAATGTTTTTCTTTATTTTACAATGTTTTTCTTTATTTTACAATGTTTTTCTTTATTTTACAATATTTTTCTTTATTTTACAATGTTTTTCTTTATTTTACAACGTTTTTCTTTAGTTTACAACGTTTTTCTTTAGTTTACAACGTTTTTCTTTAATCAACGAATTTTATATATCTTAACGTTACTTATAAACACTTCAATATTTGATGGATTGTAAACCTGCTGCTGTAGATTACGTTGTATTATTAAGAAATAAATTCGATGCGAACGAGTAAAACAAATAATCCCAAACAAAAAGGAAATTATCGGCATTTCTCGCGTTTCGTGAAGAATTCTCTTTTCGAGAAAACGGGCGAATTTATGTAAGGCACCCTATTTAGCAAAGCCCTGGAAACAAATGGGGTGTGAATGGAGTGACCTATTCGGAAATACGAGCACAGAAACCAATAAATATATGCTAAAGGAGTAATTTCGCCGGCTATATCACTCAGGCCGGATCGATTACGGTACAGAAAGGTTTACAGCGAACGGGAAATTCTTAGTTCGGTGGAAATGGCCCGGAAAATAGTTATGCTTCCATTTTCAATCCCACGCTTATTGCTCCATGCAATTTTTACTTAATTAAATCCTTACAGTTTTTTTTTTTTGTAAAATAACAAATTGTTATGTACGAACCAAGTGCTGGAAATTTATTCACGCATAAGGATTGTACAATATTTTGGACAGGAACAATAGTTTATTTGTTTTATTCGAGGAAAATATGGGAATAGGCATTTAAAGTTAATGAGCTCTTTTTAATTCACGCTTCGCTATAAAGCCCAAGAAATATCTTGTATATCAGTCCCCAACGCGATAAAATGAGCATTCCTCTGTGCCTGTTTAGATAGCACAAGTAGGCAAGAGCGCGTTGCACAGTGGTCCCAAATGCCGAAGATGTGGCCAAAATAAGAAGGAGTTATCCGAATTTAATGAAAATTAGTATATCGGGTTTGTTGATGTCGCTGATTAAGAATTTGAAATAAATATTTGAAAAACAAAATGGCGGATTTAACATGGCGTTCAAAAATTATAAAAGTTGTCATATTTTTATAAAAATGCGGATACAAGGTATTTCGAGGTCGTTTATTAAGAATATGTAATTACAAATTTAAATAACAAAATTGTGGAATTAAAATAGCGGACAAACATGATAAAAATAGTTATACTTTCATGATATTTTGGATATAGGGTTTTTTGTTGTTGTTGATTAAGAATCTGAAATTTTAAGTTGTAAACAAAATGGCCGATATAAATTATAATTATTGTAATTATTTAATAAAATTTCGGATATAGGGTTTTTTGAAATCACTGAGTGAGAACCTAAACTCAAAAATGCGCAAAACAAAATGACAAATCCAATATAATAAAGTAATTATTTAAAGAAACGTATTTAAAAGGAAACTTTTTTTTATCTGGCGGAAGTAATAACAAACATAATTTTTACCAAATACATTCGAACATTTGCTTTTCGTATTTAGAAATACTTTCTCCATATAATAGACTAGAATTGTTTAAATATGTATGATAGTTTGTTTTTAGCAACAAAAAAACAGCTAAAATGTTCAGTTGAAATTGACGTTATTTTTTTTATAAATTACCACCATTTTGTTAATTTTTATTAAAGTTGATTTCTTTTAGTTTATTTTAGAATCACACTCATTCTTAGCAAAAAATTGTATGCTGAACGGTTTCTGACAATTCTAGCGATCTGTAGGACGTCCGCCAGAAGGCAATGTTTTCCGAGAAGAGGTTCCGTCTTCGCCGTATACTGACGGTCTTTACCGTCTTTACTGTCCAATTTTTTTTTTTAATTACTCTCCAAACAACAATGAATGTGATGGAGAAAGATCTAATATTCCCTGCCGTTTATTTTTTATACATTAATTGACAATAAATACCTATTTATTTAGGCAACTAACCAGATAGTACTCTTTATAACAAAAGCTGCACTGCAAACAAAATGGCACCTAGTGGCAGCTAGTTTTTTTGCTGTTTATTTCACAATAGCATTACAAAAAAGGAGCGTTAAGCTTTTGACCGAACACGGCAGAACTTGTTTAAAATAATAATTTTATTATTTTCTATGTAGATTTTCATTGGCAAAGATTGTTAATTATTAAAATAATAAATTATTTCAAATTTTTTTATCATGCAGTCAATACTTTTACTTACTTTAAGGAGATAAATCCATTTTACAGATCTGAATTCCATTAACTACACGCTTATCAATCCACGAATATAAAAATCATAATATTCCCGCAATTGTGCTCACATCTGGCGAGCGAGCACCGCTCCAGGACGACTTTTGGAATTGGCACTACGCTTAGGTACAAGATATAAACGGTAACTGCATAGAGAATTTGATAGAGCTAATCTATCGAAATAGTAACATCAAAATCCACAGATAGTAATTTTTTAATTTACTTTTGGCCAGCTATTCGGGATTTTGATATACTGTGCGTCGCAAAGATGCAAAACACTGCACAGTGGTTTGAATGAGAGATCTGATTTGACAAAAGTCGACAAAAATTGTATCCTAAATCAATATATGCTCCATCATTAAATATTCTTTCATAGTTAGATAACCATAAGCAATATTTTTTGAAAAGAAATTAAAGTTTTCGGGTGATAGCAGGTAGAAATTTATGTTTTGAGGAACCATAACTTTACATCGCTTATCAGCTGCATTTCTGCTGTGTTGTGTTTTCAAGGAAAATGATGAAAAAATTGAAACTAGTCAGAATATTTTTTTAATTCAAGGGGAGCCAATGATTATGAGAGAACTGGTGAAAGAGAAAAGTAGTCGTAAAATACACCAATCACAAGTCTCGCATCCAAACACGGTTTCCAGATTTTATATAGAGCCTGACTAACTGGATATAGTATATGAAATGTGAATAAATGTCGATATCTTATTTTAAAATTTTCCTGATCTAGTAGATCAGAAAATGCAGCCCGTCAATAGTGTGCGTCACTTGCGATGTGGTGAGCTCATAAACAACTACGAGGGTTATTCCATAAATAACGCACATCATTTATTATTTCTCTACATGTTTATTTTTTTGATATAATCTCTTTACAATCCTTTAATGTAATCTCCCTCCTTCTTAATGACCGAATCTCAACGTCTGAGAAGCTTTACCATACCATCTAATACACCATCTTTCTTCTTCTGACGAAGGACTCGGGTACCGGTGACAGAAAGCCCATTTTAGAGATAAATAGCGACGTCCTCGCATAGGTTGTTTCAATAAGTCGGGAATAGGTAAAAGTCTAGTTGACGTATGTCAAGACTGTGGGATGAATGAGGTAACACTTCCAAACTGTGCGTGTTTGGTAGCCCTATAAAAAAAAGCGTACCAGCGGTGGTAGCCTATCCAATTCGGGAGTAACTAAAGGACTAACCTGGTTTAATCCTCGTACATCTTGGGGAGGACTAGCAGTTTCTTCTTCTCCTTCAACTTTGGGTACACTAATAAGCCGGAGGCAATTCTTTAGCCGGGGGCAGGTTCAATAAGCCGGAGGCTGCACTATTTAAAATCGGTAAAACGCGGACGTCTTTTTTTTTCGAGTCGCACGTTAGAATAATTATAATTGGTTATTGAGAAGGGGATCCATGGGTTGGAGAGACCTCTACCCGATTTGCACCGAACAGTGTGATTAGTAGGCATGATTGACCTCTTCACTTGTTTGACTATGATTTTACCTTTGGTTCAAAAGTCTCGAACCCACATATCACCAATAGTGATGATTCTATGCAAGAAAGTTAGACCTTCACCGTCAAATCTACGTTTCAGCACTTTGAACTTTGATGTTCAATTATCATAGTACCCGAGTCCGGTGCGGGCTCCATTTCAAACGCGCGTTAATAAAAAACAAAACACCCTATCGCTGAATCACCAACACTGGCTTTTTCATCAAGCCTTAAACTACAACTTACGTAACAATCATTATTCACTCCGCAGTGTTGCCAAACTGTGCATTATTAATGAAATGACCCTCGTAATAACAATGTTCGAAGTTATCAACTAAAAATTAACTTATATAAAGCAAATTTTTATTTTGTATTTCTATAAAATAAGGATTATTTTGTGTTTTATTTGTGTATGTGCGCGGTTTCATAAATAACGCTGGAAAAACGTGGAGTGTATGAAATAAATTCAATATTCTCCCGGGTCGCGTAAAATATTGCTTATTTAAGGGAATTTATTGGAGGGCGCAGGGCGCCGAGGTGGTCTGATTATATCTTCATTTTTTTGCCACATTGTCCTGACGTTTGCTTACTTTTTGATTTACACCCTTAGCGGTGTTATCTCCTCCAATATATATTTTTCACTTGCTATAATAAATTTCCCCATCGATTTATAAGCAAGCAGAAATAAATAATCACAAAATTTAATTATTGCAGAACTAGTTTTTTTTTAGTTACATAACTAATTAAAATACATATTTGTTATCTACCAATAAGACGGTTTGTTCAATGCTTGGGAGTAGCAACATAATTTTAATGGCGCATTAGTTAATGGACTTTTAGCTAAAATTAACAATAGGTACCGTATTCTCTGTTTTTTATTGCCATTCTAAGACTTGTTGAAGTAATAGAAGTATTACTGAGTATTGTGTTTATTTACAGTATTATTACTTTAAAGAATATATAATTTTAGCTCATACGAGGCCTGTTTAGATAACAACCGAACATTTTGAATTACGTGCCAATGGAGATATTTGATGATATGCTGTTGACAGCACTGCCTTTGTAAGCGAATGTTATTGGATTGTTGATATCTCGTTTAATTTTCGTGATAATCTTATTTAAGTGCGACATGTTTAAGTGTTAGTGGCGATTTTTGAAATATGCGAGTTTCTGGAGCAACGATGCAACACAAAGTTTTGCGTAGAACTGGAGAAAACGTTGACTGAAACGTTTAATCTTTTGAAACAAGCTTACAGATCGGAGGTGATCTGGGTTCGATTCCCAGCGGAGGCGAGTAATTTTTCTAACGAAAAATACTCGTCTCCGGTTCCATGGATGTGTGTGAATGTGTTGTGACGTCCAAATAGTCGAAATATATGTTAATATAGATATTATAAATCAACGTTAGTGGCTGAATGGTAATACCTATGCCAAACAAACAAAAGAAAAAAAAAAGCTTACAGAGATGATGCTTTGGGTCGTACGCAATGTTACATATGGTTTTTTCGATTTGAAAGTTGTCGTCAGTCAATTGAAGATGGTCGTCGACCAAGAAGGCCTTCCACTTTAACTGATGACTCCCACGTTCATCAAATCAACGATCTAGTGCGTACAAATCGCCGATTGACTGCCAGAGAACTTGCAGAAGAGGTTAGCATCTTAATTGGGACATGTCATGCGATTTTGACTAAAAAAAAATGAACATGGGTAGAGTTGCAGCAAAATGTGTTCCTTCTTTGATGACCGAACAACAGAAAGAAAATCGAGTGGACATTTTTCGACAACTCGTTGAACAAGCAAATGGCGATGAAACATGAATGCAAAGAATCATAACGGGAGACAAAAGCTGGGTTTATGGGAAAAGTTCAATCATCACAATGAATTGGCAAAGGATCCCCACTCCCCAAGCAAATTCGTCACTGACCTTACAGGCCATCTTTAATGAAGCTATGTAGGACTGCTTCGCGAAATAGAAACACCACTAGAAAAAGTGTGTGAATTCGGGAGGGGAGTACTTTGAACGGGATGAGGACCATTAGTCTGTTAAATGAATAATAAAGTTTAAAAAAATAAAGTTCGATTATTATCTGAACAGACCTCCTATATAAAAATTAAAGATCCCTTAAGGTATATGTGTGTGTGTGATCCACAATAGATCTGCAAAGGTCGCGGTGGTACAGGCCAATGTAGCCACCCTTACAAATATCTAAAGTATATGTGGTTGTAAATCCCCCAAATGAATATACTAGATTATTTAATTTAGTTGGTTTGTTAAAGTGTTTAATTCGCACAGGGTTATTTGTAAAAGCGAATGAATTTTTTAATCGATTTAAAATCATATGAAAAACTAATAACTACAGCGTTTAATCCTTAACACGATGGGCGTGTGCGCTTGAAGCTTTCCGAACATTAATTTTCCAGTAAAGGTCGTGAGCGTAATTAATTGGCAGCGCACGGTAAGTAAATGAAAACGTTCCTCGCGCGGCATAAACAATGCTGCACACAAAAGAGGGGGGTGAAGATGAGGAGGAAGAGGACGTGGTTTGAGCCGTGCCTCAATTTATAACATCATCGCGCGTTACTCTCAAATTTACGTATAGTTTCGCCGAAGAAAATTACGCGTCGTGTACTTCTATTATCCGGGGCCACAATAACTAAGTTATAACAACTGCCAGCACTAACGAGAATCAAATATTAAACTTCGCCGAAAGTTGCGGAACGGGGCCGTTACACACGGCGTTATCAAATTGGATTAATTACACGCGAATTGTTAACCACGGGGTTTCGGAAAATAAAAAAAAGTTTGCAGGATATACCCAGCGTTGTTTTCTAATAAATTTATAATATATAAAAATTAAGACACCTGATATAACTAAAATTTTTATTGTCACTATAGTTTTGACTGATAATGAGAAGTTAAGATAATCGAAACTATAGTCAATATCTTGAACAAGTTTTTCATCTTTCACGTGGTGAAACATATTTAACTATGATTTAATAAAGAAAACACTTGGTTAAATTTCACTAATATTTTGGTTTATTATTTCAACTAGTTTCGACTTTGAGTCATTCTCAAGGAGTGAGAATGACTCAAAGTCGAAACTAGTTGGAATAAAAAATCAAAATATTAGTGAAATTTAACCAAGTGTTTTCTTTATTAAATCATAGTTAAATATGTTTCACCACGTGAAAGATGAAAAACTTGTTCAAGATATTGACTATAGTTTCGATTACCTTAACTTCTCATTATCAGTCAAAACTATAGTCACAAAGTTTAAGTTTGTATAACTGAGGTCTCTATTGTGGCTATAGTTCCGATTACCTTAACTTGTCATTATCAGTCGAAACTATAGTTAGCCGAGGTCGGATTTTCTGTATTTTTCGGTTCAGTTTTTGAATGAAATCATAAAAATACGATCCTGTGACACTTCATCGACATGAAACTCTGTCTGTCATGATGATTCCATGGTAATCATAAGCACAGATCATAATTTTATTGACCTTAGATTGAGCCCGAACATATTTTTTTGTCATTATCAGTTAAAACTATAGTCACAATAAAAACTTCAGTTATATCTGGTAATCATTTAAAAACGCAATCGAGAAGACGTTGCTTTTTTGATAGAAGGAAGTGGAACGAAAATGTAAAGTCGCACCTTAATTTACGTTTTGTCATATCTGACATACATGTCAGATAGTGTTTTTCTTCTATAAACAAAAACACAACAAAAAACGACTTACCTGCCTATTTACTTTGTGAAAAAGCGAATAAAATAAATAACTTTTATAAAACTGGCTTAAATAAACCCATTAAGCTCCATTGATGCATACACGCAATATTATCATTTTTTACTAAATAAGTTAATTTGATTTATTATATTATATAAGCTGACTTGAAAATGTAGATGCAAAACTGTAAATATTTTGTTGTTCGGTTATTCCCTAAAAAAATGGCAATGTATTTCTAACTTCACCATATTTCAGTGTTTTATACGCGTGGCGCATGAAGTAAAATTTCGAGTTTAGAAAAGCCTAATTTGGCTCGGTCGCTTCGCTTCGCTACGCGCCCGAGCCAAATTTTTAGGCTTTTCTAAACTCGAAATTTTACTTCATGCTTAGTCTGGGAGTGGAAACACTCGTCCTAAACTTCATATTGCACGTTTTTATATAAAATCGACTTATACCTAAAAATTCACATCGTATAAATTATCGATATTTAAAAGAAAAATTACAATAAGTAATTCATAGAAATCATAGAAATAAGTGCACAATTTTTACCTAAAACCAACTATTAGAGTTAACTCTATAATTGCTCGGCCGTTATAGTATTTAACATTATTAGCATTGTTAAAATGGTTTTTACTGGCGGACAGAAGGATATGACTGGCGAGTCGCTAGACGAGCCAGTCACCTTCTGGAGCCATTAAAACCCGTTAACTTGCGTATATTGTTATATATTTTATTTGTCAATCATTTGTAATTAATTAAAATACAATTATTTGGTAAATTTAATCAAATTGGAATTACAAAAAAATATGTAGTAAGTTATGAAACATTTCCGTGGATACTTATGTTGTTTATTTGATTAAATCAAATTAAATTATTTCGCAATTCATTTAACACGAGCGTGCCTCCGAAAGTGCCTGCAGCAATTACTGAGGCAGCCGCAAGAGTTGTTTCAAGTTTGCTGCCAGTAAAGTCAACGACGAGATATAAGCGGGAGTATACAGACTTTAAAATATGGCAGAAAGAAAGTGACGTGATTGGCGTGACAGAAGATGTGATATTGGCATATGTAAGTCACCTTGCTGAAAAATTTAGCTACGGACGAAATGGTCAATGTTAAAAAGCTGTTTAAATATTAAAGAAAATGTTCCAGTTCACAGGTATTCAATGTTAAAATATTAAAAAAGTGGTGTTCATTAATATTTGTAGGTTTCAGAAAGTAATTGCATTCCTCAAAAGAAAGAATGAGCGGTATACTCCAGAAAAAGCCATAGTATTAAGTAAAGGTGGTTCAATTTCCATTACTGGAAGTACAAACGGTATATTTAATATATATAATACAAATAAAAGAGATTACTAGTGAAAAAATTGTGTTTTATCGTTGCAGTGCATTATTAAAATAATAATTAAGAAAATATATATTTTCTTAATTATTATTTTAAGAATAATAGTATTTATTGTATTTTTCTTTAATAAATTCAATTCACGAGAAATTATAAATTACTATTCCAGTACTAACTTGTTAAATTTTAACAAGTTAGTACTGACTTGTTAAAATTTTACAAGTCAGTAGCTTGAAAACATAACCTTACTTGTTTAATACTGTCTATTGATAAATTGACGTTTACAAATGAGAGACAAATAAATAGGTTAACATTGACATGAGCCACTGATAAATTTACGTACGACCTACTTCAAAAACGACTTACCTGCCTATTTTTCTTTGTTTAAGTGCGCACTAAAAAACCAAATAAAATAAAAAACTTTTAAAAATTAGCTTAGATTAACATTGACAGGAGCGACTGACAAATTTACGTACGACCTACTCCACAATGTTTTGAAAATTTCACAGCCAACTCGTTCGTGTTTTTAACTGAACACCTGATACAAACAAAGTTTAAGTGTCTTAGAGCCGTTTTTACGATCCATAGTTACACCTCTGTGAACTTAACCCAAGAACCCAAGGATCAAACCTTTGGTGTCTAATTTACAATTGAGAGGCAAAGCATTGTTGTGTGTAAAGCTCAGTTACCTCACTGTCAGTCTACCCCGTGCTTCGAGCTTAGGTTAAACCTGTGGTGGGCCGTTTCTATGGATATAGATTATTAGATTTGTTGTGATAAGTTCATTTTCAATTTTGAAAGTAAATTACAGGTTATCCTTACTCACTCGTATTCACTTTATGTTGTTTTGACACCAACGACAACAGTTTTTTTGACAGACGCACGCGCTTAAATAAACAGTAATGTCAACTGAGTGAAAAATCTGTAGGTAACAACTGAAACAATTGTAAAATGGCAAGGCCGTTTACCAATAGTTAAAACTAGGCAGTATAGTACCAGAAGGTCTACATTACCAAAGGTGTAAGAAAGAGTTTTTTTAACTATTGATTGTAAAAGCGGCCCTTAATTGTATAAATAATGGTTTATAACGAAGTAGAAGCCTCCAAAATTAACAGTTTAAAATATATAATCCTACACTTTTTATAATCCCAGAGGTCGTGAAGGATTATCAAAGATGACACAAAATCACACTTAACATAAATTTATTTACTTGTAACGTTCACTTTTACCGCCGATAAAAATTGGAACAATATTTTTATTACAATGTAGTATTTCAACATAGACAACCATGTATACATATTTTAATTAATTCTTTCGAGCTAATTAAGCAAATGTTTCGTTTGTTTTCTTCTTTTTTTTGTCGTCAATTACCTAATTCTGATTATCATTAAGCCATCTCTAATTATTGTTTGTCTAGTTATTTTTTAAATTGATTTTAGTATTTTTTCAATTAATGAATTAATTAAATAAATATTGGCAACAGCGAGTTTTTTGTCGCGAAGGTGAATTTGAGGAAATTTTTGATTATTATCTTCCGAGCTGTGTGCTCGACGCGATCTGTGTGATCGATCGTTAAATACGTTGAAATAAAATCGTAATGCATCTGTGTGATCGGCGTATTAATTAAATTAGCTAAGTGCTTATCTCTTCAGGCCACACAATACCTTCAGGTAACGAGTTTTATTTTCTTCCCGTGAGGGATTGATTTAACTAATTTTTGGACGGCGTAGGCCTGCCGGCCTGTCGCCTATTTGTCTATTTTTTTTTTGAGGATTCAACCAGGAGAGGTTTATCCACCAGTATTTCCTTATCGCATTGTATTGCGGACGCTCGATTGGTGGACGGCTTGGATTTTCTCATCATCTTCTTGTTTTTGGAAATCGCACGGATTTTGGTGTTCGTTTCGTGCTACCGGAGCTGAAGTGCGGCCGATTTGGAAGGAAGCGCAAACAAATGATAAGTTAGGGGCCTCGGTGGCCTAGTGGGTAGAGACCCTGCCCATGGACCAAGAGGTCGCGGGTTCGAATCCCGTCCGGTGGAAGAATTTGTGAGGAAACAAATTATTCCATCCGGGTCCATGGATGTAGTGTGAATGAATTGTGGCGTCCAAACGAATTAAATACGTGGTAATTAGTTAATTAATTAATTAGAAAAATAATACAATGGCAGATGGCTGTATGGCGAAAGCCGAGGCCAATGAAACAAAACAAAAAAAAAAAAAAATGATAAGTTTTTGAATATTTTTTCTATAAAAAGTGCGACAATTTATTTTCGTTACTCGAGAAAAATCCACAAAGTAAATTTAGTGACAGTGTTTTTGTTAATATTTAACGAATCGAATATTCGTTTAAGTATTCGTCAATTGCGTTTTGAAATTTCAAAATTTAAGTAAAAAAAAAAGGAAAATCAACTAGGAGAGTAAATTTAATTAAGAATATTTTCTTCATTTGTAATCGAAGTTGATTAATCAATTACTTTGATTTTTTCTTTTTTTTTTTCTGTGTAAATCGTATGAATATAATATTTAAGATTTAGTATCTTATTTTTGAACGAATTCTATTTTTCTTATGAATATTTATATTTTTTTGTGTAAGTCGTATGAATATAATTTTCAAAATTCAATATAATATTTTTGAATGAATTCTATTTCTCTAATGAAATTATATTAATGTTATTTTAATTGCTGTTATGAATATGTAAGGGAAAGGTGACGTCATTTTTTTCAAACAAATAGTGTTGTTAAATGTTATAATTTAAGTTGATTTGATTCAATTTAATTTAATTAATTACAACCAAATGAACCGGATCTAGTTAACTTTGATTTAGGATTGATTTTTGTTGATAATTCTTTACTTTGACAATATTAAATAATTTATTAATTTAAAAAAAGCTTTCTAATTTTCTATTTTTTTATCTCAATATAATAAAGTTTTCCTAATTTCTTGGTTTAGTTAGAAAGATTAATTTTACTTAAACCAAGTGGCGCCTAAAACATATTTTTTTATTTTTTTGTTTTTGTTTCAAATACTTTTTTATTTCGATCCACGACCTGCCTCCAGACAAAGAGCTGCCGTACGCAGGTTATATACTTAATAACATAAATATTTACTTACTTCTAACACTTAATTTCCTACACGCTTTTCTAATCACTGTCTTATTTTTAACTCTTCTCTTTAACTCTTTAACTCTTTTATACTCCCTTTTCCTAACTAACTTTCCAACAAATCTTAATCTACTTCGACGATTAAATTCACCCCACCATACATTTCTAATCCGCTAATAAGCGGGTTATAAATATGTTACCTCACGTCAGCAATAAAGATATGAATATGAACACAAGAAGGCCAATTGAAATTTAATTTAATTTAATTTAATTTAATTTACTTCATTGACGGCTTATTACCATTTTACAATAATACAATATAAATTTAATTCATGATACTTAATGATATAAAAAAACAAATAGAAAATAGATACAAATTGCCTACATTTGTATCTATTTGAACAAAAAAGAAATACATAACAATACATTCATATAAATCTAAATCTAAAAAAAATAATAAGAATACATAACATTATAAACAGACGTGTACATCAGTATTTAATAATATTTTTTTGAATTTATTAAATGTGTCACCAAAGATACAAATGTTTCTACTATCACATATTTTGTTCCAATATCGACACATTCTAGAAAGTGGTTCATTGTTCCCATAATTTCATTCAAACATTTTAATTCTAAAAGTTAGTTTGGATCTAGTATTGGTAGGGATACTAAAATTAATCATGTTAAGAAGCTCAACACAATCGCATAAACCATTTACTATTTTGTATAAGAGACATAAATCCAAATAAATCCTTCTTTCATGGAGTGATTTTAAATTTAAAAGTGCTAACATTTGTGATCTGCTGTAATTAACGCGAGATATGCCCAGAGTGAATGAAATATTTAATAAAAATTTGTTTTGTACTCTTTCAATGCTGTTCACAGACTTTTTATAATATGGCGACCAAATATTCGACGCATATTCTAGTTTAGATCTTACTAATGACAAATAATCTAAAGTCCTCGAACAAGTCATGAAACAACAACTTTCCAGCTTCATTGAAACTAACAATATACTTCCAGCAAATCAATCAGGATTTAGAACCAACTATAGCTGCGCCACATCACTATTAAATGTCACTGATGATATAATCTCTGCTACAGACACTGGCAAGTTAACTTGTCTAATTTTAGTAGATTATAGTAAAGCGTTTGACACTATTAACCACAAATTATTACTTGCCATACTAAAATATATAGGGCTCAGTGCAGATGCACTAGTTTTGTTAGAGGACTTTCTGTGCAACAGGAAACAACTTGTCAAAATTGATGAATTGAGATCTGACTATGCCACTCCTGTAGCTGGTGTACCGCAGGGCTCAATTTTGGGACCAACTTTGTTTTCGATATATACATCATCTTTGTCAAAAAGCCTCGAACATTGTACTTGTAATCTGTATGCTGACGATACTCAGTTATTATATTCTTTCAAATTAGAAGACATTGAAACCGCCAGCAATAATATAAATAAAGACCTGTCAAATCTGATGTACATATCGAGCAAACACTCCCTTAAAATAAACCCTAAGAAAACTACCGCAATAGTGTTTGGTCCTAAAAATAAACGCGAGGTCGCTAAATCCCTACTTAAAATAAAATTTGATGGATCTGATATATCCTTCACGAACTCCATACGGAATCTAGGTCTAATTATTGACGAGGAATTACGCTTCAAGTCACACATTAGTAAATGCATCTCTAGAGCCTACGCTAATCTCAGAATGATTTATGCAAACAAAAATATTTTAAGTATTCACACAAAAAAAATATTATGTGATACCTTGGTGTTAAGTCACTTTAACTTTTCTGACACCGTGTATAATACATGCCTAGATAAAGTAACTTCTGATCGAATATAGAAGATACAAAATTCATGCATTCGTTTAATTTTTGGCATCCGAAAGTTTGATCATATCTCAGAAAAATTTAACGAGATTAATTGGATAAAGATGGCTGATAGGAGAGCAGTACATTCAGCAGTTTTTTATTTTAAAATAATAAATTTACGCACTCCACCTTACCTATACAGTAGAATTGTATTCCGCACCGATGTCCATAACATCAATGTTAGATTTCAGGGTTTAATATCACCTCCACAACATAAAACCGCATTTTTTAAAAGGTCATTTTCATACAACATTTACAAAACGTTTAATAAAATTCCGGAACACCTGAAATCTCTCAGCTTAAATAATTTTAAAACAAATGTGCGTATCCTAATCTTACGTGGTGAACTCTGAAGTTACTAAAGTTGCAAGTCTCAAATTTTATTTTGTCTAATAATAAATAGTCGCTAAACATAGAATTAATTATTAAGTTTGGAAGTAGTAGGTTAAGTGGAAGAGCAGTAACAGGCTTAGGCCTGCCTGAACTTCGCCTACGCGAAATGTATAAAAGATAATTGTAAACATTGTATTTCTTTAAATTAAATAAAGACATAATAATAATAATAATAAATACAAATGAAATGATAAGTTAAAAGCTTTTTAGGCTCTATCCAAAAGTATTGTACATACATTTTTTTTATATTTTTCCTGCTGACCTCAACAATTTTTAAAACAAATGAAACCATCTCGAAAGTTTAGTGTGTGTCGGTAATCTATTAATAAAAAAAGCTGCGAAAATTCGCCCCTCAATCTCTCAAGTGCGTTTACATTATGCCCCTAATATATTACATTGGGATACTTTATGTTCTGAAAGAGACCGCCATTTTTCAAAATAGATGAGGCCATCTATTTGATTCGCACTGCTTCTCATCTCGTGCCCCTTGGTCCACCCCCTAAAACCTCCCATACTCACGGACCCTAATAACCCAGCGAAATGATAATGGTGATAATCTTATGGCCCACATTATGTCTTAATTTATCACACGTGTTATATCTGCAAGGAGATTTTCTTTTAAGTATACATATCCCAATAGCAGCGTATTTAAAATAATATATAAAATCACGAATATTTGCTTGTTAACAGCAAATAATAAGTCCTAATTAATAAGACTACTAAGATTTTATTCAAATATTTTTTATATAATTCAATATCCGGCGGTGTATTTGCACGGGAAGTAGTTGTTTTAATGGTTATTTATTATCTTAGTAGTCTTATTAATGAAGTCTTATTGTGTACAGTATATTCGAATATTTTCGTTATTTTATAAATTATATTTAATGTTTTTCAAACTAAAAAAGCGTAAGCTTATTCTCTCATATTTAAATAGTTTAAAATTTGAAATTTTAAACAGCGTATTAGCTGCAAATCTTCAGATAATCCTAGTTTTTTAGAAGAGTTCAATTTAAAGCTATAAACGAGTGTTTTCCACTCCCAGACTAAGCATGAAGTAAAATTACGAGTTTAGAAAAGCCCCGTTAGGTTTTTGCTATATAACTTCCTCTTCAGCCTACTGAATTATTATTACCACTTTAGAGAATGAATAATTTATAAAATAAGTCTTGTATTAAGTTAATACGCAATATGTATGTGTTTTTTTTTAATTGTATGTTTAAAATCAGTTTATAGTTACTCAATTAATTAATTGTTTGTTGTTAAGCGTGAAGTTTGTTTAAGCAGGATTTAATAAACGTAACGGGGGAATATTCTCCAGAGGGCGCGTAAAATTCAGAATTTGTTGAGCATAGTTCGGGCAACTACTTGCGGAAAAGTTAATTAGTTAAATGCACAACATAAACCGCGACGTAAGTGCAAAACCCATCGGAATGTTCATTACACAAAATTATTGTTGTTGCGCGTCGAGTGTCGATTTAGTTTTAATAAGCTTAATGTGAAATTTCGCGAAGCGGAGCGACACAAATAAATTTTCTAAACTGGACATTTTTACACGTATAAAACGCTGGGTTTAATGCTTAGTTCGAAATATACGTCTTTGGCATACAACTTTAGTAGCGTATTGTAAACTTTACAATATTTGAGTGTTTTATACGCGTGGCGCATGAAGTAAAATTTCGAGTTTAGAAAAGCCCAGAAAATTTGTCTCGGGTCGCTGCGCGACCCTCGACAAATTTTCACGGGGCTTTTCTAAACTCGAAATTTTACTTCATGCTTAGTCTGGGAGTGGAAAACACTCGTTTAAAGCTTTAAATTGAACTCTTTTTAATTCACGGGGCTTTCACGGGACCTGGAAATTTTTATTGGTCGCTTCGCATCGCGACCAATCCAAACTTTTAGGCTTTTCTAAATTTAAAAATAGGTCAGTAGGGGACATGTGCAAATATTATTTTTGACGAAATTAAATTAAAATATTAATACAAAAATCATCCAAGAAAATAATAAAGAAAAATCAACATCCAGTTAATACGAGAATAACATTAGTCGATCAAATTTTTTTATTTGAAAGAAATAACAAATGCAGCATCGCCTTAAAATAATAAACAAGTACCTGCGCGTAGAGAAATGCTAAGACGTACAGAAAGATTCAGTTCAGGGTTTAACGAACGCAAACACAACAAGTGTGCAAAGTCAGGGAAATCACGTTGACGTCAGAGGGGGATGGGTTTTTTGACCATATATGGTAATTGTATTTATTAGCTAATTGTAACTTGAATTTTATAACTATCATGTGCATTGTATTATTTGTTATATGTTTAATTTACACACACTTATTATATATATATTTAATGTAAAATGGAGATTTCCGTACAAATAAATAAATAAATAAATAAATAGATAAAGTCTACGCAACAAAATCAGGGGAGGAGAGAACTTTGAGAGCAGCAAAGAAGCGATTCTAAAAATCAGTTAGTTTTGGGACAGGGACTAGGTCAGTCAGTATTTGAATGTAATTGGGTACAGTTGAGAATGGGAAGTTTCAGTGGGATGTGAGTTAGTGAAGTAATTGGGTAAAGTACTACACTTGTTATGTTCCATATTTTTATTTTCAGTTGCCTGACACGTGTTTCGATCCGTTACGATTATTTTCAAAGTTAAAACTCGAAATCAGTTTTAACTTTGAAAATGATCGTAACGGATCGAAACACGTGTCAGGCAACTGAAAATTAAAATATGGAACATAACAAGTGTAGTACTTTACCCAATTTGAAAATTTGGTTCCATCAAGAAAGTAGCAGAACAAGTATCGAATATAGTAAAGTAATGTTGATAAAAAGAGTTAAGTGATGTACTGAAAATGGAGTTAGAGATAACAACGTTGGAGAGAAGAGAAGAGGCCAATACGAGTTAGTATTGCGCTAAGTGTCCTACTAACTAACCACACGAATAAGGGATGTATGGTGGTTGAATTGAGCGTGAAAACGAGGTATGTCCTACTAACTAATCGACCCAGTCGATTGATGTGTTAGGCCAATCCGAGTTAGTATTGCGCTAAATGTCCTACTAACTAGTCACAAGAAAAAAAATCGACTATGATTGGAACGAGGTGAAAGGTCGTTCCACTCAATAATCGAGAATGTATGGCGATTGATGTGTAGGGCTGATGTGAGAGATTGTCCCACTAACTAATGGCAAGTGTGTCGAGTGTGTGATGCTAACTCCGGGATGGTTTTTGTGGGTTTCCTATCTCGTAATGCAAATGCAGGGGCTAGTTAATTTTGCTCCCACAAGTAGTCATACAATTTTTTGGAGTTCAACTGAATGCACATGGCTTCTAAGCATAAACGTTGAATAATACATTTTGTGGATATAAATAATATAAGACATACCAATTCATTAGAAATGTCATGAAAGGTCAATAAACTTTGCATACGTTAAGCTCATATCCTGTTTTATTTATTATCCACACATCCTCTTAGTCAAATTAAAAGGAAAAAAAGACACAGTATTTACGATAATGCATATTGACACAAACAACGAACCTAGTAAATAAATAAAAGGGTTACTACATACACAACACAACGTAAATAATAATACAAGTTATAAATTTGTACAATATCTAGGGTCGAATCATTACAAAATTTTACTTCATGCTTAACCAATGAATGGAAACACTCGTTAGAAACTTCAAAATGTATTTAATAACATCGAATACAAAAATGTACACCGTACAAATCGGGATATATACAATAAATGCTGTTTATTGTATTCAATAATTTAACGTAAATATTTAAACACAAATTATTTTCAAGCACGAAATTTCGAATAGGCAAATAAGCGAGTTAAGAGCGCAATCTAGTTAAAACGCAAAGTGAATCCGGTGTTGTGTACAAAATGCATCCCGCTGAAGTTGAATTAACAAGGGAACGGAAAGTGCAATAAGAATGCGACGCTTTCAATTGCCCTAATACGAAGACAAACATTCAAATTACAATCGGAGCCCCGAGATGGGGTTAAGCAAATGTGGAATTCGTGTAATTCACACTGAACTGTTTCGCAACGGGGGGTGCGAGGGGACGCCGGAGGGGGTGTAACAATACAATCACATTAGTTTGAAACGGCGGATATGCAAAACGAATTAATTATGTTTTACTGCTCTAATCAGGAGGTCCGCCTAATGCACTTTGGAGATTGGGTAGATTATCAGCTATTATTACATCAAAAACAAGTTTAAATAAATTTAATGGTGAATTTTCTTTAGAGGTTCTTACCTGAAAATTTACAAGATTATTCGGATCTCAGCCCACTCGATTATTAACTGTATGTTTTTGAGTTTACGTGAACTGATTATTGCACTAATAAAGACTGTTGTTCCTTACTTCACTTTTTATTTCTATCGTTAGTTGTACATTTCAAGACACAAAGTGCTCATTATCAATAACAAACTTCACTCGATTATTTTGAGTTTTATAAGTGGCCGCAAAGAAAATAGTTTGGAGACCACAAGTCTAACCTATGCAAACTTACAGTCCTCATCTTTACCCTCTGAATTAATTTAAAAAAAAAGAGGAAGTGGCAAAGCTGTACTGATGAGAGATAAATCTCGAAACGCGTCTATAGATGGCCTGAATAATTTGACCCAAATTGTTACATTTGCAGTAGGTTACTGTATGTAACAGCAGACACTTGTTGTATAATTCAATGTCCATCGAGGTATTATCTCGGGAAGCAGTTGTTTCAATGAGTGTTTGATATAGTCTTTGTAAGACTAACTTGTAGATTGAGAAATGAATCGCACTTTTAAAAAGAAAAAAGTTCGGATACTACTAGTCTAACAGGTACAAACTTACTACAGTTCGCACTTTTACTTTTTTGATTAATACAAAATTAATACATTTCCGTTACATTCAACTTACATATATCCAACCTGAACATAGAAGCCGCTGATTAAAAAAAATCTCAGACAAATCCCTCACAATCCAATTTAAGTTATGTGATGAGATTGACTAAAGAAAACACTGAGAGCGGAGCGGAGCAGAAAAAATTAAGTATAAAGGTGTACCCGAAGCCAAATTAGATCCGCAATTCTTTGCATAAATTCCCCCGCGAAAGTTTCCTCAACTATTGTAACTCGCTCAGCTTGAAAAAAAGAAAATCCATTTTTAGCTCCTACAACTCAACATAATCCTAGATAACAGGACAAAAATAAAATTGCAATAAGTCGATTGATTGAGTTACGTGAAGATCAAATAATTTGACGAATAAAAGCACTAATAACCGTTCCTTACACGTTTATTTGAATTAACAAATGTACATACATTTCACACAAAGTGACCATTATCAATGGATTAACACTGTGTTAATCCATTGATAATGGTCACTTTGTGTCCGAAATCTATGTACATTTGGTAATTCAAATAAACGCGTAAAGAGAGGTTATTAGTGCTTTTATTTGTTAAAATTGAAATATTATTTAACATAAAGAAAATTTAACATAAAGTAAAATTGAGTTTGTCCATAGTTTGCAGAATATTTACAAAATATAAAAACGAATTAAAATTAATATCGACATTCTGCAAAAATGTAGTCTCATTGAGACAAGTCTTCAAATATTCATTGAAACAACTACTTCTCGAACTAATACCTCGACAGATATTGAATTATACAATATTATTTAACATGGATTTGTATTATTTTCAACTTCTATAAACTATATATAAAATTACAATAATATTTCAAGATGACTCAAAGTGAAATTTGCATATTTCACGAATCCGATGATGCGCTTAGGGATTCATGATGGACATAATCGCGGGTGTGCGAATTATTTAGGATATTGTCTGTGCCGGGGCGATCCATAATTTATTTCCGGGACGTTCGGGAATGCGAAGGGGAGAGGATTCCTCTCGGGATTACTTGAGCACTTACTTCGGTAAACTTACAAATATTTATACTTTGTTCGCTCTTCTGTCGATTGCCGTGTGGATGGCTTTTGTTGCTCGTATGATTTGTTTTATGGGACAGTTTGTTTAAGCCAGTATAGTTCCTTCCTTAAAATTAACTGAAACTGTAATTGTTTTAAATTAATTCCTAGAGTCTGGAGTGAGAAATGATTTTCTAAACATGGCTTGGATTTCAAAATTAATTCCTGAAATAAAAGATGATTTCTGATGTATACATTACATGTATCGCCGTTAATTCTTATGTACAGAAATGTGTATACGTTTTGAAACTAAACTAAACGCAAATTTATGTTTATTATTACCCTTGCGCTACGAGGAGCGTATCCATACGTTTAATTATTATGTGCTTTATGTGCGAAGAGCGTATATTTTCAAAAGCCTGTAAATTATGGGCGGAGATCGTACATATGTGTGTGTACCTCTTCAATGCGCAGTCTATACAGAGTATAATTTAAAAAAAATCGATGGCCACCTTAAAAAAAATCTGTTACAGGCAGATTATAGTAATTTGTTGATTGCCGTGTGGATGGCTTTTGTTGCTCGTGTGATTTGTTTTATTGGACAGTTTGTTTAAGCCAGTAAAGTTCCTTTCCTAAAATTAACTGAAACTATATTTTGCATTATAAAACATTTATTTGGCATTTTATTTACAAACATCTTACAATAACTATCATAAACTAACCATAAATTATGAAATAATAATCGAACTCTTCAGCGACATATAAACAATTAATAAAACTATAAACAATTCTTTAAGTAGCCGTTTTGCTTCTTCTGGCTACACCTCCCTGCTCTCATTCTCATCAATTCTCTATATTCTATAATCCCCTTCCCACTCTCACACAACACTTCATCAAACTTTTACTCTTAAAACTCGGTCCCTCCGTGCACTCATACTACCAATGTTCCCATACATCTTCTCCCATGTTACAAAATCCACACCCCGTATACTCCGTTCCCATCCATACCTTTCTTCCTCTTTCTTCATTCCCACACCTTAGCCGAGCTAGCATTCTTATATCCTCTGTATTCTGTGGGGCAAAGTAGCGCGGGGTTGTTCCGAAAACTTGTAAGGTTTTGTAGATCGGGCAGGTCCGACTGTTAGCTATTTTGTTTTGTCGAGTTTGTAGTTCTTCTGCCCTCAGTTTTTCTACTACTTCTTCTTCCACTTTCTGACCCCGCCCTAGCTTTTCCTCTACATACATCATAGACATTCCAGCTCTTTCATACAGTTTTACCCTCTTTTGCATCCATTTTGTACTTTAATGTTTTTGCTCCCATTCCCTATAGCATACTTTCCAAGTTTCTTGCACTAACCTTCCACCTTCCATTTCAGTCAACCTCCTTTCAAACTTCACCACTCTCTTTGCTGCCATACACGCCACAGACATTCTGTTGCATTCCTGCAGCACCACGTATCCGGTTGTGGTCCTTTCCAACCATATACACCTTTTGAGGTACTGCAGCTGCAGCCTTTCCACCTTTCCCTTTACACGTATACCCCACACTTCTGCTCCATATAATACCATTATTCTAATGCGTGCATCCCACCAAATCATTTGCATTCTCACATTGTGTCCTAACGCATCTTCCCATGTTCTCCTCAACTGTTCCATCGCCACTCTCGCTTTCTTACACACGTAATCAATGTGCGCTGCTTTACTACCCGACTCCGCGAACATAAAGCCTAGGTACTTGAACACTTTCACTCTTTCCGCTCCCCCTTCCATAACAATTCTTCTTCTTTCCCTCTTCTTCTTGCATTCCGATTTATCATCCATTTCGTTCTCTTCGCATTCATAACTAACTTTCTCCTATCCAAATTCCTTTCAAGCCTTTTACTCATCTCTTGCAATTCCCTGAACGATTTAGCCAACAGTACTACGTCATCTGCGTAAGCCAAGCTCCAAGTTTTCGATGCCCCTATGACCCCCCCCCCCCCTGCTTGTCCTAGTTATAAGACTCTCTCCATATCTGCCACATGTAAATTAAATAATAGTGGACTGAGGGGGCAGCCTTGCCTTAGTCCTTGCCTTACTCTAAACCATTCAGACACATTCTCTCCAACTCGTACCTTACACCAAGTTTCTCTATAAACCGCTTCTATCCAATTCACCAAGCATTTCGACACACCCTTATTTCTCAAACATTCTACACTGAAACTGTAATTGTTTTAAATTAATTCCTAGAGTCTGGAGTGAGAATTGATTTTCTAAGCATGGCTTGGATTTTAAAATAAATTCCTGAAATTAGAGATGATTTCTGATGTATACATTACATTTCATGACGTTAATTCTTATGTACAGAAAAATGGATGCGTTTGAATACTAAACTAAGCGCAAATTAATGTTTATCTTAACCCTTGCGCTACGAGGAGCGTATCCATACGTTTTATTATTATGTGCTCTGTGTGCGAAGAGCGTATATTTTCGAAAGCCTGTAAATCATGGGCGGAGATTGTACAAAGTTTGTGTACCTCTTCAATGCGCAGTCTATACAGAGTAAAATTAAAAAAAATCCATGGCCAACTTTTATTTGTTTGGTTTTTTGCATTCCGCCGCCCTTAAAAAAAATCTGTTACAGGCAGATTATAGTAATTTGTCGATTGCCGTGTGGATGGCTTTTGTTGCTCGTGTGATTTGTTTTATGGAACAGTTTGTTTAAGCCAGTAAAGTTCCTTGCATAAAATTAACCGAAACTGTAATTGTTTTAAATTAATTCCTAGAGTCTGGAGTGTGAAATGATTTTCTAAGCATGGCTTGGATTTTAAAATAATTCCTGAAATAAGAGATGATTTCTGATGTATACATTACATTTATTGGTTAATTCTTATGTACAGAAAAATGGATGCGTTTATCCCAACTCCTCATTCCTTACCGCCGCAATAACACTTCTGTCAACATCTCCATCCATCAAAAGCCCATTTCTCCTTCCCTACTTTTAAAATACCTTGGAATCACAGTCGACGCTTAACTAAATTTCAAAAAACACACAGCTATAATTAAAAACAAAATCACTGCTAGAGCTAAACATTTCCGTAGTCTAACATACAGAAATCTTGGCATCACAACAAGAAACGCTACAAAAATTTACAAGATGATATACAGGCCTATGTTAGACTACGGATCCATCTTATTTGCCACTTCCCCCAATCCCACCCATCACAACATCCAAGTCAGTGAACGCTCGTCCCTGAGATCCCTTACTAAAATCCGCCATCCACTCAACCCACTTCATAATCCATCTAATATTCTCCTCTACAGCCGAACCAAAGTTATCCCAATTACAGATCGTATCCTTAATTTATCCAAAAAACTCTCCAAAAAACAATCCAATTTTCAAATCCTCTCACAACTTTGCATCCCCAGAAATGACAATATTAATCCTAAATTCAAAAATCCCGCACAGTCTTCCAATTTATCACATACCATAATCAACATTAATATCCTAATCCATATACCCCAAAATATACACTCATAAAATTATTTAATTAACCTCGGAAGAAAGGCTGCTGGCCGATAGCCGATTGCCAGTATAATACATGTATTATTTTTTATTATCTTCATAAATGTATGTTAAAATATACTGACAATAAAGATTATTTATATATATATATATATATATATATATATATATATATATATATATATATATATATATATATATGGATGCGTTTGAATACTAAACTAAACGCAAATTATTGTTTATCTTAACGCTTGTGCTACGAGGAGCGTATCCATACGTTTTGTTATTATGTGCTTTATGTGAGAAGAGCGTATATTTTCAAAAGCCTGTAAATCGTGGGCGGAGATCGTAGAAAGTTTGTGTACCTCTTTATTGCGCAGTCTATACAGAGAATTATTTAAAAAAATCCTTGGCCAACTTTTATTTGTTTGGTTTTTTTGCATTCCGCCGCCCTTAAAAAAAATCTGTTACAGGCAGATTGTAGCAATCAACACCCAGTTTTATAGTATCTTACTTTTAATTTTTATTCAAAAAAGGCTCTATTTACTACAGCTTGAGCCCTTATTCGTGAGACACACGGCCGGTATGAGCCTGTGGTACGAAATACGTATTGTGTTTTCGAGCTTTGTACACGGGGCACGCATTTAAAATTCAAACTGCTTCATTTTTATATTTTATAAATATTCTGCAAATTTTATATATTTTATAAATATTCTGCAAATAATTGTCAAATTTATTTTCTCTTTATGGCAGATTTTATTTTTTAACCCTTTTGCTGGTTAAAAAATAAAATCTGCCATAAAGAGAAAATAAATTTGACAATTATTTGCAGAATATTTATAAAATATAAAAATGAATTCAATTTTTAATTTGGTTGGCGTTCACTTTGTGGTACATCTTCATTACAATTTAATTAAAACACTTAACTTTGTTTCACCACTTTTATTTTACTTTTCAGTGACTACAGTTTCGACTACAAGCTAGTCATTATCAAACTTAGTCACTTAGTTTGATAATGACTAGCTTGTAGTCGGAACTATAGTCACTGAAAAGTAAAAATAAAAGTGGTAAAACAAAGTTGAGTGTTTTAATTAAATTGTTATAAAGATGTATCACAAAGTGAATGCCAACCAGATTAAAGATTTTTTCTTTTATCTCGATTTCCACGCTGTGTTTGTTCGTGCGTTCGTTGTTTTTGAAAAACGTTTGATTTTAAGTTATAAACGAGTGTTGTCCACTCCCAGACTAAGCATGAAGTAAAATTTCGAGTTTAGAAAAGCCTGAAAATTTGGTTTGGTTGCGTAGCGCGAAGCGCGGAGCGACCAAACCAAATTTTCAGGCTTTTCTAAACTCGAAATTTTACTTCATGCGCCACGCGTATTAGCCACTGATTTTAAATGAAGTTCTTTTACTAACAATATTTCAATAGATTCAGTGATTCATACGCGTGGCGCATGAAGTAAAATTTCGAGTTTAGAAAAGCCTGAAAATTTGGTTTGGCCGCTCCGCGCTTCGCGCTACGCGACCAAACCAAATTTTCAGGCTTTTCTAAACTCGAAATTTTACTTCATGCTTTGTCTGGGAGTGGAAAACACTCGTTTAAAGCTTCAAACTGAGTCAAAACTATAGTCACTAATAAGTAGAAATAAAAGTGGTAAAACAAAGTTAAGTGTTTTAATTAAATTTTTATGAAGATGTACCACAAAGTGAACGCCAACCAAATTAAAGATTTTTTCTTTCTCGATATCCGTTCGTTCGTTGTTTTTGAAAAACGTTAAATTTAAGTTATAAACGAGTGTTGTCCACTCCCAGACTAAGCATGAAGTAAAATTTCGAGTTTAGAAAAGCCTGAAAATTTGGTTTGGTTGCGTAGCGCGAAGCGCGGAGCGACCAAACCAAATTTTCAGGCTTTTCTAAACTCGAAATTTTACTTCATGCGCCACGCGTATTAGCCACTGATTTTAAATGAAGTTCTTTTACTAACAATATTTCAATAGATTCAGTGATTAATACGCGTGGCGCATGAAGCAAAATTTCGAGTTTAGAAAAGCCTGAAAATTTGGTTTGGCCGCTCCGCGCTTCGCGCTACGCGACCAAACCAAATTTTCAGGCTTTTCTAAACTCGAAATTTTACTTCATGCTTTGTCTGGGAGTGGAAAACACTCGTTTAAAGCTTCAAACTGAGTCAAAACTATAGTCACTAATAAGTAGAAATAAAAGTGGTAAAACAAAGTTAAGTGTTTTAATTAAATTTTTATGAAGATGTACCACAAAGTGAACGCCAACCAAATTAAAGATTTTTTCTTTCTCGATATCCGTTCGTTCGTTGTTTTTGAAAAACGTTAAATTTAAGTTATAAACGAGTGTTGTCCACTCCCAGACTAAGCATGAAGTAAAATTTCGAGTTTATAAAAGCCTGAAAATTTGGTTTGGTTGCGTAGCGCGAAGCGCGGAGCGATCAAACCAAATTTTCAGGCTTTTCTAAACTCGAAATTTTACTTCATGCGCCACGCGTATTAGCCACTGATTTTAAATAAAGTTCTTTTATTAACAATATTTTAATAGATTCAGTGTTAAACACGCGTGGCGCATGAAGTAAAATTTCGAGTTTAGAAAAGCCTGAAAATTTGGTTTGGCCGCTCCGCGCTTCGCGCTACGCGACCAAACCAAATTTTCAGGCTTTTCTAAACTCGAAATTTTACTTCATGCTCTGGCTGGGAGTGGAAAACACTCGTTTAAAGCTTCAAACTGAGTCGAAACTATAGTCACTGAAAAGTAGAAATAAAAGTGGTAAAACAAAGTTAAGTGTTTTGTTACCGGGGATTATTTTAATCTCCGGCAACAAGAATTGTACATAACATTTACAATTCTTCATTTATTTAAAATGAGTTCGTACCCAGCAATTAACTAATTGACCGGTCCAAAAGATTATCTCCCGCGGTTCGAACCGTGCCCGGGCCACCATCTACCTGGGCAGGTGTGGCGGATTGTCCCTCGGGTTTTTCGAAATCGGCAATTAAGGGAGAGGACTAATGACCACCGTTGCAATTTGAAAGAAGAGAGATTATAAATTTCTATACTTCTTTCAAATTGCAGCTTAACGGTTGTTTGGATTTGAGGATTCGCTAGAAGTAATTATGTTGTCTGCAATAATTACTTTCTAGCGAATTCTTTGCCAACGGTCACGTAGTCCTCAAAATCATCCCTTCTCCAAGCCATTTTTCGTGCCATAAATACTGGGGGACCGCATCCAGGAAGGGAGTCCACTCTTGTGCTGTACAGGGGCAGCATGTGGATTCAGGAGGAACTACCATTCCTCAACTCTTCTTTCTGAGCCAGGAAGTTCTGACCGACGCCGACGCCAGACGTCCTAGCCGTCGTTCCTGCCGCCAGAAGAGGATTCCAACAACAAGAAACAACCGACGCCGACGTTAGCCGTCCCTGCCGTCGTTCCTGTTCTTGGACCAGGACGCCGAGAATGAGATTGCCAGCGCAGTCGCCTCGACGCCACAACGACGCTCCAGTGCAGCGTTCGTTGCTTCCGCCCGGATCCAGGCCAGGCCAGCAACCCACCGACGCCAGGAAACTTTGCCCAACGCCAGCCGTTTCGCCGTCGTTCCTGACGTCCCGCACTACGAGCGTAGTGTTTGTTGCTGCCTCCGGATCCAGCCAGATGCACCACCCCACCGACGCCGTCTCACACCAAGACGCCGTCTTGGTACTTGGACGCCGCCTCCATCCGGAAGCCACCACTAGCCAGACGCCACCGCTGGGCTAGTAGAAATCCCGATCGCGACGCCGACGCCACACCAAGTCTGCTCTGTAACTCGTGCACTGTGGTTCTCTTGTTCTTATTCTGTTTGTTGTTTTAATGTTTTTTTTTTTGTTTTTTTTTGTTTTAAAATAAATAATTTAAAACAGCATACGTGTTTCAAAAGTTAGTTGCTCATCTATCTCTAACTCAACCAACCTGAGCTAGTTGGTAATCAGCGTGGGGTACCTTCCCTCCCGTTGATAAATGGCGCCCAACCTAGTGGCCGTGTTATGCCCACACCTTGAGAGAGCAACTAACTTTTTGAAGGATTGAAACACAGAAAAAACAGGAACACAGTCGTACGGGGCCGACAACCGACCAACAATCAATCATGTCCACCAGATTATCGTTGGAAGAATATCTTCACGTCAAATTTTATTTTGACTTCTTCGACAAAACCTTCAAAACCTACGCGAAATGGACAGACAGGATGAAGGTGGATTACGCCCTCAGCGCACTCGAAGGACCACTAGTCGACAGGTGTAGAAGCACGTTGAAGAATCGGTACACGACGTGGGAAACTCTTCGCCCAGTGCTGTTTCGCCTCTTCGCGTACAGAAAGGAAGTTTATTACGTTGCACCAAGAATACTTTGGCAACGGGTAAACTACGCGAAGATTTGCACCGAAGATGGCGACTGGGAAGAAGTAGAAGAGCTGACGCTCGAGAAGCTCCCCGTTGTGTACCCGTGCAACGTAGCCCAGGAACGTGTGTTGGAGGAACCAGCCTGGGAAGAAGCTCCCGGAATTCCCGCGGATACTTGGAAATCCGAATTCATCACCGTCGACCCTAACACCTACGAGTTACCGAAGCCGTCCACCGTTTCCCGGCCACTCATCGCTAAAGGAACTCGCGAGATATTAGTGTCCTGCGCCTCGATAAGACCGGGTGATGCCTTGCTTGAAACTCGCCAGCCAGTCCAGCCAGTTTTAAAACCTCGACGAAAGCCACACTGGCAAGTAGAGGACCCCGAGTCAAGCAAATCACACGGAACCCGGCACGAATACGGACAGGAAACCCGAAATCTCCATGGCCGCCGACCTAAACTCCACCGCCTTTCGAGACGACCCCGGAAACCGCCCTGGAGAGCGAAATATCCCCAGGATATGAAACCCGGATTTCACCGCCTCTCGAGACGACCCCGGAAACCGCCCTGGAGAATAAAAACTCCCCAGGACAGGAAACCCGGACTTCGCCGCTTCCCAACGCAGCCGCCCCGAGAGTCGACCTGGAAGCCTACATCATACCGCCTCCCGAGACGACCCTGGAAGCCTCCTTAGAAAATAAAGTCTCTCCTGCAAAGGAAACCCGGACGTCGCAGCTTTCCAACTCGTTCTTGGAAGCCGCCCTGGAAGCCTCCCTGGAGATCGAAATCATTCCAGGACAGGACAACCAGATTTCACCGCTTCCCACGACCGCAAAGAAAACCTCCTTGGACTTGCTAGTGAACGGACACTTTATGTGCATTTACCCCGCGAAAAGACGCTCAATTAAGTTTAGTTAAGTGTAAATATAGTATAGTGTAAATTTAACAAATAGTGCCATCCACGGACGCTCAGTGCACGAAAACAGGACCACAGCAGCCACCACCAGGATCTCCAGGAGAGCAGCATCGCCGTTTCTTGCTGGGTAGAACTCATTTTACGGGGCCGTTTGTTACCGGGGATTATTTTAATCTCCGGCAACAAGAATTGTACATAACATTTACAATTCTTCATTTATTTAAAATGAGTTCGTACCCAGCAATTAACTAATTGACCGGTCCAAAAGATTATCTCCCGCGGTTCGAACCGTGCCCGGGCCACCATCTACCTGGGCAGGTGTGGCGGATTGTCCCTCGGGTTTTTCGAAATCGGCAATTAAGGGAGAGGACTAATGACCACCGTTGCAATTTGAAAGAAGAGAGATTATAAATTTCTATACTTCTTTCAAATTGCAGCTTAACGGTTGTTTGGATTTGAGGATTCGCTAGAAGTAATTATGTTGTCTGCAATAATTACTTTCTAGCGAATTCTTTGCCAACGGTCACGTAGTCCTCAAAATCATCCCTTCTCCAAGCCATTTTTCGTGCCATAAATACTGGGGGACCGCATCCAGGAAGGGAGTCCACTCTTGTGCTGTACAGGGGCAGCATGTGGATTCAGGAGGAACTACCATTCCTCAACTCTTCTTTCTGAGCCAGGAAGTTCTGACCGACGCCGACGCCAGACGTCCTAGCCGTCGTTCCTGCCGCCAGAAGAGGATTCCAACAACAAGAAACAACCGACGCCGACGTTAGCCGTCCCTGCCGTCGTTCCTGTTCTTGGACCAGGACGCCGAGAATGAGATTGCCAGCGCAGTCGCCTCGACGCCACAACGACGCTCCAGTGCAGCGTTCGTTGCTTCCGCCCGGATCCAGGCCAGGCCAGCAACCCACCGACGCCAGGAAACTTTGCCCAACGCCAGCCGTTTCGCCGTCGTTCCTGACGTCCCGCACTACGAGCGTAGTGTTTGTTGCTGCCTCCGGATCCAGCCAGATGCACCACCCCACCGACGCCGTCTCACACCAAGACGCCGTCTTGGTACTTGGACGCCGCCTCCATCCGGAAGCCACCACTAGCCAGACGCCACCGCTGGGCTAGTAGAAATCCCGATCGCGACGCCGACGCCACACCAAGTCTGCTCTGTAACTCGTGCACTGTGGTTCTCTTGTTCTTATTCTGTTTGTTGTTTTAATGTTTTTTTTTTTGTTTTTTTTTGTTTTAAAATAAATAATTTAAAACAGCATACGTGTTTCAAAAGTTAGTTGCTCATCTATCTCTAACTCAACCAACCTGAGCTAGTTGGTAATCAGCGTGGGGTACCTTCCCTCCCGTTGATAGTTTTAATTAAATTGTAAAAATAAATTAAAATTGATATCGAATAGTCTTTTAAACTCTTCTAGAATATTCATGTATACAATTTTTAGTAGCGACTAAACATTTTGCTTGTTCGTGGTATAACTCGCGTTATAACTTGGAATAAACTTTGGCCCTTATAAAGCGTGGATTTTTTGTTGTTGACGTCGTTTTTGTTTCGCGCGTGAGACGAGACGCGAGTGTAAAGTTGTTAGTGAAACACGGTTTGTAGTGTCATTAAATTCCAATAAAACTTGAACGTCGCCGTGCATAAATGGATTTTCGGGGCGGGACGGAAAAAGCGGCGTTAATCTCGGGAAAACAGAGGGAGGCCGTTCAAATTTTCGCAAAACTTTTTCCAAACTTCATTCCAAGTGTCTTACGAATAAAATAGGATAGATATCGTTTTTTGTTGTTATTTATTCTCAGTTTACTTATATTTATTATTATTTTGTTGTTGCTATTGTTCTGACGTCTTTTCATGTTTGTGCTGTGTAAATTATTTTATACTAATGTATCTCTTAACTTGTAATTTATTCTCACTGGAAATTAATTATATTATTATTATTACATCAAACACATTTCTAAAAGCCAATATAATAAAGTAAGTCTCATTTCTTTTAATATACTCAATGACATTAGAAGCGTTACACCCAGAAGGAGTTATTATTTTAACTTGATTTTTTGTCAGTATGGTAGTCTTACATCAAGAATAAAATGATTACATTTTCAAGAAATTTTATTAAAAAACAATCTAAAAAAAATTAATAATGTGTTTGGCGACACCTTTGCTGTATACACTCCTGTAGACGTCCGGGCATCGACAAAATGAGATGGTCGATGTCTTCTTGAGGCATCTCGTTCCAAGCAACTTGAATTTCATCGATCAACTGTGCTAGAGTCTGTGGAGGATGGTGCAAAGAGAATATTCTTCTTCCCATGATATCCCACACATGTTCAATGGGATTTAAATCCGGCGAACGGGGCGGCCACGCCAAAACATTAACACCAGCTTCATTAAGAAAGTTCATAGTTCGATGAGCAATATGGGGACGTGCGTTATCTTGTTGAAAAAGTACGTCTGGGCGGCCATCTAAATAAGGCAACAAAGTCGGTCGTATGACGTCTTCAACATAACGCGCAGCTGTCATACTGCCTCGAGTGAATACAAGAGGTGATCGACTACCATAAGCAATAGCCCCCCAAACCATTACTCCAGCAGTCCTGTGTACATGCCTCTCAATAGCAAACCTAAGATCAGATCGTTCTCCACAGTAGCGTCGTACCCTTCTACGGCCATCATGCGTACCTAGACAAAATCGTGATTCATCACTGAATACGACATCGTGCTATTCTGCCTCCCAATGCTGCCGTTCTCTGCACCAGTCCAACCTTTGGCGACAGTGTCTCGCTGTTAAAGGAAGCACTAATCTTGGACGGTACGAAAGAAGCCCAAAGGATTGAATGCGGCGATAAAAGGTTCGCATACTAACGGGCCTACCTTCTTCTCCAATCTATTGATCACCGATTTGACGCGTAGTAGCGAAACGGTCTCGCAGGGCTATTTGTCTTAAGCGCCGATCTTGACGTTCGCTCAAATGGTGATATTGTGGACGTCTTCGGACTCGCGGCATTTTATTTAAGCTTAATATACTCAACGGAAACACGAAAACTAAAAACATCTCTACTAAACAGCTCATATAAATAGTTTTATCAAAAAAGAAAAAGTGAATTTTTTTTTTCACAATAAATATAAAAGGCACAAGGTTGAAATTGTTAGCAATGTATGTTTTAAATATAGTCACTCTGTTGCTAAAATATGAATTCAAAAAAATCATTCCTTCTTGGTGTTACGCTTCTAATGTCATTGAGTATATAATACAAGTCAATTAAATGGTTTTCATTGAAACAAAACAATTAACAAATTTCAAATAATTAAAAAAGAACATTTATTTCAAAAGTGACCTAAGCCCGTTTATATTTAAATTGACATATTTAAGAGTTGGTTTCTTATAGCTAAAACATTTATTGTAATAATGTTGTTCTGAAATCCATTGAATGAAATACTACTCCTAACATTTAGTGATGTAATTAACACAACTAAAAAAAATAAAATAAAAAAGACCTTTATTGGCATAATACTACATTACATTAACACAACTAAATGCGGTGGATTGCGAACTACCAGAGTTTTACTGTGCGTGTGCATACTGCTTATTTTTTTGTTAAGTCCCACAGGTATACACTTAATTTAAACTTGACGAGAAAATGTGCTTCAATTGTTGCTCTGAGAGGTTTATGCATGTTCGAGAGAAAACGCGTATTTCAGAATTTCGGTTGTCCAACATTTCACATGCTGTAACACTGTTTTATCCTCACGTTACGTCCCCAATGAATTACGCAATTATTTCTAACACACACATCACGTCCTATTTATTATTTATTCGCACAGTACGATATTTTTTTAAATATAATATTTTATTAAATTAACAATGCAGGTAATAATATTCATGCTTTACCTACAAACAATTTCCTATTGCTTTAACTATTCATTTTCAAGTAATATGATTTGTTTAAATAATAATTATAAGAAATTGTTTATATTCCACATGTATAAGAAAACAAAGGACAAATATACAATATAGAGCAGACAAGGTTCAACCAGTCAGTATGATTTTAATTGTTCTTCCACTTAATCTGCTTGGTTATATCTCGAAAAATTTTAATATCGGCAACTCTATTTAAAGGTAAGTCTAGTTTAGACCAGCCACTTATAATTTTCATTAATAAAAGTTTTCAAAATAGAACAAGCCAAATTACTGGAAAATTAGGCCAAATAGTGAATAACGCAAAATTAATTCGGGCTACAGCGAGGATACTGGATAACTCTAGATCAGTGGTCTCCAAACTACGGCCCGCGGGCCAAATCCGGCCCGCGACTTGCATGAATCCGTCCCGCGATTGTTTGTAATTTTTTTTGTAAATGTCATATTTTGAAATATTGTAACAATTAGTTTTTTCTATTGATAAAGGGTACATTGTACCCGAAATGTACATATAGAATTAAAATAAAAAAGTGAAGTAAAAGGAATAAAGGAATAACTTAACTAATTACCATTGTAGCAATTGATCCTTAAATTTTTCATAATTTTATAAAATCACTTAATATAATAATAAACCAAAGCACACGGATACGACAATAAATAATAATTCTTTTCACCCTATTCAACATAAATTATCTGCTTATCGATCCATGATTCACCGAGCATTTTCAATACCAATGAAAAAACAAAATTTTGAAAAAGAAATCAACATAATTAAATACATTGCGGTTAGAAATAATTTTAAATTAGAAACAATAAACAAATTAATCGTAGGGGACAGTTCTTCCACTCCATTTCTTCCACTCCATTTCTTCCACTCCATTTCTTCCACTCCATTTCTTCCACTTACCAATACTTCCACTACACCTTTACTTCCACTCCATTTCTTCCACTGACCGTTACTTCCACTAGTTCTTATTTCCACTAACCATCACTTCCACTAGTTCTTTTTTCCACTCCATTTCTTCCACTCCAGTTCTTCCACTTACCAATACTTCCACTACACCTTTACAATTACAATCGAAAAAAATTTAGTAAATTCGACGAAGAAAATAGGATTCTGGAGTACCTACAAGCTGTAGGCCACAATATCTCTCTGTGATTCTTATACTGTATAAAATGTGGAATAATATAATGTAATTTGAATAAATTGTACAATTATTTTGAATTGGAAAAAAGGTATGGTGGAATTGGTGGTTAGTGGAAGTAAAGGTGTAGTGGAAGTATTGGTAAGTGGAAAAACTGGAGTGGAAGAAATGGAGTGGAAGAAATGGAGTGGAAAAAAGAACTAGTGGAAGTGATGGTTAGTGGAAATAAGAACTAGTGGAAGTAACGGTCAGTGGAAGAAATGGAGTGGAAGTTGCGTCGCACAATCAAATTAATCATTAACAAAGAAAAAGAAATCATTAATAAATTAATATTCCCCAGAACGAAATGCAAGGATGAAAATTATGGATCAATAACATATAATGGCTATTTGAGCCAAAAAATCAGTAATTATTTAAGAAAATTAAAAATAAATGTCGCATTTAAATCTACCAACACTTTATCAAAAATCATAAAAAACAAAAAAGGGTCAACGCTGTGGGGTTTATTTGCTTAATTGCGCTGATTGCCCAAAGTTTTATATAGGCCAAACTGGAAGAGCATTCGATGATAGAATAAACGAACATCAAAAAGCATTTATTCATCAGAAAAACATGTCTACATAATCAAACCACCTGATTGAAGAAAACCACCACTTTGACAACAATTTTAAAATCCTCCACATTTCCAACAAAGGACGGAAACTAAATTTATTGGAAAATTTAGAAATAAATAAAAATATTCATTCAGGAAATTTGTTGAACGACAAACTAGATCTCTCCAACTCCCCCCTACTGAAGTTAAAGATAAATACACCCTCCACCCACACTTCTCAAATCGGTATATAATGTAAATAAGTTTGTAAAAATGTTTGTATTATATTTCTTCACCTGAAGAAGCTACAGTGTAGCGAAACAATTGTAGTGAATAAAATAAAAAGTTGAAAATCATCAATAGTTTACTATTATTATTATATTAAGTGATAATGGATTTTCAAAATATAAGTGCCTCAACAATCAACGAGATTTATAAAATTAATCGGATCTTGGCCGACTTTTATTATGTAGAATTGTATTTGTGGCCCGCGAAGAAGATAGTTTGGAGACCCAGGCTCTAGATCAATCCAATTTAGAATTTTGAAATTGATTTATCAATTAGTAAAACAAATCTTACTTAAATTAATTAATTCTACAGTTTCAGTTGCATTGGATACCCCATGAGTATTAATCTACTTAACCTGATCAGAACTTTCAGTTAATGATAATTTATCTTGTTTTTACTAATTAAATAATTAATTTAATAGTAGACATGTCTCTCTAATATATAGAAAACTTTTGAACATTAGTTTGTATTAAACACACGCAAATGTGTATGTGCGAAAGTTTTTGGGCGTGGAGTGATGAAACCAAATGACGCGAATAACACATTTAACTATTCATGGAAACTTTCGAGTAGATACGTATCCGGGGCATGTATTCATGGCCCATACTGAAACCGTATTAGAAATGTTCAATCAATTCGCATATCAATATTCAGCGATGTTGAACGGAGAAACGACGCATTAATTAGGATGTTAATGGATTAATCAAACTTCTGGAGTATAAATAAAGTGCGAAAGAAATTAGTTGATTATTATATCAAAAATATAATGAAAAATTAACTGAATTATAACGTCTGCCTTTATTACCTGATGTTTTATGATAGTTTACATTTGTATATATATATATTGTTGCTTAGATATTTTTTGTACATTCCTCCCAGAAGATAACCAATGGTCGAAACTAGTCGGAGAAAATGTAAATTGGTGAAACAAACCAAGTGTTTTAATTAAATATCCAGAATTAGATTGAAAATTGATATAGTTTATTTAACAATTATGCCAGATGTTTCTTATAATTAAAAATATAATCAAATTCATTCAGTATTCTTAAAAATATATCTTTTGGGCATCAGTACACCGTTTCTCGCGATTTTACTACATGTCCTAGCTCTCCAGGAAGTCCTAGGCCCATTTGCACCCCGACTGATTAACTTTAATCAATCGCTAATCATTAATTAAACCTCTGATTAAGTTATAATTCTACAATATAAGAATGTTTTAAATTTGTAAGATATCCTAAACATGTCTCTTCTATCATTATGCGATTTTGTAAATAATTTATACATAAAATTGCTGTGTTCTTAAGGAGTACTAATCACTAATTAACTTAATCGACTTGGGTGCAAACGCTCACTAGATTGGTATCTCGTTCAGAGCCCTCGTCACAACATCTTGCATGAAGTTAGTACTGCTAAAAATGTTTTCATATTTACTTGAATGTCAACCTAAAAAACTAATATAAGTTAAATAGGAGCATATCTGGGATGCAGAGAGATTGGGGCAGCGATAGAAGGTTTTCTTTTTAGCAAAAATTCCTTACCAAGACAGACTCTCCGCATCGGCAATTTTGTAGTAATAATATCGTATGTTCAATAAAAAAACCCTCTAGAGTGGCATGATTTTTTTTTTTATATTGGCTACACGCTTTAGAAATTGACATATAAAATGTCAGACATTATTAATATGATACATAATTTCAGAGTTGCCAATCTATTCTTTTATTGAACATACATTCTCATGCAAAATAGATTTTGAAAGCTCCAATTTACCTATCAATCTATAATGTAAATAACAATCATAGCTCAAAACTGATTTCATCTTAGCTACATGTTATTTATTTATTTATTTATTTTCTCACGGAAAACCCCTTTTACAAAGAATATGTACAAAATAATAACAATAATATTTAAAAATTGATAAAACGTATTAACATTAATGAACTGTGAGACTTCAAGGAACTCTGCGCGATGCTCGTAGTAGTTAGGTTCTCTTTCTTAACTGAATAGTTTTTGCCCACTACAATTAAACTTTTAATGAAGCATATCCCAAGTATACTTTCCAAAACATATCAATCGTATCAGGTGCTTAATTTCAGCTTACCAGAAAATGTTATCCCGTACAGATTTTGAACCGTGACGTGATCCCCAAAAGGAAGTTCACCTTGTCGACGATTTACACTCTGTAGAAGCCCAATGGTTACAAAACTGGGACAAATCATTTACTTAACACTCCCCTCTAGCAATTTCACACGAAGATTCCACTCTTAGACTCCTCGGCTTGCTACAATAAATTAATTGTCTTCACCAACCAAACAAATGTATGTATATTTGCAAGATATGCTTACTGCATTATTTACAAAACAAGTCTGCTGTATTACCCACATGTCTACTGTAATATTTGCAAGACATGCTTACTATATCTACAAGACACGCCCACTGAGTTGTCTGCCACAGACACGCCTACTGCATTATCAACAAGATATGTCTACGGCATTATGTAGAAGACACGCCTTTTATATTATCTACAAGACACACCCGTTATTTTTGTTTAATTTTCTGCAAAACTGGCCAACTGTAATATCTACAAGACACGTCTACTAAATTATCTACAAGACATTCCCAGTGGATTATCTACAAGACTAGATACGCCTACTACATTATCTGTAAGACGTGCCTACTGTATTATTCTCAAGACACTCCTACTGAATTATCTAGAAGACACGCCTACTGCAGTATCCACAAAACACACCTATTATTTTTGCCTACTAAATTATCTACAAGAGTAGATACGCCTACTGCATTATCCGTAAGATATGTATACTGTATTATTTGCAAGATATGCTTACTATATCTACAAGATACGCCTATTGAATTGTCTACCATAGACACGCCTACTGCATTATCAACAAGATATGTCTACGTCATTAACCCATTAACGGCCAAGCAATTATAGATTTAACTCTAAAAGTTGATTTTAGACAAAATTCTGCACTTATATGATTTCTATAAACGACTTATCGTATTACATACTGTGAGTTTTTCTTTGAAATATACATAATGTATACGCTGTGAATTTTCAGGCATTAGTCGATTGTATATAAAAACGTGCAATATAAAGTTTAGAACGAGTGTTTCCACTCCCAGACTAAGCATGAAGTAAAATTTCGAGTTTAGAAAAGCCCCGTGAAAATTTGTCGAGGGTCGCGAAGCGACCCGAGACAAATTTTCTGGGCTTTTCTAAACTCGAAATTTTACTTCATGCGCCACGCGTATAAAACACTGACATATTGTGAAGTTAGAAATACACTGATATACAATAATATATTTTTTTGAATATGTAATAATCGAAATATTCAAATAGCAAAATATTTACATTTCTCTTCATACATTTTTAAGTCAGGTCAAATAATATAATATATGAAATTAACTTATTTAGTAATTTAGTTAACAAAAAAATAATAATGTTGTGTGTATGCATCAATGGCGCTTAATGGGTTAAGTAGACGACACGCCCACTACATTATCCACAAGACACGTCTTTTATATTATCTACAAGACACACCCATTAGTTTTGTTTAATTTTCTGCAAAACTGGCCAACTGTAATATCTACAAGACACGTCTACTAAATTATCTACAAGACATTCCCAGTGGATTATCTACAAGACTAGATACGCCTACTACATTATCTGTAAGACATGCCTACTGTATTATTCTCAAGACACTCCTATTGAATTATCTAGAAGACACGCCTACTGCATTATCCACAAAACACACCCATTATTGGCCTACTGTAATATCTACAAGACACGTCTACTAAATTATCTACAAGACACGTCTACTAAATCATCTACAAGACACTCCCAGTGGATTATCTACAAGACTAGATACGCCTACTGCATTATCCGTAAGACATGCCTACTGTATTATTCTCAAGACACTCCTACTGAATTGTCTAGAAGACACGCCTACTGCATTATCCACAAAACACACCTATTATTGGCCTACTGTAATATCTACAAGACACGTCTACTGAATTATCTATAAGCCACTCCCACTGGATTATCCACCAGACTAGATACGCCTACTGCATTTTCCGTAAGATATGTTTACTGTATTATCCTCAAGACACTCCTACTGAATTATCTAAAAGACACGCCTACTGCATTATCCACAAAACACACCCATTATTTTTGTTTTATTTTTTGAAAAACTGGCCTACTATAATATCTACAAGACACGTCTACTGAATTATCTATACGCCACTCCCACTAGATTATCTACCAGACTAGATACGCCTACTGCATTTTCCGTAAGATAGGTCTACTGTATTATCATCAAGACACTCCTACTGAATTATCTAGAAGACACGCCTACTACATTATTCACAAAACACACCCATTATTTAGTTTTGTTTTCTAAAAAACTGGTCTACTATTTTCTGTAAAACTGGCCAACTGTTATATCTACAAGACACGTCTACTAAATTATCCACAAGACACTCCCAGTGGATTATCTACAAGACTAGATACGCCTACTGCATTATCCGTAAGACATGCCTACTGTATTATTCTCAAGACACTCCTACTGAATTATCTAGAAGACACGCCTACTGCATTATCCACAAAACACACCCATTATTTTTGTTTCATTTTCTGCAAAACTGGCCTACTGTAATATCTACAAGACACGTCTACTGAATTATCTATAAGCCACTCCCACTGGATTATCCACCAGACTAGATACGCCTCAAGACACTCCTACTGAATTATCTGGAAGACACGCCTACTGCATTATCCACAAAACACACCCATTGTTTTTGTTTTATTTTCTGAAAAACTGGCTTACTATAATATCTACAAGACACGTCTACTGAATTATCTATAAGCCACTCCCACTAGATTATCTTCCAGACTAGATACGCCTACTGCATTTTCCGTAAGAAATGTCTACTGTATTATCCTCAAGACACTCCTACTGAATTATCTAGAAGACATGCCTACTGCATTATTAACAAAACAAGACACGCCCACTTACAAGACACGCCCACTTACAAGACACGCCCACTTACAAGACACGCCCACTTAAAAGACAGGCCCACTTACAAGACACGCTTATATAATTAGCCACTTGACAATCCCACTCGATTATTCTTAAGACACGCTTACTAGATTACCGACGAGATACCCCGAAATACGCCCTCTATAGTTTTCACAAGACACGCGCAGTGCTTTATAGAAGGCACACGCCTACTGGAGCCCTCTAGATCCGCCTACTTTATTGTCCAAATGATAAACTTACTGATTTAAAGGAAAAAGGCAATGACTGATAATAAGTTTTACCTTTAACTTGATCATATACATATTTAACGCGAATTCATTTCCACTTAATTGATAAATTATCAAAACAACGAAGATACCGCCTAACAATTCAAACAATCATCACAGCGAAGTGTTTATACACGCTATTATTTCCATTGCGTTCCGAGAGGCGCAATAATAACAATAATAATACGGTGGATTTTCGGGACATAGTTTGAGGGATTAGGCACTTAAGTCTGTGTGTATATAGTTGCGCCAGCCGCGCGCTCCTCCTTATAAAGCGCGCGGCACTAATAATAGTTAGTCATTATCCTCCTAAACGTAAGTCCCAGTTTAATGCTCTTATAACCAAAACGGGTAACAATATAAACCGAACCGACCGATCGATTAAATAATCAATTTGTACCTACGGTAAATACTTAATAGTTGATGGTTAATTAAGAGAGTTAATTGGGAGTGGAAAGGATGTTTAATTTGATTATTTAGTCTGGTTATTGATAACTCTAATTTCATTTACTGTGATGTATTAATAAATTAATTATAATTTAATAATCATAGCAACATATCTTGACTCATTGTAAAGTATTAGCTTTCATTTCTTATCGAATTTATATTTCTTTTTATGTAAAAAAATATTCATTGTAAAATTACCTGTGGTCGAACACGTGCGAATAAAAGCATAATTAAAAGTGTCTTTGTGTGTGTAATTATTTATATTAATAATCACCCCCGAACACAACATTTACCTAGGTGAGAAATCGGAACATGCCTGTGCTCATTACACCGATAGTCATAAGATGTGACTTGTGTGACTTATGAAAAGTGAATTATAGTAACGAAACGGTTTAATTTTGATAAAAATCACTTAATTAATTGCACAGATAAACTCCACAGACATGCAAAAAATATGTGCACATTAGTTCAAAATTCTCGCCTAGTTAATTGAAATGATCTGTAATTGTTATTATTAAAGTTATTATTAAAGTTTATTTATTTTCACCAAGTAAAATCAACAGGTTGTTTACAATCATTACAACTAACATTACAATGAATATTTTACAAAATGATCCTACCAGGCGGAAAATAAAAAGGTATGAGTTCAGCGCAACCGAAGTGCGGCTGATCTTCCATTCAACCAATAAATTACCGTAACAAATGTGATGGATTCAATATAACAATATACCCAAATAAGACTCTTAAACTTTGTTTGTATAACTGAGGTTTTAGTATGACTATAGTTTCGACAACTTTAACATGTCATTATCAAACTAGAACTTATAATTTAATAATGACAAGTTAAAGTAGTCGAAACTATTCACAATAAAAACCTCAGTTATACAAACAAATTTTAGGTGTCTAATTTGTGTAAATAATGATTTATAACGAAGTAGAATCAATCCTTCATAGTTAACAGTATAATTATTGTGTTCGTTAAATTAACGTTATTTTATCTAATAAAATTTCTTATTAAATTACTTATTTAAAATAATTTAATATTATTGTGTTGCTAAACAGATTAACAAATAAATCCAAAACACAGCTGAGAAAATACAAAATAATAACAATAATCATTTCGAGACCGTTTCGTTTTTGCCGTCATCTGTCTATATCGAAACGTTATTTGTTGGCAGCCAGTGTAAAGATCAATCTTAAGAAAGGAGTTCGCATCAAATTGAAACTCGATGGGGGATAAGGGGAGGAGTTCACCCTTTCCCTAATCTTTCCTTCTTTACACCGGGGACACTAAGAAATCCCTTTTCCTCGCTGCAGATAAAAATGTTTCATCCGTTAGAAATAAATGTACAAGTAGATACACAATACTTTAAGAATAATATGTAAACAAAATACGTAATATTTTATTAAGGGTGAAGAATTCATTTCCCTCGTAACCCATTAACGGCCGAGCAATTATAGAGTTAACTTTAAAAGTTGATTTTAGGTTAAATTCTGGACTAATTGTTTTGATTTCTATGAATGACTCATTATATTACATACTGGGATTTTTGTTTTTACCATACATATTATTTATGCTGTAAACTTTAAGGTATTCGTCGATTTTATTAAAGCGTTTGTTACGAACGAGTGTTTTCCACTCCCAGACTAAGCATGAAGTAAAATTTCGAGTTTAGAAAAGCCCCGTGAAAATTTGTCGAGGGTCGCGCAGCGACCCGAGACAAATTTTCTGGGCTTTTCTAAACTCGAAATTTTACTTCATGCGCCACGCGTATAAAACACTGATTCAAAGTGATGTTCTCAATATACTGCTTAGGTAGTATTCTAAAGTATATATTAAACCGCAATATTTCAGTGTTTTATACGCGTGGCGCATGAAGTAAAATTTTGAGTTTAGAAAAGCCTAGAAAATTTGTCTCGGGTCGCTGCGCGACCCTCGACAAATTTTCTGGGCTTTTCTAAACTCAAAATTTTACTGCATGCGCCACGCGTTAAAACACTGACATATTGTAAAGTTTGAAATAAACGTAAAACTTTGTTTTTTAAAATGAGTGATAATCAGAATATTTTAAGAATGAAAATATTTACATTTTTGCCATACATTCTCAAATCATATTATTTGTACCTGGTTTGAGAATGTGTAGAAAAAATGTCAATATTTTTAATATTAAAATATCTTGATTATTACTCATTTAAAAAAAATATTGTATCAAATTAACTTATTTAGTAATTTAATAACAGCAAATTATTAATGCATCAATGGCACTTAAAGGGTTAACGCGTAATAATTTAAATATATATATCAATATTAAAAAATAATAAATTTAAATCTTGATTTGTTTTACTAATTTTTATTTTAACTCCAACTAGCTTCGAGTGATTGCATAGGTTTTTAGTTCGTGATACATTTTGTATTAATTAAAACACCCAACCACTCATAACTTTGTTCAAATAGTGGAAAGTTATAAGTGATTTAATATTTAATTAATACATAAAGGTAACTCATAATTAAACTAATTGAATTTTAAAGCCAGTACAAATACAAATTTGGCTGAATTGGATATTTTTATTCCAATAATTAATGATAAGCAATCAGGTAGAATGATTATTTAATTAGCGCAGAATTATTATTCAATTAATGTAAATTTAAATCTTAATAAAATTAGTTTATTTCACTGTTTTTGTTTATTATATAGCTTTATTTCTACTCTTAGTCAATCTCAAGAAGAATTTCACTATTTTTACTCATTATTTAGACTTATTTCGACTTTTTGTTAATTTCAAGAAGAATTTAATGTTGGATTATTATTTAATTAGCGTAGAATTTTTATTAATTTAACGTTAATTTAAATTCTTACAAACTTCGTTCATTCCACTGTTTTTGTTAATTATTCAGATTTATTTCTACTCGTACTCAATCTTATGAAGAATTTACTGTTATTTTTATATTATTATTTATGTTTATAACGAGTGTCTATAAACTGTCGGCATCCCAGTAGGTTCTGACTTCAGAAACATACAGTGTAATTATATTCAGCACGATGTGCCCCTTTTCAATAGTTTAACGTATTTTCACAATTATTTACTAATTTGCAAAATATGTTAAACTATTGAAAAAGTTCACATAGTGCCTGAAATGTACATTTAGAATTAAAATACAATTCTTGAAAATGGCATTAAGCCGAAACTAGTTGAAAATAAAACAATTTATTAGTAAAACAAACCAAGTGAATTTCAAGCAAATACCTATATATTAATAGAAATGTTTTACCAAGTGATCAATGAGAAACAAGTTAACGAAATAAAATACAACAGTAAAGATTAAGGAATTCAACTACTTACATGTCTAAGATATGTAATTTGTTTTTTAAAGCAACCAAGATGCCGGCAGTTTATAGACACTCGTTATTAAATAAGTAAAATGTAAGTACATATTACTATGTAATTTCGTTTCGGAGGAGTTTGTGAACACGGCGTTATTTTGGTTGTAAGGGCAAGGTGTCTGGGGCCCTAAAGTTTAATGCGGCGCCTTCCATCTTGCACACCTTGGCTTAACATGGTCGATCAAACCCGCTCGCTGCTCAGAAACCGAGAAAAATAAATGTTCCATGTCCGCCACTGACGTTAACCTATATTTCCACTCGCAGAAAGAATAGTTTACTCCCCTGGGCCTTTCCAACCCCACTCGCACAAAATGCATTACTGACCCCTATTTTTAATTGGGAATAAATCACGTGCAGGTAAATCAAAATAGAAGAATAATTGCTTTATTTAGAATTTAATTTAATTTTCTAATAATTACGTAACTTAAACAACTACTATAAATTTCATAAACTGTTCAAAGGGGCCCAGTTGTCAAGGTAATTAAACAAGAAGAAGAACAAGTACAGTCGGCGCAACCCAAATCCGAACGCCAAAATTTGATGGTGTAATTTACACTTTCCATCATGGTCGTTCGTTGCAAATAAATTTGTCAGCTCTCAAAAATGATTCTCAAATATGTATATTTTCACCTCTCTATGTAATACCACTGGCCAAAGCCAGAATTACAGGAATACATTTCTGTAAAAAATACCACGACAACCAAAGAGCATTCACATTTGGGCTGTGTCAACTGTACCATAAATATTGATATCTTGAAGAACTCAGATTTTGTTCAAGAAAATGTATAGAATTTCTTATAAGAAAATCTTGGAAAATAAAATTTTGAATATCGATTTTCAATTATTTTGCACTTGGGTATTAACACTTGGTTGGTATCGTATGTTTAATAAAAAAAAAACCTCTAGAGCAGGGTTTCTCAACCGGGAGAGGTGCACATTCCCTTAGGGGGGCGGCGCAGCAATTTATCAGGGAGGCACGATAGATTTCCTAAAGAGTAGGTGAAGTGAAATATGGCTATAATAGTGTTTCAATCTAACTAAAAAACTCAAATAAAATCAGGGAGGAAGCGCAGAGTTATAAGAGGGGGGCGCGACCTGAAAAAGGTTAAGAACCCCTGCTCTAGAGTGCTATGGAAAATATTGTAAATTGGGAACTATGAAATTATATATTATAATTATCATTTCTAAAAAATTAAATTTAAAATAAAATCACTTGGTATGTTTCACTAAATTAGTGACACATACCAAGTGATTTTATTTTAATTTTTTTTTTAATATTTAATCATGTTTCATCAAGTGATCAATGAGAAACAAGTTGAAAATATATAATTATTATGTTTGACGTTTTATATGTCAATGCCTAAGGTGTGTAGCTAACCTCAATTTAAAAATAAATGAAATCATGGCACTCTAGAGGTTTTTTTTTATCAAACATACGATACAATCTCTAAGTAATTAAACAAGCTTCTCACAAAACAGTTTTTGAGCTACAAGTAATCCTTAATTAATCAGCAATTATAAATGTTAATATATAATATTTTTATTAACTACAGTTAATCTTTATATTATCGGCAATTATAAATGTTATTATATTTTTTTAATTAAACAACACGCGATGGTCGTTCGCCAGGGGCGGAATTTAATTCCTTCCTTTCCGAGTAATATCCTAATATGGCTTTTAATATGCGATTTAATATACCATTCCGGGACGCGCGCTTTTATTTCAGTTTTTACAGCTACCCAGAGATTGAAATTATTCCGAAATAATTCAACTCGAATTCACCAATAGCAACTAAAAAAGAGGAGCGAATAAAAGACGGTCTATTATCAAATATTTATAGGTATGTTAGTTAATAGCAGGGTTCAAAGACAGACATACTACAGAAACTACGACATCCCACAACAACTAAAGTGACATGTGACTTCAAAGAAATGGTCGACATATTTGCCGGGTATTTCAAAGAAAACTTTTCTAAGAAACAGACGATGACATATACCGATGATTTTTACAATACCGTAAACTCCTGGTACGCATCCTTCATAAATAATCATAATCCCTATCTCACTGATGATGACATAGACGAGGAAGAGTATTTTAGTGTCCTACATAAAGGTAAAAACAGCGCGCCTTGTTATGATAACATTCCTAGATCAATCCTCAAATCTCTTCCAGAAAACATCGATAAATATATAAATATATTATCAAAATCCTCAATTTCATTTACCAAACTCAAATCATCCTCCAGGAATGAAAGCATGGTATAATTACGTGCATATTAAAACATGATAGCGATGCTCTAGAAGTCTCTAGCTCTAGACCAATTACCCTGCTTCCAGTTCTGGGAAAAATATTTATATCCATCCTCAAAAATAAATTCCTAACTCATATCTCCCAACACATTCCTCCCTATCAATTCGGATTCGTACAAAATAGATCAGCCATTCTTCTACTCACTATCCTAACCTCCAACTGACAAACAGCACACCTCGAAAACAAAATATCAGCTATATTACTCCTGGATATAAAAAAGGCCTTTGATTCAGTCAGGCATCGAGGTTTTCTGCTTAAGTTCAACTCCCTCAATATCCCATTACACTTAATTTATCTTATTGAATATTTCCTAAACAATTGACTCCTTAATGCCTAGGTCCAAAATACCATCTCCCGACATTTTATCCCCCAACAAGGTGTTTCTCAAGGCTCTCCATTATCTCCCCTCCTGTACAACATCTATGTTCATGACATATATAACACTAACCCACAGTACCTTAATCCCTCTGCATATTTTCTTCTCTTTGCCAACTTTGCAGTGGCCTTTATAACACACTAACTCGCCCTTCCTAAAGCTCCCTCAACTCTCCAAGGACTAATAGATTCCCCATCTCTTTGGTTTGCTAAATTGAGAATATCCATTAATCCCAATAAATCCCATCTATTCATATGGAAGGATGGGATTTACTGGGATTAATTCCCCATTTAGCATAACCATATCAAACACCGTACTCAGCCCATCCCCTGTTTGTAAATACCTTGGCATCACTTTCGACCCCAAACTATACATCAAACTCCATTCCCAAACCATGAAAATAAAAATTCAAAATAGGGCGCAGCATTTCAGATCGTTAACCTTCCAGAATAAAGGAATTACGACAAAAACAGCAGTCCACGTCTACAAAATGATTTGCCGCCCCTTATTAGAATATGCTCAACATTAAATAATGTCGAATATCCCAATAACCCACTCCTCAACCCCGCCAATAATTTACTATACGAAAAAACAGAAATAATCCCTTTACAAAAACGACTTACCCAACTGTCCCAAAAATTCGCATTTAACCCACACATCTGTGGCATCCTTAATCACCTCTGTCTAGTACGAAACCCCAATAGTTCTCTCAAATTCAACAACCCAGAAACCACCATTCATCAATTCCTCACTTTATATCAATTCCATTATGCGTCGAGGCATGCTTGATATCAAATGTTTAACAAAAGCTTGCGGAATATTCTCCCATTCTTTAATAACGGTCTCCGTGAGTTGGTTGTGATTAGCAACAGGAGGTCCTCGACTTCTAATCTTCTTTTTGAGATAGTCTAATAGATGCTCTATAGCCTGGGTCTTCAAACTATTTTCTTCGCGGGTCACAAATACAATTCTACATAATAAAGTCGGCCAAGATCCGATTAATTTTATAAAATTATGAAAAATTTAATGAACAATTGTTACAATATTTCAAAATATGACATTTACAAAAAAAATTACAAACAATCGCGGGCTGGACTCATGCAAGTCGCGGGCCGGATTTTGCCTGCGGGCCGTAGTTTGGAGAACACTGCTCTATAGGATTCATGTCTGGACTGTTAGGTGGCCACTCTTATACAGGGATATTAGCATCATTTAGGTAGCCTATAATCTGTCTAGCCACGTGGTAATGAGCGTTGTTTTACATGAATAAAAATATAGGTCCAACAAACGGAGCAAAAGGCATTACATGTTCGACAATAATGTTGTTTAAGTAATATTGGGCATTCATAGACCTCGTACGTATAGGAACCAACTCCGTACGAGCATCGTAGCAAATTCCTCCCCAAAACATTCTAGAACCACCACCAAAAGGTACTTAAGGAGCTGGCAAACCTTTCTCTTCGTCAGACACGCTCACGTCAATCTGGAGCTTTAAGGCTAACTCTAGTTTCATCGGAGAACAGAAGCCGTTTCCAATCATTGATAGTTCAATTCTGATGTAGTCTTGCAAAATTGAATCTCTGAACTCTGTATTCTTTGGTAAGCAAGAGATTTTTGGCTAGTCTTCTGTTGCTCAATTCTTCTTCATGTAAACGTCTTCTAACCAACTGAGATGATATAGCGATATTTTGAACATCTACTAATTCATTTTTTAGCAGATTGCTGGTGTTTTTTTTATCTCTTAGAGCACGCTGTCTCAAAACACGATCATCAATTTGATTAATACAACGAAAACGTTGTACTAATCAAATTGATGATCGTTTTTTTCTCCTGGTCTTCGATGATAGGAGTCCGTTTCATTACGTCGTCTTACTATGCGACTGATGCTGGAATGATATATTTCTAACAAACCAGCAACATATCGCATTGAATATCCTTTATCCAGGAGAGTCGATGCTCGCACTGCCTTCTCCATTGACAAATGTCTTTGGCGGTTCATTTTTATTACTTGATTTAACTTCCAAACATGCATGTGATAAAACAATTACAATCAAAACCTTGCTTCTCACAGAAACGTTGCTTTAATCAGCATCTTTTAAGAAAATGTTAACACAGTTTTAGTCTAAAACAAGGTTTAATACGAATTACTGTCAAAACAAATTATTAAGTGATACTAGCTAGCTTAAATAATAACTGTTACTGTCAAACAAGACTCATGGCCTATTGTCGTACAGAAAGTTATTAATAAGTAAAGATTGTCTAAAAAAATATGAGTGGTGCGTTAATTTTGTTCAGGAGTTCATTTTAAGAAATGCACTAATTGAACTAATTTATACACGATATTCTTATTTTCAATTAATATTTAAGGAACTACAAATCAAAAACTTAAAGTGACTTTCAAACTTTTGAATTAAAATTTTATGTATACATCATGAGCATTAAAAGAGAGTCTAATCAAGAAATTTGTACATAAAATGTTTCATTGGTGCGTTCTCTGATTAATAATTACTAGTATAATTAATAAATGTCGACGTTTTACCGAATGCGGTGATGAAAATTTCGTTTTAATCTTTGTAAGTAGGCTGGCTTGCTGGAGTCGGGTCCGAGTCAGGACTTTGGCACTTCTAAAGGTCGACGAAATTGATATTTGCCATTAACGGTATTCACGCCTTGTTCTGTTCGCACAGGGTGATTGATGTTTAGGTTCTAAGATGAAATTTTATTTATTAAGGTAAAGAAAATGAACAAGTTTAACGATTTATTAATATCAAATTAAATTTAAGTTTTTCTTGAGAAGTTACGACTGTTTTTATTTGCTTATAGAGCACGAAATCATCATTTAGCTGAAAATATGTAACTATTCCACTAATACAGTTTGTGAGTTCCTTTTTAAAGTCAATATAGTTTCCAACTGGTTTTATTTAAAAACAAGTATAATTGTCTTTAACAGTGATTGATGTTTGCGATCTAAGATGAAATTGTATTTATTAAGGTAAAGAAAATTAACAAGTTTGACGATTTATTAATATCAGATTACATTTAAGTTTTTCTTGGGAAGTTACGACTCTTTTTTATTTGCTGATTGAGCAAGAAATCATCATTTAGCTAAAAATATGTTACTATTCCACTAACACAGTTTGTGAGTTCCTTTTATAACTCAATATAATTTCCCACTGGTCTTATTTAAAAACAAGTATAATTGTCTTTAGCAGTGATTAATGTTTGCGATCTAAGATGAAATTTTATTAAATAAGGTAAAGAAAATGAACAAGTTTAACGATTTATTAATATCAAATTCAATATAAGTTTTTCTTGAGAAGTTACGACTCTTTTTATTTGCTCATAGAGCAAGAAATCATCATTTAGCTAAAAATATATAACTATTCCACTAACACACTTTGTGAGTTCCTTTTTTTAACTCAACAGAATTTCCTACTGGTTTTACGACTCTTTTTATTTGCTTATAGAGCACAAAATCATCATTTAGCTAAAAATATGTAACTATTCCACTAACACAGTTTGTGAGTTCCTTTTTTAAGTCAATATAATTTCCCACTGGTTTTATTTAAAAACAAGTATAATTGTCTTTAACAGTGATTGATGTTTGCGATCTAAGATGAAATTTTATTTATCAGGGTAAAGAAAATGAACAAGTTTAACGATTTATTAATATCAAATTCAATTTTAGTTTTTCTTAAGAAGTTACGACTCTTTTTATTTGCTCATAGAGCAAGAAATCATCATTTAGCTAAAAATATGTAACTATTCTACTAACACAGTTTATGAGTTCTTTTTTTAACTTAATATAATTTCCGACTGGTTTTATTTAAAAACAAGTATAATTGTCTTTAACAGTCATTGATGATTGCGATCTAAGATGAAATTTTATTTATTAAGGTAAAGAAAATGAACAAGTTTAACGATTTATTAATATCAAATTAAATTTAAGTTTTTCTTGAGAAGTAACGACTCTTTTTATTTGCTCATAGAGCAAGAAATCATCATTTAGCTAAAAATATGTAACTATTTCACTAACACACTTTGTGAGTTCCATTTTTTAACTCAATAGAATTTCCTACTGGTTTTATTTAAAAACAAGTATAATTGTCTTTAACAGTGATTGATGTTTGCGATCTAAGATGAAATTTTATTTATTAAAGTAAAGAAAATGAACAAGTTTAACGATTTATTAATATCAGATTAAATTTAAGTTTTCCTTGAGAAGTTACGACTCTTTTTATTTGCTGATAGAGCAAGAAATCATCATTTAGCTAAAAATATGTAACTATTCCACTAACACAGTTTGTGAGTTCCTTTTATAACTCAATATAATTTCCCACTGGTTTTATTTAAAAACAAGTATAATTGTCTTTAATAATTAATTTAAAACTGAAGCACCTGGAGGGATTTGCTTTCGAATGTTTCAAAATTATTCTTCAATATCCTAAAGAATATTGCTCAAATTATGAAAGCGCAAGTTTTGGCTAGATGAAATAAATATTTCTAAACGTTATTAACAAAATTAAAATAATCAGTGTATTCTGAAGTTTACTTTAAGTCAGTGTTTTATACGCGTGGCGCATGAAGTAAAATTTCGAGTTTAGAAAAGCCTGAAAATTTGGTTTGGTCGCTCCGCGCTTCGCGCTACGCAACCAAACCAAATTTTCAGGCTTTTCTAAACTCGAAATTTCACTTCATGCTTTGTCTGGGATTGGAAACACTCATTAGAAGCTTAAATTGAGCTAATACAATGAATATTTACCTTTATAAAGTTTCAATTAGATGAATTACGTTTATTTCTTGAATAATTTTCTAACTTATCACTTGGTGAAACATTTTTAAATATTGATAATGCTGTAAAACGCGAAACTAGTCGAGTAAATAGTAAAGTAAAAAATTGTGAAACAAACCAAGTGTAATTTAATTTAAACCTTCATTATCAAGAATTACGTTTATTCGTCATCACAACATAAATACATTTGTGGACAACCAAATTTTCAGGCAACTATAATTTTAACTTCATGCTTAATCTGGGAGGAAAACACTCGATTTAGAAGCTTAAAATTACCGCTTTTACAAAAACAGCGGATCACAAGAAACATTTCTTGTACAATCATTGTTGTAAGTTGTACAAATAATCACCAAATCATTACGACTCTTTTTATTTGCTGATAGAGCAAGAAATCATCATTTAGCTAAAAATATGTAACTATTCCACTAACACAGTTTGTGAGATCCTTTTATAACTCAATATAATTTCCCACTGGTTTTATTTAAAAACAAGTATAATTGTCTTTAACAGTGATTGATGTTTGCGATCTAAGATGAAATTTTATTTATTAAGGTAAAGAAAATGAACAAGTTTAACGATTTATTAATATCAGATTAAATTTAAGTTTTTCTTGAGAAGTTACGACTCTTTTTATTTGCTCATAGAGCAAGAAATCATCTAAAAAAATATGTAACTATTACACTAACACAGTTTGAGAGTTCGTTTTTTAACTCAATATAATTTCTGAGTGGTTTTATTTAACAACAAGTATAATTGTCTTTAATAAATGATTACACACAACACCATTGATGAGAATGATAATGGTTATGGTTTATGCACACATTTCTGCAAATATACGTATTTATCTCATAATTAAGCGACAAGTGGCAGAACTGCCAGTTAGAGCGCACACACACAGACACACGCCACATAATTAGAGACTGTACAAATATAAGTTGTTTGTAAATGTATACAACAAACAGGAGGTAGATAGTTCCAAGTTTGCACACTCTGCGAAATTCCGACGTGTCTCTCACACCATCCACGTTTTAGCTTTTACCGGGGAAAAGCCCCTCCTCTTCCTCCTCCTTCTCAGTGTACTTTGTTCTTCACATAAAATGTACACTCACTCGGATGTAATAATCTAGTTCTCTACAAATGTATTTATGTTGTGATGATGAATAAACGTAATTCATCAAATTGAAACTTGATATTCATTGTATGAGAAATGTTTTTTTTTTGATTCTCTGTTTTTGAAAAACCGGTCATTTTAAGCTTCTAACGAGTGTTTAGAATCCCAGATTAAGCATGAAGTAAAATTTCGAGTTTAGAAAAGCCTGAAAATTTGGTTTGGTTGCGTAGCGCGAAGCGCGGAGCGACCAAACCAAATTTTCAGGCTTTTCTAAACTCGAAATTTTACTTCATGCGCCACGCGTGTAAAACACTGATTTAAAGTGAAGTTTCAAATATACTTCTTAAGTTTAATCTTAAGTTATTAAATATTACATAATTAATTTAAAATTCAAGCACCTGGAGCAATTAGCTTTCGGATTTTTCAAAATTATTCTTACATATCCTAAAGAATATTGCGATTCTTTTCGCAATATACAACAAGTTAGTCTTACAAAAGCTGTATCAAACACTCATTGAAACAACTACTTCCCGAGCTAATACCCCGACGGACATTGCATTATACAACAAGTGTTATCACTTCATCCGGATATTGACATTTTTAATTGCATATCTTCTAAGCTCGTTCTTCGACTTGATTGTTGAGTATTTCGTATAATTTGCGCTCATATTGTATTGTATTTTGCGTATACTGTTTTTTTCCTTTACTGTTTAGTGTCAATCTTTATTTTATATTGTCTCATATCTTTTAATCAATCTGTAACTGGATTCGTCCGTTGATTGAAATAAATAAATAAAGTGTTTGCTGTAGCTTACTGTAACCTACTACAAATGTAACAATTTGGGTCAAATTATTCAGGCCATCAATAGACGCGTTTCTCGATTTATCGCTCATCGGTATAGCTTTGCCATTCCTTCTAAACAATTTGACACCTTAGACTGGCGGTCACGTTACCGTTTAAACAAAAGTATAAATGAAATTGCCAATTCTTGGTTGCAGAATACTTCAATTATAAAAGTGCGATTCTTTTTGCAGAGGGGATGGCAAAGCTATACTAATGAGAGATAAATCTCGAAACGCGTCTATAGATAGCCTGAATATTTTGACCCAAATTGTTACATTTGCAGTAGGTTACTGTATGTAACAGCAAACACTTGTTGTATAATTCAATGTCCGTCGGGGTATTAGCTCGGGAAGTGGTTGTTTCAATGACTATTTGATATAGTCTTTGTAAGACTAACTTGTTGTAGATTGCGAAAAGAATCGCACTTTTAATGTTTGAAGTATTCTGTAACCAAGAATTGGCAATTTCATTTACACTAAAGAATATTGCTTAAATTATGAAAGCGCAAGTTTTGGTTAGATGAAATAAATATTACCTAACGTTATTAACATAAAATTAAACTTAAGCAGTGTATTCTTAACTTTACTTTAAATCAGTGTTTTATACGCGTGGCGCATGAAGTAAAATTTCGAGTTTAGAAAAGCCTGAAAATTTGGTTTGGTCGCTCCGCGCTTCGCGCTACGCAACCAAACCAAATTTTCAGGCTTTTCTAAACTCGAAATTTTACTTCATGCTTAGCCTGGGATTGGAAACACTCTTTAGAAGCTAAAATTGACTTTGTACAATGAATATCTACCTTTATCAAGTTTTAATCAGATGAACTACGTTTAATCGTTATCACAACATAAATACATTTGTGGAGAACCAAATTTTCAGGCTTTTCTAAACTCGAAATTTTACTTCATGCGCCACGCGTATACAACACTGATTTAAAGTGAAGTTTCAGATATACTTCTTAAGTTTGATCTTAAATTACACTCACCGGCAAAATTAAAGGAACGCAGATAAATTCGATATTTTTTTTTCCGTGCAACTTTTTTTTTGGGCAATTTCAGCGGCATGTCGTACAACCAAGGTAAACTAACTAATAGCAGTTCCTTTTGCAAAGCTATGTGCCATTGTGAAACCTCTTAAAAAAATAAACCAAAAAGTAGCGTTTTTGCTCTAGAAGAATTATACACTTTGACTTTGTTTAAACATGTAATAAATAAGAGAAATTAAACATATTATTTTTTTAATATCGTGTATTGCCTCCACGAGCCCTTATGACTGCAGTCATCCGCTGTCGATCATTTCTTGAGGCAAATTATCCCATTCTTCAATTAAAGCAGCTTTCACTCCTTCTGTGGTTTGGACAGCAGGAATTCTTGACCTAAGTCGTCTACCTAGTATGTCCCAGACATGTTCAATCGGATTCAGGTCCGGAGAACATGCTGGCCAATTTATTTTTGTTATACCCATTTGGTTTAAATAGGCAATTACACAGCGAGCGACGTGCGGACGAGCATTGTCTTGCATTAAGACAAAATTTTCCCCAATATGTGGAGCGAATGGTATCACATGGTCTTGCAGGATATCCCTAATGTACCTATCCGCATTTAAAGTGCCGTCCTGAATCACCACCAACTCTGTGCGTGCCCCTAAACATACGCCGCCCCATACCACAACTGAGCCTCCACCAAAAGGGACAGCAGGAGTAAAATTAAATGGTGCATTTTGTTCTCCTTGACGTCGATACAATCTTTCCCTACCGTCAATTGAATTTACGCAGAAACGGCTCTCATCCGTAAACAAAACATGACCCCATTGGTCATTATTCCAATGCTGGTATTCTCGAGCGAAGTCTAGTCGCGCTACTCGATGTCTTCTCTGAAGTTTTGGGGCTTTTATTGGCACATACGACTTCAAACCAACTTCTTTAAGTCTTCTTCTTACTGAACGTTCACTTATATTGGTTCCACGAACTTCTTCCAGTACGTTTCTTGTTTGAACTGAAGTTTGACGTCTGTTTCGCAGTGTTTGCAACGCTATAAATCGATCATCTATGGCAGTAGTTGAGCGTTTTCTACCCTGACCTCGTCTTCTGACATACAAACCAGTCTGTCTCCAACGGGTAACACTGCGATGGATCGTTGATTTTGATTTTCCAAACATTTGGGCAACCTCTCGGAAGGTCCGACCATTTTCGATCATTTCTGTTGCCCTAGCGATATCAGTCGGTGCTAAATCACCCATTATTAACTGGTTGATAACCAAATTGACGATTATAAATAAAAAAAACAAATTCGAACGATAACTTATGAAAAAATACGAACTTTTGTCCAAAGAAAACACGCGTTTCAAATGTAAGGCAACAATTAACACAATACTATACAACTTAAAGAGATGTCAACATGTAATTACAAGTCTCAAGTTTTAACTAATGTTTTAAAAAATGACATATGGTAGTAGGAAATGCGACGCCGTTTAGATCTAGCCAGGAAAAAAAGAAATGTTATGAATAAAATTAAATGTTGTATCCGTTCCTTTAATTTTGCCGGTGTGTGTATTAAATATTACATAATTAATTTAAAATTTTAGCACCTGAAGCCATTTGCTTTCGGATTTTTTAAAATTATTCTTATACATCCTAAAGAATATTGCTCAAATTATGAAAGCGCAAGTTTTGGTTAAATGAAATAAATATTTCTAAACTTTATTACCATAAGATTAAACTTAAGCAGTGTATTCTGAACTTTACTTTAAATCAGTGTTTTATACGCGTAGCGCATGAAGTAAAATTTCGAGTTTAGAAAAGCCTGAAAATTTGGTTTGGTCGCTCCGCGCTTCGCGCTACGCAACCAAACCAAATTTTCAGGCTTTTCTAAACTCGAAATTTTACTTCATGCTTAGCCTGGGATTGGAAACACTCTTTAGAAGCTAAAATTGACTTTGTACAATGAATATCTAGCTTTATCAAGTTTTAATCAGATGAATTACGTTTAATCACTATCACAACATAAATACATTTGTGGAGAACCAAATTTTCAGACTTTTCTAAACTCGAAATTTTACTTCATGCGCCACGCGTATACAACACTGATTTAAAGTGAAGTTTTAGATATACTTCTTAAGTTTGATCTTAAATTATTGAATATTACATAATTAATTTAAAATGTAAGCACCTGGAGCGATTTGCTTTCGAATCTTTCAAAATTATTCTTTAATATCCTAAAGAATATTGCTCAAATTATGAAAGCGCAAGTTTTAGCTAGATGAAATAAATATTTCTAAACGTTAATAACAACATTAAAATAATCAGTATATTCTGAAGTTTACTTTAAGTCAGTGTTTTATACGCGTGGCGCATGAAGTAAAATTTCGAGTTTAGAAAAGCCTGAAAATTTGGTTTGGTCGCTCCGCGCTTCGCGCTACGCAACCAAACCAAATTTTCAGGCTTTTCTAAACTCGAAATTTTACTTCATGCTTAGTCTGGGATTAGAAACACTCATTAGAAGCTTACATTGAGCTAATACAATGAATATTTACCTTTAAAAAGTTTCAATTAGATGAATTACGTTTATTCGTCATCACAACATAAATACATTTGTGGAGAACCAAATTTTCAGGCTTTTCAAAACTACAATTTTAACTTCATGCTTAATCTGGGAGGGAAACACTCGTTTTAGAAGCTTAAAATTACCGCTTTTACAAAATCAGCGGATCACAAGAAACATTTATTATACAATCAATGTCGTAAGTTGTACAAAATATCACCAAATCATTACACTGCTGTTTACTGTATTAATTCAATGAAATTTTGAAGAATTTTCGTGAAGCGTAGTCGAAACTGAATGCGCAATTCGCAGGTTATCGGATTATTTGGCGGGCAAATTGATTAATTGCGAGCCGTTTCCAAGCGGGCCTTGTTTTTCTATTAATTACTTGATTTGTATGTTGGATTTAAGCGCTGTGAATAAAACATTTTTAATCGTGTCGAGCCTAGCGGGCACTCGGTTTTGATAATTGATCCCCAATTGTATTCGCGAAATCGACCAAACGCAATTCTCATTTAAAAATATTTACCTGAATTGGATTACTAGTAAAACTAAACAAATGGTGCGTGTATATGGTAAGCGGATTGAAGTATTAAAAAGAGAAGAGTTAATATAATCGTATGTTAAATTTAAAAAGACTCTAGTGCTGTGGAAAATACTGTTTATTGGCAACTTTGAAATTATGTCGCTGCTTTGCTTTGATAATGGGACAAGTGAAATTTGTAAATTTTTCAGGAGGAGCCTGCAACAACAAGTTAACAAGTTCAGATATTGTCTCTATCTTCACTGGATTTATCTTATTTTTTGCACGTATTTTTATTCATGTCTCTTAAAGCTGTATTCATTAAATATCTGTATTAAAAAACCATCACTTTTTTTAGTTGTGCCCCTATTAAAGTAAAGCAGCGATGTATTCTATATTCGATAAATGTTTTTATTCAAATTCCGAATTTTTGAATTAGTTATGTATGTCTTTTATTTTAAGATGGTATTGTAATTGTGATAATATTTAATTTAATTTATTTCACACATAATTTTAATTATTAATTGACGTCTCACATCTATTTTATTATAAATAGCCTAAGTGAATAAAGATTTATTATACTTGATTTATTATTATTATTATTAAAATTATTATGTCTCACGTTTTATATGTCTGTCAACGCACTTAAGCGATTTTTAAAAGTAAAATTAAATAAACACATAACCGTGGAAAAAATAATGTTATTAACAACACTGATTTAGAACAATATGGTTAACTGGGATTTCATTTTATATGTCTGAAACGGCAAGTAAGCGATTTTTAAAAGTAAAATCAAATAAACACAACATTGGAATTAATGATTTTTTTAACAACTCTGATTTACAACAATATGGTTGAGTGGGATTTCATTGTTGTTTTTTTTGAGTACGCTGAATCCGAATCCGAGGCCCGCTTAAGCCCAAAGTCGCTAGATATGGAGGTATCTTATCTCAAAGTGTTCAAAATAGGCTATTCGTAGCATTTTTGAGCTCCCAGTAACTATACTTCCTATGACTTGTGGCGGGCGAGTAATGGCGTGTTTTAAAATATTTTTAGAGTCAAATTAACCCGCTTAGTTTTTAACTAATCTCAAATAACTGCTTTATTTTTTTATGCTAACTTTTTTTGAGCGCGCCAAACATCGAATAATGTTCTCCGAAAAATGGTTACGCTACCTTAAAAAAATCACTACTTGTAAACAGGCAAAAACGGGCAGGTATTTATTATTTATATAATAAACTATTTAGTTATTATGTATAAAAACAAAGATTCATTACTAAGAACGGCTAAGAATGTATACTTTAACCTAGTTTAAGTTTAATTTAAATTAGTGTATCTATATAGTGACTAAAGTTATATGAAAAATATTTAAAACTATGTTGTATACATACCAGTAGCCATCTTTAAACTATATTTTCAACGAAGCACAAATGTAAAAAAAGAAATTAAACTTAGCCGTTTGGAGCGCGTAAAATCCACAACTAGACGACGTAAACGATGCGTGCATTTTGGGTACTGATAACCACTGGACCAAAAGTCGAAGGGATTTATGACTGTATTTGCTCACCCTCTGCACATTGAACTACCTATATTCCAAAAAAAAATCTGTTTTCTAAACAGTTGATTTTTGGTGAAATGTTCAGCTAGAATGAGCAATATGTGACAGGCCGTTAGCGGCTGCTGTTAGTCGTTTTGCGGGAAAATTTAAAATTGTCAATTAACGAATTAATTTTAATAGCGAACCGCAGTTTGCGATAATACAAGCAGATTCATCATTATTGTAAACCAAACAATCACAAAAACATGGCTCACGGTTTTTGAGATTGCTCAAAAATTAAGCAGGTTAATTGTATTTTTTTTTTTTATTCTAAAAGTATAGATCTGTGCCTTTAATATGCGCTATTACTCGTTGGCCAGAAGTCACGGGAAGTTTAGTTTCTGGGGGCCCAAAAATGCTAGAAATTTAATATTTTTACCACATTAAGATAAGTATCTCAAAATCTGGCGACTTTGGACCCGAACGGGCGTCGGATTCTGACTCAGCGTACCCAAATTAGTAAGGAACAACAATGAAAACTCACTTAACCAAGAGGTGTATTACAATCTATTTATCAGTACAATGATGTGCATCATAGCAAAACTATAAATGAATATACAAAGAACGATGAAACAGATTTAAACACAAATAACAAAACTAGAAATTCAAATACAAATACAAAGTTTTACTTTATCAAATTATCAACGAATTTACTACTTACTGATGCCGTGTTGGAAAAAAGACTGAAAAGATTGACACTGAGCAAAATAAACAACAACTTCTGTCACTATGGTGACATCCGCTTGCTATTCGAGAGATTTGGCACGAACAATGTAAATTCATAAAACGTGCAGCTAACTTAAATTTAAATTAAAAGATTAAATCATGGCACTCAAGAAGGTTTTTCATACGATACGAACATACGATTACAATAAATGGTGAATGTGCCGGGATTCTCAACAAATTGCTCCGGTTTTCAATTATTTTTAAGGGGTTTCATTTGAGTCACTCGTGGGAATCGACTTCATTTAATGATTTAATACTCTCTTAAGGTCCGTATATACAGGGTGTCCACAAATTCATTCTCAACTTGAGAATCTCCATTATTATAAGAGATAGAGATTTGGTTAAATGGGATGAAATATTTCTTAGCTAAAATTGTACTAAACCCCGTAAAATAATTTTTGATATTTTAAGTATTTCATGCGTTATAGCGACAAAAGAGAATTTTTGATTTGTTCATTTTCTGTTATAGGTCATTTATTTTCCGAGGAAGTCGAGTTTATTTGCATGTTTTTTAATAGAAATCTTGTAGTATGCTCAGATTTTCGATAATTGTTATCATATTTGTTACAAGGGTCAACTTTGTATTTTCTTATGAAATTTTCACTCGGATTTTAGGGTAACATACTGCATTGGTTGCCCAGTTATTTGACAGAAAGAACCGAACAAGTTAAAATATGCGACGTTACTTCATCAGAGATTAATGTTACGTCTAGGGATCCTCAGGGTTCACATTACGGGCCAATGTTGTTTTTATTGTTTATTAATGATATCGGACAAAATATTGGATCTAGTAAGTTTCTCCTCTTTGCCGATGACCTTAAGATGTTCAATTGCATAAACAAACAAACAAATGTAATATTCCAGCCCTCTCTTTCTAGATTTAAAATACACCTAACTAGAATTAATTTGTCTAATATCATTGATAAATTGTATGAATAACGTGTTTTTCTGCAAGTGATTGTAAATAATTTTAATCTGTTATTTATTCGGTTTGTCTAGCAGTTACAGCCTTATGTCATTTACACTATTTCTATAAACTTTAATCTGTGATATGTTTTGAAATTGTCAGTGGTATTTACCTGTGATGTTGATTTTAAGACTGTTTTAATATGTTCAGTTTTGCGGCTGTCTATTATTTTATATGCATTTTTTTTATTAAATAATTTGTAATTCTAAGCCGAATATTTTTTTCTTGTTAAATTGAGCTTTTACTTGATTGCCGTTTACGCGTAATTCTTTATGTGCCTTTTATTGCTCTTTGCATAACGCAGCGCGTTTATAATATAGAAAACAAAGGGAGCAGAATAAGTAGGTTTAGGTATTATAATTATATAATTGCCCGATTTTAAGGAAATGAAAAGAAAATTCAATCAGACCACCCGAGACGTTTTGTTCAAAATTAATTGCCTCAATGAATTTTTCTCTGTTCCGAGAATTTACTGATTGCCATTGTTGAAGTATAGCGACTATAATACTCTGTAGATTTATAATTAACGGCGAAAATTGGTTATGAATATTAATAATGTTATTGCTTATAGCGGCGGTGGATTATTTTAATAAATTTCTTACTTCTTTGTATAAATTAGTATGTATTTATTTTATAATAAAATGTTATAAAATACGTTACAATATTTCGCCAATTATTATTGATTTCTTCAAGGCATAGTCTAAAATTTAAATACAGGGAACACCCAATATTATGCAAAAATATTATATCTGAAATACACAAGATTTACAAAGGTTGGGCTGTGTATAAAAATTGTTAAATTTAAAAAAAGTGATAATAATAATAATAATGTAAAGATAAATTTGAATATTTTTATATTTTTGTTATGTGGACTATAGTTAGATATAAGTAGCATACAACTTTACTTAGGAAATTTGTAAAATAAATGTCTGTAGTTGTATTACAAATTAATTTATTTTAATATGTTCTTTTACATAGTCTATATTTTTAACTTCTAATCTGTATATTACCATTTGTATTTTTATATATTATTATTATGACTTATCAAATATTGTATTATACAATCTAAGAGACCAATAAATTGATTAATTTATTAATTGAATAAATATATTAGAAAAATTAGATTTCTTTTAAGTATGTATATACACATTTTATCGGGACAATTGCAGCATTTAGTAAATATTACAGATATTCCTTGTTTATATAAAAGCAGTCAAATTAATGCTATTTTTAAAAAGGTTAATAAATTTAAATTTTATGAATATCGAAGTTTGAGTTTTAAATCTTCTGCGATTCATTTTTTTTTAAATATACATTATTTATATTAGATACATTTTATATTTACAAATAGCATATCAAGAACATTTTAATCTTTATATATACAGTGTGCAAATACTTCTGGAATAATAATAGGATCTTCTACGCGGGATGCTATAAATGCACAACATTAACAGACAAATGATATCAATTTCATTAGCTGATGGAACTATTACTCAGCTGGAATTTATAGTAGAATTTAAATGAATAGATTATTAACAATTTAAACCGTTTATTAGAGTCGAAATCCTCTCAACCGCAATGACTGTTGCGGATTTATATCGAAAAGCTGATTTATAATATCAGATTAATAAATTTAATAATTCATTTGAATAATATATATTTTTTTAAACTGAATGGGTGTTTATTAAAGAAAATGTAAACAAATCTATCTTGGCCAATAAACGACTCCTTAACTTTGTGTAACTGAGACTTTATTAAGTGACTATAGTTACGACAACTAAACATATCTTGACTATACTCCATTTCTTTTAAGACAAATTTAACTATAAGCCTAGTTTACACTGGTTAAATGGCAGATTCTGGTGTTATTTTTGGGCGCGGAATTCAAAATGTTGGTTAATAAGTCTTCATCTAAAGTTAGTTAGCCTAAAATCAATTAATTTATTTGAAATGTGTATAGCTCAGTAAGTACTGAGAATAGGACACTTATTCATATGAACTTTTTTGCTTGAAATGATCTCAAGAACATGCCCCTTAAGTACCGGAAGAAGTTCACGAGACACCCGTATTTATTAAATAAGGCTCAGATTATATGCAAAATTCATATTTGTTATTAAAACTAAGCAACCAAGAATTGGCTATTTCATTTATACGATGTGTTCATTTTCAATAGCAATAAAATTGACAAATATATTTATTTCAATAACTAACCGTATCACTCAAATATCTTAGTTTGCATATTTAAATCAAAAACCATTAGATATGTATAGAAAACCATTTTGTTCATATACCTCTTGACCGATGTGAAGATAGCCACGGATTTTCCAGCCATTTTGGCGCCTCCACCATCACACGAATTATGGAACAGATTCCCCAGATTTTCAAAATTTCATAACTCCCAAACCACATATTTTATTTTCAAAATTTCTTCAATAATTGATTAAACAATATACATAGAGCGAGTATAAATAACCAGAATGTTGTAACTCTTAATTGTTCTTTATTTAAACAATATATTGTTGTCCCGCGTATGTCACCTTTCATACCAAATATTAAAAAAATCATATCTCTAAAAGCTCCTATTTTATTTTCCAAATTTCTTCACTAATTGTTTAAACAATATATCTAGACCGAGCATAGATGGTCAAAATGTTGTCACTCTTATTTGTTAATTATTTATATGATATATTGCTGTCCCGCGTATAGCACCGTTCATACCAAATATTAAAAAAATCATATCTCTTAAAAATCCTATTTTATTTTACAAATTTCTTCACTAATTATTTAAACAATATATCTAGACTAAGCATAGATGGTCAAAATGTTGTCACTCTCATTTGTTAATTATTTAAATAATATATTGCTGTCCCGCGTATAGCACCGTTCATACCAAATATTAAAAAAATCATATCTCTTAAAAATCCTATTTTATTTTGCAAATTTCTTTACTAATTGTTTAAACAATATATCTAGACCGAGCATAGATGGTCAAAATGTTGTCACTCTTATTTGTTAATTATTTATATAATATATTGCTGTCCCGCGTATAGCACCATTCATACCAAATATTAAAAAAATCATATCTCTTAAAAATCCTATTTTATTTTCCAAATGTCTTCACTAATTATTTAAACAATATATCTAGACCGAGCATAGATGGTCAAAATGTTGTCACTCTTATTTGTTAATTTTTTATATAATATATTGCTGTCCCGCGTATAGCACCGTTCATACCAAATATTAAAAAAATCATATCTTTCAAAAATCCTATTTTATTTTCCAAATTTCTTCACTAATTGTTTAAACAATATATCTAGACCGAGCATAGATGGTCAAAATGTTGTCACTCTTATTTGTTAATTATTTATATGATATATTGCTGTCCCGCGTATAGCACCATTCATACCAAATATTAAAAAAATCATATCTCTTAAAAATCCTATTTTATTTTCCAAATTTCTTCACTAATTGTTTAAACAATATATCTAGACCGAGCATAGATGGTCAAAATGTTGTCACTCTTATTTGTTAATTATTTATATAATATATTGCTGTCCCGCGTATAGCACCATTCATACCAAATATTAAAAAAATCATATCTCTTAAAAATCCTATTTTATTTTCCAAATTTCTTCACTAATTGTTTAAACAATATATCTAGACCGAGCATAGATGGTCAAAATGTTGTCACTCTTATTTGTTAATTATTTATATAATATATTGCTGTCCCGCGTATAGCACCATTCATACCAAATATTAAAAAAATCATATCTCTTAAAAATCCTATTTTATTTTCCAAATTTCTTCACTAATTGTTTAAACAATATATCTAGACCGAGCATAGATGGTCAAAATGTTGTCACTCTTATTTGTTAATTATTTATATAATATATTGCTGTCCCGCGTATAGCACCATTCATACCAAATATTAAAAAAATCATATCTCTTAAAAATCCTATTTTATTTTCCAAATTTCTTCACTAATTGTTTAAACAATATATCTAGACCGAGCATAGATGGTCAAAATGTTGTCACTCTTATTTGTTAATTTATTATATAATATATTGCTGTCCCGCGTATAGCACCGTTCATACCAAATATTAAAAAAATCATATCTTTTAAAAATCCTATTTTATTTTCCAAATTTCTTCACTAATTGTTTAAACAATATATCTAGACCGAGCATAGATGGTCAAAATTTTGTCACTCTTATTTGTAATTATTTATATAATATATTGCTGTCCCGCGTATAGCACCTCATACCAAATATTAAAAAAATCATATCTCTTAAAAATCCTATTTTATTATGAAAGGTGACATACGCGGGACAGCAATATATTGTTTAAATAAAGAACAATTAAGAGTTACAGCATTATGGTTATTTATACTCGCTCTATGTATATTGTTTAATCAATTATTGAAGAAATTTTGAAAATAAAATATGTGGTTTGGGAGTTATGAAATTTTGAAAATCTGGGAAATCTGTTCCATAATTCGTGTGATGGTGGAGGCGCCAAAATCCGTGGTTGGAAAATCCGTGGCTATCTTCACATCGGTTACCTCTTGGTAACAAATATGCATTTCGCATATAATTTCGTCTAACTAATTTTGGCGGTTTCAAAATGTAAGCCCTTCGGCCAGTTTTTTTAAAAAGAAAGATTAAATTGTATTCACTTCACGAAAACGTCTCGAACTTTCAGTTAGAATTTCATAAAAAGCCTTTGAAACTGCTCAATTTTTATATTCATACACAAACAAATGATGCATACGTGCATTATGCCCGATTGTCTCGTTCCTTTGGCGGCGAGCGGATTGAAATCAGTGGAGACATCATTGCAACAAATGGTGGATGCGCCGGGATTCTCTGCTCCGGTTTAGAGAATCTGTTTTCCAGGAATTTTCTTTTAAGCCATCCGAGAAATTCGACTTTATTTAGTTAGTCAATAAAACTGTTACGAAAAAGAGAGAATAATCGATTGAAACAAAAAAAACGCTCTTCTTGAAAATATAAATAATTTAATTAGTGAGTGCGCTTTACTAAAAGTATCAGTTGTCATTATTCATTAATCAAATTGTTTATTTAAAATTATATTGACTTAAAATGTATGATAATAAGTGAGCATTTAATTCGTTAATATATTCATAAAATGGTTGTTCTTTACATTTACACAGACACATATACGTGTAGTCATTAAATTGTTACATGAATTAATTAGTAAGTGCGCTTTACTGCTGGGATATATTTAAACATTATCTGGTCTCCGGCCGGACAACAAAACAATTTGCCATTTATTAATAATGGGACAACGGGGATTCTAAATGGAAACGGGACGCAAACATGTTTGTCTCGATATGCACATCCTCATATAGAAAATGCTTCGTACTCGCAGCGCGTAAAAGGGCTGGAACTATTTTATTAAAAATTAATGAACGAACAAATAATAAATAGTGTTGGCCTGTGTTAAATATAGTTTTAATAACTGTATGTTTTCGAGTTTACGTGAAGTTATTATTACAGATTTAATAACAACAGACATTTTGAAACGAAAACAAAAAAGGCAATCACAAATCTTAGTTGATTCCAGACTGGCAATTATCAATGCAAATGTCCCCATCCAACTTTTAATACGCAATATTGTCCCAATTTTGCGGGCTTGAATAAATTTCAATTATTAACAGCTTAAAACGAACAACAATGCTTAAGATTTTTTGTACGAAAATATTAATATACTCTCCTAACTATAATTTACCAGGATGAAAAAAAAGGAGATAATTTATTCATTATTATATATTTCTTTCAAACCATAGAGTTTAATATTGTGGGATAAAATATTTTGAATAAGTATACTTTACTTAAAAACAGTGTCTCTGTTGAAAATTATTTGTTATAATTTGTTTAGATTTAAATTTTTTGTGGCAATTTGTTAGTTAGCAAAAACGCGGTGTAGTTTTTTTGTTTTGTTTCTATAAACGGCCACATTCGAGAGACGGCCGTCGAACTGTATGTGTGCGTGCATCGTTCTTCGCGAATTCGAAAAATATATACAATGTATATATTCTCATTCGTCACTTGAAAAAATGACAAACTTTTTCCCTAGAATTTCTGTACTCATTGATTTTTTTATCGCAGAAGATCTAATTACATTTGGCGCGTTTAACGATTTAATTTATACGTCGGGATTAATTAAAATCAAATGTTTACATGTAATTGAAGTCAATGCAAGAGAGAGGAAAAGAGAGAGGGGGCGCGCAGTGTTTGCCCCGCATCTGCCACAGTGTTTTAATTAAAATTAAATTAGTCCCCGATTTTGGAGGTATTGTGCAGTCTTTTCGGGCCAACGCTCTAAATGTGCTCTGTTTTTAGCTTGCACTTTATATTAGACAAAGGTACAGGCAAAAAAAAAGCGACGACGAAATATAACTATTAAAGTATGCATTCAAATATTATTATTTTGTTCCACACTGTATATACAACTGTGTATCTGCTAAAATATCGTTAGCTCGGACTTTTTTAATACATATTTTTATACATGAGTTTATCATCTGTCCTATTTATTATTATTTCATATACATTATTATTTTATATACTGCATGTACGCATACTAGAATATTTACAATATAAACCCAGTGCGTTTATACGATATACAGAATTAACAGAGATAATTTATTAAAAGCCCCCACAAATTAATCACCTCGAATCGAAAGCATTTTGCAGTAAAATCCAAAATTTGAATTTCCAACCGATCCCCAGCGGAGCTAGCATCCCTCCATTTCCATTAATCCATTTATTTATTATTATTATTACTACTAGCCCTGATTTAAAATTCATTATGTATTTTTGTTGCGCGTATGCGGAAAATAGGATGGAATTATTTAAATTTTTCTATTGTAGAGGTGAAATAAGAATATTTTAAGCGAGTGGAGATGGAATTTACGGGATTGGATTTTCCAAATGAAACAATATTATTGTTGCCGTCGGGCTGATTGCCTGTTTCGTCGCTAATGGGAATATATTCGATAATGAAATTGTCGTTATGCAGTTTCGCCGTAAATTGTTTAATAGGGCCAATGCGGGTCGTGTATTGTGCTGCATTCACTTGTTATACATTGTATATGTAGATGAGGCATATGTGCAAACCAGCAAATGATAATTTTATCAGTGAATTATTTCTGTAAAAATCTTGAATGTTGTAACTGTATGTTTTTGAGTTTACCTAAAGTGATTATTGCACTAAAAAAGACTGTCATTCCTTTTATTTTGAATGTTGTAATTTATAAATCACAAAACAACTTCGGTAAAAATTTAACTATGTATTTTTTTGACGAGATAAATTCAAATTCAAAACTATTTGAATTCGAGAAAATAAGCTTACGCTTCTTATAGTTTGCACACTTTAAACATAATATATAAAATTAGGAAAAAACTATTCGTGAAAATGCAAACAATGTCTTAATTAATAAGACAACTCAAGACGATAAATATCCATTGAAACAATTACTTCCCGTGCAAATACACCTCCGGATATTGAATTATACAATGAAATATTTAAAATCTTATTTAATTTGATTTGTTACAACGCTCTATTAAAGTATATGTAACGTTTAGGTCAAATTCTCTTCAAACCAACTAACAATACAATTTAAAATGAAAGGAGAGATAGCAACAAATTAGAAGTGAAAGGACTTGGATTAAAACTAATGTCTTAGGCCATCTATAGACGCGTTTCGAGATTTATCTCTCTTCAGTATAGCTTTGCTTATGACGTTTAAAAAAAATTAGGAATAAAATTATAACAAACTTACTTGGAAAAAGTGTTGTGTGTCGAATGAGTGAAAATTATGGTTGGTATTTATAGGTAAAAAAGGGGATTATGTCATTAGCTGTATGAAGAATGTGAGACCTTATTATTTACCTTACGGTACAGTTCAAACAAGATAAATTCAAATTCAAAACTATTTTAATTCAAGATTTTTTGTATATTTGTATTTTTTGATTGTCTCGAACTTATATTTTAAACATTTTTTTAATTAAGTCAATAATTAATAGTATATTACGTAACGAGAGTGGTATGCAGCGTATTACATATGAGCAGACATGTTGCGCACGAGCCGCGCAGCAGCGAGTGCAGTATTCCGCGAGTATGTAATTGCCATACCACTCGAGAAACGTACGATACTTTACCTCCGCCCTAACAAAATAAACAATAAGCATGGAAGAACAACTTATTTATTGTAATATTTTTTAATAGTACTATGACAATGATGATAACTAAATGACTACTTGATCAATATACAAGGAATAAAGCTGTACATTTTCCGACATTCGTTGTTTTTTTTAAAGAGTTCAATTTGCTGCTTTAACGGGTGTTTTCTACTCCCGGACTAAGCATGAAGTAAAATTTCGAGTTTAGAAAAGCCCCGTGAAAATTTGTCGAGGGTCGCGCAGCGACCCGAGACAAATTTTCTGGGCTTTTCTAAACTCGAAATTTTACTTCATGCGCCACGCGTATAAAACACTGATTTTAAGTGAGGTTCAAATATACATAAAGTTCACAATATTTTAGTGTTTTATACGCGTGGCGCATGAAGTAAAATTTCGAGTTTAGAAAAGCCCAGAAAATTTGTCTCGGGTCGCTACGCGACCCTCGACAAATTTTCACGAAGCTTTTCTAAACTCGAAATTTTACTTCATGCTTAGTCTGGGAGTGGAAAATACTCGTTTAACGCTTTAAATTGCACTCTTAAAAACAGTTTAAAAATGCCAGGGAATTTAAAATGGGTCCTCTTAATGGAAACTCCTATATTTGTCTAACCAAAGTTGGCGCTTTCAAAATTCAATCAATTTTCTTTGTGATGTGTTGTTAAGGTTTTAGGATCAAACTTAAGCAGTATATTTTAAAATGCACTTTAAATTAGTGTTTTATACGCGTGGCGCATGAAGTAAAATTTTGAACTTAGAAAAGCCTGAAAATTTGGTTTGGTCGCTCCGCGCTTCGCGCTACGCGACCAAACCAAATTTTAAGGCTTTTCTAAACTCGAAATTTTACTTCATGCTTAATCAAATAGTGGAATCACTCGTTTTTCTTATCTAAATTAATTTAGAATAAAATTAAGAAAAAAGTCTTAGTATTCTTTAAATACATATGTTTAAATATCTCTAATTAAAAAAAGTTGAGTACTTTTATAAGAGTTTGTTTTATTTTTGTTAGGAGGGAAAAATAGTAATTTATACATATGTGTAGAATTTCTTGACGATATTAGTATTCTGTTCCGCGAGGCGTAACTCAAGTAAATCTTAAGTACTTCAGTAGAATAAGAATGGGGAATAAAGCCAATATAGGAACTACCGACAGAATTGAACTTCACGCCCCATTTATATGTAAATACGATCCGGGCCGGAATTTCAACGGGTAATTTTCTATTTCGATTTTCGATATAAAACAATTTGGTCCCACGCGCCCGCTCCGGTTTCTAGCTTTCGCTTCCGGACGGCCTGCTTTTAATAAATTCATCATTACCACCCAAATTAGGCAAATCTGTTAGTAACTGTGAAATTAGTTTTCAATTCGAGGAAAATTTGGGATAATAAAGGTTTTTTAGTTTGTTGTGTTTGTCAATTGAGAGATTTATCTTTAATTTATATTTACAATATAATTAACTTGTTTTTTGTCATACAATTTTTTTTGAACAAGTTAATTTTTCAGGAAATGATTATTCAAAAATTAATAACGAAAGGAGTGATCAAATTGATTTTTTTTAGTTGATACACAAAATATACAGTGTGTCCCGAATTAGTAGTCGATGCATGGGTATCTTTTATTTATTTATTTATTTATTTATTTAACGGTTTCACCTTTTACAATAGTGTATACATATATACAGGGTGTTCATTTGAAAACTTCCCAACGCGGATTTATGGAAAACCACTGATTAAAAGAAAAAACGCCGAGACACGTCCAAAGATTTCCCAAGGGGGACAACTTTTTAACCAAAAACGACTTCACCCCCTTTTACCCTCTGCCCCCCGGGGTCATCCCCTTAAAAATTTTAAATGACAAGGGGTATCAAGTAATAGCTTGTTTGAAAGGTTTTTCAAAGTGTTTTATTTTGACGGTTGAATTTTTAAAATCGGTCCATTTGTTTACGGAAAAACTAGAAAAATCTTTATTTATCTTAATTTGTTCAGATAGAAAAAAAAACACACGAAAATATCCCTTTTTATTTTATTAATAAGTGTTCAAAAACCAACAAAACTTGGCAGCAACCAAATAAAAACCCTAATTTTTTCGCCTTCTTTTCATCAATACGGAGATAACATTTATTCTTATACCTGTTTAGTTTGGGTTAGTTGCTATAGAAAAGAAACAATTCCATTTGCTGTCAGTTACCTTTGTGACAATCTTGGGATAGTGAAAATAAATTTATTGATTCATATTTTACTTCCAAAATGGTTTACACACTAGCCGAAAGAGTGGAAATTATTCTAATTTATGGTGCCCAAAATCAATGTGCTCGGCAAACTGCCGTCACATTTAACGCCAGACACCCGGACAAGATAACTTCGCATAGGTATGTTTTGGACCTTGTTACTAAATTTACTCAAACTGGATCTGTTGCAAAAAAAAAAACGTAATCATCGTAGAGTTTTAAATGAAGCCGCTCAAATTGAAGTTTTGGGTCATTTTGGCATAAATCCTAATACTTCATTACGCAAAATTGGCGATGCGACTGGTATTTCATTAGGCTCTGTACACACAGTTACTAAATTACATAAATTTCATCCATTCAAAATGCAAATATTGCAAGAGTTAACCGAGGGTGATTTCGATAGGCGAGTTGAGTTTTGTGAACAAATGACTGCAGCGATTAATGATAATACCATTCATGTAAAGAATATCTGCTTCACTGATGAATGCACATTTTATCTAAATGGATTTGTTAATAAGCATAACTGCAGGTATTGGAGCAATGAAAATCCTCATGCTTTTGTAGAAGGGCATACTCAGTACCCCCAAAAAATTAATGTATGGGCAGGCATTTTAGGAAACAAAGTGATTGGGCCATTGGTTATTAATGGGAATTTAAATGGGGGCATTTATTTAGATATGTTGGAAAATACCATCAATCCGCTTATCACTGAAACCATTGAAAACCAAATCGGAGACGATGGAAACCCTATACTTGATGAGGCTGAAATATATTTCCAGCAAGACGGCGCTCCTCCTCACTATGTTCTTCCGGTTCGGCAATGGCTAGACGACGAATTTTCAGATAAATGGATTGGGCGAAGAGGGCCTATAGAATGGCCTGCTAGATCTCCTGACTTGTCGCCATTAGAATTTTTTCTATGGGGCCATTTAAAATCTATTGTGTTCACTCCCCAACCTGAAAGTTTAGATGAACTTGGTCAACGCATCACCGAAAGCTGCCATGATCTCCCACAACATGTTTTTGAAAATGTCCGGCAGGAATTTGAACATCACCTACATCATTGTTTGGCCAATAACGGGCCACATTTTGAACACTTAATAAAATAAAAAGTGATATTTTCGTGTGTTTTTTTTTTCTATCTGAACAAATTAAGATAAATAAAGATTTTTCTAATTTTTCCGTAAACAAATCGACCGATTTTAAAAATTCAAACGTCAAAATAAAGCACTTTGAAAAACCTTTCAAACAAGCTATTACTTGATACCCCTTGTCATTTAAAATTTTTAAGGGGATGACCCCGGGGGGCAGAGGGTAAAAGGGGGTGAAGTCGTTTTTGGTTAAAAAGTTGTCCCCCTTGGGAAATCTTTGGACGTGTCTCGGCGTTTTTTCTTTTAATCAGTGGTTTTCCATAAATCCGCGTTGGGAAGTTTTCAAATGAACACCCTGTATAGAACTTTAACGCAACAATAATGTTCCACAAAAATATAACAAGTGGGGTGTGAATATACATAATATAAATTAAACACAAGTTTAAAGTTACTAATTAAAGTAAAAATAAAAGAAATAAACAATAGTAGCACTATAGCAAATGAATAATATAGAAATAAATTGTATCTCAACTAAGAATTGAAAAATCAATAGATCTTAATTGAGATTTAAAGGCTGTAAATGAAGTCCCAAAGAGAGTGATGGTTCTGAGTCGATCAATTATATTATAATGTCTCATCATTCTGCTCAATGGACTATTTCTGCCAAAGTTTGAGCGGTGAAAATGCTCACGAAATGTTAGGTTAATTCGTGTATTGCTAGGCACGTTGAAATTAATTAAATGGAGCAACTCAGAGCAGTCTATTATCGAATTTACAATTTTGAATAGAACACAGAAATCAAAATAAATGCGCCTATTTTTAAGGCTGGCTAAGTTAATTGTAGCCAGCATATGAGTGCGAATATAATTTATTCTTAAAATGCCAAATTTGTAACTAATATTTAATAGGAATTTGTTTTGCACTCGTTCGATTTGGTCTTTACGGTTGGAATAATGTTGAAACCATATACATGGCGCGTATTCTACTTGAGTTCTTACTAATGTGATATAAAGTAATTTTTGATTTAAACGGCAAGAGATAGAGAACCGATTAAATAGGAGAAAATATGCAGGACAATGAGTGCTATCTTCGTCTGGTGTAAAACCAACAAAAAAGTTAAGCGTTCAGATAACACTGCGATTTTGGCGATTTGTTATTTTTCTTTGAACTGTCCAGCGTCGCCTTGATTTTATTGACGTCACGTATCTTAAGCTTTTTATTTTGTTCATAATTGCATAAAATCCAAAATTGGCTCGTAAGCATATTAATTGGATGTTCTCAGATTGGAAAACGTTGAATGGTCGAAGGAAAATAAGATCAACGTATTTTGAGATGATGGGATAGAGTATACGAGGGTTGCCTTTTATATTTCGGGATTGGGCAACCCTAGTGTTGCAATCTGATAACTGAGAGCTCTATCGTAAAGTTTGACATTTTTGAGGTTATACGTACTCAGAACGTTTTGACATATGAGCGTTATTTGTGTCGTTTACACTAGCTTAAAAGATTTATATCGGCCAAAGAATGGAATTAAATCGTGAACATTTTCGTGCGATTATTTTTTACAACTTTCGACGTGGATTAACTCAACAACAGTGCATGGATGAACTTAATTCAATTTTTGGCGATGAAGCTCCATCAAGGACCAGTCTTTATCGATGGTATGGTGAATTCAACCGAAGTCCTAGTTCACTCCAAGACGAATTTCGTGGAGGTCGTCCAGAATCAGTTGTTGTTCCGGAAACCATTGATGCTGTGCGCAAACAAATATTGCAAGATCGTCATGTGACCTATCGTGAAATTGAGACAACCTTAGGCATTAGTGGGACCAGCATACATTCAATATTGCATGAACATTTGACTGTCAAAAAAATTTGTTCGCGTTGGATCCCACACAATTTGTCAATCGCTCAAAAAAAGGCTCGTGTCGATTGGTGCAAAGAAATGCTAAAAAAATACGATTGCGGTGCTTCGAAACACGTCTATGACATCGTGACAGGTGATGAATCGTGGATTTTCCCGTTTGAGCTCGAAAGTAAACAGCAGTCGACCGTATGGGTGTTTCAAGATGAACCAAATCCAACAAAAGTTGTTCGCGCACGAAGCACTTCCAAGCAAATGGTCGCCTGTTTTTTCGGAAAAACTGGACATGTCGCAACCGTACTACTAGAACAACGCAGAACAGTCAATTCTGAGTGGTACACAACCATTTGTTTGCCAGTTGTCATCCAAGAAATCAGGAAAACCAACCGCCGAAAACGGATCACTCTTCACCACGACAATGCGAGCTCTTACACATCGGCTCAAACAACTGCATTTTTGAGCACGCAAAACATCGATTTGATGAGTCATCCGCCATATAGTCCTAACTTGGCACCGAATGACTTCTTTTTATTCCCATCCGTAAAAAATAAAATGAGAGGTCAACGTTTTTCGACACCTGAAGAAGCGGTTGATGCGTTCAGAATGCATGTTTTGGAGATACCTCAATCAGAGTGGCAAAAGTGCTTCGACAATTGGTTCAAACGCATGCAAAAGTGTATAGATCTTAATGGGGAATATTTTGAAAAACAATAAAGCGATTTTCAATGATTAATATTTATTTTTGTTCTCTAATCCCGAAATATAAAAGGCAACCCTCATATCAGTCGTCCGCCTGTTGGTTGGATGACTGACATATCCTATCCCATCATCTCAAAATAATTTAATCTTATATGATGAAAAGTGCACTACTGCGACCGTGAGATTTGGAGGAGGTGTATTATGGTGTTGAAATGTTTCCATCAACTTTTGAGGCATTATAATTTTAAATATTAGTTAAGGTTTTCAAGATATTATTTCAATAATTAACTTTATTCATTAGAAATGTAACAAATTCTTCTGAGCTCATGTAATTTTATTTTTTATTATTCAATTTTGATTGTTTCTATCGGATGTTCAACAATTATCAAGAACCTGGGTGATCGGAATCAAAATGAATGTATTTCTTCTTCTTCTTTTGCGTTTTTTTATGGCCTTGGCATCTAAGCCCTGTTGACCAGTCACAGTATTAATTAAACAAATGTTTGTTTAACCCATTTAGGCACCCACTGGAAGGCCAATCCCTTCGGTGGGGCTTCCCACGCCAAGGGCATCGTTTTGGAAAAGGTAGGTGTTGAAGCCAAACAGCCAAATTCCGCTATCCGTAAGTGCGTGAGAGTGCAGCTCATCAAGAACGGCAAGAAGATTACCGCGTTCGTACCCCGTGACGGTTGCCTGAACCACATTGAGGAAAACGATGAAGTCTTGGTCGCCGGTTTCGGTCGTAAAGGTCATGCCGTCGGTGATATTCCCGGAGTCAGATTCAAGGTTGTCAAGGTAGTCAATGTGTCACTCCTAAAGAAAAGAAGGAACGTCCGAGGTCATAAGTTAACTTTTATAATATATATGAACCATTTAAATAAATAAACAAATAAATATAGGGGTAGTTATTTAAGGAAAGGGGTATAGGAATGATTGTAGCTATTTTGATAATTAAATTGTTGGAGTATAGACTGAATTTAAAATATGGACTAACGCCCTTCCCGAGGGAAAAGGACTAGGAAAATACACGTGCAGTTAGCAGGATGAGGTACACTAGAAAGGAATGCGAGGAATAGGAATATGAAAATGGATGTGACTGAAAGGATACAAAAGGATAGGAGTCTAATCACGTGCTGGCTTTGCGTTTTAATTTTTGCGCAGCGGTCCGACCTGCTCGGGATCTCGACACGGACTCCCATGAATGTATTTCAGAGAAGTAAGTTGTCTGAAATAGGTTATGACTTTACAAGCGTCAAGTTCAATAATTTAAAATAAGATTTGACATTCATGTTTCATTTGACAGCCGCCTAGAACTCCAGTAATTTTTGAACACCCAATAGTTTAATAAGACTTTATAAACACCTATCAGAATGACAATTCAACCCCTTTTTACCTCAATATCATCACATTCTCACTTCAAATCTATTTTCAAGGGGCAAATAATACATTGTAACGATAACTAGCGCCCTGTGGTGTAAAATTCAGCAGAATCATGGACTGAATTTACGATGCAGGAACACACAGCGGTTGGGTCGGGCGTATGTGTGTTTGTGTCTCTTCCGAGTTGGTAACGTATTGACACAGCCGGATTACAGTAGGGGGTTTTATACCGGGCCGTAAAATTTAAGTACTCTGTTATGATGGCGTTTGAGAAGAAGAGGGAAAGGAACTCTAGGGTAAGGATTTCCTCTTAATACGCTCAATGGAAGTATTCATAAAAATTACACATCAGTGTATTGTATTCACAAATTTAATCATTAAGTATGATTTTATAAAGAAACTTGGTTTGTTTCGCTTAAATCATTATTTCTTCTAACTAGTAACTAGTTAGTTCAAATTTAAAACTTTTGTCGGTCCAGTAACGTTAGAATTATAGTTCCACCTTTTGTAGTTTGGTAGAAATAAATGTTTGAAATCTGTTTCTTCTATTTGAATAGTTAAAATGTTTCATCAAGTGATCAATAAGTTTTATTAACTTGTTTCTCATTATTTACTTGGAAAAACATTTCTACTAAATATATGTGTGTGTAAATATATAAGAACCAAAAGGGAAAGATGTAATCAAAGATGAGTGATTACATCTTTCCCAGTTGCTCGGTTTTTTTTTTCTTTTCTATAAAACCCTCAAGTTTAATAAATCCAAAATTATTAAATTTAAAACACAAAACCTCTAATCCCCGAAATCCCTTAATTACAACGTTGAATTTTCTCCCTTCTTTTTTGCCCTTTATTTATAAGAGCAAAGTCATATAATTATCCTCTGTTCCTTGCATCATTCCTTCCAGGATAAAGCCGAGGAGAGGGGAAGTAATCCTCTTAGATAAACTAAAGGAAATTATAGCTTTGCAAAGTCCCTCTTCTGCATCCTCCGCCTCCCCGTTCCTCTGGGGGGCTAGGAAATAGGTGCAATGTTGTACGTTCAGGGGAACGAACGGTGAAAGGATGCGTTGAATATCTTTCGCGTTTCACACCGACGGCGACTCGAGGGGGGTTGGAACGGAACGGGGGGTGTAATTTTTCCTCTGGCTTGAGTTAATCCCATCTGACCTATTTTCTAGTTTTATATATTTCTATACTTAAATCAGTGAAGGCTGGTGAGTGGGGCTGCAGATATTAACATACAGGGAATTTTTGTTTATAGTATACATACCCCGATGCATTCGTTGTGTTTTTTTGTTTTTTTAGATGAATTTGAAGCTACTAACATGACGTAAAATTTCGAGTTTAGAAGAGCTTGAAAATTTGGTTTGGTCGCTCCGCTTCGCTACGAGACCAAAACATTTTTTTAATAGGTTGTATCCATAATATGACAAAACCATATCAATGTTATTTACTCTTAACAATCACGGCCTTGAGGATTTAACAAAATCTACAACATTTCTGGGGGTACATATCGATTGTGCCCTATTGTGGAAAGTTCACGCTGATGAAATCGCCAAAAGATTGAATTCTAGTACCTATTTAATTAGAAACCTGCGCGAAAGAGCATCTCAGTATGTTGTACGAACAGCGTACTTCTCCTTGTACGAATCACACCTGAGATATGGCATTTTAGTTTGGGGCCACTCCAATGCCCGGCACCGAATATTTTCATTACAACGTCGTGTAATTAGGAGCATTGCAGCGCTGGGGTATCGGGAGGACTGTAGGCATATATTTAGAGAAATGGGTATATTAACTGTTCCCTGCATTTATATATTCGAATACCTTATTTACATCAGGAAAAATATCCACAAATATACTAGTCATACTCTAAATCATGATCATGACACTAGAACTAAGAAAAACCTTTGCCAGCCACAATTAAGGCTAACTAGAAGTCAGATGAGCGTAAATTGCTTCGGAATCAAATTCTATAACATTCTACCTCTCGAACTACGTGCCCTGCCACTGAAACCTTTTAAAAGAAAAATAAAAGCAATACTATTGGACGGTGCCTTTTATGACTGGGATGAGTTTTTATTATTAAGATTGTAACCATCTATTGTTTGACATTTGTTTTAAAATTGCTATATGTTTTGCACTGACGTATGTATGATCTGTGATCCTAAACATCAATAAATTATTCTATTCTATTCTATTCTATTCTAATAGTTGTTAATTTATTGGTTATATGTTTCAATAGAATTAATTTTTATATTATTTTATATTTGTTGATACATGTTTCGAAGTTAACTTTCCCTGTTAGGGGTTGTTATTATTATTATATTTTTAAATAGCGCAATGTGTTAGTGAATAAGCGATCCCTACAAGTAATTAAGTAAACTGAAGTAATCAAAGTTCAATCGGTGCTAACTTTGCTTAGGTCAGTTTACTTAATTACTTGTAAGGATCGCAGATTTTTGTATTCACAAGAAAGAAACAAGAATGAACTTGAATATTAAATATTTTACACTATAAATGTAGAATTAGAAGATAACCCTTTGAAAGAAATGGATGAAACAGTTACATTTAACATATAAAACATAATTCACGTTAGAAAATCAAAATTGTTTGCCATTTGTGAAAAGTGTCCCCGGAGAGAGATAGTGAGAAGAGGCGTCATTAGGTAAATCGGTTTCGTAATTCGTGTTATTAGCGGAATTAATGCAGTTTTAAATTAATACGGCGAGCTCAAGTTTCGGGCCCCGTAACGAACCGGAATAGCGGCTGCGACATTGCGACGTTCCTCCGGGGACAAAGGGACCGCTAATTCTGCACTAATTCGGCACGAATTACCATATATACCACTCTCCATTGCGGCCCTTCGTACGTGACGAGATCAGCACGCTATTGTCCGACGTTTCCACGCGATTATTTCACACGGACCACACGAAATCGTTCATTAATTTATTAACGTTTCACTGATTTATTCATTCAAATTAGTAGATCGTTTTGAATATCTGCAAACGTGTTCCTTATAATTAACTATAAAAAATACTTAAAGCTAAAACTTACTCTGTATATACAGAGAGTTTTATGTAACACCGAAACAAATTTTCTTTTAAGTGTACATATTCATACGTTGTACATTTGCCGACGCACGGTTTGTTAAAAGAATTTAATTTGAAGCTCTAAACGAGTGTTTTCCACTCCCAGGCTAAGCATGAAGTAAAATTTCGAGTTTATAAAAGCCTGAAAATTTGGTTAAAATATAAATCACAAACAATATACAAATAAAACAAACAAAACAGATTAAAATGTGAACAAAAATAAATATCTAATTTGTCTCACGGAGCATGGACCCAATTACACCGTATATGTCGTAAATCTTTGTTAAAAAAAATCAATTTGAAACTTGAAATGAGTGTGTTCCACTCCCAAACTAAGCATGAAGTAAAATTTCGTGTTTAGAAAAGCCTAAAAATTTGGTTTGGTCGCGTAGCGCGAAGCGCGGAGCGGCCAAACCAAATTTTCAGGCTTTTCTAAACTCGAAATTTTACTTCATGCGCCACCGATACGAAACACTGATGCAATGTAAAGTTTAGCGGTGTGTTTTAAACTTCGTAATATGTCAGTGTTTTGTATCGGTGGCGCATGAAGTAAAATTTCGAGTTTAGAAAAGCCTGAAAATTTGGTTTGGCCGCTCCGCGCTTCGCGCTACGCGACCAAACCAAATTTTCAGGCTTTTCTAAACTCGAAATTTTACTTCATGCTTAGTCTGGGAGTGGAGCACACTCATTTCAAGTTTCAAATTGATTTTTTTTAACAAAGATTTACGACATATACGGTGTAACTGGGTCCATGCTCCGTGAGACAAATTAGATTTTTATTTTTGTTCACATTTTAATCTGTTTTGTTTGTTTTATTTATATATTGTTTGTGATTTATATTTTAACCTTATTTATTACTTTTAGCATAGTGATGAGAATTTTGATTTTAATCTGTTGTGTATATTGTTTGTGATTTTATATATTTTAACTTAATTATTACTTTTAACTTATTTTAGACTAAGCATTATGTATTTATTTTAAATGGATATCCGTAAATAAACAATAAAGAATAAACAATAAACATGTATACCTGAAAGAAAATCTCCCTGTGTGTAGGCATTAATTGAGGCATTAATTGCGATTGATTGGCTACAATTTTGAATGGTCATATAGGCAACCCAATTTACACATAACTTAAAAAGTAATGGTCTCAAATTGTATTGGATGAACATGTTCGGTGTTACATAAAACTCTCTGTATATAATCATGTTCACTTATTTGCTTGAAATATTAAGAAATGTTCAGTATTTCTCAGCACTGGGTTGGGACCACACTGACGAGGACCTTGAAGTCCGAAACGCATCTGTTGGTATCTGGTGCCGGAATACGGAACACAAATGTAATTACGGTTAAAGAGAATTTTTTATTTCTGATACAAACTAGAACTACGTTAACAAATTTCATTTAACGTAATTTGTTTTCAAGATATGCCGAAAAAATTGAAAATTGATAAAATTATTTATTGCTATAACTTTGTTAATTAGAACTATAATGACCTAAAATTTGAAATGTATTCCAAATTATATTCAAGGAACATAACATAATTGACAGATTTGCAAAAGCATTTTTTATATTGTGTAATGTATCTCTCAGTTTAATTTATATTTAATGTGTTTATCAATATATATATATAACTCTGTATATATTTATCATTATAGTGTAATTATCTGCTTGTACAGATAATATTGTAAATAGCAAATAATCCGCAATTTATATATTTTTCACATACCAATTCTTTTCTTAGTAATTATAATCTCGTTTTGTTATTCTATGTTATGCGTACACATAATCACGGTCTTATCATTAAAGAAATGGAATTGTTCTAGTGTTGAGGAGAACACTTCTACTTCGGCAGTTGATCAAGACAGTCAACTCTAAATCTCTATATTAAATCTTAAACTCTGAATCTTTCAACTATAAATCTTAAATCTAAGTCTGTTTCAATCTGTAAATTCATTTATTAAGTATCAAATTAAATACCAAGTAAAACTATAAACTTTGTATATCTGTGATTGGACCCAGGTTGACTAAATCGCATCTTCAACGATAAATACAGGACATCTAAAATATATAAAATAACCGTAAGGACAAACAACACCTTCGTACGTTACAATTGTTTTATTATTTTATACTGTCTGAATCTAACACTTTAACCAAATTAGCCCTCAAAATTAACACCCAATGATGACTAAACAGAGTTGCATTAATGAAAACCCATTGGTGTGTACAAATCCCACCTAACCCGGCGTCTACAAATATTGATTGATGAAATTAGGCAGTAATTTGCAGAAACCGCATATGCATGTCCGAAGCTCGGTGTAGATTCTCAAACTAGAACGAACCGTAATCCCCTCATCCTCGATATACAACAAACAACCTCACCTGTGTGTGTTACCAGGGGATTCTTTATTGCCGGCCGTGTGTATTCCTGTGCAGCTCGCAATGGCCCATTACACCTAATCTCGTATATTGCCTACCTGTGTGACTAATTCCATTTCTAAATCACACCTTAATTTCGTGTAATATTTCGGGCCCTAACGGGCGTACACAGTGAAAAATGTTCGAATGGGACTCTGGTGGGATAAATAAAGACTATTAGCGCGTGTTGTTGTTCTTTTTTGCGCTATGCTCCCTTGTTTATATACACGTTTGGAAAAAAAGAGAGACATTGTGCTAAAAATTAAGCACACAGGGCAACAAGGTTATGTAGGCAAGGTAATTAAGCACTACTTGAAGTAAAAGGAACGACATTATTTTTTATCAAATGCTTCTACAACTGAAAATGTGTCTGTAACAACTAAAAAAAAGTATATTTTATAATTATGTATTTATTTTGCAATCCATGTCAAGAAGTTTAAAGTCGAGATGATGTTAAAGCTAGACGACCACGTAACAAAACAGTGAGTCACTATAGCAAGCAAATAAAATTAAAATAAAAACAATATATTTTTTTTTGAAATAAAACAACACAGTTGGGAGGGTTTCACTTTTATTGTTAAACACTGCAACATGTTTCACCATATAGTGGCTTCGTCAGGCAGATGAAATAATGATTATTATTACATTATTTCATCTGCCTGATGAAGCCACTGTGTGGTGAAACATGTTGGAGTGTTCAACAATAAAAGTGAAACCCTCCCAACTGTGTTGTTTTATTTAAAAAAAAAAATAACGGTGAAAAATGTTCGAATGGGACTCTGGTGGGATAAATAAAGACTATTAGCGCGTGTTGTTGTTTTTTTTGCGCTATGCTCCCTTGTTTATATACACGTTTGGAAAAAAAGAGAGACATTGTGCTAAAAATAAAGCACACAGGGCAACAAGGTTATGTAGGCAAGGTAATTAAGCACTACTTGAAGTAAAAGGAACGACATTATTTTTTATCAAATGCTTCTACAACTAAAAATGTGTCTGTAACAACTAAAAAAAAATATTTTACAATTATGTATTTATTTTGCAATCCATGTCAAGAAGTTTAAAGTCGAGATAATGTTAAAGCTAGACGACCACGTAACAAAACAGTGAGTCGCTATAGCAAGCAAATAAAATTAAAATAAAAACTATTTTTTTTAATAAAACAACACAGCATGTTTCACCACATAGTGGCTTCATCAGGCAGATGAAATAATGATTATTATTACATTACATATGACTTTGATATTTCATATGATGATCTGTTACGTGAATTTGACTATATATCCGTTTATAAGAGACATTTATTTATTTCGCTATGTTATTTATACAATTTAATTCATTACAAAATAGATAATCCTCAATTTCTATCACAGTTTAAATTTCATGTACCCAGGATATCGTCACGCCATGCTAAAACCTTTACATACTGTACCCCCAATACTAACTATTGCCTGAACTCCCCTGTCTATAAGTTGTCACGCGCGTATAACGAGATTCAGTATTCTACTGATATCTTTCAGCCAGTATATAAATCTTTTCGTAGTGAAATACTCGGAACAATAAAACAATAAACGCATTTTATACTTGTCAACTACTTAATGTATTAGGATATTATTAATTATTGTATTTACTTATATATATTTGTGTTATAACATGTAATTTTAGTTTAAATCCCTGTAAGTGGACTGTATGTCTGTTGGGTGAAAATAAATAAATAAATAAATAAATAATTTCATCTACCTGATGAAGCCACTGTGTGGTGAAACAAGTTGCAGTGTTCAACAATAAAAGTGAAACCCTCCCAACTGTGTTGTTTTATTTCAAATAGTATTATGGAGTTTCATCATGTATCCGCCTCATCAATTAAATATTTAAAAACTATTTTGTGTCGAGATGGATATAACTGCTGCTTTTGAATCACGTTGCTACTTGTGATTAGTGATGGAAGTTGGGTAAATATACATGGGTAGGTATTTAAATTTCGGGTATTTACCCGGCATTATCCAATGCGATATTTACCTACCCAATCATACACTTACATTTAACATAAATAAGACACTTAAACTTTTAATACATTTAATGTTATCGTAGAACTAAAAACTCGATTACTTGATGACTCTATATTCTGGGTACGAGTTGAAAAAATGATAGGTATTTTATAGACGATTGTTGATCTTATTACGAAGCTCGAGCCCAATAAACGATTGATTCACATTATACTAGTATATTACGAGTTAAATATTCTTGAAAAAACCTTAGTCGAATTGTTACCTAAATCCCCATTGAAAAAGCTGAGAAAAATTTAGTCTTAGAAAAAATTGACGAATAAAAGTATTTTGCAATTGACAATATTCACTTATCAGGAACAATGCTAGACTTATCTACCCAAAATAGCATTTGACTGCAGATAAAACCATAGACGCCTTGAGGTTATATATGAAGTTGCCCAAAAACATGGGATTGGGCGCAAAAATTGTCGAAGTACAAATTCGATTAGATTATAGAGACAAGGAGACCCGATGATCAAAGAAATTCATATGAAAAGGAGCACCATGAATCCCTTGACCTGGTAACGAAGCCTTCGTGACACAAATATACTAGATGACATTTTTATTTATTTATTTTTATTTCATTTATTTAAACGGGAAACCCCATTAAATAAAATACATACATAACAAATACTTAATACAATCAAATATTGCAAACTTAATTAGAATAACTAGATTATACACTAAAATTATACATTATACATTGCAAATCAGAATCATTAGTGCAGACTTCACTTCTGCTAGAATTGAACGGTGGTCTTTTATCACATTTAGCTGGATACAAAGAAATCAAACGACCACAAAAAGAGCTGCAAAAATTACTTACTTAGCCTATAATAATGGGAGCTGGTGCATACAAGTACATCAAATGCGGATAGGCTTACTTTCGTCGACGTAATCAACGAAGTAATTGGTAGGTCAAAAGATCCTGATCACCCTGAGTCTCTCATATCCCCGAAACTAAAGTTCCACAGAGAAAAAAAATATATAAACACCAATTTTCCGGATAATGAAGATAGCGACAGTTTTAAATGCTTTACAAACTCATCTGATAAAAATCTTCTTTATCATCTGAGTTCGTACAATTATAAACATATAAACCAGGGTTTCCAAACCTTTTTTTACCATCGACCCCCTTTAAAGGAATGACTATCTTAATCGACCCCCTAATGCTACCCAATCTTTTCTGTGCATATGAATATCTAGGAGGTTTATAGGCGAGAGGGAATATTGTCAACCTGTGAGAAGGGTAGTAAAGTGTTTTCAAATTTGACATTTATAGTCATGTGGAGACTGAGGGCAACAAAACATGGAATCGGGAGACCACAGAAGAAATGGCTAGATGATATGGAGATGAAATTGGTACCAGATAGCCCAAAGCAGAAGTGAGTGGAAAAATATGAAGGAATCCTACGTTCAGAAGTAGATAAATCAAGGCTGAGGAGAAGAAGTGAAGAAGTAGAAGTAGTAATAAATAATATGCAGTGTACAAAACATTTTTTGGGACACATGAAAAATTCCAATAATTATTACTATTTTAAATAAAACCATCAAAACACAACACATTATAAAATTTTACAAACATTTTAGAACTTTGAAAATTAGGAGAAAAATGTAAAACTTCTTGAATTTTGGAGGCGTTCACTTCGTGGTACATCTTCAATTTTAATATAAAGAAAACTCTTAACTTTTTATTTTGAATTGTGGAGGTTCTACTTCGTTATACATGTTAATTTAACACAATAAAACACTTTTAACTTTGTTTGTATAACACAATTTATTTTTATGTGACTGCAGTTTCGGCAAATTCAGCTTGCCATTATCAAACATGAAGTGTCTAGAACTGGAAACAATACGGGTATATATTCAAAACGGATTACAAAACGGCTTTAAAAATGGGGCTATACAGTAGGTCAACCTGGTCGGTAATTAGGGGGATTCCCGGATTAGCGCTAGCTTTATGTATTTCTAGGGATTCAAGGAGATTCATCTTCCGACTTTTTTCGGCACAATGAATAATAGTAAGTACATCTTTTCCAAAAGTATGGTTTTCATCTAAGAGATGTTTTGCAAAAGATAAAGGTAATAGATCAGGAGTATATAAATTAACATGCACAGATTGTCAAGGAGTATACATTGGTCAATCTGGTCGTAATTTCAATACTAGACTAAAGGAGCATAACCGGGCTTTTCGGTTGCGACAATGTGATAAGTCATCTTTTGCAAAACATCTCTTAGATGAAAACCATACTTTTGGAAAAGATGTACTTACTATTATTCATTGTGCCGAAAAGGGTCGGAAGATGAATCTCCTTGAATCCCTAGAAATACATAAAGCTAGCGCTGATCCGGGAATCCCCCTAATTAACGACCAGGTTGACCTACTGTATAGCCCCATTTTTAAAGCCGTTTTGTAATCCGTTTTCATGTAATCACCTTTTGAATATATACCGGTATTGTTTCCAGTTTTAGACACTTTATGTTTGATAATGGCAAGCTGAATTTGCCGAAACTGCAGTCACATAAAAATAAATTGTGTTATACAAACAAAGTGAAAAGTGTTTTATTATCTTAACTTTTTTACACCACTTAAATTTTACTTCAGTGACTAGTTTCAATTACACGGTAATCATTCTCAAACTAAGTAACGACCAGGTTGACCTTATGTACACCCCTCTCTTCGAAGCGCTTTAGATTTAATATATATACCTGTGTAACTCGTGTTTTAAGAAACTAGTCACTAAAGTAAAATAAATGTGGTATAAAAAAGTTAAGAGTTTTCTTTATATCAAAAATGTAAAAATTTAGAAAATTAATAAAAATATGAAATTCCAAACGAGCAATTGATTATTGGAATTTACCTTAAATTTTAAAACTGTCTTTCAAAGATAATTGTTTTTATCAACAATTTTAATAAAATCATGCCATTTCTGTGGATGTGAATGTAATCCAGTTACTTTCAACAATGTCGGGTAAACGTTTGGTGTGACGTAAGCTCGTTTACTTCGCACAGACAGCATTTAATCCGTTCAGTGATGGATTCATTAGCAAGTCATTAGAATGTGCAGCGTGTGCGTGGATGTGTGTCTGTGCGGCAATCAAATGTTGACTGAAGACACTCTGATCCCACAGTTTCTAATTATCCACGAGTCAATATTGCACAAACTCGGCTCGGGTAGACTAAATTATAAACCCGACCTTCTTATTTGCGTCATCAAAAGTGTGAGATGAATAGAAATTCTTATTTAAAATTAATGATCAACGATTGAAATCAATAAAAAAATACAACACTTATTTTATACAGCATTCATTTTTGCACTAGGTCCACTAATTCAACTATCAATTGTATATTTCTATTTTATCATATACGATTCCGCAGTTTTAACCCTGTAAGCCCGGAAATTTTTCTGGTACTCAAAAAATGTTTGTGTACACTGCATATTATTTATTAATTTCCAATTATTGTCCTATTACACTCCTTTCTGTGATCGGGAATCTTTTTGAATCCTCCATCAAAGAAAAAATCCTGCAAAAACTCTATCCCAGAATATCAGTTTGGATTTTCCCCCACAAAAATCAACCATACTCCCCCTTTCGATCCTGATGTCCAATATTCAAACATCCCACCTTGAAGGTCAGAAAACAGCAGTACTATTCATCGGCGTAGTAAAGGCCTTTGATGGCTTCAAACAAATATTTCCTTTTAAACCTACCCCATCACCTAATAATACTTTTAAATAGCACCCTATAACAGAGAACATCCTAAATTGAAATCTGTCAATCATATTAATTTCCCCCTCCTACAAGATGCCCCCCAAGATTCTCCATTATCCCCAATATTATACAGTTTATATTGCTGTGAAATCTACAACTCGGACCCAACATACTTTAACCCTACGCGATATTTCCTCCTTTTTGCTGATGATACAGCACTTATCTCCTATTCTGCAACCCTAAAAAATGCCCAAACATCCCTTAAAAAATCACCATCACATTTAAACGTTATATATTCTTAACTTTACTGTAAATCGGTGGTTTATACGCGTGGCGCATGAAGTAAAATTTCGAGTTTAGAAAAGCCCCGTGAAAATTTGTCTCAGGTCGCTGCGCAACCCTCGACAAATTTTCTACGCGGGGCTTTTCTAAACTCGAAATTTTACTTCATGCTTAGTCTGGGAGTGGACAGCACTCGTTAAAAGCTTGAAAACTTAACGCTACAACCACAGAGAATTGTTAAAAATTTCGAATAGATTGCGATATTTGGAAGAATTTGCTGGAGCCAGGTTGTAATAAAAGGGAGATACGACGTCCTTTGTGACCCCAGAAAGAGTAGAACAGGGTGAGTTCTCCTATAAGCTTTTTATTCTCGGAGTTTGTTGAATTTTTTACAGTTAGGTTGTAAAATAAGGGAGATACGCCGTCCTTAATGACTCCAGAAAAAGAGGAACATGGTAAGTTCCCCTTTATGCTTTTTATTCTCGGAGTTTGTTGAATTTATTAGAGTTACGTTACATATTAAGGGAGATACGACGGTCCTGATAACAACAGAAAGAGTAAAGTAGGGTGAGTTCCCTTCTATGCTTTTTATTCTGGGAATTTGTTGAATTTTTTAGAAATAGGTTGTATAATAAGGGAGATATAACGTCACTGGTGACCCTAGAAAGAGTAGAACAGGGTGAGTTTCCCTTTATGCTTTTTATTCTAAGAGTTTGTTGAATTGTTTAGAGTTAGGTTTCCATACAAAACTTGTGACGAATCAAAATAAACCCATTAAAATCCCAACCCTACCACAAATTCACTCCCAGATCACCATATGTGTCACTTAATAACATTCCTATTCACCCAGTTTATTTCTGCAAATACCTTAGTATCCTATTCGACTTAAAATTATCCTTCAAACATACTTTTAAAAAAATCCAAAATAAAGACAAGGGAGTGACACTTCAGAGGATTAACATACAAAAATCAAGTCATTTCTTTAAAAACTGCAGTCCATATATATACATCGATGTGCTGCCCCTCCACATTGTATCATATCCAAGTAGCCGTGTTACCGGAGATTATTTCAATCTTCGGCAACAAGAATTGTAAATGAAATTTACAATTCATCTGTTATATAAAATGAGTTCGTTCATAAATGGCGCCCAACCTAGTGGCCGTGTTAAGCCCACACCTTAAGAGAGCAACTAACTTTTTGAAGGATTGAAACACAAAAAGAGGAGGGACACAGTCGTGCGGGGCCGACAACCAACTAACAATCATGTCCCACAGATTTTCATTGGAAGATCTTGTTGTCAAACTCTACTTTTACTGCTTCGATAAAATCTGCAAAGGAAGCGTGAATTGGATGGATAGGATGAAGGTGGATCACGCCCTCGGCGGACTCGAGGGACCACTAGTTGACTGGTGTAAGAATACGCTGAAGAACCGGTACACAACGTGGGAAACTCTTCATTGAGTGCTGTTTCACCTCTTCGCGTACAAGAAGAATGTTTATTCTGTTCTACCAAGAACACTCTGGCGACGGTTAAAATACGCGAAGACTTGTACCGAAGATGGCGACTGGGATGAAATAAAAGAGCTGACGCTTGAGAAGTTCCCTGTTGTGTATCAGTGCAACGTAGTCCAGTAATGCTTGTTAGAGAAACCCAAGCATCGATAAGTTCCCGAAGTATTTCACCGCTCCCCAACGAATCACCGCTCGAGGAAGTTGCTAGGTATCCAGGAAATTCGTCTCGACTATATACTCTCTGCCTGGAACTTTCCAGCCAATCCTGTCGGTTTCATGGCCTCTAAGGAAGCCACCCTGGAAAATAGACGAGACCAAGAACTATAGCAAATCACACAGAACCCGGCGCGAATACGGACAGGAAACCCGAAATCTTCATGGCCGCCGACTTGAAATTAACCGCCTTCCGAGACGACTTTGGAAACCGCCCTGGAGAACGAAATCTCCTTAGGATAGGATACCCGGACTTCGCCGCTTTCCAACTCGTTTCTGAAAGCTGCCCTGGAAGCCTCCCTGGAAGCCTCCCTGGAGATCGGAATCACCCCAGGTCAAGACACCAGGATTTCACCGCCAACAACGACCGCAGAGAAACCAGCCTAGGAGGAAGCTCCCAAAATCACGCTGATGCTTAGAAATCCGAGTTCGTCACCGTAGACCCAAGCATCGACAAGTTCCCGAAGTATTTCACCGCTCCCCAATGAATCACCGCTCGAGGAAGTTGCGAGGAATCCAGGAACTTCGTCTCGACTATATACTCTCTACCTGGAACTTGCCAGCCAATCCTGTCGGTTTCAAGGCCTCGTAAGGAAGCCACCCTGGAAAATAGAGGAGACCAAGAACTATTTGCGAATCACACAGAATCCGACGCGAATACGGACAGGAAACCCGAAATCTTCATGGCCGCCGACTTGAAATTAACCGCCTTCCGAGACGACCTTGGAAACCGCCCTGGAGAACGAAATCTCCTTAGGATAGGATACCCAGACTTCGCCGCTTTCCAACTCGTTTCTGGAAGCTGCCCTGGAAGCCTCCCTGGAGATCGGAATCACCCCAGGCCAAGACACCAGGATTTCACCGCCACCAACCCGGACTTGCAAGTGATCAGACACGCAAGTGCATTTACCCCGCGAAAAGACGCTGAATTAGTTAGTGAAGCGTAAATATAATATAATAGTTTAATTTTAACAAACAGTGCCCCCAGGAACGCTTAGTACGCGAAAACCAGGACCTTCAGGAGTTGAGTTCGCAGCCAGCAATTAACTAATTGCCCGGCCCAGCCGATTTTTCAAAATCGACAATTAAGGGAGAAGACTAATGACCACTGTTGCAATTTGAGAGAAGAGATATTATAAATTTCTATACTTCTTTCAAATTGCAGCTTAACGGTTGTTTGGATTTCAGAGTTTGCTGAAAGTAATTATCTTGTCAGCGATAATTACATTCTAGCAAATTCTTTGCCAACGGTCACGTAGTCCTCAAAACATCCGTTCTCCACGCCATTCTTCGTGGCATAAATACCGGGGGACGGCATCCAGGAAAACAGTCCACTCTGGTGCTGTACAGGGGACAGCATGTGGATTCAAGATGAACTCCCGTTCCTTGACTCTTCTGTCTTAGCCAGGAAGCTCTGACCGACGCCAAACGTTCCAGCCGTCGTTCCTGCCACCAGATGAAGAAGCCAACAAGACGAAACAATTCGACGCCGACGTCAGCCGTCCTAGCCGTCGTTTCTGTTCTTGGACACCGACGCCGAGCATCTGATTGCCAGTGCAATCTCCTCGACGTCACAACGACGCTACCAGTGTAGTGTTCGTTGCTTCTGCCGTATCCAGCCAAGGCCAGCAACCCACCGACTCCAGGAAACTTTGTCTGACGCCGACGCTAGCCGTTCCGTCGTCGTTCCTGAAGTCACTACCGACGTCGAGCATCAAGGTTGCCAAAGGAGCCGCCTCGACGTCCCGCACTACCAGCGTAGTATTTGTTGCTGCCGCCGGATCCAGCCAGATGCAACACCCCACCTTGCTACCTGGACGCTGCCTCTATCCGGATGCCACCACCAGCCAGACGCCGCACAGTGGCCGGAACGTAAAAAAAAGTGTTCAAAAATCGATAATGTTGATATCATTGTTTGGTTATGTAAGAAAAGGGAATTTTTGGGTCTCTGACAACCCAAATATTGTCTCAATTGAACTAATAAAAAATGTTTGAAAAAACGCGATTTTTGCGTTTTTTGAGAGAAAAAATTATTTGTACTGAAGTTTTGTTTATGCTACCAAGGAGAATTATACAGAAAAATGTAGCCCTGTTTATAAGCTTTTAAGCAGCTTTATCAGATTGAAATTATCTTGCGTTGTTTTAAAGTTACAGTGAAAAAACTAAAAAAAATCTTTTTTTCTATCATAACCTCAAAAACAAAGTCTCAGGGGTTTGATAGCTTTTTTCGTACTGTTTTACAACCAAACAATGAAAACTTGTCAGTCTATGCATAAGGACAAAGAAAAAAATGAAATTTTTTCCGCTAGTGATATTTTTCTTCGTATTTAGCGCGCCATTTTTGATCCGGCATATCGAACCGGTACTTTAGTTCAATTGAGACAATATTTGGGTTGTCAGAAACCCAAATATTCCTTTTTCTTACATAACCAAACAATAATATCAACATTATCGATTTTTGCACACTTTTTTTTACGTTCCGGCCACTGTGCGCCGCCACTAGACTAGAAATCGTGGCTCGTGACTCCAAACGTATTGCTACCTAAAACCACATCTGTTACCTAAACTGTGATTGCTACTTAAACTTTGACTTGTGCCTTAAAACGTGATTGCTACTTTAAATCACAATTGTTACCTAAACTGTGATTGTAAGCTTAATCTAGGAGTTAAAAGCTTCAAATTTAACCTTTTTGAAAATTATTGAATGTCTGAAAATGTACAAATCGTGATATGCATAACACAGTGCAAAATTTTCAACGTCATCGAATGTAAACTAAATTCTGACTTCAGTTTCTAAAAGTGCCCACCCAAACTAACAAATAGATTTTCAATATAAGGATTGATTGTAGGTTAGTGCAATGTTCAGCAAAGTTACTCGTGTTCATTTAGACATTTTTGCCAAAGACAGTTATGTCAAAATATGCACGGTTAACTCCCAAACCGTGCATATTCTGACATAACTGTCTTCGACAAAAATGTCTAAATGGTCGAAAATGCGAAAAATTGCATTTTTTCAGGCTTACTGCACTAAAAACACCCCAAAAGTGTGAAAATCTGGCCTCGATATGTTCACAATAGTTGTGTATTTTGGTGTGAAGAACATTTCGTCTTAAGATTCCATTGAGAAATTCCCAATCATTTACGAGATATAGCCGTGCATAACCAATGGTCGAGCCAAAAACTTCATGATGGAAAAAAATCGAACTAAACTATTAAAACCCAAATAGAGTTTTGCTAGTTTGGGTGGATACTTCCAGAAACAGAAATCAAAATTTAGTTTACATTTTATGTGTTGCACTGTATAGTTAAAAGATTCAAATACCGGCCTAACAAGTTGTCTGCATTTATATAGGTTAGGATAAAAATGCCAAACACTCCGTCTTCTCGGATATGACGTTAAATGCATGTAGGACCCGTGTACTGCCTGGATGTTGCGTGCACGTTAAAGATCCCTACCGGTGGGTTGCAACTCCCACCGGTTTCGGCAAAATTCCCGGATAGCTGTAGACCTAATCTCCGGCGTCATGATTGGCCTTAGCAGCGGAAATAGATGACGTAAAACCCAAAATTAAAAATTAAAAATAGTCAAAAGAAAAATTCCCTGTATATCCACGCCATGAACAATATTATATTTTTGAGACATCATGTTAAATTTCTTATTGTTGCACACGCATAATATTATATTATTTATTATTATGTTAGCGTTTTTTTTTTATACAATTATAAATATTATCTTACAAAAAAGAAAAAAGCATTTTTTATATTTAAACTATTTCGTTTCTAGTTTTTTTTTACAAAACAGAAACACACGAAATTCATAGAACAAAAGATACTATTTAATACACGCAAGAAAATAAATGTATAAAAATACGTTGTTGCATAGTATACAGTTTCATTGTTAATAATCCATCTTCTGTCCGGGATATTTTTATATTATAAATACGTTTTTTGCAGTTGCGGCAGCACCGGAAACGCGGTTGCACTTTCCGGTTTAAATTTTAATTAAGCACTACAATGAAAGCCGCGTCGATTTTTTGCCGCGCGCGCGTTTTTTTTTTATTAATTTGCGAAATCGGGTTTGTTTGCAAGCTGATTCGAATTCCATGCATGATGAAAAGCCGCGGAAAAATTGTGTATGTAAAATATTATATTAATATTCACAACGGTCACTCAAAAATTATATTAAATCTGCAGCAATGATAAATAATTTAATTAAATCAGTAAGCTATTGATAATGAGGCCATAGTACTCGAATTGTACACTTCTGTGCAATAAAATTAAGCACAAGTATTATAACTATTTTTTAGAATAATCTAGTTGTATAATTCGGGTCTGTTTCAATTGCCTAGCAGCAGATTCAATAAATAATAAAACACTATAACACTTCTTTCCTGCTCTCAACGTTTCTTAACTCTGAAAACAGTGTCTTTACTGATGTCCACCAATCGAGCAATTTGTCTAATACAAAAACCATCTTCTATTTTAGTTAGAATTCGAATTTTTAAATTGTTGTCTAAATGACGCGGCATTTTGACATTATGAAAATTGACATATTTACGTAACTAGGAAGCTCATCATGTCCAGTTTAAACTATAACATATTTTGTGTGCTTAATTTTATTGCACATAAGTGAACATCTAGCAAAAATAAAATATATTGTAAAGAAAGTGTTAGAGTTATCCTTTCGAGTTAATTATTATTATTGTTTATTTACGGATATCTATTTAAAATAAATACATAGTGCTTAGTCTAAAATAAGTTAAAAGTAATAATCAAGTTCAAATATATAAAATCACAAACAATATACACGACAGATTAAATACTGTTAAGAAGGCCAATTTTTGCTGGTTGTGTGTTTCTGGGATACGAGATGGCGCAGAAATAGCAAAATTGCAGAAAATAGTTTTGACTATGTACTGGTTTAAAGTGCCTGTCGAATTTTATCATGACGAATAATAAAAATTATGAGTATGGAGCGCGTTGTTTGTTTGTTTACATAGCGCCGTGCGAATGAATGAATGGGTATTGAATTACAGAAGACACAAGTAAACTGGATAAATATTCACGATTTTTATTTCTACCGACATACATACAACTGTATAACGAAACAGATGCCATTTTAATTTAATAATCCATATGAGTATACACATGGAGTTTTTCCTTAAAGTATGCGTATTTTAAATTCAGATTATTTTCTTTAAATATTTAGATATTCGTTGTTTTTTAAAAAAGTTCAATTCAAAATTTTTAACGATTGTTTTCCACTCCCAGACTAAGCATGAAGTAAAATTTCGAGTTTAGAAAAGCCCAGAAAATTTGTCGAGGGTCGCGCAGCGACCCGAGACAAATTTTCTGGGCTTTTCTAAACTCGAAATTTTACTTCATGCGCCACGCGTATAAAACACAGATTTCAAGTGAGGTTTAAACATAAATGTCACAGTATTTTAGTGTTTTATACGCGTGGCGCATGAAGTAAAATTTCGAGTTTAGAAAAGCCCAGAAAATTTGTCTCGGGTCGCTGCGCGACCCTCGACAAATTTTCACGGGGCTTTTCTAAACTCGAAATTTTACTTCATGCTTAGTCTGGGAGTGGAAAACACTCGTTTAAAGCTTGACATTAAACTCTAAAGTATACGTATTCTAAAATCAGATTATTTCCTTTAAATATTTAGATATTCGTTGTTTTTTAAAATAGTTCAATTTGAAATTTTAAACGAGTGTTTTCCACTCCCAGACTAAGCATGAAGTAAAATTTTGAGTTTAGAAAAGCCCTTAGAAAATTTGTCGAGGGTCGCGCAGCGACCCGAGACAAATTTTCAGGGCTTTTCTAAACTCGAAATTTTACTTCATGCGCCACGCGCATAAAACACTAAAATACTGTGACATTTATGTTTGAACCTCACTTGAAATCTGTGTTTTATACGCGTAGCGCATGAAGTAAAATTTCGAGTTTAGAAAAGCCCAGACCCTAGACAAATTTTCGGGGCTTTTCTAAACTCGAAATTTTACTTCATGCGCCACGCGTATGAAACACTAAAATACTGTGAAATTTATGTTCGAACCTCACTTGAAATCTGTGTTTTATACGCGTGGCGCATGAAGTAAAATTTAGAATTTACAAAGCCCAGAAAATTTTTACGGGGCTTCTCTAAACTCGAAATTTTACTTCTTGCTTAATCTGGGAGTAGAAAATACTTGTTTAAGGCTTTAAATTGAACTTAAAAAAAAACAGGGAATATCCGCAATTGTTGTATCAATTCTATGGTATGTCATTATTTTTATAAAATCACTACTTTTTCTTAATTATTTTAGATATAAATTTTTTGACATTAGTTGATTTTTAAAAGAGTTCAATTCGAAGCTTTAAACGATTGTTTTCCACTCCCAGACTAAGCATGAAGTAAAATTTCGAGTTTAGAAAAGCCCCGTGAAAATTTGTCGAGGGTCGCGCAGCGACCCGAGACAAATTTTCTGGGCTTTTCTAAACTCGAAATTTTACTTCATGCGCCACGCGTATAAAACACTAAAATACTGTGATATTTATGTTTCAAATCGGTGTTTTATACGCGTGGCGCATAAAGTAAAATTTCGAGTTTAGAAAAGCCCAGAAAATTTGTCTCGGGTCGCTGCGCGACCCTCGACAAATTTTCACGGGGCTTTTCTAAACTCGAAATTTTACTTCATGCTTAGTCTGGGAGTGGACAACACTCGTTTAAAGCTTCAAATTGAACTCTTTTAAAAAACACCGCATGACGGAAAATTTACAGCTTATGCACATGTTTACCTAAGAGAAAAATTAAAGCCAATCACAAATATATGTTTAATTTATAAAAGTCTAACGATTATTTTTATTCAATTAAACCAGTCCACTTTGAATAGGTAAGCGTGGTTTCATTTTCTTTTGGATTTATAATCGGTAAAGTTGATTGGTTAACAAAAATAGCTGATAATTTTGTCAGGTGTAAAATGGTAGACGAATTTGTTGTTCTTGAAAACGTATTTTTAAATAAATTCATTGAGATTAGCTAGAAGGCATTTCAATGGGAACTTAAAACCAACGTCTAAGTTTTTAGGGGTTTGTTGAAATGTCAAGGTAATTTTTCAAGAGTTGCTAACATTTCTGGGGGACTTAGCTCTTTAAGTGGTTGCAAAAATTTACGCTAGAAGACATTTCAATGGGAATTTAAAACCAACGTCTAAGTTTTAAGGGGTTTGTTGAATTGTCAAGGTAATTTTTCGAGAGTTGCTGAAATTTCTGTTGGACCTAGCTCTACAAGTGGTTGCTAAAACTTTAAGCTAGAAGGTATTTCAATGGGAATTTAAAACCAACGTCTAAGTTTTTAGGGGTTTGTTGAAATGTCAAGGTAATTTTTCAAGAGTTGCTAACATTTCTGGGAGACTTAGCTCTTTAAGTGGTTGCAAAAATTTACGCTAGAAGACATTTCAATGGGAATTTAAAACCAACGTCTAAGTTTTAAGGGGTTTGTTGAATTGTCAAGGTAATTTTTCGAGAGTTGCTGAAATTTCTGGGGGACCTAGCTCTACAAGTGGTTGCAAAAACTTTAAGCTAGAAGGTATTTCAATGGGAATTTAAAACCAACGTCTAAGTTTTTAGGGGTTTGTTAAAATGTCAAGGTAATTTTTCAAGAGTTGCTAACATTTCTGGGAGACTTAGCTCTTTAAGTGGTTGCAAAAATTTACGCTAGAAGACATTTCAATGGGAATTTAAAACCAACGTCTAAGTTTTAAGGGGTTTGTTGAATTGTCAAGGTAATTTTTCGAGAGTTGCTGAAATTTCTGGGGGACCTAGCTCTACAAGTGGTTGCAAAAACTTTAAGCTAGAAGGTATTTCAATGGGAATTTAAAACCAACGTCTAAATTTTTAGGGGTTTGTTAAAATGTCAAGGTAATTTTTCAAGAGTTGCTAACATTTCTGGGAGACTTAGCTCTATAAGTGGTTGCAAAAACTTTAAGCTAGAAGACATTTCAATGGGAATTTAAAACCAACGTCTAAGTTTTTAGGGGTTTGTTGAAATGTCAAGGTAATTTTTCGAGAGTTGCTGAAATTTCTGGGGGACCTAGCTCTACAAGTGGTTGCAAAAACTTTAAGCTAGAAGGTATTTCAATGCGAATTTAAAACCAACGTCTAAGTTTTTAGGGGTTTGTTGAAATGTCAAGGTAATTTTTCAAGAGTTGCTAACATTTCTGGGGGACTTAGCTCTCTAAGTGGTTGCAAAAATTTACGCTAGAAGACATTTCAATGGGAATTTAAAACCAACGTCTAAGTTTTAAGGGGTTTGTTGAAATGTCAAGGTAATTTTTCGAGAGTTGCTGAAATTTCTGGGGGACCTAGCTCTACAAGTGCTTGCAAAAACTTTAAGCTAGAAGGTATTTCAATGGGAATTTAAAACCAACGTCTAAGTTTTTAGGGGTTTGTTGAAATGTCAAGGTAATTTTTCAAGAGCTGCTAACATTTCTGGGGGACTTAGCTCTATAAGTGGTTACAAAAACTTTAAGCTAGACCACATTTCAATGGGAATTTAAAACCAACGTCTAAGTTTTAAGGGGTTTGTTGAAATGTCAAGGTAATTTTTCGAGAGTTGCTGAAATTTCTGGGGGACCTAGCTCTACACTGTTGTGTAGGAGGGGAAAATCCACTTATGGACGGAGTTTCGGACTCCCTCCAGGCGGAGGACTACCGACTAAAAACTCCTCCCACCTTACTGTCTTTTTGAAGACTAAATAATAAAAACAAAAGAAACAACTGAAACAATAAGATAAATAAATAATAATATATATAATACACAAATAAACCTAAGCCTAAAATCACAGATTTTGTGGTATCAGGGTTAGGAAATATTGTTAATTTTTTTTAAACTAATTAAGATATATACAAGTTAGATAAGATCAATTTGTATTTATAAACCATAATTATAACGCGTAATAAATAATGTTTGCTTATATAAAAGTTAAAAACTGTGGGAAGGTAATAAGAAAGTTTCAGCGAAGCGATAATTCGCAGCATCTTCCTCACTGACCATCTGCCAACAGGCCCATCTAGATAAAGGCCCAGAACTCGTGTTACAGCGCACTATCCTGTGGGAAATATCCTCTCCGAGAGAAATTCTATATCAACACACACACGCTTACAACTCCATTACAGTCGTCCTTGTCTGGGGCGCCTCTCCTCCTTCAAAGAGTATCTCTTTGTAAACGATTTACGATTTGTTACACACACACGAGGAGTAAATTATTAATCCGCTTCCTCTGCTGCAATTTCCGCTTCCTGTGCGCACTGATTCCGTTTGGGATCGCGCGCGTGGCGTTTTGGATTATTCAAACATCGGAATTTCTTTTGTTGAACGAACATCATTGCATTTTTACATGTGGAACACACACACGCGAGTTTTTACGTATTTTCAATGAGTACAATCTGTGGAGATTATTTCGATTTTTTACTCTAACTGCTAGGCATTTTCTCTCACTACGCGATCAATCTAAGTTTGATTGGGATACTAGTGAAAACCAAGATGTTAAAGAGGACCTTTGGAACCAATTGCATAATAGAAAGTAAACTAAAGTTAGTACAGATTGCACAACGCTTACAACGATTGCTACAAAGATTTGCAACGTAGTTTTTGTTTAGTTTGGTTTTCTTTATTTGATGTATTTATGAATAAAGTATAATAATAATAATAGTAGGGGCAGGTGGTGGCCGAGCGGTAACGTCGTCGGGCTGTATCGCTCGGCGAGCCACAAACGCGGGTTCGATTCCCGTGCACGGGGAGACTTTATTTAAAAATAATTTCTCGTCGTGTCCCTGGGTGTGGTGTGAATGTGTGTGACGTCCAAATATATGTTAAATTAATTAATATAATCATCGTTAGTGGCCGAATGGCTAGAACCTATGCCAAACAAACAAACAAACAAACAAAAATAATAGTCTTTATTTAAATAATAGTGTAACATATAACACAATTACAATCGTATATACACAGCACTAAAATTAAAAGCGTCACATAAATATGCTTACATTAAATGTACATTAAATCTAGTTTTATTTTGAGTAACGAGACTAACAGCTACTTTTATATATCTTGTACTGAATATAATTCCTTATGAGTTAAATATTATTTGAGGCAGTTTTTGAAGCTAAAGAAGTCATTCAGTAATTGTACACATTTGGGAAGTTTATTGAACAGTTTTAAAGCACTGTAGTATGGGGCTTTCTAAAGTCCTGATTTGTGTATCGGGTAATCATATAGCTGTACATTCCTGGTATTATGCATGTGGCTCTTTCAGCTCTTGAAGAATTCTAATCTATTTTTAAAATTATATATAAGTAACTTATATACATAGAGGCTATAGATGGTTAATATATCATTACTCTTGAATTTATTTCTGCAGGATTCCCTATATTCCATACCGAATATAATTCTTATCGCCTTTTTCTGAATAATAAATATTTTATTAGAAAGTGTGTATTCTAATAAAATATTTATTATTCAGAAAAAGGCGATAAGAATTATATTCGGTATGGAATACAGGGAATCCTGTAGAAATAAATTCAAGAGTAATGATATATTAACCATCTATAGCCTCTATGTATATAAATTACTTATATATAATTTTAAAAATCGATTAGAATTCATAAAAAGAAAAACATAACACTATATTTTACAATAGATTCAAAATTCGACTTATATACGGAAATAAGTGTTTTTCTATCGACTAATTTTACTGAAATTCTTAAAGAATAACAGACTGAGTTTAATTTTCCAGCTAGGTGCATGCAATGATCATTCCAATTAAGATTTTTGACGATTATCAGTCCTAGTATTTTGGAACTTGAATTACAATCAACATTTAGACTTCCAAGGTCAATTTCTCTAACGTCTTGTCTTGTTTTGCTTTCTGTAAAACGTATATTAGTTTTTTTCTTTGTTTAGTATTAACTTATTTGTAGACATCCAATTTTCTACAGAAATAAATATTTCTTTAGATTGTGCCATTAATTCATCTGATGTTTTGGTTTTTAGTAGAATACTTGTATCATCTGCATAGTTTAATACTAAGTTAGTAGGTGAAATATTTGAAATGTCATTCATATATCAGAAATAATAGAGGCCGAAGAATGCTTCCTTGTGGAACACCTATTATTATATCAACTTCATCTGACATAGCGTCTGCTATGTTTACAATTTGTTTTCTGCCAGACAGGTGTGATTTTATAAGAGTAAGTGCTACCCTACAAATGCCATACAACTCAAGTTTACTTATTACTATAGAATAGTCCATTGTGTCGAAGGCCTTTGAAAGGTCGAGAAATATTCCTATGGATATGTCTCCACCTTCCAAGGCCTTTACTATCTCTGATATATACTTGAACAAGGCTGTGCTGGTTGATTTTGATTTCATGAATCCATGTTGTGATTTATTGATCAATTGATATTTGATAAAGAAATATACAATTTTGTTGGCTATTATTTTCTTTGCAACTTTGGAAACTACACTAAGCAAGGTTATGGGTCTATAATTATTGAAGCTACATGGATCTCCTTGGTTGTATATTGGTTTTACTCTACCAGTCTTTAAACAGCTGGGAAATATTCCGTCTTTTAATGACACAATAATTAAATAAATCAGTGGATTAATCAGTTCCGCGGTCGAGTTTGTTTAATATGGATGTAGTTATTTCGTCACTCCCAAAGGATACTTTATTTTTTAATTCATGAATTGCGTTGTATACTTCTGTCGTTGAAGTGGCTGTTATAAAAATTGTATTTGGATTTCTAAGTATTTGGCACTAAATAAATCAGTGGATTAATCAGTTCTGCGGTCGAGTTTTTTTTAATATGGATGTAGTTATTTCGTCACTCCCAAAGGATACTTTATTTTTTAATTCATGAATTGCGTTGTATACTTCTGTCATTGAAGTGGCTGTCATAAAAAATGTATTTGGATTTCTAAGTATTTGGCACTAAATAAATCAGTAGATTAATCAGTTCCGCGGTCGAGTTTTTTAATATGGATGTAGTTATTTCGTCACTCTCAAAGGATACTTAATTTTTTAATTCATGAATTGCGTTGTATACTTCTGTCGTTGAAGTGGCTGTCATAAAAATTGTATTTGGATTTCTAAGTATTTGGCACATAAAAGTTGTTTTGGGCAAGTTTTTAATGAGATCTAATCCCGCTGTGGAAAAGTGGTCGTTAATTTCGTTAACATATTGTTGGATATGCTGCGTACAATCTTTTTTACTTTTCCCCAGATATTGGTTATCAATTTTTTATGTACTTTTAATTTTATTATCGCTGTTTTGAATTATATTTGCATTGTATTTGTTTCTAGCTTCCTGTAGTAATTTATTATATTTATTATTTATGCTATTATACAGATTTTTTTCTTCGCTATCGTACTGTTTTATTACATACAACGAATCTAATATATTTTTTTATATAATGTAGGTTTAAGATATCTCCGTCTAGTATTGTGAGAGTTGTGCAATATGTGCAACCGTTACTTACGTCAGTTTACCTAATGGTGATATTCGTATAAGTATATGTTTTTTTTTTAGATGTGATGGGCCTAACAGTACAGAGCACCTAAAGCCCGGATTATCCTGGAACCTACACTGGCTTTTAAGGTTCCCTGAAGATATAAAGTTGGGGCCTTTATATTTTCAAAGAACTTGTATAGCCAGTGTCAGTTCTAGAATAACTGATAAGGGTTTAGGTGCTTGGTGTACTGTAGGCCTATCAAATTTAAAAAAATCATATACATAATCGAGTATACATTTTCAGTGTTTTCTGCAATTGCATATAGATAATATTTTAAATTTTACAAAAAAAGTGATTATTTTTTCTTTATGATTTAATAAAGAAAACACTTGGTTAAATTTCACTAATATTAGTGAAATTTAACCAAGTGATTTCTTTATTAAATCATAGTTAGAGATGTTTTACCACGTGAAAGATGAGAAACTTGTTCAAGATATTTTTTCTTTAATTCACATAAGTAAAATAATCTTGTACGTTGTTATCCTCTTATAATATCAATAATATTTTATTAGCTACACTCAATCAACAATAGCAGAATATAATTAATGATCCCTTGCCATAAACTACAGCGCAATTACGCAACGAAGCCAATTATCCAATATTAATTAATCACCCCCACGGCTCATTACTTAAGCAGCGTTTGTACGCAGCAAACACGACACGCATTCCGATACACAAACGGGATATTTGTGAATTTTATCATTTATCGATTGCCCCGCACTAACGCACACACATGCCGGCATACACACCGGACCATAAATCATTTTCACACTACACAATTTAGTGGCCAGTATATAAGCCCATAAATCACGAATAGATAAAATGTTATTTCGCCGACGTTGGAGTTTTTTTCTTGCTTGCCTTTTTCGTCTCTGGATCTACGATCCGGTTTTTTTTTTGTTGAGGTAGACCTGTGTGAAATTTGCGAATGTCAGGTTTTTCTGAAATCCTAGGAAGATAATTGATGTAATTCTGAAATCATACGAGAAATTTAACTTTAAAAGGTAAATTTGCAGGATTTCGTCGTTTTTCATAAAAGCGGACAATTTAACGAGTGTTTTGCACTCGCAGGTCCAACAAGAAGTAAAATTTCGAGTTTAGAAAAGCCTGAAAATTTGGTTTGGTCGCATAACGACCAAACCAAACTTTTATTGTGTTGTTCATTGTTATTTTGGCTTCCCTATTTATTTTAGAAACAAAATGTATTTCACTTTTTTGTAGAGGGAAAAATTCTAAATTTATTAATGTTCACACTTAACACTTTACGTTTCTCAAAGTTAAAATAATTAAGAAAAAGTAATGTAATTTTATAAAAATAATTACATACTATGGAATTGATACAACAAGGCGGATATTCCCTGTTTTTTTTTAAGTTAAATTTAAAGCTTTAAACAAGTGTTTTCCACTCCCAGACTAAGCATGAAGTAAAATTTCGAGTTTAGAAAAGCCCCGTGTAAATTTGTCGAGGATCGCGCAGCGACCCGAGACAAATTTTCTGGGCTTTTCTAAACTCGAAATTTTACTTCATGCGCCACGCGTATAAAACACTAAAATACTGTGAAATTTATTTTTGAACCTCACTTGAAATCAGTGTTTTATACGCGTGGCGCATGAAGTAAAATTTCGAGTTTAGAAAAGCCCAGAAAATTTGTCTCGGGTCGCTGCGCGACCCTCGACAAATTTTCACGGGGCTTTTCTAAACTCGAAATTTTACTTCATGCTTAGTCTGGGAGTGGAAAACACTCGTTTAGAGCTTCAAATTGAACTCTTTAAAAAATCAATGAATGTCAGAAAATTAACAGCTAAAATTATTAAGAAAAAGTAATGTGATTTAATAAAAATTATGACATTTTTCTTGTATAGTGTAAATTATTTCGAAAACATTTACTTTAATCAAGTGACTACGAATGTTTTGTTTTAGCTTTGGTAGGCTCGCTGGCTTATTTACGTATATCCTTTCTTTCAAATAATACCAAAGAAAACAGTCTGGAGCTGTTAAATATGGTGAACGGGGGAGCCAATTGAAATCGCTTCTGCGCGAAATATTGCGTTCGCCAAAGAGGTCCTGTAACAGAGCTATAGTGTCCCTTGCAGTGTGGGCTGTGGCTCCATCTTGTTGGAACCACAACTGTGGATGGTTTTCTACAGCTGGCCTCAAAAAATTATCCAGCGTCGTTCGATATTCAGCACCATTAACCGTAACTGAGGCGCTATGTGCATTTTCAAAAAAATATGGACTAAGATCCTTTCAGACGATACACCGCACCAAACAGTACACTTAAGTGGGTGTAATTGTCGCTGATGAACTGTTCTTGGATTCTCCGTAGCCCATATCCTGCAATTTTGCTTGTTTACGAACCCATTCAATTTTAAATGGGCTTCGTCGCTCTTTATCAAATTGTTAATGAAATCGCAATTTTCTTCTACTTTTTGTCGGAATGAAATGGCATAATAATGCCGTTGTTGGTTGTCTATCGGCTTCAATTCTTGCACAAGCTGAACCTTATACGGGAACATGTGCAATGTGGCCAAAATCCTCTGAACGGACCTCCGCGATAGCCCCAGTTGTGCCGAACTTCTTTTTGTTGCTGTTTCTGGACTGTCCTGCACACTACCCACAACAGGTTGGATATTTTCTTCCGTGTGGGCCGTACGTGGTCTTCCGATACATGGAAGGTGTCTTACTGTACCATGTTGTCGAAAATTTGCAACCAGGCGGTTTATTGTTGATGCTGGAGGTCCAGTACGCACATTAAAAAAACGACGATAAGCACGCTGCGTCAAAACAATTGACCGTTGATTTTCAAAATAAAATTCAACAATTGTTGATCGCTGTTCTGTTGTGTACTGTTCCATTTCAAATTCCCCAAGTTTTCTCCACAAATATAAAAAATTTAAATAAATTTAAAAAGTTATTAAACATTCAAACCATATCGGTAGTTTTGCGCCACCCTGTATTTGCAAGTGTTTAAATTGTTTCATTTATATAAAAGTAAATTGTTATTTTTTACGTAAATAATCATTTTTGTAGGTTTATATTGAACGAAATAAATATAGTTTCGTTTGTTAATAGTTTTAATTTCCCCCTCAAAATCTATTACTTCACCAATAATAAAAAAAGTGAATCTACATAAAGAAATATTTTTAGTGGTTATTAAAAAAAACATATAATACCATCTCAGAAAGATAGAATTCCGGAGATGAATGAATTCGATTCGGGGGGACGAGGATCCGTCTTCTCGGCGCGAGGAGATATGAAAAATAAATTGATTTGATTTGGGCAATTGTGATATCAAACATTCATATTCTCCCCTACACACACACACACACACACACACACACACACACACACACACACACACACACACACACATACAAATGGGGGGAAAATCGACTTTTGAATTATATAAGTAAATCAACATCTCTTCCATTCATTACCCAGCGTTAAGCACAATGCGACACAAAGGGAAGGTACGAAAGTAAAATCGAACAAAAAAGTAATTACTCGATAAGAAAAGAAGAACGCGTACATCGGGGGAAACCTGTTTAAGGAGGATGGAGCGCATCAAAAGGGCGTGAATGAATCGAAAAGTCGCATCCGAGACGAAAGCTCTATTTTACTACTGGATTATCTTTCGGATACGGGATGATGGCTCTTTTGTTTGACTTATAATTGAATTGATTTTTCTATGAAACATTTTTCCTTTAATTAACCCTTAATAATATTAAGGTAAAAGTTTTTAGGTACGTATTAAATTGCTAATAAAATTATTACTTCTGAGGCAATCCATAATATCATAAACCTTTATTTGGCATAAACTTCTACAAATTATATACTACATAAAAAACTCTTCTATTCTACTTCCAATGCGAGCTCCTCTGCTGTCCGCCACTGTCTGCCTCACCAACTCTTTCACCACCTCTATCTTTCTTCCGCTCTCATCTAAAGTCTCCACACGCCTCTAACCCTTCACATTCCCCTCTATAAACACATTTTGGCAGCCATTCATCCAGTGCTCCCACACGTCCCTATCCATTCCACAAAACACACACCTTGTAAACATTTCCCCCATCCATACTTTCCTTCCTCTCTCATCATTACCACACCTGAATCTCGCGAACATACGCACCTCCTGCCCACTTAAATTTGTGAAATACCGGGGATGGCTTCCAAAGACTTGCAGGTCCTTATAACTGGGGTTGTAATTGCTCCCTTGGATGCTCTCTTGCCTTATCTGCAGCTCTACATCTTTAAAACTTTCTCCCACTTCCACTTCTAGTTTTCCCCCCTTTCCCAATTTCTCTTCTACGAAACCCACCGACCACCCCACTTTTTTGTATATGTTTTCCCTTTCGCTCATCCATCTTCCTCCTCTGCCCGTCCTTGCCATCCCCTGTAACACCCCCACCACGCCTGCTTCACCAACCTCTCCTCTCCTAAGCCATACAATTTCCTCTGGAATTTCACCACCCTTATTATCGCCGTCCATTCTACCGATATACGCTGGCACTCCTGCAATACTATGTTCTCTCTAACCCTAGTATTGTTTTCAAGTATCGCAGGTGTACCCTGTCTATTTTTTCAGATCCATTCACACCCCATACTTCCACTGCATACATCATAATCTCTTTTATGCACGCATCCCACCAAGTCACTTTCATCAATACATTCTCCTCTAGCAATATTTCCTATATTCTCCGCATTCGCGCCATAGCTACTCTCACTTTCTTACACATCCACTCTATATGTGACGCTCTGCTCCCACTCTTTGAAAATACGTACCCTAAGTATTTAAATTCTTTCACTCTTTCTACTTCCTCCCCCATCCATCTCATTACCTCATTTTTCCTCCTCCCACCCCTATTCTTACATACCATCCACTTTGTTTTTTTAACATTCACTGTCAATCATCTTCTCACAAAATACCTTTCAAGCCTCACTTTCACTTCCCTTAATTTACTCATCGTCTTTGCCAATACTACTACATCATCTGCATATGACAGGCTCCAGACCTTTTCACTCCCTACTACTATTCCTCCTGCCTGACCCCTCTCCAGTACTGCCTCCATATCAGCCACATACAGATTAAATAGTAGCGGGCTTAACGAGCATCCCTGTCTCACCCCTCTTTGCACCTCAAAGCACTCAGACAACGACTCTCCCACACTTACTTTACACCATGTGCTCTTGCAGACTTCGTTCACCCAATTCACCACTTGCTTTGATATACCAATTCGTTTCAGTCTCTCTATCAACCACTTTCTCTCTACCGAATCACACGCAGCCTTCAGGTCTATGAACATCAAAAACACTTTCTCCTTCTTGCTCATCTCCTTTTCGATAATCCAGTTTAGTGTAGCTATCTGCTCCACAGTGGATCGTCCTCTTCTGAAGCCCGCCTGCACTTCCGGGAGCACTTGTTTTTCTTCCGCTTCTCCAATCTCTCCTTCACCAAGAGCATCATCATTTTGTACAGGCTGTCCATTAGAGTAATTCCTCTATAGTTATTCATCACCATACTATCCCCTCCCTTGTGTATCGGAATAATCACCCTTTCCCGCCACTCTCTCGGCATTTGATCTTCACCTCTCCATATCTTATTTAGTAACGCTAACATTGTTGTTTTTCCTTCTTTACTGCATAACTTCCACGCCTCTGTCTTTATTCCATCCGGCTCCGCCGCTTTTCCACCCTTCATTCTCCTTAGTACCCGCTCCAACTCTTCTAAGATTTATAATATTCGTGTTCAATTAAAACCCATCTTTGATTAACTATGCCAGTGGTGGGGAAACTTTTTTTAAAACAGGCCATTTGTAATAACCAGACAATCGTAGCGGGCCAAAGAATAATGCTTAATCGTAGGTAGGTAGTTTTTATGCGGGTCGTCACATTACGAAGTAAGAACGCGTTCAAACATTCTCACGACGGCACTCTTAAACGGGCCGGATTAAACCTTTCCGCGGGCCGGACTTGGCCCGCGGGCCGTAGTTTCCCCATCACTGAACTATGCCTTCGAAACAAACTGAATAATACAAAAAACGTTAGATACTGTTAGTAGTATTTGTAAGGAACACATTAATCATTCTCGGGCATTTTAATTGATCTGACTTTTGATATATTCGATTTTGTGTTTTTTTTTTTTTGTTGAAAATCCATCCAAGTTTAATTAGTGCTGTCCTGCAATTTAATTTTTGTTTTCGACCATAAAGGGTCCTTGTTGATAGAGTTTAAGAACCTGTAGTAAATGCTATTGCAAATTTATACAATAAAACTTTGAACTAGGTCAATAAATATTTAAAAATAATACGGAAACGTCCAAAAAAACTTACGCGTTGGGTCATTTTTTAAACGATAGTTCTAGATTGCATGTTGGTAATATCGTAGAAGAAAATCTTCCATGAAAGAAAATTATGGTTTTGGAGCATCCTCTTATACTCCGGATCTACCGCTCCATATTTTCGGACCGATGAAAAGGGTGTTCAAAAGTTGTCTTTTTTAATCTAACGCAAAAGTACAGATAACTGTGAAGGCATTGAGTTTATTATTGCATAAATACATAAATTATGTACTCAGTGGTAAAAGACTTCTTCAATCAGTAGCCACAAACATTCAATGAGCAAGGGTATACCCCAGTTAGTAAAACAATGGAATAGTTGTTGGAAGATCAGTTTAACTAATTGTTTTTAAATAAACTGAATACAGCTGTTTTGATCAAAATTACGTTTATATGTATTATTTTTAATTTTATTATTCGCTCCATACGTTGATCAATGAACAGTTTATTATTATTATTATTAACTGTGACGGTATTTATTTGTAATTAAATTGTTTAAAATTTATTTATAAATGAAATTGCCAATTCTTGGTTGCAGAATACTTCAAACATTAAAAGTGCGATTCTTTTCGCAATCTACAACAAGTAAGTCTTACAAAGACTATATCAAACACTCATTGAAACAACTACTTACCGGGTTAATACCCCGACGGACATTGAATTATACAACAAGTGTTTACTGTTACATACAGTAGCCTACTGCAAATGTAACAATCGGGGTATTAGCCCAGGAAGTAGTTGTTTCAATGAGTGTTTGATATAGTCTTTGTAAGATTAACTTGTTGTAGATTGCGAAAAGAATCGCACTTTTAATGTTTAAAGTATTCTGCAACCAAGAATTGGCAATTTATTTCATTTATACTTATGTTTGAACGATAACGTGACCGCCAGTCTAAGGTGACAAATTGTTTATAGATAATGTCAAAGCTATACTGATGAGAGATAAATCTCGAAACGCGTCTATAGATGGCCTGAATAATTTGACCCAAATTGTTACATTTGCAGTAGGTTACTGTATGTAACAGCAAACACTTGTTGTATAATTCAATGTCCGTCGGAGTATTAGCCCGGGAAGTAGTTGTTTCAATGAGTGTTTGATATAGTCTTTGTAAGACTAACTTGTTGTAGATTGCGAAAAGAATCGCACTTTTAATGTTTAAAATTTATTTTATCAAGCAAAGGTTAGTTTCGTTTGAACAGTATAGTATATTACGTTCAGTGCGACGTATTGTAATTTGAGACAAATAATGTCCAGTTATTAACATATTAGCTAATAAGTTAACATACCCTATTATAGATGGAAACAGGGAACATCAATGATAATGACAATGACAACGTCCGCAGCGTTACGCCCACAATTTGATGCAACAACAATGGACCACAATTGGGACTCCAATTAAACGTCATAACTCAAACATGGGACCGGAATTAGAATGGTTTGGCGTGCATGTGTTTCTCTCCCATTCCCCCCCTTTGCCGGCACCCCAACCCCCAGATGACGACGCGCCCGTAAATTAATGAACCGCCCAATACCCTTATTACGTATTACTAATGTTACCCATCTGCAATATTAATCATAATCAAGATCTAAAACCATTAATCAACCGGTATCAATGGATAGATAAGGCACGTGAAATTGATTTAAAATAATATTGATAATAATAATAGGGTTGTGGGTTCTCTAATAAATAATCGCTTTTTATAATCGATTCAAATCGATATTGAACAAAAAACATGATTCGAGTGAAAATAATAAATGATTTACCTAGTTTAATATTTCTTTTTTTTTATTTGTTACATGTACCACTTTTGATAATTTATTTATTTGTGTGACTAATTACTAACACTAAGTATTAATGTTATAAAATATAAAAACGAATTAAAATTACATACCATGGAATTGATACAACAATTGCGGATATTTCCTGTTTTTTTTTAAAGTTCAATTCAAAGCTTTAAACAAGTGTTTTCCACTCCTAGACTAAGCATGAAGTAAAATTTTGAGTTTAGAAAAGCCCCGTGAAAATTTGTCGAGGGTCGCGCAGCGACCCGAGACAAATTTTCTGGGCTTTTCTAAACTCGAAATTTTACTTCATGCGCCACGCGTATAAAACACTAAAATGCTGTTCTGGGCTTTTCTAAACTCGAAATTTTACTTCATGCTTAGTTTGGGAGTGGAAAACACTTGTTCAAAGCTTTAATTTGAACTTTATCATTTTTGCTTATTAATTCCATGGTATGTAATTATTTTTATAAAATCACATTACTTTTTCCTAATTATTTTAGCTGTTAATTTTCTGACATTCGTTGATTTTTAAAAGAATTCAATTTGAAGCTTTAAACGAGTGTTTTCCTCTCCAAGACTAAGCATGAAGTAAAATTTCGAGTTTAGAAAAGCCCCGTGAAAATTTGTCGAGGGTCGCGCAGCGACCCGAGACAAATTTTCTGGGCTTTTCTAAACTCGAAATTTTACTTCATGCGCCACGCGTATAAAACACAGATTTTAAGTGAAGTTCAAATATACATAAATTTGACAATATTATAGTCTTTTATACGCGTGGCGCATGAAGTAAAATTTCGAGTTTAGAAAAGCCCAGAAAATTTGTCTCGGGTCGCTGCGCGACCCTCGACAAATTTTCACGGGGCTTTTCTAAACTCGAAATTTTACTTCATGCTTAGTCTGGGAGTGGAAAACACTCGTTTAAAGCTTCAAATTGAATTCATTTAAAAATCAACGAATGTCAGAAAATTAACAGCTAAACTAATTAGGAAAAAGTAATGTGATTTTATAAAAATAATTACCTACCATGGACTTGATACAACAATTGCGGATATTGCCTGTTTTTTTTTTAAGTTCAATTCAAAGCTTTAAACCAGTGTTTTCCACTCCCAGACTAAGCATGAAGTAAAATTTCGAGTTTAGAAAAGCCCTGTGAAAATTTGTCTCGGGTCGCGCAGCGACCCGAGACAACTTTTCTGGGCTTTTCTAAACTCGAAATTTTACTTCATGCGCCAAGCGTATAAAACACAGATTTTAAGTGAAGTTCAAATATACATAAATTTGACAATATTATAGTCTTTTATACGCGTGGCGCATGAAGTAAAATTTCGAGTTAAGAAAAGCCCTGAAAATTTGTCTCGGGTCGCTGCGCGACCCTCGACAAATTTTCACGGGGCTTTTTTAAACTCGAAATTTTACTTCATGCTTAGTCTGGGAGTGGAAAACACTCGTGTAAAGCTTCAAATTGAATTCATTTAAAAATCAATGAATGTCAGAAAATTAACAGCTAAACTAATTAGGAAAAAGTAATGTGATTTTATAAAAATAATTACATACCATGGACTTGATACAACAATTGAGGATATTGCCTGTTTTTTTTTTAAGTTCAATTCAAAGCTTTATACCAGTGTTTTCCACTCCTAGACTAAGCATGAAGTAAAATTTCGAGTTTAGAAAAGCCTGTGAAAATTTGTCGAGGGTCGCGCAGCGACACGAGACAAATTTTCTGGGCTTTTCTAAACTAGAAATTTTACTTCATGCGCCACACGTATAAAACACAGATTTTAAGTGAAGTTCAAATACACATAAATTTGACAATATTAAAGTCTTTTATACGCGTGGCGCATGAAGTAAAATTTCGAGTTTAGAAAAGCCCAGAAAATTTGTCTCGGGTCGCTGCGCGACCCTCGACAAATTTTCACGGGGCTTTTCTAAACTCGAAATTTTACTTCATGCTTAGTCTGGGAGTGGAAAACACTCGTTTAAAGATTCAAATTGAATTCATTTAAAAATCAACGAATGTCAGAAAATTAACAGCTAAACTAATTAGGAAAAAGTAATGTGATTTTATAAAAATAATTACATACCATGGACTTGATACAACAATTGCGGATATTGCCTGTTTTTTTTTTAAGTTCAATTCAAAGCTTTAAACCAGTATTTTCCAATCCCAGACTAAGCATGAAGTAAAATTTCGAGTTTAGAAAAGCCCCGTGAAAATTTGTCTCGGGTCGCGCAGCGACCCGAGACAAATTTTCTGGGCTTTTCTAAACTCGAAATTTTACTTCATGCGCCACGCGTATAAAACACAGATTTAAGTGAAGTTCAAATACACATAAATTTGACAATATTAAAGTCTTTTATACGCGTGGCGCATGAAGTAAAATTCATGCGCCACGCGTATAAAAGAAAATTTGTCTCGGGTCGCTGCGCGACCCTCGACAAATTTTCACGGGGCTTTTCTAAACTCGAAATTTTACTTCATGCTTAGTCTGGGAGTGGAAAACACTCGTTTAAAGCTTCAAATTGAATTCATTTAAAAATCAACGAATGTCAGAAAATTAACAGCTAAACTAATTAGGAAAAAGTAATGTGATTTTATAAAAATAATTACATACCATGGACTTGATACAACAATTGCGGATATTGCCTGTTTTTTTTTAAGTTCAATTCAAAGCTTTAAACCAGTATTTTCCAATCCCAGACTAAGCATGAAGTAAAATTTCGAGTTTAGAAAAGCCCCGTGAAAATTTGTCGAGGGTCGCGCAGCGACCCGAGACAAATTTTCACGGGGCTTTTCTAAACTCGAAATTTTACTTCATGCGCCACGCGTATAAAACACTAAAATACTGTGAAATTTATATTTGAGCCTCACTTGAAATCAATTTTTATATTTTGTAAATATTCTGCAAACTATTGGCAAACTCAATTTTTCTTTATGTTAAATTGCCTTTATTTTAATGTTAGTATAATATATACTTAAAATTAATATTTCTGTTTTTATTTGTTACAGGTAAGCATCTGCTGTTATCTTACATCCCCTTAACAGAGGGAAAGAAAATCCCCGACGCTAATAGGTATTGTATTTGAAATTCGAATCCAATCTGAAATTTTAATTGCGCCTCAAATCTGACCAATTTATTTAATAAACCGTAAATAGTCTGCATTCCTCAGCGCCTAATTGTGACCCGACCCAGTTTCTTCCCCCCCACCGACCATAATTTCATATTCCCTTCGGTTTTCCAGCACTAATGGGAAATACGTATAAAAAACTTCGAATATACGAATTCGAATATTCGAATTCCGTTTTTTCAACACTAATAAGAAAATGTATATAATCCTTCAAATATATGAATTCAAATATTTGAATTCTGTTATTCCAACACTAATTAGAAGATGTATATAATACCTCGAATGTACGAATTCGAATATTCGATTTCGCAATTGAATCTTATCCAGTTTTTTTTTCCTCTCCTCAAAATAATAATGTATTACTCGTCTCGCGTTTTCTTAATATCCTTACGTGTATGTGCCGGAAAAAAAATGGGGGACGAAAGACGTGGATTTTTTTTTATTGAAGAGCTTTTCGGCGCATAAAGGCACGCGGAAGTTAAGCTCCCCTGATGTAATTATTTAAGTAGGAATCAGGGGATATGAGTTTTCGATTCAATGGGGAGGAGATTTATGGCGACGTCTTTGAATTCGGTGGATATTAATGTATCCAGAGAAATTACAGTTATAATCAAGGCGTCCTTGAGAATGTTACTAATTAAAAAATAGAGAAATATTTTCAGATTTTATGTTTATACTGTATTTAAAGGAAAGGCTAATTATAAGAAGAGCAGTAACAATAATTATCTGTATCTTTAGGTAATAAATGAATAATTATTTTATCTGTTTTGTGTTGTAGGCGTTCATTTGTGGTACATCTTAAATTCACTTGTAAATACAATACTTTTTACTTTGTTTAACCACTGTATTTTTTACTTAATTTGTGACTATAGTTTCGACTATCTAGTAGTAGTAGTAGTCAGTTCATAAAATAATTTCACCGAATAATTCTGTGGTTTTGAGGAAAAACCAGTTAAGTGACTTTTTTGGTCAAATTAAGTTATGTGCGGACAATGATAGTTATTTACGTCTATTTTCACTTTGTGAACTCCAAATGATATTGTCTGTTACACATTTAGCACAATTTATACAAAACCTATCCAGTTAAGTGTAATTTTTGAGGAAAAACCAGTTATGTGACATTTTTTGAGGAAAAACCAGTTACGTTCCATTTGAATGCATATTAAATGTATTAACATCCAGTTTTCACCATATATTGCTAACGTTTATACATATTCAGTGTATATAATTCATGATAGAACATATATGAGTATTATAATTCGATATATTTATATATCGAATGATATATGGACATTTTATATGTTTGAAAAAGGAAGTTACACAAGGTGTAAAAGGGTTTGAAAAAATAAGCCACAGAAATTATGAAATAAACGTAACTTTTTCTTACAGATAAAAACAATTGGCTACAATTTTCTATACACATCATGTAACGCAGTACAGTAACTAATTAATCGAAGAATAATCGACAGGTTGACGCGAAGAAATTCGGTTAGATCGTCCGACATTAACTTCAATCGCATGTACAGTTTTCACTTTTTTATATTGTTCTTTAGGTGAGCGATTACAATTTTCACGCTTCCGTTTCAAACTGTTGCCTGTTCATTCGCTTCCGGAAATTCTTCAGTTGAATCGTCGTCGTCTAAATCCGGATCAAAAATTTTCGAACTAGAGATGTCACTCGTACTGAGGAGTTTGTAAAAGTCGTGAACTTCTGGTCTCAAAAGATCCAACATGGAGAGCAAGTCTTGTTTCTTCTCGCGGCTTATGTCGTGGGGCCCTGTGTATCTAAGTTGAAGCTGTTCGTTTTGAATATTACAAGTATTACGTCTGCGTACATGTAATTCAGAGAACTCTCCATCTTGAAAATTCTGTTTATAGAAAATCAGATCTTGTTCTTTTAGGTATCTAATCCATTTTACGTTATGCCACAAAAAACGTTACTTTGACGGATTGTTTTGCAAATTTGTTGAGACTGACGCGACTTCATTGGCACCTCTTTTTGCGTCACCTTCGTGCCACATGTAACATGTCGTCTTCGGTGTCGTGTTGTCATTGACGGTCAAGCTGTAGGTCCACAGTTGTCTCTTGTAGAAAGCTACAGATGTTTGCAAGGAAGAAGGTGCAGAAGAGGTGGGTGCCCTCGGATGTTTTGGCCTCCTTCTTATCAGCAGATTTACTTGAATACGCCGTATCTGCTGCTTCTTGGTGACCTTTCTGCAGTGTCGTGTCTTTTCTCATTTAGTTTCGTCAGTTTCGTACCTTAATTGTGCATGGAACATGTCACACTTATGGCACTTGTCAAGTTGTGGTTGTTTGAATTAAAGTCCTGTTTTCTTGAACACATTATATATCCAGTACTTAACAGGTTTCTGCACTTCATCTTTGTATAAAGCGTACATCTCCTGAACAGTCAGCCCGATTGGCAAATACCTTTTTGTCGTGTGGCGACGCTTTCATAAGCCGGAAACTTGTCAATGTGAGCTTTAACTTCTGCAATTATTGTGTCTGAGATCTTATTTTTAAAAACTCGTTTTCCTCTTCGATCACTCAAAGGCTACTGACCCATCTCCCTCCATATGTAAGTCAGACAATTTTCAATGAAAGACTCGGTCTCGCCAAGAGTTAGTCGAAAACACTTACGACAAACGTTTTGGTCGATAGACTTGCTGCGCACCGCTATGAATTGTTTTCGCCTCAAGTTCCCTTCGCGTTTTTTTACAGGTTTGAGTGTTATCAAGCCTCTCACAAAATCGCGTCGTTTCAAGTACGTTCTCTGCGCCCAATAGGAGTCGAAAATTCTAACCTGATCCTCGTTTGATCGTCGCCTCCATCACGTACCAGAGTACTCAAATCCTACTTTGTATCGTAATCTAGTGAAACAGTGATCAAATTGTAACAATTTTTAAGTATATTTTGCAATTTGTTCAATATAAAATGGTTGTAAGCTGTCAATGAAAAAGACTTCTAAATAAATGACCACCTTCTTAAATAAATACCTTGAATCGTCACATCTCCAGAGGATAAACTTAAGTTTTCCATCGATAGTTCATTTTCAAGAAGACTTCTCTGCAATTGCTCGACTTTCTTCAGAAACGGTCGGTGTCAACTGTAAAGATCCCAAGAAATTTGTTATCTTTTGATCGCTGTCAACAGGACCCGAGAAAAGTTACATTTACCAACCTTACGATTCCGCAAATGAGTCCTGAGCACCAACAACATAATGCCCCAACTGAACATTTTGCAGCGTCGTCGAATTCAACACTGTAAATAAAAAGGTCAACAGTGTTCAATAGGTTATGTCGTGATCGTTGTCAACAGTGATATACAAAATGCATTTACTAACCTGGGGATTTCAAAGATGGATCCTTCGAACTGCTCGAGTATTGTCGGATTAAATCCATTTGTTATTTAAAGTCAGGCTTTGTGTGAGTTGTTACACTTTCATTTTAATCAAAAGGTCTGTGCTATTATAAGTTGTGTTCAAATTTTGGGGCTTGAATCTCCAGAAGGTCGACGACGTCGCTAACTGGTGGCTGCTTTATGAATCTCGAAGGCGTGCTTAATACCAGCGGTCGGTACATGACGATATTTATGTTGGCACGCCGGTGATACAATTTTGTTACTAAAACATGGTCGAATATATCTTGACTATATATAATTACGTGGAATAATAGTCAAATTGCGATTTTTTGAAAAAACCCAGTTATCTGACTTTTTTGAGAAAAAACCAGTTATCTGATTTCCTTTCATTCCTAGCTAAATAAAAGACATATTCACGCGTTTGACATGTTTTATATACTTTTTGTTTCAATATACATACTATTAGATGGATATTCGGAGCCATTACAAGGTATTTATGAAGTTGACCTGTGAAACTTTAAACTTAAATTACTCGAAATCATGTAAAATCGACTTAACTGGTTTTTCCTCAAAACCACAGAATTTTTGTAGCTCATCCCGGCGCATCCACCATTTATTAATATTTAATCACATAGTAATCAATGCAAAATCAAGATACTAACAATTGTATGTTATACATATAATAATACAATCGGGAGTAATATTGTGCAATTTTCTCGTGAAATGAAAGCTGCAACTGCGGTTTTGTGTTACAGAGCGTTGAAATGTGGAACAATTAGAAGATCATTAAAAATAATGCATGGTATCGCGTTGCATTCCAATTGGAGAGCAAATTAGTATTTGTGATGAACATCCGCACGGTTTTAATTAAAAAAATATCTAATGCAAGGCAAACAAAATAAACAAACAAAAAACAACTGAAACCGCAACGCGTTGATTATAAAATAAACAGAAATAATTAATTAAGAAAAAATTGTCGATACCTAATAGAAAATCCGAATGTTCTCATTTTTTTTAGTAAAGCAAGTTATTCAACACGTTAATCGCCACCTGTATATTCATAAAAATATTACCTTATGCCTCTGCTTAAGACAAAAACTTAAGCAGAGGCATAAGGTAATATTTTTATTGTGTTACAGGTGGCGATTAACTTGTTAAATATACAATTATACAGAATAAGTAAGCAAACATTTGAAGGGACACAAACGTTTTTAAACCTAGTTGATATGTCTATATAGTTCTATTAGTTCCGCGGCACGGACAGCACGATGCTTAAAAAGTTGTTTCTGGATGCGGTACAAGGTACATGCCGGGGGGCCTAAACGCAAATTTAACTGCGGCACAAGTCAATGCAGCGCGGCGATCAACGTGTTAAATACTAATAAAACACCGTTTGATTTTCTTTCTTCACTAATTTATTTTTCAGTGTTACTTTTAGATTTCGAGTACCATGTATTCCTTTTTATTAACTGAATTCAGTTATTGAACTCGACATGTACACGTCTGTGCAATAAAATTAAGCACAATCTTATAACTATTTTTCACAATATTCTAGATGTATAATTCGGGTCTATGTTAATTGCTTAGCAGCAGTTTTAATGAATGATAAAATACCATAACTTGAAAATTACACCTTTATTAAAATACCAAAAACTAAGATTAATTCTTTACTAATGTTTACCAATCGAGCAATTTGTCTAATAGAAAAACCATCTTTATTTTAGTTAGAATTCGAATTTTTGAATTGTTGTCTAAATGACGCGGTACTCTGACATTAGGAAAATTGACATATTTTCGTAACTAAGAAACTCATCATGTCCGCTTTAAACTATAACATATTTTGTGTGCTTACTTTTATTGCACACTTCTGTGCAATAAAATTAAGCAAAAGTCTTATGCCTATTTTTCACAATATTGTAGTTGTATAATTCGGGTCTGTTTTAATTGCTTAGCAGCAGTTTCAATAAATAATAAAACACCATAACACTTCTTTCCTGCTCCTAATGATTCTCAACTCTGAAAACAGTTTCTTTACTGATGTTCACCAATTGAGCAATTTGTCTAATCGAAAAACCATCTTCTATTTTGGTTAGAATTCGAATTTTTGAATTGTTGCCTAATGACGCGACATTTTGACATTGAGGAAACTGACATATTTACGTAACTAGGAAACTCATAATGTCCGGTTTAAACTATAACATATTTAAAAGTGCGATTCTTTTCGCAATCTACAACAAGTTAGTCTTACAAAGACTATATCAAACACTCATTGAAACAACTACTTCCCGGGCTAATACCCCGACGGACATTGAATTATACAACAAGTGTTTGCTGTTACATACAGTAACCTACTGCAAATGTAACAATTTGGGTCAAATTATTCAGGCCATCTATAGACGCGTTTCGAGATTTATCTCTCATCAGTATAGCTTTGCCATTCCCTCTAAATAATTTGACACCTTAGACTGGCGGTCACGTTACCGTTCAAACATAAGTATAAATGAAATTGCCAATTTTTGGTTGCAGAATACTTCAAACATTAAAAGTGCGATTCTTTTCGCAATCTACAACAAGTTAGTCTTACAAAGACTATATCAAACACTCATTGAATTGTTTCAATGAGTGTTTGATATAGTCTTTGTAAGACTAACTTGTTGTAGATTGCGAAAAGAATCGCACTTTTAATGTTTGAAGTATTCTGCAACCAAGAATTGGCAATTTCATTTATACTTATAACATATTTTGTGTACCTAATTTTATTGCACAGAACAGTGAAAAATAAATTAGTGGAAAAAGGAAATCAAACCGTGTTTTATTAGTGATTGATTACTTCACAAAACTGAATACAAACAGTAAAGTTATTTACAGACCCCACAAGAATCCAATTTTGGATTTGTTTACATGCTGTAACTGCCGATTCAATTGCTTTTACAACAATTACACTCATTTATTTATTATTATTCATGTATTAATAATAAAATTTATTATCCGAAATAAAATATGTGTTATTAACTTTTATGTTGTGCGGTGCCCAAAAGGGCGTGAGTGGGTTGTGTGCAAGGAATGGGAGACCTCGGCTTCGGTATCGATTCACTTGAATATGTAGGACAATTAAACGACAATAAAAAGCGAAATACCTATGTAGATGGCCCTTCAATGGAGACAGCTTTTTTTGTAACAAACAGCAACTGGCTCTTTCAAATTTCATCCCCAGATTTTTTTAAATCATGGAATATTTAAATAGTACTCTAATAAATACAAAATCTGGAATTCTCTAGGTTTCAGATGTATTAACGTACACTTCTGTGCAATAAAATTAAGCATATGTCTCATAACTATTTTTCACAATATTCTAGTTGTATAATTCGGATCTGTGTGTATTGCCTAGTGTAGCAGCAGTTTCAATAAATGATAAAACACCATAACTTAAAAATAACGCCTTTCTTAAAAAACCAAAACTAAAAATGCTCGTAATAAATGCAACAAAGTCAAAATAGAAAAACCATCTTCTATTTTGGTTAGAACTCGAATTTTTGAATTGTTGTCTAAATGACTCAGCATTTTGACATTAAGGAACTTGACATATTTACATATTTTTATAACTAGGAATGTCCGTTTTTAACTTTAACATATTTTGTGTGCTTAATGTTATTACACAGAAGTGTGCCTAATAATAATTTATTTTCTAACCGAAATTAAAATCTATTCACAAAAATATTATTTGAATTAATGTAAGGTTAATAAGTAACACATGGAATTTGTCTTATAAGTAGAGTATCTCCATGGGTCGGGTCCGAAGTGTACTTAGGACCCGTAGAGTTATGAAAGGGGGGGCGCGACCTGAAAAAGGTTGAGAACCCCTGATTTACAGAGTATGAATCGGGATATGTAAATAAAATATTCTCTGTACAAGCTGAATAAGAACATTTGATTTTATTATCGAATTTAAGGTGCATAACTTAACGTAAAAACAACTTTTTATATTTATAAAAAAATTGCAAATGACATTTTAATGTATCCCCATTAGTTTTATTTTTGCTTGATGCCAAATTTAACGTTAAAAATCCATTTATTTATTTATATATAAAAAAACAATTACAAATGACAGTTTAATTTTTCCCACTAGTTTTATCTCCCTGTGAAATAAAAATAGCTTAAAATAATTTTATTCGTAAAAACGGCGCTGTAGGAAATTACAGTAGCATTACGCGTGTTATTTTATTTGTCGAATTTGCAAAAATCGTGTATGCGCAACGACCAATTAAACTCCGGCCAAATTAACTGCGGAATATTGCTCGCGTCCAACTCTTTTGCAATTAAAGCGTTTTATTGGAGAATGTTCGTAAATTACTGTGTGAAATAAATAACAGCCATATCGTTTTACAACATAACATTTTATTTTCGCTGAGTATAAAATACAGATTTATATAAAAAGAATCTCTACAGTATGTTTTACGAGTCTCAAATATTGTTATTTAAAACGTGTAAAAAATAATTATGTACACTGGGCAGAATGCATAGTTTTTTTATATCAAAACAATCAATAATACAAGACAATCAATACTACAAAGTGACTATCAATACTACAAAGTGACTATCAATACTACAAAGTCAATCAAGACAATCAATACTACAAAGTGATTTAATTAATGAACATTTATTGAAATACTGTTAATCGACTTTTCTTTAATTGCTGGTCTAAACCAGTGATGAGCGTTAACTAATGATTTCTATAATCGAATGTTTGGTACTTGAATGATTTTAATAATCCACTGATCATTTCAATGATCAATAGAAAAATAAGAATGATAATTCGAATGATGATTTAAATGATAAATTCTTTCATAAATAGCTTAAATTCATAAGTAGCTTATATTGTTTTTTAAAATTAATAGAAAAATCTGATTTTATTAGAAAATTCCACCCCAAACATCTTATTTCCGTGAGATTTTTATTCTTTAAAAAAATCTTATAAAATCACATATAATATTAGAAACAATCTGAGGTATTCGTTTTTCGTATGAACAAAATTTTACAACTTATGCATTCAGAGCATCACTTTTACTATGTGTCTCAATATTATACTCACGAGTGTTTTCCACTACTTGATTAAGCATGAAGTAAAATTTCGAGTTTAGAAAAGCTTGCAAAATTGGATTAGGGCGCGGAGCGAAGCTCGAAGCGAAGCTTTTTCCTTGGTTATGCGACAAATTGTAAGTGCTTAACCTCTGGGGGTCGGGTCATCGTTAATGTGGTTTGTTATTGATAATGAGCACCTTGTGTCTCGAAATGTACACCTAACATAAAAATAAAAAGTGAAGTAAGGAATCACAGTTTTTCTATTTGTGATTAATCACTTCACGTAAACTCGAAACAATACAGTCATCGTTAATTCTATTATTAAACATTAAAAGTGCGATTCTTTTCGCAATCTACAACAAGTTAGTCTTACAAAGACTATATCAAACACTCATTGAAACAACTACTTCCCGGGCTAATACCCCGACGGACATTGAATTATACAACAAGTGTTTGTTGTTACATACAGTAACCTACTCTAAATGTAACAATTTTCGAGCGTTTCGAGATTTATCTCTCATCAGTATAGCTTTGCCATTCCCTCGAAACAATTTGACACCTTAGACTGGCAGTCACGCTACCGTTGAAACATAAGTATAAATGAAATTGCCAATTCTTGGTTGCAGAATACTTCAAACATTAAATGTGCGATTCTTTTCGCAATCTACAACAATTCTATTATTTTAAATTATACTTTCACTTACTTTTAATGTTAGCTTATTGCCTACTATTGAATATCAGATATTTTTCTTCTTTAAATAGTTTTGAACCAGTTGGAATGGAGCATGATAAGATTTTGAGCATTTTCGTCATTGTGACGCAAGTAAGTATTTTGACATGCGTTATGAATGTCATAATAATAAACAGCAAACTTAACATCCGACATACTAAACCAGTGATGGGGAAACTACGGCCCGCGGGCCAAGTCCGGCCCGCGGAAAGGTTTAATCCGGCCCGTTTAAGAGTGCCGTCGTGAGAATGTTTGAACACGTTCTTACTTCGTAATGTGACGACCCGCATAAAAACTACCTACCTACGATTAAGCATTATTCTTTGGCCCTCTACGATTGTCTGGTTATTACAAATGGCCCGTCTTAAAAAAAGTTTCCCCACCACTGTACTAAACAATTGAAGGTGTTTTGCTTTATTCAGAATCCATTGATTGAAATCAGATAGATGTTATTGACGTCAGGGTAGAAAGAAGTTATGTTGACTTTACTAATAAATAACAACCACAATTCAACAAAAGATTTTTATAAAAGTATTATTTCTTTATTTGTTATCATCAAAACCTATTTCAATTTTCTTTCCAACATAAAAAGGATTCATTGTTTGTTGTCGTTGTTAACTTAAGCTTTCTGTATAAAAAAAAACAGGAGCTGGGGGAGCACTATTGCATATTGAAGAGTGTTTTGAGCATAAATTGCGACTAAACTACCGGACGAATGACAGATTGTAAAGAAAACTCTGGCCGGTGTCTGCACTAAAAGTTAAGGCCTACGTAAAGTTTTTATAGGGCGTTTTACTACCTCGTTCAACCGTCCCTGTCGTAACTCCTAACTCGATATTGTTATTATAAAGTGTCTCAGGATTTCAAAATCCACTTGTCCGAACCCACCCCCGTCTATTTTACCCTTTAAGAAGGAGAGTATTAAAATTTACAAGTCGCTTTATTAAAATATTTTTATTCAGATTTAACAACTCCAGTTATTTAGATGTTTTTTTCTTCTTTCATTATTTATTTAACACTTTTTAAATCAATATCCAGTTTGTTAATATAATTAAAACTTGTATATGTTGTTTATTTTTATATTATCTTTGGAATTACAAATTAAGCTGTTTATTATAATAATTATTTACCGAACAGAGAACTCATTGCAGGATAACATGAATCAAATCAAATTTTATTCAAACATAGTATATACATGTGATATAAATTATAATTTATCCGCATATGTATACTGTTATGAAAACGTCATAACTATATAATTAACCTTGCCATAGAAAATATAACATATATCAATAATACACATTTAACCAACGCAAAAAAGAACAATGCAGTACAGATAAAGAAAATCAACTTCAGCATTTAAAGATCGTCGAGGCTACATGGTTCGGTTTCTAGAAGAAATTGTTGCAATTTTTTCTTAAATATCTTGAGTGAATTAATTTCTTTCAGATAATATGGCAGTTTATTGTAATATTTAATTGCACAATATTTTGGTGAATGTTCAAATAGTGTTAGTCTATGTGAAGGTACATTGTAGTTAATTAGGTGGCGTGTGTTGTACATGTATTTTTTAACATGTTTTTTAAATTTACATTTGTTTTTAAAATTGAAAATTAGTAGTTCGTAGAAATAAATACTGAAAAATGTTAATATGGATTCTCGTTTGAATACGCCTCTGCAGGTTTCATTGTATTTCAAGTCAAATATAACCCTCATAATTTTTTTTGAGAAATAAATATGTTTTTGGCAGCTGAGCTGCTATCAAAAAACAATATATCATATCTCATTATTGATTTAAAATGTGAGTGGTATAAAAGAATTAAGTGTTTCCTTTCAAACAGATCCTTTAGGATTCTGATGGAATACGATACAGAATTTAATTTTTTATTAGTTGTGGACAAAGTTCTTTGAAGGTCAATTTACCGTCTATGTTTATTCCTAATAATTTAGAATATGATGCGGCGTGAACGGTGATATCTCCAACAGTTACATCCCTTATGGTGTTATTTGAATTTCTTGTATGGAAAGCTACCAGATTTGTTTTTTCTTCGTATCCGCCCATTTTCCCGAATACATTTTCCCGAATATATTTTTCCCGAATTACGTTTTTCCTGAATAATACATTTCCCGAAAACACTTTCCCGAATACTACTTTCCTGAATCAACTTTCCCGAATGATGTTTTTCCCGAACTAAACTATCAAAACCCAAATAGGGTTTTTCTAGTTTAGGTGAATACTTCCAGAAACTGAAGTCAGAATTTAGCTTATATTTACTGTTTAGTTGAGGCTGTTAGTTGTTAAAACTCCATAATATCACTTTAATAAAACACTTAATTTGTTTAGGTTTCAAAATTGTATTTATTGTATTTATTTCTTTCGAAAACGGAAAATCTCCAATTTTATACATTGATTACAAAATATAACTTATATCTAATACCTAAAGTCTATTTACCTAAAAATAGGTACATTATGCACATTAATGAGGAACAAAAAGTATTAAGGTGATGGAGTTTTGCAAAAATACTTTCTAAATTGGTATGCAGCAAATTATTTGTATTTTTTATATTTTATATTTACATTTTTTCTACCACTCTTATTGACGTTTGTAAACCTCAGGTCTTAAGCAAGAATAAATTTACTTACTTACTTACTTACTTACGTTTAAAAGTATTTATAGAATCAGCAAATAAATCAAAATTTTCAAAACGCTGTAACAAATTTGCAAAACGCATTATCCTCGAAAGTGGACTGCTATAAGTAACCGTACGATGATATTCTGTTCTAAATAGTTTATATTTTATTCAGGAACAATACCTTTCGGGAAATTGGATTCGGGAAATGGGATTCGGGATTTCTATTTTCAGGAAATATGGCGTTCGGGAAAAAGGTCATTCGGGAAAATATATTCGGGAAAGTGTACGGTAACATTTTTTCTTTGTTTAAAACAAGTTTGTTTTGGATCATCCAATTATCGATTTTATTAATTGCCGCTTCAGTGGTTGTTTTGAGTTCCTTGGGGTCATTACCTACAGTTATTAAGGTGGTATCGTCGGCATAATTGACTAGGGTAGCATTCGGTATTTGCATGCTATTAGGTAGGTCATTTATATAAATAATGAACAATAATGGGCCCAGAATACTGCCTTGAGGCACCCCAATGTTTAGGTATTGTAATTCCGACTGAATATTGTTGATTTTAATTGTTTGACTGCGATTTTCTAAATAGGATTTTAATAAATTGTGGCAATTACCTCGTATACCATATAAATAAAGTTTATCTAGTAAGATTTCATGATCCATTGTGTCGAATGCTTTGGATAGGTGCAGTAATATGCCTACTGGCATTTCTCCCCGCTCCAGAGCATTCGAGACCGTTTGAATGAAATCGAACAGTGCCGTGATGGTTGATTTGTGTTTCAAGAAGATATGCTGCACATCATTAAAAAGTTTGCATTGGACAAAAAGTCAGTTATGCGGGTTGCAATAATTTTTTCGAAAATTTTAGAGAAAGTAGTGTTATTGGTCGGTAATTGGAAAAATCTGTATCTACACCTTTTTTGAAGACTGGTTTTACAATACCTAATTTTAGCGCTTCTGGAAATATTCCTTGTTCGAAACTGCCATTGATTAGATCCCGGAGTATGGGTATAAAAACATCCAACGCAGATTGAGATGATATTTCATCGAACCCCGATGACGATTTGTTTTTAAGGGATGTTATGCAATTGAATATTTCACCGTCACACGTTGGCGAAATACAAGATACGTTTATATAACGTCTAACAAATTACAAAATAAAACAGTTAACATACCTATAGTTAACAAAAATTGAAGTGTATAAAATATATATACAAGGAATTTTTCTTTTGCGAATGCATATCTCGATACACACGCTGTACATTTTTAGGCATTCGGTTTTTTCGTAAAGCGTTCAATTTCGTTCAAATCCATCACCTATTTGCAAAATAAAACACGTTTTAGAGTGTTTCTCTTTTTATTGTTGATGCGATGTGTATAATTTGTTATTGCAAATAAAAATTCCTGTCAGTTTTGCGTAGCGAATAATAAAAAAGATTTGGATCCATTTTATATTCACACCTGCTTATGCAAAATTGAACCCAATTTTGTTGTAAATAAATACCTGGGATTTAGTAACGATAGCGAACGCCCGAATTTAAAAATAGGTCGATGTGACGTTTGTACAAAATCCCGTTTTTCATGAGGAAATAATGACAGGGCTTTGCCGTCCTTGTGATATCGATGGAGGAATACATTTATATTTTCGGAAAATATATTATATAGTTGGTTATATTTTCACGTATTTCGTATACACATAAATTGTATACGAAATACGTGAAAATATAACCTACTTATTGAAGAAAAATATATTAACTTAATAAATAATTAACACTGTTGTATCCTTGCTTCACACTTTATTTTCTAAAGGTTAGATATATATTTCAAGTGCTAAGCACTCATTATCAATAGCAACTAATTCTAACAACTTCAACTTTAACTTTATCAAAAATACATTAACTTGTATTTAGGTAAATTAGCTTGACAAAATAACAAAATTTGAGAGCCTGATTGAAATGCTGTTACAACACCGGTTTTACGAAATATGCGACATTTGACATTTGAATTTAAATTTAGGCTTATTTGCTTGACCCATTAAGCGCCATTGATGCATCCACGCAACGTTACTTTTTGTTAATTAAATTACTAAATAAGATAATTTGATATTTTATATTATTTGACATGACTTTTAAAATGTATAAAGAATAATGTAAATATTTTGTTATTTAAATATTTCGACTATTATTCATTTAAAAAAAAAAATAATGTGAGTGCATTTCTAACTTCACAATATTTCATTGTTTTATGCGCGTGGCGCAGGAAGTAAAATTTCGAGTTTAGAAAAGCCTGAAAATTTGGTTTGGCCGCTCCGCTTCGCGGAGCGACCAAACCAAATTTTAAGGCTTTTCTAAACTCGAAATTTTACTTCATGCTTAGTCTGGGAGTGGAATCACTCGTTCTAAACTTCATACTGCACGTTTTTATATGGAATTGACTAATGCCTGAAATTTTACAGCATATACATTTTGCATATTTAAAAGAAAAATCCACAGTATGGATAATATACACCAAACACCTCACATGTTATTTCAGTACATCCAGTGCCTTATAAATTTACAGAAATTAGTCAAATTATTGCAAGAGATACTTTTAAAATTATTTCTAAAAGCAATTGCTCTGACATTTACGGATTTTCTTTTGAAATTTTAAAGATAATATTAAATGTTATCATAAGTCCGCTAACAGCATTAATAAATGAAATCTTAAGATTTGGTATTTTCCCAGATGTGCTAAAATCGGCCAAAATTGTGCCAATATTTAAGAAAGGGGATAATAACGAGCCGTCTAATTATAGACCAGTTTCCATCCTTCCCTTCTTAATTAAAGTTGTCGAAAAAATAATGCAGAAACAAATAATTTATTGGTTTGAACACAATAACCTGTTCACGCAAAAACAATTTGGTTTTAGAAATGCCCTCACTACGAGCAATGCCATTCTAGCCTTCGTCGATCACATTTTAAATGGTTTTGAGTGCAAAATGTCATCAGTTGCATCATTTTTAGATCTGACGATGGCGTTTGATTGCATTTCACACGACATTTTGATAGACAAAATGAAGTTATACCATTTTGATAGCACAAGTACAAATCTATTATCGTCCTATTTGCGGCACAGATCACAAGCTGTTTTCTATCAGAACAACAAATCTACCACTAAGTTTATTACAAGGGGTGTGCCTCAAGGATCGATTCTTGGACCGACCCTTTTCATAATTTTTATGAATGATCTTGTAATACATTTAAACAACACAGAACTTATTTTATACGCAGATGATAGCACTATAGTTGTCACGGATAGGACGTTAAGCGAAGCGAATATGACCAATCGCAAAGCTCTGAAATTGGTGACGGATTGGTGTAACCAAAATGGGCTTATACTAAATGAAAATAAAACTAAAACCATGTCGTTTTCATTAAATGAACCAGTAGAAAAGGATGCAACGTGTTTCTTGGGATTGCACGTGGACTCAAACTTAAGATGGGATGTAGAAGGCAATAAGTTAGCTGGGAAGATCTTCAAAAATATATACTGTATAAGAAATTTAGTACGCAAGATCAGTGACAAGTCTACGTTAAAAACAGCATACCACGGATTAATCGAATCCCGCTTAAGATACGGCTTACTAGTGTGGGGTCACTCTGCCTCGAGGCATAGATTGTTTCGGCTGCAACGAAAAGCCATTCGAATCATCGCATCCGCCCCTTACAGAGATGACTTGCGACGCTACTTTTTAGCTACTGTGTACTTACCGCTCGGCCAAACTAACCCAGTGAAGAAGGGGGGGATTTCAAATCAAAGATTTAACAAAAAGGGCGCCACGTGATTACGGGCGGCAAGGTAGCTAAACATAAAGGAAAATCACGAACCCAGATTTTACTAATACATATGTTCAATTCCCCATAAGTAAAATGCATAAATGAAATATAATAAACTATTTTATTTCCTGTAGATCGAACAACACAAAAATTATAGATATATATTTCAATTTAATATATTAAAGAAACGAAGTGGAAATAAAAAATAAACTATTAATTTTAAGTAAAATATGGAATAATACCAAAAATAATTTTCGTAATTCATTCAAATTAATTACAAACCTCGGTAGATAAATATAGCTATATATACCCTTACAAAAATCATACAAACTCAAACCGAAATAAGCATAATAAATTTAAACTCAAAGCATAAATTAAAAATTTTGAATTATCTGTAATAACTTTAAAATAAACGTTTAAATATTCCTTAAACAGCAAGAATTATCTATTCTTTTATTATTATTTTTTTTTTCTTCAAACAAAAAAAAAATTATAAATTGAAATGCAAAGTATAAAGTGAGAGTTAATTATTATTTTTCAAAATCAAAGTTTTCCAATTAAATTAATATGAATGTATATATTAAACATCAACAACAGAAAAAAAAAATAATCCTTTACGTTATTATTTAATTTTTTTTTCTTTTTAAATTCTCATTCGAACAATTTACAAAACACGTTATGCATATATACCCAAATATTTATTGGAGAATGTATCATTAGAATTCGAAGTTTTAAATTTAAAAAAAATATAAATTTTTATGTAAATACAAAAAAAATGTACTTATCAAATTTCACTCGAGTCCAAGGGGTTGAAACCAAACGAATAACACGGGTAAGACGGATAAGACGGACGAAGGACAGCTACGACTTCTCCCTTTCCCGAACCAGAATCACAGGACAAGTCTTCGATGAAGTATTTTTCTTTCGGAACCCGGAACTAGAATCTCCCACGTGATCTCCACTGCTTATCAGCAACCACGGTCAAAATGGAATTCGAATCGAACCGGACCAAAAGTACATCAATCGAAATGTATGATTGTAAAACAACCACAATTAAAAACCTAAGAACATCCCTACGAATTAGAAATATACTGATAAGAAGAACAATGCTTACCTCTAGGTGAAAGTGAGGTTTTCTAGAACGGCACGCTTTTTCTCTCCGCTTATAGCGTAGTAAATTATTATTTGCCAAATAATTCACTTTTGAAATTAAGACAAATACGAATCCCTCTTGAGGAAACCACAACGGTTTATAATTTATTAATCTTAATTTACGCGTGTCGAACTGGACGTGTGAAACGTATACGCCTGAAGAGTTAAAAATGGACGGGACAGAGCGCAGTGTAAAAACTCCTCCGCGACACCGAATACAATAGAACCAAAATCAATCGCAAAAAATTCCAATATTTAAATTTAAATGCGAAAATAAAATTGCCTATGTTAATTCCTTAGAATTAGAATAAATTGAATATTAATTATTCGTTTTACCAAAAATTAACGTAACAGACTGTAAAAACATTTTTAAAACATGGCAAATTCTACCCTTACCATCCCTTTATATATATGAATCGCTCATATATACAAAGAAAAACCCTTTAAGTTTTTCAATACATGATCATCATAGCCATAACACTAGATTTAAGACAGATCTTTACCAACAAAACATGAGGCTTACGAAATCACAAACGGCAACGAGATATTTCGCAATAAAATTATTCAATAAGCTACCCGAGAGTCTAAAAACGTTGGATCTTATGCATTTTAAATCTAAAAAAAAAAATATTCTACTCACAAATGCGTTCTTTTCAATTGAGGAATTTTTAGTCAGCGATGGCAGTATTTTTAAGTAATTTTTATATTTTAATATTTTAATGTATTCTTGTATTTTATTTTCCGTGTATACTCTTGTATTTGTATATTTCTACCCTCAATGTATTTACTAGTTTTAAGCTTATTCTCCGATGACAGGTGTAATGACAATGTATGTTAGTGGCAAAATAAATGAATTGAATTGAATTGAATTGAATTGAATTGAATTGAAAAAGAAATGCAGAATTTTACCTAAAATCACCTTTTAGAATTATCTCTTTAATTGCTTGGCCATTAATGGGTTAATAGTGCTACATAGTTTTATGAACTCACCTAAATTTAATTTTTTTAAAATTTTACCTAGCATTAGAATAGCATTAATTATTGCTGATTTTTAAAACTCTCAGAAATCTTTTAAAGTTTTATTGGTCATTATTATTGTACACTATTAAATTAATTTAACAGTAAACACGATTATAATTCCAATAAATTATACCATGTTGGAAACAAGAGCCCGGGGGTGCGTGCGTGAGGGGCGGGTGTTGATAGAAAGCCGCAAGGCTGACATCTTTACAATGGCCTAACTAATATCTCCATGTAATTCTGTTAATTTTCGCCATGGAAGCCCGGCCTCCGTGAGCCGGGGGATCGAACGTCTTGAATGGGCTTAATTTATAATCTAACAATTAAATTCGCATCCCTTCTAATACAATCGACAACAATCCGCACTTAATTAATTGCCAAAGTCGTGTTAGTAATTGTTCATTTGATTCATACATAACAATATTATTCTCATAACTATTAAGTAATAATGTAGTCACACAAGGATTCTTTTCTTTTAACTATATCTACCAGATATACAAAAAAATTAAAATTAATGTCGACTTTCTGCAAAAATTTAGTCTCGCTGAGACTTTTCCAAATATTCATTGAAACAACTACTTCTCGAGATAATACTCCGACAGATATTGAATTATACAATGAATATTTGAGTTACATGACAGCTTTAGTGTTTTATGCATAATTTATATGCAAAATGCAACATCGGGTCTATTCGCTTACCAAACTAATTGAAACAACAGGAAATTTAAATAAATTGAAAAAATTACAGGGAATGAATATTAAATGTCTTAAGCCATCTATCGACGCGTTTCGAGAGTTATTTTTGAAAAGATTATTGCAAAGCAAATAATCGGATTTCTAGAAACAGAAAATCTACTGAATTCTCGCCAATTTATGTTTCGCATAGGGAAATCTACGACGGACGCAATTATTACAAGAAATCTTAAATAGCTTCGAGAAGGCATGCATACTACTGCATCCTTCCTGGATTTAAGCAAAGCGTTTGACTGTGTCTGTCATAAAACCCTAATGCGAAAAATGTATTTTTACAATAATATATAAAATTACGAAAAAAACTATTCGTGAAAATGCAAACAGTGTCTTAATTAATAAGACAATTTAAGACGATAAATATCCAAAGAAACAACTACTTCCCGTGCAAATACACCTCCGGATATTGAATTATACAATGAAATATTTAAAATCGTATTTAATTTGATTTGTTACAACGCTCTATTAATGTATATGCACACTAATGATTAAATAAATATATAATTATCCCTCACCAGTATAGCTATGCTTTAGACTTTCTATATAAAAAAAATATTAAAATAAACAGCAAACTTACAGGACTTCGACATTCCTGTATGTTTCCTGTATATTTTGATATTTTTTGTATGGAAAGTCTAAAGCATAGCAATACTGTCGTCGAAACAGGTATATGCATAGCAGAGCTGGGATGAATCCTCAAAAACAGGTTTCGAATCATGAATCCGAATCACATTATATGATTCGAATCACGAATACTCGAATAAAGGATTCGTAAGTGAATAATATGATTCGAATCAAAGATTTGAATCCTCATTTGTGAATCACGGTCACAAATCCTTTAAAAATAAATTTTAATCTATTATTTGCAACCAGTAATATTTTATTCCATCAGTTTCTATTAACAAAAATGTTTATTTACCGACTAAATATTTGATTATATAATGATTTCAATTAGAATAGAATAGAATAGAATTTTATTCATCCATACAACTATAAACGGTCTTACAATCGTCAACATAAAGATATAATGAATTATACGTGTACAATATTGCCAATAATTTACTATTAACATATCACATAACAATAATAGTAATATCAATGGGAACAAACAAGTATTTCAGATTATAGCTCACTGATGGTCCAGCCGAACTCTAACGCACAAAATTAAAATATTCATCAAAACTGAAAAATACTGCATCCAATAATAATGATTTTATCCTAGATTGGAATTTTTCAAATGGAAGACTTATTATGCTATCAGGAAATTTATTAAAGAAATGAATTCCATAATAATTAGTTCCAACTCTAGATCGCTGTAACCTCAGCTTGTTTGGGCAGAGTTTATCTTTTGTTCTTGTGTCATGTATATGTAAAGAACTGTGAGAGCAATATTGATCAATGTGTTTCTTAGCATAAATATATATACTGGTAAGTGTCATTATTTTTAGTTTATTGTAGGCTTCTCTACAGTCGGCTCTGTAATCTAGACCAGCGATTAATCGTAATGCCTTTCGCTGAAGGGCGAATACTCTATGTGCTGATGATGAGTGCCCCCATGTTACAATACCGTATGATAAATGAGAGTGTATTAACGAGAAATATGCCGTTCTCAGTACATGTGATGACACATTTTTAGTCAGGTTTCTTAAAATAAAAATTGACCTATTCAGTTTTTTACATAGTTCACTCCCATTGTGATCCCATAGTAGGCGATTATCAATGTGCAAACCTAGAAATTTTACCGATCTACTCGTATTTTGCAAGTCATGATTTTTTAATGTCAATAACATACTTTCAGTTTTAGATTCATTAAGTATTAATTTGTTAGCATGAACCCAGGATGCTGCCTTTTTTGCTGCCTCTTGACCCAATGATATGGTGGTATGTACATTATCAGAAGAAGATATGATGTTAGTATCATCTGCAAAAAGTACTACATTTATTCCATCCATAAATGCAGGGAAGTCATTGAAATAAATTAAATATAGTAAAGGACCCAGTGTGGAGCCTTGAGGGACACCATGAATGTTTGGTAACTGCTTGGAGTAAAGACCATTATGGTAAACAGCTTGGGTTCTATTAGAGAGGAGCAAGCATACAAGATTACAAGCAGATGGTTCAAAATTGTAGTGTTATAGTTTACTTACTAGTTTGTCATGAGATACACAATCAAACGCCTTACTTAAGTCAAGAAATTTGGCCATTGCATATTTACTCTCTTCGAACGTTTCTATTATTTTGTTGGTAAAGTCAATTATGGCATCTGTGGTTGATTTTTCCTCCCTAAATCCATATTGAGAAGGGGAGAAAAGTTGGTTTGTATTTAGGAAAGTCACGATCTGGTGGTACATAATTTTTTCAATGATTTTAGAGAATACTGGTAATAATGCAATGGGCCTGTAGTTATTCATATCATTATTGTCTCCTTTCTTAAATATAGGTATTACTTTTGCTAATTTAAGCGATTCAGGAAAAGTAGATGTTGTTAATATTTTGTTTGTGAGTATTGTTAAAGGACCAATGAGAACATTGATCATTTCTTTTATAATGTACATAGATAAGTGGTAAATATCTTTGCTCTTTTTGTTACTTAAGTGTTTGATTGTGTCTCTCACTGCCACTTGTGAAATTGGTTTAAAAGAAAAGTATGGTATGTCGCATTTAATATTGACACTTGCAATTGATATGGGGTCGATATCACAATGAGGAATTTCATTTAGAAGAGATGTGGCTATATTTGCAAAGTACGAGTTGAATTCCATCGCTGTTAATTTAGAGTTGGTTTGTTTTGGTTGTTTAGGGGAATTTATAATGTCCCACATCGCGTTTGAAGCATTCGTTGCTTGTTTAATATAATTGTCATTAGCTCTTATTTTAGCTAGCGACAATTCTTTTCTATACTTGCTTCTGAGTATTTTTTTTAGATTTCAACAAGTCACTACTGCCCGTTTTTGAATATAATTCATGATTAAGCTGTAATTGTTGACGCATTGATTTAAGATTATTGTTAAACCAGATAATGTTGTTAGCTTTGTTATTTTTGTAAACTATATTTTTTTCTGTAAATGCCGTATTAAAATGTTCTAAAAGTAAATCCAAAAACATGTACCATGATCTATTAACGTCACTACTGTTTAAGATGTCCCAGTCGGTGGTCTCTAATAACTGATAGAATAAGTAGTGATTAATTAATGATGATATATGTGTTATTGAACTTCATTTTAAATCTGTGTTTTATATGCGTGGCGCATGAAGTAAAATTTCGAGTTTAGAAAAGCCCCGTGAAAATTTGTCGAGGGTCGCGCGGCGACCCGAGACAAATTTTCTGGGCTTTTCTAAACTCGAAATTTTACTTCATGCTTAGTCTGGGAGTGGACAACACTCGTTCTTTGAAGTTTCAAGTTGAAAGATCACTCTAGATTACTAAGTTTATTACCAGTTTACAAAGGCTACAGTTCGAAGGACCAATCATGGTCTTCGGAGACCGAAGGACTACAGGAAATCGAAGTTTATTTACAAGAAAACAACGAATATCTGAAGGTTTACAGCATGGATAGGAAAGAAAACATCCAATTTTGAAAAAATATCTAAATTGGGTTGATTTACAGTGCGTTTTTAACTTCACTTTAAATCAGTGTTTTATACGCGTGGCGCATGAAGTAAAATTTCGAGTTTAGAAAAGCCCCGTGAAAATTTGTCTCGGGTCGCTGCGCGACCCTCGACAAATTTTCTACGCGGGGCTTTTCTAAACTCGAAATTTTACTTCATGCTTAGTCTGGGAGTGGACCGTCAAGATTTTCTACATGTCGAGATTTTCGATATTTCTAGATTTATGTCGATTTATTCACAGTTTGTTATTGTATTAAATGCAACTTTAATATTAAATAAAAACTATTTTTTTTTAGGAATAGAATATTCACCCTTTAAGAGCCGATCAAATTATAAAGTTAACTCTAAAAGTCAATTTTAGGTAAAATTTTGCATCTTTTTCTATGATTTCAATGAATGATTTATTATATTACATACGTCGATTTTTTAAATGAGTTAAATTTAAAATTCACACAAGTGTTGTCCACTCCCAGACTAAGCATGAAGTAAAATTTCGAGTTTAGATAAGCCCCGCGTAGAAAATTTGTCGAGGGTCGCGCAGCGACCCGAGACAAATTTTCGCGGGGCTTTTCTAAACTCGAAATTTTACTTCGTGCGCCACGCGCATAAAACACTGATTTAAAGTGAAGTTAAAAATGAACTGAAAACCAACCCAATTTCGATATTTTTTTCAAAATTAGATATTTTTTTTCCTATCCATGCTGTAAACCTTCAGATATTCGTTGTTTTCTTGTAAAAAAACTTCGATTCCCTGTAATCCTTCGGTCTCCGAAGACCATGGTTGGTCCTTCGAGCTGTAGCCTTTGTAAAAACTTAGTAATCTAGAGTGATCCTTCAATTTGAAACTTCTAAGAACGAGTGTTGTCCACTCCCAGACTAAGCATGAAGTAAAATTTCGAGTTTAGAAAAGCCCCGCGTAGAAAATTTGTCGAGGGTCGCGCAGCGACCCGAGACAAATTTTCACGGGGCTTTTCTAAACTCGAAATTTTACTTCATGCGCCACGCGTATAAAACACTGATTTCAAGTGAAGTTAAAGATATACTATTAACGTTGGATATTTTTCATGGTTAAGTAACCAAATATGCATTCACAAATATTTGAATTATTCAACAATTTAAATATTTATATTTAAATATGAATATTTTAGTGATTTTAATATTCATATTAAAATATTTAACTATTTGAATTAATCGAATTCGAATCCCAGCCTTAATAGCGATGATTCGAATTATTTAGGAGGATTTGAATCCGTGTATGGGGATTCGAATCCTTTTATAAAGATTCGATTCCTTTTATAAGGATTCGAATCCTTTTAGAAGAATTCGAATCCTTTTATAAGAATTCGAATCTATTTATAAGGATTCGAATCCTTTTATAAGAATTCGAATCTTTTATAAGGATTCGAATCATCTACGTCTGGACTCGAATACGAATCTTTTTAAAAAAATGTAACGAATCCGGATCACGAATCTGTTTTCACTAAAGTATTCGAATACCTCTTTTGAATCCTCTAAAAGGATTAGAATCCGGGAATTGAATCCTGAATGATTCAAATCCTGTCCAGCTCTGATGCATAGTATACTTAAAAGAGAAATTCCCTGCAGAAGCCTTCGTGAAACAAAGTACTATTATTTTTATTAAATTAATAAAAAAAAGTCTTATAACAAGGAAATTTAATGAATAAAATGGTTGTGACTCAAGTGGTGAACTTTTTGAATTTTCCACTATTCCTAAACGTGTGAAATATGTTCGGCGTTTTGTACATGTGGATGAAAGATGTCGGCAATAGCAGCTGGTTTGGGTGTGTATGTATAGTAATATGTGCTCTCGTATGAACATGGAAGCGAGTCCGAGCTAATTTCGCTTGCAGTCCTCACTGCGAGGCTATATTAAATTTCTGGAATGAATTGTACGCTCGGACTTATTTCACTCCCTGTTTTAATGGAATATCAATACATCAATTCGCTTTCATATCGCTGCATTTTTTTTTTTTTCACTTTAGTAAGAAACGATTTATTTAATAGATTAATAATGCTTTTACTGAATACTACTCTAATATCAATTTATATTTTGAGGTAGGACATTACTTAGTAAACGACTGTACTTAAAAGCAAAAAACAAACCAAAAAAGACCTTTATTGGCATCATACCTTCAAACTAAAAACACAATTTCGACATTACAATTACAAAAAAAATAATGATTAACGTTCAAACAAAATGGCCGCTTTATATAATCAAAATTAAATTGTAAATATATTTAAACAAGTTATATTCCCTCTCATTAACGACCAGGTCGACCTAGTGCACGGCGGCCGACGAAATGTGAACGGTATTTTGTTGTCATAGAGAAATTGTCTAATTTTGTACAGATTTATCAGAACTCTTAACAGTGGTTTTAAAGGACTATTATTCAATTGCTCATTACAATGCTAAACATATTTATTCTTAATACAAGTAGAAATTATGAAATTAATATTTTGTAGGACCACCATTTGGTGTGATAACTTTTGCCAAACGTGTACTCATGGATGAAACTAGATTCCTCATATTGTAGTTGTCAGCCAAATGCATTTTCAACAATTTCGTGAAGTTCATCTGCATTCATAGGTCTTAAATCTCTTGAGTAAATCTTTTTTTGTAGGTATCCCCTAACATTCTCAATTGGATTGAGATCAGGGCTCTTCGCAGGCCAAGGCAATACTTGGATGCGGTGGTCATTTAGCCACTGAGTCACAATTCTTGCTGTATGGATAGGACTATTGTCCTGTTGAAATATAAAATTTTCCGGAAATGTTTGTGTTACTGAAGGCAACATTACATATTCTAAAATATCCCTGTATTTAATAGCATTTAAATGGCCATCTATTTTCCAAATTATTTCGGGTCCGTTTACACTGACCCAAGCCCAAAAATTAACAGAAAAACGACCACTATTTGTTATTGGACGGGTGAATACTTCTTCATACCTTTGGTTTATTGGTCTATAAACTCGTAGGCTCCCATTACTACATGATTGAAATACTTTTTCGTCAGAAAAGACGACCGAGTTCCAAAAATCATCTCCACGATACACAAATTCGTTGGCAAACTCCAATCTTCGTTGTTTATTGTTTTCTGAGAGAAAAACTTTCTTGGCTGCTTGATAATTTTGTAGACCTGCAGCTTTAATACGTCTCCGAGCAGTTCTAGTAGACCCCGCAAAACCCGTTACTTCTCGAGCATCTAAGGCACTATCAAATGGATTTTCTCTGAGATGATTCACCAATGCAACATCCTGTTCTTCATTAGATACCCTTCCTATTCCAATTCCGGGTGGCCTTCTTAAATCTTGCCTTATTTCAAATCGCCTTTTCAAATTATGTATGCAGGTTTTGCTTACATTCAAATCAGCAGCCACTCGGCTAAGAGACCAGTTTTCTTCTAGTTTAGCTATTACCCTGCTCTTCTCGTCTAAAGATAGATGTCTAGGCATATTTTTGGATGACTTTTATAAATCTGTCAATCAAATGTTTGTTTTCGCACAAACGCGACGCTCCTGATTAAAAGTCATATTCACATAGCTAATAAACATCGTTCACATTTCGTCGGCCGCCATTGTACACCCCCATTTTTACAGCCGTTTTGTAATTTGTAATTTGTTTGTGTTTTTCTCTAACCATTCTGTATATCTGTTTTGTAAGTAGTTTTAGTCACTATATGTTTGATAATGGCAAGCTAAATTTGCCGAGACTGCAGTCACATAAAAATAAATTGTGTTATACAAACAAAGTTAAACCGTTTTTTATTAATAAGTTATATTACGTTGGTGTGATTCGTCTATTATTTGTATTTTTTTTTTTTGTGGTTTCGTTAATTATAATAACCTATAAGTAACGAAACCAAAGAAAAAAATTGTTTATTTAGTTTAAATTAACAAGTACAAAAGCTGAAGTACCCTCCCCGTAACAATACAATCAATATGCTTGCGCAAAATTCTCACACACACGCTCAAGCGCAAAAAGTTTGTACATGTATGCTTGTCAAACTTGCAGTTTATATAGAAAGTTTAGAGTTTATATAGAGTATGCCTTGCTCTTTCAAAATATGTTATTCTATGATTTTTTATTATAACTCAAGTAAATGTATATAATAAATGTCTTTATTTAACCGAAAGAAAAAAAAATACAAAAGATATATATTATTATAAGTGTAGGCGAAGTTCAGTCAGCTTAACCTGTTACTGATCTTCCACTTAACCTACTAAAAATTAAACTTAGATATAATTGCAACATGTGAGAGGTTAGATACAAACATATTTAGACATCACTAATTCCGAGTTAATTTCAATTTTAAAGCTCACCTAGTAGCAACATAGAACGCAAGTGAAACCTGAAAGTGTTAATTTTTAAGTGTTTTAGGTGCTGGGGAATTTTATTATATAATTTATAAATGTTGTAGGTAAAACATCTCGTATAAATAGCAGACTTGTGCTTTGGTGGCGATATAAGTCCCCGGAACCGAACATTAACGTTGTGAACGTCAGTCCGATACACAATTCTGCGATATAAATAAGATGGTTTACGAAGATTAATTATCTTATAGTAGAGCAAACAAGAGTGAAGGATTCTTCGGTTAGCCATGTTCAACCAGTTCAGTTCAGTGCCTTTACCTGAAATATGATCATATTTTCTTATTCCTAGAATAAGCCGTATACAAGAATTTTGAACTTTTTGTATACGATTTATCGTTATCTTATCCAAACAAGCACTATAAACCACATCAGAGAAGTTGAATTGGCTCAGTACCAGAGTGTCACAGAGAAGTCGTTTGGTGTTTCTACTTAAAATTTTTCTATTTGCATATATCATTCTTAAATTATTGTAAGCTCTAGAAATACATTTACTGACATGAGATTTAAACCGCAAATCAGAGTCGATAACTAAGCCTAAGTTACGCACCGACTCTACAAACGGTATCGCTATATTATCTAATTTCAGTGAAATGACACGTTTGGCAGCGATGAGTATTTTCTTTGGACCAAACAGTATAGCTGAAGTTTTACTAGGATTAATCAGTAAGGAGTGTTGTCGGGAAGCTGTTAAGATATTAGTTAAGTCAAGGTTTACATTTAGATTTGCTGTCCTTATATCCTTAAAGGGAAATGAATATAGTAGCTGGGTATCATCTGCATATAAGTTGTATGTACAAAATTTTAATGTATCAGGGATAAATGACGTGTAAATCGAGAATAACAGTGGACTTAAAATTGATCCTTGAGGAACACCGGCATTCATATCTGATACATCAGAGTGTGATCAACAATGATTGTAGACAGGTTAAATTTCCCGCCAAAATATGTTGGTACAACTGATTATATGAAAATAAAATCCTCTAAATTGCTTTTCCATCGGCGTAGCAAACATTTTTTTCCCAAAATAAATTAAATATTTAATCATAACTATATATAAAATTTTTACAATTTTAATTAAATATACAAAGTAAATTGAAGTAAGTTAAGGTTTTATGTATTATTAATAAACGTAGAGTTAGCATCCCTAATTTTATAATAAATGTATTATTGTGTACCTATATACCTTATATTATGTATATTATCGGTCAATAAATGATTTATTATTAATGAAAACAAAAATAGTGTGTTACAAACAAAGTTAAAGTGTTTTATTTCATTGAATTAACATGTATAACGAAGTAGAAGCCTCCACAGTTCATGATTTATTATTATTATATTATTATTAAATGTTGAAAATGATGGCCTTCATTTTCTAGGCAAATGTTAACTCTACGTGTTTTATTTTGAAATACTCGTTGAAGCTCCTCCGGATTTATGTTCCTTATCTCTTCTTCAATTGCTGCTTAAAGCTCGATTAGAGTATGCATTCGATTTTTAAAAACCTTATATTTTAAATGTCCGAATAAATAAAAATCGCACGGAGTGAGATCTGGCGAACGTGGTGGCCATAATCCGTCGCTTACCAAGCGTCGTAAAATTCCCTCAAGTAATTTAATGTCGCCAACGCAGTATGAGGAGTGGCTCCATCTTGCTGAAAATAACCCATTATCTGTTCGTCATCATGCAATTGATTCAAAAATTCATCTAGAATGAGTGTTCGGTAGCACTCCGCATTAATTATTTCGTTGAAAAATATTGGGCCAATTATCCGACGTCTCGAAATTGCTACCCAAACACCATTTTTTTGTGGATGTAAATCCGTTTCAATAAAAGTATGAGGATTTTCTGTAGCCCACGTAGGATAGTTTTGACTGTTCACATATCCTAACAAGTGAAACCACGCCTCGTCAGTAAAAAAGGTCTTGTCCAACATACCATTATCATTTAAATTCTGATTAAACCAATTGCAATAATTAATTCTTTTTTGGAAATCAAGTGGCTGAAGTTGTTGAACTACCGATACCTTATACGGGTGCAAATGCAGAATTTTTTTCGCGGCTTTTATGCAACTCCCATACCAAACTCCTGTAAAAGGATTAAACATTAACATTTTATTTTAAATTTTGACTCTTAAAAGATTTGTAACTTTTCTTGCTTAGTTTTAAGTTTAGTGTATGTACATATTTGTTTATTTTTGTATATTGTATTTTTAATGTAAATGGCAAGCCGTTGAAATAAATAAATTAATAAATTTGTGCGCACCTTAAAATTAAGAACATACCCGTTTGAGCTGAAAGTTTTCTTAATGATATTGTTGGGCTTTGTTCAAGTCGTTGTTGATTGTCGCCAACAACCTCTTCTGTTAAGATAGGCAGTCTTCCAGCTTACTTGCCCTTACAGATGCAATTCTTTCCCTCAAAACGGTTTTATGCGAGAAAAATGTTTTGTAAGGAATGTGGACATCGGGGAAGGCTTGAATAAATTGATTCAGACACGATTGTAATGAGTAAGTCTATGTGCCATCTTCATTCATAGTTCCACTTCGATAATGAGCCTTCAGGATGAAAGCATCATGCTGTGGTGCAAACATCACGGTAAACACAAGCGAATTCTCTTAAAATCGGTAAATTTAGGATTAAACTTGAATTTTCTAATTTTCTAACCTTAAAAACAGAAAATCACTTACCACAAAACAAAGACTTATACAAAGTAGTCCTGATAAGAACTGATGTCTATGAAACAGAATGAAAAATAACTTAATTCGAAGAATGAATTAACACAAGGGCAAAATACGTCGCACGACGCTGCTAATATCAAATCGAGTTACTGTTTATTAATTTTTCCTTGGCATGAACTTGGAGCGATCAAATTCCCCAGATTTTTCGGCGGGAAATTTAACTTGTCTACAATCATTGTTAATCACCCTTTACCTATCGACATAACATGCTTTTTTCTTCTAACTAAAATTAATAGTTGATTTTAATTATCTAAAAAGTACTACTACTACTTTGGCGGCCGAAAACAAAGTTATCATCCTTATAGAATCGTGTCTATTCTAAACACTCAACAAATTGACTGTAACAAACGGAAAGCTTTTGAAAGAAAAAAGTATAACCCGATTTTATCCCCCGATGTCAAAGAATTAAAATAACGGTGCGCAGTGCATTTAATCGATTACAGCAATTTAAGTTCAGCGGAAAGTTAAATGAATACGGAAGCTGAATCGGTGTTCGTGCCGAACGGAACGAGCGGAAAAAAAAGAAGGGCGAAACATGTGCACGAATTTGGCGTGTGCGAGCGGATGTGTCTGATCGGGCATTGTGGAGCTTTCGAAAAAAAAATTGGAATATGGAAATTCGCAAATTCGAACGTCAACTTTGGGATATTGTAATTTTTGTTGGGTTATTAGTTAGTTTTTCATTTGTGCTTTGAGGAACGATGAATGGATGTTACGACGGGTTGTTTTTAATTATTATTTCGCTTATGTTTTAGTTGAGTTTTTTTATTGATGTTTTGTTGTTTGCAGGATTTTAATTTGCAGTGATTATGAATAATGATCTATAGTTTTGATTCGAGATTTTGTATGGGTATTGATATCGTATTACCCTGGGCGGATTCAGCACTAACCACTTCCAATGATAAACAAATCCATCATAATTTGGAAAGCTAAAATCAATAAGCCCAACTCTGACTGAGACCAATAAGCTCAAGTCTGCTTGATACCGTATTACCCGGGGCGGATTCACCACTAACCAATTACAATAATAAACAAATCCATCATAATTTGGAGAGCTAACACCAATAATCCCAATTCTGACTAAGACCAATAAGCTCAAGTCTGGCTAAGACTAAGGGCCAGTTACACCAAAAACGTTGAATTAGAGTTTAAGCAGAAGTTGACTTCAAGATGATAGTTCCTTTCATTTTGAACTCGAGTTCAGAGTTAAACCATCTCAACGTGTTTGGTGTAACTGGCCCTTAGATCAAGTTTAGAGTTGTTCTTAGTAATATTCGCACTAATTTTATTGGCATTAACATTTAGTTGTATGATATGTTGTGGAGTTAGTACTTTCGCAACCTTACTCTCGTGGTATTTTATGTTGACGAGGATACCACTTGCCAAACGCACTCCCCGGAGATGACTTCCACTAGGTAAGGCTTTTGTATCTTCAATGATACCACGATGATAAGTTACTACTCGTATTTTATTACATCTGTGTACAGTATTAATACAATGTTAGTCTTACCGTCTTAGCGTACTTGTACAAAACTGACTCTTAATTCCTAAAGTTTAATATTTATAACGTAAAACAAATGAAAGTATGTAATTAAGTATTAAGGAAGACTACTCGAGGAACTATATTAGAAAGTCTTCGAGACAATTCCCAAAATATTCCCAAATAGTAATGGAATGCACATTCACATTAATTGCATTCCATAACAGATATATTCATATTATAAATGTGTTCAACAAAAAAGAACCTCTAGAGAAATGCGTTAGGAATACGTGGAATATTAAATGACTAGTGTAAATCCTACCTTAATCACAGAAAAATTGTTGTAAGGTTGAATACTACAATATCGGACTCTTATAATGTAGACTTAGGGGTACCGCAGGGGAGTGTGGCGGGCCCACTTCTTTTCATATTATTTATAAACCACCTGCCCAAATATATCTCAGATTCACATATTTGCATGTTTGCGGATGACACATCTATTATTGTAAGTGGACCAGATGCAAATACATGTTATATCAAGTTAAATAATATGTTAAATCAATTTAATAACTGGTGTCAACATAATAACTTAGTTATAAACTATTCTAAAACAGTCCTCATTCAATTTTACAACAATCATGTCCATCCATCTGAATTCAGCATCGATAATAGTTTTAACAACACACTAATCAGTGAAGTAACATCGTTCTTAGGATTACAAATCGACAAAAATCTTTCATGGAAGACCCATGTTAGTAATCTAGTGAACAAATTAAACAAAATATACTTTGCCCTATGAAGGTTAAAAAACATATTAAATATGACCGAACTTAAATCAGTATATTACGGATTGGTACACTCAATTTTGAGTTATGGCATTGTAGTATGGGGACAATCGACAGACGCAACAATATTAAATATGGCCGAACTTAAAATCAGTATATTACGGATTGGTACACTCAATTTTGAGTTATGGCATTGTAGTATGGGGACAATCAACAGACGCAACAAAGGTTTTTCTTGTACAACAGCGAATTTTAAGATTGATTATTAATGGATATCGATAGCTAACGCCAGTGACACGAATGCACAAAGTGCATATACAGGTCACTGTTTCGTCCACGAGCGAGCAGAACTCTGTTTGTGAAACCAGAAAACAAATATCAAAATTGAATTTGTGTTCAGTATTCCGGCACCAGATACCCACAGACGCGTTTCGGACTTCAAGGCCCTCTTCAGTGTGCCACTATGCAGCATTAGATGGCGTTAGCTATTGATATCCATTAATAGTTTTCACATATTGGCTTGAAATAGTCAGAAATGTTCAGTATTCCTCAGCACTGGGTCGGGACCACACTGCAGAGGACCTTGAAGTCCGAAACGCGTCTGTGGGTATCTGGTGCCGGAATACTGAACACAAATTCAATTCTAAGATTGATGTTTAATATAAAATATAGAGACTCGTGCAGAATATAATTTAAAAATTAACATTTAATGACACTAACATCAATTTACGTTCATCAATTATTAATACACATTCATAAAACTAGACATTCTTTCACAATAAATAGCGATATACACAATTACGAAACTCGAAATTCTTCTAATATTTATATTCACCAATTTTCATTAGAACAACATAAACGGTCCCCATTACATGCGGGCAGTATATTATATAATAAAATACCGAATCATTTTAAACAACTATGTCTAAATATATTTAAAAAAGAATTGGATAAACTGCTAATCCAGAACTGTTCATGTTCAATTCAAGAACTTACGCTGTCGTTGTAAACTATATTTTATATATACACCAACCTCTATATATTTAGCTTTTATTTAATATATTATGTTAGTTGTAAGCAAATTTATATTGTTCTTTAATTTATATGACAAATGTATCTGTACTATGTATAGTTAACACATAATAAATAATATTGTATTGTATTGTATTATGATTTTTGTTTTAAATAAATCATGTGTTCAACAAAATAAAACCTATAGAGCAGTGGTGGGGAAACTTTTTTTAAGACGGGCCATTTGTAATAACCAGACAATCGTAGCGGGCCAAAGAATAATGCTTAATCGTAGGTAGGTAGTTTTTATGCGGGTCGTCACATTACGAAGTAAGAACGCGTTCAAACATTCTCACGACGGCACTCTTAAACGGGCCGGATTAAACCTTTCCGCGGGCCGTAGTTTTCCCATCACTGCTATAGAGTGTTATGATTTTATCTTTTTTTAAATTTATGTTGGCTGCACGCTTTAAGAATTATCATAAATAACGTCAGACCTAATAATTTTAATGTATAATTTCAGAATCGCCAACCTACAATATATTCTATAGCACTCTAGAGGTTTTATTTCATTGAACATACGATATTGTATAACTTTTGTGTTAATTGCAAATAAATGTATTATTAATATTTAAAAAAAAAGAATTGGATTTTGAGTTTCAAACATATTTATTTGCATATTCATTTGTACAGTCAATACGCGCGTTTAAAATAGTAAACACCGGAGGTAAATTCATCGTGGAAAACACAGAAGACGGGACACAAAAGGGAACCGAGAGCCAGTCATATTCCCGTCACGTCCCGTGACATTTCTTTTAAATCAGATTTCATTTCCTGCAACGAGAACCGATCCCCCGGACTCTCCTCCGCGCTATTGATTCCCGGCGTGTTCGCCAAAGCCACATTTAATGCCCTATCCCCTAAGTCTCTGGACGAGCAATTGTTAATCCACCTGAATTCCGCCCAGACGCACGGCTAATTGAATCGTCGAGAGATTATTTACATACTTACATAAAACCTGATAATAAATGTAAGTTAATAGCTAGGAACATAATGATGTACTAGAATCTTCTATTGGGCAAGCATTCGTGCCTACCCGGCACATTCATCATTTTTGCATGCACCACATTTATTGCCCTCCCCCCTAAGTCTCTGGGCGAGCAATTGTTAATCCACCTGAATTCCGCCCAGACGCACGGCTAATTGAATCGTCGAGAGAATATTTACATACTAACATAAAACCTGATAATAAATGTGAGTTAATAGCTAAGAACATGGTTATGTACTAGAATCTTCTATTGGGCAAGCATTTGTACCTACCCGGCGCATTCACCAATTTTGCATGCACCACATTTAATGCCCTCCTCCCTAAGTCTCTGGGCGAGCAATTGTTAATCCACCTGAATTCCGCCCAGACACACGGCTAATTGAATCGTCAAGAGATTATTTACATACTAACACAAATCCTGATAATAAATGTAAGTTAATAGCTAAGAACATAATTATGCACTAGAATCTTCTATTGGGCAAGCATTTGTACCTACTCGGCGCATTCACCATTTTTGTATGCACAGCTCATCCTCAACCTCAGGCATTCCAGGGATATCTGCTAGTAACCCTTTATAATATCGTCAAGAGATTATTTACATACTAACACAAAACCTGATAATTAATGTAAGTTAATAGCTAAGAACATAATTATGCTCTAGAATCTTCTATTAGGCAACCTACCCGGCGCATTCATCTTTTTTGCATGCACCACATTTATTGCCCTCCCCCCTAAGTCTCTGGGCGTGCAATTGTTAATCCACCTGAATTCCGCCCAGACGCACGGCTAATTGAATCGTCGAGAGAATATTTACACACTAACATAAAACCTGATAATAAATGTGAGTTAATAGCTAAGAACATAATTATGTACTAGAATCTTCTATTGGGCAAGCATTTGTACCTACCCGGCGCATTCACCATTTTTGCATGCACCACATTTAATGCCCTCCCCCCTAAGTCTCTGAGCGAGCAACTGTTAGTCCACCTGAATTCCGCCCAGATGCACGGCTAATTGAATCGTCGAGAGATTATTTACATACTAACACAAATCCTGATAATAAATGTAAGTTAATAGCTAAGGACATAATTTTGCACTAGAATCTTCTATTAGGCAAGCATTTGTACCTACCCGGCGCATTCAACCATTTTTGTATGCACAGCTCATCCTCAACCTCAGGCATTCCAGGGATATCTGCTATTAACCCTTTATAATATCGTCGAGAGATTATTTACATACTAACACAAAACCTGATAATAAATGTAAGTTAATAGCTAAGAACATAATTATTTACCAGAATCTTCTATTGGGCAACCATTTGTACCTACCTGGCGCATTCACCATTTTGTATGTACAGCACATCCTCAACCTCAGACATTCCCGGGCTATCAGCTATTAACTCATTAAGCGCCACTGATGCATACACGCAACAATGTTAATTTTTTGTTAATTAAATTACTAAATAAGTTAATTTGATATATCATATTATTTGAACTGACTTGAAAATGTATGAACAAAAATGTAAATATTTTGTTATTTAAATATTTCGATTATTACTCATTGAAAAAAAATAGATATCAGTGTGTTTCTAACTTTACAATATTTCAGTGTTTTGTACGCGTGGCGCATGAAGTAAAATTTCGAGTTTAGAAAAGCCTGAAAATTTGGTTTGGTCGCTCCGCGCTACGCAACCAAACCAAATTTTCAGGCTTTTCTAAACTCGAAATTTTACTTCATGCTTAGTCTGGGAGTGAAAAACACTCGTTTAAAACTTCAAATTCAATTCTTTTAATAAACCGAGTGTTGAGAAATGCACAGCGTATGCATATGTATACTTAAAAGAAAAATTCACTGTATATTACTAAAAATGTTAGTAATATACAGAGAATTTTTCTTTCAAGTATACATATGCATACTTTTTGCATTTTCCGACACTCGGTTTATTAAAAGAATTCAATTTGAAGCTTTAACCGAGTGTTTTCCACTCCCAGACTAAGCATGAAGTAAAATTTCGAGTTTAGAAAAGCCTGAAAATTTGGTTTGGTCGCGTAGCGCGAAGCGCGGAGCGGCCAAACCAAATTTTCAGGCTTTTCTAAACTCGAAATTTTACTTCATGCGCCACCGGTACAAAACACTGACATATTACGAAGTTTATAACGCACCGCTGAACTTCACATTGAATCAGTGTTTCGTATCGGTGGCGCATGAAGTAAAATTTCGAGTTTAGAAAAGCCTGAAATTTTACTTTATGCTTAGTCTGGGAGTGGAAAACACTCGTTTAAAACTTCAAATTCAATTCTTTTAATAAACCGAGTGTCGAAGAATGCACAGCATATACATATGTATACTTAAAAGAAAAATTCACTGTATATTACTAAATGTTGGTAATATACAGAGAATTTTTCTTTTAAGTATACATATGCATACTTTTTCCGACACTCTGTTTAATAAAAATATTCAATGTAAAGCTTTAAACGAGTGTTTTCAACTCCCAGACTAAGCATGAAGTAAAATTTCGAGTTTAGAAGCGCGAAGCCTGAAAATTTGGTTTGGTCGCGTAGCGCGAAGCGCGGAGCGGCCAAACCAAATTTTCAGGCTTTTCTAAACTCGAAATTTTACTTCATGCGCCACCGGTACAAAACACTGACATATTACGAAGTTTATAACGCACCGCTGAACTTCACATTGAATCAGTGCTTCGTATCAGTGGCGCATGAAGAGAAATTTCGAGTTTAGAAAAGCCTGAAAATTTGGTTTGGCCGCTCCGCGCTTCGCGCTACGCGACCAAACCAAATTTTCAGGCTTCGCGCTTCTAAACTCGAAATTTTACTTCATGCTTAGTCTGGGAGTGGAAACACTCCTTCTAACCTTCATATTTCATGTTTTTATATAAAATCGACTAATGCCTGAACATTTACAGCGTATACATTATGTATATTTACAAGAAAAATTCACATTAAGTAATACGATAAATCATTCATAGTATTTTAGAGTTAACCCTATAATTGCTTGGCCGTTAATGGGTTAAACAAGTAGTTATACATATCAAGTTTACGTTTTACCAGAATTTTCTGTTGGGCAGAAATTTAGCGCATTCACCATTTTTGCGTGTGCAGCCAAACCTCAACCTCAAGGATTCCAGGTCTATCTGCTACTAAACAAGTATTTACACATATCAAGTTTAGGTGAAATTGCTCCAGGCGTTCAAAAGTGTAGAGAGAACACACACACAAACATACGTTAACTTTTAATACATGCGAGTATTTAAATTATACAGTCTACAGCAAATGAAAAATATATTCATTTTAAGTTGACTGTATAGTTTAAATACTCGTATGTATTAAAAGTTGACGTATGTGACTTGAAATCTTTGTGTGAAAAACAATCGGATGGAGCGTTTCAAATCGAGATTGAAATTCCTGTATGCATGAATATAGGAAATATGTGTGTGGGTTTCGCAGACACGGGCATAACACGACGAATTTGTAATTAAGCCATAGATGTGTATCGGCGGCCTTTGCCAGATTGATTGAGCTGAATCGAATGCGGAATTTCGGGTGATTCGCGCGCATTGATCTCCTCTCTTTAACAGATTTACCTATCACTGCGTACATAGGGTGATTAATTCCTATTGTAGAAAAATAAAGTATCAAGATTTAAATGTTATTAAATAAATAACTGTTTTTGTGGAGCATGTCAGTGAACGCTCGGGCGCGCGAAAAGCGCTCGCAAGTAGTGTGAGTCACCACCCTGGGGCGAGCGAACGCACGCGTCCCTACCTACGTCACGCGGTACGAGCGGGGATGAAAGAGCCGGACCGCAAGGCTTAAATAGGGCGCACACCACCACAAACAGCATCAGTTCCTTCTACTCTAGCTAGCTAAATAGAGGAACGGGCTAAGAGAGCTCACCATAGTATACTAGGCCAAAGCAGAATCCACACATCAATGCCGGATTCTGCCCCAACCTCTGAACCGGGTACCCACGCCCGCTTCCGCAAGAGGCCCTGGATCGCGATCAGAAGGTCGGCCAAGTACCTGGTGGCACCACGACCGCTGTCTCCGTTGCCACCATCACCCTGGAAGGTGCACAGGTGACGAAGGACCTCCCCATACCTGGTGGTGCCAGATACCTGTCCAGAGACCTCACTTTTGAGTCTACATAAAGGTCAAAACATAGTGTGGAGGCAAGCATCGAGGTTAGAGGCTTTGTGTGGACTGGCGGGGAGCTGAGGGGATACCCTCAACCCCGACAATCTACACCAAAATTCTAGCCTCGATGCTTGCCTCCTTACTATGTTTTTGCGCTCAGTCGGCTGCTTAAACTCCAAAGTGCAGAGTTTAGAGTCTGGATCAACTTTTCAAAGTCTTAAATTTAATCTCTAGATTAGATCGTTCTAGTTAGTAGGTGTTTCTAAGATGAAGTCAGCGATGGTGGAATGGGGAAATTTAAATTTGGGGATTGTGTTCGGGTTTCTGTGTAGGTAAAGGTGGTTAATAGGATCATGATTAGTGCATCTGGAGGCAAATTTATGGGCTAGGTGGATAATTCGAGTTTCTATAGGAGTCACTTGTGTTTTTTGATAAAGAAGGTTGTTGGAGGGGTCCCCTCCACAACCCCTCCAACAACCTTCTTTATCAAAAAACACTAGTGACTCCTATAGAAACTCGAATTATCCACCTAGCCCATAAATTTGCATCCAGTCGCACTAATCATGATCCTATAAACCACCTTTACCTACACAGAAACCCCAACACAATCCCCAAATTTAAATTTCCCCATTCCCATTGTTGGGATGTCTGATTTTCGTCAACACTCTCAGGGCCGATCTTTCTGCTACCTGTAAATTTTTTAGGGCTCCGTTGTAATATTAGTGTAATTCTTTTAAAATGTTTGCGTTGGAGAACAAAACCATTAGCCTGGAAAGTTATTTCAAGAATAGCGAGAAAATGGCTAACAGACAATGGTCATATTCTGTTGGTCTTTGCGTTGAGGAATTTAGTGAAAGATTTCCGGATTTTACAGTGGCTTATTATAAATTGTTTATAGAAATTCATGAATGTGTTGATAAGTTCCGTAAAGTGGGCAGTGTAACCCGTAAAACCGGAAGTGGCCGTCCAACAAAGGGAACAGCAGTAAACATCCAAGATGTGCAACGAAGAATGGAAGGTTCCCCGACAAAATCTATCCATAGGCTTGCACAATAAACACAGTTCTCATATGCTACTTGTCAAACAATTTTAAAAAAGAATTTGTATACAAGATAACTGCAGTTCAACAACTTTTACCACCAAATGTTCGTAGAAGAACCGATGGTTCAATGGTCAATGGTTCCTAAATCATTTAAATAGTGATGATATTCTGGACAAGAGCTCTTTCTCAGATGAAGCATGGTTCACTCTTTTGCGATATGTTAATAAACAAAATATGGGATTGTGGTCTGCTGAGAATCGCCACGAGTTGGTAGAGAGTCCTTTGCACCCTCAAAAGGTTGGCGTTTGGATGGCGATGTCATGAAGACGCTTTATTGGCCCTATATTTTTTCACGACACAGTTAATGCAGAAAGATATCGCAATAATTTCATACGACATTTCATTGAATAACTGGATGACGATGAACTCTTAAACGGATATTTTTGCGAAGATAACGCTACTGCGCACACAAGTCATGAAACAATAAGGTTTTTGCGTTGTTCCTGTCGACACCAATTGTCTACTATGTTTAGGGCTCTTTGTGTTCGTTGTGAGATAACTCCTGCGAGCGGCCTCTGATGACTATGGCCAAGTTATCCGCACACCCTAGGCAGTGGATGCCTGCTTCGGATAGTTTCCTTAATAAGTCGTCCACTAGAGTTGCCCATAGCAGTGGAGATAGTACCCCTCCCCGTGAGCAGCCTCCGCCGTCTCTAGCTTTAATGGTGTATAGAGTTGCCCATAGCAGTGGAGATAGTACCCCTTCCTGTGGGCAGCCTCCGCCGTCTCTAGCTTCAATGGTGTACCCTCCTAGAGTGGATATGACTGTCCTTTTCTCCAGGCTAACCCTTATCCATTGGCAGAGGCTTGGCGGAACGCCTTTTCTTGCTTGTGCCTCTATAAGCGAGTTGGTTGTGACATTGTTGAACACCCATGCTATATTTAGGAATGTGACCATAGCTATCTTTTTGCCCTCCTCTGACTTTGTGATGAGAGTGTTTAGGTCGTCCAGCGCCGAGTCCGTAGACGTTCCTGGCTGATAAGCGTACTGACGATTACTGAGGGGATATTTCTCCAGTATCTCTTCTCGTAGGTATCTGTCGATCAGTCTTCCCATTGTTTTCAGTAGGAATGAAGATAGGCTGATGGGTCTGTAAGACTTCGGTGTTAGATCTGCTATTCTACCTACCGTAGACAAGTAGATTATCCTTACACTTTGCCACACCCTTGGTACGTGTCCCCATGCCAAACAGGCTTTGAAGATCTTTGACAGATGCGGCACCAGCTCTATGCCCTTCTGTAGCAGGATGGGATAGATCCATCCTAGCGGACTTATAAGGTTGGAACCTGCTTATGGCCGATCTGATTCTGCTTGGTCTTGTGACCTCTGTGGCTAACCTTCAATTATTTGGGTCTGGCTTTTTTCGCCTTTGGCCAGGATTGTCGAGTATGGCCTCCTCTGAAAGGATTGTTGAGGCTGAAAATTGGACTTTTAGTAGTTCATTGAGACTTTCCTCCTTTGTTTCAGTATAAGTCCTGTCAGATTTTCTGAGGAAGCCTACCTCGTTTACAGCACTTCCATCCTTTGCCAGGACTTTGTGGATTCATGCGTTATAGTTCTAGTAAGTGAATTTTTAAAAACTGTACTCGTACCTTAACGGTATTGAGTTACCTGCAATCACTGTTATAAACAATGGTTTGAAGCATTTTACTCACGTTTTATTCGGGCATACATATGAGGACACAACAATTTCGGTATTACGATCAAATAGCATTAGTTAATTTGCCAAAATACCGGTTGTGAACGCTGATGGTGGGCTCACGGGGGTGGTTCTCAAGAAGGCGAGAAGAGTTAACAGCAACGCGTTTATTAATACTTATTAATACAGTCGATCTTTACAATGTGGTAGTCAAGGAGCTAGTGCTGTTGCTCGGGGTACACCCCCTCAGCCGCCCTACAATCAGTGCGCGCCAAGGGTGGCACATGCGCTTTTACACCGGTAGGAAAAACGACAAATTATAGGTGGTGTGTGTTTAATTTAAATATATCATAATTAGGTTTAAAAATGTTTTACAACGGGTTAAGTGAGAAATTAATTAAATACTCTGTGACGGTATGATTTTTAATTACTTTATTTTTTTTTTTTTTTCGTATGTTTTTATTTGGGAAGGCTGCCTTAGAAAATCTGTAAAAAAAAAAATAATTGAAAAATAAACACAATATAAACTGAACTTAGGTCTAGCAAAAGCCCTTTCTGTAGTCTATGATGTCGAAATACCAACAAACAGTATAGCTCGTGATCGTGATCGTACCAAGTTCACGGCTCACACTTTTTTTTAATTTATAAAAATAATAAATAAAAAAAGTGTGAGCCGTGAACTTGGTACGATCACGATCACGAGCTATACTGTTTGTTGGTATTTCGACATCATAAACTACAGAAAGGGCTTTTGCTAGACCTAAGTTCAGTTTATATTGTGTTTATTTTTCAATTATTATTTTTTTTTACAGATTTTCTAAGGCAGCCTTCTCAAATAAAAACATACGAAAAAAATTATAGTAATTAAAAATTATACTGTCACAACTCGTATATTAGAAGTACATTTTGGAGAGCATTTTTCCGTTTAGGTTTCGAGAATGTGAGGATTCAATCTCTAATCCTCACATTCTCGAAACCTCAACGTAAAAATCCTTTCTAAAATACCGGCAAACCGCTAATTACCGGTAGTACAATCCCTAATTCTCGCATTTTCAAATCCTAATAAAAAACTATCTTCACAAATTGACAATTTATTCAATATTCCGTCTGAGAAAGTCATCGTTCATAGAACATTAATGCCCCAGGTGTAAACTTGCAGATCAAAGCCGTTTCCACTCGTGTGTGTACACCGTATGCAATTACAGAATTTACATAACGCGGGTACATTTGTTCGGCTCGTCATATTTCAAGCGGTTTATTTAATTATCCCTCTAAATACATAATCACGGCATTTCAAATTTCAAACGGATTTGAAATATTGCGCACACTATCCATATTTAACGGCACAACATGTACTGGCCGTTATTGCCATTCATCGATTCTCAATTTATTCAGCTTAACAGGTTTGTTAATTGCGCTGAACACAGGAATACATGTACTAACAATAACATGTTTATTTAATGAAAACTAAGCGTTTATTAAAATTTGCGGTTTCAAAGAATATTTTTGACATTGCATAGCTTCAGTGACTTCATGACTTAGGGCCGCTTTTACAATCAATAGTTACACCTTTGGTAATGTAGACCCTCTGGTAGTGTAAACTAATATTAATAATAATATATGTTCTTGTTTGTATTATAATTATTGTTGAGTTCAAAGTGTAAAATTAAAAATGACACAGCCGTTTACATTTTTAATTTTACACTCTGAACTCAACAATAATTATAATACAAACAAGAACATATATTATTAATAATATTTAATACAGAGAAACTTACCATATCTTTAATTAATTTCTCACTTAACCCGTGGTGAAACATTTTTGAATCTAATACTGGAAAAGAATGAAACTTACAAATGAAATGTTGATATTTATTTGCCAGTTCGACAAGTAAATGTATCTCCTTCGGCTTAAAATTCGTTGTACGGCTTTTGAATTTATCCATACTTAGCTAACCTCTACTTTCAAAATTGAAAATAAATTTGTCACAACAGATCTAATAATCTATATCCATAGAGACGGCCTACCACAGATTTAACCCAAGCTTGAAGCACGGGGCAGACTGACAGTGAGGTAACTCAGCTTTACACACATCAATCCCTCGCAATTGTAAAACAGACACCAAAGGTTTGAACCGTGGGTATAGTTAACAGAGGTGTAACTATGGATAGTAAAAGCGGCTCTTAGTAGATCAAAAATTTAGACGTGTTCTAGTTTAAATTTTACTTCATGCGCCACGCGTATAAAACGTTGACTATATTGGGAAGTTGGAAATATACTGCTTTTGCTTAATAAATTATAACCAATCCAAAATTTGAACAATTTACAATACATTTTAAAGGATACTTTTATAAGTAAAAATCTCTGTATATGGTTTTTTTATTTGTTTTTATTATCTATAACCTGTCGATTACCAAAGAACAGTATTTTTACTCTTCCACTTTTATAAATAGCTACCTATTATTTTTCTATTATTATTATAATATTATTATTATTACTCTATTTAAAATAGAGTTCAAAATATACTCCTTTAGCACATTGCTTAAGAAGTATATTTTGTGCTTCAAATTAATTCAGTGGTTTATACGCGTGGCGCATGAAGTAAAATTTCGAGTTTAGAAAAGCCCCGTGAAAATTTGTCTCGGGTCACTGCGCGACCCTCGACAAATTTTCTACACGGGGCTTTTCTACACTCGAAATTTTACTTCACGCTTAGTCTGGGAGTGGAAGACACTCGTTACTTTAAAATATGTCAACAATGTTAAAATGTGTATCGTAACTGTCAAACCAAATTTTCAAGCTTTTCTAAACTCGAAATTTAACTTTATGTGACATACGTATAAAACACTAAAATAAAGAGAAATTAAAAATACACTGCTAAATCAGCATTAAAAATTAATTGCTAAAGCAGGATTATAAAGATACGGCTAAACGAGTTAATAAAAATACCGCATTATTTATGGGATTCCCCAACAAAAGAGAAAGTTATTGGATTTAGAAATTACATTTATTTATAATCGCAGGAATTTTTATTCTTCCACTTTTATAAATAGCTCCCTATTATTTTTCTATTATTATTACATTATTATTATTACATTATTATTATTATTACTCCATTTATAGTAGAGTTCAAAATATACTCCTTTAGCACATTTCTTAAGAAGTATATTTTGTGCTTCAATTTAATTTTGTGGTTTATACGCGTGGCGCATGAAGTAAAATTTCGAGTTTAGAAAAGCCCCGTGAAAATTTGTCTCGGGTCGCTGCGCGACCCTCGACAAATTTTCTACGCGGGGCTTTTCTAAACTCGAAATTTTACTTCATGCTTAGTCTGGGAGGGGAAAACAGTCGTTACTTTAAAATATGTCAAAAGTGTTAAAATGTGTGTCATACCTGACAAACTAAATTTTCAGGTTTCTCTAAACGCGAAATTTTACTTCATATTTGTCGGGTATGACGCACATTTTAACACTTTTGACATATTTTAAAGTAACGAGTGTCTTCCACTCCCAGACTAAGCATGAAGTAAAATTTCGAGTTTAGAAAAGCCCCGCGTAGAAAATTTGTCGCGGGTCGCGCAGCGACCCGAGACAAATTTTCACGGGGCTTTTCTAAACTCGAAATTTTACTTCATGCGCCACGCGTATAAGCCACTGAATTAAATTGAAGCTTAAAATATACTTCTTAGGCAATGTGCTGAAGAAGTATATATATTAAACATTGAAATCTTGTGAAATTCGAAATATACAGCTAAATCAGTATTAAAAATTAATTGCTAAAGCAAGATTAAAAACATACTGCTAAACAAGTTAATAAAAATACCGCATTATTCATGGGATTCCCCAACAAACGAGAAAGAATTGGATTTAAAAATTACATTTATTTTTCAAACGCAGATTTATCAACCGTCGACGTTGGTTTATAATCAAAATCGCATTTAATCCGTATGGAGTAAGGCACGTTTTGCGGGACATTACAAGGAATTTTCGGTACGCTGTTGACCAGCTCGTTCGTGGCCTTTCGCCATTTCAGCTGCTCTTGAAATTCGAAAAATACTTCCTTCGTCGTGGGAATGTGCTGGTTGAGGTAAACCAGAATTCGAGTCCAGATGTTCACCTGCCCTTTTGAGAGTATGAAATACCGGGGAATAGCCAGACATTCGACTTTTTCCAACGCCACAATTCGCCTTCTGTCCATTTGTTCGCCCAGACCGAAACAGGCCGTTTTCGAAAATATGCAGACCTTGAAATTTAAATAATAAAGATGACAAGATGTTATAATTGTATTAATCGCAGGAGCCCCAGACCTTATTTGAAGCGTTTGTTTCAGAAACCCGTTAAACGCCGAAATAATAGTAGTACTTGTTGGGTTAGATTCGCTTAAGTTAGGTTAGTATAAACGCCAAATCGACAGAAAATTAGTTCGTTTCAAACGATTAGGTATTCTTTGAACAAATTTACATCGTTTAGTGTAAAAACTTATCAATATTCGAACCTTTAAAGCTTTCCAATCCCTGCCAACCCGCCAAGAGACGGCATTTATAGTTTTTTTTTGTAAGACCTGGGTGATTCGAGTCTAAATAAAAATAATGTGCTCTAGTACTTTGACAGGATTATTTAATGTTCGATAGTGATAGCTGTTTTAACCGATGTGAAGATAGCCACGGATTTTCCAGCCACGGATTTTGGCGCCTCCACCATCACACGAATTATGAATCAGATTCCCCAGAATTTCAAAAATTCATAACTCCCAAACCACATATGTTATTTTTAAAATTTCTTCACTAATTGATTAAACAATATACATAGAGTCAGTATATATAACCAGAATGTTGTAACTCCTTATTGTTATTTATTTAAACAATATATTGCTGTTAATTATATAAATAATATATTGCTGTTCCGCGTATAGCACCGTTCATACCAAATATAAAAAAAATCATATCTCCTAAAACTCCTATTTTATTTTACAAATATCTTCACTAATTGTTTAAACAATATATCTAGAACAAGCATAAATAGTCAACATTTTGTCACTCTCATTTGTTAATTATTTAAATAATATATTGCTCTTCCGCGTATAGCACGGTTCATACCAAATATTTAAAAAATCATATCTCTTAAAACTCCTATTTAATTTTACAAATTTCTTTACTAATTGTTTAAACAATATATCTAAAACAAGCATAGATGGTCAAAATGTTGTCACTCTCATTTGTTAATTATTTAAATAATATATTGCTGTCCCGAATATAGCACCGTTTATACCAAATATTAAAAAAATTATATCTCCTAAAACTCGTATTTTATTTTACAAATGTCTTTACTAATTGTTTAAACAATATATCTAGAACAAGCATAGATGGTCAAAATGTTGTCGCTCTCATTTGTTAATTATTTAAATAATATATTGCTGTCCCGTGTATAGCATCGTTCATACCAAATATTTAAAAAATCATATCTCTTAAACCTCCAATTTAATTTTACAATTGTTTCTACTAATTGTTTAAACAATATAACTAGAACAAATATAGGTGGTTAAAATGTTGTCACTCTCATTTGTTAATTATTTAAATAATATATTGCTGTCCCGCGTATAGCACCGGTTATACCAAATATTAAAAAAATCATATCTCGTAAAACTCCTATTTTATTTTACAAATGTCTTTACTAATTGTTTAAACAATATATCTAGATCAAGCATAGATGGTCAAAATGTTGTCACTCTTATTTGTTAATTATTTAAATAATATATTGCTGTCCCGCGTATAGCACTGTTCATGCCAAATATTAAAAGAATCATATCTCCTAAAACTCCTATTTTATTTTACAAATTTCTTTACTAATTGTTTAAACAATATACCTAGAACGAGCAAAGATGGTTAAAATGTTGTCACTCTTATTTGTTAATTATTTAAATAATATATTGCTGTCCCGCGTATAGCACTGTTCATGCTAAATATTAAAAGAATCATATCTCCTAAAACTCCTATTTTATTTTACAAATTTCTTTACTAATTGTTTAAACAATATACCTAGAACGAGCAAAGATGGTTAAAATGTTGTCACTCTTATTTGTTAGTTATTTAAATAATATATTGCTGTCCGGCGTATAGCACCGTTCATCCCAAATATTAATAAAATCATATCTCTTAAAAAATTATATTATTTAAATAATTAACAAATGATAGTGACAACATTTTGACTATTTATGCTTGTTCTAGATATATTGTTTAAACAAGTAGTGAAGATATTTGTTAAATAAAATAGGAGACATGATTTTTTTAATATTTGGTATGAACGGTGCTATACGCGGGACAGCAATATATTATTTAAATAATTAACAAATAACAGTGACAACATTTTGACTATCCATGCTTGGTCTATATATAATGTTTAAACAATTAGTTAAGAAATTTAGAAAATAAAATAGGAGTTTTTAGAGATATGATTCTTTTAATATTTGGTATGAAAGGTGGCATACGCGGGACAGCAATATATTGTTTAAACAAAGAACAATTAAGAGTTACAACATTCTGGTTATTTATACTCGCTCTATGTATATTGTTTAATCAATTAGTGAAGACATTTTGAAAATGAAATATGTGGTTTGGGAGTTATAAGGTTTTGAAATTCTGAGGAATCTGTTTCATAATTTGTGTGATGGTGGAGGCGCCAAAATCCGTGGCTGGAAAATCCGTGGCTATCTTCACATCGGTGCTGTTTTAATATGTCGGGTGCCTTGATCTTTGAGTTCTTGTAGCTAGTAACCCCTGCGTCATCTGGTATCTGGTATAGGTGGGAGTGCGCATTGCTGCACTGCACTTAGACCTCATTAGGCCCATTAGCACAATGGGCCTAATGAGGTCTAAGTGCAGTGCACCGACTATGGATCACCCACCCTCAGCTCAACCATCCCTCCTTGTCTTAGTAGTCCAGTATTACTGAGCTGGGCAAATCCCTGATGATGTCCATCGTCGGCCATCTCTTACCCAGTATGGATCCTTTCGTAGACGAGAGTGCCTGGCATTCACTGAGGATGTGCCTGGAAGTTTCGTCTTCCATTTTACACAATCTACAAGATGGGGAGTCAACTATTCCTATCTTGTATAAATGTCCATTGAGCCCGCAGCCGGTTACTGCGGGCTCAATGGACACTTATACAAGATAGGAATAGACCAGCGGTTATCCGGCTGAGGTTTCTTCTGGTCATCTGCAGATATTGTTTAGCTGAACTTTCGCTGGGGTACAGTAATGTCTCCTTAAGAGTTTGCAGCTTTCCGCATCATCCTAACGCTTCCTGACTTTATCAAGTGTGTTGGAATGTAACATGTTACATAATGACAGGGGTGTGAGATGACGTTCATCCCAGCCAGTGTATCAGCCCTCCTGTTACCTATATTTATATCGTGCCCCTTAACCCCGCAGATTTCAAAGTTGTTATGCATTGCTGCCTGCCGTAGTTTTGTATGGCACTCTATTGTTGTCTCTGAAGTAGTGTGCGTCATCAACAAAAGGTGGGATTACTGAAGATGGCTTCTGGACCTTCGATGTTAAATCATAGTTACTCTAACCCTGTAGACAGCAGTTAGGATGGACCCAATGCTCGTAATCTTATTAAATTTTAAATATTGGTTGGATTGCAATTGTCCACACATTCAACAGCCGTGCATGTTCGGAAGCCATCTTCAATAATCACACCTTTTGTTGATGATACAGGAATTATTACCTACAAGAACTCGAAGACCTATGTTTATATCGTGCCCCTTCACCCAGCAGATTTCAATGTTGTTATGCTTTGCTGCCTGCCGTAGTTTTTTATGGCACTCTAGTGTTATTTCTGAAGTAGTGTCCGCCATCAACAAAAGGTGTGATTACTGAAGATGGCTTCTGGACCTTCGATGTTAAATCATAGTTACTCTAACCCTGTAGACAGCAGTTAGGACCCAATGCTCGTAATCTTATTAAACTTTAAATATTGGTTGGATTGCAATTATTCACACATATTCAACAGCCGTGCATGTTCGGAAGCCATCTTCAATAATCACACCTTTTGTTGATGATGCAGGAGTTATTACCTGCAAGAACTCGAAGACCTATGTTTATATCGTGCCCCTACACCCAGCAGATTTCAATGTTGTTATGCATTGCTACCTGCCGTAGTTTTGTATAGCACTCTATTGTTGTCTCTGAAGTAGTGTGCGTCATCAACAAAAGGTGGGATTACTGAAGATGGCTTCCGGACCTTTGATGTTAAATCGTAGTTACTCTAACCCTGTAGACAGCAGTTAGGACCCAATGCTTGTAATCTTATTAAACTTTAAATATTGGTTGGATTGCAATTGTCCACACATATTCAACAGCCGTGCATGTTCGGAAGCCATCTTCAATAATCACACCTTTTTTTGATGATGCAGGAATTTTTACCTACAAGAACTCGAAGACCTATGTTTATATCGTGCCCCTTCACCCCGCAGATTTCAATGTTGGTATGCATTGCTGCCTGATCTTATTAAACTTTAAATATTGGTTGAATTGCAATTATCCACACATATTCAACAGCCGTGCATGTTCGGAAGCCATCTTCAATAATCACACCTTTTGTTGATGATGCAGGAATTATTACCTACAAGAACTCGAAGACCTATGTTTATATCGTGCCCCTTCACCCAGCAGATTTCAATGTTGTTATGCATTGCTGCCTGCCGTAGTTTTTTATGGCACTCTAGTGTTGTTTCTGAAGTAGTGTGCGTCATCAACAAAAGGTGTGATTACTGAAGATGGCTTCTGAATCTTCGATGTTAAATCATAGTTACTCTAACCCTGTAGACAGCAGTTAGGACCCAATGCTCGTAATCTTATTAAACATTAAATATTGGTTGGATTGCAATTATCCACACATATTCAACAGTCGTGCATGTACGGAAGCCATCTTCAATAATCACACCTTTTGTTGATGACGCACACTACTTCAGAGACAACACTAGAGTGCCATAAAAAACTACGGCAGGCAGCAATGCATAACAACATTGAAATCTGCTGGGTGAAGGGGCACGATATAAACATAGGTAACATTGGTTGATGATGCAGGAGTTGTTACCTACAAGAACTCGAAGATCAAGGCCTCTGATGTTAATACATGTATCACGAGCTTTAAAAAATTCTGATCAAAATACTACAGTAAGTTATTTTAATTGAGAGCTGGCAGGTTTCTAAAACAAACTATTTACTTAAGCGATTTTTCAAAGGTCGCATTTTGCACATCGGCTTCGGATTCGGAAGTAGTTGACTGGTATTACCAGTCGAGCTTTAAAAAATCCTGATAAAAATACTACAGCAAGTTATTTTAATTAAGAGCTGGCAGGTTTCTAAATCAAACTATTTACTTAAGCGATTTCTCAAAGGTCGCATTTTGCATAACGGCTTCGGATTCAGTTTATTTTAGTATTCCGTTGTGTTGTAGTTTTTTATTTTTTTTAAATAAATACTATGTTTTCGCCCTTACTTGCATAAATTTAGTTTCGACTTTTGATGAAGCAAAAGAAAACAAAGACCCCTCGTCGTTAACGTCATCTGCATCGTCAATCATCGACAATCTGCTCTTCGTTCTGTTCTCGATCATTGTAGACCTAAGTTCAAAAATTAAAAATAAGTACCTTTGGAGTAAACATTAAATCCTTAATTATTTTACAAAGTACAATTCATTACTACAGTCTATTCCAGGAATCATGGCTTTCAAGTCATCAATTTATGTATGTATCAAAGACGAACAGTTTTTCTACCATCTAATACTATTATATGCGCATATACGTAGCAAATAATAGAAACTTATATCTTGTGAAAAGTTGATTGTGAGTTACGTGAAGATCAAATTAATTTGACGAATAAAGCACTAATAACCTTTCTTCACACTTTTATTTGAATTACCAAATGTACATTTCGGACACAAAGTGACCATTATCAATGGATTAACACAGTGTTAATGGTTACTTTGTATCCGAAATGTACATTTGGTAATTCAAATAAAAGTGTGAAGAAAGGTTATTAGTGCTTTATTCGTCAAATGATGTCTTGTGATTGCTGAAAGAACTACCGACAACAGTGCCCATCGGAATTGGGAATTCCAGAGTTCAAAATTTTGGAGTTCATGGAGTGAATTTCAACGTTCACGGAATACTTCTAGTAAATAACACACTTGGTTATGATTTCACTGTTTATTGATTGACACTGCAACTATTGTTTCGCCGCACAGTTCACGGAATAGTTTATTATTAAAGTGAGGGACACAAATTACCTAGACGTGCGTAAAACACTACGCGAAGCTAATTCGGTGGTTATCGATACTCTTCTAGAGCTGCTTCTCCGCAAATTCTCACTATCATCAGCATTATGAAGCTTGTACTTCACGTCCTTTCCATCGTAATATGGAACGACCAAAAGATGTTCAATTACACTACACGTTCCTTTAAGTACAAAATAGACCCAATTTTTATTACCTTTACCATCGCCTACAAAAAAAAAAACACAATAAGGCTCATTTGCACCCCGACTGATTAACTTTAACCCAATAAGCGCTATTAATGCAATAACGCAACATTGTAAATTGTTTGTTATTAAAATACTAAATAAGATCATTCCATTCATTGTATTATTTGACTTGATTTGCGAATGTGTGGAGAAAATATTAATACTTAGTAATTTGAATATTTCAAGCATTACTCAAGAAAACAAATGTTTTCTATGTATTTCTAACTTTACAATATTTCAGTGTTTTATACGCGTGGCGCATGAAGTAAAATTTCGAGTTTAGAAAAGCCTAATTTGGCTCGGTCGCTTCGCTTCGCTACGCGCCCGAGCCAAATTTTCAGGCTTTTCTAAACTCGAAATTTTACTTCATGCTTAGTCTGGGAGTGGAAGACACTCGTTTGTTTCATAATTAAAACATTTGAAACAAAGACAGAGAATGTTAATTTTTAATCAAGTTAAAAAGGATTAACTTGTATCAAAAGTGACATTCTCTGTCAATAAAACAACAATAAATTTATTACGTCAATATTCAATTGTTTTAATGAAGAAACTTCATGCTTAGTCTAGTCCATTCACTGTATTATTTGACTTAACTTGCGAATGTGTGGAGAAAATATTAATACTTAGTTATTTGAATATTTCAAGCATTACTCAAGAAAACAAATGTTTTCTATGTATTTCTAACTTTACAATATTTCAGTGTTTTATACGCGTGGCGCATGAAGTAAAATTTCGAGTTTAGAAAAGCCTAATTTGGCTCGGTCGCTCCGCTTCGCTACGCGCCCGAGCCAAATTTTCAGGCTTTTCTAAACTCGAAATTTTACTTCATGCTTAGTCTGGGAGTGGAAGACACTCGTTTGTTTCTTAATTAAAACATTTGAAACAAAGACAGAGAATGTTAATTTTTATACAAGTTAAAAAGGATTAACTTGTATCAAAAGTGACATTCTCTGTCAATAAAACAACAATAAATTTATTACGTCAATATTCAATTGTTTTAATGAATAAACTTCATGCTTAGTCTAGTCCATTCACTGTATTATTTAACTTAACTTGCGAATGTGTGGAGAAAATATTAATACTTAGTTATTTGAATATTTCAAGCAGTACTCACGAAAACAAATGTTTTCTATGTATTTCTAACTTTACAATATTTCAGTGTTTTATACGCGTGGCGCATGAAGTAAAATTTCGAGTTTAGAAAAGCCTAATTTGGCTCGGTCGCTCCGCTTCGCTACGCGCCCGAGCCAAATTTTCAGGCTTTTCTAAACTCGAAATTTTACTTCATGCTTAGTCTGGGAGTGGAAGACACTCGTTTGTTTCATCATTAAAACATTTGAAACAGAGACAGAGAATGTTAGTTTTGATCCAAGATAAAAAGGATTAACAATTGGATAGCCATCAACACCTTTGTTGACTATCTGATTGAAGCTTTTGAAGATAGGGAAGTTGTTACCTGTAATTTACTTGACCTTAGTAAGGCTTTCGATTGTGTCATTCATACAGTTCTGGTGCGTAAGCTGTATTACTATAACTTTAGTCCAAAAAGCTGCAAGTTAATAACATCTTACTTAACAAACCGTAGTCAGAAAGTATATATAAGTGGCAATATATCAGATGAGTGCAATATAGTGCATTGTGTACCCGAGGGTTCAATTTTAGGGCCTCTCCTGTTTTTGATCTATGTAAACGACCTCCCAATGCAACACAGAGACTCTTTCGCCATTCTATACGCTGATGACACATCCATTTCCGTTAAAGGTAAGTCGTCAGAAATTATAGAAGGTAAACTGCGTCAGATTATAACTAATGCAACGGATTGGTTTGAATGTAATAGACTAAAACTGAATATAGAAAAAACAGTCGACATTACATTCTCACTCAAACAGGCCCATAAAGGCCTAATGGTATCAACAGAGTTTCTAGGTGTTGCTATAGACTCACACCTCACATGGAACGCACATAGATCAAAAATCGAAAAGAAACTAGGAAAAAGTATATACTTATTAAGAAACATGAGAAGGTCATTAAACCAAAATATGTTAATAACTATTTTTCACTCGTTTGTGCAATCACATATTAGATATTGCATATTAGCATGGGGACACTCTGCTGTGTTGGGTGATATATTTAGGTTACAGAGGCGAGCATTGCGTATAGTTTCTGGACTGGGTTATAGAGATAACTGTAGAGAATCATTTATAAAACATGATATTCTTACAGCACCATGTATCTATATACTGGAATGTCTGCTTTATAAATTCAATTTCAACTGGATTTGACGAAATTAATATAGTTATGCTAAGGCTATGTTGTCCCGTAATTATTCCATATGTCGTACAAATCTTAAATAGTTGTTTGCTTGAATCAATTGTTCCTAATTGCTGGAAACTCGCAGTCGTAAAGCCTATTGCAAAAATTAACAACCCAACTAACTATGGTAATCTAAGGCCCATTAGTATTCTTCCCACCTTATCTAAGGTACTAGAAAAAATCATTAAAGCACAATTAACCTCTTACGTCAGTGAGAATAATATACTTCCTGAAATGCAATCGGGCTTTCGTAAGGGATATAGTTGTGAAACTGCATTGATTAAAATCACGGACGATATATTAGCAGCCACTGATCGAGGAGAAATTACCTTGTTAGTACTGTTGAACTGTAGCAAGGCTTTCGATACTGTTAACTTTGACGTCCTTGAAAGTATATTAGAACACATTGGATTTTAAAATTCTGCTATAATTTTACTAAGATCTTACCTCAGAGGAAGGAAGCAGTGTGTAGATGTAGACAATAATAGGTCAAATTTTATCAGCATTATGCAAGGTGTTCCACAGGGTTCCGTTCTTAGCCCGTTGTTATTCACTATATACACAAGTGCCGTTTTAAATAGCTTACATCATTCTAAAGGCCATATGTACGCCGATGATAGCCAAATTTATTTATCATTTACTCCCAACGAATGGCAACACGCGGAACGATGTCTGAACGCCGACCTTGCACGTATTCAAAGTATATCTACCCTTTTATGTTTAAATTTATATCCCTCCAAAATGTCATTCCAATTATTTGGCAAGAAAAAGATTTGTGATGCTTTAAAAGGTCAGTTTAACATAATTATAAATGATGAATCAATTAGTTATTCAGAATACAGTAAAAACTTAGGAGTAATATTAGATAACTCATTTAGATACAAAAAACAAATAAATAAATACATTACTACAGCCTATATAAGCTTGAAAAAGTTATATCCTCATCGATCCTGTTTACCAGTATTAACTAAAATTATGCTCTACACCGCTTATGTACTTTCTCATTTTTCATATTGCTCTACCTTATACAACCCTGCTATTGATAAATCGACTTCCAAACGAATACAATATGTTCAAAATTCGTGCCTACGATGTATTTATGGTATACTTAAATTGAGCGTATATCTCATAAACTAATAGAAGCAGGCTGGGTCAACATGGAATCAAGAAGAATAATTAAAACTGCCTGTTTTTATCACAAGGTCATTACTGCAAAAGCAGCTTCCTACTTGTTTGAGAAAATTAAATTCAGGAATGATGTTCACACTCTTAATATTAGATTCAAGGGGTCTTTATCACCGCCCATACATAGAACCACCCTCTTTGAACGATCTTTCTCTTTTCAAATTTATATTGTTTATAATGCCATATCTTCTGACTTAAAACGTCTAAATTATACAACATTTGTGAAAAGAATTAAAATGTAATGTTATTTGTAATGTTTGTTCGATCTGTTTATACAACGCGTGACTGATTTATATATTCTTCTGTTACCATTTCATATATTAATATGTTCATTGATAATATTTAAGGTTTAGATGGAAGACCAGTTTAGCATTTTCATGCTAAACTGAATCTCGCCTTATGGTTTTCCAATTATTTAGAATTTCATTCTTGTTTTATTATTATTGTTTTATATTTGTATTGTATTCGCAGAATGTACTTTAAGAATTGAAAATAAAGTTTATTATTATTATTATTATTATATAAAGAAGAACATAAGTTCCTAAGAGTGTAACCAAGACTTCCACCAACACAACACAAGATCGAAACATGAGCTTAGACCTTGCAATGTGCGCTTATCGAAGGCCAAAACGGGAAAAAAATACCATTGTATAAAATTTTTTTATGTGTTACCGAGCGTCGTCCAGCTAATGCCGTATACTCAGTTCAAGCAGTGGTGCAAAAACTACTTACTACAAAATGGATTTTATTCTTTCCAAGAATTTTTAAACAAATATTCTAAAATTCTAAATAAGCTTTATGTGTGTGTGCGCATGGCATGAGGGTGTCATTTTTCTGCGTCGTCTGTGATACATACATATATAATCTCTAGATTTTTTTAGTTATTTTATTTACATGATTTTACATGATTAATGTGTTTTTACCTATTTATATTATATTTCCTTTTAATTCCATAATTTGCTGTTGGGTAGCAATATATACCGAAGGCTGTGAGTATGTGATAATTTTTCTAGTCCACTCTTTTTTTTTAATCCTGTCAGACAAGTTTTACTTATTTATTTTATTTTATTTATGTATTTTTCATTATTTTACATCTATACTGTTTTTAATTTGTATTTATTTATTTATTAATAATTTATTATATTTTATCAGGTCACAACTTTATAATGTTTTTTTTTAATTGTACTACCTGGGACTGCTTACCCCCCTATTTTTGTCTTAATTTTTGTTTCTGTACCCTATTTCGGTTCTACAAATGTTATTTTATCTATTACATGCTCAGTATTTTCAGTAAAACTACACTTTAGTGACATATGTAAGACTTGTAAGAGTTGTTAACATGAATAAATTATATTAATAATAATAATAATAATATTTATTGACGGGAACCCCCTTTTATACACAATAGATTTATAAAAAATACATAGTGTACAACTAAATAAACATTAATAATAATAATAATACCCATAAAGTAACTAATAGAACTAAGAATAATTTGTGTGTATACATAAATTTCGTTTGAATGAATGTAAAGAGCCAGAGAATAGTCGGAACCAATAGAACTTGTTATAATCGTTGGCTGTACTCATTAGTCGTGTAATGCTGTTGTGAGAGGCGAAATCCGAATTATGAGTGCGGATCCGGAAAAGCGGTGTGTGTCGGAGGCTGCGGGTGGATGATGAAATATAAAAATTGAGCTGAGAGAGTAGTTCCGGGCAGTCACTGAAATTATTGACTAGTCTGAATAATGTGCATAAATCAGAGAAGGTTCTTCTGTCCTCCAGGGATTATTATATTATTATTGACGTAATAAATTTATTGTTGTTTTATTGACAGAGAATGTCACTTTTGATACAAGCAAAAGTGACATTCTCTGTCAATAAAGCAACAATATATTTATTACGTCAATATTCAATTGTTTTAATGAAGAAACAAACGAGTGTCTTCCACTCCCAGACTAAGCATGAAATAAAATTTCGAGTTTAGAAAAGCCTGAAAATTTGGCTCGGGCGCGTAGCGAAGCGGAGCGACCGAGCCAAATTAGGCTTTTCTAAACTCGAAATTTTACTTCATGCGCCACGCGTATAAAACACTGAAATATTATTAAGTTAGAAATACATAGAAAACATTTGTTTTCTTGAGTAATGCTTGAAACATTCAAATAACTAAGTATTAATATTTTCTTCACACATTCGCAAGTCAAGTCAAATAATACAGTGAATGGAATTATCTTATTTAGTAATTTAATGACAAAAATTTAATAATGTTGCGTTATTGCATTAATGGCGCTTAATGGGTTAATCAACCACTAAGCATTGATTAAACCTCTGATTAAGTCATAATTCTAAAATATAAGAATGTTTTAAATTTGTAAGATATCCTAAACATGTATCTTTTATCATTATGCGACTGTAAATAATTTATACAAAAAATTGCTGTGTTTTTAAGTACTAATCACTGATTAACTTGATTGACTTAATCGACAAAAGCATGACATTTATGTCTGTTTGCGCCGGTCATAAATGTCATGCTTTTGTCAAAATTCACTGAAGTTTACGATCCATCAAACAAAACTACTTTATTTTATATTGTGGAGGCTACTTCGTTATACATGTTAATTTATTAATAAAAAACGGTTTAACTTTGTTTGTATAACACAATTTATTTTTAAGTGACTGCAGTTTCGGCAAATTTAGCTTGCCATTATCAAACTATATGTTTGATAATAACAAGCTAAATTTGCCGAATCTGCAGTCACATAAAAATTAATTGTGTTATACAAAGTTAAACCGTTTTTTTTTATTAAAATCCTACTTTAACCAGCCAACTAACCTAAAATAGTGTCATCCTTTTCATAAGACTTAATCTTCGCGAACATACAGCATTCGCTGATTGCAATATTATCCCACGAATCGAAATAACTGAAGCTCCGCATCGCCTTCGACATATAATCCCACTCTTGCTTTAGCGTGTCCCTCAGGATCAAATTAAAATCCTCCCTGAACAACAAAATAAACTCCACGGACGTGATCGTCGTCATCGTGGCCTGTCTGGGAAGATCGTTCAGCAAAGAATCTTCCCCAAACAAATTCCCAGCGGCCAGCGTTCCCATGTTAGTCGTAACTTCTTCGTTCATAATATTGTCCCAATAACTCACGGTCATGGCAACTTCTCCGGTGATTATGAAGTACAGAGCTTGGGCTTTGTGGTTTTGTTTGACTATGACTCGTCCGGGACCGTAATAGGCAAAGTATGTGAAGCCTGCTAGCAACATTTTTACATGCTGAAAATAAGTTATAATAATACACTTACAGTTCTGATTTAATTTACTTATAAACTTGCAATTTAGCGGCCTTAGTCCTTAATCCGCCTTAGTCCGCTAATCAGGACTAGCGAGTGAGCAACTAAGGTTTAGTAAGAAAATAAAATATGTCGTATGCATAGTCTAATGATTAGCGCTAGTCACTGTCTATACTTTTAATCACTCTATACCCCTAGTTTTACATGTGACTATACGTAACCTTAAACGTTATTCGCGTAATTGTGAGCGTCCAAGTTCTGTGTTACCTACAATAATGAGCTGTGTTTTTGTTCAAACTAGTGTTGTAAATTTCGTATATGAGCGCGAAAATCGTGTGCTATGCCAGTGCTCATAAAAATACGCACACTGTAGGAGGAACGAATTTCCCTAGAACGGCGGTTGGATAATAGCCACATTCGTTAGTCCGTTTACAATTGTAAGCCTAGCAAATACAGCGTATCTTCAGCGTACGTATAGAGTATTGTCTTTCTTTTTGCAATGTAAGTGTAGTATGCGCATTTTGTGGGCCCAGAGAAAGTGCACGTTTAAGAACTTTACAACACTAGTTCAAATCGCTATGAGGTCCATGGCAAATAGTAACCTATAGTGAGCTATAAAAGTTAACTAAAATCCACTATTGGTAATTAAATATTGCTAATTTTACGCTGAAAGAATGTTATAGTGTAAATTAGTTGGCCACACTGGCACAGAGGGCGTAGCAATCCTTGTTACATTAGTGTCCCTTTATTTAAGAGAGTAGCGCAAACTGGCGACCTTCCTGATGTCTTTAGGCGCCAAATTCAAACTAAACTAATCATAGTCTATAATGATTGACGCGCGCCCTGTTTTTTTTTTTGTTTTTTTCCTGTGGGGGCCATCTTCCTTTCGGATCCGGATGCACTGCAGCCTAGGTGACTTATTGTACTGCCCCAATATTATTACACTCACGCAACTATTCCGAACTCGATGCCCTGCACTAGCTTGTGCAGGTCCTTCAGAGGTTGCGCGTGTAAATCATTTGGTTCCATTTGTCTGTTCCCAAATATGAGCCGTCTGTTGCTCTCCAGCGCATTGCACCTGCACAGAACGTGCATAGCTGTTTCCGGTGCCGTATTACAGAGGCGACAGTTGGTGTCGCCGTTGTATAGCCCGATTTTCCCTAGATGCTCTTTAACAGTCATGTGGCCTGTGAGCAGTCCTATGGTTGTTTTCAGCTGTGCCCTACTCAATGTTAGTAGTCCTGCAGCTTGGCTTGAGTTAGGCCCTTTTATAAGGGCCTTACTATGGTTAAGGCCTGGTCTGTTTTCCCAGTATTCCTTGTGTTTGTTGCGAGTCCACTTCCTGACTTTTTTGTTATGCCCAAGGCAGGTTCGGGTCCCATAAATGAAATAGTGGCTCCCTGCCTTGCTAGCTCGTCAGCTTTTTCATTACCCGCAATACCAGAGTGACCCGGCGTCCAGACAAGCGTAACCTTGTTCTGTCTCGCTAGGTCATTCAGGGTATTGAAGCATTCCAATACCAGTTTGGATGAAGTCTTTTGACTCTGGAGAGCCTTCAGTGCCGCCTGGCTATCGGACATGATATAGATTTGCCTGTTTCGACAGTCCTTCTCTATGTTGGTTCTCGCACATTCTATGATTGCGAATATTTCTGCTTGAAAGACTGATGCCAGGCTACCCAATGGTTGAGCATAGCCTGTCCTCATGTTTTCATTATAGATTCCTGATCCAGTACCTGTGGTTGATTTAGAACCGTCCGTGTACCAGATCACACTTTGTTTATGTATATCTTCCCTAAAGCCGTTCCATTCGTTGCGGTCTGGAATAGTGACTTTAAAGAGTGAATTTTCAAGATATCTGACTACCATATGATCCGACCTCATTTGCAGGAGAGGTCCCCCTATGTCTGTCAAGAGTCTTCTGTGTGGGGTATCAACACTTACGTTGACCGATGATAATTGCAGCCTAAAGAGTGCCAGTCTTGCCTCCCCCACTATCAGAATATGAAGTGGTGTGAGGTCTAGAACCGTCTCCATGGCTGCAGTGGGCGTGGTTCTCATAGCCCCCGTTATGCTAATACAAGCAAGTCTTTGAACCTTGCTGAGCATTTGTATGGTTGTATGTTGTGTGGCTTTAGGCTACCATACCAAAGCAGCATACATGATTGCGGGTCTGACCACTCTGGTGTACAGCCAGTATACCATTCATGGTCTGAGCCCCCATTATCGGTCGTACATTCGTCTAATTACCGCAAGGGTAATTTCCGATTTGCGTCTGATTTTTGAGATTTGAGGGGTCCAGGTCAGTTTGGAGTCAAAGATTACTCCTAGGTACTTCACCTCACCCGACATTTTCAGGTTGCCACCATTTTGAAAGAGCGGTCCAAGGCCCGCCAGTTTCCTCCTGCGTGTAAATGGTACCAGGGTGGTCTTCGAGGGTGAGACTCCCTCTCTAGCACACCATTTGCTCACCACGTTCAGTGCACGTTGCATACGCTCTCTGATCGTGTTGTTAAATTTTCCCTCAACGAGTATGACTAGGTCATCCGCGTATCCTAGGGAAGAGTATCCCTCGTTGCTGAGATCCACTAGCAGGCCATCCATGACCAGGTTCCACAGCAGGGGTGAGAGAACTCCTCCCTGCGGACAACCACCGGCCACCCTGGATGCTAGTGTCTGGTCAGCGAACGTTGTGTAGACCATCCTTTGTCTTAGCATGCAGTCTATCCACCTGCAGCTAATTTCCTTCAACCCCCGCTTTCTCAGGGCAGCAGTTATAGAGTTAAAGGCTATATTATCAAATGCTCCTTCTATGTCCAAGAAGGCAGCAAGTAAAATTTCTTTGTGTTCCAAGGCAGCTTCGGCACTCCTTGTTAGTCGGCTGAGAGCTGTCTTTGTTGATCTACCTGGAAGGTAGGCATATTGATCTTGGGATAGTGGGTAGGTCACCAGTACCCCCTCTCTAATATGCCTGTCTATAATTTTTTCCATTGTCTTCAGTACAAATGACATGAGACTGATGGGCCTGTACGATTTTGCACGAGAATAGTCTGTTCTACCGGTCTTTGGTAAGAAAACCACCCTGATAAGCCTCCATATTCTTGGCAAATATCGTAGGGCCATGCTGGCCCTTAGGATCTCGCAAAGCCTTCGCAACAGTAGTTCCGATCCCTTCTGTAGCATGATGGGTAGGATTCCATCAGGTCCTGGCGATTTAAAAGGTTCAAATGAGTTTATTGCCCATTTGACTCTGTCATAGGTGACCACTCTCCTGGCAGCCTGCCAGTCTTCCTTAGATGTTCTGTAGCCAGTTGCATCAGGTCCCTGGCTGACCCAGTCATTAAGTGGTCCATCATAGATTTCCCCTCCGGGGAAGTGTACCCGTAGAAGTTCACCCAGGGTTTCCTTCTCGTTTTTTATATACACTCCGTCATCAAGTTAGAGAGTTTGAAGCGCACATTGGGGGTTCTTCGAGAGAATCTTGTAGAGTCTGACACCGTCTGGGACAGTTTCAATGTCCTCACAGTGTCTCCTCCAGGTTGATCTTCGAGCTTTCCTTAGTGCTTTGTTGTATTCGGTTAGGGAGTTCTTGTAAGCCTCCCATGAGCCCGTTCGCTTTGCTTCGTTGAAGAGTTTTCTTACCTGCTTCCTCTTTTTGTCCAGCGCACTGTTCCACCACGGAACTCTCCTGGTGGTGCGTCTCTCAATCAGAGGGCAGTTGTCGTTGTATGCCGAGATCATAGCTTCCGCAGTTTGCTCTGCCATAATCTCGAGCTCTAAGTTATTGCTTACCGCTCCTAGTATACCCGTCAGATTGTGGTCTAGCTTTGATTTGAAGGCTTCCCAGTCTGTTCTGCGGGGATTGCGGTAGGCTTCAGTGACCCGGTGTAACCCCGAAATGTCGAATGTTATGTGTGCGCGCCCTGTTAATTTGATTTAGTTTGAATTTGACGCCTAATGGCGTCAAGATGGATGCCAGTTTGCGTTACTCTATTAAATTCAGGGACACTACGTTACATAGAAAATATCGTAAAGAAATCTATATTATTGCTTCCATTTAACATGGAAATGACAGAAAAAGCAATGTTGCCGAACGACTAAAGATAGGGGCCACTAATAATTATGTGTTAAAACATGACTATTAATACTACGTACTTAGAAACACCTTAATCGCAATTAGTTAATCACACGTTAGTAAAAGTTTAATCACTATGCATAAGGCCGTAAATCTTTAAACGAGATTTTTAGTTTGGTTAATTTTTAGATACAAATGTCAATCGTTAATTATTTCATAATTGATATTATGTTACCTCTGGGTATTTTCTGAAGCATTTAAATCCCCCGATTACTCTGTAGATGCGGTTTTTTTCTTCCTCCGTGCGAGATGATGCGCTTTTGTTTAAAAGTGCTTTGTGCTTAAAAATAAGAGTTGATTTTTGATACAACGTGATTTTACTGTTATTCCACTTACTTTTAATTCCAATTGTGATTTTCTCCTCCTGGTCAACATCTGGACGCCCTTCTTTAATGCGGAGTCCGACGTGTCCACGTCCATGAGCCATTCTCTGTTCGCTATCACTAAACGGACCAGCGCTTTGAAGCGGCGCTTCGCCCTCGTCTGCCTTAAATTCTGAAACACGCCGGAACGGAATTTATCCGATTCAGACACATCGTCGGATCGGCGGGAGGACTTACTTTTCCTTCCATGCCGTCGGTTCAGATACGATACGAAGAAGAATGCTGGCCTTTGGAATAAAAGAAAGAACGGAAAAAATATTCTTTCTTTTCCAAAAAGGAGGGTGAAATCTTGACGCGTGCGTCATGTGTTAAAACATGACAAGTAATTACTTGATTGATTGAAGTAAACATACTACAGTTTAAAAGTAATATTTACCAAATAAATTAATTTCACAAAGCAGCTGTGATTTTTTGTGGATCTTGAATGTATGTTATTTAGTAAGTGTACTTTTACAGTTTCCGAAAAAATTGCTTTAAACGTTCAAACTAATTAAAATAAACCAATGTAAAATTAATTAACACGATATCCAGTATAACCCGAAGTATAGTTTAAACTTCACTTTAAGTCAGTGTTTTATACGCGTGGCGCATGAAGTAAAATTTCGAGTTTAGAAAAGCCTAATTTGGCTCGGTCGCTCCGCTTCGCTACGCGCCCGAGCCAAATTTTCAGGCTTTTCTAAACTCGAAATTTTACTTCATGCTTAGTCTGGGAGTGGAAAACACTCGTTTAAAGCTTCAATTTGCGTTCCTTTAGAAAACAACGAATATCGTAATAATTACAGCATATCCATAAATATACTTAAAATTAATAAAAAAAATCTTATAAGTGTTTCTGTGCACAGAAAAATGTTTTCTAACGCTATTTTTTTAAATTTTCATTTATTAATATAACATTGTATAACTGTTGTACACGGGAAAATGTTTTTTTTGTGCATTTTCTATACGAGACATGTGCACTGAAAAATATTTTCCTGTGCTCTTCTGTATTTTTTCCGTGCACAGGAAAATATTTTCATGTGCACTTCTCTAATTTTTCTGTGCACAGGAAAATATTTTTTATTATACTTATCTGAAAACACTTCGTTTCCATATGCCTCTAGAATAATGAAAACGTCGCTTTTTCAAGCCACCGCACGGAAAGTATTTGTTTGTGTGCTCTTTTCGTGCGCTCTCAAATGTTGCCATAGCAATGGTGTATTTGTCCCTGACGTTTTGTTTTCCGTCAGTGAAATACGTAAGTTTGATGGAAATGTACGCAGACTTAGAAGAAATTGATTTTGTAGATGATATTTAGGATGATATTTTAACCCAAGCGGCACAAGTAAGCGTAGAATTCCTACTAATAAAATCCACATATAGATACGAACACAGACGGAACGGGCACTATGAAAAACACAAAAATTGTGAGTGACGTTGTATAACTTCTATTTTATTTTTCTGAAAAGGCCAAACTCGTAAAATCGTTCACCTTATGGCATTGATTCGCCACGTTAAAGAGATGTTTGGCTTTAAAAAAAGTGCTAACCAAATCAAATTTCGAATTTCTGGTATTCAACTTAATTTTCTTTCGAATTGGTTGTATTTTTTCACTACCATGGATATTACTAGTTTGAAAATAAAAATATAATTTAAGTTCTCAGATAGGTATAATGTTTTCAGATAAGTATAATAAAAAATAGCGTTCATTACACGTCCAGAAATGGATTTTTCCGTGCTTGCATGACTTCCCGTGTTCGGCTTCGCCTCACACGGGAAATGTCACGCGCGCACGGAAAAATCCCGTTTTCTGGACTCCTAATGAAATATACTATTCCTGTGCATTTCTCGTATGTTTCTGTGCACAGAAAAATATTTTCCAACGCTATTTTTTTAATCGATATCTCTTAATATAATATTCTATAACTGATACATTTTTCCAGAGAGGACGATATTTTTCCCAAATGTACAGGAAAATATTTTCTCAAGCGTACGGAAAAACTTTTTTCTGTGCGCAAACATTTTTATTTATTGATAATGAAGGTTTAAATTAAATTACACTTGGTTTGTTTCACAATTTTTTACTTTACTATTTACTCGACTAGTTTCGCGTTTTACAGCATTATCAGGAGTGCTGTAAAACGCGAAACTAGTCGAGTAAATAGTAAAGTAAAAAATTGTGAAACAAACCAAGTGTAATTTAATTTAAACCTTCATTATCAATATTTAAAAATGTTTCACCAAGTGATAAGTGAGAAAATTATTCAAGAAAAAACGTGTTTATTTAATGCACATAGGAAATAAAAAGTATAGCGCAGAGGCAAATGTTATTTCTGTGCACTTTACGTGAGTAACACTCACACTTATTTAATTATTGCAACCAACACCTTACAATTCTGTGCGCGAACATTTTTATTTAATGCATATAGGAAATAAAAAGTATAGCGCACAGGTAATTATTTTTCTGTGCACTTTACATGAGACATAAGCACGGGAAAATATTTTCCTTTACACTTATCTATAACCTGTTTAATAACTAGGAGGAGCGTTTTGAATTTCACGCGCCAAAACCTACAACTCTGATTGGCTGAGAGCGCGCCCATTTTACACTATGCTAATTACGTCATTATTAGACGCAACAGTTGACATAACCTTAATTCGAAGCGTTACCGAGTTGCAACTTTGTCTGTTTCGTAATAACCTTTTGTGCGGTGTTTCTTTGGCATAGTAAAAAGTTAGTTTTGTTTATATTGTTGTGATGGATTATGGACCCAGTACAAGCTCGGTGATAATATCACCTTTACCTCAAAAAAAGCGTAAAAAGTTGGATTTGGGTCATTTATATCTGTCTGAAAAACAGTGCATAATAAATATGTATAAGCAGATGATAACAGATGATCCACATATGAAAATGACTGCTGTTGTATCAGACATTGTTGGTGCAGTAGGTGAGATATCAAATAGCATAAGAATATGCATCAAATAATAAAATTTTATAATAGAGTTCAATTTAAAGTTTTGAACGAGTGTTTCCACTCCCAGGCTAAGCATGAAGTAAAATTTCGAGTTTAGAAAAGCCCCGTGAAAATTTGTCGAGGGTCGCGCAGCGACCCGAGACAAATTTTCGGGCTTTTCTAAACTCGAAATTTTACTTTATGCGCCACGCGTACAAAACACTGATTTGAAGTGGAGTTCAGAAACACACAAATACATCTTTAACCAGAGTAACAGGGAGTCAAATATTTAATCTGTTATCAACGATGTTCAGTGGTAATAATAAATAATTAGGTGGATTGGCCGGGGCGCGCGAGAGAAGCGAGTCGCGCCCCTGCAAATCCAAATTTTCAGGCTTTTCTAAACTCGAAATTTTACTTCATGCGCCACGCGTACAAAACACTGATTTAAAGTGAAGTTCCTGATATATTAAAATTGAATTTGTGTTCAATATTCCGGCACCAGATACCCCGATGCCACTATGAAGCATTAGATGGCGTTTGTTATCGAAATCCATTAATAGTTTCCTGATATATTGCTTAAATTAATTCTTGCATTAATGAATAGGTAAACTCTATTCCGTGAATATTGACATTTACGTCATCAACTCTAAAATTCTGAATTCCGGAATTCCGATGAGCACTGTTGTCGGCTTTCATTTCATGTACAAAACGTTTTTGGGACTTAAAAATTGTGCTTAGTACGGGCACCCAAAGATCAAATTTAGTAGTAGTAGTATTTTATTGTATATATTTGTAATATATTTTTGTTTCTATTGAATTTTTATTAAAAAAAACTGCTTTGAAATATAGATTTATTAAAATTGAATTAAAATTTATTTTATAGAGCAAATTGTAAATTTTTGGGGGTAAAGTATTGCTAAAATTGGTATTTTTTGCTATGGTTTGAGGTAAAATGGTATTTTAGCATTGGCAGCATTAGTTACTTCATGATTCTTGTTTTAGGAGTTACAAGACATAAGTTTCTATTATTTGTTACGATGATGCGCATATAATAAATAGTATGATTTAATAAAGAAAACACTTCGTTAAATTTCACTAATATTTTGGTTTTTTATTCCAACTAGTTTCGACTTTGAGTCATTCTCCTTGAGAATGACTCAAAGTCGAAACTAGTTGGAATAAAAAACCAAAATATTAGTGAAATTTAACCAAGTGTTTTCTTTATTAAATCATAGTTAAATATGTTTCACCACGTGAAAGATGAGAAACTTGTTCAAGATAATAAATAGTATTAAATGGTGAAAAAAACTGTTCGTCTTTGATACATACATAAATTGATGACACAATGCCATGATTGCCGAAATAGATTGTATGGGCTGGTTAGATCTAAAGAAACCAACCTTCTTCAGATCTAACCAGCCTATACAATCTATTTTGGGAATCATGGAATCACGTCATCAATTTATGTATGTATCAAAGACGAACAGTTTAGCTTCCAAAAAGTGGATTCCAAGTATTAATCCATTGATAATGGTCACTTTATGTCCGAAATGTACATTGGGTAATTCAAATAAAAGTGTGAAGAAAGGTTATTAGTGTATCTTTAATTAATTTCTCCTTAAAGATGACCAATGGTCGAAACTAGTCGGAGAAAATATAAATAAGTGAAACAAACCAAGTGTTTTAATTTAAATTTAATTTAAATCATCCAGTATTAGGTTATTAGTGCTTTATTTATGAATATTTTAAAATTTAGGAACACCTGTTTATGAAATATTAGTATTATTCATATTCCACTCTTTAATCTCGTTCTACATTATATTCAGAGTTAAAAATAAAATACATTCACTTTATTTATTTAGAAATAAATACAAAATTTGTAACATAATTCTCAATAAAGTTAATCCGGCTCTGGTTCCATTATAAAAATCTGTTAAACACAACCTGATTAAAGCGCGGGGCCCATTTCAACGCGAAACGAAATTAAAAAATAATAATTCCAACTGTGAGCGAATTTAAATAATAAAACCCTGGACGTGAATAATGTATCAGCACCGCTACACTTTCACAAAAAAAGAGGAGAAATCTGTAAAAGAAAAATAAATGATACAAAAAGCCCGGGGAAATTTATTTTAATAAAAAATAAGGAAATGCGCAATTTTATAATAAAAACCGTCGAGGCGCGCGAAGTTTATTAATCGCTTAATTAAAACAAATTCTAATTTGTAGCCAAACATCTGCGTTAATAAAATAGCAATCTTTCCCGCCCGCCGACTCGAGAATTATTTAAGTAGTAATTATGAGTTCGGGGGAAGTTTTCCGGGGGAATTTATAACGTTATCTGTTACGCAACGTTCCCCTGGTTGGCTGGCGGCCCTGTACGTGTATGGGTGCCAAGTTTTTCAATTCGGAATTATTGCTCGGAGAGTCTACTTTATTTCAGCCGGGCGATCTGTCTTAGGTAAATATGCAGTCGGGCAAAAGGACCCGGGCCTGATCCTACTTAGGAAAAGTTGCCGCCCTTTTCGCGTCCGATATTCCCGAGTGCTCCAATTGCCTCATCCCACCACCCTAGCAGCCCCCTCTCGGAAAAGTTTTCCATATTTCTATTAAAAACTAGCGCAAGTTTTTAAATATTCTTTTATTGCGTTAAAACTTATTTTCCTTTTGTTTTTATTTCTTTGGGTTGTTATAAATATAATTTTCTATTCTACTATTTTTAAATTATAACAAAATCATATTAATAATGACCAGGGATTACTATTTTCTATTCACTAAAAAAAAAAAGTCTACATACAAAATCAAACTTCTATATATATTCTAATGGTCCTTCTGTTTTATCTCCCTCTGTCAACCCAATCTCGCTACAATCCTTAGACCAGCTCCATCCTCCCTCATCTATTCAGTTACCCTGCTATTTCCCCCAACCACTTCTCACATAAAATAGAAACAAAATTATAATAAACCTAATACTAATGGTAAACGAATCGTGATTTTATTATATATTTATTGCGTAATCATTCCTGTTTGATATTGGCTTGATGTCGGAGGAGTGCATTAAAGTGAGCAAATAATGAAGGTCTAAAACTGTTATGAATAGTGTCCCTCTCTTTGAGCGCAGCGCTCCCCGACATTATATAAATAGCGCCAGCGGCGAAATTTGCTTTATTGGAAACGAACAATTTTAATCACGGCCAGGACTCTCTTTTGTGACGAGCATTCCTTTAAAAGGTAAAAGATGGATCGCGCGTTTTCCAGATTGTGAATTGCGGAGCGTGAGCATTGTTTCCGATCATTTTTGTTTCACTATTTTCCCCTTGAGGCATCCAATTGTTACAATTATTTACAAAGATATGAATCAGTAGGTTAATGTATTCGCAATTAATTTTTATCTTAAAATATTGTAAGTAGTGTTTGACTATCATGCGAGCATTTAAAACATGATTTAGAGTAGGCTTTGAATTTTAAAACAGATTGGCACTACTGGCTGTTGTAACATTGTTTACCATAACCTAAAATTTATTCGATCATTCAATTAGCATTCTGGGCCACCGTACAAAAAAAAGTAAGTTACTACCATGCGAGCATTTAGAGTAGGCTTTGAATTTTAAAACAGATTGGCACTACTGGCTGTTGAAACATTGTTTACCATAACCTTAAATTTATTCCATGATTCAATTAGCATTCTGGGCAACCAACACATACAGGGTTTTTTTTCTTTTAAGTATACTTTCACATATTCCTTATAAATATTTGTAAAATTAATCAATAAACAAAACTAAGTCGAAGTATATTTTGAACTTCGTTTTATATCAGTGTTTTATAAGCGTGGCGCATGAAGTAAAATTTCGAGTTTAGAAAAGCCTGATTTGGCTTGGTCGCTCCGCTGCGCTACGCGACCAAGCCAAATTTCCAGGCTTTTCTAAACTCGAAATTTTACTTCATGCTTAGTCTGGGAGTGGAAAACACTCGTTAGAGTTTTCAAATTGAACATTTTTAATAAGATCACGAATGTCTGAACATTTACATTGAAAAATCGTAACATGTATACATAAAAGAAATATTCCTTGTACTTAGAACTTTTTAAAATTTGAACATATAAATAGGCAGATAATATGGAAGACAGATATTCCCGAGCAAGGAATATTACGGATCTTCCTATAATACCTGATCCTCAGAGACACTTTATTAAATAGGTAGTAGATACACATAATTTGAGGTGGTGACAGGTTAATTGAATTATCATGTTAATGTCGGATTTCCCTTCACATAACCTGCAAATTTAAAGTTGATTTACAACACAACATGTGATTAATCTTGTCCTAGCCTAAAACACACAACCTGCATCACACCACTAAATTCTTGAAATGTCAGATTTGATTGGTCATATTAAAAAGAACAGGTTAGATATTACTGAATTAAACGTTTGAATTCCATTTTATAGTATCAAGTGGTGATTGAAAATGTATTGTTTTTTTTTAATAACCTGTAATTTTGTCAATTTGTCAATCAAATCCTATCATCACAATATCGTAAAACAACTATATTGTGATGATAGGAAGGGTAAAATTCAATGAATACATGGATAAAATGAATAGCTTTCAATAAGTTGCCTTTTATGAGAGTGTTAACTTGTTGGTTAAGCATGATGTAAAATTTTGAGTTTAGAAAAGCCTGAAAATTTGAATTTGCCGGGGCGCGACTCGCTTCGCTCGCGCGCCCCCGCAAATCCAAATTTTCAGGCTTTTCTAAACTCGAAATTTTGCTTCATGCGCCACGCGTATAAAACATTGATTCGCAGTATAGTTCAAAATATACTAATTATATATGATGATAAATTTTACAAATGTTAATTTCGTCTAACAAAACAAAAATTGGAATTTGAGCGCCTAGAGCAATTAATTGTATTTGGGATATGTATGTATATTTAAAAGAAACAAAAATCCCTATAAACGGTATATTGTCACAATTTATTGAAGTATACTATATGTATAAATTATCATGTATTGTATCCTCCTGTGTTCGGTAATAGTAGTTTATTTTATATATTAAATTACAGATTTCATGTTTTGTTAAAACTTCATCTATGTTTATGTTACTGTTTATTCGTTCCAGAACATGAATTATAATATTATAGTTATAGATACATTGTGTAATTGATGGTAAACAGTATTATCCGTTGAATAAATAAATAAATAAAAGTATTTAATTTCTTTCATATTTCAATAATTTTGTACCCTTTTTTTGCTTTTGGTTAATTTCTAACTAAGCAATTTAGTAAGCAGTAATTGTTTTATGTGCGAGACTGACGCGCACTTGGAAATATGTTCGGCTGCGGTTGACAATAAAGATAAGGAATTTAATAACATTTGACACAAGGCAACAAACCTGAGCACTCGCGCTGCCCAGATAAAATCATGAGTAATGGCGTCCCTCGTCTGCCCCTTGCTACCGTTGCTGTTCATTTCATTTCCAGTTGTGTATCCCCGGCATTTCATCAGTACGCTTAATCATTTCATATTTTTATACGCGAGCTTTTTTTCTGTTTGTGTAGAGCGAAAAAAAAGGAGAAATATGTTATTTCTTATTTTATTAAAATTTGGGAAATGATAATTTTTTATGTGCAGTAAATGTTTGACGATGGTAATAAATCATCATATTAGAGGTAAAATGTATGTAAATGAAGTATACATATGTGGCACTTGGAAAAAAAGGACTGTAAGTGTCAATTTGAAAACAAAAAATAGAGTAAGGGGAACAAACAAAGTTCCATTGAAGTTCTCGCTGTGTGTACCTTGGCTCCGTCCTGCTGGAACCATACGTCCCCAAGTTCCATTTCTTCAAGTTTTCTGAGAACAAATGCCTCAATGATTTCTTTGTAGCGAACTGCATTTACAATAACAGTGTGTTCTTCTTCCTCAAAAAAGTAAGGCCAAATTATCCCAACTCTCGACAATGCACACCACACAGTAACACGTTCACAATGAAGTGGCTTCTCATGAAGTTCACGGGGATTGGCACGACTCCAATAACGCATGTTTTGTTTGTTTACGCAGCCGAACAATGTACAGTGTTTTTGTGTGTGTACTAAGTATCTTATGTTCAACAAAAGAAACCTCTAGAGTGCTATGATTGAATTTATTTTTAAATTGAGGTTAGCTACACGCCTTAGGAATTGATATACAAAACGTCAAACATGATAATTATAATACACAATTTCAGAGTTGCTAACTTACAATGTTTTTCATGTCACTTAGAGGTTTTTTTATTGAACATACGATACTTAGTACATACACAAATCCATTGTACATTGTCCGGCTGCGTAAACAAAGAAAACATGCGTTATTGGAGTGGTGCCAATCCCCGTGAACTTCATGAGAAGCCACTTTATTGTGAATGTGATACTGTGTGGTGTACATTTTCGAGAGTTGGGATAATTGGGCCTTACTTTTTCGAGGAAGAAGAACACACTGTTATTGTAAATGCAGTTCGCTACAGAGAAATGATTGAGGCATTTTTTCTCCCAAAACTTAAAGTAACGCTACAGAGAAATGATTGAGGCAATTTTTCTCCCAAAACTTAAAGTAATGGAACTTGGGGACGTATAGTCCCAGCAGAACGGAGCCACGGCACACACAGCGAGAACTTCAATGGAACTTTTGAGGGAACACTTCCACGAGCGCCTAATCTCCTTGAGGGGTGACGTACTGTGGCCGGCGCGCTCCCCCGATTTGGCTCCCTGTGACTTCTTTTTATAGGGATATTTCAAATTCATTGTTTACAATGACAAACCACGGAACCTGCAACATCTGAAGAGCAACATTCGCCAAGCTATCGCCAACATTCCCGTCGATATGCTCGAAAGAGTGGAGCGAAACTTCAAAAAGCGGGTCGATCAGTGTATTGCTAATAAGGGCCGCCATTTGTCCGATGTCATTTTTAAAACCACTTGAAACAAAAATTCAGGATGTGTACAATACGATAAAAAAAGAATTAAATCGATACATGAAATATTTTTTCTTTTATTGACCTTTCAAAACAGCAAGTTTCCCTGCCGCACCCTGTATTAGTTTGTTCCCCTTACTCTATTTTTTGTTTTCAAATTGACACTTACACTCCTTTTCTTTCAAGTGCCACATACAAAGAGTTTTATGTAACACCGAACATTTTTATAACGAGAATTTTTCTTTTAAGTATACATATGCATACGCTGTACATTTTACAACGCTCAGTTTATTCAAAGAATTCATTTTGAAGCTTTAAACGAGTGTTTTCTACTCCCAGGCAAAGCATGAAGTAAAATTTCGAGTTTAGAAAAGCCTGAAAATTTGGTTTGGTCGCGTAGCGCGAAGCGCGGAGCGGCCAAACCAAATTTTCAGGCTTTTCTAAACTCGAAATTTTACTTCATGCGCCACCGGTACAAAACACTGATTCAATGTAAAGTTTAGCAGCGGTGTGTTTTAAACTTCGTAATACGTCAGGGTTTTGAACCGGTGGCGCATGAAGTAAAATTTCGAGTTTAGAAAAGGCTGAAAATTTGGTTTGGCCGCTCCGCGCTTCGCGCTACGCGACCAAACCAAATTTTCAGGCTTTTCTAAACTCGAAATTTTACTTCATGCTTAGTCTGGGAGTGAAACACACTCATTTTTAGTTTCAAATTAAACTCTTTTAAAAAAACAACGATTATCTAAAGATTTACGTTATGTACGCTGTAATTGAGACATGTATATTTAAAAGAAAAACTCCCTGTATGTAGAAGTTGAGGCATTAATTGCGATTGATTAGCTACAATTTGTAATGGTCATATAGGCAACCCAATTCATATAGCTTAAAAAATTACAGGTGTCAAATTGGATTGAATGAATATGTTCGGTGTTAAATAAAACTCTTTGTATGTATACTTCTCTGCATTATGTTACTTTCTTTTAATAATCCTAAAATAAATCAAAAAATAGAGATATAAACGTAAACTTTAAAGAAAAAATAGCTAAGTTCGGGTGAGCATCGGATATTGCAAAAGTTGGGTAAAACGTTGCGCTCTGTGAGCAGCTTGAAGAATTCGCGAGACCGCGAATTGGGACAAATTGAAAACCAAAGTTCGCCCTCGAGGATTCATGAACTATCTGCGTGAGCTCGATAATGCGCCCTGATATCCTCCAGGTGTTCATTTTTGTTTTTTTGTTTTCATCGCTTCCTTTTCTCATTTCGAAAGTGAATAGTCTAGTGAAAGGAAGTGCATAATATGCGGGTTGTATTGTAAATATTCCTCCTTGAGTTACTGAAATTCAGTAAGAAAGTTGGTTAAATAAAATACGAATATATTTATGGGTTTATTTTAAATCTCATTAGAACATATAGCGAATTTTTCTATTATATTATTATATATATTATAAATTATATTATTATATATATTATATATTATATATTATATTATTATTATTATTAACTTTCCACTCGACTCTGTTGTTATTATTATTATTTTTTTTAATTGAATGGCCACCCTCTACACCCACATGCCTCTGATTTATTATTATTATTATTATTATATATACAAGGTGGTGCATTTTCGAGGTGCTACATGTGGAAAACTTTTTTATTTGAAAAGATATTGAAAAACCGTTTTCGCGAGCTTTTTTGAGTTTTAATCAATAATGAAAAGCAAATTGATCTATCTCTATCCGTTTCCGCTCTATAACCGGAAGTTGAAAAAATGTCATTTTTATGAAGTTACTGTAACTCGTTTGTTTTAAAAGTTATAACCAAACTGTAAACACTTTCTTATGGCAACTTTTTACGCCCAATAAAAACACTCGAAATGTTTCTTCATGCGCCAGGTGTACAAAACACTGATCTAAAGTGAAGTTCAAAATTGTTTATTTTGCCATTCCAATTGCCATGCTGCTTTAGTACCATATTTTTAACGTCACTTGAAATAGAATATATTAATCAATAAAACACGGACTTTGACTTGAAACTTTTTTCGAATATCCAACAAAAATATTCAAATTTTAATTATAACCAATCGAAGTTTATTCGTTTCTGTGTAGATTTTTAGAATTTTATAATAATTTAATAATCTCTTAATTTTTTACAATTGTTTAAATAAAAAACATTCACCTAAAATCGTTGATTTTATTGCATAATTTTGACTTTGGCTGAATATTTTCAGTGGCGAGATAATTTAATTTTCTTTCTATAAGATGTAAGTGCAATCAATTTTAAGTAAATTCTGTCAATGTATTGTTGATAGTATAGATTCCCATTTGTTTACAATTTTTTCAGAGACAACATGCTCTCACAATTGTTAATTTTATTGCAGAATTTTAACTTTAACTGAATATTTTTAGAAAATTTGGGGAGATAATATAATTTGATTTCTATAAGATGTAAGTGCAATTAATTCTAAGTAAATTCTGTGAAATTCACGTAGATGGTGTAAAATTTTAATTTTTTACAATTTTTTCAAAGGAAACATTCTCCAAAAATTGTTAATTTTATTGCATACTTTCAACTTTTGCTGCATGTTTTCAGAAAGCGTGGCAAGATAATTTAATTTTTTTTATAGAATATAAGTTCAATCAATTCTAAGTAAATTATGTGAATTTCACGTTGATGGTATAAAATTTTTAGTTTTTATTTGATTTCAAAGAAAACATTCTCTAAAAATTGTTAATTTCATTGCATAATTTCAACTTTTGCTGCATGTTTTACAAAAACGTGGCGAGATAATTTAATTTTCTTTTTATAGAATATAAGTTCAATCAACTCTAAGTAAATTCTGTGAATTTCACGCTGATGATATAAAATTTTTAGTTTTTATTTGATTTCAAAGAAAACGTTCTCCAAAAATTGTTAATTTTATTGCATAATTTCAACTTTTGCTGCATGTTTTACGAAAATGTGGCGAGATAATTTAATTTTCTTTTTATAGAATATAAGTTCAATCAACTCTAAGTAAATTCTGTGAATTTCACGTTGATGGTATAAAATTTTTAGTTTTTAGTTGATTTCAAAGAAAACATTTTCCAAACATTGTTAATTTTATTGCATAATTTCAACTTTTGCTGCATGTTTTACAAAAACATGGCGAGATAATTTAATTTTCTTTTTATAGAATATAAGTTCAATCAATTCTAAGTAAATTCTGTAAATTTCACGTTGATGGTATAAAATTTTTAGTTTTTATTTGATTTCAAAGAAAACATTCTCCAAAAATTGTTAATTTTATTGCATAATTTCAACTTTTGTTGCATGTTTTACGAAAACGTGGCGAGATAATTTAATTTTCTTTTTATAGAATATAAGTTCAATCAACTCTAAGTAAATTCTGTGAATTTCACGTTGATAGTATAAAATTTTTAGTTTTTATTTGATTTCAAAGAAAACATTCTCTAAAAATTGTTAATTTTATTGCATAATTTCAACTTTTGCTGCATGTTTTACCAAAACATGGCAAGATAATTTAATTTTTTTTATAGAATATAAGTTCAATCAACTCTAAGTAAATTCTGTGAATTTCACGCTGATGGTATAAAATTTTTAGTTTTTATTTGATTTCAAAGAAAACATTCTCTAAAAATTGTTAATTTTATTGCATAATTTCAACTTTTGCTGCATGTTTTAGGAAAACGTGGCGAGATAATTTAATTTTCTTTTTATAGAATATAAGTTCAATCAATTCTAAGTAAATTCTGTAAATTTCACGTTGATGGTATAAAATTTTTAGTTTTCATTTGATTTCAAAGAAAACATTCTCCAAAAAATTGTTTATTTTATTGCATAATTTCAACTTTTGCTGCATGTTTTACGAAAACGTGGCGAGATAATTTAATTTTCTTTTTATAGAATATAAGTTCAATCAATTCTAAGTAAATTCTGTGAATTTCACGTTGATGGTATAAAATTTTTAGTTTTTTTTTTGATTTCAAAGAAAACATTCTCTAAAAATTGTTAATTTTATTGCATAATATCAACTTTTGCTGCATGTTTTACGAAAACGTGGCGAGATAGTTTAATTTTCTTTTTATACAATATAAGTTCAATCAACTCTAAATAAATTCTGTGAATTTCACGTTGATGGTATAAAATTTTTAGTTTTTGGTTGATTTCAAAGAAAACATTCTCCAAAAATTGTTGATTTTATTGCATAATTTCAACTTTTGCTGCATGTTTTACTAAAACGTGGCGAGATAATTTAATTTTCTTTTTATAGAATATAAGTTCAATCAATTCTAAGTAAATTCTGTGAATTTCACGTTGATGGTATAAAATTTTTAGTTTTTTCTGATTTCAAAGAAAACATTCTCTAAAAATTGTTAATTTTATTGCATAATATCAACTTTTGCTGCATGTTTTACGAAAACGTGGCGAGATAGTTTAATTTTCTTTTTATACAATATAAGTTCAATCAACTCTAAATAAATTCTGTGAATTTCACGTTGATGGTATAAAATTTTTAGTTTTTAGTTGATTTCAAAGAAAACATTCTCCAAAAATTGTTAATTTTATTGCATAATTTCAACTTTTGCTGCATGTTTTACGAAAACGTGGCGAGATAATTTAATTTTATTTTTATAGAATATAAGTTCAATAAACTCTAAGTAAATTCTGTAAATTTCACGTTGATGGTATAACATTTTTAGTTTTTATTTAATTTCAAAGAAAACATTCCCCAAAAATTGTTAATTTTATTGCATAATTTCAACTTTTGCTGCATGTTTTACGATAACGTGGCGAGATAATTTAATTTTCTATTTATAGAATATAAGTTTAATCAACTCTAAGTAAATTCTGTAAATTTTACGTTGATGGTATAAAATTTTTAGTTTTTATTTGATTTCAAAGAAAACATTCTCCAAAAATTGTTAATTTTATTGCACAATTTCAACTTTTGCTGCATGTTATACGAAAACGTGGCGGGACAATTTAATTTTCTTTTTATAAAATATAAGTTTAATCAATTCTAAGTAAATTCTGTGAATTTCATATTGATGGTATAACATTTTTATTTTTTACTTTTTTTTCAAAGAAAATATTGCTCCAAAATTCTTAATTTTATTGCATAATTTCAATTTTGGCTAAATATTTTCGGAAAATACGTCGAGATAATTATAATTTCTTTATATAGGATGTAAGTCTAAGCAATTCTAAGTAAATTGTGTGAATTTCACGTTGATGGTATAACATTTTAATTTATTACAATTTTTTTAAAGGAAACACTCTCCCAACATTGTCATTTTATTCGCATATTTCAACTTTGGCTTAATATTTTGGAAAATCCAGTAAAGATATTTAAATTTCCATTACGGCCAATCAAAGTGTATTCATTTCTGTGTAGATTCTATGAGTTTTAGGTTGATTTAATAACTTGTTAAAATTTCACACTTCTCCCAAAATAAACATTCTCCTAAAATCGTTTAAAGCTTCAATTTGAACTTTTACAATAACAACAAATGCCTCAGTTATTTTTGTAAAAGTTCAAATTGAAGCTTTAAGCGAGTGTTTTCCAATCCCAGGTTAAGCATGAAGTAAAATTTCGAGTTTAGAATAGCCTGAAAATTTGGTTTGGTCGCGTAGCGCGAAGCGCGGAGCGACCAAAACAAATTTGCAGGCTTTTCTAAACTCGAAATTTTACTTCATGCGCCACGAGTTTAAAACACTGAAATAATCTGAAGTTAAAAATACACTTTTTTTAGCAGCATACTGATTTAGAAGTATATTTGAAACATCACAATAAGTCAGTGTTTTATACGCCTGGCACATGAAGAAAAATTTCGAGTTTGGAATAGCCTGAAAATTTGGTAAAAAACTAAAGTAATATAAGTGTCTCAGTTTACCATTATATCTTGCTGTTTTCAAGTTTTCATTAATAATCCTGCATCAGTATCGAAAATGACGAGATCAATTTCACTCTCAATAATTTATCTGTCTAAGTAATTTTAAGAAAATTGTGTGAATTTCACGTTGATGGTATAAAATTTTAATTTATTACAATTTTTTCAAAGAAAACATTCTCCCGACATTGTCATTTTAATCCCATATTTTAACTTATTTTGGACAATCCAGTAAAGCAATTTAAATTTCCATTACGGCCAATCAAAGTGTATTCATTTCTGTCCATAAATACCTCAACGATTGCTTTTTTCAGAGAACTAACTAGTTACTTTCTAATATCTGCTTTAGTGAAAACGTATTAAAGTATTTACTTATAAATATATTTATAGAAAAATAAAGTATATACAAGAAAAAATTAAAAAGAATGGATAAAACCGCATTTTCTTCTCATTGAATTTTTTTTCAGTTTAATTTGATTATCACAAATAAAATGATATCCACAAGAAAAAATCAAAAAGAAAGGAGAAAAATGCATTTTCTCCCCATCGGCAGTTTTTAAGTTTAATTTAATCATCAGAAATAGAGTGATCAAATTTAACTGAATAATAATGCTGATGAGGAGGAAACGCGTTTTCCTCCAGTATTTTTATTTCTTCTTCGGACAAGATAAATTCGAAACATAATCCTCCCTTTAAGTGTGTGCTTGGTGTGCAATTTGCGGTCGTCCGTGTTATTAAAATCAATTCTGCGCGCCGCTGTTCGGATGTTTGCAATGCAAATAACAAAGCAGGCTGACATATGGGTACCGCCCGGTGTCGGTGTGTCGGTGTGTCGGTGTCATCAAGCTTCCTAAGGGCACACCCCGAACAGAAACGGCTGCTGGTAACTACCACAATATATGCTCATACCCAATCCTCATCTTTTATATTTCCCAAAAGCGACAACAAAACAAAAAGAAAATAAGAAAACGACACACGCATTTTGGTCCCATAAATCCGAGCGCTTCTTATTCAGATAATTAATTGAATCAATTCACAGATGAAAAAATGTGCAGTGCTCTTATTTAAAAAAGAAATACTGCTTTAAAGTATATTTTTTTAGGACACTGATAATAAATAAATCAAAACTCAGATTTATTTATTGTGTCCTAAAAAACCAAACTTCAAAGCAGTATTTTTTTTAAATAAGAATTATTAGTGTCCTAAAAAACCAAACTTCAAAGCAGTATTTTTTTTAAATAAGAATTAATATAGCACATTTCATTCATTAATTCATAGATTAATACATATACAGGTATATGTATTAATTTATGAACTAATAAATGAAATGTGCTATATTAATTCTTATTTAAAAAAAATACTGCTTTGAAGTTTGGTTTTTTAGGACACTAATAATTCTTATTTAAAAAAAATACTGCTTTGAAGTTTGGTTTTTTAGGACACATAATAAATAAATCTGTGTTTTGATTTATTTATTATCAGTGTCCTAAAAAAATTATACTTTAAAGCAGTATTTTTTTTTTAAATAAGAACACTGCACATTTTTTTCATCTAAGGTACAAAACTTTTTACAAGAAACAAAAATAATAAAAACAATAGCAGTAAATAATGGATACAGTGAGCAATTAATTAATAATATGATAGCAAATAAAAAATGAAAACAGTACCAAAAATATTTTTATATCCGAGACAAGAAAGAAAACACAAGCTGGTGTAAGTTAGATTTTGTTAGCGACTTTTCTCCAAAAGTTAAAAAAATTTATTAAAGGACAAGAATTAAACATAATCACGACTAACCCAATAAATTAAGGCAAACTCCTAGTGAATAGCAAACAAAAAACTGATAAATTTAAAAAGTGTGGAGTGTATGAAATCTAGTGCGACGATTGTGACTCAATATACATTGGCCAAACCGGGAGGAATTTCAAAAAACGACTGGGAAAACACAAAGCTTTAATCCTAAATAAAAAATATTGTACTGGGTTAGCTAAATACTGCATTGACAATAATCACATTTTTAATCACCAAATCCTAAAGATTTTATACACAGGCAATAAAGGACGTCATCTCAGCTATCGCGAAGAACTGGAAATCCAAAAAGCAATAAAACAGAGAAAATCAATTGTTAATGACATCGAAGATCTGTGGAGCTCACCCATCATGACAGCCCTTATTGCCTAACCATAAAATTTGAATAAACCTCTCTTGTATATAATGTTTGTAAAAATGTAATTTCCTGTACTCCTTGAGAATGACTCAAAGTAAAAACTAGTTGGAATAAAAAACCAAAATATTAGTGATATTTAAAAAAGTGTTTTCTTTATTAACTCATAAAAAATACTGCTTTGAAGTTTGGTTTTTAGGACACTGATAATAAATAAATCTGTGTTTTGATTTATTTATTATCAGTGTCCTAAAAAATTATACTTCAAAGCAGTATTTTTTTTGTAAATAAGAACACTGCGCATTTTTTTTATCTGTGAATTGATTCAATTAATTATCTGAATAAGAAACGCTCGGATTTATGGGATCAAAATGCGAAAACTAAGAGAAAACTAATATTGGGTTCACCAACGTCAGTTACATCGACCATCATTATTTATCGCTTAAAATCTAGTAATACTTGTGATACCTATTTCCTTTTTGATGTGGCTCGTCATGTTTTAAAGTGACATTCATGTTGAATCCCCTAAATTCAATAACTTGATTTTAGGTATAGTAACTATATATGTTGAACGATGACAACTAATCTTCAATTGTGGCTTATTATATTACTACTTAACCCATCAAAGGCTTAGCAGTGATTGAGTTACTCTAAAAGTTGAATTTTAAATAAATAAATACATTTATTGCCCAACAGAATACAAAAAGACCCAATTACAGGACAATATAGAAAACATAAATGTACAGCAAAAAGTAAGTAAAGTAACACATTCAAAAAATACTTAAATTAACATAGAGCGACAATTGACGATAGGTGATCATAAAATAAATCACAAGTTGGGGGTAGATCATTGACCACGTTACACATCACACTTAGAGGTGATTTTGAACCGGTCACTGTTCTATTAAAATTTACATAAAACGTAGACTTATTTCTACTATTGAAAGACGGAGTATGAAAATTGACTAGTTGTAAAATGTCAGCACAGTCGATATGATTGTGAATTAATTTATATAAAAATGAAACCCATGATTTATTTCGTCTTTGTTTAAGTGATTCGAGGTCAAATCGATCAAGCAATAACACATGGTCACAGCCTCTTGCCGGGTAATTACCAGTATTTTTGAAGTACAAGAACTTAGCGAATTTGCGTTGAACACTTTCAACCAAGTTGATTTGCTGCTGGGTCTGGGGATACCAAATCAATGATCCATACTCCAACTTTGACCTCACATATACATTGAACAGAGATTTTAAGGCATTAGGGTTCTGTAAATTTGCAGAATTTCGATAAATAAATCCCAATGCTTTAAAAGAACTCTTTACAAGCATTTCTACATGATTGTTGAATGTAAGTTTTTCATCAAACCATACGCCTAAGTCCTTAAAAGATCGCACTCGTTCGATATCACTATTGTTAATTGTGTAATTCGATGAAATGTATTTAGTTTTTTTAGTGAATGTCATATATTTACATTTATCGGGATTAAGATTAAGGTTGTTGTTGTTACACCAGTTAGATATAATATTTAGTTGGTCTTGCAAACGTAAACAATCATCAATAGTATTAATGGTAGAATAGATCTATAAATCATCTGCGTATAATAAATGTTTACAATTTAGTGCGCTTGACAGATCATTAATACAAAGATTAAAAAGAAGTGGGCCCAAGATAGATCCTTGCGGAACCCCAGAAGTCGGAAAATACGACATAGACTTAAAATTGTTAACTGTAACATAGGATTCACTTCAAGAGAGATACGACGCCAAAAGTGAACTTGAATTAGAACAAAAGCCAAAATACTTTAGTCTTTCTAACAAAAGACTATGGTCCACCCTGTCAAAAGCTTTAGACATATCGGTATAAATTACATCAATATGTCCAGTAGAATCTAATGAATTTGCTATATCGTGGGTAATAATAGCTAAATTAGTGACGGTAGAACGCTTAGGTACAAAACCATGTTGATACTGTGATAAATATGGTGACACATGTGAATAAATTTGATCATACAGGGTTTTTTCAAATATTTAAGTTATACGCGAAAGTAAAGCTATCGGTCTGTAGTTTTCAAGATTAGAGCGATTCAATGATGTTTTCGGAATAGGACATATTGATGCAACTTTTAATTGATCGGGAAATATACAATTACTAACAGACATATTAAATATAATTGAAAGCGGATGACTGAATTTAGGTCCAACTCCGCACTTTTTTTATGATTTTTATGAATGACTTATTCTATTACATACTGTGAATTTTTCTTTTGAATTTACATAATGTATACGCTGTAAAATTTCAGGCATTTGTCGATTTTATATAAAAATGTACAATATGAAGTAAAGAACGAGTGTTTTCCACTCCCAGACTAAGCATGAAGTAAAATTTCGAGTTTAGAAAAGCCCCGCGTAGAAAATTTGTCGAGGGTCGCGCAGCGACCCGAGACAAATTTTCACGGGGCTTTTCTAAACTCGAAATTTTACTTCATGCGCCACGCGTATAATACACTCAAATATTGTAAAGTTAAAAATACACTTAAATATATATTTTTTTAATGATTAATAAGCGAAATATTTATATAACAAAATATTCACCTTTTTCTTCATACATTTTCAAGTCAGGTCGAATAATGTAACATATCAAATTAACCTAATTAATAATTGAATTAACAAAAAAATTATAATATTGCGTCCATGCATCAATGGCGCTTAATGGGTTAATCAAATCGAAGAATAATACAGCATGTTTTGTTTGTGTGGTTTATAATGTTATTACAATATGAAGAGCTTATTGTCATAACATAAGTCACACAATTGAAAATTAGTAAGTACTAATACATTTTTGAAAATTTAGTTCGTGCTTCAGTATTCTAAAAATATGTTCCAATAATTGAAATTATACAATCATATTTTCCATCGGTCCGTGGCCTTTCAGCACATCCCAGGTACTAACAGGAGGGTTTTTAACGATTTCTCGTAACGGGAGCACAGTTGCCATAAACAAGCCGTAATTTGTCCGGTCTCTCTAAATTGAAAATCCACTTTGTATTCCTTACATATTCAATCATCGCTAATGGAAAATGGAATCGTACACCAGCCGAACGAACGCCCCCGCTTCCAGTTAACTCGACCCACTTCTTTTTTCCCCGCGCAGCGGTAATTTATTAAATTCCTACTTAAATCTGATAGCCAAATATTGGATTATTCAAATCAGAAAGCAAAAAATTAAGGAACAAAAAAACGTAAGTCAAATGCATTGAACCAATTATTCAATTGAACTATATCTGCAGTTTTCTTGGGCGTGTTTAAACTAATTCACTTGAAATAAATAGTATTCTATTGCAATTTAGTGAAATGAATATCGTTGTTTTAGTTTCAACATAGCATATCTCAAAAAATACGAAATTGAGTTATGCATACTGTTGGATTTATATTTCCTTGCCTTTTTATTGGTAGCAATAATTCATCGTTTGCTGCAAATCCACTTTCTGACTTCTAGATGACTCGACTGATGCCCAAGACAGGTTCAGTTCGCATAAATGATATGGTAGCTCCCTGCCTTGCTAGCTCGTCAGCTTTTTTATTTCCCTCGATACCTGAATGACCCGGCGTCCAGACAAGTGTGATCTTGTTCTGTCTCGCCAGGTGATTCAGTGTGTCGAAGCAGTCCAACACCAGTGTGGATGAAGTCTTTTGGCTGTTTAGAGCCTTCAGTGCCGCCTGGCTATCGGACATAATATAGATTTGCCTGTCACAACAGTCCTCTATGTTGGTTCTCGCACATTCTATAATTGTCTTTTTTACTTCGGTTGCTGATGAAATTGAAAAGACTATGGAAACATGTGATATTGATCCTCTAGTGATAACTAAATCTGTGATAAAGTGTCAGTCCAGTTTTAGCTTTTGTAACGTTTTACCTGTACATGTTTTAGATATAATAAAATCGTTTCAGTCAAAAATTAGCTGTGATATTTACGGACTAAGTATGGATTTGGTCAAAAACGTTGCTGTTGCCATCGTGAAACCGCTAACGCATATGATAAATTTCGTCTTGACCACCAGTAACTTTCCTGATGAATTAAAATTGGCAAAGGTGATTCCCATTTATAAAAAGGGTGATATAAAAGATATGAACAACTATAGACCTATATCGTTGCTACCTGTATTTGCAAAAATTTTGGAAAAGGTAATGTCGGTACAAGTAACTGCGTACTTTGTGGAAAACAGCTTGTTTTCTGGTAGCCAATATGGTTTTCGTCGAGGATTATCTACCGTTGACGCTGTAATGGATCTGATCAATCAAATCATTGACTCGTTTGAAGCAGGACAGTCAACGGTGGCTAATTTTATTGATTTGAGTAAAGCATTTGACTGCGTACCTCACGATACTCTTATTGATAAATTACATATATACAATTTTCACGGCACCAGTCAAAAATTGTTGCTAAGCTACCTGACGAACAGAAGGCAGGTTGTTTTCCATAATGGTACGTACTCGGAACCGATGTCACTGGATCGAGGTGTGCCACAGGGCTCTATTTTGGGACCGCTACTTTTCCTCATTTATATAAATGATTTCTCGAACTACATTGAAGGTGGTAGAGTAATCCAGTTCGCAGATGACTACGCTGGTTTCTTCTGGTTCAGATATGGAGGTCATTAGTACTAAAAATACAACGGCTTTAACGAAGGCTGCCGCCTGGTTTCGATGCAATCGACTTTATCTAAATGAGGAGAAGACGGTCACTAAAACATTCACCTTGAATAAATCAATCAAGGACGTTACCGATACCCATGTCAAATTTCTGGAAATCCATCTAGGCCAGCGCTTATTATGGGCAGATCATGGGGAAGTAGTTGCTAGCAGGCTGAATAAATCAACATTTCTCTTACGAAATCTCTGTAACAACCTATCGCCAGCTATGGTTCGTTCAGCTTATTTTTCCCTCATACATGCCCATCTAGCGTATGGTCTATTAGTATGGGGTCACTCGTCCAGCCGTCACAGACTGTTCGCTCTGCAAAGACGAGCAATCAGGATAGTCACTGGAATTTGCTATCAAGACGATTGTAAAAATCATTTTGTGCGTCTTCAAATATTGACACTACCGTCTATGATTATTCTTGAATGTCTACTCTTCATGAAAAAGAATATGAACAAGTATAACCTGCATGACGATATTCATGAATATAACACTAGACCGAGAGGAAATCTGTACCAACAAAGGATTAGATTGTCACGGAGTCAAACTGGAACAAATTATTACAGTATACAGTTTTTTGACAAACTCCCAATTCAACTGAGAAATATAGAATTTAAATCTTTTAAATCTATAGTGAAAAAATTCCTAGTCGAGAATGCGTTTTATAATTTTAACGATTTTTAAACTGTAATTTTAATATGTTATGTAATTGTTTGTAACGTATACTGCTGCTAAGAACTAGAATTTTTAAAATGTTAATTTATCTATGTTGCCTTGTTAAATCAAGGTACTGTGTTTGAACTATGTATATGGTTTTGGCATTAATAAACATATTATTATTATTATTATTGCGAATATTTCGGCTTGAAAGACTGATGCCAGGCAACCCAGCGAGTGTGCATAGCCTGTCTTCATGTTTTCATTGTAGATTCCTGATCCAGTACCTGTGTCTGATTTAGAACCATCCGTATACCAGATCATGCTTTGTTTGTGAATGTCTTTCCTAAAGTCGTTCCATTCGTTGCGGTCTGGAAGAGTCACTGCATACTGTTGGATTTATATTTCCTTGCTATTGTATTGGTAGCAATAATTCATCTTTCTTATGCTTGAAAGCGCCACAATTTGGTTCCTATCATCTTCACATATCTCAAATCACAAATCTTCTAACCGCAAAACTCACATTCTCCACTTTTCAAAGTTTTTGGCAAATTACAAAGAACACGTGCACTTAAACAAAGCCTACATAAAAAATAAACAACGCAATTTTCATAAAAAGTGGAGAACGTGAGTTTTGCAGTTAGACCACTCATATTTCAAAACTGTTTTTTCGCTCTTCTGTAAAGTAGGGAAAATTAAGATATGCGATGTTGAAACTTAAACGACGATATGTAATTAATAAACAACACATCTTTGAACTCTTCCCCTTATCTGTCAACTGCACAAAAACAACTTCTCAATTCCACACACAAACACACGAAAATCCCTCTGTTACATAAATCATCCCCTTTCGTTTCCACCACCCAGAGGATTGTTCGAGGGAGCGTGTCCCTAATTGAAATAATCCAGCAAAAAATAAACTAAAAATTATGCATAATTCATGTTCGGGGGGCAATTTTTTAAGTAACAAAACGCCGTTTTCGCCATTAGGCCACCAAAAATGGCAAGCTCACTTAAGTCGGCAATTAGGGAAAGGGAGAAGTAGCGTCCTTATATCCTTACGCGATGACCGTTACGATCAACAGTCCGTGGAGGAGTGGAAAAGGAAGCGTTATTTTTTATTGTGCAGACCATTATCTTTGTGCTGGTAGAAAAAATTGGGATCAACAAAAGAACATTTCTTTTTATTTACATGTAATGGAAGATAGATGCGATAATTTATAAACATGTTAATGTGTTTAGTTTATTTTTGGGGTTACTAAACGATAATAATATTAAAGGATAAATTAAAAACACTTGGTTTGTTTCACTATTTGTACATTTGTGTTGTAGGCGTTCACTTTGTGGTACATCTTAAATACACTTGTAAATAAAACACTTTTTACTTTAAACATTAAAAGTGCGATTCTTTTCGCAATCTACAACAAGTTAGTCTTACAAAGACTATATCAAACACTCATTGAAACAACTACTTCCAGGGCAAATACCCCGACGGACATTGAATTATACAACAAGTGTTTGCTGTTACATACAGTAACCTACTGCAAATGTAGCAATTTGGGTCAAATTATTCAGGCCATCTATAGACGCGTTTCGAGATTTATCTGTCATCAGTATACCTTTGCCATTCCCTCTAAACAATTTGACACCTTAGACTGGCGGTCACGTTACCATTCAAACATAAGTATAAATGAAATTGCCAATTCTTGGTTGCAGAATACTTCAAACATTAAAAGTGCGATTCTTTTCGCAATCTACAACAAGTTAGTCTTACAAAGACTATATCAAACACTCATTGAAACAACTAGTTGTTTCAATGAGTGTTTGATATAGTCTTTGTAAGACTAACTTGTTGTAGATTGCGAAAAGAATCGCACTTTTAATGTTTGAAGTATTCTGCAACCAAGAATTGGCAATTTCATTTATACTTCTTACTTTGTTTAACCACTGAATCTTACATTTAATTGTGTGACTAGTTTCGACTATCTAGTAGCCATTCTCAAATGACTACTAGATAGTCGAAACTAGTCACACAATTAAATGTAAGATTCAGTGGTTAAACAAAGTAAAAAGTGTTTTATTTACAAGTGTATTTAAGATGTACCACAAAGTGAACGCCTACAACACCAAACAGTTAAAAACACTTGGTTTGTTTCACTATTTGTACAAATAGTGAAACAAACCAAGTGTTTTTAATTTATCCTTTAATATTATTATCGTTTAGTAACCCCAAAAATTTATCCTTTTATATTATTTCAAAATGTTTCACCAAGTGATAAATGAGAAAGTTATTCAAGAAATATTACTAAACGAGTAATCTGTTCTATTATAGGAATGAGTTCTTATTAATAATTATAAATTATTGTATACCCAATAGAACAGCGCGCAACGCTCCAATTACAAGAATTATTACAATAGTCAACACATATGGCTGGTTTTGCATCTGAACGACTTAAGTATAAAATATAAAAACGAATAAAAATTAATATCGACTTTCTGCAAAATGTTTGTCTCATTGAGACAAGTCTCTAAATATTCATTGAAACAACTACTTCTCAAGCTAATACCCCGACAAATAATGAATTATACAATGAATATTTGAGTTACACGACAGCTCTACTGTTCTATGCATAATTTACATGCAAACTGCAACATCAGGTCAAATAATTCTCTCACCAAACTAAATGAAACAACGAGAAATTGAAATACATTGAAAAAATTACAGTGAATGAATTTTAATTGTCTTAAGCCATCTATAGACGCGTTTCAAGATTTATCCCTCAGCAGTATAGCTATGCTTTAGACTTTCAATACAAAAAATATTAAAATAAATTAAACAGGAAACTTACAGGAATGTTGAAGAGTGTCGTCGAAACAGGTTAAAATAGATGCGATAATTTATAAATATGTTAAAGTGTTTGGTTTATTTTTGGGATTACTAAACGAGTAATCTGTTCTATTATAGGAATGATTGAATGATTGTATACGCAATAGAACTACGCGCAATTCTTGTAATTACAAGAATTTTATTTTTTTAGACTTTAATTTAATTTATTTACGGAATCGCAATTTTACAATCTATATTATCATTTACAAAGAATAGTAATACTAATAGTAAAAACATAACATAATATAATTGGTGCGTTAAATTTAAACATGTTACTTCACGTCCAAACATAGTACAATAATCCTTAAAATTATAAATTTATTATTGCTCAACTTTACTGTTGAATGACAAGATAATCAATCGTTAATAAATGAAAAAAAAATACATAATTAATACTAAATATTTCATAACATTGTATATATAAAAATATCGATAAAATGTAATATAATGTATAAACGTTTATATCACAGAATAAATCACAGTGTCTTCGCTAAAGCAAATTATCACAGATGGAATATTGTAGAATTATTACAATAGCCAACACATATGGCTGGTTTTGCATCTGAACGATTTAAGTATAATATTTAATTTGGTTCGCGTTCACTTTGTGGTACATCTTCGTAACAATTTAATTAAAAAAAAAATTAGGAGACGCCTTGTGCAGAATGTAAAGTTTTTTTTAGTTAAATAGGAAACTATCTTATTTTTTTTGCTTATGTTTATTATACTTAACAATTTAATTAAATCACTTAACTTTGTTTTACTACTTTTATTTTCACTTTTCAGTGACTATAGTTTCGACTACACTATACTCACTGAAAAGTAAAAATAAAAGTGGTAAATCAAAGCTAAGTGATTTAATTAAATTGTTAAGTATAATAAACATAAGCAAAAAAATAAGATAGTTTCCTATTTAACTAAAAAAAAACTTTACATTATGCACAAGGCGTCTCCTAATTTTTTTCTTCTGTAAGTTTCTTTTGCTTTTGTGCTATCCATGAATTCGGGAAGCTTTTATTGCACGGATGAAAGTCTTATCTTTGTTTTGTTCGGCTGTATTATGCTAAACTAGGCGTCGGGAGGCGGAGGAGGGGGGAAAAAATACGACAAATGAACGGGGCTTACGGCTAATGTACAATTTGCATTTCTTGTCGGTCGCGTTTCGCGAGAAAGAGAGAAAAAAACAAGGATTTCCACCTTTATTAACCTCCGCGCGCCCTTTCCGTGACCGTTTTTAATTCATCATCCTTTACATTAGGTACATTTAGTTGCCCTCGCTTAATTTAACTTAATCATTTTCTTTGTCGCGCGGAAACCGTATGTTCTTATTAAAAACGTTTTTAGGGAGCTGAAAAAGTGAACATCCGTTTGGTTGTAAAATTTACATCCCGCCGCATTCACCATTTTTAGTTATTACAGTTACAATATTTATCAATAAATTTGGGTGAGTTATAGAAAGATGAGAATATAACTCAGGCGTCACATGTCTACATTCCCTCCAATCAGAATCGCGTATTTCCATAGATACATGTTATCACAGCGGTAATACCGGGCTGTCATTAATTCCCGAACCCCACGTGACTAAATTTAAAATTGCCGCGTAAATTATTGTATTTGTACGTTGGAGGCTTTGAAAAAAGTAACCAAACGTTACTAAAGTCAAATTTGACATAAACGTTTATGCGCGGTGCATCGTTAAACCAACCTTTGAGATCTTACAACATTCGCCCGGAATTTTCAGATAAGCAAAAATTGTTTAATTATTCTGAAACATTGAGTTTTATTTCTATTTATTTTGCAGTCAATTTGCTAGGATAAGCAAATACTGCGAAAATTAATAAAAATTAGTTACATTTTTGAAGATGAGCCTATTTTTTAATCATTTTAAATATAATATTTTCAGTCGTCATAAAAATACGCCGGCGAATAAATATTTTTAAATCTAGGGAATTTTTGTGTGAGCCATACCACCTTGTACATTTGGTTGCCTATTATTTTTGGTCACGTGGGGTTCGGGAATTAATGAAAGCCCGGTAGAATCCTATAACCTTGTTTTGGTCGTTGCTTCGAAAATTATTTGTGAAATCTGGCAGTCGATAATTAAAAGTGTCAACCGGGCGATGGGGTGAGGTTTACAAGACGAAAATTTAGTGAAATTCGTTATATTCTCTCATCGAATATAACTCGAGGGATAATTAATAATCGATAATATTATTCGTGAAACCGGAGCAGCACATTCAACTCGCCCTTCGGGCTCGTTGAATCTGCAGCTCGGTTTTACTCATAAATATTATCGATGATAATCATATCACTTGCTATATTATAGCTGATAACAGAGCTGGGCGGGATTCGAATCATTCAGGGTTCGATTCCCGGATTCGAATCCTTTTAGAGGATTCAAAAGAGGTATTCGAATACTTAGAATAAAATGGCGCCGACTGTGAAATGTAAGGAGCCGTGTATTTCCTGCAAAGTTCAGTTAAGTGTTAGTGATAAACACATTCAGTGTTTTATATGTGATGGCAAACTACACCTATCATGTGGACTGAAAAGGGCTGACGCTGGATGCCTAGAAAATAAAAACATTAAGTGGGTATGTGATTCTTGCTTAGTACAATATCCCAAAACCAAAGCTGCTAAAACATCTACGGCAGATCCACCAACTACCGATCCCAATAATAACACTAAGATCGATGAATTATTTGAAATGATGCATATTATGAAAAAGGAAATTTTAACCTTAAATAACAAAATAATAAATAATAACACTCAAACGCAGCAGAAATCTGTAAATACTATGGTAACTCAATCAACCTACAAAAATAAAACCGAGATGTCGTTACTTGCACCTCAAAATGGAAATTCAAATTTAAAAATAAATCCAAAAGCAGCAAAAAAGATAAACATCGAACCATCGAACGACGAAAATAAACCAGGCGAGATTACAAAAACCGCTGATGATAATGAGGGATTTATAATGCCAAATCGTAGAAAAAGACGACAATCGGCGAAACGTGTTTATGGTTCATCAGAAACAACAACTTTAGAAGTTGCAGCCCGTATGGGACACATACATACGTCGGGATTTAAACCCCATATGACAAGTAATGATATAAAACGCCATCTTCAGGATAAAAATAAATTTACAATAATCGATTGTGAGAAAATAACATCTAAACATCCCGAGATTTATACATCGTTTAAAGTAAGCGTCCCAATTGATGAGCTGCCAGCACTAAAGGACCCGTCTACGTGGCCAAAGGGCATTAGTATCAACCCTTTTTTCCATTGGCTAATAAAAAAGAACGCACATCCGGATGCAACGCCGAAGAACTAATATTATTACATCTTAATATACAGTCTATTGGGAACTGTTTAAATGAACTGAGCGTATTCTTAGAAGAACATGATTGTAATTTCGTCTGTTTAACAGAACACTGGCAATCTCCTGAACAGCTGACATTGCTGAATATTATGAACTACACTTGTGTTACAAATTTTTGTCGTCCTCGTCATCAACATGGTGGCGTTGCTATTTATTGTAATCGTAATTTTAAGTTTAATATATGTAAAGATATAAACCGTTTAGCGGAAATTAAAAATTTTGAATGCGCAAGCGCTCACTTTAAAATAAATAATAACAACCCTATTAATATAACATGCATTTATAGATCTCCTGACAGTGATGTAAATATTTTCTTTAATAAACTAGAACAGATCTTGTCATTATTAATCAGCAATAACGAAAACTTTTTTATTTGCGGAGACTTTAATATTGATATACTTAGACATGATAGAACATCTAACGATCTGTATATGTTAATTCAATCGTATAACTGCAGATTCTTAATTAATGAATATACTAGAATTACGAACAGAACTAAATCGTGTATAGACAATATCATTACAAATTACGAGAGTATAAAATGTTGTGGAGTCGCAAGTACGGGGTTCTCTGATCACCTTGCTCAAATTGCTACATTTGTAAGTAATGAACAAGAAAATATTTCACAAAAAATATTTAGACGTATTACCAGTAATAAACTCAAATTATTTAATAGTGCACTACATTCTGAAAACTGGCTAACGATGTATGAAAATAGAAACGTAAATGAACAATTTAATGAGTTTACGCGCATTCTTCTAAGTCATTTTAACAAAACATTTCCTTTGGAGACAGTTAAATCCAGTAATAAAAAACAAAAAATAGTACTATCAGCAGAAACTATTGCCTGCAAGAGAGAGTTGGAACTATATGATATTTTGGCACATTATTTTACCGAATGTAAAGAAACTTTAAAGCGTTGCAAACAGAGGTACAATATATTGCTAAAAAATGACCGGCAACAACAGTATAACAATAAAATAGCAACATCAACCAACATAAACAAAACAGCATGGACTGTTATAAAAGACATCACTGGAAAAAAACAAATCACAAATTACGAAAGCTCTACTCTAGAAACGGACGTGAATAAAATAAATAGCTATTTTGTAAATGCTGCACCAGACTTAATAAATTCGAAAAAACTAATTGCGAATCTTGACATAAATGTTAACATGCACGAACACTCCCTGTTTTTTAATCCTGTTACGCAAAATGACCTAATGAATGTTATAAAAATCATGCCAAATAAAAAAAGTTACGGGATTGACGAAATATCAATGTTCGTTATCAAAGAATGCGCGGAGCCATTATGTGAGCCTTTGTGCTTTCTTATAAATAACTCAATTAGTTTTGGTATATTCCCGGAAAAACTAAAAATTGCCGTTGTTAAACCTATCCACAAAAGTGGAGATTCATCAAAAATAGAAAATTTTAGACCAATTAGTCTCTTGTCATCTTTCTCTAAAATATTTGAGTACATAGTCACCGAACAATGCAAATCATTCTTCAAAAAATTCAAACTATTTTCCGACCGACAACATGGCTTCAGGAAAGGTAAAAACATCAATACAGCTCTATATGATTTTACCCAATTTATCATAGAGGGAATGGAATCAGATGAGATGGCTTGTGGCATATTTTTGGATCTGTCCAAGGCGTTCGACTGTATCGACCACAGTCTGCTGCTCTCTAAACTGTACAATTATGGAATTAGAGGTGCAGCATATGACTGGTTCAAAACGTATCTGACTGACAGAAAACAATTAGTAGAAGTGGTATCGGGAAGCACTACATATAGATCGAATGCCTTGGACATAGTTCTGGGGGTGCCTCAGGGGAGTGTCCTGGGTCCATTCCTCTTTAATATATACATAAATGATATGTTTAAAATAATTGACAATGACAAATATAATATCGTCAACTATGCCGATGATACGAATATTTGTGTACGATCTAAAAATATCTCAGATTTAGAAAATAACATCACGGTTTTGTTGAACTTAATAAAAACCTGGTTTGATAACAATCAACTTGTTTTAAACGAGAGTAAAACAAACTACATTATATTTAAAAAATCCGAGGCTACAAACCTTCCACAGCAAATCACCATCAACAGCACTAGAGTTGATATAACATGTAACACAAAATTTCTGGGAATATTTATAGATAACAAATTAAAATGGCAAAAACATATCGGATATTTGTCTTCCCGCTTATGTACAACATGCTATATGCTGAAAATTTTAAAACCAAATGTATCGTTTAGTATATTAAAACTAGTATATAGTTCAAATTTTCTGTCATTAGTTCGCTATGGCATAGTTTTCTGGGGCAGCTCCACGCATTTGAACAACATATTAAGTCTACAAAAACGTGCGCTAACATGGTTAGGTTTAAGTCCGTACGATTCTTGTAGGACATTATTTAGAAATAATGGTTTATTAACGGTCGCTGGTATATACATCATAGAATGTCTGATATTTGTCAGGAAATACAATTATTATTTCAAATCTGACATAAATGAACATTTTTATGCAACGAGGCATAAGAGTAAGTTTATGTACCCTTTACATAAATTTACACTGACTGAGAGGGGTGTTCATTACTCGTGCTTGCGATTTTACAACAAATTACCAGTATTTATTAGAACTGAAATTAGTCTCGTAAAATACAAAAAATATTTGCATGAAATTGTACGGCAAGTTGAACCGTATACAGTAGAGGAATTTATGTACTACAATTTAAATTCCATTATATTTTGACGATTTCTAATATTAAGTAGCGGCTGGTAATGTTCATATCATTGTATGTGTTAATATTGTTAAGTTGTCTAATAATTTATTGGAATAAAGCTTATTATTATTATTATTATTAATACTTTAGTGAAAACGGATTCGTGATCTGGATTCGTTACTTTTTTTTTAAAGGATTCGTATTCGAATCCAGACGTAGATGATTCGAATCCTTATAAAAGGATTCGAATCCTTATAAAAGGATTTGAATCCTTATAAAAGGATTCGAATCATTATAAAAGGATTCGAATCCTCATACACTGATTCAAATCCTCCCAAATAATTCGAATCATTGCTATTAAGGCTGGGATTTGAATTCGATTAATTCAAATAGTTAAATATTCTAATATGAATATTTAAATCACTAAATTATTCATATTTGAATATAAATATTTACATTTTCGATTAATTCAAATATTTGTGAATGCATATTTTGTTACTAAACCATATAAAATTTCCAACCTTAATAGTATATTTTTAACTTCACTTAAAATCAGTGTTTTATACGCGTGGCGCATGAAGTAAAATTTCGAGTTTAGAAAAGCCCCGTGAAAATTTGTCTCGGGTCGCTGCGCGACCCTCGACAAATTTTCTACGCGGGGCTTTTCTAAACTCGAAATTTTACTTCATGCTTAGTCTGGGAGTGGACAACACTCGTTCTAAGAAGTTTCAAATTGAGTGATCACTCTAGATTACTAAATTTATTACCATTTTACAAAGGCTACAGCTCAAAGGAACAATCATGGTCTTCGGAGACCGAAGGACTACAGGGAATCGAAGTTTTTTACAAAAAAACAACGAATATCTGAAGGTTTACAGCATGGATAGGAAAGAAAACATCCAATTTTGAAAAAATATCGGTTAGGTTGGTTTTCAGTGCATATTTAACTTCACTTTAAATCAGTGTTTTATACGCGTGGCGCATGAAGAAAAATTTCGAGTTTAGAAAAGCCCCGCGAAAATTTGTCTCGGGTCGCTAGCGCGACCCTCGACAAATTTTCTACGCGGGGCTTTTCTAAACTCGAAATTTTACTTCATGCTTAGTCTGGGAGTGGATAACACTCGTTTGAACTTTAAATTTAACTCTTTTATAAAATTGACGTATGTAATATAATAAATCATTCATTGATATCATAGAAAAATATGCAAAATTTTACCTAAAAAGAACTTTTAGAGTTAACTTTAGAATTTGTTCGGCTCTTAATAGGTGAATATTCTATTCCTAAGAAAAACCGTATTTATTTAATATTAAAGTTGCATTAAATATAATAACAAACTGTGAATAAATCGACAAAAATCTAGAAATATCGAAAATCTCGACATGTAGAAAATCTTGACGGTCCACTCCCAGACTAAGCATGAAGTAAAATTTCGAGTTTAGAAAATTTTCACGGGGCTTTTCTAAACTCGAAATTTTACTTCATGCGCCACGCGTATAAAACACTGACTTAAAGTGAAGTTAAAAGCGCACTGAAAACCAACCCAACTTCGATATTTTTTCAAAACTGGATGTTTTCTTTCCTATCCATGCTATAAAAGAAAGTAAAGAAACTTCGATTCACTGGACTACTCCGAAGACCATGATATCTTTCCAGCTGTAGCCTTTGTAAAATGGCAATAAACTTAGTAATCTAGAGTGATCACTCAATTTGAAACTTCTAAGAACGAGTGTTGTCTACTCCCAGACTAAGCATGAAGTAAAATTTCGAGTTTAGAAAAGCCCCGCGTAGAAAATTTGTCGAGGGTCGCGCAGCGACCCGAGACAAATTTTCACGGGGCTTTTCTAAACTCGAAATTTTACTTCATGCGCCACGCGTATAAAACACTGATTTAGAATGAAGTTCAATAACACATACATCATCATTAATTAAAATCATTATTTAATCAGATATTTAGTCGGTAAATGAACATTTTTGTTAATAGAAACTGATGGAATAAAATGTTACTGGTTGCAAATGATAGATTAAAATTAATTTTTAAAGGATTTGTATCCATGATTCAAAAATGAGGATTCGAATCTTTGATTCGAATCATATTTTTCACTTACGAATCCTTCATTCGAGTATTCGTGATTCGAATCATATTAGGTGATTCGGATTCGTGATTCGAATCCTGTTTTTGAGGATTCATCCCAGCTCTGGCTGATAATAATTTTAAAGAAACCACGTTTAACCTATCTTCAAAAATTTGTTCTGTGCAGATGTACACTTCTGTGCAATAAAATTAAGTACACAAAATATGTTATAGTTTAAAGCGGACATAATTAGTTTCCTAGTTACGTAAATATGTCAATTTTTAAATGTCAAAATACCGCGTCATTTAGACAACAACTCAAAAAGTCGAATCTTAACTATAATTGAAGATGGTTTTTATATTAGACAAATTGCTCGATTAGTGAACATCAGTAAAGACACTGTTTTCAGAGTTAAGAAACGTTGGAACTAGGAACAACGTGGTATGGTGTTTTATTATTCATTTCTTGAATTAATTTCTCATCTGGCACTTGGTGAAACATATTACACTATGTAAAGTTAATTAAAGGAAAGGCACTTGGTATTGTTTCACAATTAAATCTTTATTCCGACTAGTTTTGGTTTGTTAGACCATTTTCAAAGGAATGTCCTTTGTTCCTTTGAAAATGGTCTAACAAACCGAAACTAGTCGGAATAAAGATTTAATTGTGAAACAATACCAAGTGCCTTTCCTTTAATTAACTTTACATAGTTTTATTATTAATTGAAACTGCTGCTAGGCAATTAAAACAAACCTAAATTATACAACTAAAATATTGTGAAAAATTGGCATAAGACTTGTACTTAATTTTAGTGCACAGAAGTGTGAATTTCGGTCACAAAACTTAAACTTTAAATAAAACACTTTTAACCTTTCCTTGCAAATGTATGCTATACCAGGTATACATTTCGGTCACTAAATGAACCTAATCAACGGGTTAATGTTTCATTGATAGTGCGCACTCTGTAACCGAAATGTAAATCTTGTATAGAACAAATTTGTGAAGATATCCAAATTTTCAGGCTTTTCTAAACTCGAAATTATACTTCATTGGCCACGCGTATAAAACACTAAAATACTGTGAACTTTATGTATATTTGAACCTCACTTGAAATCAGTGTTTTATACGCGTGGCGCATGAAGTAAAATTTCGAGTTTAGAAAAGCCCAGAAAATTTGTTTAAAGTGAAGTTCAAAATATACTGTTCAAGTTTGATTTCGCGGTAATAAATATTACAAATGTTTAATTCGTGTAATCAATATTTTTCAAATTGTTTGTTTTCACTGTGGTAGATAATACATTTTATATTCAATAGATTTGCTGTTTCTACGATCTAATTTGGCTAATTTCAATCCACAGTTCGAAGTTCTATATCGAAACGAACAAAGAAACTACAGTAAATTACTGTTATGTGAAAAACAAAAACAAATAAATGAAACACTTGAAAAGAGTAAAAATAAATCAAAGGGTACATGGAATATTATCAAAAATATTGTCGGTAAACCGAAAGTTAATAAAATTCCTGAACATTGTGACATTAACAAATTAGTCAATGATTTTAACAAGTTTTTTAACAATATTGCAAGCAATTTGCAAACTGCTAATTGTACATCTGATATAAATAATTACATTAAAAGTGCGATTCTTTTCGCAATCTACAACAAGTTAGTCTTACAAAGACTATATCAAACACTCATTAAAACAACTACTTCCCGGGCTAATACCCCGACGGGCATTGAATTATACAACAAGTGTTTGCTGTTACATACAGTAACCTACTGCAAATGTAACAATTTGGGTCAAATTATTCAGGCCATCTATAGACGCGTTTCGAGATTTATCTCTCATCAGTATAGCTTTGCCATTCCCTCTAAACAATTTGACGCCTTAGACTGGCGGTCACGTTACCGTTCAAACATAAGTATAAATGAAATTGCCAATTTTTGGTTGCAGAATACTTCAAACATTAAATGTGCGATTCTTTTTGCAATCTACAACAAGTTAGTTTTACAATGATTATATCAAACACTCATTATGGTTGCAGAATACTTCAAACATTAATAGTGCGATTCTTTTCGCAATCTACAACAAGTTAGTCTTACAAAGACTATATCAAACACTCATTATGTTTGATATAGTCTTTGTAAGACTAACTTGTTGTAGATTGCGAATAGAATCGCACTTTTAATGTTTGAAGTATTCTGCAACCAAAAATTGGCAATTTCATTTATAAAGAAATAATTACATTTATAAAATTCCAGACAACAATCATACAGTATTTATGAAAGCAACAACTAAATCCGAAATAATCAATACTGTACACGACTTTGATAATAACTCTTGTGCAGGGTATGATGAAATCACCATGAATATCATAAAAAAGACGATTGACTACATTGCTGCCCCGCTTAGTGATGTTATAAAGGAATGTCTGAGCTCAGGCATTTACCCAGACCATCTAAAAGTATCAATAATTGTACCTATATTTAAGAAGGGAGATTCGAACCAGTTAGGAAATTATAGACCTATAAGCATACCAACATCTTTCTCAAAGATATTTGAAAAAGTTATATATATTTAAGATTGTTTGATTTCTTTAAAAAATATAATTTATTATCCAATAATCAACATGGCTTCTTAAAAAGCAGAAGCATAAATTCAGCTTTGTTTGCGTACATAGATTCAATTTTAAACAACCTAGAAGAAAATTATTAGTTTGTGGAATATTTTTAGACATGTCGAAAGCGTTCGATACAATTGACCACTCGCTCTTGTTATCTTTATCGATATGGTATGAGAGGAGTAGCATTCAATTTATTAAAATCATACTTAACTCGCAGAATGCATTATACAAAATTAAAAAACCCAAAAAATGGAACTAACTTATTTTCAGATCCACTTACAATTACAAAAGGTATTCCACAAGGCAGCATCTTAGGTCCTCTCTTATTTATTATATACATAAATGATATGTCAGAGAATCTGTCAGCACAATGCAAAGCACTACATTATGCTGATGATACTAGTTTGTTCTAACAGAGTGACAGATATCCAGAACTAGTCCATGCTGCAAACATTAATGTTGATGTGGTTGAATAGTGGCTTATTGAAAATAAGTTGGTTCTAAACACGGAAAAAACAGCTTGTGTTCTATTCAAAACAAATAATGGACAACCTACTCCTCAATCATTAAAGCTTAACCACAATGAATTTAAATTTAATGAACGCGTTAAAATATTAGATATCGTATTAGACGATACATTAACCTTTCACCAACATGTAGAACATTTATGCAGCAAAATAAGTAGCGCATGTTACGGTCTACGCATTCTCATGGCAAATACAAACCTTCATATTGGTACAATATTTTATCATGCCAATATAGAGTCCCACCTGAAATACGGCTTAATTATTTTGGATGGTTCAAACAAAATAAGTAAAGTTTTCATTTTACAAAAAAAGGCATTGAGAATATTATTGAAACTTAAATATGTTGAAAGTTGTAGGGGGAAATTTTGTAACGCAAAACTACTTACTATGAATGGATTATACATATTTGAATGGATTAAATTTCTAGTAAAAAATCAATTATATTTTAAAAAAGTATTTCACTGCACGACGTACAATACAAGGCATGGAAAAATGTATAACCTTCCAAAACACAGACTTAGTAAATACGAGAGTGGTTGTTACTACTCCTCTCTAAAACTGTACAACAAACTGCTAATTGAATTAAAAAATATTACCAACTATAAGGAACTAAAACGCAAGTTGTTTGAATTACTCAATGAAATTGAACCGTACAGTATGGATAATTTTTTTAATCACCATTTTTGAATGTATACTTTGAGATTATGAAGTATATATATATATATATATACTGCCTTTCAAAAAAATTAGAACACAAAGTATTTATTGGACGATTTTAATGAAATTTACAGAATTTGATCATGTAAATGAACTGCATCGATGATCAAAAAATCAATTGTTTTGGTTACTATTTAATGGTATTTTTCCTTGATTTCACCATTATGAAGAGCTGCTGATTTTTTAATGTAATTGCTTCTAATATCCAAGTAACCTCTGAGTAGTTTGACGTTTCAGTTTGTAAAACATAAAAAGATGCCCCGTGTTCGTCGGCGTGCACAATATCATCATCTAAGTGAATTTGAAAGGGGTCGCATTATTGGAATGCGAGAAGCGGATTTTTCGGTTCGTGCTATTGCTGAAAGGGTAGGCCGTAGTGTATCGGTGATCGTACGCTGCTGGTCTAGATGGTCCGAAGCTGGGGAGAATCGACGTAGACTTGGATCAGGACGTCCAAGAAGCACCACTGAGCGTGAAGATCGAGCTCTTCGTCTTACAACTTTAAGGGACAGATTTACAACGTCGCGGGCATTGGGAAATGACTGGTTGGCTCTAAATGGCCAAAGAGTATCCATGGCTACTGTTTACAGAAGAATCCGCAGTTTTGGTATAAGATCCTACCGTCCACAATTGTGTATACCTCTTACTCCGCAGCATCGCAGAGCAAGACTTGATTGGTGCAGGGAAAGACAACATTGAACCCATGAATGGAATAACATTATCTTCAGCGATGAGTCTCGGTTCTGTTTATGGGCTTATGATGGTCGCAGAAGAGTGAGACGTCGACGCGGTGAACGCAGAATTTTACAATTTGCTCTTGAAAGACATACGGCTCTTATGGTTTGGGGGGCGATAGCATATGGTAGTCGGTCTCCTCTAGTTTTTTTAGAAGCAAGTCTTAACGCGATTCGGTATATTGACAACATTTTACGGCCAGTGTTAGTGCCCTATGTAAATGGCTGGCAGAACCCCATTTTTCAGCAAGATAATGCTCGACCTCACACAGCGGCCGTTACAAGACAATTTTTTGATTGTGCCGAAATCAATTTGGTACCTTGGCCATCTCGTTCTCCAGATCTATCGCCAATAGAACATGTTTGGGATATGATAGGTGTTAGAATAAGTAACTTACAGCGCCCCGCTAACACTGTAATCAAACTTAGAGGTCAAATTATCGAAGTTTGGAATGAAATACCCCAAGTCGATATTGACAGCCTGATTTCTAGCATGCCTCGACGTGTTAATGAGTGTTTGGGAAATCGTGGAGGCCCAACACATTATTAATTTTTATTCATTTGTTTTTTTGTTTTTCAAGTGGATTTTTTGATCATCGATACAGTTTGTTTACATGATCAAATTGTGTAAATTTTATTAAAATCGTGCAATAAATACTCGGTGTTCTGATTTTTTTGAAAGGCAGTATATATTATTTTTCTTCCATTACACGACGATTTGCACATACTTTGTAAACTTTTATAATTTATGGGTAAATAAATAGCTTATTATTATTATTATTATTATTCATTTAAGTTTTTAATGTCTATTCACCGCTCGCACCTCGGCTAAAGGAAATAATGGATATTAAATACATCGACGCCCACTCGAATAAATCTCAGCTAATCTCCTGTTCGCATAAAACTCGATGTAGACATTTTACGGTACTATTATTTCCTCTCCCGCCCGAACCCAGCGTCACATCATTCAATTATCGATTGATTTAATCCGCTTTTTGTTATTTTTCGGAGGCGAGCTTAAATGCAACCGCTTACACGGGGCAATTTATTAACGCCTCGGCTTCGGCGGAGTCGCGTAAGGAAAATTGGTTAAATTTTAATGTGGTTTTTAAAAAAGTCGCAGGAGGGTAACGCAGTTAATGCCCCGTCCTAGTCACTTCATTCCGTAAAAATTGTATTACGCCCGCATAATACCGCGCGCCGGGGATTTTAATAGGGAAAATATTAAATCTCGGACCCTGGACGCATTAAAAAAAAAAATGCCTTTAACGTTAAGCCGCGAATGCCACTTTCAGCCGACATTATGGAAATATCTGAGGCGTGAATATGAGATTAACTTCACATTATATTTACTTTAACTAAGTAACAAATTTTACGTTTCCTCTTTTTCTACCTTAATTCAATCATTAGTTAAACATTTAATACCGCTTAAAATTCAACAGAACAAATATAATTGCTACCAATTAGTCAATTGTGTTGTAATGTTGAAAAATAAAGCTGAAAATGAGAACTAAATCTATTTGAATATAAAACCTGATGTATTTAATTTTTTTAATTATTTAAATATTTAATCATAATCTAAAGTTACAACTTCAATTATTACAATTTACCTACGCCCTATCTAGTAACCGCATCATTCCACACTGTCGTCTTGACAAGTATGATTGACATTACGTACACATGCACGTAATCAGCACAATTTTATCCCCACTTACCAAAACGATTAATAAACGTATAAGAAACAACGTGTTTCCAGATGATTTTAAGCGAGCCATCGTAATACCAATTTTTAAGAAAGGGGAGTTAGACGATCCCGATAACTATCGTCCAATTTTACTATTGCCTCTATTTGGGAAAATATTTGAAAAAATTATGCTGAACCAATTAGTTACTTATCTAGAAGATACGGGCATCCTAGAAAATGAACAATATGGGTTCAGAAAGGGTCGATCTACAGCGGCGGTGATATCCAATCTCGGTGAATCAATTACTGATGCATTTGAGGATGGCTCAGTATCAATGGCCACTTTCCTGGACCTGTCTAAAGCCTTCGACTGTGTTTCTCACGAAATACTGTTACGGAAACTGTATTTTTACAATATACACCCAGACAGCTGTAGGCTCTTACTGTCCTATCTCTCTGGAAGATCATAGAGTGTGTTATCCAATTTGGCGCTTTCGTAATTATGGAGGTGTCGTCCGCATATAATATCGTTTTGGAGGCTGATATTACACGGGGTAGGTCGTTAATGTAAAGTAGGAATAGTAGTGGCCCTAATACAGAACCCTGCGGTACCCCATGTTCTATAGCTGACGCATATCGGAAGCGTCAGCTATAGAACATGGGGTACCGCAGGGTTCTGTATTAGGGCCACTATTATTCCTACTTTACATTAACGACCTACCCCGTGTAATATCAGCCTCCGAAACGATATTATATGCGGACGACACCTCCATAATTACGAAAGCGCCAAATTTGACATCTGTTACCACTTTGCACAATCAATCACTTAATGAAGTCTCAAAGTGGTTCCTAAATAACCGCCTGAAACTGAACAACAGCAAATCTGCTACGCTAACTTTCTCGCTTAAGGGTAGTGAGCGGCAGCAAGGTTCTACGAATTTTCTTGGTGTTCATGTTGATTTATCTCTAACATGAAGTACCCACGGGGACACACTTGCTGCAAAGTTATGTTCCAGTATATTTCTTATTCGCAGTCTAGTACCCTTGGTGTCTAAAGATGTTGTTCGGACGACATACTTTTCTCTTTTCCAAAGTAAGATAACTTACGGGGTTATTGCGTGGGGACACTCCGCCATCCGACACCGTATTTTTGGTCTCCAAAGAAGAGCAATCAGAGTCATCGCTGGGATCAACTATACAGTCGACTGCAGGCAAGCAATTATTGATCTGAATATATTGACGTTCCCATCACTCTACATACTTGTTTGCCTTTCCCACATTAAACTCAACATCGATGATTACCTGACATGCAGTGATATCAACCAATATAGCACTCGACAACAATCAAATCTGTATTTAAAAGCTACGAGGCTGACAAAAGCTCGGACGGGAGAACGTTTCTACGCTATTAAAATTTTTAATGTCCTGCCAAAAATCATCCAGGAATTACCACACAAGAAGTTCTACCGAGTACTGAAGGATTTCTTATCAATCAATGCCTTTTACTGCTGGGAGGATCATCTTGAATTTAATTTTGATGCAGCGTTTAAACTGTAATTGCAGTTTAAACGCTGCATTAAAGTGCAGCCTTTTTTACTTTTTTATTTTTTTATGCGCCACGCGTATAATACACTTAAATACTGTGAACTTTATGTGTATTTGAACCTCACTTGAAATCAGTGTTTTACACGCGTGGCGCATGAAGTAAAATTTCGAGTTTAGAAAAGCCCAGAAAATTTGTCTCGGGTCGCTGCGCGACCCTCGACAAATTTTCACAGGGCTTTTCTAAACTCGAAATTTTACTTCATGCTTAGTCTGGGAGTGGAAAACACTCATTTAAAGCTTCAAATTAAACTCTTAAAAATAAAAACAACGAATAACTAAAGAATTAAAGAAAATAAGCTGAATTTGGAATATGTATACTGTCGGAAAATGGACAGCTTTATGCATATGTTTACCTAAAAGAAAAATTCTCTGTGTATTGATCAAGTAGTAATGTAGTTTTCATCATTGTTATGGTACTATTAAAAATGATTACAATAAATAAGTTGTTCTATCATCCTCATTGTTTATTTTGTCAGGACGTAGATAAAGTATCGTACGTTTCTCGAGTGGTATGGCAATTACATACTCGCAGAATACTGCACTCGCCGCTGCGCGGCTCGTGCGCAACATGTCCGCTCATATGTAATATGCTGCATACCACTCTCGTTACGTAATATACTATTACATCATGGCGTATTCACTATTTGTTTAGTGATTAAATTTCAGTTATTACTGTTACAATAATTATGAATAAATTTGGGTGAGTTATGGAAAGATGATAATACATTTAAAGAAACAACAATTAACCTATCTTTACAATTTTTTTCTATACAAGATGTACATTTCGGTTACAAAGTGGACAGAATTTGCTGTACAAGTAAAGCACGACATTTAAAACATATTCCGTATATAAAACGCATTACTTAAAAATTGGCACTTACGACTTTTTGCATATGGCACGCCTCAATTGTGAATTAAGGAGTGCAGAAGACGTGTGAGAGATTGAAACGTAATAAAAAAAAACAGGGTAAAATCCTTGACCTAACAAGCACCAGGAATAGACTGTGGAGACACGCAATAAACAAGCTTTATGTTCGACTTTTACATGGCTGAATGCTGTGCAGTGAAATACCACATACACACATATGTACAGTACACTATATACTGCTAGCTAGACAATTACAAGAGACGGCGAACCGGGAGATAAGTGTGTGTGGTGGGACGTAAGTACACACTAAGCAAGGAGACTTGTGTCGACCCACACTACCAGTTAATACAGGGAGGGGCAGAAAAATCTATCCGATTTGAAATCCCTCTTTCTCAGAAGAGGGAACAGGTAGAGTAGTGGGGTAAATACCGTTAGAAAGCCGGTTTTATGCCATTTGTTATTAGTCAACATGCCTTGGTCTGGTGAACATCATGCTTTTGTTATTGAGCGGTTTATCGAAAACGGCGGTTCGATAATTGCTACACAACGTGCTTTTCGAGTTCATTTCGGACTCGGGCGTCATGATCCTGTTCCACATCACGCTACGATTAAAGTGTGGGTGTCAAATTTTCGACAGACGGGTTCAGCATTGAAAAAGAAGTCGCCTGGACGTCCCAGGACAGCAACAGAACCTGAAAACGTGGCCAATGTGAGAGCCGCGATTGAACGTTCTCCGCGTCGTTCGGCACGAAAACATTCGCTCGCTTTGGCGATTTCCAACCGCAGTATTCGGCGAATTTTGCACCGGGACCTCAAAATGCATCGCTACAAAATGGTTGTTGCACAGGAATTAATTGAAAGGGCTTTTGAAACCCGTATGAACCTGTGTCGCGATCTCCGAGAACTCCCAATAGACGATGTTGTGCTCTTCACGGACGAAGCCTATTTTCATCTTTGTGGCGCCGTAAACAGGCAGAATTTTCGATATTAGAGTGACGAAAATCCTCGGGAAATCCATCAGAAACCCCTCCATAGCCCAAAAGTGACTATGTGGTGTGCTTTTTACCGCCTAGGTGTCTGGTGGCCTTACTTTTTTGAAGAAAATGGGAAAACCGTAACGGTCAACAGCGAGCGCTATTGTTTGATGCTGGAAAATTTTCTTCAACCCAAAATGGAAGAAAATCGCGTGGAAAATGTGTGGTTTCAACAGGATGGTGCAACCGCCCACACATCGCGATGATCAATGGACATTCTCATTGAAATGTTTCCCGGACGCCTCATTTCTCTGAGAGGTGATATTGGCTGGCCGCCGCGCTCACCGGATCTCACTCCATGTGACTTCTTCCTCAAATCGAAGGTATTCCAGCATCGACCAAGGACCCTTCTTGCTTTACGAAGTGAAATTGCTCGGGCAATTGAAAAAATTCCTGTGGAAATGACGGTGAAAGTCATGGAAAGCTACCGCGAGCGCCTAAATCAGTGTATCCGCTCCCAAGGACGACATTTGAGTGATGTGCTTTTCAAAACTTAAATTTAAAAATGGCATAAAATTTGCGATATGTTAATAAAAAAAATTTTTGTCAAGTTGGTTGGTTTTAATTTTACAACGTTTTGAAATCGGATAGGTTTTTCTGCCCCACCCTGTAATATATGAAAAAACAAGTTTATCAACAGTTAATGAGATTTAAAAAATTTTAATTGCGTATTACTCAATGTATACAATTACGATAAAACTATTTGTGAAAATGCAAACAATGTCTTAATCAATAAAACAACTTCAGACGATAAATATCCATTGAAACAACTACTTCCCGTGCAAATACACTTCCGGATATTGAATTATACAATGAAATATTTAAAATCTTATTTAATTTGATTTGTTACAACGCTCTATTAAAGTATATGTAACGTTTAGGTCAAATTCTCTTCAATCCAAATAGTTTTTAATTTAAATTTATCTTGTTTGTCTATTACTATTTAAATTTTCACTCCCTACACTCCCCGCACCTGCAAATATATCATAATAATTATACCATAGTTATAATTGGCAAATAACACTTGATTAAGTGTAGGTGAAATGAATTAACATTAAAGTATTTGTCCAACCATATAGACAAGTCGATTAAATTCACTCTGAAGTTCAAAAGCGCGCTCATTAAAACAAAACGCTCGGTCCCGAGGTGGATTACGCAAGCACATCAACTAGCCCATTGTGCTGGCCGACTGAAACGTCGAAATTAGCAATAAACCTAGCTAAGCAATAGGTTTCAGTTTATAGTCACGTCCATCCTAAACCGGATAGTCATCTAACCGTCAGGAGTTTTAACAGCGCGCAGAGACGACAGGATACAGCAGTTTTTGAACCTTTGGTCCCTCTTCATCGTCAAACGGGGAAAGTAATTAACGGAAAACGTCCGCATAACAATTAAGTCGCTCCGGCAAAGAGGGGAGTGGGAAGAGGAGGAGGGTCACCATCAATATTTGCATTTCATCACACGCTCGATTTGTTTTCCCTAAAGGTGTTAAGCCCTTTTCGCTCTGCGAGCTTTAAACGTCGGGTGAGCACTTCAAATATTCATTGCTTTTACAAATTCACACGAATGGAATACTAATTATTTTATTGTGAATTTTATAGCTGCATACTTGACATTATAATTAATAAAATTGGCACAAATTGGCAATCGATCGATCGACCGACTCACCGACATCACTAAGATAACAACTGTATGTTTTTGAGTTTTCGTGAAGTGATTATTACACATAAAAAGACTGTTATTCCCTTATTCACTAGTGAAGTGTTTTTTTATGTGTAACTGAGATAATATTTGATTTGAGTTTCAACGACATGTATATTTTTTTAATTTATTAGTGTTTATCAAATACAAATGTGTTACACAGGTTAATATAATTATAGTATGAAACTACAATGAAAACCCTGAAAACGTTGAAATCTTTGTATTTGTAAAAATTATATACAAGATTTTTTTCTTATAAGAATAAATACACATTTCGCTGTATACGCTGTGAATTTTCATAACATCGTAGTTTCCGTACATCTGCTGAGAATATAAAAAAAATCACAATTAAAATATCCACAATTTCAAGGAAAATCCAGGGAACCAGGCCCCATCTATAAACTTAATGACACGCCAAGAAGGTGGACGCGGATAATTGCTCAAAAAAGAAAGCCGGCGAGGAGGAGGAGAACACATAAAATTATGCACATAATTTAATTCCGTAATTTCCTTCCTTGGAAAAAGAAGGCCAGATACGTGCACTTTTCGAGGAAATCGCCGCTGTTTATCAAAATATTTTACTCTCGCCCTTATCGCTTACTCCTCGCCGGCGCTCATATTTCAGTCGACGGCGAAACAATGGCCGACCCGGAGGATAAATAGAAAAAGGTGCTCGAGGATATTAATGCTCGTGTCTTATCATCGGCGCTTTCTGATCCCCACGAAAAGACATGAATTATTCACCGGCTCGGTTATTCATACAAACTGCACGAATTTTTCACTCAAGATCAAATGACTAGATTATAAGTTAAATTCAAATAAAAAGAAACAAATAAAGCTACAATTAGGCTGAAATAAAAGGGTTTGATTTTAATCTATTACCTTTAGTAGGATTAAAACATACTGGAGCAGCGATATAAGTTTGTATTTTAATCTATGTTTGTGTTTTAATCTATTGTTTGTTTTTTACTATTCTTAATTGTATATTTTAACTTAAGACTGTATATTAAATGGACTTCCGTATAAATAAATAAATAAATAAATAAATAAATAAATAAGCAGCACCTATGCCCATCGATAAGTTTTGAAGTTATCTGAATTTATTTCTGTTGCGCACTAAAGATATTCAACATTATTAATCAAAGATAGCGTATACATTTATATATATATATATATATATATATATATATATATATATATATATATATATATATACTCAATGACATTAGAAGCGTAACACCAAGAAGGAATGATTTTTTTGAATTCATATTTTAGCAACAGAGTGACTATATTTAAAGCATACATTGATAACAATTTCAACCTTATGCCTTTTATATTTATTGGGAAAAAAAATATTTCACTTTTTCTTTTTTGATAAAACTATTTATAGGAGCTGTTTAGTACAGATGTTTTTAGTTTTCGTGTTTCCGTTGAGTGTGTTAAGCTTAAATAAAATGCCTCGAGTCCGAAGACGTCCACAATATCACCATTTGAGCGATTTTGACCGGGGTCGAGTTGTTGCTTATCGAGATGTCGGTATGTCCTATCGCGAAATTTCCCGCCGTATTGATTCCACTGCAGCAACTATAATGCATGTGTATCAGGTATGGACAGAAGAAGGTAGAGGAGCAAGAAGAAGACCAATTGGTCAACCAAGGCGTACCACAGAACGTCAAGATCGGCGTTTAAGACAAATAGCCCTGCGAGACCGTTTCGCTACTACGCGTCAAATCGGTGATCAATGGATTGGAGAAGAAGGTAGGCCCGTTAGTATGCGAACCTTATATCGCCGCATTCAATCCTTTAAGCTTCTTTCGTACCGTCCAAGATTAGTGCTTCCTTTAACAGCGAGACACTGTCGCCAAAGGTTGGACTGGTGCAGAGAACGGCAGCATTGGGAGGCAGAATGGCACGATGTCGTATTCAGCGATGAATCACGATTTTGTCTAGGCACGCATGATGGCCGTAGAAGGGTACGACGCTACCGTGGAGAACGACCTGATCTTAGGTTTGCTATTGAGAGGCATGTACACAGGACTGCTGGAGTAATGGTTTGGGGGGCTATTGCTTATGGTAGTCGATCACCTCTTGTATTCATTCGAGGCAGTATGACAGCTGCGCGTTATGTTGAAGACGTCATACGGCCGACTTTGTTGCCTTATTTAGATGGCCGCCCAGACGTACTTTTTCAACAAGATAACGCACGTCCCCATATTGCTCGTCGAACTATGAACTTTCTTAATGAAGCTGGTGTTAATGTTTTGGCGTGGCCGCCCCGTTCGCCGGATTTAAATCCTATTGAACATGTGTGGGATATCATGGGAAGAAGAATATTCTCTTTGCACCATCCTCCACAGACTCTAGCACAGTTGATCGATGAAATTCAAGTTGCTTGGAACGAGATGCCTCAAGAAGACATCGACCATCTCATTTTGTCGATGCCCAGACGTCTACAGGAGTGTATACAGCAAAGGGGTCGCCAAACACATTATTCATTTTTTTTAGATTGTTTTTTAATAAAATATCTTGAAAATGTAATCATTTTATTCTTAATGTAAGACTACTATACTGGCAAAAAATCAAGTTAAAATAATAACTCCTTCTGGGTGTTACGCTTGTAATGTCATTGTGTATATATATTGTGACGTTCACAATTTTGAACGCCCATAAATTTAATTTAAATTAAAAAGCGCGCGCGGTCATTGTCGTCTTAAGTCACCTTCTGGACACAATTGACTATGCGCGAGTGTCCGAGTAGATCTTTCGCCGTTTGGCCATTGTCGAAATTGTGTTCTGCGCGTCAAGATTGCTGATAAAGATTTTTCTGCATTTCGTTGTTTGGAGCGTTTAAGACGCGCACGAAATAATCTGCCGCACGCACATCGCTAAAAGAGCCGCACAACATCATAGGTAATGTAATTTTACCGTTTTGTTTAACTTATCTAACACCCCTCTCTGTGATATTGTAGGCTCTTAAATGCTCTTAAATGATCTTGAAGGATCTTTTAAATGAGTTCTCAAAACCCTTAAGTGCCGCTAAATTTCTTGCGGTGTGGTTCATCTCCTTTCTGATTGGCTAATTATCAGCCCTGTTGTCCAGTTAGCTGTCCGACTCGCTTCAGAATTTTGTCAGGGAGCGCAGTGGATGAAGGCGTGAGGTGCGGAGCGCGATCGGAGGGCGTTATCTGCAGGCGGCCGGCGCGCGTTTGGACATCAGAGGACACAGCCGGATAAATAAACAGGCCAGATTTTTTTCTATTTATTTTTCTATTCCGAACTACGCGATTTTATCGCTCGTGTTTAAAAATAATTAAGTGCCAATTACTTAACTTGCGTCGAAGTTGTGTGTTGTGATTTTTACGGTGAAGTCATATTATTGTTGTTGGTTTTTTTTGAAAAAAAAAAAAAATATTCACTAGGGTGAATAATTAATTAATTACGGTGGACACGGTGCCAATTTCGATTATTTTTTTGTTTGAATCTTTTGTGCTGAATTATTTTAATTCTAGAATATAATATTATTATTGAATAAAATTAATTGTTGCTAAAATATTGAGTGTTAGGAGTGTGCTAATCCGACGGTCATTTGTTAATTTATTTGACTTGGATATGATAATTATCCGCTCGGATTGTACAATGGCCATTGGTATAACCACCGAATTTAATAATTAAAGTTTAGTTTTTGAAAAGCAAATTTTCATATTATTGGGAATAGCAACTTTAATAAATTTTGTGTCACCTAATTAAACTTTAAAGAAAATATTATAACTTTTAAACAACATTATTTAGTCGTACTTATTCAAACGTTAATAAAGTAAAATATTAAATTATTTAATTGTTCTTTTGTAATTGATTATTATAAACTTCCTATTTGAATCGAACATCTAGGTTTAGTAGTTTTCCGTCGCGTCAATTCCTGGTGGGGCAAAATTTGAAAGACTACTTGGCGCCAAAAAAAATCGAACCCCTCCCCATGCCCTAGCTAGCCCACGTCGGGAATTTTCAAGCAACTTCATATACATATTTTTTGGTTCAAATAAGAAATAAATAATTGAATAAAATTTAAAATTAAAATTAAAATTAACCTTCACGTTTTTTTTATTTAGCCCAAGCGAGGCGTCACAATATATATACATGTATAAAGTTTAACTCTATATGGAAACGCCTGATAATTTGGCTTTTCTAAACTCGAAATTTTACTTCATGCGCCACGCGTATTAAACACTGATTTAAAGAGAAGTTCAAAATGTACGTCTTTAGCATATTGCTTTAGTAGCATATTGTGAACTTCACAATATTACAGTGTTTTACACGCGTGGTGCACGAAGTAAAATGTCGAGTTTAGAAAAGCCTGAAAATTTAGTTTGGTCCCCACGCGACCGAACCAAATGTTCAGACTTTTCTAAATTCGAAATTTCATGCTTAATCTGGGAATGGAATACACTTGTTTAAATAATAATAATAATAATAATAGCCTTTATTGTCCAACAGGATTTCCTACTTACAGGACAATATAATAGAAGGTGAATACAAAAAATAATAGGTATTACAAGAAAAAAGAATACAGAAAATTACAAGTATTAACAGTAGAAATAACATTTAAGTTACATTTTATATAAATAAATCATCGAAAGACTTTTCTGCGCAACGACACATTGTGAAGATCGGTGACCACTGCAGAACACATGTCCTTGGTGTAGGCAGACGAAATGATGAAGAGAATCTGGTTGATTGTTGAGGAACATTGAAGGGTATCCCGCAAAGTAATTGGGGGCAGTCGATTGTTCCGTGTACTAGTTTCCTGAGAATTGTGGCGCAGTGGTGGTCTCGTCTGGTCGATAATGCTATCATGTTATGCCTTTCAAGTAGATGTTTTTGATTCGCTCCAATAGATGGATAAGTACCGTCAAGTTTGTAAGACAAAAGTTTTAAAAATCGCCGATGGAGGCGATCTAGTAGAAGGGAATGATTAATACTTGTCGGATACCAGATTAAGCTACAGTAGTTCAATTTACTTGATACAAAAGCGAAGTATAATGACTTTATAGCATCATTATTTCGAAATTCAGGAACGTTTCTCAGTATAAAACCTAACGATCTGGAAGCTGCGGAGCGAATAGCTTCAATATGGGTAGTGAAAGTGAGTTTCTTGTCAAAACTAACTCCTAGGTCTTTGAAGCAGTCAACGACCGACAGATAGTTACCTGAAATATAGTAAGTTCTTGTGAGAGCATCGCTTCTCCGACTGTTGTTTATAACACTGCATTTGTTTACGTTGAGTTTTAAATTTACACGGGAGCACCAGTTAGATATGATATTTAGGTTCGATTGCAGCATATCGACATCGTTCTGACATTGGATCCTCTGGTAAATTTTGAGGTCGTCGGCGTATGCTAACACAGGGCAGGTGAGCATCCCCAGCAAATCATTAATAAAAATGTTGAAAAGAAGGGGGCCAAGTCTGGAGCCCTGTGGGACACCAATCGACGGTGAGAATTCAAAAGATTTTAAACCGTTGTAGTACACAAAGCAAGATCTGTTGTGCAGGTAGGATTGTATAAACTGAGTAACCGCTGGCACAGCCCCAAATGACTCAAGTTTCTCTAACAGCAGTTTGTGATTGATAGAGTCAAACGCTCGGGAGAAGTCGGTGTATATGACATCAACTTGGCCTCGCACATCTAAAGCTTTAGAAAGGAACTGCGAAATAGTAGCAAGATTTGTTAGTGTCGACCATCCTGGCATGAATCCGTGTTGATAGGGCGAGATGTAGGATCGCACTTGTTAAAAATGTTATTATATAGCACTGTTTATAATACCTTGGTGAAGTTCGATAGGATTGCGATGGGACGATAATTGCTTATTTGCGAGGCGTTGCCTTTCTTGAAGATTGGGCATAATAGTGTGCGTTTCTAACGGTTGGGAAATTCACTTTTAGATATTGAAAGATTAATAATTGATGTTAGAGGTTTGGCTAAGACATATCTGCAATCTTTGAGTAAAAAACTTGAAACTTTTTCATCACCCGCTGTAAGTTTGTTTGGAAGGGATGCCATAATGGATACAAGCTGTTGTTCATCTACTTTAGAAATTGTGAAAGTAGGACAGTTAGAATAAATGGTGTCAACGGTGGGAGTTGCATTACTGCAAAAGGCATTTTTAAAGGTATCCGCGAAACCATTTACTATATCTTTATTTGTTGTAAATTCACGATTTTCATCATATAACTTGCCAGGTATTCTCGTTGTCCCTTTCTTGCTGAAGATAAATTTCCATAGGTCCTTGGTGTTCTTTTTAACATTATTTTCAGTGTTGGAAATATAATTGGAGTACGTTTCTGCAATAAGGTGTTTCGTTAGGTTGCGAACTCTCTTAAATTCCGCCAGGTATTTAGGGTTTTTAGTTTTCTGCCACTTAAGTCTGTATGATAATTTCGTTTTTAAGTTAAGACAGATTTGACGTGTGTACCAAAGTGGATATTTTGGTTTTGATGTGAGGCACCTAGGAACGTGCTTATTGAGAGCATTGAAGAGTATATCATAGAATTTTGATACCATTTCATTGACATCATTAAATGAGTCTAGAATCCTCCAATCTAAGTTGAAAAGTTCGTCATATAAGGCTGGAAAATCGGCTTTATGGAAGTTATACTTGTAGTTATCGTTCGAAGGAAAGGTCTCAGAGGTGGGTTTAACATAATGTGGTACAACAATATCTAGCGCAGGGTGGTAGTTATCTTCGGTAACTAAAGGGTAATTAGAGTGAATTACATTTAAATTGATATCAAAATTATAGAGTACTAGGTCAAGAGTTGTGTTGTGTCTTCAAATTAAACTGTTTTAAAAATACCAACGAATATCTGAAAATGTACAGCATATTCGGTGTAATTTGGACATGTTTACTTAAAAGAAAAGCTTCGTGTATTTTAAATTTATTTAACCCAATAAATAATTCACTCCTTTCTCTACAATTCCACTTAAGTACATTGTGCACCTTTTCAGGCGGCAAGGTGGAAAAAGAAAGAAACGAACGCAAGATTAATTCGCTGAAGAAGTGTAAAGAACACTAATGTCGAGCTTCTTTTGTGCGAATGGAGTGTTGCCTGTCGACAATACAAACACAAAAAAAAACAACGGAGAGAAAAATAACGAAATATGCCGGACATGATACTTTACATTAACCATCGCAAGTATATGCGTGAGAAAATTATGTGTGCGGTATTTTTATAGGGGGGAGGAAAGTTTCACTATTTGACTTACAAAACGTGGAGATGAATGAATAAAGTTGTAAAGTGGAAAAGTTTCGCGGATTTATTGGGGTGGATTATTGCTATATCCGATTTTTTATAAGATTTCTTTATAAGGAATATAAGGGAGTTCTATTTTTATGATGTTTGAGAGGAAAATAATTATTTTATAAAATTTTGAATATAAATCTATATTAAATGTGAAATTACGAGAAAATTCGTATAAACCGTAAATAGTTTATTCGAAGAAATTTGCTTACGCTTTTAGTTTGCAGAACATTAAATATTAATTTAATTTTCTGCAAACTAAAAGCGTAAGCAAATTTCTTCGAATTCAAAATGGTTTTGAACTCCAAATATACTTGTGATTCAATCTATACCTTTAGTAGCAAATATTTTACAATATTATAGATATAAATGTATTTCAGTAGCAAACACTTAAAAAATCATCCTCGTTCGGAGTTTATTTTTTGTTCTTGTTAAATTCTACACATATCTATGTTTTAGTCATTATTAACTGTAAACGTTTTGAGGCCCGCCTTTTATTTTCACATTGATGGATGAATTAAATTAAATGTCCTTAATTGTTATACACTTTTCTTATTAGTACCATATTAAACCAACACCGCACTTGTCAACTTTATCCACCGACGATTTGTATCTTTGTATCCTCGTTAATAACAAATCGTCGGTGGATAAACTTGACAAGTGCGGTGTTTATGAAATCAAGTGTGGTGAGTGTGATAGTATATACATAGGTCAGACTTGAAGAAATTTTGGAACACGCTTACAAGAACATAAAAAATCAATAATAGATAAAAAGTGTTCAACTGGATTCGCACAGCATTGCATAGAAGAAAATCACATTTTCAACACGAAAGACTGTAAAATCTTATACTCGGGCAATATGAGTCGATATTTAAATCTCCGCGAGGGTTTGGAAATTAGGAAGACGCTAACGCGGGGAAAACCGATTGTAAACAATATGGAAGAGTTTTGGAACTCTCCTATAACGACCGCCCTTATTACCTGATGTTTTATGATAGTTTGATTTTGTATATATATTGTTGTTTAGATATTTTTTGTACATTCCTCTTTGAAGATGACCAATGGTCGAAACTAGTCGGAGAAAATATAAATAAGTGAAACAAACCAAGTGTTTTAATTTAAATCAACCAGTATTAGATTCAAAAATGTTTCACCGCGAGTTAAGTGAGAAATTAATTAAAGATATTAGTACCATGTTTTTACAATGCTGATTTCTGTATTGTATTATTTATTTATATGTTCTTGTTCTGTATGTTTATATTTATGTATTGGCCTTCTGTTTAGTAAAGATTAAAGATTAGAGATTAAATAATATATTTTTGTATATTTTACAAATTTATGAAAACAAGATGAGACGTAATGAGCAAACATGATTTGGTTTGTATTGTATTTATTATTTAATAGAGATGGAAACACGACAAGAGCAAGCCACTAAGTGTTTACTTTGTTGCAATTCTACAAGCGTATTGACCATTATTATTTATACTCTAACATTTATATTTCGTATAAAATTTTGCAGCATTCCCTTTCGGAATTGGTAAACTTTATCGGAGTAAAGGGAATTCCGCGTAATTTCGAAATAATTCACGTGTGCGTCTTGTTTCAGTTTTCGTCGGCGTTATTGAAATGCAAATTGCACTTTACGACCTCTGTGTGTGTGCATTTGAGTAAATTCAACATGTAAATATTTGAGAGAGGGTCCCCTTAAGCGAATATTATTTTCCATCTCGAAATCCACTTTCCTGCGCCATTCATACCCGAATAAATCGAGTGGGGCGGCACACATTCAAGGTTCAGATTCTCACATGAACAAAAAATAACTAACAAGAAAAACGAACTCTTCAATCAATCATTTATTCTCTTATTGAAGTATTGTACCTAATTAAACGCCATTACCCCCGTTAATGGGGAAATTATAGAGTTAACTTTAAAATGCTATGAATGTGGTATTACATACTGTGAATTTTTCTTTAAAGTATACACAATGTATACGCTGTAAATGTTCAGGCATTAGTCGGTGTTATATAAAAAGGTGCAATATGAAGTTTAGAAGGAGTGTTTCCACTCCCAGACTAAGCATGAAGTAAAATTTTGAGTTTAGAAAAGCCTGAAAATTTGGTTTGGTCGCGTAGCGCGAAGCGCGGAGCGACCAAACCAAATTTTCAGGCTTTTCTAAACTCAAAATTTTACTTCATGCGCCACGCGTACAAAACACTGAAATATTGTGAAGCCAGAAATACACTGATATCTATTTTTTTTTTTAAATGCGTAATAATCGAAATATTTAAATAACAAAATATTTACATTTTTCTTCATGCATTTTCAAGTCAGGTCAAATAATATAATATATGAAATTAACTTATTTAGTATTTTAATTAACAAAAAATTAATAATGTTGCGTGTATGCATCAATGGCGGTTCGTGGGTTAATGCAATCACGCAACATAATTAATTTTTTGTTAATTGAATTTCTTTTATATATACGCAATGTATAAGTTGTAACTTTTCAGGCATTCGTCGATTTTAAAAAAACGCTCAATTTGAAGTTTCGAACGAGTGTTTTCACTCCCAGATTAAGCATGAAGTAAAATTTAGAGTTTAGAAAAGCTTAAAAGTTTAGTTTGCTCGATAATATTTTTTTTTCATCTGTTCTCCAATAATTGTTTCGGTTACAGTCGTTTAAATAGTAATTTAAACGACTGTAACCGCAACAATTATTGGAGAACAGATGAAATAACAAATTATCGAGCAAACTAAATTTTCAAGCGTTTCTAAACTCTAAATTTCTCTTCATGCTTAATCTGGGAGTGATGTTTCAACTGGTAACATTTCTGATTCCTTGATATCTTTAGGTGTTTCCATGTTTTTAGGTTTATCTTCTTTTTGATCTTCAGGTTTTAAATCTTTTGTAGGTTTTTTCTTTAAAGGCTTTCTTGACGGCTTCTTGATCTGACATCAAGAAGCCGTCAAGAAAGCCTTTAATCTTTCTTCTTTGATTTGTTCAGGTTGTTCCTTTACTTTTTTAGTTATGGTGTCTTCTTATTTAGTAATTGTAGATATGGATTTTTCGGAAAGAATAAATGATTCGTTGATGTTTTTTTCTTGTAGTGTTGGTTGAGCAATATTTTCTGTCAGTTTTTGAAAGCGATTTTTTCACTTGGTTTTGTAACAAGTTTTGGATATTTTGATTCAACGCCTATAACTGGTTTCAAAGAAATGTCTTTTAATAAATTGCTTTTTTAGTTTGAATGTATTTTATTCAATTGAATAATATAAAAATGTCATAAATTGCAATTAGGTGCGTATTTTGCAAAGTCGCACACCAACAGAGGATAGTCGACAATACCATTAATCTACGTTTTTATTTCCTTTTCCCAATGAAAACGAGTAAAGTTTACAACCGGGTCATAAAGTAGTCGAGGCACTAAAACGCATATTTCATCGTACTTAAACAGCGCAATAAAAAATTAAAAACGTGAACTAATAGCACAATTTAGCTGGAGGAGTAACAAGAATATAGCATGTTACATTTAACTAGGTGAGAAATTCAGATATTTGGATAGATTTTGGATAGTTTATTTGTGCGAGAAATTAAGTATTTTGTCTAAAAACAATGACATCTCGATCACTTAACCGATCGAGATGTCATTTTTTTAGACAAAATACTCAATTTGTCGCACAGATAAACTAACCGCTTCTTAAGACTATTATTTTATTTTATATGAACAAATGCACTCCAATTTCTCACCTAATTAAATGAAATGAGTTCTACTACCCCCCTTTTTTCAGTAACAAACAGACTTAAACTGTCTTGTGTTTAAAAAGTTTTGTAAAATAAATATCGACTATTTTTATTATGCAATGAAATTAAATATAAAATAGAAAGCTCTGAAAGTGGGTGCTTCAATGAGTGTTTGAATTAGTCTTTGTATGACAAATTAGTTGTAGTTTGCGAAAATAATCACACTCTTAATGATTTTAAATAGAAACTTATATAAAAAAAATAAATTGATTATACAAAGTGTTTCACCTAAAACTCCCCAGACTAATTAACAAGATACTAAAAATGTTACTAACGTTTTGTTTGTTGTAATCAATAGATGTTATTCAAGGCGTCAAATTAAGATAGAATCGGTATCACTCATATTTTCGGTTTAGCTGTCAGAGGCGTGAGAAAATGTCATTCGATGATCAGAACTTTGAAAGTGACTTTTTCCAAAAGAATGGAATATTTTAAGACATTTTTATCATTTGCATGTTTTAAATTGCGTTGGCCATTTTTAAGTTATAACTAATTTAAAGCTCTCGGGCTTTAATCAGATTATTAATGCTTGATATTTGGTCTCGTTTGAATTGTCAAAATGCAAGCCTTTTCGACAAATTAGTAAAAAATAATAGTCGGCTATTTGAAAAGGTCTTGTTATATTGCTGTTGATTATTAAAAATAAAATTAAAAATTCATTAACCCATTTATTTGTCTCTCATTTGTAAACGTCAATTTATCAATAGATACGTCACTTTCTTTCTGCTATATTTTAAAGTCCGTATACTCCCGCTCATATCTCGTCGTTGACTTTACTGGCAGCAAACTTGAAACAACTCCTGCGGCTGCCTCAGTAATTGCTGCAGGCACTTTCGGAGGCACGCTCATGTTAAACGAATTGCGAAATAATTTAATTTAATTTAATCAAATAAACAACATAAGTATCCACTGAAATGTTTCATAACTTACTACATATTTTTTTGTAATTCCAATTTGATTAAATTTACCAAATAATTGTATTTTAATTAATTACAAATGATTGACAAATAAAATATATAACAATATACGCAAGTTAACGGGTTTTACTGGCTCCAGAAGGTGACTGGCTCGTCTAGCGACTCGCCAGTCATATCCTTCTGTCCGCCAGTAAAAACCGTTTTAACAATGCTAATAATGTTAAATACTATAACGGCCGAGCAGTTATAGAGCTAACTCTAAAAGTGGATTTTATGTAAAATTCTACACTTCTTTATATGAGTTGTAGTATTACATTCTATGAGTTTTTCTTCTAAATATAAATATCGTATACGCTGTAAATGTAAGGCATTCTTCGATTTTGTATGAAAACGTGCAATATAAAGTTTAGAACGTGTATTTCCACTCCCAGACTAAGCATGAAGTAAAATTTCGAGTTTAGAAAAGCCCCGCGTAGAAAATTTGTCGAGGGTCGCGCAGCGACCCTCGACAAATTTTCACGGGGCTTTTCTAAACTCGAAATTTTACTTCATGCGCCACGCGTATAAAACACTGAAATATTGTAAAGTTAGAAATACACTGAAAACATTTTATTTAAATGAGTAATAATCAAAGCATTTAAATAACAAAATATTTACGTTTTTCTTCATACAATTTCAAGTCAAGTCAAATAATATAATATATCAAATTAAGTTATTTAGTAATTTAACTAACATAAAATTAATAATGTTGCGTATATGCATCAATTGCACATAACGGGTTTAAGCGATTACGGTTATTAATGTCGCATACACTTTTAAAAACTTTTAAAATTATGAACGAGATGGAATTTTAATAATAATTTATCATGATCTACAGCAATATTTTGTAATTATTAAGTACAATAAAATAAGCTACTTTATATCTATATACACTTCTCGTAATGATATCTCTAAATATATTCCTTACACATGTTAGGATTGTTAGAGATACTTTCCTCGAAAAAGCTATATAAAATGTGAATTTATATATTTTCTATTATTGCTACATGTGTGCGCAACGTATATAAATACATATAGCACGGACGTAAAGACTTGTGTGTATGTTAGTGTGAGTCGGTAACACTCCTCTATTTTCACTTTATTCCAGCCGGATCGATAAATAGCGATTCGCATTTTATTGGATATTGTATTGATATTTATTGTTGGAACGACTTTTTTCGAAAAAAACCTTCGGAAGATGGGCAATTCCACGACAAATGGTCGCGAAGTGCTTTATTGTAAAAGCGAATTTATTTTTCCTCTCTGTATTATAATTGCGGGCTTTCGTATGGAATTTTCTTTATGGGGTAAATATTTCTGCGAATTTGTTTGAATTGGTTACTCCTTTTTAATAAATGTGAATTGCATTTATTTATTCTAATACAGCATGCGTTTGTTATTGAAGCTTATACAAAAGTTAATGAAATAACTTAAAACATTAGTCACCACAGTTCTACTCAAATCAATTTTGAATTAATTCTTGAATTTTGGAGGCGTTCACTTCACTTTCACAATTTTGAATATATAGGAATTTTTTAAATAGTTTCAACAAATAAAAAAGAGGGTTTCAACTTGTTTCTCATTGATCACTTGATGAAACATGATTAAATATTTTAAAAAATTAAATTTAAAATAAAATCACTTGGTATGTTTCACTAATTATACGTCTTTATTCCGACTAGTTTCGGCTATCAGCCATTTTCAAGGAATTCCTTGAAAATGGCTGATAGCCGAAACTAGTCGGAATAAAGACGTATAATTAGTGAAACATACCAAGTGGTTTTATTTTAAATTTAATTTTTTTTAAATAAAAAAGAGGTTTTGTATTGAGACTCCTCATACAATTTTTCAAACTCAAATATCTCTAATTAGTATTTAAGCAATAATAATAAAGTTCTATAAACATAATAGTTACTAGTTGTAATTTTTAGGAAGGAGGAAATACCCCGGCGCATGCACCAATAAAGCAATATTGAAATTGCTTTATTGGTGCATGCGCCGGGCTTTTTCTATACAGGAATTTAAAAATACCAACTTAAATATCTCCAAGTAGTATACACAAAAGTTTAAATACAGATCATTACATCTTTTTAATGTAGTCAACATAAACTTAATGAATATTAATCACGTGTAATACCTGACGATAATTGTACATCAGGCTGTTTTGGAGTTCATAATCAAGTTGGGATTCTCCGACATCACCGCAACAATGTGTAGGTGTGAAAGATTGTTGAGGGAGTGACGTGGAGGATGTAACGCCATTATGTACAAGCAAGTTTATATATAACTTCGGCGTGTGTGTGCCGGGGAGTTCCAACCACTGAAACTTGTTTTCAAACAATATATTTCGTTAACCAACTCTCTTAACACCATAAATTAGGGGCCTGATTTCCCCGGGATCACCTGTAATGCGGGGGAGGGTTATTAATGAATCTTTAAATTAGTTTTCCCTTTTACGGCCGCACGAATGGTCGAAACGTGACGGATTTTATTCCGGCCGTAAACTAAAATTTGCTTGAAGTGCGATGAACATAAAACATAAGCAGAAAAATCATGAAATACTTAAAAATATAATAAAGATGTTTATTTAGAAAATATCACAGACTTTATCAAACATATTAACGATTGTTTCATTACTTAACTAAATAAATTATAATTATTATTGTATGTTATATTACTTATGTTTATTTATTATGTATTTATATTAATTTTCATTATTTGTATATTATTATGAAATTGCTTTATAATTGGACTGTAGTCTGTTGAGCAATAAAGAATTATTAATAAAGAATTATTATTAAGACAATTAAAACTTAATTTCTATTATTTGTATATTATTATGAAATTGCTTTGTACTTGGACTGTAGTCTGTTGGGGAATAAAGAATTATTAATAAAGAATTATTATTAAGACAATTAAAACGCATTCCCTGTAATTTTTTCAATTAATTTCAATTTCCTGTTGTTTCATTTAGTTTGGTGAGAGAATAATTCGACCTAATGTTGAATTTTGCATATAAATTATGCATAGAACAGTAGAGCTGTCGTGTAACTCAAATATTCATTGTATAATTCAATATCTGTCGGGGTATTAGTTCGAGAAGTAGTTGTTTCAATGAATATTTGGAGACTTGTCTCAATGAGGCAAAAGTTTTGCATAAAGTCGATATTAATTTTAATTCGTTTTTATATTTCAATAATAAGTAGTAAGGATTATTTAGATAAATAAATGTCTTCTTCTATGTTTTGCAAAACAACAGCCCAACTCTTTCAAGCAGCAGTTGATAAACTGTTTAGGATTGTAAAACTATTAAACTATTAAACCAGCATCAATGTAAACGATCGAATCAATCATGACACCTAAAGAAAGAGACTTCTTATAATAATAATAATAATAATAATAAGCCTCCTAAAAATTAAGCTACCTCCACTCACTTATATTCAGCTCCAAAAGTCTGTAATTCTAAACAGCACAGCAATAGTTCGTTCTCACCTCAATTTCCCTCCATAGCGATATGGACACTTGTTTTGGAAACCGTGTCCATTTACTCACCGTCAATTAAGGACGTGCTAAATTAAATAATAATAATAATAATCCATTTATTGTTCAACAGGAAACATTTCCCAATTACAAGACAAAAACAAAACATAAGCATTCATTTATTATTATATTTTTATATGTACCAGATATAAAAATATAATAAGAAATGAAATTAGAATAAATTCTGGAACAATAAAATTACTTATTAAATGTTGAAGGCGTGTCCTGTGACATTTCCTAATTACAAGACAAAAACAAAACATAAGCATTAATTTATTATTATATTTTATATGTACCAGATATAAAAATATAATAATACATGAACTTAGAATAAATACTGTAACAATAAAATTACTTATTAAATGTTGAAGGCGTGTTCTGTGAATATAAAAACAATTTTTTAGTAAGAATAATTAATTCACAGTTGGCTCCAAGTTACAGAGTAATATTTTTAGAGAATCGTAAAAGATGTCACTCCAATGCGAAATTACAAATAATTGTGTGCCGCGAATATTTTCTTGTTAAGAAAATATGTTACGACAGCAATAATATTAAGAAACACTGTTTTAGTCAGTGTTAAAAGAAATTGTCCACTAAATCAATAAACAACTTTATTCTCAAAACCTGACATTCAATTTTACATGCCGGGTGTTGACTTGGCGGACGCAATAGGAAATCCCATGTAAATTTTGAATTGTTCAAATTTTGGGTCCCCTATTTATTTTAGAAACAATTGCGGATGTCAAAATGGCAAAAGATATCGCAGTCACTTTATTAAAGTAAATGTTTTCGAAATGATTTACGCTATACAAGAAAAAATCCTCCTAATAAAGTGGTATTGTGCAGGACCCCAGTTATCATGATGTTTGCGTTATGTTTTTCGTCGTTAATAAGGTAACAGCAATATCTTGTGCTATTTTGACATCCGCAATTGTTGCATCAATTCCATGGTACGCCATTATTTTTATAAAATCACATTACTTTTTCTTAATTATTTTAGCTGTAAATTTGCTGATATTCGTTGATTTTTAAAAGAGTTAAATTCAAAGCTTTAAGCGAGTGTTTTCTACTCCCAGACTAAGCATGAAGTAAAATTTCGAGTTTAGAAAAGCCCCGTGAAAATTTGTCGAGGGTCGCGCAGCGACCCGAGACAAATTTTCTGGGCTTTTCTAAACTCGAAATTTTACTTCATGCGCCACGCATACAAAACAAAAATATTGTGAATTTATGTATATTTAAACCTCACTTGAAATCAGTGTTTTATACGCGTGGCGCATGAAGTAAAATTTCGAGTTTAGAAAAGCCCAGAAAATTTGTCTCGGGTCGCTACGCGACCCTCGACAAATTTTCACGGGGCTTTTCTAAACTCGAAATTTTACTTCATGCTTAGCCTGGGACTAGAAAACACTTGTTTACAGCTTTAAATTAAACTTAAGAAAAAAACAGGGAAGATCCACAATTATTGTATCAATTCCATGGTACGTCATTATTTTTATAAAAGCACATTACTTTTTCTTAATTATTTTAGCTGTAAATTTTCTGACATTCGTTGATTTTTAAAAGATTTAATTTGAAGCTTTCAACGAGTGTTTTCCACTCCCAGACTAAGCATGAAGTAAAATTTCGAGTTTAGAAAAGCCCCGTGAAAATTTGGAGAGGGTCGCGCAGCGACCCGAGACAAATTTTCTGGGCTTTTCTAAACTCGAAATTTTACTTCATGCGCCACGCGTATAAAACACAGATTTTAAGTAAAGTTAGAATATACATAAATTTGACAATGTTATAGTGTTTTATACGCGTGGCGCATGAAGTAAAATTTCGAGTTTAGAAAAGCCCCGAAAATTTGTCTCGGGTCGCTGCGCGACCCTCGACAAATTTTCACGGGGCTTTTCTAAACTCGAAATTTTACTTCATGCTTAGCCTGGGAGTGGAAAACACTTGTTTAAAGCTTTAAATTAAACTTTAGAACAAAACAGGGAAAATCCGCAATTGTTGTATTAATTCCATGGTACGTCATTATTTTTATAAAATCACATTACTTTTTCTTAATTATTTTAGCTGTAAATTTTCTGATGTTCGTTGATTTTTAAAAGAGTTCAATTTGAAGCTTTAAACGAGTGTTTTCCACTCCCAGACTAAGCATGAAGTAAAATTTCGAGTTTAGAAAAGCCCCGTGAAAATTTGTCGAGGGTCGCGCAGCGACCCGAGACAAATTTTCGGGGCTTTTCTAAACTCGAAATTTTACTTCATGCGCCACGCGTATAAAACACAGATTTTAAGTAAAGAATATACATAAATTTGACAATGTTATAGTGTTTTATACGCGTGGTGCATGAAGTAAAATTTCGAGTTTAGAAAAGCCCAGAAAATTTGTCTCTAAAATAACTAGGAAAGCCAATATTTGAACACTTTAAAATTAACATGCGTATAGATGTCTAATTGAATTTACTTGGTTTGTTTTACTAAAAACATTTTATTTCAACTAGTTTCGGCTTAATGTAATTTTCAAGAATGACATGCGATTTCCTATGTTGCGTCCGCCAAGTCAACACCCAGTATACGGATTTTGTGTTCGATTTAAAAAAAAATACTTAATCCCTGCTCAAACACGATTGATCAAATAATAGATCCTACTCTTTTTACTATATCAAGCAAAGGCACAAAAAAACTATTTAATTATTAATTTGAATTATTTTCAGAAGTGTGTAAATCAATTATTTTTAGTAAGCCCATTGCGATCCTTTCGGTTTTTAAAGGCGTAGGAACGGCGAGGGGGAAACTCTATCCCTTTAACATAAAAGGGTCGTTCGTATTAATAATTCACACTTAATATTACGAGTCTTATCCAGACGTGGCCGTCCCTTTTTCATTTTTAACCAAGGCGTCCACTCCACCTGAATTAATGTCGAACGTTAGACTTCTGTAAATATCGTAAAGTTCAACGTGGACATTTTTCTTTGTCGTGTTTGTATTCACTTTTTTTGTACTCGTAAATATTACAGAAAGTTGATGAAAAATGAACTGAGTGTAGAACTCATATACATAGAAGAAAACAAATTTAGAAAAAACTACGAAACCTCAGATTTTAATTAAATTCACAGAGATTATTGAAAACTGAATAACTTTCGCAAAAACTAATTATTAAATTTGATAAAAATCCGCATTACTTCAAGAAACAAAAAAGGATGTGATTTTTTCTCAGGGGAAATATTTCCAACAATATTTAAAACAATGTAAAGTATTTATTCCAGAAAAAGCTCTTTCAACCTCTAGCTAATAAAAGTCAGTCGTGATTGAATAGTGAAAAAATCAAATAATTTCAATAAAAAGAAGAAGATCCTAACAAATAAAACTTGTTTTTTTTAATACGTTTGTTGAATATTGTCTTTAAGCCATTCCACCATTTCACCTTTGTATTTTGTAATTTACTATATTTAGATGCCATAAACACATTTACACATCCATGGACCCAGGTGGAATCATTTTGAACTATAAAATGACCGCACCGGGCGGGACTGGAACCCGCGACTCATGGTTCAGGAGGCAGTGCGTCGGATCCCCCCCCCCCCTCATAAGGTCGAATACCATAAGATCGAATCCCATTAGGTCGAAGCGAAAAGGTAGAAGTCCCATACGGTCGAATTTGTATTGCAAAAAAAACAACTTTTTCTGTGAAATAACTTTGATTTAATTAGTTTGAACGATATTAGTTTCAATCGCAATTGTTTCAAAAAAAGTAATATCTTCGTCTATTAAGTATGAGGCCAACAAATTTGTATACATTTGTTCGTTAGTTGTATAAGTACCACGTCCATGTGAAACAGGCATCAGGCCCAAAATGACGTGCGCAATTTATTCTATTGCTAACCTTTCTACTAACCTAACCTAACCAAACCTAAAAGGATGTAAAATCGTTAGCGTGTGCAAAGAAACTTAAGCAATGTATTCAATTTGAAACATTCCACATCAAGCCTTTGTGCTTTATTAGACAAGCCTCATACTTAATAGACGAAGATATCATTACTTTTTTTGAAACAGTTGTGATTGACACTAATATCGCTCAAACTATTTAAATCAAAGTTATTTCACAGAAAAAGTTGTATTTTTTACAACACAAATTCGACCTTATACCTTATACCTTTTCGCTTCGACCTAATGGGATTTGATCTTATGGTATTCGACCTTATGCGAAAGTACCAGTGCGTCTACCCCCTACCCCACCGGGGTCCCCCAAAAACATGTTCTCTATTTTATTTCCAAACACATAAAATTATATAAAACATTAAACTAGGTCAGTATTTTAATCACGCACTGATGGAACTGCTATTAGCCGTTCGTAACAGCGGATTTTGAAAAAAAAAATGCAAACCGCTCCGCAAATTCGCATCCATTAATCCCGCATTTAACGCACGGAAATTGGAAATGCGGTGGATAACGCAATGGATTGGCCGTTTTGTAATTTTATTAGCGCGCAAAATTATTCTACTGAAACATTCTGAAATAATCGTAAATTTCAGATAACTATAATGTTTTAAAACTCAAATATCGCATTATAATAATTATATACAGAGATATCTGATACTTTTTTCTCATTAATCACTTGGTAAAACGTATTCAAATATACTTGTAAATAAAACACTTTTTACTTTGTTTAACCACTATATTTTGCACTTAATTTGTGACTATAGTTTCAACTATCTAGTAGTCATTATCAAACTGAAAAGTTTTAAACTTTTAGTTTGATAATGACTACTAGATAGTCGAAACTATAGTCACAAATTAAGTTACATAGTTATAATATACAGAGAGTTTTATATAGCACCGAACATTTTCATATAATGTAGCTGGCTCAGTTAACATTATTTATTTTACAAGAATATTTACAAAGTATGTATATTAGAGCGATGAGTCTTTAGGGCGTGAGGGGCGGCTGGAGTAAGTAAATCGGCGGCAAGGGCTGTCCACGCAGGGGGGGCGGCTTCCTTGGAGGCGGTTGATAGCAAGGGCTGTCCACACAGGGGAGCGGCTTCCTTGAAGTCAGCAATCTTTGGATACGTTGTTGAGCAAAACTGTCCACACAAGGGATCGGCTTTCTCGTAGAGGAATTCACAGAAGTCGTTGCTAATAACAGCTTCTGACCACACAAGGGTTCGGACAACTGCTAGAGCTAAGAGCTTGTGGAACTCTGCTGGTACTCAGCGGTGCGGCTGGTTATATAGGGTGCACAGCGGGTGGTCCTCCCTTCTACGGTGGTGGAATCGCGTGGGGGTGCGACATTACGGTGCGTTGTGATGCGATGGTGGCGCAAGCGGGGAGGGTCGTGCGGAGCGCTTTAGTACTACTAGCGGCGCGTCGTACTACCCCGTTACAATAATACAATTTGACACCTTTAATTTTTAAGTTATGTGTAAATTGGGAAGCCTATATGACCATTAAAAATTGTTGCCAATCAATCGCAATTAATGCCTTAACTTGTACATACAAGGAGTTTTTCTTTCAAGTATGTCCCAATTACAGCGTATATGCCGTAAATCTTTAGATACTCATTGGTTTTTTTAAGAGTTCAATTTGAAACTTGAAATGAGTGTATTCCACTCCCAGACTAAGCATGAAGTAAAATTTCGAGTTTAGAAAAGCCTGAAAATTTGGTTTGGTCGCGTAGCGCGAAGCGCGGAGCGGCCAAACCAATTGTTCAGGCTTTTCTAAACTCGAAATTTTACTTCATGCGCCACCGGTATAAAACACTGACATATTACGAAGATTAAAACACTGCTAAACTTTACATTGCATCAGTGTTTTGTACCGGTGGCGCATGAAGTAAAATTTCGAGTTTAGAAAAGCCTGAAAATTTGGTTTGGCCGCTCCGCGCTTCGCGCTACGCGACCAAACCAAATTTTCAGGCTTTTCTAAACTCGAAATTTTACTTCATGCTTAGCCTGGGAGTGGAAAACACTCGTTTAAAGCTTCAAATTAAATTCTTTTAATAAATCGAGCATCGGCAAATGTACGACGTATGCTTGTGTATACTTAAAAGAAAAATTCTCGTTATGAAAACGTTCGGTGTTACATAAAACTCTCTGTATGTCATTGACAAGGTGTGTGAGTGCTCCCAAAAAACGAAGTAAAAGTGTGCAAATAGTAATCAGGAATTCGAAGGAGTGAGGGTGAGAAGCTGTTGAAAGCATCGAGGTCCTGGAGAGGTGTTTATTTTCAAAGGGAAAGACAATGTAAGGGTATTTACAAAGGATATTTTTCTCGGACTGAGGTTATGTTACACTTGGCGGGAAATAGTTAATTAAGCCAGTTGTAAGTGAAACAGAAATCTGTAACTTAACTTAAAAAACAGAAAACTGCAACAAATTATTCAAGCCACAGTAACCTGTAACGATCTTACTCATTAAAACAGAATACTGCAACCACAATTTATCAGAGCAGCAAGTATATAAAGAAATTTAAGCAAAATCACAGGTAGCAGCTTGAGTGCTCCGAGAGGTGGACGTAGGAAGAAGCTATCTGACGGTAGTAATAATAACAGTAAAAAAATTATAAAAATAGCAATATTGCAGTATCTCTACATTATTTAAAAAGCAAACACTTGTTGTATAATTCAATGTCCGTCGGGGTATTAGCCCGGGAAGTAGTTGTTTCAATGAGTGTTTGATATAGTCTTTGTAAGACTAACTTGTTGTAGATTGCGAAAAGAATCTCGGCACTTTTAATGTTTGAAGTATTCTGCAACCAAGAATTGGCAATTTCATTTATACTTATTCAAAAGTGACAAAAACGAGGAAATAATAATAATAAAATAGAGCTTAAATAATAGATTAAAAAACATGACTGGGAACAAGAAGCAGAAAGAGAGAAAGCAGGAAGAGAAATGGAAACAACAGGAGGAGGAGGCCAGAAGGAGGGAGGCGTTTGGCAGAGGAGCGAGAGTACAGACGTCGCCGCAACGACAAGGCGACTTGAGAGAGGGAGGGGATAAGAGGAAGGTGGCAGACACCTCATTTGAGAAGGAAGGAGAGCAAGGAGGGGAAAAAAGCGTGGTGAAGAAGAGAAGGGCAGAAGGGCTGTGAGAGGAGCAGGCGACTAGGAAGCAAGTGTAGGAGAGTGGGGAAAGAAGGGAAAATAATAATAGGGTTTTATAATCTAGCGGGAATAAAGTCTAAAGGGCAGGAGGGCAAGTAGAAGAAAGACTTTGCGGAGTGAATAACCGGGAAGGACGTAGTGGGGATAGTAGAGACTTGGATGGTGAAGAAGAAATGGGGAGAAGTGAAAGGATGGTTACCGAGAGGGTTTAGATGGGAGATGAAAGAGGCAACAAAATGTGCGATGAGAGGAAGGGGGGAATGATTGTTAGATGGAGAGAGGATGGAAAAGGAGGCAAGGGGAAGATGATGGAGAAAGGCAAAGGGCTGGTGTGGGTGAAATACCAGCAGGGGGGATACCGCGTTAAGGTGGATAGGGTAGGAGGTTGAAGGAGTGGGTGATGGATTATACGTCAACAAAAATTGGGTGGACATAAGAAGAGAAATAGATGACCAGCGGGCGAGGGAGGAAGTTGGATGGTGGGTGGGGACTTCAATGCCAGAGTAGGGGAAATGGGGGGAGGGATTAGAGAGGATGGTTCGGATGTAAAGAGAAGTTCGCAGGATAAATGTATAAATTGGAAGGGTAGGAGGTTGAAGGAGTGGGTGATGGAGGAGGAATGGGATATTTTGAACGGATGCACGGAGGGTGATTGGGAGGGGAAAAAACGTACATTGGACCACGAGGGGCATTGGTGATAGACTATGTAGTGGTGAAGGGAATAAAAAGAGAAGAGATAAAGAGTATGGAGATAGAGGAGGTTTTGGGATCAGATCACCTACCGTTAAAAGTGGAAATGTGGGTGAGAAGGGACACGCGAGTGAAAGGGGGCAGGAAAGCGAGGTTCTTTAGTGCGGGGTAAATGCGATGGAGCATATGAGGAGAAAGTTGGAGAGGATTAAATGGGAGGAGGTCAGTACGATAGAGGAGATGGAGGGGATAATAGTGGGATATGGAAGAAAGAGAAAGGGGTGAGAGAAGAGATGGTGACACATGGTTTGATCAGGCAAAAAAGGTTTTGAGCAAAGCAGTGAGAGAGTGTGTAAGAGGCGGAGCGGGAGAGAGGAGAGCGGCGGAAGTAAGGAGGAGATATGAGGATATATGTGAGAAGAAGAAGCTGCAGACAGAAGCTGCGAGCGAGGAATTGAGAGACTGTAAGAACGAGGCAGAAATGTCGAGGGTACTGAGGAGAGGGGAAAGGAGGAGGCACTGAAAGAATGGACAAGGAAATGCAGTGCAGGGAGCGGAGTACCAGGAGGGATTGGAAAAGACAGACGGGGAGACAGAGGGGAAGAGTTCACGGAGGAGCAGTTGGAGAGGGCCTTCAAGGAAGTAAAGAATGGAAAGGCGGCAGGAAGAGATGGTCTTAAAGCGGAGATGTGGAAGAGGATTGAAAAAAAGGGGATGAAGAAATTCAGAGAGCAATTGAATCAGATGTGAAGGGGGGGGGTGAGCTTACCGGAGGCGTGGAGGGTGGTGATGATGTGCCCGGTGTATAAAGGAGGGGACGAGAAGGATGCGAGGAGTGGTAGAGGAGTAACTATAACAAGTATTGGGTACAAGCTGGCAATGATGATAGTGAGGAATCGGATGGAGGTGGAGGTAGAGGAGAAGAGGATACTGCCAAAGACGCAGAGGGGGTTTAGAAGGAGTAGGAGGACGAGGGAGCAGGTCTTTGCCCTGGCGCGTATGGTGGTGAAGAGAGTGATGGAACGAAAAGCACAATAAAACGGTTGAATATTTTAGCATTAAGGGGGGGTATTTATATAATTTTTTTAAAAAAACTTGATTTTTTTTTATTACATAAATCTAATGCCACATGTCTGAAGAATATTTGGTTAAAATTATATGGCGGTCCGTGCATTAGTTCCGTCGCTATACGGCTTTCAATGAACCATTGTCCTAAGCGCGGACCGGCCGCTCAGGTAGCAATTCCGCCGCAGTTGTCAAACTTCAAACAGGTTTATCTCGAAACAAGATTTTTCAAATCTGCGGGAATTCTAGCTTGCGAACCGTTCAACCAATCGACTATTAGTTTTGACTGCCTAAAAGGAAATTGAATTTATGGGCCTCTGAACCTTTAAAATCGCAACATTTGGATGACTAACGATTTTTAACGGCATGCCAAAGTTGAAAAATCATGCGAAAATTCGTACCTTTTTGCAAACGGCCGCCATTTTGTTTCTATAAGGAATTTTTCATGTTTCTTAGGTTCAGATGCCCCCTTGGAGTTTAAACTTGACTTATTTTTTGGTTTCATGCTTCTAGGTGACGTATTGCGGCTTCTATCCATCCCGCAGATAACAAATATTTTCAAAACATGACTTCTCGGAGCCGCCATTATGGACGCCATTTTAAATTATTATACTTCGAAAAAATTCCATTTTGTAGACAAGTGATAAATAAACATTGTGCCAAAAACCGCAAGTGTCTAAGTCTTTTCAGTTTTCCCAAAAAAATTGCCAAACATCAGGTAGTGTTGGCACAATTAAAAAAATACTCCCCCTAAACATTGTAGTTTTTATCAATATAGTATGTTTTCATTAATTTGACCAAAAGTTACAAATTAATGAAAACAAACGAAACAACTTAAAAACATGTGGTTTTCACTAATTAGAAGGTTATTAGTGAAAACCACATGTTTTTAAGTTGTTTCGTTTTTTTTATTAATTTGTAACTTTTGATCAAATTAATGAAAACATACTATATTGATAAAAACTACAATGTTAATGCAAATACTAACGAAATATATACGGTGTTCCATTAAAAAAAGGGAAGTTTGATATGTATCATGAATTGTTTAATTGAGTTATGTGAAGTATTTAATCACAATGAAAAACGTTTTATTCCTTATTTTACTTTAAATAAAAGTGAAGTAAGAAATAAACAGTTGTTCATTACGTATCATGAAAATAAATTATCCTGTATATTTAAAATATTGTGAATTAATTAAGAGCCATTGATGCATAAACGCATTATTATTTTTTTGTTAGTTAAATTACTAAATAAGTTAATTTGATACATTATATTATTTGATCTGACTTGAAAATGTATAGAGAAATATGTAAATATTTTATCATTTAAATATTTTGGTTGTTACTCTTTTTAAAAACGTATTTTTAAGAGTATTTTTAACTTCACAATATGTCAGGGTTTTATAGGGGTGGCGCATGAAGTAAAATTTCGAGTTTAGAAAAGCCTGAAAATTTGGTTTGGCCGCTCCGCTTCGCGGAGCGACCAAACCAAATTTTCAGGCTTTTCTAAACTCGAAATTTTACTTCATGCTTAATCTGGGAGTGGAAACACTCGTTCGAAACTTCAAATTGAATGCTTTTAAAAAATCTACGAATGCCTTAAAATATTATTATGTATTATTATTATGTATAATTAAAACAAAAAATCATAGTTGTAATACAATAAGTCATTTATAGAAATCATAAAAAGATGTGCAGAATTAGTCAAATTTTGGTGGTAACTCAATATTTGCTCGGCCGGTGATAGGTTAAATTAGTAGATATTTTATTTAAAGTTTTTTTTCATCTAAACTAATTACAAACCAAAATATCGATTACTGTTTGTTAATTAAGCTTAAATTAGTAGCTACAAGTTTTATTTGAATTATATTTTTCTAAACTAATCACAAACCAAGATATCGATTACTTTTGCTTACTTAATTGATTTTTTAATTTAGTCCTCACAGAAACCCAAGTTAAGGGCAAATCTTAAACAATATTCTCAAACTAGAGTAGAGTTATTCATCATCCGATCCTGCAATATGCTCAAACTGGAATAAACGAGTTTGACCAACGCAAGCGAACAACAGGTCACGTCCGAACTGTTAAAGTCATTACAGGACAATTTGTTGAAACTATTAGTAATTATTCAAAGGTCGGGCTGTGTACATAATAGGAGCCTTAAAGAGGGGAGAAGGAGGGTATTTAATGGGCCTGACCAGCCTGTATAAATCATTAGATAAGCGCCGCGTTTCTTCGTCGCTCGCTTCCTCTCGCTCCCGCATCCTCTCTCGCAACTTCGCCATGTTAATTAAATTACTGCGATACTTAATTAGTAACAGCTCTTGGTTGCAGACCGTTTATATTTTATGGGAAACAGAAAGGTATCTAACCTGATTATAACGATATTAATTAAGCTCACTCTAATCCGCTTTACCTGGAAACACTTTATTACTGATAAACAACAAACGATTAGCTTTACATGTATATAGGGTATCCCAACCAAAAGCTGCACCCTATAAAATCTCCGATTCGGTTCAAGTTTAACAAAGAAGCTGAAACAAGTCGATTTTTACTTAAAAGGGGAACACATTTGTTCTTCGTTTCAAAATTATTTTTTCAACCTTTAATCTTCTTGTGTCTACAGCCATTCCTTCTAAAAATTTAGATGGTAAGAGGGGTCGAGTGAGAGTGACACATCATTTTAAAGCTGCTTTCATTGTCTATGTAACCATGATTTTATTTACAATTTTGAACTATTTTGATTGAATAAACTACCTATAATACTGTTAGAGGAAATAAATCAATTTAACAAATGTCTAACTTGTCTAACGTTTTTGAACAAATTCTGAGTGATTAGACGGCACTCTGCTACGATTTTTTCTCGAACCACTTAAAGATATGATGATCTAATTATCAACAGTATGGAAAGTGCTATGATGGACACATCACATTTTTTATAATTTATGTTTTGTGTGATAATCGATACTTATTATTGTTACGAAAGATTGACAGTTATTAAATCATTTTGACTGCTGTTAAGATTTTATTGATTAATAGGTATGACGTCATTGTTTCCAAGGCACTCTTTGCAAGAAAGAAAATTTTATAATTTGAAATATCAAATCTAAAATAAATTATGAGTGTGATACATCACTGAGTTCAGAATAAAATATGCTTTCAAAAAATATTAAAATCCAAAATGGCGCCTATTAGAAAAACAAAGGTTGGATATGGTCCCCGGGGAAATGTTATAGTCATCTTAAAAAAAAAAATATGCTACTAGAATCCTCATTAAAAAGTGCCTGTATATTGTCAAAGTTCAAAAAGCCCAAATTCAGTAGTTTTTGAATTAAAAAATAAAAACGATTTATTTAAAAATCAGTTTTTTTTGATATCTCGAAAACAAAAACAGATATTTCAAATTATTGTCAAAATATTGTTAGGCCCTAAAATACGCAATTTTGCCTCAATTTAACCGACTCTCTATCTCTTTAAATAACTGAGATCCCCATACATTCTGTCGAAATACGGACACCGTGTAGAGCAGAATTACACATAAAAACACAAATGTCCTCTATATAATTTCGTTCATCATAAAATCACTGTCAATCATTCCAAAATTCAATTAATAGCATAATAGCATAAACTAATAACAATGAATACAATTGTTAAACTGGTTACATTTAACAATGATGAACAAATGATTACATATAACGAATAACGAAATGAGGTATGGAATTCATCAATTAATTTATGAAAACTGCGGGATATTAATTTCGCGATTATGGAATGTATAATTGGAATGGACGCAGAATGAACACAGTTAGAATGTACCTGCATATATTTATAATAAAAAAATAATTTGTTTAATATCAGACCGATGAAATAATATTTAAATCATGTTTATTTAATAAAATAATAGATAGCTATTTTATTATGAGCAAATAATCAGGTCGATTCAAAGCAGAAAACAGAAAATTAAAAATAAATAGAATACCTATGCATATAATTAGTTTTTATATTTATTTATAATTTTATGTTTTTCTACGATATGTGAAGGTCAACGGGCAGTAGTTTAAAAATAAGATTTATTATCTTCGAATTTGTTAACTTATAAAATATATTTTTTAAATATTCTGCAAATAATTGGCAAATTTAATATTTCTTCATGAAATAATTTCTCAATTAAAGTTTAAAAAACGTGTAAGTATTCAATTCAATTCATTTATTTGTGCAATGGATACAAGATTTACACAAGTCAGAACACATGGGATACATAATTATACATGAAAACATTATCATACCGAAGCATTTAAACCTAAATATATAAATTAAAATTAAAAATTGTTAATAAGATAAAATTGTATACGGGACTATTTTCACAAACTTAAATACTAGACAGATTAAAACTATAAATAGAGAATTGAGGATCAGTAGCACAATGATATCAATAAATCATATTTTAATAAATAATAAAATTAAAATTTATCAAATAAATAAATTTTATATGGGACATTATACTAGAGGAATCAAAATAAGAACTTTGAGAAAGTTTATAAAAAGCTTGTAATGAGAGAGAGAACTATTTAAAGGATTGTTAATAGAAGTATATTTTGAAACCAAAACAATTTTAAATTCTAACAATTAATAAATGAATCGCTCAGATGTAAAAGCAGCCATACACATTTTTTGATTTTTAGGTTTTGATATCCCTGAATACTAGTCTTAGGCTACAATTTTAGAAATAAATTGATCTTCGAAACTCGTCCTAAACCTTTTCAAATTGACTTGCCGAATGCAAAATTTGTTACACTTCTCGATTGCAAATGCTGACATATTTTTTCAGTTGTAAAACCTGCCAGATTTTTACTTAGTTTTACATAATTTTTCTTGTCCCCATTTGATACAACGCTCATTCAATGCTATTTTAGTTTATTTAAAAGACGCTGCAAAATCAGTTTTTGTCATTTTGTTTGTCAAAACTCCTATAGTTGACTCAAATGTAAATGCTAAAACAAAATACAAAACTACGATAATATTCGTACAAACCGCAAACAATAAGTCTTAATTAATAGGACTACTAACTAATATATTTTACTTTAAATATTTTGTATTTATACTTCTGCAAACTAAAAGGGTAAGTTTAGTTAGCAGAAGTTTAAATACAAAATATTTAAAGTAAAATATATTCAAACATTAAAAGTGCGATTCTTTTCGCAATCTACAACAAGTTAGTCTTACAAAGACTATATCAAACACTCATTGAAACAACTACTTCCCGGGCTAATATCCCGACGGACATTGAATTATACAACAAGTGTTTGCTGTTACATACAGCAACCTACTGCAAATGCAACAATTTGGGTCAAATTATTCAGGCCATCTATAGACGCGTTTCGAGATTTATCTCTCATCAGTATAGCTTTGCCATTCCTTCTAATATATTATACTTAAAATATATTCGTTAGTAATCTTGTTAATTAAGACTTATTGTTTGCGATTTGTACGAATATTATCGTAATTTCATCATTTGTATCTTATTTTAGTATTTACATTCATTTGAAATAAAAGAAATATTTATGTAATACAAAGAGAAACAATTTTAAATCCAATTTATTTGTTGAGAAGATACAAAAGAAATTATTCTCCTCTCATAATTACAACTACTTTTGAATTTTTTATAAACTACAGAATTTTTAATAAGTTGTTTCTTGGAAAGTTATTCCCTTAAACAACAATTATAAAGTTTTACATATTACATACTTGTATTGATCTTATTCGAGATATAATTTTATTTACATTTACTTTATAAACTTATATTTCTTTATACTAAAAGTTACATTAACTGAAATTAGTTATACATTTTGTATGAGGTGTTAAAGCCAGCTCAACTTTTTCGTAATTGGGTCAAAAGAAAATGTAATCCCTACAAAAACCCCGGATGCAGTGATTATGAAATGGAATTAGGAAACGAAATCATTCGGTTAATTAGGGTGAAATTAGTATGCACAGTGGGGTGAATTAAATAAATTCACAATGAAAAAAAAAGATAATCCGTTTACGGTTTTTTTAATAAATGTACAATCGCCCAAACTCCAACTGCAACGAAAAGCCATAAACCAAAGCGAATTTCGACCTTATTAAAAAAGGATATTTGGGAACGTTTTGATGATCGCAAATCTACCTGTCTGCTTTACGAGCCATGGTCAAGTGTTTATATAATGTGGATTCAACCGAAGTTTCTACATGAAATTAGGAATTAGGCATTTTAAAAACACCAACATTTTACTGGAAACGCAATTAAAATTCTTATGATTAATTTATGTTCATTAGTATCGGCAGTGGCACTTATCCTCTTTAACACTTCCACTCTTCATTTATTCTTATGCATTTAACCTATTTTAAAATTATCCTTTTCTTTTCAATAACAAAAAACTATTAATTCTCGTGAATTTATTTGTGCGAGTAAAGTGAAGACGCTCCAAATTCATTCCGAGAGAAGTTAAAAAGTTAAGTTTGTACCAGACGTAGGTATCGCAACTTATGAAATATGATTACCGGAAGTTTTCACAAACAAATCGAGAACTCGGATTAAGGATATGCGAGATAGTGAGCCCATTAATATTACACCACTTTCTGCTTTATTTCACTGCGAGATTGCGCAACTTTTAAATTAGTGTTTCATTCAAATTGCGCAATAGCTTAGCATTTCCACGGTTTCGAATAAAGTGAGAATTAGAACCACTTGCACAATCTGCACACGTTTTTTTTTTTTGTCAACATCAACTATAAATTAACATTTGTAACCTTTTTATACAATGAATATATTCAAACTTGAATTAATTTAAGTTAATGATACTAATTAACTAAAAATTAATTCAAATAGGGCACTGATTTACTTCAAAATCAAACTATCCGGGGGCCCTATTCAGTCTTTGTAACGCAATGCAAGCGTATAATATTTTAAGATGCGTCAATTTCCGATTAATGCCACTTTCTGCTTTATTTTGCTGCGACATTGCGTAACTTTTAAATTAGTGTTTCATTTGAATCGCGCAATAGCTTAGCATTTCCACGGTTTCGAATAAAGTGAGAATTAGAGCCACTTGCACAATCTGCACACGTACAATATGTTTTTTTTATCAACATCAACTATAAATTAACATTTGTATTTGACATAACCTTTTTATACAAGGAATATAGTAAAATTTGATTTAATTTAAGTTAATGATACTAATTAACTTAAATTAATTCAAATAGGGCACTGATTTACTTCGAAATCAAACCGTCCTGGGGCCCTATTTAGTCTCTGTAACGCAACGCAAGCGTATAAAGTTTTAAGATGTGTCAATTTCCGATTAATACCACTTTCTGCTTTATTTCACTGCAAAATTGCGCAACTTTTAAATTAGTGTTTTATTTAAATCGCACAATAGCTTAGCATTTCCACGATTTAGAATACAGTGAGAGAGCCACTTGCACAATCTGCACAAGTACAATATATTTTTTTTATCAACATCAACTATAAATTAACATTTGTATTTGACATAACCTTTTTATACAATGAATATAGTAAAATTTGAATTAATTTAAGTTATTGATACTAAGTAACTTGAATTAATTCAAATAGGGCACTGATTTACTTCGAAATCAAACCGTCCGGGGGTCTTATTCGGTCTGTGTAACGCAATGCAAGCGTATAATGTTTTAATATGTGTAATTTTCCGATTAATACTTAACTTTTTTATTTGGCACTTTTGAGGGTCGCGAGTAGTCTTCGCGTATCGGGGGCACAGATTTAGGTCAGAACTGACCCATCCGGAGGCTCCATTCAGTCTGTGTTACTCAAGCCGAGCTTATAAAATTTGGAATTTCTGACATTTTGTCAGATTCACGTACTCCAGGTCGCACTCTAGCTAGTGTTGTGAGTTGGCGAAAATTCTCGAGCACGTTCTCTATGACCGAAATGGCGAAATATAGAGAACGTTCTGTTGGAGAATGACCTCGATAATTTACATGCTTCCGCTCGCTGTTTTCTCGCGGGCTGAATGCGCCGTTCATCATTTATCCTCGTTACACTCTTCAAATGTGATGTAATAACTCCAAATATCTTCTTAGAAGACATTCTCAGAATATTCATCCAGCTCAACAAATGACACTCACAAATGATATTGAAGTATGCGACGCCCTCGCAAACAGCGTGTGTCTCACTGGGTCACATAAATTAAAAAATAAATATTTATTTAATATTAATTATACTCCTTTAAAAACGATATCCTTAGTTAGCTAAAAAAAAGAAAGAATGCAACAGTGTGTGCGAGGAGGATAAATGATGACGGCGCATCTAGCTCGCAAGAACACAGCGAGCAGAGATATGAAAGTTATTTCAGTCATTCCCCAACAGAACGTTCTTTATGTTTCGCCATTTCGGTCACAGAGAACGTGCTCGAGAATTTTCACCAACTCACAACACTAACTCCAGCGCGTGCGCGCAATCAATTAAATATTTTGTTGTTATGTGGCATAGAAACCATTACAGTTCTAGAGTTACAATACACCTAGGCTATTTGGCAGAAGATGGGGTTTACACCCCAAGATGTTAGCTAAAAAAAAAGAAAGAATATAACAGTGTGTGCGAGAAGGATAATTCATGACGACGCATCTAGCTCGCGAGAACACAGCGAGCAGAGATATGAAAGTTATTTCAGTCATTCCCCAACAGAACGTTCTTTATGTTTCGCCATTTCGGTCACAGAGAACGTGCTCGAGAATTTTCACCAACTCACAACACTAACTCCAGCGCGTGCGCGCAATCAATTAAATATTTTGTTGTTATGTGGCATAGAAACTATTACAGTTCTAGAGTTACAATACACCTAGACTATTTAGCAGAAGATGGGGTTTACACCCCAAGATGATATATTGGCTTTTCATAACGGTGATAAGACCAATAATCACTTATGGTTCCGTTGTCTGGTGGACAAAGACGACGGATAGTACAACCCAAACAAACCTCAGCAAGATTCAAAGGCTGGCATGTTTGGGCATCACAAGTGCTATGAGCTCTTGCCCTGCTGGAGCAATGGAGGCTATAACCTCACACCTCTGCATCTGCACGTGAAATTGGAAGCTAATTTATAATGTCAGCTTTAACATATAACGGCATATAGATTATTATGAAAGTTGGCATTCGTGATATTTCTCAGTTTAAAATGCTAATATCCTCACTTTAAATCAGTGTTTTGTACGCGTGGCGCATGAAGTAAAATTTCGAGTTGAGAAAAGCCCGAATTTGGCGCATGAAGTAAAATTTCGAGTTGAGAAAAGCCCGAATTTGGATTTGGACGCGCAGCAAATTCTTGGGGTTTTTCTCAACTCGAAATTTTACTTCATGCTTAGTCTGGGAGTGGAAGACACTCGTTTAGTTTTTTTGAAAATTTTGATGAATTTACAAGATTTTAAAACTTTAGTTAATTTTTAACGCTTTTTGTAAGTTTCTAAGATTTTCTTTAATTTTCAAAGTTCTGACGGTTTTCTTAAATTTCCTAGGTTTTTATTAATTTACAAAATTTCGATACTTTTGTTTAAAATTTTTAAGAATAAGAATAATCCAGACAGATACTCCAAAATATGGACACCATAAAATTGTGTCCGAAAGAGCGGTATACATTCCCTCTAGTCTTTGGGCATGTGTACCGCTCTTTCGCACACAGTGCAGAGGATTTTTAGGTGCCCATTAAAATGTCCATATTTTGGAGTATCTGTCAACTGTCTACGACTTTGATACAACGATTGAAATGGCTATCCAAGGCCTCCATCATGTTGCAGCGAAAGTCAAGCAGTTACAAGACTGCTCGATAGTTTGGTTCACTGACGAATCTGTCCCAAGGCCCTCGAGCTATCGAGGGCTTTGGGACAGTCCTCATCGATACTTCAGGCAGAAATCGAGGCCTTGAACACATGCGCCCATGTATGTTTAGAAAGAAACAACAAAAAGAGAATATGCATATGCTCAGACAGTAAGGCTGCATTAAAGGCAATAAAATCACCTGCACGTAGGTCTAAATCTGTCTGGGAGTGCAAACTATCCCTAAATCAGCTGGCCAAGAACAACAGAGTTAAACTGCTCTGGGTTCTAGGTCATGCAGGTATCAAAGGTAATGAAATTGCCAACAGCCTTGCCAATGAAGGCTCCAAAACTTCATTTGTTGGACCAGAACCCTAAAGCGGAATAACTAAAGGCATAAAGGAAATAATCCAGGAGTGGGAAGATGCTGCCAAAAGTGCTCACTTGAGAAACACACCTAGATTAAGGCATGCGAAAAGGTTTATAGAATGCATTGAAGGCAATAATATCACCTGCATGTAAGTCTAAATCTGTCTGGGAGTGCAAACTATCCCTAAAGCAGCTGGCCAGGAACAACAGAGTTAAACTGCTCTAGGTTCTAGGTCATGCAGGGATCAAAGGTAATGAAATTACCGACAGCCCTGCCAAAAAAGACTCTAAAACTCCATTTGTTGGACCAGAACCCTATAGTGAAATAACTAAAGTCCGCATCAAGGGAATGGTCCAGGAGTGGGAAGATGCTGCCAAACATGCTCACCTGAAAAACACACCTAGATTAAGGCATGCGAAAAGGTTTATCGCCTGCATTGAAGGCAATAAAATCACCTGCATGTAAGTCTAAACATGTCTGGGAGTGCAAACTATCCCTAAAGCAGCTGGCCAGGAACAACAGAGTTAAACTGCTCTGGGTTCTAGGTCATGCAGGGATCAAAGGTAATGAAATTGCCGACAGCCCTGCCAAAAAAGACTCTAAAACTCCATTTGTTGGACCAGAACCCTATAGTGGAATAACTAAAGTCCGCATCAAGGGAATGATCCAGGAGTGGGAAGATGCTGCCAAACGTGCTCACCTCAGAAACACACCTAGATTAAGGCATGCGAAAAGGTTTATCGTCTGCATTAAAGGCAATAAAATCACCTGCATGTAAGTCTGAATCTGTCTGGGAGTACAAACTATCCCTAAAGCAGCTGGCCAGGAACAACAGAGTTGAACTGCTCTGGGTTAATAATAATAATAATAATAATAACAATCTTTATTGTCCAACAGATATACCATAAAAGGACAAATAACAAAAAGTATATACAATTCATAAACATAAATTACAATAATTAATAAGTAATAAGTAAATATAGTTAATAAAATCGTTACAAAATATATATTACCATAAATAAAAACAAAATCTTTTCACAGAAAAGCCGTTAGAGAAAAATATCCTTAGATATAAGATTTGCATTACGGCACGTATGCGTAATGGGCGCTCTTAGTAACACATTTGTGTTTGCGGTAGGTATAAAAAACGTGGTGTTATGTCGCGATGCAAGACGGGGTACATTGATTTTTACCAAAGATAGTAATTGAGTTGAATCAATATCTTTGGCAAATAACTTGCGTAGGAACATTGCACTACAATTTTCTCTACGTTCGGAAAGAGATACGCAATTATGCTGTCTGAGAATTTCAATGTATTCCATCGAATGATCAGGATAAACGCCGCTAATTTTAAAAATAAGAAATGTAAGGAATCGCTTCTGTACTCGTTCAATTACCGAGGAACCGGACATGTAGAAAGGATACCAAATGATTGATGCATACTCTAACCGGCTGCGCTGGGTTACAGGTCATGCAGGGATCAAAGGTAATGAAATTGTCGACAGCCTTGCCAAAGAAGCCTCTATAACTCCATGTGTTGGACCAGAACCCTATAGTGGAATAACTAAAGTTCGCACCAAGGGAATGATCTAGGAGTGGGAAGATGCTGCTAAAAAGGCTTACATGAGAAACACACCTAGATTAAGGCATGCGAAAAGGGTTATCGCCTTTTCTGCCGTAAGAGCCAAACAGTTTTTCAGGGTTTCAGGTCATGCAGGGATCTTAGGTTGCCCTTGCTTAGCCCGAGAAACTGTTTGGCTCTTACGGTAGAAAAGGTGATAAACCTTTTCGCATGCCTTAATCTAGGTGTGTTTTTCAGGTGAGCACTTTTGGCAGCATCTTCCCATTTCTGGATCATTCCGTTGATACGGACTTTAGTTATTCCAGTATATCACTCTGGGCCAACAAATGGAGTTTTGAAGCCTTCTTTGGCAATACTGTCGGCAATTTCATTATCTCTCATAACCGGACTTCTAACCGTACACTGTCCTCTGAAATACCACCTCACTAAGATGGCTCAGACAACTGATGTCAATTGCAGATTCTGGAACGAGGCACAAGAAACAGCAGAGCACCTACTTTGTGAATGCTCTGCACTGTCCCTACCTTGCCCTGTCATCGGTTACTTCAAAGCCTGATGACATAGTACACATTAACCCTTAAGTTATTGTAGACTACGCAAGAGGTCTAGACATTGAGGAACTCAAGTAGATCAGGGATAATTACAAAAGATCTTTCAGGTCGAGGTAAACGCCACTAATTTTAAAAGTAAGAAATTTAAGGAATCGCTTCTGTACTCGATCAATTACCGAGGAACCGGACATGTAGAGAGGATACCAAATGATTGATGCATACTCTAACCGGCTGCGCTGGGTTACAGGTCATGCAGGGAGGCCCAGAGGACCCTCCGACCCCATACCATAACATAACATACAATACACCTATTGTCACTCTAGAACAACAATGGTTTCTATGGCAACGGCCACATAACAATAAATCGCACACAATGTATTACATTTACTAATTAGTGATGCACCCACAATTAAGAAATTTCAGAATAGGAGAAAAAAAAATATTAAATTCAATTAAAATCTAGGATGATAAGGTATTAGTTATAATAAAGTTGTGAACAAAACGTAATGTAAAGGGTGGGCCATCTATTAATTTCTTTTTGAACGGAGTGTTATTTCCACTTTGGCAACACTGACGCGCTTGACATATTAACATAACTGTTGAGTCAAACCTCCGTTGTAAGATATGAGTCGTTTTAATCTGGAACAACGTTGGGAAATTTAGAAAAATTATTTCCAATGAAGTGCGCTGCAGAGGCATGCTGACTGATTTTTTGTGGCCGAAATAAGATGATTTCGACTTGGACGAGCTTTGGTTTCGGCAGGATGGAGCAATATGCCACACTAGACTAAAACTATCGATTTTCTGCACACGAAGTTTGATAACCGTGTTATCAGTCGTTTTGGGGACATTAATTGGTCATCGCGCGGCTGCAGTTTGCTGCCGTTGGACTATTTTTTGTAGATGTATGTTAAGGACCGTTGTTACTTCAACGGTCCACAAACAATTGACGCACTCAAGGAAAACATGCGTGGAACTATTCGTCAAATAGAGCCACAAACAATGTACAGCAAAATTGGGTGAAAAGGATGGACTACTGTCAGCTAGCCGCGGCGGCCATTTAACTGAAATCGTTTTCCATAAATAATCGGAAGGTGTACTTTCTTGAATACAGCAACAATCATTTAAAAATATTCAAAGGTGTAGTTTTATTAGTAATTTCAAAAGGAAACCATCAGATGGCCCACCCTTTATTTAAAGAGATCAATACTTGTTTAATTTATGTGAGGTGTTTGAATCCAGCTGGTTTCAAACAATATATTATTTTTTGCAGCCAAAATTAAAACCAACATTTTCCTTTTAACATCTCACAAAGCATTTTTTTAATTCGTCTTCTGACACACCTCTCATTCCACATCCATCCTATTGTTTATCCCCGAAAATTGAATTCCACGTTCCAATCAAATTTGGCGTGAAAGAAATCCGATCGAAATTTATTGGTTCCGCACGAAAAAAAAAAATGAGAAACAGACAGCCGAGACTAATTCAGGTAATTGAATATGTTATATCGCATTCGGGGGCATTTAAGACAATGAGGAACTCCACGTGGGGGGCTGGCTGTCAAGGTTGAGCGGGGGGTGGGCTCATTCAGGCATGAATCTCACCCTCCGCGCTTCGGGTAGAGGGTGGAGGGTGTTATTGATTCACCACAGAGTTGCGCGCATCCACACACATACACGCACGCACACCATGACACATGTATGCAAGGGGGGAGAGACTCGGACACGGACACCCACTCGATTGATGGTCATTTCGTTATGTGTGATTCAATCACCACTTTTGCTCGTTTATGACGTTACGAACTTATTTGATGCGATTCCGTGAGTTTTATGGAGGGCGGTCCACTTAACGAAATCGAAAATGGACAATTCACATATTTTTAAAGTGTAATTTCTAGTTTTATATGTTCTCAAACGAAAAACGATATTATACCGAGTGTCTATAAACTGTCGGCATCCAGTTTTGACTTCAGAAACATACGTATATACCAGCGACGGCTCGCAGCCGAACTTCAGGGTCGGCCACAGCGCCAAGGCACACAAAATTTGAGGTTGGGATAGCGCTTTGTAAATACAAGGAATTGTACAACAATAACGGATACATATTACCTTGGGTCACGGGCCTACCCTAAAGTTAGGCTGCGAGCCGTCGCTGGTATATACAGAGAATGTTATGTAACACCGAACAAATATAATATTAATTTTCATACAGAAAATGTTTGTTTTTAGTATACGTACGCATACGTTATACATTTTCCGACACTCGGTTTATTAAAAGAATTCAATTTTAAGCTGCAAACGAGGGTTTTCCACTCCCAGGTTAAGCATGAAGTAAAATTTCGAGTTTAGAAAAGCCTGAAAATTTGGTTTGGTCGCGTAGCGCGAAGCGCGGAGCGACCAAACCAAATTTTCAGGCTTTTCTAAACTCGAAATTTTACTTCATGCGCCACCGGTACAAACCACTGATTCAATGTGAAGTTTAGCGGTGTGTTATAATTTTCGTGATTTGTCTGTGTTTTGTATCGGTGGCGCATTAAGTAAAATTTCGAGTTTAGAAAAGCCCCGTGAAAATTTGTCTCGGGTCGCTGCGCGACCCTCGACAAATTTTCTACGCGGGGCTTTTCTAAACTCGAAATTTTACTTCATGCTTAGCCTGGGAGTGGAAAACACTCATTTATTGTTTTTTTTAATTTATTTATTAACGGAAGTCTATTTAAGTACATTAATATTATAAAAACTAAAAATAAAAATAAATAAAATATAAATACAAATACATAATAAATATAGGTACATAAAAGAGTAAAAAACAAACAACACATTTAGGTACAAACAACAGATTAAAATATGAAGACTATTTACTCTGTCGGAAGATGTTCTTCAAAGCATTCCTGCTAATTACACCAAAGTCGGGATTGATGACGTTACAATTATTGGCGATTCTGGATATGCCAAAATTTTTACCATAGTCCGTCCTACACTATGGTACATGGAACAGATCGAAGGAACGCAAACTTCTAGCTGGCACATTGATTTTAAATTGGCCAAGTAAATAGGGGCAATCAATCGCCCCATTTATTAAATTGTATCCTAGCATTACGTCTGCATTCCTTCGTCTCTGCTCTAACGAATGGATATTTAAAGATTGTAGGAGCCGACAATCCCGAACTTGTAAGAGATAAATTTTGTAAATTTAACTTGGATCCTTTCAACCATTTTTACGTCCGATTTGCTATGAGGATTCCAAATAGTGCAACAGTACTCAAGGTGGGGGCGGACAAGGGATACATACAAGGTCGTAAGGGTATGAATGTTTGAGAAATCTCTGCTGTTACGTTTTAAAAAACCCAGAACACGGTATGCCTTAGCAGTTATGTTGCGTAGATGGTTGTTAAAGTTCCAGTTGTGAGACAATAATACACCCAAGTCTTTAATGACTGAAACGCGAATTAAAAGGACGTTAGAGATATAGTAATTTCTCACTGTCGAGGCCCTTTTTTAGTAAAAGTTATACAATTACATTTTTTGAGGTTGAGATTTATACGGTTGTCAGTACACCAAACTGAAAATCTATTTAAGTCTACCTGTAACAACACAGAAGATCTATCATCCGCGATTCGTAAAAATAATTTTATATCGTCTGCAAATAGCAAGCACTGGGAATTATGGAAACAATCAACCACATCATTTATAAAGATATTAAATAAAAGAGGTCCAAGGTGTGATCCCTAGGGAACCCCTGAAGTTACAAGTATCTCAGACGATATAACACTACCAATCCGCACGGTCTGTGACCTTCCGGATAAGTAAGACTGTATCCAACGGATCCTGGATTTAAAGCTTCAAACTGAACTTTTTAACAGCGTTTGCATATGTATACTTAAAAGAAGTAAACAAATGTACTTCATGCTTAATCTTGGAGTGAAAAACACTCGTTAATAGCATCAAATTGAACTCTTAAAAAAAACAACGAATATCTGAAGAAAAATTCTCAGTATAAGGAAATCTTGCGCTTTCAAAATTTAAACGCTTGAGCATTTTTATCTGGGATATGTAGGTAAATTTAAACTAAAAAATCGCTTAATAATGCATCATGTTAAATTTTAAAGTCTTGTTTTAGTATCCATTAAATTAATTAAAAACACCTGCATAGCAAATATGTCCTGCTTTTAATAAATAATCATTCGGGGCTTTACAGTTTCCACACTATAAATCCTTTATACGAACTTTTATCGTAATTTTATATTTAATTCATAAATCCTTCCTGAAATATAAATTCACAATGTATTTACGCGTTTCAAAATTTATTTGAAACATCAACATTAACACAAATTACTTTTACATTAGTATTAATTTTCCGCGCGCCATATTTTACCTTCCATTAATCAAAACCCGCGCTTGCACTGAAAATCCGGGAATTATTTACGTTTGCAGCGGTTTTATTTTTTTGGGAAAATGATGGATGGAATAAGTCACATTTAATTGGACATTAATAGCTTTTTAATACGTGCCGCATTTATCTTTAAAATCAAGCGCAATAAAACCACCGACGAAAAACGATTTTTCTATTTCTCCCCCTTATTTTTATATTTTTAATTTAATTTCGGTTTCCGCTTTTATACGACATTAATAATTGAAATAAAATAGAATCGATTTAATATTAAAGGATAAATTAAAAAACTTGGTTTCTTTCACTATTTGTTTCTATTTACTCGACTAGTTTCGCTTTTTACGGCATTATCAAGAAACTAGTCGAGTAAATAGACAAATAGTGAAACAAACCAAGTGTTTTTAATTTATCCTTTAATCCCTGGGTCTCCAAACTATCTTCTTCGCGGGCCACAAATACAATTCTACATAATAAAGTCGGCCAAGATCCGATTAATTTGATAAAAATATGAAAAATTTAAGGAACAATTGTTACAATATTTCAAAATATGACATTTACAAAAAAAATTACAAACAATCGCGGGCCGGATTCATGCAAGTCGCGGGCCGGATTTGGCCCGCGGGCCGTAGTTTGGAGACCACTGCTTTAATCCATTAAGCGCCATTGATGCGTTAATTATATTACTAAATAAGATAATTTAATATATATTATTTGACCTGGCTTAAAAATGTAAGGAGAAAAATGTAAATATTTTAATAATTATTTATTTAAAAAAAAATGTGGCTGTATTTCTAACTTCACAATATTTCAGTGATTTATACGCGTGGCGCATGAAGTAAAATTTCGAGTTTAGAAAAGCCTGAAAATTTGGTTTGGCCGCTCCGCTTCGCGGAGCGACCAAACCAAATTTTCAGGCTTTTCTAAACTCGAAATTTTACTTCATGCTTAGTCTGGGAGTGGAAAACACTCATTCACAGCTTAAAATTAAACTCTTAAAAAAAGAACGAATATCTGAAAAATTATAGTAAATACGCTGTAATTGGGATATGTATACCTAAAAGAAAAACTCCTTGTATTTTGAGATGACCTGCTCTAGCAGAAATTTAGCGCTTTAGTAGAAATTAGCTCCTAAACTAATTTCTCACTTCACGGTTAGTAAAACATATTCAAACATAATAAATAAAAAATATTTCTTTCGAAATGATGTTAAAATCTAAACTTAACAGAACATGAATTGTTTTTTTTTTAAATATTTGTAATAGAAACAACAATTTTCTTGAATTAATTTATCATCTGGCACTTGATAAAATTTTTCTAGTACATTTTTTCTGTACATTACTTTAAAAATGGTCTAACAAACCGAAACTAGTCGGAATAAAGTTTTGATTTGTGAAACAAAATTCTGATACAAAAACTACAATCAATGGATTTTGGTGACAAAGTTTTGAATTGGCTCAGTAATTATCTTTCAAATAGGACTCAATATATACGGATAGGCAAATACCTCTCAAATGTAATACATGCTACATCTGGGGTACCTCAGGGTTCGTATTGCGGACCAGTTTTATTTATACTTTTTATAAATGACATAGGATTAAAGCTTAAAAACAGTAATTTTTTCCTCTATGCTGATGACCTAAAAATATTTAGAAACGTTAGTAATGACACTGATAAATTCGATCTAAACACCGTTTCTGAGTGATGCAAAGAAAATAAATTAGAATTGAATATAAAGAAGTGTCTTCACGTCTCCTTTTGTCGAAGGTCCGGTAGTGGTTTTGAATATTTAATTGACAATCATCGACTGATGCATGCATCTGAAATTAAAGACTTGGGAGTGATATTCACATCCAAGTTAAGCTATTCTAAACACATCACAAATGTTTGTAATAAATCGATGAAAATGATGGGGTGCATCGGCCGGTTTTCAATCGATTTCAAAGCCACTACCGTAAAAACTTTATACCTAACATTAGTTCGACCTAATCTTGAATTTGCTTCACAAATATGGTCTCCATATAACATAACCACAACCCAGCAAATCGAAGCAGTACAGGGCAAATTCTTAAAACTAATGTCGTTTAGGCTGGGTAAACGCGACTTCACTCATGGATGTTATGTGAACTAAACATTAGGTCGTTAGCAGAAAGCAGAACTTTTCTTAAAATGTCGTTTTTTCTTAAACTAGTAAACGGACTTATTAATTGCAGTCAACTGGTTGGAATGCTGACATTTCATATACCACGAGGTCTTTACGCTAGGTGTAGGCCTATATTTCTTTATCTTTAATCTTTAATCTTAGTTAATTCAACTTAGATTTTATCGAACCAAATATGGCATGTATAATCCTTTGGATAATTTCTTGCGATATGCAAATGTTCTTAGTACTAATTTAAATTTTGTACTATTTGCACCAGCATTTGCTAATTTTAAAAGCCTGTTGCGACGTGTTAACCTGCTGGCTGTCACAGGTTGATTTTAATCTTTCTGTTTTGTTTGTTATTAATATGGTACTGCTTTTTAATTTGTTTTTAATTTATTTTAATTATTTTATTTTATTTTAATTAATTTATTTTATTTACACATTTACTATTTATTGCATTTTATGGTGAATTTTACAGTGTTTGTTGCTTTTGCACATCATTAATTTGTGGTACTAATAAAATATCTGTGATACAAACTAGTCCAACATCTTTGTTTATAATTATTTATATTTGTTTTCTTGTTAGTCTTGTATTGTTAGGTTGCTTTTTTTTGTTTTTTAATCCCGTTTTTTCTTTTTTTAAACATGATTCATTTGCTAACTGGGATTAGCATTGAGGTTGGCCGTTCATTAATATCATTAGTATTATTACTATTGTTTGGTACACCGGCAGCGACCATCAGTACATCTCGTTCCGTATAAAATCAACCTCCAGAATCCAACGGCATTTCTCACAGGACAGGAATCGGTGGAATGTCAAAAGGATTGACGAAGCAAAGTTCGCGGCAGCCATTGAATCCGGTAGCACAATGATGTCTACACCCTATGGCACTCCATGTCGATACGAAGCTGAGAGAGCTACACTTAAAACTATGGCACTTCTCAGCAGAGCTTGCGATGCATCTATGCCTCAGATACGGCCGAAAAACAGCAATCGTCCTGACTACTGGTGGACGGAGGAGATTAGCATAATCCGAAAGGCCTGCTTAAGGCTAAGATGTAGAGCACAACGTGCTAATACCAGAGAGGAAGCTAATAGGATCTCCTCCGAGCATAAAGCAGAGAAAAAGAAACTGCGGCAGGCGATAAATAAGAGTAAGATGGCTCAATGGAGAAAATTGGGGGAGGAGGTTAACGCTGATCCGTGGGGCCTTGGCTACAAAATAGTAACCAAAAAACTTGGCGCAAGCTCGCCCAACGCCGCCATGGACGAGACCACAATGGAGAACATCGTGAAATCGCTCTTCCCGAGACATCCGATTCGGGAAACACCCAATCAGGCCGAGTACATTGACGAAATACCCATCTTTATCGAAGAAGATCTTGAAACGGCAGTATCATCACTCCGTAATGGAAAAGCCCCGGGACGAGATGGAATCCCCAGCGAGGTGATGAAGATGGCGGCCAGAACAAAACCTGCGCTCTTGCTAAACATGTATAACGCCTGTCTGAAAGCGGGAGTGTTCAGCTCACGCTGGAAGGTAGCGCGTCTTGTGCTGATTAGCAAGAGCAAAGGTAACGCCCTCGTACCATCTTCATACCGACCATTGTGTATGCTAGACACAGCGGGAAAGGTTTTAGAAAAGCTTATACAGCCGCGCCTACTTACAGCGATCCGTGCAGGTGGAGACCTATCGGACCGACAATACGGCTTTCGACGTGGGAGATCCACGATCGATGCAGTGCGAGAAGTTGTTCAGGCTGTCGAGAATGCGCAAATGGGAAACCATCACTCCCGAAAAATTGTGCTCCTCGTCACCCTGGACGTAAAGAATGCATTCAACTCTGCGAGGTGGACAGATATGCTAGAAGGACTAAAAAGCTTTCGTGTCCCCAAGTACCTCCTTAACATCGTAGGAGACTACCTCGACGATAGATCGCTGGAATATGATACAACGGAGGGCAGACGGTTATGGAAAATAACGGCCGGAGCAGCACAAGGTTCCATACTCGGTCCAGACCTATGGAACATTGCATACGACGGCCTGCTTCGATTAAACATGCCCGACGATTCACACCTGGTAGGCTATGCTGATGACGTAGCAGCTCTGATTACAGCACGCACTACAGATTCAGCACAGCTAAAGCTAAACCAGGTGATGAGAAGGGCCAACGGCTGGATGGCAGACCACGGGCTTACGCTAGCTACTGAGAAGACGGACATAGTTGTGATGACAACAAAACGAATCCCTACTCTTATACCGATGTCGGTAGGGGATGAGATAGTAGAGACGAAGCCTGCAACAAAATATCTCGGCATTGTGGTTGACACCAAACTCACCTTCAGTGAACACATCCGACGTGTTGCAGAGAAGGCGGAGACGTTGTCAACTCTACTAATTAGGATCATGGCTAACACCCATGGCCCTAAATCTAGTAAGCGCCGCCTTTTAATGACAACAGTCCAGTCGATACTCCTGTACGGTTCGGAAATATGGGATAATATGATGAGGATAGAATGCTACAGAAAACGCATAGCATCTGTACAGAGAAGGGCCGCTCTCAGAGTATCGTGCGCATACCGCACTGTCTCCGAGGCAGTGGTCCTTGTAATCGCCGGAGAAATCCCCATTGGGCTGCTGGCCATTGAAAGGAAGGCCGTCTATGAGCGTAAGTCCGAAATTGGTAGGGAGCGTGCCAGCAAGGAGGAGAGGGCGCGGACACTGGAGGAGTGGCAGAATTCGTGGTCCACTATCGAAAAGGGGAGATGGACCGCAAGACTGTTGCCCTGCATCAAGCCATGGATCGAGCGCGACCACGGGGAGATCACATACTTTCTCACCCAATTCCTCAGCGGACACGGATGTTTCCGCTATTATCTCCATCGGATGGGAAAGTGTGTGACCCCTATGTGTAAGTACTGTGGAAGCGCAAAAGATGATGCAGAACATACTGTCTTTTACTGTGAGAGATGAGCAATACAAAGAATAGAATTGGAAGCAGAGGTGGGCCATCTGTCCCCAGAAAATACCATGGGGAAGATGCTGGAGAGCGAAGCAAGCTGGGAGAAGATAGCGACTTTTGTGGAGGATGTCCTCCGCAAAAAACATCAGGAAGCCGCTCCACCTGTCTTGACATGAGCGCCAAGAAAGGAGGCCCAACCCGAAGTAATGTGGTAAACAGTTCCGGGTTGGTATCCTCGGCGATAGTGGGAGGGGTTTTAGTCGGTAGCCGCAAGGAGTCTCACACTGCGTACATAAATGTATTTCCCCTCCCACCTTAAGGAAAGGAAAAAAAATAGTTTGGAACACCAGTTGGATTTGGACGATTATATATATATATATATATATATATATATATATATATATATATATATATATATATAATTTCTTGAATTAATTTCTCATCTGGCACTTGGTGAAACATATTACACTATGTGTATTTAATTAACTTTACATAATATATATATATATATATATATATATATATATATATATATATATATATATATATATATATATATATATATATATATATATATATATATATATATATATATATATATATATATATATATATATATATATATATATATATATATATGTACACTATGTACATTTATTTCTGTTGTCTTTTATTCTTTTCCTTACACCACTTATATATTATATTATATTGTATTATGTATTACAGTATGTGCTTAATATTATGTCTGAGTTTAATAATATCGTACACACATGTTATCTGCTTTCTTTAAAGGAGTTATCCGTAAATAAATAAATACCAAGTGTTATTTAATTTAAATAACTTAGAAACAACTATGTTTAATTTGTTATCTAGTGTATAAAATAAAACGTGTTCTTGAGACTAGAGTTTCTCGTTAGTATTAAGGGTAAATTATAATTAAAAAAATGAAATACAACACATAAAAAATTTAACGCTAAAGAAAAGTAATTGCGCAAGAGAAAAACTAAAAAACGAGGATTTAGTACTTATTATAAATGGTGAATACAAAAAAATACTTTTAGCTAGCTACACGAAGAAATTTCACTATAAAATAAATAGTGTTCTTGAGACTAGAGTTTCTCGTTAGTATTAAGAGTAAATTATTAATAAAAAAATGAAATACAACGCATACACAATTTGAAACTAGAGAAAAGTAATTACGCATGAGGAAAACTAAAAGAACGAAGATTCAGTACTTATTATAAATAGTGAATACAAAAAAATACTTTTAGCTAGCTACACGCAGAAATTTCACTATAAAATAAATAGTGTTCTTGAGACTAGAGTTTCTCATTAGTATTAAGGGTAAATTATTAATAAAAAAATGAAATACAACCCATAAACAATTTAAAACTAGAGAAAAGTAATTGCGCATGAGGAAAACTAAAAAACGAGGATTTAGTACTTATTATAAATAGTGAATACAAAAAAAACACTTTTAGCTAGCTACACGAAGAAATTTCACTACAAAATAAATAGTGTTCTTGAGACTAGAGTTTCTCGTTAGTATTAAGGGTAAATTATTAATTAAAACAATGAAATACAACACATAAACAATTTAAAACTAGAGAAAAGTAATTGCGCATGAGGAAAACTAAAAAAACGAGGATTTAGTGCTTATTATAAATAGTAAATACAAAAAAATACTCTTAGCTAGCTACACGAAGAAATTTCACGTGATAAAATCCAACCTGTGGACCCATTGAAACCCGCCAACCTGTAAATTAATCCCGTTTCCGAGCGGAAAACTTTAAAACTATCAGCCCTTCTTCCAAGGGGAAACTTGAATTATACGGGGGCCGCGCGAAAGGGAGAAATATCGCAAAAAGGGCGAGGGCTGTAATAACTTTTCAGTTTTAACTTATATATCTCTGGGAGCTCTCCCGGCGTAAAATATATATTTTAGAGTGTGGCAATTTTAAAAATGTTTCACCGTGCGCCGACGAGAGGTTTATCCGGGGGCCGCATTATATCCGTACTATTGAACTTCAATATTTATTTTTAAGTTACGCCTTTTAAGCGCGAGAGCATATACGCTCTCGCTTTCACTTTTTTTTTCGCTAAATCGCTTAAGCTTTAAAGATATATTTTTTATTTATCGAATGGAGAGAAAAATATACTTACGAGTTAAATAAATAAACGCTTATAATCACAGCCCTAGATCTCCAAATTGATTTATTGTACTATAGTTTTAAGCATCTGAAAATTACAATTATATAAGCAATATTTGTCTATTCAGTAAATATCACCTTTTCTATCAATATAATCTAACAAAACATTTTCAAAATTACAATGAAAAACTTTTTATTATCAATAACTATTGATAATGAGTTTTTAATACTTCAAATGTACACTTCTGTGCAATAAAATTAAGCACAAGTCTTATAACTATTTTTACAATATTCTAGTCGTATAATTCGGATCTGTTTTAATTGCTTAGAAGCAATTTCAATAAATAATAAAACACCATAACACTTTTCTACTGCTCCCAATGTTTCTTAACTCTGAAAGCAGTGCCTTGACTAATGTTCACCAATCAAGTAATTTGTCTAATAGAAAAACCATCTTCTATTTTAGTTAGAATATTCGAATTTTCGAATTGTTGTCTAAATGACGCGGCATTTTGACATTAAGGAAATTTACATATTTACGTAACTAAGATACTCATAATGTTCGCTTTACACTATAACATCTTTTGTGTACTTAATTTTATTGCACAGAAGTGTACATATAATGAATAAAAATAAAAGTAAGGAATCACAAGTTTTTCATTCTCATTAAGGATTAGTTGTACCAAACCCCTTATACTGATTCAACTCTGAACTTTAGTCTAAAGCCTGGGTCTCCAAACCATCTTCTTCGCGGGCCACAAATACAATTCTACATAATAAAGTCGGCCAAGATCCGATTAATTTTATAAAATTATGAAAAATTTAAGGAACAATTGTTACAATATTTCAAAATATGACATTTCCAAAAAAAAATTACAAACAATCGCGGGCCGGATTTATGCAAGTCTCGGGCCGGATTTGGCCCGCGGGCCGTAGTTTGGAGACCACTGGTCTAAAGTGACATTAGAACAATAGAACCTGTCATCTTGAACTCGAGTTCAGCTTGAACTCAAGTTCAATGTTTTTTGTGCAACTGGGCCTAAGCACTGCGACTCAGTCAACTTAGCCCTTCGAAGTTCGACTTTTTAAAAAAAACTATTACGCTAGACGGGCCTTAACTAGTGCATTGAAATTCAGCAAGTAAATGGTAATACGCACACAGGATCTGAAAGCTCTCGCATCAAAATTTGGATGCTAATATTTTTATTACCTGATTTTTTTGCCAGAATATTTTTTTCATATTCTGCTAGCGCTAGCTCTACGCTATCTTTTTCACCCAATTTGAATAAACAAATCTTATTTCAGGGGGCTGGGGTTAAACATGTTTCATCATTTTTGGGGTTGTGGGAGTGGTGCTAGTTTTTAAATTAGTGGCGCTAGCTCTGAGGAATCCGAATAGAGAAAAAAATCTTGAAAAAACCAAACCCGAAAGTTCAAACCCCCGTAACTTCCTTGTCTAAATAGCGCTAGCTCTAATTTTTGTGGACCTAGTTGGCGCTAGCTAAGGCACGTCCAGTGCAATAGTTTTTTTTTTAAAAGTCAAACTTCAAGGGGCTTAGTTGACTGAACCAAGCACTGCACATAACTCAATTAACCCATCAAGCGCCATTGATACATACACGCAACATTATTAATTTTTTGTTAATTAAATTACTAAATAAGTTAATTTGGTATATTATAATATTTGACCTGACTTGAAAGTGTATGAAGAAGAATTGAAATATTTAGTTATTTAAATATTTTGATTATTACCCAAAAAATAATGTGAGTGTATTTCTAGCTTCACAATATTTCAGTATTTTATGCGCGTGGCGCATGAAGTAAAATTTCGAGTTTAGAAAAGCCTGAAAATTTGGTTTGGTCGCTCCGCGCTTCGCGCTACGCGACCAAACCAAATTTTCAGGCTTTTCTAAACTCGAAATTTTACTTCATGCTTATTCTGGGAGTGGAATCACTCGTTTTAAACCACATAATGCACGTTTCTATATAAAATCGACGAATGCCCGAAATTTTACAGCATATACATTATGTATATTTAACAGGAAAATTCACAGTATGTGATACAATAAGCCATTCATAGATATCATAAAAAGAATTCCATAATTCTACCTAAAATCAACTTTTTGTGTTATCTCTATAATTGCTCGACCATTAATGGGTTAAACAATTAATGTTTATAATTATTCAAGCAGACTATTTTGTTAATTAGGTTAAAGTAATATGTAAAGTTATTTTTATTAAAAGCACTTAGTATTGTTTCACTTAATTTGTGAAACAATACCAAGTGTTTTTAATTTAAATAACTTTACATATTCTAATATGTTTCACCAAGTGCCAGATGAGAAATTAATTCAAGAAATTAGGTTAAAGTAATTTTAATCCATAAATGAATTTACTGCATTTCGCCCATCTAAGTACTTAAATATATTAATTTTAAATAAAAACCCAGTAACAATCAGAACGAATATGATCGTATCCTTTTTATTCTTCTGATAAAACTTTTCGAGTAATTCAAGTCGGCGATACGACTTGTCGGGAATGGGAATCCTCTGGATACAGATCCGAGAGGAAAAAAGGTTTATCAAATCCTCTGATAGCGCCCTGCCCTTTTTCCCTTTTGCACACCCACACACACACACTCACTATTATCCAACAATATTTTTTCCTCGTTGTTGCACACGTTAACCTTTTTAGGTAAAATGTTTGTCGATTATTTGGGTCACGTATTTAATACCCGGACCCTCTCGGCGATTCCGCCTGTCTTGTCCTTTTCATGGGAATTCGGTCCGACCTAAATTTACCTACTGTGGTTTTCCCCTTCGCTTTTTTTATGGCAATAGAAAAAACATAATCAAACATTGAAATATTTTAAAATAGATAATAAAATATTCATGATAAAATTTATTAAATTGCCATCTGATGCAGACAGAAATTAGAGAACTTATGCAAAAATAGAGATATTTGTAAAATGAATTTCCTTATCTCCTAATTTAATCTCTCTCTCAAAAATGTTGTACTTTACTTCAGTAAAGTTTCCTTATTTCGGGTTACAGAAATAAGGAAACTTTACTAAAGGAAATAGGGAAACTTTACTAAAGTAAAGTACAACATTTTTAGGATAGAGAGAGAAAGATTAAATTAGGAATAATAATATTTCTTCAATTACCGTTTGGTTTTCTCCATGTTTAAAATAAGATTCCATCTTTCTGTACATCTGTTCTGGTTCTGGTTCTTTGGGGAGTGCGCATTTCTGCACTGCACTTAGGCCTGATTAGGTCCATTGTGCTTCCTCCCGTCGATTATCTAGCCTCAGCTCAGCCAGCTTACCTGGTTTAGGTAGTCTAGCAAAGCCGAGGTGGGTAGATCCCTTATGTAGGCCATTTTATTCCATCTTTCACCCAGTAAGGACACAGTGTTGCCGTAGCCGCTCTCAAATGACTCAGGTTACATTGGATAAAATTAATCACCTTGTTATTAGCCATTACGCTGGTGGTGACTGATCGGTCCTAATCCCTTCACCTTTCGTCTCAACAAGTGTGGACTTATTTGTGTCAGGAAGAGAGGCGTCGGTCCTTTCTGGCGTTAGAGGTGACATCCTCTAGTCTCGGCTCTTCGCTAACCGGCGAGATTTGTAGCTGCTCCAGTATGGATACAGGAGCCATTTGCTCCCTGATGCCTCAGGTGCGCTTTCAGTCCCTCTCTGAGTTACAACACCCTCCTCCTCCTCTTTCTTTTTGGGATCCTTGCTGACCCTCAAGATCAGGGAGGTAAACCTATAATTTAAGCGATTTCCCTGCCATTTAGAACTTTGCGATCCTCCTCTCCTACTCCAAAGGCGAGTAGTTGCCCGGGCGGGTCTCAGATACAGCCCGGTGAAGGATCGGCCATTCTCCTATTATAAGTTCGGGATTTTGTCCCGCCAACCTTGTTATGACCTTGTCTTTCCCTTCAGGAATCTCAAAATCCTCCCTAGGAATCTAGACGGTGGACTTCGCGATTTTGGGGAGGCGGTCTTCAGCTGTGGCTAAAAGTCGAGCCTCAGGTCATAGTTTGATCATCGCCACCATCTTCATAAGCCAATTCACAGTGCCCTGGACCTAACAGTGAATTTTGACAAACTCGCCTGCAAAGGACCAGGCCCTGAACGTCAGAGGACTTGTAGTAGCGGTTGGTGGACCCAACACCACTAAGTCAAGCTCCCTGAAAAGGAAAACGCTTACGTAAGATAAAAGTTTTCATTTAGATTACAGAAAAATACTTCGGTAACAAACTTGAACTAGCGGCATTTTTATTCAAAATAAGGCGTCGTAGTTTTCATTTTCACATAACTTGGCCCCTAAATAATATCTCAGAAACACAGCTGAATTGACAAATGTTTCACAAAGTGTCACGCGTATCAAACAGAGAAATTGCAAAGTTTGAAATATACTGCTAAAGCAGTGTATTTTATATTTAAAGTTGAAGCAGTATATTTTAAATTTTAATTTTAATCAGTGCTTAATGCGCCTGGCGCATGCAAAAAATTAATAGTTTATAGTTTAGAAAAGCCTATAGATTAGTGAATAGATTTTAACTGATTGCAGATTATAATTACCGAAAGCAGAAATTGTTTATCGTTACAACTGATGTAGCCTACATGCAGTGTCAACACGTTTTGTATAGAGATTATATCAAACTATCTATAAATTTCACACAACCTTTTAACCACTTGACAGTTTATCGTTTAATAACAAACTGAAACTCAATTTGCTGTAATTAATTGCACAATATCTAACTTGAATAGAAGGCTTTTCAGGGGTATAATTACTAAAATATAAGTATAAAACATAGTTTTTATGAATAAATTGAACAGATAATAGATGAACACTGGTTTATTTCTACGAGACCCGTACAAACACAATCATAACATTTCGTATTAATAGAACAAAATCTACATGCTATAAGTTTGTTTTGAACTATTGATATAATAAACGTGGCTACATCGCATTTTTGTGTAATCCAACTTTACTCTAGTTTCATTTGCAGAAATTTAGAGGTTATGTTTAACTATTTTGTTTATAATTCTGCTGAATTATTTAATGGTTTACATTCTCTGTTTTTTCTTATCTAATTTTGGTGAAAATATTTTTTTGAAGCAATAATTAACCGCGTTCGTTCCGTTTTTTTTTTCTGTGTGTAATTTACATGGAGCAGCGCGTGGGGGCGTTTTGAACAAAATTTTATAAATTTTACGGGCGACGTCGTAATAATTGCTTGTAAAATTTACGGGCGCGAGCGAGCGAGCGCTTTATGCATTTAATACAGAACGGCGGGCCCTTTTATTATCGTAATTATTTTATTCTGGAAATTAACATTCCCAGTTTCCAATATTAATTACGTTCGCCTTCCCCTTTCGGAGCGAGACATTAAAAACGACACTGTAGCGGCAACAACATTGTTTCCTAGCGTTCGCTCGTCGGCGGGCGTGTGTGTTTGTAATTGGTCCTGTTCTCTGCTTTAATTACAACTTTAATGTGGGAATACGCGCGATTGGAGAAGCCATGTCCTATTGGGGATATTACTTTTTGATTGTGCTTTGAATTAGTTTTCTCTCTAGAAACGGTGTTTTGAATTTCACTACAAAACATTTTAAGCAAATGTTGCGTATCATTTAATATCATTACTAATTTGATAGTGACGTGACGACTGTGGCAACCCAATACACAATAACGGAATTGGGTTGCCTAGTATTATTGTTTTAAACAATTGGTTCAATGCCGAGTTTAAATCGCCTTTTTTTAAAATATAATTGCTCCTGAGGCCTTTAAAGTGCTAAATGCGTCTCTATGCAAGATTGTTGTAACTTGTGAAGTTAGCACTTACATAGTGTAAACATGTAGATATATTGATAATGAAGGTTTAAATTAAATTACACTTGGTTTGTTTCACAATTTTTTACTTTACTATTTACTCGACTAGTTTCGCGTTTTACAGCATTATCAGGAGTGTAGATATGTTTGAACGCGAATAAATTCGTAAAAATTTGAGGATATTACTTTCTGATTGTGCTTTGAATTAGTTTTCTCTCTAGAAACGATGTTTTAAATTTTACTACAAAACATTTTAAGCAAATATTGCGTATCATTTAATATCATTACTAATTTGATAGTGACGTGACGACTGCGGCAACCCAATAGACATTAAGGGAATTTAACATTTATTTATTTACGGCAATGGCTCACACATCTTAAGGGGCTTACTTGCCTTGGGGGGCTCACGTGTCTTGGGGGGCTGCGCGTCTTGGGGGCCGCGCGGCTTGGAGGGCACACGCGTCTTGGGGGGGGGCACACGCATCTTGGGAGGGCTTACGCGTTTTGGTAGGAGGCTCAGCCCGATCTTAGAGGGGGCTCACGCATTTAAAGCTATGTATACATGTCGAAATACTATAATACTAATTTAGTGAAATTTGAATTTACAAAAGCCATAAATCCAAAAACATACTTATGTTATGTTATGGGGTCGGTGGGTCGTGTGGCCTCTGGGCCTTCCGAAATTACCTCGACCTGAAAGATCTTTTGTAATTATCCATGATCTACTTGACCCCCTCAATGTCTAGACCTCTTGCGTAGTCTGCAATAACTTGAGGGTTAATGTGTACCATGTCCTCAGGCCTTTTTTTACAAAAATCATAACAAAGAAGGTAAAGTAAATAACATAAATAAATAAAGTAATTCATTTTACAAGTATATATTAACATTCAATAATCAACAAACATAGATTTTGAAGATACGCCTATAAAAAATCGGTAATAAGAGCCGACAAATCTATTAATTTTAGATGAAACTTGAGTTGCCTAGTATCATTGTTTTAAACAATTAGTTCAATGCCGAGTTTAAATCGCTTTTTTTCAAAATATAATTGCTCCTGGGGCCTTTAAAGTGCTAAATGCGTCTCTATGCAAGAATTGTTGTAACTTGTGGAGTTAGCACTTACATAGTGAAACGTGTAGATATGTTTGAAAGCGAATAAATTCGTAAAAATTTAACATCGCGTATGTTTCTAGTCAGAGTTTATAGTTATATCCCAACCTGGAGCATCCTAGGGGTCTCCTTTTCGTGTCCCAAGTGTGGGCCTTCCATCCGAGATGGTTAATCTTTCATCAGGAATAACACACCGACAGAACTGTTCCGCATCCCCGATGGCGGCGATTCCATTCCATTTTTTTGCGGTAAATAGTTAATTTGGTTCCGGATGTTTCGGCGGTGAACGCAAAGAGGCCGTTCCTATGTAATTTCCCCGGGAAAATGGCTTCATTGCGTGCCAGGATAAATGGCGCTTCCATGCAAAGTATCGCTGAAAGTGCAATTTGCGGTACGCCCGGATCGACCCCGATGGATTGCGCCGGCTCTTGTCTGCGGTTTTCCCCTGATGATTATAATTTTTCTTTAAAACCGCGAATAAATTGCTCTGCTGAGCAGTGGCGAATCCAGAGAGCTTGTTAGTTGCGTGAAGGGTCATTTAAAAAAATATAAATGTTTAATCAAACATTTACTAATACAAATTAATTTTATTGCAAGTTTTAAATTGATTTTTTATATATAAAAACAACGAATGCATTTATTAAAATTGAAATACATTATTGAAAATGCAAGCAAAATAAATTTAGAAACAAGGGGCGCGAAGGCTCTGCGAGATCCTAAGGGCCAGCATGGCCCTACGATATCTGCCGAGAATATGGAGGCTAACCAGGGAGGTTTTCATACCAAAGACTGGCAGAACAGAGTATTCTCGTGCAAAGTGGGCCTGTACGACTTTGCACGAGAATACTATTAATCTAATGTTATTTGTACTGAACACAATGGAAGAAATTATGGACTAGCATATCAGAGATGGGATACTGGTGTTCAACCCATTATCCCAAGATCAATATACCTATCTTCCAGGTCGATCAACGCAGACAGCTCTCAGCCGACTAACAAGTAGTGCTGAAACTGCTCTGGAAAACAAGGATATCCTACTTGCTGCCTTTTTGGATATAGAAGGTGCATTTGACAATACATTTTTTAACTCCATAGCCACTACCCTGAGGAAGCAGGGGTTGGAAGAAACTAGCTGCAAGTAGATTGACTGCATGCTAATACAAAGGATAGTTTACACTACGTTTTCTGACCAGACACTAGTAACCAGGGTGGCCGGTGGTTGTCCTCAAGGATGAGTTCTGGATATAGAAGGTGCATTTGACAATACATCTTTTAACTCCATAGCCGCTGCCCTGAGGAAGCGGGGGTTCGAAGAAACTAGCTGCAAGTGGATTGACTGCATGCTAATACAAAGGATAGTTTACACTACGTTTTCTGACCAGACACTAGTATCCAGGGTGGCCGGTGGTTGTCCTCAAGGAGGAGTTCTGGATATAGAAGGTGCATTTTTTTTTATTATTATTTGCAAAACACTTAGTTGTATTTTACTATAATTACAATCTGATCACAAATGGATCAATGAGTAATATTTAGCTAACTTAATTTACTAAAGGTTTAATACTAAGGGTTTACTCATTAGTATCCCTTACATTTTAATAACTTAATTACACTAATTAATGTGTACACTAGCACTATGCCCTGCTTTTGCACTAACACAATATTAAACTAACTCGAACGGTTTAGTCCGCTGTAGTCTTCTGGTCAAATTCGTGTTATCGAGGAGCTGGATGGCTTCGATGTTGACGTGTTGAAGAAGTCGCTGTTCATGACTCTTGGCAAATTTGTGTATTGTCTCATTAACAGTATTCATTTCCAAGTCCCTGTGGAGGTCACTGTTTCGGAAATACCAAGGAGCATTGACAATACTCCTCAGTACTTTATTTTGGTATCGCTGGATTATTTCTATATTGCTCTTTTTGGCACAGCCCCACAGCTGGATGCCATATGTCCATACGGGCTTAAGAATTTGTTTATACAGCAGTAATTTATTGTAGATTGACAGGGTGGAGTTCCGACCAAGCAGCCAATATATTTTTCGAAATTTGATGTCCAGTTCTTCTTTTTTCTTTTTGACATGAGCTCTCCAGCGTAGCTTAGCGTCCAGTGTAAAACCCAAATATTTTGCTGTATCAGCATATGGTACCTGGATATCATTCATACTAACAGGGATATGTTGATTTCTTTTATTTGTGAAATTGACGTGGACCGATTTAGTCTCATTCAATTTGATTCGCCATTGCTTAGTCCAGATGTTAATTTTATTTATCGAGGTTTGCAGATTTACTGCTGCTTCTTCGTGATCTTTGCCTACAGCCAATATAGCAGTGTCGTCGGCAAATGTGGCTATCGTATCATGGTCTAAATCAGGTATATCGCTGGTGTATAGTAGGTAGAGAACTGGTCCTAGCACACTGCCCTGTGGCACACCTGCCTTTATTTCTTTTAGTTCAGAGTAAGCATCTTCCTGCTTAATTCTGAAAACTCTATCTGAAATGTATGATTCTAGTATTTGTGAATATAGTCTGGGTAGATGTTTTCTTAATTTGTATTTAAGTCCGTCGTGCCACACTTTGTTAAAAGCTTGCGCTACATCAAGAAAGATAGTAGAGCAAACCTTTCTTTCAATTACGTTCGTTATTCTGTGGACTTGACCTATAGTTGAATGACATTCTCTGAAACCAAACTGATGTTCTGGTATTATGTTTTTGCCTTCAATAATTGGTTTTAATCTTTTAAAAAGTATTTTTTCAAACATTTTTGAGATTACAGGTAATAAAGAGATTTGTCTGTACGAAGAAACTTCATTTGGTGGTTTTCCAGGTTTAGGAATCATTATCACTTCTGCTACTTTTCATATCTTAGGAACATATTTTAATCTAAACGATGCATTAATAAGATATGTAAGTTTTACTATTGCTTTACGAGGTAGTTGTTTCAGAATTTCGCCAGTAATTAAGTCAAATCCTGGAGCTTTCTTAATGTTAATGTGATCTTTAATTATCATTTCAATTTCTCTTGGGGTAGAGGGTCTGATTTCACCTTCTTCCTGGGTAATATTTTCCCAGTCCAGAATGGCTACACCCTCATTCGATTGGAAAGTCCATTCAAGATATTCGGCAAACCTATTAGCCTTTTGATTATTGCTTTTTGCATATGTCCCATCTGCACTTCTAATTGGAGAATTCTGCAAGATTGGTCTCTTCAGTCTCTTAGTAGCTTTCCAGAGTGAATAATCAGTTTTACCGTCATTTGTTAGTCCACTTAGATATTCACTAATAGAGTCATTTTTAATTTTTTGAATCTCTCTTTTGAGTTGTTGTGTTGCGTTATTTACTCTAGTTTTATCTGCTGGGCATCTAGATTGGTGCCAGATTCTTCTGAGTCTTCTCTTTTTGAAAATAAGAGCTCGAATTTCTTTGGGGTAAATATTACGTTTGGTTCGTGGGGTAATAATAGGGGTAATATCCCATGTAGCTTGTTGGATATTATCAACAAATTTTTCCGCTTCATAGTCTAGCTGGTCTTCGTTTCTTATTGAGGATGACAAGTTGATAGTGTCTTCAAGTTGAAGTTTAAAGCTCTGCCAATCGGTAAATTTGTTAGTCAATCTAGCAGGTATTTCCTTTTGTGTAATACTATCGCTTAGAGTGAGGACAATCGGTGAATGGTCAGAATTCATATCCCAAGCCTCTTCCACGTGCATGTAGTTAACAGACACATTTCGTGTTATGAAAAAATCAATTAAATCTGGAATTTTATTAGGATCTGTAGGCCAGTATGTTGGTTGAAGGTGCATTTTACAATACATCTTGTAACACCATAGCCGCTGCCCTGAGGAAGCGGGGGTTGGAAGAAACTAGCTGCAGGTGGATTGACTGCATGCTAATACAAAGGATAGTTTACACTACGTTTTCTGACCAGACACTAGTATCCAGGGTGGCCGGTGGTTGTCCTCAAGGAGGAGTTCTTTCACCCCTACTGTAGAACCTAGTCATGGATGGACTGCTAGTGGAGCTCAACAACGGATACTCTTCCCTAGGATACGCAGATGACCTAGTTATTCTCGTTAATAGAAAATTTAACTTGAACCTGTCTTGGGCATCACAAAAAAGTTGGGTCTCCTAGAATTCAGAAAGTGGATTCGCAACAAACAGAAGGAATACTGGGTAAACAGACCTGGACTTAACTACTGTAAGGCCATTATAAATGGACCTCACTCTAACCAAGCTGCAGAGCTACTGACACTAAGTAGGGTACAACTAAACAACCATAGGACTACTAACCGGCCAGATGACTGTTAAAGAGCACCTAAGGAAAAACAGTCTACACAACGGCGACACCAGTTGTCGGCTCTGTGAAAGGGCACCGGAAACAACAATGCACATTCTGTGTAGCTGAAATGCGCTGGAAAACAAAAGACAGCTCATATTTGGAAACAGTCAAATGGTACCAAATGATTTCCATACGCAAACCCTGAAGTACCTGCAAAAGCTAGTGCAGGAGATCCAGTTTGGAATATTTGCGTGAGTAAGATAATATGGGGTAGTACAATAAGCCACTTAGGCTGCAGTGCATCTGGATCCGCAAGGAAGACGGCCCCCACAGGAGAAAAAAAAGGGGGGAAGGCAACGATGTCCTTAACTCCAGGGTACCGCACATGTCGCTACACCACTGGTAAGGATACAAACTGAAATTAAAGCGAATAATTATTTTTCTAACAAATCACCTTCACTCCATCCCCAAACGAAAATTGGATCGACAAGTAATAAGGGCACGTAAATCTGACTTAATTCGGATCGAAGGGAGGAAACGGCGCCTGAATCTCGATGTTTACAGGTGGCCCTTTCCGCCCCCGCTCTCACTCACACCCTTTCCTGTATAATTTCAGGGACACACGCCCTTTTACACGGACAAACAGGAAGAAAGGAACGGTCTCCCTTAATTTCCACTTATTGAATCGGAACGCGCGCGATTGTATTGGATTTTCTTTTTTTGCTTGTATGCTAAAATATCTCGACGTTCGGTCCTGGTTTTGTTCAAATATAAGTTTTGTGTGTGAGGGGATTTATCGGGACACGACACATGCTCACCAATACGGAATGGATCTTTCCCCTCTTGAGCACACATTTCAGTAAACATCACGTATTTATTTAATCGATTTTTTTTATGTTTTTTAGCATGAACGAAAAGTTTTAAATAAATAAATATTCATACATACAATAATTTTTCTTTATAAATATTCATACTAAAAATGATTTTATATATAATAAAGATATTAAATATATATAAATATACATATCCCGATGTATACGCTGTAAAATTTTATTTTGTACAATCGTTCAATTTGAAACTTCTAACAAGTGTTTTCACTCCCAGATTAAGCGCGAAGTAAAATTTCGAGTTTAACCCATTAGGCGCCATTGATGCATACACGCAACATTATTAATTTTATGTTCAATAATTTACCAAATAAGTTAATTTGATATATTATATTATTTGACTTGACTATTGCCCATTTAAAAAAAAATGTTTTCAGTGTACTTCTTACTTCACGATATTTCAGTGTTTTATACGCGTGGCGCATGAAGTAAAATTTCGAGTTTAGAAAAGCCCCGTGAAAATTTGTCTCGGGTCGCTACGCGACCCTCGACAAATTTTCTACGCGGGGCTTTTCTAAACTCGAAATTTTACTTCATGCTTAGTCTGGGAGTGGACAACACTCGTTCTAAGGAGTTTCAAATTGAAGGATCCTTCCAGATTACTAAGTTTATTACCATTTTACAAAGGCTACAGCTCGAAGGACCAATCATGGTCTTCGGAGACCGAAGGACTACAGGGAATTTAAGTTTTTTTACAAGAAAACAACCAATATCAGAAGGTTTACAGCATGGATAGGAAAGAAAACATCCAATTTTGAAAAAATATCGAAGTTGAGTTGGTTTTCAGTGCATTTTTAACTTTACTTTAAATCAGTGTTTTATACGCGTGGCGCATGAAGTAAAATTTCGAGTTTAGAAAAGCCCCGTGAAAATTTGTCTCGGGTCGCTGCGCGACCCTCGACAAATTTTCTACGCGGGGCTTTTCTAAACTCGAAATTTTACTTCATGCTTAGTCTGGGAGTGGAAATACTCGTTCTAAACTTCATATTGCACGTTTTTATACAAAATCGACGAATGCCTTTCATTTACAGCGTATACATTATGTATATTTAAAAGAAAAATTCGTTTGCATCTAGAACGCTTTCAATTAGTGAACAAAAATAGGCACAAATAGAGAAAGGGGCTTTAGCAATTATATTTGGTATAATAAAATTGAATGAATATTTGTATGGAACAAATTTTACCATAGTAACTGACCACAAACCGTTGATTTATATTTTTCATCCAAATTAAGGCATACCTCAATTTTCAGCAAACCGCTTAAGGCGTTGGGCAGTAATATTATCAAATTATAACTATCAGATAGAATAGGTAAAATCAGAGAAAAATATTAATTATAAAAAAATGCACAATATTTATTTCTGAGAAAATAAAAAGTTATAATATATGTTCAATTAAATTTAACGGTACGGCCCGGCCGACCCTGACGAACCGTCACTGATTTATTATTTAATATGTGATTTAATACACATCGCGCCATCTCTCGATTCATCGTAGAAGAATTAATTTTTGTTTGAATATAAATTGTTTAATTTAATACACGTAGTGACATCTCTCGATTTATTGTCAAAGTTTTACCTTTAAACTGATTCAATTATTATTCACACATTGTCTATTTATGTATGTGTTGGTTTTTTTAAATATGTGTGTGTGGTTTTTTTCTCTCTCTTCAATTTGCGAACTGCACAAAAACAGCCACACGTTTTCCATTCGATTTCATCTATTTGATCGATTTAGTAGAGGTGCAATATCCGAAATGTTAACACGCGCTCAATCATTTTCTCGAAATAATTCCAAATAAAATTCAATTGTACATTTTTAAAACGTGAAGTGGTAATAAGTGTTCCTAATAGTGATTGTTGGTGTATGACTGTGGCAGCGCTTTGCAACCAGAAATAGTATGTGAGTGTTTATATCAATGTGTGCTCATTTAAAATCAAATCATTGAATGGATTTTGTTCTTTTATCTTCAACTTCAACGGCTAGATTTTATTTATTTATTATAAGCATGTTTATGAAAATCACACACTTGTAGGGGGATTCGTGTTAGAGAAGGATGATTCGTTTTATTGCAAAATTTATGACATTTTCGTTCTTCATGCTTAACCCATTAAGCGCCATTGATGCATACACGCAACATTATTAATTTAGGTTATTATTAAATTACTAAATAAATTAATTTGATATATTATATTATTTGACCTGACTTGAAAATGTATAAAGAAAAATGTAAATATTTTGTTATTTAAATATTTCGATTGTTGCTCATTTAAAAAAAAAATAATGTGAATGTATTTCTAACTTCACAATATTTCAGCGTTTTATGCGCGTGGCGCATGTAGTAAAATTTCGAGTTTAGAAAAGCCTGAAAATTTGGTCGATGGCGTGTTTTTTGTTTATGACATATTCTGAATGAGCAATGTCTTCTTAACATCCTCATCATTAACAAATGAATTTAGATGTATAGAACGTATAGAATTTTTGATTTGGTAATTTGACAATATGATGTAAAATTAGACAAGTTTTCAATAGTAATATATTAAGTGCATTAAAAATGATCGAAAATTTTGCACGAAAAGCCGTTGCCTAGAAACTGCATGAGTCCATTTTGATTGTCATTTTCCAAAAAGTGCCCGAGACGCGAAGCGTCGAGGGCACTTTTTCAGTCAAATCACAATCAAAATGAACGAATGTGGTTTCTTGAAGGCAACGAGCTTTGAGTACTAAATTTTCAGAGCATTTTTAATGCACGAAATGTATTTAATAGACTATTTCCTGAAAAATACGATTTTTAATCAAGTTGACGTATTATTTAAAATATTAATTATCAATCAGTGTCACTTAATGTGTCAACATGAATCGCTTCGGAAGTTTTTCTTCGAAAGATATATCGAAAAATATCGAGAAAAATTCATCCGAAAATACAAGAAAGAGTAAAGAGTTCGTTTGGAGACAATTTATGACATTCTGTGATGAAATAAAATACGAGTTAGATCAAAAAACTTTAATTTTGAAAGATTGAGAGAAATTGATTGATACCTGACATGTGACGTCATAACAGTGCAATTTTCGCTGTAATTTTTCGTAGAATTTTCACCTACTATGCAATTTACGCTGAAATTTAATTGTGATTGGGCAATGAAAATGAATTCTCGTAATATGATTGGTAGACATATTTTGAAGGAAATAGTCAAATAATTTTTTAAATTTGCGGGAATTCGTTGTTCCAAAGCGTTTAATTTGAGGCTTTCAACGAGTGTTTTCCACTCCCAGACTAAGCATGAAGTAAAATTTCGAGTTTAGAAAAGCCTGAAAATTTGGATTGGCCGCGTAGCGAAGCGGAGCGGCCAATACAAATTAGGCTTTTCTAAACTCGAAATTTTACTTCATGCGCCATGCTTAAAAACACTTATTCACTGTGAAGTTTAAAAACACACACATACAACAACGATTATAGGCAACCAAATATACGTTAGAGTTATTGAGTTGCCTATAATCACTGTTTTAAACAAATTGTTCAGCTCAGACTTTGACTCACGTTTTATTCACATCTACATATTAGATTGCTAAAGCCGTATATTTTAAATTTTCTTATATTTCAGTATTTTATACGCGTGGCGCATGAAGTAAAATTTCGAGTTTAGAAAAGCCTAATTTGGATTGGCCGCTCCGCTTCGCTACGCGGCCAATCCAAATTTTCAGGCTTTTCTAAACTCGAAATTTTACTTCATGCTTAGTCTGGGAGTGAAATCACTCGTTCTAAACTTCATACTGCACGTTTTTATATGAAATCGACGAATGCCTGAAATTTTACAGCATAACACTACATGTATTTAAAAGAAAAATTTACAGTATTTAATACAATAAGTCATTCATAGATATCATAAAAAGAAGTGCAGAATTCTATCTAAACTCAACTTTTACAGTTATCTCTATAATTGCTCGGCCGTTAATAGGTTAATCAAGCAGTGGAAAACAGATGTTCAGTTACATTTAAAATGTTGCTTAACGAGTGAATTTAAAAAATATTATACCTCGCTCATGTATTACATTTTTAAAACTTTTTCTTACACGACATAAAACGCGAACATCAAACACGCGTGAATAAATCACGGTGCAAACATTAAAAATGGACATATCATGGCGGGAAATGGCGGAGGGCACGACGTAATAAATGAATTAACGGCACGGTTTTCGCAAACAGGGCCGGAAGTTGCATAAAGTATGCACCTTAATTACTCTTTACAAGCACAGACATCTCGTAATTTGCGAACCATTTACATGGAAATAACGCAGAGACAGCCCCTTTAAAATTTACTAGACTGCACGAATTCCCATTTGCATATTTTCGGCAATTATTGTTTCGTCTCTTTCTCTCTCACTCTCTTCCTCTCCTCAGTTTTCGGGTGCCTGCTAAACACCCCGCCTCGGGGGGATAATTTAGCCCTTAGAAGAGAGAAAAATGATGAAAATTACTTGCAATTTATTTTTTTAACACCACAAGGAGTATAATGATTGGGCCCGTTCATCAAAATGTTCAACACTCAACATGTTTGAATGTGTTTGTGATGTATGTTGGTATCTAATGAACGGTACTACGGTTGGTCTGTTTTGTACGATTGCAAAAATCCCAAGCACGGTCACGATTAATCCATTAACGGCCGAATAATTATAGGTATATATGATTAATGTAAAGATTGGTTACTTATTTATTATACTCTAAAACGTCTTTGTAATTAGCACAACACTAACAAGAATTTATTAAATTAGGAGTACAATTAAAACAGTAATTCACAATTTTCGTCGTCGGATGTACGTGCACTTTTTCACAGTGCACGTACATCCGACGACGAAAATTGTGAATTACTGTTTTAATTGAACTCCTAATTTAATAAATTCTTGTTAGTGTTGTGCTAATTACAAAGACGTTTTAGAGTATAATAAATAAGTAACCAATCTGTAAGTTCAAATTGAAAATTATTAATCAATTGAATTAACCTAGAAATTCTCCATATTCGTTTAAAATATTGTGTGATCTCTTTAGAGGTTAAACATAGTGTTCGAATTTTACATCTTGTTATCCTTTGTTTATATTTGTTTTTTCCGATCCGTGGTCATCGAACCTTGTTTGTTTATTTGTGAGCCACACCGCCGCGTTGGTGTGAAGTGAGTCTCCTCTGTCTTATCTTTCCTTTTCACATTTTTTTTATGTATTTCTCCAATACAATGGTTAATTCATGTGGATTATATGATCGTGGGGTGACCCCAAATACTCCTTGTCTAAAATGCGGGGGTAAATGTGGGAAATATGTACACATTAAATGCACCAATTTAAATAAGAAGGACATTGCCGAGTTCATTAACTCTAAACAGACATGGATTTGTCCTAAATGCTTACCTCAACCGTCTGATTCTGCAATAACCAATGATTCACTTCATAAATTAATAATTGATCAATTTAACGACTTAAAAAATGATATTAAAAATATGATAAGCAAACGTTTTGATGAAATTGAAACTCGTATAACTAATTTAGAAAATAAACACCAAAACCTCCAATCGGAGTTTTCTAACTTGGGTAAGCTATTTCATCCAAAATTGTATATATTCTCTAAGGGATCTGATGATTTTGAAGATATACTTCGTGAGATTTACGAAAGACGCACCCGGGTATGTAATGTTATTCTTAATAACGTAAATGAGTCTTCGTCACAAGTTACAGAAGAGCGAATTAATTATGATATTACTCTCATTAGTAATGTATTGCATGCTCGCAAAGTGAACGTTAAACCAACAAAGGTGCTTAGGTTAGGTAGATCTAAAACTAACAGTAGTCCCAGGCCATTGAAAGTTATATTTAGCAATAAAGAAGGGGCAAAATTTGTCCTTAGAAGTAATGCTGTAGCTGAGAATAAAACATTTATGTTTCGAGCTGATAGGACTCGGAAACAGATCGACCACTAAAATTCCATAAAGACTGAATTAAATAATCGAAAATTAAATGGTGAATTTAATTTGCGCCTTAAATATAAAAACAACACTCCATTTATCGCTAAGAAGTATGATCAGGGATCTACTTCGACTACTACAAAAAACTAAGTATATATTACCAAAATTGCAGTGGACTTAGAACAAAACTTTTGGATTTTTCTTTAGCTGTTAATACAAATAAGTTCGATATTATCATAATTACAGAATGGTGGTTATACGAAAATATCACTAACTCACAATTGCAATTACCCAATTACATTCTGTATAGATCTGAAAGAACTGTCGATTGGTCAAAAAGGGGCGGTGGTATACTTATTGCTATTAATCGTAATATTAAATCATCTTTAATTAGCTTAGATAACTCACTAGAGCAGATTTTCGTTCAGATTACTTTTAATTATAAATCAATTATACTTGGTGGTGTTTATATATGTCCTGAATCTCCGTTGGAAAAGTACCAAAGACATTGTGACAGCTTAGAACATATTATTAATAGGTTAAACTGCAATAACATTTTTATCGTTGGAGATTTTAATCTTCCTGGTATTAATTGGAATAGCGCTTCCGCAGACTTAGTACAAGAGGATGCTAGATCTATACATCTAACTAATTTCTATAACTTTGTAAGTCGTAATATTAAATCATCTTTAATTAAGCTTAGATAACTCACTAGAGCAGATTTTTGGTGGTGTTTATATATGTCCTGAATCTCCGTTGGAAAAGTACCAAAGACATTGTGACAGCTTAGAACATATTATTAATAGGTTAAACTGCAATAACATTTTTATTGTTGGAGATTTTAATCTTCCTGGTATTAATTGGAATAGCGCTTCCGCAGACTTAGTACAAGAGGATGCTAGATCTATACATCTAACTAATTTCTATAACTTTGTAAGTGCTACTCAGGTTATAAGTATTCCAAACTCACGGAATGTGAACCTTGATTTATGTTTTAGTACCCTACAAAATTTATATATTGAACAAGCTGAATTTCCATTACTATCAACCAGAGCTGGGCAGGATTCGAATCATTCAGGATTCGATTCCCGGATTCGAATCCTTTTAGAGGATTCAAAAGAGGTATTACTTTAGTGAAAACGGAATCGTGATCCGGATTCGTTACATTTTTTTAAAAGGATTCGTATTCGAATCCAGACGTAGATGATTCGAATCCTTATAAAAGTATTCGAATTCTTATAAAAGGATTCGAATCCTTATAAAAGGAATGGAATCCTTATAAAAGGATTCGAATCCTCATACACAGATTCAAATCCTCCTAAATAATGCGAATCGTCGCTACTAATGCTAGGATTCGAATTCGATTAATTCAAATAGTTAAATATTCTAATATGAATATTTAAATCACTAAATTATTCATATTTGAATATAAATATTTAAATTTTCGAATAATTCAAATATTTGTGAATGCATATTTGGTTACTTAACCATGAAAAATATCCAACGTTAATAGTATATTTTTAACTTCACTTGAAATCAGTGTTTTATACGCGTGGCGCATGAAGTAAAATTTCGAGTTTAGAAAAGCCCCGTGAAAATTTGTCGAGGGTCGCTGCGCGACCCTCGACAAATTTTCTACGCGGGGCTTTTCTAAACTCGAAATTTTACTTCATGCTTAGTCTGGGAGTGGACAACACTCGTTTTTAGAAGTTTCAAATTGAAGGATCGCTCTAGATTACTAAGTGTATTACCATTTTACAAAGGCTACAGCTCGAAGGACCAACCATGGTCTTCGGAGACCGAAGGACTACAGGGAATCGATTTTTTTTTTACAAGAAAACAACGAATATCTGAAGGTTTACAGCATGGATAGGAAAGAAAACATCTAATTTTGAAAAAATATCGAAGTTTGGTTGGTGTTCAGTGCATTTTTAACTTCACTTAAAATCAGTGTTTTATACGCGTGGCGCATGAAGTAAAATTTCGAGTTTAGAAAAGCCCCGTGAAAATTTGTCGAGGGTCGCTGCGCGACCCTCTACAAATTTTCTACGCGGGGCTTTTCTAAACTCAAAATTTTACTTCATACTTAGTCTGGGAGTGGACAACACTCGTTTGCATTTTAAATTTAACTCTTTTAAAAAATCGACGTATGTAATATAATAAATCATTTATTAAAATTATAGAAAAAGATGCAAAATTTTACCTAAAATTAACTTTTAGAGTTAACTTTATAATTTGCTCGGCTCTTAATGGGTGAATATTCTATTCCTAAAAAAATCCGTTTTTATTTAATATTAAAGTTTCATTTAATACAAAAGCAAACTGTGAATAAATCCACATAAATCTAGAAATATCGAAAATCTCGACATGTAGAAAATCTTGACGGTCCACTCCCAGACTAAGCATGAAGTAAAAATTTCGAGTTTAGAAAAGCCCCGCATAGAAAATTTGTCGAGGGTCGCGCAGCGACCCGAGACAAATTTTCACGGGGCTTTTCTAAACTCGAAATTTTACTTCATGCGCCACGCGTATAAAACACTGATTTAAAGTAAAATTGAAAACGCACTGAAAATCAACACAAATTCGATATTTTTTTCAAAATTGGATGTTTTCTTTCCTATCCATGCTGTAAACCTTAGATATTCGTTGTTTTCTTGTAAATAAACTTCGATTCCCTGTAGTCCTTCGGTCTCCGAAGACCATGATTGGTCCTTCAAGCTGTATCCTTTGTAAAATGGTAATAAACTCAGTAATCTAGAGTGATTCTTTAATTTGAAACTTCTAAGAACGAGTGTTGTCCACTCCCAGACTAAGCATGAAGTAAAATTTCGAGTTTAGAAAAGCCCCGCTTAGAAAATTTATCGAGGGTCGCGCAGCGACCTGAGACAAATTTTCACGGGGCTTTTCTAAACTCGAAATTTACTTCATGCGCCACGCGTATAAAACACAGATTTTAAATGAAGTTCAATAACACATATATCATCATTAATTAAAATCATTATATAATCAGACATTTAGTCGGTAAATGAACGTTTTTATTAATAGAAACTGATGGAATAAAATATTACTGGTTGCAAATAATAAATTCAAATTTATTTTTAAATTAAAAATTTTAACTTACTCTAAAGGATTTGTATCCGTGATTCAAAAATGAGGATTCGAATCTTTGATTCGAATCATATTTTTCACTTACGAATCCTTTATTCGAGTATTCGTGATTCGAATCATATTAGGTGATTCGGATTCGTGATTCGAATCCTGTTTTTGAGGATTCATCCCAGCTCTGCTATCAACTAGTATTCATCACATAGCCTACAGTTTCAGATTTTCAATAAATGCACCTGAACATCTTCAATCATTTGAAAAAAAATATCTTTACCATCTTGCAGACTTTAATTTAATTAACAGCTGTTTTAATTTAACAGATTGGTCATTTATACTGAATAATAATGACTTTGATAACATTGTATGTAAATTTTATAATATTTTATATAAAGTCATTGAAGATTTTGTACCATTTAAATATGTAAATTACTGTTCGAATAAATACCCAATATGGATGTCAAAAGAACTGATATCTCTAATTCGTGAAAAGAAAATAGCTCACGCGCAGTATAAAAAATATGGAAGATATAATGATTACTACAAATTCTGCCGCCTAAGAAATGATTGTAATAAGTTAGCTAAACAGTGTCATAAAGACTATATGCTTAAGATTGAATCTTTAGTAAAATTGAACCCATATTTTTTTTGAAAGCATGCTAAGAATCTTGAAGATGAAAACGGTTATCCCAATCTTATGACGAATGGGGATGTGAATGCTGATAGTAGCTTGGATATTGCTAATTTATTTTCGGACTATTTCGCTACGGTGTACACTAATTATCCAAATACCTCTTACAGTTCTGACATATGTTCTGGTCTATTTACTCGAACCAATAAATTAGTGATAAGTGTACAAGTCGTATTTACTGAAATATGCAACCTAAAGCCTAAGCACTCCACTGGCCCTGATAAAATATCTAGCTATTTCATCCAAAATTGTATATGTTATATTCTCTGTGTAAACCAATTTACGATCTATTTAATTAATCCATTTCTTTTGGTATTGTACCATTAAATTGGAAAGACAGCTTCATAATTCCACTTCATAAATCTAGTAAGAAGGACACTGTTCAAAATTACAGAGAGATCTGTATACAATCTACCATACCAAAAATATTGGATAAAATTGTGGCAAATCAATTATCTTGGTTTTCTAAGCAGGTTATGTCAAACAAACAACATGGTTTTGTAAAAGGATGATGGACATCATGTAGACACAGTCTATACTGACTTCACCAAAGCATTTGATCGAATCAACATCAATTTACTGCTTCATAAATTGGAATCTATCGGGCTGTGCCCTAGTACTGTAGTATGGTTATCATCATACTTAAAAGAACGTAAACAGTACCTCAGAATTAAGGAGTTCGTATCTCAGCCGTTATACGCTACATCAGGTGTTCCCCAGGGATCTTACTGCGGACCGATACTCTTTTCACTTTTTATCAACGACTGACAAGATGCCATTCCCGATTCAAACTACTTATTGTTTGCCGACGACCTAAACATTTTCAAAATTATTCGCTCCATTGATGACTGCGATCATTTGCAGAATTCGATTATGCGCTTAAACGAATGGTGTATTGATAACAATTTGTATTTAAATCTTTTAAAATGCTACTACATGTCTGTATACAGATCTAGAACGTTCGTAGATTATCAATACACCATCAACTCATCTGCTCTTTCAAAAGTGGATAAAATGAAAGACTTGGGAGTAATATTTAACAATAAATTCACATTCAATTTTTAAATATCAGCGGCCGTTAAGAAAGCCTTCACAACATGGGGATTTGTATGGCAAATAGGAAAAGATCTAAGCGTGGACTGTTTGAAGACATTGTACTGTTCACTGGTAAGATCTCAGGTGGAGTATGCTTCTCAAATTTGGACACTTTTTACAGTAAATAATATTGCTAATTTAGAAGCTGTACAGAAAATCTTCTTGAGGTGTGTAGAATGTAAGCTTGGAAGGCAGCATATCCCTGGAGAGTACAATTTTGTTCAAATCTACCTAAATTTAAAGTCACGCAGAAAGATTGCTGATGTGCTCTTTCTGCATCGTCTAATGAATAGCGTTATAAACTCTCCCTCCCTCCTAAGTGCAGTGGGTCTACATGTGCCTAATAGGAAAACACGCTCCAACACAATATTTTACTTGGATGCACATCGAACGATATCAAGCCGGATGAATTCGTTATCAAGACTTATTTGGATTGGTAATAAGTTAAACAGTGAGCCATGATTTGACTTATTTAATAATAATGGAAAAAACTTTAAAGTGATTTTTAATCGGGAAATTTAATTGTGAATTTAATAGTGAATTTATATTAAATTAATTATTTTCTTTTTGGTTCCATTACATTTATATTTAGGTTTATTAGTTATTTTTATATTTTTTTTTATATTAGGGGTTTATAGTTTTACATATAGTTTTACATTTACATTTACATTTATATTTACATTTATCATTATTTTTTGTAAAAGGCGATTGCCGTTAATAAATATTAATATTATTAATATTAACTCTAAAAGTGGATTTTAGGTCAAATTATTCACTTCTTTAAATGAGTTCTACAAATGACTTATTGTATTATATTCTATGAATTTGTCTATTAAATATAAATAATGTATCCGTTGTAAATCGTCGATTTCGTATAAAAACGTGCAATATCAAGTTTAGAACGTGTATTTCCACTCCCAGACTAAGCATAAAGTAAAATTTCGAGTTTAGAAAAGCCCCGCGTAGAAAATTTGTCGAGGGTCGCGCAGCGACCCGAGACAAATTTTCACGGGGCTTTTCTAAACTCGAAATTTTACTTCATGCGCCACGCGTATAAAACACTGAAATATTGTGAAGTTAGAAATGCACTGAAAACATTTTATTTAAATGAGTAATAATCAAGATATTTAAATAACGTTTTTCTTCATACATTTTGAAGTGAAATCAAATAATATATATTAAATAAGTTATTTAGTAATTTAATTAACATAAAATTAATAATGTTGCGTATATGTAACAATGGCACATAATGGGTTAACAATCCAGTCATGAGTTTTTTAGTTACATTACATCTTCGTATGTCTAACAGTTTGTGAGATCTCAATGGTGAGCACGATAAAACAAACAACGAAATATTAAATTAATTTAATTAATTACGGTAATGTAATTAACGTTATATTAGTTTTCTTACTTAAATCCTCATCCAGACAACGGTATATTTTTTCTTGTTTGTTACTCCCTCAGTGATGGCACCCGAGGCGTTTCGCACCCCCCTTTACTACGCCACTGGTAATCCTCATCCAGACAACGGTATATTTTTTCTTGTTTGTTACTCCCTCAGTGATGGCACCCGAGGCGTCCCGCACCCCCCTTTACAACGCCACTGGTAGTTAGTACACGTATATTTGAGTAAATTTAGATAATGAATCTTGACGAGCCATCACGTTCGTAATTTTATCAGCAAGAAGCAGGCCGTAATTTAACAAATTAATTAGCGTGTAAACTGCTAAGCACACAATACATCTCTGGCTGGGGATACAAATGGCCCAGAGACCTGCAAAACACGAAGACATAAGGACGGAACGTTTCGAGCTGACATGTTGCACGTTTAGTTGACACGGGGAAGGGCTGCATAAATGTGCAGCGCGGTGATAAATTCAGAGTACCGGTCACGTTCCCGCCATGCAGACGCATCCGAGTTAAATTGATAAATCTCCTCCTCATATAATACATCTGGAAATATTCTGATTTATTCTTATTTCCACTGCGAACGTGAAAGCGAACGCGAATTAAGCTGACGCTAATGCGAACGGTTTCACGGACGGAGCGTGAATTTCTTTCCTTTTGCTAAAGCTTTGACAAAAGGAAAGAAATCTTCCTAATGTTTTTTTTTTTTGATTTAAGTAAATGCTAATTTGCGTTATTCAATTAACCTAATTAAATCAATTATAATCAAATTCGGTTCACACGCAGAAAGGAAACCCCCGATAGGCAGCAGAGAGAGAAAGAGAAGGAAAAATCAACCCCTGATAGGCAGCCGAGAGAGAAAGAGAAGGAAAAATCAACCCCTGATGGGCAGCAGAGAGAGAAGAGAAGGAAAAATCAGAAAATAAACACACTTAGGAAATGAAACGAAAAGGAAACCGTATCCGACTTGATTCCTCCCTTTTCCCTTCTCATCTCCGACGTACAAAAATCGTCGATGTATTGTTCGTAACGCTAATGGCCCCCCTTTTAGCTTTATTATCGGCGGATCCTCCTGTTAGATGTGTATAAACGGTATTGATTCGACTGTTTATTTTTGTTTTTCTTTTTTCTTCCAGGGGAAAGACCGTTTCCGTGTAGTTGGGAAGGATGCGGAAAACGCTTCGCCCGCTCGGACGAACTGGCGAGGCACACGCGCACGCACACCGGTGAAAAGAACTTCGCGTGTCCTGTTTGTAACAAGAAATTCATGAGGAGCGATCACCTAAGGTAAAGTCACTTTTATTTTGAACAAAAAATAATCGAAATAATTTATTTCTTACGTAAATCGTCATGGTTGTATTTACTGGACAAAAAACACTACGTAGTTATTAAAAAGGGATGCGTAGCCCGGCGCATTCGCCATTTAGTAGCCTAGTGTTGATGCCTTTTTTATATTTTTATAAAAGCGTACACTTGCTTTACATTGTAAATGTGGATTATAAATGGCTGTATTTACTGGACAAAAAACACTACATAATTATTAAAAAAAGGATGCGTTGCCCGGCGCATTCACCATTTATCTAACTAAATCGTTTAAAAAAAATGTAACTAGAAGCCTAGTAGCCTAGTTTTGATGCATTTTTTGTATTTTTATAAAAGCGTACACTTGTTTTACATTGTAAATGTGGATTATAGTTTAAATGGTTGCCAAATTTAATAACCCATTCGTCAGAACCAGAATCACATCGGCGAAATATTGTCGAAGTCGGGTTCGGCAGTTGTGCGTTTATTTATTGCATAGAAGCATGCCTGCAATGTTTTTTTAAGATTTTTTTTAATTTAAAAATGTTCACTGTAAAAAAAGCAATCGATCGGTTGTATAAAATGTAAAGATATTTCAGCAAATTGAGAAATCCGTTGAAGGTAAGCGCTCCATTCGCTCTTCGATTATTTTCTCCGGGAGACGCTCGCAATTAAAGTAATGAAGGCGTTGTAGTTTAACTGTTGGTCGGTATTGGTAAGGAATCGGAAATGTCGGAACGCGAATGAAGGGGTGTGCATTTTATGTTCATTTATATTGTTATTTATTCGCTTCAGTTTGTATTTTCGCCGAGTCGAGTAGAAGATTTCATTTGAGTTAGGGGTTAAATGGGCCGGGGACTCGGCTTTATTATTTTTCAATAAATGAACATCGATTGCGAACGGGGGCGCATTCATTTGTCGAAAGCTCGTTTTCCTGATGGCTTTATTTATTCAAGCACATTTGCAAATTGATGTTGTATTAATTTTGATTATTTTACTTCTTTTTGGTAGTTGATAAAGAATATTAGCTGTTTTAAATTGTAATTAAGTAAGTATTCTAACACCTCAAAGACTGTCTTAGGGTAGAGACATAGTAGTCCGTCGAGCCTAGCGTTGTTGAGGCTAGCAGCGAGGCAGGCTAGCAGCGACGCATTAATAATATTGCCTCGCTGCTAGCCTCAACAACGCAACACTCAGTCTACAAGACCCCAAAAGCGACAAGATCATGCGTGTTATACTCTAATTGAATATTTCCTAGTTATAATGAATACATAATAGTTATGGTTTAAAATACGTAAAATATAAGCGTAAATAAAGTGTAGAGTGGTTTATGTAATAAAAGCGAAAACATTAAACCATATCGAACAGATGGGTTATAAGCCCGCCTTTCTGAGCGCTGGCTATTAAACCTAACGTTCTTCGGTGGAAAAAAAATGCAGGGAAAAAGGTAAATCACGGCAGAAAAGTACATTCATTTGCGCGGCACGTAACATATGCAAACATATTACCCGGCGCACACGGAGGGAGAAAGGAATGCGGGGGATGTTTTCGAATTTTATTATAATGAGGGCTCGTTTGGCGCTAACGGCCGCTATTATGATAAGAGATTCAATAAACCAGAAGTGTCACCCTCTTGTTGAATAAGTTTGGTAAATATACGCCCCCGTTTTGTGCGCCGCCGACGACGACTTTCCTTTTGTTTTTCGGCGGTCATATTTTAAAGCGACGGGGGCGACGTTTAATATTAAATTTGGCCAAGTTTCTTGTTTGTAATGCCGCGGTAAATGTGTAAACTTTATTGTGAATTTACATAATTTATACGTTGTCATACTTATTTTCATTTCGCCCAATGGAACTCAAGGGAGGGGGGCGTTTTATGCTTGTTTACCTTTTCAACGTTTTACTAATTGTCATAATCTCGCAAATTATTCTATTACGATTTTCTCTCATATCTTAATTTCTTATTTAACTTCTCTAATTGTTTGAATATATATCACAAAATAATGACTCAACAATAATTGATTTTTTTCTAAATTTAATTCACTGAGGCTTTTTGGAGCTCAGTCTCTTGCACCTACCTTCTTTAACAAAAAGAAAAGAAAACAATAAATAAAAATTATAACAAAGTTGGCTAAACAAATAAAGCCTTCGCGAATATTTTTTTTCTTATAACTTCATGTACAATTCTACAACATGCTTACCCATTGTCGTATTCAAAAGAAATATAAAACTATTAGTTTGTAAAAAAGCCTATTACTCCTGGGAACAATTCTTGGGTGACAACTTTTGATTACCTTAATATATTATTATAACAATTTATCTATGTATATATATTTTACTTTCTATTTAATTTGACCTGTGTAAACATACTTGTAATGTAATAGCACCAATAAATTATTATTATTATTATTATTACATGGCTTTCAAATAGAAGAAACAGATTTTAAACATTTATTTCTTCCAAACTACAAAAGGTAGAACTATAATTCCAATGTTCCTGGACTGACAAAAGTTTGAAATTTAATCAGTCCAGGCAGAAGTTCCCACCACGGCCGCATTGGTGCTGTTGTTTGTCATTTTGATTGTCAGTAGTAAAATGGCGATACAACAAGAAAAAGCACTTGAACTTTTCTCTTTCCAGGAACGTTGGAATTATGTTTCTATTTTTTGTAGTTTGGAAGTAATAAATGTTTATAATCTGTTCCTTTATTTTGAATAACCCTGTATATTTTTTTGAGTGCTAGCCTCGACTCCCCACTATGTTTTCACCCTTTTAGCCAACTGTTTAAAAAAAGTATTGTTTATAAAATGATATAAACGAATTGAATCGACAGAAATAAGCGCTTAAAATGCCATATAATAATTTATCAGAAAGCAATATTATCAGAGAAAGCCATTATACCGCAGCCATCCATATGATAAGATGAAATGAAATTGTTTTGGTCCGTCGCTGCGGCAGATAGACGGGAAAAATGCGGCGATTTGTATGGATGATTGAAGTAGCGCCGGAGAGGACCGGGAACGAATACTCCAAATAAACAAGTTTTCTAATGAAAGTTTTCCCCGTGTGTCTTTCTCCGGCCGCACCCTAGGATATATAATATTCCGGAAGAGAAGAAGGAAAAACAACTATTCCGAAAATTGAAATTCTTCTTCGATATCACGGACGACTCATCCCAAAAAAATGTATTGTTCGTACGTGACTAAATTTATTTTTATATAAATATAAATCTGATCACTAAGAGCCAGTTGCATCAAACATGTTGCCATTATGGAGCGTTAGATGGCGTTAGCTATCGAAATCCATTAATAGTTTTTACATATTGGCTTAAAATAGTCAGAAATGTTCAGTATTCCTCAGCACTGGGTCGGGACCACACTGAAGAGGACCTTGAAGTCCGAACGCATCTGTAGGTATCTGGTGCCGAAATACTGAACACAAATTCAATTTTCATGTTGATTTAGTTCATCTCTGAACTCGAGTTCAAAGCAACGTTAGTACAATTGGAACTGTCATCTTCAACTCGAGCTCAGAGATGAACCCAGTTCAACGTTTTTGGAGCAACTGGACCTTATTCACACAAACTCGTGTATTAAACATGATTAATTATCTCGAGAATTAATCGCCCTTTATTAATACACTAGTTAGTTAAATAACTATTTAATTCTCACTTAACCCATGGTGAAACATATCTCATTAATACCGTGCGATCGTTAAAAACATAATTTAGAGTAGGCTTTGAATTTTAAATTAGATTGTGGTGGAATAAATTTGAGGTTATGGTGAACTATGTGTTAACAGTCAGACGTGCCAACTCTTAACACATAGTTTACCATAACTTCAAATTTATTCCACCATTCATTTAACATTCTGAGCAACCGCACGACAAAAAATGCCTCTTACTCTAAAACATAATTTAAATGATCGCACGGTACAAGTAAGGGTATAGTCGTTTATTAATAAGAAAAGTAGTGCGTTATTAAGAGCATCAGTAAACGATTGTGACTGCATTTATTTATCTCATAAATACACGGTCCGAGTTAAAAATATTTAATATTTTTTTTTAACGAACGTCCAATATTTCAAACCAGACGGATTAAAACCTGACGCGTTTTAGTCCATCGGGTAAATCCAACGGATTACGGGTTAAATCGATGCCTCCATTCGCTACGTGTCCATATATGCACATGCATGCGGAGCAACAGTAATACCAGTTGCGCACATAATGTCATAAAATATAATTACGGGCGGAGTTCAATTTTGCGCCGTTAATCCGAATCTCGGACGGGATTATTAGTTGAATTTTCATAGGTAATACGTCGGGACCGGGGGCGAATTAGTTTGCCAGCCAGTTATCGTATTCAGCATCTGCACCGGCTTTGGATGTGTTGAATGTGCGGCGCATTGCGAACCTCTTGCGGAAACTTGTTCCAACTCCTCCAGCAGGATGGATGCATGCAAACGCGGGTTATTATGCGCAACTCCTAACTTTATCACTGTAATTTCCAATGTTCTGCGTTACGACGTTCGTCAAATGCATATAATTCGCCGGGTTAGATCATGTTACGTTCTGGTAATTGCTGTTAAATACTAACTGTATGAATTTCTACACGATTCTCGTTTTACATTGTGATACACGATGCAGCTAGCGAACAGCAAAATAAAAATTACTAATTATAACCATATCAATAATTTGTCGATAGAAGAACATTGTGAAATATCGGCAACTTTCCTCCCCGTCCATAATATACTTATTATCTGCATATACAGATCTCCTGATGGGGATTTTAACACATTTTTAAACACATTGTCTAACATACTAGAAAATATAAATGTCAATAAACACCTTGTAATACTCGGAGGTGATTTTAATGTACTATTCAACACACAAGATGGAAATGCTGTAGATTTATGTGATACATTAGTATCCTATGGCCTGTATAGTCACGTAAAATTAAAAACTCGCAATTTAAACTGCCTCGACAATATTTTCGCTAACATTAACCCTAATATATCCTGAATGAGCTTGTCGATATCCCACTGAAGACTGATAGCTGTCTTCCAGAACTTACCTTTGGGAACAAGTTCTCCATTTCCATCCCGGACAAAACCGAATGGGTAGAGGGCAAGATTGTTCAGGGAAATGAAGTCTGGCTCTTCACGGATGGCTTCAAGTCCAAAAACAGAGTAGGGGGTGGAATTTTCTCACATGAGTTCAACCTCAAAAAATCTTTTCGACTCCCAAACCACTGCAGCGTCCTACAGGCGGAAGTCATGGCAATCCGAGTGGCAGTGGACTAGATAGGTAAAACCGACCTTCAGGTAAACCATATCAGGTTCGTCACCGACAGCCAGGCATTAAATAGTCCCTACTGCACCTCCAAGGTGGTCAGAGACTGCAGAAAAGTGCTTAACAAGCTCGCTAACAGCTGTGATGTGGGCTCATCTGGGTACCAGGTCACAGTGATATCAAGGGAAACTCAATTGCCGACGGCCTCGCAAGGAAGGGGGCAAGGATGAGAGACCTATCTACTGAACTTTCCGCCGACATTCCTCTTGGGGAATGCAAGAGACTATTAAGGGACCAAATTACATCATGGGTTAACCTTAGGTGGAAGGAAGAAGACACGTGTCACATAACAAGGCAGCTATGGCCTATGTGTGACACTATAAACAGTAAAAGATTAATTGCACTTAGCAGAATCGACATAAGGAAGGCAGTAGGCATCATCACGGGTCACTGTTTTCTGGGTGGACACGCACAAAAGATGGGTCTCAAATACAATGACTACTGCAGAGAATGCCTAGATGAGGAGGAGGAAGAAACAGTACTCCACTATCTAGGTCAATGTCCTGCTCTTAATGGGAAACGAATGAAGTACCTCGGTCTGCACCACGCAAGTGAACTGGCGGAGCTCTCACCTATAAAGGTGGGAGATCTGATCGGATTCATTAGGTGCTCAAATTGGGTTGTATAGGGGAAGGATCTCTCATGGTATCACAACGGGCCCTATGGGCTTAAGTGAACAGCCCGGCTGTTGCCATATAAACCTAACCCTAATATATATCAGTTCAAGCATGTGACTCCGGTTTGTCCGACCACATAGAAATTAACGTTAAGATAAATACCAAGAAGCCCCTAACAAAAGAGACCGATACTAGACTAGGCTTTAATAAATTTTACGCATTGCTCGAATCCACCGATTGGAGCTTTATTGACAACAATAATTACAACACCGAAGAGAAGTTTTGCATATTTACAGATTTGCTACTACGACACTATCAAATAAGTTTTTCCAAAAAATTGCTAACGGAAAAAAAGAAACAAATAAAATGGTTCCATAACAACTTAAGGCAAATGCACGAAACACTTTGTCTTATGAGGGACGCCTACAAAAGAAACCCCTCCATAAAAAATACCTACCTTTCTTACCGCAAGACATACCAGTCTGCCTTAATAAGCGCAAAAATCGCAGCCAATCAATCCTACATAAATAATTCACAAAACAATATTAAAGCTATGTGGACAATTATCAATCAAAACAAGGGAAAAGAAAAACCAGACCCTCCGTGCAATATAGAACCAAATTCACTTAACGATTACTTGTGTAATGTATCAAGTAATCTCTTACAACAAGTACCGGTCCAAACCGACGATACTATAAGTCAAATGGCCAAAGTAATCGTTAAGTGAATTTGGTTCTATATTGCACGGAGGGTCTGGTTTTTCTTTTCCCTTGTTTTGGTTGATAATTGTCCACATAGCTTTAATATTGTTTTCTGAATTATTTATGTAGGATTGATTGGCTGCGATTTTTGCGCTTATTAAGGCAGACTGGTATGTCTTGCGGTAAGAAAGGTAGGTATTTTTTATGGAGGGGTTTCTTTTGTAGGCGTCCCTCATAAGACAAAGTGTTTCGTGCATTTGCCTTAAGTTGTTATGGAACCATAACAACCCGTATTACAACTAATTACTTTAAACTAACAGAGATCTCACAGCTTGAACTTCGAAACGTTGTCAGAAATCTCAAAAACTCAAAATCTCGAGATATATATGGCTTCACAACTACTCTTATAAAAAAAGTGATCGACGTTATAATCATTCCTATCAGTAAATTGAATAATTTGTGCATAGCCGACAGTCTACTTCCAAAATCTCGCGAGGGTAACGCCCATATTTAAAAAAGGGTGATAGAACTGACTTGGGGAATTATAGACCCATTTCTGTACTTCCAGTTCTATCGAAAATTTTTGAGAAAGTAATCCTAAGACAAATTTTGACATTTCTTGAAAATGAAAATATTCTAACGAACCAACAGTATGGATTTCGGAAAAACAGATCGACAATTGATGCAGTCAACGTCCTGCTTCAAGATATCCTTGAAGGTTTTGATGCTGATATGCACACTTCGGCTTCTTTTCTGGACCTCAGCAAGGCGTTTGACTGCGTCAGTCACGAAATTCTCATACGCAAGTTATATTTTTATAATTTCCACCCCTCAGTATGTCGGCTGATAAATTCATACCTGATAGACAGGAAGCAAGCAGTAGTGATCAACCAAAAATTATCCCACGAAAGCGGTGTTCCATAAGGCTCCATTCTCGGGCCGGTACTATTCATATTGCTTATTAATGACTTACCGTCAATAACATCTAACTCCACATTTCTTCTATATGCCGACGACACCTCTATTTATACAAAAGGGAGCTGATATCAACGACTGCACACACCAGAATAATGCTGCTAAATATGAAGCGAGTATTTGATTCAAGCGTAATAAATTATCATTAAACGAAAATAAAACAGTAAACATCAACTTCTCACTAAAATCGATTCATGAAAATAATCAAATGTCTGTCAAATTTCTAGGAGTACACATCAACAGCAAACTTACTTGGCACACGCATGGCCAGGAAACCGATACAAAAATTTGCAGAAATATATATCTACTGCGCCAGCTAAGCACCTGCTTACCAAAAAAAGCATTACTTGTTGCATATTTTTCTCTGTGTGGCTCCCACTTATCCTATGGCATTACCGCCTGAGGCCACTCAACAATTATGCACAGATTATTTGGTCTTCAAAGACGAGCAGTTAGGATCTTAGATAGCTTGGGATACAGAGATGACTGTAGGGATGCATTTGCCAAGCTCGGCGTGCTCACGCTACCTTCACTTTATGCACTAAACTGTCTAACGTATATCTCTCAAAATATAGAGTCCTATCGCCTCCATGGTAGCATTCACATGTACGACACTAGAAACAAACAAAATATACACATGAATCGGTCTCGCCTTACGAAGACACAAGAGGGAATACATTTTTATGGTCCCAAAATTTATAACATGCTGCCCGAAAATATACGGCCATTGGGGTGTAAAGAGTTTAAAAAAATTATAAAAACGTACTTCATTAAGAAAGTATTTTATAGCATGGAGGAATTATTGGCAGACAAATTTGAATTGTAAAATCCTCATCTAATTATATGTATTTCATATTGATACTTCATCTTAATATATCTCATTTTATTATGTCATGTATTTGTATTTTATACTTATTTTTATATTTTATACTTTTTGTATTGTTTTGACCTGTGTAAAGTGATGTATATTGCACCAATAAATTATTATTTATTTATATTAAATTTTCTTCTTCTTTGTCAAGGATTTTATTTCTCTTCCTGTTTCCACATGCCAATAATTTCCCTGTATGAAGATTATCTACTAAAAAAAAATATTCGATTGAGCATTACATTACTGCACTCAAATAATAAATGGGATGTAGGTCAAATATAAGTGATGTTTACTTTATGTAAAGTCGTGATATTTTCACAGCCAATAAATGTTTAATTACTTTTGTCGCAGATAATTGAGATGTGTGCCTAATTTTTATGTATTGATTTGTTGCAGTAAACACGCGAGAAGACACCCCAACTTTGACCCCTCGGTTCTGCGCCAAAGGAGGGCGCCCAACCGAGCCTTCTCCATAAATTCCAGCGATGGGACCCCGTCGGACGTACTCTCAGACTCGATGCCCAGTCCGTAATAAGCCAACGAGAAAACTCTAACGACTTTTGCCCGCATGAGATTATTTACGACATATTACAAAAAGCAATATTTCACACACACACACAAAATAAAGACAATGAAATATAACAACATTTGTTGATAGTTATCAAAGTAAAATACTTAAAAACTCTATCCATCCACGAGATTCACATACATAACATTGAATCTTCAAAATAATGAGTAATACTGTTATTGGGTTCCACCATAATAACTACTGTTATTGCAGATAACAGAACATAATAGCGGTTTAGTCGATTTACTAAATGGCTGTTATTTTCTGTTAAAAAGAGTTTACTAAATCGCTCTTATTTTCTGTTAAAAAAATAACAGCGGTTTAGTCGATTTACTGAATCGCTGTTAATTTCTGTTAATAAAATAACAGCGGTTTAGTCGATTTACTAAATGGCTGTTATTTTCTGTTAAAAAATTTACTAAATCGCTGTTATTTTCTGTTAAAAAAATAACAGCGGTATAGTCGATTTACTGAATCGCTGTTATTTTCTGTTAAAAAAATAACAGCTATTTAGTCGATTTACTAAATGTCTGTTATTTTCTGTTAAAAAAGTTTACTAAATCGCTGTTATTTTCTGTTCAAAAAATAACAGCGGCTTAGTCGATTTACTGAATCGCTGTTATTTTCTATTAAAAAAATAACAGCGGTTTATTCGATTTACTAAATCGCTGTTATTTTCTATTCAAAAAATAACAGCGGTTTAGTCGATTTACTAAATGGCTGTTATTTTCTGTTAAAGAAAAGTTTACTAAATCGCTGTTATTTTCTGTTAAAAAAATAACAGCGGTTTAGTCGATTTACTGAATCGCTGTTATTTTCTATTAAAAAAATAACAGCGGTTTAGTCGATTTACTAAATGGCTGTTATTTTCTCTTAAAGAAAAGTTTACTAAATCGCTGTTATTTTCTGTTAAAAAAATAACAGCGGTTTAGTCGATTTACTAAATCGCTATTATTTTCTGTTAAAAAAATAACAGCGGTTTAGTCGATTTACTAAATGGCTGTTATTTTCTGTTAAAAAAAAGTTTATTAAATCGCTGTTATTTTCTGTTAAAAAAATAACAGCGACTTAGTCGATTTACTGAATCGCTGTTATTTTCTATTAAAAAAATAACAGCGGTTTAGTCGATTTACTGAATCGCTATTATTTTCTGTTAAAAAAATAACAGCGGTTTAGTCGATTTACTGAATCGCTGTTATTTTCTGTTAAAAAAATAACAGCGGTTTAATTGATTTACTAAATGGCTGTTATTTTCTGTTAAAAAAAGTTTACTAAATCGCTGTTATTTTCTGTTAAAAAAATAACAGCGGTTTAGTCGATTTACTAAATCGCTGTTATTTTCTGTTAACAAAATAACAGCGGTTCAGTCGATTTACTAAATCGCTGTTATTTTCTGTTATCTGCAAAAGACATCTTAAAGGAAGAATGACTTTCCACTCAAATATTGCTAATTCTTATTTTAATTTTAATGTCCTCTGTAAAATATACTTAACCCATTAAGCGCCATTGATACATACAAGCAACATTATTAATTTTTATATCTTTAATTAATTTCTCACTTAACACGTGGTGAAACATTTCTGAATCTAATACTGGATTATTAATTTTTGATTAATTAAATTACTAAATTAGTAATTTTGATATATTACATTATTTGACTTGACTTGATAATGTATAAGGAAAAATTTAAATATTTTGTTATTTAAATATTTCGATTATTACTCATTTAAAAAAATTATAATGTGAGTGTATTTCCAACTTCACAATATTACAGTCTTTAATACGCGTGGCGCATGAAGTAAAATTTCGAGTTTAGAAAAGCCTGAAAATTTGGTTTGGCCGCTCCGCTTCGCGGAGCGACCAAACCAAATTTTCAGGCTTTTCTAAACTCGAAATTTTACTTCATGCTTAGTCTGGGAGTGGAAACACTCGTTCTAAACTTCATACCGCACGTTTTTATATAAAATACCTGAACTTTTACAGCATATACATTATGTATTTTTAAAAGAAAAATTCACATTATGCAATACAATAAGTCAATCATAAATTTCATAAAAAGAAGTGCAGAATTTAACCTAAAATCAATTTTTAGAGTTATCTCTATAATTGCTCGGCCGTTAATGGGTTAAGAGAAAGATTTATAACTTTTTTTGTATTGTGGAGGCTTCTACTTCGTTATACATGTTAATTTATTAATAAAAAACGGTTTAACTTTGTTTGTATAACACAATTTATTTTTATGTGACTGCAGTTTCGGTAAATTTAATAATAATAATAATAATTATTATTATTATTTGTGTCTTATAACAATACAGTTTTACACACGTCGACAAACAAATACAAAAGAAATAATCAATAAACAAATTAGACTAATTATATTATCAATAAGATTTAGAGCACATATGTAATTCCCTAACTTAATTATTAAACGCAACAATCAATTTGTTCAGAGAAACATTCACTCGGCCTAAATACTCCTTTAAACTATATTGTGTGAATTCGTTGATGCAATAAGGCGCCATTTTAATTAAAAATTCCTTAATGTATTTTTTAAACGAATTTATTTCTAGATGTCTAGTTTTCTCGGACAATTTATTGAAAAAAATGACTCCATAGTAATTGGGGCCGTTTCTCGTTTTTTCCAACCGGTGGTGTTTATACGCCAGGTTAGATTTAGTTCTTGTGGTATGGGTATGCTGTAATGTGGAATATTCATGTATGTGGGATCTCACATATACCAGGCATTCAAAAATATATAGTGCCGGAAAAGTTAGAATATTTTCACGTATAAATGTGTCTTTACAGTCACCAGTATATGGAATACCGGCAATTATACGCATTACCTGACGCTGCAGGCCAAATATGCGATGCCTGGAGTATGAGTGACCCCATATTTTGATTAAAAAACTCTTAGAACCTTTCTTCAATACTTTATTTTGTAACCAAATGTACATTTCGGACAAATTAAAGTATTGAAGAAAGGTTCTAAGAGTTTTTTAAGCAAAGTATAATTATCTTCAAGTAACTCAATCAATCCAAATATGACCCCATATTAGTATACCGTACCTAATTCTGGACTCAAATAACGAATGGTATGCAGTTATTAACTGGGTGTGACCGACACCGAATTTAGCTAGCCACTACATGTTTGATAATGGCAAGCTAAATTTGCCGAAACTGCAGTCACATAAAAATAAATTGTGTTATACGAACAAAGCTAAACCGTTTTTTATTAATAATTTATAACTTTCTTCGTGAACTAAATCTACAACAAAAAAAATACAGAGAAAACTCGAATAAAACTAGCACTCATCAATATTTCAGTGATAAATCTCTTTCCACAAAGAACATTTAAATCAAACCAAACAATCTGTTATTTTTGTTTGTATTAACTATAATTTGAAGAAAGATTTTATTACTCATCTACAACAAAAAAAATACAGAGAAAACTCGAATAAAACTAGCATTCATCAATATTTCAGTGATAAATCTCTTTCCACAAAGAACATTTAAATCAAACCAAACAATCTGTTATTTTTGTTTGTATTAACTATAATTTGAAGAAAGATTTTATTACTCATCTACAACAACAAAAATACAGAGAAAACTCGAATAAAACTAGCACTCATCAATATTTCAGTGATAAATCTCTTTCCACAAAGAACATTTAAATCAAAACTAACAATCTGTTATTTTTGTTTGTATTAACTATACTTTGAAGAAAGATTTTATTACTCTAACTATTAAAATTTGGTCACTGTTAATTCAATGATTTACAAGTATTGTAAGTTGGAACATAAATCGAAATGTATATGAAGATATGTGTATTTCCAGTGATTTATCGCGTTTTGTAATATCGCGCGTAATCCCGTGCTAAAAGGGCTACAGTGTTTCGTTTAAATTACTTAATTACATCAGATATATCGGTTTTGATATATAATCCCCTAGATTAGTACGAATTCCCACACCGGAATCGCACATTTATCCCTCATACGCTTTTCGCATAATTATTACGTATGGACAAATATATTTTCTAAGACGAGGTCAAACGCAGAAAACTCGGCAAATTGTCATCTTAATTTAGGGATAAAATATTATGAAATCGATAAAATGAAGTCTAAAATTCCAAAAGTGACATACTGTATAGATCTCAGTGAAAAAAATACTGTAGAGAGCACAAATGTTTTAAAAAGAAGAAACCCGTGCGAGTTTATTCTCTTTCTTAATTTCTTCTTTGATTTCCTATGTATGTGTTTTATTTTTCTACAATTATTGTAATCGGTTGCATTATGTATATAATCATAGGGATAAGTTTTTTATACTACATACACCAGAGATGTGTAACGTTAAGGTGCGAAACGTAAAAGTTAAACTGAAGGTTTTTTATATCTATAAGAAAATGGAGTAACGCGATAGGGACGTTTAAAAAAACATGTTTACCGATTTACTTGAATTCTAAAAAAGAAGAGTACCTGTATCATTTTTGTTTGTTTTTATTAAAAAAAGAAAGTGTTTTGGGGTTTTATTTTTTGTTGTTTTATTTTTGTTAATTATTCTATATTTTAGGTTTATTGTATCCAAATACAGATGAAGTTTTAATGTTGAAAAAGATCTGTTGAAAAGTTATTTTCCTACGACCGCTCCCGAAAACAGACATTTCGTCGCTATGCGTGTGGATTGATGTCAATTGTATATTTAATTAAAACACTTATCTTTCTTTTACCACTTTTATTTTACTTTCCAGTGACTATAGTTTAATAATGACTAGCTTGTTGTCGAAGCCATAGTCACTCAAAAGTGGTAAAACAAAGTTAAGTGTTTTAATTAAATTGTTATGAAGATGTACCACAAAGTAACCGCCAACCAAATTAAAGAATTGTAATTTCACGCTTGAAAATTGAATTTTCAAAAATAGTTTTGAAAGTAAAACACTCAAACGTCAGTGTCAAAATGATTATAATAAAATAAGTAGTGACGGAGATCAATTAACGCAGCCGTTGTTTGGTCGTAGGAAATGCAGAGTGTTAAACACGTTTTGAAAGCTGCATTGCATACTCATACCTTGCAGTAGTAACAAAGAACAATTAACACAGTCGTGGGTGGTCATAGGAAAAGCAGAGTGTTAAACACGTTTTAAAAGCTGCATTGCATGCTCATACCTTGCAGTAGTAACGAAGAATAATCAACACAGTCGTGGGTGGTCATAGGAAAAGCAGAGTGTTAAACACGTTTTGAAAGCTGCATTGCATGCTCATACCTTGCAGTAGTAACGAAGAACAATTAACACAGTCGTGGGTGGTCATAGTAAAAGCAGAGTGTTAAACACGTTTTAAAAGCTGCATTGCATGTTTATACCTTGCATTTACTTGCCCTGCGGGCTCGTAAATGCAATTTGGTATTCGCATGCACTACGAAGTTTTCAAAACTTGTCAAACAATCTACTGTATGTTCAATACAAAAAAAACCTCTAGAGTTCCATGGAAGGTTGGCAACATTAAAATGGCAAGGTTGGTAACATTAAAATTATACATTATAAATATTATGCCTGACGTTTTATATGTCAATTCCTAAAGTGTGTAGCCAACTTAAATTAAAAAAAAAAAGATTAAATCATGGCATTCTAGAGGTTTTTTTTAATTGAGCATACGATATTTATAACAATTAATTTCACACAGTGCACACATTTTAATTAATTAACGAGTGATTATTGAGTTTAAAATTACTTCAATTCTGAATTAATACGTGTGTGTGGATGTAAAGTTAAGGGATCCGCATTTCGGCAATTCGAATTGCCGAAAATGAGGCAACGCCTGTCGCTGATTGTCTACTTAGCAAACTCTGCTGAACCGCGCGACCGGCCCCGAACGGATTTTAATTAATCCCACCGAAATTTTCAATCCCGAATCCCTGATATTTTAATCAAACCTAATTAATTTATCAACCCCGAAATTACACACGTGTAACGCATTCGAACATTTACAGATGAAAAACGTTTATTACAGGATTTTTATAAACTAACCCACTGAGCAGAAAACAAACAAATAACGTTATATCAACATTGTGGCAACATTAAACGTTGTTTTAATGTTGGTGAAACATTACTTAAATGGATTTGTTCAGTGGGATTGGTCATGTTTAATAAATTTTTCACTTAACCCGTGGTAAAACATTTTTGAATCTAATTCTGGATATTTAATTAATAACACTTGGTTTGTTTCACTAATTTAGTGAAACAATCCAAGTGTCATTAACCCATTATGTGCCATTGATGCATTATCTTAACTAACTTAAATAGACATATTATATTAGTTTTAGACATTAGTTTTAATCCAAGTCCTTTCACTTCTAATTTGTTGCTATCTCTCCTTTCATTTTAAATTTGTATTGTTAGTTGGTTTGAAGAGAATTTGACCTAAACGTTACATATACTTTAATAGAGCGTTGTAACAAATTAAATTAAATAAAATTTAAAATATTTCATTGTATAATTCAATATCCGGCGGTGTATTTGCACGGGAATAGTTGTTTCAATGGATATTTATCGTGTTGAGTTGTCTTATTAATTAAGACATTGTTTGCATTTTCACGAATAGTTTTTTAGTAATTTTATATATTATATTATATTATTTGACTTGACATGAAGACAAACGTAAAAATGTTGTTATTTAAATATCTTGATTATTACTCATTTAAATAAAATATTTTCAGTGTATTTCTAACTTCACAATATTTCAGTGTTTTACACGCGTGGCGCATGAAGTAAAATTTCGAGTTTAGAAAAGCCCCGTGAAAATTTGTCGAGGGTCGCGCAGCGACCCTCGACAAATTTTCTACGCGGGGCTTTTCTAAACTTGAAATTTTACTTCATGCTCAGTCTGGGAGTGGACGACACTCGTTTAATTTTCGTTACATTTTTCAACATATGAGAATTTCATTAATTTGTAAAATGTTCATGAAATGTCATCACATTTTTATTCAGATTTACTAACTAACTAACTAAACTTTATATTCACTTTTATATAAATAAAACAATTTAAACACTTTCAAATATATATTGTGCATTCGCTACAATTGATTCGCCACACTGTGGCTTCTTCAGGCGAAGAAATGATAAGTAAAACTTTATATTGCACGGTTCTAACTTCACAATATTTCAGTGTTTTACACGCGTGGCGCATGAAGTAAAATTTCGAGTTTAGAAAAGCCCCGTGAAAATTTGTCTCGGGTCGCTGCGCGACCCTCGACAAATTTTCTACGCGGGGCTTTTCTAAACTCGAAATTTTACTTCATGCTCAGTCTGGGAGTGGACGACACTCGTTTAATTTTCGTTACATTTTTCAACATATGAGAATTTCATTAATTTGTAAAATGTTCATGAAATGTCATCACATTTTTATTCAGATTTACTAACTAACTAACTAAACTTTATATTCACTTTTATATAAATAAAACAATTTAAACACTTTTAAATATATATTGTGCATTCGCTACAATTGATTCGCCACACTGTGGCTTCTTCAGGCGAAGAAATGATAAGTAAAACTTTATATTGCACGGTTTTAAACAAAATCGACGAATACCTTACGTTTTACAGCGTATACATTAAAATCCACTTTTAGAGTTAACTCTATAATTGCTCGGCCGTTAATGGGTTAATTAAATATCCAGAATTGATTGGTCATATTAAAAAAAACAGATTATACATTGAAACTACCTTAATTGTAGTAAACCTTGCAATTTTTCATTTTCTTGCGCTTTTACAATTGTGAAAAAGCTCGAATAATCCACAAACCCACAAAAAATATATTAAATTTTACGAAAACGCGATGAAAATAAATTACTTATAAATAAGAGATATGAAATAGTCGATTTTATATTCGGCTAAAGTTGTTGTTTTTTATAATTTCGTTGTTTGAGTCCTTCAAAAACAAAATCTAAATTTAGAGTTATATACTTATGTTAAATTTTCAATTTCATAATCCACAAATACAATTAATTTCACACAGTGCACACATTTCAATTAATTAACGAGTGATTATTGAGTTTATCCAGAATTGATTGGTCATATTAAAAAAAAAACAGATTATACATTGAAACTACCTTGATTGTAGTAAACCTTGCAATTTTTCATTTTCTTGCGCTTTTACAATTGTGAAAAAACTCGAATAATCCACAAACCCACAAAAAAAAATATTAAATTTTACGAAAACGGGATGAAAATAAATTACTTATAAATAAGAGATATGAAATAGTCGATTTTATATTCGACTAAAGTTGTTGTTTTTTATAATTTCGTTGTTTGAGTCCTTCAAAAACAAAATCTAAAAGAGGTTTATACTTATGTTAAATTTTCAATTTCATAATCCACAAATACAATTAATTTCACACAGTGCACACATTTCAATTAATTAACGAGTGATTATTGAGTTTAAAATTACTTCAATTCTCAATTTCTCTAATTAATTCTCTAATTAAATCCTTCGAAAAAAAAGATGAAAATAAATTCTAAAAGAGATATATGAAACTGTACATAAGAAAAAAAGTATATATGTAAGTAAATAAAATGTACATATTAAATTATATAGAGAAATACTTTTCGGACATAAATATTAAAATATGAGTAAAATATATATAAAAATTAGTATTATATGAGATTGACAATATATCTAAAACTATATAGAAGTATACATAACTAATGAACTTGTTATCATTTCGAAATTCTAAAAAACACAAACGAAAGTTAATAATTTCGTTCGTTATGAATTTAATGAAAATATTTTAAATTTAAATCCCACTGAGCAAAAAACAAACAACGTTCTAGCAACATTAAACGTTGTTTTAATGTTGATGTAACATTACTTAAATGTGTTTGCTTAGTGGGATTTTATTGATATTCAAAATAAGCGAAACAAAATGGAATAATGTTGACGAAACATTTCTGTAAAGTTGATCAAAAGTTACTTAAATGTGTTCATTTGCAGAAATAAAATAAAAATAAAAAATTGGCACTATTTTTACTATTCAACTTAATTGATAATCAAACTAGTTTAATTATTTTACCCTGAAACTGAGAAAATTATACAACTTTTATTGTTTATTGAATACTTGGAAAATATTTTTCACTTCACCAGAAATTAAATAAAAATTAAAAATTGGCACTGTTTTTTACTACTCCACTTGATTGATCATTAAACTAGTTTAATTATTTTACCCTGAAAACCGGGAAAATCATACAACTTTTATTGTTTATTGACTACTTGGAAAATCTATTTCACTTCCAGAAATAAAATAAAAATTAACAATTGGTACTGTTTTTACTGCTCCACTTAATTGATTATCAAACTAGTTGAATTATTCTACCCTGAAAACTGGGAAAATCATACAACTTTTATTGTTTATTAAATACTTGGCAAATCTTTGTCACTTCCAGAAATTAACAAAAATTAAAAATTGGCACTGTTTTTTATTACTCAACTTGATTGATTATCAAACTAGTTTAATTATTTTACCCTGAAACTGGGAAAATCATACAACTTTAATTGTTTATTGAATACTTGGAAAATATTTTTCTCTTCCAGAAATTAAATAAAAATTAAAAATTGGCACTGTTTTTTCTACTCCACTTGATTTATTATCAAACTAGTTTAACCCATTAAGCGCCATTAATGCATACACGAAATATTATTAATTTGTTGTTAATTAATTAATCAAATTACTAAATAAGTTATATTATTTGACCTGACTTAGAAATATATAAAGAAAATTGTTAATATTTTGTTATTTAAATATTTCGATTAGTACTCATTTGAAAAAAAAAACAAATGTCAGTGTTTTTCTAAGTTCACAACCTTTCAGTGTTTTATACGCGTGGCGCATGAAGTAAAATTTCGAGTTTAGAAAAGCCCCGTGAAAATTTGTCTCGGGTCGCTGCGCGACCCTCGACAAATTTTCTACGCGGGGCTTTTCTAAACTCGAAATTTTACTTCATGCTTAGTCTGGGAGTGGAAATACTCGTGCTAAACTTCATATTGCACGTTTTTATATAAAATCGACGAATGCCTAAACATATGCAGAGTATAAATTATGTATATTCAAAAGAAACATTCACAGTATGTAATACTAAAAGTCATTTATAGAAATCATAAAAATAAGTGCACAGTTTTACCTTAAATCAACTTTTATAGATTACTTTATATTTGCTCGGCCGTTAATGGGTTAAATATTTTACTCTGAAAACTGGAAAAATAATACAATTTTTATTGTTTATTAAATACTTGGAAAATATTTTTCACTTCCAGAAATAAAATTATAAATAAAAATTGGCACGGTTTTCTTTATACTCCACTTGATTGATTATCAAACTAGTTGAATTATTTTACCCTGAAAACGGAAAATTGTACAACTTTTATTATTTATTGAATACTGGGAAAATATTTTTCACTTCCAGAAATTAAATTAAAATTAAAAATTGGCACTGTTTTTCTTTACTCGACTTGATTAATTATCAAACTAGTTGAATTATTTTACCCTGAAAACTGGGAAAATAATACAACTTTTATTGTTTAGTGAATACTTGGAAACTCTGTTTCACTTTCAGAAATAAATTTAAAATTAAAAATTGGCACGGTTTTTTTAATACTCTACTTGATTGATTATTAAACTAGTTGAATTATTTTACCTTGAAAACTGGGAAAATCATACAACTTTCATTGTTTATTAAATACTTGGAAAATATTTTTCACTTCCAGAAATAAAATTAATTAATATGAATATTTGGAAAATCTTATTCACTTCCAGAAATAAAATTAAAATTAAAAATTGGCACGGTTTTTTTAATACTCAACTTGATTGATTATCAAACTAGTTGAATTATTTTACCCTGAAAACGGAAAATTGTACAACTTTTATTGTTTATTGAATGCTGGGAAAATATTTTTCACTTCCAGAAATTAAATTAAAATTAAAAATTGGCACTGTTTTTCTTTACTCGACTTGATTAATTATCAAACTAGTGGATTATTTTATCCTGAAAACTGGTAAAATAATACAACTTTTATTGTTTAGTGAATACTTGGAAAATCTGTTTCACTTCCAGAAATAAAATTAAAATCAAAAATTGGCACGGTTTTTTTAATACTCTACTTGATTGATTATCAAACTAGTTGAAATATTTTACCCTGAAAACGGAAAATTGTACAACTTTTATTGTTTATTAAATACTGGAAAAATATTTTTCACTTCCAGAAATTAAATAAAAATTAAAAATTGGCACTGTTTTTCTTTACTCGACTTGATTGATTATCAAACTAGCTGAAATATTTTACCCTGAAAACTGGGAAAATAATACAACTTTTATTGTTTAGTGAATACTTGGAAAATCTGTTTCACTTCCAGAAATAAAATTAAAATTAAAAATTGGCACGGTTATTTTACTACTCCACTTGATTGATTATCAAACTAGTTGAATTATCACTTTTAGTAAATAACACACTTGGTTAAGATTTCACTGTTTATTGATTGACACTGCAACAATGGCACGGTTTTTTTAATACTCTACTTGATTGATTATTAAACTAGTTGAATTATTTTACCTTGAAAACTGGGAAAATCATACAACTTTCATTGTTTATTGAATATTGGGAAAATATTTTTCACTTCCAGAAATTAAATAAAAATTAAAAATTGGCACTGTTTTTCTTTACTCTACTTGATTGATTATCAGACTAGTTGAATTATTTTACTTTGAAAACTGGGAAAATAATACAACTTTTATTGTTTAGTGAATAATTGGAAAATCTGTTTCACTTCCAGAAATAAAATTAAAATTAAAAATTTGCACGGTTTTTTTACTACTCCACTTGATTGATTATCAAACTAGTTGAATTATCACTTTTAGTAAATAAAACACTTGGTTAAGATGTCACTGTTTATTGATTGACACTGCAACAATTGTTTCGCCACACAGTGGCTCCATCAGGCAGATGAATAATGATTAATCATAATCATTATTCATCTGCCTGATTAATCATAATCATTATTCGCTCCGCCTGATGAAGCCACTGTGTGGCAAAACAATTGTTGCAGTGTCAATGAATAAACAGTGAAATCTTAACCAAGTGAGTTATTTACTAAAAATGTTGATATAGAAATTCACCAAGTAACAGCCTCAACTATTAAATTAGTTGAATTATTATAAATTACCATTATCCTAGGCTTTCGACGTCTTTAACTGCAATTTTTCTCACCATTCAAATTAAATCGGAATACCGAGAAATACACATGGCAGTCAAAGTGGTTTTTTTTATGATTTGATGTTTTTTCTTTCTTTAAATTTAAACACAAACCTTTATGTAAATATATACAAAACACGCAACTAAATAAATAATTACCCACCAATAGAAAAATATCTACGCGCTATAAAATACTAGTGTTTAATGAAAATTATAAAATTAAACATCTGACACACAATTTCACAAATATCTCGCTTAATAAATCCACATAACCAACACATTTCCCATCATGTATAATTTTTAAAGAAGAAGACATATCACTTGAAGAACAAAAAGCAAAACGCATCACACACCTCTTCTTTTCCCCACAACTCAAAAAAAAAAACGATACCTTCAACTCTCTAAATACGCTTCTTATAGTAAAAGAAAAACGCAACACAGCACAATCTTGACCAATTCGTAGACATGCACTTGGAGGAATTAGAATATTTTTATAAAACTAAAAAACGCTTCTTGTACCTTACCTTCGATGTTGCAGAAAATATATCAACTGTATGTTTATTATTATTATACAAATAAAAGTATATATTAAAAAGAAAATGAATAAATAAACCTATTAGTATTAAATATATACAGGATGTTTCGGAGAAAATTACAGGACGCCCGTCAATCGTTATAGAATATGATTGGTGTAGTTTGAATTTGGCACCTAGAGACGTCAAGATGGATGCCAGTTTGCACTACTCTCTTAAATACGGGGACACTAGTTTCTCGTTTTCCTCACTGAAATATAGTAATACTGGAACGCGCTCTGGCGACGCCAGCGCGAGCCGACAGAGATAGCGAGTAACGGGTCTTGTGTCTCCGTCGTACTTTTGTGCCGTGATGTACGCCGCCTGACTTTAGTTCTAATGCGCATGCGCGAGGAGCGTGAGACAATGACACAAGACCCTTTGGTCGCTGTCTCTCTCGGCTCGCTTTCTTAACCCAGCGATCATAGGCAGTGCGCGTTCCAGTATTACTATATTTCAGTGGTTTTCCTATTCAATCCCACCCCCTTGCGCTGCCTCTGTTCCAGATGTATGCAACCCAATATACTATTTGTATTACTTTGTATACTATGTTGTTTCCCCTATTTAGATAACTAACTTGTATTTTGGGCAGCCTAAATCTTTACTGTGTTTTATACCACCCAATATACAATTTCTATCTCGTATTGTATTTTAATATACAATTTCTATAACTATTTCTGAACATTGTTTTGTTTTTCAGATGTATGCAACCAAATATAGCCTGTGTATTCCTTTGTGCAGAATTTCCAGATTCGAATAACCCAATATGTGCTTTGCACATTGGGTTGCATAAATCTGTATATCATTGTACATTGTGTTTCGTTTTCGACTATTATTATATTCTAAATTGCTTTGCATTCACGACTTCTTTTCTACTCGTGCTCTGAAACATCCTGTATAGGAAAACAAGTTAAAAGTATTATTATTAACGAAAAGTAAAACTAACGTGTAAATATTGTAAATATGTGTAACAACTTTCGAGCTCATCTTTCCCGTAATACGCGAACTCACCTCTTCCTTTCATTACCTTCGTTTCAACGCAAAATGATTAGAATTTCGTCCATTTACATTAGGATGTCGTCCATTAGGATATTCAAGTTAAAAATTGTTGTGAAACTAATCTTTAATGATAAACAAACAAAAAAAATAACAAGGGGATGAGGATTTGTGTATAGATTCGTGATAATTTGTAGTTTTTTATAGGGGACCATAAGTCTTACAGAGATGTGATTGTGTTTGAGAGGAGTTTGAGGAGTTCCAAGCAAAAGGTATCAAAAACGTAACCGAAGTTATTTTTATTATGTTAAAAGGTAAAATATGAAATGTAAAATTACGAGAAAATTCGTATGAATACTTTAAAAAATCACATAAAAGATCACATTTAATTTCTTATGTACCTGAATTCTAGAAATGTACAAGTAAGTAATCTATAGTTTTTTTTACAATAAAAAACACTTTTATTCCTTACTTCACTTTTATTTTTATTCGTTAGATGTACATTTCGAGTGCAAAGCACTCATTATCAATAACTAATTTAGTTATTGATAATGAGTGCTTTGCACTCGATATGTACATCTAACGAATAAAAATAAAAGTGAAGTAAGGAATAAAAGTGTTTTTCATTGTGAATAAATACTCCACATAACTCAATAAAACAATTATAGTTTTTTTTGTTGCATGGAAAATGTATTTCTTAAACGTAAGCAGAAAGAAGATCAATCCCAATTTTATATATTTGTCGACCTTAAAATGTAAAATTAATCCAATTGCTAAAATACGAGCAAACACAAATGTAAGACTTATATTCGAAAAGACTTTTAATTTTATACATTCGAATGGATTGTAAAAAAATGTACATACTCTACTGATATTTAAGTACACACGACTGTTTTTTTAAATAAATAGTTATTATTATTCAATTTTAATAATTATTATACGAGGGGGGTCAAAAAGTAAAGTTATAAAGCCTGCAATGAAACTTGTTCATTTTGTAACCTTACTTTTTGACCACCTCTCGTATTAACACAATAATTTGTAAAACTGGAAAACATATATTTAAAAATTTAAAGGCTACTGTAATTTATATTTTAAATTATCGCACTGTATTTATTTCCTTAATTAAGAACAACATAATAATAAATATATTTTTTCCCTAATTATTAATAATAAATATATTTATTTCCCTAATTAAATAATAATAAATATATTTATTTCCTTAGTTGAATAGTTATTATTATTCAACTAAGGAAGAGCATGTATTTATTATTATTTAATTAGGGAAATTAATATATTTTTTATTAATAATTAGGGTAAAAAATATATTTATTATTATGTTGTTATTTAATTAAGGAAATAAATACAGTGCGATCATTTAAAATATAAATTAGAGTAGGCTTTGAATTTTAAATTAGATTGATACTACAGACTGTTAATACAAGTTTACCATAACCTAAAATTCATTTTACCATTCAATTAACATTCTAGGCAACCGCACAAAAAAAAATCCGCCTACTCTAATTATTATTATTCAACTAAGGAAATAAATATATTTAATATTATTTAATTAAGGAAACAAACATATTTATTACCTATTTTTTTTTTTTTTGTAAACTCTGTTTACATTTTATTCTCACCGCAGTAGGCTTTGTTAGGTGACATTTTTGTTGGTAGTAAAAAAAGTTACTAACAATTTGGTTATGTCGGTGCATTTTTTGGTTATGTGCAGCGCAATGTTGCACTTGAAAATATCCCTCATTCACATGTAAAAATTATACTTTAGAAATGTTGCCACCAGTGGCGTAACCAGGATTTTTACATGGGGGGGGGGGGGTTCTAACTGAAGCGCAGAAAGAAAAAACAGTTTAGACAGAATAATATAATTTGCATAAAAATAAAATATTTCTATAGAAACTATATAAAAAACAATTTATAATATAATTTCGCGTTAAATCAGGGCGTGTGCAGCTCCTTACTAACGCACAATTTTTTAATGATTTTAAACACGTGGCGATTTCATAAAGACAAAATAAAATTAATAGCAGCGACTAGGGGGGATTCTAACCCCCAGTAACCTCTTCCTGGCTACGCCACTGGTTGCCCCAATGTTTGGCAACGTTTTATTGAAATTATAGGTTAACAACATACTTCACGCATTACTATCCAAAATATTGAATGTTCAATAAAATAAAACCTCTAGAGTGCCATGGAAAATATTGTAGGTTGGCAACTCTGAAATTATACACTATAATTATTATTTCTGACGTTCTATATGTCAATTCCTAAAGCGTGTAGTCAACTTAAATTTTTAAAAAGATAAAATCATGGCACTCTAGAGGTTTTTTTTTATTGATTGAACATGCTTTACAATATGGCAACATATGGACACAAAAAAAGGAAGCCTACTACGATGAGAATAAAATGTGAACATAGTTTAATTTGTAATAATAACTATTTGTGCAGTCTCGTGTTTTAAATAAATTAAATAAAGAATCAAAAAGAGTAGAAATATAAAAAAAAATATTCTGCTTTATAGACATATAGATGGCGTCCAGGTGGATTTTTCCCGGGCGTACGATCGTCGTTTTTTATTGTATAAAGAATTGCTCATTGACGAAGATATGTTGTGTACATAGTCGTTTGGAATCTGTAATGATAAATGAACAAACAAAAAGAAGAAAATAAGCGGCACAAAATTGTTTCCAAATAAATAAAGGTTGTCAAATATGTGTGTATATAATAATTATTATATTATGAAATATGTAAAAATATATATTGATATGTTAAACTGGTAGCGATGTAAACATGTGTGGTACAAATTATAAAGCAGTTGTACATTATACAAATATTTTAAGTATATATGATAAATAAATAAAAAGTATTATATGGCATTGATTATTTATTTATTCTTATGTTTGTTTGTTTTTTATTTCTTCCCATTTTTTCCCAAATAGGTACTTCACCCACTGAACATAAAACAAACAAATAATGTTATATCAACATTGTAGCAACATTTAACGTTGTTTTAATGTTGATGAAACATTACTTAACCCTCTAACTACCGGTATTTTTTTTATTTCAATTCGGACAGACACCAAATTATTTTTTACCGTAAAAGTTAACGAGCGTCCGATAAATCATAGTGAAATAAAAATATTGCAATATATGTCGCTTAAAATTTGCTTATTGTAATAAAATAATGAAAATTTACAAGTGACTTATTTATGCCAAATCACCGGATGGGCAATTTTTGTCAAGTCGCTTATTGACGACACCGGTAGTTAAGAGGTTAAATGGATTTGCTCAGTGGGTAAAATCGTAATAAGATAGTTACAGATGCAGGAGGCATTAAACATGACAAGATGTAAATGAAAAAAATATATCAAAAACTGAGAACATTTTTATAAATTGACTAAAATCTATTTGTATTCTATTTACTTTTCCATATTCGTATTACTTAATTTACTGCAAATACTCGAATATTATTAAGCAGGGTTGTTAAACATTTTGTTTTAAAACAGTGTTTTAAACATGTTTAAAAATAGTCATCGTGCTTTAAACGGTTTTCTTTTAAACATGTTTTGAATTTTAAATTTGTTTAAAACATGTTTTAGCGTTAGATTTGTTTAAAACGTTTTTTTATTATCTTAAATTTACTAAATTATATTTTATACTACTTTATTGAGATTTTTTGTTTACAATTTTAAATGTTAGTGTTCGAAATGTACATTTAGTTAATAAAACTAATTAGTCAAGAAAGAGATTACTACAATAATTATTAGATAACACTTCACGTAACTAAAAGAAGAATATTTTAGCTAAATTGTTGAAGATATTTCAAATTACATTATTAAACATCCCAATGAGCAAAAAACAAACAAATAACGTTATATCAACATTGTAGCCACATTAAACGTTGTTTTAATGTTGATGAAATATTACTTAGATGGATTTGCTCAGTGGAATAACATTTTATTACAATAAAATATCACAACTGTGTGCCCACAAATGTGATTTTTAAACTTAGGGAATTTTTCTTTCAGATATTTAATTTACTAATTTAATTTAATTTATTTACGAAATCTCCATTTTACAATCTATATTTTCATTTACAAAGAATAGTAATATTAATAGTAAAAACATAGCATAATTGGTGCGTTAAATTTAAACATGTTACTTCACGTCCCAAAATGGTTGAATAAATCCTTAAAATTATAAATTTATTATTGCTCAACTTTACTGTTGAAAGACAAGACAAACAATCGTTAATAAACGTAAAAAAAAATACATAATTAATTTACTAAATATTTCATGACATTGTATATATAAAAATATAAATATGCATACACTGTAAATTTTACGACGTTCGTTGTTTTTTTAAAAGATGTCAATTTGAATCTTTAAACGAGGGTTTTCCACTCCCAGACTAAGCATGAAGTAAAATTTCGAGTTTAGAAAAGCCTGAAAATTTGGATTGGCCGCGTAGCGAAGCGGAGCGGCCAATCCAAATTAGGCTTTTCTAAACTCGAAATTTTACTTCATGCGCCACGCGTATAAAATACTGAAATATCAGAAAATGTAAAATATACGGCTTTAGCAATCTAATATGTAGATGTGAATAATAGTGAGTCAAATTCTGAGCTGAACTATTTGTTTAAAACTGTAATTATAGGCAACCCAATAACACTAACGTATATTAGGTTGCCTATAATCGTTATTGTATGTGTGTTTTTTTTAACTTCACTGTGAATCAGTGTTTTCAAGCGTGGCGCATGAAGTAAAATTTCGAGTTTAGAAAAGCCTAATTTGGATTGGCCGCTCCGCTTCGCTACGCGGCCAATCCAAATTTTCAGGCTTTTCTAAACTCGAAATTTTACTTCATGCTTAGTCTGGGAGTGGAAAACACTCGTTAAAAGCCTCAAATCAAACGCTTTGAAATAACAAATTCCCGCAATTTTAAAAAATTATTTGAAAACTTTTCTAATTTTAAGTCAAATTACCAAATCAAAAATTCTATACTTTCTATACATCTAAATTCATTTGCTCTTTCAGAATATGTCATAAACAAAAAATACGCCATTGACAGTTTTCGAGTTATTTTCAACTAAAAGTAAAAAATATTAAATTTTATGAAAAATTTAGAGAAATTATAGTTTAAAACATTCACAACATTGAAATTCTTTAAGAAATCTTTATGGAATTTTGTATGGATGTTTAGAAGATATTGCTCTTTCAGAATATGTCAAAAACGAAAAATATACCGTGGACAGTTTTCGAATTATATTGAATTGAATATCGAAATAGTATAAATGTTTGGAAATATTGAGGGAAATAAAGTTTAAAACATTCACAACATGGACATTTTTTGTGAAATCTTCGTGGAATTTTGTATGCATGTTAAGATGATATTGCTTTTTCAGAAGATGTCAAAAACGAAAAATATACCGTCGATAGTTTTCGAGTTATATTCAATTGAATATCGAAAAAGTAGAAATGTGTTGAAATATTTAGGAATATTAAAGTTAAAACATTCACAACGTGGACATTTTTTGTGAAATCTTCGTGGAATTTTGTATGGACGTTAAGATGATATTTCTCTTTCAGAATATGTCAAAAACGAAAAATATACCGCCGACAGTTTTCGAGTTATATTCAATTGAATATCGAAAAAGTAGATATGTATTGAAATATTTAGGGAAATTAAAGTTTAAAACATTCACAACATGGACATTTTTTGTGAAATCTTCGCGAAATTTTGTATGGACATTACGATAATATTGCTCTTTCAGAATATGTCAAAAACGAAAAATATACCGTCGACAGTTTTCGAGTTATATTCAACTAAAAATCGAAAAAGTAGATACGGGAATTGAAGATTAAAACATTCACAACATTGACATTTTTTGTGAAATCTTCGTGGAATTTTGTATGGATGTTTATATGATATTGCTCTTTCAGAATATGTCACGAAAAAATGTTCGTCGACAGTTTTCGAGTTATATTCAATTAAATATCGAAAAAGTAGAGATGTTTGGAAATATTTAGGGAAATTAAAGATTACAACATTCACAACATGGACATTTTTTTGTGAAATCTTCGTGGAATTTTGTATGTATTTATATGTTAAGATGATATTGGTCTTTTAGAATATGTCGAAAACGAAAAGTACGCTTTGAATATGTCAAAAACGAAAATATACCGTCGACAGTGTTCAAGTTATATTCAATTGAATATCGAAAAAGTAGATAGGTATGAAAATATTTAGTGAAATTAAAGTTTAAAACATTCACAACATGGACATATTTTGTGCAATCTTCGTGGAATTTTGTACGGATGTTAAGAAGATAATACTCTTTCGGAATATGTTGAAAACGAAAAATACAGCTTGACAGTTTTCAAGTTATTATCAATTATATATCGAAAATGTAAATATTTAGGGAAATTACAGTTAAAACATTCACTACATGAACATTTTTTTAGTAATCTTTATGTATTTTCATGTGGATATTAAAGAGACATTTCTCTTTTAGAATAACCAAAAACATAAAATATACCTTTGACAGTTTTCGAGTTATTTTTAATCTAATATCCAAAAAGTAGATATTTATGGATTTAATAAGGTAAATTAAAGTTTAAAAGATTCACAACATGGAAATTTCTAGAGATATCTTCATGGATTTTTATGTGGATGTAAAGAAAACATTGCTCTTTCAGAATATGCAAAAAAAATCTCCGCAGTCAGTTTTCAAGTTATTTTTAACTGAAAGTCGAATAAGTTGAATTTTATGGAAATATTCAGAGAAATAAAAGTTTAATGCCCGTTTGCACCCCGGTCGATTAAATATTTAATGATAATTCTACTGCACCGCCATTTAATCAATGATTAAATTTTCTATTAACGTAAAATTTTTAATCGGCCGATTTTGTTTGATTAAGTACATAACAACTTAATGCTACTCTACAAAATCCAGCACAAGCTAATAAAAACACGAATAAAATTCCACACAAATAAAAAACTACACAACTTCAAAACTAGACGAAAATCCGATATCCGAACTGACAAATACAACACGAAAAAATACAACACCTGACAACAGACATAGTACAAAAATACAATAAACTATCGAAACATACTAAACTAAAAACAAAACAACTCTTATTAACAACTCAATAGATAAGAATACAGGAAGAGGAAATAATAAAATTGTCTAAAATCAAGCACATAACCTTCAATACCGCTAGCCCGCGATCGGAATTCACCCATGTATCACGAGGCGAGGACAGAGGGATGGATTCCAACAAGATAACTACACAAAGAAAAACATAAACTATAAATAATGTACATATAAAATGTAGCAATATAAAATAAACTATTGTTGTTTAAACCAAAAAAAGTGCTGACATTTGTCAAAACTTACTTCGAAATGGAAATTGAATTCAACTTATTAGATGACGACGATGAACTGGATGTAATTGATTTAATTAACTTTGATGTTCCACGTTAGGGGAACCTATGAATTAATTACTTTGATATCCTAGATCCTGGGTCTCCAAACTATCTTCTTCGCGGGCCACAAATACAATTCTACATAATAAAGTCGGCCAAGATCCGATTAATTTTATAAAATTATGAAAAATTTAAGGAACAATTGTTACAATATTTCAAAATATGACATTTACAAAAAAAATTACAAACAACCGCGGGCCGGATTCATGCAAGTCGCGGGCCGGATTTGGCCCGCGGGCCGTAGTTTGGAGACCACTGTCCTAGATGATTATAGGTTCCGAAAAAGATTTCGATTGAATAAACAAAGTATGTTCCTTACACCTATTAACATTAATTGAAGAACAAATAGAATTTGCAAGTGATGGGTAAGTTTGTAATAAGTAATATTAAGGTTGATGGTTACTATTATTACCAATGTCCTAATTATATTTGTATAAAAGCGTTTAAAGTAAAAACGTACCTTTACATCAGCAACTGACATTTCGTTTCAATTCTTAAACAACATTTGTTTAAATAATTATTACCAACACAACATAACTAAAAATCGAGATTTTTACAATTCGCCAACATTAAATAACTAAATACCTTGAAATTTTTATATATAATCTGTGTTATTTTTTCTATGATCTCAAGAAATCCACTTTGAGCCAATATTATTAATGCTTTTTGTAGATAATACTTCTAACAAGTGTTTTTACTTCTTTTATATTTCAGTTATTTAATGTATATTTGTTGTTTGTTGTATATTATCTACGATTATTTAAGAAATAATTATTTTCTAAAGGATTTTCCAGTTAGCGCGTCAGAACTCTAAGAAATTAAGATTGCTTTGGAATGTAAATGTCAAACCCCATAACAAATGTTTGCAGTATATTGTGTCATTTGATATGGTGAGATATACTATTTAACAGCGTTTAAAGATAATTTGAATTCACCATCATAATTAAACGATTTTTACATATACAGTTCTATTCAATAAAAAAACGTACACTTACTGTTTCACATTGTAATGCCCGTTTACACGCAAGTCGATTAACTTTATCAGTGATTAGTACTTCTTAATAACACACCAATTGTATTTACAAATTGTTTACATCATTGCATAATAATAAAAGAGGCACGTTTAGGATATATTACAAATTTATAACATTCCTATGTTCTAGAATTTTGACTTAATCAGAGGTTTAATTAATGATTAGTGGACGATAAAAGGTAATCAGTCGGAGTGCAAAGGACCTTAATGTGGATTATAATTCAAGTGGTTTAATCAATGATTAGTGGAGGATTAAAGTTAATCAGGCGGGATGCAAATGGACCTTAATGTGGATTATAATTCAAGTGGCTGCTATGGTAAAGGTTTCAAATTTAATAAACTACTGATACAGTTGAAAAAAGGCCAGATTCAGATTAACGAAATACTGGCGAGATCGGGCTCAGTAGTTATACCCCTTTTTTACTTTCCCCCGTATGTAATACAAAGGGAAAGTATTGTTTTCGTGAAAATTTTCGAATCAAAAATTTTAGCGGAAATATCCGTTTTGAGGTCCCCTGAGTCGAATAAGACCATTTTTGAAAAATGTCTGTCTGTCTGTCTGTCTGTGTGTCTGTGTGTGTGTCTGTGTGCGCTGTACCGCAAAAACCGCTAAAGATATCGAGATGAAACTTGAAACTTAAGCTTTTTGTTACAATCGGAAGAACTGAAAAGCTTTTGGTGAATATCGGAAAACCGAAAGTGGTACTTTACTCTTAGCGTTTTTTTTTATCTAGTCATTGGTTTGTGTCAGTATGTGTTGATCCAATTGAAAAATGTTTTAAATAAAAGTTGTAGTTATCAAAAAGTTGAAGACATTTTGAAAATAATAATGCTACAAATATTTTAAAAGTGATTTAATACGCAATTTACGGGGGAAAGTACTATGATGAACACATCACCATTTTATTTTTACTGTACTTGATATTTTATCTCATTTGAAAGTTCTGCTAATTGCTAAACCCTATATTTGAATTACAAACATAATTTTCTTCTTTAATTTTTGTACGCAGACAGGCTTAAATTTCTAGCGCTTGGAGCAGTTTATTCCAACTGCTCCACGTTATTTATAATACTCGTATTTGTGCGTATACCTAATTCAATCCAATTTCTTATTATAATCGATCGAATCTGAAACTAATCAACTGATTATCCTTGGTGACGGTTTCCAGAGAAACGCAACGAACGAACCGTGCGTTGTGTTTTATTGACGTTACGGTTTCGACTTTTCACTGTGTGTGCACATTTTTAGTGTTTGATTTTTAACCCCGGAAGAAGAAATGGATCATTGCGAACAGCCGATAAAGGACGACGATAGCGTCATTTCGGAGCGATGTTATAAACCGACTTATAAAAACGACAGCAGGAAATGGATAGTTAGGGACGGGACGCCCAAGACTCCGTCGAAAGGGTCAGAGTTTAAAGCTGCATACAGATATCCGAGGATCGAATCACCAATCATGGGTAATAATAATAAATAGATAATATTATTCATGTTAATATAATATTACACGTGAATAATTTTACTGGCAATATGTAAAACGCGAAACTAATTGCCCGGCGCATCCACCAAATGAGAAAAGTACATTTTCAGCATTTGCATCTTTAATACACAGGTAAAAGTCTTTGATATTCATTTTTTTATTTATTTACTAATTAACTCTTACCTATAAGCTAAATATGCCGGTTATTAGTTATTTAATGGCCATATCGTGGCGTTGTTTGTGTAATAAAAGTGTAACAACACTCGATCCAGTAATCTTTTAACGCAGACAAATTTATGATTCATATTCTCCGAAAAGCAATAACGAGATGAGAACGCAATTATTCCCAGCGTTCTAGGCACCGGCATCGTCCGCATAAAACGCGTCCCCCGAAATCCCGGAAAGCAAAGTTCTTATTTCATAAATAAATTAAGCCCGAAAGTGGAGAATCCCATTAGAAGATTGTCTTCAATAATTCGACGGAGTTTTCCGTTTTGCCGCCCACCGGATAAGGTCAGAGTTAATCTCATATCCATTATTAATACCGACGATGGGCTTTTCTCCTCATTCTTTTGTTTTTTTTTTTTTGTTTCGTCGACCGGGAGGCTTAGAATATGCGTGCGTGCGTGTCGTGTCTAAAAATTGAATATTTAATATATGCCCACGGCTTGTGTAATTAATGAGGATTGATCGATTCGCTCGCGGATGACACGCCGTAATTAATTACAGTGTGTCGGAAAGTGCGCGGGGTTGAAACTGACGAGGGGGGTTGGGAGCGCTTTGAACAAATGGGCGCCCATTGTTTGGCTCTGGTCAAGGATTCGCTCCCTTTTATGTGTGTGTGTGCGCACACACAGGGACTTTCACGGATAGAGACGACGCGGTGTTGGTGGATTTGTTTGATCAACTGGAGCAACTTATAATTAGAACTTGGCGAAGGGAAACTTTAGAGGAAACGCTGGTTGCTTGTGTGTAGATATCGTGTGTTCAATTTAAAAAAATACCTCTGGATTGCCATGGAAAATATTGTAGGTTGGCAACTCTAAAATTGTATATTATAATTATTATGACAATTCCTAAAACATATAGCCAACTTAAATTTAAAACGGCCAACCAAATTTTCAGGCTTTTCTAAACTCAACATTTTACATCATGCCCCACGCGTATAAAACACTGATTTCAAGTTAATTTCAAAATACACCCACTCCTTAGTTTAATCTCAACGACAATACATTGTATCGTGTGTTCAATAACATAAAACCTCTTGAGTGCCATGGAAGGTAAGAATTTACTATACACCCCTGGGGTATTATGGATAAAAATTATATTATACGAAAGTACTCGACGAGTACTATCTAGATATGCAATTAATTTCGACCGGAAATGTTAAATAAATTAAAAAAATTACTTTGAAAATCTTGAGAATATTGAATCCTAGCAGTAGGTAAAATAATCATCGTGCGCAAACAGATTTACTCAATTGCAAACCTTTCTCCTAACCTAATCTAGAAGTTTGTGGAATATTCACCGTGAGCAAATATTTTTTTGGTGAAATATAGCCGTTGACACAAACTAGAATTTGGACTAGAAACTTTTAGAAAACTTCACTGATTGCTGTTAACCATTGCAATCTTTACTGGAGACATTGGGGAAGTCGAAAGAAATGTTTGTTAAAGACTTCAATCTAACTGCAACTTAAAGTTAGATTTAATCGGATGACGATTATAACACATTAGCACATTACACTTGGACTCATATACAGAGAGTTTTATGTAACACCGAATATTTTCATAACGAGAATTTTTCTTTTAAGTATCCATATGCATACGTTGTACATTTTTCGATGGTCGGTTTATTAAAAGAATTCAATTTGAAGCTTTAAGCGAGTGTTTTCCACTCCCAGGCTAAGCATGAAGTAAAATTTCGAGTTTAGAAAAGCCTGAAAATTTGGTTTGGTCGCGTAGCGCGAAGCGCTACGCGACCAAACCAAATTTTCAGGCTTTTCTAAACTCGAAATTTTACTTCATGTTTAGCCTGGGAGTGGAAAACACTCGCTTAAAGCTTCAAAATAAATTCTTTTAATAAACCGAGCATTGGAAAATGTGCAACGTATGCATGGATACCTTAAAGAAAAATTATCGTTATGAAAATGTTCGATGTTACATAAAACTCTCTGTATATAAGTGTAATGTGCTAATGTGTTATAATCGTCATCCGATTAAATCTAACTTTAAGTTGCAGTTAGATTGAAGTCTTTAACAAATATTTCTTTCGACTTCCCCAATCTCTCCAGTAAAGATTGCAATGGTTAACAGCAATCAGTGAAGTTTTCTAAAAATTTCTAGTCCAAATTTCAAAGTTGAAAAAAGTGAACTTTTATCATTTCCGAAGTTAATTTATTGATTTTAATTGGTGATATATGTCAATACAATGTGAATCTATATTATAATGCATGTTATTCCACGGGGTGTAAAGTAAAGTCAAGCCCCATGGAAAATATGTTAGGTTGGCAACTGTGAAGTTATATATTATAATTATTATGTCTGATGTTTTATATGTCAATTCCTAAAGCGTGTAACTAACTTAAATTTTAAAAAAGATAAAATCATGGCACTCTAGAGGTTTTTTTTTATTGAACATACGGTACAAATTCTATTTACTAATATAGGTACTTATACACCAGATAGTGCATAAATCTGACACCGCACCTTCAATACTCTTATACCTCCCACTTTGAAACTGAATTAAACGCTTACATTATTTTTTTTATACCGCATAATACGGACACAAAGTAATAAATGATGCATCTCCTTCAATTTTCGCAACCGTTAATCAGCGAATCCCTTACGCCGTTCAACCGGCGAGTCACGACAATGCAGTTCGATTTTGCTTGGAGCAAAGCACTTAATCATCCGCGACTTTCGTCGCAAACAAATTCCGTCCCGTTTCGCCGCCTTCTCGATCGATATTATCCAGGATGGGATTTCGATCGAATAATCTGAAATTTAATTTTGTCGTGTATCCAACCCCCCTATAAGGTATTTTGCTTACAATATAATTCACAATGAGAAACGAAGCGTAAAATCACGTGTCGCGAATGAATCATTTTATTATATTGCGATTATATACTCCAGTAGGTAAATCATGTTTTTAAATTTTATGCTCACCCGATACAATTATTTTACTTCGTACTTGGTCTGGGAATGGGAAACACTCGTTTAATGCTTCAAATTGAACTATTTAAAAAAAATGGTGATGTGTCCATCATAGTACTTTCCTCCGTAAATTGCGTATTAAATCACTTTTAAAATATTTGTAGCATTATTATTTTCAAAATGTCTTCAACTTTTTGATAACTACAACTTTTATTTGAAACATTTTTCAATTGGATCTACACATACTGACACAAACCAATGACTAGATAAAAAACACTATTTATTGAATATCTCAAAAACTAAGAGTGCTATGACAAAAAGTGAAGATACAAAAAATCTTTAATATTTTATTACCTACAACTTTTATTTGAAACATTTTCCAATTGTATCAACACACACACTGACACAAATCAATGACTAGATAAAAAACACAATTTATTAAATATCTCAAAAACTAAGAGTGCTATGATAAAAAGTGAATCCACAAAAAATCTTTAGTTTTTCATTTCCTACAACTTTTATTTGAAACATTTTTCAATTGTATCGACAAATACACTGTCACACACCAATAACTAGATAAAACACACAACTTTTGAAATATCTCAAAAACTAAGAGTGCTATGACAAAAAGTAAATGAACAATACATCTTCATTTTGTTATTATCTACAACTTTTATTTGAAAGAATTTTTTGTTTGATGAACATTTATTGAAAAAATCTGAAAAAACTGAAAAACGCTAAAAGTAAAGTACCACTTCCGGTTTTCCGATTTTCACCAAAAGCTTTTCAGTTCTTCCGATTGTAACAAAAAGCTTAAGTTTCAAGTTTTATCTCGATATCTTTAGGGGTTTTTGCGGTACAGCGCACACAGACACACAGACAGACAGACAGACAGACAGACAGACAGACAGACAGACAGACAGACAGACATTTTTCAAAAATGGTCTTATTCGACTCAGGGGACCTCAAAACGGATATTTCCGCTAAAATTTTTGATTCGAAAATTTTCACGAAAACAATACTTTCCCTTTGTATTACATACGGGGGAAAGTAAAAATGAATGTTGCAAAATTTACAGCGTATGATTGTACTGTATACTTAAAAGAAAAAAAACCTTTACGTTTATAATTTATAGCTGACCTGATGTTATGTTTAATATAATGTTAATAAATTTTACAAATGTTAACTTCTTCTTAGTTAATTCAAAAGCAATTTCAAAAGAGTCATTTAGAGTATTTATATAAAAAAATCCCTCTACTTAAATTACAGCTAATCTCATAATAACTCAAAATAGCCTCATGAAATACTCCTTCAATAAATCATTTAAGTTGCGATGCAAAAAAATAAAATTCTTTGTGCATCCTGTGGGACACAGATTCCCCAAGACAGCAACCCTAGCTCCACAGCAGCCCACTGTTTCTCTCCCCTTTAATATGAAGGTATTAGGGATTAAACGTCAAAACTGGCGCTGTTTTTCCCATTTTACGGCCGACATAAATATTGAATTTTAGGGAAGAAAAAGGTTTTATTGACAGGAGGCCGTGTCCCTCACCTTGATCCCCAACTACAACGCGCCGTGTTTGCGTCCCCTCTTTTATACACACACACACACACACACACTTACACAGTTATATAAATTTCATCTTTATTAATTTGGCGCAGTTCAGTTCAATACCTACCCGGCTTGAATGCGTAAAGGAGAATGTTTTTTTTGCGAGCCCGGTTTTAATTTATGTCGGGATTATTCGGCGAAAGCGAGAACGAAAGCCGCTTTTAATTACTGATACTGTTTTAATATCGCGCCATTGAAACACTCCTCTTTTAACAAACAGGCTCTTTTGTGCGCGGCTTGGATGAATAACGGGGGTTTCATTTCGGGGCGAAGTTGTGTAATTAGGAGTGATTATATGGTCATGCGTTTCCACTGAGAAAATAACTTGTGATTAAATTAATCGACAAGATAAACCAAATGAGGAAAAATATGATTCTACTGAAATCGTATCAGCCAAAACCAAATTTTCAGGCTATTCTAAACTCGAAATTTTACTTCATGCGCCACGCGTATTGAACGCTGGATTTAAATTAATGTTCTTAAATATACGTCTTTAGCATATTGTTTTAGTAGCATATTGTGAATTTTACAATATTTTAGTGTTTTGTACGCGTGGCGCATGAAGTAAAATTTCGAGTTTAGAAAAGCCTGAAGCGGAGTGGCCAAACCAAATTTTCTGGTTTTTCTAAACTCGAAATTTTACTTCATGCGTCACGCGTATAAAACACTAAAATATTGTGAAATTCACAATATGCTACTAAAACAATATGCTAAAGACGTATATTTAAAAACGTTAATTTAAATCCAGCGTTCAATACGCGTGGCGCATGAAGTAAAATTTCGAGTTTAGAAAAGCCTGAAAATTTGGTTTGGTCGCTTCGCGCTTCGCGCTACGCGACCAAACCAAATTTTCAGGCTTTTCTAAACTCGAAATTTTACTTCATGCTTAATCAAGGAGTGGAAACACTCGCTTTAAACGCATTTAATTTCTTGAATTATGCACAAGCCATTAATTTCTTATAATGATACGTAAATACAGTTCAAAGCATAATATAATACAAGGCATTACTCTTATTCTCATACAATGTATTTTCGTTATGAATCGTAGGGCTTAGGGTTTTCCGTCATCGTTCGCCGCCCAGATTGAGTCGATCAAGAAAACCAATAAAGTGCAGGTATCGTAAAAGTAACAGTTATAAAGTTGCGCCCCCGGATGGCCGCCGCTTCGCCCCAAAGCGGCCATTCCGGCAAACGTGCGATGTTTTAGTAGGTAATAAGACTTCCGTAACGGCGTATTACTTTAATTTATCCCTACCCCTTCAAAAACCGCACTAATTCATTAAACGCTGTTGTTTCCTTTTTTTTTTGCAGGCCGTCGCGGGAAACTCTTGAGGGAAAAACTGCTGCGCGAAGCCGAAATGGAATTAAAAAGCCAATCCAACGAACCGCCCTCGGTCGAGGAATACGTAACCACCCACGATCGGACCTACTGCCCGAAAATCCCCGGCTTCCAGCCCTCGGCCCACATTAAAAGAAATCCGGAAGTAAGTGAGGGAGGGGTGTTTGAAAAAAAAATGAGCTGAGTTTTCCCTCTCCCAGGTTTCTTTTAATAACATCCAGTGGAATTATTAAATCTGCTTAATGGGTCGGCTGGTCTCTCGAATCAATATTCATTCGTTGCTTCTTGCCATTTCTTCTGCATTCCGGGCCCCTCTTTTTTTTATTTTATGGGCTAATAACGCCAAATTAATAGTTATAAATGGGGCGCGTTTTCTACTCAGGCTCCGAGGGGGATGTTCATTCCCTAAAGGAAATCACTTCTTAGATTTGCATATCTGTAATTGAACACAAAAGTAATGCGGCGCTTTTCGTTGAATGATTATGGCTAAATTAACTAACCTAGCCTGCATAAACAGGATCCTAAATAGTATCTCAATCACAAATACAACTATAGTGAGATTCAAAATTAAGGTAGAGACTCAAGCCGTTTGACTGTATCTTCAAAAAGGTTATGAGGCTGTATTTTGAAACATCCCACTAAGCAAAAAACAAACAAATAATAATAATAATCTTTATTTAGCATTTTTGCTATACAAATAACGTTATATCAACATTGTAGCGTATCCGCCCATTTTCCCGAATATATTTTCCCGAGCATATTTTTCCCGAATTACATTTTTCCTGAATAATACATTTCCCGAAAACACTTTCCCGAATACTACTTTCCTGAATCAACTTTCCCGAATGATGTTTTTCCTGAACTAAACTATCAAAACCCAAATAGGGTTTTTCTAGTTTAGGTGAATACTTCCAGAAACTGAAGTCAGAATTTAGCTTATATTTACTGTTTAGTTGAGGCTGTTAGTTGTTAAAACTCCATAATATCACTTTAATAAAACACTTAATTTGTTTAGGTTTCAAAATTGTATTTATTGTATATATTTCTTCCGAAAACGGAAAATCTCCAATTTTATACAATGATTACAAAATATAACTTATATCTAATACCTAAAGTCTATTTACCTAAAAATAGGTACATTATGCACATTAATGAGGAACAAAAAATATTAGGGTGATGGAGTTTTGCAAAAAATACTTTCCAAATTGGTACGCAGCAAATTAAGTTTAAAAGTATTTATAGAATCAGCAAATAAATCAACATTTTCAAAACGCTGTAACAAATTTGCAAAACGCATTATCCTCGAAAGTGGACTGCTATAAGTGTAAACCGTACGATGATATTCTGTTCTAAATAGTTTATATTTTATTCAGGAACAATACCTTTCGGGAAATTGGATTCGGGAAATGGGATTCGGGATTTATATTTTCAGGAAATATGGCGTTCGGGAAAAAGGTCATTCGGGAAAATATATTCGGGAAAGTGTACGGTAACCACATTGTAGCAACGTTAAACGTTGTTTTAAGGGGGTATTACCACTAGGATAGTGTTTTTTGACGGTTTTTCAGATTTTTTTTTTTTTTGGGTAAATTTAATACATGCGATCTTGCTGTTTCTTGCAACTTGTTTATAGATTCATGAACTATAAAAAAATGAATTTTAATTCTTTTCAATCGTCCTGCTTGACCTCTAAATCTGGCCTCAAATAAGTCTGTGTCCGCCGTGTTTTTCCTCATGGCCGGAAAGATTTTTTCGATTCTGTGATTTGAAACGTAAAATGAAGTAGTAGTCAATAATCTGTATTAAATTATCTGGAGTTTGAACCACCGACAATAAAAAATCTCGATAAATAACAAAATGGAGGCTATTCGAAAAAAGTGGTCGCTTTTTGCCCTCCTTTTTCTGACTTTAAGGCTCTATGAAAAATATCAAATATTAATATATTTGAATGACTGTGGTTCAAACTCCAGAGGATAATGTGGAGAACTGAAAGCTAAAAGCTCAAGTCGATCCGTTTCATAGTTTGAAAAGAAAGTTTCCGGCCAGCGAAAAAAAAGTGGTTTCGAGAAAAACGCGTTTAAAGTTTTGAAACAATTTTTAACTATTTTTGGAGATTTTTGGCTTCAGTCAACTATGCCAGCTCCGTACAGTACGCCCTCCTCTTCCTCTAAAAACTGGGTTTAAATGATTTGCTCCTGTCAGCGTTGTTGTATGGCCTTTTAAACTGCTGGAGTCGGGCAAAATTCGTCCCACGTCTCGCGCTCCGCACGGGAATGCCTTGGCTTGCAGGCCGATATGGATTCCCAGTGTCTCCATCGTCTTAAAAACTGCCGAGTATCCGTCGTTGAAGATGCTGGTAGCTATGAAAGATGCGATAGCGACGGTTTTTGCACCACAGTTGAGGTGCTTCGAAGTCAGCTTCCAGACACAAGCATTCAAACTTTCGTTTGAGTTCTGCGTATTTCCACCCAGCCACCTACTCAGCATTGTTTACTTCAACAAGCAAAAAACTAACTAACGAATTCGCGTATTGTAAAACGGTTTTGTGGCATGAAACTAGATACTATCAAGTATCATAATATGCAAAAAATAAAATCAATTTTTATAAACTTTCGAATGGGAATATCCCCTTAATGTTGTTGAAACATTACTTAAATGGATTTGCTCAGTGGGATTTTAATCAACAACAAGGTGTTTTCAAGGTTTGTTTAAAAATATAATTTCAATTTGATTTGCTCCTCCAGCAAACACATTTAAGTAATACTTTAATGTGTCTACACATTAGAACAGGGGTCGGCAATGTTTTCTAATAGGAGGGGCATATTTCAGAAGTACGGTATACTTAAAAAAAAACTTCCTGTATTGATGTCGCACTTCATCTTCGTCTTCTTTGAATTTGACAAGATACAACTTGGTTTCGCTTTTCAAATACGAATCTAAATCTTTCTTATAAAAAAAACTCAAATCGAATGCTCAGAATTGGTTTATTTTTATTATTCTTGCTTGTAGTTATATGAGAAACACCCTCTCTACGCCTCACCCGGAATGTCGCACTGGCATTTCATGCATCAGAAAAGTTATGGGAACGCAAGCAACGTGACTGGAGTGACCAAAATCATCGATGTCACTAATCCGTTTCGAAAGAATTCGCTCTTTAGTACACCTGTGGATTTGCGTGGTGGCACTGAAGAATATTGATATTTTATTAGAAAAAAGAAATATCTACAAATTGTGTATTATATTTTCTATTAATTATGTTTTTTTCTTGGTTATACAAAATACAAAGCAATGAACAATTGATGAATTTTATATTACAATTTCCTGTGCATTTATTTTCTATAACCATTACTAGTGCCCGTTTGTAACCAAGTCAACTAACCTAATCAGTGCTTTGTACTTCTAAAAAACAACAATATTATATAATATTGTTTACACAATGGCATATTGATTATACAGAAAGTTTTATGTAACACCGAACATTTTCATAACGAGAATTTTTCTTTGAAGTATCCAAATGCATACGTTGCACATTTTCCAATGCTCAATTTATTAAAAGAATTCTATTTGAAGCTTTAAGCGAGTGTTTACCACTCCCAGACTAAGCATGAAGTAAAATTTCGAGTTTTCGATGCTCGGTTTATTAAAAGTATTTAATTTGAAGCTTTAAGGGAGTGTTTTCCACTCCCAGGCTAAGCATGAAGTAAAATTTCGAGTTTAGAAAAGCCTGAAAATTTGGTTTGGTCGCGTAGCGCGAAGCGCGGAGCGGCCAAACCAAATTTTCAGGCTTTTCTAAACTCGAAATTTTACTTCATGCGCCACCGGTACAAAACACTGACATATTACAAAGTTTAAAACACACCGCTAAACTTTACATTGAATCAGTGTTTCGTACCGGTGGCGCATGAAGTAAAATTTCGAGTTTAGAAAAGCCTGAAAATTTGGTTTGGCCGCTCCGCGCTTCGCGCTACGCGACCAAACCAAATTTTCAGGCTTTTCTAAACTCGAAATTTTACTTCATGCTTAGTCTGGGAGTGGACAACACTCGTTTGTATTTTAAATTTAACTCTTTTATAAAATCGATGTATGTAATATAATAAATCATTCATGAAATCATAGAAAAAGATGCAAAATTTTACCTAAAATTAACTTTTAGAGTTAACTTTATAATTTGCTCGGGTTTAAATGGGTGAATATTCTATTTCTAAGAAAAACCGTATTTATTTAATATTAAAGTTGCATTTAATATAATGATAAACTGTGAATAAATCAACAAAAATCTAGAAATATCGAAAATCTCGACATGTAGAAAATCTTGACACTCCACTCCCAGATTAAGCATGAAGTAAAATTTCGAGTTTAGAAAAGCCTGAAAATTTGGTTTGGTCGCGTAGCGCGAAGCGCGGAGCGGCCAAACCAAATTTTCAGGCTTTTCTAAACTCGAAATTTTACTTCATGCGCCACCGGTACAAAACACTGACATATTACGAAGTTTAAAACACACCGCTAAACTTTACATTGAATCAGTGTTTTGTACCGGTGGCGCATGAAGTAAAATTTCGAGTTTAGAAAAGCCTGAAAATTTGGTTTGGCCGCTCCGCGCTTCGCGCTACGCGACCAAACCAAATTTTCAGGCTTTTTTAAACTCGAAATTTTACTTTATGCTTAGCCTGGGAGTGGAAAACACTCCCTTAAAGCTTCGAATTAAATACTTTTAATAAACCGAGCATCGAAAAATGTGCAATGTATGCATATGGAACTTAAAATAAAAATTATCGTTATGAAAATGTTCGGTGTTACATAAAACTCTCTGTATGTATACTTAAACAAAATCCGTGCATTTTATTAATTTAATTAATACAGTGACAATGCCCTCAAAGTAATCTAAACATGTAATTACTGAAAATGAAGTTCATCAACTGGTGATTTTTTTTTTGTTCAATGGACTTGCTAACTAGACCCTTAATCAGTTTCGACCAGTCACAGAAAACTCGTAAAATAAAATGCCTGGTAAATTATCGTCCCACTCACTGATATCGCAAATAATTTAAGCATTTCAAGAAATCGTAGAAATATATTCAAAAATTCTAAATTTATCTAAGAAATCATTAAATATAACATACAAAAAGCACTAATTTGCTTTACGCAACCCAAAATTTGAATTCACTGACATTTGCGCTACTCTATATTTATCAGTTTCTTTGATAAACTGTTATCATATGCAATCCAACATACACACACTTTTTTATCCTCACGTTGCAGTTCTGTTGTGCTCTATTTTCTAACAGTTGCAGTCCTGTCAGGGTGGTGGGTTATCTATCTAGTTTTTCATTTAATTGCAGTGTTGTCGCTGTTACTTTTCCCAACTAATCAAACATAACCTTTATTTAATAAAATTTCGAACTAACAATAGGAGATAACTAAATAATAATCCACTGTAAGTTAATAATAAATTATTACGTAATTTAATATAAGTCGTTTTCACTAGAAATTTATTTGAAGGGTTATATATTTTTTTAAATTTTATATAACAACGCATCAATGAAGTACTTCCAAAATTAAACTTATATCACTAAGAATACATGCAAATAAACCAAAAAAAAGTAATTGCCTTTATAATTAGAGCTGAAAATAAACGTAAGCATTAGATCCTCAATCTAACTTCAAGAGAGGCAATATTTATGAATTACAATTAAGTAACATGTTTTATACTGAAATATTAAAGTCCTGATTTTTCAAGATGTTTCCTTGTAAGTCAGATATTATTAATTTACCAGTAAAACGTTGGTTCCTCCCCCAAGTTGGATCTTGAAAATATTTACATATTTGTTAACCTCTAGTCGAGCTAACGGACAACTGACGATTAATGACACTAAAATCTGACCAGAAGGTGACTGCGCAAGTGCATTGAAGGTTTAGATTCCTACGCTCCTCCCATTTAGCCTCAAACTCCAAGGACTTTTGATGGAGCTAGCCTCTCACTTTTATTACCACCCACACAGCTGAATCTAGATAATACCGCCTCTAGCTGACATTTCAAACCTAACCTAAGCTAACCTAACCTTACTCAACCTAACCTAACTCAACTTAACCTAACTCAACCTAACCTAACTTAACCTAACCTAACTCAACCTAACCTAATTTAACCTAACCTAATTCAACCTAACCCACCTGAATTACATTAATTTAAGCCTATCTTACCGTTCAAACTATATTCGTTGCATTTATAAGGCTGAAAACTTTTCTCCATAGGAAATACATGTAAATTTGAAAGTTACATAACTTTTTTAATTTCCGTCAGCGGAGGTTGAGACATGTACCATGTGTTTTGTCTCGTTGAGTAGTTTTCAAAAATATATTGGAAATTAAAATTCGACTTGGGGGAAGAGTCGAAGTCAAACCAATTTACCAATATTAGTGTAAACCATCTACTCAAAATGCTTATTATTAAATTCTAAGTACTATAAAAAAATCAGATGGATTACGCAGCTCATATAATAATTAACTAGTTAAATTATGAACGGTGGAGGCTTCTACTTTGTTATACATGTTAATTCAATAAATTAGAACACTTTAACCTTGTTTGTACAACACAATATTTTTATTTTCTGCAACTCAACTTGCCATTATCGAACTAGTATTTTGTGTCTCCTGTAAAATTTGACATTTTGGACTCACGAGGTTTCAGAAGTAGTTGATCGATATTTACCCACGAGTTAATTTTTTCTTATTTCAAGATGATTTTCGAGGATAAAGTCGTACTAATTACCGGTGCTAGTTCTGGAATTGGCCGTGCCACCGCTATTCATTTTTCGAGCAAAGGAGCCAAACTCGCGATAACCGGACGTGATAAAAACAACCTAGAAAAAACCTCAAACGACTGCACCGGGCCTAAGCCCTTAATGATAATCGGTGACATTACCAAACCCGATTTTCTGAAAGAAATCATTGACACGGTAATCTCCCAATACGGCAAATTAGATATCCTAATCAACAACGCTGGTATAATCGAAACAGGAGGAATCGAAGAAACAAACGCCGAACAATATGACAGAGTATTCAACACAAACGTCAAATCCATGTACGTTCTGACCAACCTAGCTGTGCCTTATTTAATCAAAACAAAAGGCAATATTGTTAACGTTTCAAGTGTCACCGGGATAAGAGCTTCTTCCGGTGTTTTGGCGTACTGCATGTCAAAATCGGCTGTCGATCAGTTTACTCAATGCGTCGCTTTGGATTTGGCACCGAAAGGAATTCGTGTCAATTCTGTTAATCCTGGTGTCATCGTCACTGAATTGCATAAGCGAGGAGGGATGGATGAGGGAAAGTACGCGGAGTTTTTGGAAAGGTGTAAAAACACGCACGCTTTGGGTCGAGCCGGAGAGGTTGGTGAAGTTGCTAAATCAATCGCTTTTCTTGCCAGTGATGATGCTAGTTTTATAACTGGGAGTCTTTTGCCTGTGGATGGAGGTAGGCATGCGATGTGTCCTCGTTAATATTTTATTAATTTGTATTAAAATAAATGTTGATTCTATTTTTTGTTTTGGATAAATTATGCATATATTTTTATTAATGTTTCATGAATAAAAAAAAATATTTTGGAAACAGTTTAGTTATTACTTAATTAAATTATACGTAATCATCAATTTAAAGGTAAAAGTAATTAAGTGCTGTGTATTTTCTTTTATATAGTAATAGAAATAACTTTTTCTCTACAAAATTTCTTGCTTATAATGCAAGTTACAGTGAATTTTTCTTTTGAGTATACATGCTTGTATATTATATTGTTTTTTCTTTTCTAAACTTGAAATTTTACTTCATGCGCCATGCGTATAAAGCACTGATTTCAAGTGAAGTTCAGAATATACTGCTTTAGCATATTGTTTTAGAAGTATGGTTTAAACTTCACAAAAGTTAAGTGTTTTATACACGTGGCGCATAAAGTAAAATTTCGACTTTAGAGAAACCTGAAAATTTGGCGTGGTCGTGTAGCGCTACGCGACCATACCAAATTTTCAGGCTTTTCTAAACTCGAAATGTGCTTAGTCTTTGAGTGGAAAACACTCGTTTAAAGCTTTAAATTGAGCTCTTAAAAAAACAAGGAATATCGGAAGACTTACAGGATATATGCTGGAATTGAGATATATATCTAAGCATGAGTGAAAAGTTCAGATACTTGGGATTTATTTTTAAAGGGACGGGTGGGTATGAAGAGCATATATAAGGTGGGTACAAGGAAAAGCGAGGAGAGCATGGGGAATGGCATGGAGAAAATGGGGGAGATGGATGGAGAACAGTATTAAGGTGACATGCAAGGTGTGGGACGCATGTGTAAGACCGATACTAATGTACGGGGTAGAAGCATGGGGAACGAGAGCATATGAGGTGATTGAAAGAGAACAGCTATGGTTCCTGAGACGGATGCTGGGACTAGAGAAGTCGACACCGGGATATATACTGTTGCAGGAAACGAATAGAGAGAGATTGGAATGTGAGGCGGTGGAGAGAGTGGTGAAGTATGAAATGAAATTATGCGGAGTAGAAGAGGAGAGATTGGTGAGAATAGTATGGGAGGCGTGCATGAAAGTAGAAGGGGGGAGGTGGAGGGAAGAGAGAAGGAGAATGTATGAAAGGGGAGGACTGGCAGAGAGGAAGGTACAGGAATGGTTGGGTAGAGGGGTGAAGGTGGCGGCGTGGATGAGAGAAAAGATGAAGGAGGTGGAAGCGCAGGAGAGACAGGGACGGATAGACAAAAGTGAATATAATGATATGTTTGGGAAATGGCAAGTATATGGGAGGGTGCCGAGATACATGAGTGAGGATGGGTGGAACAGGGATGAAAGGGTGATAATGGCGAGGGCAAGGTGTGGGTCTGGGGAGAGGGGAAGGAAGAGATGGATGGGGGAAGAATATATGAGATGTAGGTTATGTGAATGGGGGAAGGATACGTGGAGGCACTTGGCGGAGGAGTGTGAGGGTGTGAGTGAGGAATGGGTGGGAGTGAAAGGGAATAGAAGGGTGACAGAATGGATGAGGGAGGACGGAGCTAGGGTAAAGACGCTGGAGAAAGTGGGACGGGAGAAAGAGGGCAAGATGTGATATAGTGTCGACATTGTAAATAACTGTAGGATATGCCAATAAAGGTCTTTTTTTTTTTTTTTTTTTTTTTTTATCTAAGCATGAAGTAAAATTTCGAGTTTAGAAAAGCCTGCAAATTTGGATTGGCCGCGTAGCGAAGCGAATCGGCCAATCCAAATTAGGCTTTTCTAAACTCGAAATTTTACTTCATGCGCCACGCTTTAAAAGACTGATTTACAGTGAAGTTTTAAAACCACACACATACAACAACGATTATAGGCAACCTAATATACGTTAGAGTTATTGGGTTACCTATAATCACTGTTTTATACAATTTGTTCAGCGCAGAGTTTGACTTGTGTTTTATTCACATCTACATATTAGATGGCTAAAGCCGTATATTTTAAACTTTACGATATTTCAGTGTTTTGTACGGGTGGCGCATGAAGTAAAATTTCGAGTTTAGAAAAGCCTAATTTGGATTGGCCGCTTCGCTTCGCTACGCGGCCAATCCAAATTTGCAGGCTTTTCTAAACTCGAAATTTTACTTCATGCTTAGTCTGGGAGTGGAAAACCCTCGTTTAATGATTCAAATTGAAACCTATTAAATAAACGAGTGTCGTAAAATGTACAGTGTATGCATATGTATACCTGAAAGAAAAAAAATATTTAAAAAACACATTTATGCACACACAGTTGTGATATTTTATATATTGTAATAATATGTTATGTTTAATAATGTAATTTGAATTATTCAGCTAAAATTTAAAAACGAAAACAAAAACTCTTAATGAAGTAGTATAAAATATAATTTAGCAAATTTTAGATAATAAAAAAAACGTTTTATACAAATTTAACTTTTAAAACATGTTTTTTAACAAATTTAAGATTTAAAACATGTTCAAAACAAAATCGTTTAAAACATAACGGCTGTTTTTAAACATGTTTGAAACACTGTTTTAAAACAAATTGTTTTAGACATAACAGCCCTGTCTCCAACATACAGATATGGTTAATTAGTCCTATTGAACTTGATTCAAAATATATATGCAACTAGCCCTGAAAAATAGTTAAATTTTAATATTCACTTATTGACATTGGTCATAGATAAAACAAAATCAGTATAAATGAAATTGCCAATTCTTGGTTGCAGAATACTTCAAACATTAAAAGTGCGATTCTTTTCGCAATCTACAACAAGTTAGTTTTACAAAGACTATATCAAACACTCATTGAAACAACTACTTCCCGGGCTAATACCCCGACGGACATTGAATTATACAACACGTGTTTGCTGTTACATACACAAATGTAACAATTTGGGTCAAATTATTTAGGCCATCTATAGACGCGTTTCGAGATTTATCTCTCATCAGTATAGCTTTGCCATTCCCTCTAAACAATTTGACACCTTAGACTGGCGGTCACGTTACCGTTCAAACATAAGCAACCAAGAATTGGCAATTTCATTTATACTGATTTTGTTTTATCTATGACCAATGTAAATAAGTGAATATTAAAATTTAACTATTTTTCAGGGCTAGTTGCATATATATTTTGAATCTTAAAAGAAAAATTCCCTGTACGTGTGTATACCTACAAGAAAAAGTTCCTATATTGAGGTTTTTAAAACATTCATAAAAAACAAAATAATTTATTTAAAATTCTAGTAACAATTGCAATCCTACCTAATTCAGCTTTTACGATAATTGAAAACCCTATGATTAGGCTCGAAACAAAATGCGTGTTTATTAATATTACCAAAGTGTTTTAATGATTTACACACTTGGTTAAGAGCTAAAATTGTCTACTACTGTCTAGTATAAAGCCGAAGAAATTAACAAGACAGTTCCTTAGTATCCTTAGTAAGGATATTTTAAAACGACCGCGTTTCTTCTCGAAATTGAAAATGTTTGTATTACATAAATTATTTTACATAAAAGCTATTTTTAAATACTTCAAGTTAGAAAATTAATCAGTAAATTAAATTTAAAAGCGCTTTTTAAAAATGAATCCTTATCTATGATCGTGTGTATTGGGTTGCATATGTAACGCAAAAATAAAGGCTGGTTCATAGTCGATAATTTAACAAACTATTTTTGCCTATTTTCACTAGTAAAATGACACATATGTACAAACAAATATAAATTAAACAGTTTAAATAATTTACAACTAAGAAAAACATCCTATTTGTTACAAAAACACTAATTTTCGACTATGATGCTACCTTTTATTTAAGCACGTAAAATAACCTTGGATTGAAATGTGTCAGTGTTTTCTTTTCGTTAATTTTATAAAAATGTAATAAGCGGTTTTCAAGTGATATTTTAATGGGAACATCGCATAAGTACAAGTGACTATTATATAATTGTAAGTAAAAATTGTATAGTATGGTATGCTCTTGATAATAATTAAATATCAACGTTTTCTTAAAGGTTATGTTATTAATATTTACGTTTATTTTCATGTTCAAATATTGAATTATATTGTTTAGGCTCGACCAAGCATGTTATATTACGCATATTCAAGTTTTAAAACACTTTTCGAACATTTATTATTAAAGAAGCTTCAGCTGTATAAAAAGAATCTACTAAGCATATATAGTCCTACATAGTCTTTAAAACTGTCTACTATTGACTCATACTAAGAGTTAATTTATTGTTTAAGAATTGACTAAGGGTGATATTTATCGTTTTAAAACTCTGCTAATTTCTATCAATGAGAAAATGCATCTCTAATGTATGTGACGATTTTATTAAGATTTCACTACATATGTAATAAAGTGATTTAAGGTGCAAAAACTCTATTATCACAACTAATAATAATGTAGGAAATTTCCTCTTTTTTATGAAGCTATTTTTTAATTTTGGTTTTTAGGTTTACTTCTTTTAAAACCCTCGAGTATTCAATATGTCAGCCACGTTTAAAAACTCCAAGAAGAAAGTAATGCAAGCAGAGTTGAGAAAGTTTATGAACGAACACAAAACGAAAAATAGCGCTGTTAAAAGAATCGACTCACCTTTAGCAAAATATCCTTTTATTTGTTAATTGCGTAGTTTTAGCAAGTAATATTTCGGCGGTTTAAAAGTAAAAAGATAAATGTTTAATAAATTAATAGTAGTTATAGACGTTTTTTTAACGCAAGAGATAAAAAGAGCTCGCATATACTCTAGGCTACGGCTCCGTGTGAGTTAAATACGATTCCGTGGTAGATTTGGTTCTAAAGCATGAAAAATAGTGCGGCCTCGCCAATTTCTGGCATGGCAGTTAACTAACATTAAACTAAACATTGAATAAGTGGCAATTTAGTAGAGAAACCAGAATCACCAATTATTTATTTTGTTGTATAATATTTTCCTTAATTTGTAATACGTATAACGAGTCCGGACAATTAACGTGCATCCTGTGCCAATCTATTGTCCGTTCAGAAAATGTCTGGACGGTTCACATAAATTCCAAACAGCACAAAAATAATGTGGCCGAGGCCAAGAAGTTGAAGGAGAAGACGAACAATTTCACGACGGGGGCGAAAAGAAACATGATGCCTCCACCGGATGAAATACCCACGAAAAAAATAAAAGGGATTTTGAAGAACTCTAAGGCGGCGTCCGATGCAGAAATCTTCGAGAGCAAAACGATCCCCGATGATTTCTTCGACTCGTCCGTGAAGAAAAAGAAGAATGTCAAGAAAGTGGAGGTTGTCGAGGAGAAGATGGAGGTTGATAAAGGAGAGGAGCCGAGCGAGGTTTTGCCTGAAGGGTTTTTCGATGATCCAAAATTAGATGCAAAGGTATAATCTGTTATTTAATTCTACCCGCAGAAGGCTTTGTTAGAGTGGCATTTTTGTAGGTAGTAAGAAAAGTTAATAGCAATTTGGTTATGTCATTGCATTTTTGTTTTGTTTTGCAACATATAAAAATATTATAGCAGTAGTAGTCGTTGTTTGGCAACGTTTTATTGAATTTATAGGTTAACAACATATTTCAATCATTACTATCAAAAATACAACATGCCAATATAAGGAGAAAAAAAAACAAGCCTACTGCGGTGAGAATAAAATATGAATAGAGTTTATGTTCTGTTTTATTAAACAAATAAAACTGTAAAAGTAAGTCCGTATACTGTATCATTTACTATATTTTGGACTTGGCAGCAAAAATATTTCAATTAAACATGAAAGGTATATTTCCATATGCTGGGTACTTTTCTTTTAAGTATACATACGCTTTTTTAGAAGTAGTTCAATTTTAAGCTTTAAACGAGTGTTTTTCAATCCCAGGTTAAGCATGAAGTAAAATTTCGAGTTTAGAAAAGCCTGAAAATTTGGTTTGGTCGCGTAGCGCGAAGCGCGGAGCGGCCAAACCAAATTTTCAGGCTTTTCTAAACTCGAAATTTTACTTCATGCGCCACCGGTACAAAACACTGATTCAATGTAAAGTTTAGCGGTGTGTTTTAAACTTCGTAATATGTCAGTGTTTTGTACCGGTGGCGCATGACGTAAAATTTCGAGTTTAGAAAAGCCTGAAAATTTGGTTTGGTTGTATACATAGCGGAGTATACTTAAAAGAAAAACTCGCTGTATTAAGTTTTCTATAGGCTAGCAATGTTGAATACAAAGATTTCTATCTATTAATTTTTCTATAGGCTAGAAATGTCGAATACAAAGATCCGATCGAGGAAGAATGGGAGAAGTTTCAAAAGGAAATTAAAGATGCCGATCACGAAAGTGCTGCCATTATAGCGGAAGATCAAGAGGAAGCAACTAACGAAAGGCAAATTGATGAAATCGATGAACAGATGAAAAACTGGTCGCGGGTTTTAGATTTGGAAAAAAAGAAAGTTAAAATAATTTCAAGTGTGGTTGAAACAAAAAACAAGGCTGACGAAGACTCTGAATCCAGTGAAGACGAGGATTTTGATGAGTATCTGGACTGGAGGGCGAAGAAAGCTTATAAATAGTAATTGTAAATACATATTCAAGTAATTGTTTAAATATACATATTTTGTTTATATAAAAAAAAAAACTTATAAAGAGTGAGCTATAAGGGTTTTTTTCAAAGTCTGTCACGAGATATAAAAGCTTGCTTCATGTCAAAAGTGTGTTATTTTACAAATTTGATATTTTATTTCAAAATATAGTATTACTTCAATTTTTGCCTACTTAGACAAGATTTGTATTTCTTGTCCATCAATTATGGCTAATGTGAATCCCGCTTTGGGCGGGACAGTCCCACTTTCAGGCAGTCTGTCTCGCTGTCCCCGGCGAGAGGAAAAATGTCTCGCTTTCACAAAGAGATCAAACGATAATTTAAATAAGTATAAAGTTTTCACCTTAACTACTAATAAGAGTGTTTTTTACAAAATACTTTGGTGAAAAACATAAATGGTCACGTTATTCATGGCCCACTTTGATTGATATTTTATGGCTCACTCGTTATATATTTGTTATTTAACTTTTCCTTAATAATCATCATTTCATTGATCAAAAAGAATAAATAAAACACAAAAATAAGAAGAAAATGATTTATTATCAAATATATATTAATAATTATATAAATACTATTTTGAGAATATATTAAATTCGTATCAAATGGTTTTTCTTATTAATCACTGGAGAAGTAGCTATATATGATAGTACGAATTTCTAACACGATTTCCTAATACTATTAGCTCTGCTGTTTACTCCACATTCCTAAAAAAGAAAAACGTTTATTAACAGTTTATAACTACAATAAAAAAAAACTATCAAAAATAACAAAAGTCAATTTAATAAGCTTGACTGTCAACTGTCATATCATTGTGACAGAATATGGTAAATGTCTTTTGTCATTTTTGAAGCAACTGTCTTATGTTAATATTCTGGATTAACATAAGAAAAAGCAAAGTAAAAGCTTTCAGACAATACAATAAAAAAAATAGAACATAACTTAATAAAAAGTCTACAAGGTATTCTTTAAATAGTAAAGAGGTTGGTTTTTGTAATTATTGAAAAGAAAAGCTGCTTTAAATATTCTACATAAGATATTTACAGTTTGTAAAAACACTTCTAATATTTTAATTTTAGGCAATTTAAAACTTTTCAGTAAGTTTAGTAATTTTCTGTAAATTCTGTGGATAATATGAGGTATCTTCAAGACCTGCATTTAGTTGCAAAGAATTGTGAGAAAAAGCCATTATGACATTTTCCAGCATATAATTTCCAGAAATCGAAATATGCACAAGCACAGCATATGAAAAAAGCAATCAAACACTACGTACGTATGTAATGTTAACTCTTACCAGTTACAAGATCGGGACATGCATAAAAACAAATTAAGGTAAATCGGGATTAGGTCTGGTTCGTTAGGTTAGAAAACGAGTGGTTCGACAATGTCTGATACGTACACGATGCGGATGGTGTTGGTGAAGCCGGAACCCTGCTTCCATCCCGTAACGACAATAACCGGATCTCCGGAATTGATAAAACCGCGGGCCTTGCCGTGCATTATGCCAAAGTTCACGCGGTCATCGACGTCTTTAAGCCAATCGGGATTTTTGTCCTCTAAAAATTGAATACACAAACATTTATATCAAGAAACAAAAATAGAGAGCTTAAAGTAAATATTTCGAATTTTGGAATGCCTAAAAATTTAATACACAAACATTTATATCAAGAAACAAAAATAAAGAGCTTAAAGTAAATATTTTTGGATTGGTCTTGTAGCGAAGTGGAGGGACCAATCTAAATTTTCAGGCTTTTCTAAACTCGAAATATTTATTTAGGCGTACTAAACACTGATTTAGTGGGAAGTTTTAAAAACAGTTTATTCATCTTAGCAAAAAACACAAAATTCTTTAAAATGTAAAAATATTATTTTCTTCATCGTTCATTATTTATGGTTAATATTCTTCATATTGAAGAAATGTCTTAACATATAGCCACACTGAATCAATCTTGTACTATTAAGAGTACAAAAATTGGAAACAAAACAAAACAAAATCAAGCGGTCTGATTTTCATAAAATATTGTGTTGTAATTATGCCTCTCTAACTTTAATTCGTTCACTGACAGTGACGTTTTATAAATGTTCAATGACAACAAAAAGACATTTACAAAATGTAAATTCTAGGGTTCCCATTTTTTGCTCTAAATTGTAGGTTAGAATTATAATACTTGCTAAGGCAGCATTGCCAAATCATCGAAAGTTGTTCTTTCACTATTATTTTTTTTTTATGTTTCAATTTGAAAATACCAATACCTGTGTATTGGAGTGGTAAAATAGCTCTGTATAAATGAGCCTGTCTGGCTGTTTGAGCCAAACGGGTGACGGCGATAATCGGGCATCTCGGCCTGTATTTCGAAACCAAATGAGCCGACCTGCCCGAAGTGGTAATCACAATAATTGCCGAGGCTAAACACTTGGCTGAAGCTTCGACAGTAGCGATGGCGATGGTATGACCAACATCAACAGGAGCAATGGCCTAAATAACAAAAAAACGTTTTAATAAAACTTGGTCAGAATCACAAATTAAAACCTTGTAATATAAACAAAATGTAATTTAAATGGGTTATGTGAAGATGATTTCAACTTGAAATAAAACAATTAAATGCAAATTATATTTTGAAATAAAACACTTTAAACCTTTCTTCACAAGAGTTAAAGTGAAGAAAGGTTTAAAGTGTTTTATTTCAAAATATAATTTGCATTTAATTTCATACTGATCGTGTCATATAAATGATAGACAAAAATTATATGATAATATTAAAACACTTAACTTTGTTTTACCACTTTAATTAAAGTGGTAAAACAAAGTTAAGTGTTTTAATATTATTTTATAAAGATGTACCACCAAGTGAACGCCAACCAAATCAAAAAAATTATATGTTTTGAGAAATCTTTTTTCAGCATATTCATGTGCCTTATGTAGCTTCAATTCTTTTTGAGTTATTGCTTGAGAATTGACAATTAAAGGAATACAATAACCTAAAAAAAGTTTTTCACTTTTTGAATGTAAGTTTAGTATTTTTTAGCACTGTACACTATTTTCCGGTGCATGATTTTCTATACATTAATAATTACCTTGTTGACGAGATCCATGAATAACCTTTTCTGCCAAATTGCGGCTTCGGCTTCCTTGCAAATATTCGCCATCATCAGCACGCACTCCAATGGGTAACTTCCTTTGGCGGTTTCTCCCGACAACATAACGCAATCGGCTCCGTCCAAAATTGCGTTAGCAACATCCGAGCTTTCGGCACGAGTGGGCCTTGGTTTCTTCACCATCGACTCCAACATTTGCGTGGCGCAAATCACAGGTTTACCAAATTTATTACATCTAAAAAACGTGACACATGATAAGTGTTTTTCTTTACCAAACTTAAAGAGTTTGTTTATTCACAAATATTTGAAAGAATGTATTATTATTTACGATTAGATTAATATAATAATAAATGGGAATGTTGTATTCTATATTATGTTGAAAATTATATCAACGCAATAGATCTGGCAACGTTGTCTTATCATAGGACACAATTCTAACCTTTAAATAAAATTTGTCAATGGGTGCAGTCATCAGAATTATGCTGCATTCAACACATCTAGTTGATTAATCGCAGAGTGTTGGTGCCTACTCCGGCCATTTCGATTTCGATGTCATTAAATTCATAACCTTTTGTATGGCCAACACGTTTACTTCTACACTAATCACACCATTTTGTACGCTTACAAAAATTGTGACCACTGCACGTTCATTATCAACTATGCAATTCTTAAACAGTTGGCAGTAAACTCTCAACTGTTTTTTCTGATGAATGCCCCCCCAAACATGTTTCAGTATGAAATTGAATTCTGCTGTAATCAGAGCTTTATTCATAAAATAAGATTATTAAATCAATTTACCTTGCAATCATTGCTTTTTGTGCTAAAAACACTTTTTCTGTGGGAATTTCAATACCCAAATCACCGCGAGCGACCATAATACCATCGGATGCCTTAATAATCTCGTCTAAATTATCAATTCCCTGCTGATTTTCAATTTTTGAAATGATCAGTATGTTCGCTCCCCTCTCACCGATGACACCCCTAATTTCTGTCAAAGCGCTGGCATCCCTGATGAATGAAGCGAAGATAATATCCAAATCGTGATCGACGGCAAATTGCAAGTCGGACTTGTCCTTCTCGGATACGGCGGGTAAATCGACGGGCACGCCCGGTAGATTAACGCCCTTCTTGCTGCCGAGCATTCCGCCGTTTTCAATCCTGCAAACTAAAGTGGAGCCGGTGATGGTTTCACATTGCAACGAAATTAAGCCGTCGTCGATGTAAATGTGGTTGCCCGGCTGCACGACCTTGTTGATGTTGTCGTAATCGATGTAAATCGTGTTGGCGTTGCCCTTTTCCATGTAGGCCTTGTCGGTGGTTAGTTTAATATTGTCACCGCGAACTAGTGGGACTTCCGCGCTACCACCCTAATTAAATTAAAACAACTGAATTAATACTTTGAGAAACTTTAATAATACTCAAAATATACATATTTCTTAATACGTGGAACAAAATGATTTTTATCTAGTCGTCTTTGCGTTATCCATGTTAAAATAAGAAGTATCGCTCTCCAACAAACTATTCCCTTTGTTGTAGAGCGATACTTATTTTAAGAGAAAAAAATCTGATGCATCTCTTCTTTATTAGATCCATCATAAGAATGCAAGTCATGTTTCTTATGAAGCTGGAAACCAGCGGCGGCTCGCAACCTGACTTCAGGGTAGGCCAGAGACCCAAGGTAATACATATCCGTTATTGAAAGGTGACTTTGTTGTGCAATTCCGCGTATTTATAAAGCGAGATCCCAACCTCAAATTTTGTGTGCCTTGGCGTTGTGGCCTATCCTGAAGTTAGGCTGCGAGCCGTCGCTGCTGGAAACTTTCATTAAGAAGAATACAAAAATAATAATAAAGGGAATGCACTATCTAACCTCAAAATACACATATTTGTTTCAATACATATGCTTATAAACATCGTAATGCCTTAAACTACATGAGATCAAACCATGACACACGAAGTAAGACTAGACTCTATATCCCTAATTGCAAATCAGCCTTTAGCCTCAGATCATTCACCTACACAATCCCCAAAACCTATACTCTCCTTCCCCAACATATCAAACAAAATAACAAAAAAAAATTCTCACAACTTTCAAAATCTTATATCTTCGAAAATTATCCTCAATTCTCAAAAATATTAGAATAATAAACACATATCATATATTTATCTTTCGGTACTCATTATGTAAACTAAAACAACATTTATGTATCATATATTGCACAAAATTTCTAAGAACTTCATGCCAGCACGCTACAAGTGTTCACTCCCTTAGGTGCTTTGAACTATTATTGTTACATCTGGATATTCATTACGTTGAGCAGAACACTGCTCAATATAAAAGAAATATATTATAGAACGAATGTTAATTTGTTGAAAATATATGTACTCATGTTATGTAATAATAATAATAATAAATAAATAAAAAAAAAATTACCCCTTCTAAAAGTCCAGTACGGATTTCCGGTCCTTTTGTGTCCAAGGCAATGGCTAATGGATAGGGCATGCCTAATTTTTTGCTGTAATTTTCGGCAGCTTGCCTAAGGTTGACAATCGTTTCTGCGTGGTATTCGTGAGTACCGTGGGAGAAATTCAATCGGGCGATGTTCATCCCGGTTTCCATCATTTTCTCCAACATCGGCACATCTCTAGAAGCAGGTCCTGAAACATTACAACAGTAAAGATAAACAACATTTTGAAGCCACTTAATTAAACACAGTTATATTCCTTTCTTCACTTTTATTTTTCTTGCTAGATGTACATTTCGGGTACTAAGTACCCATTATCAATAGCTAACTGAATAAAAACCGATAAATGTTTACAATATATACCTACTCGGACTAGGCGGAAAAACCAAAAAAGTAATTTGCATTTTGAAACGAGTGCGGTATCTTGGAAATGGGGGGTGTTGGGGATTATTCGGTTTCGGACTTGGGAGGGTTTACAATGATGTTAATGAGGGTTATCTGTTGGGTAATAAATTTAATAAGGGGTTCATTATTGGGCTTAAATCGAAATTGAGTAGTCCTGTCTTATTTTTCATCATTTCTATCGCTTCCAACATGTTTAATTGATAACTGCTAGATTCTTTTAATAATTTAACTTTATTTATGTTGAATTTGTGGCCTGTTGTCAAAGTATGATGAGCAATTGCTGATTTGTCAGGGTTTTGGCTTTTGATGTGGTACATATGTTCTTTGAATCTAATGTGCACGTTTCTTTTTGTTTGTCCAATATACAATTTAGTACAATTATTGCAATTGACTGAGTAAATCCCTGAATTCAGCAACTGGTCTTGTTTTTGAAAAGTATTACCCAATAACATTTTAAGTTTGGTATTGGTGTAATGTGCAGGAATGAAATTGTATTTTTTGAATATTTTATTTAAATGTTGGTTGGTTTTAGGCTCATGAATTATTTTTATATATTTCTTATTGTTGTCTGTTTCTAAAATTGGTTCTAAAGTGGTTGTGGATTGGATGTTATGATGTCTTATGTGTCTGTTGATTAATTTTTGAATTGTTCTCTTATTATAGTTTAGATATTCTGCAATTTTAAATATGAATTTAAATTCTTTTTTCCTATTTTCTTTCGAAATTGGGAGTTTTACTGCTCTGTGGATCATGCTATTAAAAGAAGCCAATTTATGTTTAAATGGGCTGTGTGAACTTGAGTGAATATAATTGAAAGTGTGTGTGGGCTTTCTGAAAATATTGAAATCTAGTTTATTTTTGTTTCTGATTACTATTAAATCTAAAAATGGAAGTTCGTTGTTGAATTCTAATTCAAATGTGAAATTAATACTGGGGTATTAGTTGTTGAGGTTGTTGACAAATTGTTTGATATCTCTGTTTGGTTCAATAATAGCAAAAATATCATCTACGTATCTCATCCATATTCTAGGAAAATAATCTAGAGTGTTTTTGGCCTGATTTTCGAAATGGTTCATAAAAATGTTTGCTAAAAATGGTGAAAGCGGGTTACCCATGGCGGTACCAAATGTTTGTTTGTAGAATTTTCCGTTAAATTCAAATGTGTTAAAATCCATGACCATTTCGGTGAGTTTAATGTAATTATCTATTTTGCGAATAATCCCCAACACCCCCCATTTCCAAGATACCGCACTCGTTTCAAAATGCAAATTACTTTTTTAGTTTTTCCGCCTAGTCCGAGTAGGTATATATTGTAAACATTTATCGGTTTTTATTCAGTTAGCTATTGATAATGGGTACTTAGTACCCGAAATGTACATCTAGCAAGAAAAATAAAAGTGAAGAAAGGAATATAACTGTGTTTAATTAAGTGACTTAACACCTTCACGTAACTCATACAACTACATTAACATTTTGAAGAGCATGATTAAATGTTTGAACCGAGTGGAAAATGTATTTTGACAATTTTTCATGATCATTTTTATTAAAATTGAATTTGTGTTCAGTATGCCAGCACAGACACGTTTCGGACTTCAAGGTCCTCTTCAGTGTGGTCCCGTTGTGCATTCGTGTCATTGACGATGCCACTATGGAGCATTAGATGGCGTTAGCTATCGAAATTCATTAATAGTTTTCATCATTTTTATTGTTGACAAAGAAAATTACAATGAAATTTAAGAAATTTTACAATTAGATAAGCCACTGTAATCATAATGCAAATACGTACAATTCCTGAAATAGAGAAAGCAAACACTCACCTATTGTGCAGATAATCCCAGATTGTCGCACGTACGCCGCCTTGGAGCTGATGTCCAGAGCGCACATGTGATCCAGGTGGGAAATCGCCTCGGCGGCCTGCATTTGATTCGGCAGGACATCGGACTGCGGCATCTAAAAGAAAATAGTAATTAAACAAAATTATATTAAAAAAAAATATTACTTTGCATCATTATTAAAATTTTAGCCATTGCATTAATTCTTTTGTTGTTGAAGTATGCAGTCACAATTTTTTAGCATTTACTGACTTAAAGAAAATTTAACATGAAAAAAATTGAGTTTGTCAATAGTTTACTGACTTGTCGAAAAAAAGAATTTTATAAAGTGAAATTGTTTGTTAACGTATGTTTTCATTTATCTGATTTTTGAGATAAAAATATATCATTATATTGTGCAGAGCAGATAATACATGTTCAATTACTCTATCTAGACAACAAAAATATTGGCACAACTGAACCAACAGATGTTACTTTAATTTAACATCAGAAATCAATCACAGCAGCCAAAATTAGATTTAATGTGTATCTTTTTTTTTTTATTTACGGGGAACGTTTTATTTAAGTATGCATATTCCTTATGTATATGCTGTTAATTTTCAAGCATTAATTGATTTTATAAAAGCGTTCAATTTAAAGCATCAAGTAAAATTTCAAGTTTAGGAAAGCCTGAAAATTTGGATGGTTCGTGTAGCGAGCAGTCCAAATTTTTAGGCTTTTTTGCTAGATTTTCCACAAAATAAAGCTATTGAGAAAAAATAAGAAATTAGCACAAACATACCAAAATAACTTTTATTGGGAAACCCATTTCTATTTGTGGAAGGAAACATTCAAAACAAGTGCAAAGTGAAAGAAAAATAATATAAGTGCAATTATAGGATTACACTATAAAAAAACTACAAATTTATATAACAGCAGAAAATTCTATTTTTAACACACATGACATTTTTAAAATACCTTTAACCCATTAACGGCCAAACAATTATAGAGTTTAATCTAAAAGTTGATGTTCGGCAAAATTCTCCACTTATTTTTATGATTTCTATGAATGACTTATCATATTACATACTATTTTTCTTTTAAATATATATATAATGTATACGCTGTAAATTTTCAAGCATTAATCAATTCCATATAAAAACGTGCAATATGAAGTTTAGAACGAGTGTTTCCACTCCCAGACTAAGCATGAAGTAAAATTTCGAGTTTAGAAAAGCCTGAAAATTTGGTTTGGTCGCGTAGCGCGAAGCGCGGAGCGGCCAAACCAAATTTTCAGGCTTTTCTAAACTCGAAATTTTACTTCATGCGCCACACGTATAAAACACTGAAATATTGTGAAGTTAGAAATACACTGATATATATATTTTTTTGAAATGAGCAATAATCGAAATATTTAAATAACAAAATATTTACATTTTCAAGTCAGGTCGAATAATATAATATATCGAATTAACTTATTTAGTAATTTAATTAACAACAAATTAATAATGTTGCGTGTATGTACCAATGGCGGCTAATGGGTTAAATAAAACAATTATAACCTTCGATCTATACAATAAAAAATAATCCAAAATTTTAATAATAATAATAAAATACAAAACAAACATTCAAAAAGAATGCAAAAACAACTAACATACCAAAATATGTAACGTGAATTAAAAAACTCTTACTATCTACTAAATAAAATAATGTAAAGTTCAATTTAACATGATTTTATCATATTAAGTTGAATTTTACATTATTTATGTGGGTTTGGTACATAAAACCGAGAACTCTAGTTCAACTCTGAACAGCAGATCAATGTCAATTATTTGTCTATTAAAAAAAAGACACATTTAGCGTAAAGTTCTGCCGTTCATGTCTAAACTTTATATGAACATCAAATTTGAATTTGATAATTCATATTTATTGTTTGATTAGTGTTGTTAATTTTTTTTTTTTTTGTTTGCATGATTTCGGTGTTTAATACAATAAAAAATAACTGCTTTTTAGTGAGCATAGTATAATTATTTAGTTTTAGTTTTAGATTTATTTCAAATACATTGCATTACTATCTAGATTGTCTACATTGTGTATATTAAATTTAGTATAGTTTATACATGATATATTTAAGCATTAACTTGTTTTTGTAAAAGGGGTTTCCCGTTGAATATGAATAAATAAATGAATAAATAAATGAAAAATTTAATAGACTAATAATTAACAAACTTTATATGAACATCAAATTTGTCTTTTATTTAATAGACTAATAATTGACAAACTTTATATAAACGTCAAGTTTGTCTTTTATTTAATAAACTAATAATTGACAATGAGTTGACTAGAGTTTTATGTAACAAGGTCAGCTGCATCAAATATTTAAGCAACCGATTCTAAATATTTTCGATTGCAGTTAAGAGCATGAACGTATGAGAGAATAAAAGCTAAGTGTATTTACTAAAAAAAAAATTAACAAAACTCAAAATGCGCCACACATGTTTCTCAACAAAGTTTAACCTTATCGACTGGCTTGTCGTAAATCGTCGTCCACACCATCCTTTTCTCTTTGCTCCACGGACACCTTGTTAACCCTCTCAACACCTGTCGAGCACTCCCAGAGCGGCCTGCCCACACTCTCCCCCCACCACCAGCAGCACCGATGATGAGGAAGCCCCCCACCACTGCCGCCGCATGTAAAAATGCACAGCACATTACAACAAAAACTCAGCCTACAACATTAGTCTCTTTATGTTTACAAGTAAAACTACTGGGGATGTCGAAGCCATAGCGCTGATAAAACAAAACCCCCTTTCATTCATTTCCTATTGTGTTCCTAGGTCAGATTGCGTTTGTGAGTGGAGGAATCGGGGTCTGGGTATTTTTAGTCGTGCTATTTAGGGCCTCTATTTTCGGTTTGCTATCCCGAGCGCTCTCTCTCTATGTGTCAGTGTGTGACTGTGTCAGTGTGACATAAAAGATTTATATATTTGGGTTTCAGTTCGTTTAACTTAAACAATGGTTAGGGTTTAATTGTTGTGGAGGCTTAAAAGATAATGGGAAAATAATTGTGGGTTTACGGTCTGTCGAACTCAATTAAAATAATATTCAATGGATGGATAAATATTATTTTAATAATGTGAAACATGTATTACCAACAAATGAATAGAACTTTAACGCCCGTTTTCACCCCAGTCGATTAACTTTAATCAGCGATTAATACTTCTTAAAAACTCAACAACGTTATTCTAAAATTGTTTACACAATTGCATATTGATGAAAGAGACGTGTTTAGGATATCTAAAGGTATGATTCCTAAGCGACGACTGAAACGACTGTAGTCGCGCAACTGTAGCCGTGCGGCTGAGTCGCGCGGACCTAATCGCTTGGTCGGATTCCTATGCAACGACTATTACTTCAATTTCTACGCGATAGATATGAATAATAGACTTTTTTAGAGAAAAAATATTATAAGAAAAGATATTTTTAGTTATGCAATTAATCAAAACATCAAATAATTATTCGGTTTGCCTTCATTAGACCACCAATTTGATAAAGACGATATATCTTGCAAGAAATATATTTTTATCAATGTAATAACTTTAAAATGATGAAATAAACTCAATTTATGTTAAAAGTTGCTGCACTAGAGTCGTTACAGTCGCGCGGCTTAGGAAAAGCTTCTATTTATTTACAAGCAAAGAAGTCGGGCGCGGCTCGAGTCGCTTCAGTCGTCGCTTAAGAATCCCACCTTAAGAAATGTATGTAATGGGTCATAGGGTGGTCATGTGCAAATATTATTTTCGTCTAAAATGTATAAAGAAAATTATCATTATTATTATTAGGAATCGAGTTCAATGGCATATGGGGAGAGTCATTCAGTTGATTTTTCTTCTTGAATAGTTAGGGAAGCACGCGACAGAAACACTTGAAGTCATTAAGATAAGAGCGCGAGGGAAAAATGCATATGTAGGTTTTAGAAGGAGAGATCTAAAAATAAAACACGATCAGCAGTAAGGGTTAATGAACTAGATAGACGAGAGGGGATTCCGGGAAGAATCGCGAGTGATGGAAGCCGATTTCCACCTTCAAATTTTCGAATTAATCGCCGTATAAAAGATCAGGAGAAAGGGGAAATAGACAGTGAAGCTGAAGTCGTGAGAGGGACAAAAGCCCAATCATTTTAGTACGGCGAGGGGAAGTTAAGTGTAAGTTCAAACTGAGATTGAAATAACTGTAAGTACGAGTGAACATGGTGACAAAGTAAAACAAAAATCAGCACAAACAAAATGAATTATTTCCCAATTCTTTTACAAATACGTAAAAGCCGATTGGAAGGAATAAATTAGCACAAACAAATGAATTATTTCCCAATTCTTTTACAAATACGTAAAAGCCGATTGGAAGGAATAAATTAGCACAAACAAATGAATTATTTCCCAATTCTTTTACAAATACGTAAAAGCCGATTGGAAGGAATAAATTAGCACAAACAAATGAATTATTTCCCAATTCTTTTACAAATACGTAAAAGCCGATTGGAAGGAATAAATTAGCACAAACAAATGAATTATTTCCCAATTCTTTTACAAATACGTAAAAGCCGATTGGAAGGAATAAATTAGCACAAACAAATGAATTATTTCCCAATTCTTTTACAAATACGTAAAAGCCGATTGGAAGGAATAAATCAGCACAAACAAATGAATTATTTCCCAATTCTTTTGCAAATACGTAAAAGCCGATTTGAAGGAATAAATTAGCACAAACAAATGAATTATTTCCCAATTCTTTTACAAATACGTAAAAGCCGATTGGAAGGAATAAATCAGCACAAACAAATGAATTATTTCCCAATTCTTTTGCAAATACGTAAAAGCCGATTTGAAGGAATAAATTAGCACAAACAAATAAATTATTTCCCAAATCTTTTACAAATACGTAAAAGCCGATTGGAAGGAATAAATTAGCACAAAGAAATATAAGGGATATTATTATTATTATTATTATATTACATATACTTCGCTAACAACTCCGGGATGGTTTTTGTGGGTTTCCCATCTCGTAATGCAAATGCAAGGGCTAGTTAATTTTGCTCCCACAAGTAGAGTCATACATTTTTTTGAGTTTAACTAAATGCACATGGCTTCTAAGCACAAACGTTTGATAATGTATTTTGTGAATATAAATAAAATAAGACATACCAATTCATTAGAAATGTCATAAAAGGTCAATAAACTTTGCATACGTTAAGCTCATATCCTGTTTTATTTATTGTCCACACATCCTCCTAGTCAGATTAAAAGGGAAGAAAGACACAGTATTTACGATAATGCATATTGACACAAATAACGAACCTGGTAAATAAATAAAAGGGTTACTACACACACAACACAATGTAAATAATAATACAAATTATAAATTTGTATAATAACTAGGGTCGAACCGTTACATGTATAACACTTTTATATTCTCAAATTTTTACTTAAACAGAGGTTTAATCTATGATTAGTGGATGATTAAAGTTAATCAGTTGTATTGCAAATGTGTTACATAAAGTTACATTAACTTAAACTGACTTTAAATTTAGATTTTAAGATAATATTCTGTTTAAAGTGTAGGTTTAATATTGGCTTAAACTGTGTTTAGCCTAAGCTCAATATATATATATATATATATATATATATATATATATATATATATCCTAATGCTTAGTTTAATGCTTAAATTCACAATGAGCCTAAGTGCAGTGCAGAAATTTTATATAGAGGCTGGCTAACTGGATATACATGAACTCTGGTAGGGTGTTTAAAAAAGGTGACTCAGGTGGAGCTATTACTAAGCCTTGAGGAACACCTAGATTTTGATTGTTCTAGCTTCATTTGAGTAGTGTCAAGGGGAGACAATGCTAATGGGAGAACTGGAAATTAAGTGGAATAGGAGAGACTGTGGTCAGAAAAAGGGGGGTAAGAGTAAGATAGTCGACAATATACACCAATCACCAGTCTTGCATCTAGCAACAGCATCCAAACATGGTTTCCAAATTTTATATAGAGGCTGGCTAACTGGATATACATGAACAGTAGGGTGTTGAAAAAAGTTGACTCGAGTGGAGCTATTACTAAGCCTTGAGGAACACCTTGGTTTTGATTTTTCTAGCTTCATTTGAGTAGTGTCAAAGGGGAGAATGCTAATGGGAGAACTGGAAATTAAGTGGAAAAGGAGAGACTGTGGTCAGAAAAACGGGGGTAAGAGTAAGATAGTCGACAATATACACCAATCACCAGTCTTGCATCTAGCAACAGCATCCAAACATGGTTTCCAAATTTGATATAGAGGCTGGCTAACTGGATATACATGATCAGTAGGGTGTTGAAGAAAGTTGACTCGAGTGGAGCTATTACTAAGCCTTGAGGAACACCTTGGTTTTGATTTTTCTAGCTTGATTTGAGTAGTGTCAAAGGTCGACAATGCTTATGGGAGAACCCCAAAGAACCAGAGCCAGAATGCTTAAATTGAGCCATTAACAGTTCAACACTAAAAATCATCAATTTTTCTTGGTTGATGACTCGATTCTTGCAAATCATCGAGCAGCTCGATCTTTTTAACCAGCTCAGTCAGTTTGTCACTTACTTATATGAGTTACTGGTTACTTATGTTAAGCTAAGACCACACAAGCCATTACTTAATGATTAATTAATTTCTCACTTAACCCGTGGTCAAACATATTTAATTAATAATAGAATTTCCTTGAGAATGACCTACGGTCGAAACTTTTTTTTTTTGGGGGGTTTGGCTTTTGCCTGGCCTTAGTTATATAACTATTAGCCAACATCAATGTTAATTTTAAAGTTTGTAACTAATACTAGTATATAAATTTAACAGATATTTGGACGTCACAACACATTCGCACCACACCCAGGGTCACGACGAGAAATTATTTTTGAATAAAATCTCGCCGTGCACGGGAATCAAACCCGAATTGTGGCTCGCCGAGCGATACAGCCCGGCGATGTTACCGCTCGGCCACCACCTGCCCCGCGGTCGAAACTAGTTGGAGTAAAAATAAAAATCAGTGAAACAAACCAAGTGTTTTACTTTACTTAAGTTAATGGCTAATTACTTAGGTAAGATATCAAATCACATTTTTTGCTTTGAGAAATAAAGCATTTATTATTATTATATCAGTTATTTAACCCAATGGTAGATTCGATGACGCATTAAAATTAGATTAGTTAAGCAGACGACCTTTGTTTAATCAATCTCGAATGAATATTCTGAATTTCACATTTAATCAGTGTTTCGTACGGGTGGCGCATGAAGTAAAATTTCGAGTAGAAAAGCCTGAATATACTGTGTTAATTATAGACATTAGGAGACCACTAAGGTAACAAGTGAAACTACCAACAGTGTTTACCACTCCCACATAAAGCATGAAGTAAAATTTCGAGTTTAGAAAAGCCTAAGAATTTGGATTGATCGTGTAGCGAAGCGGAGCGACCAAACTAAATTTTACTTCATGCGCCACACGAATAAAACACTGAAATATCGTAAAGTTTAAAATATACGGCTTGAGCAATCTAATATGTAGATGTGAATAAAGCGTAAGTCAAATTCTGCGCTGAACTAATTGTTTAAAACAGTGATTATAGGCAACCCGGTAACTCTAACGTATATTAGGTTGCCTATAATTGTTGATGTATGTTTGTGTTTTTTTTAACTTCACTGTAAATCAGGGTTTTTAAGCGTGGCGCATGAAGTAAAATTTCGAGTTTAGAAAAGCCTAATTTGGATTGGCCGCCTCGCTTCGCTACGCGGCCAATCCAAATTCTTAGGCTTTTCTAAACTCGAAATTTTACTTCATGCTTAATCTGGGAGTGGAAAACACTGTTGGTAGTTTCACTTGTTACTTTAGTGTACTCGTAAATGTACCGGTTACTCTCCAGATCGAAATACTCTGATTTTTGAATTGTTTTAAATTGAGCCGGGTGTAAACATGTGTGGGACACACAAATTTTAGGATAAAGTTCTTTCGGAGACTTACCATTTAGCCGCAAATCGTATTTTAAGTTCCAATTTTGAGGTTATATACGTTGGTATTTTCGGGTGAATAAGCATTTTACAGGTATAAATTGTACACATAATAAAATTATCTCCAAAATTATGACGTAATTAATCCAAATTGTAGTATTATCTTTATTTATACATTCGAGTTTAGAAAAGCCTAAGAATTTGGATTGGTCGCGTAGCGAAGCGGAGCGACCAAACAAAATTTTACTTCATGAGCCGCACGTATAAAACACTAAAATATCGTAAAGTTTAAAATATACGGCTTGAGCAATCTAATATGTATGTGTGAATAAAGCGTAAGTCAAATTCTGCGCTGAACTAATTGTTTAAAACAGTGATTATAGGCAACCCGGTAACTCTAACGTATATTAGGTTGCCTATAATTGTTGTTGTATGTGTGTGTTTTTTGAACTTCACTGTAAATCAGGGTTTTTAAGCGTGGTGCATGAAGTAAAATTTCGAGTTTAGAAAAGCCTAATTTGGATTGGCCGCTCCGCTTCGCTACGCGGCCAATCCAAATTCTTAGGCTTTTCTAAACTCGAAATTTTACTTCATGCTTAATCTAGGAGTGGAAAACATTGTTGGTAGTTTCACTTGTTACTTTAGTGTACTCGTAAATGTACCGGTTACTCTCCAGATCGAAATGCTCTGATTTTTGAATTGTTTTAAATTGAGGCGGGTGTAAACATGTGTGGGACACACAAATGTTAGGATTAAGTTCTTTCGGAGACTTACCATTTAGCCGCAAATCGTATTTTGAGTTCCGATTTTGAGGTTATATACGTTGGTATTTTCGGGTGAATAAGCATTTTACAGGTATAAATTGTACACATAATAAAATTATCTCCAAAATTATGACATAATTAATCCAAATTGTAGTATTTCTTCATTTATACAGCCAAAATCACAATATTAATTTCACACTAAATCTGACGTCTACTGAGGTTTATTTGAACTAATGGATATATAATTCTAGATTGATTATTATTTATGTATAGATTATGAGTATTTTAGCTTTTGGTATAAAAAAATAGATGGCGCAGTGTATTAAAATTTTAAAAAAGATCCACTTACTATAATGTTTTTCCAATGACTGGGATTATAACGTAAAAAATTTATTTTGTAATTGAAATATTCTAATTTGTCTCTAACTTCTACAACCATAATTTCTAGTTGCGTTGATGGCCAACAATTTTGTTGTACACCACTGCTGCAACCCGAGTTGATTTTCGTAAACGGCAAATGTGATATTATTGAAAATCAAAAGTTAAGTGTTTACTATAATTTTATACATAACTGAGTAAATGGAGATTTTATAATTACAGTATATGTGATATTGTTACGAGATCAATTTACTAAAAAGTAATTAATGGTACAATATCATAATATTCTCGTTTCCGCGTAAAGGTAGCGCCATCTATTTTTTTATATCATAAATTAAAATATTTGTAATTTTCTAAGGGATCCAATTTAATTTATATATACGATTCCATTTGTTTCTGGATCTCGCCTAGCTATGGAAAAGTGACAGTTTAAGTATTGTAAATGGGGCTGGTTGTGTTTTAAATCAGGGTTTTTAAATGTCACTGTCAGATGTTCGATTTTAAGGTTATAATTTCTGACTATTGTGATCTTGCACTGTTGCCTGTTTTACAAATTTTCAGATATAAAAGGATAATAATATGCAGTTTTAAGATTAACAAAATTTACTACTTGGTTTTTGTACATCCAAACACAGCAATTATATTGTATATAACAAATATAATGAATTCGGCTCTGCAAACTTATTTCGTCATCCATTTGTATTTCTCGCTTGGGTCTAGACATACCCCAAAAATATCTATTCAAATCGTAATAATATTGTGATGCTGTAGATTTGGATTACTTTGCCTAAAATGTTTGTAGGATTTCAGAATTTGTAACCTTTTTGATTCAGAGATAATCTTTGGCATGTTAATATTTAATATGTGCCTGAAATTATTTTTCACTTTGACATTGACACAGCATTGCAACACTAGATTAATTTGATTTAATAATAAAATGCTCGAAGAAGCGACCGCGTGGCGAAATAATTGTTGCAAGATTAACAATAAACCTCTTGAAAATTAAAAAGAGGATTACTTATGATATCATAAATTATTGCAACACTGTTAAAATAAGGAATCAGGAGTGGCAACTAATAAAAAATGTAAATATTGATACTGCAACATAACAACACGAAAGCATGGCTAGGCGAGATCCAGAAACAAATGGAATGGTGTATATATCTATTATTTCAAATAAACCTCAGTCACGTCATATTTAGTGTAAAATAAATATCGTGATTTTGACTATATAAATAAAGATAATACTACAATTTTGATTATCAACGTCATAATTTTGGAAATAATTTCATTATGTGTACAAATTATTCCTGTAATGTGCTTATTTACCCAAATATACTAACCTATATAACCTCAAAATTGGAACTTAAAATACAATTTGCGGCTAAACGGTAAGTCTCCGAAAGAACTTTATCTTAACATTTGTGCGTCCCACACACACTTACTTCCAGTTCCGCTGGCAAACTCTCAAAAATCTTAGTATTCCGTTCTGGAGAAAACCCAATGTGCCTTCTAATGTCTATAATTAACACAGTATACGAATATTTTAAGTTTCCCATCAACGGATTTCAAATATTTTTAGCGAATCATCATTTGAAAGTCAATCACATAACAAACTAAAGTTACACTTTTATAACTGTATTGTTATTATTTTAAACATGTTAAAATTAAACTTAATACTTAATCCTTGCTTTAAATTTAATCATTACTTACAGTTGAGTACCAATACTCAGCGTCGACCATGGTGGAATATTTCTTTTAACACAAACCAGAAAGTTGACACAATTGCAAATGATTGACATTTGAATTATAAATGAATTTCTGATTAAAAATAATATATACAGGGTTTTCTAAAAAGATTACCCGCAATGGAATCAGCACCAATAGGCACATTCATCAGATAAAACTGTTGGGAGTTTGATGCAAAAAATTAGTGGAATAGAAACAAAGGTGACAATCTTCACTTCATGTTTGTATTAATATATTATTTCTTATCCTTTACGTAACTCTTAAGCATTAAACGTTAATTGAAGGGCTCCACCGAATAACGTTGTAAGCGTCAACTTTTTGAAAGTAAAATTATACGAAATATTGGAATATCCTATTGAATTTTCCTTTCATTTCTAGGTTTCAGAAGACAAATCCTGGGTATAAGGTATAAGGGAGAGTGCCCACATTTAGAGTGTATTCCAATTTCTGTCCTAGCTAAATTGAATGAGTTCTATTAATAGACATTCAAATGACATCTAATCTAATTTTTATAGATTTATTTATTACATTTAGAAAACAAATATTTCCAGCCTTATTAACCCATTAACGGCCGAGCAATTATAGAGATAACTCTAAAAGTTGAGTTTAGGTAAAATTCTGCAATTCTTTTAATGATACACTTTTCATGCACCATTTAAAGGTACAGATTATGCTAAAAATTCGGCCTCTGTGCGTATTCTGCGCCATGCTAATATGATACAATTTGATATGCTTGCGGGAGAGTATTCTAGTTTAAGAGCCCATTTGCGTAGCCAATAAAATGTGGTGTTGTATTTATTATTAAGGTGATTATATTATATTTTTACATTTACTTTTTATTTGTTGTTTATTTTAAGTACTTTAATATTTATTATATATTGTGATATTACTATTGTAAATTAATGTTTTTGTAAATGGTCCGCCGTATATTTATTTATTTATTCAACGGGATCCATATACAAAACGAGACAACAGTTCGTGATTCTAAAACTAACAAAAGTACATACAAGAGTACATATTAATAAATAAATAAATATCTATGAATGACTTATTGTATTAAATACTGTAAATTTTTCTTTTAAATACACATAGTGTTATGCTGTAAAATTTCAAGCATTCGTCGATTTCATATAAAAACGTGCAGTATGAAGTTTAGAACGAGTGATTCCACTCCCAGACTAAGCATGAAGTAAAATTTCGAGTTTAGAAAAGCCTGAAAATTTGGTTTGGTCGCGTAGCGCGAAGCGCGGAGCGACCAAACCAAATTTTCAGGCTTTTCTAAACTCGAAATTTTACTTCATGCGCCATGCGCATAAAATGCTGAAATATTGTGAAGTTAGAAATGCATTCACATTATTTTTTTTTTAAATGAGTAACAATCGAAATATTTAAATAACAAAATATTTATATTTTTCTTCATATATTTTCAAGTCAGGTCAAATAATATAATATATCAAATTAATTTATTTAGTAATTTAATAACCAAAAATTAATAATGTTGCGTGTATGCATCAATGGCGCTTAATGGGTTAATAGGCATTAAAGTAATAAGGCTAGAAATTATTATTTTCAGAATGTAATAAATTTATAAAAACACAACCTCTAAATTAGTTGCTACAAAACATTAAATAAAGAGTGTTATTTATTTAATCAATGTACAAAATGATACGATTACATCTTGTTTTTTTTTTAAGATAAACATTGTTAATCAGTCATAGTAGTAAATGTAAATAAAAAACAATTATGTTTCATATTACAATAGTTTTTTTTACATTTGCTATAATATAAAACAATAATTAAATATTTGCATTAATAATAAGTTGAATATATTTTGGGGAACACTAAGCACGCTTGTATTACAATAATTATTAGTAATACTGGATGATTTAAATTAAATTTAAATGAAGTAAAATTTCGAAACACTTGGTTTGTTTTAATTTAAATTTAATTTAAATCATCCAGTATTAGATTCAAAAATGTTTCACCACAGGTTAAGTGAGAAATTAATTAAAGATATAATAATTATTAGGTCATTGTGAAATGTGGCTGTTTTCTTTGTCACAAACAACTAAACCACATTTCTAATATCCAGTAATCCGTGGAAAAACAAAAGAAGATCGCCCCTTCGTTTGTTTACCATAGCGTTCAAAACAAATGAATTTGAATTATAAATACATTAATAAACCTTACCTTTGCTTGTATTATTGAGTAATTGACGAAAGAAGACGCGTAGCCGGCTTGCAAATGATAGAAATGACGAGTAACAGAATAGTCGGTGTTGGTAAAGGTCGAATTAATGTCAAACACGGTTGCTGATGTTAAACGTGTGCGTTGTTCACGTGGGAAGGGCGAGGTGTTCGTTCTCGCCGATTGGTTTTCCAACTCGGCAATGCCGGTTGCATGCGTTCGGCGCTAGTTTTATTTGTTGTGCGGGGATTTGTAGACACAATAAAATCGATTGATAAACATTGGATTCCCAGACGTGCATTTTGATTAGATATCGATTTTTTTTTTCAAATTGGCGTAAAATTTGCTGAATCTTGTTTATTAGTTAAGAACATTCATTGATCAATAAATTTGTTGATCAAAGTTTGCGGAAGATATGCATTTGCGGATTGTTTATGGGTTGCTAAGCAACAATTAGGGACGCCATTAAGAAAAGGGCGCGGTTTGTTTAAATAATTCCACGAAATTTATGTTAATTAATTTATTTAAAGTATTGTATACGAAAATCTTACAACTATGTTTTTAAACATTTATTCCCACTGAGCAAAGAAACGTTGCATGACACGTTGCATCGATGTTACCCCGCAATACGAAACGTTGCGGTTTAAGTTGCATGAATGTTGAAAAAACGTTAAATAAACGCCTGCAGGAACGTTGAATGCTAGCGTTCAAAGAACGAAGCAACACGAGCAATTACTCTTATTTGTATGCAACCCAGCATACGATTGAATGTATGTAGGTTAAGTTGCATAAAATCCGCATTGTATATTGGGTTGTATACAATACGGATTCTATGCAAGTTAACATACATACATTCGTATGTTGGGTTGCATACAATTAAAAGTAATTGCTCGTGTTGCATAGGCGTTGCTTTGTCAACGGTGCATCAACATTTGAAAACGTTAAATAAACGCCTGCAGGAACGTTGAATGCTAACGAAGAACGAAAGAACGAAGCAGCGCCTATGCAACACGAGCAATTACTATTATTTGTATGCAACCCAGCTTACGATTGAATGTATGTATGTTAAGTTGCATAAAATCCGTATTGTATATTGGGTTGTATACAATACGGATTCTATGCAACTTAACATACATTCGTATGTTGGGTTGCATACAATTAAGAGTAACCCTCGACAAATTTTCTACGCGGGGCTTTTCTATACTCGAAATTTTACTTCAAAAAGAACGAAGCAACGCCTATGCAACACGAGCAATTACTTTTATTTGTATGCAACCCAGCATACGATTGAATGTATATATGTTAAGTTGTATAAAATCCGTATTGTATATTAGGTTGTATACAATACGGATTCTATGCAACTTAACATACATACATTCGTATGTTGGATTGCATACAATTAAGAGTAATTGCGCGTGTTGCATGGGCGTTGCTTTGTCAACAGTGCAGCAACATTTGAAAACGTTGAATAAACGCCTGCAGGAACGTTGAATGCTAACGTCCAAAGAACGAAGCAACGCCTATGCAACACGAGCAATTACTCTTATTTGTATGCAACCCAGCATACGATTGAATGTATGTATGTTAAGTTGCATAAAATCCGTATTGTATATTGGGTTGTATACAATACGGATTCTATGCAACTTAACATACATTCGTATGTTGGGTTGCATACAATTAAGAGTAACCCTCGACAAATTTTCTACGCGGGGCTTTTCTATACTCGAAATTTTACTTCAAAAAGAACGAAGCAACGCCTATGCAACACGAGCAATTACTTTTATTTGTATGCAACCCAGCATACGATTGAATGTATATATGTTAAGTTGTATAAAATCCGTATTGTATATTAGGTTGTATACAATACGGATTCTATGCAACTTAACATACATACATTCGTATGTTGGATTGCATACAATTAAGAGTAATTGCTCGTGTTGCATGGGCGTTGCTTTGTCAACAGTGCAGCAACATTTGAAAACGTTGAATAAACGCCTGCAGGAACGTTGAATGCTAACGTCCAAAGAACGAAGCAACGCCTATGCAACACGAGCAATTACTCTTATTTGTATGCAACCCAGCATACGATTGAATGTATGTATGTTAAGTTGCATAAAATCCGTATTGTAGATTGGGTTGTATACAATACGGATTCTATGCAACTTAACATACATTCGTATGTTGGGTTGCATACAATTAAGAGTAACCCTCGACAAATTTTCTACGCGGGACTTTTCTAAACTCGAAATTTTACTTCATGCGCCATGCGTATAAAACACTGAATTATTGTGAAGTTAGAAATGCACTGAAAACATTTTATTTAAATAAGTAATAATCAATATATTTAAATAACAAAATACTTACGTTTTTCTTCATACATTTTCAAGTCAAGTCAAATAATATAAAATATCAAATTAAGTTATTTAGTAATTTAATTAACATAAAATTAATAATGTTGCGTATATGCATCAATGGCACATAATGGGTTAATATTTACTTTCAAGTTGTGTTTCAATATTGTTACAACCTAATGTCCTGTTAACATCCCAACACATGTACAAAATGTTGGAATTGAAATTCAATATTGTTCCAAGATTGGTACAAGGTGTAATTTCTACTAGGGATGTCTTTGCCAAGATTTCTAATCTTTCTCATTTATTTCTATCCTGCAATAAAATCACTGGGATGTCATGTGGTATTCAATTTTCAGAAAATTTGTAAAACTATTTGTCTACTAAAGCCTAGTTATAAAGCAGAAGTTTTTGAAGATTTGTTATTAATTACGTTATGATCTTTATCTGACAAAATAAATACGCACAAGATGCATGATAATAAAGTAAGTAAATATATATTTTTATTGAGTTTATCACTGTTTACATATTCATTGAGCATCGTTACACTTATGTTGCAATAGATATATTTTTAACGTCAACGAAATTTTAGTAAACACTAGGTTCAATGTATTCGAATAATATACAGGGTGTTTGGTAAGTGGAGGCTAAAATGAAATGTTTATACACGTTTGAATTTCTTGATTTGTGTTGGGATATTTAGACAAATTCAAGTAATTCCAACAATGCAGATACATCGGACACAAATCAAGAAATTGTAGTACCTTCTACATTGAGTGGACCAACGGCACTCAGCAGATCTAGACTACAAGTCCCTAGTTTATAAAACATGTGTACTGACAGTGAACGTGACATCTATCACTCAATATAAAAAGCTCCTGATGATGGCAGAAGTGATGCTGCCGAAACGTAGAGCCCAAAGAAACAATTTAACGCAACCCAAGAAACTCCAACCAATTATATATATATACAGAGAGTTTTATATAACACCGAACATTTTTATAAGGACAATTTTTCTTTGAAGCATCCATATGCATACGTTGCACATTTTCTGATGCTCGGTTTATTAAAAGAATTCAATTTGAAGCTTTAAGCGAGTGTTTTCCACTCCTAGGCTAAGCATGAAGTAAAATTTCGAGTTTAGAAAAGCCTGAAAATTTGGTTTGGTCGCGTAGCGCGAAGCGCGGAGCGGCCAAACCAAATTTTCAGGCTTTTCTAAACTCGAAATTTTACTTCATGCGCCACCGGTACAAAACACTGATTCAATGTAAAGTTTAACAGTGTGTTTTAAACTTCGTAATATGTCAGTATTTTGTACCGGTGGCGCATGAAGTAAAATTTCGAGTTTAGAAAAGCCTGAAAATTTGGTTTGGCCGCTCCGCGCTTCGCGCTACGCGACCAAACCAAATTTTCAGGCTTTTCTAAACTCGAAATTTTACTTCATGCTTAGCCTGGGAGTGGAAAACACTCGCTTAAAGCTTCAAATTAAATTCTTTTATTCAATTTTGTTAATTTAAATCGACATTATTAACTCCATAACAACCGTAATAAACAAGGTTTTATTCACTAGTGAACTAACATTTTTTTAGGTCACTAGTGAGTTAAAAAATTTGTTATATATTCAATTACAACAACTAATAAATAATACGTCGCCATGAAAATGGATTTCACAGTCTACATAGTTTTTCAACATTTATTTAAAAATAAATGTAAAGTACATTTTCTTTACAATTTCGTCAAAATTGAATAAAAACATATATACGCCACGTGAATTAAACACCTTTATTCACTCAAAGAAATGATTTCACTCGCGCCGAGGCGCTCGTGAAATCAAAAATCTTTTCGTGAATAAAATCGTGTTTAATTCACTTGATGTATAATATTTATTAATAAACCGAGCACCGAAAAATGTGCAACGTATGCATATGGATACTTTAAAGAAAAATTCTCGTTATGAAAATGTTCGGTGTTACATAAAACTCTCTGTATATATATTCGCCTCCTATATACAGGGTGTCCCATTAGTGCGGTCTCGGAAGATATCTCAGCTCTCGTTAAAGATAGAAAAAAAATGTTTTCACCAAATTTGCTTGATTTTAAGAGCTGCATAACCTAAAATTATTTTCAAATATACAGGGTGTCCCATTATTCCATACTTAATACCAACTTTGTTATTTTAAATAGAACACCCTATATATTATTTTTTTATTTGATCCGCCTTTAAATAACCTACACAAAGATATATCATTATTGGCACTTTAGGTTATTTGTTACTTCAGAAAAAAATATTTTTTGAAAATTTTGGCAGTTTTAGTACTTTACTTAAAAATTCACTGTGTCCTTATTTTTTAAGATATCAGTCTGTAATTTTACACACATATGCAGTAAAGAATGCTCTATCCATTGACTATAACACATTATAATATTACTTATAAAACCTAATAAAAAACTACCTTCTAATATTTAATATTTAAAATGTACATAACTTCATTTTCTTAAATGGGACACCCTATATTTCTTTACTTTATCAGATCCGCAATGAAAAATGCTTTATTTTTTGTATAACATACCCTATATCTATTTTTATTAGTTTTTGAGATATTAACATTTTCCTGTCATATATGGGAAATTAGGCCACAATCAGCATTTAATTAATCTCTAATGGACGTCTAACTTTAATGGTATTTAGATATTTAAGTTTTACTTCAAATCATTTATTTATGACATAATATAATTACATTTATAATATCAAAGTAAACAATATAACGACAATGGAAACAAGTAAACCGTATTAATATTAACAGATTAGCATATAATGAATTTGATAATTATATTAAGTGTTCGATATGGCCTCCATTTTGGTTTTGGCACACTTGAAGCCTCCCTATGAAGCTTTGATTGACACTTACTAAGTTGTCTACAGTAATGGCACGCATAACATTACTAATTCTATTTTTCATATCCTCTTGTGTTGTTGCAGGTATTTTATAAACTTCTTCCTTCACAACACCCCATAAAAAAGTCCAGTTTTGTTAAATCGGGTGACCTCGCTGGCCATGGAATTGGTCCTCCTCTTCCAATCCATTTGTTAGGAAAAGTTTGGTCTAAATATTGTTTAACTTGTCGACTATAGTGTGGTGGTGCACCATCTAATTGTAACCATGCATTTTGTAACGTTCTTAACGGCAATTCATCCAACCAGGTTTCGAACTGATTTTGAAGAAAATTTAAAAACGTATCACCAGTAACATTTCCATTAAAGAAATACGGACCAATAATCGTATTCCCAATAATTCCAGCCCAAACATTAAGAGACCATTTATGTTGATGGTCTATACAAACAATATGGTTCGGGTTATGGTCATCGTAATAATGATAATTATGTCTATTAACGAAACCATTTCTATGGAATATCGCTTCGTCGGTAAACAAAATATTGTTAAAAAAGTTCGGTTCAACTTGATGTTTTTGTAACGCCCAATTACAAAAATCCAATCTTTTTAAAAAATCATTCTCACCTAATTCCTGCACCAACTGAACGTGATAGGGATGAAATTTGAATCACTTTGTTATTTTGTTTATTGTTGATTTGGGAATATCAAGTTGTTTTTCTAACTGGCGGGAAGAAATTTGAGGGTTCTCAACAATGGACTGAATTACCAAATGTTCATTCTCTTCTTTCGTTGTCCTTTTCTTTCTCTTTAATTTTAGAGGGTACATGATACTTCCTGTGCTTTCAAATCGGTTCTTCAATCTCACAAACGCTGCTGCATTAGGATGCCGTTCCGCATTTGGATACTTTTGTGCATATATTCGACTTGCAAAAAAACAATTTTCTTCACTTGCACCCAAAACGTATGTCATTTTTATTAATTCTTCTTTTGAAAAATTCATTATTGCGTTATCAAAAATTCAATAATATTAATAATAGTGTTAACAGCACTTTATTTATCTGTATGTCAAATAAATACGTTTGTTTACTTTATCAATTGTTTTTCATGGCCTCCTTTATTGCATTCATGATATATTAAAAAATGACAAAATTTGTTTATATTGTTTACTTTGATATTATAAATGTAATTATAATATGTCATAAATAAATAAAGTAAAGTAAAACTAAAATATCTAAATACCATTAAAGTTAGACAACCTTTAAAGACTAATTTAATGCTGATTGTGACCTAATTTCCCATATTTGACAGAAAAATGTTAATATCTCCAAAACTAATGAAAATAGATATAGGTATGTTATACAAGAAATAAAACATTTTTTATTGCGGATTTGATAAAATAAAAAAATATAGGATGTCCCATTTAAAAAAATGAAGTAATGTACATTTTAAATATTAAATATTCGAGGGTAGTTTTTTACTAGGTTTTATAAGTAATATTAAAATGTGTTATAGTCAATGGATAGAGCATTCTTTACTGCATATGTGTGTAAAATTTCAGACTGGTACCTTAAAAAATACGAACACAGTGAATTTTTAAGTAAAGTACTAAAACTGCCAAAATTTTCAAAAAATATTTTTTTTTTAAGTAACGAATTACCTAAAGTGCCGATAATGATATATCTTTGTGTAGGTTATTTAAAGGCGGATCAAATAAAAAAATAATATATAGCGTGTTCCATTTAAAATAACAAAGTTGGTATTAAGTATGGAATAATGGGACACCCTGTATATTTGAAAATAATTTAGGTTATGCAGCTCTTAAAATCAAGCAAATTTCGTGAAAACATTTTTTTTCTATCTTTAACGAGAGCTGAGATATCTTCCGAGACCGCACTAATGGGACACCCTGTAATACATTTTTTTATTTGAAACAAAAAATCTAAATTACTATTTTGCCTATCTCTTTCCGAGATGATCGACATTTAAATCGTGCTCACGATATGGATAAAACATCATACTAGTTTTACCAACATAACCAAAGAAGCGAAGAAAACTATTTTAAAAAATGTCAGAACTCAAACCCGTAATTTTCGTTCATTGATGAATTCCATAAGCTACTATGACGTTTTATCCATATTGTGAGCACGCTTTTAAATCAGATCATCTCGGAAACGAAACGAAATAGGCAAAATAGTTATTTAGATTTTCTGGTTCAAATTGAAAAATGTATATATAAAAACAAAACGAGATAGGTTTGAAATTATAACATGTATACAACATTTTATTTTTTGCTTCCAGTTATAAATCCATATTTCATCATTTTGTCCAATGCAATCATTTTCTCTAATTTTAAAAAAATGTATATATACGTATAAACGTTTCATTTTAGCCTCCGCTTACCAAACACCCTGTATATTATTCGAATACATTGAACCTAGTGTTTACTAAAATTTCGTTGACGTTAAAAATATATTTATTGCAAATATTCAATGAATATGTAAACAGTGACGTGAAAAATATATCTATTTTCTGTTTCAAATTAAAAAATGTATATATAAACGAAACAAGAAACAGGTTTGAAATTATAATAAAATGTATACAACGTTTCATTTTTTGCCTCCATTTAGAAATCCATATTTCATTTTTCCATCCTCGAGGAAATACCCTGTATATTTCAAATGAATAGGTACAGATTTTATAGCGATCATTAAGTTTAAAACAGAGTTACAGACATTTATTTATATAGATAAAGATCTTATATTAAAATAGACAACAAAAAACAGTTTTTTTTTGTTATTCATCTTAAATGCAATTAATAATACTTGTGTACCTTTTAAGTTTTTGATAGTGTCTAAAAATATTACAAATAATAATAATAATTGTGTACCTTTTAAGTTTTTGACGTTGCCTAAAAATATTACGATATTAAATTTTTTTGCACTTACCAAACGTCTATCCATTGCAATCATTTTCCCTAATTTCCGCTGTATTTGTTATAAAAGATATTACGACACTAATCCATCAACTTACAAACTGCCAATGCAAACATACGAGCGAGCACACTTATGCTCTTATCAGGGTGTTATCAGTAACGACTTTCTGACCTTTTCTAATATTATGACATAAAACACTCACTTTGAATATCTATCATGTATTAATTTGATGAAATATGAATTAAAAAAATAGTTAAAAGAAAGCATGCTGTCGATTCATGGAAACGGATTATTCACACGTGATTTTAATTTCTTTTATTGCAAGTTAATGAAAAAATAATAATTTTGTACTGTATGTGCAAAATGATTATTTTTTTATTTAGTTGCAGTAAAAAAAATTAAAATCACGTGTGAATAACTCCGCTAATCCGAACTCCAATAATCTAGGTGTTTAGGTTTTCTCCACCTCCCTCCAAAATTACCCTATTGTAAGGGTAGAAGGGGGTGGCCGGCCCTCAAGATGGATACGTCCGGCACGAGACAGTGGGAAGAACATGAATAACTGTCAGAGTGTCAAGTGTAAATGCAATCGCATATTATGTAAATTTAGTAGTTTGATAGTTAAATTAGAAAGTGTTTTGAAACGACTACAGTTTTATTAAATGGTATACCTCGCTGTTTTTCTGATAACAATCCTCTGCAACATCGAGAGCTTAACACTAGGTTCTCCAGTAATCCGGACGAAATTGAAATATTAGTTATTTACATTATGTATTCCAAAATCCGGATTACCTGTGATTCAACGATGAGTCGGGATTTCCCTGATGGTTAAAAAGCATCATGGCTCCAAAGAGACCACTCAAAATTTAATTTGGTAACTTTTAAAAAGGTTTCAATAATCCGGATATTTTACTAATTTGGATTGCTTTGGTTTACATTGATCCGGATTAGCGGAGCTTTACTGTGTACCATCTGACTTTTATAATATGACACGTTTAATTATGTAAATAGTTTTCAAAAAAAAAACCTTTATTGGCATTCTTCATTACAGACAACAAACAAAACTTTACATTCTATAAAACTAAATCCCCTCTCTTCTATTTTCTCTTTCCTTCCCTAGCTTCTTGTCCTTACCCCTACCCCATCCTCTCTTATCCACTCCATCACCCTTCTACTCCCTTTTGCTCCTATCCATTCCTCCTTCACCCCCCTCGCATTCCTCCGCCAAGTGGCCCCACGTATCCTTCCCATACTCACACAATACACACCTTCCATATTCTACCCCCATCCACACTTTCCTTCCTCTCTCCTCCGATCCGCACCTCGCCCTTGCCACAATCACACTTTCCTTTCTCTCTCCTCCGATCCACACCTCGCCCTTGTCACAATCACCTTTGCCACAATCACCCTCTCCTCTCTACTCCATCCCCTCTCTATCAGATATCTCGACACTCTTCCATACACCTGCCACCTCCTATCATTGTACTCACTTCTCTCGATACACCCTTGCCATTCCTGCCCTTTCACCTCCTTCCCTTTCCCCTTCATCCCATTCCCTAGCCATTCCATTACTTTCGCCTCCGACAACCCTACCCTCTTATATATTTTCCTCCTCTCCACCCTCCATCTACGCTCACCCCCACACACGCTCTTCATCCATACATCCTTCACCAATCTCTCTTCCTCCAGCTCCCACAATCTCATGTCATACCTCACCATTCTCACTATTGCCTCGCACTCTAAACTCTCCCAATTAGTCTCCTAAAGCACTATGTAGCTGGGCGTGGACCACCTTTCGACCCCCAACATGCGCTTCAGGAACCACATCTGTTCCCTCTCCATGCACTCATAACCTTTCGTTCCCCACACTTATACTCCATACATAAGCACCGATCTCACACACGCATCCCATATTTTACATGCCACTTTCACATTATTCCCCATCCACTTCCCCCACTTTCCCCAAGCCATCCGTCACGCTTTCCTAGCCTTACTCAGCACCCATTTCACATGCTCCTCATACCCTCCCGTCCCTTTGATCATAAACCCTAAATACTTAAAACTTTTTACCCTCTCAATAACGGCGGCGGTTATTCCACTCCAATTCTTTCACCTTTCCCTCCCTCCCTCTATTTCTAAACTTCACCCACTTCGTTTTTTCCACATTCACACTCATCCCTCTCTTATCCATGAACCTCTCAGCTCTTTTCAACATATCTTTCATCCCTTCATGCTCTCTTGGCATTAACACCATGTCATCCGCATACGCTAACATCCACACTTTCCTCTTACCCATCACTACCCCCCGCCTGTCCTTTCCTCATCACCTCTACGAATTTACTCATGTATATATTAAACAACATCGGGCTCAGTGGGCACCCCTGCCTTAATCCCTCCCAAGTTCTGAAACACTGCTGCTGCCCTTAAATCTAGGAATACCGCATTTACACATCCTTTTTATTCCACCACTATCTCCACCATTCGCGCCAGGGTAAAGACCTGCTCCCTCGTCACCCTACCCCTTCTAAACCCTCTTGTGTCTCTGGCAGTATCCCCTTCTCCTCTACCTCCAACTCCATGTGATTCCTCACTATCATCATTGCCAGCTTGTACCTAATACTTGTTATAGTTACTCCTCGCATCCTTCTCGTCCCCTCCTTTATACACCGGGCCCATCCTCCTCACCCTCCACGCCTCCGGTAAGCTCACCTCCCCCCTCCACATCTGACTCAATAGCTCTCTGAATTTCTTCTGCCCCTTTTCCCCAATCTCCTTCCACATCTCCGCTTTGAGACCATTCCTCCCTGCCGCCTTTCCACTCTTCACTTCCTTGAAGACCCTCTCCACCTCCTCCTCCGTGAACTCTTCCCCTCTGTCTTCTCCAATCCCTCATGGTACTCCACTCCCTTTCCTGCATTTCCTTGTCCATTTTTTCAGTGACACCTGCCTCCTTCTTTTCCCTCTCCTTAGTACCCTTCACATTTCTGCCTCGTTCTTACAGTCTCTTGTTCTTCTCACATATATCCTGAGATCTCCTCCTTACTTCCGCCACTCTCCTCTCTCCCGCTCCGCCTCCTACACATTCTCTCACTGCCTTCATCAAAACCTTTTTTACCTGAATGCATTCCTGATCAAACCATGTGTCATCATCTCTTCTCTCACCCTTTCTCTTTCTTCCACATCCCACTATTATCCCCTCCACCTCCGCTATATTACTGACCTAGTCCCATTTAATCCTCTCCAACTTTCTCCTCATATGCTCAATAGCTCTCTGAATTTCTTCTTCCCCTTTTTCTCAATCTCCTTCCACATCTCCGCTTTGAGACCATCCCTCCCTGCCGCCTTTCCACTCTTCACTCCCTTAAAGGCCCTCTCCACCTCCTCCTCCTCCGTGAACTCTTCCCCTCTCTCTTCTCCAATCCCTCCTGGCACTCCACTCCCTTCCCTGCATTTCCTTGTCCATTTTTTCAGTGACACCTGCCTCCTTCTTTTCCCTCTCCTCAGTACCCTTCACATTTCTGCCTCGTTCTTACAGTCTCTTGTTCTTCTCACATATATCCTGATATCTCCTCCTTACTTCCGCCACTCTCCTCTCTCCCGCTCCGCCTCCTACACATTCTCTCACTGCCTTCCTCAAAACCTTTTTTACCTGAATGCATTCCTGATCAAACCATGTGTCATCATCTCTTCTCTCACCCTTTCTCTTTCTTCCACATCCCACTATTATCCCCTCCACCTCCGCTATATTACTGACCTCCTCCCATTTAATCCTCTCCAACTTTCTCCTCATATGCTTCAAATTAGGCTTTTCTAAACTAGAAATTTTACTTCATGCGCCACATTTATAGTAAATGCTGTGAATCTTCAGGCATACGTGTTTTTATAAATTAAATTTGAAATTTGAAGCTTGTAACGAGTGTTTCCACTCCCTGAATAAGCATGAAGTCAATTTCAAAACTCGAATTTCATGCGTCAGATGCTAGAATGGTGATGAAACATTATAATTGTAGAGGTGGAGATTTTTTTTTGGCGCCCAACTAGGGGCTAGCTGTAAATATGCGCTTGACCTAGGTTGGGCGCCACAAATCTAAACAAAATCTTAGATGAGTTACTTTTAACCTTTCTTATCAAATTTATTGTACACTATTTTTAATTAAAGCTAAGAATTAAAGTTTAGACTCAAAATTTTCTTCATGTGCTAGGTGTATAAAATACTGAAATATTGAAAATGTCAAAAACACATACATCATATCAATTAATAAAGATGATCTATGGAAAGAGGAAACTGTACGATATTTTATGTAATATGGAACCATACTGTGTGGAAGATTATTTTAATTCTAAATTGTGACGTACTTTTGAGTTTATACTGATTATGACGTTTTCCACTTACACTTGTATTTTTGTAAATATGAATGTAAAATGTGAATAAACAATAAAATATCACAACTGATAAAAGATTTCAATTTCAATCTTTAAACGAGGGTTTTCCACTCCCAGACAAAGCATGAAGTAAAATTTCGAGTTTAGAAAAGCCTGAAAATTTGGATTGGCCGCGTAGCGAAGCGGAGCGGCCAATCCAAATTAGGCTTTTCTAAACTCGAAATTTTACTTCATGCGCCACACGTGTAAAACACGGAAATATCGCAAAGTTTAAAATATACGGTAGCAATCTAATACGTAAATGTGAATAAAACGTGAGTCAAATTGTGTGCTGAACAAATTGTTTAAAACAGTTATTATAGGCAACTTAATAACTAACGTATATTAGGTTGCCTATAATCATTGTTGTATGTGTGTGGGTTTTTTGAACTTCACTGTAAATCAGTGTTTTTAAGCGTGGCGCATGAAGTAAAATTTCGAGTTTAGAAAAGCCCAATTTGGATTGGCCGCTCCGCTTCGCTACGCGGCCAATCCAAATTTTCAGGCTTTTCTAAACTCGAAATTTTACTTCATGCTTAGTCTGGGAGTGGAAAACCCTCGTTTAAAGATTCAAATTGAAATCTTTCATCGGTCGGCTAATCTTTGGCTTTTAACTTTGATTCCAGAAAATAAAAGAGTTGTAAAGATGAAGATAGATTATATATCTTCGAATGTTCGAATAAAAAGGAAACTTAAAATAAAATCATGGAACATATCAAGTGTTTTTCTTCATGAAAATTAAAAAGGAATAAAGTTCAAGTCGTAACAATTCATTTTTTATTATACTTATCTGAAAACACTTCGTTTACAAATGCCTCTAGAATAATGAAAATGTCGCTTTTTCCGCACGGAAAACGTTTGTGCGCCTTTCCGTGCGCTCCCATATGTTTCCATAGCAACGAGGTATTTGTCACTGGAGTGTTATTTTCTGTCAGTGAAATACGTAAGTTTGGTTGAAATGTACGCAGGCTTAGAAGAAATTGATTTTGTAGATGATATTTCGGATGATATATTAAGCCAATGGGCACAAGTAAGCGTAAAATTACTGCTAGTAAAATCCAAATATAGAAACGGACACAGGCGGAATGGGAACTGTGAAAAACACAAAAATTGTGAGTGACGATGTATAACTTCTATTTTATTTTTCTAAAAAAGCCAAATCCGCACAATCGTACACTTTATGGTGTCGATTCGCCACCATAAAAAGATGTTTGGCTTTAAAAAAAAGTGCTGACCCGATCAAATTTCAAAAAACTGGTATTCAATTTCATTTTCTTTCAAATTAGTTGTATTTTTTCACTACCATAGATATTACTGGTTTGAAAATAAAAAAATTATTTAAGTTTTTAGATAAGTATAATGTTTTCAGATAAGTATAATAAAAAATAGCGTTCATTACACATCCAGAAATGGATTTTTCCGTGCTTGAATGACTTTCCTTCCCATGGAAATGTCAAGCGCGCACAAAAAATCCCTTTTCCTAGACTCCTAATGAAATATACTATTTATTCCAAGAGAGGGCAGGGCGCATCAAACAAATCTAAGTCTCACTAAATATTGCATCACTTACAAAATTCCACCGAAATAAACACCCTGAAAACAGAATAAGGAGGAGTAAACGAAACGAAGACGTACTAATCCAGTATTTATTGGGCTGGTTAAAATTGTTTAACCACAACATAGCAGGCCAAACAGTAATACAATATATTTACATAAACAGATAGTGAGGGTGGCCGACCAGCCTTCTGCACAGGCCGGCCACCGCCTAACACTGGATTAAAAAAGTCTCGAGAGAGAGGGGGCGCGTTTCTTTTCACCGCCGCCCCCGGGCTCCCCTCATTTAAAAATGACACCGGGCTACAATCCACATTGTAACATAGAAACAGGTACCTCTAAAATATATTTACACAATATAAACTATCAAAATGTGAAAATAAATAATAATACAAACTCGCCATCCGCTAATCGATAAAAGGAAATAATAAAAATTAAGAAAACAAGGGTTGCTGTTATAAAATATATACTACATACATAACGAACGGCCTTAAAAATAAATGTGATGTATCAAAAAAAATATATATATTAGTTAAACCTAGGGTGTAATTGTACAAAACTCAGAGAAATAAATTAGCGAGTCGAACCTCGCTCAAACACAATAATTAATAAATACACATATAAAAATATTATTTACATATTTCTTTCACTTATGTATATATATGTATATAAAAAAGTATATCATGAGAGACGAAATAATACAAACAAAAATTAATTCAACTCTTCGTTTCTTCGCTTTTTTTTTAAAAAAAAGCAACTTTACATAATTTGATTATGTTCATCGATCGGCTAATGAGGCTAATTAATACGCACTGTACACTTCTCGTAATCTCAAGAAATCAATACTTAAAAACTAATAGACGAGATAGAGATAGAGAGAGAAAGAGGGTGGAAAACGAAAACTTCACTTCTTTGGATTCGCCTTCTTGATTATTCATTAAACAAAATAAAAATCGAGCGAGTACGGGGGGTTGGGTGAAGAGGAGGGGGGTTTCGCACACAATTTTCATATAATCTGTATTATCACAGCATTAAATAAATCTCGTCTTTGGGGGAGAGGGTGGTTTGTTTTTGTGATTGGGGTCGGGGAAAGGGGAGGGTTTCTCGATCTTATTATTGTCGAAAAATTGCGTGCGATTGTTGTTTTTGGGTTGTTTTGTTTTTTAGAAATGTACAGGGTCCTTCCTGAAAGCCCATTGTATTTACGTACACTTATATATATATTTCTCACTTGCATATATATATTTCAGAAATTTGTATATATATATATTTCTTATTAGCGTATCAATCAACTACTTTCGAAACCTCGTAAGTCCAAAATGCCAATTTTGAGGCGACACTAAATACTAGTTAATTATTATATAAACTGCGTAATCCTTCTGATTTATTTTTATAGTACATACAACTTCATCAAAGGGAAACCCAGGCCAAAAGTGAAGGACCCGGATGGAACTGGTCCGCCGCACAAATATTGGCAATTGCTAGTAGTGCGGAGTGGGTCTGACCATCAGGAGGGAGGCACTACAATGGGCCTAAAACTTGGCTGCGGCTGCTCTCCCGACAACCAATCCTTAATTGTAAGGATTAAGGATTGGTTGTCGGGAGGGCAGCCGCAGCCAAGTTTTAGGCCCATTGTAGTGCCTCCCTCCTGATGGTTCTTCTGATGGTTCTTCATCATGAGCGATTTTTATTAGGTATTTTGAGTAAATGGTTTATACTAATATTATTAAATTAATAATATCTGGCTCATGGGGATTTCTTTTTTTAATTGGTACAATTTACCTTGTAAGTGGTTTCTGAACTAGTTGATCGATATACATATTTCAGAAATGTTTACAGGGAATTTTTCTTTAAAATACATTTTACGATTTATAGTAAACGCTGTGAATCTTTAGGCATACGTTTTTTTTATAAAGGGGTTCAATTTGAAGCTTGCCTTAATTTCTGTAGTTAGATAAGTGACATCTGGCCGCTGAACTTTACATTGAATCAGTGTTTTGTACCGGTGGCGCATGAAGTAAAATTTCGAGTTTAGAAAAGCCTGAAAATTTGGTTTGGCCGCTCCGCGCTTCGCGCTACGCGACCAAACCAAATTTTCAGGCTTTTCTAAACTCGAAATTTTACTTCATGCTTATCCAGGGAGTGGAAACACTCGTTACAGTCTCCACTCCCTGGATAAGCATGAAGTCAATTTCAAAACTCGAAATTCATGCAGATGCTAGAATGGTGATGAAGCGTTCTAATTGCAGAGGTGGAGATTTTTTTTGGCGCCCAACTAGGTTCCAGCTGTAAACAAGCGCTTGTCCCAGGTTGGGCGCCACAAATCTAAATAAAATCTTAGATAAATTACTTTTATCCATTCTTTGCAAATTTATTGTACACTATTTTTAATTAAAGCTACAAATTCAAGTTTTAGACTAGAAATTTTCTCCATGCGCTAGGCGTATAAAATACTGAAATATTGAAAATCGGTAGGCAACCCACGCGGACAGTGCAGCCAGCAGTCAAAGAGGGGTGCGTATTTAATTTAAAAATGAAAATAACCACAGGTCGGAAAGTACCGCACGTTTCGCTGTATTGAAAATGTCAAAAACACATACATCATATCAATTAATAAAGATGATCTACGGAAAAAGGAAACTGTACGATATTTTATGCAATATGGAACCATACTGTGTGGAATATTATTTTAATTCTAAATTGCGACGTACTTTTCAGGTAATATTGATTATGACGTTTCCATTTACACTTGTATTTATGTAAATATGAATAAATTAGATTTGATTTGCAATATGTGTTATCGAACTTCATGTTAAATCGGCATTGCGTATGCCTGGCGCATGAAGTAAAATTGCGAGTTTAGAAAAGCCTGAAAGTTTGGATTGGTCGCGTAGCGAGCAATCCACATTTTCAGGCTTCACTAAACTCAAAATCTTACTTCATGCGCCACACGTTTCAACACTGATCTAATGGGAAGTTTAAAATAACAGTATATTTTAAACTTGCCATTAGATGTTACTTAAGTATGAACGATGCCTTAAAATGTACAGCATATTTATTTATTTTGTATTTCTTTAGTACACCTTTTACAAAGTTAATTACAAAAGAGAAAATAAATAAAATACTAAACTAGGAAATACTAAAATACTAAACAGGAAATACTAAACAAAATTTAAGAAGATACATCAGGATATGTATACCTTAAAGAAACATTTCCCATATATACAAATTTCAGAAACATATATACAGAGAGTTTTATGTAACACCGAACATTCTCCTAACGAGAATTTTTCTTTTAAGTCTATATATGCAGACGTTGTAGATTTTACCACGCTTGGTTTATTAAAAGAATACTATTTGAAGCTTTAAACGAGTGTTTTCCACTCCCAGGCTAAGCATGAAGTAAAATTTCGAGTTTAGAAAAGCCTGAAAATTTGGTTTGGTCGCGTAGCGCGAAGCGCGGAGCGGCCAAACCAAATTTTCAGGCTTTTCTAAACTCGAAATTTTACTTCATGCGCCACCGGTACAAAACACTGATTCAATGTAAAGTTCAGCGGCCAGATGTCCCTTGTTAGATAAGTGACATCTGGCCGCTGAACTTTACATAAATTAAGGCAAGGCCTATTAAAACTTAATATTTGTTTTACTTGTTAGAAAGTGATATAAACTAACCTCCAAATATAAGTATTATTAGCAAGCAGCGTAGAGAACGCTGAAATGATTTGCTCGAGAGATCTCTTGAATTATTCTTCGAGAGAACGCTCGAATGATTTGTTCAAGAGAACGCTTGAATGCCTTGTTCGAGAAAACGCTTGAATGATTTGTTCGAGAGAATGCTGGAATTATTGTTTGAGAGAACAGTCGAATGATTTGCTCGAGAGAACATAAGAAAGAGCTCTCGAATGATTGCTCAAGAGATCCCTTCAATGATTGATCAAGAGATCACTCAAATAATTGCTCGACAGATTGCTCGAATTTTCAGGCTTCCCTAAACTCGAAATTTTACTTCATGCGCCACCGGTACAAAACACTGATTCAATGTAAAGTTCAGCGGTCTGTTTTGAACTTCATAATATGTCAATATTTTGTACCGGTGGCGCATGGAGTAAAATTTCGAGTTTAGGAAAGCCTGAAAATTTGGTTTGGTCGCGTAGCGCGAAGCGCGGAGCGGCCAAACCAAATTTTCAGGCTTTTCTAAACTCGATATTTTACTTCAAGCGCCACGCGTATAAAACACTGATTTGATGTGAAGTTCAGAATATACGTCTTCAACAAACTGCTTCGGTAGTGTCTTTTGAACTTCACTTGAAATCAGTGTTTTATACGCGTGGCGCATGAAGTAAAATTTCGAGTTTAGAAAAGCCTGAAAATTTGGTTTGGCCGCTCCGCGCTTCGCGCTACGCGACCAAACCAAATTTTCAGGCTTTTCTAAACTCGAAATTTTACTTCATGCTTAGCCTGGGAGTGGAAAACACTCACTTAAAGCTTCAAATTTAAAAAAAGACGATTAACTAAAGATTTACGGCATATAATTGGGACATGTATACTTGAAAGAAGAACTCCCTGTATGTACAAGTTGAGGGATAAATTGAAATTGATTAGCTACAATTCGTAATGGTCATATAGGCAACCCAATTTACACACAACCCAAAAATTAAAGTTGTCAAATCGTATTTTATGAAAATGTTCGGTGTTATATAAAACTCTCTGTATGTTTACCATTTATTTATTTATATATATAATTTTTCTTGTTGTTTATATATAATTGTACAAAAGGAGCCCTTTGTTTGTTTATTTATTTATTCAATTTTTTATACACTTAGTCTATACTCATTAAAAAAGGCGTTTGAAAAATATTTCTTTTTCTTCTCGTGTGTGTATGTTTTGTGTGTGTGTGTGTGTGTGATGCACATCATCTAGGAATCTCTTTTGTTTTTTTTTTCTTATTTAGTTATTTAAATTTATTTATTATTTTCAATACGTCAACTAAGATTTCATATATTCTTTTTTCTTCTTTTATTGGGTTATTTAGAGAAGCTTGCCCCTTAAAGTGTTCTCCTCTAATTGTTACTTTAATATATATTTATAGAATAAAATTGATCTACTACATAATAATATATAATTTTATATGTATATGTATAATATAAATATTAATCTTTCGATGTTGGTCCAATAGTGTTTTTTAGTTTTATTTAATTTTCTTTTAAAATGGTATTATTATTGTTAGAAAAATGTATCCTTTCCGTTTCATTTCTGGGCGCTTCGCAGTCTGGCCGTCGACGCCTTCTTTTCTTCCTCTTTTGTTTTCGTGCTCATCTTGTCCAACTCCGTCATCGCTTCCTGTATGGCTTTTTCCAACTGAGCGTTCAGTTTACGACTTCTGAAATTAAAAATTTAACATTGATTAGAATAAACGATAAGAAACAAGAACAAAATTGCAGTACAATTCGAGTTAAAATTGAGTTCATCAGCTTCTAAAAGGTGATTTTTTTAAATTACACTGGTCGGCATTAAAATCGGCCCTGACACCATTCCTGCTGATTCTTATGTAAAATGACCTCCTGAATCCGAATATGAGCCCCGTTTTCCCCCATCACCCACTGTTTTCGGGGGAGACCTCCCCACCTATTTTTATCACTTTTCGATAATTTGCAGGGATGAAAAGGATTATTTTAGCCTTTACGTTTCTTCTGAGGGGCTAGAGAGGTGAAAAGTTCCAAAACATGAACATTTGTAGCAAGGAGGTAGATTTGGGGGGGGGGGGGGGGGGGATTTGCCCCCTTAAAATGTAAAAAAATCCTTAAAAATGATCGATTTTCCGTTTTTTTCGCAGTTTTTTCACTTATTTTCTACATATTCCAGGCTAAAATAATCCTTTTCATCCCTCCAAATTATCGAAAAGTGATAAAAATAGGTGGGGCGGCCTCCCCCGAAAACGGTGGGTGATGGGGGAAAACGGAGGTCATTTTACATAAGAATCAGCAGGAATGGTGTCAGGGCCCGAAAAAAAAATTTTTTTGCAGACCAGTGTTATCATTTAGCCAGTTTGAGTGACAACACATTTTACATTCTCACTCAATTTTAACTCGAATCGGACTGCAATTTAACTACAGAAATTAAGGCAAGGCCTATTGAAACTCAATACTCACGTTTTTTACTTGTTAGAAAGTGATATAACCTAACCTCTAAAATACTTACAACCGAGTTATCTATGATCTCAGTGACATACCCTAATAATCAGTGTTCCAAACTCTAGACTAACAAGGAGCCGGCGTTACTCTGTCCCCGCGTTAAGCGCCAAAAAACCCAGGCCGTTTGACATTAACATAATTTCAATGGCGTTCTGGTGTCTGCAATTAGTGATGGACATAATAGAATGACGTTTATTCAAAAAACCCGGGCCGTTTGACATTCGGATTAATTCAATGGCGTTCTGGTGTCTGTAATTAGTGACGGACGTAACAGAATGATGTTTATTCTAATCAATGTTAAAAGTATTATTAGCAAGCAGCAGCTAGCAGCGCAGAGAACGCTGGAATGATTTGTTCGAGAGATCTCTTGAATTATTGTTTGAGAGAACGCTCGAATGATTTGTTCGAGAGAACGCTCGAATGATTTGCTCGAGAGGTCTCTCGAATGATTGCTCAAGAGATCCCTTGAATGACTGATCAAGAGATCACTCAAATAATTGCTCGAGAGATTGCTTGAATGATGAATCAAATGGTTTTAGTTGGATTTTATTTTATTGCGATAGTATATTATCTGAATTATCATTTGATTGATCATATGAAGCAGCATTCGAGCGATCACTTAATCAATCTCTCGAGGAATCTCTTGAGCAATCTATCGAACGATCTCTCGAGCAATCATTCGGGTGACCTCTAAAAATTTTTCGAATGAACCCTCAAGCGATCATTCGAGTGATCTCTCGAGCAATTTTTTTAATGATGTTTCGAGCAATCATTCTCTCGAGGAATCTTTTGAGGAATTTCTTGGGCAATCTATTGAACGATCTCTTGAGCGACCATTCAAGTGACCTATAGAAATTTTTCGAATGAACCCTTGAGCGATCATTCGAGTGATCTCTCGAGCAATTTTTTAATGATGTTTCGTGCAATCATTCTCTCGAGGAATCTCTTGAGGAATCTCTTAAGGAATCTCTTGATGAATCTCTTGAGCAATCTATTGAACGATCTCTTGAGTGATCATTCGAGTGAAGTCTGGAAATTTTTCGAATGAACTCTTGAGCGTTCATTCGAGTGATCTCTCGAGCAATTTTTTAATGATGTTCTGTGCAATCATTCTCTCGAGGAATCTCTTGAGGAATCTCCTAAGGAACCTCTTAAGGAATCTCTTGAGGAATGTCTTGAGCAATCTATTGAATGATCTCTTGAGCGATCATTCGAGTGAAGTCTGGAATTTTTTCGAATAAACCCTCGAGCGATCATTCGAGTGATCTCTCTCGAGCAATTTTTTCAATAATGTTGCCAGCAATCGTTCGAGCGATCATCAGAGCAATCATTCGAGCGATCATTCGATTATCAATTTAATTCGAATCACAATAATCGATTATTGATTCAATTACGTCTATCAGTAATTACAGACACCAGGACGCCATTGAATTAATGTTAAACAGTTGGATCTGAAAATGTCCGCAAACGGCCCGGGTTTTTTGGCGCCCAACGCGGGGATAGACTAACGCCGGCTCCTTGTTGGTCTAGAGTTGGCAACACTGATTATTAGGACATGTCATTAAGATCATAGATAACTCATTGAGATCATAGATAACTTATTGAGATCATAGATAGCTTAAAATACATATATAACTAAAAAAATATTCTCTTCTGATGGAACAAAAAAAAAAACAACTAGCTAGTTGATTTACAGGCAACAATGTTATTTATTAATAATAGGAGCAGAACGCCATTGAATTAATGTTAAACAGTCGGATCTGAAAATTTCCGCAGACGGCCCGGGTTTTTTGGCGCCCAACGCGGAGGCGGACTAACGCCGGTCCCTTGTTGGTCTAGAGTTGGCAACACTGATTATTAGGGTATGTCATTGAGATCATAGATAACTCTTTGTGATCATAGATAACTCATTGAGATCATGGATAGCTTAAAATACATTTATAACTAAAACAATATTCTCTTCTGATGAAACAAAAAAAAAACACAACTAGAGAAATGATTTACAGGCAACAATGTTAATTATTATTAATAGGAGCAGAACGCCATTGAATTAATGTTAAACAGTCGGATCTGTAGGCAGCCAGGGTTTTTTGGCGCCCAACGCGGAGGCAGACTAACGCCGGCCCCTTGTTGGTCTAGAGTTGGCAACACTGATTATTAGGGTATGTCATTGAGGTCATAGATAACTCGTTGTGATCATAGATCTCATTAAGATCATCAGAGCAATCATTCGAGCGATCATTCGATTATCAATTTAATTCGAATCACAATAATCGATTATTGATTCAATTACGTCCATCAGTAATTACAGACACCAGGACGCCATTGAATTAATGTTAAACAGTTGGATCTGAAAATGTCCACAAACGGCCCGGGTTTTTTGGCGCCCAACGCGGGGATAGACTAACGCCGGCTCCTTGTTGGTCTAGAGTTGGCAACACTGATTATTAGGACATGTCATTGAGATCATAGATAACTCATTGAGATTATAGATAACTTATTGAGATCATAGATAGCTTAAAATACATATATAACTAAAAAAATATTCTCTTCTGATGGAACAAAAAAAAAACAACTAGCTAGTTGATTTACAGGCAACAATGTTATTTATTAATAATAGGAGCAGAACGCCATTGAATTAATGTTAAACAGTCGGATCTGAAAATTTCCGCAGACGGCCCGGGTTTTTTGGCGCCCAACGCGGGGGCAGACTAACGCCGGCCCCTTGTTGGTCTAGAGTCGGCAACACTGATTATTAGGGTATGTCATTGAGATCATAGATAACTCGTTGTGATCATAGATAACTCATTGAGATCATGGATAGCTTAAAATACATATATAACTAAAACAATATTCTCTTCTGATGAAACAAAAAAAAAACACAACCAGAGAGATGATTTACAGGCAACAATGTTATTTATTATTAATAGGAGCAGAACGCCATTGAATTAATGTTAAACAGTCGGATCTGTAGACAGCCAGGGTTTTTTGGCGCCCAACGCGGAGGCAGACTAACGCCGGCCCCTTGTTGGTCTAGAGTTGGCAACACTGATTATTAGGGTATGTCATTGAGGTCATAGATAACTCGTTGTGATCATAGATCTCATTAAGATCATAGATAGCTTAAAATACATATATAACTAAAAAAATATTCTCCTCTAATGAAACAAAAAAAAACACAACTAGCTAGATGATTTACAGGCAACAATGTTATTTATTATTAATAGGAGCATGTTATATTTCTCAATAAATAAATGCCTCACCAGTCATGAAACTGCAATGAGGCTAGAACGAGGACTCCATCTGGACTTCAAAAGTTAAGTTAGGTTAAAGGGCAAATAATAAAATCTACAGAGCCCGTCCTGAAAGTTCGTTGTACACACATTTCTTACTTAATTCGACTGTTACAGTTAACCTAACTTAGGCCCAGTTGCACCAAAAACGTTGAACCCGAGTTCAAGCTGATTTTGAGTTCAAGATGACAGTTCCTATTGTTCTAATGTTAAAACTATTAATGGATTTCGATAGCTAACGCCATCTAATGCTCCACAGTGGCATCGTCAATGACACGAATGTGAAAGTCACTGTTCTGGTGCCGGAATACTGAACACAAATTCAGTTCTAATGTCACTTTGAACTGAAGTTCAGTTTAACTTGTTTGGTGCAACTAGCCCTTAATTCTACTAATTGAAGTCCTTCAGGTTTCCCTATTATTTGTTATTTTACAAGACGAATGAGAGTGAATTATTTCAAAAAAAAATTAATGTGGTGTGGCCGAACAAACTCAAATTTCAAAATGGAAACTCACGTCCGAGACTTTTTGCCGGCGCGGTGGTGCGCCTCGAGGCCCTCGCTGAGCGTCCTCAGCCTCCCGGGGTCCACCTCCGTGACGGCCTTATCCCCGCCGAACCAGCGCACCAGGACCGTCTCCTCGTTCACCTCCAGCAACTTCCCGGGCCAGGCGGGACAGCCCCTCGCCGGGCCCCACACCAGATCCCCCTCGACGAACGTGTGCGCCTCTTTAACAACACCCCCTTCTAATAAAGAAACAAACCCAAACCGTTCCAGATTCGTTTGAAAAAATCGCTCGAGTTAAGATGATAAAGGTGATTGGTTTTGGTTTGAAGCGGTGCCAGCTGTTGTTGAATTGTGGTGAATTGTGATGGTTTGTTTTAATTTGTGTATGAGGTTTGTTTATTTACAGAGAATAAAAACGCACGCACACCTGGTTTTTGTTAATGTTTTTTTTTTTGTTGTTTTGTTGTTGGGCTTTCGAATGTCCGGTTTTAATTTTGTTAGCCACACCAATTAATATTGCACACACGTTTCTTTTGTAGTGTTTCGTTTTTTTGATATTTACATTTTGTTTTTAAACAACATTGTTGCTTTTATTGACCTAAAAAAAGTGAATACTATTGTACTTTTCTATTTCACAAGGAATCGTCAGTTTAAAAATAAAAAGTCGGTACATACAGCGAGTTTTTTCCAAGTATACAGATCCCAATTACATGCTGTAAATCTTCAGATGTTCGTTGTTTTTTTTTTAAGAGTTCAATTTGAAGCTTAAAGCGAGTGTTTTCCACTCCCGGGTTAAGCATGAAGTAAAATTTCGAGTTTAGAAAAGCCTGAAAATTTGGTTTGGTCGCGTAGCGCGAAGCGCGGAGCGGCCGAACCAAATTTTCAGGCTTTTCTAAACTCGAAATTTTACTTCATGCGTCACGCGTACGCAACACTGATTCAGTGTAAAGTTTTCAATTTGGAAGCTCCGGATTTATGGGGCCCAACAAGGGGCCGGCGTTATTGTGTCCCCGCGTTGGGCGCCAATAATCCCGAATCTATGCGTTTGCGGTCATCGTTAATCCAAATTATTTCGTCGGGTGTTCGTTGATTTTTTTTAAGAGTTTAATTTAAAGCTTGAAACGAGTGGTTTCCACTCCCAGGTTAAGCATGAAGTAAAATTTCGAGTTTAGAAAAGCCTGAAAATTTGGTTTGGTCGCGCAGCGCGAAGCGCGGAGCGGCCAAACCAAATTTTCAGGGTTTTCTAAACTCGAAATTTTACTTCATGCGTCACGCGTACGCAACACTGATTCAGTGTAAAGTTTTCAATTTGGACCCTGCGGATTTATGGCGCTCAACAAGGAGCCGGTGTTAGTGTGTCCCCGCGTTGGGTGCCAAAAATCCCGAATCTGGCGTTTGCGGTCATCTTTAATCCAATTTTTTTTCTTCGGGCGTTCGTTGTATTTTTAAGAGTTTAATTTAAAGCTTAAAACAAGTGGTTTCCACTCCCAGGTTAAGCATGAAGTAAAATTTCGAGTTTAGAAAAGCCTGAAAATTTGGTTTGGTCGCGTAGCGCGAAGCGCGGAGCGGCCAAACCAAATTTTCAGGCTTTTCTAAACTCGAAATTTTACTTCATGCGCCACGCGTACAAAACACTGATTCAGTGTGAAATTTTCAATTTGGACGCTCCAAATTTTTGGCGCCCAACAAGGGCCGGTGTTAGTCTGTTCCCGCGTTGGGCGTCAAAAATCCCGAATCTAGGCGTTTGCGGTGATCGTTAATTTAAACTTTGAGGCTTTTTTAAACAGGAAATGTGACTTGAAGCACCACGCGTACGAAACACTGATTCAGTGTGAAATTTTCAATTTGGACGCTCTAGATTTTTGGCTCTCAACAAGGGCAGGTGGTACTCTGTTCCCGCGTTGGGCGTCAAAAACCCCGAACCTAGGCGCTTGCGGGGCTCGTTAATCAGAATCCTAATGCTTAAAATTTCGAATACGAGGAGACTAACGCCGGGCCCTTGTTGGGCGCCAAAAATCCCGAGTGTCCACATCTGAAACTTCACACTAAATCAGTGTTGCGTACGCGTAGCGCATGAAGTAAAATTTCGAGTTTAGAAAAGCCTGAAAATTTGGTTTGGCCGCTCCGCGCTTCGCGCTACGCGACCAAACCAAATTTTCAGGCTTTTCTAAACTCGAAATTTTACTTCATGCTTAGTCTGGGAGTGGAAAACACTCGTTTAAAGCTTCAAATTGAACTAATTTAAAGAAACATCAAACGTCGAAAACTTAGTTCCCCCGCTGGGCTTCAAAAACCCCGAATCTAGGCGTTTGCGGTGCTCGTTAATCAGAATCTTAATACTTAAAATTTCGAATACGAGATAGACTAACGCCGGGCCCTTGTTGGGCGCCAAAAATCCGGAGTGTACAAATCTAAAACTTCACACTGAATCAGTGTTGCGTATGCGTGGCGCAAGAAGTAAAATTTCGAGCTTAGCAAAGCCTGAAAATTTGGCCAGCGTTAGTGTGACCTTAACAATCCCGAATCTAGGCGTTTGCGGTGATCGTTAATCGAAATTTTGAAGCTTTCTTAAACAGGAAATTTGACTTTAAGCACCACGCGTACGAAACACTGATTCAGTGTGAACTTTTCAATTTGAACGCTACAGATTTTTGGCGCCCAACAAGGGCCGGTGTTAATCTGTTCCCGCGTTGGGCGTCAAAAACCCCGAACCTAGGCGCTTGGGGTGCTTGTTAATCAGAATCTTAATGCTTAAAATTTCGAATACGAGGAGACGAACGCCGGGCCCTTGTTGGGCGCCAAAAATCCCGAGTGTCCACATCTGAAACTTCACACTGAATCAGTGTTGCGTACGCGTGGCGCATGAAGTAAAATTTCGAGTTTAGAAAAGCCTGAAAATTTGGTTTGGCCGCTCCGCGCTTCGCGCTACGCGACCAAACCAAATTTTCAGGCTTTTCTAAACTCGAAATTTTACTCCATGCTTAACCCGGGAGTGGACAACACTCGTTTAAAGCTTCAAATTGAACTAATTTAAAGAAACATCAAACTTCGGAAAATGTACAGCCTATGTATACTTAAAAAAAAAAATCTGCATACAACAAATTAACAGCACTTCATGGTATTTTCTTTTAACTAACGTGACGTTTAATTTAAAAAGTAATAATCATTAAGCTCTGTTAATTTGCTGGACATGAGTTTCGAGTTTTAAACTGACAAATAGGAACCAACAAACTAATTTCTAAATAGCAATAACAACAATAATTGGAATGTTAACTACGACAAAGGTTACATTAAATTATTTTTACCAACAACAAAAAATACGTAAAATAAAATATCTACTGTAAAAAGCAACAATTTTGTTAAACTGAATATAAACTGCCATTTCCTCCTTTAAATAAAGAGAAAAAAACTGAACGACTATTCTTGAAGAAAATGTAAATTAGAGTTAACTGCATGCAAAATCAATAAGAAATAATAGGATTCAGGACTAGTTGTTCAATAGTGGTTTAAACCAAGTTTAGCTTATGCTCAGTTTAAGTTACATTTGTTTATATTCTCCATAATGCAACTTAAACTAGTGACTATCATTCAATCGATCAGATTTCATTAATCGAATGACAAGTATTTGAATAATGCTGATAATCGACGCATCATTTGAATAATAATCTTCTGATCATTTGAATGATAATTGACTGATCATTTGAATGATAATCTTCTGATCATTTGAATGATAATTCACTGATAATTTGAATGATAATTTTTTGATCATCTAAATGACGATCGGCTGATCATTCTAATAATAATTGGCTCATCCTTCGAATTAGAGTCTTCCTTAAATGGCAATCGACTGATTATTCAAATGAAAATTGACTCATTATTCAAATGATAATCCTCTGACCATTTGAATGATAATCGATAGACCATTCGAATAATAATCGACGCACTACTTCAATTAAGCCAATATTGAACAACTGGTCCTTCGAGATCCAAGCACCACGTGATTAAATCAAGCAGATGATGTTAGTGCAAATGAACAGGAGAATTTTCCAGCAAAACTACAAAACTCACCATCATCCTCATCATCGAAAAGCGAAGAGTGCATGTGCCTCGTTTCCATGACGACCAGAGTATCGCTGTGCTTGCGCTTGTGGATCTTTTCGTAGTTCCTCGAACTGACGACGGCGTCCTGTTGTTTCATGCCGTCGTTGGTGGTGAAGTGCATCATCGTCGAGGATTCCGCGTAAGCCATGTGCGTCGGCGTCGGCTCTTTCTTAATCTGCACGTGACCGGCGCTCGAGATTTCGGTGAATTCCATTTTGGGCGTCGCGGACATTGAGACGCCGCCGCGCCAGTCGAATTCCGAGTTTTGAAGAGTCATTTCCGCCGAATCGGGTTCGCTGCTGGATATGCAATGCACCATGGCCTAGAAGATAGTGTGTAATGGATCAATATATAATGTTCGCTAAAGCCAGTGAGTCGCTTCTGGTTAAACAGTAACGAAAGCAGTCCTTCGCTTGCTGTAAAAAAAGTAGTAACTTAAGCAAAACTCACCATTGAAGATTGTTGTGTAGCTTGCAAATTAACAATATCACCGCAAGACCCGGAACAATTCGACGGCGCCGGCGATAAACCATCATCAGTACTACCCGAATGCGTCGTTGTATCGGCCGTCGGCGGACTTTGTCCACCAGAAGCCATCGGACTATGCGTGGTGGTATCCGGCGGACTCCCCGCGTTGGACGTCGAGGTCTGACAGAACGTGTTGGTCGTCACCGTCTGCCCGTTTTGATTAACCGCCGTTTGCGTGGAGACCGAATGCCGATAATTAGGCGCCAACTGTTGTAAAGGACTTTGCCTCTGTTGTAAGACCACGGTTTGTACCGGCTGCTGTTTGTCAGATATGATGAAGTTTTGATCGACGTTTAGAGTTTGGTTTTGGTTGTTTTGGTTGTTGGACAACATGGTGGTTTGCTGTTGGACTATTGTTGTGTTTTGCTGGACGTACGTGGTGTTCTGCTGGTTGGAGTTGTTGGTTGCGATATTCGCAGGGACCATTAAAGTCTGCCCGCATTGGATATACTCCTGTTGGGGTTGTTGGACTGTGTTGCTGGGTCGTATTTGCGGACCAGCACTAAAAGTAACCTAAAATATTATTCCATTTTAGAACATGATTTTTTAAAATCAAAATTCTACGCATGCTTTATTATATAATTTTGTTTAATTCAAATTAAATTCACTCACCTGTTGTCCTGGACTCACATTCGCCACCAGCGGACTCAACTGCCCGTTGAACTGAGCCACGAATTGCCCCCCTCCGTTGGGAGAAAGAAACTGCGCGCCCGGGCTGTGCTGCTGCTGCAAAATCTTCCCCTGAGGCCGAATCACCATCCCAGTTGGGATGATACTCTGCCCGCCGGTGAACATCTGGTTGTTCTGCACAGGCGTTAGCACGTTCTGCCCGTTAACATTCTGCAGCTGCAACTGCATCCCAATATTGGTATCCTGCACGATCGTCGCCGTCCCATCCGCGTTCATCACCATCCCGGTTAAGTTAGGAACTACGAATTGTTGGATGGTTGGGAAGTTTTGCACCATGGACTGCGTCAAATTTACAGGCTGCAGGAGGTTGATTTGTTGGGATTGGGAGTTTATTAAAGGCTGCGTGTTGGGCATGACGATTTGATGCGGGCCTCCTGCTTTTCCCGGAACAATCGTCAGTGCTTGCATGACTGGAGCCGTTGCGATACCCTGCGGACTATGCGCCATTTGTATTTGCTGTGGAAAACCAACAACGCCGGAGTTTTGTTGCGCTGCAATGTGGAGCATAGAAGCGACCGTTTGAGATGACATTTTTCGCTTCTTCCCTTTCTTCTTATTCTCAGGCGATAACAGAGAAGTGACCCTTCTAGGATCCGTATTATCAATTTGTATTTGTTGCTGGATAACATTCCCAGTGACTAAATGCGGGATCTGCATGTTCATCCCATCCATCGTCATTGTAACCCCTGGTTGAAGGACGAATGGAGCCGGTAAGGCGTTGACTAAAACGGTTTGCTGTCCCAACACTTGCTGCGCAACAGCGGGGATCATCTGCGTAACGGAAGCGGTCACATTCGTGAGCATCGGCGAGACGGAAATCGGAGGCATTGAGGTTTGATTTGTGACTATTTTTGGTGGAGGAGGCGGAGGCATGACTTGGCCACTATTTGTGCTAGCCATAATCAACTGCCCCCCTGATGACACGAAAATATGGCCTTGGGGTAACCCCTGCTTTACAACTTGCTGGGGTATCACTTGCTGTTGGACGCTTTGCGGTTGCGATTGCGGAACTTTGATGCTGCTAACAACGCTCTGCACCATTTCCAAAGGAGATTTCGAGGCTTGAACGCCGTTATGAATCTGCGTCGCAGGATTCGTAATGGAAACAGTCGCGGTGTTCGCTCGACCAGCGAGCACGGAAGTAATCGTGTTACTCCCCACCGTCCTTCCACTGGCCATCGTCGTTACCACCCCTCTACCAGCCACCCCAGTCTGATTATGATACGGATTTTGATTAAGCTGCTGAATTTGAAAATGCGTAACGTTTTGATTAGGCTCTGCTTGCTGGTAACCGAAGGGGATCTGCACACCCTCCTGCACGGGAGGCGTCGCCGCGGAATCCGGCGAGCCCTCCACGTTACTAGTACTGACAGTCCCGCCTTGGATAGGCCGCGAATCCGGCGACTGGTGCTTCTCCACATAATTTGAAGAAGTCACCGGATCCTCGCTGGTTCCCGTCGAGCTCGGAGTGCTGCTGGGCCTCGGGAATTTATCGCTTTGCTGGTATTCGAGCGTGCAGCCCTGACAGTTCATTTCGTTCATGGCACTGCTGTCGGGGGTTCCCTGAGTAGAGACTAAAACGTGGCTGTATTGCGGCGGGTTGTTTTTAAGAACCACGTTCGGTTGAGCCCTGACATTATACGGTTGCTGCTGTTTAATTTGAATATTGCTAGGTAAAGGCACTCCATTAGGTTGAGATGTGTTCATCACTTGGTTTTGCGCCGACGCTACCGGGCTGTTGCAAACGTAATTCGAACAATTGTTCATACCTATAACACACAAACAAAAAAATTCGTCAAGCACTACCAACCAAAGAATATTCAATAAACTTCAAACTTAAATTCTGAGAAATAATCTATGTTGAATTTCAAGAACATTACTAAGGCCCAGTTACTAGAAAAACCTTGAACCCAAGTTCAAGCTGAACTTAAGTTCAAGATGACAAATCCTGTTGTTCTAAAGTCACTTTGAATTCGAGTTCAGAGTTGAACCAGTTCAACGTGTCTGGTGCAACTGGCCCCAAGTTGAATTCCAAAAATAATCTAAATTGATAAGATGGAAAATAATTAAAAGCACTTACCAGTTTGTCTGTTGATGGTGCTATTCAACAATGCCGTTTGTTGCGCTAAATACCCGCTAGGATCCTCCAAAAACGACGGGCTGGAAGTGTTGTTCTGCTCACTTTGAAATTGATTATTAATCATTACATTCCTTTGGCTTTCATTAGGAATCTGCCTGACGTCGATGTTCGGACAGGGCGAGTGTCCATCAACAATTCGATGTGGACTCTCCATTATGTTGAACGGCCGCTTCTTTAACTTATTTGGCTTGAATTTCTTCCTATTGATCTCATCCTGCCAAACCGTAGGAGGAGGCTGATGTTGGTGCAGAGGCGGCACGCGCTCGTACATATTATTATTACTCTGCGGGCTTTGCGCCGACGGTAAAGGAACCCGCGGATTCCACATTTTTTGTACTAATGGAGAATTTTGGCGGAACCCGTTGTTATTAGCAGCAGGATTTTGATTACTGGGATTGAACGGGCGCATTGCCTTCCCAGGTTCGAATTGAGGAGGGTAGTTTTGATAAAATTGCGGCGGAGGAGGTTGCTGCGGTATCCTGTGGTTCATCTCGGGGCGGCTCGTGGATATGCTAACGGGGATCATCTGGACGGGCCGCCCAGGCCCGCTGGGTTCACTAGGTTGCCCGTTCACGAATACCCGCTGCGGTTGCTGCTGCTGTCCCTGAATCAACATCCCGTTATTCACCATTCCCATTTGATTACCAACGTGATTCACGTTAATCACCTGCCCGTTGGGGCCTAAAATCTGCTGCTGCTGCTGGGGTTGCTGTATTTGCACGTGTTGTGATATGTTTTGATTCGGATTCATGACTACGCTGCCGTCACCTAACACTACAGACGAGCCCATGCGGTGGTGTTGGTCTTGATTTTGATACCTGAAGAATTGCTGATTTGGTCCTTGCTGTTGCAACTCTTGCTGCTGCTGCTGCTGTTGTTGCTGTTGTTGGTGGTGGAGGTGGTGATGATGCAGACCGGGAGGTTGTTGCTGGAGTTGCCCCTGCCACATCTAGAATTAGTTTGTGTTTTCGTTTGTGTGTGTGTACGTGTTTGTGGGGTTGTAAGGACTTTTTTTCATGTTTGGTTGAATAGATGCAAGGCGGGAAAATATCTCATCCAGCATATTAACCCCTAATTGTTTAAGGTATTGGAATTTATCTCCAACAGAAATTGATTTAAAATATAAACTGGGCTTACCTGTTGGTGTATTGGTGCTGCCATTTGCAGGTGCTGCTGCTGCTGTTGTTGTTGTTGTTGCGGCGATTGCGGGTACTGAGGACTGCCCACGTTTTCTTTCATGTAGGGCTGCGCTGGAATTTTCTCCCTCTGGGCCATAATCTGCGAGACTGAAACACCAGGATAAGGACCACATTGATTCCGTTTCTTTCTCTTCATGTAATCTATAATTAATTAATAACACATTAGGACAAGTGGATGTTTAAATCAGTACTTTCAGAATTTTTACTAAGGCCCAGTTGCACCAGAAACGTTAAACTCCAGTTCAAGCTGAATTTGGGTTCAAGGTGACAATTCTCATTGTTCTAATATTACTTTAAACTGCAGTTTAGAGTTGAACCAGTTCAACGTGTTTGGTGCAATTAAATCTTATTCAAATATAACATTTATTTGTCGATTCAAATAGAGATATTCCATATCATAAACGTCAAAAAATATAAACTTTTTTTGGCATGTGCATGGTTTGTCCGGAAAGTAATAATTATCATTTTTTGCGCTACATTGATGCGGGATAAAACTTTGCTCTAGATGTCCAGGAAGGCCAATTGCTCTCCCCGTTCTCTTTTTTGCTATGTCTGCGGATGTCGGTTCGTGAAAAATTGGGACCAAAATACGGTCCGCCACATGAAATAGTTTGGAAAGCGCTGGTCTAGATTGTTGGTAAAAAAAACATGGTCCTGAAATCTTTAGACTTTTTTCTTTTGATGTTTCAAATGAAGTCATACTAATGCTGTTGGTTTAATTAGAATGCTTGTCCGATATCGCAGTAACTCCCACTAATGAACACATCTGGATTAGTGACGTGCACTATATAATGCCGACCCAATTTCTATATTTACATTTACAACCTCGACGCGCAACAGTAGTGGAAATTAGTCCTACTGAAACGGTAACGGCCATTAAGACCGTAGGAAACTCGCGGTAATTGAATTAAAACGGATTACACGCCAAGTCCTACTGCATCCGAGCCCCGGTCCCGGATCGGTTTAATTAAAACCTTGTGCGGAGAGCGAGCATCATCTGTAATTCCGAAAACGTCCGCAACATCCGCCATCTTTATTATGACATTTTTACGAGCGCAGAAATCGAAAAATCCAAAACCGACACACACACATCAGCGCGCTAAAATATAGCCTGGGACAATGGTGGCGTCGTAAAATTTTACGACGTGCTCTTATTTGGAAAACAGCGACTGGTAGATAATGAGCCCCATCGATATCTTCTTATGAAATCTCCATTGTCTCTCTTTTTCCGTCTCAGCATTTATGTATTTAATAAACGCCGGCCGCGGAGGATTAATGGGCCGTGCGGATTTGATTTGCGTAATTTACCAGAATGGGCTTTTTGCGCATGCTGTCATCAATAAAGATGAGAAACCGTCGCCGGTATTTACGGTACTCGGTGGGCAATTCTGCGGTTATATCCATGCTAATTTATATTATTAGCGTCCCGCTTTATGTCTTTTCGGGCTGTTTATTTTCGCCGTCTTTAGTGGTCAATTAGATAAATGCGACTTGTTTATTGGGCAATATCACCACGGCTTAGACGGTTCTAAATAAACTCGCAAAACCGACAAGTTTATTATAATTGGGCGCTGTGTCCAACAGAACATTTCATTTTACCCCAAGCGCGCTTCACTATCCATAAATTCAACTGTCTGAGCAAATAGAATTACATTCACGCCATCCGCTATTGTATTCCCGTCTCGCTGCTCTTTTTTTCGCTTTGTGGACATCCATTTGATCGAATCCACTTCCTTCTCGCTCGTAATAAATCAATTCGGAGAGCGGGCCGTAATGAATTCCGAAGCTCGGCTGGATTCCCATCATATGCACTAGATGTATCGACTTCCTTGATTCGGCTAATTTATGTCCCCGTGCATTGTGCGAGGTTCAAAAGCTAATCTCGGGCCTGGTTAACGAGGCCGCCCGAAGATTTGCATGTAAATTGAATAAATGCATTCGTAATCTGATGGATTATTACAATATGTAGATTGGGTTGGACGGTATCGCGTCTTCAAATTGATTTTTCCTGTATGTGGGTCGTTTAATAAATATGGTAAATTTTCGTTAATTTATAACATGATTTAATTGAACGTTATAATTAAAGGGTATGTTGCAAAATAGTATATTACGTAACGAGAGTGGTATGCAGCATATTATATATGAGCGGACTCGTTGCGCACGCGCCGCGCAGCGGCGAGTGCAGTATTTCGCGAGTATATAATTGCCATACCACTCGAGAAACGTACGATACTTTACCTACGCCTTAACAAAATAAAGAATGAGCATTATTTATTGTAATAATTTTTAATAGTACCATGACAATGATGAAAACTAAATTACTACTTGATTAATATGCAAGGAATAAAGCTGTACATTTTCCGACATGTGTTGTTTTTTAAAAGAGTTTAATTTGAAGCATTACGTTCTGACAGTTGAACAGCTGATTGCTTACCGTACAGGGAGTTTTTCTTTAAAGTATTTCAAATTCAGCTTATTTTCTTTAAATCTTTAGTTATTCGTTGTTTTTTTTTTGAAGACTTCAATTTGAAGCTTTAAACAAGTGTTTTCCACTCCCAGACTAAGCATGAAGTAAAATTTCGAGTTTAGAAAAGCCCCGTGAAAATTTGTCGAGGGTCGCGCAGCGACCCGAGACAAATTTTCTGGGCTTTTCTAAACTCGAAATTTTACTTCATGCGCCACGCGTATAAAACACTGATTTCAAGTGAGGTTCAAATATGCACAGAGCTGTCAATATTTTAGTGTTTTATACGGGTGGCGCATGAAGTAAAATTTCGAGTTTAGAAAAGCCCAGAAAATTTGTCTCGGGTCGCTGCGCGACCCTCGACAAATTTTCACGGGGCTTTTCTAAACTCGAAATTTTACTTCATGCTTAGTCTGGGAGTGGAAAACACTTGTTTAAAGCTTCAAATTGAAGTCTTCAAAAAAAAACAACGAATAACTAAAGATTTAAAGAAAATAAGCTGAATTTGAAATACTTTAAAGAAAAACTCCCTGTACGGTAAGCAATCAGCTGTTCAACTGTCAGCACGTAATGTACTTCTCAAAGCTATTACGTGCATGTGTACGTAATATCAATCATACTTGTCAAGATGACAGTGTGGTATGAGTGCCATGATTTAATTTTCTTTTTATTTATGTTGGCTACACGCTTCAGGAATTGACATATAAAACGTCAGACATGATAACTATAAAATATAACTTCAGAGTTGCCAACCTACAATATTTTCCATAGCACTTTAGAGGTTTTAATTTATTGAACATACGACACATATCCCGATGCAAACGCTGGAAATTTTCAGGCATTCGCTCCATGATTAAGCATGAAATAACATTTCCAATTTAAAAAAGCCTAACAAACTTTGATTGGTCGCGTAGCGAAGTCGATTAAGACCATTTTAGAAAAATGTGTGTCCGACTGTCTTCCTGTGTGATTCAGTATTTCCAATTTAGAAAAGCCTCAAAACTTTGGATAGGTCGCGTAGCGAAGCGAAGTCGATTAAGACCATTTTTAAAAAAATGTCTGTACGTCTGTCTGTCTGTCTGTCCGTCTGTGCGTCTGTCTGTCCGTCTGTGGGTCTGTCTGTCCGTCTGTGCGTCTGCCTGTCTGTCCATCTGTCCGCCTGTGCGTCTGTCTGTCTGTGTGTTTGATCTTTGCCAGTTTAGGAAAGCATTTCCAATTTAGAAAAGCCTCAAAACTTTGGATAGGTCGCGTAGCAAAGCGAAGTCGATTAAGACCATTGTAAAAACAAATGTCTGTCCGTCTGTGCGTCTGTCTGTCCGTCTGTGCGTCTGTTTGTTTGTCCGTCCGTCTGTCCGTCTGTCTGTCTGTCCATCTGTCCGCCTGTGCGTCTGTCTGTCTGTGTGTTTGATCTTTGCCAGTTTAGGAAAGCATTTCCAATTTAGAAAAGCCTCAAAACTTTGGATAGGTCGCGTAGCGAAGCGAAGTCGATTAAGACCAATTTTAAAAAAATGTCTGTCCGTCTGTCTGTCCGTCTGTGCGTCTGTCTGTCCGTCTGTGCGTCTATCTGTCCGTCTGTGCGTCTGTCTATCTGTGTGTTTGATCTTTGTCAGTTTAGAGAAGCCTACAAATTTTGAACTGGTCGTGTAGCGAAGCAAAGGCGATTTAGACCATTTTTTAAAAATGTCTCGTCTGTTTGTGTGCTTGAGGATTTCCAGTTTAGAAGAGCCTGAAAAATTTGGATAGGTAGCGTAACAAAGCGAAGTCGATTAAGACCATTTTTGAAAAATGCCTGTCCGTCTATCTGTATGTTTAAGCGTACAGCAAAAACCGCCAGAGATATTGAGATTAAACATTAAACTTTAAGTAGTAAATAGGTAGTAAATACTATTAATGGATTTCGATAGCTAACGCCATCTAATGCTTCATAGTGGCATCGTCAGTGACACGAATGCACAAAGGTCACTGTTTCGTCCACGAACGAGCAGAACTCTGTGAAACCAGAAAACAAATATCAAAATTGAATTGCTGGAATACTGAAGACAAATTCAATTTTAGGTAGTAAATAGTTCAAATGTTCATTTACTTTTAATCTTCTCTTAATTACTTAGATTCGTATCATCAATCAGATCTTTCGCACATATTATTTCAGAATATAGCGTAGGTTGAACAAATCACTGCACAATCTCCCTTTAATATTACAAATTGCAGAAATTCCAATCGCCAAGAGAAATCACCTCTCGGCACAACAACCATCAATCAATACGCAATTACAAATCAAAACCAAACAATTTTTATTCACACTCGATGGCGACTTCCTTTCGAAAACTTTCACAACACACGTCTCTCGTTTCTATTTCGATTGTTTGTTTAATTGATTTCCACGTTATCGCGATAAATCATCGCTCTGGTGGATTTCTCCTCGCCCGGCGTTTGCATTGTTTACGGCAATCGATGAAAAAAAAAAAGTTAATATCGATATCCTATCTTCGCGAGCAGCGTAATGAACCGTGACACCTTATTTGCCTGTCCTGCGCTCAATTATTGAATTGTGGCCGATCGAAAGGTTGGTTGTACGCCGTTCGATTCAAGGAGACAGACAGTCGATCATTTCGTTTAAGTGGACCTTATTAGTTGGATTACAAGATTGTCTTGGGTGTAATAAAGGTTGTTTTTGATTGGAGGTTTGTATATATATAAAGTATGATTGGCTTCCTATTATAAACCGTATTGTAAGTGTTGTACGAGTACGTGTATAATAAAAATGAAATTACATTCTCTTTGATTTCCAATGATTATCCGTTTAAGTTTAACAGCTATTTCTAATCTCAAGATTTCCAATCCTTTTCCTTTCAAATATTGTTTTATTTGCGCTATTCAACAGTGAATAAACATAAAATATTGCTTTAGGTGTCTTCAGACCATCTTAAACTTTACAAGAAAAAGCTGTAAAGGTCTTCAGAATACTACTGTTTTACAGTTAATACTTTAGACTTCGAATGCAAGCACGTTGATAGTCTATTTAGATTACTGCCTGTAGCATACCGTCAATATATACATATTACTGCCTGTAACATACCTTTAATATATACATGTTGCTGCGTGTAATATACCTTCAATATATTTATGTTGCTGTCTACAGCATACCTTCAATATATTTATGTTGCTGTCTACAGCATACCTTCAATATATATATATTGCTATCTGTAGTATACCTTCAATATATACATGTTGCTATCGGTAGCATACCTTAAATATATACATGTTGCTATCGGTAGCATACCGTAAATATATACATGTTGCTATCTGTAGCATAACTTTAATATATTCATGTTGCTATTTGTAGCATACCTTCAATATACAGGGTGTCTCAGACCACCCGTACCAGCCTTTTATTTCGACAACGCTTGGTCGAATGTGACTGGGACAAAAAATGTTATTACCAAAGTGAACCCAAGGAATCCACTAATGAATTTATTTTTTACCGGAATAATCCGGAAGTACCCGGAACCGGAAGTAACTTTAACATTTCAAATGGCAACATAGGTCGAGTATGGTATTAATTGTTAGGTCTTTTTAAAAGAAACAACTTTTATAAATATGTTTTTTTAATATTTTGCATATTTACAAAAATAAACAAAAAAAAACTAAATTAAAACCTAGTTATCCATGCAACACTCAATTTCCTCAAGTAGGCTTTGCTTTTTTGTTATGTCAAAATAATTGATGTTCGTGAATATTTGAAGTAAGATAAATTATTATTATCAAAGTATTGAATGTGTCAACATGGTTTTTACAAACCTTGAAGGTTTTGATATCATCAGCATATATTAGGTGAATGCGGCCAAAACTATCGTGCTGCTGTGCGAATATATGTTGAGCGATACCCTCAACGAGCTAGTCAAAAAATGTTTTTCGGCGCCTTACAGAATGAGTTAAGACAGTAAGCTACAGCCCAGCCACAACAACGGTCGAAGTATCAGAAAACGTGTACAAGATGAAAGAGCACCAGATATTCTTGCAGCAATTGCTCTGGACCCGAACATCTCGACTAGAAGAATTGAAATCGATGCTGGAATAAGTCGCTCTACTGCTTGGAGAGTTTTAAAAACAAACAAATTCGATCTACACCATATCTCTTTACACCAGAATCTTGAAGAGCGGGATTTTCAAGATAGGTTGAATTTTTGTGAATAGATGTCTCATAAAAATTATAATTTCCATTACAAAATTTTATGGACAGATGAGGCGACATTCAAAATGAACGGAGTTGTTAATTTACAGAATGCTCACTACTGGAGTAATGAAAACCATCATTGGCTAAGAGAAGTTGATAATCAACACGTGTGGTATTTTAGGAAACCAAATAATTGGTCCGCATTTTCACCTAATATCATCAGCATATCAAAACCTTCGAGGTTTGTAAAAACCATGTTGACACATTCAATACTTTGATAATAATAATTTATTTTACTTCAAATATTCACGAACATAACAAAAAAGCAAAGCATACTTGAGAAAATTGAGGGTTGAATGGATAACTAATTTTCAATTTAGTTTTCTTAGTTTATTTTTGTAAATGTGCAAAATATTAAAAAAACATTTTAAAATTAATACCATACTCGACCTACGTTGCCATTTGAAATTTTAAAGTTACTTCCGATTCTGGGTACTTCCGGATTATTCCGGTAAAAAATAAATTAATTAGTGGATTCCTTGGGTTCACTTTGGTAATAAAATGTTTTGTCCCAGTCACATTCGACCAAGCGTTGTCGAAATAAAATGCTGGTACGGGTGGTCTGAGACACCCTGTATACATGATGCTATCTGTAGTATACCTGCAATATATGCATACATGTTACTGCCTGTAACATACCTTCAATATATATATATGCACATGTTGCTGCCTGTAACATACCTTTAATATATACATTTAATATATTTATGTTGTTGTCTATAGCATATCCTTACTATATTCATATTGCTAGATGTAGCATACCTAGAATATATACATATTGCTACCTGTACCATATTATTCATATATTCATGTTGCTGTCCGTAAAATACCTTCAGTATATTCATGTTGCTCATATTGTCTATAACATACTTTTAACATAATCTTGTGGCTGCCTGTAGCATACTTTAAATATATATCTACTAGTTGCTGCATGTAGCATACTTTCAATATAGTCAATATAGTGCAGGTATGCCACCGAGAGTCTACTTAGATTGCTGCCTGTAGCATACCTTCAATATAATAATAATCAAAGCAAAAGTTTAGCACACTGCTTTAGCAGTATACAGAGAGTTTTATGTAACACCGAACTTTGTCATAACGAGAATTTTTCTTTTAAGTATACATAAACATACGTTGTACATTTGCCGACGCTCGGCTTATTAAAAGAATTTAATTCAAAGCTTTAAACGAGTGTTGTCCACTCCCAGGCTAAGCATGAAGTAAAATTTCGAGTTTAGAAAAGCCTGAAAATTTGGTTTGGTCGCGTAGCGCGAAGCGCGGAGCGGCCAAACCAAATTTTCAGGATTTTCTAAACTCGAAATTTTACTTCATGCGCCACCGGTACAAAATACTGATGCAATTGAAAGTTTAGCGGTGTGTTTTAAACTTCGTAAGATGTTAGTGTTTTTTACCGGTGGCGCATGAAGTAAAATTTCGAGTTTAGAAAAGCCTGAAAATTTGGTTTGGCCGCTCCGCGCTTCGCGCTACGCGACCAAACCAAATTTCCAGGCTTTTCTAAACTCGAAATTTTACTTCATGCTTAGTCTGGGAGTGGAACACTCATTTCAAGTTTCAAATTGAACTCTTTAAAAAAAACAACGATTATCTAAAGATTTACAGCATATACGCTGTAATTGGGACATGTATACTTGAAAGAAAAACTCCCTGTATATAAAACTTCACATTAAATCAGTGTATTATACGTCTGGCGCATGAAGTAAAATTTCGAGTTTAGAAAAGCCTGAAAATTTGGTTTAGTCGCTTCGCTACAGCGTATATGCTGTAAATATTTAGACAATCGTTGTTTTTTTTTTAAAGAGTTCAATTTGAAACTTGAAATGAGTGTTCCACTCCCAGACTAAGCATGAAGTAAAATTTCGAGTTTAGAAAAGCCTGGAAATTTGGTTTGGTCGCGTAGCGCGAAGCGCGGAGCGGCCAAACCAAATTTTCAGGCTTTTCTAAACTCGAAATTTTACTTCATGCGCCACCGGTACAAAACACTGACATCTTACGATGCTTAAAACACACCGCTAAACTTTACATTGCATCAGTATTTTGTACCGGTGGCGCATGAAGTAAAATTTCGAGTTTAGAAAAGCCTGAAAATTTGGTTTGGCCGCTCCGCGCTTCGCGCTACGCGACCAAACCAAATTTCCAGGCTTTTCTAAACTCGAAATTTTACTTCATGCTTAACCTGGGAGTGGAAACACTTATTAGAAGCTTCAAACTGAACGCATTTCAAAAACCAAGTATGTCTAGAAAATTCCAGAGTACGCATCGGGATAAGTATACTTAAAAGACAAATTCCCCGTATATTATCCACGATTTATTGCGACATTTTCCGTTTAAAACAAAAATATTGACTTCATCAATTTCCCTTTCAACATTATGAACAATTCATAACCATTTAATCCCTCTGGCGAAAAAAAAACAGGTCCGTCACCCCGCGGGGTCGCACGGGCGCAATTAAAACGTAATAAATTCGGGCGCGTTATTTATGGACAAATAAAGGGGGGAAACGTGACCCGGCGTTTTTTTTTTCGGGGCTCGATTTTCATTTTTAATTAGCCGTACGGCCGCATTACAATAATGGATTGCCGGAATGCGGTTGCGTGCCGGGCCCGTTTAGTCGAAAAACAAAAGGAATAGAACGGGAATCGGCGAAACGCTCGTTCTGGATAAACGAAACAACGAAAAAGGAGCTTATGGACAGTGCGGAATGAGGTAAATGTGTCGCAGGCGGAATTAATTGCACCGTTTAACTTCATTAGTGCAAATTGCTAGTCTATTATGTGCTGTGCGAAGTTGGCCTTGGTTAATTATAGTATTAACTTGTTTTTTTTTTCCTATTGTCGCAAATTGTTTTGTCTTTAGATTACTTTGAAACGTTTAGTGTTTGCATTAATAGCTTTCACAAATACATACATTCAATAAAATGTCAATACTTGATCCAATATCTAAGGTACTTATCAAATCAACTTACTCAAAGCGATTTTTAAATTATTTTACCTTTTTTTTAACTCTCCTAGCTCAGTTTTTAATATATTTAATTACTGTCTCACTTAATCCTGGGTAAAAAATTTCGAAATATAAGTTAAGTTCAAGTAACTGAAACATGATTTGTCCTGAAAACTGGCCTTGGCTTGATTTGCAAGTAACTCAACTCGATTTTCAAGTTATTGCAATTTTTTGTCCTGTAGTCAGGTTACAGGACAAAAAATTGTAATAACTTGAAAATCGAGTTAACTTGATTTTCGAGTAACTTACCTCGACACGTAAAAGGTCAAATAACTTGAATTGTTTCGTGTTTCATGAAAACGTATAGATTTACACTATTTATATTCTTGGGCGCTTGAAAAATAATTAACCTGACTTAACTTTTTAGGTCTATATTGCTGGTAGCAAGAAACCAGGATGTTCTGAAGACAATCTCAAGAATCTTCAGGTTTTCAGACTTCTTTATTTTGCTGATAGCAAAGAACCAGGATAAAGACATCCAGTTATCCTGGTATCCTGATAACAAGAAACCAGAATGTTCTAAAAACATCCAGAGCTCTTCTGATCTCAAGAGTCTTCAGGTCTTCAGACTTATTCATTTTGCTGGTAGCAAAGAACCAGGATAAAGACATCCAGTATCCTGGTATCCTGATAGTAAGAAACCAGGATGTTCTAAAGACATCCAGAGCTCTTCTGATCTCAAGAATCTTAAGTTCTTCAGACTAATTTATTTTGCTGGTAGCAAAGAACCAGGATAAAGATATCTAGTACCCTAGTATCCTGATAGCAAGAAACCAGGATGTTCTAAAGACATCCAGAGCTCTTCTGATCTCAAGAATATTAAGTTCTTCAGACTAATTTATTTTGCTGGTAGCAAAGAACCAGGATAAAGACATCCAGTACCCTGGTATCCTGATAGGAAGAAAGATGTTCTAAAGACATCCAGAGCTCTTCTGATCTCAAGAATCTTCAGATCTTCAGACATCATTATTTTGCTGGTAGCAAAGAACTAGGATAAAGACATCCAGTATCCTCGTATCCTGATAGCAAGAAACCAGGATGTTCTAAAGACACACAAAGCTCTTCTGATCTCAAGAATCTTCAGGTCTTCAGACTGCTTTATTTTGCTGGTAGCAAAAAACCAGGATGAAGACATCCAGTATCCTAGTATCCTGATAGCAAGAAACCAGGATGTTCTAAAGACATCCAGAGCTCTTCTGATCTCAAGAATCTTCAGGTCTACAGTCTTCTTTATTTTGCTGGTAGCACAGAACCAGAATAAAGACATCTAGTACCCTAGTATCTTGATAGCAAGAAACCAGGATGTTCTAAAGACATCCAGAGCTCTTCTGATCTCAAGAATCTATTTTTTTCAGACTAATTTATTTTGCTGGTAGCAAAGAACCAGGATAAAGACATCCAGTACCCTGGTATCCTGATAGGAAGAAACCAGGATGTTCTAAAGACATCCAGAGCTCTTCTGATCTCAAGAATCTTCAGATCTTCAGACATCATTATTTTGCTGGTAGCAAAGAACTAGGATAAAGACATCCAGTATCCTCGTATCCTGATAGCAAGAAACCAGGATATTCTAAAGACACACAAAGCTCTTCTGATCTCAAGAATCTTCAGGTCTTCAGACTGCTATATTTTGCTGGTGGCAAAAAACCAGGATGAAGACATCCAGTATCCTAGTATCCTGATAGCAAGAAACCAGGATGTTCTAAAGACATCCAGAGCTCTTCTGATCTCAAGAATCTTCAGGTCTTCAGACTTCTTTATTTTACTAGCAAAGAACCAGGATGAAGACATCCAGTATCCTGGCATCCTGATAGCAAGAAACCAGGATGTTCTAAAGACATCCAGACCTCTTATAATCTCAAGAATCTTCAGGTCTTCAGACTTCTTTATTTTGCTGGTAGCAAAGAACCAGGATAAAGACATCCAGTATCCTGATAGCAAGAAACCAGGATATTCTAAAGACATACAGAGCTCTTCTGATCTCAAGAATCTTCAGATCTTCAGACTTCTTTATTTTGCTGGTAGCAAAGAACCAGGATAAAGACATCCAGTATCCTGATAGCAAAAAACCAGAGTGTTCTAAAGACATACAGAGCTCTTCTTCTTTATTTTGCTGGTAGCAAAGAACCAGGATAAAGACATCCAGTATCCTGATAGCAAGAAACCAGGATGTTCTAAAGACATCCAGAGCTCTTCTGATCTCAAGAATCTTCAGGTCTTCAGACTTCTTTATTTTGCTGGTAGCAATGAACCAGGATAAAGACATCCCGATTTACTTTTTTGAGCAAACTCACTTTGATTTGATATTTGTGAAAAATTAAACTTTTTCTGTTCCGCAAAACCCTCCTCGGCACATTTTTCTACTCCTAGACAAGTGTAACTTTTCACCCGTTTCTCAAAATTTACAGGTGTTTGTTCCACGAAATTGTCTTTAATTTTTTGATGTACAAAATTTTCTATTAGATGTTTTTGAAGTGGGAAATTATCTATTGCAATTTCTTGATGTACAAACGTTTCTATTTGATTTTTTCTGCTGTGTGAAATTTTGTTCTTGTGTGAAGTTTTCTATTAAATTTTTTTGTTGTACAAAAGACTCGACTCGAGATTTTTCGTGTACAAAAGACTCGACTCGATTTTTCTCTTGTGTAAAATCTTCTACTCTAGTTTTTGTGGTATGAAACTTTCTATTGGGTATTTTTGTTGTGTGAAACTTTCACTTTAATTTTTGACTCGATTTTTTTCTCTTCTGAAGATCTCAAGACACTTTAGGTTTTCAGACTTCTATATTATTAAGTGGTAAGTCTAGATTGCTAGTAGTAATCCGGAGATGTGTTCTGAATATCTTAAGAATCTTCGGAACTCTTTCTTTGTGAGTGCCAAGTCTCGATTGCTGGTTGCAAAAGCTAAAATATGTTGAAGATATTTTCAAGTAACTTAACTAAACCCCTAAGAGGGCAAGTAAATTGAAATGTTTTGCCGTGAAAACTCATGGATTTACAATAATTATATTGTTGCGCACTTGAAAAATACAACTGTAATCCTCCTCAGTTATTTTCTGTGTTTGCTGGTATTGAAAACAATAATGCCCCAAGCTATATCTTGAAAACTCTGAATACCTTTCACGTCACAAATAAAAACGCAATCGTGCAACTAAAAATGTATTTCTCCCCTCATTTCCCAAAAGATCGCGGGCGCTCGGGTTTGTTAAAGCGATATTTCCCATGTGAAATTGAAAATGACGTGATAGTTAACTTTTCCTTCCGAGCGTGCGGTTTCTGCAGAATTCAGTGAAACCAGTCCAATTCCGAAGCGTTATCGAATTTCCTTCTCCCCTCGCGGACTAATGTTACGTCTGGTCGAACGAACGGACGGGTAATTCGATCTTCGGGACTTTAAAAAAAGATGTATTCTCGCACAATTTGTCGATGCATTGAAGTTTGTCACTTTTCCCTCTCGAAGAGTACAATACGGTGATTTACTGGAGATTCTCCCCCTATCCCTCGAAGAATGCAATACCGTAATTTACTAGTTGATAACTTTTTTCTGGAAGGGTGAATTTTTTGAGTTGCTCACCTATTTCAGCAGTCCATTAAAGTTTGTCACTTTTCCCTCCTCAAAGAGTACAATACGGTGATTTACTGGAGATTTTTCCTGTCTCAAAGAATGCAATACGTTAATTTACTAGAGTTATTAACTTTGTTCTTGACGGGTGCGCAATAAGTTGCATTTCTTGAGTTGCTTACTTCTTGAGTTGCTCACCTATTTCAGGAGTCTAATACGTTGCATCTCTTGAGTTGCTTACTTATTGAGTTGCTGAGTTCTTGAGTTGCTTACTTCTTGAGTTGCTCACCTATTTCAGGAGTCTAATACGTTGCATCTCTTGAGTTGCTTACTTATTGAGTTGCTCAGTTCTTGAGTTGCTTACTTCTTGAGTGGCTTAGTTCTTGAGTTGCTTCCTTTTTCAGTTGCTTGCCTATTTCAGGAGTCTAATACGTTGCATTTCTTGAGTTGCTTACTTATTGAGTTGCTCAGTTCTTGAGTTGCTCAGTTCTTGAGTTGCTCAGTTCTTGAGTTGCTCAGTTCTTGAGTTGCTCAGTTCTTGAGTTGCTTACTTCTTGAGTTGCTCACCTATTTCAGGAGTCTAATACGTTGCATCTCTTGTGTTGCTTACTTATTGAGTTGCTCAGTTCTTGAGTTGCTTACTTCTTGAGTTGCTTAGTTCTTGAGTTGCTTCCTTTTTCAATTGCTTGCCTATTTCAGGAGTCTAATACGTCGCATCTCTTGAGTTGCTTACTTATTGAGTTTCTCAGTTCTTGAGTTGCTTACTTCTTGAGTTGCTCACCTATTTCAGTAGTCTAATACGTTGCATCTCTTGAGTTGCTTACTTATTGAGTTGCTCAGTTCTTGAGTTGCTTACTTCTTGAGTGGCTTAGTTCTTGAGTTGCTTCCTTTTTCAGTTGCTTGCCTATTTCAGGAGTCTAATACGTTGCATTTCTTGAGTTGCTTACTTATTGAGTTGCTCAGTTCTTGAGTTGCTCGATTCTTGAGTTGCTCAGTTCTTGAGTTGCTTACTTCTTGAGTTGCTCACCTATTTCAGGAGTCTAATACGTTGCATCTCTTGTGTTGCTTACTTATTGAGTTGCTCAGTTCTTGAGTTGCTCAGTTCTTGAGTTGCTTACTTCTTGAGTTGCTTAGTTCTTGAGTTGCTTCCTTTTTCAATTGCTTGCCTATTTCAGGAGTCTAATACGTTGCATCTCTTGAGTTGCTTACTTATTGAGTTCCTCAGTTCTTGAGTTGCTTACTTCTTGAGTTGCTCACCTATTTCAGGAGTCTAATACGTTGCATCTCTTGAGTTGCTCAGTTCTTTAGTTGCTTACTTCTTGAGTTGCTCAGTTCTTGAGTTGCTCACTTTTTGAGTTGCTTACCTATTTCAGGAGTCTAATACGTTGATCACCATGTGAATTCCTTGACGAGTCGAATACTTTGATTTACTGAGAGTTTCTACTACAGATCATCATCGAAGATTCCCAGTTTTGTTTCCAAAGAATGGAATACGAAAAGTGCTCGATTTTCTTTTGAAAAAGTACAATTTATCAATGTAAACGAGTTGAAAGACTATATGCGAGAAGATTGCAAACAACAATAACGCAAACATTCCACAATTAAATATCGGTAGCTGGGAGAGACTGGGATCCCGGTTCTTGGCGATAAGTCATGAGAATAATTGCGTTCGGTGTGGTTTTTGCGCTGTTGCGAGATCGCCGGCGGGATTAATGTAAATTGCGGCAACGGCATTAACTCCGGTACGATATTAAATTAATACGTATAATGTTCTTTATTGCCCTCCTCCTCCCACGTTCGCCGCGAAACAATTTATTATCGCGCTGGGCGGATTTTTTCGTCGCAGTCAATTAAGATTTATCCACGGCCGTATTTCAACCAGAAATAAGCCAACATTTACATCTAATGCGAATGCTATTGTGTGGGTGAACGTTACTAATTGCCGCAGATAAATTTCGTTAAATTCGCTTCTAATGTTGGGAAAGGAAATGCTTCGCAATCTCCGCATTGTATCTAAAATCCAAAGAATTATTACAGTGGCAACCACGAATGACCAATATTGTATCTTTCATTCAAAGAATTTTAAATTACCTACTCGCGTAACCAACTTTTCGTTTGCCCTAACTTCCTCCATCACTCCTGTGCAAGTTTTCGCGCATCTACTCCTTATGAGGTATTAATAAATAACCAAGTTTTCTTTTGCCCCAACTTCCTCAATCACTCCTGTTGAGGTCTTCGCGCATCCACTTCTTATGAGGTATTATTAAATAGCAAAAGGAATTGTTCCTTTATTTAAGGTGTTTCATTATTTGAACGTTACTACTTGGTACGTGTACAAATGCATTTCATTAAATTCGCTTTTAATGCTGGGAAAGGAAATACTCAAATTCTAAATCTCTGATATCTTTACAAATTAATTCATTCCAATTTGGGATAATTACATGCCAAGTAACGAAGTGTAAAAATCAATTTAAGTAATGAAACTTTTCCTTAAATATAATTTCTATTAAAATGCATAGCTCATTTAAAATACAGTAAACCTCATTAGCATAAAACCCGTTATCGTCCAATAACACCGCCATTATTATCCAACGTTATTTCCGTAAATTCTTACCCGATAACCGAAACCGGAATTCGAAAAATTCATCGAGAAAAAAGGAACAAAAAAGCACACACGACGCAATACATTAACATTTCTGTGTAATGAAATAATTGCGGTCTCCGCGAGGCAATTCGCCAATTAAGTGCACAAAACAGTGGAGCTTAATTAATTATCGAAATGAAATTGCCTGGTAGAAGGAAGCAGAACAAAAAAAAAATAAAGGAGAGTACGTGTACGTTTCGCAACGTCTCACTTATAATGCTTTCACGTAATTGAATGGGAGAAATGTTGATTCAATTGCCGCCAGCTTCGGGAAGTCGTTCTCCTGTGGATTGCGTTCGGATTCTGCGAAATTTGCTGCCTGTAATGTCTTTGTGGATCTATTTGAAATTTCCACTAATTACAGCTACTATCATAATTTATTTAATTCCTATTTTTTTATGTACTATTGATGCTCTCTTTAGGATTAGTTTTAGCTAAATCGCGGTCCCACGTTGGGCGAGAAATCTTTTTTGATCTTTTTTGAAGTCAGTTTCCAGGATTATTCCATACTGACTAAAGTCACCTGCCATAATTGATCGTTTTTGATGCTCACTTGAGGATTAATTTTACCTAAATCGCAGTCCCACGTTGGGGCTAAATATGACTGTTACTGCATTCTAAAACCTTCCAAGGAGAACATTTTTGAACTTAGTTTCCAGGATTATTCCATACTGATTAAAACTACTTGCCATAATTTATTGTATCCTATGTTTTTGAGGTACTATCTATGCTCAGTGGAGGATTAGTTTCACCTAATTCGCAGCCCCACGTTGGGCGCCAAATATGACTGTTACTGCATTCTAAAAACTTCCAAAGAGATTATTTTTGAACTTAGTTTCTAGAATTATTATTTCATACTGATTGAAGTCACTTGCTATAATTTATTGTATCCTATGTTTTTGATGTACTACCGATGCTTAGTTGAGGATTAGTTTCACCTAAATCGCAGCCCCCCGTTGGGCGCCAAATAAGACTGTTACTGCATCTAAAACCTTCCAAGGAGATCATTTTTGAACTTAGTTTCCAGGATTATTATTTCAAACTGATTAAAGTCACTTACCATAATTTATTGTATCCTATGTTTTTGATTTACTATCGATGCTCAGTTAAGGATCAGTGTCACCTAAATCGCAGCCCCATGTTGGGCGCCAAATATGACTGTTACTGCATTCTAAAACCTTCTAAGGAGATCATTTTTGAACTTAGTTTCTAGGATTATTATTTCATACTGATTAAAGTCACTTGCCAAAATGTATTGTATCCTATGTTTTTGATGTACTATTTGCTCAGTTGAAGACTAGTTGTACCGAAATCGCAGCCTCACATTGCAAATTTGGCGGTCGTATTTTGCGCCGAATATGATTGTCCGCTCAACAACATTAAAAAATGTTCACAAAAACAATACTATTCCTTTGTTTTACATATGGGGGGAAGTAAAAACTGTTCATTATCCTGTAATTTTTGATTTTAAATCAGACTTTTTATTCTGGAACCATCTAAGGAAATCGATCTTGAAGACAGCTTCCAGGATTTTTCTATATTTACAACTTGACGAACCGAAATCGCCATAAATTCAACCAGATCTATTTGATCATACAACGCCAAAAAGGCGTACTAACAAAATCGAATTAGCGTCACCGGGCCGCTAATCGAAAAAGCCGACCGAAACACAATTTCCCACCGGCCCGGCCGGGGATTGGGTGGAGGCATTCGAAACTTGAATTATTCAATTTGCCTGTGAAATAATTGCGTCGGCCAGGCGAATTCGGAGCGCAGGTATGAAATTTAATTATATCCCCGACTGATAACGTTTAATTAAGTCCGTTTTGTGCGGAATTATTCTCCGAGTTCGCCTTTGTGCCAGCTCTCTGGAGCGACACGCGACCACCCACCCGATCCCCGCCACTTTTATTCCAATTCGAGTATTATCTTCACTTCAAAGGAAGTGGAATTTGTTTTGAAACAATGGGTGGATTATTGTTTTTAAATGTGATTTATAAAATAAGCTATAATATTTAATTCAAAATACGGGTACATAATTTATATCATTCATGCAATTTAAAAAGTGTTGTTAATGCCGCTTAGAATGACATTTTTTTGGCGTTCAGCGTGGTGCTTGAAAATGGCGCCCAACGTGGGGCTTGAAAACGGCGCCTAACGTGGGGCCCCGATATAAAAAGTACGTGTTATACTTTTTATCCACTGGCACCCAAGATTAACTAAAAGAGGGACAGGAAGACCCAAGAAGCGTTCGTTAGATGACATGAAAGAAATAGCAGGTGGTACAAGACGGCGCAAGATAGATCAGCATGGAAGTCTATAAGGGAGGTCTACGTTCAGAAGTAGACTTCAAATGGCTGAAAAAGAAGATACTTTTTATTTCGGGACCCACGTTGGGCGCCATAAACGACTCGCCGTTGGAGGTGCCTCAAAACACACACAAACGCGCAAGCGAAGCGAATCACACTGGCAACACTGGCGTCCAAGAAGAACTATAAGAGGAACAGGAAGACCCAAGAAGAATCGTTACACGACATGAAAGATATAGCAGGTGGTACCAGACGGCATAAGATAGATCAGCATGGAAGTCTATTAGGGAGGTCTACGTTCAGAAGTTGACTTCAAATGGCTGAAAAAGAAGATACTTTTTATTTCAGGCCCCACGTTGGGCGGCAAAAACGACTCGCGGTTAGAGGTGCCTCAAAACACACACAAACGCGCAAGCGAAGCGAGTCACACCGGCAACACTGGCGCACAAGAAGAACTAAAAGAAGAACAGGAAGACTTAAGAAGCGATCGTTAGATGACATGAAAGAAATAGCAGGCGGTACTAGACGGCACAAGATAGATCAGCATGGAATTGTTTTAAGGTATTGTGCTAAGAATAAAATAAGCTTAAAACTGGTGTTAATTACTTTTTGCTATCATGAAAATTGTATTCATGGTGGATGCTACAATTTGGATTTTCATGTTTTAAAGCTTTAAAACAATTTTAAACGGCTCAAATTTTAATAAATTATTTTTATTTATAAGAAAAAAAGTATTGCAAGTTATTTTTATGATAAAAGAGAATATCTGTAAATTTTCTTAGATTTTTAAAAAATATTTTTTTTTATCAAAAATTCGCAAATTTCGTAAGGGGTAGGTATGGAAAAATTCAAGATTTTCATTCAAAATTTTGTATTTTTAAAAAAATTCTAAAAAAGTTAGAGAGACTTCTATTTACATTAGAAACACTGTGAGGTGTTTATTTCTACAAAAAAAATTGTTTCGGCCGAGTTTTTTCACTTCTTAAAAAATCCCCAAAATTCATAAACTTACCAAAATGTGACTTTGAGCGCTCGCGCAGAGCACAATTTGAAAGTCTCAAAAACCGTTTACACGTCAATTCAAAGCTCTTTTAACCCCGAGTTTCGTGCTTTTCGAATCAATTGAATAAGTTGCTCAGTTTACGAAATGCAGCGCTTTAAATGCAACAAGTAAATAATCGATAATTTATCTTTTTCGAATAAAACGTGAATGTTAGGTTGAAGTTTTAAAACAACTCAACATTGTTTTAAGGCATTGTGTTTAGAATAAAATAAGCTTTAAATTGGTGTTAATTACATTTTACTGTCATAAAAATTGTGTTCATGGTGGATGGTACAAGTTGGATTTTCATGTTTTAAAGCTTTCAAACGATTTTAATCAGCTGAAATTTTACTGAATAATTTTTATTTATAAGAAAAAAGTATCGCAAGTTATTTCTATGATCAAAGAGGATATCTATAAATTTTCCCAGATTTTTTTAAAAATATTTTTTTGTATAGAATTTTTGCAAATTTCGTATGGAAAATTTTAAGATTTTCACAAAAAAATTTGTATATTCAAATTTTAAAAATAAATCAGAGACTCTTTTATTAACATTAAAAACACTGTGAGGTAATATTTTCCATAAAAAAAATGTTTCGGCCGAGCTTTTCCACTTTTAAAAAATAGCCAAAATGAATAAACTCACCAAAATGTGAATTTGAGCGCTCGCACAAGGCACAATTTTACAGTCTCAAAAAACGTTTACGCGTCAAATAAAAGCTGTTTTAATCCTGAATCTCATGCTCTATAAGGGAGGTCTACGTCTAGAAGTTGACTTCAAATGGGTGAAAAAGAAGTAACTTTTTATTTCGGGCCCCACGTTGGGCGCCAAAAACGACTCGCGGTAGGAGGTGCCTCAAAACACACACAAACGCGCGAGCGAAGTAACTCACACCGGCAAATCCAAATTTTCCGGCTTTTCTAAACTAGAAATTTTACTTCACGCGCCACGGGTTCAAAACACGGAAATATTGTGAGGTTTAAGTTTAAAATAAATGATATTTTCTTTTAACTATACTTACATATCACAAAGCAAATTGCTCTAGGCGAATTTTTAAAGCGAAATGAACATTTGTAAAACGTATTACCGCGAGATCAAATGTAAGCAGCATATTTTGAACTTACATGAAATCAGTGTTTGATACGCGTGGCGCATGAAGTAAAATTTCGAGTTTAGAAAAGCCTGAAAATTTGGTTTGGCCGCTCCGCGCTTCGCGCTACGCAGCCAAACCAAATTTTCAGGCTTTTCTAAACTCGAAATTTTACTTCATGCTTAGTCTGGGAGTGGAAACACTCGGTAGAAACATCAAATTTAATTATTTTGTAAAAACAATGACATTTACAGCGGAAATCGATTAAACACACCCACGGGTATATTTAGAAAAGATACAAAAAAATACGTGAGAAATGACAATACGTGAGAAATGACAAATGTAATACGTGTGAAAATTGTAGATGTCTCTTGCTAAATAGATAAAAAACCTGATTAGGCCTAAATCAAAAATACACTAAAGGTGTTTCACATAAAAGCACTTATATTACTATAATAAGCAGTTGTTTCAATGGACATCTATTGTCTTAAAAGTCTTTTTAATTAAGACTAATAATAAGCAGTTGTTACAATGGATATTTATTGTCTTAGAAGTCTTTTTAATTAGGACTAATTGTTTGCAGTTTATACGAACATTATCGTAATTTTATATATTATAATAAGCAAGTCTGAAACGCAACCCAATATACATACACGTTCGTTTTTATTCCGTTGTAAATTGGGTTGCATTTTTTGATGAATTATTACGTAGGTATATTAAAATTACAATAGCTTATTATGGCAACGAGATTATTAATTAAACATGTATAAATAATTATTTGCGTACGGGGGTAAACTAGAACAATATTTAATATAAATAATATCAGTACACTCATTCGAAATAATATTAAATTACCCTATGATTTGAACGTGGGTGAATAACTGAATATTTCGCTAAAATGTAATCAATTATTTGCATTTACGTGAATGGGCGGCAATTTTGTTTATTGGCGGTCGGCAGTTCATACGATATCTGATTACCGTCATTCATTATGCGAAATAATTAATTATAATTCAATTTGGCGGGCCGAATTCCGTGTTTGCGAACGCTCATATTGATCAAATTACTCGTTTCAACTTCGCACGAGGGGGGACAAGAGATACGCGTGTGTTTTCATTTTACTTTAGACCGGAGCGCGTTCTTTGGAAATCTGGGACGACGGTGGATCGATGATTGCGCGCAGCGAAATCGGACGCTCTTTGCGAATAATGGGGTTTGCACTTTTTGTTTATTTTGAAAAAAAGGATGCAGTAAATTGGATCGTAGGTAATAGCTGGTTAACTTTTGGATAGAATTTCATGTACGGAATATTGAAAGAGTCAAATTTCATATTTTGTTTTTAAAAGTATCATGATAACGCGGTAGATTCATTATTATTACAAACAGCTCATACAATGAGACTTTGCTTTTGATAAATAAGCGCCGCATCTACATGCTCATTAAATACACGCGCAGATACACAGAACACAATGCTGTTAGCGGTAAACCCCGCATCTAAATGCGCACTAAATATGCGCGCAGACACACAAAATGTTACGCTGCTAGAGGTAAGCCCCGCCTTCTAGATGCGCACTGAATACAGCGCGTACAGAACGTAACTTTGCCATTGATAAGTAAGCCCCGCATCTAGATGCGCACTAAATAATAATAATAATAATAATAATAAATTGTCTTTATTCAAAAATTCAGGAATATTACAAAAGAGAATAACATACAGTAGTGCAGGCGAAGTTCAACCAGTCTGTGTGACTTTAGTTGCTCTTCCACTTAACCTGCTTCGGTAAGAAAGATAATCCATAGATGAGTACATAATTATAATAATAAGTCTTAAAAATTAAATGAACAAACAAAAGATACAACTTTAATTAACTGAGAAAATAAACTTGTGCAGACACACATAACGCAACGCTTCTAGCGGTAAGCCCCGCATTTAAATGCGCACTAAATACGCGCGCAGACACACAGAATGTTACGCTGCTAGCGGTAAGCCCAGCCATCTAGATGCGCACTGAATACAGCGCGTACAGAACGTAACTTTGCCATTGATAAGTAAGCCCCGCATCTAGATGCGCACTAAATACACGTGCAGACAAACAGAATGCAACGCTGCTAGCGGTAAGCGCCGCCTTCTAGATGCGCGCTAAATACGCGAGCAGACACACAGAATATTACGCTGCTAGCGGTAAGCCCCGCCTTCTAGATACGCACTAAAAACTGCGCGTTCAGAACGTAACGTTGCCATTAATAAGTAAGCTTCGCATCTAGATGCGCACTAAATACACCTGCAGACAAACAGAATGCAACGCTGCTAGCGGTAAGCCCCGCCTTCTAGATGCGCGCTAAATACGCAAGCAGACACACAGAATGTTAAGCGGTAAGCCCTGCCTTTAAGATGCGCACTGAATATTGCTCGTACAGAACGTAACGTTGCTATTGATAAGTAAGCCTCGCATCTAGATGCGCAATAAATACATGTGCAGAAAAACAGAATGCAACGCTGCTAGCGGTAAGCCCCGCCTTCTAGATGCATGCTTAATACACGCGCAGACACACAGAATGTTACGCTGCTAGCGGTAAGCCCCGCTTTCTAGATGCGCACTGAATATTGCGCGTACAGAACGTAACGTTGCCATTGATAAGTAAGCCCCACATCTAGATGCGCACTAAATACACGTGCAGACAAACAATATGCAACGCTACTAGCGGTAAGCGCCGCCTTCTAGATGTTACGCTGCTAGCGGTAAGCCCCGTTTCTAGATGCGCACCGAATACTGCGCGTACAGAACGTAACGTTGCCACTGATAAGTAGGCCCCGCATCTAGATGCGCACTAAATACGCACGCAGGAACAGAATGCAACGCTGCTAGCGGTAAACCCCGCCTTCTAGATGCACACTAAATACGCGCGCAGACAAAGAATGTTACGCTGCTAGCGGTAAGACAAGCTTAGATGAGCACTGAACACTGCGCGTACAGAACGTAACGTTGCCATTGATTAGTAATCTAGATGCGTATTAAATACGCCCTCAGACACACAGAATGTCTGGTAATACGTCATAAACTAGAGAATCGTTTAAGCCTAAAAATAATTAAAATTGAGGAATATTAATTATCATAGTTACTTAATTTTAGTGGTAATTGTGTTCTAAATTTTGAAATAAACTTGTTTGAATACATTTTAATAATAATCCCCGAAATATTATCAGTGTAAATAAAATTCCCCATCGCGTCAATTTTAATTACGGTTAATCCCGACGTCCCAGTGCGAAATTTACGACCCGGCTTAATTCGCGCCAATAAAACTTTCGCCTGAAATTATACGGCCTCTCCGAGGCGCGTCATAACTCGCCCACCCCTTTTTCGCCCAACACCCCCCATTTATCGACTCACTGGCAAAGTTGTTCACCTCCTGGTGGCGAAGTGGGAATGCACTCATAAATATTTATCCGGGGATTATCCTCCGGCGCTCTAAACAGCACTCGTCGGAAGGTGGATGACGGCGAGCTGTTGACGTTTTTGATTTTAACGCGAGTTCTTTCAGCGAGTTTTATCAGATTGTTGCCTTTTTAAAAAATAATATTGACTTAAGTTATTGAGAATGTGAAGTGAAGTAACACGCTACAAGTCACGCCTTGAAAGGGATATGAAAGTACAATTTTCTAGCTTTCAGTATAATCACTAATTTAAATCACTTCAACAAAAACCTTCGGACATAACCACTTTAGGAACCGGAAAGACATTTTTCTACTTCTATTCTGAAATGTCTTACTTATGGATCCATAGTAAATGTAATACATTACATGCAATTTTTTGTTATGTGGTCGTTGCCATAGACACCATTTTAGTCCTAGAGTTACAATTGTTTGTGATTTTATATATTTTAACTTAATTATTACTTTTAACTTATTTTAGACTAAGCATTATGTATTTATTTTAAATGGATATCCGTAAATAAACAATAAACAATAGAGTGCGACCTGGAATACGTAAATCTCACAAAACGTCAGAAATTATAAATTTTATACGCTCGGCTTGCGTTACAGAGACCGAATGAGACTCCCGGGTGGGTCAATTCCCACGTAAGTCAGTGCCCCCGACAGGCAGAGAAGTTAATACAATTAACTGTATAAATAGTACAACGGTTTCTATGGCAACATAGCCACATAACAAAACAAATGTTAACACAAAACGTCAGAAATTCCAAATTTTATACGCTCGGCTTGCGTTACAGAGACCGAATGAGACTCCCGGGTGGATCAGTTCCCACGTAAGTCAGTGCCCCCGACAGGCAGAGAAGTTAATACAATTAACTTGTAAATAGTATAATGGTTTCTATGGCAACATAGCCACATAACACAACAAATCTTAACTGAGTGTGACCTGGAATACGTGAATCTCACAAAACGTCAGAAATTCCAAATTGTATACGCTCGGCTTGCGTTACAGAGACCGAATGGGACTCCCGGGTGGGTCAATTCCGACGTATGTCAGTGCCCCCGACAGGCAGAGAAGTTAATACAATTAACTTGTAAATAGTATAATGGTTTCTATGGCAACATAGCCACATAACAAAACAAATCTTAATTGAGTGTGACCTGGAATACGAGAATCTCACAAAACGTCAGAAATTCCAAATTTTATACGCTCGGCTTGCGTTACAGAGACCGAATGAGACCCGGGTGGATCAGTTCCCACGTAAGTCAGTGCCCCCGACAGGCAGAGAAGTTAATACAATTAACTTGTAAATAGTAAAATGGTTTCTATGGCAACATAGCCACATAACACACCAAATCTTAACTGAGTGCGACCTGGAATACGTGAATCTCACAAAACGTCAGAAATTCCAAATTTTATACGCTCGGCTTGCGTTACAGAGACCGAATGGGACTCCCGGGTGGGTCAATTCCGACGTATGTCAGTGCCCCCGACAGGCAGAGAAGTTAATACAATTAACTTGTAAATAGTATAATGGTTTCTATGGCAACATAGCCACATAACAAAACAAATCTTAATTGAGTGTGACCTGGAATACGAGAATCTCACAAAACGTCAGAAATTCCAAATTTTATACGCTCGGCTTGCGTTACAGAGACCGAATGAGACCCGGGTGGATCAGTTCCCACGTAAGTCAGTGCCCCCGACAGGCAGAGAAGTTAATACAATTAACTTGTAAATAGTAAAATGGTTTCTATGGCAACATAGCCACATAACACACCAAATCTTAACTGAGTGCGACCTGGAATACGTGAATCTCACAAAACGTCAGAAATTCCAAATTTTATACGCTCGGCTTGCGTTACAGAGACCGAATGGGACTCCCGGGTGGGTCAATTCCGACGTATGTCAGTGCCCCCGACAGGCAGAGAAGTTAATACAATTAACTAGTAAATAGTATAATGGTTTCTATGGCAACATAGCCACATAACACAACAAATCTTAATTGAGTGTGACCTGGAATACGAGAATCTCACAAAACGTCAGAAATTCCAAATTTTATACGCTCGGCTTGCGTTACAGAGACCGAATGGGACTCCCGAGTGGGTCAATTCCGACGTATGTCAGTGCCCCCGACAGGCAGAGAAGTTAATACAATTAACTAGTAAATAGTATAATGGTTTCTATGGCAACATAGCCACATAACAAAACAAATCTTAATTGAGTGTGACCTAGAATACGAGAATCTCACAAAACGTCAGAAATTCCAAATTTTATACGCTCAGCTTGCGTTACAGAGACCGAATGAGACCCGGGTGGATCAGATCCCACGTAAGTCAGTGCCCCGACAGGCAGAGAAGTTAATACAATTAACTTGTAAATAGTAAAATGGTTTCTATGGCAACATAGCCACATAACACACCAAATCTTAACTGAGTGCGACCTGGAATACGTGAATCTCACAAAACGTCAGAAATTCCAAATTTTATACGCTCGGCTTGCGTTACAGAGACCGAATGGGACTCCCGGGTGGGTCAATTCCGACGTATGTCAGTGCCCCCGACAGGCAGAGAAGTTAATACAATTAACTTGTAAATAGTATAATGGTTTCTATGGCAACATAGCCACATAACACAACAAATCTTAACTGAGTGCGACCTGGAATACGTGAATCTCACAAAACATCAGAAATTCCAAATTTTATACGCTCGGCTTGCGTTACAGAGACCGAATGAGACTCCCGGGTGGATCAGTTCCCACGTAAGTCAGTGCCCCCGACAGGCAGAGAAGTTAATACAATTAACTTGTAAATAGTATAATGGTTTCTATGGGAACATAGCCACATAACACACCACTTCTTAACTGAGTGCGACCTGGAATACGTGAATCTCACAAAACGTCAGAAATTCCAAATTTTATACGCTCGGCTTGCGTTAGAGAGACCGAATGGGATCCCGGGTGGGTCAATTCCGACGTATGTCAGTGCCCCCGACAGGCAGAGAAATTAATACAAATAACCGTGTAAATAGTATGAATAAAAATAAAATCCGAACAAAATTTAACCAACCTTATTGTATCAAACATCAAAGCGAAAAATGAAAAACATTCAATCGGTCCTATATTACTCTTTTTACCGCACACCGATTTTTTCGCGTGTGTATTCGTTTATATATTGTGGAATCCTTTTGATCGCCGGCCAAAACAAAACGTGTCCACAGCCCGAAACGGTTTTGATTTATGTCGGCTGGGCATAATTTCTTTCGCGAGGGCATTTTAATAATCCCGCTTTTTATCCCCGCCGGGGGGCGGATTTATATTGTACGAAGTTTGGGAGCGCCGGCGGCAGAGGCAATGAATTCGGGATGAGATTACAACGGTTTTATTTATTGTTTAATAAGTGCTGGAAGATAAAATGGGATTTTTGGCGGTGACTACGCGTTTTTTTTTATGTGTGGGGAGAGGGGAATTCGTGTTGGAAATAAAGTGCGGCGAGTAAATAAATTTACGTGGTTGTAAATACTTTACTTTACTTCAAGCATATCTAAAACTTGTAAAAAAGTGATTTACGTTCGGTTGAATACACGAAAAGTATTAGAGGCTTTATACAGGGTGTATTTGAAATAACGAACAGGCATTTAAGGGCACATACACAAAATATGTGTGAACCCATCTCCACCAAAATTTTTTCGAAAAATACAGAGAGATTTATGTAACACCGAACATTTTCATAAAGCGAATATTTCTTTTAAGTATACATATGCATACGTCGTACATTTTCCGACGCTCGGTTTGTCAAAAGAATTTAATTTGAAGCTTTAAACGAGTGTTTTCCACTCCCAGGCTAAGCATGAAGTAAAATTTCGAGTTTAGAAAAGCCTGAAAATTTGGTTTGGTCGCGCAGCGCGAAGCGCGGAGCGGCCAAACCAAATTTTCAGGCTTTTCTAAACTCGAAATTTTACTTCATGCGCCACCGCTACAAAACACTGACATATTACGAAGTTAAAAACACTCCGCTAAACTTTACATTGAATCAGTGTTGTGTGCCGGTGGCGCATGAAGTAAAATTTCGAGTTTAGAAAAGCCTGAAAATTTGGTTTGGCCGCTCCGCGCTTCGCGCTGCGCGACCAAACCAAATTTTCAGGCTTTTCTAAACTCGAAATTTTACTTCATGCTTAGCCTGGGAATGGAAAACAGTCGTTTGAAGCTTCAAATTAAATTCTTTTAATAAACCGAACGTCGGAAGAAAAAACTAAAACAATACGTGAGAAATGACAATGCGTGGGAAATGACAAAAGCAATACGTCTGAAAATTGTAGATGTCTTTTGCTAAATAAATAAAAAAAACCTAATTAAGCCTAAGTAAAAATACAGTGCGGCGAGTAAATAAATTTACGCGGTTGTAAATACTTTACTTTACTTCAAGCATATCTAAAACTTTGAAAAAAGTGATTTACGTTCGGTGGAATACACGAAAAGTATTAGAGGCTTTATATACAGAGAGTTTTATGTAACACCGAACATTTTCATAAAGCAAATTTTTCTTTTAAGTACACATATGCATACGTCGTACATTTTCCGACGCTCGGTTTGTCAAAAGAATTTAATTTGAAGCTTTAAACGAGTGTTTTCCACTCCCAGGCTAAGCATGAAGTAAAATTTCGAGTTTAGAAAAGCCTGAAAATTTGGTTTGGTCGCGCAGCGCGAAGCGCGGAGCGGCCAAACCAAATTTTCAGGCTTTTCTAAACTCGAAATTTTACTTCATGCGCCACCGCTACAAAACACTGACATATTACGAAGTTAAAAACACTCCGCTAAACTTTACATTGAATCAGTGTTGTGTGCCGGTGGCGCATGAAGTAAAATTTCGAGTTTAGAAAAGCCTGAAAATTTGGTTTGGCCGCTCCGCGCTTCGCGCTGCGCGACCAAACCAAATTTTCAGGCTTTTCTAAACTCGAAATTTTACTTCATGCTTAGCCTGGGAATGGAAAACAGTCGTTTGAAGCTTCAAATTAAATTCTTTTAATAAACCGAACGTCGGAAGAAAAAACTAAAACAATACGTGAGAAATGACAATGCGTGGGAAATGACAAAAGCAATACGTCTGAAAATTGTAGATGTCTTTTGCTAAATAAATAAAAAAACCTGATTAAGCCTAAGTAAAAATACAGTGCGGCGAGTAAATAAATTCACGCGGTTGTAAATACTTTACTTTACTTCAAGCATATCTAAAACTTTGAAAAAAGTGATTTACGTTCGGTGGAATACACGAAAAGTATTACAGGCTTTATATACAGAGAGTTTTATGTAGCACCGAACATTTTCATAAAGCAAATTTTTCTTTTAAGTACACATATGCATACGTCGTACATTTTCCGACGCTTGGTTTGTCAAAAGAATTTAATTTGAAGCTTTAAACGAGTGTTTTCCCCTCCCAGGCTAAGCATGAAGTAAAATTTCGAGTTTAGAAAAGCCTGAAAATTTGGTTTGGTCGCGTAGCGCGAAGCGCGGAGCGGCCAAACCAAATTTTCAGGCTTTTCTAAACTCGAAATTTTACTTCATGCGCCACCGCTACAAAACACTGACATATTACGAAGTTTAAAACACTCCGCTAAACTTTACATTGAATCAGTGTTGTGTGCCGGTGACGCATGAAGTAAAATTTCGAGTTTAGAAAAGCCTGAAAATTTGGTTTGGCCGCTCCGCGCTTCGCGCTGCGCGACCAAACCAAATTTTCAGGCTTTTCTAAACTCGAAATTTTACTTCATGCTCAGCCTGGGAGTGGAAAACACTCGTTTAAAGCTTCAAATTAAATTCTTTTGACAAACCGAGCGTCGGTAGATGTACGACGTATACATATGTATATTTAAAAGAAAAATTGTCTTTATGAAAATGTTTGGTGTTACATAAAACTCTCTGTATATATTTTCTGTAAATCCATATAACCACTCAGATATTTTATTTGTTGGTTTTAATATAACTTGAACTTTAAAACTGATATTTTTTTTTTTTAATTATAAAAAACTGAAATTATTCATTAATTACTCACACACCTTTGCTTCTAGGTGATTCAATTTACATTGCGGTGTCGCTCCACTATTTAAGGGCGCTGTGGATAGAAATTGGAAAATTTAAGGACTTTGAGAAAAAGTTGAATTTGAATTTGTGTTCAGTATTCCGGCACCAGGTACCCACAGACGCGTTTCGGACTTCAAGGTCCTCTTCAGTGTGGTCCCGACCCAGTGCTGAGGAATACTGAACATTTCTGACTATTTCAAGCCAATATGTGAAAACTATTAATGATTTCGATAGCTAACGCCATCTAATACTTAATAGTGGCATCGTAAAAAGTTAAATGTAATTATTTTATAAATACTTTACACCCGTTGGTTGCAAACATAATTAAATCACGCTATATAAAGACTTAAAACTCGCCAGACTGTGTAAACTGTGGCGAACTGATTAATATTCTTTGCGGCCGGGGATTACACCAAAGAGCCGGTGTATAACAAATATTTATCCGGCGTCGGATTAACGTTGTGGGGAATTAAGGATCCGCGGCACATGTGATCCGTTTGTATAGTTTAATTACTTACGGTGTTTAGGGTTCGGCCCCTCGTCTGTCACGGCTTTTTGACTTGTCCGCGTCAGCCAGCATCACCGTCAGCCATTCAAGTCAGGTGATGGCCGATGGTGATTACGCCGGGGGGGTGGCACTTGCCCTTAACCGGTGTAATTATTGGCGAGGGGATAATCACCCTTATTTAATGGTTGATTTATCTTTCCCCTTTGTGCTAATAGAATGATTGCTTAATGGTCGTTAAAATAAAGATGTTTAGCTTTCGTAATAAACATTTAAAACGTAATTTGACAGAACTGGAATAAAAATGTCCAAAGAAAAGTGAAAAGTCAAAGAAATTGCAAAACATTTTCGAACGGTAGCTTAACTTCCCCAGCTCTACTTGTTACTTATCTGCAAGTAACAAGTAGAGCTGGGGAAGTTAAGCTACCGTTCGAAAATTGGATGTTGATTCAAACAATCCCGAACTCTAGTTATTCCTAATATATCTGGTAATCGTGTTTCAAGAGCTTATCTCACAGAACTTTGCTAAAAACTCGATGAGCTCTCAAATAATTGTCCAATATTCATTGTATCCTGACACCCTCCACCTTTAATGTAATAGATATATAATAAGCTTTGTACATATTTTTAACCATTATTCTTCGCCTGAAGAAGCCACAGTGTGGTGAAACAATTATCGCGAGTACAATAAAGTGTTTGAAAGTAATGTGTTTTATTTAAACTAAAATCAAAGTGTCCAATATTCGTTAATCAGGATTATACGAGGGGAACCCAAAAATTGCTCTTTGTATCCGATCCTGTTGGTGACATGCAATTAACGCGCGTAAAATTAAATAGCTAGTTAATTTTCGCGCGCTTTAGTTGTATTTTACCAATCACCGCAGTCTCGGGGTCAATGACCTTAAGTTACCGCGCCAATTTTAAAAAACTTCAACTGCGCGTTTCAGTATTATTGGATTTCTATTGTTATTCTTATTCTAAAGGCTGAATAAGCTAGGTTGGTGACCATTTCTAACTCTCCTAGTTCCATAAAGTGTATTATTATTATTTTATCGAGGTCAAACATTTCTATTTCCATAATTAACACTGATTACTTTTTTGTATTCACTTTTTATTTTGTACTGTGACTAGTTTCGACTCAACAGCGAGTCATTCTCAAACTAACTACTTAAAACTAACATTGCAATCTTATATATACTTAAAATTATTTATCAGGTAGAAAAGCGTCAAATAGAGGCGTATACATAAGTTCCGTCTGGTCGTTTATTAGCGGGATTCCCGGATTCAGTTTTGCTTTATGAATCTCTAATGACTCCAGAAGGTTCATTTTACGGCCTTTTTCTACACAATGCAAAACTGAGAGTACATCTTTATCAAAAGTATGTCCTTCTTCCATGAGGTGATTAGAAAACGTGGATTTATCCTGTTTTAATTTATACGCTCTAAGATGTTCTTTCAGCCTAATATTGAAATTTCTACCAGACTGACCTATATATACCCCTTTACAAGACTGACATGTTAACTTATATATCCCGGATTTATTGTGAATGTTGGTTTTTGTTTTTGAATTGAAAATTTCATATTTTAGTTTCGAATATGGTTTAAATGCGACTGTTATATTCTCTTTTTTTAATATATTTTTAATTTTAAGGCTTGAAATGCCGAAATAGGTCAGTAGGTAATTTTAAGTATATATAAGATTGCAATGTTAGTTTTAAGTAGTTAGTTTGAGAATGACTCGCTGTTGAGTCGAAACTGGTCACAGTACAAAATAAAAAGTGAATACAAAAAAGTAATCAATGTTAATTATTTAAATATTTACAATGTATCACAAAGTAACCGCCTCCACCACAAGATATTTCTATTTCCATTACAATATCCACCTTCTGCCATTATTATTTTTCTGAGCTCGAATATTTCTACGCTTTATTACAAACAAACAGTTTTTTAAAATTGGCGCGTTAACTTAAGGTCATTGACCCCGATACTGCGGTGATTGGTGGAATACAACTAAGTGTCCAATATTTGTTAATCAGGATTATACGAGGGGAACCCAAAAATTGCTCTCTGTATCCGATCCTGTTGGTGACATGCAATTAACGCGCGTAAAATTAAATAGCTATTTAATTTTCGCGCGCTTTAGTTGTATTCCACCAATCACCGCAGTCTCGGGGTCAATGACCTTAAGTTAACGCGCCAATTTTAAAAAACTTCAACTGAGCGTTTCAGTATTATTGGATTTCTATTGTTATTCTTATTCTAAAGGCTGAATAAGCTAGGTTGGTGACCATTTCTAACTCTCCTAGTTCCATAAAGTGTATTATTATTATTTTATCGAGGTCAAACATTTCTATTTCCATTACAATATCCACCTTCTGCCATTATTATTTTTCTGAGCTCGAATATTTCTACGCTTTATTACAAACAAACACATTTACATCAACCATAAAACAACTAGCATAAAATAATCTACGTAAATTCAAACAAGCTTTTTTTCACTACGTCCCTCTTGTTGTTTATTCAATCCAATTAGATAAATGAGTCCGGCGTATCTGTACATAAATAATTAATTAGCTAATTACACACCGGCGCGGTATTATATTAACATGCACGGCCTGTGTACAAACACCTAAATACCCGTGGCACGTCGTAAAACGCAAACAGGAAAATTCGTAATGGATACGAATTCCGACGGCGCGCTCTAGAGCCGGCCCCATTCACTTGATACTTACTCTACCTACGCTGATGTAACAAAGCGAACGGCCGCGGCGTTCAGAACCCGAGCGCGCGATTGCGTATCTTTTTGAGAGATAAGTACAGAAAGGAGTCATTCTTACATTTACGCCAGCTAGAAGTTATCTACGGAAGAGTTCATAAAATTAGGGAAAGAATGAGATAAATTAGACATTACGTTATGTAAATTGTATAGAAATTATACAGAGAGTTTTATGTAACACCGAACATTTTCATAACGAGAATTTTCATTTTTAAGTATCCATATGCATACGTTGCACATTTTTCGATGCTCGGTTTATTAAAAGAATTTAATTTGAAGCTTTAAGCGAGTGTTTTCCACTCCCAGGCTAAGCATGAAGTAAAATTTCGAGTTTAGAAAAGCCTGAAAATTTGGTTTGGTCCCGTAGCGCGAAGCGCGGAGCGGCCAAACCAAATTTACAGGCTTTTCTAAACTCGAAATTTTACTTCATGCGCCACCGGTACAAAACACTGACATATTACGAAGTTTAAAACACACAGCTACATCTTACATTGAATCAGTGTTTTGTACCGGTGGCGCATGAAGTAAAATTTCGAGTTTAGAAAAGCCTGAAAATTTGGTTTGGCCGCTCCGCGCTTCGCGCTACGCGACCAAACCAAATTTTCAGGCTCTTCTAAACTCGAAATTTTACTTCATGCTTAACCTGGGAGTGGAAAACACTCGCTTAATGCTTCAAATTGAATTCTTTTAATAAACCCAGCATCAGAAACTGTGCAACGCATGCATATGGATACTTCAAGGAAAAATTCTTGTTATGAAAATGTTCGCTGCTACATAAAAGTCTCTGTATAAATATCGTATTTTTTATAATAAAAGAAAACATCCTAGCAGCTAATTTTATTGATATGCTCTATTATTGACCTATTAAGAGGAAAATCAGCCAAAGAAGAGGCGTAGTTTAAATCAAATTATAAGCGTGTTTTATTCCAGCGAGTAAGAAGGATTTTGATCATTATTATGAGGCGTGGTTTAAGTTATATAGTAGGCGTGTTCTATACCTATCTGACTTAAACCAAGTCTATTTATTATTGACATCTTCTACTAGTATCAACTGATTATCACAAAATCAGAAACGTTACCCAATGTGTGCAATTGTAGATTGCTATTATCTGTAAGTCACGCCCACTATATTCTTTAAGCCACGCCCACTATACTCTTTAAGCCGCGCCCACCATACTTTTGAGGCTACATCTACTATACTCTTTAAGCCACGCACACTACACTCTTTAAGCCACACCTACTATACTCTTTAAGCCACGTCCACTATAACCTTTAAGCCACGTCCACTATATTATTTAAACCACACTCACTACATTCTTTAAGACACGCCTATTATATTCTTTAAGCTACACCCATAGATTGCTATTATCTGTAAGTCACGCCCACTATATTCTTTAAGCCACGCCCACTATACTCTTTAAGCCGCGCCCACCATACTTTTTAGGCTACGCCCACTATACTCTTTAAGCCACGCACACTATACTCTTTAAGCCACGTCCACTATAACCTTTAAGCCACGTCCACTATATTATTTAAGCCACACTCACTACATTCTTTAAGACACGCCTATTATATTTTTTAAGCTACACCCATAGATTGCTATTATCTGTAAGTCACGCCCACTATATTCTTTAAGCCACGCCCACTATACTCTTTAAGCCGCGCCCACCATACTTTTTAGGCTACGCCCACTATATTCTTTAAACCACGCACACTATACTCTTTAAGCCACGTCCACTATAACCTTTAAGCCACGTCCACTATATTATTTAAGCCACACTCACTACATTCTTTAAGACATTCCTATTATATTCTTTAAGCTACACCCATAGATTGCTATCATCTGTAAGTCACGCCCACTATATTCTTTAAGCCACGCCCACTATACTCTTTAAGCCGTGCCCACCATACTTTTTAGGCTACGCCCACTATTCTCTTTAAGCCACGCCTACTATACTCTTTAAGCCACGTTCACTATAACCTTTAAGCCACGTCCACTATATTATTTAAGCCACACTCACTACATTCTTTAAGACACGCCTATTATATTTTATAAGCTACACCCATAGATTGCTATTATCTGTAAGTCACGCCCACTATATTCTTTAAGCCACGCCCACTATACTCTTTAAGCCGCGCCCACCATATTTTTTAGGCTACGCTTACTATACTCTTTAAGCCACGCACACTACACTCTTTAAGCCACGCCTACTATACTCTTGAAGCCACGTTCACTATACCCTTTAAGCCACGTCCACTATATTATTTAAGCCACACTCACTACATTCTTTAAGACACGCCTATTATATTCTATAAGCTACACCCATTATACTTTCTTAGTCTTTTCTACAAGCATCACCTTATTATCACAGAATCAGAAGCTTTACTGAGTCGTCGTTCAGTACTTGTTTCCGTGTATGCACTTTTAATACGTAAGTCGCTAATTAACCACGATCAAGTTGTCGTTTTTTTTTTCTTTTCGGTAAAACAATGGGCGAGACTCCGAGCGCAAACGACAATTACGCATTATTCCGTTCGGTGAGCGAACGCCCTCATTAGTGCGCCCTAATTAATTATTTTCGTGATTCCTACAAATTACGCTGATTAAATCCCGATCCGGCACGAACCTACAATTACGACCCTTTTTACACCCCGCGCGCACTCGGGTCGGCCTGATAATCCTGTCTCTGTAATAAATTACCGGACTAATTATACTCACCTTGAAAGGGAGTGACAAATTACTGAACATTTGTTCTAAAAACGCAGAAACAAATAAATGGAAGAGTGTTTTGTATTAACGGTTTAAAAAAAAGTAGACGAGATAGACGAGTTAAAAGATTTCAGTTTCTTTCAGTAGTATATTTGGAAGTACACATTAAATTGGTGTTTTAAATGCGTGGCGCATGAAGTAAAATTTCGAGTTTAGAAAAGCCTGAAAATTTGGTTTGGCCGCTCCGCGCTTCGCGCTACGCGACCAAACCAAATTTTCAGGCTTTTCTAAACTCGAAATTTTACTTCATGCTTAGTCTGGGAGTGGAAACACTCGTTAGAAGCTTTAAGTTAAACGCTTGTATAGAATCGATGAATACCTAAATATCTACAGCGTATACAACGGGATATGTATACATAAAAGAAACATTTCTTGTGTTATGCTGCAGCAATTAATGCACATTATGTTGCAGCAACATGCGTATATTATATTGCATCAACGTACGTATATTATGTTGCAGCAACATGAGCATATTATGTTGTAACAACATTTACATTTTATATTGCAGAAACACTCATATATTATGTTGAATCAAGATGCGCATATTATGTTGCAGCAACATGCGCATACATGTTGCAGCAATATTCGCATATTATACTGCAGCAAGATGTGCATATTATGTTGCATCAAGATGCGCATATTATGTTGCAGCAACATGCGCATACATGTTGCAGCAATATTCCCATATTATACTGCAGCAAGATGTGCATATCATGTTGTATCAAGATGTGGATGTTATATTGCATTAAGGTCTGCATATTATGTTGCATCAAGATGTGTATATTATGTAGCATCAAGATGTTCACATTATGTTGCAGCAACATGCGTATATTGTGTTGTAGCAACATGCGATATTATGGATGCATCAAGATGCGCATATTATGCTACAGCAACATGTGTATATTATATTGCATCAAGATACGCATATTATATTGCAGCAACATGCGCATACATGTTGCAGCAATATTCGCATATTATACTGCAGCAAGATGTGCATATTATGTTGTATTAAGATGTGGATGTTATGTTGCATTAAGGTCTGCATATTATGTTGCATCAAGATGTGCATATTATGTAGCATCAAGATGTTCACATTATGTTGCAGAAACATGCGCATATTGTGTTGTAGCATCATCATGCGATATTATGGATGCATCAAGATGCGCATATTATGCTACAGCAACATGTGTATATTATATTGCATCAAGATACGCATATTATATTGCAGCAACATGCGCATACATGTTGCAGCAATATTCGCATATAATACTGCAGCAAGATGTGCATATTATGTTGTATCAAGATGTGGATGTTATGTTGCATTAAGGTCAGCATATTATGTTGCATCAAGATGTGCATATTATGTAGCATCAAGATGTTCACATTATGTTGCAGCAACATGCGCATATTGTGTTGTAGCAACATGCGATATTATGGATGCATCAAGCTGCGCATATTATGCTACAGCAACATGTGTATATTATATTGCATCAAGATACACATATTATATTGCAGCAACATGCGCATACATGTTGCAGCAATATTCGCATATTATACTGCAGCAAGATGTGCATATTATGTTGTATTAAGATGTGGATGTTATGTTGCAGTAAGGTCTGCATATTATGTTGCATCAAGATGTGCATATTATGTAGCATCAAGATGTTCACATTATGTTGCAGCAACATGTGCATATTGTGTTGTAGCAACATGCGATATTATGGATGCATCAAGCTGCGCATATTATGCTACAGCAACATGTGTATATTATATTGCATCAAGATACACATATTATATTGCAGCAACATGCGCATACATGTTGCAGCAATATTCGCATATAATACTGCAGCAAGATGTGCATATTATGTTGTATCAAGATGTGGATGTTATGTTGCATTAAGGTCTGCATATTACGTTGCATCAAGATGTGCATATTATGTAGCATCAAGATTATGTTGCAGCAACATGCGCATATTGTGTTGTAGCAACATGCGATATTATGGATGCATCAAGATGCGTATATTATGCTACAGCAACATGTGTATATTATATTGCATTAAGATACGCATATTATATTGCAGCAACATGCGCATATCACATTGTAGCAATATTCGCACGTTATATTGCATCAAGATGTGGATATTATGTTGTATTAAGATATGTCTGTTATGTTGCATCCAAATGTGCATATTATGTTGCATAAGGAGGTGCATATTACGAGCTCCGTCCCACATCAGTTGGCATAGTCTTTAAAAATTCAATTACTGGAACTACCAAATTTTCAGGCTTTTGTTTAAATATGTGAATAATTTAGTGACTGAAATATTCATAAATGAATATTCTGTGATTTTTTTTATAGATTACATTTTTCCTTAAAATAGTCAGTCAACATTTTTCATGAGAAAATAGAAACTTCTGCACAACTAGCGCCTAAAAATGAACAAATTGAGACCGGTTTTAGGAAAAACTCATACCTACAACATTTTTCACACAGGGAATGTTATTTTTAAGTATATAACTTCTAAACGAATGTTTCCATTCCCGGATTAAGCATGAAATAAAATTTGGAGTTTAGAAAAGCCTGAAAATTTGGATTTGCCGGCGCGCGAGCGAAGCGAGTCGCGCCGGCAAATCCAAATTTTCAGGCTTTTCTAAACTCCAAATTTTATTTCATGCGCCACGCGTATAAAACACTGATTTTAAGTAAAGTTTTAAATATATTATTGTTATTATAGTTGGGAGTTTAAGTATTCGACTATTCACTTGAAATATTTCAATATTTAAATGTAAAAATATTTAAATATTCAAATATAAATTGGTGATTGAAATATTCACATTTGAATTACTCGTATTCGAATTTTAGCCTTAATATAATTAATCATTTGAAGTAAGGATCGACATTCATGTTTGATTTCACAGCCATGAAAGACTTTAATAATTCTTGGACACCCGATCAAATGATTGAATCTGACGTAAAGACATAACCTATTTCAGAAAAGTAAAAATCGACAGTCATGTCTGATTCTAAAGCCTATAGTGGTAAAAGTTGGACATTGCGAAATATGCTTCAATCGGCATATTTCGTAATGTGTGCCATAAATTATTGTTGAGTGCCTGAATGATTGGTAGGACAGAATTGAATTGTAACCTGTACGTGTAAGACCGAGAATAAAAAGTGAAATGGTAATTTAAAGTGTTTCGTCTTTGATAAATATACCTAAAACATTACAAGCCACCCAGGATTTCAATAATTGTTGGACTCCTGATATATTACGTACGCACATGCATATTAAATTCAAGTCCTGTGTGCTTTTCTTCAAGATGCGCACGCAACATATTCTTACAACGGCGCTAGGCTTGCCATCCTACTATGTTTTGACCCCAAGCAATAAAATAAACACTCCCAGCGCTAATTACAAGGATACTTCTTTATCCTCATTGATTAACAGCCTGCGAAACTCGCAACAAAGTTGATCAGGTTTTGCAATCAAGATAATACGCCCCTACCTAGTGTACATCCATTCAATTTAATCTGCAAAGCAACAAACACACAAAACATTCAGCCCAACTCCTAAAATTTAATTAGAAAAAATCCCGTTAACACCGATAACATCCAAAACAACTTTTACATAAAAGCAAACAGTTTATTTCCCCCCTCTCTACCCCTCTGTTTATGCCCGCGTGGAAAAATCCGATTAGGTAAAACAAACAGGGCTTGTAAAAACTCGATTAAAGGGAATTTCCCCGAACAGGCACGTACGGATCGAATTAAATGAGCCGGTGTTGTTTACGAGCAAGTCGGCTGAAAACAAATAACCTAATCTCGTAAGGGGAAGCCGCACAACAGCCCCTCTTGCTCCCCCAACGCACACAAACATACATCGAATCGATCCCCCATCCGCAACAAACATATACTGTGTAAATGATACTTCGTACTTCACTTGAAGGGCGTTCGCCCGATTCCAAGCTTTTAGCCCAATTTTCTGAGTCGGATAATTAGTTTATTGGGGGGTGAAAGGAATTGGGTTAACTGATTCCAGTTATTTTAGATATTTTTGTTATGAAGCTTTACAAAATGATCTTCATTTGGTAATTATTAATATTATTAGATCAGATTTTCCCTATTTCAGTGATGCTGCCTGCATGAAATCTGGATTATTCGAAACAGTCCACTTGATCACAGTTCATAACTTTTTAGAAGGATATGGTACTTCTTAGCAGATTTTTTTACGTATTTAGCCAAAAATAATAGAAATTAGAAGCTCCTTGTTACTGTTCTATCACTTCTCGAAAAATGTTTAAATCATCTGCAAACATCAAATAACAACAAAACTTAATTACACACGAAATGTCATGTATGAACAATAGGAAGAGAATAGGTCCACAGTGTGTTCCCTGAGGAACCCCAGAGCGAGAGATGGACTCTGTTGCGATACAACATTGTATCCGAATAGAGAATTAAAAGCTCTTTGTTACTGTTTTATCACTTCTCGAAAAATGTTCAAATCATCTGCAAACATCAAATAACAACAGAACTTAATTACACACGAAATGTCATTTATGAACAGTGGGAAGAGAATAGGTCCACAATGTGTTCCCTGAGGAACCCAAGGCAAGAAAATACCTGGCTTTTGTCACTGTCCATTGATGTAATATATTCTTAGGGCATTACTAAAAAGCCATACATTAGAGAAATGTATTTGAGCAAGTGTGTCTACTCCTTGGTTAAGGATAGAGTAGAATTTTGAATTGAGAAAATGCTCAGGCTTATTTTATATTCAAAACTATTTGAATTCGAGAGAATAAGCTTATTCTTCTTATAGTTTGCTCAGTTTAAATATAATGTATAAAATGTACAGGGAGTTTTTCTTTTAAGTATACATATCTTAAAAACTGTAAATCTTTAGATATTTATATAAGGAGTTTAAATTGAAGCTCTAAACGAGTGTTTTCCACTCCCAGGCTAAGCATGAAGTAAAATTTCGAGTTTAGAAAAGCCTGAAAATTTGGTTTGGTCGCGTAGCGCGAAGCGCGGAGCGGCCAAGCCAAATTTTCAGGCTTTTCTAAACTCGAAATTTTACTTCATGCGCCACGCGTATCAACCACTAATTTTAAGTGGAGTTCGAAACATACTAGTAAAGCAGTATGCTAAAGAGGTACATTCTTAACTTCACATTAAATCATTGTTTTATACGCGTGGCGCATGAAGTAAAATTTCGAGTTTAGAAAAGCCTGAAAATTTGGTTTGGTCGCTCCGCGCTTCGCGCTACGCGACCAAACCAAATTTTCAGGCTTTTCTAAACTCGAAATTTTACTTCATGCTTAGTCTGGGAGTAGAAAACACTTGTTTAAACATTTATTTCTTGGCAGTTTTTTTACGTAATAAGCCAAAAATACTAGAAAATCAGAAGTTCCTTGTTACTGTTTAATCACTTCTCGAAAAATGTTCAAATCATCTGCAAACATCAAATAACAACAAAACTTAATTACACACGAGGGTCATTTATGAACAGTAAGAAGAGAATAGGTCCACAATGTGTTCCCTGAGGAACCCCAGAGCGAGGGTACAACGTTGGATACAACATTGTATCCGAATTTTGTAGAAAATACCTGGCTTTTGTCACTGTCCATTGATGTAATATATTCTTTGGGCATTACTAAAAAGCCGTACATTAGAGAAATGTATTTTAGCAAGTGTGGCTACTCCTTGGTTACGCATAGAGTAACATTTTGAGTTGAGAAAATGTTCAGGATTATTTCATATTCAAAACTATTTGAATTCGAGAAAATAGGCTTATTCTTCTTATAGTTTGCTCACTTTAAATATAATGTATAAAATATACAGAGAGTTTTTCTTTTAAGTGTACATATCTTAAAAACTGTAAATCTTTAGATATTTTTATAAGGACTTTAAATTGAAGCTCCAAACGAGTGTTTTCCACTCCCAGACTAAGCATGAAGTAAAATTTCGAGTTTAGAAAAGCCTGAAAATTTGGTTTGGTCGCGTAGCGCGAAGCGCGGAGCGGCCGAACCAAATTTTCAGGCTTTTCTAAACTCGAAATTTTACTTCATGCGCCACGCGTATCAACCACTAGTTTCAAGTGAGGTTCGAAACATACTAGTAAAGCAGTATGCTAAAGACGTACATTCTTAACTGCACATTAAATCATTGTTTTGTACGCGTGGCGCATGAAGTAAAATTTCGAGTTTAAAAAAGCCTGAAAACTTGGTTTGGCCGCTCCGCGCTTCGCGCTACGCGACCAAACCAAATTTTCAGGCTTTTCTAAACTCGAAATTTTACTTCATGCTTAGTTTGGGAGTGGAAAACACTTGTTTAAACATTTAAATTGAACTCTTTTAAAAAACAACGAATGTCGTAAAATTTACAGCTTATGCACATGTATACTTTAAAGAAAAACTCCATTTGTGGATGGAAGTGGAGAACTTATTTTCAAAATTAAGTTCTGGACTGCAGCTGTCAGTCTTCAGGGGGATATCGACAAGCTCATTCAGGATCCTTCCATAGCCCTCTTTGCTAGTGCTCCATATCCCAACTGAGTTGATTCTGATCGCTGTGGCAGCTGCAGCATATCTGCAGTAGAGGTCGACTGGAGCTAGATTTAATCTAGCGCTCTGAAGGGGGCGAATCTGCCCTTAGTATAAGCGTGTTGGCTAGTTGACCAAAGGTTTGGATTATCAATCCAAACCTTTGGTCAACTAGCCAACACGCTTATACTAAGGGCAGATACTAAGGGCGTTGATTTATGTACGCTTCAACTAGTTTCTCCAACGTCTTGAGTAAGAAGGACGATAAGCTGATTGTCCTATAGTCCTTCGGTGTTGAGTGGGTTATTTTCTCTGCTTTGGGTATGAACACCACATTTGTCTCTTTCCATCTCTGAGGTCTGTACGATAGAGTAAGGCAGGCTTCAAATCTTATTTCCAACCAGGGATTTGTAATATCTGAGGCTATCCGTAATTCAGCAGGAATGATCCCATTAGGGCCTGCAGCTTTAAAAGGCTTGAAGCTTTTCACACTCCAAACCAGTTTGTGCTTACTCTAGATATCATGTCTGGGGCAGCTCCTCCTGGGTGCGTCCCCCTTTCCCGCCAGAGTCGGAGAGAAAGTGGGTATCCATCAGCGCCATTAGGATTTCCTCGCATGAAGTGGTCCAGTCACCACCCTGCTTCATGAGAAAACCCGGGATAGCTGGGTTTCTCGATAGTATCTTTCTGAGTCGACTGGTCTCGGAGGAAACCATTACTAAACAATTAGATAGATTAGATTAGATGTTCGTAGGGGTAGCCTCGTTGGCCTGTACCACCGCGACCTTTTCAGATCTATTGTGGATCCTTATTATTCTAGATGACCTGCTCGAGCTTCGGCTCTTTGATTAGCCCTATTAACCCTGACACTGAGTCTTGGGTGTAGCTCTCTGCGCTTGGTTTAGTGTTGCCCAGCTAACCCGCGCTAGGGCCTCACATTCGCACAGGATGTGGAGAGGATCCTCCTCTTCTTCCTGGCAGAATCTACATATTGTATCCTCTGCCAGGCCTATTTTGCTCACGTGTTTGTTGAGCCTACAGTGTCCTGTTAGTAGACGTACTATAGCTTTAACCGTTTTTCTCTCTTGGTTGAGAAGATCGGTCGTGAAAGCCGGCGATTGTTTTTTGATGAACTGTTTCGCCTGCCTCTGCCCTGGTGTGTTCGTCCACCAGGTTTGAGTTTGTGTCTCCGTCCATTTTTTTATGGATTGTCTGACTGTGGTTTTTGCGATACCGCAGAAGGGTTCCGGGCCAATGAATGTGCTTGACGAGCCTTGTTTGGCCAGTTCGTCTGCTTTTTTGTTCCCTTGATGACCCTTGTGCTCTGGGACCCATACCATTGTCACTTTTTTGCGACCGCCCATTTCGTTGAGAGCGCTTACACAATCCCACACTAGCTTGGAGTCGACCTGTGTGGTGCTTAGTGCCCTTAGCAGCGCTTGGCTGTCCGAGAAAATAGATACTGATCGACTTTTGTTGTCTTGCTTTGCTATTTCTCCAATGCAGAGGTGGACCGCGATCGCCTCTGCCTGGAACACGGTGGTGTCCCTCGCCAGACTGACTGAAATCTTTGTCTCCGGTTTTGTGCTGTATATTCCGGCTCCGACTCCTTCCTCTGTCTTCGAGCCGTCGGTATACCAGTTTGATTCCGCGTTGGTAGGTGGGCCCTTTTCCCAAAATGATGATAAAAGTTACCGTTTGAGTATAGTGAAAATCACTAAACAATTACTTGTTATATAAATACGAGCCGATCGAAAAGCAGTAGCCGATCAAAAAGATCGAGCCTATCAGAAAGATCGAGCCGATCAAGAAGATCGAGCCGATCAAAAAGATCGAGCCGATCAAAAAGATCGAGCCGATCAAAAAGATCGAGCCGATCAAAAAGATCGAGCCGATCAAAAAGATCGAGCCGATCAAAAAGATTGAGCCGATCAAAAAGATCGAGCCGATCAAAAAGATCGAGCCGACCAAAAAGATCGAGCCGATTAAAAAGATCGAGCCGATCAAAAAGATCGAGCAGCTCGATCACTTTCACAGATCGATCAGTCGCTCTTTGTTGATCGATCTTGCCCATCACTACTTTTACAAAAACTTTATGGCGAAATTATAATTTTTCTCTAACCACCCATAAAAACATACGAATCAAAATGTTGTTAGTAACCATACATGATATTCTTCAATAATTAATGTCTAGAGCGATTATAAAAAGGAAACAGTAACACCAAGTAATAATTAACCTACTGTTTTCATGTCTACTGTGTTTCCGTTTAATCCGTTTTTTTCCCTCAAAAGAAATGTAAATTGTAAGTTGTACGTGAAGGTGTAAAGAGTATCATTAAAAAGAATCAGAAATGGATTGGGTGTGAATACATACACGTTGTGGATTTAATGAAAAGTCCGTCGAGCGGCGCTATTAATTACCCAGGGCCGGAACCGTGAGAATTATGGTTATTATCGTAATTATTTACAAAATCATAAAACGTCGGTCCCGCCATTATCCTGCGATCTGATGTGTGAAGTGATTGTTTTTAATAGTAATAGGGTTGGTAATGGTAATTGACGACCTTGATACAAGAACCTAACAATGGGCCCGTTCATCAGAGACAACAGTTACACAAATTCAATATATATAGGGTTATTCAAAAACAAGGAACTGATTTCAAACGTTTATTTCTTTCTAACAACAAAAGGTAGAACCGTAATTCCAACGTCAAATCAAATCAAATCAAATTTATTACCACAGAACATTAATACATATTATGGGTTCGTCAACTATTAAATAAAGTGTTCCTGGATAGACAAAAGATTAAAATTAAAATAGTCCAGGCAGAAATTCCAACCACGACCACATTGGCGCTGTTATTTGTCATGTTGATTGTCTGTAGTAAAATGGCGACACAACAAGAAAAAGCATTTTGTATGCTGCAAATAGCAAAACTAGGGTCCATTATTGAAGTTCAACGTGATTTTCGCCGTCAGTTTAATAAACAACCGCCTCGTCATGAGCAGATTTACCAGTGGCATCGAAAATTCGTAGACGATGGTTGCATCTGCCAAAAGAAAAGCACGGGATGTCCACGTACATCGAATGAAAATGTCGAGTGTATTCATACAGTTTGCCTATTTTAGTGATGCTGCCTGCATGAAATCTGGATTACTCGAAAAAGTTCACTTGATCACAGAGTTTCTAACTTTTTAGAAGGATATGGTATTTCTTGACAGTTTTTTTACGTAATAAGCCAACATTAATAGAAAATTAGAAGGTCCTTGTTACTCACTTCTCGAAAAATGTTCAAGTCATGTGCAAACATCAAATAACAACACTTAATTACATACGAGATGTTATTTATGAATAGTAGGAAGAGAATAGGTCCACAATGTGTTCTCCGAGGAACCCCAGAGTGAGAGATGGACTCTGTTGCGATACAACATTGTATAGATGCATTACTCAAATTAGGCACTCGCACGGTAAAAGCAAAAAAAAGCATTTTTTGTGCTGGAATTAGCAAAACTAGAGTCTATTATTGAAGTTCAACGTGCTTTTCGCCGTCAGTTTAATAAACAACCGCCTCGTCATGAGCAACTTACCAGTGGCATCGAAAATTCGTAGACGATGGTTGCATCTGCCAACAGAAAAGCACGGGATGTCCACGTACATCGAATGAAAATGTCGAGTGTATTCATACAGTTTACGAAAAGGAGCCCAAAAAGGATATGGTATTTCTTGGCAGTTTTTTTACGTAATAAGCCAAAAATAATAGAAAATTAGAAGCTCCTTTTTACTGTTTTATCACTTCTCGAAAAATGTTCAAATCATCTGCAAACATCAAATAACAACAGAACTTAATTACATACGAGATTTTATTTATGAACAGTAGGAAGAGAATAGGTCCACAATGTGTTTCCCGAGGAACCCCAGAGTGATTGATGGACTCTGTAGCGATACAACATTGTATAGATGCATTACTCAAATTAGGCACTCGCGCGGTAAAAGCAAAAAAAAAAGCATTTTGTGTGCTGCAATTAGCAAAACTAGAGTCTATTATTGAAGTTCAACGTGCTTTTCCCCGTCAGTTTAATAAACAACCGCCTCGTCATGAGCAGATTTACCAGTGGCATCGAAAATTCGTAGACGATGGTTGCATCTGCCAATAGAAAAGCACTGGATGTCCACGTACATCGAGTGTATTCATACAGTTTACGAAAAGGAGCCCAAAAACCACTCTTGAAAATACGCGACATCGAATTATTGAAGCTGTGAACTCGATAACTAGAGACCAGCTGATTGGTGTGTGGCAAAAAATGAGCCACCGTTTTGATATTTGTCGTGTAACAAACGGTGGTCATATTGATTGCATAAAAAAATGAACTTTTCACTTTCTAGGAACGTTAGAATTGTGTTTCTATCTTTTGTAGTTTGGAAGAAATAAATGTTTGAAATCTGTTCCTTTATTTTGAATAATCCTGTATTTAATATTCAGAAATAAGACATTATTATCGATAATCCCTAACGTTTAAGTTTACACTAAACACTATTAACATACTAAGTTGAATATTGTAATATCTGTTTAATAATACATCCAATTATAACGCTAGAATATTTGATTAGACAAATTACAGGCTTCATTAACTAAGCCCTAAGGATTTGAGTATCAAGTAACAAATTATTCAGATTCTGTTACAGTTGTTAATGAATAGACGCGAATGTTGGCGTAAAGGTGTAATTTAATTACTCGAGTAAGATTGGGTTGGCACCTCCGTAAAACTTAACGTCGGCTTAATTAGGCGAGGTTGGCGTCGAAAGGGAAAGCGAGTGGACAGCCCCTTCCCGCGCAAAGTTTTCCAATTAAGAAAGGGTCCGACCCTTCAAGTTTCCGGTAATTGACGGGTGGTTTTGTTGCGCGCTTGTCAAAATGATACTCGGGGCCCGAGCGGGAAAGTTGTAATTAGACTGCGGACAACGCTGCTTTTATGCAAGACACGGGGGTTTTTGTCGTTTAAATCCCTAAAGTTTGTAAGATTGAAGGTAGGAAATTATTAATAGGACTTAATGTGGGTCCTACAATATAATAAGATAGTTGAAGAACACTGTTTTATCTTGAAAGCACAAGCAAAATTGTATTCAAGATAAGGTGTTCATAAAACGACAGGGGTTGGCGCATCCGATTACGGAACCGCGCCAACGTATGAGAAGTTATAAGCAACGTTGCCCCGGGTCTGTAGTTGGATGGGTGACCGGTACCATTCGTCATTGGGATACAATTAATGACGCTTTAGAGTAACAAGGACGATTCTCTGAAGTAACAAGCTCAGTTACGCACGCACACAGAAGCACACAACTTTACAAGTCTGAAGAATCTCGCGGTCGATGGCCAGTAAGGAAAATCCTAACAAATACAACCACTTCTACAGTGTTCCTCAAGTAAAAACAAAAAAAAAAAAAACTTTATAGAAATGAAAACTAAACCACATCTCTAAATAAATACAATACAAAATAAATTACCTACGCCCTATCTAGTAACCGCATCATACCACACTATCATCTTGACAAGTATGATTGACATTACGTACACATGCGCGTAATAAGCTTTGACAAGTACATTACGTGCTGACAGCTGATTGATTACCGTACAACCAAATGACTTTTCTGTACAGGGAGTTTTTCTTTAAATTTTCTTTAAATCTTTAGTTATTCGTTGTTTTTTTTAAGAGTTCAATTTAAAGCTTCGAACGCGTGTTTTCCACTCCCAGACTAAGCATGAAGTAAAATTTCGAGTTTCGAAAAGCCCCGTGAAAATTTGTCGGGGGTCGCGCAGCGACCCGAGACAAATTTTCTGGGCTTTTCTTAACTCGAAATTTTACTTCATGCGCCACGCGTATAAAACACTAAAATACTGTAAAGTTTATGTTTGAACCTCACTTGAAATCAGTGTTTTATACGCGTGGCGCATGAAGTAAAATTTCGAGTTTAGAAAAGCCCAGAAAATTTGTCTCGGGTCGCTGCGCGACCCTCGACAAATTTTCACGGGGCTTTTCTAAACTCGAAATTTTACTTCATGCTTAGTCTGGGAGTGGAAAACACTCGTTTAAAGCTTCGAATTGGACTCTTTTAAAAAAACAACGAATGTCGGAAAATGTATAGCTTTATTCCCTGTATATTGATCAATTAGTAATTTAATTTTCATTATTGTCATGGTACTATTAAAAATTATTACAATAAATAAGTTGTTCTTTCATGCTCATTGTTTATTTTGTTAGGGCGTAGGTAAAGTATCGTACGTTTCTCGAGTGATATGGCAATTACATACTCGTGGAATACTGCACTCGCCGCTGCGCGGCTCGTGCGCAACATGTTCGCTCATATGTAATATGCTGCATACCACTCTCGTTACGTAATATACTATTATGCCAACTACCCCATTTGTTACATCATTATTCTCCTCTCCCTCTCCCACCCTAATCTCATCACAATTTTTACGCCTGCCCCGTCCTCTCGCATCCACTCCTCTATCCTTTTACTACCTCTTGTCCATTCCTCACTTATCTCCTTACACTCATCCACTAAATGTTTCCACGTATCCCTTCCACTCCCGCACAACACACACCTACCATACTTTTCACCCATCCATACCTATCTTCCTCTCTCCTCCGACCCACACCTAGCCCTAGCCAGTGATACCTTCTATTTTCCAATTAGTGGACTATTTATGAGGTATCCTGACAGTTTCCCGTGTACCTGGCACCTTTTATATAGAGGATTGTACCCACTCCTTTCAATAAACCCTTGACGCTCCTGCCTTTCCACTTCCTCACCCCTTTTTCCAACCACTCATTTACCAACTATCTTATTATATTGTAGAGTCCATATTGAGTAAAAATTGTTTCCAGATCAAACGACACCTTTGGTTATTTTTTTTTTCATCTTAAAGACGCTATACACAAATATTGTCCACATTTCTAAAATGTTTGATATTTGATTCTTTTTTTCTGGTTTCACAGAGTTCTGCTCATTCGTGGACGAAGCAGTGGCCTGTATGTACACTCTGTGTAACCTTGTCATTTGCGAAGCCGCTACAGAGCATTAGATGGCGTAGCTATCGAATATCATTCAAGTATTAGAAATTCAACTAGAGGGGGTTTTAGTCAGTAAGAGTCTGATATAACCTATTTTATCCTTTCCATACGTGGGTGGGATAACAGAAGGTATCCATGAGGATTTTCTCCTCCTCTCTCCCCAAAAAAAATCTTGTTTACTTTTTATAAGGTTAGTAATGTTATGGATTTAGATTTCGGGATCTTCATTAAACCAGAAAACAACGCCAAATTGGAACTGCAAAATATATGATTCTTTTGATAACTGTAAATTGAGAAGGAATTATTTAGTAATGCAAGAGTAAATATAAAGCATTTAGAGATATTATGATGATTAAACGTTGAAGAAGAGTAATTACGCGATTATCTTTGTAATTTTTGACTTATACGAGGGCAATCCAGGTAGTGACAGACGTTTTGGCCTAGCGCGGCAGTTGGCGGCACTGGCGCCACCATCTTGGATACAAAATTTTCTACACCTAGTACGCAACCAGCCATGGTGACTAGAGACTCGTGCATATTGTACTTTTTATACAGTGGCGATTTAAAATGAGCGGTGCAATTGAAAATCCCGCCAGTTGTGAAGTCCGTGGTGTGATAAGGTTTTTGTTGGCGAAAAATTACAAACCTATTGAAATTTATCGCCAGATTCGTGATGTGTACGGCAATGGAATAATGAGTGAAAGCCGAGTGAGGCAATGATGCATTGATTTTAAAAATGGACGAACCAATGTTCACGATGAGGCAGTGGTAGGCCTAGTCTTGTGAGTGATGAATTGTTGGTAAAAATTAATGAAAAAATCCGTGAAAATCGTCTATTCACGATTACGGAACTCTCGGAACATTTTCCCCAAATAACACGTAGTTTAGTTTATGAAATCGTAGTTGGTAAACTTGGATACCACAAATTTTGTGCCAGGTGGATTCCGAAAATCCTAACGGAAGACCACAAAACCAAAAGACTTGCTGCAGCACTGACATTTCTGGAAGAGTACGACAAAATTGGAAACCATGTTTTCGATGGTATCGTAACTGGTGACGAGACTTGGGTCCAGTACGTTACCTGCGAAACAAAACGGCAGTCGATGCAATGGGGTCACACGCATTCGCCCCAGAAACCGAGGAAGTGTCTGCAGACGCTGTCAGCAAGAAAAATCATGGCTACTGTGTTTTGCGATACTCGGGGAGTGATTTTGGTTGATTTTCTTGAACGTGGTCAAACAATAAATTCAGAGAGGTATTGCGAAACACTCCGAAAATTAAGACGCGAGATACAAAACAAGCGTCGGGGAAAACTTAACGAGAACATTTTGTCTCTCCATGACAACGCTCGTCCACACACAGCCAATCGTATTCAAGAGCTCTTGCACTCTTGAGTACGATTGGCTGTGTATGGACGAGCGTTGTCATGGAGAGACAAAATGTTCTCGTTAAGTTTTCCCCGACGCTTGTTTTGTATCTCGCGTCTTAATTTTCGGATGGGAAATTTTCAGTCATCCGCCATACAGCCCGGATTTGGCCCTGAGCGATTACCATCTGTTCCCAAAGATGAAGACGTGGCTCGGTACGCAACGCGTATAAATGATAAATGCCTTAATTTATATGGCGATTACGTCAAAAAATAGCCTCAAAATGTATATAATAAAAAATAGTTTATTCACCTTGTTTATTTTTTATTTCAAAACGTCTATCACTTTGTGGATTGCCCTCGTATATAACAGTAGTTTGAGTTTTTAAAGAAACAATCTTCGCGTATAGCCTGAAAGCAATCTGGTAAAATCTTTAAGGAAAAACACAAATGTTATTCAAAACAAAATCCACTTTATTTCCTTCACTTCTCTCCTCGTTATTGTATCAAGCTGAATGTACGTAAAGAATTTATCCACTCGTCTAGTTCACATAATCCCGAACGAAGATTTTTACAATCCGCCGTAAACGGAACGCTAAACGACTTTTCTCGAGATTCTCTAAGCGCTCTGAAACGGCGGCGCGCATTCTTTAGGCGGCGAAATGGCCGCCCCTCAGGGAGAGAACTATTCCACTAGACTCCTCCACTAGAACGAGCACTTGTGATACTATACACCAACCCCCACTTTTAGAGAGCGATATTTAAGAAATTGTTATTTTTATAGTTGTATTTTCAAGATGTTTTTAATCATCGCGTTATTGTGCAATTAATGGTAAGTAATTTCTTAAATTAATTTCTCATCTGGCACTTGGCGAAACATATTAGAATATGTAAAATTATTTTAACTAAAAACAGTATTGTTTCAAAAATTAAAACCTCTTTGAAAATGGTCTAACAAATCGAAACTAGTCGGAATAAAGTTTTAATTTGTGAAATAATACCAAGTGTTGTATTATTTCACAAATTAAAACTTTATTCCGACTAGTTTCGATTTGTTAGACCATTTTCAAAAAGGTTTTAATTTTTGAAATAATACTGTTTTTAGTTAAAATAATTTTACATATTCTAATATGTTTAAATAACTTTACAAATGGTAAGTAAGTTGCTTTAATTATATGAATTGTTGAAAATTACGTTTTTATTAATATGATCAACAAAATATAACCGAAAGTCTAGTCTTGTGAGGTCTGTATGAAATTAGTGCAGAAAGGAAATTAAACCGTGTTTTATTAGCTTTAACCTAACCCTTTATCTAATAATATCTAAACTGACAATGATAACAGTTAAGTTAGATAACAAATTAGGTTAGGTGCATGTTATCATATCTAACCTAACCTAACTTGCTATTTCACATGGTGAAAAGTTAGGTTAAATTGAATAACGGTTGCAAAAGTTAAGTTAGATTGAATAACAGTTACATAAGTTGGGTTAACTAATAGCTATCTAAGCTATTATAACTTTCTTAGCAGTTTATCGAACCTAAAAGAAAGTTGTTTAGGTTATTTTAAGTAGTATTTACTCAGGATAGATTTGATAACATGTAACCACCAAAGTTAGATTAAAAGTTAGGTTAGAAGATAGATTGTAAAATTAGTTTAGGTTAGGTTAGGTTAGGTTAACTTACGGCTGAGTTTTTGTAGCAGTTCTAATTGAATGAATAAAGTAATTGGCGTTTGAGCTAGGGATAGGTTAAATGATACATCGTGAAATTAGTTTAGGTTATGCGTAACTATTTTCAGGTAAGGTTAGATTACCAATTTCTTAGGTTAAGTTGGACGTCAGTTATTGATTATTAATTTGATCTAACCTAATACTAGCTTGATTGTCAAGTTACGTTATGTCGTCTGTATCCGTTTTTAGGTTATGTAAGTTCTCAATTTGATAGTGAAGAATTACTTATGTTAGATTATAAAAGCATTCAATTAAAGCTTCTAACGAGTGTTTCCACTCCCAGACTAAGCATGAAGTAAAATTTCGAGCTTACAAAAACCTGAAAATTTTCTGACATCTGTTGTTTTTTTAAAGAGTTCAATTTGAAGCTTTAAAGGAGTGTTTTCCACTCCCAGACTTAGCATGAAGTAAAATTTCGAGTTTAGAAAAGCCCTGTGAAAATTTGTCGAGGGTCGCGCAGCGACCCGAGACAAATTTTCTGGGCTTTTCTAAACTCGAAATTTTACTTCATGCGCCACGCGTATAAAACACTAAAATACTGTGAAATTTATGTATATCTGAACCTCACTTGAACTTCTATACGCGTGGCGCAGATTGGTAAAAATAATGAATTATTTGTATACTTTTTTGATTATGATTATTTTGATTATTTTCTTTAAATATTTAGATAAGCGTTGTTTTTTAAAATTTAAAATTGTTGTTTTTTTAAAGAGTTTAATTTTAAACTTTAAACGAGTGTTTTCCACTCCCAGACTAAGCATGAAGTAAAATTTAGAGTTTAGAAAAGCCTCGTGAAAATTTGTCGAGGGTCGCGCAGCGACCCAAGACAAATTTTCTGGGCTTTTCTAAACTCGAAATTTTACTTCATGCGCCACGCGTGTAAAACACTAAAATACTGTATACTTTATGTATATTTGAACCTCACTTGAAATTCTATACGCGTGGCGCAGATTGGTAAAAATAATGAATTATTTGTATACTTTTTTGATTATGATTATTTTGATTATTTTCTTTAAATATTTAGATATTCGTTGTTTTTTAAAATTTAAAATTGTTGTTTTTTAAAGAGTTCAATTTTAAACTTTAAACGAGTGTTTTTCACTCCCAGACTAAGCATGAAGTAAAATTTCGAGTTTAGAAAAGCCCCGTGAAAATTTGTCGAGGGTCGCGCAGCGACCTGAGACAAATTTTCTGGGCTTTTCTAAACTCGAAATTTTACTTCATGCGCCACGCGTACAAAACAATGATTTTAAGTGAACTTTAAAATATACTCCTTAGAAATGTAGGTTTATGATTCATTTTTACATGGACATTTTTATGAATGTAAAGATAGATATTTCCGAATGTTAATAGTTTTGACAGTATTTTGGCATGTTCAACTGTTTTATCTTTAATCGCTTTCTCATGACAGTAAATCACTAAAAGCATCCAACAAACACTAGAATCAAACCACGTCTTAATCACAAACAGTTTGTCTGAATCTGAAAGTTGAAACCACCAGATTTGGAGACAAAATCACTGATTTGGCAACCCTGCACAGGGAGCCGCATTGTCTGCGTCACAGGACCGAGAACTATGTAAGCGGGGTAAAGTGGCTACTGAAAATGAGAAAGACTGTGGTGAAGCATACCTTATACTCAAATGTATACATATGTGTCACTCGACGTACCTTAGGTAAAAGTAGAAAAAAATTTATTGAGACAGGCATGAAGATTGTACTTTCTTTACAGTATGCCTATTTTTTTGCTACTTTTTCAAAATATTTCATCCCTAAGTAAGGATGTATCATATGTTCAATAAAATAAAATCTCTAGAGTGCCATGGAAAATATTGTAGGTTGGCAACTCTAAAATTATATAATATAAATATTATATCTGACGTTTTATATTTATTTATTGATTTCTTTAATAACCCAACAGACTGTAAAAGTCCAATAACAGGGTCATATCATTAGTACAATATAAATACAATATAGCAACATATGGATAATATATGTCAATTTCTAAAGCGTGTAGCCAATCTAAATTTAAAAAAAGATAAAATCATGGCACTCTAGAGATTTTTTTTTATTGAACATACGATAGTTAAGACGACAATATGCTAAGTTTTCTATGTTTATATAGCAATCGACCTCCTCTTTATAGTTGCAAAAAGTGTCCTATTTTCATGGTTATTGAAGATTTCCAATTTTCTCCAAGCGCTACTTTTTTAAATTGAAACTTTAGAAACGCGCTCGCACGGGAAATTAATTTAAAGTCCAGCCCTTTCACAGCTCGAACATCAATTGAATCGATCGCTTCTTTGATAAAAAAATTGGGGCGCGTGCCGCGTATTAATCCGCCATTAGTTCGACTATCAGCTGCGTGAACGATTGGAAAGAAAGGAGAATGCGAGAAGAGTGGAGGTCGTTCACCGATGACCCTTCGGCTCCGGCAGCGGGAGCAGCAGCTTCTTGTGTGCACCTCGCAGGTGGCGATCGTTTAAGGTCGATTGTGTCGAAATTATATTTGAAACGGAGCGAGCACAAGGGGGAAAAGAAAGAAAAAAAAAGGGAGTATCGATTCGTTCTTTGTTTATAACCGGGCGCAGATGTATTCGGTGCGCCGCGAGCCGAGGCTCTTCAATGGGACAAGAAGCGTTTAGTGTGTTCGATTTATGCGTGTATTATAATAAATAATAGTAAAGGGATTTTTAAATTTTCCATATACACGAAGTTTCTTTCTTCAAATATACAACAGCAATACACACTAGTGATGAAACAATTAGGTAAAAAATAACTTTAAGGCCCAGTTGCACCAAAAACGTTGAACTTAAGTTCAAGATGAACTCTAGTTAAGTGTGGAATTTATGCGTGTTTTATAATAAATAACAGTAAAGGGATTTTTAAATTTTTCACATACGAAGTTTTCACCTTCAAATATTCAACCGAAATACAAACCAGTGATGAAACAATTTGTTTAAGAATAACTGTAAGGCCCAGTTGCACCAATAACGTTGAACTAGAGTTCAAGCTGAACTCTAGTTCAAGATGACAGTTCCCATTGTTCTAATGTCACTTTGAACTCGAGTTCAGAGTTGAACTAGTTCAACGTGCTTGGTGCAACTGGCCCTAAGAGTACCTTCATTAATAAACAAGACGATGAAGGACAAATTCATCAACAGACAATAGATAACAAGGGTCACAAAGATAAAGGTATTTAAAACAATATACACACCAACACTGCTGTTTTGATGTCAGTCTTGGAACAGTAAAGGGATTTTTAAATTTTCAATATAAGAAGTTTCTTTCTTCAAATATACAACAGAAATACAAACCAGTGATGAAACAATTTGTTTATATGAATAACTTTAAGGCCCAGTCGCACCAAAAACGATGAACTTGAGTTCAAGCTAAACTCTAGTTCAAGATGATAGTTCCCATGTTCTAATGTCACTTTAAACTAGAGTTCAGAGTTGAAGCAGTTCAACTTGCTTGGTGCAACTGGACCTAAGTGTACCTTTATTATTAAACCAGGCGATGAAAATATATTTCGCAAGGAAGGACACATTCATCAACAGACAATAGATAATAAGGACTACAAAGATTAAGGTATTTAAAACAATATACACACCAATACTGCTGTTTGGATGTGAGTCTTGGAATCTTAATAAAAAACAAAGAAGCAAACTACAGGCGGTAGAGGTAAAGTATCTAAGAAGGGTGCTAGGAATATCCAAAAAAGATAAGAATAAGACCATCCACGTCGTCTTTCTTCTTTTCTCTAGAATAGCGATTGGCATTTGATGCGAGAAATGCCAATCGCTATTCCAGAGAATAGAAGTCAACTTGGATAGTGGGGACACCTACAAAGAGTGGAAGAGACAAGATTAGTTCAACGTGCTTGGTGCAACTGGTCCTAAGAGTACCTTAATCATTAAACAAGACGAAATTATATTTCCCAAGGAAGAACAAATTCATCAACAGATAACAAGGACTACAAAGATGAAGATATTTAAAACAATATACACACCAATACTGCTGTTTGGATGCGAGTCTTGGAATCTTAATAAAAGACAAAGAAGCAAACTACAGGCGGTAGAGATAACGTATCTAAGAAGGGTGCTACGAATATCCAAGAAAGATAAGAATAAGACCATCCAAGTTGTCTTTCTTCTATCAATATGAGTCTTGGAATCTTAATAAAAGACAAAGAAGCAAACTACAGGCGGTAGAGATAAAGTATCTAAGAAGGGTGCTAGGAATATCCAAGGAAGATAAGAATAAGACCATCCAAGTTGTCTTTCTTTTATCAATGTGAGTCTTGGAATCTTAATAAAAGACAAAGAAGCAAACTACAGGCGGTAGAGATAAAATATCTAAGAAGTGTGCTAGGAATATCCAAGAAAGATAAGAATAAGACCATCCAAGTTGTCTTTCTTCTATCGATGTGAGTCTTGGAATCTTAATAAAAGACAAAGAAGCAAACTACAGGCGGTAGAGATAAAGTATCTAAGAAGGGTGCTATGAATGATTGGGGTACAGTTTTCCTAATATTATTTTCCTAATGATTTTTTTCCCTAACTTATTATTTTCCTAATTTAACAATTTTCCTAATTTTTTTTTCCTAATATTCCTAATATTATATCGCGTTCGTTCCTCTCGCCGACGTGTTATCTGTATTCGCTGAATTCGAAAACCAAGCACCTCCTGCATTCAAATCGGTGGTCGACTATTTTCGGGTATTTTTTCTTTCTCATCAGTCCGCTATCAGTCTGCTCATCAGTTATTTTTTACAAGTATTACTACCCCGTAGACGACGTACGTAAAAGGACAGACAGCTCGAGGTAGACGTCGAGCCGTTGATCGTTGATGCCCGATACCCATCAGATGTTTGGAACATGTACGATGCGACGCTCCAAAACCTATCGAGAACCAACTACCTTTCAGAAGGTTCCTTTTCCTTTTTCCTTTTACTTTTTCCTGAATCCAACAACTGTCCTTTATCCCACATCTTATCTTACAGGTTGGCATACTCGTTTCGCACTTGTGGTGGGAAAGAACCATCCGGGTTTGTACACTCTCCTCAAGGAACTCAAGAAAGAGCAATCTGACACTGAAGGCATGATCCGCGACCTAAATTTAGGGAAAAGAGTCCGGCGAGACGTGAGCAAAGCTATGGAGCAGAACGAAGAAAGGATTACGAACGTCGTTCTCCAGTATGAAGATCGGCGGGAGGAAGCTATGGAGTACTTAAAGGACGTCGGTTGCTACATTGGTTTTTGAACTGTACATTTGGAAATGAGTCTCGGAAATAAAATGTGAATTTTGAAAATAGTATTAGGAAAATAATAATAATAGAAATTAGGAAAAAATATATTAGGAAAAAAGGATTAGGAAAAAAAAATTAGGAAAAAAGGATTAGGAAAACTGACCCCATACCGCTATGAATATCTAAGAAAGATAAGAATAAGACCATCCAAGTTGTATTTCTTCTATTCTCTGGCATTTAATTTGTGAAATGCCAATCGCTATTCCAGAGAATAGAAGAAAGACAACTTGGATGGTGGGGACACCTACAAAGAGTGGAATAGACAAGATCAGTATAAAGAATATGGGAAGCCAAGATACAGAAAAACAAGAAAGTGGGAAGACCAAGGAGAACATAGGACAGCATTATTGTAGGAATATTAGACAGAAAAGGACTAACATCGAACGACGCTACAAAACTAGCAAAAGACAGGACAAGATGGAAGAAGAATATGGCGCAGTCAATTCGGAAAAACAACGGTAATTTTAAAATTAAAATAACAATGAGTACTTACGGACTGCGCCATATTAAAAAAAGCAATTTATACAAAAATCGAGCAAAATGAAAAGCTATAATTTACTATTTCACTTCTCACGAATATGCTATTATATTTTTTATCGATTGCGACAAATTCAGAGAACGGGTCAATTAACCCATTAGGCGCCATTGATGCATATACGCAACATTATTAATGTTATGTCAATTAAATTACTAAATAAGTTAATCTGATATATTATATTATTATTTAACTTGACTTGAAAGTGTATGAAGAATAACGTAAATATTTTGTTATTTAAATATCTCGATTATTACTCATGTAAAAAATGTTTTCAGTGTATTTCTAACCTCCCAATATTTCATTGTTTTATACGCGTGGCGCATGAAGTAAAATTTCGAGTTTAGAAAAGCCCCGTGAAAATTTGTCTCGGGTCGCTGCGCGACCCTCGACAAATTTTCTACGCGGGGCTTTTCTAAACTCGAAATTTTACTTCATGCTTAGTCTGGGAGTGGAAATACTCGTTCTAAACTACATATTGCACGTTTTTATACAAAATCGACGAATGCACATTTACAGCCTATATATTATGTAAATTAAAAAAAATGTACAGAATGTAATACAATAAGTGATTCGTAGAAATCATTAAAAGAAGTGTTGAATTTTACCTAAAATCAACTTTTAGAGTAACTCTATAATTGCGCGGCTGTTAATGGGTTAATATACTTTTAATTAGGAGTAGGTAAAATCCTGGTTTGCGAGAAAGTATTAAAATCTTGTGATCAAAATTACTTCGACTGCTCATTATTCTAATTTTTAAATTGTTCAGACAGTATGGCAATCTTGTGATTAATTTGCTTGGTTGTTTTTTCTTGTTTTTTTAGAAAGTATTGGAATCTACTAAACTAGCAAAAGACAAGACTAGATGGAAGGAGAATATGGCGCAGTCAATTCGGAAAAACAACGGTAATGTTAAAATTAAAATAACAATGAGTACATACGGACTGCGTCATATTCAAAAAAGCAATATATACAAAAATCGAGCAAAATGAAAAGCTATAATTTACTATTTCACTTCTCACGAATATGCCATTATATTTTTGTACCGACTGCGACAAATTCAGAGAACAGGCCAATTAATATATCGGGCCAATTAATATACTCTTAATTAAGAGTAGGTAAAGTCCTGGTTTGCGAGAAAGTATTACAATCTTGTGATGAAAATTACGCTCATTTTCCTATTTTTTAAATTGTTTAGAATGTATAGCAATCTTGTGATTCATTCGATTGGTTGTAGGAATATCCAAGAAAGATAGAATAAGACACACATCAAATGCCAATCGCTATTCCAGAGAATAGAACAAAGACAACTTGGATGGTGGGGACACTTACAAAGAATGGAAGAGACAAGACCAGTATAAAGAATAGGGGAAGCTAAGATACAGAAAAATAATAAAGTGGGAAGGCCAAGGAGAACATAGGACAGCATTATTGTAGGAATATTAGACGGAATAGGACTAACGTCAACCGACGCTACTAAACTAGCAAAAGACAGGACTAGATGGAAGAAGAATATGGCGCAATCAATTCGGAAAAACAACGGTAATGTTAAAATTAAAATAACAATGAATACATACCGACTGCGCCATATTCAAAAAAGCAATTTATACGAAAATCGAGCAAAATGAAAAGCTATAATTTACCATTTCACTTCTTACGAATATGCCATTATATTTTTTTACCGACTGCGACAAATTCAGCATTATTGTAGGGATATTAGACAGAAAAGGACTAACATCGAACGACGCTACTAAACTAGCAAAAGACAGGACAAGATGAACCGACTGCGACAAATTCAGAGAACGAGCCAAGTAATATAACGGGCCAATTAATATACTCTTAATATTAAGAGTAGGAAAAATCCTGGTTTGCCAGAAAGTATTACAATCTTGTTATCAAAATTACTTCGACTGCTCATTTTTCTAATTTTTAAATTGTTTAGAAAGTATGGCAATTTTGTGATTAATTCGCTTGGTTGTTTTTTCTTGTTTCTCAGAAAGTATTGGAATCTACTAAACCAGCAAAAGACAGGACTAGATGGAAGAAGAATATGGCGCAGTCAATTCGGAAAAACAACGGTAGTGTTAAAATTAAAATAACAATGAGTACATACGGACTGCGCCATATTCAAAAAAGCAATTTATACAAAAATCGAGCAAAACGAAAAGCTATAATTTATTATTTTACTTTTTACGAATATGCCATTATATTTTTTTACCGACTGCGACAAATTCAGAGAACGGGCCAATTAATATATCGTGCCAATTAATATACTCTTAGTTAGGAGTAGGTAAAATCCTGGTTTGCGAGAAAGTATTACAATCTTGTTATCAAAATTACTTCGACTGCTCATTTTTCTAATTTTTAAATTGTTTAGAAAGTGCCATACTTTCTTATGATTAATTCGCTTGGTTGTTTTTTCTTGTTTCTCGGAAAGTATTGAAATCTACTAAACTAGCAAAAGACAGGACTAAATGGAAGAATATGGCGCAGTCAATTCGGAAAAACAACGGTAATTTTAAAATTAAAATAACAATGAGTACATACGAACTGCGCCATATTCAAAAAAGCAATTTATACAAAAATCGAGCAAAATGAAAAGCTATAATTTACTATTTCACTCCTCACGAATATGCCATTATATTTTTTTATCGACTGCGACAAATTCAGAAAACGGGCCAATTAATATATCGGGTCATTTAATATACTCTAAATTAGGAGTAGGTAAAATCCTGATTTGCGAGAGAGTATTACAATCTTGTGATCAAAATTACTTCCACTGCTTATTTTTCTATTTTTGAAATTGTTTAGAAAGTTACGGAAATCTTATCATTGATTTGCTTGGTTGATTTTTCTTGTTTCTCAGAAAGTATTGGAATCTACTAAACTAGCAAAAGACAGGATTAGATGGAAGAAGAATATGACGCAGTCAATTCGGAAAAACAATTATAATATTAAAATTAAAATAACAATGAGTACATACGGACTGCGCCATATTCAAAAAAGCAATTTATACAAAAATCGAGCAAAATGAAAAGCTCTAATTTACTATTTCGCTTCTCACGAATATGCCGTTATATTTTTGTACCGACTGCGACAAATTCAGAGAACGGGCCAATTAATATAACGGGTCAATTAATATAACGGGCTAATTAATATACTCTTAATATTAAGAGTAGGTAAAATCCTGATTTGCGTGAAAGTATTACAATCTTGTGATCAAAATGACTTCGACTGCTCATTTTTCTAATTTTCAAATTGTTTAGAAAGTATGGCAATCTTGTGATTAATTCGCTTGGTTGTTTTTTCTTCTTCCTCAGAAAGTATTGGAATCTTGTGATTAATTCGATTGGTCATTTTTTTCTAGAGAAATCAGACAGGTTGAAATTTATGGATGCCGAGTGCGAACGCTGCAACTAAGGTCAATTAATCAATGGCGAATTGCTCGACGTCCTAAATTGGGACGGCAATTTGATACATCACGAGATGATGTAACGATTGCCCCCACAATGCGCCCGCACGGACTCATTATCGGGAAAATTACTGATTAAAATGATTGATTAATGCCTCGCTAATTGCGCCAGAAAACCACCTTTGTGATTTATATACAAAAACATGTTTCCCATAAAATAATCAAAGTATAATATATAAAATTACCTTAATGTTCGTATAAACTGCAAACAATAAGTCTTAATTAATAAGACTACTAAGACAATATACAGGGAGTTTTTCGTTTAACTATACATATCCCTTCTATAATACATATCTCTCATATACAAAACTGTTTGATTATTCATGAATTCCATGTTTCCATAACACGCGATAAAGCAATTTTTAATACTTTGGTCATTATATAACTTAATATCTAGCTGTGTATTTGCACGGAAAGTAGTTGCTTTAATGGATATACAGGGAGTTTTTCTTTTAAGTATACATATCCCTCTTATAAGCTGCAAATCATCAAATCCTCGTTGTTTTTTTTTAAGAGTTCAATTGAAAGATTTAAACGAGTGTTTTCCACTCACAGACTAAGCATGAAGTAAAATTTCGAGTTTAGAAAAGCCTGAAAATTTGGATTTGCCGGCACGAGCGAAGCGAGTGACGGCAAATCCAAATTTTCAGGCTTTTCTAAACTCGAAATTTTACTTCATGCGCCACGCGTATAAAACACTAAAATGTTTGAAGTTTTTGTTAGTCTCGTCAATCTTTAAAAATCTAAACAGGTTTATTCTAAAAAAACAAAATCTGCAAGTACAACAGTTACAGTTAACAGTTAAAAAAAATAAATATTGAAAACCTAATTATTTTTTATTAACATTGGAAACTATTGACTAAGGTGTGGCAGGGAAACTTGCTGATTTGAATTGGGCGCCAATGAGCGAGACGTGGTCAAAAGGGGGTAGGGAGGCTCGATATGTGAAATACTTTTTCTTTATTGACTTTTCAAATCAGCAACTTTCCCTGCCGCACCCTGTAGTTTAATTCGAATTAAGGATGATGTGTGTGTTATTCAACTTTGCCATAATTCAGTGTTTTACACGCGTGGCGCATGAAGTAAAATTTCGAGTTAAGAAAAGCCTGAAAATTTGGATTTGCCGTCACTCGCTTCGCTCGTGCCGGCAAATCCAAATTTTCAGGCTTTTCTTAACTCGAAATTTTACTTCATGCTTACCCTGGGAGTGGAAAACACTCGTTTAGATCTTCCAATTTAACTCCTAAAAAACAACGAGTATTTGATGATTTACAGCTTATAAGAAGAATATGTATACTTAAATGAAAAACTCCCTGTATATCCACTGAAGCAACTACTTCCCGTGCAAATACACTGCCGGATATTAATTTATATAATGACCAAAGTATTAAAAGATGCTTTATCACGTGTTATAGAAACATGGAATTCATGAATAATCAAATAGGTTTGTGAACTAACAACCAAAAAGAAGAATTAATTTTAACGGCAAGTCTGAAAGATATAGTTAGATTGCAATTTCTAACTCAAAGAGTTCAATAAGCTGCATCATGATTATTTTAATTCCAATACTTAATCAAATAGTTTAACATAACACGACACAGCCTTCTTTTAATTAATTTAAATTCCAGCAATCAACAGAAAAATCTCGCAGCCGGCAATAGAAGTGATTTAATTAGGTGCGAGCTGAATCGTGCAATTTAACCTAACAAGTGCGGAGTCATTTGTAACAGTCGGCCTGGACGCATTGTGTGTAAATAACGAGCGCAAAAACGCGGCCATTATTATTTATACTGGAGGCTTGGTGGAAGAGCGAGGGTTTTTTTTTTATACATAAGACGGAAAATGAAACCGTAACTCACACACACACCCGCAATAAAAGTAAAATATTTTCCTTGTGTATTTATCAGAGGAAAATTTATGACTCGGGTAAGAAAAATGGTGCGGGCGTAGGAAGGCGGATGTTCGATTCGAGCTGCGACGAGGAACGTACGTACACACCCTTGTGCGCCCTGAAACAAAGGAGTGACGCACACTTACGGGAGGTAAGCGAGGGAGACGTCCAGCGAACCGTGATGTCTATGCCATTGTTTACCGGTAAATACGGCGGGATTATGTGGCGCTAGGGTTCGTACGGCTGTGCTCAAGGGTTGTGAGACAGGTGGGGGTGGGGCAGAGGGGGTAACAACCCTGCTGTACACCTTCTTTTGTTCAATATACTCTTGAAGGAGATGTGGGTAATTAAAATTGCAGTGAATTATAGTACATTGCTATAAAAAAAAACAACTTGGCGCAGTCGGATACATTCTTAGAAAAAACAGTAGTATACAAATTTAAATAACAATGATTCCTTATTGACTGCGCCAAATTCAATGCAGTAAATTGCTATAAAAAACAACTTGGCGCAGTCAGATACATTCTTACAAATAGCAGTAGTATACAAATTTAAATAAAACTAATTCCTTATTGACTGCGCCAAATTCAATGCAGTGAATAGTACATTGCTATAATAAAAACAACTTGGTGCAGTCGGATATATTCGTACAAATAACGGTAGTATACAAATTAAAATAACAATGATTCCTTATAACTGCGCCAAATTCAATGCAGGAATTTGAAAGTAAAATCGAGAAAAATCGAAAGCTACACTATTCAAAGAAGATGTGGGAAATTAAAATTGCAGCCAATGATGGATACAAATGCTTTAAGAAGTAACAATGATAGTCTTAAAATGACAATGATTTCATACGGACTGCGCCATATTCAATGCAGAAATTTGCACCAAGAATCGAGAAAAATCGAAGACTTTACTTTACTGTGGTATTTCACTTCACTTGATTCTTGGTACAAATTGCTGTGTTATCTCTTTTTACCGATAACTACAGATCCAGAGAATTAGACAATTAATATAAACAAAGTAGTAAAATCGTGAAAAAATTGACATAATGAAAATAATAACTAAGGAATCACTGCCTGCGCCAAATTCTACGTAGCAAATTTCGTTAAGAATCGAAAACAATAATTTCATCAATGATCTTTCAACTAGATTATCAGTTACCGTGATTGATCGTTTTTTATACCTGATTTTAAAATATCTCCTGCAGTTTTTGTAACTGAAGTAGATTTTCCCTCAGGAACTTGTAAAATATCCCTATTTAAAACAGAAAATTCGTCCGTTTTGATTTGAATGGAGTGTAACACAAAAATCTTTTGATATCCCTACCAGTTACCAACACTGATTTCCTAGATTAGTTCTTGAGGATTGAGTTAGTAAGTACAAAGTCAACAAACCCTTTAAATTCGGAAAGAAAGGGTTATTTGTTTATTTGATTTAATGACCGGGACAGCGCGTACGCAGTCCCGACTAGCAAAAATTACGCGCCCGAGTTATTCACATTAGGAATAATCGCTTGGAATCAGCCTAACCGGAGTGCAATGGAAGGGCCTCGTCCTGGAGAAACCGCCTTGTTGATCACGGTTGATCACCTCTACGCCAGGTAAGTATGCTTTGCACTGCACAAACCCCGCTTTTTGTCACTTAACATAACCATAACACACACAAAAATCCCCACAGCGAAATCTACAATATAATAGCCAAACCATACAATAATAACAACAGAACGCAAACAATTTCATTAGCGGGCAATAGATGGCGATACTTTAACAAAAGTAGTTTGAACAAACCGGTTGTTTATAACAAATGCAAACACTTATCAAGTAGTTTCCATAATTCCATACACAAAATGGGCGCATTTATCAGACAAAATAGTCGAGAAAGCACTGCCAACTGTTGAAGAATTTTCTGATGAATGCATAATTGATCGTAAACGTGTTAGTGTAGCGGTCGTTAAATGCTTGAGTAAGCATGAAGTAAATATTTCGAGGTTAGAAAAGCCTGATTTTATGTGAAGTTAACAATTATTAATATTATTAGAACTTTTTGAAACATGTATTGAATAAAACCCAAGTGAATCTGAAATATAATGACGTGAAATCAAACTCAAACTAAAACTCAAGCAAACTCAAACTCAAGCAATATTTTAAACTTCACTATAAATCAGTGTTTTATACGCGTGGCGCATGAAGTACAATTTAGAGTTTAGTAAAGCCTGAAAAATTGGATTTGCCGGGGCGCAACTCGCTTCGCTCGCGCGCCCAGTAACACTTGGAATGAGTTCAAATTATGCTTTTGATTCCATGGAATGTTAGCGACTGCGCCAAATTCATTTTGTTTCAAATTTGACATGTTTTAGATACGAAAATGACGACTGCGCCAAATTCTATAAAGGCATTTGTGGCAAATATCACTGAAATGCAAATGTGAGAGGTAACCGCTGCGCCAGGTTTGCATTTATTGCACATTGTTTATATTTAATCATATTTGTATAATAATAATTTTAATTAAACGGAATCACCATATGTGATGTTAGTTATGACAAGACTAGGAAATCAAACCATTGTCTGTGTTTACATTAGAGCTTTCACTTATTATTCATCAAAAGTAATGGACTTTTATGAATCATCCATTTATTCTGATTACATGGAATCGATATTAAAAATTTATTCTACCCATATAAAACACATTTTCTCCCCCATTCCCAGTCCTCGCATTAAATTCCAGGCAAACATTTTTCACTCAATTAACGCTCCGTCTCGTTTTTCCCCCAACTCCCCCAGGGTCATACACGCGCCTCTCCCCCCTATTTTCGCATTATTTTCCTCCCATCTGAATCGCGCGCCGCGCCCTTGAAAAAAATAATATTGACAATCAATTAATGCGGCGTCGCGACGTCGCAAGAAACCCGAAAATCCCGTGACCGTCGGGGGGGATTCTGCGGCAGTATCGATCAAAACACGCCGGTGCCAGAAAAAGGGACCGTAGGAGAGCAAAACGACCTTAATGCGACCGGTTCGGAGTAAAAGGGGTGCGCGGGTGGGGGGTGGGTTTTAAAGAAGGGATTTAGAGGGCGGGGGCGGCATTGATTTATTATCTTCCTCCGCGGAAAATTCGCGGCCATCCATCCGTGAGCCGATGGGGATGGGATGGCGGCGATGGAGATGGATGGCCCACCATTCGTAACGTTACGCCCGGGCAATCGGAAAATGGAAACGCTAAATAATGATTGTTTTGTGTGACTGTGGGTGTGTGCGGGTTTTGATTTATTGCAGGCTGTTTTCTTTTCAATTCATGTAATTGACAAAGAATATCAGAATCAATGTAAGTTCTCAGTATAACATAAACACAATTTATCGGAGTAAATTGCGCAAAGAATCGAAAATTCAAAATTATGACTGCGCCATATTCCATAGAGCAAATAGTGCGAAGAATACCGGAGTTGTTTCAGAATTTCATTAGATTTCAGATACTAGCGACTGCGCCAAGTCTAACCATATTGACACACATGATAAGTATTGGAGGGAAACAATACGTTCTGCAGGCTTTAAAAAAAATCCACTCTTTGTTCTTTCTTTCTTTTCGGCTCACAAAAACAAACAATCTAGAAGATGTATTATATATATTTTTTTATAGATGCTGTAATAAACGAAGTTCACTCAATCTCGTTATCCTGAGCTCGTTTTAGCAAAACGTAAAGGAATAGTTTGGCTTACCTTTTGGTATTTTGTTGGGATCGGGCGGCTTGCAGCCCAGCGAGGCCATCGCGATTATTTTCCTCTTGTGGTTGCATAATTTTGTCAGGTCCCCTGTGTTGGTGTCCGGCGATAACGCCCATGGTTTCCCTATCACCTGAAACAAACAAGAAAATAGATTAATTTCGTCGGCAAACAGCAGTCAGCAGAATGATTACGGGGTATAAAGAAATAACTCCTATTTTAACATGTATTTAAGTATCGGGTAGTCAACAATTAAGTCCTGGGAGGCTGTGCAATCGAACATAAATGTCGATTTTTCACTTCCCTGAAATAGGTTAGGAGTATGACTTTACAAACGCCAAATTCAATAATTTTGAAGTAAGAATCGACATTCATGTTTGAATCCACAGCTACTCTAGACTTTGAAGTAAGAATTGACATTCATGTTTAATTCCAACGCCACTTATTTCACACCAAATCCAATAATTCTGAAGTAAGAATCGATATTCATGTTTGATTCCACAGCCACTCAGGACTTTAAAGTAAGAATCGACATTCATGTTTGATTCCACAGCCACCCAGGGCCCAATATTATCCAAAGATGAACGTCTATTATGACATTTGTTGATTCTGATTCTGTTAGAATCAACTGCAATACCTCTAATAGATTACATTACTGACTTCTTTGAAATAGGTTAGAGAAGCATGACTTTACACACGTCAAATTCAATAATTTTGAAATAAGAATCGACACTCATATTTGATTCCACAGTCACCCAGGACTTTAAAGTAAGAATCGACATTCATGTTTGATTCCACAGCCACCCAGAACCCGATATTATCCAAAAGATGAACGTCTATTTTGACATTTGTTGATTCTGGTTCTATTAGAATCAACTGCAATACCTCCAAAAGTTTACATCAATTAGGCTTAGTGGCACTACAATATATACCTTACATAGATAGAAACATCTGTAGGAATAATAATAGTAAACTAGATTTATTTATTATCTTCAATAATGTCAATAATTCTAATTGAGTACAAAGTACACACATGAATACAAAGGATTCAAGCGCAAATTTACATTTGCCGTGCACTTGCTTTAATGTCCTAATGCGATTTCGAGATTCCGCTATTTGTGGGAAGCATATTTGTTCGGCACTCAGGAGTGGAAACATGGCGAAGTGTCTTCGGTGATTCGCGGATGAATTATTTACGCCGACGAAGATAACGCTCCACTTTATTCCCTTTTGTTTTATCTAACTGGCGTTAAGCGGGGGAAATCGGCGTATTTTTCCAAGGAGGGGCAAACAAAATGGGCCGCTCGGAGAAAATCCAATTATCCCCAATTCCACTTTCCGCGCTCTTCCGCTGTTCTCTCCAGGTAATCCGCCGAAAGACAAATCCGCAGAGGGTGAATTAGTGTGTTGTTTTGGGGTTGATGGGGTTTTTTCGGGGAAGGGAAAATAATTATTGGATATCGTTTACGTTGTTGTGGATATCAAAGGATTTAGATTGGATTTAAGTACGAAAACAGTTTGCCACATGCAGGGAATTTTCTCTTAATTAAACATATCTTAATGATTACATCGTTTGGAAAATGTTCAAGAATTCGTTGATTGTTAATGGAATTCTTTTTTAAGTGGCAGTTCTAAATGATATTTATTCATATTTCGTCTGTTTCAGATCTAAACTGCATTACTATATGACAGGTCTATTGTTCTGTTATTATATTATAATCCATTAGTAAGATATTTATTAATAGTTAAATACAAATATCAAGGAGTATTTTTCAATCGCGATTTAAATTAGAAACACGAAAACTAGGAAGAATGGCCGGTTATTTTTAACCGCGCTTTACGGCCGCGTTCTATTTGCGTCTTTTTATTTCCAGAGAACACACCCGATTCCCCCCGTCCCCCGTTTAAACAAATCCAGTGCGGGAAACGCGCAATTAAGACCGCTCCAATGGATCGTTAAGACGCACACAAAAAAAGTCTTACACGAGAAGGTATTGATTTTCTTTTATGCCTCAGCTGAACGTATCAATGGAACGGTATATAGGTCAGCGGGTGTGTATTGTGGAGATTTATTCGGCGTGAAAAAGAACCGCTTGCGCGATTTTAAACGCGACGAGTTAATAAGGTATTCGAATAGTAGCAGTGGAAATAAATTGCGTAGCGTCGTTTGTATTGTTGTTTCCGATGGTGATTTAAAAGGTAACTGCGTGTTTAGTATTTACAATAAATAACCCATGACTTATGATTATTAATGCGTTGGTGTATAACTCATGATTATAAGCTTGCGCAATAATGCGCGTCTATTACTTACAATTTCACAATCCACAGTCAATATTGTCTACTAGATCTCATCTTCGTAACATCTAGGAAATGTAAGTTTGGTCAAAATTGCTAACGTCCAATATTGTCTACTAGATGTAATCTTTACAGAACCCAAGGAGACATTCAGCAAGTGGTACTTCCTAACCTCCTGGTTCTAGTTCTGGTTCTTTGAAGAGTGCACATTCCTGCACTGCACTTAGGCCTCATTAGGCCCATGTGCTTCCTCCCGTCGACCACCCAGCCTCAGCTCAGCGTTACAATAGCCTACATAAGGGATCTACCCACCTCGGCTTTGGTAGACTATCTAAACCAGGTAAGCACCTGGTTTAGGTAGTCTAGCAAAGACCAGGTGGGTAGATCCCTTATGTAGGCCATTGTAAGGCATCTTTCACCCAGTAAGGAGCCTCTAGTTGTCGAGAGTGCCAGGCAATCGCTAAGAATGTGTCCAGCAGTCTCGTCTTCCATGTTACACCCTCTGCAGGATGAAGAGTCAACTATCCCCATCCTGAATAGGTGTGCGTTTAGCCCGCGGTGACCAGTCAGGGCGGCAGTTATGCGCCTAAGGTTCCTAACCTCCTACAATGGATCTTTTAGGTCGACGTAATCCGGATGGCTCAGTGTCCAAACGACCCATCGCCCAACCTATCAAACCATACCAACCTTCAATATTTTGCACCTAGCACGTCGAACTGGTTCAATTCTGAATTCGAGTTCAAAGTGACATTAGAACAATAGAAAATGTCATTTTGAACTCGGATTCAGCTTGATTCTGTGCGGTTCCTCTCCCATTTGTATTGATTTTTCTTACATCTGATAGAGCTGCTTTCAACCCTGGAAAAATTCCTTAACTTTGTAGAAGATGCCAAAGGAAACGTCTAGTAAATGACAAGAAACAACAATATTCGAAACAATTACTGCAATTATCAATTTGGAAAATCGAAGTAACAATATGAAATAGTATCATATTCAAGTGAATTACAACTATAGTAAATCCAAACGTGCAACCATCATCATATTAAACGACCAAGTCCTTTTTCCTTCCTGCGATTGAAGCAATTGTAAATTACACACACTTACAAACCACCAACAGCTTGTTTCTGCGTAAAAACACACCATCTTGGGCTGACAATTATTAATTATCCCCGCTGAGATCTTTTGCAAACGTCTCTGCCCAGACGGTGTAGTAATTACGTGATAATGGCCGGTAAATAAGAAGACGGCACCAGGAAATTACCCTCGCGCCGGGCGACCAGAAGAAATCTTAAATTATCGGCCGATTAATAAAGATAGTGCGGGATTGTGAGGACAGGAAACGAAACCAGAAACTAGAGAAACGTGCACGTGTAATCGCCAACGTGGACATGTAATTATGATTGATGGCGATTTGTTCGTGTGAAGAAATCTTGGAGTTTTTAAATCGTTGGAAAATTATTTTCAATGGGATATTTCTTTTAATGTCTCATTATTATTAATGCTACTGAAGACGGGGTGTGGAAATATTTGAAGTCTGAACTGCCGATCAATCACAAATTGATATATCAATGAAAAATGAACCCTAGGTTCTACTTTTTTGTAGCTTAATGATCTTGACAACTGTTGTCCAGCCACAGTTAGTAAGGGTTCAAATTTGTTCTTCAACTGGTTTTTGTAAGTAAGAGTGAACAAAGCTAGTGTACAAAAAGCTAATGTACAGAAAAAGTATTAGTAAAGAGTAGGTTAGGATAGGTTTCAATAGCAGCAGTTAGACCGTTCACTTAGGCACAAAGGAGCCATTTGTGCCTAAGTGAGCGGTCTAACTGCTGTCATTGAAACCTAACCTAACCTACTCTTTACCATAAGAGTATAAAGGAGTCAGATCTCTCCTCCCTCCCCACCTATACAAATCAATCCGAGCAAGTAATGAACCCGATCAGATTTCTCACATCTAGAGGTGTGATGACGGCTAGTCCATTCGCGTAGTGCATACCAAGGTACTTGATTCTTTTCCCTTTAAGAGCAGGGCATTGTTCCAGATAGTGGAGTACCGTCTCTTCCTCCTCCACATCCAGGCATCCTCTGCAAAAGTCGTTGTACTTAAGACCCATTCTTTGTGCATATCTGCCTAGGAGGCAGTGGCTCGTGAAGATGCCTACCGCCTTCTTTATGTCGATTCTGCTAAGTGCAATTAATCTATTGCTGTTTACAGTATCCCATATAGGCCATAGCTGCCTTGTTATGAGACACGTATCTTCTTCTCTCCACCTATGGTTGACTGATGCTATCATTTGGTCCCTAAGTAGTCTCTTGCAGTCCACAAGAGTAATAGTAGAGGTAAGGTGTAGCAATATTTTTAAGCCTGAATTGCGGATCAATCCCAAATTAATGTCAATCAAAAATGAATCCTAGGGTCCACTTTTTCTAGCTTAATGACAAGCCACAGTTAGTACTAGTTTCATTTGTTTGTTCCTCTGGTTCTTGTAAGTAGTACGAGTGAACAAAGCCAGTGTACAAAAATCCAACGTACAGAAAAAGCCAGTGTAGTTGAATCTTTGTTAATTTCAGAATTGTAGAATAATCCTCATACTTCATCTAAACTGTCAATTAAAAATGAACCTAAGGGTCTACTTTTTCTAGATTAATGACCTTGGCAACTTTTGATCAGCTACAGTTAGTACTAGGGTTCAAATTGTTTGTTCATCTGGTTCTTGTAATTAGTAAGAGTGAACAAAGCCAAACACGTGAAAGTTGCTATCTACAAGATTTTAATCTTACAGTAGGTGAAGCATGTAACAATTAGAGAATTTAAACCTTCTATTGTTTGATCCACGCTGACCTCAACTCGTGCGATCGTGATCTCTTCTATCTATCTACATCCAGAAATCTGGAACATGGTGTCTGTGCATGTGGATCGCCGCCTCTTCTTGGGGTTAACGAGTCCGTTTAATTTGTCCGAGTCTAATCGGAGCAATAAGTGCGCTCATACTTCCACAATCAACTAATTGCGGGAGGATAATGAGCGATCCGCGGCCCCGGATTCAGACCTAATTGGACGGCCGCTTCCTGGATTCGCGAAATCTAGAGGAGCGAGACTTAATGCATTATATCAAGACTAATGCATAAGTGTATTAGCCGCTGAGGATTATTAGCGGTATTAATTACGCTCGAGTAATTTCAGCTCTTGTGTTAAGATGTTGGAGCAGTAGTTAGTTGAATACTGTTAGGATTGATGAATAGTGTAGTTTTGAAACTGACGAAGTGTTTACTCAAGAATTGATAAGTTCTGTAAGATCAGGAAGTACAATTCGAGCACTTACTGTTGGTGCAGTTATTATATTTGATGTTCATATTTGAAGAGAGGATTATTTTTAAATAAAGCCAGGAGATAACACACAATTATGGTGACTACACTTTTGTTGCAAAATACGAGTTGTTCCTCACAATATTATGGTTATCTGGAGAAACTTTATAAAGTTGTATTTCATTCGCAAATATTTCAAATTTGATAAAATTAGTGATTTCATCCAAATATCTGGAGAAGTAACACAATAGTTTATTACTCTACAAATAACAAACGTTTGAAGTTTCCAGGAAGAACTCTACAATCCTCTAGTAGAGAATTCTCTGCAAGTAAAAGTATATACTGTAAGTCCTAATATACTATATCATCAACCATCTAGATGATATAGTATTAGGACTAACAGTATACGAGCTCCGTCCCACGTCAGTTGGCACAGTCTTTAAAATTAACTGTTTGTCTGCCAATACCGCACATAAAATATATAAGCCTGAACAAACTGCTTTAGTAGTATATTTTAAACTTCACTTTAAATCAGTGTTGTATACGGGTGGCGCATGAAGTAAAATTTCGAGTTGAGAAAAGCCTGAAAATTTGGTTTGGTCGCTCCGCGAAGCGGAGCGACCAAACCAAATTTTCAGGCTTTTCTCAACTCGAAATTTTACTTCATGCTTAGTCTGGGAGTGGAAAACACTCGTTCGAAACTTCAAATTGCACGCTCTAAAAAAAAAACGAATTTTTAACAGCATATGCATCTCAATATGTACCATTCTAAACCTTCTTTAATCAAATACGAACGACCTACTGAATTTTTAAAGTCTCTCTATTGCGATTGTAGCAATTGAAATGCTCAAACATCAATCTTAATATCGAATTTAGATGTTCAGGTTCAATTAGTATCGAATTTCATCCCCGTGTGATCGAATTAATCGACAAGCCAGGCAATAGCAGCAGCAAACGTACAATAAATCACCTCCGGTGCTTCAGAAACGCAACGCAACACACGGCATTATTGCACAATCGTATCAATCTTGCTCCACGAGACACGTGTAATGGGGTACCCAAAGGCGCACCCACGTTCCCAGCGTAAAGACTAAAATCGAGCGCTAGATAACCATCGCGTACGGTTCGACCGACAATGATTGATTAATCTCTTCTAACCATTGTGCGCCGAGACGACAATTATGAATATTTCTACATCTCGTTACCAGCCGCGCGCGCTTTTGTGTGTAAGCGATTTGCGGAAATTTATGAGGAACAATGGACGGATCGAGGACCGTAATTGGCGAACAGTTATGTTCCCGAGTTGAGCTCGACCCGAATCACGTGACAATTGTTTCTCGGTGATTGCGCCGTAAAATGCCACAATTGCTGGCATTTACTTCCTTGATGGATACTCGCTATGTGCACTTATGTGTTGCTTAATCCCACACAAAATGTCGTAAGTTCAAAACTATTTAAATGGGAATTAGGGCACTGTCTTTTAGCAATTCCAATCCAATCCACAATGAACAAAATTTATGTTCTATAGATTTATCTTAGAAAATGTTAGTTTTAACTAATTATTCAATATTAGACAAGTTTCGCTATATATCGTTCATTACTCAATACAAGACGAGTATCGCCATCTATTGCTCATTACTGAACACAAGATAAGTACCACGATCTATAGATGGCGATACTCATCTTGTGTACAATAGATTGTGATACTCGTCTTGTGTTCAGTAATGAACAATTTATGGCGATACTAGTCTTGGTTTCTGTAATGAGCAATAGATGGCGATACTCGTCACACAAGCACACAAGACGACTATCGCCATCTTTTGCTCATTACAGAAACGAGTATCTATTGCAGGGATGGCCAACACGTCGATCGCGATCGACCGGTCGATCGAGAAGCGTTTTTTGGTCGATCATAGCTGACAGGAGACAAAATTAGAAAGAACGAAAGAAGTTGTAAAATATTACGTATAATTTGTTTTTCGATGTTCTACCGGTATTATTGAGTCTGGCAGAGGAGTTGTAAAGAGGAAGAGGGCGCTGCGGCTGGTTGTAAAGAAAACGAAGAGGGGATAGTGCTAGTAGTTGACGAAGAGATTGAGGTTAGGAGAGGAAAAGGTTAAAGAGCGCATGGAGATAGTGTGTGAGAAGCGTTACTCGAAAATAATAGCGTGTTACGGAGATTGTCAACTGTGTAAGACTTAAGAGTGGAGATTAAAGAGGTGAATTGTGGAGAGTGTGTTGTTTTTGATCGGATCCTGACACCATCATCTTACACTGTTTATTTGTTTACCTTGAGTGACAAGCAGTTTGTTCTATTTACCTGACTTTGTACAATTTGTGACTATTACTATTAAATTACTTGTGTACCTCCTACAGCATATTTTGACTTTAACTTTGGATTATTTTGAAAGTAAGTAGTTTGTTTTTAAAAATGTCATTTGCTGAATTAGAATCATATCTATCAGTTAAATTTCATTTAATTATTTAAGTATGAATATTGCAGCTAGGCTACTGCATTTTTTCTATGTTTTAAATTAATATTAACTAATAGTATGCTTCTTTTGCATTTTAGCACCCATCAACATGAGCAGTGAACGAAAAAAACCGAAGACTTATCATTTTCATGAAGAGTGGGAACTGGATTACTTTTTTACCATGGTGAATGATAAATGTTGTTGCTTAATATGCAATGCCTCCATAGCGCTTACTAAAAAGGGTAATCTGGAAAGACATTTTTTAACTTCACATAACAAATATCAATCAGATTATCCACAAAATAGTGACCTGAGAAAAAATAAAATTAAGGAACTTGAGGCTCAATTAAGAGCCCAACAAAATGTTTTTAAAAAGCCCATGTTAAAATGCAGTGACTATTGCATCATTCAAGGTCAGCCATATGCTAGCAAAAAAGTGAAAACCATTTTCGGACGGGGAATTTATAAAAGAAATTTTCTTGGAAATGTCAAATTTACTTTTTAATGATTTTAAGAATAAGACCGAAATTATTGCTGCAATTAAAGATTTACAATTGTCTCGAAATTCTGTGATGCGACGAACTGAGAAAATGAGTGAAAATATAAGAGAACAATTACATAAAGACATTAATAGATGTTGTTGTTTTTCCCTTCAAATTGATGAATCGACAGATGTACGCGACACAGCACAATTGCTTATTTTTATTCGCATGGTTTTTGAAGATTATACATCTAAAAAAGAACTGTTGGGTATGATTTCTTTGAAAGAAAGGACTAGAGGTGTAGATATATTCAACTCTTTTAAAACATTCCTCGTCAATTTGAAAATACCACTTTTTAAATTAGTTTCAATGACAACAGATGGCGCAGGGGCAATGATAGGCGGCATAAATGGATTTATAACTCTATGCCGAAATGATGACGAATTCCCAAGTTTTTTGAGCTATCACTGCATCATTCACCAACAAGTGTTAGCTAGCAAAAGATTGAATACAAAAGAAATAATGGACATAGCGTTCAAAATTGTTAATTCCATTCGAGGAAGTGCACTGAAACGGCGTCTCTTCCAATTGCAACTTGATGAAGGACAGCCAGAATTATTATTACATACCGATGTGAGGTGGCTGAGTAGAAGTAAATTTCTGCAACGATTTCGTAATTTATTAACTGAGATAAAAACATTTCTTGAAGAGCAAGGACAAGAACATGCAAAATTAAATGATGAAAGTTGGCTGAGTGATTTAGCTTTTCTTACAGATTTCACATCAAAATTGAGTGATTTAAATCTAGAATTGCAAGGGAGAAACAAGACAATAATTGAAATGATCAGTAGCATTAATGCATACAAAGCAAAATTTATTTTGCTAATAGAAGATCTTCAACAAAACAATTTGAATCATTTTCCAAATATGTCCGATCACCTACAAAAACATAATTGTAATTATAACATGGAAAAATACGTTGCCGAAATCAAAAAAGTGATTGAAGACTTTGAGATCAGATTTAAAGATTTTGAAAAGGTTAACATCATTGTGCAGTATTTGTCTTTTCCATTTAAAAAGGATTTAAATATAAAACATATTGCCACAAAAAATTTCTGAAATTTTTCATTTTGAAAAAAACGCGCTAGAAAATGAGATTATAACTTTACAAGCTGACTTAATCTTACAAGCCAGAGTACTTGAGGACGATTTTTGGAAATATGTCAATCAAGACAAGTATCCCAATATTAAAAAATGTAGCGAATACATCTACTCTTGTTTTGGGTTCACATACTTATGTGAATCAGCTTTTTCGTATTTAAATATCACAAAGACTAAACATCGTTCACTACTTACTGATTCCCACACTAAAGATACATTAGCATTATGTTTATCTGAATATACACCAAATTATGAACGCTTGGCTGGAGAGATGCAGACGCAGACTTCTCACTAACAGAGTAATTTTATTACACGATTCTGTGGTGCTGACAACTGTTTTTTTTTATTTATATATTTTCGATTAATAAATATTATTAGTAAATTATCATGTTGGTTTAATACCCCCTCTACAACTCTTATCACTCATTAGTACACCAGCCGCATGTTTCATTGCGTTAAATGTTAAAATTTTATTAGGTAGATCTTTAAACATATTCAAGAAAAATAATCGATCCTATATATAAAGAAGTTGGCCAACCCTGATCTATTGTACACAAGATGAGTATCGCCATATATTGCTCATTGCAGAACACAAGACGAGTATTTCCATTAATCGCGCATTACTTACATGTGACACATCGGCATATGTATACTTAAAATAAAAATTATATATAGAGAACAGAGCTGGAATGAATCCTCAAAAACAGGATTCGAATCACGAATCCGAATCACCTAATATGATTCGAATCACGAATACTCGAATAAAGGATTCGTAAGTGAAAAATATGATTCGAATCAAAGATTCGAATCCTCATTCTTGAATCACGGATACAAATCCTTTAAAAATTAATTTGAATCTATTATTTACAACCAGTAACATTTTATTCCATCAGTTTCTATTAACAAAAATGTAAATTTACCGACTAAATATCTGATTAAATAATTATTTTAATTAATGATGATATATGTGTTATTGAACTTTATTTTAAATCAGTTTTTATACGCGTGGCGCATAAAGTAAAATTTCGAGTTTAGAAAAGCCCCGTGAAAATTTGTCTCGGGTCGCTGCGCGACCCTCGACAAATTTTCTACGCGGGGCTTTTCTAAACTCGAAATTTTACTTCATGCTTAGTCTGGGAGTGGACAACACTCGTTCTTAGAAGTTTCAAATTAAAGGATCACTCTAGATTACTAAGTTTATTACCATTTTAAAAAGGCTTCAGCTCGAAGGACCAATCATAGTCTTCGGAGACCGAAGGACTATAGGGAATCGAAGTTTCTTTACAAGAAAACAACGAATATCTGAAGGTTTACAGCATGGCTAGGAAAGAAAACATCCAAGTTTGAAAAAATATCGAAGTTGGGTTGGTTTTAAGTGCGTTTTTAACTTCACTGTAAATTGTTTTATACGCGTGGCGCATGAAGTAAAATTTCGAGTTTAGAAAAGCCCACGAAAAGCCCCAGACTAAGCGTGAAGTAAAATTTCGAGTTTAGAAAAGCCCCGCGTAGAAAATTTGTCGAGGGTCGCGCAGCGACCCGAGACAAATTTTCGCGGGGCTTTTCTAAACTCGAAATTTTACTTCATGCGCCACGCGTATAAAACACTAATTTAAAATGAAGTTAAAAATGCACTGAAAACCAACCCAACTTCGATATTTTTTTCAAAATTGGATGTTTTCTTTATTATCCATGCTGTAAACCTTCAGATATTCGTTGTTTTCTTGTAAAAAATCTTCGATTCCCTGTAGTCCTTCGGTCTCCGAAGATCACGAGCTGTAGCCTTTGTAAACTGGTAATAAACTTAGTAATCTAGAGTGATCCTTTACTTTGAAACTTCTAAGAACGAGTGTTGTCCACTCCCAGACTAAGCATGAAGTAAAATTTCGAGTTTAGAAAAGCCCCGCGTAGAAAATTTGTCGAGGGTCGCGCAGCGACCCGAGACAAATTTTCACGGGGCTTTTCTAAACTCGAAATTTTACTTCATGCGCCACGCGTATAAAACACTGATTTCAAGTGAAGTTAAAAATATATTATTAGGATTGGAAGTTTTTCGTGGTTAAGTAACCAAATATGTATTCACAAATACTTGAATTATTCGAAAATTTAAATATTTATATTCAAATATGAATAATTTAGTGATTTAAATATTCATGTTAGAATATTTAACTATTTGAATTAATCGAATTTGAATCCCAGCCTTAATAGCGATGATTCGAATTATTTGGGAGGATTTGAATCCGTGTATGAGGATTCGAATCCTTTTAAAGAATTCGAATCCTTTTTTATAAGGATTTGAATCATCTACGTCGCGATTCGAATACGAATCATTTTAAAAAAAATTAGTTTTCACTAAAGTATTCGAATACCTCTTTTGAATCCTCTAAAAGGATTCGAATCCGGGAATCGAATCCTGAATGATTCGAATCCTGCCCAGCTCTGATAGAGAAGTAATATTCCACAGAAAACTGAATGTCACTGAAAATCAAATTGCCTGATTAAAATGCATGCCTTTTAATTGGGCAAAACGCAATTTCTTGATGTGTATTCCTCCTCGTGTGAGGTTGGCATAACTAAATGCGTTTGTAAGTTGTATATTAATTTTACTACAATGATTATACATCTCCAAAAAAATTATATTTATATATAATGATGAAATATTCATTAGCACGAAATCATTAAAGCATTTTCCGAAACGGATTAACAATGAGATTGTTCATCATAAAACGTAATTTCCGCTCGGCAATAACTAACGCAAACACAGCGCCGAAGACGTGCATTCCCTTTGTGTTCCATTATTCCCATTAATTTTTTCCAACAGCAACACTCCGTCGTTTAATGCAAATTGATTCATGCTAGACTTCCTCCGCTGCCAAACAACGGCCGAACGGAACATTAAATCACTGCCCCGCACGATAAATTTCACGATGATCAGCATCTATTTTAATTGCGATCAGATAGGCCATTCCGCGATCGCCCCCTTATCTGATCACGCCATTTATATTCCTCGCGAGGGACTTATTAAAAACGATAAACGAAGACACTCGGATAACGATCGCTATTCAAAGAGCGGCGTGCTTTCACCGGCGCGGACTGGACTTTCTTCTCGTGATTCTCTCATGAAATCGTGACGCGAAACCGCAAAAAATCAATTTGATAAAAATTAAAGAGAGAAACGTGATTTGTTCTTGAAATGTCAGCTAATTTAATAAGTGCTTTAGTGAAGAAAAGAAATTCAGATATTCAAACCGTAGACTCCAACGTTAATGTCGGAAATTCACATGTTATTTGGCCATAAGAACGAACAACGATTAATCTTCCAGAATAATGAAAATAGATCTTTGAAACTTATACATATTGCACATTGAAGCTTTGTGAATAAATTGACACTATTCTTTTTTTAAAAAAGCGTTTTTTAAATTATATATAGATCAACTAACGGAACACTCTTAAATGATCACATAAATCCGTGCAATACTTCCATAGAAAACATTATTTCTTCTTCATATTGCTCTATTTTATTGAAGTAATTATTATAAACATAGTGTATTAAATAGATTAATCTAAAATAAATGATAGATAAAATTAATCGTTGCTTATAAATCTCCATAAGAGCAATGTACATTTTGATTATGCTTTTAATAAAGAGGGGGCAGCATCGTTTTGGTTGAATAAGCAACATTTTGTTGTAAAAAGAAACCTTTGGTCAAATAACGAAAACATGTTTACTACTCATTTCAATGTTGTTTATCATCAGTGTAGCCGGTGTATAAAGGCGAAAGGAGGGCCCGTGCCTCCGCTCGTAAACACAATTCCACGACCTATTTGGCGGAAATAATGGCGTCCGCAAATTATCGCGTAAAACGGGCCGAAAGCCATGAAGGCAAACTTCCACCCGCTGAATTATCGCGTCCGTTAAAATTACTTCAAAGCGTTCCCAGGCGTAAATATTTTCGGAGCCCGATCGGCGATAATTCATTATTCTGAAAGCGCGTGCGTTTGATATTCGGGAAACGCGCTCGGTTTTATGGTTTAATAATAAATTGAATCGAATATTTTAATACTTGTATATTTATTAAGGTGTAATAAAATTGTTTTAAAGCTGCAACACAGTTTAAAAGCTGTCTAAGATTATCATCATCTTCATGTTTACTTGCTTAAACTATATTTTTTATCAGTTTTAAACGAAAAATGACAAAATAGCATCGATTGGAAGGAATCTTGAAATAGAACTGCTTTCACATCCTTGAAATGTTTATATAAAACCAAGGAATTAGGCCTGGATAACTGCATTTTTATCACATAAATGTAAAAACGCTTATGGAGAATCAATGTAAGCTGGTAACCCAAATTAAAGAAAAACCATTTAAAATATCTTATTTCTGTTTTCACACGATTAACTAAATTATTGTTTACTAGACGTTGTGATTATTAGTTTTATTGATTTCTCAATTGACATATTTTTGCGATGGAATAGATAATGCAATTTTGCACAGAAATTGCGGCGTCCTGTTCCCATCTCATTAACCCATTAAGCGCCATTGATGCGTACACGCAACATTATCATTTTTTTGAAATTAAATTACTATATAAGTGATTTTGATATATTATATTATTTGACCTGACTTAAAAGTGTACAAGGAAAACTGTAAATATTTTGTTGTTTAAATATTTCTATTATGATAAAAAATGACAGTGCTTTTCTAACTTTACAATATTTCAGCGTTTTATACGCGTGGCGCATGAAGTAAAATTTCGAGTTTAGAAAAGCCCCGTGAAAATTTGTCTCGGGTCGCTGGCGCGACCCTCGACAAATTTTCTACGCGGGGCTTTTCTAAACTCGAAATTTTACTTCATGCTTAGTCTGGGAGTGGAGACACTCGTTCTAAACTTTATATTGCACGTTTATATATAAAATCGACGACTGCCTAAAAATGTACATCGTATACATTATGTATATTTAAAAGCAAAATGTACAGTATGTCATTCAATAAGTCATTCATAGTAATCATAGAAATAAGTGCAAAATTTTTACCTAAAACCAACTATTAGAGTTAACTCTATAATTGCCCGACCGTTAATGGGTTAACTATGTAAATATTTAAATAATTAAATATAAATAACCGAAACGCCTTGCCTCCGCATCATTAGATCCATAACCGGTACAATTAATTCTTAGTATCAGATCAATAATTTTAGTTTTTGGGTTAACAATAAGGCTTTTTTCTATTGATATTTGGCCGTTAACAGTGTAAGAGAGAACGGTATCTTACTTAAAAAAAAAATGTATAGCTCACGATACATCCCAGCAAAAGGACCTCTAACTCTTAAGTGAACAAACACAGTCACAGCCCTGTTAAAGTCAATTTAAAATTTTAAAGTTCAAAGTCTGAAGATCAAATTCAAAGTCTGAAGATCTGACTGTATGTTTTGAGTGTATGTAAAATAATTATTACACATAAAAAGACTTATTTCTTACTTCACTTTTTATTTGTATAGTTAGATGTACTTTTCGAGACGCAGGATGCTCAAAATGAGCACCTTATGTCTCGAAATGTACATCTAACTATACAAATTAAAAGTGAAGCAAGGAATAACAGACTTTTTATGTGTCTAAAGATCTGGCTGATTGAAACGTAAATTAGTTCATTTCATTAATCACTCCGATAAGAATCAAGAATTTAATACCAGAGTTATAAATAAATCTGTAACACCCCGATGTATATTAATAAAACTGTATACATAAATTATCATCTTCGTGTTTTGACTGCTGAAGGTCCTCAATGAATGTGACCCGCACATTCCGGAGTTGAAGGCTGAACACGCCATCTATATCTGGCGTTTATTTGTGTTCTCGATGCCGAGGCCCGCATCTGGATCTCTTCTCGGCGACTTATTCCTCTTGTTTTCCACCGCTTAACTCTAAAAGCGACGCAGAGTTTTACGTTTTATTTACATTCCTTGCGACGTTACAATAATTAATGCCTGTTTAAATTTTCTCCATATTTAAAACATCAAGCACTCGCGTACTCGACACTGATTTCATGGAAATTAATTCATTTCTTTGCTGTACCGCAGATTGATAACTGAGTTCTTGTGGCCTCACCTAGACGGTATGAAGCTGGAAGGCATGTGTTTCCAGCAGGACGGCGTAACCTGCCATAAAGCTCATGAAACAATCAATTTATTGGTGGAGTGGAAACACTCCTTAGTAGCTTCAAATTGAACTCATTGAAAAAACCAGTCTCAGAATGCATGCACATCGGAATATGTATGCTTGAAAGAAAACAAATCCATGTATGTTCCGAAATAGGATTATTGAGGGTTAATTGACAGTTTTAAGGCACTTGTAACAATTATTCTGTCTGAAAATTACCTACACTTTTATATTTGCTGTATTGTATCTCTATAAATTTACTTTACTTTACTTTACTATTTTTTAAAGAACTGCGGTTTATTTTGCAGATATAGAATTATAAATATCTGTCGATCATACTTGGAAATTGTTTGGAGATTTTATTGCCGTTTTAAGCATGGATCAATAAATTCATTTTTTTCCAGTATTTCAGAAATGGAATTTTTAATTCCGCTTAATTCCCGTTCCAGTTTATTGGACCAGTCGTCGAGCGTTAAATACCGCCCATCCGGAATTTCGCTATTCGCGGAACGTGCCATTTGCGAATAATTAATGCGTTTCGGATTACTTTTATATGCGTTCGCGCTCTCGTGCATTTTGCAATTTCGCGTCGGTGCATCCGCCCGCCCCCCGATTCGAAATCGCGTTTTTCGACCGTAATTCCCCTCCACCCCCTTTCCGGCAAAACGCGAGAGGGTCGCCGTAATGGACAGATTTTTTTGCGACCGCGAGATTATAATCCCGAGCGAAACCTGCGAATTAATCCGCATTTTATATTCACTGCGCGCTGGTTGGAATTGGCGGGTAGTAATTTTTTTAAAGTGCTGCTTCATATGCTTCAATAGAAAAAAGGGGTCGTGAATTTAAATGGAATTTAAAAAATATTTCACAAAATTAAACCAGCTCTTCCATTTTAGAATACACTTTAATTTTAGTCATAGATCGAAAAGCAATCTGATTAAAGTAATATACTCGCAGATACAACTATTTTTTACTAATACAGTTACTATTATTCTTCGCCTGAAGAAGCCACAGTGTGGCGAAACAATTGTCGCGAGTACAATAAAGTATTTGAAAGTAATAAGTGTTTTATTTAAACTAAAATGCTAGTTTTTGCAACTATTAACTGCCTCAACAATTAAGTTAATACAGTATGATCTGAAACAAAAATATTTTGGATTTCGCGCCATAATTGCCTATAAAGCTACATTTACATGTATCTAATTATAGATTGTTCCTTCTTAAGTTTGCTTTATGTGCACTTTGTACTTTAATATAGTAATTTTGCAGTGTGATGTTCATATCAGTCTTATTAGTTCAAGATAGCCAATTAAAATAAGAACGAATTTTAATCTAATAATTTAATGGGCGAAATCAACAAGTTTCACATTGAATCAATCTGTATTTTAATCTCCAACGCTCTATCTTTCCTTATTGTAATCCAGATTTATTAAGAAATACACACTGAAATGTTCACGATCTTATATTTACGCCATTAAAACTTAAACCGTTGTTTCTAGAATAAAATATCTCGTTGCAACAACGCGGGAAAAGTTTGCTTTGTGTGCAGTTTGTATTTTAATATAGTAATTTTGCAGTGTGATGTTCATATCAGTCTTATTAGTTCAAGATAGCCAATTAAAATAGCAACGAATTTTATAATAATAATTTAATGGGCGAAATCAACAAGTTTCACATTAAATCAATCTGTATTTTAATCTCCAACGCTCTATCTTTCCTTATTGTAATCCAGATTTATTAAGAAATACACACTGAAATGTTCACGATCTTATATTTACGCCATTAAAACTTAAACCGTTGTTTCTAGAATAAAATATCTCGTTGCAACAACGCAGGAAAGGTTTGCTTTTTGTGCACTTTGTATTTTAATATAGTAATTTTGCAGTGTGATGTTCATATCAGTCTTATTAGTTCAAGATAGCAAATCAAAATAGGAGCGAATTTGAATCTAATTATTTAATGGGCGAAATCAATAGTTTTCACGTTGAATCACTCTGTATTTTTATCTGCAACGCTTCATCTTTCCTTATTGTAATCCAGATTTATTAGGAAATACATTCTGAAATGTTAACGATCTTATATTTACGCTATTAAAACTTCAACCGATGTTTCTAGAATAAAATATCTCGTTGCAACAACGCGGGAAAAGTTTGCGTTGTGTGCACTTTGTATTTTAATATAATCATTTTGCAGTGTGATGTCCATATCAGTCTTATTAGTTCAAGATAGCCAATCAAACGAACGAATTTTAATCTAATTATTAAATGGGCGAAATCAACAGTTTTCACATTGAATCACTCTGTATCTTAATCTCCAACGCTCCATCTTTCTTTATTGTAATCCAGATTCATTAAGAAATACATTCTGAAATCTTCGCGATCTTATATTTACGCCATTAAAACTTGAACCGTTGTTTCTAGAATAAAATATCTCGTCGCAACAACGCGGGAAAAAGAGAACTTAATAAAAATTGCTATTTTTTTTTAATCCGTCCGTTCCGAGCTGTAATGCCCTTCGAAAGCGACTCTAATAGGTGACCGAGTGTCGTTTAGATAAAACAATAAAAAATAAAGAGAGGAAAAAGAGCCAACAGCCTCCGCACAAAACTTGTTTGTACACAGTTCATGTCGTCCGTATTTATGTCGGCGGCAATTTAGATTTTGATCGAGTGGAAATGACCGAAACAAAAATCCGAAATGGGGCTATAAAGACCCGCTCGCCGGCGCGCTGATTAACGACGCCTGTTCGATGCTCTGGAACCGGTGGAGATTGCGAAAATGGTAATTGCTTCGAATCAATTGTGCTCGTTGATGCAAAAAAAAACGAAATATAATTTGATGTGACATGAAGGAATTGATATAAAGAGATGGGGTATATTGTTGATGCTACAAGAACATTTCTTATCAGTAGTTTTATTTAAGTGATCATGGAGTTTCAAAAATTAAGTGCCTCAACTATCTACAATCAGTAGAAATAGATCAAAAGGGTAATATTGCCAAATTTTGGTGATCTACGATCAGTATTATTAGATCAACAAGGTGATATTGCCAAATTTTGGTCAATTTGGAACATGCAAATTGCTCCTCCAGAATACTAGGTGGTCGAATTTACCATTTTTTCCCCAATTTTGAATCTTTGAGCTTTACAAATGATTATTTTATCTAATCAAATCTTTAAATACAAATGAGTATTGCCATCTATTGCTCATTACTAAAGACAAGACGACTATCTCAATCAATTTAAAGCATCTAACAAGTGTTTTTTTGTTCACTCTTTGATTAAGCATGAACGAGTTTAGTACAGCCTGAAAAAATGTTAAGGCTTTTTTAAACTCGAAATTTTACTTCATGCTTAACACGTTGAGCGCGGCAGTTAACCGAATAACTGCACTGGTGTGCATTACCGGTCCCTGAGGAGCGGTAGCTAAATAATTTTATTTATTTGTTTTATGCAAACACTATGCGGCCTATGACATATATTTTTGATTTATTTTGTTATTACTACTACCAACTACTACTATATACCATACGATCATTTAAAACATGATTTAGAGTAGGCTTTGAACTTCCAATTAGATTGGCACTATTGACTGTTAACACACAGTTTACCATAACCTCAAATTTATTCCATCATTTAGAGTAGGCTTTGAGTTTCAAATTAGATTGGCACTATTGACTTTTAACACACAGTTTACCATAACCTCAAAATTATTCCATCATTCAATGAGCATACTGGCACATCATTCAATGAGCAACCGCACAAAAAAAATGCTGCCTACTCTAAATCATAATTTAAACGATCGCACGGTACCTTTGCAGTTATTTTACTTATTAATTCAAATATATATTGAGGAAATTGAATAGAAAATGAATAAATATGGCCCCGCACCACAACGAAGATCAACACCGGTTCCGAACGACCGGTAACGCAGTCAATGTGTTAATCGAGAAGTATAAAACACTGAAATACTGAAGTACAAAATATATTGCTTCAGTATACTAACTTAGAAGTGTATTTAAAATTTAACATTATTTTAGTGTTGTATACGCGTGGCGCATGAAGTAAAATTTCGAGTTTAGAAAAGCCTGAAAATTTGGTTTGGTCGCTCCGCGCTTCGCGCTACGCGACCAAACCAAATTTTCAGGCTTTTCTAAACTCGAAATTTTACTTCATGCTTAATCTGGGATTGGAAACACTCGTTAGAATCTTCAATTTGTGCACCTTTCAAAACGAACGTATACGTAAAAAATTACTGCGTATACATCGAGATATGTATATTAATACTTAAAAGAAGAAAAACCCCAGATATACATACAGAGAGTTTTATGTAACACCGAACATTTTCATAACGAGAATTTTTCTTTAAAGTATCCATATGCATATGTTGCACATTTTACGATGCTCGGTTTATTACAAGAATAAAATTTTAAGCTTTAAGCGAGTGTTTTGTACTCCCAGGCTAAGCATGAAGTAAAATTTCGAGTTTAGAAAAGCCTGAAAATTTGGTTTGGTCGCGTAGCGCGAAGCGCGGAGCGGCCAAACCAAATTTTCAGGCTTTTCTAAACTCGAAATTTTACTTCATGCGCCACCGGTACAAAACATTGATTCAATGTAAAGTTTAGCGGTATGTTTTAAACTTCGTAATATGTCAGTGTTTTGTACCGGTGGCGCATGAAGTAAAATTTCGAGTTTAGAAAAGCCTGAAAATTTGGTTTGGCCGCTCCGCGCTTCGCGCTACGCGACCAAACCAAATTTTCAGGCTTTTCTAAACTCGAAATTTTACTTCATGCTTAGCCTGGGAGTGGAAAACACTCATTTAAAGCTTTAAATTAAATTCTTTTAATAAACCGAGCGTCGGAAAAATGTACAACGTTTGCATATATTTACTTAAAAAAAATTCGGTGTTACATAAAACTCTCTGTATATAATAGGAGTAAATATCATTCTGTTTATGTACTATATCATCAACAACTTGAAGAATCTTGATCGTGGCAACATACTATATAATACACAACAGCAACAGTAGTAGTATTACTATCATTTCCAGCAAATTCAATCTAAACAACAGATCAGCTTATTGTTATCTGTTGCATCGGGGCGATCTAACGAGGATTGTATATTGAAACGAACAAAACAAAAAATGATTAAACGCCCGGAGCGAACACGACCACCGTAAATAATGCGCTTCGCGCGCGCGTGTTCGTAACTCTATATATACATATATATATATATATAAATATTTCAATTACATAAGTAATAAAAGCCGTATTTACGAGAGTATTCGGAACGGCATCGGGGCTTTTACGGGCGTATAAATCGGTTTTCTCGGGATGTAGAACGAGATAATGCGTGATTTAAGCCCGTCGAGCCCAATTCCCACATAATAATAATGGCCCTCGCCGGTAATACAACAATCGTCCGAATTATGAGTCGCGGCGATATTCTCACGATGCTTTTGTAAGTGGAAATAGATTGCTGGTTGGAATTGTCCGAGAAGAAAAAAATGAAGGTGTATGCAAATTAGGTGGTTTTATGTAGATGGAGATTATGTTCGTGTCTGCGGATACTAGGTTATTGAGAGATCTACAAAATGTGTTGTAAGCAATCGTCATTAAAGTTGCGAAGTGAAGAGATTCCTTTTCCACTGTATTTATACTTAACTTGCGACTATAATTTTATATATCCAGTAGTCATTCTCAAACGTAAACAGACTTGGTGTGCTCAGGTTTTTACCTTTCGGTGTATACCTTTCGAGCGTCCGTCCAAGGACGGGTGGATCACCGTCATATTTGCGAACCACTTCCCACTGAAGACCAACCCACGTGGGCTTTTCAAGGTCCACCCCGACTCCTCATTTAGCGGCGACAAGCACCAGGGCTGAGTCAACCCCGTCGTGTGTAAGTTAGCCCTATCCAAGATAGCGACACAGAGGCTACCTCAAGAAGATCTACAGCTCCGACTTGGACAATCGTCCCCTTCAAACATCCATCGTCTGAAGACTCAGGTCTGCCTCAGACGCCTCCTGTTTAGGTGCTATGCTGGACCTCCTCTCAAACGTAAACACCAGATTTAGCAACCGTAAGGTATCAACCTTAATAACATCTTCTGTGAGACGTATCCTCAAATCGAGTTATAAGGAGCTTATGAACCATCAACATTGATAGATGCGTATATCGCCAACTATTGCGAGATGGATCCTCAATGCTGGTTGGAATTGTCGAAGAAAAAAAAATGAAGGTGTATGCTAATCAGGTGATATTATGTTGATGGAGATTATGTTCATGTCTGCATATACTAGGTTATTGAGAGATCTAAAAAATGTGTTGTAAGCAATCGTCATTAGAGTTGCGAAGTGAAGAGATTCATTTTCCACTGTGTTTATACTCAACTTGCGACTATAATTTCAACTATCCAGCAGTCATTCTTAAACGTAAACACTAGACGTAAACTCTAAGGTGTCAACATTATTAACATCTTTTGTGAGACGTATCCCCAATTGGATTTATAAGGAGCTTATGAACCATCAACATTGAGAGATGCGTATATCGCCAACTATTGCGAGAAGCATCCTTAATGCTGGTTGGAACTGCCGAAGAAGAGAAAAATGAAGGTGTATGCAAATCAGGTGGTTTTATGTAGATGGAGATTATGTTCATGTCTGCAGATACTAGGTTATTAGGAGATCTACAGAATGTCTTGTAAACAATCGTCATCAGGATTGCGAAGTGAAAGAGATTCATTTTCCACTGTATCACACTCAACTTGCGACTATAATTTTAAAAAACAAACAGAATACCTAGGATTAAAAATAACCAACACATTGAAATGGGACGACCACATAAATAAATTAACACAGAAGAACTCCAAACTAATCGGTGCCATGTGGAAAATCAGGAGATTCATCCCAAACAATAAAAAGAAATGTATCTACCACGCATGGTTCACTTCGACCATCAATTATCTTATAATAATTTGGGGAGATACTACTAGCAAAAACATCATTGAGCTACAAAGACAACAAAACAAAATCCTGAAAATATTGTACATACTGGAAAAAAGAACAAGCACTAAAAAGATATATGAAATTACACAAGAACTAAACATAAAGAAAATGATAACATATAACAACTTACTATTCTTATAAAAAATACAAAACAATTTAATTAAAACGCGAATCAGAATACACCCGAACAAGAATACACACAAATATAAAACAAGAAGAAAGTCAGACCTCCGAACAGAAAAATATAGAACAAAAAAATACACCCAACACCTTAAAACAGACATAATCAAAATATACAATAACATACCACAATACATAAAATCATTAAAATATATACCCTACAAATTGAAATTAAAGAATAAACTATTAAACAACGAATTACAATAAAACAATGAAAACATCCAAACCTCCTTCAATACCGCTAGCCCGAGATCTAGTCCTACAACCGAGAATCACGAGGCGAGGACAGAAGGAAGGAACTCCAACAGCGACAACTACAGACGATACATCAAACAAATAATATACATACATATACCTGTAATTGAAACACTGAAATAAATAAATTATTTTCTAAAAAAACTATCTAGTAGTTATTCTGTACGTAAACGTAAACGTAAACATCTGATTTGGCAACCCTGGGGGTACAACCTTAATAACGTCTTTTGTGAAACTTTTTTTTTTGTTCTTCCTGTTTTTAAAATGTAGTCAAGTCCTTTAGGACCTATGCCAAGTTGCCATTCTGTCCTTGATTCAGAGGTGTGAATCAAGAATGTTACCTTATTCCTCTAGGGTGTGTGCGATTTAATCGGTGATTTTTTCGCCGATTTTCCTTAACCGAAAAACTTTTTAGTTTCCTCCTGTTCTCTAAAAGATATCAGACCTCTATCTATGATCAGTTAGCTATTGCCGATCTATGGGGATCACCGAATTTAAATCCAATTTAGTAATTGGTATCTTCTTGCGAGTATGTTTTCACATATCCCTCGCAAAATTCAAAATCGAGGTCCTTTCCAGAACCTCCACTTCGAGAGTGGATATCATTTGGGTTCGTGGTAATTCTGCTGGGTGCCATCGGATCTTCCAAGGAACATCAAAGTCGACACCCACAACGACTGCATAACGATGATGGTATGATGTGATGAGGTACACGATTCGTTGTGGACTTAACGCTCATCGTCCACAACGAATTGCATGGTGATGATGGAATGATGTGATGAGGTGCACGAATCGTTGTGAACTACACTTTTGTGAAACGCATCCACAATGGAAGTTATAAGAAGCTTATGAACTATAAACCTTGAGAGATTCGTATAGCGCCACCTATCGTGAGACTAATCGTCAATGGGAGTTAAAAGGAGCTTATTAACTATAAACATTGAGAGATTCGTATAGCGCCACCTATCGTGAGAATAATCGTCAATGGAAGTTTAAAGGAGCTTATGAACTATAAACATTGAGAGATTCGTATAGCGCCAACTATCATGAGACTAATCGTCAATGGGAGTTAAAAAGAGCTTATGAACCAAGGTACGTCGATGGGCGTAACACATAATAATAATAATAATATGTCTTTATTCCAATGAAAACAGAATATACAGTAACATACATTTGTTGCACGGAATAGGGTCAATTACAAGAAATAATCATTATTGAAAATACTCATCTAAACACGTATGTGTTACAAGGTATGACAGAATTGGATCTTTCCATGTTTCCCCTACCCCTTTCCCCGCAGGCCCTAGTTCGTGCAAGAGAGAACAATGACGTTGTATTTGGTTACGTTTTTGAGTCTATCATAACCTCTCTTTCCGGTTTCGCTGTACTTTAATTCAAAATCAGCCCTACAAGCACTTAGAACACTAATTAAACCAACCGAGCTAATGACAGAGATAATAAATATCCTGGAGATAATCAGGGACAAAGTAAAATTCCATTGGATTAAAGCACACGCGGGAAATATACGAAACGACAGAGCGGACGAACTTGCAAAAAACGCGACAGAAAACGGCGTAATCACGTACGAGAAGGCACCTTTCTCGTACGCGAAGCGTATGATAAGACTAAAAATATTAAGCGATTGGGACAATGGGTGGGAAAACACAGATAAGGGGCGAATAACATACCACTACATAAAAAATCACGAAGAAAGACAAAACATAAAAACGGAAATAAATTATAGAATGACGCAACTAATGACGGGACACGGGAATTTCCGGGAATATCTAAAGAGAATTAAAAAACGCGAGACGGAAAACTGTACATGTGGGGAACAAACAGAATCACGGAAACACGTCATGTTTACCTGCGAAAACACCGAGGAACTACGGATATTAGCAAATAACAAATTAATAGAAAAAGAGCTACACTGGCCGCGAAATATAGCGGAATTAGAAGAAATTAGGAAAGAGGGGATTATTTGGAGATATTTAGAGAATTCGCTGGTGGGGTGGAAACACTGAAGGTCGGCTAGGGCCCCTGACTGACTCACTGATTAAATAACTAATCATCCAAGTAAAATAAACAAACCTGAATTATTAAACAAAATGAGTTGACAAATGACGTATAACTAGCATAAACTTGCGCACACTTAATCGAACCAGGACTCGCACACCCGCGAGGAAAAAGAAACGAGAGATGAGCATCAATTTGGAAACAACCACGACGGGCTAAATCAGTTCCACGCGAAACAAAGCAAATGTATAAATGTATATATATATGTAAATGTAAATATAATGAAGAGGTAGGGCAGTTGGTGGCCGAGCGGTAACGTCGCCGGGCTGTATCGCTCGGCGAGCCACAAGTTCGGGTTCGATTCCCGTGCACGGGGAGACTTTATTTGAAAAATAATGTCTCGTCGTGACCCTGGGTGTGGTATGAATGTGTGTGATTGTCCGAATGAATAGTAATTAATACAAATTGTAATAAATTAATTGATACAAAAATAAGCATTGATGATGGCTAATGGGCAAGTTCCCAAGGCCAGGCAAAAGCCAAAACAAAAAAAAAAACAAAAAAGATGAAGAGTAATTAAACTCTATATGTATATATATATATTTTTTTAATTTATTTGTATAAGACATATGTTTCACATGTATTACAATTGTCAAAGGAGAAGAAAAACACCTATATAAAATACTTAATATATACATGAAATACCATAAATTAAAATTACAACTAAAATTAATATAAATGGGGTAGATAAGAAAATAGATTTAGAGGGAGTGGGTGAATAAAAATTAAGAAAGGTTTCTTTTAAGTGTTTTACTTAGTATTAAGGGGACTAACGTATTCACAGGTGGAATTAAAATATGAAAATTACAAGGGGCAATCATTTTACCTACTAAATCCTGGGAGAGTAGTTCTAAGCTAGTTTTTAGTATATTGCCATACTTATGTAATGCAATTTCTTTATGATAAATAAATTTAATGTACTTTCATAGATAGATTTTTAATATTTTGTGTTAAAAATAAGTGTTGTTAAAATAAGACTTTGTGTTAGTGTTAAGTGTCAACCAACCGGTGAAATATATCGTGATGAACAAATTAAAATGTAAAATTCAGTTAAAATAATGCACAAAATAATCCGCCAGGGAGAGCTGACTCAATTTCGTCAAGGTCAAAAAGTGGAAAAGACCCTTTAATATGTATTTACATTGTACAAAGAGTTTTTCTTTTAAATATACGTATTCTAAATGCAACCTATTTTCTATAAATCTTGAGATATTCCCGGTTTTTTTTTAAGTTCATTTTAAAGCTTTTAACGAGGGATTTCCACTCCCAGACTAAGCATGAAGTAAAATTTCGAGTTTAGAAAAGCCCCGTGAAAATTTGTCGAGGGTCGCGCAGCGACCCGAGACAAATTTTCTGGGCTTTTCTAAACTCGAAATTTTACTTCATGCGCCACGCGTATAAAACACTGAAATACTGTGAAACTTATGTATATTTGAACCTCACTGGAAATCAGTATTTTATACGCGTGGCGCATGAAGTCAAATTTCGAGTTTAGAAAAGCCACGCGTATAAAACACTAAAATACTGTGAAACTTGTGTATATTTGAACCTCACTGGAAATCAGTATTTTATACGCGTGGCGCATGAAGTAAAATTTCGAGTTTAGAAAAGCCCAGAAAATTTGTCTCGGGTCGCTGCGCGACCCTCGACAAATTTTCACGGGGCTTTTCTAAACTCGAAATTTTACTTCATGCTTAGTCTGGGAGTGGACAACACTCGTTTAAAGCTTCAAATTGAACCCTTTTAAAAATCAACGAATGTCAGAAAATTTACAACTTATGCATGTTTACCTAAAGCTTACCATGAAGTAACCACATTTAAATTCAGCGCGCATTTGTGTCAAAAGCGATCTCTAGCCGCACTCCAAAATCTTTGATTCTGTCGATTCTTCTTACCGTATACTCGACTGTCCTTGCTTATGAACTATAAACATTGAGAGATTCGTATAGCGCCACCTATCGTGAGACTAATCGTCAATGGAAGTTAAAAGGAGCTTATGAACTATAAACCTTGAGAGATTCGTATAGCGCTACCTATCGTGAGAGTAATCGGCAATGGGAGTTAAAAAGAGCGTACGAACTATAAACCTTGAAAGATTCATATAGCGCCAACTATCGTGAGACTAATCGTCAATGGAAGTTAAAAGGAGCTTATGAACTATAAACCTTGAGAGATTCGTATAGCGCCACCTATCGTGGACTAATCGTCAATGGAAGTTAAAAGGAGCTTATGAACTATAAACTTTGAGAGATTCGTATAGCGCTACTACCTATCGTAAGACTAATCGTCAATAGGAGTTAAAAGGAGCATATGAACTGTAAACCTTCAAAGATTCTTATAGCGCCACCTATCGTGAAATTAATTGTCAATGCCAGTTAAAAGGAGCTTATGAACTATAAACATTGAGAGATTCGTAAAGCGCCATATATTGTAAGACGCATCCTCAATGGGACTTTGAAATAGCTTATGAACCATAAACATTGCGCGTAGGGCCATCTATGGTGTGGAATATTGTAAATCGGGGCTATTCCGTAAACGAAATGTCAAATTTGACGTACATTATTCTTTAACATCACAGCCTAAGCCTTAACCTTAGATTGCGAGGTTAAATAATAACGTATATGTTATTTAGTAATTGGTTTCGAGTTATGTGAAGTTGTAAACTTAAATTAAAACACTTATTTGTTCCTTTCTTCACTTATTTTATTTTACTTGTTAGATGTACATTTCGAGTACTACGTACTCATTTTCAATAACAGAATGCCTTAAAACTAATTTACAATCGTTTATATATGGTTTGAGGATTAGTGGAAAAACCTTAATCTAATTATGTCGGTTACCTGTTTGGGGTGGATTGGTGTTAATGAGTGTCGGTGATTTACAATTTTCCGAAAGGAGGGTTAAAAGAGGATTATCTAAGGGACTCAGGTCAAAATTAAGTAGTTTGTTTTTGTTTTTATACATTTCTATTGATTCCAACATATTTAATCGATAACTGTTTGATTCTTTGAGTAATTTTACATTTTTTATTGGGAATTGATGGCCGGTTTCATAATTATGGTATGCTATCGCGGATTTTTCGGGGTTTCTATTTTTTATATGATACGTGTGTTCTTTGAATCTTTTTGATAAATTCCGTTGAGTCTGACCTATATAAACTTTTTCACAATTGTTACCTTCTATCATGTAAATTCCTGATTTATTTAAATTATCCCTGTTATTCGATTTTTTGTTTAATAATATGTTTAATTTTGTGTTGCTGTAGTTAGCAGTTGTTAATTTGAATTTTTTGAATATTTTGTTGATTTGGTGGTGAACTAAAGGGTTGAAAATGAATTTAACAAATTTGTTATTCTTAATGTCGCTGGTTTCTTTTGAGGTATTCAGCTTTGTGGTATTTTTAATCAAATGTCTTTTCATATGCCTATTAATGAGTTTTTCAATTATGTTCCTTTTATATCCTAATGAAGTTGCAATGTTTTTAATGAATTTTAATTCGTTTTGTCTGTTTTCTTTTGAAATCGGTAAGTTTATTGCGTTATAAATCATACTATTGAATGCTGCGAGTTTATGCCTGATGGGCGTTGTTGATGAAGAGTGAATGTAGTTGTATGTGTGTGTTGGTTTGCGATATATATTAATAAATCTAGAAACGGGATTTGATTGTTATTTTCAATTTCGTATGTAAATGAAATGCTCGGAGACAATCCGTTCAAATCCGACAACAAGCTGGTTATTTCTGTTTTGTTATCTATAACAGCTATTATGTCGTCTACGTATCTAAACCAAACTTTCGGAAAGCCAGGTATTGTATTTTTTGCATGATTTTCTAAATTGTTCATAAAAATATTTGCTAGGAAGGGTGATAATGGATTACCCATGGCTGTTCCGAAAGTTTGCTTATAGAACTTGTTATCGAATTCGAACGCATTGCAATCCATTACTAATTTAGTTAGCTGTATGTATTGGTCTATGTTTTCTTGCGGAATAGAGTTGTCTAAAAGAAGTTTTTCTAAAATGTGAATTGTCTCATTAATAGGAATGCTGGGAAACAAAGCTTCTACGTCAAAAGAAACCAGTGAGTCGTTATGTTCTATTTTCACTGATTGTAATTTTCTAGTCAACTCAAGAGAATTTTTGATTGAGAAATTGTTTTTAATGGTCAGTGATTGAAATTGCTGTACCAGCCACTTCGCAATGTTGTACGTTGGTGAGTTTATATTCGAGACGATGGGTCTCCATTTATTGCCGTGTTTGTGTATTTTTGGCAAGCAGTACAATTTCGAAAGTGACGGGTTTTTCAATTTCAATTTATATATTAGTTTTTTATCGATTAAATTTGTTGGTTTCAAAAAAGAGTTTATCTTACTTATGTACATCTAACAAGTAAAATAAAATAAGTAAAGAAAGGAACAAATTAGTGTTTTAATTTAACGTATATGTTATTTAAATATTAGATATTCAGGGCTATTTCGTACATGTTAAGGAATAGCCCTGAATATCTAAGTAAAGCGTGTGTAATGTAATAAAGTTAAATGTTATAAATTGTATGCAATTAAACAGCGTATATTTTAAATTATAAAAGTGATTCAGTTAACGCTTTTAAGCCATTGTATTCTCCGTTCATTCGAGTTTATAATTTCCATCCCTTCTTATTTACTTTACGCTCCAGTTATAAAAAGCTTACGAATTTATAACGAGACAAATTACAATCCGCGACCCTTTCCGCCCCTCGCGCGTTTTTGCCCCCATCCCCGGACTCCCGGAGGGTTTCACAAAACCCTTAACAACTAGAGCGATAACGCAACCGGAGCAGGAAATTACCGCCGCCAACAGTGTAAAAAAAAACCCTCCGCGACAAAAATCAAGCCCCCCCCCCCCCCCCTAAAGTGGAAATGCGGAGGACTCGGGAAATTTATAAAACGCGGCTCGCTTTATTCCGCATGATGAGGGAAAACTCGATTTCCCGGGGAATCTCTAAAATAAACGTATCTCCGAGTGGAAATAAAATCATCTCGCCGGAATCGAGCGTGGGATTGGAACGGGCGAGGGGTGGAAATGAAAAACGAGACCCCTTCCCGTGGGGAGTGGAAGGGCGTTAAATATTAATTATATCTTTTTTTCCTCTTCTGCTTTTCTTCTAATTTATCGGAAGGGCGCACGGAGAGAACTGGAACTCTCGGGTCGAAAAAGTTCTTCGGCATTTGGGATCCGTGGAAGCGTAATTTACTTAGATATCATCTTAATGGAACTTCTTTGCTCGTGGAGTAAATGGGTAATGGGCGAATTAGGTGGCCACTAAATGCTTGTGTCTACAAGATAAGCTGTTAATGTATCTCTTAAGAAAAAGAAAAACATATTTATCATGTTGTTTTTTTTTTAAATGATATACTAGTTGCAATTATATATATAAACATCTTAATTGTGCACTAAAAAGTTTACAGTTTGTTTATTTTTACACTTATATTTTATTTTAAGATCCTTGGCTATTGGCCGTCTTTCAGCCTGGGTTATAGTTGTCATTGTCTTGTCGGTTAGTTATGATTCATGTGAGATGAGATGAATTAATGAATGGTGGTTTCTGGGTTGTTGAATTTGGGTAGTTGCAATTATTTACCTCAATCTTCTATAAAATAGGAATTTATGCTGGCCCGGCGCATTCACAACTTCAGCACTCACTTTGTAGGTGCAGCCTACCTCTAGCACCCCGGGGTTTAGTTCGCGTACACAGGGACAACTTCAGCACTCACTTTGCAGGTGCAGCCTACCCCTAGCACCCCGGGGTTTAGTTCGCGTACACAGGGAACTTTTCTTTTAAATATAGGTGGATATTTCGATTTGTAAATTATCAGACATTTGATGGTTTTGAAAAGTGTTCAATTTGAAGCTTCTAACGAGGGTTTTCACTCCCAGATTAAGCATGAAAAAAGACATAAAAAGTGTTCAAGTTGAAGCTTCTAACGAGTGTCTCCACTCCCAGATTAAGCATGAAGTAAAATTTCGAGTTTAGAAAAGCCTGAAAATTTGGTTTGGTCGCGTAGCGCGAAGCGCGGAGCGACCAAACCAAATTTTCAGGCTTTTCAAAACTCGAAATTTTACTTCATGCGCCACGCGTATAAAAATACTGATTAAAAGTGAAGTTAAAAATACACTGCTAAAGCAGTATGTTAAAGATATATAATTTAAACTTTACAATATTTTAGTGTTTTATACGCGTGGCGCATGAAGTAAAATTTCGAGTTTAGAAAAGCCTGAAAATTTGGTTTGGCCGCTCCGCGCTTCGCGCTACGCGACCAAACCAAATTTTCAGGCTTTTCTAAACTCGAAATTTTACTTCATGCTTAATCTGGGAGTGGAGACACTCGTTAGAAGCTTCAAATTGAACACTTTTTATGTCTGATAATTCAACAAATCGGGATATCCACCTATACTAAAAAGAAAAGTTCCCTGTGTACGTACTAGTATGTAAATGTGATTGATCTCCAATGAACTGTCATAAAATCCTCGTTTGATGAAATACCGAGAATTCATCCGGGCTGGTAGCTAGTAATAAAATGATTCAATAGTCTGCTACGATTTTTCATCATTCCATATTTATGAGACCGACATTCCGTCATCACATGGCGCCCCTTTATTCCCCCTTTGGTCGCTCCTAGAGTGGAGCACATCTGTTCGCCAGGAATCCGGAATTATGTTTTATTGAACACTGGCGGAATGATGCACGGGCGTGTTGTGTTATTACTGGGAGTGTTGAAATAACAGCTGAAGGAAAAAATAGATTCGGAGAGAGAGGGTTATTCTCTCACAAGATATTTATGGATTTTTTTTTCGAGTTGCTAGAGTTAATATCGTCATATATTTTTTTTAGAGGATATAATTATATTAATAGAAATAGATGCGTTCTAGGTTTTATATCTTTAAATATATTCTTGTTTATTCAATTTATTTTGTATTCACTGCAATCATTGTTGGGATTTCCTGTACATCAGGAATGATTTAACCTGATGTACAGGAAATCCGAACAATGATTGCAGTGAAACTCCTAGAAAATGTTTCACTCATGGGGTACCTCATGGTTCTATAATGGGACCCCTACTTTTCCTAATACACGAGGGGAGATTAAAAAAAGATCTACCTAACCAGAAAAGAAACAAAATTAGAGATTATTTTTTTTTGTTTTTCGACATATGACCCTTCAACAGACTTGGTGTGCTCAGGTTTATACCGGTAGATGTGCACCTTACGAGCGTCCGTCTAAGGACAGGTAAATCACCGCCATATCTGCGAACCACTGCCCGCCGGAGACCAACCCACGTGTGGACCGGAGGGGCGAGTAGACACCCCTGGGCTTTTCAAGGCCCACCCCCGACTCCTCATTTAATGGCGACAAGCACCAGGGCTGAGTCAACCCCGCCGTGTGTAGGTTAGCCCTATCCAAGATAGGGACACGGAGGTTACCTCAAGAAGGTCTACAACTCCGACTTGGACAATCGTCCCTTTCAGACATCCGCCGTCCGAAGACTTTGGTCTGTCCCCGCCGCTATGCAAGAAAGAAGAGGGCGAAATGGTAAAGAGAATGTGGCAGGAGGCCTGGGACACGGGACCGACGGGCAGGTTCCTACATACTATAATCCAGGAAGTGGATACTACAGTGAGCATCCCAAGTAGGAAAGCAGTACAGCTGCTCACCGGGCACGGCAATATGGCAGGATACCTAGCCAGATTTAAGATCATTGAGGGACCAGGCATGTGCATATGCGGCTTCAGCCCAGAAACAGCAGAGCACGTACTGCTGGAATGCACCAGCAATCACAGGACGAGAGCGAGAGGCGAATTGAGGGAGAGCCTGGAAGCAGCGGGGGCACAATGGCCCATAACAATAAATAATACGACAGACGGAGCTATATGGAAGGCGATTGAAAAGTTCGCAGATGAAGCAATACCAGACGAGGAAATGTAATAAATAGTAATACGATCGTATATTGTAATTGTAACCTGTAATATGTAAATGACCATGTAAATATGCATTGTAAAGGAAGTAATAAAGAAAGAAAAGATAAGATGATGGGACGGTCTCCCTTCCCCGCTAGTTTTGGAGTGCGGTAAAAAGTAGGATGGGTTTCCTTGGTGGTGTTTTCGCCAGGATAGTAAGTAGAGGAGAAACAAAGAGCCGATACCGTAAGCTAAGAGCCATATATATATACACTGCAAATGTCCCCGCCGCCTCCTTAGGTTTTAGGTGCTATGACGGGACCCCCTGACCCTTCAACAGTAACACATTTAGTCCAGCGCTTCTCCAATAATCCATGACCATAGTATCTCCTTTTCTACTCGATTTCCCATAAGCATTGGCTCCCCTTGCTGTTAGCTTTTCCTTAAGCTGGAGAAATACTTGCAAGGACGTCGAGTTTCTCCAAAAAGCGATAATTCATCAGAAGAAACCCGACGTCCTTGCAAGTATTTCATTGGCTTAAGGAAAAGGTAAACGCAAGGGGAGTAAATGCTTATGGGAGAACTGGAGATCGAGTAAAAAAGGAGAGACTATGGTCAGGATGTGGGTGAAGAGTAAGACAGACGACTATATACATCAATCATCGATCACGCTTCTGGATGCAGCATCTAAACGCAGTTACAAAATATTATATAGAGACTGGCTAATTTGATATATATAAACTGGTGTAAGTCTGATGAAACTAAACCAGGACTGGTGCCAACGCAATAAAACCGCAGTTGTTGATTTCTTCATGAACTTTATAGGCCTTATGAGTTGAACATAATTGGTTCATTGGTTTAAATTTTATTAGACATCGGATTAGACGAAAAAGATCTAAGAATCGTCATAAAACCAAAGTGCTTCTGTAAGACTGGACGGAAGAAACACAGAAGATGTGAAGATTCTGCGTGGAGTAAGACAGGGATGCATATTGTCTCCTCTGTTATTTAATATATATATATACAGAAAATATCTGCAGGAAGGCTCTAGCAGACATAGACCTAGGAATTCCCTTAAAAGGAGAAAAATTGAATTACACCGGCTACGCAGATGACATGGTAATGTTTGCAGATATTCAAGAGAATCTACAACTACTAATAGGTAGAGTGATAGAAAACTTTAATACATATCAAGGGGAGCCAATGCTTATGGGAGAACTGTAAATCGAGTAGAAAAGAAGAGACTATGGTTAGGATGTGGGGTAAGAGTAAGACAGACGACTGTACACACCAATCACTGGTCTCGCTTCTGGATGCAGCATCCAAACGCGGTTACCAAATTTTATATAGAGACTGGCTAACTGGATATATACGAACTGTAGTATAACGTAGCAACCTGATGCGACTAGAACTAAATCAAGGGGACCCAATCCTTATGGGAGAACTGGAAATCAAGTAGAAAAGGAAAACTATAGGGTAAGAGTAAAACAGACAACTATATATACCAATCACCGGTCTCACTTCTGGATGCAGCATCCAAACGCGGTTACCAAATTTTATATAGAGACTAGTTAACTGGATATATACGAACTGTGGTATAACGTAGTAACCTGATGCGACTAGAACTAAATCAAGGGGAGCCAATCCTTATGGAAGAACGAGAAATCAAGTAGAAAAGGAAAACTATAGGGTAAGAGTAAAACAGACAACTATATATACCAATCACCGGTCTCGCTTCTGGATGCAGCATCCAAACGCGGTTACCAAATTTTATATAGAGACTGGTTAACTGGATATATACGAACTGTGGTATAACGTAGCAACCTGATGCGACTAGAACTAAATCAAGGGGAGCCAATCCTTATGGGAGAACTGGTAATCAAGTAGAAAAGGAAAACTATAGGGTAAGAGTAAAACCGACAACTATATATACCAATCACCGGTCTCGCTTCTGGATGCAGCATCGCGGTTACCAAATTTTATATAGAGACTGGTTAACTGGATATATACGAACTGTAGTATAACGTAGTAACCTGATGCGACTAGAACTAAATCAAGGGGAGCCAATCCTTATGGGAGAACTGGAAATCAAGTAGAAAAGGAAAACTATAGGGTAAGAGTAATACAGACAACTATATATACCAATCACCGGTCTCGCTTCTGGATGCAGCATCCAAACGCGGTTACCAAATTTTATATAGAGACTGGCTAACTGGATATATACGAACTGTAGTATAACGTAGTAACCTGATGCGACTAGAACTAAATCAAGGGGAGTCAATCCTTATGGAAGAACTGGAAATCAAGTAGAAAAGGAAAACTATAGGGTAAGAGTAAAACAGACAACTATATATACCAATCACCGGTCTCGCTTCTGGATGCAGCATCCAAACGCGGTTACCAAATTTTATATAGAGACTGGTTAACTGGATATATACGAACTGTGGTATAACGTAGCAACCTGATGCGACTAGAACTAAATCAAGGGGAGCCAATCCTTATGGGAGAACTGGTAATCAAGTAGAAAAGGAAAACTATAGGGTAAGAGTAAAACCGACAACTATATATACCAATCACCGGTCTCGCTTCTGGATGCAGCATCCAAACGCGGTTACCAAACTTTATATAAAGACTGGTTAACTGGATATATACGAACTGTAGTATAACGTAGCAACCTGATGCGACTAGAACTAAATCAAGGGGAGCCAATCCTTATGGGAGAACTGGAAATCAAGTAGAAAAGGAAAACTATAGGGTAAGAGTAAAATAGACAACTATATATACCAATCACCGGTCTCGCTTCTGGATGCAGCTTCCAAACGCGTTTACCAAATTTTATATAGAGGCTGGCTAACTTGATATATACGAACTGTGTACATATTCAATCATTTTTCAAATATAATATTGCTTATATAATTTGGAGAAATTCCCCGAGTATTAAATTAAACTTTCACGATCGTGATTTATTCATCGCGGCTAGAGCGAATGAAATTTCGACATTTCGGCGGCGGCAGCGAGTGGATCTGCAGAATAAACAGCGCGGAATTAATAAAACATGAACCGCACAGGAGAGCGCGTTCCTCTAATAAATCAGCGGTCCGCTCGTCCATCTAACGCAAACACTATTAATTATGGAACGCGGGGGTGGCTGGCGGAGGCGGCGGCGGGGGGAGCGGAGCCGGCTTTTTCGACGTCTGCAGCGCTTCCCGCGCCGCCCCCTAATGAATGTGCGCGATAAATTTTTCATGAAATAATGGATGTTTGCCGACGGGATGATGAACGCTGAATAAGCGGGGGCGGCGGAGGGCGTTCGCCCCCCCAACCCCCCGAAAATTCCCTGCTTAAATTAACCAGTGTAACGTTTTCATCGTTAAATTGCTGCCTTGTGTTAATTAATTTAATGTTTGAATGGAGTTGGTAACAGTTTCAAACACATCCCTCATAATCTAAGAGGGAGCCATAAAACTATTGAAAAAAAGCAACAGATTTTCAGTTCAAATTACAATTTTAGATTATGAATGATATCAACTCAATTGCTAATAACACTAGTTCCGATTTCGAATTAGATTCCCAGAGCTCCACAACACTAGTATTGATTACGAATCAGATCTCAGTGCTCACAACGCTAGTCTTGATTTAGATTCAAATTTCTATCATAATCTAAAGGCGTCTAAAACTATTGAAGAAGAGCAACAGCAATGGAATGTACCAATTTTAGATTATAAATTATATCAACTTTCAATTGCTAATAACACTAGTTCCGATTTCGAATTAGATTCCCAGAGATCATAATACTAATCTTGATTCAGAATCAGATCTTAGCGCTCACAACACTAGCCTTGATTTCGAATCAGATTCTCAGCGCTTACAACACTATTCTTGACTTAGAACCTAACTTTTATCACAATCTAAAGGCGCCTAGAACTATTGAAGAAGAGCAAGATTTCTAGAACCCCTAGTGTTGTGAGTTCTAGAAATCAATGGTTCTAGACGCCTTTAGATCTTGATTTCGAATCAGATTTTAGCGCTCACAACACTAGTCTTGATTTAGATTCTAATTTTTATCATAATCTAAAGGCGTCATAGAACTATTGAAAAAGAGCAACAGATTTTTCTGCAATGGAAAGTTCATATTACAATTTTAGATTATGAATCATATCAACTTTCAATTGGTCATAACAGTAGTTCCGATATCAAATTAGATTCCCAGAGATCACAACACTTATCTTGATTCCGAATTAGATCTCAGCGCTCACAACACGTGTGTTCTAGAAATCTTGCTCTTCTTCAATGGTTCTAGACGCCTTTAGATCTTGATTTCGAATCATATTTTAGCGCTCACAACACTAGTCTTGATTTATATTCTAATTTTTATCATAATCTAAAGGCGTCATAGAACTATTGAAAAAGAGCAACAGATTTTTCTGCAATGGAAAGTTCATATTCCAATTTTAGATTATGAATCATATCAACTTTCAATTGGCCATAACAGTAGTTCCGATATCAAATTAGATTCCCAGAGATCACAACACTTATCTTGAATCCGAATTAGATCTCAGCGCTCTCAACACTAGCCTTGATTTCGAATCAGATTCTCAGCGTTTACAACACTAGTCTTGGCTTAGATTCTAACTTTTATCATAATCTAAAGGCGTCTAGAACTATTGAAGAAGAGCAAGATTTCTAAAACTCCTAGTGTGAGTTCTAGAAATCTTGCTCTTCTTTAATAGTCCTAGGCCCTGGAATATCTTCAGAACCGAATGAAAAAATGTTCCAAATAAAAGTATAATGATTTGGATAGGACATCCAATTCTGTAAGAAAATTCAACCCCCCACCTCCAGGGAAGGCTGTATCTTTGAAATTTTAAATGCGAACTCCTATTTTCTATTACAGATTTGGATAGAGCGTGAAAAAGTAAGTTTTATCTAAAAAACATTTTTTGTTACTTTGATGGCACTGCAATCAACAAAATTGAACAATTGATAATTGACATACTAAATTTATTTTACTCTAACCAATTAGTCAAGGATTTCACTCGAAGTTAGTGATTTATACGCGTGGCGCATGAAGTAAAATTTCGAGTTTAGAAAAGCCTGAAAATTTGGATTTGCTGGGGCGCGACTCGCTTCGCTCGCGCGCCCCAGCAAATCCAAATTTTCAGGCTTTTCTAAACTCGAAATTTTACTTCATGCTTAACCTGGGAGTGGAAACCTCGTAAGACGATCAATCAGGAACTTAGTTTGCAATTTCCTTTATTGTCAGATTTATAACGTAAAATAAATAGAGTTGATGTTATTTCGTACTTCAAATTTGGAACGAAAAGAAATTCCTGTGCGTTATTTGTGAGTTAGATATTCCAGGTGGTACTTTAAAATAAAACACCCTGTATGTAGGTAATACAGGTTAAAATTGGAAGGATTATTATTATTATGATAACTTTCCCGGGGAACAAAAAATAGGATTACATCCGGCAATGAATTGTATTTCCAATCCCCGAGAGATATCAATTTAATAACAGCGTTTCCAAGACGCGGCCTAAATCCGCGCATAAAAGGATTTTTATTGATACGACCCAAATAAAAGATTTCCCCCAGATTCACAGCATACCTAAAAATAGAATACTTCTCACACATACAGGGAATTTTTCTTTGAAGTATACATAACCCCCGATGCATACGCTGTACATTTTTAAGTCTTTCAAACCTTTCAAATTGAAATTGAATTTGTGTTCAGTATTCCGGCACCAGGTACCCACAGACCCACGGGCGATGCCACTATGAAGCATTAGATGGCGTTAGCTATCGAAATCATTAATAGCTTTCAAATTGAATTTTTCCATAAAAAGCGAATCTTTATGGAAAAATTCAATTTGAAAGGTTTGAAAGACGTAGAGTCCAAATTCAAACTCAGGCTTTTCTAAACTCAAAATTTGGATTTTGGACATTTTCAGGCATTTGTTTTTTTATAGAAAAATTCAATTTGAAAGGTTTGAGAGGCGTAGCATCCAAATTCAAGTTCAGGCTTTTCTAAACTCAAAATTTTACTACATGCGCCACGCGTGTAAAACACTGATTTAAAGTGAAGTTTAAGATATACTGCTTTAGCATACTGATATAGAAGTATATTTCAAACTTCACATCTAGGTCTGTGTTATATACGCATGCTTAATCTGCTACTGGAAAACACTAGGGTCTCTGTATTTAAGAGAGTGGTCCAAACTGGCATCCATCTTCACGCCTTTAGGCGCCAAATTTAAACTAAATCAAATTAACAGGACGCGCGTCAATAATTATAGAATATGATTGGTTTAGTTTGAATTTGGCGCCTAAAAGCGTCAAGATGGATGCCAGTTTGCGCTACTCTCTTTATATATTCGTTGTTTTCTTAAAAGAAGTAAATTTAAAGTTTAAACGAGTATTTTCCACTCCCAGGTTAAGCATGAAGTAAAATTTCGAGTTTAGAAAAGCCTGAAAATTTGGTTTGGTTGCGTAGCGCGAAGCGCGGAGCGACCAAACCAAATTTTCAGGCTTTTCTAAACTCGAAATTTTACTTCATGCGCCACGCGTATAAGACACTTATTTCAAGCGAAGTTTACTTGTTCACAATATTTCAGTGCTTTCAGTGTTTAATACGCGTGGCGCATGAAGTAAAATTTCGAGTTTAGAAAAGCCTGAAAATTTGGTTTGGCCGCTCCGCGCTTCGCGCTACGCGACCAAACCAAATTTTCAGGCTTTTCTAAACTCGAAATTTTACTTCATGCTTAGCCTGGGATTGGAAAACACGCGGAGCGGCCAAACCAAATTTTCAGGGCTTTTCTAAACTCGAAATTTTACTTCATGCGCCACCGGTACAAAACACTGATTCAATGTAAAGTTTAGCGGTGTGTTTTACACTTTGTAATAGGTTAGTGTTTTGTACTGGTGGCGCATGAAGTAAAATTTCGAGTTTAGAAAAGCCTGAAAATTTGGTTTGGCCGCTCCGCGCTTCGCGCTACGCGACCAAACCAAATTTTCAGGCTTTTCTAAACTCGAAATTTTACTTCATGCTTAGTCTGGGAGTGGAAAACACTCCTTAGAAGCTTCTAATTGAACGATTTTCAAAAATGTGTGTACACTTAAAAGATACTTATAAGATTCCCTTTATGATCAAATCATTAATAATTTTAATCACCCACGAAACTCTAAAGAGATAAACTACAAGATTTATATAACCAACTATAAAACCATTCACATTTAACAATTTTATAAACTTTCCACTCATCAAACCGGGTTTTATGTCTATTTAACAACATCATCACGGAAACAGAAGTAAAAGTCTCGAAATTGTGTTGTATCAACAATGGCGATGATAGGGCCTCTCTTCTTTGTCTGTAAAGCTTTCACTTTACGGATCGTGTGTACACACACTTATTAGGCCTTTCCCAAATATTTGCTCCCAGCGCTTACAAACGCGCGGAACACGTGTTTGCCGATCCGAAACCAATTTAGCCGGCTACTTCGTGGTATTTACGAACGAGCTTAAAAATAAGTCCTGGCTCATAATTTCTGGAATAAACAATTATCGCGAAAGGTCGCGCGCTGTGGATTAATTTATGCCTGCCAGGCCGCGCTGGAGTGATGTCATTTGTTTACAATTGGTAGCGGCTTTGGGAGGTTTCTTTTGTTTGTCATTGGGGATATTAATAGAATGAACGGACATCACATGACGGTTCTTGTCATTCATTTGTTTCCAGAAGTTTTACGTTACAGACCAATGTGATGAGTTGGGTTCTTTTTCCCCTCACAAAATTTAAGCACTTTACCTTTTCAAGTTGAAGTTGGCACCAAACAAACTCAAGTTGGTACTAATCAAAATCAAGTTTTTACAAATCACATTTAAGTTGCATTTGATCAATGACAACTTAATTTTGATTATTGCCAACTAGAATTTGTTTAGTGAAAACTTAAATTTGTTTAGTGCCAACTTAAATTTGTTTAGTGCCAACTTGAATTAATTAATCACTAGTGAGTGATTCAAGTTCAAGTTTCAAGTTTTTACAAATCACATTCAAGTTGCATTTGATTAATGACAACTTGGTTTTGATTATTGCCAACTCGAATTTGTTTAGTGCCACCTTAAATTTGTTTAGTGCTAACTTAAATTTGTTTAGTACCAACTTGAATTAATTAATCACTAGTGAGTGATTCAAGTTCAAGTTTCAAGTTTTTACAAATCACGTTCAAGTTGCATTTGATTAATGACAACTTGGTTTTGATTATTGCCAACTAGAATTTGTTTAGTGAAAACTTAAATTTGTTTAGTGCCAACTTAAATTTGTTTAGTGCCAACTTGAATTAATTAATCACTAGTGAGTGATTCAAGTTCAAGTGTTTACAAATCACATTCAAGTTGCATTTGATTAATGACAACTTGGTTTTGATTATTGCCAACTCGAATTTGTTTAGTGCCACCTTAAATTTGTTTAGTACCAACTTGAATTAATTAATCACTAGTGAGTGATTCAAGTTCAAGTTTCAAGTTTTTACAAATCACATTCAAGTTGCATTTGATTAATGACAACTGGGTTTTGATTATTGCCAACTAGAATTTGTTTAGTGAAAACTTAAATTTGTTTAGTGCCAACTTAAATTTGTTTAGTGCCAACTTGAATTAATTAATCACTAGTGAGTGATTCAAGTTCAAGTTTTTACAAATCACATTCAAGTTGCATTTGATTAATGACAACTTGGTTTTGATTATTGCTAACTCGAATTTGTTTAGTGAAAACTTAAATTTGTTTAGTCCCAACTTAAATTTGTTTAGTGCCAACTTGAATTAATTAATCACTAGTGAGTGATTCAAGTTCAAGTTTTTACAAATCACATTCAAGTTGCATTTGATTAATGACAACTGGGTTTTGATTATTGCCAACTAGAATTTGTTTAGTGAAAACTTAAATTTGTTTAGTGCCAACTTAAATTTGTTTAGTGCCAACTTGAATTAATTAATCACTAGTCAGTGATTCAAGTTCAAGTTTTTACAAATCACATTCAAGTTGCATTTGATTAATGACAACTTGGTTTTGATTATTGCCAACTAGAATTTGTTTAGTGCCAACTTAAATTTGTTTAGTACCAACTTGAATTAATTAATCACTAGTGAGTGATTTAAGTTCAAGTTTTTACAAATCACATTCAAGTTGCATTTGCTTAATGACAACTTGGTTTTGATTATTGCTAACTCGAATTTGTTTAGTGAAAACTTAAATTTGTTTAGTCCCAACTTAAATTTGTTTAGTGCCAACTTGAATTAATTAATCACTAGTGAGTGATTCAAGTTCAAGTTTTAACAAATCACATTCAAGTTGCATTTGATTAATGACAACTTGGTTTTGATTATTGCTAACTAGAATTTGTTTAGTGCCAACTTAAATTTGTTTAGTGCCAACTTAAATTTGTTTAGTACCAACTTGAATTAATTAATCACTAGTGAGTGAATCAAGTTCAAGTTTCAAGTGTTTACAAATCACATTCAAGTTGCATTTGATTAAAGACAACTTGGTTTTGATTATTGCCAACTAGAATTTGTTTAGTGAAAACTTAAATTTGTTTAGTGCCAACTTAAATTTGTTTAGTGCCAACTTAAATTTGTTTAGTGCCAACTTGAATTAATTAATCACTAGTGAGTGATTCAAGTTCAAGTTTCAAGTTTTTACAAATCACATTCAAGTTGCATTTGATTAATGACAACTTGGTTTTGATTATTGCCAACTCGAATTTGTTTAGTGCCACCTTAAATTTGTTTAGTGCCAACTTAAATTTGTTTAGTGCAAACTTGAATAAATTAATCACTAGTGAGTCTATACCTTCACTAGTGACAAATTAAGGCAACCTGAGTTTAATAAGGTCATGCACCGTCATGTTACAAACCAAGATTAGTTGAGTCGAGAATGCTTCAATCGATCTCAACTTTCCTTTGCTTTTGGCAAGCCAGTTTTGGAAATGTCTTCCTAAACCAGAAACATACGCTGACAATGTGCGAAATGACAGACAAATGCAATTTTATTCGGACAAAACGCGGTTGGTCTAGACCCTGGGTCTCCAAACTATCTTCTTCGCGGGCCACAAATACAATTCTACATAATAAAGTCGGCTAAGATCCGATTAATTTTATAAAATTATGAAAAATTTAAGGAACAATTGTTACAATATTTCAAAATATGACATTTACAAAAAAAAATTACAAACAATCGGGGGCCGGATTCATACAAGTCGCGGGCCGGATTTGGCCCGCGGGCCGTAGTTTGGAGACCACTGGTCTAGACAAAGCGGGAATTGTCTAAAGTTTTTAGACACTTTAGACAATTTCCCCTTTGTCTAGACCCTGGGTCTCCAAACTATCTTCTCCGCGGGCCACAAATATAATTCTACATAATAAAGTCGGCCAAGATCCGATTAATTTTATAAAATTATGAAAAATGTAAGGAACAATTGTTACAATATTTCAAAATATGACATTTACAAAAAAATTACAAACAATCGCGGGCCGGATTCATGCAAGTCGCGGGCCGGATTCATGCAAGTCGCGGGCCGGATTTGGCCCGCGGACCGTAGTTTGGAGACCACTGGTCTAGACCAACCGCGTTTTGTCTGCATGTCATGTTTCGTCCGTAACAAATACACAATATATTAAACTGTAATTAAAATGTTTATCACAACGAGACCACCTCTGGTGCATTTCATAACAATCTTCTAAAAAAATCTTTACAAAACGCACATTTTAAATTCTTGTTACATTAATATTTACAACATACATAAATCTTAAACAACAACAGCGCATAAAATAAATAAAGCTAAACACCAGATAATAATTTGTAATGAGCGCACGACACACACGCGGATATAAACAGTTTGTTTATTTAAAACGCTCCTCCCCCCATGAGGTAAAACTCGAGATGGTTTATGCGGTGTTATAAATAACGTAATTCATGATTAAAAGCGTCAGTTTTATTTTCACACCTGTAGATAGGAAAAAGAACGCCGTGCACGCACACGATTTATGTATGAACCGTGCGTGTTTTGTCTCTGTGTTTGTTGTGCGATTAATTAATCCGTTCGGTACTGCTGTTTCAGAGCTAGCATGTTATTAACTTTATTCAAAGTATTAATTACCACCCTCCTGGTAATTACATCGACAGTTTAGTAATATTGAAGCAATCAAACAACGAACACCTCAGAAAATTGTGCAACCCTAGAAATCCTGCAATAATCTCTAAATTCAAAAACCCGCCGATAATTCTTTACGAATACATATCCCTACTTTCCCAGCTTGAAATCGCAACAAATAAAATCTAAGGCAATCCCCGGGCAGAAAGTCTTTTGGTCGATAGCCCTTGTGAAGAAAAAGAAAACAAATTATATTTAATTTTTAAAGAATGTAATGTATAACCCTTTACGAATACATATCCCTACTTTCCCAGCTTGAAATCGCAACAAATCAAATCTAAGGCAATCCCCGGGCAGAAAGTCTTATGGTCGATAGCTCTTGTGAAGAAGAAGAAAACAAACTATATTTAATTTTTAAAGAATGTAAAATGTATTTATTGTATTGTATTTCTTTTCCATTAAAGATATTTTAGTCTAATTCATAACGGTAAAACGTGGGCCATTTTAGATAACCTTCACTAACAGCCCCCTAAGGTCTGGACATACAATGATGAGACGTGCACGACACGATTGTCGCACGAGACTCGCACTACGTCAGTTCTAAAGTAATAGCAATTGACGAGACGATTATCGCACGAGGCTTGCACGACGGCAGTTCTAAAGTATAGCATACAGAGAGTTTTATGTAACACCGAACATTTTCATAACGAGAATTTTTTTTTAAGTATCCATATGCATACGTTGCACATTTTTCGATGCTCGGTACATTAAAAGATTTTAATTTGAAGCTTTAAGCGAGTGTTTTCCACTCCCAGGCTAAGCATGAAGTAAAATTTCGAGTTTAGAAAAGCCTGAAAATTTGGTTTGGTCGCGTAGCGCGAAGCGCGGAGCGGCCAAACCAAATTTTCAGGCTTTTCTAAACTCGAAATTTTACTTCATGCGCCACCGGTACAAAACACTGACATCTTACGTAGTTTAAAACACACCGCTAAAATTGACATTGAATCAGTGTTTTGTACCGGTGGCGCATGAAGTAAAATTTCGAGTTTAGAAAAGCCTGAAAATTTGGTTTGGCCGCTCCGCGCTTCGCGCTACGCGACCAAACCAAATTTTCAGGCTTTTCTAAACTCGAAATTTTACTTCATGCTTAGCCTGGGAGTGGAAAACACTCGCTTAAAGCTTCAAATTGAATTCTTTTAACAAACAGAGCATCAGAAAATGTGCAACGTACGTATATGGATACTTCAAAGAAAAATTCTCGTTATGAAAATGTTCGGTGTTACATAAAACTCTCTGTATATTGACGAGACGTGCACGACACGATTGTCGCACGAGACTCGCACTACGTCAGTTCTAAAGTAATAGCAATTGATATGACAATTATCGCACGAGGCTTGCACGACGGCAGTTCTTAAGTATAGTATACAGAGAGTTTTATGTAACACCGAACATTTTCATAACGAGATTTTTTTTTTCAAGTATCCATATGCATACGTTGCACATTTTTCGATGCTCGGTTCATTAAAAGATTTTTATTTGAAGCTTTAAGCGAGTGTTTTCCACTCCCAGGCAAGCATGAAGTAAAATTTCGAGTTTAGAAAAGCCTGAAAATTTGGTTTGGTTGCGTAGCGCGAAGCGCGGAGCGGCCAAACCAAATTTTCAGGCTTTTCTAAACTCGAAATTTTACTTCATGCGCCACCGGTACAAAACACTGACATCTTACGAAGTTTAAAACACACCGCTAAAATTTACATTGAATCAGTGTTTTGTATCGGTGGCGCATGAAGTAAAATTTCGAGTTTAGAAAAGCCCGAAAATTTGGTTTGGCCGCTCCGCGCTTCGCGCTACGCGACCAAACCAAATTTTCAGGCTTTTCTAAACTCGAAATTTTACTTCATGCTTAGCCTGGGAGTGGAAAACACTCGCTTAAAGCTTCAAATTGAATTCTTTTAACAAACCGAGCATCAGAAAATGTGCAACGTACGTATATGGATACTTCAAAGAAAAATTCTCGTAATGAAAATGTTCGGTGTTACATAAAACTCTCTGTATATTGACGAGACGTGCACGACACGATTGTCGCACGAGACTCGCACTACGTCAGTTCTAAAATAATAGCATATATTGACGAGACGTGCACGACACGGTTATCGCACGAGGCTTGCACGACGGCAGTTCTAAAATAATAGCATATATTGACGAGACGTGCACGACACGGTTATCGCACGAGGCTGGCACGACAGCAGTTCTAAAGTAATAGCATATATTGACGAGACGTGCACGACACGATTGTCGCACGAGACTCGCACTACGTCAGTTCTAAAGTAATAGCATATATCTTTAATTAATTTCTCACTTAACCCGTGGTGAAACATTTTTGAATATAATACTGGATATTTAATTAAAACACTTGGTTTGTTTCACTAATTTAAATTAGTGAAACAAACCAAGTGTTTTAATTAAATATCCAGTATTAATAGCATATATTGACGAAATGTGCACGACACGATTGTCGCACGAAACTCGCACTACGTCAGTTCTAAAATAATAGCATATATTGACGAGACGTGCACGACACAGTTATCGCACGAGGCTTGCACGACGGCAGTTCTAAAGTAATAGCATATATTGACTAGACGTGCACGACACGATTGTCGCACGACACTCGCACTACGTCAGTTCTAAAGTAATAGCATATATTGACAAGACGTGCACGACACGATTATCGCACGAGACTCGCACTACGTCAGTTCTAAAGTAATAGCATATATTGACGAAACGTGCACGACACGATTGTCGCACGAGACTCGCACTATGTCAGTTCTAAAATAATAGCATATATTGACGAGACGTGCACGACACGGTTATCGCACGAGGCTTGCACGACGGCAGTTCTAAAGTAATAGCATATATTGACCAGACGTGCACGACACGATTGTCGCACGAGACTCGCACTACGTCAGTTCTAAAGTAATAGCATATATTGACGAAACGTGCACGACACGATTGTCGCACGAGACTCACACTACGTCAGTTCTAAAATATAAGCATATATTGACGAGACGTGCACGACACGGTTATCGCACGAGGCTGGCACGACAGCAGTTCTAAAGTAATAGCATATATTGACGAGACGTGCACGACACGATTGTCGCACGAGACTCGCACTACGTCAGTTCTAAAGTAATAGTATATATTGACGAAATGTGCACGACACGATTGTCGCACGAGACTCGCACTACGTCAGTTTAAAAATAATAGCATATATTGACTAGACGTGCACGACACGATTGTCGCACGACACTCGCACTACGTCAGTTCTAAAGTAATAGTATATATTGACGAAATGTGCACGACACGATTGTCGCACGAGACTCGCACTACGTCAGTTTTAAAATAATAGCATATATTGACTAGACGTGCACGACACGATTGTCGCACGAGACTCGCACTACGTCAGTTCTAAAGTAATAGTATATATTGACGAAATGTGCACGACACGATTGTCGCACGAGACTCGCACTACGTCAGTTTTAAAATAATAGCATATATTGACTAGACGTGCACGACACGATTGTCGCACGACACTCGCACTACGTCAGTTCTAAAGTAATAGCATATATTGACAAGACGTGCGTGACACGATTGTCGCACGACGTCAGTTCTAAATTAATTTCACTATACCTGCCGTATATTTACAGCTTACACCTGTTTTATATTTAACAATTTCAACCAAACACTGACTGTTTTTTTTTTTTTTTAACAAAAAAATTCGACACACAGGTCCATGTACAAAAATCCTACAGCAGCGTAATCACCCAACTTTTCTAATTAATACTGGAAAAGCTCACGGCGAACGTGTACAACACGTAACAAAATCGAAGCGATCCTCTCTCCCGGACCGGAACCGGAAAGCACGCGCGGATAGTTTTGTTATAATTAATTCGCGCAGTCGGGCGCATTCCGGCCGTGATTAATGGTATGCGCGGCATCCGACCACCACCCCCTTTGTTCCATCCTGTTCTATCCGAACCATCAGGAGGGCTGTTCCGACCAACTCCCCTAGCTCTCCTTCAGACGAAGCGAAATTCACTTCTGAACGCAATTAATGCGGGATTACAAATAGAAATAGAAATAGAAAATAAACGCAACAGATAAAACGGGTGCGCTTTGTTTTCATCGGGGTGTTTTTCGTCCACCCCCTGGGGGTTAGGAGTGTGAGGCGGGTGAAACCGCGCGGTAATTGGAAACTTTGCGATCGGTATTTTTTTCTCTCTGTGTGCGCGTGTTTGTTTTGTTTTTGATTGATAACAAAGCGCGAGGGTTTGTTTTAATTTGGCGGCGCCGGGGAATTTGGGGGCTATTGTTCGTTTGCAGATGAACGCCATGGATTCGTGAATTAATTTCCAACAAACTCGAAATTGACAAGTGTTGGTAAATAAAAACCTACATTTTGATGGATTTGGATATACTGGTTTCTGTTTCGTAATAAAAATAATAAGTTTCAATTAATCTTGTGTATTGTTTTTGCTCGAACAACTTTTCTTTTGAGTAACAAAATCTGCTAGATTGTTAAATTTCAAACACATCACTTTGTTTTAATAATAAAGTCACAAAATATTTATAAAGAGTACATTTTTAAATTAACTAAATCAGTGTTTTACACGGGTGGCGCATGAAGTAAAATTTCGAGTTTAGAAAAGCCTGAAAATTTGGATTTTCCGGAGCGCGACTCGCTTCGCTCGCGCGCCCCGGCAAAACCAAATTTTCAGGCTTTTCTAAACTCGAAATTTTACTTCATGCTTATTCTGGGAGTGGAAACACTCGTTATAAGTTTAAAATTTAACTGCTCTAAGAAATTAACGTACCACCTTATAATTTCTTTTCTTTTGAATAACAAAATCTGCTAGATTGTTAAATTTCAAACACATCACTTTGTTTTAATAATAAAGTCACAAAATATTTATAAAGAGTACATTTTTAAATTAACTAAATCAGTGTTTTACACGGGTGGCGCATGAAGTAAAATTTCGAGTTTAGAAAAGCCTGAAAATTTGGATTTGCCGGAGCGCGACTCGCTTCGCTCGCGCGCCCCGGCAAAACCAAATTTTCAGGCTTTTCTAAACTCGAAATTTTACTTCATGCTTATTCTAGGAGTGGAAACACTCGTTATAAGTTTAAAATTTAACTGCTCTAAGAAATTAACGTACCACCTTATAATTCCTTAGAAATTTAAACTTTTAAGTTTAGCTTTGTGTTTATTTCATTTAAATTTTTTGCAACCTGTCAAAATAAATATAAGATTCAAGGCATTATTCGTCATTTCAAAGACGCTAACGTGAAATACACAAAAACAGTACAGATTTTTAAAATGTTTAAGAAATTGCAGCTAGTGTGTTTATTTCTTGGAGCAGAGTACTTTCTTCACTAAAAACACTTATTTAATAGTTTTTTTTTTTATAGTAAATAACACATTTGGCTGAGATTTCACTGTTTATTGATTGACAATGCAACAATTGTTTCGCCACACAGTGGCTTCATCAGGCAGATGAATAATAAACACTTATTTATGCAAAACTTACATTTCCACATTTAGCATAACTAAATGTTTTTAGTGTTAGTGTTTTATTAAGTTTAATTATATTTATCTCTTCACGTAACTCAAATCAAATACACAGTGTACTCGATTTTTCTTCGGTAAAAAAAATTTAATAAATCTTGCATGTTGATTTATTAAATACTGTTCAGTGCGTAAATTCTATTTAATTTCGTTTAACATTTTTTAATCATTCACGAATTGTATTAAATATTAATATGAAGGCAGCATTCAGAAATAGCAAGCCATCATATTTTAATCGCACTCTATTAAAAAAAAGGAACTACTCTAAGTGTGATACAGTGTAACACAATACACATCAATGTAAATTTACGAGTAATATACGAGCGTAATCGAGTTGCTGCAACATTGTTTTACATCAATTACATAATAAGGAAACATAATCATTAAACGCAGAGTAGAATTACGGCCGTTGTTATCGCTCCATTGTTTCGAATTTCCCGCCGTTATTTAAACACGCGCCGGCGGCGCACACTGGTTCCGATTTCCCAAAACATGGCCAAAAGTCCAAAACGTAATTTAATCTTTCTAAAAATCTATGGACAGGGGTATAGGAGGTCAATGATTTTCAATTTGATATTATTTTATGAACAACACAATGGCGAATTTGATAATTATTTAACAAAACAAAACAGACCGAAGGCTAATTATAAGATTACATAACAAAATACAATAAAACAAAGTAAGTAAGTACTCGTACTAAGGCATCACCTTAACAAACTAGCTTTTATAATATAAAATAAAACAATTTAAACACTTTCAAATATATATTGTGCATTCGCTAAAATTGTTTCGCCACACTGTGGCTTCTTCAGGCGAAGAAATGATTTCTTCGCCTGAAGAAGCCACAGTGTGGCGAAACAATTGTAGCGAATGCACAATATATATTTGAAAGTGTTTAAATTGTTTTATTTATATAAAAGTGAAGATGAACTTTCAACATTTATCAGCCTTTTAATTTTTTAACAAACTAGGACTGAGCGACACCACAGAGTGTCGCCTTTGTCTAGAGCCTGGGTCTCCAAACTATCTTCTTCGCGGGCCACAAATACAATTCTACATAACAAAGTCGGCCAAGATCCGATTAATTTTATAAAATTATGAAAAATTTAAGGAACAATTGTTACAATATTTCAAAATATGACATTTACAAAAAAAAAAACAAACAATCGCGGGCCGGATTCATGCAAGTCGCGGGCCAGATTTGGCCCACGGGCCGTAGTTTGGAGACCACTGGTCTAGAGGAAGAAAATACTGAGGTCCTAAGTGGATCTCCAGATGGGCAGGTACATAAGACGTGCTCTGAGATTTCGAGCACGTCTTTTTTTGCTGCCCATCTGGAGATCTACTCAGGACCACAGTATTTGGCACGCCAAAGCTAAACCTGAAGAACCTGCAAAAGATCACACCTGACAAGATCCTTGGCTTCATCAAGAAGACGGAATTGGAAGGTGAGCTGTAAGGACACACGACTGGCCTTAATTGTGAGCCACAATAGACCCTTGTGGTCGCAGCGGAGGACCGCTAAAAGAACCACTTTCTTTAAATGGAATAGAATAGAAGTACTGAACAGAAGTACCCGCACCGGAGCCGCTAGTACGATTGACAACCCTGTCACTATGTAACATGTTACATTCCAACACACTTGATAAATTCAGGAAGCGTTGGGATGACATGGAAAGCTGCAAACTCTGAAAGGAAACATTACTGTACCCCAACGATATTTCAGCTAAACAGTACCTGCAGATGACTAGAAGAAACCTCAGACGGATAACCGCTGTTTTAGCCGGACACTGCGGGCTCAATGGACACTTATACAAGATGGGAATAATTGTCTCCTCATCTTGTAGAGGGTGTCAAATGGAAGACGAGACTGCCAGGCACATCCTTAGCGAATGCCCGACACTCTCGTCTACGAGAGGATCCATACTGGGTGAAAGATGGCCGACGATGGACATCATCAGGGATTTGCTCACCTCAATAATACTGGACTACCTAGACAAAGTGGGATGATTGAGCTGAGGATGGGTGATCCGTTGTAGGAGGCAGGACAATGGGCCTAATGAGGTCTAAGTGCAGTGCAGCAATGCGCACTCCCCCTTATACCAGATACCAGAAGTACTCGCACCTCAAATTCAAAAGTAATATTTCCTGGTTAGTACAAAGTATTCGTGTTTCTTAATATAAAACAGATGAAATGCTGATTGAGCACCCGTCAAAATTCATTTCCCGCGCGTCGTCCTTTGTTACGCCACGTCCCGTATTAAATTTAACCCGCTGACGTAAGTAACATCAAGTCGTACAAGACGTAAATCGATCACGCTAGAAATTTGCACGAGCGTAGGAGGCAAAACGTGTAAACCGAACGGCCGATTAGAGTTCTCGCGTCATTCACTCGGTTATCGTAACCTAAATTTTCTTCCCCTGTGCGTGGGAGGAATTTCGATAATTCATTCCTTACTCGCTTGTAAAATAATTAATAAATTCACATACACTGGGTTGTATGCGTGTGTGTGTTTGCAGCTCGTTGCAAAATCGAAAACGTGTTAAGTTACATTGTCCGATGGCGGATTCTCGTTTAGGAATGCGGTTTCTTCTTATTCTCACTCCGCTCGGAAAGTATGTACGGAATCAGGTTTTAATAAAAGTACAGTGCTTACCAATAATTTATTATGCCCGAGGATGCGCCGAGAGAGCCTACTCACACTCGCTGCGGAGGTTTACATATCCAATAAGTTAACTGAACGTTTCTATGCACCAATAGAAGCACCAAATTTGTTCATCATTCCTTCGGAAAACTCAAAGAAAAAGCACTTTCGCCTTTCTCGTAATTTATCCACATTCCACGTTTTCAAACAAAATAATCATTCATACTGGAATGATTATTTTGTTTGAAAACGTGGAATGTGGATAAATTACGAGAAAAGCGAAAGTGCTTTTTCTTTGAGTTTTCCGAAGGAATGATGAACAAATTTGGCGCTAGGGTCTTTGGTAATTGTTTTACAGTCGTATATTTTTATCAACACTTTTAGTAAATAACACACTTGGTTAAGATTTCACTGTTTATTAGTTGACATTGCAACAATTGTTTCGCCCCACAGCGGCTTTATCAGGCAGATGAATGAGTATCTTTTTATATTGAGAATGAGTTCCAGCTGATTCTATGAAGCCGTAGTGTGGATAAGACTAACACTCACAACTACGAGGGTTGTCTTTTAAGTTTTGCATATAAAGACAAAATCAAAATGAAATAAAAAAATATATTTATGTTTTTTCAAAGTATCCTCCTCGAAGATCATACACTTTTTCATTCTTTTGAACCGATTGTTAAAGCAGTTATTTCCCTCTTCAGATGAGTCTGCTTATACAGCTGCTTTAAATGCTTTGACTGCGTCTTTCGGTGACTGAAATAGTTGTCAGTTGGCAGTTATACTAGACAGCACGATGCTTTAAAATTTGTTTTTGTATGCGGCATAAGGTACATGCTGCGGGGCCTAAACGCAAATTTAACTGCGGCACAAGTGAATGCCGCACGGCGATCACGTGTTAAAATCTAGTAATGCATGTGAAACAATCAATCAATTCACGTAGTATTAATGTTTATGACATGGAAAATGTCTATTCCAATCGACAAATAAATTTAATCTACGAATAAGATTTAACCCATTAAGCGCCATTCTTTTGAACCGATTGTTAAAGCAGTTACTTCCCTCTTCAGATGAGTCTGCTTATACAGCTGCTTTAAATGCTTCGACTGCGTCTTCCGGTGACTGAAATAGTTGTCCACGCAGTCCATTTGTGATGTTTGGAAATGTAAAGAAGTCATCAGGACTTAAGTCGGAACTGTAGGGTGGATGGCCCAATAATTCTATATGTTCTTGCTACAGAAACTCAATTGTTTTTGGAGCTGTATGAGAACTTGCATTATCCTGATGTAGGATGATTGGAGGGAGCATGGCACTTACTTCTGGTAAACAAAAGGTTACATACGGTTACATACCAATCAGCATTAACCTTCTTTGGATGTTGTAAAGGAATTGTAGCGATATAGTCTGATTTTCACACAAATGTTACGATCATCTTCTTCGGAACACTTCGGACAAGAGATGGATTTTTCTGGCCTCGCCTTATCCTGAAACATCAAGAGGGTTGGCATTTATTTTCGGATTCATAAAAATAAATCCATGAATTATCACCACTAATGATCTATATGCATTTTTTGAGCTCCCGTAGTTGAACCGATCCGATCCAGCGTTTGTTGACACTAATTGACACGAACCGCCTGTTGCTTTTCTGTTAAATTATGTGGTATCCAACGGGAAACTAATTTTCTTATGCCCAATTCTTCATGGAGAATCTTTTGAGATGCCTAAAGATGCCTCTATCTCCCGATATGTCAATTGACTGTCTTCCCGTATTAGTTGATGCACCGCATAAATATTTTTTTGAGTGACTGATCTGGGTTCACCAGTGAAGTTAAAGCGTTGAAACTCACAATACACCTGGACACCGTCGACTGATGCGGTGCTTCATTAATAAAGACAGGAGTGACAGATCTGGGTTCATCGGTAAGGTTAGAGCGTTGAAATTCACAATACGACCTGGACACCGTCGACTGACGTGGTGCTTCATTACCAAAGACAGATATTAACTCGAAAAGACATTCTCTCCGTGATCATTTCCTCAGAAAATTGTAAAAAAATTATTCCCCAAAATTTTCCTCGGCTTAATTCCATGTTCACGACTAACGTCAACTTTAAACAATTGCTGTAGCTAAATGACATCAGATATCTACATGAAACTTTGGATATAGTATTATAAAATAATGAAATAATGGTAGGGCTATATACAAAATTTAAAAGACAACCCTTATAGCCTATATGATAATACTAACGTTCACAACACTAGTTTGTATCATACTTCGACGTCTGTACAAGAAATCCACCAGGAGGACCCCTCTCCAGTTCCAAATAACCATGCCCAACTCAGTCAAGCGAATTCTGGCTTTTTCAGGGTTCCCTTGGCCTTTGCTTCGATGCAACAAATTTTCTTCTCAAACGTTTTCCATGAAACGGGACCTGCGGTCTGCGGTAAATTTCGACTTATTTCACGTTTTCACCGGCGAGGAACTTTAGAATTACACGTTGCGCAAAAGAGACAAGCACACTCTAACTTATATTCCCATGTGACTTCCGGCTGCTCTGAAAGTGCGGGGCGGGTAAGGGTTCACTTAAGCAAAAAAAAAAATCAAATTAAATTAATTTTATTATAAACAAATAAAAATAAACACTCTAGTAAAATTAAGATTGTATTCATTTGAACGAAAACGTACGCGAGAAAAAGAAATATAACAAAAACTAAATGGATAATTCAATAAACTATTGGAATAAATTATTTACAAAAAAAACTGTAACGGGCGCCACCCAGAATACACGTCTGGGACGTAGCGATAAATAAAATATGCGAGTCCGCCGAAAATGCGCAACGCGATTAACTGCGATAGCTTCTTAATCTTGTTATATAAATCGTGGAGTTAACTTATCTTATGCTCCGTCCGCAGCAAATAGCCTCCGGTTACGATGCGGTAGCCGCGACAAAAACGGCAGCGTAGCGTTTGCGGTAGCTGAGGCGAAGACGGCAGCGTCCCAGTAATGACGGCTGGAACGGGAGCGTAGCGGTAGCGATGTGGCGGTGACCAATTTTGTCTAGGTTCTTAGCAGCGGGATGCGCCCGGGATTCCAAAAGAATGGCGTCGAGAAAATCCAAATTTAAAGGTTCCTAAATTATATATATGTAGCGCATTAGTCCCTTGTAATCGCTTAGTTTATGCGATTAAAATCAGCATTATAAAAGAGGTGAATTTTACAGAGAAAAGTTATTTTGATTTACCTTCGCTTAGAAGAAACCCTTCGGCACAGAACAATAACACGAAACGATAGCGATATATTCACGTACGTACGCTTCAGGCGAGTGCCTTCTAAAATCGACTTTATCAATTCGTCCGAATGTGGACGCCGAAGCGACAAAAACGCTCTGTTGGTTCGCAGATATTTAATATATACAACCCGTCTAGCAGGCCTAAATTGTATTAATTAAAATATTAAGTTTAGAGTTAATTTCTTTGAATTTGTAATGCTACACTACCCCTCCTCCCGGAAAATAAAAAATCTTCATAAGATTTTTTATATAAAACAAGGCAAAGTCAAAGCAGCTTGACAAAACATAAACATATTTTTATTAGAAAATCAATCTACACGTTATTTAATTCCTTAGTACTGCCAAAATATGGTTTCAAATCCTTGATGTGCCACCTGCCAACATCATTACCATTTACGTCACATAATTGATACACTACAGGAGACAAGGTCTTTTTGACGGAACAAAGTACATACTTGGGAGCCAATTTCGCAGAAAACTTATCAGAAGCGCTCGACAGAACTTTATTAGATTTCCAGACTAAATCCCCTTCTTCAAATTGAATATTGCGCTTGCGCAAGTCGTAATTCTTTTTGTTTTTAGAATAAGCTTTATTTAGTCGAATTTTTACGTTTTCAAATATAGCGTCCATTTCATTCAGTTTTTTAGCATATTCACTCCGCGAACTTGTTTCAATTGCGTATTTTTCATCGTTTACTTCTTCCTTCAATTCTCCATAAAAATCGCCTGATATAGGGACGGTACGTCCGAAAACTAGTGTATTTGGTGACAACCCGGTAATTTCATGAACCGCCGCGCGAATTGCATAACCAATGCGATAAATTTCTTGATCCCACCGGTTATGACTTAATGCGTCATTTATATACGAACGAAGCGCTGTCCCAATAACGCGATTTACGCGTTCAGTAAAATTTACTTGCGGATGGTACCTTGCATTAAACCACAATTTCTGAACGTTATAACGCAGCAATAAATTTTTAAAAGCACCGCTAGTGAATTGAGTCCCATTATCAGCCATGATTATCTGTGGTACACCAAACATTAAAAAAACGTGATTCTCTAAATATTTAATAATTTCGGGACATGTAGCATTTCTTAACGGTTCTACAAAAACGAATTTTGAAAACCAATCAGTTATCACGAGTATGTATCTGTTGCCCTTAGTTGAACGCGGCATGGGCCCAACGAGATCCAACGAAATTATTTGGAAGGGGAAACTAACTTGTTTCTCCTTTCCCATTAAACCGGCACGAGACGCATTTGGTGATTTTTGTGCACCACAAATTTTACATGACCGAATATATTTAAATACATCACCTTTTAACTTAGGCCAATAATATTGTTCACATATTTTCTTAATAGTTTTAAAATATCCAAAATGAGCAGAGATCGACTCATCATGAGCAAACTTAATAATATCTGTTCTCCCTTCGAGCGGCACCACAATTTTCCACTCAGAAGCGTTAGTTGGAATTTTACTATCGCGCGAAAAAAATTTAAATAATCGGTTTTCACGGATTCGCCATCTAGGGTAATTTTCGGGATTATTTCTTACTTTCTCGAGTTGTTTGACGTACCACGCATCTTTGATATCACATGAAAACGCACCTACAACGGGTAAACGCGATAAGGCATCAGGCACGGTGTTTAGTTTTCCCTTCCTATGTTCTAAGTCCATGTTGAACTGGGACAACTTCATCGCCCATCGCGCTAGTCGGCCCATGGGGTCTTGCATCTTAGTAAGCCAGAGCAGCGAATAGTGGTCTGTTATTGCCCTAAATCTTGTACCCTCAATATAGGGTCGAAATTTCTCAACGGCAAAAATTAGAGCCAAACACTCGCGTTCCGTGACAGAATAATTACGCTCTGGCTTACTAAGTGTTCGACTTGCGTACGCGATGACATGTTCTTCCCCGTCTTCCAACATTTGCGTTAAAACCGCCCCTACTCCCACGTTAGACGCGTCGGATTGCACAATAAATTGGCGCGAAAAATCAGGCGCAGAAAGAACAGGAGCAGAAATTAATGCGCTCTTTATGTCATTAAACGCCTTTGCTGCATTTTCATCCCAAATTATATGATTGCCTTTCCTTTTGCCCTTTAATAACGCATTAATGGGCGCAACTACACTTGAAAAATTAGGCACGAATCTACGGTACCAAGAACACATTCCCATAAATCTTTTTATTTCCGTAGTAGTTCTGGGAATAGGGTAATTGACTACACTATCAACTTTGTCCGGGTCCGTACGCAATCCAAATTCATCTATAACATAACCTAGGTATCTCAACGACTTCCTACAAAATTCACATTTTTTCACATTAACGGTGAGTGATGCACTTTTTAATCTCGTAAAAACTTCATTTAGTGTCGCAACGTGCTCGTTAAAGTTATTGTTTACGACAATGATGTCGTCCAAATATACAAATACCCGCGGTTCCATTTCTGGACCAAAAATCTTATCCATAAGTCTCTGCTGCGTCTGAGCGGCATTATTTAGACCAAATGGCATTGTATTAAATTCAAATAACCCGCGACCTAAGACCGAAAATGCTGTTTTTTCTTTTGAAGATTTCTCAAGCGGTATTTGCCAAAATGCATGTTTTAAATCGATACTAGAAATATAACGTGCATTTCTCAATCTATCCAGAATGCTATCAAGTCGCGGCAAAGGGTATGCATCCCTAACCGTTAATGAATTTAATTTTCTGCCGTCGAAACAGAATCTAAACTCCCCCGTTTTTTTTTTTACTAATAACACCGGCGAAGACCACGGCGATTTACTAGGTGATATTACGCCAAGCTCTAGCATTTTATCGATCTCCGCGTTAAGATGTTCTTGCATAGCCGGCGACAAAGGAAAAGGCCTAGCTTTAAAAGGTCGTGCGTCACCGGTATCAATAAAATGCTCAACTATATTAGTTTTACCTAACTTATGACATCCAATATCTTGAAATTTACATGTAATATTACTTAATTCGACTTCTTGATCAGATGACAATAAAACACGATCACTTATGCCATAAATCAAACATGTTTGGGGGTCATTATCCTGATTTAAAGGTTGCCAGGTATTGTTTACAAAGTCTATTATTATTTTATATTTCCTGATAAAATTGATTCCCAATATTAAATTAATTTTTATAGATGGAACCACAAAAAAATCAAAAATCCCTTTAATATTTCCTGCTTCAAAAGGAATTCTAATAAGGCCGGCAACCTTTTGTAATTCACCATCGGCGGTTACTACATTTGACACGTCACACGGCAATATGTTTAGTTTTTTATCAGCTAGAAACGTCAACATCTCTGATCCAATAACTGATTTGTTAGCCCCTGTGTCCATTAACACTTTAAAATTTGAATCAAAAATAGTGAAATCTATATGGGGGCGGTCATCACCCTGTATGAAATGGAAAATTGAATTAATTTTAACACGCTGTGTACAAAATGTATTTACTGTTTTCAACCAGTTTTGCCAATCCGCTATGTTATTATTATCGGCCTCTAAATTAACATTCTGGAAGGGTCGGCCGTCAACCTCCCTCTTTACTAGTTTTTTTTGACAATCTGAACACTGCTGTTTACTTATTCCCCTTTTTCCGCAACCGAAACAAAATTTATTTTTCCTAGCTATTTTGCACTCATAAAACCGGTGGCCTGTTTTATCACAATTCCAACATTTCTCAGTTTTGTCAAACACACCCTCATTCTCTTTAACACTAGTGACGGAGTTATTATTTAATCTAGAAACTTTGTCTTCGAGGATCCTAATTTGTTTAGATAATTCGGTAAACGCATTCATGATCTCATTGTTTTTTTTCTCATCATTTAAAACATGCAAATTTGAAGATTCTAATTTTAAATGTGCTGCATTGCAATTTTCGACTTTTCTACAAAGCGATAACAAACACGGAATCGTATGGACATCGGTCAAACTCAACTGGGAAATAAAAAAAGGCAAGAGATTTTTTTTAATTAATTTAACTCTAATTGTTTCATCTGGCAGTGTAAACAATCGCGTAAATAAATTTTCCATACTGGTAATAAATATGGTCACTCTTTCACTTTTACCCTGTTTACGGTTACGTAACTTTTCCCAGATAAAGTCATCGAAATCCTCTGGCAAAAAATCGCGTTTTAAACAGTTCACCAAGGCATCCCAACTATTTACTCTAGTCCTAGTTGATCTAAACCATGGAATAGCGGCACCAGTAAACAAATCAATCGCGGACTGAAACAATTCTAATTTCGATACACCCCTTGCTAAGCGCAACTCTTCTACTTTTTCTAGAAAATCTAATAACTCGTCTGATCCCGACTGCCCGTTAAATGTTATTCCCCATTTATAAACCGGCACTGATCTATTAGTGATAGAGCTGAGATTCGGTTGTGATAACTCTTCCTCATCACTATCACTCTGATCGCCTTCAGGTGGCTCAAAACATGAAACTCGTTCATCTAAGAATGTACTCGACATAGCTTTCGTAAGTTCACGCTTCACCCGTGATAACTTAGCCTCAATTAAATCACGTTTACTTAACGAGTCCTTTTTAAAATCTAAAAAGTCTGCTAGGTCTGAATCAACATAGCGTTCAAGTCTATCTCGAACGTGTTCCAATCGCGAACGTACCTTTTTCTCTGTAACTTTCGCATCTTTTCCCGGGAACGCGGAAACAATTTTTTCTAAATCTGATAAGGTATCTAAGACTTCTTTCTTATCCGGCGCGGTCATCGCGGAGTGAACACCAGACAGAATCGGTTTAGCGTCCGTAAGGAATTTTCTCAATATAAACTTCAAATCACCTACATCAACATTTTCAGTGGCCGTAAAACCCCGTATTGATAACTCGTAAATTACTTCCGATTTACGCAAATATGTGACGTTCATTTTAAAATGCTAACGTTCCAAACACAGAGGATTTTACTTTACATATAAATTAACGTGTAATTAGATAACTATTCACGTTTCTATTCAAATGAATAAAATAACAAAAATTACTAGACGATTTTAATACAAAAATACAAAAAAAACTACACCCTTCCTTTAGTGCCCTTTTTGCAATCGAGCAGGCCCCACGTTGGGCGCCAGTGTGACTTCCGGCTGCTCTGAAAGTGCGGGGCGGGTAAGGGTTCACTTAAGCAAAAAAAAAAATCAAATTAAATTAATTTTATTATAAACAAATAAAAATAAACACTCTAGTAAAATTAAGATTGTATTCATTTGAACGAAAACGTACGCGAGAAAAAGAAATATAACAAAAACTAAATGGATAATTCAATAAACTATTGGAATAAATTATTTACAAAAAAAACTGTAACGGGCGCCACCCAGAATACACGTCTGGGACGTAGCGATAAATAAAATATGCGAGTCCGCCGAAAATGCGCAACGCGATTAACTGCGATAGCTTCTTAATCTTGTTATATAAATCGTGGAGTTAACTTATCTTATGCTCCGTCCGCAGCAAATAGCCTCCGGTTACGATGCGGTAGCCGCGACAAAAACGGCAGCGTAGCGTTTGCGGTAGCTGAGGCGAAGACGGCAGCGTCCCAGTAATGACGGCTGGAACGGGAGCGTAGCGGTAGCGATGTGGCGGTGACCAATTTTGTCTAGGTTCTTAGCAGCGGGATGCGCCCGGGATTCCAAAAGAATGGCGTCGAGAAAATCCAAATTTAAAGGTTCCTAAATTATATATATGTAGCGCATTAGTCCCTTGTAATCGCTTAGTTTATGCGATTAAAATCAGCATTATAAAAGAGGTGAATTTTACAGAGAAAAGTTATTTTGATTTACCTTCGCTTAGAAGAAACCCTTCGGCACAGAACAATAACACGAAACGATAGCGATATATTCACGTACGTACGCTTCAGGCGAGTGCCTTCTAAAATCGACTTTATCAATTCGTCCGAATGTGGACGCCGAAGCGACAAAAACGCTCTGTTGGTTCGCAGATATTTAATATATACAACCCGTCTAGCAGGCCTAAATTGTATTAATTAAAATATTAAGTTTAGAGTTAATTTCTTTGAATTTGTAATGCTACACCCAATCCCGTCAATTTTCACAATTTCCATTCCCATTTTCTCAACGTTCCCCTCGATATCCAAATAACACTAGTATCCTAAGGCCAAATCCCTCTATTTCTTTTTCCCAATTCCGTTTCGCCTGTAGGTTAAAGGGGAATATCCGAAATGATCCTAATGCAAAACGCAGGCTTATCCAAGTGACGAAAATTGGGTGGAAAAAAAAGGGGGGCAAATCGATGCAGTTGCCAATTAGCCGACGAGGGGATTTAATTAGATTCAACGCGATCGATGTCGAATGCCTCATTGAAATTGAATTGGGACACGAGAGACGGGAATTGATTGAATTGAAACGTCTCGTTTTAATTCGCGATCGCTTTAATGAATCAAATATTTGGATGATTTTACGTGATTAAAAATGGAGGTGTTATTATAGTCAAATTAAAGGTCTGGCCACACATTAAAGAGCACGACACGAGCAAGAGACCTTTACAACACGGGTGTCGTACAAGGTACGTACGAGTGTCGTACGAGGTACGTACGAGTGTCGTACGAGGTACGTACGAGTGTCGTACGAGGTACGTACGAGTGTCGTACGAGGTACGTACGAGTGTCGTACGAGGTACGTACGAGTGTCGTACAAGGTACGTACGAGTGTCGTACCAGGTACGTACGAGTGTCGTACGAGGTGCGTACGACTGTCGTACGAGGTACATCGTACAAGTGTCGTACGATGTCGAATGCCTCATTGAAATTATATTGGGACACGCGAGACGGGAATTGATTGAATTGAAACGTCTCGTTTTAATTCGCGATCGCTTTAATGAATCAAATATTTGGATGATTTTACGTGATTAGAAATGGAAGTGTTATTATAGTCAGATTAAAGGTCTGGCCACACATTAAAGAGCACGACACGAGCAAAAGACCTTTACGACACGAGTGTCGTACAAGGTAAGTACGAGTGTCGTACGAGGTACGTACGAGTGACGTACGAGTTATGTACGAGTGTCGTACGAGTTACGTACGAGTGTCGTACGAGGTACGTACGAGTGTCGTTAACGCCTCGTGCTCGTGTCATCATTATGTTTCACCAACGTCAGTTAAGTCAACCAATAGTTAGTTATTCATCGATTAACACGTTGATCGCCACCATTATAACAATAAAAATATTACCTCAGGTCGCTGCTCAAGTTTTTGTTCCAATTATACATAATAATAAAGCAGTTATACTAGTTCCGCGGCACGGGCAGCACGATGCTTTAAAATTTGTTTTTGTATGCGGCATAAGGTACATGCTGCGGGGCCTAAACGCAAATTTAACTGCGGCACAAGTGAATGCCGCGCGGCGATCAACGTGTTAAATCTAGTAATGCATGTGAAATAATCAATAAATTCACGTAGTATTAATGTCTATGACATGGAAAATGTCTATTCCAATCGACAAATAAATTTAATCTACGAATAAGATTTAACCCATTAAGCGCCATTGGTGCATATACGCAACATTATTAATTTGTTATTAAAATTACTAAATAAGTTAATTTTATATATTATATTATTTGACTTGACTTGAAAATGTATGAAGAAAAATGTAAATATTTTATTAATATATTTAATTGCATATTTTCTAAGGCGTTCTTCGACTTGATTGTTGAGTATTTCGAATAATTTGCGCTCATATTGTATTGTATTTTGCGTATACTGTTTTTTCCTTTACTGTTTAGTGTCAATGTTTATTTTATATTGTCTCATATCTTGTAATCAATCTGTAACTGGATTCGTCCGTTGATTGAAATAAATAAATAAATAAGTAAATAAATAATAATAACGAGAATTTTTCTTTGAAGTATCCATATGCATATTTCCGATGCTCGGTTTATTAAAAGAATCCAATTTAAAGCTTTAAGCGAGTGTTTTCCACTCCCAGGCTAAGCATGAAGTAAAATTTCGAGTTTAGAAAAGCCTGAAAATTTGGTTTGGTCGCGTAGCGCGAAGCGCGGAGCGGCCAAACCAAATTTTTAGGCTTTTCTAAACTCGAAATTTTACTTCATGCGCCACCGGTACAAAACACTGACATATTACGAAGTTTAAAACACACCGCTAAACTTTTCATTGAATCAGTGTTGTGTACCGGTGGCGCATGAAGTAAAATTTCGAGTTTAGAAAAGCCTGAAAATTTGGTTTGGCCGCTCCGCTTCGCGGAGCGACCAAACCAAATTTTCAGGCTTTTCTAAACTCGAAATTTTACTTCATGCTTAGTCTGGGAGTGGAAACACTCGTTCTAAACTTCATATTGCACGTTTTAATATCAAATCGACAAATACCTAAAAATGTACAGCGTATACATTATGTATATTTAAAAAAAAATGCACAGTATGTAATACAATAAGTCAATCATAGAAATTATAAAAAGTAATGCAGAATTTTACCCAAAATTAACTTTTAAAGTTAAGTCTATAATTGCTCGGCCGTTAATGGGTTAATTTAAGTTGGTGAAACCGGACATAAAGCTATTTTCAGTTATGTAGCTAAAAATAAAAACAATTCTCTGAATATTGAGAAACTTTATCCTACCTATTGTTTATTGTATTTGATTTCGATATATTGTTGAAATAAGATTCAGAAGAAAACACTGAACACAATTATTATTTTCTCTAAAACAAAAATACACTTGATAGATGTAAAAACTGACATTGAAAGGAATACAGAACATCTTTCCTCTCACTTAAAGTCCATATAGGAATTCGCTCCCAAACTAAATTTTTAAATCTCACTTAACTTACAGCTAGACATTGCAACTTTTTTTCTGCAAGAGCAATTTAAATACTATGCTGCTTTAGCAACTTTCACTGTTCCAGCGGTGTTCGCACATTTGCAACTTGTACTTGCACAGTACCGTAATTGCTCTCACGGGAAAAGTTGCAACTGTAGCTTTATGCAATTTTATAATGCAAGTTCGAACTTGACGTGACTGCAAGTCGGGCGTAAAGTAGTGAAACTTTAAATTAAAAGAACACCTTTAGTATTATTTTTGTTTCCTCTTCCTCCAGCATTTTACACAAAGCACACTCTTTAACGAACCTTATTATTGCAGGCAGCGCTCGTTAAAGCGTTTCTCTCTTGTGATTAGCAATTTCTCGACTTTTTCGCTCGTCCTTTGTTTTTGCGGGAGGGAATTTAAGGGAGGGACGAGGGCGCCAATTAAATTTTAATCACTCTTTCATTCGGTGTGCTTAATTATTAATCCGGCGGGGGTTAACGGAAGTTTAATTCACCCGGCGAAGAGCAAATTACGTAAGAAGATTCTTTTCTTTTTATGCAAAACGGATTTACCCTTGTCATTTCTTAAATCTTTAAAATCCTCAGTGTATAAAAGTTAATTAATAAATGGTTTTATCCAAAGCTGTAAAGTAATGCATCTATTAGCACAAAAAATGGAATCAAAGATTTATTGCGAGACAGTTTTTGGAATCTAACAGGCTTTTACCTGTATATGCACTTTGTGCGTCATTGACGATGCCACTATGGAAGCATTAGATGGCGTTAGCTATCGAATTCATTAATAGTTTTTACATATTGGCTTGATATAGTCAGAAATGTTCAGTATTCCTCAGCACTGGGTCGGGACCACACTGACGAGGACCTTGAAGTCCGAAACACGTCTGTGGGTATCTGGTGCCGGAATACTGAACACAAATTCAATTTTAGTTTATTAAAGCTAAACGGAGAAATTATAACATCCCTAATTTGCTTCACGATATTGTTAGTTAAACCATATACAGAGAGTTTTATGTAACACCGAACATTTACATAAAGATAATTTTTCTTTGAAGTGTCGAAGTGTTGCACATTTTTCGATGCTCGGTTAATTTAACGAATTTAATTTGAAGCTTTAAGCGAGTGTTTTCCACTCCCAGGCTAAGCATGAAGTAAAATTTCGAGTTTAGAAAAGCCTGAAAATTTGGTTTGGTCGCGTAGCGCGAAGCGCGGAGCGGCCAAACCAAATTTTCAGGCTTTCCTAAACTCGAAATTTTACTTCATGCGCCACCGGTACACAACACTGATTCAATTAAAAGTTTAGCGGTGTGTTTTAAACTTCGTAATATGTCAGTGTTGTGTACCGGTGGCGCATGAAGTAAAATTTCGAGTTTAGAAAAGCCTGAAAATTTGGTTTGGCCGCTCCGCGCTTCGCGCTACGCGACTAAACCAAATTTTCAGGCTTTTCTAAACTCGAAATTTTACTTCATGCTTAGCCTGGGAGTGGAAAACACTCGCTTAAAGCTTTAAATTGGATTCTTTTAATAAACCGAGCATCGGAAAATATGCATATGGATACTTCAAAGAAAAATTCTCGTTATTATTATTTATTTACTTATTTATTTATTTATTTCAATCAACGGACGAATCCAGTTACAAATTGATTACAAGATATGAAACATTACATTTCGTTATTATTATTTATTTATTTATTTATTTATTTCGATCAACGGACGAATCCAGTTACAGATTGATTACAAGATAGGAAACATTACAAATAATAAAGATTAACACTAAACAATAATGAAAAAAAAACAGTATACACAAAATACAATACAATATGAGCGCAAATTATTCTAAATACTTAACAATCAAGTCGAAGAACGCCTTAGAAGATATGCAATTAAATATGTCAATATCCGGATGAAGTGATAATACATTATTATACCGGGCTTTCATTAATTTCCGAACCCCACGTGACTAAATTTAAAATTGCCGCGTAAATTATTGTATTTGTACGTTGGAGGCTTTGAAAAAAGTAACCAAACGTTACTAAAGTCAAATTTGACATAAACGTTTATGCGCGGTGCATCGTTAAACCAACCTTTGAGATCTTACAAGATTCGCCCGGAATTTTCAGGTAAGCAAAAATTGTTTAATTATTCTGAAACATTGAGTTTTATTTCTATTTATTTTGCAGAGTCAATTTGCTAGGATAAGCAAATACTGCGAAAATTAATAAAAATTAGTTACATTTTTGAAGATGAGCCTATTTTTTAATCATTTTAAATATAATATTTTCAGTCGTCATAAAAATACGCCGGCGAATAAATATTTTTAAATCTAGGGATTTTTTGTGTGAGTCATACTACCTTGTACATTTGGTTGCCTATTATTTTTGGTCACGTGGGGTTCGGGAATTAATGAAAGCCCGGTATAATGAACACATTGAATATACTGGTGACTTGAGCATAATATTTGTATTTGGGATTGATAACTGGAAAAGACGTTTGTTCCTTATATTAACAGGCACATTAATATTAATTCGTGCAAATAAGTCAGAGCAATCCATACGCTTGTTGAGTATTTTATACAAGGTGGTCACTGCATGCGATTTTCTAAGGAGTGTAAGTTGAATTCACGCAATAGTTCAATATAATTATAATCATAATCAGTCCCAGGATATGAACCAAACTTCTTAAAGTGAAGATATTTGACAAATTTCTGCTGGATGGCCTCGACCATCAAAGAATATTTTGCGTAGTATGGATCCCAAACGCAACAGGCATATTCAAGTTTAGATCTTACAAACGAATAGTATAGTATTTTAATGGCATCGATATTCTTAAAAGGTTTAGTATTTCGTATTATAAAGCCCAACGAGCGATTTGCGGTCGATACTACTTTCATGACATGACTATTAAAATATAGTTTCTTGTCAAATAACACTCACAAGTCTTTGAAAGTCTCAACATGGGATAATACAGAGCCATTAATCATATAATCGAACGTTATTTGTGACTTATTTCTAGTATAAGACAATGTCTTACATTTTAAAACGTTTAAAGTGATGCTGTTGTTCTTGCACCACGTTACTATCAGGTCGAGATTATGCTGAAGATACACACAATCGTCTAAAGTATTTATAGGATGATACATTTTCAAATCGTCTGCAAACATTAACATGTTATGATTAACTGCACACTCTTTATGGGTAGACGGGGTTTTTGATAATATATATATATATATATATATATATATATATATATATATATGTATATGATTAACTACATCAGCAATATCATTTATAAAGCAATTAAACAGTACCGGTCCGAGGTTGGAGCCTTGGGGGACACCCGAAGAAGCAATAAATTGATGAGACTTAAACCCTTATGAAATTGTTCGGTGTTACATAAAACTCTGTGTATATCTTTACTTAAGTTTTTCTTTAAGTTTGATATGATTTCCCACACTTGCATTTGGCTAACCTCGTGGAGCTGAAAGTACCACTGTAATAAATAAATACAAATAAATACATTTATTGCTCAGCAGGAAACAAAAAGACCCGATTACAGGACAATATAGAAAACATAAATGTACAGCAAAAAGTAAGTAAAGTAACACATTCAAAAAATACTTGAATTAACATAGAGCGACAATTGATGATAGGTGATCATAAAATAAATCACAAGTTGGGGGTAGATCATTGACCACGTTACACATCACACTTAGAGGTGATTTTGAACCGGTCACTGTTCTATTAAAATTTACATAAAATGTAGACTTATTTCTGCTATTGAAAATTGACTCGTTGTAAAATGTCAGCACAGTCGATATGATTGTGAATTAATTTATATAAAAATGAAACACATGATTTATTTCGTCTTTGTTTAAGTGATTCGAGTTCAAATCGATCAAGCAATAACACATGGTCACAGCCTCTTGCCGGGTAATAATGAATTATATCTATATCTATAAAAGGCTATATTTTGACATGCAATAAAGCTGTATCTTGACATTGAGTTTTGTGTAAGGTTGTTTTGATCTAAAACAAAGCAATTCGAAACTAAAACTGGGTTATACTTTGACCTGAGACAAGGCGATATTTTGACTTTTCACAAGGCTAAATTTTGACTTACAATAAGAGTATATTTTAGCAGTGAGTAGACTGAATTTTAACAGTTATGACTGGCGACTAGGCTAAATTTTGAATTGTGACAAGAATTTTTAGCTACGATTAGGCTATATTTTTAACAACGATACCACTATGTTTTAACATCTAGTAAGATTATATTTTGACCTGTAACAAGGCTATCTATTTATCCGCAACAAAGCCATATCTAACAGGGCCATATCTGTATTAATTAGGCAATATTTTGACATCTAACAAGGCTATATTTTGATCTACCACGAGCCTATATTTTGACCTGCAATTTTAGAAAAATTCGTTGTTTCCAAAAAGAGGTCAATTTAAAGTTTAAACGAGTGTTTTCCACTCCCAGATTAAGCATGAAGTAAAATTTCGAGTTTAGAAAAGCCTGAAAATTTGGTTTGGTCGCGTAGCGCGAAGCGCGGAGCGACCAAACCAAATTTTCAGGCTTTTCTAAACTCGAAATTTTACTTCATGCGCCACGCGTATAAAACACTGATTTCAAGCGAAATTTACTCGTTCACAATATTTTAGTGCTTTCAGTGTTAAATAAGCGCGGAGCGACCAAACCAAATTTTCAGGCTTTTCTAAACTCGAAAATTATGCGCCACGCGTATAAAACACTGATTTCAAGCGACGTTTACTCGTTCACAATATTTTAGTGCTTTCAGTGTTAAATACGCGTGGCGCATGAAATAAAATTTCGAGTTTATTAAAGCCTGAAATTTTGGTTACTTAACTGCATAACAAGGTATTTATCAAGTTTCACAATCACCCATAAATATGCTAATTACCTCGCGATGGGAAGCCTTAAATCTCAATCGGCGATCGCCGAAAAAGGCGAAGAATTTACCATTTCCTTATACGGGTTAAGAGCGCAATTAACACCGAAGATTCATCTTCGGGTAGCCCCGAGGCGATTCAGAGGTAAATTGCTTTTGATTTAATTATCCGGTGTATCTACCGAGTCGAAAAAAAAAAAACATCGAGGGCAAAAAATAAAATGATTAAGTTTGACGTGATCTCAACATTTCAATCTCGGATGATGTAACGAGGCTCCGGGCAGGGCCTTGAGATTTGGATGGAGAGTTGGTTGGATTGTGAATCAACAGACCGCGGAATGTTTTATTGGTATGTTAATGAAATTATTGCGGTGAGGAAAATTGAATTAGGAAACTGGTTGTTATGTTTTTTTTTTTTTTTTGTTAGCTGGTGACATACTGTGGAGGATTTTTGTTATTGTTCAAATTATGTGTATACAAGGCTTCCACATAAAAAAATGTCGACTCAGTTTTGGTATATACACTCGACCGCAAAAAAAACGCGCCACTTGAAAATTCACGTTTTTTCGTGAATATTCAAACAGCCATAACTTCGGTCGATGAGGATGAAATTTGATGAATTTTTGAGTTTTTTGAGCGCTAAAGTTTTCTCTTTAAGGACACATAAGTGGATATAACGAAATTTAAGCATTTCTGCATTTAAAAGTCCTACCAACAAAAAAATGTTCAGAATGTTAAAAATGATAAAAGTTGAGAAGTTATACTGTGCCCCAAAAAAATCGTAGCTCTACTTCAAAAAAAGCGCAACAAAATTCCATCATTTTCCTTTGAAATAAGCGAAAATCATGTCGATCCAATGATTTGGCTCGAAGTTATGGCAGTTTTTTTAAAGTGTATTTTGGGGCAAAAAATTGTAATGTACCCATCTGTATATTTATTTCATTTATATAATTTAATACTTTAGTATCGTGCATTTTTGATAATCATATTTGAAGTTATTTATGTTTGTTTCACTTATTGATGTTTGTTGTTTATTTTTACTTAAATATTATTCATTGCTAAATGTTATCATCAGAATGCATTTGCTAATGCTAGAGCACAGATAAGCCTGGGAAGAATAAATAGTTAATTAGAATTTGTACTTAATGGAAAAATTCCGCTAAAGATGATAAAGTTCACCCCGGCCTATGCGTGCTCCTTCTTACGCATTGTTTGCTTAACGAAGAACCATTATTCATTACTATTAGATTTTATTTCGGGCACTTCTGATTTGACTCTCGAACGCAAGACAGAAAAAATATTACTTACTCCGATTAAATTCAATAAACTTCGTTAAGCAAGCTAGTTAAAGTTTCTAAATATATTATATTGTAATATTCACAAGTTTCTCAGTTAAGAAAATAGAATTGATATTCGTTATATAAAAACATCAAGTTATTTTAACCTCACCCAGAATAAAAGAACCTACTTAATATTAAATAAGTGTTAAATATTGAAAATACTAAATGATTAACTTTACAATTGGCGCAGTCGGTAGGATATGCGGTCGAGCGTATATTTGGAGTTGGGTACACGGAATTTGTTTGGTAAGTATATAGCTATATGTTTTTGAGTTTACGTAAAGTGATTATTACACATACAGAGAGTTTTATGTAACACCGAACATGTTCATCCAATACAATTTGACACCTTAACTTTTAAGGTTATGTGTAAATTGGGTTGCCTATATGACTATTAAAAATTGTAGCCAATCAATCGTAATTAATGCCTCAACTTGTACACACAGGGAGATTTTCTTCCAAGTATACATATCTCAATTACACCGTATATGTCGTAAATCTTTAGATACTGGTTATTGAAAAAAATCAATTTGAAACTTGAAATGAGTGTGTTCCACTCCCAGACTAAGCATGAAGTAAAATTTCGAGTTTAGAAAAGCCTGAAAATTTGGTTTGGTCGCGTAGCGCGAAGCGCGGAGCGGCCAAACCAAATTTTCAGGCTTTTCTAAACTCGAAATTTACTTCATGCGCCACCGATAAAAAAACACTGACATATTACGAAGTTTAAAACGCACCGCTAACTTTACACTGCATCAGTGTTTCGTACCGGTGGCGCATGAAGTAATATTTCGAGTTTAGAAAAGCCTGAAAATTTGGTTTGGTCGCGTAGCGCGAAGCGCGGAGCGGCCAAACCAAATTTTCAGGCTTTTCTAAACTCGAAATTTACTTCATGCGCCACCGATAAAAAAACACTGACATATTACGAAGTTTAAAACGCACCGCTAACTTTACACTGCATCAGTGTTTCGTACCGGTGGCGCATGAAGTAAAATTTCGAGTTTAGAAAAGCCTGAAAATTTGGTTTGGCCGCTCCGCGCTTCGCGCTACGCGACCAAACCAAATTTTCAGGCTTTTCTAAACTCGAAATTTTACTTCATGCTTAGCCTGGGAGTGGAAAACACTCGTTTAGAGCTTCAAATTAAATTCTTTTAACAAACCGAGCGTCGCCAATGTACAACGTATGCATATGTATACTTAAAAGAAGAATTCTCGGACACTTTTTTCTCATTAATCACTTGGTAAAACATTTTAAAATATAATGGTTTGTAAATTAAATTCACTTGGTTTTGTTTCACTTATATGTATTTTATTTTCTACTAGTTTCGGCTTAATGCCATTATCAAGAATAATGTACAAATGGATTTGTTTGGGAATATATACAGTTTCGAGTTTTAGGTTTTATTGGGTAATAAGGGCATTTAATATCGGGGAATTCCAAAGGTCTTCGTTGTCGTTGACCACATTTTTACTTGCCTTTATGGCTTTTGAAATTTCTAAACCCTCCCGGTAGTTAAGCGTCATTCCCTTATTACCTGTATGCAGAATTCTCGTTATGAAAATGTACGGTGTTACATAAAACTCTCTGTATTTGTATATTTTTTTAAGTGGTAAGTATATACTTATATTTCAATGTATTTGCTGTTATTTTTTTTAAAGGGTTCAATTTGAAACTTCTAACGAGTGTTTCCACTCCCAGATTACCTAAAAACCTTTACTTGAAGGCAACATTGCTTAGGGGCTCCATAAACCATCGCATTGCGGCGCATTGCACCCCCTAGTTACGCCGCTGATCCTGGACTGTTGTCATTTCGTAGAATGGCCTCTTGAAAGTCGTAACACGATCAATTTAAATCATCACAAACGGGAATTAATCCCAGACAGTCAATAACCCTCTCAAGACAGGGTGTTGAGGTGAAACAAACAGAGACAGACTCATCTCGCCCAAGCGGAAGCACCGCATTACCTCGAGAGGGGGATAATTAAGAGAAACACAAACATATTTAGAAACCCCCTAATTCGCGAACAAGACGGAGAAATCAATTACCAGTTTGCGACAACAAGGTCGGCAGCGGGGCGAAAATTCAATTTGCTAGCGGATAATGCAGTTAGCGTTTCAACCGGAATACGTGGAAGAGCGGAGGGTTGGAAACGCGGGGGTGGCAATTCGATTAACGTTTAATTCCCACCCCCCACCGCTAACTCCTTTCACACCAGACACCTAACTTCTGTTATGAGTTAGTCGAGTGTATCTAACAGGGTAAATTCGTGTTGGAAATGTTTTCCAAGGGTGATTAGAATCATATTAAGGATGATACAGAAAACCAATTTGATTTATCTACAAGCATTTTTCGAAAAAAGAAAACAACTATCTGCCCAAAATGATAACGGACTTGCTTTTTTTAGAAAAAAAGAATTACCTTCTTAAAAAGTTAATGGACTTGCACTTTTAAGTTTATATATTAAAGTGCAAGTCCATTAACTTTTTAGGAAGATAATAATAATATACAGAGAGTTTTATGTAACACCAAACATTTTCATAACGAGAATTTTTCTTTGAAGTATCCATATGCATACGTTACACATTTGTCGATGCTTGGTTTATTAAATGAATTTAATTTGAAGCTTTAAGTGAGTGTTTTCCACTCCCAGGCTTTTTCGATGCTCGGTTTATTACAAGAATCCAATTTGAAGTTTTAAGCGAGTGTTTTCCACTCCCAGGCTAAGCATGAAGTAAAATTTCGAGTTTAGAAAAGCCTGAAAATTTGGTTTGGTCGCGTAGCGCGAAGCGCGGAGCGGCCAAACCAAATTTTCAGGCTTTTCTAAACTCGAAATTTTACTTCATGCGCCACGGGTACAAAACACTGATTCCATGCAAAGTTCAGCGGTGTGTTTTAAACTTCGTAATATGTCAGTGTTTTGTACCAGTGGCGCATGAAGTAAAATTTCGAGTTTAGAAAAGCCTGAAAATTTGGTTTGGCCGCTCCGCGCTTCGCGCTACGCGACCAAACCAAATTTTCAGGCTTTTCTAAACTCGAAATTTTACTTCATGCTTAGCCTGGGAGTGGAAATCACTCGCTTAAACCTTCAAATTGGATTCTTGTAATAAACCGAGCGGAAAATGTGCAACGTATGCATATGGATACTTTAAAGAAAAATTCTCGTTATGAAAATGTTCGGTGTTACATAAAACTCTCTGTATATCTTTATTGCCCAATAGACACCGTTGATAGGACAATGTGTAATTAAATAAAATAAACAATTTTCCCTAAAAAATTGACAGATCTCAATGACATAAAATGATAAACCCTATAAATGGACCAATGCTTAAAATTGTTGACCCAATTCGTTTATTTGTGAGTGCTGCACTAAGGTAATCTGAGTTCAAAATTGTGACTTCAGCAGATTATTTTAGTGTAAATGAACTAAACTTGCCATCGACAATGACAAATGGCTGGTTCATGTAACCAACAGAGCTCTCAATGACATAAAATGATAACCCCTATAAATGGATCAATACTTAAAATTGTTGACCCAATTCGTTTATTTGTGAGTGCTGCACTAAGGTAATCTGAGTTCAAATTTGTGACTTCACCAGATTATTTTAGTGTAAGTGAACTAAACTTGCCATCGACAATGACAAATGGCTGGTTCATGTAACCAACAGATTCAGTGTAAAAAGTGCTGCTCTAGTTCATGCAACAAACAGACTTATTAATGAAGACTACCTAATATATTGCTCTAATTTGGAGATTTTTCTTGCTTCTATGCGTTTATCCATAAATGGATGTTTGCGACAATACGATCCATTTCTTCGCCCTTTCTAGCTGCATGAACCAAAATTTCGATAGTTTTTAGTCCTGACCATTGCCTTATATTTCTCATAAAAGTAAAATTCACAGTATGTACAATTTCAAATTCTACTCAATCCTGAACGTTTTCTGTAATCCAGCAATATTTTATGTTAAAACAACCTTTCTCTTGCGGATATAATATTTTTTAATTCAACTAGAATCAATATTTATATTATTTGCTTTGCAATATCTTAAATGCAAAAATATGATTACCACTTTGGATTCCAAGTGTGTTGTTGCAGTAATAAAGTCAGTCGGTATTGCAGGATTAGCGAGTCGTTGGTTTATTAATCGGCCCTGGCGTTTGTACCTGCTGAGAGGCGATCTTTTCAATAATAAATAAAGGCAGACACCTGCTGAAGTTCAACGAACACCCCCAATATAACGCACCTGTTGGCTTGCGCGCCTCGGCTGAATTAATAGTGAGACTTAATTATATAATAGCACCTTCGTGATCGAGGATTACCCGCTGTAGTCGTGTGAACGGATTTTTATTTAATCGGGTTAATACAGCAGACATTGGAAGTTTAAAAGTGTTAATTACAAGTTTTGTTTTTTTTTTCTTCTGATGCGTTCTAAAATTCTAGGTGATAAATTTAAAACTTGGTCCTATATGTATTCCAAGATTCATTTTTGATGAAGCAAATTCTCATTTTCTTGTTTTTCCTGTCATTCATGGAAACTGTTACAAACTAACTCTGGAGCATCAGTATCACAGGCCAATAGCTGTTGTATATCAGAATATAATCTCACCATTATTAAATATGAGTGAGAAATCATTAGTATATATCAAAAACAGCAGGGGGGGCTAGGTGAGAACCTTGTGGTACACCTATGGTAACAAGGACTACTTGAGACATACTATGTCCATATCTTAAACAAGTTTCTCATCTTTCACGTGGTGAAACATATTTAACTATGATTTAATAAAGAAAACACTTGGTTAAATTTCACTAATATTAGTGAAATTTAACCGAGTGTTTTCTTTATTAAATCATACTATGTCCATACAAAACCTTTCTTTCTGTCACTTAGGTAATTGATCAAATTATGATTTAAGGGATCAGTTCAGCAAAAAAGATCTGGTTTGATGGTTAAAGCAAAGAGGATTTCATAGACGTCTCTTCTGCAAAAAAGATCTAGTTTGATGGTTAAAGCAAAGAGGATTTCATAGATGTCTCTTCTGCAAAAAAGATCTAGTTTGATGGTTAAAGCAAAGAGGATTTGATAGATTTCTCTTTAGTTGTCACTTAAGACCCAGTTGCACAAAACACCTTGAACTGGTTCAACCCTGAACTTCAGTTCAAAGTGACATTAGAACAATAGGAGCTGTCATCTTGAATTCGAGTTCAGCTTGAACTCGAGTTCAACGTTTTTGACACAACTAGGCCTTAACGTTCTGAAACATTTAGAATCAATTCCAATCAGTTGATTTGTTTTCTAGTAATTTCCTGAAATATATTTAGTAACAAGTGACTTACCTTTGGATCAAAATTGAAGACGCTATCGTACTTGAGAGGACATTCCAGTCCACACTTGCACGTCCCGGCCGTTAGGAGGTACTCCTTGACTTGGTCCGGGGAGCTTAGCACGGCGTTGCTGGGACTGGAAAGGAGAGATAAAAACAAATGAAGGCAAGATTAGCATTAAAATCGCTGGTGTTTGCGTTAGACACAAACGCTAAATCAGAGTGTGTGTGCTGGAACGGCCGTTTTCTCGGCGAAACGCCCCGGGGAAACTCTCGCTCATAAACCGACGCCAAATTGCCACCCATTCGGACGGATTTGCATCTCAAAGTGCACGTACTAGCACACCCGGAGGCGCCACGATACTCACCATTAAAACATCGTTTGCTTCTCAAAAGATGAAGATAACTAAATCATTCACTTAAATGTACGAATGTTTACTAAACAATTACAGTATTTTCAGCTTATTTGCATATTTGAAACTAAAGTGATATTTACAATATACCATATACATTTGGGGTTATATCAAACTAACTCAACTAGAAATATCTTTTTCTGTGATTAGGAGAATATAGTTTTCTGTGATTGGGAAAATATCGTTTTCTGTGATTAGGAAAACAAAACTTAATATCAATTCTTAGCAAATTCAAATTTCTCTGCAATAAGCCTCAGTTAGCAACACATGATCAGTTCCTTGTATTAAATTCATTATAATAAATTCATCAAGTATTGCTGCTAATTGAGATACGATAAATCTGATCACAGTTTTTATCCATCATTAGTAACTTATTTTAAATAAAAACAAAGAAAGAATAGGATCCAATTTTCCTCTAAATCCCTCCATCAATTTTTTTTTATGTTCGGTGGTAGCATTCCATAGTAATATCTTATTCCTACAGAAGCAGAACAGAAATTCTACGGAATTCACCGGTTGTATTTTGAGAAATGTCTCTGACATGTTAAGAAATTTCTTACCATGGAGTTAGAGACTGTATTCTTTTTTTTAATTTTAAGTTATAATATGGATGTGAAATGATATGTAGATGAACGTATGTAAGAATGTGACTTAAAGATGAAAAATGATTGTCGCTCTCACAGCATTTTAGTCTATTTTAGTCTATTCATAATCACATCTACTTATCTCCGTATAATCTTATCTGGCCACGGTTTTCTTCGAATTTCCTTTTAAATCTATCTATAATCATAAGAATATAATAATAATCTTTCGTTATTTCAAGTGTCATTTACAAAATGTACATAGTGAAATTGCGTCAATATTGTCTTAATCTCAGCTGGCCACAGTTTTCTTCTTCGGAGTTTTTTTTCTAAAACTAAATCTCTCTGAAACTGCGTTAATGTTGCCTTAGTCTCACCTGACCACAGTTTTCTTCTTTCAAGTTCCATCTAAATCTATCCATCTTATCAATATCACATCTCATGTATCTCCTTCTAACTTCATCTAATCACAGGTTTTTTTTTACAGTAGTGGCAGTTTTTGTAGGAATACTATAAAAGTGAAGGGATAAGATTTCCTTCTCGGTTGATTCATCTTTTCATTATCACATCTAGTTCATCTCCCCATCTCCGTCTCTTCAATCATAATCAAATTAGCAACTCCCACTATTAACTAAACTAATAATTTCTTAACGTTTGCTAGACTAATTAGATGATGCACCAAAGGAAGCGAGTATTACCCCTTTAGCTTCCCATCTCCCCGTTTAGCATGCAATCCTGCCCGTTCCTCCCGATTGCGTGCGCTGTCTGCAGATGATGCAAATTAACCGGGACCAATTGGGACTTGAGGAGAATTGATCGGTCCGGGGAATTTCGCTCCTACGCAAATTACACGCATGCACGGGATTTAATTAAGCGGGCCGAAAGGAGGAGAGCTTGATTAATCGAAAAGCCGGGCGATCCCATTCAATTCCGGATGGAAAACCGAGCGCGCTCGCGACGTGTTCTCTCGTTTCCGGGATTAACAAACAACTTGTCGAAGCCCTCTTTTCGGATTCAGAGAATGGAAAGGAAATGGGATTGAGTTGAGCTGAAGGAAATCTGGGTGATCAATAAAAATTCGAGAGGGGAATGAGAGTGAGAAGGAGGATATCAGAATAAGCAAATTTGATTTGTATTGATGAATATAATATTAAGTGAAATGAGAAGAAGGGTGTTAGGATTACATCCCAGATTGTTAATTAAGCTGTGATCAATAAAAAAAAACCACAGGAATAAAAAGGATAGTAGAATTAAGTCCTATATGCACTATAGTGTTTGTTCCAAAAAGAGGAATACTACTTAAATAAGTATAAATGAAATGGCCAATTAAATAATATTTCCTAAGAAGATCAATAACCCTGGCTCCTGATACTTCTTAGATGAGGAATGAAGAGAAAAATAGTAGGTCTTAGATGCATCAAGATATTTGTTCCAAAAAGAGGATTACTATTTAAACAATGTTTTCTAAGAGGATCAATATCTCTGGCTTCTGATACTTCATGAATGAGTAAGGAAGAGGAGGATAGTAGGTCCTTTATGCATCATGGTGTTTGTTCTAAAAAGAAGAAAATTATTCAAGAAATATTTTCTAAGAAGGTCAATGTCCCTGGCTCCTGATACTTCATGGATGGGGAATACAGAGAAGGATGGTAAAATGAGGTCCTAGGTGCACCTTGATATTTGTTCCAAAATGAAGAATACTATATGAACAATACTTTCCTCAAAGATCGACATAGATCTTCAAACTTTTACAGAGGAAGACATAAAACATCAACATAGATCTTGATGTCTCTATAGATCATGGTTTCTCAACCGGGGGTACGCCACATTTGGTGGGCGCGATAGATTTTCTAAAAAGTAGTTGAAGTGAAATAAGACTATAATAGTGCTTCAATCTAACTAAAAAACCTAAATTAAATCAGGGAGGAGAGGCGAGGAGTTATGAAGGGGGATGCGACCTGAAAAAGGTTGAGAACCCCTGTTATACAGGAACGTAACGTCGAAAATCAATACAGATCTTGAAGCCTCTACAGGGGAACAAATCAAAGATCAACATCTAATTCTAATTTTTATATTATTGTTAGTTGAACTCGATCAGTGCCTTGTTATTTACATTAAGTGTTTGTATTTCTACAGGTTGTTATAGTTTTATGTAAAAAGGATATTCCGTTAATAAATGAAATGAAATGAAATGAAACATAGATCTTAAAGCCTCTATAGAGAAACATAACGTAAAATATCAACATAGATCTGGCAGTCTCTACAGAGGAACACAACATCAAAGATCAACATAGATCTTAACCTGCCTTAAAGGAGCAGAGGAACATAACGTCAAAGATCAAAGTAGATCTTGAAGCCTTTTCTTATTATTTCGGTGCCGTCTCCTCTAAGCAGGTTAGCTATCATCATGGTAATTCTTATTTTTGACGTTGCAGCTCTGAACAACTCAATTCAAGTGCTGTTATACCACCATCTCAAGTTGTTCAACCAGGAATTGTACCTTCGTCCTACGCTTCTTCTACCCTGTTGCAAAGCTGGGCAGGATTCGAATCATTCAAGATTCGAATTCTTTTTAAGAATTCAAAAGAGGCATTCGAATCCTTTAGTTAAACTGGATTCGTGATCCGGATTCGTTAAATTTTTTTAAGAGGATTCGTATTCGAATCCAAACGCAGGTGATTCGAATTCTCATAAAAGGATTCGAATATTTATAGAAGGATTCGAATACTTACAAAAGGTTCGAATACTTACAAAAGAATTTGTATCGTTAAAAATAATTCGAATTAATTGTGAGGATTAAAATGTTTTGTGTGTTTTTAAATTTCTCGTTAAATCACTGTTTTATACGCGTGGCGCGTGAAGTAAAATTTCGAGTTTAGAAAAGCCCCGTGAAAATTTGTCGAGGGTCGCTGCGCGACCCTCGACAAATTTTCTACGCGGGGCTTTTCTAAACTCGAAATTTTACTTCACGCTTAGTCTGGGAGTGGAAACGCTTGTTCGAAACTTCAAACTGATTGCGTTGCTAAGAACATTAAATGACTAAAAATGTTTTTAAAGATAATAATCTAGTTTTCAAAATTTGGTTTAACATTATTTGAAGTAGAACTGACGTGGTAGCCACTATCTGAAATGTTAAAGTTTTCCGACATAACAATGATTCAGGATTTTTTTCCCTGACCTTTTAATATAACTTACTTCTGTGGGAAACCCCCAGTTTGTTAAATTGTTTTCATTGTTTTTTCCAATATTTAAGTTGTTTTCATAAATTTTTACGTGTTTTGTAATTTTTATGATGCCTGTTGATTTTGACAAATTGAATAATACCATATGGCTTTTTTGTTAGTGTTTTGGTCAATTTGAATAAAATACCATCACTTTTCTTCGAGTTTCCCGGTATAAATGATATTTACTGAATTTTTTATTTGCGTAATTTTCAGGCATTCGTCGATTTTATAATAGAGTTCAGTTTGAAGTTTTAAACGAGTGTTTCTACTCCCAGACTAAGCATGAAGTAAAATTTCGAGTTTAGAAAAGCCCCGCGTAGAAAATTTGTCGAGGGTCGCGCAGCGACCCGAGACAAATTTTCACGGGGCTTTTCTAAACTCGAAATTTTACTTCATGCGCCACGCGTATAAGACACTGATTTGAAGTGAAGTTCAAAAACATACAAATACATCTTTAATCAAAATAACACAGATATTTGGTCTGTTATCAACGATGTCCAGTGTTAATAATAAATAATTAGGTTTTGAATATTTTTGTTCAAACAATTGATAACGATATTTATATGTTAATGGTTGCAAAAAATTAATAAAATTAAATTAATTCTTGAAGGATTTATATTCGTGATTCGAAAAAACACAATTCGAATCTTTGATTCGAATCATATTTATCTCTGACGAATCCTTTATTCGAGTATTCATGATTGGAATCATATTAGGTGATTCGGATTCATGATTGAAATCTTTTCCACGAGGATTCGTCCCAGCTCTGGTATCTTGTCGTGTATAATCTTCTGCAACATTTCATACTTTTCTCTTTATCACGTGGATAATTTCTCTTTTTTTCCCCTTTCGGATCTTTACTTCTCCATTAGTAACCCTGTCCACCCAGCTTATTGTTAATATTCTTCATGAAGCCTTTACAGAGGAACAAAACATCAAAGATCAACATAGATCTTGAAGCCTCTACAGAGGAACATAGCGTCAATGATCATCATAAACCAATAGACTCCTTCATAGAAAGAATACGTACAAATTAATTTATATCCCAGATGATTCATGTAGTTGGGGATCAAATATAAGTACGAGTATTTCCAATCCTTAAACGTCATAGAATTGATCTAGAATAAGTTTCTAATCTTCATGGTGAATCGTTTTATAAATAAGTTAAAAGTAATTTGATTCATTAGGAATGTTGTTATGACATCAGAAGATGATGTTAATAAAGTTTTGTAACTAATATACCTTGTTTTACGTCGTAATAGTTTATTTTTTTTATTTCTGGAGATCTAGCACATCCATATAAATTATCTTGTTAGCAATAATTCACTTATGTAATCGCTTCTGGCATCATTAATTTAAGTCTCGGTGCAGGCCATTAATCAAAACCCCCCACGTGAAGTGCAGACTAATCGACCCTCATCGATTATTCATTAGAAAATCGCCCGCTCCGCATCGCAACAACATCAAAATCCGCCGGCGTCCGTCGTCGCTTATCTCGTTTTCCAGCGTCGTCCCGAGGATAAAACGTACACACATACACACAAAAGGTCCGCCCAGGAGAAGCCATTTTATTTATTTAACCAGTCACGGTTTTACGTGCGCGACAAAAGTTTTCTATTTGCTTCCTGACCCAGATTTAATGCGCTCGGAGAGAGAGAGCGCGGGCAACAAAAGGGACGGGCGCCTTTTATACATCTACACAATATAAGCTCCTTATTGATTTTTATGGAGGCAACCTGCAAGCCACCCCCGCACCCCCGCGCTCGGTGTTTGTTCGCGTATGAGCACATTCCTGTAAAGGATCTCTGGTCTGGTTGGTCTCTGGTATTCCGTTTGTGTTATTACATTTCCCGTCTGCAGTTTCTTTATCGATTCACGCGGGGTGGAAAGGGAAGGGGGAGGGTTTTATGGAAACGGCGAAACAATTTCTGCTGGAGGTGAGGCTTTGTCTGGATTTTTATCCCCCGAGCTTCAAAAGACTTTCGGAATTGAGGTTTCATACACAGATGGATTTAACTTAAATGCAACGATTATTTTTGATTCAAGTTAAATACTTACAATACTTAACACTGTTGTTAATTTTAAATGATAAATAGGAAGGCTTAATAGCAAAAGTAATTAAGTGCCATTACAAAAAAGCTTTTTCTGAAAACATTTCTGAAGACGATTCCATTGAAGAAATCGTTTCTGAAGATTCAAGAAATGTGATTCTTGTATCATTCTTCTTATTTCGCTAGCATGTGATGATACACAATTTTTTTCAGCTCTAGCTGAATATATATGTAACACATATATATTTCGTATTTAGTATCAAACCATTCATAACGGTCACTTTATATAGGTGTTTAATTGAATTCACTTGACTGTTAACTGTGGAGGCTTCTACTTCGACAAGTCGTCATTCGCGAGACATGATTGAAAACAATCATACGTTTGACGAGGATGTACTCTCAGTAATCCATTTCGCCCAAAAAGGGTCGTAAGATGGACCTCCTGGAGTCTCTGGAAATACACAGAGCGCGCGATAATCCGGAAATTCCCGTAATAAACGACCAGCTTGACCCAATATACACCCCCATTTTTAAAGCTATTTTGTAACCGTAATTTCTGTATATATACCTGCTAAATTGTTATTTTTAAATTACTTGTAGTCTGATAATGACAAGTTAAAGTTGTGGAAACTATAGTCACAATAAAAAAACCTCAGTTATACAAACAAAATTTAAGTGTCTTATTTATGAATTCACTTGGTTTGTTTTACTAAAAATATTTTATTTGAACTAGTTTCGGCTTAATGCCATTTTCAAGAATGATGTACAAAAGAAAAAAAATGGTGGTATATACTAGATGTCGGCGTATCAGGTACATATGGTTACAAATAAATTATTGAAGAAACGTTCAAAGTGTTTTAATAAAAGTTATTATCATCTTCAAGTAATAATAATAATAATAATAACAACTTTATTTACATAATACAGTATTTACATAATAGTGTATAGGTAAAACGTCAAACGCAACATACAGATATTAATTAAATTTAAAGTATTCTTCCATAGAGTATGGTTCCAGCTTACATAAATAATTAAATAAAGTGATTTTCATTTGCTTATAATTTACAATTTTTTTGGTACACCTAGGAAGGTGGTTATATATTTTTACACTGGAATACAGACAGCTTCTTTGAAATTTTGTCAGCCTATGCGCTGGTAGATTAAATTGAGGCCCTCGCCTTGTATTATATCCTGAGGGAGTGTATATATTTTCAAAATAGCTACTGTTTTTCCATACAAACTTCATGCTTTCATAAATATATAGACCATAAATAGTAAGAATATTGTTGTTCTTGAACATTTCTCTACAACTCTGGTTATATGTTAATTTTAGTAATATGCGCAAAGTTTTCTTTTGATTGGTGAATACTCTATTCATATATACAGAGCCACCCCAAAGTACAATTCCATACCTGTAGTGTGATTCAATATTTGAGTGATAAAATAATTTTGCTGTTTCAGTGTTAGTATTTTTAACAAGAATACGTAACCCGTAGCAGGTACTACTTGTTCTATTGCATAATTTATTTATATGCTCGGTGAAACCTAGCGTTTCATCAATTATTATGCCTAAAAATTTTACATGGCTGGTAAATTTATAATCTTCGTTGTTTAAATTAATTGAATTAGGTGTCGTTAACCCTTGATTTGTTTTATAGAGCAAGCATGCAGTTTTTGTTTTATTTAAAAATAAATTATTTTGCTCAAACCATTTTTCTAAATTATACATATTTGTATTTCCAGTGTAGACTATATCTGGAAAAGTTTTACCCTGTATGAGCAGATTTGTATCGTCTGCATAAGTAATTAATTTGCAATTTCCCTCTATATTGTGTTCGATATCATTGACGAAGATAATGAAGAGGATGAACTCAATCAATTCAAAAGAGCTTAAGATAGTTTTTTTTAAATAAATTTACAAAACTCTCTAACCTTCCTTGGAAAATATAGAGATAGTTATAATGGAAAGAAACAACAGATTATTTAAATCAAATCAAATTATAAAATTCAACGTCCCTTTCATACCAATCAAGAACGCATTTAGATTAAACCCCCTTTTCCAAATCAAATATTTACTTATCCGGAAGGTTAATCCCGGCGCGTTTCTAAAGCTGCAGATTTCCGGGCGAATTAACCCCGAGCAAAGTTTGGCCCGAGAGACGGAGCAGTGGAGATAGGTCTCCCCGATAAATTAATAAACGGCGTCGATTTTAATTGCGCGCCGGCTTAACGGGGACAAGTCCGTGGGTTTAATGAGCGCCGGATCGGAGTTGAAGGGCCATCCAAACGTCCGACCCTCAGCCCCGGGCGGTCTAATTAACACCGGAACCCTCAATTATAAAACCGCCGCTTTCCGCATTCCCGCACAAAGAACCCGCCCAGCGTTTCTCCGCAATCAATATTTCACTCCGACAGACACATTCGCACAAACTCAAGCAACTCATTCGCAGAAGGATTTATTAAAATGTGGGGTGTTTGAATATAATACGGAGGTTTTAATTAATAAATGGGACCTAACATCGATCCTTGAGGTACTCAACATCATCCAACAACAGAAATTACAAAGTAGGCATTTTATATGATAATAATTTCCTCTTGGTTCTGCGACAAATTGTAAGTGCTCAACCTCTGGGGGTCATTGATTATTTTATTATTTCAAATTATTCTTTTACTTACTTTTAATGTTGGCCTACTACTGAAAATCAGATAGTTTTCTTCTTTAAATAGTTTTTAACCAGTTGGAATGAAGATTTTGAGCTTTTTCGTCATTTCGACGCAAATAAAATATTTTGACCTGTGTTATGAATGTCATAATAATAAACCGCAAACTTATCATTCGACGTGCCAAACAATTGAAGATGTTCTGTTTCAACCAGAAGTAGATAGTAATTAATGACGTCAGGGTAGAAAGGTAATGTGTTGACTATACCCAAGGAGAGCCAATGCTTACGGGAGAACTGGAATCACCGGTCTCGCTTGTGGATGCAGCCTCCAAATGCTGTTACCAAGTTTTATACAGTGACTGGCTAACTGGATATACAGAGAGTTTTATTTAATACCGAACATTTTCATCCAATAGTAATAGTAATAGGTAATAGTAATAGTAATAGTAATAGTAATAGTAATAGTAATAGTAATAGTAATAGTAATAGTAATAGTAATAGTAATAGTAATGGTAATGGTAATGGTAATGGTAATGGTAATAGTAATGGTAATAGTAATAGTAATAGTAATAGTAATAGTAATAGTAATAGTAATAGTAATAGTAATAGTAATAGTTTATTCATGCAAGTACATACAAGTAATGTTTACATAAGTCAAATAAAGAAAAGAATATAATGTAATGTGACATACTAAAAGTAGTGGTAGCAGGAGATGTGTTAAACATATTAAAATCAGTTTAAAAATATATAAATATGAATTTAGAGTATAAAATTAAGATAAAAGTAGATAAAATATGATAAAAGGTCAGGTATATAAAAAATAAATTAAATAAAGACTATGAATATAAATATATAAATAAATAAAGAGTACAAAAAAATAAATAAAAAACAGAAAATAATATCACAGACTATACTATATCACAGTTACATCACTTACGCTCGAAGAAACTCTTCCCATGTAAAATATGGTGTTGAGCTCAAATTGTCTTTCAGATAACTTTTAAATTTTTTCAGTGGCAGGCATTTGACAATAGCAGGTAATTTATTGTAAAACTTAAGTCCCCAGTATCTAGGTCCATCCCTTGATTTACTTAGCCGTGTATATTGAATATATATATATATATATATATATATATATATATATATATATATCATTTCTTTGACGAGTATCATATGTATGTATAGAGGCGGCACTGATATGACTCGATGTTTTTCTTAATGTAAATAAGGCATTTATATATATATATATATATATATATATATATATATATATATATATATATATATATATATATATATATATATATATATATATATATATATATATATAAGCAGGGTAACGTCATAATTTTTAGTTTTACAAAGTATGGCCTGCATTCTTCGCGATATTGGGCACCGGCTACAATTCTGATTGCACGTCTTTGCAATCCGAATATTCTCTCTTTGATGGCAGAGTGACCCCAGGCAAGGATGCAGTATGATATAACTGAGTGGCATGTACCGAAGTAGGCAGTTTTTAAAGCTGCAGGTGAAAGTGAATTAGACAAATTGCGCAAAAGAAATATATTTGAGCAGAGTCTGTTTGCTAACATATTGCCATGTACACTCCAAGTCAAAGAAGAATCTAGTTCAACACCCAGAAATTGTGCGGAAGTTTCAAAGTTATGTTCACACGGCTTTAATGTGAAGATTAAATCAATGGATTTATTTTCATTTATGCAAGTCTGTTACTATTAAACCAGTCGAACTAAGTACGTTTTGCATTACGGTTCTGTTGGACCAGCTCAGGCAGATCGTTTCCAGTATTAATCAGCGATGTGTCATCCGCGTATAATACTGTTCTACAACTGTTCTGATATATTATGTAGTCATTAATATATATTAAGAATAACAGAGGGCCCATGATGGAACCCTGTGGCACACCGTGTTGTACTGTACGCAAAGATGACGTTGCATTATTAATTCTAACAGCCTGACTCCTACCGGACAAATAGGATTGAAATAACTTCCTGCTGGCGTCATCAAAACCGTAATGCAATAATTTGTTTAATAGTATGACGTGATTGACGCAGTCAAACGCCTTTGTAAGGTCTAAGAATGTTGTTATACAATGCTCACGATGTTCATAGGCATGTAAAATACTGTCGATGAGCTGTAAGACTGCGTCTTCAGTAGACTTACCAGATATAAAACCAAATTGATTATCGCATAGAATTCCATTTACTTGTAAGTAACGATGGACTTGTGTGAACATAACAACATACAATTAGACACCTTTAATTTTTAAGTTATGTGTAAATTGGATTGCCTATAAGACTATTACAAATTGTAGACAATCAATCGCAATTAATGACTCAACTTGTACATACAGGGAGTTTTTCTTTCAAGTATACTTGTCCCGATTACAGATAATATGCCGTAAATCTTTAGATAACCATTGTTTTTTTTTTAAATGAGTTTAATTTTTCCTTTAAGTAAAGATAAACATACGTTGTACATTTGCTGACGCTCGGTTTAATACAAGAATTTAATTTGAAGCTTTGAAGAGTGTTTTCCACTCCCAGGCTAAGCATGAAGTAAAATTTCGAGTTTAGAAAAGCCTGAAAATTTGGTTTGGTCGCGTAGCGCGAAGCGCGGAGCGGCCAAACCAAATTTTCAGGCTTTTCTAAACTCGAAATTTTACTTCATGCGCCACGCGTACAAGACACGATTTCAAGTGAAGTTCACTTGTTCACAATATTTCAGTATTTCCAGTGTTTTATACGCGTGGCGCATGAAGTAAAATTTCGAGTTTAGAAAAGCCTGAAAATTTGGTTTGGTCGCTCCGCGCTTCGCGCTACGCGACCAAACCAAATTTTCAGGCTTTTCTAAACTCGAAATTTTACTTCATGCTTAGTCTGGGAATGGAAAACACTCGTTTATAACTTTAAATGGAACTAATTTTAAAAAGCGTATGCATAAGTATAAAAATCCCTGGTTATGTCTGATCAAAACAAGAAAAAGAAAGCTTATTAAAAATTATAAAAGATCTTAACGAGTGTTTTCTACTCCCGGGCTAAGCATGAAGTAAAATTTCGAGTTTAGAAAAGCCTGAAAATTTGGTTTGGTCGCGTAGCGCGAAGCGCGGAGCGGCCAAACCAAATTTTCAGGTTTTTCTAAACTCGAAATTTTACTTCATGCGCCACGCGTACAAGACACGTTTTCAAGTGAAGTTCACTTGTTCACAATATTTCAGTATTTCCAGTGTTTTATACGCATGGCGCATGAAGTAAAATTTCGAGTTTAGAAAAGCCTGAAAATTTGGTTTGGTCGCTCCGCGCTTCGCGCTACGCGACCAAACCAAATTTTCAGGCTTTTCTAAACTCGAAATTTTACTTCATGCTTAGTCTGGGAATGGAAAACACTCGTTTATAACTTTAAATGGAACTAATTTTAAAAAGCGTATGCATAAGTATAAAAATCCCTGGTTATGTCTGATCAAAACAAGAAAAAGAAAGCTTATTAAAAATTATAAAAGATCTTAACGAGTGTTTTCCACTCCCAGGCTAAGCATGAAGTAAAATTTCGAGTTTAGAAAAGCCTGAAAATTTGGTTTGGTCGCGTAGCGCGAAGCGCGGAGCGGCCAAACCAAATTTTCAGGCTTTTCTAAACTCGAAATTTTACTTCATGCGCCACGCGTACAAGACACGATTTCAAGTGAAGTTCACTTGTTCACAATATTTCAGTATTTCCAGTGTTTTATACGCATGGCGCATGAAGTAAAATTTCGAGTTTAGAAAAGCCTGAAAATTTGGTTTGGTCGCTCCGCGCTTCGCGCTACGCGACCAAACCAAATTTTCAGGCTTTTCTAAACTCGAAATTTTACTTCATGCTTAGTCTGGGAATGGAAAACACTCGTTTATAACTTTAAATGGAACTAATTTTAAAAAGCGTATGCATAAGTATAAAAATCCCTGGTTATGTCTGATCAAAACAAGAAAAAGAAAGCTTATTAAAAATTATAAAAGATCTTAACGAGTGTTTTCTACTCCCGGGCTAAGCATGAAGTAAAATTTCGAGTTTAGAAAAGCCTGAAAATTTGGTTTGGTCGCGTAGCGCGAAGCGCGGAGCGGCCAAACCAAATTTTCAGGCTTTTCTAAACTCGAAATTTTACTTCATGCGCCACCGGCACGCAACACTGACATATTATAAAATTCAAAACACACCGCTAAGCTTTACATTGCATCAGTGTTGTGTATCGGTGGCGCATGAAGTAAAATTTCGAGTTAAGAAAAGCCTGAAAATTTGGTTTAGCCGCTCCGCGCTTCGCGCTACGCGACCAAACCAAATTTTCAGGCTTTTCTAAACTCGAAATTTTACTTCATGCTTAGCCTGGGAGTGGAAAACACTCGTTTAAAGCTTTAAATTAAATTCTTTTAACAAACCGAGCGTCGGCAAATGTCCAACGTATGTTTATGTATAATTAAAAGAAAAATTCTCGTTATAAACATGTTCGGTGTTACATAAAACTCTCTGTATATGAACTGTGCTATACCTAAATAGATTTTGATTACCTAAAACAATTAATTTCAGATATCTAAGTACTCATCATCAGTTGAGCGATTTGAGTAAATTAATTCAAAGCATTTCTTAAAATCATAATCACCCCCCTCGGTATCCAAGAGGGTTGTAAAAAGCACTTTAATAGACGCTTAAAGAACGAAATTACACGGTCGAGGGATTCGGAAAATAGGGGGCATTAACGCGAATTTATGAGCCTCTTCTGTGATAAAAATGAAGAGCCATTTGTTGGTTGTTGGTTTTTTTCCTTGCGGGGGTGGGTCACCTTTCAATTCGGACGCAATTTTCACCGTCATTGCCCCTCTGGGTCGACAAACCAGACTCCCGAATAACATCGAATTTTATATTTGCAGTAAACATTCAGCTCGAACGCAATGGGAAAGTACGGATGCAGTCAAGACCGGAATGGATTATTTGTGGAGTGTTCGTGCTTCAATAAGCTTTTTGTCCTTGAGGATATTACAAGTTTAGTTTATTGAAGTGTTTTAGGAATGTTAAAGTAACAAATATACACAAGGATTTTGTTCCTTCAAGTGCATACGCTGTAAATGCATAGCTGTGTATTTTCAGACTCTCGTTGTTTTTGAAGAAGTGCAGTTTGAAGTTGAAATTCCCCGTGTATCAATATGCTTGTAAACCTAGTCTTAGTTAGGACAACAATTATTTTATATATTTTTAGAATCCGTCTTGGAACCATAAAATGAATGTTTGTTATGGTAATAACTCAATTGTATTTGATCAACATTAAAATCCAAGAACATAGTTTCCCCAACACGACGCTATAAATCCCGTGACGGCCATGAAATTCGCATAATCCGCCAATAAATCCGGCACGACCGCCAAACGCCCGGTCGGGCGTTGAGAATTTCAAAATCGCGACGCTCCTGCGTTCGCATCGCTACTCCTGCGCGCGAACAAAAGAAGTCCGACTCTAATCGATAAAGAACACTCCTCACACACACACACACCTCCATAAATATTTGACACGGATCCTTCAGACTCGGTTAATTGGAAGGAGGCAAGGACGTGAATGAATAAAAAGGGCGAATTAAACCGGCGCAGATGGAACACAACACAATGGGCAAGACAACGAGAGCTCCGGCTCGGCTCGTTGGCATTGACCGGAATGAGGCGTGAATAACAAACAATGTATTTACTGGCAGTTCCTTCTTTTGTTTTCGGTAATTCCTCGCGCGCGCAAAAAAAGCAGCAAGAAGAAATAAACAAAACCGTCTCGGCTCTTTAAGATCTCACAGCCGATGAATTGAAATGTGAAGTTTTGAATACAAAAGGCTTTTTTCCTTTACGTCCTCGGGCTCTTTGGTAATTTTGGTGCAAACGCATTAATCACCCCGAGTGGGCCGGGAGGAGGTGTTGGTTAGTTACTAACCTATCATCAGATGTATATAATAATAGAAACGTGGAATGCGCTGTTGCTGGTAATGACCGTGACCGCTAAAAGTCATTGGATACACAGCACAACGTGTTCAACTCCGAACAAACCACGCGATGAATTATTAAATTACAGTCTCTCCCATAAATAGGAAATATGAAAAAAATACATGTACGCTGGGCTTTTATGCACCGACATGCAAATGAATCATTCCGTTAATGGGGGAAAACGCAACGAATAAACTGTAATAATTATGCAATAAAACGCGAACGCTCTTTATCTTCGGCATAAATAATGGAGCTTTTTTCGAAAAAGCCGAGATGGGAATTAAGCACGCAGGTAATTGCTTGCAAGTGAAAAGCCGTTTTTTCGCAAGAAACATGCACATTTTTTATATAAATGCTCTGCGTGTTCGTACGTGTGGGGTGTATTCACCTCGCGAAAAAATGGCAGGCATGTGAGTGGGTTGGATTCCGTCCAAAAGTTTGCAACATAATTATGGTAATTGGTGATGGGTTTGTTTCTAATGCGGTGGACGGTAGAAAGAGACGTTTATGGTTTGCGAGGCAATAAATCGTTTTTCGTCGTCTTTAAATCTTCTTCGTGGGTATAATTGGGATGCCTACTGCTATTTATTATAACCAGGGTTCGGAAGTATCATGATATTTACATAAATATCAAAATATCGGATATATATATATCGATAATTATCCGATATATATCAACTTCTTTATAATTGATTCATAAATATTAATATTTATTTTATTTATTAATTATACAGAGAGTTATTTATTATTTCCTACTTATATCTAGTTGCGTTACCAAGAAGACAACTTTTATCTAGTTTTCTTCCCCAGAAATCAACTGTTATCCACTGTTCTTCTGCAGCTTTTTCAAGTTGTATTCTGTAGAATTGAGGAAACAGTAATTCACCAGAAGACAACTTTGATCTACAGTCCTCCAGAAATAAACAAGCTTTTACAGACTTTCTCCAGTCGACAATTAATAATTAGCTCCCCTGTTTAAAGACCACTTTAAGCTACATTCCTCTACTAGAAAGGAATGTTTTCTACTTCTCTATACTGAAAGAGAAGTTTTATTTACCACTCTTCTCCAGAAGACAACTATTATTTACCATCCTTCTCCATAAAACAACTATTATTCACCATCTTTCTCCAGAAGACAAGTATTATTTACGATCCATCTCCAGAAGACAACTTTTATCTACGTGTCTTCAGCAGATGACAACCCATCCACCTTCTTCTCCACAAGACGACTGACACCGGCCTCCTTTCTTTAAAACATTATAATGCACAGTCCTTTTGCAGAAAAAAAAACTGGTTTTTACAGATCTTTTCCAGCAGACAACTGTTAACCATCTTAAGCTACATTCCTCTACTAGAAAGGATATTTTTTCTGCTTCTCTTTACTGGAAGACAACTTTTATTTACCACCATTCTCCAGAAAACAACTTTTATTTACAATCCTTCTCCAGAAGACAACTTTTGTTTATCATCCTTCTCCATAAGACATCTTTTATCTACGTATCTTCAGCAGATGACAACTGATAAAATATTACTAATATCGAACTCTCTTCGTCAGAAGACAGCTTTTTCTATTCTCCTTTTGCAGAAAACTAGAAAGGAACTTTTTTTCTGCTTCTCTTTACTTAAAGACAACTGTTATTTACCTTCCTTCTTCAGAAGACAACTTGTATCTATGTGTCTTCAGGAGAAGACAATTTTTACCTATCTTCCTTCTCGAGAAAACGACTGACATCTACCTCCTTTCTTTACTACTACTAATATTCAACTCTATTCGCTAAAAGACAACTTTTTCTATTGTTTTTCTGAAGAAAACTGCAAATCTTCACTAGAAGGTAACTATTATCTAACTTCATTTAACGGGACACAACTTTTAGCTACATTCCTTTCCTGAAAACTGTTTCCACTTCTATTCGCCAAAAGAAAACTTTTATCTGCCTACTTTCTCCAGAAGAAATCTACAGCACTTCTATATACGACAATCATTATCTACCTCTATTCGCTAGAAGACAACGTTTATCTATCCTCTCTAACCAGTAGACAACTTTTACCTACCCTCTATAACCAGAGGGCAACTTTTATCTATCCTGTTTAACTAGAAGACAACTTGTATCTATCATATTTAACCAGAAGACAACTGTTATCTATCATCTTTTACTGGAAGACGACCTTTCTGCTTCTCTTTACTGGAAGACAAGGTAAATATCCTTCTTCAGAAAACAACTTTTATCTACGTATCATCAGCAGATGATAACTTTTACCTATCTTCCTTCTCCAGAACCCCACCTTCTTTCTTGAAAATACTAATATCGAACTCTCTGCACCAGAAGACAACTTTTTCTATTGTCCTTTTGCAGAAAACTGCAAATCTTCTTCGGAAGATAACTATTACCTAACTGCCTTTGCCGGGACACAACGTCTAGCCACATTCCTTCCCTGAAAGAAAACTTTTTCCGCTTCTCTTCGCCAGAGGAGTTTTTATCTGCCTATCTTCTCCAGAAGACATCTGAAATCTACCCCACTTCTTCATATTACAACCATTATCTACCTCCATTCGTTAGAAGACGATTTTTATCTATCCTCATTAACCAGAAGACCACGTTTATCCTTCCATTTTAACTAGAAGACAACTGTTACCTATCCTTTTTAACCAGAAGACAACTTTTATTTATCATCTTTAACCAGAAGACAAGTTATATCTACCGTTTTTAACCAAAAGACAACTTTTGTCTATCCTCTTCAAACTGAAGACAACTTTTATCTATCTTCCTTAACCCATAACCGGTACAGTGGGGTCTGAGAAACACTCGCAAATATTTAAACATCTTTAACATCAATATTCCTTAAAATATTTCATTGGCCTTATATCTACTTCCAAGTGTCTTTATATTTAATATGCAGGTGGATTTTCAGTGCTTAATTTGTTTAGTAGTCGAAGTTATTACGCATCAAAGTGTGTGAAATTTCTGTCAGTCCACTGTGTACCGGTTACGGTAGACGACTTGTGTATCTACTTATCTTCACCAGAAGACTTGTGTATCTACTTATCTTCACCAGAAGACTTGTGTATCTACTTATCTTCACCAGAAGACCACTTGTATCTACATATCTTCACCAGAAGATATTAGACTTTACAATTAATTTAAAAAAATCGATTCTCTGCAAAACATTAACTATTGCTTTGTTTCCTCCTTCACAAGAAGATATCGATGTCTCTACGTCTCTTCACTGATAGTCACTAATCGAATTTTATATCGTCCTCCCTTCTACAGACAGCTTTATCTTTCGCCAAAAGACAACTAAAAATCAATATCTTTCCAAGAAGGAAACAAAGCAATTGTCTTCTGGCGAAGTAGTTTGATAGTCTAGAGATCAAACTTCTTCGCTAGAAGACAATTGCATTGTTTCCTCCTTCACCAGAAGATATCGTTTTCTCTACTTCTCTTCCCCAAAAGTCACTAATCCAGTTTTTATCGAATTCTCTTCTACAGAAGACAGCTTGATAATTTCCCAAAAGTCAAACAAATCAATCTCCTTTCTCTAGAAGACAACCATTATTTCCTGTTTCGTCATATCTTCTACTTCGTTTCGCTAAAAGCAAATTAGACCCCTTTTCGACAGAAAACAACTTTGACTAATTATCAGATAATTGCTTTCTCTACTTCCCATTTTCATAAGCGAACATTGAACATAATCTGCCGAATTCTACACTTTAAAACAACAATTGCGTTATTCAATTGTTGTTTTAAGGTATGTTATGTTTAATATTCATTTGTGCATCAAGTCTTGTAAAGCACAATCAATTTGTAAACTGAAATCGTCTCGAATTGTTTCTGCAATCCCCAGGTAAACCGTTCAAATATTCATGAAGGCCGCCGCCGAGGCAATTTCCCATTCCTGCCGTGGCCTTTTTGCAGTGAAGACATCGTCTCTCCCCCCATCCTCCCTGGATTCGTAAAATCGGGGCGAATGCAAATGGGCCGCCCCCGCGAATTGTTTTCGCCCGTTTGGCCGGTGTGTGCGTGCGTGCGATCCGAACACGGGGAGAGATCGTAATTCATGAATAAAACACGGGGCGCTCTTCTGCATTATTCATGCCAGGGCCGCGGCTACACGATCGGTTACAAAATGCCGCGATTCCGAATCGATCCCACCCAATACACCGGTGATGATGATAATAAACGGTAATCGGCCTCGCAGATTTATATCTCTGAGTAATTTCTACGAACTAGTTGTTGCAAATTGTACAGTTGGCGAGATTTAGTGGACTTTGCTCATTTACAGCAGATAATTTATAATTATGAACAAAAAAAAATAAAAGATCTAACAGAAATGAAGCCAGATAATCAGGTCTTATTCTGTAAGAAATAGAAGTATTTTCCTCTTCTACAAGAAATCGGTATTTTTCATCTCCTCTAGGATTTTGTCCTTCTACAAGAAATCTCTATTCTTAAACGTCCTTAGGGATTTCCTCTTCTAGTATTTTCCTCTTCTGCAAAACATCTTTATTCATTATCTTCAAGTATGCCAGAAGATAACTTCTATCTATTCCTCTTCTAAAAGAAAAACTCCTTGTATAATTAATAAATAACAATAATAATAATATAATGACACGAATGCACAAAGTGCATATACAGTTCACTGTTTCGTCCACGGAGGTGTACACTGTTGGTGAAACCAGAAAATAAATATCAAAATTGAATTTGAGTTCAGTATTCCGGCACTAGATACCCACAGACGCGTTTCGGACTTCAAGGTTCTCTTCAGTGTGGTCCCGACTTAGTGCTGAGGAGTACTGAACATTTCTGACTATAGCAAGCCAATATGTGAAAACTATTAAATGAATTTAATAGCTAACGCCATCTAATGCTCCATAGTGGCATCGTCAATGACACGAATGCACAAAGTGCATATGCAGGTCACTGTTTCGTTTTGGCTTGGTATAGTCAGAAATGTTCAGTACTCCTCAGCACTGGGTCAGGACCACACTTTAACCTTAACCTTATACTTTTTTTCTTTGGGGCAACCTTAAAGAAGAAGTCTATATTCTAATGCTCCATCAACGATTGAAGCGCTCAAAGACAATATTAGAACAGAAATCTATCAAACAGAGCCACAATTGTGCCAAAATGTAATGGGAATATTCTCAATGAATAATTTTCTGTAAGAGCTTAGGCGGCAATTTGGCAGATATTGTAATCTATTATTAATCGCAAAGTTTGTGCTTTAGATTGTAATAAAAACATAACATTTCCCAAAAAATGTTTGTTTTTTTTAATAAATTAAAATGAAAGTTTCTGTTTAAACACCCTTCAGTTGTGATTTCTTTTGTCTTTCTATGAGAAAGCTTAATTTCGTCAGATTTAGACTTGAGTGTGCAAAAAGCTTTTCCCAAACTTTCTACATACGTTTCCAGCATACAAATCACCACAAAATAATAAATTTCGCCTCAACTTAGGTACCCCAAATGTTTTTATTTACGTAATTCCTGAGAAAGACCTAACAGTATTTCTTCCAATATAGAAATTTATCGCCGAACCTCCCTCTCGAGGTAGGTGCTAGGTTGCGGGGCGTAGCGTGCACGCGCGATAAATAATGCAGAGAGCCCGAGGGGGGTTCGGGATCAAATCGATGCTGATAAATCGCCGCCGGGGGAGCGTGCTCTGGAAAAATAACCCCGTCCGGAAAATTGAAACTGCCGGAGAGCCTCGGAATCCCGTGTTTTCGAGGCAAATATTACGACAGGGGATGAATACGATTCGACGTCATTATTCAAATTTCCTCAAACGTACGTACGAACGAACGAAGCGGAGATATTTTCATATCAGCTTTACACATGAGTTTTCTAAATTAATAAGAAAATATGCATGGAAACTCATATTATCAGGACTCTTCTGGATTCTGCACAAATATTAAAGGATCATTTTAATTTTATTTGAGCTGCATGAAATCATATATTCCGCACTCTTCTGGATTCTGCACAAATATCAAGGATCATTTTTACATTAATTAAAAACACCAATTTTTGGATCTAGTTTGGATTTTGTACAAATACTAAGGATAATTTTAATTCTAGTCGAGTTTATCGTTGTTATTGAATGATTCAACACATTCCACCTGTCTAATCCATTCCAACAACGCAGACCGTAACTAAAATCCGATTGATTGCCGTTTCGATAAGCCTTGAGAGTGACCGTTGTTTTGATTCGGATTAATTGTCCAATTCCGATCGAAATTCGTTCCGCGTTTTCGATTAGTCACCGCTGTTTTGACTCGCAAATAAGTTTTCGGAAGGGGGTTTCCGTCAAGGTTTCAATTTTTGTTTTTAATTTTGTACCCCGATTCGCGCCGGGACTTTATCTGTCTGCACCGCAGCATAAAAATAGATCCTATTCGCGCGAATTGATGGCCGGGCACAAACGTTCGGCGGTTTTATTGATTCCAGCCGGTTTAATCAAATTAAGTTGTTACTAGCGGGATGTACGCGTATTTTCGGTCAATTTGTTGGGTGTAAAATGAAAATGCCTTTTGTGAATAAAATCATGATATTATGTTTGCATTTTGTGAAATGGAAATGGTTTTTGGGAATAAATTCATGATATTAGGTTTCCACTTTGTATATATTGCCTCAAATATCTTAACAAGGCGCAAACACCGAAGGCTTAGCCCAAATTCAAGCCAGTTCAACGGATTGAGACAAACGATGCTAATAAATGCTTCGACCTCTTCCTGTGTATCTTCCTCGAACATTTCAATGTTGTTTCCTTAAAAAGCACGTGAAATCAGTGCCCACAATTAATAAATTAAGCTGGTATAATCCCGAACTCAGAAATATGAGAGAAATGTTAAGGCTGTTTTCGGAGTTATACAATCGAACCCAAGGCCCAGAAATAAGAAAGCTAAGAAACACACAGAGAAGCATTTACAAACAAGCAATAGAAGCTTCTAAAATGAAGGTGAACAACACCTCCATTAGAGATAATGATTTTAAACCGAAAGCTATGTGGAGCATCATAAATTCAATTAGAACGACCGAGCAGGGCGAGGGCATTAAACACTGCAGCTTCTATTGCTTGTTTGTAAGATGGATTTAACACTTTCTTCGTAAATATCCCCCTAGCAACATATTAAATTCAATAGCCGTACCTAGTATCGATCCTTTGTCCTTAATGTGCAACAACCCCCATAGCTGTAAAACTTATTTTAAATTCTTGGGAGTCTCGTCAAATACTGTGGCAACAACGATATGCAACATGAATGCCAGCAAAAGTAGAGACATTTATGGACTGAGATAAGATGTGTTAAAAACTGTACTAAACCCCGTGTTGTCGCCATTGACTAAAATCATTAACAAGTGTATAAGGAGCAACATCTTCCCAAACTCAATAAAATGTGGACTAGTCATTTCAGTACACAAAAAAGGTGAACATAATAATCCTAACAACTACCGCCCAATTTCCATACTGCCTATATTCGGAAAAGTCTATGAAAAAATTCTCCAAAGATAGCTCATCGATTACTTTGAAGAAAACAATCTGCTACGAGAAGAACAGTTTGGATTCAGAAAGGGGCGACAGACAACAGATGCAATCCTGAAACTCATCGAAGGGACAATTGATTGTTTTAAAACAGGTGCGACCTCAAAGTCTACGTTCTTAGACCTCTCAAAGGCCTTCGACTGTGTTTCACATCAAATTTTGTTACGTAAACTATACTTTTATAACTTACATCCCGATACCAGTGGTCTGTTGATCTCGTACCTTTCAGGGAGAACGCAATGCGTATACTCAAATGGGATTAGATCACATAACTTACCATTATCTCATGGGGTTCCACAAGGTTCCATCCTAGGCTCATTACTATTCTTAATATACATTAATGACTTATCTGACTCATCTTCCAATGTTATTTTGTATGCCGAAGATACCACCATAACAGCACAAGGTAAAGCTATTGAGGAAGTGACGGTCTTACAGAGAGAGTCTTACGACATGGCACTTGAATGGTTCAACTGTAACCAACTCAAACTGAACTGCGATAAATCGGCAAATATCACGTTCACCTTGTCTACTAAATTTCTTGGACGGCACATTGATTCCCATCTGACTTGGCATACACATGGTGACGCTTTGGCCAACAAGTTATGCTCCAACATCTTCCTAATACGCAGATTATCGAAGATCGTATCCGCAGATGTGCTACGAGTCGCTTACTTTTCTCTAATACAGAGTCACATATGTTACGGTCTGCTAGTATGGGGTCACGCTGCTATTAAACACAGGATCTTTGGTCTACAGCGAAAAGTAATCCGTGTCATATGCTCCTACGACTACTCTGCTGATTGTCGCCAAGCATACATCAAAAGCGAAATACTCACTTTGCCGTCATTATACATCTTCGAGTGTCTACTATATATAAGGAAACACATCTCTTCTTACCGCTCCAACTCAGACGTCCATAACTATAACACCAGGCAGAGAACGAAAATGCATACTCCAGCGGTTAGGCTCACTAAGTCACAAACGGGAGTACGATACTACGGCATCAAATTCTTCAATATGCTTCCCGACCATGTCAAGACTATGCCCACTAATGAATTTAAAAAACAAATCAAAGCATTCCTCATGGTGAATGCGTTTTACAGCTCGGAGGAATACATGAAATACATATTTACGCAGTGGATGTAGTGATTTTACAGTTTTACAGCTATTTTAAGCATCTTTATTTTGGACATTATTTACATTTTTACATTCTTATATTTATAGTAATTAGTTAATGTAAACACTCTAATTTGTAATTTCCTAGTGCTATATTATTTATGTGTTATTTATGTACTATATTGACAATGTTATACCATTTGGTGCTAAACAATAAATTCAAATTCAAAGTGGTTGTTATAAATTGTTTCCAATCTTAAGCCCAGTTACTGGACACTACAACTTCCAGCATCATCTCGCCAAAATGGGAATCGCCACATGTATATTTTGAACTTCACTTAAAACTAGTGTTTTATACGCGTGGCGCATGAAGTAAAATTTCGAGTTTAGAGAAGCCTGAAAATTCGGTTTTGCCGCTCTGCTTCGCGGATTGTATGATTGTACCAAGCCAAACGATGAAAAATGTGTCTTAAATGCTACAATTCTTCATATAATTAAAAAAAAACTTCAATTGGTAATATGGAAATACCCGGCTACGCGCAATTTAATTATTTTGTGCATACGATAAATATCCATGATATATATCGTAGTGTATAAATAATGATACATATCCTGCTAGATCTGTTGATATATATCGTCCGATCCCTGTAAGAAGCTACTACACATTATAGTTAGAACTTACTACGCTAGATAGTTGTAACTTACTACAATTGAAAGTTACAAATAGAAAGACTGTTATTCCTTACTTCACTTTTTATTTTTATGTTAGATGTACATTTCGAGACACAAGGTGCTCATTATCAATAACAAACTGTTATTTGTTATTGTTATTGATAATGAGCACCTTGTGTCTCGAAATGTACATCTAACATAAAAATAAAAAGTGAAGTAAGGAATAACAGTCTTTCTATTTGTGATTAATCACTTCACGTAAACTCGAAACAATACAGTTACAATTGAAAGTTGTTTGACCACTAAATAAATATTCCTAATACTTACCAATATAAATATCTAATCTTACCTATTTATAATTAATTTGTCAGTCCAAGATAGTGTCGAAAATTAATGCGTACCTGAAACAAAATAACATTTAACGTTAGTACCAAATATCCAATAAACTTTAAGGTCATACATAAAATTATCTTATTATCTCTCGTAGCCGTTACATTAATTCAAAATTACCTAATAGCAATATGCAAAAATCGAGTTATCAGCAGTTTTGCAGAACGTACGCAAATTATTGCTAAACCAAAGCATATAAATAGGATAAAAATTTCACATAGCTCTGGTTAAAATGAAAGGTGCAATCATTGTAATCCTTTGCTTGGTCGGGTGTTGCTCTTCATATGACATTTCAAATTATTATATAGTAAGTATAGTTCATTCCGTTTAATTAGTCTAGAAATTAATAAACATGTGTGCACAAAACATCAAAAGCCCTGAGATACAACTTGTGTAACTTATCAAAAGTGTGTAAAGTTATTTAAATAAAAAACACTTGGTATTGTTTCACAAATTAATTTTAATTTGTGAAACAATACCAAGTTTTTTTTATTTAAACAACTTTACATATTCTAATATGTTTCACCAAGTGCCAGATGAGAAATTAATTCAAGAAATTATCGAAAGTGTATTAAGGGGCTCAGTGGAAAAGTAGTATAAGTGACTTGAGATTGATTTGTGTAAATTGGAGATAAAGTTTAACTTTTAAAGACAAATCTGTGGACGTCTAATCAAAAACATTGTAAATTATTTTGAGAGATACACATATTCAATTGTACCATTTATTCTTTAACTAAATATGAATTCTCTTTCAAGTTATCTGTACTTATGCCATTTTTTTAAGAAAATAGCACTTGTTTTACTTCTCCACTGAGATCTTCAATTACGGTATCAAAATATCAAAATAACCAGACGAGAAATACGAAGAAATGCTGACATATTTGTATCTGTGGAGTTTATCTAGGCAATTAATTATTAAAATAAATTAATTGCCCAGATAAACTCCGCAGAGATACAAATATGTCAGCATTTCTTCGTATATCTCGTCTAGTTATATGAAACGAGTTCTATTCTTTCTTTACTTTTCCCCATTTTATTCTACAAACTCGTAACCAATTCGTGGCCAATAACGGAAACGCTGCGTCAAGCGCGAGTCTTTTTCTGTTTGCGTCATTGGCGATGAATGCATTTGTGAAAATTGCCTTATTTTTAACAATAGATTGAAAATAACTATCCGTTATAACAAACTTGATTATAACGCTGCGTAATTTAAAATAACTAAGCTACATAGAAAATACTCAGGAGTGAAACTCGAAGGACCAGATTGCCATCTCTGAAATGAATTCAAAACAACTAAAAAAGTTATACTTGATGCTGCCCTAATTGCATGAATTACACTTCAGTTTTGAACTACAAAAACTTAAATTATTGCAGTTTTAAACTAAAGTACTGCTACTTTAAATATTAATCTGTTCCTAATACATAATTTCGAAAAGTCACCAGCTAACGCCATCTATTCGTATTTATAAATATGTTCATATAAGCTTGATAATAGGACTGCTCGTTTAAATATTAAACTGTTCCTAATAAATAATTGTAAAAAAAAACCAGCTAACGCCATCTATTGCTCCAAGGCTGTGCTTTCGTCGATAGCTGATTACAGTAAGTGTAGATACAAACCATCGCTTAAGAGCAACAGATGGCGTTAGTTGTCGATTTTTCTAAATATGTTCATATAGGGCTGCTACTTTAAATAATAAACTGTTCCTAAAACATAATTTCAAAAAACCGCTAGCTAACGCTATCTATTGCTCCAAGGCTGTGCTTTCGTCGATAACTGATTACACTAAGTGTAGATACAACCTATCGCTTAAGAACAATAGATGGTGTTAGTTATCGATTTTTATAAATATGTTTACATAGACTTGATATAGGACTGCTACTTTAAATATTAAACTGTTCCTAATACATAATTTCGAAAAACCGCCAGCTAACGCTATTTATTGTTTCAAAGCTGTGCTTTCGTCGATAGCTGATTATACTAAGTGTAGATACAAACCATCGCTTAAGAGCTATAGAAGGCGTTAGTTATCAATTTTTCTAAATATGTTCACATAGGTTTTATATAGGACTGCTACTTTAAATATTAAACTGTTCCTAGTAAATAATTTCGAAAAACCACCAGCTACGCCATCTATTGCTCCAAAGCTATGCTTTCGTCGACAACTGATTACACTAAGTGTAGATGCAAACCATCGCTTTAGAGCAATAGATGGCGTTAGCTATTATCGATTTATTCTCAATGTGTTTACATAAGCTTGATATAGTCTGAAATGTACAGTATTCCTCAGCCGGGACCACACCAACGAGGACTCTGAAGTCCGAAACGCAACTGTGGGCACCCGGTGGTGGAATACTAAATAAAAATTCAATTTTGATAATAAATTTCTGTTTTTTTTTTAGAATGTAGATAAAGAACTAAGCGAAACTATACAATCGAGAATCCACGAATGCTACGATATTACCGGTGTCAACGATGACATCTACAATCAGGCAGTCCAGTGTGAAGACACGAGCGATCCGAAGATGCAGGAGTTTCTCTATTGCTACCTCAGAAAATTCGATTTCATCACGCAAGACAATCAATTCAACATTAATGTGATAAAGAATATAATGACTCCGGAAAATTTTCGAGCGGTTGATATGTGCAGGAAAGTTGTTAAAAAGGGCAGCAAGATTTACGCCAAGGAAGCCGCGATTTACATGAAGTGCTACTTCAGGAATTCCGTACCGGGTTACTGCAAAGCAAAGCCCAAGAAAAGTGCATTTTTACACTAGACAAATAAAATAATAGTTGAAGAAATGATCTGGGTTTATTATTTATCTCTTTGTAATCCGAGTTCATGTCTCTAAAAGACCCGCAGATTGATGTCTCTAAAAGACCCGCAGATTCATGTCTCTAAAAGACCCGCAGATTCTTGCCTCTAAAAGACTCGCAGATTCATGTCTCTAAAAGACCCGCAGATTCATGTCTCTAAAAGACCCGCAGATTCATGTCTCTAAAAGACCCGCAGATTCATGTCTCTAGAAGACCCGAAGATTCATGTCTCTAAAAGACCCGCAGATTCATGCCTCTAATAGACTCGCAGATTCATGTCTCTAAAAGACCCGCAGATTTCAAATCGAGTCACTTGACTCATCCAAAGGTGAATCACATCTCAAAAAGACTGAACCCCGGCTTAAAAAGAAACAAGCAGAATCGTGACCCAATGAGACTGATCGTAACTCAAAAAGACTCAATCGTGTCTGTATCATGACTCAAAAAATATTTTAAATCGAGTCACTTGACTCATTTCACCGTTATTACTCAAACAAGCAGAATCGTGACCCAATGAGACTGATCGTAACTCAAAAAGACTTAATCGTGTCTGTATCATGACTCAAAAAATATTCTAAATCGAGTCACTTGACTCATTTCACCGTAAGAGCGTGTTCACACACGGCCAGTAAAAGTCCCAAAAAAACGCGCGTAAGTGTGAATGCGTCAATTTGATTCTGTACTTTGTAACCAGTCGCGCCACATTTTGTGGCGTGGCTGTGTGTGAGAGCCAGAGCCGAGACTAATCCTGGTAGAAAGAATTCGAATCATGAATCCGAATCACCTAATATGATTCGAATTACAAATACTCGAATAAAGGATTCGTAAGAAATAAATATATTTCGAATGACGAATACAAATCCTTTGAGAATAAATTTGATTTAATTATATTTTTGCAACCATTAATATATAAATATCGTTACCAGTTGTTTTAGCAAAAATATTCAAAACCTAATTATTATTAATACTGAACATCGTTGATAACAGACTAAATATCCGATTTCCTGTTACTCTGATTAAAGATGTATTTGTGTGTTTCTGAACTTTAAATCAGTGTTTTGTACGCGTGGCGCATGAAGTAAAATTTCGAGTTTAGAAAAGCCCGAAAATTTGTCTCGGGTCGCTGCGCGACCCTCGACAAATTTTCACGGGGCTTTTCTAAACTCGAAATTTTACTTCATGCTTAGCCTGGGAGTGGAAACACCCGTTTAAAACTTCAAATTGAAAGCTATTATAAAATCGACGAATGCCTGAAAATTACGTAAATAAAAAATTCACTGTTTATCAGTAAAACCAAGAATGTCAGAGAAAAGTCATGGAATTATATTCAAATTGACCGAATCAAATAATATAAAATTAAATTTTGAAAACTAGATTATTATCTTTAAAAATATATTCAATAATTTAATGTTCTTAGCAAAGCATTAATTTTGAAGTTTCGAACGTGCGTTTCCACTCCCAGACTAAGCATGAAGTAAAATTTCGAGTTTAGAAAAGCCCGAACGATCTGAACTAGACGCTCTGTTAATAGTAGTAGTTCTTTCCGCTAGTAGAAATAGTGTTTCAGAGTTATAAAAAAAACGACTGCTAGGTCTTTCTGCTACTAGTAGTAGTACAGGCTCCATCTGCCGATGGCAAGATTTGAAGCTAGAACCATTTGAACCAGAAGCCCTGTCTGCCAATAGCGGTAGTTGTTTCTGCTAGTAGAAATAGCGTGTTCTGCTGAAACGTATACGTTTCTATCAGTAGTAGTAGTTATTTCAGCTAGTAGTACAATTTCTTTGTGCTAGTAGCGTTCGTCCTTTCAGTAGTAGAAAGAACAACTACTATTTTGTTCCTTCTACTACGGGTAGGTCTTTCTACTACTAGTACGGACGGAACCTGTACTACAGGTTCCGTCTGCTGATGGCAAGATATCTGAAGCTAGAACCATCTGAACTAGAAGCTCCGTCAATAGCGGTAGTTCTTTCTGCTGTAGTAATTCTTTTAGCTAGTAGCAGTTGTTCTCAAGACCGTAGCCGGGGAGGGGGGCGAGGAGGTTGTGGGGGTTCAAAAACAATATTTTTTCCTAATCCCCCTCACGAAATGTTTATAACCCCCTCCGAATTTTTTTTCTGGCTGCGGCTTTGGTCGTTTTTTAGCTTAATAGTAGATTTTTATTCTACTACCACTAGTTTTTTCTGCTACTAGTAGTTGTAGTAGTACAGGCTCAGTCTACGGAACTAGAAGCTCTGTCTACTAATAGCGGCAGTTCTTTCTGTTAGTGGACAAATCGTTTTTAACTGAAAAACGTTACAGTTTGTACTAGTGGTTCTTTCGGCTAATAGTACTTAGTAGTAGTACAAGTACAGGCCTAGTCTGCTGGTAGCAAGATATCTGAAGCTACAACCATCTGAGCTAGAAGTTCTGGCTGGTAATAGTGCTAGTGGTTTCTGCTAGTAGAAATAGTGTTTTTAGCAAAACAGTCTATTTTCTGTTAACCTGTAGATATTCCTTGTTTTTTATTAAGTTCAATTCGAAGCTTTTAACGAGTGTTTTCCACTCCCAGACTAAGCATGAAGTAAAATTTCGAGTTTAGAAAAGCCCCGTGAAAATTTGTCGAGGGTCGCGCAGCGACCCGAGACAAATTTTCTGGGCTTTTCTAAACTCGAAATTTTACTTCATGCGCCACGCGTATAAAACAGTGATTTAACGAAAAATTTAAAAAACACACAAAAGACATTTTTTAAGTTAATCCTTTGAATTATTTTTCACGATTCAAAACCTTTTGTAAGTATTCGAATCCTTTTATAAATATTCGAATCCTTTTATAAATATTCGAATCCTTTTATAAATATTCGAATCCTTTTATAAATATTCGAATCCTCTTATAAATATTCGAATCCTTTTATAAATATTCGAATCCTTTTATGATTCGAATCACCCACATTTGGATTCGAATACAAATCCTCTTAAAAAAATGAAAGGAATCAGGATCAGGAAACCAGTTGAACTAAAATATTCGAATGCCTTTTTTGAATCCTCTAAAAGGATTCGAATCCTGAATGATTCTAATCCTGCCCAGAGAGCTAGTATTTAAGTCATTTTTCGGGAGTTTGTGTGGCGACAAAAAGTGGTCAGTGTGAATACGCTCTTAGAGTTAGGTTCAAAACATAGTGATCGTCGAGGCTAGAGGATTCGTGTGGACTGCCGGGATGATCGGGGATTCCCCGCCAGTCTACATCAAGCCTCTAGCCTTGACGCTCACTATGTTTTGACCGGTGAGCGCATTCGCGACCTGCGTTATGCACAGAAAATTTGCCGAGGAGCGGACAGGTTGAGTAAGAAACCAGAAGAAGACCCCTGAAAAAATGCCGTGATGGCGATACCGGGGAAGAGAGGGGGAAGGGTTTTAGTCGGTACCAAAACCAGACACTATTGGCCTAACAAGACCAAAGGCCTTTGTCTGTCAGCAGATTTTCCAATCCCCTCTATAAACTTTAAAAAAAAAGTGTACATCAAGCCTCTAGCCTTGACGCTCACTATGTTTTGACCCTTACCCATCTTTTGTTCAAAGGTGAAGCAGGATGAGTAAATCATGACTGAAAGAGACTAAATCAAGACCTAATACAAACTACATCATAACTGTTTAAAAAAAAAGTCCCTGTATGCACTTAGTTTCAGTCCAAAATATTCATGAGATCATTTTTTGTAAGTAATTGAAAGCCATTATACAATCCATGATTGATTCCTTACGTTTACTTTAACAAACTTTTTCATTCACGATCGTTAGTGTTTTCCGATCGATTCCGCGGAATCGCCGATCAGTAAGTGCACCGCGGGGGGAAATTGTCGCAAACCCAAAGAGCCCATTACTTATCGGTAGGTAGTTTAATTGGCCGTTTAAGATAATTTACGTGCAAACGGCGGAATTAATGCCGGCGGTAATTCGCGATGTCGCCCGTGCGTCTCCCTAATGGGCCCCGGCAAAAACCGGAGACGGCCTGTCGGGTCCGCGTCGCCCCCGGCGCGCAGTTTCCTTTTCACGACCGGCATCTGCAGCGGGTTTTTCAGCTACCGCAGAAGAACGTAATTGAAACAAGGAGCCCGAGGCGGGGAGCCCGGAATGTATATTTCATTCGCAGAGATTTGAAAGAGAGCAGGTATTTTTGTTCTGTTTGTGTGCGGAAATTGTTCGTAATGTGTGTGTCATTTGCAGAGATTTGAAAAAGAGCTGGGTCTTTGGAGGACTTAATCAAACAACGTAATGAGTGTTTTAATCAGAGTAAAGTTGAAAATAGCGGGTATTTTCCTGATTGTATAAAAGAGCCCCTTAAAATTTATTTAATGAACCTTTTAGCAAACATTTGGATCTTTGATATAACTAGCGTTATGAACGTCAAGTAATCCTTTACATTCCCTGTGGAGGTTTACTTGATGTTTCTGTTTCTAAAACTAAATTGGTCGCGTAGCGAATACACTTGAGTTCCTGTCACTAGCGTTGTGAGGGTTACGCTTGAATTGAGGTAACTAGCATTGTGAGCAATACGGTTGAATTGAGGTAACTAGCATTGTGAGCAATACGCTTGAATTGCTATAACTAGCGATGTAAGCGTTACGAATTGACTAGCTATCGTTGTGAGCGTTACGCTTGAATTAGTGTACTAGTATTGTAAGTGCTACGCTTGAATTGATGTAACTAGGATTGTGAGCGCTACGCTTGAATAACTACAACTAGCGTTATGAGCGCTACGCTTGAATTGATGTAACTAGCGTTGTGAGGACTACGCTTGAATTGATATGACTGGCATTGTGAGCAATACGCTTGAATTGCTGTAACTTGCGATGTAAGCGTTACGCTTGAATTGACATACCTATCGTTGTGAGCGTTACTCTTGAATAACTGCAACTAGCGTTATGAGCGCTACGCTTGAATTGGTGTAACTAGCGTTGTCAACGCTACGTTTTAATTGCTGGAACTAGCGTTCTGAGCGCTATGTTTAAATTGCTGTAGTTATTGTTATAAGCCTTATACTAAAACTATTATAGCTAGCGCAGTAAGTACTTTCTTTGCAGGGCTGTCACTAGTGTTGTGTCAAATCTGCTCTAGAGAGTATGAATTGTTGAAAGAGCTTAACTATTTTAAATGGTGGTGGTTTATGGAATTTTCGAGCATAAACTGGTTTCATTACGAGTCAATCAACAAAGCTGTGTATCTGAGAATATTAGTGTTGTGAGCATTATGTTTGAATGGCCGTCGCTAGTATTGTGTTATGTTTAAAAGACCGTAACCAGTGTTGTGAGCGATATTCGATCGACGTAAACAAATACGAATTCGCATTGTATCACAGTAAATCTAGCAAGCAAGCGTATTCGAACTCTCAAAACAAATTTTCGAAGAACAGGAATCGTATTTATGCGAAAACTGAAACAATACACTATATACAAACAATACGAAGGAAACTGACCATAAAATACACAGCTATAATCGCACGTAAATCATAAAATCCCATCGAGTTTTATGCGCTGGCTCTCTCTTAGTCCGTCCATTCAGCATCGGAAAATATTATTATTACCGGCTGTACTACAAATGGAATAAGCGCGGGGAATGTTATACTAACGACATAATAAAGTACCTCGTTCGGCTCTCGATGTTTTCCTAATGCTCCGATTTACATACGACATGCACACATCGGAGGGAAAACCGGGCGCGCATAACGAACAAAAAAAAACAGCATCTTGAAACTTCTTGAGTTTACTCAATTTGCTGAATGGATAATGAATGAAAATATATTTAATTTGTAGAGTTGAGCATGCAGATTATATTCAATTTATGCAATTTGTATGCAGTTATCATGTGCTCGTCGTTACGCATGTACTTAACGACTTTTAGCTTTAAACCGAAATCAAAACGTATGTTCAAAGGCAACAGTAATTAATTATATGAAACATCAACAGGACAATAGTAATTATGTTAATGTTACGAATTTTGGTTTCAGGAACCTAGTTTATTTATGTAGTATTCGCGTAGATTCGTAAGGCACATAACGCTAGGCCTAAAGCAACGTTATTGGATGACATACATATCATGTATGTTAGGTCCGATACAATCGTATTTCGCTTTGGTTTTTATTTCATAACCCTGTAGCGGCCTATGTACCCACTGACGTCATATGTTGCGAAAGTCCAATTGCTTCAAGAACTGAATTCAGTTGACGATCCATTGTATGGCCCAAAGGCATTATACGGCCATTTTTCTTTGAAAAAAGGAGCCGCACTAACAGTTCGTTATCGTGCCATGTTAACTGACTATTTATTCCTTAATTAAAGAGGAAGACTTGGCTGATATTTGGTTTTAACAGGACGGCGCCACTGCCCACACAGTGAACGCTACAATTAACGTTTTGCGCCCTACTTTCAAAAACTGCATTATCAGCCGAAATGGTAATGTTAACTGGTCGTCTAGGAGCTGCGATTTGACTTCGTTAGATTATTTGTGGGGAACCCTTAAGGACAGATGTTATGCCAATCATCCAGAGACGAAATTAGTAAGGAGCGGCATTAACAGTCATTGGTAACCGTTATCGTGCATTGTTAGCTGACCTCTTATTCCCTGCGATTGAAGAGGAAGACTTGGCCGGTACTTGGTTTCAACAGAACAGCGCCGCTGCCCACTCAGCCAACACTATAATCGATCGAGAGACGATTGAGGCTTTAGAAGACATGCATCCAGAGATGAAATTAGCAAGGAGCGGTACTTACAGTCAATGGCAACCGTTATCGTGCATTGTTATCTGACCTCTTATTCCCTGCGATTGAAGAGGAAGACTTGGCCGGTACTTGGATTCAACAGAACGGCGCCGCTGCCCACTCAGCCAACACTATAATCGATCGAGAGACGATTGAGGCTTTAGAAGACAATCAACCAGAGATGAAATTAGTAAGGAGCGGTACTTACAGTCAATGGCAACCGCTATCGTGCATTGTTATCTGACCTCTTATTCCCTGCGATTGAAGAGGAAGACTTGGCCGATACTTGGTTTCAACAGAAAGGCGCTGCTGCCCACTCAGCCAACACTATAATCGATCGAGAGACGATTGAGGCTTTAGAAGACAATCATTCAGAGACGAAATTAGTAAGGAACGGCACTTACAGTCAATGGCAACCGTTTTCGTGCATCGTTAACTGACCTCTTATTCCCTGCGATTGGAGAGGAAAACTTGGCCGGTACTTGGTTTCAACAGAACGGCGCCGCTGCCCACTCAGCTAACACTATAATCAATCGAGAGACGATTGAGGCTTTAAAAGACGCAATTAAAGTGGCTTTTGGTTAAATAGAGGCTCAAACTATTAACAATATACTTGGGTCGTCAGAATGGACTACTGCAAATCCAGCCGAGGCAGTTATTTAAATGAAAAGGTATTCTTAATCGGAAAGTGTACTCTCGAAAATAAAGTATAATTCATTTGAAAATATTTGTTGCATTTTTATTTATTAAGCAATTTTAAAATGAATGAAAGTTGCCGCATCCTTTACTAATTCGCGTAGATTCGTAAGGCTCATAACGCTAGTCCCTACGGTTGATTTTAAGTCCTGTGTTGATCAAGATTTATTCAACGCTTCAAAGATTTAAATCAGTGTACAAATAGCCATCGATTTAAAGTCCAATTGCTTCAAGAACTGAATTCAGTTAACCATCCATTGTATGGCCCAAAGGCATCATATGGCAATTTTTCTTTAAAAAAAAGGAGTCGCCCTAACAGTCTACTGTTATCGTGCCATGTTAACTGACTATTTATTCCACTATTAAAGAGGAAGATTTGGCTGATATTTGGTTTTAACAGAACGGCGCCACTACCCACACAGTCAACACTACAATCAACGTTTTGCGCCCAATTTTCGAAAACTGCATTATTAGCCAAAATGGTGATGTTAACTGGCCGTGTAGGAGCTGCGATTTGACTTCGTTCGATTATTTGTGGGGAACCGTTAAGGACAGATGTTATGCCAATGATCCAGAGATGAAATTAGTAAGGAGCGGCACTTACAGTCAATGGCAACCGTTATTGTACATTGTTAACTGACCTCTTATTCCCTGCGATTGAAGAAGAAGACTTGACTGATACTTGGTTTAACAGAACGGCGCCGCTGGCCACTCAGCCAACACTATAATCGATCGAGGGACGATTGAGGCTTTAGAAGACAATCATCCAAAGACGAAATTAGTAAGGAGCGGTACTTACAGTCAATGGCAACCGTTATCGTGCATTGTTAGCTGACCTCTTATTCCCTGCAATTGAAGAGGAAGACTTGACCGGTACTTGGTTTCAACAGAACGGCGCCGCTGCTCACTCAGCCAACACTATAATCGATCGAGAGACGATTGAGGTTTTAGAGGCCGCAATTAAAGTGGCTTTTGGTTAAATCGGGGCTCAAGCAATTAAAAATATACTGGATAATTGGGTCGACAGAATGGGCTACTGCAAACCCAGCCGAGGCAGTTATTTAAATGAAAAGGTATTCCATTCTTAATCGGAAAGTGTACTCTCGAAAATAAAGTATAATTCATAGGAAAACAATTGTTGCATTTTTATTTAAGCAATTTTAAAACGAATGAAAGTTGCCGCATCCTTTACTAATTCGCGTAGATTCGTAAGGCTCGTAACGCTAGCCCCGAAGGTTGATTCTAAATCCCGTGTTGATCAAGATTTATTCAACGCTTCAAAGATTTAAATCAATGTACAAATAGCCATCGATTTACATCTTTGAAACTTTGAACAAATCTTGATCAACACGGGACATTAAATCAACCCTCATCGAGTTCAATGATGCGTATTATTATTATTCAATTTAATGACGACTTATTTAAATGATTTCTCGTTATTGTTGATGCTTTTGTTGGCTCAACACACACGTGTTCATAAAAGAGGATACAAATTGATTTACTGCGGAGATCGGATCTCGTTTGGCGACCGCAACCTTTGCGAAACAAATGATTCACGTGTGTTGGTCACTGAATTCAATTATCGCGAAACGCGAACGATGATGGATCGCCCGTCAGATTTGTTTGCACTTTGTAAAAAGGCAAACGATATACGGCGATTCTTTTGTTTTATGTATATAATCTCGATGATTGCGGGTATTTTTCAGGAACTCGTTGTTTTTATAATAGTGTTTAATTTGAAGATAGAAACGAGAGTTTTCCACTCCCAGGTTAAGCATGAAGTAAAATTTCGAGTTTAGAAAAGCCTGAAAATTTGGTTTGGTCGCGTAGCGCGGAGGGGCCAAACCAAATTTTCAGGCTTTTCTAAACTCGAAATTTTACTTCATGCGCCACGCGTATTAAACACTAATTTAAAGTGAAATTCTCATGTTAATAAATATTACAAATGTTTATTTCGTGTAATTAAAACATACTGCTTAAGTTTGTTCTCATGTTAATAAATATTACAAATGTTTATTTCGTGTAATTAAAACTTAAAAAAGGATGAAATTAATACTTGTAAAATGTATTAACCTAAAATTAAACATAAACAGAGTATACTTTGAACTTTACAATATTTCAATGTTTAATACGCGTGGCGCATGAAGTAAAATTTCGAGTTTAGAAAAGCCTGAAAATTTGGTTTGGTCGCGTAGCGCGTAGCGCTACGCGACCAAACCAAATTTTCAGGCTTTTCTAAACTCGAAATTTTACTTCATGCTTAACCTGGGAGTGGAAAACACTCGTTTCTATCTTCAAATTGAACACTAAAAACGAGTTCCTAAAAAATGTCCGGCTTTTCTAAACACGAAATTTTACTCAATGCTTAATCGAGAAATGGAAACTCTCTAGAAGCTTTAAATTATTTAGATAAAAACAACGAATGTCCAAAAATGTAAAGATAAAATCGGGATATGTATAAAAGAAAAACCCCCCTAGTACTAAACGTGAATTCTAACTAAACTGTAGGAATATCTAATTAATTCGAAGGTTCGAATAACCTAAATAAATTTATTGTGAGTTACGTGAAGATCAACCTAGTTAACAAAACCATTGAAGCTTCGAAGTACCAAGTTACCAAAATATTTTGCCTAAGATTATAAATGCGTTTAATTTAAAGCTTGATCCTTCGAACATTCAATGTTCGAAGGATCAAGCTTTAAATTAAACGCATTTATAATCCTAAGCGAAATATTTTCAATTAATTAATTAAGCGTTGAATTAACATTCAAGTATTCAACAAATATTCATAAGCTATCTACTAGAGTGCATAATGATTAATTTGTACGTACCTGATGTAAACAACACATAAATTGGATTAGTATCAAAGTTCCCGCATGAAAAGCATCCGTCTCTTTCAAGCTAGGTATTTGAATAACTCACCGTCGGTGGATTATAAATAATACCCCTCTCATTACGCTAAATAATTTCGTTGCAAGTCGCCAATTAGCGGTAATCAGTTATCGCGAACGAACCCCCACAATTTAATGAATTAATTTCACAGCCCCCATTTCTCTGGGTTTTAATCCAGGCTAATTGTCTTTTAATCCCGATGCCAGACAACGCTATTAATTATCGGAGAGCTGTTCCTGGGTGGGCGGCATCAATCATAACGTCGATGAAGTCCTACATGTACACACCCAATTTGAATCAAATGCTAATTCCGCAAATTAACTTTACTGAAAGTCCACTAGAATAACGTAATATTTAGAATAAATACTATTTTTGGCTAGATTCTTAATAGAATAGATACTAAGTGAGAAATTAATGCATTATAGAAGAGATACTGTTTTCTACTCCAATAGATTAGTAAATGTAATAATTTTTGTATAATGTGTCCAGAGGCTCTATTCAGTCTGTGTAACGCAAGCCAGTATATAATATTTTGGAATTTTGGACGTTTTGTCAGATTCACGTGTTCCAGCTCGCACTTTACTACACATGCGAGCAAACATTTAGGTAATGTGTTTGTAACTCTAGAACTATAATGGTTTCATAACACTCACAACAATGAGCTTTATTTCACAGAAACAGCTGACGTTCACACCTTCATCGCAGCATTTTAGGATATAACGGATGGGCCATCTAGTGGTTTCTTTTTGAAAATGCAATAAAATGAACAAAATTATTTTTTTTCCATGGATTATGGCTTTATTAGTAAGAGCAAACATTCCCATTAATTATGGAACACAACTTCGTTCAAGTGGCTGCCTCGGCTGGCTTCGCAGTAGCGCATTCTGTCACTCCAATTTTCCAAGACCTTGTTGATGGTTTCGAGCTGTAGCTCACGGATTGCTTGAATAATATTGGCCTGAAGTGCTTGAATCGTTTCTAGATTGTTGGCGTAACATCGGTCCTTCACGGTTCCTCACAAAAAAAAATCCAAAGGGGTTAAATCGCAACTCCGAAGCGGCCAATTTACATCGCCAAGACGGCTGATAACACGATTTGGGAATTTGGTGCGCAAAAGATCGATTGTGGCATGGGCTGTGTGGCATGGCGTGCCATCCTGCATGAACCAGAGGTCGTCCAAATCCATGTCTTCAACTTCATTAAAAAAAAAGTCGGATAACATGGCTCTGTAACGCTCACCGTTGACTGAAACGTTGTTTCCAGCCTCATTTTCGAAGAAAAATGGTACAATGATGCCACCACTCCACATTCCGCACCAAACTGTCACTCTCCGGGGATGCATTGGCTTCTCGACAATAACGTGCGGGTTTTCCGAGTCCCAGATGCGGCAGTTTTGTTTGTTAACGTAGCCGCCAAGATGAAAATGAGCCTAGTCAGAAAAGATGATTTTTCGCCCAAAATCGTTGTCCAATTCAAGCTGCTCTAAGGCCCAAACTGCGAAGCGATAACGAAGCGGATGGTCATGCGCCTTCAATTGCTGAGTCAATTGGACCTTGTAAGCGAATAATCCGAGATCTTTGTGCAGAATTCTCCTCAGGCTAGTGCAATGTTGAGCTGTTGAGATCGACGGCGAGTTGATGTTCGTGGATTGAGTCTCACACTCTCGGTTACAGCAGCCACATTCTCGTCTGTGCGCACCGTACGAGAACGAGGACCATGGGTGTTGTCCACTAGCATGCCAGTCTCACGAACTTTTTGCACAAACTTGCGTACAGCAGGCGCGGTGGGTGATTCATTTCGGCTAAACTTCTTTTTAACAAACGCACTGTTTGGGCTACACAGCACTCACTTTGGAAATAAGTTTGCAATATTTCCCAACGTTGTTCAAGCGTAAAGCGACTCATTTCGTACCGCGGAGGAATGATACCGATTTTCTGTCAAGATTTCGAGCGGGAAAAAGATGTCAGTGTCAAAATACCCTATGATTTAAAAAGAAACCACTAGATGGCCCACCCTGTAGACTTTGCACAGATACGAGCGTCAGTTCTCAGTGCCCATAACACTAGACAGTTAATGTAGAAGAGTCTCGCCGTCAAAGAACAGATTCATAAACCCTTAACACTAGAATACGACAACTCATGGAATATCGTAACAAAACGGCTTTTTATCTACAATTCTAATCAAATTTCAGGCTTTATATATAAAAAAAACTCAATTTCCCATTTTACGGGGGAGGGGGGACCATTCCTAATCTTTTTTGATACGGTTAGAGGGGGCGTACGGGGAGAATTGATCGTTATTTCCGCGGCGCACTTCACGGCCAGATGGGGAAGTACAAAAAGATAATTGGGGCGCGTTTAACCGGATTAAATCCGCCACATATGCGGAAAGAGCCCGGGCTAAAGTTATATCCGGTTTTCCGGAATCGAGGGAGGGGAGATTTTGCGGTGGAGATTCGTCGAGGGGTCGAAGCGCGGAAAGAGTGGGTCCGCAACGCTAATCTCGTTCCCGGGGATGATTGGGTTTTGCGCGCTTTATGCACACGCTGGAAGCCGGATAATTCCACCGTGTTTATTGATTCTCATTATTTCACGAATTAATACGGAAGGTTATTCATTCGCGTCCGCGATTTGAAAATATAAGTGGGGATTTGCAAGATTTTATGGTCGATAACGTTGTACTGAAGCTTTTAAGCGTAAACGCAAATTGATTATTATCATAAATAATATTAAAAAAAACTCACTTTTATAAGTATAAATGAAATTGCCAATTATTGGTTGCAGAATACTTCAAACATTAAAAGTGCGATTCTTTTCGCAATCTACAACAAGTTAGTCTTACAAAGACGATATCAAACACTCATTGAAACAACTACTTCCCGAGCTAATACCCCGACGGACATTGAATTATACAACAAGTGTTTGCTGTTACATACAGTAACCTACTGCAAATGTAACAATTTGGGTCAAATTATTCAGGCCATCTATAGACGCGTTTCGAGATTTATCTCTCATCAGTATAGCTTTGCCATTCCCTCTAAACAATTTGACACCTTAGACTGGCGGTCAAGTTACCGTTCAAACATAAGTATAATGAAATTTCCAATTCATGGTTGCAGAATACTTCAAACATTAAAAGTGCGATTCTTTTCACAATCTACAAGTTAGTCTTACAAAGACTATATCAACTTTATGATGTTTAAATAAGATAAGTGAGATACAATCGCGAAAAAATGTTTATTTCAGAGATACCAAATTGAAGATTTAGAAGCATTGGCAGGCGGGGCACTTAAAATAAATTTCAACTTTAAGCGTCCACTAAGAGCACAATTTTTAACTCAGAAAAACGCGAATTACGCCAATTTAAAGCTTATTTAATCCTAAGTCGAATATATTTGAGTGATTAAAATCAGTTTGCGTTTAAATAACTTGCAGCGATTTTTGTTAACATAGACGAAAAACGACTCTTGTAAACCTTAAAGGTGAATATTTCGAATAGTAAATCTACTTGAAAATGATTCTACACGTAATCTCAACGAGACGCATTAAACAAATTGGAAAGCACAATCGACAATAGGAAATACATTTCAGCGAGATAACCCACAGTCGATATCGCTCCTTGAACAAACACAACCTTGACTTACAGCCTTTCATGTCTTATCATCTCGGCTGGCATCTAGTTTCGTTACGAGTCCCCCTAATTTGTCTTGTTTGCTCACTTCCTTTGACGTTCTGATTGAATAACGGAATTTTACGCAAAATTCGAAGAAAGTAATTACGTTTAGATATAACTGTATGTTTTTGAGTTTACGTGAAGTGATTAATTACACTAAAAAAGACTGTTATTCCTTACTTCACTTTTTACGTTTCGATATAAAGTAAACCTAATATACGCGGAATTTTTATTTTTTTTTATTTTGGGTTTTACGTCATCTATTTCCGCTGCTAAGGTCAATCATGACGCCGGAGATTAGGTCTACAGCTATCCGGGAATTTTGCCGAACCCGGTGGGAGTTCCAACCCACCGGTAGGGATCTTTAACGTGCACGCAACATCCAGGCAGTACACGGGTCCTACATGCATTTAACGTCATATCGTTTAAATATAGATATCGTAATTGTTTCGCTGTGAATGTTGATGCGTTAGTTGATTTTGCAAATGTGTTCAATTTGAAGCTTCTAACGAGTGTTTCCAATCCCTGATTAAGCATGAAGTAAAATTTCGAGTTTAGAAAAACCTGAAAATTTGGTTTGGTCGTGTAGCGCTACGCGCTACACGACCAAACCAAATTTTCAGGTTTTTCTAAACTCGAAATTTTACTTCATGCGCCACGCGTATAAAACACAGATTTATTCTAAAGTTTAAAAACAGCTAATTTATCTTTTATTATGGCCCAACGTGCAGTTAAAGGTGTAAAATTAATATATAAAGGATAAAGTCGCAGTTCAAATTTATACACAATTTTGATGGGCCTCACATTTTCTCCGATACAATTCATGTGACCTAAAGTAATTGTCTTTACATGAAGAGTAACAAAAATTATGTATTTGGAATTATTGATGAATTAATTGAGAATTGCTAGTTCTGAAGGAAGGAAGGAATTAAATTAAAATAATAAATTCATCAATCATTCAAAAGCAAATCTGATAAAACCACGAGCTCTGGCGTATTTTTGTTGGAATGTGGGGATTGCACCAAGGTATACGTCGGATAAACTGGACGTAGCTTCCCAGAGTTTCATCATGTATCCGCCGCGTCAATTAAATATTAAAAATTATGTACATAGGAACCCCTATGTACATAATTTTTAATATTTAATTGACGCGGCGGGGGGGGGGGGGTGATGGGGGGGGGGTATTAGAATTATTAAAGTGGGGCATGGTCAAGAAAAGGTTGGGAAACACTGATCTAGAATGTCCTCTTGATACACCTTAGTTCCAATCTTGACACTTCTTTCATAAAAACGAACATGCTTTCTAAAGTCAATCTCCACATTCCAACCCACAATTCTCGTTCTCATACACCTTTTTATAACACACCTTCTAGATCAGTTGTAACATCAAAAGCTCCTTTACATTACATGGTTAAAAATGCAAATAGAATTTTAACAAACACGAGCTGTGATATATTCTCTGATTACGATTGTACAGTAAAATATACCCGTCACTTTGAGCTGTAAATGTTTTAATGTGAATTTTCGTCAACTTATCTCTTTTATCTTTTATTGTAAAAAACTTGTAAGCATAATTATGTTAATATGTCTCTTTAAAGTCAAATATTCACCTGTATATGTATTTGTTTTCTATTTCTTTACTTATTTGAAACTATTTAATGCTGTAATTTTTTAAACGTTTTATACACATATATTGTACTTAATTTTGTCCTGTAATTGGTTATCTGTTGGGCAAATAAAGTTATTATTATTATTACTCAAATAAGAAACCTTCAGCTAAACCATGACACAGGTTGGATGATGATCTCACCTTTTAAGCAGATTCAGCACTACTGTAAGTGTACACTTTATCAAATACCTTTATTGATATTAGATGCTCTTTAATCTTTAAGATGTTCTTATCTCTAAATAGAATTCTATGGTATTTGTAACCCACGTAACGGACCTTTGCTCTTTCTTCCTGAATTTTTGTTGAACAGGGAGTAAGCAATCATTTCTGACACTTTTACATTCATCGATGATATGACTGCAAACTTGTAGAGGGTGCAAAATGGAAGACGAGACTTCCAGGCACATCCTCAGCGAATGACCGGCACTCTCGTCTTCTAGAGGATCCTGGGTGAAAGATGGCCGACGATGGACATCATCAAGGATTTGCCCACTTCAGTAATACTGGACTGCCTAGACATGGTGGGATGGTTCAGCTGACGATGGGTGACCCGTAGTGGGAGGCAGCACACTGGGCCTAAGTGCAGTGCAGAAATGCGCACTCCCCCTTATACCAGATGACTGCAAACTAGGAGCATTGTTTGCAGTCATATAATCGATAAATGTAACAGCTTTTTTGATTCCACAGCCACCCAGGACTGTTGGACACCCGATATACATAGTCAGGTCAAAAGTTCTGTCCTAAACAGAAATTGTTTATTTCTATAATCAGACTAACCGGTGAACAACAAAAAGAAATGTCAGAAATGCTTTTTGTTGTTCACCGGTTAGTCTGATTATAGAAATAAACAATTTCTGTTTAGGGCAGAACTTTTGACCTGACTATGTATATCGGGTATCCAACAGTCCTGGGTGTCTGTGGAATCAAACACAAACAATCGACGTTTGTGTTTGATTCCACAGCCACCCAGGACTGTTGGACACCCGATATACATAGTAAGATCAAAAGTTCTGTCCGAACTTACTTACTTCACAATTATTGAATCTGTCGTTTGTAAAGTCATAGGTTATGAGTAGTTCAGAGTAGTAAGATTCGATATTCATGTTTGATTTAACAGCCACCCAGGACTTTAATAATTATTGGAGACCCGAGATATACAGGGTGTCCGTATTTCGAGGAAATGCATGGGGATCTCGGTTATTTGAAGAGTTAGAGAGTTGGTTAAATTAGGGCAAATACGTGAAATTTGGAGCCCAACAATAATCCGAAAACAGATTTAAAATATCTTTTTTTGTTTTCGAGATATTGCAAAAAACTATTATTTTCAAATTTCGTTTTTATTTTTTTATTCAAAAACTATTGGATCTAGGAATTTGCAACTTTTACATTATACAGGCACTTTTTAATCAGGAATTTAGTAGTGTACTTACATTTACAATAACTTTAATATCTTCTCCAGAACTATAGCCAACTTTTGTTTTTCTTATGGGCGCCATATTGGATATTCATATTTTTGGAAAGAACTTTTTTTTCTGAATTCAACGGTATATCACACTTATAATTTATTTTGCGTTTCATTTGAAACAAAGCAACCTTTTGTTTTTTTTTTTAAGAGTGCCTTGAAAACAGTTGCACATTTTAAAATTCCTGAGGCCTACAACTATATTTTTTAGGGAAGGAACCAGAATAATCACTCTGCTGCTTGATGAAGTTTTTCATAATATTAAATAATAATAAACAAATTAATTAAATATCTTTTGAACTAAAATTATCACAAACTTAGAGTAAGTGTTCGAATATATCACCATTGACCTCCAAACATAATTCTAGTCTTTTCCTTAAATTTTGGACTGCCCGAAAAATGTCTCTTCTTCTTAATTGCTGAATGGTAACTATTATAATTCTTCTTAAGTCGTCTTTGTCCTCTGGAATAGTTTTATAAACTTTTTCTTTTATAGCTCCCCAAAGAAAATAATCTAGAGGTGACAAATCAGGTGAGCGAGCTGGCCAACGTATATCACCATTATTTGCCATAACTTTATTTGGAAACATTTCGGACAGACAATTAGCGACAATTTGGCTGTTGTGAGGTGGTGCACCATCTTGTTGAAACCATACATTTCTTAACATATTTAAGGGGATGTTATTGTCTACGTAATCACTTGAAAATGTTCTTAAAAAATCGTGATATCTCTGTGAATTTAATGTATCTTCGTAAATGTATGGACCTACAATATTGTCTCCCAAAATACCGACCCATACATTTAGTCCGAATCGCACTTGTCGTCGTCTTCCTTCATGTTGTCTAGGATTATTTATACTCCACACATGTTCATTATGCCTATTGAATATCCCTGTGTTGGTAAAACGGCATTCGTCAGACCATATCACATTTGACAAGAAATTCGGATTTTCGTTTAATTTTCCCAATAAAATACGACAAAAGTCCATCCTTCGTCTAGCATCTCCAGGATGGAGAGCTTGAGTAACTTTAATTTTGAATGGGCGATATTTATTTTTTTTCAAAATTCTCTATACGTATTGAAACGTCACGCGTCACACCAAACTGGTTCGCAAGTTCTTTCGTTGAGGAAGAAGGGTTATCTTAAATCTAGGGGAATAAATATTATCTTATTGTAATTAAAATGAAATCATTTTACCGCTTGCAAAATTTGGTTTTCATTTTCATGGGGTTGGTGATATCCATATCTTTGTCGTGGCTTTATGAAGGAACCATATTCCAATAAATTTGTATGTAGTTTTATGAAATGACTTTCACTTGGCTGTTGCCTTTCTGGATAGCGCTGTAGATAGACTTCGGATGAAATACGTACATTTTTGTTTCAAGTTTAATAAACTTCGATCATATCTCGTTTTTCTTGGTTCGAAAACACCATTTTTAACTTTATTTTATGTATTATGTATAATGATCGTATCTTATTGACACATCAATAACTGAATAACGTATCAATATTATTGTTTCCAAGGCACTCTTTACAAAAAACAAAAGGTTGCTATGTTTCAAATGAAACGCAGAATAAATTATAAGTGTGATATACCGTTTAATTCAGAAAAAAAAGTTCTTTCTAAAAATATGAAAATCCAATATAGCGCCCATAAGAAAAACAAAAGTTGGCTATGGTTCCGGGGAAGATATTAAAGTTATTTTAAATGTAAGTACACTACTAAATTCCTGATTAAAAAGTGCCTGTATAATGTAAAATTCCTAGATCCAATAGTTTTTGAATAAAAAAATAAAAACGAAATTTGAAAAAAATAGTTTTTTGGCAATATCTCGAAAACAAAAAAAGATATTTTAAATCTGTTTTCGGATTATTGTTGGGCTACAAATTTCACATATTTGCCATAATTTAACCAACTCTCTAACTCTTCAAATAACCGAGATCCCCATGCATTTCCTCGAAATACGGACACCCTGTATATATATATTTAGTAAATGCATTGTTAGTTGCATGAATGAAATATACTAAATACGTGCATAAATCGCACACTATGTTTTTCTTGAAAGCCGATAAGCCTTTTAAAAACACGCTTATAAAAATCACCCTCGCGTTTCACCATTTCTCTCCCTCGGCAAGGTGGAATGATTCATGCGTGAAGGGGTTGGCCGGTTTGAATGTTAAACAGCAATAAAATGTACGATACAAAAAATGTAACGTGTAACGCAACCGCCGCGCCGTCTGGCGTCCGTGTTGTTGACACGCGAGCCGAAAGAGGGGTCTAGGGCGGCTATCGCGCGCCATCTATGACTTCCCCATGACAGATGTCCGACTTAATTGACGGTGGAAAAAAAAAACGTACGTTTCACGTGCTTTTCGTGAGGCTTCGCAAGACTGCGCCAAGGGGGTAATTAAGCATATGCTAAACATGCGGAGAGGAAGCATAGTTGATTTGGATAGGTGATAGTGATAGGTTGGGAATGAGTCATCATGGTTATTCGTGATGGTACGATCTGTATACATAGATAATTGCTTAATTATAAAAAAAACATATTTTTACGGCAGTACAAAACCATAAATTTCTAGTATCAATTTGAAATAATTTTAGAACTAAAGTTCCGTTTGTTCAAAATTTACCGTTTGCTCAAAATTACCGTTCGCTCAAAAATTGTATTTGAAAATGCCGCTTTGAGTTCAAGATGACAGTTCCCAGCAACGGCTCGCAGCCTAACTTCAGGGTCAGCCACAGCGCCAAGGAACACAACATTTGAGGTTGGGATCGTGCTTTATAAATACAAGGAATTGCACAACAAAGTCACCTTTCAATAACGAATACATATTAAATATTTAATTGATGAGGCGGATACATGATGAAACTCCATAATACTATTTGAATAAAACAACGCAGTTGGGAGGGTTTCACTTTTATTGTTGAACACTGCAACATGTTTCACCACACAGTGGCTTCATCAGGCAGATGAAATAATGATTATTTCATCTGCCTGATGAAGCCACTGTATGGTGAAACATGTTGCAGTGTTCAACAATAAAAGTGAAACCCTCCCAACTGCGTTGTTTTATTCAAATAGAATACATATTACCTTGGGTCTCTGGCCTACCCTGAAGTTAGGCTGCGAGCCGCCGCTGACATTTCCCATTGTTCTAATGTCACTTTGAACTGGAGTTCAGAGTTGAACCAGTTCAACGTGTTTGGTGCTATTTTTTAATTTCTCATCTGGCACTTGGTAAAACATATTAGAAGATGTAATGTTATTTAAATTAAAAACACTTGGTATTGTTTCACAAATTAAAACTTTATTAGTGTTTGGTGCAATTAACCCCACGATTCAAGGTTTTAGATTTTAGAGATAGTTTATTATTGATAATGAAGGTTTAAATTAAATTACACTTGGTTTGTTTCACAATTTTTTTACTTTACTATAGTTTATTATTTCAGTTATTTTTTTTAGTTATTATTGCTTGTGTAGCGTTTATTTCAGATACCTTGAAAGATAAACCTTACAAACAATTCTAATCAGAAAAACTTGTGTAGGTATATCAATCAAACCAAATTAAATTAGCACTATTTACATAAATCGCGCGTAATCGACTCGGCTACCCACAGCTCTGATTGCCCGCATCATAGCACCTCGTAACTCGCAGAAGGAAAACTCTTAATTAGCCCGGGCTCCCATGAATGTTTAATTAATTTGTTGGCGGCAACGGTCGCATAAATCAAAAGCTCCTCCGGAGCGAAATAAAAACAAACCGAAAACTGGTCGTAGCAATTAATTAATCGGTATACTTTTAACGTTCACTCGACTCTCGGCTCTGACTGAAAACTTCCGGAGACGCCGATTTGCATACGAAACCAGTTTCCTTCGAAATAAGTGTATAAGGAATAAAGCTACAGAATGTGAAGCCTTGATGGTGCGTGCACCTCGAAATTTTCGACCTTCTCGCAGACACGAGTTTGTATCTTTCATGGTCGATGGGGATTTTTTGGTTGAATATTAAGAAGGTGACAAAAATAAATCAAAATCCTATGTTTTCATCCAATTAATCATGTTGGATTAAAATTACAACCATTGAATGAAGAATTGTCTTTCAACATCTTTGGTTGAAAGACAAATAATGTGCATATCAAGAGTCCAGTTTACAAGAGGTTCCCTGTGGTGTTTAAGTTCAAATTAAAATAACTATAATAATATGAATCCCCTAGTTAAGTTCAGTTGAAGTTACAAATAAGCACACAAACGTAGAAGAAATAATGTTAATATGAAAATACCTTAAAAAAAATTGTACCATAGATTTCAAATCTGTGATCAAAGGACACGTCTCGTGATTTCCACTCTATGTAACTTTGAGATGATATATTTAACAAATTAGTAGCGAGATGAGAAGAACTTATTTGAAAATCTAAGTTGCCAAGTACATAAGTACTTGGGTAAGCTGGGACGAATCCTCGTAAAACGGATTTTAATCACGAATCCGAATCACCTAATATGATTCGAATCACGAATACTCGAATAAAGGATTCGTAAGAGATAAATATGATTCGAATCAAAGATTCGAATCCTATTTTTTCGAATCACGAATATAAATCGTTTAAGAATGAATTTGATTTTATAATTTTTTTGCAACCATTAATATATAAATATCGTTACTAGTTGTATTAACAAAAATATTTAAAACCTAATTATTTATTATTAACACTGAACATCGCTGATAACAGACTAAATATCTGATTCCTTGTTACTCTGATTAAAGATGTATTTGTGTGTTTTTGAACTTCAGTTCAAATCAGTGTTTTGTACGCGTGGCGCATGAAGTAAAATTTCGAGTTTAGAAAAGCCCGAAAATTTGTCTTGGGTCGCTGCGCGACCCTCGACAAATTTTCACGGGGCTTTTCTAAACTCGAAATTTTAGTTCATGCTTAGCCTGGGAGGGGAAACACCCGTTCAAAACTTTAAATAGAACTCTATTATAAAATCGACGAATGCCTGAAAATTAGGTAAATAAAGATTCACTAAATATCATTAAAACCGGGAAAGTCCGAGAAAAGTCATAGAAATTTATTCAAATTGACCAAAACACTAACAAAAAAAGCCATATGATATTATTAAATTTGTCAAATTTAGTAGTAAAATTACAAAACAAGTACAAATTTATAAAATTCACTTAAATATTGACAAAAACAATGAAAACAATTTAACAAAATCGAGGTTTCCCACAAAAGAAAGTTATATTAAAAGGTCAGGGAAAAAATCTTGAATCAGGGAAATGCCCGAAAAAATTAACGTTTCAAATTGTGGCTACCATGTCCGTTTTACTTCGAATAATATTAAACAAAATTTTGAAAACTAGATTATCATCTTTAAAAACATTTTCAGTCATTTAATGATCTTATGAATTCATTCAGTTTGAAGTTTCGAACGAGCGTTTCCACTCCCAGACTAAGCATGAAGTAAAATTTCGAGTTTAGAAAAGCCCCGCGTAGAAAATTTGTCGAGGGTCGCGTAGCGACCCGAGACAAATTTTCACGGGGCTTTTCTAAACTCGAAATTTTACTTCATGCGCCACGCGTATAAAACAGTGATTTAACTAGAAATTAAAAAACATACAAGACACATTTTTCATGTTAATCCTCTCAATTAATTCGAATTATTTTTGACGATTCAAAACCTTTTGTAAGTATTCGAATCCTTTTATAAATATTCGAATCCTTTTATAAGGATTTGAATCACCCACATTTGGATTCGAATACGAATCCTCTTAAATTTTAACGAATCCGGATCATGAATCCAGTTGAACTAAAGTATTCGAATGCCTCTTTTGAATCCACTAAAAGGATTCGAATCCTGAATGATTCGAATCCTGCTCAGCTCTGGTACTTGGCAATTTGTTTTTTAAATAAGTTCTCCTCATCTCACTAGTAATTTGTTAAATATATTGATAATAGTTAGTAGTTAATTATTGATATAATCTGTTTGTTACATGATGATCTCTGTTTTCCCATGAGGTGCAAAATATTACATGCAAGCAATTAATTACGCCTAATTAAATCCATTGAGCCGGCAAAGTTATTGCCTGTCGGCCGGCCATCCATTTCCTCGGCAATAATCAATGGGCCAGAGTTAATTGCATTAAGGCGAATCGCGAACGTAACGCAATCCCAATCGATATATTGATTTCCCCGCGGTGTATTTTTACCGAGTGGATATATTCCTTATTGGGGGCTCCGTTAGGTCGCGAAGAGTCCGGATCGTTAATTAAACGACGTTTAATTGCGTCGTAAATCGACGGCATTAATCAATGATGTCACTAGGTTCTAGCAGGTTAAAATAATATTAACATTAAAATATTTGTCCAATTAGGAAATAATTTTGGGTTTTACGATCCGCTCGCGCTCATGGTGAATTTTTGGTGGAATGAGGAGTAAACATATTCAAGAAATAGTACAATTTAATCTTCACTAATTAACAGAGCTGGGACGAAACCTCGTAAAAAGGATTCGAATCACGAATCCGAATCACCTAATATGATTCGAATTACGAATTCTCGATCAAAGGATTTGTAAAAAATAAATATGATAAACATATTAAAGAATTAGTACAATTTATTCTTCACTAATTAACAGAGCTGGGACGAATCCTCGTAAAAAGGATTCGAATCACGAATCCGAATCACCTAATATGATTCGAATTACGAATTCTCGATCAAAGGATTTGTAAAAAATAAATATGATAAACATATTAAAGAAATAGTACAATTTATTCTTCACTAATTAACAGAGCTGGGATGAATCCTCGTAAAAAGGATTCGAATCACGAATCCGAATCTCCTAATATGATTTGAATTGCGAATTCTCGATCAAAGGATTTGTAAGAAATAAATATGATTCGAATCCTGTTTCTTCGAATCACGAATACAAATCCTTTGAGAATAAATTAGATTTTATTATTTTCTTGCAACCATTAATATATAAATATCGTTAATAGTTGTTTTAACAAAAATATTCAAAACCCAATTATTTATTATTAACACTGAACATCGTTGATAACAGACTAAATATCTGATTTCCTGTTACTCTGATTAAAGATGTATATGTGTGTTTCTAAACTTCATTTCAAATCAGTGGTTTGTACGCGTGGCGCATGAAGTAAAATTTCGAGTTTAGAAAAGCCCAAAAATTTGTCTCGGGTCGCTGCGCGACCCTCGACAAATTTTCACGGGGCTTTTCTAAACTCGAAATTTTACTTCATGCTTAGCCTGGGAGTGGAAACACTCGTTCAAAACTTCAAATTGAACTCTATTATAAAATCGACGAATGCCTAAAAGTTCCGTAAATAATAAATTCACTGAATATCATTAAAACCGGAAAAGTCAGAGAAAAGTCATGGAATTATATTTAAATTGACCACAACACTATCAAAAAAGCCATATGATTTTATTAAATTTATAAAATTAACTCAAATATTAACAAAAAAAAAAAAATTAAAACAATTCAACAAAATGGGGGTTTCTCACAGAAGAAAGTAATAATAAAATGACCGGCGAAAAAATTTTGAGTCAGGGAAATGTCGGAAAAATTTAACATTTCAGATTGTGGCTACCATATCAGTTTTACTTTAAATAATATTAAACAAAATTTTGAAAACTAGATTATTATCTTTAAAAACATTTTCAGTAATTTAATGTTCTTACCAAAGCATTCAGTTTGAAGTTCCGAACGAGTGTCGTCCACTCCCGGACTAAGCATGAAGTAAAATTTTGAGTTTAGAAAAGCCCCGTGAAAATTTGTCGAGGGTCGCGCAGCGACCCGAGACAAATTTTCTGGGCTTTTCTAAACTCGAAATTTTACTTCATGCGCCACGCGCATAAAACAGTGATTTAACGAGAAATTTAAAAACACTCAAAAGACATTTTTCATGTTAATCCTCACAATTAATTTGAATTATCTTTGACGATTCAAATCCTTTTGTAAATCCTCGAATCATTTTATAAATATTCGAATCATTTTATAAATATTCGAATCATTTTATAAATATTCGAATCACTTTATAAATGTTCGAATCATTTTATAAATATTCGAATCATTTTATAAATATTGGAATCATTTTATAAATATTCGAATCATTTTATAAATATACGAATCATTTTATAAATATTCGAATCATTTTACAAATATACGAATCATTTTATAAATATTCGAATCATTTTATAAATATTCGAATCATTTTATAAATATTCGAATCATTTTATAAATATTCGAATCATATTATAAATATTCGAATCCTTTTGTAAATATTTGAATCCTTTTATAAGGATTCGAATCACCCACATTTGGATTCGAATAGGAATCCTCTTAAAATAATGTAACGAATCCGGATCACGAATCCAGTTGAACTAAAGTATTCGAATGCCTCTTTTGAATCCTCTAAAAGGATTCGAATCCTGAATGATTCGAATCCTGCCCAGCTCTGCTAATTAATCGCTTTCAATGGCTTTGGTAACTAGGTTCTTCAAACCTTCAATGGCTTTGGTAGTTTGAATTGAGGATTGAAGGTTCGACCTTAGTCTTCAAGTTTCAAATAATATTGTCACGCCCCTGTCCCTCGAGGTCGTGCTGGGCAAGCAAAGACAGCACTAACACGTGTACTAAATTAATATATTTTATTAATAACACATATTTACTTACATTTACATTTTAAACTCTTCTCAACAACTAACTATTTAATCTTTAAATTAATACTCCACACTAACTTCCTAATACTCACTACTTAACACTCTCCTTCCTATCCCCCAACTCCCTGTTTTCTCTTAATCTACATCGGCGATCCAATTCACCCCACCATACATTTCCAACCCACCAATAAGCATGTTACACATCCACATCACCTCGCTTAGCAACATGCTTATTGCAGATATTGAAAACCAAGCAAAGGTGAATCGAACCGCCCATCGCGCGTGCAGATTTGTAGCATCAGCGTCTGGTATATTTCCGCCGATTTACTGAATAATCGTATTGCGAAACATACCACACGTGACAATATTAATATCAAAATATTTGTCCAATTGAAACATTTTGGGTTTTTACAATCCACTCGCAATCACGTTCAAGAGTTTAAGACATAAAAATGTGTTTTTGAGAGGTATAGAACTTCAATGATGGATATCTGTTAAACCAATGTCAGAATTGGAAGCTGTTAATGGCAATTTTATTCAATAAGTATAGGCAAATCATCGTGCCAAAGCTCACAGTCGAGCAACGATTACAAATTGTGGAAGTTTACACACAAAATTCAACTGGTGCAGGAATTATAGCCATGAGACCATTCACAGTCGAAACCACGAAATAATTTTTAGTGATGAGTGGTTTCGTGGCTGAATGGTTTCGTAAATAAGAAAAATTGTATGGTTTTGGAGCCAAAATATCCCACGAAATTATCACGACCCTATTACAACCATTAAAAGTTATGATGTGGTGTGGATTGCATGAGGGGCATCATTGGCCCCTACTTTGTTTAATCTTATAGTTTAGTTAGAAGCTGGTTTTCTGTAATTCAGGTTGAGATTTTCATTAGATTTTGTTAACTAGGTCCTTTGAACATTCATTAGCTTTGGTAACTAGGTCCTTCGAACATTCAATGGCTTGGACCTTCAAACATTCAATGGCTTTGGTAACTTCCTACAGTTTTTTAGAAGATAGTTTTCTGTAATTTAGGTTGATATTTTCATTAGACTTAGTTAGCTAAGTCCTTTGAAGTTTTATTAGCTTTAGTAATTAGGCCGAAGGAGTATTCAATGGCTTTGGAAACTTCGCCCTGCGAATATTCAATGGCTTTGGTAACTAGGTCCTTCGAACATTCAATGACTTGGTCTTTCGAACATTCCACGGCTTCAACAGTTCGTTAGAAGATAGTTTTCTGTAATTCAGGTTGACATTTTCATTAGATTTGGTTAACTAGGTCCTTTGAAGCTTCAATAGCTTTGATAAGTAGGTCGAAAGAACATTCAATGGCTTTGAAAACTTGAACCTTCAAACATTCAATAGCTTTGGTGACTAGGTCCTTCGGACATTCAATGACTTTGGTAACTTCTTAGAGTTTGTTAGAAGATAGTTTTTTATAATTCAGATTGATTTTCCTTGGGACTCGGGACCTGGATCCCAGAGTAGCTTCACTGTTATTCCTGGCTAGTTGCTTTAGGGACGTTCAATGGGAAGCGCTACAGGCAATAGGTCCTTATAACCTTCAATGGCTTTGTTAACTAGGTCCTTTGAGCATTCGAAATCTTTGGAATATTCAATAACTTTGGTAACTTAATCCTTTAGACCTTGGACAGCTTTAGTAACTACGTCCTTAGAACTTTTAATGGCTTTGGTAACTAGGTCCTTCGAACTTTTAATGGTTTAGTAACACGGTCCTTCGAACATTTAATGGCTTTGGTAATTATATTCTTCTAACATTCAATGACTAAGTAACACGGTCCTTCGAACATTTAATTGCTTTGGTGATTGATTGATATGAAGCTCACATTTATGAATCATATAAACTATATTACAAATTTAGCTCTACAATCACTTGGATTTATAAAACGTTTTGGCTACAAATTTTCTATTAACACTAAACGAACATTGTATTTGTCATTAGTAAGATCTAAACTAGAATATGCGTCGAATATTTGGTCGCCATATTATAAAAATTCTGTGAACAGCATTGAAAGAGTACAAAACAAATTTTTATTAAATATTTCATTCACTCTGGGCATATCTCGCGTTAATTACAGCAGATCACAAATGTTAGCACTTTTAAATTTAAAATCACTCCATGAAACAAGGATTTATTTGGATTTATGTCTCTTATACAAAATAGTAAATGGTTTATGCGATTGTGTTGAGCTTCTTAACATGATTAATTTTAGTATCCCTACCAATACTAGATCCAAACTAACTTTTAGAATTAAAATGTTTAAATCAAATTATGGGAACAATGAACAAAATATGTGATAGTAGAAACATTTGTATCTTTGGTAACACATTTAATAAATTCAAAAAATTATTATTAAATACTGATGTATACGTCTGTTTATAATGTTATGTATTCTTATTATTTTTTTTTCGACTTAGATTCATATGAATGTATTGTTATGTATTTCTTTTTTGTTCACTGCCTACATTTGTATCTATTTTCTATTTGTTTTTTTTATATCATTAAGTATTATGAATTAAATTTATATTGTATTATTGTAAAATGGTGATAAGCCGTCAATAAAGTAAATTAAATTAAATTATATCCTTCGAACATTCAATGGCTTTGGTAGATAGGTCCATCGAACATTCAATACTTTTGGTAATTAGGTCTGGCGGACTGGCCCTAAGAGCCACCGAGAAAACCCCAGTGGGCCGCGGCCTATTTCATTAATATACATTTCGAAGATCGTAACGAAGGAGTCGGAATTGGTATAACCGGCCCACGAGTGAAGTTATCAAAGGCAATGGGACACTCACCATCAATACATAAAAGGATCTGAAAGCACCTACATGTAAGTCTAAATCTTTCTGGGAGTGCAAGCAATCCCTAAAGCAACTAGCCAGGAATAACAGTGAAGCTGCTCTGGGATCCAGGTCCCGAGCCTCCAATCTGAATTACAAAAAACTATCTTCTAACAAACTGTAGGAAGTTACCAAAGTCATTGAATGTCCGAAGGACCTAGTCACCAAAGCTATTGAATGTTTGAAGGTTCAAGTTTTCAAAGCCATTGAATGTTCTTTCGACCTACTTATCAAAGCTATTGAAGCTTCAAAGGACCTAGTTAACCAAATCTAATGAAAATGCCAACCTGAATTACAGAAAACTATCTTCTAACGAACTGTTGAAGCCGTGGAATGTTCGAAAGACCAAGTCATTGAAAGTTCGAAGGACCTAGTTACCAAAGCCATTGAATATTCGCAGGGCGAAGTTTCCAAAGCCATTGAATACTCTTTCGGCCTAATTACTAAAGCTAATAAAACTTCAAAGGACTTAGCTAACTAAGTCTAATGAAAATATCAACCTAAATTACAGAAAACTATCTTCTAAAAAACTGTAGGAAGTCACCAAAGCCATTGAATGTTTGAAGGTCCAAGCCGTTGAATGTTCGTAGGACCTAGTTACCAAAGCTATTGAATGTTCAAAGGACCTAGTTAACAATATCTAAGGAAAATCTCAACCTGAACTACAGAAAACCAGCTTCTAACTAAACTGTAGGATTATCCAATTATTTGAGTGCGTTTTTGTCAGCAGAGCGCTAAGGCAAATCTCCATAAAGAGATGTAAATGTAGAAATATGCAATTGGTAAATTCTTGGTCGTTGGTGGCTTTTTAATTGCGCCTTGTGTGTGCACGCGAAACGTTCCCGAGTAACGAGTTCATGGCGACGTGATAATTTGCTTCAAATATTACCTCACGATCATCGATTTTATAACCGCCGGTAATCACCAGGTATAAATCAAGCGTGCACGTGAAGTTGTTTCAAGTGGTTTTAACTGCCGTATTAGATTCTCTGCATATCCAATGAAACAAGCTGAATCTTTACTTTCCGACTATGTCGTTATGATTGGGTGGAAAGACGACTCTTTTTACTTATTTCTACTCTGGACTTAAATTTACGCAAATTCATAAAACCTTAGGTTTTCACAAATTGACTTTATTTTCAAACTGTTCAATTTAGTAATGTTGAAGTTACTCGATTAGTTTTGTGTAATTAATTACTTTTCTTACTTGGGATGATTTTGAGTGGTCCAATGATTTAAGACGACTGGACCACTTAAAATCATCTTAAGGAAGAAAAGTAGGTAATTACACAAAACTAAACGAGTAACTTGAACATTTTTGAAGCTCTGAATAGTCATAATATTTTGATATTCAGAGTAAAATATGCTGAAAGGATTGAAGGTTATAAATCCAGTTGTTGCAGCTTTTTTGTTTCGTAACTTTTTTTGATAAATAAATTACTTTTCTTAGTATCGTTATCATCAATCTATTTCCAATTTATTTGCAAAGTCACAGCTTTGATAAAATTCTGCTTAAATCAACAATTCAATTTCCATTAACGGGAAATTTCGCAGAATTTCTCTCAATCGCCAATCCAGATTGGCGAGGAGGAAGGAACGGGCGTAATATAATAAAACCCGATTGGATCTTGAAATATCATCCGGCGGCAATTTAATATTTAATCCGGCACAAAATTGATTAGGCTGGGGCATTTTGAAAGAGTGCGCGCGAATAATCCCCGGAGGCGGACAGACAGAAGAGTCCCGCGCCATCGCTTTACCGCACGTTACGTAACTTTCTATTGATTTATCTTCCCAGAACCCGTCCAATTAATTCCTTACAATAAACAACGATCATACTCGAAATAAAAACCGTTTATTTCCACAATATAGTACAATAAATAACAGATTACCGCTTCAGTCAACTTCCTCCCTCTCAAATGAATTAGCAGTACTATTTGGAAACGCTTGTGCTCGAAAACAGGCTTTTAATTATGGTAATTGGCGTGATTTCAAGGCTGCGCATTAAAAGTCAATACACCGGGAGTTGAAGAGTGGCTCACGATGGCAGGCCTCACAAAGAAATGTCACGGACGGACGGGCATAAGGACGAGACGCGTGTTCCAATTAAAAATGATTTGCACGTCCAGCGGCTGGCTGTCGCGAGGCGCGGTGATTTGTTGGTCCTATTCCCGCTGTAAATTGATCAGGCCGAGTGAAAAACGGCCTTTATTTGCGGTCTCGATGTAACGACCCGTGAAAGGTCGAGAGCGCCTCGCCGGATGGATACTCACGATTATGTTGTGAAACGAAAGGCTCCGCGCATTACTTTGATTGCCTCCAAGTTGGAAAAGGTTACAGACGTTTGAAAAGAGAGGTATTTATCATTTCACGTCTTGGTAATATGCTACTTTTTTTTTCATCTCCTTCTTCTGCTTGGGATAGTTTTTGTTGCTTCTAATGCTTCGACCAATCCGGTTTCAAGCACGATTAATTTATGATACTTTATTTTAGAAATCCTATTGCATTTCAAGATTAAGCATCAATTAAATTCCGCATCTCGACTAAAAGAAGTTATAAGCAAAATTCGTCTTCATCTATTTCTTGATCTTACTTTGCAAATTGGTATGGAAGTACTTACTATTAGGTCAAAGACGCGATTCCAGGAAGGTGGTTTCCAGCAAATAAAAATATAAATAAGTCCTTCATCCTGTTAGGATCCAATAGTATGGTATGTTAGGCGGTGGGTCGTTTGGCCACTGAGAAGTTCGAATTACGTCGACCTTAAAGATCTTTTGTAATCAGCCTAACCTGTTAGAGTCCTTCAATAACTAGAAAATAAAAAAAAAGGTCTTTCATCCTGTTAAGATCCAATGGTGCGGTATGTTAGGCGGTGGGTCGTTTGGCCACTGAGAAGTTCGAATTACGTCGACCTAAAATATCTTGTGTAATCTGCCTAACCTGTTAGAGTCCTTCAATACGTAGACCTCGTACATAGTCTATAATGATCTGAAGAGTTATGCGTACAAGTTCGTTGGGTTTCAAAGTAGCCGATGTTAGGTAGTGCCTTCTTGAAAGCAGGATAAGATATGTAGATTCTGCCAGGAAGAAGAGGAGGACCCTTTCTACATCCTGTGCCAATGTGAGGCCCTAGCAAGGGTTAGATACCTATAGCTGGGCAACACTAAACCAAGCGCAGAGAGCTACACCCGAGGCTCACTTCATCATTAGTGATTTTTAGTAACTATTTTGAATAGATGGTTTATACTAATATTGGTAAATTACTAATATCTGACTTACAAGCAACATTTTTTTAAAAATCTGGACTTACGGGGTTTGGAAAGCAGTTGATCGATATATATTTTTTTATTTTGGATTGAATGATCCAAGTATTGGTTCTTATCAGAGCTGGGCAGGATTCGAATCATTCAGGCTTCGAATCCTTTTAGAGGATTCAAAAGGAGCATTCGAATACTTTAGTTAAACTGCATTCGTTATCCGGATTCGTTACATTTTTTTAAGAGGATTCGTATTAGAATCCAAATGTGGGTGATTCGAATCCTTTCAAAAGAATTCGAATATTTATAAAAGGATTCGAATACTTACAAAAGGTTTTGAATCGTCTAAAATAATTCGAATTAGTTGTGAGGATTAACTTAAAAATGTTCTTTTGTGTGTTTTTAAATTTCTTGTTAAATCAGTGTTTTATACGCGTGGCGCATGAAGTAAAATTTCGAGTTTAGAAAAGCCCAGAAAATTTGTCTCGGGTCGCTGCGCGACCCTCGACAAATTTTCACAGGGCTTTTCTAAACTCGAAATTTTACTTCATGCTTAGCCTGGGAGTGGAAACGCTCGTTCGAAACTTCAAACTGGATGCTTTGATAAGAACAATAAATGACTGAAAATGTTTTTAAAGATATTACTCTAGTTTTTAAAATGTTGTTTAATATTATTTAAAGTAATACTGACATGGTAGTCACAATCTGAAATGTTAAATTTTTCCGGCATTTTCCTGATTCAAGATTTTTTTTCCCTTACCTTTTAATATAATTTTCTTCTTTGGGAAACCCCCATTTGTATAAATTGTTTTTATTGTTTTTTTTTTTCAATATTTAAGTTAATTTTATAAATTTTTACGTGCTTTGTAATTTGCCTGCTGATTTTGACAAATTTAATAATACCATATGGCTTCTTTGTTAGTGTTTTGGTCAATTTGAATAATAATAATAATAATCTTTATTCACTAACAAAATAACATTTAGCATACAGTTTGGAAGTAAACATTAGTGAACCAATAGGCGGGATTCAGTTGAGCTTCCGCCCACCTGTTCTTCCATCCATACCTATCAATATAAATAAGAGCAAACAAAAAACAAAACAATTATTAATCTCTAAAAACGTAAGGTAATTCAATGCGTAAACATAAAAGGTATAATTTTTCTATAGTGTAAGTAATAACAGGCAACATGTACTATATTCAAATATCTAAATAATACAAAATACAAGATTGAGTCGAAACAAATAACAATCAACACATTGACAGAAAATCGGCACTTTTAATCATTGCAGCTTTTAACTTGGTTTTAAATTTATTAATGGATAGCATTTTATATGGTTGGGGTATGGTATTATATAATCTATAAATATTATATGTAAATGAACGTTGGAACATTGCAGTGCGGTAGCTGGGAGGTGATAATCGTCCTTTAGATCTGATGTTTATGTTATGAACATCTTCTCTAAAGGAAATTTTGCTGTAGAGGTATGGAGGTTGTTTTGAAATAATAATTTTGTGGTATAGACTAGCAGACAGAATTTTACGTCGCTCTTTCATAGATAGCCATCCCGATTCCCTAATCTTGTGAGATATTCTATCAAACTTTCGTATTCCATAGATATACCTCAAACAAGCATTTTGTACTTTTTGTATTCGCTTGCTGGTCACACAATCTAAAGCGGCATTCCAAAGGGTAGAACAGAATGTAAAATTAGACAGCACAAGAGACTCACACACAACACTTTTTCCAAGTAAGTTTGTTTTAATTTAATTCCTAATTTTTTAAACGTCATAAGCAAAGCTATACTGAAGAGAGATAAATCTCGAAACGCGTCTATAGATGGCCTAAGACATTAGTTTTAATCCAAGTCCATTCACTTCTAATTTGTTGCTATCTCCTTTTATTTAAGATTGTATTGTTAGTTGGTTTGAAGAGAATTTGACCTAAACGTTACATATACTTTAATAAAGCGTTGTAACAAATCAAATTAAATAAGATTTTAAATATTTCATTGTATAATTCAATATCCGGAGGTGTATTTGCACGGGAAGTAGTTGTTTCAATGGATATTTATCGTCTTAAATTGTCTTATTAATTAAGACACTGTTTGCATTTTCACGAATAGTTTTTTCGTAATTTTATACACATAACATAATTTTGGCTTTAATTGACAAGTAATTTCTATGCGGATATAACTTTTTTAAACTAAGGTACGCACCGGTGATAGATTTATTAACGTGGGCCTTGCATCTGAATGAATTATCTAGTATTACGCCTAAATTTTTCCCACTGCTGCTGTACGGAATAAAACACCATGACTTTTCTCTGACTTTCCCGGTTTTAATGATATTCAGTCAATTTTGTATTAACGTAATTTTCAGGCATTCGTCGATTTTATAATAGAGTTCAATTTGAAGTTTTGAACGGGTGTTTCCACTCCCGGGCTAAGCATGAAGTAAAATTTCGAGTTTAGAAAAGCCCCGTGAAAATTTGTCGAGGGTCGCGCAGCGACCCAAGACAAATTTTCGGGCTTTTCTAAACTCGAAATTTTACTTCATGCGCCACGCGTACAAAACACTGCTTTGAAGTGAAGTTCAAAAATACACAAATACATCTTTAATTAGAGTAACAGGGAATCAGATATTTAGTCTATTATCAACGATGTTCAGTGTTAATAATAAATAATTAGGTTTTGAATATTTTTGTTAAAACAACTGGTAACGACATTTATATATTGATGGTTGCAAAAAAATAATAAAATCAAATTTATTCTTAATGATTCGAAAAAACAGGATTCGAATCTTTGATTCGAATCGTATTTATCTCTTACGAATCCTTTATTCGAGTATTCGTCATTCGAATCATATTAGGTGATTCGGATTCATGATTCGAAGCCTTTTTACAAGGATTCGTCCCAGCTTTGGTTCTCATCGCAGCCAACCAAAATATTTGTCCATTGGTTGGATTGGTTGTATAAAAAGTTCTATTTTCCGCAAAACAAAGCTTTTTGCTCTTCCTTTTTTTTGAAGGATACGTAAAAATGATTTTGTTTAACCTTGAAAGAACAAATTTTAATGAAACCCGCCTTGATTTACAGCGAACAGACGTGTCGTTAAAGCGATAATTACAGGACAATGAGGTTAATAGCGAAACACTGCCAAACGTAATTGCGAGCCTCCCGAGTCTCTCTCTCGCTCACTCTTTCTCGTCCGTCCGCGAGGCACTTTTCATTTAGTTAAATCGATGCCAGCAATTTAAACCAGCCACGTCGAGGCCTTGATGTATATTTGAATAATTACAAGCCATTAAACGGCAGGTGGTTGCGTGCACCAGTTTCTCAATGCTGCTCCGCTGCTCTTCGGTCCTCTGAATGCCTTTTTCAATTTCATTTAATGCGTCCGCGTGTACTTTATCGCCTGATATATCGGAGTCGTTCGATTTGATTACACCGAATGGGTTATTTAATTATTTCAAAATTGGATTATGTTTGCTTGAAGAAGAGGGATTTTCGCTTCGGAGTTTAGACCATTTCTTGCAGGAAACAAGCATTTTAGAAAGAAATAAAACAAAAATGGTCAGCTATTGCAATAAATATACATTTTTGCACGATTGACCCTTTTTTAATACTCACTATATCTGTTTCTAGGACGGGTGTGAAGTTATCCATAGATTTTAAAAATTCATATCTCGGAAAAAAAAGAGCAAATTGCATAAAATTTTGAATATATGTTAAGAAACGTGTAGATTATTACTACAAAATAAATCAACCCCAAATGTTCACCCTTAATATTTTTTTCACCCCCATCATTTTTTTTGATGATTTTTTAACAAATTTGGCAGTATTCCATAAACATGCCTTTTTGCTCAAAATATCTCCCCTACACCCTCTTTGAATATGTTGAACCAAAAAAATGTTACGCTACCCCGTTCAGCCGCAAAAAAATTGTTTACCCTCTGATTTAGAAAATTATTTTCTCAAAAAAAAAAGAATCAAATCAAACAAAATATTAAATGCACGTTAAAAAAGCTTATATTTATACTACTGAAAAAATCAACCCCTAATTGTCACCCCTTTTATTTTTTCATCCCTATCAAAATGTTTGTCCTTTTCTTTCTAACTTTGCAATATTCCATAAACTTGATTATTTTCTCAAAATATCTCCATCTCACCCTCGTTCCTTATGTAAAATAAAAAAACCGTTACGTCACCCCGTACATCCCCAACATATTTTTATACCCTCTAAATTAAAAACACTATTTTCTCAGAAAAAAATTAATGCAACATAAATATAAATTTATTTACACATAAAAACATATTTTTGTGATTACATAAAATATAAAACCCTAATTCTAAACTCGTAATGAGCATTACTTCAATATTTAAGAAAAAGCGCTCATCGCTCACCCAATAAAATTTTATAATTAATTTGTACGATCACATACAATAATATTAAAAACTTATTATTAATGTGTGTAAAAGTAAAAAAGTCTGTTTTTTATCCCTCAAAAAAAAATCTTCCTCTCGTCTCACAACAATCCGTTCATAATATTTAAACTAGTTTTTTCTGTATTTAGCAATCAGCCATAACTAAATAAAAATTGTTTTTATTATTATTAATGTATGTTCTTTCATAAGCAATTGTCAAAAAAACGTAAGGGACATTGTTTCAACCCTTAAAAAAATTATCTTCCTCTCGCCTCACGACAGTCCGTACGCAATAAATAAACTCGTTTTTTTTACTATTAGCAATCAGCCATAACTAAATAAAAATTGTTTTTATTATTATTAATGTAGGTACTTTCATAATCAATTGTCAAAAAAACGTAAGGGACATTGTTTCAACCCTTAAAAAAAAATAATCTTCCTCTCGCCTCGCAACAGTCTGTACGCAATAAACAAACTCGTTTTTTTAATATTAGCAATCAGCCATAACTAAATAAAAATTATTTTTATTAAGTAATTTATTTAATTATAGCTGATTGCTAATATTAAAAAAAACGAGTTTATTTATTACGTACGGATTGTTGTGAGGCGAGAGGAAGATTATTTTTTTAAGCGTTGAAACAATATCCCTTACGTTTTTTGACAATTGATTATGAAAGTACATACATTAATAATAATAAAAACAATTTTTATTTAGCTATGACTGATTGCTAAAATTAAAAAAAAAACGAGTTTATTTATTGCGTACGCACTGTTGTGAGGTGAGAGGAAAATTATTTTTTTAAGGGTTGAAACAATGTTCCTTACGTTTTTTTGACGATTGATTATGAAAGTACACACATTAATAATAATAAAAACAATTTTAATTTAGTTATGGCTGATTGCTAATATTTAAAAAAACGAGTTTATTTATTGCGTACGGATTGTCGTGAGGCGAGAGGAAGATTATTTTTTTAAGGGTTCAAACAATGTTCTCTACGTTTTTTTTTGACGATTGATTATGAAAGTACACACAATAATAATAATAAAAACAATTTTTCTTTAGTTATGGCTGATTGCTAAATACAGAAAAAAACTAGTTTAAATATTATGAACGGATTGCTGTGAGAAGAGAGGAAGATTATTTTTTTGAGGGATGAAAACCGACTTTTTTACTTTTACACACATTAATAATAAGGTTTTTCATTTTATTGTATGTGATCGTAAAAATTAATTATAAAATTTTATTTGGTGAGCGATGAGCGCTTTTTTTTAAATATTGAAGTAATTCTAATTACGAGTTTAGAATTAGGGGTTGAAATTTTATGTAATTACAAAAATATGTTTTTATGTGTAAATAAATTTATATTTATGTTGCATTAATTTTTTCTGAGAAAATAATGTATATAATTTAGAGGGTATATAAATATGTTGGGGATGAACGGGGTGACGTAACGGTTTTTTTATTTTACATAAGGAACGAGGGTGAGATGGAGATATTTTGAGAAAATAATCAAGTTTATGGAATATTGCAAAGTTAGAAAGAAAAGGACAAACATTTTGATAGGGATGAAAAAATAAAAGGGTGACAATTAGGGGTTGATTTTTTCAGTAGTATAAATATAAGATTTTTTTAACGTGCATTTAATATTTTGTTTGATTTTATTCTTTTTTTTTGAGAAAATATTTTTCTAAATCAGAGGGTAAAAAATTTTTTTGGGGCTGAACGGGGTAGCGTAACGTTTTTTTGGTTTAAAAGAGGGTGTAGTGGAGATATTTTGAGCAAAAAGGCATGTTTATGGAATAATGCCACATTTGTTAAAAAATCATCAAAAATATTGATGGGGGTGAAACAAATATTAAGGGTGAACATTTGGGGTTGATTTATTTTGTAGTAATAATCTACATGTTTCTTAACATATATTCAAAATTTTATGCAATTTGCTCTTTTTTTTCCGAGATATGAATTTTTAAAATCTATGACTGGAATCTATGGATAACTTCACACCCGTGTTCGGTAGATTGTTTTTGCCAATTTGCTTTGAATAACAAATCGGTAAATGGAATTTAAGTTTCACTTACCGTTCAGCGAACGGTAAATGACACTTACCATTCATGGTAACTGATAAAAACAACTTAATTAGAATTGATAGGTGTCAAATTTCAGTAATCAAATTTGACATAATGTCAGTGACATATATATATACTAATTGCGAAGAAACATCCGTCTTCTCCGATCGTGCAAAAAACATCATAAGCATCCAAAACAGTAAGTACAATGCCGGTCTTCATCAAACAATTGTCTTCGACCGGTAACAAATTTTTACTGTTCTCGATACTTAGTATACTACGACCGGTAACAAATCCTTACTGTTCTCTATACTTAGTATACTACGACCGGTAACAAATTTTTACTGTTCTCGATACTTAGTATACTACGACCGGTAACAAATCCTTACTGTTTTCAATACTCAGTATACTAAAAAGGATCATTAAATTGTGGTAACAATAACAATATTAAAAACACTCAGTCTGATTATTTCATTTTGAATTACCCTATATCACGAAAAGTATGTGTACATTCACCCCTATTCCATCATTAACCCCCCTCTCTTTGTTGATCCATCGGAATTTTATCTCTGTTGATACATTACGAAATAAACCCTCATCTATTTCATCGCCCAAGGCAAGAAGGGGGACGCGGGGAAGTCACCCTAGGGCAATGAAATTCAATCCCCATTTCCGTGACCGAAATAGTTCGAAGGGCGGGCGGATATTACGTGTACAGGTGCCGAGTTTGCTAAATCGATTGCCACTGTATTCCTCGGGCAAATAGCTTACAAGTGGACTTTTCAGTCCTCCGGCTCCATCAGAATTTGTGAAAGAGGGGTGGGGATTTTACGCTGGGGGTAATTAAACGCAAATATTGACACGGGAATGATGCGGGGGCTAAAATTAATTCTATTTAAAAGATCAATAGAGTAAAGTGAAAGAATGGAGAAAGGGTTTTTGATTTAAACGCCCACATGTTTAACCCTCCGCAGCACAAGAGTGCGTTTCATATTATTTTATTATACAGAGAGTTTTATGTAACACCAAACATATTCAATGCTCATTTTCGCATATTCTGTTTATCAAATCAAAGCATCCAATACGATTTGACACCTTTAATTTTTAGGTTAGTTGTAAATTGAGTTGCCTATATGACCATTAAAAATTGTAGCCAATCAATTGCAATTAATGCCTCAACTTGTATATACAGGAAGTTTTTCTTTCAATTTTACATGTCCCAATTACATGCCTTAAATGTTTAAATAATCGTTGTTTTGTTAAAAGAGTTCAATTTGAAACTTTAAACGAGTGTGTTCCACTCCCAGACTAAGCATGAAGTAAAATTTCGAGTTTAGAAAAGCCTGAAAATTTGGTTTGGTCGCGTAGCGCGAAGCGCGGAGCGGCCAAACCAAATTTTCAGGCTTTTCTAAACTCGAAATTTTACTTCATGCGCCACCGATACAAAACACCGACATATTACGACGTTTTAAACACACCGCCAAGCTTTATATTGAATCAGTGTTTTGTACCGGTGGCGCATGAAGTAAAATTTCGAGTTTAGAAAAGCCTGAAAATTTGGTTTGGCCGCTCCGCGCTTCGCGCTACGCGACCAAACCAAATTTTCAGGCTTTTCTAAACTCGAAATTTTACTTCATGCTTAGTCTAGGAGTGGAAAACACTCGTTTAAAGCTTCAAATTAAATTCTTTTAATAAACCGAGCGTCGGCAAATGCACAACGTATGCTTATGTATACTTAAAAGAAAAATCCTCGTCATGAAAATGTTTGGTGTTACATAAAACTCTCTGTATATTATGTTTGCATAAAGGTTTTAAAACACATATGCAGTATTTTTTTAATACATTTCCATATAACCACATTGTAATTGGAAAAACTAGTATGGGTTCCCGGCCTTTCATGCAAAATTAAATCACCCGTTCCATGAAGGGTACAGTCTGAGGCTCTTACTTAGGGCGCACTTCCCTGGATGTAACATCACAAACGGGCAGAAAAGTGAATATGTGACGATCGCCCCCGAAACCGGTAATGACTACACACTTACCGGGGAGGCGATAAATGAGGAAAACGCCCGACAGGCTATAGACAGCTTCTCTGCCTTTAAATCGCCAGGACCGGATGGAGTTTTTCCCGCCCTACTGCAGTGGGGAAGAGAAGAACTCGTGAAGCACCTAGTCGTGCTTTATAGGTCCAGCCTGGCGACGGGATACATCCCAAAGGCCTGGAGACAAGTCAGGGCAGTTTTCATTCCCAAGCCTGGCAAAGCTGATTACACGGAACCAAAAGCTTACAGGCCGATATCGCTCTCGTCTTTCCTCCTAAAAACAATGGAGAGACTGTGTGAGAGATATATAAGAGGCAAAACGCTTCAGGAAGTACCACTTGAGAAGGCGCAACATACATTTCAACTAACTCGGCACTACACAGTGTTGTAGGCGAGATAGAGAAATCGTTGGATTCACGCGAATCCACCCTGGATGTATTTGTTGACATTGAAGGCGCTTTTGACAAAACAACCTTACCAAAGATACGGAACGCCCTGGATAGGCGCGGAGTCCCAGTATCAATAGCTGACTGGATTAGCAATGCGCTTGCTAACAGGACAGTCAGCGCGGAGGCAGGGGGACAACGTATCTCCTGCAACATAAGCCGTGGATGCCCGCAGGGAGGTGTATTATCCCCCCTGCTGTGGAACATGGTGCTTGATAGCCTATTGAAGGAACTGCGCACGCAAGGTTTTACGGTCACAGCCTATGCTGATGACCTAGCCATCCTAGTAAGTGGAAAATTTGAAGATGCCATATGCAGCAGGATGCAGACGGCACTTGACACGCTCACCAAATGGTGTCAAGATCACTCCCTCTTTGTTCATGTTCACCAGGAAAAGGAGGGTAAATCAAAGGGCACCCACGCAAATGAATACGATATTGCAGTACAGCAAGGAAGTCAAATACCTGGGTATAACCATCGACAATAAACTGAGCTGGAAATCGCATATCGATATCAAAACAAACAAGGCCATAAGGGCATTCTGGCAGTGTAGACGTGTAGTGGGGAGGACATGGGGTCTGAAACCAAAAGCGACACTATGGGTCTACACAGCGATAATAAGGCCAATGTTTGCTTATGGCGCCTCTGTGTGGTGGTCAAGAAAGAAACTACAGACCACAATGAGGTGCCTATCCCAGGTACAAAGAATAGCTTGTCTCGGCGCGACGGGTGCAATGCGCACTACCCCGACTCTAGCAATGGAAGTCATGCTATGTCTTCCACCGCTGGATCTGTATGTGGAGAAGGAGGCCATAAATATCATACTCCGTCTCCAAGCTGAAGGGTTATGGACACGTAACACATGTGGGATGGCTAGAGGCAGCCTCTGGAGGAATGTACCTCTGTTAGAGGCTAGAAACGACCTGTGCTCGCCCACAAATACCGTACCGGAAGGATACGAGGTACGCGTCCATCCCTCGATGGACATGAGAGAATCGGCTAATCGCATTTACACCGACGCATCATGTAAATAAGGACGCTCGGGACTGGGGATATACTCCAGGAACCTGGGCATCAACCTAAAGACTCCAATGGGAGAGAACACGACCATCGCACAACTAGAAGTGATGGGAATAGCACTTGCGGCTGAAACCATACAGAACGTGAGGAACAAAAAGCTACTCATCCTAACAGATAGCAGGCAGGCTCTGATGGCTCTGAAAAACAGAGTAACGACATCGGAGACAGTTCTGGACTGCCACAGCAAACTCAGGCTTGCTGCTGCAGAAAACAGAATCGAGATATCATGGGTGAAGGCCCATGACATTAATGTAGGCAATCGAAAGGCGGATAAACTGGCTAGAGCAGTGGCTGGGGAAACTATTTCCTCGCCACAGCCGCTAGTAAAACCCACCATCTCGACCCTAAACGAATTGATCCACAACGAAATCCTGAAAAAATTCAGGGAACGCTGGGATGACATTAAGGACTGTAGGATGTCTAGGGAAACCTTAGGGTATCCGAACAAAAAGACGCCACTACACTACCTGCAAATGAGCAGAAATAATCTGAGACGCATAACGGCCGTTCTCACGGGCCATTGTGGACTAAATGGGCATCTCTACAAAATGGGAGTCGTTGACTCGCCAGATTGTAGAGGCTGTCATGAGGAGGACGAGACTGCCAAACACATCCTTTGTGATTGCCCAGCACTCGCCTCGCAGAGGGAGGAAATTCTGGCGTCCAGATGGCCGACATTAGGGAAGAGTCAAGCGATGCTCTGCTGGCCTTTCTCGACAGACTGGCATGGCTGAGCTGAGGAGTGACACAACCCTAGGGGGGGATGCAAAAAGGGCCCATTGGAGTCTAATTGCTGTGTCTAGGTACACACTCCCTTTATGATCCAGATCCAGATCCATGAAGGGTTGATTATTGTACAGGCAAAAAATAGAAAATTTGCTCTGATTTCCAACGCTCACAATGCTAGCCTTACCTACTGATATGATTGGAAACACGAGATCTGGATTACATACCTGAAACAAACAAAAACACATAAATACAACATATTCAATATAATATATAAAATTACAAAAATGTTCGTATAAACTGCAAACATATTCATATATAAAGAACAGATTTATGGCTATGTACTCATGCGTTACATAAATATACAGAGAGTTTTATATAACACCGAACATTTTCATACCGAGAATTTTTCTTTTAAATATCCATATGCATACGTTGCACGTTTTCCGATGCTCGGTTTATTGAAAGAATTCAATGTTAAGCTTTAAGCGAGTGTTTTCCACTCCCAGACTAAGCATGAAGTAAAATTTCGAGTTTAGAAAAGCCTGAAAATTTGGTTTGGTCGCGTAGCGCGAAGCGCGGAGCGGCCAAACCAAATTTTCAGGCTTTTCTAAATTCGAAATTTTACTTCATGCGCCACCGGTACAAAGCACTGATTCAATATAAAGCTTAGCGGTGTGTTTAAAACTTCATAATATGTCAGTGTTTTGTATCGGTGGCGCATGAAGTAAAATTTCGAGTTTAGAAAAGCCTGAAAATTTGGTTTGGCCGCTCCGCGCTTCGCGCTACGCGACCAAACCAAATTTTCAGGCTTTTCTAAACTCGAAATTTTACTTCATGCTTAGCCTGGGAGTGGAAAACACTCGCTTAAAGCTTCAAATTAAATTCTTTTAATAAACCTAGCATCGGCAAATGTACAACGTATGCTTATGTATATTTAAAAGAAAATTTCTCGTTAAGAAAATGTTCGGTGTTACATAAAATTCTCTGTATACATTGGCTAATTGAAATAAAGTTCTGGCTAAAAAATAGAACTATAAATTTTGAATTCTGCCGCTTTTCCCCAAAAGTGTATATAAGTTTTTAAATATCTAAGAACTATAAAAATATTTTATCAAGTGAGTGTGCAAGGAGGACAGAAGACGACGACGATCATTTCGCTATTTTTATGAGCTCCTCAGGCCGCCACATCCATCATCCCATACACACTCACTTGATATGTAGAACTTGTATATATACTGACTTCGCCAACCATTGTGTTATGGAATGCAATAGTGCGTTTGGCAAGTGGCATCCTCGTCAACATAAAATACCACGGGAGTAAGGTTGCGAAAGTACCAACTCCACAACAATTGACGACAGTATTAATTAATGCTACTGCATTGATAAGGGGATTGATCTCATTTTGCCTCTACTATATAAGAACTAATAATAAATACAAACGCGTTATTATTAGGGAGTTACATGATGTACATCGTTTGGTAAATCCTACTCAGATCCCCGCTCTCGTTTCACATTTCCGCAACCTCAAAGGGTGAAACCTTTGAAGATCCTCGTCTATCGTTATTTTTTTTATTTCACCAGCAGAGGGAAAATATCGAATACATCTACATACATAAGCGAATAAGTCGCCCTCTTTTGTGCTTACATAATAAAATCCCGGTTTCAATGGATGCCAGTACACACACACAACGACATTCCCTTTGGAAACAGTTACATGGGAATTTAATTGGGCCGCGGATGTGAATGGACAAGATCAAATGGGGAACATATTACGATGATAAAGCAAGACCGCTCTCAAAGGGAGGCGATCTTTTGCTTGCTTGTAAATATTGAATAGGGGTTGGTTATATATGTATTAGCATACGCTTATTGTGAACAATTCAAGAATTCTTTTCATGTGTCTGTTTTTCCGCTTGCGCAATTGTAAGGTATGTGAATTGAAAAAATTGTGATGAACACATTTTGATAAAATGAATCACACGCTGTTTTCATTTCACAATCATTGTGATCGTTGCAAGTGGCCATACACCAATTCATAACCACAAATACACTTTATATTTTGGAAAATGTTTTTATTTTTATATAAAAATTATGTATAGTCAAGCGGGATCGTTAAAATACACGGGTGTGAAGTTAGCAATAGATTTTAAATTTATATTTTAGGCCAAGTATTGCAGAAAAAAAATCTGAATTAAGTATTAATTAATAAAGGATGGATCACTATAGTAACTATTCATAATATCACCCCAAATGTTCAACCCCTACATTTTTAAAGTACCCCTAAAATTAATACAATTTTTAAATTAATTTTGACAACTATCTAAATGTTCTATAAGAAAGATAAGGGCATATCTGGGTTCAGCATAAATCAATTAACAAAACTAAACAATAAAGTTAGGATCACCACCCCCGGAACATAGAAAAAAAATTTTCCCCTAACACAGTTTTTATCCGAGATATTTTCAATTTTCTTTTCGAGTTTTGCGACAAACTATAAGTTCCATAAACAAGCTAAGGTCATCTTTGGATTCAGCATACGTCAATTACCAAAACTAAACAATAAAATTAGGATCACCACCCCCAGAACATAGAAAAAAAATCTTCCCCTAACACAGTTTTTATCCGACATATTTTCAATTTTCTTTTCGAGTTTTGCGACAAACTATAAGTTCCATAAACAAGCTAAGGTCATCTTTGGATTCAGCATACGTCAATTACCAAAACTAAACAATAAAATTAGGATCACCACCCCCAGAACATAGAAAAAAAATCTTCCCCTAACACAGTTTTTATCCGACATATTTTCAATTTTCTTTTCGAGTTTTGCGACAAACTATAAGTTCCATAAACAAGCTAAGGTCATCTTTGGATTCAGCATACGTCAATTACCAAAACTAAACAATAAAATTAGGATCACCACCCCCAGAACATAGAAAAAAAATCTTCCCCTAACACAGTTTTTATCCGACATATTTTCAATTTTCTTTTCGAGTTTTGCGACAAACTATAAGTTCCATAAACAAGCTAAGGTCATCTTTGGATTCAGCATACGTCAATTACCAAAACTAAACAATAAAATTAGGATCACCACCCCCAGAACATAGAAAAAAAATCTTCCCCTAACACAGTTTTTGTCCGAGATATTTTCAATTTTCTTTTCGAGTTTTGCGACAAACTATAAGTTCCATAAACAAGCTAAGGTCATCTTTGGATTCAGCATACGTCAATTACCAAAACTAAACAATAAAATTAGGATCACCACCCCCGGAACATAGAAAAAAAATCTTCCCCTAACACAGTTTTTATCCGAGATATTTTCAATTTTATTTTCGAGTTTTGCGACAAACTATAAGTTCCATAAACAAACTAAGAGCATCTTTGGATTCAGCATACGTTAATTACCAAAACTAAACAATAAAATTAGGATCACTACCCCCGGAACATAGAAAAAAAAATCTTCCCCTAACACAGTTTTTATCCGAGATATTTTCAATTTTCTTTTCGAGTTTTGCGACAAACTATAAGTTCCATAAACAAACTAAGGTCATCTTTAGCTTCAGCATACGTCAATTAACAAAACTAAACAATAAAATTAGGATCACCACCCCCGGAACATAAAAAAAATCTTCCCCTAACACAGTTTTTATCCGAGATATTTTCACTTTTCTTTTCGAGTTTTGAAACAAACTATAAGTTCCATAAACAAACTAAGGTCATCTTTGGATTCAGCATACGTCAATTAACAAAACTAAACAATAAAATTAGGATCTACACCCCCGGAACATAGAAAAAAAAAATCTTCCCCTAACACAGTTTTTATCCGAGATATTTTCAATTTTCTTTTCGAGTTTTGAGACAAACTATAAGTTCCATAAACAAACTAAGAGCATCTTTGGATTCAGCATACGTCAATTAACAAAACTAAACAATAAAATTAGGATCTACACCCCCGGAACATAGAAAAAAAAAAATCTTCCCCTAACACAGTTTTTATCCGAGAAATTTTCAATTTTCTTTTCGAGTTTTGCGACAAACTATAAGTTCCATAAACAAACTAAGGCCATTTTTGGATTCAACATACGTCAATTAACAAAGCAAACAATAAAATTAGGATCACCACCCGCGGAACATAGAAAAAAAAAATCTTCCCCTAACACAGATTTTATTAGAGATATTTTCCATTTTCTTTTCGAGTTTTGCGACAAACTATAAGTTCCATAAACAAACTAAGGCCATTTTTGGATTCAGCATACATCAATTAACAAAACTAAACAATAAAATTAGGATCACCACCCCCGGAACACAGAAAAAAAAATCTTCCCCTAACACAGTATTTATCCGAGATATTTTCCATTTTCTTTTCGAGTTTTGAGACAAACTATAAGTTCCATAAACAATTTTTTTTTCTATGTTCGGAGGGTGGTAATCCTAATTTTATTGTTTTGTTCTTTTCTTTGATCTATGCTGAATCCAAAAATGGCCTTAGTTTGTTTATGGAACTTATAGTTTGTTGCAAAACTCGAAAAGAAAATGGAATTTATTTCGGATAAAAACTGTGTTGGGAGAAGGTTTTCTTTCTGTGTTCTGGGGGTGGCGATTCTAATTTTATTGTTTAGTTTTGTTAATTGATGTATCCAAAAATCCAAAAATGGCCTCAGATTGTTTATGACACTTAAAGTTTGTCACAAAACCCGAAAAGAAAATAGAAATTATTTCGGATATTAACAGTGTCAGGGGAAGATGTTTTTTTCTATGTTCCGGCGGCGGTGATCCTAATTTTATTGTTTAGTTTTGTTAATTGATGTATGCTGAATCCAAATATGCCCTTATCTTTCTTATAGAACATTTAGAAAGTTGTCAAAATTAATTTAAAAATTGTATTAATTTTTGGGGTAGTTTAAAAATGTAGGGGTTGAAAATTTGGGGTGATATTGAGAATAGTTACTATAGTGATCCATCCTTTATTGATTAATAGTTAATTCAGATTTTTATCTGCAATACTTGGCCTAAAATATAAATTTAAAATCTATTGCTGAAATCTATTGCTAACTTCACACTCGTTTAAAATACCTAATCTGAATTTTAAAAAAACGAAGAAAAGTATGTAAACTATAGATATATTTGTTGCATGAACTAGTGCAGCACTTTTTCCACTAAATTTGTTTGATACATGAACTGTACTGGTGCACTGTCGAGTTCAGTTCCACTGAGCGTGGATTTTCTACACCAGCAACTGCCATTGTCAATGTTAAGTTTAGTTTATTTACACCAACTTTAACTAGTGACGTCATAAACTTAAACTCAGTCCAACTTAGTGCAGCACTACAAACAAACTAATTAACAAAAAGTGTGAACTATACTATAATGCATAGTATATATGCACTAAATTTGTTTGATACATGAACTGTACTGGTGCACTGTCGAGTTCAGTTCCACTGAGCGTGGATTTTCTACACCAGCAATTGCCATTGTCAATGTCAAGTTTAGTTTATTTACACCAACTTTAACTAGTGACGTCACAAACTTGAACTCAGTCCAACTTAGTGCAGCACTACGAACAAACTAATTAACAAAAGGTGTGAACTATTTGTTAGTTTAAAAGTCGCAATGTTTTGCTAGAACCAAACTATGTACTTTAACAATCTCACACAAAGACTCTAGGATGTTGCATAATAATTTACCACCTGCATTTAGAGAGAATCCCATGCCTAAATAGGAGTACCCCTGCATACCTGTAAAAAAATTACATAAAAGCCACTTTTGATAACAATGAACCGTTGATAATCTACAGCGGGTTTGCGTTGGAGTGCAAGAGGGTGCCAGTAAATCAGCCGATTCCAAAGAATCGACCGGGACGGACGGGTTTATTGCCACCCCTGACAATGGCTCCCTTTCATCCCCGAAACAGCTGAAAGTCAACGCCCGGATATCCCTGCTTATACCGTTAAAAAGGGAGAAAGCCATTGCGGCCTTGGGCGGAATTTCAGAAAGAAAAAGGGCACGCGGAGAAAACGGAGATTTTTAGAAATTGGTGGAACTTCGGGAAATAAGTGCAAAGATAAAAAAATAAACTTTCGGTGAACAAAAAGGTTTAAGGAAATTTTGCGTGTAATTGTGTTAAAAGCTTACAATCAAGAAAAAGGAAGTGTTCCAAAAAGAGTATTTCGAAGAATGCTACACAAATCGAAGATGAAAGATTTTGCTTTAATTAAACCAAATATAACTAATAATTCTTCTTGCAACTTTAATAGCGTAATCTAATAAAATACTCAATTAATAGTAAATAGTTTAAAATATTTTACTACGCGTTAAGTGAGAAATTAATTAACCCATTAACTGTCGAGCAAATTATAGAGTTAATTCTAAAAGTTGATTTTATGCAAAATTTTGCACTTCTTTTAATGATTTCAATGCATGACTATTACATATTGAATTTTTTTCTATTAAATGTATAAGCTGTAAATGTTCAGGCATTTTTGGCAATTTTCAGGCAAATTTGTTTTCTTCGCTCCCTTTGCTACGTACAATTTGGCGCAGTCGGTGATTCCTTTTCGCTATAAATTTGAAGCTTCTAACGAGTGTTTCCACTCCCCGGCTAAACAAGAAGTAAAATTTTGAGTTTAGAAAAGCCTAAAAGTTTCGAGTTATGATAGCCTGAAAATTTGTTTTCTTCGCTCACTTTGCTACGTAGAATTTGGTGCAGTCGCTGGTTCCTTTTCGCTATTTGAAGCTTCTAACGAGTGTTTCCACTCCCAGACTAAGCATGAAGTAAAATTTCGAGTTTAGAAAAGCCTTAAAATTTGGTTTGGTCGCTCCGCGAAGCGGAGCGGCCAAACCAAACGTTCAGGCTTTTCTAAACTCGAAATTTTACTGCGAAATTCAAAATAGTCTTGTTAAGCAGTATATTTTTTATTCCTGCTTTAGCATTATATTTTGAATACTGATTTACTTTTACTTTAACTTTATTTAGGGAATTTCATTTATAATCAATTAATTTACAATAAATTACACAATTTTATATATCAATCATGGAAATATTTGCATACTAATTAATATTACATATTCTAATTAATTAATATATTACATATTATACTAATTAATGAATACCTGAATTTGGCGCAGGCGGTAATTCCTTTTCGCTATCAATGTGAAGCTTCTAACGAGTGTTTCCACTCCCCGGTTAAGCAAGAAGCAAAATTTTGAGTTTAGAAAAGCCTGAAAGTTTCGAGTTTAAATAGCCTGAAAACTTGTTTTCTTTGCGCACTTTGCTACGTAGAATTTGGCGCAGTCGGTGATTCCTTTCCGCTGTCAATTTGAAGCTTCTAACGAGTGTTTCCACTCCCAGACTAAGCATGAAGTAAAATTTCGAGTTTAGAAAAGCCTGAAAGTTTGGTTTGGGCGCTCCGCGAAGCGGAGCGGTCAAACCAAACTTTCAGGCTTTTCTAAACTCGAAATTTTACTTCATGCGCCACGCGTATAAAACACTGAAATATTGCGAAATTCAAAATATTCTTGTTAAGCAGTATATTTTTTATTCCTGCTTTAATACTGATTTACTTTAACTTTAACTTTATTTAGGGAATTTCCTTTATAATCAATTAATTTACAATAAATTACACAATTTTATATATCAATCGTGGAAATATTTGCATACTAATTAATATTACATATTCTAATTAATTAATATATTACATAATATACTAATTAATGAATATCTGAATTTGGCGCAGTCGGTAATTCCTTTTCGCTATCAATGTGAAGCTTCTAACGAGTGTTTCCACTCCCCGGTTAAGCAAGAAGTAAAATTCTGAGTTTAGAAAAGCCTGAAAGTTTCGAGTTTAAATAGCCTGAAAACTTGTTTTCTTTGCGGAGCGGAGCGGTCAAACCAAACTTTCAGGCTTTTCTAAACTCGAAATTTTACGTCATGCGCCACGCGTATAAAACAATAAAATATTGTGAAATTCAAAATATTGTTCATTAGCAGAATACTTTTTAATCCTGCTTTAGCAGTATTTTATTAATACTGATTTACTTTTACTCTAACTTTATTTACGGAATTTCCTTTATAGCAATTAATTTACAATAAATTACATAATTTTATATATCAATCATAGAAATATTTGTATACTAATTAATATTACATATTCTAATTAATTAATATATTACATAATATACTAATTAATGAATTTATTACATAATATACTAATTAATTAATTTATTTCATATTATACTAATGAATATCTTAGACCATTCCCAAATGGGCCAAAATTCAGCGGTATATTTTTAATTTCACAATATTTCGGTGTGTTATACGCGTGGCGCATGAAGTAAAATTTCGAGTTTAGAAAAGCCTGAAAGTTTGGTTTGGCCGCTCCGCGTCGCGGAGCGACCACACCAAACTACCAGGCTTTTCTAAACTCGAAATTTTACTTCATGCTTAGTCTGGGAGTGGAAACACTCGTTAGAAGCTTCAAATTGATAGCGAAAAGGAATCACCGACTGCGCCAAATTTTACGTAGCAAAGTAAGCGAAGAAAACAAATTTGCCTGAAAACTGCTATAAACGCCTGAAAATTTACAGCTTATACCAAACTAAACTTTCAGGCTTTTCTCTACTCAAAATTTTACTTCATGCTTAACCGGGGAGTTAAAACACTCGTTAGAGGCTTCAAATTGACAGCGGAAAGGAATCACCGACTGCGCCAAATTCTACACAGCAAAGTGCGCAAAGAAAACAAATTTTCAGGCTATCTAAACTCAAAATTTTAGTCCATACTTAATCAAGAAGTGGAAACACAAAAAACTTGAGTTTGAACTTTAAAAAAAAATAAACACCTGAAAATTAACAGCGTACGCATCGGGATATGTATAACTAAACTGAAAATTCCTTGCATATATAATAAAGAGTAAACATCTTCAAAAAAACAAGAAAATATACAATCAACTTAATTACATATATCTAATTTTCCATCAATTAATCACTATTCAATTAAGTACCTATCTTTTTGATTAAAATTGCACAATTTCATACAATTAAGGCAATTATAAGTTAATTTTCAAGATGCGGATCTATATAATGTCTAGCTCGCAGCCATTAATTTGTTTAATAAATAATTCAGTGATGTAATTGTTTGCCCGTTTACGGTTAAATTTTAATAAACACAGTTTAACCGGTGCAAATATAATTATAGATTATTTATTGCCCGGTAAATCATCGGCCGTGTGAAAAGCGCAATTTGTATTCGAAACGCGTTTACATTGCGCTTTTAAACACCGGCATATATTTTAAACAAATTATATTGCAAGCGGAGTTTGAGTTTGAGTTTCGCAATGGGTTAGAGAGGGCCGGTGGTTGAGATTTAAATTCCGCGTTAATTTGAAGTATGTAAAGAATGTTAAATCTTTGCGATGATAAATATTTTATTCGTGGGATGAGATTTAAATTTCCCGCCAATTTTAGGTGTGTAAAGAATGAATTATTGGCCGTGTGAAAAGCGCAATTTGTATTCAAAACGTATTTACATTGCGTTTATAAACACTCGCGTATATTTAAACAAATTATATTGCAAGCGGAGTTTGAGTTTGGGTTTCGAAATGGGTTAGAGAGGGCCGGTGGTTGAGATTTAAATTCCCCGTTAATTTGAAGTATGTAAAGAATGTTAAATCTTTGCGATGATAAATATTTTATTCGTGGGATGAGATTTAAATTTCTCGCCAATTTTAGGTGTGTAAAGAATGAATAATTGGCCGTGTGAAAAGCGCAGTTTGTATTCGAAACGCGTTTACATTGAGCTTATAAACACCGGCATATATTTAAACAAATTATATTGCAAGCGGAGTTTGAGTTTGGGTTTCGCAATGGGTTAGAGAGGGCCGGTGGTTGAGATTTAAATTTCCTGTAAATTTTAAGTATGTAATGAATGTTAAATCTTTGCGATGATAAATATTTTATTCGTGGGATGAGATTTAAATTTCCCGCCAATTTTAGGTGTGTAAAGAATGAATGATTGGCCGTGTGAAAAGCGCAATTTGTATTCAAAACGTATTTACATTGCGTTTATAAACACTCACGTATATTTAAAGAAATTATATTGCAAGCAGAGTTTGACTTTCGTAATGGGTTAGAGCTTGAGATTGAAATTTCCCGCCAATTTTAAGTATGTAACGAATGAATCATTGGCCTTGTGAAAAGCACAATTTGTATTCAAAACGCGTTTACATTGCGTTTATAAACACTCCCATATATTTAAATAAATTATATTGCAAGCTGAGTTTGAGTTTCGTAATGGGTTAGAGGTTGAGATTTAAATTTCCCGCCAATTTTAAGTATGTTACGAATAAATCATTGGCTGTGTGAAAAGCACAATTTGTATTCAAAACGCGTTTACATCGTTTATAAACACTCCCATATACTTATTTAAAGAAATTATATTGCAAGCAGAGTTTGAGGTCCGTAATGGGTTAGAGGTTGAGATTTAAAATTCCCGCCAATTTTAAGTATGTAAAGAATGTTAAATTTTTGTGATAATAAATACTCTACTGACTGTGTCTATTCGTTGAATGAGATTTTTATTTCCCGCCAATTTTAGGTGTGTAAAGAATGTTAAATCTTTGTGGTGAAACACCGGCATATATTTAAACAAATTATATTGCAAGCAGAGTTTGAGTTTCGCAAAGGGTTGGATAGTGGTCGAGATTTAAATTTCTCGCCATAGAGATATCTGCGACATAAAGTGGTACTTTTGATACTGCTATAGACGTTTCAGTGTATGTGATATAAAGTGGTACTTTATACTACATCCATAAAAGTTCAAGTTTTTGAGGTCTAGAGTTCGTGTTAGTGTAAATGAACTGGACTTGACATTGACAATGGCAGATGCTGGTGTATAAAATGCACGTTCAGTGTAACTAAACTCGTACAGTGCAATAGTACAGTTCTTGTACCAAACAGATCCAGCGCAAAAAGTACTGCATTGGTTCATGTAACGAACATATCTGTAGTTACACACCTTTCTCTGTTTTATTGTTTTAAAGTGGTACTTTATACTACTTTATTTGAAACAAAAAACAAAGAAAGTGTGTAAGTACAGATATGTTCGTTACATGAGCCAATGCAGTAAAAACTGTACTGTTGCACTGTACGAGTTTAGTTACACTGAACGTGCATTTTATACACCAGCATCTGCCATTGTCAATGCCAAGTTTAGTTCATTTACACTAACATAAACTGCAGACGTCAAAAACTTCAACTTTTATTGATGTTTTAAATCGTTAACTTGTTTCTCATTGATCACTTGGTAAAACATTTCTATTAATATATAGGTATTTGATTGAAATTCACTTGGTTTGTTTTACTAATAAATTGTTTTATTTTCAACTAGTTTCGGCTTAATGCCATTTTCAAGAATGGTGTACAAAAGAGCAAAATTGATTATATATACTAGATGTGGGCATTTCAGGTAATAAGCGCTCTAATTATCGGGGAATTCCAAAGGTCCTCGTTGTCATTGACCACGTTTTTTTCCGCCTTTATGGCTTTACTTATTTCTAAACCCTCCCGATAATTCAAAACTAATCCCTTATTACCCGAATGCAACATTTTACAGTCGTTTGAGCTGAAAAAGTGATTAGCCGTGATGCAATGTTTTGCGAACCCCGTGGTCTGTTTATTATTTAGAATATCTTTCCTATGTTCTTTTAATCGCGTTTCAAAAGACCTGCCCGTTTGTCCTATATATATTGCATCGCAGTCATCACATTTCAGCTCATACACTCCGCTTTTTTTTAGTATGACTATTGTCTGCTTTAATTTTATTATTCACTAATATTTTCCCTAAGTTAACAGAATTAGTCAAAATTATGTTATTGTCGATGTTTTAAAACTTTTGGATGTTAGATGGGTTAGAAAGGGCCTGTAGTCGAGATTTAAATTTTCCGCCATAGAGATATCTGCGACATTAGGTGGTACTTTTGATACTTCTATAGATGATTCAGTATATGTGATATAAAGTACTACTTTATACCACTTTATTTGAAACAAAAAGCGAATAAAACTGTGTAAATACAAATATGTTCGTCATATGAACCAATGCAGTACTTTTTGCGCTGGTTCTGTTTGATACAAGAACTGTACTGTTGCACTGTACGAGTTTAGTTACACCACAGCTTACATACAGAGAGTTTTATGTAACACCGAACATTTTCTTAACGAGAATTTTTCTTTTAAATATCCATATGCATACGTTGCACATTTTTCGATGCTCGGTTTATCCAAAGAATTTAATTTGAAGCTTTAAGCGAGTGTTTTCCACTCCCAGGCTAAGCATGAAGTAAAATTTCGAGTTTAGAAAAGCCTGAAAATTTGGTTTGGTCGCGTAGCGCGAAGCGCGGAGCGGCCAAACCAAATTTTCAGGCTTTTCTAAACTCGAAATTTTACTTCATGCGCCACCGGTACAAAACACTGACATCTTACAAAGTTTAAAACACACCGCTAAACTTTACATTGAATCAGTGTTTTGTACCGGTGGCGCATGAAGTAAAATTTCGAGTTTAGAAAAGCCTGAAAATTTGGTTCGGCCGCTCCGCGCTTCGCGCTACGCGACCAAACCAAATTTTCAGGCTTTTCTAAACTCGAAATTTTACTTCATGCTCAGCCTGGGAGTGGAAAACACTCGCTTGGAGCCTCAAATTGAATTCTTTTAATAAACCGAGCATCGGAAAATATGCAACGGATTCTTTGAAGTATCCATACTTCAAAGAAAAATTCTCGTAATTTTCAAGCTTTTCTAAACTCGAAATTTTACTTCATGCGCCACCGGTACAAAACACTGACATATTATAAAGTTTAAAACACACCGCTAAACTTTACATTGAATCAGTGTTTTGTACCGGTGGCGCATGAAGTAAAATTTCGAGTTTAGAAAAGCCTGAAAATTTGGTTTGGCCGCTCCGCGCTTCGCGCTACGCGACCAAACCAAATTTTCAGGCTTTTCTAAACTCGAAATTTTACTTCATGCTCAGCCTGGGAGTGGAAAACACTCGCTTAGAAGCCTCAAATTGAATTCTTTTAATAAACCGAGCATCGGAAAATATGCAACGGATTCTTTGAAGTATCCATACTTCAAAGAAAAATTCTCGTTATGAAAATGTTCAGTGTTATATAAAACTCTCTGTATATCCAGTTAGCCAATGCCAAACGCTGTTACCAAATTTTATACAGAGACTGGTATAAAATTTGGTAACAGCGTTTGGATGCTGCATCCAGAAGCGAGACTGGTGATTGGTGTATATAGTCGCTGTCTTACTTCGACCCCACACCCTGACCATAGTCTCTCCTTTTCTACACGGTTTCCAGTTCTCTTATAAGCATTGGCCCCCCCTTGGTTACACTGAACGTGCATTTTATACACCAGCATTTGCCATTGTCAATGTCAAGTCCAGTTCATTTACACTAACATGAACTCTAGACCTCAAAAACTTGAACTCTTATGGATGTTTGAATATATGTGATATAAAGTGATACTTTATATGCTTTTATTATCTGTCATCAGCGTACATTTCATTCCAAGACCCGCGCGAACCCTGAAATACGACCCTTAATCACGTGACGCCTTATCAACGTGATAATTACAACCCCCTTCAATTTCATTTATTCAAATCCGCACAACGTACAAAGATAACTACACCATAAACCAACCCCGCTATCTCAAATATACCGCGTTTTACACCCTCTCCTAGCGTGCGTCGCACGGAAGGGAAAGAACTATTACACACGAAGCGTGACTGTCCTTAGAAGGTGGAAAGAGTGCATTTTTTTCTTTTCCTCTGCGTCCACAAAGAGTTTCCGATTTGAATTATTAAAACCGGGGAAAGGGGGGTTGTTGTAGGTCGAAGAAAGACGAAAATAAGTATTAAAAAGGGCGCGTGTTCGCGTGACGGCGCCCCCCTGCGACACGTTATTATTACGAAGGGCGGCCAATCTTTGATCGCCGCAAGGGTTACTGGTTACTGTGATGTCTCATTCTGATACTGGGTTTTTTTCTTTTTCACGTCACCGTGTGCACGCGATTTCAATTCATTAAGCTTCAGAGGTTTTTCCTGTATGTTCATGTTTGAAACGTTGAAAGGAAAGTGTGAAATCATTGTGTTAATGCTGAAATATCAGTGGATCTCTAAACTTCTGAACTTTTGTATTGAAAGTCTAAAGCAGTGGTCTCCAAACTACGGCCCGCGGGCCAAATCCGGCCCGCGACTTGCATGAATCCGGCCCGCGATTGTTTGTAATTTTTTTGTAAATGTCATATTTTGAAATATTGTAACAATTGTTCCTTAAATTTTTCATAATTTTATAAAATTAATCGGATCTTGGCCGACTTTATTATGTAGAATTGTATTTGTGGCCCGCGAAGAATAGTTTGGAGACCCAGGGTCTAAAGCATAGCTATACTGATGAGGGATAAATCTCGAAACGCGTCTATAGATGGTTTAAGACAATTAATATTCATTTCCTGTAATTTTTTCAATTAATTTCAATTTCCTGTTGTTTCATTTAGTTTGGTGAGAGAATAATTTGACCTGATGTTGCATTTTGCATATAAATTATGCATAGAACAGTAAAGCTGCCGTGTAACTCAAATATTCATTGTATAATTCAATATCTGTCGGGGTATTAGCTCGAGAAGTAGTTGTTTCAATGAATATTTGGAGACTTGTCTCAATGAGACAACATTTTTGCAGAAAGTCGATATTCATATAAATTCGTTTTTATATTTCTGAAGTAGATTCAGGACTTTGTGTACATTCTTCTACACCCTGGGTCTCCAAACTATCTTCTTCGCGGGCCACAAATACAATTCTACATAATAAAGTCGGCCAAGATCCGATTAATTTTATAAAATTATGAAAAATTTAAGGAACAATTGTTACAATATTTCAAAACATGACATTTACAAAAAAAATTACAAACAATCGCAGGCCGGATTCAAGCAAATCGCGGGCCGTAGTTTGGAGACCACTTTTCTACACTGTAGAAGAGCCCGAAAAATATTGTGGTTTTTGAAATGGGTATAATTTCGTCATTCAAACATAAAATTACCAGTGTGCTCAAAAGATTAATAAGTTGAGCAGTCGCGAAAGTGAAAACTGACGCACTGTTTAGAGTGCGGGAAACCATATTTCCTGGTTTACTACACCGGGAAAACATAGCCTCGAACAAGGTGCGCACATCCATCGTCGCTCGTGCTTCAAAAATGCGTTCACGCGGGAAAATTGTGTTCCCGGAGGCTATTTACAGCACCCATGCAATTTGTCATCACTGAGAAGTCGCACTGAAATTACGTCATTTTACTCTGTACGGTTTGGTCAATCCTTCCCAAAATTACGCCATTCCAGTGCAACTTCTCACTGTTGACAAATTGCATCGGTGCTGTGAATAGCATCCAGGAACACAATATTCCCGCGTGAACAGATTTTTTAAGCACGAGCGATGATGGATGTGCGCACCCTGTTCGAGGCTATGTTTCCCGGTGTAGTAAACCAGGAAATATGGTTTCCCGCACTCTAAACAGTGCGTCAGTTTTCACTTTCGCGACGGCTCAACTTATTAATCTTTTGAGCACACTGGACACTGGAGTCCAAGGAAGTTCAAGAGAGAAAATTCTGTTCTTAGGGGCTAGAACAGAATTTTCTCTCGTGAATTTCCTTGGACTCGGTTTGTAAAGTACTATTACAGTGCCTTTATGCCTTCACTATTACAGTCTCACATTTTTGTCACTGTTTCGGAGTTTAATAGAAATAGAATTCCATTAAACTCTGAAACAGCGACAACAACAACATTAATCTTTTGAGCACACTGGACACTGGAGTCCAAGGAAGTTCACGAGAGAAAATTCTGTTCTTAGGGGGCTAGAACTGAATTTTCTCTAGTGAACTTCCTTGGACTCGGTTTGTAAAGTACTATTACAGTGCCTTTATGCCTTCACTATTACAGTCTCGCATTTTTTGTCACTGTTTCGGAGTTTAATAGAAATAGAATTCCATTAAACTCTGAAACAGCGACAACAAAATGTGAATTATCGATTCGAGCGTTTTAAACGCGCTGCACGCACAACGCGACCAGTTTTCGAAACCCGTTAAAAATATCATGAGGTGAAAGTGCTTTACGTCAAAAAGCCGCGCGGCGCGAGCGCTGCGTGTACGGAATCAAAATTAGAAAGTGCGCCTTCGGAACGGAATGAATTTCTTATGTGATATCGTTATGAGACGGGAATAAGATTGAGATTGAAGGAAGAAGTGGACGGAGTAAAAAGTATAGGTGGTATTAATTAAACGGAAGACAAGCAAAAAAACGGTCTTTCGTAGGAAACGCGAGCGCTTTTAATTAAAATTGTTTCACGACTTTATTTCACGAGTAATGAGGTAATGGTTTTTTGGGTTTTTTCGTCTGTTTGTATACGTACGCTCTGGACTTCAGGTACCTCCAATAAGAAGAAACTGCAGGGGGGTGAGGTTGAAATATTGGAAGAACTTGAAAGGGCGGCATTTATTAGAAATTACTTTTTCTAATTAATTTTTCTTCTGTATTACAATAGAAATTTCGTTAATTGGCTACAAATTGTAATTTTTTTCGTTACGATATCTCAAAAATTAAAGGTATGTCGTCCATTGTGAGTATGTACCTTACTTATCCAACTAGATTTTGAAAATCTTAAATACTTTTGGCGGGTATTAGCCCGGGAAGTAGTTGTTCCAATGAGTGTTTGATATAGTCTTTGTAAGACTAACTTGTTGTAGATTGCGAAAAGAATCGCACTTTTAATGTTTGAAATTAGATTATCTACAAAAGATAGGAAAAGCCAATTCAAAAAAAAATATCAGAAACTCGCAAGCAGATATCAAGATATTAATACGCTTTGATTAAAACACTTGGTTTGTTTCACTGATTTTTTATTTTTACTCCAACTAGTTTCGACCTTAGGTCATTCTCAAGAAGATATGTATTTTAATCAAAGCGTATTAATTAAATATGTTTCACCACGGGTTAAGTGAGAAATTAATTCATCATCAAGATATTATTTTGGCTTCATAGTTTTTCTTCAATTCTAAATGTCGAAACAACATTGTGAGATGTTCCTTCTTTTCTTCGTCACGTGAAATCTTTTTCTTTATGAAACCTTCCCCATTTATGAAGGGAGCGTATGTCCCGTCCGAATATGGCGAAACCGGTGCCGGCCGCAAGAACCCGTCTTCTCACGTACCTCGCGGACATTTTTTTTATGCCACGGCCGAGAACGATCATACCTTCGGCCGTCACATTAATATGCGAATTAATAACGGCAAAAAAACGGAGGAGCGGAATGTTTTAAGTGAGCAGTCCCTTGAGCTGCTCGAACACACACGCAAAACAAAAAACGAGAGAGAGGAGAAAAATGCGCGAGCTTTTCTAGTTTCATTTAAATCACTCTATGCGCTTGACTTTTGGAAGATTAGGTTGCACGAAATAAGCATTTGTGATATCCAATTTAAGGAGTATATTTTGAACTTCACTTTAAATCAGTGTTTTATACGCGTGGCGCATGAAGTAAAATTTCGAGTTTAGAAAAGCCCAGAAAATTTGTCTCGGGTCGCTGCGCGACCCTCGACAAATTTTCACAGGGCTTTTCTAAACTCGAAATTTTACTTCATGCTTAGTCTGGGAGTGGACAACACTCGTTCTGGGAGTGGACAACACTCGTACTAAGTTTATTACCATTTTACAAAGGCTATAGCTCGAAGGACCAATCATGGTCTTCGGAGACCGAAGGATTACAGGGAATCGAATATTTAAAGGTTTACAGCATGGATAGGAAAGAAAACATCCAATTTTGAAAAAAATATCGAAGTTGGGTTGGTTATCAGTGCATTTTTAACTTCACTTTAAATTAGTGTTTTATACGCGTGGCGCATGAAGTAAAATTTCGAGTTTAGAAAAGCCCAGAAAATTTGTCTCGGGTCGCTGCGCGACCCTCGACAAATTTTCACAGGGCTTTTCTAAACTCGAAATTTTACTTCATGCTTAGTCTGGGAGTGGACAACACTCGTTCTGGGAGTGGACAACACTCGTACTAAGTTTATTACCATTTTACAAAGGCTATAGCTCGAAGGACCAATCATGGTCTTCGGAGACCGAAGGATTACAGGGAATCGAATATTTAAAGGTTTACAGCATGGATAGGAAAGAAAACATCCAATTTTGAAAAAAATATCGAAGTTGGGTTGGTTATCAGTGCATTTTTAACTTCACTTTAAATTAGTGTTTTATACGCGTGGCGCATGAAGTAAAATTTCGAGTTTAGAAAAGCCCAGAAAATTTGTCTCGGGTCGCTGCGCGACCCTCGACAAATTTTCACAGGCCTTTTCTAAACTCGAAATTTTACTTCATGCTTAGTCTGGGAGTGGACAACACTCGTTCTGGGAGTGGACAACACTCGTACTAAGTTTATTACCATTTTACAAAGGCTATAGCTCGAAGGACCAATCATGGTCTTCGGAGACCGAAGGATTACAGGGAATCGAATATTTAAAGGTTTACAGCATGGATAGGAATGAAAACATCCAATTTTGAAAAAAATATCGAAGTTGGGTTGGTTATCAGTGCATTTTTAACTTCACTTTAAATCAGTGTTTTATACGCGTGGCGCATGAAGTAAAATTTCGAGTTTAGAAAAGCCCAGAAAATTTGTCTCGGGTCGCTGCGCGACCCGAAACAAATTTTCACAGGGCTTTTCTAAACTCGAAATTTTACTTCATGCTTAGTCTGGGAGTGGAAACACACGCTAGAAGCAAACTTACCTTTCAACACCAATCAGAGTTTGGTTAACAAAGTTGTTTCAAAAATGTTGAAGATACTTATTCTTCCAAGAAACAAGTGTACAAAGTTTTTCTAAATTATTGAAAATACTTATTCTCGAGACAAATCTGAAGACACATTGACTTACAAACAAACCACATTTATTACTAAGCATAATATATAAAATTACGAAAAAACTATTCGTGAAAATGCAAACAGTGTCTTAATTTGCATTTTCACGAATAGTTTTTTCGTAATTTTATATATTATGTTTAAAGTGTGCAAACTATAAGAAGCGTAAGCTTATTTTCTCGAATTCAAATAGTTTTGAATTTGAATTTATCTTTATTACTAAGGTTGGATCTTAGTCCTCTCTCCAAAACTGAAATGGCAACTCATCTCCAGCACTTTTAATTCGTTTAAAAGTGCTGGAGATGAGTTGCGATTTCAGTTTTGGAAAGAGTACTAAGATCCAGCCTTAGTAATAAATGTGGTTTGTTTGTAAGTGAATGTGTCTTCGAATTTATCTCGAGAATAAGTATTTTCAACAATTTCGGAAAAACTTTGTAGACCTGTTTCTTGAAAGAATGAGTATTTTCAATATTTTTTGAACAACTTTGTTAACCAAACGGAATGTTTTAAGTGAGCAGTCTCTTGCGCTGGTCGAACACACACGCAAAACAAAAAACGAGAGAAAGGAGAAAAATGCGCGCGCTTTTCTAGTTTTATCTAAATCACCAACGAATTAAAAGTGCTGGAGATGAGTTGCGTTTTCAGTTTTGGAGAAACAACTAAGATCCGACCTTAGATTAGATTAGATATTCGTAGGAGTGGCCTCATTGGCCTGTACCACCGCGACCTTTGCACATCTATTGTAGATCCCTATTATTCTAGACGGCGTGCTCGAGCTTCGCCTCTTTGATTAGCCCTATTAACCCTGATAGCTCTCTGTGCTTGGTTTAGTGTTGCCCAGCTTTAGGTATCTAACCCGTGCTAGGGCCTCACATTGGCACAGGATGTGGAGAGGATCCTCCTCTTCTTCCTGGCAGAATCTACATATTGTAAGATCCGACCTTAGTAATAAATGTGGTTTGTTTGTAAGTAAATGTGTCTCCAAATTTGTCTCGAGAATAAGTATTTTCAACAATTTTGGAAAAACTTTGTAGACCTGTTTCTCGGAAGAATAAGTATCTTCAACATTTTTGAGCAACTTTGTTAACGAAACTCTGATTGGTGTTGAAAGGTAAGTTTGCTTCTAGTGTGTGCTTTCACTCCCAGACTAAGCATGAAGTAAAATTTCGAGTTTAGAAAAGCCCCGTGAAAATTTGTCGAGGGTCGCGCAGCGACCCGAGACAAATTTTCTGGGCTTTTCTAAACTCGAAATTTTACTTCATGCGCCACGCGTATAAAACACTGATTTCAAGTGAGATTCAAAATATACTCCTTATATTTGATCTCACATTAATACATATCACAAATGCATATTTCGTACAACCTAATCTTCCAAAAGTCAAGCGCATTGAGTGATTTGCTTTCAGATTGTTCTTTCAAAACTGATCGAATTTTGAAAGCGCAAGATTTGGTTAGATAAAATAAATTGTTGGTAAATCCAAGGTGAAGGAGACTCGTAAGACGTCTAGTAACTTAACACCTCTCAGATCAGTATCGATTTTTAGGATATGAAACGAAGAACTAGCAAATTATGTATATTATGAATCTCTTTCTCCTAGAACTGGTAACTTAACATCTTTTAGGTCAGTATCCACTTTTAGGATATGAAACGAAGAACTAGCAAATTATGTATATTATGAATCTCTTTCTCCTAGAACTGGTAACTTAACATCATTTAGGTCAGAATCCATTTTTATGATATGAAACTAAGAACTAGCAAACTATGTATATTATGAATCTCTTTCTCCTAAAATTGGTAACTTAACATCTTTTAGGTCAGTATCCATTTTTAAGATATGAAACCAAGAACTAGCAAACTATGTATATTATGAATCTCTTTCTTCTAGAATTGGTAACTTAACATCTTTTAGGTCAGTATCCATTTTTAAGATATGAAACCAAGAACTAGCAAACTATGTATATTATGAATCTCTTTCTCCTAGAACTGGTAACTTAACATCTTTCAGGTCAGTATCCACTTTTAGGATATGAAACGAAGAACTAGCAAATTATGTATATTATGAATCTCTGTCTCCTAGAACTGGTAACTTAACATCTTTTAGGTCAGTATCCATTTCTATGATATGAAACTAAGAACTAGCAAACTATGTATATTATGAATCTCTTTCTCCTAGAATTGGTAACTTAACATCTTTCAGATCAGTATCCACTTTTAGGATATGAAACGAAGAACTAGCAAATTATGTATATTATGAATCTCTTTCTCCTAGAACTGGTAACTTAACATTCTTTAGGTCAGTATCCGTTTTTATTATATGAAACTAAGAACTAGCAAACTATGTATATTATGAATCTTTTTCTCCTAGAATTGGTAACTTAACATTTTTTAGGTCAGTATCCATTTTTAAGATATGAAACCAAGAACTAGCAAACTATGTATATTATAAATCTCTTTCTCCTAGAATTGGTAGCTTACCATCTTTCAGATCAGTATCCATTTTTATGATATAAAACAAAGAACTAACAAACCCTAAAAAACGAGATACCAGAAAAATTCTGGATATTTAATTAAAACACTTGGTTTGTTTCACTAATTTATATTTTCTGCGACTAGTTTCGACCATTGGTCTTCAAGGAAAATTTTAAACATTCCTCCTTGGAGACCAATGGTCGAAACTAGTCCGAGAAAATATAAATTAGTGAAACAAACCAAGTATTTTAATTAAATATCCAGAATTAGATTCAAAAATGTTTCACCACGGATTAAGTGAGAAATTAATTAAACATACCAGAAAAATGTTGAAAAATAGAAACATAGATGTTGTTTTCTATTATGTCCGTTTTGTGCAAAATAAAGGCTTGTTTATATTTGATCCACCCACTTATAAACATATTAATAACTGTATGTTTTTGAGTTTACGTGAAGTGATTATTACACTTAAAAAGACTGCTATTCCTTACTTCACTTTTTAAAAAGTGAAAAATAATAGTCTTTTGCATATTTGTGATGCTGGACCTCAGATCTGAGATTCTCATTTCTTATTTCCATTATTTTCATCATCCTCTGCACATTTTTACTGAATTCCACTGAAATCCAATTAGTAATTTATTTAAACGGCGCAACTTCCACCCCCCGCTTTTGGGTGTGAACTCAGCAATTTAAACCGTCCCCCGAGCGCGCGACGAGGAAATTTCATTTGCATAAAAATTGAAATTCCGCGGCTCTCGAATTACAATCCCGAAATTGCCCGTCGCCGGGCGAGAGAAATCTAATAAACGGAATAACGGCTCGCACAAAAGACTCGAAACACTGCGAGCATGAAAAAAGGAAAAGAAAAAACGCGCCGCAGCTGATGGCATCCCGTTATTTCGGAACGCGACTTCGGCTCTGTGTCTACAAATTGAATCCGTGATTGATGGTGATTGTGAGCCGAGCGTGTTTTTGTCCGCTTTCGCGGATTGGGAATGCCGATCGTGTACTTGCTGAAAACGTCGCGTCTAGTTCTTTGAAAGTATACATAACAGATCAAGCGAGCAAATAAGTCTTGTTGAAAGTAATTAGAGTACTATTAAACTCCTTACAAATCTTTTTTCTAGAATTTTCTAAAATTTTGAATCGCGATATTGGTAATGGGATAAAAGAAAAATCTACAGTACAAAAAGGTCTTGTTGAAATAGAGTATTGTCAAACTCCTTTAAAATTTATATAATAATCAACTGTACTAACCAAATTTTCAGGATTTTTTGTTCTAAACTAGAAAATGTACTTCATGCTTAATCAGGGAGTGGAAACACTCGTTAGAAGCTATACATTGAACGCGAAAAGGAATCGCCGACTGCTCTTAATTCTACGGAGCAAAATGACGACTGCGCCATGTTGTATGGAGCAAATGGCCCGAAGAATCTAAAGTTTACAATGACTTTAATAGTAGAGAAAAGAAACCGACTCCACAAAATTCTGGAGGTCCCGTCATAGCATCTATCAAGGAGGCGGTGGGGGCAGACCGGAGTCTTCGGACGAAGGATGTCTGAGAGGGACGATGTTCCAAGTCGGAGTTGCAGACCTTTTTGAGGTAACCTCTGTGTCCCTATCTTGTATAGGGCTAACGTGCACACGGCGGGGTTCACACAGCCCTGGTGCTTGTCGCCATTAAATGAGGAGTCGGGGGGTGGGCCTTGAACCGGTCCACATGTGGGTTGGTCTCCGACGGGCAGTGGTTCGCAGCATAATAATCAAAAGTACTAACCAAATTTTCAGGGTTTATTTTTTTAAACTAGAAAATTTACTTCATGCTTAATCAGCGAGTGGAAACACTCGTTAGAAGCTTCAAATTGAACGCGAAAAGGAATCACCGACTGCTCTTAATTCTACGGAGCAAAATGACGACTGCGCCATGTTGTATAGAGCAAATGGCCCGAAGAATCTGAAGTTTACAATGACTTTAATAGTAGAGAAAAGAAACCACCGACTCCACCAAATTCTGGAGGTCCCGTCATAGCATCTATCAAGGAGGCGGCGGGGGCAGACCGGAGTCTTCGGACGAAGGATGTCTGAGAGGGACGATGTTCCGAGTCGCAGTTGCAGACCTTTTTGAGGTAACCTCTGTGTCCCTATCTAAGTTAGGCTAAGCTATGAGACGAGCCGGCACAGGAGAGGAGGCAAAGGCCGCGTTAAACCCGATCTTCGCCTCCTTCCCCGCTAATTTTTGGAGTGTGTTGTTGGGATGGGTTCTCTCGGCGGGCGGTTTCGTGAGGATGGTATGGTATGGTATGGTATGGGGTCGGTGGGTCGTGTGGCCTCTGGGCCTTTCGAAGTTACCTCGACCTAAAAGATCTTTTGTAACTATCCCTGACCTACTTGAGTCCCTCAATGTCTAGACTTCTTATGAAGTCTACTATAACTTGAGGGTTAATGTGTACCAGTTCCTCGGTGTTTAAAGTGGCCGATGACAGGTAGTTCCCTCTTTAAAGGGACAAGGCAGGGCATTCACAAAGTAGGTGCTCTGCTGTTTCTTGTGCCTCGTTGCAGAACCTGCAGTTGGCATCAGTTGTCTGTCATGATTGGTCCTTCGTGAGGATAGTAGATGGTGAGGTTGGAAGGAGTGCTTTATGGCGAAAGCTGGGCAAGCTGAGTTCCTACTTAATGTGTCCCTATCTTGTATAAGGCTAACGTGCACACGGCGGGGTTCACTCAGCCCTGGTGCTTGTCGCCATTAAATGAGAAGTCGGGGGTGAGCCTTGAAAAGCCCAAGGGTGTCTTTCCGCCCCTCCGATCCACATGTGGGTTGGTCTCCGACGGGCAGTGGTTCGCAGGTATGGCGGTGATCCACCAGTCCTTAGACGGACGCTCAATGGCATACACCGAAAGGTAATAGCCGGAGCACACCCTAGTCTGCACCAAATTCTATAGAGCAAATTGCGGTTAAAATCAAACGATCAAAATGACATTAGCAGAATAGAAAAGGAAACACCGACTGCGCCATACTTTGTAGAGCAAATACTGCCGACAAATGAGCTGGTCCTTCCTGTATGAAAGGATCACCATTATATTCAATATTCCAAAATTTGATAACCTTTCGAATTACAAACAGAAGAGCATACGCATCAAAAAGAGAATTTACGTTTAAGCACAATTATAAAGTTCAGGATTCCAACATCTAATGAATTACAGATTACAAACACAGTAATTATAACAGACTTATAAGCAATTACCAACTTTAAATCAACCCCTATTTTGATACGATTCCCCACCTTGACACACTTCTGAACTAAATCAACCCCTAAACAAAATATTCAACTCGACCTCTCCCTTTCACAAAGTTACCCCCATCCATCGATCCCCCTCATCCTGGCCAGTTTCCTGGAAAAGCGAATTCTGTGTGCGGCTTCGGCTCCTCGTGTTACCTTTCATGCGGTGGTGGGTATTAATTAACACGAGGGAAGTTTACCTCGATTCATTATTAAAACTGTGGGAATCTATACAAAGTCCGGCCACACTCCGGTAACCTCGTTTTTATTCCAAAGTTCCAGTTTCACTCGGCCGTTATTATTTCAACGTAATTACAAAGGGACTCGCTTTCAGGCCTCATTCCGTATTCTTTCTCACTGACCCATATCCAGATAAACGATACACTTTCTCGGAAATGAAACATCAAATGTTTAATTGGCGAAATGAGGGAGTCATTATGAAAAGTGCTCGCTTTTTAATGGCCTCAGCTTTATAACTCTTTATAAAGTGTGTATAATCCACAAATTATTATGCTTATATATCTTTCTTCTTGCGCAAATTAATATCTTTAGCAATATAGCTCTGTTGAGAAGTTGGAGTTTATAACGGTGTTAATTAACCCATTAAGCGCCATTGATGCATATACGCAATATTATTATTTTTTGTTAATTAAATTATTAAATAAGTTAATTTGATATGTTATATTATTTGACCTAACTAGAAAATGTATGAAGAAAAAGGTAAATATTTTGTTATTTAAATATTTCGCTTATTACTCATTAAAAACCAGTCAATGTATTTATAACTTCACTATATTTTAGTGTTTTATACGCGTGGCGCATGAAGTAAAATTTCGAGTTTAGAAAAGCCCCGTGAAAATTTGTCTCGGGTCGCTACGCGACCCTCGACAAATTTTCTACGCGGGGCTTTTCTAAACTCGAAATTTTACTTCATGCTTAGTCTGGGAGTGGAAACACTCAATTTAAACTTCATATAGCACGTTTTATATAAAATCGACGAATGCCTGAAAGTTTACAGCGTATACAGTATGTATATTTATAAGAAACATTCACAGTGTGTAATACAATAAGCCATTCAAAATCATCAAAAAAGTGTAGAATTGGACCTAAACTCAACTTTTAGAGTTAATTCTATCACTGCCCGGCCGTTAATGGGTTAACGCAGTGGTGGGGAAACTTTTTTTAAGACGGGCCATTTGTAATAACCAGACAATCGTAGCGGGCCAAAGAATAATGCTTAATCGTAGGTAGGTAGTTTTTATGCGGGTCGTCACATTACGAAGTAAGAACGCGTTCAAACATTCTCACGGCGGCACTCTTAAACGGGCCGGATTAAACCTTTCCGCGGGCCGGACTTGGCCCGCGGGCCGTAGTTTCCCCATCACTGGGTTAAAGCATTAACATCGTGATAAACTCCAACTTCTCAACAGAGACATATTGCTAAGGCCACTAAAAAAAAATACCTTTATTGGCATCCAAAACTAATATACATTTCCATAAACACAACACAAAACTAAACACATGAAACCAAATTCCCAGCTAATCAGTTCTTCTCCTCTCCCTCTCCCTCTCCCACCCTAATCTTATCGCAATCTTTACGCCAGCCACATCCTCTCGCATCCGCTCCTCTATCCTTTTCACACCTCTCGTCCATTCCTCACTTATCTCCTTACACACCTCCGCTATATGTCTCCACGTATCCTTTCCACTTCCGCACAACACACACCTACCATACTCTTCACCCATCCATACCTTTCTTCCTCTCTCCTCCGACCCACACCTAGCCCTCGCCGGTGCTACCTTCTCCCCTATTTTTAGTAAATTCTTGATGAGGTACCCTGGTAGTTTCCCGTGTACCTGCCACCTTTTATATAGGGGATTATAGGTACTTCTCTCAATATACCCTTGACACTCCTGTTTTTCCACTTCCTCCCATTTTTCCTTCATCCACGCTGCCACATTCACTCCTTTTTCCAACCACTCATTTACCACCCCTGCTCTTTCATACATTTTTCTCCTCTCCATTCTCCAATCACTCTCTCCTACTCCTACACATGTTCTCCACACCTCTTTTACCAGCCTTTCACTACCCAATCCAGTTTTTGATCGTCATTGAAATCCCTTTCCTTGCAATGTTAGATCAGAGAGTTGTTCGTTTATTTCTTCCTAACACGTTCATATTGGAATTGGAAGAATGACCTCAGCTTTATAACTCTATAAGAAAAGTGTATATAATCCACAAATTATTAGGCTTTTATATCATTCTACTTCTTCTTGCCAAAATTAATGTCCTTAGCAGTGTCGCTCTGTTGAGAAGTTGGAGTTTATCAAGATGTTAATGCTTTCATATTTCCGTTTTTGATCGTTATTAAAATATTTGTCCTTGCATCACTGAAAACGTTAGATCAGAGAGTTTTTTGTTAATTTCTTCTTAACACGTCCAGATTGGAATTGCAAGAATGTCATTGGAAGAATGGCCTCAGCTTTATAACTCATAATAAAAGTGTGTATAATCCACAAATTATGATTCTTTTTCTTTTGCCTTTTGCAAATAAATATCCTTAGCAATTTAGCTCTGTTAAGAAGTTGGAGTATATCAAGATGTTAATGGTTTCATATATCAGTTTTTGGTCGTCATTGAAATATTTTTCCTTGCATCACTGAAAATGTTCGGTTGTTTTTTTGCGGCGCACGAGTCCAGAATAGTTTGGACACAAGTCCCTTGCAGCAGAATCATTTCGTAGAAAGAGACCACAGACATCAAAGACTCTGATATAAGCTGTCGAAAGTATTACGTGACATTTTGTGTCCAAACGAATATATTAAGAGATCATTGTGTTCTTTGTGTAAACCAACAGTTTTAAAACTAAAAACATTCAAACATTAAAAGTGCGATTCTTTTCACAATCTACAACAAGTTAGTCTTACAAAGACTATATCAAACACCTATTGAAACAACTACTTCCCGGGCTAATACCTCGACAGACATTGAATTATACAACAAGTGTTTGCTGTTACATACAGTAACCTACTGCAAATGTAACAATTTGGGTCAAATTATTCAGGCCATCTATAGACGCGTTTCGAGATTTATCTCTCATCAGTATAGCTTTGCCATTCCCTCTAAACAATTTAACACCTTAGACTGGCGGTCACGTTACCGTTCAAACATAAGTATAAATGAAATTGCCAATTCTTGGTTGCAGAATACTTCAAACATTAAAAGTGTTTCGCACTTTTAATGTTTGAAGTATTCTGCAACCAAGAATTGGCAATTTCATTTATACTTAAGTTTTAAAACTAATTGAATCGTGAAACCGTTGAACTTGTATATCATTTTTCTTCTTCCGCAAATGAATATCCTTAGCAATATAGCTCTGTTGAGAAGTTAGAGTTTATCAAGATGTTAATGCTTTCATATATCAGTTTTTGGTCGTCATTGATATATTTTTCATCACTGAAAATGTTAGGTTGTTTTTTTGCGGCGCAAGAGTCCAAAATAGTTTGAACGCGAGTCCCTTGCAGCAGAAACATCTCGTAGAAAGAGACCACAGACATCAAAGACTCTGATATAAGCTGTCGAAAGTATTACTTGACATTTTTTGTGTCCAAACGAACATATTAAGAGATCATTGTGTTCTTTGTGTAAACCAACAGTTTTAAAACTAATTGAATCGTGAAACCGTTGCAATTATCCAAGAAATCGTAGCAAAAAATGCTTAACAACATCGACGAGGAGATATTCCTCTTTTGACTTGTCACCGCGATCACGTTTCCAGCATCCGATTAGGTGTAATTACGTTAAATAGCCGGTGATAGTAAAACACGTCCAAGACCGGCCGCATATACGATGGCGCCATTGGTTGGATGTAAAAAATATAATATTTATTTTTTTACGAGCGCTCCCTTCGGCCCGGCGATTTTATTTATAGTCAATTTTTATCGCTCTTCTCCTCAAAGCCGAATCAAATGGGTTTTAAAAATTCCGCCCTTTTATGCGGACCGTTTGCTTTTTTGATAATGCCGGGATGTATGAAAGGGATTCCGTGGAATGGGCTATGAATTTCGTTCCGATAAGTTGGATATAAATTTCAGCGCGCTGGCGGAAAATATTGCTTTGGGGTTTATTTATTGGTTAAAGCTTTTATTGAATAAGTCTAGATGAAAAAGGAGACGACTAAATCATTTTATTTGAGTAATTTCAATATTGCGCTACGAAACACAGCCGCGTTTCAAATATCCTGATCCTATTCGAAAGATGGTTCAGTAATCAATATGAATATAAAATAATATAAATGCGTATGTACTGTTAGGCTTATAGTAATATAGTAATTAAGTCAATATTCTTGTTTTGTTCTTAAAGGTTGAGTGGAAGATCAGCAATATCTCCTAGAGATGTATATGCTGAACTCCGCCTTTTTTCACTATGCTGCCGTATTTTGTGTAATGTATTGTTAATTTAATTATTGTAAAAAGCATTATAGTGGAAATAAAGATTTAAAAAAAAAAAAAATATTGTATCAAACAATCTTGGAATACCTATAATATCTGAGATTAATCTAGATGTTCCAAAATCATTTTATTAACCCATTAACGGCCGAGCAATTATAGAGTTAACTCTGAAAGTGGATTTTAGGTAAAATTCTACACTTCTTTATATGATTTTTATGAATAACTTATTGTATTACATTCTATGAATTTTTCTTTTAAATATAAATAATGTATACTCTGTTAATGTGAGACATTCGTCGATTTTGTATAAAAACGTGCAATATAAAGTTTAGAGCGTGTATTTCCACTCCCAGACTAAGCATGGAGTAAAATTTCGAGTTTAGAAAAGCCCCGCGTAGAAAATTTGTCGAGGGTCGCGCAGCGACCCGAGACAAATTTTCACGGGGCTTTTCTAAACTCGAAATTTTACTTCATGCGCCACGCGTATAAAACACTGAAATATTGTGAAGTTAGAAATACACTGAAAACATTCTATTTAAATTAGTAATAATTAAGACATTTAAATAACAAAATATTTATATTATAGAGTTAACTCTGAAAGTGGATTTTAGGTAAAATTCTACACTTCTTTATATGATTTTTACGAATAACTTATTGTATTACATTCTATGAATTTTTCTTTTAAATATAAATAATGTATACTCTGTTAATGTAAGACATTCGTCGATTTTGTATAAAAACGTGCAATATAAAGTTTAGAGCGTGTATTTCCACTCCCAGGCTAAGCATGAAGTAAAATTTCGAGTTTAGAAAAGCCCCGCGTAGAAAATTTGTCGAGGGTCGCGCAGCGACCCGAGACAAATTTTCACGGGGCTTTTCTAAACTCGAAATTTTACTTCATGCGCCACGCGTATAAAACACTGAAATATTTTGAAGTTAGAAATACACTGAAAACATTCTATTTAAATTAGTAATAATTAAGACATTTAAATAACAAAATATTTACGTTTTTCTTCATACATTTTCAAGTCAAGTCAAATAATATAATATATCAAATTAAGTTATCTAGTAATTTAACTAACATAAAATTAATAATGTTGCGTATATGCATCAATGGCGCCTAATGGGTTAATATAAAATACATCTTGTTTTCTTCTTTCATGATCAGTGAATTCAATAAGAGATCCAACGCGGAAAAGAAACAATAACAGAAACCTTCCAAGAAAACAAAATCCAAACCACAATAATTAATCTCACTAAACCAATAAGTGATCTAATGGAGCCTTTCTTGGTAGCACTTCGCACCCAATTAGCGTTATGCAATTGAGTGGAAGCATCTGCCGGTGTCGCTCGCCAATAAAGATCAACAGCTGGCCGGCATCTTCCGAGAAACGTTTTGAAAGGGTTTTTTTAGGGGGGAGAGCATTAAAGAAACCGCAAAACGTCGGCAGCGCCATGAATCACGTATTTATATTAAAACGCGTTCTTGTTGTGCAATCGGCCGATTACCAGTTTTTACATAACACATCTTTGGACGTGTGCACGCAAACTGCCAGCGGAACGAGTTTTCGGGACTCATTTGGGTCAATATTTATTGTTGAAAAGATGCGCTACTGATTATTTATGAGTACAAAAGGAAGTTTACCATAATTGTATACCATAAGCAATTGTGAAGTGTATGTAGATGAGTGTATGTAGTATATGTAGATGAGTGTATGTAGTATATGTAGATGAGTGTATGAAGTATATGTAGATGAGTGTATGAAGTATATGTAGATGAGTGTATGAAGTATATGTAGATGAGTGTATGAAGTAAAGGGTCCGCCAATAAGCGCGCTCGATCTTTGACAGCTGATGGCGGCCATGTTGTTTGTGGTAGAGTTGTCAAACCTAGTTGTTATTATTCAGTATATCTTCACAAATTACCATGAACCAATTCAGCCGCGAGCAACATGTGCAAATCATTAAAATGTATTACGAAAATCATTCATCGGTTCGGGCAACGTTCCGCGCGCTCCGCAAATTTTACGGTGCAATTCGTCGTCCTGCTGAGTCGACTATCCGTCGTTTCATAAACAAATTCGAGGCAACCGGTTCGGTGAACAATAAGCCAACACCGACGCGTCGTCGAAACGTCCGATCTGCCGCGAATGTCGCCGCTGTGCGCGATAGTGTGCGTGAAAATCCGCGACAGTCAATTTCACGTCGCGCACAGGAGCTCAGCCTTTCGGAAACATCACTTCGCCGAATCTTGCATCTGGATTCGGGCATGCATCCGTACAAGATCCAGCTGACACAAGAGCTCAAAATAAACGACCATAGACAGCGCCGTATCTTCGCTGATTGGGCTTTAGAGCAGTTGGAAGTCGACCCCGAGTTTGGTCGCAAAATCATCTTCAGCGATGAGGCACATTTTTGGATAAATGGGAATGTCAACAAGCAGAATTGCCGTTATTGGGCCGAGAACAATCCACAGGAGGTCCACCAGGTCGCAATGCACCCAGCAAAGGTAACTGTTTGGTGTGGATTTTGGGCCGGAGGCATCATCGGGCCGTATTTCTTCGAGAACAACGATGGTGTGGCCATCACGGTAAACGGCGAACGATACAGATCCATGATAACGAACTTTTTCTGGCATGAAATCGACAATATGGATGTCGAGGATATGTGGTTTCAGCAGGACGGCGCTACGAGCCACACAGCGCGCGCCACAATGGATCTTCTGCACGAGCGCTTCGGAGGAATGGTTATCTCGCGCGGAGGCGACATCAACTGGCCACCGAGATCGTGCGATTTAACCCCACTAGACTATTTTCTGTGGGCGCAGGTCTACGCAAACCAACCACAAAACACTGATGACCTCAAAGTCAACATACGCCACGCCATCGATGAAATACAGCCCGATTTGTGCGCCAGAGTCATTGAAAATTGGACTTCTCGTATGCGCGCCACCAGGCAAAGCCGAGGTGGCCATTTGAACGATATTATTTTCCATACATAATGCCTTCGAATACTCTTTCAAACAAAAAATAAATTTCATTTATACCTCTCACACAACTTGCTTTATTTTATTTTAAAGATCGAGCGCGCTTATTGGCGGACCCTTTATATGTAGATGAGTGTATGAAATGTATGTAGATGAGTCTCAAAAGAAAATTGAAGTGATATCGTGAAGATTGGCAAACAGTTTCAGATCTTGCTTGAGGAATGTTAGGCTAGTTACTAAATACTTGCAGCGTTCAATAGTAAACTCTGTATGTTTACTTAATTGCATTCCAATGCAGCAATCAGTGTCCATAATTAAAAATAAATAGCCGCCAAGAATTGATGAACGACCACTATTAACGCATTCTAGATTAAATTATTGATCATCATTAGACTAATCCCCTCATCCTGGCCATCTCCTCATCAATCACCACAATAACATACTAATAACCCATTCATGTGTACAAATTCACAATCATAATAACCGGATTATCAAAAACATCGAGCCTTGTGCACACAGACAATCACGATAGTCATACTATTAAAATATCGCACAGAGTGGAGACGAGAGGCTTTGTGGATTGTCACGGTCGAGCTCGGAATAATTAAGGGAGCCATTCGCAATGAATCATTCATGTCTGTAAACTCCGTCTGGGAGATTCCTGGGCGCACACAGTGAGAGAGAGGCGAGCGTCCATTGTTTATATTTAATTGTAGTGCGCGCCGGAGAGAGCTGTTTAAACAATCCGAACTATCCCCTCGGTTCAAACAAGACTCGGGCTCTCTGTACACGTGTTTACGGCACTTGAAAACCGGGCGCACGCAAACGCTTTGTATCTAGACGGTAGGGTGAGGCTGAATAGCGTACAGGCGAATTGCGATTGGGAGAATGCGATATTATAGGCGTTATTAATGCAATCTGATATGGGAAAATATCTTGTTTCAATATATATACCTATCCTTTTTTATTTTTTATTATTGTTAAAGTCACTCTAGTGTCTGTGTTTTTGAGATTATTTCTAAAATCTCAATTTGTGTTGGACTAATATTAGACCTCTGGTCATAAATACCTTTATTATTTGGTTTTCTATTATTATCGGAGTCATTCTGATGTTCTTCTTTTTGAGATTATTTTAGGGAGTCTCAATTTGTATTGAACTAATATTGAACCTCTGGTCATATATACAGAGAGTTTTTGTATGTAACACCGAACATTTTCATAACGAGAATTTTTCTTTGAAGTATCCATATGCATACGTTGCACATTTTCTGATGCTCGGTTTGGTTTATTAAAAGAATTTAATTTGAAGCTTTAAGCGAGTGTTTTCCACTCCCAGGCTAAGCATGAAGTAAAATTTCGAGTTTAGAAAAGCCTGAAAATTTGGTTTGGTCGCGTAGCGCGAAGCGCGGAGCGGCCAAACCAAATTTTCAGGCTTTTCTAAACTCGAAATTTTACTTCATGCGCCACCGGTACAAAACACTGACATATTACGAAGTTTAAAACACACCGCTAAACTTTACATTGAATCAGTGTTTTGTCCCGGTGGCGCATGAAGTAAAATTTCGAGTTTAGAAAAGCCTGAAAATTTGGTTTGGCCGCTCCGCGCTTCGCGCTACGCGACCAAACCAAATTTTCAGGCTTTTCTAAACTCGAAATTTTACTTCATGCTTAGCCTGGGAGTGGAAAACGCTCGCTTAAAGCTTCAAATTAAATTCTTTCAATAAACCGAGCACCTACCTAACCTTTTTTATTTTCTATTATTGTTAAAGTCACTCTAGTGTCTGTGTTTTTGAGATTATTTCTAAAATCTCAATTTATGTTGGACTAATATTAGACCTCTGGTCATAAATAGCTTTATTATTTGGTTTTCTATTATTATTGGAGTCATTCTGATGTTCTTCTTTTTAAGATTATTTTAGGGAGTCTCTAATATTGAACCTCTGGTCATATATACAGAGAGTTTTTTTATGTAACACCAAACATTTTCTTAACGAGAATTTTTCTTTGAAGTATCCATATGCATACGTTGCACATTTTCTGATGCTCGGTTTATTAAAAGAAGTTAATTTGAAGCTTTAAGCGAGCGTTTTCCACTCCCAGGCTAAGCATGAAGTAAAATTTCGAGTTTAGAAAAGCCTGAAAATTTGGTTTGGTCGCGTAGCGCGAAGCGCGGAGCGGCCAAACCAAATTTTCAGGCTTTTCTAAACTCGAAATTTTACTTCATGCGCCACCGGGACAAAACACTGATTCAATGTAAAGTTTAGCGGTGTGTTTTAAACTTCGTAATATGTCAGTGTTTTGTACCGGTGGCGCATGAAGTAAAATTTCGAGTTTAGAAAAGCCTGAAAATTTGGTTTGGCCGCTCCGCGCTTCGCGCTACGCGACCAAACCAAATTTTCAGGCTTTTCTAAACTCGAAATTTTACTTCATGCTTAGCCTGGGAGTGGAAAACACTCGCTTAAAGCTTCAAATTAAATTCTTTTAATAAACCAAACCGAGCATCAGAAAATGTGCAACGTATGCATATGGATACTTCAAAGAAAAATTCTCGTTATGAAAACGTTCGGTGTTACATACGTATATGTTTTGGTTTTTTATTATTGTAGGACTCGTCCTGGTATTCGTCTCACTTTGTGTTAAACAAATTGGACATGCGATGAGTTTTTTTCGCTCAGTCTCGTTCGGATGATTTTTAAGAAGTCTCCCTTTATCTTGGTCAAATTTTGCACAAAACAATAAATCAGATGTCATCGCTTTTAACAGTGCTGATTATTTTGGGAAGTCTCCCTTTCCGTTAGCCAAATTCAGTTCTTACATTCATATCCGAATGTGGATTAAAGTTACAACTATGCAATTAGGTAGCGCCAATGCTAGTTGCCAATTAGGGTAATATCGGGGCGCATTTACAAGACATTTATTAGGATAAATTACAATCCATCTGTAGAATATCGTCAATTCCTAATCTATGCTCATCAAAGAATTGTAATGAGCTCGTTTTTTTCGAATATCTATCGCATCGACTTGTAAAAACTTTATTGTTGCCATATCCAGCATTAATCCTCATATATTGCTTTCACAATCTCTGCGGTTTTGTGAAAGTCGTGTATATCAATACTTCTTAGCATCATCGCATAAAGCAAATTCTGAATACGACGTTTTCCGCAAATAATCCCTATATATTGGTGATCTTTTTCTTTTTAAATCCGACAAGATTTATAGCGCATCTTGATGTCTGGATGTCTGCTCAGACGTCGTGCCATTATCCCCCATTATCCGGCTGTCAGCGTCGTGGTCTCTCTTTGCACGACCAATATATTGATCTTATAAGGAGTTTTATGCGTTTGCGCTATTAGCCTCTCGGCGTAATTTATATTCGTCTTGTTTATGCGGCATTTATACACCACCGAGACTCGTTTGCGCTAGGAAATTTATAACAATTTACGATGGCTCTGTGAATGGATGGTGTCCTCTTGCCCTGCCTCGCGGCCCGACGGATTTATTCGCGACGAAACGGGAGAGGCCTGCCGACGAGATATTTTAATCGCCGCATGACCAAATATGAGAGAGGACTTCGCGAGGCTCTGAGAATTAGCCGCGTGTGCAACTGCTGTCGCTCGGAATCGAATCGGCCAATCGGTTTGTGGGAAAGTGATCAGGAAAAATCAGGACAAGTTCGGATTAATCTTTATTATGATAAAATAGTTTTACATTGATAATTGGATTCAACTGGACATTGGATGTAGTTTACGTTTTAGGTTTACAAAGATTGATTGATTACCGCAAACCTATTTATAAATCTTGATTAAATACATTATACACAGAGAGCAAACAAAATGGCAAAGTCTCTAGAAGCTTCAAATTTACCACATTTATAAAAACAACGAACGCCTAAAGATTTACAGAGTATGCTCCTCGCTGGCTGTACGGAACTGCAAGGAAGCCCTCTGCCAAATGGCACAGGTAAACGGGGTCAGTCTGATGTGGGTGCCAAGCCACTCTGGCGTGAAGGGAAACGAATTAGCCGATTCCCTAGCCAGAGAGGGGCCGCGTACAGCCTACATCGGACCAGAACCCGCTCTGGGGATACCCAGATCAACAGCTAGAGACCGTAACAACGGATGGATGAGACACGAGGCACAGGATTTCTGGCAAAACCGCCCTGGGATGAGACATTCCAGAGCGGTAACAAGTGGACCATCTGCGGCCAGGACGGTTGAAGCTGAGCAGATCAGATGTTTACACATTAACTGCTCTCTTCACTGGACACAGCCGTCTAAGGCATCACCTTAATAAACTAGGACTAAGCGACACCACTGAGTGCCGCCTATGCCTAGAGGATGATGAAACAGCAGAGCACGTCATATGTGCCTGTCCAGCTGGCGACCAGATAAGGACCACGGTGTTTGGCACACCGAAGCTAAACCTGAAGGACCTGGAAAAAACTTCACCTGACAAGATCCTTGACTTCATTAAGAAGATGGACTTGGAAGGTGAGCTGTAAGGTCGGATGTTCGACCTTAATTGTGAGCCATTGTGTGCGGTCGCAGTGGAGGGTAGCATAACTACCCACTCACTTTCAATAGAATGCATCCTAATCAAACTGCCATTTAACCTAACCCAATTAACTCAGTCAAGAGTTGGGTTAAATGAACATTTGTTTGGTTGGGCTGACTTAACTGACAAATTATAAAGTTGGGTTAGATGCCACGTTGTGAAGTTGTGGAGCAAATTGGTCGTACGAAATTATTTCAAATTCATTTTCAGAATATTAGTGATATCAGTCGTTTGTCATGATGTTTATAAATTTTCAACGTTTTGAGATTTACTTGATTTTCCACAATTAAAATACTTTTGATTGTAACATTTTTTTGTACAGTCCAAGAAACAAGTTTTTGGATTAGAACCTCTGATTTTTGAAAATAAAAAAATCATTTACATTTTTATTCATAAATACATTTTTAGGATACAGAGATTTGTTCTTTTAGGTATACATATCACGATTTGTTGGCTACATAAAAAAAAATATTTGAAGCTATTACCGAGTGTTTCCAATCCCAGTTTAAGCATGAAGTAAAATTTCGAGTTTAGAAAAGCCTTAAAATTTGGTTTGGTCGCTCCGCTTCGCGGAGCGACCAAACCAAATTTTTAGGCTTTTCTAAACTCGAAATTTTACTTCTTGCGCCACGCGTATAAAACACTGATTTATAGTGAAATTCAAAATATACTGCTTAGGTTTATCTCATGTTAATTATTTCTACAAATGTTTATATAGAATATATAAAAGTATACTTGAAGGAAAAAATCCCTATATGTATCTAAATGTAATTTTAAATCGTAAGTCAAGGGGTTAATATAATAAGATTTTCGCCAATTTTGTCAACATTGGAAGAATTTCGCCAAATTTGTCAACATTTGTAGAATATCGCCAAATTTTGAAGATTTTCGCCAGATGTAAAGAATATCGTCAACTTTTTCGTCAACTTCATTACATGACGAGTAGATACATTATTTTTCTGAAAAAATTGGTCGTATTTGATTTTGAAAACCTGTAAAAGCAGCAATATTACAGTAAATGATATCTTGGTATCTAGGGGAGGAGAGAGGGGCGCTCCCCTGCCCTCCTTTGGGTACGCTCATGTGTCAGCAACACCTACATAAGAAAACAAAGTTGAATATTGCATTTAAATCAATTAATTACCTTATATAGATGACTACGCCGTTTGTGGAGAGTCTTTTCCATCCTTGGGGAACACTAATAAAAGTCTGCACGTTATTTGCCACGTTACCGACGACCGGAACACTAGTAGCACCGGGAGGCGGCGGTCCGGGCCCCCCGACGACGACAACACCATGCCGCACATTCACACTATTATCATAGACGAGCATGTCCTGGTGCGGCACCACGACCATGCCCTCGTCGGCGGAGCTCAAGCTGCTGCAACTCGACTCCGCCGCCTCCGAGCGCACGGAGTCGCAACGCACCGACGCCCCCTCGCCCCCCATCCCCATCACAACATACCCACCCCCTTCACCCGCAGCAAACTCACCCCCACACTCCTTCCCGACGACAATCCCCCTGCTACCCTCATCCCCAACAAATCCACCCTTCCCATCAACGTTCTTATAAACACCCCCAGTCTGTTGCTGCTGCTGCTGTTGTTGTGGGAACCCGTTCTGGTTTATCACAGCTTGATTGGTAAAGTAACCCGCTTGAGTGTTGTTATAGCTATTATTCGCCTCGATGATGTGCTGCTGCTGCTGCTTATCGGGGAAGCCGCCCCCCGGTTTGGAGTTGTTGTCCAGGGGGGCCATGGGATGTATCTGGTTCGCGTAACCGGCGGCCGCATTCTGGGGGCCGACGGAATAAGCCTGCGCGAAATTATCATTGGAAACGTACACTACGACATTCTGGACTCCGGGGGCCGCCGACAACTCAGGCTTCCCCGCCATGCTGCCTGCATATCATCGGCTCACTTTGCGAGCCCCCTATCAACAAACTGTATTCCTATAACAAACAAAAACAATTATACAACTCAATCAAATCTCTTATTTATCAGCTGCAAACATCAGTTTATTTAATTTGTCATGTATACAAAAATGCACTGTTTTGATTAGGTTATGAACACACTAGCGGCGACTTGCGATCTATCTTCAGGGTAGACACCAAATCGAAGGCACAATTCATATATATATCTAGTTAGCCAGTCACTATATAAAATTTGGTAACCGTGTTTGGGTGCTGTTGCGGAATGCGGGACAATGCTTATGGCAGAACAGGAAGTGGAGCGAGAATAAGATAGTTGTAATATACACCAACCACTAGTAATTGGTGTATATTACAATTATCTTATTCTTATTTCACTTCCTGTTCTACCATAAGCATTGGCTCCCCTTGATCGAAGGTAAAAACACTTCTTCTATCTTAAACAATATTAGAAACGGATATCATAAAGTCACCTTTTAAACACGGAATGGATATGGCTTTGATCTGTTGACTACCCTGAAGCAAGGATCCGAGCAGCAGCTGGTAATATGAGATACTTATTACATTACGTATGGAAATATTATGTTATTTTACTTGACTTTAAGTAACTTGCGTTGGCATTAGTGTTGCGTTGGCAAGTGTCACTTTGCCAATGTGTGGGCGGAGAAGTTGGTGCTTGTGGCTATCTACATATTTGCTTAGAGCCGGCTCCACATATTGGCCATACGATATGGCAAGTGTCACTTGGCCAACGTGTGGATGGAGAATTTGGCGCTTGTGAAGGAGTTTTTGGACGTTGGCGCTTGCACTTGTCATTAGGTTATCGGTTTATTGTCCCACGTCAAAGGAACAAGTGACAAGTTGGTGATTGTTAAGCCAATATGTGGATACCCACTTGTGATGTGTAAAACAACAGCAAATGTTGGAACAAACATTATTCTCGTCATGTGGGCCTATGTGCGGAGACAAGTGTAAGCGCCAACGTCCAAAAACTCCTCCACAAGCGCCAACTTCTCCATCCACACGTTGGCCAAGTGACACTAACCATATCATATGGCCAATATGTGGAGCCGGCTTTAAGCAAATATGTAGATAGCCACAAGCACCAACTTCTCCACCCAATGTGTGGAGCCAGCTTTAAGCTAATATGTAGCTGTGATTTGTGATGTGTGAAAAAACAGAAAATGTTGGAACAAACATTGGCCTGGCCATTTAAGCCAGCTTTAGTCGTTCGTGTGTAATAAATGGAAACTTGTTGAGGGGATGGTTTCGAATAACACTCGAGCTGTGTTTTATTGACGTCTATTGATTGGCTAGCTTAATTCATAAAAAACTACTTACGACTACAACTAAATCTAAGAATCACCGGTTGGGAGGTTATGGCCCGGACGGGCATTGGGTGTGGACCTAATGCCCGTTAAGGGTAAACGTGAGCTCTAACAAGCTACGTAACCCAAGTTTAGCTTCAAAACAATTTAAATCATGGTTACCCTAAGGTTAAGCTACATTCTACATCTAAAAAGAATGTAGAACCCATGCAAGTCTGGAATACCTGCCAATATTAAATCGTAAATAGAAAAATCAATGAAACACTATTTATCAATTTATTTAGATCAATTCATCGCCCTTGACGACAAAGAATTCATTAAATCACGCCGCGCGGCCCGATTAATAACACCGCTTTGTTCTCGCTACGCGTCTGTCCGGACAGCCATCTCGATTGTGCCATTTCGCCTGCATAGTTGGCCAACTATCTTAGGAATTCCGAGTGAAATTTAGACACTAACGACCGTTACGCTCAGCCATTAAATTCGCCGCCGCCTTTTATTAATTTTACATTTAACAATGCGGAAACGAGTGACAGGTGTGGCCGAGAGCACAAGAAGCGATACATAAATTTGTAATTTTGTGCGACAACTCGACAACGACCTGTTGCAAACTATATCCGTGTGTACATGTGAAAGTACACTTAATTGACTTATTCTGTTCACTTTTTTCCAACTAGTACTTAAACGGCATTTTGGTATATACATAGTATTAATTTATGCTGCATACCATACAAAATTTGAAAAACGTGTGCTAAGCAAACCACCAGTGCATATTTAAGGTAGTACCAAGGGGAGCCAATGCTTATGGGAGAACTGGAAATCGAGTAGAAATAAATAAGTCCGACTTGCCATACTGCTGAAGCCACACTCAAAATTTGAAAAACGTGTGCTAAGCAAACCACCAGTGCATATTTAAGGTAGTACCAAGGGGAGTCAATGCTTATGGGAAAAGGAATACAGCAATATTGTCCGACTTGCCATACTGCTGAAGCCACACTGCAAGTTTTTAGGACCTTTTTTGGCGAACGAATAATTTCGAGATGTGCAGTGGATTGTTCGCCGCGGTCTCCAGATCTCACGGCCCCTGACTTCTTTTTATGGGGATACCCGAAAGAAAGAGAACGTGAATAAACCTCAGACAATTCCAGAACTAAAGGAAAATATTCGTGCAGAAATTAGGGCACTAGAGCCACAGAAACTAAGACTGGTCAGGATGTGGGGTAAGAGTAAGACAGATGACTATATACACCAATCACCGGTCTCGCTTCTGGATGCAGCATCCAAACGCGGTTACCAAATTTTATATAGAGACTGGCTAACTGGATATATATGAACTGTGGTAGTACCTACATAGCGTGAAAACATAGTGAGGAGGCAAGCGTCATGGCTAGAAGCTTGGTGTCAACTGGCGGGGAGTTGAGTGGGATCCCCTAGTATGCTTTGACTCTTAGGGTGTACGCATAGTAACGCGGCACAACGAGGCTAGCATGTATACTAGCGAGGAGTTGAACGGACCCTCTCAGCTTCCCGCAATTCCACATGTAAGCTGTAGGTATAGAGAATTTGTCTTTTAAGTATACATATCCCGATGCGTATGCATTTTAAGGCATTCGTAAAAAGAATTTGTCTTTTAAGTATACATATCTTGATGCGTATGCATTTTAAGACATTCGTTTTTTTTTAAATTAGATTAATTTGAAGCCACTAACGAGTGTTCCCAATCCTTGGGTAAGCATGAAGTAAAGTTTTGAGTTTAGAAAGGCCTGCAAATTTGGTTTGGCGACCAAACCGAATTTTTAGGCTTTTCTAAACTCGAAATTTTGCACTATGCGCCAGGCGTATATAACACTGAAATAATGTAAAATTCAAAATACTCTTGTTTGGCAGTATATTTTTAATCCTGTTTTAGCAGTTTATTATTAAAACTGAATTAGCAGTATATTTTAAATTTTACAATATTTTAGTGTTTTATACGGGTGGCGCATGAAGTAAAATTTCGAGTTTAGAAAAGCCTGAAAATTTGGATTTGCCGGTGCGCGACTCGCTTCGCTCGCGCGCCCCGGCAAATCCAAATTTTCAGGCTTTTCTAAACTCGAAATTTTACTTCATGCTTAGTCTGGGAGTGGAAACCCTCGTTAGACGAAAAAAATACCTGTATGTATAAGTAAGCTATATATAAATGAGTTTGGGTGAGTTACTTGAAATAAAACACTTTTTCTCCTTTCTTGTGAAGAAAGGAGAAAAAGTGTTTTATTTCAAGTTAAGCTATATATATTTACACGAATTGTAGAATATAGTGCACAATAATATGAATATTGTAAAAATACTAAGAGTAAAGTACTTGACAATATGAGCCAATTCAAAACAAAATAAATGTGCTGAATAACACGAATATAATTAATCGTATAATTACGAAATAGGTAAGTACTACTAATATAGGCACTAGAATCACAAATAAGGTGTTTAAAAACCATTTTATAGATCCAAACAATTAACTACTTTAAACATTAGGGCAATTAAAACGGTGGGGTTATAAATCTAGTGTTTAACAAGACCTAATAAACTCGAGTCATCTCGTAATACAAAAATACCACCGTTTTAGTGCAAGTATAAAGTTCTACAGCGTTAAAACTAACCTGGCACAATGCATTCCAGAAATAACCAAAATCTACTTTGCTCCGTGTGCTAGTAAAATCTCGGGGATAGTAAAAAGCAAATAGCGCGCTTGTTTTACTCGCGATAAATTTGCTACACGAGCTCTTCGTTTTATCACAACAATATTGTAAATTTTAAAACCAGTTTACACGACAACATATTTATTTTTAAGTTTACAATAAATCAAACGGCATTAATAATAATTCGTGGTAGTATTTTATACGATGTGGCCAAGAACCTAACCTAAGTCACTGTCACCTAATATAGCTAAAGTAATTGCCATTTACCCAAATAACTTTCATTTAACCTAAGTAACTTAGTGGCAGGTGGTGGCCAAGTCATCGCTGGACGGTATATCGTTCGGCGAGCCACAGACCGGGTTCGATTCCTGTGCACGGGGAGTTGGTATTTAAAAACAATTTCTCGTCGTGTCCCTGGGTGTGGTGTGAATGTGTCGTGACGTCCAAATATATGTTAAATTAATTAATACAATCATCGTTAGTGGCTGAATGGCTAGAACCAAACAAACAAACAAAAAACAAAAAAAACTCAAGTAACTTTCATTTAACCTAAGTAACTTTCATTTACCCTAAGTAACTTTTATTTATAAATGAAATTGCCAACTCTTGGTTGCAGAATACTTCAAACATTAAAAGTGCGATTCTTTTCGCAATCTAACTTGTTGTAGTTTGCGAAAAGAATCGCGCTTTTAATGTTTAACTTTTACTTAACCTAAGTAACTTTCATTTAACCTAAGTAACTTTTATTTAACCTAAGTAACTTTTATTTAACCTAAGTAACTTTTATTTAACCTAAGTAACTTTTATTTAACCTAAGTAACTTAGGGGCAGGTGGTGGCCAAGCCATCGCTGGACGGTATATCGTTCGGCGAGCCACAGACCGGGTTCGATTCCCGTGCACGGGGAGTTGTTATTTAAAAATAATTTCTCGTCGTGTCCCTGGGTGTGGTGTGAATGTGTCGTGACGTCCAAATATATGTTAAATTGTTTAATACAATCATCGTTAGTGGCTGAATGGCTAGAACCTATGTCAAACAAACAAACAAAAAACCTAAGTAACTTTTATTTAACCTAAGTGACTTTCATTTACCCTAAGTAACTTTTATTTAACCTAAGTAACTTTCATTTAACCTAAGTAACTTTCATCTAACTTAACTTAAGTCATGATTTAGCAAACGTAATTGTAATCGAGATTAAGAAAATCCAAGAAAGTAAAATTACAAATATGTTAATTTAAATAGATAGCCTATTTTTTTTAAAACCAATTGTGGCGTATTAAGCGGACGTTTTATTGTTAACAAACTGATTTGTCAAGAATTAAGACAATGGCTTATTTGTAAAGCAATATTTGAATTCTAAAGACTTAAACACCTCCAACCTACTTAAAACCCATTCACACCTCAATAATTACACACATTATCATCGCCCGACAACAAATACTGGTTGTAAACAATGCCAAAGTAGGTTGCACTTGAGCGCGTTTCTAAAAATTGAAACCGGTCCGACCTGTTGCCAGGAGGAGCTCGGAGAGACATTACCTTCGGACAATTTTCGGTCTCTCCGCTCGATTTGCATGAGACTGAATGAACCGAAAGATAAAAACGAGAGACGCACCAATATTTTAATTTCGATTCCAGTTTGTGTTTCTCGCATTTATTTCATCGGGCACGAAATGTGAAAGTCGTTCCAGGCGTTCATAAATTAATTACAGGATGTGTTATAGCCTCGGATTTCGAAACGAATATTTCGTGTAATGTACGGGCTGTGTCTTAATTTGGTATTTGCGTTTGCGTAATTCGAACCAGTTTTCTCGTTATTGGAATTTTGTTTCGAGGCGAGCTGAATATCTTTATGTCGCTTTGAAAATAGTCATTCACTTACCTAATAATAATATGAGAAATTTGACATTTCCTGCGGATTTTTATTAAGAGGGCCAATTTTTGTTGGTGGTGTGTTTCTGGGATACGAGATGGCGCAGAAATAGCAAAATTGCAGAAAGTAGTTTTGACTATGTATTGGTTTTTAGTGCCTGCAGAATTGTATCACAACGAATAATAAAAATGAACTCATCATTTTTATTATTCGTTGTGATAAAATTCTGCACTATAAACCAATACATAGTCAAAACTACTTTGTGTAATTGTGTAAGTAGATAAATCTAAATGTAGTCATTTTGCGCTATAAAAATGGGTCGAGTACAAGTACTTGGAATAGTACTCGTGGACTAAGTACCTCAAGTGCCATAAATCGTTTGTTTTGACAGTTAGAGCAATATGCACTTAAGTAGATAAATCTAAATGTAGTCATTTTGCGCTATAAAAATTGATCAAGTACAAGTTCTTGGAATATACAGTACTCGTGGACTGAGTACCTCAAGTGCCATAAATCGATTGTTGTGACAGTTAGAGCAATATGCACTTAAGTAGATAAATCCAAATGTACTCGAAGTCATTTTGCGCTATAAAAATGGGTCGAGTACAGGTACTTGGAATATAAAGTACTCGTGGACTGAGTACCGAGTACAAGAAGAGTACTCAGACTACAAATTTTGAGTGCAGTTTATTCCGGGAATCGTGGCATTCACGTCATCAATTTATGTACGAATCAAAGACGAACAGTTTTTTTTTAACCATGTAATACTATTATATGCGCATCATCGTAGCAAATAATAGAAACTTATATCTTGTGACTCCTGAAGCAAGTACAGACAACAGTGCCCACCGGAATTCGGAACTCCAAGTTCAGAATTTTGGAATTGATGACGTGAACGTCAATATTCACGGAATAGAGTTTACTTGTACTCGAGTACCACCCCCCAGCTCTGCTTAGGTTAAGTGGCACATTTCTGATGTCAATGGTTTAGGTTACTTACTAGTGCTTTGATTAGATCACAGTGAAATATGATAGCTTAGATGGAACAGACTTGGTGTACTCAGGTTTTTACCTTTCGAGCGTCCGTCTAAGGACCAGTGGATCACCGCCATATCTGCGAACCACTGCCCGCCGAAAACCAACCCACGTGTGGACCAGAGGGGCGAGTCGACACCCCTGGGCTTTTCAAGGCCCACTCCCGAGTCCTCATTTAGCGGCGACAAGCACCAGGGCTGAGTCAACCCCGCCGTGTTTAAGTTAGCCCTATCCAAGATAGGGACACAGAGGCTACCTCAAGAAGGTCTACAGCTCCGAATTGGACAATCGTCACCTTCAAACATCCATCGTCCGAAGACTCAAGTCTGCCCCAAACGCCTCCTGTTTAGGTGCTACGCTGGACCTCCGCTTAGATGGAACAGCCAACAGAATCACTTGTTCATGAACCAACGATATTACTTTGAACTAACTAATAAATTATTACTTATACCAATACAAAAATGAAACCATTAATAATAACTACATAAATAACAAAAACACACGGATGAATAATTTATATAATCATGATGACTATGTAAACGAAAACTGACCATGTGTGGGGGCCTGCGCCGTAATTCTATTGACCACCTGGGATAATTATAGTGAGCAGGGTTGAATCGACGTGACCGGCATATGTCAAGGACGAATCCTTGTGCGTAACAGAAACAAACACGAACAACAAAAAAAAAACTATATTTCGAGGATGATGTAAATGTAACGATGTTAATCACCAGCTGCGGCCGTGATAATTAAATTGTTTATCTGGCCCAGTAATTACTTTTCAAATGCAAACAATGAGCACTGTAATGATAGCTGGTGACGGGTGTTGTGTTGATTAATAACTTTGGTTGTTTAATTGGATAATATTTAAACAAAAATAGTTAATTAGTCGGTCGTAATGCGTATTATTTGTGATCATGTTTAGTGCAGAAACTTATCTTAAATTCTTCTTCTCGCATCATCTAGTATTTAGAATACTGAACCCACAATTAACAGTGCCTCGATTAAACACAGCGGCGACAACTTTGGTATTCTTTTTAATTGGCCGTTAGTAATTCTGACCCAAAATGGCGGACAAACAGCAGCGTAGCTATGAGGTCTAAAGTTGGTCACAGCAATTCCGTCTGAAGGTTGTGCTTTATTTCACTTACCCCAAAATTGTATCTCGAAAATTTGCAAAAGTAAATAGAATCAACCTAAACACGTTAAATTGAGGTATTAAACATCGATTATACCTATTTTAAAATTAAGGGAATAGCTCCCGCCCATGGATGACAACACTCGATGTCGCAATTGAATACCAGATGTTTGTATTATAACCTATTCTTTTGATTATTGTAACTGTTCTGTATGAAATGGCCTCCGTTAATTAATAAATAAATAAATAGATAAATTATTATAGCCTCATCATGGCGGATGACAGGGGGTTGTCGCCACTGTGTTTAATTAAGTCACTGTACCAGAATGTTTCTTTTCGCGCCATCTAGTATCTGGAATACTGAACTTAAATTCTTCTTCTCGCGCCATCTAGTATCTGGAATACTGAACTCAAATTCTTTTTCTAGCGGCATCTAAGAGCCCCGTCCCACGTCAGTTGGCACAGTTTTTAAAAATGCACTTACTTGAACTACAAAGCTTGAAATGCGAAAATATTTTGATATACAACATGGCCCATAAGTCGCGACGAGATCGTAGTTAGCTAATATTTCTTTAATTCTTAACATTTTTTATTAGTGTATGGCTTTTATAAAATAACACATCTCGAAGAATATTTTACATTATGAATGAAAGAAACATATTTTAAATATCTTCCGTTTTCAACTTCGCACTGATGAGCTCTTTCAATGACATGTTTCATAACAGCGCTTAGCGCCTGTGGCTCTTAGTGCCCTAATTTCTGCACGAATGTTTTCCTTTAGTTGTGGAATTGTCTAAGGTTTAGTCACGAACACTCTTTCTTTCAAGTATCCCCATAAAAAGAAGTCAGGGGCCGTGAGATCTGAAGACCGCGGCGGCGAATCCACTGCACCTCTTCTCTAAATTATTCGTTCGCCAAAAATGGTGCTTAAAACTTGCAGTATGGCTTTACCAGTAAGGCAAGTCTCACCATATTGCTGAAACCACATCCCAGGTCTATTTTCTACTGCAGATCTTACAAAATTCTCAAGCATGGCCCGATATTCTCTATCTATTCGTCCAGATCTCTGGCACTGTATAAAACGCTAGTCATAATAATTATAATATACAATTTCACAGTTGCCTAAATACAATATTTTTCATGGCACTCTAAAGTTTTTTTTTTTATTATTTAACATTCAATGCATTTATGATTAATATCATTTTTTTAAATTTTATATAATTTAAAAAAATGCGCATTCTATTTAAAGTAGATACAAAAGTAATCCATGCTGTTGACAAAAATTGTTAGCACAACCTTGTACGTGTTTTTCTTTTCTCTCAACTTAAAAATGTATTTATATCTCGCAAAATTTCAATCGAGCGTGAAACATAACAAACACAAACCGGAATCCATTAAAATTGTTATTTTCGCCCGAGATGAATGATAAATCAAGGCGCAGTTTGAGAGGTGTTCCTTTTTTCTTTCATTTTCGAGAGGAGAAGATCAAAAACAGGAGTATTATAATCTGCAAGACGAAGTTTGAAAGGTGTTTCTTTTTTCTTTGATTTTTTGAGAGGGAGAGATCAAAAACAGGCATAATGTGCAAGACGAAGTTTCAAAGGTGTTTTTTTTTCTTTAATTAATTTTCGAGAGGGAGAGATCAAAAACAGGCGTAATTTGCAAAAGACGAAGTTTGAAAGTTGTTCCTTTTTACTTTCCCCCGTATGTAATACAAAGGGAAAGTATTGTTTTCGTGAAAATTTTCGAATCAAAAATGTTAGCGGAAATATCCGTTTTGAGGTCCCCTGAGTCGAATAAGACCATTTTTGAAAAATGTCTGTCTGTCTGTGTGCGCTGTACCGCAAAAACCGCTAAAGATATCGAGATGAAACTTGAAACTTAAGCTTTTTGTTACAATCGGAAGAACTGAAAAGCTTTTGGTGAAAATCGGAAAACCGGAAGTGGTACTTTACTCTTAGCGTTTTTCAGTTTTTTCAGATTTTTTCAATAAATGTTCATCAAACAAAAAATTCTTTCAAATAAAAGTTGTAGATAATAACAAAATAAAGATGTATTGTTTACTTACTTTTTGTCATAGCACTCTTAGTTTTTGAGATATTTAATAAATAGTGTTTTTTATCTAGTCATTGATTTGTGTCAGTGTGTGTGTTGATACAATTGGAAAATGTTTCAAATAAAAGTTGTTGGTTATAAAATATTAAAGATTTTTTGTATCTTTACTTTTTGTGATAGCACTCTTAGTTTTTGAGATATTCAATAAATAGTGTTTTTTATCTAGTCATTGGTTTGGTTTGTGTCAGTATGTGTTGATCCAATTGAAAAATGTTTCAAATAAAAGTTGTAGTTATCAAAACGTTGAAGACATTTTGAAAATAATAATGCTACAAATATTTTAAAAGTGATTTAATACGCAATGCATTTTTTAAAAGGTCATTTTCATACAACATTTACAAAACGTTTAATAAAATTCCGGAACACCTGAAATCTCTCAGCTTAAATAATTTTAAAACAAATGTGCGTATCCTAATCTTACGTGGTGAACTCTAAAGTTACTAAAGTTGCAAGTCTCAAATTTTATTTTGTCTAATAATAAATAGTCGCTAAACATAGAATTAATTATTAAGTTTGGAAGTAGTAGGTTAAGTGGAAGAGCAGTAACAGGCTTAGGCCTGCCTGAACTTCGCCTACGCGAAATGTATAAAAGATAATTGTAAACATTGTATTTCTTTAAATTAAATAAAGACATAATAATAATAATAATAATAATAATTTACGGGGGAAAGTACTATGATGGACACATCACCATTTTTTCTTTAATTTTTGAGAGGGAGAGATCAAAAAACAGGCATAATCTGCAAAAGACGAAGTTTGAAAGTTGTTCCCTTTTTCTTAAATTTTCGAGAGGAGAAGATCAAAAACAGGCGTATTATAATCTGTAAGACGAAGTTTGAAGGGTGTTTCTTTTTTCTTTAATTTTTCGTGAGGGAGAGATCAAAAACAGACATAATATGTAAGACGAAATTTGAATGGTTTTTCTTTTTTCTTTAATTATTGTTCGAGAGGGAAAGATCAAAAACAGACATAATCTGCAAAAGACGAAGTTTGAAAGTTGTTCCTTTTTTCTTTAATTATCGAGAGGGGAGATCAAAAACAGGCTTAATCTGCAAAAAACGAAGTTTGAAAGTTGTTCCTGTTTTCATTAATTTTCGAGAGGGAGAGATAAAAAACAGGCGTAATATGCAAGACAAGATTTGAGAGGTGTTTCTTTTTTCTTTCATTTTTCGAGAGGGAGAGATCAAAAGCAGACATAATCTGCAAGACGAAGTTTGAAAGGTGTTTCTTGTTTCTTTAATTAATTTTCGAGAGGGAGAGATCAAAAACAGGCATAATCTTCAAAAGACGAAGTTTGAAAGTTGTTCCTATTTTCTTTTAATTTTCGAGAGGGAGAGATAAAAAAACAGGCATAATCTGCAAAAGACGAAGTTTGAAAGTTGTTCCTTTTTTCTCTAATTTTCGAGAGGAGAAAATCAAAAACAGGCGTATTATAATCTGTAAGACGATGTTTGAAGGGGATTTCTTTTTCCTTTAATTTTTCGAGAGGGAGATATCAAAAACAGACATAATATGCAAGACAAAATTTGAAAGGTGTTTCTTTTTTTCTTTAATTATTGTTCGAGAGGGAGAGATCAAAAACAAGCATAATCTGCAAAAGACGAAGTTTGAAAGTTGTTCCTTTTTTCTTTAATTTTCGAGAGGGAGAGATCAAAAAACATTCGTAATCTGCAAGACAAAGTTTGAAAGGGGTTTTTTTTTAATTTTCGATAGGGGGAGATCAAAAGTAGGCGCAATCTACGAGTACAAGACGAATTTTGGAAGGATTTTTTTAAGAGAGATCAAAAACAGGCGTAATTTGCCAACAAAAAACAGGCTTAATCTGCAAAACACGAAGTTTGAAAGTTGTTCCTTAACTTTCGAGATGGAGAGATCAAAAGCAGGCGTAATCTGCAAGACGAAGTTTTAAAAGGTGTTTTTTTAAGTTTTCGACAGGGAATGATCAAAAACAGGCGCAATATACGAGTACAAGACGAAGTTTGAAACGTGTTTTTTTAAAGAGTGATTAAAAACAGGCGTAATCTGCCAACCAGAGTCGGTTGATTTATTCCAGCCTTGAAAGTCGAATCCCACGCAGCGCAAAATATATTTTTTTTATTTGTTAACGAGGAGAACAATAATATTTGTTTTGGCAGAAACGCTTATGTATTTATTTTTTTCGCTTCATTGTAATCTCACCTTGGAGCATTTAACAATTGTAATTGTTCGACGACACAATGGTCGGATTTAAATGAGAAAGAATGGATTTAATATTAAATTGAATAAAATAATCTTGTGTTAAATATTTATAATAATTCATATTGTTACAGCAGATTATCAAATTTAAAGTAGGTACACGAAAAGAGCAATCATTTTATGTTTATTAAACTGAATAAAATAATAACCTTCTATAAACTTTTGGGGAAAGCGGCAGAATTCAAAAAATATAGTTCCAATTTTAGCCAGAGTTATATTTTAATTAGCCAATATTTCGCTATACATTTGTCAGCTTCTTCAGGGCAAAGTTTAAAATATAACTGGGCTTTTTTTGATGAAATTAAAAATTGTCAGATATCAAAAAAAAAACAATTATATTGGCTAATTAAAATAAAACTCTGGCTAAAACTAGAACTATAATTTTTGAATTCTGCCGCTTTTTCCCAAAAGTTTAAAGAAGTTTTTAATAACTTGACGGCAAAAAAAATACTAAATGTCATAAAATAATAACCTTGTTGAATATATACCGGGCTTTCATTAATTCCCGAACCCCACGTGACTAAATTTAAAATTGCCGCGTAAATTATTGTATTTGTACGTTGGAGGCTTTGAAAAAAGTAACCAAACGTTACTAAAGTCAAATTTGACATAAACGTTTATGCGCGGTGCATCGTTAAACCAACCTTTGAGATCTTACAAGATTCGCCCGGAATTTTCAGGTAAGCAAAAATTGTTTAATTATTCTGAAACATTGAGTTTTATTTCTATTTATTTTGCAGTCAATTTGCTAGGATAAGCAAATACTGCGAAAATGCTATTTACAACGGAGCAAGACGCGTTTATTTTGATGGCACATTTTCGTAGTGCTTCACGTAATATTGACGGCAACTGGAGTTATTCTCTGCAGTCTTGCATTGAGCAGTTTCATAAAAATACGCCGGCGAATAAATATTTTTAAATCTAGGGAATTTTTGTGTGAGCCATACCACCTTGTACATTTGGTTGCCTATTATTTTTGGTCACGTGGGGTTCGGGAATTAATGAAAGCCCGGTACAATAATTCATTCGTATTTTTAAATCAAGTTATCAAATTTAAAGTACAGTTGCACGAACAGAGCAATAATTTTATGTTTGTTAGGGGGCTTTACGTTTTGAAATTATCAACGCTTCGCTGAATTATTTCTTGTGCGGACATTAATCATCGACGCAATGCGGAAACGAGTGAACATTACTAATCTATATAAACGTACACGGCTTTATTGCGATTTTGAGTTTTATGATAATTACGGTATGCAAATGGACGTTTAACGGTCTCTTTCGACGTGGGTTTTATTGCACGCTGGTGCAAATGTAACGCATCTGAACAAAAATATGAAGAAAGTGCGAATAATTTTAGAAAGTTTTTTTTTCTTTTTTGTAAGGCGTAGCTAGAACCCAAGGACGGTCGAGTATACGGTAAGAAGGATCGACAGAATCGAAGATTTTAGAGTTAGTTTAGAGATCGGTTACGTCACAAATGCGCGCTGTATTTAAATGTGGTTACTTCATGGTAAACTTTAGGTAAACATGCATAAGCTGTAAATTTTCTGACAATCGTTGATTTTTAAAAGAGTTTAATTTAAAGCTTTAAACGAGTGTTGTCCACTCCCAGACTAAGCATGAAGTAAAATTTCGAGTTTAGAAAAGCCCCGTGAAAATTTGTCGAGGGTCGCGCAGCGACCCGAGACAAATTTTCTGGGCTTTTCTAAACTCGAAATTTTACTTCATGCGCCACGCGTACAAAACAAAAATATTGTGAATTTATGTATATTTAAACCACACTTGAAATCAGTGTTTTATACGCGTGGCGCATGAAGTAAAATTTCGAGTTTAGAAAAGCCCAGAAAATTTGTCTCGGGTCGCTGCGCGACCCTCGACAAATTTTAACGGGGCTTTTCTAAACTCAAAATTTTACTTCATGCTTAGTCTGGGAGTGGAAAACACTTGCTTAAAGTTTTAAATTGAACTTTAAAAAAACAGGGTATATCCGCAATTGTTGTATCAATTCCATGGTATGCCATTATTTTTATAAAATCACATTACTTTTTCTTAATTATTTTAGCTGTAAATTTTCTGACATTCGTTGTTTTTTTAAAGAGTTCAATTTGAAGCTTTAAACGAGTGTTTTCCACTCCCAGACTAAGCATGAAGTAAAATTTCAGTTTAGAAAAGCCCCGTGAAAATTTGTCGAGGGTCGCGCAGCGACCCGAGGCAAATTTTCTGGGCTTTTCTAAACTCGAAATTTTACTTCATGCGCCACGCGTACAAAACAAAAATATTGTGAATTTATGTATATTTAAACCACACTTGAAATCAGTGTTTTATACGCGTGGCGCATGAAGTAAAATTTCGAGTTTAGAAAAGCCCAGAAAATTTGTCTCGGGTCGCTGCGCGACCCTCGACAAATTTTCACGGGGCTTTTCTAAACTCGAAATTTTACTTCATGCTTAGTCTGGGAGTGGAAATCGCTTGTTTAGAGCTTTAAGATGAACTTAAAAAAACCGGAAATATTTCAAGACAGTAAATAGGCTGAATTTGGAATACGTTTATTTTAAAGAAGTCGACCAACAGTTGGTTTTCACTGAAACCGGTTGGTCGACAGTTAACACTAACACAAAGTCTTATTTTAATAACATTTTAACACAAAATATTAAAAATCTATCTATGAAAGTTCAGCGAAACCGGAAAGAGAGGTTATGATAGACTCAAAAACGTAACCAAATTAACGTCATTGTTCTCTCTCGCAAGAACTAGGGCCTGCGGGGAAAGGGGTAGGGGAAAACATGGAAAGATAAAATTCTATCATACCTTGTAACACATATTGTGTATGCCCATCGACGTACCTTGGCTAGAACCGAGTGAGTTAGGTTAGAACAGTTGACACTTTGTGAACTTGAGCTACGTTAGGTTAGATTTTTACAGTTAGGTTAGATGTCACTTTCGACAGTTAGGTTAGATATCACTTCCGACAGTTAGGTTGGATATCGCTTTCTACAGTTAGGTTGGAGGTAACTTTCCACTGTTAGATTAGATAATACCTCCTACAGTTAGGTTAGATATCGCTTTCTACAGTTAGGTTAGATGTCACTATCTACAGTTAGGTTAGATATTACTTCCTACAGTTAGGTTAGGTATCGCTTTCTACAGTTAGGTTAGCTGTCACTTCCTACAGTTAGGTTAGATATCGCTTTTTACAGTTAGGTTAGCTGTCACTTCCTACAGTTAGGTTAGATACCGCTTTTTACAGTTAGGTTAGATGTCACTTCCTACAGTTAGGTTAAAGGTCACCTTCCACTGTTAGATTAGATATTACCTCCTACAGTTAGGTTAGATATCGCTTTCTACAGTTAGGTTAGCTGTCACTTCCTACAGTTAGGTTAGATATCGCTTTTTACAGTTAGGTTAGATGTCACTTCCTATAGTTAGGTTAGATATCGCTTTCTACAGTTAGGTTAGAGGTCACTTTCCACTGTTAGATTAGATATCACCTCCTACAGTTATGTTAGATATCGCTTTCTACAGTTAGGTTAGATATTACTTCCTACAGTTAGGTTAGGTATCGCTTTCTATAGTTAGGTTAGCTGTCACTTCCTACAGTTGGGTTAGATATCGCTTTCTACAGTTAGGTTAGATGTCACTTTCTACTGTTAGGTTAGGTTTATATACATATTTTATTGATGCCACAACTACAAAGAAGTTTTACACAAGTCATAAAATATACAATTAAAATTGAAGTTGAAAAAATGTCGAGAGTAGAATAATTGATACAATACAATATATTATATATTATTTCATTTCTTCTTGAAATAAGTAAATTAGAGGCGTAGCTACAGCTGTAGCAGCTGAATTCTAAAAATAGTTTAGAATTCCACATACTTCTTATGTGGAATTCTAAACTATTTTTGTTTGTGTTTTTTCTAGAACGGAATACTAAGATTTTTTAGAGTTTGCCAGCGGAACTGGAAGTAAGCGTGTGTGGGACGCACAAATGTTAAGATAAAGTTCTTTCGGAGACTTACCGTTTAGCCGCAAATTGTATTTTAAGTTCAAATTTTGAGGTTATATAGGTTGGTATATCACGATATTTATTTAACACTAAATAGGTTAGCTGTCACTTCCTACAGTTAGGTTAGATATCGCTTTTTACAGTTAGGTTAGCTGTCACTTCCTACAGTTAGGTTAGATACCGCTTTTTACAGTTAGGTTAGATGTCACTTCCTACAGTTAGGTTAAAAGTCACCTTCCACTGTTAGATTAGATATTACCTCCTACAGTTAGGTCAGATATCACTTTCTACAGTTAGGTTAGCTGTCACTTCCTACAGTTAGGTTAGATATCGCTTTTTACAGTTAGGTTAGATGTCACTTCCTATAGTTAGGTTAGATATCGCTTTCTACAGTTAGGTTAGAGGTCACTTTCCACTGTTAGATTAGATATCACCTCCTACAGTTATGTTAGATATCGCTTTCTACAGTTAGGTTAGAAGTCACTATCTACAGTTAGGTTAGATATTACTTCCTACAGTTAGGTTAGGTATCACTTTCTACAGTTAGGTTAGCTGTCACTTCCTACAGTTAGGTTAGATATCGCTTTCTACAGTTAGGTTAGCTGTCACTTCCTACAGTTAGGTTAGATATCGCTTTTTACAGTTAGGTTAGATGTCACTTCTTACAGTTGGGTTAGATATCGCTTTCTACAGTTAGGTTAGATGTCACTTTCTACTGTTAGGTTAGATTTCACTTCATATACATATATTTTATTGATGCCATAACTACAAAGGAGTTTTACACAAGTCATAAAATATACAATTAAAATTGAAGTTGAAAAAATGTCGAGAGTAGAATAATTGATACAATACAATATATTATATATTATTTCATTTCTTCTTGAAATAAGTAAATTAGAGGCGTAGCTACAGCTGTAGCAGCTGAATTCTAAAAATAGTTTAGAATTCCACATACTTCTTATGTGGAATTCTAAACTATTTTTTTGGGTTTTCTCCAAAACGGAATACTTAGATTTTTAGAATTTGCCAGCGGAACTGGAAGTAAGCGTGTGTGGGACGCACAAATGTTAAGATAAAGTTCTTTCGAAGACTTACCGTTTAGCCGCAAATTGTATTTTAAGTTCAAATTTTGAGGTTATATAGGTTGGTATATCACGATATTTATTTAACACTAAATATGAAGTGTACTGACGTTTATTTGAAATAATGGATATATAAATTGGATCCATTAGAAAATTACAAATATTTTAATTTATGATATAAAAAACTAGATGGCGCTACCTTTACGCGGAAACGAGAATATTATGATATTGTATCATTACTTTTTAGTAAATTGATCTCGTAACAATATCACATATACTGTAATTATAAAATCACCATGTACTCAGTTATGTATAAAATTATAGTAACCACTTAACTTTTGATTTTCAATAAATTCATATTTCCCGTTTACGAAAATCAACTCGGGTTGCAGCAGTGAGGTAACAACAAAATTGTTGGCAATCAACGCAACTAGAAATTATGGTTATTAGAATAGTTCAATTACAAAATTATTTGTTTACGTTACAATCCCAGTCATTGATAAAACATTTTAGTAAGCGGATCTTTTTTAAAATTTGAATACACTTTACGCCATCTATTTTTTTATACCAAAAGCTAAAATACTCATAATCTAAACATGAATAATAATCAATCTAGAATTATATATCCATTAGTTTAAATCAGTGGTCTCCAAACTACGGCCCGCGGGCCAAATCCGGCCCGCGATTGTTTGTATTTTTTTTGTAAATGTCATATTTTGAAATAATGTTACAATTGTTCCTTAAATTTTTCATAATTTTATAAAATCAATCGGATCTTGGCCGACTTTATTATTAACTGTATTGTTTCGAGTTTACGTGAAGTGATTAATCACAAATAGAAAGACTGTTATTCCTTACTTCACTTTTTATTTTTATGTTAGATGTACATTTCGAGACACAAGGTGCTCATTATCAATAACAAACTCTTTTGTTATTGATAATGAGCACCTTGTGTCTCGAAATGTACATCTAACATAAAAATAAAAAGTGAAGTAAGGAATAACAGTCTTTCTATTTGCGACTTTATTATGTAGAATTGTATTTGTGGCCCGCGAAGAAGATAGTTTGGAGACCCCTGGTTTAAATAAACGTCAGTAGACGTTAGATTTAGTGTGAAATGAAATTGTGATTTTGGCTGTATAAATGAAGATAATACATCAATTTGGATTAATTACGTCATAATTTTGGAGATAATTTCATTATGTGTACAATTTATAACTGTAATATGATTATTCACCCGAAAATACCAACGTATATAACCTCAAAATCGGAACTTAAAATACGATTTACGGCTAAATGGTAAGTCTCCAAAAGAACTTTATTCTAACATTTGTGTGTCCCACATATGTCTACACCCGGCTCAATTTAAAACAATTCAAAAATCGGAGTATTTCGATCTGGATTGTAACCTATCCACTCTTAATGCCAGCGCTAACATATTTCTTTCAGGGCCGGTATTCCTGAAATTGATCGAACGTTTGGTCGCCCGCCAACTGTCAAATTCACGTGTTAAATCCCTATCTAAATGACAGATTTCGTACAACAAAATCGTACGACCAATTTCGGGAATACCAGCCCAGATCTTCTCGTCATGTGGGAATATATTTAGCACTTGACACATATTGCAGTCGGATCTTCAAGTCATGTCGGAATACGTGAATTCATAATAATTAACTCTTCGCATTTCACGATACTGCCGATTACATTGTCATACAGAATCCCATTTAATCAATTTGTAAAATCGCAGTTGAAACAATCACGACGAAAGGGTGTGCACACACGTAATAACAAAGTTAAATAGGCAATAACAATATTGACTGTACGTAATAACAGCGTTATATAACCCGTGCGTGTTATTGTATTAAGCGAATGTTGTACGTGCGTGATTGATCGAGCGCGGATAATTAGCATTTTAAATGAATCATCCTTTTGATTGCCGTCCGCGCCGATTGCACAACAGTTTGCCAACGACATGTCCATCACGTGGAAAAACAATGATCGTTACTTACAAAGTGGATGGAGAGAAAAAAAAAACGAACGCGCAGATTCAACGTACCGATTGAAGGTCGTGATGAATTTAATGAAAATATATTGAATAATATGTAAATCTACTTTACATATTATTATTTTTGATTTAAAAAAATGCAGAGAATATGGGTGCAGTATCCCAGATGATGAGTAGCGCGAGAAAAAGAATTTAAGTTTAGTATTCCAGATAGTCCTAAGTGTTACAACTCTTCTTCTTTTTTTTGTCAGCCGTTTTCAATCCACTGTTGGACGTAGACCTCCCCTAATATCGTATGTTCTCAATTCAAAAAAATCTATAGTGCCATGGAACATATTCTAGGTTGGCAACTCTTATTACAACTGACGTTTTATATGTCAATTCCTGAAGTGTGTCGCCAACTTAAATTTGAAAAAAGATTAAATCTTTAGAGGTTTCTTTTTATTGAACATACAGAGAGTTTTATGTAACACCGAACATTTTCATAACGAGAATATTTCTTTTAAGTATACATATGCATTTCGTTGTACATTTTCCGACGCTCGGTTTATTAAGAGAATTCAATTAGAACTTTTAACAAGTGTTTTCCACTCCCAGGCTAAGCAGGAAGTAAAATTTCGAGTTTAGAAAAGCCTGAAAATTTGGTTTGGTCGCGTAGCGCGAAGCGCGGAGCGGCCAAACCAAATTTTCAGGCTTTTCTAAACTCGAAATTTTACTTCATGCGCCACCGGTACAAAACACTGATTCAATGTAAGATTTAACGGTGTGTTTTTAACTTCGTAATATGTCAGTGCTTTGTACCGGTGGCGCATGAAGTAAAATTTCGAGTTTAGAAAAGCCTGAAAATGTGGTTTGATCGCGTAGCGCGAAGCGCGGAGCGGACAAACCAAATTTTCAGGCTTTTCTAAACTCGAAATTTTACTTCATACACCACCAGTACAAAACACTGACATATTACGAAGCTTAAAACACACCGCTAAACTTTACGTTGAATTAGTGTTTTGTACCGGTGGCGCATGAAGTAAAATTTCGAGTTTAGAAAAGCCTGAAAATTTGGTTTGGCCGCTCCGCGCTTCGCGCTACGCGACCAAACCAAATTTTCAGGCTTTTCTAAACTCGAAATTTTACTTCATGCTTAGCCTGGGAGTGGAAAACACTTGTTTTAACCTTCAAATTGAATTCTCTTAATAAACCGAGCGTCAGAAAATGCACAACGTATGCATATGTATACTTAAAAGAAATATTCTCGTTATGAAAATGTTCGGTGTTACATAAAACTCTCTGTATGATATTTTCAGCCGTAATATAACGAGTGGTATGATTATTATCGATGATATTTTGGAGTTGAAACCGAGCTGCAGATTCAACGAGTGCACAGCACGAGTTGAATGTGCTGCTACGGTTTCAACTACAAAATATCATCGATAATTAATCATATCACGAGTTATATTTAGTGAGAGAATATAACGAATAAAATAATGTGAGTCCCTTAACATTATCGACAGCTGAGATATTGTTGTTTCCCTATTGATTGAGAATGTTTTAACCGCACAAAAGTTCGTAAACTGCCGCCACTGTGATTCTTTATTCATGACGGTGTTTTTTAGCGTCGCATTTTTCACTTTTCTATTGATATCACTGCACGAAACTTTACCTATTTTGACGTTTCGAATGACAGGACAACTTATCACCCACCACTTTTTTTGTTTTTTATCATCGCGGTGATAGACATGTACCTACGGCTTTCCTTGCATCTCATTGGTTGAAAATTCGTTCTAGTAGGCTATGAGTTGTATTCTCCAATGTACTCTGTCTTGGGCAAGGTGATACCACCTGCTTCAGACATATATCTTTACGTCATCCAGCCATCGTTTCTGAGGTCTTCCAATGCTGCGTTGTGTGGCTTTAGGTCGCGACCATTTAGCAGCGCCCAATTTTGCAACTTGCCTTACCAAGCTCCACTTGAGGTTCATGATACGGTGAGTTATCTAACTAACTTAACCTGCCTATCTGACCTTAATCAGTATTACTAACCTGATCAATAGAATCTAAACAAACCTTGATTGGTGTCATCTAATGTAACGAATAGTATCTAATCTAACCTTAACACGTGTCACCTAACCTTGATAAGTGCCATCAAACCTAATCTTAATTACGGCCACCAAACCTAACCTCGATTAGGGTCATCAAACCTAACCTCAACTAGCGCCATCCAACCTAACCGTCATCTAACTTAACCTGACTATCTGACTCCAATAAGTATTTACAAACCTTATTAATAAAATCTTAACAAACTTTAATTGGTGTCATCTAATCTAAAAAATACTATCTAACCTTACCTTAACACGTGCCACCTAGCCTCAATAAGTGCCACCAACCTAAGCTCAAATATCCATCCAATCTAACCGTCATCTGACCCAACCTGTCTACCTGACCTCAATCGATACTTACTAACCTTATCAATAGAATCTAAACAATAGTATCTAACCTAACCTTAACATGTGTCACCTAACCTCAATTAGTGCCATCAAACCTAACCTCAATTAGTGCCATCCAACCTAACCTCAATGGTCATCATCTAAGATAATCTGTCTATCTGACCTTAATCAGTGGTATCAAAACTAACCTCAAATAGCATTATCTAACTTAACGTTTACCAAAAACGTTACGATCTCAGAAAATAAAGATAACATTGCTGTACAAACTACAAAGAAGATTGATACGCCAGTTATATCTAAATATTGATATTTTGGCATTTAGTGTCGAATTAGTTTATATTATGTGCAAGATATTAATTTTAGTGAACAATTCAAATAAAAATCAATTGATTTGGATTGATTCATGAATCTGTCTATCTAGAATCGCAACAAAGCTCAATTGATGTCATCTAATCTAACAAATAGTATCTAACCTAACCTTAATACGTGTCACCTAACGTCAATTAGTGCCATCAAACCTAACCTCAATTAGGGCCATCAAACCTAACCTTAATGGTTGTCATCTCACTTAACCTACCTATCTAACCTCAATCAGTGGCATTAAAACTAATTTCAAACAGTCCTATCTAACCCAACGTTAACCAAAAACTCAAAATAACGTTACGATTTCAGAAAATGAAGAGACCATTATTAAAATCAAACCTAACCTCAATTCATACCTAACCTTAATTTAAGCCATCAAATCTTACCTCGATAAGTAACATCCAACCTAACCTCAATGGAGAAGATGTACCTAAACCTCTCTACCTGACCTCAATCGGTTGAATTAAACCTAGCTACAACCAATATTGCCTAACCCAATGTTATCCAAAAAACTCAAAATAACATGACGATTTCACAAAATCAAGAGAATGTTGTTGCCATCAAACCTAATCTCAATTCAAACCTAACCTCAATTAGGGCCATCAAGCCTAACCTTAATTAGGGCCATCAAGCCTAACCTTAATTAGTGCCATCCGACCTAACCGCAATGGCCGGCATCAAACTTAACCTGTCTATCTGACCTCGATCAGTGGTATCACAGCTAACCTTAAACAGTATCTGCTAACCCAATGTCAACCAAAAACTTAAATTAACGTTACGATTTCAGAAAATGAAGAGAACATTGTTGCTATCAAACCTAACCTCAATGTAAACCTAACCTCAATTAGTGACATTAAACCTAACCTCAATAATCGTTATCTAATTTAACCTGTCTATCTGACCTCAATCATTGGTATCAATACTAACCTCAAACAATATTGCCTAATCCATAGGTTCTTAACGCGGCCGTTTAAGACTTTCAGGGGGGCAATAGAAAACTCAGAGAAAATTAGGGGGCGTATAATATTACACGTTTAAATATAATCGTGGCAATAGCTGCTTCAGATTCGCGACAAATGGTAAGAAAAATAAATATTCTCAAAGTGGGCGGTGGGCAAAATAGGGTTGAGAACCTATGGTCTAACCCAATATTAACCAAAAACGTTCTTCGAACCTAACCTCAATTAGGGCATTTAAACCTATTACCTCAAATAGCGCCATCAAACCTAACCTCAATGGCCGGCATTTAACTTAACCTATCTGACCTCAATCAGTGGTATCTAACCTAACCTCAAACAGTTTTTTTCTAACCCAGCGTTATTCAAAAACTGAAAATAACGCCAGTCTGAGAATCAAAAATACTGAAATAAAATAACCAAATTCGACATTAAACACCCAAATATCAATAAATCTGCAAGATAACTGTTTGTTTTTAAGTTTACGTGAAGTGATTCTTACACTAAAAAAGACTGTTTCTTATTTCCTTACTTCACTTTTTATAAAAAGTAAAGTAAAGAATAAGTCTTTTTTTTGTGAAAAAATTCGAACATAAAATCTACTGACATTGATTGATTTATAATTGTCTCTGTTGTTTTTCTTTTTTTTTTTTTTTTACTTTTCACATATGTTAATCAAACACCTCTAGAGTGCCATGATGTAATCTTTTTATTTTTAATCCTACAATAATTTCCATGGCACTTAAGAGGTCTTTTTTAATTGAACAGTCGATACTACAAAGGGAAAATATTGTTTTTTTCCATGGCCAACTCTGAATAAAAATCCCCGTTTCATTTCCGACTCCGCCTTGAGACTTAAAATATAATCTTCAAATTATAAAATACGATGTTATAAAAGCTTTATTATCGTGTAAAATTAATTACATTTTAATGGGAGCGTAATTTTCGTAACGACTCAATTTAAATGCAAATGCACAACAAAAATAACACGCTCGAATAAAAACGCTCGCGTCTGTTTCATTTTTTTTTTTTTTTCATGATGGAAAAACAAAAGAATCTCAATTATTCCAACTGACGTTCCTGACGTTTGATAAATGAAGCGTCAACAAACGAGCATTGTTTATTTATTTCAATTCCAATCGTGTATCTTTTGTTGGGTATTTCAACTACATACACAAAAATCACACAACAAATGAAAACCATATTAAGAACAAAAGATAAAATACAACATGGAATTATAATTACATTCTAACCACAATAATCACTAATTAGACCAACTGGATAATGGTAAAACTTTGAAATTTTCGTTTTAACGCACTAAGCGCCATTGATAAATATATATATATATTAAATAAAATATTTACATTTTTTTTCACACATTTTCAAGTCAAGTCGAACATCATAATATATCACATTAAGTTATGTAGTAATTTAATTAACAAAAAAATAATAAGGTTGCGTATACGCAACCTTATTATTTTTTTGTTAATTAAATTACTACATAAGTTAATGTGATATATTATGATGTTCGACTTGACTTGAAAATGTGTGAAAAAAAATGTAAATATTTTATTTAAAAATTTCGATTATTACTCATTTAAAAAAAAGAAAATGTCAGTGTATTTCTAACTTCACAATATTTCAGTGTTTTACACGCGTGGCGCATGAAGTAAAATTTCGAGTTTAGAAAAGCCTTAAAACTTGGTTTGGCCGCCCCGCTTCGCGGAGCGACCAAACCAAGTTTTAAGGCTTTTCTAAACTCGAAATTTTACTTCATGCTTAGTCTGGGAGTGGAAACACTCGTTCTCAACTTCAGATTGCACGTTTTTATATAAAATCGACGCGTTTTTGAAATTTAACAGCGTATACATTACGTATATTTAAAAGAAACATTCATAGTATGTAATACAATATATACAATTACGGAAATCATAAAGTTAAGTGCAGAATTTTATCTATAATCAACTTTTAGAGTTAACTCTATAATTGCTCGGCCGTTAAAGGGTTAATGTGACGATAGTAGTCAATCTTTCGTTTCAAAATGACAATGATAGTCAAATATTAGCTGTAACGGACGATAGTCACTATAATGGTCACATTTGGACCTAATAAATACTGAATTAGTCAAATTTTCATTTAAACGAAAATTTCAAAGTCAATCTTACGTTTCAAAATGACAATGATGGTCAAATATTAGCTGTAACGGACTATAGTCACTATAATGGTCACATTTAGACCTAATAAATACTGAATTAGTCAAATTTTCATTTAAACGAAAATTTCAAAGTCAATCTTTCGTTTCAAAATGACAATGATAGTCAAATATTAGCTGTAACGGACTATAGTCACTATAATAGTCACATTTGGACCTAATAAATACTGAATTAGTCAAATTTTCATTTAAACGAAAATTTCAAAGTCAATCTTTCGTTTCAAAATGACAATGATAGTCAAATATTAGCTGTAACGGACTATAGTCACTATAATGGTCACATTTAGACCTAATAAATACTGAATTAGTCAAATGTTCATTTAAATGTTACGATATTTTTTAAATGTGATCATAATAAGATTATAGATCACTATAATAGTAATATTTTTAATAAAAGATTTATTTTTTATAAATAAAATATTTAATACAGTATTTAAACCTTATTAATATCTAATAGTAGAGCGTTTTGAAACATTCTATAAACGTCTATTAATACAGCTTATTAGTTATTATTAGTTGTAAACCACCTATTGTTAGTTTACAACTAATCATTTAAAAGCTTTATTAGCAGACGTTAGTAGAAAATTTCATTACTATTGTAATCTACTAAAACGTTTTATTAATACAAACATGTAAATATTATCCTTAAAACCGTGTGAAAGTTGTATACTAATGTCTATTAATAAAGCTGTAGCAAATGTCAATTAATAAAGCTGCAGATACTTAATTTAAATATCTTTCCAACAATTACATAAAAATCGTAAATTATCTACAAACCAGTTAAAAATAAAAAGCATATTAAGGTTACAATTATTCTAGCTATGTAGGTTAGATAATCTGAAGGTACAAAGATATTTTGAACAACAAATAATTGAAGCTACTTGTGGAACAGTTTGTTATTATAAACAATTTAGATTTAAACATAACCTAACCTTAAAACAGTGGCATTTATTTATACGTTGTATACGTTTGTGTAAAATACGAAAGTAGTTAACTAACCTGCATGTCTGCTGGATGTCTCGTGCATCAAGACAATTCACTATCATCACAATCACTTGTTTATTAACAAAATACGCGATAAACAAACGCACGCATTCAAGTGTTTCGAAACGAATTTCTGAATCAAACACACGCACACGAACACCGTTTTGTGCTCCCAGGTCTGCGGGGCTCGACACCTGCGCGAATAAAAATCCGTGGTATTTTCGTTTTAACCAAACTGTCGAGCGACAACACTTTGTTGTATTTCACGTATCTCGGGATCGCATCGGTTTTTCCTCCGTGGGCATCTTTTCGGCCCCACGGCCCGCGTTCACTGTTTTCGTGGGGGGGCCCAGTCGGCCGGGACGCACACACACACGCACGCACACACTTTGGCGTTTCAACGGTGATCGCCACTAGTGGTCATAGGTGGTTACACTGGAAATATGGTTGTTTCCTGCGCTGCAGACGTCTGTGTCCCAGAAACCATTGCGGCGCTGGCCGCTTTCGAATACCCAGAATGCAGTGCGCGCGCTGTCGGTTGCGGAGTGGACACCCTGCGACATCTCTGCGTAATTCGCTTAACTATTCCGCCGATGATAAATAGGTTGTTGTTTTATCTGTTCAATCAATACGGTGTGTACAAATTAAAATAATGTATGAACAGCATGTTTATTCGTGCATATTTTGAAACACTTTTGTAATAAATATATTATTATTATAAATATATTATTATATCTGTGATGTAGATTGATACAACAAATTCAGAACTTTAAATTCCTAAAAATAATGATTTGAATAGTTTATTGAGTTTAGATTAGTATAATTTTACAACTAATGATGTGAATACCTTAAAAATAGTTAATAAAATGAATACTCTCATGATAATAGTTCTCGTGTACAGTTCTATTTACTGAAAAAGCGTATAACTACTGAATCCAATTTCGACGGTATTTCGTGAATGAAATTCTGGCTTTTTTCAACCGTATCAGTAAGTTATCGAATTTAAAACGTTCTGCCATCGATCTCGCCCTGAATTATGATCTACATTTACAGTATAAAGCATTAAGTGTACGCTTTTTTTGTTGAAAAGAACTGTTCTTACGTTTAATTATATTTAACTGCAAACTGGGTTGCCTATACTGTTACAGTTTTATTTAAATATTGCATTTATGTATCAGACTAATAAGTTAACTAATTTATACTGTTTTGCTATCGATTCTGACTTGAATTTTAATTTACATTTACAATGTAAAACATTAAGTGTATGCTTTCTTGTATTGAATAGAACTGTACTTACGTATAATTATATTTAATAGCAAACTGGGTTGCCTATACTATTACACTTTTTATTTATATATTGCATTTATGTATTAGACTAATAAGTAAAGTGATTTAAAACGTTTTGCCATCGATCTCGACTAGAATTATGATCTACATTTACAATGGTAAACATTAAGTGTACGCTTTTCGTTGAATGGAACTGTACTTACGTATAAATATACAGGGCTTTCATTAATTCCCGAACCCCACGTGACTAAATTTAAAATTGCCGCGTAAATTATTGTATTTGTACGTTGGAGGCTTTGAAAAAAGTAACCAAACGTTACTAAAGTCAAATTTGACATAAACGTTTATGCGCGGTGCATCGTTAAACCAACCTTTGAGATCTTACAAGATTTGCCCGGAATTTTCAGGTAAGCAGGTAAGTAAAAATTGTTTAATTATTCTGAAATATTGAGTTTTATTTCTATTTATTTTGCAGAGTCAATTTGCTAGGATAAGCAAATACTGCGAAAATTAATAAAAATCAGTTACATTTTTGAAGATGAGCCTATTTTTTAATCATTTTAAATATAATATTTTCAGTCGTCATAAAAATACGCCGGCAAATAAATATTTTTAAATCTAGGGAATTTTTGTGTGAGCCATACCACCTTGTACATTTGGTTGCCTATTATTTTTGGTCACGTAGGGTTCGGGAATTAATGAAAGCCCGGTATTTAATTGCAAACTGGGTTGCCTGTACTATTACACTTTTTATTTAAATATTGCATTTATGTATTAGACTGATAAGTAAACTGATTTAAAACGTTTTGCCATCGATCTCGACTAGAATTATGATCTACATTTTCAATGGAAAACATTAAGTGTACGCTGTTTTGTTGAATGGAACTGTACTTACGTATAATTATATTTAATTGCAAACTGGGTTGCCTATACTATTACACTTTTTATTTAAATATTGCATTTATGTATTAGACTAATAAGTAAACTAATTTAAAACGTTTTGCCACCGATCTCGACTTGAATTTTAATCTACATTTAGAAAGAAAACCATTAAGTGTACGCTTTTCTATTGAATAGACCTGTACTTACGTATAATTATATTTAATTGCAAACTGGGTTGCCTATACTATTACAGTTGTTATTTAAATATTGCATTTATGTATTAGACTAATAAGTATATTATATACTGGGTAAAATTGTATGTAATACTTAATAAACTATTTAAATCTGCCTTCTATGTGTATTATTAACATTTATATTTTTTAACTGAATGAATCTACATTGTTGTTTATATTTTCTGTATTTTCATATTAGTTCGAGTTCTAAGGTACATTTTATAAGCATATTCAAACATATTAAAAATAATAAAACATTATTATTTTTATTTTTTTAAATAAATTTGCAGTGATTCGTAGTTTTATAAAATTGTGTGCTTTTATAAAAACGAGGAATTACTGTAAATTTATTTTGAAGTTTCAAACGAGTATTGTCCACTCCCAGGTTAAGCATGAAGTAAAATTTCGAGTTTAGAAAAGCCTGAAAATTTGGTTTGGTCACGTAGCGCGTAGCGCTACGCGACCAAACCAAATTTTTAGGCTTTTCTAAACTCGAAATTTTACTTCATGCGCCACGCGTATAAAACACTGATTGAATAAATATTACATAAATGTATATCGTGTGACCAAATCTTCAAAAATTGAGCGCGTAGCTCATAATTTCCAAAGAGTTTACCGTATTTAATACAAATAATGGAGGTTAAGTAGAAAATAAATAAATCACGCGGTAACCTATGCATTGAATGCACATAATAAATCAATTGCGTTTATTTTTACAACAGATCTATTTAAACACACAATGTAACAATTACGCAATTTAAATTTAGCGCGTTTACGCAACCTGCTGGAAATTCCGCCACGCGCACATCAACGCGCATAGACTTTTCATTGATGCGATAATGTTTTTGCGCAGCTGCCGGATTCAACAAATCCCCGGATAGAAATTAAAAATAACTCAACTTACAAAACGTTCAAAGAATCGCAACTCATAATTCTTATAAGTTAACACAATTTAAAATTTCTGTCTCAAATCACCTAATGATTTTTTGAATGCACGTACAAATAACAGGAGTGAGAATATTTAAATCTATAAAATCCTACTCTATGTCTACGGAGAATATAACTGGCAACGTTGTTTTAACACACACACGTTCACGTCCAGCAGAATATTCTAGAATCGAGGCGGTTTTTTAACCAGAGCCCCCGCTTTCTGGAAATTTCAGTTCGCAATTGGACGTCGATCGCGTCGCGCCGATTTTACAAAGTGTGATAATTTACAAGACAAAAGGAGGCACGTTTTAATTGATTTTTATCTGAAGGTAAGCGGAATTTTTATCGATTGTCAAACGGTTGTACCGCTCCGACGATTTTCCACGTCCTGGGCACACCGACGGGAAAAAACGTGCGTGTAACTCCGTCCACGCCGAAACCACGAAAACGTCCCGTTATTTTCAAGTTTTTTCCAGTTTCAGGGGATGGGTGTTCAAAGTATTGATCGATTTTTCGTTTGCTATTTTTGTAGGTAAAATTGGGTTATTTTAAAGTCCTAATCAAGTTCATTTCATTTACGAATAGAAATTCAGCCAATTACTCTTTTATAAGTGAAAAAAACCATTTTAAGATCTCAATAATTCGCGATTTATATGTTTAATATAACATCACCCACAAAATGACATTTTAAGCCTTCCATAATTTGTGTCTTACAGGTACAGGTATTTTCTAAGCTAATTTCATCATCAAAATGACAAAATGACATTGTGATTAAATACTCCACATAACTCAAATCAAACAATTAGTGATCAAAATGACATTTTAAGTCCGTAATCATTTGTGTTCCAACTTCTCCCCTATCTAGTACAAAGGAAAACTAATTTCACAATGATGACATGTTAAACACGATTGATTGAGGGCTTAAATTTACGTCATTTTATAATGATGTAAATTTAAGCCCGCAATCAATCATCCTACAGTCTTTTTCTTTTGGTTTTCCTCTTCTGTCAATTGTATTTCACTATTTCTCAAAACTTTTGTTTAACAAACACAGCACTCTGTTTAATAAAGATGGGAAGTAGTTTTGAGAAATAGTGAAATACAATTGACGAAAGAAAAAATCACACGAAAAAGACTATTAAGATATAGGTTATTTCATTTAGCTAGTCATGCCGAGAGGGCATGTTCACGCACTAGAAACCACAACCCCATAAAAGGTATTGGTTTAACTTAGCAATGGTGACACAGCGGCGCGCTTGAATCATTTTTAGTATTCACAGATTGTTTGTGTCACTGTCACGCCACTGAGATAAACATGTGGTCGCCCTGAGAGGAGGTACTGCTCAAAGTTCGTTCAGGCGCATCCTGCCTTCTCGCCTAGCTAAAATAAAAGTACAATAATAGGTTTGTTCGTTTGTACTGCACTCTGTTGAACTGGGCTAGTATTCTTAAAATTGATCAAACAATCGGTCGCCCGCTATCTGTCAAATTCACATTAAATGACAGATTTCGTACGACCGATCTCGGCCCTGAGTTCAAGTTTATGACGTCACCAGTTCAAGTTAGTGTAACTTCACATTTAGAATTACAGATGTCCAGTTCACGTAACGAACAGATTTAGTGCGAAAATGGCTGCACTAGTTCATGTAACGAACAGATTCAGCGCATAAATTTATTTATTTATTTATTTATTAACGGAATCTCCATTTTATTACATAAGTGTACATATACATATTGTAATATATGACAAAAATAACAAAAATCATATAAAGAATTACATTGATTACAACCGATTAAATTATTACTGAACAAAAATAACAAAAATTGCTGCACTAGTTCATGTAACGAACAGACCTATATTCATTCGGTGAATCTTTTTTTAACTTTCCGTCTTTTCACGTTTAGTTGTTAAAAAATGGTGAAAGAGACGAAGTTTTACGACATCCTGGGCGTGAAGCCCGGGAGCACGGGGGACGAGCTGAAAAAGGCGTACAGGAAGTTGGCCCTGAAGTACCATCCCGACAAGAATCCCAACGAGGGGGAGAAATTCAAGCAGATCTCGCAGGCTTACGAAGTGCTGTCCGATCCGGAGAAGAAGAGGATTTACGATCAGGGCGGCGAACAGGCCCTCAAAGAAGGTACGCTCAACACTTTGTGAATTTAAAATTATATTGAGGAATAATTTGATCTTCACGTAACTCGATCAATCAATTTAATTTGAAATTAGTCATAGATTGCAAAAAGTATCGCACTTTTAAAATTTCTTCAATTTGGTTCTTATTACTCTCATCACTCCTTGAGAATGACGATAAGTCGAAACTAGTCGGAGAAAATAAAAAATAGTAGTGAAACAAACCAAGTGACTTTTATTTAATTATCAATCTTTTAAAATTGATTGGTAAAATTTCAATATTGGAGTTTAGTCATTCGCTGTCGTGTCTTCATTTATAAAAACAATCTGTGTGTTAAACAAAAAGGAGACGGATGATTTATCAAATTAAAAAATTCTATGAAATTAAAATTCTAAACTAAAATTACATGCAAATTATATTCATAAAGTCAATATTGCATATAATAGACTCGAATAGATGAAGAATAGCTTAGAGCCAAACAAAGGAAAATTATTCTAGAAATTCTAACCTTCAAATTCATATAAGTCAACAGTTTTAAGGTCATCTGGGCTTTGAAGCCAGGTCTATTAATTTTGCAAAAGTAAAATACATTGCAAATCAGTTCCACTTAATGACTTTTACCTTTAAACTGACAATTTACACATAGTAATATGAGTTCTTAAAAAGTCGACAAATGAATGCTGGGTTTATAAGAAGTAATATGAATTCTTAAAAAGTCGACAAATGAATGCTGGGTTTATAAGACGTTTAAGAAAATAATGGACTTGGAAGGTGAGCTGTAAGGTCGGATGTTCGACCTTAATTGTGAGCCACAATAGATCCTTGCGGTCGCAGTGGAGGGTAGCATAACTACCCACTCACTTTCAATAGAATAGAATAGAAGAAAATAATGCTGTTCCTAAACGGTAAACGTCTTTTAAACCTACCAGAAATGTCTTGTTTTTTAAACCTACCAGAAATGTCTTGTTTTTAAACAATATCCACAACATTTGTCTGGGTTTTTGTTTTGTTTTCAAAGATCTTCAACTGCTTATTATTATGCTAGACTTGAATGGATGAATCAAAGTCGAACATTCTTAACCTTAAAATTCATATTATATGTACATAATTTGCACCCAATCATTTACCAGAAAAATTTGCTCTTGACACGTTTGGATTTTTTTGCTCTTTAAGTTAGTATTTAGCGGTAGCGTACGCTAAATACTAACTTGAAGAGCAAAAAAATCCAAACGTGTCGAGAGCAAATTTTTCTGGTCTGGCTACTTTACTTTGCATCTAACCTAAAATTCTGCGGAACCGCTATTAAGTCCATGGCCTCGACAAATTAAGCGTTTAATTCAACACCAATTGGACTATTTTGTACGCTCGCAACAATGTCGAACGTGTTTGCTGTTGACAGTGCATTCACTAGAAAATTCCTTAACTGTTGGCCTCAAAACTCCCAACGGTTTTATCTGGTGAATGCACCCATTGTCTGTTTACATGTAAAACTCATTAAGTGCACTGGAAATCTGTTCCATTTAATGACTTTTATGTTTAAACAGACGATAATCTTATCTACTATAGATCACAACAGACATTTCTTGGTTAGCGTTTGTTTTAAAATATTGTCAACAGTCCATGACGAGAGTTTTTGCTATTATCTAACATTGTCAGCTGTTTATGTAAAGTCATTTGTTTTCAAACCGTTGCCATAAAGTCTAAAAAATATCAAAAGACCAGTCGGCAATTTTAAAAAGGAAGAAGGATCGTACAGAAACAGATCTTTCTTTTTTAAATTGTCGACTCTCTTTGTAAAATTTAAGGCATTAATTTTTATTCACAAAGTTTACACTGGGAAGATGCCCAAATACTTTGATGAAAGTATCATCACTAATGCAGACATCCATACGTACAACACAAGAGGCGGAGGAAATATTTTTCTCCCATTCAAAAACACAAAGGCAGGACAGAATTCACTCTTTTTTAAAGCTGCTCAAGAACACAACAAGCTATCAATAAAAATAAAAGAAGAAGAAAATATTAATAAGTTTAAATCAAAGTTGCTAGATTACTTGAAGAGTCTTCAGAAATAGTCGTAGTGTGTGGGCTGTGCATTATGTGTATATAGTATTAATTGTTCCTATATGTATAAGTACAAATTTTAAATAAGTATTATTACCTTTTTAGTTATTGTTTTTTATGCATAAATGTATAAGTATTGTTGTATTATGGATTTATTATTTTTACATAGATATTTAAGTATGGTTTTAGACTGATTTTATTAAAGTAGTAAAAAGATTATATGTTAAGTATTATTATGTGATAAATTTATTATACATACACAATTTATAGATTAAGGATGATCAAATGTTTATTTTATATATATATATATAGATATACATATATTTTTCTATGTTATTATATAGCAAAGATGCTAAATAAAGATTATTATTATTATATCTTTTGACACTTTTTAGACTTTACGCACAATCTGTTAAATAAACTGCACTGCTTTCGCTTGTGATTTTTAAATTTATTATTTTTAATGCGGTGACATAAACATTGCTTTTTATGAGTGTTTTAAATTAGTGCGAAATTAGCACTAGATTAGATTAGATTCTGGAAAATATTGTTCATTAATTTAATCGGTTTAGAAATCCATGAAAGAAGAGAGATAAAATACGGTCAGGGCGGCTTATGTAATAAGTATAAGTTTTTTAAATAACATAAGTGGAATGATAAAATGTTTTGTTCAACGCCTAGGATGTGCACTAATGTTTTTTTATCAACACACAATCTTAATAGATGTTAGCATACAGCTTTAAGACGGTTCTAAGAATCATATTAGCATTATCATATTAATAAAACATTTTAGCAGATTGCTATTATAAATTTACAACTAATAATTCAGTATTAAATTATTAGTACTTAATTGTGGGGGGGGGACATTTTTCCCCACCTGTTTTTCCCCATGTCTTTTTTTCCCCACCTATTTAAAATCGGAATTATTTTTTCCCCACTCATTTCAAACATTCGATTGTTCGAACTTTTTTCGAACTTCTTTTCTTCATGTCACGTCTACCTTCATGTCAAACGTCAGTTGTGTCATCAAAATCAGTTGTGCTATCAATATGTCCGTAATTGAATTGATTCCTAATAAAACTGGATTTCTATTGCACGTCGACGGTTACCTCTATTATAAGCATACGGAAACATCAGGAGGAAATGTCAGGTGGAAGTGCAAGCAGAAACCTCGTTGTTATGCCTCGGCAACCACAACTGCACGCGGCCAAACTGTCGAAATTGTCCGTGGGGGACCGCTTGAGTCTGTTCACAAATGTATTCCAAATGCGGAAGAGGTTAGCGCGCTGAAATGCATCAATGCAATGAAAAGAAAGGCTCTCGAACATCCCGAAGCTCCTCCAGTGCAGATTATGCGAGCTTTGAGCGAAGTGCCTTCAGAAGTTCTGGCAGAGCTCCCCGAAAGAAGCAACTTGAAGAAAATCATCACGAGACAACGAAACAAAAATCTTCCTACCAATTCAGTCAATCTTTCCGATTTGGGCGAAATTCCTTCGATTTACAAAACTGCTTTGAGCGGAAAAAAAGCAGTTGGGCGACGCAAAGCCGTGAAACCCAGATACCCACCGTCTCTTTGGAGCGTCCATGAATCGGTTATCCAGAATCTTGCCCGTACGAATAACCTATCAGAGGGGTGGCACAACCGATTTCGTGTGGTGGTTGGAAAGAAGCATCCCAGTTTGTTCAATTTCATCAAGGAGATTCAGAAGGAGCAAGGAGACACTGAAGCTATGCAGAGAGAACTTCGACTAGGACGCGTTGTTAAAAAATTAAAACCCAAAACTCAACAATTGAAAGAAGATCGAATTTTAAAACTTGCTGCAAATTACGATACTGATGATACTGATGATGACGTTTTAACATATTTGGAATCCATTGGCTACAACATTCATTTTTGTTAGTTTTACACATTTTTACAATTTTACACATGTATTTGTACCTTTTACATCTTTTGTAATAAATGTATTCTCATAGCAGGGAAATTATTATTTACTGGGGAAAATTATGATGGGGAAATAAACGATGGGGAAAATAAGTAGTGGGGAAAAAATGGTAGGGAAAATGTAGGTGGGGAAAAAATGGTGGGGAAAAATGTCCCCCAGTCAATTATTAGTACTTAATTGTTGTTGAGTTGCGTGAAGATGGTTTTAAATTAATGAAACACTTGTATCTTTTCTTCACTTATTTATTTGGAGTACCAAATGCACATTTCGATCACGATGTGATCATTATCAATGGATCAATGGATTGATAATGATCACATCGTGATCGAAATGTCCATTTGGTACTCCAAATAAATAAGTGAAGAAAAGATAGAAGTGTTTCAATAATTTAAATTATTAGTGATAAATTAATTATAACAATCTGGTCTTTGCTATGACCTAGGGTTATTTAGAATTCATTTAATTGTAATGTTGTAAATATTAATGCATGATACATATCTAATTAATATATTTTGAACTGCAATTGAAATCACTGTTTAATACGGGTGGCGCATGAAGTAAAATTTCGAGTTTAGAAAAGCCTGAAAATTTGGTTAGGTCGCTCCGCTGCGCTACGCGACCTAACCAAATTTTCAGGCTTTTCTAAACTCGAAATTTTACTTCATGCTTAATCAGGGAGTGGAAACACTTGTTCGAAATAAATTTCAATCGAGTAATCTAGTAGAAGAAATATATTTTCACAAAGAAACAAAAACAAGTGTAACATAACCTATCAATCTAACCAGAGTAGTGTTCCAACTTCCAACTGTTTTGTGAACAGTTTCTTCTGTTCGACTAAAAGGAGCTGCAATGTACGTTAGCAACCTCGCCGCTTCGATTTGTGTGGCAATTTGCCGGATCTGTTGTTGCACACTCTAAAAGTGAAAGCATTAGAACTACTTTTACTTCATGCTTAACCAGGGAGTGGAAACACTTGTTCGAAGTAAATTTCAATCAAATAATCCAGTAGAAGAAATAAATTTTCACAAACAAACCAAAACAAGTGTAATATAACCTCTAAATCTAACAAAGTGGTGTTCCAACTTCACTCTGGTTAGATTTTGAGGTTTGTTACACTTGTTTATGTTTGTGATAATGTATTTCTTTTATTAGATTATTTGATTGAAAATGCAATGATGCTACGTTAAATTTATCAGCTGTTCAAAACTAAACAATAGCATGTAGATTTTGTTCTATTAACCCATTAACGGCCGAGCATTTATAGAGTTAACTCTAAAAGTTGATTGTAGGTAAAATTCTACACTTTTTTTTTATGATTTCTACGAATGACTTATTGTATTACATACAGTGCATTTTTCTTTTAAATATACATAATGTATACGCTTTAAATGTAGGGCATTCGATGATTTTGTATAAAAAAGTGCAATATGAAGTTTACAAGTATTTTCACTCCCAGACTAAGCATGAAGTAAAATTTCGAGTTTAGAAAAGCCCCGCGTAGAAAATTTGTCGAGGGTCGCGCAGCGACCCGAGACAAATTTTCGCGGGGCTTTTCTAAACTCGAAATTTTACTTCATGCGCCACGCGTATAAAACATTGATTTAAAGTGAAGTTAAAAATGCACTGAAAACCAACCCAACTTCCATATTTTTTCAAAATTAGATGTTTTCTTTCCTATCCATGCTGTAAACCTTCAGATATTCGTTGTTTTCTTGTTAAGAAACTTCGAATCCTTGTAGTCCTTCGGTCTCCGAAGACCATGATTGGTCCTTCAAGCTGTAGCCTTTGTAAAATGGTAATAAACTTAGTAATCTAGAGTGATCCTTTAATTTGAAACTTCTAGGAACGAGTGTTTCCACTCCCAGACTAAGCATGAAGTAAAATTTCGAGTTTAGAAAAGCCCGCGTAGAAAATTTGTCGAGGGTCGCGCAGCGACCCGAGACAAATTTTCACGGGGCTTTTCTAAACTCGAAATTTTACTTCATGCGCCACGCGTATAAAACACTGAAATATTGTCAAGTTAGAAATACACTGAAAACATTTGTTTAAATGAGTAATAATCGGGATATTTAAATAACAAAATATTTACGTTATTCTTCATACATTGTCAAGTCAAATAATATAATGTATCAAATTAACTTATTTAGTAATTTAATTAACATAATAATGGGTTAATACGAAATATTATTGTCATGTTTGTATGGGTCTAATAAAAATTAAACTGTAACGCTGTTAACGGCAATCCTATTAATAAGGTAGTATATCTTTTCTATTTGTTTCTATGATATCAAATTCTTGTTATTTTTTAGGTGGTGGTGGCGGAAGTTTCTCCAGCCCCATGGACCTGTTCGACATGTTCTTCGGGGGCGGGGGTTTCGGTGGGGGCCGCGCCCGCAGGAGAGAGCGCAGGGGCAAGGACGTCGTTCACCAGCTGAGCGTCACCCTGGAGGAACTCTACAAGGGTGCCGTGCGCAAGCTGGCCCTGCAGAAGAACGTTATCTGTGATAAGTGCGAGGGACGCGGCGGGAAGAAGGGCGCCGTCGAACAGTGCCCTACTTGCGGCGGCAGCGGCATGCAAGTACAAATTCAACACTTGGGTCCAGGTAAGAAAATTTAGACACATGCGGATTTCAATAATTTGCTGATGCATGTGTTGTTTTGTTAAAGAAATTATAGTCTTTTCCGCGGTAAACTAAAAGCCATAAAATACTTGTGTTTTTGTAAATGACTTCCGTTGTATCGACAAATAAAATAAAATAAGAAATTACTAATTCTTAAAACATAAAAATTGGATCCAATTTTTTAACACCGTGTAATACAGAAAATGTGATGATACTAAATTCTTTTCCGAAATGTTCTATCGTATGCTCATTAAAAAAAACCTCCAGAGTGAAAATATTGTAAGTTGGCAACTTTGAAATTATTTATTATATTTATCATGTTTGACGTTTTATGTCAGTTCCTAAGGCGTGTAGCTAACTTAAATTTAAAAACAAATGAAATCATGGCACTCTAGAAGTTTTTTTTTTTTTATTAAACATACGATATTTTTACCACATTTTAGCATGAATTACACATGCCTACTTTGATTCACGTGAGTTTAAATACAAACATAACCTAAACGGCAGAATTATAAATTTCATTTTTTGTCATTTGTGTTTACAGAGCGTTTAATTCTTTGATTTTTGAAGCATTATACAATTATTTCAACTGCTTTTTATGCAACAACTGGTTCTTGTAACAAAAAGTTTATCATGCAATGCATAGACCTTGCAGCCATCTAATTAAATTATTATTATTATTATTATTATTACATAACATGAGTACATATATTTTCAACAAATTAACATCCGTTCTATAATATATTTCTTTTATATTGAGCAGTGTTCTGCTCAACGTAATGAATATCCAGATGTAACAATAATAGTTCAAAGCACCTAAGTGAGTGAACACTTGTAGCGTGCTGACATGAAGTTCTTAGAAATTTTGTGCAATATATGATACATAAATGTTGTTTTAGTTTACATAATGAGTACCGAAAAATAAATATATGATATGTGTTTATTATTCTAATATTTTTGAGAATTGAGGATAATTTTCGAAGATATAAGATTTTGAAAGTTGTGAGAATTTTTTTTTGTTATTTTGTTTGATATGTTGGGGAAGGAGAGTATAGGTTTTGGGGATTATGTAGGTGAATGATCTGAGGCTAAAGGCTGATTTGCAATTAGGGATATAGAGTCTAGTCTTACTTCGTGTGTCATGGTTTGATCTCATGTAGTTTAAGGCATTACGATGTTTATAAGCATATGTACAGAGACTGTGGAAGTACAGGCATCTAATATTGGGTACATTCACAGAATATAATAGATGGGATGGGTAGCGTCTCTTTTGTTTAAAAATAATCTTAAGGATGTACTTTTGAATTATAGTTAGTTTTTGTAAGTGATTCTTGTACGTTCCGCCCCATACCAGTATACCATAGCGGATTAATGATTCAACAAGACTTTTATAGACTATAATTAATAATTTTCTTGATAGGAATTCACGTAATTGATAGAATTTATAAATTAGTTTTCTAATTTTATTTGTTATGTGGTCAGTTTGGTTATTCCATTTTAAATGTTGATCTATTATAATGCCCAGGTACTTAACCGCCCTGCTCTCCCCGATCTCGACACACATGCCATCAATTGCTATAGATGTGAACTTGGGTCTATTAGCCAATATTTAATTTTTTTCATTTCTCTTTGTACTTTTGCTTTTGTTTCGTGTCTATATATGTGCTACTATCATCTAAGGGTGGCCTCAATGGCCTGTACCACCGCGACCTTTGCAGATCTATTGTGGATTGCACTAGATAGTGTTCTTAGATTGAGGTTTTTTTTTCCCAAAATTGGGAGTAAATTAAGATTGTTACATAAATTCAAACAATGATTTCTTTTGCAATTTTATAAAATAGAACATATTTCGCAGGCATGATTCAGCAAATCCAATCGATGTGCGGAGAGTGCCGCGGCCAGGGCGAGAGGATAAACCCGAAGGACCGCTGCAAAAACTGCAACGGCAAGAAAATTGTCCGCGATAGGAAAATCCTCGAGGTCCACGTCGACAAGGGCATGACCGACGGCCAGAAGATTATCTTCAACGGCGAGGGCGACCAAGAGCCGGAACTCGAAGCGGGCGACATAATCATCGTTCTAGACGAGAAAGAACACTCAGTCTTCAAGCGCAACGGCAACGACTTGATAATTAGACAGGAATTGAAGCTGGTCGAGGCGCTCTGCGGCTTCCAGAAGATCATAAAAACATTGGACAATCGGGATTTGTTGATCACGTGCATTCCGGGCGAGGTGACAAAGCACGGGGACGTTAAGTGTATTCTGAACGAGGGCATGCCGATTTACAAGAATCCGTTCGAGAAGGGGCGTTTGATCGTGCAGTTTTTGGTGGAGTTCCCGACGCAGATCGACCCGACCACCATTCCGACTTTGGAGGATTGCTTGCCGGCCAGGCCGGAGATCATGATCCCAGATCAGGCGGAGGAGTGTATTTTAGTTGCTTTCGATCCCGAGCAGGAGGCGAGGCGAAGGCAGCACAGGAACGCTTACGATGAGGACGAGGACGGACACGGGCCCGGCCAGCGGGTGCAGTGCGCGACCAATTAAACCGATAATTTTTTCCTTCCAATCCATTCGAAAAAATTATTTATTCCTTTTATTAGTTCAATTCGAGGGGAAAAGTATATGTATTCCGAATAAAAAGAATCTTGTATTTATTAGATTATTTAGACGAGCCTTTTTATGTTTTGTATTTCGGATGGTTTTCTAGTATTATTAAAGATAATATAAAGAAAAATGAGAATAATGGAATGCACTAATAAGATATGCGTTTTTAGTGTTAATTGGATGTATATGTTTTTTTTTTTTTGGTTAATTGGTCAGAGCGGAGTATTTGGACTTGATCTTTCTCTTGGGAATTGGATGACGTGCGAGCGAGAAATAGGATATTACCTTTATTCAAATTGTGTATCACCAAAATCTGATATATTGTTCATTTATTGAACATAATAAATAATATTGATGATGATTATTTACTCATATTATTTCATATGTTAAACCCTTTAACTGCGGGTATTGATAAGGTTATTTATAACAAAAACTACACATAAACTCTGTTCACATTTTATTCTTACTGCAGTAGCCTTTGTAAGGGTGACATTTTTCTTGGTAGTAAAAAAAGTTACAAACAGTTTGGTTATGTCATTGCATTTTTTGGTCGTGAATTGCAATGTTGCATTTTATAATATCCCTTATTCACATGTAAAAATATTACTTTTGGCATTTTTCTACAATGTTGAGCCAAACTTAATTATAGGTTATTCTATTGAAAGTGAGTGGGTAGATATGCTACCCTCCACTGCGACCGCAAGGATCTATAGTGGCTTAATTATAGGTTAACAACATACTTCAATCATTGCGCCTGTTCATCAAAAAGATCCACATTCAACATGTTTGGATATGTTGGTGAAGTATGTTGGTATCTAATGCACGGTAGTTTGGTCGGTCTATTTTGTACGATTGCAAAAATCCCAAACACATTCACAATTAACAATCCGGTCATCAGATAATTTCTAACAGTTGGGAGTTCACTTGTCTCTGATGAACGGGCCCATTACCATCATAAATACAACATGCCAATATAAGGAGGAAAAAAACAAGCCTACTGCGGTGAGAGTAAATGTGAACAGAGTATATGTTGCTGGTTTAAAGGTACAATTTATTATTATTTTTTTTTTTATTAGTTCTTGTATTCGTTTTTAATCTTATTAGCAATTGTCGACAACTGTATATTATAAGTGCCCTCATAAATGCTTCCAGCTTTACAGTCTCTGTAATATTTCTCCTGGATAAAATCCCTTGTGATTCCAACGCCGCCCATCCAGTCGATGCATTTCACGGTTGTTTGTTGTGCGACTTCAGCGCTGAAATATTTCGCCATCGATGCTTGTTTTATGAACGGTTTTCTCTGTTCGACTAAACGGGCTGCGTTGTACGTTAGCAATCTCGCCGCTTCGATTTGTGTGGCAATTTGCGCGATCTGATGTTGCATTCCCTAAAATTGAAAGCATTAGAATAACTTAGTCAATGGTGAAAGGGTTTATTTTATAAGCTTTGGAAATTTACTTCACATATTCTCGGGTTCTGGTTCTTTGAGGAGTGGGCATTTCTGCACTGCACTTAGGCCTCATTAGGCCCATTGTGCTTCCTCCCATCGATTACCCAGCCTCAGTTCGGCTCAGGATTACCTATCCTATTGACTGTCTGTATAATTGTCTGGGATTTACTTGAAGTATTTGCCAATTATTCAAAAAATATAAACTTTATTACACAGGGAATCTTTCTTTTAAGTATATATATGAATATGCTTTTTTTAAAAAGTACAATATGAAGCTTTAAACGAGTGTTTTTCACTCCCAGGTTAAACATGAAGTAAAATTTCGAGTTTAGAAAAGCCTGAAAATTTGGTTTGGTCGCTCCGCTTCGCTACATGCAGACTTTTCTAAACTCGAAATTTTACTTCATGCGCCACGCCTATTAAACACTGAAGTATTGTGAACAAATGAACTTCACTTGAAATCAGTGTCTGATACGCGTGGCGAATGAAGTAAAATTTCGAGTTTAGGAAAGCCTGAAAATTTGGTTTGGTCGCTCCGCTTCGTTACATGCAGACTTTTCTAAACTCGAAATTTTACTTCATGCGCCACGCCTATTAAACACTGAAGTATTGTGAACAAATGAACTTCACTTGAAATCAGTGTCTGATGCGCGTGGCGCATGAAGTAAAATTTCGAGTTTAGAAAAGCCTGAAAATTTGGATTGGTCGCTCCGCTTCGCTACGCGACCAATCCAAATTTTCAGGCTTTTCTAAACTCGAAATTTTACTTCATGCTTAACCTGGGAGTGGAAAACACTTATTAAAAGCTTTAAACTGAATTCTTTTAAAAAGCAATTAATATCTGAAAATGTATAGCATATAATTGGGATATGTATACTTACTTAAAAGAAAAACTCCCTATATATTTAATTAATTTCTCACTTAACTGGTGGTAAAACATTTTTAAATCTAATTATAGTATATTTTATTAAAACACTGATTTTTTATTTGCAATTGAAAATCAGTGAAACAAACTTAAGTGTTTTAATCAAATCTACTATAATTATAAACTTTATTTTCGGCACCGATTGATTGTTGACTTCGGTTGGAAATTGTGGTTAAATTGTTTTTTTCATGCACCTGGAAGCTGAAGATAGGTTGTCCGAACTGTTTTCTTTCAAGCAAATAGGGGATGGTGGCATCCAGGCAGCCTTGCGCGAGGCCCACCATCTGAGCACCGACGCCTACTCTGCCCTCGGTTAAGTATTCGGCTGTGTATTTGTACCCTTGTCCTACTTCACCTAAAACGGACGATTCTGGCACCCTGACGTTTTCGAAAGTTAGCGGGCACGTGCCTGCAGCACACCCGCCCACTTTATCTTCGGGTTTTCCAACCGTGAAACCCGGAGTGTCCCGTTCGACTAAGAATGCTGTGATGCCTTTATAGCCCTTTATAAAATAATGAATATGTATAGTAAAAAAATTATAGCAGAATTTACGAGAGGCGTCCTATGATTACAAATTTGAAATCTATAGTACAAATTTTCTTTAAAGTATTTTTATATTACATTACTTTTGTGTGCTCAATTGCAACTTATGCCAAGGGGAGCCAATGCTTATGGAAGAACTGAAAATCGAGTAGAAAAGGAGAGACTATGGTCAGGATGTGGGGTACGAGTAAGACGGACGACTATATACACCAATGACCGGTCTCGATTCTGGAGGCAGCATCCAAACACTGTTACCAAATTGTATACAGAGAATGGCTAACTGGATATATATGAACTGTGCTTATACTTAACTTTCTTAACTAGAGGATTTATATTATTAAAGTCATTTTAATCTGAACTTAAATGTCATAAGACACCTCTCGTGAAGTGGACTATACAGTTAATAACGTCCATAAGATTATTTATGATCAAGTGTAACAAGTCTGATTTAGACAGCTAATAAATAAAAAGTGTAACACAAAGTTAAATTAGACATTCAGGGGGCAATCCTTGCGAAAAATTATTTATAATAAATTAATACTCACTTTACTTGGGTTAGCATTTGCCATGACTACAAAAAGTCCAGCAATATCTGAATTGGAAATCCACATTTTCGAGCCGTTTATTACATAATCAGAGCCGTCCTTTCTCGCTGTTGTTTTCATAGCGAAGGCATCCGATCCAGAACCCGCTTCAGATAATGCAAAACTACTCACCTGATAAATAAATAAAAAATGTAAACCAGGGCCATTCTTTGGAGTAAAATGTACTAAAGTTCTAAGTAGGAGTATTCTACTCCAAATGTACTGGAGTAGCAAGAACAAGTACTTGTACATGAGTACGAGGCGGCAAACATAAGTTGAACAGACGCAAGAAGTGTGAAAAGCAAACGAGATAGGCGTACTTTAGGCCAAGTATAGTCCCTGTAATAAGCAACTGCTATTCGTTAAAACTCTTCTTGGCATGCGCTAGTCATTTAAAACTCAACAGCACAGACTTTCCTTTTAAAAATAAATGTAATTGCCATGCGAACTCTCCACGAAATCGAGAGCGCACATCCTTGGCACCAGCCACAACTTTGCCACTGTGCTGGAAAGGTATGTTTGCCGACCTGTACAAAGTACGAGTGGCTAAACTAAACGACAATACTAAATGAAAACACGAAAAAGTACAGATAACATTAATAAAAAATGTGCTTTATGTATTTTAAATATCGCATTTAATCAGTGATTTATACGGGTGGCGCATGAAGTAAAATTTCGAGTTTAGAAAAGCCTGAAAATTTGGATTTGCCGGGCTCGCTTCGCTCCGCCCGGCAAATCCAAATTTTCAGGCTTTTCTAAACTCGAAATTTTACTTCATGCTTAGTCTGGGAGTGGAAACACTCGTCAAAAGTTTCATTTACAAAAAATATTAATAATAATGGCCCAAGGTGGGTCCCTTGAGGAACCCCCAGAAGTTACGAAAACTGGTTTCATAATTAAGGCAGTATTTTTCAGCATTTAGAAGATAATCCAATTATTCCTCTAACAATTAACAAATTTATAGAACGTATAGGATTTTTTGCCTGTTAATTTCTCTACATAGGAGGTAAATAAAATAAAAGTCACATTTTTTTCCAATTTTTTTTTTTTATATTGTTGTAATCAGGATTTTTTACTCTATTAAGACATAAATACAACTGTAAAATTTTAAAAAGTGACTTGGTGTAGTTTACCTACCTGTATAAAATTATTATTATTATTATTATTATCACTGCTAGTAGAGGCAAGCGACGAAGCCGATGAAGCCACTACATTGTGCTTGTTTCAGTTTTCACTCTTATCGCAGCCAATTTCAATTATTTACCAATTGCCAAAGAAAAATTTATAAATTTAGGATCATTAAATACATTTCAAATATTTTCACCTTTTTTTACTTTCCCCCGTATGTAATACAAAGGGAAAGTATTGTTTTCGTGAGAATTTTCGAATCAAAAATTTTAGCGGAAATATCCGTTTTGAGGTCCCTTGAGTCGAATAAGACCATTTTTGAAAAATGTCTGTCTGTCTGTGTGTGTGTCTGTGTGCGCTGTACCGCAAAAACCGCTAAAGATATCCAGATGAAACTTGAAACTTAAGCTTTTTGTTACAATCGGAAGAACTGAAAAGCTTTTGGTGAAATCGGAAAACCGGAAGTGGTACTTTACTCTTAGCGTTTTTCAGTATTTTCAAATTTTTTCAATAAATGTTCATCAAACAAAAAATTCTTTCAAATAAAAGTTGTAGATAATAACAAAATGAAGATGTATTGTTTACTTACTTTTTGTCATAGCACTCTTAGTTTTTGAGATATTTCAAAAATTGTGTGTTTTATCTAGTTATTGGTGTGTGACAGTGTATGTGTCCATACAATTGAAAAATGTTTCAAATAAAAGTTGTAGGTAATAAAATATTAAAGATTTTTTGTAGATTCGCTTTTTGTCATAGCACTCTTAGTTTTTGAGATATTCAATAAATAGTGTTTTTTATCTAGTCATTGGTTTGTGTCAGTATGTGTTGATCCAATTGAAAAATGTTTCAAATAAAAGTTGTAGTTATCAAAAAGTTGAAGACATTTTCAAAATAATAATGCTACAAATATTTTAAAAGTGATTTAATACGCAATTTACGGGGGAAAGTACTATGATGGACACATCACCATTTTTTACTTTCCCCCGTATGTAATACAAAGGGAAAGTATTGTTTTCGTGAAAATTTTCGAATCAAAAATTTTAGCGGAAATATCCGTTTTGAGGTCCCCTGAGTCGAATAAGACCATTTTTGAAAAATGTTTGTCTGTCTGTCTGTCTGTCTGTCTGTGTGCGCTGTACCGCAAAAACCGCTAAAGATATCGAGATGAAACTTGAAACTTAAGCTTTTTGTTACAATCGGAAGAACTGAAAAGCTTTTGGTGAAAATCGGAAAATCGGAAGTGGTACTTTACTCTTAGCGTTTTTCAGTTTTTTCAGATTTATTCAATAAATGTTTATCAAACAAAAAATTCTTTCAAATAAAAGTTGTAGATAATAACAAAATGAAGATGTATTGTTCACTTACTTTTTGTCATAGCACTCTTAGTTTTTGAGATATTTCAAAAGTTGTGTGTTTTATCTAGTTATTGGTGTGTGACAGTGTATGTGTCGATACAATTGAAAAATGTTTCAAATAAAAGTTGTAGGAAATGAAAAACTAAAGATTTTTTGTGGTCTCACTTTTTGTCATAGCACTCTTAGTTTTTGAGATATTTAATAAATAGTGTTTTTTATCTAGTCATTGATTTGTGTCAGTGTGTGTGTTGATACAATTGTAAAATGTTTTAAATAAAAGTTGTAGGTAATAAAATATTAAAGATTTTTGTATCTTCACTTTTTGTCATAGCACTCTTAGTTTTTGAGATATTCAATAAATAGTGTTTTTTATCTAGTCATTGGTTTGTGTCAGTATGTGTTGATCCAATTGAAAAATGTTTCAAATAAAAGTTGTAGTTATCAAAAAGTTGAAGACATTTTCAAAATAATAATGCTACAAATATTTTAAAAATGATTTAATACGCAATTTACAGGGGAAAGTACTATGATGGACACATCACCATTTTTTATACTGTTGTAATCAGGATTTTTTACTCTATTAAGACATAAACACAACTGTAAAATTTTAAAAATGTGACTTGGTGTAGTTTACCTACCTGTATAAAATTATTATTATTATTATCACTGCTAGCAGAGGCAAGCGACGAAGCCGATGAAGCCACTACATTGTGCTTGTTTCAGTTTTCACTCTTATCGCAGCCAATTTCAATTATTTACCAATTGCCAAAGAAAAATTTATAAATTTAGGATCATTAAATACATTTCAAATATTTTCATCTTTTTTTTTGCTTTGCAAATAATTTTCAATCATTTAATTCAAAAACAAACTTTGCCTACGCTTAGAAAATGCTAACTCCAATCTTCTCAAATATTTGCGGTGAATCGTGCCCTTCTAACACCGAAGCCCCGGACACTCGGACCGATCTTAGCGATTCCTAACTAACCCATGATAGCTCACGATTGTCGTCTTACCAGTTTTGTAGCGAGTAAAGGTAAGTATTTTTCTTTCTGTTCTTTTGTTCCCACTTTCATGATTAACGAATTAACGATAATATTTTGAATGGCTACGATGCCTACAGGAGCCTGATCCACTTTAGCAGTTTCCTCAATGACTTGAATGGTCGTCATAAAGTTGCATTCAGAACCGCCGTATTTAGCAGGAATTTCCACGCCCAATAACTGAAATAATTGATTACAATAAAACCTACTGTTTTAATCCACTGCCCACCAGAAATTAAAAATTTAAAAGAAATTTCACTGAATGTTTTTATCTGAATTCAGAGAAATTTCTTTTCATTTAGAACTCTTCTAATGTTTTATTTTAACGAATTACTCATACCTAATTGTTATACACGTTTATATTAGTACTATGTTTTTATTGTGCTGATTTCTGTATTGTATTATTTATACATTATTATTCTGAATGTTTATATTTATGTATTGGCCATCCGTTTTTAATAAAGATTAAAAAGGGTTTTCGTTCTAAAATGGAGCTAATAGGTAATTAATGAATTGCAGGGACAAACTTCTGGGGCCTTAAGTACACATGAAAACAAGCATTTTTTGTTAATGAATGCATGGTCAAAATGGTTTCCTTTCAGGGATAGATTCTAAAAGATTTGTTGAAAAGCGCCTAAATGTAGGCAACTCAATTTACTGATGGTAGGTACAGGGCTTTCATTAATTCCCGAACCCCACGTGACTAAATTTAAAATTGCCGCGTAAATTATTGTATTTGTACGTTGGAGGCTTTGAAAAAAGTAACCAAACGTTACTAAAGTAAAATTTGACATAAACGTTTATGCGCGGTGCATCGTTAAACCAACCTTTGAGATCTTACAAGATTCGCCCGGAATTTTCAGGTAAGCAAAAATTGTTTAATTATTCTGAAACATTGAGTTTTATTTCTATTTATTTTGCAGAGTCAATTTGCTAGGATAAGCAAATACTGCGAAAATGGTATTTACAACGAAAAAATTAATAAAAATTAGTTACATTTTTTAAGATGAGCCTATTTTTTAATCATTTTAAATATAATATTTTCAGACGTCATAAAAATACGGCGGCGAATAAATATTTTTAAATCTAGGGAATTTTTGTGTGAGCCATACCACCTTGTACATTTGGTTGCCTATTATTTTTGGTCACGTGGGGTTCGGGAATTAATGAAAGCCCGTATTTATTAATGAATTGCAGGGAAGAGTGTGGTTCGAGAGCTGACCCCGAGCAGTCCGTCCCGCTGCACTATTAAAACGTGCGGCCACCATATCCTCAATCATCCTTTCAATCACATCCTTTTCAATAATTCTTTTCCCAAATTCCCTTCCATTGAACTTTTTCCTTTAAAAATCCACGTGTATTTCCTATCCCTTGGGGAGGGTAAAGGGCGCGGCACTGGCTGTTTAACTCTGTCCAGATTTTAACCTACACTTAAGACCTAGATTTAAGATTTCATTACTCATCCCTTCATCCACTCATTTATTCATTCATACAATCGATACTCCAATAAATTTAAAACAATTTTAATTATTATTTCATAATTACTGTGACTGGTCAACAGAGCTTTAATAACTGTATTGTTTTGAGTTTACGTGAAGTGATTAATCACAAATAGAAAGACTGTTATTCCTTACTTCACTTTTTATTTATATGTTAGATGTACATTTCGAGACACAAGGTGCTCATTATCAATAACAAACCAAATTCTTAAAACTATGTGCGCGGTATATATAGTTGACGGGTTATCGGAAAAACCAAAAAGTAATTAAACCTATTGTTAGCGGTAGAGCTTTAATAGCTTAGGCCATTAATTACGCAAAGAAGAAGAAGAATGAATTGCAGGGACAAACTTCTAGGGCCTAAAGTACACATGAAAACAAGCATTTTTTTGTTAATAAATGCATGGTCAAAAGAATGTTTTTCCTAAATATAGGCAACTCAGTTCACTGATGGTAGGTATTTATTAATGAATTTCAGGGACAAACTTCTAAACCCTAAAGTACACATGAAAACAAGCACTTTTTGTTAATAAATACATGGTCAAAAGGGTTACCTTTCAAGGATAGAGATTCTAAAAGATTTTTTAAAAATCGCCTACATGTAGGCAACTCAGTTTGCCAGTGGTAGGTATTTATTAATGAATTGCAGGGGCAAACTTCTAGGGCCTAAAGTAAACATGAAAAAAGGCATTTTTTGTTAATAAATGTATGGTCAAAAGCGCTTCCTTTCAAGAATAGAGATTCTAAAAGATTCTATAAGCGCCTAAATTTAGACAACTTAATTTGGGCTTCCTTTCAAGAATAGATTCTAAAAGATTCTATAAGCGCCTTAATTTAGACAACTTAATTTACTAATAGTAGATGCTAAATTGAGTTGCCTACATTTAGACAACCATGTTTCCATTACGGCGGAAATCAATATATGCATTCAATGAAATGACAGAATGTATTACTTAACTCTATTAAGTAATACATTCTGTCATTTCATTGAATGCATATATTGATCGTGTTTTTTTCAAATTCCGTGTATACACAATTCCATTTGTTTCTGGATCTCGCCTAGCCATGCTTTCGTGTTGTTATGTTGCAGTATCAACATTTACATTTTTTATTAGTTGCCACTCCTGATTCCTTATTTTAACAGTGTTGCAATAATTTATGATATCATAAGTATTCCTCTTTTTAATTTTGAAGAGGTTTATTGTTAATCTTGCAACAATTATTTCGCCACGCGGTCGCTTCTTCGAGCATTTTATTATTAAATCAAATTTCTGTGATCATTGTGAAAAACTTATTTCGGATGACTGGACAAAACACATGGGGAACCTTTCTTTGGAAACCATTCCTCCTTTTATTATTTCGCTTGGGGAATCTGGCTCAGAACAAACATCAGAAGATTCAGATGCAGGGTCTCTTGACTAAATAATAAAAGTGGAATGAGGGCTTAAAAATTGTTTGACATGAAAATTATCAGTATCACAAGAGGGTGGGAATAAATTTGCAATTCTACAAAAAAATACTGAGGGCCAACAGAAGAGAGAATGACCAAAATTAAGGTGGATGGATGGAGTTGATCAAAATGTGTTAACGGGAAGACCCAAGCGAGAAATACAAATGGATGACGAAATAAGTTTGCAGAGCCGAATTCATTATATTTGTTATATTCAATATTATTGCTGTGTTTGTATGTACAAAAACCAAGTAGTAAATTTTGTTAATCTTAAAACTGCATATTATTATCCTTTTATATCTGAAAATTTGTAAGACAGGCAACAGTGTAAGATCACAATAGTCAGAAATTATAACCTTAAAATCGAACATCTGACAGTGACATTTAAAAACCCTGATTTAAAACACAACCAGCCCCATTTACAATACTTAAACTGTCACTTTTCCATAGCTAGGCGAGATCCAGAAACAAATGGAATATATAATAACTGGGCCGCATTCCTGAAATTGATCGCACAATCGATCGCCCGCGAACTGTCAAATTCACATGTTAAATCCATATCTAAATGACAGACTTCGTACCAAGGACGGTCGAGTATACGGTATGTATTGACAGAATCGAAGATTTCGGAGTGGGGGTAGAGATCATTTACGTCACAAATGCGCGCTGAATTTAAATGTGGTTACTTCATGGTGAACTTAAGGTAAACATATATCACGGTTCATATATCTAACGGTTGTAGCATGCTGCCGCTGGCCCCGCCAATTCGCGAGCGCGTGACGTCAGTGTAGTCGGCTGCTTATAATACGTATTGCATACAACGTGCAATTTATGTAAATTCCAGTAAAGTCAGTAGAATTTAGTGCGAAAGCAATTCATTTAAAACATCATTCGATACTTTCTTGATTTTATCTTCTAATTCTTGCTGAAACATATTATTAATTCTTATATTTCTTTAAAACGTTCACTTGATAGGTTCACTGATTTTCAAGTACGAAGATATAAAAATTGATGTGTGTAAAATAAAATCCCAACAATAAAATTAAAATTAAGCAAAAAAAAGAATATTTAAATATGTATATGTTGAAGTATTAATTTATCACTGAATCTAAAACAATTGAAACCCAAATATAAAGTTAAATCGTTAACTAGAATTTTGTCTGTTTTAATTGCTTTAACAATTTTTAAACATTTCCTTAAATGTAGTAAAATGTTGTATTTCCTAAATGTAGAGTTCTTAAATTATTATCGTTTTTCTTGTAATAATTTAAATATCTTTTCTTAAACATTTTTGATTTATTGTTTAAATTTAAGTTTCGAAGTTAAAAATAAATCGAAATTCCATTGATATTATTATTCGATTAACAAAAAATAATCGATTATTTCGCAAATTACTAAAATAATCGATTATATCTTTCACTAATTTAAACCTTGTAGTTGTAATTTTTGAAATATAATATTATATACCAGTAGTTTACATGCTAATAACCTTATAAAATCACTGGGAAAATAAATCTTTAATATTCAAACATAATTAAACAAATAATACTACAAATTATAAAGTAACATATACACATATTTGTAAAAAAAAGTTTATGTACATATTTTTTTCATTTTTTTTTTTGTATGTCTTCTTTCTTCACTTTCACTTTTTCTTTTTAATGAATGTTGTTGCATTTCTGCATTTAAACGCTTTATGCGAATAAATGTTCTCTGCAATGTAATACAGCCCACAACATAAGTAAGCCTTGCTGCAAACTAAACTTGCCTCCCCCAAGACAAAATCCTGGCTGCATACATCGTTTTTCACGGAAATACCGCGTTTTCATAATTGGCGGTTACAACGTTGTTCCAGCATATTATACGCTTCATTTATTGAAATTTGTAATAATTCAATTACTTACCAAAAATATACAGCAATTATATTAATTGTAATATAAAATTTAAGAAAAAACCACTCGTAATTATCTAAACGCACATAAACACCGTAAGCGGGCAATGTTTGACAGGTTACGACCGACCACAATGTCGTCAGACGCACGAACATTTCCGACTTCGCCCGACGAATGCTACAACCGTTAGATATATAACCGTGAACATATATAAGCTGTAAATTTTCTGACATTCGTTGTTTTTTAAAAGAGTACAATTTGAAGCTTTAAACGAGTGCTTTCCACTCCCAGACTAAGCATGAAGTAAAATTTCGAGTTTAGAAAAGCCCCGTGAAAATTTGTCGAGGGTCGCGCAGCGACCCGAGACAAATTTTCTGGGCTTTTCTAAACTCGAAATTTTACTTCATGCGCCAAGCGTATAAAACACATATTTTAAGCGAAATTCAAATATACATAAATTTCACAATGTTTCAGTGTTTATACGTGTGGCGCATGAAGTAAAATTTCGAGTTTAGAAAAGCCCAGAAAATTTGTCTCGGGTCGCTGCGCGACCCTCGACAAATTTTCACGGGGCTTTTCTAAACTCGAAATTTTACTTCATGCTTAGTCTGGGAGTGGAAAACACTTGTTTAAAGCTTCAAATTAAACTTTGAAGGAAGGTGCGAAAAGGGCAAATTATTATTTAAAACATGTTAATAATTTTATTTATTTGCAATTTATTAAATTTTCTCCTCTTTGCGTTTTATTTTATTTGAGAGATTTTGCTCTTAAAATATTTGTTATTTTTTGAAACTTAATACGGAAAGAAAGGTTATGATAGACTCAAAAACGTAACCAAATACAACGTCATTGTTACCTTCGCACGCGGGGAAAGTGGTAGGGGAAAACATAGAAAGATACAATTCTGTTATACCTTGTAACATATATGTGTTCATATGCGTTACGCCCATCGACATACCTTGGATCGCCCGCCAACTGTCAAATTCACATGTTAAATCCCTGTCTAAATGACAGATTTCGTACGACCCATTTAATCAAGAAACGGCAAAATCAATAAATCAGCCTTATTTTATTGAGAAAAAGGTTGGTTCTAGAAAGTTGAGACAAAAAAATGTATTACAAAAGCCATTTTTATAGAATCGAATGGTGATATTGTTTTTTCCCTGAGAGTTTGCTTAAGAATGTCAAGAAATAACAAGATCGTTCAAAAGTGATATCATTAAAAAGGTCTTTAAATAGTAAGTAACTTTTGTAGGAAACATAACTGCTAGTGGCATAAATTTTGAGTAATATCTGATTAAAGGTATGAAATTAAATTTGTCATAGCTAAGTTATTTTAAAAGATTTAGCTTTAAATGTCAGTTACACCTCTATAATTTATTCAAACTAGGGTTGTAATTTAAATTTAATCTATGGTACGACCAATCTCGGGAATACGGGCCCTGTACAAAATAATGAAAATGCAAGAGGCTCTATTTTGTAAAGAAATGACTTTTGACTACAGATTTAATAAGAAAAGTTGGTTGCTTTGTTGTGTTTTGCAAGCCCTAGAAGTTTCTCCCTACAATTCATTAACACGTATATTATCAAAAAACCCTTGTACCCTTACGAGTGTTGGGTGGTACCGTAATAGGTTAAAACTGTTAATTAATCATTTTAAAATAACTCACCCCATTTTCAAAAAACATGTCTATAATCGACTGTTTTAGTTTCCCTTCTTTCTCCATTTCTCGGGCCACCGGAGCTAATTTCTCTCTACATAGCCTACCGACTGAATAAATACTATGATTTTATTCCAATTTATAAAAATCAGCAAGGGAAATTATTTTACCTGTTTCTTTCATCGCCTTCTCATCCTCCGAAAGAATGTCGAGGGGCAAATGTGTAGAAGCATGACAAGATTTTGGACTAACGCTCAATCCACGTACACACGTCTTCGAAATATTAGAAGCGACAGCCTAAAATATTATAAGATTAAGGAAATCGATTATCTGATGTTATTTTTGTGTACAAACTTATAAATGGACACATTAATTCACCCGTGCTACTTAATAGTATTAAAACATTAAAAGTGCGATTCTTTTCGCAATCTACAACAAGTTAGTCTTACAAAGACTATAGCAAACACTCATTGAAACAACTACTTCCCGGGCTAATACCCCGACGGACATTGAATTATACAACAAGTGTTTGCTGTTACATACAGTAACCTACTGTAAATTTAACAATTTGGGTCAAATTATTCAGGCCATCTACTTGTTGTAGATTGCGAAAAGAATCGCACTTTTAATGTTTGAAGTATTCTGCAACCAAGAATTGGCAATTTCATTTATATTAATAGTATTAGTTTACACGTACCTTCTAGGACTTTAAGAAACTGTTATATGTTCTCTGTGCCCTCAAAAAAAACTGAGTACGCCAAACAGTTCGGAACAGCGCGTTTGCTTTATAATTGTAACGCTGTCTCTGTCGATTTTTTTAATATCACTCTTAAGAAATGAAGGAACTATATTTTTAATTTAAATAACTTTGTAGTGTGTAAAAGCAATATTGATGTATCTTTTCTGTAATATTTGAATATGTTTTGTGCGTTATTTTGTGTATATTTATTGTAATCTTACTTGTTTTAGGATCTATTACCAGTTTGTTTCATATTTTGTATTGTAAAATGGTTATCCGTATATATATAGTTTTCGAAATTTTGTTTTTTAATTCTTAAAAATCCAACTCGGTTTAAATTATTATAATCTTTATTTAACATACTGCTTTTTTTCGACCAAAAACATTGAACTTAAGTTAAAGCTGAACTCGAGTTCAAGATGACAGGTCCTATTGTTCTAATATAAATTTAAACTAAAGCTCAGAGTTGAACCAGTTCAACGGGTTTGGTGCAACTGACCCTTAGTACATGTTATAAATGTATAACCATCAGCGACGGTTCGCAGCCTAACTTCAGGGTAGGCCACAGCGCCAAGGCACACAAAATTTGAGGTTGGGATCGCGCTTTATAAATACAAGGAATTGCACAACAAAGTCACCTTTCAATAACGAATATGTATAGGCTAAGTAAGCGGCGATTGCAGCGCCGCCACGCGGTTTTAAGCCTAAGCAGCATCGGTGCCGGTTGTCATTTCGTCATACTTAACGAGAGGGAAAAGTAATTTTTAGTGAGTTTTCACACGACTGTAAAATTACTATTTCCACCTCCGTTAAATACAACATTTCGTCTTACAAGTTGAAGAAGTTCACTCTCTAACTGAAACAGTAGGAGAAAGTGGCACTTCTGTTACGAGTAAGGAAAATAACATTGTTTGAAATTGTATATCAAATTGTATAAGCAGAAACTTAAAAAGCTTAAATGAAATGTGTATATTTTTTATTATGCGTTCTATTTGTAATTGTAAATAATAAGTAAATTAATAATTTAACAACATTTCCAAACAATTTTACGTGCTACAATGAACTTGTTGAAAATGAAATCTCATTATGACACAGAAACATTACAATTTTGTATAGGTTACCTCTACCGACGGTTTGTAGTACAGGGTGTCTGCTTTGGAGTTCAATGCCCCGGGTGTTTCTCGTAAAACAACCCCGTGCAAGATATTATTCTCGTCTCCTCTTATTTCTTCGGATACGTCGGTTACGTGCGAACTTTCACAAAGCTTCCTACCTTTCGACAGGCTTTTCCGTCAGAAAATGGTTGTGTCAACTGTTTCAAAGCCGCAACTTATTATGACATGCATATTTACATCGATTTTGTACGAACAAATACCACCAACAGCATTAAATTATGACGTTACACAATAAAAAACCAACTGACACCATGCAACTCGTACGCAACCGACACCGATGCTGCTTATACAGAAATCCGCTAGGTGGCGGGTGCCACGGCGCGAACAGCTGTTTACTAAGTCTATTACCTTGAGTCTCTGGCCTACCCTGAAGTTAGGTTGCAAGCCACCGCTGATAACCATATAAGAAGTATCAAACAATATAAAACTATAAATCGATCAACTACTTCCGAAACCTCAGAAGTCCAAAATGTCAAATTTTGAGGAGGCACTAAATACTAGTTAATTATTATATGAACTGAGTAATCCTTCTGATTTTTGTTTACGGTACGTATAACTTGATAATGAGTTTAAATAATTAACACTGATTACTTTCTTGTATTCACTTTTTTATTTTTAAATTGTGACCAGTTTCGACTCGTCAGCCACTCATTCTCAAACTAACGTACTTAAACTAACATTGGGATCTTATTTATATGCTTAAAATTATCTATTAGGTACAAATGCGTCAAAAAGAGAAGTATACACAAACTCGGTCTGCTCGTTTATTAGTGGGTTTAATTCCCGGATTCAGTTTTGCTTTATAAATCTCTAATAATTTAAAAGGTTCATTTTACGGCTCTTTTCCACATAATATAAGACTGAAAGTACATGATGATGAGTAATTTTTAATAAGTATTTTAAGTAGATGGTTTATACTAATATTGGTAAATTATTAATATCTGTCCACTGAGCAAAAAACAAACAAATAACATTATTAATGTAGTTGTATGAGTTACGTGAAGGTGTTAAGTCACTTAATTAAACACAGTTATATTCCTTTCTTCACTTTTATTTTTCTTGCTAGATATACATTTCGGGTACTAAGTACCCATTATCAATAGCTAACTGGGTACTTAGGGTACTTAGTACCCGAAATGTACATCTAGCAAGAAAAATAAAAGTGAAGAAAGGAATATAACTGTGTTTAATTAAGCGAAATAATGTTATATCAATATTGTAGCAACATTAAATGTTGTTTTAATGTTGATAAAACATTACTTTAATGTGTTTGCTCAGTGGGTGGCTTACGGGGATTTTTTCTAAATCAGGACTTACAAGGTTTCGGAAGTAGTTGATCGATATAATAATGTTTATTTAGCGCACTGCTATCGACTACATCACTGGTGGGGAAACTTTTTTTAAGACGGGCCATTTGTAATAGCCAGACAATCGTAACGGGCCAAAGAATAATGCTTAATCGTAGGTAGGTAGTTTTTATGCAGGTCGTCACATTACGAAGTAAGAACGCGTTCAAACATTCTCACGACGGCACTCTTAAACGGGCCGGATTAAACCTTTCCGAGGGCCGTAGTTTCCCCATCACTGGACTACATGATAAGAATGTATATAACTAATATTTATAAAAATATAAAGCTACCGGAGCAAGTGCATACCTTGCAAGTTAAAACTTTTAATGCATTCATACTGTATCTAACTTTCTTAAACACTACACGATGATCAAAAATGTATCTACTTATAAAAAGAAACTTTCAAGGTGAAAGCGAGTTGCAAAATAACATTAATAAAAAGCAGTTATTGCTGCATTTCCATTTAATTAAATCGATAATAAAATTAAGATCGTGTGCGTAAATAGCAGAACGTCAATTAAAGGTTATTATTATATTTCCCAACAAACATTTTATATGTAAATTGTAATTTTTATGTTTTTTTTTTATTTAAACATAAATTAAATCTCGATCAACTTTTGTTTTTTGTTGGATCTAATTAGTAATTTATTTAGCATTCAAAATCACTTCTAATGTAATTCGAAATAAAATAAAAAAAGTATGCTACCTGTAATATGTGAAGATAAACCCATCCATGTTTCGAATATCTCATAAGGATAAGGCACTTAAAATTCATCCAGTGCCTGTATATTCTTTTTCAAACTAACAATCTCTTCCTCGCCAACCGTCTCAAAACTCATATCATTTTCCTTCTCGCTCCATTTCTTCACCAACACTTTGGACCGTCTGAAGTTGTAGAAAAATCAAGTCCAAGGCACCCTTTCTCCATTCCCACGGAACTGTAAAAAATGTAGTGCAGCTCCGACGGAATCATTTTTTCCCCCTGTAGTTTTCACCGGTGTTTCACGACTTCATGTCTATACCGAATTCTTACCTTCCGAGACGTCAAAGAAGATAAATGTGCCCTCTTCCACAAACAACCGTTTCTTGATCCATTTTTAGCTTACTTGCAAAAACACTAGACACATTTACAGTTTTAACTTATCATTATGCCAAATTTATTTGAAATAAAAGCTATTTGGTTTTATTAAACGTAAAAATAGCACTTTGCTCTGTTTCATTGAAATAAGTGTGGTTATGATTAGAGATGGGCAATCCGCTTCTGAACCACTCGATTGAACCGGTTCACTAAAAAGAACACTCCTGAACCGGTTCGTAAAAAAGGAGCGGATCTGCTCCTGAACCCGTTTGCGAAACGGTTCGTGAGTGAGTTGGGATTTAATTATACCTTAATTAAATGCTTCAACACTGCTTATCTACGGCTATCCTCAAATGCACATAATATATATTATCTATCACATAACCCCACAAAAAGTCATAAACATGGAATTCAAGTGTTTTCCACTCCCAGACTAAGCATGAAGTAAAATTTCGAGTTTAGAAAAGCCCCGTGAAAATTTGTCGAGGGTCGCGCAGCGACCCGAGACAAATTTTCTGGGCTTTTCTAAACTCGAAATTTTACTTCATGCGCCACGCGTATAAAACACTAAAATATTGTGAAATTTATGTACATTCGAACTTCGCTTAAAATCTGTGTTTTATACGCGTGGTGCATGAAGTAAAATTTCGAGTTTAGAAAAGCCCAGAAAATTTGTCTCGGGTCGCTGCGCGACCCTCGACAAATTTTCACGGGGCTTTTCTAAACTCGAAATTTTACTTCATGCTTAGTCTGGGAGTGGAAAACACTCGTTTAAAGCTTCAAATTGAATTTTTTTAAAAAACAACGAATGTCAGAAAATTTGTAGCTTATGCATGTTTACCTTAAGTTTATTATGAAGTAACCACATTTAAATTCAGCGCGCATTTGTGACGTAAGTGAACTTTACTCCCACTCCAAAGTTTTCGATTCTGTCGATCCTTCTTACCGTATACTCGACCTTCCTTGGAATGAACCCAATGGCTTTGGTGTGACGTATGCGATCTTGATCTTAGTTGTTCATCTAGTTATATATCTAATTCTATGGTACCCATAGATAAAATATAATACAGTACCGCTAACTCATCAATTGGCACTCTTATTTTAGTCTTTAGTTTCCAGTGTTGCCATATTAGAACCGTATACTCGATCGTATGGTAAATGTGTGTTGTGCGCAAGTGGACGAGACACATGGAGTCATTTGGAAGAGGAGTGTGAAGGGGTGAATGTGGAATGGCTGGGGGGGAAAAGGAGTGTAACGGAATGGATGAGAGAGGACGAAGCTGGCGTAAAGATGGTAACGGTACTGTGGGGGCGGAGGGCGGAAATAAGAAAGGAGATGATATAATTTTGTGTTCTATTATTATTTTTTATTTGTAATTTTATTTTTTTATATGCCAATAAAGGTCTTTTTTTTTACTCGATCGTCCTTGGAATAGGCCTAATGGCCGTGATGTAACGTGTGCGACCTTGATTTAAGTTGTTCATCTAGTTATAAATCTATATCTATGGTACCATAGACTGAATATATTACAGAACCTCCAACTGATTAATTGGCACTCTTGTTTTAGTCTATGGTTTCCAGTGTTGCCATATTGACAGAAATTATTTCAATATACAGAATTTCAGCCATAAATACTGATCGCTGTCGTTAGAAATGTCAAAAACGTATGTTGTTATTTAACGCGAATTAAAACTGTGATAATAAAAAAACGTACACGTATATTTAATAGTCAAAATAGGAAACAAGTTCGACGCAAATTTCGCATGATCGCACCTCGGCCTAGTGTTCGTCCAGAGTTGTGGAGGTTAAGTGAGTTGGTGTAAACAATTTGTTCGAGGACAAGAAATAGGGAACACGGTGGAAAATGTCTATAATCGAGGGTGTCGGGGATGAAGTCACTCATTTTTTCTTAGCAATAAGTGTAATTTTAATAGGTAAGTCGAATTATTTATCTGTATGAGAATATTGTTAATAAACATTGGGCCGTATAATAATAATAATAATAATCTTTATTTAGCATCTTTGCTATATAATAACATAGAAAAATATATGTATATCTATATATATATATATATATATGATTTCCCTTTCAGTTAAAGACAGTCATTAAGTTTGTTTGTCTCTGTTGTATATGTCCCATTAGACATTTATCCACTCACTCTGATCAATTATTTAGTTAACGAAAGAAAGCCTTAACACATTCGCTGCCACAAATTTTGAGCTATACTTTGATATTGGCCAATTATGTTTTTCGAAAGTATCGAGCAAGTCGTCGAATGGCGACGAAGGCAGTGAACGTGTTAAAGATGGGGAAATCCTATGGTCCATTGTGTATAGGGTCTTACACGAAATGTTAAATTTAATGTATGCATTATTAGTTAACCCCACAATCTAACATATATCCATCAACTACTTCCGAAACCTCCTAAGTCCAAAATGTCAAATTTAGAGGAGACACTAAATACAAGTTAATTATTATATGAATTGCGTAATCCTTCTGATTTTTTTTTTGTGGCACGTATAACTTCATCATAAGCGATTTTTAATAAGTATTCCGAGTAGACGGTTTACATCAATATTGGTAAATTAATATAATATCTGACTTACGGGGATTTTTTTTAAATCGGGAAACAATTTATTTATTTATTTATTATCCAACAGTTTACAATAAACTCATTACAGGATAACATGTTAACAGTAACATAAGCAAATTCGAGTGCGCTGTGACTTAAAATTATATTATAATTTTAAAAAATAATAATAACATTATGAATTTTACTAGAAAGACAAAAAAAATATTATTTAATACAAACATACATACATATATAACTATTCAACCGAGTTTAAATATTTAAGTAACGTCTGGAGGTCTACATGGAATATATCAATTTTATCAGTTATTCTGTTCACAGTGTTACACATAGAGACTATGGGGGAATGTAGATGGTGGGTAGTGTTTGAACGGGGATTATAAAATGTATATTTATTTCGACTGGATGACCTGGGTACAGAAAAGGTTAGCCTTGATAAAATGTACGAATCATGGATATCGTAATGCAGCAACTTGTAAATAAATATAGTTTGTGCTACTTGACGCCTGTGCTGAAGTGAAGGTATTTCAAATTCTTTCTCCAACTCTGAAGATGGATAGCCCTGCACCGGATATTGATTATGTTTTCTATAGTAAAGGGCTTTTAGAAACTTTCTTTGAATATTTTCTATGTCCTGAATATGAATATTGTAATTAGGGTTCCATACTACGGAGCAGTATTCCAATTGTTCAATATATCAACTACCGAACTAGGTTAGACTGTGATGTTAAGAATAAAATATACATTAAACTTAAAATTTCGCGTACTGAATAGCCCTCGTTGTTAGTAAATGTAAGGCCTGTTTGATTCGTGGTAAAAGAGAATTTTAAGGTGCTGAAACTGCTTATTAATATCTCAATACAGTGGTTTGTTGTTGTGTTGTGGATATTATTTTTAAAGTGATTATTATAGTTTATTGTTTTGTGTGAAGTTACGATAGCGTGGATGACGACAGATATAAGACAACAGTGGAATATAAGGACTGTTTATTTGTTGGACCGTCGGCGTATTGGAAGGAATAGGAGGCTAACCAATCACACGGAATCAGCTACGATATCAGAAGGTTGGTGAATGTATTATCAGTTTTGTTTGCTTAGGTTTACATTTTAACAATTTCTAGACTAAGCATGAAGTAAAATTTCAAGTTTAGATAAGCCTGAAAATTTGGATTTGGGCGCGGAGCGAAGCGTACTTATGTTTAATGAAAATGTATTTCTTCTGCTAAATTATCGAGTAAAATTTACTTCTGGGAGTGTCTCCACTCCCAGACTAAGCATGAAGTAAAATTTCGAGTTTAGAAAAGCCCTCAAATTTGGATTTGGGCGCGGAGCGAAGCGCAGTTTAGAAAAGCCCTCAAATTTGGATTTGGGCGCGGAGCGAAGCGCACCACCCAAATCCAAATGTGGCTTTTCTAAACTCGAAATTTTACTTCATGCGCCACCGGTATAAAATACTAATTCAATGTGATGCACTTGTTCTATCCCTGGATTGTTTAATTCATTTTCTGCTTTTGTTTCATCTTCTTAGTTGTTTGATTTATTCTGCTTTTATTTGATCTTTGCAGTTGTTTGATTTGAGTTCTGCTTTTGTTTGTTTTATCTTTGCAGTTGTTCGAGTTTTACCTTGGCAGTTGTTTGCTTTGTGTACTGCTTTTGTTTTATCTTTGCAATTGTTTGATTTGAGTGCCGCTTTTGTTTTATTTTTGCAGTTATTTGATTCACGTTTTACTTTTGCTCTATCTTTGCAGTTGTTTGATTTGTGTACTGTTTTTTTTTTATCTTTGCAATTGTTTTATTTTCAACGTTACATTTTCATTTATTTCAATTTAATTATAATCATGTGATTTAGAGGTTATGTTACACTGTTTTTGCTTATGTTTAGTGAAAATTTATTTTTTCTGCTAAATTATCGAGTAAAATTTACTTCTGGGAGTGTCTCCACTCCCAGACTAAGTATGAAGTAAAATTTAGAGTTTAGAAAAGCCGTCAAATTTGGATTTGGGCGCGGAGCGAAGCGCAGCGCCCAAATCCAAATGAGGCTTTTCTAAACTCGAAATTTTACTTCATGCGCCACCGGTATAAAACACTAATTCAATGTGATGCCCTTGCTTTATCCATGGATTATTTAATTTATTTTCTGCTTTTGTTTCATCTTCTCAGTTGTTTGATTTGTTTTCTGCTTTTATTTTATCTTTGCAGTTGTTTGATTTGTGTTCTGCTTTTGTTTGTTTTATCTTTGCAGTTGTTTGAGTTTTACCAATGCAGTTGTTCAATTGTTTGATTTGTGTACTGCTTTTGTTTTATCTTTGCAGTTGTTTGATTCGAGTGCCGCTTTTGTTTTATTTTTGAGGTTATTTGATTTATGTTTTACTTTTGTTTTATTTTTGCAGTTGTTTATTTTGAGTTCTGTGTTTGTTTTAACTTTGTAGTTTTTTGTAATGTTCATATTTCTTTGCATATTATTGACTTTTGTTTTATCTAAGCAGTTGTTTCTTTTGAGTTCTGTGTATGTTTTAACTTTGTAATGTTCATATTTCTTTGCAAATGATTGTAGGGAGGGATCCTGTTGAGAACACGAGCACGACGGAAGAATTACCCCCCAGCGAGAGTGAACCGAGCCAATCGCCGAAACCCTCCGGTTCGGAAGAGAGGGACGAAAGCGGTTCGGAAAGCAGGGAAGACAGTCCTCAACCATCTTCCGAGGAGGAGGAGCAGAATGTCATCGTGAGGACGATGGATGGAGACATGATCCGGCAGAGACGGCTGGCGTTCTTCCAGAACGAAAGATTGTTATGTGGGTGATTACTTTTTTTCTCCGACGATTGTTTATTAATCTGCAACTTCTCTTTCTGTCAAATATTTATTAATCTAGGAAGAAGGCTGCTTAAAAAGTTTTTTTAGGTTATTTCAGGTGGCACTTGAAGTAACCTAAAAAAAAAATTTTTAATTAGTTTTTCAAGTTGCTGCTCGCTAATGTTCTTCAACATATAATGCCAGGTTTATGAGATGTTTAAGGTTTAGTGTTTGGTGATTATATTTTAACACGTTTGCTGCCTTCGGTGACACACTCGGTACTTTCAAAACAAACGACCAAACCAAATTTTCAGGCTCTTCTAAACTCAAAATTTTACTTCATGCGCCACGCGGATAAAACACGGGTTTTAAGTGAAGTTCAAAATATACTGCTTAGGTATAAATTCGTTTTGTTATAGCATTTGAAGTTGTGTATAACACCAGTTATTAAATTATTATTTATAAACTAATAATAACAATCTACTATAATGTTTTATTAATACGAAAATGTAAAGATCATCCTTATCACAGTGTTAAAGCCGTATGCTAATGTCTATTAATAAGACAGTAAGCGTTAATTCTTAAAATCCTTAGACGTCGTATGAACGCATTCGTATAAACGCGTTCGTAAAAACACGCACATTCAATTCTGCTTAAAAACTAAACGTTAAACATCTTATAAACTTAACATAGCACTTAATAAACAATAATCAATAGCTTATTTTGTAATTTTTATTAAAAGATATATTAAACGAACAATTGGTTTTGCAGTGGGCGATTTAATCGATGATCAACCATATGATCGGCAGCCCGAGTCAAGCACACAGACCGATTCGTCAGTGCAGACAACACGAGCATCTGAAACGTCAACAACAGAAAACCAATCGGATTCAAGCATAACCATCAAATTAAAATACATTAATGATGATTTGAAAATCGTCGACGGGCGGTTAGGGGAATTATTGGGTGACTTTAAAAGGTATGAAAAAAGCTCATATTAAATTTGTTTAACCCTTTAACTACCGGTGTTTCGAATCTAAATTCTGAGAGAATAAAAAATATTTTTGATAGTGAAAGTTGGGCGTCCAATAAAATCGTAGTGAAATAAAAAAATTCCAATATATGCCGCTTTAAATTTGCCTATTGTAAAATAATAAAAATTCCACAAAAAATAATTCAAGTGACTTATTTATACAGTAAATACTTTGTTTACTGCACTCTTGATGAAACGAAATTATGATATTAGGTAATTTTGAATTAAAACACTTGTTTAGTTTCATGTTGTTGTATTCAGTTTCCTGACACGTGTTTCAGTCAATGACGACCATTCTAAAAGGAATTACAAAAATAACTAATTAAAAAGAAGAGGTTACAATGTATTTATATTATTTGGTTGACTTATTTATGTTCCGGCAATTTCTGTTAAGTCGCTTATTGAATAATTTAAAAAAGAAAACACTTGGTTAAATTTCACTAATATTAACCAAGTGTTTTCTTTTTTAAATCATAGTTAAATATGTTTCACCACGTAAAATATGAGAAACTTGTTCAAGATATCGCTTATTGAAGACACTTATAGTTTAAGGGTTATAGAAAATTATTTTTCTTCTGCTTTTGCGAAATAATGGCTTTAAATAATTTTTATTATTACAGAAGACATTTCGAGGTTGAATTATCGTCGAATAAATTAGTGAAGTTAATTTTCCAAGGGCAGGTGTTGCAGCGGGATTCCGACACGTTGCAGAGCTACGGGATGTACAATAACTGCGTGGTGCATTGTCTGGTGCGGCAGAAGACTTCGACGGGCGACAACGGCAGGTCGGAGAGCGGAGATAGCGCTAGTAGAAATAATGGGAATAACAACAACAACGTTAATCAGAGGGATTGGGATTTAGGGAATTTACTCATCGCCACCGTTAGTTTTTGTCTGGGCTCCGCTTGGTATTTCAGGTGATTTGAGTTTTAATATAGAACGTCCACACACACAGTTTTTAGGTTAGATCAACTGATCTTTGATGGTTAACATAGCCTAAAGTATTTCGGGTGATTCGAGTTTTAATACAGAACGCGCACACACACAGTTTTAAGGTTAGATCAAATGATCTTTAGAAGTTAACATAACCTAAAAATTGCGTGTGCTAACATTGGTCCCGGTCAGGGAATTTTTAGACATCTAGCGCTGCAGCGGTAAGCGGTTGATGTTACCTGAACGGACAAAATTCTAGTTGGTAAAATTGCTATATTCACTTCTGTTAGTAAACATAACATGCACATTTAAAAGTATTTTCTTAAAGGCAATGAATCGAAGATTGAATTAACATAAAAGTTTAGTTTAAACGCTGATTTTAAATATATCAATTAAGTGCAGACTATTCTAAATGTTACGTTTGTTTATGAAACGAATACATTGTTGACTTATAGCAGGAAATGAATAAATAATACTTTACTTCATGATTAAAGAGCAAAATATTCAAGAATAATGAGCGGCTATAACCTCGGAAGCGTGTTCAGCTGTTTATATCACGAAAATATGGCGGTGTTGTTTATAGCTACACGGCTTAAAAAGCGATCAATGGCAAAAAATATATGCTTTACTGCTTAATAAAGCACTGCAGCGCCACACATAAAGCGGTACCTTTCAGTGACACCGCTTTCGTAAAGCGCTGCAGCGCTACAGTTTCCTGAACGTGACCATTAATTAAATAATATACAGGGTGAATTGAAACGATGGGATCAAACGTCTAGAGCAGGGTTTCTCAACCATTAGGAAGCGCGGCAAGTTATCAGGGGGGGTGCGACAGATTTCCCCAAGAGTAGGTGAAGTGAAATAAAGCTATAATACTGTTTCAATCTAACTTAAAAACCCAAATTAAATCAGGGAGGGTTGGCGTGGAGTTATGATGGTGTGCGACCTGAAAAAGTTTGAGAAAAGTCTAGAGGTTATTACAGTTATGTTTTGTCTCGGCTCCGCTTGGTATCTCAAATGAATCGAGTTCTATTCTATTTCTATTCTATTGAAAGTGAGTGGGTAGTTATGCTACCCTCCACTGCGACCGCAAGGATCTATTGTGGCTCACAATTAAGGTCGAACATCCGACCTTACAGCTCACCTTCCAAGTCCATCTTTTTGATGAAGTCAAGGATCTTGTCAGGTGAAGTTTTCTCCAGGTCCTTCAGGTTTAGCTTCGGTGTGCCAAACACCGTGGTCCTGATCTGGTCGCCAGCTGGACAGGCACATATGACGTGCTCTGCTGTTTCATCATCCTCTAGGCATAGGCGGCACTCAGTGGTGTCGCTTAGTCCTAGTTTATTAAGGTGATGCCTTAGACGGCTGTGTCCAGTGAAGAGAGCAGTTAATGTGTGAACATCTGATCTGCTCAGCTTCAACCATGAGGCCGTCCTGGCCGCAGATGAATCGAGTTACAGTTTTTAGGTTAGATCAACTGATCGTTGACGGTTAACATAACCTAAAACTTGTATGTGTTAAGATTGGGCCCGTTCATAAAAATGTTCAACGTTCAACAGGTTTGGATTTGTTTTTGTTTGTTTGTCTATTTCGCAAGATTGCAAAAAACCCAAACACGTTCACGATTAACAATCCGGTCACCAGAGAATTTCCAACAGTTGGTAGTAAACTCCCAACTATTGTCTCTGATGAACGGGCCCATTGTTTCAATGACAGCGGCGGCGGCTCTCTACCTAACTTCAGGGTAGGCCAGAGACCCAAGGTAATATGTATCTGTTAATTGTTGTGCAATTCCTTGTATTTATAAAGTGTGATCCCAACCTTAAATTTTGTGTGCCTTGGCGCTGTGGCCGACCCTGAAGTTAGGTTGCGAGCCATCGCTGAATGTTAGGGTGAAGTTGAATTAAATTTGTTTAGGGAAAGATGAGAAACTTATTCATGATTGTAGGTTATATCTATTGTCAAAGTGATGAATAAAAACTTATTCATGAATGTAGGTTATGTCTATTGCCAAAGCTGCGAATAGAGATTACAATTTTCGTTTGCTTGTTTATTGTTATAAAAAAAAAAGACCTTTATTGGCATATCTCTACACTTTACATTACATTTACCTTTACATTAGCTTATCTCATTACCCTCCCGTATCCCTCTTACCCTCCCTTCTCTTTTCCCTCTCCCTCCCCAGCTTTTCCAACGTCCTTACCCCGCTCCCATCCTCCCTCATCCACTCCACTACCCTTCTATTCCCTTATTTATTGTTATAATGATTGTTGTTATTAATGCTTTAGGTATCAATATCCGCAATTGTTTACGGTGACTGCAACGGTGGGTTTGGTGGCGATAACGGGCATTTTCACGGTGATTTCCATCGGGATGTACTTTCCCGACAGTGACAGGCCCCAGCAGCAGCAACAGCAGCAGCAGCAAAGGCCGCAACTAGAAAACGTCCATTAAAAACAAAATTATGAACATCCACTAATTGAAATTAAAAGAAGAAATACTTCGTGCATGGATTTATATTATTGAATCAACAGACATTTTTCGATAACACTACCCAACAGCCATTTTGTCCTTGGGACTAGACCGGAATTTTTCGATTGCTTGGGTGTAATAAAGTACCGAAATCGCGATGAAACCGCCGAGACTTTGGTTTTGAGGTTAGGATTCGCAAAAAACCTTTTTTTTTACTTTTTTCACTATAACTTTGGAACAAAGCAAGATAAATTGAATCTGATAATACTGCTTGGAAGCTTATACCCAGGGCTACATTTGATATATAAATGACCTTGGTCGGATAATCAAAACTCTAATTAAAAAAAAAAATCCGTAAAAAAACCGCAAAAATCGCGTGTTTTGAAACATTTTTGCGATTTCAATCGATTATAAAAAAAAAAACTACGCTAGATAGCTCAGATCAGTTTCGCTGACCTGAAAGCCTATTAAATGGGCTACAATTTCTGTATGGAACATCTCTGAGACTTAATGAGAAGTCTTCGAAATAATGGGTTTTGTTTGAAAAAATCGCGAAATTTGTAATTTGTTTGGTCTTTTTCCCTTTCAAATAGAAAATTCCACAACACATTTAAAATCTGTCGAAACCATTCAAATGCCTATTAAAAGGGCTACAATTTCTACATGGCACACCTCTGTTACGTGTTCAGAAAAAATGTTTGAAAAAATCACGAAAACTGCATTTTTTCGAATTTATTTTTCATTATTCATCAATATTTTATGGTCTTTTTCTCCTTCAATTATAAAATTCCACAACACATTTAAAATCTGTCGGATGCATTTGAATGCCTTTAAAAAATCTTGTTTGTAATGTAAAATTGAAACTGAAGCACGCAATAAAAATCTGCTTGTTGCATATGAAAGACTACAAAAATGCTGCAATTCAAACGATGTTGGTCAAGTTATTCGAGTTATTAAGTTATTCTAGTTATTTGAGTTATTCGATACATATTCCAAACATATATCGATATATAAAATGTATACTCATTATATATTGGACCATATTTCAGCACACAACCTGGGCACCCCATGCAAATTTCGCGATTTTTTCAAACAAAACCCATTATTTCGAAGACTTCTCATTAAGTCTCAGAGATGTTCTATACAGAAATTGTAGCCCATTTAATAGGCTTTCAGGTCAGGGAAACTGATCTGAGCTATCTAGCGTAGTTTTTTTTATAATCGATTGAAATCGCAAAAATGTTTCAAAACACGCGATTTTTGCGGTTTTTTTACGGATTTTTTTTTTTAATTTGGGTTTCGATTACCCGACCAAGGTCATTTATATACCAAATGTAGCCCTGGGTATAAGCTTTCAAGCAGTATTATCAGATTCAATTTATCTTGCTTTGTTCCAAAGTTATAGTGAAAAAAATAAAAAAAAAAGGTTTTTTGCGAATCCTAACCTCAAAACCAAAGTCTCGGCGGTTTCATCGCGATTTCGGTACTTTATTACACCCAAGCAATCGAAAAATTCAGGTCTAGTCCCAAGGACAGAGAAAAAGTCAAATTCTGTTGGCTAGTGTAATTAACACATTAACAGTCATTAGTGACCAATGTTTAACTTATCCAATAGGCTAGAGTGGTCATAAATGACGTTAAGGTCCTTGTTAATTTATGTGGTAGTTAAATGACAAAATATCTACGATTGCCACTTATGTGATAGTTAAAGGCGCTATCTGTCACATAAATTAATCCACCACATTGGTTAGGTTTAACGAATACATAAACGTTGTATTCGTCGTTGTGTTCAAAATGAAGAAATGTAACTATGGCAGCGTGTTTTATTAACTTATACACAAGACTTTAAATTTATGTTATAGGTAACTTTATGTTGTCGTTTAGTTAACAAGTACTTTAACAGAAACTGGTGCAAGCATGTATTAATAAATTTTATTGAGTCACTCATTGCCGCGAGCATGTTAAATTCATTAACGTTTACATTTGTTTAAATCCGATTGTATGTGAATTGCAAAAGTTCTTCTTCTTCACTGAGCTTAAACACTTCATGTACATGCTCTGTCACGGGCGTTGCTTACTGGCAATTTTACACGCGCTCGTGTCTGTCACAGGCGCCTCAACACATTTTAGCTGCTCCTTTTCGCTTCGAACTAAATTTTTATCAAAAAATGTGGTCATTTTTTTACAGGAAATTCAAAAATAATGTGATCATTTTTGGACCAGAAATACTAAATTAATGTGTGCATGAAGTGGTTAATGGCATTGGATTAAAAGCCCAGTTGACTGGGTAAAATTATATCTTTAACCTAAATTGTTTATGATCAATTGTTTTTTGGGTTTGCGGAAAATGTCTGTTGATTTTACTTAAAAGCCCAGTTGACCGGATAAAATTATATCTTTAACCTAAATTGTTTATGATCAATTGTTTTTGGGTTTGCGGAAAATGTCTGTTGATTTTACTTAAAAGCCCAGTTGACCGGATAAAATTATATCTTTAACCTAAATTGTTTATGATCAATTGTTTTTGGGTTTGAGGAAAATGTCTGTTGATTTTACTTAAAAGCCCAGTTGACCGGATAAAATTATATCTTTAACCTAAATTGTTTATGATCAATTGTTTTTTGGGTTTGAGGAAAATGTCTGTTGATTTTACTTAAAAGCCCAGTTGACCGGATAAAATTATATCTTTAACCTAAATTGTTTATGATCAATTGTTTTTGGGTTTGTGGAAAATGTCTGTTGATTTTACTTAAAAACCCAGTTGACCGGATAAAATTATATCTTTAACCTAAATTGTTTATGATCAATTGTTTTTGGGTTCGAGAAAAATGTCTGTTGATTTTACTTAAAAAAAAAAGTGTGGACCGTTTGATATTTCTGTGCACATACGAAACTCTTGATTCGATCGGGATTCTGATTCAACGTGCTTTTATCTCCACTTTGAGAGGAATCGTTTTTATTTTTCGTTAAGGCTTGTGTATAATTTATTCTTAAACAAAACAACAAAAGAAAGTTCTGTATTATAGTTATTTACTTGTTTTTTTTTATATATTGTACATGTATAAATATATGGGTATATATTTACTTTTAAATAATCTGATGGTTTCTTTTGTACAATTTGAAAACTGATTACAAGTATAAAAAATGTTTAGACTGAATGAGACTGTGGAAATACCAGGTCTGTAAATATGAAACCGGAATTTGCTTATAAATGGCTCTAGTTGTCAATATAGTGACTGTTAAGTCGCGTCCCTTATTCTTGTGTTTACATTTGTCAAAGACTTTTAACTCACAAGAATACAAATTTAATACAAGTATATACAGAGAGTTTTATGTAACACCGAACATTATCAATGTTCATTTTCGTATATTCTATTTATCAAACTAAAGCACGATTTGACACCTTTGATTTTTTAGGTTATGTAAAAATTGGGTTGTCTATATGACCATTACAAATTGTAGCCAATTAATCGCAATTAATGCCTCGACTTGTAAATACAGGGGGTTTTTATTTCAAGTATACATGTCCCAATTATATGCCGTAAATTTTTAGATAATCGTTGTTTTTTTAAGAGTTCAATTCGAAACTTAAAATGAGTGTGTTCCACTCCCAGACTAAGCATGAAGTAAAATTTCGAGTTTAGAAAAGCCTGAAAATTTGGTTTGGTCGCGTAGCGCGAAGCGCGGAGCGGCCAAACCAAATTTTCAGGCTTTTCTAAACTCGAAATTTTACTTCATGCGCCACCGGTACAAAACACTGACATATTACGAAGTTTAAAATAGACCGCTAAACTTTACATTGAATCAGTGTTTTGTACCGGTGGCGCATGAAGTAAAATTTCGAGTTTAGAAAAGCCTGAAAATTTGGTTTGGCCGCTCCGCGCTTCGCGCTACGCGACCAAACCAAATTTTCAGGCTTTTCTAAACTCGAAATTTTACTTCATGCTTAGCCTGGGAGTGGAAAACACTCGCTTAAAGCTTCAAATTGATTTTTTTTAATAAACCGAGCGTCGCAAAATGTACAACGTATACAAACTAAAGAGAAAAATTCTCGTTATGAAAATGTTCGGTGTTACATAAAACTCTCTGTATGTTATCACAGCGTTGAAGATGACTGTTTTTGAGCCTAAAAATTACGATTCGCGGCGGGTTTCCAAAATGGTGTGGATGTTTGATGGGGACCCTATCAAACATCCACAACATTTTGGAAACCCGCCGCGAATCGTAATTTTTAGGCTCAAAAACAGTCATCTTCAGCACTGTGATAACATACAGAGAGTTTTATTAAAGTTCGATTCATTAATTACCGAAAATAAATGTTTGTTTATACCCCAATAAACTCTAGTGCCTAAAAGCGTTTTAAAAATAAAATAAACACTCGCGCGTGTTTATGTATAAAATTTCAAGCCTCAAGGTCTTTGTTATTCCCTGAAAAGTAATATCATTTCCAAGAGTCCACACTTTTTTGCCCTCAACAAAAATTAAACACAAAAAGTCCAATATATATATACAAACACACACACACACACACACACACACACACACACACACACTCACTCACAAACAGAAAAATAAACGAAACACGTCTTCTTCTACTGAATTAATTTAATACGCAAAAGATGGAAAGGCGCAAGAGAGAAATACAAAATCTTTCAACAAAAATTAAACACAAAAAGCCCAATATCTATACACACACAAACGCAGACACATACACACTCACAAACAGAAAAATAAACGAAACGTGTCTTCTTCTATTAAATTAATTTAATGCGCAAAAGAAATAAAGATGGAAAGGCGCAAGAGAGAAGTACAAATACAAAACGAAACGTGTCTTCTTCTATTAAATTAATTCAAAACGCATAGGAAATAAAGATGGAAAGACGCAAGAGAGAAATACAAAATCTTTCAATATGCACAGAGAGAGACGAATTTTTGTAAAAAAAAACTGTCGGCTTTTTTGACTTCGCACGCAAATCTACACCACGTGGTGACGGGCCAATGGGAAGCGTCCTCCCCACCCTTTTTCGAGACGAGTTCCAGGAAATCGGCCGCCTTTTCCCAGAAGAACACATGTAGTGCGCTGGTGATTAACTCTTCAGATTTTTTTAGTTGTTTGTGCGGCATTTGCGAAAAAAAAGGGTTTTATTTTAGAAATTGCAAAATCGCTACATGTTTTCAAAATGCCAGGGATTCAACAGGTGAGTTTAGTTAAATAACACTTTGGTACTTTGATTAAAAAACACTTAGAGCCTTTCTTCAATACTTTATTTTGTAACCAAATGTACATTTCGGACACGAAGTGTCTATTATCAATGGTTTGATACTAATATTAGTATCAAACGATTGATAATGGACACTTCGTGTCCGAAATGTACATTTGGTTACAAAATAAAGTATTGAAGAAAGGTTCTAAGTGTTTTTTAATCAAAGTATAATTATCTTCAAGTAACTCAATTAATCCAAACACTTTGGTAAATAACACACTTGCTTACTCTTTTTTTTTTTATCAGTTTGGGATTTACGGAAACGCGAACGTTTTCGGCAAATTTCGGAAAGAAATACGCGTTTTGTGTTGTCAAAATATTGTGAAATATTCTTTATTTTGCCTCAATTAAATCTACGTTAATGCGTGTTGACATTTTCATTTGCGAATCGGTTTATATTTTTTAATATAATAATAATAATCTTTATTTAGCATCTTTGCTATATAATAACATAGAAAAATATATGTATATCTATATACATATATTTTGAGTTCAGATTTTATCGAAATATTCGTATTTGCAAACAGTTTATGTTTTTTTAAGTTCAGATTTTACTGAAGTGTTGGTTTTTTTATATTCGTTTTTTATCTGTTTGAAATAGTCAACTTTTTTTTTCAATTTGAACTCTGTTTTCACCGCTTAGATGTTGTTTAATTTAATTAAAATCGGTGTTTTATACGCGTGGCGCATGAAGTAAAATTTCGAGTTTAGAAAAGCCCAGAAAATTTGTCTCGGGTCGCTGCGCGACCCTCGACAAATTTTCACGGGGCTTTTCTAAACTCGAAATTTTACTTCATGCTTAGTCTGGGAGTGGAAAACACGCGTTCCTTATGAACAAAACAAAAAATAAACACCGACAAACGAGACGTTACAATAACAAATGAAACGCAATGGGCTAATGTGATTTTTTCCTCCGCTAATAAATTAATTTTTCAAAAATTAAGTCTGTTTATCGATAATTCTGTTTTCGCTGCTTGAATTTTATTTTCTCTAGCGGGGATTGAAAGCCCCATTAGTTCTGAATAATTTTCGAAAAAATCATCAATTTTTAAACCCCCGTTGTTTTTTTATTAATGATGCAAAGGACTGATGGGGTTTTATTTTCTCGTAATAAATTAATTTACGAAAAGTCAAGTTTGTTTATCGATAATTTTGTTTTCGCTGCTTTGATTTCGTTTTCTCTAACGAGTAATCGAAGCTGCATTAGTTCTGAATCATTTTCCAAAAAATCATCAATTTTCAAACCCCCGTAATTTTTTTATTAATAACGCAAAGGGCTGATGTGATTCTATTTCCCTGTAATAAATAAATTTACGAACAGTCAAGTTTGCTTATCGATAATTTTGTTTTCGCTGCTTTGATTTTGTTTTCTCTAGCGGGGATTCGAAGCCGCATTAGTTCTGAATCATTTTCCAAAAAATCATCAATTTTTAAACCCCCGTAATTTTTTTATTAATAACGCAAAGGGCTGATGTGATTCTATTTCCCTGTAATAAATAAATTTACGAACAGTCAAGTTTGCTTATCGATAATTTTGTTTTCGCTGCTTTGATTTTGTTTTCTCTAGCGGGGATTCGAAGCCGCATTAGTTCTTTATCATTTTCCAAAAAATCATCAGTTTTCAAAGCCCCGTAATTTTTTTAATTATAACGCAAAGGGTTGATGTGATTTTATTTCCCCGTAATAAATTAATTTACGAAAAGTCAAGTTTGTTTATCGATAATTTTGTTTTCGCTGCTTTGATTTCGTTTTCTCTAGCGGGGATTCGAAGCCGCATTAGTTCTTTATCATTTTCCAAAAAATCATCAGTTTTCAAAGCCCCGTAATTTTTTAAATTATAACGCAAAGGGTTGATGTGATTTTATTTCCCCGTAATAAATTAATTTACGAACAGTCAAGTTTGTTTATCGATAATTTTGTTTTCGCTGCTTCGATTTCGTTTTCTCTAGCGGGGATTCGAAGCCGCATTAGTTCTTTATCATTTTCCAAAAAATCATCAGTTTTCAAAGCCCCGTAATTTTTTTAATTATATCGCAACGGGTTGATGTGATTTTATTTCCCTGTAATAAATTTATTTACGAACAGTGAAGTTTGCTTATCGATAATTTTGTTTTCGCTGCTTTGATTTCGTTTTCTCTAGCGGGGATTCGAAGCCGCATTAGTTCTTTATCATTTTCCAAAAAATCATCAGTTTTCAAAGCCCCGTAATTTTTTTAATTATAACGCAAAGGGTTGATGTGATTTTATTTCCCCGTAATAAATTAATTTACGAACAGTCAAGTTTGTTTATCGATAATTTTGTTTTCGCTGCTTCGATTTCGTTTTCTCTAGCGGGGATTCGAAGCCGCATTAGTTCTTTATCATTTTCCAAAAAATCATCAGTTTTCAAAGCCCCGTAATTTTTTTAATTATAACGCAAAGGGTTGATGTGATTTTATTTCCCTGTAATAAATTTATTTACGAACAGTGAAGTTTGCTTATCGATAATTTTGTTTTCGCTGCTTTGATTTTGTTTTCTCTAGCGGGGATTCGAAGCCGCATTAGTTCTTTATTATTTTCCAAAAAATCATCAGTTTTCAAAGCCCCGTAATTTTTTTAATTATAACGCAAAGGGTTGATGTGATTTTATTTCCCCGTAATAAATTAATTTACGAACAGTCAAGTTTGTTCATCGATAATTTTGTTTTCGCTGCTTCGATTTCGTTTTCTCTAGCGGGGATTCGAAGCCGCATTAGTTCTTTATCATTTTCCAAAAAATCATCAGTTTTCAAAGCCCCGTAATTTTTTTAATTATAACGCAAAGGGTTGATGTGATTTTATTTCCCCGTAATAAATTAATTTACGAACAGTCAAGTTTGCTTATCGATAATTTTGTTTTCGCTGCTTTGATTTTGATTTCTCTAGCGGGGATTCGAAGCCGCATTAGTTCTTTATCATTTTCCAAAAAATCATCGGTTTTCAAAGTCCCGTAATTTTTTTATTAATAATGCAAAGGGCTGATGTGATTTTATTTCCTTCTAATAAATTAATTCACGAACAGTAAAGTTTGCTTATCGATAATTTTGTTTTTGCTGCTTCAATTTTGTTTTCTCTAGCGGGGATTCGAAGCCGCATTAGTTCTTCATCATATTCCAAAAAATCATCAGTTTTCAAAGCCCCGTAATTTTTTTATCAATAACGCAAAGGTTGATGTGATTTTATTTCCGTATAATAAATTAATTTACGAACAGTCAAGTTTGCTTATCGATAATTTTGTTTTCGCTCCTTTGATTTTGTTTTCTCTAGCGGGGATTCGAAGCCGCATTAGTTCTTTATCATTTTCCAAAAAATCATCAGTTTTCAAAGCCCCGTAATTTTTTTAATTATAACGCAAAGAGTTGATGTGATTTTATTTCCTTGTAATCAATTAATTTACGAACAGTCAAGTTTGCTTATCGATAATTTTGTTTTTGCTGCTTCAATTTTGTTTTCTCTAGCGGGTATTCGAAGCCGCATTAGTTCTGAATCATTTTCCAAAAAATCATCAATATTCAAAGCCCCGTATTTTTTTTATTAATAACGCAAAGGGCTGATGTGATTGTATTTCCCTGTAATAAATTAATTTACGAACAGTCAAGTTTGCTTATCGATAATTTTGTTTTCATTGCTTTGATTTTGTTTTCTCTAGCGGGGATTCGAAGCTGCATTAGTTCTGAATCATTTTCCAAAAAATCATCAATTTTTAAAGCTTCGTAATATTTTTATTAATAACGCAAAGGGCTGATGTAATTGTATTTCCCTGTAATAAATTAATTTACGAACAGTCAAGTTTGCTTATCGATAATTTTGTTTTCGCTGCTTTGATTTTGTTTTCTCTAGCGGGGATTCGAAGCCGCATTAGTTCTTTATCATTTTCCAAAAAATCATCAGTTTACAAAGCCCCGTAATTTTTTTAATTATAATGCAAAGGGTTGATGTGATTTTATTTCCCTGTAATCAATTAATTTACGAACAGTCAAGTTTCCTTATCGATAATTTTGTTTTTGCTGCTTCAATTTTGTTTTCTCTAGCGGGGATTCGAAGCCGCATTAGTTCTGAATCATTTTCCAAAAAATCATCAATTTTCAAAGCCCCGTAATATTTTTATTAATAACGCAAAGGGCTGATGTGATTGTATTTCCCTGTAATAAATTAATTTACGAACAGTCAAGTTTGCTTATCGATAATTTTGTTTTCGCTGCTTTGATTTTGTTTTCTCTAGCAGGGATTCGAAGCCGCATTAGTTAATAATAATAATATAATTTATTTCCATTTGTAAATTACATACAGTTGTTCATCACTAAACAATACATGCATTCAAAAGGAAAACGTCATAATCCAGCTGAAGGGTGTAAACTAAAATGTACCTATTTGAATATAAACAATAATTAGACATAGACAATTTCTTTAAACAAAAAATTCTTCAATTGTATATAAACTTTTTTCAAGCAATAATTTTTTAAGTTTTCGTTTGAAAATTATAAGAGATGCACTGTCTTTAATTTCATGAGGCAAACAGTTATAGATTTTGGAACCGTTATAAATGATCCCCTTTTTAAATAGGGTGGTTCTTTATCATTTTCCAAAAAATCATCAGTTTTCAAAGTCCCGTAATTTTTTTATTAATAATGCAAAGGGCTGATGTGATTTTATTTCCTTCTAATAAATTAATTCACGAACAGTCAAGTTTGCTTATCGAGAATTTTGTTTTTGCTGCTTTGATTTTGTTTTCTCTAGCGGGGATTCGAAGCCGCATTAGTTCTGAATCATTTTCAAAAAAATCATTCATGTACAAATCCCCGTTTTTTTTTTTTTTTTATTAATAACGCAACGGGCTGACGTGATTTTTTTTCCCCGTAATAAATTAATTTACGAAATGTCAAGTTTGCTCATCGATAACTTTGTTTTCGCTGCTTTGATTTCGTTTTCTCTAGCGGGGATTCGAAGTCACGTTAGTTCTGAATCGTTTTCGAAAAAATCATCAATTTTCATACCCCCGTTATTTTTTTATTAATAAAAATATACACCAACCTCTCAATCTTCCAAACGTGAAATTTGTCAATAATTTTGTTTTCTGTGCTTAGATTTGATTTTTCTCAACGGCTATTCAAAGCAAAATTAGTTTCAAACAAATGTTCATCAATCTTCAAATTTGTCTCTTAATAATTTTGTTTATTGTGCTTAGATTTGATTTTTCTCAATGGCTATTCAAAGCAAACTTAGTTTCAAACAAATTTTCATCAATCTTCAAATTTGTCTCTCAAAAATTTTGTTCTTTATGCTTGAAAGATTTAATTTTTCCAATGGCTATTCAAAGCAAATGTTTCAAACAAATTTCCAAAGTTTCATCAATCTTCAACGAACTGATAATTGTTTATAAATAAAAAAATCAACCTCGTGTTTCACTAAAATCAACTCTGAAATAGTAAACTTTGTTTTTCAATTTGAACTTTGTTTTCACCGCTTAGATGTTGTTTAATTTAATTAAAATCAGTGCGTGGCGCATGAAGTAAAATTTCGAGTTTAGAAAAGCCCCGAAAATTTGTCTCGGGTCGCTGCGCGACCCTCGACAAATTTTCACGGGGCTTTTCTAAACTCGAAATTTTACTTCATGCTTAGTCTGGGAGTGGAAAACACGCGTTCCTTATAAACAAAACAAAAAATAAACACCGACAAACGAGACGTTACAATAACAAATGAAACGCAATAGGCTAATGTGATTTTTTTCCCCCGCTAATAAATTAATTTTTCAAAAATCAAGTCTGTTTATCGATAATTCTGTTTTCGCTGCTTAAATTTTATTTTCTCTAGCGGGGATTGAAAGCCCCATTAGTTCTGAATAATTTTCGAAAAAATCATCAATTTTTAAACCCCCGTTGTTTTTTTATTAATAATGCAAAGGACTGATGGAGTTTTATTTTCTCGTAATAAATTAATTTACGAAAAGTCAAGTTTGTTTATCGATAATTTTATTTTCACTGCTTTGATTTCGTTTTCTCTAACGAGTAATCGAAGCTGCATTAGTTCTGAATCATTTTCCAAAAAATCATCAATTTTCAAACCCCCGTAATTTTTTTATTAATAACGCAAAGGGCTGATGTGATTGTATTTCCCTGTAATAAATTAATTTACGAACAGTCAAGTTTGCTTATCGATAATTTTGTTTTCGCTGCTTTGATTTTGTTTTCTCTAGCGGGGATTCGAAGCCGCATTAGTTCTTTATCATTTTCCAAAAAATCATCAATTTTCAAAGCCCCGTAATTTTTTTATTAATAACGCAAAGGGTTGATGTGATTTTATTTTCCCGTAATAAATTAATTTACGAACAGTCAAGTTTGTTTATTGATAATTTTGTTTTCGCTGCTTTGATTTCGTTTTCTCTAGCGGGGATTCGAAGCCGCATTAGTTCTTTATCATTTTCCAAAAAATCATCAGTCTTCAAAGCCCCGTAATTCTTTTAATTATAACGCAAAGGGTTGATGTGATTTTATTTCCCTGTAATAAATTAATTTACGAACAGTCAAGTTTGCTTATCGATAATTTTGTTTTCGCTGCTTTGATTTTGTTTTCTCTAGCGGGGATTCGAAGCCGCATTAGTTCTTTATCATTTTCCAAAAAATCATCGGTTTTCAAAGTCCCGTAATTTTTTTATTAATAATGCCAAGGGCTGATGTGATTTTATTTCCTTCTAATAAATTAATTCACGAACAGTCAAGTTTGCTTATCGATAATTTTGTTTTTATTGCTTTGATTTTGGTTTCTCTAGCGGGGATTGAAAGCCCCATTAGTTCTGAATAATTTTCCAAAAAATCATCAATTTTCAAAGCCCCGTAATATTTTTATTAATAACGCAAAGGGCTGATGTGATTGTATTTCCCTGTAATAAATTAATTTACGAACAGTCAAGTTTGCTTATCGATAATTTTGTTTTCGCTGCTTTGATTTTGTTTCCTCTAGCGGGGATTCGAAGCCGCATTAGTTCTGAATCATTTTCCAAAAAATCATCAATTTTCAAAGTCCCGTAATTTTTGTATTAATAATGCAAAGGGCTGATGTGATTTTATTTCCTTCTAATAAATTAATTCACGAACGGTCAAGTTTGCTTAGCGATAATTTTGTTTTTGCTGCTTTGATTTTGTTTCCTCTAGCGGGGATTCGAAGCCGCATTAGTTCTGAATCATTTTCGAAAAAATCATTCATGTACAAATCCCCGTTTTTTTATTAATAACGCAAAGGGCTGACGTGATTTTTTTCCCCGTAATAAATTAATTTACGAAAAGTCAAGTTTGCTATCGATAACTTTGTTTTCGCTGCTTTGATTTCGTTTTCTCTAGCGGGGATTCGAAGCCACGTTAGTTCTGAATCGTTTTCGAGAAAATCATCAATTTTCATACCCCCATTATTTTTTTATTAATAAAAATATACACCAACCTCTCAAATCTTCCAAACGTGAAATTTGTCAATAATTTTGTTTTCTGTGCTTAGATTTGATTTTTCTCAACGGCTATTCAAAGCAAAATTAGTTTCAAACAAATGTTCATCAATCTTCAAATTTGTCTCTTAATAATTTTGTTTTTTGTGCTTAGATTTGATTTTTCTCAATGGCTATTCAAAGCAAACTTAGTTTCAAACAAATTTTCATCAATCTTCAAATTTGTCTCTCAAAAATGTTGTTCTTTATGCTTGAAAGATTTAATTTTTCCAATGGCTATTCAAAGCAAATGTTTCAAACAAATTTCCAAAGTTTCATCAATCTTCAACGAACTGATAATTGTTTATAAATAAAAAAATCAACCTCGTGTTTCACTAAAATCAACTCTGAAATAGTAAACTTTGTTTTTCAATTTGAACTTTGTTTTCACCGCTTAGATGTTGTTTAATTTAATTAAAATCAGTGTTTTATACGCGTGGCGCATGAAGTAAAATTTCGAGTTTAGAAAAGCCCAGAAAATTTGTCTCGGGTCGCTGCGCGACCCTCGACAAATTTTCACGGGGCTTTTCTAAACTCGAAATTTTACTTCATGCTTAGTCTGGGAGTGGAAAACACGCGTTCCTTATGAACAAAACAAAAAATAAACACCGACAAACGAGACGTTACAATAACAAATGAAACGCAATAGGCTAATGTGATTTTTTTCCCCCGCTAATAAATTAATTTTTCAAAAATCAAGTCTGTTTATCGATAATTCTGTTTTCGCTGCTTAAATTTTATTTTCTCTAGCGGGGATTGAAAGCCCCATTAGTTCTGAATAATTTTCGAAAAAATCATCAATTTTTAAACCCCCGTTGTTTTTTTATTAATAATGCAAAGGACTGATGGAGTTTTATTTTCTCGTAATAAATTAATTTACGAAAAGTCAAGTTTGTTTATCGATAATTTTATTTTCACTGCTTTGATTTCGTTTTCTCTAACGAGTAATCGAAGCTGCATTAGTTCTGAATCATTTTCCAAAAAATCATCAATTTTCAAACCCCCGTAATTTTTTTATTAATAAAGCAAAGGGCTGATGTGATTGTATTTCCCTGTAATAAATTAATTTACGAAGAGTCAAGTTTGCTTATCGATAATTTTGTTTTCGCTGCTTTGATTTTGTTTTCTCTAGCGGGGATTCGAAGCCGCATTAGTTCTTTATCATTTTCCAAAAAATCATCAATTTTCAAAGCTCCGTAATTTTTTTATTACTAACGCAAAGGGTTGATGTGATTTTATTTTCCCGTAATAAATTAATTTACGAACAGTCAAGTTTGTTTATTGATAATTTTGTTTTCGCTGCTTTGATTTCGTTTTCTCTAGCGGGGATTCGAAGCCGCATTAGTTCTTTATCATTTTCCAAAAATTCATCAGTTTTCAAAGCCCCGTAATTTTTTTAATTATAACGCAAAGGGTTGATGTGTTTTTATTTCCCTGTAATAAATTAATTTACGAACAGTCAAGTTTGCTTATCGATAATTTTGTTTTCGCTGCTTTGATTTTGTTTTCTCTAGCGGGGATTCGAAGCCGCATTAGTTCTTTATCATTTTCCAAAAAATCATCAGTTTTCAAAGTCCCGTAATTTTTTTATTAATAATGCAAAGGGCTGATGTGATTTTATTTCCTTCTAATAAATTAATTCACGAACAGTCAAGTTTGCTTATCGATAATTTTGTTTTTGCTGCTTCAATTTTGTTTTCTCTAGCGGGGATTCGAAGCCGCATTAGTTCTTTATCATTTTCCAAAAAATCATCAGTTTTCAAAGCCCCGTAATTTTTTTAATTATAACGCAAAGGGTTGATATGATTTTATTTCCCTGTAATCAATTAATTTACGAACAGTCAAGTTTGCTTATCGATAATTTTGTTTTCGCTGCTTTGATTTTGTTTTCTCTAGCGGGGATTCGAAGCCGCATTAGTTCTTTATCATTTTCCAAAAAATTATCAGTTTTCAAAGCCCTGTAATTTTTTTATTAATAACGCAAAGGGTTCATGTGATATTATTTCCCCGTAATAAATTAATTTACGAAAAGTCAGGTTTGTTTATCAAAAATGTTTCTTTCGCTGTTTCGATTTTGTTTTCTCTAACGGGGATTCGAAGCCGCATTAGTCCTGAATAATTTTCAAAAAAATCATCAACTTTCAAACCCTCGTAATTTTTTTATTAATAACGCAAAGAGCTAATGTGATTTTATTTCCCCGTAATAAATTATTTTACGAACAGTCAAGTTTGCTTATCGATAATTTTGTTTTGCCTGCTTCGATTTTGTTTTATCCAGCAGGGATTCAAAGCCGCATTAGTTCTGAATTATTTTCGAAAAAATCATCAATTTTCATACCTCCGTTATTTGTTTATTTATTAATAAAAATATACACCAGCCTTCCAATCTTCGAAACGTGAAATTTGGCTCTAAAATAATTTTGTTTTCTGTGCTTCGATTTGATTTTTCTTAATGGCTATTCAAAGCAAAAGTTTCAAACAAATCTCCAAAGTTTCACCAATCTTCAAAGAACTAATAATTTTTTATAAATAAAAAAAAAACAACCTCACGTTTTACTAAAATTAACTCTGAAATAGTCAATTTTGTTTTTCAATTTGAACTCTGTTTTCGCCGCTTAGATGTTGTTTAATTTTATATGCGTGGCGCATAAAGTAAATATTTCGAGCTTAGAAAAGCCTGAAAATTTTGATTGGTCGCTTCTCTTCGCTACGCGACCAATCCAAATTTTCAGGCTTTTCTAAACTCGAAATATTTACTTCATGCTCAATCAAGCGATGGAAATACGTGATTTTAAAACGCATAAAACCTTAAAAGAAAAATCGTGTCTTTATAAATCGACATAAATAAGATCCTTGTTTTTATCGCTCTTTCAACACGTACAGAATTTTTTATGGGCGCATTTTATAAAAACCCAAACAAAGCCCATATTTTCTATTTACGTACACGATATGTTTTTTTACGGAAATGTTGATGATTCATTAAATTGAAGAAATATAATTCTAGAAAGAACGAAACTCGCTGGCTTCGCGAAACGCATAAATACATTTCGAATTGCATTCGCGTGAATATTTCAAGATGAAACTTGTCATGCACAATAGATACTGACATAAATATTTGTTAATATGGGGCGCAATTCGCCCCGCGACATATAAGAGGGTAATTACTGTTGTCACAGTCTGGTTCGATAATTGAGAACATGCCAAACGTGCACATACAAAATGTATATAAATTTAAATGGATATGAATCAAATGTATTAACGCGTTATTAAAGTTCACTTCAAATAAATGCATTTAACATAAGTATGAATAAAATTTAACATACTAAATAAGTAAATAATAAATTGAAATAAAATTAAAAAGAGATCCTGAAAAAACGTATAAGACAGGCAGTAAATAATAGTCTGTCTTATAAGTTCTTTCATACCTTTATTTTATTTCTATGAATTATTTTACAAATTAATTCGAATTAAATCACAAAAGCTTTTGCTTTGAATAGCTATTGAGAAAAATCAAATCTAAGCACAAAAAACAAAATTATTTAGAGACAAATTTGAAGATTGATGAAAATTTGTTTGAAATTAATTTTGCTTTGATTAGCCATTGAAAAAAAAATCAAAACTAAGCACAAAAATTATTGAGAGAACATTGAAATATTGTGAAGTTCACAATATGCTACTAAAGCAGTATCCTAATGCCGTATATTTTAAACTTCACTAACCAGTGTTTTATACGCGTGGCGCATGAAGTAAAATTTCGAGTTTAGAAAAACCAGAAAATTTGGTTTGGCCACTCCGCTTCAGGCTTTTCTAAACTCGAAATATTTACTTCATGCGCCAGGCACTTAAAACACTGATTTCACGTGAAACTTAAAACCCGCAAAAACGCTGATTTATTATGAAATTCGCTTGGAAAAATCTTTCAAAAAATAGGGACTGAATTTTTTCTTATGATAAATTATGAAATGTTCGTTTCTTTAAGGTAAAACTTATTAAAAGCACAGCATATCGGTTGCACTTAATGACTTTTACCTCAAAACTAACAATTTAAAGCATACAGTACTGACATTTTTGAGAAGCGCCTTTGGCATTAAACATTTTTATTTGAATTCAAATAGCCCGCCGTAATTAATAAAAGTGCGAGGTTGCCGGCTTCATTTTCATAGAGCGCGGACCCGCATAGAGAATAAATACCCTAATCTAATTACAAAAAAACAACCGTACTTGTAATAATTAGCCGCATTAACATTAATTTTTGCACTTAAATACACAATCAGTTATGAAATTAAACAACGAATTACTAACTAAATCAATTTATTGTCAACAGTCGGAATAAAAGTGCGAGGTTGTCGGCTTATTTTTTTTTATAAAGCGCGGACCCGCATAGAGAATACCATAATCTAATTACAAAAAAAATCAATTGTTACCTTCAAATAAACTAGTTGCACTTGAAATTATTCAAGGAATAAATGATTAAATCAATTTTTTTTATAATAGTCGGCATCTATATTACCGACTACGATTAGTGAAGAGAAATACCTTAATTTAATCAGTAATAAACGCACTCTTTAACAACCAAGGGCAATAATAATTATTGCATTTAAATAAACTAAAAACAATAAATTATTATTTGAAATAAAACAACGCAGTTGGGAGGGTTTCACTTTTATTGTTGAACACTGCAACATGTTTCACCACACAGTGGCTTCATCAGGCAGATGAAATAATTTCATCTGCCTGATGAAGCCACTGTGTGGTGAAACATGTTGCAGTGTTCAACAATAAAAGTGAAACCCTCCCAACTGCGTTGTTTTATTTCAAATAGTATTATGGAGTTTCATCATGTATCCGCCTCATCAATTAAATAAATAAATTATTAATTAAACCAATTTGTTTATAACGACCTGAACCTGAATTACCGACCACTTACCAAGAAAGGGAAAACTAATACCGAGCTTGTATTAACAATTAATATCAATTTTTACATTTAAATAAACTGGTTGCACTGAAATAAAAATTGAAATTATTAAATTAATCAAGGAATAAATGCATTTTTTGATAATTCGGAATCTATATTACCGACTACGGTTAGTGAAGAGAAATAACTTAATTTAATCACTAATATTCGCACTCTTTAACAACCAAGAGCATTAATAATAATTATTGTATTTGAATAAACCAAAAACAATAAATTATTAATTAAATAATTTTCTTGACAATGGCCTGAGCCTGTATTACCGACCACTTGGTAAGAAACGAAAATACATTGATACCGAGCATGTATAACAACTAATATCAAATGTAACATTTAGATAAACTGGTTGCAGTTAAATAAACAAGAAATTATTAAATTAATCCAGGAATAAATGATCAAATCAATTTATTGATAACAGTTGGAATCTATATTACCGACCACTGTTAGTGAAGAGAAAAACCTTTCTTTAATCACTAATATAATATTGATGCCGTTTGTTGTTAAAGGGTGCGGATACTTTAACAAAAAAGGCTATTATTATAAATTACTCTATCTGATTAAACTAAAAATTATCAATTGTTTGAAGTAATTTGTTGATAACTGTCTAAATCTGTATTACCGACCGAGTCGCCATTAAAGTTTCATTCGATTGAAAACAAGCGCGTCGTTAAAAATGGTGCGTAATTTTCGTTCAAATCCCGCATTGTTTTTTCACTTTAATTCCTATTAATAATAATAATAAATAAACAAGGAATAAATAATCAAATCAATTTATTGATAGATAACGGCCGGAATCAATATTACCGACCACTGTTGGTGAAGAGAAAACCTTTCTTTAATCACCAATATATTATTAATGCCGTTTGTTGTTAATGGGTGCAAATACTTTAATAAAAAAATCCATTAATATTAATTACTATATTTGAATAAACTAAGAAATATTAATTTTTTGAAATAATTTGTCGATAACTGTCTAAATCTGTATTACCGACCGAGTCGCCGTTAAAGTTTCATTCGATTGAAAACAAGCGCGTCGTTAAAAATGGTGCGTAATTTTTGTTCAAATCCCGCATTGCTTTCAAACTCTAATTCCTATTTTTTCGCAGAACCAGTTTTACAATGACTACATCACGAACAGCGGGATCGGGGCGATCCTGCAGAAGCACTCGATTAATTCCCTCGTCAAACAGGACATTTTGGGGATGAACGACAGCGGTGAGTTTCATCTTTTGTTTTTCTTTAAACAAACAGACTTTGTTATACCTACAATTTTATTCGCGTCTGGAGAGTTACCGGTTATTGTCAGGAGTTTTACGCGAAATTCGAGTTTGTCTAGAGAAATTAAAAGGAGTGAGGATGTATAACGGCGGTAAGAATTGTAATTGTGTTGTATCTTCACGCGTTGTCTGTTTTTAAACAAATATTTGTTGCTCCCACAATTTTTCGCGTGTATTCTTTTCACGTTATCATCGCGAGTTTTTATGTGTAGTTTGAGTTATTGCGGAATTCGAATAGTTTAAATATCATTATTAATTTAAGGGGAAAGATTTTACCACGTTTCCCATTTCATAGCGTTTTTTGTTGTAAAATGTACCCATCAGATTATTTAGGTTATAAAAATACGAGTTGGTTTGCTGGCTTCACTTGGAATTTGTTTTGTTTTAATAACAATGTTATACAAGTAATTACACCTTTTGTATTTTAATTTTACTAATATGCAACTAAAATTAAATAAAATAATACACTGAATCAAACACTTACTATGTTTTTACCACAAAATATTTATTGTATGTATATATATTATATTACACAAATATACACATAAATTCACGACTTAAGTTTCGACGTTTGACGGTCATTATCAAGTGCCGAATTTATGTGTATATTTGTGTAATATAATATATATACATACAATAAATATTTTGTGGTAAAAACATAGTAAGTGTTTGATTCAGTGATCATGAATTACCACGTAGTTACGGTCGCAACCATCATTATGATTAAAATAATACACTTTAACTTTGTTTGTATAACAAAATATTTTTTTAATTTTGTGACTGCAGTTTCGGCAACTCAACTTGCCATTATCAATAAAAAATATTGTGTTATACAAACAAAGTTAAAGTGCTTTATTTTATTGAATTAACATGTTCATAATTTAAAATTAAATAAACTAAAGAAACGTGTGTATCATTTTCTTGTTTAATACGGTAATGTTGGCTCCTACATTATTTTAAGGATTTAAATGTTAAGAAACCTTTGAAATTTACGAAATATTTCAGGGCCCGTATTCACAGTACCGATGCAATTTGTCATCGGTGAGAAGTTGCACTGAAATGACGTCATTTTTGAAAAGAATTTACCCAATCATACGGAGTAAAATGACGTCATTACAGTCCAACTTCTCCCCGATGATAAACTGCATCTGAAATAAAGTCATTTTGGGAAGAATTTACCCAACCGTTTGAAGAAAAATGACGTAATTTCAGTGCAACTTCTCTCAGATGACAAATTGAATCTGAAATGACGTCATTTTGGGAAGAATTTACCCAACCGTTTGGAGTAAAATTACGTCATCCAGTGCAACTTCTCCCCGATGACAAATTGCATCTAAAATGACGTCATTTTGGGAAGAATTTACCCAACCATTTGGAGTAAAATTTCGTCAGTTCAGTGCAACTTCTCACCGATGACAAATTGCATCGGTACTATGAATACGGGCCCAGGTTTTAAATGTTAGGAAACCTGAGAAATTTACAAAAATATCTTAGGTGTCTTAAAATTTATAATCTTGGAATTATTTAGGGGCCAACATAAACGTATTAAATAAGAAACTGATTAAAACAAGAATGAATACGCATAGAAATCGAGCAATTATTTAACAAATGTTATTATGATTGTGTCAATAATAATAAAATCTGCGTTACACATTATTTTATTAGGTAATATTTGGTTACAAGAGGGACGGCCAGCAGTGCGTGAATAAATAATAAATAAAATTCATTACCGAAATATAAATCGCGCAATTCATTGCGCAATCGGCGGACGCGCGTAATGCACGATTTTTCGGCGGATTTTTGAATCGAAACGAAGTCAGAAAGGAGAGGCACGGATTTAATTGTGCGCGGAACTGCAATCCCCGTATTATGTTATTATTCTCTCGCAATTACACTAATTAAGTAATTCCAGCTTTCTTCGCATCGTAATAACACAAAACAAACACAGGCGGACGATTGAAAAAAAAAAATGTAAAGAGCCGTTAAGTGTTTGTGATTTGCTATGTATTTAATGAGTTTTATTTTGCAAGGGGGTATCTTTGGTTTGATTTTGTAAAGGGATATTTTTTATTTGCCGTATATTTAATGAATTTTATTTTGCAAGGGGATATTTTTGATTTGATTTTGTGAAAGGATATTTTTGGTTTTATTTTATAAAAGGATATTTTTGGTTTGATTTTGTAAAAGTTTATTTTAGGTTAGATTTTGTAAAAGTTTATTTTAGGTTAGGTAAAAGTTTATTTTAGGTTAGATTTTTCTGTTTTCTTAACTTACTACTTACCCCTTCAAAATCGCACTAATGGGGGAGGAATGACGGCCTCAGGCGCATCATGCGGGGGGCGCCACTAAAGCCAGACATCAAAAATTTTATAAATTTAAATCAGAATTTTAATTTACATAATTTATTGGTGTTTTATTTTATTTTATTTTATTTGTCAAATTAACGGAGGCCATTTTTAAAAATACATAAATATAAACATTAATAACAATAGTTAAGGTGTAAAACTTAACTTCATTTTAAATCGGTGTTTTATACGCGTGGCGCATGAAGTAAAATTTCGAGTTTAGAAAAGCCTGAAAATTTGGATTTGCAGGGGCGCGACTCGCTTCGCTCGCGCGCCCCTGCAAATCCAAATTTTCAGGCTTTTCTAAACTCGAAATTTTACTTCATGCTTAGTCTGGGAGTGGACATCTATGTTAAAAAATAAAATAAATCACGAAATTTGACACTTGTTAAGATTTTATAAGGATAAAATCATGACAATAAACTGGTCATAGAGTAATGATTCTAAGCAGACGGTTGATATTACCCGGCATTTACTCTATGATGACACAAGGCCGTAGCCAAGGGAAAAAGCGGCCCTGAAAAAGCAAAAACAATATTCCGCAATTCGAATCAAAATCCGCCAGATTTTGCGCTGACTTGGCAACACTGTAATCCACTGTGTCAGCGTACAATTTGGCTTTCGACTCGTTCTTACCCCTTCAAAGTCGCACTAATGGGGGAGGAATGACGGCCTCAGGCGCATCATGCGGGGGGCGCCACTAAAGCCAGACATCAAAAATTTTATAAATTTAAATCAGAATTTTAATTTACATAATTTATTGATGTTTTATTTTGTTTTATTTTATTTGTCAAATTAATGGAGGCCATTTTTAAAAACACATAAATATAAACATTAATAACAATAGTTAAGGTGTAAAACTTAACTTCATTTTAAATCGGTGTTTTATACGCGTGGCGCATGAAGTAAAATTTCGAGTTTAGAAAAGCCTGAAAATTTGGATTTGCAGGGGCGCGACTCGCTTCGCTCGCGCGCCCCTGCAAATCCAAATTTTCAGGCTTTTCTAAACTCGAAATTTTACTTCATGCTTAGTCTGGGAGTGGACATCTATGTTAAAAAATAAAATAAAATCATGACAATAAACTGGTCATAGAATAATGATTTTAAGCAGACGGTTGATATTACCCGGCATTTACTCTATGATGACACAAGGCCGTAGCCAAGGGAAAAAGCGGCCCTGAAAGAGCAAAAACAATATTCCGCAATTCGAATCAAAATCCGCCAGATTTTGCGCTGACTTGGCAACACTGTAATCCACTGTGTCAGCGTACAATTTGGCTTTCGACTCGTTCTAAAGAAAATATAAGTGCACAAAATCAAACAAATAACCTTGTATTAATTTGTTTTTGGCAATACAAACTCTTTTGATGTTATAAAATTCACGTAAATTGCGTAAAAAACGCAATAATCTAACAAAAAAGTGAAATTCTCGTGTGTATTACACGTCTGCAACATTCAAAAAGATAAGTGCGCAATAATTTCCTGCCTAGAGTCAAGCGCTTGCATCTTTTCTATACCTATAGTCAAATCAAATTCCACGCGTTTGTTCGAAAAACATTTCGCATTGAAAATTCGTGCTGCTTTCTTTCTCGATTGCGTTCGAACGACGATCACTGGAGCATCGAATCCCCTTGCGCGCATTAGCGCCTTTCCGATCGCGAGGATTAAATTGCGCAAAAAACCGAGGCGCGCACGCACCCGGGGCTTAAGGTGAATTTCTGAGCGCTGAGCGGGGTGGGGGTAGGAGGAATCGAATTTACCCGCGCCGTCCGCCGATTTGTCAAAATTAGTCCACCGCGAAAAACCGAGTCGGCCTGTTGATTTGATTAGAAGTTTTTTTTTTGATCGGTTGCCGTGCGGTGTCCGCCATTTAATTATTGAAATAAAAGATAACTGGACGGGCGCTACTCAGCAGTGCTGACTTAAGAATAAGAACAGTTTTCCCCCCCGTCATTCAATCGCGTTTTGCAGCGCGGATTTAAATTTGTGTGTATGGCCGGTGAAACCATGTCGATTTCAGAATTGCTGGGGCTCAACTCGCCGCGAGGACTTTTGGGGAGCACCTTCGGGAGCTCGTCAGCTGGACTTGGCCCCACAGACAACCTACAGGTAAGTCAAATGTTAACAATTAATCCATTACGCACACCTGCATTTCCAACTTTTTTTTCAACTCCACGCTGAAGCAAAAAACGCATGCGCCATTTTTTGTTCTCCCCTAAACAAAAAAAAACCTTTCAATCCCACAGCTGAGGCGATTTGTTTTTGTAAATTTTGTTTGCATTTTAATTAATTTCAAATAATTCTATTGTGATTTCGAATATCCTTTATCATGTTTATCGTGAATTTTGAATATTTTTGTTATGCTTAGCGTAGATTTTGAATATTTTCCTATGATTAACGATATTTTTTTTGGCAATTTTGACATTTATGTTGTGTTTAGCCTTTGATTTTGAATATTTTTGCGTGAGCGCGCAATGCGGTCGCGCGCGCGCGCGCGCTTGCGCTTTCGATTGCGTAACCGGTGCTCCAATTTGAATCTTCACCGGAGCATGGACGCTAATAACGAATTTAAAAGGCTTAGGTAACACGCGGTTTAATTAAACAAAGTTACGCGAGCCGGCGTTTAAGTGAAATTTTTATACTCGTTCCTCAACTAATGGGGATAATCATGATGTAATAAAAAAATGTAAAGAGTTTATGACTGCACTCACCTTAGATTCATATTATTGTGCTTATAATTATTAATATTATAATTTAATTCCATTATTTTGTAAAAGTTATAAGTTTTTACGAATCTTTCAACAAACCATAATTTTTCTTGAAAAAAAAATTGAGCTACAAAAAAACTTGAAGATAGTAAAATTGTCTAAAATTTTATTATCTAAAACTTTTATTCGTAACATTTTTCTGTATTTCCATTAGTTATTAAGTTATTTGCAACTTTTGCAAAATACAAAAAAGCGACCGTATTCGAGTTAATTTCAATTTTCTCATAAAACCTTATAACTCATAAACTGTTTAAGCTACAGAAAAGTATAATACATGCATTTCGGCTATTTCGATGAGATCTACAAGATGGGCATAATTGTTTTTATACAGGGTGATCCGTAAAGTATCTAAATGGAAATGTAAATTGTTTTTTTCTAAATCAAGAGGGCGAGTGTTCATTAAAGTTATCAATATTATACAAAACGGTGTTTTCCATTCCCTGGTTAAGCATGAAGTAAAATTTCGAGTTTAGAAAAGCCTGAAAATTTGGTTTGGTCGCGTAGCGCGCAGCGCTGCGCGACCAAACCAAATTTTCAGGCCTTTCTAAACTCGAAATTTTACTTCATGCGCCAGGCGCGTAAAACGCTGATTTATCTCAAAGTTCATAAACACATAAGTTCCAATAAATAATTCTAAGTAATTCCGTAATTTTGTAAAAATTATAAGTTTTAACGAATCTTTCAACAAACCGTCATTTTTCTCCAAGAAAAATGATAGCTACGAAAAAACTTACAGATAGTAAAATTGTCCAAAATTGTTTTATCTAAGACTTTTATTTGAAACATTTTTCCTTATTCCCATTAGTTATTGCGTTATTCGCAAACTTTGCAAAATACAAAAAAAAGCGTACTCTCGTAAATTTAAATTTTCACAAAAAACGTTATAACTCATAAACTATTTGAGCTACAAAAAAGCTATTTCGACGAGATCTACAAGATGGGCATATTTATTTTTATACAGCGTGATCCGTAAAGTATCTAAAACAAAATGTCAATTGTTTTTTTTTCTAAATCAAGAGGGCGGGCGAGTATTTATCAAAGTCATCAATTATATACTAACACCTCTTTTCCACTCCCAGACTAAGCAAGAAGTAAAATTTCGAGTTTAGAAAAGACTAAAAATTTGGATTTGGATTTTGGATTTTTTATACAGGGTGATCCGTAAAGTGTCTAAAAGGAAATGTAAATTGTTTTTTTCTAAGTCAAAGGGGCGAGTGTTTACTAAAGTTATCAATATTATACAAAACGGTGTTTTCCATTCCTTGGTTAAGCATGAAGTAAAATTTCGAGTTTAGAAATTTGGTTTGGTCGCGTAGCGCGCAGCGCTACACGACCAAACCAAATTTTCAGGCTTTTCTAAACTCGAAATTTTACTTCATGCGCCAGGCGCGTAAAACGCTGATTTATTCTGAAGTTCAAAAACACACAAGTTCCAATAAAAATTACAAGTTTTTACGAATCTTTCTACAAACTCGTCATTTTTCTCCTAGAAAAGAGATAGGTATGAAAAAACTTGAATATAGAAAAATTGTCCAAAATGTTATTATCTAAAACTTTTATTTGAAACATTTTTCTGTATTCCCGTTAGTTATTGAGTTATTTGCAGCTTTTGCAAAATACAACAAAAAGGAGCGCACGCGTAAATTTTCGACATATTTCAATTTTCACAAAAAAACGTTATAACTCGGAAACTATTTGAGCTACAAAAAAGTATAACACATGCATTTCGGCTATTTAGACGAGATCTACAAGATGGGCATATTTATTTTTATACAGCGTGATCCGTAAAGTATCTAAAACAAAATGTCAATTGTTTTTTTCTAAATCAAGAGGGCGGGCGAGTATTTATCAAAGTCATCAATTTCATACTAACAACTCTTTTCCACTCTCAGACTAAGCAAGAAGTAAAATTTCGAGTTTAGAAAAGACTGAAAATTTGGATTTGCCGGGCGGAGCGAAGCGAGCCCGGCAAATCCAAATTTTCAGGCTTTTCTAAACTCGAAATTTTACTTCTTGCGCCACGCGTCTAAAACACTGATTTATTCAGAACTTTAAAAACACAAACTCGCATCAATCCATACCTGATATGTTAAATTTAACGTACTTGTTATTCGTTAACGTCACATTCTAATTGATATGTATATTCAGACTGTGAGGTTATAATAATGTATGCGTTAAATAATAGCTTATACGTTAAATTTAACATTTCTTGTACAGAATAACCCTTATTACCTTAATTACCTTGTTATTCGGTAACATCACATTCTAATTAATATGGATATTCAGACTGTGAGGTTTAATAATAATGAATGCATTGAATAATATCTTATGCGTTAAATAATAACTTATACGTTAAATTTAACATTTCTCGTACAGAATAACCTTGGTTACCTTTAATTAGTATATCCCGAAAACACATATTACCCCCCTAGCTACGGCCTTGGTAGAGAGAGACCCCATGTGCTTAGTTACATCAGTATTTACGCGCTCCTAGTTAATTGTTAAAATTAGTTAGAAGAATTGTGTGATCCGATCCTTGGAGAAAAAAGTTTCGACTATCGATTTAAAGTATTTTTACTAACAATTGATATTTATTATTAGCTTAAATGTGATGACAATAAGTTAATAAACTATGCGTCTGTTGCATCTGCTAACTCGAAGAGAAACGACGGACCATTGAGCGCGGGTTCGTCCTCGTCATCACAGGCGATTTACTTCGACGATCGACGATACAGGTAAATCCGATGAGCTCACGACAAAAATCGAATTTTAATCGCATTTGAATAAACAGTGACAACAGGGATCGCCGTGTTCCGAAGAGGAATGATGTGCCGCTGAGTGCGGGGTCGTCCTCGGCATCACCGCCAGCTTACTTCTCGGACCACTCGATACGATCGTTCTGGGATCCCACCTCGTACAGGTAGGATTAATTGCCAGTTGATTATATCGTTGGTTTAAGAGTAAAAATCATCATATGTTTAATCAGTCAATTTTGCTAATTGAATGTGATTGCTGAATCTTAATCGATGCGGGCCTTTACCGACATTTGCCTGTTGTGTCACCATAACGTAACATCATAGACACATGTCTTCAAAATAATCATGATATTAGTAGATAACACGGGAGTGAGAGCAAGTGCTGCATTGACGACAAATAAATCGTGTGTCACCATGTCTGTCTTTTAAAAGTGATTTTTACTTTTGAACCGATGTTGTCATAGTGAAATTTCTTATGATCGTATTAACTAACAGCGATAGCAGTGGCAGCAACAGCCCTTCCGCGGTGGAGCTGGCCTCGACGGTGAGCTCGTCAAGTTCCTCGAGCTCATCGAGCAACAATGCAAATTCCAGATCGAACTCACCAGCGGATTCTGATAACAGTGCCATCTCCAGTCCTGATGGCAGCCTAACTGAATTTTTGGTAAGTGATTACTTCAACTTGGGATTATTTATGTAACATAAACAAACAAAAAAATGACTCAAAATATACACGCACATTCCACACATTTAAACACTCCTTAGTCACAATCAAATACTCAAATATTGAGTATTCAAATATAGATGTATTACTCAAATTAGGCACTTGCGCGGTAGAACAGTATTTCCCGAACGTAGGCAAGACAGTCGTGAAAACGTTAGGCCGTAAATGTACCATTCGGCGCTGGCTCTTCCAGAGATAACACCATTGAAATCCCGAAGGGTCCTCGTCCGATGTACTACCTGGCATGTGCGGGCGAATTCCTTTCTTTCAAATAAATGTGCGCCCAATGTAGTTAGGTTCCATTTTTTGAGCAGCGGAACTACACGAACGGCGCTCGTTCTGCGCATGAGAATGCCTAATTTGAAAAATTCCACTATACCCAAATGTTGAGTATTCAAATATTTGAATATTTGAACAATTCGAATATTTTCAATGAATAATTCAATTTAAAAAATTGTCAGCCTTTAGTATAGACAGTAAATACCAGTTATTTTTTTAAGATTTCTTATGCTGTCCCTTACGATACATACTTACTATCTATAAATTTACACGATGCCAGAATATTGGGGAAATTACTGTTAATTATTTAGAAATTGTTTGTAACATTGTATGAATTTGAAGTAAACGTGGATGTTGAATGTTTTTTATAGAACTTTTTGACTTTAAACGACGTGTTTACCCGAAATTACTTGAACAATGAAATACGAAGTGACCTGGACCTGAACAACCTACAAAACCTGCAGGTGATTCACGCGATGAAGTACTTGCAGCAACCACCAGCGATCCTCAATTCCTTGCTAAACTCCACATGCTCGCATAATAACAGTACGAATCAAGTGAGTCCCGTTTTCCCCGATGTGTTATCGCCGGTTAAGTTTCAATGTGAACCTCTTGTTCCGTTCCACAGGCGGATAAGTGGTGCAGAGGGAACACCGTCGATTTGATGAACTTGAAGCTCCAGGAGAACGGAAATCTCCACCTGGACAGGGCCGCCCGTTTTCACAGATCCGCCGCTTCCGTCTTCGAAGCGACTTGCACCTGGAGCGGCGTGCTGCCTCCGCGTAGTTCGAAACCGATTGGATTTTCCAGCAAGGTTTGAATTATAACGCACAATAAGAGAATTGTATGATTGTTGCGATAGGAAGTTTAAAGTATTTATTTGTCGAAGAATATAATCGCGGAAACATTCCCTATAAATTGTACATCACTTTAAAAACTTCTATTCTAAAAACAACCATCAGATATTTTTAAAATAATTTATTTTTACTTTCCCTGTATGTAATACAAAGGAAAAGCATTGGACCCGTTCATCACTGACAACAGTTGGGAGTTTAGTGCTAACTGTTGGAGAATTCTCTGATGACTGGATTGTTAATCGTAAACTTGTTTCGGATTTTTGCAATCCTACAAAATAGACCGACCGGAGTACTGTTCATTAGATACCAACATACATCACAAACAAATCAAAACATGTTGAATGTTGAAACATTTTGATGAACGGGCCTATTGTTAGTTCTACAAATGTCATCGACAATTGCAGCTAGATTTTGGTTTATGTATTGTTAAAGTGTATAGCGCATTTAATTTAATTAGAATCCATTTTCGCTCATAACACCAAAAGTCCAGGAGATCTGTTTTAAATCATAATTGTTTCAAATTCAAAACTTTTGAATTCGAAAAAATATTTGAGCTTTTAGTAAGATGTACAAGACACATCTTACTAAAAGCTCAAATATTTTTTTTCCTTATCGAAAGTGAATTATGAAATGGAAATGGCATTATTTTTAGGCACTTAATTACTTACAGAGATACAAATATGTTCGCGTTTCTTCGAATGTTTCGCCTAGTTAAATAGAACGAGTTCTATTTTCTTGTTTTAAAGATTTGTATATTATGTAGAAATGTTTTGTGTCTTAGGTATTTTTGGGCGGTGTTCCCTGGGACATATCCGAACAGCTGTTGGTGCAGACTTTCAAGCACTTCGGGCCGATCCGCGTGGAGTGGCCTGGCAAGGACAAGCAGGCGACGCAGCCGAAAGGCTATTGCTACATCATCTTCGAGTCGGAGAAAAACGTCAAGGCGCTGCTGAACGCCTGCAGCAACGATTTCGACGACAGCGGCAACTGGTACTTCAAGATCTCCTCCAAGCGAATGAAGTCCAAAGAGGTATGTGCATCAAGATGTACAAGGTGGGGCAAAAGTAATGTCATAATTTCTTCATGTTGAGTCACTTTTTGTGGACATTCATTCGAGCAATCATTATTTCCACAACTATTCTTGCGATAAAATCATTTGAGTGATCATTCGAACGATCTCTCGAGCAATCATTCAAACGAGCTCTCAAGCGATCATTCAATTATCAATTTATTTCGAATCCCAATAATTGATTATTGGTATCATTCGATTATGCCAATCACTAGTGTTTTTGTAGTTTTTCCCTTGCTAATCTGAACTTTTTCATGTTTAGTCACGTTTTGTGAATTGATAAGTTTTTAAATTTAAAATATAGGTACAGGTTATTCCGTGGATTCTGAACGACTCCAACTACACCAAGTCTTCATCGCAGAAATTGGATCCTAGCAAGACTGTGTTCGTTGGCGCTCTCCACGGGATGCTCAACGCCGAAGGTTTGGCTCTCATTATGAACGATCTCTTCGACGGTGTAGTTTATGCAGGTACGTTTAAATCGTCGAAGCCTAAAAGATAATGGAGTTTATCTCTTAACCCATTCACATACAATAACGTATAACTGCGGTTATCTGGATACAAATTATTTGAATATTCAAATAACGCATATAACAGATATTTTAACAAACATTTTCTGTTTATTTTATTTTCTAAAACAGGCATAGACACCGATAAATACAAGTATCCGATTGGATCAGGAAGAGTGACATTCAACAACCCTCGCTCATACATGAGAGCCGTTGCAGCTGCGTTCATCGAGATCAAGACAGCTAAGTTCACAAAGAAAGTGAGTAATCACAACCAATTTGAAGGTTGGCAATGCGTTTATTTAGTGAGAGTTTGTCGATATTTCTGTAGAAGTCAATACTTGTGGCTTAATTACTTTTATGCGTTGAAGTCACTTACTGATTTTCCTCAGTCAACCCATTTTTATAACCTCTAAAGCTGCATTCATATTTGTAGCTAACGCATCAAATAGCTTGTTGTGTCACATTAGGGCACGTGTTGTGTCACGTTACGTGTTGTCACATCACGTTACGTGTTGTCACATCACGTTACGTGTTGTCACATCACGTTACGTGTTGTCACATCACGTTACGTGTTGTCACATCACGTTACGTGTTGTCACATCACGTTACGTGTTGTCACATCACGTTACGTGTTGTCACATCACGTCATGTGTTGTCACATCACGTCATGTGTTGTCACATCACGTCATGTGTTGTCACATCACGTCACGTGTTGTCACATCACGTTACGTGTTGTCACATCACGTCACGTGTTGTCACATCACGTCACGTGTTGTGTCACATCAGCTCCTTTTTAAAATAATTATTATTCATAATTTAATACCATCGGTGTTTCTTTTTTTGTGATAGGTACAAGTTGATCCGTATTTGGAAGACTCCTTATGCTCGATATGCGGCCTCCAGCAGGGGCCGTACTTCTGCAGGGAACAGTGCTGCTTCCGCTACTTCTGCCGCACTTGCTGGTTGTGGCAGCATTGCAGCGACGAGCGCCAGCACAAGCCGCTCATGCGCAACTCTAAAAACAGCACCGTCCTCGGCCTGGGTAACCTGAGCCACAACTAACCAAGTAATGCTTCACACGTTATTAACCTAAAGTTATTCCGGGTAGTCTTAAGTGTTTTCTGATGTTCTGAATATTAGACTCCGCTGTCTTTTAACTAGTTAATTGATTGTCGTGTATGCCTCACGATATCGCAAAGAAAGGCAAGCTCGTAAATGTTTCGATTTTAACATTTTTAAGCTTAACAGTTGAAAAGAGGTTGCCTTGCTGTAGATTGAAGCAAAAAACAAAATTACATGACAATAATTTGAATTATCATTTTTCAAAAGTCAAACAATTCGTTCTTTTATGTAAAATTACTTGATAAATTTTAAATTATATTCTCGAGACTCTATAACTTATTTTTTTATGGAATTTATGATTTTATAATAGTACAAGCTAATGTCCGTACTTAAAAGGAAAACAAAGGACGGATATTTTATAACTGTGCCAAATAAATGGATTTTAAATAACCCCCGCACGCGCGAAAAATGTGACTGCGAAATAATCATTCCTCACATTTTAGCTCGAAATTAATGTGACTTTAAAGTAATCAATACATCACATTTTTAAGTGTGCGTTGTTTGGAATAAAATAAATAGCGTGTGGGTTTTGTTCTTGAATAAATCAAGTTATTTATAGTTGTTAGTTTTAAGTGTTGATTCATAAAAATGTTTAATTGTTATTAAGGGATGTTTTTTGGGTGTTATTAATTTTTTCGTATCTACTTACCATTTGGTTTATCGAAACAGGACGCATAAACCATTAGTTTGTGTTGACGTTTGGGCTATGTTGAAATGGTTTACGAATTATGGTTACTAGAAAAAAGCAAAAAAAATCATTTGAGTCCGCTCAAATATTAAAATTAAAAAAAAAACTTTATGAAATTGATTAATCAATTTACCAAAAAAAATCTTATTATATGTACTTTACATAAAAATGTTAATTACTTAATTATCTCTGCCTAAAAAAATGATAAAACTTATAAAACAAACAAAAAAAATGTACTAAATTATTATGTTATTCTTTATTTTATTAATTATCTTTATATTAAAAACTTAAATTTCTGCAGAACTTAAACGCTTTTCAATTTCAGATTTTGTTGACGTGTTGTAAGTGTCTTGTGTGTGTTCGCCCGAGCCTCACCGCCTCAACCTTTCTGTCATCCTGTTACTCAAATGGGCCCTGTTTTTTTTTACTCGTTCACCTGTTTTACTTAATTTTATTTTTGTTACCAGTTCCCGTAGCGATTAAGACTGTTGTTTTGTTACTTATTTGTGATCGTACTGTAGTTTTTACAAGGGATTGAATTTTAAACGTAACTCAAATTTGAAAGCCGAAACAATTTATGAATTATGATAGTTACCAAAGTGTTTTAATTACGTTTAAAATTAATTAACTTGTTTAAAATATGAAAAAAAAATTATGAAGAGAGAAGAGGTTTCTACCAGTGCACATTAATTTTATACGTTTGGTGTTTCAGGGATTAACACTTGAGGTTTAGTTGAGTAAATTGGTTGAACTTAAATACTGAATATTCGAAATGGCATTTTTAGTTGTAATGTTATTTCGGGGTTCAGTTTGAGACGATCTTTGTTTAATTTTTTATGAAACTATCCTCTTGGTTGCATAAAATATTTGTACCGACTATAAAGTTTAAAATGATATTTTCTATTGTTTTTTATGATACTATGACAGCAGGAAATGTTCGTTTATCTCATTACCCGCTGGAATTACGAAAATAAAAACGAGAAAAAAATGTATTGCGAAATTTTTTCTTGTTTGAAACTTGAATTCAATAAAAATACACTGCTCCAAGAAATTAATGCAGAATTTCTTAAAACTGTTAACTTTTTAAATTTAGCAAATTTCACGTTACTTACATTATTTTGTTTTCTTGGAGCAGTGTAAATTGAATGTTTGTCCCGAAAAAGATCCGATAGCGTGGCTAATGTGTCAAATTATTAGTTAAAATAATTTATGAAACCAGCCCTTCATTTTCGTGTTTTATTTTGATGTTCCACTTTTAACTAAACTCGATTACAACTTTTATTGATGAAAAATCCTTTGAATAAAATTTTTCACTTGATTCATTTCACTACAATCATGATCGTTTGATTTTTGTTTGATTTTCTCTACGGTGTGATATGTGAAGAAAATAAAATAAAAATGAAGTTTCTATTTAATACAAATCGTAAATTACTTTTAATCCAATCACCACTTCTGTAATAAAAGCAACTATTTTAAACTTTTAAAAAAATTGATTTCAAAAAAAATATCATGTCTGAAAAATATTTAAAGGATACATTATTTTATCTAAAAGTGGATTTTTACTAACAACTCTTGAGAAAGGTGCATTTGTGCTAATTCCTGGTGACACGACCTTGTTTTACATTCCCTTTTAAATAAATTTGTGTGCACTGTATTTTGTTTTTGTATAGTTACGTAGTAATTATGTTTAGTTTATGTTTTTATTATTGTTTTATATTACAACTGCTGTCGCCACTGATTTTGTGATGAATCTCGTTGTCGGCAATTTGTTTTTATTTTTCGTTACAATAATAATATTAAAATGTGTTTTAATTTGTGGTTTTATGTTTGTTTATAAACGAATCTGGAGTATTAATAAAATCCTTCAATCCACAATTGTTTCGTTCTTTTTTTTGTGACTTATAGCGAGTGTTTTTTTAAGTATACATATCGCTTTAATTAAGAGTTCAATTCAAAGCTTTAAACTTTTGGTTTGGTTGCTCCGCTTCGCTACCCAGCCAAACCAAATTTTCAGGCTTTTCTAAACTCGAAATTTTACTTCATGCTTAATCTGGGAGTGGAAAACACTTCTTTAAAGCTTCAAATTGAACTTCAGTAAAACGAATGTCGAAAAATGTATATCTGTAAATACATCTCATTAAAATTTTATTAAAAAAATTTAACTATTGATTCGAATAACTAACAGTTTTTTAATTGCCGTATTAAAAACACTAAAAATATCTCTATTCTAACGAGTATCGATAACTAATAATTATTCTTAGTGGAAAAATAGAAATAAGAATTTTACAACTACTAAAATGTTAACTTTGGTAGTAATAAAATGTCTATTCTATACTTAGATGTGAGAGTAATTAATAACGTGTACGTTAACTTTTAAAATTTTATTTTCGAATTATACCCATCTTTTCGATTAATTGTGTAAGTTCGGCAACACCGTAATCAGTGGTACCGACTGTTAAAAACAAAAATCCCTATTTCCCCTCAAAAGTGTTGCCAACTATTCAAAACAAAAATCTCTAGTTTCCTTCAAAAGTGTTTCCAACCATTCAAAATTTAAGCCCCTAAGATTCCCACAAAATAATTGCCAATGAAGAAAACCGAAAATACCTTCGATTATCTCGAATATGTTGCCAACGATTAAAATGTTGAAAAGTGCTGTCAGTTTCTATATGTTTGGAGGTTAGGCGGAATGTTTTGCATACCTATCAAAGTCAAGTGCAAAAAGTGAAAGTGATAATAAAGTATGCCTAGTTCTAAAGGTAAACTGCTATCGCCGAATGCCACTTCCTCATTCCTCTAACAGCGTTCCGCTCCTAATGTCGTTTTTGACTCCACACGGTTAGCATATTGCGAGCAAACATGGATAAAGGGACCAAGAACGCTTTGGATCAGTTCTGTGATATTTTGGATACGTATAAAGGTAGAGATAAGGTAAATTATACATTTCAATTGAAACCATTTTTTTTAAATGAAATTATCGATCATTATTCAAATTGTTTAAGACGTTGATTGCCGCGCGAGTTTAATACAACTCGCTAGGCTAGGATTTGACTCTAAAGGCCGGTCCACAATCAAAACAGAAACGGGAACTGGAACAGTGATTAGTTGAAGTTGAATCACAGAGATTTATCCGTTATTCTATTCTATTTAACGTGCTTGGGCGGTCATGCAGCTCTCCACTGCGTCCGCAGCGGCTCATTTACACATTATTATGCACAATCGAACGCCTTCTCGCTCTCAGACCCGGGAAGGCGCCTGTGTTTCGTATGTTAATATGTAAACCCCTATGATTCAATTTGCTTCCTATTCAAGTTTTCGTTTCCGTTTTAATTATGAACCAGCCTTTAGGCATAAAAAAAGTAGTGTGCCCTCACGGTGTCTTTCCCAATTTCTGGCAGGACAGTTAACTTGTTAGATATCACATTAGATGTGAATGTTTGAGGTCAATTAAATTAATTGCAGTCCGATTGTCAAAGTTCTTATTATTCCTGACAATTAATTGCATTTTCATTTTATGACATGATAAAAAATTAATTGTTTCAACAATTAATCAACAGAGGATGAAATATTTAGATTACTAATGATGCTTTATTAAATAGAAACAATTTTTATTTCTTTTATTGTAAAAGTGAATCTTTTTCTAGGTTTTGCGGACACTATGTTACAGCACGAAGTTAATCGGGGGATTGGCTAAGAATGAAACCTTAGCCAAAAGAATGGCCACTTTTAGCTCGAAAATGTCTGGAACCAGAGCCGTTTTACGGCTGCTCGATGACCTACCGATGTTGAAATACAACCTAGAATACGGACTCGGCAACGATGTAAGTAAAATTAACCTAATGATTTAAAAATAAATCAACATTGAATTATTCCAAGAAATTAACGCACCACCTTACAATTTCTTAAAAATGTTAACTTTCTAAGTTTAGCTTTGTGTTTATTTCATTTTATTCTTTTGCAACCTGTCAAAATAAATACAAGATTCAAAGCATTCTTCGTTATTCCAAAGACTCTTAACGTGTATGTAATGCACGAAAATTGTACATATTTCTAAAATTTTCGAGAAATTGGGAATGGTGTGTTAATTTCTTGGAGCAGTGTAATTTTAATCTTCATAATTTTTGCTTGAAAGGAACCCGATAAATTAATGGCATCCCTGGGTGTAGTCACAAATATAATCGACCAAATTTACTACCCCGTTGAAAAGATGAGTTGGCTTTTGGAACACAAGCTAATCGATGGAAACAACGGAAGTGCTTGGGATACTGCGAGTTCAGTTTTCTGGGTGGCTTCTATATACTTATCACTTTTGAGGTAAGCTACCCAACAATTAAAGCTATTTATGAAATAGAACAAGGCAACGAGTTTTTTACCCCCTGGGATTTGCGTGTCCTCAAAAGTGTTAACTTTTGAGATAAAAAATAATTCACGCTGTTATTTCAGAAATCTCCGATATGTGTCTGTGCTGCAGAAACACAAAGGTTGTGTCAAATCAACTACTGAGTAAGTGTTTATTAAATTAAATCTCTTAACTCTCCGTCAAATTTATAGTTGAAAGAATCTGTTTAATTTATGGGTATTTAATCAAATTCCTGACCCTACATTTTATAGATAAATTGAAGCAGTCAGTGAAAGAAAGTGCTAACCTATACTTTATATAAATTGAACTGACTGTGCCATTTATCGTCATTGTAATTAACTGCGAGTTGCGTTCACTTAGTCTAGTAATAAACTAAATGCATAAAGAATTTGTATAGAACCTTCATAAAAGATAGCACGATTACAAATAATGCACAAAAACATCGCAAGTTATTTTAATGGTGAAAACAAGATTAATCGGAGAATTGCAAAATACACAAATTGACATGAACGAAATTGCCTATGAGAAATTACTAGTTGCTGCCACCCTCAAATAGTAAACATAACTTGCAATGTTTTGACACGTTATTTGATATTGTTCGATCATTTATGAAGACCTGGCTCTTAAGCCTGAAATATGTTAATTATCCCAACTTATAGATTGAACATACTTAAAAAAAAATTCATTACGTTGAGAGTTAACATCAACTTCTGCCGACTCCATCAATTCCACTGCAAACATTTATTATATTAGGAGTTATGTAAAAACGTATCCATGACTTTTATTATGTGTATTTTTACAAAAACTTGCTATTTCAATTAATTTTAATAGTGCATTTGATAAGATTTAGATTATAAATTATTAGATTTATCATATCATCTGTTTACAGGTAAAAGTGATTAAAATCAATAGCATTTAATCACTTTTAATGCACATTATACTTCTAACCGATCTTTTATTTATGTTTGTGTTTTAGTGACGCAGTTGCGAAAATCTTAGCCCGTCAAAAGTTTGAGGTGTTGACTTGTATGAGGTTAACTTTAGATTTAGTTCACGCTGTGAATACTTTACCCAAGGGTTACCTGTGGGGGGAGAAACTTAATACTTGGCAGGTGGGGTTGGTGGCCACGGTGTCCTCCTTTATGGGCATGTACCAGCTCTTTACGAAAAAAAACCTATCGTGATTAGTATTTATTCGATATTCCTATGAAGTAAGTAAAGGGTGTATTTTGATATTTATTGTTGTTGGTTGTGGAAATAAAGCAATATTTTCAATTGTTACAATATTTGTTTTGTTTTTTCCTTATCATTAAAAATATAGTGTTGAGTTTTGTATAAATTAACATACACTGGCGAAAGAAATTAACGCATCATTTGTGATTTTTTTGATATCTTGGAATTGAGTTTTCTTTGAACACAAACATATGTTTACAATAAGAAATCTTATCAAGCATGCTGTTTTACATGTTGTGTTTTGTCTTTTGTTCTCATGGTTTTCTGTCAATAAATAAAATGAAGCACTTTTCGTTATTCTGACTGTAAGAAAGGTTCATATAAAATTTCTTTTTGAGTTTGTTTTCAAGTAATTGTTAAAATTAAGTGCTAAATAGTGAAGAATGAATATGGATAGACGTCCGAATCTTAATTTAAGCAGTGAAGAAGCTGTGATTGTGGTTACACTTGCAGAAGAAGGTAGGAGTCAGCGTTACATCAATCAGCGTCTTGGTGTTAATCAATCGACCGTATCCCGTGTCTTGAAGAGACATCGGGAAACTCAGGCATACTCAAGAAGGCCAGGACAAGGGAGAAAAAGGGCCACAACTGCTGTTCAAGACCGTTTTTTAATGATGCAGACGTTACGCGAACGGTTTATTACGGCTCCTAGGCTAGAAAATATGCTCGCAGAGATCCACAATGTTCATGTAAGTTCCGTTACTATCAGAAAAAGGTTACGTGGTTTTAATTTAACTCCGAAAACAGCGGCAAAAGGACCACAATTAACCGCAGACCATCGCAGAGCCAGGTTAACATTTGCGCAAGAACATGTAAACTGGTTACAGGCCGATTGGGCTAATGTTATGTTTAGCGACGAGTCCAGATTTTGTCTTTACGGCAGTGACAGACGAATGCATGTGTACAGACGGCCAGGTGAACGTTATGCGCAGTGTAACATTGTTCCGACTGTTATGTTTGGTGGGGGCTCTGTTATGGTGTGGGGTGGTATCACTTTAGAGGCTCGTACGGAGTTGGTGGTCATACCAAGAGGAAGCATCACGGCAGCGTCTTATATTGCAAACATTTTAAAACCATCCGTAATGCCTTTTGCTCCCTTTGGAGGAAACGATTTCCTGTTTATGCATGACAATGCAAAACCACACAGTGCCCGAATTGTACAACAGTATCTTGACCTAGTGGGTATCAACACAATGCAATGGCCAGCCAGGAGTCCCGATCTTAATCCGATCGAACACCTATGGGACGCGATGGGCAGACGCCTTAGAGCACTTCCTCGGCGTCCAAGCAATCAACAAGAGCTTGGATAAAGATTGCAGGAAATTTGGGAAGATATTAACCAGGATGAAATTGGATCATTAATTAACAGTATGAGCCGTCGCTGTCAGGCAGTTATTCGAGCAAGAGGAGGAAACGCTAGATATTAAGTCTTATAATCACATGTTAACTGTTTTCCTCTTTTTATTTATGACATTATTTTAGTCATTAAAGAAAGAAAATGTGTTGAAAATCATTATTATAGTTCAGTTGGTTTTGTTGTTATTTTTTTTGTTTTTAAACATCAAATCTTTATTTTTAAATTAAAAAAAATAATGTGATGCGTTAATTTCTTTCGCCAGTGTATTTTCGAAAAATTTACATGAATTTTCATATAAATACACCTGAATTATATATAGCGATTAGTCTCTTAAGTATACATATCCCGATGCATATACTGTAAATTTTCAGGCATTCGTTGTTTTTGAAAAAGTTCAATTTGAAACTTTTAACGAGTGTTTCCACTCCTTGATTAAGCATAAAGTAAAATTTCAAGTTTAGAAAAGCCTGAACATTTGAATTTGGTGGGCGGAGTAAAGTGAACTTTTTTTTTAAATCAACGAATGTCTCTAAACGTACACTTAATAGAAATATTTCATATACAGAGAGTTTTATCTAACACCGAACATGTTCATCCAATACAATTTGACACCTTTATTTTTTAAATTATGTGTAAATTGGGTTGCCTATAGACTATTAAAAATTGTAGCCAATCAATCGCAATTAATGCCTCAACTTGTACACACAGGGAGGTTTTGTTTCAAGTATACATGTCTCAATTATACCGTATATGTCATAAATCTTTAGATACTCGTTGTTAAAAAAAATCAATTTGAAACTTGAAATGAGTGTGTTCCACTCCCAGAGTAAGCATGAAGTAAAATTTCGAGTTTAGAAAAGCCTGAAAATTTGGTTTGGTCGCGTAGCGCGAAGCGCGGAGCGGCCAAACCAAATTTTCAGGCTTTTCTAAACTCGAAATTTTACTTCATGCGCCACCGATACAAAACACTGACATATTACGAAGTTTAAAACACACCTCTAAACTTTACATTGCATCAGTGTTTCGTAACGGTGGCGCATGAAGTAAAATTTCGAGTTTAGAAAAGCCTGAAAATTTGGTTTGGCCGCTCCGCGCTTCGCGCTACGCGACCAAACCAAATTTTCAGGCTTTTCTAAACTCGAAATTTTACTTCATGCTTAGCCTGGGAGTGGAAAACACTCGTTTAAAGCTTCAAATTAAATTCTTTTAACAAACCGAGCGTCGGCAAATGTACAACGTATGCTTATGTATACTTAAAAGAAAAATTATCGTTATGAAAATGTTCGGTGTTACATAAAACTCTCTGTATGTTTAATAAGTCAATTTGTTTACTTAATCTTTTAAATGTCTGTATTGAAAAAGTTAGTAGTAAACTTTTTATTTTAACAGTGACAGCTATTTTCTTACCAGAATCGCCAACAAAGAAAAATTAAAATTCCCTACATTTGCCTCAACAATGTCGCCAATCAAGAGGAATGAAAAACCCCATTTTTCCTCAAAAGTGTTAACAATCATGAGAAATAAAATATTCCCGCGCTTACCACAAAAGGATTACCAATTCAAATAAACCAAGAAATGCACTTTTCTATCTAAAGCGTGTTTTCTATCATTCGAATGTGATCAAAAATCTGTAAATAAAGGTTATGTCATAGTGGACTTTTATTATTAACCAATAATTCAACCACCAAAGTAATTATAAATGTAAGATAACACCTTGATAAGGAACCACTGGTAAGTTTAATTTAAATACAAGCTTTCGTTATCCTTAAATAAAAATAAATTTACGGAAATATAATTTTTTAGGTTAGTTCGCTTATTTCAATCTCACTATTGTTTATTAAATGTAACGTTATTGTGAAAGTAAACTTAATTAAGTGCTATTTATTTCTGGTTTACTTAACGACCTTTACTATAAAACTGAAACATTTCTTATATTGTTTCTATTAGCTTTTGGAGTTACCTTTAAATTTACTATCTTAAACTATATTTTTTCTAGTAAGTACTTGAACCTTTTCTATGACATTATTTCAACTATATTTTACTTTCCTCCAAATGTAATACAAAGGGAAAATATTTTCAATTTCGTCCTTATTAATCACTTAAAACGAAAGTATTGTTTTAAATTATTGTTCGACTTTGCATGTTTGTCATTTACTTTACTATTTTTTTTTTTTAGATAATTCCACATAATCTTCGCTTCACTTTCGAACATGTTTAACTTTACAAGGGCTCTAATTCGCTGTCATAAAAGTAATTTAGCTGCTTATGTGAATAACAGAATTGCGAATTTATCGACACCAGCCTCTATCGAATTGAAAACGAGTAACCCAAACGAGGCCGTCAGTGATGACAACAATAACGGCTCTAGCAAAATCAAAAAAATCATAAAAAACAACAACATCGTCGCAGCAGCATTCGCTTCTTTAAACACTAAAACGGAAATCACCAGCAGCAACGATTTAAGAACACCGTTTACGGATAATCAGATTGACAAAGCGCAAACCGTCGATGATTTGTTGGTGATATCAGACGGAGCCGGAGTATCAAGACAGCATGCTCTTAAGGTTAGTTTTCTTCGTTACATATTGGAAAAGGAAATAAATTAGAAATTGATGTTTTAAGGTGGTGTCCACTTTGGCTGATTGGTCTTCAGCCGGGAAAATCAAACTCGCCGATTTCGAATCCGACCCGAGATTCATAAAGTTATGCAAGGTGCTAACGAAAGGAAGTTACGTGCCGAAACCAAGGATTCCCAATCAGAATAATCAAAGTGAGGATTTGTCGACTATTATGAGTGTTACTGCTGACGATGAAGCTGCTAAGTTAGTGGCCAGTATTACCATTCCGCAAATGGTTAAGGTAAGTCAGATTATTCGGTTTTTAACAGCTTCAATTATGAAATCATAACAAAACATTACTTAAATGGTAATAGGTCTGTTCGTTACATGAACTAGTCCAGCACTTTTTTTCTTTTTTTTTTCTGTTCGTGCAATTGTAAATGTGAAGTTACACTAACTTGAACTGTGACATCACAAACTTGAACTCTTAAGTTCAACTTAATGCAGTACAAACGAACAAACCTATTGTATACCAAAAATGCTGAATAAAGATTATTGTCATTATTAAATTTTGTCTTTGTGGATACATTTTAGGTTATGCAGTCTTTGGCGATTAAAAAACGGAGATCAACAATGCTTTTACGATCACTAGCTTTTAACATAACAAGGAATAAAGAAAAGCTGGATTTAAAACAGAGTGCCGATTTATTATACAGTATGGCCATACTTAATTTCCCTGATGAAAATTTATTGGAACGTATCGGAAATGATATTGTTTCCTCTTTAAACGAATCGTTGAAGAAGAGTGCTGTTATCGGTTCCATTTTGACAAGTATAGGGCTGTTACGATACAAAGACGATGGTAAGAGATTATAATCCTTTTTATGAGCATTGTTTCTATCTATTAACATTTAACTATAAGGCTAAAATAAACAGCACAATTTTTTATTGAGAACAATTTTAAGTGGGTCTGTTGGACGCTCTCTGTGTGTGGACTTTAATGAACAATGAGGTGTGCCGACCTCAGGATCTCTTCGCACTATTCCAAACAATTGCCGTGCTCAATTTTGAACCGGCGAATGCGAGCCAACTTTATCAGGTGATTAAATAAATTCGGCTGAAATTTTCTCAATCGCAATTTTTAATTATGTTAAATACTTTCAGACTTTAATTCCACAATTAACGTACTCAGACTCACACAGACCGACCCTCTGGTTAGATTACGTGTGGTCTTTAGTTTTATTAAACGTTGCCACCCCGGAACACATTTTGAGTGTGTTAAACGAGGAGTTCATTAAAGAAATAGAAGGTGAGGCTTAAAAATCAAAGTCATCAAATATTTAGGAAATTTTTATTGATTAATGACTGTACTGATGCATTAGATGGCGTGACTGATGCCACTATGAAGCATTAGATGGCGTTAGCTATCGAAATCCATAATAGTTTTCACATATTGGCTGAAATAGTCAGAAATGTTCAGTATTCCTCAGCACTGGGTCGGGACCACACTGAAGAGGACCTTGAAGTCCGAAACGCGTCTGTGGGTATATGGTGCCGGAATACTGAACACAAATTCAATTTTGATATTTGTTTTCTGGTTTCACAAACAGAGTTCTGCTTGTTCGTGGACGAAACAGTGACCTGTATATGCACTTTGTGCATTCGTGTCACTGACGATGCCACTATGAAGCATTAGATGGCGTTAGCTATCGAAATCCATTAATAGTAATGACTGTACTGATTGTGTAAATTTCAGTTGATAATCCAGCAAGCTTGTCAAGTAAATTGAAATTATTAAACATAAATGCAGCTGCTTGTAATTTACTGAAATCTTACTCGGGGCCTAAGCTGGGGCCAGAGTCTTCGATAATGAAAGTAACTTTGGTACGTACGAAAGAAAAAGAAGTGTTCGTAAACTCCGTTTTGGAAACACTGAAGAATCTAATACCTTCAGAGAGTTTTGTGACAACCAATGTAAACACTACTATGGGATTCTTTATAGGTTTGTTTTTTTATAGTTTTTGCATAAACGAACTTTAAATTTAAAAATGTTGTTTATTTTAGATGCAGAATGTATACTTGATAAAAAATGCTCACCAGTGAAGCAAAGCAATTACAATAAATCCGAACATATTAAGTAAGTGTCAATTTTTCTCAAAAATTATCACTCCACCTAATTTGTTTAACATTCAATTATTTTTTGTGTTTAGGATTGCAATAATGATTCAAGAGTATCAGGATATGTGCCGTGGTCGAGTCGAACCGACCGGAATGAATGTTTTTGTTTCAAAACTGCTCGAAACAAAAGAATATAAAATTCTCCAAATACCATACTACGAGTACAAAATTAGAGATAAGCTGGTTCATCGGGTCCAGTATCTGGAGAAGAAACTTAAATCTTTAGTGCAGTCGTAGATAAACTAAACATTAAAACTAAAACATGCTTGTGTTACCAAACAATGTTTTTATTCAGAGATGTCCTTTATTATTTATTATTAAAATCAATTTGTTTCGAAATTTCATAATTAATTTTATTAAAACAATATATTACATTATTTCTTTTAAGTATACATATCCCGATTATATTCTGTTAATCTTTAGATATTCGTTGTTTTTTTTGAAGAGCTAAATTTCATGCTTAAAATAAGTGTTTTCCACTCCCAGGTTAAGCATGAAGTAAAATTTCGAGTTTAGAAAAGCCGGAAAATATGGTATGGTCGCTACGAGACCAAACAAAATTTTCAGGTTTTTTTAAACTCGAAATTTTACTTCATACTCGGTCTGGGAGTGAAAAACACTCATTTAAGGCTTCAAATTGACTCTTTTAGAAAAAGCGAATGAGAATGCATACTCAAAAAAAAAAATCCCTGTACAAGTTACTAAAACTATTATTTATATTTTAAAAATAAAGAAAAACGCTAAAACTTAGAATTTTTCTTTATTGTAAATTATACTTAGCTAAGATATGAACCATTTACAGAGTAGAAAATTTAGTTAGCTATAGTTGGGAACAATGCGAAAGTTTGGCAACGCAGCAAAGCCTGCTTCAAACTGCACATTGAAATAAAAATACAATAAATCGTAATTTATTAATGACATCGATTCAACGGTAGTATATTTTATTGAAAACTTATTAATCTATTATCAATTATACGATTTAATGTAAAGAATTTTAAAATTCCTTGAATTTAGATTGAAAAAAGTGTGTATCGTGTGAGTTCTGTTAAAAACGACGCCGTTGTCGATCGCCATTTTCTGTTAGTCCCGTTTGGCTGTTGTTGCGTTCCGTCTTGGTTGTTCCTCCTCGTTTTTCCGCAAATACAGGTAAGTTTCTACATCTAAACATTTATTACAAGAATAAATCAAGCCTGGATGTTATTTACGTACAAATGGTGTGGTATTTTCGTACCATTATTTCCTAAATTCAACAAATTTTACAGATGAAGTTGATAAGTTATCTTGGTTGTTGGGGCTTGAAATGCAATCATTATTTCACTAATGGGTTCTTTTATTCATTATTATACGTTATTTTATGCATTGAAATGAAATAGTGTGAGGATTTTTTTCGACGAATACTTGTAATTTGCAGATTATTTAAAGAATCAATTGATTGATAACGGCCATGAATATTTTTTTGTTATCAATATGTCAATGAATATAATATATTTTTACCTTGTTTACACAAAGAAGTTTTTGTCTTTTTCAATTATATGAAAAGAAGTTCTGCAGTCTGTTGATTTTTCATACATTAGGTTTTTTTTCATAAACATTTTTATTTTTTTGTAAAGTATGATGGATAAAGAAGACAGAGACAGATCAAGAGACCGCGATCGCAACAGGCGTGACCGTCCTACCCGTTTCTCAGACACATCCCGTGACCGGAGTGTTGACCGTGGAAAGGAACGCGGTGGGATGAAATCCTCCAACTGCCGCGTCTACGTCTCCAACATCCCCTATGAATACCGCTGGCAAGACCTGAAAGATTTATTCCGGAGCCAAGTTGGAGAAGTCGCGTTCGTTGAACTATTCGTCGATGAAAGCGATAAAGCGCGGGGCTGCGGTATTGTGGAATTTTCCGATCCGAACTCTGTAAAAAAATGTTTGGAGTGCATGCACCGGTTTGAACTGAAAGGCCGTAAGATTGTTATAAAGGAGGATTTCGGGAATTCGAGGGATAAATATGGGAATTTGGTTGGTGGAAAGAGGAGGGAGAATAGGGATGATAACAGGGATAGGAGGGATGACAGGCGCGGCGGCGGTGGCAATTTTGATAACATGAATCAGAATATGGGACAGTCGTCGCTCATGGGTGATAATAAATGGGGAAACACTTACGGACTGAGTCCAGCGTTTTTGGAGGAACTAGGGATTAACGGTCCACTTAACACGCGTGTTTTCGTCGCTAATGTAAGTACTTGATTTTGTTGTTAATTTATTTCTTTATGGTTTGTTGAAATTGAGGAATCTTCAGTTTTTGTTGATATTAGATATGTAATTGGATGGTGGTAACATTGAATTATAATACTATTCCAATGATGGTAGTTGATCTTTTAAAATTATTGGCTGAAAAATTGGTTCATTTGAAATAAGTAATAGAAATATGGCATCATTGTTTTGTTGATAAGTGCTTTCCGTCCTTTGTTGAATAATCAATGATATGAGAATCTCTCTTGATTTGCTTATTGCTGAACATTGTGGGAAATGATCCAGTATTTTATGTTATGAAAAATTACGGGTTTATTGAAAAACTGTTACTAATCATAGGAATGCTAATATTTCAAATTTTGTATTGATAAGTTTTCTTTAAAACAAGTTTTTATTTTTAATACAAAAGTTGTAAGCCTACATTTGGGTGGCCGTTTCTACTTTATTATTTATTTGGACTATGGTAACAAGTATTCGGTGTTTACATATTGGATGATATTTTGTTTTAAGAATTGTTGAAGTCAAAACTTTTGTCTCTAGTATGAAGTTTGAAAACATAAATCAAGCAATTTTCTCATCAACTCCATTCAGTAATAAGACACTTGGCTATGCAAGGTAACCTCTTTTGAGAATGTATTTCTATCTGGAAACTTTGGTAAATTTGAAGGTGATTTAGGGTATTTTTATACTGAATGACAATGTGTTTTATTTAGTTTTTCAATGGAAGCATGATAATACACAAAACAATCTAATTTCGTCCCTTACTTTTTTTTCATCACTATAATTTTGTCATCATTGATATTTTGAATAACTGAAATATAACCAAGTGATTTATTATCTGAAGATAAATTGAGTTATGATTGTTTTAAAAATTCTATAACACTTGCCTTGCAGTTGGAATATAAAGTTGACAAGAAGAAGCTGAAAGAGGTGTTTAGAATGGCGGGAAAAGTACAGTTTGTTGACATGCCGATGGGCAAAGATGGTCAGAGTCGGGGTTTCGCTGTGATCGAATTCGATCACCCTGTTGAGTCGGTCCAGGCTATTTCTATGTTCCACAATCAGCCGTTGTACGACCGGGTGATGACTGTCCGAATGGACCGGGGCGGTGAGAGGGACAAAATGCCCGAAGGCCTGAAAAACATCGGGCCCGGCTTGGGAACCAACGGGGAGCCGCTCCGCGACGTCGCCAGGAATTTACCCTCTCTCTCGAACAACCAGCAGAATTCCAATAGTGGAGCGGGTATTTTGGGCGCAGTTCCCAATTTGCAATTGGGGGTGAACGCCGCGAATGCTTTGAGTAATTTGAATGTGGGCAGTTTGTCTAATTTAACGTCCACGTCTGCCGTTCTGCAAGCGGCAAATTTAGCCGGAGTCGGGGGTTTATCTACTAATTTACTCACCGGTGGTTTGGGCAATACGGACTTGAATTTAGCGGCTAACCTCGTACAGAATACTCCTTCTTTAGCTGCACTGGCAGCATCGACGAATACCATGAACAATCCCCAGAATAATTTCAATCGGTCGGACAATCAGCCCAGTTTCATTCCAAATCAAAACACTGGGTATAACAGTGGCAATAACAACTCGAATTTGGGAAGAAATTATTCATCTTACGATTCCAAGCAAGGGTTTAATTTCGGAGGGAACGATAGGGATTCACGCACCGGGACAAATCCCAACATGTACAACAACAACATGAACAACGGCGGACAACAGATGATGCGCGGCGGCGGGTCAAACATGAAGCCCAACTACTCGAAGAAGATTTTAATTTCCAACGTAAGTCTGTTTGATTGATTTAAGTGTAGGTCGGTGTGGTTGACGGAAAGGCGGTTGTTTCAGTTGCCTCCCACAGCCAGCTACAAAATGTTGAACGATAAGTGCCAGGAATTCGGGACTGTCGAGCATGTAGAGGAGCATGCGTCCGGTGGCATCGTTGTTTCTTTCCAATCTGAGTGGGAAGCAGAACGTGCTATAAGTATCCTTTCCACCTCAACGACTTTCTTTCATTTCAAAACAAATTCGAGATACTTAAAGATGCTCATCGAAATAAATAAAACTTTAATTTTAAAGAATATTCATTCGGGAGTTTCAATCTTGATGATTGAGTTACAATTGAAATTGCTAGTTAATCAAAATATGTTGCAAAGGATTTGTATCTATTTTCTTCCTCTGGATTGGCTAAATTGCTGTTTGCTTACAAAAAGTATTCAATGTTGGGGTTACAGTATTTCTTGACAAATCCTATTCATGGTTTTAAGGTCCTTTTATTGATTATTTTTGGAACGCATTTATTGACTTAAACAAAATAGACCCCAAAAACTACATTCTGATCTTGTCCTGCTGAATTAAATGGAAAATAAAAAGTTTGGTTCAAAAGTATTAGCAATGGGAAGTGTAAATTATTGCGTAATTATTTTCTAATTTATACCTGGAATTACATATAACGGAGGCTTGGTGTTGTTGCTATTCATTATTTTATAGAAGGAAATAGAAATCTTATCATAATAATTTCACAATTTGGACTGATTTTTTTCTCCAATTTTATTTTTGATTGAAATTTATCTACTATACTTTTTATCACAACTCCATAATGAATGATCTTTACTAATTATTTTGTTCTATTTTTATGAGTACTTTTAGAATCTAATGTAGAACAGATTGAGTTATTCAAAACTTGTATATCCAAGTCATCACAATCTAATATCTGCAGAGCTTTATTTGAAGGTAGGTATTAAGCTCAAAACATTAAAACTTGTTAAATTATTTCACTCTTGCAATCGACTTTTCTTTTCCTTAATGCATTTCTACAGAAAATATGGACCGGGCAAGGATCGACGGGCGTACAATTGATGTTCGTTTAATTTAAGCTGGGCCCGAGGCAAGGCCATTTTTGAAGAAAACTTCTTAGACATAAGAAAACCTTATTTTTCTATAAATAAATTATGAGTTTCAGGTACAAAACCGTCTGACACTTTCATTATGTTAACTGTAATGGACCACAAGCATGTTATTTGAGTATTATTCTTATGTTCACTTGACGTCTTATTATTATAATTTTTTTTATCGTAGGTTAGTCTATGTAATTATGTGTGTGAATAAATCGACCACAAATATTTGTCGTTTCTTCCATTGGCTCCACCGATTGTTTTCTTTTTGTTGGGGTTGTTGTTTTTTTGTATTCTGTTTATTTAGGAGTTCTCTTGTCGGTTAATTGTGAGGTTGATTGGTCGGTCGTCGGGGTGGTTTTCAAGATGGTTGCTTGGTAAGTTGATATGATTATTTTGATTAAGTTTTTTTTTTTGTACGAGGGGATTTCGATTTACTTGGATCTATATAGATTTTATACATCTTCCGTCCATTGTGTGTTGTATCGACGGTATCCACTTTCTATTTATCCTTTAGTTTGTTTGCAGCTAATTTTGTTCATTGTTTTTATTTTTAGGTTAATTTTCAAGTGGCTTATGGGTGAATTTTCTCAACATGGATTATCAAAAATTGGAAATATATTCTCATAACAGGAGTCTGTTGATGGTTGAAATTGAAAAAAATCGGTTAAATAGAACCAGTTCAAAAAAAACAAATATGGAGTTGTGAAGAAAACGTTTTGTAACAAATATTATTGAATATATGAAAGTAATAAATAAATGTATTTCTTGAAATTGATTGATTATTTTCTTTCATATCCTCACAATAATAATTGTGATTCAACCGATTTATATGTCGATATAAATACCTAGTATTTTGTCTCCTGTAAAATTTGACATTTTGGACGAGGTTTTGGAACCAGTTGATCGTTGTATTGCGATAATACTCTTTATTTAATTTCGACGTTCAGTATTTACAATGCAAACATTAGAATTGACAATATATTTTAATTTTCTCATAAGCGCCATCTATTAGAGAACTGTCAAATAAAATATTAAGTTGGCAAAATGTCTAAACATGCGCCATCTGTTAGACAACGATCCAACTAAAAATGATATTGGCTACATTTTTGTAGGATTTTTCCTCTTGAATTATACTATCTGTGAAAATTCGATTTAAAAGCAATTCGCGATTAATGCCAATCACAAATAAATGTTTAATTTAGAAAAGTCTCATATTTATTTTCATTCAATAAATGTAGTGTACTTTGAATAGGTAAGCGTTTTCTTTTGGATTTATAATTGGTAAAGTTAATTGGTAAACAAAGACAGCTGATCAGTTTGACAGATGTAAAATGGTAGACGTGTTTGTTGTTGAAAACGTATTTTTAAATAAATTAATTGTGGTTAGCGGATGTGAAGGGGTTGAAAAGGGTGAGGAATAAATCATGGAAGAGGTGAATGATAAATTTTCGTACGTGTACAGTTCATCGCTTGAAAATAGGATACAAATAAAAATGTAAGTAATTTTCTATCAATTTGTTAACCCAATGAATTTCGCAGTGTTTGTTGATTTAATACTCCTTAAATTAATATATTGAACCAACGTTTCAAAAGTTCTTAATTCTTCGGTTAATTTTTTTTTTTTATAATAAGAATAATCTTTTATCATCTGCTTTATTAACAAATATTTTAGGCTTTCACTAATAGCGTTTTCGGCTTACACAGAATTGACCACCGAACGCGGGCAGTGCCGTCATTCAGTGGTCATTCTTTGTCCGCCAAAATAACTCCACTGGAAATAAAGCACTCACTGTATGGGCTAGTATCGCTTTTTTGCCCTCACTCGGCTCGAATGCACATTTTTCTGTAAAAAGTTCATAAGCAAAAATTTGCAAAACCTCGGCGAGTGCAGCACTAGGGCAGTAAGCACAAATCGCTATAAGCATATAATAGTGCTTAGCAGAGCTTTGCAACTTTCCTTTTACAGTATTTAATAAAACAAAAATTTTAAATCAATAAAATTAATTATTTGTGGCTCTACATTTCTCGAGAATTATTTTGTTTCTATAGTGGTACACTCGAGGGTAAAAGACAAAAACCCGAATATGATAAACTACTGGAAGATCCTATGCTTAAATATTCCGGTTTGTACCAAGAAGACTGCGCCGATTTAATGGTAGTGTGCCAAGTGTACGATCAAAACGAACCGTTAGCTTTACCAATTTCCACATCGTATAAATCATTCACAACACGATGGAAGTAAGTGTTTATTATTATTATTAATCACAATGATACAACGCTATAATGATAAATATATTTCACAAATGAAAATAATTAAATATATTTCTTAAATTTATTTCTAGTTGGAATGAATGGGTAACTTTGCCAGTACAATTCAAAGACTTACCACGAACAGCGCAATTAGCCATGACAATTTACGATTGCGCTGGTTTGAATAAGTTATCTCCAGTTGGTGGGACAACAATTTCACTGTTTAGTAAATATGGGGTTTTTAGACAGGTAAAAAAAACCTTTATTGGCATCAAAACTGAAACATAACTCTAAATAAATACAATACAAACTAAATTTATCCCTACTACCCTGTTTCTTACATCCTTCTTCTCCTCTCTCTCTCTCCCATCTTTCCTACAATCTTTACACCTTCCACGTCCTCTATTCTTTTATTACCTCTTATTCATTCCTCATAGGTAAGCGATTTTATTTTATTTTTCTTCTTTATTAACTTTACCTTATTTTAAAATAGGGTATGCTAGACTTGAGAGTTTGGCCTAATAAAGAGGCCGATGGAAAATCTCCGAGCTCGACACCAGGCAAAGCCCGCGATAACGGTAAAGAGCAAATGCAGAGGTTAGCGAAGTTGGCGAAAAAACACCGCAATGGGCACATGACAAAAGTCGATTGGCTGGATCGGCTCGCTTTCAGGGAGTTGGAAATGATACACGAGAAGGAGAAACGCTCTTCTGATTACATGTACTTAATGGTTGAATTTCCAATTATAACTGTCGATAACATTCCTCATTATATAGTATACTTTGAACAAGATGGGGATGATGTTTACCAGTTTAGAGCGCAAGCTGATATCGTCACAGTTCCTGATCATGAAATTTTGAAGGTAAGGAAAACAAAACTATTTTCATATGTACATTTTGCATATTTTGTTCATCAAAATTTGCATTATCTATGAACTCTCATTGAAAATAATTGTAATTGAATTACTGCACTTGAAAGGTTTCCTTGAGTTTTATGAATGTTTGAATTGTGAATAAAAATGTGTTGGGATATAAATTGGAGGTCGTTATTTTGTGCACAAACAGGAGAATTTGGTGGAAAGCAAACACCACAAACTAGCCAGATCTTTGAGGAGCGGAATCTCTGACAAGGATGCGAAACCGACGGCGACGGTCCGCGACATGCTCAACTGCATCGTCTCCTATCCGTCCACAAAACAACTCTCGAACGAGGAGCAGGATTACGTGTGGAAGTTCCGCTTTTACCTGAGCAACCAGAAGAAAGCGCTCACGAAGTTTTTGAAATGCGTCAATTGGAATCAGAACAGTGAGGTCCGGCAAGCGCTTTCTATGTTGGAGACGTGGGCGCCGATGGATGTGGAGGATGCTTTGGAGTTGTTGAGCCCGAATTTTCAGCATCCTTCGGTGAGGATGTACGCGATTTCTAGGTTACATCAAGCCCCCGATGAGGATTTGATGGTGTATTTGCTGCAATTGGTGCAGGCTTTGAAGTATGAAAATTTCGACGTTATTAAAGAAGGTAAGTTAAATACCGTGCAATCATTTAATTTACCATAACCTCAAATTTATTCCATCATTCAATTATCATTCTAGTTGACTATTTGAATTATTCGCATTTGAATCCCAGCCTTAGTAAATATCCTTTTAAAAGGTAAAAATCATTAAGTACAGTTCTACTTTTACAGCTTACAAGCGAGTATCTCCGGGTCGTGAAGTCCTTTTACCGCAAGACGAGAAAGAAAACATTCTGGAGAAAAAGGATAGCAAGGAGAGCAACAGCACTCTAATCAATGAGCCGATCGTGATGAATCGCTCTGCCAGTTATAACCAGGCCGATCAAATTGCCGCTTCCAACGTGAACAGCGTCATCGAAGTTGATCCGATTCAAAGAGCGGTGACTTTGCCAGAAAATTTGTTGCAAAACATCAATTTAAACACGGATTCAGGAAACACCGATACTCTTCAGAGCGAGCTGAAGGATGAGGAGGATGCACAGGATCTGGCTTCATTTTTGATCAAGCGGGCTTGTAAAAATTCAGCACTGGCGAATTATTTTTATTGGTATTTGTTAATCGAATGTGAGGACCAGGAACACACAATTAAACAAGATGTAAGTATACAACTGATGTCGGGTTTATAAGATGTTTACTGTTTAAGGAAATGATGCCATTTGTACGAGAATTAAGGTTCAAGAATTTTAGGTTATGTCGACGTTGCCAACTATTTCATCACAAATTTGTGAAAATACTGTTTTACCAGTAATTTTTACAATTAATAGAGAAGAAATTTAAAATGATTATTTATAGTTTCCATTTCCTCCTTGTTACCTTTAACAATTTGGGCAATTTGTTAAAATTACTTTACTATCATATTGTAATAGCTGACACAGTAAATCTGGCATCACTCACTGCGCTCGAATAATAGAGTATAAACTTGGAATTTATCAGCACAAAAAGTGTGCGCAGAACCATTTATGTTTAAGGATATTTAAGAAAAATAATATATCGAGAGTTTTATAAATTTCATTGGCTAATAAAATCATAGCCAATAAACTTGCACTCAATGCTTTAATGCGTCTCAGAACAAATCGATCATAGAAAAATGTACATAGAAAATTTTCTGTTACATAAAACTCTCTGTATAGCGAACTCTTAAACACTAAACGTTAATGCTTAAAATCCTTAAACATGGTACGTTCTACTCCTCTTAGACGGTAATCTGTAAACACTTAAATCTTAACACGTTGATCGCCGCGCAACAAATTTAGCTGCAGCAAAAGTGAATGCTGCTCGGCGATCAACGTGTTAAACGTCTTATAAACCCAGCATAAGCCAAATTTGTTGTTTTTGAATATAGTCAAAATTTTGATATATAATTTTGCTTATTTAGGTGGTTGTAAGGGAAATGTACTTAACAGTGATGAAAACCTTTTCGCGCACCCTCCTGAAAGGCTCGCCAGAGATGCAAAAACGCCGTGATTTCCTCGCCAGACAGCAGAAGTTCATCGACAAACTCGTCAAGCTGGTAAAAACGGTTTCCGGCGAGAGCGGAAACCGCAAGAAAAAGGCGGAGAAACTCCAACAACTCTTAGCCAGCACCGACTCCAAATTCAACTTTATGAAATTTGACCCGATGCCCTTCCCGCTCGATCCCAGTGTGCAGATTAAGGGGATCATTCCTCAGAAAGCGAGTCTCTTCAAATCGGCTCTAATGCCCTCGAAGTTGTATTTTACCACGACTAATGATACGGAATATGTGGCAATTTTTAAGCACGGGGATGATTTGAGACAGGATCAGTTGATTTTGCAGATGATCACACTTATGGATAAATTGTTGAGGAGGGAGAATTTAGATTTGAAACTGACGCCTTATAGGGTGTTAGCGATGAGTACTAAGCATGGGTTTGTGCAGTTTATTGATTCCGTCACGGTTGCTGAAGTTTTAGCTAATGAAGGTAATTAATTTTACTTCATGCTTAATCAAGGATTGGAAAACGCTTGTTATTATTAATAAAACCTTTAACAACATCAGCTTCTTAAAAAAAAGATAATCAACGAAACTCATAATGATTATCAAAATAATTGAGGATGGCGCTTTTTTTTTTCATTTTCTTTAAGAAACCAGTGTTGAAATTAAAGGTTAAAACAGCTGTCGAACAAGTGTTTTCCACTTCCAATATGGTAACGCTTGTTAACAGGTAACCATCTGCATTACTTGGCAACAAGTAAGTTTTACATAGACGTTAACGTTACCATATTTCGAAAAACAATTTACTAAAGCTCCCCATTATTTTTTATGAACACCCAAAACTATGGGTGTAAAAATCGAAGTAAAATGATTACATACTCATTTATTATTTTTAGGTAGCATACACAATTTCTTTAGGAAACACCATCCGTCGGAAAGCGGCCCTTATGGAATAGCCCCCGAAATAATGGACACCTACGTGCGTTCGTGCGCCGGTTACTGCGTCATCACTTATTTACTTGGAGTGGGCGATCGGCACTTGGATAACCTCTTGTTAACAACTTCCGGAAAACTGTTCCACATCGACTTCGGGTATATATTGGGGCGAGATCCGAAACCGCTGCCTCCCCCGATGAAGCTCAGCAAAGAAATGGTTGATGGGATGGGCGGCGTTAACTCCGACCATTACCAGGAATTCAGAAAACAGTGTTACACTGCCTTTTTGCACTTGAGGAGGTGAGAATTCATAGCGGTGTATTTTTTTTAAGCTCAATTTTTTTACTTATTGACTTGGGAACCTGCTTAGCTCCGTCCAGCAAAACCAAATTTTCAGGCTTTTCTAAACTGGAAATTTTACTTCATGCTTAACCTGGGAGTGGAAACCCTCGTTAGACGATCAATCAGAAACTTATTTTCTTTAATTTATAAATTCTTGTACATTATAAAAAGCATTGTCGAGTAAAATTAATTTTAGCATTTGTTTTTTCCACCAGGCACGCTAATTTAATGCTGAACTTGTTCTCGCTAATGGTGGACGCGAGTGTGCCAGATATCGCACTCGAGCCGGATAAAGCTGTCAGGAAGGTTCAAGATAAACTCCGTTTGGATTTGGGCGACGAAGAAGCCGTTCATTACATGCAGAATTTGATCGATTTATCAGTTACGGCTGTTGTTGCTGTAGTTGTCGAACAATTACACAAATTTGCTCAGTATTGGCGGAAATAATTAAAATTCGAAAAAAATCTTACCAAAGTAAAAGCTATTAAGGGCCAATTGTATAATTATTTGAATTGCTATTCGTCTTTGAACTTTAGATCAATATCAAATCATCTCTAAACTTTGGATCAATATATCGAAAAATAATTGAAAAAAGAAGCTTTATTTAACCAAAATACTATTTTTATATTAATTAAGGGAATTAAAACAAACGAACCATATATAAACAAAAAGTTAAAGTACGTTTATTTAATAAACACAATTTGTAAACAGCCATGTTATTTCTTTTATAATTAAACAGATATGACATATAAAAATATATTATTTTGGTTTTTATGTTAAACTTAAATTAACCAATCTTCTTTGGAATCGACATAACGACAGACTTGACCTCGGTGTACTGCCTCAGTCCGTACTCGCCCAACTCCCTTCCATGTCCGGAATCTTTGTAACCTCCAAAAGGAACTCCGGTGCCGAAAACGTTGTAGCAGTTCACCCAAACCGTCCCCGCTTTCAATCCCTGCACCAGATAATTAACCTTGTCGATGTCTTTGGAGAAAACAGCGGCTGCTAAACCGTAGTTCGTACAGTTGGATCTTTCGATGATCTCATCCATGTTTTTGAACTTCATCAACTGTTGGACGGGGCCGAAGATTTCCTCCCTTGCGATGCGGTGGTCATCCTCGACGTTAGCGAAAACTGTCGGCTGCACGAAATAACCTTCATTCCCGAAGCGCTTTCCACCGGCCAATAATTTTGCACCGTCCTTCACCCCCGATTCAATCATCTCCAAAATCTTCTTCATCTGTGTTTCGTCGACTTGGGGACCTTGCTCGGTGTTCGCCTCGAAGGGATTTCCAACTATGCGGTTTTTGGCCCGCTCAGCCGATCTTTCAACAAATTCATCGTAGATTTTCTCTTCGACAAACGTCCTGGAGCCAGCGCAGCAGACTTGCCCTTGGTTGAAGAACAGACCTTGGTGGGCGGCTTCGACGGCTTCCTCGATGTTCACATCGGCGAGTATTATGTTCGGGCTGAATGGGCGCAGTACAAAACGGCCCTCACGGCATATAACAATGCCATCAAAAAAGCCAAGAGAGACTCTTGGCAAAAATTCTGTGGGGACATAGAAAGTGAACCCACAAGCTCCCGTCTACTTAAGACGCTCAGCAAAGATCATGCTGGGAACATCGGCTCACTGCTGACCAAAGATGGAGAGTACACAGACTCGGTAGAAGGGACCCTGCAAGTATTACTGCAGACGCACTTCCCGGGTTCTGTAATACTTGAAAATCCTGTATCCGGGGACCTAAGCGAGCCCAACACATGGGCTCCAAAACAGGACTGGGACACAGCGAAAACAATTATCAAACCTGGTGACATTGAGTGGGGAATTAACACGTTCAAACCATTCAAATCACCAGGTCCTGACGGGATATATCCTGTCATGCTACAAAAGGGGATAGCAGCGCTGAGGGGACCACTATGTGATATCCTCAGAGCTAGCCTTGCCCTATCATACATTCCAAGCAGCTGGCGGACTGTAAGGGTGGTATTTATACCCAAACCAGGGCGTGCTTCGTATGCGCTGGCCAAATCTTACAGACCGATCAGCTTGTCATCATTCATTTTAAAACTACTAGAAAAACTAGTAGACAGGCACATACGGGAAGGAGTCCTAAAGGACTCACCACTACACCGTCAACAATATGCCTACCAAGCGGGAAAGTCATGCGAACTGGCAATCCACCAGCTAGTGAGCAGATGCGAAAGGACCATACAATGCAAAGACATTGCGTTGGGGGCCTTTCTGGACATTGAAGGGGCGTTTGACAACACAACCTTCAACTCCATAGCAACAGCAATGGAGAAAAGAGGGATCTACCCGCAAGTCCGACACTGGGTGAACAAGATGCTCAGGAGCCGGACTGTAACAACTACTCTATACGGAAAGACAGCAGAAGCGGTGGTCGCTGGCGGGTGCCCCCAGGGAGGGGTTCTCTCGCCGCTCCTGTGGTGCCTCGTCATGGACGACCTTCTGCTGCTACTTGAAAACCAGGGCATTTATGCCCTGGGGTACGCAGATGATCTGACCATTCTAGTTAGCGGGAAGTTTGGGACCACTGTATCAAGCCTGATGCAGAGGGCACTAACTACCGTGGAAAGATGGTGCAAGAACGAAGGGTTAGCTGTAAACCCGGCCAAAACGGCGATAGTCCCCTTTACCAGGAGACGAAAAACCGATGACATAACATCGCTACGCATGTATGAAATGGAAGTCCCAATCAAAAATGAAGTAAAATATCTAGGGGTCATACTTGATACCAGATTGAACTTCAACTTCCACCTGGAGAACATCAGCAAAAGGGCCATGAGAGGACTTTTCGCGACCAGAAAAATGGTAGGACGCACATGGGGACTGAGACCCAGTATGACCAAATGGCTATACACCGTGGTCATAAGACCCATAGTGACATACGCGGCGCTCGTTTGGGGAGAAAAAACCCAAACCAAGAGCGCAGCCGCAAAACTCGAAAGAGTGCAACGACAGGCGTGTCTGCTGATTACTGGGGCAATGAGAACAACGCCCACAGCAGCCATGGAACACATATTATCGCTTCCACCACTACATCTATATGTCATGATGGAAGCCAGACAGGCAGCCTACAGACTGCACATAAATGGACACACTTTAAATGTAGGGTCATCCAGACCGGAAACATTTAAACTGCTACACGAAGAAGAAATCCTAAAAATGAGGTCCGATTTCACTAAAATCGTACACCCATCCCGCAGATTCAAAATAATCATACCACAGCGGAGTGAATGGACAAATGGAACATACCCGGGAACGAGTAAAGGAACCATCTGGTACACAGACGGGTCCAAAAACACTAAAGGAACCGGGGCTGGTATCTATGGAGGCTGTAACCGGAGCAAACAATTCACGGTTGCTCTGGGGAAACATGCCTCCATCTTCCAAGCTGAAGTGGCCGCCATTGACTGGTGTGCCCACCACATAATGGAGTCGGGACTCAACAAAGGACCAATTACCATTATGTCGGACAGCCAGGCAGCCCTAAAAGCGCTAGCCTCGCCGATAGTTCAGTCCAGACTGGTTATAGACTGCATAAACAGGCTGGACGCACTGGCGACAACAACAAAAACACAGCTAATATGGATACCCAAGGACCAAGGAATTATTGGACACTTGGGGGCCGACCTGCTGGCCAAACAAGGGGCAACAGGTGAATTTATAGGACCTGAACCCGCTTTCGGAATACCACATGAAACCGGAAAGGAAATAATCCGACGCAAGTTAGCAGAGGAGCATACAAAGGCATGGCACAACCAAATGGGAATGAGGCACACGAGACTCTTCCTAGATGGCCCGGTACCTGATAGCGCATCAGCGCTGTCAGGACTGAGCAGAATGAAACTAAGGAAAATCACAGGACTAATTACTGGGCACTGTGACCTGAATAAGCACAAACATAGGATGGGTCTTGAGAAAAGCCCCCTATGCCGTGGGTGCTTGGAAGAAGAGGAAACTCCCCAACACCTACTGTGCACATGCGAAGCCCATAAACGGCAACGCACGGAGCAACTCGGGAAGCCCGTGCTTCCTGAAGAACAGCTCAAGAACATCCCCTGGCCCAAACTCCTGGACTTCTTAGAAGACACAGGAATATACAGGGAGTAAAATAACCAGAGGAGCACAAAAGGACCACGGAGACCGCAGTGCAGGGACGCAAAGCGATACCACCTCATGAGGAAAAAAAAAAAAAAAAAAAAAAAAAAAAAATGTTCGGGCTTTTGCCTCCTAATTCTAAAGTGGTGCGCTTTAAGTTGCCAATACCGGAGTTTTGTTGAATTTTCATTCCGACTTCAGTCGATCCGGTAAACGCAATTTTATCAACCTAGAATAATGAGAATCAGACAATTTAAAAATTACAAGATTTGCTGGCACAGTGGGGTCTAAGAGACAGTAGCAAATATTTTTTGCTACATCTTTAACATCCCCGTTCCTTAAAATATTTTTTTATAGCTACTTTCAAGTGTCTATTTTCACTATGCAAGTGATTTTCAGTTTGTTTAGTAGACGAAGTTATTACGCATCAAAGTGTGTGAAATTTCTGACAGTCCACTGCGTATCGGTTACCAGTTAAGTCAGTCTGTACTGCTTTTTAAGTGATTCTGAACAAAAACATGATTTTTCTTCGTTTGCTAAAGAAAATGTTCATTCTCAAAAAATAGACTAAATTTAAAGGCACTTAAAATTATAGTGCAATCACTCATAACTTATGTAACTACTTATACATTTTTGAACAATTCAATTTTAAACAACTTGATTTCGATATGTTACCTTGGTGTTTTTAACAATAGCTTCTCCAGCATCTCCGAATCCTGGCACAATGTTCAAAACGCCAGCGGGAAGCCCGGCTTCCTTGCTTAATTCCGCCATGTAGAGAGCCGTCAGGGGAGTTTGTTCCGCCGGTTTTAAGACGATGGTGTTTCCCATGGCCAAAGCCGGGGCGATTTTCCAGGCGAACATCAACAGGGGGAAGTTCCACGGGATGATTTGCCCGCAAACGCCAACGGGTTCGTGTCTGGTGTAAGCCATGAAATTCCCATCAATTGGGATCACCTTTCCATGGTCTTTATCGGCATAACCGGCATAGTATCTTATGCAATTGATTGCCGCTTGGACATCGACGTGGTAGGACATTATGTAGGGTTTTCCGTTGTCCAAAGTTTCCAAACTCTAAAAATATAATAATAATAAAGTTGCGCAAGGGAACAATCCACAAGCAATTGAATTCGAGGTGGGTTTTAATGGCTAAAGCGCAGTTTTTGCTTTTACAGGGCCGCTTTTACATACAATTATTTAACATTTTGAAACCCCCATATCCCTCCCTGGCTACAGCCTTGCTTCCCATACTATCAAAATTAGGGTTGAATTTAAATTAACTTTACATCCCTAAATAAATGTCAAGTTACCATAAGACAAAGTAAAATGTATCATTCTTATTAGCACTAAATATTTTGTTAGTTTTGACAGAGCTTACAGCGATGTAACTGGCGTCTCTTTCGATCAAATCGGCGATTTTGTACAAAATTCTTCCTCTTTGTGAAGCGTTCGTCGTTCTCCATGGTGATCCCAATTTAAAAGCATCATTGGCCGCATTAACAGCGGCTTCAACGTCTTCTTTTCCTCCTCTCTGAATCTCCACTATGGCTTTTCCCGTTGATGGATTGATTGTCTCGAAAACTTGTCCAGACTTTGATTTGTGCCACTCATTATTGTAAAAAATCTGAAAAAAATAAGAAGTTTACCTCTACAAAAATTATACAGCAGATCAGCCGCGTATTTATTAAGGGTGGGGCATTTTATTTTGTCTAACCAAATCTTTCAAAATTTCATTTTCTAGAGCAGTGGTGCCCAACACATAGCTCGGGAGCCTGTGCCTACTTTTGTTGTGGCTCATTTTCTCAACTTGAGTATGCTTTTAAACCAAAATTGAATTAGTGGGCGATCCAAATTAAGGAATATAACTTTAGCCATACTATGATTTTTAACAATAACATCAAGAATAATAAGAAAATTGTCACAAATAAATATTATAAAGATGCCGTTCAATATTTTCAAATAACAGTTTTGTTTTAATTTCATTTATTGATTCTATTATTTCTAAGTTATTGCAATTATTTTCAAATTGATCTACAATTTAAAACAAGAATATCGTAAACAATGTTTTGCATAAATTAGTCTTTGTAAGACCATCATTACTTGTAGATCGCACACTTAATATTTTTGAAATATTCTACAACCAAATATTTGCAATTTTATTTATACTTCATGTTTTACATTTTTTAATTAAAATTATGTTATTGTTTGCATTTATTTCTGTTAAAAAAAATTGTTCGCTTATGAATACGTGTATCATTAATCGAATCTAAGTTATGTAAGAAACATTTATCAATACAAATATTTATAGAAAGATAAACTCAATACTGAAAATGTATAATTGTGAGTGTATTTGAGGAAAAGATAACATAGGTACTTGTTTTTCATATATCATCCAGGTGCTCCAAGAAACCTAATTTTGTTAAAATTCCACGAAAATACACTATTTATTATAATATTTAAATATAATTTATCAGAGATGAATTTAAATCAACCCTGGGGTGACAATGCTTGTTTCAAAAATGTTGTTTAGAAAAGCCTTGAAATCAATGTTTAATACGTGTGGCACATGAATTTGGAAATTTAAATGTATTCTAATATCCCCCTAAACTGTTCATGCAACTTACAGTCATGAAAGGCTTCTTTATTGATTTTTTTTCCTTCAAATATTGACCTTCACAAACAAATTGTATGCTATAAATCATGCATAATATATCATTACAAAGAGCATACTTAATTTATAAACAAGTAAGTTTATGAAATAACAACTTACATATCACACATTAGAATTCATTAAATACGTTGTGAATTATTGACACTTAATGAGTTTTATCTCTCAAACGATGAAATAACTGCCATATTAAGAAAACATTATGCGTCTGAGTAAATTGTGTGATGAATTTAATATGTTTGGTGTGTCAATTTAATAATAAAACACTTAAAAATATATGCATTTTTCATGATTTATGTGCAATTGGTTTATTAGAAAAATCATGCAAGTATAATACAGAAATTACCTAAATTGGTTACTTAAAATGGTTTTTGTTGTAATGATTGATTTATTTATAAATTATAAACATTAATATGTAATCATTTTTTCTTTGTTTGAAAAAAAGGAAAAGGAATAAAAATCGGTAATTTGAAGAATAAGTTTACATACTTATTCTTCAAATTACCGATGAAATTATTCTCAGAATTGACAATCCAAATGAAAATCATGTGTTTCGAGTAAGGACGCCCCAGACATTTGTTCACAAACAATAAATTCTAAATTTACAGATCGATTTTAGTGACTTTAAACTGACATTTTGTTAGTTGCAAATGCAACATACTATTTAAAAATTTCGCAACAAAAAGTGTAAAAGCACCATGGGGGCTATTCACAGCACCCATGCACCAAAACTGACATTTTGTTAGTTGCAAATGCAACATACTATTTAAAAATTTCGCAACAAAAAGTGTAAAAGCACCATGGGGGCTATTCACAGCACCCATGCACCATGTCATGCACTAAAATGACATCATTTTCATACGGTTTAGTAAATTCTTAAGAAAATGACAACATTTCAGTTTCAGTGAGATTTTAGGCTGTACATTCGTTAAATTGATTTGTTTTTCCATAATCACTTTTGTTTCCTCCAACAGTAATTCAGGTAGTTTTTAATTTTTTTTTAAGGGGCTGTGAGCGCTAGAGGGATGCCAAAATAATTTTGAAACCAAGATCAAATTTGATCCATCTTGAAGTAAAAATTGACCTGTTTCAGCATTTTTTCCAAACTTAGACCGAATTGGAGATTTTATAGGGTGCAACTTTTACTTCGGACATCCTGTATATGTTTGCATAGAAACTGATTATGTATATCACGTTTTGTACAATAATTTTACTTTCTAAAAAAATAACATTGGCCTTTTTAGCTCCAAGCCACAGAAATGTTCTAAAAGTAAAAATCATGTATTTAAGGGTTTATAATTATTACTGACTTAAGTTACTTGATTTTTAATTGCTAAGAATGCTTTAATAACAAATGACATTTGATCGCAAGTCACATTTCACAATCAACATTCTTTGTTTTTTTTTTTCTTATCAAGACCACAGCGAATACAAAAGCTAACAAAGATAACACAATCTCAAGTTGAAACATGAACACGCAGAATCATCTCATTTGTAGCTGTACCGAATACGCCTACTTGAAATTACGGAATTAGAACACTTTTCGTGTTAATTAAAACTAAGTAAATGTTGTTTTAGAAAATACTTACGCCACTGTACATGACATCGGGTTGGATTTTCGGCGCTGGGGTTGAATATGCGCATTTCTGCAGCTTCGAGACAGTGTTGAGCAGACGCAGCATGTTTGGAGTTTGAAATAACCGGCTTGAGTGAGTAAAACGAATTTAAAACGCGATGTGTGCTGGATGGGAAGTGACCAAGGTTAATGAGGACGGCGAATCGGGGATTGGTCGATATTTTCGGCTCGGTTCGTTTGTAGATGCTGCGCGATTGTTCTGATGAAAATTAGGTTGCCTGTCTTACGGATAATCTTTCAAAAAAATGTAATCGGGTTTTTATGATTTTATTAAACTTCATCAGTTGTAAGACATAATTAAATTTGATCAAGACAAGTGGGATAATTTATCTGGAATTACCCCACTTGTGTTACAAAAAAAATTAAAATATTACGTTTTCTGAGAGAAGTACTAACAAAAATCGTGATGTGTTCATCATAGCTCTTTTCCCATCACTTAAACAATTGATAATTAACATATTAAACTTGTTTCACTGTTTAATTTGTTAATTGATTTGAAATTAGCGTTTTATACGCGTGGCGCATGAAGTAAAATTTCGAGTTTAGAAAAGCCTGAAAATTTGGATTTGCCGGGACGCGACTCGCTTCGCTCGCGCGCCCCGGCAAATCCAAATTTTCAGGCTTTTCTAAACTCGAAATTTTACTTCATGCTTAACCTGGGAGTGGAAGACACTCGTGAGAGTGACATTGAGGCACTTGACCCATTAACGGCCAAGCAATTATAGAGTTAAGTCTAAAAGTAGATTTTAGGTAAAATTCTACAATTCTTTATATGATTTCTACGAATGACTTATTGTATTACATTCTATGAAGTTTTCTTTCAAATATAAATAATGTATACGCTGTAAATGTAAGGCATTCGTCGATTTTGTGTAAAAACGTGCAATATAAAGTTTAGAACGTGTATTTCCACTCCCAGACTAAGCATGAAGTAAAATTTCGAGTTTAGAAAAGCCCCGCGTAGAAAATTTGTCGAGGGTCGCGCAGCGACCCGAGACAAATTTTCACGGGGCTTTTCTAAACTCGAAATTTTACTTCATGCGCCACGCGTGTAAAACACTGAAATATTGTGAAGTTAGAAATACACTGAAAACATTTTATTTAAATGAGTAATTATCAAAATATTTAAATAACAAAATATTTACGTTTTTCCACTTTTATAATCATTACAAATTCTGAGCATCATTTTTAATTTTATGTTGATTAAATTACTAAATAACTTAATTTGATGTATTATATTATTTAACTTGACTTGACAATGTATGAAATTGTCAAGTCAAGTTAAATAATATAATACATCAAATTAAGTTATTTAGTAATTTAATCAACATAAAATTAAAAATGATGCTCAGAATTTGTAATGATTATAAAAGTGGAAAGTTTTTTTCTTGGCTCAAATTGTTTTTTCGTAGGTATGTAATTATTTAAATTTTTCTTAACGAATACAAATCCTCAAACGAAAATTATAAAAAAGTTCAATTTCTTAACCGATTGAATTAATTCAAGAGAGAGATTCGAGATAAAACAAGTTTTAATTTGTGATGCAGAAGTTTTCATAGCCTTCAAAATTGTGCTTAGCGGAAGCGTTCGTGGTGAGTAAATTCACTTTTGCAAAATTATCAATGAGTGTTTTCAGCGCATAATGATGCGCTGAAAACACTCTTTGGCCTAAATTTCTCAACCAATTGAATTAACTTAAAATGCATTTGATATAAAATTAAACAAACTTTAATTTGAGATGCAGAAATGTTTAGAGCTCTAAATACAATTCTTTAAATAAGTTCACTTTGTGAATCATTGGTCTTTATTTAAACGTCACTAGTCAAGGTTTAATAGGTCGGCTCAATTCAGTCTAGTCCACCTCGTACAACTGAAGACCTTGATTATGACGTCACGAGGACTTCCTCACAAGACGTCAACGGTCAAGGTCATTAAACATATAAGGTCGTCTCGGTTTAATATACTCGACCTTAAGCGATTAACGACCTTGGCAATGACGTCACGCGAGGAAATCTTCGAATAACGTCAACGGTCAAGGTCATTAAACATTTAAGGTTGACTCGGTTCAATATAGTCGACCTTACGCGATTAACGACCTTGGCTAAAGACGTCACGCGTGGAAATATTCAAATGACGTCAACGATCAAGGTGATTAAACTTGTAAGGTCGACTCGGTTCAATTTAGTCGACCTTACGCGATTAAATACCTTGACCGATGACGTCCCGAGTGAACTTCTTCGAATGACGTCAACAGTCAAGGTTGTTTAACTTATAAGGTCAACTTTATCGAATGAAACAAAGAAATTATTAGGACTACATTATTTTCATTAATTAATGTAGGGTTATACAAAAGTCGGATAAATCGAACAGTTATTCATTGAATACAATTCAGTAATAGTTACATAAATACCGAAAAATCAATCGGTTTACACTTTTTGACAATGACGATATAGAAAATGTTTATTTCAATATACAAATAAATTTATTCTACGAATAAAATCAATTTAACCGAGGTTTGTGAAACAGGACATTAATGAATTAATCCAATGTACAAATATTAATAACAAATTATGGAGTACGATGTAAAAGCTAACCTTAATTTGGATAAGTATCAAGAGCTGAAACAATATTTTTAACAATAACTCCTTCCTCAATTTTTTATTTCTGGCTACAGCAATGGGCCCGTTCAGCAGAGACAACAGTTGGGAGTTCACTGCCGACTGTTGGGGAATGATCGGATTGTTAATCGTGAACGTGTTTGGGATTTTTGCAATCGTACGCAATAGACCGACAGAAGTACCGTTCATTAGGTACCTACATACATCGCAAACAAATCAAACATTTTGCTGAACGGGCCCAATCTTTTTTTATATCACAAATCAACAAAAAAAACTCACACACAAATGCAAAGAGAAAGAAATGTAGCACATAATTTATATAGCACTTTATTTATAATACATAACAAAACTTATATATAATATAGTTTTTTTTCAAAATATTACCACTCTTAAAATCACACAGTAAATTTCATTAAACTAGAACAGAAAAGAAACGTTTTCGCGTTGGTTTTTTTTATCCATTTTCTATAAAAAATTTGCGACGGTCGCACGTCGTGTTTTAGGACTATACAAAAAAAAGTCAATTAAAAAATTTCCCTAATCACTTTCGCTCTTTAATTTTAATGAAACAATAAATTTACCTACCGGAACAAAACGGAAAATAATTCTACAACGTTTTTATTATTTAGTATTACTTTAAATTTCCATTCGCTAATTTTAAATTTGCCTATACGCATTTCCTAATTAGGTACCACTTAACGTTTTTTCTTCTAAGTTTAATTTCACCGTCGAAAAATTCTTTAAATGTCCCATCAGTTTAAAGGTAAAACCCGTTAAGTGCAAACAAAATCTATAGCGAATAAAGCCAATCGAATTGCACTACTTTTAGCTGAAAAATTAAGCTCTTGCAAATTTTTTAGGTTGTGTATTTCTTAAGGGAATGTAGAGAATTGAAATGTCATATTTTCATAACCCCTAATGAATAATAGACTTTTGGTTAATTGTTTCACGAAAAACAACAAAGACTTTTAGTTTATTGTTTCACTAAATACAGTAATGCTGTCTACGCTAAACTTGCTTGTTACTAAGTAGCCGTCTATGTTACCGGGCAACAAGCAAGTTTAGTGTATGCGTTAGCATTACTGGATTTTGAAAAACGATAAACTATAGCTTCCCAATAACGATAACGTCTAGGCTAAACCTGGTAACCGGCTGTGTTACTAGGCAACAAGCAAGTTAAGCGTAGACGTTAGCATTACTATATTTCCTAAAGCGATAAAAATATAAATAATAAATAACCTACAAATTTAAATACAGTTTTTTTTATTCGAAGCAAAAAAGGGCATTTTTTTAGGTTTCTGGTCAATGGGGCTTTGAAATAAAAACAAGCTCATTTCTACCCTATACAGAAAAAAGAATTTCTTTCAGTCTTATTAATAGACGTTAGCATCACTGTACTAAGGACATTTTGCTTAAAATTAAAAAAGCAGTAATTACATTTTTAGGTTATCAATATAAATACTGATGAAATGTCAGTTATATTTTGACAATAAGTCACAGTTGTTTCACAACAAATCCTAAAAATTCAATTCAATTTTAAGCTGCAATAATTACTTAAGTGCTATTTATGTCAGTTAAGTTTTCACAAGTCATGACTGTTTCACAAGAAATCCACGAAATCTAAAAATTAAAAATTTACTTAAGTTTTAAGCTGCAATCAACATCGCTTAAGTGCTATTAATTCTGCGTGGACTTAAAGACGTTTACCTTTAAACTGACGATTTCTTTGTATAATATATCTTCTTCAATTATCATTTTAATATCAGATATGATCTTGTACAAACATCGTTTTTTTTTACATTTTTTAGTCTTCTTAAACACTATCACAAAGTTTCGTTAACACATCGTTTGTTTTTCTTTTCTCTTCGTCATTTTTTACTCTCAATTAAGTTCAATATATGTACAAATAATCGACTGCAAGCGGCTCGAGAGAAAGGAAACGAGAAAACGGGCGTTTTTTTTTGTCGGTCGTGTCGTTTTCTCTTCATTTCGATTGAATTTTACTTAAAGCTAATATGAAAAAATATATTTATCAGTCAATGTTCTGTGCAAATTATTTTTTCTTTTAGGTATGTGTAAATATCTCATTCGCTCAACGATCAGTCGCACTACTTTCGACTTGTGTAAAAGTTAAAACAAATTAATCAGCTCCTTCTACCGAAACCTCGTAAGTGCAAAATGTGAAATTTGACAGAAGCACGAAATACTAGTGAATTATTATATGAGCTGCGTGATTCATCTGTTTTTTTTTATGCTATGTATAACTACATCATGGGCGATTTTTAGGTAAGTATTTTGAGCAGATGTTTACAATAATATTGGTAAATTAATAATATCTGAAATAGGAGGAACATTTTTACTAAAATCGGGACTTACGAGGTTTCGAAAGTAGTTGATTGATATATTCTAGAATTTTGGAGGTGTTCACTTCATGGTACATTTTTAATTTTGGTATAAAGAAAACACTTGACTCTTTGAAGCAATAAAAGTGGTATAAAAAAGTTTAGTGTTTTCGTTATATTAAATATATATGATTGATATTTACACACACCGCAAAAGGTGTAATCTTCAACTTTTCATCGGTTTAAAGGTAAAAATCATTAAGTGCATTGAAAATTAACAGCACTTGATGATTTTTAACTTAAAACCAACGATTTTCCACTGTTGGACGAGTTTCTTCTCTAATCAACCCTTCTGAAAACACCGGTTTAACGATAAATATTATCCATAAAATTCCTCAAGTACAATACCTTATTTTACCTCTCATTGCATACCTTATTTAATGAATTTTACCTCTCATTTTAAGTACTGTACTTAATAAATTTTACCTTTAAACCGATAGAAAGAAAACCGTCTGTCCGTGTATTTTATTTAAAATGAGCGGAAGCATCTATTTCTTTAAAATAAAATTGCCTAATAAAATATCGAAGTTGTTAAACAATATTTATTTGTTCTTAACAATGTACGTAAGTGTCTCGTTCGGGTCCGGAAATATTTTTTTTCGTTAAAAATCTTTTCCATGTTTCCCAGTTTTTTTCATTCGTGTAATTTTATTTTTGGTCCTCGCAAGAGATTTATCAAATGAATCGTGTGAATAATTCCAAATTCTTGATATCAACAGGCATTAGTAGACGGTTTTATGTAAACGCAAAAATTGGTTTGGTCATTACGCGATTTTCAGGCTTAAATTAACTCTCTGCTGATGAAAGAAATTATAGAGTTTAAACTGGAATTTGTTTGAAGAATTATAAAAAAAGTAACGTTTCTTTTCATAAATTTCAAAATCATCGATTTAACTTTCCAAGCTTAGGTCTGATGATAAATACATAAGGTTGGGTTAGGTGTCTGCTGTTTCAGTTAGATTGGATGGAGAATAAGTTAGGTTAGGTGTTAATTATTGAGGTTAAGTTGTATTCGTTTGTAATTTCTGAATTATTCACCGATTAACTTTGCAAGATTAGGTCTAATGATCAACTCAGTCTCGTTATTCACTGATCGACTTTGCAAGGTTAGGTCTAATGATAGATACATAATGTTGGCTTTGATGCTTGCTGTCTCAGTTAGGTTGGATGGAGAATACGATAGGTTAATTATTGAGGTTAAGTTGCATTCGTTTCTAATTTGAGAATTATTCACCGATTTACTCAACAAATCCCGTTCGACTAATTTCAAACGCCTACCTTTTTTTACATCGTTTTTAATTTGCACTGTTCGGAGATAAGATAGAGAAAGAGAGAGAGAGAGCGATCAATAATAATAATAGTAATAATAATTAATAACACACTTTATAAACAGAGGAAGTCAATGGTTCTGAATGAAATCCTCTAAAGAGGGCGTGACCAGCCCCTTGTAAGGTATTTTAAACTGCTTGATGACGCGCGCGCTCGCGCAACTCAGTCTCGTGTAACGCGCCGTGTTCACCAAATCGTGCACCCGCTGTCCATTCTCCAGCAAACTGGCGAAGGTATCACCGTTATTATTCACATAGTCTAAGTGCGCGCCGCGCTCCAGTAGAACTTGCGCGAGTTTCGCCGGACACGGCCGCGCCATCGCCGCGAGGTGGAGGGGAGTGTTGCCCTCTTCGTCCCGGGAGTTAGGGTCGGCGCCGACCCGCAGGAGGACTTCGGCGAGGTGGGGGGAGGGGAACTGGCAGGCGGGGTAGCGTCCGACGAGGGACGCTTCGCGGCAGCAGGCCAGGTGCAGCGCGGATCGGCCCATTTTGCTTTTGATCTTCAGCCTCACTAGGTTGTAAATCGCGCGGTGGATTTTGTCCGACATCGCCTCGTTGTTGTTGGAGTTGTCCAGCAGCCGCGTCAGCAAACACGCGAGGTGCAGCGTGATCACCAGAACCCTATTTAAATAAGTAACATCCCTCTCCACGTTGGGCATCCTCTCGAGCATAACATTCCCCAGTTCCACTTCTTTAACAGCCTTATTAAACACCCGCAACAGCTCAATAAACTCCACCGGCGGCACCACCCTCCCTCTCGTCGTCGGTTTCCCCTCTTCACCCATCATAAACGAGAACAACTCCGTGAAGCTAAACAAACTACTCTGCGTCATTGGGTTTAAGCGTTCCAGCATCGTCTGCTGCATGTCCAGCGCGTAGTTCCAGAGTTCGATGCAGCGGTTGAACTTGCCGGCGTCCGCGTAGACGGCGCCCCTGTAGCGGATGTAGTAGCTGGTGTCGGGATGGGCGGGGCCTAGGATCCGCTCACGCATCACTAGGGCTTGCATGCGCATCTCGTCCGGGTCGGCCATGAGATCATCGAGGCCTTCCGGGTCGGTGATTTCCACCGCGTAATCGTACGCAGCCACTTCTTTGGTTCGCTGTTTCAGAATTGGAAGACCCTCGCCTCGATACCTGTTGGGAAATGGATGATTTAATAATTGTAAAATAAATGGAGCACAGATCATTATTCTAGGAAACACAAAACTGGGATGCCCACAATCACACGACTGACGTTTGAGGTTAAATATAATCACATTTCAAACTAGGGGTATGGTGTGCTAATCGCGTCTAAATTGGACTATGCATACGAAACATTTTATTTACTTACTAAACCTTACTTAGTCACATGTTAGTCGCGATTAGCGGCCTATGCATAAGGCAGGTAATGTTTTGTTAATGTTATTAACCTTTCTTCCATCGCCCGTTTCCAGTAATCCAGAGCTCCGATCATATCGCGCTTCTTATCCACGTAAGTTGCACCGAGCAGTTCCAGCGCATCAATCCTTTCCTTCCGCGAGACGAGTTGAGGTAATTTAATTAAATATTCTACTATGTGATTGTGGCCCGTCACTGCTGCCGCTAATAACGGTGTCATTCCTAATAAAAAAAAGATATTTACTTCCCTACGCAAAATGTTAAATTTACATGTTAGTCGTTCGTTACATCACAATCTAAGCGAATTTGGTAATTGATGTGTACACTTAGATTGTGAGGTTATAATAATGTATACGTTAAATTTCATGTACGGAATAGCCCTGATCACCACATGATACAGATAGTTTAATACGTTAATGCCGCGCCAAAATTAGCAAAGGGGCCATGAGGCCGCACTACATTTTCATGTCTTAGAACCAAATCTACCACGAAATCGTATATAACTCACGCGGTGCCGTAGCCTACAATACATGCGAAGTGTATTCAACCTGCACGGCAGTCAATGTGTTAAAGATAAAATTCTTCTAGTACATAGGAAATTAATATAAATTAATAACTTAATATGAAATTGGTGTGAACATTTTATGCTTACCGTAAGAATCGACGTCCATCGTGGCCCCATTTTCGATGAGCAATTTGAGTATTTCTAGGCTGCCCGATTCGGCGCAGTCGTGTAAAGCCGTGTTGCCCTTCACACTCTTTCGGTTCACGCTGGCGTTCAGGCTCAACAAATATTTGGCTATGCGTATGTGCCCCTTGTAGCAGGCGATCATCAGGCACGTGTGCCCGTGTCTGTTGGCCACCTCGATATCTAATCAAAATAAACAACAATAAAAACTCCATCCCGATCCTGGCACCACGGCCACGATTAGTCATTATTTATTCTTTAATTTTCAAAAATGTTATAGTTTCATTGTAAAAACTTGCCTGCTCCGTTATTGACGAGGTATTTCACTATATCTAGATGGCCGTCAAAGCATGCCGCCCTCAGCGGTGTGGAGTTCGTTCTCGTGGTGCTGTTCACCCTGGCACCGTGTTTTATGAGTAGCGTCACGATCTGTAAATGCCCGGCTGCGGCTGCGCACCAAAGTGGTGGGGCACCTTCTATAGTCTCCCCGTCGAATATTACTAAAATCAAAATTCAACGTTATCACAAAAACAAGGCAATACCAAACCAATATTTAGATTCAGTGTGTTTTGTACAAGAGGTTAGGATTAGGGGTTTGCACCCAACGAGAAAGTGCACACTTAGGCCCAAATTTGGGGCCAAGTACAAGAGGTAAAAGCTGAAATGTACGAAAAGAAGGTTGTTCAGAAGGGGTTTGCAGTATGAATTTTGAATGTGTGTGCTATTTCTTGTGTTGTAGAAACAGACATAGAAGCAGCAAGTGTTCTATGTAAACAGAGTTTTTCGATTTTCATTTTTGCCGTCTGCAAAAATTGTGCCAACTTTCTTATGTGTTGTATTTTGTTGTATGTCGAGAACTTTGAAATGTTCCACGGATTAGTTTTTCTGCACAACCAATTATACTTCCTTGAAGTGTGTTTGCAAATTTGAATTAAAAAAGACGGCATATAGCAAAAGTTGGGAGCGTGGCCCGGTGCGCTTGCACATTCTGCACCCGCCTTGCGATGGCTGTGGAGACATAAAGACATTAATTTACAGTTACAATTAGTAATGTGTAAAACTAACAGGGATTGATTGAAGCTTACAAGTAAATTCGTTTCTGAATCAAACTCTCTCTTTTAGCCAACTTTCCACTTGAACAAAGTACACTTGCTAATCTTTCCAGTTTGACGAAGTGAATCTCTTTTAGCAAACTTTTTACTTGAACAAAGTACACTCGCTAAGCTTACCAGTTTGGCGAAGTGAATCTCGAGAAACCACTTAATTATACTCATTTTTTTTTACACTTCACACTTAAATTCGAAATAATCACACTGAACCCGACATTTAAAACGAGAGGTTAACTTATCTGACGTTTAGTTTTTATGTACGAAGGGGATTTTGCGTTTGTGGGTACCTGGTGCCGGACGTGCGGGGGGAGAAAGAAAGTAATTCGTGATGGCCACAAAGTTCATGAATGGAGTTGCGGAATTTTTACAATGGCGCCACCAAAAAAACGTGGAATTCTATTCATAGAAAGAACAAACTGAAGGTAGCAACGATATAATAAATTTAAATAAAGTTGGTAGCGCTAATAGTTATTTTTTAAAATTGAATTTGTGTTCAGTATTCCGGCACCAGGTACCCACAGACGCGTTTCGGACATCAAGGTCCTCTTCAGTGTGGTCCCGACCATTTAGAAACCACCAAGCCAATATGTGAAAACTATTAATGATTTCGATAGCTAACGCCATCTAATGCTTCATAGTGGCATCGTCTGTGACACGAATGCACAAAGTGCATATACAGGTCACTGTTTCGTCCACGAGCGAGCAGAACTCTGTTTGTGAAACCAGAAAACAAATATCAAAATTAAATTTGTGTTCAGTATTCCGGCACCAGGTACCCACAGACGCGTTTCGGACTTCAAGGTCCTCTTCAGTGTGGTCCCGACCCAGTGCTGAGGAATACTGAACATTTCTGACTATTTCAAGCCAATTGAAGTCCGAAACGCGTCTGTGGGTACCTGGTGCCGGAATACTGAACACAAATTCAATTTTGATATTTGTTTTCTGGTTTCACAGAGTTCTGCTCGCTCGTGGACGAAACAGTGACCTGTATATACACTTTGTGCATTCGTGTCACTGACGATGCCACTATGAAGCATTAGATGGCGTTAGCTATCGAAATCATTAATAGTTATTTTTTATTTCAACGTTGGTAACGCTCTAAACATTTTTATTTCAACGTTGGTACCACTTATGTTACCTTATTTATTTCAACGTTGGTGCAACTTATGTTACCTTTTCTTATTTCAACGTTGGTATTACTGATGTTATTTTTTATTTCAGTGTTGGTACTACTGATGTTATTTTGTTATTTCAACGTTGGTACTAGTTATGCTATTTTTTGGTTCAGAGTTGGTACTACTTATTTTTTTGTTTCAACGTTTTCGCACTGATTTTTGGCAATGTTGCCAAGCCGAATTCAATTTTAGGACCGGAATTCCTCGTTTTTTTTTGGTGGCGCTGTAGTAAAAATTCTACAACTCCATTCTGAAATCGCCGGCCATCACGGATTCCTTTCCCCGCGCGACTCATCCCCGCAACACCCTCATCGTGCCAAGAATTAAACGTCAAGTTGGTTAACCTCACTTTTTAGGGAAAAAACCCTATGTTTAAATTTAAATTAATTCAAGTGCAAATATATGTTGGAAATTAGTTTTAATGTTGCAGTAAGTACCATATAGCTTAGCAATGTTTTAAAATGTGCATGAGTAAAGCAGATAGTGATTAATGTCCGGTTTCACCAACTTCAATTAAATCTTATTCGTTGATTAAATGTATTTGACGATTGGAATACACATTTGCAAAGTCATGAACATCTATGTCCTGTAAATTGATTGATTTTTTGGCATGTAGTAATTATTAGTAGATTTTAAACGATTGGTCAATTTAATTAACGTTGGTAAAACCCGGCATTAGAGAATTTAATATTTTTAGATGTCAATAATTGTGGTTTCTAAATTTTTAAAAAGTGATTTCTTAAAACTAGTTTTAGTATAATTCAATATTTATTTTTTCAACAAATATCCGTTGTTAATAAAATGTGAGACTTTTCACAATGCTTTCAACAAAACCAATATTTTAGAGTATAAAATAAATAATCTCGGTTATCTGTCACTTCTTCTTGATAATATTTAAGAACGATAATTTTCCATAATTAAAACAAACATTACTGTGTGTGTGTGTGTGTGTTTGTATGTATGTTATTTAATTATTAAATGAAACAATATTACACATTAGTCATAAAATTTTCCTGTGATTTATTTAATTATCGTGTATTTATGAACAATCGACAGACGTAATGTGATTGAAATCGTTGATTAATTGCAGGCATTAATTGCAGGCATTAAGAATTCCGTAATTAATGACAAATAAATAAATAATTTCCAAGTTTTCGATTGATCGATTGGATCGACGACACAAAGTTTTCACATTCTTTCGCTTAATAGAATAAATACGTTCCTTATTGTAAAGTTTATTGCGAATGTATTTATTCTATTAAGGAGAAGAATGTGGGTTTCTTTAAATTAATTGCATTTTTAATAATAAATGAATAATAAATTATAATATATGAAGATCCTAAAAGCCAAAGAATAAAAGTGTAAAACATAAAATTTTATTTATGTAAAAGTGAAGATAAACTTTTAACATTTATCAGCCTTATCAACACAGAGGCAGCAAGTGTTCTATTTTTTATAAAATTGAAGTGTGGAAATGTTTTTTTTTCCTACTAGATATAGTAATTCATTTGTAGGCAACGGAATATTGCTGATTTTGGTAAATAGAACGAATCAAACCTTTTATTATCGTGTTTCATTTAGTTTTTAAACAAGTGTTTTCCACTCCCAGACTAAGCATGAAGTAAATATTTCGAGTTTAGAAAAGCCTGAAAATTTGGATTGGTCGCGTAGCGAAGCGGAGCGACCAATCCAAATTTTCAGGCTTTTCTAAACTCGAAATATTTACTTCATGCGCCACGCGTATAAAACGCTGATTTAGTGTAAAGTTTAAAATATATACTAATATATAATATAAGATAGTTTCTCTTGTTATTGATTATGAGTGCTTAGCACTCGAAATATGTGTCTAACGATTAGAAAATAAAGTGCGAACAGTGTTAATTGTTCGTTTTTTCAATCAATCGATTTTTTCTGTGTATTTTATTAGATTAAATTATATAAATTATCGGCTTCTAGGGTCTCTGCATACCTATTTATTACAGATTCATCTTTATTTTTATATTTATTACAGATTCATCTTTATTTTCATATTTATTACAAAATCATCTTTATATTTATATTTATTACAGATTAACCTTTATTTTTATATTTATTACAGATTCATCTTAATTTTTATATTTATTACAGATTCATCTTAGTTTTATATTTATTACAGATTCATCTTTATTTTTATATTTATTACAGATTCATCTTTATTTTTATATTTATTACAGATTCATCTTTATTTTCATATTTATTACAAAATCATCTTTATATTTATATTTTTTACAGATTCACCTTTATTTTTATATTTATTACAGATTCATCTTAATTTTTATATTTATTACAGATTCATCTTAGTTTTATATTTATTACAGATTCATCTTTATTTTAATATATATTATAGATTCATCGGGCCATATCATTTCCCTTCGTTAAGGCTTTCGTTAACTAAAGTATTGATTACAGTGAGTGAAAACATGTCGAAATTGTCATGGGACAAACAAACTTAACGACTGTCTTTAACTTAAATGACGGCGCATCTTTATTTTTATGTTTACTACAGATTCAATAATTTTTATTACAATTTAATTTTTTGATTGCTGTTTGTTTAATTATAGAACTTCTATATTTACACAGTTTATGTTTTTTTAAGTACTTTACACTCATGTGCTTGGGCATGTATATATAAATAAAAACCGGCTCTCTCTCTCGTTCTCTCTTGAAAAGCCGTATTGTACTGAAAATAAGTTTCATCACACTGCATGAGAGCGCGCAAACAACCTTGTACCTGTTCCAATTATACCCGAAAAACTTTTTATTTATGAAACCGAGAAATGGATAATATTGTTTTGTGGGATAAAAGCTTTGCATAACGAAAATTGTCAGATCTCGCTTGTGAATCATGATTATGCAATATTGCATTTGTGGACTTTCGGCTGTAGAGGGCATTTATGGATACATTTTTTTTTAATGCAAGAAATGCATTCGTAGTTGAATTTATGATAGATGTGCACTTTGTAATAATAATAAATCAACAACTTGAATATAATTAAATAGTTGAATACTAGTAATTAATTAACAATTTTATTGCAACATTTATTTTTACGAGAATTTATACCAGTTTTGTAATTAATTGATTAATTATACCGTACATATTATTTATGAGGATTCTTTTAAATTCTAACTTTCTAACCAACATTTATATTACAAAAATTTCAAGTGCATAAACTTGATCTAAATAAAAAATCTGATTTGAAAATAGTTGCACCTGTTTCAAGAACAATTGACATTTTTGTGTGAATTTTTTAGCTGTACCAGGCTGTTCGATGTTATTTATGTGCACTCTTTCAAATTCTAACTTTCTAACCAACATTTAAATTACAAAAATTTCAAGTGCAAACTTGATCTAAATAAATCATCTGATTTGAAAACAGTCGCATCTGTTTCAAGAACAATCGTACATTTTAGTGTGAGATTTTCTACCTGAACCAGGCTGTTCGATGTTATTTATGTGTACACTTTTAAATTATAACTTCTTAATCACCATTTAAATTACAAAAATTTCGATTGCATGAACTTGATCTAAATAAATCATATAATTAGAAAATAATTGCACGTATTTCAATAATAATTGTGAACATTTCCTTGTGAATATCAATTTTTTACCTGAACCAGGCTGTTCGATGTCTGCTTCGCACTTCTCGATGAGGTACTCGGCGACATCGTAGTGTCCGTTCCTGCAGGCGATCACGAGAGGCGTCGCCCCCAGGGTCTTCGCCGCCACCAACATCGACACTTCGTCTTTGCCTTTGTTGCAGTGTAAATATATCTGGAAAAAAAAAATATGAGTCAGAAAATGTGACCGAAAGGAAATAAAATTACTGTGTATGAAATGAAATAAAAAAATGTTATTCTAATAATAAAAGGTTGGAGTAAAGACAAACCTAAGAATGGTTTATCTTTGCTCTAACCTTTTTTTAATTATGGTATACTTACTCATTACTTTAACCTTTTTTAAATTATGGTATATCTAATTAAAACGCTCATGCCCGGTTTCACTAACTTCAATTAAATCTTATTCGTAGATTAAATTTATTTGTTGATTAAAATAGACATTTTCTATGTCATAAACATCGATATCATGTGGATTGATTGAGTTTTTGATATATATGCAACTATTATTAGATTTTAATCGATAAATAACTATTGGTCGATTTAACTGACGTTGGTGAAACCCGGCATTAGTTTGTTTCATTAATTTTATATTTGTTCCGACTAGTTTCGACCTTTAGTCACCTTTAAGGACTAATTGTTTAATTAAGTTATGTGGAGTATTTAATAACAATGAAAAACTTTTTATTCCTTCACTCTTATTTTTATTCATTAGATTTCGAGTTCGAGAGATCGAGATTAGATTTCGAGTTCGAGAGATCGAGATTAGATTTCGAGATCGAGATTAGATTTCGAGATCGAGATTAGATTTCGAGTTCGAGAGATCGAGATTAGATTTCGAGTTCGAGAGATCGAGTTTAGATTTCGAGTTCGAGTTTCGAGAGATAATGAGTGCTTTCATTATCAATAAATTATTGATAACGAGTGCTTAGCACTCAAAATTTACATCTAACGAATAAAAATAAAAGTGAGGTAAGGAATAAAAAGTGATTTATACGCGTGGCGCATGAAGTAAAATTTCGAGTTTAGAAAAGCCTGAAAATTTGGATTTGCCGGGCTCGCTTCGCTCCGCCCGGCAAATCCAAATTTTCAGGCTTTTCTAAACTCGAAATTTTACTTCATGCTTAGTCTGGGAGTGGAAACCCTTGTTAGAAGCTTTAAATTAATTGCGATAATAAGTGCTTAGCAAATCGAACAAATAAAAATAAAAGCGAAGTGAAGAATAAAAAGTTTTTCACTGTGATCTTCAAGGAGATGACCTTTTTTGTTTTTATCAATAAAGCAAATTCTTTACACATTCTTACTTGCATGTAGGATAAACTAGATATCCTCTTCAAAGGGTTTCCTTATATTTTTTCCGCCCGGAAAATCCAAATTTTCAGGCTTTTCTAAACTCGAAATTTTACTTCATACTTAGTCTGGGAGTGGAAACTCTCGTTAGAAGCTTTAAATTAATTGCGATAATAAGTGCTTAGCAAATCGAACAAATAAAAATAAAAGCGAAGTGAAGAATAAAAAGTTTTTCACTTTGATCTTCAAGGAGATGACCTTTTTTGTTTTTATCAATAAAGCAAATTCTTTACACATTCTTACTTGCATGTAGGATAAACTAGATATCCTCTTCGAAGGGTTTCCTTATATTTTTTCAACTTCCTTGCGACTTAAGCCCGAACAAAATGACAAGAAACGACATTTCATTTACATGTAGTTAAGTTGATTTAATCAAAACAGTCATCATTTTTTAAATTCATGAGTGTTTGGATTTATCGATCGTGATAATAAAAATGTAATCATTTTAATATGAAAAATGAGGTTTTAAAAAGTAAGAGAATATTATTCTTCGCATAAAGAAGCCACAGTGTGGCGAAACAATTGTCGCGAGTACAATAAAGTGTTTGAAAGTAATAAGTGTTTTATTTAAACTAAAATCAAAGTGAAAATGAACTTTCAACTATTAACTGCCTCAACAATTAAGTTAAGAGAATAATATTAAAGTTTTTAAAGGGATACTGGTAACTTGATATTTAGCCCTCCGGCTAAAGTCTTAGGTTTAGCTGGAGGGCTAAATATCAAGTTTCCTCAAAAAGAGTTGATTTAACAAATTTGTTTATGGGTGATTGGATTCATCGATCATAATAATAATAATAATGTCAGTAATAATTTAAAAATGAAAGAACGAGGTTTTAAAAATTAAAAGAAGAATATTACAGTTTTTGGAGGGATACAAATTTCTTGAAACTTTAGGCGGAGGGCTAAAAATCGAATTTCCTCAAAAAAAAACTGATTTAATAAATTTCCGACTTTTGACCGTTTGCACTGAGATTGTTTTTCAAGTGAGGTAAAATGTCGGAGGCTTAACTTAAAGCTCACTTCATTTTAAATAGTGTTACCATAAAGCATTTTTTAGGTTTGTCTATCGACCGAGAAAGTGTATCCACTTTTTTGTGTTGACTGCGAATTTTAAGTAACTATTAAATTGCCCGAATTCTAGAAGCGCAAAATTTCGGTTAGGCGAATTTTAAATTGCTAGAATTCTAGAAGCACAAAATTTGGTTAAGTTAGGTTAAGTTTGTTAAAAATTAAACTTTCTATCGACTGAGAAAGTGTATGCACTTTTTTGTGTTGACGGCGAATTTTAAGTAACTAACAAATTGCCCGAATTCTAGAAGCGCAAAGTTTTGGTTAGGTAAAGTTAGGTTAGATAAGGTAAGGCTTGTCCCACTTATATTAGAGTCCCAGGAAAGATAGGATTCGCTGGTGGTATTCGCAGAAGCTGTGTTGCGAAAGAAAGATGATGACGCAAGGAGAATGGCGGCGGTAAGGGAAAACCCGTAGAGCAATAGAGTAAAACAACAAGTGAGAAATAGAAGGCACCAAAGTGCAGGGCAAAGAACGCTAGAAAGTGATTCCACCGGTAACCAAGATGAAACGAGAGGTGGTTTAGTGGGTAGGGCCCCTTGAAAAGGGAAGAAGTCCCACATACCCCCTGCTGAAGGGGAAGTGCGTAACGCATTATACCTCTCTATAAAAAAAAGAGGTAAAGTTAGGTTAGATAAGGTTAGGTTAGGTAAAGTTAGGTTAGGAGGAGCAGGAGAGGGTAGAAGAAGACTGCTTATGTCGGCTGCCAAGGTTAGGCTCTCATATGCAGCCCCGGTTTGAGCAAGGCCATGGATACGGCTAGGAACGCACTGATAGGAGCATGCCTTCGGATTACCAGGGCATAAAGGACGACATCCACGGACGCTGTGTAGGTGCTTGCTGCGTCAATGCCCGGGGACCCCTACATCAAGGCGGGAGCAGAAGCCCACGCGCTGCGGGGGGAAGGGAAAAGTAAGAATGGGGCGAAGGAGGAAGCCCAGGAAAACGCACTAGCGAAATGGCAAAATCGTTGGGATCAAAATGGAAGCTGGACACGAGCCCTAATACACTGCGTACGGCCGTGGATAGAAAGAGCGCACGGACAGCTGAACCACCACCTAACTCAGCTGCTGACGGGACACGGGAGTTTCGGATCCTACCTCCACAGGATTATATCCTATCACCGAACTGCCAGTATTGTCCGGCTATGGAGGATACGGATCCCCACACCCTGGTGGAATGTGAGGGCTGGGCCGAACAAAGAGAGGAACTGAAGAGCAAGATCGGGGAGGTGGATGTCCAAAACCTCATCGACAAGATGTTGGCAAGCGAAGAAGGGTGGAAGGGTGGGTGAATAACTTCACATACACCGTATTAGGGAGGAAGCTAGCTGACGAGCTGGAGAGGGAGAGAGAAAGAGACCCCTGAAGCAATGCCACGATGGCGATACCGGTAAAGAGAGGGGGGAGGGTTTTAGTCGGTATCAGAACCCGACACTATTGTCCGTCAAGATCAAAGGCCTCTGTCTGTTAACGGTTAGATAAGGTTAGGTCAAAACCGGGACGCAGCCCCCAGACCTTCGAGATGTCGGGAGGTGTCCCCCAGGGGTCTGTCCTAGGGCCGCTCCTCTGGAACATCACATACGACCCTGTGCTTGGACTTAAGGTCCCAAGGGAAGCGACCCTAATCGCTTTCGCCGACGATTTAGCCATCATCGCTCGACACCGAGAATTCAACGCCGCGAAGGCAATTGCGTCAAGCGCCGCAGAAACAATCTCAACGTGGTTGCATAGCATCGGACTAAACCTGGCCCCCCAGAAAACGGAGGTAGCGAAGCTCTCGTCGAGACGCTCGGGAATCGATCGCGAACCCTCGATAGACATCTTAGGCTGCAACATCAGCATCAAGGACAGCATAAAATACCTCGGGGTCGTCATGGAAGCGAACAAAAACCATAGTCGCCACATTCTAGCCACTTGCGACAGCGTCGCTAAACTTGATGCAATCCTGGCGAGGCTGATGCCCAATCTCAGCGGACCCGGGGAAATGAAGAAGCGCCTCCTCCTCTTCGCATCGCGCTCCAAACTGCTATATGCAGCGCCAGTATGGACGGACAGACTTGTGGCTGCAAGGAACTCGACGAAAGTGCGCAGGGCCACGAGATCTTAACCGACGCAGCTGAGGTTTTAGCGTCATCGATCCCAGCTGACCTGCTGGCACTCGAACTAGCTGCCACGTACCATCTCCGGAAACTGGGTACTGAGAGAAAGCTAGCCTTCGCCCAGGCCAGAGCAGACACTATCACGAAATGGCAGATGAGATGAGAATCATCCGTTAATGGTACCTGGACACGCCAACTCATACCACAGATCGGTCCCTGGTTGGAAAGGACACACGGACAGTGCTCACATTGGTTGACCCAGATACTGACGGGGCATGGGGTGTTCCAAGACTACCTCCATAGAATCGGCAAAGCCGACAGCGCCACATGCCGCTACTGCGACGAAGAAGACTCTGCAAACCATACACTTTGCGATTGTCAAATGTGGGCAAACGAAAGGTCATCTCTTGAAGGGTCCCTAGCGGGTCCTATTGTCATCGGACATCTTACAGATGCAATGATATCGTCACAGGAGACATGGGAAGCCGTGAACAAATTTGCCAAAGACGTCCTATCCAGGAAATACAAGGATGACCTCGAAAAAGAACGCCAAACACGAAACCGGCGAGATTAACTGAATGTTCCGCTCCCACTCGAAGAATGCTTTAGAGGCGATACCGGGTGGAAGATCGACGAGCGAAGAGAGGAAGGGTTTTTAGTGGGTAACCGCAACGCTAATGCGGAGTCCTACACTGGCGGCACACTACACCCAGCCGCCGCAAGTGCGTAATGCATTTTCCAAAAAAAAAAAAAGGTTAGATAATGTTAGGTTAGATAAGATTAGGTTAGATAAGATTAGGTTAGATAAGATTAGATTAAATAAGGTTAGGTTAGATAAGGTTAAGTTAGGTTAGATAAGGTAAGGTTAGGTACGGTTCAGTTAAGTTTTTAAAAAATCAAACTGTATCCACTTTTTTTGTATTGAACGCGGATTTTAAGTAGCTAGTAAATTGCTCGAATACTAGAAGCGAAGCGACCAAACCAAATTTTCAAGCTTTTTTAAACTCGAAATTTTACTTCAAGCGCCACCCGTATAAATCACTGATTTAAAGTGAAAACACTTTAATCACTTTTAGTGTTTAATATTTACATACTCGCACTTTTAATATTATTTTTAATTTTTTTTTCAAACTTTTATGTAAATTCAAACACATTTAGTATTTAATATTTACCTTACCTTACCTTATAATAATGTTTACATTTTTGTGTAAAACAAAAACACTTTAGTATTCAATATTTACATACTCGCACTTTTATTAACGTTTAAGTTTTTGTGTCCAATAAAAAAAACACTTAGCTTACTTTAAGTATTTAATATGCTATGGAATATAATGTAGGTTGGCAACTCTGAAATTATACATTATTATTATTATGTCTGACGTTTTCTATGACAATTCCTAAAGCGTGTTGCCAACATAAATTTAAAGAAAGATAAAATCATAGCACTCTAGAGGTTTTTTTTAATTGCACATACTATATTTACATGGGCAGGTGGTGGCCGAGCGGTAACGTCGCCGGGCGGTATCGCTCGGCCCGAATTGTGGGTTCGATTCCCGTACACGGGGAGACTTTATTTAAGAAATAATGTCTCGTCGTGACCCTGGGTGTGGTATGAATGTATGTGATTGTCCGAATTAATAGCAGAATACTACAAATTGTAAATTGTAATCAATTAATTGATACAAAAATATAAAGATTGATGATGGCTAACGGGCAAGTTCCCAAGGCCAGGCAACAGCCACAAAAAAAACATATTTACATATTCGCACTTTTAATATTTTTTTAAATGTTTGTGTAAAATCAATTAATTTCTATTAGAAAATAGAAATTGAAGAATGGGTTTTTTGAAGTTTGAACAATTTCGCATTCTTCCTTAACGATTTAATTTAATTCTTGTAAGAAATTCACATGGCGGTATTTTTTTCCTAATGTAAATTTCACATCAAAGCTTATTGAAACTGAAGTTATATAACAACCAGTGGCGTAGCCAGGAAGGGGTTACGGGGGGTTAGAAGCCCCCCCCCCCCCTAGTCACTGCTATCAAGTTTATTTTGTCTTTTTAAAATCGCCGCGTGTTTAAAATCATTGAAAATTCTCATTAGTAAGCATCTGCACACGCGAAATTATATTATAGTTGTTTTTTATGTAGATTCTATAGAAATATCTTATGTTTATGCAAATTATATTATTCTGTCTAAACTCTTCTTTCTGCGCTCCAGTTAGAAACCCTCTTCATGTCAAAATCCTGGCCACACACATATGTGTTACAAGGTATGACAGAATTGAATCTTTCCATGTTTTCCCCTACCCCTTTCCCCGCATGCCATATTTCGTGCGAAAGAGAACAATGACATTGTATTTGGTTACGTTTTTGAGTCTATCATAACCTCTCTTTCTGATTTCGCCGTACTTTCATAGATAGATTTTTTAATATTTTGTGTTTAAAATAAGTGTTACTAAGATAAGACTTTGTGTTAGTGTTAAGTGTAATTAAAATAATAGTTTGTTATACGTGTAATTAAATTTTAAAAAATATGTCACGTTGATTGGGTTTGAAGGATTTTTTTTATTAAGTATACATATGCATACGCTTTTTTTTAAAGAGTTCAATTTGAGGCTTAAAACGAGTGTTTTCCAATCCCAGACTAAGCATGAAGTAAAATTTCGAGTTTAGAAAAGCCCCGTGAAAATTTGTCGAGGGTCGCGCAGCGACCCGAGACAAATTTTCTGGGCTTTTCTAAACTCGAAATTTTACTTCATGCGCCACGCGTATAAAACACAGATTTCAAGTGGAGTTCGAATGTACATAAATTTCACAATACTTTAGTGTTTTATACGGGTGGCGATTTCGGCGTGGGGGTAGAGTAGAGATCGGTTACGTCACAAATGCGCGCTGAATTTAAATGTTTAAATGATTTTGGAGTAGGGGTAGAGATCGCTACGTCACAAATGCGCGCTGAATTTAAATGTTACCTCATGGTAAACTTTAGGTAAACACGCATAAGCTGTAAATTTTCTGACATTCGTTGTTTTTTAAAAGAGTTTAATTTGAAGCTTTAAACGAGTGTTGTCCACTCCCAGACTAAGCATGAAGTAAAATTTCGAGTTTAGAAAAGCCCCGTGAAAATTTGTCGAGGGTCGCGCAGCGACCCGAGACAAATTTTCTGGGCTTTTCTAAACTCGAAATTTTACTTCATGCGCCACCCGTATAAAACACTAAAATATTGTGTAATTTATGTACATTCGAACTCCACTTGAAATCTGTGTTTTATACGCGTGGCGCATGAAGTAAAATTTCGAGTTTAGAAAAGCCCAGAAAATTTGTCTCGGGTCGCTGCGCGACCCTCGACAAATTTTCACAGGGCTTTTCTAAACTCGAAATTTTACTTCATGCTTAGTCTGGGAGTGGACAACACTCGTTTAAAGTTTCAAATTGAACTTTTTTAAAAAACAATGAATGTCAGAAAATTTACAGCTTATGCACGTTTACCTAAAGTTTACCATGAAGTAACCACATTTAAATTTAGCGCGCATTTGTGACGTAAGCGATCTCTACTCTACCCCCACTCCAAAATCGGCACCCGTATAAAACACTACAACGTTGTGAAATTTATGCATATTCGAACTCCACTTGAAATCTGTGTTTAATACGCGTGGCGCATGAAGTAAAATTTCGAGTTTAGAAAAGCCCAGAAAATTTGTCTCGGGTCGCTGCGCGACCCTCGACAAATTTTCACAGGGCTTTTCTAAACTCGAAATTTTACTTCATGCTTAGTCTGGGAGTGGACAACACTCGTTTAAACCTTCAAATTGAACTCTTTTAAAAAACAACGAATGTCCGAAAATTTACCGCTTATGCATGTTTACCGAAAGTTTACCATGAAGTAACCACATTTAAATTAAGCGCGCATTTGTGGCGTAAGCCATCTCTACCCCCACTCCAAAATCTTCGATTCTGTCGATCCTTCTTACCGTATATTCGACCGTCCTTGCATTATATTTATTATGTCTGACGTTTTATATGTCAATTCCTAAAGCCTGTAGCCAACTTAAATTTTAAAAAAAGATTAAATCATGGCACTAGAGGTTTTTTTTTATTAAACATATGATATAGTATGTTCAACCGTAATATAACGAGTGGTATGATTATTATCGATGGTATTTTGGAGTTGAAACCGAGCTGCAGAGTGCGCAGCACGAGTTGAATGTGCTGCTTCGGTTTCAACGACAAAATATCATCGATAATTAATCATATCACGAGTTATATTTAGTGAGAGAATATACCGAATAAAATAATGTGTCCCTTAACATTATCGACAGCTGAGATATTGTTGTTTCCCTGTTGATTGAGAATTTTTTAACCGCACAAAAGTTCGTAAACTGCCGCCACTGTGATTCCTTATTCATGACGGTGTTTTTTGGCGTCGCACTTTTCACTTTTCTATTAATATCACTGCACGAAACTTTACCTATTTTGACGTTTCGAATGACAGGACAACTTATCACCCACCGCTTCTTTTGTTTTTTATCATCGCAGTACCTACGGCTTTCCTTGCACCTCATTGGTTGACCATTCGTTCTAGTAGGCTGTGAGTTGTATTCTCAGCCATAATACAACGAGTGGTAAGATTATTACCGATGATATTTTGAAGTTGAAACCGAGCTGCATATTCAACGAGTCCGCAGGACGAGTTGAATGTGCTGCTTCGGTTTTAACGACTAAATATCATCTGGTATTAATCGTACCACGAGTTATATTTAGTGAGAGAATATAACGAATAAAATGTTATAATCTTACTTATCTGAAACTTCCTAGCGGCACAAAACTCAGAAAATTGTCGCCAATGCGACTCTCTATTTCGCACTGTGTTTTTCGGTATCGTATTTTTCACTACTTCACTTATATTGCTGCTAGAACCCGTACCAAAACGATTTCCAACGTCAATTTTAATATTTGGAATTCTGACGTCTAACCACTTTGACGTTTAAAAAACAATTTATGACCACAACAAACTTATCATTGCGATGACTTTTTATCATCGCTGCGATACACATACTGCTACGTATGTACTTGCATCTGATTGGCTGAAAATACATTCTAGTAGGCTATGAGTTGTATTCTCAATAAAATAAAACCTCTGGAGTGCCATGATTTAATCTTTTTTGAAATTTAGGTTGGCTACACGCTTTAAGAATTGACATATAAAACGTCAGACATTATAATTTTAATGTATAATCTCAGAGGTGCCAACCTAGAATATGTTCAATTAAAAAAAATCTTCAATAAAAAAAAAATCTCTAGAGTGCCATGGAACACCATGGTACTCTAGAGATTTTTTTTTTATTGAACATACGATATAACGTATATTGTGGAATATTTGTAAAAAGCGAACCTGTTAAATACATTAAACTGAATATTTTTTAATAATAATAATACGTGTAATTGCACGTAATTGTAATAAAAAGTCATGCACGATCACACTTTTACATTTACCTTACGTTTTACTTATTTCACAACACTTTAAGTACACCGTAAATCACATATAAATACCTGATCAGGCATTTTCGTCGATTGCACGTGTTTCCACAAAATAATTTCACAAAGCTTGATTGATGTGTATTTATTCCAATCAACGGTTTTTCACTCAACACGGTTTCTGTTAATAATGCGAAATTACTTCGCGGGATTTACAATTTATAACAATTATAACGCTAATCTCGAACGCTTTGGGGGAATTACCAATACACAATAATAATTAATTCAAAATTATTCTCGTTTCGTACAATTATGATAAAAACGAGAGTAATAAGGAATTACCAATCATTTTAGTGGAAGAAAATGAGTTTATTGAATTTTGGAGAAAACGAAATCAACAAAGAATCGATTTCTTCGAATAAGGAATTATTTGAGTTTTTTATTGTAAAAATTATATTGGTTTTGTAAATTAAATTCACTCGGTTTTGTTTCACTTATACAGGGTGTCCAGTTTATGTGGGGAAATGGCTTAACCATAGATTCCCGGGATGAAAATATGATGATTTAACACAACTTATCTATATCCAAAAATTTACGGTTAAGCCGGAATTAGTCTTTAAAGTTCAAAAAATTATTATTAATTTTATTTGTAACGATTGAGCGCTATGTTCAATTTGACTGAAATTTATTATATTTGATTATCATAATATAACACATCATTAAAGTTATTATGGTCATCAGTGATTAACAAAAAGTATGAAAAACAGTAGTACCACAACATAAAAACTAAAATATGTTTTTACTGGCGCAACTTATAAAAATTAAAAACATATTACTTTAAAGATTGGTTCATTTGAAACCTTTTTTGTCCCCTAATAATGTTTGATATCTTGTACGGTTTTGCCACAAAAATATAAAATATGAATATGGTACCCTGTAACGTCCACCCCGAGTCCGCGCCAAGCGCGCGACCCTTCGCAGGTAGCCAAGGCGGCCGCCGAACCGCGTCGTACCCCTACCAGGGAAGGACAGCATCCCTCTCCACTCCCACTCATACTCATACACCAGCATCGCACCCTACTTAAGGGGAAGCCGCCCTTACAATCGTCAGTGTGTCTCCGCATTCAGACTTGAGACGGTGAACAGTCAGGTTGTTCGTCTCTCCTCTCTGAAGCTCTCTCCGTCGCTTTCGAGCTGTTTTCTTTGGTATTAATTATTTTTAAGCTTTTTAGCTGTTTTACAGATAAAGGTGCTCTGGGGAAAATTGCTGTTCTTTTAGAATAGTAGTTTTCTTTTCAGAACATCCAACATCCAGTAATCTTTTCCCTTTCAGTGTGGAGAACGTCTCCGTGGTTAGCGCGTATTTTATACTGCCCTGACACCGCAAGGCGCGAACGAGAAAATTTCTTACGACCTTTGCAGGGGGACCTGTCTAGGTTTTAAGAGATTAGCACGCTTATTATAGCACGCTAACCGAGAATCTGCCTTGATTTCCGCGAGGAACGCTCGGAGATTGTCGGGAGGCAGTCAAGCTTTAGAGTGTTGCACTCAACATTTCTATTCTTGATTCCGCTTAACGATAAGCAGGCCCGGGGGATTTTGAACCCGGTGCCTACCCAACACCCGTCTTTTACGCCATGGGTAAGTCCAGGCGTGGAAATCGGTCCACGGACCACGAAGCCCACTTCGATTCCATCTACCCCTCCGTAGAGAAAACCCTGCCTAAGCAACCCCAAAGTTCCGCCAAAGCAGAACTCTTCCAACAGCTTGGCGAAATGCAAAAGCAATTGGCCATCCTTACCTCCTCCTCTATCGCCAAGGACGCGCAACTCGCCGCCTTGACCGAGCAACTCCGTCTTGCTAATGTTGCAAATCAGCAACTCCAGCTGCAAATCGAGCAGCAACTCCTACTCCGCAACCCACGTCTCCGCAACCCACGTCCCGCTGACTACAGCGAGGAAATCATGGACGTAATGTCCCACCAAGCCCCTGAGGGAACCCGATCCCCCAGCCCATCCTTTTCGCCTGCCCTTAGCGAACCACGCACTCCCTCTCCCGCCTTCGTCGAGGAAGTCCTCGACGAAGACGACTTCATCCCTGTCCAAAAGAGACAGCGCCGCTCACCGGCAAACACCCCTCCTCCGCCCGCTAGCCTGGTGCGCGCCTCCGCCACCCTGAAGGCTAGCCAAAAACCAAAACCATCTCCTAAGCCGCAACCCCAGGAAAACTCCCCGAAATACCAAAACCAACCATCACCTACACCACCACGGTCGTCAAAAAGACCGAATTACCATCGATCGATCAGATCGCAGCCTCGAACGAAGGTTTCGAGCATTTCAAAAACACCCCTCCACCTATCACAATCCTAAATAAAAATCTCTGGGAAAAGATTTCCGGAGATTTAACCCGATTAGGCGTAAAATGCCTCAAATGTAAATTCTTCGTCCGCTGCATGAAATTCCAAGTGCAGTCTGCTGACAATTATCGTTGCGTAATCCGGTACCACCGCAACAACAACGTGGAATTTTTCACGTATGCCCTCAGCGAGGAAAAAGACCTCAAAGTTGTGCTCCGAGGTGTTGACACTTCGATCTCCGATAGTGAGGCAGTTAAAAGCTCTCTCCCTACCCGTTCTGTCAGTCCGCCGCATGGGGAATAAATTCAAAAAATTCCCCATGGTCTCAGTGCACCTGGAGAACACTCCAGAGGGCAGACAAATTTACAATTTAGAAACCCTAAGTCACTCTCCCATTACTGTGGAGAAACAAAAACCCTCCAAGGGTTCCATTCAATGCCACAAGTGTCAATACTTCGGGCACACCTCCCACCGATGCAATATCAACCCGCGCTGCGTAAAATGCGCCGGCGAGCACTTGACAGCAGACTGCACCGGGAAGGACAGAGATAACGATCCTCCCCCCAAATGCTGCAATTGCGGCGAAAATCACACCGCCAACTATCGCGGATGCTCCTTATTCCCGAAAAACCAAACCAAGAGCTACTCCTCTGTAGTCAAACCTCAGGGGCAAACTCAGCCACAAACCGAACCCCAACCGCCGCCGCAAGCACAAACGGCGGCCCCCAATAAAATCCCTCAAACCCCGCAAATCCCACAACTCCAAGAAGCGTTACTTGATCCCAATCTGGCAGCGCTCCTTACCTTGCTCGTTAAACTCGCTCCCACTATCACAGCCCTTGGCCAATCCCAGAACCAATAATAACACAAATCCAAACAAATGGCTTCCAACAATCCCGAAGTAGTTATTTTAATTTTTGGGAGAAAAAGAAAAGGTCTAAAGTTGTAAAACTTTAAACCTTCTCTTTCCTAAATGCTACCCCACCCGAAACCAATATATGAATACTGCTATAGTACTCACACCAGTCAATTTTTCTACAAAGCCATTTTTTACTACTTCTTCCTATAAAGTATAAAAAGTTCTTTATTGAACTTGACGTACAAGAGGGGGTTTTAGTCAGTAAGAGTCTGACATAACCTACTGTTATCCCACCCATCCGTGGGCAGGACAACAGAAGGTATCCATGAGGATTTTCTTCTCCTCTCTCCCCCAAAAAAAAAAAAAAAACAATCGTCAGTCTGTTAGCGCTCGTCTTCTTGGCCTAACAGCTCTCTTTAGTAACGCTCGTCTACTCGGCTTACTAAATACTCTACGCTACGAACCACGATTACGTGCCCGTGACTACGCTACACCCGGTACCGCGTCAAGACATCAACCTAGAACCGCTCGACATCACCCAGCCCTACGCCTGGAACAACCCCTAGCTGTCGTGAAGAAACCCTAGCCGCCCACGCCCGCTCTCCGCACCGACAGCTACACCACATACCATCACATATATTCTTATACGATTCTGTACATTTGTAAATAAACGGCTACAACCATAACCAGCGTGTTATAACCCTCAATTTCCTTGGCAAAATCCTAGTACAAGCAACATACAGTAAATTTGTCTCTTAGGTAAACATTTGTATAAGCTGCAAATTATCCGACATTTGGTTTTTAAAAGAGTTCAGTTTGAAGCTTTAAACGAGTGTTTTCCACTCCCAGGCTAAGCATGAAATAAAATTTCGAGTTTAGAAAAGCCCGGTGAAAATTTGTCGAGGGTCGCGCAGCGACCCGAGACAAATTTTCACCGGGCTTTTCTAAACTCGAAATTTTACTTCATGCGCCACGCGTATAAAACATAGATTTCAAGTGAAGTTTGAATATATATAAATTTCAGTAAAATTTACTTATAGTAAAATTCACGAGAGGTGTCCTATGATTATAGATTTGAAATCTATGGGACAACTTTTCTTTGAGGTATTTTCATATTAACATTATTTCTTCTTCTTTTATCTCCTCAATATGCCAAACTCATTTATCTGGGGGATTCATATTATTATAGATATTTTAATTTAAACTTAAATGTCACAGGACACCTCTCGTAAACTAGACTATATGTACCGTTTCATTTGATGAAAAACATCCCTTCCCAACAACTAGCTTCAGATATTCGTAGTTTATTAAAAAAAATCAATTTTAAGCTTTAAACGAGTGTTTTCCACTCCCAGGCTAAGCATGAAGTAAAATTTCGAGTTTAGAAAAGCCCCGTGAAAATTTGTCGAGGGTCGCGCAGCGACCCGAGACAAATTTTCTGGGCTTTTCTAAACTCGAAATTTTACTTCATGCGCCACGCGTATAAAACACTGATTTCAAGTAAAGTTCAAATATACATAAAGTTCACAATATTTTAGTGTTTTATACGCGTGGCGCATGAAGTAAAATTTCGAGTTTAGAAAAGCCCAGAAAATTTGTCTCGGGTCGCTGCGCGACCCTCGACAAATTTTCATGGGGCTTTTCTAAACTCGAAATTTTACTTCATGCTTAGCCGGGAGTGGAAAACACTCATTTAAAGCTTTAAATTAAATTAATTTAGTAAACTACGAATAACCGAAGATTTAAGTATATATGCTGCAATTGTGATATGTATACTTAAAAGAAAAACTTGTATGTATACACTAACTTGTTCTTTTAAGTATACATATCCTAATTACAGCATATATACTTGTCAATTTTCGGAGATTCGTTTTTTTTAAAGTTCAAATTGAAGCCTAAATGAGCTTAATTCTCACTTAACCAGTGATGAAACATCTTTAAATTATATATATTATATATATATATAAATTTCACAATATTTTAGTGTTTTATACACGTGGCGCATAAAGTAAAATTTACTTATAGTAAAATTCACGAGAGGTGTCCTATGATTATAGATTTGAAATCTATGGGACAACTTTTCTTTGAGGTATTTTCATATTAACATTATTTCTTCTTCTTTTATCTCCTCAATATGCCAAACTCATTTATCTGGGGGATTCATATTATTATAGATATTTTAATTTAAACTTAAATGTCACAGGACACCTCTCGTAAACTAGACTATATGTACCTTTTCATTTGCTTCAGCAAAAGAAAAACATCCCTCCCCAACAACTACCCTTCATTTGTTAAATTTTGTATTGCAAGAATTCACCTTTTTATATTTCCAATGCGCGAAATGTCTCAGCATCCATTTCAAGAATAAATATAGCATATTTTTTAATCAGTCCTTTATCACCAACATCATCAGATAAATGATTCAAAATATACTGTTTTTTATCACTAAGGTTTCCACTGTTTTATCACATGGATGACTGAATTAAAATAAATCACTTATTCACTGTTGTTCTTTTATTAACATTCGCATACTTAAGTGAATGAATGTCTACTTAAGCCTCGTCAATTCATCGCGAGTTGCGCGCATGTGAGTGCAAGTACAGTTAACGCAACAGAGCGCTCTGTGATAATTATTTGTTGAATCGAACGAGTCCGAATCAGGACTGGATATCCATTCGGCTAGTGTGGATGTACCGGTTGATGTGTGTTGTGCCCAAGAAGTGACGGTGTATTTTTTTCGGCTCGGAGGAGGTCGTTAACTGTTCGAATGAGTTTTTTTCGGCGGCATTGACACACTTCTTTTCCCCAGATCATTTCGCCGAGTAAAAGACGTGATTTATCGGCGAATTATGGTATTTGTTTGAGTGAATATCCGCTGTTTTGAACTATTATTAGAATTCGTGACTTTGAATTGGTAATACAGAGGCGTAGTTACCGTGGAGTATAGTTAGAGCAAACTGCACAGAATTAGGTTAGAGAGTGCAACTGAATAGTAAATTTAGGTGACGTTAAACTTATGCAACCCAATGTACACTTTCATGTTTTCCTTGCACAAAATAGCGCCCTCTGCTTTAATTTAATCGCTTTGTTTCTTAATTTTATTATATGATATAAAAAATACATAAATATTATTTTAATTCATAACATAGAATGAAACTAGAGCATGAGAAACGAATAAATTAAAAAAAAAACAATTATAAGAGGTGTTTGAATGTGGGCCATTCAAACACCTCTTATAATTGTTTTTTTTCCATCTCCAAGCATATGCATCTGTATGCGGCTTCTTAGATTTTTTATTGATCTTAAAACATCCCTTCTTCTTATTTTGGTCCTTAAAGTTGTAATGATCTTTCTTCGCAAAGTCATTGATATCAGTGGGTACAGATTTATAAATTATGTTTTTTATAGCTTCCCATAAATCAAAATCAAATGGTGAAAGATCTGGCGAACGTGCCGGCCAGCGTACGTCCCCACTATTTGAAATGACTCTATCGGGAAATATTTCAGACAAGTAATCAGACACTCTCCTAGCGTTATGTGGTGGAGCTCCATCTTGCTGAAACCAAAGGCTATTTAGGTGGTTGAGGCAAATGTTGTCATCAATTTAATCGGTCAGGTAGGTTATTGAAAAGTGCAAATAGCCATCTGCAGTCAAATTGTCTTCGTAAATGTACGGGCGATCTTATCGCCAAATAAACAAACCCATAGATAGTCGTCCTTGGTGTTCGTGTGGATTTTCAACGGACTATACATGTTCATTATGACGATTGAACATGCCTGTGTTGGTAAACTTGCACTCATTCGTGAATTTAACGTTAGAAAAAAAATGGGGATTTTGCAATAACAGCGTCATGATGTTCCTACAAAACTTCTTCTTCGTTCAGTGTTTCCTGGATGCAAGACTTGCGTGATATGAATTTTAAAGGGACGATACCTTTGTTTTTTTTAAGACTCTCGACACTACCTGATGAAATACATTCATTTCTTCTGCTATAGCTCTTGTCAAAGTAGAAGAATTATTTTGAATCTAATGGAGAATTAAATGTAAACCATTTTATTATTTTTCAGAAGGTTTTAACATTTTACTTACTGCTTGTACAATTTCCATTTCATTTTCGTTGGGCCTATGAACACGTCTTCTAGGCTTAGAAAATACACCAAACTCAGCTAAATTTCCATGTAGAATCAGAAAATAATTTTGAGCAGGTTGTCTTTCTGGATACCGCTGAACACATCCGAAGTAACTTGCACATTTCGATGCGATCCGTAATTAAGTTCTAGAATATCGTGTTTTTCTTCAATTGAAAACGTCATTTTGTTATAAATGTATACTTGTTTTGTAACTGTAGGTCAGGATACGCGAAATTCAGTCAAAGTGTCAAACATTACCTTATTAAACAAAAGTGTAGCTGTCATTTCAAAGGCACTCTTTGTAAAAACAGGATTTTTGGCATTTCTATCAAACTGATCCTTTATACTTGACATTTGATGTATGAAAATTATATTTTAATTTATATATTTTTTATACACACCATGTAAGAAATATTTGCGTTTTTTTTTTTTCAAATAATCCACGGCATACTCTGAAACAATGTTTTGTGGCTCACACGCTGTTTATTTTTAAGACTTCAGATTTTTTTCCTGTTTTTATTTTTCATTTTAGTTAAAAGTGTCACTTACTTTATATTTTTAATATAATTTCTTGTCGTGTTAACATAAAATTTTCTTGAATTAATGTGTCTCTAGTTTCATTTTCTCTGCTATCAAACTAATCACGCAGATTATTTTTGCAACACATGACACATCATCGTAATCAGAAAAAAAAGCTGTATTTGAAAATGTAAAAATCCAAGATGGCGCCCATAAGAAAAAACAAAGTTGATGATGTTTGCCGAAAATCAAAACGTCGAATTTTTATTATGATATTACCACGTTGAAGAGCGTACAAAGTGGCAATGATAAAATGTAAATTTTTTTGAAGTATCTCTTTAAATAGTCTCGCAAAAAAATAAAAACGTTTTTCGAAAATTTCGATTGTTTTCGGATATCTTCGGAAGTATTCAGAATATTTTGTTTCAAAACGGCATTATGTTATACTCCAGATTGGGCAACTTTGCCCTTATTTAACCGACCTTGTATCTCTTAAAATAACCGAGATCCCCATGCTTGAGCTCCAAAAACGTGCACCCTGTATAGGACAGAATCGTCAAAATTGATAAATTCATTGATAAATTCGATGAAATAATTGTCTGGTACTCCACTAGTTAATAACATTTTAAATAATTCTACCAAAATTGATGATTTTCTTAATTATAAACGGAAATCTGCAATAATCTTTTTTTTTTTGTAAGATATAAAAGGCAAAACAGGATAAATTCTCGACAAGGACGCAACCGGCAGACATCATTTATAGATTTAACATTGACAAAACGTCTAATTCCGTTCAGGTCAAGGTCCTTAAAAATATCATAATCGACTGCTTTTTTTTTTCTTCAAATTAATATTCAGAATTAATACATAGGTTTTGAATTAAAGTATTACGGTGATTAATTAATTGAAATGTCAATGCGAAAAAGTTTAATTGGTGCAATTTTTGCATTTTCTATTAAAACCGGGAGTTGGATTTTTTTGTGCGAAAAAAGAATGGACGAAGGAAAAAAAAAAACTCGCGTAACATGAATAATTAATGCATTAGATTAGTGTGTTGAAAAATAGCCGAGTCATTCCCTTTTTCCTGCGATAATTTGCCCTCTCATTCTCCATAATTTCAAGTTGTTAAGTTTTAATTAATATTATTTTTGAAATATAAAATGTAAGTTGTGTATTTTTAGAGTCAGGCAAAGTTTTACAAATGTTAACACATTTATAGATACAGGGTGTCCGTATTTCAACAGAATGTATAGGGTTAATTTTTAAGTTCATAGCTTCTCCGCAAGAGGGCGCTATCTCTACAGTAAAAGAGTGTATGGGGATCTCGGTTATTTGAAGAGATAGAGAGTCGGTTAAATTGGGGCAAAGTTGCGTTATTTAAGGCCCAATAATAATCTAAAAACAAATTTAAAATATCTTCTTTCGTTTTTAAGAATTAAAAAAAAACGGATTTTTTTGAATTTCGTTTTTATTTTTTTATTCAAAATCTATTGAATGCAGACATTTACAACTTTAACATTATACAGGCACTTTTTAACGATCAATCTAGTAACATATTTTATTTTAAAATAACTATAACATTTACCTAGAGACCATAGCCTTGTTTTGTTGTACTTATGGACGCTATTTTCGATTTTCATAGTTTTTGGAAGAATATTTTTTTCTGAATTCAATGATGTATTACACTTATAGTTTATTTTACATTTTATTTGTAAAATTTTAAACTTTTGTTTTCTGTAAAGAGTGCCTTGGAAACAGTTGAGTAACTCACTTATTTGACAACTTCTAGGACCCATATGCTTACATATCGCCCCTGAAGACGGGCATTCGACGATACAGTTGTGATGTATTTTATACTAACGAGTGTCTTCCACTCCCAGACTAAGCATAAAGTAAAATTTCGAGTTTAGAAAAGCCCCGCGTAGAAAATTTGTCGAGGGTCGCGCAGCGACCCGAGACAAATTTTCACGGGGCTTTTCTAAACTCGAAATTTTACTTTATGCGCCACGCGTATAAACCACTGATTTTCAGTAAAGTTCCCACTGAGCAAATCCATTTAAGTAATGTTTCATCAACATTAATACAATGTTTAATATTGCTACAATGTTGATATAACGTTATTTGTTTGTTTTTTGCTCAGTGGGTTGGATCTTCACTTCGTTGAAATTTTAGTCTTTTGTTTTGTGTAAAGAGTGCCTTGGAAACAGTTGAGTAACTCACTTAGTTGACAACTCCTAGGACCCATAATTTGCTTACATATCGCCCCCGAAGACGGGCATCCGACGATACATACAGGGAGGGGCAGAAAAAGCTATCCGATTTCAAATTCCTTTTTCTCAGAAGAGGGAACAGGTAGAGTAGTGGGGTAAAAACCGTTAGAAACCCGGTTTTATGCCATTTGTCATTAGTCAACATGCCTTGGTCTGGTGAACATCGTGCTTTTGTTATTGAGCGGTTTATCGAAAACGGCGGTTCGATAATTGCTACACAACGTGCTTTTGGAATTCATTTCGGACTCGGGCGTCATGATCCTGTTCCACATCACGCTACGATTTAAGTGTGGGTGTCAAATTTTCGACAGACGGGTTCAGCATTGAAAAAGAAGTCGCCTGGACGTCCCAGGACAGCAACAGGACCTGAAAACGTGGCCAATGTGAGAGCCGCGATTGAACGTTCCCCGCGTCGTTTGGCACGAAAACATTCGCTCGCTTTGGCGATTTCCAACCGCAGTATTCGGCGAATTTTGCACCGGGACCTCAAAATGCATCCCTACAAAATGGTTGTTGCACAGGAATTAATTAAAAGGGATTTTGAAACCCGTATGAACCTGTGTCGCGATCTCCGAGAACTCCCAATAGACGATGTTGTGCTCTTCACGGACGAAGCCCATTTTCACCTTTGTGGCGCCGTAAACAGGCAGAATTTTCGATATTGGAGTGACGAAAATCCTCGGGAAATCCATCAGAAACCCCTCCATAGCCCAAAAGTGACTGTGTGGTGTGCTCTTTCCCGCCTAGGCGTCTGGGACCTTACTTTTTTGAAGAAAACGGGCAAACCGCAACGGCCAACAGCGAGCGCTATTGTTTCATGCTGGAAAATTTTCTTCAACCCAAAATGGAAGAAAATGGCGTGGAAAATGTGTGGTTTCAACAGGATGGTGCAAACGCCCACACATCGCGACGATCAATAGACATTCTCAGGGAAATGTTTCCCGGACGCCTCATTTCTCTGAGAGGTGATATTGGCTGGCCGCCGCGCTCACCGGATCTCACTCCATGTGACTTCTTCCTTTGGGGTTACCTCAAATCGAAGGTATTCCAGCATCGACCAAGGACCCTTCTTGCTTTACGAAGGGAAATTGCTCGGGCAATTGAAGAAATTCCTGTGGAAATGACGGTGAAAGTCATGGAAAGCTACCGCGAGCGCCTAAATCAGTGTATCCGCTCCCAAGGACGACATTTGAGTGATGTGCTTTTCAAAACTGAAATTTAAAAATGGCGTAAAATTTTCGATGTTAATAAAAAAAAAATGTTGTCAAGTTGAGTGGTTTTAATTTTATAACGTTTCGAAATCGGATAGGTTTTTCTGCCCCACCCTGTATTTTAACAGTTGTGATGTATTTTAAACTAACACGTGTCTTCCACTCCCAGACTAAGCATGAAGTAAAATTTCGAGTTTAGAAAAGCCCCGCGTAGAAAATTTGTTGAGGGTCGCGCAGCGACCCGTGACAAATTTTCACGGGGCTTTTCTAAACTCGAAATTTTACTTCATGCGCCACGCGTATAAAACACTGATTCAAAGTGAAGTTAAAAATGCACTGAAAACCAACCCAACTTCGATATTTTTTCAAAAATGGATGTTTTCTTTCCTATCCATGCTGTAAACCTTCAGATATTCGTTGTTTTCTTGTAAAAAAACTTCGATTCCCTGTGATCTTTCGGTCTCCGAAGACCATGATTGGTCCTTCGAGCTGTAGCCTTTGTAAAATGGTAATAAACTTAATAATCCAGAGTGATCCTTCAATTTGAAACTTTTAAGAACGAGTGTTGTCCACTCCCAGACTAAGCATGAAGTAAAATTTCGAGTTTAGAAAAGCCCCGCGTAGAAAATTTGTCGAGGGTCGCGCCAGCGACCCGAGACAAATTTTCGCGGGGCTTTTCTAAACTCGAAATTTTACTTCATGCGCCACGCGTATAAACCACTGATTTACAGTCAAGTTCCCACTGAGCAAATCCATTTAAGTAATGTTTCATCAACATTAATACAACGTTTAATGTTGCTACAATGTTGATATAACGTTATTTGTTGGTTTTTTGCTCAGTGGGTTGGATCTTCACTTCGTTGAAATCACACACCCAGAAACAGAACACACTAACACTAATAAAATAGATCTTTACGGTTGTTTAGAATAAAAAATAACTTGGTTTATCGTTATTTAGAAAAATAAAATAATTTTAAGAAAACCGCAGACCCAACCCCCTGAGCAAAAAACAAACAAATAACGTTGTATCAACATTGTAGCAACATTAAACGTTATTTTAATGTTGATGAAACATTACTTAAATAGATTTGCTCAGTGGGAATATTACTGGAGAAATAAAATTACCTGGCAGTATTTTTTAAACGTTATCCAACTTACCAACTAATTAACAGTTAAAATAATCGTCGAAGTGTAAAGTACAAAAAACTGTTTATAAATTAGGCAACGAGTCAATCGATTCACTACAATGGACCCGTTCATCAGAGACAACAGTTGGGAGTTTACTTCCAACTGTTGAGGAATTCTCTGATGGCCAGATTGTTAATCATGAACGTGTTTGGGATTTTTGCATTCGTACGAAATAGATCGACCGGAGTAAATAGATTTGCTCAGTGGGAATATTACTGGAGAAATAAAATTACCTGGCAGTATTTTTTAAACGTTATCCAACTTACCAACTAATTAACACTTAAAAGAATCGTCGAAGTGTAAAGTACACAAAACTGTTTATAAATTAGGCAACGAGTCAATCGATTCACTACAATGGACCCGTTAATCAGAGACAACTGTTGGCAGTTTACTTCCAACTGTTGAGGAATTCTCTGATGGCCAGATTGTTAATCATGAACGTGTTTGGAATTTTTGCATTCGTACGAAATAGATCGACCGGAGTACCGTTTATTAGATACCAACATACATCACAAACAAATCCAAACATGTTGAATGTTGAACATTTTGATGAACGGGTCCAATTTTACTATATTTTGCAATAAGGGAGTTAATTGACACTGTTTATGCTCCTGCGGACTTTTAATGTATGCAGAAATTAATCCAGCTGTGTAAACAAAGTTGCCTATGTTACATCCTTATAAATTCGAATTTAAAATCTAAACCAATTATAAATTGTGGTTAAAAAATTATAACTAATTTTAAGCTGTGGTTTTAATTTTGAAAATTTTCGCGGCGTGAGGAAAACACTGTCTGCTAACTAATTTCAATTTCAACTAGATAAACCATAGTTGATTAATTTCAATTATGCGACTACTGCTCATAAAATTTCTTGACGTAAAAGAACATTCTTATAAATTCGAATTTAAAATCGAAACTAATTATAAACTGTGGTTAAAAAATTCTAATTAATTATAAACTGTGGTTTCAATTTTCCAAATTTTCGTGGCGTGAGGAAACACTGACTGCTAACTAATTTCAATTTTAACTAGATAAACCATAGTTGATAAATTTCAATTATGCGACTAATTACTGCTCATAAAATTTCTTGACGTAAAAGAACATTCTTATAAATTCGAAACTAATTATAAACTGTGGTTAAAAAATTCTAATTAATTATAAACTGTGGTTTCAATTTTCCAAATTTTTGTGGCGTGAGGAAAACACTGTCTGCTAACTAATTTCATCTTTAACTAGATAAACCAAAGTTGATTAATTTCAATTATGCGACCAACTGGTGCTTGCAATAAACATTAACTGGCGTATTTTCTTTGTGTTTTCATTTTTTTTTGTTCATTAATTATTCAAGAACATTCTGAAAATTCCTTTGACGTATTTTATGTCACGTAAAATTATATAAAATTAATCGATTTTCATAAACTATGGTTAAAATTATAACTAATTACAAGCTGTGGTTGAAATTTTTAAAATTTTCGTGGCGTGAGGAAAACACTGTCTGGTAACTAATTTTAATTTCAACTAGATAAACCAAAGTTGATTAATTTCAATTATGCGACTACTTACTGCTAATAAAATGTCTTGACGTAAAAGAACTGGTGGTTGTAATAATCATTAATTGGCGTCTTTTCTTTGTTTTAATTTTTTTGTTTAATAATTATTTAAAAACATTCTGAAAATTCCTTCGACGTATTTTATGTCACGTAAAATTAGATAAAATTAATTAAGTATGAGATCAGTGAGGTGTAGCCATTTAAAAAAATGAATTATAGTTTTGTAGTTTTATTTATTGTTTGTATTTCTGTTGAGTTTTTACTATTATTTCATTGTATATAGTTAAAGCAGATAGTGTATGTAGAGAAGTGTAATATTATGCCAAATAAAGGCTATATATACAGGATGTCTCCTAAAAAACGCCGCAGGCCATAACTTCTTTATTTAATGACCGATTTTAAAAAATCAAAAAACAATTAAAATGGCTCTACAAGATCTACAAACAAGCCCTAATTTTACTTCTTTACCAAATCAAGTTTCATGTCAGCGATAGTCAACTTTTTGTTTTGAAATGGCCACGTATATATTTTTTAAATTAATTTTGATAGAGGTTACTTTTCTAAATCCAAACGTATATAACAAGTTGGCTTTGGTGCCATTTTCATTAGCAAAAAAAATGTTTATTAACATAAAGTTGGAGTTTTATAGATTTTTTTAAATGTGCCGTGGGAAATAAAACTGAACACATAAAAAATAACTGTTATTATCTAAGTGACAGTGTCTCAGATTCGATTTTTTAGTCAGCCAAATTTATTGTTATTGGTAAAACAATTCAAGTGATAGCTTACAATTATTGGTAAAATAATTGAAGTGATGGCTTACAATTTTTTTTTTTATTATTATTTTGGGTTTTACGTCATCTATTTCCGCTGCTAAGGCCAATCATGACGCCGGAGATTAGGTCTACAGCTATCCGGGAATTTTGCCGAACCCGGTGGGAGTTCCAACCCACCGGTAGGGATCTTTAACGTGCACGCAACATCCAGGCAGTACACGGATCCTACATGCATTTACGTCATATCCGAGAAGACGGAGTGTTTGGCATTTTTATCCTAACCTATATAAATGCAAACAACTTGTTAGGCCGGTATTTGAACCCCGGTCCGTGGCGTGGCAGTACCACACTCTAACCACTACACCACCAAGCTGCCCATGTCTTACAATATTATCAGTTTATTGACCGATATACTATTTTTTTTACCTATGAATATTACACAAAAGCCAACTTATTGTACATGTTTGAATATATAAGAATAAATTTTAATAAATATACGCAATTTGAAAAAAAAAGTTGCCTATCGCTGACATGAAAGTTGATTCGGTAAAAAACTCAAATCAGCGTTGATTTTGTAGATCTGGTGAAGCCATTTTAATTGTTTTTTTGTTTTTTTTAAATAAAGAAGTTATGGCCTGCGGCGTTTTTTAGGAGACATCCTGTATATAGATAAAATTAACTGATTTTCATAAAGTATTGAAGAAATAAAACTCACGAGGAATTTGTTAACATCAGCATTAAATGAAAACCTAATAATTAAAACAACAGTTTTTTTTTCATTGAAACAGCGTGTTTAAAACAGAACATACAGAACATTTTTGTTTTAAGTATACATATCCTGAATATTACAGCGTTTTTTTAAATTTGCGGGCATTCGTTGTTTAAAAGAGGTTAATTTGAGGCTTTTAAGGAGTGTTTTCCACTCCCAGACTAAGCATGAAGTAAAATTTCGAGTTTAGAAAAGCCTAAGAATTTGGATTGGCCGCGTAGCGAAGCGGAGCGGCCAATCCAAATTAGGCTTTTCTAAACTCGAAATTTTACTTCATGCGCCACTATTAAAACCACTGATTTACAGTGAAGTTCAAAAAACACACACATACAACAACGATTATAGGCAACCTAATATACGTTAGAATTATTGGGTTGCCTATAATCACTGTTTTAAACAATTTGTTCAGCGCAGAATTTGACTCATATTTTATTCACATCTAGATATTGGATTGCTAAAGCCGTATATTTTCAACTCTACTATAAATCAGAGTTTTATACGGGTGGCGCATGAAGTAAAATTTCGAGTTTAGAAAAGCCTAATTTGGATTGGCCGCTCCGCTTCGCTACGCGGAAAATCCAAATTTTCAGGCTTTTCTAAACTCGAAATTTTACTTCATGCTTAGTCTGGGAGTGGAAAACCCTCGTTTAAAAATTTAAATTGAAATCTTAAAAAAAACAACGAATGTCGTAAAATTACAGTTAAAGTTGGCAACTCGTTTCTTGTTATTGTCACTTTTAGCAGATTTTAAACATTACCTTTAAATTTTACTGTATAAACGACTAATTATTGCTCATAACATTTCTCGACGTAAAAGAACTGGTGCGTTTAATAAACATTAATTGACACATGTTCTTTGTTTCCATGTTTTGTTTGTTTATTAATTACTTAACAAAACTCTGACAATTTCTTTGACGTACTTTAAAAAAAGTTAGGGGTTTTTGGAAATAGGCGACTGAAATATTTATTGATACTTATTAGTATATAGTGTATCAAGGGCCGAAAATAAGCTTTAGCAGCTCGAGCGAGCGAAATAAATTAATAAATAATTTTGCAGTGTCTACTAATAAACAGTGAAATCTTAACCAAGTGTGTTATTCACTTAAAGTTTTAAATAATTTATCCACGTAATTAGCATAAATTATAATAATTAATTTCACTCTGTTTGATAATGGCAAGTTGAGTTGCCGAAACTGCAGTCACGAAAATAAAAATATTGTTTTATACAAACAAAGTTAAAGTGTTTTATTTTATTGTATTAAATAATTAATTAATTAGTGTTTGATATTTTTTCACGAAGTGTAAATAACTTAAAAGAGTCGTTAGAAATACGAACTAAAATAAAAATAAAGAAATAATAATAGGGTTCTTTGAGATAGAATAAAATTAAAGCAGAGGGCGTCATTTTCCGGAGGGGAAAACATGACATTGTACATTAGGTTGCATACGTTTAGCGCCACTTAAGTTTACTATTCTATTTGTCCGCCATTCAATGGTTGCAAATATTAATCAATAATCAAAATGCACACAGAATTTTTCCAATACCTAAATGTTTGATAGAATAGAAGAAGAATGTCAAGAAAAAAAAAGTTCTATAAGAAAAATAGAGTTTCTGAAGGGGTTGTTACTAATAATAATAATCCATTTATTGTTTAACACGAAAAATTTCCCAATTACAAGACAAAAACAAAACATAAGCCTGGTACATATAAAAATATAATAATAATTAAATTAGAATATTTCTGTAACAATAAAATTACTCATAAAATGTTGAAGGCGTGTCCTGCGAATATAAAAACAAATTTTTAATAAGAATAATTAATTCACAGTTGGCTCCAAGTTACTAAGTAACATTTTTAGACAATCGTGAAAGAAGTCACTACAATGCGAAATTGTATTAAAACAATTACAAATAATTCTAACAGGAGATTTTAATCCCGCGTTAGTTAGATGCGCAAATACATAAAATGTTGGTTTCTGCCTGCTGGAAAAAGAGGGACTATGCAGGTTACTAGAACTTGCACGTGTTTTTTTTTTTTTTCGGGTTTGGCTTTTGCCTGGCCTTAGTTACGAGACTATTAGCCATCATCAATTTTTATTATTTGTATACATTTGTTTATTTTTAACTTATTACTAAGTAATTATAACAATATATTTGGACGTCACAACACATTCACACACACCCATGGACTCCGGGACGAATATTTTTCTTTCGAAAAATTACTCGCCCGCGCTGGGAATCGAACCCAGATCGCCGCCGTGAACGATTGGCGAAACCAGCGGCTCAACCGCTCGGCCACGGCGGGCCCCACTTGCACGTGTATAAACTTAAAACTTACTTGATTCACATTAAAAATAGCAAAAATAAAATACGCTATTCTTAATGTCAATCAAGTAAGTTTTTAGTTTACACACGTGCAAATACTAGGCGCTTTCATTGACAGCATTATCGAAATGTTGACCGTTGCAAACGCAGAAAATAAAAAAGCAATTCAGCTCTTCGTCTTGACGTGCGCTTAATTGCCGAATGAAAAAACTTCCGCATGGAAAACGATTCGAAAATGAATCGTGCCGCGTTATTGCTTCGCGTGACAGTCCCACAAACCCACAAAACCGAACTTGGACTTTTATAAATATACTTAACGACGGAATTACCTTGGAATATCGTGAATTTACGTATTGTAGAAGGAACGATTTAGTTCTAAACAGAACATAATGTAAAATTGGGAAGTAATTGTGTAACTTAAACAGCAGGAAGGTTTTAGAATACAGATGAAATGAAACATAAGAAATTCTTATATTAAGTAAGTTCACTTTCTATTACATTTTTATAAGGTGCATTTTTAGAGACTTAATTTCTGAATAATAGTAATATAACTATACGGAGATTTTTTGAAGTAAACATAAACCGGTATATTATACGCTGTATTTGCTCAACGGTTCGTTGTTGTTAAAAATCGTTTAATTTAAAGCTTCTACCGCGTGCTTCCAACTCCTAGATTAAGCATGAAGTAAAATTTCGAGTTTAGAAAAGCCTCAAAATTTGGTTTGGTCGCTCGCTAGCGAAGAAACCAAATTTTCAGGCTTGTCAGAAATTTTTTGTTCAATAATTGTGGGATTTTTGATTACCCGGCGCGTTCGCCATTTACGCACGGAAATTTTTAAATGTTTTACTCTTCCTTTAATCTACCGAATTAATTACTTCCTAAGAGAGACTTATTTTTTAAAACTCTGCTAAGGATATCACATAACTTTTAGTGGAACCTTAAAAAAAGTGATTTTATTTTAATTTATTACTTTCCCCCGTATGTAATACAAAGGGAAAGTATTGTTTTCGTGAAAATTTTCGAATCAAAAATGTTTGCGGAAATATCCGTTTTGAGGTCCCCTGAGTCGAATAAGACCATTTTTGAAAAATGTCTGTCTGTCTGTCTGTGTGCGCTGTACCGCAAAAACCGCTAAAGATATCGAGATGAAACTTGAAACTTAAGCTTTTTGTTACAATCGGAAGAACTGAAAAGCTTTTGGTGAAAATCGGAAAACCGGAAGTGGTACTTTACTCTTAGCGTTTTTCAGTTTTTTCAGATTTTTTTAATAAATGTTCATCAAACAAAAAATTCTTTCAAATAAAAGTTGTAGATAATAACAAAATGAAGATGTTTTGTTCACTTACTTTTTGTCATAGCACTCTTAGTTTTTGAGATATTTCAAAAGTTGTGTGTTTTATCTAGTTATTGAGGACCACACCACTTCGTAATATGTTATAAAAAGAAGAACGTTTTTCGGGAACTTTCAAACACAATTTTCTACAGGGTGATTCATTAGCCTCTTTACAAACTTTAAAAAGTGATTTAATACGCAATTTACGGGGGAAAGTACTATGATGGACACATCACCATTTTTTTTTTCTTACTTCTGTAAAACTTAGTAAAATAGTAGAAAAGTGGCATTTTTTATCTGCCTCGGAAAACTATTCTCAATGCATATAAAATCAATAACACTCAATGACTTTTACCTTTATAATTGCTTTTAAACAGGCGATTTAGATGATGATGTAGCAGTTTTTTTTTCTGTGACAAGCAGGAAGAAAAAGTTGAATATTCATTGAGAAGACGACATTTGCGCAATAGAAATTGCAATCAAGGTACTGGATAATCACAATCGCATTATGCCGCGCAATTGTGTAATGATGACAACGGAAAATTGAAAAGAAAAAAAAATGTAGGAAGGAATCGCGTAACGTGATAAATTGCCGATAATTCAGCGCAATGAATGTTGGGAAAAGAAATTGTTTTTTTGTTTACTTTCTTCGTGATATAGAAATGTGCAATAATAACTTATTATTAATTATGGTAGGATTATATTAATTACTATTTATTCACGTGTTTCTTCTATAAATAAAATATATATTTTATATATATTGTAATTTATGTAAATATTTTATAATTATGTGTGAAAGTTTACTTGTAAATGGCTTGTCCGTTTAATAAACTATAGTTACGACTATGATTCAAAGTCGAAACTAGTTGGATAAAAAAAAAGACCGATAGACAGACAGACGAACGGACAGACAGACGAACGGACAGACAGGCAAACGGACAGATGGATGGACAGATGAACGGACAGATAGACAGACGTACGGACAGGCGGACGGACAGAGGGACAGACAGACAGACGGATGAACAGACAAACAGATGGATAGACAGACGGACGAACAGACAGACAGGCAGACATATAGAATTTCTATGACGAACAAACATTTTTGTTCGTCGAAAAACACAAAGTCAAGAAAAATACGGTCTCTGATTTTTTTCAGTGTTTTCAGATAGACAGACGGTCTGGCGGACAGACCGTTTCCTAGTTACAAACTAATTGCTACCCCCCTCTCTTCCTCCTGCTCCTCTTCCCCCAACATACATTAAAATGTAATTAATTAGAATAATTACTCGATTTGCAATAAATGTTTGTTTGTTTCGCAGTTTTTGATAATTTTCCCATTTTTAAAGTTTCATGATTTTCATCAAGTGTTCTTTCTGAACATTGTAAATTTAATTACTATTGATTCACGTGTTTCTGTTATAAATAAAATATATATATATATTGTAATTTACGTAAATATTTTATACTTATGTGTAAAAGTTTACTTGTAAATGGCTTGTCCGTTTAATAAACTATAGTTACGACTATGATTCAAAGTCGAAACTAGTTGGATAAAAAAGAAAGACGGATAGGCAGACGGACAGACAGACGGACGGACAGACAGGCGGAGGTACAGATGGACGGACAGATAGACAGATGGACGGACAGACAGGCGGAGGTACAGATGGACGGACAGATAGACAGATGGACGGACAGATAGACGGACGGACAGATTGACAGACAGACAAACGGACAGAAAGACGAATGGACAGACGGACGAACAGACAGACATATAGAATTTCTATGACAAACAAACATTTTTGTTCGTCGAAAAACAGAAAGTCAAGAAAAATACGGTCTCTGATTTTTTTCAGTGTTTTCATCTCAACAGATAGACAGACGGACTGGCGGACAGACGGACGTACAGACAGACAGATAGACGGACAGACAGATAGACATACAGACGGACAGACAGACGGATAGACAAACAGGCAAACGGACGAATAAAAAGTTTTGTTTGTTAAAAAACACAAAGTCAAGAAAAAAACGGTGTCTGATTTTTTTTTAGTGTTATCCTTTGAACAAAAAGAGCAAGACAAATACAGAGTTAAGGAAAAGAAACTCGTTACTTAATTTCGTTAGCTTTTGTAATTTCCAAGAACCGAATTTTGCCTATCTGAATAATTACACGATTAGAATTGCAAATCAGAATCGTCGAACAGGACGGGAAGTGTTGGAAGAAAGGGAAAGCGAATGTCAAGGTTAAGGCGATGCTTTACTCTTTGCTCAACACACACGCACACAAACATCAATGTATTTTACTCACACACACACAAACATGAAAAGGTATTATTTTTTAACGAGTTCTAGCGATAGATTCTATATTGGGAGCAAATTACGTAATAAGCTTTTTGGGTTTATTGTTATTACAAAATTTGTGAAGTCGAAACACTAGTTCTCCAATAATTAACATTAATTGATGCAAATATTAATAAAAAAAACTTGTTCAATTATTTACGATGATTGATCAAGATTTGGATATGTTTTTTTTGTTTGAATAAATATTTCAAACGAGTTCCATGCGAGGAATCATAAATTTAGGTTTATTAGGCAATACATAAGTGGAAAAAAAGTTCAGGCAATCGTTGTTTTTATAGAATTTGAAGCTTTAAATTTCGATGTAGATGCTGTACATTTTCAGACATTCGTTGTTTTGTTATAGAATTTGAAACTTTTCCAATTATTTAGAGTTTCATTCTTGTTTTATTATTATTGTTTTATATTTGCATTGTATTCGCAGAATGTACTTTAAGAATTGAAAATAAAGTTTATTATTATTAAATCATAATGATGGTTGCGACCGTAACTACGTGGTAATTCATGATCACTGAATCAAACACTTACTATGTTTTTACCACAAAATATTTATTGTATGTATATATATTATATTACACAAATATACACATAAATTCACGACTTAAGTTTCGACGTTTGACGGTCATTATCAAGTGAAACAAATTACAAAGGGGGGTTACATTTATACAGGTAAAACAATTTAGAGTGAGGGTAGCAAAACAAATTAGGTTAAACAGGTACAAAGATTTACACATTAAAGGATTTCAAAGAGCGGCGTGTACACTAAATCGGTTTGTTCGTTTAACAGATTAACTAGGGGGTTCTTGGTTCGTTTGAAAATTTCGGCGGATTCGAGCAGGTTAAGCTTTGTGCCTTTGGTACAGTTATGTAAAATTTTAATTTTATTTATTTCTGGAAATGAATGTTTGCACTCTAATACGTGGTTAGAAAAGGAACTGGAGTCTTGGTTCAATCTAAATGCGCGAAAATGTTCCGAATATCTCTTTTCGAAACTACGACCGGTTTGGCCTACATACACACTATTGCATTCGGAACAAGGGATTTCATAAACACCTGATTTCTTTAAAGGATTAATTTTGTCTTTTGAATTGAATAAAATGTTGGATAATTTGCAACTGGGTCTAAACGCGATTTGATGATTTTGTTTTCGAAGAATGTGAGCTATTTTTTTTTTTTTTTTTCCGTAATTTCGCCAAAGTATGTTAGGGTAATGTATGGATCTTTCAAGGCACATTATTATTATTATTATTATTATAGAAAGCATTCGTTGTTTTTAACCGACGAGAAGTTGGCCACACATTTCCAGCCACGGATTTTGGCGCCTCCACCATCTCACTAATTATGAAAAATCTCATTAAAAAAATTATATCTCCCAAGGCACATGCTTTATTTTCAAAATGTCTTCATTAATTGTTTAATCAATATATCTAGAACGATTATAAATAATCAGAAAGTAAAAACTCTTGTTTGTATATTTTTAAACACATATATCGCGCATATGGCCACCACACATACCAAATTTAAAAAAATCATATCTCCCAAGGCACATACTTTATTTTCAAAATATTTTCACTGATTGTTTAAACAATATATCTAGAACAGGGATACAATTTGAAGGTTTAAACGAGTGTTTCTAATCCTTGAGTAGGCATGAAGTAAAATTTCGAGTTTAGAAAAGCCTGAAAGTTTTGTTTGGTCAGTTGTTTAAAACCTAAGAAGCAGTTTACATTTTCAGTCAAAATCGATTAATATTTTCAATTGCTACTTCGAAATTCATGAAATTCGTTTATCAGACGTTTTTTTTTATAATTATAATAATTATATATTCGAAGTCCTGATATATATTAGAATTTACTCTTATTAAAAATGTTTATCGTTGATATGACTAAAATTACAAAACTTTCCTTTAAGTCCAAAAATGGTTTTGCGTGGGACACTAAGGAAAGTTAATTTATTATGTGACAGTATCTGTAAATACATTATACATATATGTAGATACTAACCTATATGGTTATTGTTCAGCACGAATTCTTCCTTATTGTGATGGTTTTCATGGCCGACCGGGATCGGCCTCAACAAACACATTTATCTCAATTTTTATTTGACAAAGGACAGTGTTGTTACCATTATACGTACACTCATACACGGAAAACAAATTATTCATATACAGGCTGATATACCTGAATTAGACCATGATACGATAGCCACATTTGCCGACGACACTGCTATATTGGCTGTAGGCAAAGATCACGAAGAAGCAGCAGTAAATCTGCAAACCTCGATAAATAAAATTAACATCTGGACTAAGCAATGGCGAATCAAATTGAATGAGACTAAATCGGTCCACGTCAATTTCACAAATAAAAGAAATCAACATATCCCTGTTAGTATGAATGATATCCAGGTACCATATGCTGATACAGCAAAATATTTGGGTTTTACACTGGACGCTAAGCTACGCTGGAGAGCTCATGTCAAAAAGAAAAAAGAAGAACTGGACATCAACTTTCGAAAAATGTATTGGCTGCTTGGTCGGAACTCCACCCTGTCAATCTACAATAAATTACTGCTGTATAAACAAATTCTTAAGCCCGTATGGACATATGGCATCCAGCTGTGAGGTTGTGCCAAAAAGAGCAATATAGAAATAATCCAGCGATACCAGAATAAAGTACTGAGGAGTATTGTCAATGCTCCTTGGTATTTCCGAAACAGTGACCTCCACAGGGACTTGGAAATGGATACTGTTAATGAGACAATACACTAATTTGCCAAAAGTCATGAACAGCGACTTCTTCAACACGTCAACATCGAAGTCATCCAGCTCCTCGATAACACGAATTTGACCAGAAGACTACAGCGGACTAAACCGTTCGAGTTAGTTTAATATTGTTGTTGCGGCACTTTATTGTACATAAATTATGTGTAAATTTATTTGTATATTTAGCCTTTTTTATTCATATATTTGTATCTGTAAATATTTTATTTTTATAACACATTTCAGTTTCAATATTCAATTTTATGTTTTCTGCTTAATCTTTATTTTATTACTTTATTGCTGGATTGTATTTTCTCCAGATATTTGTATATTTTCGACAAGAATGTAGTTCAAATCTTAATGTACTTTTAATAGACCGTTGTAAAGTTGAACGGCTCTGTTAGCTACGGGGGGTGTTGTGTTGTTGTTCGTCCGTTCGGGAAATATTCGCAGAAAAAATAATTTGTATGGCCATGTGGCTAATTCCTAGAAATGCGTCCCTTCGACGCATAATACAATCTAGGTAAACGAAGGGTGCATCCCTTCCTTTGCCACAGATTTGCATCCCGTGACCATCGCTGACCAATAACAACACAACCCCCACTTTGCAACACTCAGTTTTTGGTTCTTTTGAAATGTAGAAACTGACATAACAATTCTATTCTTGAAACGACAAACATCTCAACATTTTACTCAAAATCTAACCTCAACACATCAAAATATTTTATATTTAAATCAGTGTATATAACTCTGTACATTTTATTTACGGTGAATATAAGTTTAAAATTTTAATAAGTGCTACGAAGTATTTTATTTCAACTTCATTCACCCGCATCGGAAATAGTGGTAATTTCGAACCAGTGCGAAAGGAAATCACCACAGAGATTAAACCATCTCTAAAACATTGGTCCTTCGAACCGGATATCGAAACATACTTATTCGATAATCTGTAAATCAACACAAGAAGACAAAGCGGGCGACCACCGCCAACGAGGGAAATATTGAAAGCGGTCGTTCATCATCGTGGGAAACTTCACACTCACCGGGAGCATCTACTCCGGAACGCGACACTAGGTCCACTTGAGGCGAGCATCCCCGTCGAGCAGAAGTGCAACATCACCGCGGCTATTCAAATTCACCGGGAGTATCTTCTCCGGAACGCGACAACTGGTCCACCCGAGCGGAGCATCCCCGTCGAACATTGAAGCCAGCAATTCAATCAATCCTTCGTAAGTCCAATCCTTTATTTAATACACTCTTATATTTGAACATTTTACTAAGTCACAATGGCTACCGATCCTAGAGCAGCCGCTTTGTTAAATAAACGTCGCGCTTTAAAAGGCAACATGACTAGAGTTAGAACCGCGTATACAGATTTATTAAAAGATACTGAGGCAAATCCTAAATCAATTCGCATGAAAATTATGTCACGGTTAGATACGTTAGAACCATTCTTACAACAATACTATACTCTTATGGAAGAATTAGAATTAATCGATGGAGAGAAACCGGAATATGAAGCTGATAGGAACACGTTTGAAAAAACATATCATGACTTGAAATCAGAATTAAAAATGCATTTAGACACACTTAATAGTCAATCTAGTACTGAATGTAAAGTTCAATTACCTATATTAAATTGATTATCATTCAGTGGCTTGTATGAAGAATGGGCAGCGTTTAGTGAAACATTTACCTCATTAATTGATTCAAATAAATCATTAGACAAAATCCAAAAATTTCATTATCTGAGATCTTGTTTAACGGGTGAAGCAGCCAATTCAATTAAGGCATTAGAAATTGTAGCTGCCAATTACGATATTGCTTGGTCAACCTTAAAAAATAGGTTTCATAATACGAAAATTGCTATAAATAATCACCTAAAAGCTCTATTTGAAATTCCGCATTTATCTAAACAAAGTTTGTCTGGACTTAGACAAATGAATGATAGTATTTCAAACAATATTATTTCACTAAAGCTCTTAGACGAATCAGTACAACATTGGGATATAATGATAATTTATCTAATAGAAAACAAATTTGATAACAACACAAATTCAGATTGGCAAACATATTCTTGCAACATTAAATCTCCTAAATTAGACGATTTACACAAATTTATCAATGAAAAATGTGACATACTACAAAAACTAAAATTTCAACAACAACCGTCTAGCTCAATCAAACACAACTCAGTTAAACAAAATTCATTTCATTCTAAACCTACAAAATCATACATTTCTACATATAAACCTTCATGTACTCTTTGTAAAAAGGAACACCTTATTTATACTTGCGATGATTTTTTAAATTTGACACCAAGTGATAGGCTCAATCGTGCCCGTTCATTAGGTCTTTGTACGAATTGCTTAAAGTCTAACCACTCTAATAAAGATTGTCGCAATTCAGGAATTTGTAAAACTTGCGAGAAAAAACACCATTCATTATTGCACTTAGATTCACAACAAAAAGAAAATCAATCAACTAAACAAAATATTGCTGCTCAAGATTCATCCAATCTAACAATTAAACAATCTACCTCGTTTCATGCTGCAAATTTTAAATGTGAAACGTTATTATCTACGGCGCAAATTTTAGTGTGTGACAATCACGGCAATTATCAAAATTGCCGAGCATTATTAGACTCGGGATCGCAATCTTGTTTTATAACTCACAACTTAGTTAAGAGCCTAGGTTTGCATATTTCTACTAGCAGTATAATGATTTCAGGAATCTCAAATAGTAGTGCCGAAGTTTGCAACCAAACAAAATTAACTATCCGATCAAAATATAATAGTTATAAATCAACCGTCAATTGTCTAGTCTTAGATTCAATTACATCAACTTTGCCATCATATTCATTCAGTGCAGAAATATTAAATATTCCTAGCAATATAACACTTGCTGACGAATCATTTAATAAACCAAACACTATTGATATGCTAATCGGAGCTAACCTATTTTGGGACCTCCTTTGTATAGGTCAAATTAAATTGGGAAAAAACCTCCCATTACTACAGAAAACTAAATTAGGTTGGATCGTAGCTGGAAATATTCCCGCATATGACTCAACTAATGCTGTAAAGTGTAATTTAACTACGACTCAGGCAATTGACGATCAAATAAAAAGGTTTTGGGAATTAGAAGAAATTAATAATGACATTAATCTTGATCGTATAGAAACAACTGCTGAAAATCACTACGTTTCAAATACCACGCGTATTTGTTGTAAAAATTCCTATTATTAATCCAGAATGCGATCTTACTGAATCGCGCAATATAGCAATTAAACGTTTTTATTCTCTCGAAAAGAAACTTGCAAAAAATAATGACTTAAAAACAAGATATACCGAATTCATGTCTGAATATCAGACGCTAGGGCACATGAGTGAAATTAAAGAAACATTCCCATTAAAAAACTTAACTTATTATTTACCCCATCATCCCGTGATAAAAGAATCTAACACAACTACGAAATTGAGAGTAGTATTTGATGGGTCGGCGAAAATTGGCAACAATTTATCTTTAAATAGAATCCAAGAAGTAGGCCCCACTATACAAAATGACTTATTTTCTATTTTAATACGATTTAGACGTCATCCAATTGTTTTAACAGCAGACGTAGAAAAAATGTATCGACAAATTTTAATTCACCCTGATGATAAATCGTTACAGCGTATATTTTGGCGATCAAATCCTAATTCAGAATTAATTTGCTTTGAACTAAATACCGTCACCTATGGTACGGCTTCTGCGCCATTTTTGGCAATACGTACGCTTAACGAGTTGTCAAAAATCAATCAAGACAAACTTCCAATTGCCAGTTTAATAATCAAAAATGATTTTTATGTCGATGACATGCTGACTGGCGGCAATACTATCAGTGAAGTTGTAAAAATCAAAGAAGATATAACTAGCATTCTAGCAAGCGCCGGGTTTCATCTTCATAAGTGGATATCAAATCACTCATCAATTAATAATGAATTAAATAATGATATGTCAGTTCAATTAGGAGAAACAGATTCAATCAAATCACTAGGGGTGTTATGGAACCCAAAATCTGATTACTTACATTTTACCGCATCTGACAATTTTAACCACACTCATAAAGCCACAAAACGATTCATTTTGTCGTCTATTTCAAAAATTTACGACCCTTTGGGATTAATTTCTCCGATTACAATTAAAGCAAAATTAATTATGCAGCAATTGTGGAAAGAAAAATTACACTGGGATGAGTCTATACCATTGAATTTACACTCCATGTGGGTTAAATACAATACAGACATGCAATTTCTGTCTGAAATTAAAATTAATCGTATCACAATATGTCCTTCACCTACACGCATAGAAATTCACGGTTTTTGTGATGCGTCAGAAGCAGCATATGGGGCATGTGTTTACATTAAATCCACGGATAAGTTTGGCAATTCTTTTATTAATCTCATATGCTCGAAATCGAGGGTAGCGCCATTAAAACACACATCTATCCCCAGACTTGAGCTATGTGGGGCATTACTTTTATCAAAATTAATTAAAAAGCTATTAACGATCCTCGACATTACATTTGATTCCATATATCTTTGGTGCGATTCAACCATCACCTTACATTGGATCAAGGGTGATAGTCAGAGATGGCAAACCTTTATAGCTAACAGAGTAGGTGAAATTCAAAGTCACACAAACAGAGACGATTGGCGTCATATTAGTACTTTTGACAATCCCGCTGATCTGATCACCCGCGGAACCAATGCGCTCACATTAAAAGAATCCACAATATGGTGGAATGGGCCCTTATGGCTGCAGTATAACAATACCGGGTGGCCAATTAATGAATTCACTGAAAACATCGATCCAAGCATATTAGAAATCCGAAAGACGCAAACATATCATATACAAAAAAGTGAATTTACATTATTTACAAAATTTTCTAACTTTAATAAATTAAACCATGTAACAGCTTATTGCCTACGATTCATACACAACTGTAGGCATAATGCGAATCAGAGACGCAATAAACATTTATCTGTTAGCGAAATGAAATATGCAACGACCATTTTAATTAAACTAGCACAAAGGTCAATGTTTTACACTGAAATAAAAGACATTCAATCATTTGGTTTTGTAAGTAATAAGAGCAAAATACTAAAATTAAGTCCGATTCTCGACGAGAATAATATTATTAAAGTAGGTGGACGTTTAAATCGTGCTGACATACCATACTCTAAAAAACATCCGATATTACTCTTAGCTAAACATGCACTTACAAAATTAATAATTGCTAACGAACATAAGCTCATGCTTCATTGCGGCCCTCAAACGTTACTTTGTAGCTTAAGAAATACATACTGGATAGTATCAGGTCGCGATGCATGTAGGCGTTGTGTGCACGACTGTATAATATGCTTCAAGAGTAATCCAAAACCCACAATTCCATTCATGGGAAATTTGCCGCCATCGCGCATAAACCCAGCACCGCCATTTTATAATTGTGGGGTTGATTATGCGGGGCCATTCCTAATTAAGGATAGGAAATTGCGCAAACCTAATACTATTAAAGCATATATTTGTTTATTTATTTGTTTAACGACTAAAGCAATGCACTTGGAATTGGTGACTGATTTGTCGAGCGAAGCATTCATTGCTGCTTTTAGGCGATTCACTTCAAGACGCGGAGCTCCTAAACACGTCTATTCTGACAACGGAACTACCTTCGTTGGTGCTAATTCCGAAATAAGAGAGCTTAATATGTTTTTAAATAATACCGAACACAACGATAAAATAATTAATTTCGCGGCTATAAATTCAATTCAATGGCATTTCATACCTCCCAGATCACCACATTTTGGCGGTCTTTGGGAGTCGGGAGTCAAGTCGGTTAAATCTCATTTAAAACGCATAGCAGCAAACGTTTTACTTACGTACGAAGAATTTATAACTGTATTAGTTCAAATTGAGGGTGTATTAAATTCCCGTCCAATATCACCCTTATCTAATGATCCAAATGACCTCCAACCTTTAACTCCTGCACACTTTCTAATTGGAAGGCCTATAACATCTCCTCCAGACCCCGACCTAACCCAATTACCACAAAACAGGTTGAATCGCTTTCAAATGTTACAGCAAATAACGCAGCATTTTTGGAAACGGTGGTCGAACGAGTACATTGCAACACTTCATCCAAGAGGAAAATGGAACAAACAGCCTACACTGGACATTGCTGTAGGAACCATGGTTATTCTTAAAGAAGATAACCTACCACCCTCGAAATGGCACCTCGGGCGAGTAATAAACGTTCACCCAGGAGATGATAACAACATTCGAGTTGTCTCAGTAAAAACGGCAACGGGAATATACAAACGCGCCGTCACCAAGCTATCAATTCTTCCCATTGATAATACTGATGAATAGGACCTTTGAACTATCAACATACTTCAAGGGGGCGGCATGTTGCGACACTTTATTGTACATAAATTATGTGTAAATTTATTTGTATATTTAGCCTTTTTTATTCATATATTTGTATCTGTAAATATTTTATTTTTATAACACATTTCAGTTTCAATATTCAATTTTATGTTTTCTGCTTAATCTTTATTTTATTACTTTATTGCTGGATTGTATTTTCTCCAGATATTTGTATATTTTCGACAAGAATGTAGTTCAAATCTTAATGTACTTTTAATAGACCGTTGTAAAGTTGAACGGCTCTGTTAGCTACGGGGGGTGTTGTGTTGTTGTTCGTCCGTTCGGGAAATATTCGCAGAAAAAATAATTTGTATGGCCATGTGGCTAATTCCTAGAAATGCGTCCCTTCGACGCATAATACAATCTAGGTAAACGAAGGGTGCATCCCTTCCTTTGCCACAGATTTGCATCCCGTGACCATCGCTGACCAATAACAACACAACCCCCACTTTGCAACACTCAGTTTTTGGTTATTTTGAAATGTAGAAACTGACATAACAATTCTATTCCTGAAACGACAAACATCTCAACATTTTACTCAAAATCTAACCTCAACACATCAAAATATTTTATATTTAAATCAGTGTATATAACTCTGTACATTTTATTTACGGTGAATATAAGTTTAAAATTTTAATAAGTGCTACAAAGTATTTTATTTCAACTTCATTCACCCGCATCGGAAATAGTGGTAATTTCGAACCAGTGCGAAAGGAAATCACCACAGAGATTAAACCATCTCTAAAACAATTGTGTTAGTGCAAAAGTAGAGCATAGTGCTAGTGTACACATTAATTAGTGCAATTAAGTTATTAAAATCTAAGGGATACTAATGAGTAAACCCTTAGTGTTAAACCTTTAGTAAATTAAGTTAGCTAAATATTACTCATTGATCCATTTGTGATCAGATTGTGATTATAGTAAAATACAACTAAGTGTTTTGCAAATAATAATAAAAAAAAATATACAGGCAGAACTAAATTAAAATGATTGAAGACTATTTGAATTTCCCGCTACGATTGTTACACATGAAGCTAGCTACTCAATGGTCGCATTCAGCAGGGCAAACCGCCCTTGACCGGTGGACAAAGAAATTAGTAAATATCTGCTAAATATAAACATTTGGAAAATTCATTTACTTTAGATTTAGATTATTTAATGGTCGGATTCAGCAGGGCAAACCGTCCCTGACCGCTGGCCAAAGAAATTAGTAAATATCTGCTAAATATAAACAGTTGGATTTAGATTACTCAATGGTCGCATTTAGCAGGGCAAACCGTCCCTGATTGGTGGACAAAGAAATTAGTAAATATCTGCTAAATATAAACATTTGGAAAATTCATTTACTTAAGATTTAGATTACTCAATGGTCGCATTCAGCAGGGCCTACCTTCCCTGACTGATGGCCAAAGAAATTCGCAAATATCTGCTAAATATAAACATTTGGGAAATTCATGTACTTTAGATTTATTGTGTTTTTACTAAAATATATAGATTTGAATGTCACTGGTGTCCACCGGATTTTCTACTGAATGCGACTAATGGTTCCTCAATGACAATTATAGTAGAATTCACAAGAGGTGTCCTATGATTACAGATTTGAAATCTATAATACAACTTTTCTTTGAGGTATTTTTATACAGAGAGTTTTATGTAACACCGAACATTTTCATAACGAGAATTTTCCTAGAAGTATCCATATGCATACGTTGCACATTTGTCGATGCTTGGTTTATTAAAAGAATTTAATTTGAAGCTCTAAGCGAGTGTTTTCCACTCCAAGGCTAAGCATGAAGTAAAATTTTCAGGCTTTTCTAAACTCGAAATTTTACTTCATGCGCCACCGGTACAAAACACTGTCATATTACTAAGTTTAAAACACACCGCTAAACTTTACATTGAATCAGTGATTTGTACCGGTGGCGCATGAAGTAAAATTTCGAGTTTAGAAAAGCCTGAAAATTTGGTTTGGCCGCTCCGCGCTTCGCGCTACGCGACCAAACCAAATTTTCAGGCTTTTCTAAACTCGAAATTTTACTTCATGCGCCACCGGTACAAAACACTGTCATATTACTAAGTTTAAAACACACCGCTAAACTTTACATTGAATCAGTGATTTGTACCGGTGGCGCATGAAGTAAAATTTCGAGTTTAGAAAAGCCTGAAAATTTGGTTTGGCCGCTCCGCGCTTCGCGCTACGCGACCAAACCAAATTTTCAGGCTTTTCTAAACTCGAAATTTTACTTCATGCTTAGTCTGGGAGTGGAAAACACTCGCTTAAAGCTTTAAATTAGATTCTTTTAATAAACCGAGCATCGGAACATGTGCATATGGATACTTCAAAGAAAAATTCTCGTTATGAAAATGTTCGGTGTTACATAAAACTCTTTGTATAAACATTATTTCTTCTACTTTTGTGTGCTTAATTGCAATGCATGCTAAACTCTCTTAAGTATTGGATTCATATTATCATAGTTATTTTAATTTAAACTTAAATGTCACGTGAACTGGACTATATTTAACTGGATTATGAGGGTAATCAAATGTTAATTTTTTACAAACAATTTCATAACATTCCTCACCAACAATTAATTAAACTTTTTTTGGCAAAATGCTTCTCATTCCAAGTATTTATCATTTTCTTTAATCCTTCTGTTCTTTTTGACTGCCAAGGTAGGTGTAAGTTTAGTGCCAAGGTAAATAATCACCGAGCCCGAGAACGCAAGACGCGGGCAAAGAAAAATTGTAAATTTTTGGCGAAACCCGTCCGTTTTTCGAGTTTCTGACGACATTCATTTGGTTGTGAACAACGAGTCCAATTAACATTCCGAGCGATTTCGTTCGGTTTTACGCCCACCGGCTTTTGACTTAACTGCATTTCCGATCGGTAAATCTCCGTCACTTTAATGGATTTCCCATTGTTTGCGTTTGCAATTACCCGAATGAACAAATAATTACCGATGTTTAAATAAGTTAATTTTGTTTGGAATAACTGTAATCAAATTCCAAGCTTCTCTAATTCTATTTATATAAAAAAAAACAAATACCAAAATACCAAAGGTTGTAGATTTACCCAGTTTTTTAATTACCGATTTGTGAGTAAAGCCGGTTTACCGATAATTTCCTGGGAAATCCATGTATTTAATGACTTTTACTCATAAAACAACGATATTGTATGGAAAAGTCAGTAAATAAACTTTTTAACGAGTGTTTTCCACTCCCAGGTTAAGCATGAAGTAAAATTTCGAGTTTAGAAAAGCCTGAAAATTTGGATTTGCCGGGGCGCGCGAGCGAAGCGAGTCGCGCCCCGGCAAATCCAAATTTTCAGGCTTTTCTAAACTCGAAATTTTACTTCATGCGCCACGCGTATAAAACATCGATTCAATGTGAAATGAAAAAACACACCCATAGTATTTAATTAGAATAACACGGAATCAAATACCCACAGATAATCGTTAAAGCAATATTCTCTTGAAATGGGAAATAAACATGATTAATTTATCAGTCATGTGACGATTTTTATAGGCAACCCAATTCACATCAAAGATATTGGGTTCCCTATAAGCATTGTTTTAAACAACCCCCATTGAATCAGTTGTTTAAAACAATGCTCATGGGCAACCCAATATCTTTGATGTGTATTGGGTTGCCTATAAGCATTGTTTTAAACAACTGATTCAATGGTAGAATCAGTTGTTTAAAACAATGCTCATAGGCAATCCAATATCTTTGCTGGGTATTGGGTTGTCTATAAGCATTGTTTTAAACAACTAATTCAATGGGGGAATCAGTTGTTTAAAACAATGCTTATAGGCAACCCAATATCTTTGATGTGTATTTGGTTGCCCATAAAACCGTCCCGTCACCGATAAATTAGTCATGTTTATTTAATATTTCAAGAGCATGTTTCTTAGACGATTAATAAAAAAAATAAGGTAAAGATTTAAAATATCAGCTTATGAATCAGATATATTTGAAACTGTTTTAATATGAAAACTGCAGGTAATCAAACAAGTCAAGATAGAAAGAACTCCGGTTGATAGCCCAAGTTTACGATAAATATTCATTCATTAAATTCGATGTATTGAAATAATATTATCTTGTTAATAAAGATGTATTGTGAATATGAATTTGTGTTCTGAACTCATTCAGTCTCCGGATAACTACTGTAACAGCCAGTAGTGCCAATGTAATTTAAAATTCAAAGCCTACTCTAAAATTATGTTTTAAATGATCGCACATAGTTTACCGGCGGTGATTCGCAGACTAACTTCAGGGTAGGCCAGAGACCCAAGGTAATATTTATCCGTTATTGAAAGGTTACTTTGTTCTGCAATTCCTTGTATTTATAAAGCGCGATCCCAACCTCAACTTATGTGCGCCTTGGCGCTGTGGCCTACCCTGAAGTTAGGCTGCGAGCCGTCGCTGTAGTTTACCATAACCTCAAATTTATTCCATTATTTATCTAACATTCTGGACAACCTCACAAAAAAATGCTACCTACTCTAAATCACAATTTAAATAATCGCACGGTATATTATAATATACAGAATTTTGAGCATTTTAACATAGCCAAAACTAAACCTGGTTTGACGTTCATCCTTTGTAACATGACAATTCCACCCAAAGCAATCAACTTGAAGACAAAGCTCATTCCCTCACCTGCAACAAAGAAAACAAAGCGAATTAAAATCAATGCGCGAACACTTTCTTATTACTATTGTTATTTTTTATTATTTTAAACATTCCAAATCGAGAACTTTGTGTATTTATTACCTAGATCGATTGTGAATCAATCCATCGAACAAACGAAACAATTAACAATACGTCGCACTTTCACGCGCCGCCGCGGCCGATGGAAAACTGGCGAGCAGCTCTGGCAAGTTCAAAAATATGCGGAAAACGTTCGGTGTTTTTGCGCCATATTTGGAAGAATTAAAGGCCGTTCGGTTTGTCCATTCAAGCAGGATATGACAATGATCCGCGCGTACGAGTGTAGCCTTAACAGTTGCTCGTTTATGGCATATTTTCAAACACCTCCATAAATAAATTATAAGTTAATAACTATTATTAAAATCAAGATAAACAATAATTAGGTTTTATAATTTATTAATTATTACCATTTATCAGTGATTATCAAGGATTTAAATATAAAAAGTGCCTTACATCATAATACTCTAGTGTCTTAAGATAGCAAAACACAACAATTAAACAATTAAATTTGATTTAAAGCTAGATGAAGAAAAATCGATGCTTTTTGAGCAACAATATAGAAAATTGATTGAACAATATAGAAAATTGATTGAATTTCTATATTGTTGCTCAAAATGCATCGGTTTTTCTTCATCTAGGTAGAGAATTAAAAAAATTAAAAAATTCGTGTATAATCTTATTAATATTTACGTGAGTTAAGTTGATCTACTGTTTTTTTTAATAAATATGCATACGTTTATTTGGTTGAATTAAATAAATGTATGAATAATGAATTTCTAGCGGCAATTCAATTACGCGAAACGAGTGAGTGAATTTTATTCCATTCTCTCTCTCTCTCTCTACATATATATAATTTTTTTGTTCGGGATTACTGAACTCGATTTTTATCCGACACTTGAACAAAGCAACAGTTAGGTTCCGTTTATGGTCTGAAACCCCGATAAAATGCGCGAAAAAAAAGTAGAGAGGATAATCTCGGAATCCGGGACGTTTTCAGGCGAATGAACCCAACAAAGTCATTTTTATTCCTCAACACTTTCATCGCGTAAAGTCTTAACTGAAAAAAAATGCAATCTATATGAAATGCCTCGTGGGAGTTTTAACGTCGTGAAAAGTGGTCTTAAATTAATTTTAACACACTTTTATTGTAAAAAGATAAGTTTAATCAGAAAGAAAAAACAATTTATATAAAATGTCTTAAGGGAATTTTAATTTGTGAAAAGTTAAGCCTAAAAAATATCTTAAGGAAAATGTCGATATAAATCTCTTTGTATAAAGCAGAGCTGGGATGAATCCTCGTAAAAAGGATTCGAATTACGAATCCGAATCACCTAATATTATTCGAATCACGAATACTCGAATAAAGGATTCGTAAGAGATAAATATGAATATGAAAATAATTTTAAGTATATATAACATCCTAATGTTAGTTTAAGTAGTTAGTTTGATAATGGCTCGCTGTTGAGCCGAAACTAGTCACAGTTTGAAATAAAAAGTGAATACAAAAAAGTAATCAGTGTTAATTATTTAAATATTTACAATGTTTCACAAAGTAACCGCCTCCACCACAAGATATTTAAATATGAATTGTATCAAAGATTCGAATACTGTTTTTTTAAATCACGAATACAAATCCTTTAAGAACAAATTTTATTTTATTATTTTGTTGCAACCATTAATATATAAATATCGTTACCAGTTGTTTTAACAAAAATATTCAAAACCTTATTATTTATTATTAACACTGAACATAGTTGATAACAGACTAAATGTCTGATTCCCTGTTACTCCGATTAAAGATGTATTTGTGTGTTTCTGAACTTTGCTTCAAATCAGTGTTTTGTACGCGTGGCGCATGAAGTAAAATTTCGAGTTTAGAAAAGCCCGAAAATTTGTCTCGGGTCGCTGCGCGACCCTCGACAAATTTTCACGGGGCTTTTCTAAACTCGAAATTTTACTTCATGCTTAGCCTGGGAGTGGAAACACCCGTATAAAACGTTAAATGGAACTTCATTATAAAATCGACGAATGCCTGAAAATTACGTAAATAAAAAATTCACTGAATATCATTAAAACCGGGAAAGTCAGAAAAAAGTAATAGAATTATATTAAAATTGAGCAAAACACTAACAAAAAAGCCATATGATATTAATAAATTTGTCAAAATCAGCAGGCAAATTACAAAACACGTATAAATTTATAAAATTAACTTAAATATTGACAAAAACAATTTAACAAAATAGGGGTTTCCCACAGAAGAAAGTTATATTTAAAGGCCAGGGAAAAAAACCTTGAATCAAGGAAATGTCGGAAAAATTTAACATTTCAGATTAGGGCTACAATGTCAGTTTTACTTTAAATAATATTAAACAAACTTTTGAAAACTAGATTGTTATCTTTAGAAATATTTTTAGTCATTTAATATTCTTATCAAAGCATTCAGTTTGAAGTTTCGAACGAGCGTTTCCACTCCCAGACTAAGCATGAAGTAAAATTTCGAGTTTAGAAAAGCCCCGTGAAAATTTGTCGAGGGTCGCGCAGCGACCCGAGACAAATTTTCGGGCTTTTCTAAACTCGAAATTTTACTTCATGCGCCACGCGTATAAAACAGTGATTTAACGAGAAATTTAAAAACACACAAAAGACATTTTTCATGTTCATCCTCACAAATAATTCGAATTATTTTTGACGATTCAAATCCTTTTGTAAGTATTCAAATCGATTTACAAATATTCGAATCCTTTTATAAATCCTATTATAAGGATTTAGGTTGGCTACACCCTTTAGAAAGTGACATATGAACCGTCAGACATAATAATTCTAATATTTAATTTCAGAATTGCCAACCTACAATATTTTCCATGGCACTCTAGAGGTTTTATTTTATTGAACATACGATATATTTATATATAGAGAGTGAATTACAGAAAAATCAACACTGTATTAGACATATTCATGTTACTCTTACTTTACGCGAGTTAAAATTAAAATTAAAAAAATAATAAAGAGTGTATACATTATTTAGAGATAAAATCAATAAATGGGTACAAAGACAAATACATACACAACTCATAAATTTTACAATTCAAAACTATCTTTGTGGATATTAATTTAATTTTTACATTGAACAGTTCTTGTATTTGTTTCAGATTTGGACTTCTACAGAGTGTTTCCAATCCTAGATTAAGCATGAAGTAAAATTTCGAGTTTAGAAAAGCCTGAAAATTTGGATTTGCTGGGGCGCGCGAGCGCAGCGAGTCGCGCCCCAGCAAATCCAAATTTTCAGGCTTTTCTAAACTCGAAATTTTACTTCATGCGCGACGCGTATAAAACAATGATTTCAATTAAAGTGCACTAAATGTTAAAAAAATAAATATTGATAAACCTTTTTTTTGCGATAATTTCAACAAATGATTCATTTTCACTAGAATGCGCATTTTCTTTGTTTAAAACTTTAGTTTACGCTTTCATCGACTTAAAACTATCTTTGTGGATATCCATTTAATTTTTACGTTAAACATTTCTCGTATTCGTTTTAGATTTGGCATACTTTCATTAATCCATTAAGTCAGTCAATGGGTTGGACACAAAACGCCAGTTTCTAATAACTCACTGACTGTGTCTAATACGAGTTCAAGTGAGTTTTATAAGGAATTTGTTGAAGATAGAATTTCTCTGCATTCGTTTCTTTTGTGAGTGTGTGAATTTTTTAAATTGCCCGTTGCTGGGGCGCCCGAGCGCAGCGAGTCGCGCCCCAGCAAATCCATATTTTCAGGCTTTTCTAAACTCGAAATTTTACTTCATGCGCCACGCGTATAAAACAATGATTTCAATTAAAGTGCACTAAATGTTAAAAAAATTAATATTGATAAACCGTTTTTTGCGATAATTTCAACAAATGATTCATTTTCACTAGAATGCGCATTTTCTTTGTTTAAAACTTTAGTTTACGCTTTCATCGACTTAAAACTATCTTTGTGGATATCCATTTAATTTTTACGTTAAACATTTCTCGTATTCGTTTTAGATTTGGCATACTTTCATTAATCCATTAAGTCAGTCAATGGGTTGGACACAAAACGCCAGTTTCTAATAACTCACTGACTGTGTCTAATACGAGTTCAAGTGAGTTTTATAAGGAATTTGTTGAAGAAAGAATTTCTCTGCATTCGTTTCTTTTGTGAGTGTGTGAATTTTTTAAATTGCCCGTTCTTCCATGCGTGAAATTAATAAAATTATCAATTATCATATTAGGGATAATTATTTCTAAAGTAGAAATGAATTAATCAGTTTACGCAGTATATAATTATTGCATGGTTTGAATTTGACACAATTTTTATTCAATTTTTCCGGAAACTTAGTTTTGCTTTAATAAAATGTCTGTGTTTAAAATATGAGGAAATTAAAATTTGCCTGAAAACGTTTCTGTGATTAAATGATTTGGAAAAGACAAATGTTGCTTAAAACTACCCTGTATTAAAAGACAGTTTTTAGACTAAACTCGAGTCTTAAAGCTCTTACTCACTAATAACACAATTTTATTAACTCACTATGTTACCAAAATTAATGTATAACTAAAACATTAGTTGCATTATTAATGAGTGATTAGTGAGTAAGAGATTTAAGACTCGATTTTAGTTTCCTGAATTAATTTCTCATCTGGCACTTAGTGAAACATATTAGAATATGTAAAGTTATTTAAATTAAAAACACTTGGTATTGTTTCACAAATTAAAACTTTATTCCGACTAGTTTCGGTTTGTAAGACCATTTTCGATTTTATTCTAAAAACTGTCTTTTAATACAGGGTAGTTTTAAGCAACATTTGTCAAACCCAAGTTTTTTTGGAATAAAAAGAAGGGGCGTTCGCTAGGTGGCGTTGCATTCCTTGACTCATAGGATTTTACTGTAAGTAGTCAGGCATCATCCTTATTTTTTATAGCAAAATGGGGATACCATTACTGTAACAAGTAAGCATTACGTTGAGTTTTTCATTCCTCAATTACAAAGACGAAGAAAAAGAATATAGATCGCCTGCATTGGTGGTTTCAGCAAGATGGTGCCACACCGCCAGAGCAACAATGGCTATTCTTCGACCTCTGTTTTCATTATCTCATTTCGAGATTTGGTGACGTATTATGGCCACCTCGGAGCCCTGACTTTTCCACATGTGTTTTTTTATCTATTGTCTATAGGGGATACCTGAAAGAACGTGTTTACAACGACAAGCCCCGTACATTAATAGACTTGAAAGAGGCGATCCGTTATAAAATCACCCGAATCAGAAGAAATCTGCTGGAAAGAGTGGAGACCAATTTTCTTCAACGCCTTTAACTTAGATTGAAGAAAATTAGTCTCTACTCTATCCAGCAGGCCTTCATTGATTTGGGTGATTTGCTGACGGATCGCCTCTTTCAAGTCTATCAATGTAGGGGGCTTTTCTTTGTAAACACGTTCTTTCGGATATCTCCATAGAAAATATGGGATACCATTACTGTAACAAGTGAGCATTACATTGAGGTTTTCATCCCTCAGTTACACAGATGGAATATTGATCGTCAGCATTTGTGGTTTAAGCAAGATTGTGCCACGGCACACACCACCAGAGCAACAATGGCTGTCCTTCGACCCCTGTTTCTATTACCTCATTTCGAGATTTGGTGACGTGTTGTGGCCACCTCGGAGCCCTGACTTGTCCACATGTGACTTTTTCTATTGGGGATACCTGAAAGAACGTGTTTACAAGGACAAGCCCTGTACATTGAAAGACTTAAAAGGGGCGATGCGTCAGTAAATCACCCGAATCAGAAGAAAACTGCTAGAAAGAGCGGAGACCAATTTTCTTCAACGCCTTTAACTTGCATTGAAGAAAATTAGTCTCTACTTTTTCCAGCAGGACTTTTGGGTGATTTGCTGATGGATCGCCTCTTCCAAATCTATCAATGTAGGTGGCTTGTCCTTGTTAACACGTTCTTTCGGATATCCCCATAGAAGATATGGGATAGCTTTACTGTAATAAATGAGCATTTCATTGAGGTTTTCATCCCTCAGTTACATAAAACGGAATATTGATCGCCAGCATTTGTGGTTTAAGCAAGATGGTGCCACGGCACACACCGCCAGAGCAACAATGGCTGTTCTTCGACCCCTGTTTCCATTATCTCATTTCGCGATTTGGTAACGTGTTATGACCTCCTCGGAGCCCTGACTTGTCCAGATGTAATTTTTTCTATGGGGATACCCAAAAGAACGTGTTTACCGCACATTGATAGACTTGGAAGAGGCGATCCGTCACCAAATCATCCAAATTAGAAGAAATCTACTGGAAAGAGTGGAGACCAAGCTTCTTCAACGCCTTTAACTTGCATTTAAGAAAATTAGTCTTTCTACCAGGTCTTCATTGTTTCATTGACAAATTGTTTGCTAAGCACCTTCGTGAATCTATCACCAATTACTAACACCCTAAGTTAATACTTTGTCTACGTTTAATTATTATATTTTCTTGCTGTACCATAATCTTTATTGTCACAGTTGTATGTATATATCAGTGATGGGGAAACTAAGGCCCGCGGGCCTAGTCCGGTCCGCGGAAAGGTTTAATCCGGCCCGTTTAAGAGTGCCGTCGTGAGAATGTTTGAACGCGTTCTTACTTCGTAATGTGACGACCCGCATAAAAACTACCTACCTACGATTAGGCATTATTCTTTGGCCCGCTACGATTGTCTGGTTATTACAAATGGCCCGTCTTAAAAAAAGTTTCCCCACCACTGGTATATATGTTATATTTTATTTAAAATGAATTCTTTTTATTTTGGCCTAAAGGCAGAACAGTTCTATTAATCGCCAAAAAAATTGAAATTAATGTAACTGATTTACGTCCATTTGACTATATTAATATTACTGTATATATTAATTTTGAAAACATGTATATTTATGTTTAATTGGTCAATAAATGATTTATTATTATTATTTGGGTGATTTGCTGATGGATCGCCTCTTTCAAGTCTATCAATGTAGTTGTCCTTGCAAACACGTTCTTTCGGATATTCCTATAGAAGAAAGTCTACGGAAATAGTCATCACATGCCAGATTTAATTTTCCGATCGTGAATAATAATGAAATGCTATGTACACTTCTGTGCAATAAAATTAAGTACAAGTCTTATGCCTATTTTTCACAATATTTTAGTTGTATAATTCGGATTTGTTTTAATTGCCTAGCAGCAGTTTCAATAAATAATAAAACACCATACCACTTCTTTACTGCTCCCAACGTTTCTTAACTCTGAAAACAGTCTTTTTACTGATGTTCACCAATCGAGCAATTTGTCTAATATAAAAACCATCTTCAATTATAGTTAGAATTCGACTTTTTGAATTGTTGTCTAAATGACGCGGTATTTTGACATTTAAAAATTAACAGATTTACGTAACTAGGAAACTAATCATGTCCGCTTTAAACCATAACATATTTTGTATACTTATTTTTTTTTTTTGTTTGTTTGGCATAGGTTTTTACCATTCAGCCACTAACGTTGATTTATTATATTAACATATATTTCGACTAATTTGGACGTCACAACACATTCACACACATCCATGGAACCGGAGACGAGTATTTTTCGTTAGAAAAATTACTCGCCTCCGCTGGGAATCGAACCCAGATCACCTCCGTGACCGATTTGGCGAAACCGGCGGCTCAACCGCTCGGCCACGGCGGGCCCATACTTAATTTTATTGCACAGAAGTGTACTTACAAAGATTTTTTTACTAAAAAATTTCTTCTACAGCAAAATCTAAAATTTTTATAATTTCTACAAAACCACTTGGTTCCCGTGCCCCACCCTGTATTTATTAATAATGCTGTAGGAAATAATTACTTGAATTTTGATTTCATATCAGGTATATATTTGTGTTGAATTTTAAAAAGGGTATCGAGTGTATAAAATAAAATATAACCTTTATTTGGCATTATTTTATATTTTTCCATATAATTTATCGCCTCGAGTGTATACTTGTCTTGAGTTTAAAATGTTTGAATATTTATTTTTTTGTGTATGTAAAGTATAATAACTGACCTACACTCAGAATATGTGCACACTGTGGCAATATCTGATTGGTGAAAGCAGCCTTCTATCGCTTTAGCTCGGCATGTTATATAATCTCTGGAACGATATTTTGTAAAGAACCGTACGTTTCATAACCCGCGAAACGAGGTTACTTGATTCTCAATCCGAACTAATAAAAAAAAACAAATCTAATGCATTTACCACCCATAGAATTTAATGTTCAAGTCTTGTTCAGAGTTTTGCGTGTGAATAATATTATTTGCAATTCTGAATTGTCAGGGAAAACTTAATTTCCTAATCACACACAGAACTCTGAACAAGTCTTAAATTAAATAAAAATAATATTACGGTATGAGTTACGTGAAGATGATATTAAATTAAATAAAAATTAAATAAAACTGGTAATCCTTTTTCTTCACTGGTTTATTTGTAACACTAAATGTACATTTCGTTCACCAAGTGAACATTTTCAATAGCTGTAATAGTCTTAAATATTGAATTTTGTAGGTGGTAAATGGATTTGATTTTTTTGTTATTAAACTATAATGATATCTAGAATTTGTATCGAAGACTTCATTTCCTAAGTCTTCGATACAAATTCTGAATATCATTATAGTTTAATAACAAAAAAAATCAAATCCATTTACCACCTACAAAATTCAATACTTGTTCAGAGTTCTGTGTGCGATTAGGAAATTAAATCTTCCCTGACAATTCTGAATTGCAAATAATATTATTATAGTTTAATGTTACTAAATCTGTACAAACACAATACTAAGATTTCGTATTAATAAAACAAAATGTGCATGCTGTTACCAACCAACGTTTTGAACTATTGATCAAATAAACGTGACAACATTGCATTTATGTATTCCAACTTCACTCTAGTTACATGTAGAGGTTATGTTACACTGCTTTTGTTTGTGTTTGTAAACATTTATTTCTGCTGCTGAATTATTTAATTGAAATTTATTTGTAACGAGTGTTTTCCACTCCCACATTAAGCATGAAGTAAAATTTCGAGTTTAGAAAAGCCTGAAAATTTGGTTTGGTCGCGTAGCGCGAAGCGCGGAGCGACCAAACCAAATTTTCAGGCTTTTCTAAACTCGAAATTTTACTTCATGCGCCACGCGTATAAAACACTGATTTCAATTAAGGTTAAAAGTATACTAAATTAGATAATTACATTTATGTATTATGCCTTATAATTAAATTAGAGAAAATTGCGTATTTTAACGCACAACGCTAACCTGAATACACATTTTAAATATCTTCTTTTGTTTTTGCAGTATAGTAAAGAATAATTTTGACCAAACGGTTAGTCCGATTTCGTTATAAATCGGACTAACCGTTTGGTCAAAATTTCTTGTTGACAATTTTAAATCTAGTTAAAGATTTATTAAAGAAGTCAAGGGTAAAGGCATACTTATTGTAAAGTCGCGATATTCTTATAATAGAATTAATAGGATAGTGCGTAATAATTTCATCTGGTTTCGTTGAATGATTGGAAATGGCGAATAATAGCTAGGGCTAAAAAAATAAATAAATAAATGAAGCCAGTTTCCGCGTTATTTTTAAATCTGGGAAATTTGTCATACCTCTCTAGAGTGCTTTATTTATTGCCAACTAGATTTCGCTGGCGAGCGCTATAAAGAATTTCAGGCATTTATCCGTTATTTAATTTTCCAGCTAAAAAAATCCTAATTAACATACCTACAATAAAAAAAAAACATTGCAGAATCTACAGGGTGTATTTCAATTAAAGAACAGACTCTTCACCATACATGAAAAATTTAATCTCCAAATTTGACCATATATTTTTCACATTTAAAGGACTTTCGATTAAGTCAAAATATAAGAAATACTTTCATAGAACTTTCGGATAAGTTCTTAAAAAATAAAAAATACAACGAAAACTTCCAATTTCTGAACTTCTAAGGCCTAAAGAAATACAGATTGAGATAGGATAAGGATTATTATTATTAATAATAATGTTTTTCAGGTCTAATTTTTGAGGAAATTGATATTCAAATAAGTTGTGTGTAGCCTCTTAAGAGTCTGTTTATTAATTCAAATTCGCCCTGTTTGGAGGACAGTTAATATAAATGTTAGAAGGTAGTTTTAATGTTTTACTTCCTGGAGGAGAGTTAATATAACAGGGATAGATATATAATATCCAGGGTTGCTTAAAAAACGTTTGGGGAACCCCGGTACGGTAGTGGGTAGAAGCCCTGCCTTCTAATCTAGTGGTCGCGGGTTCGAGTTGTAAAGTACAAAATGATTTCACCTGGGTCCATGGATGTGTGTGAATGTGTTTATGGCGTCTAAATATAGTAAATTACAAAATACGAGGGTGAAATCTTGGAATGGTTCAAAACCAATATCCAATAAATGTATAAAAAAAAAACGTTTATTTTTTTATCTTAATTAAAACTAACAGTTTTTAACAAAACGTGTTTAAAACAGAACATATAGGGCATTTTTATTTTAAGTATATATATCCCGATAATTACAGCGTTTTTTAAGTTTGCGGGAATTCGTTGTTTCAAAGTGGTTAATTTAAGGCTTTTAAGGAGTGTTTCCCGCTGCCAGACTAACCATGAAGTAAAATTTCGAGTTTAGAAAAGCCTGAAAATTTGGATTGGCCGCGTAGCGAAGCGGAGCGGCCAATCCAAATTAGGCTTTTCTAAACTCGAAATTTTACTTCATGCGCCACGCTTAAAAACACTGATTTACAGTGCAGTATAAAAAACACACACATATAGTATTTTTAATACCCATTTGGAATATTCCCATCCTTATTTATCCATCATAAATCAGATGAAACAAAAAATTACCAACAAAAATGAACGTCGATTACTAATTAGATGTTACGTCAAAAGTTTGATGTTTGTTAATGTCACTAAATAATAAAGTTAAAAACTGAATCAAGATCTTGATTTAAGGCAATTCAAAAAGCGTCCGAAGTCCTAAAAGTTCCACAAAGCACATTATAAGACATACAAGATGAAAACAGAGCAACAGATTTCGAATTTAGAAAGAATATATCTGCAACCTGTCGTTTCCCTGAGCAAAACTCGAATTACGAAGAATACTGTGCATTTTTCAAGGAAAGTAATTTACAAAATGTATGCCCGAAAGAAACATATTATTTTAGAAACTATTTACTGGCAATTTATGGAAGAATCACCAGACATTGAGATCTCGAAAAGTTCTTTATGAAAGCTGGAGCAAAAAACGTCTTGTAGAATAGCTTGGAAAGAAAAATATCCCTTTTTGCTCAGGGAAACGTTTGCGGACATATTCCATCTAAATTCGAAATCCATTACGAGTTTGGATCTTCCAGGTTATATAATATATTTTATAGAACTTTTAGTACATACGTAATAGCATAGCGTTCTTATAAACGATTATATTCCATATTATGAAATTAATTAACATTACTCCACCAATGCCCTAACAATAATAGTATAGATGTGAGCCATTTGACATGACTTGTTCCTAACCTAATTGTGTGTGTGTGTTCAAGAAGCCACATATGTTAAGTCACTAAAACGACTGGTACTTCCAAAGAGGTATTAAAAATACTATACAACAACGATTATATATACCTTAGAGTTATTGGGTTGCCTATAATTACTGTTTTAAACAATTTGTTCAGCGCGGAATTTGACTCACGTTTTATTCACATCTACATATTAGATGCGCCACGCTTAAAAACACTGATTTATAGTGAAGTTTAAAAAACACACACATACAACAACGATTATAGGCAACCTAATATACCTTAGAGTTATTTTGTTGCCTATCATTACCGTTTTAAGCAATTTGTTTAGCGCGGAATTTGACTCACGTTTTATTCACATCTACATATTAGATTGCTAAAGCCGTATATTTTAAACTTTGCGATATTTCAGTGTTTTATACATGTGGCGCATGAAGTAAAATTTCGAGTTTAGAAAAGCCTAATTTGGATTGGCCGCTCCGCTTCGCTACGCGGCCAATCCAAATTTTCAGGCTTTTCTAAACTCGAAATTTTACTTCATGCTTAGTCTGGGAGTGGAAAACCCTCGTTTAAAGATTCAAATTATACGACATTTGTTGTTTTTTTTTTAAGATTTCAATTTGAATCTTTAAACGAGGGTTTTCCACTCCCAGACTAAGCATGAAGTAAAATTTCGAGTTTAGAAAAGCCTGAAAGTTTGGATTGGCCGCGTAGCGAAGCGGAGCGGCTAATCCAAATTAGGCTTTTCTAAACTAGAAATTTTACTTCATGCGCCACATGTATAAAACACTGAAATATCGCAAAGTTTAAAATATACGGCTTTAGCAATCTAATATGTAGATGTGAATAAAACGTGAGTCAAATTCCGCGCTGAACAAATTGCTTAAAACAGTAATGATAGGCAACAAAATAACTCTAAGGTATATTAGGTTGCCTATAATCGTTGTTGTATGTGTGTGTTTTTTAAACTTCACTATAAATCAGTGTTTTTAAGCGTGGCGCATCTAATATGTAGATGTGAATAAAACGTGAGTCAAATTCCGCGCTGAACAAATTGTTTAAAACAGTAATTATAGGCAACCCAATAATACGGTTTAGCTTTGTTTGTATAACAAACAAAGTTAAACCGTTTTTTATGAATAAATTAACATGTATAACGAAGTAGAAGCCTCCACAATACATAATTTGAAATACCTTTAACAATTTAGCTAAAATTTAAAAACGTAAACAAAAAAACTAAATGAAGTAGTATAAGATATAATTTAGCAAATTTAAGATAATAAAACAAATTTAATGTTTAAAACATGTTTTAAACAAATTTAAGATTTAAAACATGGTTAAAACAAACTCGTTTAAAACACGACGGCTCTTTTTCAACATGTTCAAAACACTGTTTTAAAACAAACTGTTTTAAACATAACAACCCTGATAATATCCTCTATGGTTCTACCCTCTAACTTTTATATTAACTGTCCTCCAGTAAGTGAAACATTACCTTCCAACTTTTATATTACCTATTCTCCAAAGAGGGTGGATTTGAATTGATGAACAGGATCTCAATTTTCACTTAGTGGAGTTCTAAAATGTATCTATGAAATTCTGAAGCGTAACATTATTTCAGAAAAACGTTCGTGTGTGAATCTTTTTATATTATAACTGTCGATCAAAGTCACTTCAGGTGATAACAAAAAAAAAAACAAGATAAAAGTAAATAAGAAGCGAAATTTTGCTCCGAACAAATTCAACATTATACGTTCCGAGGGCTGATTTTCCCCATTCTCCCCAATATTGATCTGTCGGCTTGAAGACCTTGACATGCGAGTGTTTTTGCTTTATTGCTCTCTTCTCTGTCACTCTCCCTGAACATTTCATCATACGGGCAGGGAAAAATATATGAATTCTATCCCCAACACGCAATGTATAACTTATAAACTAATTTTATTTGTAAAGAAAAACATATTTTTCTAAGTAGATCTGTAGAGGTAAAATTTGATTCCCTCGCTGTTTCAGTTTACAATTTCTAACGAGTGGTTCCACTCCCGAGTTAAGAAAGAACAAAAATTTGGATTTTTTTTCTTGAATAACTTTCTCATTTATCACTTGGTGAAACATTTTGAAATAATATTAAAGGATAAATTAAAAAACACTTGGTTTGTTTCACTATTTGTTTCTATTTACTCGACTAGTTTCGCTTTTTAAGGCATTAACAAGAGCGATACTCTTGATAATGCCGTAAAAAGCGAAACTAGTCGAGTAAATAGAACCAAATAGTGAAACAAACCAAGAGTTTTTCAATGTATCCTTTAAAAATTTCGAGTTAAGAAAAGCCTGAAAATTTGGATATGTTGGCGCGCGAGCGAAGCAATTAATACCCATTAATAATTGAATCTATTTATAACTTTAATCATTACCAACAAACCAATAACGCAAACACATAATTATTGCCTAATCACCGTCTGATACATATTTCATGAGAATACATAAGTACAAAATTCGCACAGTCATGTTTTCCATTTTCTCTCTCTCAATCTCTTTCGCTCTCTTTATCTCACCCGCTTTTCCGCCAGCTCGTTTACTTATTCGAAAAATAACTGTAATTTTGAGACGGTATTTTTTTTCAACAATGCAAAAAAATAAGGTCTAGGTAACTAAGGAGTAATTACATATTTACGCAAACTAATGTGATCTATTTTTTAGTCGTTTTCATTTTGATAACGCAACCATTTGTTTGTGTTGCGTGGCGCTCACATGCTCTTAGATCAACTGATAATGAGTTGGGTTGGTGTTATATTGTGCGCAATGTTTGAATAATTAATTTACTGGATTGAACGTTTCCAGTTGAACTTCTGGAGTGCGATTATTAAAAAAAACTGTTCATATATTACAAATTGAGGTATTATTAAAGCTATTGAATAATTGATCATGATTATAACAACAAAAAATGCATGGTTTGTATAATTTGAAGGACAAATTAAATTGAGGTTATATAATTATCGAATCATAATATTTTCTAGGTAAAGAAATGGATTAAAAAGCTTATTCCTGAAAGAAGCGCGTGGGCTATTGCTCTATCTTGTTAAAACCAAGTTCATCTCATCAATTCAGCTATTGATTCCTGCTCGGAAAGAGTGGGCAATTTCTCCATCTTATTAAAACAATAATATATAATATTTCAAGTGTATTAAAAAGCTTACTCCTGAAAGGAGCGCGTGTGCTATTGCTCTATCTTGTTAAAACCAAGTTCATCTCATCAATTCAGCTATTGATTCCTGCTCGGAAAGAGTGGGCAATTTCTCCATCTTATTAGAACAATAATATATAATATTTCCCAGGTAAAGAAATGGATTAAAGAGCTTATTCCTGAAAAGTGCGCATAAGCTATTGCTCTATCTTGTTATAACCAAGTTCATCTCATCAATTCAGCCATTGATTCCTGCTCGGAAAGAGTGGACAATTTCTCCATCTTATTAAAACAATAATATATAATATTTCCCAGGTAAAGAAATGGATTAAAGAGCTTATTCCTGAAAGGTGCGCGTAAGCTATTGCTCTATTCTGTTAAAACCAAGTTCATCTCATCAATTCAGCCTCTGATTCCTACCCGGAAAGAGTGTGCAATTTCTCCATCTTATTAAAACAATAATATATAATATTTTCTAGGTAAAGAAATGGATTAAAAAGCTTATTCCTCAAAGGTGCGCGTGGGCTATTGCTGGATCTTGTAAAACTAAGTTCATCTCATTAATTCAGCCATTGATTCCTGCTCGAAAAGAGTGGGCATTTTTTCCATCTTATTAACCCATTAACGGCTGAGCAATTATAGAGATAACTCTAAAAGTTGATTTTAGATAAAATTCTGCACTTCTTTTTATGATATCTATAAATGACTTTTTGTATTAAATACTGTGAATTTTTCTTTTAAATGCACATAGTGTATATGCTGTAAAATTTCAGGCATTCGTCGATTTCATATAAAAACGTGCAGCATGAAGTTTAGAACGAGTGATTCCACTGCCAGACTAAGCATGAAGTAAAATTTCGAGTTTAGAAAAGCCTGAAAATTTGGTTTGGTCGCGTAGCGCGTAGCGCTACGCGGCCAAACCAAATTTTCAGGCTTTTCTAAACTCGTAATTTTACTTCATGCGCCACGCGCATAAAACGCTGAAATATTGTGAAATTAGAAATACATTCAAATTATTTAGTTTTTTTTAAATGAGTAACAATCGAAATATTTCAATAACAAAATATTTACATTTTTCTTCATACATTTTCAAGTCAGGTCAAATAATTTATTAAATTAATTTATTGAGTAATTTAATAACCAAAAATTAGTAATGTTGCGTGTATGCATCAATGGCGCTTAATGGGTTAAAGCAGGGGTCTCCAAACTATCTTCTTCGCGGGCCACAAATACAATTCTACATAATAAAGTCGGCCAAGATCCGATTAATTTTATAAAATTATGAAAAATTAAAGGAACAATTGTTACAATATTTCAAAATATGACATTTACAAAAAAAATTACAAACAATCGCGGGCCGGATTCATGCAAGTCGCGGGCCGGATTTGGCCCGCGGGCCGTAGTTTGGAGACCACTGGGTTAAAGCAACAATATATAATATTTTCTAGGTAAAGAAATGGATTTAAAAGCTTATTCGTGAAAGGTGTGGGAGGGCTATTGCTCCATATTGTCAAAACTAAGTTCATTTCATCAATTCAGCCATTGATTCCTGCTCGGAAAGAGTGGGCAATTTCTCCATCTTATTAAAACTAAAACCAGGCAAACTTTATCTCTGAAGTGAGTTTAAATTAACAAAAAATGTAATGTTTACCATCTCTCTAAAATTTGTGAACATAAAAGATTAGATAATTTTAGAACGTAAATTTCCTAATTAAATTTGTGTTATTACGCTATTATTGCGATATACAGGTATTACTATAAATAAATTCTCTTTGTGAGGAATTGTCGGGTTAATTGAACCCAGTGCAAACTATTTTTCGACCAAACGCTCTAAATCGGGGGGGCCTCTTTGTGTTCGTTGTGCGTCCATGTTTAAACAAAAATATCACCGACAAAGGAAACGTATATTTAGTCGAACGTGCCTGAAGTTTATACACAAAAAATGCATTTCTAGAAATAAGAACAAAATAAGTGAGTTTATACGTTTTTATTATTATTATTAAACAGAAATAACACTAAAATAAATGCACTTTAATTTCCTTCATGAGATGTCGAATATGTTTTATCTTCTTCTTAAACATAAATAATTATGTACTTTTTCATGATTCAAGAAGTATTCAGACCTCGATAAACAAATAGTACATAAAAGGCAGAAGCAATTTTTAGATTATAAGTTTATTATGTTGTTTTTTATCGTGGGTTTGCAATCTTTGTTTAAGCATAAAGTAAAATTTCGAATTTAGAAAAGCCTGAAAATTAGGACAAAAATGTAATGTAATGTTATACCGGAAGGAGTGGGTAATTTCTCCAACTTGTTTAAAACCAAATTTGTCTAATTAATTCAGACGAAAGGAACGGGCAATTTCTCCACCTTGTTGAAACCAAAATCCTAGATATAGAACAAAAGCAAATAGCAGTTAGCTCATCTTTGAAGTGAGTTTAGAGGAAATTAAAATGTTATTTTTGTAATCATCTAGTTTAGAAGTGAACTCGGCTATACAGGGTACCCGTATTTCGACAGAATGTATGGGAATCTTAGTAATTTGAAGAGATAGAGAGTCGGTTCTCCACCTTGTTAAAACCAAAATCCTAGATATAGAAGAAAAGCAAATAGCAGTTAGCTCATCTTTGAAGTGAGTTTAGAAGAAATTAAAATGTTATTTTTGTAATCATCTAGTTTAGAAGTGAACTCGGCTATACAGGGTGCCCGTATTTCGACAGAATGTATGGGAATCTTAGTAATTTGAAGAGATAGAGAGTCGGTTAAATCGGGAAAAAGTTGCGTATTTTAGGGCCTAATAATAATAGGAAAACAATTTTGAAATATCTTTTTCAGTTTTCGAGATATCAACAAAAAACTGATTAAATGAAATTGCCAATTCTTGGTTGCAGAATACTTCAAACATTAAAAGAGTAGATTGCGAAAAAAATCGCACTTTTAATATAAAAAACTGATTTTTGAAAAATCGTTTTTATTTTTTTATTCAAAAACTACTCAATCTGAACATTTAGAACTTTCCCAATATACATGCACTTTTTAGTAAGGAATCTAGTAGCATTTTTTTTTCAAGATAAGTACATTTACTCTTTTAATTCTTGCATTTTTTCTCTACATTTGATCACCATTACATCTAAGCGTTATATATTTTTAACTTTACTATAAATCAGTGGTTTATACGCGTGGCGCATGAAGTAAAATTTCGAGTTTAGAAAAGCCCCGTGAAAATTTGTCTCGGGTCGCTGCGCGACCCTCGACAAATTTTCTACGCGGGGCTTTTCTAAACTCGAAATTTTACTTCATGCTTAGTCTGGGAGTGGAAGCCACTCGCTACTTTAAAATACATCACAACTGTTAAAATATGTATCGTCGGATGCCCGTCTTCAGCGGTGATATGTAAGCAAATTATGGGTCCTAGGAGTAGTCAAATAAGTGAGTTACTCAACTGTTTCCAAGGCACTCTTTACAAAAAACAAAAGATTTAAATTTTACATATAAAATGTATAATAAACTATAAGTGTGATAGATTATTGAATTCAGAAAAAAATATTCTTCTAAAAAATATGAAAATCCAAAATGGCGCCATAAAAAAAACAAAAGTTGGCTATGGTCCCTGGGTAAATGTTATAGTTATCTTAAAATAAAATATGTTACTAGATTAATAGTTAAAAAGTGCCTGTATAATGTCAAAGTTGTAAATGTCTGGATTCAATAATTTTTGAATAAAAAAATAAAACCAAAATTTCAAAAATCCGTTTTTTGACAATATCTGAAAAACGAAAGAAGATATTTTAAATTTGTTTTTAGATTATTATTTGGCCCTAAATTACGCAACTTCGCCCCAATTTAACCGACTCTCTATCTCTTCAAATAACCGAGTTCCCTACACATTCTGTTAAAATACGGTCACCCTGTATAATGAATTTAGTATACGTAATATAAAATTCATTCATTTCTGAACTAGCTAAGTTAAAGATAACATTTTGAATTCTTCTAAACTCACTTTGAATATAAACAGAAGTTGTTAAAAATTAGTCAACAAATTCTCTTTATATTGGTATTTATTTATTAACTTATCACAGTGAACACTTTGGTGTTTCTAAGTGTTAGAGGAGAGGGTAAAGTTGGGTGGAAATTGTCATTTGTGGATGCTAGGGAAGGAGGGTTAAAATGAGAAGAGCTGATAAAGGGCTCTTCATTAATTAAAGTTTAACTAGGACTTAACCGCCCGCCTCTCGGCCCTTTTGTAATTTCCGCAATAATTGCTTCCATCGATCTATAGACTTGATATTAAGATAAATATAGATATATTGATGGTAACTTCTATCTAACTAACATGAATCAACTAATAAATATTCTAGTTAGATAGATTTGTGATAAGATTCAAGCCACTTTCAAAATAATCGGCTAAAATATTGATTTTTTAATCGTCGTAAAGTAACAACGACGATAAAAAAAGATCAATATTTCAGCCGATTATTTTGAAAGTGGCTTGGCTGCAGAATTCTATTTTTTTCATTGTTTACTGAAATTATCTTCATAATTTGAGGTTTTTAGTGATAAACAATAATTCCTGATTAAGTATATTCAAATTATATAATATATATTTTAAATATACTTAACCACAAATTGCTTTTTATGACTGTAAACCTTATACAGGGTGTCTACGCTAAACCGTTCGTTAAAAGTTTATGGGGTTGCCGTTGCACTAAAAATTTGAAAAAAAATGCTTGTCATATGGTTAAATCAGCTCTCCTCATGTGAAATATTTTCAACTTTATATCACTTCCGGTTCCACCGGAAGTAGCACCAAGTTTGTTATTTTAAATGGAACATCCTATATTTTAGTAATTTTTTGGGTGTCTCGTTTGAATTGCAACATATTTTATTTGAACATATGTACACTTATCTCTTATAGTTTTCAAGAAAAAAATATATTTCTAAAATTCTGACCTCTAAAAGGTATCATGATATCTGTCTGTAACTTTTCTTAAGAATAAGATAAAAATATGATTTATATCTCTACTTGTACCTAGAGGATGCCTCTATGAGTGCATTAATTGTAAACTGTCAATTTTCACAATAAGTGTTCTTAAAATGTCAATATCTAAGTATCCTCTTCAAAATCTAGTAATTCAATTTTTTAAAATGGAATGACCCAATTTTTATCACATGGTACGGTTGGGGGGAACATTTCCTACAAAAAAGTATTATTAAACTATACTCCTAAAGCAAGTAGTTTTCGAATTATTTCGAAAATTCGTTTTTCGTCGCATTTAAGCAGGGAATAATGCGCGCATAAGTCGCAATTGAATTTTAGTAGGCCAGTAGTATGCTGTTGTTTTGTCGCGATTGTATTGCGAAATGTCAAATAATAAAAAGAATTAGTACAAAGTTTTACAGAAATCAACAAAATGAATAATTACACAAATCAACAAAGTATCAATTTATTCTTTATAAATGGCAACTGCCTTTTCTTCATTATTCGAATTTTTATTAAAATAAAAATATTAATCTACGCGTTCTTTAATATTTCAAGTTTAAATAAAAGGCAAATCTCGGGAGTGGCAAATTAGCTGTGGATTGTGAAATTAATCGTCGAGTTGATAAGACAAGTGCGGGCATTGGATCGTTCGTGGTTCCAACAAGATGGAGCCATTGCCCATGTTAGAGAGTAAGCACGCGTTCGGGAATTTTTTTAAATGATTCACACGGACGATCAATCAAAAACTTAGTAACTAAATAGCCAGTGAAATTTGCCTTTAATTAGATGAGCAATATAACTATAACCAAGGGAAGCCAATGCTTATTGGAGAACTGGAATTCTAGTAGAAAAGGAGAGACTATGGTCAGGATGTGGGGTACAAGTAAGACAGACGACTATATACACCAATCACCGGTCTCGCTTCTGGATGCAGCATCCAATCGTTGTTAGCAAATTTTATACAGAGACTGGCTTACTTGATATATGTGAACTATGCTATAAAATTAATAGAGAAGCGATTTTTCTATATAAAATAAAAATGCGAGATCTACTAAACTTACAGAACAATTAATTCAAAATTTTACTACATGCGCCACGCGTATTAAATACTCAAACACTGAAATATTGCGAACAAGTGAAAGTCAAGTGAATTTAGCGTTTTATACGCGTGGCGCATGAAGTAAAATTTCGAGTTTAGAAAAGCCCCGTGAAAATTTGTCTCGGGTCGCTGCGCGACCCTCGACAAATTTTTTACGCGGGGCTTTTCTAAACTCGAAATTGTACTTCATGCTTAGTCTGGGAGTGTAAAACACTCGTTTAACACTTCAAAGTGAACTCTTTACAACAAAAAAAAACGAATATCTGAAAATTTGCAGCATATAATTGGGATATGTATATTATAAAAAAACTCCTTGTAGAAATAATCGACCTATAACTTGTTTCATAGACAATAAAAAAATATTATTCTAAGAAAATTATAAAAAAATGAAATAAATATGTGAACTGTGGATTGCGAAAATAATCGTCGAATTGATAAGACTAGTGCGCGTATTGGATCGTTCGTAGTTTCAACAAGATGAAGCGGTTGTCCATGCTAGAGAGCAAGCACGAGTTCTGTGCTATAAAATTGATAGAGAAGCGATTTTTCTATATAAAATAAAAATGTGAGATCTACTAAACCTACAGAACAATTAATTTATAATTTTACTTTATGCGCCAAGCGTATTAAACACTCAAACACTGAAATATTGTGAACAAGTGAAAGTCACGTAAATTTAGCGTTTTATACGCGTGGCGCATGAAGTAAAATTTCGAGTTTAGAAAAGCCCCGTGAAAATTTGTCTCGGGTCGCTACGCGACAAATTTTCTACGCGGGGCTTTTCTAAACTCGAAATGTTACTTCATGCTTAGACTGGGAGTGGAAAACACTCAGTTAAAGCTTCAAATTAAACTCTTTACAAAAAACAATGAATATCTGAACATTTGCATCTTATAGTTGGGATATGCATACTTTAAAAAAACTCCCTGTAGAAATAATTGACCCATAACTTGTCAATCTTCTAAACCTTGTTTTATTCATGGGCGGCAAATGTGGATAAGTTTCATTAAATATTCTACATGTTCGAGTACCAATTCTATCGCAGTTGCCATGTATAAAGAATAAATTGATAATTTGTTGATGGGTGTATTTATTCATTTTGTTGATTTCTGTATAACTTTGTACTAATTGTTTCTATTATTTGACATTTCGCATTACATAAGCCACAAAACAAAAGCATTACTACTTGCCTACTAAAATTCAGTTGCGACTTATACGCGCATTATTCCCTGCATAAATGCGACGAAAAACGAATCTTCGAAATAATTCGAAAACCACTTGCTTTAGGAGTATAGTTGTTAATACTTGTTTGTAGGAAATCTTCCCCCTAATAGTACCACGTGATAAAAAATAGGTCATTCCATTTAAAAAAATTGAATTACGAGTTATTGAAGAGGGCACTTCGATATTGACATTTGAAGAACACTTATTGTCAAAATTGACAGTTTCGAATTCATACACTCATAGAGGCATCCTCTAGGTACAAGTAGATATATAAAACATATTTTTATCTTATTCTTAAGAAAAGTTACAGACAGATTTAAATATGCCTTTTAGAGGTCAGAATTTTAGAAATATTTTTATTGCTTGAAAACTATAAAAGATAAGTGTACATATGTTCGAATAAAATATGTTGCAATTTAAACGAGGAATCCAAAAAGTTACTAATATATAGGGTGTTCCATTTAAAATGACAAATTTGGTGCTACTTCCGGTGGAACCGGAAGTGATATAAAGTTGAAAATATTTCACATGAGGAGAACTGATTCAACCGTATGACAAGGATTTATTTCAAATTTTTAGTGCAACGGCAACCCCATAAATTTTTAACGAACGGTTTAGCGTAGACACCCTGTATTAAAGGTTATTCCAGTCAACAACAAATATTTTAGAAATAGAGTTGGGCTACTTTCAAAATAAACGGCTCATTTCATGAATTTTGGTTTTTTACCTCTAATCAATCACTTTAATAAAAAACTTAATTTGTTTAGATTTCAAAATTATATTTATTGTACTACAACAATTGTTTAAGCACACTGTGGCTTTATCAGGTACATCATCTACCTGATGAAGCCACAGTGTGGTGAAACAATTGTTGTAGTACAATAAATATAATTTTGAAACCTAAACGAATTAAGTGTCTTATTAAAGTGATATTATGGAGTCTCAACAACTAACAGCCTCAACTATACAGCACTAATCAATTTTAGACCTTCGTGTATTTCTTGTTAAACTTCGATTATAAAAACTAACAGAACAAAAAACAATAATAACAAGAGTGAATTAAATCCAGTCTTTAATCAATTCTCGTTTCGGCGTCTGGATCCATCAAACGAGAGGACTTTTTGCTTTTTCATCGGAGAGCTGAGTAATTTATGGAGCGAGTAATTTCAAAAGCCGGGGGGAGATGGATACACACTATCCCCAAACCCTTTCAACCGCTTTCCCTTTCGAAACAAAAAAAGAAAAACGAAATTGTTTGCTCGGTTATTACGTATCAACAGAGATGAGGAAAAAAAAGAGTGGAAGAGTGATGGGAATAATCGAGATATTTTATAACCGATTATTTCAGACCGAGATATTTTGAAAATCCATATAATAATTGTTTTTTATATTTTTTACTACTATAAGTAGTATTATTATAACAATATATATAAACAACCTTTATTTGGCATCAAAAATTAACATACAATGCAGTGTACCAAATGAACAAAAATATATATAATACCAACCAATAAACACAAATTAACAAAAAGAGAGACTAAAAAAACACAAAAAAACAAATGCTTTTCCTTCCAAAATTAAACTAAATTTGCCTGGTTTTAAATTACCTACGTCCCCTCTTTACTTATTTATTTATTACATTTTCCTGGTAGTTACGCTGGCCTGCTTCTAATAATATTCTTACACACCTTGACACCCCTTCCTCGTTCATCCAGCGCCACCCTCTAACTTCTTTCTTTCACATTACTCACACCTTCCCAACTGACTTTCTTGCAATCTCTTATCCAATGCTGCCATACATCCTTCTGCTCTCCACAAAACACACATTTCATATACTCCTCCCCCATCCAACTCTTCATTACTCTAACAATATTATAATCGTTTTTTTTTTAATTTACCATCTATAATTCGAATGAAAATAATCGATTATTTCGCTATAATAATCGAATATCTCGACATCACTTGAATGATCATTCGTTATTTTAATTAATAGTTAGGATGTGTTTTTAAGTTAAAGTAGAACACCAGTTTTATCTTTGTTTCATCGTAAATTATTTTGGCGTGGGTTTACTTAGAGAAAGTTTCAATCCAACAAGAAAAAGGTCGTTAGATTACGTGCATCAATTATGTAATTCGCGATTTTTGTTTGCTTTTAAAATAGTTAGCTATTCCCATTATTATTTCTGCAATCGTTTTTAAAGTTCTGGGGTCATCATTATTGTTTATTTTATTTTTAAAATGTTAGATATTCTTTTAATCTATCCGAGCTAGAGGGTTTACATCAATCAATGTGAATGTGAACATCTGTAATTTAATTTTCAATAGTTACATTTTATTTTTGTCTCTCCCCAAACAAAGTTTATTGATTTCTAGATAATATCTGTTGATTTTCTTTTCCTAATATCGAAATAAAACAACAATTTCTCATACCTTTTTCATAATTTTAATCAGCTCATTGGACCCATAATTTGCTTACATATCACCCTTGAAGACGGGCATCCGACGATACATATTTTAACAGTTGTGATCTATTTTAAACACTAACGAGTATCTTCCACTCTCACACTAAGCATGAAGTAAAATTTCGAGTTTAGAAAAGCCCCGCGTAGAAAATTAGTCGAGGGTCGCGCAGACAAAAAAATATATATAAAGCTTAGATGTGATGGTGATCAATATTTACCGAGATGTACCGAGATGTAGCGAGATGTAGCGAGATGTACCGAGATGTAGCGAGATGTACCGAGATGTAGCGAGTAGTAGCGAAAGAATCTGTTTGTGAATAGATTTGGAATAATAATAATAATAAAAGTAGAATAAATTTAGTTTGTGAAACTTTTATGTGATAATCGATACTTATTATTATTATTACCAAGGGTGACAGTTATTAATTAATTTTGAGTGCTAACCATTACTGACAGGTATCAAGATTGTATTGATTAACAGATATGAATGATGTCATTGTTTCCAAGAGACTCTTTGCAAAAAATAAAATATCATAATTTTAAATATCAAATCTAAAATAAACGTGAAGGATGGGAAATTTATTCAAGATACTTAACAATTTTGACCACTAAACAAACAATACAAATTTAATAATTCCATCAAAATTAAACTCGGAAAACTGGTTTTATCAATTACAACCACATTAACAAATAAACAATAATTCCACACATATTGTGAATTAATATTTACAGCAATTTTCTTAAATCATACTTAAATAATTAAACACATTGTAAATTAATATTTCTAACAATTATTCTACAGCGTACTTATATGAAAGTGCATAGTTCTAAGTGTAAGTAAGCAAGCAAGGCAACATGCTCTCGGTATGAATTTTGTGACTTTCATATTTTCCTTTTGTCGGACAAAGTGGACCGCACTCTAATTCTTTAATGCGATGGAAAGTGCGCAAAGAGAATTTTGCTTTCTTATCCGCGTGTGTTTACTCGAATTTCACCGCGATCCAGAAAACTGCTAATAAATCCAGCGTATTTGTGAAACTCGAGAAACTCGTTTTCATCTGGAATCAAAAATGTGTTTAGGAAAATTGCGAACCTAGTCAAATTGTTTTAAACGATTTTATTTTGAACCTGTTTTAAATCTTAAATTTGTTTTAAACATGTTTTAAAGGTTAAATTAATGAAACACTTGTATCTTTTCTTCACTTATTTATTTGGAAAATAAATAAATAAGTGAAGAAAAAATACAAGTGTTTCATTAATTTAAAAACCATCTTCACGCAACTCAACAACAATTAAGTATTTTTAAAGGTTAAATTTGTATAAAACGTTTTTTTTATTATCTTAAATTTGCTAAATTATATTTTATACCGGGGACCCTCGTGGGTCAGTGAGTAGAGCTCCTGCTCTTGGGCCAGAGGGTCGTGGGTTCGTATCCCACGGGGGTGCCAGTTTCTTATGGGGAACTTGGCACCCTCTGAAGCCATGGAGGTGTGTGAATGAGTTGTGCCGTCCATAATTAGTTACATAAGCGTGTAAAGAATTAAATACTTATATGGAATAAATAAAATAAAAATTGATGTTGGCCAATAGTCTACGTTACTAAGGCCAGGCAAAAGCCACACCCAATAAAAAAAAAATATATATTTTATACTACTTCATTAGGAGTTTCTGTTTTCCTTTTTAAATTTTAGCTAAATTGTTGAAGATATTTCAAATTACATTTATTAATTAAACATAAATTTTTATTACAATAAAATATCACAACTGTGTGTGCATAAATGTGATTTTTAGATACAGAATTTTTCTTTCAGGTATCAATATGCATACACTGTAAATTTTACATTCGTCGCTTTTTCAAAGATTTCAATTTGAATCTTTAAACGAGGGTTTTCCACTCCCAGACTAAGCATGAAGTAAAATTTCGAGTTTAGAAAAGCCTGAAAATTTGGATTGGCCGCGTAGCGAAGCGGAGCGGCCAATCCAAATTAGGCTTTTCTAAACTCGAAATTTTACTTCATGCGCCACCCGTATAAAACACTGAAATATCGTAAAGTTTAAAATATACGGCTTTAGCAATCTAATATGTAGATATGAATAAAACGTGAGTCAATTCTGCGCTGAACAAATTGTTTAAAACAGTGATTATAGTCAACCCAATTACTCTAACGTATATTAGGTTGCCTATAATTGTTGTATGTGTGTGTGTTTTTTAACTTCACTGTAAATCAGTGCTTTAAAGCGTGGCGCATGAAGTAAAATTTCGAGTTTAGAAAAGCCTAATTTGGATTGGCCGCTCCGCTTCGCTACGCGGCCAATCCAAATTCTTAGGCTTTTCTAAACTCGAAATTTTACTTCATGCTTAGTCTGGGAGTGGAAAACACTCGTTAAAAGCTTCAAATTAACCGCTTTTAAACAACGAATTCCCGTAAATTAAAAAAACGCTGTAATTATCAGGATATGTATACTCAAAAGAAAAATGCCCTGTATGTTCTGTTTTAAACGTGTTTTAAACATGTTTTTAATTGTTAATGTTCCAAACGCTTTTTCAATGAAAAAAACACGTTTTGTAAAAAAAACTGTTTGTTTTAATTAAAATAAAAACATGTTTCTTTTAACAACCCTGGTTCCAATGATATATATATTTTTTAATCATAATAATTTATTACGGAATCACCTTTTTAACAAAATAATACAAACAAATATATATCAGTGTTACAATAAAATAAATCATAACATATGCAAATAAATTAAACCAGAAATAAGAAATAATATAAACTAAAACTAAAATTAAATCTTACCAATAACAGATGAAATTAAGAGTTGTGTGTATATACCGATCGACAATAAATTGACGCAGCATATCGTTTATTATGTGTTGGAGAGTAATAAATGCACAAACAATAGGAGGAAGCAAGATAGATTATAATTAGTCATATTTTATAGACACTTGCAAAATAATTGTAATTAAGTTCAAATTAAGCTGCTTAAAATCCATTTGGAGGGTGAGTGAAACTCTGTGTATATTACGTACGAAACAATATTGGTCAAGATATTAATTTATTTTTAGGAAAAACAAAATATTTTTCTCACGCTTTCCTGTGTATGTGTGTTTGTGTGTAGACAGCGGGAACATATCAAGGAAAAAATTTATATAAATAGCAACCGCGAAAATGCGTAGTTCACTCTCCCGAAATTAGAATGGTCCGAAAGGCGATGATCAATCATTCTAACTCCTAAAACCCATTCTATTTTTACATTTCGAAAAAAATGGCAAATCGTGCATCGGAAAGTGTACAAGTGGAACAAATGTCAAGATCTACTACACAGTAGTACGCGAAAATAAATTTAAAGTTCCAAAAACACTTTTTTTAACTTGTGATGCAAAAGTTTGAATAATTCACAGAATAACTTATTTAATATGTAATTTTTGAACGACGGACAAAAAATAGTTTATTATTATTTTATTTTATTTTTTTTATTATCTTCGCAAATACTTTAAAGTTCCAAAAACACTTTTTTAACTAGTGATGCAAAATTTTGAATAATTCACGGAATAACTTATTTAATTTGTAATTTTTGAACGAAGGACAAAAATTAGTTTATTATTATTTTATTTTATTATTGTCGCGTCTCAATACCGCGAGTACCCTAGCAAGTCAAAACCCGACCAGCACCCGTCGCCGCATGGGGCTGCTTTTATTACTTGCAATTACCAGCGACCGTGAAAGGCTCTTTACACAGTTTTATTAGGATGAAATTTAGTTAATGTAAATAACCGTTTTTAAACCTTTGTATATATTTTGTGGAAATGTAAATGTAAAAGTTTAGAAATCCCTAAAATGAGGCCTCGTTGCCAATATCCTTTTTTATCTTCCGTTTCATAACCTTCTCCTTATTTAACACTGTTCTCCCACTAATATTTCTAACCAATAGAAAATTAAGATGCACACCCCGTTGTGGGGGTAATTCATTTATAAACTTGTAAATATGTATATTTGATGAATTCGATCTCTAGAAGTAAACATAAAAACATCAAAACGTACGTCGTGTTTTATTTTTACTCGTCCAACGAAACTGCACCCGAACAATTATCTTTGCAAATATTTGTGATTACAAATAATATGAATAACGAATTTAAAATAATAATCTATTTATCTACAAAATAACTCATTATAAATGTAATTACAATAGTACTATTTTCAAAAAAAAAAAACAAAATATAATTGTAAACTGAAATAATTAATTATTATTATGTGTGATTACAAATGATGCAAATTACGAATGTTGAACAACAATCTATTTATCTACAAAATAACCCATTATAAAAGTAATTACAATAGTAAAATTTGCAAAAAAAATGTACAAAATTTAATTGGAAACTGAAATAATTAATGATTATTATAAAATTAGAAGAATGGATAGACAAAACAAACAAGTCATCGAGGCCAAGCAAGAAGATAAATTTAAAATCGCGTGAACTTGAAAGTATGTACTTGTTTTTGGTTCATTCCGACCTATTTACTATGGACTTGAAAAATTAGCCATTTCGAAACGAGCAGTATCGGTTATTTTGGATAATTAATGTTAAGGTTGCGGACGGAGTTACACTTCTGCCAACTGGGCTAGCAATTTTTTGACCCTAATATCAGCGAGTTATTGCTACGATGGCGTTTTGTATGCACACATCATAATTTCAAATGACTTGACAACTGCAAAAATATAATTTCAAACTTCTAGCATCAACTAATTTAAAACTAATTCAATCATAATGGTATATTACGTAACGAGACTGGTATACAGCACATTACGAAATGAATACGTTGGAGCAGCGAAGGAGGAACGCGGATGTAATGCTAGGCTTCAATTTGATAAACGGTTGGATCGACTGCCCTTACCTTCTGGGCCAGTTTAAAACCAATGTGCCTAGCAGGGGTTTGCGTTCCTTCGACCTCTTCAACGTACCATTTCATCGTACCAATTATGGTAGAAAGTATGGTATGGCTAGAGCAGTGGTGGGGAAACTTTTTTTACGACGGGCCATTTGTAATAACCAGACAATCGTAGCGGGCCAAAGAATAATGCTTAATCGTAGGTAGGTAGTTTTTATGCGGGTCGTCACATTACGAAGTAAGAACGCGTTCAAACATTCTCACGACGGCACTCTTAAACGGGCCGGATTAAACCTTTCCGCGGGCCGGACTTGGCCCGCGGGCCGTAGTTTACCCATCACTGGGCTAGAGTTATCGCGCACTGCAACTCGGCGAATATAGACTTTGCTACCACAAGCAAAAAGAATCTTAAGTCCATACTCCGTGAGACAAATTAGATTTTTATTTTTGTTCACATTTGTTTGTTTTATTTGTATATTGTTTGTGATTTATATTTTAACCTTATTTATTACTTTTAGCATAGTGATGAGCACTTTGATTTTAATCTGTTGTGTATATTGTTAGTGATTTTATATATTTTAACTTAATTATTACTTTTAACTTATTTTAGACTGAGCATTATGTATTTATTTTAAATGGATATCCGTAAATAAACAATAATAAATATTACATATGAGCGGAGAAGTTGCGTACGAGCCGCGCAGCGGCGAGTGCAGTATTCCGCGAGTTTGTAATTGCCATACCACTCAAGAAACGTACGATACTTTACCTACGCCCTAACAAAATAAACAATGAGCATTAAAGAACAGCTTATTTATTGTAATAATTTTTAATAGTACCATGACAATGATGAAAACCAAATTACTACTTGACCAGTATACAAGGAATAAAGCTGTACATTTTCCGGGATTCGTTGTTTTTTAAAAGAGTTCAATTTCAAGCTTTAAACGAGTGTTTTCCACTCCCAGACTAAGCATGAAGTAAAATTTCGAGTTTAGAAAAGCCCCGTGAAAATTTGTCGAGGGTCGCGCAGCGACCCGAGACAAATTCTAGCATCAACTAATTTAAAACTAATTCAATCATAATAGTATATTACGCAACGAGACTGGTATCCAGCACATTACATATGAGCGGACATGTTGCGCACGAGCCGCGCAGCGGCGAGTGCAGTATTCCGCGAGTTTGTAATTGCCATACCACTCAAGACGCGTACGATACTTTACCTACGCCCTAACAAAATAAACCATGAGCATTAAAAAACAACTTATTTATTGTAATAATTTTTAATAGTACCATGACAATGATGAAAACTAAATTACTACTTGATCAATATACAAGGAATAAAGCTGTACATTTTCCGACATTCGTTGTTTTTTTTAAAAGAGTTCAATTTGAAGCTTTAAACGAGTGTTTTAGGACAGCTTGGTGGTGTAGTGGTTAGAGTGTTGTACTGCCACGCCACGGACCGGGGTTCAAATACCGTTGTCTGCATTTATATAGGTTAGGATAAAAATGCCAAACACTCCGTCTTCTCGGATATGACGTTAAATGCATGTAGGACCCGTGTACTGCCTGGATGTTGCGTGCACGTTAAAGATCCCTACCGGTGACTTGGAACTCCCACCGGGTTCGGCAAAATTCCCGGATAGCTGTAGACCTAATCTCCGGCGTCATGATTGGCCTTAGCAGCGGAAATAGATGACGTAAAACCCAAAAAAAAAAAACGAGTGTTTTCCACTCCCAGACTAAGCATGAAGTAAAATTTCGAGTTTAGAAAAGCCCCGTGAAAATTTGTCGAGGGTCGCGCAGCGACCCGAGACAAATTTTCTGGGCTTTTCTAAACTCGAAATTTTACTTCATGCGCCACGCGTATAAAACACTGATTTCAATTGAGGTTCAAATAATTTTGAATTAAACTTTCCCAAACAACTTCTATTTTACAGAAAGTGAAAAAATCCTCTCTTATCAATTTAGGAATTCATTGGTTAAAAAAAATTGAACCCACGTGTTTTTTTTTTTTTAATGTTATGACGTAAAAAAGTTGCAGATTGTTTATCGCGAAATATAAAATTACGCACTCGCGTGTTTACACGAGCGTTATCATCATTCTCAAGGTTTGCAGCCGATTTATCAGTCGAGCGCAAACGGCAAAGTTTTCGGATAACATTCGTTTTTGATAACACGCGCTGCAGAGAGAAACGGAATATCCCAAAATTTGCCCATTTTCTTTTATCTCAAAAGAGTTCGATTAATATTCATTTGTATAAAGCAGTGGTCTCCAAACTACGGCCCGCGGGCCAAATCCGGCCCGCGACTTGCATGAATCCGGCCCGCGATTGTTTGTATTTTTTTTTGTAAATGTCATATTTTGAAATATTGTATCAATTGTTCCTTAAAATTTTCATAAATTTATAAAATTAATCGGATCTTGGCCGACTTTATTATGTAGAATTGTATTTGTGGCCCGCGAAGAAGATAGTTTGGAGACCCAGGGTATAAAGCATAGGTTCTCAACGTGGGCGATAACGCCCCCTTGTGGGCGTTTGAGACTTTCAGGGAGGCAGTAGAAAACCTAGAGAAAACGCGTGTTGTTGCAGAGAGAAACGGAATATCCCAACATTTGCCCAATTATTTTTTTCTCAAAAAAGGTCTATTAATTTTCAGTTGTATAAAGCATAGTTTCTCAACGTAGGCGATAACGCCCCCCTGTGGGCGTTTGAGACTTTTAGAGAGGCAGTAGAAAACCTCGAGAAAACGCGTGTTGTTGCAGAGAGAAACGGAATATCCCAAAATATGCCCATTTTTTCTTTCTCTAAAAAATTTGATTAATGTTCATTTGTATAAAGCATAGGTTCCCAACGTGGGCAATAACGCCCTCGGCGGGCGTTTGAGACTTTCAGGGACGCAGTAGAAAACCTAGAAAAATCGCGTGTTGTTGCAGAGAGAAACGGAATATCCCAAAATTTGCCCATTTTTTCTTTTCTCTAAAAAATTTGATTAATGTTCATTTGTGTAAAGCATAGGTTCTCAACGTGCGCGATAACGCCCCCTGTTGGCGTTTGAGACTTTCAGGGAGGCAGTAGAAAACCTAGAAAAAACGCGTGTTGTTGCAGAAAGAAACGGAATATCCCAAAATATGCCCATTTTTTTATTTCTCTAGAAAGTTTGATTCATTTTCATTTGTATAAAGCATAGGTTCTCAATGTAGGCGATAACGCCCCCTATGGGCGTCTAAGACTTTCATGGAGGCAATAGAAAACCTAGAAAAAAGGCGTGTTGTTGCAGAGAGAAACGGAATATCCTAAAATTTGCCCATTTTTTTTTTTCTCTCTAAAAAGTTCGATTAATGTTCATTTGTATAAAGCATAGGTTCTCAACGTAGGCGATAACACCCCCCTGTGAGCGTTTGAGACTTTCAGGGAGGCAGTAGAAAACCTAGAGAAAACGCGTGTTGTTGCAGAGAGAACCGGAACATCCCAAAAAGTGCCCAATTTATTTTTTCTCTAAAAAAATGAATTAATGTTCATTTGTATAAAGGTTCTCAAATTGGGCGATAACGCCCCCCCGTGGGCGTTTGAGACTTTCAGGGAGGCAGTAGAAAACTTGGAGAAAACGCGTGTTGTTGCAAAGAGAAACGGAATATCCAAAAATTTGCCCAATTATTTATTTCTCTAAAAAGTTTGATTAATTTTCATTTGTATAAAGCATAGGTTCTCAAGTTGGGCGATAACGCCCCCTGTAGGCGTTTGAGACATTCAGGGGGGCAGTAGAAAACCCAGAGAAAATTAGGGGGCGTTTAATATTACACGTTTAAATATAATCGTGGCAATAGCTGTTTCAGATTCGCGACAGATGGTAAGTAAAAAAACTGGGGGCTCTAGAAAAAAAAAATCTCAAAGTGGGTGGTGAGAAAAATAACCTATGGTTCTCAACCTTATTTTGCCCACCGTCCAGTTTGAGATTTTTAAATAATTTATAATAATAATAAATCTTTATAGACCAACAGAAAAGTTACATCTCAATTACATTGCTTTGGAGTAGGGGTGCCAATCCCGGGATCCCGAAATCCCGGGGTCCCGGGATCCCGTTAAAAAATCGATCCCAAAAAACCCGGGATTAAAAAGTCCTAATCCCGGGATCTCGTACTATATTACAAAATTTAAAAAATACTCTTTTTGATGGCATTAATTGTTTTTATTATTTTAACGATACAAATTATTTGATTATTATTATTTATCGCAAGACTTGGCAACACGGCGGTTTTCGAGATCGAAGGCCGTACAACGGCTGACATATGTTTGGTAATTCGGTAATTCACCGGATTTGTTATTCGTTTTATATTGAGTGTTGTTTTTCGAAGAATAAGAATGGATTTGAGTGACCAGGATACTAATAAGAAAAAGGGTGAATACTGTTTATTAGTACATTTATTATTGAATCACTGCATGATTTGCTTATTCTGTAATTGTAAATCGAAACCTTTCTTTCATACATATAGTTTCAAATGTTATTGGTTATGTTACCATTATTTGTGTAATTTATATTTGAATTTCTTATTGCTGAAAGGGACCATCCGATTGTTTGAAACAGTTGTACTAATAGTTATTTAATGCTCCAATGTAATATCAAAAGCGATTTTTAATTGAGATTTTTTCGACCGCTAGCTTCTCATGCGTTAACTGTCAAGACTATGAATCGCTATTTTTTACAATATTTTTCCGTCGACCGTAGTGTTATTATAACATGGTTTATAATATAAATTTAAATTAATTTAATGAATGTATCTGAATTTTGTTTATACACATTTTTGTTAAGAGGTAGTCGACCGGAAGTGAAAACGCCAAAACGCACGAAACGCCCGCCATTCTATCACACTTATTTATGCATAGAAATTTAGAAATAGACACAAAAATAAACCCGTGTTTATTAAGGTACATTCTACAATATACTACGGTAGATTTTCAATTGAAGTTATGAATGTTGCGAAAAAAAAAAATTTAAACTTGACGAATTTTATAAATTTTCCGATGTTTGATATTTTTTATCTCAAAAACCAACAAAGTTAGAAAGAATTCGTCGTACCAAGTATTAGTTTATACTTTTATTAAACACTATAATTTTTTTCAAATCGTTTTATAGTCAAATGGCAGTGTAGTTGTGGCGGGCGTTTTACACGATTTCTAGTATTATTAAATTAACAGAAATTTCGTAGTCCCCACACTGTTATTTGATTATAAAATGATTTGAAAAAAATATAGTGTTTAATAAAAGTGCAAACTACATACTTGTTGCAACAAATTCTTTCTAACTATGCTGGTTTTTGAGATAAAAAATATCAAACATCCGTAAATTTATGAAATTTGTCTAGTTTACATTTTTTTTGCAACATTCATAACTTTAATTGAAAATCTACCGCCGTGTATGGGAAGAATGTACCTTATTGAACACGTGTTTATTTTTGTGTCAATTTCTATGCATAAATAAGTGTGATATATTGGCAGGCGTTTGGTGCGTTTTGGCGTTTTCACTTGCGGTCGACTACCTCTTAACTGTTGCAAAAACTGGTCAATCACTTGATAATAATTGGAATCAATTTTATTTCCTACAGTTTGTCATGTTATCGGAAATAGATATGTTATGTGAGACATATATGTATTTGTTTTGGCGCTGATTGAAATGTAATATGACAGATCATTAAAGATCTGTTAACTGAATATTTTCGAGTTTATGTGAAGTGATTAATCACAAAAATAGACGACTGTTATTCCTTATTTCACTTTTTATTTTAATGTTAGATGTACATTTCGAGAGACAACGTGCTAATTATGTGAGTTTTATCATTAAGCAAATTTGGTTTCTCTGCAACAACAAAAATTTACAAATAAAAAGTAGGTTATTTGGGGAGTTTATTAACCTATGATACCTTTTTTGCAGGCGTTCTTACAACTATCTCTGAATTAAAAGTTGCTGCTCTCTACGGCCCACATCAGACAAAAGCAAATGACATCGACTCTGTCTGGTTTTATTTTCTAATAGAAAAAGGTCGTGGGGAAACTGCAAAATGTAAACGTTGTCACGCAATTTTGAAAACCAAAGGTGGCTCCACCAAAGGTCTACTTACGCATCTCAAAACTCATAAAATTGACCACTCTAAGAAGCGTATCCGAGATTCTCTTGAAACTCAAACAGAGCAGATTGCTGGAACGAGTAATTCAGATGGAATAATTAATTATAAACGACCGTGCAAACAGAAAAAGCTGATGGACTATTTTACGCCAATAAATGATAAATGCTTCGACGCTGTAATAGCAAGAATGACTGCTTTAGATGGTTTTCCTTTCTCTATGTTTGTAGAATCAGTTGATTTAAGAGAATCATTGGAAGCAAGGGGATTTTCAGTGCCGAAATCTCGAGAGACTGTTAAAAAACACGTTATGAATTATTTCGAGAAAATTCGCAAACACACCACTGAAGAGCTTCAACAGCTAAAGAATAAAGGTGACAAATTTAGTTTGACATTCGATGAATGGACCTCAACATCAAATAAGCATTTTATGAATATAAATGTACATGGCCATGATAAATTCTGGAACCTAGGGTTGGTAAGGTACAAATATTCAATGACTGCTCCGGTGTGTGTTGAAATGTTAGAACATCGGCTCTTAGCATTCAACATAAATTTGTCGAAGGATATTGTCGCTGTTACTACTGATGGAGCTAGCGTTATGGTTAAAGTCGGAAAACTTATTGTTCCAGGGCAGCAATTATGTCTTGCGCATGGCATCCAGTTGGCTGTGATTGACGTTCTTTATAAAAAGAAAGAAGAACTCTGTGATACTGACATTGATAGTAGTGATGACGAAGGTGATGAGGAAGAGGATGGATTAATGTTTTGTGCAGATCGCGACTTCTTCGAAGTAACTACTAGTCATGAATTAAATTCATTAATAGCAAAAACGAGAAAAATTGTTCGCGCGTTTAGAAAATCTCCGACTAAAAATGACATTCTTCAAAAGTATGTTCAAAATGATCATGGAAAAGAGCTTAAACTTGTATTAGACTGTAAAACAAGATGGAGCAGTCTACTTACCATGCTTGAACGTTTTATGTTGTTAAAAAATTCAATTAAAAAGGCAATGATTGATCTAAATATGACACCAATGCTGGATTTTGAATGTGAATTAATTCAAGGCATTGTAAAAATTCTTCAGCCAGTACAATTAACAGTACAGGCGTTATGTCGACGTGACATGGATCTATATAAAGCTGATGCTGCATTAAATTTCATGTTGGAAGAAATCCTCAGAACCAAATCAGTTTTAAGCGATGAGTTTAAAAATGCACTAAGAACAAGAATTAACCAACGTAGAACTATTTTTTCCGGGCTTTTAGGATATCTTACCAACCCCAATTACACAAATACTGGATTGGACGAGTGCTTAAGTGTTCCAAATATCGAAGTAATTAAACATGAATTGGAAAAACTCCTAACCAGATTAGGCAATAATTCCGTAGAGGAGTGTGGGACACAAGATAGCTCCGACGAGGAGGTTTCAATTGCGGAGATTATACGCACCGAGGAAAAGATATCTTTAAAAGATAAATTGCAGAAGGTTCTAAAAACATGTTCTGAAGTACCACAGCTCCAGATGGAACGCACCAAGCTCCGATTATCAGATATTATAGTGAAAGAAATAGAATTATTTGCTAATGGGGGTAAACGTGGGAATAATCTACAACGTGCCTACGATTTTTTAAAAACCATCCCCCCAACTAGTGTAGAGTCCGAAAGATGTTTCTCTTCGGCCGGATATATCTGCAATAAGATTCGCTCAAGCCTGGGAGACGAGACACTGGACGCATTAATCTCATTGCGATCTTTTTTCAAAAATATGTAGTGTAGATACATAAATAAATAAATGTTGGTGAAACTGTAAGACATTTTTATTTAGCCATTTTTTTTAAACGTATATTAAAAACGTAATTCGCGCTGGAATTCCACATCAATAAGAAACAATTTCTTAAAATATTTCACCTATATACAATTACATATTTTCCCGGGATCCCGGGAATAGTCCCGGGATCCCGGGAAACTTGACCATTGTACCGAAAATCCCGGGATTGGAAAAATGGCTCGGGATTGGCACCCCTACTTTGGAGCAATAAATGGCGTTAGCTGTCGATTTTTGCTAATTGTGTTCGCACATAGGCTATAAAAAAATAAAATGCACGCGTTATTTTTGACGAAATGACGTTTGTACCTGACGTTTGTTGAAGCAACTAATGATAGACAATTACAAATTACGAAAATTTTATTAATTAATAAATCGTATTGATAATAAAATAGAAGTCAAAAGGTTTGTTTCACTACTATTTTTTATCCTCTCCGATTAATTTCGACTTATCGTCATTCTCAAGGAGTAAAATAAACAGAAAAATGTTTTACAAGATATATATACATATTTTTTGAAGGCCAGGTAATAAAGGCTTTAAAAATTGGGGAGTTCTAGATGTCTTCGTACTCGTTTACGATGTGTTTTCCCTGTTTTATTGCCTTGTTGATTTTCAGGCCGTCTCTAAAATTCAATTTTCGTCCCTTATTATAAAAAGTCGTCGCTTAGAATTAAAAAAAATAGTAGTGTAACAAACCAAGTGACTTTTGTTTAATTATCAATATTGTAAACATTTCATCAAGTGATTAATGAGAACCAAATTGAAGATATAATAAATCGTAAATCGCAAACTATTGACAAACTTAATTTTTCTTTATGATAAATTGTCTTTATGTAATAAATCGTAGATATTATTTATTGTAATAATTTTTAATAGTACCATGAGAATGATAAAAACTAAATTACTACTTGATCAATATACAAGGAATAAAGCTGTACATTTTCCGATATTCGTTGTTTTTTAAAAGAGTTCAATTTGAAGCTTTAAACGAGTGTTTTCCACTCCCAGACTAAGCATGAAGTAAAATTTCGAGTTTAGAAAAGCCCCGTGAAAATTTGTCGAGGGTCGCGCAGCGACCCGAGACAAATTTTCTGGGCTTTTCTAAACTCGAAATTTTACTTCATGCGCCACGCTTATAAAACACTGATTTCAAGTGAGGTTAAAATATTTTTGAATTAAACTTTCCAAAACAACTTCTTATTTACAGAAAGCGAAAAAATACTGTCTTATCAATTTAGGAATTCATTGGTTAAAAAAAAATTGAGCCCACGTGTTTTTTTTTAAATGTTATGACGTAAAAAAGTTGTGTTTTCCCTGTTTTATTGCCTTGTTGATTTTCAGGCCTTCTCTAAAATTCAATTTTCGTCCCTTATTATAAAAAGTCGTCCCTTAGAATAAAAAAAAATAGTAGTGTAACAAACCAAGTGACTTTTGTTTAATTATCAATATTGTAAACATGTTTCATCAAGTGATTAATGAGAACCAAATTGAAGATATAATAAATCGTAAATCGCAAACTATTGACAAACTTAATTTTTCTTTATGATAAATTGTCTTTATGTAATAAATCGTAGATATTATTTATTTATTTCTGTTAAAAATTGAGAATCTGGGTTCAAGTACATTCTGATATTATTTGAAATGTTAAAAATTTCTCAGCACTGGGTGCCCAGTGCTTACAAACAAAGATTTGCTGTAAAATCCTTTTTTTAATAATTCCTCAATTAACATCAAAATCAGGAAAACAAACGAGGGGTGAAAAGTGTTCCCTTTTTACCTTTTTTTCAGACAGGTTTAGTCATCAATCAATTATGCAAATAGCGCAGCCCCCTTCGTGAGTTGCTTTTTTGCTCGTTTTAATAGGCGAGGAGTTCTCTGCAAATTTGTGCATTACACACACAACCAAACACAAAATATGTACATAATGAATGTGCATACACATACGTGCATGTATGTATGTATATACATAAATACATAGAGCAGACGTGTATTATCGATTAACATGTCAGAAGAAGGCTGAAACCTGTTTATTTTTCACCCCTGTTTGTTTGCTTCTTGGGTTTATATTTATCCCCCTTTTAATGGATTAACTTCGTTTTCAGTAAAAAAAAAATACAGTGTTTGATTTATTTAGTGTTATGATAGCAATAAAAAATAAACCAAATTTAAAGCGAAACTGCAGTTGCTTAAAATTAACTAAAAAGTTACCTACCTACAGTGCGATCATTAAAAACATGATTTAGAGTAGGCTTTGAAATTCGGCTAAATGTAGCAACGTGACCAATCCAAATTTTAAACTCGACATTTTACTTCATGCTTAACAAAGGAGTGGAAACACTTGTAAGACCAAGCCATGTATTTCTTCTGGAAATATTTTATTTGGAATTATTTTCTTTTAAGTATACGTATTCTAAATTCAGCCTTTTTTCTGTAAATCTTTAGGTATTCCTTGTATTTTTATTAAATATAATTTGAAGCTTTAAACGAGTGTTTTCCACTCCCAGACTAAGCATGAAGTAAAATTTCGAGTTTAGAAAAGCCCCGTGAAAATTTGTCGAGGGTCGCGCAGCGACCCGAGACAAATTTTCTGGGCTTTTCTAAACTCGAAATTTTACTTCATGCGCCACCCGTATAAAACACTAAAATATTGTGAAATTTATGTATATTCAAACTTAACTTGAAATCCGTGTTTAATACGCGTGGCGCATGAAGTAAAATTTCGGGTTTAGAAAAGCCCAGAAAATTTGTCTCGGGTCGCTGCGCGACCCTCGACAAATTTTCACGGGGCTTTTCTAAACTCGAAATTTTACTTCATGCTTAGTCTGGGAGTGGAAAACACTCGTTTAAAGCTTCAAATTATATTTAATAAAAATACAAGGAATACCTAAAGATTTACAGAAAAAAGGCTGAATTTAGAATACGTATACTTAAAAGAAAATAATTTTTCGTTTAAAGCTTCAAATTGTGTTATGATATCAATACAAAATAAACCAAGTTTAAAGCGCAATTGCAGTTGCTCAAAATTAATTAAAAAGTTACCTACCTACCGTGCCATCATTTAAAACATGATTTAGAGTAGGCTTTGAATTTTAAATTAGATTGGCACTACTGACTTTTAACACATAGTTTACCATAACCTAAAATTTATTCCACCATTTAATTAGTATTCTGGGCAACCGCAAAAAAAATGCCGCTTAGTCTAAATCATAATTTAAAGGATCGCACGATATTTTTTTACGCAGGTAAATATTCTTTAGTATTCTTTAGTATTCTTTAGTATTCTTTAGTATTACATACGCTGTATTTTTTTTTAAATTTAAAATAAAGTTTAGAATATACAGCTTTACCACACTGATTTAGAAGTGTATTTCAAACTTCACTAGAAATCAGTGTTTTATACGCGTGGCGCATGAAGTAAAATTTCGAGTTTAGAAAAGCCTGAAAATTTGGTTTGGTCGCTCCGCGCTTCGCGCTACGCAACCAAACCAAATTTTCAGGCTTTTCTAAACTCGAAATTTTACTTCATGCTTAACCAAGGACTGGACACGCTCGTTAGAAGCTTCAAATCGAACGATTTTTAAAAACAACGAATGCCTCAACAAATACAGATGGATATGTACAGGGTGGTGCTTTTTGGATATGCCACATATGGAAAACTATTTTATCTGAAGAGATATTGAAAAACAGTTTTCCCAGCTAGATTCACTTTTTCATGTTTTAATCAATAGCGAAAAGAAAATTGATTTATCTCTAACCGTTTTCGCTCTATAACGGGAAGTTGATAAATTGTCGTTTTTCTGACTGTAACTCATTTGAAGTGACGTTAGAACAACAGGAACTTAAGTTTAGCTTGAACTCGAGTTCAACTTTTTTGGTGCAACAACTTACAAAAAATACCCGTATATAATTAGCATGTTAAAGATGTTAAACATCAAATTAAAGTGTGAACAAATCACAGGAGCGTAATCTAAGTTATGTATTTTGTTCGATCATGAAAGAAAAAATACTTTCGTGTTTATTTTTTTAGTGGAATGTACAGACAGGAAAAAAGTTGTTTTTTATTTGATTAATCACTTTGAGGAAGATTAGAATGCTGGCAACGAGCAATACGTGTAATTTCGCAATTAGCGCCGTTTCTGGGTTCGGTTCTATCTCGTCGATTAATCTTGATTACGCGTACACATCAAAGCCAATTCATCATGTTCTCATTGTTCATGCCAACGCGTCATTTTTTTATTTCTTTTCGTTTTGATAATAATCCATTATTCCATATTAGTATTTCGTAAAGAAAATAAAAAAATATATCCAATTTGTTTGGAAAATGGAATTTAACTACAAACATATGCAACGCCTTGAAGTAAGTGAAGTAGTCAATAAAGTCGCGTAATTTGATCAGCTGGCTTTTGTTGTGGTCCTTTTATTTTTGAAACAAACCATAGTTTCTTCAATTTTGCGCACCATTTTAATTAAATTTTAAAATACAATTTGAATGTTGGTAATTAAGGATAGCAAATATAGTTCGTCCGAGAATGCAAGCAATATCAAGTGGTTTTCATTGCCATCCGACATCTCTCAACTCCCTAAACACAACGTTAAAGCAAGCATTAGTTATTCTTGTAATTCCTTTGAGAATGGTCGTTATTGACCGAAACACGTGTCAGGAAACTGAATATACAAATATGAAACCAAACAAGTGTTTTAATTTACCTAATATGTTAAAGCAAGCGTTAAATATATGACGTTTTGTTGGGAATACCCCACAGCGTTGCCGCTTCACCACTCGTAATAAATCCAGCCGATAACTCCTAGTCCGAGGAAAAGTGAATTTGTTAGAACATTATTTTATTATTATTTAGCATTATTTATGTTATTTGGTGTGGATCTGGGCCCTCTTCTTGCTGCGTCACTACAGCTTAACCACAATTCACCACTTTTTAAGCATTCATAACTCAACGTTAGGCATCTAGCACCTAACGTTTTCGGGCGGGGTTTTAGGTTATGTTGAATGTTTACATGTACTCTTGGCGACAATGCGGGGACCATAAACCATTAACATATTGTCTGGATTCTTGGATATACTATACGAACATATGCAACGCCTTGAAGTAAGTGAAGTTATTTCGGCATTTTGGTGCTTAATTGGTTTTTATTTGTGTTTTTATTTTAGAAGTTAATTTTCTTCGAACATATTTTATTCTTTCAGCAAATTAGTTACGCCTTTAGAAATTCATTGAATTTATTGGGCTGTTTCAAACTGTAGCAGACCCTTTTTTTGCACTACAGGGGGTGTCGTTTTGGTCCCAGCACATTTCGTGGAAGGATAACCGTTCAGCCATCTATGATATTTCAAATTTGATCCGTTGCAAAGCATCAGTTAATTCTAAGAAATTCATCCCTTTCTCTAGACGAAGGAAGGGGTACCCACGAAATGTGTTTGACCAATAAGATCGCTCCCCCCTCTTAATACTCATTTTTAATTTTCCTCTATTTTTAAACATAAACAGCACTCTTGTCAACAACCTCAAACTATCAACAACAATAAGTTAAATCTCTAAATTTAATAAATTTCTAACTACTACAATGTTATTGTAAAGATTTGTGTATAAAAGTGTATATATTTGTACATTTATGGTGATAAATAGAGTTATAAGTGCAAAGAAATATTTTATTTCATATTTATTCACCTGCATAAAAAAAACTATTGGCGATTTCCGAACCAGTGCAAAAAGAAATCGTCAAAGAGATAATCTCTCCAAGCCAGAAGTAGTCAATAAGGTCGCGTAATTTGATCAGCTGGTTTTTGTTGTGGTCCTTCTATTTTTGAAACAAACCATAGTTTCTTCAATTTTGCGCACCATTTTAATTCAATTTTAAAATACAATTTGAATGTTGGTCATTAAGGATAGCAAATAGTTACAACGATAGCATGCTCATGTGGGCAATTAGCGAAGCAAAGCACGACCGCGAATAACGTGTAATGCCGAATTAGTGTCACGCACAGGGAAGTGACTATTGATTTTCCAGAATGTGTCACGTGCTTGCAATCGAATGTACCATTGTCTGCTTGGTTATTAATAAACGCAATTTCAAATCTAGACCAAACACATCACATGAGAAATTTCAACTATTTACGCAATAATTGCTGTGATGATTAATATGCGCTTGGTTTGCCATTGTCTCGACTGAAGTGGCTTTAACAAATATACAAAATTAGTTAACTTTATAAATGATGACGTTTGTTAGTAATGTTTTATTAATCAGCTGAGCTTCAAAATCTTAATACTTTTCTTTCTTGATTTTATCTTGGAGTTATTTTAAATTATTAATTTGGCTTAAAATATCAAGCCTCATTTGGCTTGAAATATCAAGCCTCATTTGGCTTGAAATATCAATCCTCATTTGGTTTAAAATATCAAGCCCTATTTGACTTGAAATGTCAAACCTCATTTGGCTTGAAATATTAAGCCTTATTTGGCTTGAAACATCAATCCTCATTTAGTTTAAAATATCAAGCCTTATATGACTTGAAATATCAAGTCTCATTTGGCTTGAAGTATCAAGCCTCATAAAACTGACAAAAATTTTATGTTATTGTTAGTTTCTGTTTCTACTGTAAATACTATATTTGGATGTAATGAGTTAATATAATCTAAAAATTGTGTTAATTGTCTATTAACAATAACATAAAATTTTTAGACCTCTCAATAACACGTACTAATGAATCACTAACTTTTGATATTTATAGAAAACCTACTTTCACAGACCGTGTAATTCCTAACTGTTCCAACCATCCCTATAAACATAAACTAGCTGCCTTTAACTCCATGGTAAACCGAGCTTTTATTGTTCCGTTGTCAGAAACCTCATTTAAAAAAGAAATAGATATTATTAAAAGTATAGCTGTTTCAAATGGCTATACTACGTCAATAGTAGATAAAATAGTTAATCAATACAAAATTAAACTTATTAGAAAATACATATATGCCGGAATCGAACCTAAAACACAAGCAACATATCGTTCCCTTACTTACTTTTGAAATATAACTAACAAAATTAAAAATATTTTAGCAAAACACAAATTAAATATAGCGATGAAACCATTTACAAAAATTAAAAATCATATTTTTAACCATAAGACTCAGATACCAAGTATTTACAAATCAGGAATATATAAATTAACCTGTAATGATTGTAAGGGAGTGTATATAGGTCAATCTGGTCGTAATTTTAAGACCAGACTCAGTGAGCATCTTTACTCTTTTCGGCATAGATTAATTGATAAGTCATCTTTCGCCAAACATTTGATTGAAAATAACCATTCTTTTGGCGAGGATGTACTTTCAGTTATTCACTTTGCCGAGAAGGGTAGAAAGATGGACCTCCTGGAGTCTTTGGAGATTCACAGAGCCCGCGCTAATCGGGAAATTCCCGTAATTAACGACCAGCTTGACCTTAAATATGTTATTAGAAAATTTGCAAATATAAATAATGTTCCTTTGTAGTTTTTTCTTACTAACGGTTTGATAATGATACGTGTAGTATCGAAACTATAGTCACCAAATAAACCAATTGTTATACAAACAAAGTGATAAACAGTGTTTTATTTATAATCTGAAATGTTAAATTTTTCCGACAATTCCCTGACTCAAGATTTATTTCCCTGGCCTTGTAATATAACTTTCTTCTGTGGGAAACCCCCATTTTGTTGAATTGTTTTTATTGTTTTTGTCAATATTTAGGTTCATTTTATAAATATTTATGTGTTTTGTAACTTGCCTGCTGATTTTGACAAATTTAACAATATCATATGGCTTTTTTGTTAGTGTTTTGGTCAATTTGAATATAATTCCATGACTTTTCTCTGACTTTTCCGGTTTTAATAATAATAATAATAATAATAATAGCCTTTATTGCCCAAACGGAAAAACTCAATACAGGACAAAATCAAAATAATATAATAGATTCAAAAATTACAGTAATAACATTACAGATATAGAAAATGTAAAATATAGAAATAAAGAGAAATAAAAAAGAACAAAATATAACATATAATAAAAAAAATAAACGCACTTAACGATAAAATGATAACATGAAAATGATTATTATTAATGATTATGAATATGATCTCTTAACATTACAAAAAATGTCGTCGAAATGTTTATTACCATTTATACATATATGAGAGATCGGCGCTTTTAATAATATGTTAGTTCTGGCTATAGGGGTATTAAGTGTAATATCTTGACGTGATGACAAGCGTGGAACGTTGAATTTAACCATTGCGAGTAACTGTGGCGAATCAATAATGTTATTAACCAACTTATACCGGGCTTTCATTAATTCCCGAACCCCACGTGACCAAAAATAATAGGCAACTAAATGTACAAGGTGGTATGGCTCACACAAAAATTCCCTAGATTTAAAAATATTTATTCGCCGGCGTATTTTTATGACGACTGAAAATATTATATTTAAAATGATTAAAAAATAGGCTCATCTTCAAAAATGTAACTAATTTTTATTAATTTTTTCGTTGTAAATGCCATTTTCGCAGTATTTGCTTATCCTAGCAAATTGACTCTGCAAAATAAATAGAAATAAAACTCAATGTTTCAGAATAATTAAACAATTTTTGCTTACCTGAAAATTCCGGGCGAATCTTGTAAGATCTCAAAGGTTGGTTTAACGATGCACCGCGCATAAACGTTTATGTCAAATTTGACTTTAGTAACGTTTGGTTACTTTTTTCAAAGCCTCCAACGTACAAATACAATAATTTACGCGGCAATTTTAAATTTAGTCACGTGGGGTTCGGGAATTAATGAAAGCCCTGTATATAAATGTGCCGCTGAAAAGCTCGCGTCGATCAGATAGTGATACAACATTATGTGTTTGTAATAATGTTGTATAATCCACAGTATGATCAGGATATGTACCAGTCATTTTGAAATGTAAGAATTTTAAAAATCTTTTTTGTACTCGTTCCAGCATTAGCGACTGATTAGTGTAATGGGGATAAAAGATTATGGAGGCATATTCCAAGCGACTTCTGACTAACGCATAGTATAAAACCTTAAGTAACTCCACATCATAAAAATACTTAGATGTGCGCATTAAGAAGCCAAGCATCCTAAATGCTGAAGACGAAATATTACAAATATGCTCAGAAAACGATAACCGACTGTCAAACACAACACCAAGATCTTTAAATGTACGTTCACGAACTAACATATTTTCTTGAATGGAATAATTAAAACAAATAGGGTTCATGATTCTAGTATATGTAACGGTAACACATTTATTAACGTTAAGAGACAACCCGTTATTGTCACACCATTTGCAGATTGTATCCAGGTTCTGCTGCAATGCAATGCAATCATGTTCACTGTTAATGACGTTATATATTTTAATATCATCAGCATATGCTAATATTGGACATGATATTGATACAATTAAGTCATTGATAAATATGTTAAACAGCAATGGACCTAAATTAGAGCCTTGCGGTACACCTGACAGGGAATTAAATTCGTAGGATTTGAACCCGTTGAAATAGACATAATTTGTTCGCAAATCAAGGTAGGATGAAATAAAACTTATAAAATCTCTAGAGAGTCCAAAGATGTCTAATTTATGAAGCATGAAGTTTTAATGATATTCAGTGATTTTTTTATTTACGTAATTTTCAGGCATTCGTCGATTTTATAATAGAATTCATTTTGAAGTTTTGAACGGGTTTTTCCACTCCCAGGCTAAGCATGAAGTAAAATTTCGAGTTTAGAAAAGCCCCGTGAAAATTTGTCGAGGGTCGCGCAGCGACCCGAGACAAATTTTCGGGCTTTTCTAAACTCGAAATTTTACTTCATGCGCCACGCGTACAAAACATTGATTTGAAGTGAAGTTCAGAAACACACAAATACGTCTTTAATCAGAGTAACAGGGAATTAGATATTTAGTCTGTTATAAACAATGTTCAGTGTTAATAATAAACAATTAGGTTTTATAAATAAATAATAATAATAAATAATATAATATAAATAATAAAATTAAATTTATGCTTAAAGGATTTGTATTAGTGATTCGAATCTTTGATTCATTTTAAAGTTTTGAACGGGTGTTTCCACTCCCAGGCTAAGCATGAAGTAAAATTTCGAGCTTAGAAAAGCCCCGCGAAAATTTGTCGAGGGTCGCGCAGTGATTCGAATCATATTGTTTATGAGAAATTATCTCTGTGACGATTTCTTTTATTTTTGCACTGGTTCTAGAGATCGCCACTAGTTCTGATGCGGGTGAATTTAAGTGGAATAAAACATTCGTTGCACTTATTATTTGTATATTCACCTTTAAAATGTAGAAATATTTACAAAATATTTACATTTCTCACTTATTGCTAATATATGTTGACTGTTTGTAGATTTTATTTAGAATGATTACAAAAATGAAAATAGAGTTAAAAATATGAATATTCACAAAGTGGGGAGAGCGTTGTAATTGGTCATTGACATTTCGTGGGTGTATCTTTGGCATCCCTTCCTTCAAGTGAAGTAAGGGATAGCTTTCCTTGATTTTACTGTACGGTCGTTCCGTACCTGCTTTAAGAGTTTCCAGATGTAAATGTTTCCACGAAACATCGAGTGACCAAAACAACACCCCCCGGCGTGAGGAAGGGTCTGCTCAATTTTACAACAGCCCATTAAGAATTTGAATAAAATGAATTTCTAAAGAAATACAAAAGTATGCATGGAAAAATAGAAAAAATATAAATATATAAATGTACATATGAGCCGCAACACATATTTATATCTTACGAATCCTTTATTCGAGTATTCGTGATTCGAATCATATTAGGTGATTCGTATTCGTGATTTGAATCCTTTTTACGAGGATTTGTCCGAGCTCTGCATAATTATATGAGGTATATAAACATATTTCAAAAAATGTGTGATTTGTTAAATCTACATTTCGCGTAAATAACAAATTTCAGAAAAAAAACCCTGCAAAATGCAATCACTTTCAAACAAATTTACATTTTGCCAATCATTCCTCTGAACTCGCAGTAGAATTCCTCTTGTAAACGGCTCGTATGCACACGAGTTGACAGTTATCTTTGTTTTTCACGTCATTTTGCAGTGTCTGTGAAGGAATGCCTTTGTGGCTGAAAATATGCAAGCGGGAATCCCGACGACGAATTATCCTCCCAACCTAACCCGTCCAACCAAGAGGAGGGTATTTATAGTGAGAATTCCTCCTTTTCGTTCAATATTTACGCGCATTTCTCCACTTTCACGAATTCAACAGAAGCTCAAGGAATAAAAAAAAAACACACATTCTGCTCCTCATCTTTTACTGGAAACTATTCGGCCAGTTTGCGGACTTAATTATAGAGAGCCATGCGTTGCTTGTTAACCCAATTTTCGATTCGATCCTCAAGGAAATCAGATTAAAGTAGAAAATATTAAGCGGTTTAAAGATTGAATGTAAACGTTAGAATGGGAAATATTAACTAGTTTAAAAATCGAATATAAAAACGTCAAAGTAGAAAATATTAATCAGTTTAAAGATTGGATGTAAACGTTAAAATGGGAAATATTAACTAGATTAAAGATTAGATATAAAAACGTTGAAGTAGAAAATATTAAACAAGATAAATTCAAATTCAAAACTATTTGAATTCGAGAAAATAAGCTTACGCTTCTTATAGTTTGCACACTTTAAACATAATATACAGCGTGTAATCGAACTAATGTACATCCTCTTAAGGGCGTATACACAAAATATTTTGACACCAATTGCAGCAAAAATAAAATCGGAAAAAAATATTGGATTATTCATAATTTTTCATGCATTTTTTACTTTTTGAGAACTTCTGGTTACCTGTGTTCATGATATTTTTCGTGGATGCGTAAGTTGTTGTATTTTTTATTTACTTTTACTACTGCGAGGCGCATAAATCACTTCGCACGCACTAAACGCGCACGCTGTCTCGAATGACTAGATGAAACTTGGTCACTCATTTGTGGTATTGTTTATTTACTGTTACTACTGCGAGACGTATAAATCACTTAGCACGCACTACACACACACACACACACACACACACACACACACACACACACTGTCTAGAATTACTAGATGAAACTGGGTCACGTATAAAAAAAATCACAATAAGTGTTCAAATTGACGTCCGCCGCACTCAATGCACATTTGGGCTCTACGTATCCAATTTGCACGAACAGTAGCAAACATTTCACGAGGTTTTTCACGAATGGTATTAGCCGCGGCGTTTACTCGTTGTATCAGCATTTCAGCATTGTCAATTTCCGTAGTGTAGACTTCACTTTTAAAGTATCCCCAAAGAAAAAAATCTAAGGGGTTTAAATCCGGACTTCTTGGAGGCCATGGTACAGGGCCTCCACGACCAACCCAACGTCCTGGAAACTCATCATCCAAATATCTTCTAACGCGCCTTTCATAGTGAGCTGGCGCACCATCTTGCAAATACCACATTCTTCTAAGAACCGCTAAGGGTACATTTTCTAGAAGATCTAAAAGGTCATCTTGCAAAAATCGTAAATATCGTTCTCCATTCAAATTAAATGGGAACATAAATGGCCCAATTAATTGATCATTTAAAATACCTGCCCAGATATTAAGGGAGAAGCGATGCTGGAAATGAGTTCTACGCGTAACACGAGGATTTTCTATTGCATAAACATGCATATTATGGAAATTAAAACTTCCATTACTCGTAAAGCAGGATTCGTCGGTCACTAAAATGATAAGCTTACGCTTCTTATAGTTTGCACACTTTAAACATAATATATAAAATTACGAATAAACTATTCGTGAAAATGCAAACAATGTCTTAATTAATAAGACAACTTAAGACGATAAATATCCATTGAAACAACTACTTCCCGTGCAAATACACCTCCGGATATTGAATTATACAATGAAATATTTAAAATCTTATTTAATTTGATTTGTTACAACGCGCTAATAAAGTATATGTAACGTTTAGGTCAAATTCTCTTAAAACCAACTAACAATACAAATTTAAAATGAAAGGAGAGATAGCAACAAATTAGAAGTGAAAGGACTACTTGGATTAAAACTAATGTCTTAGGCCATCTAATCATCCAAATCAAATTAAATAAGATTTTAAATATTTCATTGTATAATTCAATATCCCGAGGTGTATTTGCACGGGAAGTAGTTGTTTCAATGGATATTTATCGTCTTAAGTTGTCTTATTAATTAAGACATTGTTTGCATTTTCACGAATAGTTTTTTTTCGAAATTTTATATATTATAGAAAATATTAGCCGTTTTAAAGATTGAATGGGACCTCGGTGGCCGAGTGGGTAGAGACCCTGCCCACAGACCAAGAGGTCGCGGGTTCGAATCCCGTCCGGTGGAATAATTTATGAATAATAAATTCTTCCATCCGGGTCCATGGATGTAGTATGAATGAGTTTGTGTTGTTTCAGGAGTAAATGGTTATTTATCGAAAATAGAATTGGTTAAAATACATTAAAAATGTTAAATATATAAATAGATAGACAAAAAAAAAGATTGAATATGAAAACGTTAAGTACAAAATATTATTTTACAAGCAAAGTAGCTTGAAGATTAAACATGATTTTTTATAAAAAAGCAGTCAAATCTTTATTAATCAGGAAGTAGAAACAATTGTAAGAAGTACACTTCAATTAAATAATTTAGCAGAAGAAATAAATATTACCAAACCCAAACAAAAACAGTGTAACATATGACTTAAAAATCTACTCCTTGAGAATGACTCAATATCGAAACTAGTTGGAATAAAAAACCAAAATATTAGTGAAATTTAACCAAGTGTATTCTTTTTTAAATCATGTTAAATATGTTTCACCACGTGAAAGATGAGAAACTTGTTCAAGATAACAGTGTAACATAACCTCTAGATTACTCTAAATTTAACTAGAGTGAAGTTGGAGCACATGAAAATGCGATGTTGCCACGAACATTTTCTCAATAGTTCAAAACGAAACTAATAGATTATAAAAAATAGGAATAAATCATCAAAAGGACGTAGCCAGAAAAAAAATTCGGGGAGGGTTTTAATGGTAAAAATCAGAGCTGGGATGAATCCTCGTGAAAAGGATTCCAATCACGAATCCGAATCACCTAATATGATTCGAATCACGAATACTCGATTCGTAAGAGATAAACATGATTTGAATCAAAGATTGAAATTCTGTTTCTTTCGAATCACGAATACAAATCCTTTAAGAATAAATTTGATTTTATTATTTGTTTGCAACCATTAATATATAAATATCGTTACCAGTTGTTTTAACAAAAATATTCAAAACCTAATTATTTATTATTAACACTGAACATCGTTGATAACAGACTAAATATCCGACTCCCTGTTACTCTGATTAAAGATGTATTTGTGTGTTTTTGAACTTCACTGCAAATCAGTGTCTTGTACGCGTGGCGCATGAAGTAAAATTTCGAGTTTAGAAAAGCCCCGTGAAAATTTGTCTCGGGTCGCTGCGCGACCCTCGACAAATTTTCTACGCGGGGCTTTTCTAAACTCGAAATTTTACTTCATGCTTAGTCTGGGAGTGGACGACACTCGTTTAATTTTCGTTAGATTTTTAACATATCGAGATTTTCATTAATTTATCAAATCTGGGAGTAGAAACACTCGTTCAAAACTTCAAATTGAACTCTATTATAAAATAGACGAATACCTGAAAATTACGTCAAAAAAAAGAAAAGGCATTGTATTTTATTCAAATTAAACAAAACACTAACAACAAATTGACCAAAACACTAACAAAAAAGCAATATGATATTATTAAATTTGTCAAAATCAACAGGCATCATTAAAATTACAAAACACGTAAACATTTATAAAACCAACTTAAATATTGAATTGAATATTGAAAGAAAACAATTTAATAAAACCCCCAGTTTATTAAATTGTTTTCTTTCAATATTCAACACAAAAGAAAGTTATATTTAAATGTCAGGGAAAAAAATCTTGAATCAGAGAAATATCGGAAAACTTTAACATTTTAGATTGTGGCTGACATGGTCAGTTTTACTTCAAATAATCTTAAACAAAATTTTGAAAACTTGATTATTATCTTTAAAAAGATTTTCAGTCATTTAATGTTCTAATTAAAGCAATCAGTTTGAAGTTTCGAACGAGCGTTTCCACTCCCAGACTAAGCATGAAGTAAAATTTCGAGTTTAGAAAAGCCCAGCGTAGAAAATTTGTCGAGGGTCGCGCAGCGACCCGAGACAAATTTTCACGGGGCTTTTCTAAACTCGAAATTTTACTTCATGCGCCACGCGTATAAAACACTGATTTAACGAGAAATTTAAAAACACCCAAAACAAATTTTTCATTTTAATTCTCACAATTAATTCGAATTATTTTTGACGATTCTAATCCTTTTGTAAGTATTCGAATCCTTCTGTAAGTATTCGAATCTATTTATAAATATTCGAATCCTTTTATGAGGATTCGAATCACCCTCATTTGGGTTCGAATATGAATTCTGCTAAAAAAAATGTAAGGAATCCGGATCACGAATCCAGTTTAACTAAAGTATTCGAATGCCTCTTTTGAATCCTCTAAAAAGATTTGAATCCAGGATTCGAATCCTGAACGATTCGAATCCAGGATTCGAATCCTGAACGATTCGAATCCAGGATTCGAATCCTGGATTCGAATCCTGTCCAGCTCTGGTAAAAATATTGTTTTTGCTTTTACAGGGCCGCTTGTGCATACAAAAATTTAACATTTTGAAAATTTCGGTTGGAGTTTGAACCACTATATCCCCCCTGGCTACGGCCTTGAATAGCATGCAGATTATGTTCTATTAATAGGAAATATTAAGATTCGAGTCCCGTACAAACACGATACTAATATTTCGTATTAATAGAACATAATCTACATTCTATTGGTTCGTTTTGAACTATTGATAACATTTACGTGAACATTTACTATCGTATGTTCATTTAAAAAAAAACCTCTAGAGTGCCATGGAAAATATTGTAGGTTGGCAACTATGAAATTACATATTATAGTTATTATGTTTAACGTTTTAAATGTCAATTCCTAAACCTTGTAGCCAACTTAAATTTTAAAAAAAGTTAAATCATAGCACTCTAGAGGTTTTTCTTTTATTGAACATACGATAGTATTACACTATAATTCGATTAATAAGGCTGAATATTTTTATTACTCACTTTACAGACCTTGTCATTTTATCTCGTGTCGTAAATTTGTTGTTATCTAAATTGTTAAGTAATTGTAAGGCCTTAATTGTTCGACATTCACTAACACACTAATAAATACAAACGCCTGCCTGCCTTTGTTGTTGAATAACAACATTGAAAAATGTAAACTAATTTCTCCTCTGGACTTGAATTCCGAAAAATCGACCAATGCCAAGGCGAATAAATAATCGAACAACAAAAACCACTAAGGCTGATAATAATAAAAATTTACATAAACGCGTGATGTAATGAGACAACTTTTTTCCTTTTTTGATTGTTACATAAGATTAAGGTGAAGGTTACATTTTTAAATGTAATTTTTGTTATTTTCAAAAAGTTTTACCAAGGGATAAAGTAAAGTGTAATCAAGAAATTACACTTAAATTTTGAGGAATATTTATAATTCACGTTATTTTCGAAAAAATTAATAACGACATATACAGGGAATTTTTCTGTTAAGTGTACACATCCCGATTTTTTCTTTTAAGTGTACAGGGTGGTGCAATTTAAAGGTGCCTCATATGGAAAACTTTTTTATTACACTTTACATTTTGTGGAAAACGAAAAAACGAAAACTTGAGGGGACACGAATGAAGTACCTCGGTCTGCACCACGCAAGTGAACTGGCGGAGCTCTCACCTATAAAGGTGGGAGATCTGATCGGATTCATTAGATGCTCAAATTGGGTTGTATAGGGAAAGGATCTCTCATGGTATCACAACGAGCCCTATGGGCCTAAGTGAACAGCCTCGGCTGTTGCCATATAAATCTACCTACCTACATTTTGTGGAACATTTATGTTTCACGTTATTTTCGAAAAAAAATAATAACGGCGTATACAGGGAATTTTTCTTTTAAGTGTACATATCCCGAATTTTTCTTTTAAGTGTACAGGGTGGTGCATTTTAAAGGTGCCACATATGGAAAACTTTTTTATTTGAAGAGATATTAAAAAACCGTTTGAGCGAGCCGGGGTCACGTTTTTCTGTTTTAATCAATGGCGAAAAGAAAAGTGATCTTTCTTTAACTGTTTCCGTTTTATAACCGGAAGTTGATAATTTGTCGTTTTTCTGAAGTTCATGTAACTCATTTGTTTTTAAAGTTATAACCAAACTGTAAAAACTTTCTTGAGGCAACTTTTTACGCCCATTAAAATGACGTACGTATTTTATTTCAAGGACGTTTTGCTTTTGTTTTCTCATATCAAAATCACATTTTTTTATGGGAACATATGAAGATATGCATATCATTGGCATTTTAAACCCTGATTTCAATGATGTGCCACATGCATAATTTTGTCAAAAAAAGTCATTGACAAAGTTGCCATGATAACCGTCAAACAATCTCACTGCTATGTGATGCTTGCAATTTATTTAACAATATGACTACTATCAAGGGGAGCCAATGCTTACGGGAGAACTGGAAATCGAGTAGAAAAGGAGGGACTATGGTCAGGATGTGGGGTACGAGTAAGACGGACGATTATATACGCCAATCACCGGTCTCGATTCTGGATGCAGCCTCCAAAAGCTGTTACCAAATTTTATACAGAGACTGGCTAACTGGATATATATGAACTGCACTACTATCGATGTGATATATTTTGTTTTATAAATTAGCACTTGATTGATCAAACTGCTACTTTGCTTGTCGTATATAACAAGAAATATTTTTTTCACAAGTCGCACATTGTTGAAATCGGCATCAAAATGCTGTTCAATAATAAGCATATCTCCATATGCGCCCATAAGAAAAAAGTGAATCGTTTGATTTGAAGCTTCTAACGACCGTGTCTAGTCCTTGGTTAAGCGTGAGTTAAAATTTCGAGTTTAGGGAAGCCTGAAAATTTGGTTTTGCAACTCGCTTCGCTCGCGCGCCCAGGCGAATCCAAATGTTGAGGCTTTTCTAAGCTCGAAATTTTACTTCATGCGCCACGCGTATAAATCACTGACTTCAAGTCAAGTTTAAAATATAACGCATACCAAATCTTTAAAAAACTGATAGTCTCAATTAATTTAATTTGAGATGTTTTAATTTCTCAAGTAACATGATCTTAGTATCTGTTGCGAAATTATGATATTCTCAAAATTTCTTTTGATACATATACAGGAAATGTTTCTATTGTACTCAGTGGCATATATAGGGGGGGGATGGATTAGGGGGTTATATAGGGTGCCCGTTTTTGGAGCTCAAGCATGAGGATCTCCGCTATTTGAAGATATACAAGGTCGGTGGGGTATAACATAATGCCGTTTTAAAACATAAAATATTCCGACTACTTTCGAAGATATCGAAAAAAAATCGAAATTTTCAAAAAACGTTTTTATTTTTTTTGCGAGACTATTTGAAGAGATACTTCAAAACAATTTACACTTTATCATTGCCACTTTGTACGCTCTACAACGTGGTGATATCATAATAAAAATTCGGCGTTTCGATTTTCGGCAAACATTATCAACTTTGTTTTTTCTTATGGGCGCCATTTTTAATTTTTACATTTTCAAATTCAGCTTTTTTTTCTGATTACGGTGATGTGTCATGTGTTAGGGTTTGGTCTAGCACAGTGATGGGGAAACTACGGCCCGCGGGCCAAGTCCGGCCTGCGGAAAGGTTTAATCCGTTTAGCCTCTCACTATACACACTACTGCCAGAAGACGATATATAAATCTTAGCGAATTCTGTCAGCCTTGGATATTGTTTTGCGTTTACTGACCACCATTTGTAAGAGTCTGCCGTTCGATGTAGGCGAGCGGTTTTTATATAAAAATCCAGCTCATTTGCAATAGTACTTTTCTTGTCCACATCCTCATCATTTTGCATATTTTCTGTAGCAATTTCCTCAAAACAGTTCCAGAAACTGTCGTGTATTTCAATGGTTTTATCATTTTCATTGATATTTCTTTTCTTTCGAAGTGGAGAAGAATCACCATCAGTATCAGTACTACTAGACTCATCACAACTAATTTTCAGAGCTTTTAAAAGAATTTTTTGTTTTGCTCTTTGAGTTTGAACTAATCCCAGGAAACTGGTTTTGAAACGCGGGTCAAGAAAAGTGGCAACCAGATATTTGTCATTCTCATCTAAGTTGAACCGCGTTTCAAGCTCAACTTGTAGTGAAGATCTCATTCTCAATAAATTTGGTGTCCTATCTGCAGTCTATTCCTTTCTCAGGTATTTCAACAATGTAACAACATGTTGAATCACTTCAGAGATGCAGGAAATACCTGAGCTGGTTATTTTCGTAATCTCTTCGAACGGTTTGAGGAGTTTGACACATTGTTCCATTAGCTCCCACTGAGAAGATGTTAAATTGTTTAAACACTCGTGATCAGTTATGTACAGAGAAACAGCTCGCTTTTGTTCTAATAATCGGTCCATTAAATAATATGTAGAATTCCAGCGTGTGCTTACATCTTGTACTAGTTGATGATTTGGCAAGTTAAGTTCTTGGCGAATTAATTTCAACTTTTCTTGTGCTACACCAGAGTGGTTAAAATGGGTAACAATTCGTCTCGCGGCATTTATCATCTCTGTTATTTCCGTTTGAGACTGTAGCGATACTTCGACAGCTCGTTGCAGTGAATGAATGAAGCACTTGGCAGAATCATATTCTGCGTCTCGTACACCTTTTATCATATTAGTTCCACTGTCATGGACAAGTAAATGGATCTTGTTATGAGGAATATTAATATTCCATCTTTCTGCAATAGCATTGAGTTCTTTTGCGATATTGGTACCAGTATGTGAGCCAGCAAACGGCTTCATCGCTAAAACGCCATGTTCATGAACAAACTCTGAAGATATCCAATGCGCAGTGAAACTCAAGAAACTTTGGTTATTGTGCTGACATGTCCACATATTAGACGTCACGGATACAGCTGTTGCTCGCGAAATACTAGCTTCAATTTTAGAGCAAATTCTATTATATATATCAGGAATAATTTTCTCGGTCATGTAAGTACGACCAGGTATTTTGTATTGAGGTACTGCCTTTTCCATAAGCCTTTTAAAGCCGACTCGTTCAACAAGTGACAATGGTTCATTGTCTAATGCAATCATTTCACCGATTAAACCCGTTTAAGAGTGCCGTCGTGAGAATGTTTGAACGCGTTCTTACTTCGTAATGTGACGACCCGCATAAAAACTACCTACCTACGATTAAGCATTATTCTTTGGCCCGCTACGATTGTCTGGTTATTACAAATGGCCCGTCTTAAAAAAAGTTTCCCCACCACTGGTCTAGCAGTTTGATGGAAATCCCAAAAATCCTGTTTTTGCAAAGAGTGCCTTGGAAATAACAGCTACACTTTTGTTTGATAAAGTAATTTATTAAACAATAATACAAAACTAACGCAAAATTAAAAATAATTTCGCAACAGATACTAAGATCATGTTACTTGAGAAATTAAAACATAATTAATTCTAAAGATCAAAAATGATTAGTCCAGAATTTAATATTAATATATTTTTAGAACAAAAGCGATAAATTGCCCTAGATTATTTCTTCATGTTAAGAATGTTCGCCGTTTAATTAAATGTTAAACCTTACAAAATATGAAAATGCGTGAATTGCATGTTGAATAATTAAATTCAGGTCAACATTTTCTTTGTACAAACAAACCATCCCACAACGGGGAAATTTCAATAATTTATTCGCATTCGCTTTTTTTCATTCACACAACAAACAGTGCGTCATGCGAATAACAGAGGAATTCGACTTGAAGTAAATGTTAAGCGAAACACAAAGAGGACGTGAATTATTCATTCGTAGATTTATTATTAGATTCGAATCTCGAGGAATGTTCAAATATTTTTCGAAATGAATTTTTCAATTTCTGTTTCCAGCAATTTGATTTTCGTTCTCTTTTACATTACAACACCAAGTGGTAATCTGAAGGAATGTTCCAATATTTTTCGAAATGAATTTTTCAATTTCTCTTTCCATTAATTTGATTTTCTTTCTCTTTTGCATTACAACAGCAAGTACATTTATTATATTATTGAAACCAGGGCCACCGTAAAATTTAAATCAAAAAAATGTTTCACAGCTTAAAGTGTTTTATTGTTAATTCTCCTTTGCTTCAATTTGGGTGACTTTAATTCTACTCGTGGTCAAAAATGTCAAATTCTGCTCCAGCACCTTAACCCATTAACGGCCGAGCAGTTCTACTCGTGGTCAAAAATGTCAAATTCTGCTACGGCACCTTAAAAGTGCTTTATTATTAATTCTCCAAACCCTCTATTTTGGTGACTTTAATTCTACTCGTGGTCAAAAATGTCAAATTCTGCTCCAGCACCTTAACCCATTAACGGCCGAGCAGTTATAGAATTAACTCTAAAAGTTGATTTTAGGTAAAATTCTTCACTTATTTTTATGATTTCTACTAATGACTTATTGTATTACATACTGTGAATTCTTCTTTTAAATATAGATACTGTATCCGATGTAAATGTAAGGCATTCGTCGATTTTGTATAAAAACGTGCAATATGAAGTTTAGAACGAGTATTTCCACTCCCAGACTAAGCATGAAGTAAAATTTCGAGTTTAGAAAAGCCCCGCGTAGAAAATTTGTCGAGGGTCGCGCAGCGACCCGAGACAAATTTTCACGGGGCTTTTCTAAACTCGAAATTTTACTTCATGCGCCACGCGTATAAAACAATGAAATATTATGAAGTTAGAAATACACTGCAAACATTTTTTTTAAATGAGTAATAATCGAGATATTTAAATAACAAAATATTTACGTTATTCTTCATACATTTTCAAGTCAAGTCAAATAATATAATATATCAAATTAACTTATTTAGTAATTTAATTAACATAAAATTAATAATGTTGCGTATATGCACCAATGGCGCCTAATAGGTTAAACTCTGATAAATTCTGCATAAAAGACCACACTATTACATTTTTCATAAGTAAATCTAACAAAATATTTTATAATTTAGTATTGATCCACAATTTAGGTGACTATAATTCTACTCGCGGTTCAAACCTAACATCGACTTTCAGATTTATTTCCTTCTTCCAACCGCTAATTTATAATTCAGAGAGAATTTCGATCGCAAGTTAAATTATTGAAATATTTCATTTAAGATAGACACAATCAAAATCGAATGAAGAACGAAAACCAGTTTGTTAGATGGAATTGAATTAATTGAAGAGTCCATTCAGCACACACACACACGTTTCGTTTTCGATTTCATTAAACCGACGAACGGACAAAACAGTCTTGTCTTCTTGTCTAGCGCGAAACCTGAAACTCGTTCTCTCGCGAACCAGTTTGAAAATCCCCTTTCGAGAGCGCGAGGAATTATTGAAATCACTTTATTAACACCTTATGCTTAATTATTGCAACTGAAGATAAAAACTAGATCACCGCTGTTTTGTAATTGTGTATATATACCTGTAAAACCTCTAGTTTAAGTTACTCCATGTTTGATAATGACAAGCTAAAGTTGTCGAAACTGCAGTCACATTAAATAAAACGTGTTATACAAAGTTAAAAGTGTATCATTGTGTAATTAACATGTATAACGAAGTAGAAGCCTCCACAATACAGAATTTAAATCAATTAAAAATTATTAATTCTTAAATCTTGCAGGCATGTTTAAAATTAAATAAAAGTCGAGTCATTCTCAAGGAATGATATTTATGTTGAAAATTAGAATGCAATTAGAATGTCTTAAGTACAATATAAATTTGTTTTATGAAGACAAAATGGCCTGAATAATTTGACCCTTATTGTTACTTTTGCAGTAGGTTTCTGTATATAACAGCAAACACTTGTTACATAATTCAATGTCCGTCAGGGCATTAGCTCTGGAAGTAGTTGTTTAACTAAATCCTATGTTTTGACAAATTTGTTGTAGATTGCACAATGAATCTCGGCACTTCTAATATTCACTTATATCATATGTTCAATAAAAAAAAGCCTCTAGATGGCCATGATTTAATATTATTTCAAATTTAAGTTAGCTACACACTTTAGGAATTGACATACAAAACGTCAGACATAATAATTATAATGTATATTTTCAGAGTTGCCAACCTAGAATATTTTCCATGGCACTCTAGTGATTGTTTTTAGTTGAACATATGATATTTTACGATATTTATGCGACAAGTTTCTGAAGCTCTACTTCACTTTTTCACTTTTGTGAGGTTAGAAATCAATTTAAAAAATAATTATATAAGTCATTAGTGTCAGAAATGGGGCTTTTGCGGGCAATTCAAATTTAATATTACATTAATGATATACTACATATTTATTTAGTTTTCGTCTACACATTGTCTAAAAATCTTAGAAATCAATTTAAAAAATAGTTATTTAAGTTAACATAAAGACAATTTAACATAAAGAACAATGGCATAGAACAGTAGAGCTGTCGTGTAACTCAAATATTCATTGTATAATTCAATATTTATCGGGGTATTAGCTCAAGAAGTAGTTGTTTCAATGAATATTTGGAGACTTGTCTCAGTGAGACAAAAATTTTGGAGAAAGTCGATATTAATTTTAATTCGTTTTTATATTTAGTTATTTAAGTAATAAGTGTCAGAAATAGGGCTTTTTCAGGCAATTCCAAATAAATATTTTATTTATCATATAGTACATATCATATAATTCAATTTTCGTCTACACTTCATCTATCTGAACGTGAAGGAAACTTAGTCGAATTCAACGAACTCTCGAGGATCAAATTTAGTGAGCCGTGCAACGTCTTTTTTCTACACCGAGTGCGGGAGGGATTCGATTCCACGGTCTAGTGTTTACTTTGAGTTGTGGATTTTCATTAGACATCCATCCGAGATAAGGTAATCCGATTCTGGAAACTTTTGTAAATGTTTGTGTATGTGTATGTTTGTCTAAAGTTCAGTTTTCTGCTTTTACTTGATACAATAAAAACTATTACATTATATTTCGAGTGTACATTGATTTTTAAGCTTGCAAAAGCGCTATTTCGCGCACTAGTTACAAAAATAAGTAACTTTAATTGATCTTTATGCTTACAAAAGCCCAACTTCATACACTTGTTACATAAATAACTATATTTAATAGTGATGGGAATAATCGATATACTAATTAGTAATTAGTCGATTATTGAAATATATTGATATAATCGATTATTATGCGGAAATTAGTATATACTAATTTAAGCGATTAATTGCTCGGGTAAATTAGTAATTACTAATTTAAGCGATTATTTGATCGGGTAAAATAGTAATACTAATTTAAGCGATTATTGATCAGGTAAATTAGTAAATACTAATTAAAGCGATTATTTGATCGGATAAATTAGTAAATACTAATTTAAGCGATTATTTGATCGGGCAAAATAGTATATACTAATTTAAGCGATAATTTCGTCGGGAAAATTACTAATTAATATACTAAAATAATTGATTATTATCTCGGTAGACTGGACTATTAATTATTATAAACAAATGTTTCGCTTATTATCTCGGTAGACAGGACTACTAATTATTAAATAGTAATATTAATAATTACTGATTTGACGGTTGTTTGTATTTCATTAAATAAATTATTCAATAATAATAATTATATAAAAATTCTAATCTTCACTACTAACAACCGTCACCCTCAGAAAAAAAGCTCATGAAACCACAGGCTTAAAAATAACCCTCAAAAAACTACACCTTAAAAGACCATCTCTTGTAAAAACTTTTATTGAAAATCACACCTACGGAAAAAAAAAACACGTTATGAAAAACTACCCCTTGTAAACAGATTCTTGAAAAATCAGCCCCACTCCCGAAAAAACATCTTCCGAAAGGAACGATCCCCTCTAAAAATCATCCTTACGAAAGACCATTCCTGAAATTCATCCCCCCAAAAGTCACTTCCTGAAATACCAACCCTTCGAAATAACACCCCCGAAAACCCGCCCTCTGAAACAACCACCCATAAAAAACGTTGCCTGTAATATAACCTCCCTCCCCAAAAAAACCACCCCCAAAAATACTTCCTGTAAAAAACATTCTTGGAAAACCAGTTCCACAAAAAAAAAAAACGCCTCGTTCGAATACATTCTGTGGCCCATTGTTTTTGTTTTACAAGATCACTTTGTATCGCTTCATTTGTTTGTACTACATAATTATTGAACTGAAAGGTTAATTACTAATTTTCAACTACTAATTTAATCGATTATTAAAATATCTTGTTTCAAAATAATCGATTATTAAAATATATCACTAATATTTAATTGATTTTTAGGCTTACAAAAGCCCAACTTTTTACACTAGTTAAATAAATAACTATATTTAATTTATCTCGAAGTTTACACAAGTGATACTTTATACTATTAAGTGAATTGGATAGCTAACGCCATCTAATACTGAACTCAAATACAATTTTGATACTTTATACAATACTTAGATAAATAACCATTTTTAATTGATCTTTAAGCTTACAAAAGCCCAACTTTATACACTAGTTACATAAATAACTATATTTAATTTAATTTTAGACTTACAAAAGCCCAACTTTATACACTAGTTACATAAATAACTATAATTAATTTAATTTCAGGCTTACAAAAGCGCAACTTTATACACTAGTTACATAAATAACTATAATTAATTTAATTTTAGGCTTACAAAAGCGCAACTTTATACACTAGTTACATAAATAACTATATTTAATTGATCTTGAAGCTTACACAAGTGATACTTTATAATATTAAGTGAATTGGATAGCTAACGCCATCTAATACTGAACTCAAATACAATTTTGATACTTTATACAATACTTAGATAAATAACCATTTTTAATTATCCTTTAAGCTTACAAAAGCCTAACTTTATACACTAGTTACATAAATAACTATATTTAATTTAATTTTAGGCTTACAGAAGCCCAACTTTATACACTAGTTAAATAAATAACTATGTTTAATTGATCACGAAGCTTACACAAGTGATACTTTATACTATTAAGTGAATTGGATAGCTAACGCCATCTAATACTAAACTCAAATACAGGTTTGATACATTATACAATAATTAGATAAATAACCATTTTTAATTGATCTTTAAGCTTACAAAAGCCTAACTTTATACACTAGTTAAATAAATAACTATATTTAATTGATTTTTAAGCTTACAAAAGCCCAACTTTATACACTAGTTACATAAATACCTATATATAATTTAATTTTAGGCTTACAAAAGCCCAACTTTATACACTAGTTAAATAAATAACTATGTTTAATTGATCTCGAAGCTTACACAAGTGATACTTTATACTATTAAGTGAATTGCATAGCTAACGCCATCTAATACTGAACTCAAATACAATTTTGATACTTTATACAATACTTAGATAAATAACCATTTTTAATTGATCTTTAAGCTTACAAAAACCTAACTTTATACACTAGTTACATAAATAACTATAATTAATTGATTGTTAGGCTTACAAAAGCCCAACTTTTTACACTAGTTAAATAAATAACTATATTTAATTGTTCTCGAAGCTCACACAAGTGATACTTTATACTATTAAGTGAATTGGATAGCTAACGCCATCTAATACTGAACTCAAATACAATTTTGATACTTTATACAATACTTAGATAAATAACCATTTTTAATTGATCTTTAAGCTTACAAAAGTCTAACTTAATACACTAGTTACATAAATAACTATATTTAATTGATTTTTAAGCTTACAAAAGCCCAACTTTATACACTAGTTACATAAATAACTATATTTAATTGATCTCGAAGCTAACACAAGTGATACTTTATACCAGAGCTGGGCAGGATTCAAATCATTCAGGATTCAAATCCTGGATTCGAATCCTTTTAGAGGATTCAAAAGAGGCATTCGAATACTTTAGTTCAACTGGATTCGTTACATGTTTTTAAGAGGATTCGTATTCGAATCCAAATTTGGGTGATTCGAATCATAAAAGGATTCGATTATTTATAAAAGGATTCGAGTACTTTCAAAAGGATTTGAATCGTCAAAAATAATTCGAACTAATTGTAAGGATTAACTTGAATATTTCTTTTGTGTGTAATCTTGGAGATTAATAAAAATAGTTAGTTATCTAACTAGAGTATAAAGTAGGACTCTTATAAGCTTAAAGATCAATTATATATAGTTATTAGTGTAACTAGTGTATATAGTTGGGCTTTTGTAAACTTAAAGATTAATGAAACACAGTTATTTGTGTAACTAGTGTATACCGTTGAGCTTTCGTTACCTTTAAAATCAATTAAAGATAGTTATTTATGTAACTAGGCTTTTGTAAGGTTGTAAGGTTAAATCAGTGATTTATACGCGTGGCGCATGAAGTAAAATTTCGAGTTTAGAAAAGCCCAGAAAATTTGTCTCGGGTCGCTGCGCGACCCTCGACAAATTTTCACGGGGCTTTTCTAAACTCGAAATTTTACTTCATGCTTAGTCTGGGAGTGGAAACGCTCGTTCGAAACTTAAAACTGAATGCTTTGATAAGAACATTAAATGACTGAAAATGTTTTTAGAGATAATAATCTAGTTTTCAAAATTTTATTTTATATTAGTTGATTTGGTCAATTTGAATATAATTCCATGACTTTTCTCTGACTTTCCCGGTTTTAATGATATTCAGTGAATTTTTTTTTACGTAATTTTTAGGCATTCGTCGATTTTATAATAAACTTCAATTTGAAGTTTTGAACGGGTGTTTCCACTCCCAGGCTAAGCATGAAGTAAAATTTCGAGTTTAGAAAAGCCCCGTGAAAATTTGTCGAGGGTCGCGCAGCGACCCGAGACAAATTTTCTGGGCTTTTCTAAACTCGAAATTTTACTTCATGCGCCACGCGTATAAATCACTGATTTAACCTTACAACCTTACAAAAGCCTAGTTACATAAATAACTATCTTTAATTGATTTTAAAGGTAACGAAAGCTCAACGGTATACACTAGTTACACAAATAACTGTGTTTCATTAATCTTTAAGTTTACAAAAGCCCAACTGTATACACTAGTTACACTAATAACTATATATAATTGATCTCTAAGCTTATAAGAGTCCTACTTTATACTCTAGTTAGATAACTAACTATTTTTATTAATCTCCAAGATTACACACAAAAGAAATATTTCAAGTTAATCCTTACAATTAGTTCGAATTATTACGATTATGACGATTCAAATCCTTTTGAAAGTATCGAATCCTTTTATAAATAATCGAATCCTTTTATGATTCGAATCACCCAAATTTGGATTCGAATACGAATTTTCGGGCTTTTCTAAACTCGAAATTTTATTTCATGCGCCACGCGTATAAATCAGTGATTTAACCTTACTACCTTACAAAACCCTAGTTACATAAATAACTATCTTTAATTGATTTTTAAGGTAATCAAAGCTCAACGGTATACACTAGTTACACAAATAACTGTGTTTCAATAATCTTTAAGTTTACAAAAGCCGAACCGTATACACTAGTTACACTAATAACTATAATAATTGATCTTTAAGCTTATAAGAGTCCTACTTTATAGACTAGTTAGATAACTAACTATTTTTATTAATCTCTAAGATTACACGGGCTTTACTTTACACACCAGTTACAGTTTGGTTCGAGAGTTTTGTGCAACTTGACATTAACAAATTAAGCGCCATTGAAGCAATGACGTAACATTATTACTAAATAATTTAATTAGATACTTTGCATTATTTGACCTGATTGAGAATAGGTGTAGGAAAATGTAAATAATTTGTTACTTAAATATTTTTATCATTACCCATTTTAAAAGAGTATTTTTAACAGTGTTTTATACGCGTGGCGTATGAAGTAAAATTTCGAGTTTAGAAAAGCCTGAATTTGGATTTGGACGCCAAATCCTCTAAAAGGATTCAAATCTAGAATTCGAATCCTGAATTATTCGTATCCCACCCAGCTGGGTTAAACAGCGAATCGAAATCAACATAGTAATAAAATAATCTTCAGAATAGCTTATTTTTTCACGAGTAAGGGAAGGTTATTATTATACACACATAAGTAGGTATAAATACATCGATTGCTGCTGGTTCTTGACTAAGCCTTTCCACTTAAATATTCGACTACGCGTTTCGAGTCCTTTAATAGGATTCAAATCTAGAATTCGAATCCTGAATTATTAATATCCCACCCAGCTGGGTTAACCCATTAACGGCCGAGCAATTATAGAGTTAGCTCCAAAAGTGGTTTTTAGGTAAAATTCTACACTTCTTTGTAAGAGTTCTACGAATGGCTTATTGTATTACATTCTATGAGTTTTTCTTTCAAATATAAATAATGTATACGCTGTAAATATAAGGCATTCGTCGATTTTGTAAAAAAACGTGCAATATAAAGTTTAGAACGTGTATTTCCACTCCCAGCCTAAGCATGAAGTAAAATTTCGAGTTTAGAAAAGCCCCGCGTAGAAAATTTGTCGAGGGTCGCGCAGCGACCCGAGACAAATTTTCACGGGGCTTTTCTAAACTCGAAATTTTACTTCATGCGCCACGCGTATAAAACACTGAAATATTGTGAAGTTAGAAATACACTGCAAACATTTTATTTAAATGAGTAATAATCAAGATATTTAAATAACAAAATATTTACGTTTTTCTTCATACATTGTCAAGTCAACTAATATAATATATCAAATTAAGTTATTTAGTAATTTAATTAACATAAAATTAATAATGTTGCGTATATGCATCAATGGCACATAATGGGTTAAACAGCGAATCGAAATGAACACAGAAATAAAATAATCTTCAGAATAGCCTATTTTTTCACGAGTAAGGGAAGGTTATTATTATACGCACATACGTAGGTATAAATACATCGATTGCTGCTGGTTCTTGACTAAGCCTTTCCACTAAAATATTTGAATACGTCTTTCGAATCCTTTAAAAGGATTCAAATCTACAATTATTAGAATCCCACCCAGCTGGGTTAAACAGCGAATCGAAATCAACACAGAAATAAAATAATCTTCAGAATAGCCTATTTATTCACGAGTAAGGGAAGATTATTATTATAAACACATAAGTAGGTATAAATACATCGATTGCTGCTGGTTCTTGACTAAGCCTTTCCACTAAAATATTTGAATACGTGTTTCGAATCCTTTAAAAGCATTCAAATCTACAATTATTAGACTCCCACCCAGCTGGGTTAAACAGCGAATCGAAATCAACACAGAAATAAAATAATCTTCAGAATAGCCTATTTTTTCACGAGTAAGGGAAGGTTATTATTATACGCACATAAGTAGGTATAAATACATCGATTGGTGCTGGTTCTTGACTAAGCCTTTCCACTAAAATATTTGAATACGTCTTTCGAATCCTTTAAAAGGATTCAAATCTACAATTATTAGAATCCCACCCAGCTGGGTTAAACAGCGAATCGAAATCAACACAGAAATAAAATAATCTTCAGAATAGCCTATTTTTTCACGAGTAAGGGAAGGTTATTATTATACGCACATAAGTAGGTATAAATACATCGATTGCTGCTGGTTTTTGACCAAGCCATTCTACTAAAATATTCGAATACGTGTTTCGAATCCTTTAAAAGGACTCAAATCCAGAATTATTCGAATCCTACCCAGCTGGCTTAAACAGCGAATCGAAATCAACACAGAAAATAAAATAATCTTCAGAATAGCCTATTTATTCACGAATAAGGGAAGATTATTATTATACACACATAAGTAGATATAAATACATCGATTGCTGCTGGTTCTTGACTAAGCCTTTACACTAAAATATTCGAATACGTCTCTCGAATCCTCTAAAAGGATTCAAATCCTAAATTATTCGAATCCCACCCAGCTGTGTTAAACAGCGAATCGAAATCAACACAGAAGTAAAATAATCTTTAGAATAGCCTATTTTTTCACGAGTAAGGGAAGGTTATTATTACACACACAGTAGTAAGTAGGTATAAATACATCGATTCCTGCTGGCTCTCGACTAAGCCCTAGCGAAACAAAACAAATAAGCTCGTCGTTTGTTTATTTTCCTCCGCTCTTTGTTTTTTTGTTGGTGTAGGAGGAGGGTACACCCGATCGTTGTCCTTTTGAGCTAGTTGCAAACGTTTTAAGGTCCCTTACCTTTAGCCTATTAAGGTTGCCATCGCGGGCCGCGTTGTACACGACGCTCTTGTAATCCATAATTGTGCACACTCTGGTTTAATATAAAAAAAAAATGGAAATAACTGCGCTTTCTGGGGTTCGTTAGGCGATGCACACACGCACGCACAAACACTCGCGCTGAACGGCACGGCACACACACACACACCGGGCGGTTTTATTTTTTCTGTTGCTGTTACTCTCTTGGACCGTTCATAATAGCTGACGGCTCGACCGCTGCAGCTGATTGCAGCTGATGGACGACTGATTCGGCATGCGCTGGGCGTTCGTTCGGTCGCGGTCGGGCCGGGGATCGGGCGAAGTGGGGGTTCTGATTGGATTCGAGCGCACAGGCGACTGTATTTTCTAAAGGCGAGTTTTGTTGCTGGTTAACCTCACAGATGGCAAGTGTTTATACAGCACTGTGTTTTATACAACTTAATGAACGTACTCAAACGAAAAATCTTTAAATCACTGACAAGACAGACAACAGACAATGTAGTAGTACTAACGCTCATAAATAGGAAACGAATCGGTCGGATGTTATTTCCTGTTAGTCAGCATACAGTTAGTCATCGACTCACTCGAACAATAGCAGTTACATTAACTAAACTATTCGACGATAGAGGGTTTAACCGTCTTCTAATCTATAATAGTTTACGAAATCCCAACGGTGAGCACGACAAAACAAACGAACGATTTAACTGTTATATTGTTTTTTAAAAATAGTTTGTATTAATTTTGCGTTGTATTGCACTTTTTTTTTCATTAGGAAAATGCAAACTATTTTTATTATATTTTGCCCCTCCCCTTGAAAGAAAATCTGTGGGCGCCCATGCTAATGTGACATTAAACATAAACAGTATACTTATTTTGAACTTTATTGAATCAACATGCTTTGAATGTTTAAATTGACTTTTTTTTTGAGTTAAGTTTAGTTTTAATTTTGTGAAGTTGGGTTAGCCGTCACTTAGTGGAGATGGGTTACGTTAGGTTAGGTGTCATTTTGCGGAGTTTGGTTTCGTTAGGTTAGATGTATTTTGTGGAGGTGGATATTTTAAAGTAAAAAGAAATTTGGCTTTTTGGAATTAGGTATAGTTTAAATATAGTTTTGTGGAGTTTTGTTAGACGTCACCAAGGCCGTAGCCAGGGGGAATATGGGGCTTCAACCCACCCCCCCCCCCCACCCGAAATTTTCAAAATGTCAATTTTTTGTATGTAAAAGCGGCCCTGTAAAAGCAAACACAATATTTGTACCAATAACCCCCGCCCCCCAACATTTTTGTAACTCCCTCTGAGTTTTTTTTTCTGACTACGGCCTTGGACGTCACTTAGTAGAGTAAGGTTAAGTTATATGTCATTTTATGGAATTAGGTTAGAATTCATTTTCTCAAGTTACGCTGGGTTTGGTTGGGTTAGATGTATTTTATGGACTTGGATTAGGTTAGGTTAGATATCATTTTATGGAGTTAAGTAAGAATAAATTTTGTGCATTTTGTGGAGTTCGGTTTAGTTTGGTTAGATGTCACTTTGGGGAGTCAAGTTAGTTTAGATGTCACTTTGTAGAGTTGGGTTAGATTCAATGCCACTTGATGCAGTTAGGTAAAGTAAGAATTCATTGTGGGGAGTTGTATTTGGTTTAGATGTCATGTTGTGGGTTTGGTTTAAACGTAATTTTGTTGAGTTGGGTTAGATATCACTTAGTAGAGTTGGGTTAGATGTCACTTAGTGGAGTCGGGTTAAGTTAGGTTAGATGCCATTTTGTAGAGTAACGTTAGAATTCATTTTCTACGGTGGTGTTGGGTTAGGTTAGGTTAGATGTATTTTGTGGAGTTGGATTAGGCTAGCTTAGATGTCATTTTACGGAGTTAAGTTAGAATACATTTTGTGGAGTTCGATTTAGTTGGGTTAGATGTTATTTTAGGGAGTTGATTTAGGTTAGATCTTACTTTGTAAAGCTAACCTAACCTAACCTCATCTAACTCTATTAATTGACATCTAATCTAAATGTCAATTGATGGAGTTAAATAAGGTTACGTTGGATAGATTAGGTCAGGTTAGGTTAGGTCAGATTTGGTTAGGTCAACTAACCTAACCTAACCTCATCTAACTCTATTAATTGACATCTAATCTAAATGTCAATTGATGGAGTTAGATAAGGTTACGTTGGTTAGATTAGGTCAGGTTAGGTTAGGTCAGATTTGGTTAGGTTAGGTTAGGTCAGGTTAGGTTATAGACGTCAGTTAGTTGGGTTAGGTTAGGTTAGATGTCATTTTGTTGAGTTTTTGTGAAATAGAGTTACGTTAGAATTCATTTTCTACGGTGGTGTTGGGTTTGGTTAGGTTAGATGTATTCTGTGGAGTTGGATTAGGCTAGGTTAGATGTCATTTTACGGAGTTAAGTTAGAATCCATTTTGTGGTTTAGTTGGGTTAGATGTTACTTTGGGGAGTTGATTTAGGTTAGATCTTACTTTGTGAAGCTAACCTAACCCAACCTCATCTAGCTTTATTAATTGACATCTAATCTAAATGTCAATTGATGGAGCTAGATTGTTGTTAGGTTGGTTAGGTTAAGTCAGGTTAGTTTAAGCAAGGTTAGGTCAGGTTAAGTTAGGTTAGGTCAGATTAAGTCAAGTTTAGTCAGGTTAGGTCAGGTCGGGTTAGGTTAGGGACGCGAGGACAGTGGTAGGAAAGATGCTGGAGAGCGAGGAGGCATGGGAAGCGGCGGCAGCATTTGCTAATTGCATAATGTCTAGAAAATTCCGAGAAGAAGGAGAGATTCAGCCATAAATGACACGGAAAGAGTCAGAGAGAACCCCCGAAGAAATGCCTCGAATGGCGATACCAGGGAAGAGAGGGGCAAGGGTTTTAGTCGGTAACAAAACCCGACACTATTGGCCGTATCAGAACAAAGGCCTTTGTCTGCTTGCAGATTTTCAATCCCCTCTACATATAAAAAAAAAAAGGTTAGGTCAAGTTAGGTTAGGTCAGGTTATGTTAGGTTAGGTTATAGATGTCATTTTGTGGAGTTAGGCTATAATCCATTTTCTGAAATTGGGCTGCAATTGGTTTGGTTAGATAGATTTTGTAGAGTTGAATTAGGTCAGGTTAAATGTCATTTTATGGAGTTACGTTGGAATATATGTTATGGAGTTTGGTTTACTTAGGTTAGATGTCACTTTAGTGAGTCGAGTTAGGTTAGATGTCATTTTGTGGAGTTGGGCTAGATTAGTGTTATTGTTAGATTATTGTTAGATCTGTTAGATGTCACTTTGTGGAGTTGGGCTAGATAATTGTTATTGTTAGATTATTGTTAGATCTGTTAGATGTCATTTAATAGAGTTAGGTAAGGCTAACATTTATTTTGTAGAGTTGTATTTGGTTTAGATGTTATGTTGTGGAGTTGGGTTAGGTTAGATGTCACTTTGGTGAGTCGAGTTAGGTTAGATGTCACTTTGTGGAGTTGGGCTAGATTAGTGTTATTGTTAGATTATTGTTAGATCTGTTAGATGTCACTTTGTGGAGTTGGGTTAGATAATTGTTATTGTTAGATTATTGTTAGATCTGTTAGATGTCATTTAATAGAGTTAGGTAAGGCTAACATTTATTTTGTAGAGTTGTATTTGGTTTCGATGTTATGTTGTGGAGTTGGGTTAGGTTAGATGTCACTTTGGTGAGTCGAGTTAGGTTAGATGTCACTTTGTGGTGTTGGGTTAGATTATTATTAGATCTGTTAGATGTCATTTAATAGAGTTAGGTAAGGTTAAAGTTTATTTTGTAGAGCTGTATTTGGTTTAGATGTTATGTTGAGGAGTTGGGTTAGATTAGATGTCACTTTGTGGAGTGTTGTTACATACATCTAACCATAATCTATGTTAGGTTAGATCAGATTCAGGTGGTTATTTGTTAAATCTCCCGCATCTTTGTATTCCAATGCCTCAAAATTATTGTAACAAGTGTTTTCCACTCCCAGATTAAGCATGAAGTAAAATTTCGAGTTTAGAAAAGCCTGAAAATTTGGTTTGGTCGCGTAGCGCGTAGCGCTACGCGACCAAACCAAATTTTCAGGCTTTTCTAAACTCGAAATTTTACTTCATGCGCCACGCGTATAAAACGCTGAGTAAGTTTAAAGTTTCAAATATACAAAAACATATTTCATTGACTGTACACATATACACTCGTATAATTATAGTTTTTTGTGTTTTCAGTTATTATTTGTACTCAGTACTTATACTAGGTACTCGAATACATTTTGTGTGGAGTATTTATAATTAGCACTCGAATACATTTTGTGTAGAGTACCTACTTGTACTCAGTACTCGAGCGTATTTTGTGTAGAGTACTTGTACTCAGTATTCGAGTACATTTTGTGTAGAGTACTTGTATTTAGTACTCGAGTATATTTTCTGTGGAGTACTTGTTTTTGGTACTCAAGTAAATTTAGTGTAGAGTACTTGTACTCAGTACTCGAATACATTTTGTGTAGAGTATTTACTTGTACTCAGTACTCGAGCACATTTTGTATAGAGTACTTGTTTTCAATACCCGAGTTCATTTTGTATAGAGTACTTGTATTCAGTACTCGAGTACATTTTCTGTAGAGTATTTGCAGCCAGTACTTTTATTTAACTTCAATTTTATTAACGAAATCCATTTAACTACACAAAACAGCTTAAAAATAATATACAAATACATAATAATAATATATAAAATTACGAAAAAACTATTCGTGAAAATGCAAACAATGTCTTAATTAATAAGACAACTTAAGACGATAAATATCCATTGAAACAACTACTTCCCGTGCAAATACACCTCCGGATATTGAATTATACAATGAAATATTTAAAATCTTATTTAATTTGATAATTTTATACATTATGTTTAAAGTGTGCAAACTATAAGAAGCGTAAGCTTATTTTCTCGAATTCAAATAGTTTTGAATTTGAATTTATCTTGTTTACATAATAATAAATAAATAACAATTCAAATAAATTCTATTCTATAAATACACAGTAATAAATAACTAACAACCCACTGAGCAATCACATCTTAGTAATGTATCAAATGTTCAATAAAAAAAATCTCTAAGAGTGCCATAGTTTAATCTTTTTTCAAACTTAAGTTGGCTACACACTTCAGGAATTGACATACAGAGAGTTTTATGTAACACCGAACATATTCATAACGAGAAATTTTCCATATGCATATGTTGCACATTTTCCGATGCTCGGTTTATTAAAAGATTTCAATTTTAGGCGAGTGTATTCCACTTCCAGGCTAAGCATGAAATAAAATTTCGAGTTTAGAAAAGCCTGAAAATTTGGTTTGGTCGCGTAGCGCGAACGGTACAAAACACTGATTTAATGTAAAGTTTAGCAGTGTGTTTTAAACTTCGTAATATGTCAGTGTTTTGTACCGGTGGCGCATGAAGTAAAATTTCGAGTTTAGAAAAGCCTGAAAATTTGGTTTGGCCGCTCCGCGCTTCGCGCTACGCGACCAAACCAAATTTTCAGGCTTTTCTAAACTCGAAATTTTACTTCATGCTTAGCCTGGGAGTGGAAAACACTCGCTTAAAGCTTCAAATTCAATTCTTTTAATAAACCGAGCATCGAAAAATGTGCAACGTATGCATATGGATACTTCAAAGAAAAATTATCGTTATGAAAATGTTCGGTGTTACATAAAACTCTCTGTATAAAACGTCAGACATAATAATTATAATGTATATTTTCAGAGTTGCCAACCTAGAATATTTTCCATGGCACTAGAGATTTTTTTTAATGGAACATACGATATTACCAACATTAAAACAACGTTTAATGTTGTGACAATGTTGATATAACGTTATTTGTTTGTTATTTGCTCAGTGGGAATAAAAACAAATTTTACACTCGACTACATTTTGTGTAGAGTACTTGTACTAAGTACTCGAGTACATTTTGTGTACAATCCTCGAGCACATTTTACTTGTACACGGAACAGCTCTGGTAATACAAACATAATTTTATTTGTAAATAAAACACTTTTTACTTTGTTTAACCACTGAATTTTACATTTAATTGTGTGACTAGTTTCGACTATCTAGTAGTCATTCTCTGAATAAACTAGTCACACAATTAAATGTAAAATTCAGTGGTTAAACAAAGTAAAAAGTGTTTTATTTACAAGTGTATTTAAGATGTACCACAAAGTGAACGCCTACAACACCAAACAAATAATTTTATTTATTTACTTTTTTTACGCAGCCATGGGTAAGGAGTGTTTGAAATTTGAGCGCTATTAAAAAAAATCAATTCTCTTAAATACAGGAAGATGTTTTCAAGTTTCGTTGGTTTATCAAAAGATGGCGCTTAGTGCAAGCTGATGCTTCGATGGTTAGGATTTCGGTTAATAGATGTCGCGGTGAGTGCAGTTGCGCACGGAAAAATCGAGTCAACGTTGACTAGACGGATCCGTGTCAGCTTGAAAAAGGCGTGCCGACGCCAAATGCCGATAACCGATTGGTTGAAATCATCGTGACGTCGATGGCAAACAACCACGTGGTCGTGTCGGTCTCCCGCCGCCGCGGGTCGTGCAGATGAGACTTGGATACCCGACCGTCGCGAGTGTGTTGGTGAATCCGTTTCTTCGCGTGTGTGTTGGGCCCCTTGTACACAACAATGGATTGTGCGCGTTACTACGAGTGCGAATAGAGAGAGACTCTCCGGCATTTTTCGCTCTTATTCGAAATTCAGAATGCGCCGCGAGTGTGTGCACCCCCGCGCGTTTTTGGATTATCAAACCGTTGTCGCAACGGCCAGAGTGTACCGTGCTTAATACTCCATCTCCTCTGAAATTAATGGATAATTATTGAAAGAGAGCGAGCGAAAAAAATTCCAAAAAAAAAAAACGACAAGGTTGATTCTATAAATAAGGATTTCGATTCCGCCGAAAAGACGCATATGTTCGAGATTTTTTGTTTGTTGTTGGTTCAAGTGTTAATAATACAGTGATTCTCTCGATTTAAATATTCTGGTGTGATAGTGTGTGATGTATTTAAGGTGATATCGGAGTGAAGCAGCGTGGTTTGAACAAGCCAAGCCATGTACTCGACCCCTACCAGGCACCCATCTGCCGCGGTAAGTGGTTGTTTAGGGTCGGCCCCCCCGCGCACCCTCCCCGAAGCCCCTGTCCTTCCACGAAACAGCGGCAGCTACATCAAACGATTTGCTTCTTTATATTCCTAGCAACTATGACGCATTCTTTACGAAAGGGAAGCTATTTTTTTGTTTGTTTCATCTGCATTATTTTTAAATGCTCCGCTCAGTGTCTATCAAACTTTTTCACCTCTCGGCTAACTTTTACCTTTCAATTTTAGAGGAGGCTCAAGTCCCAGGATCTCGGGAATCTATAGACGTGTTTCGAAATTTACTCTCATTAGTATCGCTTTTCTTTAAACTTTCAACACAAACAAAAATAGAAACAAACAGAAAATTTAGATAGGAATGGTGAAGTGTGTCGTTCGAACAGCTAACCTGTTCAACTGTTTAAAAAAGAGGGATATTTTAATTTAAACAAATGTGATGTGCCCATTGTAATACTGTTAAATAATATTGAAGGATAAGTTAAAACACTTGGTTTGTTTCACTATTTCACTATAAAACTATACAAATAGTGAAACAAACCAAGTGTTTTTAACTTATCCTTCAATATTATTTCAAAATGTTTCACCAAGTGATAAATGAGAAAGTTATTCAAGAAATATACTGTTAAAGCCTAGTTGCAATAAAAACGTTGAACTTAAGCTCAAGCTGAACTCGAGTGCAACTTAAGTTCAAGTTGAACTCGAGTTAAAGATGACAGGTTCTATAGTTCTAATGTCACGTTGAACTAAAGTTTAGAGTTGATTCAGCTCAGTTTAGTGCAACTGGGCTTAAGTATATCGAAAAATAAGTATAAATAAAATTGCCAATTCTTGGTTGCAGAATACTTCAAACATTAAAAGTGCGATTCTTTTCGCAATCTACAACAAGTTAGTCTTACAAAGACTATATATTATGTTTGAACGGTAACGTGACCGCCAGTCTAAGGTGTCAAATTGTTTAGAAGGAATGGCAAAGCTATACTGATGAGAGATAAATCTCGAAACGCGTCTATAGATGGCCTGAATAATTTGACCCAAATTGTTACATTTGCAGTAGGTTACTGTATGTAACAGCAAACACTTGTTGTATAATTCAATGTCCGTCAGGGTATTAGCCCGGGAAGTAGTTGTTTCAATGAGTGTTTGATATAGTCTTTGTAAGACTAACTTGTTGTAGATTGCGAAAAGAATCGCACTTTTAATGTTTATATCGAAAAATGTTGTAGATCTGTTAACTTAAAATCGAGTCATTTATTTTACTTTATTACAACTTTATACGGGGTTTTTGCGTTTTCAGACCGGTACCAGAGTGACGAGAATTCATTATTGTATCAGACATGGGCCTGGTTCTGGTTCTTTGGGTAGTGGGCATTTCTGCACTGCACTTAGGCCCATTGAAAGCCCTGATGGGCGCGCAAACTTATGACAATTCTTGTATCTTGTCAGATTTTCGTCGTTCATCACGGTTTATGTAATAACTCGAAAAATTCAAGTTACAGAAAAGTATAGTACCTATATGGATCTATATGGACGAGACCTACAACTTTTATTGAAAACAGTTTTTGGTATTCTGAATACTCTCCGAGATACAGCGAGTATTTTTTTCTAAAGTATACATAACCCAATTACCGTGTATATGCTGTAATTCTTTAGATATTTGTTTTTTATTTAAGTTCAATTTGAAGCTTAAACCGAGTGTTTTCCACTCCCAGATTAAGCATGAAGTAAAATTTCGAGTTTAGAAAAGCCTGAAAATTTGGTTTGGTCGCGTAGCGCGAAGCGCGGAGCGACCAAACCAAATTTTCAGGCTTTTCTAAACTCGAAATTTTACTTCATGCGCCACGCGTATAAAACACTGATTTTAAGTGAAGTTTAATACCTTTTAAGCAGTTTTCTGAGGCAGTATATTTTGAACTTTACTTGAAATTAGTTTAAATTAAACGCTTGCATCGAAGAAATTACAAAAGTCGTTAAAATAAAGAAACGCTCGACGAAAACATTCAAATCTTTTACAAAAAATATTTTTAATAAATATTCATGAAATCTGTCGCCTCATTAAATCTCGAGGATTTCATATAAATAAACGATTAAATTTAGTTACACGAAATAAACATTTATAAAAAAACATGTGAAGTATATTTGAACTTCACTTTAAGTTAGTATTTAACACGCGTGGCGCATGAAGTAAAATTTCGAGTTTAGAAAAGCCTAATTTGGATTTGGGCGCTACGCTTCGCTCCGCGCCCAAATCCAAATTTTTAGGCTTTTCTAAACTCGAAATTTTACTTCATGCTTAGTAAAGCAGTGGAAACTCGTTTAGACATCAATGGAAATCTCATTTTTAAGTTGACTTTATTGTAAAATTACGACTGAAAATAAACAAAGTAGATGTTTTTTATTTAGAAATATACAAGAGAATCTATTCTATATTAAAACAAACATATATCAACGTTTAGCGTCGATAATTATTTAAAATAAAGTTTGTTAACTTCAAATTTCGATTTCGATTTTCTTTTGTTCGGAGACAAGGCCGTAGCCAAAAAAAACCTCAAAGAAAAATTTCGGGGGGAGGGGGGTTTAATGGTAAGAATATTAGTTTTGCTGTTACTGGGCCGCTTTTACATACCGGGCTTTCATTAATTCCCGAACCCCACGTGACCAAAAATAATAGGCAACCAAATGTACAAGGTGGTATGGCTCACACAAAAATTCCCTAGATTTAAAAATATTTATTAAACGCGCCTTGCTCCGTTGTAAATACCATTTTCGCAGTATTTGCTTATCCTAGCAAATTGACTCTGCAAAATAAATAGAAATAAAACTCAATGTTTCAGAATAATTAAACAATTTTTGCTTACCTGAAAATTCCGGGCGAATCTTGTAAGATCTGAAAGGTTGGTTTAACGATGCACCGCGCATAAACGTTTATGTCAAATTTGACTTTAGTAACGTTTGGTTACTTTTTTCAAAGCCTCCAACGTACAAATACAATAATTTACGCGGCAATTTTAAATTTAGTCACGTAGGGTTCGGGAATTAATGAAAGCCCTGTACAATAATCTAACATTTTGAAAATTTCTGGGAAAGTTTAACCCCCTGGCTACGGCCTTGTTCGGAGATACGAATTTTAAAATGAATCACGAAAAAGCACTATTTTTGTTTTAAATATCAAATATCTGGAAAACGGTTAAACTTGGAGGTTATGTTACTTTATGATTTTTTTCACGAGTTGAATTGTATGTAGAATTCAATTTGGAAATAAAAAATACAGCACTCTATTTGAAATAAAGAAGTTGGCGTTGACTTTTGGTATAACCGGAAGTCGAATAATCTTGAAAATAGTTTTATTGAAAAGAGCACACACTATTACACACGCGCTGAAAATCTCATTACAGTTCATTAATCAGAAGCCCATATACTTTTAATGTGTATTTTCGGTGGGACACCCTGTATATATTTTTTTGATTATTATTTATTTTTGTGTATTTTTGTTACAATTTTAAATTTTGACAAAATTATGAAAATGTTTACGAAAGTTGAATTAAATCGTTTATTTATATAAAACATCAAGATTTATTGAAGTTTATAAATATTCATTAAAAACATCTAGGCGCCATCTAGTAATTCTCAACAAAACTAGTACTAACACACGCACAGTTCCATAAATATTTTAAACTAAGTTCTACCCTAAATAGAGTCAGCGGCGGCTCGCAGCCTAACTTCAGGGTAGGCCAGAGACCCAAGGAAATATGTATCCGTTATTAAAAGGTGACTTTGTTCTGCAATTCCTTGTATTTATAAAGCGCGATCCTAACCTCAAATTTTGTGTGCCTTGCTTGGCGCTCTAGCCTACCCTGAAGTGAGGCTGCGAGCTGTCGCTGAATAGAGTTCAAGATTACATTAAACGATAGAAAATGTAATTTTAAACTGCAATTGTAGCCCTAAATTATATTGCTATTGTTTAGTAAGTAAATAAGAAATGAATTGTTGAAATGAAGAACATAAAAGAACACTTACTTATCTACAAAATAATAGATTTACATTAGTTAAAAACAATCATTAATGAGAATGAATTCAATGTTTTTATTGAAATTAATGGTTAAAGTTTAACAGACAAATTGAAACTACAACTCGTTACACCAAAGCTATTTTAAGTCATAATGTAACCTAAAAATAATAACAATTTTCTGAATATTGAGAAACGTTAGTTGCCCTACCTGCTGTTCATTGTAGTTGATTTCGATATATTGTTCAAATAAGATCCAGGAAAAAACACTGAACACAATTATTAGTTTAACTAAAACAAAAACACACTTGACAGACGTAAATAGAAACTGACAGAGAAAGGATTACAGAACACTGTAAAGTGGCGCCATTTGCAACCAAACCAATTTATTTTAAAGCTGATTGGGAAATTCACGTGTCCTCCCCCCCTGCTTAAAATGTTGACCATATCACAACTAGTGATAATAATAAGTGTAATAAGAAAAACAAAACTGTAAATAAATGTAAACATGAATAAATTTGAATTTGAATTGAAGATGGCAAAACTCATAATTTTTATTGGACACAATTTTCACCACAAGTAAAAATGAAACTGTACATCTGCAATTGTTAATGCGGAGTTACACTAAGGGCCGGTTGCACTAGAACAAGTTGAACTCAAGTTCAGTTGAACGCAATCATCATCTTGAACTAAAGTTCAACAATACGCGGATTGCACCGAGAGGCGTTTAGTTGAACCAGTTCATTTTTATTTTTTCTCAAGTTGGCAGTAATATAAATCTAAGGAGTTTTTAGTTTAAATCACATGTGACAAGTGGTTGTGTGTAAACAAGTGTTTACTCGTAATTTTTGGTTAAAATAAGTGTTTCTTTTAACGAACAAAATAATAAACAATACGCGAGTTACACCGAGAGGCGTTTAGTAGAACCAATTCATTTTTATTTTTTCTCAAGTTGTCAGTAATAAATCTAGGGAGTTTTTAGTTTAAATCATATGTGACAAGTGGTTGTGTGTAAGCAAGTGCTTAATCGTTATTTTTGGTTAAAATAAGTGTTTCTTTTAACGAAAAAAATAATAAACAAGCAAACAATGTCCAATTAAGTGCATAGATCAAAAACATTAACAAAATAAATGTCCCACGAGACTGTTCCTGTGACCCAAACATATTAACTAAATTGAACATATACATTTATTTAAACAAATATGTTGTGATAATGATAAGGAAACGTAAGGTAAAGTTAAATTAACTAATTTTAATTTCTATCGGGCTGACAAAGACGTACATTTGTTCGTGTTGATGCTGCCCCGAGTAGAATAATAAATAAGCGCCAGAAAATAAAATAATGATACTTTTATTATAAACTATAAGTTGAATTTAACACATTTAAGGCTAATTATTATTATTAAATTATTAGTTTCGGTTTATGTATTATATACAGCGGCGGCTCGCAGACTAACTTCAGGGTAGGCCAGAGACCCAAGTTAATATGTATCCGTTATTAAAAGGTGACTTTGTTGTGCAATTCCTTGTATTTATAAAACGCGATTCTAACCTCAAATTTTGTGTGTCTTGGCGCTGCTGTGGCCTACCCTGAAGTTAGGCTGCGAGCCGTCGCTGATTATACAGGGCTTTCATTAATTCCCGAACCCCACGTGACTAAATTTAAAATTGCCGCGTAAATTATTGTATTTGTACGTTGGAGGCTTTGAAAAAAGTAACCAAACGTTACTAAAGTCAAATTTGACATAAACGTTTATGCGCGGTGCATCGTTAAACCAACCTTTGAGATCTTACAAGATTCGCCCGGAATTTTCAGGTAAGTAGTATCGTCAACTTTTCTTTTTATTTTTTTAATCATTTTAAATATAATATTTTCAGTCGTCATAAAAATACGCCGGCGAATAAATATTTTTAAATCTAGGGAATTTTTGTGTGAGCCATACCACCTTGTACATTTGGTTGCCTATTATTTTTGGTCACGTGGGGTTCGGGAATTAATGAAAGCCCGGTATAACATTATTTAAGGTAAATAAATAATTTCTAATTCAAGTTTTGTTTGGGAAATTCGAACTGTAATATTGCTAATAAGTATTAAAAGCAATTATAAAATGCACCTATAGCAGAAAAAATATATTGAATGAATCACTAATTACCTATATATCTTTAATAAGCCTTTTTATTGTAAACAAATAACTTCTTTGTTATAAAAATGTGAGGTTATGTTTGACTAAATAGTTAACCCGTCGCGATCATCCGGCTAACTTTGGAGCGACTTGAGCCAGTTCAACTGAATAGTGCGACAGAAAATTTATGTTGAACTAGTTCAAGAGATGAACTTGAGGTTAACTAATATGGTGCAAACGGGAGTAACCGGCAGTAACTGGTGACGTCACAAACTAGAACTCTGTTCTACTTACTGCAGTACAAACCTAATATGTTTATATTAGGTTTGTACTGCAGTAAGTAGAATAGAAGAAAGAACAAAACATAATGAAAGTCTAAACATTATGTTTCAAGCGATAAATAAGCAATTTAATTGAATTAAAATTGTAATCTAATACTGGATGATTTAAATAAAATTTAAATTTAAACACTTGGTTTGTTTCACTTATAAATAAGTGAAACAAACCAAGTGTTTACATTTAAATTTAATTTAAATCATCCAGTATTAGATTCAAAAATGTTTCACCACGGGTTAAGTGAGAAATTAATTAAAGATATAAAATTGTAATAATTAAAATGTCAATATTGTGTTTAGCAACTTTTACTTTAAGGGCCAGTTGCATCAAACACGTTGAACTGGTTCAACTCTGAACTCTAGTTCAAAGTGACATTAGAACAATGAGAACTGTCATCTTGAACTCAAGTTCAACTTTTATGGTGCAACTGGGCCTAAAACTCTATCATATGTACTTAGTTACTCTTGTACTCAAGTTCAATTTCTATACAAATGAGTCAATTAACTTTGTTTGTATAACTGAGGATTTTAATGTGACTAAAGTTTCGACAACTTTAACTTGTCATTATCAAACATAAAGTTGTCGAAACTATAGTCACAATAAAATCCTCAGTTATACAAACAAAGTTAATTGTCTTATTTGTGTAAATAATGATGTATAACGAAGTAGAAGCCTCCACAGTGAACAGTTCAATTTTTATGGTGCAACTGGGCCTAAAACTCTATTTATCCTATGTATTTACTTTTAACATGCGCATACTTTTCTCTTTGACGAATAAACCTCTTTGATTAGAGTATCAGGTTTTTTTTAATTATCAAGTTGGTACCGCACTTTACGCCGCGGCCTTCACGTTAAACAAATTCCGATTATTGCCGGTGTTTTGTGCGCGATTGAAATGGAATAAAACAAGCGGGCCGCTGTTCAAACAATTACAACAAATTAAACGTAAGTAAATATCTGAATAGTTTACGTGTTGTTATTAAAAAGACACAGACACGGGTACGTGTGCTTTTCGCGTTTCGTGAAAATTTCCGTTTTGTTATCGTCGCGGCGCAAACGCCCGCGCCGATTAATCAGAATAAATAGCGTTCGGGCAATTTACACAATTTACACAAAATAATCGGGTGTCCGGCCGTGACGAGTTTATCAGCTCATTATTTATACATGCATGTGTATGTACGATATACAAATACGGTATGGAGGTGTTTGCGAGTTTAAACTGCTTAATAAATACTGCAATTTTTTCGGTTTCGATTGCTGTCAAACACGCTTTATTGGCAAACATTTCTAAAAAAATATGCTAATTAATCGATGGGAAGGGGGGAATGTGCCCTACGGAAAATAGAAGATTGGACACCACTGGTATAAACGCTTGCCTCTAGTTTGGACTACAGTGCCTTGATTAAACACAGTGGCGACAACTTTGGTAATATTTTTCATTAGTTTTTCTGACCCAAAATGGCGGACAAACAGCGGCGTAGCTATGAGGTTTAAAGTTGGTCACAGCAATTCAGTCTAAAGGTTGTGCTTTATATCACTTACCCCAACATTGTATCTCGAAAATTTGCAAAAGTAAATAGAATCCACCTAAATACGTTAATTTAAAGCCTGGGTCTCCAAACTTTCCAGCCTTAGGGCCATACTGATTACTCCAATAAGTTCCGAGGGCCAAAATCATAACAATAACAATAAGCCTTTAAAATTAGAATATTTCAGTAAACTAAATTTAATTTGCTATAAAAATATGAGTTTTCAAGTATACTAGCTCTCCGCGGGCCGGATGTGGCCCTCGGGCCGTAGTTTGGAGACCCCTGATTTAAAGTATTACCCATTATATGTTTCTATTTCAAAATTAAGGGAGTACTTTCCGCCCATGGATGACGCTTCAAGTAAACGATGACAACACTCGCTGTCACAATTGAATATCAGATGTTTGTATTATAACCTATTCTCTTGATTAATATAGCCTCATCATGGCGGATGACAAGAGGTTTTCGCCACTGTGTTTAATTAAGTCACTGAAGTTTAGACTCTCTCAACTCTAATATCTAGATTTTAGTCTCTGGACTCTATACCACCACACATAAACTCTGTTTTTTTTTAATATGACCAAACTTAGGGTGTATTTACTGCGAACAGTTGCAGTCCTGCTTTAACAGTAGGGTATTTTAAACATCAAATTTTGAGATGCTGGTAAATGATTATCAATGTGACAAATAAATCATAATTTGTCAAATAAATTGTCACGATGCAGAGATTTTCAAAAAAGAGAACGCTACAACTTGCAACTTTACAACACATACAGGGATTTTTTCTTTTAAGTATACTTTCTTCACATATTCCATTAAACATTTGTATAATTAATGAACTAAACGAAACTAAGTCGAAGTATATTTTGAACTTCACTTTAAATCAGTGTTGTATACGCGTGGCGCATGAAGTAAAATTTCGAGTTTAGAAAAGCCCCGTGAAAATTTGTCTCGGGTCGCTGCGCGACCCTCGACAAATTTTCTACGCGGGGCTTTTCTAAACTCGAAATTTTACTTCATGCTTAGTCTGGGAGTGGAAAACACTCGTTAGAATTTTCAAATTAAAAGTTTTTAATAAGATCACGAATGTCTGAAAATTTACATTGAAAAATCGTAACATGTGTACCTAAAAGAAAATGTCCTTGTATTTGGAACCTTAATAAAATTTGGACATATAAATAGGCAGATAATAAAGAAGACAGATATTCCTGAGCAAGAAATATTACCTGATCCTCCTATCCTACCTGATCCTCAGAGAGACTTTATTAAATTATTAGTAGATACAAATAATTTGAGGCGGTGATAGGTAAATACATTTGTAATCGTAACTTTGTGGATTAACTAATTGTCATATTAACCCATTAACGGCCGAGCAATTATAGAGTTAACTCTTGAAGTGGATTTTAGGTAAAATTCTACACTTCTTCATATGATTTCTACGAATGACTTATTGTATTACGTTCTGTGAATTTTTCTTTTAAATATAAATATTGTATACGCTGTAAATGCAAGGCATTCGTCGATTTTGTATAAAAACGTGCAATATGAAGTATAGAACGCGTATTTCCACTCCCAGACTAAGCATGAAGTAAAATTTCGAGTTTAGAAAAGCCCCGTGAAAATTTGTCGAGGGTCGCTGCGCGACCCTCGACAAATTTTCACGGGGCTTTTCTAAACTCGAAATTTTACTTCATGCGCCACGTGTATAAAACACTAAAATATTATGAAGTTAGAAATACACTGAAAACATTTTATTTAAATGATTAATAATCGAGATATTTAAATAACAAAATATTTACGTTTTTAAATAACAAAATATTTACGTTTTTCTTCATACATTTTCAAGTCAAGTCAAATAATATAATATATCACTCCATGTTTGATAATGACAAGCTAAATTTGTCGAAACTGCAGTCACATTAAATAAAACGTGTTATACAAACAAAGTTAAAAGTGTTTCATTGTGTAATTAACATGTATAACGAAGTAGAAGCCTCCACAATACAGAATATCAAATTAAGTTAATTAATAATTTAATTAACATAAAGTTAATAATGTTGCGTATATGCATCAATGGCACATAATGGGTTAACATCACATTTCCCTTCACATAACCAACAAATTTAAAAGTTGATTTACAACAGAACATGTGATTAATTTTGTCCTAACCTAAAACCCACAACCTGAATCACACCACTAAATTCTTGAAATGTCAAATTTGATTGGTCATATTAAAAAAAAAACAGATTATACACAATAACAATCTAGTTTAACTTCAAATAACAAATTAAACCAATTTCTAAATATTTAATTGATAAGGCGGATAAATGATGAAACTCCATAATACTATTTGAAATAAAACAACGCAGTTGGGAGAGTTTCACTTTTATTCATTATTTCATCTGTCTGATGAAGCCACTGTGTGGTGAAAAATGTTGCAGTGTTCAACAATAAAAGTGAAACCCTCCCAACTGCGTTGTTTTATTTAAAAAAAAAAAAAAAAACAATTTTATTTGTTTATTTAAAGTTAATTAGGACTGTTATTGTTTGTGTGTAGTGGTATAGTATCTAGAGACTAAAATCTAGATATTAGAGTTGAGAGTGTTTAATCCAAACTAGAGACAAGCGTTTATACCAGGGGTGTCCATTATTTTATCTTCTGTGGGGCACATTCCCTCTTTCCTATCGATTAATTTGTTTTTTTTTTGTTAACAATTGACAATTTATTTTATCTTCTGTGGGGCACATTCCCTCTTTCCTATCGATTAATTTGTTTTTTTTTTGTTAACAATTGACAATTTAGAGCGTGCGATTGTTGTGAACAACATGAATGTTATTAAAACGAAAATAACTACACACATACACACGTATACATCAACAAAAATTACTTAATAGGAGGCATTTCATAAATACACCCCCCCTCGCCCCCATTTAATAGATGATTATCGTGAAAGCGCGTGTTTCCAACCCCGTAATCGTAATCGCCCGACTGACCGTAAAACCCACCCCGAAACACGACCGCCCCCTCACCATCTAATAACAATCATAAAACCTTTATTGTCCGCACATAACCAAAATCCAATCGATACATGGTTGAATATTAAATATAGATGCACTAATGGAATAACTGCTGAATAAATAAATACACGTGTTGTGTTCTTTGAATTTTCAATAATTTCAAATGAATGACCGGGCTTAGCTTTTGAGTATTAGTATGTGTACCAAGTTTGATTGAAATAGTTCCAAGCGTTCAAGAGTGTATAGATTGCTCCATGCGTTCACCTAAGTATCTGGCAACCAGCGGCGCCTCGCAGCCTAACTTCAGGGTAGGCCAGAGACCCAAGGTAATATGTATCCGTTATTGAAAGGTAACTTTGTTGTGCAATTCCTTGAATTTATAAAGCGCGATCCCAACCTCAAATTTTATGTGCCTTGGCGCTGTGGCCTACCCAACTTTGGGTTTAGTAAACCAAGTATTCCGCAACTAATTTAACTAGCAGCTGGCATCAAAGGTGGAGAGATGCCGCCTAGAAAACAAATTGTAAAGTTTAGTTAGGTTATGATTAACTATATTTAAGTTACATTAATTGTCAGTCAGTTTATTAAAATTGAATTTGTGTTCAGTATTCCGGCACCAGGTACCCACAGACGCGTTTCGGACTTCAAGGTCCTCTTCAGTGTGGTCTCGACCCAGTGCTGAGGAATACTGAACATTTCTGACTATTTCAAGCCAATATGTGAAAACTATTAATGATTTCGATAGCTAACGCCATCTAATGCTTCATAGTGGCATCGTCGGGACCACACTGAAGAGGACCTTGAAGTCCGAAACGCGTCTATGGGTACCTGGTGCCGGAATACTGAACCTCATTTGGAATCAGTGTTTTATATGCGTGACGCATGAAGTAAAATTTCGAGTTTAGAAAAGCCCAGAAAATTTGTCTCGGGTCGCTGCGCGACCCTCGACAAATTTTCACGGGGCTTTTCTAAACTCGAAATTTTACTTCATGCTTAGTCTGGGAGTGGAAAACACTCGTTTAAAGCTTTAAATTAAACTCCTAAAAAAAACGAATGTCGGAAAATGTACAGCTTTATGCATATGTTTACCTAAAAGAAAAATTCTCCGTATATTGATCAAGTAGTAATTTAGTTTTCATCATTGTCATGTTACTATTAAAAATTATTGCAATAAATAAGTTGTTCTTTCATGTTCGTTGTATATTTTGGTAAAGTATCGTACGTTTCTCGACTGGTATGGCAATTACATACTCGCGGAATACTGCACTCGTCGCTGCGCGGCTCGTGCGCAACATATCCGCTCATATGTAATATGCTGCATACCACTCTCGTTACGTAATATACTATTAATATCCAATTACAATTTGTCAAGTTTGGTTGTGAAATGTGCAACTGTTTTCAAGTTAGATTAGTTGCCAATTTCATAAGCTACTTTAATTTCCAGTTACAATTTATAAAGTTAGGTTGTGAAATTTGCAACTGTGTTTAGGTTAGATTAGTTGACGATTTCGTGAGTTACTTAAATTTACAGTTACAATTTGTAATGTTACGTTGTGAAATGCGTAACTGTTTTCAAGTTAGATTAGTTGACAATTTCATAAGCTACTTTAATTTACAGTTACAATTTATAAAGTTAGGTTGTGAAATTTGCAACTGTGTTTAGGTTAGATTAGTTAACGATTTCGTGAGTTACTTACATTTACAGTTACAATTTGTAATGTTACGTTGTGAAATGCGCAACTGTTTTCAAGTTAGATTAGTTGACAATTTCATAAGCTACTTTAATTTCCAGTTACAATTTATAAAGTTAGGTTGTGAGATTTGCAACTGTGTTTAGGTTAGATTAGTTGACGATTTCGTGAGTTACTTAAATTTACAGTTACAATTTGTAATGTTACGTTGTGAAATGCGCAACTGTTTTCAAGTTAGATTAGTTGACAATTTCATAAGCTACTTTAATTTCCAGTTACAATTTGTAAAGTTAGGTTGTAAAGTTTGCAACCGTTTTCAGGTTAGATTACTTGCCAGTTTCGAAAGTTACTTGACTTTTCAGTTATCTAGGTTATGTAAATTGCCATACATGTAGACTAAAGTAATCAAAAACTATCATTTTCTAGGAAAGCTTACCAGTTTCCTAAGAAATGTTAGTTGTTGATTACTTTAGTTTACATGGCTTAGTGTTAGGTGAACTAAGTCTACGGAAATTGATCCAAGTAGTTGGCATCTGTGAGCTAGGGTTAGGTAAGATGGCAGATTGTGATGTTGGGTGATTGTGTGGTTGGGTGATTGTTTTTTGAGTAATCATCAACTAATTTGATTTGGGCGACTGTAGGCCAGCCCAAGCTAGTTAGAGTTAAGTTATATATACATGTATACTAAAGTAATCAACAACTACCATTACTTAGGAAATTGGCAAACAACTTAATGTTAGGTAAACTAAGTATAATAATAATAATAATAAGTCTTTATTGCCCAACAGGAAAATTACATCCCAATTACAAGACAATATGTAAAATAGATTAATTACATGGCCGTATGCGTGTATACATTACAAATAAACAAAAAACGAAAAATACAGATACGTGAAAATATTAGTTAAGTTATTTGCTCCTTCAAATGTGATAATAGAGATTTAATGTTGTCATAAAATATGTCGCAGGAATATACGAAAATTAATCTAAGTAGTTGGTATCTGAGAGCTAGGGTTAGTTTAGATGACAGATTGTAATGTTGGGTTAGGTTATGCAGAACTATTTTTAGATTAATTTTTTTTTGTTTGGCATAGGTTTTTTACCATTCAGCCACTAACGTTGATTTATATTAACTATATTTTGACTAATTTGGACGTCACAACACATTCACACACATCCATGGAACCGGAGACTAGTATTTTTCGTTAGAAAAATTACTCGCCTCCGCTGGAAATCGAACCCAGATCACCTCCGTGACCGATTTGGCGAAACCGGCGGCTCAACCGCTCGGCCACGGCGGGCCCCAGATTAATTTTTATATATAAATTAATAAACAACTAACATTACTTAGGAACTAATTGTTTTATTGAGTTATGTGGAGTATTTAATCAAAATAAAAAACACTTTTATTCCTTACTTCACTTTTATAAATTTTATATAAAAGTGAAGTAAGGAATAAAAGTGTTTTTTTATTATGATTAGTTAGGAAATTGGCAAGCAGCTCTACCTAACACTAAGCTGCTTACCAGTTTTCTATCTAAGTAGTTAGCATTTGCAAGCTAGGATTAGGGTGGGTTATTACAGATTTTGAAGTTGGGTACTTAGGAGACTGGTAAGCAGCTTAGTACACCTATCACTAAGCTGCTTACCAATTTCCTAAGTGTGCGGAAATTGATCTAAGCAGTTGGCATCTGTGAGGTATGGTTAGGTTAGATTAAAGATTGTGATGCTATGTTAGATTAGGTTAGGAACCAACATTACTCTGTAAACTGGTAAGCAGCTTAGTGCACCTAACACAAAGCTGCTTACCAGTTTCCTAAGTGTGCGGAAATTGATCTAAGTAGTTGGCATCTGTGAGATAGGGTTAGGTTAGAAGTGAATTTCAATTGAAAAGTCAACATTTATATAAACATAAACAAAAACAGTGTAACGTAAAGTGTTAAACCATACACAACCATGCACGATCATACCCGATTATACACGAACAAACACTTGGTTTGTTCGTGTCTGTTTTTGGACTTTACGCTGAAACAGTGTCTTGTGTTTCGGATAAAAAGCACATAGTTTTCGACGTAGTATCCGAATATAAGATAAAAAATGGGAATTCCTATTAAATTTGCACCACGCCCCGCCTATAGGGTGAGGGGTGTTTCAATTTCACTTTTAAGGCATTCCCCACACAATATTAAACTTTGGATTCAGCTATTTTTTCTGTACGATGTGTATCTAATTGATCTAAGTAGTTGGCATCTGTGAGATAGGGTTAGGTTAGATGACAGATTGTGATGTTAGGTTAGGTTGTGCGTAACTATTTTTTAGGTTTGGTTAGTTTACCTATTTCTTAGATTGGACGCCTGTTAATTGAGTAACCATCAACTAATTTGACTTGGGTGACTATAGGTCAACCCAATCTAGCTAGGGTTATGTTAGGTAAATCAACTAATTCGACTTGAGTAACTTACGACCAGCTTAACTTTATGCGTATGCGACTTGAGTATCTTACGGCCAGTTTAATCTAGCTTGGGTAAACTTAGTCTGTTATATAACCACTATCTAGATTGTGAAGTTAGGCTATAATGTAACCCACACTAACTAGATTGTGAAGTTAAGCTGTCATATAACCTAACGCTAACTAGATTGTGAAGTTAGGTTAGGTTATATGAAACTGTTTTTAGATTAGGACTTAGGTTAGTTTATAAAAGCATTTAATCTGAAGCTACTAACAAGTGTGTCCACTCCCAGATTAAGCATGAAGTAAAATTTCGAGTTTAGAAAAGCCCCGCGTAGAAAATTTGTCGAGGGTCGCGCAGCGACCCGAGACAAATTTTCGCGGGGCTTTTCTAAACTCGAAATTTTACTTCATGCGCCACGCGTGTTAAACACTGATTTAAAGTAAAGTTCAAAATATTTTGTTTAGATATGTACGTTTGTGTTTTATGCCAGATCAATGAAATCATTCAATTCTCGCAAATCTTGCGATCTTATCGATCCTTGTGATACTCAATATTTAAGAAATGAATGTCAAATGTATAATTTTTTATATTTAAGTGATTATAACCAATTGGAAGAAGTATACCAATTTTAATCCCAGCTTTCTTTAATATTGGATCAGGGAACAAACTTGTATTATATTGTTTATTCTTAATAATTTAAAATCACTTAGGGCCAGTTGCACGTGACATTAGAACAGTGGTCTCCAAACTACGGCCCGCGGGCCAAATCCGGCCTGCGACTTGCATGAATCCGGCCCGCGATTGTTTGTAATTTCTTTTGTAAATGTCATATTTTGAAATATTGTAACAATTGTTCCTTAAATTTTTCATAATTTTATAAAATTAATCGGATCTTGGCCGACTTTATTATGTAGAATTGTATTTGTGGCCCGCGAAGAAGATAGTTTGGAGACCCAGGCATTAGAACAATAGGAACCGTCATCTTGAACTCGAGTTCAACATTTTTCGTGCAACTGTGCGTTAACAACAAAACCAACATAATCTAAGAAAACCTCTTCCATATTCCACCTCCAATAATCACGATCCACATTTTTTTAATCAAAAAATTTAAACGATCGAGCGCATGCAAGCCTGATTATTAAAATTTTCGTAACGACCGGGAATTTCACACAGTTTTCATACGAACAATTTCCGGCATTTCCGCTTCTAATTGAATTACGCTGTAGCAAAACGCGCGCGCGGACGAGCCTTGAAGAAATAAATAAAAACGCGGTGAACGAACACTTTGTGTATATGGAAATTTAATGGCCTCGTTTCGACGCTACATGTGAAAAATGCTCGCGTAGAAATAAAACAGGAAAATGTACACAATTTTCGATTAAATGGAAACATACAGAAAATGTTTTTTTTTTTTAAGTAGTAATTTTTTTTTATTGCGTTTGGCTTTTGCCTGGCCTTAGTTACTAGACTATTAGCCATCATCAATTTTTATAATTTGTATACATTTGTTTATTTTAACTTATTACTAAGTACATATAACTATATATTCGGACGTCACAACACATTCACACACACCCATAGACTCCGGGACGAATATTTTTCGTTGGAAAAATTACTCGCCCCGGCTGGGAATCGAACCCAGATCACCGCCGTGAACGATTGGCGAAACCAGCGTCTCAACCGCTCGGCCACGGCGGGCCCTGAAAAAAAAGTAGTAATAATAATGAGGAATTGAACGTAAAAATAGATTCTGGGAGGCTGTGCACAACACCGATGCAATTTGTTATCGGCGAGAAGCCTTACTAAAATGTCGTTAAAGTTTGCAAGTGGTTAAATTTTACATTAATAAAGACTGTTATTCCTTACTTCACTTTTTATTTGTATCGTTAGATGTACATTTCGAGACACAAGGTGCTCATTATCAATTACAAACTCCATCTAATACAAATAAAAAGTGAAGTAAGGAATAACAGTCTTTTTTAGTGTAATAATCACTTCACGTAAACTCAAAACAGTTGTGGTTAAATCTTGTTTACCTTTACCATGGCAACGGTAGCCTCAAACCGGGTATCAGGAACACCCGCCGCGCAAAACTTTCAATGCTAACCTAGAAATGTCCATTTCTAGATTAGGCGCGTGATTGCAGCTTTGCTCGGTCTTTATATTTGAAATCGGGGTGCAATATAACAATATTTGGATCTGAGTTAGTAACTGGAGATCAGAGTTTTAATCGCCCGCGTATTTTCAGCCACTCGGTATAAACACCACTCGGCCCAATTCCACTAAAAATAGCCCGTTTAGACGTTATAAAATCGCCGTTAAAACCTTCAGAATTCGAATAACATGCCCGTAAAACCCTCGCGTTATAAATCACCAGAAATAACAATCGCAATCGGAAAATTTAACACCCAAGAAACGCTCCAGAAAAATTCTATAATTGGACACATAGAATTTGTTTATAAACAATAAGATTGAAAAAAAAATCGAGCACTTCAACAATATTGTCAAGATAATCCTATAATAATCTACGGAATAAAGGAGATTCTGTCTACTAATTTTAGTATATAATTTTTTCTTTTAAATTTTATTAATTATACCGGGTGATTCATAGCTTATATCTTGAAAAATATGCATCGTACAAAAAAAAAAAAAAATAGCAGGATTTAACGTTTAATATTTTCGTGTGAGGAATCGGTTAGAACATTCCCCCCCCCCCCCCCCCCCGAATAATAATAATATAATAATAATAATCGTTTATTTCTCAGCAGAATAAATTCTATTTACGGAGAAAAATACAGTTTTTTTTGTAAATGAAGGTGGGGAATGGTGCAACTTTGAAATCTTATACAGGAACCCCCATTTTTGTCTCATATTAGGATACAACGTCAAAAACTATGTACTTTTCACCAGAAACTTATTTTTTCGATTCACGATAGGTGGTGCTATAATCACGTTTGATTTATTTAAAAATTTTAAATCAGTATATTTTGAATTTCAATTAAAATAAGTGCTTTATACGCGTGGCGCATGAAGTAAAATTTCGAGTTTAGAAAAGCCCCGTGAAAATTTGTCTCGGGTCGCTGCGCGACCCTCGACAAATTTTCTACGCGGGGCTTTTCTAAACTCGAAATTTTACTTCATGCTTAGTCTGGGAGTGGAAGACACTCGTTAGAAGTGAATTTCAATTGAAAATTCAACATTTATACAAACATAAACAAAAACAGTGTAAAGTAAAGTGTTAAACCATACACAACCATGCACGATCATACACGAAAAAGCACCCGGTGTGTTCGTGTTTGTTTTCGGACTTTACGCTGAAACGGTGTCTTGTGCGCGTAGCGCATGAGTAAAAAGTTGTTTAGACATTTAAAAAAAATCAAATAACGTCAAAAACTATGACTTTTCACCAGAAACTTATTTTTTCGATTCACGACAGATGGTGCTAAAATCACGTTTGATTTATTTAAAAATTTTTAATCGGCATATTTTGAATTTCAATTGAAATCAGTGTTTTATATGCGTGACGCATGAAGTAAAATTTCGAGTTTAGAAAAGCCCCGTGAAAATTTGTCTCGGGTCGCTGCGCGACCCTCGACAAATTTTCTACGCGGGGCTTTTCTAAACTCGAAATTTTACTTCATGCTTAGCCTGGGAGTGGAAGACACTCGTTAGAAGTACATAGTTTTCGACTTAGTTTCCGAATATAAGATAAAAAATGGGAATTTCTATTAAATTTGCACCACGCCCCGCCTATAGGGGGAGGGGTGTTTCAATTTCACTTTTAAGGCATTCCCCACACAATATTAAACTTTGGATTCAGCTATTTTTTCTGTACGATGTGTATTTTCCGAGATATACGCTATTCCAGGTTAAATGAATCACCCGGTACTTCCCTACTTTAATCACCATATTTGTTTGCCTTTTAAATTTTATAAATGAGATATTGCTCTACCTTAATCAACATGTTTTTTTAACCTTTCGAATTTTATTAAGATAATTTTCTACGTTAATCACGATGATCCCCACCCAACTTCGCGATCTCAAAACTTTTTTTATTTTTAAGGAAATCATTGATGTTTCCGAACAAGAAAATGTATGAGATTTTGTGGTAATCTGACGATTTTTTCACTAAAATTACAACTTTGATATGACTTTTCAGACGAACTAGTTGAGGTATTTGAACCTCAATTGCAGATTCTGAAGGCCTGTTTATTTTTAAGCAAAATTGAAGCTTTTAACGTTGATTTAATGATTTGTAATTTTTTCATAATTTCCCAATTAAAATTCCTCAAAATCAAACGATGTTTTCACTAAATCCTAACTTTGAAACGATTTTTCAGAAAAAACTAGTTGAGATATTTTAATCCCACTTTTAGAATCTAAAGGCGTGTTTATTTCTGAGCAAAATTGAAGCTTTTGACGTTGATTTAGTAATTTATAAATTTTTTATAATTTCCCAATCAAGATTACCTCAAAATCTAACGTTGTTTTCACTAAATCTCAACTTTGACACGATTTTTCAGAAAAACTAGTTGAGATATTTTAACCCCACTTTTATAATCTAAAGGCATGTTTATTTCTGAGCAAAATTGAAGCTTTTGACGTTGATTTAATCTCAAAATCTAACGTTGTTTTCACTAAATCTCAACTTTGACACGATTTTTCAGAAAAACTAGTTGAGATATTGTAATCCCACTTTTAGAATCTAAAGGCGTGTTTATTTCTGAGCAAAATTGAAGCTTTTGACGTTGATTTAATAATTTATAATTTTTTTATAATTTCCCAATCAAGATTACCTCAAAATCTAACGATGTTTTCACTAAATCTCAACTTTGACACGATTTTTCAGAAAAACTAGTTGAGATATTTTAATCCCACTTCTAGAATCTAAAGGTGTGTTTATTTCTGAGCAAAATTGAAGCTTTTCACGTTGATTTAATAATTTATAATTTTTTTATAATTGCCCAATCAAGATTACCTCAAAATCTAACGATGTTTTCACTAAATCTCAACTTTGACACGATTTTTCAGAAAAACTAGTTGAGATATTGTAATCCCACTTTTAGAATCTAAAGGCGTGTTTATTTCTGAGCAAAATTTAAGCTTTTGACGTTGATTTAATAATTTATAATTTTTTTATAATTTCCCAATCAAGATTACCTCAAAATCTAACGTTGTTTTCACTAAATCTCAACTTTGACACGATTTTTCAGAAAAACCAGTTGAGATATTTTAACCGCACTTTTATAATCTAAAGGCATGTTTATTTCTGAGCAAAATTGAAGCTTTTGAGGTTGATTTAATAATTTATAATTTTTTTATAATTTCCCAATCAAGATTACCTCAAAATCTAACGATGTTTTCACTAAATCTCAACTTTGACACGATTTTTCAGAAAAACTAGTTGATATATTTTAATCCCACTTTTAGAATCTAAAGGCGTGTTTATTTCTGAGCAAAATTGAAGCTTTTGACGTTGATTTAATAATTTATAATTTTTTTATAATTTCCCAATCAAGATTACCTCAAAATCTAACGATGTTTTCACTAAATCTCAACTTTGAAACGATTTTTCAGAAAAACTAGTTGGGATATTGTAACCCCACTTTTAGAATCTAAAGGCGTGTTTATTTCTGAGCAAAATTAAAGCTTTTGACGTTGATTTAATAATTTATAATTTTTTTATAATTTTCCAATCAAGATTACCTCAAAATCTAACGATGTTTTCACTAAATCTCAACTTTGAAACGATTTTTCAGAAAAACTAGTTGGGATATTGTAACCCCACTTTTAGAATCTAAAGGCGTGTTTATTTCTGAGCAAAATTAAAGCTTTTGACGTTGATTTAATAATTTATAATTTTTTTATAATTTTCCAATCAAGATTACCTCAAAATCTAACGATGTTTTCACTAAATCTCAACTTTGAAACGATTTTTCAGAAAAACTAGTTGGGATATTGTAACCCCACTTTTAGAATCTAAAGGCGTGTTTATTTCTGAGCAAAATTAAAGCTTTTGACGTTGATTTAATAATTTATAATTTTTTTATAATTTTCCAATCAAGATTACCTCAAAATCTAACGATGTTTTCACTAAATCTCAACTTTGACACGATTTTTCAGAAAAACTAGTTGAGATATTTTAATCCCACTTTTACAATCTAAAGGCGTGTTTATTTCTGAGCAAAATTGGAGCTTTTGACGTTGATTTAATAATTTATAAATTTTTTTATAATTTCCCAATCAAGATTACCTCAAAATCTAACGATGTTTTCACTAAATCTCAACTTTGACACGATTTTTCAGAAAAACTAGTTGATATATTTTAATCCCACTTTTAGAATCTAAAGGCGTGTTTATTTCTGAGCAAAATTGAAGCTTTTGACGTTGATTTAATAATTTATAATTTTTTTATAATTTCCCAATCAAGATTACCTCAAAATCTAACGATGTTTTCACTAAATCTCAACTTTGACACGATTTTTCAGAAAAACTAGTTGAGATATTTTAATCCCACTTTTACAATCTAAAGGCGTGTTTATTTCTGAGCAAAATTGAAGCTTTTGACGTTGATTTAATAATTTATAATTTTTTTATAATTTCCCAATTAAGATTACCTCAAAATCTAACGTTGTTTTCACTAAATCTCAACTTTGACACGATTTTTCAGAAAAACTAATTGAGATATTTTAATCCCACTTTTAGAATCTAAAGGCGTGTTTATTTCTGAGCAAAATTGAAGCTTTTGACGTTGATTTAATAATTTATAATTGTTTTATAATTTCCCAATCAAGATTACCTCAAAATCTAACGATGTTTTCACTAAATCTCAACTTTGGCACGATTTTTCAGAAAAACTAGTTGAGACATTTTAACCCCACTTTTATAATCTAAAGGCATGTTTATTTCTGAGCAAAATTGAAGCTTTTGACGTTGATTTAATAATTTATAATTTTTTTATAATTTCCCAATTAAGATTACCTCAAAATCTAACGTTGTTTTCACTAAATCTCAACTTTGACACGATTTTTCAAAAAAACTAATTGAGATATTTTAATCCCACTTTTAGAATCTAAAGGCGTGTTTATTTCTGAGCAAAATTGAAGCTTTTGACGTTGATTTAATAATTTATAATTGTTTTATAATTTCCCAATCAAGATTACCTCAAAATCTAACGATGTTTTCACTAAATCTCAACTTTGGCACGATTTTTCAGAAAAACTAGTTGAGACATTTTAACCCCACTTTTATAATCTAAAGGCATGTTTATTTCTGAGCAAAATTGAAGCTTTTGACGTTGATTTAATAATTTATAATTTTTTTATAATTTCCCAATCAAGATTACCTCAAAATCTAACGTTGTTTTCACTAAATCTCAACTTTGACACGATTTTTCAGAAAAACTAGTTGAGATATTGTAATCCCACTTTTAGAATCTAAAGGCGTGTTTATTTCTGAGCAAAATTTAAGCTTTTGACGTTGATTTAATAATTTATAATTTTTTTATAATTTTCCAATCAAGATTACCTCAAAATCTAACGATGTTTTCACTAAATCTCAACTTTGAAACGATTTTTCAGAAAAACTAGTTGGGATATTGTAACCCCACTTTTAGAATCTAAAGGCGTGTTTATTTCTGAGCAAAATTAAAGCTTTTGACGTTGATTTAATAATTTATAATTTTTTTATAATTTTCCAATCAAGATTACCTCAAAATCTAACGATGTTTTCACTAAATCTCAACTTTGACACGATTTTTCAGAAAAACTAGTTGAGATATTTTAATCCCACTTCTAGAATCTAAAGGTGTGTTTATTTCTGAGCAAAATTGAAGCTTTTCACGTTGATTTAATAATTTATAATTTTTTTATAATTGCCCAATCAAGATTACCTCAAAATCTAACGATGTTTTCACTAAATCTCAACTTTGACACGATTTTTCAGAAAAACTAGTTGAGATATTGTAATCCCACTTTTAGAATCTAAAGGCGTGTTTATTTCTGAGCAAAATTTAAGCTTTTGACGTTGATTTAATAATTTATAATTTTTTTATAATTTTCCAATCAAGATTACCTCAAAATCTAACGATGTTTTCACTAAATCTCAACTTTGACACGATTTTTCAGAAAAACTAGTTGAGATATTTTAATCCCACTTCTAGAATCTAAAGGTGTGTTTATTTCTGAGCAAAATTGAAGCTTTTCACGTTGATTTAATAATTTATAATTTTTTTATAATTGCCCAATCAAGATTACCTCAAAATCTAACGATGTTTTCACTAAATCTCAACTTTGACACGATTTTTCAGAAAAACTAGTTGAGATATTGTAATCCCACTTTTAGAATCTAAAGGCGTGTTTATTTCTGAGCAAAATTGAAGCTTTTGACGTTGATTTAATAATTTATAATTTTTTTATAATTTCCCAATCAAGATTACCTCAAAATCTAACGATGTTTTCACTAAATCTCAACTTTGACACGATTTTTCAGAAAAACTAGTTGATATATTTTAATCCCACTTTTAGAATCTAAAGGCGTGTTTATTTCTGAGCAAAATTGAAGCTTTTGACGTTGATTTAATAATTTATAATTTTTTTATAATTTCCCAATCAAGATTACCTCAAAATCTAACGATGTTTTCACTAAATCTCAAGTTTGAAACGATTTTTCAGAAAAACTAGTTGGGATATTGTAACCCCACTTTTAGAATCTAAAGGCGTGTTTATTTCTGAGCAAAATTAAAGCTTTTGACGTTGATTTAATAATTTATAATTTTTTTATAATTTTCCAATCAAGATTACCTCAAAATCTAACGATGTTTTCACTAAATCTCAACTTTGACACGATTTTTCAGAAAAACTAGTTGAGATATTTTAATCCCACTTTTACAATCTAAAGGCGTGTTTATTTCTGAGCAAAATTGGAGCTTTTGACGTTGATTTAATAATTTATAAATTTTTTTATAATTTCCCAATCAAGATTACCTCAAAATCTAACGATGTTTTCACTAAATCTCAACTTTGACACGATTTTTCAGAAAAACTAGTTGATATATTTTAATCCCACTTTTAGAATCTAAAGGCGTGTTTATTTCTGAGCAAAATTGAAGCTTTTGACGTTGATTTAATAATTTATAATTTTTTTATAATTTCCCAATCAAGATTACCTCAAAATCTAACGATGTTTTCACTAAATCTCAACTTTGAAACGATTTTTCAGAAAAACTAGTTGGGATATTGTAACCCCACTTTTAGAATCTAAAGGCGTGTTTATTTCTGAGCAAAATTAAAGCTTTTGACGTTGATTTAATAATTTATAATTTTTTTATAATTTTCCAATCAAGATTACCTCAAAATCTAACGATGTTTTCACTAAATCTCAACTTTGACACGATTTTTCAGAAAAACTAGTTGAGATATTTTAATCCCACTTTTACAATCTAAAGGCGTGTTTATTTCTGAGCAAAATTGGAGCTTTTGACGTTGATTTAATAATTTATAAATTTTTTTATAATTTCCCAATCAAGATTACCTCAAAATCTAACGATGTTTTCACTAAATCTCAACTTTGACACGATTTTTCAGAAAAACTAGTTGATATATTTTAATCCAACTTTTAGAATCTAAAGGCGTGTTTATTTCTGAGCGAAATTAAAGCTTTTGACGTTGATTTAATAATTTTTAATTTTTTTATAATTTCCCAATCAGGATTACCCCAAAATCTAACGTTGTTTTCACTTAATCTCAACTTTGACACGATTTTTCAGAAAAACTAGTTGAGATATTTTAATCCCACTTTTAGAATCTAAAGGCATGTTTATTTCTGAGCAAAATTGAAGCTTTTGACGTTGATTTAATAATTTATAATTTTTTTATAATTTCCCAATCAAGATTACCTCAAAATCTAACGTTGTTTTCACTAAATCTCAACTTTGACACGATTTTTCAGAAAAATTAGTTGAGATATTTTAACCCCACTTTTAGAATCTAAAGGCGTGTTTATTTCTGAGCAAAATTGAAGCTTTTGACGTTGATTTAATAATTTATAATTTTTTTTATAATTTCCCAATCAAGATTACCTCAAAATCTAACGATGTTTTCACTAAATCTCAACTTTGACACGATTTTTCAGAAAAACTAGTTGAGATATTTTAATCCAACTTTTAGAATCTAAAGGCGTGTTTATTTCTGAGCAAAATTAAAGCTTTTGACGTTGATTTAATAATTTATAATTTTTTTATAATTTCCCAATCAAGATTACCTCAAAATCTAACGATGTTTTCACTAAATCTCAACTTTGACACGATTTTTTAGAAAAACTAGTTGAGATATTTTAATTTAACTTTTAGAATCTAAAGGCGTGTTTATTTCTGAGCGAAATTAAAGCTTTTGACGTTGATTTAATAATTTTTAATTTTTTTATAATTTCCCAATCAGGATTACCCCAAAATCTAACGTTGTTTTCACTAAATCTCAACTTTGACACGATTTTTCAGTAAAACTAGTTGAGACATTTTAACCCCACTTTTATAATCTAAAGGCATGTTTATTTCTGAGCAAAATTGAAGCTTTTGACGTTGATTTAATAATTTATAATTTTTTTATAATTTCCCAATCAAGATTACCTCAAAATCTAACGTTGTTTTCACTAAATCTCAACCTTGACACGATTTTTCAGAAAAACTAGTTGAGATATTTTAACCCCACTTTTATAATCTAAAGGCGTGTTTATTTCTGAGCAAAATTGAAGCTTTTGACGTTGATTTAATAATTTATAATTTTTTTATAATTTTCCAATCAAGATTACCTCAAAATCTAACGATGTTTTCACTAAATCTCAACTTTGACACGATTTTTCAGAAAAACTAGTTGAGATATTTTAACCCCACTTTTACAATCTAAAGGCGTGTTTATTTTTGAGCAAAATTAAAGCTTTTAACGTTGATTTAATAATTTATAATTTTTTTATAATTTCCCAATCAAGATTACCCCAAAATCTAACGACTATTCGTGTTCACGTAATTTTTTAGACATTCATCGTTTCTGAACAGTGTTCAATTTGGAGTTCCAAACGAGTGTTTCCACTCCCAGTCTAAGCATGAAGTAAAATTTCGAGTTTAGAAAAGCCTGAAAATTTTGTTTGGTCGCGTAGCGCGAAGCGCGGAGCGACCAAACCAAATTTTCAGGCTTTTATAAACTCGAAATTTTACTTCATGCGCCACGCGTATGAAACACTGAGCTTATTGAATTATATTTATGTTTTATTATTGTATTTATTATTGTATTATTTGTATTAAATTTTTGTTGTTGTTGTAGTAATTATATTTAGTTAAATATTAATTTATACAATGGATTTTCCGTTAAATAAATAAATAAATAAATATTGTGAAATTGGAAATATACTGCTTCTGTGCAATGAATTTTAACCAAATCTCGCGCTATTAAAATTCGAGCAATTTACAATCAATTTTAATACTTATATTATACTTTATATACCATTTTAATACTTATACTTGAAAGGAAAAATACTTTTTTCTAATTGTTTTTATTACCTATAACCTGTCGATCGCCAAATAACTTGATATGTAAAAGTAGCTCGCGTATTACAAAAGGTTGAACACCCCTGCCTTATACAGTTTTCAATAATTTATTGTTCTTATTTCGCAACAATTGTTTCGCCACATTTAACCAGAATTGATCAGAAAATGTACCTACATCAATAATTTTTCTTTGCCGGTGCATTTTTTGTTTCGCTTACTGAGAAAACAAGTTTCATTATTTTAATTACGTTGATTTTGTTTTGCAATTGTATTTTTTTTTTTGGTTGTTGCAGGTATGTCATGACCTGGATACGTCCGTCAGCGACAGCTCGAAGCGACCGTCCGGCTGTCGCTTCGCCACACAAATCTAACAACCAAAAATTTACACAGCAGCTAACACTCTACCGCTACATTTTCTTTTCAATAATTGCTTCAACAAATTATTGATACAGAATTTCATTGAATAAACCGCATTAGCGATGAAGAGGATAATGGTACGTCAAACAACTCATTTTTATCATTAAATACAAAAACGACCCAACAATAATCAAATACTAAGAAGATGTAACGTTTTAAAGATTCCAGTTACAATATTAATAATTACTTGAATGGTTTATAAAGTCGAATTCCAGTTGTTTGCTCATAATGGGTTTTTACGTGAATTCCAGATAGAATCAAAATTGAATTTGTGTTCAGTATTCCTTCACCAGATACCCACAGACGCGTGGGGGTGTCTGGTGCCGGAATACTGAACACAAATTCAATTTTGATATTTGTTTTCTGGTTTCAAAAACAGAGTTTAGCTCTTTCGTGGACGAAACAGTGGCCTGTATATACACTTTGTGTATTCGTGTCATTGACGATGCCACTATGGAGCACTAGATGGCGTTTGCTATCGAATCCATTAATAGTTTCTATTTAGAATGTTTTATTATTAAATTATCACTAGTCAGGACATTGGACAAAATTCACAGCGCTCAGTTAAAATTTGTAACTCTCACGACGTTGTAAAGTTCACAATACTAGACAAAATGCTGACATTCGCAGAGCTCACAACGCTACTCAAAGCGTAAGCATCCGTAACTTTCACAACGCTAGTAATCGTGTAACTCACAACTCTAGACAAAATACTAGCATTCTCGTTTACTCATTAAGTGCTTTTACATGAATCCAAGCAGCGGCGGCTCGCAGCCTAAATTCAGGGTAGGTCAGAGACCCAAGATAATATGTATCCGTTATTGAAAGGTGAGTTTGTTGTGCAGTTCCTTGTGTTTCTAAGTGCAATCCCAATCTCAAATTGTGTGTGCCTTGGCGCTGTTGCCTACCCTGAAGTTAGGTTGCGAGCCGTCGCTGAATCCAAGTTAGCTGGTTTTATTATAACACATGGTAGTACTCACACCGCTAGTCACAGTACTAGACAAAATTCACATCGCTCAGAACGCTAGTCAAGACGTAACTTTCATTACTGGGATTCACAGAGCTCTGTGCTGGGATTCACAGAGCTCCGTGCTGGGATTCACAGAGCTCACATAACGTAAGCATTCGCAACTCTCACAACACTAGTCATCATAAAGCATATTCGAATTTTATTATACTACGCGTCATTAAGATTTATTGTAAAATTCACTAAGCGTCGTTAATTCCATGTGCACTTAATAAATTTTACCTCAACCCCTCGATTATAATAGCTCATAAACGCGCATGTACGCAATCAAATGCTTTAAATGCGGGACGTAACAAAAAGAAGCACTGTTTTATTATGATTTCGGAGAAGCAAATACGCACGTGTACCTCTACATATTTATATGCATATCAAGCAAGGGTAGGTTCGTAACATCTGTTAGCTGGCCTCGCCTGCCAATTCAACATCGGCCATTGTGTTTTATGTGGGGCACAGAGGGGATGATTAGGGTGAGAGTATCATGTACTTAAATACAAAAAAACATCTTATATGTCTAGTATAATTGTAGTTAAAAAAAAATAAGTTTGAGGAAGAAATGTAGAAAATGTAGAAATGTGTAAATCGTTGAATGAAGAATCATGTAGAAGTGCAATCCGTATCAACTGAGCGGCGACATCTGTGGGTCCGAAAAATAAGTTTGAGGAAGGAATGTATAAAAAGGGACGGATTAATTTGACGGCCTAAATCGTTAAATGAAGAATGATGTAGAAGTGCAATTCATTTCGACTGAGCGGCGACATCTGTGGGTCCGACGGTGAACTAATGAATTCGCTAATTCTACAATGACAACTGTGGTATTCTTTGTGATTGGTTGTTAGTAATTAACCCATTGACAGCCGAGAAATTATAAAGTTAACTCTAAAAGTTAATTATAGGTAAAATTCTGAACTCGTTTTTTATGATTTCTATGAATGACTTATTATATTACATACTGAGAATTTTTCTTTTAAATATACATAATGTATGCTGCACGTTTTTATATAAAGTCGACGAATGCCGGAACATTTACAGCGTAATGTTCTGGCATTCGTCGACTTTATATAAAAACGTGCAGTATGAAGTTTCGAACGATTGTTTCCACTCCCAGACTAAGCATGAAGTAAAATTTCGAGTTTAGAAAAGCCTGAAAATTTGGTTTGGTCGCGTAGCGCGAAGCGCGGAGCGGCCAAACCAAATTTTCAGGCTTTTCTAAACTCGAAATTTTACTTCATGCGCCACGCGTATAAAACACTGAAATATTGTGAAGTTAGAAAAGCGTATAAAACTGATTTTTTTCAAATGAGTAATATTGATTATATTTCAATAATAAAATATTTACATTGGTCTTTATACATTTTTAAGTCAGGTCAAATAAGATAATATAGCAAATTAACTAGTTTAGTAATTTAACTAACAAAAAAATTAACAATATTGCAACAGATTTCCTAAAGAGGAAGTGAAGTAAAATAAGGCTATATTGGTGTTTCAATCTATCTAAAAAACCGAAATTAAATCAAGGAGGGGGGCGTGGAGTTATGAGGGGAGGGGCGCGACCTAAAAAGATTGAGAACCCCTAGTATTGGCAGAGATCGCGTTACGGTAAATTTATGCCGAATAATTGGTGACATCTATGGGTCGGATGGTGAAGTAATATTTTTTAAATTCGCTCAAGCAGAGGGCGCTATTTAGTGACAAGGAAACATGAAATTTGTACATTGGGTTGCATACGTTTTGCGTCAACTAAATTTACAATCAATTGTTTTTCTAAATAGAGTAAATATTAGTCAATCAACGCCTAAATCTTAAACTAGTAGAATAATTCAAATTACAATATCAGACACAACAAATTATTTCATACAAACATAGAAATATTTTTTTACAGGCGTTTTTATTCCTTTAATCCACACATATTAGGATAAATATCGGATATTATGATAAATCGATTTATTCGCGACCAGGGACTTCCCGTCAACGCCAGTAATCTCTGTCTGGGCCGTAATGTATGGAATTGGTAATTACACCTGCTCGAATGATAAACAGTAATCAATGACAGTGCTTCGATGATTTATCGGCTGCTAAATTGGAAATTTCATTAACACCTTCGGAAATGCGAAAAATAGGGAGAAACTCGCATCCTTGAATTTATGCGAGAGGGGTTGGAAATTTTAGGGGCTTGGACGTCATTTATATGGGTTTCTCATCTTCCCCAGTTTTTTATGTTCCACCTCTGCGTTTTTTTTTTAATGATTCGCCCAACATTAATCGATATTAAAATGGCATCAACGCTTCCGCATGAATTGCATCTAGAAATATTCTAGACTTATACCTATAAGTGGTGATTGTATTTCGTTGTGATATATTATGTTCAATTAAATAAAACCTCTAGAGTGCCATGAATTATACTGTAGGTTGGCAACTCTGAAATTATACATTATAATTATTATGTTTGACGTTTTATATGACAATTTCTAAAGCGCGTAGCCAACTTAAATTTAAAAAAAGATTAGATGATGGCACTCTAGAGTTTTTTTTTTTTATTGAACATACGATAGTAACAACCAGAGCTGGGAGGAATCCTAAAAAAGTATTCGAATCACGAATCCGAATCATTTAGGACCAATTGCACCAAACACGTTGAATTGGTTCATTTCTGAACTTGAGTTCAAAGTGATATTAGAACAATAGGAACTGTCGTCTTGAACTTAAGTTCAAAGATAAACCAGTTCAACGTGTTTTGGTGCAACTGAACTTCAATATGATTTGAATAACGAATACTCGAATCACGAACACTGGAAGCACGAATGCTCGAATCACAATTGCTCGAATTATGAATACTTGAACAGATGATTCGCAAGAGAAAAATATGATTCGCATCCTGTTTTTTTAAAAAACAAATCCTTGGCATCATCAATGATCGTCAAGTGTTAGACAACTTACAAAATAGAACAATTGTAAGAAACCTCTTCTGGTTCTGGTTCTTTGGGGAGTGCGCATTTCTGCATTGCACTTAGGCCTCATTAGGCCCATTGTGCTACCTCCCGTTGATTACCCAGCCTCAGCTCAGGCAGCCTACCTGGTTTAGGTAGTCTAGCAAAGCCGAGTTGGGTAGATCCCTTATGTAGGCCATCTTTCACCCAGTAAGGATCCTCTAGTTGACGAGAGTGCCGGGCAATCGCTGAGAATGTGTCCGGCAGTCTCGTCTTCCATGTTACACCCTCTACAGGATGGAGAGTCAACTATCCCCATCCTGTATAGGTGTGCGTTTAGCCCGCAGTGACCAGTCAGGGCGGCAGAAACCTCTTATATTCAGTATTTAGGCTTTAAATATTGACATTGTTTTTAATAAAAATCTATTTTACCTCTCTCGATAATGAACAACTTAAAAATATCAATGTTTTCTTTTAAAACCAAAGTTAAATATGTTTCACCACGTGAAAGTTATATTAAAAATACCATTTTATAACAACGTTAATCACCTGTAATTAGCTGATCTCTTTCTCTCAGAAAAGAGAACGAGGCGGAAGCGAACTCATCTCCTCCAGCTCCCCCCCTCACGGTTTTTAATGCCGGTTTAATTACATCCCGAAATTTGATAATCATTCGAATAAGAAAAACAGAGGAACGACGAGAATAACGCTCTGTCGGTCGTTAAGTCGGCGTTTACAAATTAAAACTGTGAGAAACTGTCATTTGACGTGTTTGTATTTTTAGTTTGGACGGACGGAATTAGCGCGGTGGATTGGATAATGATTTATTAATTGCTAAGGAGGGAATTGAAGAAAAAACAGTCATTAATTTTGAAACAAGGCTGAAAGACAAGGAGCGATAATATAGTCTTTAGTTTGCGGTCGAATACGGGATATATTATGATGAGGTTTAATTTAGGATATAGTCCGACGTGACATGACGGTTTGGGATATATTCTAATTTAAAAATTTGAGATATATTCAAGGCCGTAGCCAAGGAGAGGGATATCTGGCTTCGGCATTTTTAAAATGTTAAATTTTTCCATGTAAAAGCGGCCCTGTAATAGCAGAAACAATATAATATATAAAATTACGAAAAACTATTCGTGAAAATGCAAACAATGTCAATTAAGACATTGTTTGCATTTTCACGAATAGTTTTTCGTAATTTTATATATTATGTTTAAAGTGTGCAAACTATAAGAAGCGTAAGCTTATTTTCTCAAATTCAAATAGTTTTAAATTTGAATTTATCTTGCAGAAACAATAGTTTTACTATTTGAAATAAAACAACGCAGTTGGGAGGGTTTCACTTTTATTGTTGAACACTGCAACATGTTTCACCACACAGTGGCTTCATCAGGCAGATGAAATAATGTAATTATTTCATCTGCCTGATGAAGCCACTGTGTGGTGAAACATGTTGCAGTGTTCAACAATAAAAGTGAAACCCTCCCAACTGCGTTGTTTTATTTCAAATAGTATTATGGAGTTTCATCATGTATCCGCCTCATCAATTAAATATTCAATAGTTTTACCATTAAAACCCCTCCCGAAAATTTTTATACCCCCCCCCAAAATTTCTACAACCCCCTCCGAATTTTTTTCCCACCCCCCCCGAAATGTTTACAACCCCGCCGAAAATTTTATAACCCCCCCCGAAATTTTTATAACCCCCTCCGAAATTTTTTCCTACCTACGGCCTTGCCATTCGTGGCTGGAATTTGTACAGGATAAATTATATTTTGCCCACTCGTCATTTTTTTACAAATGTCTTGAATGAATTGTGACTGGTTTTTGCATCCCAATTCATTCTCGAAATTAGTATCAATAACTCGTACAAAATAAAATTTATCCGGCAAAATTCAAACCACTCGTGGTATAACCCCCGACAAAACTAGTAAAGTAAGGAATATTAATTTCATATACATTACCAACAACTTCATGTGACTAAAAGAAGAATATTTTGAATCAAGATCTGAATTAATTTTAAACTGGCATTAGTACTACAATAATAATAATAAAAAAAACATGATTACAATACTCAAAGTTAATGACGATACATTTGCTAGTCTCGTCCATTGACTTTGAGTGTTGTAATCGTGTTTTCTTTTAAATATCTTGTGGTGGAGGCGGTTACTTTGTGAAACATTGTAAATATTTAAATAATTAACACTGTTTTCTTTTATTATTTTTTACAAATTTGTTGTTACATTTTTTGGTCATCAACCTCTCCCGAGAGCCCGCTGGTCTTGTTAAAAGACGCGGACGGGAAAAAAAAGGCGAGGAGGAATTCCGGTCTTTCCTGCGCGGATTAACAAATTGCTATCGCGCGACTTCATCTCGCCATCTTCGTCGGTCTCTCGTGACCGAGGCCCATTACACGCTCGCCGAACTTTTCTCATTGTTCGTTCTCCCCGTTTTCGCGAAACGGCCGATAAATCGCGGAAATTAATTAAGTGTGAAAGGCCGCGGTTCGTAAACAAATAAACAGCCTGATTCATTCGCTCCGATTCGACCGGAAAATGTTTGTTATTGGTACCTACTGAACTGCGGATTTTAAAAGAGATTCAGAAATAAACTATTGAGAACAACACGGGAAATATGAAATATTTCCCTTGGTTGGCTATACATCCCTCCGGCTTCGCCGTCGGGATGTAACTAGCCAACCTTGGGAAATAATCTCTTCATATTTCCCTAGATGTAATACTAATTATATATACTTATAAAATGTTTATATTGGTACCTACTGAACTGCGGATTTTAAAAGAAATTCAGAAAAAACTATTGAGAACAACACGGGAAATATGAAATATTTCCCTTAGTTGGCTATACATCCCTCCGGCTTCGGCGTCGGGCTTCGCAGTCGGGATGTAACTAGTCAACCTTAGGAAATAATCTCTTCATATTTTCCTAGATGTAATAATAATTATATATAGTTATAAAAGAACTAAAATCTTTTATTCATGGATTCGATAGCTAACACTATCTAATGCTCCACTATGGAGCATTAGATGGCGTTAACTATCGAATCCATTAATAGTTTTCACATATTGGTTTGATATAGTCAGAAATGTTCATTTTACAAAATCACAAAAAAAATCAACAACACCTAATTTGTTATTACTTGTACGAACATACAGTTGCTCAAATTTGATACAAATACCTAATCTAATCCAACCCAACCTAACCTAACCAAACCCAACCTAACCTAACCCAACCAAACCTTTTATTTATAGAGAGGATTGGAAATCTGTGTACAAACACCCAGCCTTTGGTCCAGTTCGGCTGAATAGTGTCGGGTTGGAGAAAGCCTCCGACCGACTAAAACCCTTCTCTCTCGTGCCCTCTAGTTTTTGTCCTGGACATTACTTCAGAGTGCGGCAGTTAGTGGTGTTGTTTGGCTTGTTATTGGAATGCCCTTTCGGTTTCCCTCGCTAGTTCGTCGTTATATTTCTTCTTTAATATAAGCCTTGCAAATGTTTCTACCGCGTCCCAAGCCTTGCTGTCGTCCAGCATACTTCGGGTTATTATTGTCTCTGCCGTTAGGGATCCTATCTCTCCCACTCCGAACACTGGCAGCGTGTGGCAGGCCGTATCGCTGGCTATTTTACAGTATTTGCAGACTCCGTCGGTTGCTTTCACAATTTTCCGTCTGTACTCCTCAAAGCTTCCATGTCCCAACCTAACCTAAGCTAATCCAACCGAACCTAACCTAACCTAACCTAACCCAACCCTACCTAACCTAACTTAACCCAATCCAACTCAACCTAACCCAAGTATTTTTGTATTTTATAAATCGACAAAAATGTTGAAACAATGAACATTTTATAAAAAATTTATAAACTGACAAAAATCTAGAAACATCAAAAATTTTATAAATCGACAAAAACCTAGAAATATTTAAAATCTCGACATGTTGAAAATCTTGACGGTCCACTCCCAGACTAAGCATGAAGTAAAATTTCGAGTTTAGAAAAGCCCCGCGTAGAAAATTTGTCGAGGGTCGCGCAGCGACCCGAGACAAATTTTCAAGTGAAATTCAAAAACTCACAATTACATCTTTAATTAGAGTAACATCGAATCAGATATTCAGTTAATTATTCAGTGTTAATAATAAATAATTAGGTTTTGAACATTTTTGTTACAACAACTGATAGCGATGTTAAAATCTTAATGGTTGCAAACAATAATAAAATCAAATTTGTTTTTAAAGGATTTGTATTCGTGATTCGAAAAAACAAGATTCGAATCTTTGATTCGAATCATATTTATCTCTTACCAATTCTTTATTCAAGTATTTGTTTCATTCGAATTATAGCACTGGGTCGAGACCACACTGACGAGGACCTTGAAGTCCGAAACGCGTCTGTGGGTATCTGGTGCCGGAATACTGAACACAAATTCAATTATCAAATCTTTTAGTTCAGTTTCTTTATTCGGATCGAACAATTCACTCAATAAATTAAATCCAATAATAATTTATTTATTTATTTATTTATTTTAAACGGATATCACCTTTTTACAAAAGCATATAGTAATAATGTTACAAAAAATAAACTTAATGCTATATAAATATTAATAATAAAGAATTTATACAAAGATAATAATACAATGAAGAAATCTAATTTAAAATACAAATCTGATAAAATCACAATCTCTGGCGTATATTTGTTAGATTGTGGGGATTGCCTCAAGGTATACGTTATACTAACTGGACGTAGCTTCCCAGACCGTATTTCTGAACATCAAAAATGCTTTCAATTAAAGAAAACTCCCCCAACCTATGCCAATCATTAAATCGAAAACCAATATAGCTTTCACAATATGTTTAAAATGCTGCATTCAATAAATTAAATCCATTAATAACTTTAAATACAAATCTGATAAAATCACAATCTCATATTTATTTCTTACGAATTCTTTATTCAAGTATTTGTTAGATTCGAATTATAGCACTTTGTCGGGAGCACACTGACGAGGACCTTGAAGTCCTAACCGCGTCTGTGGGTATCTGGTGCCGGAATACTGAACACAAATTCAATTTTCAAATCTTTTAGTTCAGTTTCTTTATTCGGATCGAACAATTCACTCAATAAATTAATACATTAATAATTTAAAATACAAATCTGATAAAATCACAATCTGTGGCTTATATTTATTAGATTGTGGGGATTGCCTCAAGGTATACGTTATACTAACTGGACGTAGCTTCCCAGACCGTATTTCTGAACATCAAAAATGCTTTCAATTAAAGAAAACTCCCCCAACCTATGCCAATCATTAAATCGAAAACCAATATAGCTTTCACAATATGTTTAAAATGCTGCATTCAATAAATTAAATCCAGTAATAATTTTAAATACAAATCTGATAAAATCACAATCTCATATTTATTTCTTACGAATTCTTTATTCAAGTATTTGTTAGATTCGAATTATAGCACTGGGTCGGGAGCACACTGACGAGGACCTTGAAGTCCTAACCGCGTCTGTGGGTATCTGGTGCCGGAATACTGAACACAAATTCAATTTTCAAATCTTTTAGTTCAGTTTCTTTATTCGGATCGAACAATTCACTCAATAAATTAATACATTAATAATTTAAAATACAAATCTGATAAAATCACAATCTGTGGCTTATATTTATTAGATTGTGGGGATTGCCTCAAGGTATACGTTATACTAACTGGACGTAGCTTCCCAGACCGTATTTCTGAACATCAAAAATGCTTTCAATTAAAGAAAACTCCCCCAACCTATGCCAATCATTAAATCGAAAACCAATATAGCTTTCACAATATGTTTAAAATGCTGCATTCAATAAATTAAATCCATTAATAATTTTAAATACAAATCTGATAAAATCACAATCTCATATTTATTTCTTACGAATTCTTTATTCAAGTATTTGTTAGATTCGAATTATAGCACTGGGTCGGGAGCACACTGACGAGGACCTTGAAGTCCTAACCGCGTCTGTGGGTATCTGGTGCCGGAATACTGAACACAAATTCAATTTTCAAATCTTTTAGTTCAGTTTCTTTATTCGGATCGAACAATTCACTCAATAAATTAATACATTAATAATTTAAAATACAAATCTGATAAAATCACAATCTGTGGCTTATATTTGTTAGATTGTGGGGATTGCCTCAAGGTATACGTTATACTAACTGGACGTAGCTTCCCAGACCGTATTTCTGAACATCAAAAATGCTTTCAGTTAAAGAAAACTTCCCCAACTTATGCCAATTATTAAATCGAAAACCAATATAGCTTTCACAATATGTTTAAAATGCTGCATTCAATAAATTAAATCCATTAATAATTTTAAATACAAATCTGGTAAAATCACAATCTCATATTTATTTCTTACGAATTCTTTATTCAAGTATTTGTTAGATTCGAATTATAGCACTGGGTCGGGAGCACACTGACGAGGACCTTGAAGTCCTAACCGCGTCTGTGGGTATCTGGTGCGGGAATACTGAACACAAATTCAATTTTCAAATCTTTTAGTTCAGTGTCTTTATTCGGATCGAACAATTCACTCAATAAATTAATACATTATTAACTTAAAATACAAATCTGATAAAATCACAATCTCTGGCTTATGTTTGTTGGATTGTGGGGATTGCTTCAAGGTATACGTTAAACTAACTGGACGTAGCTTCCCAAGACGTATTTCTGAACATCAAAAATGCTTTTAATTAAAGAAAACTTCCCCAACCTATGCCAATCATTAAATCGAAAACCAATATAGCTTTCATAGTATGTTTAAAATGTTGCACTCAATAAATTAAATCCATTAATAATTTTAAATACAAATCTGATAAAATCACAATCTCTGGCGTATATTTGTTAGATTGTGGGGATTGCCTCAAGGTATACGTTAAACTAACTGGACGTAGCTCCGACCGTATTTCTGAACATCAAAAGTGCTTTTAATTAAAGAAAACTTCCTCAACCTATGCCAATCATTTAATTGAAAACCAATATAACTTTCACCCTATGTTTAAAATGTTGCACGAATGGAATAAAAGTCATAAACTCATTTTGTTAGAGTAATATATACAGGGAGTTTTTCTTTCAAGTATACATGTCCCAATTATAGCGTATATGCCGTAAATTATTAGATAATCGTTGTTTTATTAAAAGAGTTCAACTGGAAACTTAAAAGGAGTGTGTTCCACTCCCAGACTAAGCATGAAGTAAAATTTCAAGTTTAGAAAAGCCTGAAAATTTGGTTTGGTCGCGTAGCGCGAAGCGCGGAGCGGCCAAACCAAATTTTCAGGCTTTTCTAAACTTGAAATTTTACTTCATGCGCCACCGGTACAAAACACTGACATATTACGAAGTTTAAAACACACCACTAAACTTTACATTAAATCAGTGTTGTGTGCCGGTGGCGCATGAAGTAAAATTTCGAGTTTAGAAAAGCCTGAAAATTTGGTTTGGCCGCTCCGCGCTTCGCGCTACGCGACCAAACCAAATTTTCAGGCTTTTCTAAACTCGAAATTTTACTTCATGCTTAGTCTGGGAGTGGAAAACACTTGTTTAAAGCTTCAAATTAGATTCTTTGAATAAACCGAGCATCCGAAAAAGTGCAACGTATGCATATGGATACTTCAGAGAAAAATTCTCGTTTGAAAATGATCGGTGTTACATAAAACTGTCTGTATATATAACAAAAAAGAATTCTATCAAATGATCAAATAGAAGTTAATAATTCCCTTTTAGTTAATATTTAGTTTTGCTCAGTAAACTCCCAACTGTTGTCTCAGATGAACAGGCCCAATGTCACTTTGAACTCAAGTTTTGAGTTGAACCAGTTCATTTGGCGCAAGTGGCCCTCAGTAAAAAAAATCTCTGTAATAAATGTAAACTGAGCTTAAACTTGATTTCTGGTATTTGTAATCTCGAGTAGATATCTTCAAAAATTGCAAATTTTCACGACGCTTTCGAAAATCTCCCTCGATTCGGTCGATGTTAGTGTGTAATAAGACCGCCGGTGTGCGGAAGGTAATGATGATGGTCGTGCATGAAAATTACGGATCAATTTGCCGAGAGTGGAGAGAGCATCGGCATCTCCGAGAGCGATCAATTGGAATTCCCCCCTTCGGATTGAACTCTCCTCTCGCGCGCACCGACCATAAATCGCCCGCAACGTCCAATTAAAATACTAAATAACCCCGCCGATCCGATTGCGCGTGTTCAGATTAGGTACTTTCTAAAACCGTAAGCAATATCGCGAAAAGTTGCATCAATATTGATTCATTTAATTAAATCAAATGCGAGTGTTTACTCCAAAAATCGGGTTTAAGAGGACTGGCTTTTTTTACACTTCATTGGATCAGGGCCTGTATTCACAGTACTGATGCAATTTGTCATCGGTGAGAAGTTGCACTGAAATGACGTCATTTCGGGAAGAATTTATCCAACCGTTTGGAGTAAAATGACGTCATTTCAGTGCAACTTCTCAGCCTTGACAAATTGCATCGGTACTGTGAATACGGGCCCAGGTGTTCAGGCGAAAACCCGATCGAGTTGGCTGTGAAATTTTCAAAACATTGTGAAGTAGGTCGTACGTGAATTTGTTAATTGCTCCTGTCATTGTTAATCTAAAACAGTTATATCGCAATTGCCATTGTTTATTTATCTGTGAAAACAGCTGCTTTATAAGAAGAAACAACACAACAACTATCGTGTGTTCAATAAAATAAAACCTCTAGAGTGCTATGATTTTATCTTTTTTCTATTTTAAGTTGGTTACACGCTTTAGGAATTGACATATAAAACGTCAGATATAATTATTTAATTGATAAGGCGGATACATGATGAAACTCCATAATACTATTTGAAATAAAACAACGCAGTTGGGAGGGTTCCACTTTTATTGTTGAACACTGCAACATGTTTCACCACACAGTGGCTTCATCAGGCAGATGAAATAATGAAATTATTCATCTGCCTGATGAAGCCACTGTGTGGTGAAACGTGTTGCAGTGTTCAACAATAAAAGTGGAACCCTCCCAACTGCGTTGTTTTATTTCAAATCAGATATAATTATTATAATGTATAATTTCAGAGTTGCCAACCTACAATATTTTCCATGGCACTCTAGAGGTTTTATTTTATTGAACATACGATATAAGAACAAGGCAAACTAATGAGCTACTATATGATGAATTAATTTCTCACTTAACCCGTGGTGAAACATATTTAATTAATACGCTTTGATTAAAACACTTGGTTTGTTTCACTGATTTTTTATTTTTACTCCAACTAGTTTCGACCTTAGATCATTCTCAAGGAGATATCATATCATATCTCCTTGAGAATGACCTAAGGTCGAAACTAGTTGGAGTAAAAATAAAAAATCAGTGAAACAAACCAAGTGTTTTAATCAAAACGTATTAATGAGCTACTGATTAACACAATCCGACATTTATGTCAAGTGGGCCAAACGTAAGTTAAGCTGCGAATTTACTTTTTCGTTCCATTTTCTTTTATGAAAAAAGCAACGCCTTCTCGATCCAGTTTTTAAATGAACACCTAATATGATAAATGTAAACCAATGCAAATTTGTCTGAAATAATGGAAAACAGACAATTTAGATTATCGTGGTAGGAACCACAGAAGTATGTGATGATCATAGCAGACTCTTTTCGCGTTGAAACTGACGTTTGTTTCGCACTTATTTAGAATCATTTCGCGTTAAAACTGATGTTGGTTTCGGACTTATTTAGACTATTTTCGCATTGAAACTGACGTCCGTTTCGCACTTATTTAGATTCTTTTGGCGTTCAAGACTGAAGCCTTGAGGGGGGTAGGTACCATGCTTTTTATACCACAAGTATTTATAAAATTTACCCTGAATATTCTCGACCGATTGAATAGATGAAATATAAATTGGATTCCAAACAATTGAGCCATATTCAAGAATCGTTCTCACATATGAGTTATACAACGTTTTTAAACAATTAATATTATTAAATGATCTAGTATTACGTATGATAAATCCAAGAGCTCTGTTAGCTTTTGAGATAATAGCGCTGTAATGATGTTTAAACGTAAAAAGCGAATCATAGGTTATCCCTAGATCTTTAAATACAGAGAGCCTTTCAATTGACTTATTATCAACAGTATATGTATATATGATCGGATTTCATTTACGCGAATAAGTCACAACTTTGCATTTGGCTACATTAAAATAAAGGTTATTAATTTGGCACCATGTACAAAGTATGTCAAGCATATTTTGTAATTGCGAACAAGATAAAGAGTCATCGATAGTTGAAAACAATTTAAGATCAACGGCAAATAATAAATGTTTACAATTTAAAATGAAACTCAAGTCATTTATAAAAAGAAGGAAGAGTAGCGGGCCAAGGTTTGAGCCTTGGGGTACACCAGAGCAAGCCAAAAATGTCTTTGATTTAAATCCATTAACCCAAACATTAAGTGGACGATCACATAAGTATGAGTTAAATAACTTAATTAAATTGATATGGAAATAGTAATTAAGTTTTTGCAAAAGTACAGCATGATAAATTTAGACTCTTTTCGCGTTGAAACTGGTTTCGTCCGTATTTAAGCCAAATACGGACGAAAACAGTTTCAACGCGAAAAGAGTCTAAATTTATCATGCTGTACTTTTGCAAAAACTTAATAATTACTATTTCCGTATCAATTTAATTAAGTCATTTAACTCATACTTATGTGATCGTCCACTTAATGTTTGGGTTAATGGATTTAAATCAAAGACATTTTTGGCTTTTAAACTGATATACAGAGAATTTTTCTTTTTATAAATATGCTTTAACGAGTGTGTTCCACTCCCAGATTAAGCATGAAGAAAAATTTCGAGTTTAGAAAAGCCTGAAAATTTGGTTTGGTCGCGTAGCGCGTAGCGCTACGCGACCAAACCAAATTTTCAGGCTTTTCTAAACTCGAAATTTTTCTTCATGCGCCACGCGTATAAAACACCGATTTAAAGTAAAGTTCAAAATATACTTCTTAGGTTTGCAGGTTTAAAATTCATAGCAGAATGAGCTTGATTTTAAGTTTGATCTCAGGTTAATGAACTGAAGTTCAAAATACACGTCTGTAGTATGCTTTACTAGCATATTGCGAACTTGACATGAAATTAGTCTCTAATACGCGTGGCGCATGAAGTAAAATTTCGAGTTTAGAAAAGCCTGAAAATTTGGATTTGCCGGGGCGCGACTCGCTTCGCTCGCGCGCCTCGGCAAATCCAAATTTTCAGGCTTTTCTAAACTCGAAATTTTACTTCATGCTTAGTCTGGGATTGGACAACACTCGTTTAAACTTTAAAATGAACTTTTTTTAAAAAACAACGAACATCTGAATATTAACAGCACATGTGTAATTGGGATTGTATGCTTAAAACAAAAACTCGCTGTATGTGTGCTATTTTTATTGAAAACAAGTGTTAATTGGCGATCGAAACAAGCGAAAAATGCAAATTTCGGTTATCGCGGCGGCGAAATTTTGCCCGCGCATTAACAATAAGCAGGTAATAAGGCGGGCGTGACTCGAACGCGAACGCCGACATTTCACGCATAAATTAAGATCGAATCGCGTATAAACACATTGTTTTATATTTTCACTATTTTATTTTCACGACTCGACAAACACGAATTATTTTGCGCCTGTGTATGTGCGAACCTCAAGTTTTTAATATTACACACAATTAATTCATCAGATTATACATGGATATGAAATCGGTGAAATTCTGAATAGATTTCATCTTATATTCTTTAGATCATTTCAAAGTACTTTTCTTGTCGTTTTAAAATAAATAGAAATTTGACATTTATCTGAAGTTCAGACAGAGATCATGATTTTATCAGACTTGTATTAAAAACTATTAATGGATTTAATTTATTGAGTGCAACATTTTAAACATAGGGTGAACGCTATATTGGTTTTCGATTAAATGATTGGCATAGGTTGGGGAAGTTTTCTTTAATTGAAAGCATTTTTGATGTTCAGAAATACGGTCTGGGAAGCTACGTCCAGTTAGTTTAACGCAGTGATGGGGAAACTACGGCCCGCGGGCCAAGTCCGGCCCGCGGAAAGGTTTAATCCGGCCCGTTTAAGAGTGCCGTCGTGAGAATGTTTGAACGCGTTCTTACTTCGTAATGTGACGACTCTCATAAAAACTACCTACCTACGATTAAGCATTATTCTTTGGCCCGCTACGATTGTCTGGTTATTACAAATGGCCCGTCTTAAAAAAAGTTTCCCCACCACTGGTTTAACGTATACCTTGAGGCAATCCCCGCAATCCAACAAATATACTCCAGAGATTGTGATTTTATCAAATTTCTGTATTTATTAATAATAATAATAATACATTTATTTTGTCAACAGACAATTGTCAAATTACAGAGAAACTGTCAACAAAATATAATATACAGGGTGTTTTTTAATCTGTATACATAGGTACAGGTGCAGGGAATTTTTCTTTTAAATCTTCAGATATTCGTTGTTTTTTTAAAGGGGTTTAAGTTGAAGTTACAAACGGGTATTGTCCACTCCTAGATTAAGCATGAAGTAAAATTTCGAGTTTAGAAAAGCCTAAAAATTTGGTTTGGTCGCTCCGCTTCGCGGAGCGACCAAACCAAATTTTTAGGCTTTTCTAAACTCGAAATTTTACTTCATGCGCCAGGCGTATAAAACACTGAATATCGTTAGGTTCAAGATATATATCTTTAGCATGCTGTTTTAGTAGTATATTTTAAACTTCATTTGAAATCAGTGATTTATACGCGTGGCGCTTGAAGTAAAATTTCGAGCTTAGAAAAGCCTAGAAATTTGGTTTGGTTGCCCATTACTAATTCAATAATTTGCAAATACAATTGAAAATTTACTGATTCCAAATTAACTTTTATTTTACATTTTTTTTTTTAATTTGGATCGATAATCCTGGCATAGGCTCTCGCCACAGCCATATCTCTTATTTATTTATTATTAATATTATTTTTTTTTCTTTTATAAACATTTAGCGACAATCAGGAGAAGTTGAAAATCCTATCAACTTCTCCTGATTGTCGCTAAATGTTTATAAAAGAATATTATAATTAGCCAGTGAGGGCCGCCACGGCATTCAGGTTTCCACGTACAGGATTTTTCGATAAAAATGTTTATTTTTACAAAAATCGAAAGAAATTGTATTAATAATTAGAAAATAGAGAACTAAACAAACTGTAGTTAAATATAAATAAATGTGTCTATTGTAAACCTTCCATGGGCCCACATGGAAGGTTTACAATAGACACATTTATTTATATTTAACTACAGTTTGTTTAGTTCTCTATTTTCTAATTATTAATACAATTTCTTTCGATTTTTGTAAAAATAAACATTTTTATCGAAAAATTTGCATATTTCGTCAGGGTGCATGGAAAAACAAGATTTTTATACAATTAAAAAATATTTTTACAAAATCCCAAAAAAATCACAGATGCTCTTACTAACATTAGAAATAATCTAAGCTATCTATTTGCTCAAGAAAAAAATAATTCGTCTACTTTTATTAACTTTTAAAATTGACAGAAAATTAATAAACCCACCAAAATTTGATTTTGAGCGCTCGTTCTAAGCACAAGTTTTAAGTCTCAAACAATGTTTATACATCAAATAAAAGGTCTTTCAATCCTGAATTGCTTACTTTTTGAAAAAAATCAAATCAATTAAATACTTAATAAAATGTAGCACTTTTAAAACAATAAGTGAAAAATCGACTCATTGTTCATTTGATTTTGAGCGCTCGTTCTAAGCACAAGTTTAAAGTCTCAAACAATGTTTATACATCAAATAAAAGCTCTTTCAATCCTGAATTGCTTACTTTTTGAAAAAAATCAAATCATTTAAATACTTAATAAAATGTAGCACTTTTAACATAATATGTGAAAAATCGACTCATTGTTCGTTTGATTTTGAGCGCTCGTTCTAAGCACAAGTTTAAAGTCTCAAACAATGTTTATACATCAAATAAAAGCTCTTTCAATCCTGAATTGCTTACTTTTTGAAAAAAATCAAATCATTTAAATACCTAATAAAATGTAGCACTTTTAACATAATATGTGAAAAATCGACTCATTGTTCGTTTGATGTTGAGCGCTCGTTCTAAGCACAAGTTTAAAGTCTCAAATAATGTTTATACATCAAATAAAAGCTCTTTCAATCCTGAATTGCTTACTTTTTGAAAAAAAATCAAATCATTTGAATACTTAATAAAATGTAGCACTTTTAACATAATATGTGAAAAATCGACTCATTGTTCGTTTCAAATAAAAATCGAATTTAAAGTTAAATTTACTAAACGAGTAATCTTTGTTTTAAGATGATGTTTTTTCGAACAAAATAAGCTTGAAATAAATGTTAATTACGTATTCATATGTTGATAATTGCGCTCATTACGGATGCTTAATTGTAGTCACGTTAGTTTTAAACAGTTTCAAATTGTTGTTAAATGGCTGAAATAATTTTTTGTATAAGTAAAAAAATAGTTGAAGCGATTTCTAGTATCAAAAATATTAACTGAGAATTTGTTTAAATTTTTTTTTTAAATAAAAATTTTCATCGATAAATCGCAACTTTCGTAAGGGGGTTGTATGGAAAAAATCAAGATTTTTATAAAAAAAAAAATATTTTCATAAAAATCCCAAAAAAAATTACAGATACTCTTACTAACATTAGAAATAATTTGAGCTATTTATTTCCTCAAGAAAAAAATAATTCGTCGACTTTTCTTAACTTTTAAAATTGACGGAAAATTAATAAACCCACTAAAATTTGATTTTGGGCGCTCGTTCTAAGCACAAGTTTAAAGTCTCAAACAATGTTTATACATCAAATAAAAGCTCTTTCAATCCTGAATTGCTTACTTTTTGAAAAAATCAAATCAATTGAATACTTAATAGAATGTAGCACTTTTAACACAATAAGTGAAAAATCGACTTATTGTTCGTTTCGAATAAAAAACGAATTTAAAATTAAATATACTAAACGAGTAATCTTTGTTTTAATATGATGTTTTTTCGAACAAAATAAGCTTGAAATAAATGTTAATTACGTATTCACATGTTGATAATTGCGCTCATTACGGATGCTTAATTGTAGTCGCGTTAGTTTTAAACAGTTTTAAATTGTTGTTAAATGACTGAAATAATTTTTTGTATAAGTAAAAAAATAGCTGAAGCAATTTCTTGTATCAAAAATAATAACTGAGAATTTGTTTAAACTTTTTTTTTAAATAAAATTTTCATCGATAAATCACAATTTTCGTAAGGGGGTTGTATGGAAAAATCAAGATTTTTATACAAAAAAAAATATTTTCATAAAAATCCCAAAAAAATCACAGATGCTCTAACTAACATTAGAAATAATTTGAGCTATTTATTTCCTCAAGAAAAAAATAATTCGTCGACTTTTCTCAGCTTTGAAAATTGACCGAAAATTAATAAACCCACTAAAATTTGATTTTGAGCGCTCGTTCTAAGCACAAGTTTAAAGTCTCAAACAATGTTTATACATCAAATAAAAGCTCGTTTAATCGCAAATCGCTTACTTTTTGAATAAACTAAATCAGTTGAATGCTTTGTGAAATGTAGCGCTTTAAACACAATAAGTGAAAAATCGACAAGTTTTCCGTTTCGAATACAAACTGCATTTAAAATTAAATTTACAAAACAAATGATGTTTGATCTACAACGATGTTTTTACGAAAAAAATAAGCTTAAAATAAATGTTAGTTACGTATTCATATGTTGATAATTGCGCTCATTACGGATGCTTAATTGTAGTCACGTTAAAAACAGTTTTAAATTGTTGTTAATTGGCTGAAATAATTTTTTGTATAAGTAAAAAAATAGTTAAAGCGATTTCTAGTATCAAAAATAATAACTGAGAATTTGTTTAATTTTTTTTTTAAATAAAAATTTTCATCGATAAATCACAACTTTGGTAAGGGGGTTGTATGGAAAAAATCAAGATTTTTATACAAAAAAATTTTTTTTATAAAAATTTCGAAAAAGTCACAGACGCTCTTACTAATATTAGAAATAATGTAAGCTATTTATTTCCTCAAGAAAAAAAATACTTCGTCCACTTTTCTCAACTTTTAAAATTGACGGAAAATTAACAAACCTACTAAAAATTGATTTTGAGCGCTTGTTCTAAGCACAATTTTCAAGTCTCAAACAATGTTTATACATGAAATGAAAGCTCGTTTAATCGCAAATCGCTTATTTTTTGAATAAACTAAATCAGATGAATGCTTTGTAAAATGTAGAGCTTTAAACACAATAAGTGAAAATTCGACAAGTTTTCCGTTTCGAATACAAACTGCATTTAAAATTAAATTTACAAAACAAATGATGTTTGATCTAAGACGATGTTTTTACGAACAAAATAAGCTTAAAATAAATGTTAATTACGTATTCATATGTTGATAATTGCGCTCATTACGGATGCTTAATTGTAGTCACATTCGTTTTAAACAGTTTTAAGTTGTTGTTAAATGGCTGAAGTAATTTTTTTAATAATTAAAAAAATAGTTGAAGTGATTTCTAGTATTAAAAAAAATAACTGAGAATTTGTTTAATTTTTTTTTTAAATAAAAAATTTCATCGATAAATCACAACTTTCGTAAGGGTAAAAATCAAGATTTTTATACAAAAAAAAATATTTTCATAAAAATCCCGAAAAAGTCACAGGCGCTTTTACTAATATTAGAAATAATCTGAGCTATTTATTTCCTCAAGAAAAAAATAATTCGTCGACTTTTCTCAACTTTTAAAATTGACGGAAAATTAACAAACCTACTAAAAATTGATTTTGAGCGCTTGTTCTAAGCACAATTTTCAAGTCTCAAACAATGTTTATACATCAAATGAAAGCTCGTTTAATCGCAAATCGCTTACTTTTTGAATAAACAAAATCAGGTAATTGCTTTGTGACATGTAGCGCTTTAAACACAATAAGTGAAAAATTCGACAAGTTTTCCATTTCGAATACAAACTGCGTTTAAAGTTAAATTTACAAAACAAATGATGTTTGATTCAAGACGATGTTTTTACGAACAAAATAAGCTTGAAATAAATGTTAATTAAGTATTCGTATCTTAAAAATTGTGCTTATTAGAGATGCTTAATGTAGTCACATTAGTTTTGAACAGTTTTTAAATGCTATTAAATAACTGATTTATTTGAATTTTTTTTATAAAAAAAAAGAAATAGTCCGAATAGTTTCTAAAATCAAGAAGAATAACAGATTTTTATAATAGTTAAAATTTTATTTTTATCAAAAAATTGCAAATTTTGTAATGGAATAAATCAAGATTTTTATACAAAAAAAAATATTTTTACAAAAATATTAAAAAAATTACAGACTCGTATTAGAAATCATAGTATTAGAAATAATCTGAGCTATTTATTTTCTCAAGAAAAATAAAATATTCTTAGAATTTTCTCGACTTTTGAAACCGACAAAAAATTAATAAACACCCTAATATTTGATTTTGAGCGCTCGTTCCAAGCCCAATTTTTAAGTCTCAAACGATGTTAAACATTAACAAATATAAAGGCTGTTTTTAAGAGGTATAGAACTTCTTTTTCAAATAAAACACATGAAAATCAATAAAGCAATAGATGTTTTGGGTTTAATAGGCAACTAATGTAATGGCATTTCATGTTTAAAAATAATGTTGGGCATGTGACCACCGCGATTGCGTCTTAGATGAACCATTCTATTGGTTCAATTTTTCATAAATTATTTCAATGTGGCCGGGCTAATCTCTTCAATTACGCACTGAAAGTTGACTTCTAAGTTTTTAGTCGTTGATGGTTTATCAGCATAGACCATAGATTTGACGTAGCCCTACAAAAAGTAGTCCGATGGGATCAAATCACATGATCTAGGCGGCCAACTAACAGGCCCATGTCTCGAAATAATTTTATCACCAAACTTCTCTTCCAAAAATGTGAAGGTTTGACGCGCGGTGTGACAAGTTGCGCCATCCTGTTGAAACAATTTAGTTCTCAATAGATTTGCATTGACGTTGGGGATCAAACAATTTCGAATCATTGACCTGTAGCGCTCGCCTTTTCAGTAATATTGGGTCTGTCTTCATTTTTGAAAAAGTAGGGGTCGATGATGCATGCAGTCCATACCACACAGTAGCACAATTTTGCTTATTCATTCAGCAAAAAATGAGCCTCATCACTAAACATTATTTGGCGGTAAAAATCAGTAAATTGGCGAAGTGCTCTATAAATTTGACGCACAGAGCGCGCATTTTGTAAATAAATGTCCACAATTTGTAATCGTTGCTCCAGTGTGAGCTTTGGCTTACTGAACAAAATTGATACCAACAGCTTCCCATTCCGATATTGCTTTAAGAGATATCCATGATTGAAGTTCTATACCTCTAAAAACACCCTTTATATAATGTAAAATATGTAATTTTTTTTAATGTATTTTTTATAGCTCACATACATTATTGAAATCTCCAGGTGACCGGACTACCCTAGAGATATATACAGAGAGTTTTATGTAACACCGAACATTATCAATATTCATTTTCGTATATTCTATTTATCAAACCAAAGCACGATTTGACACCTTTGATTTTGTAGGCTATGTGCAAATTAGGTTGCCTATATGACCATTACAAATTGTAGCCAATTAATTGCAATTAATGCCTCGACTTGTAAATACAGGGGGTTTTTCTTTCAAGTATACATGTCCCAATTATATGCCGTAATTTTTTAGATAATTAATGTTTTTTTAAAAGAGTTCAATTCGAAACCTGAAATGAGTGTGTTCCACTCCCAGACTAAGCATGAAGTAAAATTTCGAGTTTAGAAAAGCCTGAAAATTTGGTTAGGTCGCGTAGCGCGAAGCGCGGAGCGACCTAACCAAATTTTCAGGCTTTTCTAAACTCGAAATTTTACTTCATGCGCCACCGGTACAAAACACTGACATATTACGAAGTTTAAAACACAATGCTAAACTTTACATTAAATCATTGTTTTGTATCGGTGGCGCATGAAGTAAAATTTCGAGTTTAGAAAAGCCTGAAAATTTGGTTTGGCCGCTCCGCGCTTCGCGCTACGCGACCAAACCAAATTTTCTGGCTTTTCTAAACTCGAAATTTTACTTCATGCTTAGCCTGGGAGTGGAAAACACTCGCTTAAAGCTTCAAATTGAATTCTTTTAATAAACCGAGCGTCGGAAAATGTACAACGTATGCATATGGATACTAAAAAGAAAAATTCTCGTTATGAAAATGTTCGGTGTTACATAAAACTCTTTGTATATATGTTTAACACACTTTTGTTTGTGATGAACACCAATAAAAAAATTAATAAAAATATACATATGAAATATGGCTGTGGCGAGAGCCTGTGCCAGGATCCAAATTACGAAAAAAAAAAAATCAAAATGTATAAAATCAAATAATATAACAAGACTACTCAATATAATTATTATAATGCTTCAAATCTAGGCAGAAAATGATGTACTAAATTTCACTAATTCATTTGCTGGTGTTTCTCTCAATGTTGGGTAAAATATTAAATTTCAATAATAGTATATTCTCCATTTCTGGGAAATTAGTGGAGCAGGTGCGAAGCCAATTATCTACCTGAATTCACGGTCTTATCTTCTTCCAGGTAGCCGAGGGTTGAGAGCTTAAATTCTGGCCACGCTTTTTGAGTAACCTGAAATTAACAAAAGTACGATCCCCCCCCCCCCGTACTTCCCGGAAGAAAAACAAAAATCATTTACTACTTTAGGAGTTCTGGCTACCATGTATTTATTAAGAAAGGACTAATCTCGCTTATTAGTGTATATACCGTGCGTGCATTACCATAACCTCAAATGTATTCCATCATTAATTATCATTCTGGGCAACCGCACAAAAAAATACCGCCGAATAATCTTTAGTTTTGAGCGACCAAACCAAAATCTCGTTTAAAACATGATTTAGAGTAGGCTTTGAATTTTAAATTAGATTGACACTACTGACTGTTACTTAGCTTACCATAACCTCAAATGTATTCGATCATTCAATTAGCATTCTGGGGAACCGCACAAAAAAATACCGCCGAATAATCTTTGTTTTGAGCGACCAAACCAAATTCTCGTTTCAATTATGATATAGAGTAGGCGGCATTTTTTTGTGCGGTTGCCTAGAATGCTAATTGAATGATCGAATACATTTGAGGTTATGGTAAGCTAAGTAACCGTCATTAGTGTCAATCTAATTTAAAATTCAAAGCCTACTCTAAATCATGTTTTAAACGAGAATTTGGTTTGGTCGCGCAAAACAAAGGTCGCTCAAGAAAGATTATTCAGCGTTTTTTTTTTGTGCGGTTGCCCAGAACGCTAATTGAATGATGGAATACATTTGAGGTTATGGTAAACTATGTGTTAACAGTCAGTAGTGCCAATCTAATTTAAAATTCAAAGCTTACTCTAAGTTATGTTTTAAACAAGAATTTGGTTTCTCAGGCTTTTCTAACTTAATGCACCACGCGTAATAAACATTGATTTGATGCGAAGTTCAGAGTAGAGGTGTTTAACATACTGCTTTTTAGTACTATATTTTAAACTTCACTTGAAATCAGAGTTTTATACGCGTGGCGCATGAAGTAAAATTTCGAGTTTAGAAAAGCCTGAAAGTTTGGTTTGGCCGCTCCGCTTCGCGAAATTTTACTTCATGCTTAGTCTGGAAGTGGAAAACACTCTTTTAAAGTATTAAATTGAAATTAAAAAAAATCAAGTAATATAATATATGAAGATTTACAGCACATATACGTTGTAAATGAGGACATGTATACTTAAAAGAAAAACTTCCTGCATAATTAACAATTAATATAAATAGAAATATTAATGAACACGAATAATTATTAAGAAGTTGATATATATCGGATAAATATCGATATATGAATCGCCTATTTCCAAATACCCCTAAATCCATGGTTTTCCAATGGATTTAGGGGTTTTTGCAAATAGTTAACTCATATATCCGATATTTTGATATTCATATAAATATCGTGATATATTCGAACCCTGCTAAAAACAAAAAAACCTATAAATCCATGGTTTTCAAATGGATTTAAGCGTTTTTGGAAATAGGCGACTTATATATCCGATATTTTGATATATGATAAATTCGAACACTGCTAAAAACCAAAATCCCCTAAATCCATAGTTTTCAAATAGATTTAGGGGTTTTTGGAAATAGGCGACTTATATATCCGATATTTTGATATATGATAAATTCGAACACTGCTAAAAACCAAAATCCCCTAAATCCATAGTTTTCGAATGGATTTAGGGGTGTTTGGAAATAGGCGACTCATATATCCGATATTTTAATATTTATATAAATATCGTGATATATTCGAACCCTGCTAGAAACAAAAAACCCCTAAATCCATGGTTTTCAAATAGATTTGGGTTTTTTTTCAAATAGGCTACTCATATATCCGATATTTTGATAATTATATGAATCTCGTGATATATTCAAATCCTGCTAAAAACCAGTTTAGAAAGAAAGAAAGAGAGATGTGTAATCAAATTTAACAAGAGTTATAAACGAAACAAACCGCTCGAAAGAGAGCGAATCTTTTCCTTTTTTTTTTCTATATGTGTTTGTGGGTGTTTGTGTATGTGTATGTGTGTGTAATGGCGCAGTTATCGGTTATCAAAGTATTGATTTCCGAGGATTATTGTTATTTTGTACGTTTTATCGTCGTTTGTTGAGGCGGAGGCGGCGGCGGGTTCGGCTCGATTCAGTCTGCGTGATTTATACGAATCTGATGATAAATTTTAGGGTCCCCCCATCCCACCCCCTCTGGCTCCCTCTCTCACCCTACTCTCTTGATGTTTCCTTCCACCCCCGCAAATGATGTATATCCAATTCGAAAAGATCCACCCTCTCTCTAACCGAACACACACACACATCTTCGTACACATATATAGGCAGGTAGAAATGGTATTGATTTGCTTTTTTTAAGAAAGAAAAACAGATATCAATACGAATTGTGTTCAAACTTTGGAAGAAGAATATTGAATCTGTACGAATTTTTAACAAAATTAAATATTTTAATTGTAGCGGGGAATGAGTTGAGATTTAAAAAATGGCGGGAATATGAGGTCATTGACACATTGAGAATTAGAAAAGGCGCGTATGAATGTAATTTGGTTCAGGGTCAATCATTTTCTTTTCTAACGTTGGCAGAAGAATAATTAATCTCTACGTACTTTAACAACATTTAAAATTTGAATAGTTGCGCGAAATGAGTTGAGATTTAAAAAGTGAGAGGAATATGAGGTCAATGACACATTGAGAATGGGCGGGAAAATGACTGTAATTTCACTCAGGGAAATGTTTATTTGAATTTGTTCGCATACGAAGTTTGATGAATTAATTATATCTTTTATATAGTCTTGTATTTCTGCAAGAGTAATTTCTTCATTTCTTCAACAACCATGTTTTTTTACCTTGGGCAAGAGTTTTGTAGTTTGCGGTGTCACTGTTCCTATTATTTGTTTGGGTGTTGATTTTGTTTTTGTTTTGTTTTCAGATACATCTGTTTCATTATTTGTAATTGTTTTTGTGGTGTGCCTTTTTTTGTTGCTTTTGGTTTGGAATCGATTCTTCGGTGATAATGATATCCGCGATGTCCTTTGTCAATGACGCGCTCTTTTCGGCCAGAGCGTTTGCTTGGCTGAGATGTTGATGCTCGCGCAATTTTGGTTGTATATTTTTGATTGAAATAGAACAGGATCCATTCCTTATTGATTTCTGCTGCTGACTTTCCCAGGTAGATGTCACTCTATTGGATATGAATGATTTTTCCAGTAGTTCAATATGTTTCGTACCTACTTTAACAACATTTAAAATTTAAATAGATGCGTGAAATGAGTTGAGATTTAAAAAGTGGGGGAAATATGAGGTCAATGACACATTGAGAATTAGAAAAGGGGCGGGAAAATGACTGTAAGATCACTCAGAATCAATCATTTTGTTTTCTAACGTTCTGTACGATTTTTAAACAAAATGAATATTTAAATAGTAGCAGACAGGCGCGCACCCAGAGGGTGGCTTGCATGCTAGAGTACTTGGGGACTAGAGTACGGGCTAGAGTACAAGACAAGACTAACTAAATTGTAGTATTTCGATGTAAAGGGTAGTCCATATAGTGTTTTCTTTTTAAAAATAAAAAAAAAATTAAAAGCTTTTTTTTGGTATATTATTGGTTTATTCGAAAGAGCAAACATTTCCATTATTTATGGAACACGATTTCTTTCATGTGGCTGCCTCGGCTGGCTTCGCAATAGCGCATCCTGTCAACCCTTTTTTCCAAGACCTTGGTGACGGTTTCTGGCTTTATCTCACGAATATTTTGCTCGATATTCGCCTTAAGGGCCTGAGTCGTTAATGGATTGTTGCATAACATGGGTCCTTCACGGCACCCTACAAAAAAAGTCTAAGGGAGTTAAATCCTAGTTCCGAGGTGGTCAATGGACATCGCCGAGACTGCTGATAATACAATTACCGAACTTGGCGCGCAAAAGATCGATTGTGGCATGGGCTGTGTGGCATGGCGCGCCATCCTGCTGAAACCAAAAATCGTCTTCTTATAGGCGCCATTTAGGATTTCCATATTTTTTGGAAGATTATTTTTTTCTGAATTCAATGATGCATCGCACTTACAGTTTATTGTACATTTTATATGTACAATTTTAATCTTTTGTTTTTTGTAAAGAGTGCCTTGGAAACGGTGGAGTAACTCACTTATTTGACAACTCCTAGGACCCATAATTTGCTTACATATCACCCCTGAAGACGTTCATCCGACGATACATATGTTAACAGTTGTGATGTATTTTAAACTAACGAGTGTTTTCCACTCCTAGACTAAGCATGAAGTAAAATTTCGAGTTTAGAAAAGCCCCGCGTAGAAAATTTGTCGAGGGTCGCGCAGCGACCCGAGACAAATTTTCACGTGGCTTTTCTAAACTCGAAATTTTACTTCATGCGCCACGCGTGTAAATCACTGATTTATAGTAAAGTTAACAATATATAACGCTTAGATGTGATGGTGATCAATATTTACCGAGATGTAGCGAAAAAAATGCAAACATTACTTGTTTTGTGAATAGTTTTGGAATAACAATAATAAAAGTATAATAAACACGATTACCGAACTTGGCGCGCAAAAGATCGATTGCGGCCTGGGCTGTGTGGCATGCCGCGCCATCCTGCTAAAACCAAAGATCGTCCAAGTCAATGTCTTCAATTTTCGGCCACAAAAAACCGTTTATCATGCCTCTATAGCGCTCACCGTTAACCGAAATGGCGTTTCCAACAGAATTTTTAAAGAAAAATGGACAAATAATGCGATCGCTCTAAAATCCACACCAAACTGTCACTCTCTTAGGATGCATTGGCTTCTCAACGATCACGTGCGGGTTTTCCGATCCCTAGATGCGGCAGTTTTGCTTGTTGACATAGCCGCTGAGATGAAAATGCGCTTCGTCAGAAAAGATAATTTTTCGAGCAAAATCGTTGTCCATTTCGAGCTGCTTTAAGGCCCAATACTTCTTTGCAATAAACGCACTGCTTGGGCTACACAGCATTGACTTTGGAAATAAGTTTGCATTATTTTCCAACGGTTCAAGCATAAAGCGATTCATTTCGTTCCGCGGAGATATGAAACTGACTTTCTGTCAAGATTTCGAGCGGGAAAGAGCTGTCACTGTCAAAATAACATATGATTCAAAAAGAAACCACTAGATGGACCACCCTTTATATACCTAGGTATACATGCTTGAGCCCGTCCCATAAGACCGGGGCGGGCCCCCCTCCAAGACCCCTTAAGAAAAATTTCTGGTAGCAGCAAATGAGTTGAGATTTAAAAAGCGGCGGGAAAATGGGGTCGATGACACATTGGGAATTATAAATGTGACGGGAAAATGATTGTAATTCCGCTCAGGGTCAATAATTTTGTTTTCTAACGTTGGAAGGAAGCCTATTGAATCTTAACAAACTTTAACAATATTTAATAATTGACTAATAGCGGAAAATGAGGTAAAATTTAAAAACATGGCGGGAAATTAATATACACGGCGGGAATATGAGATCATTGAAACTTGACACATTGAGAATTAGAAAGGAAACGGGAAAACGACTGTAATTTCGTCAATTTACTAATGCCAAATTTTCGATTGGTTAGACGTTAACCAATCAAAAGCTTGGCATTGGCAAGGCAAGCTAATGCTTATGGCAGAACTGGAAATCGAGTAGAAAAGAAGAGACTATGGTCAGAATGTGGGGTAATATTTCCAAAAACCCCTAAATTCATTTGAAAAAATTGATTTAGCGGTTTTTGGAAATAGGCGACTTATTGACTTTTTTCGACACTATTTTTTACGATTGTAATACTTTAAACAGTGTTTTGTTCATTTGTCAGTTTGACAGAATGACATCCTAGCTAACCTTACTTAACAGAGTGACACCTAACCTAACAAACCCTGACGTTGTGACATACAAGCTAACTTGTTTTATTCATTTGTCAGTTCGACAGAACGACATCCTACGAACCTTACTTAACAGAGTGATACCTAACCTAACAAGAGTAAGACAGACGACTGTATACACCAATCACCGGTCTCGCTTTTGGATGCAGCATCCAAACGCGGTTACCAAATTTTATATAATGACTGGCTAACTGGATATATACGAACTGTGGTATTAGTAGATTAACCAATTAAATCCTCACATAGCCAATTAAAGACTTCTAGTAAGTGTATTCGCTTTTGAAACTGTCAGTTCATTACTTCTAATAATGAAAACTAACACCAGCCTACGTACAAAATCACAATAAAACACAATAATCTAAATTTACAATATTTGTGAACCCTGCGTTTTTTAAATAATCTGTCGGGTTTTTGCACAAATAAATTAATAAATAACTCAACTAATGTCCACGTGTCGTGTTTGTACGTGTATCTAAACATGCTCTTTATCCTTTTGGGTCACGTTAGAGCGAGCCCGTAATGTTGATATAATTGCAATTTGCGCGTCCGATTACAAACCACTTCCTGCCCTCGACTGCTGCAATTTCTGCAGCGCTCGCAACTTTGCGGCCCGCAGGAATTAACATGATCCCACCTCTCCGGCTCGCCCGCCGTCCGCCTTCCAAACGTGCAATCATCGATAATGCGTTCCCGTAATCGCGCGACAGACGCGAACCACCTTAATGACGCGTTTGTTCACATCCTGCATGTAAACAGCGAGTAATTGGGTTTTGAGAATGCTTTTCTCAGAATGTGGATAATATATTAATTATGAAGAGTTATACAACTGTTGAGAACTAAGGATTGTAATACCAAGAATCCGGTTTACCTAAGAGATTTAAAAAGTAGCTGGAATAAGAGGTTGATGAGTCATTGAGATTTAAAAAGTGGCGGGAAAAAGAGTTCAAGGAGTCATTGGGCCCGTTCATCAAAATATTCAACATTCAACATGTTTCGATTTGTTTGTGATGCATGTTGGTATCTAACGAACGGTACTTCGGTCGGTCTATTTTGTAAGATTGCAAAAATCCCAAACACGTTTACGATTACCAATCCGGTCATCAGAGAATTTCCCAACAGTTGGCAATAAAGTCCTAACTGTTGTCTCTGATGAACGGGCTCATTAAAATTTAAAAAGTGGCGGGAAAAAGAGGTTAAGGAGTCATTGAGATTTAAAAGGTGGCGGGAAAACAAGGTTAAGGGGTAATTGAGATTTAAAACGTGACAGGAAAACCAACTAATTTTATAATATAAACAACTCCGTATGAGTGGACCTACCCTGGCGGCGAGTGCAGTATTCCGCGAGTATGTAATTGCCACACCACTCGAGAAGCGCACGATACTTTATCTACGCCCTAACAAAATACAATAAAGCCTTAATTGTTGTCTCTGATAAACGGGCTCATTGACATTTAAAAAGTGGCGGGAAAAAGAGGTTAAGGAGTCATTGAGATTTAAAAGGTGGCGGGAAAACAAGGTTAAGGAGACATTGAGATTTAAAACGTGACAGGAAAACCAACTAATTTTATAATATAAACAACTCCGTATGAGTGGACCTACCCTGGCGGCGAGTGCAGTATTCCGCGGGTATGTAATTGCCACACCACTCGAGAAACGCACGATACTTTATCTACGCCCTAACAAAATACAATAAAGTCCTAGCTGTTGTCTCTGATGAACGGGCTCATTGAAATTTAAAAAGTGGCGGGAAAAGAGGTTAAGGAGTCATTGAGATTTAAAAGGTGGCGGGAAAACAAGGTTAAGGAGTCATTGAGATTTAAAACGTGACAGGAAAACCAACTAATTTTATAATATAAACAACTCCGTATGAGTGGACCTACCCTGGCGGCGAGTGCAGTATTCCGCGAGTATGTAATTGCCACACCACTCGAGAAACGCACGATACTTTATTTACGCCCTAACAAAATACACAATTAGCATGAAAGAACAACTTATTTATTCAATAATTTTTGGTAGTAACATGACATTGATTAAAACTAAATTACTACTTGATCAATATACATCAAAGAAATGTTATTTGGTTGTGCGGTAATCAATCAGCTGTTCAGCTGTCAGCATGTAATATACTTGCCAAATGTATTACGTGCATGTCTAGGTAATGTCAATTATACGCGTCAAGATGGCAGTGTGGTATGATGCGGCTACTAGGTAAAAAGTTAAAACAACTATCTGTATCTTATAGAAGTAAGGCACTCAGAACCTCTGAAGAAACATGCTTTAAAATTTCCCACCCAGTCGTTTTCCTTCAACTTAACAAAACGCTTAATTTAAGGATTGGGTCAGGGGAGCCAATTATCCGCCCTTGTTCGACCAACTCGCAAAAAGGCAGAGGGACAGAGAGAAAGGAAGGGAGATCGAACGAGCTGAACTGAAAAAAGTGCATGCAATTTACACGCCGTCAACGGCAGAGAGGGATTATTTTGGACCTTTTGTAAACAGATTGATGGAATGGGTTTTTAAAAATGGCGTCTCTCGTCTGTATTCCCAATGTATAGTATGTAGCTGTGCATGTGTGTGTGTATCAAACAGCAAACACCAAACGGGAAACGAGACTAAACACTCTTTCTGTTTATTTTTCCCTTGAAATGGATTTATATTGATACTTCTCCGCCCCTCTCTTCCACGAGTTATTATTTTGTCCAATAGTTCACGTCCATGTGTAAATAACTGTATGTTTTTGAGTTTACGTGAAGTGATTATTTCACTAAAAAGACTGTTATAAAATATACAGAGAGTTTTTTTTATGTAACACCGAACATTTTCATAGCGAGAATTTTTCTTTTAAGTATACATATGCATACATCGTACATTTTCCGATGCTCGGTTTGTTAAAAGAATTTAATTTGAAGCTTTAAACGAGTGTTTTCCACTCCCAGGTTAAGCATGAAGTAAAATTTCGAGTTTAGAAAAGCCTGAAAATTTGGTTTGGTCGCGTAGCGCGAAGCGCGGAGCGGCCAAACCAAATTTTCAGGCTTTTCTAAACTCGAAATTTTACTTCATGCGCCACCGGTACAAAACATTGACATATTACGAAGTTTAAAACACACCGCTAAACTTTACATTGAATCAGTGTTTTGTACCGGTGGCGCATGAAGTAAAATTTCGAGTTTAGAAAAGCCTGAAAATTTGGTTTGGCCGCTCCGCGCTTCGCGCTACGCGACCAAACCAAATTTTCAGGCTTTTCTAAACTCGAAATTTTACTTCATGCTTAGCCTGGGAGTGGAAAACACTCGTTTAAAGCTTCAAATTAAATTCTTTTAATAAACTGAGCATCGGAAAATGTACGACGTATACTTAAAAGAAAAATTGTCTTAATGAAAATGTTCGGTGTTACATAAAACTCTCTGTATAATTTAAACAAGCGGTTTTTGTATTTATATTTTCTCTAAAAATAAGCTTTTGATGCGCACCGTTTTAATTATTGGGGGCAATTAAAATTTATCAGTCTAAAGCGGCAGGAATTCGAGGCGTGGGCGTTTAGGTGACGTACATTAACACCGGCACTCGCGCACACACACAAATATCACACACACACACTTACGCGTAAAACTAATGATTGCAGTAAACCATTAAAAGCGATAATAAAATGGCGCGTTTAACAATCGGAGCGATAAAACAAAATCAAACCGTACACTAATAACTCATTATTTTTTAAGGTCGGAAATTCACATGTTATTTGGCCATAAGAACGAACAACGATTAATCTTCCACAATAATTAAAATAGATCTTTGAAACTTATACATATTGCACATTGAAGCTTTGCGAATAAATTGACACTATTCTTTTTTCAAACAAATGTTTCTTAAATTATATATAAGTCAAATAATGGAACACTCTTAAATTATCACATAAATACTTCCATAGAAAACATTATTTCTTCTTCATATTGCTTTAATTTATTGAAGTTATTATTGTAAACATGTTGTATTAAATAGATTAATCTAAAATAAATGATAAATAAAATTAATCGTTGCTAAGAAATCTCCGTAAGAGCAATGTAAATCACTGATTTCAAGTGAGGTTCAAAAATACATAAATTTCACAGTATTTTACTGTTTTATGCGCGTGGCGCATGAAGTAAAATTTCGAGTTTAGAAAAGCCCAGAAAATTTGTCTCGGGTCGCTGCGCGACCCTCGCCAAATTTTCACAGGGCTTTTCTAAACTCGAAATTTTACTTCATGCTTAGCCTGGGAGTGGAAAAAACTCGTTTAAAGTTTCAAATTGAACTCTTTTAAAAAAGCAACGAATATCTAAATATTTAAAGAAAATTTGGATTCAAATACAAATCCTCTTAAAAAATCTTGATATTATTAGTATTTACCTGTAATTTCACAATTTAATAATAATTTAAACTGTTAACGGTGGAGGCTTCTACTTCGTTATACATCATAATTCACAAATGAAACTCGATTTTAACTTTCTATAACTGAACTATAGTCACTAAATAAAGTCTCAGTTATATCGAATGTTCAATTCCAAAAAAACCTTCTGAGTGCCATGGAAATAATTGTAGGTTGGCAACTCTGAAATTATATATTAAAATAATTATGTCTGACGTTTTATATGTCAATTCAATTTAAAAAGAATTGAAATCATGGCACTCTAGAGGTTTTTTTTAATCGAAAATACAATACAAACTAAAAATCGTGTTTCGTTTGTGTAATATTAATTTTATATGATTATCTATCTGTTAATCTTCGGATCGTAAATTCTTGATTTATTCTCCAAAACAATAATTTATTCAATTTGTGTATTACTCAAACAAAACGCGTGGGATGACATAAGATTTTGATTAATGGCATTCTCGTTCGACGGCTCCGAATAAAATCTCGTTTGCAAGACGTACCATTAACCTTTCCATCCTTTCTTCTTCAAATTTGTACATGCTAATTGTTTTCCTTTTTTTTTACAGGTAAGTCGACGCCCACGCGAATCGGGTTTGATTAATCGATAGACAGATGGAGACGTAAGTTTATACAAACACAAATGCTAATACAGAGAAATGAAATGAAATATACAAATCTAAAAAGTGAAAATCACAAGGTATAAGAAGTGATTTAGATTTTTTGACTATTTTTTTAAGTTTTAAAGCCTGCCTTACTCTATCGTACATCCCTCAGAGATGGAAAGAGACAAATGTGGTGTTCACCCAAAGCAGGGAAAATATCCCACTCAACACCGAAGGACTATAGGCTAATCAGCTTATCGTCCTTCTTACTCAAGACGTTAGACTAGTTGAAGCGTACATAAAGGAACGCATCAATCCAAACCTTGGGTCAACTAGCCAACACGCTTATACTAAGGGCAGATCAGTGGACACGGCGCTGCACGCCCTCATTAGCCAGGTTTAAAAGTCCATGCGCAATAAGGAGATTATTCTTTTAAAGTCTCCAAAAAGTGTATTTCCAAGTCTTAGAAGACGTGCCTGGCAGTCTTTCTTCCATTTCTAACCCTCTACGGTATTTATCCGATATATATCAATTTTTTTAAATATGGAAGAATTATTTTTCTAAGTATTGAAGACTCTTCTTTCTTATGTATTAAAGATTCTTCCTTTTTGAATATTAGAGATCTATTTTTTAAGTATTGAAGACTCCTTTCTTTTAACCACTGAAGACTCTTTTTTTTAAGTATTGAAGACTCTTCTAAATCTTTAAGGATCTGCTACTGTAAATGCTTGTCAATTGCGTTAATTTTTGTTTTGTTTGTGTGGAATACCGGTGTATTAGAATTAGCGTATGTGGGATTACTTCTGATTAACGGCCGCACAACTAATTATCCTCGTGCGGTCGCTCCGGCGATTCATCGATTCGCCCTTTGCCAGATTTCCGACCGTGACCACAGCGAGCATTCGTCTTTGACCGGACGAAAACAACAATCGCGTTTCATTGCACCGCAAAACATCGATAAACCTTCTGGTTCTAGTAGATGATAATTAATTTCTCTTCCCGAATTATCATCTGCGAAATGAGAGTTGAAGATTAATTATTTTTAAATGTATTTGCAAGGAAAACCGTATTTTCTGTGCTTGCGATGTTTTGGACGAATGCACTTCAAGTCATGTACTTCAAGTCCTAGTAGGTTGTTCTTCTGTAGTTTTGAAAGACTATTTTTTTATAGTCTTAGACGATTGTTCTTCTGAAGTCCTAGATATATTTTTTTATGGGGCTGTTCTTCTACAGCCTTGGAAGACTGCTCTTCTAAAATCTTGGACGATTGTTCTTCCAGTCCTGGAAGATTGTTCTTTTAACGTAATGTACTTCAAGTCCTAGTAGATTATTCTTCTGTAGTTTTGACAGATTATTTTTCTATAGTCTCGGAAAATTGTTCTTTTGAAGTCCTGAAGATAATTTTTCATAAGACTATTCTTCTAAAGCAGTGATGGGGAAACTACGGCCCGCGGGCCAAGTCCGGCCCGCGGAAAGGTTTAATCCGGCCCGTTTAAGAGTGCCGTCGTGAGAATGTTTGAACGCGTTCTTACTTCGTAATGTGACTACCCGCATAAAAACTACCTACCTACGATTAAGCATTATTCTTTGGCCCGCTACGATTGTCTGGTTATTACAAATGGCCCGTTTTAAAAAAAGTTTCCCCACCACTGTTCTAAAGCCTTAGAAGATTGCTCTTCTAAAACCTTGGACGATTGTTCTTCCAGTCTTGAAAGATTATTCTTTTAAAGTCTCCGAAGACTGTATTTCCAAGTTTTAGAAGACGTGTCTCACAGTCTTGTCTTCCATTTCCAACCCTTTACGATATTTATCCGATATATATCAAATCAACTTCTTGAAGAAGAAGAATCCATAAAGTTTGATTCGGGAGTATCTTCCAAAATCCAGTGAATATTACACTCTTTAGAAGAATTTTACCTAGCGACCTGCATTTTTTATTTTTTTATGGAACTTTTCCTCTAAAGCTTTGGAAGATTGCTCTCTTGCGTGGAGCTATGAGGGGGGCGCGACATGAAAAGAGTTGAGAACCCCTGCTCTAAAATAACAGTTAAACAGTTCCAAGACTGTTGAAGAGCATTCTTTCGCGATTTAAATGGCTATCCTTCCCAGAGTAAGAGTCTTTTTCTAAAAACCTGGAAGATTGTTCTTTTAAAGTCTTGGAAGATTGTTCTCCTAAAGTCTTCTTCTCCTTTAGGTGCCTATCCGGGACGAATGCTAGCAATCATCATGGCAATTTTCACTTTATCCACAGCGAGACGGAAAAGCTGTAAGGAGATTTGTTGAACCAGGTCCTAAGGTTTTTCAACCATCATATTCTTTTTCTTCCGGGACCTCTAAAGTCTTGGAAGATTGTATTTCTAAAGTCTTCTTCTTCTTGAAGTTCCCTATTCGTTCTGGACGTTGGCAACCATGTGAGCAATAAAATAATGCTCTGTGGTGGTTATGGCCAAGGCTTTTTCAAGACTCAACCAAGAATTGGCAATTTCGTTTATACTCATATCTTAGACATTCGTTTTTCTGAAGTCCTAAAATCTTGAAATACTGTTCTTATTTGAAGAAGATTTGTTGAATGTGTACACATAATATTTTTTTTATCATTCTTTTAAAATAAACAGATTCTCATAATTACATTCTACTGCGGCACATCCACATTCTTACCACATTTAGTCGGGACATCGCGTATAATGAAAAATGAAAACATGAAAGAAGTGAATGAGGGGAGAGTCAACGTGCGCGGCGTAATTAAAAACGTGCATAGGAATATCGCGCCGAGTAATTGGAATGGCGGATGGCGTCGAAATAACAACACCGACGTAAAAAAAAAAAAACGAGGAAAAAGAGGGCATTAAAACCGTCGTTAGTAAGTGTGAAGACGAAGAGGGCTTTCGTTGTCTGTCATAATTATGATATTAATAACCCGCGCGCGCATTCTACGGGCCTTCGAGCACCGCTTAATGGAAATCCCGGGCAGGCTGTTTTGTAATTTATATCACTGATGATGGGTTTAATTAAAGACGGCGGATTTCTGTGAAATTCGAGAATCATTAAATTATCAGCCATTCAAATGAATAGATGGAGAATCGAGCGTTTAGTAGTTTTAAAAGACTACACTAAGACTTGATACGCAGGGATTGTTTCTTTCCCAAAGCAAATTGATCGAATTTTAGAAGCGCATGGTTTGGTTAGACGTTCATTTATGAATAGTGCAGAGTTTGGAAGTCTTAGAAGAAGATTGCCCGTCTGAGACTTCTAAACTCTTTACTGTTTATCTATCTACACAAGACTTGATATAAAATATATGAACAGTGTTTACATTGTCGAGTGTTTAGAAGCCTTAGAAGACTACCCTAACACATATTTAAGAGTGGCCGTAAAATAATAAATATAATAGACTTTTGACAATTTTATGTTTGTGGTCGCAAGTTGAACGAAGTTAGAAGAATTTAATTTCTTGGACTCTAAGGAAGCCAAGGAGAAAGATAGACTAGTCCCAGTGAAGCTGAGTGAACTAGGGGAACAGGAAGAGAGAAGAAATAGAGGGGAAGAGAGAAGAGAGGAATTATTACTCGGCTAGTCAGTATTTCTGTTAGTAAATAAAACATTGTATTTTTCCTTAGTGTGCCTGATTACCTGAGTGGACCAACAAAGATTGTAGCTCAGAGTCGGCTCTAATTACCCAATTTTCTGCGAAAAGCAGTGGGGCCCAACATAAACTTAAGCACAACCTCTTGGTCCATAACAAGACTTGAGATCGATGTACAGCCAAGTGTTTACAGATCTTATAAGAATGTCCTGACACTTGAGATAGATGGACAGTCAAGTGTTAAGAAGTCTTAGAGACTTAGAGCCCTAAGACTTGACACAGATGGATAGTGTTTAAAAGACTTACCTAAGACTCGATGTAAATGCACAGTCGAGTGTTTAGGAGGCTTAGAAGACCGTTCTGACATAAGATAGATGGACAGTCGTGTTTACAAGTCTTGGAAGACTGCCATAAGACTTTAAATAGAGTGTTTAGAAATCTTACAAGAGTCGGGTGTTTACAAATCTTATAAGAATACCCCAAGACTTGAGATAAATGGACAGTCAAGTATTTAGAAGACTGCTCTAAGAATTGATATAGATGGATAGTCAAGTGTTTAAAAGTCTTAGAAAACTGCCCTTAGACTTGATACAGATGGATAGTGTTTAGAAGACTTGATGTAGATGCACAGTCGAGTGCTTAGAAGTCTTAGAAGACCGCTCTCACTTAAGATAGATTGACAGTCAAGTGTTTACAAGTCTTGGAAGACTGCCATAAGTCTTGAAATAGAGTGTTTAGAAGTCTTAGAAGTGTCGGGTGTTTACAAATCCTATAAGAATGCCCCAAGACATGAGATAGATGGACAGTCAAGTATTTAGAAGACTGCTTTAAGACTTGATACAGATAGATAGTCAAGTGTTTAAAAGTCTTAATGTTTGGAAGTTTTAGAAAACTGGTTTCACATTGACAATTTTGTTAAAAGTTCTGTAGACTTTCCAGTTTTATAACAGAAATCAATAAAGAACATGTAAACATGCACATTATCTTCTATCTTCTTTTCTCTCCATGTTTGCCTAATTGCAGCTGCTTCAGAGTAAACGCTTGCAAATTAATTAAATTACTCGCCGTGCACTAATTAACCGCCAATTTCGGTCATTCCGCAGAAAGCTTAATTGGCTGGAATTATTGTTATTCGTTGGGTGATTTCGTTCAAAGTATCACAATTTAAACCGCAGGTGGTTCGTATCGTTCGGCGCTTTCACCTGGTTGTCCGAATCATCTAATTGATTAATCACAAAATGCCCAAAGAGAGAATCGATAAGAATTACTCCACTCATTGGATCAGTTAATTTTTGTAATTTTTTTTTAATGATTCTTCTATTGCGTGCATATTGGTCTCGGCTACAAAACATTGTTGAGAATTTGTTTCATTATTTGTCATGTTAAAACATATCTTACAAACAATCAAAAAGTCGTAACTTCAACGCTAAATTCCGTTGCACATCCACCATTAGATTGCATTAAACCCTCTATACAATCGAGCAAAACTTTATTTGAGGGTGGCTGTACACAACGCAAAAGATAAATTAGCACTAATATGAAAGCGCAGAGTCGGCTGTTGCTAAATCCACTGGAAACATCATTGAAATCATCGCTCGCTCATGAATTCCACCGGCGGTAATTACACGAATCCCAAGCAATATCCTTTCCACACACATACAAACACAAATAAAATATTCTTGTATGCAGCCAAGATATATACAGTAATTACGCTATACGTACGTGGATCGTGGCTGCTGCACCCTCTAATTAAGATCCCCATTGTTGTTCGCTTCAGACGGCCCTGTTTGTACATGCACTCGAATGTTATTGCGAATTATTGCGCTAAACGCGGCCGAATGTTGAGTTAATTATTCGGTTGTAAGTGTTTTGTAAATATTGTTCGGCACGCAATTATTATTTCGGTCTGTATTTGCACGCGCTAATTAACTGATTATTTATTAGTAACACTGATGGTGATTATTAAAATTCAAACTTTGTCAGAATAAACAATTTACAGCGCGAGTAAACAAGGAAATTAGCGAATTTTGCTACAATAAACATCTGGCTGCGTAATAAACTCTTTTTATTCGATTATTTTACTACAAAATTCTCGCATGAAATATTTGAACTCTAGTTTGTCTGTAAATTGCAGGTTAATATGAAATTTTCAGTAGAATTCAAAGAGAATGTTTTGAAATACAAAGGGATATTAGAAATGTTGAAATTCAATTGGCCTCTACAAAGAGTTAGACGCACTCTTGTGTAGTTTAGCACTGATTTAAAGTGAAGTTCAAATCATTTTCAATTGGAATAACACGGAATCAGATATTAAATTCAGCTTTGTAATAGTCAACGTATGGGCGTTTTGTATAAAAGTTTTACTTTCCTTGTAAAGTCAAAGTTTGTGCTTTCTGCCAAGGGGAGCTAATGCTTATGGGAGAACCGGAGTTAAACACTGATTTAAAGTCAAGTTCAAATCATTTTCAATTGGAATAATACGGAATCGGATATTAAATTCAGTCTTGAATTAGTAATCGTTTGGGCTTCTTGTATAAAAGTTCCACTTTCCTTGTAAAATCAAAGTCTGTGCTTTCTGCCAAGGGGAGCTAATGCTTATGGGAGAACTGGAGTTCAATACTGATTTAAAGTCAAGTTCAAATCATTTTCAATTGGAATAATACGGAATCGGATATTAAATTCAGCCTTGTAATAGTTAACGTTTGGGCTTCTTGTATAAAAGTTCCACTTTCCTTGTAAAATTAAAGTTTACGCTTTCTAAAATAATATTAAAACACTTAACTTTGTTTTACCACTTTAATTAACTTTTTACAGTGACTATAGTTTCGACTACAAGCTAGTCATTATCAAACTGAGTACCTAAAATACATTGTACATTGTTTTTATAATACAGCATCAAAGAGGGGAGTATACATTATGTCGGTACAATGTATTTTAGGTACTCAGTTTGATAATGACTAGCTTGTAGTCGAAACTATAGTCACTGTAAAAAGTTAATTAAAGTGGTAAAACAAAGTTAAGTGTTTTAATATTATTTTATAAAGATGTACCACAAAGTGAACGCCAACCAAATCAAAGATTTACGCTTTCTGCCAAGGGGAGCTAATGCTTATGAGAGAACTGGAAATCGAGTAGAAAAGGAGAGGCTATGGTTAGGATGTAGGGTAAGAGTAAGACAGACGACTATATATACCAATCAACGGTCTCGCTTCTGGATGCAGCATCCAAATACGGTTATCAAATTTTATACAGAGTCTGGCTAACTGGATATATATGAACTGTGTTTCTGCTTAGATGGAAGAAATACGAGATGTTTCTACCATTTCAACATTTGAGATGATGGAAGAAAAAGTTTGAGCTTTCTGTTTAAATGGGTCCTCCATTTAGACAGACATTAGAGAAGTTTCTTCCACTTCAACTTTTGGGGATAATGGAGGAAATGCTTGTATGATCAAAGTTTGAGATTTCTGTCTAAAACAAAGATATAGGAGATGGTTCATCCACTTCAACCTTTACGGATCTTGAAAGAAATCCTTGTATGGTCAAAGTTTGAACTTTCTGCCTAAATAAAAGAAAAAAGAGATGGTTCTTCAACGTCAACCTTTGGGGATCATTAAAGAAATCTTTGTATGGTTAAAGTTTGAGCTTTCCGTCTAAAGCGAGGAAATTAGAATGGTTCTTCCACTTTGACCTTTGGAAATTATGGAAGAAATCCTTGCATCGTCAAAGTTTAAGTTTTCTGTCTAAAAGAAAGAAGAAAGAGATGGTTCTTCCACTTTAACCCTTGCAGACAGTAATCCAAAACTTTGACTATACAAGGATTTCTTCCATGATTATGATGAAGGAAGAAATAAGAGATGGTTCACTTAAACTTATGAAGAAAATCGTTTCATGGTAAAAGTTTAAACTTTCTGCCTAAACATATATAAAAAAAAAGATGTCAACCTTTGGGCCTCATCGAAGAAATCCTTGTATGGTCAAAGTTTGAGTTTTCCGTCTGAAGCGAAGAAATTAGGGATGGTTCTTCTACTTCTATCTCTGGGAATAATGAAAAGAATCCTTGTATCGTCAAAGGTTCAGTTTTCTATCTAAAAGGAAGAAGTAATAGATGGTTCTTCCACTTCCACCTTTGGAGATAATGGAAGTAGTCTTGTATTTTCAAAGTTTAAGCTTAGACAGTAAGCCTCAACTTCGAGACTATACACGGATTTCTTCCATGATCACAATGAAGGAAGAAATAAGAGATGGTTCACTAAACTCTTAAAAATCATGGAAAAAATCGTTGTATGGTCAAAGTTGGAGCTTTCTATATAAAAGGTAATAAGATATGGTTCTTCCACTTGAACCTTTGGGGATTATGGAAGTAATCCTTTTAAAGTCAAAATTTGAACTTTATATCAAAAGGGAAGAAACAAGAGGTCGTTCTTTCATTTAAACCTTTGGGAATAATGTTGCGAATAATGGAAGAAACCCTTGTATGGTTAAAGTTTTAGCTTTCATTACTAAAGGGAAGACGTACAGACGTTTGGGGATGATGAAAGAAATCCTTGTATGGTCCATGTAAGTATTAGCACAGTTCGTATACAGGGAGTTTTTCTTTTAAGTATCTATATTCCAATGCTGTAAATCTTCAGATAGATATTCGTTGTTTTTTAAAACAGTTCAATTTGAAGCTTTAAACGAGTGTTTTCCACTCCCAGACTAAGCATGAAGTAAAATTTCGAGTTTAGAAAAGCCCTGTGAAAATTTGTCGAGGGTCGCGCAGCGACCCGAGACAAATTTTCTGGGCTTTTCTAAACTCGAAATTTTACTTCATGCGCCTCGCGTACAAAACACTAAAATATCGTGAAGTTCACAATATGCTACTAAACTTTAAAACCAACTATTTCAACCTTTGGGGATGATGGAAGAAATCCTTGTATAGTCTATGTTAGTATTAGGTTTCTGTCTAAATGTAAGAAATAAGAGATGTGTTTTCCAATTAAACCTTTGGGGATAATGGAAGAAATTCTTCTATAGTCAAAGTGTGTGCTTTCTGTCTAAATGGAAGAAATACGAGATGTGTCTTCCAATTCAACCTTTGGGGATAATGGAAGAAATTCTTCTCTAGTCAAAGTGTGTGCTTTCTGTTTAAATGGAAGAAATACGAGATGTGTCTTCCAATTCAACCTTTGGGGATAATGGAAGAAATTCTTCTATAGTCAAAGTGTGTGCTTTCTGTCTAAATGGAAGAAATACGAGATGTGTCTTCCAATTCAACCTTTGAGGATAATGGAAGAAATTCTTGTATAATCAAAGTGTGAGCTTTCTTTCTAAATGGAAGAAATAAGAGGTTTCTTCCATTCCAGTCTTTAAGAATGGAAGAATCTGGATATAGTGATAGGTGTTGAAGTTGAAAGCAAACCAGGTTCATCCGCTCAACAAAATTTATTTTACAAACACTTTTCATTATATTTGCAATTGCTGGGATCCGTTTGCAAATCGAGTAACTATGATGGACAGTTTTTGTAAAACATTTTTCAATCAAAAGAAATATACTCGCACAACTAAAAACATTGTCTACATCATAGATCACTCATCAGCTATCAAACAAAACTATGTTTGTTTCTCCCATTCCTGCCTTTTAGAATGGAAGAAGTCTAGATATAGTCAAAGGTGTTGACGTTAAGAGCAAACCAGGTTCATAATTTCAACAGAATTTCTATTACAAAACGTTTCCTTCACAAATACCGGATTAGCAAACGCATCGCATTGTATCCAATCAATGGAAATATACCCGCACAACTGGAAACATTGTGTACATCATAGATCACTCATCGGCCATCACGTTTATCGGGCATAATTACACCAGTAATAACCTGTATATTATTGCACACACACACCATGCAAACACGCTGTATCTGCAGAAATGCAAACACGACATTGTCTGTTTAAAGGTAAATACCATTAAATGCAACTGAAGCTAATATCACTTGATGATTTTTGCTACAACGCTACTGGATATCACGAGGCACGAGGCGGGTAATTCCTGGAAGGGTAATTCGAATCGAATCGCACACAGTCTGTGTGTATCATTACGATTTGGGATGGAGAAGGAGAGCAATTCATCAAAATGTCGCGGCCGCGGCGGCAATCTATTCCCATTCTGCGCGTTGTTACCTCTCCGCCAGACAAAAGCCGTTTAATGCGACAGATGAAATACAGAATAATAATTAGATGCCGTCCTGGGCTCGCTGCTGGGATCGGGGGTTGAGGGAAACACCCCTTTCTGTAAATACTGTACGTTTCATAAGCGCACACTTTCAACTTTACCTTTTATTTGGCCCGCTACACGACCAATTCAATTCAATTTCTATACGGGTTCTCGGTAAATGTTTTCCTCCCTCTCGACCCGTGTTTTAATTACTTTTGATGGAAACTTTTTTTTTAAAACCTTTAATCCACACTTTTTATCATGTATAAAAAGTATTTATGAAGTGGAAATAAAGAAAACTGTTATGCCCGTATGTCTGTCTGCCCGTTTGCCTGTCTGTCTGTTTATTTGTCTGTTTATCTGTCTGTTTATTTGTCTGTTTATTTGTCTGTTTATCTGTCTGTTTATTTGTCTGTTTATCTGTCTGTCTGTTTGTCTGTCTGTTTGTCTGTTTGTCTGTCTGTCTGTCTGTTTGTTTGTCTATCTGTTTGTTTGTCTGTCTGTTCGTCTGTCTGCCTGTCTGTTTGTTTGTCTATCTGTTTGTTTGTCTGTATGTCTGTTTGTCTGTCTGTCTGTCTGTCTGTTTGTCTGTCTGACTGTCTGTCTGTTTGTCTGTCTGTCTGTTAACATAATAACACAAAAACGCAATGAATTAGACTTCTTCTTTAACTTTCGGATGCTCTTCACCAATGTCACCTCTCCTTTAGATGCCCCTCTTCTCCTTCTCATGCTTCCCTTTTTCTTCGGATGCCTCCCCTCCCCTCTGAATGCCCCCCCTTCCCTTCGAATGCTTCCCGTTCAGATGCCTCTCCATCCCTTTGGATACCTCTGTCTGTCTGTTAATATAATAACACAAAAACGTAATGAATTAGACTTCTTCTTTAAAATTCTGATGCTCTCCACCAATACCACCTCTCCTTTAGATGCCTCCCTTCTCCTTCGAATGTTTCCCTTCTTCGGATGCCTCCCCTCCTCTTTTGATGCCTCCCCTCCTCTTTGGATGTCTCCCCTCCTCTTTCTATGCCTCCCCTTCCCTTCTGATGCTCTCCACCAATACCACCTCTCCTTTAGATGCCTCTCTTCTCCTTCGAATGTTTCCCTTCTTCGGATGCCTCCCCTCCTCTTTTGATGCCTCCCCTCCTCTTTGGATGTCTCCCCTCCTCTTTCTATGCCTCCCCTTCCCTTCTGATGCTCTCCACCAATACCACCTCTCCTTTAGATGCCTCCCTTCTCCTTCGAATGTTTCCCTTCTTCGGATGCCTCCCCTCCTCTTTTGATGCCTCCCCTCCTCTTTGGATGTCTCCCCTCCTCTTTCTATGCCTCCCCTTCCCTTCTGATGCTCTCCACCAATACCACCTCTCCTTTAGATGCCTCCCTTCTCCTTCGAATGTTTTCCTTCTTCGGATGCCTCCCCTCCTCTTTCGGATGCCTCTCCTCCCCCTTTGGATGCCTCTGTCTGTCTGTTAACATAATAACACAAAAACGCAATGAAATAGACTTCATCTTTAAAATTCTGATGCTCTCCATTAATTCCACCTCTCCTTTAGATGAATCCCTTCTCCTTTGGATGCTTCCCTTCTTCGGATGCCCCCCCTTCTCTTTGAATGCCTCCTTTTCGGATGCCTCCCCTCCTCCTTGGATGCCTCCCCTCCCCTTTCCTTTGGATGCCTCCCCTCCCCTTTGGATGCCTCCCCTCCCCTTCTCTTTGGATGCCTCCCCTCCCCTTCGGAAGCCATCCCTTCCCTTTCGGATTTGTTTATATCGCCATTAATTTATGCTCAATTAGCCTGCCCCCACGTTAGGATCTATTGACCCATTTGTTCTGTTTGAGTTTACAGTGTAACTAATAGCGGGGACGATTTTTTGTTGTTGTAAAGTTTACAACCCTGATGCTAGGCATCGCAGGCTAAATAAACAATTCGCGTGGTAAATACTCATCGATATTATTTATGTTGATCGTGTCGGTCACGAGAGCCGAGTAATGGGCGTTTTACTGTGACCCATAAAACCTAAACGTCGTTTAATGAATGCCTCACATAAAACTCCCCTCCGGCATAAAATTGTCTCTAACCCTAGACGCTGAGAAATTCCCTCATGAATCGAAAAAGACGTACAATTAAAAGTATTATAGTAGTACATTGAATTTTAAAAATAGAAATCTATAAACGAAGATAATCAATGCATGCATTTTAATGACTGGATAATGAGGGCATTCCACAGAAATGGTTTTTCTTCAATGGGAAGAAATTTATTAATAAATTTCGATAGCTACGCCTCGCAAAATGGTCTTCTTCAACGTATAATAACTTTATAAGTTGACAGTCAAATTTAGCAAAAAAGCTTATGCATCTAATCTGAAGTGACTAAGAAATATCATTTTGTTTAAGGTAGAAATGTATAAACGAAAATAATCAATGTATTTATTTTAATCACTGGATAATGAGGGCATCCCATAGTAAAGGTTTTTTCTCAATGTTAAGAAAGTTATTTCGATAGCTTGCCTCACAAAATGGTCTACTTCATGGCATAATAATTTCATAAGTTGACAGTCAAATTTAGCAAAAAAGCTGATGCATCTAATCTAAAGTGACCTAAGAAATATCATTTGTGTTTAACGTAGGCGTTTAATTTTATTTTAATTGTTGAGAGAAAAGTGTTGGAGAACTTCCGAGAGTCGTGCGCTCTTGTCGTAACGCCTTTAGTTGCGCAGATCAAATAACCGAACACTTGTAACCTCTCCACTGTTTCACCAGTTTCCTACCCCTTTCAGCGCCCACCCCCGCAGCCAGACCGCTCGACCCGCAAGCAATCATCCCTTTTGTAGCCTCGATTTTTTTTTTCCCAGGCCGCCCGGTTATTTGATTACTGTTCCAACTATAATTGCGAACCCTTCCGCGCATCCCTCCACCACCAACCCCCACGAATTCTAATAACCTAACTCTAATTTTATAACAAGACTAATTTTGCAAGAGTAGAACATCCTAAATCGTAACTTTATTAGAATCATGGTCTTTTATATTTTTTTTAACTTGCGCAATTTATAACATTTCAAATCTTACTAACAAGTTCACAACCAATAAATATAGCAAGTGTGTTAGTTACAAAAAGTGTCAATAAATATACTATATAATAATATCATTCATTTCTCACTCAACCCGGGGTGATAATTTATTGCATGATTATAGTTAATATACAAAATTACGACTACTCGTGTAAAATGCAAACAATACGTCTTAATTAATAAGATAATTTAAGACAATAAATAATTATAGTAAAAACAATACTACAAGTGTTCCAGTTAAATTACCATCATTAGGTTCTTGAAGACACGCCCACTATAGTCAAGCTATCAAAGAGACACGCCCACTATAGTATTAATACAATTAATAATTATAGTAAAAAAATACAAGTGTTCTAGTTAAATTACCATCATTAGGTCCTTAAAGACACGCCCACTATAGTCAAGCAATCAAAGAGACACGCCCTCATAGTATTAAGACAATAAATAATTATAGTAAAAAAAAATACAAGTGTTCTACTTAATTTACCATTATTAGGTCCCACTATAGTCAAGCAATCAAAGAGACACGCCCACTATAGTATTAAGACAATAAATAATTAAGGTAAAAAAATTCAAGTGTTCTAGTTAAATTACCATTATAAGGTCCTTGAAGATACGCCCACTATGGTCAAGCAATCAAAGAGACACGCCCCACTAATAAAAAATACAAGTGTTCTAGTTAAATTACCATCATTAGTTCCTTGAAGACACGCCCACTATATTCAAGCAATCAAAGAGACACGCCCACTATAGTATTAAGACAATAAATAATTATAGTAAAAAAATACAAGTGTTCTAGTTAAATTACCATCATTAGGTCCTTGAAGACACGCCCACTATAGTCAAGCAATCAATGAGACACGCCCTCTATAGTATTAAGACAATAAATAATTATAGTAAAAAAAATACAAGTGTTCTAGTTAATTTACCATTATTAGGTCCTTGAAGATACGCCCACTATAGTCAAGCAATCAAAGAGACACGCCCACTATAGTATTAAGACAATAAATAATTATAGTAAAAAAATACAAGTGTTCTAGTTAAATTACCATCATTAGGTCCTTGAAGATACGCCCACTATAGTCAAGCAATCAAAGAGACACGCTCACTATAGTATTAAGACAATAAATAATTACAGTAAAAAAATACAAGTGTTCTAGTTAAATTACCATTATAAGGTCCTTGAAGATACGCCCACTATAGTCAAGCAATCAAAGAGACACGCCCACTATAGTATTAAGACAATAAATAATTATAGTAAAAAAAGATACAAGTGGTCTAGTTAAATTACCATCATTAGTTCCTTGAAGACACGCCCACTATATTCAAGCAATCAAAGAGACACGCCCACTATAGTATTAAGACAATAAATAATTATAGTAAAAAAATACAAGTGTTCTAATTAAATTACCATCATTAGTTCCTGGAAGATACGCCCACTATAGTCAAGCAATCAAAGAAACACGCCCACTATAGTAAAAAAAAAGCAAGAAGACACGCCTACTATATGTATTTGGTTTGAGTTACGTGAAGAGATAAATATAATTTAACTTAATAATGAATATGATTAAGGTTAATAAACACTTTCTTCACTAAAATGAAAAAAGTGTTAGTGTTTTATTAAGATTTTTAATGGATTCCATAGCTAACGCCATCTAATGCTCCATAGTGGCATCGTCAAAGACACGAATGCACAAAGTGCATATACAGGTCACTGTTTCGTCCACGAACGAGCTAAACTCTGTTTGTGAAACCAGAAAACAAATATCAAAATTGAATTTGTGTTCAGTATTCAGGCAGCAGATACTATGGAGCATTAGATGGCGTTAGCTATCGAATTCATCAATAGTTTTCACATATTGGCTTGATATAGTCAGAAATTACTTTCAAACACTTTATTGTACCCGCGACAATTGTTTCGCTACACTGTGGCTTCTTCAGGCGAAGAATAAATATGTTAAGTGTTTTATTTAAACTAAAATCAAAGTGAAAATGAACTTTCAACTATTAACTGCCTCAACAATTAAGTTATAGTCAGAAATGTTTAGTATTCATCAGCACTGGGTCGGGACCACATTGACGAGGACCTTGAAGTAAGAAACGCGTCTGTGGATATCTGGTACCGGAATACTAAACACAAATTCAATTTTTACTAAGTTTAATTACGTCGCCTATAGTCAAACAATCAATAAGACAGGCCTACTATACTTAAGAAATCAAGATCCGTAACTAGGTGGTTTAAATTCAATTTTGAACAAATATTATTAAATTATTTAACTTAATTAGGCCACCTAGAGAGAATAATTCTGAGCTCCTGTCAAAGTACAAATAATCTGCGTTCGAAGCGTGGGGGGTGAAAAGACAACAACAGCTGTGTCACAAATGACACACATCCTCTGATGCCAAGGGGGTGGTGAGTGGCGAGCAAATCAATTACAGTTCCAACCCCCGTGAGCACAATGAAATGTTTTTGTACACCGCTTGATTGCGAATAAAAGCTTTTCATTGTCACCACCGGGAGCTTTCTCTGGAAATATTAATTCTTCATACTTAAACCCTTATTCGATTACAATTGACAAATCTGAATGTTTAGACTATTCTAAACACGAAATTTTTTTAATATTAATTCTTCATACTTAAACCTTTATTTATTCACAATTGACAAATCCGAATGTTTAGGCTATTCTAAACACGAAATTTTATACAGGGAATTTTTCTTTCAAGTATACAAACCCCGATATATACTCTGTATTTGTTAAGGCGTTCGTTGTTTTTGATAATCGTTCGATTTAAAGTTTCTAACGAGTGATTCCACTTCCAGACTAAGCATGAAGTAAAATTTCGGGTTTAGAAAAGCCCCACGTAGAAAATTTGTTGAGGGTCGCGCAGCGACCCGAGACAAATTTTCGCGGGGCTTTTCTAAACTCGAAATTTTACTTCATGCGCCACGCGTATAAAACGCTGAAATCTTGTGAAATTCAAAATGCATTGCTTGCGTTTGATCTCGTGTCAACTACTTTTACAAATGTTTATTTTGATTGACAAATTTTCACGGGGCTTTTCACGAGTCTTTTCTTATTCATTCACAATTGACGAATCCGAATGTTTAGGCTATTCTAAACACAAAATTTTATCTTCTTGTTCAATCAAGAAGTAGAAACACGTGTTAAAAATGACTATTTCGGTTTTTATAAAAAAAAAACAATTCGAAAATTTGACTGAATAAATCAGAATATACAGGGAGTTTTTCTTTCAAGTATACAAATCCCGATATATACTCTATATTTGTTAAGGCGTTTCTAACGAGTGATTCCACTCCCAGACTAAGCATGAAGTAAAATTTCGAGTTTAGAAAAGCCCCGCGTAGAAAATTTGTCGAGGGTCGCGCAGCGACCCGAGACAAATTTTCACGGGGCTTTTCTAAACTCGAAATTTTACTTCATGCGCCACGCGTATAAAACGCTGAAATCTTGTGAAATTCACAATACACTGCTCGCATCTGATCTTGTATCAATTACTTTTACAAATGTTTATTTTGATTAATACTTATACTTAAATCCTTATTCATTCACAATTGACAAATCCGAATGTTTAGGCTATTCTAAACACGAAATTTTATCTTCTTGTTCAATCAAGAAGTGGAAACACATATTAGAAATGACAATTTCGGTTTTCTAAAAAAAAAATCGCGTAAATTTGACCAAATAAATTAGAATAGACAGGTAAATTTTCTTTTAAGTATACAAATCCCGATATATACTTTGTATTTGTTCAGGCGTTCGTTATTTTTGATAATCGTTCGATTTAAAGTTTCTAACAAGTGATTCCACTCCCAGACTAAGCATGAAGTAAAATTTCGAGTTTAGAAAAGCCCCGCGTAGAAAATTTGTCGAGGGTCGCGCAGCGACCCTCGACAAATTTTCACGGGGCTTTTCTAAACTCGAAATTTTACTACATGCGCCACGCGTTTAAAACGCTGAAATCTTGTGGAATTTAAAATACACGGCTTGCGTTTGATCTCGCGTCAATTCCTTTTACAAATGTTTATTTTGATTAATACTTACACTTAAATTCTTATTCATTCACAATTGACAAATCCGAATGTTAAGGCTATTCTAAACACGAAATTTTATCTTCTTGTTCATTCAAGGAGTGAAAACACATGTTAGAAATGTCTATTTCGGTTTTATATAAAAAAAGAACGCGTAAATTGGACCGAATAAATCAGAATATACAGAGAATTTTTCTTTCAAGTATACAAACCCCGATATATACTCTGTATTTGTTAATGCGTTCGTTGTTTTTGATAATCGTTCGATTTAAAGTTTCTAACAAGTGATTCCACTCCCAGACTAAGCACGAAGTAAAATTTCGAGTTTAGAAAAGCCCCGCGTAGAAAATTTGTCGAGGGTCGCGCAGCGACCCCAGACAAATTTTCGCGGGGCTTTTCTAAACTCGAAATTTTACTTCATGCGCCACGCGTATAAAACGCTGAAGTCTTGTGAAATTTAAAATACACGGCTTGCGTTTCATCTCGTGTCAATTACTTTTACAAATAAACTTATAAATAAAACACTTTTTACTTTGTTTAACCACTGTATTTTGCACTTAATTTGTTACTATAGTTTCGACTATCTAGTAGTCATTATCAAACTTAAACTATAGTCACAAAATACAGTGGTTAAACAAAGTAAAAAGTGTTTTATTTACAAGTTTATTTAAGATGTACAACAAAGTGAACGATCACAACACAAAACTTTTAGAAATGTTTATTTTAATAATTTCGAACGTCTGGAAAAAGAAAACAATATTTATTTGTATCTTAAATGTTATCTTAAATAAAAAAAAAATACTTGTCTGTATCCTAAATGTAAACTTAAATCGTGAATCAGGAGGTCAACAACGCTAGTCAGCTTAATAGATAATTGTGTAGAGATATCTCAAGTGGTTTCCAACATATGATTCTTTGCAATTTGATTTTTTGTGTGAAAACGAATCTATTAGGATCACTAGCGTTGTGAGCGCTACAAAACAGCTCAAAGATTATTTTCGGTAACAATACTAGTTATTGGAATTAATCTCTTCAGTCATGCTGTTTTGTAGCGCTCACAACGCTAGTCATCCTAATAAATTCGTTTTGGCAGCACAAAGATTACTTTCGATAACAACACTAGTTGTCGGAATTAACCTCTCCAGTCACGCTTTTTCGTAACGCTTACAACGCTAGTTATCCTAATAGATTCGTCTTCGCAGCGCAAAGACTACTTTCTATAACAACACTAGTTATCGGAATTAATCTCTTCAGTCATGCTGTTTTGTAGCGCTAGTTATCGGAATTAATCTCTCCAGTCACGCTGTTTCGTAGCGCTCACAACGCTAGCCATCCTAATAGATTCGTTTTCACAGTGCAAAGATTACTTTCAGTAACAGCACTAGTTATTGGAATTAATGTCTCCAGTCACGCTGTTTCGTAGCGCTCGCAACGCTAGTCATTCTATTAGATTCGTTTTCGCAGCGCAAAGATTATTTTCGATAACAACTCTAGTTATCGAAATTAATCTCTCCAGTCACGCTGCTTCGTAGCGCTCACAACGCTAGTCATCTTAATAGATTCGTTTTCTCAGCACAAAGATTACTTTCAGTAACAACGCTAGTTATAGGAATTAATCTCTCTAGTCACGCTGTTTCGTAGCGCTCACAACGCTAGTCATCTTAATACATTCGTTTTCTCAGCACAAAGATTACTTTCAGTAACAACACTAGTTGTAGGAATTAATCTCTCTAGTCACGCTGTTTCGTAGCGCTCACAACGCTAGCCACCCTAATAGATTCGTTTTCGCAGCGCAAAGATTACTTCTATAACAACACTAGTTATCGGAATTAATCTCTCCAGTCACGCTGTTTCGTAGCGCTCACAACGCTAGCCATCCTAATAGATTCGTTTTCACAGCGCAAAGATTAGTTTCAGTAACAGCACTAGTTATTGGAATTAATGTCTCCAGTCATGCTGTTTCGTAGCGCTCGCAACGCTAGTCATTCTATTAGATTCGTTTTCGCAGCGCAAAGATTATTTTCGATAACAACTCTAGTTATCGAAATTAATCTCTCCAGTCACGCTGTTTCGTAGCGCTCACAACGCTAGTCATCTTAATAGATTCGTTTTCTCAGCACAAAGATTACTTTCAGTAACAACACTAGTTATAGGAATTAATCTCTCTAGTCACGCTGTTTCGTAGCTCTCACAACGCTAGTCACCCTAATAGATTCGTTTTCGAAGTGCAAAGATTACTTTCGATAACAACACTAGTTATCGCAATTAATCTCTCCAGTCACCTAGCGCTCACAACGCTAGTCATCCTAATAGCGCAAAGATTACTTTCGATAACAACACTAGTTATCGGAAATAATCTCTCCAGTCACGCTGTTTCCTAGCGCTCACAACGCTAGTCATCATAATAGATTCGTTTTCGCAATGCAAAGATTATTTTCGATAGCAGCATCACTAGTTATCGGAATTAATCTCTCCAGGCATGCTGTTTGGTAGCGCTCGAAACGCTAGATATCCTAATATATTTGTATAGATGAAATTGTCAATTCTTGGTTGCAGAATACTTCAAACATTAAAAGTGCGATTCTTTCCGCTCTACTTGTTGTAGATTGCGAAAAGAATCGCACTTTTAATGTTTAATATATTTGTTTTCGCTCAAATCAAATTGCAAAAAAAAACATAAGCTAGCGTTACTAATCTGCGCGAAGAACTAGTGCGTAGGAAATTTGAACATTCTTTAAAACTGTTTAAAAACTATTTATTTCTAAGTAGACAAATTCCGTGAATTTGTACGTTTATCCTCTCGATAATTATCGTTTATTCTCTCGATTATTATCGTTTATCCTCTCGATTATTATTATTTGCATAACGCGCGTATCGATTTTATTCGAACAAAAATACGGACCACGGAAAACATAAAAAAGTTATAATTTAAACACGCCGAGTGTAATTATTGTGGCGTTTTGTTTACCGTTTGCGCTGACGGTTCATAATTTATTTCACGTGTTTGTTCGTTTTGTGATTTTATTGAGGGCCGGTTTCATTTATTATTATAATTTTTTCGGTCGCGGGCGAGCGCTAATAAAAAAACGTTGATGTTACGTCGATGGAAATATTGATAGCGGTGTTATTATTGTGAATACATTAACAATGTTTTATTATTGTGAATACATTAATTATGTTTATGAGAGAAAAATTAGTCTACGTGAGTCGTTCGATAAGTTTGGTAAAACTGGGAGTAAAACATTTTTTTTTAAACAAATCTGTTTTATTTTTCTACTGTAGAATTTTCAAAATGTCGATAGAGTAATAAACGATTTACACCTGCCCGAAATCCCAAGCGCTTGGGAATGTTCAAAGCTTTAAACGCGTTTTTCTCGAAAGACGTTTTTTTATAAACGGCACGCAGCATAACTCAAACTAGTTTAATTTTTTTAAATCCAAATTTTAACTACATCCTTGAAACAGTATTCCGCAGAGAAATACTTACGGGATTTTCGATGATAAGTTAAATTTCAGATTTTGTTAGAAGTAAGTAAATATTTATGTTATTATGTGAATAAATTTATTTGAAATAAAACAACGCAGTTGGGAGGGTTTCACTTTTATTGTTGAACACTGCAACATGTTTCACCACACAGTGGCTTCATCAGGTAGATGAAATAAGTCATAATTTAATTATTTCATCTGCCTGTTGAAGCCACTTTTTCTCGAAAAACGTTTTTTTATAAACGGCACGCAGCATATCTCAAACTAGTTTAATTTTTTTAAATCCAAATTTTAACTACATCCTTGAAACAGCATTCCGCAGAGAAATACTTACGGGATTTTCGATAAGTTAAATTTCAGATTTTGTTAGAAGTAAGTAAATATTTATGTTATTATGTGAATAAATTTATTTAAAATAAAACAACGCAGTTGGGAGGGTTTCAATTTTGTTGTTGAACACTGCAACATGTTTCACCACACAGTGGCTTCATCAGGTAGATGAAATAAGTCATAATTTAATTATTTCATCTGCCTGATGAAGCCACTGTGTGGTGAAACATGTTGCAGTGTTCAACAATAAAAGTGAAACCCTCCCAACTGCGTTGTTTTATTTCAAATAGTATTATAGAGTTTCATCATGTATCCGCCTCATCAATTAAAAATTAATAAATTTATGTTAAGTGTGATTCTGTGTTATCTTTGATAATTCTTCACGACCTCTGGGATGGGGGCGTGACAATATCTACAAATGAATGCTATTTTTTTGTGAAAAATTGAACTTTTAACTTCAAATACTCGCCAATTACAGAAAATAACTTCAAATACTCGCCAATCACATCTTCACTGCCGCAGTTTAAAAACCGACTAAAGCGCATTAAGTTGACAAATTTCATACAATGACCAGTGATCATAATTATTTATATTTATCTTTTAATTCAATATTTTATTCCTACATGTTATTTATTGCTTTAATGTTGTTAATTTCAATTGTAAAAAAGGTGAATTCCGTAAATAAAGAATAATAATAATAATTACAAAAAATAACTTCAAATACTCGCCAATTACACAAACTAACTTCAAATACTCGCCAATTACACAAAAAATAATATTTTCAAAATTCCGTACGTATTTCTCTAGCTTTACTCATGTAGATTAAGATCTTTTTAAAATTTCGTTCCAAATTCAATTTTACAGCACTTATGCTGCGTGCTGCGGAGCACCTCAAATTAAACCTGGCTTACGGGAACGGCTCCAGCGCTGCCATTTTGTAACTTTATGTAATACAAACAAAATGTGAACACTAGAGACATAGTTAACAACATCCTTGAATATTACCATCTTCTTACTTTTTCTCCAACAAAGAAAAAATAAATCGCTAAATAACGCTGTATTTTAGCGCTCTACATGTAACCCCTTCAATTCCAGAATCTTCTGTTGTCTTTACTTTTTTTTCACTTCTGTTTATTAAAAGTTGATACGGAATAACACTTTTATTTCCGTCTGGAGTACATAAAGAGACCGGCCCTTTATCCTCCCCGGGCCTCCGGCGCAAATGAAAAGAAGGGCCGTTTACGAGCGTAACAAGCTCTAATTCCTCCCTCAATTTACACTCCTCTGTTGTTTTCATCTGTGATGTTGGGCCGAACCTCATTAGCAAGTCTAACCGCCACTTTAATTATTCGTCGAATTTTAAAACCCTCCCCCCTCCGTTCTTCCACGAGCGTTTGAGGGTTTGGATTAAATTGGAAATTGATTGGTCATAAGCGAAACTTTGTTTGATTACGTAAAAGAGGATAAATACAATGTATTTTTTATGTGTGTTATTAAACTGTGAAATCAGCATTGATTTGATAGTAACTTTGAGTTTGATAATGGCAAGTTGAGGTTGTTATAATCAAAGCTCAGTATTAATAACTGAATAAAAGTCACTTGGTTTGTTTTACTACTGTCTTCATTCTCCACGATTAGTTTCGACTTATCGTCATTCTCAAAGAACAATGATGATAAGTCGAAACTAGCCGGAGGGAATGAAAACAAACCAAGTGACTTTTTTTTAATTATCAACATTGTTAACACGTGATTAATGAGAACCGAAATGAAGAAATCCTTAGTTATTCAAACAACGTTTTTTTTTTTAATTTGCCTTCTGTATTTTTTTTCTGTTATTAACAAATCTCTAATATATTGTAATAGCAGTTCCTTGGCCTTGTCGAGTGTGTTATCCAACAATACAGTCGATTTCGCAATTACCGAGTATTGTCCGACATCATCGATAACGGCGTTGCCAACAATGCCTTGTTATTATGTTAATTAACGGCCATTAATCAAACGAGCGGCGCGGAAAAACGCGACTAATGGCGATTCAGCCATACCTAAGTAAAACTGTGAAGTATAAGTTACTATAATTAATAGTTAAAGAGTTTATCAACAATCGCGTGTGTTGGAGATGATTTTATTTAAATTTAATTGACTGACCATTGGGAAGAAAATTATAAACGTTCTAAAGTAAAATCAACAAAGAAACATTTCCATAGAGTGTTGTATTATATGTTCAATAGAAAAAAACCTCTAACGTACTATGGTTTGATCTTTTTTAAATTTAAGTTGGCTACACGCTTATAAAACGCCGAACATAATAATTATAATATATAATGTCAGAGTTGCCAACCTACAATATTTTTCATGGCACTCTAGAGGTTTTTTTATCGAACATACGATATTATAAATGACACACTAACTATGGCCTAACTCAACCTAACCTATACTATTCTACACACTAGAAAATAAGCCCATCACAGTTTAGATTTTAGACTTTAGAAAATACGCCCGCAATAGTCAAGATTCTAGACATATGCCCACTATAGTCAAGATTCTAGACATACTCTAACTATAGTCCTGACTAGACCTTAGAAGATACGCCCAGTATAGTCTACATTCTAGATATATTTCCACTATAGTTTAGATATTTCTTTAATTAATTTCTCACTTAACCGGTGGTGAAGCATTTTTGAATCTAATACTAGATGATTTAAATTAAATTTAAATTAAAACACTTGATTTGTTTCACTTATTTATATTTTCTCCTAGTTTCGACCATTGGTCATCTTCCAGGAGGAATGACATTCCTCCTTGAAGATGACCAATGGTCGAAACTAGTCGGAGGAAATATAAATGTCATTCCTCCTTGAAGATGACCAATGTTCGAAACTAGTCGGAGAAAATATAAATAAGTGAAACAAACCAAGTGTTTTAATTCAAATTTAATTTAAATCATCCAGTAATAGTTTAGATACTCTTGATTTTACATTATTCTAGACACTAGAAGGCTATAGACAAGATTCAAGAGTAGAAGATAAGTTCGCACTATATTCAAGATTCTCGACATATGCCTACTATGATCTTCCCTAGACTCTAGAAAATACACTTACTACAGTCAAGATTATGGGCCATTCTAAACACTAGAATACTATAGGACAGATCCAAGACACTATACACACTACAGTTAAGACTCTCGACATATACCTACTATATTCTTGAGTAAACTTTAGAAGATACTCCCACACTATAGTCAAGATTCTCTAAATACAGTTTCCATAATTATGACTAGAAGGGGGGTACTCCAGTCTAATTTCTAGACTAACGCTCACTATAGTCTAGGTTCTGGACTATTCTGAATACTACAAAACTATAAGCAAAATTCACGACTCTAGAAGATAAGTCAATACTGTATTCTTGACACACGCATACTGTAATATTAACTATACTCTAGAAAATACGCTCCCTCTAATCTAGATTCTAGATTTAAACTCACTATAGTCTAGATTCCTCACTATTCTAGACACTAGAAATCTATAGGCAATATCCAAGACTATAAAAGATACTCTAGTCTTATTTCTAGACTTACGCTCACTATGGTTTAGATGCTAGACTATTCTAGACACTAGGATACTATAAACAAGTTTCAAGACTCTTAAATATAAGTCAAAACTATAGCCAAGATTCTCGACTTACGCATAATATAATCTTAACTATACTAAAAGCTGATCCAAGTAGAGATACTTTTTTCAATAGCCTTTTTTTGACAGATCATGCTGTCATGTTATTTTTGTTTAGTATTCTTTGGCATTTCATAATGGAAAGACTTACGCCTGAACAACGTTTACAAATCGTTCAACTTTATTACGAAAAGTCACGTTCTGTGAGAAATGTGTTTCGTGCGCTTCGCATAACTTATGGTAATCGGCCTACTGAGCCATGATAACCGACTATTTGTTGCCTGAAATTGAAGCTCGTAATCTCGGCGACATTTGGTTTCAGCAAGACGGCGCCACTTCCCACACATCTCATCAATCAATGGATTTATTGAGAGAACATTTCGGTGAGCACATAATTTCACTTTTTGGGCCGGTCGATTGGCCACCAAGATCGTGTGATATCACACCGTTAGACTTTTTCCTATGGGGATGTGTAAAGTCTAAAGTTTATGCGGACAAACCCGCTTCGATTCAGGCCTTGGAGGAAAACATCACGCGTGTCATTCGCCAGTTACCAGTCGAAATGCTCGAACGAGTCATCGAAAATTGGACTCAACGGATGGACCATCTGCGACGTAGCAACGCCAACATTTGATAGACATAATCTTCAAAAAATAAATGCCAAAGAATGATCTTTCAAATGATAATAAACATTCTCCAATGAATTTGAATTTTCTGTGTTTTTTTTTTCTTTAAAAAAAAGGAACCTCGAAATGGATCACCCAGTATAGTATAGATTCTAGACCTAAGCTCACTATGGTCTGTATTCTGAACTATTTTAGACACTAGATGTCTATAGGCAAGATCCAAAACATTTTTCAATTAGCAACAATTAATTATTCATAAAATACTATGAATGGAGTTGACAGATTATTAACATAACTTCACATTTTGTAACAATAACCATCCATACATGAAATATTTCTCATCCCCAGCGCATTTTTTCCGCAGCGCAACCCTCTTTCTGTTTTATTTATTTATTCATCCATTCATTTTTCTCGATTTGATTTTCCTAGAATTTCCGGCCTGAATGCGCGCTGTGGAAAATAAAACACGCCGAAATTAATAACGCTGCTTATATATTCGCGGGATTTTGCGAGTTTTAATCCGGCGATATTTTCCCTCTCACCCCCCGGGTTTTTTTTTTTCGGATGGAGACCTCGCTCCGTTCGTGTGTGCGCTGTGTGAGTGTAAATGGTGGAAGAGCCGGGCATCGAGCTTTTTTTTGCTCTGAATATTTCATCATTGCGGGAGCAACGTTTTTGTTTAGATATTTAGTTCGCTTCGTGTTGTTTATTTTTTTTACTGCGCGCATATTTCAGGCCGCGATGCTCGGAATGAAATGTGGATTTAAAAAAATATTTATATTCGGGGAAATACAAAAATAAAACAGACAACTTTTGCAGGAAATTCTATCTAAAAAATAATACATTGAGCTTTGACAAACAAACAAACAAAATGTTAAAACACGCAGTGGATTAGGGATTGTTATGCCGGTGAAACGATTTACTGTGGTTGTAGGCAACCCATTACCGTCAAAGTATATTGGGTTGCCTATAATCGTTGTAATATGTGATTTTGAACTCAATTTTAAATATACGCGTGGCGCATATAGTTACATTTCCAGTTTATTCAGTGTAGTTAGTGGCACAAGCAACTCGTTTTATTCTTCCTTGACATACAAACATGTACTATTCGATAACCCATTTTATGGTGATACCACAGTTCATATACAGAGAGTTTTATGTACATTTTCATCCAATACAATTTGACACCTTTAATTTTTAAATTATGTGTAAATTGGGTTGCCTATAGGGCCATTAAAAATTGTAGCTAATCAATTGCAATTAATGCCTAAACTTGTATCCATAGGCAGTTCTTCTTTTAAGTATACATGTCCCAATTACAGCGTATATGCCGTAAATCTATAGATATTCGTTGTTTTTTTTTCAAAAGAGTTCAATTTGAAACTTGAAATGAGTGTGTTCCACTCCCAGACTAAGCATGAAGTAAAATTTCGAGTTTAGAAAAGCCTGAAAATTTGGTTTGGTCGCGTAGCGCGAAGCGCGGAGCGGCCAAACCAAATTTTCAGGCTTTTCTAAACTCGAAATTTTACTTCATGCGCCACCGATACAAAACACTGACATATTACGAAGTTTAAAACACACCTCTAAACTTTACATTGCATCAGTGTTTCGTAACGGTGGCGCATGAAGTAAAATTTCGAGTTTAGAAAAGCCTGAAAATTTGGTTTGGCCGCTCCGCGCTTCGCGCTACGCGACCAAACCAAATTTTCAGGCTTTTCTAAACTCGAAATTTTACTTCATGCTTAGCCTGGGAGTGGAAAACACTCGTTTAAAGCTTCAAATTAAATTCTTTCAACAAACCGAGCGTCGGAAAATGTACGACGTATGCATATGTATACTTAAAAGAAAAATTCTCTTTATGAAAATGTTCGGTGTTACATAAAACTCTCTGTATATCCAGTTAGCCAGTCTCTACATAAAATTTGGTAACCGTATTTGGATGCTGCATCATTCAGGCCGTGATGCTCGGAATGAAATGTGGATTTAAAAAAATATTTATATTCGGGGAAATACAAAAATAAGACAATTTTTGCAGGAAATTCTATCTAAAAGATAATACATTGAGCCTTAACAAACAAACAAACAAAATGTTAAAACACGTGTTTTTTACACCGGTGACACGATTTACTGTGATTGTAGGCAACCCATTACCGTTAATGTATATTGGGTTGCCTATAATCGTTGTTATATGTGATTTTGAACTTAATTTTGTTAGCCAGTCTCTATATAAAATTTGGTAACCGTATTTGGATGCTGCATCCAGAAGCGAGACCGGTGATTGGTGTATAGAGTCGTTTGTCTTACTCTTACCCCACATCTCTCCTTTTCTACTCGATTTCCAGTTTTCCCACAAGCATTAGCTCCCCTTGGTAATACATACTTTAAATAAAGCTACAAAAAAACTAAATCACCTCCTCGATATAGATAACCTGCTTGAAGCGATGATTGATTTGGCTTTTATTACACTTTCACAAAGGCAAAAAGCAAAATCTGAGAAGCGCACGTTTTTTTTTTTAGCCAAGAGGTGAAACGAATTTGTTTCCGTAAAATTTTGCGCCGGAATGAGATTTTATTAGTCGGGACTCTTATTTGCTTATCTCGTCCTCCTCAAATACACGAGTTTATGCAGCGGAATTGGGACCGAGCCAGATGTACGGGGAGTCCCCTGTTTACACAGCTCGTGTAATAAAAGTGGCGCGCTTGGGCGGCGAGGGGGAAACGAGAGAGGGGAGGAGGGGGAGATAGCTCGTTCAAACACTGAAACAGTTTAAGTTTGTTGAGATTGCAACAACTAGAACACCCCTCTACCCATCTCAAATCAAAGTATTCAAACAAATGTTTTCTAAAATTAAATTGTACTGTTGATTTGACGCGATTTATTTATTTAGGTTTTTGTCATGAACCATATTACTATTCTGTATTATTGTATTATTATTTTATATTAATGTTATTGTTATATTTGTATTGTATATTTTTACCTTTTCACTCCTACTTTTTAATTATATTTTCACTTGTAATTTTCCGCTAAGATATATTTTTGTATTTCTAATCACTGAAATATTTAAAAGTGCAAAGGTCTTTTATGCGTACATGCAGGAAGGCTATTAACGCGCGACATCACTTTAAAATATTTGGTTAATTGATAATTATTTGTATATAAACTGAACGCATTTACAAATAAAGGGGACATTTGTTTAGAAGTCCATGAACGAACATCAAGAGTCTTTCAATCTTCACAATCCTTTGAGCCGGTAACATTACATTTTGTACAATTAGGAGCAAAAAAATAGAAACCCCTAACAAAATTAAGCCGATCGTTTTTCATAAACAATTGTGTTGTAATTACTGTAACCAATTTTCAGTACCTAATATAAAATTTGATAAAATTATAATAATTCTGGTAATCTATCTATAATTATTAAAATAGTTTCATATTTCCTTTGTAGACTGTAGTGAGCGTGTCTTGTAGCTTATAATAGGCGTGTCTTCTAGCCTATAGTAGGCGTGTCTTGTAGACTATAGTGGGCTTGTCTTGTGGCCTATAATAGGCGTGTCTTCTAGCCTATACTAGTGTAATATAGCAATGTATTATGTTAATGTCTTTATTATTGTATTATTATTTCAATGTTCTGTCTTATTGTATATTTTTAATTATCTTATTTATCTGTTATATTCTTATCTCTTCATTTATGTATATTGTGTTTATGTTTATTTTATAATTCCGAGCGAACGCAGATAATACTGGGAACAGCAAAAATTTAATTCCTCTTTTGAAACTTGCTAATTTTCCATCAATAGTCATTATCTTATCTTATCCAATTCTTTGTCCAGCATTATGCGCGTCCGCACTAGATTTTGGAGAGTTAGTTTCTAGACTTCGGCCGAGAAGGTTAGAAATAATCAAATCGAAACTCTAAAAGTCTTCATTCATATTATAAATAAAAACACTTAGTTTTAAAGTCAAATTTCTAAGTCTGAAATAAAACAACACTCTTCTGTTAAACTTGGATAATTACTTCACAGAAATCGCACACCCAAAATAGAACTTAAAACAAATATAGAGTACAACAATTTATTATTTACTAGTTCATCTCTTGAATTTATGTCTTCATACCTCAGCAACAGAATGAACTATGTACACTTTAATGGCTTTAGATCTAACAACTTTGTTAGTACGTCAGGGGTCCCTCAAGGATCGAATTTGGGTCCGCTTCTATTTATTGTTTACATCAATGATCTGATAACCTCTATTTCATGTCCGGTATTAGCATACGCAGATGATATAAAAATATATTGCACAATTAAATGTGTTGATGATGCTCTACTACTTCAGAATAACCTTGATCATATTACACACTGGTGTTTAGTAAATAAAATTGTATTGAACATTAGTAAGTGTCTTGTAGTGTCTTACCACCGTAAGAATACACCTATACAATTTATCTACCGCGTTCAGGACGATATTCTTGAACGTAACACTCAATGTAAAGATTTGGGGGTTTTATTTGACAGCAGATTATCCTTTTCGGAACACATAAAATGCACATCAACCTCTGCATTAAAAACGCTAGGTTTCTTAATGCGTACATCCCGTCATTTTAAGGACCTCACGTTGTTAAAAACTTTATACTATGCTCTTGTTAGGAGTAAGCTTGAATACGCATCGATTGTATGGTATCCATATTATAGCAACGCATCTTTGTCAATTGAGCGTGTTCAGAGAAGGTTTCTGAAATTCTTGTCATTTAAAACTCATGGCACGTACCCGGATGTATCTTCTGATTATGTCAGCTTATTAAATGAATTTCAGTTCGTCTCTTTAACATCACGGAGAGAAGAATTCAGTGCAACGTTTTTGCGTAAATTAATTGAAAACAAAGTTGACTGTCCGCAATTACTCTCTAAGATTAATTTTCATGTTCCACGCATATTGTCAAGACACAGCAGCACATTTCATATTCCACACTCAAGAACAAATATTTTACGTAAGTCACCCATCTTTCATATGTCTGTTAATTCAAATAATTTATTTAGCGATATTTTTGTTGGTGACCATGTATAACACTTCATACCATAAATTAAAAATTCTCTTGTACTTATATTCCTAAGTTGTATCTTTTTGTGCTATTTTTGTATTACTATTTAGTTTTTATTTATATTTTTGTCCCTGTATTGGTCTTCCGTTGGGCAAATAAATATTATTATTATTATTATTATTATTAAAAAGTATTCTTTACAGTAGGCGTCTTGTAGACTGTAGTGAGCGTGTCTACTAGTCTACAATGGGCGTGTCTTGCAGACTATAATAGGCATCTTGTAGCCTATAGTGGGCGTGTTTTGCAGACTATAATCGGTGTCTTCTATACTGTAGTAGGCGTGTCTTCGAGACTATAGTGGGCGTGTCTTTAAACCTATAATGGACGTGGCTTGTAGACTATAGTGGACGTATTTTTAGACATTCATGAATTATTATCTTCTTTTACACTGGTGTTTTTATTATTATACTTCTATATCTTTTTCAATTTTCTCTCGTACGTACGTATTAAAGGTCCCGACGCGTCTGAAGTTGTATAGCAGAAATTTGGTGGCAGCGGAGCGTGAAGTTTCCACCTTTTGATGGAGCCATTGTGGGAAAATGCCTCGTAATAATGTGTTACGAGGGAAACTCGCCCTAAATAAAGATAAAGGCGACACACACAACACACTTATACACACGTAACCGCCCTTCCGTCTTCCTACAATTTACCAACAGCGATCGATTTGATAACATAAATTGTCAAAACACTGTCGATAATAACTCCTATAGTAGGAGTGTCTTGTAGACTGTAGTAGGCGTGTCTATTAGCCTACAATGGGCATGCCTTGCAGACTATAATAGGCGTGTCTTGTAGCCTATAGTAGGCGTGTTTTGCGGACTATAGTGGGTTTGTCTTATAGGCTGTGGTAGGCGTGTCCTGTAGACTATAGTGGGCGTGTCGTGTAGATTATAGTGGGCGTGTCTTTAAGCCTATAATAAATGTCTTGTAGACTATAGTGGACGTATTTTTAGACAATCGTGGATTATTATCGTTTTTTTTACGCTGGTGTTTTTCTTATTATACTTCTATATCTTTTTAAACTTCCTCTAAGTTTATTTCTTCTTATAAAATGTCCTCTTTTGGAGTCATTTTTGACGTATTAAAGGTCCCGACTCGTCTGATGTTGTATAGCAGAAATTTGGCGGCAGCGGAGCGTGAAGTTTCCACCCTTTGATGGAGCCATTGTGGGAAAATGCCTCGTAATAATGTGTTTCAAGGGAAAACCGCCCTTAATAAAGATAAGGGCGACACACACACACACACACCATCACACAACACGCTTACACACAAGAAACCGCCCTTTCGTCTTCCTACAATTTACCAACAGCGATCGATTTGATTCAGTTTGATTGATTATATGCAGAATAAAAATATGAAGGTAGATTAAATTTACAGTGGAATAAAATTAACGGTGTTTCTTGAAGGATGTATAAAGGTTTATAGATAGCAGTCTCATGTTTAACGTTCTTAAAAAATTAAATGCTGTTTCTCATTTTTAACGTTCTCAAAAAATGATATGCTGTTTCTCATTTCTAAGGTTTTCAAAAAACGAAATGCTGTTTCTCATTTCTAACGTTCTCAAAAAATGAAATGCTGTTTCGCTAAAATAATTCCATCTAAATGGCGCATCATTGTTCCAGCTTTGATCTTTATTTAAAAAAAATCATTCAATTTGTTCTACTTTTATAAATATTTAGGGCCGTTTTTACAATTAATAATTACACCTTTGGTAATGTAGACCCTCTGGTACTGTAATGCCTAGTTTAAACCATTGGTAAACGGCCTTGCCAGTTTACAATTGTTTCAGTTGTAACCTACAGATTTTTCACTCAGTTGACATTTCTGTTTATTTGGGCGCGTGAGTCTGTCTCTTGGATTTATCCATACTAAGCTAACCTCTACTTTCAAAATTAAAAATGAATTTGTCACAACAAATCTAATAATCTATATCCACAGGTTTAACCCAAGCTCAAAGCACGGGACAGATTGACAGTGATTTTACAATTGCTTTGCCTCGCAATTGTAAAATAGACAACAAAGGTTTGATCTTTGGATTAAGTTAACAGAGGTGTAACTGTGGATCGTAAAAGCGGCTCTTAGTCCGACTAGTTTTTGTTTCTAGCCATTTTCAAAGAATGTTCTTGAGAAAAAGAAAAAAATAGTGTTGCGCATTTCCTAACTGCGATTTAATGCGCCTGTATAACGTTGGATTCGAACAAGAAAAAATCTAAACTCGATCACTTCGTATACAGGGAATTTGTCTTTAAAGTATACACACTATGTCAATCAAGAATATGAATTTGTGTTCAGTATTCATTCATTCACCGGATAACTAGAGTTAAGCGTTTTAGCTACTTGAGCAAATGGGCATTAGATGGCGTTTACGCTTTCGAACTATATCAATGTTTAGGCATTCGTTGTTTTTATACAAGTGTTCAGTTTGATGTTTCAACGAGTGTTTCCACTCCCAGACTAGAAAAGCCCCGCGTAGAAAATTTGTCGAGGGTCGCGCAGCGACCCGAGACAAATTTTCACGGGGCTTTTCTAAACTCGAAATTTTACTTCATGCGCCACGCGTATACAACACTGGTTTCAAGTGAAGCTGAAATATACTGGATGTGTATACTTGAAAGAAAAATTCTTTGTATGTAAATTGATTAAAATAGGAATGGCGGAAGCGCCAGGCTGAAATGTTGACTGGAAGTTGTAACTAAATTTTAGTAAAGATTAAGCTATAATTTCTAGGCATAATTTCAGCCCGGCGCACTCACCATTCATTCACCGAATAACTATATACGCGTTTCAGCTACTTGAGCAAATAGTCATTAGATGGCATTTACGCTTTCGAACATATGTACACTAAATCAATGTTTAGGCAATCGTTGTTTCTATACAAGTGTTCAATTTGAAGTTTCGAACGAGTGTTTCCACTCCCAGACTAAGCATGAAGTAAAATTTCGAGTTTAGAAAAGCCTGAAAATTTGGTTTGGTCGCGTAGCGCGAAGCGCGGAGCGACCAAACCAAATTTTCAGGCTTTTCTAAACTCGAAATTTTACTTCATGCGCCACGCGTATACAACACTTGTTTCAAGTGAGGTTCAAAATATACTGCTTTAGCATACTGCTTTAGCTGTATATCTTAAACTTTGCAATAATTCAGTGTTTTACACGCGAGCGCATGAAGTAAAATTTCGAGTTTAGAAAATCCTGAAAATTTGGTTTGGTCGCTCCGCGCTTCGCGCTACGCGACCAAACCAAATTTTCAGGATTTTCTAAACTCGAAATTTTACTTCATGCTTAGTCTGGGAGTGGAAACACTCGTTCGAAACTTCGAATTAAATACTCCTATAAAAGCAACGAATGCCTAAACACTTAAATAGCGTGTATACTTTAAAGAAAAAATCCCTGCATTGGAAGCGATCGAGCTAAAATTTGTTTTTGTTTGAATCCAACGTTGTATAGACGCATTAAATCACAATTATAGCTTAGAAAATGCGTAACACATCTTTCTTTTTCTTTTTCTCAAGAAAATTTCTTAAAAATTTGCAAAACCTACGAATGCATAAACATTTACAGAGTAGAAGTCCGGATGTGTATACTTTAAAGAAAAATTCCCTGTATCTAAATTGATTAAAATAGGAATCGCGAAAGCGCCGGGCTGAAACGTTGACTGGAAGTTGTAGCTAAATTTTGGATAAAGATTTAGCTATAATTTCTAGGCACAATTTCAGCCCGGCGCTTTCATCATTCCTATTTATAATCAGTTTATAAATACGAACAGATCGAGTTTATATTTTTTTATTCGATTCAGACTTATTAAATCGCCACTGGGGCCTTGCTGGCCGAGTGGGTAGAGACCCTGCCTACAGAACAAGAGGTCGCGGGTTTGAATCCCGTCTGGCGGAATAATTTATGAATAATAAATTATTCCATCCGGGTCCACGGATGTAGTGTGAATGAGTTTGTGTTATTTCAGGAGTAAATGTTTTTTTTTATCGAAATTATAATCGTTTAAACACATTGAAATGTTGAAATATATAAATAGATTGATGGCTAATGGACCAGATACCAAGGCCAAAAAAAAAATCATTGTAGCTTCAGGATACGCAAAAAAATCTTTTTTTTCCTTTTCTAGAGTTTATATCGGGCTTGTCCAAATCAACGGATACAGATTTTAATGTAAGTCTGCTATGGTACATATTGTAGTCATTTCTAAAAAAAAAAGAAATGTCGAAGGCATCCATTAGGAGAAATTTGTTGAAAAGCAAAGAATAAAATGGCAACGCTGTCCTGAACTTACTTAATAAAAAATTAATTAAGGATGATGTTGATATCAACGCCAAGATTTTCGTGTAGTAACAAAAACACAGATTGTCAGACTGTAAATTTGAATCTTTTCCTTGAAACTAACATTATGAAATTAAAAAATGTACCTCAATTTTGGGATAGAAAAACAACAATATCAATTTCTGGCCATTTTATAAGATCTTATGAAACTATTTTTGAAATTATTTCATTATATTATAATGGATTCTTTAGTTTTATGTGGTTTCTTGTAGATTTAATGGCTTCCTACGGATTAACGAAGGATCAAAATAAAACGATGTATTTTTTATTATGTCTCGTTGGTAGTCTAAATTCTATCCCTTTCAACTTTTCCGTTGATTTTGACGCATCCGATATAAATTTACTTTTAGAAAACACTTAACATTACAGTGAACAAATTTAAAAAAGTATATTATAATTTTACTTATAGAGAAAACACTTAACATTACAGTGAACAAATTTAAAGAAAGTATATTACAATTCTACTTATAGAAAAAAAAAACCTAAAATTACAAAGGACAAAAAAATATATTATAACTCTACTTTTAGAAAACACCTCAAACTACAATAAACACACCAACAAAAACACCACATTTCTTTTTTTTCAAGGAAATCCGCGGCACAATAGTGGACACATTTAAAAATCGAACACCACGAAAAGTGGACACAAAATACGGATTGTCTGTTATAATCCATAGACAAGCCGGGCGTTTTGAAAAAAAAATGGGTTGAAAAAGCGATGTGCTCTCCCTCGCGCGATGCATTTGCATGCACACATGGAATTGGATATAAATCTCAATGCGCTAGATTTTTATATATGAACGCAAAGAGATGCAAATCAACATTTTTCCAACCTGCACGCCGTGACGTCAATAACGGTTTAAATTGGATTTTAGATTTATCTTTTCCCCTGCCTGGCACACAATATGTATACGTATTGTATGGTAACCATTGTTTAAATATAGACAAAGTTTGCGCGAGGAGTTTTATGTATGTGCTTTATATATAAATTCACACGAATACTACACTTTTTCTGGCTGAAATCAAGTTGAAAAAATCTAATTTATATAATATATAAAATTACGAAAAAACTTCGTGAAAATGCAAACAGTGTCTTAATTAATAAGACAATTTAAGACGATAAATATCCATTGAAACAACTACTTCCCGTGCAAATACACCTCCGGATATTGAATTATACAATGAAATATTTAAAATCTTATTTAATTTGATTTGTTACAACGCTCTATTAAAGTATATGTAACGTTTAGGTCAAATTCTCTTCAAACCAACTAACAATACAATTTAAAATGAAAGGAGAGATAGCAACAAATTAGAAGTGAAAGGACTTGGATTAAAACTAATGTCTTAGGCCATCTATAGACGCGTTTCGAGATTTATCTCTCTTCAGTATAGCTTTGCTTATGACGTTTAAAAAAAAAAGAAAATTAGGAATAAAATTAAAACAAACTTACTTGGAAAAAGTGTTGTGTATGGAATGAACAGGTACACAGAAATGGAATGAGTGAAAATGTTGGTCGGTATTTATGGGTAAAAAGGGGATTATGTCATTAGCAGGTATGAAGAATGTGAGACCTTATTATTTACCTTACAGTACAGTTCAAACAAGATAAATTCAAATTCAAAACTATTTGAATTCGAGAAAATAAGCTTACGCTTCTTATAGTTTGCACACTTTAAACATAATATATAAAATTACGAAAAAACTATTCGTGAAAATGCAAACATTTTGTTGTTGTTTGCATTTTCACGAATAGTTTTTTCGTAATTTTATATATTATGTTTAAAGTGTGCAAACTATAAGAAGCGTAAGCTTATTTTCTCGAATTCAAATAGTTTTGAATTTGAATTTATCTTGTTTAAATCTAATTTATTCTCAAAAATAAGGGCAGAAAGATCGCAAGTTGATAGCCCAGACAGACTAAGCCATTCTTTTTTAAAACTGTGTATAAATTAAATATAAATCGCTGCTTTGCTTTAATAATGGCACAAGGGAAATTTGTTCCTTTTATTTTATATACAGGGTGTCCTGTTAATGTCGGGAAATGGCTTAACTAAAGATTCCTGGGATCAAAATATGATGATTTAACACCGAAATATATATTTAATAAGACAAATTAAAATTCAAAGCTATTTGAATTCGAGATAATAGGCTTACGCTTCTTATAATTTGCACACTTTAAACATAATATATAAAAATATTGTTTCAATGGATATTTATCGTCTTAAGTTGTCTTATTAATTAAGACTGTTCATAATTTATGTGAATGATTTACCAAAATCGATTAATGACCATAGCACATTCATAACAACTTACGCGGACGACACAACTCTGCTTATATCAAGTGCCAGCGAATCGGAAGTGATAAATAAAGCAAGCGAAGTATTCAAAACCACTCAGCTCTGGATGTCAAAAAATAAATTATCGTTAAATAATAATAAAACAAATACCATAATATTCTCCACAAAAAATAAACAAAGTCCAAATGTCATCAATTTAAACAACAAAATCATTAATCTAGAAGTGAAATTCAATTTTTTAGGCATGGTAATTGACAAAAACCTAAATAGGTCTCATCATTGTGATCAACTAGAATCAAAATTAAATTCGGCGTGCTATGCAATACGCATGCTCAGCAAAATAGTAGATGTAGAAACACTTATCCTAGTCTACAGGGCAAATTTCGAAAGCCTAATAAGATACGGCCTGATCCACTATGGTATGTCGAAATCGGTGAAAAATTTATATGTTGTGCAAAAACGTGCTCTGCGTATAATTTTAAATTTAAAACAGACAGAGAGTTGTAGGGGAAAATTCAGGAGCGCTGGACTGCTAACCCTCCCAAGTTTATATATATATGAAATTTTAGTTTTCAACATAAAACACAAAAATAAATTTATTCAATTCGAAAGCAACCACATATATAAAACACGAGGTATGGACAAATATGTATACCCCTGTCATAGACTGTCCCTCTTTGAAACCTCACCTGGATACGCTGCATTGAAAGTGTTCAACAAGTTGCCAAAAGATTTACAAAATATTTCGAAAGTCAACGATTTTAAAAATAAACTGAAAGCATTTCTAGTGCAACAAGAATATTATAGTATCAACGATTACCTTAATACTATTTGAAATAAAACAACGCAGTTGGGAGGGTTTCATTTTTATTGTTGAACACTGCAACATGTTTCACCACACAGTGGCTTCATCAGGCAGATGAAATAATAATCATTATTTCATCTGCCTGATGAAGCCACTGTGTGGTGAAACATGTTGCAGTGTTCAACAATAAAAGTGAAACCCTCCCAACTGCGTTGTTTTATTTCAAATAGTATTATGGAGTTTCATCATGTATCCGCCTCATCAATTAAATATTACCTTAATAACTAGGTTTGATACACGTCTTGTTGTTACGATGTAGGTTTGACGTATATAATTAGAGACTGGTCGTGTTACTATGTTCAGTATAGCTTTGTGTTGTAATTTAGCAGATGACATGTATTATCCCTATATTAAATAAATTTATTCTAAAAAAAAAGACATTGTTTGCATTTTTACGAGTAACATTTTCGTAATTTTATATATTATATATTTAATATATCGAAAAGTTTACGGTTAAGCCGAAATTAGTCTTTAAAGTTCAAAAAAATATTATTAATTTTATTTCTAACAATTGAACGCAATATTCGATCCGACTAAAATTTATTATGGTTGATTATCATAATATAACACACCATTTCTGTCATTATGGTCATCATTGATTGACAAGAAGTATAAAAAAAAACAATAGTACCACAACATAAAAACTAAAATATGTTTTTATTGGCGCACCTTGTAAAAATTAAAAAAATACATCTTGAGAGATTAGTTTATTTAAAATCTTTTTTGTCTCTTTATAATGTTAGATATCTTGTACGGTTTTGCCACAAAAAAATAAAATGGAAATAAATATTTTTTTATTATTTAGTAAAAACGAAATCTAGTTTTTCGGGTGTTAAAAAATAGATGTTTTTTTCTTTGTCGCCGCCATTGTTTAAGAAACTTCAATTGTGTATAATATTAATTAACTAGTGTTTTTTAAGAATTAATTATTATCTTCATAATCGTTTATAATTATTCATATTTCTCCGGAGCAAACAGATGTAGGGAGTTTTTCTTTTAAGTTTACTTATTCCAAATTCAGCTTATTTTCTGTAAATCTTAAGACATGCCTTGTTTTTATTAAGTTCAATTTGAAGCTTTAAACGAGTGTTTTCCACTCCCAGACTAAGCATGAAGTAAAATTTCGAGTTTAGAAAAGCCCCGTGAAAATTTGTCGAGGGTCGCGCAGCGACCCGAGACAAATTTTCTGGGCTTTTCTAAACTCGAAATTTTACTTCATGCGCCACGCGTATAAAACACTAAAATATTGTGAAATGTATAAATATTCGAACTTCATTTGAAATCTGTGTTTTATACGGGGCTTTTCTTTTCTCTCTCTCTCTCTCTCTCTCTCTCTCTCTCTCTCTCTCTCTCTCTCTCTCTCTCTCTCCTTCCCTCTTTCTTCTTTTCTTTCTCTCTCTCTCTTTCTCTCCATCTCTTTCTTTCTCTCTCTGTCTCGCTTTTCTTTTCTCTCTCTCTCTGTCTTTCTCTCTGTCTCGCTTTTCTTTTCTCTCTCTCTCTGTCTTTCTCTCTGTCTCGCTTTTCTTTTCTCTCTCTCTCTCTCTCTCTCTCCTTCCCTCTCTCATCTTTTCTTTCTCTCTCTCTTTCTGTTTCTCTCCATCTCTTTCTTTCTCTCTCTGTCTTTCTCTCTGTCTCTCTCTATGTCTCTCTATGTCTATCTCTGTCTCTCTTTCTCCCTCTCTCTTCTTCTCTCTTCTTCTCTCTCCTTCTCTCTCCTTCTCTCTCCCTCTCTCTCCCTCTCTCTCCCTCTCTCTCTCTCCCTCCCTCTCTCTCCCTCTCTCTCCCTCTCTCTCCCTCTCTCTCCCTCTCTTTCTCTCTCTCTTCTCTCTCTCTCTCTCTCTCCCTCTCTCTTCTTTTCTCTTCCCCTCTCTTCTTCTCTCTCTCTCTCTCTCCATCTCTCTTCTTCTCTCTCTCTCTTAAAAATAAAATTCGTATTCAAGCTAAATTTTGCTAGTATTTAACGACAATCATTTTATTTGAACAGCACACGCACATTTCCCCCATTCAACTTATTAAAACCGACGCGAGTGATGGTGATATAAACCGGGACCCGAATTTATATCCTTTGCGGGACGTTAATTAAATACAGGCCCTGTTCTTGGTGTAATGAACCCTCAACCTGCCTCAAACTACCCCACTGACCTCTCACCCCTTTTCACAGAAAGCCGAACACACCCCGACGCTCGTTCATAGCAAAAATTAATCAAGTGCGCCGGGGATTAATCGCACTTAACGAGTTTTGTTTTAACAGTCGGTGATGTACTAATTAGGGCTACTTAATGACTCTTAAGGTAAGATTTATTTATTGACTTGCGCACCTAACCACTTTCACTTTTAACAGCTTCCTTAGGTACTATTTAGGGTCTTGGATATTCATAATAAGTTTTACCTTGGATGGAGCCCTGATAAATCCTTTTGGACTTTATTATTAAGTATTATTGGCACTTAATGAGCTTTACCTATAAGTGGATGATATTTTAGGGTCTTGAGCAGCACCGCAGTTAGGGGGCGCACCTAACGGAAGGGCGCTGACGGCACCGAAATATTTATTAAAAATATATATATATAGTACTTTCATTCACGGTTTATGTTTCTCCTGTAAAATATGTCTTTTTGTACTTACGACCTTTTGAATATGGCAATAATTCTTAGTCATCTACAAATTGTCCACTATCTTAAAAGGTGTAAGTGTGTTCTTAATTATCTAGAAACTGTCCAATACTTGCATAGATTTGAGGTTTATTGGCGCCCAACGTGGGGCCATGCTAACGCTAGGCCTTTATTGGGCGCCATAAATTGCGAAAGTAAATATTTTAAAAATGGCAGTAATTCCTTGTCATCTACAAATTGTGCACCATCTTAAAAGGTGTAAGTGTGTTCTTAATTATCTAGAGATTGTCCAATACTTGCATAGATTTGATGTTTTTTGGCGCCCAACGTGGGGCCATGCTAACGCTGGGCCCTTATTGGGCGCCATAAATTGCGAAAGTAAATATTTTGAATATGGCAGTAATTCTTTGTCATCTACAAATTGTCCACCATCTTAAAAGGTGTAAGTGTGTTCTTAATTATCTAGAAATTGTCCAATACTTGCATAGATTTGAGGTTTATTGGCGCCCAACGTGGGGCCATGCTAACGCTAGCCCCTTATTGGGCGCCATAAATTGCGAAAGTAAATATTTTAAAAATGGCAGTAATTCCTTGTCATCTACAAATTGTCCACCAACTTAAAAAGTGTGTGTTCTTAATTATCTAGAAATTGTCCAATACTTGCATAGATTTGAGCTTTATTGGCGCCCAACGTGGGGCCATGCTAACGCTAGGCCCTTATTGGGCGCCATAAATTGCGAAAGTAAATATTTTGAATATGGCAGTAATTCTTTGTCATCTACAAATTGTCCACCATCTTAAAAGGTGTAAGTGTGTTCTTAATTATCTAGAAATTGTCGAATACTTGCATAGATTTGAGGTTTATTGGCGCCCAACGTGGGGCCATGCTAACGCTAGGCCCTTGTTGGGCGCCATAAATTGCGAAAGTAAAAGTTGAAAACTTCACACTGAATTAGTGTTTCGCACGCGTGGCTCATGAAGTAAAATTTCAAGTTTAAAAAAAATTGAGTTTGGACGCTATGGGTCCAAATCCAAACGCTCAGGTTTTTTTAAACTCAAAATTTTACTTCATGCTTAACTGGGAGTGGAGAATACTTGTTAAAAAATACTTAAAACGCTTACATTTGAGGTTTTTGGCGCGCTAACGCTGTGGCCCCTAGTTGGGCGCCATATATCTAAATTTGAAACTTCCCACTGAATCAGCGTTACGTACGCGTGGCGCATGAAGTAAAATTTCGAGTTTAGAAAAGCCTGAAAGTTTGGTTTGGCCGCTCCGCTTCGCGGAACGACCAAACCAAACTTTCAGGCTTTTCTAAACTCGAAATTTTACTTCATGCTTTGTCTGGGAGTGGAAAACACTCGTTTAAAGCTTCAAAGTGAAGGCTTTAATTTGATCAATCAAATTGACAAATCTGCGGAATGTCAAACGAAATTTAATTAACGTCGACATAACTCAACTGACTGAAACGCAAAAAGCGATAATAACGACCCGTTTAGAGACGGTATTAGCATTACAGACATTGCTAATGAAAAGCATGTCAATAAAAACACCGTCTTGTTGGCCAAGAAAAAAATTGTTCTTAACCTATACATGAGAAGTTTGCTTTACAAAAAAAAAATACGATATTTTAGAAGTGGCTAAAGCTCCCTGCTTGTACTAGTACTAGTTTTTTTCTCTCGCAACTGTACGTTTACAGTCACCTAAATTTATCATTCAGTTGCACTTCTATTTATTCTCTATTCAACGCTGTATAATGGTGTTAAATGCTGAATGAAATAGAAGTGCAACTAAATGATAAATTTAGGTGACTGTAAATGTACGCGACCCAATGTACCATTTCGTTTTTCCCTTGTTAATAAAAGTGCCCTCTGCTTTAGTATCGCTCCGTTTCTTCTTGAATTAGCGAATTCTAAAAGTGTTAGTTCACCCTCGGACTCATAAGAAAGATAAATAGGCATACTTTTTAAGCAGCAATACTTTTAAAACATTTGTCATTTATAACAAATAAGCAGCGGTATACAATATTTAATACTGCGAATACTGACCCAGAAGTCGCAGCTCATTCCGCATAAATTCAACGTCACGCGAGAAATGCATGTAGTGGTACTTCTATATAATTCTTAATTCAACGATAATAGCTAATTTTTGATGTGAATATTTGGAATATTTGTCTCAATGAAACTGAATTTATGCAGAAAGTCGATATAATTTTAATTCGTTTTTATATTTTGATGTGAGGTTAAAATTTTGGCTGACTGATCTAAATGTCCACAAAACTGTCTAAATATCTTAAATTTGCAAGTTTTTTTTTTGAATAAGTTTATCAACATTAGTTGTTATCTTTTCAAATTTTAATTCGTTTTTATATTTTGATGTGAGGTTAAAATTTTGGTTGACTGATCTAAATGTCCACAAAACTGTCTAAATATCTTAAATTTGCAAGTTTTTTTTTTTAAATAAGTTTATCAACATTAGTTGTTATCTTTTCAAATTTTAATTCGTTTTTATATTTTGATGTGAGGTTAAAATTTTGGCTGACTGATCTAAATGTCCACAAAACTGTCTAAATATCTTAAATTTGCAAGTTTTTTTTTTGAATAAGTTTATCAACATTAGTTGTTATCTTTTCAAATTTTAATTCGTTTTTATATTTTGATGTGAGGTTAAAATTTTGGTTGACTGATCTAAATGTCCACAAAACTGTCTAAATATCTTAAATTTGCAAGTTTTTTTTTTTAAATAAGTTTATCAACATTAGTTGTTATCTTTTCAAATTTTAATTCGTTTTTATATTTTGATGTGAGGTTAAAATTTTGGCTGACTGATCTAAATGTCCACAAAACTGTCTAAATATCTTAAATTTGCAAGTTTTTTTTTTTTTTAATAAGTTTATCAACATTAGTTGTTATCTTTTCAAAATCGGAAAGATCAATGCACCGCACCGCACAACAAACAAAACGCGGAATAATCAGCGACTTCCATCATCGTCCAAAACAAACAATAAAAAACAGCGAATTTACGGTTATGATTGCGTTATTGCGAAACTCATTGTGCGCGATAAGGTGAAATGATAATAACAATAATAGCGACCTGAGCGTTTATGGGTTTCACAAAGGCGACATTCGGGCATAATTACAGCCGAACGCACGTAAATTCCAATTGTGGAAGCGGCGCTCGAATCGCTCGCGAAAAGCCAAAGGTGCGCGCGCGAAAGCGACACAAAAGTCGAGGTAATTATTCACAGCTCGCATACCGTTAATTTAAAAGTAATAGTCATTAAGTGCGCTTCGTTCTAATTCTTAAAACTCGTTAAGTAAGTGAGATTTCCTGTATACTTAATAATATTTACATATTTAAATTATGTGAACTTAATGATTTTTACTATTAAACTGATGGTATTTACATTAATTACATTAATTACATTAATATGGGCAATAAATTTATTGGATTTTACTTTTAAACGGACAATATTTAAATTAATCACATCAATATAGGGAATGATTAATTATCTGTATGATTATATGTTTGAATTAGCGCGAAAATTTATCTGTCACGATGGCTAGCGTTGTGAGCGTTACGAATCAACGCGAAAAAATAGCAGCTAGTGTTGCGAGCGTTATGAATCAGCGCGAAAAAATAGCAGCTAGTGTTGCGAGCATTATGAATTTACTTTTAAACGGACAACATTTAAATTAATCACATCAATCATAATTAATTATCTGTATGATTACAGTAGAACCTCGTTATACCGGGATGGCTTTTGGCTATACCTAGCACGATATAAGGAAAACACGGTATATCCGAATATATGTAATTTGTATAATAGTCACATACACACACGCGCATATATATATATATATATATATATATATATATATATATATATACATACATATATATATATACATATATATATATATATATACATATGTGCAGTAGTCACCTACATAACAAGACATACTATATAATACAATAATGACGCCGGAACGTTTTACCTAATCAGGGCGGTACGCAGTCAATTGTTAAAATTAACATCTTTTTAAAAAAAGAAACCTGAAAAATGACCCCGATATATCCGAATCACGGTATCTCGAGGCCCGATATAGCGAGGTTCTACTGTATATGTTTGAATTAACGCGAAAATTTATCTGTCACGATGGCTAGGCTAGCGTTGTGAGCGTTACGAATCAACGCGAAAAAATAGCAGCTAGTGTTGCGAGCATTATGAATCAGCGCGCAGAATGGGTATTTATATTACACACAGTTGCGTTCCAAATATCTTCACTCCTTGATTAAGCATAAAGTAAAATTTCGAGTTTAGAAAAGCCTGAAAATTTATTTGGTCGCGCAGCGCGTACAAAAATTATTAAACGTTGGTGTTAAAAGAATATACGATTTTGATTGTGTTTTAGTAAATGTCAGCATTATTTTTTTTTATATCTGAATATTATTCACTTTCTGCGTCTTGTCTATTATTCATATTTACATTTATGTTGTGTTATAATATTCGCTAATTGGCGTTTCTCGGGTCGCGCGAGTGTGTGAAATCGCAAAGGTAGGTGGAAATCGTGGGTCGTTCACCTGCCCGAGCAATTACACCGCTAATGATGAACGTAATGACTGAATAGATTATGCGCGCGCGGATCTTAAATATTACATCTCGAGGATGAGGAAATTATGTTTAGAAATTAATTTTATTCTTAAACAAGATTACACGGCAGTTGGTTCTCAAGCGTCTAGCGTTGTGAGCGTTGCGTATTTGCGCGAAAACTATTAGGGGATGAGGAAATTGGCACGAATGTTGTGTTAGTTGTTCTTGAGAGGGCTAGCGTTGTGAACGGTGTACATTTGTGCGAAAACTTGTCGATAATGAGGAAGTTGCATATAGTAATAAACTGGTATCTGGTATAAGGGGGAGCGCGCATTGCTGCACTGCACTTGGACCTCATTAGGCCCATTGTGTGCCTCCCACTCACTTGGACCTCATTAGGCCCATTGTGTGCCTCCCACTACGGCTCACCCGCGACCAGGCCAAAAAGTCTAAAATCTTCCGATTTCTATTTTTTCCTAAAATGTTGGGAGGGTAAGGGGAAAGAGACCGAGCACTCAAGGGGTAATCCATTATGAACACCAACCGCATTTTTTGGATGTCAATGCCAACCCGATATTAGCAGGTAGTAAGAAGTCCATCTGTTTTCAGCCGGCGCGTGGCGTTATCTTTGGTCCAGTTTGGGGTGGTTTTGATAGGAAGATTTATTTGATATTTATGAAATTATTTCAAATGTAATTATAATTAATACGACATTTGTAAGATAAAGTCGAGAATTATGTCTACGTGTACAATTTCATGTCAATAGAATTTTTTAAAACGTATCTGACCTTTACATCTTGGTAAATATTGATCATCATCACATTTAAGCGTTATATATTTTTAACTTTACTGTAAATCAGTGGTTTATACGCGTGGCGCATGAAGTAAAATTTCGAGTTTAGAAAAGCCCCGTGAAAATTTGTCTCGGGTCGCTGCGCGACCCTCGACAAATTTTCTACGCGGGGCTTTTCTAAACTCGAAATTTTACTTCATGCTTAGTCTGGGACTGGACAACACTTGTTCTTAGAAGTTTCAAATTGAAGATTCACTCTAGATTACTAAGTTTATTACCATTTTACAAAGGCTACAGCTCGAAGGACCAATCGTGGTCTTCGGAGACCGAAGGACTACATGGAATCGAAGTTTTTTACAAGAAAATAACGAATATCTGAAGGTTTACAGCATTGATAGAAAAGAACACATCCAGTTTTGAAAAATATCGAAGTTGGGTTGGTTTTTAGTGCGTTTTTAACTTCCTTCAAATCAGTGTTTTATACGCGTGGCGCATGAAGTAAAATTTCGAGTTTAGAAAAGCCCCGTGAAAATTTGTCTCGGGTCGCTGCGCGACCCTCGACAAATTTTCTACGCGGGGCTTTTCTAAACTCGAAATTTTACTTCATGCTTAGTCTGGGAGTGGACAACACTTGTTCTTAGAAGTTTCAAATTGAAGGATCACTCTAGATTACTAAGTTTATTACCATTTTACAAAGGCTACAGCTCGAAGGACGAATCATGGTCTTCGGAGACCGAAGGACTACATGGAATCGAAGTTTTTTACAAGAAAATATCGAATATCTGAAGGTTTACAGGATTGATAGAAAAGAACACATCCAGTTTTGAAAAATATCGAAGTTGGGTTGGTTTTCAGTGCGTTTTTAACTTCCTTCAAATCAGTGTTTTATACGCGTGGCGCATGAAGTAAAATTTCGAGTTTAGAAAAGCCCCGTGAAAATTTGTCTCGGGTCGCTGCGCGACCCTCGACAAATTTTCTACGCGGGGCTTTTCTAAACTCAAAATTTTACTTCATGCTTATTCTGGGAGTGGAAGACACTCGTTAGTTTAAAATACATCACAATTGGTAAAATATATATTGTTGGATGCCCGTCTTCAGGGGTGATATGTAAGCAAATTATGGGTCTTAGGAGTTGTCAAATAAGTGAGGTACTCAACTGTTTCTAAGACTAAGAATCTGGGATTAGAAACACTCGTTAGATGATTAATCATAACCTTATTTTGCATTTTTTTATTGCTAGATTAGCGTGCTTTATTTAATTGATTCGATTAAAACGTAATCAAATAATACCACTGCATAACATATTGATTAATGTGTTAAATTGTTGGAGTCATCAAATAAACATAACCAACCGTTTGAAACTCTCTAAAAAGGGGAAAAAGGGAAACTACCTGCTATTCAGATAAAGTCATAAATTGTAACATCAACACCCCATAAATTGGGGTTTCTTTTCTTCCACTATACTTTCGCGCTTGTAGAGAGTGCCTCGCTTCAAAATTTGCTGGTTTAGATATACTCAATGACATTAGAAGCGTAACACCCAGAAGGAGTTATTATTTTAACTTGATTTTTTGCCAGTATGGTAGTCTTACATCAAGAATAAAATGATTACATTTTCAAGAAATTTTATTAAAAAACAATCTAAAAAAAATTAATAATGTGTTTGGCGACCCCTTTGCTGTATACACTCCTGTAGACGTCTGGGCATCGACAAAATGACATGGTCGATGTCTTCTTGAGGCATCTCGTTCCAAGCAACTTGAATTTCATCGATCAACTGTGCTAGAGTCTGTGGAGGATGGTGCAAAGAGAATATTCTTCTTCCCATGATATCCCACACATGTTCAATGGGATTTAAATCCGGCGAACGGGGCGGCCACGCCAAAACATTAACACCAGCTTCATTAAGAAAGTTCATAGTTCGACGAGCAATATGGGGACGTGCGTTATCTTGTTGAAAAAGTACGTCTGGGCGGCCATCTAAATAAGGCAACAAATTCGGTCGTATGACGTCTTCAACATAACGCGCAGCTGTCATAGTGCCTCGAATGAATACAAGAGGTGATCGACTACCATAAGCAATAGCCCCCCAAACCATTACTCCAGCAGTCCTGTGTACATGCCTCTCAATAGCAAACCTAAGATCAGGTCGTTCTCCACGGTAGCGTCGTACCCTTCTACGGCCATCATGCGTGCCTAGACAAAATCGTGATTCATCGCTGAATACGACATCGTGCCATTCTGCCTCCCAATGCTGCCGTTCTCTGCACCAGTCCAACCTTTGGCGACAGTGTCTCGCTGTTAAAGGAAGCACTAATCTTGGACGGTACGAAAGAAGCCCAAAGGATTGAATGCGGCGATATAAGGTTCGCATACTAACGGGCCTACCTTCTTCTCCAATCCATTGATCACCGATTTGACGCGTAGTAGCGAAACGGTCTCGCAGGGCTATTTGTCTTAAGCGCCGATCTTGACGTTCTGTGGTACGCCTTGGTTGACCAATTGGTCTTCGTCTTGCTCCTCTACCTTCTTCTGTCCATACCTGATACACACGTATTACAGTTGTTGCAGTGGAATCAATACGGCGGGCAATTTCGCGATAGGACATAACGACATCTCGATAAGCAACAACTCGACCCCGGTCAAAATCGCTCAAATGGTGATATTGTGGACGTCTTCGGACTCGAGGCATTTTATTTAAGCTTAACACACTCAACGGAAACACGAAATCTAAAAACATCTGTACTAAACAGCTCATATAAATAGTTTTATCAAAAAAGAAAAAGTGAAATATATTTTTTTTTCACAATAAATATAAAAGGCACAAGGTTGAAATTGTTATCAATGTATGCTTTAAATATAGTCACTCTGTTGCTAAAATATGAATTCAAAAAAATCATTCCTTCTTGGTGTTACGCTTCTAATGTCATTGAGTATATTTTGGAGAGGCCCTGGCTCACCCATCCTCAGCTCAACCATCCCACCTTGTCTAGGTAGTCCAGTTTTACTGAGGTTGGCAAATCCTTGATGATGTCCATCGTCGGCCATCTTTCACCCAGTATGGATCCTTTCGTAGACGAGAGTGCCAGGCATTCGCTGAGGATGTGCCTGGCAGTCTTGTCTTCCATTTCACACCCTCTACAAGATGGAGAGTCAACTATTCTTATCTTGTATAAGTGTCCATTAAGCCCGCAGTAATAAACTTTACGCCTGAAGAAAATTACACGAAAGTTGGGCAAGTCATTCTCGTAGCGGTGCGTGTTTGCTCGAAAACTGACCGAGGATTTGAAATTTCGTTAAAGAATCAATTTTACCTGTAATAAAAATTACCCGAAAGTTCTGTTAATCGGTCACGAGTGAGCTAGCATTGTAATCAGTGCGTATTTGCTGCAAAACTGGTTGAGAATGACGAAATTATGTTCAGTAAGAAACTTTACCCGTGAAGAAGATCTCGCGAAATTTGTGCAAGTCATTCCGTAGGGGCTAGCGTTGTAAGCGGTGGGCATTTGCTCGAGAACTGGCCAAGGACTAGCAATCAATTTTACCTGTGAAGAAAATTACACCAAAGCTCTGTTGGTCGTTTAAGAGTGAGCTAGCGTTGTGAGCACTATTTGTGGGAAAACTTGTTGAGGATGAGGAAATTGCGCTTAGTAATAAAGTTTACCCGTCATTCTCAAGAAGGGCTAGCGTTGTGAGCGGTGCGTATTTGCTCAAAACTGGCCGAGGATGAGGAAATTACGTTTAGGAATAAATTTTACTCGTGAAGAAAATCACACGATTCCTTCGAATCTGTTTATAAATATTCGAATCCGCATTTGGATTCGAATACGAATCCTCTTAAAATAATGTAACGAATCCGGATCACGAATCCAGTTTAACTTAAGTGTTCGAATTGTAATGTTCGAGCTGGGAGCGGATTATTTATATTTTTTATAAATTGAAATTTAACGCTTGAATTTATGTTTATTTAATGTTTTAATATGATAGTTACGAATATATTTTTTTTTTCCCCATGAGGTGGTATCGCTTAGCGTCCCTGCACTACGGTCTCCGTGGTCCTAGTTACGAATATAGATACAGATAGATGTTTTTCGGATATATTAATATTTTAGATAATAAATAGAATTGCCCGAACTTAACACAAATTAATTATTAATTAACTTATAATGTTTTGACAATAAGTTGTAGTAGGGCTAGTTCTGATTGTAGACTGAATTGAGACTGTGATAAGACTGACTCGAGAGTAAGAATAAGACTGGCTTTTGAGAATACAAATGTTGTTCTCCACGCTTCTTCACAGAAGAATCCCTACTACTTTTAGATAACAATAACCAATAGGATTAGAACACGCATAACATGGGAGAGCAATGTCTAGTTTCGGAACTGCAAAATATTTACTTATAATCACGCTGAACCAAATGGGCCTGAGCGATATTTACAAAATGATACAAGAAGAATAATAGAATTTGAACTAATGGGCTTACATTTGCAGTAGGTTACTGTATGTAACAGCAAACACTTGTTGTATAATTCAATGTCCGTCGGGGTATTAGCCCGGGAAGTAGTTGTTTCAATGAGTGTTTGATATAGTCTTTGTAAGACTAACTTGTTGTAGATTGCGAAAAGAATCGCACTTTTAATGTTTAATGGGCTATTTGTTGTTTCCGATTTTATCTGTGCGGAGCAAGTCAATAATCAATTTTGAGAAATACAATACAATTTGATAAGAGTAGAAATTAATACGTAGAAATATAATATACAGTGTGCAACAAATATAATAATAATAATAATGGTTGTTATTATATTTTGGGTACATTACAGAATGCCTCTTTTGAATCCTCTAAAATAATTCAAATCCTGGATGATTCGAATCCTGTCTAGCTCTGCTTTAAACTATGAGTGTTTTCTCAATATCTGCATATTTTAATTAATTGACAATAATTACAATAAGTGTGTGTTTATCTAGTCTAATTATGTTTTCTTATTGTTTTCAGGTAAGCATCAATTTTCTTTGAAAAGAGACAAAAACTAAGGTGCGAGTTTGGAAAAGTGCGAGTGTTTTCAATTATGCATAAATATGTAAGTAAACAATTTTCTTTGCGTATTTTCTTTGCTCAAATTGCTTCTATATATGAACACTATTGCTCAACAATCTCAACCTGGCCGATGAGTTGAGTGTCGTGCAGATTTAGAACCGGCCAAAATATCCAAGCCGAACTCTCTGGTTAAACCACAGACAACTATAGTTGTCTGTGGTTAAACTTCAAACTTTTAATAAGCGTTAGAACGCATTAATCAAGCATGAATTAAATTTAGAGTTTAGAATAGCCGAACAGAGCAGTTCTGATGCGTTTTAGATTTGCTCGACACTCAACTCATCTGCTAGATTGAGATGATTGGTATACAGGGTGTCCGTATTTCAACAGAATGTATGGGGATCTCGGTTATTTGAAGAGATACAGGGTCGGTTAAATTGGGGCAAAGTTACGTAATTTAGGGCCCAATAATAATCTAAAATCAAATTTAAAATATCTTTTTTCGTTTTTCAGATATTGTCAAAAAAAAATTTCGTTTTTATTTTTTATTCAAAAACTATTAAATCCAGACATTTACAACTTTGACATTATCTAGGCATTTTTTAACGATAAATCTAGTAACATATTTTATTTTTAAATAACTATAACATTTAAATTGAATTTGTGTTCACAATTCCGCCACCAGATACCCACAGACGCGTTTTGGACTTCAAGGTCCTCTTCAGTGTGGTCCCGACCCAGTGCTGAGGAATACTGAACATTTCTGACTATTTCAAGCCAATATGTGAAAACTATTAATGGATTTCGATAGCTACCGCCATCTAATGCTTCATAGTGGCATCGTCAGTGACACGAATGCACAAAGTGCATATACAGGTCACTGTTTCGTCCACGAACGAGCAGAACTCTGTTTGTGAAACCAGAAAACAAATATCAAAATTGAATTTGTGTTCAGATACCCACAGACGCGTTCGGGACCACACTGAAGAGGACCTTGAAGTCCGAAACGCGTCTGTGGGTATCTGGTGCTGGAATTCTGAACACAAATTCAATTTTGATATTTGTTTTCTGGTTTCACAAACAGAGTTCTGCTCGTTCGTGGACGAAACAGTAACCTGTATATGCACTTTGTGCATTCGTGTCACTGACGATGCCACTATGAAGCATTAGATGGCGGTAGCTATCGAAATCCATTAATAACTATAACATTTACCCAGGGACCATAGCCAACTTTTGTTTGTCTTATGGGCGCTATTTTGGATTTTCTAATTTATATAAGAATTTTTTTTTTCAGATCAATGATGTATCACACTTATAGTACACTTAATGTACATTTTATATGTAAAATTTTAATCTTTGGTTTTTTGTAGAGAGTGCCTTGGAAACAGTTTAGTAACTCACTTATTTGACAACTCCTAGGACCCATAATTTGCTTACATATCACCCCTGAAGACGGGCATCCGACAATACATATTTAACAGTTGTAATGTATTTTAAACTAACGAGTGTCTTCCACTCCCAGACTAAGCATGAAGTAAAATTTCGAGTTTAGAAAAGCCCCGCGTAGAAAATTTGTCGAGGGTCGCGCAGCGACCCGAGACAAATTTTCACGGGGCTTTTCTAAACTCGAAATTTTACTTCATGCGCCACGCGTATAAGCCACTGATTTACAGTAAAATTAAAAACATATAACTCTTAGATCAATATTTACCGAGATGTAGCAAAAATTGGCTATGGTCCCCCGGGTAAATGTTATGGTCATCTTAAAAAAAAATATTTTACTAGATTCCTCATTAAAAAGTGATTATTGTCAAAGTTCTAAATGTCCAGATTAAGTAGTTTTTGAATAAAAAAATAACGAGTTTTCAAAAAAAAAACAGTTTTTGCTGATATCTCGAAAACAAAAAAAGATATTTTAAAATTGTTTTTAGATTATTGTTAGGCCCTAAAATACGCAACTTTGTCCCAATGTAACCGACTCTCTATCCCTTCAAATAAATGAGATCCCCATCCATTCTGTCGAAATACGAACACTCTGTAGAGTAATGCCTTTTTTTAATATGAATGTAACTTTACTTATCTGTTAGTTTTTTTAATACATCTCTTTTAATTAATGTAATATCAGGTAAAATATTATAAAATAAGCCAAAGTATTAATACAAGAAAAATAAACTAAAATTTAGAAACAAATTTTCGCAATGATTTCAATAAAATCAATCAACAGTTTAACTCAAGTCTAGAAACAACACTGTTGAACACGACTGTACAAGCAATCACTCTTCTTATTACACGTATTAGCTGTTGAAACCAGAGAGACACAAAAAAAACCTAACCTGAACTTTAATCTCTTCACCGCGCGAGTAATTAGAAACCGGCGCGCGGTGTATTTGTTGCGAAACAAAAGAAGTGCGGACTCGCGGACGCCGAGGAGGAGGAGTGTTGAACCCGCGACCCTTTAATTAGCGACGGGCTCGTCGTATCCTGGTCGGGATCTCTGATCTTCGCGTCGTCGAAAACGGGCGATTAATCAACGTAATCATGAAGAAGAAACAGGAAGAGGTTTTTGCGATTATTACCAAGTTTACAGTTCGCGAGATTTTGTGAGGTAGATCTGACGGGAGATTGAGGAACAGGTGCGCGTTCGAATAATTTATTTTACACAGATGTGCTTATTTTTTTTATAAAAAACATTAAATTTAAAAGTTCTGACAAGTGTTAAAAACATGGCGCAGTCGACATGATTACAAATTACTGAATTTACAGTTCGCTTAAGATTGTATAATTGAGGAGCCTGTACGCGTTTTATAAAAGCGTTTTATATAATCATTTTTCATTCTAGAGCTTTAAAATCTTAATTATGTAGAATTAATAATAATAATTATAATTCTTTATTGCTCAACAGACTACAGTCCAATTACAAAGCAATTTCATAATAATATACAAATAATGAAAATTAATATAAATACATAAATATATAATAAATAAACATAAGTAATATAACACACAATAAAAAATATATTTTTTTTAGTTATGTAATGAAACATTCGTTAATATGTTTGATAAAATCACTAAGCGAATCACCAAAAATATCGGCGTTATATTGTACACTGTGATATGACTTGTATAATTTATATAATGGGGAGTTGCTATGGTGAGATGTATGAGGAGTGCTGTAAGAAAATGTGTAACATGTCCTATTTGCAAGCCTAGGTATATTAATCAGAGTTTAAGATGCCATGAACGAAAGCTGACAACCACGAGTGGAAATATAGTCACACAAATTAAGGATAAAAGCGTTTTATATAATTATTTTTATTCTAGAGCTTTAAAATCTTAATTATGCAGAATTAATAATAATATTAATAATACACGCAACATTTTCATTTATTTGTTAATTCAATTTCTAAATATGTTAATTTGATATATTATATTATTTGACCTGACTTGAAAATGTATGAGCAAAACTGTAAATATTTTGATTATTCCTCATAAAAAAAAAATGGCAGTGTATTTCTAACTTCTCAATATTTCAGCGCTTAATACCCGTGGCGCATGAAGTAAAATTTCGAGTTTAGAAAAGCCCCGTGAAAATTTGTCGAGGGTCGCTGCGCGACCCTCGACAAATTTTCTACGCGGGGCTTTTCTAAACTCGAAATTTTACTTCATGCTTAGTCTAGGAGTGGAAACACTCGTTCTAAACTTCATATAGCACGTTTTTATATAAAATCAACGAATGCCAAAAAATGTACATCGTATACTTTATGTATATTTAAAAGAAAATTCACAGTATGTCATCAAAAATTCATTCTTAGAAATCATAAAAATAAGTGCAAAATGTTTACCTAAAACCAACTATTAGAGTTAACTCTATAAATGCTCGGCCGTTAATGGGTTAAGAGGAAACTTCTGATAGATGTCAATTCCATGGCGCAGTCGACAGGATTATTAAGTTTGAAAAGAGTTATTTTGTTAAAGCGTCCAATCTGAAACTTCTAACTAGTGTTTCCACTCCTTGATTAGGCATGAAGTAAAATTTCGAGTTTAGAATAGCTTGAAAATATGTGATCTATATCTGTTACCAAACAAAAATAATTGGGAGTGAATATTAACATGCGTGTATCATGCGCGTATCACCATTAAGTTTAAGATGCCATAAACGAAAGCTGACAACCACGAGTGGAATTATAGTCACACAAATTAAGGATTAAGAGGAAACTTCTGATAGATGTCAATACCATGGCGCAGCCAACAGGATTATTAAGTTTGAAAAGAGTTATTTTGCCAAAGCGTCCAATCTGAAACTTCTATTTAGTGTTTCCACTCTTTGATTAGGCTTGAAGTAAAATTTCGAGTTTACAATAGCTTGAAAATATGTGATCGATATCTGTTACCAAACAAAAATAATTGGGAGTGAATATTAACATGCGTGTATCATGCGCGTATCACCATTAAGTTTAAGATGCCATAAACGAAAGCTGACAACCACGAGTGGAATTATAGTCACACAAATTAAGGATTAAGAGGAAACTTCTGATAGATGTCAATACCGTGGCGCAGTCAACAGGATTATTAAGTTTGAAAAGAGTTATTTTGCTAAAGCGTCCAATCTGAAACTTCTAACTAGTGTTTCCACTCTTTGATTAGGCTTGAAGTAAAATTTTGAGTTTACAATAGCTTGAAAATATGTGATCGATATCTGTTACCAAACAAAAATAATTGGGAGTGAATATTAACATGCGTGTATCATGCGCGTATCACCATTAAGTTTAAGATGCCATAAACGAAAGCTGACAACCACGAGTGGAATTATAGTCACACAAATTAAGGATTAAGAGGAAACTTCTGATAAATGTCAATGCCATGGCGTAGTCGACAGGATTATTAAGTTTGAAAAGAGTTATTTTGTTAAAGCGTCCAATCTGAAACTTCTAACTAGTGTTTCCACTCCTTGATTAGGCATGAAGTAAAATTTCGAGTTTAGAATAGCTTGAAAATATGTGATCTATATCTGTTACCAAACAATAATAATTGGGAGTGAATATTAACATGCGTGTATCATGCGCGTATCACCATTAAGTTTAAGATGCCATAAACGAAAGCTGGCAACCACGAGTGGAATTATAGTCACACAAATTAAGGATTAAGAGGAAACTTCTGATAGATGTCAATACCATGGCGCAGTCAACAGGATTATTAAGTTTGAAAAGAGTTATTTTGTTAAAGCGTCCAATCTGAAACTTCTAACTAGTGTTTCCACTCCTTGATTAGGCATGAAGTAAAATTTCGAGTTTAGAATAGCTTGAAAATATGTGATCTATATCTGTTACCCAACAAAAATAATTGGGAGTGTATATTAACATGTGTGTATCATGCGCGTATCACCATTAAGTTTAAGATGCCATAAACGAAAGCTGACAACCACGAGTGGAATTATAGTCACACAAATTAAGGATTAAGAGGAAACTTCTGATAGATGTCAATACCATGGCGCAGTCGACAGGATTATTAAGTTTGAAAAGAGTTATTTTGTTAAAGCGTCCAATCTGAAACTTCTAACTAGTGTTTCCACTCCTTGATTAGGCATGAATTAAAATTTCGAGTTTACAATAGCTTGAAAATATGTGATCTATATCTGTTACTAAACAAAAATTGGGAGTAAATATTAACATGCGTGTATCACGATGCGATAACTTCTAACTAATATGATTGATGGAATCCAAAGAAACTGTTATTAACGGATGGCTTTTTCAAACATCTTCCTTTGAAAACTCGCTTCTTTCTTGTATTTTCACTCATAAAAGTCGCCACCGGCAGTGTCCTCCCTCATTCCGTTTCTCTTCCTCCGTGAAATAACGTGATGGAAATAAATGATGCTGCCTGCGTGACAGGAATCTTGTCCCTAAATAAAATCGCTCCCAGCATAATATAATACACATATGGCCAATACTCATATTTCCCACAGACAGAAAACAGAAATACTAAACGGCAACACCTTTTTAAAAAAAATGTCTGCTGATTATTAGATTGAAATACTAAACGACAACACCTTTTTTTAAAAATAATTTTGTTGGTTGTTAAGTTACTTACCTTTATTAAGTGTTACAGCATTTTCCATTTAAGTAGGCGGAGAATTTCAAACATAATTGTACTCATAACAGCAAAATAAATTGATTTTGAGTTACGTGAAGATAAAATTAATTTGACGAATAAAGCACTAATAACCTTTCTTTACACTTTTATTTGAATTACCGAATGTACATTTCAAACACAAAGTGACCATTATCAATGGATTAACACTGTGTTAATCCATTGATAATGGTCACTTTGTGTCCGAAATGTACATTTGGTAATTCAAATAAAAGTGTGAAGATAGGTTATTAGTGCTTTATTCGTCAAATTAACAGCAAAAGTCATAAGATCTGACATGTTTAACTTACCAACAGTGAATTATAATATCGAAATGACATTATTTTTAGGGAAATTAATTGAATATGTGATCTATATCTGTTGATATCGCAATGGCATTATTTTTAAGGACATCACTTTAATAATTGTACAGATAAACTTCACAGAGATACAAATATGTTCGCATTTCTTCGCTTTTCTCGCCTAGTTAAATGGAATGATCAAAATACCACTCCTTTTAGGCATGAAGAATTTCGCAAAGAATCCGAGGCCCGCTGATAAATCCCAATTTTCAGACCAAGTGCTGAACAAGAGGGCAATCTAGATCCCTCTACAGCAGGGGTTCTTAATCTTTTTCAGGTCGCGCCCCCCTCCTTGATTTAACCCATTAACGGCCGAGCAATTACAGAGTTAACTGTAAAAGTTGATTTTAGGTAAAATTCTGCACTTCTTTGTATGAATTCTATGAATGACTTATTGTATTACATACTGTACATTTTTCTTTAAAATATGCATTATCTATTGTAAACTGGAGATTCCGTAAATAAATAAATAAATAAATAATGTATACGCTGTACATTTTCAGGCATCGTTGATTTAATATAAAAACGTGCAATATGAAGTTCAGAACGAGTGTTTCCACTTCCAGACTAAGCATGAAGTAAAATTTCGAGTTTAGAAAAGCCCCGCGTAGAAAATTTGTCGAGGGTCGCGCAGCGACCCGAGACAAATTTTCACGGGGCTTTTCTAAACTCGAAATTTTACTTCATGCGCCACGCGTATAAAACGTTGAAATATTGCGAAGTTAAATATACACTGACATTTTTTTTAAATGAGTAATAATCGAAATATTTAAATAACAATATATTTACATTTTCAAGTCAGGTCAAATAATATAATATATCAAATTAATATTTAGTAATTTAATTAATTAAAAATTAATAATGTTGCGTGTAAGCATCAATGGCGGTTAATGGGTTAATTTTGGATTTTTAGATAGATTGAAACACCATTATAGACATATTTCACTTCACCTCACTTTAGGAGATTTGTTGCGCCCCGCTGACATTTTGCCGCGCCCTCCTAATGTGGTGTGCCCCCCCCCCTCCATTGCTTGAGAACCCCTGCTTTACAGCATAAAAATACATTGAACCAGCGCCACAAACACGAAGTCAACAGATTAGCGGTCATTATGCCCTCCGTGGTTCAATTGCGGCGCATATGACCGCCACGACCTCACTTTAGGAGATCTGTTGCGCCCCCCTGACATCTTGCCGCGCCTTCCTAATGTGGCGTCCTCCCACCCGGTTCAGAACTCCTGCTTTACAGCATAAAAACACATTGAAACAGCGCCACAAACTAGAAATCAACAGATTAGCGGTCATTATGCCCGCCGTGGTTCAATTGCGGCGCATATGACCGCCACGACCTCACTTTATTAGATCTGTTGCCCCCACCCTGGTTGAGAACCCCTGCTTTACAGCATAAAAATACATTGAAACAGCGCCACAAACAAGAAATCAAGAGATTAGCGGTCATTATGCCCGCTGTGGTTCAATTGCGGCGCATATGACCGCCACGACTTCACTTTAGGAGATCTGTTGCGCCCCCCTGACATCTTGCCGCGCCTTCCTAATGTGGCGTGCCCCCCCCCCCCCCCCCGGTTGAGAACTCCTGCTTTACAGCATAAAAATACATTGAACCAGCGCCACAAACACGAAATCAACAGATTAGCGGTCATTATGCCCGCCGTGGTTCAATTGCGGCGCATATGACCGCCACGACTTCACTTTAGGAGATCTGTTGCGCCCCCCTGACATCTTGCCGCGCCTTCCTAATTTGGCGTGCCCCCTCCGGTTGAGAACCCCTGCTTTACAGCATAAAAATACATTGAACCAGCGCCACAAACACGAAGTCAATAGATTAGCGGTCATTATGCCCGCCGTGGTTCAATTGCGGCGCATATGACCGCCACGAATTCACTTTAGGAGATCTGTTGCGCCCCCCTGACATCTCGCCGCGCCTTCCTAATGTGGCGTGCCCCCTCCGGTTGAGAACTCCTGCTTTACAGCATAAAAATACATTGAAACAGCGCCACAAACACGAAATCAACAGATTAGCGGTTATTATGCCCGCCGTGGTTCAATTGCGGCGCATAAGACCGCCACGGCATTGAACGCAATACTTTATTTCCTATTTTGTTTATTGATTAACTATGCGATTATTATTTAAATCACAGTTTAAATGTGTGTGTCTGTGTTATTAATAAAAAAAATCGCACCCTCGTAACGATTAAGATCTTTTAACGCAATCGCATTTTTACATCCCCTTGTGATATTAATAATGATAATGCGAAATCTGTCCGGGGATAATAATACACGCTAGGGGTGTGAGGGAAGCGCGATCCCCTTTTCCACCCCTAAAATCTTCCGTGGATGTGTACATGTATAGCTTTATAATACCCCAGGCTTGAGGGTGTGAAGGGCGGGGGGTCGGAGGTAGGATATAATAAAAATGCGGCGGGGCGTTATGTAAACGCACTGAACGAGCATTGAAGGGCTCTGCGCAACCAATTATTGTACAGATACACAGGGATAAACAGCGCGACAAAGGGCGGCGGCGGGTGGGGGGCGGTTGTAGGTGGGGTGGCGGCGGTGTGAGAGGTGTCAGAGGTGCAGTCGCCGCGCGCGACATGCGAATCAATAAAAACTGACACTTTTTTTCCTCTCTCTACACATCCAACCCCCTCTTTCACACACATGCATAGCGCCGTGCGGATGGGAAGGAATTCGCTTTTGCGCCCCCGGATAAAAGGCATTTTTTCGCACTCGCAGAGGGTGATTAAGTAATTTGTCTTCTCTAAAGCAGACGAACTTAAAAGCATTTGCTTAGGTTTGATCACATGTTCAATAATATTGCAAACGTTTATATGGAATATGTGAAAGTATACAGGGCTATTCAAAATGATGGAAAAGATTTCAAACATTTATATCTTCTAAACTACAAAAGATAGAAACGCAATTCCAACGTTCCTGGAAAGAAAAACGTTCATTTTTTTATGCATTCAATATGAGCATCATGTGTTACACGACAAATATCAAAACAGTGGCTCATTACTTGCCACACACGAATCAGCTGGTCTCTAGTTGTCGAATTCACAGCGTCAGCAATTCAATGTCGCAGATTTTCAAGAGTGGCATAAGGGGTCATAAAAACACATTTGCTAGTTGACAGTTCAAATGTGATTAACTCCTTACTATGGTTTTAGGCACAATGGGCCTAATGAGGCCTAAGTGCAGTGTAGAACTGCACACTCCCCTTTGAACTATGGTTTTAAACTCCTCACTAACATCTATTAATAACGCAGCACTTCATCATAATCAATTTGCAGTAAATTACATATTTTAACCAACGAGGAAGTAACGTACTTATTCTGTTCTTTCCTTCCCTTCTCTTCCTGATTGTTCATAAAAGTGGGAAATTGTTAAACATCCACGGGTCGCAATTACAGGGCCATTATCTCATTGCCAGGCGATAAAATTAAACGGTGTTTAATTCACGCGCGGCGTGTAATTTTCCCGAGAACTGCGAGAGAGGGGAAACTGAAAATACGCTCTTGGTCGGCTTGATGATCGCACGCGATATTATTGATGATACCAAACCTAGCTATTAGTAAAATAACAACAAAAACACAACACTTACTTAGGATTATCTTGATTCTTCGTAATGTGAAAATTATATGCGAGAGATTCGAATCGGTTTGGAATATTACGGATGTTGAAAGAATCTTACTTTTTTTTAATCGATAAATCTTGATAATGCAATAAACTACAGGGTGTGGCAGGGAAACTTGCCGATTTGAAAGGTCAATAAAAGAAAAAGTATTTCAAATATCGATTTAATTTTTTGTTCATCGTATTGTACACATCCTGAATTTTTGTTTCAAGTGGTTTTAAAAATGACATCGTACAAATGGCGGCCCTCATTAGCGATACACTGATCCACCCGCTTTTTGAAGTTTCGCTCCACTCTTTCGAGCATATCGTCGATTAAAGGCTAAATTTTCGATATAATCAAAATATATTCTAGAGAGTTGTCTTTGAAATTGAATAACCTTTAAATCTCTGTTAATTACAAATTTGTATCACTAAGATTGTATTCAAAATGGATGCTTAAAGTTGGAGTTTTGCGTTTTCTGCAGTTTTCAAACGATTTCCAGAGCCGAAATGTTGGTGAAATAATTTTTTGCTTGAGAAAATAAATAGGTTACATTATTTCTAATATTAATAAGATTAACTGTGATTTTTTTCAGATTTAAGAAAAAATCAAAATTTTTATCGAAAAATCGCTTTTTTGCTAAGGGGTAGGTATGGAAAATTTCCCAAAAAAAAAATATTTTTGAAAATTATTAAAAAAAATCATAAGCACTCATACCAACATCAGTAATAATGTACGCTATTTGTTTTTGCGAGGAAAAAATATTTCGCGAAAATTTCGCACTTTTAAAAATTGCAGAAAATGTATCAACCTACTAAACTTCATCTTTGAGCGCCCGTACTAAGCACGATTTTCAGGTCCCAAAAACTTTTGTACATCAAATTAAAGCTCTTTCAATTGCGAATCGTTGGCTTTTTGATTAAATTAAATCGGCTTACTTTTTCATGAAATAAATCACTTTAAATACAGTAAGTGCAAAAATTGGAAAATGTTTTTTTGAATAAAACGTCGATTAAAGACTAAATTTTCGAAATAAACAGAAAATATTTTAAATTGATGTAATAAGAATTGAATAACCTTTAAATTGCTGTTAATTACAAATTTGTACCACCTAAGATTGTGTTCAAAATGGATGCTTAAAGTTGGAGTTTTGCGTTTTCTGCAGTTTTCAAACGATTTCCAGAGTCGAAATGTTGGTGAAATAATTTTTTTCTCGAGAAAATAAATAAATTACATTATTTCTAATATTAATAAGATTAACTGTAATTTTTTTCAGATTTAAAAAAAAAATCAAAATTTTCATCGAAAAATCGTATGGAAAAATTTCACAAAAAAAATATTTTTAATTTATTTTTTTTTTAAATCTTAGGCACTCATACCAACATCAATAATAATGTGCGCTATTTGTTTTTACGAGGAAAAAATATTTCACGAAAATTTCGCACTTTTAAAAATTGCAGAAAATGTATCAACCTACTAAACTTCATCTTTGAGCGCCCGTACTAAGCACAATTTTTAGGTCCCAAAAACGTTTTCTACATCAAATTAAAGCTCTTTCAATTGCGAATCGTTGGCTTTTTGAATAAATTAAATCGGTTTACTTTTTCATGAAATAAATCACTTTAAATACAGTAAGTGCAAAAATTGAAAAATTTGGTTTTTTGAATAAAACGTCGATTAAAGACTAAATTTTCGAAATAAACGGAAAATATTTTAAAGGGATGTGTTAAGAATTGAATAACCTTTAAATCGCTGTTAATTACAAATTTGTACCACTAAGATTGTATTTAAAATGGATGCTTAAAGTTGGAGTTTTGCGTTTTCTGCAGTTTCAAACGATTTCCAGAGCCGACATGTTGGTGAAATAATTTTTTTCTCGAGAAAATAAATAGATTACATTATTTCTAATATTAATAAGATTAACTGTGATTTTTTTCAGATTTAAGTAAAAATCAAAATTTTCACCGAAAAATCGCTTTTTTGCTAAGGGGTATGGGAAAATTTCACAAAAAAAATATTTTTAAATTTAAAAAAAATCATAAGCACTCATACGAACATCAGTAATAATGTGCGCTATTTGTTATTGCGAGGAAAAAATATTTCGCGAAAATTTCGCACTTTTAAAAATTGCAGAAAATGTATAAACCTACTAAACTTCATCTTTGAGCGCCTGTACTAAGCACAATTTTCAGGTCCCAAAAACATTTTGTACATGAAATTAAAGCTCTTTCAATTGCGAATCGTTGGCTTTTTGAATAAATTAAATCGGTTTACTTTTTCATGAAATAAATCACTTTAAATACAGTAAGTGCAAAAATTGAAAAATTTGGTTTTTTGAATAAATCGTCGATTAAAGACTAAATTTTCAAAATAAACGGAAAATATTTTAAAGGGATGTGTTAAGAATTGAATAACCTTTAAATCGCTGTTAATTACAAAATTGTTCCATTAACATTGTATTTAAAATGGATGCTTAAAGTTGGAGTTTTGCGTTTTCTGCAGTTTCAAACGATTTCCAGAGCTGAAATGTTGGTGAAATAATTTTTGTCTCGAGAAAATAAATAGATTACATTATTTCTAATATTAATAAGATTAACTGTAATTTTTTTCAGATTTAAAAAAAAATTAAAATTTTCATCGAAAAATCGCTTTTTTGCTAAGGGGTAGGTATGGAAAATTTTCCCAAAAATTTTTTTTTTCAAATTTAAAAAGAAAATCATAAGCACTCCAACATCAGTAATAATTTCCGCTATTTGTTTTTGCGAGGAAAAAATATTTCGCGAAAATTTTGCACTTTTAAAAATTGCAGAAAATGTATCAACCTACTAAACTTCATCTTTGAGCGCCCGTAATAAGCACAATTTTCAGGTCCCAAAAACGTTCTGTACATCAAATTAAAGCTCTAACGATTGCGAATCGTCGGCTTTTTGAATAAATTAAATCAGTTTGCTTTTTCATGAAATAAATCACTTTAAATACAGTAAGTGCAAAAATTGAAAAATGTGGTTTTTTGAATAAAACTTCGATTAAAGACTAAATTTTTGAAAAAAACGGAAAATATTTTAAAGGGATGTGTTAAGAATTGAATAAGCTTTAAATCGCTGTTAATTACAAATTTGTATCACTAAGATTGTATTCAAAATGAATGCCTAAAGTTAGAGTTTTGCGTTTTCTGCAGTTTTCAAACAATTTCCAGAGCCGAAATGTTGGTGAAATAATTTTTTTCTCGAGAAAATAAATAGATTTCATTATTTCTAATATTAATAAGATTAACTGTGATTTTTTTCAGATTTAAAAAAATAATCGAAATTTTCATCGAAAAATCGCATTTTTGCTAAGAGGTAGTAGGTATGAAAAATTTCCCCAAAAAAAAAATATTTTTGAAAATCATTAAATAAATTATAAGCACTCATATTAACATCAGTAATAATGTGCGCTATTTGTTTTTGAGCGGAAAAAATATTTCGCGAAAATTTAAAAATTGCAGAAAATGTATCAACTTCATACTAAACTTCATCTTTGAGCGCCCGTAGTAAGCACAATTTTTAGGTCCCAAAAACGTTTTGTACATTTCTTTCAATTGCGAATCGTTGGCTTTTTCAATAAATTAAATCGGTATACTTTTTCATGAAATAAATCACTTCAAATACAGTAAATGCAAAAATTGAAAAATGTGTTTTTTTTTTGGATAAAACGTCGATTAAAGATACATTTTTTGAAATAAACAGAAAATATTTGAATAGGATGTATTAAGAATTGAATAACCATTACATCGCTGTTAATTAAAAATTTGTACCATTAAGATTTTATTCAAAATGGATGCTTAAAGTTGGAGTTTTGCGTTTTCTGCAGTTTTCAAACGATTTCCAGAGCCGGAATGTTGGTGAAATAATTTTTTTCTCGAGAAAATAAATAGATTACATTATTTCTAATATTAATAAGATTAACTGTGATTTTTTTTCAGTATTAAAAAATAAATCAAAATTTTCATCGAAATTCGCTTTTTTCCTAAGGGGTAATTATTTTTTAAATCTGAAAAAAAATCACAGTTAATCTTATTAATATTAGAAATAATGTAATCTATTTATTTTCTCGAGAAAAAAATTATTTCACCAACATTCCGGCTCTGGAAATCGTTTGAAAACTGCAGAAAACGCAAAACTCCAACTTAAGCATCCATTTTGAATACAATCTTAATGATACAAATTTTTAATAATGGAAATATGGAAAATTTCAAAAAAAAAATATTTTTAAAATTAAAAAAAAGCACTTATACCAATATCAGTAATAATGTACGCTATTTGTTTGTGCGAGAAAAAAATATTTCGCGAAAATTTCGCACTTTTAAAAATTGCAGAAAATGTATCAACCTACTAAACTTTATCTTTGAGCGCCCGTAATAAGCACAATTTTTAAGTCGTGAAAACGTATTTTACATCAATTTAAAGCCCTTTCAATTGCGAACCGTTGGTTTTTTGAATAAGTTAAATCAGTTTGTTTTTCTATGAAATAGATCACTTTAAATACAATAAGTGCAAAAATTGAAAAATACGCTTTTTGAGTAAAACGTCGATTAAAGCTTAAATTATCAAAATAAACAGAAAATATTTTAAAGGTATGTATTAAGAATTTAACAACTCCTCAAGGAGGAGATTAGGCGCTCGTGGAAGTGATCCTTTAAAAGTTCCATTGAAGTTCTCCCTGTGTGTGCCGTGGCTCCGTCCTGTTGTAAGCATACGTCCCCAAGTTCCATTTCTTCAAGTTTTGGGAGTAAAAATGTCTCAATCATTTCTCTGTAGCGAACTGCATTCACAGTAACAGTGTGTTCTTCTTCCTCAAAAAAGTAAGGCCCAATTATCCCCACTCTCGACAAAGCACACCTCACAGTAACACGTTCACAATGAAGTGGCTTCTCATGAAGTTCACAGGGATTGGCACCACTCCAATAATGCATGTTTTGTCTGTTTACCCAACCAGAAAGATGGAAGTTAAGCGCTGCTTAACTTGCCTCACGACGCCCTTGTGTTTTTCAGTGATGAGGTCCATCACTGAAAAACACAAGGGCGTCGTGAGGCAAGTTAAGCAGCGCTTCACATGCATGCGGTAACAAAACTTCAAGATCCCCTCTATCGAATGAGACCCTCCCTACCCCTTTCTGACCACGTCTCGCTCATTGGCGCCTAATTCAAATCAGCAAGTTTCCCTGCCGCACCTTGTAGTAAAACTCTCACATTTCAAAGGGTGCGTGAAATTTTTGAGTTGATTCTCTGTACCTTAACTAAATATAATAATTATAAATGCACTTTATGGGTGCATACATGTTGAAATAATTTCTCACTTAACCTTCAGTGAAAGATTTTCTTTATCTCAGCAAATACATAAATAATTAATTTTTCTCTTATTTGGGTTACCAGTTTACATTAATTCTCCATTAGCACAAGATATTTTAAATGGTTTCTCTTTAAATTAAGTTACTACAGTATGGTTATTAATTTACAGTACCGAAATAATATTAGTGAAATTTAACCAAGTGTTTCCTTTGTTATATCACTGAAATTCAGTTTGAAAGCTTCAGTACTATAAATTAATAGCCATATTGATTAAGCGTTTTAACACTTACAGTCCTCTCAGCCAAAATCGATTCTTACAAGGTATTTATTTTATAATTTATTATAAAAAAAGACAACTGAGATATGTGAGGGAGTTTAAGAGTTATTAGCGCACATAATTTTTAGGGCCGTTATGTCTACAGCGTGCTTTATTGTAAGTGTATTGCCCGAGGGAAGTGTGGTAGGAGGAGCAGGAGATGATAAATTGATTTCCCTTTTTGCCCTGTGCATCATCGCGTTTCCGCAGCAAGAGAGAGAGATAGAGGAGAAAAAAAAATGGGGGTGGAGATCAATACATTTTATCCCGCACTTAAATGTAACTGGTCATAAAATATGCATTTATTTACGCTGTCTATTCGATTCGAGTTAATGCTCGCATTATTAATAAATGTGAGTGTGTGTCGTTAAACTAATGAGCTATGGGAGGAAATGCGGGAAGTTTTTTTTTTTTTAGTATACATATCCTAATTATTTTTCTTCTTGCACAATTTAAGTGTCAATCTCCCAATTATTTGCTGTACATTTTCAGATATTCGTTGTTCAATTAGATGCTTTAAACGAGTGTTTTCCACTCCCAGACTAAGCATGAAGTAAAATTTCGAGTTTAGAAAAGCCTGAAAATTTGGTTTGGTCGCGTAGCGCAAAGCGCGGAGCGGCCAAACCAAACCAAGCCAAACCAAAATTTCGAGTTTAGAAAAACTTGAAAATTTGGTCTATTCAATTCAAGTTAATGCTCGCATCATTAATAAATGTGAGTGTGTGTCGTTAAACTAATAAGCTGAGGGAGAAAATACAGGATTTGTTTTTTAAGTATACATATCCTAATTATTCTTCTTGCACAATTAATGGCTCAATATCCCAATTATGTGCTGCACATTTTCAGATATTCGTTGTTTAATTTGATGCTTTAAACGAGTGTTTTCCACTCCCAGACTAAGCATGAAGTAAAATTTCGAGTTTAGAAAAGCCTGAAAATTTGGTTTGGTCGCGTAGCGCGAAGCGGCCAAACCAAATTTTCAGGCTTTTCTAAACTCGAAATTTTACTTCATGCGCCACGCGTACACAACACGGATTTAAAGTGAAGTTCGCTTGTTCACAAATTTCAGTGTTTTCAGTGTTTAATGCGCGTGGCGCATGAAGTAAAATTTCGAGTTTAGAAAAGCCTAAAAATTTGGTTTGGCCGCTCCGCGCTTCGCGCTACGCGACCAAACCAAATTTTCAGGCTTTTCTAAACTCGAAATTTTACTTCATGCTTAGTCTGGGACTGGAAAACATTCGTTTAAAGTATTCAATTGAACAACGAATATCAGAAAATGTACAGCAAATAATTGAGGCTTTTCTAAACTCGAAATTTTACTTCATGTTACTCTAAGAGTGCAAACACTCGTTAGAAGTTTTAAATTGAACTATAAAGAAACGAATGAGTCAACATTTACTTGCCTCAGGATATGTATACTTGATTAACTGAATTTATTGCATTAACTGAATTTATTGTTTTAATGTAGTTATTTGAGTTACGATGAAGATGGATGGTGAAATAAACACGAATGTTTGCGTGAAGCTAGAAGGGCCTTAAAGGGTGGTCTTGGAGGATTAAAAGGAAAGTCCAAATATATTTATTAAGGGTCATCACTGTTTACTCTAGCAGACCCTATTATTTTATGCCCCAAACGCCGCTTCAATGTTTAAACAGACGATTTTCCTCGGTTTAAAACTAAAAACTACCAAGTCTTATTAGTTTCCTACTCACTTAATGACTTTTACCTCGCTAGATGCTATTAATTCACTGTACACAAAAAGAATTTTACCTGTTGTAAAGTGTGACTAGTACTAAAATAATATTAATCAGCAATGATTACTCGATGATTTACCTCTATTTAAATATAAAAGCCACGAAGCGCTATTAGTTTCCCGCGCATTTAATGACTTTTACCTCATCAAGTGGTGACTAGTACTAAAAAATATTAATCAGTGATGATTACTCAATGATTTTCCTCTGTTTAAAGCTAAAAACTACCAAGTCTTATTAGTTTCCCACGCACTTAATGACTTTTACCTCGCTAGATGCTATTAATTCACTGTTCACAAAACGAATTTTACCTTTTGCAAATTGTGACTAGTACTAAAAAATATTAATCAGGCATGATTACTCGATGATTTACATCTATTTAAATATAAAAGCCACCAAGTGCTATTAGTTTTTTACGCACTTTATGACTTTTACCTCATCAAGTGACTAGTACTAAAAAATATTAATCAGTGATGATTACTCGATGATTTACCTCTATTTACATATAAAAGCCACCGAGTGCTATAAGTTTCCTACGCACTTAATAACTTCTACCTCATCAAGTGTTAATAATCCACCGCGCACTTAGAGAGTATTACCTCTAAAGCGCTGATAACTAAAACATCAATCATCGCCGTAAATTTTTCTGGATAATTTTTCGCGTTTACAGTTGGGCTTTTGTCAAATTTCCAGTCGTACGCCCGAATTACGATTTATCGGCGGTTGTAGTGTGCTATTAGTTTCCTACGCACTTAATGACTCTTTCCTCATCAAGTATCAATAATCCACCGTGCACTTAGAGAGTTTTACCTTTAAAGCGCTGATAACTAAAACATCAATCATTGCCGTCAATTTTTCTGGATAATATTTCGCGTTTACAATTGGGCTTTTGGAAAGTTTCCAGTCGTACGCCCGAATTACGATTTATCGGCGGTTGTAGTGTGCTATTAGTTTCCTACGCACTTAATGACTTTTACCTCATCAAGTATTATTAATCCACCGTGCACTTAGAGAGTATTACCTTTAAAGCGCTGATAACTAAAACATCAATTATTGCCGTTCATTTTTCTGGATAATTTTTCGCGTTTACAGTTGGGCTTTCGGAAAATTTCCAGTCGAACGGCCGAATTACGATTTATCGGCGGTCGTAGTGAAAGAAAGAGAAAGACAGCGTTTCGGTTATTTTTCAATTCGGATCGTGACCGTCGTGATTAAACTATAAAACACGAACCGATCTCGAGAGATCATCGCTCCGGGTGAATTACGCTCACAAAAGCCGGCCGTATGACTCATTAATTTCAGATCAAACAAAATGCCAACAAAAAAAAGTGGTATTTATTAAATCCACTCGTGATTATCCCTAATTAATCAAGGATTTGATACGAGCGAAAAAACTCAACCACTTGGTACACTGAAGAAGAAATAAACGTAGAATCTCTTGAAGTTTTAACGAAACCAGTACAGCGCTCACAACACTAGTCAAAACGAAGAAACACTCACAACACTAGTCGAAACAAAGAAACACTCACAACACTAATCAAAACGAAGAAACACTCACAACACTAGTCAAAACGAAGAAACACTCACAACACTAGTCGAAAAGACGAAACACTCACAACACTAGTCAAATCGAAGAAACACTCACAATACTAGTCAAAACGAAGAAACACTCACAACACTAATCAAAACGAACATACGCTCACAACACTAGTCTAAACGAAGAAACACTTACAAAACTAATCAAAACGAACAGACACTTACAACACTAGTCAAAACGAAGAAACACTCACAACACTATTCAAAACGAACAAACACTCACAACACTAATCAAAACGAACAGACACTCACAACACTAGTGAAAACGCGGAAACACTCACAACACTAGTCAAAACGAAGAAACACTCACAACACTAGTCAAAACAAACAAACACTCACAACACTAATCAAAACGAAGAAACACTCACAACACTAGTCAAAACGAACAGACACTCGCAACACTAGTCAAAACGAACAGACACTCACAACACTAGTCAAAACGAACAAACACTCACAACACTGGTCAATAGGATAAGACACTTCTTGGCTATAATTCATGGTATTGGAAAATAGAAAACCGCATTTCCTCTTCCTCGTAAATTTAAAGAAATGCACCGTTTAAACTAGAATTGTACACGTTTTAAAAAAATCCAGCTTACAACACTAGTCAAACCGAACAAACATTCACAACACTAGTCGATAGAGTGAGACACTATCTTGCCTATAATTAATGGTATTCGAAAATAGAAAACCGCACTTCCTCTTCTTCTTCGCAAAGTTGAAGAAATGGACTGTTCAAACTAGAATTGTAAGCGGTTTAAAGAATCCAGTACAGCGCTCACAACACTAGTCAAACGAACAAACACTTACAACATTAGTCAATAGGGTGAGACACTTTCTTGGCTTCATGTTTATAGTATTTGAAAATGGAAAAACGCATTTGCTCTTCTTCTTGGCAAATTTAAAGAAAAGCACCGTTCAAACTAGAATTGTAAGCGTTTTAAAAAATCCAGTACAGCGCTCACAACACTAGTCAAACCGAACAAACACTCACAACACTAGTTGATAGAGTGAGACACTATCTTGCCTATAATTAATGGTATTGGAAAATGGAAAACCGCACTTCTTCTTCTTCTTCGCAAAGTTGAAGAAATGGACTGTTCAAACTAGAATTGTAAGCGTTTTAAAGAATCCAGTACAGCGCCCACAACACTAGTAAAACGAGCAAACACTCAGAATAGTAGTCAATAGGGTGAGGCTCTTCTTGGCTATAATTCATGGTATTTGAAAATGAAAAACCGCATTTCTTCTACTTAGCAAATTTGAAGAAATGCGCCGTTCAAACTAGAATTGTAAGCGTTTTAAAGAACCCAGTACAGCACTCATAACACTAGTCAAAATAAACAAGCACTCACAACACTAGTCGAAAGAGTGAGACACTTTCTTGACTATAGTTTGTGGTATTAGAAAATGGAAAATCGCATTTCCTGTACTTATCCGCAAATTTGAAAAAAATATATCGCTCACACTAGAATTGTAAGCGCTGTCAATTACGGTAACCTATACACGATATTGACTAGCGTTGTGAGTGCTGAGCAGCTAAGGCGCTAAGCTATACATGAAATTAACTAGAGTTGTGTGTAGTGCTGGGCAGATAAGACGCCAACCTATAAGTTGCCGCCGATTCAGGGTTTATCCTCGATCATAAATTAAAGAATATCGTCACAGTTGCGAGTTTGTTACCTAAGAGGGATAAAGCTCTGATTATCCAAGCTGTCAGGCGGGTGGAGCGGAAATAGATTTTACAACGTTTGTGTTCGGGATAGGACCACCCTTGAACGGAACCGATTAAGGAAGAACTTTAGTTCCAAATTATACGAGGACACGTTTTTGGCAAACAGCGCCATAAACCGCCAAAACGGTAATCTCAAGGAGCAGGTAGTCTCAGAAGTATGAAATTAGCGACAACAGGACAAGCGATCGTTCTTCCCCCGGGAAATCAATACACCAATGGGTGGTACGTGGACCATCTCCTTCTTTCCGGAAAAGGGGAGAAGCACCACCCCCAACAGGTTCGAGGAGATCCCGATAAGAAAAACTAAACCCTCTCTTTCTAGACATCGACCAATAATCGTTCATTTTCTTAAATTTTCTATATATTTTACAAGTTTGCGATAGAGATTTGTTTCATTTGTTCAGTTAAATTAATCGTGTAAATAAATATCAGTATTTATAATTAATGGGAGCTTCCCAAATATTATTTATTTCAGAAAGTCTAAATACTATACATGACATTGACTGGCGTTGTGAGTGCTGAGCAGCTAAGACGCTAACCTTTACATGAAATTGACTAGAGTTGTGAGTGCTGGGCAGATAAGACGCTAAGCTATACATGACATTGACCTGCGTTGTCAGTGCTGGACAGCTAAGACGCTAACCTATACATGACATTGTGACCAGCGTTGTCAGTGCTGGACAGCTAAGACGCTAACCTATACATGACATTGACTAGAGTTGTGAAAGTTGAGCAGCTAAGACGCTAACCGACGCTGTCAGGACTGAGTAGACTGAAACTACGAAGAATCACAGGACTAGTAACTGGACACTGTGACCTGAATAAGCACAAACATAGGATGGGAATTGAGAAAAAATTGGGGGGTTTCTCAATCGTGAGTGTCTGGAAGAGCAGGAAACTCCTCAACACCTACTGTGTACATTCTAAACCTATAAAAGGCAGCGCACGGAGCAATTCGGAAAGCTTGTGTTTCCTGAAATAGAACTCAAGAAAATCCCCTAGCTGAAACTTCTGAACTTCATAGAAGACACAGGAGTACATAGGGAGTAAACCATCCAGAGGCGCACAAAAGGACCACGGAGATCACAGTGCAGGGACGCTAAGCGACACCACCTCATTTACAAAAAAAACAATAAAAGGCGCGAACCTATACATGAAATTGACTAGAGTTGTGAATCGTGGGCAGATAAGACGCTAACCTATACATGACACTGACTAGCGTTGTTAGTGCTGAGCTGCTAAGACGTTAACCTATATATGACATTGACTAGAGTTGTGAAAGCTGAGCAGCTAACCTTTACATGAAATTTACTAGAGTTGTGTGTGCTGAGCAGTTAAGACGCTAACTTAAACATAAAATTGACTACAGTTGTAAGTGCTGAATTATCTGTTCAACACTCACAACTGTAGTGACGCTAACCTATACGTGACATTGAATAGCGTTGTCAGTGCTGAGCAGCTAAGACGCTAACCTTTACATGAAATTGACTGTGAGTGCTGAGCTGCTAAGATGCTAACCTAAACATGAAACTGACTAGAGTTGTGAGTACTGGACAGATAAGACGCTAACCTATACGTGATATCGACTAGCGTTGTCAGTGCTGAGCAGCTAAGACGCTAACCTTTACATGAAATCGACTAGAGTTGTGAGTGCTGAGCAACTAAGATGCTAACCTAATCATGAAATTGACTAAAGTTGTGAGTGCTGGACAGATAAGACACAAATCTATACGTCACATTGACTAGCGTTGTCAGTACTGAGCAGCTAAGACACTTTCTAAAAATTCCACCTAATTACCCGTTTTCATTCCTAATATCTTTTTTTTATAATTTTGGATTACACCTACACACAAACATTTAAGATTAAATCCACTATTAACATTCCAGGAAGACTTTTTGATGTTGCGCGAGTAATATAAATACACGTGCGAGGCGCGTTTGAAGTCGCGGATCTTCCTGTATTTATTTTAGCCGCGAGTTGGAGGAGGAGCGAAAATCCGGGGCGTCATAAATAGTGCTATTGGAAATAGAAAATGGAATGGCATAAATAATAATAACGGCTCCGACAGTGCAATACCATTAAATTACCAGCGGAGAATATTGCGAGTTTACACTCGCTGGCTGGCGTCTTTCATGTTTTTATTCGGATGGGAAGTATGGTTGTTGATGATGGAAGAAATATGTGTATGAGTAAATCTTGATATTCTCGCTTTTGTTGTGCGAAGTAAGTTTTGCATGCTGGAATAGAGTTAGACAATAAAAGTGTGAATATATAGGAAAACACTAGTTTACATAAGTTATTCGAGTGTTAGGGCCAGTTAAATAAACATTATTAGCACAAAATTATTGAGAAAAAGGTTTCTTTTGTTGCGACTAGCCTTGTGAGTGCTACATTGGTTAGTGCAACGCTCACAACACTAGTCTTTACAGAACATCTATTAAAATAAAGTTTTGAGTGCTTAAGGCCCTGTTTGGAGTGGTCAGCTTTGAGCGTAGCGTAGCTTCGCGTTGGGCGTCGTTGACGTTGCTCTACAGCGCGTTTGCGTCGCGTCACGTCGAGCATTACAATTGACATTTTCAGGTCATTCTGTAATGTCTTCATTAAGAACAGCTTGTCTTATCTTTCGATAAAGTAATTTAAAGGTTGTTTTGAACCGTCAACTGTGACGCTCAAGGCGACGCAACGTAAACGGCACACATAATTGATGGAAAGAGTCCTTCGTCTTATCTTTTGACAAAGTAATTTTGAGGTTGTTCCGAACCGTCAACTGTGACGCTCGAGGCGACGGAACGTAAACGGCATACAACGCTCGACACGACGCAAACGTGACGCGACGCTCGACGCTTGCCACTCTGAACACACTTTAAGAAGAAGAACCTTTTTGTAAATAGTTGCACATCATATATAATTAAAGTAAAGAATCCATTTGTTACGACTAGCGTTGTGAGTGCTGTACAGATCACTCATAACACTAGTCTTGACAGAACTGCTCTTCATAAGAAGAACTTCTTTATTAGTAATAGAACTACTAATAACAAAGTTGTTTTTGTGAAGAGCAATTCTGTCAAGAATTGTTGGTGATCTGTACAGCACTCACAACGCTAGTCGCAACAAATGGACTCTTTCCTTCAATTATATGCGATAGTTTACCAAAAAGTTCTTCTTCTTAAGGTCTGCCAAGGACTCACAACGCTAGTCGCAACAAATGTACTGTTTCCTTCAATTATTTGCGATGTGCAACTTGTGCGCAAAAGATTGTTTGATGGGCTATGTGGCATATTGCGCCATCCTGCTGAAACCAAAGATCGTTTAATTTCTGGCCACAAAAATCGGTTATCATGCGTCTTTAGCTTTCCCCGAAATGGTAAGTTAATGTTCTTGGACTGGCTCTCACACTTTACGCTACAATAGCAATATTCTCGTCTAACATTCCCGTCTCATAAACAGTATACAAATTTACGTACAGCAGGCGTGTTTCGAGTTTAATTTCGATCGAAATTTATTTTGAAAATTCGTACTGTTTGAGCAACATAGCAGTCACTTTGGAAACAAGTTTTCAATATTTTTCAACGTTGTTTAAGCGTAAATATATTCATTTTTTTATTTTGTATTGTGGGGGCAGCTACTAAGTTATACATGTTCATTTAATAATGTTGTTCTGAATTTTAGAGGTTTAGAGATAACTTAATTTTTTTTGCAACACGCAACATTTTGTTTTACCATAGGAATAATGATGACGTATTAAAAATAAGCAACTTATTCAAGATATAAAAACTGTAGTATAAATTACGAAACAAGTTTCTAAAGACAAATACTGATGCATATCGTTGTAAATAGGGAATAAAGGGTAAATTCTGAATGAAGACTTTAAACGTCATTAAAGTCTAGTCATAAGTGTCATAAAACTGTGCGAGAGAGGTTTCTGGTGGGTTGAATAGGGGCGAGGGAAGGCAGTAAAACAATCAAATTATCCGCTCTTAGCGACATTCAGACGGTTTAATTAAATTCGAGACAAACTTCTCTGGCTCGGAAAAGTTGTAAGTAAGCGCGCGCATTTACATAAAATTTGAATTCATTTGCGGGTGCTGCTCTCCCTTTCCCTCTCCCTTCTGACCTAAAAAACGACCACCTAAGCTAACCGAGAATTAAGGGTGGGAAATGCGGGGGTGGCGATTATATCAGCCTCCTTGAAATGAAAAGCGACCGCCCGAACATGTTTATTTTTTATTTTTCGTCATGTTAAAAGAAAGTATTTAATTAAAATAAATATTTGATTTAAGGAACCAGTTACAATAAGACTCTTAATATATCTTCAATTTAGTTCTCATTAACCCATTAAGCGCCATTGATGCATATACGCAACATTGTCTTTTTTTTAATTAAATGACTATATAAGTTAATTTGATATATAATATTATTTGACCTGACATAAAAGTGTATAAGGAAAACTGTAACAATTTTGTTATTTAAATATTTCGATTATTCCTCATAAAAAAAAATGGCAGTGTATTTCTAACTTCGCAATATTTCAGCGTTTTATACGCGTGGCGCATGAAGTAAAATTTCGAGTTTAGAAAAGCCCCGTGAAAATTTGTCTCGGGTCGCTGACGCGACCCTCGACAAATTTTCTACGCGGGGCTTTTCTAAACTCGAAATTTTACTTCATGCTTAGTCTGGGAGTGGAGACACTCGTTCTAAACTTCATTTTACACGTTTTTATATAAAATTGACGACTGCCTAAAAATTTACATTGTATACATTATGTATATTTAAATGAAAAATGCACAGTATGTCATACAATAAGTCATTCATAGAAATCATGAAAATAAGTGCAACATTTTTACCTAAAACCAACTATCACAATTAACTCTATAATTGCCCGGCCGTTAATGGGTTAATCAGATTCTTAAAATTCTCAATACTATCTCTAATAAAAATCATACCGTACGATCGTTTATAACATGATTTAGAGTAGGCTTTAAATTATAATTAAGATTGGTACTACTGACTGTTAACACATAGTTTACCATAACCTCAAATTTATTCCATCATAGAATTAGCATTTTGGGCAACCGCATAAAAAATGCCGCGCGATCGTTTAAAACATGATTTAGAGTAGACTTTAAATTATAAATAAGATTGGTACTACTACTATTGACTGTTAACATATAGTTTACCATAACCTCAAATTTATTCCATCATAGAATTAGCACTCTGGGCAACCGCACAAAAAAAAATGCCGCTTACTTTTAATCATAATTTAAACGATCGCATGGTACAACTTTTGCTTGGCTATCAGTGTTAAATATAATGCAGGCCACTTACTTACTCATAATTAGGATATGAGTATTTACAAGATTTTTTATGTCTCGAGTAAACCGAAAAATGTAGATTTATTTTATGAGTATTTACAAGATTTTTTTATATCTCGAGTAAACCGAAAAATGTAGATTTATTTTATGATTACAATAAAACCACTAGAAAAGTAGAGCAGGGCTGATTTCTTAATTTATTTGAGAATCGAGCGTTGGAATGTGATCACAATAATACCCTCTAGAGAAGGGTGGAAAAATCGATGTGCACCTTTTAATAAATAGCGAAATATTTCCCATCCAACAATAAATTCCAGCCCGGGCGTCGAGAATAGGGGTGGAAAAAGCGACCGGAGGGAAAAAGAAGGGCAGGAAGCATCCCTCATCAATTATTCAGTCCGGGTCAATAAAACCCACGTTCAATTTACAATCGCCGTAGAAATACCTGCAGCTACAACACACACACGTACATGTAAAAATTTCCCTTTGTCGACCCCTAGGAGGGGTCACCCCGTTTATCCCGGGGATTCAATCTGGGAATTGAAAGTGGTGGCCAGGGATACGGACGCGGACAGTAAAGTAGTCTGCAATGTTAAAATGTAATTTCATTATTTAGAATGGGGGTGGAGGGAGGGTGGTGTTTTCCCAATTTAAAAATTTAGCGCGCGCTCGGGGGATGAAAAATTCCGAGGAGCGCGGGTTGGGAATGGGGGGAAATTGCGCGGCTGCGGAATGAATTTACTTCGCCTAGGGTTTTGTCGCTTATTATTACATTCAGTTTTCGCGCGGAGAAAAATAAATTAGGATATATTCACAATATAGATTGAAATAAATATATTTCCTGTCGATATTTATTTCAATCAATATTGCGAATATATCCTAATTTATTTTTCTCTGCGCGAAAACTGAATGTAATAATAATCCACTCTAATCAACTTTCTTCCAACATTCTTTTCGGGAGTTAAAATAATCTGGATCAAGAGTTAATTGAATTAATTAAAATAAAAGGAAAATGTAAAATGTATTGACATGGGATTGAAAACAAGCAGTATATTTTGAACTTCACTTGAAATCAGTGTTTTATACGCGTGGCGCATGAAGTAAAATTTCGAGTTTAGAAAAGCCTAATTTGGCTCGGTCGCTCCGCTTCGCTACGCGCCCGAGCCAAATTTTCCGGCTTTTCTAAACTCGAAATTTTACTTCATGCTTAGTCTGGGAGTGGAAAACACTCGTTTAAAGCATTCAATTGAGCAACGATTATCTGAAAATGTACAGCAAATAATTGAGGCTTTTCTAAACTCGAAGTTTTACTTCATGCTTACTCAGGGAGCGACCAAACCAATTTTTTGTGTTGGAAGAAACGTTGATTGAAATAAATATCGACAGGAAATATATTTATTTCAATCTATATTGTGAACATATCCTAATTTATTTTTCTCCGCGCGAAAACTGAATTAAAATAATCTGGATCAAGAGTTAATTGAATTAATTAAAATAAAAGGAAAATGTATTGACATGAGATTAAAAACAAGCAGTATATTTTGAACTTCACATGAAATCAGTGTTTTATACGCGTGGCGCATGAAGTAAAATTTCGAGTTTAGAAAAGCCTAATTTGGCTCGGTCGCTTCGCTACGCGCCCGAGCCAAATTTCCAGGCTTTTCTAAACTCGAAATTTTACTTCATGCTTAGTCTGGGAGTTGAAAACACTCGTTTAAAGCATTCAATTGAGCAACGATTATCTGAAAATGTACAGCAAATAATTGAGGCTTTTCTAAACTCGAAGTTTTACTTCATGCTTACTCTAGGAGCGACCAAACCAATTTTTTGTGTTGGAAGAAACGTAGTGTTAGAGATTGATAGATGAATTATCTCCTGGTGGAATAAATAGAGTGGAATAAAGAGACGGAGAGAGAGAGAAGGGTCTCGTGATGGAATGAATTGAATGGCATCGCAAATTAGAAGGGAGAAACAGCGGCCGTGCCCATTATACGATGAAATAATACCAATTATATCCTGGTGTTCGGTCGCCATCGCGTCAAATTCAATGCCTTCCAGTTACCACCACTTTAACCCCCACACACTCTCCCTTTCCCTCTCTGTCTCATTCTCACAAACCCTCGTGTACTTTTATTATTCTCGTTTCTCACACTGTAACAGTTCAGATTATCATCTTTAGGTGCGATATTTGCGGTTTGATAAGCGCACATGTTTTCAACGAAGATTTAGACTAAAGTGAATTATAAGAAAGTAATAAGTTTAATAGTTTAATCTAACAGATTACAAAATAATTAAAAAGCATAAGTATAAAGGGAATAAAGTAAAGGTAGGGTACCAAAAAATAACAATTAACGATGAGGAATATAGATGGAGCAAGAAAGTTAACGGAATGGAGCTCGCAACAGATAACGTGTCAAAAAAGTAAGAATACCTTATCAATACAAAAAGCAAAGAATGACGACAGCAACTCACAAGGATAAGACAAAGGCCCAACAAAAAAATAAACAAGTAGGAAGTAAAACAAAAGAACAAAATAGAATCATAAAAATTGGAACATGGAATATACGCAGTATACAAGGAAAACTACAGGAACTCATAGAAGAATTTGATAAAATGGAATTGGATATATTAGGAATTACTAAAACCAAGAAAAAAAAAAGGCGAAGGAATGGCTGTACTGGACGGAGGACACATATTACTTTATTGCGGTGTAAAATCAGAAGAAAGAGCAGTTGGAGGGGTAGGATGTATAATAAGAAAAGAACACGAAAATAAAATAAAGACATGGAAATTCATTTCCCAAAGAATATTAAAAATCGAAATAGAGATAGAACCAAATAATAAAACAACTCTGGTAATAGCCTATGGACCAGGAAAGGACGAAAGAATCAAGAAAAAGGAAGAGTTCTGGGAAGAATTAACAGAGGCCATCGAAGGAAAAGAAGCTAGAGTAATTATATTAGGTGATTTCAATAGCAGGGAAAAGAAGCAACGAATCTGTCGATGTTATAGGCAATCATGGAGAAGAACACCTTAATAATAATGGAAGAAAATTAATAGATTTTTGTATGGGAAATAACCTAATAGTGACAAACACCTTCTACGCCCATAAACACATACATAAATATACCAGAGAAGTCAAAAGCAGAGAAGAATGTTCAATAATCGACTATATATTAATAAACAGAACAGGTATCCACGACGTAAGAGTATACCGGGGAGCAGAAATATACAGCGACCATTACCTAGTGGTGGGGAAAATGAAAGTAAATACTGAACACAAAGAAATAAAGATGAATATGAAACACAAACAATCAGAGGCGGTTATTAAATCATACAAGCTACAAGAAACAAATATAATGAACAAATACAGAGAAAAAAACAGAAGAAATATTCGAAGAATCAATGCATGACTGGGAGGACATACAACAAACAAGGAGGAAAATTGGAAAGATGTAATACTATCAGTAGCAAAAGAGACCTATGGTACAACAACTATAAACAAAAACAAGAAACAGACATGTTGGTGGAATGAAGAAATAAAGCAGCAGATTAAGCTGAAAAAGCTATTATGGAAGACTTATTTAGGGACGAAGAAGAACGAAAGTTATCTCGCATACAAAAAAACAGCGATTTTTTTTTGTTTTGTTTGTTTGGCCTTGGTATCTAGACCATTAGCCATCAATCTATTTATATATTTAACATTTTAATGTATTTTAACCAATTCTAATTTCGTTAAATAACCATTTACTCCTGAAACAACACAAACTCATTCACAGTACATCCATGGACCCGGATGGAATAATTTAGTATTCATAAATTATTCCACCGGACGGGATTCGAACCCGCGACCTCTTGGTCTGTGGGCAGGGTCTCTACCCACTCGGCCACCGAGGCCCCCAAAAACAGCGATTAATAGTAAAAACCATGGCAGCACAGGCAAAACAAAAGACGTGGAAGGATTTTGGAACAAAAATGAAAAAAGACAGCAAAACTAACTAGAAATGTCTCTACAAAGTATTGAAGAGTCTGGAAAAAGGCAAACAGCACGACTTAAAAACGATAAAAGGAAAAGACAGCCGAATACTAACAGAAGAAAATAAGATCATGGAGCGATGGAAAGAATACTTTTGAGAATTACTAGATAATAAACAACAAGCTAAACACGTGAATACAGAATTGGTAGAGCAGACAGACGAAGAAGAAGAAGAAGACATTAAAATCGAAGAAGTAATAGAAGCAATAAAATCAGCGAAGAGAGGAAAATCAGCAGGACACGACAAGATTACAGCAGAGATGGCAAAAGGACTTGGCAGAAATGGTACCGCTATACTAAAAAATATCTATAACAAATGCTGGGTCACATGAAAAGTGCCTGCCGATTGGAAGGTAGGAATCATGGTACCAATATTTAAGAAAGGTGACTCTAGAAACTGCAAAACCTACAGGGGAATTACCCTACTAAGTATTGTGTCAAAAATATACGAGCAAATACTGGAAAAAAGACTAAAGAAGACAATAGAAAGACAACTTGCAGAACAACAGAGCGGTTTTAGAAAAGGACGTAGTGCCCAGGATCACATTTTCACAATAAAACAAATGATAGAGAAAACGAAACTGAAAGAGGGAAAAGCATACATAGCATTCTTAAACCTGGAGAAAGCTTTCGACAAAGTAGCACAAGAACAAATATGGGACAGTTTAAGACAAAGGGGTGTCAAGACAAAATTAAGAAGGGCAATTGAAAGTCTGTATGATAACAACAGCAGCTATATAAGCAGAGATAACCGACAATCCGAAAAATTCCCTATCAACGATGGCCTTAGACAGGGAGGTGTAATGAGTCCAGCACTATTTATTATAATTATGGATGATATCCTACAAGAAACGAAAAAGCATGTGAAAACAGTACATATAGGATTTAATAAACTAAAACCAGTAGGAATATCTGAATGCGCGTTTGCTGATGACGTGATGATATGCGCACCCAGAGAAGAAGACCTGAAGGCAAGTCTATTGATATGGGGAAACGAACTTCGAAAAAGAAACCTAAACGTTAACATCAGTAAAACAAAGGTAATGGTTATAGGACAGGACAACAGACGAATAAATTTAGACATAAACAACCAAGAACTAGAGCAAGTCGACCAATTCAAGTACCTCGGAGTGACAATAGAAAGAAACGGAAACATGGAACAAGAAATAGACGAAAGAATTAGCTCCGTCACTAGAATTTTCTTTGCGTTAAGCAACTCATTCATCGGCAATAAAAACATCAGTAGGAAAACAAAAATGACAGTATACAAAACAGTATTCAGACCAATACTAACCTATGGGAGCGAATCATGGGTTCTCACAAACAGACAGAAGAGTAAGATACAGGCCGTTGATATGAAGTTCCTGAGAAGAGTGAAAGGTATAACCAGGAGAGACAGAATTAGAAATGAGACAGTCCGAGAAGAATTAGGGGTACCATCTATAGCAGATAACATAGAATTGAACCAACTCAAATGGTTTGGACATTTATGCAGGATGAGTGATGGAAGATAGGTGAAAAACATCTGGCAGGCGAAGGCAGCAATAAAGAAAAAGAGAGGAAGACCAACAAAAACCTAGAACGACCAAACGACAGCAATCCTGAAGAAAAGAAAAAGGATGAGTGATGGAAGATAGGTGAAAAACATCTCTCAGGCGAAGGCAGCAATAAAGAAAAAGAGAGGAAGACCAACAAAAACCTGGAACGACCAAACGACAGCAATCCTGAAGAAAAGAAATGTAAAAAATGGAATGAAGCGGAGGAGATGGCAAGAAATAAAGGAGGGTGGTCCAAATTTGTGTACGCAGGAGATAAATAGAAAAGAGACTATTAAAATAGAAGCCTTACACCTAAGGGTAGACAAGGCAATAGATTATATATATATATATATATATATATATATATATAAGTATAAATGGAATAAAGAGGAAATGGCAAAGCTAAACTGATGAGAGATAAATCTCAAAATGCATCTATAGATAGCCTGAATAATTTGACCCAAATTGTTATATTTGCAGTAGGTTACTGTATGTAACAGCAAACACTTGTTGTATAATTCAATGTCCGTCGGGGTATTAGCTCGGGAAGTAGTTGTTTCAATGAGTGTTTGATATAGTCTTTGTGAGACTAACTTGTTGTAGATTGCGAGAAGAATCGCCATTATGTCAATGTTCAATTATTTAAATGACGGGGAAAGTGCTATGATGGACACATCACCTTTTTTTTATATATGAAAGAGAAATCATCGATTAAGTTTGTTATAATTATTAAATTAAAGTAAATTTCTTCTTTTAATTTACTTTTACTTTATATTAACCTATTAACGGCCGAGCAATTATAGAGTTAACTCTAAAAGTTGATTTTAGGTAAAATTCTACACTTCTTTTTATGATTTCTATGAAGACTTATTGTATTGAATTTTTCTTCTAAATACACATAATGTTTACGCTGTAAATTCTCAGGCATTCGTCGATTTTATACAAAAACGTGCAATAAAGTTTAGAACGAGTGTTTTCACTCCCAGACTAAGCATGAAGTAAAATTTCGAGTTTAGAAAAGCCTGAAAATTTGGTTTGGTCGCGTAGCGCGCAGCGCGGAGCGACCAAACCAAATTTTCAGGCTTTTCTAAACTCGAAATTTTACTTCATGCGCCACGCGTATAAGACACTCATTTCAAGTAAAGTTCGCTTGTTCACTAATTTCAGTGTTTTCAGTGTTTTATACGCGTGGCGTATGAAGTAAAATTTCGAGTTTAGAAAAGTCTGAAAATTTGGTCTATTCAATTCAAGTTAATGCTCGCATCATTAATAAACGTAAGTGTGTGTCGTTAAACTAATGAGGTAAGGGAGAAAGTACAGGATTTTTTTTTAAGTATACATATCCCAATTATTCTTCTTGCACAATTAATGGCTCAATATCCCAATTATGTGCTGCATATGTTCAGATATTCGTTGTTCAATTTGATGCTTTAAACGAGTGTTTTCCACTCCCAGACTAAGCATGAAGTAAAATTTCGAGTTTAGAAAAGCCTGAAAATTTGGTTTGGTCGCTTCGCGAAGCGAAGCGGCCAAACCAAATTTTCAGGCTTTTCTAAACTCGAAATTTTACTTCATGCGCCACGCGTATTAAACACTAAAATATTGTGAAATTAGAAGTACACTTTCATGAGTAATAATCGAAATATTTAAATAATAAAATATTTACATTTTTCTTCATACATTTTCAAGCTACGTCAAATAATACAATATATCAAATTAACTTATTTAGTAATTTAATTAACAAAAAAAATAATAAAGTTGCGTGTATGTATCAATGGCGCTTAATGGGTTAAACTGAAGAATATTATAATTTAATTTAATTTATTTACGGAATCTCCATTTTACAATCTATATTTTCATTTACAAAAAATAGTAATACTAATAGTAAAAACATAACATAATTGGTGCGTTAAATTTAAACATGTTATTTCACGTCCCAAAATGGTTCAATAAATCCTTAAAATTATAAATTTATTATTGCTCAACTTTACTGTTGAATGATAAGACAAACAATCGTTAATAAACGTAAATAATATACATAATTAATTTACTAAATATTTCATGACATTGTATATATAAAAATATAAATAAAATGTAATATAATGTATAAACGTTTGTATCACAGAATAAATCACAGTGTCTTCGCTAAAGCAAATTATCACAGATGGAATATCACGTAAAGATATATAAAGCAAACATATATGTATAGAAAAATGACAAACAGTTCTAGCAACTAGCAAAGTACAAACGAATATAACGAATTAATACAAAGTAACAGAATAAATAATCATACATCAATAAAATATATATCAATAAAACAAATATTATTGAGACGTAACAGCGACATCGCATAAATTTATTATATCGATGATTTCTCTTTCAAATATAAAACAAAATTGTGATGTATCCATCATAGCGCTTTACTCAAAATGAAGAAATTATTAAGGAATTAAAACAGAACTCAAAGTATTAATCATCTATCATTAAAAGCATAATAAAGATATTCATTCATAGCTGCGGAATAATTTTTAAAAAGGAGAAAAGCAATTATTAAAAAAAGGGGGAGATAATGGTTTGTCTGTTAATGGCGGCCTGTCTGTGTCAGTTTTATGTGTGTGTGTTGGTCGGGTAAGGAAAAGGATGAAGGGGGAATAATCCGGGACGGCCACTTTAATCCTCAAATTAAACTTCAATCAAACTTAATGCGAAACTTTGTCTCTCTTAAATTCCGAACAAAAATTATATATCCCCGCTAAATGAAAAGAAACGTCAGAGGGCCGGAATGGAAGCTTATGAGCTTTTCCGAGCGACGGCGCAACTTTCCCAACAAAAAGGAAACAGTGGGAACGAAAAGGACGTACAAAGTTTTTCGCTCCTTTTAATAGTTTCAAATTGTTTCCATTGGATCAAGACGTTTTGCAAACACAGCGTTTGTTAATACTTGTAATAATCTAGCGGTTTAGGCATTGAAATGATTTGGAAGTACAACTCTCTTCTTACAGAAGAGTTGTTCTTCCAAATAATTTTAATCCCCAAAGAGATTTAAGAAAATAAGAAATTATTACGTAAAAAGGCAGAGTTGAGAGACATTTCAGAAAACAAGTATTTTTTAGGCAAATAATGATGTTTGGAAGAGTTGTTCTCCCAATTAATTTCAATCCCCAAAGGGATTTAAGAAGAAAATTACAATGACATTAAAAATTCTTACGTAAATAGGCAGAGTTAAGAGAAATTTCAGAATACAAGTATTTCTTAGGCAAATAATGATGTTTGGAAGAAAGGATATAGAAGACGATTTTTTAAGGAAAACGAACATATATTTGGGATTCGCTCGAACTAAAAATCAAGCACAACTTTTTTTCAAAAAGAGAACGTTTTCATGAAACAAAAAGCAAACGATAGCCGAAGATCGAGGCTTTCAATTGACGTAAAGCTTGATTGTTTTTAAGCTCAAACCAAGGCTTACATGTTAAACCAAAACAACTGCTTTTTTCACTGTACATATAACTTTAATAAACGATAGCCAAAGAATGCAGCTCTGATTAGACCCTACACTCAATTGTTTATACTCTTAAATTAAATTTTAAGTATTAAAGTTTGTGAAGAATTCCTTATTCCCTTTGTCGTTTTGTACTCCAATTCAGGGATAAATACAGTTTAATTTTTTATGCAACTGGTCCTAATTATCGCGATATCATTCAATGATTAAATGATTTTTAAACAACCCACCCTCAAATATTCCAACAAGCGAAAAGCAATTACTTAAATGACTCCCAAAAACTTCTTCTATTAATACCGTACACTGGCTTCAGGCAATTAATTTTCCAACAACTTCTTACGGTTCCATCAGAGTAAAGGCAATAATCCGCGCACGGCTAAAACGAGTTAATTAAATATACATGCGGGTCGAGGGGTGTTTTTCCACCCTCTTTCCCCGGGGGAATACCAGAGCGGAGGGGAGGAAGGAGGCAATGGAATAGGAAAAAAGTTTCCCCTCCAGCAAATACAGAGCGAAGGAGATGAGGGTCGCTAGGTGACAAAAATACAATTTGGATAATGCTCGAATCCTCTGGAGGGTCGGTTAGAATAAAGGGAGATCTAAACGAGAGAGAAAAAAAAAGAATAATCCTCGTGGTGAAATTGGGAGGAAATGAGAGAGAGGAAGAACGAGAATAATTTGGTGGTGGAATTGAGACAGCTTAAATATGAGAGATGAAGAAAAAAAGTTATAAGTAATGGAAAAGAAAAAGCGGGCAATTGCGAAATAAAGACATTTGGAAGAAAGTCCAGATGAGAAACAATTTCTTAGGCAAATATATATATTTAGAAGAACATCCACAGGGTAAGGGCTTTTCTTCCAAATTTCTTTATTGAAAACAAGGATTTTCTTCAAAATCTCTAATCCTAAAGACAATGATTTATCCTAATCCTCTATTTTGCTTAAGAAATATCGTATCTTCTGGATTTTCTTCTAAATCTCTTTTGGGATTGATGTGATCTGTTAGAAAAGTCGAAAGGTAATAATTTCGTGGACGAGAGAGTAATTACTTATAGAAATAAGGAGATTTGGAAGAAAATCCAGATGAGAAATAATTTCTATACAGATATAGATTTGGGAGAACATCTAGGAGGTAACGGATTTTCTTCTAAATTTTTTTATTAAAGACAAGGATTTTCTTCAAAATCTCTAATCCTGAAGACAACGATTTATTCCAAATCTCTATTATGCCTAAGAAATATCATATCTTCTGGATTTTCTTCTATATTTCTTTGGGGGATTGATGTGATTTGTTAGAAAAGTCGAAAGGTAAGATTTTTGTCGACGAAAGAGTAATTACTTAGAGAAATAAGGAGATTTGGAAGAAAATCCAGATGAGAAACTATTTCTTGTACAGATATAGAGATTTGGAAGAACATCCAGAAGGTAAGGGATTTTCTTCCAAATGTTTTTATTGAAGACAAGGATTTTCTTCAAAATCTTCAATCCTGAAGACAATGATTTATTCCAAATCTTTATATCTGCCTAAGAAATGTCGTATCTTCTAAATTTTCTTCTAAATCTCTTTGGGGGATTGACATAATCTGTTAAAAAAGTCGAAAGGGAAGAATTTCGTGTAAAAGAGAGCAATTGCTTGGAGAAAGGGAGAAGAAAGGAAGAAAATCTAGACAAGAAACAATTTCTTACATAGATATAGAGATTTGGAAGAACATCTGGAAGGCAAGGGATTTTTTCAAAATCTCTTTATTGAAGACAATGATTTTCTTCAAAATCTCCAATTATGAAGACAACGATTTATTCAAAATCTGCCTAAGAAATTTCGTATCACAAGGCGTTTGTTCTCTTCAAACAACTCAACGAAGACATTCTTAATTCTCAATTGGTGTTTATCTCTCATCTTCCAATTTGAAAATCACTTACCGGAGAGGGAGATTCTTAATTCCTAATTGGTGTTAACAGTCGGGACTCATTAACAAATCCGTGTAACGAGAGAAGGGGGATGAAACGTGTGATAGTGTGCGTGTGCTAGTGTTGTCTGTATCGACCCGTAGTCCGACAAAACCGAGCAGCAACCCCTCTTCTGAATTCCTATTACATCCAACTCGTGTCAACGTTGACGGGAGAAACCGAATAAGTGAACGATGAGAGGGGTGAATGGAGAGAAAGAGGGATAAGGGGGATGAAAAGCCATTTATAATATGGAATATACCATCATTCGTTTGGATTAGTTTGTGTTCGAGTTATTTTTTTTTTTTTTTTGATTATTAATAAAGTTGAAGGATTTTATTGCAAAAAATAACTTGAATGCTTTTAATTTCTATATATATACTACCTCAATATTTAATCATAAATTTATTCATAAATACATCTTCTATAAAATTAGGTAAAGCGGAGGATAGTCGGTTTTGCGTTTAGACATATTAAACCGACTATCCCCCACCTAAGCTAATTTTTTAACAGATGTAATAGCTTTAGAGCAATAGCTGGCTTTAGCTGTTGATATTTCTAAATGTGTTCACATACAAGGATTTTTTTTCAAATATACATATCCCGATGTATACGCTGTAAATTTTAAGGCATTCGTTGTTTTTGAAAAGCCTTCAATTTGAAGCTTCTAGGCTATTTAATCAGTCAACGGAGTCCTTTCATAGTTTTCTAGGCTATTTATTCAGTTAGCTTTTAGTCCTATTATAGTCTTCTAGGCTATTTGTTTAGTCAGTCCTTTTAGAGTCTTCTAGGCTATTTATTCAGTCAGCTTTTAGTCCTTTTATAGTCTTCTAGGCTATTTGTTTAGTCAGTAATTTTATAGTCTTCTAGGCTATTTATTCAGTCAGCGGAGTCTTCTGTAGCTATTTATTCAGTCAACGGAGTCCTTTTATAATCTTTTAGGCTATTTATTCAGTCAAAGGAGTCTTTGTCTAGTCTTTTAGGCTATTTATTCAGTCAACGGAGTCCTTTTATAGTCCTTTAGGCTATTTTTTCAGTCAACGGAGTCCTTTTATAGTCTTTTAGGCTATTTATTCAGTCAACAGGGTTCTTTTATAGTCATGTAGGCTATTTATTCAGTCAACTTTTAGTCCTTTTTTAGTCTTCTAGGCTAGTTATTTAGTCAATGGAGTCCTTTTATAGCCTTCTAAACTATTTATTTAGTCAACGAAGTCCTATCGTCTTCTAGGCTATTTATTCAGTTAACGGAGTCCTTTTATAGTCTTCTAGGCTATTTAATCAGTCAACAGAGTCCTTTTACAGTCTTCTAGGCTATTTATTTAGTCAACGGAGTCCTTTTATAGTCTCCTAGGCTATTTATTCAGTCAAATTTTAGTCCTTTTATAGTTTTCTAGGCTATTTATTTAGTCAGCTTTTTGTCCTTTTATAGTCTTCTGGGCTATTTGTTTAGTCAGTCCTTTTATAGTCTTCTAGGCTATTTATTCAGTCAGCGGAGTCCTTTTATCGTCTTCTGTAGCTATTTATTCAGTCAACGGAGTCCTTTTATAGTCTTTTAGGCTATTTATTCAGTCAAAGGAGTCCTTGTCTAGTCTTCTAGGTTATTTAATCAGTCAACGGAGTCCTTTTACAATCTTCTAGGCTATTTATTTAGTCAACGGAGTCCTGTTATAGTTTTCTAGGCTGTTTAATCAGTTAATGGAGTTATTTTATAGTCTTCTATGCTATTTAACCTATTAACGGCTGAGCAATTATAGAGTTAACTCTAAAAGTGGATTTTAGGTCAAATTCTACACTTCTTTGTATGAGTTCTACGAATGACTTATTATATTACATTCTATGAATTTTTCTTTTAAATATAAATAATGTATACGCTGTAAATGTAAGCCATTCATCAATTTTGTATAAAAATGTGCAATATGAAGTTAAGAACGAGTGTTTCCACTCCCAGACTAAGCATGAAGTAAAATTTCGAGTTTAGAAAAGCCCCGCGTAGAAAATTTGTCGAGGGTCGCGCAGCGACCCGAGACAAATTTTCACGGGGCTTTTCTAAACTCGAAATTTTACTTCATGCGCCACGCGTATAAAACACTGAAATATTGTGAAGTTAGAAATACACTGAAATCATTTTATTTAATTAAGTAATAATCAAGATATTTTATTTATTTTATTTATTTACGTTTTTCTTCATATATTTTCAAATCAAGTCAAATAATATAATATATCAAATTAAGTTATTTAGTAATTTACCGGCTCTGCAAGTAGGTTTTTTTGTAAGACCCCTCTTACCTGTTTAGTATATATTAATTAACATAAAATTAATAATGTTGCGTACATGCATCAATGGTACATAATGGGTTAATCAGTTAACGGAGTTCTCTTATAGTATTCTACGCTATTTATTCAGTCAACGGGGTCCTTTCATAGTCTTCTAGGCTATTTATTCAGTCAACGGAGTCCTTTTAAAATGTGTAATGGTTAGTATTCCTTATCACTGAGTCGAGACCACACTAACGAGAACTTTGGATGGAGTTTTCACGGTGTTAACGTTTGTTCCGCTTTAAAAAAACACTCGCGACGGATAGAAACACAATTGTTTAACCGATTTGAGAATGATTTACGTTTACAAATGCGTTTTCCGCGGGTTAGACTAGTGAGAACGGCGGAGATGTTGACGCACATACTTCGTACTTTAACAAAACGGCGTCGAGGACGTCATCACCACCATGGTCAAATGTAAGACAAAAGAAGCTGATTTGACCAGCACAGCGCTATTACTGCATAACGGCAACAAATCGAACTAGGCAATTATTTATATTCGTTTTAAAAAACCACATTGAACACGCAAATCCCGTGTTTAATGTACTTGAATGTTAAATGCACCCCGTTTATGCTGCCCACACAATTAAATAATGCACATATTATAAGATTGTCGTGAACAAAAATCGTTTAGAGAGTATTATTTTATTCATTCAGCCGGTGAAATGATTATTTTATTATTTTGATCAATAAAATGGCGGTTATCGCGACCGCTAATCAAAAGTATTGTGGTTTATTGAAGCGAACGAGATCGATATTCGTATTAGAAGCTATAATTGTGTGTATGTGTGTGGCCTGTGAAAATAAATCATGGAAAAGGAAGGGCGTTTAAATTCAATTTCCCTTTTTCGTGTTTGTACAAATAACTGGGAAAGCGAAATGGAAATCCATACCCCGCTGTCACCTAGGAAATTTATGCGCCTAACGTCCGCATCCAGATCAATTCGCAATTTTTCTATTTCAAAAAACACACACACAAACACTTTTAAATTTGAAAGCACGAGCGAGGAATAAGTTTTGAGAATGGTATGAAAAAAGTTTAAAAAATCGAATAATAAAATTTGGAAATCTAGTAAAATGCTTTGAAGATCGATTAATAGGCTTTTAAAATTGAGTAAAAAGCCCTGAAGAATCGAGTGAAGAGCTTTGTAAATCGAATAGTAATAGGTTTTTATAATAAAGAAAAAAGCTTAACCGATTTTTAAAGGTTATTACTTGATTTACAAATATCTTTTTTGTTTTCCCAAAGTATTTAATTTGGGAAAACGAGGAAAAACATTTGTATATTACTTTTATATAAATAAAACAATTTAAACACTTTCAAATATACAGAGAGTTTTATGTAACACCGAACGAGAATATTTAATTTAAGTATACATATGCAGACGTTGTACATTTTACCACGTTCGGTTTATTAAAAGAATACCATTTGAAGCTTTAAACGAGTGTTTTCCACTCCCAGGCTAAGCATGAAGTAAAATTTCGAGTTTAGAAAAGCCTGAAAATTTGGTTTGGTCGCGTAGCGCGAAGCGCGGAGCGGCCAAACCAAATTTTCAGGCTTTTCTAAACTCGAAATTTTACTTCATGCGCCACGGGTACAAAACACTGATTCAATGAAAAGTTCAGCGGTGTGTTTTAAACTTCGTAATATGTCAGTGTTTTGTACCGGTGGCGCATGAAGTAAAATTTCGAGTTTAGAAAAGCCTGAAAATTTGGTTTGGCCGCTCCGCGCTTCGCGCTACGCGTCCAAACCAAATTTTCAGGCTTTTCTAAACTCGAAATTTTACTTCATGCTTAGCCTGGGAGTGGAAAACACTCGTTTAAAGCTTCAAATTGTATTCTTCTTTGCGCTACGCGTCCAAACCAAATTTTCAGGCTTTTCTAAACTCGAAATTTTACGTAATGCGCCACCGGCACAAAACACTGACTCAATGAAAAGTTCAGCGGTGTATTTTAAACTTCGTAATATGTCAGTGTTTTGTACCGGTGGCGCATGAAGTAAAATTTCGAGTTTAGAAAAGCCTGAAAATTTGGTTTGGCCGCTCCGCGCTTCGCGCTACGCGTCCAAACCAAATTTTCAGGCTTTTCTAAACTCGAAATTTTACTTCATGCTTAGTCTGGGAGTGGAACACACTCATTTTAAGTTTCAAATTTAACTCCTTTCAAAAACAACAACGATTATCTTAAGATTTTCGGCATATTCGCTGTAATTGGGACATGTATACTTGAAAGAAAAGCTGCCTGTATGTACAAGTTGAGACATTAATTGCAATTGATTAGCTACAATTTGTAATGGTCATATAGGCAACCTAATTTACACATAACCTAAAAAGTAAAGGTGCTAAATCGTATTTTATGAAAATGTTCGGTGCTATATAAAACTCTCTGTATATTGTGCATTCGCTACAATTGTTTCGCCATACTGTGGCTTCTTCAGGCGAAAAAATGATTTGTAAATCAAGTAATAATCTTTGAAAATCGGTTAAAAACTTTGTAATTCGAGTAATTGGCTTTGAAACTACAATAATAAGACTTGAATATTGAGTATCGAGTGTTTTTATTTTTCACTCTTTACTTCATTAATCTAGGTAATAAGAATTACACAATTTGTTGATTTATATCAAAATACTGTATTCAAACGCGACACGCTTGTTTTGCTACCTGTACCAGTAAAGTTTTACCAACTACTTTGCGTCTCCCGGAAACGAGTATTAACAATTACCAGGCGCTCTCTGGTAAATTTCCGCGTCGTTAACCCCCCTACCCGCTTTCCCCCGAGCTCCGGCAGAAATCCAGTGCTCCAAGGCGGGAGCAAACACCGTTTAATTCAATCAAAAGGCGCAAATCGCGAAGTTAAGTCCGCATTTACGAAAAGCGGGCGGTTCTATAAAATCAATATCTTATTAATGTCTGAGAGGACGGGAGAAGGATTTGTCAATACAGTAAGTTTGTGCTTAAATGATTAAATCTGTGCTCCCGAATCTTACTTTGATGCAATATAGGGCAATATATTTGCAGACGCAAATTTGTATTTATTTTTCTAGAACTTTGTCTTCTTCATATGACCTTGGCAACTAGACACAACGGATGTGAAGTTAGCAATATATTCCAGCAATAGATTTTAAAAATTCATATTTCTAAAATTGTGTACTAAAAAATAAAACTATTAATGTTTTTTTTTTCTAGATGCATCGATTTATTCAATAAACTATTAAAAACGATCGGATTTTTTTTTATAGATGCATCAATTCATTCAATGAACTATTAAAAATCTCTCAAGAGACCTAATGTACGTTGTAAAAACTGTGCATTCGTCAAAATGACAGAAAGAACGGATCTTTTTTATTTTGGCTAGCTTTCTGAGCGCTGCATAGGTCAGTGCACGCTTACGACACTAGTTTCGACGGAACATCTCTTGAAATTCATGAATTGTAGCTAATTTCAATCAAATTAAAAAAAACTTAAATCTTAAGAAAGAAGTATCTTTGGTTTGGCTAGTGTTATAAACTCTGCAAAATGTTAAATCCTAAGAAAGAAGTGTCTTTGGTTTGGCTAGTGTTGTGAACTCTGCAAAATGTTTAATCCTAAGAAAGAAGTGTCTTTGTTTTGGCAGCGTTGTGAGCTCTACATAGATTAATGAATAATGAATACATGTTGAAATATTTACAGCAGTAGCTTTAAAAGAACATCCTTGAAATATCATAATTGTGCATACGAAGTATATGGTAATTTAATATCAGGAATGTGGTTAAAATTACGAGAACGGATCTGTTTTATTTAGGCTAGCGTTGTGAGCGCTGCATAGGTTACGGCACTAGTTTTGACGGAACATCTCTTGAAATTCATGAATTGTAGCTAACTTTAATCAAATTTAAAAAAAACTTACATCTTAAGAAAGAAGTGTCTTTGATTTGGCTAGTGTAGTGAGCTCTGCAAAATGTTAAATCTTAAGAAAGAAGTGTCTTTGTTTTGGCTAGCGTTGTGAGCTCTACATAGATTAATGATTAATGAATACATGTTGAAATGTTAATAGCACTAGCTTTGGAAAAACATCCTTGAAATATCATAAATGTGCATACGAAGTGTGTATCAGGAATATGGCTAAAATTACGAGAACGAATCTTTTTTATATTGGCTAGCTGCATAGATTAGTGCACGCTTACGACACTAGTTTTATGGAACATTTCTTGAAATTCATGAATTGTAGCTAACTTCGATCAAATTTAAGAAAGAAGTATCTGTAGTTTGGCTAGCGTTGTGAACTCTGCAAAATGTTGAATCCTAAGAAAAAAGTGTCTTTGTTTTGGCTAGCGTTGTGAGCTCTACATAGATTAATTAATACATGTTGAAATGTTTACAGCACTCGCTTTGAAAGAGCATCCTTGAAATATCCTGAATGTGCATACGAAGTTTACGGTAATTTTATATCAGGAATGTGGCTAAAATTACAAGATATCTATCGTAAATGTGGCTAAAATTACGACGTGACTATCTTATCAAAATATAACTTCAACTTCTTAGGACACTCGCATTTTTTTAATGCAACATAAGTATTTTTCATGTTTCGTTTGCCTATGAGAATCGCCTGGTAGCCCGTCTTTTCTGTCCTTGACCAACAGAAGGTTGGAACTTTACCTGTTTTCCGCCGCCTTTGTAAAGCGCCAGATGCCGGCGAGCGACGGGTTCAGTGTCGATCCGCTCTTGTACCTGAAACACGTGTTTCTCGCTTCCAGTGCCGGTTCGTTCGGTTTGGTTATGTTCAACAAAAATGTAACAGAAACCAAAAGAAAAACAGCAAACGTTTTGTAATCGTGCAGTGTTCAAATGTGAAGTCTAAAAGAAAGGCAGCAAAAGTTTTGTAATCGTGTTTAAAAGGCGCAAATTGTGAAGTTAAGTCCGCATTTACGAAAAGCAAGCGGGTGGTTCTATAAAATCAATAATTTATTATTATTATCGTGATTGTGAAAAGTCTAAAAGAAAAACAGCAAACGTCCTGTAATCCTGCAGTTTTCAAATGTGATTGTGTAAAAGGCGCAAATCGCGAAGTTAATATCTTATTACTATTGTGATTGTGAGAAGTCTAAAAGAAAAACAGCAAACGTCCTGTAATCCTGCAGTTTTCAAATGTGATTGTGAAAAATGATTTATTTCAAAGTTAGTGAAAATATTACTTTATAATCTGTGATTTTGTGCGTAAACATAAGGTGTAAGTTACAATGACGTAACAAATGTGATGATTAATTTAAAAATCGGCATAGTTTAGTGTGTGATTGTTTAAAAATTAAAGTGATTGTTTCGCAAAAATTTGATTTTAAAGTGATGAAAACGTAATCAATTAAATGGATATCAACTAAGCCTCCAACAAAGCTATGAATCGGGTTAGAATTTTATTACAACTATAAGTAAAATAGAGCACTGATTTACGTTGGAATTGACCCATTCGGGGGCCCTATTCGTTCTCTGTAACGCAAGCCGAGCGTATAAAATTTGAAAAATCCAGTTATAAAGTTAATATTTTTATCAAATTAGTACTTAGTGGTGTAAGTACCAATTTGATAAATATGGAACTTTATAACTGGATTTTTCAATTTCTGTATGCGTCTAATTGCTTCAATTGCAATTTATTAAGAAAACACTCGTACTTAAAAATATTTAACAACAAGCTCGTATATATTTGTTTTACTTTCGTGGCGCGTTTAGTTTACTTTGTTGTTGCGGCGAGCCGTAAATTTTTATTAGCCTCCCACAAAACTTTAAACTTTTCCACGTCTCTTTTTCTCATGCCCGTTTTTTTCTTTTCTGCTTTCAGGGTCCTCCACCTCAGGGTGGGCAAATAAAATTCACAATCGCCGACACCCTGGAGCGGATAAAGGAGGAGTTCAATTTCCTTCAGGCGCAATACCACTCGTAAGTACCCGGAAAAATATCCTCACAAAACGAAAAATGTAATATTAGGAAAATCGATACATACATACACAAGAGAAGACAAATCGAGATTAAGCAGGAGATACAATTAATGTTTAATTAATTTCTCACTTAACCCGTGGTGAAGCGTTAAATATCCAGATAAAATTAATTTCAAGAAATAAATATGATTCTGTTGATAAATAATTAACTCTGTTGTATCCTTTCTTCACACTTTATTCTCTAATGGTTAGATAAGGTTAGAAAATAAAGTGTGAAGAAAGGATACAACAGTGTTAATTATTTATTAATTATACTCTTCACGAAACTAAAAAACATATATCGATGATTCTGTTAATTTTAACAATCATATTTCATGATTATAATCAGGGTTGTTATGTTTAAAACACTGTTTTAAAACAGTCTTTTAAACATGTTTAGAAACAGCCTTCGTGTTTTTAATGGTTTTGTTTTAAACATGTTTTAAATATTAAATTTGTTTAAAACATATTTTAAACGTTCAATTTGTCTAAAACTTTTTTTTTATTGTCCTAAATTTGCTAAATTATATTTTAAACTACTTCATTAAGATTTTTCGTTTACGTTTTTAAATGTTAGCTAAATTATTGAAGATATTTTGAATTATATTATTAACTGTGTGTGCATAAATGTGATTTTTGAATACAGAGAAATTTTCTTACAAGTATACATAGAGAAGAGAGTTTTATGTAAAACCGAATATTACAACACACGTTGAACTTTAATTTTCATATGTTCGTTTTGTTCTGAAACGAGTCTAAGCATTGAACACAATTTGACACGTTTAATTTTGAGGTTAGGTGTAAATTGAATTGCCTATATGACTATTTATTTATTTATTTATTATTATCCCAACAGATTTACATTCAATTACAGGGTAATTTAACAGATAATTTTGGACTATGCGATACTTAACTTAAATTAGAAATAATAGGTAATCAAATGTACAAATCGTACAAACTCTCTGTATGTATACACTGTAAATATTACGACATTCGTTGTTTTTTTAAAGATTTCAATTTTAATCTTTAAACTAGGGTTTTCCACTCCCAGACTAAGCATGAAGTAAAATTTCGAGTTTAGAAAAGCCTGAAAATTTGGATTGGCCGCGTAGCGAAGCGGAGCGGCCAATCCAAATTAGGCTTTTCTAAACTCGAAATTTTACTTCATGCGCCACGCGTATAAAACACTGAAATATCGTAAAGTTTAAAATATACGGCTTTAGCAATCTAATATGTAGATATGAATAAAACGTGAGTCAAATTCTGCGCTGACCAAATTGTTTGAAACACTGATTATAGGCAACCCAATAACTATAACGTATATTAGGTTGCCTGTAATCGTTTTTAAATATTAGCTAAATTATGGAAGATATTTCAAATTATATTATTAACTGTGTGTGCATAAATGTGATTTTTAAATACAGGGCATTTTTCTTTCAAGTATACTGTAAATATTACGACATTCGTTGTTTTTTTTAAGATTTCAATTTGAATCTTTAAACGAGGGTTTTCCACTCCCAGACTAAGCATGAAGTAAAATTTCGAGTTTAGAAAAGCCTGAAAATTTGGATTGGCCGCGTAGCGAAGCGGAGCGGCCAATCCAAATTAGGCTTTTCTAAACTCGAAATTTTACTTCATGCGCCACGCGTATAAAACACTGAAATATCATAAAGTTTAAAATACACGGCTTTAGCAATCTAATATGTAGATATGAATAAAACGTGAGTCGAATTCTGCGCTGAACAAATTGTTTGAAACACATATTATAGGCAACCCAATAACTATAACGTATATTAGGTTGCCTACAATCGTTGTTGTATGTGTGTGCTTTTTTAACTTCACTATAAATCAGCGTTTTTAAGCGTGGCGCATGAAGTAAAATTTCGAGTTTAGAAAAGCCTAATTTGGATTGGCCGCTCCGCTTCGCTACGCGGCCAATCCAAATTCTTAGGCTTTTCTAAACTCGAAATTTTACTTCATGCTTAGTCTGGGAGTGGAAAACCCTCGTTTAAAAATTCAAATTAAAATTAAAAAAAAAGCAACGAATGTCGTAATATTTACAGTGTAAACATATGTATACTTGAAATTTCTTAGGCTTTTCTAAACTCGAAATTTTACTTCATGCTTAGTCTGGAAGTGGAAAACACTCGTTAAAAGCCTCAAAGTAACCGCTCTAAAACAGCGAATTCCCGCAAATTTAAAAAAAAAACGCTATAATTGTCGGGATATGTATACTCAAAAGAATAATGCCTTGTATGTTCCCGTTTAAACGTGTTTTAAACATGTTTTTAATTGCTAATGTTTTAAACGCAATTTCAATGAAAAAAACACGTCTTGTAAAAATAACTGTTTGCTTTAATTAAAATGAAAAACAACGTTTTTTTTTTAACAACCCTGATTATAATACAAGCCGAGCGTATAAAATTTGGAACTTCTTTCTTTTGTCAAATTCACGTATTCCAGGGCCCGTATTTACAGCAATTTGTCATCGGTAGGAACTTGCACCAAAATGACGTCATTTTACTCCATACGGTTTAGTAAATTCTTCCCAAAATGACGTAATTTCGGTGCGACTTCTCACTGATGACAAATTGCATCAGTGCTGTAAATAGGGGCTCAAGTCTCACTCAGTTAAGATTTACTAATCAGTGATAATAATAATAATAATAATAATTTATTTCTCAACAGACCAGGTCCAATTACAGAGAAAAATATATTTAACGTACAATACATTAAAGTACACATTAAAAATAAAAATAAAAAGAAAAGTATACATTAAAAATACACAATATAGAAAACAAATATATATAAATTAAAACATACATGCGCCAAATATGATCTATAAGAAACACGTTTTTAAAACATTTTCGAATTCAGTAGTGTTATTACAAAAGATATCGACAGCGTACTGAACCATTGATGACGGGTGAAAATAAGTGGTGATTTGTACGAGGAGTATTATATGAAAATGAGTGCATGCTTCTTGAATTTATCCTCGGAATTGTAAAATTAAGCAACGATAGGAAAGATGTATTATCAATATTATTGTGAATGAGTTTATGAAGTTCACAAATTGAAATATATTTATGTCTATTAAAAACAGACATAAAATCAAATTCACGTTCATGAAGCTATACACTAAAAAAACTGTTATTCCTTACTTCACTTTTTATTTGTATCGTTAGATGTACATTTCGAGACACCAGGTGCTCAATATCAATAACAAAACACAAGCTATAAGTAAGACATTTCAGAATAGGAGTAGAAAAACAATCGTAGTTATTCAAATATAAAAAAAATCATGTTATATTGCATTTAGTGTCTATTTAACAAGGCAGTCCGTATCCAGTTTTGTGTATTTTAGTATCGATCCCTATTCTGGCGATTTAACTCTTTCTCCTTTTTTTTTTTCATCGTGCATTAAAAATTCATCACGACCAGTTGTTTTCCGGTGCATTGTGCATTATTAATCGCGAACAGAACGACCAAAGAGTCCGCCACTTCCACCGAACACCCACACTCGCACACGCTCCGTCCCCTTTTCAATTTAATTCGTGTTATTATTGTGTACATGTACCTTACATTTCTCCTCCCTCGGGAAAATTAATATTGCACACAACTCGCAATCGATTTATTCTGAAGCATCTAATAAATATTTTATTACTCAATATTTTATACATTTGTTTATATATTTTAAGAGTATAATCAATACTTACTTGTTACTCCTATTTGCTTTGTTATTAAAAGAAAGTTGGGACAGAGTTATAAGACTATTAAGGAATAAATAACATGCTAAGGGGAGTTTTAAAACTGAAAAATCTAGATAACTATTAAAGAAAACATGAACAAGAAAAAGTCTATAATGGACACATCATTAATTTGACGAATAAAGCACTAATAACCTTTCTTCACACTTTTATTTAAATTACCAAATGTACATTTCGGACACAAAGTGACCATTATCAATGGATTAACACATCATTGTTCTTAAAACACTAAAAATTAGCTTGTATCATTTCTCAATCTGATCAATACAATTTATAAAATTTATATTAGCGCTTTATTAGTGTTTGTATGTTTTTTCTAAATTACCTATCTAATAATTTCAGATGATTAAAATATATAATACCTAATATTTCAATTATTTTCAATATATTTTTTGTGTATGTAAGCATGTGATATTTTATGTTAGAATACACATTTTAGCATACATTTTATCCTCACTTTTATACACTGGGGACTTCAGCGCATTTATTTTCAACGGGTTGTTTGTCTGTTTCAGGTTGAAATTAGAATGCGAGAAACTTGCTAGCGAAAAGACTGAAATGCAACGGCACTACGTTATGGTAAGTTGAATTTTCGTATTATCTCATCACGTCCACCGACCAACTTAAATTAACTCTAATTGTATGCAAATACACTAGATTTAAGCTAAATTATTTTATATGTGTGTACGGTATTTTCATTAAGAAGGATCCGTGAGTTTGCCGCGTTTTGTATATTTTTGTGTTGCGATGGTGCAGCCTATATATATGCCCATGCGTTACTTAACACCAGGGTAAGTCCCGAGATTCGCTGTACCGTTACCGTAAAACATATATTTGCATACAGTCCACTATAACAACCCTTTTTACTGCACATGTGGAATTGCCGTCAATGGGAAATCGAGAAAACTATCAAAAATATACTTCTGAGGTGTTCGATTTAAATTAACTTGTAAATAAAGTACGTTTTTATACAGTGGTTAAACAAAGTAAAAATGTGTTTTATTTACAAGTGTATTTAAGATGTACCACAAAGTGAACGCCTACGACACAAAATTATTTTCCCGTCTGTAATGCCTACAATTTCTAGTCTAAATCATCTGTTGCCGCGTATGTTTGAGTGGGCAGACTCGGACATCAATCAAAATTAGGTCTGTATCGTGATTAGTGGTAAGCAATCCTCAATCGAACTAGCGACCACTGGCCATCCGGGATTGCATTAGCGACAATGATATTACTTAAAGCCGGACCGCAATGATCGATCGATTCACGTGTGCACGTGTACAATTATCAGCCACAGTTGAGAACACTTACAATTTCACAACAAAATTATTAATTAATGTAGTATTTTTTATTCGAGAAAAATCATTCGTACTACTTTTCTTGGTAGATTAATTGATTGAAATAAGTTCGGCGAGACTTTCATAAAATCGCATAAGTTTTAAGAATGGGGGTGGAGAAAAAAGTATCCTACTTAAATTATGGCTTTGTACTTGGGAGAGGGCTGGGGATTTATTTTGATGTGCAGAAACTTATTCTAATAAATGTTGACCCGTCTTGAATCCGCGAGAGGGATACTTTAACAACAGGCGTTTGCCCTCCATTTACTTATTTCTACCATAAAATCATTCTGTAATTTTGACATAAATTCTCCTTTTTCACCAACTACTTTCTTTTACTTTATCATAAACTCTCGGACGCTCGAAGAGTTTACGAATTCAAGTATTCCAATAGTTAGAAATTTATATAAGGTGTGATGATTTCAAGTCTTCAAATAGGTAGAATAATCAAGTCATGAATAATGATTTAAAGTGTTGAAATAGTTAAAAAAAATAAAGTGTTGAGTAATAATTTCCCATCTCTCGATGAGGGCAGATGATGCAGCAATGGCTGATATGAAATATTATAAAAAAATTGGTATACTTTAAGGAAAATACAAACTTCATGCTTGTCTCAAAAAAAATATCAAACAGTAAATCACGTATTAAATTTGATTATTTTCTCCAATATTTATAAAAAACATTGGAAAACTAAACCAGTCACCTTGTAAAAGGTTTCTTTACGAAGATTGTATTTTTCTCTATTTATTTCTATCCTACAATAAATTCCCTGGAATGTCGCGCGATATTGAATTTTTCGAAAGTTTGAAAAACTAACTCGCGACATCCTAGTGACATTATTTGAGTAAATGTATTGTGGGATCATTTAATACACGATTTAAAGTAGGCTTTGCATTTTTAATTAAATTGGCATTACTGACTGTTAACACATAGTTTACCATAACCTCGAATTTATTCCATCATTCAATTCGCATTCTGGGCAACCGCACGGCATGAATGAAAAAATTCACAAATCTTCGCAAAGCAATCTTTTGCACTGTGACTGATTTTTTTTTATTATACGTTTTAAATATTGTAGAAAAACATTTGAAATTAACATGGCACATCGAAAACGTTTGCACAATTTGTATATCGAGATGTTTCGAGAGCGGAATTGCGTTATGTTTGTCAGGGGCCGCATTAAGCGGGATAAATAAATATTGTTTATTTTCGAGAGCGCAGTTTACGCTACGTACCCCCTTTCGTAATAAAGCGGTGGGGTTTATTGGCGCAGACGGTTTTCGTTTTACTGTCGCCGTTTCGGGCATAGACTGAATGGATGGGACAAATGCATGAATTCAAATTTACGTCTCTCTCGCGTTTTCCACAATAAAATTATGAATATGTAAACGTCTCATCGTTGGAAATATTATTTTTCATTAAAAAAATCCGGCACAAGAATTAATAATAATAATAATACTTTATTTAACGCTAACTGCATTTACAAGATATACAAGTAGCTATAATTAGACAATATAAAACAAATAACTATACTAAAGACAAATAGATGGAGGCAAATAACACATAACAAATAAAGTCATTCAATATGCCTTAGCTGGGCCTTGAACGTTGAAAGAAGCATTTTCGCAATTATGTTAGTGCCCGAACGACGCACTAACATAATTGCGCAAAAATTGCCCAAATGTGCGAGAAATGTCAAGTGAGAAACTAATTTAACAATAACGATTTCATTGTGATGAAATTTGCCATGATGATTTAAAATAATTTAATCTAGAAATTTTAAATCCACCAGAAGCTTGTGAAAAATAATTTAATCTAGAAATTTTAAATTCACCAGAAGCTTATGAAAAATGTCTATCAGATACAAACAAATCATGTCAATCTACTGATTTGATCCATTTTTCGTAAAAATGCATTCGGTTTTTATTTGTCTTAATCACGTGGACAAATACCCGAGTCATTAGTGCAACCTGTAATGGAGGGCGAAGTGACATCATTAATCATTCAGCCGCGCTGAAAAATGCATGCCCGTTTCGTGTTCGGCCGCAATTCAGCCCCGTTTTGTTACTTATTCAAAACGCAATCAATGCAAATCACTCGATAACATTAGCCTATTTAGTTAAATAACTGCCAATAACCGCAAATACTCGCTTCATCAACAGCAATTATTAAATACCCAATTAAATAACAAGTACCCACCTAAAGATGAACAAGGAAATACTATAGAGAATTGGTCCTTTTTGTTTGCTTTATCTCAACTGAAATTCTAGCAGCACCCGAATACACAAAATAAGTGGTACAAGAATTTCAGCCATTATGAAAAAATTAAAAAATGGTGATGTGTCCATCATAGTACTTTCCCCCGTAAATTGCGTATTAAATCACTTTTAAAATATTTGTAGCATTATTATTTTCAAAATGTCTTCAACTTTTTGATAACTACAACTTTTATTTGAAACATTTTTCAATTGGATCAACACATACTGACACAAACCAATGACTAGATAAAAAACACTATTTATTGAATATCTCAAAAACTAAGAGTGCTATGATAAAAAGTGAAGATACAAAAAATTTGTAATATTTTATTACCTACAACTTTTATTTGAAACATTTTCCAATTGTATCAACACACACACTGACACAAATCAATGACTAGATAAAAAACACTATTTATTAAATATCTCAAAAACTAAGAGTGCTATGACAAAAAGTAAGTCCACAAAAAATCTTTAGTTTTTCAGTTCCTACAACTTTTATTTGAAACATTTTTCAATTGTATCGACACATACACTGTCATACACCAATAACTAGATAAAACACACAACTTTTGAAATATCTCAAAAACTAAGAGTGCTATGACAAAAAGTAAGTGAACAATACATCTTCATTTTGTTATTATCTACAACTTTTATTTGAAAGAATTTTTTGTTTGATGAACATTTATTGAAAAAATCTGAAAAAACTGAAAAACGCTAAGAGTAAAGTACCACTTCCGGTTTTCCGATTTTCACCAAAAGCTTTTCATTTCTTCTGATTGTAACAAAAAGCTTAAGTTTCAAGTTTCATCTCGATATCTTTAGCGGTTTTTGCGGTACAGCGCACACAGACACACACACAGACACACAGACAGACAGACAGACATTTTTCAAAAATGGTCTTATTCGACTCAGGGGACCTCAAAACGGATATTTCCGCTAACATTTTTGATTCGAAAATTTTCACGAAAACAATACTTTCCCTTTGTATTACATACGGAGGAAAGTAAAAATACAGATAAACTCGTGCACTTAGCAATTGACTGAAATCATAACTTTACGTTTAAGATCCATCACATTAACTCTCAAGTTATTGTAGACTACGCAAGAGGTCTAGACATTGAGGGATTCAAGTAGGTCAAGTAGGCCCTATTACAAAAGATCTTTCAAGTCATGGTAACTTCGGAAAGCCGAGAGGCCACACGATCCACGTGGTAACTTCGGAAGGCCGAGAGGCCACACGACCCACCGACCCTATAACATAACATAAGTTCCATCAGTGTCATGGAGCATATCACGTTTTAGTTCACTTAATCTTATTGAATCATAACCTCACGTCTAGGTTGTAGTGGTTGCACCCCTCATGGAGGTGCACACTTAGTCCCGAAGGGGGCCCATTGTGATACCACGGTTTAACCATTCTCTTACGAGAACCATTTGGAGCTGATGACAAACTTTAGGAAGTTCTTAACATCTAGCGACTCGAGGGCAGAGAGTTCAACCAGGTACGAACGGCCTGGGTATGAACCTCTTATTCCAACTAGAGAGGGGCATTGACAGAGATAGTGCACAACGCTTTCCTCCTCTTCTTCATCAAGGCGCCCTCTGCAATAGTCATTGTACGGAATTCCTAACCTTTGAGCGCGCTTGCCGAAAGGGCAAGTTCACGTTTAGGTTTAATCAATTTTATGGATGATCCATGAAATCGATTAAACCTAAACGTGAGCTTGCTCTTTCGGCCAGCACGCTCAAAGGTTAGGAATTCCCTACAATGACTATTGCAGAGGATCACGTTTTGGTTCCATCAATGTCATTGGTCGTACTGTCACGTTTTAGGTCACTTAATGTAATGGATGATACCGTCACGTTTAGGTTCCATCAGTGTTATAATATCACGTTTTAGTTGCCTTGGTGTCATAGGATCATAACCTCACGTTTAGATTTAATGAATATCATTGATCATAACGTCACGTTTTGGTTCCATCATTATCATTGATCACGTTTTAGGTGACTTAATGTAATAAATGATGACGTAACGTTTTAGTTCTCTTAATGCCATGTATCATATCGTCACGTTTTTGATCACTCGATATTATAAAAGCACTCAGAACGCAATCAAAATGTAACCACCATCAAATAATCGTAAAATCAAAATCTGAAAATAATTACCTACTATTAAACAATCGTGATTCGCGCCGTTAAGATTTTCATTTCATTGCTGAGAAGGGGAGTGGGGTTGGTTTTGAAAGGTATAAACGCGTTAATGGCTTTCTGGTCAAATAATTACGGCGTTATCAAACATTGAAAAGCACATAATTCCCTTCGGCGCTCGGAAAGAGGGGGAGAATTAACGCCGCGCGAATCGCGTGCGTGCTTAGAGGGTAATTTCCACCCCCCGACGTTTCGAAAAAAAAATACTACCCTACGGATTCCTCTCGCGCTTAAATCCAACTTTTAAACGGTGATTATATATATACATCATCTTTATTCAGACATATACTGTACATAGAAATAAATATAATAAATGAATTTGTTAGTACCAGAGCTGGGACGAATCCTCGTAAAATGGATTCGAATCACGAACCCGAATCATCTAATATGATTCGAATCACGAATACTCGAATAAAGGATTCGTAAGAGATAAATATGATTCGAATCAAAGATTCGAATCCTGTTTTTTCGAATCACGTATACAAATCCTTCAAGAATAAATTTGATTTTATTATTTTTTTGCAACCATTAATATATAAATATCGTTACCAGTTGTTTTAACAAAAATATTTAAAACCTAATTAATTATTATTAACACTGAACTTCGTTGATAACAGACTAAATATCTGACTCCCTGTTACTCTTATTGAAGATGTATTTCTGTGTTTCTGAACTGCACTTCAAATCAGTGTTTTGTACGCGTGGCGCATGAAGTAAAATTTCGAGTTTAGAAAAGCCCGAAAATTTGTCTCGGGTCGCTGCGCGACCCTCGACAAATTTTCACGGGGCTTTTCTAAACTCGAAATTTTACTTCATGCTTAGCCTGGGAGTGGAAAACACTAATTTAAAGCTTCAAATTGAACTTTAAGAAAAAACAAGGAAAAAAAATATTTTTTTCTAAGCCCCCTCCCACGAAATTTTTATAACCCCCTCCGAATTTTTTGTCTGGCTGCGGCCTTGGTAGTTCTTTCAGCTTAAAAGTAGTTTTTTGTTCTACTACCACTAGTTTTTTCTGCCACTAGTAGTAGTACGGGCTCCATCTACGGAACTAGAAGCTCTGTCTGCTAATAGCGGCAGTTCTTTCTGCTAGTGGACAAATCGTTTTTAACTAAAAAAAAGTAATCGTTACAGTTTGTAGTACTGGTTCTTTCGGCTAATAGTACTTAGTAGTACTAGTACAGGCCTCGTCTGCTGGTAGCAAGATATCTAAAGCTACAACCATCTGAGCTAGAAGTTCTGGCTGGTAATAGTGCTAGTTGTTTCTGCTAGTAGAAATTCTGTTCTCCGCAAAACAGCCTATTTTCTGTAAATCTTTAGATATTCCTTGTTTTATTTAAGTATAATTCGAAGCTTTAAACGAGTGTTTTCTACTCCCAGACTAAGCATAAAGTAAAATTTCGAGTTTAGAAAAGCCCCGTGAAAATTTGTCGAGGGTCGCGCAGCGACCTGAGACAAATTTTCTGGGCTTTTCTAAACTCGAAATTTTACTTCATGCGCCACGCGTATAATACACTGATTTAACGAGAAATTTAAAAACACACAAAAGACATTTTTCATGTTAATCCTCACAATTAATTCGAATTATTTTTGACGATTCAAATCCTTTTGTAAGTATTCGAATCCTTTTATAAATATTCGAATCCTTTTATAAGGATTCGAATCGCCCACATTTGGATTCGAATACGAATCCTCTTAAAAATACATAAGGAATCCGGATCACGAATGCAGTTGAACTAAAGTATTCGAATGCCTCCTTTGAATTCTCTAAAAGGATTCGAATCCTGAATGATTCGCCCAGCTCTGGTTAGTACGTACTTGTCTGGGCTATCGACCATAAGTCTTTCTGCCCAACTGTGATTATTTACTTGGATTTAAATGGTGGGAATAGAAATGATGCGCTAATTCTACCTATCCTAATCTATAAAGTATTAACAAACCTCATCAGCACAATTAAATGTAAAAAAACAAACATTAATTCGACTGGAATCACGTTTTCGATCACTTTCAACTTAACGCATCTAAACTATGATAAGTGTGAAAACTGAAACGAGCACAAAGCAGTGGCTTCATCGGCTTCGCCGCTTGCCTCTGCTACCAATGAGAATAATAATAATAATAAACTAGCAAAACCAAAAAGTGTTTCCAAGTGTCAAGTGTAAGCCTTGATACACAACATCTGCAATTCCTAGCATACTAAACAATTGTTGATTTTAACACTAAATTAGATTGAATTTGTGTTCAGTATTCCGACACCAGATACCCACAGACGCGTTTCGGACTTCAAGGTCCTCTTCAGTGTGGTCCCGACCCAGTGACGATGCCACTATGAAGCATTAGATGGCGTTAGCTATCGAAATCCATTTATAATAAATTAGATGCTTAAATACAAATTTATAAAATATCACAAAAAAAGTAATCAAATAAAAGTACCTTTAACATTTTTCATACAAATATTGTTGATTTGTAAAATAAATTAGATGCTTAAATACAAATTTATAAAATATCGCAAAAAAAAAGTAATCAAATAAAAGTACTTTCAACATTTTTCAAGCCCTCAGTGAAATACCATTCGGATTTCTGTGTGAAAACAAGCGGTTGTCATTTATCCTGAATAAGGGACGGATGCGGGGGGGTTGAAGTGTTCGGTATGGGGGCGGGGGTGGTAGGGGCGCACCTAAATCCCCCGACGACCGAGTTGAATTTTTCCGGCGGACGAGCACCGAGCGGGGGGGTGGGTTGAATTCTACCCGCCCTGGAATTTGTATGTGTGTGAGGGTGAGTGACTCTATATGTGTGTATCGATTACTGAGAGCTCGACAAGGTGCTTGTCACGTCTGATACAAGTGAAATTGCTGTTTATGGCTGACGGGCGCGGCCCTCGATCCCCCGACCGCCCCTCCGCGCGCTTCCTCCCGCTCACCCCTCTCAGGAGGGATACTGCTATCTAATTCGGTCGAGATTATTATGCTAAGTAGGCTAATTAAGCTTTAACATAGCGGGGGGAATTTGATTTGGTTTGAAAACGCGCGCGCTTTGCTCCGCACGTTTTGACCCTGTTTAATAAAACCCCAGATGTTGTCACTATTGAGTAAATATAGAAGCCGCTAATTAAATGGAATTTATATAAACCGAGCGAAAACATGAACAACAAACATTCATTAAACACATCTTTCCCTTCATTTTATATACTTAGTACACAGATAAGCTTGAAGTATCGACAATTAGGTATCTGCACAAATCTACACCTATCCGATTAAATAATAAAATTAACTAATGCGCACACACACAATTAAGGTATTTCCACTGAAAAGATAATGCGATTTTTCGATCATATCACGTTTTCGATCACTGTATACAAATAATCCATGACTTTCGTACTTATTGATTTCACAATTTATGAACATCTTTTATGTTTCGTTCACTTTATCTTTACACTGCTTGTGATTGAGAGAATTTATACAAAGTGAGCAAATCATGACATTATTAAACACACGTTTTCCTTCACTTTATATACATATACATGCAAGCTTTATGTATCAACAATTATTTATCTGAACAAATTCACGCCCTTGCGATTAAATCATAAAATTAACTAATGTACACACAGTTAAGATATTTCCACTGAACAGATGATGCAGTTTTTCGATCATATCACGTTTTCGATCACTGTACACAAATCATCTATGACTCTCGTACTTATTGATTTCACGATCTAAGAAGATCTTCTATGTTTCGCTCAGTTTATACTTACACTGCTTATGATTGAGAGAATTTATACAAAGTGAGCAAAAACATGACATTATTAAGCTTCACTTTATATACTTAGTACAGATGTAAGCTGTAAGTATCGACAATTAGGAATCTAAAAACATGTACACCTATCCCATTAAATAATAAAATTTACTAATGTACACTCACAATTAAGGCATTTCACTAAACAGATAATGCGATTTTTCGATCATATTACGTTTTCGATCATATCACGTTTACGATCATATCACGTTTTCAATCAAATCACGCTTTCAATCATATCACGTTTTCGATCACTGTACACAAAGGATCCATGACTCTTGTACTTATTGATTTCACGATTTAAGAACATCGTTTGTTTCGCCCACTTTATACTTACACTGCTTATGATTGAGAGAATTTATAACACATGTTTTTCTTTACATTATGTACTTTGTATACATACAGAGAGTTTTATGTAACACCGAACATTTTTCTAAACGAGAATTTTTTTTTTAAGTATCCATATGAATACGTTCCATATTTTTCGCTGCTCGATTTATTAAAAGAATTTAATTTGAAGCTTTAAGCGAGTGTTTTCCACTCCCAGGCTAAGCATGAAGTAAAATTTCGAGTTTAGAAAAGCCTGAAAATTTGGTTTGGTCGCGTAGCGCGAAGCGCGGAGCGGCCAAACCAAATTTTCAGGCTTTTCTAAACTCGAAATTTTACTTCATGCGCCACCGGTACAAAACACTGATCCAATGTTCAGTTTAGCGGTGTGTTTTAAACTTCTTAATATGTCAGTGTTTTATACCGGTGGCGCATGAAGTAAAATTTCGAGTTTAGAAAAGCCTGAAAATTTGGTTTGGCCGCTCCGCGCTTCGCGCTACGCGACCAAACCAAATTTTCAGGCTTTTCTAAACTCGAAATTTTACTTCATGCTTAGCCTGGGAGTGGAAAACACTCGCTTAAAGCTTCGAATTAAATTCTTTAATTAAACTGAGCATCGGAAAATGTGCAACGTATGCATATGGATACTTCAAAGAAAAATTCTCGTTATGAAAATGTTCGGTGTTACATAAAACTCTCTGTATAAGCTTTAAGTATCGACAATTAGGTATAACATACACCTATCTGATTAACTAATAAAATTAATTAATGTCTACACATAATTGAGGTATTACCACTGAAGAGATGATGTGATTTGTCGAGCATATCACGTTATCGATCACTATACACAAATTATCCATGACATTTTCAACGTAATTGAGGTGTTTCCACTGATCAGGTGATTTGATTTTTTCGATCATATCACGTTTTCAATCACTGTACACAAATAATCCATGACTCTCGTATTCATTGATTTCACGATTTAAGAATTGTGTGATTTTTTAAATTATCCTGTACAATTTTTTACGAATTTATTAAAACAAATCTCCCGTATTTGGGTTTTTACCAGAGCTGGGCAGGATTCGAATCATTCATGATTCGAATCCTTTTAGAGGATTCAAAAGAGGCATTCGTGATACGGATTCGTTACATTTTTTTAAGAGGATTCGTATTCGAATCTAAATGCGGGTGATTCGAATCCTTATAAAAGGATTCGAATATTTATAAAAGGATTCGAATACTTACAAAAGGTTTTGAATCGTCAAAAATAATTCGAATTAATTGTGAGGATTAACGTGAAAAATTTGTTTTGTGTGTTTTTTAATTTCTCGTTAAAGCACTGTTTTATACGCGTGGCGCATGAAGTAAAATTTCGAGTTTAGAAAAGCCCCGTGAAAATTTGTCTCGGGTCGCTGCGCGACCCTCGACAAATTTTCTACGCGGGGCTTTTCTAAACTCGAAATTTTACTTCATGCTTAGTCTGGGAGTGGAAACGCTCGTTGGAAACTTCAAACTGAATGATTTGATAAGAACATTAAATGCCTGAACATGTTTTTAAAGATAATAATCTAGTTTTCAAAATTTTGTTAATTATTATTTGAACTAAAACTGACTGTGGCTACCATGTCAGTTTTACTTCAAATAATATTAAACAAAATTTTTAAAACTATATTATTATCTTTAAAAACATTTTAAGTTAAGACGTTAAATTTTTCCGGCATTTCCCTGATTCAAGATTTTTTTCCCTGATCTTTTAATATAACTTTCTTCTGTGGGAAACCCCCATTTTGTTAAATTGTTTTCATTGTTTTTGTCAATATTTAATTTAAGGAAAACTCCAAAACACGTAAACATTTATAGTTTACGTGTTTTGAAGTTTTCCTGCTGAATTTGACAAATTTAATAAGATCATATGGCTTTTTTGTTAGTGTTTTGGTCAATTTGAATAAAATTCTATGACTTTTCTCGGACTTTCCCGGTTTTAATGATATTCAGTGTTTTTTTTTTTATTGACGTGATTTTCAGGCATTCGTCGATTTTATAATAGAGTTCAATTTAAAGTTTTAAACGGGTGTTTCCACTCCCAGGCTAAGCATGAAGTAAAATTTCGAGTTTAGAAAAGCCCCGTGAAAATTTGTCGAGGGTCGCGCAGCGACCCGAGACAAATTTTCGGGCTTTTCTAAACTCGAAATTTTACTTCATGCGCCACGCGTACAAAACACTAATTTGAAGTGAAGTTCAATAACACACAAATACATCTTTAATCAGAGTAACAGGGAATCAGATATTTAGTCTGTCAACGATGTTCAGTGTTAATAATAAATAATTAGGTTTTAAATATTTTTGTTAAAACAACTGGTAACGATATTTATATATTAATGGTTGAGAAAAAATAATAAAATCAAATTCATTCTTAAAGGATTTGTATTTGTGATTCGAGAAAACAGGATTCGAATCTTTGATTCGAATCATATTTATCTCTTACAAATCTTTTATTCGAGTATTCGTGATTCGAATCATATTAGGTGATTCGAATCCGTTTTACGAGGATTCGTCCCAGCTCTGGTTTTACTGAATTCGGGTATTTTAAAAGGCTGTTAACTGTAATAAAATTAATCTAATATTCAGTAATATATGGTATTTATAATAATTCAACAGTAAATGAATAAACCGTCAAAATATTCTGTTTAATTTAAACGCGCGAGCCCGTATTAAATGTTAATGCATTAATAACGTTGGCACATTTACGAAAATGGTGGCAGCGCCGGGCGAGCGGGGGGGTTTGAGAACGGTTAATTATAATAAAGCATAAAATAATCGCCCCGACGATATTTCAACCCCCCCCCCCCTCCCTCTTCCTCCCCTAAACTCACACCCTCGTGTAATCTCGACCAGAATAAATCGATCCGACCAACCCCCCCTTCAACCCCCTTCCCGCTCCACCGCCAATTATCGTCCTCCTTCTCCGCCCCCGCAAATTTTCTGTTTACACAGTTTACGTTATCCTCTGGCGCGCTCACTTCGCCGTTTCCAACTCCCCCGCCACCACCACCCCCACACACAATTCTCTCTGACAGCGGCTGCGGTGATATTCTTACCCTCAATTTCATTATATGAATTACCAACCGCTGGGATTGTTATATTATATTAAATTATTTCCTTTTCTTTTTATGCTTATAAAGAAATGTTTTCACAAAAATTAAAATGTTGACGTGCCTACGTACTTAATGAGTTTTACCTTTAATGACTACCGTGTTATCCATTGCCTTAGATAGGCATCACTTAATCAATTAATGCAACAAATGTATACATCTAAAAAATAACTGTTATTCCTCACTTCACTTTTTATAAAATAAAAAGTGAAGTAAGGTCTTTTTTATGTGTAATAATCACTTCATGTAAACTCAAAAACACACAGTTAATATATACATTATTAGATTTTCTCCATTTAATAAAAAAAATGGGGAACGGTCACGTCCATTAATAAGCGATTAATACACTTTTTTTTTGGCTTTTGCTTGGCCCTGGTTTCACGACTATTAGCCAACATCATTCAATTTTTAACTTATTAATTTATTAACTAACTTATTTAGTTATTTAACTATATCTATATTTGGACGTCACAACACATTCACACACATCAATGGAACCGGAGACGAGTATTTTTCGTTAGAAAAATTACTCACCCCGCCGGGAATCGAACCCAGATCACCGCCGTGAACGATTGGCGAAACCAGCGGCTCAACCGCTCGGCCACGGCGGGCCCGATTAATACACTAGATCGTTAAATAACTATTACGAAATCAAACTTAAACTTAACTTCAGTATTTAATTAGATTAGGTTTTTACTTGTAGAAATATAATAATAATAATATGATTTTAAAAGAAAACACTTGGTTAAATTTACTAATATGTGTATGTAAGTGTTTTCTTTTAAAATCATAGTTAAAAATGTTTCACCACGTAAAAGATAAAAAACATATTCAAGATATGATAATATTTTTTGTTTACATTTAAAAGGAAGAAAAGGATGGATGGAAATCGGGTTGGGTTGATGAGATGAATATTAGGGAGTTGACTCAGGCGCTTAGCAATTCAGTCACGACCAGTTTACTATTTTAATTTTTCATGTTAATGAAAATGTGAACAACACAATTCACACCCATGGCATATACAGAGAGTTTTATGTAACACCGAACATGTTCATAATGAGAATTTTTCTTTTAAGTATACATAAACATACATTGTACATTTGCCGACGCTCGGTTTATTGAAAGAATTTAATTTTAAGCTTTAAACGAGTGTTTTCCACTCCCAGGCTAAGCATGAAGTAAAATTTCGAGTTTAGAAAAGCCTGAAAATTTGGTTTGGTCGCGTAGCGCGAAGCGCGGAGCGGCCAAACCAAATTTTCAGGCTTTTCTAAACTCGAAATTTTACTTCATGCGCCACGCGTATTAAACACCTAAAGCACTGGAATTTTGTGAACGAGTAAACTTCGCTTAAAATCAGTGTCTTATACGCGTGGCGTATGAAGTAAAATTTCGAGTTTAGAAAAGCCTGAAAATTTGGTTTGGCCGCTCCACGCTTCGCGCTATGCAACCAAACCAAATTTTCAGGCTTTTCTAAACTCGAAATTTTACTTCATGCTTAGTCTGGGAGTGGAACACACTCATCCCAAGTTACAAATTGAACTCATTAAAAAAAAAACAACGGTTATCTAAAGATTTACGGCATATACGCTGTAATTGGGACATCTATGAAAAACTCCCTGTATGTACAAGTTGATTACTTGCGATTGATTGGCTACAATTTGTAATGGTCATATAGGCAATCCAATTTACACATAACTTAAAAATTAAAAGTGTCTAAATGTATTGGAAGAAAATTTTGTTCGGTGTTACATAAAACTCTCTGTATATATTTTTCGTTAGAAAAATTATTCGCCCCAGGCGAGACTCGAACTCGCATTTCTGCAGTGGTCGATTGGTTCGACTCAACCCCTCGGCCACCGCAGCCCCATATATATGATAATAACAGTTCGTTAAAATCGACAACTTTATTTCCAGTGCGATCAGTGTTACGTCTGGTGTACCACAGGGGTCACATTGTGGCCCTATTCTGTTTTTACTTTTTATTAACGACATTGGCAGTGTTATTAAAGAAAGTAAATTCTTGATGTTTGCTGATGATCTAAAACTATATAGAAAAATCGAACAATTCAGTGATCACAATATTTTACAATCAGACTTAAATAATTTATCAAATTGGTGTTCAAGAAGTCATCTTCATCTTAATTTATAAAAGTGTTTATTTCTTTTAGCCGTCGTAAATGTATTAAATTTGAATATTCAATTAACAATTGTAGATTACCCGGAGTTAATACGGTACGCGATTTAGGTGTAGTTTTTGACAGTCACTTGACCTTTGTTCCCCATTTTATAAATGTTACCAGTAAAGCTTATTGTACGCTAGGATTTATTAACAGATTTTCCAAACAGTTCTCTTTGGATACGTTTAGGACTCGGTATGTTAGTTTGGTAAGACCGCAGTTAGAATACTGCTCGGTTATCTGGTCTCCTAATTACAAAAACCATATTGAGTCAATTGAGAAAGTTTAAAATAAATTCCTATTGCTGGTTTCATTCAGAATGGACATTGGTCGGGTGCAGTACAGTCGGTCGCATATCCTGACTACAATAAACTTAAAATCCCTACAATACCGAAGGGTAACACTGGATATATGTTATGGATTTAAGCTGATAAATGGACTTGTGAATTCCAGTCATTTAATTTCTTTATTGAATTTTAATTTCTTTTTAAATACAACTGTTCGTAACAGGCCATTGTTCAGGTTAAACTTCCACCACACAAATTATGGCAGTCATAGCCCTGTTTCACGCATAATGCGGTATTTCAACATACTGATGTTAAATCCAAATTTTATAACATTTTCAAACTCATAATAATAATAATAATATAATTTATTTCCATTTGTAAATTACATACAGTTGTTCATCACTAAACAATACATGCATTCAAAAGGGAAACGTCATAATCCAGCTGAAGGGTGTAAACTAAAATGTACCTATTTGAATATAAACAATAATTAGACATAGACAATTTCTTTAAACAAAAAATTCTTCAATTGTATATAAACTTTATTCAAGCAATAATTTTTTAAGTTTTCGTTTGAAAATTATAAGAGATGCACTGTCTTTAATTTCATGAGGCAAACAGTTATAGATTTTGGAACCGTTATAAATGATCCCCTTTTTAAATAGGGTGGTTTTATGAGCTGGTGGTTGAAGGTGATTTTTATATCTGGTAGGGTAGTTGTGTTTATACGCCATCTTTAATTGATTTGGATGTTATTATAAATTAGTAACATTTCTGTTTAGTTTAATTTAGTAAGTGTTTATCGCGATATTTATATATTGGAATTTATATGTACCTATTTTGTGTAATGCTCTAAAAGGGAGAAATCCGTAAATAAATAAATAATAGTTTACCGATGAGAAGTTAGCCATAAAAAAAGTTAGCCATAAATGGTGGTAACCCTAGTAAATTAAAAAACAAATGCAAAAATTGTATTTTCTCCAAAAATAATAAATACTATAAGGTAACATTTTTAAAGATTAGTATAAGATCAACATTTAAACCTAAAATAAATACAAAAAAACTAAAATAATAACGTATGTGTAATTCATTTTTCTATTTCTTTTATTTCAGTATTACGAAATGTCCTATGGCCTTAATGTTGAAATGCATAAACAGGTGAGTTAACACGGAATTATTTAGGCTGTTCTAATACGAAAAATGTGTATCACTTTTAATATTTGCGTGAATATTGTTGTTCTCAGACTGAAATAGCGAAAAGGCTTAACGCAATTATCGCCCAAGTGCTACCCTTCTTAGCCCAGGAACACCAGCAGCAAGTGGCCTCGGCAGTCGAGAGGGCCAAACAGGTCACCATGACGGAGCTCAACGCGATCATTGGGGTGAGTGCAATCCCGAGAAAATCAAATGCTTTTCCTTAATTGATCGGTTGGGTAGAAAAAACTTAGTTGTAATGTTATTTTAAATTTAAGAAAGCAAGTACACACGAAAAGGGGGGCGTGTAATTTAATGTTCAAACACCTACACAGAATTTTCTAAATATTTATGTGAATTTGTGATGATAATACCTGACAGCTTTATTTGTAATTCCAAAGAAGAAAACAAAATATTCATATTTGAAGAACTGTTTTTAAAAAAGTATTGAATCAATTTAATAAAATGCTGTGTGTAAAAACAGAGAATAACAAACTGTTCACTGTGGAGGCTTCTACTTCGTTATACATCATTATTTACACAAATAAGACAATTAACTTTGTTTGTATAACTGAGGATTTTATTGTGACTATAGTTTCGACAAGTTTAACTTGTCATTATCAAACATAAAGTGCTTTATGTACTTTATCTTTGATAATGACAAGTTAAAGTTGTCGAAACTATAGTCACAATAAAATCCTCAGTTATACAAACAAAGTTAATTGTCTTATTTGTAGAAAATAACAGTTTTTATAAAGTGTGAAAAGTGCGAGGAAAGAATATAACAGTGTTTATTACATTTAATAGAGTACGTAAAATATGAAGCAAGGATATAACAATATTTATAGAGTATATAAAGTGCGAAGAAAGGATTGGACAGTGTTTATAGAGGATTTAAAGTACGAAGGAAGGATATGGCAGTATTTTTTGAGTGCTTAACGTGCGAAGAAAGGATATGGCAGTGTTTATAGAGTGTGCAAAGTGTGAGGAAGTATATGACTGTATTTATAGAGTGTGTAAAGTATGAAGAAATGGTACAGGGTGCGGCTGGGAAACTTGCTGATTTGAAAGGTCAATAAAAGAAAAAGTATTACACATATCGATTTATCTTGAACAAGTTTCTCATCTTTCACGTGGTGAAACATATTTAACTATGATTTAATAAAGAAAACACTTGGTTCAATTTCACTAATAATAATATTAGTGAAATTTAACCAAGTGTTTTCTTTATTAAAACATATCGATTTAATTATGTTTTTATCGCATTGTGCACATCCTGAATTTTTGTTTCACAAACTTTAAAGTGTGGAGAAAGAAGATCATACTTTACACATTCTGTAATAAATTGTGAGGTTTCATTAATTTAAAAATTATTAGAAGCTGTAAATACTTAGAAAATCTGTGTTTTAGTAGCTCCAAATTTTGCCCCCTTCATTTCTTTCTCTCGTTCTCTTATCTATAAAAAGATTCATGAGAGTTTACTTCTTTTTGTTTGTGGTTAATCTGGCGGTTTGATGGTAGACACTTTCATGGATTTTGAGATTTATAGTCGCAGAGGAGAGAGGGAAGAGTGTGCTTCTGTTCTGATTGCATCGTTTTTTTTTTTTTTACGTAAATTATTTTGAATTGTTGGTAATGGTCTCTAAATAATTTAAAACTAATTCAAATGCTAAGTTTTTATATATTAAGTCATAAATATATCAATTGTAAAACAATCATGCTAAGAATTATAGTATCTGCTCGTAGATACGCTATCTAAATTATTGTTTTCTCAAACACGTTTAAGTTGGATTCCTAGCATCCAGCTATTTTAATAATTAAATGAAACTACTACTATGTTTTTACCACTTTTTTATATATATATATATATATATATATATATATATGTATATATAGAATAGAATAATTTATTGAATAGAATAGAATAATTTATTGATGTTTAGGATCACAGATCATACATACGTCAGTACAAAACATATAGCAATTTTAAAACAAATGTCAAACAATAGATGGTTACAATCTTAATAATAAAAACTCATCCCAGTCATAAAAGGCACCGTCCAATAGTATTGCTTTTATTTTTCTTTTAAAAGGTTTCAGTGGCAGGGCACGTAGTTCGAGAGGTAGAATGTTATAGAATTTGATTCCGAAGCAATTTACGCTCATCTGACTTCTAGTTAGCCTTAATTGTGGCTGGCAAAGGTTTTTCTTAGTTCTAGTGTCATGATCATGATTTAGAGTATGACTAGTATACTTGTGGATATTTTTCCTGATGTAAATAAGTCATTCGAATATATAAATGCAGGGAACAGTTAATATACCCATTTCTCTAAATATATGCCTACAGTCCTCCCGATACCCCAGCGCTGCAATGATCCTAATTACACGACGTTGTAATGAAAATATTCGGTGCCGGGCATTGGAGTGGCCCCAAACTAAAATGCCATATCTCAGGTGTGATTCGTACAAGGAGAAGTACGCTGTTCGTACAACATACTGAGATGCTCTTTCGCGCAGGTTTCTAATTAAATAGGTACTAGAATTCAATCTTTTGGCGATTTCATCAGCGTGAACTTTCCACAATAGGGCACAATCGATATGTACCCCCAGAAATGTTGTAGATTTTGTTAAATCCTCAAGGCCGTGATTGTTAAGAGTAAATAACATTGATATGGTTTTGTCATCATTAAGGGCAAGTTTGTTTGCGAGAAACCATGTTGCTGCTCTACGTTTGGCTGCCTCATGCATCAGCACGCAGTCTTCCAGCGTCTTTGTAGATGTTAATACTGATGTGTCATCTGCATACATAATCGATTTAACTGGTTCCATATATGCGTCAAAATCATTAATAAAAATTAAAAATAGTAGTGGTCCCAGAATAGACCCTTGCGGAATCCCACATGAAATAGGAAGCCGACTGGAATATATGTATATGTTGCATATATAACACCGAACATTTGCATCCAATACAATTTGACACCTTTAATTTTTAAGTTGTGTGTACATTGAGTTGCATATACGGCCATTAAAAATTGTAGCCAATCAATCGCAATTAATGCCTCAACTTGTACATACAGGGAGTTTTTCTTTCAAGTGCACATGTTCCAATTACAGCGTATATGCCGTAAATCTTTAGATACTCGTTGTTTTTCTGTTAGTTCAATTTGAAACTTAAAATGAGTGTGTTCCACTCCCAGACTAAGCATGAAGTAAAATTTCGAGTTTAGAAAAGCCTGAAAATTTGGTTTGGTCGCGTAGCGCGAAGCGCGGAGCGGCCAAACCAAATTTTCAGGCTTTTCTAAACTCGAAATTTTACTTCATGTGCCACCGGTACAAAACACTGACATACTACGAAGTTTAAAACACACCGCTGAAGTTTACATTGCATCAGTGTTTGGTACTGGTGGCGCATGAAGTAAAATTTCGAGTTTAGAAAAGCCTGAAAATTTGGTTTGGCCGCTCCGCGCTTCGCGCTACGCGACCAAACCAAATTTTCAGGCTTTTCTAAACTCGAAATTTTACTTCATGCTTAGCCTGGGAGTGGAAAACACTCGTTTATAGCTGTAAATATTTTAATAAACCGAGCGTCGGAGCATGCACAACGTAGGCTTATGTATACTTAAAAAATTCTCGTTATGAAAATGTTCGGTGTTACATAAAACTCTCTGTATATATATATGTATAAATGAAATTGCCAATTCTTGGTTGCAGAATACTTCAAACATTAAAAGTGCGATTATTTTCGCAATCTACAACAAGTTAGTCTTACAAAGACTATATCAAACACTAATTGAAACAATTACTTCCCGGGCTAATACCCCGACGGACATTGAATTATACAACAAGTGTTTGCTGTTACATACAGTAACCTACTGCAAATGTAACAATTTGGGTCAAATTATTCAGGCCATCTATAGACGCGTTTCGAGATTTATCTCTCATCAGTATAGCTTTGCCATGTATGTATATATATATATATATATATATATATATATATATATATATATATATATATATATATATATATATACCGTATACAGACTATTTTAAAAACATTAAAATTATCATTATTACTATTATAAATTATTTATATTTAAAATTCAAAACTGTCATATGTTCAATAAAAAAAAACCTCTACAGGGCCATGATTTAATCGTTTTTTTAAATTTAAGTTGGCTACACACTTCAGGAATTGACATATAAAACGTCAGACATAATTATTATATTATTTATATTATTTTCAGAGTTGCCAACATAGAATATTTTCCATGGCACTCAAGAGATTTTTTTTAATTGAACATACGGTATTTGAATTCAAGAGAATAAGTTTACGCTTCTTTTAGTTTGCAAAACTTTAAACATAAATAATAAAATAATATTTATATAAACTGCAAACAATAAGTCTAAATTATACGAACATTATTGTAATTTTATATCGTCGGCTTACAAGTGAAATCCACTAAGTCAATTTATGGCTGTTAGTTAAGTCACCAAGCTCTTGTACTCATGGTTTTCTACATGCTGGTGCAATCCACTAAGTCCTTAGTTAGATTAGACTTAGTGGATTGGACCAGTACGTAGAAAACCAGGAGTACAAGAGCTTGGTGGACTTAACTAACAACAGCCAAAAATTGGCTTAGTGGATTGCACTTGTAAGCCGACGATACATTAAGTATAAACTATTAATTAAAACATTTTTTATTGTTTCACTGATTTTATTTAACTTTCCGACTAGTTTCGACCATAACACATTATCAAGGAATTCATTCAAAACTAGCCGAAAGGTTAAATAAAATCAGTGAAACAATACTAAGTGTTTTTTTAATTAATAGTTTATGGTTTAAAATGTTTCACCCCGGATAAGTGACGAATTAACTAAAGATATTTAAAAAAAAGTAAACTAGGAAAAATCAGGAAGTTTAGTTCCCAGTGGTGTGCTGAACTTTTTATTTTTGAATGAAAAAAGAATCACGTCAACCTGTTTATAGCATTTAGTAATAGCAAGAATATGAATTTGTGTTCAGTACTCATTCATTCACCGGATAACTATATACGCGTTCCAGGCTTCAACGCCATCATCAGTATAGTCCCGAACTAGTGTTTCAAGAATACTGAACATCTTTGACTATTTATTACGGCCTGTGCAATTTACATATGTTCGAAAGCGTAAGCGCCATCTAATGCCCATTAGCTTAAGCTATTGACGATGCTACTCAAGCTAATGGGCATTAGATGACGTTCACGCTTTCGAACATATTAAATAAATAACCCTTAAATCTGGTTTTAGAAATATTGTTAAAAAGTGTATATAGGCGTTTCAGGCTTTGACGCCATCATCAGTATAATTCCGAACCAGTGTTTCAAGAATACTGAACATCTTTGACTATTTATTACCTGTGCAATTTAGATATGTTCGAAAAGAGGAAACGCCATCTAATGCCCATTAGCTTAAGAAGCTATGGACGATGCTACTCAAACTAATGGGCATTAGATGGCGTTTACGCTTTGGAACATATTAAATAATAGCCCCTAAATCTGGTTTTAGAAATATTGTTAAAAAGTACAGACAATATAAAATACAAAAGGTCACTTCGCAAAGATTTGAATCGCATTTCGATAAATGGATTGTCAACGAAACAGTATCAAATACAAAAGCTCAATTCTCAAAGATTTGAATCGTATTTCGATAAATGGATTGTTAACGAAACAGTATCAAAAACAAAAGCTCTATTCTCAAAGATTTGAATTGACTAAAATTATTGATTACACTAAAAAAAAAATATAACTTTAATCAAGTAATATGTTTATATACGAGCCCAAAATCCAAAAAAATGGGTTACAAGGTATTAGAATTACGCCGACGATGTTCAATAAAAAAAAAACCTCTAGAGGGCCATGATTTAATCGTTTTTTAAATTTAAGTTGGCTACACACTTCAGGAATTGACATATAAAACGTCAGACATAATTATTATAATGTATATTTTCAGAGTTGCCAACCTAGAATATTCTCCATGGTACTCTAGAGATTTTTTTTTAATTGAACATACGATATTTGAATTTAAGAGAATAAGTTTACGCTTCTTTTAGTTTGCAATATTGTTAAAAAGTACAGACAATATAAAATACAAAGGGTCACTTCGCAAAGATTTGAATCGCATTTCGATGAATGGATTGTCAACGAAACTATCAAAAACAAAAGCTCAATTCTCAAGGATTTGAATTGACTAAAATTATTTATTACACTCAAAACAAAATTCTAACTTTAATCAAGTAATATGTTTATATACGAGCCTTCCAAGTAACGTGTTTCCGTCAAACATTCTAACTTAGAATGTTTGATATAAACACGTTACTTGGTAGGCTCTAATATTTGTTTTAATCTAATCGTTCGTATCAAATCTTTCAGAATCCGAGAAAATAATATGCGCTTTTTTTATAGTTGTAAAATATTAATTATTTAGAGACCATTATGACTTGTTCATGTTGTTTAAAACACACACACTGCGGTGACGGTCGTAATATTGTTTTTGACTACAATTTTTTTTATGTTGTTGTTTGCAGCAACAACAACAACAAGGTCTACAACAGTTGCTTGTAAGTAGTTTTAGTTGTCTATCTGTAAAAGTAACATACAAATAAACATAGTTTAGCGTGTTGTTGTTTCCACCTGGAAACCAACTTTAGTGCTTTAGTTTCGGGGAAGGTGATAATAAAGTTCTGCATTCGACATTAAACTGCCTTAAACATAGACTTTAGTAGACAGTTTTAACAAGGACTTTATAGAGGAATTAACATAAATATCACATCAGTTGATGGATAGTCTTATGATTTTATTTAGTAGTAAATAAAATGTAACTTTAATAGACTTTATTAACCTATTGACGGCTGAGCATTTATAGAGTTGACTCTAAAAGACTTTATAGAGGAATTAACATAAATATCGCATCAGTTGATAGATATAGATATGATTTTATTTAGGAGTAAATAAAATGTAACTTAGGTAAAGTTTATTAACCCATTACCGGCTGAGCATTTATAGAGTTAACTCTAAAAGACTTTATAGAGGAATTAACATAAATATCACATCAGTTGATAAATAGTCTTATGATTTTATTTAGGAGTAAATAAAATGTAACTTTAGTAGACTTTATTAACCTATTGACGGCTGAGCATTTATAGAGTTAACTCTAAAAGACTTTATAGAGGAATTAACATAAATATCACATCAGTTAATACATAGTCTTATGATTTTATTTAGGAGTAAATGAAATGTAACTTTAGTAGACTTTATTAATCCATTAACGGCTGAGCATTTATAGAGTTAACTCTAAAATTTGATTTTAGGTTAAACTGCACTATTTTTAATGATTTCTATGAGTCCTTTATTATATTACATGCTGAGAAGTTAATTTTAAATACACTAACGTGTACGCTGTAGATTTTTAGGCGTTCGTTGATTTTATAAACACGTTCAATTTGAAGTTTCGAACGAGTGTTTCCACTCCCAGACTAAGCATGAAGTAAAATTTCGAGTTTAGAAAAGCCTGAAAATTTGGTTTGGTCGCGTAGCGCGAAGCGCGGAGCGGCCAAACCAAATTTTCAGGCTTTTCTAAACTCGAAATTTTACTTCATGCGCCACGCGTACAAAACACTGAAATATTTTGAAATTAGAAATACACCGAAAACTTCGAGTAATAATTGAAATATTTGAATAACAAAATATTTACAATTTTTTTCACACATTCTCTAATCAGCTCATATAATATCGTATGTTCAATAAAAAAAACCTCGAGAGTGCTGTGATTTTATCTTTTTTTTAAATTAAGTTGGCTACACGCTTTAGGAATTGACATATAAAACGTCAGGCATAATATTTATAATGCGTAATTTCAGAGTTGCCAACCTACAATATTTTCCATGGCACTCTAGAGGTTTTATTTTATTGAACATACGATACAATGCATTAAATTAGCTTGTTTAGTAATTAAAAAAAATAAAATAATTAGGTTACATTATTGGATCAGTGGCGCGTAATAGGTTAAGGAAAACATAGTAACAATGAATTTAGTAGAGAGTGTTAGGACTCTATTAACGTGTTGACTACGGTACGTGCCCCCGAAGGCATGTATTTATCCTAGACATATACGAAATATGTTAAGGAGTTATTAAAGAACAATGGGCAAATTTCAGATAATATGAACGATTGATGGCGGTGGATAAAAAGTTGATGGTAGCATTTGTCATCAAAAATGACCCCGACCACTTCAAGGTCAACCCAAAATTCATTGGGCATCAGTCTCAAAATCAGCAATTGTTAATTTTATTTAATCATCATTATAAACACTATTAAAAATTCATACTAATCATCATCTTCATCACCAACATCTACTGGAGCTAAGTTGTCGAAAAAGTGGTCATTTGCTGCAGGAGACTTCAGATCGTCAATTTTCCAAGCATGCCCCAAACGCCAGATAACTGGCGTTATCTAATGTTCGAATTTTATTTACACCTTAATAGAATCTTAACTCTCTAAACTAAATGAAATTGTATATATTAATTAATAAAATAAGAAATAATGAAAATAAATAAATGTAGACGTAATTACTCAAGTTAATTCTGAACAAAATTGAGTAGTGCCATATATAAAAACTGCCTACCAATTTCTTATAATAAGGCAGTGGAGGTTTCTTACTTAAAACTCTTTACTAATGTCTATGAACAAGGCAGTTTAAAATGTACTTGGTTGTGGTTTATCGTAGTAGATTTTTTTCTTTTATAGATATGCATGCAGTATTTTTTTTTTTGTAAACGATTCGCAAGTACACTTTATTACACTTTCTTGTTTATGCTTCTTGTTGAAAAAAAAAACTGTTCTATTTGCATGACATGAAGCGTTTACCGAACGTTCAACCAGTGAATATCGTTACCCTTACTTTATTGAACGATCGTGAAAGCAAGCCTAATACTTGACAATGTGCAATATTCACTTTTTCTCTGGTCATCACGCTAAAATTTGTCAATGTGCATTTTGCTGCAATCTTTTTGTGTTCGTTTTTTTGCCTGTATTTATTGAATGGTTACAAGTGCGACTTTTCGTAGCAACAGATCCACGCACAACAGCTGCCTCACGGTGCACACGGGCCCGGCGGCCTCCCGATGGGCCCCCATCCGGGCCTGCCGGGCATGGGCCCGGCCGCCGGTCTCCTGGGATTCGGCGCTGGACTTCCCGGAGCCCCGGGAGGCCCCCACGCGGCCGCGGTAGCGGCGGGCGCGCATCCCCTACTTAAACCCGCCGACCTCCACAGCAACGACAGGGCGGAGCTTAAAGCTGGTCCTGGTTCCGCAAACACTGAAGAAAGACTGGTGAGTAATAGCAATAATCTTAATTAAACACGCTTGAATTTAATCGCTTGTCTTAACACATTTACCCACAGCGGGGGCTATCCGCTATCATCAGTGAGAAGTTGCTCTGAAACAGCGGTATTTCGGAAAGAATTGACCATAAATGGCAATAAATGTAGTGTGCCTTGAAACAAACAAAAAATAATTTAATACTTGCACTACTCATTTATTCTATGCTACATAAAGTAACTAAATTACCCAGATTCAACTAATCTAAACTCCAAATTTGATGTTAAGAAACAGGATTTAATCCTAACTCCCAAGTTTTGTTACATGAAACTAACTAACCTAACCTACAAATTTGATGTAAACAAACAAGATTTGATTAAACTAACCTACAAACTTGATGTAAGCAAATAAAATGTAACCAATATAACCTACAAATTTGATGTAAACAAACAAGATTTACCAACCCTTGACTCCGAATTTGATCTAAATAAACAGGATTTAACAAACATAACCTCAAAGATTGATGTAAGAAAACAGGATTTTACGATCGTAACCTCAGAATTTGATTTAAACACCGGAGATTTTAACGATTTAAGCTCTAAAAATTATGTCTGATGATGAAACGAGTGTTTTCCACTCCCAGACTAAGCATGAAGTAAAATTTCGAGTTTAGAAAAGCCCCGTGAAAATTAAAAAAAAAAAAAATTCTAAATTCAGATTATTTTCTTTAAATATTCAGATATTCGTTGTTTTTTAAAAAAGTCCAATTTTAAACTTTAAACGAGTGTTTTCCACTCCCAGACTAAGCATGAAGTAAAATTTCGAGTTTAGAAAAGCCCCGAAAATTTGTCTCGGGTCGCGCAGCGACCCGAGGCAAATTTTCTGGGCTTTTCTAAACTCGAAATTTTACTTCATGCGCCACGCGTATAAAACACTGATTTCAAGTGAGGTTTAAATATACATAAGTCTCACTGTGTTTTAATGTTTTATACGCGTGGCGCATGAAGTAAAATTTCGAGTTTAGAAAAGCCCAGAAAATTTGTCTCGGGTCGCTGCGCGACCCTCGACAAATTTTCACGGGGCTTTTCTAAACTCGAAATTTTATTTCATGCTTAGTCTGGGAGTGGAAAACACTCGTTTAAAGTTTAAAATTGGACTTTTTTAAAAAACAACGAATATCTGAATATTTAAAGAAAATAATCTGAATTTAGAATACGTATACTTTAAAGAAAAACTCAACATTTTTATTATTCGTTGTAATAACATTCGGCAGGCACTATAAACCAATACATAGTCAAAATAACTTTTTGTAATTTTGCTATTTCTGCGCCATCTCGTATCACAGAAACACACAACCAGCAAAAATTGGCCCTCTTAACACATTGACTGCCAGGGGGACTATCCACAGCACTGAAATTACGGCATTCATAGGATGGAAAAACATTTATATCCCGCCTGTACATACTGCGCATGCGATGTAGAAGACGCAGAACACACGTTTTTCCTGGGCGAGATATGGGCGTGAAGAAGAAGTGTCGTAGAGGCTGAAGTCAGCCAGCTGATCCCAGACAACGTTGTCCAGCTTATGCTGGAGGGACTTGGTCCATCCCTCGCCCTTCGACCACCTCTCCTGCCACTCGGTCATCGCTTCTGTGTGGGCCTTTACACGGTCCCCCGTCTCCCGGCCCACCCGGTATGCTTCGGCACATTCCCTCATATACAAATTGCCAGGCAAGGTTGAGGAGAGTACCTCCGCTGACTCGGTTGAAACCGTCCTGTATGCCCGTATTATGCGTAGGGCTCCGGTTCTGAGTGCTACGCTTACCTTGTTTCGATTCCTTGCAGCTCCCATCAAGGCCTCCGCCCACACCGGAGCAGCGTATGCCAGCTTTGCCTTAGCCACTGTTATCAATAACCTCCTCCTACCCTCCTACATTCGGCATGATGCGGCCCACAGCAGTGGCGGTCCTTTGTGCTACCTCCGCCGCCTCTATACAGTGCCTACTCATGAGTGGGTTTGCCTCCAGCCACACCCCTAGGTATTTGATAGCTTTACTGATGCCTATCTCCCTGTCGCCCACTACCAGCGTGTCTTCCGGGGTCCTCCCCGCTCTCCGCCTAGATAGCCACACCGCCATTGTTTTGTGTACAGCCACTTCCAGCCTATTCTTCTCCATCCAGCTGAGGATAATAGTTGAAGCCTCCCTGACGATTCTGCGCACCCCCTCTATCTCTCTATGCCTGGCCACTATCGCCAAATCGTCCGCGAAGGCAACGGTCTTTGCCCCGCCCGGCAGGTCCAGACTCAACACTTCGTCATAAACTAGGTTCCAGAGTGTTGGACCTAGTACCGATCCTTGGGGTATGACCTGATCCACCTCCCTGGTCTTCTCTGTTTCTCCCGCCCTGTATATAATTTTCCTGTCCTCCAGGTAAGCGTTTACCATCGCGGATATTCCCCTAGACCAGTGGTCTCCAAACTACGGCCCGCGACTTGCATGAATCCGGCCCGCGATTGTTTGTAATTTTTTTGTAAATGTCATATTTTGAAATATTGTAACAATTGTTCCTTAAATTTTTCATAATTTTATAAATCTAATCGGATCTTGGCCGACTTCATTATGTAGAATTGTATTTGTGGCCCGCGAAGAAGATAGTTTGGAGACCCAGGCCCTAGACGATCTCCTCGCCGCCTCCCTTTTAACGACTTGCCATGGCAATGTGGCGTTCTTTATGTCCATAACCGCGTGCTCCCTCTTCCTGACCGGGCCCTCGTTCGCACCTCGCGCGATCTCCTGGACCGCTGTTATAGCATCCAGGGTTGATTTCCCCCTCCTAAACCCATACTGATTGGGGTGGAAACCACCCTCTGCCTCTATTTCCGCCGTGAGTCTGGCCACCAGCGCCTTCTCCAGCACCTTGGCCATTCCATCGAGTAAGCGTATCGGCCTATAACCCCCTGGGTCATCAGGTGCTTTATTGCTCTTCGGGATGAGCGCCAATCGCGCAGTCTTCCAAATCACAGGGAATGCTCCTTCCTGTAGGCACTTATTATAAACCCCCACGAACAGTTCAGGGTTGGAATCAACCGCTTCTTTGATTGCCTCATTTGGCAACCCATCAGGGCCTGGTGCCTAGAAGCCTCCCCTAGCCTCTAGCCTTCCCATGCCTCCTCTCCACCCATGTTTTCATGGGTGGAGACCCATGAAAACATGGGTGGAGAGGAGGCATGGGAAGGTTACGCACCAGCTAACCCAGCTAATGACTGGGCATGGCAGTTTCGGACCGTACCTCTACAGGATCGGTAAGGCTAGCGTATGTAGGTATTGTGGATATCACGACGATACGGCCGAGCACACGTTAATGTCGTGCCCGGAATGGCAGCCGGAGAGGCTAACAATGGAGGGGACAATTGGCAAATTGGAGATCAGGACTTTGGTGGAAAATATGGTGGAGAGTGAGGAGGCATGGGACGCGGTGTGTTCATTCGCGAACCGCGTAATATCCCGAAAGTACGGCGAGGGGCGAGCTACAAACGCCCAAGAATAGCACTGCGAAAGATCTGAGAGCAGTGCGTCGCCCTTACTGAGGGAATGCCCTTGGGCGATACCGGTAAGGAAGAAACGGCAATGAGGAGTTTATTAGTGGGTAGGACGACCCCTTTAGATAAGGGGAGGAGTCCCACACACAACAGTGCGTAAATGCATTTTTCTCCTCAATAATAAAAAAAAAAGCTTATGCTAGAGAGTGAGAATCAGTGGGATGCAATAACTCACTAGATAGAAGACGTCCTTCGTAAAAAACACGAAGAAGACGGTGTAAACTGAAAGCGGCCTGTAAGGCAGTTATAGAGGCCCAACCCGAAGTAATGTGTTAAACGGTTCCCGGTTGGTGTCCTAGACGACAGTGAGAGGGGTTTTAGTCGGTAGGCGCAAGGAGTCCGACACCTCGTACGTAAGTGTATTTTCCCTCCCACCATAAAAAATACAAAAACTATAAAAACTTGATTCTAAATAACTAATGTCTGCATCTAATTACTTATACGCCAAAGCGGATAGTTACTTTGCAAAAATGCTGTGTCCTCTCGGATCAGATTTCCTTTTCATTCAGCGGACACCAGTGTCCGCCCTGGCGTGGCGAAAATATATTAGAGCGGACACCGGCGTCTACCCTGGCAGGGAATATGTTAAGTCATCCATGCGCAATAGATCTAATTACTTATACGCCATAGCGGATAGTTACTTTGGAAAAATGCTGTGTCCTCTCGGATCAGATTTCCTTTTCAATCAGCGGACACCAGTGTCCGCCCTGGCGTGGCGAAAATATATTAGAGCGGACACCGGCGTCTACCCTGGCAGGGAATGTGTTGTCATCCATGCGCACTAGATCTAATCACTTATACGCCATAGCGGATAGTTACTTTGCAAAAATGCTGTGTCCTCTCGGATCAGATTTCCTTTTCAATCAGCGGACACCAGTGTCCGCCCTGGCGTGGCGAAAATATATTAGAGCGGACACCGGCGTCTACCCTGGCAGGGAATGTGTTGTCATCCATGCGCACTAGATCTAATCACTTATACGCCATAGCGGATAGTTACTTTGCAAAAATGCTGTGTCCTCTCGGATCAGATTTCCTTTTCAATCAGCGGACACCAGTGTCCGCCCTGGCGTGGCAAAAATATATTAGAGCGGACACCGGCGTCTACCCTGGCAGGGAATGTGTTAAGTTATCCATGCGCACTAGATCTAATTACTTATACGCCATAGCGGATAGTTACTTTGCAAAAATGCTGTGTCCTCTCGGATCAGATTTCCTTTTCAATCAGCGGACACCAGTGTCCGCCCTGGCGTGGCGAAAATATATTAGAGCGGACACCGGCGTCCACCCTGGCAGGGAATGTGCTGTCATCCATGCGCACTAGAGTACAAGTAAACGGACACCTGCGCATAACGCTAGCTAGTCTTCTAGTCTTAAGTTGTTACATATGCGCGCTACTTTTCTCATAGAGTACAGATTCACGAGTTTTTCTAAAGTTTAAAATTATATTTTCAGAATTCCGTATCACCCGGTGAACGAGACAAATACCGATCGAGGTCGCCCGCGGACGTGGACGGCGACCTGAAACGGAGGAAAGAAGATAAATTGGGCCACGTAAGTAATTGAATTAAAATCCCCAGCCCTCCACCTCCCCCCCAAATTCCCGCATCCCTTTTCGACCTTTCCTTTCCGGACGTCCGAACTTTCTTCTCAAGTCCGATCGAGCGCGCGCGGTCTCTTTCACCCGCGAAACGATGGAAGTTTTCCTTTTATCACCTCTCCCGACCGAAAGAGATCAATAAATTCATTTGCCCGTTTCCCCACCATTTTTGTCGGAGCCGGGAATTTTTTTTTTTCGCGCCGTCCCTCGGGGGCGGGAAATGAAAGAATGCCAGGCGTGTGTATGGGGAATGGAGGAAATGCGATTTGCAAAGGTTATTAGGTGTGTGTGTGTATGAGGGAAAGGAAGAGGGAATGAGGATGAGAGAGGAAAGGTGGGTGATGAATGTGATTGGGTTTTGTCTGAGTAACAGACCTAATTGCTCATATGAAAAATGTTCTCAGTTAAAGAATGAATTAATCATTTTTAATATATCAAAAAAATATACAAATAATTTATTATTTTTACCAATCTGCGCCACGCGTATTGAATACTGATTTCAAGTGAGGTTCAAATATACATAAATTTCACAAGATTTTAGTGTTTTATACGCGTGGCGCATGAAGTAAAATTTCGAGTTTAGAAAAGCCCAGAAAATTTGTCTCGGGTCGCTGCGCGACTCTCGACAAATTTTCACGGGGCTTTTCTAAACTCGAAATTTTACTTCATGCTTAGTCTGGGAGTGGAAAACACTCGTTCAAAGCTTCAAATTGAACTTTTTTAAAAATCAACGAATGTCCGAAAATTTACAGTTAAAATAATTAAGAAAAAGTAATGTGATTTTATAAAAATAATAACACACCATGGAATTGATACAACAATTGCGGATAATCCTTGTTTTTTTTAAAGTTCAATTTAAAGCTTTAAACAAGTGTTTTCCACTCCCAGACTAAGCATGAAGTAAAATTTCGAGTTTAGAAAAGCCCCGTGAAAATTTGTCGAGGGTCGCGCAGCGACCCGAGACAAATTTTCTGGGCTTTTCTAAACTCGAAATTTTACTTCATGCGCCACGCGTATAAAACAGTGATTTCAAGTAATGTTCAAATATACATAAATTTCACAATAATTTAGTGTTTTATACGCGTGGCGCATGAAGTAAAATTTCGGGGCTTTTCTAAACTTTCACGGGGCTTTTCTAAACTCGAAATTTTACTTCATGCTTAGTCTGGGAGTGGAAAACACTCGTTCAAAGCTTCAAATTGAACTTTTTTAAAAATCAACGAATGTCCGAAAGTTTACAGCTAAAATAATTAAGAAAAAGTAATGTGATTTTATAAAAATAATGACATACCATGGAATTGATACAACAATCGCGGATAATCCTTGTTTTTTTTAAAGTTCAATTTAAGGCTTTAAACAAGTGTTTTTCACTCCCAGACTAAGCATGAAGTAAAATTTCGAGTTTAGAAAAGCCCCGTGAAAATTTGTCGAGGGTCGCGCAGCGACCCGAGACAAATTTTCTGGGCTTTTCTAAACTCGAAATTTTACTTCATGCGCCACGCGTATAAAACAGTGATTTTAAGTAATGTTCAAATATACATAAATTTCACAATAATTTAGTGTTTTATACGCGTGGCGCATGAAGTAAAATTTCGAGTTTAGAAAAGCCCCGTGAAAATTTGTCATGGGTCGCTGCGCGACCCTCGACAAATTTTCACAGGGCTTTTCTAAACTCGAAATTTTACTTCATGCTTAGTCTGGGAGTGGAAAACACTCGTTTAAAGTTTTAAATTGAACTCTTTAATCAAATACAAATATCTTAATATTTAAAGAAAATAATCTGAATTTGGTATACGTATACTTTAAAGAAAAACTACCTGTATATACTCATATGGAATATCAAACTAAAATCATTAATGGTAAAGGCATCTGTTTCGTTATACAGTTGTAGGTATGTCGGTAGAAATTAAAATCGTGAATATTTATCCAGTTTACTTGTGTCTTTCGTAATTCAATACCCATTCATTCATTCGCACGGCGCTATGTAAACAAACAAACAACGCACTCCGCACTCATCATTTTTGTTATTGTGATAAAAATTCGGCAGGCACTATAAACCAATACATAGTCAAAACTACTTTCTGCAATTTTGCTATCTCTGCGCCATCTCGTATCCCAGAAACACACAACCAGCAAAAATTAACCCTCTTAAATAATAATTCCCGAGAAATGTCCTAACTCCTGCAATATACAAAACTCCCGCTTAATAAGAAAATCACCCGCAATGTAAAAGTAATTTATTTCAAGTTTCATCTACTTTTACTACAAGAACTTTCTGTGTAAGAATTCTTTCTTTTGGTTCTTAAATTTCACGATTTTCGTGGCCCAGAGTAGAATTATAATTTAGGGCAACTCTTCTTTCTCCTCGTGGATATTAATGAGATTCTTTTTTTCGGTGGGGGGATCAAATACAGATGTAATTTATTAAGGGTGACGGATACCCGAGGGTTGGTGTGCGGCCGTGTACTTTCCAAACTCCCTGAATAAGTAAAGCGCCCCCTTAATCTCCCTCTTTTCCCAACTTTGAAAGAGCGGAGTGGAATTTATATATATTTTTTTTGTCACGACACAAACACACAAGTAAATTACTAAAATAAAAATGTTACACAACAAATAAATCAACTTGTTTTGTTTAGGTGCTCATAAAAGCGTTTAATTTGAAACTTTTAACGATTGTCTCCACTCCCAGACTAAGCATAAAGTAAAATTTCGAGTTTAGAAAAGCCTGAAAATTTGGATTTGCCGGGGCGCGCGAGCGAAGCGAGTCGCGCACCGGCAAATCCAAATTTTCAGGCTTTTCTAAACTCGAAATTTTACTTCATGCGCCACGCGTGTAAAACAATAAAAATGACGTGAAATTCAGAATATACCTTTTAGTAATCTAATAATTAAGCGAAGTCAACATGATTAATACAAATCAATAAAATCGTCGTAGTCGGAAGTATTAACGACGAAAACATGGCGCAGTCGTAAATTTTTTTTGTCACGACGAAAACACACCAGAAAATTACTAAAATAAAAATGTTACACAACAAATAAATCAACTTTTTTTCGTTTAGGTTTTCATAAAAGCGTTTAATTTGAAACTTTTCACGAGTGTCGTCCACTCCCAGACTAAGCATGAAGTAAAATTTCGAGTTTAGAAAAGCCTGAAAATTTCGATTTGACGGGGCGCGCGAGCGAAGCGAGTCGCGCGCCGGCAAATCCAAATTTTCAGGCTTTTCTAAACTCGAAATTTTACTTCATGCGCCACGCGTGTAAAACAATGAAATAACGTGAAATTCAGAAAATACCTAGATTATTAGCGAAGTCAACATGATTTATACAAAGCAATAAAATCGTCGCAGTCGGAAGTATTACGAAGGTTGCCTTTTATATTTCGGGATTAGAGAACAGAAATAAATACTAATCATTGAAAATCGCTTTATTATTTTTCAAAATATTCCCCATTAAGATCTATACACTTTTGCATGCGTTTGAACCAATTGTCGAAGCATTTTGCCACTCTGATTGAGGTATCTCCAAAACATGCATTCTGAACGCATCAACCGCTTCTTCAGGTGTCGAAAAACTTTGACCTCTCATTTTATTTTTTACGGATGGGAATAAAAAGAAGTCATTCGGTGCCAAGTCAGGACTATATGGCGGATGACTCATCAAATCGATGTTTTGCGTGCTCAAAAATGCAGTTGTTTGAGCCGATGTGTGAGAGCTCGCATTGTCGTGGTGAAGAGTGATCCGTTTTCGGCGGTTGGTTTTCCTGATTTCTTGGATGACAACTGGCAAACAAATGGTTGTGTACCACTCAGAATTGACTGTTCTGCGTTGTTCTAGTGGTACGGTTGCGACATGTCCAGTTTTTCCGAAAAAATAGGCGACTATTTGCTTGGAAGTGCTTCGTGCGCGAACAACTTTTGTTGGATTTGGCTCATCTTGAAACACTGCTGTTTACTTTCGGGCTCATACGCGGGCTCATACGCGGGCTCATACGCGTAAATCCATGATTCATCACCTGTCACGATGTCATAGACGTGTTTCGAAGCACCGCAATCGTATTTTTTGAGCTTTTCTTTGCACCAATCGACACGAGCCTCTTATGAGCGATTGACAAATTGCGTGGGATCCAACGCGAACAAATTTTTTTGACAGTCAAATGTTCATGCAATATTGAATGTATGCTGGTCCCACTAATGCCTAAGGTTGTCTCAATCTCACGATAGGTCACATGACGATCTTGCAATATTTGTTTGCGCACAGCATCAATGGTTTCCGGAACAACAACTGATTTTGGACGACCTCCACGAAATTTGTCTTGGAGTGAACTACGACCTCGGTTGAATTCACCATACCATCGATAAACATTGGTCCTTGATGGAGCTTCATCGCCAAAAATTGAATTAAGTTCACCCATGCACTGTTGTTGAGTTAATCCACGTCGAAAGTTGTAAAAAATAATCGCACGAAAATGTTCACGATTTAATTCCATTCTTTGGCCGAGATAAATCTGTTAAGTTAGTGTAAACGACACAAATAACGCTCATATGTCAAAACGTTCGAATTACGTATAACCTCAAAAATGTCAAACTTCACGATAGAGCTCTCAGTTGCCAGATTGCAACACTAGGGTTGCCCAATCCCGAAATATAAAAGGCAACCCTCGTAACAACGAAAACAGGGCGCAGTTAAGATCGTAAATTGATGAGAATAAAATACGTAAAATACTCATTTACGCGTGATTTCGCATCTCTGTTGGAAAAAACTGCGTTTAATGTGAAATTTTTAATGAGCGTCTCCACTTTCAGACTAAGCATGAAGTAAAATTTCGAGTTTAGAAAAGCCTGAAAATTTGGATTTGCCAGGGCGCGCGAGCGAAGCGAGTCCCGCCCCGGCAAATCCAAATTTTCAGGCGTTTCTAAACTCGAAATTTTACTTCATGCGCCACGCGTGTAAAACAATGAAATAATGGGAAATTCAGAATATACCTTTTAGATTATTAGCGAAGGAACATGGTTTATACAAAGCAATAAAATCGTCGCAGTCGGAAGTATTAATAACGAAAACATGGCGCAGTCGTAAATTAAGATCGTAAGTTAATCAGAATAAAATACGTGAAATACTCATTTACGCGTGATTTCGCATCTCTGTTGGAAAAAAACTGCGTTTAATATGAAACTTTTAACGAGTGTCTCCACTCCCAGACTAAGCATGAAGTAAAATTTCGAGTTTAGAAAAGCCTGAAAATTTGGATTTGCCGGGGCGCGCGAGCGAAGCGAGTCGCGCCCTGGCAAATCCAAATTTTCAGGCTTTTCTAAACTCGAAATTTTACTTCATGCGCCACGCGTGTAAAACAATGAAATAACGTGAAATTCAGAAAATACCTAGATTATTAGCGAAGTCAACATGATTCATACAAAGCAATAAAATCGTCGCAGTCGGAAGTATTAATAACGAAAACATGGCGCAGTCGTAAATTAAGATCGTAAGTTAATCAGAATAAAATACGTGAAATACTCATTTACGCGTGATTTCGCATCTCTTTTGAAAAAAACTGCGTTTAATATGAAACTTTTAACGAGTTTCTCAACTTCCAGACTAAGCATGAAGTAAAATTTCGAGTTTAGAAAAGCCTGAAAATTTGGATTTGCCGGGGCGCGCGAGCGAAGCGAGTCGCGCCCCGGCAAATCCAAATTTTCAGGCTTTTCTAAACTCGAAATTTTACTTCATGCGCCACGCGTGTAAAACAACAAAATAATGTGAAATGCAGAATATACCTTTTAGTAAGATAAATTCAAATTCAAAACTATTTGAATTCGAGAAAATAAGCTTACGCTTCTTATAGTTTGCACACTTTAAACATTATATATAAAATTACGAAAAACTATTCATAAGAATGCAAACAATGTCTTAATTAATAAGACAACTTAAGACGATAAATATCCATTGAAACAACAACAATTGAATTATACAATGAAATATTTAAAATCTTATTTAATTTGATTTGTTACAACGCTCTATTAAAGTATATGTATACCTTTTAGTAATCTAATAATTTAGCGAAGTCAACATAATTCAAACAAATCAATAAAATCGTCGCAGTCGGAAGTATTAACAACAAAAATATGGCGCAGTCGTAAATTAAGATCGTAAATTGATTAGAATAAAATACGTGAAATACTCACTTACGTGTGATTTCGCGTCTCTGTTGGAAAAAAACTGCTCGTTCTAATTCCTCGAAAGATGTTGATTTATTAAACTAATTGCAAATGCCGGCGAAATATTATAAATCGGATGCGATTTGTTAAACCCAAGTCCTGAAATTCCTGAGGATTCGCGTTGCTGGCCCGAGGCCAAAACCATCGCGTGTTGACGTTTTCCCCCTCTTTTCCCTCCAAACGACCAGTTTTAATCCATTTAACCAACAAAACACTTTATCCAACTTTTCCAATTATAATTAATAATAATGCCGCAGAGAAAAAAAATGCTTTAAAAGAAATATATAACAAGATAAATTCAAATTCAAAACTATTTGAATTCGAGAAAATAACGTAGGAATATTCACGGTCAAATCTTCTTGTTTAAGTTACTACATAATTCAGTTGATTGTTCGGAACTTTTGCAAAGGATACATTTTTATGTACCTAGACTCTCGACACGTCATTGTACCAGCTTTTATGTTCAAAAAGCTCAAACTAATGTCTTGGAACTGTCCCCAGTGCGTCGCATTTGTGTGTATCACAACATATTTGCCACTCATTGTGATATTTTTCACTTGGACTTACGTGAATTCAAGAACATAATTTCTGGTACTTGATATTAATAACAACAAACGGCTGCATAGACTTACTATTGTTATTTCTTAGTTATTTTGCCATTATTTTATTATTATAATTTCTAAATATTTAATATATTTTGTTTAAAGAGAATCACGTGATCTTTATCTTTATTTTTGTAATTTTATTTTGTTTTGTTTATATATATTATTTTAAGAATTTTTACTTTTGTAATATTACTCTGTAATTGGGATGTCCTGTTGGGTAATAAATATTATTATTATTAAAATAAGCTTACGCTTCTTATAGTTTGCACACTTTAAATATAATATATAAAATTACGAAAAAAACTATTCATGAAAATGCAAACAATGTCTTAATTAATTGCACGGGAAGTAGTCAATAAATATTTATCGTCTTAAGTTGTCTTATTAATTAAGACATTGTTTGCATTTTTACGAATAGTTTTTTCGTAATTTTATATATTAGAAATATATAAGTGAACGTCTCTAATACATACAACTTAATGATGTGAACGCCATCTACTGCCCATTTCGTTTAAAACTATTTAAATTTGGATGTTTGCAAAATCAAAACAAAGTTTAGTAATTCCTTAACCCATTAACGGCCGAGCAATTACAGAGTTAACTTTAAAAGTTGATTTTTTGTAAAATTCTGCTCTTCTCTTGATGATTTCTATGAATAACTTATTATTAATTTCTTCGATTATTACTCATTGAAAAAAATACATCAGTGTGTTTCTAACTTCGCAATATTTCAGTGTTTTATACGCGTGGCGCATGAAGTAAAATTTCGAGTTTAGAAAAGCCCCGTGAAAATTTGTCGAGGGTCGCTGCGCGACCCTCGACAAATTTTCTACGCGGGGCTTTTCTAAACTCGAAATTTTACTTCATGCTTAGTCTGGGAGTGGAAACACTCGTTCTAAATTTCACACTGCACGTTTTTATAAAAAATCGATTATTGACTGATAATTTACAGTGCATACATTTTGCATATTTAAAAGAAAAAATTCAAAGTATGTAGATTTTTTTTTTAAATATGCTGAATGTATACAACTGTAAATTTTCAGGCATGGATCGATTATTTTATAAAAACGTGCAATATAAAGTTTAGAACGAGCGTTTCCAATCCCAGACTAAGCATGAAGTAAAATTTCGAGTTTAGAAAAGCCCCGCGTAGAAAATTTGTCGAGGGTCGCGCAGCGACCCGAGACAAATTTTCACGGGGCTTTTCTAAACTCGAAATTTTACTTCATGCGCCATGCGTATAATACACTGATTTAAAGTGAAGTTAAAAATGCACTTAAAACCAATGCAACTTCGATTTTTTTTCAAAATTGGATGTTTTCTATTCTATCCATGCTGTAAACCTTCAGATATTCGTTGTTTTCTTGTAAAAAAACTTCGATTCCCTGTAGTCCTTCGGTCTCCGAAAACCATGATTGGTCCTTCGAGCTGTAGTCTTTGTAAAATTGTAATAAACTTAGTAATCTAGAGTGATCCTTTAATTTGAAACTTCTAAGAACGAGTGTTGTCCACTCCCAGACTAAGCATGAAGTAAAATTTCGAGTTTAGAAAAGCCCCGCGTAAAAAATTTGTCGAGGGTCGCGCAGCGACCCGAGACAAATTTTCACGGGGCTTTTCTAAACTTGAAATTTTACTTCATGCGCCATGCGTATAATACACTGATTTAAAGTGAAGTTAAAAATGCACTTAAAACCAATGCAACTTCGATTTTTTTTCAAAATTGGATGTTTTCTATTTTATCCATGCTGTAAACCTTCACATATTCGTTGTTTTCTTGTAAAAAAACTTCGATTCCCTGCAGTCCTTCGGTCTCCGAAGACCATGATTGGTCCTTCGAGCTGTAGTCTTTGTAAAATGGTAATAAACTTAGTAATCTAGAGTGATCCTTTAATTTGAAACTTCTACGAACGAGTGTTGTCCACTCCCAGACTAAGCATGAAGTAAAATTTCGAGTTTAGAAAAGCCCCGCGTAGAAAATTTGTCGAGGGTCGCGCAGCGACCCGAGACAAATTTTCACGGGGCTTTTCTAAACTCGAAATTTTACTTCATGCGCCACGCGTATAAAACACTGAAATATTGTGAAGTTAGAAATACACTGATTTTTTTTTTAATGAGTAATAATCGAAAAATTAAATAACAAAATATTTACATGTTTCTTCATACATTTTCAAGTCAGGTCAAATAATATAATATACAAAATTAACTCATTCAGTAATTTGGTTAACAAAAAATGTATAATGTTGCCACCAATGGCGCTTATTGGGTTAATAATATCAGCCAGTGCGCAGCGTACGATTCTCCCCCTTCCCCGCAAAATGTTTAGTGGTCCCTTGGCTGGAGTTTAATAAAGCTCTTAAGTCCCAATTGTAATGGCATAATTAGTTGATTTACTAAATAGTAAATTGGAAATGAATTAATATGGAAAAGAATATAATTAATGGTTAAAATTGGAAGATGGTATATTATTTAAAAAGGACCTAACATACGAATTATCCCGTCGTATCACACAATTATCGCTCGCCCTTCCCCAAAAAAAAATCAAGTGATAGATTATTAACATCTTGATAATCTTTTTTTTCAATGTTTCAGGATAGTGATGGTGAGAAAAGCGATCAAGATCTAGTGGTCGACGTCGCGAACGAGGTACATCCGACTTCCTTATTACCTTAACAATTGGATGATGTAAGATTGTAATTTGTTTTTTTTTCTTTTAGGAAGCGCAATCTCCGCACCCGAACGGCGAACATCCCGCTCTGGGGGTCCGCGGAGGGGTCGAGAACGAAATCCGGGAGAACGGTAGCACGAACGGCGACAAGGTCAAGATCGAGCGGCCGCCCAGCCGGAGTGGGTCCTCCTCCTCCAGGAGCACACCATCCCTCAAAAGTAAAGATGTAAGCTAAGCACACACTTTATACCTTTACTTTACTCAAACACCCTCTTTATAATTTAATAAATACAAATGAACTTCAAGAATTGTGAAACATAAAGTTGGATCCATACAAATCGATCAAAATGATAATCACGTTTATTTTTCTCATCCCTCTTTGGGGTGCCATTTCAATGTTTCTATTGGTACAATGCGGTTCATTTTGTTTTAGGAAAAGCCGTTGACGCCAGGTTCGAAGCCACGATCGACGACGCCTAATCTGGGCGCGGGACCGGCGGCCGGACCGAAAGTTGGCGCCATGGGGCAGTATCCTGGGTACGCGATGGGCGGATCCAGGCCGGAGCACATGAGTCCTTACAATAATGTGACACCTTCGCCCTACGGGAGGCCCCCTTTGATGGGGTACGACGGGCACCCGCACACGAGAGCACCGGGGATGGCCACAAACGGGCTGGGATCGATACCTGGCGGTAAACCGTAAGTTAAAATTATAAATGTGTTGGAGTCATTCCTCTCTCTACAAGCAAAATCTTAGAAAGGTTAATTTTTAAATTATGCAATCAGGTAACGCGATACCTAGAGTCGCCCATTAACTGTAGGCAGAACTGGGCAGGATTCGAATCATTCAGGATTCAAATCCTGGATTCGAATCCTTTAAGAGGATTCAAAAGAGGCATTCGAATACTTCAGTTCAACTGGATTCGTTACATTTTTTCAAGAGGATTCGCATTCGAATCCAAGTGTGGGTGATTCGAATCCTTATTAAAGGATTCGAATATTGATAAAAGGATTCGAATACTTAAAAAAGGATTTGAATCGTCAAAAATAGTTCGAATTGTGAGGATTAACATGGAAAATGTTTTTGTGTGTTTTTAAATTTCTCGTTAAATCAGTGTTTTATACGCGTGGCGCATGAAGTAAAATTTCGAGTTTAGAAAAGCCCAGAAAATTTGTCTCGGGTCGCTGCGCGACCCTCGACAAATTTTCACGGGGCTTTTCTAAACTCGAAATTTTACTTCATGCTTAGTCTGGGAGTGGAAACGCTAGTTCGAAACTTCAATCTGAATGCTTTGATAAGAATATTAAATGACTGAAAATGTTTTTAAAGATATTAATCTAGTTTTCAAAATTTTCTTTAATATTATTTGAAGTAAAACTGACATAGTAGCCACAATCTGAAATGTTAAATTTTTCCGACATAATCAAATGATCGGTACTTAAATGACACTGATAATTGAACTATCATTGAAATAATAATCGATTCAAGTCATCATTTAAATAATGATTCCATTCACCATTTGAATTAATAATTATTCATATGATTAGTTAATTCCTATCCCAATAAATCGATTCCTATTCAAATGAGTGGATTATCATTCAAATCAGTCGATTATCATTTAAATCAGTCATTTATCGTTCAAATGAGTCGATTATCATTCAAATCAAAAAAAAAGACCTTTATTTATTTATTTATTTGCAAATAAAACATAAAACATACATCAATATAAAGACTTTTATAAATAATAAAATAATGTGTTAAATTAATGCTTATCTGCAAAAGGACTAAGAGCAACTTAAGTTGATCTATGTCTTAGCCCTTCATAATACAGGTTAATAATATAAATAACAGCTACAATAGTAATAACATAATACTCTATTACATCTATATCTACACTAATCACTGCCCCCTCTCTTCCTTCTGCTTTCCCTCTCGTCCCCTAACTTCTTCAGCGTCCTTACCCCGGCCCCATCCTCTCTCTTATTCCCACCCATTCCTCCTTCACCCCCTCGCACTCCTCTGCTAGATGGCTCCACGTATCCCTCCCCCACTCACACATTATACACCTCCCATACTCTTCCTCCATCCACACCTTCCTTCCTCTCTCCTCCGACCCACACCTCGCCCTCGCCAGCACCACCCTTTCCTCCCTACTCCATCCCCCCTCCACCAAATACCTCGGCATTCTCCCATGTACCTGCCACCTCCCGTACCTATCGTTGTATTCACTCCTCTCTATATACCCTTGCCTTTCCTGTGCTTCCACCTCCTTCTCCTTCTCTTTCACCCACGCATCCATCTTTACCCCATTCCCCAGCCACTCCATCACCTTCGCCTCCGACAAACCCACCCTCTCATACATTCTCCTTCTCTCGCTCCTCCATTTACCCTCTCTCCCATTCACGCACGCCACCCAAACCGCCTTCACCAGTCTCTCTTCCTCCAGGTCCCATAACTTCATCTCATACCTAGCCATTCTTACCATTTCCTCACACTCTAGCTTCTCTCTATTCGTTTCCTGTAGTACTATGTATCCGGGTGTCGACCTTTCCAACCCCAACATACGCTTCAAGAACCACAACTGCTCCCTCTTTACACTCATACCCTCTCGTCCCCCATACTTCCACCCCATACATTAACACTGACTTCACACACGCATCCCATACTTTACACACCACTCTTACATTGTTCCCCATCGACTTCCCCCACTTTTCCCATGCTATCCCCCAAGCCTTTCTAGCCTTCCCCTGCACCCACCTCACATGCTCCTCATACCCTCCCGTCCCTTTGAACAAAAACCCTAAATACTTGAATTTTTTAACCCTCTCAATCACCTCCCCCTTCCACTCTAATTCCTTCACCCTCCCCTCCCTCATTCATTGATCATTCAAATCAGTCGATTATCATTCAAATTAGTCTATTATCATTAGAATCAGTTAATTAACATTTGAATAATGAATCAATAATCATTAGAATAATTCAATTCTTATTCGAATGAGTCAATTCTTATTCGAATGAGTCAATTATCATTCCAATAATAATAATAATAATAATAATCTTTATTTAGCATATTTGCTATATAATAACATAGAAAAATATATGTATATCTATATATATATATATATATATATATAAAATAAACATTTGATCATCCTTAATCTATAAATTGTGTATGTATAATAAATTTATCACATAATAATACTTAACATATAATCTTTTTACTACTTTAATAAAATCAGTCTAAAACCATACTTAAATATCTATGTAAAAATAATAAATCCATAATACAACAATACTTATACATTTATGCAAAAAAACAATAACTAAAAAGGTAATAATACTTATTTAAAATTTGTACTTATACATATAGGAACAATTAATAATATATACACATAATGCACAGCCCATACACTACGACTATTTCTGAAGACTCTTCAAGTAATCTAGCAACTTTGATTTAAAGTTATTAATATTTTCTTCTTCTTTTATTTTTATTGATAGCTTGTTGTGTTCTTGAGCAGCTTTAAAAAAGAGTGAATTCTGTCCTGCCTTTGTGTTTTTGAATGGGAGAAAAATATTTCCTCTGCCTCTTGTGTTGTACGTATGGATGTCTGCATTAGTGATGATACTTTCATCAAAGTATTTGGGCATCTTCCCAGTGTAAACTTTGTGAATAAAAATTAATGCCTTAAATTTTACAAAATTCTCTATGTTTATCCAATCCAGTTGTTCTAACATCGTTCTTATACTTGTATATTTATTACAATTTAAAATTATTCTCATTCCTTTATTTTGCAATATTTGGAGTCTATTCAAAGATCCACTATTTGCAAGATAAAGAATGAGTCTATTATCATTTGAATAATAAAATATTTCGAATAAAATCATTTAAATGAGTCGATTATCATTTAAATCAGTCGATTATCATTCGAATCAGTCGATTATCATTCAAATCAGTCTATTATCATTAGAATCAGTTAATTAACATTTGAATAATGAATCAATAATCATTAGAACAATTCAATTCTTATTCGAATGAGTCAATTCTTATTCGAATGAGTCAATTATCATTCCAATGAGTCTATTATCATTTGAATAATAAAATATTTCGAATAAAATCGTTCAAATGAGTCGATTATCATTCAAATCAGTCGATTATCATTCGAATCAGTTAATTAACATTTGAATAATGAATCAATAATCATTTGAATAATGAATCAATAATCATTTGAATAATTCAATTCTAATTCGAATGAGTCAATTCTTGTTCGAATAAGTCAATTATCATTCCAAGGAGTCTATTATCATTTGAATAATAAAGTATTTCGAAATATTTCCGAAACCCCTATTTTGTTGAATTGTTTTCATTGTTTTTGTCAATATTTAAGTTAATTTTATAAATATTTATGTGTTTTGTAATTTGCCTGCTGATTTTTGACAAATTTAATAATATCATATGGCTTTTTTGTTAGTGTTTTGGTCAATTTAAATATAATTCCATGACTTTTCTCCGACTTTTTTATTTACGTATGTTTCAGGCATTCGTCGATTTTATAATAGAGGTAAATTTGAAGTTTTGAAGGGGTGTTTCCACTCCCAGGCTAAGCATGAAGTAAAATTTCGAGTTTAGAAAAGCCCCGTGAAAATTTGTCGAGGGTCGCGCAGCGACCCGAGACAAATTTTCGGGCTTTTCTAAACTCGAAATTTTACTTCATGCGCCACGCGTACAAAACACTGATTTGAAGTGAAGTTCAGAAACACACAAATACATCTTTAATCAGAGTAACAGGGAATCAGATATTTAGTCTGTTATCAACGATGTTCAGTGTTAATAATAAATTATTAGGTTTTGAATATTTTTGTTAAAACAACTGGTAACGATATTTATATATTAATGGTTGCAAAAAACAATAAAATAAAATTTATTTTTAAAGGATTTGTATTCGTAATTCGAAAAAACAGGATTCGAATCTTTGATTCGAATCATATTTATCTCTTACGAATCCTTTATTCGAGTATTCGTGATTCGAATCATATTACGTGATTCGGATTCGTGATTTACGAGGATTCGTCCCAACTCAGGTATTACCACAAGTCACGATACTAGGTCCTTGGCGCACACTGGAAAATCTAACATTTTTATTCATCTACCTAATGAAATAATTGTTGTAGTACAATAAATCTAGTTTTGAAACCTACACAAATGAAGTGTTTCATTAAAGTGATAACATATTTTCAATGAGACTATTACTAAACTTTTAGGTGTTTTGCATCAATTTCTAACGCGTGTTTATTTGTTTTTAGAGCGTACTCGTTTCATATGAACGGAGAGGGCCAACTGCAGCCGGTTCCCTTTCCGGCAGATGCCTTGGTAGGTCCGGGTATACCAAGGCATGCGAGACAGATAAATACCTTGAGCCACGGCGAAGTCGTCTGCGCCGTCACCATATCGAACCCGACCAAATACGTATACACAGGCGGAAAGGGCTGCGTGAAGGTGTGGGACATCAGCCAGCCGGTCTCCAAGAGCCCGGTCTCCCAACTCGACTGCCTTGTAAGTATAGAACAAACGGCCGCTTAAAAAAAAACGCCATTGTAAGAAATCGAATTTCCAGCAACGTGATAACTACATACGATCCGTGAAACTGCTTCCGGACGGGAGGACTTTAATCGTGGGCGGTGAGGCTAGTAACTTGAGCATATGGGATCTGGCGAGTCCGACGCCGAGGATAAAAGCCGAGCTGACCTCAAGCGCGCCCGCGTGCTACGCCCTGGCGATCTCCCCCGATTCGAAAGTGTGCTTCAGCTGTTGCTCGGACGGCAACATCGCCGTTTGGGACCTCCACAACCAGACTCTGGTGCGGCAGTTCCAAGGCCACACGGACGGTGCCTCTTGTATAGACATTTCTTCCGACGGTACGAAACTGTGGACCGGCGGTCTTGATAACACGGTGCGGAGTTGGGATCTGCGCGAGGGGAAGCAACTGCAGCAGCACGATTTCAACTCGCAGATCTTCTCTCTGGGATATTGTCCGACGGGCGAGTGGCTGGCCGTCGGCATGGAGAACTCGCACGTGGAAGTGCTGCACGCCTCCAAGCCGGACAAGTACCAGTTGCACCTGCACGAGAGCTGTGTTCTTAGTCTTAGGTTCGCCGCTTGCGGCAAGTGGTTCGTTTCTACTGGGAAGGATAATTTGTTGAACGCGTGGAGGACACCTTATGGAGCCAGTATATTCCAGGTAATCAACAATTATTACTTTTAATACATTTCAAATCAATTTTTGCATTAGCCCCCAGCTGTGTTTTGAAACTTGTATAATGCTCAGTCCAAACTAAACTACTACAATTGATGAAACATTCATTTACTTAGAAGATCCCGAAATTTTTGGAAAGATCCTTAAACTATTAGAAAAATCCTCGGACTTTGGAAAAGGTCCCGGAATGATTGGATAAATCTTGGAACTTTTGGAAAGATCTTGAGACCAATCATAAGGTCCTGGAACTATAGAGATGTTTCTGTAACATTTGAAAAGATATCAGGACTATTGTAACTATTCCATGATTATTAGAATGGTTTTGGTACTATTGTAATGGTCCTGAGACTATTGTAGAAATTGCGAAACTAATGAAATAGGGACCTTTTCATTAGTTTCGCAATTTCTACAATAGTCTCAGGACCATTAATATGATCCTGGGATTATTGGAAAAGTCCCGATACTATTGGAAAGATCTCCAAGCTATTGGAACGATCTCTGAATTTTTTAAACTTCCTGGTAGTATTGAAATGATCTTGGAACCATTACAAAAATCCTGGGTCTGTTTAGAAGGTCTTGAGACAATTATACAGGTCTTAGGACAATTGAAAAGGTCATTAGACTATTAGAAAGATCTCGGGACTATTGTAACTATTCCATGACTATTAGAAAGGTCCTGGGACTATTGTAATGATTCTGAGACTATTGTAGACATTTTGAAACTAATGGAAAGGCCCTGGGTCCATTCTAATGCTCCGGGGGGGACTATTGGAAATTCCCGATACTATTGGAAAGGTCTCAAAGCTATTGCGACAATCCTAGGATTTTTTTAAACATCCTGGGACCATAGAATGATCCTGGGACTATTAGAATGATCCTGGGACTATTAGAATGATCCTGGGACTATTAGAATGATCCTGGGACTTTTAGAATGATCCTGGGACTATTGGAATAAACCTGGGACTATTAGAATGATCCTGGGACTATTAGAATGATCCTAGGGCTATTAGAATGATCCTAGGGCTATTAGAATGATCCTAGGGCTATTAGAATGATCCTGGGGCTATTAGAATGATCCTGGGACTATTGTGAAAATCCTGGGTTTCTCGAGAAGATCCTGAGACAATTATACAGGTCCTAGGACAATTAGGAAGATCATGAGGCATTAACATGATCTCAGGACTATTGTTACTGGTAGTATTGAAATGATCTTGGAACCATTACAAAAATCCTGGGTCTGTTAAGAAGGTCTTGAGACAATTATACAGGTCTTAGGACAATTGAAAAGGTCATTAGACTATTAGAAAGATCTCGGGACTATTGTAACTATTCCATGACTATTAGAAAAGTCCTGGGACTATTGTAATGATTCTGAGACTATTGTAGACATTTTGAAACTAATGGAAAGGCCCTGGGTCCATTCTAATGCTCCGGGGGGGACTATTGGAAATTCCCGATACTATTGGAAAGGTCTCAAAGCTATTGGGACAATCCTAGGATTTTTTTAAACATCCTGAGACCATAGAATGATCCTGGGACTATTAGAATGATCCTGGGACTATTAGAATGATCCTGGGACTATTAGAATGATCCTGGGACTATTGGAATAAACCTGGGACTATTAGAATGATCCTGGGACTATTAGAATGATCCTAGGGCTATTAGAATGATCCTAGGGCTATTAGAATGATCCTAGGGCTATTAGAATGATCCTGGGGCTATTAGAATGATCCTGGGACTATTGTGAAAATCCTGGGTTTCTCGAGAAGATCCTGAGACAATTATACAGATCCTAGGACAATTAGGAAGATCATGAGGCATTAAAATGATCTCGGGACTATTGTTACTATTCCATGACTATTTAAAAGGTCGTAGGACTATTGTAATGATCCTGAGACTATTGTAGAAATCATAAAACTAATAAATTATCCTGGGAGAGTGTGGTTCGAGAGCTGACCCCGAGCAGTCCGTCCCGCTGCACAAATAAAACGTGCGGCCTCCACGTGGTCCACCATATCCTTAATCATCCTTTCAATCACATCCTTTTCAATAATCCTTTTCCCAAATTCCCTTCCATTGAACCTTTTCCTTTAAAAATCCACGTGTATTTCCTATTTCCTATCCCTTGGGGAGGGCAGAGGGCACAGCAATGGCAATTAACTCTGTCCAGATTTTAACCTACGCTTAAGACCTAGATTAAAGATTTCATTACTCATCCCTTCATCCACTCATTTATTCATTCATACAATCGACACTCCAATAAATTTAAAACAATTTTAATTATTATTTCATAATTACTGTGACTGGTCAACAGAGCTTTAATAGCTAAGGCCATTAATTACGCAAAGAAAAAGAAGAAGAAGAAGAAATTATCCTGGGATTATTGAAAAAGTCCCAAAACTATAAGAAAGATCTGACATTTAGTAGTTTTTTGCCGTCAAGTTCTCAAAAATGTTTGGAACGATCCCAGGATTTTTTTAGACATCCTGGTACTATTGGAAAGACTATTCGAAAAATCCTAGGTCTGTTAAGGTGGTTTTAGGACAATTATACAGCTCCTAGGACAATTGGAAAGAACAGTTGGCTATTAGATAATAAAAAACAAAATTTGTGTGCAGCATATGCCAAATTTAGTTAAAACTAAATATTTATTTATTTATTACCCAACAGATAATACATCTAATAAGGGTAACATCAGTAAAAAAAAACACACAACAATTTGTACATATTAGATAACAATATAGACACTAAAATTTTAAAAATTACAAGTAGCTGCAGTTATGTAATGAAGCATTTGTTAATATGTTTGATAAACTCACTAAGCGAATTACCAAAAGTATGTCAATTATTTTCACGTGAAACATCAAACATACAGAGAGTTTCATGTAACACCGAACATTTTCATCCAATACAATTTGACACCTTTAATTTTAAAATAATGTGTAAATTGGGTTGCCTATATGACCATTACAAATTGTAGCCAATCAATCGCAATTAATGTGTCAACTTGTACATACAGGAAGTTTTTCTTTCAAGTATACATGTCCCAATTAGAGCGTATACGCCGTAAATCTTTAGATGCTCGTTTTTTTTAAAGAGTTCAATTTTAGACTTAAAATGAGTGTGTTCCACTCCCAGACTAAGCATGAAATAAAATTTCGAGTTTAGAAAAGCCTGAAAATTTGGTTTGGTCGCGTAGCGCGAAGCGCGGAGCGGCCAAACCAAATTTTCAGGCTTTTCTAAACTCGAAATTTTATTTCATGCGCCACCGGTACAAAACACTGACATTACGAAGTTTTAAACACACCGCAAAACTTTACATTGCATCAGTGTTGTGTACCGGTGGCGCATGAAGTAAAATTTCGAGTTTAGAAAAGCCCGAAAATTTGGTTTGGCCGCTCCGCGCTTCGCGCTACGCGACCAAACCAAATTTTCAGGCTTTTCTAAACTCGAAATTTTACTTCATGCTTAGCCTGGGAGTGGAAAACACTCGTTTAAAGCTTCAAATTACATTCATTTAATAATCCGAGCGTCCAAACCAAATTTTCAGGTTTTTCTAAACTCGAAATTTTACAGGCTTTTCTAAACTCGAAATTTTATTTCATGCGCCACCGGTACAAAACACTGACATTACGAAGTTTAAAACACACCGCAAAACTTTACATTGCATCAGTGTTGTATACCGGTGGCGCATGAAGTAAAATTTCGAGTTTAGAAAAGCCCGAAAATTTGGTTTGGCCGCTCCGCGCTTCGCGCTACGCGACCAAACCAAATTTTCAGGCTTTTCTAAACTCGAAATTTTACTTCATGCTTAGCCTGGGAGTGGACAACACTCGTTTAAAGCTACAAATTACATTCGTTTAATAAACCGAGCGTCGGCAAATATACAACGTATGCTAGTGTATACTTAAACGAAAAATTCAAATGTTCGGTGTTACATAAAACTCTCTGTATACGATTGCATGACTGTAACTAAAAATTTTATTTCAAGTACAATTTGATCAATTATTATGTAAACAAAATCATACTAATTACTAATTTACGTTATTTTTTTTTTAAATTTCAGTCCAAAGAATCTTCAAGTGTATTAAGCTGTGACATTTCTGCAGACGACAAGTACATAGTGACAGGATCTGGTGACAAAAAGGCAACAGTGTACGAAGTTATTTATTAAAACCTAGTGAAAGAAGAATGAGAAGAGATTAAGAAGAGAAGAGAAAAACGAGAATGAAAATTAATCGGGGCCAGGTGTAACCACTTACGTTGAACTTAAACAAAAAAAAAAAATAGTGTACCTACTTAACAAAGTAAACAAAAAACATAAACTCAGTGATTTTTAAAAGAAACTGTGAATTTATAGGCGCAAATTGTTAAATAATTTTTCGAAGGAAACAGAAGAGGAAGAAGACAGTTTTTGAACATAATTTACGTAGGTACTGAGAGAAACAAAACAGCATTTTAAGCGAAACGCTCTGTGTATTATAAATATAAACGACGCTTTCTTTAGTTTTTTTTTATAAAATTAAAAATCAAACCTTTGTTGACATAATCTTTTTGGGAATTAAGAGATTCATTTATTTGCAGGGCGTTTTGTTTGGGATGACGAAATCGGATAAATTCACGCGATGAAAACTGTGCAGGTTTGATTTAGTTTCGTTTTCTTTTTAAAAAAAATCTACTTAATTTTCGGTTTTATTTTTTCTAAACTGCATCTTTTTTTATCGCGTTTCGAATTTATTCATTGAATTTGGGTGTGAATACAAAAATAAAAAAAAACATGTAGGTGTAAAAAGGCACAAGTGATTTTAACAACTTATGGCTTTTGAATAATGTTTTCTCGATGTTAATAAAAAAATAATAAATGAAAAGAAGATTAGTAGGATATTTTTCGTAATTAAATAAATGATGAAAAGAAATGTGTCTAATATTTTTTTTACCTAATTGAATTAGCTTATTCAAAATTGTGAGTCACAAATTTTATTTCAGTTAGCTATGAGTAGAAGATATGAGGAAGCAAGAATTTTGTTTTAGACCGAGCGCAGGTAAGTCATGTCACGCAGGACAAAGCAATGCAGTTTTCTGCACAGCATGTATTTAAATGGAAAAACTGCGCCTCTTGATTCAGGGCTCTATTTGCGCTATCGTATTTAAATATCGATGCCTTAGCTCACAGATGTGTTAAGTGCTACAGAATCTGTATGCACTTCACACATCTGTGAGCTAAGGCATCAGTATATTCGTTATAGAAAAATGCATTGTGTGTGACTTACGTGCGTCTCATTTTGCGCTCGGTCTCACAGTTGGCCATGAGCAAAAAGTATGAAGCAGTGAGAACAGGAGCAAAAATCAATAAAAAGGTTTAAAGGTAAAGGTTCTAGAATGCCTGTGCACTTAAAGACACAATCAAAAATATTTCTTTGTTTAATCAATATTTATTAGCATAAAAATAACTATTACAACTAATTTTTAACTTAAGTTGAGACATTTTTCATAACTAATTTTTCCTTTGTTTGATCCTCTTTAACCTCACTTTTTTCTTCTCGCTTGACAGCACTTGAACTTAAATTTGAATCACCCCCAGAGTCAATTGAACTTGATTCATCCTCGGACCTGCTTTCAACCCCTGTATCACTCGAAGGCCCCTTTTTATCTCCACCTTCTTGCTTCTCAACGCTTGAACCTGATTCACCCACAGACTCGTTTTTTGTATCATGCTTATCCATATTTGAAGTTGATTCAACCTCAGATGTGCCCTCACTCAGAGGCCCCTTTTTACCCCCATTTTTATCCTCGGACTTGCTCTCACTCAGAGGCCCCCTATTACCCCTATCTTCATCGTCGGTCTTGCTCTCACTCTGGGGCCCCTTTTCACTCCCATCTTCATCCTCTGACTTGCTCTCATTCGATGGCCCCTTTTCACTCCCATCTTCATCCTCTGACTTGCTCTCATTCGATGGCCCCTTTTCACTCCCATCTTCATCCTCGGAATCAGAACAACTCGAAATCCCATCATCGACCCATAACGCCTTCTTCTTCTTCTTAACGACCTTCCTCTCCACCTCACTCTTCCTCTTCACACTTTCCCCACTAGCAGCTGCCAAACCCTGACTAACCGCATCCTCCAACCTCTCTGGCAGAGCCGACCTTTCCTTATCGTAAGTCTCATCCTTAAATTCGTGCCTCGGCTTCCGACACAGTCGTTCCAATTTTTTCTGCTTGCGATCGGCCGCCTCCTGCTCCCTAGTATTCTGACTGTCGATCCATGATTTCAACCGCTTCTCCTCGTTTATATCCCTTAACCGGCGTCCGCTCAAATCCCGGCATGCTTCTCTGTTCGTGGTTTTCTCGATTTGAGCACCGATCGCTCGGAGCATCGAACCAAAGCCCCCTTTACCACCGAATAGGCGAGGGATAATGTGAACATTGAGATTACCCTTGATATCCTTAATGGATATCCTTCTACCGTTCTGCAGCAGGTAATAATCGGCCACTTGAAAAGATAATCTGGTTTCGATGTAATCGGTTATGTCTTCAGCGTTCACTGTTGTTAAATACTTGTTGTTGATGTATAAATCCATTTTTGTTTAATTAATTAACACGCACAGAGAATATATTAACAATATTTAAACTTACTAAATTAACAAATGTTGAACGTTTGCTGTCAAAATGAACCATAGATGGTTTGAATAGATTAGCAATTTGCGATTATTTCAAGTTTGTTATGTTGGTAGCCATTTTGTGCTTTTAATTTTATTGATTTTTTTAAAATGAATTACATTATTTTTATTTAAATGTTGAATATTTATTGAGAATTATGTATAATTTACATTAATAAAATCACTTATGTAGTTGTATTTAAAAATTAGAAGAAGCACCGGTCAACGTGTGATTTAATCAACCAATTTACTAGTTTCTAGTGATTTAATCAAAATGTCTCGAAGGACCGCTAACACTAATTTATTTAAATATTCAAATAGCTAAGTTAATTAAATATGTGAAAAATTGAGTGACATATAAGTAATGTGGTATTTGAATATTCGCGAATATTCACTAATATTCAAATTCCCAGCCCTTTAAATATGCGATTTGTAAACGTTTGGATATTTTTTAATCAATCTATTAAGTATAATAATAATAATAATCTTTATTTAGCATCTTTGCTATATAATAACATAGAAAAATATATGTATATCTATATATATATATATAAAATAAACATTTGATCATCCTTAATCTATAAATTGTGTATGTATAATAAATTTATCACATAATAATACTTAATATATAATCTTTTTACTACTTTAATAAAATCAGTCTAAAACCATACTTAAATATCTATGTAAAAATAATAAATCCATAATAAGTATTATTATGTGATAAATTTATTATACATACACAATTTATAGATTAAGGATGATCAAATGTTTTTTTTATATATATATATATATAGATATTATATATTCCATTTGTTTCTGGATCTCGCCTAGCTATGGAAAAGTGACAGTTTAAGTATTGTAAATGGGGCTGGTTGTGTTTTAAATCAGGGTTTTTAAATGTCACTGTCAGATGTTCGATTTTAAGGTTATAATTTCTGACTATTGTGATCTTACACTGTTGCCTGTTTTACAAATTTTCAGATATAAAAGGATAATAATATGCAGTTTTAAGATTAACAAAATTTACTACTTGGTTTTTGTACATACAAACACAGCAATAATATTGTATATAACAAATATAATGAATTCGGCTCTGCAAACTTATTTCGTCATCCATTTGTATTTCTTACTTGGGTCTTCCCGTTAACACATTTTGATCAACTCCATTAATTAATTTTGGTCATTCTCTCTTCTGTTGGCCCTCAGTATTTTTTTGTAGAATTGCAAATTTATTCCCACCCTCTTGTGATACTGATAATTTTCATGTCAAACAATTTTTAAGCCCTCATTCTCCACTCTTCTGATGTTTGTTCTGAGCCAGATTCCCCAAGCGAAATAATAAAAGGAGGAATGGTTTCAAAAGAAAGGTTCCCCATGTGTTTTGTCCAGAAGTAGTAGATTTCAATTCGTCAGGTCTTTGTCGTAAAATTAATTGTAATGAAGATCTCCCTACCTGAAACGTAATTATCTTTAATTAAATATATATGATAATTAAAATACTAGACATACCCCAAAAATATCTATTAAAATCGTAATAATATTGTGATGCTGTAGATTTGGATTACTTTGCCTAAAATGTTTGTAGGATTTCAGAATTTGTAACCTTTTTGATTCAGAGACAATCTTTGGCATGTTAATATTTAATATGTGCCTGAAATTATTTTTCACTTTGTCATTGACACAGCATTGCAACACTAGATTAATTTGATTTAATAATAAAATGCTCGAAGAAGCGACTGCGTGGTGAAATAATTGTTGCAAGATTAACAATAAACCTCTTGAAAATTAAAAAGAGGATTACTTATGATATCATAAATTATTGCAACACTGTTAAAATAAGGAATCAGGAGTGGCAATTAATAAAAAATGTAAATGTTGATACTGCAACATAACAACACGAAAGCATGGCTAGGCGAGATCCAGAAACAAATGGAACGGTGTATATACATATATTTTTCTATGTTATTATATAGCAAAGATGCTAAATATAGATTATTATTATTATTATTTTATAATCCCCGCTTTGACTTTTGCAATCAGCGTTTGTGCGGATGTGTTCCCGAACTAAAGTTCTGGGGAATTTCTTTCTTTTATGTTGGCACTCTTTAGCGCTGAAGTTGACATTGTTTTTCTCGCGCGTCAAGTTGGTACTGATGAATTTATTTAAAATGTCGGTTGTTTGTGTTTATTTTTTTTTTGAGCATTCAACAAGTTTGATTAGAATTATTAGTAACAATCAAAACAATAGGAGAAAAGGATGATTTAGAAACAAAGCTGTTACATATTAAAGGCTGGAGAATTCAAATTAAAGGGTGAGTTCTTGTGAAACTTAAAATTATTATTAAAAATGTTCATACATTTTATTGTTTATAATCAAATTTTTAGTTTGTTTTATTAATATTAATATTACAATCGAAGTTTGAATAATATCGAGTTTGTAATAACTTATAAATATTGATTTCTCAGGGTATTCATATTCATAAATTACTTGTTTGTGTTATTTTATAATACATTCATTCGTTTGTGTTTAAGCTAAATTTGTGTTTACGTAAGTTACGATTTTATTTGTTTATTTAAGAAACGTTCAACTGGTGGAAACGGCTGCTTGATTGAAGTGTTAACACTTTTCACTGACAGCTTTATTGTTTCTTTCGTAAACCGCTACAAACATTTAAATTAATGATTTTCCACTCGATTTCTTAATTTGCGTTTTTCAGACTAATTGGATTTTTTTTAGTAAGCGCAATTTTTGCGGTCGCGGAGAGGAGATGATTCATACTTCGCGCTAGTGTCACGTGGCTTAGCCTTGATATAGACTACCGCCTCTGCTGGCGAAACTGGTGAAAACATGGAAAAAAATGGAGAATAGCTTTTCTATGAAGTGTCTCAGTGCCCGAAACTGGTGTCGTTCCGAGAAAACAGCGGCCGCGTTTCCCGTGTACAGTGAGTGTTAGTGATACCCGAGGTATGTACCCATTGCGGCCCCCTGGAGCCCCCCTGTTTACTTGGGTGGAGGCCCCGACCCGTCCTCTCCTTATCCATGTTTAATTATTGTTTATGGGTGTTGCATACACACACACACAATCTCACACTCACACACACATCTCTCTTGATTCATTCCGAAGTGAATGAATACAAAAAATCTACGTCCGCAGATCTTCGGGGGAGGTTTGGCTCCGTCCCCCCATCGTGCTTGCGTGAGATCGCGTTTTCCTCCTGCAGTTTTTTTCTATTTTTACGATTCAGTGTGCGTTAATTGCCCCCCTTTTGCGGTCCGTCTTTCTCTATCTGTGTGAGTGCGTTTCCCTCGGTTTCCGTTCGCGGTACACTTTTGACATGGCCATTGAAGCAACATGTGACCCAAATATGACGTTTTGACACTTATCAAACAACACTGCGCCCCCCAGCGCGGCCGGGATCCAATCAATCTACTAAATATTCTTCAATTGCACCGATACTTTAGACCAATCAGTGATGAAACAACAGTGTGCAATCCGGGGGGTTGATAGTGCTCGATCTTGACTGTTCGTTGGTGCAAGGGTTTTGTTTTTGGGATTCGACTGTTTTTAATCGTTCTCGTATAATCATAGTGCACGCGGAGTTTCGTGTAAGTAAAATAAAAATTGTATGGGCTATTTTTTTGTTGTTCTTCGGTTATTAATAGGCATTAATGGACTGTTTTTACTACATTAGAGATTAGTGAACTGTGCTACATTAAGCATTAGTGGAGTGTTTTTACTACGTTAGGCATTAGTGGACTGTTTTTACTACATTAGAGATTAGTGGACTGTACTACATCAGGCATTAGTGGACTGTTTTTATTACATTAGGCATTAGTAGACTGTTATTACTACATTAGGCATTAGTGGACTGTTTTTACTAATTGGGCATTAGTGGACTGATTTTACTACCCTACTAAAATCTTACTTAACAGGCTCTTAAATTTATTATGATTGAAGTGAGTGACAAATATTAGTTTCCCTTTGATAACGAAATGATTATCAAAGTGGGTTTTCTCAAATAATCCACTAGACGAATTGTATCTGAATCATTGAGTTTATGGAAAGTAAGTGCCAGTCGTTTGATAATGGCTTAAACCAAGTTTAAGTTAAGCTCAGTTTAAATTACATATTATTTGAGGGAACTCGTTGCTTTTATAATTTGAAGCTTTTAAAGAGGGTTTCCACTGCTAGGTTAAGCATGAAGTAAAATTTCGAGTTTAGAAAAGCCTGAAAATTTGGTTAGGTCGCGTAGCGAAGCGGAGCGACCTAACCAAATTTTCAGGCTTTTCTAAACTCGAAATTTTACTTCATGCGCCACCAGTATAAAAAAACGGTTTATTATGTAGTACAAAATACACCGCTTTAGTGTGATTTCTAGTTATTTAAAATTACAAACGTTGTTCGATATTGGTTTAACTTAACCTATTAGCAAATAATAGTCCTCTTCTTTTAAATGCAAAGTCGATTTTTCTTTTAATAACGCCAGGTTCTAAACTAAATTTCAATTTTTTTTCATTTTTGAAGTCTTGGGCGTAACGGATTAAGGTTAGTTTAACCCTTTGGCAGATATATTTTACAATTATTTATTTTGTGTAACCTCATCTTGGGCTTTCAAAAAAAAATATAAAACCTTCCAAACGCTTTAGGTATCAAGTTATGTATGCATCAAAGAAAAATTCCGTGTGTATTTTTACTGTAATAAAGTGGGGTGCCACTACTCGAGGGTTAATTTACACTGGGGTAATTGCAGTAGTGTAAACCAAGTTTAAGGTAAGCTTGATCTAAGCAGGTATTGAACAATTACAAAAATGCAATTTAAAACGAACCTAACAGTAAGATCCAGTTGCACCAAAAATGTCGTATTTATGTTCAAGCTGAACTCAAGTTCCAAATGACAGTTCCTATCTTCTATGAACTCACGTTCAAGATGACAGTTCTTATTCTTCTCTGAACTCAAGCTGAAGAGACAGTTTCTATTGTTTTAATTTCACTTTGAACTCGAGTTCAACATGAAAATTTCTATTCATCGAGTTCAAGATGACAGTTTCTATTGTTCTAACATCACTTTGAACTTGAGTTCAGAGTTAAACCAGTTCAACGAGTTTGGTGCAACTGGCCGTAAGCCATGATTAAACAACTGGTCCTAAACCTAAACAAGAAAATACTTTCGGTTTGTTGTTCTTTTTTTTGTAGGAATTGTATTCATGTTTCATCAGTGATGCATTTCCTGCTGAAAAAATAATGATACACTTATAATTGATGGATTCCTTGAGGATATGAGTCACGAAATTCCATAAACTGTGTGTATGTAGAGTCGATCATGAGTTTTTACATTTTTGCTTCGAACCTTCTATTCTTGTTACGGAATTCCGTCAATTATCTCAGTGTGTTGATTTCCTGGAAAGTGTAAATGATGTGTACTTTAAACCTATTAATAAAAACGTGGTTTTAGTTTTGTAAATAAACACTTTGTTTAGATCTTCATGCGGTTGATTAGTGTTGGCAGGTCGAGTCTCGTTTTTCTTATTCTTGCATAATGGCTTTGGCAGCTAGGCCCTGCAGTTGAAGCCAGGTGGTGTTAAGGCCGGTTTGCCATCAAAAGGCATCTAGAGCGAGAAGCAAGTTTCCATGTTAACATGCAGAACGAGAAAGCGTTTACTTGCCTTCTCGTTCTCGGGCCTGAAAACGGGAAGGTGCTCGTTCTGGTTCTTTGGCAAGTGCGCATTTCTGCACTCATTAGGCCTATTGTGCTGAAGGTGCTTGTGTTGTGCATGTTAACACGTAAACCCTATGATTCAAATAACTAGATGGTTACTGGCATACAACTTAAATTGATATATTGTAAAAAGTCTTCTAATTTTCTGAATTTATTGTTTTGTAACATCTGTTATTTTTATATTTTCAGTTGATGACCATATGCATATAAATACGATATGTAAGGAAACCAGCCGCATCCACAACAAAAAAAATGTCGAAGCACAAGCGACACTTGCACTTCAACTAATTTACTGAACAAACAAAGAGAGAGTGAAAAAATCGAAATGTCGGAGAATAACAGGTACATAGTGCAGGTGTACGTGGGGGCCCTCTCGGCCCTGTACGAGGCGCTCTCCGTGGAGGCCAGCAAGCAGACGACGGCCGAGGAGATAGTCTCGTGCATAGTCGAGAGGCTCTCCCTGAACGAGAGCCCTTCGGGGGGGAGCTACGAGCTTTCGGAGGTGATCGGCGATTCATTCGGGCAGGAGTGCAAGGAGCGGAGCTTGGGCCCGACGGAGAGCCCAGTCCAGCTCATGATGCTCTGGCCGAAATCCCGCAGTGATGAGAGTAATTATAAGTTTTGTTTGCGGGAGAAGGCGAACGATTTCGTCTGGAGGGATAACTTCGTGATGGACCCGCAGCTGATCAAGGATTATTTCCACCGGTTTTTGTACCAGCCGAAGGACAGGGAGTACCCGGACTTGTGCCAGCTGCCGGATTTGAACGAAACGACCCTGCTGGAGAACCTGCGGAATCGCTTCATGGCGGGGCATATTTACACCTACGTCGGGTCGATTTTAATAGCGGTCAACCCGTTTAAATTCTTCCCGATTTACAATCCGAAATACGTCAAGTTGTACCAGAATCGGAGGTTAGGGCCGAATTTACCTCCGCACATCTTCGCCGTGGCCGACACCGCCTACCACTGCATGCTCAAGGATAAGAAGAACCAGTGTATCGTTATTAGTGGGGAGAGCGGGTCGGGGAAGACTGAGAGCACGAATTTTTTACTGCATCACTTGACCGCTTTAAGCCAGAAGGGCTCGCATGGGAGTGGGGTTGAACAGACTATACTAAGTGCCGGACCAGTATTAGAAGCCTTCGGAAACGCTAAAACGGCGCATAATAATAACTCGAGTCGTTTTGGGAAATTCATCCAGGTAAATTACAAGGAGAATGGGATGGTGCATGGAGCTGTTGTTCAAAAATACCTGCTGGAAAAATCGCGGATTTGCACTCAGGGTCGCAACGAGAGGAACTACCATGTTTTTTATTACTTGCTTGAAGGAGCCAACGAACAAGAGAGGCAACAGCTGCACTTAAAACGCCCCGATCAATACCATTATCTCAACAAAAGAGGGTGTTCCACTTTGGATAACGTCGATGAAAGCTACGAGTTTTCCAGGTTGAAACAATCGATGGAAATGGTGGGTTTCACAGCGGAGAAACAACGCCGGCTCTTCTCCGTTTTATCAGCGGTTCTCCTGTTGGGAAACGTCGAGTTCCAACCGAGGAAATCGGCTTACCACCACGATGAAGCTGTCGGGGTTAAAAACCCCGAAGTAGTCGCTTTAATCTCCGAACTATTGCGAGTGAAACAAGAGACTTTAATGCAGGCCTTAACGGCGAAACGAGCAAGAGCTTCAGGGGAAACCCTGGTGATCAACTACCGGCTTCCGGAGGCGATCGCGAGCCGCGACGCAATGGCGAAGTGTCTCTACGGCGCCCTCTTCGATTGGATCGTACTGCAAGTGAACCACGCTCTGCTCTCGAAAAAAGACACCCTCAGGGAGCACCAGGGGAATTCGATAGGCGTGCTGGATATATTCGGTTTCGAGGATTTCGGGCTGTGCAACAGTTTCGAGCAGCTGTGCATCAATTACGCCAACGAGCACCTGCAGCACTACTTCAATCAGCACGTGTTCAAATACGAGCAGGAGGAGTACAGAAAGGAGGGGATCCGGTGGAAGAACATTGAGTTTATGGATAACACCGGGTGTCTCCAGCTGATCGAGGGCAAGCCCAACGGGTTGCTGTGTTTACTCGATGATCAGTGCAAGTAAGTTTGAATTTTTTTTTAAATTTATAAATTAATATTGCATTAAGAAGTTTATTAAATAGTTAGTATCTTTAATTATTACAGTCCAAATCAGGACAGGTGGTGGCCGAGCGGTAACGTCGCCGGGCTGTATCGCTCGGCGAGCCACAATTCGGTTTCAATTCCCGTGCACGGCAAGATTTTATTTAAAAATAATTTCTCCTCGTGACTGTGTGTGGTGCGAATGTGTTGTGACGTCCAATTATCTGTTAAACATATATACTAGTACAAGTTACAAACTGAAGGATCGTTAAAATAAACATTGATGTTAGCTAATAGTTATATTACTAAGGCCAGGCAAAAAGACAAACTAAAAAAAAAGTCCAAATCAGTTAATTTTCCGCTGTATTCAAAAGTAAGGCTGATGCCATCAAAGCAAAGTTAAGCTCTCACTGTGACGGTTTCAATGACCAAAACTAAGACTGATTTATTAAATAATAATAATCCTTCCATCTCAACCTGTGATTTTACAGGCTTCATAAGCTCAGAGAGCTTGTGTGGGCTTTTAGTTAGACAGCTGTGGGAGCTGCGTGCCGACTTTTAGTCCAGTGAAATAGATAACACGCCAGTACCCTTCTATACCATTATACTTTAACGCCAGATAACCTTCTATACTATTATTCTTTAGTGACGGGCGAACCGTCACTAGTAAGATGGTCTATAGCACTTTGTGCAGATATACGTTACGAGAAAACACGTTATTATTGTTCCGGAATAATTGACATATATTTAGTAAGCAAAATCCAAATATAGGATCAAATGGACCAAACTGATATGTGAAAAACTTGAAACAAAGTTTTTCAGATATCAGTTTCAAGACAGATATTACTTAAACGCAAATTCCCGATATTTATAATTGTTTAAATTCTCTTAACAAACTTGAATCACACCTTAATAATTTCCCCGACAATTACTTATATCAAATAAATTTAGTTTACTCTCTTATTCTTCACACACACACACTCGTTTTCTCCGTAAAGTAAACATATTTTGGTTTTTAGTGTTCCATCCTTTTCAAGCTAATTATTTTACGAAAAAAAAGAAAAAAACATGAATAATTCAGATTTCAACTAAAATTTTCCCACAATTAATATCCATTATATCATTACATCCTTGAGTTTGTTCCCCTGAAATTAATGCACCATTACAATGCACACACGGACACACATGTATTATTATTATTTATTTTTTATAATAACACATTTAAGTGCAGAATTTAATTATCCTCAAATGCCAACGAGTAATATTTGATTATATTTAATTACATTTTTCATAAATAAAAGCACTGGAGACTAATTTTTTTCAGGCAAAAATTGAATATTCTACGATAACTTTGTTGTGTATTAATTTAATGAGAGCGAAGTCATCTCTTAAATCGCAAGTAATTTGGTGACTTTGCTTGAGTTAAATGTGCTAAAAACAACAAAGTTTGAGTGAAATATTCAATTTTCGCCTGTAATAAAAATAAAACTCGAGTGGTTTTTGTTATGATTATTTTGCGAAAATATTTTCCTCGCACATTTGCACTCAATATCCTCAAATGGACCGAACTAATTTCGAAGTTTATTTAAAATATTAACTAATTCTTTAATACTTTAGGTGTCATAAGCTTGCATTAATGGATAAATTGTAAACTGCTTCCAAAATTCTAAAGTTTGAGCGTTTTGTGGGTTAGAACAATTTCTTTTTCATTATTGTTATCAAAGCGAGATATCTTAATTAATTTTATTTGTAAAACGAATGCTTTTAACTTTTGACGTTTACTATAATTAGTGTAACAGGAGGAGGGAGTTTTTCCATCTATTAAAACTTTCATGGGTAGCGTCCATGAAAGTTTTAATAGATGGAAAAACTCCCTCCTCCTGTTACACTAATATATAGGAATCATGAAGTTAATTTTCCGCTGTATTCAAAAGTAAGGCTGATGCCGTCAAAGCAAAGTTAAGCTCTCACTGTGACGGTTTCAATGACCAAAACTAAGACTGATTTATTAAATAATAATAATCCTTCCATCTCAACCTGTGATTTTACAGGCTTCATAAGCTCAGAGAGCTTGTGTGGGCTTTTAGTTAGACAGCTGTGCGAGCTGTGTGCCGACTTTTAGTCCAGTGCAATAGATAACACGCCAGTACCCTTCTATACCATTATACTTTAACGCCAGATAACATTCTATACCATTATTCTTTAGTGACGGGCGAACCGTCACTAGTAAGATGGTCTATAGCACTTTGTGCAGATATACGTTACGAGAAAACACGTTTTGATTGTTCCGGAATAATGGACATATATTTAGTAAGCAAAATCCAAATATAGGATCAAATGGACCAATATTTAACTTAAAACAAAGTTTTTCACATATCAGTTTCAAGACAAATATTACTTAAACGCAAATTCCCTATATTTATAATTGTTTAAATTCTCTTAACAAACTTGAATCACACCTTAATAATTTCCCCGACAATTACTTATATCAAATACATACAATACAAATTGAAACACCCTCTAGACACTACACGAGTCATGTGGTTTTCCATTTATTAAAACATATCTCGGGGTTGCAAATTCAGCGAATTTTAGTTTTTAAAAGGAAGGTGTGGATTGGGGAAGAGTATGGGATGCGTGTAATGTGTGAGCGGGGGAGGGATACGTAGAGTCATTTGGCCGATGAGTGCGAGGGGGTGAAGGAGGAATGGGTGGGAGTAAGAGGGAATAGAAGAGTGACGAAATGGATGAGAGAGGATGGGGCCGGGGTAAGGACGCTGGAAAGGTTGGGGGAAGAGAAGGAAAGCAGAAGGAAGAGAGGGGGTAGCGATTAGTGTAGATTTAATGAATTATTATGCCAATAAAGGTCTTTTTTTTTATACAAAGAAGTCTCCATTTTAATTTTTTGAATTAATCTACCACCGTTGTAACCAATAATATTATTAATATAAATATTTTTTCCAAATAAATAGGAGCCATCAAAAATGTTTCATTATATTTTTAGAAAGAATTTGTTTGCCAAACGATTCGTATATTCCATCATAAAACACATTCTAGCCCAACGACACACACATTTTTATATTCAGGAATAATTTCTTTGTGGGCGTTTATTTTTAGACATCGAAATATTGCGTGGCATAATAATAAAACTACTGAGCAAGACTCCCTTTTATTATTTGACGCACTCGCATTTGTTCCCGATAATGATTCCATTTCGCTCAAATATATGAATTCACTCGTTTAATTCCATTCGATTAATTAACCCATTACATGCTACCGTAAAGTAAAGTGTATGTAAATCGGGTGCCATGTTTCACGCTCACTTAAATTGCGCTGATGCCTTATTAACACAATTTACTAATGACGATCAAAGAGGTTTATTACTTCTTTAATATTTGTCACAAATAATTTATAATTTATTTATTTATTTATTTATTCATTCCCAACAGAAATAATCCAATTACAGGGAAAATTTTAAAATATAACTATTATAACATATGAAAAATTAAACTAAATTATATACATATAAAGACTAATCTAAAAATATATTTATATGTATATATATATACTCGTACATAACGATAATTATAAAAAATTAAAATTAAAAACAAAAAAAAAAAAGAATTACGAACAGCTAATGGCCAGTTTACAATTATGTGAAAATTCAAAAAGACTTGACATAAATACATCGACATAATCTTCAACACTATGGTAACAATTTAACATATTATGCATAGGTGATTGAGAAAAGTGAAGAGTATTAACAGTAATTATTTGTGACAAATATTAACCCATTAACGGCTAAGCAGTTACAGAGTTTACTCTAAAAGTTGATTTTAGATAAAATTCTGCACATCTTTTTATGATTTTTATGAATGACTTATTATATTATATACTGGGAATTTTTCTTTTAAATATATATAATGTAATAATCTTTTTGTGCTGACAATTTCAATTTACACGTTGTATACAGAGAGTTTTATGTAATACCGAACATTGTACGATTTGCACTAAATCGCATTTGTTTACCTGTCATTTCTAATAGTCATATAGGCAATCCAATTTACACTTAACCTCAAAATTAAACGTGTCAAATTGTGTTTAATGCTTAAACTTGTTTCAGTACGAATCAAACAAACAAAAATTAACGTTGAACGTGTATTGTAATGTTCGGTTTTAAAATAAAACTCTCTGTATATTGTATCCACTGTGTTTATTTGAATAAAGTATATTATTATTATATGCTGTAAATTTACAGGCATTCGTGGGTTTTATAACAGTGTTCAATTTGAAGTTACGAAAGAGTATTTCCACTCCCAGACTAAGCATGAAGTAAAATTTCGAGTTTAGAAAAGCCTGAAAATTTGGATTGGTCGCGTAGCGAAGCGGAGCGACCAATCCAAATTAGGCTTTTCTAAACTCGAAATTTTACTTCATGCGCCACCCGTGGAAAAGCGTGACATCTTGTGATGTTAAAAATACACTTAAAAATACTTTATCAAAATGAGTGATAATCAAAATATTTAAATAACAAAATATTTACATTTTTCTTCACACAATCTCAAATCAGGTCAATTAATACAATTTGATGCATTGTACTTATTTACTAATTAAATAAGCAAAAAACCATTTGAATTATTCTAAGGATATGAATAATTCAAAAGGTATTAAAAAAAGCTGTCTTGTATATATTTTTTCCTTCCACATTGATTAACTTGCTCTGCACAAAATAAGTTTTTTGAATGAATTGGAAAATGGGCGAAAATTAATTATCAATAAAATTCAGAACTATTATTAATTCTCTCCCGTCTATTTATTTATAAGATTAAGTGTTGATAAGGCTTTATCACAAGCCACTTGCAAAATTATTTCATTGAGAGTGAGCTTATTGCATTAATTGATTGATTTTAAAAGAAAGTTGCATAAAAATTGCTTTTATTGATATTTCGAAATTTCACTCTTTTCTAAACTCAAAATTTTACTTCATACTTAACCTGGGAGTGGAAAACACGCGGTTGAAGCTTCAAATTAACCTCTTAAAAAAAAACAATGAATATATAAAAAATTACAGCACATAATTGGGATATTTTCACTTAAAAGAAAAACTCCCTGTATTTCTGTTGATAAACAAATAAATAAAATCTGTATGTTTATCCGTTATATTTTTTTGTATTGAAATTATTTTATATCGGAACAATGAACTGTTGCGATTAAGTATAATCGTGCATTTAATTTCATCTGCGGATTATTAGATTAGATCAGAGCGATTCCATCTTAATTGAGCCCGATAATTCTCCGCGCTCCGTTTAGCCGGTGATATTTTCAAACGAATGAACGGCCACACCATCTAGAGATTACTGTATTACACGCGAGCCACTTTTTTTTGCTCTTCTCATTGAAGCCAAACGTATAATGAATAAATAAATACAGTATTAAAGTGAGTTTTGATTATTAAGAAATTGAATTAGAATTAATGAAAAAAGCTATATTTACTTGATTAGGCTTAATATGGTGTGTTCAATAAAATAATCGTCTTTATTTTTTTTTTTTAAATTTAAGTTGGCTATACACTTCAGGAATTGTTCAAATTTGTGAAAAATTTAGTGATTGAAATATTTATATTTGTTATTCGACTATTTGAATTATTCGTATTCGAATCCCAGCCTTAAGTCGAGTTCATTTCTATATATTGACTCAATAAAAAGTAAGGTTGGCAATTGTGCATTTAAGTACTTTTCATTTTATATGTTGGCAACCGAAACTGATACTAAACGCCCATTCAATCCACACAAGTTTGCAAAATTGACACTACAGAGTGGATGGAGAGAAATAAACTCGACTTCAGTAAATTTGTAGCTACGTTTATTGAAAATATAAATTAAATAATCTTTAATTAATTTCTCACCTAACCCGTGTTAATTTTAACACGGGTTAGGTGAGAAATTAATTAAAGATTATTTAATTTATATTTTCAATAAACGTAGCTACAAATTTACTGAAGTCGAGTTTATTTCTCTCCATCTTAAACTATAATTTATAAATTAGAGTAGGCTTTGAGTTCTAAATTAGATTGGCACTACTGACTGTTAACACATAGTTTACTTTAACCTCAAATTTATTAGATCATTTAATTAGCAGTCTGGTCATTCACCTACCCCAATTTATAATTTAAATGATCGCACAGTATTTAATCACCACGTGAAATAAATTAGAGTAGGCTTTGAGTTTTAAATTAGATTGGCACTACTGACTGTTGACACATAGTTTACCATAACCTCAAATTTATTCGATCATTCAATTAGCATTCTGGGCAATCGCACAAAAAAAAAAGCCGCCTACTCTAATTTATAATTTAAATGATCGCACAGTATTTAATCGCCACGTGAAATCTTTGTGCAGTTTTCCAGGCGCAACGAACGAAACGCTCCTGCAAAAATTCAACAGCGTCCATAAGGAGAGTCGTTTCTACCAGAAACCTCAAAAAAAGGAGGCGGCCTTCATCATAGTCCACTACGCCGGCACCGTTAAGTACCAAGTAACCGATATGCGGGAGAAGAACTTGGATCTGATGAGGCAGGACATCGTGGGGGTCTTGAAGAACAGCTCGATGGCTTTCGTGAGGGAACTGGTCGGAGCAGATCCGGTGGCGGTCTTCCGCTGGGCCATCGTGCGCGCCTTCTTCCGTTCCTACTTTGCATTCCATGAGGCCGGCAGGCGACACAGGAGGGGACGGGTCGACGGTAACAAGAACAACATCCAGCAACGATATCAAAGAAATCACATTCCCAACGATAACATTATCAGGTGAGCCTTCCTTCCTAATCTAAAGGCCCGTATCAATTAAAATATTTGCCTGTTGCGTGTAACGTAACATTTGTTGAAACGCTACGATGAAACTGACTGCTTCTTTTACCTTAACCTTAACATTGCTTCATTGCACATAGTGGATACGGGTGAGTGTTGCGTTGCATCGTGACCGTGATTTGACACGGTGCAACCCAACGCTCCCCCGTATCCACAGAAAGTACAGTTACAAAGCCTGCAATAAAACGTATACATTTTGTAACCCTACTTTTTGATTACCCCTCGTAAAACAAGCAATCCGTTCCATCGTAACATGGCATCAAATGTTACGTTACCGTGACACTCAACAAACGTTACGGTGACACTCAACGAACAACATTACGGTGACACACAACAAGCAACGTTACGGTGACACGCAACGGCCAAACGTTCTAATCAATACGGGCCTTAATCAATCTTTGTATTACTCGGGTTTAATGAAATTTAAAATCAGAAACCGTTGGGTCGAATTTAATCCTGATTGGTTTTCTTTGATCCCATGTAGCCACCTAGTGACAGTTTCCGCTGTGAACCTCACAGTTAACAGAATCGCGTAAGTTTTGAAAGCTGCAACGGTGGATCCCCTTTTATTTCTTTGTTTAGTTTCATTTTCTTTTTACATATTTTCATCCGTCTGTTCGATTGAATTGAATTTCTGTGGAATCCGAAGCGAAAGAAAATTTATGAAAAAAGGTTGAAGACTAAATCTAACTTTTAAACAAAGGCCTCATAAGCTGAACTTGCAATTTCTAAGACTGTTAAGGGTCTTAAGAGGGTGTTAAGACACTCAAAACGCCTAAAGATGTTATACGACCCATATGAGTCTTGTCGGCCTGGTTGCTTACCAACTTGGATCGTGTACGAGACTCGCTAAGGGTTTTTATAAAATTTCTATGGTAGACCACTGTTAAATAAATAAATAAAATAATACCTGTTGGTAAGTAAGTTAGGTTAGGTTAAGAGGGTGTTACAACATTTAAAATACCTAAAGGTGTTATACGACAGTTAAAAGTATTGTAGGCCATCAACCTGGATCATGTACAAGAATCATTAAGGGTTTTCATAAAATGATGCCAGTTGTTGAGTACGATAGGTTAGGTTAAGAGGGTGTTATAACACTAAAAACACCTAAAGGTGTTATAGAACCATTAAGAGTCTTGTAGGCCAGGTCGCTCACCAATTCCGCTTGTGTATGAGACTCGTTAAGCGTTTTTATAAAATAATGCCAGTTGTTTTGTAAATTAAGCTAGGTTAGATTAAGAGAGTTATTATAAATAATGCCAGTTGGTGATTAAGTTAATTTATCTTAAGAAGGTGTTATAACAGTCAAAAGGTACGAGACTCGTTAAGGTTTTTTTTTTGGAAAAGTTGAGTTAGGTTAGTTGTAAAGCTAGGTTAGGTTAGATGTTAAATCATAAAATTAGATTGGATAATTGCTCTTTAAACCGTTGTCTGCTGCTGGTCCTCAAAAACTTAAGCTTCCCTTCTAAAAAAGTTTCTTACTACAAAATGGCATTGAGTAGAAGTACTTGAAAAACCAAGAACTCGTGGACTGAGTACAGAGTACATGAAGTACAATTCAGAGTACAATATTTGAGTACTGCTCAGCTCTAGCTACGGTCCTAATTTACACAAGACAGGTTGGTAAACACAGTTAAACACAATTTGACAACTCACATTTTTAGGTTATGAATCACAGTAATTGATTAATTATTTTGACAATTCCTTGAAAAATTATAAGTGACAATTAAAAATGGAAACAGGGAAAGACAATTTATTCCTCATAGAACTATTAATCGAAGACCTCGAACTTCTACCCAGTGTCGATATCGAAAACCCGAGCATCGGATTCACCTTCATGGACAACGGGCCGTTCCTCATCGAAATCGCCGACCCCTCGATGAAACACGGCAAATCCATCCTATTCTCCCTAACCCCAGCGCAAACGCAAACACTGAAATCCAGCTTCGACTTAGACGTCGGCTTATTCGAGAAACAAGGGTGCGATGCGAAAATTCGAATCGCCGGTTGTAGGTACAAGCTGGACATTCTGTTTCGCGAGCTGCAGCGCGAGGTCGAGTTGGTCGGGGTTCCCTGTTCGAAGAAGATGACCGGGTTTTTCGGGTTCGAAGATCGCCAGGGGGTGTGTATCGGGAGGCTTCGGAGCTGCGTGCGCATCTCGTGCTTCGGGATGTTCATCGTGACGACTTTTTACATCAACATGGGGGATAAATGTGCCGAGGGTTGCATGCGCCGCGGGCCCTGCAAGGAAGTGATCGAGTGCAATAATATCGCTGATATCATGTCGTCAATTGTGTCGAAAATTATTGAAATATAATTTGTGTTTGTGACTGAGTTAGCTATTAGAGCAATAAAAACTTCAACCTTTTTTCATATATTTTTGTTTTTAACACGTTGACTACGGTACGTATCCATATGCATATACAAAAAAGTATACCGCAGTCAACGTGCTAAAGCTAGACAAAAGATTACACCCACAGGCATTTTCTTATAAATGGTTTAATAAAATTGACGTGTTTTTTTACGATTGGTGTTCTGGTTTTATGGATTTGAATCGATTGGATATCATCTCATTTTGATTGTTCTGCATGGAAGATGCGATGCTTTACCTAACTATATTCTGAACGTTATTTTTGTTTTGATCTGTGCATGAGAGATGAACATGATCTATCCCGTAAAAAAATTAAGCGTTTGGTGCGCCGCAGTGGCCGAACGGTTGAGCTGTTGGACTAAGCGTCCATCGCAGATTTAGGGGTTTTCGATTGAGTTTTTGGATGTTTTAAATTGATAAAATTTTCCTGTTTATCGATCAATACAATTCCCTAAATTTTATCCTGCCCTTAGCAAACAACGAAACACTATTACGTTTAACCGGCTAGGCCGCACAAACAACGACAACAACAGCACATCCAGCGAAGTTCCTAATAATCATAACCGGCTGTCCTGGCCGCAATTTTATAACCGCAGCGGAAAAACTGGCGGCGGGTTGAGTAAAACCGGCGCAGAAGAGGAGCGCAGGCGCAAGGAGTCGATCGGTGGCGGTGGCACGAACTCCGCCCTAGAGCGGGTCCTCTGCCCCGATCAGGCCAGGGTCATGCAACGGGCCAATCAGATCGTTATGTATGTACCACCAATGAAATATACATAAATATGGTGGTGGTTTTAGATATATTATACCTACACACAAATGCAAATTAATGCGACTTTTTAAATATTCACTTTTTAATAGCTAGCTAATTTTGAACTGGGTCAGTTCTGATATCCTAGATTTAAGGGTTAAAGTTTCACTGTATTCAAAGAATTCGTACAATAGAATGAAACCAAAACAAAAACTCTGGTGATTGAGTAAAATGTATTTCTATAATATTGTAGGTTTTTTCAATATCGCTTGAAGGTAAAAGTCATTAAGTGATGTAGATTTATTTAGATGTCAGTTATACCCGGTTACATTAAAGTTCCAGTCAAAGTCTAGTTTACGAACTGGAGACATCATTTTGAACTTGAATTCAGAATTGAACGTTTTTGCCGCTAAAGATTTCCTCAACTAGCACTTAATCATATATTCAGAGCAATTGATGTCTTTAGTACTTAATGCCTTTTACCTTTAAACCTTAAATGGCTTAATTGATTAGTTGGTGTTATTACTGTAACTAACTGTAGCATGTAAGTGCATGAACTTCTCTTTTATTTTGATTTTCCGACTATGTCTTACGCTTGAATGTATAAAAATACGGAAAACGCTTGAATGTATAACAACACGGAATGAAAGTCAATTTTTTAATCCAGGAAAAACAAGTCGTTCCGTCCCAGAGAGCGCGGGAAAAAGGGTCTGAAAAATTTGCAATCCGTGAAGACGCTCGCCGGACGCACCGGGATCACCGCGACCAACCAGGGCCAGCTGGGTAAAGCCAGAAAGCAACCCATGACAGTCACCGCGCAGTTCCAACAGTCCCTTCACTCTTTGATGGACACGCTCAATCAAGCCAATCCGTTTTTCATTCGCTGCATTAAATCAAACTCCAAAAAAATCCCGAATGATTTCAACGAGGAAACTGTCCAACGCCAGTTACGCTACACCGGCATGTTGGAAACGGTGCGGATTAGACGCGCGGGCTTCAACGTCCGCTTGACTTACGACGAGTTCATCCAGCTGTACCGGATCCTCCTCCCGAAGGGCTTGCTGAGCTCGCAGAACGACGTCAGGGATTTCCTCTCGACACTCAACCTTGACCGCGATAACTACCAGCTGGGCGGGACGAAGATCTTCCTCAGGGAATCCGAGAAGTATAAACTGGACTGCAAACTGCACCAGCAGATTATGGCCAGCATTGTCACGCTTCAGCGTTGGTTCCGCGCTTGTTTGGAGAGAAGACGGTTTCTGCGCATACAGAACGCAGTGATCACGCTGCAGTCGTACTGCCGGATGTTTTTGGTGCAGAAGTTCGTGAGGTCCGTGGCAGCCGCGATGAAGATCCAGAAGATATGGAGGGGATACAAGGTGAGGTCCTGGTATCGAAAGTTCAGGGACTCTGTGGTGAGGTTCCAGGCGCACGCCAAGGGAGCCATCATGCGGCGGGTGGTCGCGCAGAGGAGGGCCGTTGGACACGGGAATGTTCGAAAACAGGTTAGAAATAAAATAGATAAGACAAAATTATATAATTTCTGTAATATATCTTTTATTTTTACTCCTTAAAACTCCTTTTTAGGCATCAAACACCCATTTAATTGCGGAGCACGGCAGTAGCAGCACAGACGAGGCTTTCGTCAGCAAGGGTTCTAGTCAGGAGGAGCTAGAGCTCGATCTCTACTTGGAGAAGGAGAAGAAAATCCGCGATTCTGACGAGTTAGTGCACAAAAAGTTCCTCTATTTGGCAAATTGCTATTTTTTGTTTATTTTGTGTAGGAGCAGCGGAATCAATGATGATCGGGAAATCGACCCCAGCCAAATAAAAATCAACCTAGGACACACGCGCTCTTTGCCCAGCGTCACCACGCACAATCCTCTAGTACAGCTCAGGCACACACCTAATATGTAAGTAATCAAACACTTATATACTACATCTAATTTTCAAAATTAAGACAGAGAAGGTTCTGTATTAATCTAAACAACATTATACTATGTCTATCTATAGATAGACATTAGATAGCTTAGATAGCCATTCGAATTACGTCGACCAAAAAGATCTTTTGTAATCTTTCTAACCTGTTGGAGTCCTTTAATACATACTCTATAATGGTCTGAGAAGTTACGTGTACCAGTTCATTGGGTTCCAAAGTGGCTGATGTCGGGTAGTCCCTTCTAAGGAGGAACAAGACAAGATGTTCACATAGTATGTGTACTGCTGTTTTAAGTGTTTCATCGCAGAATCTGCAATTAGTATTGTTTGTCTATCTAACAAAAAGTATTAAGAGTGATATTTTTCACACTTTTCAATCAAATTTTGCTAACAATTGATGTTTTTTCAGGGTGGAAGATATCCGACAAGAAGGCACACTGTTGGACTCAACACTGAAGCGCATGATGAACAAATCACACAAAACCATCGACTTGTCCGACATAGAATATTCGATGCAGAGAAAGGGTAGCGAGGATTCATTGAACTCCACGCGGAGCTACGATTCCACTGAGAGCAACCGGTATCCAATCAACCGCTATACGCACGACTTGCGCAACTTCTACTGGTCCTCCAGCGCTAAAAGCGAAACGGATTCAGAGAACGGAATGACGCAGTCTGCCCCGCCAGTTTGCAGCGGTTCGAAGCGCTACCCCTCGTACGAGGATTTCGATTTGAATCAGGTGCAGCGAGAGCGGGTTAGGGTCGCGCGGCCGCATGCTGTGGTTAAAAGGGAAGCGCGCGCTGAGGGTTTAATCAGCCTGCCGCCGATCCGCAGGAAAGAGCCGGTTGATGTGGTGAAGCACGAGGATAGCTCGATGTACGAGCAAGCGCCTGATAAGGCGAAGCAAATGCTCGGCTCGGATGCCGTTGTGAAGACTCCGAAACCGCCTAGCAGGAATATACGGGGGAACCGGCGGACGCAAGTGAGGAGTTTAGGGGAGGAGGTTACTGATAGCTTAGCCTCGGAGAGGAATAGTTTGTTGTTGGGCACGATTGCGGAATCAGAGAATTATGACGCGAGAAAGATTTTGGGGGATTCCGCTAAAGTGATGCAGACCGAGACTGATTTTAGCGCGGCGAAGCAAAATCTGACGCCGAAGCGCTCGCGTTCGGGGATTGGGTTGGATTTGAGGAGGCGCAATTCAGATCCGGCTACTAAAGTCAGCGTGGTCAGCGAACACCCCGAGGGGAGCCCGCAGGTAAAATCCAGTGATGATTTGAAGTGGAAAACGAGGAGCGTTTTTACGATAGCCGGGCATCGGTTTAGGAAGATCAATAAATTCAGCGATGACGACCGGTGTGCTTCGTGCAACGAACAAATGGACGCTTTCTACACTCAAGGACATAAATGCGCAGAGTGCAAACTGCTCTTCCACACCAAGTGCATACAGAACAAGCGGGTTTTCGACATCCCTTGCGAGGATAAACAATCATCCTCTGCTTTAGACGCAGGAAAACCGGGGAGGAGGAAACATCGGAAACACTCGCGCGCGATTTACGACTCGAGTAAATTCAGTCTAACCGGAACATCAGAATTCACGGATCGAACGGATCAAATCATCTCCGACGCGAAGGAATTGCAGGAAATGCAGGATTTCATCACGATGAAGATTTGTAAGATCGAATCGGAAGCGGGGGTAAAGCCCAGCGAAGTCGATCGGTTATTCAAGCAAGCGCTGAGGGAGTTTAAGGATAATCTGGTGCAGTTCTACAGCGCCGCGAATAAAAACGGCTTCGAGGTTTACAGCGTAAAGTACAAGGACTTGATCACGAACTTTATGCAGGCGATGGAAACCGTGTGCCAAAGAGAACAAAAGGATAAGGATTTCCCGGTGACGATGGGCGTAAACGCCTTCAGGGGCTTCATGAACGAGTTCATGACTTCGCGCGCCGAGCCCGATAAACCCAGCAAGGTTAAGCGGAAAAAGGAGAAGAAGCGGAAAGGCGAGGAGCCCATCGCGTTTTTGGGGCACACATTCCACTTGACAATCATCAACATTCCGACGGTCTGCGAGATCTGCAGCTCCTTCTTCATGTGGCCCATTGAGCGCGGGCTGATCTGCCAGAGCTGCAAGCTGACCTGTCATAAAAAATGCTACACGAAGACTTGCCAGTGCACTAAGGATAATAGTTTAATTGCTCACGATTCGAGGAAGATTTTCGGTTTGCCGCTGACTGCGCTGCTCACCGACGATGCGAAGATCCCCGTCGTTATCGAAAGACTGCTAGCTACAATAGAAATGTATTTTTTATACACCGAGGGGATTTACCGGAAACCCGGCGTCAGCTCGAAAGTCAAGGAGTTGAAGCTAAAAATGGAGGAGAATAAGGACGAAGTCAATTTTGAGAATTACCAAGTCCACGTGCTGGCTTCTGTTCTAAAGTGCTTTTTGCGGGAAATGCCCGAGCCTTTACTGACTTTCGATTGTTACGAGAATTTCATAACCGTGGCGCAAATGGCCGATCCGCAGGATCGCGTTTCCACTCTTTACGAGATCCTGAAGAAGCTTCCAACTCCCAATTACGATTTAATGGAGCGGCTTATTTTCCACTTAGCCCGCGTTGCGCTGCATGAGGAGGTTAATAGGATGAGCGCCGCGTCGCTAGCGATTGTTTTCGCACCGTGCATCCTGCGCACTAATAAAGTGGTCCCAGCGCAGGACAGCCTCCACGACATTGGGAGCCAAACCCAGTGCATTGAAACCATAATCACTGAGCAACTGCAAAAAATCCGCTCCACGCTCGACGATATCGACACGCTGGACACCGCTTGCCAAGCGGCGACCAACCGGCTCTCCTCCCTGCGGAGCTCAAAGGTGTTCAGCCCTGACGAGCTCCTCCCCTCGCAGCCCGCCCAACCCCTCGAGGACGAGGAGAATTTGCTGGAGAACCACATCCAGGAGATCCAGAAGGAGAAGGAGCACCTCACATCCACTCTTCCGATCCTGACGCACGCGACCTCCGACGACGACATGCTCTCCACGGACGGCGACGGCTCCCTGGACGACATCTCCTGCGTGGGGGAGCAGCACAAGCGCCCCCGCGGGCCGATCGTCCGCTCTATCTCCGGCGGCGACCCCAGACAATCCAACGCGCCGAAGTTGAAGCGGCAGTCCTCCTCCGATGTCAGCATTAACAAAGTCGAGGAATGCGAGGATGCGCCAATTATGGTGTAAGAAGACTACTTAATAATCATTATTTTCGTGTGAATGACGTACTATTTAATGACAAGTTTGCGGGAAGAAGGAGGGTTGAGAGCTGCGTTTATTTTTTAATTAATTTTTAAGCCGACGACGACGCGGAGGTGATTTATATAAAATATATATATATGTAAATATGTAATACATTTGTTGTATAAATCTATTAATTATGTATAGATACATATATGAGCCGAGTGCGTGTGTATGCAAGGTGACGCGATTATTTACTTTTTAAAATGTTACATAAGTTATAAGAATTAATTGTATTTTAATTACATATAAAAAAAAATAGTTTACAGGGTGTCCCACGTAAGAAATTACTGTTACGCATTGAGAGAATTGGTTGAATTTTAACAGTTTAAAAAAAGTATACTGTCCTACATAAGATGCTACTGTTAACTGTTTACTGGGTGTTCGATAAATAACGCCTACCACCATAACTCGTATTATTTATCGACCGTTTTTATTGAACTAAAAACCAAAGTCAATGGGCGTTTAAATGCTAAGAAATGAAATCAATATTGATTTTTTTCAATAATAAGTTTATTACCAAATATTAGCCAACTTAAAATTTATAAATGGCGGCCTTTAATTATTTGATTTTATTATATTAGCCATTATTTTTCTGAATCCAATAATGCTCAATATGTTGTTGTTATTCAATCCTACTTTGAGTAGGACAGTATCGGTAACTTTGTTATTATTAATGATAGAGATTCGGTTAAACGGGTAAAATTGTGCAGTTTTATGTGCTCACTTACATTCCGTTCGAAAAAGTTTAAAGTTAAGTAAATGCAGCCATTTAAAAATTTGAACTTGACTAATATTTGGTAATAAAGATCATTTTGAATACATGTACAATTACTGTTATTTTATAGTGTTTAAACGGCCACTGTTTTTTTTTTTTTTAACAACAACAAAAAATTCTGTGTACACCTTAACTTTAACATCTGAAATAACTCCTTTTTTTACAGCATTAATGATAATTTTGTTACGTTAACATCTAAAATAACTCCTTTTTTTGCAGCATTATTAATAATTTCGTTTTTGTAGATCGTTTAAAAAGGCTAAATTTTAACAACATTTTATGTATGTTTCGTTTTTCGAGCTTAAGTTTTTATAGCATTCGTTGGTCTTTTCTGAGGTTGATTTTAGTTGACCGTGGCGCCCTATTTTGTTAACTGTATCCCTGCACGTTGATTTATCTTGATGTTGACGGTGGCGCCCTCTGCACGCACGCACACGCCGGCCCGAAAACGATGTTCTATTTTTATGTAAAATATATATAATATATATATACATATGTGTGATATATAGTAGCACACTATCTTTTCTGTACATTATTTTCATACATTTCTAAAAACTAACGTGATATATACATATACTAAAACATTTAAAGAGAAATATATAGATACACACAGGATGTCACAAAACGAGAAATAGTTTAAATGTGAAAGTCGTAATAAAATGACAATTTTAACAGTCTTAAATAGTACCGTGCGATCATTTAAATTATGATTTAGAGTAGGCGGCATTTTTTTTTTGTGCAGTTGCCCAGAATGCTGAAATAAATTTTAGATTATGGTAAACTATGTGTTTACAGTTAGTAGTGCGAATCTAATTTAAAACTCAAAGCCTACTCTAAATTACATTTTAAACGACCACACAGTAGATCTAAAAGTGAAAGTTGTTAAGTGTGTAGAGGAAAAATAGCACGTAATGATTTTTATCTTTAATAGGCGATGAAATAAAAGCGGATTTTCCTTGGACATCCTGTGTGGTTATATAAAATGGGTGTGTACCATGACAAAACGTTGATTATGTTCACATTAAATATATATTTTTTGATGAAAGAGAAGAAAATTAAGAGAGAAATTATTAAATTAAAAAAAATGGATGAAGTTTATTTTGTTGTGAGCAGGGTAATACGTTTTCGATTTTAATTGAAAGAAATAGAAAACAAAGTTGTGCTGTTGTCTTTAAACCTTCGAGGCGTTGTTAATTTTACTAAAATAATTGTTGTTTCTAATGTTCCTGTTTATGCACTTCTAATTGTTGCGTTTTGTAATAAATATGATTGCTTTAAAAACGTTTGTCTAAAACAATTATACTTATAAAAAATTCAGCTTCAAACATTTGATTCAGAATTTGTTAGGTTATGTTTGACGGATAAGGAAATCATTTATTATTACTGGAAGATATCTGTATGATAAAAGAAATATACAGAGTGTTTTATGTAACACCGAACATTTTCATAACGAGACATTTTCTTTGAAGTATCCATATGCATACGTTGCACATTTTCTGATGCTCAGTTTATTAAAAGAATTCAATTTTAAGCTTTAAGCGAGTGTTTTCCACTCCCAGGCTAAGCATGAAGTAAAATTTCGAGTTTAGAAAAGCCTGAAAATTTGGTTTGGTCGCGTAGCGCGAAGCGCGGAGCGGCCAAACCAAATTTTCAGGCTTTTCTAAACTCGAAATTTTACTTCTTGCGCCACCGGTACAAAACACGGATTCAATGAAAAGTTTAGCAGTGTGTTTTGAACTTCGTAATATGTCAGTGTTTTGTACCGGCCTAACCAAATTTTCAGGCTTTTCTAAACTCGAAATTTTACTTCATGCGCCACGCGTATTAGCCAATGATTTTAAATAAAGTTCTTTTATTAACAATATTTTAATAGATTTAGTGTTTAACACGCGTGGCGCATGAAGTAAAATTTCGAGTTTAGAAAAGCCTGAAAATTTGGTTTGGCCGCTCCGCGCTTCGCGCTACGCGACCAAACCAAATTTTCAGGCTTTTCTAAACTCGAAATTTTACTTCATGCTTAGCCTGGGAGTGGAAAACACTCGCTTAATGCTTCAAATTAAATTCTTCTAATAAACCGAGCTTAAAAAAAAATTCTCATTTTGAAAATGTTCGGTGTTACATAAAACTCTCTGTATGAGTTACTGAATGATATCAATTTGATAGGGATATAAGATTAACAGTGTTACCGAAAGATATGTACTTGAAAAAACCTTTCAATTATCTATTTTGAAGAAACAATAGACAATAGAGTTGCTGACAGTTGTTAGTTGGAAAGAAAAAGATAACAGAGTTGCTGATAGACTTCAGTTGGAAAGAAAAAGATAACAGAATTACTGCAAGATATCTGCTTGATAGAAACAGATTTCAATCTGTTCTAACTTCATTGTAATCAAGTAATTTAGGGGTTATGTTACAATGTTTTCATTTGTTTCTGAAAACGCATTTCTTCTATTAAATTATTTGATTGAAATTTACTATGAATGAGATATTATATTATGAGATATGTTACAAAAATAAGACAACAGCACCGCTGTGAAATTCATTCATTATATCAAAAATAAATTAAAAAGAAAACGAACGCTTTAAAAAGAAAAACCTATTTAAAATAATAATAACAAAACTTATTTAGATATTGTTAAATACTCGGAATTCCAATTTTCCTCTATGATCGGTCTTGAAAATTTTATCATTATTGAGCAATATTTACATTCTAATAATTTTAAGTAATAAAAAATTTAATGTGTAATAAGAAAAAAGTATAATAATATATGTGCAGTTTTTTCAATATACATAAATATTTATTCTTTTAAATAAACGATTATACGAAATAATAATAAAAACAAGAGAAACACAAGAGTGAGAGAAAAGTTAGGAGTATAATTTAAACTTACTTTACCTAAATTCTTTCCATTCAAAGCTTGTGAATAATATAAATAAATAACTATATATATATAAATATAATGCGTGTCAACTCTAAAAAGATGAATTACAAAAATTCATCGACTAAAATTAATAACGAACTAATTGTGAATAAGGAAGGAGAAAAAGGCGTTGTTGTAATTTTTGTTCTTTCGGATCGACGTTCGAAGTTTCCTTTTATCGGTTTTCGTTTTTTTATCATTTAAGGTAGGATTGGATTCAATCGGAAAAAAGCTTGTATATTAGGGGATGCGTTTTGTTTTTTGAGATATGACTGAAATTTAATACGTTGGCTGCCGCGAGCATGAAATAAGATTCACGTTAAATGGAAATCTCCATGTGTGGCAGTCGACATGTTAAACATCAGGGAAGTTTTGAATGTTCAAAATATTATGAGATAAACGAGTCGGTTTAAAAGTAAAATTCATTGAGTGTCTAATTGGTTTTTAGCTTTAAACTGATGTAATATAAAACAAAGTTTATTGTTCTCTCCTATTTGAGACTAGTAAGTTTGATTTTGTTTTGTACACATGTTTTTGTTTTCTCTTCAAACAAAATACGTTTATGTAACCCTGCTTTTAAGTTATAAACCCACTTAAGTTACTAACCAAACCTTAACCTGCATCTTCCCTTATTTATACATTTGTTTACTTATAAAAAAAATGTAAGGGACTATTTTTTCATCTTCTGCAATCACACTTTTATTTCTTTCCAAATTGTCTATTCACGTTTTTTATGAGAGTGTTGAAATGAACAAGAATGAACTCTTTTTTATCTCGATATACAACCATAATAAATAGATTAATGTAGTTGTATGAGTTACGTGAAGGTGTTAAGTCACTTAATTAAACACAGTTATATTCCTTTCTTCACTTTTATTTTTCTTGCTAGATGTACATTTTGGGTACTAAGTACCCATTATCAATAGCTATTGATAATGGGTACTTAGTACCTGAAATGTACATCTAGCAAGAAAAATAAAAGTGAAGAAAGGAACATAACTGTGTTTAATTAAGTGACATAATAAATAGAAAAGTTGAGGTTTGAAAAGATCTGAAAACTTTAAATGTTCTGTATTCAATAAGCTTTTAACAGTTAAAACTCTTTCTTAACGTCTATTTGTACTGGGCTAGATGCGCAGAGTTTTTCAAACAATTTCAAACAAATTCCTCTTCACTTCCATTCCGATGGTTTAACTGTAAAACCCTAACACTGTAAAGTGCAATCAATTATCAAATCATTCGATTTAACGATTATCTAGAAAGATGGTTTTCCATCCTACAGCCTGTTAAAGTTACCACTAGGACAAGAAGCAAATTGACATTTGCCTCCAGGTCTGTAGACAAATCGACATTTGCCTCCTGATCAGGGGGAAAATCGACATTTGCCTTTAGGTTTGGAGGCAAACCAACTTTTGCCTCCGATTCCGAAACTTGATTACAGCACTGACAATTTGTCATAAAATTGTTATTAATTTCCATTTGCACTCAATGATTTTTCAGTAATTTAATTTTTAACTTAATGATTTTATGACCCTTACCCGATACGATTTAATCCACAATGCATTTCTATGTAACATGAAATTTTCTACTCATTCCAAGAAACAAACTGAAAATTCACACACCTGAATGTGTAACAAGTGTGAATAGTTTTTTTAGTTGAAACCTAGGGATTGCAACTATACTGACTTTTTCAATTACCGAAAATCGGTTAATTTATTAAATAAAACAAATTTACTGATCATTGAATACTATTCATTTTCCTAAATGCATGGACATGCACTTTTACCTCTTTTAATGACTTTTACCCCTTAAAAAACGACGTTCTATGCGGTAAAAGTCAATAAATGCATGATCACCATTTTAAACAATTGGTTCAATGTGTATACAGATAAAAAAATTATCAATATACCAAACCAGTTTTGAAAAGATGTTTTCTTTAATGATTTACCAGTGAATCGGTTTACCGGTATTAGAATCCCTAGAAATGACTGCATTCCTATATTCCAATAAAGTAAAAAAAACGAAAACATGAGAACATCAATGTTGTTCTAATGTTAATCAAACATTACTTAAAACTGTTTGCTCAGTGGGAAGTAAGACAAAAGGTTTTTTCTATATACACACTATAATACTGTATGATTATATGAAGGAAATGTACTGAATGTTAATTTAATCGTTTTTTTTTTTAATATTTATTATCATTTTTTTTTTTTATTGAGTTTGAAAAGAGAAAAGAGGTGTTTCAGAAATCCGACTGAGCGGAGCGGATTTAGTTTCCCTGAAGACGAGGTTTTTTTATATATATGAATGTTGAATTAGATTTACTGTCTGCGAAAATTTAAAAAAAAATCAAAAAAATGAATATGGAAAATCCAAATTGATACCTATATACCAAATGTTACAATTTTTGTTCGTTTTTTTATATATACGTGCAAGTATATACATGATGAATTCATTCTTTGTAAATAAATTTTTTCATTATAAAATTCGTGACTGTTTTATTTAAAATATACCAAACATTTTCTATTACAGGTAAACTAGTATTGTTCGCCTCTATTCGCAAACTTGACAAAGCTAAGGTAAACATTTTTTTGCTTAAAATAATCAAACACTGATAACTTTCTTTATAATAGTGACGATTGTTTCAACAATTATATCCTTATTTCGAATCTAATATTTGGTAAAATAGAGTCACTTTTGAAAAAACACTTTATAATAGTGACTATTGTTTCACAATTATGTTGTGTTTTTCAAACTAATAATTGTTAACACTATAGTAATTAAACTATAGTCACAATTAGTCGTGTGAATGGTGAGACAGTTTTTTGCTCTTCACCTGCAAGGGGTAGATTATTTTAGTTTTGGAAATGGAAGTGAAACTTTTTAATTTAAAATACACTGGAAATTTGTATCGGTAATTGTAATCGGTATTTGTCTTGTGTATCAGATGAAACACGTTTGGGTTTTGTATCGGTAATGAGACCATTTTGTTATTACCTATTTTATTTGTTATATATTTGTAATTTTTCAACAATATTACAAAAAACTGGTTTTCGTAATAATAAAAAAGTCTAAGTACACAAACAATTTAAAAACAAAATCCATATGTATGTAAATTTTTTCATTATTACCAACACAGAACAATTGGAGGAATAATAAAACATGTTTATCAACAACAGTAAATTTTATTATTACAGTCTTTATTTCTTTTACGTATTCAAAAGCCTCTAATGAAAATAAAATAAGCGACAATTCCAGTTGAGACTTGGAGCTGTGAAGGAGAAAAATGGTAGACAATTTCTATTTACAAGCCCTTGCGCTTTTTCTCTCGTGTTTCCACTATTCTATTGGTAAGTTTCGACAAATAATTCACTCACTGACTATAGAGGCTTCTACTTCGCTATACATTGTTGAATATAAATAAAACACTGTTTATCACTTTGTTTGTATAACAATTGGTTTATTTGGTGACTATAGTTTCGATACTACACGTATCATTATCAAACCGTTAGTAACGGTTTGATAATGATACGTGTAGTATCGAAACTATAGTCACCAAATAAACCAATTGTTATACAAACAAAGTGATAAACAGTGTTTTATTTATAAATAATTCACTGCTATTAATTATCAAAAAAGATTCAAGGAATGTTTAATCTACATTGTAACAATGAAACGCATCATTGATCCAACATAACTTGAACGTGTTTGCTTTTATCGTAATTGTATAAAACTTTTGTAGTTTTAGCATTAATAAATTAATCAACTTAAATATTGAGTGAATTAATCGATAAAATGATATCCATGTCTGTTTCAGGAGCATTCCAATCTAAGAAATATGTTGATAATCTATATCGAGCCTCATAATATTAGGGGCCTCATAGTGGTGAAAATTATTTGAAACTTTGTAGACTCAAAAATATTCCTTGAAAATGGCCAGGAGCCGAAACAAGTCGAAAAAATAGTGAAATAAATCAAATCAATCATTTTTTTAAATCTCATAAAAATTATACATTTCAGATCCACAGATTTTCTCTGAAACGCCCTGTTCATAATAATTAAAGCTATTAATATGAACTTAATTTATTATTATTTGTAACGATTATAATTTATAAAGTAACTTGTACTGAAAAGTAATCGTGTTATTACCAATCGTCTTCTGGAGAATATTGTAACAATTGTAGTTGTACTCAGATTTTTCTTATTTTGCGAAATGTAGACTAGAAATACATGCAAGTTTTGAATTTTGTAAATAAAACTAAAGAATTTTGAGGTTATCTAAATCATAGAAAACTTGATAGAATAGTGAAAAGTAATCGTGTTATTACCAATCGTCTTCTGGAGAATATTGTAACAATTGTAGTTGTGCTCAGATTTTTCTTATTTTGCGAAATGTAGACTAGAAATTTGGTTGTAAAAATACATGCAAGTTTTGAATTTTGTAAATAAAACTAAAGAATTTTGAGGTTATCTAAATCATAGATATTAGATTTTGTCAGCCCACTTTTCACTGCCAACTTATACGTACCAGGCAAAAAATATAAGGCCGTAAATGGTAAGTAGCCGTCAACGGTAAAACCTTTTTTTCACGGACTAAAATTCAAGTTGGCAGCAAAAAGTGGGGTACAAAAACCAAGTATTCATTCTATCAAATTATCTATGATTTAGATAACCTCGAAATTCTTTGGTTTTAATTTACAATTATTTATTTCATCTAATCTAATCTTGCTCTTACAAAATCCCGGCGTTTGTATAAAGTACGTGTGTTTCTGATTTATTCATAGTATTTTTACTAAGTAGACATTTTAAATAATGAACATTTCTTCTATGTAAAGTTAATTAAAGGAAAGGCACTTGGTATTGTTTCACAATTAAATCTTTATTCCGATTAGTTTCGGTTTGTTAGACCATTTTCAAAGGAATGTGACACATTCCTTCGAAAATGGTCTAACAAACCGAAACTAGTCGGAATAAAGATTTATTTGTGAAACAATACCAAGTGCCTTTCCTTTAATTAACTTTACATAATGTAATATGTTTCACCAAGTGCCAGATGAGAAATTAATTCAAGAAAAAAAAGAACATTTCTTCGCTTGAAGAAGCCACAGTGTGGCGAAACAATTGTAGCGAATGCACAATATACAGAGTTTTATATAACACCGAACATTTTCATAAAATACGATTTGACACCTTTAATTTTTAGGTTATGTGTAAATTGGGTTGCCTATATGACCATTACAAATTGTAGCTAATCAATTGCAATTAATGGCTCAACTTGTACATACAGGCAGTTTTTCTTTCAAGTATACATGTCGAAATTACAGCGTATATTCAGTAAATCTTAAGATAATCGTTGTTTTTTTAAAAGGTGTTAAATTTGAAACTTAAAATGAGTGTGTTCCACTCCCAGACTAAGCATGAAGTAAAATTTCGAGTTTAGAAAAGCCTGAAAATTTGGTTTGGACGCGAAGCGCGGAGCGGCCAAACCAAATTTTCAGGCTTTTCTAAACTCGAAATTTTACTTCATGCGCCACCGGTACAAAACACCGACATATTACGAAGTTTACGACACACCGCTGAACTTTTCATTGAATCAGTGTTTTGTACCGGTGGCGCATGAAGTAAAATTTCGAGTTTAGAAAAGCCTGAAAATTTGGTTTGGCCGCTCCGCGCTTCGCGCTACGCGTCCAAACCAAATTTTCAGGCTTTTCTAAACTCGAAATTTTACTTCATGCTTAGCCTGGGAGTGGAAAACACTTGTTTAAAGCTTCAAATTGTATTCTTTTAATAAACCGAACGTGGAAATTTGTACAACGTCTGCATATGTATACTTAAATGAAATATTCTCGTTTTGAATATGTTCGGTGTTACATAAAACTCTCTGTATATTTGAAAGTGTTTAAATTGTTTTATTTATATAAAAGTGATAATGAACATATTTCAAGATTTATGAATATTTTTTTGTTCAACTGGGCGTGCGTTTTTGTAATTATTTATTTGCCTTTTAGGATGCCACAAGGATGAATATTGCCTTAGAAAGTACCCTACGTACTTTGTTTCAGTCAACGAAGAGCAGGTAAAATTGCTACTTTTTTAAAGTAACGTCCATCAGCGCCATTTAATTATGCTTTAAAATTTCTTACTTTGTTGGATTAAAAATGTTGTATTAATTACAAGCTAAACTATTATGGAGCCGTCCTGTTTTGCCGCAGCAAAGGCCTGGAGTTAGTCAGCGTTGAGTCACAAGAGGAGCAAGACTACTTAAACCATCATTTAGCGAACTTAGGTAAGAATTTCTTGATAAACTTATTGTTATTGTTGAGTGAAACACAAACAGGCTGAGATTATTTAATGAATCACAGCATATTCTAAACTGTGAATTTTTATTTTTTAAATTACATTTTAGACGCTATTGACAAAGACTACTGGACGTCCGGTTCAGAATTGGGAACGAAGGGCACTTTCCGCTGGTTATCGACGGGAAAGACTGTGCGTTACACAAATTGGAGGAATGAATCTCCCATTGCGGAGAAAAACTGTCTGATGATGAACACTAACGGCGGATCACAGTTGTATTGGACAACTGATGATTGTGCAGCTCAGAAGTACTTCGTGTGCGAAGGATACAATTCCTTCATGTAAAACAAAGACAAAGATAATCTGATGACACCACTAAGAATTTTTTTGCACTAAAAAAATGTATGTATGCTAATCCAAAAAAAGCAATATTATAGTTATAATTACACTTGTATGCAAAATACTTTACACTTGTTTTAATTACATTAATGTTTTCCTAGATCCATTGGCTCCGCTGCGAAAGCGGAGCCAATGCAAGTGTTTGAAATCTTGATTCTTTTAGGTTCTTAATTAGAAAATTTTATTCTCATCGTATAGAAACACATTTTATTCTGTCGGCGTACACGTGTTTCGATACAAACCTTAAAATACTTTAAGCCATTATTAAAATTAGAATATTTGAACAGCTTCTAAAATGCTTGAAAAATGCAAAAAGCAATGATGATAAAAAAATTCCAAGAAAAATGTTACCTATTTTCTTTATTCAATACGGAATTAAAACAAATATTATCACCGTAAAATAAAGAACTATTCTTTATTCTTCTTTTTCAACGCTATCACCATTATTTTTTACTAAAATCTTTGAGATTAGATAAGATATACGCTACATTTAGTCTTAGAATAATTGGCACTGAGAAACTTATTGATTGGTCCTTGAGAATTCTCTTTCTAAATTACTACTAAATTATTGATTGACCCTTCTGATTTTGAAATTTCAGCTCGTATTGTTCAGGCGTTAGCCCGGCATTTAATCCCAGCTGTTTCATCTGGACAACAATGTCGAAGAGGTAATCGTAGCACTCTGTCATCGTTTTCGCCTGTTGCCACGTATCACCCCATACGTAAACCTAACAAAAATAAAACGAAAATAAGAAAAAGTGAAGCAAGCTAAACAAAATTCAAATAATTAACACTGATTACTTTTTTGTATTCACTTTTTATTTTGTACTGTGACTAGTTTCGACTCAACAGCGAGTCATTCTCAAACTAACAGTTAGTCAGTTAGTTTGAGAATGACTCGCTGTTGAGTCGAAACTAGTCACAGTACAAAATAAAAAGTGAATACAAAAAAGTAGTCAGTGTTAATTATTTAAATATTTACAATGTATCACAAAGTAACCGCCTCCACCACAAGATATTTAAACAAAATTCAACTTTTTGATATCCCGTTTGCCATACAATTTTGTTACAGAGTACGCAATCGACAAGAAAATTATGTGATATAAGGTTTGTTCGTTACATGAACTGGTGCAGCACTTTTTGCACCGAAACCGTTCGTTACATGCACTAAGTTGAACTGAACTGTGTTCGTTTGCGTCAGTTCACTTGCACCGAACCTGCACTTTTTGCCCCTGGTCCAGAGTAGGTGTAACTAGTGCAGGTTAGAGAAAGAAGAGGTTGGGAGATATATAATTTTCAAAGATGGACAGGACATATCCATGGTTATGCAATGTGTGAATTAACGAGCAAACATTCTGAAATCGTCATTCATCAACCCTACATTTTATTTATTAAATTATGAAACACGGATTTCATTCAGTTTGCTTAATATTATTTGTTTATAAAATACAGTAGCAACATTTTATTATTAGTGTTTCCTTAAATTGTGTTGTAGTGTATTGCAGAAATTATAATTTTTTATATATTTTACACCAAAAGTGTTCGTTTGTTTTTAGTTCAGTTCATGTACACTGATATGAACTGACCTGAACTGGTGACGTCACAAACTTGAACTCAGTTCAACTTAGTGAAGTACAAACGAACAAACCTATACATTAGATAAGGAAAGTTAGATTTCAAAAGGTTAAGTGATGGAATGCAAGTGACATTTGACATCTCATTCCTAAGAACTATTGTTTAGTGTAATCTTTGCTCACCCCATGTCGGCGGACCAAAACGGCACAAGTCTCTGGGTATTGAGCAATCGTTTCAGCTAATCTGTCTTTTAAATCCTCCTCAAAGGGGGTGTTTTCGATAATTGGCACAACGAGCTCCTCATCGTATCTCATATTCCGTCCCAATTTTTGATTCTTTATTCCCTTGATCATCTCCAAATGCGTGCATCGGAATTCTTTCCCGGGAAAAATCATTGTAGCCAAAAGGGCCGCTAATAAAAAAGAATTTCATCAGTTTAAACCTCACGCATTATGATTTTACTTTCAAGTATTTTTGCGCTTACATTTTGAGTGTGTGTGAATAACAGCCCCCGCGTTTCTCGCTGTGTAGGCGGCCATGAAAAGCGGGGTGCACTGGCTCTTTTTTAGTTTCTTCTCAGCTGGTGGGACCTCCAGATCCATTCCGTTTATGTCTTGGACGAACATGTCTTCGGGGAGGATCCGCTCCTTTTGTACGCCTGAGGGGGCGATGTAAATTTTGCCTTCATGCCGAATGCTGATGCCTCCACCTAAAATACATCGCAAGATGTTAAAATTAACCTAACTTTACCATACGTTTAGCCAACATAACGTAATTGTATGTATAGCAAAGAAATACTAAACAACATTATTATTATAGAATTGACTAACCTGTGCCTGTAACCCATCCGAGATGATAAAACTGCCGACATAGTTCTGGAATAAGATTCTTTGGGTGCTCGGCATCATATTCAGAATTTCTGTATGACATGTTTATCTAAGACTAAAATGAATATATATTTTATAAATCCACCAAATATAAATAGGTCTTGCGCGTTTAAACTTTGAAAAAGTAGACTGAAATAAAGGTAAATATTCTTTTCATTTATTATTATTAGTACTATCTACACTTTGAATTAAAGTCCGAAAAAAGAAAATAACTTTCTTATCAACTTCTAGATAAGTGGTCAACGACCACCAAATTGATAAACTTGTGTCCAACAAAATAAAGAGAAATTCAAGGAATATTTATTTAAAAGTATAATTCAAGTATTCGCATTGTAATTTATTTTATGTTACACAGAAATTCAATAAATGCAATTCAAATAAATTACTTTTTTATGATTCATTTCAATTGTTTGTCTTGAATTCAATAAACCAATAATATTAGTTTCTTGTTAATAAACTTTATTAATGAGTTTTAATACCCCACTGAAACAAATTTTAAGATTATCTTCATAATTAGTAGACTTTAGCATGTAGTTTTAAGCCTTCACAAAGAACATGTGCATAGGGCTTGCGCCTGCTCTTTGTGAAGGCTTGAAACTACACGCTAACGTCTACTAATTAATCTTTAAATTAGTTTTAAAACCTTTGGTTTAATTTTAAGGAAATAAGCTGTTTATTAACTGTGCTGATACAAGCTAGAAGATTCATTTTAGCATGTTATTTATTCCCTAGTAGTCTTAAAACTTTAACTACCAAAAAGGTTTATCAAACAGAAGATGCAGTAATAGTTTTAGTACATAATTAAATAACATTTAAATCAATATTATTTACAGAACCATACCTGATTATGTTCTAATATCCGTAATGTTACGCCGAAATCCTGATTTTCTGCGATTTATCTGCATTTACTTACTCCATAGATAGTTTAAACAAGATAACATAGATTAAATTAGATTGATAACTCACAGGGGGCTCCACGTATCATGATTTTAGTTAACCGACCCACTCGATGAGACGGCGCTGCAATCGCAAATGACGTCATTGGGCGCGGGGAGTGGGCGCGATTCTTGCTAAGCGGGGTGTGCGGCAGACCCCGCCGACTCCATATGATTCAGAAAATTCACGTATATAGTTGACCGACTCACTCGATGGGAGGGCGCAAATGTCGAAATTTCAAGTTTCCCGCAATTTCGAACATCTGATGGCACAAAAATCAAATTTCCCGCAGTTTCGAACTTTTTGAGAAAGATATTTCAATCAGCACCTCATCAAAAATGCTGATAAAACGAAATATTTTGGAGACGGGCGTGGACGAGCATTAATATAAATAAACAAAACCGTAAGTATTGGAATATTTTCGATTTTTAAGCTATTTTGTATTCGTTTCGTCAATTTAGTTCAATCAAGTTGTGTTTTACTTAAGTGAAAATTATAATAATGTCGCATTATTGCGCATTTAAAACGTGCAATAATTCCAATAAAAATATTCGTATGCACAGAGTTACAAGAAGAAATGGGGTAAGCTTTAAACATTTGTTACAATCGTACATTTAAATATCAAAATAAACATGAGTATATTTGTTTGAATCTTTGAAAATAAATATTAAATTTATTTCATGGGGGATATAACTTCTAATTTACGGATATTCGGTTCGCTGTTGCAATGGAAGTGTTAAATCGAAGATATATGTTATGTATACCTAAATGGTAAAATCAAAGAACAACGTATACTTTAAATTTAACATTTTGTTGTACAGAAATTGTACATAAATTTAACAAAATAGAATGTATTACGTTTCTATAAAATATATATATTTTTATTCTGACAGTTGTTTTTGGTCATTATTAAATCATAAATTTAAAAGAATTGATACCATCAAATGAATAACTAATAAATAATTTGTCGGAATATTTAAAATATTATTCATAATTACTACTTTAATTTTTAATCATATTAATGCATTAAAAGTTGATTTTTATATAGCATGTATACTAGCAAATATACATTTTAAATGTATACTGCATAAAGAACTTAATCTAAGACTTATATTCTTTCTTAGGTGTATGAGAAGTGGCTGGAGGCTGTTGCTAGGGAAGTCTTTTTTAAAAAATCGAAGATGCACATTATCAAATCTACATACATTTGCGACAGGCACTTTGATAACAGCACATAATGCTGTACCAGCAAAACGAATTTGAAACCGGGAAGTGTCCCCACATTATACCTCGATACACCGGCTGGTAAGCTAAATATTTGTTACTTTTATATATACACATATATCTTCAAATACCTAATATAAACCACACATTACTTTTTATTAAAAAATACATTTTATTGAGCGATTGTGCAAGGAGAACAGTATATCTAAATATATATATTTTATTTATAGCGCTCGTGAATGATCCACAACTTCTGGAAACATCCAAAGACGTGGAGTTTCTCACCGACGAGAAGAATTCTCCCCTTATTGCTGGTGTGAGCAGTAGTAAACCCCTTCGGGATAATTTTGCTACTGGAAACAGTTTGAAACCCCATCATAATAATCCATCTAGTTACAAAGTAGTACGACCATTGAACATGAAGGAATGTCTGGAGGTAAAATTGTTAAAAACATTAAATGTAACACGAAAAAGAAAGCTTTCCCCTCAAGCAAAGATGTTGCATTCCTATGCCCGAGATATTCAAAAAGTTGCAAGAAAATTGCATGCTCAAAATGCTTCTAATAAGGAGCGTCTTGATCATGCACTTGATGTTCTTGAAACTGGAGAAATGTTTCGGGGACATATGAATGAATTATCTTTAAACTTTTTCATGTCACAGATAAAGTTGCAACATTATAAAGCTCGTGGAAGACGTTTCTCGATGGAAGATAAAACTTTTGCATTAGCTATGTATAAACAAAGCCCTAAATTGTACAGATTTTTGGCAAAAGTATTTGCTCTTCCATCGAGACAATGTCTTCACAGTTTACTGAATCGCATTCCTATTGGTCCGGGAATTAATAAACCAATTATAAGTTTATTAAAAAGTACTTGTGACAAGATGGACAAAGACCAGAAGTATTGTGCCCTTTTATTTGATGAAATGTCACTGAGTACGGGAATGTATTTTAATAAAATTGATTACTTTATTGATGGTTTTGTCTGTTGTGGTGGGCAAAAAAAATTACGTTTCGCTGACCATGTAATGGTTTTTATGGTTCGTGGGATACAGATCAAATGGAAACAACCTGTAGCATATTTCTTTGTGGAACATGGTATGGGTGTTCCAGATCTAACCAGGAACATAAAAATTATTACAAAACAACTACAAGACATTGGTTTGCATGTTGTTTGCACAATATGTGATCAACATGCAACTAATGTTAGGGTCATAAAACAATTAAGGGAGGAATCAACTCGTAGGTTCATCATGGAAGGTAAGGAAAATCGCTCAAGGGGTTTCTTGATAGGAAATCAGGAAATAATACCCTTGTTTGATCCACCTCACCTTCTAAAATATATCAGAAACAATTTATTAAATAACAATGCCACATTCAAATGGAAGGGAACAAACTTCACGGCTTGCTGGTCGGATATTGTGAAGCTACATGAAATGGATAATGGAGACCCTGATAGCATGTTACTGCCTAAAATAACTGATTGCCATGTTTACGAAAATAAAATGAATAAGATGAAAGTAAAATTGGCATCTCAGGTATTTTCCCACCGTACCTCATCTTCATTGAGATTTCTTGTACGCTATGGCAATCAGTTATCAAAAACCGAAACAATGCTTGGCACTTCAGAGTTTTTGTTATTTTTTGATAAATTATTTGATAGTGTAAATGGTTCATCAGTTACAGGGGAAAAACCTTTAAGATGTGCGATTCACGAAGATAGTGAACATGTTGGATTTTATTCTGAAGCGATTGATGTTTTGAGGACAATGCAATTTAAAAGACCTAAGGGTAATTTTACTCCACCCTGCATTGCTAACTGGATAACTACGTTAAAAGGTTTTCAATGCATATGGAAAAAATTATCTGGTATTGGTTTTAAATATGTTTATCCTCGAAACATAAACCAAGATCCCTTGGAAAATTTCTTTGGAAGTATAAGGTTTTATGGTGCTCGTAATGTAAATCCTACATGTTCATCATTTAAGGGATCGTATAAAGCGTTAATTGTTAATAATTTCACTACTTTAAATTCTTCCTATTTAAATTGCGAAAAAGATGGTTGTGAAGGGGCACTAAACTTTTTACAAATATTTTTAACCAACGACTTTTTAGCTCCAAAAATTACTTCTCCCCCAAATATCTCTGATGTGTTTGAATTAAAAAAATCATATAATTTTTTATGTGATAATACAAATGCTTACATAGCAGGATATTTGGGAAGACATGTATTAAAGAAAGTGCGGGACTGCAATACATGTAGAAAAGAGTTAGTGTCCGGCACAAAAGAGTCTTTCCATTGCTACATTGATTGTAGGGACTACAATAGAAAAGCTCTTTTGAAGCCGAGCACAAATTTTTTCAGATATGTTTCCAAATCTTTTCAGATCATTAATTTTTTTTTGTCAAAGATATGCATTTTTGGTGATATTGTTAAATATTTAAAATCAAAAGTTAATTTATTAAATTCCAATATTTCATTCTCCTGCACAGACCATAATTTGATTGATATCATTGATAATTACATGATCTCCTTTTACATTCATATGTGGGTACAAAACCTAAATAGGATTCTAAAAGGAACAGAACATGTAAAAATCAATGATACTGTCAAACATTTGGCCTCAATTAAATATAGAAAAATAAGAGCGCGAAATTTGGCTATTTCAAAAAAGAAACAATTGATCAAAATTTAATTTTAAATATTTGTAAACGGTTACTTTAAGCTGTTAAAATATGGAACAATTTATATTGAGATCATTAGCAATAATCCTTAACTTTAGAACCTGTTTTAATTAATCAATTATATTATTAGTAATTTGCTTCAGAATATCACCAATAGAATATAGTTTAGGATTCATGTGATTTTTGTTGTACAATAATAAAAATGTGTTATTGATTTGATAATTATACAAGTTTTATTTAACCATCACTTCTATAAAGATTAAATCAATGATAATGTGGATCTATTATTTAGCAATGATTATTCATATTTTTCCGAGTTTGGTTAATTATTGTATATAGTTAAAAAATCGACAAAATTAAGAAAACCGTTATTAATATTATAATTAATACCTTCACATTTCTTGAGCATTAATTTAAATTTGTATCGATATTAGTTCTGCGTTTTATTTGTAATAATTTGTATTTTATTTGTAATACTTCTTGTTTTACCATGAATTATCAATTATTAAGCATTAGAAGTACCAATTAGACCAAATAAGTTGGACATCAATCCACACAGTTATCTTGGCAGAGATAATTTAAATATTGTTCATTATATTCGAAAATTATGTATAAGTTAATATGTGAAAGATATTTTAATGGTTATTAAAATTATCGTTCACTTTTCACCGGAATCGCATTGCTTAGTAACCATTATGTTATGGTTAATACATTTTATTGTTATTTAAATATGTATGAGAGCGAATTTTTCTACAGTCAATTAATGTGATCAATGTTTTATTAAATCTAATTGTAAATACATAAATTAAGTAATTAATGTTTTTTTTCTATTTGTTTGTAAAAATTAAAATTTTAAAATTATTTGTAATATACATTTTATACCATAATTATGTCGTTATTATTTCTCGCATCGTGCGGTTATTCAAACACCGCGCGGTGTTCCCCACACCGCACCACAACCAATATGTATATCCCCCCGCACCGCGCGTCCCGCAATGCATGTTGGCCCGCCCCCCGCACCTAATGACGTAATTTTTTATTGCAGCGCCCCCGCATCGAGTGAGTCGGCGAACTAAACTCACGATACCTAGTGCCCCCTAGGAGTCGTCGATCTAATTTAATCTATGATCTACACTTCGAATTAAAGTCCGAAAAAAGAAAATAACTTTCTTATCAACTTCTAGATAAGTGGTCAACGACCACCAAATTGATAAACTTGTGTCCAACAAAATAAACAGAAATTCAAGGAATATTTATTTAAAAGTATAATTCAAGTATTCGCATTGTAATTTATTTTATGTTACACAGAAATTCAATAAATGCAATTCAAATAAATTACTTTTTTATGATTCATTTCAATTGTTTGTCTTGAATTCAATAAACCAATAATATTAGTTTCTTGTTAATAAACTTTATTAATGAGTTTTAATACCCCACTGAAACAAATTTTAAGATTATCTTCATAATTAGTAGACTTTAGCATGTAGTTTTAAGCCTTTACAAAGAAAATGTGCATAGGGCTTGCGCATGCTCTTTGTGAAGGCTTGAAACTACACGCTAACGTCTACTAATTAATCTATAAATTAGTTTTAAAACCTTTGGTTTAATTTTAAGGAAATAAGCTGTTTATTAACTGTGCTGATACAAGCTAGAAGATTCATCTTAGCATGTTATTTATTCCCTAGTAGTCTTAAAACTTTAACTACTATCAAACAGAAGATGCAGTAATAGTTTTAGTAAATAATTAAATAAGATTTAAATCAATATTATTTACAGAAACATACCTGATTATGTTCTAAAATCCGTGATGTTACGCCGAAATCCTGATTTTCTGCGATTTATCTGCATTTACTAACTCCATAGATAGTTTAAAACAAGATAACATAGATTAAATTAGATTGATAACTCATAGGGGGCTCCACGTATCATGATTTTAGTTAACCGACCCACTCGATGAGACGGCGCTGCAATCGCAAATGACGTCATTGGGCGCGGGGAGCGGGCGGGATTCTTGCTAAGCGGGGTGTGCGGTGCACCCACCATAACATTGAACGGTGGGTGCGGTGCGGGGAACATCGCACGGTATTAAATTACCGTGCGATGCGAAAAATACCAAAGACCTAATGAACATGTTAAATGTATATTTAAAAAGTTATTACAAATATATTTCGCTACATGTCAAAACCTAATTACATTTCACTTCTCAACAAAATGTCTGCAATAAAAAGAAGTATCAATAACCTTTCTTCACACACTTTATTTTAATACCAGATGTACATTTCTGTCACCAAGTGACCATTATCAATGGATTTTTAATATTCAGTATTAAAAATCCATTGATAATGGTCACTTGGTGACAGAAATGTACATCTGGTATTAAAATAAAGTGTGTGAAGAAAGGTTATTGATACTTCTTTTTATTATTATAATCTTCACGTAACTCAATCATCTATTAAAATGTCTGCAGTTCGTCAAAAAATGCATCTTAGAAATGAAATAAGAGGTCTCCTTATCCGGATAAGGATGTTGGCGTAAGTAGTATTCCATACAGTGAATTTCTCTTTAAGGTAAACATATAAATAAGCTGTAAATTTTCCGACATTCGTTGTTTTCCAAAAGAGTTCAATATTAAGCTTTAAACGAGTGTTTTCCACTCCCAGACTAAGCATGAAGTAAAATTTCGAGTTTAGAAAAGCCCCGTGAAAATTTGTCGAGGGTCGCGCAGCGACCCGAGACAAATTTTCTGGGCTTTTCTAAACTCGAAATTTTACTTCATGCGCCACGTGTATAAAACACTAAAATATTGTAAAACTTATGTATATTCTAATTTCACTTGTAATCTGTGTTTTATACGCGTGGCGCATGAAGTAAAATTTCGAGTTTAGAAAAGCCCAGAAAATTTGTCTCGGGTCGCTGCGCGACCCTCGACAAATTTTCACGGGGCTTTTCTAAACTCGAAATTTTACTTCATGCTTAGTCTGGGAGTGGAAAACACTCATTTAAAGATTCAAATTGAACTTTAAAAAAAAACAAGGAATATCTAAAGATTTACAGAAAATAGGTTAAATTTGAAATACGTATACTTAAAAGAAAACTCCTTGTATGTATAAATACAAATAAAATATTTCCAGAAGAAAGTTATTGTTACTGCAAAAATGTTCAGCAAAAATATTAAAGGGAAGTATTTGGTATATGGTGAAACTTATTTTGTAAATCGGGAAATCTGTTGACAAGGTGAAAGATATTTGGGATATAGTGAATCTCATTTAATCAATAGTGAAATGCAATAGAAAAACCGTGTAATTGAATTTAAGACATTATTTTATGTTCTGAGATCGTACTTTGTGACTAGATGAAATTTCAGAATTGCTTGATCCAACAGCAACGGGAACATTCTCCATGGAAGTATGCTCCTAGCCCGGTGTGAAGAAAATCTCCACGTCCGTGGTTGTTTCATGCATAGTACTTGAAGATCATTCACGAATGCTAGGAAGAAATAAAGAGAAATAATGTAGACACACTGGTTTTAAATGTGTTTGACTGCAGATTTAATTAACAGAATAGACAATGGCTTAAAAACTTAAAATATTACATAAACTTACGGTTTTAATTATTAATGTTAACGCCCATCCTCAAAGATTCAGAATTGCTTAATCCAACAATAACGGGGATCTACTCCATGAAAAAATGCTCCTAGTTCAGTATGATGAAAATATCCACGACCATGGATATTTAGTATACTTGAAGATCATCCACATGTACTAGGAAAAAATAATGTAGTAACACCCTGGTTTTAAATTTGTTTGACTGTACACTTATTTAAAATAATACACAATAGGTTAAAATTTATAAATATTTTACATACTTACGGTTGTAATTATTTATATTTATTAACGCTCATTTCGAGACGATTTCGTCTTATCACCATTTTTGTGCCTTCAGATCCGACGGCATAGATTAAACTAGATTGATAACTCCTAGAGGGCTCCACGTATCATGATTTTAGTTAACCGACCCACTCGATGGGGCGGCGCTGCAATCGCAAATTACGTCATTGGCGCGGGAGTGGGCGGGCGGATTGCTAAGTGTCGTGCGCGGTGCAGGGGGTCAAAACATTAAATGGTGGGTGCGGTGCGAGGAACACCACACGGTATTAAATTACCGTGCGATGCGAGAAATAACAAAGACATAATGAACATGTTAAATGTATATTTTAAAAGGTATTACAGAGTTTTACTATTGTATTTCACTTTATGTCGAATATTCATCCCTTTATCTCAATTATATTTCCCATTTATCAAATACATTTCTCTATATGTCAAAACCTCATCACAGTTTGTGAATTACATTTCACTTCTCGGCAAAATCGCTGCAGTTCGTATAAAAATGCATCTTAGAAATGACATATGCATAACCTGTAAATTTTCCGACATTCGTTGTTTTTCAAAAGAGTTCAATTTGCAGCTTGAAACGAGTGTCTTCCACACCCAGACTAAGCATGAAGTAAAATTTCGAGTTTAGAAAAGCCCCGTGAAAATTTGTCGAGGGTCGCGCAGCGACCCGAGACAAATTTTCTGGGCTTTTCTAAACTCGAAATTTTACTTCATGCGCCACGCGTATAAAACACTAAAATATCGTGAAATTTATGTATATTCAAATTTCACTTGATATCTGTATTTTATAAGCGTGGCGCATGAAGTAAAATTTAGACTTTAGAAAAGCCCACAAAATTTGTATTAACTGTAGACTTATTTAAAATAATACACAATAGATTAATAGTTAAAAATATTATATATACTTACAGTTGTAATTATTTATATTTATTAACGCTCATCTCGAGACGATTTCGTCTCATCGGCATTTTTGTCTCTTCGGATCTGACAGCTGTTGATTGAAAACTAGAGCCCACGTTAGAAATTGCGGGAAATTTGAAATTCCGACATATGCGCCCTCCCATCGAGTGGGTCGGTCAACTATATATGTGAACTTACAGAATCATATGAAGTCGACTGGGTCTGTCCGACGGATCTGATCTGAGGAAATTTGTCTATGGGATCTGACAGCTGTTGAATGAAAACGAGCCCACGTTAGAAATTGCGGGTAATTTGAAATTCCGACATATGCGCCCTCCCATCGAGTGGGTCGGTCAACTATATATGTGAACTTATAGAATCATATGGAGTCGACTGCACTGAAATATAGTAATACTGGAACGCGCACTGCCTATGATCGCTGGGTTAAGAAAGCGAGCCGAGAGAGACAGCGACCAAAGGGTCTTGTGTCATTGTCTCACGCTCCTCGCGCATGCGCATTAGAACTAAAGTCAGGCTGTACGACGGAGACACAAGACCCGTTACTCGCTATCTCTGTCGGCTCACGCTGGCGTCGCCAGAGCGCGTTCCAGTATTACTATATTTCAGTGGTCGACTGGGTCTGCAAGATAAGACACCTTTTGACAGCTACAAATAAAGCGAGCCAAGCGCCATCTATTTTTATGTACCGCGTAAAGATCGAGTTACAATGCTCAAAAATGAAAACGCAAGTCATTTATGAAAAAATCAAATCAAATATTAAATACGCGTTGAATATTGTCTATTTGAAATTGATTTTACTGGTACATTTTAAATTAAAATGTGTACGATTAATACGCACCAGTTTGCGATTACATCGTAAAATAGACCGTATATAAAATTTTAAATTAAGAAAAAGATTAATAAATTGTTGGTTACATACCCACTGAACAAAAAACAAACAAATAACGTTTTATCAACATTGCAATAACATTAAACGTTGTTTTAATGTTGATGAAACGTTTCTTGAATGTGTTTGCTCAGTGGGCAGTGATGTGAGCAATTCTAAAATAGTTCCTAGAAAAAATAATACAAAATAATTATGCAAAATATATTTTATAAACGTAGAAAAGTGTAAAAACAATAAACATTAAGTTTTTAAATAAATACTAAACGAGCATTTCATTAAACAGTTAGCAAATTGTCTGTATGTTTAATTGACATTAAACTTTTTGAAAACCACTTCTAAATCATCAGGAACAATAATTTTATTCTCCAGAAGAGAGGCTACGTCGGGGAGGTTCCGTAAAGGGATAACATCTACGATTAATGTTTCTTCATCCATTAAATTTAATCTAAAAATAAAAAAAAAATCTATTTTCTCCTAATCGACAAGTGTACCATAAAAATATATTTCAGAGCCATGAATGACAAAGACAGTGAAGAAAAATGTTAAAACTAAAAACGCCATTAATTTAAACAAACACAAGATTTTGTAGTTTTCTTGTTTCTCTCTATCACGGCTGACTCTGAAACTCTCGTGTGGCTCAAACATTACGTACTTCATTAATTCATTGAATAAATCAGTCGAGATACTTTTGTGAATGTCGATTATGTCTATTGCTTTTTCCAAATACAAAGCTCGTTTGAATAAAAGCAGAGAAAGTTTCGTACAGTGTTTTTGGAGTTCGTTTATCATGATGTGCGGTTCTTTATTATACAATAAAACGTGAAAAGTTAAGCCGGAAATCTCTACAAAATAAATTAACACATTAAAATGGAGAAAAACAATATTTTTTCATTTACATTACAACTTTTTTAATGGATGAATGATTGAAGTGTTTGATTGTAAAGATTAATTTGATTATTAAGCAAAACTCACTAGTAACTGTATTGTTTCGAGTTTACGTGAAGTGATTAATCACAAATAGAAAGACTGTTATTCCTTACTTCACTTTTTATAAAAAAGTTTATAAGAAAGTGAAGTAAGGAATAACAGTCTTTCTATTTGTGAAAACTCACTAGTTTTCACAACAAATTTTTGTTAGGTAATTTGTTTATCATCATAAGTGTTTGAATTAAACTCACCAGTTTTCAGAATAAATGTTTGTTTGGTATTTTGTTTATCATCATTATTAATGTTTGATTTTTTTTGATCGACAGTATTTGATAAAATTTCATCATCATTAATAACGTCTGAAATTATTTGGTTAAGTATTTTCCTGTTTGAAATGCTTGCTACTTGCACATATGAAATCGTTTCATCATCAATAATTGTAGAAACCTTTTCATAATTTTTCTCATTTGAAATGGTTTCAATTTTAATATTAGAAATTATTTCATCATCAATTTGAGTGTTAGAAATTGTTTCTAGTTTTTCCTCATTTGAAAAGATTTCAATATTTTCCTCATTTGAAATGATTTCTACATATTCTTCATTTATAACCATTTCTACATTTTCCTCATTTGAAATGATTTTTACATATTCTTCATTTTTAACCATTTCTACATTTTCCACATTTGAAATGATTTCTACATATTCTTCATTTTTAACCATTTCTACATTTTCCTCATTTGAAATTATTTCTACATATTCTTCATTGTTAACCATTTCTACATTTTCCTCATTTGAAATTATCTCTACATTTTTCCGATTTGAAATTATTTCTACACTTTCCACATTGGAAACTATATCAACGTTTTCCGCATTCCAGATTCTGTTAGCTTCAATTTCCTTTGTGTTCACCAAATTTCCATTCCACAGGAAACTCGGTGCGTTCACGTTTAAATTACTCTGCACGTTATCACTCCAACTCGGATACAAGTTCGGCACAGATTCACCATCAGCATACACTTCGAAATTTCCAACTGGAGGATTTTGATAACCCGATAAATTATTCGAAGAAATTTGTGGATTAAAATAATCTTTGCGAAATATTCGCGGAACAAATTCTTCGAAGGCAAATGTTTCTTGTGATTTTTGTTGATTCAATTGTTGCGAAGAATCATAATACTGACTTCTTTCTGACAATTCTTGTGAATAATCATAATGTTGAAAATCAACATTTTCTCGTGGAATAAATTCCTTGATATTATAAGGATCCGAAAATCGGGAGTCGTAATTCGGATGTGGATTTTGGAAGTGATCAAATGGTTGCGCGTTTTGATGATTGAAAGTTATATTAGGAAATTCATTTGAGGAAGATTGATCAAGGATCCCGCAATTAGACCAAGTTGGATATTGACTGTTAGAATTTGTTAAGTGATAATTAAAGTTCGAATCATTTGAACATTGTAGGTTATCTCCAGAGATTTGATAGTTAGTATCATTACTTCTAAAACTACTAATTGTATCTAGATTGTTAGTGCTAGTTGGATAGTTAGAATTGTTAGTCGGCATAATTACATCTCGCTTGTTATTTGTATAACTTGTTGAAATTCTAGCGTCGAATTTAGAATATCTCGAACATTCCCTGTCAACTTCTTTCTGACAGTTGGTATGCTCAGTATCAGTTAAATAACTTGTCATAAATTGACAATCTATGCTAGAAACATTTTTTAGATTATCCTCGATTTTACGATTAATAACTTTTTTCTTGAAATACTGTGGCAAGATTTTATCGAGTGGTGTTCCTTCCTTAAAAATCTCCAACATTTCCAAAAAGCTCGGCACTAGCGCCCCCTCAATCTCGTCGAACATCGGATACAGGTAAATTTTATCCACACACGGCGCGAACGTACCGTAATCGCAGACGTCCTCGACCCATTCCTGAAATTTACCTCAATCAATCGTAGGATTACAAAGATTCATAAAACAACCAAATAAACTAAATTTTAATTCGAAGCAACATTGCTGATACAATAAACTTGCCTTCTTCCTTTTGTAATTTTGTATTAATAACAGGGATTATTTTTTTCAAGTATACACATTTTTTAAGGATTATGAACAAATATTTTGGAATAAAAAACATTCGTAAAATCGATCAATGTAAGATTAAACACAAGCACTATGTTTTGAATTTCACAATATTTCAGTGTTTTACATGCGTGGCGCATGAAGTAAAATTTCGAGTTTAGAAAAGCCTGAAAATTTGGATAGGTCGCTCCGCTTCGCTACGCGACCTAACCAAATTTTCAGGCTTTTCTAAACTCGAAATTTTACTTCATGCTTAGTCTGGGAGTGGAAACACTCGTTTGAAACTTCAAACTGAACGCTTTTAAAAAAGTAATGAAATCCTGCAAATTTACAAAACACTGCAATTATCGATGTATGTATACTTGAAAGAAAAATTCCCTGTATTTAGCAACATACAATAACCTCACTTTTTTGTAATTGCATTTGACAACATACAAATAACCTCACTTTATTGTCATCCCCCGATTCTAGTTCACTCGCACGAGGCATGACATATTGGGCCTGTTCATCAGAGACAATAGTTGGGTGTTATTTCCTAACTGTTGTGGAATTCTCTGATGACTGGATTGTTTAGGATTTTAGCAATCGTACGAAATAGATCGACCGGAGTACCATTCATTAGATACCAACATGCATCAAAAATAAATCCAAACATGTTAAATGTTGAACATTTTGATGAATGGGTCCATAGTGACAGACGATTATCGACCTTATGCTAGAATACAATATGGCGTCGTTGATACATAAGCCGCAGTCGGTAGTAACTAGAATCTGGTGGCACAATATTTGGCAATATTGAAATAACCTCACTTTTTCCACTTGTCTAAATATAATATTTATTTAACTACCATTCAATCACAATTCGTTTATATACAACAAAATATGAACTTATAATAAATAAATAACTAAAGAAATATTTGTCTGTTCGTTGATATAAATTTATCTACTTTTTTGATTCGTCGACCATTTTCTTCATGATCTTTAACAAGTCTTTGTTGCTCAAGCGTTTATTTTCCATTACCTGGTGCTCGGAGATGGCGTGACCCTCGTTCACCAAACTGTCATTTATAAAGATGTCAACTTCGCCGTTTGTGTCGGCCACCAGCAACTCATACACTTGCAACTAAAACAAAAATAGTGAAATAATGAAACAAAAAAATGCAAAAAGACAAAATCAAGAAAAAAAAACTACTCCTTATTTTCGTCGGAATACGGACTAAACAATAGAAATAAGGACTATATTTTCAGTAAAAAAATGGTGATGTGTCCATCATAGTACTTTCCCCCGTAAATTGCGTATTAAATCACTTTTAAAATATTTGTAGCATTATTATTTTCAAAATGTCTTCAACTTTTTGATAACTACAACTTTTATTTGAAACATTTTTCAATTGTATCAACACATACACTGGGACAAACCAATAACTAGATAAAAGAACATTATTTATTAATTATCTCAAAAACTAAGAGTGCTATGACAAAAAGTGAAGATACAAAAAAATCTTTAGTTTTTCATTTCCTACAACTTTTATTTGAAACATTTTTCAATTGTATCGACACATACACTGTCACACACCAATAACTAGATAAAACACACAACTTTTGAAATATCTCAAAAACTAAGAGTGCTATGACAAAAAGTAAATGAACAATACATCTTCATTTTGTTATTATCTACAACTTTTATTTGAAAGAATTTTTTGTTTGATGAACATTTATAGAAAAAATCTGAAAAAACTGAAAAACGCTACGAGTAAAGTACCACTTCCGGTTTTCCGATTTTCACCAAAAGCTTTTCAGTTCTTCCGATTGTATCAAAAAGCTTAAGTTTCAAGTTTCATCTCGATATCTTTAGCGGTTTTTGCGGTACAGCACACACAGACTCACACACAGACACACAGACACAAAGCAGACAGACATTTTTCAAAAATGGTCTTATTCGACTCAGGGGACCTCAAAACGGATATTTCCGCTAAAATTTTTGATTCGAAAATTTTCACGAAAACAATACTTTCCCTTTGTATTACATACGGGGGAAAGTAAAAACTATATTTTCAGTAAAAAAACTATATTTTCAGTAAAAAAACTATATTTTCGGTAAAAAAACTATATTTTCAGTAAAAAAACTATATTTTCAGCAAAAAATTATATTTTCGTAAAAAAAAAAACTGTTTTCAGTATATAAAAAAATCAGTAAAAAAAAACTATATTTTTAGTAAACAAAAAGTACTTAAAAAAAATGTTGCACTTGAAATGACTACTACATTTTCGGTGAACCAGTTTATTTAAAAAAAAAATACTTACACTTTCGTCGATTGCAAAAATTTCAGCGACGCAAACTTTATTCCTGATCAAATCCAGAAAGAACGATGAAGACTCCGTCGACCACATTTCATGCCGATGCGGTGGGCGTATTTGCGCTAACCTCCCCCTCTTTGCCTGAGCTGGCAGCTGAGCGAAAGACTTATGCAGATAACACAAAGCGTCAACTGGAATCGTCGACACCGTTCCATAATCAAAGAAAAAAACCTTATCAAAGAAAGAACTTTTTATTAACTTCATTTTCTTTTCGAAGTAAGGAAGAACCGTTATTAATGCCCAGTTGCACTAATAACTTTAAACTTGAGTTCAACCTGAATTCGAGTTCTAGATGACAGTTCCAATTCTAATGTCAATTTGAACTCGATTCCAGAGTTGAACCAGTTCAACGTGTTTGGTGCAAGTGGCGTTAATAAAGGAACTTTAATTAACTATATTTTCCTTGCGAAACTAACCTTAACTGTATTTTTTGATTGCGGCATTAAGTTAATGATCACCGCCCTGTGATACTCGTTCATGTAACTAGCCACGCAATGCAAGTTTTCTTGGATGTCACAAGAGGAAATCAAGTAAGATCTATAATTCTCTGAGTAAAATGATCTATAATCATATAAATAACATCAAGATGTATCAAATTAACATACGTGGGAGCACAAGGATCAACAGTAATTGACTACGCGATAATCAAGGGAATAGCAAGAGAGGAAGTGAGGAAGATGGAAGTGGAGGAGGTGCTGGGATCGGATCACCTGCCGTTGAGAGTGGAACTAAGGATAGGAAGGAATGAAGAAGGGAAACAGGAGCAAGGAAATGAGAAGCTAGAGAGTGGGAGAGAGGCGATTAAGGCCATGAGGAGGAAATTAGAGAAGGTACAATGGGAGGAGATAAGTTCAATGGAGGAGATGGAGAAGACCATAATAGGATGCGGAAGAAAGATGAAGGGAACAAGGAGGAAGGGGCAAGAGTGGTTTGATGAAGAATGTAAACGAGCGAAGAGGGAGGTGAGGAAAGTAATGAGAGAATATATAAAGAACGGAGGAGAGGGAAAGAGGATGATGGAAGCGAGAAGGGCATACGAAAAGGTGTGTGAAAGGAAGAAGCTGGAAGTGGCAGAGAGAGCAGGGGAGGAAATGAAGGAGTGTAGGAACGGGAGAGAAATTTGGATAGGGGTGTCGTTAGAAGACTGGACCAGAAAGTGTAAGGAGGAGTGCGGTGAACAAGGGACAGTAAGAGAAGTAGGGCGAGGGATTGGAGGAGAGGAATTTACGGAAGAGGAAACAGAAAGAGCGTTCAAGGAGGTGAAGGGAGGAAAGGCGGCCGGAAGAGATGGATTGAAGGCGGAAATGTGGAGAGAGATAGGAGAAGGGGGAAAGAAGAAATTCCGAGAGCTAGTAAATGGAATATGGAGGGGATGGGAGAGCATGCCAGAGGCATGGAGAGTAGGCAGGATATGCCCGATATATAAAGGGAAAGATGAGAGGAAAGCAGAGAACTATAGAGGGGTGACGATTATGAGCACGGGATACAAAATACTGATGATTATAGTGAAGAACAGACTAGAAGTAGAGGTAGAAGAGAAGAGGATGCTACCAGAGTCGCAAGGGGGATTTAGGAGGGGGAGGGGAACGAGGGACCAGGTATTTACCCTAGCGAGGATGACAGAGAAAGTGATGGAAGAGAAAGGGTGTGTGTATGCGGTGTTTGTAGATCTGAAAGCGGCGATTCAGTACCGAGGGAAGATATGGTAGAATGTCTGAGGCGAAAGGGAGTGAGTGACGGAGTAGTTGAGTGTGTAAGGGAGGTGTATAGGGAAACATGGGTGGAAGCGAAGGTGGGGGAAGAAGTATCGGAAAGGTTTAGGACATGGAAGGGCTTGAGACAGGGGTGCCCCATGAGTCCGGTCCTGTTTAATATATACATAAGCGAATTAGAAGAGGTGTTGAGAAAGGGGCAGGAAGGGGGAGTGGTGATTGGAAAGGAGAAAGTATGGTTACTGGCGTATGCAGACGATATAGTGTTGATGGCGAGAGATTGGGAGGGAGTGAAAGGCATGTTGAAAAGGGTGGAAAGATATATGGATAAGAGAGGAATGTGTGTGAATGTGGGGAAGACGAAATGGATGAGGTTTAAGAATAAAGGGAGAGAGGGACGAGTGGGAGTGCTAGAATGGAAGGGAGAGGTGATTGAGAGAGTGAAAAGTTTCAGATACTTGGGATTTATTTTTAAAGGGACGGGAGGGTATGAAGAGCATATAAGGTGGGTACAAGGAAAAGCGAGGAGAGCATGGGGAATGGCATGGAGAAAATGGGGGAGATGGATGGAGAACAGTATTAAGGTGACATGCAAGGTGTGGGACGCGTGTGTAAGACCGATACTAATGTACGGGGTAGAAGCATGGGGAACGAGAGCACATGAGGTGATTGAAAGAGAACAGCTATGGTTCCTGAGACGGATGCTGGGACTAGAGAAGTCGACACTGGGATATATACTGTTGCAGGAAACGAATAGAGAGAGATTGGAATGTGAGGCGGTGGAGAGAGTGGTGAAGTATGAAATGAAATTATGCGGAGTAGAAGAGGAGAGATTGGTGAGAATAGTATGGGAGGCGTGCATGAAAGTAGAAGGGGGGAGGTGGAGGGAAGAGAGAAGGAGAATGTATGAAAGGGGAGGACTGGCAGAGAGGAAGGTACAGGAATGGTTGGGTAGAGGGGTGAAGGTGGCGGCGTGGATGAGAGAGAAGATGAAGGAGGTGGAAGCGCAGGAGAGACAGGGACGGATAGACAAAAGTGAATATAATGATATGTTTGGGAGATGGCAAGTATATGGGAGGGTGCCGAGATACATGAGTGAGGATGGGTGGAACAGGGATGAAAGGGTGATAATGGCGAGGGCAAGGTGTGGGTCTGGGGAGAGGGGAAGGAAGAGATGGATGGGGGAAGAATATATGAGATGTAGGTTGTGTGAATGGGGGAAGGATACGTGGAGGCACTTGGCGGAGGAGTGTGAGGGTGTGAGTGAGGAATGGGTGGGAGTGAAAGGGAATAGAAGGGTGACAGAATGGATGAGGGAGGACGGAGCTAGGGTAAAGACACTGGAGAAAGTGGGACGGGAGAAAGAGGGCAAGATGTGATATAGTGTCGACATTGTAAATAGCTGTAGGATATGCCAATAAAGGTCTTTTTTTTTTTTTTCGTATCAAATTAAGTTAAATTCTGAATACAAGGAATTTTTCATTTAGGTATACACATCACGATTTTTTACTGTAAATTTACAAAAATTCGTTGTTTTTATAAAAGCTTTCAATTTGAAGCTTCTAACAAGTGATGCCAATCCCAGACTAAGCATGAAGTTCGAGTTTAGAAGAGCCTTGCTTATTGTCCGTTAACACAGACAATTACTTGCTTGTTACCCGATAACCGACTGCGTTACTAGGCAATAAGCAAATTAAGAAATACGGTATTTCGTAAAACGATAAACCTAAACTCCCAATTAATATAAAACTTACTGCATTCTGTCCATGAGTTTATCGAGTTCGTCAACAAGGAAGTCCATGTTGAACCAAAATTTCGACGGGTCGTAAATTTCGGCTATTTGTATGTCGATGTAATCGCCCACTTTCGAAACAATTTTCTGCTGTGGAATGACATCACTCAGAGACATAACGTGCGGAGGTGTTATTTGGATTGTTTTCAGTACATCCTAAATTTAGTTTAGATTCAATCAGTAGCATATGAAAAAAAAAATGTGCAGTTCATTATTTCAGAAACAAATGGTAAAGTGAAGAAAACAATGTTACAACTAAAACAACACAGCAGATTTACTGTGTAAGGTTTCAAGTGTCAAAATTCTAACCTCAAAGTTTGCCGGATCAAACTTTGAGGTTAGAACTTTGTCACTTGCGACCTTGCGAAACAAAAATACATTAGGTGTGTTCGTTACATAAACTAGTGCAGCACTTTTTATACCGTTTACACTGAATCTGTTAGTTTCATGAACTGGACGCCTGCAATTGTAAATGTAAAGTAACACTAACTTGAACTGTGATGTCACAAACTTGAACTCAGTTCAATTTACTGCAATACAAACAAACATACCTATTATGATAAATTTCCGCACATTTTTCTACTTCGCGTAACAAACGATTTTGATGTATTTTTTCATGTTTGAATGAATACTTTTTGCAAATAAACTTACTGTCAAATTATCCGGCACAGCCGGTTTACTCTCAATCATCCGACCACCCCTTTGAACAGCTGCTAACTTCTGCTCCTCCCTGAAATCTGGGCGGGAATTTTTGTTGCAATCAACGTGAAAAAGCACGTAATCCCCGTTGTCAGGCCGTACGAACTTGAAAATTGCCGTCAGTTCGCAGCACAACTGTATGAGGGACTTAAAACCGTAATCTGCGTAATTTAAGTTCGTTCGGTAAAGTTCCCTGTATTCAGTTAGTAATTTCGAACACAACAATCCATTAGGAAATTTCTTAATCAGTTCATCCAAATTCCTCTGCACATGAACCGGAATCTTCTCGTTCACAGAATTATTGGCTTGATTAATCACAGAAATTAATCTCGGCTCGTCGTCCTCATCAACCACTTCTTCCTCGAAATCGTCTTCCCCATCCCAGGTATCACTCTTATTATTAAAATTGAAAGAATCATGCGTAGCACTCCTTAACCTCACTTTATTTTTATCGAAGTTATTATAGAATTTCCTCTCGTGCGAAGTATCTGTCGTTTGTCTGGTGTTATTTTGAAAAAACGGTCTTCTTCCAGATGGCTCGCTGATGTACTGAGCGCGCTCGACTCGCATCGGTCTATTGTTAAACCGGGAAAATCTAAAAATATAAATTGAAACAAAATAAGTGACCTATCTTGTATTCTTCTTCTTCTTATAGTGCCGTCTGCAATCGGAGGTCATTAGCAATCATTAAAGCGATTCTGTTTCGAGGTTGCAGCTGTGAAGAGTTTTGTACTCTACATCTACACAATTAGATTACAAATATAATTTATAGATGACTATTTTAACAAATATCGTATAATTTATAAATTAAATTTTTTGATGTAACGTATTTTGAAAGAGCGAATTTGTTCTAAATGCAAGTACCTTGGTTTTTTTACTGTCATGCGCTGTTTTGAAACCATCTGTGCTACATGAGCCGATTTTTGGTTCAAAACCACACGAACCTCTGCGTCATACCCATGTCCGATAATCTAAATACAAAAGAAAAAATGTTTGAATAATAGTAAATAATGTACATTTGGTAATTGAAATAAAAATAAAATTGAATAACACCTAAAGATGAACACAATTCATACACTAGAAATATAAAATATCCCAAATTTTGTTTATGCCACACTTATCCTACAAAAATATCATTGAGAATTGTGTTCATGTTCAAGGCCCAGTTGCACCAAATACGTTGAACTCGAGTCCAAGCTGAACTGAAGTTGAAGATAACAGTTCCTATTGTTCTAATGTCACTTTGAACTCGAGTTAGGAATTGAACCAGCTTAACATGTTTATCGTTAACTTGTTTCTCATTGATCACTTGTTAAAACATTTCTATTAATATATAGGTATTTGATTGAAACTCACTTGGTTTGTTTTACTAATAAATTTATTAGTAAAACAAACCAAGTGAATTTCAATCAAATACCTATATATTAACGTGTTTGTTGCAACTGGCCCTAAGTCTGTCCACTAGGAAGTTTGTTGCAACTGGCTTTAAGTCTGTCCACTAGGAAAATAATCATTAAGCCTAAGTAAAAATTCTTATTTCCTCTGTGGCCAGATTTAGCACATTCACGACCATGCCGATTTTTGATAAATGTGCTAATTTTGTACGTAATATCGGTCAATTATCGTGCCTCTCACTTGCTGGCAAAGGTACACGTATGACATCAGTGGCCGTGAGTGTGTTAAAAATGAACACAATTCTTAAATTGTAGAAAATGAAAAGTATAGAATATGTGGTTGAAAACACAACTATTTTGTGAACTACTGCAGCATTTTTTTAACTGAATCTGTTTGTTAGATGAACTAGACACCTGCAATTATAAATGTGAAGTTACACTAACTTGAACTGTGACTATGTCACAAACTTGAACTCAGTTCAACTTAGTGCGGTACAAACGCACAAACCTATTAACTCACCTGTACCGCATCAGGTATTGAATATAAATACTCTCCAAGATTAGCAAACCCGAATTGTTTATACGGTATTTCGATGCCCTCGGACTTAAAAAACTCCCTCTGCAGTTGCCTCACCGTGGTCTTCAACGGGTTGGAAATCAAAGTCGCCTTGATTATCGACTTGACTTCCTTCTGATCCATTTCGTTTGTCCTTCCGCATGCAAATAACATCGACTCAAACACTACCTGCAATCGAAAATTAAACCAGCACTGAAATAAACACAAAAACAGCACTGGATTCAACAAATAAAGCAGTCCTTTCAACACAGTTAAGGTTGTGTATTTTGTTAGCAATTATAAACGCACGTGCTTTGAATTCGGCTCATGCCAGCGTTTATTTTTGGCGAGATTTAATAAACAAACACACTATGCCTTGAAAATATGTTGAATTTCGAATTTGAGTCACATTTTTTAAGTTTATTCAATACAAACCTTTTTTGCTGTAAATATTTTCGAAGTGTCAATTTAATGTAAATAATTTTGCATGTAAAATACCGAAATAATTTAGCTACTCATTCATAGATAGCGTTGTTATTGTGATAAGTTTTTAAGCAAATTTACTGAAATTAAGTTTATAACTGTTTCATTGCTGTTTTTGCGCATTTATATAAATATTTCATACAGATTTTAAACAAATTTAATATTGTTATACGAGCCGACAGTCGATGTAAGTTTGGTTGCATATAAACACATTTCCATAGAAAATTGACTAAAATTAAGTTTATAACTGTTTCATTGCTGTTTTTGCGCATTTATGTAAATATTTCATACAGATTTTAAACAAATTTAATATTTTCATAAAACCTGACAGTTGATGTAACTTGAGTTGCATATAAACACATTTCCATAGAATGTAAACAAGTTCGTTTTATGTAACTGTATTGTTTCGAGTTTACGTGAAGTGATTAATCACAAATAGAAAGACTGTTATTCCTTACTTCACTTTTTATTTTTATGTTAGATGTACATTTCGAGACACAAGGTGCTCATTATCAATAGTTTGTTATTGTTAATGAGCACCTTGTGTCTCGAAATGTACATCTAACATAAAAATAAAAAGTGAAGTAAGGAATAACAGTCTTTCTATTTGTGTTCGTTTTATGTAATGATTTGCAGATGGCGCCACATAGTGTATTTCCGCGCGATTGTTATTGATTTGAATTAATCACATAAAAATACAAGTTATTTGTTGTATTTATTTACAAAATTGCAATAATACAATAAGATATGAAGTTATGGATCCGACCAAAGAAAACAACACAGTGTAATTCACGACGAAAAATCCAGCTGCCACAATTTGCGGTCTTGTGTTGGAAGCTTCTTGCGCCAATTCCTTGAGCTCAGCCCTTAAAACTCCCTCTTTTCCTGCGGTGGATAAGTCTTGTATGGCGACGTAGCACACATTGGAAGTTTTCCCTAACTCGCTCGAGCATTGGTCACAACCAGAAAAAATCGCCCAACTGTTAATCTAAATAATAAAAATGAAATGATGATAATTTTAACTTATCAAACAATTTGAATTATTGCTGTTATTGAGTTACGTAAAGATTTTAAGTCACTTAATTTAAACGCAGTTATATTCCTTTTTTCACTTTTTTTCGATGCCCCACTGAGCAAATCCATGTAAGTATTGTTTCATCAACATTAAAGCAAAGTTTAATGTTGCTGCAATGTTGATATAACGTTATTTATTTGTATTTTGCTCAGTGGGTCTGGATACCGCGACTGAATTAAATGTTGTGTAAAATATAGTAAAACTTACCACTGGAAGAGTACACCAAACAACGCAAAGTATTATCAAAGAAATTCCATATTTCTGTCCAGCAATATCATATTTCCCTGAACCGTAAACAAAAGCCAAATTCGCTGGTCCTAATAAATTGAAAACTATGTTTATGTAAAGTACCACAAAACATTCGCCGAAAAGCGCGTTGTAATCCGCACATATCGCGCACAGTTTCGTGTAAATCCTCTTCACCCTCTCAATATTCGTGGATTTAGAAACGTGACCATTCCCAGCTCCAATTAAGTAAAGTGTTGATCCGCTTAATACGTTCAAGTCTTTTAACATTTTATTAAGAGTCTCGCCTCTATATTTCATGGCGAGCGCGTAATTGCGGATTAATAGCGATAGGATTAAAAGGTGGTAGGATTGTATATCGCGTATGAAGAAGAATTTAAAAATTGAGAGGCCTAAAGAGGTAATCCAGATCCAGCAGTAGTAAGCGTAGTAGATTAGGAAAATTGACTGGGTAATCAAGAGCTCGGCGTAGAAGCGCTTTTTATTACAAACAACTTCTTTTCCCATTTTGTAAAAATCGCTATCCAAATCGATTAGCTTGTTAAGAAAACTTTCTTCTTGTCGAGCTCGTTTTATGTTGATTAGGATTATCGTGTAGATTAAGCTTGCCGCTAAAGTGAAATCCGTTGCGGCGTCCAGAAAGAAAACTGTTGGTTTTAAAGCGCCGGGCATGTAAATGCATTTTCCGTACGTGGTGAATAAATATGAGCATATGTAGAAGATGATGATGAAGGTCGTATAGATTTTATTCCATGTGCTGCAGAGTGGAAGAATCGCCAGGAGTTTTGAAATGTTGCGCAAGGGTTTTAAAGTTTGGGCGACGTCGCTTTTAAATGGTTGTTTTTCATCCATTATAAATGATCTACAAAAACAAAAAATATATGGAATTAAAATGTGTAGACTTTTAAAATATGTATACAGTTTTTTTTTATAAAAATCGAAATTGTCTTTCTAAAAACTGTTTCAAAACAATTCTCTTTATAAAACACACATTCCTGCAGAATTTCACATTTTTTGTTAAAAAAATATTCAACTCTGTTTTTATATGTGGTAAATCTAAACTTTGAACGAGTGTTTTCAATCCCAGACTAAGCATGAAGTAAAATTTCGAGTTTAGAAAAGCCTGAAAATTTGGTTTGGTCGCGTAGCGCGAAGCGCGGAGCGACCAAACCAAATTTTCAGGCTTTTCTAAACTCGAAATTTTACTTCATGCGCCACCCGTATAAAACACTGAAATATTGCAAAGTTCTAAATGAATACTATCTACTGTATTAATACATTTTTATGCGCTGTCTGTTTTTAGAAAAGTGAAAAGTTGGTTGTGCACGTAGCAAAATTTTGAGTTTAGAAATGCTTGCGATCAATCCAAATTTTCAGGCTATCCCTAACTTGAAATTTTACTTCATGTGCCACGCGTATAAACCACTGATATTCTGTAAAGTTCAAAATGTGCCTTGTATAATATTTTAACAGGGATCTGCCGGAAACATCCCACTAAGCAAAAAAGAAACAAATAACGTTATTTCAACATTGTAGCAATATTAAGCGTTGTTTTAAAGTTGACGAAACATTACTTAAATGTGTTTGCTCAGTGGGATGTAACAATTTTGTTTAAAATGATTGAAATTGCATTTAATTATGTTAGTATAAATCAATATAATAAATTTTTTAAACAAATTACAAGAATTACAGAGTCTGTGAATATAAGTAATGGATTGTCCCACTGAGCAAACACATTGAAGTGATATTTCATCAAATTCAAATTCAAATTCAAATTATTTATTTCCAGGAAGAACAATTACATTCATGGGTTGGTCAATTTAAACATTAATACAACGTTTAATGTTGTTACAATGTTGATATAACGTTATTTGCTTGTTTCTTTACTCAGTGGGGGTTCTTAAATTTCCAAACACAACTATCCCACTGAGCAAAAAACAAACAAATAACGTTATATCAACATTGTAGCAACATTAAACGTTGTTTTAATGTTGATAAAACATTACTTAAAGCGATTTGCTCAGTGGGATTGGAATAATAGCTTCTACGCCCGTATTTTAAGTGTTCAAAAATCAATTTTCGCTCCACCAATCGAAATTATGTTTAATGTATTTTGATATGTGATTAATTAACAATTTAAACAATCGATCAACGCAATCAACAGTTACATATTATTGGAATGATTGCCCCTACATCCTTATATTAAGTGCTTAAAAATCAATTTCCGCTCCAACAATTTAAATTCTGTTCAGTGTATTTTCATCTGTGATTAATTTCCAACAATTTACTGTTTGAATCGTAAAAATCGATCAACGCAATCAAAAGTCACAATCAAATACAAATATTGTTCGCATTTTTAAACGTACACATTAAATTTCGAAGAAAATCTCATTCAATTCCTGGAATGGATTCTTTCACACAAAAAACGCATTCCTTTTTCACTTTTACGACTTCCAAGAAATCAACCGGCGCTCCGGAACAAACAAAAAAATGGTGATGTGTCCATCATAGTACTTTCCCCCGTAAATTGCGTATTAAATCACTTTTAAAATATTTGTAGCATTATTATTTTCAAAATGTCTTCAACTTTTTGATAACTACAACTTTTATTTGAAACTTTTTTCAATTGGATCAACACATACTGACACAAACCAATGACTAGATAAAAAACACTATTTATTGAATATCTCAAAAACTAAGAGTGCTATGACAAAAAGTGAGTCCACAAAAATCTTTAGTTTTTCATTTCCTACAACTATTATTTGAAACTTTTTTCAATTGTATCGACACATACACTGTCACACACGAATAACTAGATTAAACACACAACTTTTGAAATATCTCAAAAACTAAGAGTGCTATGACAAAAAGTAAGTGAACAATACATCTTCATTTTGTTATTATCTACAACTTTTATTTGAAAGAATTTTTTGTTTGATGAACATTTATTGAAAAAATCTGAAAAAACTGAAAAACGCTAAGAGTAAAGTACCACTTCCGGTTTTCCGATTTTCACCAAAAGCTTTTCAGTTCTTCCGATTGTAACAAATAGCTTAAGTTTCAAGTTTCATCTCGATATCTTTAGTGGTTTTTGCGGTACAGCGCACACAGATACACGGACAGACAGACAGACAGACATTTTTCAAAAATTGTCTTATTCGACTCAGGGGACCTCAAAACGGATATTTCCGCTAAAATTTTTGATTCGAAAATGTTCACGAAAACAATACTTTCCCTTTGTATTACATACGGGGGAAAGTAAAAAGGTGCGCTTACATTCCACAACTGGACCAACACTTGTGTGTTGTGTACATAGCAACTTAAAATACGTATCTCGTGCGTGTAAAGTTGCATATAATATTTTTCGTGTTGTGTGTATATGCAACTTAAAATACGCACCTCGTGTATCTAAAGTTGCATATAATATTTTACTGTTGCGCAAATTTAATCAAATATTTGGTCGCTTTAAAGGTAAAAGCGATTAAGACATACGAAATTAAATTAGAATGAATGAATTCATTACGTTTGAAGAAATATATAAAAAAAACACTCAACTTTTTTATACCATTAAGTAAAATAAAAGTGGTATAAAAAAGTTAAGTGTTTTCTTTATATCAAAATCAAAAATGTACCACGAAGTGAATGCCGCCAATATTCAAGAATGAAGAATTATACGTACAAAATAAAATGGAAATATAAATTAAATAATAGATGTGTGTAAGGTAAATTGCAAGTGTGATAAATAAATTTTTATCCTTGTGTTGTGTACATATGCAACTTAAAATACATACCTCGTGCATGTAAAGTTGCATATAATAGTTTTCGTGTTGTGTGTATATGCAACTTAAAATACGCATCTCGTGTATCTAAAGTTGCATATAATAAATGAGTTTGGGTGAGTTACGTAAAGATGATAATAACTTGAAATAAAACACTTTTTCTCCTTTCTTCACAAGTTTATTTTATACCAGATGTACATTTCGGTCACCATGTGACCATTATCAATGGTTTGATATCAAACCATTGATAATGGTCACATGGTGACCGAAATGTACATCTGGTATAAAATAAACTTGTGAAGAAAGGAGAAAAAGTGTTTTATTTCAAGTTGCATATAATATTTTATCGTTGCGCTAATTTAATCAAATATTTCGTCGGCTTAAAGGTAAAAGTGATTAAGACATACGATATTAAATTAGTATGAATGAATTCATTACGCATTGAAAAAATATATAAAGAAAACACTTAACTTTTTTACACCATTAAGTAAAATAAAAGTGGTGTAAAAAAGTTAAGTGTTTTCTTTATATCAAAATTAATAATGTACCACAAAGATTCAAGATTCAAGAATGAAGAATTATACGTACAAAATAAAATGGAAACATAAATTAAATAAAAGGTGTGTGTAAAGTAAAATGCAAGTGTGATAAATGTATTTTTATCCTTGTTTTGTGTACATATGCAACTTAAAATACATATCTCTTGCGTGTAAAGTTGCATATAATATTTTTTGTGTTGTGTGTATATGCAACTTAAAATACGCATTTTGTGTATCTAAAGTTGCATATAATATTTTACCGCTGCTCTAATTTAATCAAATATTTCGTCGGTTTAAAGGTAAAAGCGATTAAGACATACGAAATTAAACTAGTATGAATGAATTCATTACGTATTGAAGACATATATGAAGAAAACATTTAACTATTTTATACCAATAAGTAAAATAAAAGTGGTATACAAAAATTAAGTGTTTTCTTTATATCAAAATTAAAAATGTACCATAAAGTGAACGCTTCCAAGATTCAAGAATGAAAATTTATGCGTACAAAATAAAATGGAAACATAAATTAAATAATAGGTGTGTGTAAGGTAAATTGCAAGTGTGATAAATATATTTTTATCCTTGTGTTGTGTACAGATGCAACTTAAAATACGTATCTCGTGCGTGTAAAGTTGCCTATAATATTTTTCGTGTTGTGTGTATATTGAACTTAAGATACGCATCCCATGTATCTAAAGTTCCATATAATATTTTACCGTTGCGCTAATTTAATTAATTATTTCGTCGGTTTAAAAGTAAAAGCGATTAAGACATACGAAATTAAATTAGTATGAATGAATTCATTACATATTGAAGACATATATAAAGAAGACACTTAACTTTTTTACACCATTAAGTAAAATAAAAGTGGTGTAAAAAAGTTAAGTGTTTTCTTTATATTAAAATTAAAAATGTACCACGAAGTGAGAGCCTCCAAGTTTCAAGAATGAAGAATTATACGTACAAAATAAAATGGAAACATAAATTAAATAGTAGGTGTGTGTAAAGTAAATTGCAAGTGTGATAAATGTATTTTTATCTATTTAAAAAAAGCTAGGAGAAAATAGGAACCCATCTAATTATAAGAATTACCTTTTAATAAACAATTTACTTCCATTTTTCATTTCAGACTGAATTAGTCTTGTTTGTTTCAACAACAAAGTTTTTTTATACATATTCTGGAAAATTGTTTTACTACAAAAATTCCTTCTCTTTCTGGAACATTTATTTTCAATTGAGGGGTCCAATGCAATAATCAGCCAAGTTCATTTTTACGAGAAAATGGGTTAAGTATTCAATATTCTTATAAAGTTAAAAATGCTGTGTTATAGCACGCAACAAACTGGTTTAAATTTGCAGTGCATTGATGTATTGTTAGTTGTATGCATAATAATCATTATGTTTTTTTTTTATTGCATGTAAACAGTTTTTTGTCTCTGCTTAACATTGTATAAAACTGGAGTTAGCTGGTTATTGCATTGGACCCCTCAATTCTAAAACATTTAATCTGGCCAAATGTTTAACCATAAATAAGTAATTCTTGTTATTTCTCACACAATGTTTCTCTTTCTAAAATAAAATATTTAATTCTGGAAAATTGTTTTAATACAAATAATCCTTCTCTTTCTGGAGCACCTTTTCTAATTCTAAAACATATAATCTGGCAAAATCTTTACCCACAAATGAGTAATTCTTGTTATTTCTCACACAATGTTTCTCTTTCTAAAATAAAACACCTAATACAGAAAAATTGTTCTGTTTCAAATAATCCTAGTTATTCGCTTTCTTTGTGAAAGTTGATGAACAATTTTGTTTGCACTTCCAAGATCTGAATAAAACATCAGGTAAATACGAACAAAAAAAATGAGTTATTGTATTAACTTGCTGTTAAATCATTGGGCAAATACGAACGAAAAAAGGAATAATTGTTTCGAGTCTACATTAAATACGGTTTAATTTTTGCGTCGCGTGTTCTAATTGTACACAGATCGTGGATTTTCAACAATTTCAACAGACATTCTTCAAACATTTGTAATATTTGCGTTGTTATTATTATTATTCATTTTTCGTTTTGTACGTGTTTGAATTACAATTATACACGCCATTTAAGTTAATGTTATAATTATTTTATGAAATATATACATTCATTGTTCGAGTAAGCTAAATAATAAATTGTATCAACAATGAAGCAACATTATAATAATGATAATAAGCTTTAATCATATTTATTTATGTTGTGAATGTTTAATTCATTTTTTGTTCACTCGAATAATTGGTTTGGGAAAAACCACAAGGGTCAGTGATTAATTGTAGCTTAAACACAGCTTATCATCCTAAACCCAGTTGCAAGACAAATGTGTTTTTATTCTTTTTCACCTTGATTGTTTTGTTAATTTTTACACAGTTGTCGGAATTAATAAATTCACAATTAAGCAACATTATAATAATGATAATAAGTTGTAATCAAATTTATTTGAGTGAATATTTAATTAATTTTTTATTCACTCGATTAATTGGTTTGAGAAACACCCTAAGGGTCAGTGGTAAATTGTAGCTTAAACAAAGCTTATTATCCTAAACCCAGTTTAAGTAAAATGTGCTAGACAAATGTGTTTTTATTCATTTTTAGCTTGATTGTTTAGTTAACTTTTACACAGTTGTCGGAATTAATAAATTCACAATTAAGCAACATTATAATAATGATAATATGTTGTAATCAAATTTATTTGAGTGAATATTTAATTAATTTTTTGTTCACTCGATTAATTGGTTTGAGAAACACCCTAAGGGTCAGTGGTAAATTGTAGCTTAAACAAAGCTTATTATCCTAAACCCAGTTTAAGTAAAATGTGCAAGACAAAGGTGTTTTTATTCTTTTTCACCTTGATTGTTTTGTTAATTTTTACACAGTTGTCGGAATTAATAAATTCACAATTAAGCAACATTATAATAATGATAATATGTTGTAATCAAATTTATTTGAGTGAATATTTAATTAATTTTTTGTTCACTCGATTAATTGGTTTGAGAAACACCCTAAGGGTCAGTGGTAAATTGTAGCTTAAACAAGCTTATTATCCTAAACCCAGTTTAAGTAAAATGTGCAAGACAAAGGTGTTTTTATTCTTTTTCACCTTGATTGTTTTGTTAATTTTTACACAGTTGTCGGAATTAATAAATTCACAATTAAGCAACATTATAATATTGTTAAAAAGTTGTAATCATATTTATTTGAGTGAATATTTAATTAATTTTTTGTTCACTCGATTAATTGGTTTGAGAAACACCCTAAGGGTCAGTGGTTAATTGTAGCTTAAACAAAGCTTATTATCCTAAACCCAGTTTAAGTAAAATGTGCTAGACAAATGTGTTTTTATTCATTTTTACCTTGATTGTTTAGTTAATTTTTACACAGTTGTCGGAATTAATAAATTCTTCATAAAATGACATTAACAGGAGGTCGAAAGAGACGTAGAAAACTCGGCATATAATTAATAATTAAACCAGGGGTTCTCAACCTTTTTTAGGTCGCGCCCCCCCCCTCATAACTCCACGCTCCCCCTCCCTGATTTTATTTGTTTTTTTTGGTTAGATTGAAACACCATTATAGCCTTCTTTTACTTCACCTACTCTTTAAGAAATCTGTCGCGTCCCCTGATATCTTGCCGCGCCCCCCTATTGTGGTGTGCCCCTCCGGTTAAGAAACCCTCAATTAAACTATAGTTGAGAAAAATATATTTATATTATGATATAACTTACCCTGTTTTAGTTTACTTTCACATTCTTACAACTCACTAAAAAACACAGAAATATTCATAAATTGATGTAAATATTATTGATATTTTGATTATCAATTGGAGTGATAAATAACTCATGGAATATTGTACACTACTATTAAATATTAATATATCCTGTTTTTTTTCGGAAAAGCAAATATTTGTGAGTGTTCCAATTATACAAAAAATAACAAAGCTCTAATCTGATATTTATTAATGTTAGTATTAGTACATATGATATATAAATGCTCGTCATCAGAGAGCTCTTCTAATAAATATCAAACAAATGCATGTATTATATATTCTAACGGGTAAAGTTATAACGCAGTATAATTTAATAACCCATTAAAAAAGTGTGTCAAGCTTTGTTAGCGTAAATATAATTATTCTATGCAAAGAGAGGAGAAAAACGAGTAAGAATTTAATACTATTAAAAATGTTTTTTATAATTTTTGCGCTCAGTAATTTAATTTTTCTAAACTCAACATTGTTTTTATGAACCAAGCATTTTGTTTCTAACGAATGTTTCCACTCCCAGGCTAAGCATGAAGTAAAATTTCGAGTTTAGAAAAGCCTGAAAATTTGGTTTGGTCGCGTAGCGCGAAGCGCGGAGCGACCAAACCAAATTTTCAGGCTTTTCTAAACTCGAAATTTTACTTCATGCGCCACGCGTACAAGCCACTGATTTTGTGTAAAGTACAAAATATGCTTAGTATAATATTTTAAGAGAGATCTGTCGGAAACACGTTCCAATTTTGTTTCTAAATTAATATATATAAATATATTCATTTATACTAACATAAATAAATGTAAATGTATGAATTTTAAACAAATTTCCAGGATTTTCAGTCTTAATATAAAGATCAAAATATACCGTTTATGATTATTCCTTCAAAACAAATTTTGCGCTTTCAAAATTCGAGCAGTTTTATTTAGGAAATTGATTTCAAGCACACGATTTTCGAAAGATTGGTTTAGACGAAATAAACTTTAGTGAAGTTTATTTATTAACATAAACAGTATATTTAAAGCATTACTTTAAATCAGTGTTTTCAACTCCGAGACTAAGCATGAAGTAAAATTTCGAGTTTAGAAAAGCCTGAAAATTTGGTTTGGTCGCGTAGCGCGAAGCGCGGAGCGACCAAACCAAATTTTCAGGCTTTTCTAAACTCGAAATTTTACTTCATGCGCCACGCGTACAAGCCACTGATTTTGTGTAAAGTACAAAATATGATTAGTATAATATTTTAAGAAAGATCTGTCGGAAACACGTTCCAATTTTGTTTCTAAATTAATATATATAAATATATTCATTTATACTAACATAAATAAATATAAATGTATGAATTTTAAACAAATTTCCAGGATTTTCAGTCTTAATATAAAGATCAAAATATACCGTTTATGATTATTCCTTCAAAACAAATTTTGCGCTTTCAAAATTCGAGCAGTTTTATTTAGGAAATTGATTTTAAGCACACGATTTTCGAAAGACTTGTTTAGACGAAATAAACTTTAGTGAAGTTTATTTATTAACATAAACAGTATATTTAAAGCATTACTTTAAATCAGTGTTTTCCACTCCTAGACTAAGCATGAAGTAAAATTTCGAGTTTAGAAAAGCCGAAGAATTTGGATTGGCCGCGTAGCGAAGCGGAGCGGCCAATCCAAATTAGGCTTTTCTAAACTCGAAATTTTACTTCATGCGCCACGCTTAAAAACACTGATTTACAGTAAAGTTGAAAAAACACATACATACAACAACAATTATAGGCAACCTAATATACGTTAGAGTTATTGGGTTGCCTATAATCGCTGTTATAAACAATTTGGATTGGTCGCGTAGCGCGAAGCGCGGAGCGACAAAACCAAATTTTCAGGCTTTTCTAAACTCGAAATTTTACTTCATGCGCCACGCGTACAAGCCACTGATTTCGTGTAAAGTACAAAATAAGCTTAGTATAAAATTTTAATAATGATCTTTCGGAAATTATTGAAATTACATTTAATTATGATAACTTTTGTTAAATATTATTAAGTTTAAATGTGCATTCTTAAGGTTACATGAATTTAGTTTCTATTTATACATTTTTTGTATATTGTTTGCTTATCCGTCAATAAACTAAACAAACAAACTATCCCACTGAGCAAAAAACAAACAAATAACGTTATACCAACATTGTAGCAACATTAAACGTTGTTTAAATGTTGATAAAACATCATTTAAATGGATTTGCTTAGTGCGATGTTAGTATAAATAAATATAATGAATTTTAAACAAATTTCTAGGATCCTTAGTTTTATTTTAAAGTTTAATTATAATTTTTTTTCTATATATAATAAGGAAACTTAAATATGATTGCATTTATGTAATTAATTAAATTAGTTTATATACTGCTTATGATTATTTCATTCAACTGAATTTTGCGCTTTCAAAATTCGAGCAATTTCTCTCAGGAAATACAGATTTATTCTAACCACACGATTTTTGAAAGATTATTTTAAACGAAATAAACATTTGTAAAATTTAATTATTTACACAAGCAGTATATTTGGAACTTCAGATTAAATCAGTGTTTAATACGCGTGGCGCATGAAGTAAAATTTCGAGTTTAGAAAAGCCCCGTGAAAATTTGTCTCGGGTCGCTACGCGACCCTCGACAAATTTTCTACTCGGGGCTTTTCTAAACTCGAAATTTTACTTCATGCTTAGCCTGGGAGTGGAAAACACTCGTTAAAAGCTTTAAATTGAACAAAAACAAACCCTGTATGTAAAAAACAAAATTAATTCACAAACAATCAAGTTAATCATCACAACATAAAATAAATTGATTATTAAATTCGATTCTCAAGTTATATTAATAATAATAATAATAATAATAATAATAAAAACTCACCTGATTCCCTCTTGAAAAAAAAAAATAGATTTATAAAAATGTTGCTGAAAAAATTGTTGGCTCTTTGGCAGTGACTTCAGCACAGGAAATGAACCGACGAACACTTTTCATCATCATTAAAAGCCGCGTGTGACGAATTAATTAAAACCCATCGCGTTTTTTTTGTTCAGGTTTTCAGCATACACCCACCTGTAATAAATAGCTCGTTCTGTAAAATAAATGTACGGATACTCGACAGGTATGAATAAGTTAAGCAAACGAACATTTTTTTGTGTGTATATCGGATTAATTGTTAATTATCTAAATTGGGAACACAAAAAAAGGAAATCACTTTTATCACCAAATGAAATTTTCAGGCTTGTCTAAACTAGAAATTTAACTTCATGCGCCAAGCGTACAAAGCACTGATTTAAAGTGAAGTTTAAATAAAAATGAAGTTATATAAAAACAAGTGTTATTCCTCTATTAAGGGAGTTCCCACTATTCCTCACAAATGTATGAACGAACAAGAGAAATTCCTATTCAAACTATTTGAATTCGAGTAAATAAGCTTACGCTTCTTATAGTTTACACACTTTGAAAAACGAAACAATCATTTTTTAATATCAATAACATTTTCTGAGAACAAACTTTCGGATGTTCACATCGAAATAACTCAAAAACTATTAAAGGGTATTTTCAGATTTTGGCATATTTTTATTTCTTAACGTTCGATGAATACTCACACAAAAATTCATTATGATATCTGGGAAACGTTTCCAGTTACAAGCTATTAAAAAGTAAACGATCAAATTTCAACAAAATTACACTTTTTAAGGAGTTTAATTTTATATAACGCAAAAACAATCTTTGGATTTTTACATATTTCGAACGAGACATATCTGCTAAGATGGTTATACAAAAATTCATAACGATATCTTGATAAAACTCAAAACTATGATTTATTTAGAAAATGTTAATTTGTACTACATTTGATTAAAATTATATTTTTTGTCCTTTAAGTGGAAGTAACTAACAAACTGTTAATGGGGTATTTTTGTTTTGTTTCATATTTTGAAAGAGAAATATTTGTTTAGTATTCACTCAAAACTTCATGAAGATATCGTAATAAATTTCCAAGTTACAAATTATTAAAAAAATAATTTTCGATAAAATTTGGATAAAATCACACTTTTCATCGTTTAATTGAAAATAAGCGAAAAACTATTGATGGGGTATTTTTGGAATTTTACATATTTCGAAAGAGCAATGTTTGCTAAATGTCTACAGAAAAACTGATGAAGATATCGTGAGAAAATTCTAATTTATAAATTATTAAACAATTATTTTCAATAAAATTTGGACCAAATCACAGTTTTTTTGCGTTCAATTAAAAATAACCGAAAAACTATTGATGGGGTAATTTTGTTTTTTTCATATTTTTTAAGAGTAATATTTGCTTAGTATTCATACAAAAATTCATAAAGATATCGTAATGAATTTTTAAGTTACAGATTATTAAAAAAAATATTTTCAATAAAATTTGGATAAAACTATACTTTTCGGCATTTAATTGAAAATAACCGAAAAACTAGTGAAGGGGTATTTTTTTAGTTTTACATATTTCCAAAGAGCAATGTTTGCTTAATGTCCACAGAAAAATTGATGAAGATATCGTGAAAAAATTCCAAATTATAAATTATTAAATAAATATTTTCAATAAAATTTGGACCAAATCACATTTTTTCGCGTTCAATTGAAAATAACCGAAAAACTATTGATGGGGTATTTTCGGAATTTTACATATTTCGAAAGAGCAATGCTTGCTTAATGCCCACAGAAAAATTGATGAAGATATCGTAAAACATTTCCAAATTATAAATTATTAAACAATTATTTTCAATAAAATTTGGACAAAATCACAATTTTTTGCGTTCAATTTAAAATAACTGAAAAACTATTGATGGGGTATTTTTTGAATTTCATATATTTTGAAAGGGCAATGTTTGCTTAATGCCCGCAGAAAAATTGATGAAGATATCATGAAAAAATCCAAATTATAAATTATTAAACAAATATTTTTAATAAAATTTGGACCAAATCCCAATTTTATTGCGTTCAATTGAAAATAACTGAAAAACTATTGATGGGGTATTTTGAAAATTTTACATATTTCGAAAGAGCAATTGATGAAGATTTAGTAAAAGAATTCCAAACTATAAATTATTCAAGAAATATTGTCAATAAAATTTGGACCAAATCACATTTTTTTTTGCTTTCAATTGAAAATAACCGAAAAACTATTGATGGGGCATTTTTGGAATTTTACATACTTCGAAAGAACAATGTTTGCTTAATGCCCACAGAAAAATTGATGGAGATATCGTGAAAAAAATCCAAATTATAAATTATTAAACAAACATTTTAAATAAAATTTAGAGCAAATCACAATTTTTTTGCGTTCAATTATAAATAACCGAAAAACTATTGATGAGGTATTTTTTGAATTTTAGATATTTCGAAAGAGCAATGTTTGCTTAATGCCCACAGCACAATTGATAAAGATATCGTGAAAAAATTCCAAATTATAAATGATTAAACAAATATTTTTAATAAAATTTGGACCAAATCACAATTTTTTTGCCTTCAATTCAAAATAACCGATAAACTATTGATGGGGTATTTTTGTAATTTTACTTACTTCGAAAGAGCAATGTTTGCTTAATGTCCACAGAAAAATTGATTAAGATGTGGTGAAAAAATTCCAAATTATAAATTATTAAACAAATATTTTCAACAAAATTTGGACCAAATCACAATTTTTTGCGTTCAATTGAAAATAACCGAAAAACTATTGATGGGCTATTTTTAGAATTTTACATATTTCGAAAGAGCAATGTTAGCTCAATACCCACAGAAAAATTGATGAAGATTTAGTGACAAAATTCCAAACTATAAATTATTAACCACATTTTTTCAATAAAATTTGGACCAAATCACATTTGTTATGCGTTCAATTGAAAATAACCGAAAAAATATTGATGGGGCATTTTTGGAATTTTACTTATTTCCAAAGAACAATGTTTGCTTACAGTTCACAGAAAAACTGATAAAGATATCCTGAAAAAAATCCAAATTATAAATTATTAAACAAATATTTTCAATAAAATTTGATTAAGATGTGGTGAAAAAATTCCAAATTATAAATTATTAAACAAATATTTTCAACAAAATTTGGACCAAATCACATTTTTTTTGCGTTCAATTGAAAATAACCTAAACACTATTTAAGGTGTATTTTTTGAATTTTACTTATTTCCAAAGAGCAATATTTGCACATTGCCCACAGAAAAATTGATAAAGATATCGTTAAAAAAATTAAAATTATAAATTATCAAAGAAATATTTTCAATAAAGTTTGGACCAAATCACATTTTTTTTGCGTTCAATTAAAACTAACCGAAAAACTATTGATAGGGTATTTTTTTAATTTTACATATTTCAAAAGAGCAGTGTTTGCTTAATGCCCACAAAAAAATTGATGAAGATATCGTGAAAAGAATCCAAATTAAAAATTATTAAACAAATAATTTCAATAAAATTTGAACGAAACCACATTTTTTGCGTTCAATTTAAAATAACTGAAAAACTATTGAAATACCCCATATTATTTGTTTTTGACATATTTGTCCAGAGATTTTATCCATGCTTGACTTCTACGTACCCTGCCATGATCGTAGTCTAAGGTCTAACCCAATTTTCCGCCTGAGGACGTTTTCATCTAATTATGGTCATAATAATCCCATTGCAAGGATGATGCGAGCTGCGAATAGTTTGGACACGGAATTTATATCGTTATTCGGATCCAATTTAGTTACATTTAAGAATCATCTAACCCATTGAGAGGTTTTTAACAAATAGCCGATAAACTGTGCGATAATTCATATTTATTGTTTGATTAGTGTTGTTAATTTTTTTTTTTGCGTGATTTCGGTGTTTAATACAATAAAAAATAACTGCTTTTTAGTGAGCATAGTATAATTATTTAGTTTTAGTTTTAGATTTATTTCAAATACATTGCATTACTATCTAGATTGTCTACATTGTGTATTTTAAATTTAGTATAGTTTATACATGATATATTTAAGCATTAACTTGTTTTTGTAAAAGGGGTTTCCCGTTGAATATGAATAAATAAATAAATAAATAAATAAATAAATAAAAATAAAATATTTGAAAACAGCAATGTTTACTTAATATTTACACAAAAAATCGTGTAGATATCGTAAAAATGATTACAAATGACAAAAAGAATTTGAATTAAATCAGACTTTTTAGGGGCTTAATTTTAAATAAAAGAAAAAACTATTTATGAGCTGTTTGTTGATTTTTACATATTTCAAAAGAGCAATGTTTGCTTAATGTTAACGCAAAAATTCATGAAGTTATCGAGAAAAATGTCCATGTTACAAATTATTTTAAAAAAAAATAGTTTCAATAAAATTTGAATAAAATCACACTTATTGATGTTTAACTAAAAATAACTGAAAAACTAATAGAGGGGCAATTTTTGTTTTTACATATATTAAAACAGCAATATTTGCTTAATATTTAGACAAAATTTCAAAAAGATATCGTAGAAAATTTCAAAGTTACAAATGATTAAAAAAAGGTAATACAAATTTGGGCAAAATCAGACTTTTCTATGGGTTTAATTGAAAATAATACCAAAAACTATCTATAGCGGTTTTTCCGATATTCAGATATTTTGCAAAAGCAATGATTGCTTAATACTTACACAAAAATGTATGTAGATATCGTGAAAAATGTCTACTTTAAAAAGTATTAAAAAAATATTTTTAATAAAATTTTAATAAAATCCCACTTTTTGGTGTTCAGTTAAAAATAACTGAAATACCATTAGTAGGTTATTTTTTGTTTTCACAGAGCAATATTTCCTTAATATTCACACAATACTTTAAGAAGATATAGTAAAACTATTCCAAAAAAAGTTCCAATTGATTAAATAAGAAATTAATAAAAATTTGTGCATAATCACACTTTTTATTGGTTTAATTAAAACTAACGCAAAATAATATTTATAACGAACGAAGCACTGATTTAGGTAAACTTTCAAATACATGAAAACATTTATTATCAACGTTATCCCTCTATTAAGGAAGTTCCTAGTATTTCTCACAAATGTGGAATAATCTATTTTCTACTATTTTTTTAATAGATTTTACAGATTTAGCCAACCATCTACCAAACCAAGAAAATGTTTTTTTTATATTGTTTCATATTTGTTTACTATTTTTTTTCACTTACTAATCTTTCTATAATTCTTTTAAAATTTACAAACTTTCAAAATATTCCTACACTAAATATCATACTTACAAAATTAATATTATTAATTACCTGAGGATGGTGTGTAAGCGTCTATTGATTTCATTAAAAACAAACGCACTTTTGCTATATTAACGTTTGCCCTTGACTCAGTTGAATCTGAAACTGGACTGAGGAAAAAAGAAAAAGGCGAGAAAATGTCCACTTTGCATGCTTAATTACCAAAGGTAAAACGTTACATAAAAGCTAGAATTATCGCGCACACATACATGGAAATAAACGACTAACGACTTAATTCATCACCTTGAGTTTTGAACTTTTCAACTTATTTTTATTACGTTACGAGCCTAGTTGATTTAAATCAGGAACAGAAACGGGAAATGATAAGAATTAAGATTGATCTCGCTGTAAGTAAATGAAATTGATAAGTAGTACGATCAATCTTATTATCTTATAACTGATCTGTAAGATTTACTTACAATTACACCAGGAGTGGCTTTAGCGCAAGTTTAGGACATTAATTAATTGAAATGTTTCTCAAACCGTGTGCCGCAAAATGTTTAAAAATATATAAAAACATTTGTTATCAACGTTATTCCTCTATTAAGGAAGTACTCCTCACAAATGTAACAAATAGATTTTTGTATTTAGCCAACCATCTAGCAAATGAAGGAAACGTTCTTTTTATTTTAACATTTTCCAAAAATGCCTACAATACCATTACTTTTTTTCTTCAATTCTTTTTATTTTAACATTTTCCAAAAAGTATAAATGAAATTGCCAATTCTTGGTTGCAGAATACTTTAAACATTAAAAGTGCGATTCTTTTCGCAGTCTACAACAAGTTAGTCTTATAAAGACTATATCAAACACTCATTGAAACAACTACTTGCCAAGCTAATACCCCGACGGACATTGATATTTTTCCAAAAATACCTACATTACCATTTCTTTTCTTCTTAAGTTACTAGGCAGGTATATCGTGAATTTCTTCTTTCGAAAATGTGCCATGAGAGTAAAAAGATTGAGAAACACTGGTTTATGGCAATGTCGTATGCATGAACTGTAGTAGGTTAGATTACAGTAGGCGTGATTTCAAATATTACAGAGGGCGTGGATTTAGACATAATAGTGGGCGTGTTTTAAAACACTTTAGTAGGCGTGGTCTCCAGACATAACAGTTGGCGTGGTTTAAGATACCGTGCGATCGTTTAAAACATGATTTAGAGTAGGCTTTAAGTTTTAAATTAGATTGACACTACTGACTGTTAACACCTAGTTTAGCATAACCTCAAATTTATTCCATCATTCAATTAGTAGTCTTGGTAACCGCACAAAAAAAATTGCCACCTATTCTAATTCATAATTTAAATGAGCGCACTGTATTACAGTAGGCGTGATTCTAGACACTATAGTGGGCGTGGCTCTACACAATCTTGATTCTTATTATTTTCCGATACTTTCAGCAGGTACAAAAAACTGATATGCTATAATATTCCAATTTTAAAACATCAATTACTATCTCGATACTTATACGGCGTTGTTAACGGCGTTATTTTAATCTAGCGTGAGTAGGGAGGCACTCAAGCTAGATTAAAATAACTAGTAGTTACACTACTACTTCCTTGATGGCACCTAATTTTCAATTTGGTAAAGTTAAACACATGTTTTGTTACATATTTTTATATTTAGTTACCTGACACGTGTTTCGCTCCCTTATAATTATGTTCAAGGATATAACTGATCGTAACGGATAGACTCAACTCAAAATAAAAATATGGAATAAAAACAAGTGTTTTACATTACCTAATTTAGATACTATTTCTTTAACAAGCCTAGAATATTATACACATAATGAGTAAATTATATTCTTGATATACTAATTGTAAATAATTTCTACATCAAAGCAGCAGGTATAATTCTTGGACTCACCCCTAGAGTTTAAATAAACAAATTCAAACGCAGAAATGTATTTTTCACAGATAAATTTATTTGCGTATGATGGTGTTATCTATCTATAAATGATAATAAAAAAACGTATTGTAAACACATTAATGCGTTGATAATGAGGGTGCGGAAATTAATAATGTCCACATAATAGTGTGAATAAAAGTCGCACTTACCTCGTTTGTATAAGTTTTCAATTTATCATCACGTTTACGATTATTCATTTTATTTACACGACGTTTTAATGTAGAAGTAATGGTTGCAACTTTTTACTAGTGACATAATTACTGAAAGTTTTTAGATTAAGTGAAGATATCGAAATTGATTGATTAAAATGTTTACTCAATCCTTCTATGTTTCTAAAAGAATTTAATAAATTGAATTAAAATATTGATTGAACTTTTTAATTATAACCAGTTTATAACTTTAGAAATATTCTTTTATAAATTGTTGGGTTTGTTTAAAGAATCAAATATTTATGTTTATCTTCTTATATACTTATATTTCTATTGTTGGTATTATTAGGTGTAGAAAATCGAATTAGCTGTTAATCAATTAGAAACTTCTAACGACTGTTTCCACTCCCAGACTAAGCATGAAGTAAAATTTCGAGTTTAGAAAAGCCCCGCGTAGAAAATTTGTCGAGGGTCGCGCAGCGACCCGAGACAAATTTTCACGGGGCTTTTCTAAACTCGAAATTTTACTTCATGCGCCACGCGGATAAAACACTTATTTTTCTGATGTTTAGAAAGAGCCACCTCTTGTTTTGTTAGTTGAAATTGCCAAATGTAGAGTTATAGATGTAAAAATAAGGAAAAAGAAAGAAAAGAAGAAAAAGAAAGATACGAAGGAAAAGAAGGAAAAGAAAGAAAAGAAGAAAAGGAAGGAAAAGAAAGAAAAGAAGGAAAGGAAGGAAAAGAAGGCAAAGAAACAAAAGAAAGAAAAGAAGGAAATGAAGGAAAAGAAGGAAAACTGATTTTTCTGGTGTTCAAAAAGAGCCACTTCTTCTTTTGTTAGTTGAAATTGTCAAATGTAGAGTTAAAGATGTAAAAATAAGGAAAAAGATGGAAAAGAAGAAAAAGAAGGATACGAAGGAAAGGAAGGTAAAGAAGGCAAAGAAGGAAACGAAGGATAAGAAGGAAAAGAAGGAAAAGAAGGAAAAGAAGGAAAAGAAGGAAAAGAAGAAAGATAGAGTTAAAGATGTAAAAATAAGGAAAAAGAAGGAAAAGAAGAAAAAGAAGGATACGAAGGAAAGGAAGGTAAAGAAGGCAAAGAAGGAAACGAAGGATAAGAAGGAAAAGAAGGAAAAGAAGGAAAAGAAGGAAAAGAAGGAAAAGAAGGAAAAAGAAGGTAACAAGATAAACTGAAAATACTTCTGTAATTTTTTAATAATATTTTGAGAAAACCTCGTTTTCAAGCTCCCAATTATTTGACTAGGTGAGAAATTCAAAGAAATGCGGACGTATTTGTATGTCTGTTGAGTTTATGATTGCAAGTAATTAAGTAATTTGTTTAAAAATAATGCGATTTTATTAACGCAATTCACTTTTTATAAGTTGAACAAGTCTCATCTTATGACTTTTGTTGTTCTGGGCACAAATGTGTTCTAGTTTCTTGCCTAGTTAAATGAAATGAGCTACATTACTCAATATTTTATAAAAACCCATTCGTAATTGTCCATTCTGTCTGTCTATACAATAACCACGAAAACTAAATTGTTATTTGTGCGCCCGCATTAGGCTAATTAATACTAGGAAGTATTATTTTAACGATGCCATGTTAATTCCTGTAGCTCGCAGCCTCTTGGGATTCTAATGATTGATCGAATTATTCACGCAATGTTTGCAACCAGCGTAATTATCGAGCAATTATTCTTAAACAGCGCGTGTCTTTTTTTTTGTGAGAACGCATCCTAATTTTCTATTAATAATAAAAAACTAACTTGCAAGTAAAAACCAGTAAAGTATTTTTGTAAAACTAAATAAACAGTTTTTATTCTAGAGTTTAACAGACGCTCAAATTGTTGATTGAATACTTTATTAAAAATAGTAGCTTATTAATTATCAATATTTATTAGAACGAGTATTTACTTGTTGGACTTTTGACGACATAATTATGTTTGTGTATACTCGAGAAATCATGCACATGTGTTATTTATTTACATTTTTCTAATCGTGGGTATGATTATTGTGTTACAATACAAGGTTTCAGTTAAAATAAATGTATTCAATTCTGTTGAGTTTTCAAGTTTGAGCTGAAAGAAACGAACATTACATACTTAAGGAATTAATGTAAGTATTAAAATATCATATACATCATTTCAACAATTTAACACCTAGATTTATTTAAATTTCAATTACTTTTGTTTTCTGAATATTGTATTATTTTGCAAATTGAATTAATACAACTAAATACGAAGTAACAGTCGCTAATAAAGCAAAAAGCAGGGAGTGATCGACCGTGAAGAAATTCGAAGCTGAAAAGTGCGGATTTTTCGCAGCAGCCTGCTGCGCAAAATTTTCCAGTTGCTCCACCAAAACTTTGTTGTTGTCGTTCCAAAAAAGCTCTTTTATCAACACGTAGCAAATATCTGGTGTTCGCCTAAATTCCTTCGTGCTCACATCACAAGAGCAAAATACGAAAATTGCAATGAACTGAAAAAGAACAAGAATATATTGATTTAAAATTGTGTGTTTTTATTGTTAACTAAAATGATTTTAAATATTTTGTGTACACACTTGAAATCAGTGTTCATACGCGTGGAGCATGAAGTTTTAGAAAAGTTGAGTTTAGAAACGACTGAACATTTGGTTAGGTCGTTGCGCTCCGCGATGCTGCCAAGTTAATTGTATTAATAGTTCACAAACATAAACAGACACAGTATAACATAACCTCTAAATCTAAGTTGAGTGAAGTTGGAACACATGAAAATGCGATGTTGCCACGTTTAATTGATCACTAGTTCAAAATTATCATAATAGCATGTAGGTTGTGTTCTATTAATAAGAAATGTTTGTATCGTGCTGGTTCGGCTCTAATTGATACCAACTAGCATTAAACTATAATCATATTAAAGGCAATGCTTTTAATAATACTGCAAATCTTTAAATGCCCCCCCCCCCTGTTGTTCATTCATCAATTGATTTCTCTAAATGATATTAACTAGCATTAAACTATAAAGATATTAAAGGCAATTCTTTTAATAACACTGCAAATCTTTAAATGGCCCCCTTGTTGTTCATTCATCAATCGATTTCGTTTGTTGCAACAACCTAATTTCCATATTTTCCCCATTTACCGAGTGTTATTATTAACATATATAATCACGAAAGCTTAAATTGCCACACGCGGAAATTAAGCTAATGAATATCAAAAACGAGATAAGAAAAATGACATTTACACTTGAAATTATCACCTCGAGGGATTAATTACGAATCTAAAATATCATGCTTTTTATTCACGCAACTGGAAAAATAAATAAAGCTAGAAAATTATAATAATGTAAATTTGTTTTCCACTCTTTGGTTAAGCATGACTCTGAAAATTTATTATGTATGAAACGAAACACTGATTTAGTGGAACTTCTAAAAAACGCTTTATTCATTTCAACGATAACATAAGACCAACCCCAAATAGTAATAAAAAAGTATAAATGAAATTGCCAATTCTTGGTTGCAGAATACTTCAAACATTAAAAGTGCGATTCTTTTCGCAATCTACAACTTAGTCTTACAGAGACTATATCAAACACTCATTGAAACAACTACTTCTCGAGCTAATACCCCGACGGACATTGAATTATACAACAAGTGTTTGGTGTTACATACAGTAACCTACTGCAAATGTAACAATATAAGTCAAATTATTCAGGCCATCTATAGACACGTTTCAAAATTTATCTCTCATCAGTATAGCTTTGCCATTTCCTCTAAACAACGTGACCGCCAGTATAAGGTGTCAAATTGTTTAGAGGGAATGGTAAAGCTATACTGATAAGAGATACATCTCAAAACGCGTCTATAGATGGCCTGAATAATTTGACCCAAATTGTTACATTTGCAGTGGGTTACTGTATGTAACAGCAAACACTTGTTTTATAATTAAATGTCCGTGGGGGTATTAGCTCGGGAAGTAGTTGTTTCAATGAGTGTTTGATATAGTATTTGTAAGACTAACTTGTTGTATATTGCGAAAAAAATCGCACTTTTAATGTTTATAGTGATAAAAATTTATATTTTCAAGTGCATGGCCTAAATAAATAATAATGCATGAAATGTTACAAATTCTTATTATTTTTTTATATATATTGTTGTTCTGCATATTTATAATTATGTATTAGCCTTAGTTTTGAATATGAAAATCTTTGAAGATAAATAAATAAAAAAATACTTACAAAAGCTAAACTTCCAAAAAGGATACAGAATATCACAAAAGCCACACCAAAATTGTGCCCATTGATATCCCTCCCAGTTCCATAAATAATGACCATCATAATCGACACAAGCAAATTCAGAATTATGTTGAAATACAGCAGCACGTAATGCACCCCAAAAATCTCGTTAAATTGATCCAACAATCCACACAAATCAGTGTACAGAGATCTGAAGCTCTTCAAATCCTTTTCCGTTTTAATCGGCTTGATCTCCATAACGCAGTTTTCATTTCCAAAAATCGAACCAGCGAGGAGGTCGTTGAAAATCCCCCAGCGATAAAATAAGGCCAGAGAGAGTTGTCGCAAGAGTTGGGCCAGGATTAAGATTTGGTAGTGAAGCACGTCTTTGAATAAGAAGTACTTTGCGAAATCTAAGCCTACATATTGATATTAGGTAATTACAAAAAAAAAAACACTTGTTTAGTTTCATGTTGTATTCAGTTTCCTGACTCGTATTTCGATCAATGACGACCATTCTTAAAGGAATTAACAAAAATTACCAGTTATTTTTGTAATTCCTTTGAGAATGGTCGTCATTGACCGAAACACGTGTCAGGAAACTGAATACAATAACATGAAACTAAACAAGTGTTTTAGTTTGAAATTACCTAATATTATAATCTAGTTTCTTCAAGAGTGCAGTGAAAAAAGTATTTACCTAATGTTTCGATGAAAATGTAGAAGTTGAAGATGCTGTAGGCTATGAAGATCAAATGTGTTGCAATTAATTCAATGTAAAACAAGTTCGTTTCTTTATTATTCCGTTTTACACCTGCGAATTTCTCGTCGATTTTTTGTAGGCCTCTAAAGAAGTTTAATAGTTTTTCACCATTGAAAACATACAGGCTGATTATTGCGCTGAAATTCGATGCAATTTCCACGAAAGTCGATGCGATTATAGTCCAGTAAACTGTTGGGTCTAGCACATGCCGTAATATGACTATTTTACCGTAGGCTATACAGCTTCCTACCAAAGTTACTAGCAATATATTTACTGCGGAATTTAGAAATTTCACTTTAAATTCCAAATTATCCGTTAATAAATTCGGCGTTAGAGACATTAATGTGCTCAGTTTTAATAATGGCTTGAGGATTTTTATGTTTGTTTTAATATCACTATTTAGAGACATTTTTGTTTTAGTTTATAATTAATCCAGTCTAAATAATATCCAAGAAAAGTTGTTATTCACTTAATTATTATTAATTTTTCAATTACTTTAATTCTCAATAAAAATCGTTTTATTATATTTGTTCAAAACTTAAACCAAAATGATAATTCTTTTCTTAATTAAGACTTTAATTTGAAGGGATATTAAATATTCACGTTTTAATCAAGTACTAACAATTTTCAATCACTTTAACAATCAATACATATTTTTTGTATTATTTATTATTTTAATTTTAATATTCACTAGATTTTTTTTAGTTATTTAATCACTTTAAACATTCACGAAAACTCCATTTTATCGACTTTTTTTGTCGCACCTTTTGATATTAAATACTATTTTATGTAAATTTGAAAGTTTTTAAACATGCGTGTGTGTAATAAGGTTGTTTGTGGTTGAATAAACCAGCGAGCTTTTAATTAGTTGCTTAAATTATGCGTGCGTGTTATTTTTTTGTTCGTATGAAAATTCCTATTGCGCAGTTTTGCTGAAACTAACTGAAACGGGCTGAAAATGAAAGAGGGGAGCATATTTTTGAATAAATTTATAATTTAAATGATCCCACGGTATAAAAAAGATTCTAGCTAGAGTTAGCAAAGAAATTAAAATCTTTGCTAACTAGAGTTCAATTTAAAGCTTAAACAAGTGTCTCCTACTCCCAGATTAAGCATGAAGTAACATTTCGAGTTTAGAAAAGCCTAACAATTTGATTTGGAGGCCAAACAAAATTTTCAGGCTTTCCTAAACTCGAGCTTACAAATCAAATCAACTACCTTATAAATCAAGTAATTCATAAATAAGTCGTGTAGCTTAGATTGGCACGACTGATTGACTTGATTTGTAAGCTACTTGAGATGATTTGTACGCAAATTGATCATCAATTTTCGAGCTACTATGATCTATACAATCAGCATTCTGGGCAACTGCACAACAAAATGCCGTCTACTCTAATATATATCGCACTGTATTAAATTTTGAATTTTTAAACGAGTGTTTTCCACTCCCAGGCTAAGCATGAAGTAAAATTTCGAGTTTAGAAAAGCCCCGTGAAAATTTGTCGAGGGTCGCGCAGCGACCCGAGACAAATTTTCTGGGCTTTTCTAAACTCGAAATTTTACTTCATGCGCCACGCGTATAAAACACTAAAATATTGTAAAATTTGAAATATTCTTGTTTAGCAGTATATTTCTCATCCTGCTTATGCAGTGTATTTTTAATAATACAGATTTAGCAGTGTATTTTTTATACTACAGATTTAGCAGTATAGTTTTAATTTCACAATATTTCAGTGTTTTATACGCGTGGCGCATGAAGTAAAATTTCGAGTTTAGAAAAGCCCAGAAAATTTGTCTCGGGTCGCTGCGCGACCCTCGACAAATTTTCACGGGGCTTTTCTAAACTCGAAATTTTACTTCATGCTTAGCCTGGGAGTGGAAAACACTCGTTTAAAGATTCAAAATTTAATACAGTGCGATATATATTAGAGTAGACCGCATTTTGTTGTGCAGTTGCCCAGAATGCTGATTGTATAGATCATAGTAGCTCGAAAATTGATGATCAATTTGCGTACAAATCATCTCAAGTAGCTTAAAAATCAAATCAATCAGTCATGCCAATCTAAGCTACATGACTTATTTATGAATGACTTGATTTATAAGGTAGTTGATTTGATTTGTAAGCTTGATTATTAAGCTACTTGGCTTGATTTCTCAGCTAAATAACTTGACTTATAAGTTTCTTGATTTATAAGGTAGTTGACTTAAGCTTTAAGTGACTTGAAATAATTTTTAAGCTAATTTACTTGATTTTCAAACTACATGACTTGATTATCAAGCTACATGACTTGATTATTAAGCTACTTGGCTTGATTTCTCAGCTACATAACTTGATATATACATTTATTAATTTATAAGGTAGTTGACTTGAACCTTAAAGTGACTTGAAATGATTTTTAAGCTAATTGACTTGATTTTCAAGCTACATGCTAATTTTCAAGCTAAGCTAATCGGCTTGGTTTCTCAGCTACATAACTCGATTTGTAAGTTTCTTAATTTGGAAGGTAGTTGACTTGAACTTTAAGTAACTTGAACTTATTTTTATGCTAATTGTCTTGATTTTTAAGCTACATGACTTGATTATTAAGCTACATGGCTTGATTTCTAAGCTATATAATTTGCTTTATTTTTTTTTTTTATTATTTGCAAAACACTTAGTTGTATTTTACTATAATTACAATCTGATCACAAATGGATCAATGAATAATATTTAGCTAACTTAATTTATTAAAGGTTTAATAATTTGCTTTATAAGTTTCTTGATTTATAAGGTAGTCGATTTGAGCTTTAAGTGACTTGAAATGATTTTTAAGCTAGTTGACTTGATTTTCAAGTTATATGACTTGATTATTAAGCTGCTTGGCTTATTTCTTAGCTACATAACTTGATTTATAAGTTTCTTGGTTTATCAGGTAGTTGACTTGAACTTTAAGGTACTTGAAATGATTTCTAAGTTACACGACTTGTTTTATGAGTTACTTAATCAAGTAACTGTATAGGCATTTCTCTAATGACGCCTCTATTCCTAGTGGGTAATCCGGCAGACCAGCAGCTTCCACAATTTACATGTAAGATGAAAAAACAAAACTTATTACATTATTGATGGGAATAGCTATCGATTGTTTCAATATGTACATAAAATAGATAAAACGGCGCACTTTAATCCAAAATGCCAAGAAGAATCGCCAGAAAACTAATTATAACAAAAAAAAACTACTCAATATAATAAAAAAATCCTATGTAGTTCGATTTCTATTCTCATAAATAATCGAACAACATTTGGTTTTTTAACGTAGCTTAAAAATAAAAAAAATCAGGAGCTGCCCGGGTGGTATTTTATCATGTAATTTTAATTGTTAGTAATAAATCAATTATGTTTCTACATGATGCGCTTAATTAGAATAACAAAAACATGTTTTATTCCACTAAAAAATGACAATATTTAATAATATGTTAGCAAACAATATAAAAAAAAACAATAACAAAAAATCCAAAATATACCACAGAAATTGTTCGAAATGCTTTTTTTCCTTCGGCAACTAAACAATGTCCCAATCGGTCAATCTCACATTTCGAAAAGTCAAAGCATTTAGATTATTTTTACTCAGTTATTTGTATTAAATACTTTAATTTTAATAATAATAATAATAATCCTTTATTTCTCAGCAGAATAAATTCTATTTACAGAGAAAAATACAGTTTTTTTAAAATATACTAACTAAAAATAAACATTAATACTAAAAATAAACATTTAATGGAATGAAACATGTATAAGTTGTTCTAATTAGGCGCATCATGTAGAACATTTAACTAATTTATTACTAACAATAAAAGTTTGCTTCAAAATTATATGATAAAATACATTAACACAAGGTATAATTCTTAGCATATAAAATCCTATGACCCTCGATAAAAAAAAAACATACTGTATATTTAATAGTTGATACTGTTACTTGGTGAAATTCCATATCAACACTTTTAGTAAATAACACGCTTGGATAAGATTTCACTGTTTATTGATTGATACTGAAGCAATTGTTTCGCCACATAGTGGCTTCATCAGGCAGATGAATAATACCTGATGAAACCACTGTGTGGCGAAACAATTGTTGCAGTGTCAATCAATAAACAGTGAAATCTTAACCAATTTGTTATTAACTAAAAGTGTTGATACTGTATATTGCTTTGAAAAAATATTTTTGATAGTTTATTACTTGTATAATAAAATATAAAAACGAATTAAAATTAATATCGACTTTCTGCAAACAGTTTGTCTCCAAATATTCATTGAAACAACTACTTCTCGAGCTAATACCCCGACAGATATTGAATTATACAATGAATATTTGCGTTACACGACAGCACTGCTGTTCTATGCATAATTTATATGCAAAATGCAATATCAGGTCACACTATTCTCTAACCCAGTGGTGGGGAAACTTTTTTTAAGACGGGCCATTTGTAATAACCAGACAATCGTAGCGGGCCAAAGAATCATGCTCAATCGTAGGTAGGTAGTTTTTATGCGGGTCGTCACATTACGAAGTAAGAACGCGTTCAAACATTCTCACGACGGCACTCTTAAACGGGCCGGATTAAACCTTTCCGCGGGCCGGACTTGGCCCGCGGGCCGTAGTTATCCCATCACTGCTCTAACCAAACAAAATTAAACAAAAGGAAATTGAAATAAATTGAAAAAATTACAGGGAATGAATTTTAATTGTCTTAAGCCATCTATAGACGCGTTTCGAGATTTATCCCTCATTAGTAAAGCTTTGCTTTAGACTTTCAATACAAAAAATATTAAAATAGAATAAACAGGAAACTTACAGGAATGTCGAAGTGTGTCGTCGAAAAAGGTACACAAAACTGGGGCGAGTGAAAATGAAGGAATGTTATTTATAGGTAAAGGATTAAGTCATTAGTTGCAAACAATTTGATACCTGAGAGAGAGTGACATACCGCCTTTAACGGTACAGTTTCACATACAGACAATTTATCATAAAGAAAAATTGAGTTTGTCAATAGGTTGCAGAATATTTACAAAATATAAAAACGAATTAAAATTAATATCGACTTTCTGCAAAAAGTTTGTCTCCAAATATTTATTGAAAAAACTACTTCTCGAGCTAATAGCCCGACAGATATTGAATTATACAATGAATATTTGCGTTAATATTCTGCAACCTATTGACAAACTCAATTTTGCCTTAGTTTAAAATTTCGATTTACGTAATAGTTCCTTTGGGTAAAAATCACAAATTAATTATTTATTAATGATTTTAAAAAGAGTACTTTATTATGAATTATGTCGCTGAAGTGTACAATAAAACTACTCACATTTAAATAATGGTCCTTAAAATGAGAAATGTTAGTTTATTATTAATTATGTTCTTGAAGTGCACAACAAAACTACATAAACTCAAATAATGTTTGTGGAAATGCCAAAGGTTAGTTTAATTTCGTTTTTAAATTATTGATAATAAAATTGAAGTGCACAACAAAACTACATAAACTTAAATAATGCTTGTGGAAATTCTAAAGGTTTGTTTAATTTTGTTTTTAAATTGTTGATAATAAAATTACTATTTACTGGTACAAAACCACTTACATTTAAATAATGCTTCTTGAAATGCCAACGGTTTGTTTATTATTAATTATATTCCTAAAGTGGACAAAAAACCGACTGAAACTTAAATGATGTTTTTGAAAATGTCAAAGGTTTGTTTTATTCTACTATTAAATTGTTGATAAAAAATTACTAATTACTGGTATTTATTGTTTTACTAATGGATTCTTTGTATGGAGGGCTGAAACTGAACGATCATTCTACAATGGTTGATTAATATTATTTGTTTGCGTAAGTAAATTACCGTCTATTAATTATTTACAAAATTCATTAAGCAATAAAATATTGTCCACTTACAATAAATAATGAAATAATTAATTACATATCTTTTTGTCTTGTATTGGGAATTTTTGTTTTTGTACATATCCTGATGTCAATTTTCAGGTATTTCTTGTTTTTATAAAAGCGTTCAATTTGAATTTACTAACGAGTCTTCCCACTCCCAGACTAAGCATGAAGTAAAATTTCGAGTTTAGAAAAGCCTGAAAATTTGGATTTGCCGGGGCGCGCGAGCGTAGCGAGTCGCGCCTCGGCAAATCCAAATTTTCAGGCTTTTCTAAACTCGAAATTTTACTTCATGCGCCACGCGTATAAAACATAGAAATATTGCAGAGTTCAAAATATACAATCACATTTCGATATTTTACAAATGTTTATTTCATCTAAGGAAATCTTGGGATTACAAAATTCGAGCAATTTGCTTTGGGATATGTATGCTGTACGTAAAGAAAAAATATATATGTATGAATATTAATTTAAATAAAAATTACTTGGAAACAAACCAACTGATTTTTATTTAAATTAATATTCATACATATATAATGATTAAATATGTATGTATGAATATTAATTTAAATAAAAATTACTTGGTTTCTTTCCAAGTTTTTTTTTTTTCTTTGTTTTTGGCTTTTGCCTGGCCTTAGTTGCTTTGACTATTGGCCAACATCAATTATTTATTTTTAACTTATATTATTTAATTTATAACTTATTTTGTAAGTTGTATTAACATATATTGGACGGCACAATACATTCACACCACACCCAGGGACACGACGAGTTATTATTTTTAAATAACAACTCCCCGTGCACGGGAATCGAACCCGGTCTGTGGCTCGCCGAGCGATTTACCGCCCGGCGACGTTACCGCTCGGCCACCACCTGCCCTTTCTTTCCAAGTGATTTTTATTTAAATTAATATTCATACATATACATTTTTTCTTGTACCAAGTGCTTAATGAGAACATTCTGAAAGATATAAAGAAAAAATTCCTGAATGTATACTACTCTCATATGTTCAATAAAAAAAATCTCTAGAGTGCCATGATTTAATCGTTTTCAAATTTAAGTTGGCTGCACACTTCAGGAAATGACATTGTTTGGGGGGAGTTTGTGCCCTATGAAATATTGTGACCCGCAGCGTTAGCTGCCGTGAATTTCATAGCGGTTTTTTGCGGCGGCCGACAACAAAGTCGGAGAAATTGCTAGGGAACGGTAGCGAGAGGAAACTGACCTTTGGTGTGTCGGTATCCGGGTCCTTACAGCTTCTCCTGAGGGTGTAGTTCCGAGGTGATCGTCACTACTTAACTAATCTCCGGGGTGGCGCGAGATCGACCGTCGTGTGTAGCTGTATATTTACGACTCTCCTCTCTCGGTCAGCGGACCGATCAAGGATGGGGGAAGTGTTGTGCGTAGCAAAAAAAGGGTGAAATAGAAAAAAGCGCGCTTGTTTGTACCGAACAGACATATAAAACGTCAGACATAGTGATTATAATTTAATATAAATAAAACACTGTTTATCACTTTGTTTGTAAACCAATTGTTATACAAACAAAGTGATAAACAGTGTTTTATTTATGTTCAACAATGTATAACGAAGTAGAAGCCTCTATAATCAGTGTATAATTTAATAGTTGAGGCTGTTACTTGGTGAAATTCCATATCAACACTTTTAGTAAATAACACACTTGGTTAAGATTTGACTGTTTATTGATTGACACTACAACAATTGTTTCGCCACACAGTGGCTTTATCCAACAGATGAATAATGCATCATCTGCCTGATGAAGCCACTGTGTGGCGAAACAATTGTTGCAGTGTCAATCAATAAACAGTGAAATCTTAACCAAGTGTGTTATTTACTAAGTGTTGATAATGATTATAATGTATATTTTCAGAGTTACCAAGATAGAATATTTTCCATAACATTCTAGAGATTATTTTTAATTGAACATGCGATAGATAAATTACAGCAGCTCAAAGTTGACTAAAATTAAATCAAATTAAAAAAAATAACATAGTTTATTCATATTGCCTTTTAAAAATCATAAGAATAAATAAATTCTCTGTCTCTTATTTTAATTGAAGTCAACTTTAAGCTGCTGTAATTTATCTAGTAATACTAATACTAACACCTTCGATTTGGTTCTCATTAATTACTTGATGAAACATGTTTTTATCAATTTTAATCAATTATCAATACTAATACTAATAATACTTTCATATTTCATTAAAGTTTTATGAAAATCTGTATGTATTTATATCGTATGTTCAATTAAAAAACTGCTAGAGTGCCATCGAAAAAATGATAGGTTGGCAACTCTAAAATTTGACAATTTACCTTTAACTGCATTTTTGCTTTTATGTCATTCGGCAAGTTTTAGAGATTATTATTCTTACGTAAACAAACAGTTGAGGTTATGTCTGACGTTTTATATATCAATTCCTGAACCGTGTAGCCAACTTAAATTAAAATAAAGAATAAATCGTAGCACTCTAGAGGTTTTATTTTATTGAACATACGATATAAATACATACAGATTTTCATAAAACTTTAATGAAATATGAAAGTATTATTAGTATTAGTATTGATAATTGATAAAAATTGATAAAAGTATGTTTTATCTAGTAAACATACAGGGAGATTTTCATGAAACTTTAATGAAATATGAAAGGAAAAAAATAAGCTCTACTATACGTATTATGTCTGAAACATAATACGTGTAAAAATAAAGTTTTTTTAAAACAAAGTATACAAATATTGAATTAAAATCACTTTTCATGTTTATTTTATTTTAAATTTATTTTTCTTCTTATTTGTTGAACTGAATCAATACAATCAAGTATGAACTAATTGAGCCGATCATGGAATAAATCACGTTGTAATTAATCGCGAAAAAACCGGCGGCGGAAAAGCAGAGATTTTTATTGCTCGATTGCTGGGCCAGTTCTTCCAAACCCATTTTGCTGTGATAATCAGCCTCATTACTGGCGATATCATGCAGCAAACTGTAGCAGATGATCGTCGTTCTTTCCGCTTCGAAAGTTGCTTTTTGACATGGAGAAAAAATCGCTCCAGTAATCATCTAAAATAAATAAACAAATGAGATCCAAAAGGATAATACAAATGATACTGCTTTTATTAAATATATTTATTCTTTAACTCAGGGGTTCACAACCTTTTTCCGGGCGGGTCCCCCTCTCATAACTCCACGCCTTTCTTCCTGATTTTATTTGAGTATTTTAGTTAGATTAAAACACTATTATAGCCATATTTCACTTCACCTACTCTTTAAGAAATCTGTTGTGCCCCCCTGATATCTAGCCTCGCCCCCCCTAAGGTTACGTGCCCCCCGGTTGAGAAACCCTGCTTTAAACCATTAAGGATTATTTAATTTTAGATTTTCCGGCGAAACAAAAAAATATTTTCTATTTTTTTACGTAATTATTTAGAATATCATGGCCAACTAAATATCTAGTATACTCTAAAACTAATCAGTATCTATTTAAAATTATTTCCATGCGTCCCTTGCGGCATTTTATTGATATATTAATATTTAATTGATGAGGCGGATACATGATGAAACTCCATAATACTATTTGAAATAAAGCAACACAGTTGGGAGGGTTTCACTTTTATTGTTGAACACTGCAACATGTTTCACCACACAGTGGCTTCATCAGGCAGATGAACTAATTATTTCATCTGCCTGATGAAGCCACTGTGTGGTAAAATATGTTGCAGTGTTCAACAATAAAAGTGAAACCCTCCCAACTGTGTTGTTTTATTTCAAATCATATATTAATATTAAGGAATGAATGTCTTTATAAATAATTATAATTGGTGAGATTTTAGTTCTTTTCATTCAATAACAAGAGTAGCTTCCAGGGTTGTTAAAAAAACGTTTGTTTTCATTGTAATTAAAACAAAGAGTGTAAAAAAAACTGTTAATTTACATTGAAACAGCGTTTAAAACATTAACAAATAAAAAACTCTTTAAAACGTGTTTAAAATATGTTTAAAACACCTTTAAAACGTATTTAAAACACGTTTAAGACGTATTTAAAACAAAAGATACAAGGCATTTTTTTTTTAGTATACATATCCCGATAATTACAGAGTTTTTTAAATTTGCGGGAATTATTTGTTTTAGAGTGATTAATTTGAGGCTTTTAACGAGTGTTTTCCACTCCCAGACTAAGCATGAAGTAAAATTTCGAGTTTAGAAAAGCCTAAGAATTTGGATTGGCCGCGTAGCGAAGCGGAGCGGCCAATCCAAATTAGGCTTTTCTAAACTCGAAATTTTACTTCATGCGCCACGCTTAAAAACACGGATTTACAGTGAAGTTAAAAAAAACACACACATACATCAACAATTATAGGCAACCTAATACACGTTAGAGTTATTGGGTTGTCTATAATCACTGTTTCAAACAATTTGTTCAGCGCAGAATTTGACTCACGTTTTATTCACATCTACATATTAGATTGCTAAAGCCGTGTATTTTAAACTTTACGATATTTCAGTGTTTTATACGCGTGGCGCATGAAGTAAAATTTCGAGTTCAGAAAAGCCTAATTTGGATTGGCCGCTCCGCTTCGCTACGCGGCCAATCCAAATTAGGCTTTTCTAAACTCGAAATTTTACTTCATGCTTAGTCTGGGAGTGGAAAACCCTCGTGTAAAGATTCAAATTATTATTTTTTTAAATAAACAACTAATGTCGTAAAATTAACAGTGTATGCATGAAGGAAAAATTCCCTGTATTTAAAAATCACATTTATGCACACACCGTTGTGATATTTTATTGTAATAAAATGTTATGTTTAATAATGTAAATTAAAATATCTTCAACAATTTAGCTAAAATTTAGAAACGTAAAGAAAAAATCTTAATGAAGTAGTATAAAACATAATTGATCGAGTTTAAGATAATAAAAAAAAAGTTTTAAACAAATTCAACGTTTAAAACATGTTTTAAACAAATTTATGATTTAAAACATGTTTAAAACAAAACCGTTTAGAACACGAAGGCTGTTTTTAAACGTATTTTAAACACTGTTTTAAAACAAAGTGTTTAAACATAACAAAAAATACGACAGCTGTTATTAAGCGTGTTTAAAACACCGTTTTAAAACTAAGTGTTCTAAACATAACAACCCTGGTAGCTTCTGAAGGAAAACTTTATATTCTCAATACCTTTGTTTGTGTTATTTGTATCAATTTGATTTAAATACCTCTGTCTCTTATTTTAGTGAAAACATTTATAAAATTCTTCATTATCATTTAAAGTGGGGTACAGACTGATGAATAATTTTGTTCAACATACACAGATCAATTATTATTCAAGGGAAAGCAAGGAAAGCATGGGTCATGGTGAAGTAACAGTGGGGAAAATAATTTGCGAGAAACTTCCAAAAAACAAACACAAATCAAAACAATTACTTACTTAAGTATAAATGAAATTGCCAATTCTTGGTTGCAGAATACTTCAAACATTAAAGGTGCGATTCTTTTCGCAATCTACAACAAGTTAGTCTTACAAAGACTATATCAAACACTCATTGAAACAACTACTTCCCGGGCTAATACCCCGACGGACATTGAATTATAATGTTTGAAGTATTCTGCAACCAAGAAATGGCAATTTCATTTATACTTATGTTTAAACGGTAACGTGACCGCCAGTCTAAGGTGTCAAATTGTTTAGAGGGAATGGCAAAGCTATACTGAGGAGAGATAAATCTCGAAACGCGTCTATAGATGGCCTGAATAATTTGACCCAAATTGTTACATTTGCAGTAGGTTACTGTATGTAACAGCGAGCACTTATTGTATAATTCAATGTCCGTCGGGGTATTAGCCCGGGAAGTAGTTGTTTCAATGAGCGTTTGATATAGTCTTTGTAAGACTAACTTGTTGTAGATTGCGAAAAGAATCGCACCTTTAATGTTTGAATTACTTACTTATTTCCTAATCAAAATCGATCCTAACTTCTCTAAATTCATTACACGACACTTAGACACTCTAAAACTCAAAAATCAATCGATATTTTCGAAAAACCGAACACACGATATGCGAATGATTCATTCCAACTGATGCATTAGTATTCGCGTAGTGCTTATTGTTAATCTTATCAAAATTTCAATTTCGCCTCGAGCAAAATTGGTCCGTTTTTTGTGCCTTCAGCGCAGGTAAATAGGAGAAGGAAATTATTGGCTCAAACGGGCTCGATTTGGATTCTAGTAATGAGTGAATCGTTGAACTGTTTACGCGATTAGGTTAGCTAGCAATAATTTAGCAAATCGATCCCGTTTGAGCCAATAATTTCCTTCTCCTATTTACCTGTGCTGAGAGTGTATAATTTTGAGGTTTTGGTTTTGAATTTTAGTAGTTGAATAGTGAATTGTTCGTGCATTTAGAGTGATTAATGAATTGTGTGATTGTGTTTTCGATTGGAAAAGTGATTAGATGGACACATCAGAATTTTATATTGAAGAAACTAATGAAAAGGTATAGGCAAATCCAAATTTTAACGCATTTGTAAACGCAAATTTTTACTCATTATACAACAATTAATTTATTAGTTAAAAATATGCAATATTGATAAAAGTGGATTGATTCACAATTGCATTCTTGTTTTTTTAATTTGATTATCTAATTCTGGGTATACCGGGTGTTTGATTAAGCAGGGCCACCGGCTGTATCTCGGAAACTATGCAGCGTAGGATGTTGGGGTAAAAAATGCCAGAATAAAAGTGGGGGTAATTTTTATGAAATTTGTAAGAACTCGAAATAAAATATGTGCCACATATACTGGTTTGCATCGGTTGCCGTTAAAATAACTACAACATAAATTAAAATTGCATTGCACCAGGTCCTTGTTAGTTGTCATAGTTACGTAGCGATGTAAACGACAGTTGGTGCATATAAGTGATACAGAATTGTTGCTAGAAATATACATTGCAAGAATTGTTATTCTTTTGCATCTAATACACACAACATACATATGGTAGGGAAATTCCAACTTATTTTCGATGAATTGTAACAAAAATAAAGAGCACTCACGCGTAAGACGAAATTTCTTATGAAAACTCGTTTCATCATACAAATTAAAGTGATCCGTTCTGTTGTAAATATGACGAGGCTATTTTAGATCAAACAATCTAAATCCTTTCACATAAAAATAAATCAATTATGTAATCAAATGAGCTGCTGCAAGCTAAACCGTTATAAATATTATCTATCATTTCTAAGTCATCGTCGTCCATATCGTCTAGATCTCGAACTAAACTATACATTTTGAGCACAACTTAAAAGTCCTAGTTAAACCTATCCTGCAAGGTATATTGCTTATATGGCGGATGCGCTTTTAACTACAACATAAGTGTGCGGTGCAGTGTCATTTTATGTTTAACTACAACATAAATTAACTAGACCCTTAACTGGGACCGGTGCAAATAGGTAATAATATTTGAATATATTTAGATAATTAGTAAAGTTTTTATTATGTAATTTGTTAAAACTATAAAATTCAACTTAATTTTTATGGATTTTAATGTTTGAAGATCCTATTAAAAAACAGAAAATATGTATCGTTTGTTTAAAAGTAAGAGTCATTAAGTACACATGCTTTTTTAAATTAATTGTTTGTATTAGGGTTTTTCCAAATAGCAGTATTCGCAATCCTCGTTTTTATGCATATTAATGTATATTTATTCCATTTCCATGATTGGATTGAACTCACTCACGAAAATTAATAAATAATTAAGGCGTTTTCTATTTTGTTTCCATTTCAGAGGAAAATTATTATGTATGTTCTAAATGTGTCACAAATAAAATGATCCATTGTAATTACGAGCACAACTCAGTTCTATTTTCTATGTTTTCCTTGTTGTTGCATTTTCAACACGCATACAAACACGTACAGATGATTTAAATCACGAAACAAAAACCAATTTGTGAATTGATAGAATAAAAATAAATTTGTGAATTAATAGAACAAAAATTAATTTGTGAATTGATTAAACAACAATAAATTTGTAAATTGATTGAAGAAAAATAAATTTGTGAATTGAGTGAATAAAATTAAATTTGTGAATTGATTAAACAACAATAAGTTTGTAAATTGATTGAAGAAAAATAAATTTGTGAATTGATAGAACAAAAATATATTTGTGAATTGATTAAACAACAATTAATTTGTAAATTGATTGAAGCAAAATAAATTTGTGAGTTGATTGAATAAAATGAAATTTGTGAATTTATTGAACAACAATAAATTTGTAAATTGATTGAAGAAAAATAAATTTGTGCATTGATAGAACAAAAATATATTTGTGAATTGATTAAACAACAATAAATTTGTAAATTGATTGAAGCAAAATAAATTTGTGAGTTGATTGAATAAAATACAATTTGTGAATTTATTGAACAACAATAAATTTGTAAATTGATTGAAGGAAAATAAATTTGTGAATTGATAAAAAAAAATAATTTTGTGAATTGATTAAACAACAATAAATTTGTAAATTGATTAAAGAAAAATAAATTTGTGAATTGATTGAATAAAATTAAATTTGTGAATTTATTGAACAACAATAAATTTGTAAATTGATTGAAGCAAAATAAATTTGTGAGTTGATTGAATAAAATAAAATTTGTGAATTTATTGAACAACAATAAATTTGTAAATTGATTGAAGGAAAATAAATTTGTGAATTGATAAAAAAAAATAATTTTGTGAATTGATTAAACAACAATAAATTTGTAAATTGATTAAAGAAAAATAAATTTGTGAATTGATTGAATAAAATTAAATTTGTGAATTTATTGAACAACAATAAATTTGTAAATTGATTGAAGCAAAATAAATTTGTGAGTTGATTGAATAAAATAAAATTTGTGAATTTATTGAACAACAATAATTTTGTAAATTGATTGAAGGAAAATAAATTTGTGAATTGATAAAAAAAATAATTTTGTGAATTGATTAAACAACAATAAATTTGTAAATTGATTAAAGAAAAATAAATTTGTGAATTGATTGAATAAAATTAAATTTTTGAATTGATTGAACAACAATAAATGTGTAAATTGACTGAAGAAAAATAAATTTGTGAATTAATAAAACAAAAATAAATTCGTGAATTGAGTAAACAACAATAAATTTGTAAATTGATTGAAGAAAAATACGGTAAATACTTTGTTCACTGCACTCTTGATGAAACGAAATTATATATATATATATATATACAAATATCTTTATTCAAGGAATTTATGTATATTATTCTTTAATATAATACGATATTGTATTCTTATATCATAGGCTGTCGACCCGAGGTCTTTCTGCCACTGTTTTAGTGAGTGCTTGTGCTTTTAAAGTATGTTATGAATAGATGATGGTAATGAATGAATAGTATGAATAAATGTCGTTCTAGTTAGTAGGTGTTTCTAAGATGAAGTCAGAGATGGTGGAATGTGGAAATTTAAATTTGGGGATTGTGTTGGGGTTTCTGTGTAGGTAAAGGTGGTTTATAGGATCATGATTAGTGGGTCTGTATGCAAATTTATGGGCTAAGTGGATAATTCGAGTTTCTATAGGAGTCACTTGTGTTTTTTGATAAAGAAGCATGTTGGAGGGGTTGTGGAGGGGGTTGTTGGGATGTCTGATTTTCGTCAACACTCTCAGGGCCGATCTTTCTGCTACCTGTAAATTTTTTAGGGCTGTGGGATGGGGGTTGCAGTAAAGGATGGCCGCGTAGTCAAGAAGTGGACGGCAGATCATTTTATATATAGTCACAGCAGATTGTGTTGATTCCATCATTTTTATATGTGAGGCATCTAAAATGCCTAGCCCTCTTCTTGACCGCGGCTTTGATATTTTGGGTGTGAGCTTTAAAGGTTATTTTGGTGTCATACAGAATTCCAAGGTATTTACATGTAGGTGAGGGGGATATTGGAATGTGATGTATGGAAATAGTGAAAGGAGAGTTATGAAAATTATGATAGGGAATAAGCAGCTTAGTTTTTTGGATATTGATGGATATCCTCCATTTGTTGAACCAATTTATTGTTTTATTGATTAGGACCTGAAGAGTGTTGACGGCTTTTGCTATTGTGGAAGAGTGAGCAACTAGAGCAGTATCATCTGCATATTGTTTTTTTATTTTTTTTTATTTTGGGTTTTACGTCATCTATTTCCGCTGCTAAGGCCAATCATGACGCCGGAGATTAGGTCTACAGCTGTCCGGGAATTTTGCCGAACCCGGTGGGAGTTCCAACCCACCGGTAAGGATCTTTAACGTGCACGCAACATCCAGGCAGTACACGGGTCCTACATGCATTTAACGTCATATCCGAGAAGACGGAGTGTTTGGCATTTTTATCCTAACCTATATAAATGCAGACAACTTGTTAGGCCGGTATTTGAACCCCGGTCCGTGGCGTGGCAGTACAACACTCTAACCACTACACCACCAAGCTGCCCCTGCATATTGTAAAATATAGGAAGAGGGATTGCGGTAAGTTGGGTTAGGGTTATATATATCGTGGACGAATATGTTGTAGAGCAAGGGAGATAGCGGGGAACCTTGAGGGACATCTTGAAGTGGGGAGAAAGAGTATGAATAGGAGGTTCTTATTTTAACTTTAAGGGAACGGTTGTGTAGGAAATTGTATAGGATATTTATTAGGTGGGGTGGGATGTTAAGGTGGGCGCATTTATATGGTAGACCCTGATGCCATACTGTGTCGAATGCTTTTTTGATGTCAAGGAACAGGATCGCGGATTTATGACCCGGCAGGTGGGTTGTATGTAGGTTTGAGGTGAGTATAGCTAGGGGAAGCGAAATTATAATATTAGGTAATTTCAAATTAAAACACTTGCTTATTTTCATGTTGATGTACAGTTTCCTGACACGTGTTTCGGTCAATTAGTTATTTATGTAATTCCTTTGAGAATGGTCGTCATTGACCGAAACACGTATCAGGAAACTGAATACGACAACATGAAACTAAACAAGTGTTTTAATTTGAAATTACCTAATAGAATAAAAATACATTTGTGAATTGATTGAATAAAATTAAATTTGTGAATTGATTGAACAACAATAAATTTGTAAATTGAATTGATTTGAAAATACCTAATAGAAGAAAAATACATTTGTGAATTGATTGCACAAAAATAAATTTGTGAATTGATTGAACAAAATTAAATTCAAAGTGTGTTTCTGCTGTAGAGATAAGTGAACAGTTGTTTTACTATTCTAACTGAAAATAAAACACTTTTTACTTTGTTTAACCACTGGATCTTACATTTAATTGTGTGACTAGTTTCGACTATCTAGTATCCATTCTCAAACTAAAGTCACACAATTAAATGTAAGATCCAGTGGTTAAACAAAGTAAAAAGTGTTTTATTTACAAGTGTATTTAAGATGTACCACAAAGTGAACGCCTACAACACCAAACAATTATTCTAACTGAGTTTGAAGTAGGCTGGGGATTTGGTAAAGGCATGTGTACAATTATTGATTTATACCGAAATAAGGTATCTATTTTCACGTAACTTATTTTTGCTGTCTAAACCTGTCTAGTGTGTGCGAAAACTGTCGACATTCTGAGCCTAAATATTTTCATAAAATTCTCCTTTTTCGATTTGAAGAGAAAACGCCTAGAGCGTGTGCTGCCTAGAAAGTGCTTATATGATGTGCTTAATGTGTGCTGCCTAGTGAGTGCTTAGATTATGTGCTTAGCGTGTACTGCCTAGAGAGAAAATGCCCCGAGTGAGTGCTGAATAAGCGCGCGATTTTCAATAAATTCATGAAACCTGTTCTTCAGAAGTTGCTCTTCAATTGGAAATATCGAAGTTTGTTTTTCAATTGGAAGTATTAAGGTTTTAATCACTTTGATTGAGGTTAGGTCCTAAACCTAAACTGATCTAGCTTGATCTATTTTCATCGAACTAGATTAACCTTAACAAAATGCTCTCAGTCTCTCTCTTTGTATAATCAGTGCTTTAAAGTACTCCAACCTAATTTGGTCTATCCTAACCTGAACTAAATACAAGATTTGACCTAATCTAATTAAACTTGGAGGTATTGATATGTGAATCTAAAAGTTTTAATGAATTTTTAAGATATTATTATTTACCACTGGTATGCTACTCCAGACCAAACAGAGCATGACTAAGCTAGCCCCAAAACTAGCCCCTAGGACTTTGTTATTCCCACCACCGTAAACCAAAGCCACGTCGATCGGCATCAGCAAACTCACAATAATCCAAATGTACAGATTAACAAAACTCCATCCGAAAATGGAATTGTACTGATCAATAGCCACGCTGATCCTCGTGTAGACCTTACAAATCCTCTTCACATCCCACGAATCCCCATATTTAACCCCGAACATAACCACACTCTTTCCGCTCCTCAAATTGAAATTGCAAAGGATCTCGTTGAGGATCTCAAACCGGAATCCGATTGAAAGAGCGTAGTGGCGTAAAAGCATCGCAAGGATTGTGATGCCGTAGATCTGTATTGGTTTGAAGATGTAGTACTGGTAGATTTCAAGACCGACGCTTTGTATCCACAAAGTGCCGTCGAAGAAGGCGTAGAGCGCGAAGAACAAGTGGGCTGTTGTTAGTTCCAAGTAGAAGTACGTGTTGCGCTTTTTGACGTTCACATGGAGGAATTCCTTGTCGATGTTGCGCCAAGTCGTGTAGAACTCCTCGACTTGGTCCGAGTTGCAGATGTTTATCCACACGATGGATGTGATTATCGTGATGGTTATTGAAAAGTCGCAGCTTAAATCGATGAAGTGGACGATTGCGTCGAAAATTTTACTGATTTTCGTGATTTTACCGTAAGTTTCGTACGTGTAGATGGAAACATTGAGGATCACAACGATTATCGCGTAAACGTATTTCAAACCCCTTTTCGAGGGCAAAAAACCGATCCATTCGGCAATCACTTTCAGCGGTTTTAAAACGCGTATATCACGCGAGTAAGTCGACATTTCTGTTGGTGTGCCGGAGCGAAAAATCATTGCTCGTTGAAATAAAACAAATAAACGCGAGTTCTGGTGGGGGAGGATTTTTTCCAATCGAATCGAAATTGAAGTGAATTAAAAGGCAATATTTAATTTGTCTGTTTGTGCTGGGTTTGATGGATTAAATGGTTTTAACAGGTGAACGGCTTCCACGTGTGTGTTTGTTCGACTCGTAAAAGTGGAAGTTACTTTTTTAATATTTGTCGAGTAATTTGTTGAAATTAATGTCTACCATTACGATTAGGTCTAATCGCGTGGTCGTTTTTCATGGGGTGCTAATTTGTTCAGATACGAGTGTTTTATCGACGCTCTGAGTTGTGTCTCGTGAATTTATAATTCAAGATATAAGTACATAAATTACACACGCTTAATATTTATTTATAAAAGAGGTACGCTTGTTTCAATGGGGCTGGCAGTGCTGCCGCAGCACTGCTGGCAGTGCTGCCAATACAAACTGGTAGTGCTGCCAATTCCACTTCACCAAATCACCAAAATTATTTATACTTTTCTTGCAAGTGTCTCCACTTTTTTTAGAGGTTATGTTACATAGTTTTTGTTTGTGAAAATGTGTTTCTTCCGCTAAATTATTTCATTGTAATTTACTTCAAACGAATGATTCCACTCCCAGACTAAGCATGAAGTAAAATTTCGAGTTTAGAAAAGCCTGAAAATTTGGATTTGCCGGGGCGCGCGAGCGAAGCGAGTCGCGCCCCGGCAAATCCAAATTTTCTGGCTTTTCTAAACTCGAAATTTTAATTCATGCGCCACGCGTATACAACACTGATTTAATGCAAAGTTTAAAATATACTGCTTAGTATGTTTATGTGTTTACTTTTGTAGGAGATACTAGTTTGTTCGTGTTGTTATTAAAGGGATTTCAAAAAATGTAAGTTGCGTTATTAATAATAATAATAATAATCCATTTATTGTCCAATATGAAACATTTCCCAGTTATAAGACAAAAACAAAACATAATCCTGGTATATGTAAAAATATAATAATAATTAAATTAGAATAGTTCTGTAACAATAAAATTACTTATTAAATGTTGAAGGGGTGTCCTGTTAAATATAAGTTACTAACTTATGTAACTTATATTTAACTTAACGTAAAAAAATGGTTAAATATGTGTTACATAAGTTAGGTCTGATAACAAGTAGGGGCGTAGCCAGCGCAGCCTTGGCTACGTAAAAAATGAAAAGAAAGAAAATTGTGTTTGTATTACAAATGGAAAATGATTTGTTTCTAAATAATGCTAGTAGATATACAATAATAATAATTTATTAGGAAAACACTTAGGTTTTTTATACCACTTGTATTTATTAAATAAATGTTAAGTGTTTTCTTTATATTAAAATAGAAAATGTTACCCGAAGTAACAAGAAAAATTTCAAGAAAAAAATACTTAAAAAACTGTATTTTTCTACAGAAGTAAAGGTACACATGTTAAGCAGTATATTTGAAACTTTGAATTAAATCAGTGTTGTATACGCGTGGCGCATGAAGTAAAATTTCGAGTTTAGAAAAGCCTGAAAATTTGGATTTGCTGGGGCGCGACTCGCTTCGCTCGCGCGCCCCAGCAAATCCAAATTTTCAGGCTTTTCTAAACTCGAAATTTTACTTCATGCTTAGCCTGGGAGTGGAAACACTTGTTAGAAGTTTCGTTTACTAAAAGTGTGAATAATATTGGCCCAGAGTGGGATCCTTGAGGAACCCCAGAAGCTTCGGAAATTGGTTTTCGAAATGAAAGTGAAATTTCACGTTTTTGATTTTTAATTGAAAATAACTTGAAAACTGCCAAAGGCGTATTTTTTGTGTTTGCCATATTCTAAAAGCGCAATATCTCCTTAACATTAAACCAAATTCCATGAAGATATCTCAAAGAATTTCCATGTTTTAAACTTTAATTTCCATAAATATTTTCATTATATTTTACGTTTTTAATTTTCATTTAAAAATAACTTAAAAAAATGTCGATGGTGTATTTAAATTTTTTTAAATATTCTGAAAGAACAATGCCTTTTTAACATCCACTCAAAAATCCGTGAAGATTTCTAAAAGAATTTTCATGTTGTGAATGTTTTAAACTTTAATTTCCCAAAATATTTCCATAAAATTTCACGTTTTCGACTGTCAATTCAAAATAACTCGAAAACTATCAAAGGCGTGTATTTCGTTTTCTAAAAGAGCAATATCCTTCTAACATCAGCACGAAATTTCACAAAGATTCCTTTAGGAATTTCCATATTGTGAATGTTTAAGCTATAACTTCCCTAGACATTTCACGTTTTTGACTTTCAATTGAAAATAACTTGCAAATGTCGATGGCGTATTTTTAGTTTTTGACATATTCTGAAAGAACAATGTCTTCTTAACATCCACACAAAATTCCATAAAGATTTCTTAAAATATTTCCGCGTTTTGAATGTTATAAACTTTAATTTCCCCAATTACTTCCATAAAATTCTACTTTTTCGACTTTTAATTGAAAATAACTGAAAAACTGTTGGTATCGTATTTTTTGGTATTGACATATTCTGAATGAGCAATGTTTGCTAAACATCTACACGAAATTCTATGAATATATATTAAAGAATTTACATGTTGTGAATGTTTCAAACTTTAATTTTGCTAAATATTTCCATAAAATTTCAAGTTTTTGACTTTCAATTGAAAATGATTTCAAAATCGTCAACGGAGTATTTTTTTATTTAACACATTTTGAAAGAGAAATGTTTTTTTAACAGCCATATGAAATTCTGTAAAGATATCTCCAAGAATTTCTATGCTGTGAATGTTTTAAACTTTAATATCCCTAAATATTTCCATAAAATTTCACGTTTTCGACTTTCAATTCAAAATAACTCGAAAACTATCATAGGCGTGTATTTCATTTTTGGCATATTCTGAAAGAGCAATGTTCTCTTAACATCTAGATGAAATTTCATAAAGATTCCTTCAGGAATTTCCATATTGTGAATGTTTAAACTTTAATTTTCATAGATATTTCCGCAAAATTACACTTTTTTCACTTTCAATTGAAAATAACTCAAAAAATGTCGACGGCGTATTTTCAGTTTTTGACATATTCTAAAAGAACAATGTCTTCTTGACATCCACACAAAATTATTTTATAAAGATTTCTCAAAAAATTTCCACGTTTTGAATGTTTTAAACTTTAATTTCCCTAAATAATTCCATAAAATTCTACTCTTTCGACTTTTAATTGAAGATAACTCAAAAACTGTTGATAGCGTAATTTTTGTTATTAACATATTCTGAAAGAGCAATGTTTTCTCAACATCCACACAAAATTTCACGAAGATATCTCAAAGAATTTATATGTTGTGATTGTTTCAAACTTTAATTTCGCTAAATATTTCCATAAAATTTCACGTTTTTGGCTTTCAATTCAAAATGACTCCAAAATCGTCAATGGAGTATTTTTTGTTTTAACATATTATGAAAGAGAAATGTCTTTTTGACATCCATACGAAATTCTGTAAAGATATCTCAGAGAATTTCTATGCTGTGAATGTTTTAAACTTTAATTTCCCTAAATATTTAAATAAAATTTCACGTTTTCGACTTTCAATTCAAAATAACTCGAAAACTATCATAGGTGTGTATTTCATTTTTGGCATATTCTGAAAAAGCAATGTCCTCTTAACATCTAGATGAAATTTCATAAGGATTCCTTCAGGAATTTCCATATTGTGAATGTTTAAACTTTAATTTTCCTAGATATTTCCGCAAAATTTCACTTTTTCGACTTTCAATTGAATATAACTCAAAAAATGTCGACGGCGTTTTCAGTTTTTGACGTATTCTAAAAGAACAATGTCTTCTTGACATCCACACAAAATTTTATAAAGATTTCTCAAAAAATGTCCACGTTTTGAATGTTTTAAACTTTCCCCAAATAATTCCATAAAATTCTACTTTTTCGACTTTTAATTGAAGATAACTTAAAAACTGTTGATAGCGTAATTTTTGTTATTGACATATTCTGAAAGAGCAACATTTTCTTAACATCCACACGAAATTCCACGAAGATATCTCAAAGAATTTATATGTTGTGAATGTTTTAAACTTTAATTTCGCTAAATATTTCCATAAAATTTCACGTTTTTAACTTTTAATTGAGAATGACTCCAAAACCGTCAATGGAGTGTCTTTTGTTTTAACATATTATGAAAGAAAAATGTCTTTTTGATATCCATACGAAATTCTGTAAAGATACCTCAAAGAATTTCTATGCTGTGAATGTTTTAAACTTTAATTTCCCCAAATATTTCCATAAAATTTCACGTTTTCGACATTCAATTCAAAATAACTCGAAAACTATCATAGGAGTGTATTTCATTTTTGGCATATTCTAAAAGAGCAATGTCCTCTTAGCATCTAGATGAAATTTCATAAAGATTCCTTCAGGAATTTCCATATTGTGAATGTTTAAACTTTAATTTTCCTAGATATTTCCGCAAAATTTCACTTTTTCGACTTTCAATTGAAAATAACTCAAAAAATGTCGACGGCGTGTTTTCAGTTTTTGACATATTCTAAAACAACAATGTCTTCTTGACATCCACACAAATTTTTTTAAAGATTTCTCGAAAAATTTCCACGTTTTGAATGTTTTAAACTTTAATTTCCCCAAATAATTCCATAAAATTCTACTTTTTCGACTTTTAATTGAAGATAACTCAAAAACTGTTGATAGCGTAATTTTTGTTATTAACATATTCTGAAAGAGCGATGTTTTCTTAACATCCACACAAAATTCCACAAAGATATCTCAAAGAATTTATATGTTGTGAATGTTTCAAACTTAAATTTCGCTAAATATTTCCATAAAATTTCACGTTTTCGACTTTCAATTGAAAATGACTCCAAAATCGTCAATGGAGTATCTTTTGTTTTAACTCATTATAAAAGAAAAATGTCTTTTTAATATCCATACGAAGTTCTGTAAAGATATCTCAAAGAATTTCTATTCTGTGAATGTTTTAAACTTTAATTTCTATAAATATTTCCATAAAATTTTACGTTTTCGACTTTCAATTTAAAATAACTGGAAAACTATCAAATGCATATATTTTATTTTTCGCATATTCTGAAAGAACAATGTTCTCTTAACATCTACATGAAATTTCATAAAGATTCCTTCAGGAATTTCCATATTGTGAATGTTTAAACTTAAATTTCCCTAGATATTTCCGCAAAATTTCACGTTTTCGACTTTTAATTGAAAATAACTCGGAAACTGTCGACGGCGTATTTTTAGTTTTTGACATATTCTAAAAGAACAATGTCTTCTTGACATCTACACAAAATTCCAGAAATATTTCTCAAAAAATGTCCACGTTTTAAATGCTTTAAACTTTTATTTCCAAATACTTCCATAAAATTCTACTTTATCGACTTTTAATTGAAAATAACTCAAAAACTGTTAAAGCGTATTTTTTGCTATTGATATATTCTTAAAGAGCAATGTTTTTTTAACATCCACACGAAATTTCATGAAGATATTTCAAAGAATTTACATGTTGTTAATGTTTCAAACTTTAATTTCGCTAAATATTTTCCTAAAATTTCACGTTTTTGACTTTCAATTGAAAATGACTCCAAAATCGTTAACGGAGTATTTTTCGTTTTAACATATCATGAAAGAGAAATGTCTTTTTGACATGTATTCGAAATTCTGTGAAGATATCTCAAAGAATTTCCATGCGTGAATGTATTAAACTTTAATTTGCCTAAATATTTCCATAAAATTTCACGTTTGCGACCTTCAATTGAAAACAACTCAGCGGCGTATTTGTTTTTGACATATTCTGAAAGAAATACTTATTTATAAGCCTTCTACAGAACTTAGTTTAAGTACTTAACACAAATAGTAACAGATACTTACATTAGGTTATAAAAGTAATATATCTTGTACTAAAATTAGCTACTTAACCTAATCTAAGCCAAGATCTTGTCAATAAACCTAACTTCAATATTTGTAGGCATTTTTAAATATGCATTTTTATTTCATGCTTAATTGAGGAGTAGAAACACTGGTTGAACGTTTTAAATTGAACGTTTTTATTTATTGATAATGAAGGTTTAAATTAAATTACACTTGGTTTGTTTCACAATTTTTTACTTTACTATTTACTCGACTAGTTTCCTGATAATGCTGTAAAACGCGAAACTAGTCGAGTAAATAGTAAAGTAAAAAATTGTGAAACAAACCAAGTGTAATTTAATTTAAACCTTCATTATCAATATTTAAAAATGTTTCACCAAGTGATAAGTGAGAAAATTATTCAAGAAATATGAACGTTTTTATTAAAATTAAATGTAATCCTGTCGACTGCGCTATGTTTTTTTAGTAATACTGCTGAGAATGCCAATTTAATTAGTGTACTTTGAAAAAAAATCATAATCAGGTTGACTGCTCCAATTTTGTATTAATTCTGTCGACTATGACAATTTGTTTATCAATCCTGTCGACTGTGCCAATTTGTTTATTATCCTGTCGACTGCGCTAATAACATAAGCGTATATTTTGAACTTCAGGCTATTCTAAACTCGAAATTTTACTTCATGCTTAATCTGGGAGTGGAAACATTTGTTAAAAGTTTCAAATTGAACGTTTTTATAAAAACGTATATTTTACGACCTGTATTTGATAATATCTCAATACACACTGAAAATATTATAATAAATCGACTATGTTCTATTAGTGATAAAACGATCTTTACATAATTCATGTATTTTCTACTAATAATAATTCTATAAATGTCCAATCGTCGATCGATGTTCGAGTAATACCATTAATTCGATAAATATCGAAACTGTTTTCAATTACTTAAGTTTATACATAATTACGACAATTTTCTGTTGGATATATACCTATGTGTATGTTTGTGGTTTTACGCAGTCGTTTAGAATGTTTAAAATAAGTGGACATTTGTTCATCGGACGAGGTTTTAGGAGCACGCAACTGGTGAGTCGATTTTTTGAATAATTCAAGTCTAGAGTGTAACGCTGTTCAAATATTTTACTATTTTTTGATCGATGGAAAAGAGTATCCTTTAATGAATATTTGACTGACAGGAGATTCTTAGAAATTCCTTGAAAAAAGTGAATGTGAAATATATATTTTAGGAATTCCTAATAAGAAGGGAAAGTGAAATTAATTATAAATTGACCAATAAATATTTGATTTTCTCTAAAGTTCAGTGTTCAACAATACATGGCAACTTTGCCAATAGCATTTTTTTGACAAAAGTATGATATGTGGTACATCATTAACGTCAGAGTTTAAAAATGATCTTCAATGAATACACATCATTGAAGAGCCTTTTTATGCGCCCTTAAAAAATATGATTTTGATATATGAAAAAAAAAAAAATGAAACGTCCTTAAAATAAAACAGGTATGTCATTTTAATAGGCGTAAAAAGTTGCCACAGGAAAGTTTTTACAGTTTGGTTATAACTTTAAAAACTAATTAGTTACAGTACCTTCAGAAAAACGACATTTTATCAACTTCCACTGTAAATTTTATAATATTCCTTGCTATTTTAAAAGATTTCAATTTGAATCTTTAAACGAGGGTCTTCCACTCCCAGACTAAGCATGAAGTAAAATTTCGAGTTTAGAAAAGCCTGGAAATTTGGATTGGCCGCGTAGCGAAGCGGCCAATCCAAATTAGGCTTTTCTAAACTCGAAATTTTACTTCATGCGCCACACGTATAAAACACTGAAATATCGTTAAGTTTAAAATATACGGCTTTAGCAATCTAATATGTAATGTGAATAAAACGTGAGTCAAATTCTGCGCTGAACAAATTGTTTAAAACAGTGATTATAGGCAACCCAATAACTCTAACGTATATTAGGTTGCCTATGATTGTTGTTGTATGTGTGTGTTTTTTGAACTTCACTGTAAATCAGTGTTTTAGGGCGTGGCGCATGAAGTAAAATTTCGAGTTTAGAAAAGCCTAATTTGGATTGGCCGCTCCGCTTCGCTACGCGGCCAATCCAAATTCTTAGGCTTTTCTAAACTCGAAATTTTACTTCATGCTTAGTCTGGGAGTGTAAACACTCGTTCGAAACTTCAAATTAATCACTTTAATAAAATCGACGAATGCATGCAAATTTACAGCGTATGGATTATGTATGTTTAAAAAAAAAAACTTTCCAGTGTGTGATATAATAAGTCATTCATCGAAATCATAAAAAGAAGTGCAGTATTTTCCCGAAAATCAACTTTTAGAGTTAACTCTATAATTGCACGGCCTTTATTGTGTTACACAAAGTTAAAGTGTTTTATTTTATTGAATTAACATGTATAACGAAGTAGAAGCCTCCACTGTTCATATTTTAAATATAGGTTTTTATTTGAATTCACTTGGTTTGTTTTAATAATTAATTTATTAATAAAACAAAACAAATGAATTAAATTAAAAACCTATACATTAGTAGAGATGTTTTATTAAGTGATCAATAAGTATTAGGTTAATGACCTATTATTATATCTTGTTTTTTTTTTTAATTTCAGAAAACCCTCAAAGGACTATAATTCTCAAAAACACCAAGCCTTACGATTACCATCTCGCTAGATAATTAATTCCTAAATTATCTAGTTACACACACACACAAAAAAGAAAAACGGTAACAACAAACAGCAAGACACGCAGCGATATTTTTTTCTTTCTCCGACCGCCATCAATTAATTACACCGTTTGCGCAAGGCAAATTAATATTAAAAAAACCCCATTATGTAGCCCAGTAATTTCTTCCTCCTTAGTAGAAAAGCCGCCTTCGCGCTCGCCAGAATGGTGCCCATCAAAGAACACGCGAAAACCAACATCGATTCGATAAAATCGTTACACGTAATCGCGAAATTTTTAGGAATCCTTCCGTTTAACTTGAAGAACATCGAGGAGTCGAAGTGCAGATATTTCTACCCGATTTTCTCGATTGTTGTTTACATCAGTATTTACGTATTTTCAGCGATTGGGAAGATTCAATTGGGGGAAGTACAGGAACCAACAGTGCAGATAATTGATATTCTTTCTGATATAGCTTTAACAGTAGCTAACATGACTGCTATCATAGGGATCAACGTTTTGAAAGGGAGACAATTGTGCGATTTTCTGAATGATTTAAGGCTCGTCGACAATGAGTTTAAATGCATTAAAAAGAATTACAAATTCTGCCACCTGCACTTCCTAATCGAATTCATCCTCTACAACCTACTATTCGTACTTTATTACATCTACAACATTTACATCTGGACGACATCCATCGGACTCGACATCTACAAACATTTCGTGATTAGAGACATGCAATACTACCACTCGATAATCCTCACTATCCTATTACGTTACTACGCTTTGGCCATTAAATTCAGGTTTCAGATTTTGAATCGGATTTTGGAGAAGGTTAATAAACCCCACGATGAGGGTGTTGGTGTTTTGATGGATTCTAGTGATTTGTCGTGGAACATGAAGAAGATCATGCAGATTTACACGAAGTTGTCGATTATTGTTGGGCACTACAACGAGATTTTCGGTTGGCAGTACGTGATTCTGTATATTGTTATTGTTGTTAATTTGTTGATGCCTTTGAATATGGTTCTGGTTTATGGAAGTGGGGAAAAGATGATGTATGGAGCGAAATTCGGTGTGGAGTTTATTTTGTTGTGTATACTCTGGTGTTGTTTACCTGTGGTGAGTAAAATTATTTCGGTCCAAAACTCACTTACCCATTAAGCGTCATTGATAGTTTGATAATGACTAGCTTGTAGTCGAAACAATAGTCACTTAAAAGTAAAATAAAAGTGGTAAAATGAAGTCAAGTGTTTAACTTAAAGAGTCTCTTAAAAACTGTCAAAAATCTTGTTTAAGGTTTAAATATCCCCATCATTGCATTTTTCCAGTTTTATTGTTAAGCGCACGTTTTTTGACAGCATTATGAACTTTTGTTACTCTGAAACTGTCAAAATATTACTCTTTGTAACGCGAAGCTGTCAAAAGAATAGTTGTCTGTCTGTCAAAACTGGAAAAAGGCTCGTTTCAGGTGAAACATCAGTGTTATTGCTTTTTATTAGCTTCAGTGCAAAACACGAGCGTTTTGTCAGATTTGTACAGTGCTGTTGCTGTAAAATTGTCAAAATGTCACTCTACTAACGCATAACTGACAAATAGATAGTCATCTGTGAGTAGAGCAGCCTTAGAACTGCCAAAATGGTCGTTTTTAAAACTGAAACTATTGAAATATTAGTGTTTTTCCTGTTTTGATAGTTTTTTTTTCAGAAAACTAGCTTTTTTGTCAGTTTTATAGCGACTGGCATGACAGTTTAATTTAAAAACTGTAAAAACAATGGTGGTATTGTTTTCTCAGTTTTTAATGAGTAGCACAGTTTATATATATCCAGTTAGCCAGTCATCTGTTTATATGCTGCATCCAGAATCAAAACAGGTGATTGATGTATATAGTCGTCTGTCTTACTCATACCCCACATCCTGATCATAGTCTCTCCTTTTCGACTCGATTTCCAGTTCTTCCCCTTGTGAGTAGTCAATATTATTGCCTATTATGCCTCAAATAGACACAGTCGCTGCTTTAAAACTGACTTATGGTGGTTTATCATTGTTATTGTCGCACTGGATCTGTTAACTTTTACTTTTTTTGACTAAAATTTATCAAAACATTGTCACATGGTACTATAACCATCTCAAAACTGTCAAAATATTGTCATGTAGTTCTATAACTTTCTTACAACTGCCAAAACGATGTCATGCGGTACTATAACTGTATTAAAACTGCCAAAGCGATGTAATGTGCTACTGTAACTATCTTTAAACGTCCAAAAGGCTAGCATAAAATTGTAAAATTGTAAAATACATGGATAAATTTATTAAATTCAGTCCCCAACAGCACGGTTTTAGGCACAACCATTCAACTGAAACAGCTTCAATTAATTTTATCCAGCACATATACGATGAAGTGGATAAAAATCACAAAGTTGTTGGTGCGTTGTTCGACTTGTCGAAAGCTTTCGACACTTTAGATTATGCATTTATTGCCACGAAGCTTCACTCGCTTGGAATCCGAGGTCCAATTAACAACTGGATAAACTCATACCTACTAAACCGACAATTACAGGGGAAAATAGACACCACAACGTCAGAACTGTTCGACATAAACTTAGGTGTACCACAAAGTAGTGTAGCTGGTCCTCTCCTCTTCATTCTATTTATTAACGATCTACCTGATCATATGATCGATTCACACATCTGTATGTTTGCCGATGACACATCGGTTATTGTTAGTGGATCTAGTGTAAAAACATGTAATGATAAATTTAATAATATGCTTAACCAATTCAATGCATGGTGTAACTCAAATAACCTAATTATCAATTACTCTAAAACAGTCTTTATAGAATTCTATAATAGAACAAATCCTTCTAACTTTACAATCAGTTTAAATAATAACATTACTGAAATAAGCAGATCCACGACATTTCTAGGAATAGAAATAGACGGTAATTTGGCATGGAATGAACATACCAACAAACTCTTCTCCAAACTTAATAAAACGTATTTTGCCATAACACGATTAAGAGAGGTATTAGACATAAATGGCTTGCTGTCTGTGTATTATGGTTTGGTCTATTCGGCCCTAACCTATGGAGTTGTTTTTTGGGGGCAATCCACTGGTGCGAACAAAATATTTGTAATGCAAAAACGCATCATAAGATTATTATTTAATATTAAGCATAACGAATCATGCAGAACGGCATTTAAAACAAAAAATATACTAACTTTAACATCAATATATTTACTGAAGTTGTGCTAGATTCACGATCACAATAAACACTATAAAAGAAGTAACAATATCCATGATCACAACACAAGATGTTCAAAGAACATATATCTACAGAAACCCTCTAGTGAAAGATATAAAAAGTCCCCTCTCTATGCTGGTAGTTTCATATACCGGGCTTTCATTAATCCCCGAACCCCACGTGACCAAAAATAATAGGCAACCAAATGTACAAGGTGGTATGGCTCACACAAAAATTCCCTAGATTTAAAAATATTTATTCGCCGGCGTATTTTTATGACGACTGAAAATATTATATTTAAAATGATTAAAAAATAAAAAGAAAAGTTGACGATACTACTTACCTGAAAATTCCGGGCGAATCTTGTAAGATCTCAAAGGTTGGTTTAACGATGCACCGCGCATAAACGTTTATGTCAAATTTGACTTTAGTAACGTTTGGTTACTTTTTTCAAAGCCTCAAACGTACAAATACAATAATTTACGCGGCAATTTTAAATATAGTCACGTGGGGTTTGGGAATTAATAAAAGCCCTGTATAACAAGCTTCCTGATATTTATAAAAAATTAAATCTTAAATGTTTCAAAGCAAAATTAAAAAAACTCTTGATTGACAATTGCATCTATACTATAAACGAATTTTATAAACTATTGTAAATGTGCTGATTATTATTGACAACTGTATCTGTACTATGTATGGCAATATGCAGAAATAAATTATCTATCTATCTATCTATCTATGTTGTTATAACCGCATTAAAGTTAAGTGGTACTATAACAATCTTATAATGGTGAAAAAGATGTAATCTGCTATTATAAATGTCTTAAAACTGTGAAAACCATGTCAGCTGGTACTATAACTATCTCAAAACTGTGTCAAGTGGTACTTTAACTGTTTTAAAACTGTCAAAACGATGTCATTTGGTGCTATAACTGTCTTAAAACTGACAAAACGATGTTATGCGGTATTCAAGTGGTATCTTATCTGTCTTAAAACTGTCAAATTAGTGTCAAGTGGTATCTTATCTGTCTTAAAACTGTCAAATTAGTGTCAAGTGGTATCTTATCTGTCTTAAAACTGTCAAAACGGTGTCATTTGGTGCTATAACTGTCTTAAAACTGCCAAAACTATGTTATTTTGTACTACAACTGTCTTAAAATTGTCAAAACGATAATAACCGTCTTAAAACCGCCAAAAACAGTGTCATATCATACTATTACTATCTTGAAACTAATCATCTGGTTTTCATTTCTGGTTTCGGTTTCCATTTTTGGCTTACGTTTCCTTGTTACAGGTAATCTCTGAATTAATTACCGAGATTAATTCAGAGATTACCTGTTTTAAGGAAACGGAAGCCAAAAATGGAAACGGAAACCGAAAATAAAAACCAGATGATTACATCTTGGATTACTTCCGGGATTAGTTCCTATAGACATCTGGTTTCCGTTTCCCGCTTCCAGTTTTCGTGAAACAGGTAGCAGTTTTTTAAAAACAAGTAGCAGTTATTCGGAAACAGGTACCAGTCCCTTAAAAACTGCTACCTGTTTCAAAATAACTAATACCTGTTTCTCATAACTACTACCTGTTTTTAAATAACTGCTACTTTTTTTTAACGGAAACCGGAAACGGAAACGGATGTTTATAACCGGGATATCTTTTTGTCCTTGTATCGGCTATAATTTTTTACTATATTACTTCGAAATAAAATCTAGTCCATATAGCCAGCCTGTTTTAGATTTTTTTTATTGTTAGTGTTTTTCTTGAACGTAACTAACGCTTTGCTATATTTCTAGGGTATGGCAAGGGCTTTATTTACTGCCGGCGAGCAGGGATCTGCCGAAGCCAGCAACACCGCTAATATTTGCTACACCCTGGTCCACGATTTGTCGATAAGCGAAAAAGACATGATCCTAAAGCGGGAACTTCTGGAATTGGCCAGCCAGGCCTCGATAAAAGCTCCCAAATTTTCAGCCGCTGGATTTTTCAACATCGATTTTACCATACTCTTCTCATTGGTCGGATCGATAAGCTCTTACCTGATTGTATTAATACAATTTAATAAATAAAAAACGATAAGAAAAAAACACAAAGCTATTAAACAAATGAATTCGCTACCCCCGGCAAATCCAAATTTTTAGGCTTTTCTAAACTCGAAATTATACTGCGTGCTTAACCCATTAACGGCCGAGCAATTATACAGTTAACTCTAATAGTTGGTTTAAGGTTAAAATGTTGCACTTATTTTATGGTTTCTATGAAGCCTTATTGCATGACATACTGCGAATATTTCATTTAAATATACATAATGTATACGATGTAAAGTTGTAGGCATTCGTCGATTTTAATAAAAACGTGCAATATGAAGTTTAGAACGAGTATTTCCACTCCCAGACTAAGCATGAAGTAAAATTTCGAGTTTAGAAAAGCCCCGCGTAGAAAATTTGTCGAGGGTCGCGCCAGCGACCCGAGACAAATTTTCACGGGGCTTTTCTAAACTCGAAATTTTACTTCATGCGCCACGCGTATGAAACACTGAAATATTGTGAAGTTAGAAATACACTGCATTTTTTTTTGTATAAGGAATAATCGAAATATTTAAAACAACAAAATATTTACAGTTTTCCTTATACACTTTCAAGTCAGGTAAGATAATGTAACATATCAAATTAACTTATATAGTAATTTAATTAATAAAAACAGATAATGTTGCGTGTAAGCACCAATGGCGCTTAATGGGTTAATGAAGGAGTGGAAGCACTTGTTAAAAGTCTCAAATTAAGATTTTTTCAAAGACGTGGGCTTGTATTCACAGCACTTATGAAGGAGTGGAAGCACTTGTTAAAAGTCTTAAATTTAAGTATACATATACGCTGTAACATTCCAGGGCCCCTATTCACAGCACCGATGCAATTTGTCATCGGTGAGAACTTGAACCAAAATGACGTAATTTTATTTCATACAGTTTGGTAAATTTTTCCCAAATTGACGTAATTTCAGTGTGAATTCTCACCCATGACAAATTGCATCGGTGCTGTGAATATGGGCCCTGGATGTTACAGCGTATATGTATACTTATAACAAAAATTCCCTGTATGTTTACATTGTAATAGGAGATTCAATAAACAGGCAAAATTACTTATATAACCTTTATTTATAATAATTTCAGAGAGCAATTAGCGATATATGCATTACAATTTGTTTTTACATTTTGGGATCATCCTGTTGCTAGAGCGTAAACTAAATATCAATTAATGATATCCGAGTAATTTATATACAAACCGTGAACGATATTCTCTCCCTTTCTCACACTCTCTCGCAATACTACAAAAAATTATATAAAACACAAATAAAACCGAAACTATCGCGAGAGCAAACGCGAAATCACACTGAGCAGGCTGTGGAAATAGAGAAAAATGCTGGCTTAATCAAAAAAGTAATCATTTAGGTTTTGATTTATTCAACATGAAATAGGTACTAGATGGCGATCAGTTCACAATTTATATGTATAATTCAACACTTATCTTTTTAAAATATAAAAAGTGTTGGTTAAGCAAAATGAAAGTGACTTCATTACCTTCATTTGTTTTTACGATACGAGATGTGTCACTGTTGATTGTACATGTACCAAAAATGACAGTTACTTGAAACATTTGCTCCGTTAGTAACCATTAGACTTGATAACTGTCACTTATACATAGATAAAATGAAAGTCACTTAAAACATTTGCTCCATTAGTAACCATTAGAGTTAATAACTCAAGTCTAATGGTTACTATTAGACTTGACAACTGTTAATTATACATAGCTAAAATGACCGTCAGTTGCAACATTTGCTCCGTTAGTAACCATTAGACTTGATAACTGCCAATTATACATAGATAAAATGACAGTCACTTGAAACATTTGCTCCGTTAGTAACCATTAGAGTTAATAACTCAAGTCTAATGGTTGCTATTAGACTTGACAACTGTCAATTATACATAGCTAAAATTACAGTCACTTGAAACATTTGCTCCGTTAGTAACCATTAGACTTGATAACTGTCACTTATGCATAGCTAAAATGACAGACACTTAAAACATTTGCTCCGTTAGTAACCATTAGAGTTAATAACTCAAGTCTAATGGTTGCAATTAGACTTAACAACTGTCAATTATAGATAGCTAAAATGACAGTCAGTTGCAACATTTGCTCCATTAGTAACCATTATACTTAATTACTGTCAATTATACATAGTTAAAATGACAGTCAATTAAAACATTTGCTCCGTTAGTAACCATTAGAGTTGATAACTCAAGTCTGATGGTTGCTACTAGACTTGACAACTGTTAATCATACATAGCTAACATGACCGTCACTTGCAACGTTTGCTCCGTTAGTAACCATAAGACTTAATAACTGTCAATTATACATAGTTAAAATTACAGTCACTTGAAACATTTGCTCCGTAAGTAACCATTAAACTTGATAACTGTCAATTATACATAGCTAAAATAACAGTCACTTCAAACATTTGCTCCGTTAGCAACTATTCGAGTTGATAACTGTCGTTTATACATAGCTAAAATGACAGTTACCTTGACTGTCACTTTTATCTTCACAAAACTTCCCTTTAACATGAAATCCACAATAAACTCAGCCTGATTTAATGTTTGCTCTCGCATCACTAATAAGTACATTTTTTTTCTTTTATTTATTACCTCGATTAGTCATTGCGCCCTAAATACTTAAACACTAAACTTACGAAACGAAAATCTTCAGTTAACCTATATGTATATATAAAAAAAAGAGGATAGAAAAAGTTTTCAGCACTTCATAGAAGTGATTCATCATTATTATTATTATTAGTTCTTTAGCTAAATTCTCCAATTCTACAATTTTTAAATTCGTAACAAGAATACTTATCTACAATTTATCCTTTTTTTTTCTTAGTTTTTCGATTAAAATATTGGCAGTTAAGCATATGTATATTTTTTTTGTTTTAAAAGGGGTTGAAAAGGGGGTTAAATTAATTCGTACCGTGACAATATATAAGTGTTTACTTATTGCGTTATGAAGATATGTATTTTTTACTATGATTTTTTGCATGGGGTTTAACGCAGTGATGTATTTAGATAAAATTTGAAGCTTCTAACGAGTGTTTCCACTCCCAGGCGAAGCATGAAGTAAAATTTCGAGTTTAGAAAAGCCTGAAAATTTGGTTTGGACGCGTAGCGCGAAGCGCGGAGCGGCCAAACCAAATTTTCAGGCTTTTCTAAACTCGAAATTTTACTTCATGCGCCACGCGTACAAAACGCTGAAATATTGCGAAGTTTTTTTTAAAATTACTTTCTTATGTTTTTTTTTGCTAACTTTTCTTCAGGTATTGTATTTTTATTACATTTGAAAATGCTTGAACGTTTAACAATACGAGAAAAAAAGTGTTTTTTTTATTGTTATTGTATGTTTTTTCACATTTTAAAATCATTGCTCAGTTTACAACATGAAAAAAAGTTATAAATACCAAATAATTGTTTATTTTTATTTTCAATAGCACGTAACTATTGAAAATAAAAATAAACAAATATTTGGTTCGAGAGCAATATCATAAGATTATAATTACGCCATTCAACCCAGAATCTATACGATTTCCAAAAATTTGTAAAAAAATATTGAAACTTAGATTCTTAGTGTAATTTAATGAAATTTGTGCAATTAAAAAAAAAGTTATGATATTTTTATTGCAATGGGAAATTACGTATTTTTTCCGTGAAATCTGAAATTTATACGATTTCAAAAATTCATAAAAAATATTAAAACTTCGATTTTCAATGGATTTTCACAAGGATTTTATTGAGAAATGAATTGGCTATTGTTACAGTTGAATTTCATGAAATTTGTGTAATTAAAACAAAAGTTATGATATTTTTATCGCAATGAGAAATTACGTATTTTTTTCCGTTAAATCTAAAATTTATACGAATTGAAAAATTCATAAAAATATTAAATTTTCGATTTTCACAAGGATTTTATAGAGACATTCACTGGCTATTGTTACAGTTCAATTTCATGAAATTTCTACGATTAAAAAAAAAGTTATGGTATTTTTATAGCAATGAGAAATTACGTATTTTTTTCCGTTAAATCTGAAATTTAAACGATTTCAAAAATTCATCAAAAATATAAAAACTTAGATTTTTAATAGATTTTCACAAAGATTGTATAGAAACATTCATTAGCTATTGTTGCAGTTAAATTTCATGAAATTTCTGCAATAAGAAAAAAAAGTTATGATATTTTTGTTGCAATGAGAAATTACGTATTGTTTTCCGTTAAATCGGAAATTTATACGATTTCAAAAATTCAAAAAAAATATTACAACTTTTATTTGTAATAGATTTTCACAAGGATTATATAGAGACGTTCATTGGCTATTGTTACAGTTGAATTTCATGAAATTTGTGCAATTAAAACAAAAGTTATGATATTTTTATCGCAATGAGAAATTACGTATTTTTTTCCGTTGAATCTGAAATTTATACGATTTCAAAAATTCATAAAAATATTAAAACTTAAATTTTTAATAGATTTTCACAAGGATTTTATAGAAACATTCATTAGCTTCTGTTACAAATGAATTTCATGAAATTCGTGCAATTAAATAAAAAAAGTTATGATATTTTTATCTCAATGAGAAATTACGTATTTTTTTCCGTTAAATCTGAAATTTATACGAATTGAAAAATTCATAAAAATATTAAATTTTCGATTTTCACGAGGATTTTATAGAGACATTCACTGGCTATTATTGTTACAGTTTAATTTCATGAAATTCCTGCGATTAAAAAAAAAGTTATGGTATTTTTATAGCAATGAGAAATTACGTATTTTTTCGGTTAAATCTGAAATTTAAACGATTTCAAAAATTCATCAAAAATATAAAAACTTAGATTTTTAATAGATTTTCACAAAGATTGTATAGAAACATTCATTAGCTATTGTTGCAGTTAAATTTCATAAAGTTTCTGCAATAAGAAAAAAAGTTATGATATTTTTGTTGCAATGAGAAATTACGTATTGTTTTCCGTTAAATCTGAAATTTATACGATTTCAAAAATTCAAAAAAAAAATTACAACTTTTATTTGTAATAGATTTTCACAAGGATTATATAGAGACGTTCATTGGCTATTGTTACAGTTGAATTTCATGAAATTTGTGCAATTAAAACAAAAGTTATCATATTTTTATCGAAATGAGAAATTACGTATTTTCTTCCGTTGAATCTGAAATTTATACGATTTCAAAAATTCATAAAAATATTAAAACTTAAATTTTTATTAGATTTTCACAAGGATTTTATAGAAACATTCTTTAGCTCTTGTTACAGTTGAATTTCATGAAATTCGTGCAATTAAAAAAAAAAGTTATGATATTTTTATCGCAATGAGAAATTACGTATTTTTATCCGTTAAATCTGAAATTTACAAAATTTCAAAAATTCACAAAAAATATTAAAACTTCGATTTGCAATGGATCTTCACAAGGATTTTATAGAGACATTCATTGGCTATTGTTACAGTTGAAATTCATAAAATTTGTGCAGTTAAAAAAAAAGTTATGATATTTTTATCGCAATGAGAAATTACGTATTTTTTTTCCGGTAAATCTGAAATTTATACGGTTCAAAAATTCATAATAAATATTAAAACTTTGATTTTCAATAGATTTTCGCAAGGATTTTATCGAGACATTTATTGACTATTGTTACAGTTGAATGTAATGAAATTTGTGCAATTAAAAAAAAGTTATGATATTTTTATCGCAATGAGAAATTACCTATCATTTTCCGTTAAATCTGAAGTTTATACGATTTCAAAAATTGATAAAAAATAATAAAACTTTTATTTTCAATAGATTTTCACAAGGATTTTATAGAGACATTCATTGGCTATTGTTACAGTTGAATTTCATAAAATTTGTGTAATTAAAAAAAAGTTATAATTTTTTTATCGCAATGAGAAATTACGTATTTTTTCCGTTAAATCTGAAATTTATACGATTTCAAAAATTCATAAAAAATATAAAAACTTTAATTTTCAATGGATTTTTAAAAGGATTTTATAGAGACATTCATTGGCTATTGTTACAGTTGAATTTCATGAAATTCGTGCAATAAAAAAAAAAGTTATGATATTTTTATCGCAATAAGAAATTACGTATTTTTATCCGTTAAATCTGAAATTTACAAAATTTCAAAAATTCACAAAAAATATTAAAACTTCGATTTGCAATGGATCTTCACAAGGATTTTATAGAGACATTCATTGGCTATTGTTACAGTTAAAATTCATAAAATTTGTGCAGTTAAAAAAAAAGTTATGATATTTTTATCGCAATGAGAAATTACGTATTTTTTTCCGGTAAATCTGAAATTTATACGGTTCAAAAATTCATAATAAATATTAAAACTTTTATTTTCAATAGATTTTCGCAAGGATTTTATCGAGACATTCATTGACTATTGTTACAGTTGAATGTAATGAAATTTGTGCAATTAAAAAAAAGTTATGATATTTTTATCGCAATGAGAAATTATTTTCCGTTAAATCTGAAGTTTATACGATTTCAAAAATTGATAAAAAATAATAAAACTTTTATTTTCAATAGATTTTCACAAGGATTTTATAGAGACATTCATTGGCTATTGATACAGTTGAATTTCATAAAATTTGTGTAATTAAAAAAAAGTTATAATTTTTTTATCGCAATGAGAAATTACGTATTTTTTCCGTTAAATCTGAAATTTATACGATTTCAAAAATTCATAAAAAATATAAAAACTTTAATTTTCAATGGATTTTTAAAAGGATTTTATAGAGACATTCATTGGCTATTGTTACAGTTGAATTACATGAAATTTGTGCAAATAAAAAAAAAGTTAGGATATTTTTATCGCAATGAGAAATAACGTATTTTTTCCATAAACCCTGCATCTATATGATTTACAAAAAAAAAATCATAAAAAATATTGAAACTTAGATTACCAGTGATATATCATAAGAATTTTATAAAGACATTAATTGGTTGTTGTTTCTTCTAATTTTCATGAAATTTCTCTAATTTTAAAAAAGATATGAGACTTTTATCGCAACAAGAAATGACGTATTTTTCCCCCTTAAATCTCAAACTATACGAATTTAAAAAAATCATAAAAAATATTGAAACTTGGATTATCAGTGACATTTCATAAGAATTTTATAGAGACATTAATTGGTTGTTGTTTCTGCTGAATTTCATGAAATTTATCCAATTAAAAAAAAAAAAAAGATACGAGACTTTTATCGCAACAAGAAATTACATATTTTTCCCCCATAAATTTCAAATCTATACGAATTTAAAAAAAATCATAAAAAAATATTGAAACTTGGATTACCAGTGACATTTCATAAGAATTTTATAAAGACATTAATTGATTATTGTTTCTGCTGAATTTTCTAAAATTTGTCCAATTTAAAAAAAAGTTATGATACTTGTATCGTAACAAGAAATTACGTATTTTTTCCCATTAAATCTCAATTTATACGAATTTAAAAAAAATCATAAAAATATGAAAACTTAGATTTTCAGTGGATTTTTATAAGAATAAGCCAAGAGGCTATTGGCGATATTAATTTTAATTCGTTTTTTATATTCTGAATCTATACGATTTTTAAAAATTCATAAAAAATATTAAAACTTAGATTTTTACAAGAATTTTATAAAGACATTCATTATTCTAAATACATCACTGTTATTTTATTCATTTCTCAATTATATATTCTACACAGTAAAACAATTAATTCAACTTTACACAAACGAGAAAAAAAAAAATACGAAAAGCGTTGCGTACACATACAGGAAACAATATTTAGTTTTTTTCTTCTTTGTTCTGTTCAGGAAATAATTACTTACAGTAATTCTACAGTAGTATAAATTACATATACATACGTTTCTTTATAAATAACTATACATAGGTATTTACAGGAGTAAATCGGAAACAAAACGCGTGTGTTTTGTTTTAATTTAAATATCTTCCACTTTCGTTCAATTTAAATAACAATTTATTACATGTCCATACATTTTTTTCTATTTTGGTTTGTAATAAGTTTAAAGTAAAGTTTTCGGGATTTATTTTGAGGGGATGAAGGTTTGTGTTTTTTTATGTTTGCGTTGAGATTTCGAGGGTTGTAAAAATATTTGCTTTGATTTGGAAAAAGAGGGTTTTCCACTCCCAAATTAAGCATGAAGTAAATATTTCGAGTTTAGAAAAGCCTGAAAATTTGGTTTGGTCGCGTAGCGCGAAGCGCGGAGCGACCAAACCAAATTTTCAGGCTTTTCTAAACTCGAAATATTTACTTCATGCGCCACCCGTATACAACGCTGATTTCATTTGAAATTTATTACAAATAAACCAATGATTTTTAGGATGCTGTATAAAATATTCAAAATAATTGTCAAAAAATATTTCATTTAATAAAACTTTAGTTTTGATAAAAAAAAATATTTCATTATATATTAGTAAACAAAACTTTAGTATTAGTACAATACATTTTATTTAAATAAATATTAGTAATCAAAACTACAGTCTTGATAAAAAAAAAATAATAAAATTTAACACAACTATTATAAAACATTTTTTAATAATTATTTTAAAGGCTATAAAATGTATTAAGTTTTTCAATTATTCGAATGATTTCCAAGATACTTAAAAGATGATTCAACAATTGAACAAACTTCAAATTTATTCATTTTTCTCCATGTACAGTTCTATTTAATAAAAAAGCGTACACTTACTATTTTACATTGTAAATGTAAATTATAATTTAAGTGGTTGCTAAGGTAAAGGTTTCAAATTTGATAAATTACCATTTAAAAAAGCCAGAATCACATTAGCTAAATCCTTTCGAAATCTGGTTTAGTAGTTGTACGCTTTTTTATTACATAATATATAAATACACGCAAGAAGATACATTTTATTCCATTTAGATTTTTTTTTGATTTTTTTAATACATACAATTACGAGCAAAAAAATGGAAACTCCTGACAAAATCAAGCTGACAATTATGCCTCTTTTACTTTAATTCGTTCACTGAAAGTGCCGTTTTATAAATGTTCGATGACAACAAAAAGCTGACACATTTACAAAATGTGATTTCTAGGGTTATCATTTTTTTTGTTCAAATTGAATGTATTAAAAAAATTAAAAACAAAATAAAATAATTTCCTTTTCTAAATGAAATGAAATGAAATGATATGAAATGTCCTTACCTTTTCTAAATGAAATGAAATGAAATAAATGACTCTTTTTCGTGTATTTATTTATTATGTATTAAAACTTAAAGAAATCAGCACAATGGGCCTAATGAGGCCTAAGTGCAGTGCAGAAATGCGCACTTCCCAAAGAACCAGAACTTAAAGAAATCAAACAAAAACCAGTTTAATAAATAATTCTTTTTTTGATTAAAGATTCTTTCAACAATAAGAAAAAATCAAGAGCAAATAATTTTACACACACCTTTTTCTTCTTTTCTCAAACGCAAACAATCGAACATGAATAACAAACTCAAAATAAGATGATTGATGATTGTCTTTATGAAAAAATCCAAAAAACCAGAACAATTTAATCTCCATTTGCACCAATTTTTACAAAATCCCGGTTGCTAATACTCCAACAATTCCAATAATAATACATTATTTGGCAACATTTTATTATTCCTCAACTTCAATTTTTCTCTCTTCATGAATTTTAAGTCATTTTCTTTTTGAAGGGTAAAAAGAATTATGTCATCTAATAATTTTTAGATAAAGATTATTTATTATTTTTCAACTTCAACTTTCCCACTTCATCAATTTTTAGGGAATTTTCTGTTTCTTCTTGAAGGGCAAGAATAATTATGTCATCTCCTACTGAACAAAAAACAAACAAATAACGTTATATCAACATTGTAGCTACATTAAACGTTGTTTTAATGTTGATGAAACATTACTTAAATGGATTTGCTCAGTGGGTTCGTTCCTTCTTCACGTTATCAAAATTATGTCTCCTAATAAAAACTCTAGAAAGAAACAAAACCGAATAATCCAAATACTAACAACCGGAACTGGGATTTTCACTTCTTTTTTCCAATGTACAAACATGCATTCAAACGGAACATGAATTGGAAAAATGGGTTTAAAAAACAAAAAATATTTACACTACTAATTTATATATTTTTTGTATATGTATATATAGGTATGTATGTATAAGGGACCAAGACATTGCAAGCGGAGAAAGTATTGCTTTTTTTTTATTTATTACATAATTTTTTCTTTTCTCATCACGAGCTAAAATCGCGAAGATTTTCGTTTAAATTATTAAGATTATTTAAAAACGTCCATCACTTTGGTCCAAAGTTTGTTTAATTAATATTAATTCATGTTTTTTTTTTGTTAATTAATATTAATTATTGGATTAATATTGTTTTTGTTGTGAATAACTTTAAATTATGAAATTAATTGATTTTTGGATTAAGCAGCAATTATTTTATTAATTTCACATGGTTGCTTAGGCCCAGTTACACTAAAAAAGTTGAACCCGGGGTTAAGCTAAACTTGAGTTCAAGATGACAGTTCCTAATGAACCCGTTCATCAGAGACAACAGTTGGGATTTTACTGCCAACTGTTGGAGAATTCTCTGATGACCGGATTGTTAATCGTAAATGTGTTTGGGATTTTTGCAATCGTACAAAATAGACCAACCGGAGTACCGTTTATTAGATACCATCATTAGATACATCACAAACAAATCCAAACATGTTGAATGTTGAACATTTTGATGAACGGGCCCATTGTATTAATGTCACTTTGAACTGAAGCTCAGAGTTGAACTAGTTCAACTTGTTTGGTGCAACTGGCCCTTATTCTGATTTGATATTTTATATCTTGAATACGTTTTTCATGATATTTCATTTATTTCTCCTCGTTTTGAACGCAATTAGCATGACAATTTCATTAAAACACTTAACTTTGTTTTACCACCATTATTTTACTTTTCAGTGACTATAGTTTCGACTACAAGCTTGTCTTTATCAAACTAAGACTTAGTTTTATAATGACCCACTGAGCAATCACATCTTAGTAATGTATCATCAACATTAAAACAACGTTTAATGTTGCGACAATGTTGATATAACGTTATTTGTTTGTTTTTTGTTCAGTGGGGACTAGCTTGCAGTCGAAACTATATTCACTGAAAAGTAAAATAAAAGTGGTAAGACAAAGTTAAGTGTTTTAATTAAATTGTTATGAAGATGTACCACAAAGTGAACGCCAACCAAATTAGAGATTCAATTAGCATGAATTATTTAATTTTTCTTCAACTTTATTTCTAGCAACTTACTTGGCTTATTCCCTCATAAAAACTCGAAGAGTTGTGTTACTTGAAATTTAAACTCACTCGAATACTGATTCACTTCACTTTATACTTGAATACTTTTAAATTTAATCTTAATCCGACATTTTGTCACTTGTCTTAAACACTTAAATTCATTCCTTCTTTTCAACAAGAAACACATCTGATTTATCAACAAATAGTGAATGAAATTAATTTCAGGTAAATTACATCTAGTTTTTATCACTGCTAAAAAAACTGAACTGAATTGCTTTCTTTAACAAATTAAATTAATTTAATGTCAAAACGATACACGTCGCGGCATCTATTGCCAGATCGAGGAAGTACGATTATTCAAATTCATTACTAAAACTAATAATAATTACTAACAATAAAATACCACATTAATAAAGTATTTTAAACACGAATGAAGTGTTACTAAACTAGATTGTCTTAAACACTTAAATTGTTTCCTACTTTTCAATAAGAAACACATCTATTTAGTCAACAAATAGTGAATGGAAATTATTTCATATTAATTACGTCTAGTTGGTATGACTGCTATAAAATGAACTAAGTTTCTTTCTTTAATAAATAAAATGAATTTAACTATAAAACTGAACCGAGTTCCTTTTTTTAATAAATAAATTGAATTTAATCTCAAAACGATACACTCTGCGACATCTATTGCCAGATCGAGGAAGTACAATTATTCAAATTCCTTAATAAAACTAATAATAATTACTAACAATGAAATACCACATTAATAAATGTTAATAAAGTGATTTAAGCACGAATGAAGTGTTACTGAACTTAAACACTTGAATTGATTCTTTCTTTTCAGTAAGAAACACATCTGTTTTATCAACAAATAGTGAATAGAAATAATTTCAGATTAGTTATATTTAATTGGTATCGTATCGTAATTGCTAAAAACTGAACTGAATTTCATTCTTTAATAAATCAAACTAATTTAATATCAAATCGATACACGTCGCGACATCTATTGCCAGATCGAGGGAGTACAATTATTTAAATTCATTAAGAAAACTAATGACAATTTCTAACAATGAAATACAGCATTAATAAATGTAATAAAGTGGTTTAAACCCGAATGAAGTATTACTCAACTCGAATATTAAGTAAATAACATTCGAATTCAAATTAATTGAATGTCAAAACAATCCATGTCGCGACATCTATTACCAGATCGAGGAAGTACAACTATTAAAATTCATTAATTAAACTAATAATAATTACTAACAATGAAATACCACATTAATAAATGATAAAGTGATTTAAGCACGAATGAAGTGTTACTGAACTTAAACACTTGAATTGATTCTTTCTTTTCAGTAAGAAACACATCTGTTTTATCAACAAATAGTGAATAGAAATAATTTCAGATTAGTTATATTTAGTTGGTATCGTATCGTTATTGCTAAAAACTGAACTGAATTTCATTCTTTAATAAATCAAACTAATTTAATATCAAATCGATACACGTCGCGACATCTATTGCCAGATCGAGGGAGTACAATTATTTAAATTCATTAAGAAAACTAATTACAATTACTAACAATGAAATACCGCATTAATAAATGTTAATAAAGTGGTTGAAACCCGAATGAAGTGTTACTAAACTCGAATATTAAATAAATAACATTCGAATTCAAATTAATTTAATGTCAAAACGATCCATGTCGCGATATCTATTACCAGATCGAGGAAGTACAACTATTAAAATTCATTAATTAAATTAATAATAATTACTGACAATAAAATACTATATAAACACACGTTGATATTAAGCATGCTATTTCTCCTTTAGTAATAATATTTACTAAGTTTATTAATAAGATAATCGAGTATTTCAATTATTTGTATTTTTATTAAATTAATAAATCGTATTAAATTGCGTTTCACGTAATATGCAATAGATGTCGCTACATACATCATTTTCAACATAAATTAATTTCCTCAATTGCTTTTAAGACCGAGTTTTTAAGACCATTATCTATTGGTTAATAGTTCCATAAAAGTAGTTATCAAGTTATTAATAAATCTGTTAATAAGATAATTAAATATATTAACAAGAAATTAATTTGTTCGTATTTTCTGCCTTATTAAACATTAGTTAACACCTTTAAGACTGTATTAAGCATGCTATTTCTCCTTTAGTAATAGTATTTACTAAGTTTATGAATAAGATAATCCAGTATTTCAATTATTTGTATTTTTATTAAATTAATAAATCGTATTAAATTGCGTTTTACGTAATATGCAATAGATGTCGCTACATACATCATTTTCAACATAAATTAATTTCCTTAACTGCTTTTAAAACCGAGTTTTTAAGACCATTATCTATTGGTTAATAGTTCCTTAAAAGTAGTTATCAAGTTATTAATAAATCTGTTAATAAGATAATTAAATATATTAACAAGAAATTAATTTGTTCGTATTTTCTGCCTTATTAAACATTAGTTAACACCTTTAAGACTGTATTAAGCATGCTATTTCTTCTTTAGTAATAGTATTTACTAAGTTTATGAATACGATAATCCAGTATTTCAATTATTTGTATTTTTATTAAATTAATAAACCGTATTTAATTTCATTTCACGTAGTGTGTAATAGATGTCGCTACATACATCATTTTCAAAATAAATGAATTTCGTTAATTGTTTTTAAGACCGTGTTTTTAAGGTTAACTTGTAAAAATGTATGTTATGAATTTAACGTGCATCTAAATGAAATGTAACTGTTTTTTCCTCAAAAAAATTTCACATAACTGGTTTTTCCTCACAAATGACACTTCACTGGTAAAGTTTTCTCCAAATTACGCGAAACCTATGTCAGATAACATTGTTTCAAGGTCAGAAAATGAAAATATAGATAAATATGTATTAAAATCCGTACTTAACTCGATTTAACCAAAAAAGTGACTTAACTGGTTTCCTCAAAACCACAGAATTAATAAGATAAAATAATCAGAAAATAATAGTTATTACTATTTCATGTCATTTGAATTAATTTCATAATCCTCAAGATTAATCAACGATAAATCCAATATTAATCCGTAATATTATCTTTTGTTTTTTTTTTCAATAACATTATTACCCGAAGTTACAGTACATAAAACTTGATTGCATTTTGCATACACATAATGTCTGTTCGTTTTTTTCTTCTTCTTCTTTAATCATTAAAAATAATAAAAATACTCTTATTTTTTTCACATCTTTACGACACATGTATATCACAGACCTACAATATTTTTTTCTCATTTAATTTATACTTAGAAGAGCCTATTTAAAATTAAAAAAAGAGAAAAGAAAACGAGTCGACGCAAAATGAAATAAGATACTAATGTTTTAAAAGGTATGTAAAGGTGGGATTTTAATAATTTCAGGTATTTTTTTATCTGTGTTAAGAACGTTTAAGAGGTTTTTTTTAAAATCAGTGCTTTGTTTGCGTTCTTACATCGATTTTGCGCTTTCTTGAATTTTTGGTGCGGTTTTAATTAGGTCTGGGAATTTGAATATTCGCTATTATTCAAATACCGTGCGATCGTTTAAAACATGATTTAGAGTAGGCTTTGAATTTGAAATTAGATTGGCACTACTGACTGTTAACACATAGTTTACCATAACCTTAAATTTATTCCATTATTCAATTAGCATTCTGGGGAACCGCACAAAAAAATGCCGCCTACTCTAAATCATAATTTTAACCATCGCACGGTACCAAATCACTCACTATTTCTAAATATGTGAAAAAGTGAGTGATTTGGTACCGTGCGATCGTTAAAATTGTGATTTAGAGTAGGCGGCATTTTTTGTGCGGTTGTCCAGAATGCTAATTAAATGATGGAATAAATTTAAGCTTATGGTAAACTAGGTGTTAGCAGTCAGTAGTGCCAATTAAATTAATTTACCTTCTTGAATATTTAAATATTTATACTTTTAAGTATACATTTTCATTCGCAGTTTTTCTAAAATCCTTCAATTTGAAGTTTCTAGCGAGTGTTTCCACTCCCAGACTAAGCATGAAGTAAAATTTCGAGTTTAGAAAAGCCTGAAAATTTGGTTTGGTCGCGTAGCGCTACGCGCTACGCGGCCAAACCAAATTTTCAGGCTTTTCTAAACTCGAAATTTTACTTCATGCTTAGTCTGGGAGTGGAAACACTCGTTAAAAACTTCAAATTAAAGGATTTAAAACACTGCGAATAAAAATGTCTACTTAAAAGTCTGGAAAACCAGAAATTTGAGTTACAAATTTATTTTAATTTGGTTCTCATTAATCACTTGAAAAATTTAATACAACTTTCTGGTTTGTTATAACATAAAGAAAGTTACATTGAATGTGTTAATGCTAAAACTTTAGAAACAATTTTCTTTGTTTTATAATCCAGAACTAAATCTTTTTTGTTCATACATACAAAGCACTAAATTTTTGGTTTACTTCATAAACAATTTTTTCTGTTTGAAAACTCAGAACTTAATTTTTCTTTTACAAAATACAAAGAGCACTGAATTTTTGGTTTACTTCATAAACAATTTTTTCTGTTTGAAAACTCAGAACTCAATTTTTCTTTTACAAAATACAAAGCACTGAATTTTTGGTTTACTTGATCAACTTTTCTAAACAATTGTCGGGCACTAACTTCTATTAATAAGTGTTCCAAATATTTACTTTCCCACCTAATCAGTCACCTTTTGTTAAAAATTATTTTTACATCTACTCACGCGGTATACAAAAAAAAGAACGAATATTCTTACAAACTAACAACTTAAAAAAAAACTCATCATATTTCCTCTTCCTCTTCAGTCGCTTGACCAATTCATTTTGTCTATATAAAGAAGTGGGGCGGGGGGAGTAGGGGAGTGGGGGCACTTTTCACTGATTGATCGCGCTCGTTGAATTGGTTCGTCTGTCTTCGCATTCACAACAAAACTTACTCTCTTTTTTTCTCTCTCTCGGTCGTCGTTTTACTTTTTGAAAACTAAACAAAAAATTGAACTATTTACACAAACAGCACACGGGTCCAGTATAAAGGTATTCCTAAGAACGTTAACGCGAGCGGACCATGCTGCATCAGCTATCAGACTAGGGGTCTCATTATTTCGTTCGGGTGGCTATTCTGGTTGCTGTCGTTGTGTCGTGACGCACACTGCTGTAAATTAAAGAAAAATACATGAATTAAATTCACATATTATTCACATATATCCAAAGTATTTAAAAAAAAGTAACATTTACATTTTTTTAAACGATTTGTGGTTCCAACAGGACGGTGCTTCATCTCATCAAACGTTCAATTGAACTTTTACCGAGTGTTTCCACTCCCAGACTAAGCATGAAGTAAAATTTCGAGTTTAGAAAAGCCTGAAAATTTGGTTTGGTCGCGTAGCGCGAAGCGCGGAGCGGCCAAACCAAATTTTCAGGCTTTTCTAAACTCGAAATTTTACTTCATGCGCCACGCATATACAACACTGATTTAGTGTGAAGGTAAAAATATACTGATTGATTTTCTATTTGAGCTTAACACGTTCTCCACTAGGCTCTTAGAGAAAAATTCCACAACTGTTCCCACTGAGCAAAAAACAAACAAATAACGTTATATCAACATTGTAACAACATTAAACGTTGTATTACTGTTGATGAAACAATACTTCAATGTGTTTGCTCAGTGAGTTGTCTTTTTTTTTATTAAATCGAACAATTGTTTGAAAAGCTATAAAAAAGGTAATTGACCATTAGCCCAGAACATACCGCACCTTTTCATTTTCTAAATGCATCGAATTTGTTTACGATGTGATTTTGTAGACGTTAGTAACAAACGTGTTAGGGTAATAAATATTGTAAACGCAGATTTTATCATTTTATATAACGAATTTGATCAATAGTAACATCTACACCTTTCTGAACGACTTGTGGTTACTAGGAAAATGGTGCTTCTTCTGGCGGAACGTTCATTTTTAATTTTTAATTTTATGTACAGATTTTGTCTTGTACCCACAGCTTGTTTTCTTGCCCGGATTTTAATAATAGTAGCATCTACACCCTTCTGAACGACTTGTGGTTCCAGCAAAATGGTGCCTTGTCTGATAGAACATTCATTTTACACTTTTAATTTTATGTATAGATTTTGTTTTGTACTCACAGCTTGTTTTCTTTCCCGGATTTTAACAATAGATACGTCTACACCTTTCTGAACATCTACATCTTTTTGCTGTGGTTCCAGCAAGACGGCACTTCGTCTGACGGAACGTTTATTTAACACTTTTAATTTTATGTACCAATTATAATGTGTTTATCAACATTTTTTGTCACATATATGTGACGTTGGTAATAAACGTGCTAGGTTAATAAATATTGTAAACGCAGATTTTATCATTTTATCTACCAGATTTTAACAATAGTAACATCTACACCTTTCTGAACGACTTGAGGTTCCAGCAAACTGGTGCTTTGTCTGATGGACCGTTCATTTTAATCTTTTAATTTTATGTACAGATTTTGTTATGTACTCACAGCTTGTTTTCTTTCACGGATTTTAAGAATAGTAGCATCTACACCTTTCTAAACATCTACAACTTTATACTGTGGTTCCAGCAAGACGGTACTTCATTTGACGAAACGTTCATTTCATACTTTTAATTTTATGTACCAATTATAATGAATTTACCAACATTTTTTTGTTGTTGGTAGCAAACGTGTTAGGGTTATAAATATTAGGTAATTTCTAATTGAAACACTTGTTTAGTTTCATGTTGTTGTATTCAGTTTCCTGACACGTGTTTCGGTCAATGACGACCATTCTCAAAGGAATTACAAAAATAACTGAATGGTCGTCATTGGCCGAAACACGTGTCAGGAAACTGAATACAACAACGTGAAACTAAACAAGTGTTTGAATTTGAAATAACTTGATAGTATAATTTCATTTCATCAAGAGTGCAGTGAACGAAGTATTTACCGTAGGTTAATAAATATTGTAAACGCCGTTTTAATTATTTTATCTAACGGATTTTAACACTACACCTTTCTGAACGACTTGTGGTTCCAGCAAGACGTTGCTTCGTCTGACGAAACGTTAATTTCACACTTTTAATTTTATTTACAGATTTTGTTTTGTACTCACAGCTTGTTTTCTTTCCCATGTCTTCATGGCGCTCTTGTATTTTTCGAATTCGTGACACCAGTCGGAGTAAATCTTTTGGTAATCGTTGCTCTTCGCCGGTGGCGAGCAGCGATGGGCGTCCACTGTGACGTTGTAGGAACACAAGAGTGAAGCACCCATCCAACAATCGTACCGTCCGGCGTCGGCTTCGGTCACGGCGATGATCACCAATCCGTGTTCGGAGGTTTCGATATATTTATCAGGCCTGAAAAAATACCTTGTTCAATCACTCCTGCATACGCATTTCTACAAAATCCAAGAAAATATAGAACATTGTATCTCAAGACCCTCAAGTCGAGAGTTCACGTACTACAAAATCCAAGAAAATACAAAATGTCAAGACACTCTTTTTGATAGGAGTAGAATGATTGTGTTAGATACCTGAAGACAATCTTGTAACGTCCCTTCTCCTTGGAGTAGTGGTACCAGGTGATCGTCTGCGAAGCTAGGACCGCCGGCATCTTCAGGAAGCACCCTAGGTGCAGACTTTGCCCCCAGGTGACCACCATCTTCTTTTTGACGACGCTGCTATCGCAGACGTCAACCGTGCTGTTCGACACATCTTGCAACAATCTATAAAAACACATTAATTTAAGAAACTTCAAACAAGACATTCAAAAGTAGGAGAGAAAGAATCTATTTTTTACGTTAGTACTTCAACAAATTCTACAAGAGAGAAACTGCATTGGTGGAAAACCCTAAAAAAGTCCAAAGTAAGGTCAATATTCTAAGATCATGACTAGACAATAAAGACAAAAATAAAATTCCTGCGATGCTACTTGTTCTCGAATCTTAATTACGTGGTAGAAGCACTAGAATATCTGGGACATACTATGAGAGAAGAAATATATGGAATACTACAGCTCAGAATGCAGGGAGATATTACAAGAAGTAGATATGTAGGAAGACGCCGGATTTTATAGTTAAGAAATCTTGGAGATTGGTTCTGGTGTACTTTAAAAGATCTGTTTAGAGCGGCAGTGTCGAAAGTAAAGATTGCTTTGTTGGTAGCTAACCTCCGAGTAGGAGACGGCACATGAAGAAGAAGAAGAAGCATGGATACTGACGGAGGCTACAAGCAAAAAATTAGAAGCATTCGAGATGTAGGTCTATCGTAGAATGCAGAAGGTGCTACGGCACACAAAGAAGAAGAAGAAGAAAAGCATGGATACTGACGGAGGCTACAACAAAAAAAATGGAAGCATTCGAGATATAGGTCTATCGTAGAATGCTGAAGGTACCACGGACAGATCAGGTCACAAATGTTGAAATTCTCCGGAGAAAAAAAAAAATTAAAAAAAAGTACTGACCACTGTAAAAATAATAAAAATCGAATACCTAGGCCATATTATAAGAAATTAAAGCAGGCACTATCTGTTGCAGGTCATTTTAAAAGGAAAAGTGTTAGGAGTAAGAACTACAGTAAGAAGAACCTGGTTCGACCAGAGCACAACCGAATGGCAAACAAAGTATATATAATAGCTAGGTTGGTTGCCAAAGTTCGAACCGGACAGAAACCGCTATAAGAAGAAAGTAAGGAGGGATTTGAGAATTGAAAATGGATTGAGAATGAGAAGATACATGTTATCAGAGCGGTGATGGAATCCTATCACCTTGTTTTGGTCGTTGCTACGAAAATTATTTGTCATATTTGACAGTCGATAATTAAAAATGTCAACCGGGCGATGGGGTTAGTTTTCCAAGAAGAAAATGTAGTAAAATTCGTTATATTCTCTCATCGCAAATAACTCGTGGTATGATTAATAATCGATAATATTTATTCGTGAAACCGGAGCAGCACATTTAACTTGCCCTTCGGGCTCGTTGAATCTGCAGCTCGGTTTCACTCATGAATATTGTCGATGATAATCATACCACTTGTTATATTACAGCTGAAAATAAGTTCTTTTTAGCGATTAAAGAACTTATTTTCAGCTGTAATATAACAAGTGGTATTATGCAAGTCAAATTTACGAATAGTATGCTAAAATTAGCAGATATTCAGAAGAACTAAAATATCTACTGGTTCTTGTGAATATCTGAATATCCAGTAGACCGTTTGCTTCTTCTAAATATCTGCTAATTGTCACAAACTGTTCAGAAATTGCACTTGCGTGACTAAATGTTCGCATTGACGATAGCAATACTATTGTTTAACTATTGGTACTTTACCCTGGTGCATATGGTTTGCAAACGTTGCTGTCTTTATCCCATCCGCAGTAGGGATCATGCACGCATCTCAGACAGTTGTCGTATCTCCTGTTGCACATCACCAAATCGATTTGTTTCACGCGATGATCCGACGCCACGTAAAGCGCCTTGTGCTCTTTGGAGATCTCCATCACTTGAATCGGCTCTCCGGGGGTCACGTCGAAGATGTCCAAAAGGATCGAAGAAGATTCTTCATTTTCTTTCGTCCATTGGACGATTTTATGTACTCTACCATCATCTATTACAAAATAAAGAACACAAAGGATTAGAAGTAACTTTGCACCATGAAATACAAAATGAGTAAATAAAATACTAAATAAGAGAAACCAATAGGAGTTTGCTGTGAATCATTTGATTTCTATTAGCAAGTAGGTCACTTACTTCTGTAGGTAGAACATGTGATGATCTGCTACTTACAGAAATAAGTAGGAGATCACTTACTTCTGTAGGTAGAACATGTGATGATCTGCTACTTACAGAAATAAGTAGAATATCACATGCTTCTGTGAGTAGAAGATCATCTCTGTTGTTTAATCAGAATCTTCAATTCGTCAAGTCTTCTTACGAATAGAAGATTCTGATTGAATACCAGAGATGATCTACTTACTGAAGAAATTTTCTGCGCATCATTTGATTTCTCTTAGCAAGTAGATCACTTACTTCTATAGATAGACCATGTGATGATCTGCTACTTACAGAAATAAGTAGAAGATCACTTACTTCTGTAGGTAGAGCATGTGATGATCTGCTACTTACAGAAATAAGTACAAGATCACATGCTTCTGTGAGTAGACGATCATCTCTGTTGTTTAATCAGAATCTTCAATACGATAAGTCTTCTTACGAATGAAAGATTCTGATTGAATACCACAGATGATCTACTTACTGAAGTAAGTAGAAGATCACTTATTTCTCTAGATAGATGATGATGATGGTGTGCTACTTACACAAATAAGTAAAGGATCAGATACTTCTGTAAGCAGATCATCTCTAATCAAGTTTTCTTACGTATAGAAGAGCTTGAATGAACTAGAAAGACGATCATCCACTTACAAAAGTTTGTAAAAGTTACTTCTGTAAGTAGAAGATGATGATGATCTGCTATTTACCGAAATTTGTAAATGATCAGTTACTTCTGTAATTGGAAGATCATCTCTGTGTTGTTCAATGAGAATCTTCTATTCGTAAGAAAACTTATTCTGATTGAGCAACAGAGATTATCATCAAATTTGGTGAAGAAAAACACTTGTTATGTTCCATTATTTTATTTTCAGTTTCCTGACACGTGTTTCGATCTTTATAAATCATTATAAAAGGTTGTACTAGATTATCATCTACTTACAGCGATGTAAAGATCTGCTGCTTACAGAAATAAGTGGAAGATCACTTACTTCCGTAGGTAGAACATGTGATGATCTGCTACTTACAGAAATAAGTAGATCACATGCTTCTGTGAGTAGAAGATCATCTCTGTTGTTTAGCAGAATCTTCAATTCGTCAAGTCTTCTTATGAATAGAAGATTCTGATTAAATATCAGAGATGATCTTCTTACTGAAGTAAGCAATAAATCACTTATTTCTCTAGGTAGAAGATGATGGTATGCTACTTACACAAATAAGTAGAAGATCAAATACTTCTGTAAGCAGATCATCTCTGATCAAGTTTTCTTACGTATAGGAGAGTTTGAATGAACTAGAGAGACGATCATCTACTTACAGACGTTTGTAAAAGATACTTCTGTAAGTAGAAGATGATGATGATCTGCTATTTACAGAAATTTGTAAAAGATCAGTTACTTCTGTAAGTGGAATAGCATCTCTGTGTTGTTTAATCAAAATCCTCCATTCGTAAGAAGACTTGACGAATTGAAGATTTTGATTGAGCAACAGAGATTATCATCTACTTACAGATGTGATATCCTACTTATTTCTGTAAGTAGAAGATTATCAACATCTTTATATTGTTCAATGCGTAAGTAGAGGATTACTTATTTCTATGGTAGAAGTAAGTAATCTTCCACTCACAAGTAAGTAGTAGATCAGATACTTCTGTAAGCAGATCATCTCTGATCAAGTTTTCTTGCGTATAAAAGAGTTTGAATGAACTAGAGAGTCGATCATCTACTTATAGAAGTTTTTAAAAGTTACTTCTGTAAGTAGAATATGATGATTTGCTATTTACAGAAATTTGTTGAAGATCAGTCTCTTCTGTAAGTAGAAGATCATCTCTGTGTTGTTCAATCAGAATATTCTATTCGTAAGAAGACTTGACGAATTGAAGATTCTGATTGAGCAACAGAGATTATCATCTACTTACAGAAGTAAGTGATATTCTACTTATGTCTGTAAGTAGAAGATTATCATCATCTTTCTATTGTTCAATGCGTAAGTAGAAAATTACTTATTTCTATGGTAGAAGTAAGTAATCTTCTACTCACAAATATATAAGTAGAAGATCAGATACTTCTGTAAGTAGATCATCTCTGATCAAGTTTTTTTACGTATAGAAGAGTTTGAATAAACTAGGGAGACGATCATCTACTTACAGAAGTTTGTAAAAGTTACTTCTGTAAGTAGAAGATGATGATGATCTGCTATTTACAAAAATTTGTAAAAGATCAGTTACTTCTGTAAGTGAAAGATCATCTCTGTGTTGTTCAATCAGAATATTCTATTCGTAAGAAGACTTGACGAATTGAAGATTCTGATTGAGCAACAGAGATTATCATCTACTTATAGAAGTATGTGATATTATACTTATTTCTATAAGTAGAAGATTATCATCATCTTCTACTTACAGAAGTAACTTTTACAAACTTCTGTAAGTAGATGATTGCCTTTTATTTAATGCGTAAGTAGAAGATTACTTAGGCTAAATTACACCAAAAACGTTAAACCCGAGTTCAAGCTGAACTTGAGATCAAGATGAAAGTCCCTATTGTTCTAATGTCACTTGAATTGAAGTTCAGAGTTGAACCAGTTTAACTTGTTTGGTACAACTGGCCCTTACTTCTATGGTAGAAATAAGTAATCTTTTAAGTTCGGAATTGAACCAGTTCAACTTGTTTGGTGCAACTGGCCCTTACTTCTATGGTAGAAGTAAGTAATCTTCTAATTACGCATTAAAAAATATAAAGTAGTTTAATACTTATTTGGATTCTCACTTCTTGAGAAACACAATTGTTTCCGCTTTTACGAATTTCAACAAAATAAAAAACTCACTTGTTCCGGCGTAATAAACAGTATAATCCAAAACAGCACCACCAACATCCACCCTGATCTTATCAACAACCAGCCTGGTGAAGAAAATGTCCCTCTTGAAGAATACCGGTTTCTCGTGCTCGTGCATTACCGCGGAGTCCATCAGAGGGTGCGACCTGATGAAGTTCAGGACCGTATCGGGGAGGGTCTCCGTGTCGTTGACGCAAGTTCCGGGTCTCGGCTCCGGGACTTTGCTCGATAAAACGGGCAACCAGGCGGACGAGGACGTCGCTTGTTCTTTGAACTTCCCGCTGAAAGCGGATTGGATGTCGCCCAGGGTGAAGGAGCAAATCGCTGATCCCATCAGGCCGTTTGTTGATGTGGTGAACGTGCCGTAGAATTTGTTGTCGTCACCTGGGACTTTGTAGATGGATTCTAAAGAGAGGGACACAAATTGTGACGGTGGAAGTTGAAACGAGAATGTCAAGTCATACCACAAAGAAACGAGCATTGCATTGCTAAGAGAATTAAAGTAGAAGTAAAGTTTTGAAAACTTGGACTTTGTAGATGGATTCTAAGGAGCGGGACACAAATTGTGACGGTGGAAGTCGAAACGAGAATGTCAAGTCATACCACAAAGAAACGAGCATTGCATTGTTAAGAGAAGTTAAAGTAGAAGTAAAGTTTTTAAAACTTAGACTTTGTAGATGGATTCTAAGGAAAGGGACACAAATTGTGACGGTGGAAGTTGAAACGAGAATGTCAAGTCATACCACAAAAAAACGAGCATTGCATTGTTAAGGGAAATTAAAGTAGAAGTAAAGTTTTGAAAACTTGGACTTTGTAGATGGATTCTAAGGAGAGGGATACAAATTGTGACGGTGGAAGTTGAAACGAGAATGTCAAGTCATACCACAAAGAAACGAGCATTGCATTGTTAAGGGAAGTGAAAGTAGAAGTAAAGTTTTGAAAATTTGGACTTTGTAGATGGATTCTAAGGAGAGGGACACAAATTGTGACGGTGGAAGTTGAAACGAGAATGTCAAGTCATACCACAACGAAACGAGCATTGCATTGTTAAGGGAAGTTAAAGTAGAAGTAAAGTTTTGAAAACTTGGACTTTGTAGATGGATTCTAAGGAGAGGGACATAAATTGTGACGGTGGAAGTTGAAACGAGAATGTCAAGTCATACCACAACGAAACGAGCATTGCATTGTTAAAGGAAGTTAAAGTAGAAGTAAAGTTTTGAAAACTTGGACTTTGTAGATGGATTCTAAGGAGAGGGACACATATTGTGACGGTGGAAGTTGAAACGAGAATGTCAAGTCATACCACAACGAAGCGAGCATTGCATTGTTAAGGGAAGTTAAGGTTAGGAAGGTTAGGGAGTGGAAACAGTCGTTAGAAGTTTCAAATTGAACTATTAACAAGAAGGTGTAAATTCTCAATGATAGTTCAATTTAAAACTTCTAATGATGAAAACAGTCATTAGAAGTAGTTTCAAATTGAACTATTAATAAGAATTTACCCCTTCTTATTAATCGTTCAATTTAAAACTTCAAACGACTGTTTCCACTCCCTAACCAAGTTTTCAAAATTCTACTTCTAGTTTAACTTCGCTTAGCAACGCAATGCTCGTTTCTTTTTTAGCTCAAGTGTTGTGTATTATTTCGTTTCATTTTTTTGTGTACTTACGTATTTCGTTGAAGTAAAAGGGAAATTCGCCCGGGATGGAACAATTGAGTCTGGCCTTGAGGTAAGTGGCCCAATTCTGGGACAGGATGTTTTTCCCGCCCGTGTCCCGTTTGCAGACCCGGGCCACCCTCGAGTAGACGCTCTTGCCGCAATTAATGTACTCGACGGCGGTCTCCCGGAAAAAGAAGAACACGTACTCGCCGATCTCGAAGGATCCAACAAAATTAGGTTCTGCAAAAAAAAAGTAAAATTGTAATTGCAGATATTTTGTTTTTTTGTGGTAGAGAGCCTGTTTAGAGGTTCATACTTTTCTGTTGAATCGATGAAGTAATTTCTATATATAATAATTCATTTCTCCCTAAAATTAATTCATGGCGAAACTTATTCAAGCAAATACACATCCGAAACATGTTAGAGGTAAATTTTCTGGGTTTTTCTAAACTCGAAATTTTACTTCATGCGCCACGCGTATAAAACACTGATTTCTAGTAAAGTTTATTTTGAACTTTTACTAGAAATCAGTGTTTTATACGCGTGGCGCATGAAGTAAAATTTCGAGTTTAGAAAAGCCCAGAAAATTTGTCTCGGGTCGCTGCGCGACCCTCGACAAATTTTCACAGGGCTTTTCTAAACTCGAAATTTTACTTCATGCTTAGTTTGGGAGTGGACAACACTCGTTTAAATCTTCACATTGATTTCTTTGAAAAAAAGCAACGAATATCTGAAGATTTACTTCGAAATCAGAATTGAAAATAAATTGCTAAAGCAGGATTATAAATATACAGCTTTTCTTTTAAGTATACATATCCCAATTATATACTGTAAATCTTCAGATATTTGTTGCATTTTTTTAAAAGAAATCAACGTAAAGTTTTAAACGAGTGTTGTCCACTCCCAGACTAAGCATGAAGTAAAATTTAGAGTTTAGAAAAGCCCTGTGAAAATTTGTCGAGGATCGCGCAGCGACCCGAGACAAATTTTCTGGGCTTTTCTAAACTCGAAATTTTACTTCATGCGCCACGTGTATAAAACACTGATTTCTATTAAAGTTTATTTTGAAACTTAACTAGAAATCAGTGTTTTATACGCGTGGCGCATGAAGTAAAATTTCGAGTTTAGAAAAGCCCAGAAAATTTGTCTCGGGTCGCTGCGCGACTCTCGACAAATTTTCACGGGGCTTTTCTAAACTCGAAATTTTACTTCATGCTTAGTCTAGGAGTGGACAACACTCGTTTGAATCTTCACATTGATTTCTTTTAAAAAAAGCAACGAATATCTGAAATTTACTTCGAAATCAGAATTGAAAATTAATTGCTAAAGCAGGATTATAAATATACAGCTTTTCTTTTAAGTATACATATCCCAATTATATACTGTAAATCTTCAGATATTCGTTGCTTTTTTTTAAAAGAAATCAATGTAAAGTTTTAAACGAGTGTTGTCCACTCCCAGACTAAGCATGAAGTAAAATTTCGAGTTTAGAAAAGCCCTGTGAAAATTTGTCGAGGGTCGCGCAGCGACCCGAGACAAATTTTCTGGGCTTTTCTAAACTCGAAATTTTACTTCATGCGCCACGCGTAAAAAACACTGATTTCTACTAAAGTTTATTTTGAGCTTTACTAGAAATCAGTGTTTTATACGCGTGGCGCATGAAGTAAAATTTCGAGTTTAGAAAAGCCCAGAATATTTGTCGAGGGTCGCTGCGCGACCCTCGACAAATTTTCACCGGGCTTTTCTAAACTCGAAATTTTACTTCATGCTTAGTCTGGGAGTGGACAACACTCATTTGAACCTTCACATTGATTTCTTCAAAAAAAAAGCACCGAATATCTGAAGATTTACTTCTAAATCAGAATTGAAAATAAATTACTAAAGCAGGATTATAAATATACTGCTAAATATACAGCTTTTCTTTTAAGTATACATATCCCAATTATATGCTGTAAATCTTCAGATATTCGTTGCTTTTTTAAAAAGAAATCAATGTGAAGATTTAAACGAGTGTTGTCCACTCCCAGACTAAGCATGAAGTAAAATTTCGAGTTTAGAAAAGCCCTGTGAAAATTTGTCGAGGGTCGCGCAGCGACCCGAGACAAATTTTCACAGGGCTGTTCTAAACTCGAAATTTTACTTCATGCGCCACGCGTATAAAACACTGATTTCTACTAAAGTTTATTTTGAGCTTTACTAGAAATCAGTGTTTTATACGCGTGGCGCATGAAGTAAAATTTCGAGTTTAGAAAAGCCCAGAAAATTTGTCTCGGGTCGCTGCGCGACCCTCGACAAATTTTCACGGGGCTTTTCTAAACTCGAAATTTTACTTCATGCTTAGTCTGGGAGTGGACAACACTCGTTTAAATCTTCACATTGATTTCTTTAAAAAAAAACCAACGAATATCTGAAGATTTACTTCGAAATTAAATAAGATTTTAAATATTTCATTGTATAATTCAATATCCGGAGGTGTATTTGCACGGGAAGTAGTTGTTTCAATGGATATTTATCGTTTTAAGTTGTCTTATTAATTAAGACATTGTTTGCATTTTCACGAATAGTTTTTTCGTAATTTTATATATTATGTTTAAAGTGTGCAAACTATAAGAAGCGTAAGCTCGAATTCAAATGGTTTTGAATTTGAATTTATCTTGAATATCTGAAGATTTACTTCGAAATCAGAATTGAAAATAAATTGCTAAAGCAGGATTATAAATATACTGCTAAATATACAGCTTTTCTTTTTTTTTATTTAACTTCCACTTCAATTGTTTACAATACATGGGTTGGTCAAGTATATTTTAATTAGTGGTGTATTATACAATTTATATATTTCAATAGGTATATAATTTAGGCGCTCTCACAGAAACTTATGTATTCATTAACACTATAAAAACAATTCTCTTGGAACACTTGTTTTAGTTTATTGTTGAACAATTTTTGAGGCAGTGTCATGATGTTAACAGGAAGAGTATTAAACAATTTGATCCCTTGCACGACACAGGAGTTATGGTAGAACATATGCTGATGCTTAGGGAGTTTTAGGTGTTTTGATCTCACATCGTGTTCATGCTGTGTTATGTGGATGTTAAATAATGATATGTTATGTCTAACAAACTTTAACGTTTCGTACACATACAGAGATATAAGTGGCATTACTTTTAGTTTCTTGAACAATGTGCGACAACATGTGTTGGGCTTTTGATTGCAGATGGCGCGTACCAGACGTTTCTGCATGATAAATATTGTTGAGGTTCGTTTCTGTGGTACACCCCCAACATTTTACACCATATGTTCATTGGGGTTGGTAGTACGACATATATACTGTCCTAGCCGCTTGTTGATGTATGTCATTATAGGTGGCATAGATTAGGTAGGCATATTTTGTTATTTTTGAGCATATTAGTTGTATATATCTGTTCCACGTAAGGTCGCTTTGTATGATTATTCCTAGGAATTGTACATGGTCTGCTTCCAATATAGGGTCATTATTCATATTCACTCCTGTATGTCCCATTTTTTCTCGGAAATGAATTGTGTAGGTCTTCGATGTGTTTGCTACGAGATGATTTTGCTTCAGCCATTCGCCTAATTCATTCAGAGTTCGATTAGTAGCTGCCCTTAAGTTTTCCAGGTTTTGGTTTGGAATGCTTACCGTGGTGTCATCTGCAAACATGGTGATATGTGCATTTAATGATATTGGCAGGTCGTTAATGAATAGCAGAAAGAGCAGTGGACCTAGTATACTGCCTTGTGGTACCCCGGCTGATGGAGATGCTATATTGGAGTCATACTGGTTGTTGTTAATGTAAGCGGTTGTTATATGCTTACGTTGTGATAGGTATGATTTTATTAGTCAATTGCAGTTTCCTCTTATGCCGTATGTCGATAATTTGTGAAGTAATAAATTATGTGGTATAGTGTCGAAGGCTTTGGTGAGGTCCAAAAATATTGAGAACACATGTACGTTGTTGTCTAAGTTACTGAGGATAAACTCAATAAATCTATATGGCATGATTTGTTGTAAACTTTTTTCTAAAACCGAATTGTACTCCACACAATATATTTTCCGATGTTACGTAGTTACGTAGTTTTGCATTCGGTCTTTAATAACTCCTTCAAATATTTTAGAAAACACTGCTAATATGGATATCGGCCTATGATTTCCCATTCCATGTTTGCAACCTTTTTTGTAAATAGGATTTATTTTACCAATTTTAAGTATACATATCCCAATTATATGCTGTAAATCTTCAAATATTCGTTGCTTCTTTTTAAAAAAATCAATGTGAAGATTTAAACGAGTGTTGTCCACTCCCAGACTAAGCATGAAGTAAAATTTCGAGTTTAGAAAAGCCCTGTGAAAATTTGTCGAGGGTCGCGCAGCGACCCGAGACAAATTTTCACAGGGCTTTTCTAAACTCGAAATTTTACTTCATGCGCCACGCGTATTAAACGCTGATTTCTAGTGAAGTTTAAAATATACTTTTAAATCAGAATTAAAAATAAACTTTCTGTTGAATCGATGCAGTACTTTCTATATATAATAATTCACCCCCCCCCCAAAATGAATCCATGGCGAAATTTATTCGAGCAAACACACATCCGAGGTAATTTGGTAATTGTAATCGCGCAATGAGGGGTGCCGGGCTGGGGATAGCTCGCCTCTGGATCCTCTGGAAGGACCAACGGGCGGAAACACCTTTGAGCATCCAGTTACGTGTCACCCCACCTGAGCCAGTTCCCATGGACACGCCGTGTCCCCTCTCACCATCATTTCCTCCTCCGCCGTGATTTAATTATTCCTCCTCGCAATAAACGCAGATTACAGGTAATTGGATTCGAGACTTCGGCGGTTGAAATTTCAGCGAGCGTTCATGCCTAAATAAACAATTTCAATTTCCGCATTAAACCCTCGGTTTTCTTTTTTTGATCGCGTCCACGCACCGGTGGATTTTTCAGGATTTACACGCGTGCTTTTTTTTGTGTAAGCGATCCGCGCGCTTTTTATTGACTCGTGCGATGATGTATGACGCTAATCGGGAGGAAGTGCGCCTTTCGACCAGAAAATATCATCATCCGATGCGATTCGATGAATTCCACTCTTTTTTCAGTAAATAAAAACCCTGAATTTTTACGTTTAAAGATGTAAAATAAAATAAAACTAAATGTTATCAATCAATCAAATTGAAAAATAATATAATTTAGGTATACTTTCAGCTGTAATATAACAAGTGGTATGATTATCATCGATAATATTTATGAGTGAAACCGAGCTGCAGAATGTGCTGCTCCGGTTATTCGATTATTAATCATACCTCGAGTTATATTCGATGAGAGAATATAACGAATTTCACTACATTTCCGTCTTGTAAACCTCACCCCATCGCCCGGTTGACATTTTTAATTATCGACTGCCAGATTTGACAAATCATTTTTGTAGCAACGACCAAAACAAGGTTATAGGATTCTATTACACCATGCTGTGATAGCATGTATCTATGGAAATACGCGATTCTGATTAGAGGGAATGCAGTCATGTGACGCTTGAGTTATATTCTCATCTGTAATATATCAAGGGGTATGATTATCATCGATAATATTCATGAGTGAAACCGAGCTACAGATTCAACGACCCGAGTACTGCTCCGGTTTCACGAATAAATATTATCGATTATTAATCATACCACGAGTTATATTCAAGGAGAGAATATAACGAATATAGCGGGCTTCAGAAGAGGACGATCCACTGTGGAGCAGATAGCTACACTAAACTGGATTATCGAAAAGGAGATGAGCAAGTAGGAGAAAATCTTTTTGATGTTCATAGACCTGAAAGCTGCGTATGATTCGGTAGAGAGAAAGTGGTTGATAGAGAGATTGAAAGGAATGGGTATATGGCAAGTGGTGAATTGGGTGAACGAAGTCTACAGGAGTACATGGTGTAAAGTAAGAGTGGGAGAGTCGTTGTCTGAGTGCTTTGAGGTGCAAAGAGGGGTGAGACAGGGGTGCCCGTTAAGCCCGCTACTATTTAATCTGTATGTGGCTGATCTGGAGGCAGTACTGGAGAGTGGTCAGGCAGGAGGAATAGTAGTAGGGAGTGAAAAGGTCTGGAGCCTGTCATATGCAGATGATGTTGTAGTATTGGCAAAGACGATGAGTGAATTAAGAGAATTGAAAGAGAGGTATTTTGTGAGAAGAGGATTGACAGTGAATGTTAAAAAAACAAAGTGGATGGTATGTAAGAATAGGGGTGGACGGAGGAGGACGAATGAGGTAATGAGATGGATGAGGGAGGAAGTAGAAAGAGGTAAAGAATTTAAATACTTAGGGTAGGTGTTTTCAGAAAGTGGGAGCAGAGCGTCACATATTGAGTGGGTGTGTAAGAAAGTGAGAGTAGCTATGGCGCGAATGCGGAGAGTATGGGAAGGAATGCTAGAGGAGAATGTATTGATGAAACTGACTTGGTGGGATGCGTGCATAAAAGCGACTATGATGTATGCGGCGGAAGTATGGGGTGTGAATGGATCTGAAAAAATAGAGAGGGTACACCTGCGATACTTGAAAACAATACTAGGCTTAGAGAGAACAACGCCGAACTACATAGTATTGCAGGAGTGCCAGCGTATGTCGGTAGAATGGACGGCGATAATAAGGATAGTGAAATTCGAGAGGAAGGTGTATGGCTTAGGAGAGGAGAGGATGGTGAAGCAGGCGTGGTGGGGGTGTTACAGGGGATGGCAAAGAACAGGCAGAGGAGCAAAATGGATGAGCAAAAGGGAAAACATATACAAAAAAGTGGGGTGATCGGTGGGTTTCGTAGAAGAGAAATTGGGAAGGGGAGAGAAAATAGAAGTGGAAGTGGGAGAAAGGTTTAAAGACGTAGAGCTGCAGATAAGGCAAGAGAGCATCCAAGGGAGCAATCACACCCCCAGTTATAAGGACCTGCAAGTCTTCTGAAGCCATCCCCGGTATCTCACGAATTTGAGTGGGCAGGAGGTGCGTATGTTCGCGAGATTCAGGTGTTGCAATGAAGAGAGAGGAAGGAACGTATGGATGGGGGAAATATTTACAAGGTGTGTGTTTTGTGGAATGGATAGGCACGTGTAGGAGCACTGGATGAATGGCTGCAAAAATGTGTTTATAGAGGGGAGTATGAAGGGTAAGAGGCGTGTGAAGACTTTAGAGGAGAGCGGAAGAAAGATAGAGGTGGTGAAAGAGTTGGTAAGGCAGAGGGCAGGGAGGTGTAGCTAGATGCAAAACAGTGGCGGACAGCTGAGGAGCTCGCATTGGAAGTAGAATAAAATAGTGTATTATGTAGTATATAATTTGTAGAAGTTTATGCCAAATAAAGGTTTATGATATTGTATAACGAATTTCACTATATTTCCGTCTTGGAAACCTCACCCCATCGCCCGGTCAACATTTTTAATTATCGACTGTCAGATTTGACAAATAATTTTTGTACCAACGACCAAAACAAGGTAATAGAATTCTATCACAGCTCTGATATCGTGTATCTATGGAAATAAGCGATTCTGATTGGAGGGAATGTAGCCATGTAGCCACGCTTGAGTTATATGGAGGATGTGGGGCTTCGTATGGCGATGTGGCAAAGACCTTGATATTGATTGCATGAAAACACTCTATTGCTCATTAGTTCGCTGTCATCTGGAATTTGGTTCTTGCATTTGGACTCCATCAGCATCAGTTAATATTAATTTAATGGAATCGGTGCAAAAGAAATTTCTGCGTTGCATGGAGTACAAACAAGGAATAAAGCACGCAAAAGGCAGTTATAACATCATAATGAAGGAACTGAAAATAATAACCTTAGAAGACCGACGAACAGTTGCTGACCTAAGCATTTTATTCAGTATCATCAACGGATTGTTGGATTCTCCATCTCTATTGGAAACGTTGACATTTTCGGTTCCCAGCAGAAGAACTCGCTTGAACCAGCCGTTTTATTTGGCAACACATAAAACTGACTACGCTTTCCAAAATTCAGCTACTCGACTAATGTCATTGGCGAATGCAAATTGCATTCTTCCCAGCATAGACTTATATAGTGGATCTTTGAATAGTTTTAAATATCGATTGAATTCCAAATTTCAAATGTAATACTAATCGTACTGCTTGGACGTCAATTTTTAAAATTTTCATTTTGTAAGTTATATACATAATGAAAATTTTAAAAATTGACGTCCAAGCTTAACTCTACTTTAACATATCGCATACTTTTGTTATTATTATGTAAAAAGGTGTTATACCGTTTAATAAATAAATAAAAATAAAAAAATATATATTCTCAGCCGTAATATAACGAGTGGTATGATTATTATCGATGATATTTTGGAGTTGAAACCGAGCTGCAGATTCAACGAGTGCCCAGCAAGAGTTGAATGCGAGGCTTCTGTTTCAACGACAGAATATCATCGATAATTAATCATATCACGAGTTATATTTAGTGAGAGAATATAACTCATAGCCTACTAGAACGAATTTTAAACCAATGAGATGCAAGGAAAGCCGTAGGTACATGTCTATCACCGCGATGATAAAAAACAAAAGAAGCGGTGGGTGTTAAGTTGTCCTGTCATTCGAAACGTCAAAATAGGTAAAGTTTCGTGCAGTGATATTAATAGAAAAGTGAAAAGTACGACGCCAAAAAACACCGTCATGAATAAAGAATCACAGTGGCGGCAGTTTACGAACTTTTGTGCGGTTAAAACATTTTTAATCAATAGGGAAACAACAATATCTCAGCTGTCGATAATGTTAAGGGACTCACATTATTTTATTCGTTATATTCTCTCACTAAATATAACTCGTGATATGATAAATTATCGATGATATTTTGTCGTTGAAACCGAAGCAGCACATTCAACTCGCCCTTCGGGCTCGTTGAATCTGCAGCTCGGTTTCAACTCCAAAATATCATCGATAATAATCATACCACTCGTTATATTACGGCTGAGAATATAATGAATAAAATAATGTGAGTCCCTTAACATTATCGACAGCTGAGATATTGTTGTTTCCCTATTGATTGAGAATTTTTAAACGCACAAAAGTTCGTAAACTGCCGCCACTGCGATTCTTTGTTTATGACGGTGTTTTTTGGCGTCGCACTTTTCACTTTTCTATTAATATCACTGCACGAAACTTTACCTATTTTGACGTTTCAAATGACAGGACAACTTATCACCCACCGTTTCTTTTGTTTTTTATCATCGCGGTGATAGACATGTACCTACGGTTTTCCTTGCATCTCATTGGTTTAAAATTCGTTCTAGTAGGCTATGAGTTGTATTCTTAGGTTATTAACATAGGTAATGCTAAGACGACTAAATGAAAATCATTTTGTTCCACGTTGTATTTATTCGCACTCTGTATCCACAATAGGATATAGAAAAAAAACGCTGTTTATATTTTAATAAATATAATTCCTATAAAATATGCATTATCCCTTCGCCAACGCTGTACGTTCGGATGCGAAACGTTGTGTCGGTATTCAAACTCACTCTAGCATCAAATAGCTTTCAACAAAATCATGTTGGCGTTCCGGTGAAAAGCCTTGATAGTGAAACACCCCGCTCCCCCCCCGAGCCCCCGCAACCCATCCAGGTTTACGTCGTCTGAACTTTTCCTCCTTTGAAAACTATTTTCCCGGACGCATTACTTCCGCACCATTTACCCCTCCCAATTTTCTAACTACACCTAATTTATCGGGATAAACTCATAACTCGATAAGAATTTCATCATCATCCGGAGAATCATCGCTATGATGATGATTTCCGTTTCCCTCCTGTACTAAACTGACCTCCGCGTATAAACTCCCGTTTCATTGGAAAAGTCTTAATTTGATTCGGGTCTTTTATGGGTTCATTACAAATAAGTGCGCGCCGGCCCCGAGAATATTTCCATGGGATGATTTAATGAAAGTCCTGTGGGGCAGGGAGGTCAGGTACGTCCATTCGGACTGATTACCGGCTAGGCTTTATTAGTGTTAGGGAATTTCGTGAAATGGCATCATCGGACAAAAGCGTGTGCGAACCGCCGATAATTAAAACGGGGGGTGTTTTTCTTTTATTTCCAGCTCTAGCTCCTGCTCTTTTTTATCCTGCATGTGTGCTTCGCGTCCTTTTGATCAGCACATACTTTTTCCAAGTAGACGAGGAATTTTGAAAAAAAAAAAACTGACGAGAGAGAAAGGATATAATCTTTTAATTACAAACACCGACGTTATGGTGATTTATAATAAGATTAACTTAAAACACTTTTAACCTTTCTTCACAATCTTTATTATATACCAGATGTAATGGTGGATTAACAAATTATTAAAACAAGATGCGTAATAAGGTCTCTGTGGTCTTAGTGCAAACAATTAAGGAGAATTAACAAAATCTAGTAACACGTTGTCAAGAGGGCTTAAATCAAAATTTAGTAATTTCGTTCCGTGTTTTTTCATTTGTATGGCCTCTAACATATTTGATTGACTGTGTGTTGAATGTTTTAATAATTTTACTTTGTCTAATGTACATTTATGTCCTGTTTCTATTGCATGGTTAGCCACTGCAGATTTATCGGGATTTTTATGTTTGATATGATTTATTTATTTATTTATTTATTTATTCATCAACGGTAAACACCTTTTACAAAAATAAGAACACATTTTGAGATAGTGATAATAACAAAAATTAAGTCTATGAATTAAACATAGGCCATAAACACAATACTATATCGATAATTATTATAAATATACATTATATTTATGGTAAAATTTGTATAAATCGCAAACATTAGGTCTTAATTAATAAGACCTAGACAATAAGCGCGTTTTTTAGAATTCAAAATATTATTGAATTCAAGACATACTTATCCTATATCAATAATTTTACATTATATAATACTATTTAACATAAAATAATTCTATTATTATTACTAGGAAATTACCAATTGTTATTTTAACGTTAGAAAAAATCAAATCGAACAATTATTAATGAAATGTCAAGTTAAAATCCACGCATTTTGAATAATTTCAATTTGCAATAAATCAAAGTGAACAGAACAGTCGATATACGTGAAAATGAAGTTCATAAAAAATATACACATAAAATGAATACAGTTCTGTTGAGTCTTGAAAATATAAAATATTACAATACACCGAAGTAAATTGATTAATTAAAGAATCTGCTGATTTTTATTATAAATTCCTTTGAGAAAATATTCTTAGGTTTATTCATTTCTTAACAATCTCTGTTGACTTTTTAAATCCGACATTTCCTTTGTAATTTAAGATCAGAAATAGAGACACTGTACTTTTTTCGTATTTTTTATCCTTCATTTAAAATGATAACATTTTATTCAACTTTGAGCGTCTATTTTTTTTCAAAAATTAGCACAAAGTTTATTAATTTCTCTACAATCTCTGTTGGTTTTATCAAAATCCAACATTTACTCCGTAATCTTATATCAGAAAAGAAGAAACTGTAACGTTTTTATTTTTTATAATTTTTTTATTTAAACTGGTAATATTTCATTCAACTATGTGCTGTGTTCTTTGAATCGAGTTGGGATGCTGCGTTGTGTTTGACCAATGTACATTTTTTCGCAATTATTACAGTTAATAGCATATATTCCTGACTTTTCCATGTTATCAACTTAATTGAAAGTGTTGACTAGTAAATTGTTTAATTTTGTGTTGACGTAGTAAGCTAGTTTTAAATTGAATAGAGTTTGTTGGAATGATTTTCATTTTCTGGGGAGTAAATTAATCTAACGTTGTTTAAATTAACCAGTTATTCAATAAAAATGGCGAGTGAAACATGTAATTAAACACACTAAATGATTTTCATCTTTAAACCGACGCTACATAATCAAGAAATGCGTTAAATATGCATCAACTTATGGTGAATGCGCCGGGTAAACATGCCAAAATCATGTATCATCGGTGGACATAAAATGCTAAGACAAATTGGGTAATCTCAAATATAACCAAATTTATACCGGTTTAGTCAGGTTTTTAAAAGAAAGGTTATAATATAGAGTGACAAAAAAAATATTTAAATGAGAGGAAAAGAAAGGCCCAAAATTTGACACACACTAAACAAATTTTTCGTGCCCCAACATTTTATTTCCACCGATGGTACCTATTACCTATACATCAAATACTGTTGAGTGATCTCGTACGAGAAATTTATTCAATTAATTCAACAAATTTCTCATATCACCCACATTTCTCCGCTTGATATATGAAACGCCTCTTAATTGGTCGCATGCTCCGGATGTAATTCGTACCTTAAAATATGCTCCCCGGTTTTAATTGCGCTCTTCCCCTTTTAATTAAAGACGTTTGAGGTAAACGCCGGGGAATGCGGTCTGCGTATTTTTTTTGCTCTTTTCCGAAAAAAAAGGGAGTAATAATTAAATTACTTAAAACGCCCAACTATTTATCGCCGGCGTTTTATTAACAAAGGGGGCAAATTAAACGCGCAATCGAAATTATCGTGGGTCTTAAATCGTTGCTTGAAATAAATAAAATCCTACAAGAATTGATTAAATGAATCGAATATTTCCAAAAATCCCTAAATCCATTTGAAAAGAATGAATTTAGGGATTTTTGGAAATAAGCGACTCGAATATAACCACAATAAGAAGTGATAGTTGTTTGTTGGATAGAGGGAGCTTTTCTTTTAAGTATACATATTCCAATTATATGCTGTAAATCCTCAGATATTCGTTTTTTTTAAAGAGATCTTTGTGAAGATTTAAACGAGTGTTGTCCACTCCCAGACTAAGCATGAAGTAAAATTTCGAGTTTAGAAAAGCCCCGTGAAAATTTGTCGAGGGGCGCGCAGCGACCCGAGACAAATTTTCTGGGCTTTTCTAAACTCGAAATTTTACTTCATGCGCCACGCGTATAAAACACTGATTTCTAGTGAAGTTCAAAATATTCATAGAAGTACTTAACTTTTTTTTATCACTTTTATTTAAACTTTTAAATGAAGTGATAAAACAAAGTTAAGTATTTTATTATTATTTCATATGAAGATGTACCACAACGTGAATGCTAACCAAATTAAAGATTTTAAAATATTATTGTTTAGCAGTTTATTTATAACATTGCTTTAGAGTTTATCCTAAATCCATTTGAAAACAATGAATTTAGGGATTTTTGGAAACAGGCGACTTAAATATAACTACAACATGAAGTAATAGTTGTTTGTTATATACAGGAAGCTTTTCTTTTAAGTATACATATCCCAATTATATGCTGTAAATCTTCAGATATCTGTTGCTTCTTTTAAAAGAGATCAATGTGAATATTTAAACGAGTGTTGTCCACTCCCAGACTAAGCATGAAGTAAAATTTCGAGTTTAGAAAAGCCCCGTGAAAATTTGTCGAGGGTCGCGCAGCGACCCGAGACAAATTTTCTGGGCTTTTCTAAACTCGAAATTTTACTTCATGCGCCACGCGTGTGAAACACTAATTTCTAGTGTAGTTCAAAATATACTTCTTAATCAGAATTATAAATAAACTGCTAAACATACTGCTAAACGATAATATATTGAAATCTTTGATTTGGTTAGCATTCACTTTGTGGTACATCTTTATATGAAATAATAATTCAACACTTAACTTTGTTTTATCACTTCATTTAAAAGCTTAAATAAAAGTGGTAAAATAAAATTAAGTACTTCTAAGAATATTTTGAACTTCACTAGGAATCAGTGTTTCATACGCGTGGCGCATGAAGTAAAATTTCGAGTTTAGAAAAGCCCAGAAAATTTGTCTCGGGTCGCTGCGCGACCCTCGACAAATTTTCACGGGGCTTTTCTAAACTCGAAATTTTACTTCATGCTTAGTCTGGGAGTGGACAACACTCGTTTAACTACTTACATTGATCTCTTTAAGAAAAGCAACGAATATCTGAAGATTTACAGCATATAATTGGGATAAGTTGTGAGCTTCAACCGTTAGATGGCGTGTAGCACTGTCGGGAACGTAGAATGCTGTTATCGTGTTTTTGCGTGTTGGTAATGTAAAAACCTACGATGTCACTTTATTAAGTTCTTATTTTTACCACTAGGTGTCAGGGGACTTCTTACACTTCTGATGTATGCAACTTGTGTAACTCTTTTTTTAATTAATTAATTTGTCGGATTTGAACACTTAATTAATATGTTGAATCTATGAGAGAAATGTAGGCAACCTGCTAAACTTTATTTTAACAATTAAATCGTCGTGATTTACCCACGGGTCTGTTTGATTGCTAAGCGGGCGTGTTATCACTCAGCTATCACGTCGTACTGATAAGATTACTTTAAATCTTGTATATATAAAAAAGAAACATAACGTTCACGAAAGCAGCGAGCGAGCGCCTTTGGTAATAAGGATAAGGAAAGACAATTAATTGATAGGTGATTCCGTTTCTTTCTAATTAAGAAAATATTTAACTGAGAAGACTAATCATAAATAATTAACACTGTTGTATCCTTTCTTCACACTTTATTTTCTAATGGTTAGATATATATTTCAAGTGCTAAGCACTCATTTTCAATAACAACTAATTCTTACAACTGTTGCGCGGTTTCTTTATACCTACAGTGGATTAAAGGGAAAAACCCCAGATTAAGGGAAGACCTTTGGGTGGGTTAACAAATTTTATTGCATGTTGTTTATGGAGGTAACAAATTTAGAAGCGGGTTATTTAAGGGACTAAAATCGAAGTTCAATAAATTATTTTTATTTTTACGCATTTCTATGGCTTCCAACTTGTTTAATTGATACTTATTAGACTCTTTTAGGAGTTTCATATTGTTGATGCTGAATTTATGACCTGTTGTAAAGTTATTGAGAAGACTAAGTTTGGGTGTGTCCATTTTCTATTTGTCCGCAGTAAATGGAGAGTAGGAAATGGGATAATATCGATTTGATTAAAACAGTGAAAAATAAGTACTTAATAAAGTCACATCGCAGGTTTCTACACTACCGAGAAAAAAACACACAATAAAAGCTTTCTACGTTACCGACAGTGCAATAATATACACACTTAACAGAAATAATGATAATACGTGTAACATTTGTTTTAGAATCGTCTTGATAGATTGGCAGTCTTGAGTGTTCATCGACAGCATGAAATCAATTTACAGATAGTTTTAGATAATCTAGCGAGGCAAAAGAATAGACGTGTTAAAATATTATTGGAAATATTGGCTACACATTAAGTTAATATACACATACTTACTAAAATCAAAGGTATACTACTATAAGTCCCAGCCCCCCCCTAGTCTAAATTCCTAAATAAGCCACTGCGCGACACCAACGCCACCTGGCGGACAATCAGCGCAACATGGCAAAAACACATCCGGCGGAAGTCCATGTAAATTGCCACTGTCTTATCTACTTCTACCGCCATTTATTACCAACTTATGCATTTAAAGGGGGTAATTTAAAAATACTAACGAGTGTTTCCAATCCTTGATTAAGCATGAAGTAAAATTTTGAGTTTAGAAAACCCTGAAATTGTAAACTATTATTGAACTATCATCGTTTAGTTTCTATTCGATTAACACCGCATTTTCCGCCATAATTTTTGAATCCTACTCTCTCTCAAGTAATCTATTAGTGTAGACTTGACGCTCATGGACGAAATTAACGAAATAAAAAAAAACGCGGATTTTAATGACGCGCGATTGTTGAAAAAGTGTTGAATAATAATTAAAACATTGGATTAGTATTGAATTTGTGTTCAGTATTCCGGCACCATATACTCACAGATACGTTTCTGACAACAAGGGCCTCGTCAGTGTGGTCCTGACCCAGTGCTGAAGAATATTGAACATTTCTGACTATATCAAGTCAGTAGTAAAATTTTGAGTTAAGAAAAGCCTGAAAATATTAACTATTATTGAACTATTATCGTTTAGTTTCAATTCGATTTTCACCGCATTTTCCGTCATTTTCTCAAACTCCCTCTAAGTAATTTATTAGTGTAGACGACGCTCATGGACCAAAAAACGAAAAAAAAAACACGTCGATTTCAATGACGCGCGATTGTTAAAAAACTGTTGAATAATAATTAAAACATTGAATTAGTATTGAATTTGTGTTCAGTATTCCGGCATCAGATACCCACACATACGTTTCTGACTTCAAGGGCCTCGGCAGTGTGGTCCCGACCCAATGCTGAAGAATACTAAACGTTTCTGACTATATCAAGCCAATACAAGAAAATTGTCGACCTTGAAGCTATAGAAGGTGTTGGTTGTCGGTTTTTCTAAATTTGTTAAACATTTGATCAACGAGTACAAATTACAGTGCTTGCTTAAACACAATGGTGACAACTTTGGTATTCCCCCAAAATGGCGAACAAACAAATGGCGGACAAACAAATGGCGGACAAACAGCGGCGTAGCTATGAGGTCTAAAGTTGGTCACAGCAATTCCCTCTAAAGATTGTGCTTTGTTTCACTTACCCCAAAATGGTATTTCAAAAACTCGCAAAGGTAAATAGAATCAACCTAAATACGGTTATTTAAGGTATTAACCATCGTATGTTCCTATTCCAAAATTAAGCCAATGAAAAACAAACTAAAGAAAAATGAAAAATTAATTCATTTATGCATACATTTCTGACATAAAACATAAAATTTCAATATTCAAGCAAAGATCAATACGTTTTAGGAAGTCTTTAGCTAAAATAGGTCTGCTGCCAAACTGCAACACGATGCATTTAACGGATAAACTAAATTTGGCATATGTTTTGCAAACATGTGTATTGCAATAATTTTACATCAAACTTTTCTACAGAAATTGGAGCATTTTTTGTAAAAAGCATCTGAACCGCAATTCATCTATATAATCGCGTATTTACAACCTCGTAACATTTTAAATAAAACGCCGAAAATGTGAAATAAAATATAAAAATAAAAAACAGCGCAATTTTGCGCGGCGCTCGAAGGATAATCATTCTCGCGGCAATAAATGTAAATAACGCTGACGATCGGACGATTTCGACGCGGATCTCTCTATACTGTGCCCTATATACCCTCGGCCCTTGGATGTGTGCGAATTACTCGTACTAAAAAAAATGCGGGAGCTTTAAAAAAAACGCGCCTTTTTACGATATTGCCGAACCGGCCGTGGGGGATGTTACAAAATAATTCCCGCTTATTGTGTCGTTACTTTGTGTTATTGTTATCACCTTATATTAAGGTTTATTTTTTTAAAGCGATATATTATGTTCTAAAAATGAAACGAGTGTGAAAATTTTCACATTCACAAAAAAATAAATGTTTTAATGATATACACTGGATTATTCCCTACAGTCACCTTTAATTTATGATAAATATAATTTAATTTAAGCCGCCACAATACATTCAAAGGAAAAACATTGATCTGCATAGAATCACTTTTTTAAATTTCCTGCTTGGGATTCAAATCCGAGGCCCCTAGGTTTGTAAGCAGGACTTTTACCCACTAAAATTAGATTATAGTCCACTGTGGCTCCAAGATAAAGGTTTTTATAAATATGATTAAGAGTTTAGTTTAGTTAGTTTAGTTTAGTTGTTTTACTGAATCCGTAACCGGTATACACAGTGACTGTTACAAATTTCAAATACTGTCAAAAATGTTTGCAGAAAGTTGATACTAATTTGAATTTATTTTTATATTTTGTAAATATTTTGTAAACTATTGGGAAATTCAATTTTTCTTTATGTTACTTTGATGTGTAATAACTTCAGCTACTAAACAAACAGAGCACTTCAAATGTACCTGCATACTAAAAATAGACAAACTTGATATTAGATATAAGCTCAATATAATATTTTAAGGAATAGAGATGTAAAAGATGTTTAAATGTGTCTCAACAAGAGTGTCAATTTTAAGTTTAAATAAAACCTTCCTCGGCTTCGCTGGCACATTTGCGTTCCTTTCTCGAAATTTGCAATCACAGTTTGGCATAACTGTGGCAGGATTTCAGTGATACAGTGTATAATTTCCTCTTTCAAGACTTGGATGGTAGTGGTCTTGTTGACATAAACTTTTGATTTTATTAAACCTTAAAAAAAAATCCAAAGTCGTTAAATCGCATGATCTAGGCGGCCAATTCTGGATGCCCAAACGGGAGATTACACGGCTACTGAATGACTCGTGCTATAATGTCATTGTTTTAAGTAATGTTTGGTAAGTGGCACCGTCTTGTTGAAACCACATGTCTTCGAGATCCATACCATTCACTTAAGGTACAAACATTCCTAGAATGTCAGTGTTTTATCCGCCTGGCGCATAAAGTAAAATTTGGAGTTTAGAAAAGCCTCTGCGCCTGACAAATCCAAATTTTCAGGCTTTTCTAAACTCCCAATTTTACTTCATACTTAATCAAGGACTGGAACACGTGTTGGAAATTTATTAAATGTTGTCTAAATTATAGCTAATAATCATAGTAAAATAGTTGTTTCGTTTAAACACCCATCGCACAAATTATGCCTCTAATAATCCTGTTTGTCGCATAATGAAATATTGTAATATACTAAATACATTTCCAAACTTTTTATTATTTTGTAATTCTTACAATATGTTTAAGCGCCACCTTTCGCTCATTGATCTTGTAGTTGTTTTTTAATTGTATTTATTAGCTAATTGTAACTTGAATTTTATAACTATCATGTGCATTGTATTATTTGTTATATGTTTAATTTATACACATTTATTATTATATATATATATATATATATATATATATATATATTTAATGTAAAATGGAGATTTCCGTACAAATAAATAAATAAATAAATAAATATTGAATGAAGTAGAAGAGACGCTTTATAATCAACACGATAAATTATGTAGCCTGCATACAAAGGGACCGCGTTTATGCAAGAACATTAAAATTTAATGAAAACGTATTAACCTTGTAATAGTTTAAGCCTTGTAACTACGGAGGCATGTAAAAGGATCTCGACGAAAGCGGCTTTATGATCAACTCTGGCGAAGCCGCCGACGCACTTTCAATTTCGCCGCGAGACTTTCAGTCATCCCGATTTCGAAACGAGATGGGGTATAATTATCACATGACAAATTTTTATGACTACGCTACGTTTCATTACAATATTCATATCGAAGAATAAAGACAGTATTTATGTCTATTGGAAGTTCACAGATAGAATTTATTAAAATGGCATAGAAGCCACATTGAATAATAATTTCAGTAAGTTCGAAGTTAATGATAGACCACTAGGGAAGTAACGCCGTAAGATCTGACTAAGGATTAAGTTTGATGTGGGTGTTACCGGCTTGGGCCGAATAAAATGAAACTATTTCACTTGATTCCGATATTTCGCCGGCATTGGCGGCTTCTTGAGGGTAAGAAATGTTTAGTTTTTCTACAGTAAAAAGGAACAGTTTTACACACATCTGTGCTCCATAACTCATATGTATGCTAATTGATTTATTTAACTGTAAATAATGACGGACACAACATTTTAAAAACTAATTTCGTCACAAATTAAAAACTTTGATCACATTTTATATTTCTAGGTTAAGTAATGTTTGAGTATGAATTTAGAAGTACACATATAAAGAAACCAATACTACATAATACAAAATTGGAACAAATTTGTATGAATTTGTGTTATTTTTTGGTAATTTGTTCTTCAAACAATACCTTCAAATTTCTCGTCATTGGATTGTGATTATTTTTTTTTGCGGGAATTTTAAACTGTCTTCGTTAATTTTAAATCCATATGTATACCGTTTCCCAGAATTGTACTTATTTTGCGATTTCCTTGCTATGATTTTGAGAAATAGTAGAAATACTTATCTCTCTGTCATTATGTATTAATTTGCGTTATTTTTTGGTAATTTGTTCTTCAAACAATACCTTCAAATTTCTCGTCATTGGATTGTGATTATTTTTTTTTTCTCTCTGTCATTATGCCGGTATACAGTATTTCTGCTATTTCTCAAAATCATAGCAAGAAAAATAAGTACAATTCTGGGAAAAGGTATACATATGGATTTAAAATTAACGAAGACAGTTTAAAATTCTCGCAAAAAAAATAATCACAATCCAATGACGAGAAATTTGAAGGTATTGTTTGAAGAACAAATTACCAAAAAATAACACAAATTCATACAAATTTGTTCCAATTTTGTATTATGTAGTATTGGTTTCTTTATATGTGTACTTCTAAACACTTTCTTGTTAATACGAGTATATATTTTAAAAAAGGAATACCTAACTATTTAGTCAAACTGTGGTTGAAATGTACACTAATATAACCCTTAATATTTAATAATTAATAATTTCTTTAATTAAAACTCCGCCTTAATTATGTTGACTCTTCCCCATTTTATCACCAGCATCTTTATTATGTTAATAATCTTAATTATCTTCTTATACAAAAACCCACCTTTGTCTCAGGTTCAAACAAAAATAAACGTAACGCTAATTTAACGTTCGCGTAAATAAAAACGAAATTTTAATTCTCCTCGGGAAATTTACATAGATATTATACGGGAAGGGCGAGAGGGCGGGAGAGAGAAGGCGGGTCCGAAATTTTTCCTTCCTCGGATGTATTTCTTATATGTAAATGGGCGCCGTGAGGAGTCACTTATAAAAATGTAAATTTTATTTTAAATTAGGTCCCGAGTGCCGGATTAAGTCGACCTTAGTAGGATGTATCTAGTTAAGAAACTCAAACTTGGCAAATGTTTGCGTACAACTGCAGGTGTAGGTGTAAGGACATTTATCCGTGTACAAATATTTAACTATTTAATAAACGTATCCTTTGAATATCAGCAGAAATTCTTTGAGAAGTGACACAACTGTTTTATTAAGGCATTAACTTATGGTGGTTGCGCCGGGTAAAATATGCCGAAACTTTTATCTTAAGTGAGAAAATCGTATGAAATCTATAATTCACATTACAATTCTTCTATAGACTTAATAAATAGCCCATACAAGAATTGTATAGTATGTTCAATTAAAAAATCTCTAGAGTGCCATAGAAAATATTCTAGGTTGGCAACTTTGAAAATATTTATTATAATTATTATGTCTGGATAATTTAATAGTTGAGGCTGTTACTTGGTGAAATTCCATATCAATACTTTTAGTAAATAACACACTTGGTTAAGATTTCACTGTTTATTGATTGACACTGCAACAATTGTTTCGCCACACAGTGGCTTCATCAGGCAGATGAATCATTATTCATCTGCCTGATGAAGCCACTGTGTGGAGAAACAATTGTTGCAGTGTCAATAAATAAACAGTGGAATCTTAGCCAAGTGTGTTATTTACTAAAAGTTTTATTATGTCTAGCGTTTTATATCTCAATTCCTGAAGTGTGTAGCCAACTTAAATTTGAAAAAAGATTAAATCATGGCACTCTAGAGGTTTTATTTCATTGAACATATGATAGTATGAGTAATAGATTTCATACGATGTTATTACTTGAGATAAAATGAACTAAAACGTATTGTGTGTGGAATCATTCGTGAGAGATACTTACTGTCCAGCCATTTCGAGTCGTACTTGAGCGTCCTCTTAAACGTGAACTCTTTCCTGGACGTCGTCAGATTGAAGAGATCCGTCCGGAAAATGACGGTGTCCGCTTTCGTGAATTCCGCGTTGGTCCCGGAATAGAGGCCGGGCAGCTCGCCCGGATTTCCCTTTTCCACCCAAACCGCCGTCGTGTTGTCGGCCGGATCGTACGGACATTTCGCTATTCCCTGTCCGACACCTGGCACGTAAATGTTCCTACTCAAATGTGTCAAATTCGCCTGAAAACAAAAGGAAAATACGAAATAGAAAATATTAAAAAAAAAAACTCATCTTCACTGTATTTTTTTTAGAAATATTCATTCATTGTTTATTTAATCAGAAACAAGTTAAAGATATACGAAATAGAAATTTATCATTCGTTCTAATAATTCATAGGATTTGTATACAAAAATTGAATTTACATTTTGTAAATGTGTCATTTTGTTATCATTTAACTTTTAAAAAACGTCACTGTCACTGAACAGAATAAAATTCAAGAGGCATAAATAGCGCACAATTTTTTCATAAAGTAAATATTCCGAGTTTAGAAAAGCCTGAATATGTTTATGCTTTTCTAAACTCGAAATATTTACTTCATGCTTAACCAAGGAGTAGAAAACACTCGTTAGGCAACCATTAAAAGGTTCATTATAATTTTTTTCTTGCAAAATGTATAAGTTTAATCAAGTATAGTTATATTCAAATTATTTTCGATAGTGTAATATTGTTAATTGAGATTTGTTTTCACTTTTAGGATATCTACAAAAACAAATATCTATTATTGATTGTGATTCCGTTTATTTATATTTTAATATTTAACGCAAGGAGCTTGTGAAATTACAAGCTGGGTTTACTTTTTGGGTGTTCCCGTATTTAATATGCAAATCCCTGTGAAATACATTCGTCCTCCGCGCCGTGATAAAATAATAACAATGTTTACTGAGCTTTTCGGTTTATCTTGAACTTTGCCAAGTTAAATTGCCTATAAGTTATTAAAACGGCGCGCGAGCGAGAGTCGGGGATTTCGCCTAATTTGTGAAATAGTTGTAACTTTTGCGAGGATCACTTTAATCGGACAAAATTTATAATTGTGTCAGGATTTTTTCTAAAGTAAAGGATGTTCATCCTTTCAGATAACGTAAATTTAAAAAATTCTTATCGCTGATATTCGTATTTATCCACTAGATTTGTAAGAAATGTCAACTCCTGTATGAAATTAAAAAACAAACTTTTAAAATATAAATTTGATATGGATTATATGATGAATTAATTTCTTACTTAACCCGTCGTGAAACATATTTAATTAATAATAGAATTTTGATTAAAACACTTGGGTTGTTTCACTGATTTTTATTTTTACTCCAACTAGTTTCGACCGTAGGTCATTCTCAAGAAGATATGTTTAATATGGATTAGCACGTAGTAACGGTCAAAACCATCTTGATATTAAAATATGAATATCAGTATAGATATTCATATTTGAAGAGTTTTTTTAATTTCATACAGAAGTTGAACATTTTTTAAAAATCAAGTGTAAAGTTTTAGCATCTACGGCAGTGGTTCTCAACCGGTGGTCTAAAGTATGGTTCGTGACAACTTTTTGGAAACATTAATTCATCACAATTAAATATTCTTGAATATTGTGGTTCTTCTTCTACCATTTCCCACGGGAGGTTGGCGATCATCATGGCCTAATTTTCGAAACCGCTTTTCTAAAAAGCTCGTTGGAAGTGCATCCAAACCATTCGCGTAGGTTCCTAAGCCAGAATAATTTTTCTTCTTCTCACGCTACGCCGGTGCTAGATCTTTCCCTGTATAATTAACTGAAGCAACAAATAACTTTCCCTTCTCATAACATGGCCCAAATATTGATGTTTTCGTATTTTGATAACTTTACATTCTTTATGATGAATTAATTTCTCACTTAACCCGTGGTGAAACATATTTAATTAATACGCTTTGATTAAAACACTTGGTTTGTTTCACTGATTTTTTATTTTTACTCAAAAATCAGTGAAACAAACCAAGTGTTTTAATCAAAGCGTATTTTACATTCTTTATTCGTCCGCTTAAGAACCTCGACATTTCTGACTTTTTCTGTCCATGATATTCTCAGCATTCTTCTATAGCACCATTCGCCTCCATTCTCTTGATATCCCATTGTTTTAGTGTCCATGCCTCGACAACGTATAGAAGGGTTAAGAATATTTAACACCTCAGTATCCTGGTTTATAAGAGTAATGTTAGGTCACGATTGCAGAGGAACTTATTCATTTTTATGACTGCGGCTCTTGTAATTTCCACTCTTGCTGCGCCACTCAACACTTCACAAAACGAGGCGACAGCTGAGTTTGCACATCATCGAGCCTACAACAGCAGCACGAGGTGACAGCTGAGTGCTGCGCCACTTCACACCCCGCAAAACGAGGCGACAGCCGAGTTTTGCATAATATCGAAACCGCAACAGCAGCACGAGATGTCAGCCGAGTGCTGCGCCACTTCACACCCCGCAAAACGAGACGACAGCCGAGTGCTGCGCCACTCCAAACCTCGCAAAACAAGGCGACAGCCGAGTTCTTAACAACATCGACCCCGCAACAGCAGCACGAGGCGATAGCCGAGTCCTGCGCCACTCCGCACCCCGCAAAACTAGGCGACAGCCGAATTTGGCACAACACCGAAACCGCAACAGCGGTTGTACATTTGCCGATGCTCGGTTTATTAAAGGAATTTAATTTGGAGCTTTAAACGAGTGTTTTCCACTCCCAGGCTAAGCATGAAGTAAAATTTCGAGTTTAGAAAAGCCTGAAAATTTGGTTTGGTCGCGTAGCGCGAAGCGCGGAGCGGCCAAACCAAATTTTCAGGCTTTTCTAAACTCTAAATTTTACTTCATGCGCCACCGGTACAAAACACTGATGCAATGGAAAGTTTAGCGGTGTGTTTTAATCATCGTAATATGTCAGTGTTTTGTGCCGGTGGCGCATGAAGTAAAATTTCGAGTTTAGAAAAGCCTGAAAATTTGGTTTGGCTGCTCCGCGCTTCGCGCTACGCGACCAAACCAAATTTTCAGGCTTTTCTAAGCTCGAAATTTTACTTCATGCTTAGTCTGGGAGTGGAACACACTCATTTCAAGTTTCAAATTGAACTCTTAAAAAAAACAATGAGTATCTAAAGATTTACGGCATATACGCTGTAATTGGGACATACTTGAAAGAAAAACTCTCTGTATGTGCAAGTTAGGGCACTTCATGCTTAGTCTGGGAGTGGAACACACTCATTTCAAGTTTCAAATTGAACTCTTAAAAAAAACAATGAGTATCTAAAGATTTACGGAAAAACTCCCTGTATGTGCAAGTTAGGGCATTAATTGCGATTGATTGGCAACAGCATCGACCCCGCAACAGCAGCACGAGGCGATAGCCGAGTCCTGCGCCACTCCACACCCCGCAAAACTAGGCGACAGCCGAGTTTTGCACAACACCGAAACCGCAACAGCAGCACGAGGCGAAGGCCGAGTGCTGCGCCACTCCACACCCCGCAAAACCAGACGACAGCCAAGCTTTGCACAACATCGACCCCGCAACAGCAGCACGAGGCGGTAGCCGAGTGCTGCGCCACTTTACACCCCGCAAAACGAGGCGACAGCCGAGTGCTGCGCCACTCCACACCTCGCAAAACGAGCCGACAGCCGGATTCTGCACAACATCGACCCTGCAATAGCAGCACGAGGCGATAGCCGAGTTCTGCATTAAACCTACCAGAAAAAAGCAATCTAGCAATCTGGACTAGATTGCTAGATTGCTTTTTACTGGCGAGCGCAGCGTGGGTGAAGCTAGAGACGAGCGAAGCGAGATAGTCTGCACTATTCCGATTCCAGTATGCAAATATTAACGATCAATTACAACAACCCCTCACCATCCTGGTAACGATCTGCTCTATAGCAACAACAATTCGGCTTATTCACAACCCGTTTTTATTTATCGCCAAGCATAATTCTATCGTATAACTTTGGCTACGGTTACATTATTTTAGTTTTGATTTCAACAATCCCTCTCGCTCTCTGCGGTCTTTAGCTTAGTACCCGTAGCTGGTTACACCCAAACGTAATTCTAGCGGCTTACTAGTTCTTGGATACTAAATAACTGACTAAGTGGAAATTCTATTCTCCTAACTAGTGAGTAATTTATTTTCGCAAATGTAATTTCAATTCTTCTTTATATTAAACAGTAATTTTTAAATAATTAACTCATATTTAGAAGACATTTCAATTTATTAATAACTGCATAATCGCACTTTTAATAATTTTGAAATATTCTACAAACACAAATAAGACATATATTTGGTTTGAGTTACGTGAAGAGTTGAATATAATAAACTTAATAAAAGACTAACACTTTCTTCACTAAAAACATTTATTTACGCTAAATGTACATTTCGAACACTACGTGTTCATTATCAATAGCTTACTGATAGTCAGTAAGCTATTGATAATGAACACGTAGTGTTCGAAATGTACATTTAGCGTAAATAAATGTTTTTAGTAAAGAAAGTGTTAGTCTTTTACTAAGTTTCTTACAAATAAGACACTTAAACTTTGTTTGTGTATTTGAGGTTTTTATTGTGACTCTAGTTTCGACAACTTTAACTTGTTATTATCAAACTAGAACTAGAAGAACGAAGTAGAAGCCTCCACAGTTAACAGCCGTTCTACAAACAAGTATTGGCAATTTTATGCATACTAGACATCTCTATTCTAATCATAATGAATAAATTATTCTTTTAAACATGAATTAAGTTCTTTGTTTCAACATTGAATATTGATTATTCGTTATTCAATGGTTTTAGTGAATGTCAATTATGTGAACGTGTGTCTAATTTATGAAAGGTTTGATATTTCAAGTGTGCGGATGTCTCTGTGAAATTTTGCGCTCGAGTGTGAGCTCTAATTGCATATAGAAAATGTAATTCCCTTGGGACCCGTGCGGCATTAAATAATTAAGTGCTCCTATAAGCGTGATCGCATTTGATACGAACCCCGGCGGCGCTCTCCCTTAATATAATCTTCTATCGAAATTTCGGATGTGTATCACATTAAGTTGGTTAGTCTTCTAAATTACGTCTCCCTGGCTTCATCACGGCGAAAATTACTCTTACTTTAATCAATTTTTTCTTCAATTAAATCAAATATACAATACAGTAGTTTTTAATAGACAATTAAAACAATTGAGGCGTTGATTTTATAAACAGCATATGTCCAAAATTGTAAATATCGATATTTTAGCGGCATCTGGTAGAGTATTTTGCAAGCTATCCGATGGTGAAAGTAGTTCATTTAAAAACCACACATGTACAGGGTGGAGCGCGGTAAATTGCTTTTTTAAAAGTCACGCTGTGGCGGCGCTGTTGGTCAAAGAGAGGGGAGAGTGGCCGTGGTTTATAGTGAGCGACAGGAAGTTTGTATTCATCTGCTGTTCAGTTGTCATAATGCAGTAGACACGTGAGGAGCGCTCATTTTTTGTTGAAGAGTATTTCTTGAATACCCACTCGATTATCGCAGTGCAGCTTGCTTCTCGTTTGCGATTTGGAGTTCCCCCACGCGGACGTGTTCCTGGACGACAATCAATTTTAAATTGAGTAATTGCATTCAGAACAACAGGGAATGTATCATCTGTACGAAGAGGACCTGACAGAGCGTTGTCGAACGAGTTAGAGCAGCAGTACTGCAATCTCCGAAACGCTCAGCTTGAAAACATGCACTTGCTCTTGGCATTACAAGACGTTCTCTCCACAGGATTATTCATAATGAACTGAATGTTCACCCGTATACCATGTGCGTGGTCCAGCAATTGTCAGTACCGGATTATGTAACACGAAGAACATCTAGTGAAGGCATGCTTGCAACCATACCCCCTGACGCAAATGTGTCTTTTACTGATGAGGCACATTTTCACCTCAGTGGGTGTGTAAACAAACAGAATATGCGGTACTAGAGCGAAACGAATCCCAGGTAACTTCACCAGAGACCCCTGCACTCAGACCACGTCACTGTGTGGTGCGCCATATCACAAGTAGGCATCATTGGCCCTTACTTTTTCCAGGAAAATCATCGTTGCCACTGTGAATTCGGCTCGTTACTTAACTATGCTGCAAGAGCTTTTCCAGCCGGCTTTTGAGGCAATGCAGTTACAGGATACCTGGTTTCAACAAGACGGTGGACTGCACACACAGCGGCCATTACCATGAATTTTTTGAGGCAAACGTTTCGTGAAAAGCTCTTCTTTTGAATGGGGGATCTCAACTGGCCCGCACGCTCACCGGACTTAGCCCCATGCGATTTTTTTCTATGGGGTTACATAAAGTCGAAGGTGTATTGCAACCGTCCCAGCATCCTGAAAGACTTACAAAACAATATTGAGGCTGAAATTGCAAGAATACCAGAAGACATACTTAAAATAGTGAATGAGAATTTCAGAAAACGACTGCAACAGTGTGTGGATTGTGGAGGTAGACATTTGTCAGATACACCAAGTAATTAGAAACTTCCATTATTGTTCAGTATGAGAAAAATATAAATGTAAGTTTCTAAGTGTTCAATTTTTTGTTATTTCATTCCCAAATCAGCAAATTACCGCGCTCCACCCTGTACAAAGTTACACCGCTTTAAATTCTAGCTGATTCGGCAAAAACAGCAAAAGTCCACATCGTTTCTAAATGGGTGCAGCGACGGATATGGATAGCTAGAAGTAGAGAACATAAATAACAGCAGTTGAAATGATTAGTCACTTAACACTATCAGTTATCTATGATAAGTAATAAAAATAATTGTATAAATAGAAATTGTAGCGGTTACCAAGTTAAACAGTTTTTTTCGATTTCCTCAAAACGTCATTTTTGGACAAATGCTGTTTATGAAACCAATCTCTCAATTAATCAAACCGCTAGCTACTACTGAATTTTAGATGATTCAAAAATTGAATAGTCGACTTTCAATTCTTCACTCTTTATTAATTTAGTAGTAGTGTTTAAGAAATATTATCCCTAAAAAATTGAAAGTCAATTATCTAATTTTTGACTTTCCTAGAATTAAGTAGTAGCGAGCGGTTTGGTATTTATTTTGAGTGCTATATGTAAATCGAATCATTTTATTGTTGCCATTAAAGCGTTACAAAGTATAAAATCTGTTTTCGCCGTCTTTTGTATGATTTGCAATTCAGATGCGTACATGCGGTACTGCACAATAGCACATTTTTTATGATATATGTAGATATGCGGGTGCATATAAATGACGCACAAGATAGATTTCTCCCTATTAGATTTGAACCGATTTCTTCTTGACACGAATTGGATCATCAGTTATGAAAGAAAAATCGAGTTTTGTTAAAAAAAAGTGCATTTGATTTTATTAAGGATATTGTATTATTGCATAAAAAGTTTATTATTGATTTAAAAAAGAAAACACTTGGTTAAATTTCACTAATATTTTGGTGTTTTATTTCAAGTAGTTTCGACTTTGATTCATTCTCAAGGAGTACAGGAAATTACATTTTTACAAACATTATACAGAGAGTTTTATCTTTAATTAATTTCTCACTTAACCCGTGGTGAAACATTTTTGAATCTAATACTGGATGATTTAAATTAAATTTAAATTAAAACACTTTAGTTTGGTTGTGAAACAAACCAAGTGTTATAATTTAAATTTAATTTAAATCATCGAGTATCAGAGAGTTTTATGTAACACCGAACATTTTCATAACGATAATTTTTCATTTAAGTATACGTAAGCATACGTTGTACATTTGCCGATGCTCGGTTTATTAAAAGACTTTAATTTGAAGCTTTAAACGAGTGTTTTCCACTCCCAGGCTAAGCATGAAGTAAAATTTCGAGTTTAGAAAAGCCTGAAAATTTGGTTTGGTCGCGTAGCGCGAAGCGCGGAGCGGCCAAACCAAATTTTCAGGCTTTTCTAAACTCGAAATTTTACTTCATGCGCCACCGGTACAAAACGCTGATGCAATGGAAAGTTTAGCGGCGTGTTTTAATCTTCGTAATATGTCAGTGGTTTGAGCCGGTGGCGCATGAAGTAAAATTTCGAGTTTAGAAAAGCCTGAAAATTTGGTTTGGCCGCTCCGCGCTTCGCGCTACGCGACCAAACCAAATTTTCAGGCTTTTCTAAACTCGAAATTTTACTTCATGCTTAATCTGGGAGTGGAAACACTCGTTAAAAGTTAAATTGAACGTTTCGTGAGATGAAGCCCGGTCCTGTTAGAACCACAAATCGTTTAAAAAGGTGTAAATGTTAGTTTTTTTTGAATACTTTGGATATATGTTAATAACATGTGAATTTAATTCATGTATTTTTCTTTAATTTACAGCAGTGTGCGTCACGACACAACGACAGCAATAGAATAGTCACCCGAACGAAATAATGAGACCCCTAGTCTGATAGCTGATGCAGCATGGTCCGCTCGCGTTAACGTTCTTAGGAATACCTTTATACTGGACCCGTGTGCTGTTTGTGTAAATAGTTCAATTTTTTGTTTAGTTTTCAAAAGTAAAACGACGACCGAGAGAGAAAAAAGAGAGTAAGTTTTGTTGTGAATGCGAAGACAGACGAACCAATTCAACGAGCGCGATCAATCAGTGAAAAGGGCCCCCACTTTCCTATCCCCCCCCCCCCCCCCTTCGTTACATAGACAAACTGAATTGGTCAAGCGACTGAAGAGAAAGAGGAAATATGATGATTTTTTTTTAAGTTGTTAGTTTGTAAGAATATTAGTTCTTTTGTGTGTTTTCCACTCCCAGGCTAAGCATGAAGTAAAATTTCGAGTTTAGAAAAGCCTGAAAATTTGGTTTGGACGCGTAGCGCGAAGCGCGGAGCGGCCAAACCAAATTTTCAGGCTTTTCTAAACTCGAAATTTTACTTCATGCGCCACCGGCTCAAAACACCGACATATTACGAAGATTCATGCGCCACCGGTACAAAACACTGATGCAATGTAAAGTTTAGCGGTGTGTTTTAATCTTCATAATATCTCAGTGTTTTGTGCCGGTGGCGCATGAAGTAAAATTTCGAGTTTAGAAAAGCCTGAAAATTTGGTTTGGCCGCTCCGCGCTTCGCGCTACGCGACCAAACCAAATTTTCAGGCTTTTCTAAACTCGAAATTTTACTTCATGCTTAGTCTGGGAGTGGAACACACTCATTTCAAGTTTTAAATTGAACTCTTAAAAAAACAATGAGTATCTAAATATTTACGGCATATACGCTGTAATTGGGACATACAACCTAAAGCCTAAGCACACCACTGGCCCTGATAAAATATCCAGCTATTTCCTCCAAAATTCTATATATTTTCTCTGTAAACCAATTTACGATCTATTTAATAAATCCATTTCTCTTGGTATTGTACCATCAAAATGGAACAGCTTCATAATTCCACTTCATAAATCTGGTAAGAAGGACACTGTTCAAAATTACAGAGGGATCCGTATACAATCTACCATACCAAAAATATTGGATAAAATTGTGGCAAATCAATTAGCTTGGTTTTCTAAGCAGGTTATGTCAAACAAACAACATGGTTTTGTAAACGGTCGATCCACGATAACTAATTTATTGGAGTATAAACAGTTTGTATCAAGTGCTTTGGATGATGGACATCAAGTAGACACAGTCTATACTGACTTCACCAAGGCATTTGATCGAATCAATATCAATTTACTGCTTCATAAATTGGAATCTATCGGGCTGTGCCCTAGAACTGTAGTATGGTTATCATCATACTTAAAAGAACGTAAACAGTACGTCAGAATTAAGGAGTTCGTATCTAAGCCGCTATACGCTACATCAGGTGTTCCCCAGGGATCTCACTGCGGACCAATACTCTTTTCACTTTTTATCAACGACTTACAAGATGCCATTCCCGATTCAAACTTCTTATTGTTTGCCCTAAAAACCTAAACATTTTCAAAATTATTCGCTCCATTGATGACTGCGATCATTTGCAGAATTCGATTAGGCGCATAAACGAATGGTGTATTGATAACAATTTGTGTTTAAATCTTTCAAAATGTTACTACATGTCTGTATACAGATCTAAAACGTTCGTAGATTATCAATACACCATTAACTCATCTGCTCTTTCAAAAGTGGATAAAATGAAAGACTTGGGAGTAATTTTTGACAATAAATTCACAATTAATTTTCAAATATCAGCAGCCGTTAAGAAAGCCTTCAGAACATGGGGATTTGTATGGCAAATAGGAAAAGATCTGAGCACGGACTGTTTAAAGACATTGTACTGTTCACTGGTAAGATCTCAGGTGTAGTATGCTTCTCAAATTTGGACACCTTTTACAGTAGAAGCTGTACAGAAAAAGTTCTTGAGGTGTGTAGAATTTAAGCTTTGAAGGCAGCATATCCCTGGAGAGTACAATTTTGTTCAAACCTACCTAAATTTAAAGTCACTAAAGGAACGCAGATAGATTGCTGATGTGCTCTTTCTGCATCGTCTAATGATTCTTTTTTAAACCATATGTTTACCCACGTGAAAGATGAGAAACTTGTTCAAGATAAGTTTATTGTTGTTTTTGAGTTATGCTCTTAGCATTTTCTGAGTTTTTTTACAGTACGGGCCTAGGATTTTGATATATTACCATTTCTCATCTTAAAAAAAATGTGAATTTAAATCTTTCCCTTTTTTTGTAAGGGTAGTAAATATTAGGCCCCTTTTCCATTTCCACGTTTTCCCACCGTTATCACGTGCACCAGTGCGGTACTTATAATAGTTACGCGCGGGGAAGAGCGCCAACGCATCCGGGGGAATTAAAGTGCGAACGTCGGGGAAAACGGGAGGATCGTAATAACCCCCCAATATACCAGCACCAAGAGAAGCAGCAAACGCCGGAATAAATAAGTGAAACACGGGAGAGAAAGTAATGGGACGGGAGAGACAGAAACTGTACTGGTGCGCTCGCGATAAGACGCGCGGATCCTAGGCGAGATGTGTTAAAGCCGAAAAGGGGAAAAAGAAGGGTGGAATGCATGGAAGGGTCTTCTTCCTCCTTCCCTTTTCTTGGTGTGGAAATCGATTTCGCATTTACACGTTTACGTCTTTCGAACCGCGCGCGAGTAATGATAAATATAAATATGCGGTTCAGCGTTGAATATTCTAATATTCCATTTTTCGGTGGTCCTGGGTTTTATGTCTAATAACGATTCATATATTTCATGCCCATGAATTTTTACACGCGGAAATCCTACCCTTGGCCATTCGCCTTTATATAACTTACATATTTCAAATGGATTTTATCCACTTAAAATAGGCACTATCTTTACATTTCATAACTTTTATTTCAATGTGGGTCATGATAAAATATGTGTGTGTGGCCTGGGAACCAAAAAGGTTGAGTATCACTGATTAGATTTTGATTTTTTCTATTCTCTTTAAAGAAATCAAAATATAATCAGTGATACTCAACCTTTTTAGTTACCAGGCCACACACACATATTTTATCATGACCCACCTTTTTATCTGTGAATATGCGACGAGTTTACTCAGCCTAACTTCAGGGTAGGCCACACACACCAGCGGCGGCTCGCAGCCTAACTTCAGGGTAGGCCAGAGAGCCCAGGTAATATGTATCAGAGCTGAGACGAATCCTCGTAAAAAGGATTCGAATCACGAATCCGAATCACCTAATATGATTCGAATCACGAATACTAGAATAAAGGATTCGTAAGAGATAAATATGACTCGTATCAAAGATTCGAATCCTGTTTTTTTGAATCACGAATACAAATCCTTTAAGAATAAATTTGATTTTATTATTTTTTTTCAACCATGCGTGGCGCTTGAAGTAAAATTTCGAGTTTAGAAAAGCCCGAAAATTTGTCTCGGGTCGCTGCGCGACCCTCTACAAATTTTCACGGGGCTTTTCTAAACTCGAAATTTTACTTCATGCTTAGTCTGGAAGTGGAAAACACTTGTTTAAAGCTTCAAATTGAGCTCTTTTATAAAATCGACGAATGCCTGGAAATTACGTAGATGAAAAATTCACTGAATATCATTAAACCTGGGAAAGTCAGAGAAAAGTCATGAAATTATATTCAAATTGACCAAAATACTAACAAAAAAGCCATATGACATTAAACTGTTCACTGTGGAGGCTTCTACTTCGTTATACATCATTATTTACACAAATAAGACAATTAACTTTGTTTCTATAACTGAGGATTTTATTGTGACTATGATTTTGACAACTTTAACTTGTCATTATCAAACATAAAGTGACATGTTTGATAATGACAAGTTAAAGTTGTCGAAACTATAGTCACAATAAAATCCTCAGTTATACAAACAAAGTTAATTGTCTTATTTGTGCATATGACATTATTAAATTTATCAAAATCAGCAGGCAAATTACAAAACAAAATATACTGGTTTTTTACTTATTTTGTTTGAATTTTATAGCAAATTCAGTTTGATTTTATTAGAGATATCTATGTCCCGAGAAATCCAGGGAGATTTTCTGACGTCACACATGGAATTCCTTGCGTAACGTGAAAAGTCAATGTAATTACACTAACAAGGTTGACTCGGTTTTAAACTAAGACAACCTTATACACTAACCACCTTGATTGCTGACGTCACGCGTGGAAGTCCTCACGTGACGTCAACAATCAAGGTAATTAAACTTATGTTATCGGGGTGCGAGACGTCGCTTACTGTTTGTGCTAAATTTAATAGATAATTTGAGAGAGCATGTGTTGCGTTCTGCATAAAAACAACGTCTCTCCGTAACAACTCCGATTAGCTCAGTACTTTAAAACACACACAATAATAACAAAAGAAACTTACCGAAATCCTAGTTCAAAAAACACTCACTTTTAATATGTTTAATTTAAAATGATTTGGAAATTAACCTCTGACTTCCAAAAACAAGGATAAAATATTTATTTACGACACACAAAGCAAAATAACACAAGAATGATAATGAATGAAATAAATGACACAAATAAAAGAAAATAAAATAACAATAATAAACCATGGACGAACGACTTACGAACTGACTAATTCGCGACACTTAATGATTTGATGGAAACTTGATGAAACTTTGTTGATGATGACTCTGATGATGATAACTCTGATGATGATTCGAGCTTGACTCAAGTTTTCCAACTGTACTGAAGTTCCGAACTGTACTGACTTTCCGAACTGTACTAACTCTCCGAACTGTACTGGCTTTCCGAACTGGATATTATTTTTTTTCAACCATTTATATATAAATATCGTTACCAGTTGTTTTAACAAAAATATTTAAAACATAATTATTTATTATTAACACTGAACATCGTTGATAACAGACTAAACATCTGATTTCCTATTACTCTGATTAAAGATGTATTTGTGTGTTTCCTCTGTCTTCCGCTGTCTCTTATCTTCCCAACCACCGCTGTCTTCACCCCCGCCATGTATCTTGGGGGTGGCGGTGATTGGTCGAGAACGTGGTGGAAGAAGCAGAGGGTGGAGTTTTCATGTTTACCTGAGGCCAAAAAGTTTTGGGCCTCTGGTTTGCGATTGCTCCGGCGTGTCGAAGTTTGTGCTGCAGATGTTACGACCATAAACCTTTGTTGTCGCTGTTTTTCTAGATTTTTGAGAAGTTCCCAAAGGCTTCGTTTTCATGGTCGTAAAGATCTACAGCGCGCCGTGGGTTTTATGGCGCTGGTCCTCGGAGGTGCGGCGTTTATTGGTGGGCGTCCTTGGGGTTGTAAACATCAGCCGGTGCTGGTCGCGCGGTTTATGATGGGGTGGTGTGCAAGTCGTCATTGTTGGCCACGTTCGGGGGAATTCAATGTTGGGCTTATTTACATATTTACAAGAAAAAAATATATAAAATAGAACACCGAATGATTTGTTACGAATTTGAGCCATTTGGAATTAAAATGATTATGAAATGAAATGAGCAAAACAAATGGAGTCTGATGTTTTAGTGAATGTGAATAAAATAATAGAGTTCCGACGTTTTGAATAAAACGCCGGCAACACTTACACACCTTGGTTGATGTCGTCACGCGTGGAAATCAGTACGTGACGTCAAAACCAAGATCATTACTGTGCAAGGTTGTCTCGATTTAAAATGAGGTGACCTTATCACGCGCGGAAATCCTCACATGACGTCAAAATCAAAGTCATTACTATATAAGGTCGACTCGGTTTAAACTGAGACAGTCTTGTATAAGGTTGTCTTCATTTAAACTAGTATTTTCCACTCCCAGACTAAGCATGAAGTAAAATTTCGAGTTTAGAAAAGCCCCGTGAAAATTTGTCGAGGGTCGCGCAGCGACCCGAGACAAATTTTCGGGCTTTTCTAAACTCGAAATTTTACTTCATGCGCCACGCGTATAAAACAGTAATTTAATCAGAAATTTTAAAACACACACAAGACATTTTCCATGTTAATCCTCACAATTAATTTTTGACGATTCAAATCTTTTTGTAATTATTCAAATCCTTTAATATTCGAATCCTTTTATAAATATTCGAAACCTTTTATAAATATTCGAATCCTTTCACAGGGATTCGAATTCTTTTACATGGATTCGAATCACCCACATTGGGATTCGAATACGAATCCTCTTAAGAAAATGTAACGAATCCGGATCACGAATCCAGTTGAACTAAAGTATTCGAATGCCCCTTTTGAATCCTCTAAAAGGATCCGAATCCAGGATTCGAATCCTGAATGATTCGAATCCTGCCCAGCTCTGATATGTATCCATTATTAAAAGGTGACTTTGTTCTGCAATTCCTTGTATTTATAAAGCGCGATACCAACCTCAAATTTTGTTGGCGTTGTGGCCTACCCTGAAGTTAGGCTGCGTGCCGCCGATAGTGTGTGTGACCTACCCTGAAGTTAGGCTGAGTAAACACGTCGCATATTCACAGATAAAAAGGTGGGTCATGATAAAATATGTATGTGTGGCCTGGTAACCAGAAAGGTTGAGTATCACTGATTAGATTTTGATTTTTTTAAAGAGAATACAAAAAATTGAAATCTAATCAGTGATACTCAACCTTTCTGGTCCCCAGGCCTCAAATTTTGTGTGCCTTGGCGTTGTGGCCTACCCTGAAGTTAGGCTGCAAGCTGCCGCTAGTGTGTGTGGCCTATCCTGAAGTTAGGCTGAGTAAACTCGTCGCATATTCACAGATAAAAAGGTGGGTTATGATAAAATATGTGTGTGTGGCCTGGTAACCAGATAGGTTGAGTATCACTGATTAGATTTTGATTTTTTTAAAGAGAATACAAAAAATTGAAATCTAATCAGTGATACTCAACCTTTTTGGTTCCCAGGCCTCACATTTTGTGTGCCTTGGCGTTGTGGCCCACCCTGAAGTTAGGCTGCGAGCCGCCGCTGGTGTGTGTGGCCTACCCTGAAGTTAGGCTGAGTAAACTCGTCGCATATTCACAGATAACAATGTGGGTCATCATAAAATATGTGTGTGTGGCCTGGTAACCAAAAAGGTTGAGTATCACTGATTGGATTTTGATTTTTTTAAAGAGAATACAAAACATTGAAATCACACACACATGACACATGACACATGACCCACATTTATATCTGTGAATATGCGACGAGTATACTCAGAAATTTTAATGCAGCAAAATATCGATTTTCTCAATAGTTGAACATTTCATGACTTAATAATCCGGCGCGCGTTCGCTTTGTTCGATTCGGCGGGCTGTAGAGACCGAGTTAATATTCGAGACACGCGGAAAAGTAAATGTATACCCAGGTATGTCATTTCAGCTCGAATTAGTTTATATAAGTATCGCCCGTAGGAGATTATTAATTCAAAGGGAGGAGCTTTAATAATATCGCACAAAGTGGGAAGACGACTCTCTCTCTCTCTCTTTCTATCTCTTCCTCTCTCTCTTCCTCTCTCTCTTCCTCTCTCTCTTCCTCTCTCTCTCAGTTTCTCTCTCTTACTCTCTCTTTTTCCAGACTGATCCTAGTTCCGAAATTAAGTTTGCGCTTTAGTTAGCCTCGCGCGTTCGAGCTTCATCTATTTTGTGCTTTATTATTTTATAGTTGAATAAAAACTCATACATTTATTTCGAATAATTAAATCATTACTGAGTTTAAATATATGAAGTATTAAAGTTAATAGGAGGTTCAAATTAGAAATGCAGCCCAATATACAAATACGTTAATTGGGTTGCATAACAATCGCACAAAAGCATGAAGTAAGTAAGCCTTAACATGAAATACTTTAATAGTTCGTTGCATCTTGAACTATTAAAGTATACAGTAAGTATATAGTAAACTTACTAGTGATTATTTTCCGCTTGCTACAAAATATTAGTTAGCCTCGCGCGTTCGAGCTTCATCTATTTTGTGCTTGATTATTTCATAGTTTAATAAAAACTCACACACATTTATTTCGAATAATTAAATCATTACTGAGTTTAAATATACAGAGAGTTTTATGTGACACCGAACATTTTCATAACGAGAATATTTCTTTTAGGTATACATATGCATACGTTCTACATTTTCCGACGCTCGGTTTACTGAGAGAATTCAATTTGAAGCTTTAAACAAGTGTTTTCCACTCCCAGGCTAAGCATGAAGTAAAATTTCGAGTTTAGAAAAGCCTGAAAATTTGGTTTGGTCGCGTAGCGCGAAGCGCGGAGCGGCCAAACCAAATTTTCAGGCTTTTCTAAACTCGAAATTTTACTTCATGCGCCACCGGTACAAAACACTGACATATTAGGAAGTTTAAAAGACACCGCTAAACCTTACATTGAATCAGTGTTTTGTACCGGTGGCGCATGAAGTAAAATTTCGAGTTTAGAAAAGCCTGAAAATTTGGTTTGGCCGCTCCGCGCTTCGCGCTGCGCGACCAAACCAAATTTTCAGGCTTTTCTAAACTCGAAATTTTACTTCATGCTTAGCCTGGGAGTGGAAAACACTCGTTTAAAGTTCTAATTGAATTCTCTTGACAAACCGAGCGTCGGAAAATGTACAACGAAATGCATATGTACACTTAAAAGAAATATTCTCGTTATGAAAATGTTCGGTGTTACATAAAACTCTCTGTATAAAGTATTAAAATTAAGAGAAGGTTCAAACTAGAAATGCAGCCCAATATACAAATACGTTAATTGGGTTGCATAACAATCGCACAAAAGCATGAAGTAAGTAAGCCTTAACATGAACTAAGTTCCGTCTGCTACATGCTGCGCATTTTAAAACAGTCAGGAGCACCTCGGGATGTTTTAAAACTAGTATACCATTCCCTCTTTTGCTCTAAATTTCGATTTGGAATTACATACTATGGGTCCAGTTACCACCTAAACAGAATATTTTCTCTTCAAAAAAAAAGCTGTTAGAATTATATTTCATTTGAAGTACCTTGAATCGTGTAGGGGTCACTTCAGATCAAATAATCTATTAACTGCGCACAGCATGTACATTTATGAGTTGATTTTAAACAGAAAACAATCAGACTCAGGTACTGCACACAATCACAAATATAATACACGATTATATAACAATTATGCACTCCCGTCACAACGTTTAACTATGTATGAAAGAGACCCACAATATGCAGCTATGAAATACTATAACAGTTTACCAGATCAATTAAAGTCACCGAATAAGAACTACAAGCGTTTCAAACAATCTTTGTTTCAACATCTTTGTGAAAAGGAGTTATACTCCATTGCAGATTATTGTAACACTTCTTGAACACTTGTATTTACTCACTTTTATGTACTATTTTATTTTTTTCTACTATGACACGTTCTCTCTAATATGTAACTGTTCTGCATTGTATATGCATATTTTATGAGAATAAAGAATATATAAAAAAAAAAAAAATTTAAAGTTCAAGATGCAACCTAACTTACTTATGATTATTCTCCCATTGCTACAAAATATCATTATTATAACACTAACTGTTCGTTAATAAATCTAATTTATAATTGTTTCCCTAATATAGAAAGCAGACAATTCCATATTTGCTAAATCCAAAAAGGAAATATCTCTAGCTTTAGCTCTAGCAAACAACTCGACATATTTCGTTCCGCGAGGAAATTTCAATTCGCATACACGGATGCATCTTAAGAGCTGATGTGTTATTGGATATAAGCTAGCTGAAGTTGTCTTGAACACAAAGGACGCTGGTAATTTCCTCCTAATATATCTTCACGTCAAAATACAGAACTATATAGAGGAAAGCGGGCGCGTGGAACGGGAGGAGCACACCGAAAAGGGGTTACGTTCATTTAAATAGTTCAAGTAGTTGTTTAAATGTTTATTCGTGATGTTTACAATCCGCTTACACAACTTTGAATAACTCTCTAAAGTTGCTACATAGACACACATGCAGATAACAATGCTGACGTTGCTGTTGATGTGAATTGCAATGAACAAACTAAGTGTTGAATTAATATAATTTGCATTAACATAAAATATTTCTACACTACATAAAAAAACAACTATTTATAATAATAATAATAATATTATGTTTAAAGTGTGCAAACTATAAGAAGTGTAAGTTTATTTTCTCGAATTTAAATAGTTTTGAATCTGAATTATTCTTGTAACAACTATTTATTTTTCATAGACGTAACTGTAGTCGTCTTAGGTGTTCTGTTAGTTTATCAAGTAATTCATTTGTGGTAAGTAATGATGCCATTTAGTCTATTATCGACTGAAGAAACACAGTCAGCGAAATTTCTAACCTACGTAACTTCTTCCTGGCTACTCCACTAGATATAGAGGGTGGTCCATCTAGCGGTTTCTTTTTAAAAAAGCTATAAAATAAACTAGGATCAATGTTTTTGAAAATGTTAGTGCTTTGTTAGCAAGAGCATCCCTTCCATTATTAATTAAATACAATTTCAATCATGTGGCTGCCTCAGCTGGCAGGAGGTCCAGCATATCACCTAAACAGGAGGCGTCTGGGGCAGACCTAAGTCTTCGGACGATGGGTGTTTGAAGGGGACGGTTATCCAAGTCGGAGCTGTAGACCTTCTTGAGGTAACCTCTGCGCTCCTATCTTGGATAGGGCTAACTTACACACGGCGGGTGCTTGTCGCCGCTAAATGAGGAGTCGGGGGTGGGCCTTGAAAAGCCCAGGGGTGTCTACTCACCCCTCCGGTCCACACGTGGGTTGGACTCCGGCGGGCAGTGGTCGCAGTTATGGCGGTGATCCACCGGTCTTTAGACGGAGGCTCCAAAGGTACACACCGAAAGGTAAAAACCTGAGCACACCAAGTCTGCCCCAGCTGGCACGACAAAAACCCATCTTGTCAACCCAATTTTTTAGTACATTTTTTATGGTTGAGGGCATCTCACGAATAGCTCGACTAATATTGTGCTTAGGCTCCTGAATCGTTTGTGGATTATTGTGCCCAACATAGATATTTAACAGCTCCCTATAAAAAATAGTCCAACATCAAATCGCAGCTCCGTGAAGGCCAATTGATATTACCACAACGACTAATTATGCGATTACCGCACTTAGCGCGCAAAGGATCGATTAGTTTGATAGGATGTTGTATGTCGCACCATCTTGCTGAAACCAAAGATCGTTCAAGCCCATGTTCTCAATTTCTGGCCACATAAGTCGATAATCATGCCTCTGTAGTGCTCCCCGTTGACCGAAATGGCGAGTTGATGTTTTTGAATTGGCTGTCATACTTTGGACCACAATAGCAATATTCTTATATTATTAACTTGTTTCTCATTGTCGGCTTAGTGCCATTTTTATTCTTGAAAATGGCATTAAGCGAAAACTAGTTGAAATAAAATATTTTTAGTAAAACAAACCAAGTGAATTCAATTAAACAGCAATATTCTCGCTTGTGCGCACTGGATGAGGAGAGTGGGCGGCTTCTATGGTTCACTAAAATTCCAATCTTATAAACTATTTGCACAGATTTGCGTACAGCAGGCGCGGTTAGTGGTTCATTTCGAACGAAACTTCTTTTCAGAATTCGCACTGCTTGGACAACAGAGCCGTTACTTTTAAAATAAGTTTTCAATATTTTCCAAGGTTGTTGAATTTCGTACAGTTCGTACCGTGGGCATACGATACTGAGTTTTTGTCAATATTTTAGGCGCAAACGATTGGTCAGAGTCAAAATCAAACATATGATTAAAAATGAACTGCTAGATGGACCACCTTTTAAAGGTGGAATTGTTGTTTTAATTTCTTGTTAATTTTTTTGTAATATAAGAAATTATTTAAAAAATAAAATACTTACATGAACAATCCAATCTTTCGGATTATGCGCGTTCGTGCCACAGATATACAGCCTATCCCCGTTTCCCATGGACTGGATAACCCTGATGTGATTGCGGCAGTCGAAGTGCTGTAAAAAGAGGAGAAAATGGCTTCATTAATGGACTCAATCGCTTCGAAAACAAATTTAATTATCCGAATAGCTTTAGGGGAACGTTACGGGACCATCATATGTTTGTTGCCGGCGCCGAAATATATATATATAGAATCCCAAGCGGTCAGCAGCGAATAACACCGTCAATCGACCGATTTCCACTTCTATTTTCTTTTTTTGCTGCCCTGTCGGGACGGTGAGTTTTTCCAAAGTTGCTCCCGGGAGGAATCCGCGTATCCGCTTAGGTCGGTGAAAGTGAGCGATTCGCGTGTGGAAGTGTGGGAATTAGTTTTGGGTTGGAAAGTTATCTTAAATTCACAGAAATTGGATCACATTATCTTATTTTATACGGTAATACTTGTATAATGTTTAAGCCACGCCTACTATTGTGTCTAAGTGAAATTAATCCGAGTATGGTATAAACTTATATTTTATATGCTTATACTCGTATACTGTTTAGGCCACGCCCACTACAGTGTCTAAGTGAAATCCATGAGCAAGCACACTTGTCTTCCCCTCGTATACTGTTTAGGCCACGCCTACTACAGTGTCTAAGTGAAATCCATGAGCAAGCACACTCGTCTTCCCCTCGTATACTGTTTAGGCCACGCCTACTATAGTGTCTAAGTGAAATCCATGAGCAAGCACACTTGTCTTCCCCTCGTATACTGTTTAGGCCACGCCTACTATAGTGTCTAAGTGAAATCTATGAGCAAGGACACTTGTCTTCCCCTCGTATACTGTTTAGGCTACGCCTACTATAGTGTCTAAGTGAAATCCAGGAGCAAGGACACTTGTCTTCCCCTCGTATACTGTTTAGGCCACGCCTACTATAGTGTCTAAGTGAAATCCATGAGCAAGGACACTTGTCTTCCCCTCGTATACTGTTTAGGCCACGCCTACTATAGTGTCTAAGTGAAATCCAGGAGCAAGGACACTTGTCTTCCCCTCGTATACTGTTTAGGCCACGCCTACTATAGTGTCTAAGTGAAATCCATGAGCAAGGACACTTGTCTTCCCCTCGTATACTGTTTAGGCCACGCCTACTATAGTGTCTAAGTGAAATCCAGGAGCAAGGACACTTGTCTTCCCCTCGTATACTGTTTAGGCCACGCCTACTATAGTGTCTAAATGAAATCCATGAGCAAGGACACTTGTCTTCCCCTCGTATACTGTTTAGGCCACGCCTACTATAGTGTCTAAGTGAAATCCTTGAGCAAGGACACTTGTCTACCCCATTGGACTTCAGAAATGATAAATTTAAATCATACATTCATTAAGTTTTTACAGACTGGGCACAAAGACCTTAATACGAGTATAATACGAGTGTAAAACTGTATTGTTATAAGACACAAATAAATATTATTATTATTATTATTATTAAACTCTTTTAATATACAGGAAATGTTTCTTATATTACATATCCTAATAACAGTTAATGCTTAGATATTATTCCGAAAAGTTAAAATTGAAGCTTTAAACAAGTGTTTTCCACTCCCAGACGAAGCATGATGTAAAATTTCGAGTTTAGAAAAGCCTGAAAATTTGGTTTGGTTGCGTAGCGCGAAGCGCGGAGCGACCAAACCAAGTTTTCAGGCTTTTCTAAACTCGAAATTTTACTTCATGCGCCCCGCGTACAAAACACTGATTTGATGTAAAGTTCAGATTATACGTCCTTAGTATACTGCTTTACTCGTGTATTTCAAACTTCACTCGAAATTAGTGTGAACCTAATACTCGTATACTGTTGAAGCCACGCCTACTATTGTGTCTAAGTGAAATCCATGGGCATAACCAAGTAGATGCAGTGGAGGACACTTGTCTTCCTCTTTAGGCTTTAAAAATTATAAATTTAAATTATACATTCATAAAGTTATTACAGACTGAGCATAAAAAGTTTAATAGGAGCATAATACAAAGGCTTTTAATATACAGGGAATTTTTCTTATAAGTATGCATATGCATACACTGTACATTTTACGACATTAGTTGTTTTTTTAAAAGGGTTTAATTTGAATCTTTAAACAAGTGTTTTCCCCTTCCAGATTAAGCGTAAAGTGAAATTTCGAGTTTATAAGAGCCTGAAAGTTTTTCTTTTACCTATACATATCCTAATAACTGTTAATCCTTAGATATTTTTCCGAAAAGTTCAAATTGAAGCCTTAAACAAGTGTTTTTCACTCCCAGACGAAGCATGAAGTAAAATTTCGAGTTTAGAAAAGCCTGAAAATTTGGTTTGGTTGCGTAGCGCGAAGCGCGGAGCGACCAAACCAAATTTTCAGGCTTTTCTAAACTCGAAATTTTACTTCATGCGCCCCGCGTACAAAACACTGATTTGATGTAAAGTTCAGAATATACATCTTCAGTATACTGCTTTACTCGTGTATTTCGAGCTTCACTTGAAATCAGTGATTTATACGCGTGGCGCATGAAGTAAAATTTCGAGTTTAGAAAAGCCTGAAAATTTGGTTTGGTAGCTCCGCGCTTCGCGCTACGCAACCAACCCAAATTTTCAGGCTTTTCTAAACTCGAAATTTTACTTCATGCTTCGTCTGGGAGTGGAAAACTCTTGTTTCAAGCTTCAATTTGAACTTTTCGAAAAAATATCTAAGCATTAACTGTTATTAGAATATGTAATAAAAAAAAAATCCTGTATGTCAAAAGAGTTTGAATTATACTCGTATTAAGGTCTTTATGGTCAGTCTGTAATAACTTCATGAATGTATGATTTAAATTTATCATTTCTGAAGTCCAATGGGGAAGACAAGTGTCCTCCACTGCCTCTCCTTGGTTATGTTCATGGATTTCATTTAGACACAATAGTAGGCGTGGCTTAAACAGTATACGAGTATTAGCGTATAAAATATAAGTTTGTATTATACTCGTATTAATTTCAATTGGACACAATAGTAGGCGTGGCTTAAACATTATACAAGTATTAGCGTATAAAATAAGTTAATGTGATGCAATTGCTGTGAATTTGAGATAACCCAACCCAAAACTAATATTATTTATACTAAAACAATTTTTATATAAATTAATGAGACTAATATTATTTATACTAAAACAATTTTTGTATAAATTAATGAGACTAATATTATTTATACTAAAACAATTTTTATATAAATTAATGAGACGTCTAAATTATTGTTTTTATGTAAATCCATTCCAGATTGCCCGTTATTATCGTTAAAATAAAATGTTTAAAATCCGCCAAGCGAAAATTTAATTAAAACGAATTTGCATCTCGTCCTCTTCTCCTCCACCCTCGCCAGACGGAAATATTGTTATTTGCTAATTGAAATCTCAATCGGCCCGTTAAAATGGCGATACTTCTCTACTCTGTACAAGATTGAAATTAATTTCGTCTCAACTCCTCTCCTCTCCTCTACTCTGACCTTATTTGTAATTCAAATTCAAACTCCGCTAGGAGGGGGAGGGCTTCAATTGAACATCAGTGCCACGAGCAACTATGTTTCGATTCAAATGAGAATGCTATCGAGTTCGGTTTTAAGTGGGCAGCCCGGAATGGAATATATTCGGGTAATTGCTGATTTGCAAGTATGCACAAGTAGTCGATGGACTGTGCGGATGCTCGCTGTCGGAGCTTTACCTATTTCAACTATGCAGATATGCAATCCAGTTAACTAGAGATTATTTTTAATTCTCTAACTTATTTATTTGAGGATTAACGTTAAAAGTTGGAAGTGGCTATGAATGAGCGAAATGCAACACAATATACAATTTTTGTAGATACGGATATTTGGCGACAGGCAATCCAATATACTTATCTACAAATATTGTAAATATGAGTTGATTGATTGAGTTACCTGAAGATCAAATATCTATATTTAATAAAAACGATAAATTTAGCTTCAACTGTTAATCAAAGCGAGCAATTTGCTTCAACAGCCAATCAAAGCAATGGATTCGTCTCAATATCCAATCAAAACGATAGAGTTAGCTTTAACAGCCAATCAAAGCGATTAATTTGCTTCAACAGCCAATCAAAGTGATGAATTTCCCTCAGTATCCAATCAAAGTGATGGAATTGCCTCAGTATCCAATGAAAACGACAGAAATTGCTTCAACAGACAATTAAAGCAAATCATTTAGTTTAAAAGCGATGGATTTGCCTTAATATCCAATAAAAACGATAGAGTTAGCTTCAACAGCCAATTAAAGCGATTAATTTGCTTCAACAGCCAATTAAAATGATGGATTTGCCTCAGTATCTTTTCAAAACGACAGAAATAGTTTCAATAGCCAATCAAAGCAAATAATTTGGTTTAAAAGCGATGGATTTGCCTCAATATCCAATATAAACGATAGAGTTAGCTTCAACAGCCAATTAAAGCGATTAATTTGCTTAAACAGCCAATCAAAGTGATGAATTTGCCTCAGTATTCAATCAAAGTGATTGATTTGCCTAAGTATCCAATCAAAACGACAGAAATAGCTTCAACAGACAATTAAAGCAAATCATTTGGTTTAAAAGCGATGGATTTGCCTCAATATCCAATAAAAATGATAGAGTTAGCTTCAACAGCCAATCAAAGTGATGAATTTGCCTCAGTATCCAATCAAAGTGATAGATTTGCCTGAGTATCCAATCAAAACGACAGAAATAGCTTCAACAGACAATTAAAGCAAATCATTTGGTTTAAAAGTGATGGATTTGCCTCAATATCCAATAAAAACGATAGAGTTAGCTTCAACAGCCAATTAAAGCGATTAATTTGCTTCAACAGCCAATCAAAATGATGAATTTGCCTCAGTATCCAATCAAAGTGATAGATTTGCCGTAGTATTCAATCAAAACGACAGAAATAGCTTCAACAGACAATTAAAGCAAATCATTTGGTTTAAACGCGATGGATTTGCCTCAATATCCAATAAAAACGACAGAGTTAGCTTCAACAGCCAATCAAAGTGATGAATTTGCCTCAGTATCCAATTAAAGTGATAGATTTGCCTTAGTATCCAATCAAAACGACAGAAATAGCTTCAATAGATAATTAAAGCAAATCATTTGGTTTAAAAAAAATGGATTTGCCTCAATATCCAATAAAAACGATAGAGTTAGCTTCAACAGCCCATTAAAGCGATTAATTTGCTTCAACAGCCAATCAAAATGATGGATTTGCCTCAGTATCTAATAAAAACAACAGAATTAGCTTTAACAGCCAATCAAAGCAAATAATTTGGTTTAAAAGCCAATAAAAGCGATGAATTTGCCTCGATATCCAATAAACACGATAAAGTTAGCTTCAACAGCCAATTAAAGCGATAATTTGCTTCAACAGCCAATCAAAGAGATGGATTTGCATTAATATTCAACCAAAACGATAAAGATAACTTTAACAGCCAATCAACGCGGTTAATTTGGTTTAAAAGCCAATGAAAGCAATGGATATAGTTAGCTTCCCCGTATGTAGACGCAACCATATTTACAATTTGACGAATAAAGCACTAATAACCTTTCTTCACCAATCAAAGCGATAATTTGCTTCAACAGCCAATCAAAGAGATGGATTTGCCTTAATATTCAACCAAAACGATAGAGATAACTGTAACAGCCAATCAACGCTGTTAATTTGGTTTAAAAGCCAATGAAAGCAATGGACATAGTTAGCTTCCCCGTATGTAGACGCAACCATATTTACAATTTGACGAATAAAGCACTTATATATAACCTTTCTTCGCACGTTTATTTGAATTACAAAATGTACACACATTTCGGACACAAACTGACCAATATCAATGGATTAACACACATTTGGTAATTTAAATAAACGTGTGAAGAAAGGTTATTAGTGCTTTATTCGTCAAATTGTAAATATGGTTGCCTTTTATGCGTCTACATACCGGGAACTAATGAAAGACGCATTAGAAACGCAACCAAATATACTAATATTGTGTATAAGTATATTGGGTTGCCTTAAACTCTTCAATAAAAACAACCCCATTTATGCGTATATTATTTGATTTAGCCATACAAATGTGTTAATATGTAATATTTTAGATAAACAAAAGGTAATTATAATCGGGGCTAGCCGAGTGTGATAAACGAGGAGCATTTCGGTGAGCGCGTTACAAATAATTATGGAAGCGATTTAGATAACTACAATCAACTTTCACAAATAATACCCAGGAGGAAATTGTTGAATGCGGAGATAAAATCCCGTGTTTCCGGAATTAACGCTCTATAAATGAAATTTTCGTAATAACCAACGTAACGCGATGTACTATCATAATAATGGTTATTACCACTAAAGTTTATCTCTCAGGCATTATTTTAATAAATTACATAGTTTTTTCTTTTCGCATTTAAGTCTACACAGTTGTTTATTTACAAATTAAACACTTTTTTACATGCGTTTAATTGTTTATTTATCCAATTATTTGTAACAAAGCTTTTTTCGCATTCAAGCTCACACACTGGTCTATTAGAAAATTAAACTATTTTATTACATGCGTTTAATTGTTTATTTATCCAATTATTTGTTACAAAGTTTTTTTAGGCATTTAAGTTCACACAGTTGTTTATTAACAAAATAAACAGTTTTTTACATGCGTTTAATTGTTTATTTATCCAACTATATTTTTCGCATTCAAGTTCACACAGTTGTTTATTAACAAATTAAACACTTTTTTACATGCGTTTAATTGTTTATTTATCTAATTATTTGTAACAAAGTGTTTTTTTCGCATTCAAGCTCACACACTTGTCTATTAGCAAACTAAACTCTTTTATTACATGAATTTAATTGTTTATTTATCCAATTATTTGTTACAAAGTTTTTTTTTGCATTTAACTTCACACAGTTGTTTATCAACAAATTAAACACGTTTTTTACATGCGTTTAATTGTTTATTTATCCAACTATTTGAAACAGTTCACACAACAATTATAAATTGGTTCACTAGCCGTAACATCTAAGCGAACTTGAATGATTGTGCTGTAATTAAATATAATACTCGAACGACAAATCTCGCTTTGTCCGAGCCGGGTTTCGGGTTGAAGCACAACAGACGCGTAAAATTAGGTCGGCCGTTTGTATTTGCTCTCGGGGCCCTTTTGCTCTTAATGCATCAACGGACGGACGTTTGTTTAACTTTAATCAAACGGACTATAAACGCAAAATAGGGCAGACAAATAATATGGACACAGATAATATAACTAAAATAACGCACGAAATTGATAAAATGTTTTAACTAAACAAAATTATCAAAACTGAAATTACTACAAAAGAAATGCCCTAATAGTAGAAAGAAGAACGAGGTGAAACTTAGTCGTGCGTTTCGATTGACTAAGGAGTGGATTTACCAAAATACCCAATCACGACGATTATCTTCATCAACCAATCAAGGCTTCAACAGCTATTCAAAACGGCGGACTTACGTCAACAACCATTCAAGAAGGCGGATTTGCTTCAATCAAATACAAAAAGCTTCAACGACCAAACAACGTGATATATTTGCTTCAACAGTCACTCAAAGGAATACATTTGCTTCAACAGCCAATCAAAGCGATGGATTTGCCTCCAAATCTAATAAAAACGATATATTTAGCTTCAATTAAAGCGAATAATTTGGTTTAAAAGTCAATAAAAGCGATGGATTTGCTTCAATGTTCAATAAAAACGATAGAATTAGCTTCAACAGCCAATTAAAATGATAAATTTGCTTCAGCAGCCAATCAAAGAGATGGATTTGCCTTATTATCCAACCAAAACGATAGAGATAACTTGAACAGCTAATCAACGCGGTTAATTTGAATTGAAAGCACTTATAAAAACAACGAATATCTAAAAATCTACACCGGAAAATTGCAATATGTATACCTGAAACAAAAGTTATCTGCAGAAAGAAGATGCGTTTTCTTTCTGCGGGGAATTTTTCTAATCGATGATTAAGAATTTGATGTCAAACGCGATGCCTGCCAACGATACCTGTGGCATAGCATGGCCGGTAGTTTACGTGCTGCACCGCGCTACTCAGTAAAATCGTCATTGTAAAAAAAATTGCGGGTAGTAGCAGCCAGTTCTTGGTTTTTCCTCTTCGGTATAAAAATACGAAGCAAGGAAGTAATTTTTCCAAGCGGAGAAACGCGGAGAAATGCTTGTACTCCATAATTTGTAAATATTTTGCACTAAGGAAATGAGTTTAACAGGAACGCAAGATTTGTGAAGATATATTCAATATATTCGTATGTATATCTGTTAAACTTACATTTCGTAGTGCAATCTATTATTGAGAGACGCAAATCGAGGCCAGAATTGCAATTGGAGCTTTCAAAACGGCCACTTTTCACTATTTACAGTTGCCAATCTCCTTTGAATGACCTGCTGAAGACAAGTGAAACCAACTTATCTTCGGCGGATCATTCAAAGGAGATTGGCAACTGACATTCCTTCCAGCATTGAATTAGTGTGCATTAATGCCATCTACATCTAATTTTATGAACTAGAATTCGGTCAATAATTTTTTTTTATTTTGGCCAGGTGTGCGCTTCTCTGTGTTAAAGAATATGCATTTAATTTTTTTAATTACGTGAAGATTGATTTACAGTTTCTTCACAATTCAATGGAGATTTTTAACGGACATTCCTTCCAGTATTAAATCAGTGTATTAATGCCATCTACATCTAATTTTATGAACTAGAATTCAGTCGATAAACTTGTTTTTATTTATTTTGGCCAGGTTTGCGCTTCTCTGTATTGAAGAATATGCATTTGTTTTTTTTTAATTACGTGAAAATTGAGTTACACTTTCTTCACAATAATTTTCTTTTTTTAGTGTGTTAATAATTTCATGCCAAATTTAAAGAATATGCATTTCGAGTATTTTTTTACAAAATTAAATAACATCCAACAGCAAGTTTGCGCTTTAATTAGCGCTCCGCAGTTTTATCGCACGAACGTTTGCCCATACGTGGATACGGCAATTGCCCGAGCAAATTGAAATTAGTGGCGATTGTTGCTAAGTTCGGGCTTTAATCCACGCGAGATCAGTATAAAGTGCAGCCGGTGCAATATCCATTTCCTCGCGGATACAATGCCCGTTCCGAAAAACTTCACTAGTTTATCGGCGTGCGGATCGTTTCCTCCCACCTTAACTGTAAAGTGGAAACGGGAAAAAAGAAAAGACGTTCTTGCCATAAATGTGTTTCTTTTAATGCTCAACATAATCTTTATACATTTCTTAGTTCTTGGAAAAGTTCGAAACACACGCAGAGATGATGGTATTTATAATTAACACTGATATAATATAGGACAAGTAGAAAATTGGTAAATGTTTATATTTTCCGGCAAATGTACACATTTCCCAATTCGCTTTGGTTAATGTAGATAAAATGTTTATAAATAGTACCAACTAAATAATAAAATAATTACACATTTGTAAACAAAACACTTGTTAGAAGCTTCAAATTGAAAGCACTTATAAAAACAATGAATATCTGAAAATTTACATCGGAAACTTCCAATATGTATACCTCAAAGAAAAATTCCTTGCAGAAAAAAGATGCTTTTTCTTTCTGCTTGGTATTTTTCTTTTAGGTATATACAGAGAGTTTTATGTAACACCGAACATTTTCATAACGAAAATATTTCTTTTAAGTATACATATACATACGTTGTACATTTTCCGACGCTCGGTTTATTAACAGAATTCAATTTGAAGCTTTAAACAAGTGTTTTCCACTCCCAGGCTAAGCATGAAGTAAAATTTCGAGTTTAGAAAAGCCTGAAAATTTGGTTTGGTCGCGTAGCGCGAAGCGCGGAGCGGCCAAACCAAATTTTCAGGCTTTTCTAAACTCGAAATTTTACTTCATGCGCCACCGGTACAAAACACTGACTTATTACGAAGTTTAAAACTCACCACTAAACTACATTGAATCAGTGTTTTGTACCGGTGGCGCATGAAGTAAAATTTCGAGTTTAGAAAAGCCTGAAATTTTACTTCATGCTTAGCCTGGGAGTGGAAAACACTTGTTTAAAGCTTCAAATTGAATTCTGTTAATAAACCGAGCGTCGGAAAATGTACAACGTATGTATATGTATACTTAAAAGAAATATTTTCGTTATGAAAATGTTCGGTGTTACATAAAACTCTCTGTATATACCTAAAAGAAAAATACCAAGCAGATTATTCTTCTTTTAATAAACCGAGCGTCGGAAAATGCACAACGAAATGCATATGTATACTTAAAAGAAATATTCTCGTTATGAAAATGTTCGGTGTTACATAAAACCCTCTGTATATTTATATACATCCTGCGATTTTTCGATGTACATCTTTAGATATTCGTTGTCTTTATAAGTGCTTTCAATTTGAAGCTTCTAATAAGTGCTTCGTTTACAAAAGTGCCATGCCCACGAAAGGGTTAAACACAGTCAAAACGATCCAAAATTCCATCTCGAATTCCCCTCACTTAACATGATTGTTTAATTCCGTTTTATATGTGCATGTGTGTAATCTAGCGTAATATAATTCCTGGAAATTAGCCTGCAGTTGAGAGAGCGAGGTAAAATTTAATATTTATAATCCGGTTCGATCCTGATGAGTCCTGCAGCCATTCAGATTTTACGACGCAAGTTGTAAATGTCTATGTTCGGGTAGCTTCCGAGTTATTGGTCGTAAAGTAGCACAAGCGCAAGAACGAAATTATAACGCGCGCGCCAGCAGCGGGAATTCTCCGGGTCAATTTTAATAAACTGCCTTCGTGCCAAACGAGACGGAAAATTAAACACTCTGTATTGAATTTAAGAGAGATTTTGTGCGAACGATAGATAAATTATCAATAGGGCTGTGAGTGTATTTGACCTCTTAAACTTTTACTTATCAATAAAAAAAACACAGTATCTTTAACCAAAAACTAAAATTAAATATACAATACTAAGAATTAATTGTACTAGTAATAAATCTAATGATACTTTTGCAAGGCGCTCTGGTAACAGAATTAAGATATTTTAAATGGACAGTTTAGTAGACGTGTCTTGGAAAATATAGTGGGCGTATCTTAGACAGCATAGTAGGCTTGTCTTAGATAGTATAGTGGGTGTATCTTAGAAAGTATAGTAGTATAGTGGGCGTATCTTAGCCAGTATAATAGGCGTGTTTTAGACAGTATAATCAGCGTATCTTAGACAGTATACTAGGCGTGCCTTACAGTACAAGTGCCTTAGACAGTTTTGTAGAGGTGCCTTAGACAGTATAGTAGGCGTGGCTTAAACAGTATGGTGGGCGTGGCTTAGGGAGTATAATAGACGTGGCTTAGGGAGTATAATAGACGTGGCTGAGACAGTATAGTAGGCGTTGTTTATAGTGTATATCAGATGTTACTTAGATAACTATCTATCTATGTAACGCCTGATATACAGTACAAGCAACGTAGTGTTGACCTAACGCAGTTTTGATATTGCTTATAAGTGTAAAAATATTGAGAAAAATCTTGGTGTGTTGTAGACTTAATTAAATAATTACATAAACACACGTAACACGTGTTTGTGTAATTATTCAATTCACAAAAATTGAACCATTTTATAAGTGTCGAAGAATATTCATTGTTGTGTACTCTAACTGTAGCAAAAATTAAAATCAAAACATATTGCACATAATCATCGTTTGTCGGTCGGATATTTCGCGAACAGAACGCCGCACAACACAAACCCGACCGAATATTTCATCAATGGAACGAAATACCGGGCGCGCTCTCCCCCGAAATTCGAGATAACAACTTTATAATTTAGTTTCGCGAGAGCGTCTTTATTGTAAAACGAAAATTCAATTCCTAATATCTCGAAACAGAATCGGCACCGGAATCGATTCCGGGCGGTAATGCAGGAAACTTTCCCATTATGCACGCATCGTAAATATAAGCTATTTATATTTTTTTGTTGCTGTGTGCTCGCGTTATCACTCACCAAAAATAAGGAAATGAACGCGATGTGGAGCTTTTCCCATTTAATAAAATGAAAGTATCTTAAAAGGAATGAAAGATATGAATACAATATCTCAATAAAATTAAATTTTATACACAATTTAAAAGGGCGCGAATCCAGACAATACGCAAGTATTTTAGATAGTATAGTAGGCGTGGTTTAGGAAGTACAGTAAGCATTACGGAGACAATATAATATGCGCGACCTAGACAATACAATGTGTATTATTTAGAGAGTACAGTAGACAGTGTTAAAGTAGTTGAGTCAATATTGTACGCGTGGCCTAGGTAGTATAGTGGGCGTGGCATAGACAATACAGTGTTGCCAGATCTGCCAATTTATTGCTAATGTAGCTATCGATTCCATTAACAGTTATCACATATTGGCTTGAAATAGTCAGAAATGTTCAGTATTCCTCAGTACTGGGTCGGGACCACACTGAAGAGGACCTTGAAGTCCGAAACGCGTCTGTAGGTATCTGAACACAAATTCAATTTTGAATGTAGCGATTTGATGAGTTTATTAGGCGACTAGGCGATTACAGTATATTAGGCGTGGCTTATACGGTACTGTAGGCGTGGCTTAGAAAGAATCGCCCATTATGCTTAGGTAATATATTGGAAATTTGGAATTACAAAACTCTACTTTGAAAAAAATGGACAAGCTCATCTTTCAAAGTAGTTTATTTAATTTTAAATAATCGCACGCACTCGTGTTGACCTACACATGTAATCAGGTTTCAACTGAATTACTCACACGAAAATAGAACAAATCGAAATTACTGTTATTACCCACATGAAAAAAAAACCCGTACACCCAACCCAATTTTCCCACCGTTGATTAAATTCCAACATAAAAAAAGCCTAATCTAATTACCCATTTTTTTCCGAATGAGAAAGACATTCCGCGTTCGGGAATGAATTATTCCGACATTACGGACATGTAAATTACTTTTTCATTGCACTGACGGCGCCTTCAATATTTAATTAGGTTTTTCTTTCCTTGTTCCCGCATCGACAAGCAAGACCTCCCCACTAAAAACGTTTTCAATTAATGCGCGCGTAGAACGCGATGATTAACTAGTTTATGAGTTTAATTACTTCGCGTGGTTGTTAAAAGAAATTGGCGAGAGAAAAAACTAAATTGACATTTTGTTTTTTATAAGTTACGCGATAAACAAACAGTCGGGATATCCTAGGGTGGATGGAACAAGGTTTATATTTGAAGTGACTTAAGTCAATTCATCTCTGACTTAATTGAAAATAGTTTGTGCTCATTGTAAATGGAATTGAAATATTTATAAATACCTTTCCAGATATTAAGAAATTTTCTCATTGGTTGATAGGATCAATCTCTTTATATGATTAGCTGTTGAGACAAATTTGTTGTTTGGGTTAACTGTTGTGGTAAATCCATCGCTTTGGTTGGTTTTGGAAGCAAATTAACCCATTAAGCGCCATTGATGCACACACGCAATATTATCATTTTTTTGTTAATTAAATTACTAAATAAGTTAATTTGATACGTTATATTATTTGACCTGACTTGAAAATATATGAAGAAAATGATAAATATTTTGTTATTTAAATATTCCGTTTATTACTCATTAAACAAAACAAATATCAGTGTATTTCTAATTTCACAATATTTCAGTGTTTTATACGCGTGGCGCATGAAGTAAAATTTCGAGTTTAGAAAAGCCCCGTGAAAATTTGTCTCGGGTCGCTGCGCGACCCTCGACAAATTTTCTACGCGGGGCTTTTCTAAACTCGAAATTTTACTTCATGCTTGGTCTGGGAGTGGAAACACTCGATCTAAACTTCATATTGCACGTTTTTATATAAAATCGACAATTGCCTGAAAGTTTACAGCATATACATTATGTATATTTGAAAGAAAAAATCACAGTATGTTATACAATAAGTCATTCATAGAAATCATAAAAAAAGTGCAGAATTGGACTTAAATTCAACTTTTACAATTAACCCTAGCACTGCTCGGCCATTAATGGGTTAACCACTTTGATTTTCTGTTAAAGACAAATTCGTTGTTTTGGTTGGCTGCTGTGGCAAATCCATCACTTTGATTGGCTCTGGAAGCAAATTAATCACTTTTCAAAATACCTTTTCGGATATTAAGAGGTTTTCTTATTAGTTGATGGAATTAATCTCTTGATATGATTTGCTGTTGAGACAAATTTGTTATATTGGTTGACTGTTGTGGCAAATGCAACGCTTTGGTTGGCTTTAGAAGCAAATTAACCACTTTGATTTTCTGTTGAAAATAAATTCGTTGTTTTGGTTGACTGTTGTAGCAAATCCATCGCTTTGATTGGCTATGGAAGCAAATTAATCTCTTTGATTAATTGTTTAAGTATATTAATCACATCGATTGGTTGTTAAAGCTAATCTATCGTTTTGATTAGATATTGAAGCAAATTCATCGCTTTGATTGGCTGTTAAAGCTAACTCTATCATCTTGATTGGATATTCTGTCAAATCTATCCCTGTAATTGGGTGTTGAAGTAAATCGATTAGCTATTGAAGTTAATCTATCGTTTTGATTGGATATTGAGGCAAACTCATCGTTTTTGAATTGCTTAGAGTGGCCGTTGAAGCTAATTGAATCGTTGTGATTAAATATTAAAGCAAATCCATTGCTTTTATTGGCTTTTAGGCCAAATTAATCGCTTTGATAGGCTGTTTAATCTAACTCTATCGTTTTAGTTAGATATTAAGAGAAATCCATCGCTTTCATTGGCTTTTAAACTGAAGGGTATTCTTACACATCTTCATATTTTGACCAGGTTTTTTCATGCTTTGGTCCAATGTGAAGCGTTGAAATTTGAGTTTATATTGTAGATAGATTTTTGTCATACATACTAAGAAAATAGCTCAGCGCCATCTATTGCTAAATAAATAAGCGATACTAGTTGGAGCTCTAACATTAGATGGCGCTGTATCATCTCCCAATGATGATTGGTATTTTTGAGCTTGTAAGATCTGTGGAAAATGTATTGCTGTTTTGTGTGTTATGATTTTTGATAAAGACAATTATATATATTTTGTTGAGCGAAAAAATGGCGCCACCTATTGCTAAGTAAATAAGCGATAATAGATGGATCTCTAACATTAAAACGCGCTGTATCATTTTCTAGTATGTATGATTGGCATTTTTGAGCTTATAAGGTCTGTGGAAAATGCATTGTTGTTTTGTGTGTTGTTTTTGAAGAAAGACGATCATATACATTTTGTTGGCCGAACAAAAAAAAGGGCGCAACGGTTGAGATCTGTTTGCGCGATATGAGTAACAAGTAAAAATTACCTAGTTAATTCAAGTGTAGTTAACTTTGACGAATTGGCTTACGGGTTTGAATAATGATCGAATAGCGTGATTCCCCGCACAAAATCCGGCAAACTAGACTCGACTTATGCGATTTCGATACATGGAAATTACAGTTTAAATGCGCGTTTAATTTGCAATTATTTATATATTCTAACAAAACAAAATTATTAATTGTTTTAAATGTATTGGATGGATTATGCATTATAGGCTCATATTCTGATTTATAAATAAAAAATTCTTTATTTTCCAATGACTAATAATAATACTTAGAGATTGTCACTTTTATAATTTTTTTGCACGATCGCCCTTTTTTAATAATTACTATATCTCACTAAAAAAATGTTATTCCTTACTTCACTTTTTATTTGTATCGTTAGATGTACATTTCGAGACACAAGGTGCTCATTATCAATAACAAACAGTTTGTTATTGATAATGAGCACCTTGTGTCTTAAAATGTACATCTAACGATACAAATAAAAAGTGAAGTAAAGAAAAACTTTTTATTTTAGTGTAATAATCACTTCACGTAAATTCAAAAACGGGAAGAGGGGGGGATATAAAAGGCTAGTGGATTAATTTAGTGATGTTTTCACTTTCTTTTCGAAATATTGCCAGAGCTAAAGTCGACATTAATCATGCTTCACAACAGATGTACGAGTGTATTAAAGAGGACAGTGTACAAAATATAAATATCATAGTGTACTTGGCATAGATCATCTAGTACGAGGTAATTAATTGGAATTACACGGATGCTAGGCGTGGCTTAAATAGTGTACTAGGCGTAGCTTAGATAGTGTACTAGGCGTACTTAACCCTTTTGACCCTGACGGTGGCATTTGCCACCAGTAAATCATCTAGTACGAGTTAATTAATTGGAATTACACAGATGCTAGGCGTGGCTTAAATAGTCTACAAGGCGTGGCTTAAATAGTCTACTAGGCGTGGCTTAAATAGTGTACTAGGCGTACTTAACTCTTTCGGCCCTGACGATGGCATTTGCCCCCACTAAAATTTGGTAAACATACTGGGAATTTTTCTATTAAATATACATGCATACATGCATGAGCTGTAACTTTGCCGATAATAGTTTGTTTTTTAAAATAGTTTAATTTGTAATCTTAAAAGAGTGTTTTCCACTCCCAGACTAAGCATGAAGTAAAATTTCGAGTTTAGAAAAGCCCCGCGTAGAAAATTTGTCGAGGGTCGCGCAGCGACCCGAGACAAATTTTCACGGGGCTTTTCTAAACTCGAAATTTTACTTCATGCGCCACACGTATAAAACATTGATTTTAGGTAAAGTTCAAAATATTCTACTAAAGCATTCTAAAAACGTTTGTTATTGATAATGAGCGACTTGTGTCTCGAAACGATATAAATAAAAAGTGAAGTAAAGAATAACTTTTTATTTTAGTGTTATGATCACGTGACTCAAAAACATACAGTTATATGCCATATCTGTTTTGAGGACGGTAGGTTGTGTTTACCAAGTTGCTATAAATAAGAAATCAGAAAGTTTCACTTACCGTTCAGCGAATGGTAAATAAAACTTACCATTCATGGCAACTGATGAAAACAACTCAATTAGAATTTATAGGAGTCAAATTGCAGTAATCAAACTTGACAAAACCTTAGTGACATATTTATAATAATGCGAAGAAATGTTGTTCGTCTTGTTCGATTGTGTAAAAAAGTCATAAGCATCTCGAACAGTAAGTGCAATACCGGTCTCAGACAATCAGACAGTCTTCGCTAGCTCCGCTCGATCCTCCTCCATAAAATTATTTTCGATCAGTAACAAATCCTTACTGTTCTCTATACTTAATATACTATAGTGTACAATGAATGATACTTTTCTCTATTCTTAATATACTATAACGTGCAATGAATGATACTTTTCTCTATGCTTAGTATACTATAGTGTGCAATGAATGATAAAATCAGTTTAATTCTTACTTTATTCAAAAGATATCACAATTTTCTGGTTTATTTAAGTTGCTGCAACGTTTATGATTAATTCACGTTAATAACGAATTCCGAGTGTTAGCCCCCCATTAAACATTCCGAATGGAAAACTCCCATAAATCCACCAACCCAGCTTGGAAATGCGTATAAATCGCGAAATGACCGGTGAACGAACAAACAAGCCGGCGGACGATTTACTGCCCGCTCTTTGGCCGCGCGGCGCAAAAAAAACCAGACACTCTCTTAAAATTAATCTCTTATGCCTCGGGGACGGGATCTCTCCCCGCATTTTATGTGGCGAGCAGGGTTTATGGAAAGCATCGATGTTTCCACACATGTAATGCGTGGAAATACCCTTAAGTGGCTTGTTTTTCCGGTCCGTTATGTCTCGCTCAGATTTCCCGCGCTCTTTTGTATTATTAATGTCGAGAACGGCGCGGAGGAGGGGGGATATAAAAGGCTAGTGGATTAATTTAGTAATGTTTTCACTTTCTTTTTGAAAGATTGCCAGAGCTAAAGTCGACATTAATCATGCTTCACAACAGATGTACGAGTGTATTGAAGAGGACAGTGTACAAAATATAAATATCTTAGTGCACTTGGCATAGATCATCTAGTACGAGGTAATTAATTGGAATTACACAGATGCTAGGCGTGGCTTAGATAGTGTACTAGGCGGGGCTTAAATAGTGTACTAGGCATGGTTTAAATAGTCTACTAGGCGTACTTAACCCTTTCGACCCTTACGATGGCATTTGCCACCACTAAATCATCTAGTACAAGTTAATCGTTTGGAATTACATAGATGCTAGGCGTGGCTTAAATAATGTACTAGGCGTGGCTTAAATAGTCTACTAGGCGTTCTTAACCCTTTCGACCCTGACGATGGCGTTTGCTACCACTAAAATTTGTTTTGAAAAAAGTTTAATTTGAAATCTTAAACGAGTGTTTTCCACTCCCAGACTAAGCATGAAGTAAAATTTCGAGTTTAGAAAAGCCCCGCGTAGAAAATTTGTCGAGGGTCGCGCAGCGACCCGAGGCAAATTTTCACGGGGCTTTTCTAAACTCGAAATTTTACTTCATGCGCCACGCGTACTAAACATTGATTTTAGTTCAAAATATTCCACTAAAGCAGTATTCTAAAAACGTGTATTTTGAACATCACATCACATACGTGTTTAGTACAAGTTAATTAATTGGAATTACACAGATGCTAGGCATGGCTTAAATAGTGTACAAGGCGTGGCTTAAATAGTGTACTAGGCGTACTTAACCCTTTCGGCCCTGACGGTGGCATTTACCAACACTAAAATTTGGTAAACATACTGGGAATTTTTCTTTAAAATATACATACATGTCTGCATGAGCTGTAATTTTTCCGATAATCGTTTGTTTTTTAAAATAGTTTAATTTAAAATCTTGAACGAGTGTTTTCCACTCCCAGACTAAGCATGAAGTAAAATTTCGAGTTTAGAAAAGCCCTGCGTAGAAAATTTGTCTCGGGTCGCTGCGCGACAAATTTTCACGGGGCTTTTTTAAACTCGAAATTTTACTTCATGCGCCACGCGTACAAAACATTGCTTTTAGTTCAAAATATTCCACTAAAGCAGTATTCTAAAAACGTGTATTTTGAACATCATATCACATACGTGTTTAGTACAAGTTAATTAATTGGAATTACACAGATGCTAGGCATGGCTTAAATAGTATACTAGGCGTGGCTTAAATAGTGTATGAGGTGTGGCTTAAATAGTGTACTAGGCGTGGCTTAAATAGTGTACTAGGCGTGGCTTAAATAGTGTACTAGGCGTGGCTTAAAAAGTGTACTAGGGGTACCTTATTCCTTTTGGCCTTGACGGTGGCGTGGCGTCTTAGTCAAGGAATGGAACCGCTCGTTGTCTAAGCCACTCCTACTATACCGTCAAAGCTATGCTTCCTAACTGTCCAAGCCAGGCCTATTGTACCTTAACCCTTTTAGCCCTGGAATTTTTGTGTCTAAGCGACGCCTAGACAATATAGTAGGCCTGGTTTAAACAATGTTGTAGGCGTGATTTAGACAATATAGTACGCGTGGTTTAGACAATATAGTAGGCGTTGCTTAGACAAGCTAAACTTGAAACATTACTTTGTCTTAATCAAGAAGTGGAAACGCTCGTTAGAACTTTTAAATTAAACGTTTTTCAAAAACAAGGAATCTTTAAAAATGTGCAGTGTATACGCCGGGAATTGTATACTTAAAAGAAACATTTCCTGTTGTTATTTCATCGTAAAAAGATGGTTATTGGTAAATGAACAAATCAAATAAACACAGCGTCTAGTTAACCATAATACAGGCTTTACGGTATAGTAGGAGTGGCTTAGGACAATATGGTGGTTTAGACAATGTAGTAGGCGTGGCTTAGAAAATCTAAACTCAAAACGTTACTTCGTCTTAATCAAGGAGGGAAACCGGTCGTTGTCTAAGCCACTCATACTATACAGTCAAAGCTATGCTTACTAACTGTCCAAGCCAGGCCTATTGTACCTTAACCCTTTCAGCCCTGGAATTTTGTTGTCTAAGCCACGCCTAGACAATATAGTAGGCGTGGTTTAGACAATGTTGTAGGCGTGATTTAGACAATATAGTACGCGTGGTTTAGACAATATAGTAAGCGTTGCTTAGATATGCTAAACTTGAAACTTTACTTCGTTTTAATCAAGGAGTGGAAACGCTCGTTAGAACTTTTAAATTAAACGTTTTTCAAAAACAAGGAATTTTTAAAAATGTACTGTGTATAAGTCGGGAATTGTATACTTAAAAGAAACATTTCCTGTTGTTATTTCATCGTTAAAAGATGCTTATTGGTAAATGAACAAACTAAATAAACACAGCGTCCAATAAACCAAAATACACGTATAGTAAATCAAGTGGTAGGCTATACTAAGAAAACAAGATATTGAATTAACTAAAAATGTTGAATTATAAAGTTATTCTATGGATATTGTTGTACACCTATAAGTACTTTATACGGACGTGCACCATCTGGGGGATTTTTGCGCTTTGTATCTCCATCCAGATGGAGATGGAGATACAGCCGGTTGGATGTAACGGATTTTATGGTAGCGGTGATCGTTGCACGGGTCATGGAGCATTCTCCCTTTGACTTCCTGCCGGTTTTTATCGGCGCCCGTCTCTTTTCAGCTGCACCGTTCGCGTTATTAAGCCGTGAAAGAATGGCAGCTGAAATGCGCCCGGCATAGCTCAATCGCTTATTCCACTCGTTCTTCTCTCAAGACATTCAACTCAAACACATATTGTTTAAAAAATACGTATGCAACCATTAAAGTTGAAAGCGAAGAAGTAAATTTAAAAGAAAATAATCAATTTAATAATAACCCTGACTAAAACATTCTACTCTAGGGGGGCTATTCACAACATCGACACAATTTGACATCGGTGAGGAGTCGCACTGAAATGACGTCAGTTTGGAAAGGATCGGCCAAACCGTATAGAGTAAAATGACGTCATTTCAGTGCGACTTTTCATTAATGACAAATTGCATCGGTGTTGTCAATAGCCCCGCAGAGGTTTATAAAAAAAAATATTTTCTCATAAGCAAATTTGAAGAAGTTACGAAAGTATAAGTAGTTTGCATGAATTAGTTTCAAAACAAATATGGTGAATGCGCCGGGAAAACTCAAGGAATAATTATTGTGGGAATTTGAATTTGTGGTCAGTACTCATTTATTCACCGGATTGTGGGAATATGAATTTGTGGTCAGTACTCATTCGTTCACCGAATAATGCGATAGGAAATACCAAGGAATAATTATTGTGGGAATGTGAATTTGTAGTCAGTCAGTACTCATTCATCGACCAGATTGTGGGAATATGAATTTGTCGTCAGTACTTATTCATTCACTCGATAATGCGCCGGAAAAAACCAAAGAATAATTATTGTTGAAATATGAATTTGTGGTCAGTACTCATTCATTTACCGGATTGTGGAAATATTAATTTCTGGTCAGTACTTATTTATTATTCACTCGATAATGCGCCGGGAAAAACCAACGAATAATTATTGTGGGAATATGAATTTGTGGTCAGTATTTATTCATTCACCAGATTGTGGAAATATAAATTTGTGGTTAGTACTCATTCATTCACCAGATAATGCGCTGGGAAAAACCAAGGAATAATTACTGTGGGAATATGAATTTGTGGCCAGTACTCCTTCATTCACCAGATTGTGGGAATATGAATTTCTGATCAGTACTTATTTATTATTCACCGGATAATGCGCCGGAAAAAACCAAGGAATAATTATTGGGGGAGTATGAATTTGTGGTCACCACTCATTCATTCACCAGATTGTGGGAATATGAATTTGTGGTCAGTAATTATTCATTTACCGGATAATGCGCCTAGAAAAACCAAGAAATAATTATTGTGGGAATATGAATTTGTGGTCAGTACTTATTCACGCGTTTCTGGCTTGAATGAATGAGTGAGTACTGAACACAAATTCATATTTTTAATATTAGTATTCTATAAAATAAAGTCTTGTTGTGGACGAACAATTGCTGTATACGAACGTTTAGTTTTCCAGGTATTGACGATGGTACTTAAGCTAATATGCATTAGATGGCGTTTACGCTTTCGAACATATGTAAATTATTGTGGGCAAAAACTAGCTTGAAAATATGGTGAATGCGCCAGGATCTATAATTTCTTTAATTAGTATTATTGTATGCTTAATTAGTATTATTGTATGCTTACAATGATACTTGAGGAGCTTCTTGTAATAATGATATACCACAAATAAACAGAACTGAAATATTGGACTTTGAAATTTAGAAAAAAATGTAAAATGTATTACTATGATATCAAGAATAAATAGTAGATTGTTCGAAAGCTTTTGATAGCTTCAATTTGTATGCGATTATGAGCATAATGTAGGTTTTTATATTACTGCATAATTAAGTCGAAGAATAATACAGCATGTTTTGGTTGTGTCGCTTATAGTGTTAATTCAATAAGCCTTTCAATTAAAGAAATGACAAATACTCTTAACATCTTATTTTAAACCAACGCTCATTCAAATTAACAACACAACAGATTGAACAAACATGATCGCATTTAGGAAATGAGCTTTCGACCGTTGGTAACATCAGGAAACATAACGCAAACAGCATCATCCATCACGCGCTAATTAAAATGCAATATCCAGCGGATAACATGTTCACTTTTACAATTAGCTAAAGTACCGTACGGGCCCTAATTGGAAAAAGCGGGAATCTGGAAGGGCCGCGGTTTCGGATTAATGGCGCCCTTTCATCTTAATCATTATTTATTAGCGGGGGAACGGGCATAAATGTTCCGCTGATTAGTCGCCCGTATTAAATTTCGCTTTCATCTCCGAGCAAAAAAAAGAAAAACAATTACCGGGCATTCCGACTCGATTCGGAATTGATCGTTGAACTGTAAAATACACATCCAGTCTAAAACACGCGCAAAACAAATCTTTTGATGTAACTCAAATAAAAACATTAAAATCTACTACTTCTAGTCTATTTTTTTAAATCATTAAAAATCTTGTTCATTAAGTATTATCTAATCAGTTTAATAAAACACTTAATTTGTTTAGGTTTCAAAATTATATTTATTGTACTACAACAATTGTTTCACCACACTGTGGCTTCATCTACCTGATAAAGTCACAACACTGTGGTTTCATAGATGAAGCCACAGTGTGGTGACTTCATCAGGTAAAGTCATCACACTGTGGCTTCATCTACCTGACGAAGTCACCACACTGAGGCTTTATCTACCTGATGAAATCATCACACTGTGGCTTCATTAGGCAGATAAAGCCACAGCCACAATTGTTGTAGTACAATAAAAATAATTTTAAAACCTGAACAAATTAAGTGTTTTATAAAAGTGATATTATGGAGTTTTAACAACTAACAGCCTCAACTATACAGTATTATCTAATTAGGGTGATTTCATGAATAATAAAGTTCATTCAGTGCTGTCTAGTTAGGATGATTTTATGAATAATCTAGTTGATAGAGTGTTGTCTAGTACGGGTGATTTTATGAAAAATTTAGTTCATCAACAACACGAGCACACAAAAAAATTATGTTTCAAGTGCGACGGTATATAACAGGCCACGTTCGTTAAGATCCCAATAGACCAAAAAATCATTTGCGACTTTTTGGTTAGCTCCCAATTTTTATATTTTGCATAAGGGATGTGGTTATTTTATTTCAGAACGATTATACTTAAAGTATTTTGACTCAGTTACCACAAATTTGACTGTAAAAAAGCTTGAAACCAAGCACAATATCGAGTATTCGACGAAACCTTTCGAAATGAGGCATAAAACTGGAAAACTACAACTAAATATGGTGTTTTCGTTGAGAATGAGTGGAATTTGGTCTGACACGCCTGCTCTAGCACTTGAAGAAATGCCTATTATAGCGTGACGTGCTCACTAAAGACACGCCCACTAAAGTACCTGAAAACACCCCTGCTAGAGTGCTTAAAGCCACGTAGACAATAGAAGCTGAAAACACGCCCACTATAGGCAAAACCAAATTGGTGTTTGAAGACATGCATATTAATGACACGCCCACTAAAGTACTAGAAAATACGCCCACTATAGTGCTTGAAGACACGCTCACTATAGTACCTGAAAACACGCCCACTGGATTCCTTAAGACACGCCTACTAAAAGAAGACGCCGAATATTATTAGTATCACTAGTCTGTCGACTTTTGAAGATACTTGATTTCATGCGCCTAAGCCTACTATAGTGCTTAAAAGCATACCCGATTGAGTAATTGAAGATAGGCCTAGGTCTACTGAAGCTCCACCATGAGCAATGTTCGATAAGAGTGTTGGGTAAACTGTCCATCCTGTACCAGCACCTCTTTGAACTATTCTTCTCATTAGCAGTACCTGAAGCTACGCCTACTATAGTGTCTCAAGACCCGCCCACAATAGTGCCTGAAGACGAGCCTACTATAGTGCCTCAAGTCACGTCCACTATAGTATTTACAGACGCGCCTACTATAAGAAGACGCGGAGCGACCAAACCAAACTTATCTAGTGATTCTCTTTTTTGAGTGTGTGATGTATTTTTTTATAAAAAATTTAATAAATTAGATTACTCTAGAAATGATTAGAACACATAAACTTTCTAGAATATAGAAAACTTGAATTGATTGCATTGCAAATAATCACTTGTAACATTTATTAAGGCGAGATCGAAGATAAAAATAATCTAAGTCGGCTGTGAATCATAAACGTACATTTGTAAAGAATATATTTTGAACTTCACTTTAAATCAGCGTTTTATACGCGTGGCGCATGAAGTAAAATTTCGAGTTTAGAAAAGCCTGAAAGTTTGGTTTGGTCGCTCCGCTTCGCGGAGCGACCAAACCAAACTTTCAGGCTTTTCTAAACTCGAAATTTTACTTCATGCTTAATCTGGGAGTGGAAACACTCGTTAGAAGTTTAAAATTAAACGCTTTAATAAACACAGTAACGGGCTAAAATAATTATTAGTTATGAGATTGAGCAAATTATATATTTTTATTTTTTAGTGGTAAAAAAACTCTCGTTACATTTCTGTTTAATTACGACACATGTAATCCAATTTTAATAACTAACAACAAAAAAATAAACCAACGAAAATTACATCCAGCACCGATGATGACAGTTTGTTTGATGAAAAAGTAAAACCGTTAATTTTTCACATTTTAAAATCCCCGGCGAATAAAAATTTCCAACGCAGCCGCTTATTCAACGAAATAATAAAATAAAAATACGCAACATCCCCAATATTGGGGCCCTGAAGTAAATCCCACAGCTTTTATAGATTCAAAGTTCAACAAACGCTGTTGATTTTATTATTTATTTAATCAAATTTGCCTATCTACTTTACAGTTCACTGCTGTTGATAATTAATCTAAAACGAATGGAAATACAACAGTTTGTGATGAAACAAATATAAAGAGTAAAACAACAAACTAACAAGGATAGAATTAGGCAGAGAATTGATTTTTTTTTTGTAAATAGGCAATCAAGGCCGGGTTATATTGGTAAAAAATATTTTTTTATATTCTGCTGGAGCTAGCTCTAAGCTATCTTTTCCACCCAATTTGATTAAAAATATCTCATTTCGGGGGCTTGGGGTTAAAAACGTTTTATCATTTTTTGGGGTTGTAGGGGTGGAGCTAGCTTCTACATTGGTGGCGCTAGCTCTGAGAAATCCGAATAGTGTAAAAAAAACTTTAAAAAATCCAAACTCGGGGGGCTAGCATCAACCTAGCCCCCCGAAAGTCCAAACTACCGTAACTTTTTTGTCTAAATGGCGCTAGCTCTAATTTTTGTGGCGCTAGCTAAGGCACGTCTAGCGCAATAGTTTTTTTCAAAAAATTCGAACTTCGTGGGGCTAAGCTGACTGAGCCAAAAATTGTCTGAGAAATCCGAATAGTGTAAAAAAAACTTTAAAAAATCCAAACTCGGGGGGCTAGCATCAACCTAGCCCCCCGAAAGTCAACCCCCCGTAACTTTTTTGTCTAAATGGCGCTAGCTCTAATTTTTGTGGCGCTAGCTAAGGCACGTCTAGCGCAATAGTTTTTTTCAAAAAATTCGAACTTCGTGGGGCTAAGCTGACTGAGCCAAAAATTGGTGCAAATACACCTCCAAATAATGAATTATACAATGTAATTTTTCAAATCTTATTTTATTTAATTTGTTACAACGCTCTATCAAAGTATATGTAACATTTAGGTCAAATTCGTTTTAAACCAACTAACAAATAAAAATGAAATTTTGACAATATGACATGGTGGAATATTAATTTACAGAATCTTAAGCTTTGTATCTTTTTAAATTACTAGTCTTAACCAAACGTTATGCTTGTATAATTTCTCATTCTCGAATCCTGCATTATAATTAATTCAAACCGAAACACAATAAAAAATACAAGCACACTATCTTTTCGTGTATTTTGCAATTCCCGCCGGGATTTGTGCATTTTTATCGTTCGCTTTGATTTATTTAAATGAAAATCCCCGCTCGCATATCTAATTTCCATTCGGCGCTCGGGCTTTTTCATAGAATTTTTCACGACCTAGTTCCGAATTAACGGGGCTCTAATGCGAAATCCGTGTTTGGTTTTTATTTCGAGCGTTCGATTTTGCATTTAAAATTCACGAAAATTGTCACGATTCGAGAACGGGACAGAAAAAAAAACAGGAATTTGTTATTATTTTCAGTAGTGCTGTTGTAACACTAGTTTCTTGTATAACTATTTTATTAGAATTGGGCTGCATATTCCATCTTTTCATAGTAGACAGTCTTCTACATTTAATTTAGTAGCACATAGAACTAATATAGGTCTGAAATCACCTGTATTGTGTCCAGATGTTTTAATAGCATTTCTTCTTCCTGTGATATATTTCATGATACTCTGAAAACTCTACTGACAGCCTTAAATCAATTATAATTCTTACTTATAATTATTATATACACTATATTTAGTAAAATAAAACTTGTATAGATTTAAGCAAGTTGTTACACATTCGTATATTGATTACTTATATATTTTTGTATGTTTTATAATTAATTTACTTTCTTTTTAACTATATTGTCTTGTAATTAGGATATGTTTTCTGTTGGACAATAAAGATTTATTATTACTAGAAAATAAGTCAAATGGCAAATTCAATGTTTCTTTTAAAGAAAATAAGCCAAATGGCAAATTCAATGTTTCTTTTAAAGAAAATAAGCAAAATGAGATGTTTTATTCTAGGGTGGTGCTTGTATTACTGTGTGTTTAAGTAGATTTCTTCATTGTATTATTATCTTTGTATAAATTTTTTATTATTAATATTTATATAGCATTAAGTTTATTTTTTGTAACATTATTACTATATGCTTTTGTAAAAAGGTGATATCCGTTTAAAATAAATAAATAAAAAAAAAAATGACAAATTCAATGTTTCATTTTAAGACAAAATAAGATTTTCATGCGAAATCCGTATCTAAGCAGTGATCAGAATATTCTAAAGCATGTGTGATTTGCGAGCAAAGTGGGCGGTTTTCAGACAAAGTCTCTATAATTTGAACAATTATCATGTTTAGTTAAATTATTATTCATGTCAATCATGATTAATTTAATGGCGAGTTATCAAAGGGGGGTTTTGCTTGCGCAACATTGATTGTTCCGATGGTGAATGGTATTTTCTTACTCGATGCCAATGCATAATTGAATAGTAATTGTTATCCTGCGACAATAAACATGCACATACATTAGCCGGTAATTACGTTCCGTGCCTGAGCTCTCATACGTATATGTGTATATCATTAGGCCGGCCGCGCTCCATTAGAACTAATTAATCTGAAGCTTTGCCGGGATGGCCATTTGGAAAATTGACTTAGTACGTATTTAATTGCGCGCTCAAGTTGTTACACTAACGATTTCCCCGTTGTTTCTTTTCGATTCGTTATTTGTTATCGGGGCTTGTTCACAAGGGAGCCATTAGATATGCGATACTGGCGCACTTTTTTTTCAATTAGTTCGTGCTTTTAATCGTTGCGAGAATAATAATTATTTCTACCATACTTTAGTCGGCGTATCTTAGACACTGGATCAAAATTATTATTATTATAGACGTCGTCTTATAGTGGGCGTGTCTTTAGGTACTATAGTGGGCGTGACTCGAGGCACTATACTAGGCGCGTCTTTAGGTACTATTGTGGGCGGATCTTGAGACACTATAGTAGGCGTAGCTTCAGGTACTATAATAGGCCTATGTTTAAGCACTCAATCAGGTATGTTTTCAAGCACTATAGTAGGCGTAGGCGCAGTGTAAATATGAAATCAAGTATCTTTAAAACAGAGCTGGGCAGGATTCGAATCATTCAGGATTCGATTCCCGGATTCGAATCCTTTTAGACGATTCAAAAGAGGTATTCGAATACTTTAGTGAAAACGGATTCGTGATCCGGATTCGTTACATTATTTTAAAAGGATTCGTATTCGAATCCAGACGTAGATGATTCGAATCCTTGTAAAAAAGGATTCGAATTCTTATAAATGGATTCGGATCCTTATAAAAGGTTTCGAATCCTTATAAAAGGATTCGAATCCTCATACACTGAATTCAAATCCTCCCAAATAATTCGAATCATCGCTATTAAGGCTGGGATTTAAATTCGATTAATTCAAAGAGTTAAATATTCTAACATCAATATTTAAATCACTAAATTATTCATATTTGAATATGAATATTTAAATTTTAGAATAAATCAAATATTTGTGAATATCCTTCAATTAGAAACTTCTAAGAACGAGTGTTGTCCACTCCCAGACTAAGCATAAAGTAAAATTTCGAGTTTAGAAAAGCCCCGCGTAGAAAATTAAGTTAAGTTAAGTAACCAAATCTTAACCACGAAAACATTTCCAACCTTAATAGTATATTTTTAACTTCACTTGAAATCAGTGTTTTATACGCGTGGCGCATGAAGTAAAATTTCGAGTTTAGAAAAGCCCCGCGAAAATTTGTCTCGGGTCGCTGCGCGACCCTCGACAAATTTTCTACGCGGGGCTTTTCTAAACTCGAAATTTTACTTCATGCTTAGTCTGGGAGTGGACAACACTCGTTCTTAGAAGTTTCCAATTGAAGGATCACTCTAGATTACTAAGTTTATTACCATTTTACAAAAGCTACAGCTCGACGGACCAATCGTGGTCTTCGGAGACCGAAGGACTACAGGGAATCGACTATTTTTTACAAGAAAACAACGAATATCTGAAGGTTTACAGCATGGATGTTAAAGGAAACATGCAATTTTGAAAAAAATATCGAAGAGTCGTTGGTTTTCAGTGCATTTTTAACTTCACTTTAAATCAGTGTTTTATACGCGTGGCGCATGAAGTAAAATTTCGAGTTTAGAAAAGCCCCGTGAAAATTTGTCTCGGGTCGCTGCGCGACCCTCGACAAATTTTCTACGCGGGGCTTTTCTAAACTCGAAATTTTACTTCATGCTTAGTCTGGGAGTGGACAACACTCGTTCTTAGAAGTTTCAAATTAAAGGATCACTCTAGATTACTAAGTATATTACCATTTTAAAAAGGCTACAGCTCGAAGGACAAATCATGGTCTACGGAAACCGAAGGACTACAGGGAATCGAAGTTTCTTTACAAGAAAACAACGAATATCTGAAGGTGTACAGCATGGATAGGAAATAAAACATCAAAGTTTGAAAAAATATCGAAGTTGGGCTGGTTTACAGTGCGTTTTTAACTTCACTGTAAATCAGTGTTTTATACGCGTGGCGCATGAAGTAAAATTTCTAGTTTAGAAAAGCCCCGCGAAAATTTGTCTCGGGTCGCTGCGCGACCCTCGACAAATTTTCAACGCGGGGCTTTTCTAAACTCGAAATTTTACTCCATGCTTAGTCTGGGAGTGGACAACACTCGTTTGAACTTTAAATTTAACTCTTCTATAAAATCGACGTATGTAATATAATAAATCATTCATTGAAATCATAGAAAATAATGCAAAATTTTACCTAAAATTAACTTTTAGAGTTAACTTTATAATTTTCTCGGCTCTTAATGGGTGAATATTCTATTCCTAAGAAAAACTGTATTTATTTAATATTAAAGTTGCATTTAAAATACAAGGTGTCCAGAAAGGGTATCGGGTATTTGTAAGTTCAATGAAACAAAAATTATTTGTATGCAATAAAAAAGTTTATTGTTTATCATTAGCATATGAATTGGAGAATTATTTGGAAAAGATGATGTTATCCAAATGATGACCGTTACGTTGCTGGCACTTTTCTAAACGGAAACGAAGATTGGCGATAACACGTTGACACATAGCTATCGATATTGCTGCCATTTCTGACCTGATGTTTTGCTTTAACTGCGTTAGATTCGTCGGATTGTTTTGATAAACCTTACTTTTAAGGTATTCCCATGCAAAATAGTCAAGCGGGCTAAGGTCGGGGCTTCTGGGAGGCAGGTTGATGTTACCCCTTCGCGAAATGACTTTATTAGGGAATAATTCGTTAACAACTTCCATTGAGTTATTTGAGGTATGGCAAGTGGCCCCATCTTGCTGGAACCACGTTCTTGAGTTGAAACCTGCAAACTCCTGCAACTCTGGGACCAAAAAATTTCGCAACATGTCGCAATAACGGTCACTATTCACATTAATTGCTCGGCCTCGTTGATCTTCATGAAAATAAGGACCAATTATGCCTTTAGCAGACATAGCGGCCCAAACAACGACCTTTGGGCTATGCAGGGGTCGTTCATGCTTTCGTCTCGGATTCTCCACTGCCCAGTACCGACAATTCTGCCTATTAACATGACCATTCAGGTAAAAATTTGCTTCGTCACTGAACAGTATGTTGTTAAAGTTGTTAAATCGCTGCAGCATTTCGTTCGCAAAATTCAGTCGATTAGCATAGTCCGTATCCTTCAATTCTTGAACCAACTGAATTTTATAGGCTTTCTTTAAAATCCAATGTAAAGACAATTTTTTGATGTTCAACGCTTGGCTTCGCTTTCGGATGGATAAAGACGGATTTTGACGAACCGACGCCTCAACTTCTTCAACTGTTTCTTCATCGCGAACTGAACGAGGACGACCAGAGTTTTGAATTTTAACTGTCGCACCTGTATTCTCGAACATCCTGATCCATTTCCTAATGCTATCGTCACTTGGCGCGTGGCGTGTACGATATTCCGCACGATAGAGACGTTGAGCAGTCACCATTGAATCACCATTACGATAATACGCTCGTACGCAAAATTGCGCGATGCGTCCCCGAGTACTGTTCCATCGTGACTAAAACTCCACAAAGTGGCGGACGCCACGAACCCCTCCCCGCACCCTTTAGACGCCCATTTTCGAATATGGCGCGAAAACAAATACCCGATACCCTTTCTGGACACCTTGTAATAACAAAGTGTGAATAAACCGACAAAAATCTAGAAATATCGAAAATCTCGACATGTAAAAAATCATGACGGTCCACTCCCAGACTAAGCATGAAGTAAAATTTCGAGTTTAGAAAAGCCCCGCGTAGAAAATTTGTCGAGGGTCGCGCAGCGACCCGAGACAAATTTTCAAGGGGCTTTTCTAAACTCGAAATTTTACTTCATGCGCCACGCGTATAAAACACTGATTTACAGTGAAGTTAAAAACGCACTGAAAACCAACCCAATTTCGATATTTTTTTCAAACTTGGATGTTTTCTTTCCTATCCATGCTGTAAACCTTCAGATATTCGTTGTTTTCTTGTAAAGAAACTTCGATTCCCTGTAGCCCTTCGGTCTCCGAAGACCATGATTGGTCCTTCGAGCTGTAGCCCTTTTAAAATGGTAATAAACTTAGTAATCTAGAGTGATCCTTTAATTTGGAACTTCTAAGAACGAGTGTTGTCCACTCCCAGACTAAGCATGAAGTAAAATTTCGAGTTTAGAAAAGCCCCGCGTAGAAAATTTGTCGAGGGTCGCGCAGCGACCCGAGACAAATTTTCAAGGGGCTTTTCTAAACTCGAAATTTTACTTCATGCGCCACGCGTATAAGACACTGATTTAAAATAAAGTTCAATAACACATATAGCATCATTAATTAAAATCATTATTTAATCAGATATTTGATCAATAAATGAACATTTTTCTTAATAGAAACTGATGGAATAAAATGTTACTGGTTGCAAATGATAGATTAAAATTAATTTTTAAAGGATTTGTATCCGTGATTCAAAAATGAGGATTCGAATCTTTGATTCGAATCATATTTTTCACTTACGAATCCTTTATTCGAGTATTCGTGATTCGAATCATATTAGGTGATTCGGATTCGTGATTCGAATCCTGTTTTTGAGGATTCATCCCAGCTCTGCTTTAAAAGTCTACAGTCCAGTAATACGATAATATTCGGCGTCCTCTTTTAGTAGGCGTGTCTTAACACTCCAATACAGTGGAAACACCGACACAATACTAGAAAACAAGCCCACTGTGTTTTTAGGTACAATAGTGGGCGTGTCTTCAAGCATTATAGTGGGCGTGTCTTTAATATGCGTGCCTTTAAACACTAATTGGGTTTTGCCTATAGTGGGCGTGGCTTTAAGCACTCTAGAGGGGGTGTTTTTAAGTACTTTAGTAGGCGTGTCTTCTAGTTTCTTTAAGTGCTCCAGTGGGTGTGTTTTCAAGTACTTTAGTGGACGTGTTTTGCCCCCTATTCCTTTAGTGTGCGTGTCTTCAAACACTAATTTGGTTTTGCCTTTAAGAATTAGAGTGGGCGCGTCTTAAGGCACTATAGTGGGCGTCTTTTAGCATATTTTACGTGTGATCAGAAATTAAATCAAACTGCGTTATTTATGGATTATCTAGTGTTTTGGGTTTAGATGCATTTTGTAATCTTTGCGGACGTAGTGTTTCTAACAAGTCGCATTTACATTTTAAAAAATCAAATAAAGATTGCAATGTAGATAACTCGTTTGTTTTATTTTGAAATTCCCATTCGCTTCGGGTTTTGAAATCAAATTTACTTTTTATCAAAAAACACATTGTAACATCCCACATATCAGCAACGGGTACAATGTTTTTCAATGCTCTTATATTGCCTCGAGCAGAATCTAATAAAGTTCGCAATGACCCATGCGAATCTTTGCTGTTAATTTCAACGTCCCAGATTGCTTGTAAATGTTTATCAACAATAAGGCGTTTATTTTCAAACCGTTCGGGTAATAAATTCCGAGCGGTTTGATAATTACTAGAAGTTGCAGTTAACGAATTAATAGTATTGGCTGCTTTGCCACCTAAGCATGATTTTAGGTAATGGAATTTTTGAACATCTTCTAGAGATTGATTGTTATGAATTAGGGATTGAAATGTTTCTGAAAATGAAGTCCATTGATCATAATGACCAGTAAACTGTGCTAAAGTTAAGACAGGTAATTTAACATTAAGATGGTTAGACTCAGGGATCGGAAATCCGGTAATCCCGGGATTACGGATTGAAAATATTCCTTAATCCTAATGTCTGGGATTAAGGATTAATGATTCATCTTTAATCCCACTTTTCAGGGATTAAGGATTAATGATTAATCCTTAATCCCGTTAGACGGATTAATGGGATTTATATTAAAAATTTAAAAACACGGAAAAATGTAAAAAATATGGATTTTCGTAAATGAACGACGCCTTTCTTACCGACTATAATTTTAAACGATTTAATTACATATTATTTACATTTTTCCGTGTTTTAAGAATTTTTTATATTAATCCCATTAATCCGCCAAACGGGATTAAGGATTAATCATTAATCCTTAATCCATGCAAAGTGGGATTAAGGATTAATCATTAATCCTTAATCCGGAAAGTGGGATTTAGGAATATTTTCAATCCCGGGTTAATCCAAATATTCCAGATTAGGGATTATCCGATCCCTGGTTAGACATTGGAATATTTGAATGAGAAGATGCACTGGATTCAGGTACAGTATCCTCTAAAAACGTTTCGTATTTTGAGATTACTTCATTATAAATAATCTCAAAATTCTCACGCTCACTGTTATGATTTTCCATATTGTCTCCGTCCATCTCTTCAATCTGATTCATGATTTCATTGAAATAGTCTATCAATGGCAATACTTCAGACATTCGCTGTTTTAATTTATTATACAGGGCTTCAGTCACCCTAGCAAGATTAGTATGGTTGTAAAGAGTGTTTGCCCTAGTCAAAGATGATTTAAGTTTGCTTCTTTTGCATATGAGTGATTTAAAATCTTGTTCTGACATTTTGATTCAAGCAGAAAGGCAGGAGAGAAGGATAAAATGGAAAAATTGGATTATAGATATTATGCAGGTTGGAGTTTACTCAGAAAGTTTCTGGATTGCCGGAACGCTTAGGCGGGAACGATGTAGCTCCAACTGGGTTCTATTGTCACTTAATTAAACATAGTTATATTCCTTTCTTCACTTTTATTTTTCTTGCTAGATGTACATTTCGGGTACTAAGTACCCATTATCAATAGCTAACTGAATGTTAGCTATTGATAATGGGTACTTAGTACCCGAAATGTACATCTAGCAAGAAAAATAAAAGTGAAGGAAGGAATATAACTGTGTTTAATTCAGTGACTTAACACCTTCACGTAACTCATACAACTACATTAATGGGTTCTATTGATTAACAGCTTCCTCGCGGTGGTGGACCATTTGTCGCTGAGTGGACGTTGAGTCGCTTAGTGGACTGGTCGCTGAGTGGACTGGTCGCTGATACCGCCGAGTGTGTTAAAGCGTTCTTAAAACCAAGCGTTGATGTTAATATCCGGTTTCAAAGGACCAATGTTTTTGGCGAACGATGCTGTCCTCCTGGTTCTGAAGACTCGTTCGAAGTATCGTGTATTGTTAATTAACAACAACAGAGTTTAGTTTAACTCGTCAGAATTAACAATCTTTTATTTTAATGACAAATTGAATTTTTTATGACATATATAAAATAATAATTCTCTCCAAAAACAATTACACAAACTAGATCAAAAAAAAATATTACAAATGACCCAAACATCTAGTATTATCATATTTATCCACTTTAAAGGTTAGTGATTATATTCTGATTAATTAAAACGCAGTTATATTAGCTATTAATAATAGATACATAGTACCCAAAATGTACATCTAGCATCGAAAAATAAAAGTGAAGAAAGGAATATAACTGCGTTTTAATCAAGTGACTTAAAATCTTGACGTAACTCAAATAACTAAATTAAATTAAATTGTAAAAGGGGTTTCTCGTGAGAGAATAAATAAAAAAAATAAATAAATATTCTGTCTTATTAATAGAACTTAGGTTTCCGTTCTTTGGGATATGTGATGTTTGCTTAGTGTAGCTTTTACTTTCTGTTGTCTCTGAATTAATAAACTTGTGTTTATTGTCGGAAGTGTGATTATAATTGATGAGCATCTCAAATCACAGACGTTCTGTATAATTCGAGAGCGACATCAATTACACGCTCGATTGATTAAAACATATCGCGACCATTACGAGCGAGTGTGCAGCGTCTTTCCGTCCCATAAGCGAAGGGTTTAATTTCGTGCGCATAAATCGGGTTTAGGCGGCACTTGGGAACAGGTGCAGCTGCGGAGGAAGAGAGACTTACGCCGGCTATTGAAGGGGGGCGGCAAAAACCGGCTACCTTTTAATCCCGGGCGATTTCCACACGCCGAACACAAAAAAAAAGCAACACACACTCACACGACCGGGGCGAGGGTTTATTCCTGTTCCTGGGGCGGCGCAAAAAACCGCTACAAAAAGATTATGCTGCGAGAGACGGAGGTCTTCATCAAAACGGTACGTGCGAAACGCTCTGTTGTTTTAATTAATGAAAGTGTTACGACCGTCCCCGATTGTTATCATCCGGGCGCGCTTGTTATCCTTTCCAACCCTCTCGCAGATTATTTCTGAATGGTGGGAATAAACATAAATTGAGCAAATTATTACGTTAAATTAACACTGCTGAATAAAAAAAATACACTACAATACGACAGAAACACCCGATACTTACAAACGTAAATTATATTTTTTAAATAATTCTATAGTGAGTTTATATTTGTGCGTATTTTCAGGTACCACCGTGGGCGTATCTTAAGAAATTACAACGAACGTGTCTTTAGAAACAATAGTGGACGTGTTGTGACATAACAAGCGTTATGAGCTTTATTCTAACGTCGTGAACTTTTTAACGTAACTAGTGCTGTAACGTAACTAGCATTGTGAGTGTTGTGAGTGGTATGACGTAACTACCGTTGTGACATAACAAGCGTTATGGACTTTATTCTAACGTCGTGAACTTTATAACGTAATTAGTTCAGTAACATAACTTGCGTTGTGAGTGTTGTAAGCGTTCTGACGTAACTAGCGCTATAAGTGTTGTGACGTAACTAGCGTTATGACATAACAAGCGTTATGAGCTTTATTTAAACTATTTGAAATAAAACAACGCAGTTGGGAGGGTTTCACTTTTATTGTTGAACACTGCAACATGTTTCACCACACTTTATTTAAACGTCGTGAACTATGTAACGTAACTAGTGCTGTAAAACTAGTGTTGTGAGCGTTATGACGTAACTGGCGTTGTGAGCGTTATGAAGTAACTAACTTTGTGAGCTTTTTGGCATAACTAGCGTTATAAGCTTTTTATATAACAATCTTTGTGACTGTTTTAGCATAAGTATTTTTGCTAGGTGATTAATCGGGATTGTTTCGATTTTGAATGTCATTTCCTGATAGCTTGTCTTGATCTTTCGGGACATCCAAATGTGCAGATTAATCGCTTTTTAGTGTTCAAGAGGAAACAATAAAAATCAATTATTTGTAGTAGATTCACATACAAATGAATAAATGGAAATTAAGTGAGTAAGATTAGGTGACAATTAGGCTAGGTTACTGCCATCTAACTAAACTTAACTGTCATATCATCTGCCATTAGTTAACCTAAGTTCTAAATTCTAATCTAAAGCATCTTAACTGTCATATCATGTGCCATTAGTTAATGGCACATGATATGACAGTTAAGATGGTTTAGATTAGAATTTAGATTAGAGTAATTTGCATCTCATCTAACCTAACTTAACTAAAATATCCTCCGAAGAGGTTAAAATAATTAGTAGCTAAGCTAACCCAACTTAAGAACTGCCGAGGAGGTATTTTTTTAAGTTGCGATTTAATAGTACAAAAATTGCAAAAGTTAATAATAATTTAATCCACAATGTTAGCTTTAATACAAACGAATATTCTTTTAAATATTCCATATAAATATTTGTAAAATTATTGAGCATAAGCAGTATATTTCAAACTTCACTTTAAATCAGTGCTTTATATGCGTGGCGCATGAAGTAAAATTTCGAGTTTAGAAAAGCCCCGTGAAAATTTGTCTCGGGTCGCTGCGCGACCCTCGACAAATTTTCTACGCGGGGCTTTTCTAAACTCGAAATTTTACTTCATGCTTAATCTGAGATTGAAAGACACTCGTTCGAGGCTTCAAAACAATAGTTTTTAATAAAACAACGAATCTCTAAAATTTTACAATAAAAAATTCTGATATTTATATAAAAGAATGTATCTTTTCATTTTATTGATTTCAACATTTCTAAACTATTTTTATTAATAATTTTTAAATTCCAATACTATTTTAAATCAATTTGTGGTATTTCATATTGTAAAAGTATCTCGTAAATAAATAAATTAATTTAATTTAATCGGATGGTACGAAAAATTACAGACATCGAAAAAAATTATAATTATATTGTAATTTTGCTTGAAATTGTTAATATTCACGAATTTTATGGATTGGTTTAATTGTATATTTGTTGCTTTTAACAATTTCATTTAAATTTAAAATATTTTTTAACAATTTTAAGAAAATTACACTATTTGTTTATTAATTCCATCGATTTATAAAAATCCACAAATTGAGTGTTTTCAATCTCATATTAAGCATAAAGTAAAATTTCAAGTTTATAAGAGTCTGAACGTTTATGTCATAAATTTTTCAATAAAGCAAACTGTTAAATATATTTCTGACTGATCGCCTAATGAGGGTTTCCACTCCCAGGTTAAGCATGAAGTAAAATTTCGAGTTTAGAAAAGCCTGAAAATTTGGATTTGCTGGGGCGCGCGAGCGAAGCGAGTCGCGCCCCAGCAAATCCAAATTTTCAGGCTTTTCTAAACTCGAAATTTTACTTCATGCGCCACGCGTACAAAGCACTGATTTTTAATGAATTTCAAAGTACACTCACCACTTATGTTCTATCCTTACTTTATTACTTTATTTAGCTGACACATTTTCATTTATATGTATTAACTTGTAATTACTTATTTCTTGAAAATAAATTACTATTAAGAAAATGTCTTAGGGAAGTATACCACAATACAACAGAAACATCGATCCTTACAAACGTAAATTATATTTTTTAAATAATTCGATAGTGAGTGTATACTTGAGCGTATTTTCAGGTACTACAGTGGGCGTATCTCAGGGAATTACGGTGAACGTCTCTTTAGAAATTATAGTGGACGTGTTTTCAGAAAATGTCTTAAGAAAATACACTACAATAAGACAGAAATACCGATACTTACAAACGTAAATTATATTTTTTAAATAATTCTATAGTGAGTGTATATTTGAGCTAATTTTCAGACACTACAGTGGGCGTATCTTAAGGAATTACAGTGGACGTGTCTTTAGAAACAATAGTGGACATGTCTTCAGAAAATGTCTTAAGAAAATACACTACAATACGACAGAAATACCGATACTTACAAACGTAAATTATATTTTTTAAACAATTCTATAGTGAGTGTATATTTGAGCTTATTTTCAGGCACTACAGTGGGCGTATCTTAAGGAATTACAGTGTACGTGTCTTTAGAAACTATAGTGGACGTGTCTTCAGAAAATGTCTTAAGAAAATACACTACAGTACGACAGTAATACCGACACTTACAAAAGTAAATTATATTTTTTAAATAATTCTATAGTGAGTGTATATTTGAGCTTATTTTCAGACACTACAGTGGGTGTATCTTAAGGAATTACAGTGGACGTGTCTTTAGAAACTATAGTGGACGTGTCTTCAAAAAATGTCTTAAGAAAATACACTACAATACGACAGAAATACCGATACTTACAAACGTAAATTATATTTTTTAAACAATTCTATAGTGAGTGTATATTTGAGCTTATTTTCAGGCACTACAGTGGGTGTATCTTAAGGAATTACAGTGGACGTGTCTTTAGAAACTATAGTGGACGTGTCTTCAAAAAATGTCTTAAGAAAATACACTACAGTACGACAGTAATACCGACACTTACAAAAGTAAATCATATTTTTTAAATAATTCTATAGTGAGTGTATATTTGAGCTTATTTTCAGGCACTACAGTGGGCGTATCTTAAGGAATTACAGTGTACGTGTCTTTAGAAACTATAGTGGACGTGTCTTCAGAAAATGTCTTAAGGACTATAGTGGGCGTGTTTTTAGGAACGATAGTGGGCGTGTCTTAAGAAACGATTGTGGGCGTGTCTTAGGGATCTATAGTAGGCGTCTTCAGGACTTTATTGTGGGGGTGTTTTTATGATCTATTGTAAGCGTGTCTTTTAAAACAGGCTGTATTAGTAAGAATGATCTAAAAAAAGCTCGGATGTTAGCAATTTTTAGCTTTGATCAATCTTTAAAACTAAATTAAATGATACACACATATAAAAAACTGCCACAACAACAAAAGAAAAACACATTAACTATTTCTCCTCATCTTATTCAATACAGTAGAGGGTGAATCTATTTACTCCCGACTACTTACAGTGTACGTGTCTTAAAAGTAAATAATATTTTTTAAATAATTCTTTAGTGAGTGTATATTTGAGCTTATTTTCAGGCACTACAGTGGGCGTATCTTAAGGAATTACAGTAGACGTGTCATTAGAAACTATAGTGGACGTGTCTTCAGAAAATGTTTTAAGGACTATAGTGGGCGTGTTTTTAGGAACGATAGTGGGAGTGTCTTAAGAAACGATTGTGGGCGTGTCTTAGGGATCTATAGTGGGCGTCTTCAGGACTTTATAGTGGGGGTGTTTTTATGATCTATTGTAAGCGAGTCTTTTAAAACAGGCTGTATTAGTAAGAATGATCTAAAAAAAGCTCGGATGTTAGAATTTTTAGCTTTGATCAATCTTTAAAACTAAATTAAATGATACACACACAGAAAAACTGCCACAACAACAAAAGAAAAACACATTAACTATTTCTCCTCATCTTATTCAATACAGTAGAGGGTGAATCTATTTACTCCCGACCCCGCATCGAATTGAATTTTAACCACCCTCTAAAGTCTAAAGCCATGATTCCCATTCCGATTCGATTAGATAAGACGCTCGCAATACAAGTTAATCTTGATGTTGAAGCACCAGACCGTCATACAAATGAAGAGGAGGGGAACTATTGACTTGTCGAGTAGTTATCGTAATTAACTGCTCCGTACTTATCATATCATCCCCTGTATAATGCACATCCGACAATAGGTGTAGTGGATCCAGGGGGTTGCCACTTCAATATTTGAATATTTGCAATGGAGTGTTTTGCGAGTTAAATTGCCCGTGGATGATATTATCTACTTATTGTTAAATGTATGAAAAGATATAAAATTAATTTTAAGTCTAGTGAATGAAATGTTTAGAAGAAGTCACAGAATTTACAAGTTCTTGCAAAGTCTAAACTGCATGTAAAAATTACTCACCATACAAACAAATTCTCTATTGTTTGTGTGGTGAGTAATTTTTACATGCAGTTTAGACTTTGCAAGAACTTGTAAATTCTGTGAAAAGGCGAGTGAAGAGAGGCATTTTAACAGAGACAGTTTGTCAGCAGGTTCTATAATAAAAGAGTTCGAACCTAGTTGTTTTTATAGAATGTTGGAACACATTTCATGGAAAGGCGAAAAAGCTTTACTTTTAACCGATTCCTCACATAGGAATATTGAACTTTGGATTCTGCTATTTTTTTTGTGCAATGCGTATTTTTCGAGATATACGCTATTCCAGATTTTAACAGAGACAGTTTGTCAGTAGATTCTAAAATAAATTTCATTTGTTGTGAATACAAAATAAACAATTTTTGAAAGTTATAAACAAAGTGTTTTACTTAAAGTAATTAAACTTTGGATTGTGCTATTTTTTCTGTACAATGCGTATTTTTCAAGATATACGCTATTCCAGGTTAACCTGATCTTAACAGACACGCTCTCTACCCTTATGCAAAATATTTTTGTTTTTATCTATCTTGATTATTGAATGTAGTCTGAAAATGAATAATGAATTCCATTTACTGAGTTAGATTGAATGTAACTCGTTAGAAAACCGTGGGTTTCGCGTGCGCGGCGCTCAAATAATTTAATAGAGAAATCGCGAATGGACGTTCGGTAAATTGAGAGGACGCGTGTGCTCGCGGTTTTATGAAGTTATATGGAATATAAAGCAGGCCGTATGTAAAACCGTCACGTCACTGGGCGCTCGAATTTATAGGAACAAAGCGGGTAAACTGGATAAGTTTTCGGATGCCGCTTTCCGACGGAATTAAATAGTTGTCCCGGGATTGCGCTTGTAACGTTTGATTTACTGTCTCTGAAATAATTATTTACATTGAAAGCAAGAGGAAATTATATTAGGTTTAAGGATGAAGATTCGCTCTTCAGTTGATTTACAAGTTATTTAAGCACTTGCGAATGTAAATTTCAATTTTCATTTTCAACAAATAACACAATATGTAAAATTATTTAAATTAAAAAAACCCTAATATGTTTCACCAAGTGCCAGATGAGAAATTAATTCAAGAAAATAACGCAAATATTTAAATCAAAATCGGTGTGCCGAAAATGTACTAGTTAATCATATTATCGTTTAAAAATAGTGGAAAATAAATCACTTTAACTTTGAGCGCTTATATTAAATATCATTTATACGTATCGATAGAGTACTTCAGAAAAAGTATACATTTTTTGAAATACAAAAATTGAGTGAACATTTTAGAAACTCTCCGTTTTTTTAAAATGAACTTAATGATACCAAATATTGTACTTGTCCGACCTGCCATTCTTGGGCTTTTTTTTGTTTTTTTTTTTTTTGTTTGTTTGGCATAGGTTTTAGCCATTCAGCCACTAACGATGATTATATTAATTTATTACTATATATTTGGACGTCACAACACATTCACACACATCCATGGAACCGGAGACGAGTATTTTTCGTTAGAAAAATTACTCGCCTCCGCTGGGAATCGAACCCAGATCACCTCCGTGACCGATTGGCGAAACCGGCGGCTCAACCGCTCGGCCACGGCGGGCCCATTCTTGGACTTGACTCTACAATTTCAAGTATATTCATTACAACAACAACAAACAATCTTTATTAACAACAAACAATTACATAACATGTACACCCGGTATGGTGTTGACTTGGCGGACGCAATATAGGAAATCGCATGTTAATTTTAAAGTGTTCAAATATTGGCTTTTCTATTTATTTTTGAGACAAAATGTATTTCACTTTTTTGTAGAGGGAAAAATTGTAAATTTATTAATGTTCACACTTAACACTTTACCTTTCTCTAAGTTAATATAATTAATTAAAAAAGTAATGTGATTTTATAAATATAATGACATACCATGGAATTGATACAACAATTGCGGATATTCCCTGTTTTTTTTTTACAGTTCAATTTAAAGCTTTAAACAAGTGTTTTCCACTCCCAGACTAAGCATGAAGTAAAATTTCGAGTTTAGAAAAGCCCCGTGAAAATTTGTATCGGGTCGCGCAGCGACCCGAGACAAATTTTCTGGGCTTTTCTAAACTCGAAATTTTACTTCATGCGCCACGCGTATAAAGCATTATAATATTGTCAAATTTATGTATATTTGAACTGCACTTAAAATCTGGGATTTATACGCGTGGCGCATGAAGTAAAATTTCGAGTTTAGAAAAGCCCAGAAAATTTGTCTCGGGTCGCTGCGCGACCCTCGACAAATTTTCACGGGGCTTTTCTAAACTCGAAATTTTACTTCATGCTTAGTCTGGGAGTGAAAAACACTCGTTAAAAGCTTCAAATTGAACTCTTTTAAAAATCAACGAATGTTAGAATTGTGTAAAGGATTATTGGGGTGTCTCATTTTGGTGAGTGTGCGAAGGGCTGAACGTTCAGCAACTTGGATTTGTTGTAGGACAGCGGGACGACATTTAAATCCCATGCCCTTATCATTAAAGACAAGGTCAAGAAGAGAGCGCAGCATTTCAGATCACCAGCATATTGAAACCAAGGAATTTCGACCAACACTGCAGTCCACATTTACAAGATGATCTGTCGCCCTCTTCTTGACTATGCTGCTATCCTTTTCTATAATTCTCGTCCCGCTGTCCTACAACAAATCCAAGCTGCTGAACGTTCAGCCCTTCGCACACTCACCAAAATGAGACACCCCAATAATCCCTTACACAATTCTGACATTCGTTGATTTTTAAAAGAGTTCAATTTGAAGCTTTTAACGAATGTTTTTCACTCCCAGACCAAGCATGAAGTAAAATTTCGAGTTTAGAAAAGCCCTGTGAAAATTTGTCGAGGGTCGCGCAGCGACCCGAGACAAATTTTCTGGGCTTTTCTAAACTCGAAATTTTACTTCATGCGCCACGCGTATAAAACCCAGATTTTAAGTGAAGTTCAAATATACATAAATTTGACAATATTATAGTGCTTTATACGCGTGGCGCATGAAGTAAAATTTCGAGTTTAGAAAAGCCCAGAAAATTTGTCTCGGGTCGCTGCGCGACCCTCGACAAATTTTCACGGGGCTTTTCTAAACTCGAAATTTTACTTCATGCTTAGTCTGGGAGTAAAAAACACTCGTTAAAAGCTTCGAATTGAATTCTTTTAAAAATCAACGAATGTCAGAATTGTGTAAGGGATTATTGGGGTGTCTCATTTTGGTGAGTGTGCGAAGGGCTGAACGTTCATCAACTTGGATTTGTTGTAGGACAGCGGGACGAGAATTATAGAAAAGGATAGCAGCATAGTCATGAAGAGCGCGACAGATCATCTTGTAAATGTGGACTGCGGTGTTGGTCAAAATTCCTTGGTTTCTATATGCTAGTGATCTGAAATGCCGCGCTCTCTTCTTGACCTTGTCTTTAATGATAAGGGCATGGGATTTAAATGTAAATTTAGAATCGAATATCACACCGAGATATTTGCAGGATGAGGATGGTGGGATTCGATTGTTGTAAATGGTGATTGAAAATGGAGAATAGTTGAGGCGGTGAAAGGCGATCAGGAGTTCGGATTTATATAATTGAGATTCTCCATTTTGCGAACCACGTTTGAATAGTGTCGATGAGTTCTTGAAGGGTATTTAACGCTTTTTTAAACGTGGGCTCATGTGTCAGTAGGGCAGTACCATCTGCGTATAGCAGGGGATAGGCACAAGGGTTAAAGAATTTAGGGTCGGGATTATAAATATCTAGGACGAGTAGGTTGTAAAGAAGAGGTGAAAGAGGTGATCCCTGAGGAACCCCCTGTTCAGGGGAAAAAATCGTGGAGTGCTGTTAATAGATCTGTGTGAGAGGAAGCTGTCGATAATATTCAAGATGTACGGCGGGATATTTAATAAATTACATTTAAACAGCACACCTCGGTGCCATACTGAATCAAATGCTTTCTTAATATCTAAAAAGAGGACGGAGGATTTTGTTCCTTCGAGGTGTGCTGTCTGGCAGTTCGAAGTAAGGATGGAAAGGGGAAGTGTGGTAGCTCGGTGTTTTACTAAACCAAATTGGTATGGGGGAATAAGATTTGAAACACATTCAAGGGTTTTATCTTTAATTATGTCCTCAAACATCTTGCCAAGGACTGGAAGCAGGGTGATGGGACGATAGCTGGAAAGTGAAAGGGGATCATTATCAGGTTTAGAGACACATTGGTATGGGGGAATAAGGTTTGAAACACATTCAAGGGTTTTATCTTTAATTATGTTCTCAAACATTTTACCAAGGACTGGAAGCAGAGTGATGGGACGATAGCTGGAAAGTGAAAGGGGATCATTATCAGGTTTAGAGACACATGATATTCATTATTTCTCAATTTTTTCTCTTCTTTATAAAAATCCTGGTAAATTTGCGAAATTACACAGAATGAATCAATGCAGTCGAGTTATTTCAGTTAAAACAATTTATAAATGTGCAGTGGCGAAGACAGTAGATATAAATTTTGTATTGTGTAGGCTTCTACTTCGTTATACATGTTAATTTATCAATAAAAAACGTTTTAACTTTGTTCGTATAACACAATTTATTTTTGTGTGACTGCAGTAGATATAATTAAAAAAAATCATAATTTAGAATCATATATAGACTAATCGATATGATAATCGATATATATATCCATGTAATAATTGATAGGGGGCAAAAATAGCTTTGCGATAGGGGCCCCTAAATTCTATTTACGTCATTGACCACAAATAAAACTTCTGTGACCAGTTTAAATTATGATATGCTCTTAATTTTTGGATTCAATTAACTTTTTATCTGGTACTTTGTAATCTTTCACGTTTTCATCTTTGCATCTCTCGCTTTAAAGTACTTACATGGAAAATTATGATGTTTCCCCTAGCGAGAACCGTTTTATAAATCACGATGTGTAAACACCTAAATCTCCCGCTTAATGAAAGTTTTAAGTGAAACCTCGCTGCTAGGGAGGGTGAAATTAGTGCGAAAACAGGGATTTCCACACTCAATTATGCTAATGGAAATTTTGAGAAATATTCGTCCGAATGTTGGACGTGAGTTTACTGCATTGTTTGGATTTTCAACGCACACTAGTTGACAAGTAAGTTTCGATAAAGGACTGTAGGTCTAGACACGAACTTCTGATGATTTGATTAAATTAAAAAATATTGTTTTAACAAGAATAATTCCAATTCTAAAATATTTTAATGCGAGAAAATAAGTTAACGCTTCTTATAGTTTGCACACTTTAAATAATATATAATATATTATTGTTTTAACAATTGAAAGAATAAAAAAGTGGAATACAAGACCCATTTGAACTCTTGTCATTCTACTTTTTTTATTCTTTTAACTGTTAAAACAACAATATTTTTCATTTAATCTGAAGTTCTGAAGATAAAGAAACTATTGTATTCTACAAGAAATTTAAATATCAGTAAAAACGAGCAAGCTTGTTAAAAACAACGTTGTTTTCATTTTAATTGAAACAAACAGTTTTTTTTAACAAAACGTGTTTTCTCATTGAAACAACGTTGAACCCATTAACGGCCGAGTAATTATAGAGATAGCTCTAAAAGTTGATTTTAGGTAAAACTCTGCACTTCTTTTTATAATATCTATGAATGACTTATTGTATAAAATACTGTGAATTTTTCTTTTAAGTACACATAGTGTATATGCTGTAAAATTTCAGGCATACGTCGATTTCATATAAAAACGTGCAGTATGAAGTTTAGAACCAGTGCTTCCACTCCCAGACTAAGCATGAAGTAAAATTTCGAGTTTAGAAAAGCCTGAAAATTTGGTTTGGTCGCTCCGCGAAGCGGAGCGGCCAAACCAAATTTTTAGGCTTTTCTAAACTCGAAATTTTACTTCATGCGCCACGCGCATAAAACGCTGAAGTATTGTGAAGTTAGAAATACATTCACATTATTATTTTTTACATGAGTAACAATCGAAATATTTGAATAACAAAATATTTACATTTTTCTTCCTACATTTTCAAGTCAGGTCAAATAATATAATATATCAAATTAATTTATTTAGTAATTTAATAACTACAAATTATGCATCAACGGCGCTTAATGGGTTAAAACATTACCAATTAATATGTGTTTAAAACGTGTTTAAAACATATTAAAAAGACATTTAAAACGTGTTTAAAACAGAACATACAGGGCACTTTTCTTTTGAGTATACATATCCCAATAATTACAGCGTTTTTTTTTATTTGCGAGAATTCCTTGTTTCAAAGCGTTTAATTTGGAGCTTTTAACGAGTATTTTCCACTCCCAGACTAAGCATGAAGTAAAATTTCGAGTTTAGAAAAGCCTAAGAATTTGGATTGGCCGCGTAGCGAAGCGGAGCGGCCAATCCAAATTAGGCTTTTCTAAACTCGAAATTTTACTTCATGCGCCACGCTTAAAAACACTGATTTACATTGAGGTTCAAAAAAACACACACATACAACAATGATTATAGGCAAACTAATATACGTTAGAGTTAATGGGTTGCCTATGTGAATCAAATTCTGCGCTGAACAAATTGTTTAAAACAGTGGGTAGTTTTAAATAATTTGTTTAGTGCAGAATTTGATTCTCGTTTTATTCACATCTACATATTAGATTGCTGAAGCCGTATATTTTAAACTTTGTGATATTTCAGTGTTTTATACGCGTGGCGCATGAAGTAAAATTTCGAGTTTAGAAAAGCCTAATTTGGATTGACCGCTCCGCTTCGCTACGAGGCCAATCCAAATTTTCAGGCTTTTCTAAACTCGAAATTTTACTTCATGCTTAGTCTGGGAGTGAAAAACCCTCGTTTAAAGATTCAAATTGAAATCTTTTAAAAAAACAACGAATGTCGTAAAATTTACAGTGTATGCATTTGTATGTTTAAAACAAAACCGTTTAAAACACGACGGCTGTTTTTAAACATGTTTAAAAAAGTATTTTAAACATAACAACCCTGAAAACGAGTTATCATTTTTCTTTAGTGGTTTAACCAGCGAAGAAAAGGAGTTGTTCAAGTAATCCTATTTCCTTATTGGTTAAACTAGTGAGGAAAAATACTTACTTGTTTTTATTGATGTTTAACTCAATGTTACGTAAAGAATTCACACCAGAAATAATAATTTGTGTTCTATTTCAATTATAAAATGTGTTATATTTTAACTCTCGTAAAATGTCGTAAGATATGTAGGATTTTGTTGAAATTAACAGAGATTGTTGAAGATCGTTTAAGTTGTCTTTGGTATCGTCTAAACCAGTGGTCTCCAAACTACGGCCCGCGGGCCAAATCCGGCCCGCGACTTGCATGAATCCGGCCCGCGATTGTTTGTAATTTTTTTTGTAAATGTCATATTTTGAAATATTGTAACAATTGTTCCTTAAATTTTTCATAATTTTATAAAATTAATCGGATCTTGGCCGACTTTATTATGTAGAATTGTATTTGTGGCCCGCGATGAAGATAGTTTGGAGACCCAGACCCAGGTTTTTGTCTCGTAGACCACTTGTCATTTTTTTTCTGTTTTGGGTAATACCGTGAGATCATTTAAAACGTGATTTAAAGTAGGCATGGAATTTTAAATTAGGTTGGTACTACTGACTGTTAACTGATCCATCACTGATTAGTAAATGTAATACAGTGCAATTATTTAAACTATGATTAAGAGAAGACAGCATTTTTTTGTGCGGTTGCCCAGAATGCTAATTGAATGATGGAATCAATTTGAGGTTATGGTAAACTATGTCTTAATGGTCAGTAGTGCCAATCTAATTTAAAATTTAAAGCCTACTCCAAATCATGTTTTAAATGATCGCACGGTATTACATGGAAAGAATTAATTCGAACAAAAAAAAATGAAAACTAAATCAATTAATGCTTGTGAAAACAAAATTTACAAAAAAAGCGAACAAACATTTTGTATTCAAATTAAAATCCCGCTTAAGCCCACCAACATATGAAATTCAATTAAAAACGCCCGAAATTAAAAGCCGCAATTATAATAAATTCCACCCGAAATAAATCCCCCGAAAGCGCATTGAATCATTTTCGATTAATCACCTATGCGGCCGTTTCGCGCATTTGTGAATGCGAAACGATTACATACAAAGTAAAAAATGAATTCTAAAACGGCAGGACGATGGATTCTTCGTGTTGTGTCAAAAAATCCCAGCGTTTTAATGACCGAATTTTATAATCGATGTTCGCACACTTTTATTTAAAAAAAATCGAATAATTTTCCGCTGTTTAAAAATCCTAGGGTGTTATTAAAAGAACCTGATATGAATACCATAGTATTCCCATACAAGGTGGGAATAGTTGACTCCCTATCTTGTAGAGGGTGTGAAATGGAAGTCGAGACTGCCAGGTACATCCTCAGCGAATGCCCGGGACTCTCGTCTATGAGAGGAACCATACTGGGTGAAAGATGGCCGACGATGGACATTATCAGGGATTTGCCCACCTCAGCAATACTGGACTACCTAGACAAGATGGGATAGTTGAGCTGAGGATGGTTGACCCGTAGAGGGAGGCAGCACAATAGGCTCAATAAGGTCTAAGTGCAGTGCAGCAATTCGCAATTATTGTATAATCCATATCTGTCGGGGTATTAGCCTGGAAAGTTGTTGTTTAAGGCCCAGCTGCACCAAAAAACGTTGAATTTAAGTTCAAGCTGAACTCGAGTTCAAGATGGCAGGTCTTATTGTTCTAATGTTACTTTAAACTAAAGTTCAGAGTTGGACCAGTTCAATGGCTTTGGTGCAACTGACCCTTAATGAATTCGTCCTTGTAAGAGTCATAGATTACAAAAAGTGTCGTATCTTAATGATTTATTATTGACGCTGATGTATGAAATGATGTGGGTTAAATAAAAGTGATGTTCGTATGGTCACGGTTTTTTTAATTGATATCTCGAAAATGTGTGAAATCTAGGTAAAATACAAGTAATGTTTACCTTAAGTGTGGTCACGATTTTTTTGATAATTTCGATTTCCCCAAATAATAATAATAAATAATAGTAATAAATTTATTTTTCAACGGAAGAATCCAACAAGGGCAAAAATACAATAATTTACATTTATAGTAATAAACGAGAAAATAAAAAATATAAAAATATAAAAATGCAAAGATACAAGCAAGAGTAATTCAATTTAAAAGAGACAGGATAATTGAATATAAATAAAAGAAACCATATTAAACATCATTTCCATATACAAAAAATATGTCATCATACATTTTGTTGGCATTGCGGCACATATGCGTTATGGGGGTTTTATTCAGTAAATTCGTTTTAGCCATGGGTAACATAAATGTGTTAGAATGTCTAGACGATAATCTAGGAACAAAAAAATGTATTTCGCTTAGTAAATCAGGATAGTCTATAGTATTTTGTGTTAACAAATATAAATAGTCCACTGCCCTCTTCACGACGATTCGGAATAGTCAATATTGCGCTCGGGATATGTGCGGTTGATTTTAAATAACAGAAATGTTAGGAAACGCCTCTGGACTCGTTCGATTTCCAGTGAGCTATTTGTGTAATATGGATACTATATTAGTGATGCGGACTCCAATTTGCTACGTACTAGGGCACAATAAAGCGTCTTAGTTAGTGTAATACTACTAAAGTATTTTGAAGTACGCAATAAAAATCCCAGTACTTTTATGGTTGATTTAGTGACATTGTTAATGTGGTCTGTGAATTTTAAATGACTATCAAAAGTGACACCGAGATCCTTAATAGATGTGTTGCGTAAGATAGCAGTACCATTAATATTGTAGTTGTATATATTTAAGACTCTTCTATGGCAATATAACACAACATTTATCTATATTAAGTTTTAATTTAAAGTAGACCACTGCGAAATCATGTCTAGGTTTTGCTGGAGTAAGATCTAGTCATGTATGGAATCAATAGAATTGAATATTTTGATGTCATCAGCATGTACCAATACTGGACACGATATAGACGAAATTAAATCATTGATAGATATTAAAAAAAGTAGCGGTCCTAAATTCAAACCCGGTGGCACATCGGAAGTTGAAATGGAAAACTTCTAAATTGAAGAAAATTATAAAAAATATGAAAATTTCTAACAAACATCGACAATTTATCATCAAAATGGTGAAATGAATTATACAGACTAAGGTTATAAAACTGAGCGATAAAACAGTTCATATATATATCCAGTTAGCCAGTCTCTGTATAAAATTTGGTAACAGCGTTTGGATGATGCATCCAGAAGCGAGACCGGTGATTGGTGTATATAGTCGTCTGTCTTACTCGTACCCCACATCCTGACCACAGTCCCTCCTTTTCTACTCGATTTCCAGTTCATCCCCTTGATGATAATTACTAAAAATAAAATACTAAAATATAGAAAACTAAACTCCTGAGCAGGTCTAAATTATGAGTAGTTAATTAACTATTGACATTTTAGGAAATTTACAATCATTTCTTTAATGTCTTCATTATAACTTGTATTGTAATTTCTATTTTTAGATTTCTTTGTATTTGTTCAGACCAATGTATGTATCTACTCTCTAAATGGAACTTATTAAAAAAAAAACAACGAATGTCTCAAAATGCATACGATGAAGCATGCGATACGTAATATGTGTACTTTAAAAACATCCCTGTATATTTATGTTTGCAGCCCTATAAATGACTTTCAGTGGGGCTGCAAACATTAACATACAGGGATTTTATCTCATTAATTTTACAAAAACCACCACTGATTTGCTGGAAAATTGAAATTAGCCAAAAAATCGTTAGAATACCTAAAATAAACTAAATTTCTTTTGCCCATTTTTTTACAGAAAAACTGTAAATTATATAAAAAAAGATACGTATGTATGCATTGATATATTCGATATTGATTCATATGGTGGATATCATCCTTGTCATTTTGTGATGCATAGCTGCGGAAACGGTTAAAGATTCAAGTGGCATGTAGTAACGAGATTTAAAAAGGTACGTCTCCTCGTCGAAGGCGACGACACCACCGGGGGAAATCGATTCATCAATTTTACATACCCCGTGCACTCTACATACATATACCTGGTCACCTCATATACGATTAATAATTTATCAGAATGCATTATTCAGTTCCGTGCTTCTTTTCCCCACCTCATAAATTATATTAACCGTCTGGAGACGTTAATGTACACCGAACACGTGTGATCTATTGCTTACGTGACATTCATTACACCCGAGGATAGATAGATAGATACGGCTAATGTGTGTGCATGTTAAACTAGTTTTCACTTCCTTTTAAATCAAATATGATTTTAGGAATCCTGGTCGTCTCAAAATATTTTCCTGGGCAGATTTATCCTTTGAACCTGCCATGCTAAGCAAACATGGTGCTTCGAGCTAAAAAGCTAAGCCTAAAGCCCATATGAAATGGGACTAATTTTTAAGACAAAAAATTGGTATCAAAATGTTACCTTAAAAAAGCCCTATGCATTGAAATGTATCTGTTTCAAACGATGCAAATTTGGCTCAAAAAATAATATGAAGGCATCTGCACTATGTCAACAGCTTAATTTTAAAAGTAGTAGTGCTACCACTACAATACAAACTCACGGGAATCAAAGTGCACATGCCTTCATGCTAAAATGTAATAAAAATGGAACATTTCGTTCAATAATTTAGCATCATCACCAGAGCTCGAATTTCTAAGCAACAAACAGCTTATGCTGAAAATTTAAAGCATTAACATGAATTAATAAAATGTGTACGAATTATCGAAAGTTGGATCATTTGTCACAACATTTTTTTTTTGCTTATTTGCTTTTTTTATGATTTTTCGGTTTTATGCTTATTTTACATTTATATGCTTATTTGGTGTTTATTTCGTAAAATTTTAGATCATGGACGATTATTTTCTGTACGATCAAAAGACGAACTATTAATTTATGTAACTAGTTTAATGAATTAAATCAAGTTATTGTCACATTTAACCAATTTAATACGGTATTTATCTTGTAAACAACCTTTTAAAAGCATTATTATTTTGAACCAACTTACAGATATAAATATTTATTATTAACACTGAAAATATAACTAATAAACAAACACGGAATCGGATATTTATTCCATATTATTCCAATTAAATGCTTTGATGTGTTGTTAAACTTCACATAAATGAGTGTTTTATACGCGTGGCGCATGAAGTAAAATTTCGAGTTTAGAAAAGCCTGAAAATTTGGTTTGGTCGCTCCGCGCTTCGCGCTACGCGACCAAACCAAATTTTCAGGCTTTTCTAAACTCGAAATTTTACTTCATGCTTAACCTGGGAATGGAAACCCTCGTTAAAGTAAGTCATTGAACGCTATTAAGAGTAATGAAAGAAGTCGGTAAAATTATAATCTTAAATGAGCGTCTAAAAGATTTTACGAATCAAATGAAAACGTATTTAATAAATAATGAATGAATTGATTAATGAATAAACTGGAATGTGTGGTATATTGCAGTTTACCAGCACAGTTCATTCAGATAAGCTTGAAAAATATCTTGTAACATTTGTAATAATATTATTTTCATAAAAATCCCAAGTAGGAATTCTACACTGTTACAAAATTGAATTACATTTGAAAATCAAAATTAAAACATTACTGTAACAACTTGATTCAAACTTGAATTACAAGTTGAAATTCAAGATTGAGACAATTGTATCATCTTGATACAATCATGTGTCAATTTTGTAATAATGTTCATTTTCTAGTTGTACTTTAATATTGTTACAACCTAGTGTCGTGTTTACATACCAATATAGATACAAGATTGTAGAATTTAAATTCTATATTGTATCAAGATTGCTACACGATGTAATTTCTACTAGGGAACATTGTAGGATTAAAATTATATATTGTTTCAATATTGCTACAAAATGTAATTTCTATAAGAAATAAAATTGTATTATATTTTGAATTAAATCAGCTTTTATTTAAGCTCTTAGTCATTTTGTACTACATCAGAGTTTTGCAACCGGAGGGGTACGCCCGATTAGGGGGGCGCGACAGATTTTCTAAAGAGTAGGTGAAGTAAAATAAGGCTATAATACTGTTTCAATCTAACTTGAAAACCCAAATTATATCAGGGAGGGGGGGCGTTAAATTATGATGATAAGGGGGGATGGACAACCTGAAAAAGGTTTAGAACCCCTGCATTACATGATACTTAAATAAAGTAGATGGTTGATTAATTGCGTGCAGTAAAAGCGCCTTAAGTAAAAAAATTAAAGAATTCCAACTGTAAGTCCTAAAAAATTTTATTTTACTGCGAAATTAATTGTTTTTTTAGCATTAACCCTTTCAGCCCTAGAATTTTTCTGGTGGCCAAAAAAATGTTTTGTACACTGCATATTATTTATTACTATCTTAGATATACAGAGAGTCTTTCTTTTAAGTATGTATATTTCAATATACTGTATACGCTGTAAATCTTCAGATATTCGATGTTTTTACAAATATTTAAAATTGAACTTTTAAACGAGTGTTTTCCACTCCCAGGTTAAGCATGAAGTAAAATTTCGAGTTTAGAAAAGCCCCGCGTAGAAAATTTGTCGAGGGTCGCGCAGCGACCCGAGACAAATTTTCACGGGGCTTTTCTAAACTCGAAATTTTACTTCATGCGCCACGCGTATAAAACGCTGATTTATTGTGAAGTTTATTCATTAATCAATTCATTCATTATTGATTAAATACGTTTTCATTTGATTCGTAAAATCTTTTAGACGCTCATTTAAGATTATAATTTTTCCGACTTTTTCCATTACTCTTAATAGCGTTCAATGAGTTACCTTTAACGAGGGTTTCCATTCCCAGACTAAGCATGAAGTAAAATTTCGAGTTTAGAAAAGCCCCGCGTAGAAAATTTGTCGAGGGTCGCGCAGCGACCCGAGACAAATTTTCACGGGGCTTTTCTAAACTCGAAATTTTACTTCATGCGCCACGCATATAAAACGCTGATTTATTGTGAAGTTCAAAATATATACTACATGTGAAATTAGATAGTATAAACTAATTCACTATTTGAGTAAAGTTCAAAAGTTCAGCTCGATAAACACAAAACCCGTTTGTGCTTATCACATTGTGACCCGTTTTATTGTTTGTCACCTTATGAGGGCCACGGAACGTAAAAAGTTGAACACCCCTGCTTTAGAGCAATGATTTTTTTTAGTTCATTAAAATAACAAACATTTTGCATTTATTTTCAATTATTTAATAAAGAGTAGTTTGTATGGCATTACTTCAATTAATCTTTAAACTTCAGATCAATAGAGTTTTTTTAGTTCATTTTTTTGTTAATCAGTCAATAAAAAACATTTTAACTTTGTATAACACAATTTATTTTTATGTGACTGCAGTTTCGGCAAATTTAGCTTGCCATTATGCCAGAAAAAAATAGTATTTACCTCAAAGTCATAAATAAACACCAGTTTTTATGCAACTGATCCATCGGTTTATTTCAAGGTATACTACAATGGATATTATCGTCTTAAGTTGTTTGCATTTTCACGAATAGTTTTTTCGTAATTTTATATATTATGTATACTACATTATTTAATTATCGATTCCTTATATCAAGCACGCTTTGTCTTATAATTGCACTTGTGTTGTTAACAAGAGAGGAGATTTTCCGCTTTCTCCCAGCAGAGTAATTAGAAATAAGGCCGGCGGCTAGAAAATGGATCTGCGCAATTATAGTTTTTCCATCTAGACAGGCAGGGGTTGCAACCCCCTAACCGGACATTCCGTTAATCAGGAAAGTACTTCTTAGAAATCTCTAAATCATCTCATCCCCCTTCCACACACCAGAAAAAAGACATCGTGCATCGCCCACTCCCCGTTTTCATTCATTCCGATTGTCCAAGATTAACACTCGAGTGAAAACGGAGATTGTTATAAGAAAGTAAAAGCTAAATAAATAAAATAGTTTTATTTGTATAAAAGTTGGACTTATTAAAAACTACGTTCAGTTAATTCTTATTTTTTACACTAAAAATGTATGTAAGAGAACTTACTGAATATTCTTATAGGTTTTATTTAATAAAAATACAAAAGTAAAACGAACGTTGACATCCGGATTCCGCTTTCCTTTCCCATCTCCGCGCTTTTCCGTTTTCCCAACAGACACGTTACGAGTTTTTAAAAGAAAATTAAGACGTGTATAAATGTATTCCCGGGGCCGGTGGCGTGCACAAAGGGTCATCCATCATTTAGAAACGCGCTTCATCAACCCTCTCTCTCTCTCTCTGCGTGTATCATAAGCTCCTTGATTGACGAGTGACACCATCTTTCTCGATACGCCACTCCATATATATATATATATATATATATATATATATATATATATATATATATATATATATATATATATATATATATATATATATATTTTCTTTTTCTTCGCCGTTTTAATTCAATACACGTCGCGATAACATTGACAAATGCGGTTTTGAACGGCGCGCGTGTTTATTTAGGCTAGTGTGTTGGGACCAACACGCGAGAGATGACTTATTGGGGAATAAACAGGGTGGAATTGTTATACGCGATTTACGTAGGAAGGTAAATATTGTTATTTGATTATAACAAGATTATGGGTGTGCATAAATTTGATTAAATTTATTGTTTATTTATGTATACTCAAGAATAAGAAAATTAGGAAGAGAATGAAGAATGAATGAAATTATTGTGTTTTAAAAAAGTAGTAATCACATAACAATTAATTGAGTGTGGTGCGAACGGACATTGGTGTGTTATTAGTTTAATAATTATTTAGTAAATAGTTTATCTGAAGTTCTTATTTACTAAGAAATATCAAAAGTGCGATAGTTCGACGAGAACTATCGCACGAGAACTATAGCACTTTTGATATTTCTTAATAAATAAGAACTTCAGCTATACTAACTATTAAATGAATATTAAACTAATAACACACTAATGTCAGTTTGCACCACACTCAATTAAATGTAATAAGTGATTAGTACCTTTTTCAAAACACAATAATTTCATTCAAAAATTCTGTACACAATTGCATGTTGATGAAAGATACATTTTTAGGATATCTTGCAGATTGTTAAAATCTTGAATTTGACTTAATCAGAAGTTAAATCACCAATTATTTCACGATTAAAGTTAATTAGTCAAGGTGTATATGGTTATAAGTAATATTCAGTTAATATAAAGCACGCACATTTGAATTGGTGGTTTAAAATTATGGTGAATGCGCCGGGAAAAGTCGCAAAAAAGCTTATCTCTAACGTATCATCAATATATTTTTCTTTACCATTTAGAATGACTCTTAATGAAGAACTTACTATTAAATAGTTACCAATAATTACAATATAATGTATTGTAAAATCAAATATAACATTACATTACAGTACACATATATAAGAAATTTATTATAATTATTACCGCAACCATCTCAAACAAATGACTCATTTATAAATGTGATGCACTAATTCTTTTTGCGAATAAACGAAAAATCAAGTAGTGTTTGCTTTCACTAAAAATATCGTATGTTCAATAAAAAAAACCTCTAGAGTGCCATGGAAAATATTGTAGGATAGCAATACTGAAATAATGTATAATAATTATTATGTCTGACGTTTTATATGTCAATTCTTAAAGCGTGTAACTTAAACTTAAAAAAAGATTAAATCACTCTAGAGTTTTTTTTTTATTTAACATACGATATTTAGTTCATGTTTAATCAAGGAGTAAAAAACACTCGTTAAAACAAATCAAATAATTATTATAAGTACTTTTTATTAATTTTTTTATTCAGTTTACGAAGTCAAATGCTAATAAGCTCCAGTGGATATGTCTGGAAGGTTTCATGGACAATTGTGTGCTAAATGAATCACCTGGAATTATTCGCTCTATTGGGTGCTCTTTTAAAATTTGCCGGGGGAAGGCGAGCCGTCGCCGTCTGGCCGTGATTCGCCTTCCTGCCTTTCTTCATTCAAATCAACTCTGATTATGATTATGCGTTTGCAAGGAAAAGAGGGCGAATTCACTTTTATTTAAGAGGAATATCCAAGTGATTGTTCAATCACTTAACATTAATTGGAAATGAGCTGTATATTTTTTATTTATTATAAAAGTGTGAAATATATCTGGATGTAGAAGGTAAACTACAAAATTCACATTTTTGAAATTGTACAGTGCTATTTACTTCTTGATAGAGTAAAAAATCTTGATTTAAACAGTATCAAAAACGTATTTTGAAAAAAATGTGACTTGGTATAGTTTAAATCTCACATACAGATTTACATTTTTTTTATGGTATATACGTAGCATAAAAAAATGTGAATCTGTATATGGGAGGTAAACCAAGTCATATTTTTTCAAAATACGTCAGACTTTATCATAAGAGATTTTTAATAAGCATTTTGAGTCGGTGTTTATACTAGATATGTATGTAAGTTTGTTGATGTTAAGTGCGGTGTGAGGGCACGAAGTTGTAACAACCTGAAGAAAAGTAAACGTTGTTTTTAACGAACTGCTATATTGACTGTACTGTACAAAATTTAGTTAGGTAGTGATATAAAATATTTACAAAAATATACAAGAAAGACAAATTTTCTTTTGAGTGGGATGGTGCAGTCATTTCTTATTGGCTCGTTTCTTCTCCCTCCCGTTCGCGCTGGTACATCCGCAAGTTCCGGGTAAAAATATCTGGTTAACACAGATATTTTTACCCGGAACTCGCGGATGTACTAGCGCGAACGGCTTCTTCTAGGAAGGACGCTAATTTGGCCTTCAAAGTGGACCCCCTTGTGGTCCGGCAAGGGCGCTCGTTTACGCCCCGGTTTAATTTTTGGAATAAATTACGCGCCTAATCCAAAGAATATGGAAAGTTCGAATCTTTCACGTGATTCGAATCAACCGAATCATTTGTTAAAAGTGATTCGTTCTATATAAATCGTTCGTAAACGAATCACTTATAATAATAATAATAATAATAATAATGATAATTATAATCCTATATGTTCGTTCCCGCTGGGATAGACGACCGATATCAGTTGAACCAGCGAATACAGTTTTAAAGGAATTAACTTGTACGACTTGTATAATTTTAGCAATGATGGGTTTATTCGAAAGATATGTGTCTATAAAAATAGAGCAAACAGATACAAATTTAACTATAATTCAAAATGTTTTATTATATTTATTTTTAAATTATCAAATAATTTGGCCTTTTCAGTCGAAAGTTTAGTATAGCTGCTTTAAATAAAATTTCGGTCTTGCAAATATTCTGTGATTTGTCTCATAAGTACAAACATTAGCTAATAAAATTACACGATAAAATTATTATATTAATTATTAAAAATATCAAGAAAGGCTGGGCGAAATGGCTCTTTTCGGTGAGCTGGTTCACAAGATCTGATTTACTTTAAAGAGCTGGTTCAGTGAGCCAGCTCAAAAGAGTTACATGACTCAGTTACGAGCTATTGATCCGGCTAGAGTTCTGGCTCTTAGAGATCCATCTGACAAATCATTGAATTGAACCCCAACTCATTGAATTGAAGGACGCGGTGATTCATTATTTTGGTTATACAATGATTGCATAATTAAATCATAATTTATATAAAAAACGTAAAAGTAAATATTTAATATTAGAGTAAACGTGAATCCATTTCGTGCCATTACACTTCAAGTGTGTTTAAATTTATTTAATACGTGTGTGCGCCTATAAAAATACATACATACATTCAGCACGGAAGCATCGCGATCCAACTCCGAACCTTAGAGTTGGATCCCGATTAGTCAGCTATAGCTCAGTCGGATTCAAGAGCTAGTTCAGTTGGATTCGAGAGCCGTCGTGAATCATCGCGATCCAAATCGAATCGCGGAGTTGGATCCCGATGATTGAGCTAGCTCAGTCGGATTCAACAGCCGCCGTGGCTTTTTTAGAGTCGATTCGCCAACTCAATGGGTTTAAATAAATTGATTGTAAGTGACGTGAAGATCAAATTAATTTGACAAATAACTAATAACCTTTCTTCATACTTTTATTTGAATTACATTGATAATGGTCACTTTGTGTCCGAAATGTACAAATAAAAGTGTGAAGAAAGGTTATTAGTGCTTTATTTGTCAGACCAATGGGTTTATTTAACTCCATTTGCACGCATCGTAATTTGTATCGATGATGCTGCAATAATATGATAGAAATATAACGATAGCCTGTGGATTGGATTCACGAGCCGCGTGAAAATCAAGATCTGTTAATACATTGCAAATCTACATTCACTCTAAACGAGCGAATCAAAATAAGTCATGGCTCAAAAGGAGCTACATATTTCGAACTGAGTCACTTGGCTCACCAGCTCACTTCACTGGGCTGACTCTTTGAGTCGATTCTCTAATTTAAACGACGGAGTTGAAGTTGTGCGCGGATTTGAGCGAACGAATTAGTCATCCGATTCGGGCGGATTCAGACCGCATGTATAAATCCGAATCGGGAATACGATTCCGCTCGGCCAAAATCGTTCGGTCGGTCGTCTCAAGTTATTGAATCAGTAACGAATCAATTCTTCTTGAAATACGGAATCAGTTCATTAAAAGCACCGTACAGAAGGGTGCCTTTTTGAACGAATCATTCACGAACGATCCACATCTAGTGTATACTAATATTAGTAAGTTAATAATATCTGACTCACGAGGATTTAATCAATTCCCTATTATTAGTTGTACAATATAACACATTATTTCATTAATTTAATAGTTGAGGCTGTTACTTGGTGAAATTCCATATCAACACTTTTAGTAAATAACACACTTGGCTAAGATTTCACTGTTTATTGATTGACACTGCAACAATTATTCATCAGCCTGATGAAGCCACTGTGAGGCGAAACAATTGTTGTAGTGTCAATCAGTGAACATTAAAATATTAACCAAGTGTGTTATTTACTAAAAGTGTACATTATTTCATGTTGGTTTTATCAGTATTTATCGTGTGTAGCATTGCTTTTTTTAATTCTTTTAAAAGCAGAATCAAAATTGTCACAGCGATTATCGGCGTTGATTCGGGTTGGGGGCGATAAAAAGCGCAATAAACAAGGCTCGAAAACACTGTTTACGTAATTCTATGAAAATAATGCGCGCTTAATCACGGTTTAGCGTTTCAATTAAACGCTCCGTCGACGCACCTGCAAAAGCCCCTTTCAATTCTCACCTGACAAACATCGCCCGAACGTTTTCACGCTTTAATTTCCAGCATTTTCCCACCTCTCTGGACAACGCTGAATATATTTATGCGATGACTATACAAAAAAAAAACAACATTTGATCATAAAATATTTAATGTGACGATCAATAGAAATATTTTTATTGTTTATAATTTATGAAATGTCTGACTTAAGAAGTAATAATTATAAATGAAATTGCCAATTCTTGGTTGCAGAATACTTCAAACATTAAAAGTGCGATTCTTTTCGCAATCTACAACAAGTTAGTCTTACAAAGACTTTGTAAGACTAGCTTGTTGTAGATTGCGAAAAGAATCGCACTTTTAATGTTAGTAATAATTATAATGAATTACAAATTGCCATTAATTTTCATTAAGTATTTCAATGACTTTGAATTACCTTGATTCATTCGATACTTCTTCTGCTACTTTCTTGATGAAACCAAATTTTCAAATTGGGTAACGTTTAACACTTGTTTTGTTCCATATTTTTATTTTTATATGAGGCAACTGAAAAAAAAAAAATGGAACGAACCAAGTATTTGACTTTACCCTATTTACTTTAATTTTTTCAATTTATAGAAAAGTAAGTTAAAATGCCAGAAGTATTTTAAGCATATTGAGATTTAGATGAATAATCGCGCCAATTTTGTAAGCGAAATTTGTATTATTTACAATTTATAAAATGTCAGACAGAAATATGAACAATAATTAATTACAACTTGCTATCAAGTATTTCCATGACTTTGAATTACATTGATTCATTCGATACGTGTTCTGCTTCTTTCTTGATGGAACAAAATTTTCAAATTGGGTAAAGTAAATTACTTGTTTTGTTCCATATTTTATTTTCCTGTCAGGCAACTGAAAATAAAATATGGAACAAAATCTGTATCTATTTAAATATAGAACACTTGGAAGTACGTAGATCAAAGTTTGATCTGTTTCTGTTGCATAACATTATTTCCGGTCATACTTCAACTCATTTGCTCCAATGTTTAAACTTTCACGTTCCCACTAGATCATCTAGACAAAAACCAATTTTCAAATTACAGACCGTATCTTCGAATTATAAATACCACAGTCCTATAAACCGCTGCATGAGATTGGCTAATCAAATGAACAGTCATGATATATTTGATTTATTTAGTTCATCCCATATTAAGTTTAAGAATATTGTAAATAAAATTCAGTTCACGAGCAGTACACTGTCTAATTAATTGTACTTGGTAAAATGTATTTAGGTTTAAGTTTAAGTTAGTCTAATAATAATATAAATATGTAACTTAATATTTGTTAGTGAATTCCTAATGTTAATATTTTGTAAAAAAGGTGTTATCCGTTAATAACTAAATAAATAAAATAAGTGTTTTACTTTACCCAATTCACTTTAATTCTTTCAATTGATAGAAAAATAAGTTAGGATGTCAGAAGTATTTTAAGCATATTGTGATTTAGAATAGTCGGGCCAATTCTGTAAGCGAAATGTTAAATTTAAAGTATATGTTATATTGTACAGAGTAATGATGATTTTTTAAATTTAAATAATCTATACATTTTCGGACATGCGTTGTTTTTTTTTTAAGTTCAATTTGAAGCTCTAAACGAGTGTTTTCCACTCCCAGACTAAGCATGAAGTAAAATTTCGAGTTTAGAAAAGCCCCGTGAAAATTTGTCTCGGGTCGCGCAGCGACCCGAGACAAATTTTCTGGGCTTTTCTAAACTCGAAATTTTACTTCATGCGCCACGCGTGTAAAACACTAAAATATTGTGCAATTTATGTATATTCTAACTTCACTTGAATCTGTGTTTTATACGCGTGGCGCATGAAGTAAAATTTCGAGTTTAGAAAAGCCCAGAAAATTTGTCTCGGGTCGCTGCGCGACCCTCGACAAATTTTCACGGGGCTTTTCTAAACTCGAAATTTTACTTCATGCTTAGTCTGGGAGTGGAAAACACTCGTTTAAAGCTTCGAATTTTACTCTTTTAAAAAACAAATTCGAAAAATGTACAGCCTATGCAAATGTTTACTTAAAAGGAAAATTCACTGTATATGTAAACTATATACAGGGAATTTTTCTTTTAATTATAAATATCCTGTACATTTTTAGATATTCCTTATTTTAAGAGTTCAATTTGACGCTTTAAACGAGTGTTTTCCACTCCCAGACTAAGCATGAAGTAAAATTTCGAGTTTAGAAAAGCCCTGTGAAAATTTGTCGAGGGTCGCGCAGCGACCCGAGACAAATTTTCTGGGCTTTTCTAAACTCGAAATTTTACTTTATGCGCCACGCATACTAAACACTGGTTTGAAGTGAAGTTTAAAAGACACGTCTTTAGCATACTGCTTTAGTAGCATATTTTGAACTTCGCGATGTTTTAGTGTGTAATACGCGTGGCGCATGAAATAAAATTTCGAGTTTAGAGAAGCCTGAAAATTTGGTTTGGTCGCTCCGCGCTTCGCGCTACGCGCTAGGCTTTTCTAAACTCGAAATTTTATTTCATGCTTAGTCTGGGAGTGGAAAACACTCGTTTAATGCTTCAAATTTAACTCTTTTGAAAAAACAACGAATATTTGAAGGCTAATAAATTAGACGAATATGAAGATTTAGACAAAACTATTTTAAATAAATTAGACATAATATTCTACTGTATGCTCATATTCGCATGCAAACCGAAGGTTTCAAAACTTGTCAAACAATCTAATATTAATTTTAAATATCATAGTAATACATTTTACATTTTTTTCTAAATTTCAAAGCCCAATATCTCAGTTCTGTTTATTTGTGGTATATCATGTTATTACAATAAGCCGCTCAATTGAAACAATGTATTGCTCACTATTTTGATTTTATTTAAAAATTCAATTTCATTACATTGTAATTTGAGGCACTTCAAAAGCGTAGACATATAGTGAAAATATTATTCTCACATAAAATTCTTCATAATAGAATTGATTGTCCCGTCATTCTTAATTCTATTAATCTACGTGTTCCAACTTTTAATAGTAGGAATAAAAGCACATTTAATGTTGCTTCTAATCGCACAATTTATGGCTCTAAATCACCGTTAAGCATAATCTGATATTATTAATCAATTACCATCAACCTGTGATATTTTTGTTGACACATTATCGTTTCTTATTAAATTTTATTAATTTATTTATATTCATTATCTGTATGTTTTCATGTTACTGTGTATTTACACTCTTTATACCGATTTTTTGTAAATATATTGTCTTGTAATTAGGATTGTTTCCTGTTGGACAATAAATATTATTATTATTAAATTAATGAAACACTTGTATCTTTTCTTTACTTATTTATTTGGAGTACCAAATGCACATTTCGATCACGATGTGATCATTATCAATGGTTGACAAATACGTATTTGTCAACCATTGATAATGATCACATCGTGATCGAAATGTGCATTTGGTACTCCAAATAAATAAGTGAAGAAAAGATACAAGTGTTTCATTAATTTAAAACCATCTTCACGCAACTCAACAACAATTAAGTATTATTATTATTATTACTTAAATAAAACATGCCTGTATTTATATAAAATAATTAATTATTTGTAACAATATATACCTACTTTGATTAACGTCTGACGATAGTTTGGGATGTCGAATAATGGTTGGGCAGGCATTAACGTAGCGCGAATAATTAATTTCGTATCAATCAAGCATCACCTGTCATTATAAATCAGTCGCGATAATGTTGCACGTTAATGATTTGACATAATCAATTGTGCAAACTTTGCGTCCATTAAAGTTTTCCGTAAATTATTAAAACCGGCCATTAGCGATAATGACTCTAAAAGGGCAGTGTATTCCTAAATGCATTTTCATAGATTTGCATGTGAAATTGAAACAATATTTTTTCGGTGTTTGTTACTAAGAGATGTTAAAAATACTAACAGGGTAGATGTCGATAAGTTATCATAATCTAATCTCAATTTTAGAAAATTAGATTATTACAAAGGAAGAGAATACCTAAATATTAGTTTTTAAGTTATATTGAAAATATGTATACTGTAAATTTTCAAGCATTCATGATTTTTTAAAGCGTTCAGGTTGAAGCTTAAAACGAATTTTTTCCACTCCCAGTCGAAGCATAAAGTAAAATTTCGAGTTTAGAGAAGCCTGAAAATTAGGCTTGGTTGCATAGCGCAGCGGAGCACAGTATAGGATTTGACCGAGCGGGAATTAGAATTTTGTCTCGCTAGATCGGCGATCGGTATTGAATTATGAAAATTACAAATGGATCGCGATTAATTGTTCATATACATTAGAAAATGATTCCTGTTACAGAATTATTTCAGTTTACTATCAATTCTCTGTGATTTCTACTAGCAAAATTGTAATAAAAAAACTCAATGCATTTTCTGTTGATTAATTTTGTTGTCAATTATTTCAAAATTGAATTGGTTGATCAAAGCTGGGCATTATTTTATCTTTGGTGTTATTTTCTGCATAAGTGTAGCTACAATATCGTATATAATTTGTGTAAATATATTAATTTATAACAAAAATATAACAGGTTATAAAATTTCTACAAAAATAAAAATAAACATGTGATATAAACATTCATATGTTTTGTGTCATACATCGTTATAATTTACTACATGCTTTTGAATGCCTCTTAAGATGTCTTATTGAGGATAAACCCTGTTAAATAGTGCGATTTTTTGCGATTTCTAAGATATTAACCATTTTTAGTAGATGAACAATTAATTGAAAACATCTTATTTATTAAGTATAAATGAAATTGCCAATTCTTGGTTGCAGAATACTTCAAACATTAAAAGTGCGATTCTTTTCGCAATCTACAACAAGTTAGTCTTACAAAGACTATATCAAACACTCATTGAAACAACTACTTCCCGGGCTAATACCCCGACGGACATTGAATTATATATATTAATTATATATATTATTTATATGTATTATTTATATATATATTATTTATATATATTATTTATTGTCAATATTTCTTAAAACACTATAAATATTTTAAAAATTTTAAAATTAAAGTTGAAAATCTTATAAAAATACACAAAATGTTAATATTATACTTTTCTGTAGATCTAATAATTACAAAGATGTGCAGGTTTTAAAAGTTAGAAATATGTACGTTTATTCATATCAACTTATCCGATAGTATTTTCTTTACTATCCATGAGTTTAGTAAAAAAAAAGTTTTATAAATGTCAATCGCTTGTGATTGGTGTAAAAATATATAGAGTAATATTATGAATAAGAAAAACCGAACAACGTGAGTTAAGTGACATTGGAAATGTTAAATTTATGCAGATGTAACTACAAGAAACACTTTTTTCTATTAATAATACATCTCAAATCGCTTACTAAATTTAATTATTGACACATTTACATTATTACTTGAAAAACAATCTACTTTTATATAAAATTTAATCCAAAATAAGCCATAGAATCATGTTCATGAATTTTGTCAAGCTAGAATGGCAAAGTCGTATATTATACGGAGCGACCAAGCCAAATCAGGTATTTCTAAATTTGAAATTTTACTTCATGAGCCACGCATATAAAACACTGATTTATTTTAAAGCTCAAAATATATTGATTATGTATGTACATTTACAGATCATAGCATAAATAAATATAAATCAGAATTCCGGGGAAGGGCAAGTGCCCATGTTGATAACGAAAATCACAGATAACTATATAGACAGTCCATTGGATTGGGAATCCAGGAAACCAAATTATGATTAAAACAAAATCTTATAATTCGCAATTTTAAATTTAATCAGTTACAATAATTTTAAATTTAAAATATGCTATCAATCGATTGATGTTATTATTTTATTTTAACTTAAAAACCTCTAAGATTCCAAAAACTGTCTCGCAATAAATCCCCGATTCAATTTTTTAGCGTCCAAATAAATACATTGGACTGTATGTCTTTATAATTGATAATGTTTTCAAATTCAAATTGCCCGCGACTCGCTATCACGACAAATTTAAAAATTTAAATTTCCCGCTTTAACAAGAGGCGGAACATTTAAATTCAAAAGAAAAATTAAAACACATCATTTGTGTAACATAAAGACAATTTATCTCAAAGAAAAATTGAATTTGTCAATAGATTGCAGAATATTTACAAAATATAAAAACAAATTAAAATTAATATCGACTTTCTGCAAAAAGTTTGTCTCCAAATAAACAACTAGTTCTCGAGCTAATACCCCGACAGATATTGAATTATACAATGAATATTTGCGTTACACGACAGCACTGCTGTTCTATGCATAATTTATATGCAAAATGCAACATCAGGTCAAACTATTCTCTAACCAAACTAAATGAAACAAAAGGAAATTGAAATAAATTGAAAAAATTACAGGAAATGAATTTTAATTGTCTTAAGCCATCTATAGACGCGTTTCGAGATTTATCCCTCATCAGTATAGCTTTGCTTTAGACTTTCAATAAAAAAAATATTAAAATAAAATATTAAATATATTTATTTTAATATTTTTTGTATTGAAAGTCTAAAGCAAAGCTATACTGATGAGGGATAAATCTCGAAACGCGTCTTTAGATGGCTTAAGACAATTAAAATTCATTTCCTGTAATTTTTTCAATTTATTTCAATTTCCTTTTGTTTCATTTAGTTTGGTTAGAGAATAGTTTGACCTGATGTTGCATTTTGCATATAAATTATGCATAGAACAGCAGTGCTGTCGTGTAACGCAAATATTCATTGTATAATTCAATATCTGTCAGGGTATTAGCTCGAGAAACTAGTTGTTTCAATGAATATTTGGAGACAAAGTTTTTGCAGAAAATCGACATTATTTGTGGCCACACTTCTAGTATTTTTAACATCTTCCATTATTTCATCTTGATGTCTAAATACTAGAAAAATGTTAGCAGTTGCGTTTGAATAATTTCGATAAATTACAGTTTAAAGTAAACATTTGAATCGTCAACAAACTAGCCGATTATTGAAGTAAGTGGTATCAGAATTTCTTGTCACTTGATCACATCATATAACAGAGATTTGATTAAACATATCTTTACAGAATTAAACAATTTCAATTACAAATTATATTAATAGAACTTTTACTCGAATAACAAACTTTTCTTATAGTATAGTTAGTATGAATGTGAGCGATATTCGTCTAACAACTTACTGATTGTAGTAGGTATCAAGATTTTTCGTCACTTGATCCCAGCAAATGACAGAGATTTGATTGAACATATCTTTACAAAATTAAACAACTATAATTACAAATTATATCAATAGAAATTTTACTCGAATTATGAATCTTGATGTCTGAATACTGGCAACATGTGAGTGAGTAGTTACGTTTGCATAATTTCGTTAAATTCCAGTTTAAAGTAAACATTTAATTCGTCAACAAACTAGCCGATTATTGAAGTATGTTATGTTATGTTATGGGGTCGGTGGGTCGTATGGCCTCTGGGCCTTTCGAAGTTACCTCGACCTAAAAGATCTTTTGTAACTATCCCTGACCTACTTGAGTCCTTCAATGTCTAGACTTCTTATGAAGTCTACTATAACTTGAGGGTTAATGTGTACCAATTCCTCGGTGTTTAAAGTGGCCGATGACAGGTAGTTCCCTCTTTGAAGGGACAAGGCAGGGCATTCACAAAATAGGTGCTCTGCTGTTTCTTGTGCCTCGTTGCAGAACCTGCAGTTGGTATCAGTTGTCTGACCCATCTTGGTGAGGTGGTACTTCAGAGGACAGTGTCCAGTTAGAAGGCCGGTTATGAGTCTTAGGTTGCCCCTGCTTAACCTGAGAAACTGTCCGGCTCTTACGGCAGAGAAGGCGATGAACCTTTTCGCCTGCCGCAGACCAGGTGTGTTTCTCAGGTGAGCACTTTTGGCAGCATCTTCCCATTCCCGGATCATCCCCTTGATGCGGACTTTAGTTATTCCACTGTAAGGTTCTGGTCCGACAAATGGAGTTTTGGACCCTTCCTTGGCAAGGTTGTCGGCAATTTCATTGCCTTTGATCCCTGCGTGTCCCGGAACCCAGACCAGTTTGACTCTGTTGTTCCTAGCCAGCTGTTTTAGGGATAGCTTGCACTCCCAGACAGATTTAGACTTGCATGTAGGCGATTTTATTGCCTTTAATGCAGCTTGACTGTCTGAGCAGATGCAAACCCTCTGTTTGTTGTATCCCCTGTCTAAGCATATGTGGGCGCATATGTTCAGGGCCTCGATTTCTGCCTGAAATATCGATGGGGATCGTCCCAAGGCCTTTGATAACTCGAATCGAGGGCCAGTGATACCGATTCCGACTCCGTTCTCAGTTTTGGGTCCGTCAGTGAACCAAACTATCGAGGAGCCTTGTAACTGCTTGACCTTCGCTCCAACATCATGGCGGCCATGGATGGCCACTTCAATCGTTGTGTCGAAGTCGTAGTCACTTGACATGTAGTCTTTGGGCATGTATATCGCTCTTTCACACCCAGTGTTGAGGATTTTTAGGTGCCCGTTAAAGTATCCATATTTTGGTATGTCTGTATTAAAGTAAGTAGGTACCAGAATTTATTGTCACTTTATCACATCATATAATAGAGATTTGATTGAACATATCTTTACAAAATTAAACAATTTCAATTACAAATTATATTAATAGAACTTTTACTAGAATGACGAACTTTTCTTATAGTATCGTTAGTAGGAATGTGAACGCTGTTAATTTATAATGCATGTAATAATCGGTCAGGTTTCAATATTAAATGGGCCTTCTAACGAACATGCATGCACACACAACCTGTAATTGATAGTTTTACAAACTCAACGGGGGTTTCTTTCTTCCCCATAAATTACACCTAAAGCATAAATCATGTGGTCTAAAATCTCATTAATTAAGTGTGTCATTCGTGTATCTTTACAATCGTCAAATCGAACACGAGAAATAACAATAAGTAAATCGTTTTCTGCAATTGCTATGCATTTAATGTTAAACTGATTTATTTTTTTATTAATATTCTTAAATGATATAGGGACCATTGGTGCAAACAGAATGTTGGGACACGTAACGGTTTTTTTAGTGTGTATCAAACTTTGGATTTGTCAGTTAATTTCAATTAGTGTGTCGAAAATAAAAAAAAGTGTTTCGATAATTCCTTACGGCTATACATTTTCTGACATTCGTTGTTTTTTAAAAGAGTTCGATTTGAAGCTTTAAACGAGTGTTTTCCACTCCCAGACTAAGCATAAAGTAAAATTTCGAGTTTAGAAAAGCCCCGTGAAAATTTGTCGAGGGTCGCGCAGTGACCCGAGACAAATTTTCTGGGCTTTTCTAAACTCGAAATTTTACTTCATGCGCCACGCGTATAAACACTGATTTCAAGTGAGGTTCAAATATACACAGAGTTCACAATATTTTAGTGTTTTATATGCGTGGCGCATGAAGTAAAATTTCGAGTTTAGAAAAGCCCAGAAAATTTGTCTCGGGTCGCTGCGCGACCCTCGAAAAATTTTCACGGGGCTTTTCTAAACTCGAAATTTTACTTCATGCTTAGTCTGGGAGTGGAAAACACTCGTTTAAAGCTTTAAATTGAACTCTTAAAAAAAACAACGAATAACTAAAGATTTAAAGAAAATAAGCTGAATTTGGAATACATATACTTTAAAGAAAAAGTCCCCGTACATCAAAGAAATGTCATTTGGTTGTACGGTAAGCAATCACTGACTTTAAGTGAGGTTTAAATATACACAGAGGTTACAATATTTTAGTGTTTTATACGCGTGGCGCATGAAGTAAAATTTCGAGTTTAGAAAAGCCCAGAAAATTTGTCTCGGGTCGCTGCGCGACCCTCGACAAATTTTCACGGGGCTTTTCTATACTCGAAATTTTACTTCATGCTTAGTCTGGGAGTGGAAAACATTCGTTTAAAGCTTCAAATTGAACTCTTAAAAAAAAACAACGAATAACTAAAGATTTAAAGAAAATAAGCTAAATTTGGAATACGTATACTTTAAAGAAAAAGTCCCCGTACATCAAAGAAATGTCATTTGGTTGTACGGTAAGCAATCAGCTGTTCAGCTGTCAGCACGTAATGTACCTGTCAAAGCTATTACGTGCATGTGTACGTAATGTCAATTATACTTGTCAAGATGACAGTGTGGTATGATGCGGTTACCAGATAGGGCGTAGGTAAATTATATTACTGGTCCATAATCCATTTTATCTAAACACCTCATATTCTTGAAAATCGTTAGAAAATTTGTATAAAACTGTCTTATTTTAATCAAACAAAGAAGTGGTGGGTGTCTAATAAAAACTCCCATTCATTATTAAAGGTTAATTTTTCCCAGCGATGGAAGTTTTCCCGGAGTTTCGAACGTGTCTCCCGACTTATTTATAACGCGTCCCGTATTTTCCCACCGCGCCCGCCACGTCTATTTAATATGAGATTTAAAATTTATTGCCCGGGATTACTTCGATAACATAACAGAGTGAAGTTTCGTTGGGAGTTAAGGGTTTTTCAGAATTTACGACCACCGAAAGGAAAAAAAGTGGATACTTCAAGTAGTTCATTTAAAATGATTTCAGAAGCAGACAATTTTAAGATAGCTGAATAAATATGATTTTTGTAAATAAAAAAAAAACATATTAGAAAGTAATATCACATATTGGCTTGAAATAGTCAGAAATGTTCAGTACTCCTCAGTACTGGGTAGGGACCACACTGAAGAGGACCTTGAAGTCCGAAACGAGTCTGTGGGTACCTGGTGCCGGAATACTGAACACAAATTCAATTTTGATATAAGAAAGTATTTTAGTATTGATATTTAACCTAAATAAAACTAATTTCACAAGTGTAATTAATAGGTTTTACACATTACACGCCTATAACAGAAAATGTTTTTTCAAAGAAGTAAATCCGAATAAGTATTGATGGAGTGATATTTTCATTCAATGCATTTGAAAATTTAACAACGCAGAAAAAAATTTCAAGATAAGTTTATATTTTCTCAATGTTTTTTATATATTATATCAAATTGGCTTGAAATAGTCAGAAATGTTCAGTATTCCTCAGCACTGGGTCGGGACCACACTGAAGAGGACCTTGAAGTCCGAAACGCGTCTGTGGGTATCTGGTGCCGGAATACTGAACACAAATTCAATTTTGATATAAGAAAGTATTTTAGTATTGATATTTAACCTAAATAAAACTAATTTCACAAGTGTAATTAATAGGTTTTACACATTACACGCCTATAACAGAAAGTGATTTTTCAAAGAAGTAAATCCGAAAAAGTATTGATGAAGTGATATTTTCATTCAATGCATTTGAAAATTTAACAACGCAGAAAAAAAATTTCAAGATAAGTTTATATTTTCTCAATGTTTTTTAGCCTACAAATGTAGTTTATAAAATCAGACCCATTTGACCCAAATTGTTACATTTGCAGGTTACTGTATGTAACAGCAAACACTTGTATAATTCAATGTCCGTCGGGGTATTAGCTCGGGAAGTAGTGGTTTCAATGAGTGTTTGATATAGTCTTTGTAAGACTAACTTGTTGTCGTAGGGGGACAGTTCTTCCATTCCATTTCTTCCACTCCATTTCTTCCACTTACCAATACTTCCACTACACCTTTACTTCCAATCCATTTCTTCCACTGACCGTTACTTCCACTAGTTCTTATTTCCACTAACCATCACTTCCACTAGTTCTTTTTTCCACTCCATTTCTTCCACTTACCAATACTTCCACTACACCTTTACTTCCAATCCATTTCTTCCACTGACCGTTACTTCCACTAGTTCTTATTTCCACTAACCATCACTTCCACTAGTTCTTTTTTCCACTCCATTTCTTCCACTCCAGTTCTTCCACTTACCAATACTTCCAAAAGGAATGCATACATGCTGAGATGATTGCGCCCCACCACCACGGAGAATCGGTTGTTCTTTTTTTCACTAGTTCTTCCATAATTCGAAATTCGAAAATTGGATCGAAGTCTCAAGAATAGCAAACATTGTCAAAAAATTTAGTAAATTCGACGAAGAAAATAGGATTCTGGAGTACCTACAAGCTGTAGGCCACAATATCTCTCTGTGATTCTTATACTGTATAAAATGTGGAATAATATAATGTAATTTGAATAAATTGTACAATTATTTTGAATTGGAAAAAGGTATGGTGGAATTGGTGGTTAGTGGAAGTAAAGGTGTAGTGGAAGTATTGGTAAGTGGAAGAACTGGAGTGGAAGAAATGGAGTGGAAGAAATGGAGTGGAAAAAAGAACTAGTGGAAGTGATGGTTAGTGGAAATAAGAACTAGTGGAAGTAACGGTCAGTGGAAGAAATGGAGTGGAAGTTGCGTCGCACAATCCTTGTTGTAGATTTCGAAAATAACTGCACTTTTAATGTTTAAAATTAGCGTAATTTTACAAATTAATCAATAATCTCGTACATATAACGATTTTTGCAGAAATAATGATATATTTGCTCAGAGCTTTGCGAAATTTAAATACGACCTCTTGAAATGTCTGAGACCTGTAACATAGTGTCAATATATAGTATTACTGTACATGTGTATTGATAGCGCGCGTTTTAATAAAATTTATAAAATTGTGTATCTGTATGTTGATTTGCATAACCATGTTACTTGTATTGTAGATAAATGTAAACCCTGTAACTGGACTTTGTCTGTTGGGTTTTTGTATGAATAAATAAATAAATAAATAAATAATAACATCTTTGTTTTTTTCGAATTAATTTCTTATTTGTCACTTAGTAAAATATATTACATTACGTGAAGTTATTGAGAAGAAAAACACTTAATTTGTGAAAATAACAATAGCATTGTTTTGGGAGTAAAAGTCATTTAATGACCTATTAACTTACTTTCGACCTCTTGATTAAGCATTAAGCTCAATAACAAATTAATCTGTTTTATTTCATTTAAATTTTATTAAACATTACTTTAAAACGTTTATATTTGTACACAATACTCTTTATAAGGAAAGTCTAATTATTTCGCACAAACTAACAATATATCTCATTTCAACACTTAATATATAGAATCCCATAAATGTCTCCACAATTCCCATTAAAGTAATTTAAAAAGATGCAATTTCTTTGGAGACGCACACCGTAAAAGTGGTGAATTTGTGGGCATCATGCAAAAGGAGGGTGTTCTTTATGTTATGTATGCGCATACGTGCCGTCTGTTATATACATATATAGGTTTATATGTGATGGTGTGTGTATGTGTTGTATATAGGGATGGGAAATTGGACGGGAACGCCGAGTCTCCTCTCTTTTGTAACTAGAATTACATACCTCTGATTTTCCCTTTGAAACGCAATTCGCCACGTGAGTCGGCTCCAAGTTCAGCGCATCCCTCTGCAAAAAAAAGAAAGCAAAAACGATTAGGTTTATTAAATTTTTTTTTATTACAAATGGAAATCCGTTTTATGTTTACAAACGGAAATCAATAATAGTAATTACAGTGGAATTAGATGAAGAAAAACAATCTAGGAATTATAAATTGCGTGATTCAAGATTGCTTCCGTCTTGAATAACGCAATTCGTAATTTGCGAAATTTAAATAGAATCAAATAAAACGTTCATTATTTCCGCTTCGTGTACTTGTACTTCAGGAAAATTGCTCCACGTCCGTTTAAATAGCAAAAGCTCCGGTTTGAAAAGTAATGAAGGTAATCTAATAAAAACATCTAGCCTAGTTTCCCACTATTTTTAAGCTTCGCTCTCTCTCTCTCTCTCTCTCTTTAACTCTCTCTTTCTCTCTCTATATCTTTTTCTTTTTATCTCTCTCACTCTCTTTATCTTTCTGTCTTTATTTCACTCTCTATTTTACTAGTTTTACAATAACATCTAGCCTAGTTTCCCACTCTCCTTGAGCGTCTCTTTTTCTCTTCATCTCTCTCTCTTTTTCTCTCTTTATCTCTCTCTCTTTATCTTTCTCTCTTTATCTCTCTCTCTTTCTGTTTATCTTTCTGTCTTTATCTCTCTCTCTATTTTACTAGTTTTACAATAACAACTAGTCTAGTTTCCCCCACTCTCTTTGAGTGTCTCTCTCTCTTTTTATCTCTCTCTCTTTATCTTTCTCTCTTTATCTCTCTCACTCCCTTTATCTTTCTGTCTTTATCTCTCTCTCTATTTTACTAGTTTTACAATAACAACTAGCCTAGTTTCCCCACTCTCTTTGAGCGTCTCTCTCTCTCTCTCTCTCTCTTTTTATCTCTCTCTCTTTATCTTTCTCTCTTTATCTCTCTCACTCTCTT